>JAEOAD010000982.1:3870000-9025467 GCA_036365145.1 Orientallactaga sibirica
TTGTTTATTCCTCCTAGTACAATAAATAGAATGACAAAACATCACCATCCCCTGCTTTCTTCTCACTTTTAAACATAAGATGGATAACTGGTGCTTCTCTCCTATTTGCCTTTCATTTTCACCAGCTAATGCCCTGTTTGTGTCAAAGGACAGATTCATTCTTCTCCTCAAACCCTGACAGATCAAGTTTTTCTCCATCAGATTATACAATTAAATAGAATATACTCAAGAAGTCTGAATTGCTATATTATAACAGCTGCCCCTAATTAATTACCTGAAAAACGTTTGTAATAGTGAAAATACATTACGTTTGTAGTAGTGAAAAATATATTTATGTTCATTACTCATCTCAGAATATTAGAGAATATATCCCATACAATATTCTACTTATAAATGCAAATTCTACCATTATAAATCAATGAAGAAAATTCTTGAATACTTTTTTAAAGTTTCAAGGTGTTATATTGTTCAGAGAGTCTCTAAACAAAAGAAAAATATCATGGAATTGACCACCAACAAACAAAAAAGCAAAATAAACTGGTCATGGTGGTGCATGCCTTTGATGCCAGAACTTAGGGGTCAGAGGTAGGAGGATCACCATGAGTTCGAAGCCACCTTGAGACTAAATAGTGAATTCCAGGTCAGCCTGAGCTAGAGTGAAATCCTGCCTCGAAAAACAAAACAAAACAAAAAGATAAAGGGATTGAAAAATAGAAATGCATGTGCCACTTTTGGCAAAATTTGATATCAGGGTCCTAAGTATTTGTAAGGGGAATTAGAAATAGCAAAGCATAGACAGGATGTATGCTGGAAAGAAAAGAGGCCATCCATATGTCATATTGCTAACCATCTACACAACAGTTCTCTGAAGTGGCTATTGGCTTGCCAATTCAACTGATATGGCAAACTAAACAAAGAAATGATGTAACTTTGCCGAGGTTTCCACAAGAATATTCACTCAGTGAAAAGGTTTAAATGTGACCCAGTGTTCCCTATACCCTTCCCACCTTCCTCTCCTTGATTTACATATTTACAGTGCAACCTCGGTGTTTTTACTTGCAGAACTTTCATCCCAAGAAACACTTTCTACTTATTCCCTAGCTTATCATAATGTTATTCCATTCACAATAAATTCCACTCACCTTCACTTGATATTCTAACATTGTAACAAATCTTTGCTTACTGATCTGTTTTCTACAGTTGCCTTCAAAATTGGGAGTAGTGTATGATAAGTATGCAGGTTAATTTTAAAATGTAGATAGATACCTGATACAGATTAGTAATGACATGTATATATCCCCCTTCCTTCTTCCTGCATCTGGCAGGAAAGGATTGGAAGGAAATGAAGTGCCTTCTCAAACTAATTTTTAGATAGATTGGAAACACAAGCTTGCACACATTCATAACCAGGCCACTGGCACACTCCCACCTCTCCCTCTCGCACACTGGTGAGGACTACCTCCTTTACACATTCCACCCATCCACTCACAAATGATTCCATACATCCATCTTCCATCTGCTCATTGAATGTCCACTGAGAAGCTATTTGACATCTTTTGTATTCATTGTTTTTTACCAGGCTTAACTTAGTCCTTTATATAATCAAACAAAAGTCTTTAAAGGAATTTTTATTGTTCTTTTTCAGTGATTTTTATATGCTTGGGAAGGGGTGAAAGATGGGGCAAAGAAGCATTTCAGACTTAGATTTGCTTCCCTCCCCACTATGGTGCACCTGAACAGGTAATGAACATTTGGACCCATTTACAACTTGCAATCCAATCAAGACTGTGGGTTTATTGTAAATATTAGTATATATTCATTGCAAAATAATTGTGTATTTCAAAGCCAGAAACACTCTAAAGAAAGCCAGCATTTTTCATCTATAAAAGTTAGTGAAGGGCTGGAGAAATAGCTTATCAGTTAAGGTATTTGCCTGCGAAGCCAAAGGATCCTGGTTCGATTCTCCAGGACCCATGTAAGCCAGATGCACAAGGGGCACATGCATCTGGATTTCGTTTGCAGTGGCTGGAGGCCTGGCATGACCATTCTCTCTCTGTCTGCCTCTCTTCTTCTCTCTCTCTCTCTCTCTCTCTCTCTCTCTCTCTGTCTCTGCTTGCTTGCAAATAAATAAATAAATAAATAAATAAATAAATAAATAAATAAAAAGTTAGTGAAGTCACATAAAACCAGGAAAAGACTAAAGCATGCTCTTTGGCCAAGAATCTGTGGCACACGATTTATTGAATGTGGATCAGTTCTATTTAAATAATTAGCTTTAGGAACTCAATACTTTCATCACAAGGAGAAAGCATTGAAACTCTACTTCCTAATGATGGTGGATAATAATGAAAAGTGTTTGGTTTCAATAAGGCCTGGAAAGGGGCAGTGCAAAGGAGCAGAGTGAGAAAAGTCAAAATGAAGTTTCAAAGGTTACAGCAAAATGTTCTAGTGTGTGTGAGTGTGCTGGTTGAGAGAGGGAGGAAGGGGAGGGAACAGCAGGGCAGGAGGAGAGGGGAGAAGTGGGGAATATTGAGCAGTTACTGAAGAGGGTAGAGTTGATGCAATGGAGTTTAATAATCATTGGGGAAATTTTGCATATAATGTGATGTCCCTAACACTCTCACACAACTCATGCCCTCAAGGCCTTCAGCAATACTTTTGTAAAGCTTCCTGGGGTTGTGCTTAGGTTTTCTTTAATGGCATAGCCCGCTGACAGGAGCCTTAAGGCAAGAATAAACAGACTAGACAGATAGGGTGATGTGGATTAAGCGACTCCACGGTGGAAAACAAATAAGGAACTAACAGAATTCATTTCAGTGCCCACTTTGGACAATGGTCTGAATTTTAGTGGCATAATATATTTTGGAATTCCAAATGAAATTAAGAGAATTAATGCATGGATAGAATGCCAAATAGCAGCTTTGTAATTTCCCTGGCAACATTTGCTATCCCTTAGATATGAAACTGACTTAGGGACATTGGGAAAGGGAAACCTGCTTTTAGGTTTTGAATATGAACTTAATTAACTATGAGACTAGTGTTGGGGTCATTTTGCTGAAGTCATTTCATCCAAGGAAATAGCAAATGCAGAAAACCAATAAGTAAGTGTCATTAGAGCACACCATCTCAACCTCATGATGAATTGTGTGCAGGTAAAAAATGCTGATGTGAGGAAAGAGGTCAGCGACAGCTTCACTTATCACAAGATATATTAACTACAGAACAATGGATCGAGGGAAATGCCACATGCTTCTGGCAGCCTCGTTACCGATCATGAGTACTTTGGAGGAACAGACAGGTGGCTTGTTTTCTGTTTTGTTTTGTCTCGTTTCGTATCATCAACCTTCTCTCCTTAGTTCTCTTCCCCTCTAGATATTCCCACTCCCTTAGCAATGACTACCATCACATCCCTGGACATTTATAACCTTGGCCTCTTTTCCTGAACTCTAGACCCAGATTGCCCAGTGGAGTGCTGGGGCCAGCCAGATGGATGGCCTGCTGACACCTCTCGATCACCAGAGCCAAAATAGAATCCCTGTGTGCAGACTCTGCTGCATGCCCCGTTTTGTGTGTCTGTGGATAAGGAAAATACTCAAGTTAATCCAGTATTCCGAAGTCAAGGGGGCAACAAGTGAGGGACTGGGTCAGATCCTGAGCTCCCACTTTCAAATCCCTTCCCTGGCTCATTGATCTGAGGTCAATCAAATCTGTTGAGTAGCTTTAAATGTGGACAGCTGACCTTTACTCCCCCCTCCTCAGGCACTTGTCTTTCCTTCCTATGGTTCCTGTTCATGGGTCTCAAGCTCTGATTATATCACTCTACTTTGAAATAAACAGATAGCGGTTATAATTAAAATGATAGGATCAGGACCCAGCTTCATCAATTCACACTCCATCCAACTGTACCTTCCACTAGCTTTGTGATGTTGCAAAGTTGATCTTGCTGTGCGCATGGTTATCCCAGTCTGTGAAGTATGCACGGTTATAAAGACCCATAGCCATGCCGTGACGAATGAATGAGTTAATCTTTATAAAGTGGGCACATCACTTGTGTTATGTAAAAGTTGACTTGCTCAGATTGGATTCTGTAGCCCTCTGGGAACTGACCATCAGCTCTCTGGTAGCCATAATCCTTCAAAGACAGGGCATTCCTTCAAGATTGACCTGACACAGCTCCACAGTCATTTTCTTTCTGCCTTCCTGCCTTTGATATCCTTACAAATATTTCCTCAACTTGGCAGGCCCTTGACAGTCCCTACTCTGAGGGTCTAGTGGGCATAGGTGAACTTGTCATTCACAACCAGACTCCAATTTTCTTTTTCCCCACACTGCTCTCAAACTCACTATGTAGCTGAGGAGATCTTGAACTCTGATCCTCCTGACTCCACCTCTCAAGTGCTGAGTTTAAAGGCATATACTACCACATGTAGTTTATGCGGTACTATGGATTGAACCCAGGGCTTTGTGCATGCTGAGTAAGGACTATCAATTAAACAAAGCTACATGCCCAGCCCTCCAATATCATCTTCTCCATGAGACATCAAAGTTAGAGTCAACCAAAGCCACTGGGGTCCAAATCAGGGGCACTGCTCCGCTCTGTGATGCCTGAACTGAATTTTATGTTCTTTTACTAATAGCTGTGACTGACCCATTTGACTTCCTCATGCCTAAATTTTTACAGAGATTAAAACAGCACCTTGCTCATCAAGTGAGATGGTTTATCTTCAAAACAGCACGTAACTTAGAGAAATGGCAACAAAATTAGTACCGGAAAAAGAAAAAAAATGCACCTATTTGCTTACAGAGCCCTGAAATACAAATGCTACTTCATTGCTTTGAGAGAGCATTATGGTGTGTCTACATCCAAGTAGGTGTTATCAAGAAAGTGTTTGTAGAATGAAAGCCTGTCAGTTAACCTTCCTGCTTTAGTAGTTGGAACATGGTGAATAATATTTGGTTTATGGCCACAAACATGAATATTGGTTGTACTGAATATCAATTCCAAATGGTAGAGATTTTAAAAAATTAGTTTCCAAGTAATGAATTACTTTTTATCTATTAGCTTTTTTTCCTTCTATTCTATAGAATAAGGACAGAAAGCAGTTTTTTTTTTTTTTTTTTTTTTGGTTTTTCAAGGTAGGGTCTTCTGGTCCAGGCTGACCTGGAATTAGCTATGTAGTCTCACACTCATGGCAATCCTTAAGTGCTGGGATTAAAGGCGTGCGCCACCACGCCCGGCTCCAGAAAGCAGTTCTATACGAGCTTATACATCTGATTAATTCTGGAGATCAAAGATATTCTGAATTCAAAAACAATGACACTTTCAGAAAGAAGTTTTTTTTTTTCCTTTATTTATTTGATTTTTTGAGGTAGGGTCTCACTCAAGCCCAGGCTGACCTGGAATTCACTCAGTAGTGTCAGGGTGGCCTTGAACTCACAGTGATCCTCCTACCTTTGCCTCCCAAGTGCTGGGATTAAAGGCGTGCACCACCACGCCTGGCTTGAGTTTATTTTTTAAGTCCTTTAATCAAGGACTGCTTACTCCCTTTGTTTGGAGATATGATAGAACACAGAACAGTGTGAAAAGTCATAAGAACAGCCAAGCAGCAAAAATCAAATGAAGTTGAGTATTAAGAGTTCAAGGGTTAGTCAAAGAGAGTTCAAATCTTGGATCTGTCACTTACCAGCTGTGTGACCTCATGCCACTGAACTGCTCTGTGCCTCAGTTTCCTGAACTGTAAGTAGGGACACTAATGCCTGTCTCATAAAACAGCAGAGTGCCTGAAAAATAACAAACACTCAGTAAATGGTGTATGTTAATGACAACAATAACAACAATGATAATAGTCTGGGAAAACAAATTTGACCTTCCACTTAGTATCAGTAGTCAAAACACAAAGATTCCCATGAGTTAGGAAGCAATGCATTTGGGTTCCAACAGAACAAGATGCAAACAATTTTGGGCAATATTTCATGATGCTTTCTGCCCAAGCAGGAATGTTTCAGATTCATTTCCTAAAATGATGTAATTCCAATATACAGTTTCATGTCTTGAACACAAAGTGAGATACTTTTGGAGGAAAACCTTCATGAAGAATAGCACAGATCATAAAACAAAGGTCTGAAAGAACCTGAAATATCTGAGACTTAAATGTACTCATTTTAGAGACTAAAAAGAAAATCATACTTGAAAACAGGCAAAGAAAAGCTTGCATAGCCTACCTAAGCTGAGAGCAAGAGCCCCAAAGTTCATCAATAATGTGGAGTTTCCATTTTGTTGCTCAGCTGGCTGGCCATGACTGCAATGTTCCATGACTTAAGAAAGCAAGGGGGGGCTAGAAAGATGGCTCAGCAGTTAAGGCACTTGCCTGCCAAACCTAACAACACAAATTGGAGTCTCCAGTGTCCACGTAAAGCCAGATGCACAAAGTGGTGCCTATGTCTGGGGTTTGTTTGCAGTGGCTAGCAGCCTTGGAATGCCCATTCTCTCTCTTCTCTATCTGCCTCTCTCTCTCTCTCTCTGCCTCATAAATAAATGAATAAATAAATAAATAAATAAATAAATAAATAAATAAATAAATGAATAAATAAATAAATAAAATATTTTTAAAGTAGAAAGCAATGGCTTGAAAACTGGCCAGAAAGGTACAGAGCCCATTGAATGTCAATGTGGATTAACAGCACTAAACATGTACAAAGCAACTTAAAACTGAGGTCCCTAGTTATGACTAAAAACTATATAAACAAAGCATAAAATGTAAGTGAGTGTGAGGATAGAAATTGAATAGACCTTGTGGTAATAGGGTAAGAAGACATTGTGGGCCTTAACTAAGGGGTAATGTCTCATATGCTTCTCAGCTCAAACCTCCAGGTTTTCCAGAAATCCTTCAGAACTGATTTTTTGTTTTCATAACCCTAGTTGGTCTACTAAAGGACTGTTCTGATTTGGGTGTGGAATTTCCCTCATGGGCACATGTGTTTGAACCCTTGGTTATTAGCTGATGGCATTGTTTGGGAAGTTTGTGGAATCTTTTGTCAGTTGGTAGAGGCTTGCTAGAGGAAGTGAGTCACTGGTGGCAGGCCTTAGGGTTGTGTAGTCAGGCCCCACTTCCTGCTCTCCCTCTCTTCCTGACTGGGAGCAAGTGACCAGCCATTTTCCCACTCCTCCTACCGTGTCTTCCCCACCGTGATGGACTGATGCCCTGTAACTGTAAGTCAATGTAAACTCTTCTTTCCTTAAGCTGCTTCTTGTCAGATATTTTATCACAGCAAACAAAAGGTAACTGATTTATGGACAAAACACCCACATTTTCATCTTTCCTAAATAGATTCTTCCCAAAATGTTAACCAACATTTACTGTTTGCAAACTAAATTTCCCATCTCTTCTCTCTCACAGATGTCAAATTCTTATCTTTATCCTTTGACAATGTCTATAGACCATTTTTCTCATCACTAATTATACACACAAATAACAAGGCATGTCTAAAAACTGTTGAGTATTGAAAAGTTACATTCTCTTTCACTGGAAAAAGTGACATTTGTGTGATGGCTAGTGACTTTTATGGTACAAGCAACACTGTGAAATCAGCCTGTGTGGTACTTGGCCACCTGGACCTGGGTCCCTGCATCCCACTAATGGAAGGCCTGATATAGATGACATAGGAAGTACCATAAAGCAGCAGTGTGTCAATAGGAAAATGGAATTAACTCTCACAATGGATGGAGGGAAAACCCACTGTCATTAAGTGCCTTGATCAGTGTCCAGATTTGTTAAATAATTCCATTACCCTTTTTCCAAAGATTTGGTGGTATGCCAGGACGAGGTTGGTCAGGTTATGCCTGATCTCTTAACTCCTGTGTTCTCAGGAATGCTGAGAGAATGAAACTAACAACCTTGCAAATTATGGACCCAAACACAGACACATTTTTTTTTCTTTTAGCCATTTTCTTTTTTTTATTTGAATATGATCTTTTAGATACCTGACAAGTAAAAATAAAGTGACTTAAACATTTTTAAAGCAGGAATGTTGATGTTGAAGATGTTCAAGAGCAGGTAGTTCTAGTATTATTCATGTTCTAGGCTAGAAACAGAGTTGTGCCTCAACTATGCATAATTAAATAAACTAAAATCAGTGTATCCTTATTACTTATAATTTTTTATTTTCCTTTTGAAAAGTTTTTTTTAATATATATATTTTTTATTTATATTATTTTGATTTTACATTCATAGTAAAGGTTCCATTGTCCTCCTCCCTGTCCTCCCTTTTTCAAAGGGATCCTTGTCAATGGGGAATGTGGGTCAAGCATTGTGAGGTTAGTTAAGAGTTCTGGGGGGTTGGCCCCAGCACAGACACATTTTTAACAGGCAAGCCTGGACTACTGAAAATGCACACCACTAGTGCAGTTATATAAGTATAAAAAACGAACAGTAGCTGAGAAGATGGCTCATTGGTTAAAGGTAATTGCTTGCAAAGCCTGATGGCCAGGGTTCAATTTCCAAGGGACCCACGTAAAGCTAGACACAAAACATGGTGCTCATTTAGAGTGACAAGAGGCCATGCCACACACACACCCCACTCATACTTGCAAATAAATAATTTTATAAGTGAAGAACACACAATGATGTAAAATTTAAAAGTAAGAATGAAGAAGAAAAGCAAAAATTCATGTAAAATATGGCCCATGTACACAAACATCTGGTATCTATAAATGATTACATTCTTCCTGACCTGTTACTGGAAAACTGATTGATTTTCAGGGGTTTGGGGTTCAATTTTTTTTTTTTCTGTTTTTAGGGGTTGTGCTTGGTTTGAGTTTTTAAAGAAGTGTTAGCATTCTTTTTCTCTTTTTTATTTTGAGAGAGAGTGAGAGAATGGGCACACAAAGGCCTTCAGCTGCTGAGAATGAACGCCAGACACGTGTGCCCCCTTGTGGCGCATATGCTACTTTGTATGTTTGTGTCACTGTGTCTGGCTATGTGGGACCTGGAGATTTGAACATAAGTTCTTAGGCTTCTCAGGCAAGCGCCTTAACCACTAAGCCATCTCTCTAGCCCCGTTTTCTTTTTGGTTTGTTGCTGTTTGTTTGGTTTAGAGACAAAATTTTCACTATGTAGCCTGGGCTGGCCTGGAACTCACTATGTAGGCCAAGCTAACCTCAAACTTGTAATAATTCTTCTGCCTCAGCCTCACAGGTGTGAGCCACCACAGCTAGCTCAAAAAATCATAAGGATAATAATGATTGATTGATTGACTGATTATGGTTGTGGGAATAGAATCATCGCCTCACACATGCTAGGCAAGCATACTATCACTCAGCCACAACACCAGCTCATAAAATCTGCATAAACTGAATGGTTTGGTCCCACACGGACAAATATCTTCATATCATTGTTTTACTTCCCCTTCTTAGATTGTAACCCTTAATGTTGAAACTCTTCTCACTCCTAAACTCCTTCCTTCATTTCATGCCCCAAGTGCTGTAGCCTCAACTTAACTACTTTTTGTCTTTGAAGAGCTTTTCTTCATTCTCTGCTCCGAGGCTCACATATCCTTTCCTGCACTTCCCACTTACCCTTCAACATTCAAGATGGTGTACTGGTCACCAAAGCTCTGCAGTGAAGTGGCCTGACACAACACTGGCTGTGTCCCTGGTTAAAAACTTGCCTGGCACGAGCTGCTATATGTACAGAAGCCCCTGTTTCCTTATTTTTAAAATAGCAAAATGATACCACCTTATGGTTATTGGAAAATGTAAACACTTTGCCAACTGCCTGGCCAATGTCATCAAGGTGCTATGTAAGTAACAGCTGTATCTTCTCTTCAAATGGCTTGATTTGAATAAAATTAGTTGAACATTTCTGAGTTTCTAAAATATACTACAACCATGGTTAGGGCTTATCACTGTGTAATTTTAAAAGTCATGTCTGGAAAGCCTTTTGCATAATAAAGGTAGAACATGACACCCACCATATGTCATCAGAAAAGTGATGGAACCACAGAAAACTATTTTAACCAATTCTCTTGTTCAACTTTCACTCTGAAAGGTCACCTCCTGACCTAAGCTGATTTGAGGACATAGTGACTACTGGAAAGCACCTACGCAGGCATTAAGCTCAGAGGCAGATTTGGTCATGAGATAACAGTCTTGACGGTGTCCTTGCTTATATAACCAAAGTAGTCCAAAGAAATGTACTTTATCCTGCCCCAAGATGATTTCACAAAACAGACACTTCTAGAATGGTGCATTCTTTCCAATCCCAGCTATATTTTCCTAGTCAGATACATGTGATGCCTCTCTGGATCTTTGACAACTCCATATTGCCCAATATTTCTCAATAATGGCAGTAATGTTATTTTTTTTCATTTTATCGTTGCAAATGGCAAGATATTAAGCTAGTGAATAAATATAACAGAAATATGTCTTACTAAACACTTGCCTACAGAACTATCATCTTGAATTTGAGCATAAGTCATGAGATAAGAAATACATACTGTATGGCTTTAGTGATAATCTTCACTTATTTGTTTTTTAATTGTTCTAATTGCCTCCTTCTTGGGCAAAGCATCTGCACATTCCCAGAACTCCAGGCTGTTCTTCATATACTGACTGCTTTCAACTCCATTTTCTCTGTTGTCCACCTGCCTTCCCTTAGACACACACTTTCATTATTCAGTCTCATTCTAGCCGTGCCAGCATACTTGAAACTACCCCTCCATTCCAAGCCTATTGTTCATCTTCTTCGTTAGGCCACTGCTATACCCTACCCAAAGCTCAGAGCAGTCACAACACTTTCTCCCTTTTGCATTCCTCTTTCCTATCACTGTAGCCAAAGAGAAAAGCTTGGCTTTGAAGTTGGACCATTTTCCTCTACCAGCTGTATGACCTTTGTGGCTCAGCATGGGGTTATTTGTTCATCTAGATACCATACGTTGTTATTTCTCAGAAGTTCATCAGCGATGTCATAGAGAAAGATCCTTTGGCCTTCCATCCAACATCAGTCTGCCTGTGCCAAATATTATGGCTTCCTGTATAGCATCTCTGATGTTGACTGATGTGGCTCCATCCTTAGAAGAATCAGCCATGTGACTAGCACCTCTCTAGGTACCAATTTCAAGGAAGATGGATCTATGTGGCTCTACCCAGAAAACACTTCCTCTTCTTTCAAGAA
Organism: Orientallactaga sibirica; assembly: GCA_036365145.1. Lineage (NCBI taxonomy): Eukaryota > Metazoa > Chordata > Mammalia > Rodentia > Dipodidae > Orientallactaga > Orientallactaga sibirica. The sequence goes on from JAEOAD010000982.1 coordinate 3,881,172, forward strand.
GGGTCTAAGACAGCAAAGGAAACATTCAGACCTCTGAATCCCAAACCTCATTATTCCATGAGGAGGCCCCAAAGAGAAATAACTCTCCAAGCCCAGGGCTTGCAGGATGAGCTTTAGCAAGACCACTGCTACTGCTCACATTTGGGAGCCAAGAACAGTGAGGCCAACTGCTGCTTACAAAGAATTTATAGAACTCAAATAATTTTTTTTGTTGACTGAGAAATGGTTTATATATACCACTGATACCTTAGAGAGAGCTAAAATAAGATATAAAGAAAGGAAGACCTTAATATGTCAATATGAACTTGAAAATGACCTGAACTCTGAGATTGAGAATGACCACTATGTTGTTATTAGCCATGGCTTTTGCATTTTATGAGAAAAAAAAATCTTGAAGAGCATGAACAGCAGTTCTGAAAAATAGATCCCTCACAGAGACATAAAGGGTTTTCATTTAGAACCCCAATCATCAAGAATGTGCATTTAAGCAAGTTCATTAGTTCCTTTGAACAGCTGCAGCCAATGGCTTTGTGCAAATTAGATTTACAATTAAGGTGACTGTGATAGTTAATCTTGTCAACTTGATGAGATCTAGAATCACAATGGAAGGAACCTCTGGGCATGTCTGCGAGGGATTTTTTATATAGGTTAATTGTGGTGGGAAATGTCACCCTAAATAAGGGCAGCATCATTCCATGGGATGGATGTCCTGGACTCAGTAAGAAGGAGAAAGCAAGCTGATCATCAGCATTCATCCCGTTCTACATCCTGACATGGGCACAATATGACCATCTCTGCCACATGCTCTTGCCACCATGTCATCCTCACTATGATAGGCTGTAACCTTGAACCAGAAATAACACTTTCCTCTCTTAAGTTGCCTCATGCCAGTTGTTTTGTCATAGAAACAAGAAAAGTAACTAACACAGTGAGCAAGAGAAGAAAAGCATGGTGTGAAAGCTGGCTGCAGTGGACGGTATTAATCTAAGAGGATTTCTAATATGGGAGACACAGTGACAGAGCGACAGACTAGGACTCAGGGTGACACAGTAGAGAAGCTGAGAACAATAGAAGACAACTGTACCTGAGCAGCACCCTCCTGGTAGAACCTGACCTTTAAATGCCCTGGGATTTGTTAGATGGGTGTTGATGGCCAAAGAACCTTGTTGGAGAAGAAAATAATAACTGGAGAATGGGCATAAAATAGACTCAGAGTATAAAGAGGCTTCTAACATACTTCTTGGGTTGGGAAAGAAATCACAAGTTGTAGTAGAAGAAATTATTTGATAAGACAAAACAAAAAATGCTTTACAAAAACCTCAAGAAGTTAAGAAGGCATACCAGGGATGGGGAAATGGCTTAGCGGTTAAGGCATTTGCCTGCAAAGCCAAAGGACTCTGGTTCGATTCCCCATGACCCACATAAGCCAGATACAGAAGGGGGCATCTGGAGTTCGTTTGCCGTGTCTGGAGGCCATGGTGCACCCATTCTCTCTTTCTCTCTATCTACTTCTTCCTCTCTCTCTGAAATAAATAAATAAAAATTTTAAAGCAAAAAAAGAAGGCATACCATCCTGCCACAGACCTCTGTATCAATGTGCAGTGCCTTCCACACAACACACAGGAAGAACTCCGGTTAGTTGCTAGTTAAGCAGGCATGGAACACTGTATTGTCTGTACATTGGGATGGCTGTCCTCATAGTGTTACTGAGCATGACATATGCCAAACACTCAGAACACCAAGCATTTATGAAGTGATACATTTTAGCAGAAAAGTGGTTAATTACATGAGATATACTAGAAGGGTTTTATGTCTCTTTCTCCTTGTAGCCTGTGAGCTCCTTCTGAGCAGGTGCGACATCACATCTATCCTCATGGTGCCGCTGGCACATAGCAGGTGCACAATGCTTGTTGGATTGAGCTATAAGAATTAGACATCTTAGTTAATAACCACAAGGGCCAAAACACCTCTTTTGGCTACCTACTTGTGTATATGTTGGTTTATTTACCAAGGAATAAAGTTTTGTAAGCACCATGCCTATCTATACAGAGGAGAGAGGCTTAGGTACTTAGAAAGTGCAGAAATTCGCTTCATTTCCCAAGAACATATTCCTTGGTCTAAACCACACACTTGGAATGGGTTTTCATAGCCTTCATGTGTTGCCCTTGCACTTTGGCAATCTCCTTCATGGGGGAACATTATACTAATTCAGAGGCAGGCTCGTAGTGGCAGATGAGTTCCAGTATCAAATACATGTCCTGGTCCTGGAATCTAAGAAAGAGAGAGGTAAACAAGGGCTTGAGGCAAATTCCTTCATGTGTAAATTCAATAACTAGGTTGACATGAGATACCTCATATATTTAAAGCATTTTAATGCAGACTTATTCTCTCCATGACATAAAAAAAATAGGACCAAACGTGAACATACAGCTTCCTATCAAACTTTCCTTCCAGTGAAAGGCAGATGGAAATACAATAATGTCTTGTGACTTACAGATTATGAGAGGGCAAGGCTCTTACCACAATGCCCCTAAGAGAATATAATTACGTGATATACGCAAATGATGTTTTAATGGGAGCAGATAATGTGAAACCAGAAGCTGTGGTTGTACCTTAGGTATCATAAAAGCCTCCCCATTCCAATGATCTGGGAAAATTTACCCACCATCTATACCAGATGTATCTATGTCCTTGAACATCAACATCACAATGATATTTGGCAAAATAGTTTTAATTTGGGGATAACAACCATGCCCTAAAGTCACATATCTGCATTTGTTTCCTTCAGAAGGGTGCACATGTGCCATCCATAGAGACTATATAGAATGTCAGAAGGATTCTTCCATCCTCAATTCCATCCTAAAACAAGCCCTTGTTAAGTCCATACAAAAGAAGGATGATGATTTCAGGCTTTCATTCACAAAGTTATGCTTACAAGCTTTTTTTTTCTGCTCAGGTGACACAGGGTACAAAAGATTAAGTCAAGAGGTTTGAAGAGATGGCTCAGCAGATAAGAGTGTCCCTGCACAAGCACAAGGGCCTGAGACCACTAAGTGCAATTTTTATGCCCACACATAAAGAGCTAGGTGAGGCCACACACATCTGTAACCCCCGTCTTTTGAGGAGTAGAGACAGGAGAAACACTGATGTTCCCCAAGTCTTGAAAGCTCTGGAATCAATGAAAAGACTCAGTGTCCAAGTGAATGAGCAATACAGGAGGATACCTGATGTTCTCCTCTGTCCTCTGTGAGTGCAAAGTGGGCCACATCCATACATATATGTGCATACATTACACACATACACCACACCCACACATACCCACCCCCCAACACACACACCCCACACATATCATCATATCTGCAACACACACACACACACAGTAAACTCAAAATTAGCAGAAATATTATAGTCTCACTGGATTCTTTTGTAGCCTTAGTTTCCACAAATGGACCTACAACCAAGGTAACACAGTATCCTTGAAGCATGTCTTTTCCTGATTCACTAGAGCAATGAATACATTTGCTATCAGTGCTATTATATGTAAAACTATCTTTTTATTGTTATTTTTAGGAAGAGCATGCACAAGAGAGACACAGAGAGAGAATTGGCACACCAGGGCCTCAGCCACTGAAGTCAATCTCCAGATGCTTGCACCACCTCATGGGCATGTGCGACCTTGCGCTTGCCTCAGCTTTGTGCATCTGGCTTACGTGGGATCTGGAGAGTCAAACATGGGTCCTTAGGCTTCGCCAGCAAGTGCCTTAACTGCTGACTCATCTCTCCACCCCTGTAAAACTATCATTACCAGCAATCATCATTGTGGCTTTACACACCTAGATCACACCTCTGGACAGAGTCCAAAACCAGAAACATACTCCAGTGGGTTCCTCCTCACAAAAAACTGTTTGAAATGCAAAACACTTAATGTGTCTTAGGTAATGAATCATACATGCTTGCAAAATTTCAAGCACATAATTGCCTGTCCATAATAATTGTTGAAAATTAGCCCGTTTCTGGAGTTGGTGCATATGGCCCATAAAATGTGTCACTTTTTTCCATGATTCATAAACTTTATTCCAATTTTAAAGGAAACAGATGTTTATCTTTAAATGAAGTAGAAAACTATAATGCTTTTAAAACTTTTGATACATTTATTATGGTTAAAAATGGCAAACATCTGTAGTTAGGAAAAACACACTAAGTCCTATGGGAAACCACAAATTAGAGGTTGACAAGTTGCAGGTACTTAAAATGTCTGGCAATATTGCCACTCCATATAAAATAGGGAGCTTAATCAGGAACGTATTTACTCTGTCCATATGTTCCTTTCAGACTACAAGGGCACCTTGCTTCATGATGTAGTATTTTAAGAGTGACTCTTCAAGAAAAACTAAACAGAAGAGAGGAGTGATTAGTGGCTTTTATTTTTATCTTTAAATGTTAAATTATGTTGCTAAGCAATTTAAATTTTCTATTTTTAAAAACTGCCAGAAAAAAAAATTACTTTCAGCATTCTCAATCAACATGAACCCAAGATCTTAAATTTTAACATTAGTTCTAATTCATGTTTGGGTAAAAATAAGTGATCTAAAATTTACCCATTTTCTAAAAGAATTAATTTTAATATAAACATTAAAGTAGCCTTGGATACATGAAGCATTTAGCCATATTCTTCAGGGTATGTTAACACTTCATCTACCTATTCTGTACCAATGAGCATGCTTGGTGAGCACACTGATTTCCTTAGATTTACTGAGGTAGCTAAGAATATGCTGCATACAAGGGCACACAGTTCAAAAGAGGCTCCTAACTCCCATAAAGTGTTCTCATTTAATTATTAAAAGTAGCAGGTTTTTAAAAGTATTTACGAGTTTCTGGACACTTGTAATAAGTATTCTGTCTCATTAATCTAATATAATCTTCATAGCAGATTTACTATTAAAATGTTTACTGCCTAAGAAGGCTCAGTTGATTGCAAAGATGAGGACATGAGTTCAAATTCCTATACCCATGTAAAAATAAAGAGTGCTGTTTGTGTACCTGATATCCCACATCTGGGAGGCAGAGACAGGAGGACCCCCACACACTTTTTGGTTAGCTTGTCTAGCTGATTCAGTGAACTCTTTGTTCAGTGACAGACTCTGCTTTTAAAAAAAAATAAGCTGTACGAGCTGGGTAGATGGCTCAGTGGAAAAAGCACTTGCTGCTCAAGCCAGAGTACCTGAGTTTGATCCCCAGACCCACTGGTGAGCTCCTGAAATCCCAGCATGATAATACTGATATGGTTGACAGAGACAGGAAAATTTCCAGGAAGTTACTGATGTGTATACCAAAAATAACAGCAGAGTCAGAAATCCTGCCTCAAATGAAATGGAAAGATGAAGACCAGCCCAAAAAGCTGTCCTCTGACCTCCACGTGTGCACCATGGCATGTGCATGCCTGCATTCACACACACTGACAGGCCCACAGTAAATGAATGAATAAAGCAGAGAGCAGCTGTGGAATACACTCAATACTTTCGAACTCTGTCCTTCATACCCTCATATACTCATGTGCCCACAAGTGTACCAACACACTTATAAACATGCAACACATACTACACATACACGAACACATACAAAAGTTTATAATGTGCTGCATTTTGCAAATAAGGAACCTGAGGCTGTGCAGGTGTAACTGTTTGATAGCTAGGATGGAAAGCGATCTATATTTCTGGCTATGCTACTACATGCCTAGTTTTTGACCCTTGACCAAAATAAGGCAGTAGCATAAAGGGAGTACTTTTAAGGTTATAATCTTCCTAGAAATGTTGTAGGTCAGTTTCTTTACTGGTGGCTTGCAAGTGCCCTAATTGGTTCCCCAACCCTGGTTTGATCATGAGCAAAGCAATTTAGGAGAGCTTTCCATAGAGAACATCTCTGTCCATTCCCAGGTGAAGACTCATCCCCAAGATCTTGGCTCAGATCTCGGCTCAGACTGGCCCACTGTGTAAAAGCAAGGGCCCTAGTTGGGTGGAATGTCTCTCCGACTTCTGAGACTTCATGTTGCTTCCTCTTATAGCTCCATACCCTGTGTCTCTACACAAGGGCCTTGCAGGAGAATACTCTGGTGTCTAATGGAGTCCCTTCCTATACCTGCTTTTGGTGAATAATATTTAAGCTCATAGAATTGTGTGCCAAAAATGCCATAGATACAAAATGGATGTCTGAAAGTGTGAGAAAGCAGCCTGTTTCCAGATTTAATGGCTATTGTTTTGGATCATGAACAATGGGGCTTTGTATAAGAACATGTGAGAGAGAAAAAAGTGCTTCTAGAAAGTCTTGGCTAGAATAAAGAGCTCTAGTATCTTAACTGGCTCACCCAAAGGGATACAATATTTATTTATTTATTTATTTATTTATTTATTTATTTATTTATTTGAGAGAAAGAGGCAGAGAGAGAGAAAGAGAATTTGTGTGCCAGGGCCTCCAGCCACTGCAAATGAACTCCAGATGCGTGTGCCCCTTGTGCATCTGGCTTATGTGGATCCTGGAGAATTGAACTTGGGTCCTTTGGCTTTACAGGTAAACGCCTTAACCACTAAGCCATCTCTCCAGCCCAGGGATACCAATTTTTTGATTCTCACTTATAAAGTTAGCCTTTGTCATATGACAAGCCATGTCAAAATTTAGTGGCTAAAAATAACATTTAAGTGCTACTCCCTCCACTGAGCTCACCAGTGCAGTTTAGTTGGCTTAAGTGGGCAGCTCTTCTATTCTAAGCTGCGTATGCCGATACATTTATAGCCAGGTGGCTTGGTTAGGATCGGTGGCCTATCATCTTCCAACGATATTACTCTGGCTTAATCTCATGAGGACTGAGCACTGTCCCTAGATAAAGCACAGCAAAAGTGTGCACGTTCCCTTGAGGATACATAATCATTGCCCCAAAATTCTGCTAGCCAAGGCAAGGTACAAAATTCAGAGTGGACAGAATATGAACAAGGTAAAGGTGGATAACAATGTGATACTCATGAAGGCACAGCATGTTAGCAGAAGAAGAAATTAGAGACAATATTTTCATCTTTCTGGAAAATGATGAAATACTCCATTGAAAATCAACTCAGATCACAGGAGGTAGATTCAATAGTCACTCCTCTAGCTAACCTGGACTTACTCCCTCTGGCCACTGTTATTGCACAAAATTGAATAAACTGAACATTTGCATGCCACAAAGTCAGGAAAGAACCAAACAGAAAACAAAGTTCAAAAATTTTAAAAACTTAATGGTTTGATTACTACATAATATGAAGTGATTTTTGTCTGGTTTTATAACCAAGGTAAATGAATTAGGTTTGGTCAGACAGGAAGGATAATTGAGGGTCATGATTACTAAAACAACTCTGACTAAATGCAAGTTCTTCTCCTTACAGAGAATAGGCGCATTATAATCATGACATGTGATATGTTAGTTGTGGGAATTAGCTACAGAATTCAAATTATATGCATATACATATACATACACATGCATCCATATAAAGATATAATGCACCAAAAAAATGAAAATGAAGCAATAGCAAAGTTCTAAATAGAGAGAGTAGAAAGAAAATTCCAAAACTTTAAGTACTTTTATTTCTCAGTATATTTCTTTATGTGTCCTTATGGCAGAAATTGTAGTTCAAAGTGGCAGATGAACAACATATATTCAGCAAACTAAAGATTATAGTACTTACACAAATATTTATAAAGGAAATAACCCACCCCACCCATTCCTTCTCTCACCAGTGCCCATAATCATTATTTTAGACAAAAAAAAATTTAAGAAAATCTTCCTTTAAAATTGAACTTTTATGTTCAGATTCAAGATTAGAAGAGTGAGATGAACTGCTTGTTGGAGCCCCAAGATGTATCTATCAAGAGACAAGAAAATGATGTGGTCTGAAGCTCAAAAAAAAAAAAAAAAAAAACACTTTGAACTGCCCAGTAGAGGGAGGGTAGTGGTTAGAACGCTTCTCGGGGAGAAGAGGCCTTGCATGGGACATGTGAGATGTGAGGAGGAGCTGGAAACCTTTGACCCAAACCTATGTGAAGGCAGTTACTCTTTTCCTGAGTAGGAGTTTTAAGGTCAACTTTATGGTTAGGGCCCAGTTATCCAACACCCACCTACCCAACTCCTTCAGGGAAGTAGGCTCGGAATGTAACTTCTCTACCCAGGGCCATAGGCAGAAATGTAGACTTGGTCCCTTTTACTAAAAGGAGGCAACATTGCTTACCAAAAGCCAAAGGCAGTGGGGTTTAGTCTATTTTTACAATAATAGGGATTACAAGATCACAGACCTGTGCATGCTAGGGTGCCTTTTGCAGCTGTGGAGAGAGGAAGCTTGCTTAAAATCTCACAAAACTAACCATCTGAGAAGACTCAGAGCAGGAAGTGGAGGATATTTGTGGTCCAGATAACGATCTCCAATTTCTATCATTTTCAAGGCCACAGTGAAGCAGTTGGTTCATAACCAGCTAATACTAAACCCCAGAGTAATCAAAATACTAAGTTCACAGAGCTGTCTTAAGATCAACTAGTTAGTTACTTGACTTTAAAAAGCAGTTTGGAGCGTCACTCCTCCCACTTGAAGGGTATATGACTTTTCCCAGAGGATCTTGTTAAAATGTGGATTCAGATACAGTGTGTCTGCAGGGACCTAATATTTTCTATCTCTCATGAGACCCAGGAAATGTTGTATGTTCCACGTGTGTGGACTGATCTTTGAGTACCAAAGGGGCAGGCCATCCAGCTGGAACTTGGTTTGCTAAATAAAGTTTTATTGATATACAGCCACACCTAATTGTCTACGTACTGTCTGTGGCTGCTTTCATCATACCAGACCTCTAGAGTTCAGTGGTTGTGACGGAGATCCTATGTTCTACAAATGTAGTACTTCCAAGCGCTACAATTTGAAGGCACTAATGCAAAATTTTATTTTTTTAATTTTATTTACCTTCATCACTTTTTAGAATATTTTATTATTTATTTATTTGAGAGAGAGATACAGAAATAGGCAGGTAGAGAGAGAGAATGGGTGTGCCAGGGCCTCCAGCCACTGCAAACGAACTCCAGATGCGTGCGCCCCCTTGTGCATCTGGCCTACGTGGGTCTTGGAAAATCGAGCCTCGAACCGGGGTCCTTGTGCTCCACAGGCAAGCATTTAACAGTTCAGCCATCTCTCCAGCCCTCACTTTTCTTTTCTTTTCTTTTCTTTTTTTTTTTTTTTTTTTTTTTTTTTTTTTTTTTGGAAAAGGTCTCATTGTGCATCCCTGGCTGATTTGGAACTGGCTATGTAAACCAATCTAGCCTTGAACTTACAGAGATCTTCCTGCTGGAATTATAGCCAGGAACCACTACAACCAGCACCACACTCAGTTTTAAAGACCATTTTTCATGAATTCAATTAGTAGTCATTTCACACACTGCAGCTTGATTCCGTTTTCTATAAAAGATCAGATAGAAATCTGCAAGGGAGGGGACGTTATATATACCATGTGGATCTGTCAGTATTCCCTTCAATGGTCAAACTCTAAGTGAAATTAAGTGAAATTGAATAGCTTCAATCCCAAAGATCAAAATCATTATGTCCTCAGCATTCATTCAACAGTGTTTTTCAAAAGGAAGTACTACATGTGAAACAAAACAAAAATGAAACTAAGACATTATTTTATAACAAATGATATCTTCACTGATAGAAAAATGGAAGCAGCTGGATTAATTTAAGATACTTTCCTCTTCTGGCATATTTTAGTTTGATTTTTGGGAGAAAGAAACATCATGAAAAAAAAACATTAGAGATTAAGAGTTTGCAGAAGACAAAATTATTTTCTGTCCTCACAGAATTTCATTGAATCAGGAGAATGTATTTTGACATGCAAACATTAAAGGACCATAAACACCAGTTTGTGCTTGGTAAAAGCCAATTTTATATATTGGCATATCCATTATCTGACTTAATAATCACAAATGCTATCTAAATATATTGATTGAAGTAATTAATTTGGATGAATCAAAACTTTGTCTGTAAAACTATAGGTGAAAGGGCTAGAGAGATGGATCAGCAGTTAAGGTACTTGCTTGCAAAGCCTAACAATTCAGGTTTGATTTGCCATACCAAGCCAGATGCACAGTGAGTGGTACATGCATCTGGAGTTCATTTGAAGCAGCTGGAGGCCCAGTGCACCCATTTTCTCTCTTTCTCTCTTTCATTCTGCTTCCAAATAAATAAATAAAAATGTTTGTGCGCACACACACACGAGATTATGTGAACTTAGTGTTTGAGAATAGAAAGCATTTCATTTGCTTCAGATAAGCCAAAATACCAAGAAAACCCCCCTGGAACATGTTTATTTTCAAACTGCTTTGCAGTTAGTGAGTAGAACCTGTCCTCATAATACATTAAAATGATGTTTAAAAATCCAAAGAAGTAACTCTGGACAATGAGTAATGAACATGCAAAATGTGTCATTTTGTCAAGCTCAAGAAAGGCCTTTATTTAAAACAAATATTTATTTGAAAGCAGAGAGAGAGCATGCAAGAGAGAGAATGAATGAGAAAAAGATACAATAGATGTTTCAGGGTCTCTTGCCTGGGAGAGAGAGGGAGAGGAAAGAGAGAGGGAAGGAGAGAGAATAGAACACCAGGGTCTCCTTCCCCTGCCAATGAACTCCAGATGCATTTGTGCATCTGGCTTTATGTGGTTACTGTGGGGAATCAAACCCAGGTCATCTGGCTTTGCAAGCAAGCTTCTTCAACCACTGTGCCATTTCTCCTGCCCAAGAAATGCCTGTTGACTTTGGAAAGGCCACACATGAGGATGGAAGCTATGCCTTGAATACAGGATTAAGTAAAGCACAAACGATCACATTCTAATTCCATAGTTATGGGCAGCCTTCAATGATTTCATTCATTTTAGTCATAATCTGGAATATGTGTTTGCCACATGATAACTTATGGCTAAGCTCAGTTCTTTGGGAGAATGTTATGTAACTCAAACTATGTATCCTTGCCAGGATGAAAGCATGCACTTAGCAACAACAGGGCTGCAGTGTAGCCTTGATACTAAAGATGAAACTAGCCACCATATTTCCTATGGACACCGGAGAACAGAAGGCTAGACTTTGGCAGACAGAACTTGGAGAAGGAATGAAATGCCAGGTTTTGCTTCAATGTCATTACACATATTCCTGTGCTGTCCTTCTATTTGTTGGCCAACTCTGGGATCCCAATATTTATACTATACAGAAGCTCAGCCCTATTTATAAGAAATTTTACCTGGTAAAATTTACCTGGTAAAATTCTGTCTTTCTATAATATAGAAAGACAGAATTACAAAAACCTAGATCAACACTCTATGGCTATGGATACCCTTGTTGTATCCATAGGGTTCTGGCCTGACTTCCCTTTATTCCCAGAGACCTGGTCTTACTACATTAGATTGCCCCCACAGCTCCAGAGCAGAGTCAGGTGAGCTTTCTTCCTGAACAAATTTCTCTAATGCAATCCGTCTTGAGAGGTAAAGGGTGTGCAATGAAAAGCTATGAAATGATGGGTCTGGTTGAAATGAGGTCACAAAGATGATCCCAGTACTAAGAATCAGGTTGACTCCTCATAAAACTTGAGTCTGGGGCTGGAGAGATGGCTTAGTGGTTAAGCCACCTGCCTGCGAAGCCTAAGAATGCCCGTTCAAATCTCCAGGTCCCACATTTAGCCAGATGCAAAAGTAACACAAGTGCACAATGTCGCACATAAGCACAAGGGGGCACATGCATCTGGAGTTTGTTCACAGCAGCTGAGAATCCCTGGTGTGCCCATTCTCTCTCTGCCTCTTCCTTTCTGTTTCTCTCTCTCAAATTAAAAAAATAAAATACTAAAAAGTTGTGTCTGGTTCTTTCTACCTAAGACTTTGGTGGCCACTCAGGTACCAACGGGCTTCTGAAGGCTGTAGCTTCATTCCAGCTTGTTCACTCAGTCAGACCACATGTTGAGAAGTGCCAAACGTTGCTGGTTCCCAGGAGCCTTTTGGTCTGCTGAGCCCCCTTTCTTGCCCCAGTTACATTTGATAATAGATGCCTAGAGCTTCTGGCTTGATCACACTTGTCTAATGTAGTTGGTTAATGTAACAGCTCTATTTGTTCCCCAAGTCCATGGTTACTCATATTGCCTCTGAATCACCCACCCAGACTGGTGTCATACAATCGTAGGTAGTGTTCTACCTTCTACAGGCTACTCTAAACTTGCTACCATTAACTAGGCCTCTAGAGATACTAAACTGTGAACTACAGTCAGAAAAAGGTATTTCATAGCAAACCACTTGGCATATGAATGCCATGCTTCATCATACCTTAGATGCTAGTAATAATAAAAGTCACCTTGATTTTAGGGGATATGTGAAAATGGGGAAAATGTACAACCTAATATTAATGAAATGTGACAACAAAAGCTTCACTGATCAATACTAATCTAAGGTACTCCATTCCATGTAAGTCCCTCTGATATTTTCTGTCCCATTGTGCCTCATGATTTAAAAATTAAGTGCTCCTTGTGACCAACTAAATTTATTCATTTATCCACTATATGGCCAAAGCTATAATCTAAAAATACAGGGCACTCATCCTTAGAGAACAGTATAGGTATAGAAGGCAAACTATCACTGCTGGGACAAAACATATAACCAGATGCAGCTCATGGGGGGAAATGGTTGATTTTAGGCTCACAATTGATCATGGTGGAGGAAGTTGGCTGATTTCACCACACACTCATAGCAGCGAGGAACAGTAAAAGAAAGATGGCTCGGAACACCCAATAGGCTAGACTAACCAACTCCAAGGTCCACCCCCAGCATTACACCTTCTCTAGCAAGGCTCCACCACCCAATGGCTCCATCAGATGGGGACTAAGTAGGAAGCTTCATCACAAACACTTGAGGCTATGGGGGACATTTTACACAAACCACTACAATCAGTTTCTTGTCACCGTCAAAAGGATTGCCAGTATAAACCACAATCTACTGGGTCCCAAGTGAGCTGGCATCTTCACCCTCTGCATCAGTTACTTTCTCATTGTTGTGAACAAATACCCAACTGGAAAGCCACTTAGGGAAAAACAACAAAAGGTTTATTTTGGCTTACAGCTCCGGAGGGCAGACTCCATCCTGGTGGGGAAGCAGCAGCAGGAGTAATACGCCAGTGCCACATCAGAGCAGCGTCAGAAAGCAAGTGGGGCTGGACTATAGCACCTCAAAGTTTGCCCTCAGTGACAACACTTCCTCCAGCAAGCTTCAACAACTTCTTGAGCAATTCCACATTACTGGGGACCATGTATTCTAATTCATGAGCCTATGGGGGACATTTTACATTCAAATATCCACACCGTCCCTGGCCACTTTCCTGCTTGCAGGGAAGCTCTTGCCATGCTGTCAGTCTTAATGCACCAGGCACATGTTCTACTGTGTTTCGTGTTGTTCCTTCTTCAAAGCCTTTCCTACTCTTTTAGGGCTGGTTCCTCCCTCTCTTCCTGCAGCAGCTCTGAGGTCAGCTCCTCATTTGTCTGACACCCTTCAGTTACTCTACACTATAATACATTATTTCCCTATGGAAGAGAATTCAGGTATTTTTGTATGGCTGCCTAGGCTGGAGCACTGGTAACTTTGTGCAAGGGTGTCTGATAGAAAACAGTCTTGGGAGCTCGAGAGATGGTTTAGTGGTTAAGGCACTTGCCTGTGAAGCCAAAATACCCAGGTTCAACTCTTCAGAACCCATGTAAGCCAGACACACAAGGTGACACATGTGTACAAGGTGGCACAAGCATCTGGAGTTCAACTGCACTGACTAAAGGCTCTGGCGTGCCAATTCTCTCTCTCTCATAAAATTAATAATAATAATAAAAGCAAAAAAAACAGTCTTGGAAGTTAAAGACTGCATACTCTTGTGTCACAGATTTATTTCCATACTCTGATAGAAAAGTAGAAGTCCCTCCCTTATTCCCTGGTCCACACCCTAAGACAGTAAAGGATAGGAAAATCTCCCTCTCTTCTCCAAATAGAGCTGATTACTTTGTAGGCTAATACATAAAGACCTCTCTCTGGAGATGCTAGTAGACCCCTTCACAATGGGGAGTTTCCTAAGCTCAGTGTTTCGTGTGTGTGTGTGCGCGCGCGCGCGCACGCACGCGCAAGAACACACACATCACACTAGGAACAGTATACTCCTAAGCCTCCTTGACAGCATCCTCTGGAGCTTAAGCGAACCAGTGTGAACATGCTGTGCCTTAAATAATAAACACAACACAACATGGTTGCAAGCTTTCCCACCCACTGAATTGATGCAAGCATCCAAAGTCAGTGTAGAAGACATGCTGCTTCTTAAGGATCGCTCGCTATTTCCTTGGAACTTTAACAATACCTGCACTTACTTAACTTGCTCTGTTTGTTGACAGGCTCCCTCAACTAGACTGTAAGCTTCATGAGGATACAGATCCAGTCAGAATAAAAAAAAAATCACCATATAAACAGATACTTCTGTCCATTAGCTTTATAATTTATAAATTATATAATTCACTTGTTTATCCAAGTATGACTGCACTATGCAACAACTATGCATATAATAAATGAGCAAAAAGACCCCATTTCTTTCCAGGACATTTGTTGCAGAGCACATTTATTATTGTAAGAAAAGTCTCCATATCCCTAAAGCATCACAACTGTAAATTCAATTAGCTGGAACCTTTAATGAATAGATGTGGCTTAGTAACGGCTGTGGAAAGACATTTATTTTGCTACCTTAGAATGTATACACAGAGAAGTGAATCTTGTTTCATAATTGATTTTCTAGCTCTGCCCTGAGGTCATTGTCAAAAGTATTCAATGTGATTAATACAAGAAGAAGTTCTCTGTGGGTACTTAGTCTGGAAATTATAATTTTTAATAAGCACTTAACAAAGATTTTTTTTAAGTTTTAGTTATTCTTTGCAGCTACAATGGCATGTTTCTGCTTTCCTTGTCTTTTGGCTAGTCAAGTCTTTACAGTACTTTCCAAAGCCTTCTCAATTAAAGAAGCAACAAAACCACGTGCCATGTTCTATCACTAAGCAAGCTGATGGCTAATGATCACTGGCCCCTGGAGAACATCAGCTGCTCTATGGATGAAGCAACCTACCTGGAGTCTCGGTTTAATTTTAGAAAGCAAAATGTCTGTTTCTCAATGGATCTATTTGCATTTTCGGCATTTCAAGTAAAATATATTTATAAAATTTGAAGACATTTTCCTCAAGGAAGGAGCAACAATTTGCTCGCGTGTTTTCCTACCAGCATCTCTCGGGGCTCCACATTCATGCCGAATATACACCAGTGGGGCACTGAGAGGCTTAGCTATTGCACAGAGGAGGAAAGTATTAGCTGGGAAAGTTCATCCTGGGGATCTGGAGACCTTGACTTCAGTACTCAATTGCTCCTGCTTTGCTACCCAGCCTTAAAGAAGTCCCCTGTCTTCCTTTAGCATCGTTTCCTCATTTGTAAAATGAGAAGAACAGTACCTGGCTTTGTGAATTAACTAATCAATCATTTTAAATGGCTAAGATAATCGTGCTTTAGATTCAAAAGTTATTTTATAGGGTGTAAACTGCTATCTCCCAAACATTCCATATGTGCCGACTCTATTAAAGATTAAAAATAAAATAAAATAAAAAACCACCAGTGGTTTCTCAGCAAATTATACTAAGGGCTTTATAAATTCCAGAGGCAAATGCTGATAAAGATTCTATAAACAGTGTTTACAACAACAGCCCTGAGCAGAGCTGCAAAATAACACTATGTGCCAGGTTTTCAGAAATAGGATTATTACTGAAATAATCCTCAATGCCTAAGCCTGCATGCAAGAAAAGAAATCGACCATGGCCAAACTTCTAGAACTTACAGATCATCTTCCATTGACATTTGAATGTTAGATAACCACCAGGACTTTTGCCAAAAGATTGTCATTGTTCTGTGATAAAAATAGGTACCTGTGAGCCAAGAAAATCACTGAAAACATAGACAATAGAAGCCCTTGGGTTTTCCTCCTCCAGTCTGGGGATCAATGTGTTCATGATGGCAATCTAATTTCTTCTTGAACCTGAGTGAAGGTTGTTAGAGGGAGTGTAAGGTTTGACAGTGGGTGCTATGCCCAAACCTATCCTCTTTCTGCTACATCTGGAGTCATCCCTTCTGAAATGTCTTTGAGTGATAATGTGCAGGGAAGAAGTGTTCTCTAAGGCTCTTTGGGGGCAGTTCCTGCCTGCAGAGGAACACTGACACATGTGGATGTACAACAAGGAAGCACTCAGCATCTTGAGTTCTCCCTATATTGATCACATCAGAACTGCTGGGGATGGGTCCAGCATCAACCTTTTGAAAAATCTCTCCAGCCCATTACAATGTGTATCTGCCTGTGAGAATGTGCAGGAAGACATTGAGAGAAATGCTGCCTGCATGAGAGACTGGGTAGGTCACCTCATTTCCACGGCCTCCCTGTTAACCAACAATAAGGGCTGGGAAAGTTTATATATAAAAGAACAAAGACAGAGCTGGGGACATGGCTCAGTCAGAAAAGTGCTTCCCATGCAAGCCTGAGGTCCCCATGTAAAATCCAAGAGAGAGGGTAGCACATGCCTGCAGTGTTGGTACTGGAGAGGTATTGACAGGAAAACCCTAGCCTTGCTGGCTAGTTTGCCTACTCAAACTGGTAGGCTCTAGGTTTAGGGAGAAACCCTGACTCAAAAAAAAAAAATAAATACAAGGTGGAGAGTGTTTGAGGAAGACACTCAATTTTGACTCTGTCTCACACACTCATGTAAAAATGTATGCAACATGTGAACATGCATACACATACATGTGCACATATCACACTCAAAAAGACTAAAGAATTCTCCTATTTTTTTTTCAGTCTTGGGGTTTCTGTCACAATTACTTAAAACTGCTTTTACTTTCTGACAGCAAAATGAAGGTGGAAAGGAGCCATATTAAGCCACAGGGACCTTGTTGGCCACCCCAGATCTAGATTCTGCTAAATTATTCATTTGCCTTATTATGGTAATATTTTATGTGCATTATAAAATGCAGAAATGAAAATTTGAAATGCATGGAATAAATGTGTCTTTAACTCTGTGTTTTATTGCTAGCAGTACAGAATGCGGTCCTGTGGAACCGTTTCTATTAATATTTTTACTATAAGTATTTTCTTGTAATAGGGCTCCAGCACTACTTTCACTACAAAAGATCTGAGCCTGTCATACTGAAAAAGAAAAGATGGAGAGATGACAAGCCATATGTTGAATGGCTGAATTTCTAACCTGTCAACCTCCATTTTCAACCTACACCCACCAATCAGCCATCAATTTTGATTCTGAACCAATGAACCCAGTAAATGTCCACATCCCCTGGCAATAATCAGTTGTCCTGGAAACTAATTGGGATTTGTTAATTTTCATATTTTTAAAACATGTGTTTAGAACCACTGAAACCTTAAATCTGGTGCATTTCCCACAGGATAAAATGTTCTGTTTCAAGGATATTAATCATGCAGCTATGAAAGTTTTGACAGTGAACACCTATCATTTTCATCAACAATATATTAATTTCAGAGTGTATGATAATGGAAGTGCTGACAAATAGCCATTTTTAAAATGGTCCAGAATCATAAAATAGGTTTCTTTTGAAAAGCAGCTAATTGCTTGTTCACTGTTTAATTTTTTTCCTGAAATGACAAATAAAATATATGTACATGTCAAAATGAGCCACTGGAAACTTTAATATGTGCACTGCCCATTAATACCAGAAAAGAATTTTTGCAAAATAAAGAGTAAATTTTAGGCCTGGAGAGATGACTCAGAAGTTAAACACACTTGCTTGCAAGCCTAGCAACCAGAGATCACTTACCCAGCACCCACATGAAGCCAGACACAAAGTAGCACATGTTATCTGTGATTCTAATATACTTATGTCCATGGGAGGTGGAGCCATGAGAATCCCAAAGGTCATGGGCCAGCTAGACTAGTGAACATACAGAAGGAAAAAGACAGGAGAGACCCTGTCTCAAAAAGGTGGAAGAAGGGCTGGAGAGATGGCTTAGCAGTTAAGGCGTTTGCCTGCAAAGGCAAAGGATCTCGCTTTGATTCCCCAGGACCCATGTAAGCCAGATGCATAAGGTGGCGCATGCATCTGGAGTTTGTTTGCAGTAGCAAGAAGCCCTGGCTCATCTACTCTCTCTCTCTCTCTTTCTACCTATTTCTGTATCTCCCTCTCTTCCTCTCTCCCTCCCTCCCTCTCCCTGCCTCTTTCTCTCTTGCCATCATAAATAAATAAATAAAAATTTAAAAAGGTGGAAGAAGAAGACCAACACCTGGAGGTTGTCCTCTGACCTCCACACATACACATATATGCACACACACACGTGCACACAGATACACACACATAAAAATAAAAACTTTTAAATATTGACAACACATTTAAGAAGTATTTTGCCATGAGATAAGGAACAATCTTCTTCATAAAGCAAAAAATAAAGGAAGTTTATCTGTAGCCAATGAAGCGGACTGGGTTCCTTTCCTCATGGGGGTCCGGTATGTTGTGGCTGCAGACAGCAGCCTCTTTGGTAGTGTAGTAGGTAACCTGTTGCTTGTACCAGTGGCGCTAAGGGACCTTGGAGACAGTTTTCTGGTGGATATACATATTACTGATCTCATGCCATTCCCAATCTCGGCTCCAGACAGGTATGTAGGATGCTTCGAGAAAGTCCCGGGCACAGTGGCCAGGGTTCAGATTGGCCAGGTTATCATGTCCATCTGCACAAAGCTGAAGAATGAAGAGCATGTGGTTGAGGCCCTGTACAGAGCCAAGTTCAAGTTTCCTGGCCACCAGAAAATCCACCTGTCAAGGAAGTGGGGCTTTACCAAGTTTAATGCAGATGACTTTGAAGCTATGGTAGCTGAGAAGCATGCCATTCCTGAGTGCTGTGGGGTCAAATATATTCCCAGTCATGGTCCCTGGACAAGTAAGTGGTGAGCTCTACACTCACGACTGCATCCACTGCTCACACTCACTCAATAAATCACACAATACAATCTAAAAATGGGAAGTTCAAAGTCATGCTCCATCTTATTTCAAAATACAAGAAAACTCTACTGTTTAAATGTTTTTATTTCTTTGTGGAGTGTGTGTGTGTGTATGAATATCCTCCTCCGTTTCTGTTTGGCTGGTTTTTTTTTTTTTTTTTTTTTTTTTTTTTGGTCTGAGATGTCTCTTATTGAACCTTGAGTTCACCAGTACAGTTCGACTATCTCGTCAATAAGTCCTCAGGATCTTCCTGTTTCCTGCTTCCCAGTGCTGGGATGACATGTGTGTGCCATCAAGTTCAGCATTTTATGTGGGTGCTAGATATCAGATCTCAGGTCCTCATGCTTGTCTGGCAATTATGTTAACCATTGTGCCACCTCCACAGACACCTATTGTTCATTTTTTTAATTATGTAATTAATGTAGTCACAAAGCTGCCATACTGAAAGATATAAATAACATTTGGTGCAATACTCAAGGTAAAATTGAAGAAGGAAGAGGAGGAGCAACAGAAGAAGGGGAACGAGGAGGAAAAGAAGTAGGAAGGAGGAAGAGGAAGAGGAAGAGGGAATTGGAGGTAAAGAAAAGGGGAGAAGATGAAGAATAGATGTGAGTTATGGCAACATACAGAACCCCTCCCTTTTATAAAACACAGGTTCCATGATA
This sequence comes from Orientallactaga sibirica, assembly GCA_036365145.1. Lineage (NCBI taxonomy): Eukaryota > Metazoa > Chordata > Mammalia > Rodentia > Dipodidae > Orientallactaga > Orientallactaga sibirica. The sequence goes on from JAEOAD010000982.1 coordinate 3,900,943, forward strand.
TATGATCAAACATGAAATGTAATCAAATAGCACAGACCCAAAATGAGCATTCAAGACCAAGTCATATATATTACAAAGGTTTGTTTATAATTTTATATATTTTTTAAAATTTATTATTTATTTATTAGAGACAGAGAGGGAGCAAGTGAGAATGGGCGCACCAGGGCTTCCAGCCATTGCAAACGAACTCCAGATGCATGCGCCACCATGTGCATCTGGCTTACGTGGGACCTGGAGAATCAAATCTGGGTCCTTAGGCTTCTCAGGCAAGCGCCTTAACCACTAAGCCATTTCTCCAGCCCCATTTTATATTTTTGAATATAGAAAATGGGCTTGAGAGATAGCTCAGTGGGTAAAGTACCTGTCACACAAGCACGGGGACCCCCAAACTTTTCCCAGCACCCATGTAAATACTGGACACGATGGTGAACATCTTTCTAACCCTAGCTGCAGGGAAGCAGATTGTGACATTAAATCCCTATTGTCAACTTGATCTGATCAGTAATCAACTAAGACACAGGTCTCCTGGACAGCGCATGTCCAAGAAGGATTAAATAAGGGAGGTAGACTTTCCTCCAAAGTGGGCATCTCTTCCAGCAGCAGCCTAACTTAAAAAAAAAAAAAAAGGTTCCAGAAAGAGTACCTTTTGCTACCAACCTTTACTCCTTACTGGTGAATGCATCTACCCTGTTGCTGCTACCCTTCACTGACATCAGTGTATTCATCCTTCTGATGTGGACCAAAGACCAGAGACTCTCTAGGCATACTCTGGTCCTTCAGCACCAAATTGGGACTACTGACACTCAGCCTTGTGGACTGACTGAGAAGTTACCAGGTTCTCCAATTCTAACCTGTAGACAGCCATTGTCAGACTGCCAAGTCCATATCCTGTAAGTCAATCTAATAAATTGCCCTTATAATCCATAGTCATTCTATCAGTTCTGTTCCTGTAGAGAACTCTGAATCAGACATAAGACAGAAGTATCCTTAGAGCAAGCTAGCTAGCTGTATCAGCTGAATCAGCGAGCTCTGGGTTCAGCGAGAGACCCTGTGTCTCTAAATAAGGTGGCGAGCAATCCGGAAAGATATCCAACATCAATCTTCTGACCTCCATATGTAACCTCCCACACACGTGTGTCCATGTGTATGCAAACATACATACACACATGTGCACACCACACACACGCACGTGCACACACACACATGCAAATAAAAAAATAAATACTGAAAGCGACATGCATCCCCACACTGTAAACTGTTACATCTTCAGTTCTGGAGTTTGCTGAAGGCTGAGGACCTAGCAAGGAGGGCACTAGGCTAAGAGAGCATTTCTCACACCCTTTTCTATGCTGACAGAAGACACTGCTAACCAAATAGAATGTTTTTCAGCCTCCAGGCCTTTCAGGCAACCACTTCCATAGTCAGTCAGTCAGTCTCAGGTATGAGATAAAATCCTTTTCTCATTTTACCTCTTCTCCAGCTAGGCACAATTTTTTTTGCTCCAGGGGAAACTTACGCCAATATATGAAAAGCTAACTGAATAAATGGAACCATTATGTTCCCATCCTAAACAAATCAATCTCTTCCAGAAGACAATCAAATGACACACACACACACACACACATCCCACAACTCAAGTTACTTAATATTCCTAAAATTTCCCCATGTTCTTAGAATAAAACAGAATAAAGAAAATCAGTTTCTCAATAGTGACAAGACAACATATATATGCATATATGTCTTTGCCATTGATTTTAAATACAAATTATGCAGTCATAAAAGACCTTAAAATTCAAATGGCTTCAGTATTCAGATCTTAAAATGGCAATAGGAGCTTCATTAATTCAAAACTAAACATTCTTCACTGAATATAAATTTTAACAATTTTAGTATCATCAAAAATGCTAAGCTGTGCATACCATTTTCCATGATCACCATAACTATAAAGATAAAATTATTTTTTTCTAAACCAGATAGTATGATTTGTGCACGCTAGCAGCTATATGCGTAGCTTTTAAACAGTCTTTTGACAATTAAGGAGAAAGACAGGACTCCAAAGAACCCCGACACTTTCTATGGTATTCTCTGTAATGCTAAAAGGAATCATATTACACAGTGGGTTTACCTGGATAACCTTGTGAAAAGTGTATGTAAAATAGTGAAAAGAAAAAGAAAATGTGAGGAGCATCAACAAAATTCATTGTATTTGATTTAAATTGATGTAAAATCAGCAAATTTTCAGTTGAACTTAATAAAAAATGATTACATTATATCATCTTCAGAGATATAATGGCTGAGGATATTTTTAATTGTACATTTCTTTTGAGAATTTAGGTCATACAATTACTAACAAATTTGCTGCTGCTTTTGAAGAAATCTGGAAATGAACACAAATTATAGCAATTCACAACACTTACTAAAGCTAACAGATGTCATTTGTGGTTTGTGCTTGAATTCACACTGCCTTTGCTTCCCATCAGACTCTTGGTGAAGGAAGGTGATTTCTCATCCTAAATACTATGTTAAATTTGGGGCCAGCTAATTCTCTGTCATAGAGCTGCTATATGCAATGTAGGGGGTGGGGGGCTCAGAAGACAATATGCCAGGACTGAGGAGATGATTCACTGGGTAATGCACTTGCCTTACAAACACGAGAACCTGTGTTCAATCCCCAGAAGCCATATAAAATACCAAATACTGAAGTCCCACACTGGGGAGGTGGACACAAGAGGTGCCTATAGCTTGCTGCCTAGTCTGTCTAGCCTAACTGGTAAGCTCCAGGCCAACAAGATACCTTGCCTCAAAAATAGGTAGATAAGGTCCTGAGGAATGACATCAAGGTTGTTTTCTAGCCTCCACTTACATACACACATGTGTACCGACACCTATACAAACATGCACATAGGCACATAAAAATACTTGTACAAATGAAAAACAATAAACCGAACATGGTAGCTCATGACTGTAATGCCAGTACTCCGGAGGCTGAGACAAGCAGATCTCCATGAGTTCAAGGACAGCCTGGTCTATGTAATGAGTTCAGGACAGTCTGGGCTACAGAGTGATATCATGTCTCAAAAAATATAATAAGGAAACAATATGCCAGAATGAATACTCAGAAGCAGTCTGTGTATGACCCTTTCTTGTTCTGCCCCTCATCGTCAATCTGTCCCAAGGCACACAGTAGGAATTAGAATTTACCTTCTGCAGGCTGGAGAGTTGATTCAGCAGTTAAAGGTGCTTGTTTGCAAAGCCTGAATGGCCTGGGTTCGATTCACCCATACCCACATAAAGACGTGCACAAAATAACTCATGCATCTGGCATTCGCTTGCAGTGGCAGGAGGTGCTGATATAGCCATACTCTCTCTCTCTCTCACTCAAATAAATAAATAAAATACTTTTAAAAGAATTTACCGTCTCCAAGGCAGACCATAGAAGTCAGAATCCATGGGCTGGAAACATGGCTTAGTGATTAAGGTGCTTGCCTGCAAGGCTTAAGGACCCAAGTCCAATTCCTCAGGACCCACACAAACCAGATGCACAAGGTGGAACATGTGTCTGGATTCATTTGCAGTGGCTAAAGGCCCTGGCATGCCCATTCTTTCTATCTGCATCTTTCCCTCTATATCTCTCTCAAATAAATAAATAAATAAATAAATAAATAAATAAATAAATAAATATTTTTTATAGAAAAGAAGAAATCAGAAGGCTTAGGAAATTGCTTAGTGGCTAAGGTGTTTGCCTATGAAGCCTAAGGACCCTGGTTCAATTCTCCAAGACCCATGTAACCTAGGTGCCAAGGGGGCACATGTATCTGGAGTTTGTTTGCAGTGGCTGGAGGACTTGGAGTGCCTGTTCTCCCTTTCTATCTGACTCTTTTGTTCTCTCTCTCACTCAAATAAATAAAATAAAATAAAATTTAATAAATAAGAGAAATCAGAACCCATTTTCCCCCAAAGCCACCCATAAAGTCTAAAAGTATTATGTCAATTTTTCTCCATCTTTCTCTGAGTAACCTTGGTTGGTTGCAGATCATTAGGCCCAAGTTCAAGGAAAGAAGGAAAGAACATACTCAATAGTGCCCAAAGGCTAAGGAAAACCTATAGAGCAAATCTTTCTCTATTACTATCACCTTTTTGTCCAATCATATTTTACCATGGCTGTCTAAGCTTTATCCAACCAAAAAATGAAAATGGAGAGCTCACTCTGGGTCTTCAATCTTGCCACATAAAACTATGACCAAATACATTTGCTAGGCATTTCTCCCATTAACATGGCTTTTAACCAGGCATGTGAACCTGACTCATTCATGATGAGCAGGAAAGGAATCTCCTCCTTTTCTGGCTCTCTAAATGTAAAATATGGAGCAGTGTACTTGGCATAGACCCTCTAAAAGCCTGTTTCACCACTATGATAATTAATCTTGCTGAGGAACTTGACTGAAACTAGAATAACCCAGGAAACAAACCTGTAGGAATATCTCTAAGGGAGTTTCTAAATAAGGATAATTGAGGTGGGAAGACCTATCCTGTAAGTGGCATGATCCCATTGGCTGAGATCCCTACACTGAGCAAAAGGGAGAAAGCTAGCTGAGCACCAGCATTCATCACTCTGCTTCCTGACTTGTAGACATAATGTGACCAGCTGTCTCATGTTCCTGCTGCCATGCCTTACTCACCATCATGGGCTGTATTCCTCCAACTTGTATGCCAAAACAACCCCTTCATCCCTTAAATTGCTTATTGTCAGATATTTTGTCACAGAAACAAGAAAACTAACTAATGTAGCCCCAGACACCCTTGATTGTGACAACAGAAAACTCTTCATCTAGACATCACAGTGCATTCCTATAATCCCAGCACCCTAGAAATGGAGCAGGAGGATCAGAAGTTCAAGATCATCCTCCATTATAGTGAGTTGGAGGCCAGCCTAGGCTACATGAGACCCTGATTCACAAAGCCAAACCAAATGAAATGCAACAAAACAAACAAAAAAAAAAGAGCAACAACAACAACAACAAGGAGAAAATGTCTTCAGAATGTTCATTCCCTGAGGGACACAAGATCACTTGCAGGTAGAGAATCACTTCTCCAAACATCACAAGTGAAAATCTTTTGTGGACAAACCTTTGCTCACTATCAACCATACATGACATGCTATCTGTCAGTGCCTAGTTCCCACTGTCACTGTCCCATGTGTCCTTCCTTATGCTTTTCTCTGACGTTGGCAATGAGTTCATTGAGGTGTCTTGCTTACCTTATCTTTGAGGATTTGCATATTTTTTTAAATTCATGCCTTGCCCATCTTATTATTAGGCTCCCATGTACCATACTCAGCTGGATTTCCCTGCTTGGTCATGTTACCTCTTCACCAAGGAGCCTACTCACTAAATCTCATACATGAGACAAGATGACATGGCAATACGGACTTTAATTCATAGTTGGCTATACCCTGAGGAACAAACGGTCAACAAGTAATTACTACTGCATTCATCCCAAGATAACAACATGCAGAGTTAACCTAATACCCATTTGTACCAAAAAAATGGAATTTTAAAATGAAATGTGTTTTCCAGAATTCTGTTTGAATAGAAAATGAAATTTACTTGAACAGTGTTTAGCCAAATTTTCTGGCAAGCAAACTCAAAACTTAATCACGCAAGACATTAAATAGTATATTAGTCACTTGGCACAAGTTAAATTTATAACTGTTAAATCTAGAAAGCCATAATCAGAGAAACTACTGAATTTTAAAGTATAAGTAGTACCACTGTCTAATAAATATGACACGCAAAGTATTAGCTATAGAAATTGTTGATCCATAGTATATATTCAAATCCCTGCATGGTAAAGATAAAGCCTTTTTTCTTCCTTTAAGAATGCATTAATTGTTGTGCATTTATGTTTCTTTAGGCAACCCAGCAGCTGTGGTTCCAAACATGAGCCTTTGAGAAATGCATTTAAATGAATATTTATAAACTTTCCTTTAGCAATTATATTTAGCAACTGTAGCAGATGCCTCTATTTCTCGGTGTTAGCTGTATCACTAATTAGAGTCCCTCTTTAATCGTGTTGTCCTCTCATCACTTGCCTCTTAAGTGGACCACCTACATATTCAGGAGATACAGACACACATGCAGGTCTAACAGGTCTACAATCAAGTTTAAAGAGAAAAGTCATAAAAACATACACAAACCATATGTGCCCAATGTTCATAACCTCAGAGTTCGCCAAAGCAACAACAGACATATCTTAAATTAAGACTTTTATGTCCCAAATACCTCAAAGGGATATTACCTCATTTACTGTTGGATAATTCCTCTGCCTAATTGATAGAAGGCGAGCAGTGATTGACTGAATAAATATTGTCCAATTGTATATGTCTTGTATTTTACCCTAGATTTCAGAAATATTCACAAACTTGAACAACACTTACAGATACAATGTTTATAGACACCTTTCATTCATTACTCCTGATTTTCATTTTTTACTTTAATACATTTACATTCTATGAATTTCCAATGAAATTCCATTGCAACTCTTGAAGATTAGGGAATTTGGAAAAATTCACCTTTATTGAGAAGAAAGGATGGAATTTACAAATAGTAGGCAGCTAAAGTCCAGAATGGCATTTATATAACAAAATAGGAACTGTACACTCCTTGGGAAACTTAAAGAAGTTGTTTATAAAGATGAAAAGTGTCGTGGAAAGAAACCACAGCTTTATCCTTACAAAGGTTTTGTTCTTTTTATTTTTTGTCCACTTTCTATACACATTACAAAGAGAAAATGATTTCTGACACTTTGGCATGAGCTCTCCTCAATTTATAGTTGTGATATGTTGATTTACTCTCTCTCTCTCTTCTCTTGTCTATCTCTTAGATCACAGCAAGTCCCAACTCCTGGAAATCTGATCATTTCCCCAGTTTCCCAGACTCCACCTCCTTAACACTAATCCTTACCAAGTAGCCACCTTCCCACCCCTACCTTCTAATTGGCCACAAACTTGATCCCCTCTGCTACTGAAAAGAAGTTGGCAAAACATTGTTCATCTATGTAGTTCAATGGCCAACCATTTTTGAGACAGTATCTTACATAGGCCAGGATGGCCTCAAACTTACTATGTAACTGAAGATAGCCTTGAATTGCTGATCCTCCTATTTCTACCTCTTGAGTGCTAGGATTTACAGGGATGTGCTACCACAACCTGGTTGCTCATCTTTCCACCAAAACAGCTGGCTGAGTTCTAATAAAACCGTACTTACAATGCAGGCAGTGTACTAAATTTGGCCTGCAGGCTATAGTTTGCCAACTCCTATGCCATCTCATGAGGATAGTATCCCTCAATGTACAAATCCTCCATTGATCCCTCCCCCACTCTCTTGAGTCCCAATTTCTAATTACCACTTTGAAAATTGTTCTCCCAAACAGCATTAAGGATCACCAAACTGCTTCCACATGTTATGTGTTCCAGTGTTCAGCTCATATTTAAAACCTGTCTGTTCACAGTATCCAGGATGCATGCACCTTCTGCTGGCTTCAGACTTTTACATGCTATTTCTAGTCACTGTTTTGGCCCTTCTTCTTCTTCCTCCCTAATGAAATATAAAGATTCCCAGGACTTAGTGTTTCCATTTTGATTTGGACATGTTTTACTGCGTGATCTCATCCAGGCTGCCTCACTCTACACAGAATCTTCCCTGACATGGTTGGGTAGGACCCTAAGTTTCCTCCTTTCCTTTTCCTCCTGAGTCCAGGCTGTATTCTCAGTTATCTCAGTAGGCTGCTTGTCCTGCTATACCATGCTGAGAGGAGGCAGTTTGATGTCAGTGGACAGAGCAACATCACTGTGATAGTTAAGTTCAGTTGTCAACTTGATCAGATTAGGAATCAAGAGACACACCTCTTGGGTGCCAGGTTGTTTCCAGGAAGGATTAACTGAAAGAGCCTGTCCTTCCCTCAGAGTGGGCTGCGCTTGCTGTGCTGGACTAGGTAAAAAGAAGTTTCAAGGCAACACAGTCCCTTCTTTGTCTGGGTGCAGATGGTCTGTGATTAGGCTGATGAAGTAAAGGGCTGTATCCATAAAAGGTGGAAGGAATGTTTAAGGTAATGCCATTCGATTTCCAGCAATAAGCAGTAAAATTATTTGTCAGTCTTCTGGATGGAAATAACCGAGCCAATAGAAATAAATGAACAAAAAAAAATCATCTTGAATTGACAAGAAAGAAGAGACTGCAAAAAGTGATGGTGCATATTTGAATAAAAAGAAAGAACAGTTATGTAAATGACAATCTTCAAACTAAATTTAAAACCACCATAGTGAGTTTGAATAGAAAATTAAACAGATTACAATACAGAATTCATGGACTGAAAAATAAATCAGAAGATGAGGAACATAGCAAAAAATATTAGTAAATATAAGACTGGTTAAAGGTATAGAAGGTTGAGAGAAATGATCTAATCAACAGTTATTAGTGTATTCAGCAGAAACAAAATTTTAACTAAAAATATATCACCGTAGACCATACTCTCAGAAAGCACAAACAAGGCTAGAGAGATGGCTTAGTGGTTAAGGTGCTTGCCTGCAAAACCTAAGGACTCAGGTTCATTTCCCCAGAACTCATATAAACCAGTTGCACAATGTGGCACATGGGTCTGGAGTTCATTTGCAGTGGCTAGAGGCCATGGGGTGTCCATTCTCTCTCCTTTTCTCTCTCATAAATGAGTAAATATAAATGAGATATATAAAATTTTTTTTAATCTCAAACAAATTTCTAAACAGCAGAGAGTGCATGTTATGGATTCTGCATCCAAAACATTTAGGGCCAGATTTTTTTTATTTTGATTTTTTTGAATCTTTACATATACAAGTGAGATATCCTGGGGGGTCATATGCACTCTAACTATAAAATTCATTTATGTTTCATATACTAGATAGTTATAGATAGATTGAGTACAAATATTGAATGTTTTATTAATATTTAATATAAATATTAATATTGGGGACAGGAAACAAAGTTTTGTGGTGTGGAATTTTCTACTTGGAATATTATGTTTCAAATTTTAGACCATTTGAGATTTTAGAGTTTTAGAGTTGCTCAACCTGTGTAAATGAAATAATATACAGAAAGCATAAATGAAATGAGTATCTAAAATGCAGATATTTCCAGAAGGAGTTGGAGGAAAAGATATGATCTTCAGAGTAATTACATACAGTTAGAATTAAAGCTGACTTCTCCATAGCTTGAAAATTACAAGCTAGTGTAATAATACCCCTCGTGATCTGTGAGCAAAAGCCCATGGAAAATAATACCACTACTAAAATACTTTTCAATAACAAAAGAAAAGGGCTGGAGATAGGGCTCTGCAGTAGCAACACTAACCCCCCCCAAAGAAAGAAAGAAAAAGAAAAAAAAGAAAAAAACACAAACAAAAACTTTTAAAAGAGAAGAACAAACCCAAAATAAAAACATTTCAAAGCAAATTAAATAAGAATAAGTTCACTATCAGTAGAGGCAATCTAAAAAAATTGGTATATATACATATATATATATATCAGGGAAAGAGGAAGGAAAGGAAGGAGGGAAGAAGAAAAGACAGAAAAAAAATTACAATTTATAAATAAAAAGAAGATCAAGCAAAGTAATATATTTCACTAATACTGTCTGTGTCAAGAAAAATTTGTCTTTTCTTGAGAGATAAATTAAAATAATAAAATACTATATGTTATGGGGAAAGAGGTAAATTAACTTGAACATTTTTATTCCATGAGAGAGGGATGAAATATTTACTAATTGATTATATTTCATGTTTGATTTTCCATGGTGTTGTAGTCAGCAAAACACCACTGGCAGAAAACACCCAGTCAAGAGCATTTTGTGGGAGGAAAGGGTTCACTTTGGCTTACAGACTCAAGCAGAAGGTCCATGATGGAAGGGAAAAAAATGATGACATTAACAGAGAGTGGATATTACCTCCTGACAAACATCAGGTGGACAAAAACAGCAGGAGAGTGTGCCAAACATTGGCAAGGGGAAGCTGGCTATAACACCCATAAGCCCATCCCCAACAACACCCTGCTTCCAGGAGGATCCAAATTACCAAATTGCCACCAGTTGGAGACCTAGCATTCAGAACACATAGCTTTATGAGGAACACCTGAATCAAACCACCATACATGGCAATCACTGAAACTATAGAAACCTACTGAATCAACAAGTCCTGAAAATGAATGGGACTTGAGTGTTGAATCTATATGCAGCACTCATTAGCCATAGATGGGCAAGACAGCTGGAAGCAGAAAAGTCCCCACCCTGGCACCCTTGTTGCTGTCCCCAAAACTTCAAACCCCCTAAATATAAAGCAACAATAAACAACAAAAATAGACGAAGAACACTGAATCAGAGAACTACAAAGCACAAAGGAAGACAGATGGTAGGCAAATCTCTGCATATTAGTACCTAGAATTACACTAAATGAAAGTAACATGAATACTCCAGTTCAAAGATTGAATCAGACCAAGTTTGAAATTCCAACTTTATGCTGTTTGTTTGAGACAGAGAAAATGTAGGCAGAAAGAAAATTTAAAGCTAAAGCATAAAAAAAGGTACCTAGCCTCAAAAAAAGAGAGTGGAGAATATAAACTAATTTAACTAATCTTATTGCCTGCTGTGCAGATAAAGACTTTTGATTAAACCAGCATCCTACTCCGGTTGAGAACAGTTACCTAGGAAGATCAACTCTTCGATTGAAGTTATCATGGCTGCCTTGACTTGGGAATAATATCGCTTCATAAGCAGTTGCTCAGTCTTTGCTACATATGAACGCAATTTTAGGCAGGATATATCTCAAGAGAAACTATCGATTTCAGTTTATGACACCAATGTCTGTTCATTGGAGGGAGAGTGAGCTGCTGACCTATAATGGTTTCTGAATTTTCTTTTAGTGGTCTCCTTTCCCTCTCACTGAGAGAACTGACTAGGAGCAGGACCAGTGAGGAATTATGTTGACATTGTTCAGCTCATTAGGCCAAAGGACTGTAAATGCAAATGAGCAACATCCAGTCTGTGGGGACCAGTTAGCTGAATTCCTGAGCAAGCACACATACCCCCTCTCATCCAATCATCAACTCTTACACGAAAGGGATCAGTGACACAGTGTCAACAGAACAGAGAGCATTTGTAATATTTGGAGGCAGCACAAGGATGTGCCGCCTTGAAGGCTGATCACAAGACAGCGTGGTGTGTGTACTGGAATGGGACCACAGTGATCTGCTTCCAGAATCTATAACCTCAGATATCAGGTTGAAGGCTCAGCAGGCTGTATTCCTTCATTCATTCAACAAATATGTCCTGTGCTCCTATGATGAGGTGATCACTGTACATGGTTAGCCAAGAAGATGGCTTCCACCATCATGTCATATACAGCCAAGTAACTGAACAAATGAGTTTATTTTTATATATTAGTTTCTCACTTCATAAATAATTTTACCACTAAGTAGTGCAAAAAGAGCTTGAAAGTGTTAAAATATTTGGAATCAGACTTCGGAGAGGCAAGACAATCCCATGAGGCCTCAAGACTCTCCCAGTCTAATTCACAGCCTTGTGTTTTTTATAACTAAAGTTTCATTGGAACACAAGCATGCTATATACACAATTGCCTGTGGTATATAGCATGCTACAATAGCAAAATTAAATCACTGAAATAAGGGTCATATAGCTCACAATACCAAACATAGTTCCTCCTTGGTCCTTCCCGTAAAAAGTTAGCTCTAGAGGGACTATCTCAGCCATATGTAAAATGATTCTAGTTTCTACACACAGAAAAATGTCAGACCACCTGTGGGAGTGCATTCACATTTGACACACAGGAAGCTGGCTTCTTATAGCCAACTAGGCAGTTATTTAATGCAGACTCTGTGTGTGTGTGTGTGTGTGTGTGTGTGTGTGTGTGTGTGTGCATGTTTTGTGCACAGAGAGGCACATGTATGTGCAGATATGTGTGTATGTGGAGGCAAGAGGACAACCTTGGGTGTCATTCCTTAGGCTCTGTCTGCCCTTTTGAGACTCTCTCACTAGCCAAGCAGGCTAGAACGGCTGGTCAGCAAGCCCCAGAGATCCACCTGCCTCCACCTCCCAGCACTGGGATTTTAAGTGCATACCACCAATCATTGAGATCAAACTCAGGGCCCTCGTGTTTTACTGACTCAGCTATCTCCCATAGCCCTTAGAACAAATTTTTAACATGACAAAATATTTATCTCCAAATGACCAATCCATCTCTACTTTTTGTGCTCAGCAAATATTAAAGTGGCTCCTGAGCCACCTGCACTGTCTTAAAAAGCCAGAAAATGAACACTGCTCTGACAGCACCCATTGTTCGCAGTCAACTCCTAGAGAGCCTGCTGCCTTCCTTGCAAGTCTTGTCTCTGGAATCCACCCCAACAATGTGTGTCATAGCACTTGCTGCTTCGTTTGGACACCTCAAACAACTTCCAATGGAGTTACTCCCTCAAGGACTTATGCTTTTCTCCCAGAGCACAGGCTTAGTAAAGCAGTCCTCTGCATTTGGATAGAAAACCCCATTTCTCCATGACCCAGCAGTACACTGTAATTTTTGGCCAACAAAAGACACACATAGAGTTATCCCTCCATCTCTGCAAATTCCATGCATCCATCATCCAACTGCACACTCAAGGCACATTAAGGAATATCTGACTGCACATCCAAGGGGCATTAAGGGGGAATTTGTGCCTGTTCTGAACATGTAATTCTTTTCTGATATTATTTCTTAAACAATACAGTATAATAACCCTTTATATACCAATTACATTGCATTAAGTATTACAAGTAATTGAAGTGTCTAAAAGGATCAGCCTGGGTTCTGTACAATGATTACACATTTTACATAAGGAATTTATCCATGTATATACACTTCCATGTGGCAGGGGTCCTGGTGCCAAACCCCTGAGTACTCTAAGAAACAAAAGAAAGTGTGTGTGTTTTCAGTAAAGGAATTCAAGAAGTCTTGGAAAATTCGTTACAAAACATCAAAATTCTTTGGCTAGCATGACCCTATAGAGCCAAAAGCAAGTTTCCTATAACTGCAGATTTGGGAAATTTCTGGATACAAGATGATTTCTATGTAATCTCTGCAATGACCTTGGTGAGAATGTATTTGTTTAACTTTCCCAGGGTGAAGAGAGACTCTGAACAGAAAATGAGGTGGATGCTAATGAGATGCAGAGGATTGTGGAAAGCAAAGCATGATCAGTCAAGTCCTTGTACTGCTTTAGGTATGAACAAAGGAAGCAGAAGTGTGTGGAAAATGCTAAGATCTTACTGATGAGGTAACTCTGCCAAAGCATTGAATGTCCATGAACATCAAATGAAAATCCTAATCATATGATACCCATCCCACTTTGATCATTCCCATCCTTTAGTTACCATAGCAATATGCATATGCACACTCTCATATTTACATACACTTGAGATCTCAAAGTGCTCTCAAATGTATCTCCATCCTTTGACTCCTCATCCAATGTTTGCCAAGTCCAAGGGCTCGATCTACCCCACATATGCTGTCACATCTGTCTTTTGGTTATTGTCATTGGTCTCTATGCTGTCTATGCCCTGCTGCCAAACTACCGCGATTATTATTTTTTTTGGCCTTCATGGTTTTATTCCCATTTCAATTGTTGTACTATATCTATGCAACATAGTGTGTAAATCGTAAGTAGGCATGTCACTGATTTTCCATGTATACTGATGAATTCTAACACCACCAAAGTCATCTCAGGCCACTTCTCAACCAATATTGGTCCCCAAAAGTAATGACTATTCTCATGGCTAATACTGTTGGCTTGTTTTACCTGTTTTGATCTTCATATAAATAGACTAATTCTTTTTGGACATTTGTTCACCATTGGCTTATAAGAGTCATTCAAGTATTATCACATGGGATAATTCATTATATTTTTTCACTTGGCTATATTCATACAATGGGATACAATGCAACAATTTATCTACTTTACCACTGGTGGCTATTTAAGTTGTTTGCAGTCTGATGAAAAGGTCTCTCATTTCCTTTTCTCTTTCCCCATCCCTGCCTCTTACCAGAACCTTCAAATTAGTAACTCAACAATAAAACTGTCATCATATGACTCCAGTATAGGCCCAATAACTTCTCACTGGATTTCTAAATAAAATGAGTACCCTGTTTCCAGCACCAAGTGTTTCTTCATTCCTTTAGTTCATACACAGTCCCCCTCATCTTTGCCTCCCTATTCATCTTCATTCAGCCAGTTAGATATCTTATTGCAAGTTAAGCAGTCTTTCATACTCAGAGGCTTTTGTTTACATAATGACCTTAGTCCTGAAAGCCTTCTCCTACAGCATTCATCTATGGCTGTAGAAAACAAGTACAATCCAGGCTGATCTAGAATCATTAGGTCATTTAGGAAGTCTTGAGAAAGCATCAGTTTCCAGCATTGATGCCAAGTACCTTGGAAGATTTCTGGGTTTTTTTTGTGTCATAGTGCTAACTAGTCTGCTTTTTTCTCAGTAGATACCTGAGGACTTGAATGGAACAAAGGGCCAACTGCTAATCTCAAACTCTGTTCCTACTGATACTATGTTTCTAAGGACACACCATGTTCTAGTTCCTGGAATTCCACTTGGAAAGAAAAAGTTTGCTTATATAAATCACTTAATTGCTTAAGCAATGGGAGTTTTGGCAAATCAAGAGGAAGTAAATTAGTTGGATGATTTTCAGTTTGGGGTTAATCTTAATGAAATAGGGATTTAAAGGGCATTGACTTTTGTGAGAATAATAAAAGAAAGAAAATAATTAATAAGAAAGGATCAGTAGTTACATTCAGCATTCATTCCCATAATAAATCACTGTTCTTTTCTTGCGACATATGCAAGGTCTTATCTGAGGAGCTATGAGGATCATTAGTGCCAGGAGCATGTAGATTTTGTCCTCGAGGAGCTTATGGTTTATTAGAAAAAATAATTAAGACTCAAGTCCAAATGGATCAGGGACCTTAATATCAGACCTGAAACTCTGAAACTGCTAGAGGAAAAGGTAGGGGAAACCCTTCAACATATTGGCATAGGAAAGGACTTTCTGAATATAACTCCAATTGCTCAGCGAATAAAACCACTAATCAACCACTGGGACCTTATGAAACTACAAAGCTTTTGTACAGCAAAGACACTGTGAATAGAGCAAAAAGACAACATACAGAATGGAAGAAAATCTTTGCCAGCTATACATCTGACAGAGGATTAATATCCAGAATATACAAAGAACTCAAAAAAACAGAATAATAAGAATTCAAACAACCCAGTTAAAAAATGGGCTATGGAACTAAATAAAGAATTCTCAGAAGATGAAATACAGATGGCATATAAACATCTAAAAAAGTGTTCCACATCCTTAGTCATCAGGGAAATGCAAATTAAAACCACTTTGAGATTCCATTTCACTCCTGTCAGAATGGCTACCATCAAGAAAACAAATGACAATAAGTGTTGGCGTGGATGTGGAAAAAGAGGAACACTTCTACACTGTTGGTGGGAATGTAATGTGGTCCAGCCATTGTGGAAATCAGTGTGGAGGTTCTTGAGACAGCTAGAAATAGATTTACCATATGATCCAGCTATAGCACTCCTAGGCATATATCCAGAGGACTCTTCTCACTACCTTAGAGACACTTGCACAACCATGTTAATTGCTGCGCTATTCGCAATAGCTAGGAAATGGAACCAGCCTAGATGTCCCTCCACAGATGAATGGATAATAAAGATGTGGTACATTTACACAATGGAGTTCTATTCAGTGGTAAAGAAAAATGAAATTTGCAGGGAAATGGATGGATCTAGAAAGGATTATACTAAGTGAGGTAACCCAGGCTCAGAAAGCCAAACGTCACATGTTCTCTCTCATATGTGGATCCTAACTACAAATGTATAAACTTGTGTGTGAACTGGAACCAAAAACATGTACCAGAAACCAGTAAGCTGGTAAAAGGCTATAGGGGAGGGAGGAAAGGGAAGGTGTTAAGTGTATGGTATTGCACATATGTAAGTAGAAGAACAGATTACAGGGAGGGGAATGGCCTACGCGAGGCCATGGGAAGAGAAGGCATAAAAGAAGGGCAGGGGGAGGGTCAATCTAAATTCAAGATATTGTGAATAAGACTTATGTAAACCTACTATTTTGAATAATAGCACATCTAGAAGCTGTAGACTGTTACTAGAAAATTTTCAGTGCCTGGGATGGGATACCTTCCAGTGAGTTGTTGGCCAAGGAGGTCCTGTGGCCTCCAAAACATTAAAGGCTTTTGCCAAAGCCCTTGGTTTCCCTTGAGAAACAGATAGTAAGACCCTATTGTTGAAGACATCTCTTGCCTGAGAAGTAAGGCCACTGAGAAAGCAAGCTGGTGCAGAGCAGAAAACTGTCTCCCTGTAGAACAGCCAACTGAAAGCTGGAAAAAGCTGCACTGCATGCAGCCCTATGGGAGACAGAAGTCATCAGCAGTGAAAACAGTGGACAGTGAATATTCAAGTTTGGCCATACAGGCTAAATGACTGAATGGGTACAATAGTGGCATGTCTGCTCTTGGGGTAACCAACTGCTCCATAATTGGACTGAAGGCCCTCTCTACAGGAGGGAATACATGCCTGGTACTGAAAAACCTAAGCAAAAGTCTATGGCAGGTGAGGTCATGAACCTTTGGGTTATAAAGCCTGCTCTTGTCTGACTAAATGTATATATTATCCCCACCAAGCTGCCCTGGGGGCACTACACTTAATGTTCATGTTCACATATTAATGCTACTCTCACTTCTGGTTAGAGAAGCTTCTCTTTTCAGATGGTGATGAGCACTGGGACCTCCAAAAGGCAACATAGTGCTGAGAAGAAGGGATAGAGGAGTGCCCAGCACTGAAACACCTCTGTCACAACCTCCAAGGCTCAGGGACCATTGCGGAAGAGGGTGCGGATAGAATGGAAGAGCCAAAGGAAGGGTATGACTTCTTACAATGCAACTGTCCAGACAGAAATTGGCCTCGATATCCATGACCTTCCAGTGCCTAGAAATACCATCACAAGACCCTCAAAATAGAAGAAAAAGATGAGGACATCAAATTAAAAGAAAGACTAATGGAGAGAGGGAGGAGATATGATGGAGATTGGTGTTCTAAAGTGGAATGGGGGGAGGGTAGGGGAGGGGAGGGAAATATATGTTTTTTTTGTTTTGTATGTAAATATAGAAGGTGTCAATAAAAAATCAATTTAAAAAAATAATTAAAGAATAGAAAGAAGCCTGGTGGTTAATAGTTGCTAGGTGGGAGGAACTCATGAGGCCGCACCCCTCCCTAAGGAGGTAATATCAATAATTAGTCACTGAGGGAGAGGAGGAATATTTTCTTCCTTGATGTACCACTGGTAAGTTGTCCATACTCCTGTAAGTAAGCTGTCCACTCATGCTCATGTCAGTAGCCACAGTTAAACGAGACATGGGGGGGTAGTTGGAAAGAAGATTCAGTGTGAGAGGAAGGGGGGCAGGAAAATGTAATAGGGTAAATAGGATCAAAATACACTATATGTGTGTGTAAAATGCCAAAAGAAAGAGTCGAATAAAAGCTTGGAATGGGGGTACATGCCTGTAATTCCAGTACTCATGAGGCTAAGATAAGAGAATTGAGTTCAAAAACCAGCCTGGTAGGACCATGTCTCAAAACATACAAAAGTCCCAAAAAAGACAGATAAAGAAAGATACAAATAGAATAATCCATATTTGAGAACTATAAGGGAAACTTTTTGTGACAATTAAACTCAACATTTCTAGTTGTGGAGAGACTTTCTTTAGGAATAGAGCCTTTATCAATTTAGTACTCATCGTCACATGTCGTTAGCTACCCCACTGAGTATGCTGCATTGTGATACTAGCATCTGATGGGTCAGGCATTAAAAAAATCCATCAGTTCTTGGAACATAGTATATATTTGTAAAGTTAATGACCAAAACTTCCTTTGAAAGACAAGTGGAGGTCCTGTGAAGGGGATGGTTAGGGTTTTAGGTTTGCATCTTCTACTCCATCTTGGAATTTCTTCCAATTGCAAACCGATGTTCCAATTTTGCACTACAACCAACCTTTTTAGGAATTTCTGACATTATTCTAGAAAGAATTATGGGAGGGTTTTCATCATTAAATCATTTCAGTGTTTGCTGTGAAGACTACTTCAGCATGTTTGTGAAATTTCCTCAATTGAATTTGGCTATTGTTGGCCCTCTAGAGACAATTTTAGCTCTGTTTCTAATTCTTCCCTGATCAATGTGACTCCAGACCCTCTAGCTTGTCACCCAAGAAGGGGCACTACTTCACATTCATTCAAATTTTCTGTTCAGGGATGTTGGCAACTCATTTTGACTTTGCCTCCCTTTCTGCCTATAGGCACAGGCAAATTGTGGGGTAAGCCTTACAGCAGGGTCCCTGTGATTATGAAAATCCTCACTTATGCATCCTCTTCTAACTATTGAAGCCCTCAGCAAACAGCCAACTTGGGGAAGATGAGTGTGCATATGATTCTACTATGCAAAAAGCCAAGGAAGAAAATTACTTATAAGAACCATTTTCCTGCTGAGGACTTACTTTAAAATCTGGGTCCACAAAGATTCTTTCCCCATTAGTCATGCTTCCTAAATTCCAGTCTTTATTACTCATACTTTTGCAATGTGTTGTGACTAATTGGTAAATGGTCAAGTAAGATCTGACCTACAATGTTCATATTTTATTGATAACCACCCAATTAATAAGGTTCTCAATGGCATACTGCTTTAAAAAAATCTTATCATGGCTTCATCATGAATAATCCATTCAATATGACACACATCAAGTCAAAATTCAAAATCATGCATCAGCCATCTATATTTCATATGTGATTGTAAAATAAAAATGTCCCGGAGTCGCTTCTGCCTCCAGTGAATGAATGAGTGACAGGAGGGGCTGCCTTTAAACAACTTCACTGGGCAGAATCATGTAGCTGTCCTCTTGGTCCCTAGCAATAATGAGCTATGCCAGGATGTCTATTCCTCCCTGCCTCCACCTTTAACTTAATTTCTTCTCTTTGATATATTTGGGACAAAGAAGTGGATGTGAGTTGTATTACTGTAGGATTGCTATGAAGCTGTGGTTCTCAGCCATGAAGAATTCTGCTCCCAAGGGATATTAGGCAATGTCTAGAAACAACTGTGAGTTGTGGAGTTCTATCAGTTACTTTCTCATTGCTGTGAACAAATGCCTGTCCAGAAGCAACTTATGGAAGAAAAGGGATTCTTTTCAGCTTACAGTTTTCAAGAGGAAATATGGTGGTTGAATAGAAGCTGTCCCGCATAGCCTCATGTATTTTGAACACTTGGTCCCCAGCTAGTGGCAGTTTGGGAGAGTTGTGGAGCCTTTGGGAGGTAGATCCTTGCTGGAGGAAGAATGTTACTGCAGGCGGCCGTTCTTGACTTTTATTAGTTCAGTCCCATTGGGTATAGCTAGCTCAGTCTGGTCGTTTGCTCCCAGCTGATGTGATAAGATGTGATGCCCTGACTGCCCATTTTGCCACTTTTTTCCCTGATATGATGAACCATCCCCTTGAAAATGTCAGCCAAAATAAACTTTTTTCCCTAATAAGCTGCTCCTGGTCCAAGTTTTGTGACAGCAATGAGAAGGTAACTGCAACACGAAGTTTCACAGTGGGGAAAGTATGGCTGGTCAGAAACCAGAGGAGGAAAGTGAAGTGAGGCCAAGTCCCCAAACCTTAAGGCACACCCCAGGAACCCATTTTCTCAAGCAAGGGTCCACATTGTAAAGGTTTTCCAAACTTCCCCAACAGTGCCACCAGCTGGGGACCAAATGTTCCAACATATGAGCCTCTGGGGGACAGATTATATTCAAACCACAAGATACACTGGCTTCTAGTATGTAAAGGACCTGGAATGCTGTTAAGCTTCCAATACTCCCAACAAAATGCAACTATCAGGACTCTGATGTTGACATCCCTGAAGCCAATAGCCTCATTGCAACCAAGTGCTGGTGTTCCAATTGTGCAAAATGTTGGAGTAATGAATCACAAAATCCTTTTTAATTTTCAATTATTAAGAAGGATGGCAACTTAGAAACTTGGGACTTCAGATATTAGAATATGTAGTACTGAATCTTGGTAAATTGGTATACATTTGTTGATCATATGTAGTAATAAATAAGTCACATGCCATATTATTTTATGTGTGTATGGGTGGGATGCATGTGTGTACATGTGTGTGGATGCCAGAGCGACAACCTCACATGTTTTTCCTCAAGTGCCATCCAAATTTTTTGAGACAAGATCTTCCACTGGCCTGAAGCTTGTCAAATAGGCTAGACTAGCTGTCCAACAAGTCCCAGGGATCTGTCTGCCTCCTTAACAGAGGGATTGTAAGCACACAAGGCACCACACCTGACATTTTACATGAGTACTAGGGATTGAGCTCAAGTTCATGCTTCTGAGGCAAGCTCTTTACCCATGGAGCCATCTCCCCAGCCCTCATATGCAACATTCTCAAGCTGTAAATATGGTGACTTTTATTTCTACATGTTTAGATACTAATAATTGAATCTTGACTTCTATGTAGAAGCTTCCTGTCTTAAGTCTACAGTCCATCTTAAAGAGGTCCCAACTTGGACACAAATGTCTTATATTGAAAATAATATAGTTGTATATAACCATTGACAGTACTTGAGTGGAATGGAGTTCGTCCTTGAGCTGAGTCTTCATTCTGGAAATGTATTTTTCTTTATGGTAAGCAAAGCATTTTGGCAATTCAAGACTTTCTCTTACATTGCCACCACCAGCCTAATATATACCAATTTCTTTTATTTTGTTTCCCTTCTTAAACTACTGTTTTTATTTGGCTTATCAACATAAATTCTAGTGATAAAGAGGAATAAAATAACAATTAAAAGCACTATAAAGGGGCTGGAGAGATGGCTTAGCGGTTAAGGCGACTGCCTGCTAAGCCTAAGAACCAGGTTCCAATCGCAGGGTCCCACATTTACCCAGATGCAAAGTGATGCAGGGCGCAATGCCGCATTTGCCCACAAGGGGGCGCATGCATCTGGATTTTGTTCACAGCAGCTGAGAGACTGCTGGCGCGCCCATTCTCTATCTGTCTCCCTCTCCCTCTGTCTGTCTCTCTCTGTGTCTCTCTCCAAAAATAAAAATAAATAAATAAAAAATAAAAATAAAAATAATTTTAAAAAGCACTATAACACTATGATTTAATAAAGTTATGGCAATACAGTGATCAGTGTATCAGTGATTAAAATCAGTGATCAGTCATATATATATATATATATACATATACATATATATATATATATATATATATATATATATATATATATATATATTCAGTCATCAAACATAAGCTTATAATTTAGAAGTTGCTCTATATTTCAAATGCAGTTATAATAAGCCCATTTACCTTCCAATTCAGGAGGCTAATGAAAAAGAATAAAACAAACCTATAATCTTTATTTCCTATTAAATCTCAATTAATGCCATTTTTATGATAACTTCTTATTTGGTTCTCATTTATGTGTGTTACCTACTCTGCCTAAAATTAAAATTTGATTTAATTCTCTATTTAGGGCTTATGGGAAAAGGTCTGACTTCAATGTTAATATAAATAATATATTTAGATTCCATCCCACTTAAGATTCTTGAATCTTGAATGAATTTTTCACCACTAGCAAAAAAGATTGAAATTCTTTACAAAACTTTTACTATGGGACCAGTTGATTCTCAAAAATGGTGCTTGGGAGAAGGTGCCCCTATATCCTTCCCTTTGCCTAACATCCTACAATTTACATAGGAGTTGTTTTAAGGCCTTTAACCAATGCACATGTATTACCAATATGTAACAAGTAAGTAAACTTTGTTGACTATTCCACAACCTTGTGATAGTACCTAATGCTTAGTCCTTGCACATATTTATTCAATGGCTGCATGTAATGATAATTAATCATACATTCTGGTAGAAATTTGAGTTGTGTAGCTTTGTTTATATTGTCATAGTCCCAACAAGGCAAGATAGTACTGAAGAATAATTGGTTATAAATATACAAAAATTTAATAGGTGAGAGTTGAAGACTTCTTAAACACATTTTAAAGCCAAGATTTCATAATGAGTAAGTTTTTTGAATGATAGCAACATTTATTAAGCTTATGACAAGCTAGGTGATATATGACACACATATAAGCCACAGACGTGCTATGTGAAAGCTAAAGGGATGACATGAATGAAAGGTGAGTGACATAAGGCACAGATTGGCTCACCTCAGCTTCATCCAAGTACATTCAGGACAAGCTTCATTTGTGCAGTTCACTTAGTATTTCTTTGTCTTCTAAGGTGACAACCACAGTATTTCATCTAAGATTTTGTGACTGTTAAGTGAGATATGTGTTAAAGGAAATGGATAGTATACATTATGTGTTTGCGTTATGCCCAACATACAGTAAATGTCAATAAGTGTTAACTATAAATAATACATTACCTAATATCTAATAATGGATCACACTGGCTGACCAAAAATAGACCAGACTTTGGTGAGGAATATAATTTCCAGGCAAAACATTTCAATGAAAATTTCCTATCATAACACAAACTATCAGAGCAGAACAAGCTGGGCTGTATATATGGCTATATATAGGGAAGGACTCCCAGTGTATGGGGTCCTTAAGCAACATGTTCCTGTTACCACATTCCAGGTAACATGCTCTTACTAGAATCCAAAACTTTGGCCAACCTTCTCTTCTCAAGGGATAATCTTGAGACTAAAATATGCTACAGTCTTGGGCTGTGCCTCCCTTCCTTTCCTTTTGATCCCTTCCCTCACCTTCCTTCCTTTTTTTCCTTTCTTTTTTTTCTTCCTTCTTGTCTTTGTTTCTTTACTGCTGAGTCCATTTTGATGACTTCCATAAGGGCATGTGAGACAAAAGTTAAGGGACATGAACTACATACATTAACTACACAATTCTCCTTGTGTATGATGACATCATAAAGCTTGCTTTGTTTCCCACAGACTGGAGCATCTGTTTCTTGAGCTCTCACCCCAAGGTCAACAGTTTCACACATTGGACCTTTGTTATTAAATATATGCTGGGATGTCTGGTATTTGTTAGGGTTATTTAGTAAGACAGTAGAATTGATCTGAAATATTCATTGAGTATCTACTTACAGGGTGAGTATTCTTTTAGTCAGTAGAAAAGGATTCTTGAAAAGTATAACATGTGAATCCAACATGAAAGTGCCTACTGTATGGTGATTTTCAGAAATAATCTTTGAAGTGTGAAAGGAGTGACAGAAACACAGGGACTGCTACCACAGAGAGTCTTGGTGAGAATTTCTAGAGTAGGTGAAGCTCAGACTGGGAAGGAGGGGAAAGATAACCCATAGAATAAAAGTTGAGCAATAGGGTCATACATCTGTGTCTTATTGGTGAGGCCTGTGGCATTGGACTCTTGTGGAAGGAGTGGGAAAAGCAGAAGAAGCTGGGTGGGGCCAAGCGAGAAATGCAATTACAGGTTCTACTAAGGGATTTGCACTTTGTCAGGAGAACAATGACTGGCCAGGAAAGGCTTTCAGGGAAAAGAGGCACACTCAGATTTGCTTCTAGGGCCAGCACAGAGCACAGGCATGGGAGAGGCCATATGATGAGCAGGAAGCCTCAGTCAGGGCAGCATGTACGCAAGTGAGCACCGACCTGGAAACCTTTAGTGGATGAACCCACAGGGTCTCCTAGCCAGTGATAGTGGGGAAGAGAAAGAAGCTAAGGACCATTGAGGTGTCTAGCCCAGGGAAATGTAATGGACAGAAACAACACTACTGTCTTCATCGGCTGCACAAGGAACGAGTGGGAAAAGAGTTTAGTAAGGCCAAAAAGGAGCATTTTTGGGTTCGAAACCTCTGAAGGGCAGGGGAGTGGAAGGATATTGCATCAAAGCTCAGCTCTCCTTGTGGCCCTGAAATCCACTCAACCATTCCATGTCAGAATTTCAGTCCCCTGTGTGAAGACCCTGTGTATCTCATCTGCCACCTCCCCCACCCAATTCTCACCATTATGTGGTAGTTTTGAATGTAGATGTCTCCATAGGCTCAGGATTCAGATTAAGCTTCCTACTGAAGTCTCCAGCAGATACAGCACTGCTGTATGAGGTGTATCATGGGGAATGGATCTACAGTCCGTCCCTAAGGTGTGTTCACAGCCAACTTGAGCTCTGGCTGTTGGTTCTATCTCTGCTGTGAATGATGAAGTGAGTCAGCATCTTCTGCCATGATGAAGCTCCTTCTTAAAACTGTAAGCCTGAACTGCTTCGGATTGGGCGTTTGTTCAGCAACTGGAAGGTAACTGTTACACCTTATCTCAGGAAAGTGTTCCTTGTGTGTGTGTGTGTGTGTGTGTGTGTGTTTTCTGCTCTTGAGCCATGGGGTTTTATTTTCTCCTGCCTCCTCTTCCAGAGATATCTGGGTCTTGCACTTATGTGCCACCATGCTTGGCTTTTTCCCCACTCCTGAGGTTTTATTTTCTTCCTCACCTCTTAGCATCTGTTAGCTCAGACACTGTTTTTAGGATCATCATGCATCACCCACCTCAACACTGCTTGCCCTCTTTTCTCCCACTCATTCATAATTTGAAATATAGGGCAGTACATAACAGGTCTATTGTGTCCTTTATTCCAGGGTCTCATCTTATGAGGAGATACAAATGATGGGCAGAGACAGTGGCATAAAGTCTAGGCCACCTGACTCTTGGTCTACACTCGTCTCTATTTTCCCCTGTTCATCCATCCATTTAACACATTCCCTGATCCCTTTCCTTCCAGGCCCCTGAGCCACACTGGGCCTCCAGCTGGCTGTCTGATGCACATATGGCATGCTTACTAAGCTGGGGTTCATACTATGTACTGTTTTTGTGTGTGTTTTTGTGTGTGTGTGTGTGACTTTCATGGTCCTTTCCTGTCATTTACACCAAAGTCATTCCCATATTCATATCTTCATTAACTGTCCAGGGCCAATGTCAGAGAATCTACTCTCTAAGGACTGAATCCAAGCCAGCTTTGCTGACACATTTACCATACCCAGACCCACTCCTACACCCTCCTCTGAGCCATTCTCCCACTGACTCTCTGCAAGTCGGCAGCATTCGTCCTTGGTCCTACCTCTGTAGGTGTTTGTTTTCACATCACTTCTTTCGCCAGAATCCTGGGAGCTTTCATTTTTCACCTTTAAGCATCTTAGCTATTATTTCAGGTCTATCTTGACTATCACCTACTGTGAGAAACCTTGCCTTTCTTTTGCTTTTGTTGGACAGTTTAATAATTGACTTGTCAAATCTACTAGCTATGCATTCTCACATTTGTCTGTGGTCACCTCGCATCTTTTTTACATTTTTATATGCATCTATTTTCAGTGTGACTTACTTTTCCTATATTTGCATTTGTAGTATTGCATTATG
Organism: Orientallactaga sibirica; assembly: GCA_036365145.1. Classification (NCBI taxonomy): domain Eukaryota; kingdom Metazoa; phylum Chordata; class Mammalia; order Rodentia; family Dipodidae; genus Orientallactaga; species Orientallactaga sibirica. The sequence goes on from JAEOAD010000982.1 coordinate 3,926,498, forward strand.
GTGATGGTGGTGGTACTGTGTGGCATGTTTGTGTGTGTGATGTATGGAAGTGTATGTAAAGATGTACTCACAGGCACATGGAGGCCAGAGGGATGCATTATATTTCTTCATCACTCATCTCCATATTTTTTGAGACAGAGTCTCTCTTTGAAAACAGAACTGTGGATTCTGTGGTCCCTGTCCCATAGGACTGTGGTTACAGACATTCATGGCCATCCCCAACTGTTTATATGGGTCCTGGGGAATCTAACTCAGGTGGTCTCAGGCCTTGTCAGGCCCTCATATTTGCAGCAAGCACTCTTATGTGCTAAGCCATCTCCCTAACCCAGGCTTTACATTCTTGTCTTACAGAATTGGAACTGGAGGGTAAGGACTTCATTTTATTTCTTTTTTTTTTTTTTACATTGGTCAGGGCTAAAAAATCTGAGCAAACATGAAATTACTAATCCTGATCACAAAGTGGAGAATTGCTATGGTTTCAATGTGTCCCTCAAAATTAATGTAATAGAATCTGAATTCCCACTGCAACCATATTGAGAGATGGGACCTTTAAGAGGCAATAGGTCCATTGATTAATGGCTGTTACCATCAGAGTTGGTTAGTTTTATACTGGGAATGGGTTCTGGTAAGGATGAGCTCAATCCAATTCTTTCTATGGCTTGAAGACATGGTCTTTTGTCCTTCTGCCAGTCTATGATGGCTATGCATGTGACTCCTTCAGCTTGGACTTCCCAGCTTCCAGAGCCAAGACCAAATTAATCTCTCTTCAGTATTAATTACCTGGTTTCATGTTTTCTGTTACAGTAGTACAAAAAGACCAAGACAAATACCAAGAAACCCCATAAGACCATTAATATAAACAAGTGTCTTTTTTCAAATCAAGTCATAGAAAAGCAACTTCCAGGTTTTCTAGGAAATTGGAAGCCCTGGGCTCCACAACACCTTTGTCATGTCTTTATCCTCTTATGTTATGTTCCCTTTTAAGATAAGAAAATTGAATATTCATGAAAATGTATAGATTAACTAATAGCCAAAAATATCCAGAATTTTATTTTTATTTATTTATCTGAGACAGAGAAAGAAGTAGAGAGAGAGAGAGAGACAGATAGAAAATGGGCATGCCAGGACCTCCAGCCACTGAAAATGAACTCCAGACCCATGTGCCACCTTGTGCATCTGGCTTATGTGGGTCCTAGGAGATCAAACCTAGGTCCTGTGGCTTTGCAGGCAAGTGTCCTAACTGCTAAGCCATTTCTCCAGCCCTTTACTTAGTTTTCATAAGGCAACTTTTTTAATTCATGGAAGTTAATTAACTACAGCTTCAAGATAAAAGTTGGGGCCAGGCCTATATGTGGCTCAGTGGAAATAGAAATAAACTTAGATAAACTAACCAGTATAATTACTTATATTCCTAAGGTTATAGTCCCAAAAACTGAATTGAAGCAACTATTAAAAAACAGTTGAAACATTTTGTATAAAAGCCACAAGTAGAAACATTATGCACAGAAATATTGCCTCGTCCCCATAACAGATGGCTACCCCCATAATGCATGACCCAAAATCCCCATGGGGATTACTGACATCCCCAATGAGGAGGGTCCCTTCAGAGGGAGGAGGACAGGGAGGAGGGTTAGGATGGCACCAACATGTGCTGTTTACATACTCAGTATGTCCATAACTAATAAAGAACAAAAGACACAAGTTTCCAAGATCAGCATGAGCGTAATAAAAATGTCTTATTGAAATTGTTCTTTCCAGACAGGCATGGTGGCACGTAACCTAAACTCCAGCACTTGGGGGGCAGAGCTAGGAAGATTGCTGTGTGTTCAAAGCCAGCCTGGTACTACAGAGTTAGTTTCAGGACAGCCTAGGCTAGAGTGAGACCCTACCTCTAAATAAATAAATAAATGGTGCTCTTTCCTTTGTATTCCTTCTAGCTCAACACTGAATGTTTTTACTGTCTCTAATTATGAAATGAAATGAAAATGCACAGAGAAATAGGTTAACATGTTACTATAAAATCATTATAGCAGTCTGTGATAGCATCTATCAAGGTGACAAAATATCTGAGATAATCAACTTATTTTTTTAAAAAAAAAGGTTTGGGGCTAGAGAGATGAATCAGTGGTTAAGGCACTTGGCTGCAAAGCCTAATGATCCAGGTTCAATTTCTCAGTACCCATGTAAAGCCAGATGCACAAAGTGGCACATACATCTAGAGTCCGTTATCACTGGCTATAGACCCTGGTACACCCATTCTCTTTGTCTGTTTATCTTCTATCTCTGCTTACAAATAAATTAATTGATTAAAAGATTTTTTTAAAGAACAAGGTTTGTTATAGCTCATAGGTTTGCAGGTACTAGTCCATGTTGCTTTGGGACCTGTGGTGTAAGAAGACATCATGACAAGAGGTGCTGTTTACCTCAAGGCAACCAGGGAACAAAACACGAAAGAAAGAGACCAATGTCCCACAATCCTATTCCAGGGTACTTACCCAGTGACCTGAGATTTCCCAACAGGCCTCACCTCTTAAGAGTTACTCTACCTTCTAATAACACAAAAGCTAAGGATAACATCTTTAACACATGGGCTTTTAGAGAGCATTCCATATCCAAACTAAAGCACTGGCATGTGAAGAATTGCATGCAGCAAATCATTTTGCATAAGAATGGAAGAAATGTAGTTCTTTACACAAGTGAAAAAGGCATATATTCAGTGAAGAATGATTCATAACACGTTATATAAAGGATTATAGCAAGTATATAAAAGTTGCCTTCTGGGCTGGAGAAATGGCTTAGTGGTTAAGGCGCCTGCCTCCTAAGCCTAAGAACGCTGGTTCCACCAGCAGTTCCAATCTCCAGGTCCCACAGTTAGCCAGATGCAAAAGGGGCGCAATGTCGCACTTGACCACAAGGGGGCACACGCATATGGATTTTGTTCCCAGCAGCTGAGAGGCTGCTGGTGCGCCCATATCTATCGGTCTTCCTCTCCCTCTCCCTCTCCCTCTCCCTCTCCCTCTCCCTCTCTCTCTCTCTCTCTGTCTCTGTGTCTCTCTCCAAAAAAAAAAAAAGTTGCCTTCTATCTTTGATGGCCAAAATGATTACTATTCCTGTGATCGAAGAGGGTTGCATTTTCTACCTATCAAGCATTTTCCATTATCTTGTTTAACCTTCCAATTTCTTGTCTAGCCAAATACAAAGCAGGTCACCTCCATAGTGTTTGGGTTCCTTGAGGACATTTACTGACACATATGAATGTGTCACTGGAAAAAAGGACCTGATATATATGGCTTGAATGAATGAGTGGCTCATAGAAGGGCCTTCCCCAAAGGAGTACCAATTCAGAGATTTATCTATGGGGTGAGGATGTTTACAACCTCTGGAATGTTTCTTGTGCACCAAGAGTTGAAAATGGGATGAAAGAAAGAAGCAGAATCTCAGAGCAATTATAGGAACACTGAAAGAGGGTTGAGGGGTGCTGAAAAAACAGCTCAAAAGAGTAAGAGGATACAATGTTTGGACAAAACCTGTAGACAATGCATCAGATACTACAAGGCTGTGCTTCATCCACATACCTACTGAGAATTTAAGGTCTGCCTGAGAATCCAGAAGGATGCAGGTCACAATAGAAGACATTGGAAAGGGTCCAAGAGGAATTGATTGCACAGTTTGTGTTAAAGCACTAGAAGGAATACATTTATGCTACCATTCTACCAGTTTTATCTCCTTGCTGAACCAGTCTTTGCTCTTTGACTAAAATGTTTAGAGGTGGGAGAAATAAGAAGGCCTTTTGAAACAAGAATTCTATTCATATGGCCTTATTTAATGCTATAAATTCAGCTAGCACTCAGCTCCCATGCCTGGGTAGGTTGTGCAGGAGCCCTAGAAGACTCCTGTTTGTATGTCTATGGTTTCCATGTGACCAGGGTACTCATGGGCAGATGAAGCACTCCAAACCCTGTTATGGGAGGTATGACTGAAGTGGAAAAAAGTACATCCTGGTTTTTCATGGATAGCGTATCCCATCAAAAGCACAGGAGATGGCGTAAGTTGGAGCGAAGGTGCCAGAAGAAAGAACAGGCATGGACAAGTAAGAGTGTGAGACCAAAGTGAATGCATAGCTGGGTAGAGGTATGCCCCCCCCAAAAGCTCAGTGGTCAAAGCAGAGCATAAAATTTAGTGTAGCCAGAAGGAGATAGGGTTTAGTTTGGACAAGAATACTAGGAACACTGCCTGGTGGTGGGAAGCACCAATGAAAGACAAGAGGATCCGGGGACTTAAGAAGGGGAAGGGCAGCTCTTTGCCCAAATCAACCTTCTTTCACAATGATGAAAGATGCAGCAAGCTGGAACTGACTCAGGCCTGAATGGCAGATCCAATCCATGTCCATTATAAAAGGGCTGGGAACAAAGTCACAGTTAGCCCTAAAATTGAGAATCCATGTCACACAAGTGTCATACGTACATAGCAACTGTCACCCATGAAATCCTGTTTCTGGCTTTTTTATTTCATACCCTGCCACAGAACTGTAAGAGAAAAGCATAAATAACAGAGATAGAATTGGCACCTCTCACTCTATGGCATTCAGTGTTAAATGATACTGTTCCCCAGGTATCACAGTTAGCTTTATTTTGCTTGGATGAACTTCCAAACCAGGCACAAGTTATGGGAGGAAGGGTTTATTTGAAGCTTACAGATCCAGGCAAAGTTCCATAATGATGAAAGAAGTTGGCCCTCTTGGGCTGGAGAGATGGCTTAGCGGTTAAACGCTTGCCCTTGAAGCCTAAGGACCCCGGTTCAAGGCTTGATTCTCCAGGACCCACATAAGCCAGATGCACAAGGGGGTGCACGCATCTGGAGTTCGTTTGCAACGGCTGAAGGCCCTGGCACGTCCATTCTCTCTCTCTCTCTCTCTCTCTCTCTCTCTCTCTCCCTGCCCATTTCTGTATCTCTCTCTCTCTATCTCTCCCTCTCTCTAAAATAAATAAATTAATTAATTTAAAAAAAAGAAGTTGGTTCTCTTCCCCAGGTCCATGCAGAGAGAAAAGCAAAAAGCAACCACCACCAGCACCATAGGCAAGCACACTCCAGGAACCCAGGCAGAGCTCAAGGCGTATGCATATCTTAGTCTGAAATTCCAGATATGTCCCCAAACCTTAAGGCTGGACCTTAGAATCCACCCACAAGACATAAAGTTCCAAGCCTGAATAAAATTTAGGAGTCTATTTGGGAACATCCATTCAATCTACCACACCAGGTTAGTAAAAACTAATTTTAATGACAGTGTTCTTGCCTGGAAAGGCAAGTTGGAGAAATACTTGGAGCTATTATAGACATGGGCATTCTTTGCCAAAAAGCAGTGGCATTTAATCAGGGATGACTTTTCCGGGGTCACATCACCCTATATGAAAATATTTTTTTCTGGCTGTAACCCCTGAAAGAGTGTCATGGCACTGTAGGATGTAGATACAAAGTAGGTGTATTGTGACCGAATACCTTACCAAAATCAACGTAAGAAAGAAAAGGCTTATTTTCATTTGTAGTTCTGGCTTTCAGCCCACCATCGCAGGGAAGGCATGGCAGCAAGAACTTGAAGAAACTGGTCCCATTGAATCCATATTGAGGAAGCAGAGCAGTGAATGCTGGTGATTAACTAGCTTGCTCCTTTTTATTCAGTCTGGGGCTTTAAAACCATGGAACAGTGGTGTCCACAGTTAGGGTGGGTCCTCCTACCTCTTTTAACCTCATTAATAAAACCCCTCACAGACATTCCTAGAGATTTGTTTCTATGATGATTCTAAATCCTATCGTGTTGACAACCAAAGATTATGTGTAACAGTAGGGATGTTGCTAACATGCTACAGTGAACACTACAGTCCCATAACAAAGCCTTATTGAATTCTGGATCTAAAGATGGCCTGCTCTAAATGAAAGGGCTGTTGGCCATGATAATTAACTCAACTTATTTTTATTTTGTATCATGTGCCAGAGACACCATATAAGGCCCTGCCATCTGTGAATAGAACTTTCTTGAACAAGTCACACCTATGTCAATAATTCTTTAGATTGATTGATTAGGACTTTCGGCTTGTGAAGAATTGGAATACTGCAGATGGAGAACCAAAATTATCTCAGGCTATCTTTAATCCCTTTAATTCCCATTTATCATCCCCCTCAGTTTGTGACTTAACATCCTTCAAGTATCATGTAAATTCTTTGGAATGCATTAACTTGCCAGTCCAGTAGCTCCCACCAAACCCAAATCTAAGAATGTCATCAGAGAACATCTGAAAGCCAGAACACAGATTCCTCCCACATTGCTGAAACCTCCATATCTGATGTCCCCACCAATGTATTTGCATATGCCTTTATTTAGGACTTTCTTTTGGTCTCTAGCTATAACAATAAACTTTCCCACAGGGAATTGTTATTCCTGGCAACTTGAATCTGTTCTTGGGCCACGGTCACACAGATTTGGCTCAGAATGATCTATTTCTTCGTCCCTTTAAGGTGAGAGCTGCACTTCATGTTGATGGTGTTCCTGATGAAGTAAAATTCCTCACAATTCTCAAAAACAGGGAAATGAGAAACACTGACATTTGAGAGTTAAACTTTAGATGTGTGAATAATGAATTAGAAGATCAGAAAAACGGAAACTCTCCTGAAAGAGATCAAAACATCCTAGATTGAAGAGAAAGAGCTAGAAGATGTTAATGTGCTAACAAGACATTGAGATTTTGCAAAGAGGAGCTCATTATTCAATTTAAAGATGGAAGATGAGGAACGAAGAAAGGCCAAAATGAGGAAGTTAGAGAAAAGGACCAACAAATTCAAATTATACCAACAATAAATAGGAGTAGAACTCTCAGTCAACTCCTCCTACAGTTTGTCATTTTATCCTCAAAGCATTTCCTAGTGGATGTTTATCATTCTTCCTCAAAGATACTCTCCAGCAGAGGCCAAGTAAGTACACATTGGTTAGAAGAGGCAGGCTCCATTCAGATAAATCACTGCCCTTCTTGCTCAGGTAAGTCCCAGAGCCAAGTAAAGCAGTGAAAGGTGGTACACAGCCAACAGGTGGGCCAGGAATCCTTCCAGGCCAAGATACCCGGCTGCATGGCAATTGTTTTCTATATGACATTGCAAATCCATCTTATTCTGATTCCAGGCTTGTGGACTCTGTTTCAACATTTAAACCCCTCCTTAGATCAGTGAATATATATAAACAATTCCTGATTTATTAGTTTAGTCTTTCTAGAAGCCTAGAGTATCACTTTAAGGGCTTCCTTGTTATTCTAATACAAAATACTTTTAGTGAAAATGAAACTGACAAATACATAAAATGTTGAATCAACTTTATGTATGAAAAACAACCAAGTATGTAAAATAATCCCTATGTTGGTTCTAATATATTATATAGTATCATACAACTAAAAGACAGACAAAAGTCAAAATGTTTAATTCATATCACAATTAGTACTAAAATATTACATACATTTTATAAGTATTGCTGCATGAATTGTAAAATCAGATATACTTTAAAAATAAAACAGTTGACTTGCACTAAATTCAAACAATATTAGCTAATATTAATTCTGAAGTCAGCAATCTTGTCTGTGGAATGAAAGGCAGTCAATGTTAATTTATTAGTCTTTACTGTTGTACAACAGTGGCCACCTATTACAACAGGAATAATTTCAAGAAAGACAATGAATAAATTAAGTGTAGAATGAATCCAGGCTTTCTCTGAGTATTAAAATGGACAGTGACACCACAAGCGAATTAAAATATAATTCTATCATGGTATTTTAAAGAAGAATCAGTTTGCATATTTATATTCTGGTTTCTAAGACAAGTTGGATTTCAAACTGTGCCTCTTTTCCAGGCAGTAACTTACATTAGACACCAATTGTAACAATGCAAATGGACACCCCTGAACTAAATCTATTTGACAAATCAGTTCCTGCTATAAAACCTAGTATTTTCCCCAACCATATTTATGATATCCCTATATTCTTATTATTGTAAGTGGCTTGCTTAGCCCTGTACCTGCAAAGTTGTGGGAGTACACACTCAGATCAAGCAAAAATATATTTGCATCTTCTATAAACAACAGACCCCGGCCACTAAGCTTTCAAAATATGGAGAGTGATGGACAGGAAAGCTGTGCATTCATAGTTCTATGACATTTTCATTTGAAATGTCCATACTCTCTATTCCATAGTAGAATATTAGGATGTATACATATGCCTGTGTATTTTTCATGCACATCCAAATCCACTCTTTATCCTTGGATTAGATTCATGGATTAGATTCACTGACTAGATTCAACATTTTGCTCAGTTTTCTCAATTATATTCTATTATACTAAAATGAGACCATTATATGGTTTTACTATCCCCCAAAGACTCATGTGTTTGAATATTTAATTCCTAGCTAGTGGTGCAGTTCAGGAAATTTATAGAACTTTTAGCAGGTTGAACGTTGCTGGACGAAGTATGTCACTGGGAGCAAGCCTTGAGGAGTTACATCTCAGCCCTTATTTGTTGAATTCAGGTCTTGCTCCTCCCATGCTGAAGTGAAAATGTGATACTGTCTATCTGCTCCTACCATGCTTTACCTTCCATGATAGGCTTTCCCTTGAAATTGTAAGCTAAAAATAAAACCTTTCTTAAGTTGCTTCTGGTAAGGTATTTTGTCCAGCAAGCAGGAAGTAACTGATAACAATGTGTCAAGAAGCTAACTTGGGAAGCAGTGTATATATAACAATACATACGACCAAGTTGCCAGTGAGATTGGCATAATGAGTTTTAAAAACAATGGTTCAGGAATGACAGGTCCTTGGATCAAGTCCCATTTCTCAGGTTCTCTGTTTGTTTATGTGCCACTGACAGATAAGATAATGACTTCACACCTGTTTCTACAACTACAACCTGGGAATGAAAAGAACTAACATATAATGTAGCTACAAATCTAAGCCAAAGAATGAATACATAACCACTGAAACAAAATACAGAAAGGGAAAACATTTATTCTACATTTTTCTAAATCAGGCACGGAATTATTTGTAACACTTTTCTAATAAAGCAATACTAATAAGAGGCAAGGCTGTCTTAAGCCATCAACACCACGAATAACAGGTAATGTCTACTTGTTATTTACTATATTTTTGGCAATGGTCTAAGTATCCATCAGCATATATGAATTCTCATACCAACACTTTTGTATGGCCACTAATATTGTTTACACTTCACAGGCAAGCAAACTGAGTTAAGTACAGTTTAAATAGTTTTCTCAAGTGTTAACAAAGTGAAGAAAATGTAACAAGGTCGAAAGTAATATAACTATAGAACTTTCAGTAGGACAAACATAAAATAGGATGAAAACAGGTTGGGTGGTTAGAAGAGAATGTATCAAGGGTAAAGTACATCGCTAGAGAGGGTTGAGTAGAACCAGTTAGAAAAGTCTGGGAAGAAGAAATCAGTCACTGGCATCCAGGAGCTCTGGGTACTTTCTGCTGCTCCTGCATTTCTACTGAACATCAACATCAGATATGTGCACTCACTTCCATAGTGGATCAATACTGAAACAAGACAACTCTATCATTATGACCAAACACACACAAAACAAGACCATGGTCTAAACAATTAAAATTGGCCAAGCTTCCTCTAACAATATGATTGGTTCTCTTTTCAGATGGCAGTGACCTTGGGATGACTCAGAAGGCACCATGGTGCTGAGAAGAAGGGACAGAGGAGTGCTCAGCACTGAAACATCACTAACACACCTTCCAAGGCTCAGGATCCATTGTGGAAGATGGGGCAGGAAGAATGTAAGAGCCAAAGGAAGGGTAGTACTCCTTACAACGTGCTCCTCCAGACACAAAATAGCCTGGATATGCATGACCTCGTAGTGCCTGACACTACCTACACAATGCCATCATAATAGAAGGAAAATATGATGACATCAAAATGCAAAGAGACTGATTGAGAGATGGAGGGAATGTGATGGAGAGTGGAGTATCAAAGGAGAAAGTGGGGGGGAGGGAATTATCATGGGCTATTGTCTACAATTATAAAAATTGTTAATAAAAAATAAAATAAAATAATAAAGTAATAAATAAATAAAAACTATTTAAAAATATGAGTGGCTGTTGTTTCTTCACTAATTCACTAGCTTTGATTCATTTCTCCTCTTTACAGATAAGATTTGTAAAGCATTTGTTGATCCTCTCAAAAACTGTAGGTGGGGCACGCCTTCAAGCCCAGCACTTGGGAGGCAGAGGTAGAAGGATCCCAGTAAGTTCAAGGTCACCCTGAGACTACATAGATAATTCCAGGTCAGTCTGGGCCAGAATGAGACCCTACCTTGAAAAACAAAAACAACAACAACAACAACGCAACAAGAAAAACAATAGAACAGGCCCTACTTGCTAATGTATCCAATCTATACTCAAATCCTGCTTCTTTCTCCTAAATCACATCCCCCTAGTTCCAAATCTATAATACGTCTTTTGTAATAGCCTTTTATTGAGACATCCCATGGTTCTCCATGGTCTGGGCTCTCCACCATTGCAAATTGGTGCTGCCACCAACCTGCTAGGCTCTGGGTGTGTTCTTGGTTATTGTTTGGTGGGGGGGGAGAATGGGCAGAGCAGGGCCTCCAGCCACTGCAAATGAACTACAGACACATATGCCACCTTGTGCTTCTGGGTTACATGGGTCCTGAGGGATTGAATCTGGGTCCTTTGGCTTTACAGGCAATGAAGCCATCTCTCCCTTAGTTATTGTTTGGAAAGCACTGAAAAACATTCCTTTTTTGCCAAGCAAAGACCTATGAATTTTTTATTCCCTAGGCAACAGAGAGCAAAGAGAGATTTTCGGACAAAGAAGTGAAATACATAACAAGTATTGTTTTAGAAACTAACAATGTGATATAGTGCTGTGCTGAGTTAGGAAGAAGGAGTCAGTGGTATTTGGACTGAGTAGGGGGCAACAAGTCCTAGCAGAAAGGAAGAGTGTAAGTCTTTATTATCAGGAGGGAAGGAGATCTGTGAGTTGTCCAAAAGTTGTCCAAAGCGGAGCTAGGAAGTGATCACAGATGGAAGGAGGGAGGGACATACTGACTTAGTTATGAGCATGACTGTGATGTCCACAGAGGGAGCTGGATGGACTTTGCTACCACTGACTGAGTTCTGAAATATAAGAAATAAGAAGCAGGCTGGGGGTGTAGCTCAGTTGCTCTAGTGCTTGCCTAGCATGCACAAAGACTGAGAAATGCATAAAATGGGGGAGTGATGTCAAATGGCTGTAATCCTAGCACTAGGGAGAGAGAGGCAGGAGGTCGAAAAGTTCAGGTCATTCTCGGCCACACATTGAGTTCAAGGGCAGTCTTGGATACATGCTGAGACCCATTTCTACCAACATGAAGGAAAGAGAGACCGGAAGGTATGGAGGAAGCAAGGGAGGGAGAGAAGGAAAAAGGAAGGAAGGAAGGAAGGAAGGAAGGAAGGAAGGAAGGAAGGAAGGAAGGAAGGAAGGAAGGAAGGAAGGAAGGAAGGAAGGGAAAAACGAAGGAGGGAGGAAAGGGAAGGGAAGAAAAGGAAAGCGTGAAGGAAATAAAGAGAAGAGAGGCAGACAGCTCAGTGACTGAAGTGCTTGCAGCTCAAGCAGGAGGGCCCAAGTTTGGATGCCCAGCACTCACAAAGAGGCCAGGCACTGTGGCACACACCTGTCAGCCCATCATTGAGGAGGTGGAGAAAGAAAATCCCTCAGACTTGCTAGCTAGCCTAGCCAAATAGGTTAGCTCCAGGTTCAATGAGAGACCCTGTCTCAAAAATTAAAGTTGAGGCTGGACAGATGGCTTAGCAGTTAAGCGCTTGCTTGTGAAGCCTAAGGACCCCGGTTTGAGACTTGATTCCCCAGGACCCACATAAGCCTGATGCACAAGGTGGAGCATGCATCTGGAGTTTGTTTGCAGTGGCTGGAGGCCTTGGTGCACCCATTCTGTCTCTCATTCTTGTTTTCTCTCTCTCTCCTCTTTCTCTCTCTGTCTGTTGCTCTCAAATAAATAAAAATGAACAAAAAATTAAAAAAAAAAATTAAGGTCGGTGCTGCTCCCAGGATGCATAACCCACAATCCCATGGGGAATCCCTGAAAAACAAATAAGGAGGGTCCCCAGTAAATTGGGGACAGGGAGGAGGGAAAAGAGGGTACCAACACATGATGGATCCATGCAAAATATGTTGCCATTAATAATAAACAAAAAAATACGGTTGAAACCACTTAAGAAAGATATCTGATGTCAGTTTCTACCTTCTACACGCTCACATATACACCCACAAATATATACAATCCCCATGAACAAACATGTATACACACACGCAGGCACACCATACACATGCCAAAAAATGTTCAGGAATTAGTACAATTTGACAATTATAAAGTTGATATTGCTGTGGGATATCTATGTCCAAAATGCGCTGGCTTTGGAGGCATGAATATGGAGATTGGAAGGGAATTCAATGCCAAAGATTCTCAATCAATTAACATATAAATGACATCTGAAGCCAGGATGGATAAGATCATTCTAGGATAGAATGTACTATGAGGCCCTAAAGACACTCAAGACCAATCCTTAAGTGGGCATTCCAGCAAAGAGTCCAAGGAAATTGAAGACAAAGGGAAAAACTGGGAATCCAGATGGCAGAAGGAATGATACAAAGACTAGTGCAGAAAAAAAAAATGATGCAAAGAGTCCAAGGATAATGAAGATAAAATGAAGCACCAGAAATTAAAAATTAAAAAAAAGTTTCAAGATGTAAAAATAGCAATTGACGAAAGTAACAATGTGATTCCAGGAAGATGGAGAGCATAAACAGGCTTTTGGACTTGATAATGAAGCTTGGCGTGGAAACCATTCAGAAGAGAGAGGGGCAGCAATGCAGATAGGAGAGAATAAAGGGATTTTTCAGGTATTTTCATAACAAGAGGGGATTCAAGCATGCCAATTTACCATAGGCTATAGCCAGGGGGTGAAAGGGATTATGTATTTTGGGAGAATGATAACTAAAGTCATAACATGAAGGGAGGAGAATTCACAGCCTTGGAAGGATGCATCTTCTTTTAAAACAGCTATAACAAAGAGCCTGAATGATGTGTTCAGGGGGATTTTATACTGTTATTTCTCTCTAAAATATAAAGCCATCTATCTATATGAATACACGTGTGTACAGGGTAGTAAAGTGGGGAGTATCAATAAAGCATTGCGTTAAGCAATGTCTTAGAAGGTGTACATGCATCTTTCCACTTGAATGAAATTAAGTCTTGAGTCGTTACCTGAATCCTTCTCAGAGTGAGGATCAGATTAAATCAGGCAGTCAGTAAATTCGTTATCACCTCTGCTACTAGACGGCATGAAGCGAGTGAATGATAGCTCTGTCTGGCTAATGCTCACCCAGAAATCCACTTGATTTTGTTGAGGAAGGAACTGCTCTTTGTTTATTGTCACCAGCAGCCATCATGTCTCTGGCTATTATGAGGAAGTGGAATGCTGGCTATGCAAGATGGTTGGCTCTAAGGAAAATTCCTTCTCTGTTTAAAAACACAATTGCCCCCAAACATGTCCTAGCATTTACGCCTATCTCCTCATACTGCAAACTAAAAACAGGGCTTCCTTATCAAGGTTTAAGTGTGCACATTGCTTTTAAATCTCTGTCAGGAAAGTCTCTATTTATCTGGCTGTCATGGCTGGGGCTTGGCCAAAGGTTCCCACACCGACAATAAGGCACAGGGCTTGCTCAGTGATAACTTGAGTCTTCTTACCATTTGATCTTTGTGAACTGTAGGTCTAGAGGCTATGATGGGCCTTGTCAGAATCAGTCTCTCACCTCCTCAAGGTCATACCTTAAGGTACAGACTCTTCTCACTGCCTGGAAGCTGGTATTCTGCAAATACTCCATCAGTCACTACAAATTGAATGGGGAAATGCCAGAAAGGAGGAAAGCTCCAAGCCCCCAAATTTGACTTTTGCAATTCATTAGAATCTTCAGTTGATCTTTGCATTGTGGATGAACAGCATTGGGGTTCCAGGAAGCTCAGAGGGCTGCAGTACTTGGAGGGCTAGAAAAGCTGAGCAAAGATCTCAGCCAGTGCTGAGTTCCTGGAGAAGAAGGTTCAGAATTATGTCCCATGTACTTAGAAGAACTTGGTACATATTTCAGGCTTTACACTGAAAACCCAGATATTGTCCCTTACGAATAGGACCATATCTCAGAACTCAGATGTAGGCTCTAGGACTGAGGACAGAACTAACATAGATGCACACACTAAAATTTAAAATAAAAACTTTAAGGAATCAAAGTGAACCAGAGGTAATAGCCTAGTATTAAGTCTACAATGTACTATTTGGTTCCTTTTACTTTTCTTTTGTTTGTGTGTGTGTGTGTGTGTGTGTGTGTGTGTGTGTGTTGAGGACTGAACCCAGGTCCTTACACTTGCTAGGCAAGCACTCATCCACTTAGATAAATCCCCAACCCCTACAATGTATTATTTGGAATCCCCAGTATATTCAAGACACTTGACATAAAAAGCAGAAATCTATTATATAACCAAGAAAAATGCGCTGATAACCAAATCATCAAAAGTACTGAATAAGTGCTCTTTCTCTCTCTTGCTCTGTCTTTCATAAAAACATGGGAGCTGGACAGATGGCTTAGCAGTTAAGGTGCTTGCCTGGGAAGCCTAAGGACCCATGTTTAACTCCCAGATCCCACGTCAGACAGACACACAAGATAATGCATACACAAGATTGTGCATATGCACAAGGTGGTGCATGTGTCTGGAGTTCAAGTGCAGTGGCTGGAGGCCCTGGCATTCCAATTCTCTTTCTCCCTGTCATAACAAACTACTGAATAAGAATTTTTGTTTTTTCTTATGTGTGTGTCCATGTGTTCTGTAGGTGCACAGGAATGTCTATATACAAGTGTATTTGGAGGCCAGAGGACAATCTTGAGTGCCATCCTCAGATATGCCATCCACATTTTCTTGTGACAGGGTCCTGTTCTGATCTGGGGCTTAACTATTTAGGCTAGACTACCTAGCAAACAAGCACCAAGGATCCCCCTGTCTCTGCTCCCCATCCCAGCACTGGGTTACAGGCCAGCAGGCATAGCATTTTATGTGGGTACTGGGAATCAAGCTCAAGTCCTCATACATGCCAAGCAAACAATTTATCTATTGAGCTATTTATAAGGCCCTACTGCTGTTGTTTGGCTTTGTGTGTGTGTGTGTGTGTGTGTGTGTGTGTGTGTGTGTGTGTGTGGCAGATTCTTGCTATGCAGCCCTGACTAGCCTGTTATTCACTATGTAGCCTAGGTTGGTCTTCAACTCATGGCACTCCTCCAACCTCAGCCTCTAAAGGGCTGAGATCACAGGCAAGCACCACCAAGTCCATATATATATATATATATGTATGTATGTATATGAAGAAGAGAAAGAGAATGAGAAAGAGGGAGAGAGGGAATGAGCATGCAAGGGCCTCTTGCTACTACAAACAAACTCCAAACTCCAGATGCATGTGCCACTTTGTACATTTGGTGTTACATGGGTATTAGGGAATTGAACTTAGGCTGCCAGGCTTTGCAAGAAAGCACCTCTAACTGCTGAGCCTTTAACTCTCCAACTCCAAATCCCACTTTTGAAAAAGAATTTTAAAATAACAATTATGGATATTTTTCTTACTTTATTTGATCTTTCTTATTTATTGGATGGAGGATGACATATATATATATATATATATATATATAGAGAGAGAGAGAGAGAGAGAGAGAGAGAGAGAGAGAAACAGAGAGACACAGAAGAATGGGCGTTCCAGGGCCTCCAGCCGCTGCAAACAAACTCCAGACTCATGTGTCCCCTTGTGCATCTGGCTTATGTGGGTCCTCGGGAATCAAACCTGGGTCCTGTGGCTTTGCAGGCAAGTGCCTTAATTGCTAACTGGACTGAAGGCCTGTTCTCTGGGAGGGAATACATTCCTGGTACTGAAAAAACTAATCAAAAGCCTATGACAGGAGAGGTCATGAGCCTTAGGGGTATAAAGCCTGCTCTGGATAAATGTTTACATTATTACCATCAAACTGCCCTGAAAGCACTACACTTAATGTTCATATTCATATATTAATGCTACTCTCACTTCTGATTAGAGGAGCTTCTCTTTTCAGATGGCAATGACTATTGGGATGACCCAAAAGGCAACATAGTGCTGAGAAGAAGGGATGGAGAAGTGCCCAGCACTGAAACACCTCTGTCACACCCTCCAAGGCTCAGGGACCATTGCGGAAGAGAGGACGGATAGAATGGAAGAGCCAAAGGAAGGATACGACTCCTTACAATGCAACTGTCCAGACAGAAATTGGCCTCGATATCCATGACCTTGCAGTGCCTAGCAATACCTTCGCAAGACCCTCAAAATAGAAGAAAAAGATGATGACATCAAATTAAAAGAGAGGCTAATGGAGAGAGGGAGGGGATATGAAGGAGTGTGGAGTTCTGAAGGGGAATGGGGGAGGGGAGGGAAATATCATGGTTTATTGTCTGTAAGTATAGAAGTTGTCAATAAAAAATAAATAAATAAAGCTCCCTAATTGTCGCCCCTCTGCTTTATGAATAATATCCAAATTCCTTAACATGCATACAAAGTCCTCAAGTAGGGACCCACGATTGCCTCCAGCCATATCATGGTCTACCCTCCAGCTCCTCTGTCTCTGGTCCCAGTAGGAAGAAAGCCTTTCGGACTCATCAGGCCAGCTGCCCCTTCTAAGAGAAGCCACATCATCCAGTTCTTTCTTTCAGAACTTTTTTGTCTTCTCCCAAACCCTCCGCCATCAACATAATCACTTTTTTAAAGGTAGTGTGGAGAACATGCCAGACACTGACTCAATTAGGTGCTGAACGGCCAAAGTGAGTGGATAGATGTCTTCAGACATCCGTCCACAGCTGCAAATCAACAATACTAACAGATGGAACAGGAACATTCGCCCAACTGTTATTGTGTTAGGCCAAGTCAGAATATGTGCTCCAGAAAGGGGTTTGCCATTCAGGCTCTAGCTTTAACAAGGCCAGGTTCGCTCCAGCTGTGTAATGTACCAAAATAGCCCCATCATTTTCTGTTTTTAATACAGTGAAAAAAATCAATGGATAATTTTTTCCATTGTGTAGAGGACAACAAAATGACATATACTTGCTTAAATTCCTAAATTCATTAATTCTCTGACAACTGAATCCCGACAGTGTCTACATAATAACAAACTCCCAAAAACCTGATCCCAAGCTAACCCTCAATCTAGGAACAGGCATATCAAAGCTGTAAGAAAATGAAAACCTTCAAACGAAATAAAAAAGGGGGGGTTCTGTATATCCCAACATTCTACCAATTCCAAAGTGGCAGTATAACACACTTACAACTGACAGAGTGCATTACATAAACTTTCTGAAAGCATCCTAGAAGTCAGAGTTCAGATCGCATCATTCAGTGCCTCACTTATAGAGCAGACCATGCTCTGGCCCCATTTGCTGCACAACAGGGGCTCTACTCAAATGATAGAAGAGGAAACTGTCCTGTATTAATAAGGCACATTTAATGGAAAGGTCCAATGCAGAGGAAAATGATGACAAGATTTCTGTACAACAATAACAGAATCATTCTAGAATGTAAATAATCACCCCAACATATGTTAGGGACACTTGGATAACTCAACATATGCCTCCTCGCCCCCATCTCTCTGTATATGTGTGTGTATGTGTATGATGTTATGGCTTAATTGTGAAACGTCTCCCCCAGGCTCATGTGTCACTTGTCATGACACTTGGGCACCAGGTGGTAGCACTCTTTTGGAAGGCTAAGTAACCTTAGCAACATGAGGCTTGAATGATAGACAGATTTGAGCCATTTCAAGGCATATAGTGTTTCCCCGCTCAAGATGTAAGGAGGAAACCCCCTGCCCAAGCCCTGCAATCACCGTAATAGGCTGTATGCTCTGAAACCTTGAGCCAAAACCCACCATTCCTGACTCAAGGTGTTTCCACCAGGTACTTGGTCTCAGTGAGGTAAAAAATAAATAACTGTGTGTGGAGGGGGGGTGTTACCCTTGATAGCACATAAAATTCACCAATAGCTACTTTGCACTTACATGTACATAAAAAGCATTTTTTCAGTTAAATAAATGTGAAAAAAGTCAACAAAACAGTGGGCCCATTGTTTCCTGTGGATGGTCACTCACAGCAACATTTTAGGTGTTTATCCATTTATATTATTATTGAATATAAAGGTTGTAGGAGACAGCTTCAGGTTCCCTGAGGTGAATTTCTAGACCAGGCAAAGTTAAGGAGGAAGGGGTATTTATTGAAGCTTATAGATCCAGGGTAAGTCCCATAATGGCAGAAAAAGTTGGCCTGCCTTCACAGGGCCAAACACAGAGAGCAAAGCCATAAGCCAAAAGCCATAAGCCAAAAGCCACAATGGACAGCACATTTCAGGAACTCCAGCTAGGCACACTTTGCCTATCTTTAGATTGAAATCTCAAACCCATCATCACACCTTAAGATCCACCCAGTGACACTGCCTCCAGCCAGGTGGGTGGAGTTACAAACTACAAATTAATAAAACACTGAATTTATTGGGGACCATCTATTCAAACTACCATAAAGGTCAAACCGGGAAATTTCCTGAGCCACCCTTGTTTGTCCACAGAATTGTCCTAAATATGAGAAAATATGATGGTTTGCATGAGAATTAGCATTGATCCGTGCCATCCATGTACAAGTACTCCTCAGACCTGCCTGGTATTGTACTGCTGAATGTGCCCTCCTAAAGGGCTCATGCCAGAGGAAAAGGTTTCAGAGGAGATGCTTTATGACAATCTTTCTCCAGAATTTGTCTAGAAGGTTCCCTTCTTTAAAATCTTAGGTCACTAGGGGGCTGGAGAGATGGCATAGCAGTTAAGATGCTTTCCTACAAAGCTTAATGTCCTGGGTAACCCTGGTTGGATTCCCCAGTACCCACGTAAAGCCAAATGCACAAAGTAGCACATACATCTGGAGTTCATTTGCAGTGACTAGAGGTCTGATTTGCCCATCGCCCATCGCCTCTCTCTACTTGCAAATCAATCAATCAATCAATCAATCAATCAAATAAACTTAGGTTACCAACTATGTAAAAGCTACCTTAGTCTATCCTCCTAACCAGTCCTTTATGGCTAGAGTAGCTCTCCTTATATTCAGAATTTTCTTCAATCCTTTCCTCTTATTATATACGTGAAACAGCTAATCTACATACAAGTGTATGTGCGCACACAAACACACATAAACACATGCATCCCTCATCATATCAGCCGCATACAAATTTAGAATAATTTGTTTCCATTCAAGTGGAGATATTCCAGAATTTCTTGACGTTATGTTAAAACATTATCAAGATCAAAAGTCCTAAAAGCATATAATGTTATATGTGACCTTTGGGCTCTAGACAGGGTGTTATTCATCTTTTCTTTTACAACAGACTTATAAATTAGTGGGAGAATAAATATTAGTAAAAAAAAAAAAAAACTGGCTCACAGTTACAGAGAAATTCAACGTCTCTTAGATTTTAATTATTCACTTAGGCAATTTTGACTCTGAAAACACAACTAAAACAAAATGAGTATTAGAGAAAATGATAGTTCTACAAAAACCACATTAATTAAGAGCCCACCAATTTAGCACTTGTCAATGGATGACCTTTTGGAAGCTAAAATGTATCTCTTCACTATGTAGTGAGTATTCTTCAGTCTAATGGCACAAACAAGATTTCTGAAGACATGTTTAATTTGCCCATAAGTGGGAAGTAATCTCAAGGACTTGAGAAACACTCAGAGAAATAAAGAAGGGCTAATTGCAAATCATTCTTATATTTTCATTAGAGTAAGCCTGC
Organism: Orientallactaga sibirica; assembly: GCA_036365145.1. Classification (NCBI taxonomy): domain Eukaryota; kingdom Metazoa; phylum Chordata; class Mammalia; order Rodentia; family Dipodidae; genus Orientallactaga; species Orientallactaga sibirica. Next base: position 3,946,464 of record JAEOAD010000982.1, read on the forward strand.
CCACTTGGTTCTCCTTGGCCTTCTCCAGAAACACTCGTACTCATAGTACCCAGCTCTGGAAAAGGACTTTGCAAGGGCAGCTTTGACACTGCAGAGGCTCAAAGATACCTCACTTAGGGCTCTGTCATTTAATATTGGGATCTTGGAAAACAAAAAGCCAATCATCCTAATCAAGCTTTTAATACAGTATAGACCCGCATGGCCCAATGAAACTTTCTGCCTTGACAAATATTGAGTGTTTGAAAGGCAGTTAATGTACTCAGGAACTGAGTATTCAAATTTTGAAAATTGTGTGAGTATGTGTACATCGTGCATGCCCCAGGAAGCATGTGGAGACCAGAAGACAACTTCAGGTGGCAGTCCTCACTTTCCACCTTGTTTGAGGAAGGGCCTCTTCTATTGTTCTCTGCTTAGTTCCTGAGGCTAACTGGGATTATAGACATGTTTTGTATCAGCCAGCTTTTTATGTGGGTGCAGAAGATCCGAACTCTGGCCCTCACACTTGCCTTGTGTAGCATGCTTCATCCACGGAGTCATCTCCCTAGCCATCTGTATTCAATTTTAATGACATCGCTAATGGCTGTGAACAGTACCTTGAAATGAATGTCTTCATACTGTATATTCATAATTTACTGTTACCAAAGTAATTAAGCTTTGCTTTAAGTGTTGAAAAGAATTTAAAATATTGTGGTCTAGGGCCAAGGAGATAGCTCAGTGAATAAAGTGTTTATCACACAAGCATAAAAGCCTGAGTTCATATTCCCTAAACCTACATAAAAGGCAAATATGGCGGCAGACACCTGTAATACCAGCACTAGGGAGATGGGGTCAGGAGAAACTTTAGGGTTTGTTGACTAGTATGACTAGCTAAACTGGTGAACTCTAGGTTCAGTACACACACCCCCATGTACATATGAACATGTATACAAAGACACACACACACATACTCATGCAAAACATATGTTGTAGTCTTCAGCTCTATGTTATTCAGAGAAACTGGATCCGATCACCTGCTTAGTGCCCTACTTCTGGCTTGTAGTTTCCTGAAACCTGTCAGCCGAAGCAGGCAGCATGTAGGGTCCCCGAATTGGGGATTAGGTGAGAGGATTAACAATGGGAGAAACAAAGTTGAAAGATGAACAGGAGAAAAACAACTTTTTTTGAGAGACACACAGAGAGAGAGAGAGACAGAGACAGAGAGGAAGAGACAGGGAAAGAGAGAATGGGCACACCAGGGGTCTCTCAGCTGCTGTGAACGAACTCCAGACACGTGTGCCCCCTTGTGGGCAAGTGCGGCATTTGTGCTCTTGCATCACTTTTGTGTCTGGCTAAACGTGGGACCTGGAGATCTAACTGGCTTTCTTAGGCTTGGTAGGCAGGCGCCTTAACCGCTAAGCCATCTCTCCAGCCCAAAGATAGCTTTTTATAGGCAGTCAGCCAGAGACAAAGGCCTAAGGAGAACATGGTTGCCACCTTGCCTGCCCTGGCAGTACTAAGACACTTGTCTGAACCAGTCTCATCCAAGATGGCTACATTCAACACACCCCAGCAGCAACTTCCTGCTACTTCCTCAGTTTGTCATACTTGGATGGACTGGCCCCTCCTGAGTCAGCCTCTTATGTCTTCCAACCAGTCAGGTACCTACATACCTAAATCTGATGACAAGGCTCCAAAAGTTGGGATCCACAGACCTGGAATCTCCTACATCTTTATAGAATTGAATTCCTCCCTGGACCTAAAATCATGCATCAAAATGAGGGTATATATAGTGTGGACAATAAATTCTAAATTACAAACATCTGAATTTAATTGCTTGCTTTTTCATTTTTTTATGTTTGTTTCGAAGCAGGGTTTCATCTAGCCCAGGCTGTTTTGGAACTCACTCTGTAGCCCAGGCTGTCCTGGAACTCTCAGTAATACTTGTGCAGCTTCCTGAGTACTGGAATTATAGGCATGAGTGACCACATCTGGCTAATGTATTTGCTTAACAAGTATTTAACAGAAAGACTTCGGGTCAACATATCACAAAAATACTTGAGATCAATGTTTATAACAACACTATTCACAATAGCTAAATTATGTAATAAACCTAGAGGTTCATCAGCAGATGAGTAAGGAAAACAAAACCGAAATATGTGTGTGTGTGTGTGTGTGTGTGTGTGTGTGTGTGTGTGTGTGTTTTACTTATCCATAAGGAAGAACATTTTTTGTCCTTTGATGGAAAGCAAAAGCAGCTAAATATTACCAGATTAACTGAACTAGGTCAGACTCAGACAAATATCAGGTGTTTTCACTCATGTGAGGATCCTAGACTTTATCTATATACATAAAATCATGTAGGTGTATAAGACATTATAGCAGAAGCAAGAGTGTCTAAGGGAATGAAGGGGCCTAATGATGAGAGAAGGGAGTAAAAGAGGAAAAGCGGAATGGAAGAAAATTGCCAAGAGACGTTACATGGCCTAGAGAGATTGCTTAGTGGTTACAGGCACGTCCTTGCAAAGCCTGACAGCCCAGGGTTCAATTCCCTAGTGACCATGATGCACAAAGTGGTACATGAATCTGGAGTTTGTTTGCAATGGCTGGAGGCCCTGTTATGCCCATTCTCTCTCTTTCTGTCTCTCAAATAAATTTTTTTTTTTTTGGTTTTGCAAGGTAGGGTCTCACTCTGGTCCAGGCTGACCTGGAATTCACTATGTAGTCTCAGAGTGGCCTCGAACTCTAGGCGATCCTCCTACCTCTGCCTCCCGAGTGCTGGGATTAAAGGCGTGCGCCACCACGCCCAAATAATAAAAATATTTTAAATACATGATATCTTTGTATAAAATTGTCCTTAGGAAAACCAGTACTATATTCAGGAACTACACACCCATAACAGAATTACTTAGATGCATAATCAGAGGGTAGCATAAGTGTACATCCCCTGGATCATTTATGACCATATCTATATCAACAGTGTATCAATATAGGCTTCCTCAATACCATGATGAATACTAGTCAGACTACAGAATCTGTTGAGCTACACTAGGCAAGGTCAAGAACATGTGCATTGGAATCTCAATTAAAACTCAAATCTCAATTCAAAGAACCAAACTGAAAATAGTAAGTGAAATAAAGCAAATAGTAGCTGCCTCACCACAGTGTGATGATTAAGATGATGCCTGCCAGGCGTGTTGCATTTCACCATGTGAATTCCAATATTAATTTTATTAATTTTATTAATTTATTAATTTATTTATGTATTTATGAGAGAGAGAAGTGTGAGGCAGGTCAGGACCTCTTGCTGCTGCAAATGAACTCCAGATGCACATACTACTTTGTGTACCTGACTTTATGTGAGTGCTGGGGAATTGAACCTGTGCTGCTGGTGGGTTTAGTAAGCAAGCACCTTTAATGAACAATTTCCAAGCTTCCCTCCCCAATATTAAATTTAAAAGAAAGAAAATAAAAGATTCCTAGACTGGAAGAGACCTGTGTGTTAAATATTCAACTGATGGAGTGATTGGAATAAACTGTAACTTAGGATGCTTCTGGTTGATTCTGTTGTATGGTTCCTTGGATTAGGAAATTGAATTTCGGAAGCAAATTATATTTCAGCCTAACCTTACATAGAACTTTCTACAGAGAAAGGGAAACCAGACTCCTGCGTCCCAAATTTTCCTGTGTCTCCTGGGATCAGTGATGCATACTTAAAGCTAAAAGCAAGGAGTAGACGTTTCCAGATTTTAGTTTTCCTTTTGTTTCTCTTCCTCTCCCTCCCTTTCTTTATTTCTTTTTCTTTTTTACTCTATTTTTGTTTTTCTTTATCCATGTACATAGTTATTCTCCATCTCTCTCCCCCATCTCCCTCTCTTCCTTCTCTCCTAAAGACAGCCCAAATAGGATATTGAAAACAAAAATTAGGTTTATTGGGGGCCAGAATGCTTATGGCCCTCAGTTAACCATGCTTGAACTCCTTTCTCATCACTAACTCTAAATAATGAAACTAACTAGTTTACAATTTCATTTACAACTGCAAATTATAGCATACATCTGCAATCCCTGTACTCAGGAGGCAGAGTCAGGAAGATCACCAAAATTTCAAGGCGAGCCTGGACTATGTAGTCTACATAGTGAGACCTTGCATCAAAAAAAAAAAAAAAAAAGATTATAACAGCTACAGGTTGAGACATCATGCCCAGAGCCATTCCGTCCCCCCAAAATTAACTGACTGCTGTTCCCACAATGCATAAACTGCAACCCCATGGGGAATACCTGCAATCCCACTGAGCAGTGTATCCAATGGAATAGGGGCACAGATGTGGGAAAAGAGGGTACCAACACATGATGTATCCATATGAAACCTTGCAAATAATGTTAATAATAAACAAAATAAATAACAAGAAAATCTTCAGAGTAAAAAAAGATTGATTTACAAATAGAAATTATTTAAAGAGAAGTAAGCAAACACACACATGTATGTATGTATGTATGTATGTATGTATGTATGTAGGTAGGTAGATATGTAAGTATGTATGTACATATATAGTCTCACTCTGTAGCCTAGACTGACCTGGAACTCATTATGTAGCTCAGGATAGTTTCAAACTCCCATGACCCACCTTCCTTAGTGCTGCAATTACAGGCATGAATTACCTCCCCCCCACACACATATCCCCCTGGCTCATATATATCTTTAGTTAATTCTAAAATTTGACTTACGGGCTGGAGAGATGGCTTAGCGGTTAAGGCGCCTGCCTCCTAAGCCTAAGAACGCCCGTTCCAATCTCCAGTGGTTCCAATCTCCAGGTCCCACATTTAGCCAGATGCAAAGTGACGCGAGGGCGCAATGCCGCACTTGACCACAAGGGGGCGCACACATCTGGATTTCATTCACAGCAGCTTAGAGGCTGCTGGCACGTCCATCTTTATCTGTCTTCCTCTTTCCTCTCCCTCTCTCTCTCTCTCTTTCTCTGTCTCTCCAAAAAAAAAAAAAAAAACCTAAAATTTGACTTACTATTTAAGCTTTGCTTACTCTTTAAACCGTGGTGTAAATTACATCCTTTGTTCAGTATAGTTTAAAAGGTCACAAGATTGTACATATATATATAGTCATTATAAAGATACTTCTTAAGTAGCCCACTCCTGAGTCTTGGACATAATATCCTTTTCCTGTGTCACTCTCTGAGTAGTTAATCAGCTCACTAACTTTGCTTCACGCTGACTCATTCAGAATCTCTTTGCCACGGTATAGTCAAGGACCTGGTTGGTCCCTGGGGAGAAAGGAATGCCTCAGGCTGCTGGCAGCAGTGCTGGGGTGTGTCTCCCTACCACAGCTCACAGTGTCATTTACAGAAAACTAAGACATGTTAGAACCCTCTCCTACCTTTACCTTCCCTCCAGCATTAGCTCCAATCACAATTAAACATCTCCCCTCTCTCAGTTTCCCTTCTGGGGGTGAAAGTGCCAGCTTTACCCACTGACAAATGTTCTAAGGTATGACAATTCAATTTGGAAAAGTTGTCTGTTACTTTGTTTTCCTGGCTGGTGAAAGCAAACCTTTCTGACTTAATGGGCTTAATAAACGAGTGAACAGAATAAGTGATGGCCGGGATCTGTTTTGCTCAATATCAAAACAAATGTAGAAGCCAGTTGGGGGGAAAAATATATTCAGAGAACAGGTGGCTGGGAGCATCTGTGATGGAAAGTGGCATCTGAAATGGGAGAAAATCAAATAGGGAATGGAAACGAAAAATTATTCCTTGCTATTTCCTGTCAAAGAACAGGAATTGGTACTTGTTGACTTTTCTTTTAATATAGAACCCTAAATTTAAGATGGGGGGGGTAAATAAAACATTGTAAAAGGTCTCACAATTTCCCTGGACAAATGGACAAATTTTGATTGCTTCTCTTTTGATGTTTGTTTTTAATGACTTTATGTAAGTGAATTTCCAACAGCAGGACAATTCTATGAAGGATGGATTGTGAGAAAAAAGCGTGCGGACTTGGGGAGACGACACAACCATGTGGACCTGAGTTAGATCCCAGCACCCAGGCACCAGCAACTGAAGGGGGAGGCAAAAACATGAAGAGCCTTGGGGCTTCCTGTTTATCCAGTCTAGCTGAAAAATGGAACATCCATATTCAGTGAAAAACTCTGTCTCAGGAACATAAGTTGGAAGAGGTATGAAAAAGGACATCTTATATCCTTCTCTGGCCTCTGCATCCATGCACATAAGGTACACACACACACACACACACACACACACACACACACACACAAAAGAGAAACAAAAATGAGCAAAGAAATATTTTCAATAATACAGAATTCTGGATATAAGTAGAATTCCACTTGGTAAAAAATGTACAGGATCCATTACATTAAATAAAACATGTCAACGAAATCAATTTAACCTTGACTTTTGATGGCACTACAGAAGAAGTTTAAACTACTCATATATCACATTCATTTCTACTGAACAGAACTGCTTATATAAAAAAAGGACTTGAAAATTGATGCTGGTGATGGTCAAATTAGCCAATATTTTTGCTAACAACCATATTGCTTCATGTTACCCCTTTCCATCTCTTGAATATTGGGATATTAGGTACCTAGATAGGCATTAGCAGGCTTAGAGGTCATTGAGGGTTGACTACCTTCCTTTTGACCAGCTTTGGACCCATGTCCTCTTTCACTGGTAAAGAGAGGAGGGTGAGATATCAGAGTTTTGTCAAGAGAAATCTACTTCATCCTGGCCAAAAACATAACATTTGATTAAGATTATGGTCCCCTCCCTTAAAAGATAAGACAACTGAGCTGGTCAGTCACCCAGCCAGGAGAGCAACCTTCACCCACAACAGGCAAAGAAGGAATAGTTATTTAGGTAATGAGATCCTTAAACCCAGAGAAGCCCTTTCCTTCCTAAAGTTGTCTGTCCACTTTTCTGATTTCTAACTCAAAGGATGTAACTTTCCACTTTCTCCCATTCTATCTACTCCTTGGGTCCTGGCCAAAGCCCTAAAAATGTTTGTCTAGATGCTTGAGTTTCCTCGGTGTTTCTCTGAAGGTGCTCTGCCTTCCCATGCAGCAGCTTGTCAACCTTCATTGCTGGACCTGCCTGCTTTCTGAACTCTAACTTGAAAGGCAAAGCTCTCTCTTATCCTCCTCCTCCCAGCAGCTGCCTAGATTTACAGCTTTGCCTACCCTGTTGTTTTTATCTCACACACTAATAAAACTATCTTGGAGCTTTCTTCTCAGACTGCTCCTTAATTTCTCTTGATCGATGAAACAAAGAACCCACAAAAGGGAATCCTACTTCCCTAGTAACAGGAATGCACATTTTGTGTGTGTGTGTGTGTGTGAATTAAGTTTGGGGCTAGAAGCTAACCCTGACCCATAATGTCTTGGTGGCAAGAAAGGGAAATTTCACATTTAGAGATGTAAGTTGACTCCCCAATTTGTATTGTGCTCTTAACAAACTGCTGCCTCTTATGGGTTCCAGTTCATTCATCTGTAAAGTGAGAGATGAGCTTCAGTGACCTCCAGATCCCTGTTATACCATCCCTCAAAAGTCCAATCACCATGAACTCAAAATTCCTCATGGGCTCCTGCTACACATTCACCAAAAAGGAAAGCTTCACCACATTACCTGATGTCCGTCCCCACTTCCACTCTATGTCTGTCCCTGTTTCTCTGTCACACAGAGCTCTCCCGTCATCCCACCACTTCCATAGTTTGCATTTCAAGTCCTTGGTTTGAAATCTCATTGCACGGTATTTCCACACCTTCAAATGTCACCTATCAATCAAAGTCACAGTGAAATGTTACCTTATGGATGAACGTTTCTATTTACTCAGCTGCTAATAATCTCACCTCTTCAGTGTTCCATTAACGCCATGTCCCACTGTCTCCTAAAGAGGAAATGCATCCTATTTTGGGTTATGGTTATTTATGTACATGGCTAATCTCCAAAAGTTGGTCCTGAACCGCAGAGCCATTGCATATCTCAAACTGAAGGTAGAAGGGCCACAGGCTGGGTCTTTCTTTCTCCTGGTCCCTATCTTTGAAGAACTCTCCTGAACAAATCTTGATAGGGCAAAACATCACCAAAAGACAGTTGCCTTCAGCTCACCAACACTTGGCTGCTTATAAAAACCATAAACTGAATCACACCCTTGGCCTTTGCTGTATTGTTCTAGTAGCATCATCTCTATTCCATACAAGTGAAGAAAGAAACATGCATTTTTTTGGTAGTAAAGAGATCTGTTTTATTCTGAAGTAGACTGAGTAATGATGTTTCCACTTCTGGACTCTAATTGCAAAGATCCTTCCGAGGCTCTGGGTGGAGTTCCAGCCTCTCATATTCATGATTCTGTATTCTTACCAACCAGGGCTTCTCAAGATGTCCAAGTTTCTGGTTCCTGAAAACCAGCATCTAGGGGCTGGCGAGATGGGTCAGTGATAAGAGCACTTGCTGCACAAGCATGGGGACCTGAGGTTGAGTTCCATCACCACATAAAAAGCTAAATTAAAGTCATCACGTGTGCCTGTAACACCAGTGCTAAAAGAGTTGGCAACAGGAGGATCATCAGACAGTATATCCAAAAAAGAGTGGGCTCATTTTAGTGAGAGACTCTGTCTCAGGAAAATGTGACAGAAGAATGACAGAAGAGAACAATTGAAGTCTTCCTCTGGCATCTGCACACACACATGTATACACCAAACACACACACATGCACATATCATCCCACCACTCACACACAAATAAATAAATAAATAAATAAATAAATAAATAAATAAATAAATAAACATAAATAGACTCAAACCTGTGCTTGATTGTAGTTCTATTTTAATTTTTAATTCGGAAAAATAAACATCTAAGTTTTTTCAGTGTTACAAAATAAAGCACATTCTTTCATTTTTATTTATTTATTTGAGAGAGAGAAAGAGGCAGAGAGAGAAGAGAGAGAGAATGAGTGCACCAGGGCCTCCAGCCACTACAAACGTACTCCAGACACATGCGCCCTTGAACTGGGGTCCTTTGGCAATTGCCTTAACCGCTAAGCCATCTCCCAAGTCCGGTAAATAAAACACATTGTAAAGGTCATCTAGAGGCTCCTGAACTCATGAGACTGTAACTCTAATTCTGCATTCTTAGTAGGTCTGTTCCACACAGGAAAGACCTACAAAACTTATATATTGCATGGATCAGTGAATCACTAAAGAAACAAATGAATAAATGAATGAAATATGATGATGTCATAGTATTACCTAATGAGACCATTGAAATTTTTACAAAATGGCACAGCAGCATAGAAAACTTGTCATATCTGAAGAAGAAAAACTGAAGGTAATCACAAAATGAGGAAGTTTTTCAGTCAAGAAGGCAAATTAAATTATACACATTTTTGATCCCCTAAGATGCAAAATTCAGTACAAAGTCTCCCCCAAGTAATTCCCGTACAATACATGAAAGAGCCGTAGCCAGACTTTCATATTCTCAGTAGAACACAGGTGCTTAAAGAAATCATGAAAACTATCGTTATAACTAGTGCTATATTCTCCGGTGTCTCTGCTAAACCATCAGCCCTACTAATGAGACCGTCACTGCAGAGAACTTGAAGCTTCAGCGGCCAAACATGACCCTACAAGTCGGCACATCACGTGATTTTATATTACTTTTTTTTTTTTTTTTTTAATTTTTTATTTTTTTGGAGAGAGACACAGAGAGAGACAGAGAGGGAGAGGAAGACAGAGATGGGCGCGCCAGCAGTGTCTCAGCTGCTGCGAACGAAATCCAGATGTGTGCGCCCCCTTGTGGTCAAGTGCGGCATTGCACCCCTGCGTCACTTTGCACTTTGCACTTTGTCACTGACTAAACGTGGGTCCTGGAGATTGGAACCGCTGGAGATTGGAACCAGTGTTCTTAGGCTTGGGAGGCAGGCGCCTTAACCCCTAAGCCATCTCTCCAGCCTTTTATATTACATTTATAAAAAAACTATCAGTTTCAATTCTTTTCAATGCTATAATAGCCTATACTCAATAAATAATGTATGTTAACTTTTAATGCCTGGGGGAAAAAATTCTAGTATCTTTGTATTTGATATGGAAGCCAAATTACAAGAGTGTACGCAAAAAGAAAATCATACTGTTTTGGCAGAAAATATAAAATGCAAACAAAATGGGAAAAATGGACAGCAAACTTCTTATTTAACAATTTTATAGTCACTTGTTAAACTTAGAGAATGCTTGGCTTATTTGACATGTGACTAATGCTTTTGAAGGAGTTCATTTAGGAAAAAAAAATAAAAACAAGAAAATTACTATCACATCATATAATTTTTTATTTAGAGCACCATGATTAAAGTTGGTGTTCCTTAAACAAGTGAATGGGAATGCCAGTCATAGTAGCAACTAAACTGACAGCAAGTTTTCCTTCATCCAGCTGAGGTTTCACACAGCATAATTTTTTTTCTAAACTATGGTAGGGTGCTCCACATTGACATTTTCTCCACCAGCAATCATTATTTAAGAATCATCACAGGGTTGGAGAGATTGCTCAGTGGATAAAGCGCTTGCTTGATCCAGCATGAAAACCTGAGTTCAGATCCCAAGAAGCTATGTAAAGCTCGATGCTGTGATGCAAGCATCTGGAATTCCAGCATTCACTTCAGGTGAGAAAGGACACAGAGGCAGGAGAACCTCCTGGAAGTTCATGAGCCAGGCAGTATAATAAACACAGTGGTGAACAATGAGACACCATGCCTCCAACAAGCTGGAAGGTGATGGCACACACCCAAAGACATCTTTTCATCTCCACACAAAAACACACACACACACACACACACACACACTAAAGGAAGAAAAGAAAGAAGACTCCCCTCCAAATGTAAATACCAACACTTTAGCCTCCACACATCCAGAAATGCCTACATATCCACTTAGAAGGCCACTGGGGTAAAACTTCAATATCAATGGAAAAACCAAAAACTTAAATCTGCAAATTACTGAACAATTATTATGATGACATTCACTGAGTGGTTACCATTTGCCAGGCATTGTTTGAAGGATTGTGTATGCATGCCATCATTTAAACCTCACACACATTATTGCTTCCCCCATGTGATAGATGTGTATTGCAGTGGCTTGAGCCAGGTGTCCCCCATAAACTGGTGGGTTCTGAATGCTACCTCTTCAGCTGGTGGAAATTTGAGAGGTGGAGACTTCCTGGAGGTGGTGTGTGGCTTGGGTAGGACCTTGAGGTGGATTAACCCCTTGCTAGCTAGTGTTAGTTGGCTCACTCTCCTGCTGCTTATTTCTACCTGCTGTGGCAGAGGTCATGTGCATACCACATTTTCTCCTGCTGTCTTGGAGCTTCACCTCAAGACTGTAAGCAAAATAAATCCCTTCCTAACATGGGTTGCTTTTGGCTGGGTGCTCTGCACCAGCAACAAGAAGGTAAATGCAACATGTACATTGTGACAAAGACATGGAAAGTTATTCAGTCTCTGCAACCTAAGTCTGCAGTCTTCTTGGGTGTACCCACAATACGACAAAAGGAGTTTCTATCAGTCCACTGCAAATGTGGTCCTTGCACCAACACCCTCAATGTGAGCAAAGGCCTGGAAGAAATGCAGGATCTATGAATCTCAATATAGAACTCAACCATAGATCTCCGTCCTACATGCGAATCTGTGTGTGTGTGTGTGTGTGTGTGTGTGTGTGTGTGTGTGTGTGTGTGTAAGACAGCCATCAATATAGGTTAACTTCTGCAGGGGCTGAGTTTTTTTTTTCTTTTGGAGACAGGGTATTTCATTTAGCAATTAGGCTAAACTGGCTGGCCAGTGAGCTCCAGGCATCCTACTCAGCACTGGGATGACAAACCTGAGTGGCTCAGCTCTACTTTTCACATGGGCTCTGGTATCCAAACTCAGATCCTCATGTGAGCAGGGGGAAGCCTTTAGCCACTGAGCCCTCTTCCAAAATTGATTCATATAATTCAAAGTACTGTCATCTTATTGACCTGCTGTAGGTGACCTAGTTATCTATTTAAAAGCCACAATCCCACCATTCCATCCTGGAAAACAGTGGAAGGAAAAACCGAGGAAATGGCAAGAGAAAATAAAAAAAAGGAATAATCCAATTTCACGTCTCACTCTCTATTTTGTACAAATAGATATCACAAGGGAACCCAGGCAGATACTTCAGAGACAGGCAGCTACAGAGATTTAGTTCATCCTTTTCCGAATGGTGCTTCTCTTCATTTAATTCCAGTGTATCATGTAAGGAGGAATGGAAAGTGGAGGATCTAAATGCAATTTCTAGCCAAACTGCAAGGGGAGGCAAACAAGTGATGCTAGATGTGTGTTTTTTTTTTTTTTCTGAAAGAAAAGTAAGAACTTTTATTCTCATTAGGAAGGTAAAGCTTGAAGTGACATTTGTATTAAAACTCCCTCTCCATAGCACTTAGGGCCCTCCAAATTAGAAGCACTACTTCTCAGAAGGCAGTGCACCCTAAGGAGCTAATGTTGGGCTTCTCTTGTCAATGAAATGGAACACTTTTATTTGGGAAAAAAAGAATCATAGAGAGACAATTACAGGGCAGACCTAGCACTGTGCAAACGGCAGTAGAATAGAAAAGAATTACTATGCTTCCAAAGTGCTGCCCCATCCATTAGCCAATTTGATCCTCAAATCCATCCTAATAGTTTGCAAGACTCATTTATCATTATTTTGTGTGTTCATGTGTGTATTTATGTGTTTATATAGTCATGTCCATCACAGCACACATGTGGAGATGAGTGCACAACCTTGGGGTGTCCTCCTCTTCCACCTTGTTGGAGACAAGGTCTCTCTTTTAGTTGTTTTGCAGCTGGAAAGGCCAGATGAACTGCCTAACAAGCTTCAGAATTCTTGGGACTTCACCTCCCTTCTCCTTTAGCACATGGTAATTACAGATGTGTGGGGCATTGGGGATCCGTCTTTCATAAGTGTGGAAATCAAATTTATGTCGGCAGGCTTCATCTCACGAGCCCACTATCCTCATTTTGGTTTGTGTGTGTTTGTGTATTGTGTGGTGTGTTATGTGGTGTTTGTGATATGTGGTGTATGCACATGTGTGTGCAGATGCAAGTACTTCATGCACATGGGTGCAGTGGCCAGAGAATAATATCAACTGTCCTTGTGTGTGTGTATGTATATATACATACATATATATAATTTATTTGTAAGCAGAAAGAAAGAGAGAGAGAGAAAAGAAACGTACAGAATGGGCATGTCAGAGCCTCCAGCTACTACAGTCTCCAGAGGCATGCGCCACTCTTTGCTTCTGGTTTTATGTGGGTATTGGGAATCCAACCTGGGTCATTAGACTTTGCAGGCAAGTGCCTTAACCACTGAGCAATTTCTCCAGCCCTCACATGTCCTTCTTTTCACCAAGTATTTCCTTCTTTGAGACAAGGTCTCTTCTTCAATCCAGAGCTGCTACTGGTGGGTGGGACCCAGCCATTCTTCCATCTCTAACCCATGCAGACTGGTTACAGACATATGTAACCAGCCCAGCTTACATGGGTTCTGGGGAGATGGAACAACCTAAGACAGGCACCGTCACGTAGGATGATCCCTTGGGGCCTGGGTTCAACAATGGCTTGGCAATAAACCATACCTCTCAGGGTTGCCAATAATAAAAACAAAAAGGAGGATATGTATGGCACAATATAGGCCTGGTCCTAGCTAGACCGCATGGCAGAAGAAAACAGGAAGTGGCTTCTGTGAAAATGGCATTCTGCGCAGGCTTGGTGTGACAACAGTTACAGTCCCATGCTTGGTTTGTGTGTGTTTGTGTATTGTGTGGTGTGTTATGTGGTGTTTGTGATATGTGGTGTATGCACATGTGTGTACAGATGCAAGTACTTCATGCACATGGGTGCAGTGGCCAGAGAATAATATCAACTGTCCTTGTGTGTGTGCTACGAGATGTCCTGTCCAGAGACAGGCTGTCATTGGTCACAAATAGGGGACCACCCCATACAAGGATTAGCAGCCCCCTTAAAACCTGTGTGCATTGTGCTAAATAAAGGAGTTTGTGGATTCTCGCTTCCGTTTTCACCCAACTCCTGGAGTTTGTGTCGTGACTATGCACTGCTCACCCCAATTCGGCAGAGACCCTATCGTTCCTCCTGAGCTGGCCTTGGGGGGGACCGCAACAGTGGTCTGCAGCCAAATTTCTCTTAACCACTGAGACATCTCCCCAGCCCCCCACTATTCTCACTTTTATACGTGATGAAATCCTTACTATTACGAGTACAGGGTTGAGACTGAATCCACATTAACTGTTGGGGATATCCATCCACTCTTCTTCTCTTATGTGTTCCTCTAAAGGTAGACTAGGAGGCTCTGGCTGTTTGAGCATTTGCAACGTTTATGCTCCCTAAAGTTTTCTGCCTATAGTTCTATTGGAGCCTACTATCACTCATGGCTATTCATGTCTCATCATCTCCCCAAGAAAAGAGGAGGCTATTTCTCAGCCTCTTATAGCTGGTCATGGTCATATAATGAACTTTCCCCAATGCAATGAGACAAGTGAGCATGCTTCTGCCAGCTCGGATCATTTCAAAACCTCCTCACATTTGTCTCTCTATCTACTAGCTAAATGGAAACTATGAACTTGGTATTGTACTAAACCACTGAGATTTGTATAGAAATGGAACTTCTCAAAGAAAGATGGGCACCCTAAGGAGCTAATGATATGCTCACACATCACAGCATTTGTCAAAACCAACTAGGCTAGCGACACACTTGGGCAAAAGGAAAGACTAGCAGATTTTCAAGGTGCTTCTGGGATTTGAGTCTATAGAAGATAGTTACAGGAATGTCTTATCAGGATCCACAAACCAGCCTTTAGCTGGTACCAGGAAAGCCAATAGGCTGGTGTGCATTTCTGGGAAGCCCTTTCCATCTCCTCTCAGTCATTTTGCTTGACACGGACTCTGCTTATTCACCCCTTGTCCACAAAACTCCCAGTGATAGCTGGCTTTAAAAACATGAACACCAGGTTCTCCTAAGAAAACTGTAAGAGACCCCACAATATGCAAGTGAGCCACTCCTCCCATAAAAGATTTTTTTTTTTTAACAGAGAAGACTCCAGTGTAAACCAATAAGACAAATAGCCACTCTGCCAATAGTCAGTAATGCAAAAATTACCAATAATTTGGTGGTGAATTTATCAAGACCTGCACTAATAAGCACACTTCAAGATTTCATTTTTCAACAACCCATCTGTCTTTAAAAAGAAAGAAAGAGCTATTTGGAGCAGTACATAGTTTTCATATTATAAACAAGCTTATAAAATTACCAGTGCTTAATATTGTAAATAAATTTGAGAGTGTTATGAGGTACATTTGAAGTCATGCTTAAAATATATTTTCCCCATATAATTAGAAATACGTACAGTGTAGAGAGAGGGGACAATTCATTGATCATACAGACATCTAATTCAGTTTCTCAAATTAGCAATAGGCTGCTCTGAATATACAAACATACAGGAAACTCATCTCATATCATGTGTTATTCAAAAAGAAAAGAATGAAAACATGCATATACAATACCACTTTAATGCAAGGCTTTAATTTTTTTTTAATTTATATTATTGTAATTTTACATTCATGTTGGTGGCTCCGGTAGCCTCTTCCCTGTTCCCCCACCCCTCCGAAGGGATCATCATTTATTTATTTGCAAGCAGAGAAAGAGAGAGAGATAGAGAGGAGACAGACAAGAGAGAGATTGAGTGCACCAGTGTCTCTAGCCACTGCAAACAAACTCCAGATGCATGCGCCCCCTTGTGCATCTGCCTTACACGGGTACTAGGGAATCAAATCTGGGTCCTTTGGCTTCACAGGCAAGTGCCTTAACCATTAAACCATCTCACCAGCCCCCTAATGCAAGGCTTTTGATACTTAAGAGAAATACTAGGAAACAACAATGTTCAATCAGCCAAGTTGATTCCAAATATGATCGTGGTCAGATCTGTGCTCTCCCACTGTCATGGGTCTTCCTTAATCCACTGATTGATTTGAGGCTTGGTTTTGTGACTTCTAGAATTGGCTACTAGAATGAGGCAGAAAGGCTAACTATGTCCCTTCCAATTCTAAACCTCAAGACTTGTGTCTCCTCGTGCTTCCCACACCATCACAAGACAAGCATATCTGGATTGACCATATCCTTCCACAAGGAGGATGAGACTCATATGGAATAGAACTAACCTGTGGCCACCTGAGTGAACAAAACCAAGATCCAAGTGATCCTGGCCTACCTCAGTCAACTCTGTTGACTCAAGAGAAGCATTGACCCTCATATGTAATTGAATTTGGAGTGTTTCATTGCACATTCAGAGCTAACTGATACAATTAGCCAGTCACGTACTTTACCAAAATATAATGTTGCTTCCTCTTAGTTTGTTCTATTCATTTATTCTATTTTAAATGAACTTTAAACTTCAAAGATAAATTATGTTTGGGGATACATTCTTAACATCCTAATTAATATGAAGTTTTGGGGGTTCTTTATCTTGATCACATAACTTTACAAACTAGATCATAAACATGTGTTACTACATTACCAGAACATTTATTTAAAGGAAATCTCTATATTGCTAATGTGACTCTGAGAGGAAAAAAGGGAAAAAAAGGGAAGGATAAACTCATGATTCCAGAATTCAGAAAAGGAAATGATAGCAATTTTCTCCAAGAGTGAGTGTCTATAACTTCAAAAGTCCCTTTGATGGAGCCATAGCTGAAAAGGAGAAAGGAAGGGTGCCCAGCATGGAGTCTGGATGTAGATATCATTCCATTAACCCATGTTACCCCCAAACATCACATTAAGGAATGAAAACCCATCAAAATACAGAAAAACCCTTATACTTAGTGGTCTTCTTTACTCTCAGAAGTTGATTCATTTACTATAAAAACCTGTACTGTTGAATGAACTAAAAACCACAGGATCAGAATCTATAGTTTAACTGTTTCCTCCAGGCTAGACATAACCATTCCCATCATTGAGCAAAGTGGCTGTGGTGACCTACTGGAGACCTTGGCCCACAATCATAGTAACAATATCAATCAAACTACAGAGCAGATAGTTATATCTGTTAATCTTCCCTCTCAAAGAAGAGAGAGTCAAGAGATCTTCAAAAGACACTCTCCGACATTCCAAGCACCACTCTTTCCTGACTCAGATACATATTTTGGAAGTACTAAGGTACATGAGGTGACAAAAATAACTGGGGGGGGAGGTTGGTGAGACTCTTTGCTGCTATAAATGCCCATAGATTACCCATCCTGTTATAAGTAACCCTAATAAACTCATGAAATACACCAATCTAGACTTTATGGAATCCATATTTGGTCTGTCTGCTCCCTCTCTATTTGGGATAAATAGACATTTATTTTATGTTTTCCCAAGGAAGTCACACTATAGGTTTATAATTGGGTTTCTCAACTTAATTGCATGTTAAAAATCACTTCAAGAGATTTTCAAAAATCCTGATACCCAAGTCATACCCTGAGCCAATTATGAAACAATCTTTGAGGTGGGAAAGAGGTACTTTGTAAAACTTCTGGATAGTTTCAGCTTGCAGCCAAAAGTATGAACTATTTTTTCCTGTCAGTACCAAAATATAGGTAACCCTTGCCTTTCTGTTAATGCAAACTCATGTGAACTATTCCTTTTATTGGTAGATATTAGCATGAAAATACACGCTAGCTCTTCATTTTCCTCTATAGACAACAGGCTTACATGATACCACAGCTCTTTACTTTGGGGCCACCTAGGAGATAAAGGAAAGAGAACAGCCATTTTCACTATTATATTTCATGTTAAATTTCACTAGGCTTAATCCAATTCAGTTTCATATTTTCCCATCTTGAAAAGGGAATTTATTCAAAAAGCCATGCAAAATAACTTAAAATAATTTTGTTTTATGAAAATTAGTAAAAGAACTCTTTTAAATCAACCAAATAGTTCCTCTAGGCATTCTTCAAGAACATAATATGACATAATCAAACATCTCTCGGTATTCACAAATTTGTTATGCTAAACTAATAGACAGACTCATTAAAGTCTTGTGGAAAAACAAACATACGGTAGCCTACACTTAGATCATGCTTAATTCCAATCAACACCTGTTGTAGAGAGACAGATTTACTATCAGATTATATTTTTAGACATAGTAATATGGGACAGGATTGTAATGAAATATTTGCAAAAAGAAATCATTGTGTAAAATAGCCACTCTGTTATGAACTCAGGAAGGTAAGTGTCTTGAGTCCCTATGACAACCATCTCTCTCCTCTCATCTGATCCCCAAATTTCTAAAACCAGTATCTTATGGAATATTGCCACCTGCATATCTCATCAACACCTCAAACTCACCTTTCCATCTTCCCCTTAAGAAAGCTGTTTTTCTCAGTGTCAGAAAGTGGCAATATTCAACTGTCAGCAATTCAACAGAACTTCAAGACTCAGCCCCTTATCCTCCTCATTTTCTTCATGCAATATGCTGTCCGAGAATATGCAACATATCCTGAATCCCACTTTTCCCTTGCATAGCTTGCCCAGCTTTGGCCCAAGCCTCTAGCCTCTTCTATTTCATATACAAAGGTCACTGTGGCTGCTCTAAAGGTAGCTCCCCAGGGTTGTTCTAGCTCCCTTCTCTACTCTCAAAGCCAAAACCTGCCCAGGACCCAAGCAAGAGAACTCATATCACATCAATGCCAATCATTCAATAGCTTTCTAACTCATTCCAGTTCAAAGCTTGCCCATAAAGTGCCTGGCATGGTTTCAACATATCGTATGCTTTGTGGCAGTACTGACTTCATCATTGGTAACTGCCCCCAATATTCATGCCCCTCTCCTCCAGAGACATTTTTCTGTCTGATATTTCTGTTGCATGCCAGGAACACTGTTCCTTTTCCTAAGATGACCAATGTAACCTGGTTAAAACAGAGGACCGAAGGGTTGGGGGTATAGAGAACCCAGTAAGTTCTGGACAAACCAAGGCAAGTTGGTCACCCTACTTTTCCCTTGGCCTAGAACACATTTTCATGAGATACTTTCACTGGTAAGCTTACTTTTCCTCTCTCTGATTAGGTGCTTGCTCCTTTTATCTATCTTTAACCTTGTTGCCTTTCCATCACACCTACCCCTAACCAGCTTCCAGTTTCTTCCTTTTCCCATAACCCTCCCAGTCCATGTCACCACTTACCTCTCCAGTTCACTATGTTGTTTCATTTCTACCCCCTCCAGGAGAAGGCAAGCCTATGAGAGCTGTTTTTTTGACTGCTATATTCCCAGAAGCTAGAAGGGTAAACAGTGTTATCTCTTCCTTTTGAACATACAAACTGAGCCAGGTATGGTAGCTCTTGCCTCTAATCCCAGCCCTTAGATGCTAAAGTTAGAGGATCACAGTGAGTTCAAGACCAGCCCTGGCTATGCAGTGAATTTCAGATCAGCCTGTAGAGTGAGGATCTTTGCCTCAAAAAAAAAAAAACTTAAAAAAATACAAACGTTGGGTTGGAGAGATGCCTCAGCGGTTTCTGCTTGCAAATAAATAAAAATAGTTTAAAAAAATAAAAAGAGGAAGAACTGTAACCAATACAGTATTTAGAAAAAAAATCTATGACATATAAATTTTAGTGATTGTGGAAGAACAGAAATTTGAAATTTGAGCCAAAGTCTACCAAGGAAGATGGGTTAAAAATAGGCAGTTAGTGTGACTGACATAACATGTATTTTGCTATTTATGCAATATAATCCATTTATGGTTCTGGAAAGCACACAGATATTTTTCCCAAGCATAGTATTATCAGTTATGCTAACATAGCCACCACCAACAACATTCTAATGATATAAATCACTCCCTTGACAGTGAGGAGAGAGGTTCAATACATTTTGTTGTTAGTAAAGATTGGCATGATATCAGGGACAGTATAGATCTTAAAACTCAAGTCATTTCATTGCACCCACAACTGGTTGCATAAAGAAATTTATATTATTATAAGGATATGTTAGAGTATCTTTGCTTTCCTTCCAAATACCTCTGTCCCTTAAAAGGCAAATGTCTGCATCATGAGGATAAATGTTAGAATACCAAGTAGCTTTCTTTTTTGATCTACTATTAATATTGGCTTTGACCGATACACATGGTGGTGCATGCATCTCAAGTTCATTTGCAGTGGCTAGAAGCCCTGGAACATCCATTCTTTCTCTCTCTTTCTCTCTCTCTTTGTAAATTAACAATTTTTTTAAAAAAATTAAATATTGGCTTTCATTTCAATTTCTTGGTTATATCTTGCTATTTAGAGTTTAAGGTTTATAAGGTCAGGGCTTACACTACTTGTCAATAGTACACCAAACCCCAGGGTAAGCTCGTTCTACATGAGTACAGAAGTGGTTGCTTTCCCAAGCTAATGAGATACCAGACTTTACGGTGCCCTGGACTTCCCCATTGCTCTTTAATTCTGACTACAATCTGATTTACCACATAACCATCACAACGTAAAAGCGGAGAGTCAAACAAGGCACATCTCATCCTATCCTTAACTGAACAATTCCAAAGGCACAGCCACTGGTGTGAGATAGAACAGAATTGTTGCAGTAGACTTGGAAATGATTTAAGACGTATTCCTTATTCTGAATGTACTCACAGACTTTCACAGAGGGTTATGTGCTGCAAAGTAACACATGCTCTAGGGATGCAAGCACCTGGGTTTTTGAACATTTTTAGTTTTAATAGTAAAGGTTTACACATCAGTCTTGTGGTTTGAGATTTGCTCAACGGGGAAAAACTTGCTCCTAGAGAAATAACAAAATAAGTATTCTTGACCTTTAAAACAGTGAACTAGACTCCAGACTACAGCAAATCAGCCCCATGAGGTCTCCTAAGTACCTGGCAGTCAGAACTCTGCAAGGTTCCCTTTAGTAGTGATCAAGAAATGAGAATCACTGCAAAAGCACGCTAATAGCATCAGCCCACATTTTCCAAAGCTTCTTCCATGTCCTAAGGGTCTGTCATTGTCATTCTTTACAATGATGTCACAAGGGACTGATAACTTTCTCTTACACAGAAAGTGGCCCGGACAGAATGATTTACTTCTGTAAGATCCAAATGATACAGATGTAACTTGAAGATCAGACTTTAATACGACCACTGGCATCACCCAAAATATGGTGATAAGTATGATAAATATGATGGTGATAAAGTTAATAGTCAGTATCAAATATGGTTTGTACTCCTCTCCATAGATTAGCACTTTTGCCTCAAAGCAATGGTATGGTGGACATGACTTTCATCATTACTTTCAAAAGATAAACACAGTCTTAGAGAGACTAAATGACTCAAGGCTACTCAGATAATAAAAGGAGGTTCATCCTCCAAATCAGGTATGAGCAAGCTTTATCTGTAAAGGAGCAGATAAAAAAAGTCATAGACTTTTTGGGCCAAATTAATTGTTTTTTGTCACATTTTTTATCAAGGAGACTACACAAAAAAAGTAATGCAGTATACTGCTATCATGTGAAGCAATAAAAATCTAATATTTTTTCTTACAATATTACTAATATCACGAGGGAAGTATTTTTCACGTAGAAATTTTGCCTTTGTGCTTTTGGATATGTAAAATTAAAGTCTCAATTATACCTCTAAAGGAAAAAGAATATCAAATGCCTGGATATTAGCTGTCTTATGACCTCTTACTAGACTCAGATGTTGGTAGGATTTGGAGAGGGGCTGCTATGATGTGTGTGTGTGTGTGTGTGTGTGTGTGTGTGTGTGTGTGTGTTTTGTATGCACATGTGTGGAGGCAAGAATACAATCTCAGATATTATCCTCAGGAATACCACTGATTACTTTTTGAGACAAGGTCTCTCATCAACTTGAAGCTCACCAATGAAGCTAGAATGGCTGGGCAGCAAGCCCCAGTAGTGTGCCTGTCTCTGCTTCCCAGCACTGGGATCATAGGTACATGCCACCACACCCAGGTTTTTTTTTATATGAGTTTTGGGGATCAAACTCGGATCTGAGCTGCTTCACCAATTGTATTTTCTAAATAGGATTTTTTTTTCATTTTTGTGAGGGGAAAGCACAAGTGTATGGGCATGTCAGGGACCCCTGCCACTGCAAACAAACTCCATACACACGTGCCACTTTGTGCAACTGACTTTTATGTATATACTGAGGAACTGAACCCAGGCTTTCAGGCTTTGAGAGCCTTTCACTGCTGAGCCCTCTCCCTAGCACACCAGTCTTTTTCTTTCCAACTCTTTAGTCACTAAAATAGTATTGGGCAGTCCTCTACCTTGCCACAGCCTCTTCCCAAAATGCCAACTCTTAATAATGGATATTTGGGTAGGAGAGATGCAATGATGGTATTTTAAGAGGACAAATGCAAATCACCAGCTTTTAAAGTCAGAGGTTATAGGAAACATCAAAACATTTTTACCTTTTGTCATCGCCTTAAATCAAAAAAAAAAAAATCAAGAGAATCAAAATTCAAGGTACTATATATTTTGCATCCTATTTATGTCAGCTTTAATGGCTGTGAAATGCAATCTCTACAGATTCTTATGAAGTAGGACACCTGTGTCTCTGGGGACTTGAGATTGATAAATCATCATCTATGGTCGCCTCCAGTCTCAATATCTCCACCTAACACCCAAGTGAGTATTCTCTCACCAAGAAGCAAAACTTCACTTCATTCACACTAAGCTCCAGAAACTATGTCACGTACTAGGACATGCTTCACTGCCTGCAAAGTGCCTGCTCTTAGGAAGGGACGTGGAAATAAGAATTTCAGTACAACACTATAAATGCAAAGATAGAAACGTACAGTGTGAATTCCAGCAATGAGATTTCCAGTTATGTTAGCAGAAGGACAATATAGGAAATACCCTTGTGCCATCTGTAAGGATAAGAAACATGAGTTACATGTGGAAAACAGAGGTGAACATCTGGGGAGAGGCAGGCCCTTAAACAAGGGTATGGGTGATTGAAAAAGCATGCTGTATGGGGAGAACTGGGCCATTATGATTATGACTAGAGTATAACATATTCCAGTACAGGGGAGAATATGAAACTGAAGAGGTGGAATGAGCACAGAGGTCATTCATAGCCTTAGATATCATGCTCTACAGTTCAGATTAATATGTGAAAGGAACATCATGGCTGAGTGAACATGGATGAAGTTTGTACAGGTAGCATTTCAGATAAAACATTCTAGAATCAGTATTAATCATGTATTTGAGGGATTCAAAATTCCTAAATGAGACCATTAAAAGAAAATGTAATAGAATCCAATGAGGAATGAATAGACAGAGATTGGTTGTAGAATATTAAAAGCTGAAAGAACTAGTTCAAAGTCATATCTCGGAGGTGGTACTAATGAAACACCCATATAATTGATGGCTACAAGTAGCCATGTATTGTTTCAGTGAGCTGGTGGAGATATATACTATGACAACATGGAAAGGAGGTGTTCTTAAAATGAATTTTGGGAACTATCTTTAAGGAGAACTGAGTGTCAGCTATGTGCAGTATATGAGCAGTAGGTATTTGGAAATATTCTGATCTTCAGATAAGAGATCAGATATATAGACTTAGATTTTGGAGTCAATAACACACATGACATGCATGGGTAAAACCACATAAGGATGAGTCACCAAGGGAATTCACATTGGCTAAGAAAGATAACAAGCCAAAGATACAACCCAGGAATATCTACATCCAAGATGTAAAAATGAGAAGGCCCTGTAAGAATTACATAGAAGCAATAATCAAAAGGTGGAAATCCAAGAGATTTACCACATAAATAAAAGTAATGGGGCAAGGGATGTAATAGCTAAGTAAGCTATCAGGAGAGTGGCATCCAAGCAAGGGGATAGCAATGGCTATTCTGCAGAGCGGTTGTGTGATTTGAATAGAGTAGGTATTGAGCATGTCACCTAGTGCCTGGAGCATAGCAGGTACTCAGTATCTGGTAGCCATCACCCTGCACATCCTAAGCAATACCTGGAACCCTATTTACATACAGTGTTAAATACAGTGAGAGGAAATGACTAAAGCATTCTTAGTATTTGGTCATATAGATAGGTGGCAAAGACTTCAAGACCTATATACTCCTCTTCTTCTTGACATATAACTGAACTAAGTTCTTCTTGGTCAAGTGTATGTGTGGGACTGTAATTGAGTTCTGACCAACAGAAAGTTACTAAAGGTAATACACCCTCTGATGGGTTTACCCATATATTAGTTTCCTAGGGCTCCATAACAAAGATCCACTCACCAGAGAGCCCAAAACAAACAGAAATTTGTTCTCTCATAGTTCAAGAGTCTCAAAGTCAAAAGTCTAGCTGTTGGTCAGGCTATGTTCTTTGTTGGCTTTCAGAGAAGGTCCTTTCTACCACTGATAGTTCCAGTAGGTTGTTGGAAAGTTGACATGCAAATGAATCACTCTAATCTCTATTTTCACTTCAGTATGGCATCCTTCCTATGTATCTGTCTGTCTGTGCCCACAACGTTTCTTTTCTTATAAGGACATCAGTCATATGGGAGTTAGAGGCCACCTTAGGAAAATAAAATCTTTTCTTTTTCCAACACATGATCCTCTCTATTTTTCCATAACATGGAAAAGTGGGGGGCCTTGTATCACTAGCTGGGGGACTTTTCAATCAGTATCTGACAGTCCCTACGGGGTAATAAATAAACCTTTGCTTGGTTAAGCCATTCAACTTAAAGATGGTAAATATTTCAACACTTACATTTCCTTTAAAGAACACAGTTGATACCAGCTAACATTTTCTCCAACATTTTTCATTCCAGTAAAGACTTTTTGTTTGAGGACAAAATAAGACAAAAAGTTATAACAAAAAGGAACCCATTATTTGAGTCAGGTGGCTTTTGTTGTTTTTGCTGTTTTGAGGCAGGGTCTCAATCCATAGTCTATGCTGGCCTCCAGCCACAGCATCCCCAATGTAGGAATAAAAGGCAGGGGCCACTGTGTCTGGCTTAGGATGGATTTTATAGAGGCAAGAAGAGTGGAATAATCATTAAAAGGTAAAAGAAGGGATCATCTAAGGATGAAAGAGGGTCTGACAGAAGGGCTGATGGTAGATGATGGCAATGAGAGTTTGCATAAGACTGCAAAGAAAGTGAGAGGTCATGGATCAGGAATTCAGATGGAGTGATGATTTCCAGACACACACAAAAAAAGGAAGGACACCTTATCCTCTGAAAGTAAGAGAAAACATGAATGAAGGGGTGTTTATCTAACATCACTAGATCAGAAGCAAGAGTTACGAACACCTACTATATCCTTGACACCGTGCAAGAAAATTATGTACTCCTAGAGACAAGGTACATGGAACAAGCATTAGGATTGTTACGCCTTTTCTAGGTAAGGAGATAATTCAAAGCATAACCGCCTTGACAAGGTCATACAGTTAATAAACAAGAGGCAAGACTAGAACCCAGGATTGTTTTGCCAAAAATAAATAAATGAGTAAACCCACATCTCTTTCAAATTTGCTTGGCAGATTAGAGGGGTCTCACCTAATTTGTTCTGAACAATTACTTGTGATTTTATCAGAAAAGTAAGTTAAAAAAGAAAAAGATCTAGTGGTTGAGAAGATGGCTCAATGGGTGAAGTACTTGTTATCCACGATTGAGGACCTGAGTTTAGATCCCTAGCACTCAGGAAAATGCTGTCGATAATGGCATGTGTCTGTAATCACAGCACTTGGGAGGTAGAGATAGAAGGATCCCTGGGCTTGCTGGATAGTGAATGCAGCCAAATAAGTGAGCAGTAGGGTCAGTGCAAGACCCAGTCTCAAAAAGTATGTGGAGAGAAAATGAGAAATATTGATCTCTGGTACACACACACCCATACACATACGTATGTACATACATACTACATATATTAAAAAGCCATAGTAAATTACTCTGACTTCCATGAAAATGAAAATGACCAAATAATACAATGGAAGTCTTTGACCTTAAGCATCAATACATGGAAAATCAATTAAGAATTAAAGTGTGTGTACGAGGGAGGGAGGGAGGAGAGAGAGAGAGAGAGAGAGAGAGAGAGAGAGAAAAGGAGTTCACAAAGTAGAAAAGTAAGGAAATCACCTTCCCAGAACTTGAGAGGTGAAAGAAAGTGTGTGTGGGGGGGTCATTGGACCACTAGAACTATAACATTTTTCATCAAGAGTCCTCATCCAGGTATATGGGTCTTTCAAGTTTGCAAGTCAAAGCCATACACCAAAATATTGGTGAAGCAAAATGACTTCTAAGTACCAAACCATGACACCACAAAGAAACTGCAAGGGCTGGCAAAGAAACACTATGCCAATAAAACCAAATCAGAAGTATTAATTCTGGCATCATTTCAACTAGTGTGATAATTAAAATTTGAATGAGAAGCTAAAAATCATATCCAATTTTTGATAATGAACATCTTGTTTGGCAAATGGTTTTACAGAGTTACCATACTTTCTTTCTCACTAGCTAAATGAGAACACGGAGATAATAAGTTGATTTATCAATGGCAGTAAAACAGTCACAGGATCGGGAAACATTGTAAAACAATGTCCAATGTCCAAGTATACTATGTTCCATGAATGAATTACAAATGTGTCACAATATCTGACCAGAGATTATTAACTAGTTTTTTTTTTTTAATACAGGGTCCCATTCTATAGCTCAGACTGGCCAATAATTCACTATGTATCTGAGGCTGGCCTCAAACTCAGTAACCATTCTGCCTCAGCCTCCCTAGTCCTGGGATTACATCTGTGAGCCACCATACTTTCTTAACCAGCTCTTTAAACAGATGGAAATGGCCTGGGACATTTGAATGCTATGGGTCTTAACCTTCCACCATAAATAATCTCATTCATTTCCTGGGTTCTGTGTTTGTCATTATATGAAAATGTCACAAAGCACTGAAATATACAAAGAGAGGCCTCAATTGTCATCATGCAGGACTTTTTTGAACAGGACATTTTTATAGGGCTTACTTAGTTTGGCTTCCTATTTAAAGACCTTTGAGATCATCCAAACTGCCGGGCCAATTAAGAATGTCCTTTTATGAAGGCACAGGATTTATAGTCACACTCATTCACTGTTTTCAAGCCTTTGTTTTGCTTCAAAGGAGGTGGTGAGCACAGAGCTAGGTCACTGGCCCATATGCCTAACTAATTTATGGGCAGTACTAGGTAGGATCCAGCCCCTTATATTTGTGGAGAAGAGGACTGGCTAGAGTGAAGGCATCTCTAAAAGGAACGTGAAGCTATCTGCAATGTATTTAAGTTGCCCACTCCCCCATGGAGCTTTTCAGGGATAAACGGGGGATCTGGTTCAGGAATCTGGAGCCAGTGATATGTAGCTGTTCCCTGCAGTTGGACAAGATTGTTGACATTTTGAGACAGAGCTATGATCACTCTTTTACAAGAGCAACCCTATTAGAATTCTCTCATGGAAAGGGAGGGAGAATCACAGGGCTTATGAGACCCTCCCATATAAATAGTAAAAACTTTCTGTGTTAAGTTGAATAGGAGTCATTTTGGTGGTCAAGCTGTTTTTGTATAAGTAAGTCAAAAAAAAAAATGTCATGGGGTTACCAAGCTGGAACTGGATGGAATCCTGTCCTTGGTCTGCCTATGCCCTTCCTATATGAAATGAATAGAAATAGAAATGTCTTAGTACATCTCCCCAGGAAAAGTCACACATTGGCCAACCCTCAGAAATCTCACCTCTATTATAGCCCTACATTCTACCTGATGGGTGGTAACCAAACACATATGATTGTAACTAGCCCTTTGCCTTTGATGATGTCCTTCAACCTCATCTAGCCTCGTCATGTCGCCTTGTACCTGATAATGTTGGATTGCTAAAGTTAGCCAACAGAAAATGACACCTGACTTTCAACTTTAAGAATCTACATTCTAAATAAAGGGATGCCCAGACTATCAATGAGTCTGCTATGTTTTCGTTCTTCTGCATCAAGTTTCACAAAATGAAAAAAAAAAAAAGCACAACCCTCATTTGCAGCACTATGATGGACCCTAAATCAAAGAAAATGCTTCATTCTTTCATCTGCTGATCTGTTACCATGATGAAAAGGCAGATGCATAAATTATAATATTTTGTGCATTCAACATGAAGTGTCCTTCCTTAGTGCAGCTAAAGACATGACCAAATTCTTCCTTTAATTTATCTTATTTTTGTATTTTTGCAGTGCTAGGAATGGAGCCCAGGGTTTTGCACATGTAAAACAAATGCTCTGTCTCTGAGCTCTATCCCCAAGCCTCATACTCTTGAATCTTATAAGCATCTTACATCTAAGCAAAGGTATAATAGCTATTTAGATTTGATAAATATTCAGTAAACAAACACACACTTAAATTCTTCAAAGAAAAGCCTCAATAGGACAGAAACTGAATTAAATTGTATTTGCATTTAGACACAGTACTTCATACATATTTTTCCTGTCTTAAGGACACAAACATGATATAACAACTGAGAAATCACTGATTTCAGTTGATAATATTTCTTCCTTATGGTCAAAATTCAGACTATGGAATTTCTTTCTAACGCTCATTCCTCCAGCATGCACAGAGTTGTATCAAGTGTGCCTTGGGCCAAATAGAAGCTTTATGTTTTCCCCTTTGCAAGGCAAGTAGATTGCCCTGGCCATTCTGCATTCCCCTTCTACCCTGTGCTTGGTATGCAATCACCAGTGCAGGCACTGCCTTTTTCAGGATCTTATTGCTGAAAATTCAAAATATATCCATAGACTAGAAGTATTTTCTCAGCTTAAAACCCAGTTTTAGATGGAATGAACGTTGCTTAAAATCCAAGTTCTTGCAACTCATATAAGACTTTTTGATATGGGGAAATTAAGTGATTGTATGCTCATTGCAAGAGATGTAAGGCTGACATTTAAATGCCTGTGCAAGGCCTGGGCTACCAAGGGGCAGCATCTCAGCCAAGGGGAAGCTGTTAGATGATGGTGTGGCTATTCCTCATTGTCAAAAAGACTGGATTGAGGGGATAGTGATATAGCTCAGTGTAGAAAGTGCTTGCCATATGTAGCAGACAGCTTCAGGTTCGCTGAGATGAACTTCCAGACCAGGCACAGTTATGGAAGAAGGGATATTATTTATTGGAGCTTACAGATCCAGGGGAAGTTCCATAATGGCAGGAGAAGTGGCCTGCTCTTACAGGACCAGGCAAGAGAGAGAAAAGCCACCAGCCACACAGCACAGAACACTTCAGGAACTCCTATTAGGCACACTTTGCATATCTTTACAATGGAATCTCAAACCCACCACCACACCTTAAGATCCGCCCAGTGACATTGCCTCCAGCAAGGTGGCTGCAGATGCAAACTAATAAAACACTGGATATATTGGGGGCCATCTATTCAAACTACTACACCATATAAGCATGAGTACCTGATTTGGGATTTTCCAGAATCCCTGTAGAGCCAGGCAGAGTAGCACAAGTGTCTATAATACCAGCAAGCCTCTGGAAATATTGGGAGGTAGAGAAGGTCACAGGCCAGCAATCCTGGCAATTGCATAAGAGGGCAACAACAGATCTTGCTTCAAACATGGTGGAAGTTGAAGACCTATGCTTGAGGTTCTTATCTGAACTCCACACATAGGCTATGGCATGTATGCACATGCACTCACATGCATGGACACCAGCACACACAACAAAAGAAAGAAAAAAAGAATGGATGTACAATCACCTAGGACATTGGTGTGGGCACTTCTTCCGAGTGTGTCTGTGAGAGGAAACTGTCTAAGGTAGGTGGGGGATAGGGAAGACATGTCCTGAATGTGGACAGTACTATCCCGAGGGCCAGGAGGTGGAATAAAAAAGGAAAAGGAGAAAACCGGCTGAGTGTCAGCCTTCCCTCTCTTCTTACTGGCATTCCAGTATTTCGGCTTCCACTCTACCAGGATGTGAACTGTTCTGCCATGCCGTCCCTGGCGCAACAGACTGAGCCATTCAAAATTGTGGGGCAAAATGTATCTTTCATGCTTTAAGTTGTCTATGGATTATGTTTTGTCACTATTCTGTGACAAGTAACTAATACAGTTTGGAGGGCAGAGTTAACATCAGAGATGCATGCAATGAAAGGTACAAACTTTCCCCCAAAAGGTATACAAGAATGACCCCCAAACAGCAAGGAAAATAATCATGAAGAATGAGGAAGGGCTGGAGAGATGGCTTAGGGGTTAAGGTGCTTGCCTACAAAGCCTAAGGACCCATATTCAACTCTCCAGATCCCACATAAGCCAGATGCACAACGGTGAGTCAAATGCAAGGTTGCACATGCCCACTAGGCAGTGCAAGCCTCTGGAGTTCGATTTCAGTGGCTGGGCGCCCTGGGCACCAATTCTCTCCCTCTTTCTCTGTCTCTCTCTCAGTTGGTCTCTCTAAAAATAAAAATTAAAAGAAGAATGAGGAAGATAGTTGAATAATACACTGGGGCAAAGCTAAAAAATAAGGATATTGGGACACAATTGTTATAATGTTAACTGGTCCAATTATTCAGTAATTCAAGTTAGCTACATAAATGCCTTGTGTAAATAATTTTTGTTGATAATGATGTTATCCATAAAATGAGGCTCATTACCAGACATGAAACAATAGAAAGGACATCAAAGGTGGCACATGAGGGCAAGAGCAGAAGTTTAGATGGAGGCGAGCAGAAAAGAATTTACAAACCTGCCTCCCTCTTGCCAACCTTGTCATCAAGAATTCCCAGGGACAGGGCTGATAGGAGCACTTCCTCTGCATGTGAATAGGATTCAGCATCATTGCATTTGACTCCCAAAGCAGCTCATCTAAACTGCCTGATACTTACACCAGTATACTTACATGTACCATGTGTCACTTTCACCTAAATGTTTCATGTGTTCTGTAATCAATCACCAGTCTGAGAACCGAATTAGTGATCTTGCCCTTCAACTATGTCTATTTTTATCACTCTATTTTGTTTTGCAACAGGGTATTATATAGCCCAGTCTGGCCTCGAACTTCTGATCCTTTTGCCTCCACCTTCCCAGTTTTGATATTCCAGGCATGTACCGCCATGTCTGGTTTAGTGGTGGTGGGGGTGGTACCCAGGGCTTCATGCATGCTAGACAAGCATTCTACCAAGACAGACACATCCCCAGCCCTGTCTGTTTCTCATCTTTCTAAAAGTCACCAACATCTTCCCAGGTGCTCTTTCTTGCCTGCAGGCTAGCCCTTCCTTCTCACATCTACTCAGTGGTCAAGTTCTGATGAGTTAAAATTCGCTTGTCTACTTGCTCAAGTTTTCTCCTACAAAGCATTATCTGCAGCCATTCTTGCCCTTCTCATTCTCTCTCTGTCTCTGTCTCTGTTTCTCTCTACCTCTGTTTCTGTCTGTCTCTGTCTTGCATGCAAGCAAATACTAAAATCCTGTGTTTTCTTCAATAAATTTACATTCTGACTTACTTTGAGGTCCATGTCACTGATACATAACCTCAGATCTCTTCTCAGTGAGCACCTATTACTGGAGAAAGGAAAAAAGAAAAGAAACACTATTTTGTACCTCGTGCTCCAGTGGGACACCCTTGCTCCTGAAGGATACTTCAATAGTCAAATTTTAGCCAAAATAACTTCTAGCATTTTCTCTTTTTACTGAAAATGATCTTTTCTTTCAGGGCATCCTTTGAGTTGTTTTTCTGCCTATATAAATATTAATGTGGAGTTCCTCCCTTATCCAATCTACCTCATTGTCTATTCCTCTCTTTCCCAGCACTTTGGAGATATTATTACACATTATCCAATTACATTTACTAAAAATATGTCTGGCATAATTCTGTACGTTTTAAAAACCACAAACTTCACTGCCATATGAGAACTAGTATCAATAATTAATACTCACTGCTTTAGCAGAGGGTAATGACATTACCTGTAGTGTATTTGACTTCAAGACAGAGACAACTGCTTAACTAGATTCACATAAATCGCAAGGGTATAAAACACATGACATTTTTAAAATATCTTATTAAGAGCACTGATTATGTTTAAATTATAAGAACCACAAATGATTATGGAAATTCAAATGAAATATTTATAGATGTAGGGGAGCCAGGCTATTCCAATGCCTTCTGTAACATCTTTGAGAAGTGGCAAGTTCTTCAGTAAAGGACACCTCACTCATTGTTCCTAGCAGAACTGGAAGAAAGATACACTCCAATATCTTTCTACTGCACCTTTTCTGTTTCTGGATGTTCTCATAAGTACCTAAAGTTCCTTAGACCTGGTAGCCCAAAATCCTCTAGGACACTCAAATATCATTTGAATTTCTTTATATATTATTCTGATTCAGATTTCTATCTTTGACCTTCTCATCTCAACTAGTGAGTTCCAATCACTTTCCTTTAATATGAATAAAGACCTGCCTCAAACATGCTCTCTAACATCACATTGACCAGGCTGGACCTCTGAACCTTCATATAATAAACACACCTTAGGTATTTTTTTTTCTCCCTCCTTGTACATATGGTTTTCCATATGTCTGTTCTTAATGTCTTTGGAAGTTGTTAACACATACATGAATGTAATCATATGCAGATTTATGCCCATGACCTTCACATTTCTCATGAGATATTTTCAAATTCATATACTCAAGATCATCTGAGTACAGCATCATCTCAAATCGCTCATTTCCACCAGATGAGGCAGAAGACCCAAAACCAGAGATCAGAATCATTTGAAATAAAGGAAAAGTATTGTTGTTCGAGTTTTAAAAAGAGGTTAGAGGTAGACTCCTACTGTGTTCACCTTTCTTCCTTTCTTTACCATATACCTTTGCTTCATAAGGTATCTGCTACCAAAGCTTTGGGTTTTATTGTGGTGCTAGTTTGTTTGTTTGTTTGTTTGTTTGTTTGTTTGTTTGTTTGTTTGTTTTAAGGCAAATCTCTATAGCCCTTAGTACCAAGCAGTAATGGCCATTTGGATGAGGATGAGGGAAACAGAAACTTGTGTTTTAATTGTTGTATTCTCCTTTTCAGTCCCAAAATCTCTTTTTAAATTGTTTTACTTTTATTTATTAATTTATTTTGAGAGTGACAGATAGAGAGAGAGAGAGAGGCAGATAGATAGAGAATGGGCGTGCCAGGGCCTCCAGCCACTGCAAAAGAACTCCAGATGCATGTGCCACCTTGTGCATCTGGCTTACATGGGGCTTGGGGAATAGAATCTTAAAGTGGGGTCCTTGGAATTCATAGGCAGGCACTTAACCACTAAGCCATCTCTCCAGGCCCCCAAACTCTCTTTTTAATAGGTCAATGAAAATTTAAAATTGGATAATGTAAATTCACGAAATTAAGAAATGGATTTTGTGCTTGCACTTTACTGAAATATTTATTTTCTTTTCCCACGGGAATCAATTTGACTGGGATTGCTGACCTGTATACTTAAGAGATTTCTATATTATTTCTTATTCCATACAAGTTACTTTGTACTATGCATCAATCTTCACAAAGGTATATTCCCTCTACTATGTGCACGAGCAGTGCATTTTACCAAAGATATATCTAGTCAGATCTGGAGATTCTGGGTTTATTATAGAGTGTTTGCATATTGTAGTCCATGTAAAAGTAAAAGGAATTCATAAGATGCCTGATGGGGGTAAGTGGTTAAGCACTTGTCTAGCACATGCAAGCCCCCCCACACTAAAATAAGGAGAAAGAAAGAAAATAATTCACAAAATGTTAAAACTCACTCATATTTGGATATGCTTGGTGATTGTCTTAGTCTCTTTGGGCTGAAAAAAAATAAGTAGTGTCCAGTAAGAATGTTAAAAAGTGCTGACTCTCCAGCTGCAGATACAGCAATGGGCATGACTAAATGGCCATCTATGACACGGTCCATGAACATCTTGGTTCCAAGTTGGTCCTACCCTGGGTTTCTGAAAATGATGTCACTGAGCAAGTACTCCTTGCAGACCAATAACACAAGAGACCTTCACCACAATTAAACAAAAACAAACTTGATATTTTCCATGCCTACTATGTTCACAGTCTTAAACAGAACACATGTGCACATGCACACACACACACACACACACACACAGACTGCACCATAACTACTCATTAAACTCCACAAAAAAAAAAACAATTCTAATGATGTATAGATTTCTCAATAAAATTTAAAGTCTAAATTAGACCGACAATGAACACATGGGCTCGGCAAGGGACTCTGGGGACGGCTATTCCACCACCCCTATGAAAGCACAGTCCAATTCCATAGTAACAGGAGTTCAGTTGCCTTTCATGACTTAAAACTAACATATGCTTTACAATGTACATAAAATTACTCATCAACATCCGTTTTTGCCTTCTCATATTTTAGAAACATATTTTTTTCTATTTTGTTTAGAGGTGTCTCACTCCATGGCCCAGGCTGGTCTAGAACTCACTATGTAGCCCAAGCTAGTCTCAAACTCACAATAATCTTTCTTTCTCAGCCTCCCAGGTTAAGAAAGGCCTTTTGAGAAAATGTTTTCCATGCCTTTAATCTCTATAAAAACTGCTCAAAACTGTTATTTTACCCTCACTATACTTCCAGTTGTTACACAGCCACTCTCAACTATGTCTCACTCCCCTCAGAGATTCCCTGGTCACACAGACCAGTCAATTGATATATATTGGGATAATGCTGATGGTCTTTCTTGCCTGGAATGTATGATTATAACGAAGCAACCCTGACTTCCCTGTCCTCATCTCATGTTCCTCCCTCGTGCAGGTCAGAGGCAACAAAGGCTGCAAGATAAGGTGCTCATCTTTATCAGATGATGTTCACTTTGAGCCCATGCTGCCACTCCCACCCCCCAAACTCCACTACTCTACTGAATGTGACTGAAAAAGTTGATCCTACTTTTGCCCAATAGAACCTACTCAGAACTGTGACTCCCCAAATTCAAAGTCCAGGCATCTCCTAACCTTCAAAAACATTTTCAGGAAGTTCAGGACCAGCCTGGGCTAATTTAAAGGGGGACAAAGGTAATGCCATAAGGACTTAAAGCAGAATACTTTCACAGATACACTTTCAAATGATATGACCTAAAACAGTGGACATAATCATCAAAGACAAAAACATAATGATACAAGAAAATACTCACGATTTTACACATTTAAAAAGTCCTGGTGCTACACAAGTGACTGGGGGAAAATCACTGACATCTGTCCAGGCAACTCGTAGTCTAATGCTACTCACCAACAAACAACCTGACATGATACTCAAACAAGTGCAATAGTAACACACAGCCATGGTGGGTAACCAACTGCTCTTAATTTGGCTGACAGATCTGCTCAGTGGAATGGAACTCACAGCTGGAACTGGGAAACAAGTCAAAACCATGTCCAAAAAATGAGCCCGTTCTCCAATATCAAGCTCCCACCAACCGTGGGCTACAAGAGGGCCTACACATATGAAATTCTCTCTAAAATAATAGTGACTACCCCATCTATACAGTGCTGATTTCTCTCTCCGTTGGAGAATTTGTTTCTCCTTTTCAGATGGACGCCAAACCTGAGGATCACCCTATCGCACCTCACCAGAGCCCAGCTGAAACCATAGAGTAATGGGGGAAATGAGCAAGAGTGCAGCTTTCTCGGTGAACCTGACACCAGCACAAGCCTGAAGAAGATAGACACAGAGAACACTCAACTCCTACTAAACCAGATATCCAGAGACACAGAGGCTCCCAAGACCTCATCACTGAAGTAGAACTAAAAGGAACCCAACATGGCTCAGGGAAATTCGCTGAAGAGAGGGTGGAAAGATTATTAGAGTCACAAGTTGGGTCATTATGCACAGAGACATTGCCTCACCAGCCTAACTGCTGGCTATCCCCACAACAATGCAGGACCCACATTCCCCAATGAGGAGGGTCCCTTTGGAGGGGAGGATAGCGAGGAAGTGACCGAAGGCACCAACATGAATGTATGCACATTATGAGCTAACTAATAAAATAAATAATAAATTTTGCAGTGCCTAGCAATACCTTCACAAGACCCTCAAAAATAGAAGAAAAAGATGATGACATCAAATTAAAAGAGAGACTAATGGAGAGAGGGAGGGGATATGATGGAGATTGGAGTTCTAAAGTGGAATGGGGGAGGGGAGGGAAATATCATGTGTTTTTTGTATGTAAGTATAGAAGTTGTCAATAAAAAAAATAATTAAAAAAAAAAAGCCCTGACTTCTGGGCTAGGGAGATGGCTCAATGGGTAAAGTGCTTGCTATGTATGCATGACATCCTGACTTTAGAAGTTCAGCATCCACAGAAAACTGGATGCAGTAGAAAGTATTGAAAGGTGATCCCAACCCTCCTACAGCAAAACAGATCCTGCCTTAAACATAGTGAAGGGCAAGGACTGGCACATAAAGTTGTGCTCTGACAGCCCCATATGTGCTGTGGCATGCATGCACCTACACACACACACACACACACACACACGCACGTTAACATTTTTTATTTTTAAAAAAATCCTATTACAATTTGGATGTTATTTTATTCTTTAATATATGTATATGACTAAAACCAAAAAGACTAAAAAGTCAGGCATTAGAATGGCAGCAGCAGTCACAACTGAACACAATTGTGCATGATGTGTTTTTACTCTTTGTGGTCTTACATTGCTTCCAGATTTGTTACAGTATAATTATTTTTAAAAAGTAAACAAACAGGGCTGGAGTAATGGCTTAGTGGTGAAGGCACTTGCCTGCAAAGCTAAAGGACCCAGGTTCGACTCCCCAGGACCCGTGTAAACCAGATGCATGGGGGGGCACACGCATCTGGAGTTTGTTTGCAGTGGATGGAGGCCCTGGCGCACCCATTCTCTTTCCCTCTACCTGCCTATTTCTGTATCTCTCTCTCAAATAAATAAAAATAAAATATTTTAAACAAAAAAATGCAGACAAAAGGCTGGAAGGATGTCTCAGCAGTTAAGGTGCTTGTCTGCAAAGCCAAAGGAACCAGGTTTGATTCCCCAGGACCCACGTAAGCCATATACATAAGGTGGCACATGCGTTTGTAGTTCATTTGCAGCAGCTAGAGGCCCTGGCACGCCCATATTCTCTCTCTCTCTTTCTCTATCCCTCTCTCTTTGTCAAATAAGTCAATAAAAATAAAATATTAAAAATGTCTTGATTGTCACAGTGCTACTTAAAAAAAGCAAACTAAAATAATTTCATAGTTGTTAAATATAAATAATACTTAACACCTCCTAGTTTTGTTTTTGTAGAAGTTTGCTAACATGTCACAGAATCTCTTAACATTTCCCTGGCAAATTCCTAAATAAATTCCCAATCATAGCAGTAACTCAGCCTCAGGGACTGTCAGACTGTATCTTTGGGAGGCGGGTGTGATGATGCACAACTGCAATCCTGACATCTGGGAGGCAAAAGGTCGCTAGTTCAATTCCTACCTGGGCTATTCAGAGAGACCTTCATTTAAAATATAATTTTAAAAGAATGAAAAACAAAACAAAATATGTCCTGTGAAAATTATTGTTTAAGCAAGCTACACTAAGTAGCACTGTGCCATCATCTCCTGGAAGAGAATGAGTCACAAGAAGGGTACTGTTTTATTTTAATTTTTTAAAATTTATTTTTATTTATGAAAGAAATATATATATAGAGAGAGAGAGAATGGTTGCACCAGGGCCTCTAGCAACTGCAAATGAACTCCAGTCACATGTACCACCTTATGCATCTGGCTTTACATGGGTACTGGGGAATCAATCCTAGGTCCTTTGGATTTGCAGGCAAGTGCCTTAACCACTAAGCCATCTCTCCAGCCTAAGGGTCCTGTTCTTGCTTCTGATTGCCATGAGCCCTTACACTGGGAAAAGATGCCTGTGCTGAATGATACTGAACTGTGGTATCTGGAATGATTATACTTTTTATAAAACTCCTACAAATTATAGGAAGTCTCAAAAAGGCATGTGTCATTTTTTTTTTTTTAGATTTCAAGTTTTGAATATTTTTGTGGCTTACAGAATGATTTTTAAAAGATAGCATTCTATGTCAGGCGTCCAGCAGAGAAAGAACAGTTTTATAATTGCTCTGGACAATTAGGGAACATCTAGAAGGATTCTCTTTGACATTCCAAAATACCTTGTCCATTAGGCTAAAGTCATTTTCCTCTGGTACCTGACCTTACCAAGTGACTAAATTCCTCTCAATCTCCAAGGGATCACACATAAATGCAAGACTCACATGAAAGAGGAACTGGGACGAGTTGCGAAGAAGAAGAAGTTCAGTGGAAGTAGGATGGAAAAGGGAGCAAAAGAAGGTAATGGGGAAGGATTATGATCAAAATACTTTAGGTTTACACATACAAATTGTCAATAATGGGGCTGGAGAGATGGCTTAGCGGTTAAGGCGCCTGTTTCCTAAGCCTGAGAACGCTGGTTCCAATCTCCAGGTCCCACGTTTAGCCAGAGGCAAAGTGACGCAAGGGCGCAATGCCATACTTGACCACAAGGGGGCGCACGCATCTGGATTATGTTCACAGCATCTGAGAGACGGCTGACACGCCCATCTCTATCTGTCTTCCTCTCCCTCTCTCTCTGTCTCTCTCCAAAAATAAAAATGTCAATTATGGACTGGAGAGAACTTAGCCGTTAAGGGACTTGCCTGCAAAGCCTAAGAACTCATATTCAACTCTCTAGCCAGATGCATAGTGACGGAAGTATGCAATGCTGCACATGTGCACAAAGGTGCACATGTGTCTGGAGTTTGTTTACAGCGGCTAAGGCCCTGGCATGCCCAGTCTCTCTCTCTCTCCCTGCCTCTTTCTCTATCAAAAATAAATTTTAAAAAATGTCAGTAATAACAAATAATTTTTAAACATTTCTCTAAGTCTGAGTTTACTCTTCCATGACAAAGGAGCTTTAAGTCTCACAAAAGACCACAGGACAATTACTAAAGCTTGTTTGTACTGTGACAATTAGTGTAGCTCTAGTGTTTCATATTTTTTACTGATCGTATATTAATGTAGTTTAAAGAATTCCTTTAAAATGCATGTGTGTGGCTAAGGAGGTGGTTCCATCTGTAATGCACTTGTGTAAGCAGAGGGCCCCGAGGTTAGAACCCCACATACAATGATGGTCAAGACAACCCACACCAGTGACTGCAGCACTGGGGAGGTGGAGTCAAGTGGATCAATGCCCCCTGCTGCTTATTTAGTCTGGTTTCAGTGAGAGACTTTGTCTCCAAACTGAGGTGTAGTTGAATAAGACACCTAACATCAGTGTCTGGTCTCCACATGCACTCATACATGCAACCACATGCATATGAACACACATACATGCATGCACAGATACACACAAACAGACTCACGTGTATGGGTGTGAGTTCATCCTATGAGATCTGGAGGTATCGAGCAAGCCACTTAAGCAACAGATCCCAGCCTTGTTTGTATGGCCTGGGCCTTACTGGAGGGAAAGTAACCAGAGGCCCAAGTATGTAAATGGAGAACACCTGGTAATACAGCACACTGCTCTGCAGAGTTTTGAACTCTACAAGGTAATAAGAAACATCTATTGACTGGCAGAAGGGACATGCTAGCAAGCATGCCCAATATTTTGACATGGAAACACAATATTGCCATCTACAAAGTTCACACTCAAGAAAAGTAAACTTGCAGGGGCTGGCGAGGTGGCTTATCAGTTAAGTCACTTGCCTGTGAAGGCTAAGAACCTATGTTGGATTCCCCAGTACCCACATAAGCCCAATGCACAAGTCTTTGCATGTATCTGGAGTTCATTTGCAGGGGCTGGGGACCCTGGCATGCCCATTTTCTCTCTCTCTTTCTCTCTCTCTCCCAAATATATAAATAAAATATTTTTAAAAAGAAAATTAAACTTGCAGAAAGAATCCCATAACATTTAAATAAGATTACAATTTTGTGTTGGACCACTTTTATAGCTATGCTTGGCCACATGCTACATGCAGGCTGCAGGCTGGGTACACCTGCTAGATCATATTCTCTCAACTAGGCCTCATTTTGTTCATCTCTCCTCCGGGAAGCATTTGACAATAGTTGCTGACATTTTGATGTCACTTTGTCACAACTGAGAGAGAATATGACACTGACATATAGCAGGTAACAGCCAAGGATGCTGCCAGACAATTTACAGTGCACAGAACAGTTCCCAATTTGAAGACACCCGATGTCAACCTCTGGCCTCACACAGTCACGCACATGCACACATGAACAAGTGCACCCCCACACACACACGTGCCCCCACAGATGCAAATATAGATATACACATGCACATACACAGAGACACTTAAAAAGACTTATTATATCTGTTGCGATGGTACTCTATGGTGATCATATTAATGGAAAGTGAAATTACCCTAAGATGTGCTTTTAAAAATGCTAAACTGGATCAGGAATCTATTCAGGTCAGCCTATGTATCTCGCAAAAACAAAAAAAAAAAAAAAAAAAAAAAAAAAAAAAAAAATTTTGAATCTATTCAATATGTATCTCCTTTTGACTGCACTATTTCCCATCGGTAGAAAAAAAGAAGAGAAATTCCCATAAGAATTATTCAAAGAAAATACATGGTTTTCTACCTCCCCCATGACTTTAAGTGGCTTAACAGGCTTCTGAGAGAATGTGAAAACTGTACCCTTAAAAATATGTTCATGGTTCGTCTTTCACCATTTTAAAAAATGGACACTAAAACCCCAGGGAAATGAATGGGCTCCTCCTGGGGTTCACAGCTGCTCCAGAGCAGGTCCCTCGTGGTGCCCTGGATAATTAATTAAGCAAAGATGCTATAGACCAACTAATCCTGCAAAGATTTGGCTACCGCTATAGCATCTTTATCTGCAACCTGCACATAAAGGTAACCTTTTCATAGCAGAAGATGGAAGGGAAACAACAAGCCTTCATTTCAGCTAAGTGCATGAGTAATCAGCTTTTACAAAGAGCAGATGTCCAACTGGGAAGCAGTCTTCTCTGAAACTGCATGGGGTCTAGGGTTCAACAATGCTAAGGAAATGAATCCCAAGAGCAATGGTTAGCTGTCAAAACATCTGTTTGCAAAGCCTAAGGGGAGAACGACAATCCTGGCATCTCTGGCTGGATCAGAAGTATCTGTAACAATAATTTTGATGCAGGAAACTCAGGCAAACCATCCATGGTGATTATATGTGGGCACCCTCTATGAAACTGAGCAAGAATCACAGGAATGGGAAGATGAGGACAAGAGAGAAGAGATAAGAAAAATAAATTAAAAGGATTATGTGTGTTATCATAACTGCTCTAAATAAAAATACAAGTTTACTAACTGAGTGTGCGTCAGGGATAGCCAGAGATATAGCTCATACATGAGGAGAGAATCCATACCCACTGTTTGCCTCCTTTCCTAATCATCTCAGGATGATGGCTCCTTAGAGGAAAACAAGGAGAGGTTACGGAGGTTAAGAGTGGGTCAGCCAGGCCACAACTTCTCTGTGCACAGAGCATCTCTGAGCAATCATGGCCACCTTCTCCCACACAGGCCCACATGTACTAGATCCTGATCTGGGCACAAACACAAATGGAGGGCCACCTGCTCTATATCTAGCTACGGAACGGTTTCTGCATCCATCAAAAATTCCAGTGAATCCAATTTATGCTGTATACGCTTGATGCAACTAATGTACTTGCATGACAGCATGAGTCAGTTTCAAAGGTGAATCTTAGAATGCCAACCCCAGTGATATCACAATACTCCAGGATCTACCTTCTTGCTTTTCCACTCTAGAGACCCATGAAGACACTCAGTGGTGTGTGTCTCCCCTTTGCAAAGAGCCCCGTGTGGCCTTTCCTTTGCTGCGGCCTCCCGTGAGGGAACCATGCTCATGACTATCGGGACAAGCAATGACAGTGTTTCAGGTATCCAGCACATAGTCTGCAACAGGACATGGTGACTCCTATAAAGATCCCATGTTTTCAGCCAGTGGTGGCGCACGCCTTTAATCCCAGCACTCAGGAGGCAGAGGTAGCAGGATCGCCATGAGTTCGAGGCCACCCTGGGAATACATAGTGAATTCCAGGTCAGCCTGAGCTAGAGTGAGACCCTACCTCTAGAATAATATACATAAGAATAAATAAAATTTTAAAAATAAAAATAAATAAATAAAAGAACCCATATTTTCCTAATTTATCTGTGCTTTTAAATTTTTCATACAAGTACATCTTTTAGGTTGAACCTCTTCAACCAACCTACCCTACCTTTCCTTTTCTTGCCCCTCCACCTCCCATTAGTCTCCTCTGTCCACAAAGATAGTTTTATTGCTACTTTCATGTAATGTGTGTGTGTGGTGTGCTTATATATCTAAATAAAATTGAAGGACTAAAAATGAGAGAAGACATACGGCATGTATCTTTCTGAGAGTGGCTTAATTAATTACATTTGCCTGCAGATAGCATAATTTTGTGTTGTTCATGTAATTATGGCTGAAAATTTTATTGGATATATCTGTTTTCTATATTCATGTCTCTGTTATTGGACACCTAGGTTAGTTCCATAACTTAGCTATCTTAGCTATGCAACTTATGCTAACTTAACTTATGTTAACTAATTTAAGTTATGCTAACTTATACGTTAAGCTAACTTAACTTATGTTAAGTTATGCTAACTTAGCTATGCAAGAAACAAGGATGTATAAGTATTTCTGTGATGTTGACTTGGAGTCCTTTGGGCACATCTCCTGTAACAGTAGTGCTGGGTCATATGGTAGACCTAGTTTGGTTTTGGAGAAACCTTCATACAGATTTCCATAGTGGCTTGTCTAGACTGTATTTCCACTAGCAGTGTATAAGCGTTCCTTGCTTTCCATATCCTTGTTAGCAGTTGTTATTTGTTTTCTGAATGACTTGCCATTCTGACTGCAGTAAGATGGAATCTCAATGTAGTTTAGATTTTTACTTCTTTGGTGTGGAGCCTGGTTTTCAAAGTATTTTTGTTAAGCTTTAAAGGATTTTCTACCTCTGGATTTCTACTCCCATTCACACCCTAGCCCTCTCCTTAGCCTGACATTCACATGTGTGACACTATACAGGGCCCAGAACAGAACACCTCTCCAATAAAACAGAACTAGGGGACCCATGGACATTGCTGGCCACAATAAACTGCTTCCTTGAGAAAACAAACATTTCTTCTACCACCTCAAGAGAAGGATGACAACTACTAAATGATGAAGTGTCCTGGTTTAAGGAGGCACACATTGGTCTCCTCCATCCCTAAAGGAAGGCATAGTGCCCAGAGATTGTGCAAGAGCTGAAGGCAGCATCTTGGCGGCTGGATGGGACTTCCAACAATAGCTCCACAATCACACTCAGCTCTTAAGCACACCTCCTCTTTGGAAGAATGAACGCAGCTTATAGTAAGGAACAATAGGTTCGGAGGGATGCTATTTCACCAAGGATACCTGCTTATGCTGTTGTTCATTGCAGCATCAGGAATGGTGGTACAGGATGGGCACACTGCTATGAAGTCACAAGTGCTTATCTTCATCTACTTTTCTACAGTCACAGAAGAAAGGAAATCTCTTACCACCTAAACAACCTAGGTGCATTTCCTCTATCTGAAAAACTTTTGCTATGCTATATGATGACAAGAACATCTCCAATGCTGTGAATTGAAGTAGCAAGGCCCCCCAGTACTTCACTCTTAAAATCAATATACCAATATAAGGTATCTATACTACAAGTTCATTAACAAAACTGAGGGCTTCTCATAATGAATTTCCACACTCAAGAGGAAAGGATGCTCAGTGCCCATCAATCTAGAAAGTTGATGTGGGCTATGCAGTGGTCATCCAATGGAATACAACTTTGCTATGTTGTTTAACTATTGTGCGAATAACCCTCTGTTGGAGTTTGGACATTGTTCCTCTGGCCATAATAGAATCCCATCTTGTAGTAGAGTATGACTTGGCCCTAGGAGCCATGGCAAAATAATGGAGCAGATCAATGCAGTGATAGCCAGTTCTATGGTAATGGTAATGGAGCTGTTCACATATTCACTAGAAGGAAAGAAGGGGAGGATCACAGGCCCCTCACCTGAGCCATTACTCCTTTCTGTCCTCCCTCAGGGGCCAATGGTCTTGGGGATCATTGGGGAATGCTAGAATACATAAGAAGTGGAAGGTTAACTGAAAAGAAGATTCTGTGATGCACCTTCAATGAGATCATCGTCCAGAACGGGGTGGGGATTTTTGATGATGGAGCTTTTGGGAGTCGCCCATACTCACCTCTGCTCTGTAAGTAACACCAATAAACTCCTCGGTTCATTAATACTTTGGTGGAATCACACATTGGTCTGTTGTTGGTGCACTATCTGAAGTAAATAGATATTTGTTTGTTTCTCCTCAGGAAAAGTTAATGCACAACCCTTATTTATTGTCATCTCCATATTATGACTTGAAAGTGTTTTTGTTTTGTTTTGTTTTTTCAAGGTATGCTCTCACTCTAGCCCAGGGTGACCTGAAATTCACTATGTAGACTCAGGGTAGCCATGAACTCACAGCCATCCTCCTAGCTCTGCCTCCTGAGTGCCGGGATTAAAGGTGTGCACCGTCATGCCTAAGAAAGAGAGAGAGTAAAAAAGAAAGAGAAAGAATGGGCACACCAGGGCCTCCAGCCACTGCAAATGAGCTCCAGATGCATGTGAAATTTTGTGGCTGT
Source organism: Orientallactaga sibirica (assembly GCA_036365145.1). Taxonomy (NCBI): domain Eukaryota; kingdom Metazoa; phylum Chordata; class Mammalia; order Rodentia; family Dipodidae; genus Orientallactaga; species Orientallactaga sibirica. The sequence continues at coordinate 3,991,240 of JAEOAD010000982.1, forward strand.
ACATGGGTACTGGGGAATCAAACTTGGGTTGTTAGGCCTTACTGGCAAGCACCCTAATCACTGAGTAATCTGTTCATGGCAGAAAGAATGTAAGAGCCAAAGGAAGGGTATGACTCCTTACAAAGCAACTGTCCAGACAGAAATTGGCCTCAATATCCATGACCTTGCAGTGCCTAGCAATACCTTCACAAGACCCTCATAATAGGAGAAAAAGATGATGACATCAAATTGAAAGAGAATAGCCGGGCATGGTGGCGCACGCCTTTAATCCCAGCACTCAGGAGGCAGAGGTAGGAGGATTGTCGTGAATTTGAGGCAACCCTAAGAATACAGAATGAATTCCAGGTCAGCCTGGGCTAGAGTGAGACCCTACCTTGGAAAAACAAAGCAAAAAAAAAAAAAAAAGGTTAAAAGAGAGACTAATGGAGAGAGGGAGGTGATATGATGGAGAGGGGATTTCTGAAGGGGAATGGGACAGAGGGGAGGGAAATATCATAGTTTATTGTCTGCAAGTATAGAAGTTGTCAATAAAAAAAAAAAGAATATCACATTCAATGGAAAAAGTTTGTGTGTGAGGGGGGCATTGCAGGAAACCTATCAAATCCCATGTGTTAAAAAGTGAGGTGGGGATGGGCATGGTGGTGCATATCTTTAATCCCAGAACTTGGGAGGCAGAGGTAGGAGGATCACTATGAGTTTGAGGCCAGCCTGGGACTACAGAGTGAGTTCCATGTCAGCCTGGATGGGAGTGAAACCCTATCTCAAAAACAAGTGAGATGCAAGTGGTCTAGGGCTTGGCAGTAAAATTTTTTTGTATGAATAATTTCACAAGGTAATAAATTACAAAGAAGATGTATGTGCCAATTCTCCACCTCCCATGCTGCATGCAATTGTGACTACTTCAATGCCCTCCAAGAACTCTCTTAGACCCAATGTTTATGGCACTAGTGACCTACTTGGACATTACTCTTATTGTTGTTTGGGGCCAAAACACATAAATCTCCCAGATGCAATGAGTCAAACACCAACTTTGCACATTAGCCTTGGTGGGCTGGTAAATGTTGATAATTTCTCTTGTTGTCAGCTTTTGAAGTGATCCCATATCAGAAAATTCTCAGGAATCCCCCCAAATCAAGGATCCCATTAGGTTTTATTACAAAAGGTCTTTCTTTAGGAATATAAAAATGTCAGATTAGGGCTAGAGAGATGGCTTAGCAGTTAAGGCACCTGCCTCCTAAGCCTAAGAACTCTGGGTTCAATCTCCATGTCCCACGTTTAGCCAGATACAGTGCTGCAAGGGCGCAATGCCGCACTTGACCACAAGGGGGCTCACGCATCTGGATTTCGTGCTCAGCAGCTGAGAGGCTGCTGGCACTCCCATCTCTATCTGTCGTCCTCTCCCTTTCTCTCTGTCTCTCTCTGTGTCTCTCTCCAAAAAATAAAATAAAATAAATGTCAGATTATTGTTTTCCTGTTCTTTGGCTCTTTCTTTTGTTAGGAGAGAAAAATCTATCTGATCACAATCTCTGCATTTACATGATCCATGTATTCTCACATGAGATTTATACTCTAATGAAACATTACTCTTTGGGAAGGGGGCCATTTGACAATATCTCACAAACTTCGCCAGGTGCAATCAAAATAAAAAGAAGAAGAAGGACGAGAGGCAGAAAAAAAAATCAGTGCTCTGATGAATATTTCCAACACCTATTACATGACTAGTTCTGCAAATACACAAATTAGCCTGTCAAAATCAGCTCAATTGTTGGATACCCCTGCTGTTTCTATCACATTGCTTCCCTTGATCTGTGAAAAGGACCCCTGCAATCAAAAAAAAAAAAAATCCTGTCTTTTCTTGTGACTATGCTCATTGAGGAAATAAAGTGTGGCAAGCAGGAATAATGAGTGTGGGGAAAGGACTAAAGGAACTCATGGGTTTACAGATCCCATGAGGTCCTGCTTGAAAACAAGACTCACCAATGAGTCCACACTAATAAATCTCTCCCATACCATGGCAGCTGCTGACTACTTTGCACTAGGATCTGTATTCTCTCATGTCCAGAAGAAGGCTGTTAGAATGCATTGATCAACCTTCCTGACAGCTATTGGGAATATCTGCTTGAGTTCTGCTCATAATAAACAGGGCCACCCATTAGCTCTTCCTTTAAAACTACTTGAGAGCTGCTTCTAGTTCAAGCTGTTAGTATAGATAATAAACTTTTTTTTCTGCAAAAGGCCAAAGAGATCATGTGTAGATCTTCCAGGCTACATACATGATCTCTGCCAAAATCATTCAACCTGGTTACGGTAGCCACATAAGCATGGCTGTGTTCCAGTAAAAAGTTAACAAGTTGGGACTGGGGAAATGGATCAGTGGATAAAGTGCTTGCCATCCAAGCATGAGGATCTTTACTCAGCTCCCCAGAGTCCATGACAAGCCAGATGTTGTATCAGTAGCATCTATAATCCCTCCTTCAAGGAAATGAGAGACAGGGACAGAAGATTTTCCTAGAAAGTCATGGGCCAGCATTTTTTTACACAGCAGTGAACAAGAAGAGACCGTCAAACAAGGCGGAAGGTGAGCACTGACACCTGAAGTTGACCTCTTGAGATAGAAGTTAGCTCTCCCATAGGAAGTAAGGGTGACAGACCATGTAGCCCCAAAACAAAAATTTTGGGTGACTCAGTCAATAACCTTCAAAATGAGTGCAACCATTTGGGAGAGGGAATGGACAAGGTGATCATCATGTGTAACTACTCCCTAGATTTGGCTAGAAATGCACCATCAGCTCTCCAGTTGGGTAGAGTTGACATGCAAAGAACATGTGTGGCCCTCACCAGTTAGAACTGTAGGTCTATGTTACTGTGTGACTATGGATAAGAAATCCCTCCCTGCATGCATACACACTAAACAGTGGCAGGAAGAAGAGATTGTCTTCATTGCAGGAAGACACAGGATTTCCTGGATAACTGATAACACCCTCTCTGACTCACACAAAGAACTCTGCCTAATCTGACCATCCAGGCTGTTTCAGAAGACAGGAGTACCTGGGAGCAAGGATGTTGACATCATGTGCACCTTTGAAAAGACTTCTGTATCCAGATTTCCCAGAGGTTGAAGACTCATCTCAAACATTTTAGTTTTTCTCCTCTCCCCTGCTTTCAAATATGTGTTAAGAATCATATCATGGGGCAGATAAGGACAATGACCATTCTTTAATTGATGGGCCCCTGAGAGTAGAAATAATGTTGTCTTAAAATTTTAAAAACAAGATGGTATGGTTTCATTTGAGAAAAAGCTTGGATTTATTCCCCATATTGCAATTGTGATTTGTTTGGATACAAATAATTCTTACACAATGACATATACAAATGATTCCATACAAATGAGTCATTGTCTCATCTGCACATGGAACCACAAGAGACCATTTGATGGAACTGAGCAAATATTATTCCTAAAGCATTATTATTGCACTATGTAAAGAATACTCTAATAGACACTGTAATTAAGCCCTCTAACATTCCTGATTTTACAGTTTTTATAACTGCATTGCTATTTTAAAAGGGAGTCTTGAAGGGCAGCCAAACTCTGTAGCAAGTATTAATTATGACAAAGTTTTATAGTCATTTTAAGCTGATTACACTATATTATGTGAGAGAAGACTTTATGAAGTATTTTTTTAATTTAATGACTTTATTCACTGAACTTTTAAAGGGTAAGTTTTATGTTTGAGGTGGAGAGTTATAATGTTAACTTTGTGATATATTACAGTTATATTTTGATCAAATGATTATATATTGTGACAGATAATCTTGAAGATTTAATAGTTTTGGAAAAAAAATTCATCAACAGTCTATAGCAGATTATAGATCACATTTTTAAACCCTACTCATGTTAGAATAGAAAGGAGGTTTTCGTCTAAAAGGTCTGATAGAAAATGTTTTTAGCTTGCAAAGCCATGCAACCACTCACCCCTGTTGGTGAGATGCAAAAGTCTGAGATCAATAGAGCTTTCTTTATAAAAATAAATAAATCTTTATAAAATATTGTCAACTCCCATTCTGCTACTTCCTGATAGTAATTGTATCACCTCTTAAACAACTAGGAATTTATTTATAAATACAAATCTAAAGTCTATAATTTTGGGCAATACATACAGATAATTTTGAATTTCATTATCATGCAGAAACATGAGAAAGTAAAGTGCTTACTTCATGATAGCTAAAAATCAGAGAAAAAAATGCATGTATCACTTGAGGACATACACCCTATGACTTTATTACTTCCATGACACCCTACCTCCTGAAAGTTCCACCATCTCCCACTAGAACAAGACATATACTTTTAGAGAACATGTAATACATAAATCATAACAGAAAAAGCTTTTTGAAAAGCAATTGTTGGAAATAAATTTGATCTATGTATATAGAAATATTTAGAGCCAATTTCAAAGAAAAAGTAATAGTAATTTTTGAGAAATTTCATAGCTAAATATTCACTCATGTTAAGAATAGATGGTCAGGTATAAAAAATACAATACAAAAGTAAGTAGAATATGTTGGCACTAAGGCTTTCAATGGAAATTTAATTGGAAATGTTTTACAGAATCTTCCTTCAATGAATATGAAAGAAATTTGTTCAATGTGCTAAGAGCACTACTGAAACAGACCAAGTCTAATTGCTGGCCTGAAGTAAGACATGAGATGATACTTCTCTGACAGGCATCTCATTCATGATCAGTACATATGGAGCAAATCTAAGCATGCTAAATCAACTTTTGTGATATTGCTGCAAAAGAAATTGTGCAAAAATTCAGAATACACACACACACACACACACACACACACACACATAGAGACTAAACATATATGTATATGTATGGCATACAACAACATTCTTCTTAAATATAAATGTACCTTCAAATAGTTTTTAATCTGTAACAAAAATTGTCCATAGGAAATGACCTCAAATAATATGTATAGGGAATAAATGTATACCTTGGCTATTTTAATGTGTAGGTGAGGGCTTCTCACCTTTAGTACTGTCCATATTTAAAACTGGAGTTCTGGGTTCCCCCTGCCTGTCTATGTGCCTGTGGGCAGGCATGGCAGTGTGGAGTAGGTAGGCCAGACCCCTGTTTCCTGGCTGCTCCCAGCTCCCTGGTCTGTGTTCCCTGCATGGACAATCTGCAGGTAGGCCCAGCAGTGTGGAGTGAGTAGGCTAGACCCTTGATTCCTGGCTCCTCCCAGTTCCATGGTCCTGGTAGGTCCCCTTGTGCCTTGCTTGAGGAGGCCAGGTCCCTCAGGCCTTTTGCTCTGGTATCCTGGGTACCAACATCCTTGTTCACATGAGTCAGAAGGTGCACAGGCCAAAGGACAAAAAACTTGCTTCCTCCTCAATAAAATAAAGAGTCTTCCTAAAATGGGTAGACAACAATGCAAAAAAGCCAACAAAAGTCAGAAAACTGAGAGATCTCCACCAAAGGTGCATCGTCCTACAATGAAAGCCTCCAATGAAATCATAAAGAAATCAACAGAAATTAATTCCCAACATGAAAACACAACAACCAATGAGACTCTGATCAAAAAAAAAAAAATCACTGAACTAAAAAAAAAAAAATCACTGAACTGGAAGCAAACCATCAAAGAAACAATCACAGCAATGAAATTAAACCGAATCATCTCCTAGAGCATTCAACTTTTGACAGTAGACTTAACTTGATTGAAGAAAACATTAGAACCCTCCAAAGAGAAATGAATATGAAGGTGAGTCATGAAATGTAAGATCTCAACAACTGGTTGATTGAGCTTAATGAAGACTTGGTTAAATGTGAGAATTAATTCCAGAAAGCATCAAGAAAATCATAACTCAAATTGAAATCACACCTCAAAAAAGATTGACATGATGCCAAATAGCAGAACAGAAAAAAAAATCAAATAGAAATTATAAAAACCCTTCTAGAACCCCTCAGCAACAGAGTTACTCATGTGGAAGACAGAACCTCTGACCTGGAAGACAAGACAGAAAAAATTGATCAGGAGGCCAAAAACTTTGCTAATTTCAAAAAAAAATCAAGTCAACAGAATACTGTGGAATACCCTAAAATGACCAAACATTCAGATCATGGGTATACCAGAAGGAGAGGAAATCCAGGTCAGAGGCACAGAGAACATATTCAACAAAATTATTGAAGAAGATTTCCCGAATCTCTCAAAAGAGAGGCCCATCCAGATCCTAGAAGCCTACAGAACACCAAGCAGACAGGAACAAAGAAGAAACTCTCCAAGACATATCATAGTTAAAACACAACAATGAAAACAAAGTGTTAAAAGCAGCAAGAGAGAAACAACTCACAACATACAAAGGCAATCCCACTAGAAGTACATCAGATTTCTCAATGGAAACCTGAAAGCCAAAAGGGCCTGGAATGGAACACTTCAAAGTCTGAAAAACTATGGCTTCCAACCAAAGCTACTCTACCCAGCAAAAGTATCCTCATAATAGATGGTGAAAGAAAAACATTCCATGAAAAAATTCAACTCTATGATTATATGAATACAAAGACAAACCTACAGAGAATACTTGAGGGAATACTCCACACATAACAGTCAAACAACCAATCTCAAGAGTGAACAAGAAGGTCCCAATAACCAAAATAGACCAGGCTCAAAATAGTACAAAACACAAGAAAGCACAAAACCCCATAAAACACCTCATTGTGGCAGGATTAATTCAAACCTCACAGTAATAACCTTAAATATTAAGGGTCTTAACTCACCCACCAAAAGACATAGGTCATCCGAGTGAATCAAAAAACTGGACCCTTCTATCTGCTGTCTTCCAGAAACTCACCTCAACACTAAGGATAGACACCTCCTCAGGATGAAAGGTTGGAAAATGACATTCCAAGCAAATTGAAATAAAAAAACAAGTGAGTGTTACTATATTTATATCTGATAAAATAGACTTCAAACCAAAAGTAATAAAAAAGGACAAAGGAGGCCACTTCTTACTCATCAAGGGAATGATCCAACATGAGCACATCACAATCATAAATATATATGTGCCAAACGCAGGTGCACCACAGTTTATAAAACAAAATCTACTTGACAATTAAACAGAAATAAACACCAACACCATCATAGTCAGAGGTTTCAATACTCCACTATCATCAATAGACAGATCCGCCAAGCAGAAAATCAACAGGGAAATAATAGAGTTCAACAACATCATAGATCAACTAGACCTAATGGACATCTACAGAACTTTCCACCCCAACTCTACAGAATATACATTCTTCTCAGCAGCCCATGGAACGTTCTCTAAAATTGACCATATATTAGTCATGAAGTATGCTTCCATAAAGCTATAAATTAACAAGAGACACAGCAAGAACTCTACCAGTTCCCAGAGACTAAACAACACACTTTTAAACAATGAATGAGTCATGGAAGAAATCAAAAAAGAAAGTGTAAAATTCCTAGAATTGAATGATAATGAAAACACAACCTACCAAAATTTACGGGACACGATGAAGGCAGTCATCAGGGGAAAATTCATAGCCTTAAATGCCTTTATTACAAAGACAGAGAGATCCCAAAGCAAACACATGACTGTCCACCTAATGGCGCTGGGAAAAGAAGAAGAATCCAACCCAAAGAGCTCCAGATGAAAAGAAATAATCAAGATTAGAGCAGAAATTAATGACTTGGAAACTAACAAAAACTTTTTTTTTTAATCTGTGGTGAGGCTGTTCTGTACCCTGTGAGAGGTTTATTGGAGTCCCTAACCTTTGCCATCCAGATACCAAGACTGATCCTCTCACCAGCTGTGACAATCAAAAAGCTTCTCCATATGGCTAAGCAGTTAAGGCACTTGCCTAGGAAGCCCAAGGACCTAGGGTTTTCCATTCTGTAGTAACCACAATAAGCCAGATGCCTAAACTGTTGCATACATCTGGAGTTCATCTGCAGTGGCTAGAGGCCCTGGCACACCCATTCTCCACCAACCCCTCTCCCCCAGGCTCTCTACCAAATAAATAAATAAAATAGTTTTAAAAAGACTTTCCACACATGGCCCAAATTTCCCCTGGGGAAAAATCACCCCTATGTAAATGAGGTGACTGGACTAATTAAATTCTTGTTCTAATATCCAAGAGTAGGTAGTATCCATCAATGCCACAATATGCTAAGTACTAAAGGCTTCCAGAACCTGGTGATATTTCTTACGTTGGGAACATGACAAGATGTTAGCTTTAAGATGTTTAATTTACATTTAAGCTCACTGTCAAACATTATTTCTGATAAGATTTTTTTCTTGGACCTATTTAATTTTGAGGAAATTATTGTTATATGTATATATCTCAGCATTTGACAATGAAATTATCAAAAGTATACAAATTCTCTCCCTTTTCCTCTATGCAAATTAATTTGTCTTTCTTCTTCATTAAACATTTATGAACCCATATGTTAATCTGTCATGAAAAAAGAAAGGAAGCAAAGATAAATAGCACTGAACCCATACATTTAAAGAACTTTTAATGTGATCTTTATCTCAAGAATGCAAATTCCTCAAGTACTTCCTTAGATCTGAAAACAGTAACTAAAATGCTCAATATAGCTTTTAGAAAGTCATACATTTTATTTTAGTTTGTTTTTATTTATTTTGTTTTTCTTTTGAGACATGCCCAACAGACTGGCCTTTTTTTTTACTGTGAGAGAGAGAAAGAGAGAGAGTGGTAAATGGTGCTCCAATGCTTCCAGCCACTACAGTCAAACTCCAGACATGTGCGCAGCCTTGTGTGCAAGAGCAACATTGTGTGCTTATGCCATTAGGTCTGGCTTATGTGGGACCTAGAGAGTTGAACATGGGTCATTAGGCTTCACAGACAAGTGCCTTAACCACTAAACAATATCTACAGCCCTTATTTTATTTTTTGAGACAGGTTCTCATGTAGCCTAGGGTAATCTCAAACTTGTTATGTAGCCAAGGATGACCTTGAGCCCCTAGTTCTCCTTACTCTACCTCCCATGTTTTGAGACTGCTCAGCTACATACCCAATGCCAAGTTTTATATTTTATACTGCTTGGCCGTTTTCAAAATATTTCTTCACATAATATCACTTGTAGCTAAGATAATGCTGCATAGTTTGATAATATTCATTTTATAGATAAGAAAGCAGACATCCAAAATGTCCAAGTACCTTAGCTCATTTGTGAATATCAAAGTTTACAAAAAAAAAAAAAAACCTCAGTCTGAGTTAAGCACTCTTTAGTGCAGACAACATCAATAACTCCAAAATTAGGCAGAAGTGATGACTCTGGCTTCCAACCTGTGCATTTTAGGAGAAGTACCTGGAGCTGGTAACAGGTGGAGGAAGAGCACTGAGGGACTGTGTGGTTGGGTGCCACTGATGTCATATGCCAAGCTGCTGATGTATCACTGAACTACAAAGCAAGCCTATGATATCAGTGCTACTTTGTCTGCTAACCAGGGAAATTACTAAGGCTCAGAGAGGTGAAGTCACCCTGTGCTCGGATTGTCACTTGGGTATCTTTCTGTTAAAAAACCTACATTCTTTCCATGACTCTCCTTGAACATCCAACAATAACAAGAAATGACTGTAGATAAATTTGTGATACTGGACAAAAGTACAATATAGAATACTGTAAATAAAACATGGTACCAAAATCAAAGTACTTCCCTTGAATTTATTTCATAGACAATGGTGATTAGTCTTCTAAGGTATCTTTATAGTACTGACTATGCCATATATGCCACAAAGCAATTTTTCAGTATTGGGACAGAATGAATTTTCATATTTCAAAAAGGATCTTATTGGGGCTGGAGGGATTGCTTAGTGGTTAAGGAGTTTGCCTGCAAAGCCAAAGGACCCAGGTTTGATTCCCCAAGGTGCATATTAGCCATTTGCACAAGGGGGCTCACGCATCTGGTGTTTGTTTGCAGTGGCTGGAGGCCCTGGCACACCTGTTATCTCTCTCTTTCTCTCCCTCTTCCTCTGTCAAATAAATAAATAAGGGTATTATTATCTGATAGTCAACTCAAAATCAAGTTTTTTTGTATGAAAGAATATAATTATCACAAATCTCTTAACCCTAGCCTGCTTATTGTTAAGATCATGGACTAATATTGGAATGTCTGTCTCCCTATAAGAAACATATGAACTACTAGTAGTTGCAATTAAATTTAGGTTTGGAAGAGAGTATTTCATCCTTTCTCTTCTTATTCCATTCCATTTGTCTTGACATCACCATATATTATTTAATGCTTGAAAATATGTCCCCATGCTCCCCATAAAAGATGAGTGGGGTCTCTGCACATGTATGCCCTCCATGGCTGCCATTGGATGAGTTCATTAGACTGTACCTGCTGACAACATCACCACCCAAAGCTTCCAGTCCAAGCCAGAATGGCATTTGAGGACCAGATAGAACTATGGGAGTGTTCCAATAACCCAAGGCAAATCTATCCTGTGTGTTAAGAAGCCTGATATTTAGCATAGAATGGATGCACAAAAGGAAAATCAAAGGAAGAGGAGGGGAGGAAAGAGTAATAGAGGAATAAAAACATCAAGGAAAGAAAATGGGGAAATGAAGGAATTAAAGAGAAGAGAAGGACAGAAAGGAAGGCAGGCACACAGAGGAAGGACATTAAGGGTTGAGGGAGGAAGAGGGTGGGAGGAAGAAAGGGAGGGAAGGATGCAGAGAGGAAGGAAGAGAGAAAAGAAGAGAAGAAAATAAGGGAAAGAAATATGGCTGATAGAGGAAGAAAGGAAGGAAGAAAGGAAGGAAGGAGGGAGGGAGGGAGGGAGGGAGGGGGAGGGAGGGAGGGAGGGAGGAAGGGTAGCAGACAGAGGGGATAGGAAGGAAGGGAGGAAGGGAAGGATTATAAGCAAACAGGCATGCAAAGAAATTACAGGATTAGACAGCACAGGGGCAGGTCATTCTGCAATGACAGCTAAACAAGAGATCCTATCTCCTCCCAGCAGCACCCAGTTCCTTCCCAAGTCTTCAGAAGAAAATCTTCAATCCAGCTTTGCAAGTTCTAACATTACTATCCCATTGTTTGGCCTGGTTTTCTGACACCCAGTCATGCTGCTCCTAAAAGTTTAGTACAGAATATAGCTACATTTTAAATGAAAGAAAATATATTTGAATTTTGTTTTGAATACTTCCTAACATCCCTGAAGGTGGCCGGTAGTGTTTCAGTAGGCTGCTGACCGAGTTGTCATAAAATGCACTAGGAGAAATGGAAAAGACCTACAGGGCATGGTCCTCTTGTACTGGCATCTTGGCATCTCTCCATTTCTGCCCAAGCAAAGGTCCCCTTGCTTACTACTACTGATTCTGGCTTTATTTTAATTAATCTGTATTTCAGAGGCTCTGATGAACAGTGTATTTTATAAAATTCCAATACAATGATACATCCTTAGCCTAGCACTCACTCTCTATCACTCTCACACACTTTGCTATAATCTAAAAATATTTCAATTACATTAAGCTTGAACACTAAAACACTGGCATGGCAGCTCATACCAATATCTCAGTACTGGAGAAGCTGAGATATGAGGATCACTGTAAGTTCAAGACCAGCCTGATCTATATGATTTCAAGGTGAGACTAAACTATAGTGTGAGACTCTACCTCAAGAAAAAAAACTAACAATAAAAGAGCTTCTAATATAAAAAATAACAATATATGTGTGCATATATGACTTGAAAGCAGAAGAGAGACTGGGGGAAGGAAAAGGATCATTGAGGTGGAAAGAGAAGGGATGGTAGAGGTTGGCATGAATTTGGGTCAAAGATGAGCAAAATCCAATGAAATATGTGGTGGTTGAATATAAAATGTCCCCCATAGCCTCATGTGTTTGTGATTAAGCCTCTAGCTTAATTCCTAGCTGATGGGGCCTTTGGGAGGTAGAACCTTGCTAGAGGATGTGCTTCACTGGGGAAGGACCTGACACACTCAACTCACTCTTTCTACTTCCTCCCTGCTGTTGTGGAAATGTAATGCCTGATTGTCTGTTCCTGCCATTCTTCTCCCCATCTCCCCATCCCACAATGATGAACCTACCCCCTTCAAACTGTAAGCCAAAGATAAACTTTCTTTCCATAGGCTGCTTCTGTTCCAGTATTTTGTCCCAGCAACAAGAAGGCAAGCTGCTGCAATATGAAAATTTCATGACAAAAATTTTTAAAACGAAGCTCACTCCATATCTTGATAAATTGCACACATATATCCACATTCACACATCTTTACATTTGACCCCAATGTCCACAAGAAAGCCCTGTTCTGTATGGCCACATAGCCAACCAATCGTTTTCTGCTACTCCACTGAACCCCATTGGTCAATTTACAAATCTGAAGAAGGACAGCACATAAGAAACAGAATAGATGAGCATTTCATCCACCAGTGGGTTTGAGGCCAGCCTGGAGCTACAGAGTGAGTGACAGGTCAGCCTGAGCTGGACTGAAACCCTACCTCGAAAAAACAGAAATGCATTTTTTTAAGAAAAAAAGAAGGGCTGGAGCGATGGCTTAGCAGTTAAGGCACATGCCTATAAAGCCAAAAGACCCAGGTTCGATTCCCCAGGACCCATGTACGCCAGATGCACAAGGTGGCATGCATCTGGAGTTCATTTGCAGCAGGTGATGGCCCTGGTGCATCCATTCTCTCTCTCTCCTCTCTTTCTCTTCCTCTCTCCTTCTCTGTCAAGTAAATATATAAAAATAAAAATATTTTTAAAATAACAAAAGAAGCCTTAGTAGAACCACATGGCTCCCTGAGAAACTTTCTATGACTTCATACTCTACCTGGACTTTCCCCTATAGCAAATGCAGCTGGAAAGGATACTTCTCAAGTGATAAGGCTGGTTTTGGAGAGGAACACAACTGTTCAGATTCATCTGCTAGAATAATTTATTCCCAGATGAATTGCACAGTATGAGACACAGCCAACAGGCTAAGCAGAATCTTTGGGTAAAACAAAAAAAACAGAGGAAGAAAGGAAGGAAGAGCCTACAAACAACAGGAAATCAGAAATGGGACAAAAAAAAACTTAGAAGACACATGGTGCATGGGAGCCAAAGGACTCATTCAATGGGGGAGGGGGACAACCAAATGCAGCAGAAAATTCTGGAAATGGCAACAAAAGGCAGTCATTAAACTTTGTAAAATGGCTTCCTATAGGCATGCAGAGAAAAGGCTGGGAAATAAAGATGGAGTAAGGAAAGGGTGCAGCTTAGGTAATTTGCTTGAGGACTTTGGTATCAAAGTGAAGGAAAGGACATGCTTTCAACTCAGGGGAAGAAGAAAAGAGAACCAAAATGTTTTTAAGATGAATGAGAGCAATTTACAATTGAAGCCTGAGGGCTGGAGATATTTCTCAGTGGTTAATGCACTTGCCTGCAAAGACTAACGACCTGGGTTCAATTCGCCAGTATTCATGTAAGCCAGATACACAAAGGGGCACATGCATCTAGAGCTTGTTTGCAGTGGCAGGAGGCCCTGGTGTGTCCATTCTTTCCTTCTCCTCCCACCCCTCTTTCTCTGTATCTCTCTGATTGCAAATAAATAAATGATTTTTTTAAAGACTAAAGCCTGAAAGAAGAACGAACCAGTGGAGAGTGAAATAGTGAAGGTGAGACTGAGGAGTAAACTGATAGAAATGAAGGCAAAAACAGTCAGTTATGGTTGATGCGATAAAGAAATATGTACAAGTATGAAACTGGGGTCTCCACATGGAACTCAATTAAGAAGTAGCCATAAAGGGGATCTTAAATGGGTAGAAAGGGAGGTTTGAAGAGTAAAAGTGAACACACTAGAAGCATGTACTGTGTGCTAAAAACGACACTGGGTCTATCATGGCCAGTGTGCTATTTATTGCATGTACTTAACATCTCATGATATAAGTAAATTTTTCTTTGTAAAAAAATGGCAATTGTGGCTGGCTCATGTAAACATAATAAGTTGTGATGGTAGATCCTGAACAGAAACACAAATGTTCCTCATCTCCCTTACTTGCATGCATGTTGGAAGAGAGCATGGAAAGGAGACATATCACAGAGAAAAACAGCCTTTGCCTAGATAACAATTTGCCCACTGTGAAATTTATCACAAAATCCATTGTGAATGAATGAAATCAACCCTGACAGAATTCCTCCTATCAGTATTCCACCACTTTGGTCATATCTCACGTCTTGATTTTACGAGACAACTATAAAAGGAACACGTTTCATGTATAAAATGTGATCTGTTATTTGTGCAAACAAGAGATAAAAACCAACTTCTCCTCTATTTAACATAATGAAAAGCAGCCAATAAATCCTGCAACCAATGCAGCCTCCTAAGGCTGAAAAGCCAAGGTTGCTAGTGAGTTCTTAATTGCACTCTGAATATCTTACATGGCAACAACAACAACAAAAAAAAAAGCTAAACAAGCCACAAGAACCCTTGGTACACATTCTTAACCAAGTATAAGTCTGCTCTTGTCTGACTAAATGTATATTTTATTCCCACCAAGCTACCCTGAAAGCACTACACTTAATGTTCATATTCACATATTAACACTACTCTCACTTCTGGTTAGAGAAGCTTCTCTTTTCAGATGGTGATGACCACTGGGATGACCCAAAAGGCAACATAGTGCTCAGAAGAAGGGATGGAGGAGTGCCCAGCACTGAAACACCTCTGTCACACTCTCCAAGGCTCAGGAACCATTGCAGAAGAGGGGGCGGATAGAATGGAAGAGCCAAAGGAAGGGTACGACTTCTTATAATGCAACTGCCCAGACAGAAATTGGCCTCGATATCCATGACCTTGCAGTGCCTAGCAATACCTTCGCAAGACCCTCAAAATAGAAGAAAAAGATGATGTCATCAAATTAAAAGAGAGACTAATGGAGAAAGGGAGGGGATATGATGGAGACTGGAGTTCTAAAGTGGAATGGGGGGAGGGGAGGGAAATATCAGGTGGGTTTTTTTTGTATGTAAGTATAAAAGTCAATAAAAAACAATAATTAAAAAAAAAGAGTCTCCAGCATTGTCTTCTGCATGCTCAATAATTTCACAAATGGGGCTGAGGAGATGATTCACTTGGTAAAGTGCTTACCTTGTAAATATAAGGACCTGATTTCTATCTTCAGTAGTTGGGTAAAAACACATGGTGTGGTGGTCCATGCTTGTTATTGTAGCACTGTGGAGGCAGATATAAGTGGATTCCTGATGTTTACAGGCCAGCCAGTTTAGTCAAATTAGTGAACTAAGGCCAATGAGAGACCCTGTCTCACAAAGAGATGATTTTCCTAAGGATGATGCCCAAGAGTGTCCTCTGGCCTCCACAGACACTAAAACACATGTATGTGGACACCTGTATACATGTGAAACCATAGAAACATAGATGTGCTTATACATATAAAAGCATGCACATATCACACATATGAATTTTTAAAAATTAACAAAAAGAATTTCACACATAGCAAGTAATATTTCATGGGCTGTTAAAAACTGGAAGGGAGGCTGGAGAGATAGCTTAGCAGTTAAAGCACTTGCCTGCAAAACTTAAGGACTCATGTTCAACTCTCCAGGTCCCATGTAAGAGACGGACAGTGACACAAGCATGCAAGGTCATACATGTGCACAAGGGGGTGCACATGTCTGGAGTTCGATTGCACTGGCTGGATGCCCTGGCACACCAATTCTCCCTCTCTCTCTCTCTCTCTCTGTCTCTCTCTCTCTGTCTCTGTCTCTCTCTCTCCTGCACAACTCTCAGGGTGCCCACAGTTCCATTCAGAGTTGCATACAGATTTTCTAGGAGCTTTCAGTGTTGCCAGAGAGTCTAGAAGAGTTCCTGCCAGCCTCTTTTCAGGATGTATGTCTACCCCTCCCATGCCTGCACATCTGTATAGAGGTCACCCCTCAGTATCTCTAGGAGCCATGATGGAGCCACTTCAACTAGATCTGCCAACACCCTTCCAAGCACACGTGATACCACCACCAGGTACCAAAAGCATCAGAATCACCACCACTCCAGTGCCTTTAAATGTTACCTGTGCTCTGAGGCTTCTTTGTGTCACAGCTAATGTCCTTCCTTTGAGGTTGTACTTTGTTACATAAGACATCAAAGCAGTATTTCTTCACATGTTGCTCTCGCTTCTAAATATAAATATAGCTTTCCGGTACTACGGACAAGAAGATGGTTCTCCATGGCTACCATGTAGTTCTACACCTCCTTTGAGCAGAGGTTGTGAGTTTCCAACACTAACTTTTCAAAGATGTTTGGTCGGTGAATAGACATCTAAAATGAATCATCGCCTTCAGAAGCAGAGGATAGGTCTGCTAAAAAGAAGACAGAGACAATGCCTCCCTTGGGAGCCAAGGAGAGATGTGATTACTGCCTATTATAATCTCCAGGTTCCTTGTTTGTAATGGAAAGCAATAAACATCAGCAACCATCTGGGCCTCTTCGTGTCACACTGGAGAAACTGAGGATTAGAAAATTGACACAGGTGCTAATACAGCTGCTTTCCTTTGAGGAAGAGGCTATATTTTTTTCTCTGGCCAAGCCAGCTTGCAATTAAAAAAAAAAAAAAAAAAAAAAAAAAAGAAGAAGAAGAAGAAGAGGAGGAGGAGGAGGAGGAGGAGGAGGAGGAGGAGGAGGAGGAGGAGGAGGAGGAGGAGGAGGAGGAAGAGAATCTCATCCACTTTACTCATCTTGACTTTTGTATTTAGGGACTTGCTCTTTGGACTTAAGACCGAAATGTAGGTAATAAAGCCAGATTAGATTTAATAAAAAAAAAAACAGTGATAGGCAATACTCTTCTACTAAGTGTCCTGACAGCCATGCTGTCATTGAAACAATTTGCCTTTAGGATGAGCACCTTTCCCACACACACACACACACACACACACATAACTGGAAGTTTTAAGTTTCTTGTGATAGAAGCAAGCCAACAAACCCCACAATAATGGCTAGACCATCTTGAGTTGCTAAATTCTTGTAACATGCACTGAATATTTCACTTAATGCTCACTAAAACCCTAATAGGTATTTACTATCATTCCAGCCAAGGAAGGCTGAGAGTAGTAGCACAATGGAGTCCCCTTCCCACATGCCCACATGGTCTGAAGACCAGCAGTGTACACCCACTGGTACCCCAACATGTTTAATTCTTAATTCTTCACCTGCCATTCACTCTTTAAATATCTTCATGTGTGTATGTCTGGGGGGGTGCACACACACACATGCATGTGTGTATGTGTTCATGTGGAGGCCAGAGGCAATTTTGGGGGTCTTCCTCAATCACTCTCCACTTGATTTGCCGATCCCAGAACTTTCCAATTCAGCTATTCTAGCTAGTTAGCCAGCTTGTCCCAGAGATCCCATTCTGAGGACTGGGATTAAGGTGGGCCACTGTAACTTTCTGGAATTTACATAGGTATTGCTATCAGGTGTGTATGTTGTGGTGGTTTGAATCAGATGTCCTCCATAAACTTCTGTGTTCTGAATACTTGATCCCTAGCTAATGGCAATTTCAAAAAGTGGAGCTTTGCTGCAGGAGGTATGGTTCTGGGGGTTGACCTTGAGATTTATTAGCCCCTAGCTTATCAGTGTCAGTCATATCACTTTCCTGCTGCTATTGCCCACCTGATTTTGACAAGGAGGTGATGGCCAGCCTCTGCTCATGACACATTTTTGCCCATCTTTCGTGATGTGGATGTTTATTCTGCGTACTTATTTGGTTTTGATTTACAGCTAATAATTAAGAGACCTTGGAATTTAACGATGTTTGAACAGCATTGAGATTGATAAGAACTATGGGAACTTTTAAAGTTGGACTGAATGCATTGCATTTTATACCATGGATGGTCATCAATTTATGAGGGCCAGGGACAGAATGTGGTGGTTTGACTCAGTTGTCCCCCATCAACTTGCATGTTCTGAATCCTTGATCCCCAACTGATGGAATGTTGGGAGGTGGAGTCTTGTTGGAAGACGTGTTTCACTAAGGGTGGACCTTGAAGTTTATTAGTTCCTAGCTTGTCAGTACTAGCTGGCTCATTCTCCTGCTGCTATCCACCTGATGTTGGCCAGAAGGTGATAAACAGTCTCTGAACATGCCACACTTTCCATGCCATCATAGAGTTTCCCTTTGAAATTATAATCCACATAAAAATTTCCTCCCATCAGCTGCTTTTGGTTAGGTGCTTTATCCCAGAAACAAAAAGGTAACAACAACATATGACAAGAACTTTATCCACTGAACCATCGCCCCAGGCCCCTTTCCCACAATTATAATACTGTTCGTTATCATTACCATCTGTACAATAGGACACAGTTCTAAAATGCTATGAATGCTAAAGCTAAAGAATTTATATCAAGGGAAAAATGAGACTGTTCCTTAGAGAAAGACCTTCAGGTCACACTATTCCAGAAAATTCTACCCCTGCCTAGTTCTATGTCTATATAAAATAATTACAACTGCATCTATGAAATTCAACTCCAATCTAACTCCACATAAAGTCTGCATATTTGATTTTGTTACTCCTTTTTTGAAAAGCATGGCAGGAAGTATTTTCCATTGTGTTTGAATGACACTAGGTTTTTAGAACACTCACAACCCTTAGAGAGAGCTAACTATTGATTAGGTACTGTCTTCACTCTGTTATGTAAAACACTATGAGGCTGCCCATATGTCTTTCTTTGGTTTTGGTTAAATAGCATTAGACCAATTTATGATTCATGCTGAAACAGATCTGCCCTCATCTTATCTGCAATAATCTCTCCTTCTACTTCCTCTTCCCTAGGTACATTAGCGCTCACTTATACCCACAACCTTGCTGTTAATAAAAAAAGATTTATGTGCATGGAAGATTTTACTCCTTCCATTAAATGTTTAGTTAAAGAGGCTTTAATGCATAAAGTAACATTCTTACTTTATGCACAGGAGATTTATCTTTTTAAACTCATTTTTTATCATTCTATATTTCAAATCCTAGTTTGTCATGCGGATTTTATTTTGCAGAGGAATTCTGACTTAGCATATTGTTGTCTTTATAGAGAGAATCTTTAAGAAAGGAGACACACTAAACAATTACTGTTAGAATCTTAGAGGCTGGCAGAGCTGCCTCGGAAGATATAAGTGGGGAAAATGAGTTATAAAGTTTATCTTTGATATAACAGTCCCTACACAAATTGGATATGGACATTTTCTACCTGGTACATAAAATTCATAAAAATAAAGTTAATTCTTTATCTGAGTAATATTATTCATATTTATTGTAGGA
The DNA here is from genome assembly GCA_036365145.1 of Orientallactaga sibirica. Classification (NCBI taxonomy): domain Eukaryota; kingdom Metazoa; phylum Chordata; class Mammalia; order Rodentia; family Dipodidae; genus Orientallactaga; species Orientallactaga sibirica. Next base: position 4,010,547 of record JAEOAD010000982.1, read on the forward strand.
AATAATTAAAAGTAAGAAAAAACTGCATACACAATGTAGCACACTGCAAGACTGTGCTTAAGAGAACAAAAATCAGATCCATACTGAATATCTTACAAGAGACATGTGTAGTCTTTCTGTTTGCCAAGAGATACTTATGGATAAAGAACAGATAAATACAACAGAAAACAGATAGGAAACATCTTCAATCTTTAGCACTGTCAAATTAATCATAAAAAAAGAAATATGCTACCTGAAGATCCTTCCTCTTCCTTCTTCCTCTCTAATTATATTCATCTAAAATACTCAAGGTCCACTTTCGCTACTTATTTTGATCTCTACTTCTTTTGAATCTGTCAGTTTGCTACAATCAGCAATTCTCAACTTATGGCAGTTTTATCTCCCAGACAAACCTTGGAAAAATCTAGAGATTTTTCTTATTGTCACAACAGGAGACTGGCTACTGACATCTATCCTACAATACTCAGGACAACCCCACAACCAAGAACACCCCAAAATGCCAAACGTTTTAAGCTGTATAAACCTTATATATATAATTCATACAGTTATAAAATGTTTTAGGATATTTTGCAAAGTAAATTTTTAAAAATGGGAAAAATATTTTAAAAGATTCCCATCATCATTAGTTATCAGGGAAATGCAAATTATACTACTGTGAAATACCACTTAAGATCTACTAGAATGCTTATAATAAAAAGTCACATGATGACAAGCATTGTTGGGAATATGGAGAAACTGGAATTCTCATATACAGCTGGTGGAAATGTGAAATGATGCAGTCACTGTGGGAGTTTGCCAGCTTCTTAAAACAGTAAACCTGTAAGATTAATTACTCCTACTTACAAGCCTAAGAGATGGCATACTGTATGTCTACATATATACAAGGCAACTTTATTCATAACAACTAATTCCTGTAAACAACCCAAATGTCTACTGTATGTTCAATAGATAAACAAAATGTTGGACATCTCTACAACAAACTACTACTAAAAAGGAACACGGAGTGTTCAGTACTAGATAAAACATATGCACCACCCCCTCCAGTACTCAGGGAATGTTATGAAAGGTGATGGTAGGGTGACAGAGAATGTACCAGTGGGAATAGTACTATGAAACAGTCTTCCAGCCATGACACAGACATTACAGTCATGACTTCACAAGCAACCGTAATTATCTTTACAAGACTTGAACAATACTGACTCAATCAACATTCTGCCATGGATCATAAATGACGGCAAAAAAAGGAGGAGATATCAAAGTAGAAGTAGGACTACTTAGAAAGAGGAATGGGTTCAATGAAAGGGAGAAGAGGCCGAGTAGGTAATGAGAGAAGATTATGATTCAATACATTATATACATACATGAAAAATACAGGAAAAAGTTACAAAGGACACTTATGACACATCAAGAAAAAATGTCAACCAGGCATGGTTGTGCATTCCTGTAATCCCATCACTTGGGAAGCCGAAGCAAAACTGCCGTAAGTGTTCCAAATCCAGTGAGATCCTGTCTCAAACAAAGCAAAACAATAAATATACTAAGTGAAAGAAGCCAAACACAAAAGACCACATAATATCTTGCTACAGTACATGAAATTTCTAGAGAAAATAAAATTGCCAAGACATACAGTAGAACAATGAATGGTTGGGCCTAAGTATGGTTGTATATATTTTCTAACGTGCATAGCAATACTTTGTAACAGCATAAAAGTCATTAAAATCAAAAAATATATAAATTTATGGTCTTGATTCCAAAGGAATATAATGGAGAAGTGGATAAGGAGTAAGCTTAAGTATTTAACAAAAATTAGAAAGGCAACTACCAATGTCACACGTCAAAGAGCTATGTATAGTCAAGAGAGAAAGTGAAGAATAGCATCTTGGGATCAGAAGAAAGATATATATAGTGGTTACCTAACGTTACTGGCAAGCTGATGCACACGCAGATTAATGCTTACTCCCACAAAATTGATATGGCTTTTGGGGCATGTCTGAAATATGAATTAGCCCAGTGTGGTAGTTTGAATTTATATTCCTCAATAGACTCAGGAGTATATTAAAGCTTGTAACTTGAATTTCCAGCTGCCTGGCTGGAAGAAGTGTCACTGTAAGCTGATTCAGGGGTCCAGCCCTAAGATGTTACTGGGGGTGGATCTGATTTCCAGCCTCAGGTATGCAGAGTGAGCTCTGGGGGGTCTTGCTGCTGCTGTTCCTGCATGCTTGCTTGCTCATATTCTCTCTCTCTCTCTCTCTCTCTCTCTGTTCTGGGATTTATGAATGGGAGCCAGCTTCTTCCTCATTGATGGAATGTCCCCTTGGATGTGTGAGCCTGAAATAAATCCCATTCCTCCCATAAACTGGGTCTGTTTGGCAGCTCATCCGAGCAACACGAAACTGACTACAACAACTAGGGAGATAACATCTCTTTCCATCTTGGTCTAAGCAGCTATCCACAATTCCATATCACAGTATTCAAATACACAGAAAAAAAAAACAGTGTTCAAAGAATCATTAATGTTAATATATAGCTATTTGGAAGTAAATTCTCTTTCTGCATAAAATACTTATGCAAATTTATCCACACTGAACTGGCACTCAAAAATATGTAAATATTTATTTCATCTGTCACAGCCATTAAAAGCATAGAAAGGTATCATTATTTGGGGGAGGAGATCATATTCGAACTGCCAGTTGTTAACTATAACAAAGAAAATATTATTGGGATTGTCCTGGCTTGTTTTTTGCTTTTTGAGAAGGTTTTACTATGTAGCCATGGCTGATCCCAAACTCACAATCCTTCTGTCTCAACCTCTTGAATGTTAAGAGTACAGGCATGTGTCATTGCACCCAGCATTTTTTTGTTTGTTTTTGAAATTTTGAGGGTCAAAGTCTTTAATTAAAATGAATTCTAATGCTTTCCTATCTTTAGAAGTGATTGATTTTCTCTATTCCCGTTTGGATGATGGTGAGTATGCTAGTAGAGAAAGACAGAGATTCAATAGAAGTCTACAAGCCCTGATGACTACAGATGCTATAAAGTACTACAAAAAAGTTCAAGCACAACTTTGTTTCACAGCCTGTATGACACGACACTACCTCATACTTTCCTGCCAGAGTTTCACTTTTGAAAGTACCTAAAAATCTTTTCACAAATTTCTATTTTTTGAAAGTATCAGAAAATGCCTTTATTGGTATTGTTTTTGTTTTACTTATTTATTTGCAAACAGAGGGAGAGAGAGAGAGAGAGAGAGAAAGAGAAAGGGAGTGTCAGGGCCTCCAGCTACTGCAAATGAACTCCAAATGTATGTGGCACTTTGTGCATCTGGCTTTACTTCTCTACTGGGGAATCAAACCAAAGTTGTTAGGCTTTACAGGCGAGCACCTTAACTACTGAACCATCTCTCCAGCCCCTGTTTACACAAAGTTCTTTTAAACTAACTATTATTGGTCTTCATTAGGATATTATTAATCTTAATTTCTTCTTCCAAAGAGTTCATCTCATAGATTCATAAGCTATGGTACTCACTTACTTTTTCTCATTACATTTTGTATGATGCTAAAAAATTAAAGATTTAATGAGAACTTAGGACCAATAATCTTTGGTGGAAATTTTATTTCTCAAATTCAATCATACAAGTACCACTGCATGAAAATTAAAGAGGCAGTTTGGCTTCTCCTGATACATTTACATTTTATATTTTTATTTGCAATCAGAGAAAGAGAGGAGAAAGAGAGAGAGAGAGTGAATGAGCATACCAGGACCTCCTGCCTCTGCAAATGAACTCCAGATGCATTCACCACTTCGTGCATCTGGCTTTATGTCAGTACTGGGGAGTTGAAACCTGACCATTAGGCTTTGCAATCAAGTGCCTTCAACCACATTTATACTGACTAAATTGATGTTTCAATGTAAACATATATCTATATCCCTATGAATTTCTTCAATAGGATTTGCTGTTATCTATCATTTAAATGGGAAAAATGTAAATATCAGTTTAAGCAGCAAGATGTCTTTTGGGTTAGCAAACTCTTGCTGTAAAAACCCAGATGGTAAATATTTTTCCTTTGCAGACCGTGCCATGTTTCTCACAGATTCATCCTTTAGAGGATGTAGTGATATACTAGTGGGTGGCAAGACATAAGTAATTACGCATGACTGAGTTCCATGAATCATCACTCATAAAGTTAGATCGAGACCTGTACAGTTTCTGCCCTCTGACTGAGGTGGATTATTTTATGGGGAAGAGAGACCAGAAACAGACAAGGGATGATGATATAATCTAAATACGACTTCCTGAGATGAAACATAATATAAATTAAGTTCACTGATTCAGATTATCAAAATTAATATCCCAGTACCTATGTGATATAACATCAAAAATATATTTCCTGGACTGGAGAGATGGCTTAGCGGCTAAGGCGCCTGCCTGCTAAGCCTAAGAATGCTGGTTCCAATGTCCAGCGGTTCCAATCTCCAGGTCCCACGTTTAGCCAGATGCAAAGTGACGCAAGGGCGCAATGCCGCACTTGACCACAAGGTGGCGCACACATCTGGATTTCGTTCACAGCAGCTGAGAGACTGCTGGCGCGCCCATCTCTGTCTCCCTCTCCCTCTCTGTCTATCTCTCTCTGTCTCTCTCTCCAAAAATAAATAAAAAATAATAATAAAATTTAAAAATATATTTCCTGCTTTTAAACTTTTCTTGAAGTTTCTAAGGAAAACTTACTTTCTTTTACTTCCTACTTTTTGGAGTGGGGGCAGTACTAGCGATGGAACTTAAAGCTTGGGCATACTAGGTAAGAACTCTACATACCCAGCCCTTTTAAAATATGTTTTATTTTTTCACTATTCTATTTTTTGTATGTTGGAAAAAAAAGTTACGTAACCAAGGCTAGCCAGGAACTCAGATCCCCCTGCCTCAGCCTCCTGAGTCAGGGAGATTACAAATTTGCAGATCATACTCAGTTAATCCACTGTTACTGACAGATATGGACTGAAAAATATCAAATGATGTTTCTGATCTATGTTTATTTTTTTCTCATTTCCCTTTCTTTCAGTAAATCTTAAGACATTCTGCAGAAATACATATTTCCTGAGACAACAGAGAATTAAGCCCACCAAAGAGGAGAAGCCCCCCAAAGGAAGTGAGTGGTGTTAGATAGAACCAAGGGACCCATAAATACCTGAATGTCATTGCTAGCGAGTTTAACTGCTTTTCATCTATGTGTGAAATACTGTTACAAATTCATCTTCGAGACAAGTCCCCAGCTCCTGGTCCCTCCTATCACATTATCACAAACACTTGTCACACTGTTCAAGACTACTATTTGCATCCTTTGAAATGGAATTTCTGCAGAGTCCAGCAAGAGTCTTTCCTTAGGCACTGGGCAAAAAGGAAGCTACTTCCAGATTATCAGGTTTAACTGTGAGAGTCAGAAAAACAAATACATTTTTAATAACCAACATAAATGGAGCCAAGGTTGAGTCTGGAAGTACTCCTAAGAGCTTAGATTTAAAATGTGATGTTTTCCACTAACAAAGGAAGAGAGAACAGTGAGATGAAGGGAGCTTCTATGGAAGACCAGCAATGGTTTCAGAGAATAGGTAACATGGAATAGAACGTTTTTAGACCCAAACACGAGCTTCCTGGTTAGGGTCTTGAAAGACAGGAAGAAGTCTAGCATTAGCTGGGCATGGTGGCTCACGCCTTTAATCCCAGCACTTGGGAGGCAGAGGTAGGAGGATCACCATGAGATCGAGGCCACCCTGAGACTACATAGTGAATTCCAGGTCAGCCTGAGCTAGAGTGAAACCCTACCTCGAAAAAACAAACAAAAAAAAAAAGAATCTAGCATTGTACACAGGTGGGTGGGCAGAGTGGTTGGTTTTCCATTTACAGAGAGTTAATACCACTCTATATTCCATTCCAGCTACTCTTCAGAATGTACTACTGATACCACTCCATTGAGGGTGACGCCAATGTTCCCTCTACTAGAACCTAGAGAGGGGGGTACAGTTAGGGTGACTGGACCCCCGAAGGTGAAAAGGGCAGGAAAGTCCACACTTGCTAAAAATCAAAGATGATCTGACTTCTTATCTCTTGCCTAGTCCCTAGACCTGGTTTTCTACAAACAACCAGGACCCCTCCTGGGAGGGAGGTCTTTCATAGGATTTAAACATTTTGGTTGGTCAAGTTCAGCCCCCAGAACTTGGTACCAGGGCTAGCCTCTTCCTGAGACAGCCCCTATCCCTAATCAACCAGTTCTCCCTCTGGTTCACCTGAGCTGGAAGACAGCCCACCACCGTTAAAATGTTGTAAATACCTTTGCAAGGAGAGGGCAGGCTCTCTGACCACTTGGGAACTTCCAGCCATGGGTAAGTTTTTCCCTCAGCTGGACCAGCCGAGAGGACCCCTAGCCCTTACTCTCCACATGGGCTCCTTTATCCCCTCCAGCTCCCCACATGGCAGGAGCTCCTTGAACTTTCTTTTTTCTTTCCACATGTTTTTTACCAGGCCCTCCACATGGCAGCTTTAGCCACGTGTGTGCCTTTCCTTGATTCTGTATTTCCCTCAATAAATATAATTTAGTAATTATCCTTTTCAGTCTTCGTTTTTATTCAATTATTATTGGGGTTCAAGAACTTTCCTGGACTCCTAGCACCCTGTTATACTCAGAAGTGTCCTTGTGCCTGTCCCAATGCACAGAATGCAGAACTAACACATTGTGTCTACTGGGGCTCCTTGGAACAGGTGCGATCATATCTGTTTGACTCTGTCTTGGGACATAAACACTGCAATTCTGACCTTACACTGCAAATTTGGATGCCTGAGCCTACTAAGCAACACAGACTGTGGGAAGACCACTCCAGAATACACAGCTACAGTAAGTAAAGCAATGAAATAAAAGACTATATTCTAGATCATGGGTCAGCAAAGTGTTTATAAAGGGTTAGACACAAAAGTAGTTCCATAGTGTAGTAGTTATCATATCTACTTCACACACAGAAGGTCCCTGGTTCAAACCCCAGAAGAACTATGGTGTGGCTATCTCATATTTTTCCTAGAGCTGTATTTCAGAGGTACAGTGCTTGCCTGGCATGGTTGAGGCCCTGATTGTTTACATAGATACAAACAATAAGACTGTACCTGCCAGCAAATATTTGAGGCTTTGCAGGCCATGGGATCTCCATTACAATAACTCTACTCTGTTGTGATGCTGAGAAAGTACCCACAAGACACACCAGCCAAATTCTATTTACACAAAACAGGAGCACGGAACAAGTTTGACTCACAGGATACAGTTTTCTGGACCCTGTTTTAGGGATGATCCTAAAGTTAAGTCCAAGAGCTGTAATGTGACTGTGTATTCTAGAAATAAGAGAAACCATGGTAATTACGCACATGGCATATGGACCCAGATTATTTCTTGGGCAATCCAGTTAAACTCTCTGTGCCTCAATTTCCTCGTCTATCATAAAACATAAGAAAAGAATGTTATCTACTTTCAGTTCATTGTGAGATTTAAATAGCAGGACCCACCCAGCCCATAAGCACTAATCTAATGCCTGCCACTATTTTTATTATGGCTTACAAGGAAAGTAAGGGCAGAAAGAGAAAAGGAGACAAATATGAGACATATGGCAGCAAAAAGGGAGGCTTCAACACACGTTATCCAAAGGGCTGGAAGAGAGGAAGAATAACTGGGCTGGTGCTTGGGAACATTAGCACTGGTGCCTCACAAGTGTTTGAACATTTTCCCTTTTAAGTGTTTGCTGTGGCCAACCAGGGCAGACAGAGGCATCCGAACAAGAGAAGAAAGTAGTGGTGCATTTTATGTTTCCTTTCATAAGTTTCTTGGAGAGTTCTTCCTTACTCTTAAGGATAATAAATGCACTTCATCAAATGTCCGTATCATAAAGGAAACAACTACTCTCAGAAAAATCCCGTGCACTCTCACCATGCTAAAAATAGCCACTTTGCAGGCTAAATAAAAGTCTGAATAGCAACAATTTTATATTGTTCAACTTAGAGTGCTCTAACTTTTCCATTCTCATATAAAATACTCACAAACATACAAATATACGTGCATAACTATATGTCAAAAGGGAAATGATGCTGGGCATGGTAGCACATGTCTTTAATCCCAGCACTTGGGAGGCAGAGGTAGGAGTATCAACGTGAGTTTGAGGCCACCCTGAGACTCCATAGTGAATTCCAGGTCAGCCTGGGCTAGAGTGAAACCCTACCTTGAAAACAAACAAACAACAAAAAAAGAAATTATGCATGTATAGAATATTAATTTATGTTTATACAAAAAAAAAATTTTTTTGTTGTTTTTTTGAGGTAGGGTCTCACTTTAGCTCAGGCTGACCTGGAATTCACTATGTAGTCTCAGGGTGGCCTTGAACTCACAGCGATCCTCCTACCTCTACCTCCCGAGTGCTGGGATTAAAAGCGTGCACCACCACGCCCGGCTCAAAAAATAAATTTTATATTTTATAGCAGTTATGGCATAAAAGGATGGAAATACAAATATATACCCAAATAATGTGTAAGAGAGTTATATAGTTATCATTGTTTATGTAAATGTGATTTATTGAGATTTTATAATATAATTAAATTTATTTGATAAGGACCTTAAAAGAATATATAAAATTCCATCTACTAAGATTGTACCTGGCCATTTGTGGTGGCTCACGCCTTTAATCCCAGCACTCGGGAGGCAGAGGTAAGAGGATCACTGTGAGATCAAAGCTACCCTGAGACTACATAATGAATTCCAGGTCAGCCTGGGCTACAGCAAGACCATACCTCAATAAAACAAACAAAAGAAGGTTGTATCTGTAAGAAAGACTGTAAATGGATGTGTAATATTCTATCTATTCTATTATATTCTATTATAGGAAATGATATGTGCTTTATATCAATCCCAATGGTATCCATATAATCATGCAGCCATTCACTCTTGGAAACATCATGAGTTTGGGAAGGACATGTTCCATGACAGAATCCTCCACTAAGAAACTAGCAGAAGTGTTATCTATTTTTAAGGTAGCACCTTGCTCTAACCCAGACTGACCTGGAATTCACTATGTAGTCTCAAGGTGGCCTTTAACTCACAGAGATCCTCCTACCTCTGCCTCCCGAGTGCTGGGATTAAAGACGTGCAACACCATGCCTGGCTTCTGTTTTATAAAATATTTTATTTTATTTTATTTTATTTTATTTTATTTTATTTTATTTTATTTTATTTTATTTTATTGCAAGGAGAGAGAGAGAGAATGGGCATGCCAGGGCCTCTAGCCATTGCAAACTCCACACGCATGGGCCACTTCATGCATGTGGCTTTACGTGGGTACTGAGGAATCAAACCTGGGTCATCATACATTATAGGCAAATGCCTTAACTCCTGAGCCATCTCTCCATGCTCTATTTTTTTAATTAAAATATGTGTATTATGTATTCATGGTGTATATGCACATGAATATACATGTTCATATATGTGTGGTCACACATGTGTGCATATGAAGACCAGAGATCAATGTGTAGTGTCTTCCTAAATCACTCTCTATCTTACTCTTTTTTATTTTTATTTTCGATGTAGTGTCTCACTCTAGCTCAGGCTGACCTGGAATTCACTATGTAGTCTCACAGTGGCCTTGAACTCATGGTGATCCTCCTACCTCTGTCTCCTGAGTGTTGGGATTAAAGGTGTGTGCCACCACACCCACTATCTATAAATATTTAATTCTCCACTATATGCCAAGTCCTTCACCTCAGTGGTGTCCTTATCATGCAGGGGATCTCAAAGGCAGTTTCTATTTGGAAAGAGATTAACAAACCAAAGCCAGAGTGCTAGAAACTGAATATTCACAGCAAGGTATTGAAAGTATGACAATGAGGTTTGGAGAGATGGCTCAGCAGTTGTGGCACTTGCCTGAAAAGCCTGACAACCCAAGTTCAATTCCACTGTACCCATGTAAAGGCATGCACAATGTGACGCATACATCTGGAGTTAGTTTTCGGTGGCTGGAGGTCCCAGCATGCCCATTCTCTATGCTGGGTGTGTTGGCACATGCCTTTAATCCCAGCACTTGGAGGCCTAAGTAGGAGGATCACCGTGGTCTTGAGGCCAGCCTGAGAATAATTCCAGGTCAGCCTGGCTAGATTGAGACCCCACCTCAAAAAAACAAACAAACAAACAAAAAAGCATGACAATGATTCTACCCATATCAGCTGGACGTAGAAACTCAGAAGGAGAAAGAATGAGAGGGATGTTGACCCTGAGAAATGATGTTCCATTATCTCAGGTCACAATGTATGCAACATGAATCAAGAGTCCCTATCTCCTCACACACTAACAGTCCCGTCTTCTTAGAACAAACCATCCATCCAGCACACAAAACTAGGTCTGAAAACAAGGTCACAGGGCTAAAAACTTATGAGGAAGCTGGGAAGGCAGAGGTAGGAGGATTGCTGCAAGTTCAAGGTCACCCTGAGACTACACAGTGAATTGCAGGTCAGCCTGAGCTAGAGCAAGACCCTACCTTGAAAAACCAAAAATTAAAAATAAAAAATATATATGAGGAGAATCTTTAAACCAAAATGGGGTAAATTTAGTACTTTCTTCATTCATTCACTTAGTTATTTATCTTCCAATCTTAGGAGCAGCTCCAACGGCCTTGCACATATTGAGCATTCACTGCATCACTACGCTAAATACCCAGCATACGCACTTCTTTAGACCCCAGTGAAGGATCCACAGAGTTTCATTAGAAGTAAAGGAGGAGTTGGGTCTAAGGAGATAGATGGTTCAGTGGATAAGAATGCTTTCGGAGGCAACATAAGGACCTGAGTTCCCAAGCTCCCATGTGAAAAGCCTGGTATGGCTGTGCATTCCCATAACCTAGGCAGTAATGAGGGAAGAGACAGAAGGATCACTAAGTCTCCTATTTAGCTAATCTAACAAGCAAAAATGCCATGAGTTCTAGGTTCAGTGAGAAACTTAGACTCTAATAAAGCAGAAAAATTATAGAAGAGGGCACCTGACATCCTCTTCTGGCCTTTGCCACCCACCTGTGCGCACAGGTACATGCTTACATCATACTCTACAAACATGCACTGTTGTAGTCAGCTCCTCACGTGGGGATAAACATCCAACCAGAAGCAGCTTGTAGGAGGAAAGGGCTGATTTGATGCTTACAAATTCTAAGGGAACCCCATCAATACTGCAAGAAGCTGACTCCCTTCCATAGATCCAAACAAATAGACACCATCAACAGCCAGCACCACAAAACCACCAAAGCTCAAACTGCTCTGATCATATCTACTAGGGCTGAACCACAAGATCTGCCCCTAGTCACATACTTTTCTTCTCCAGCAGGGCTCTGCCCACTGTAGACTCAAGTTGCCAGCTCATTCTTAATAAAACACAAGAGTCTATGAGGGCCTTATATTCAGACCAACAGACTGAGAGAGAAAGAGCAAGAAGGAAAGAAAGGAGAGCCGTTGGATATAATTGCCTAAGGATTAAATTATTTGTTCATTCTAATAACAACTAATGATGGTTGTTGTTTCCTTTTGGTTTTTGGTTTTATTTTCAGTGTTGGAGCTGGAACCTAGGGCCTTATCCATTATACTCAAGTGTTCTGTCACTGAGCCACACACCCAGCCTACTGGCTATGAGTTTTTAATTCACTAACATGAAATCATCTGAGGTATAAAGTCTGTCCTCCTACGAAGTATATTCATGAAGAAACAGATCCGGCAGGAGGTTATAGTGAGTACAGGATAGACATCTATTACTATCTCACATAGAAATCAAGATGGGAATGTCAACACAGCTCCAGGAAAATTTCAGAGTGCCACAGAGTCTTACAGTACTGTATAGCCTAGTCTCCTTCCACCTTGTCACACTACCATCCAAATGGTGTGTTGGGTTTGACTCAGATCCAAGACAGTGTACTACCAGGTCTTCATTCACTCTGAAGGAAGGGGTACAGAAAGAATCAAGTGGAAGGCCTCCTACAAGACAGTCTGGAAAATTTACCCAGCTAAAATAGTTAAAGGTATTTAAAATTCTCAAGCAGGGATTGCAGGACAAATATAGCACATTGACTGGTTTGTATAGCCAGAAAGTTAACAAAGTTTCTTTTATAGTTGGTTTTTAAAAATGACAAACTGACAATAGGGGACATGTAAAATCTAAAATATTTACTGATTATATATTTTAAAAACTGTGCCTATTTTTGAGGAAAGGAACAGTGGACATAGGGGAAGAACAAGACATCTTTGCCACAGTGATAAATGTCATAACAATTGGGAGTGTTAAGAGTTATGTAAGCAATTGAAATAACATAAGCTCATAGAATTAGTACTTTGGAGATAATTATATGAACAATCTACATTATATAACTGACTTAACATACTTTGACATACTTTGTCACTAAGCTGAAGAGACTAAGAAAACTGACAGGCTTAAAAAGAATTAGAACACTTCACAGAGATTGTTTGCTTTGTAAGTTTAATGTATGATACTTCTGTTTTTATTTCTTCCTATGTAGTCCTTGCTGTCCCCAAATGTACAGCAGCAATTCTTCTGCCTTTGCCAACATATTATATTTCTAAAATCACTTTTAAATGCTTGGAAAGCTTTGACTGTTTGCATCACATTCATTGAGGTGTTCCATCAGATCACTGGAAGCAAGTCAAAAGAAAATATATTAAGTGTGTGATTGTGTGAAAAATATTTAAGACAACGAACTACCTTTTGAAATGGGTAAGATCATTTAAGAAAGCATACTTTGTTTGACTTAAATTAACTAAATCTTAGTCAAGAAAAACATGAAGGGCATTAAATTTTCACTACTTTTGAAAATAGAATAATGCCCTTATGTACAACACAAAACCAAATACAAATTAAGAATTTTGCAAACCTAAAATCTCATCAAGTTCATATGATATGAAAACCCAAGCTTATATAAACAAGTCTTGTTATATGCAGAGCTCAGCCTCCATACATAAAACTGGGCACTGAGAGATAAACAGATCAATTTGTAAAGCCAAGTGGTAGGAGAGAGTGCTGGAGCCTGTGCAAAACAAGAAAGGGACCCAGCCAAACTGAAGATTTTAACTCTTTTTTAAAAATCTATTTTATTTTTTTTTATTTGAGAAAGAGGCAGGTAGAGAGAGGAGAGAGAGAGAGAGAGAGAGAGAATGGGTGCACCAGGGCCTCCAGCCACTGCAAATGAACTCCAGGTGCTTGTGCCCCCTTGGGCATCTAGCTTATGTGGGTTCTGGGGAATCGAATGTGAGTCCTTTGGCTTTGCAGGCAAGTGCCTTAACCACTAAGCCATCTCTCCAGCCCCAGTTTTAGCTCTTTTGACCAAATCTACATGCCACCATTGCCTTCTAGATCCCTCATGATGTAGTTTATCAAAGAAATTTCAGGTAGCTGGACTGTCCAATCTTGGTGGATCCCACCTCGTTAATGAGAAGTACAGGAACACCAGTGAGTCCAAGTCTGTCACATTACAGAGAGCTATTCTTTCCCAGGTCCTTACCGAGAACAGAAAATAAACACCAGAGCAATGAACAATCACCCACTGAATTCAAACACCGTTTCATCTTAACAAAAGTACATTTCAGGGAGAAATCCTATTTAATTTTGTCACTTTGAAATTATATCTGCAGAATTTTTTAAATGCCCAGTTTTGACATTTGAAAACCTTCATATTTTCTGAAAGTTTAACATTTCAGTGTTTGATATTTTAAAATAAAACTTACCATTGCAATGCTACCTCTTTAAATTTAGTGAATGTTAAGGCTGTCACATTGTCTCATAAATCGAAATCCAAGCCACAGGTTGTCTGGTTTTATTTTCCACCTTTCTTAGGATGTTGGAGTGGGGTGTTGATTTCCAGTATTTAACATTTTATGGACAACCTCCCTACAAAAACCCCTCCCACCAACCTTCTTTTGTCCCCCATCTCCATCTTCCTAGATTTCTCACCGAGAACATTGCCAAGCTGGATAAAATGTATGCAAAGAAGAAATTCCACCTTGTCTTCTTGGAAAGGTTAGGATACACTTTTTGGATCATCCTTTTTACGTGGTCAGTCTTATTTGCCCCATCCACCTGAAATGAAGTCAGATTCTAAGGTAATAGCTTTCCACCTCCCATGCTATTACTGTCCTATCAGAAAGCTAGTCGGCTTCATCAGAAGCAAATGGGCTCCTGTGTGATGTCTCTCGTACCCAGCAGAGAACCAGGCACAAAGCCAGAGTTAGGAAATGTTTAGAGAAGAAAAAAAAAAAAAGAGCCTGAGAGGTGGAAATCTGCATCTGACGAGATGATGAAATGAAGCTACTGTGGAAAGAAGTACAGTAAAGGAGTGCCATTCACAGTGTTCTTGGTTGTGTAACCTAAGGAGTTCCTCCCCTGACCTCCACACAGGTGTAGCCTCCATCTTGTCTTATACTGAGATAAAAATGTCCAGAAAGGGCTAGAGAAATGGCTTAGGGGTAAGGCGCCTGCCTTCTAAGCCTAAGAACGCCCATTTGATTCTCTTAGTCCCTCGTTTAGCCAGACGCAAAGTGACGCAAGGGCACAATGCTGCAGCTGTCCACAAGGGGACGCATGTGTCAGGAGTTCGTTCACAGCAGCTGAAAGGCTGCTGATGTGCCCATTCTCTATCTATCCCTCTCTCTCTTTCTCACTCTCTCTCTTGCTCTCGCTCTCTCTCCAAAAAAAAAAAAAAATGGGCCTGGAGAAATGGCTTAGCAGTTAAGGCGTTTGCCTGGGAAGCCAAAGGATCCTGGTTCGATACACCAGGACCCACGTAAGCCAGATGCACAAGGGGCACATGCATCTGTAGTTCATTTGCAGTGGCTAGAGTCCCTGGCATACCCATTCTCTCTCTGTCTGCTTCTCTTCTATCTCTATCTCTCTGCTTGCAAATAAATAAATAAAAATGTGGAAAAAAAGACTATTAAAAAATGTCCAGGAAGAAGCCAGGTATGGTGGCTCACACCTTTAATTCTAGCATTGAAGAGGCTGGAGCAGGAGGATTGCCATGAGTTCCAGATAAACTTGGGCTTCAGAGTAAGATAGTGCCACACAAAAAAAGGAAGGAAGGAAGGCAGAAAGGAAGGAAGGAAGGAAGGAAGGGAGAGAGGGAGGGAGGGAAGGAGGGAGGGAGGGAGGGAGGGAGGGAGGAAGGGAGGAAGGGAGGGAGGGAGGAAGGGAGGAAGGAAAAAGGAAAGGGAGGTAAAGGAAAAGAATAAAAAGAAAAATGCCCAGGATGAGTCAGTATGAAACAAAATTGGGGGTTATTAAGAAATAGATAAGGGGATGGGGAAACAATTCAGTGTATAAAGCACTTGCTATGCATGTATGAAGACTTGAGCTCATATCCCCAACACCTATATAAACACCAGGCATGGTGGTTCTGCAATCCCAGCACCCAAGAGGTACAGACAGATAGATCCCAGAGCAAACTGGCTAGCTAGTCTAGCCAAGTCCATGTGCCTTGAGTTCAGTAAAAGACCTTGTCTCAATAAATAAGGTGGAGAGCCACTGAAGAATGTACCTAGTTTCTACCTATGTACTATACATGTATGCACACCTGCACCCTTCACACATATGAGCCATGTCTGCATATACACCTATTTATTTTTAATAAAGGACAGGTTGGGAGCATGACTAAGTAGTACATTACTTGCCTAGCATACAAGAGGCCCTGGGTACTGCAAAAATAAATAAATAAATAAATAAATAAATAAATAAATAAATAAATAAATAAATAAATAAATATAAATAAATAAATAAATAAAAGTAAAAGAAAAACAAAACAAAACAAAACAAAACAAAACAAAACAAAAAAGGGACAGTACACATCTAAAAAGTGAGCACAGGCTTCTCTAAAGAGAGAATGTGCTGGTTTAAATTAGATGTCCCCCATAAACTCGTGTGTTCTGAATGCTAGGTCACCAGCAGGTGACAATTTGGGAATTGGAGTTTTGCTGGAGGACGTGTGTTTAGTCAGCTTCCCCTCGCCAGTGTTTAGCTCACTCTACTGCAGCAGTGCTCCACCTGATGTGGAAGCGGTGATGTCCACCCTCTGCTCATGCCATCCTTTCTCCTTCCATCACAGGAACCGTGAGTCTGTAAGCCAAAATAAACCCTCTCCTCTCACAAGCTGCTTTTGTTCCAATGCTTTGTGCCAGTAACACAGAGGTAACTCAAACAGAGAGAAAAAGCGAAGCATACTGAAATGTCTTTGTAATAACTACATTCTGTGACTTTTGAAGTTGCATTACTTAAATGATGTAATTTACAACCATGTCTAAAGATTAAGCAAAGTTTAAAAATTAAGTAAATCAAATATGAGCTAGTATACTTAGTACTCTTAACTAATTTCCTTTTACCAATGAAACTATAAGATATTTTCTGAGCTCTACTGCTCAAGTTTACAGGTGGGAGAGGAAGCATGCTAATCAAGTTAGATTCATAAGTTACATACATTTTGGCTTTAAAGATGGCTCATTAACTATTTTCAGACCGTTGTTTGAAATGGCTCTCAGAAAGAGGATCATTGAGCTGGAGAGATGGCTTAGTGGTTAAGGCTTGTGAAGCCTAAGGACCCAGGTTTGATCCCCCAGTACCCACATAAGCCAGGTGCACACAGTGGTGCATGCACCTGGAGTCCATTTCCAGTGGCTGGAGGGCATGGTGTGCCTATTCTCTCTCTCTCTCTCTCTCTCTCTCTCTCTCTCTCTCTCTCTCTCCCTCTCCTCTCCCTCTCCTCTCTCTCTTTCTTCTCTCCCTCTCATACTGTGTGATTTTGTCAGTTGTGTCAAAGTTTTGGACTTTTGACCAGGAAACACTACATTCCAGATCTCAGGGAATGAGAGTTTCTCTCTTTCATGTGTCCCCTTAATTTTTCCTGTCTTTCTATACTGCCTCATAATAGCTTTCTGGTGTTTAAGAATGAGGTAGAAGTTCAACATTGTGCTTGGACAAAATCCCCAACCAGACATAGCTTGTGGAAGGAAAGGGTTTATTTTAGCTTACAGTTTTGAGAGCAAGGCTCATCATTGTGGGGAAAGCATGACAGGAGCAGAGTGTCAAGCATCACATCTTCACATCTGCAGGAATGAAGCACCAAGAATGGGCTAAATGCAGCAAACGGATGGACTATACCACCCGAGTGCCTGCCTGCAGTGACATACTTCCTCCAGCTAGGTTCTGCTTCCAAAGGTACAGAATCTTCCCAAATGGCACACCAACCAGGAATTAACTATTCAAATATATGAAGCTGTGGGGGACATTTTACATTCAAACCATCATTTTCTCTATTCTAGAAGTCTCCATGATTACTGTAAGGAAGCCAGATATCCCGGCATGCATGTGTGCACACACACACATGCGCGCATGCACACATGCACACACACCTCATCTTCAATAAGGAAAAGACTATGAAAACTAAGGCTACTTCTAAGCCATTCATATCAGCCTATGCTGGTTCACGCAATCCTGTACTTGCCTAAGCTAGATTTCATTTGTTTGAAGCTAGCTTGATTGGCCTTTCCCACTCTAACTCAACTAATTTTCCCCCTTTGTATTGCATACAATTGTGAATTGTAAATCTAACAAAAGTGAAGTGGCTTGAGTCACGTTTTATATACTAACACTTGGCTTCATCCCATCTTTCCTTTTGGACTGCATTTCTGTGTGACTTGCCTTTTCTACTTTACAGATTCTATTGTTTTGTATATGTGCTTAGTAGCAGTTTTTGATCATTCTCTTGAACTACATAGGGTATGGACACATTGATATGCTCAAAGTCACAGGGACAATAACTACTACCATATAACTTTACTACCACAGAAAAAAAACATTCAAATTTCACTTCAGGGGAACCTATGAGAATGCTTCTGTATTATATAATAACATCTCATATTGAAAAAATTTCATCTGTTTTTAATAAGTGAAGTTATTTTTTTTAAAGTCCAAATGAGTAAAAATATCCCTTTAATCTGAGTTCTTCTCAGTTATTCAAAATTGAGAACAATGAGGAAATGGAGGTGATTCACCATTGTTAATAAATAGAGATGGAATAGCCAGGTGTGGTGGCACACGCCTCAGTCCCAACACTTGGGAGGCAAAGGTAGGAGGATTGCTGTGAGTTCAAGGCCACTCTGAGAATAATTCCAGGTCAGCCTAAGCTAGAGTGAGATCCTACCTTGGGAAAAAAAAATAGACAAGGAATATTAGTAGGGATTCATATCCTTTAGGAATCTGAACAGAATTTATCATCTGAAAGTTAGGAATCCTCTTGTCAAAGAAGTACTAACATGGATTCATTGAATATTTTTAATTTATTTACATATTTATTTGAGAGAGAAAGAGGCACAAAGAGAGAATGAGAGAGAGAGAGACAGAGAGAGAGAGAGAGAGAGAGGGGGTGGGGAGAGAATGGGCATGCTCAGGTCTCCAGCCACTGCAAAGGAACTCCAGATGCATGTCCACCATGTGCATCTGGCTTATGTATGTACTAGGAATCGAACTCAGGTCCTTCAGTTTTGCAGGCAAGCACCATAAATACTGAACAATCTCTCCAGCCCTAATTAAATAATTTTAAAGTACATTAAAGAGTTCCACAGACCCACCAACCCACAATTACCAAGCCTATCCATTATACTAAAGCCCATTACACTATAACACGGATTTTCAAATGACCATCTGTAGATTTGTGTTAAGTGATACAATCTCTAATATTCTACAGAAAAGGTAGAATTTTACATAATGAATATAGAAATAGAAATAAGTTGTCTGCACATCTTGCTTATAGAGGTTTCCAGTTTATCTTTATGTGGTGGCTGCTTAAATTAGCTTTTGGTTCCATGAAGTCAGTTTTTTTCTATAGTAAAGAAGGTATACAATATTGCCTTGGGAACTGCACTTCCAAATAACCAACATAAGACTGGCAATGTAACTAGTGTTGACTCAGAAACTGCAATTCTGATGATTTATTACAACTTAATAAAAACATAAATATAATACATTTCCTTTTTGTATTGTGAGTCTTAGATTTTAAACCCTTTTTATATTACAGACACTTAAAATAAATATTTTCTGATGGGATATACTTAACTTATACATTGATTCAAGGAAGACTGTGTTAATTTATAATAGGGCTGAACAAAATGATACATTGGCAACTACACTAATTTTAAAATCAAAAACCCATTAAAGATTAATCATGATTATTAATCATATAATAAATAGTTCTTATATTCACCAATTAAAATCAACAAAATTAAATACCTCATTAAAAGCCAGCTTATTTCAGTTAGTGGATTCTAAATAGGCAAATCCACTCTACCAGAATGACTTCTAATTGGTGCTATTGTTTCTTCCAGTGGATTCATAATTTTGCAAAAAAAAAAAAAAAAGCCTAAATGGAATTTTTCTACTATTTTTCTCTTTACACTGCCAACAGAGGTAGTAGATATATAAGTGTATTAAATTAGAAGAGAAAGGAAGAAAGGTAGAGTGGCTGATGTAAAATAATTTGGGGAGGACTGGGGAGAAGACTAGGTGGGGAAGAAATCTTGCTATGTAAGTATATGGAACTGAGCTTAATCCCCAGTACCCACAGAAAAAGACAGGCATGGTTGAACATGCCTATAATCTCAGTGCTAAGGATGAGAGAGACAGGAGGATCTCTGGAGCTCCATGACTATTCAGTCCATCTGAAGTATGGGGAACTCCAGGATCAATGTGTGACCTGTCTCAGGGAAATAAGGCAGAAAAGCAATAAATGAGGATACCTGATGTCTACCTCTGGCCTATGCATGCATGAACAAGAGGGGAATGTGTCTGCACTAACATGTGCATACAATTCATAAAAACACATACACACACACCACATATTATATACAAAAAGTTTTTGAACTATATTCAAAAATTGCTAAGATTCTGGGCTACAGATGTAGCGTAGGATAAAAATACTTGGCTAGACTGAGTTATAGCCCCAGCACTGGACAAAAATAATGACAACACCATAGACACAAACCTTAACTTTATAATTGACTAACATTCATTTTACTATAAATCATGTGTATAGTTCTCATTCAACCCATTTTAGCCTAGAAATATCATAAGATAAAATACATTTAATACATCTAGCCTAACCAGTTTCATAATGTATGATTCTGTCATTGGTGGAACAAAATGCCCAACCAGAAGTAACTTATGGGAAGAAAAATGTTTATTTTGGCTTACAGTTACATAAGGTAGAGTGCATCATGATGGGGAAAGCATGGCAGAAGCAGGAAGCTGCCATTACATCATCACATCAGCAGGGGTGAAGTAGAAAGCAATGTCCTGGTGCTCAGCTATCTTTCTCCTTTTTATACTGTTCAGGACTCTTAGCCCATGGAATGGTGCTGCCTACAGTTAGGGAGGGTGTTCCCACTTCAATTAATCTTATCTCCAAAATCTTTCATATTTATAACCAAAGATTTATTGCCATGGTATTCTAAATCTTGTCAAGTTAACAAGTACAGATTACCTATCACCTTAGCTTAACCTCGTGTATCTTAACTGTGTTCAGAACACTTAAAATAAATACCTCACATTCGTGAATACCACATACAATTAGACCAGCAAAAGATCAAATTTCAAAGTGTAGTTTCCAGTGAATACATATTAATCTCATGCTACTGAAAATGTGAAAAATATTAATTTGAAGCATCTGAAACTATCAACAGTTACGTATTATTTATGATTTAAAGAAGAAAAGGCAAATTTATTGACATCTTAAAAATCATCAGCTATAAAAAATAATTCTATTTGGTATCAAGATATTGAAAAGAATATAACAGTGAATAGGACATCAAAGAAATAATTTTATTTTAAAAGATATATTTTCTTTCACGGGATTTCTATGTTTTGTTTTCGCAATGCAGGAGATGGAACCCATGGCATGACATATATTTAGGAAAGCATTCTATCACTAAGGTACATCCCAGCCCCATCTATTTGGTTGTAAGATGTTCCTTCTCTGTTTTTTTGTTCACCATCTTTTTAAAATATTTATTTATATTTATTTATTTATTTATGAGAGAGAGAGAGAGAGAGACAGAGAATGGGCACGACAGGGACCCTAGCCACTGCAAACATCTCCAGATGCATGTGCCACCATGTGTACCTGGCTTACGTGGGAACCTGGAGAATCGAACCTGGATCCTTAGGCTTTGGAGGCATGCACCTTAACCGCTAAGCCATCTCTCCAGCCTGTTCACCATCTTTTTTAAAAAAATAAAAATGGATGCATACATGTGAATATACATGATGTGTGTGCTTGGGAGTGTGTGTGCCATGGTGCATGTGTGGAGGCCAGAGGATGTTTGTCCTCAGGATGTTTGTCCTTCCTTCAACCTGTTTTAAGACAGGGATTTTCAGTTTGCTACTGTAGTTGTCAGTCTTGCTGACTCTCAAGTTCCAGATTCTTCTGGCTCCACCTCCCACTGCCATAAGTGCATTGGGATCAGGGATACATAGGCCATTTTGCATTATACTTTACATGGTGCTGGGGAAGATCCATCTTGGATTAGCAAGCTCACAAGCAAGCACCTTTAGCTGCTGAGCTTTCTCCCTAGACCCATTCATCATCTTTCTATTCATTTTGATTGTCCTTTTCTACCTATTTTTGAATGTATTATAGTAGTTAGATTAAATTACTTGTTTACTAATTACTACTAATAGCTGGTTGACATGTAGCCTTCAGCTATCAAGTTTTTCCCCTTTCCTTATGATGTTAGGATGGAATTGTTTTCTTCCTCCTTCCAAATCAAGACATTTCCAATTATATCCTGGGCATTACTAATAGATACAATCCAGAGTCTCTTATGTTTCTTTCAAGAGTGATGAGTTGTGTCTTAGCTGACATAACATTACTGGAGGATAAGTTCAATTCTATGGGAGTTAGTTTTTCTAATGATGGATCTTGTTCAACTTGGCCATTATTTAAAGAACATAGTACTCATTCCTATGACATGGTCCCTACTGACAAGGCATGGCTACTCAAGGATTCTAAGGGAAAAAAAGCTTAAAGTATTCAGTACACTCTTACTAATTAGCAGGTTATGGATTATAATATAAGTCTTCTTAGCACATGTATAAAATCTGTTTTAGTCTTAACATCCCAACTATGTTTTCTGTTGTGTTCTGTGGATTCACTTTTGCAAATGGAATTGAAATTCCAGGGATATATATATATATATCCCCAATTCCACAATTCTCCTCTCAACTCCCAAGATGTTTGGGGAGTCCTGAATTTTAACTTGTGACTCTTCTACTTAAGAATATCTCCTTGAGGGCCTAGAGAGATGGCTTAGCGGTTAAGGCACTTGTCTGAGAATCCTAAGGACCCATGTTGAATTACCCAGAACCCATGCAAGCCAGATGCACAAGGTGGTGTATGTATCTGGAGTTCTTTTGCAGTGGCTGGAGGCCCTGGCATGTCCATTCTCTCTCTCTCTCTCTCTCATAAATAAATAAAGAAAATAATTTTTTAAAAAGAATATCTCTCAGCCAGGCATGGTGGTGCATGCCTTTAATCCCAGCACTCGGGAGGCAGAGGTAAGAGGATCGCTAAGAGTTCGAGGCCACCCTGAGACTACATAGTTAATTCCAGGTCAGCCTGGACCAGAGTGAGACCCTATCTCGCAAAACCAAAAAAAAAAGAATATCTCCTTGATTATCATCCCTGTGTGCTATGTAAGCTGGAAATTACCCACACTGGAAAAACTAGTTCTATCTGAATCTTAATAATGTGTGTCTTTCTTCTTTTGAGGGTCATAACCTCTGAAGATCTGACATACTTTGGTTATTCTCCAAACAACTTCCAATCTATTGTTTTCACAGTTTATAATTTTGAGTTTATAATCATTACATTAGATGTTTGGTGCAATGATGGTTATTAAATTACAAGCTACACTGCCAATACTGGAATAAGAACCTTGGAGATTTTTGTTTGGAAAAAAAAAGAAGAAGGAAGAGGTGTTCTTTTTTTTCCCCCTCTCTCTATTTCACAGTCTTGGTTTAAATATTGAGAAATGTCTATCTACTGGAAAGAGCTTTGGATCTTAATAGTCAAATTTTAAGACAGAATATTAATGAAGAATAGTGAGGCAGTTTTTCATACCAAAACCAGAATATCTGAATTGTTTTCACTGTGCATATGGCATTATATGTCTTGGCAATTTTACAAGGTATATCCATCGCCCTGTCATGTAGATTTAACACCAAGAAAATGGAAACTCAGGTGCACTGTTATTTTTCTAACAAGAAATGACAACTGATAGTAAAGGAAGATTAAGAAGGCTCAAAAGTGAAAAATGCAAGCCAACTGAAAAGGGATTCTTATAAAGGTCTATCTCACATAGAAGGCAACAGTGTTCCTTTATTTGATAGCATAGAACCCAACACTACATAACCAAACAAGATCACTATGATATCTGCAGCAATATTTTTAAATATATTTTATTTATTTATTTATTTATTTATTTATTTATTTATTTATTTATTTAAGAAAGAGAAAAAAAAGGCAGAGAGAGACAGAGAGGGAGAGGCAGAGGGAGAGAATGGGCACGCCAGGGCCTCCAGCCACTGCAAACGAACTCCAAATGCATGAGCCCCCTCATGCATCTGGCTTACATGGGTCCTGGAGAATCAAACCAGGATCCTTTGGCTTTGCAGGCAAATGCCTTAAGCGCTAAGCCATCTCTCCAGCCCCCTGCAGCAATATTTTTATCAATCAAATGTTCTACTTGTGAGAAACACAAACACAATGTGGATAATGCAGTCTCAAAAGGGATTAATTAATTAAAAGGTTATTCGTGATGGCTGTTCATGAGCCTCGAGAGAATGTGAGTAGAGAGCAATGTGCTTAAGGTAAACATTCTAAATTACATCATGAATCAGAAGCGTGAAAATGCTACCACTGCCACTACTGAGGTTGAACACTGACACCCATTGGACACCGCAGTGCTGCACTTGTATTGCCTCTGCTATACCTGCAGCAACTGAGGCCTATGGTAACACACAAACCTACTACTACCATGACTTGCCACCAGAGTGGATTCTGACAGGGAGATAGATATGCCCTGTAGAACTGCCAAGAGCTAGAGTGGTAAGTTCAGGTGTTGGTGTGTTTTACTGGACATATGCTTCATTGACAAGTGCAAGGAAGGCTGGCAAGGTAGATCTGGACTGTGTTCAGATTCTGTAGTATGGGGGCCTCCTGCCTCATAGCCTGGGAGAGTCCTCACTTGTATAAAAGTACTTTGAGGGCTGGAGAGATGGCTTAGCAGTTAAGTGCTTGCTTGTGAAGCCTAAGGATCCCGGTTCGAGGCTCAATTCCCCAGTACCCATGTAAGCCAGATGCACAAAGTGGTGAATGCATCTGGAGTTCATTTGCAGTGGCTGGAGGCCATGGCATGCCCATTCGCTCTCTATCTGCCTCTTTCTCTATCTGTCTGTTGCTCTCAAATAAATAAAAAAAAAAAAAAAAAAAAAGGACTTTG
Source organism: Orientallactaga sibirica (assembly GCA_036365145.1). Taxonomy (NCBI): domain Eukaryota; kingdom Metazoa; phylum Chordata; class Mammalia; order Rodentia; family Dipodidae; genus Orientallactaga; species Orientallactaga sibirica. The sequence continues at coordinate 4,035,145 of JAEOAD010000982.1, forward strand.
ATGCCGGGAGCCTTCCTCAATGATAATCTCTTATAATACCCTTGAAGAAAAAAAAAACACTTGTTAATAACTTATTCAGGGAAAAGGAGATAAAATGGCTCAGAGGGGGCTGGAGAGATGGCTTAGCGGTTAAGGCAAATGCCTGGAAGGTGTAAGGCCCAGGTTCAATTCCCCAGGACCCACGTAAGCCAGCTGTATAAGGGGGCACATGCATCCGGAGTTCATTTTCAGTGGCTGGAAGTCCTGGTGCGTCCATCCTCTCCCTCTCCCTCTCCCTCTCCCTCTCCCTCTCCCTCTCCCTCTCCCTCTCCCTCTCTCTCTCTCTCTCTCTCTCTGTCTCTCTCTAATAAATAAAATAAATTTTAAAAAGATTGCTCAATGGTTAAAGTACTTGCCATAGAAGCATGAGTAACTGAGTCTGGATCCTCAGAACCCACACAAAGCCAGACATAGTTGTGTGTGTACAGATGAGCCTATGGTGAGATTGGAACCAGAGAATCATCTAGAAGTGCACAGGTCAGGTAGCCTGATGTATAGCAGCAAACAACAAGAGACCCTGCATCAAACAAGGTGGAAGGTACGGACCAAAACCTAAGATCTATGATCTTCACACACATGACGTGGCATATGCATGACCCCTCCCCCACAAACACGCTGCACATGCACATGCATGCACACAAGATAAAATAAAAATAAAAAAGAACCTATTCAGCTATAGTCAATTTTCTGTTAAGACATTAGTTTACATAATTTAAACTCTAAAAACTTTCAGGCAGATTTGATTATTTTCCTTGCAAGACTTGATTCTGAGGCTCCAAAAGATCACACAATGACTAATACCAGATTTGTCACCAGGATTATCCAGGGTCAAAGTCATGTGTGTTTGAAGAAGGCAGTAAACATACTTACATGAAAGCTATGGACTAAATATTGCTCACTGTGTCCTACCCAAATGGCCATCACAGTCCTTAGTCCTTTCCAGAACTTCCTTACATACAAAGCTAAATTCTCGGCTCCACCTTAAAGTCCCTTTCAGGTCAAGACAGCATCTTCTTTTCTGAATCTATAATTAGCCCACGTGGTGCCTAAGCACAAAAGTGAAGCTCAATCCTTATTTGCCGAATCGACTGCACAAATCTTGAAAATTCATTTCTGTGATGAAAGGGGTAATGCTGAGGTAAACAGAACTGCCTGGTGAAGTTGCATAATTAAACAGCTGCTCAATAGGATGTGGTGAAGGAAACAATACAATGCACCATTTTGTACAGAGGGATGATTCCTTTAAGAAAATAAATACCCCAGTATAATAAGTCATCTTATAAGGGCTTTTGGCATTCTAAGTCAGCTGTGCCCTGAGAGGACACAGAACGAATTAAACTATTTTTCTTACCTCATACCATCTATAGTCTCATTTATTCTGAACTCCAATCCCCTTGCCAAAAATCCTGGCTTAGCAATTTCTTCATATAAAAATAAAAATCCTCTTAACTTGAAGGGAAATTGTACTAATATGAATTTCTCATATATAAAGAAAAATTTAAGCCACATTTCAAAATTTATTTATATATATATATATATATATATATATATATATATATATATATATAATGTTGATTCCTTAAGAGGCAGACATTGTAGAATATATGGCTATATGCAAGAATTAATTTCATAATAAGGTAGTACATAGCTGGAACAGGTTGTCAAATTTCTCTCTCTGGAAATCTTTGACAATGGGATAGATCTTCATCTATCCTGGATAATTCAGTCTGTCTGGGTGTATGGAGAACAGGCTTTGTGGTCTCCCAAAGTCCTTTCCATTCTCATCGTTTCAAAGCCTTCCTTGAGCATGTCATTAGCTGTGGTGGTTTTGTGACCAGGTTGGTCAAAGAGTATTAATGGGACATTTCTTTCCCTCTTAGATGTTACAGTCTGGGGCAGCCATAAATGTCAATCCTTTAGGATTCAGTAACAAAGCAAAAACATGAGCCCAATTCATGAATGGAGCCTTTTGCACCTTGCACAACTTTTGAATAAGTATGTGAAATGGACAGGGGAGGGCAAAAATATGTAAATGAGCAGGGGGAGATTTAGGAAGAAGAGATCTATACACCAGCAACTTTTCTCCATTGATTAGGAAAGTGGTGAGAACATTTGAAATGCCAAGATGGGAGCTAGAGACTGCTCAGTGGGTAATGCACTTGATACTTGAGGACAGCTCCAATAGCGCATATCTGTGATGTCAGTGCACCTACAGTCAGACACAAGAGAACACCGGAGAACAGAATCACCGACCAACTAGCGAGGTAAACAAATGCAGCAGTGAATAATGTGAGGCCCTGCATCAAACAAGATGGAAGGCAAGATTGTCCTCTGATGTGTCATACAAGCATCTGCACTCACACAGACACAAATGTACACAGAGAAAAAGAAAGAGAGAAATAATTTCATAAAGAAGAAGAAATACCATAATACAGGACTTATCACAGGGGAGGGAAGTGTGCAAAGGCAAGAGATATATGACCTCCTCCACATGGGATGTGGAATTTGTGAGGACCAGAGCCAAGCTGACAGATGCACTGCTTTCAGATTACTGGAAGAAGGTGCCTTTGAAGGGCAAGGCATATCGAAAGAAAGAACTGGGGCGGGGGGTGTACTACCAGCACCTTCCTTCTGCATTGGGAAGCCAGGAGGAGCTCTGAGCTCACTTTTCAGCATGGTATCTTAGAGATCTGTGAGGAACTTAACATGGCAGTGGTATCAATAAGACCCTGAGAGCAGGCAGTCCAGCCAGCATGCCAAGTTCAAGACAGGAAGTCTCAAGAGAGGAAGAAAAAGGCCTGATAATAAAAATCCTCTCACATTTCCCCCATTGCTACAGACTGAACACAAAGCTTGCTTGCTAGGCATGTACTCTACCAGTGAGCTAAATCCCCAACTTTTCCTCTCACTTTTTCAACTCCAGGGACACATAGAAACAGAACAGGGTTTCTCAAAGGGAACATGGTTGGGTAGTAATGTGTGGGGCTTCACAGTTCTTAAGAAAGGCTTGCTCTGTGCCTCATAGATGTTAAGTAGTATCATTGATAGCAATCTTCCTGCCTCAATATGAAGGCGAAAAATGTCTCCAGGCAGAACATGTAGGGTGTGGGGAGATGGACCAGGGGGTAAGAGTACTTGCTATGCAAACAGGAGGCCCAATTCACCTTGAATTTGATTCTCCAGCACTCATGTAAACAATTGGGCCTGGACAAAAAACCTGTAACCCCAGTCCTGTTGGTGGTAGTGATGGAAGTATCACTGGGTCTCTCTCATCTGCTCATCTGACTGAAAACAGTGGCTTCAGGCTGAGAGATGCTGTTTCAAGGAAACATGAGGATATGTGATAGAGGACGACACTCCACGTTCTACTCTGAAATCCTCACATATGACTACAAGACACACACATTTACACACACACACACACACACGTGCGCGCACATCTCCATATATTAAAATTATTCCTGAAGGTACAAGGAGAAAGTCAAAATTGCCTCTCCTGGTAACCAAAATAACACAGAACTTAGAACATGCCTCATTTAAACAGGATAAGTCTGTCCCTCATTTAGGTATTTTTAGTTCATTTATTTGTTTACAAAGAGAGAGACAGACAGAGGCAGGGAATGGGCACACCAGAAGCCTCTTACCAATTTGAATGAATCGAGATGCATGTGCCACTTTGTGCATCTGTCTTTACATGCCTACTGTGGACTCAAACCTGGGCTGTCAGGGTTTGCAAGCAAGTGCTTTAACTGCTGAGTCATCTCTTCAGGAAGACCTCATTTGTATATTTTTATAAAAGCTAAATAAGATCAATGAAAAGCAAGCGTCTTTGCATGTGCAAAGAGATGACCAAAGTGGATGAAAATCCTGAGGAGTGAAGATTTCTTTGTATTTCTGAGTAAACACTGTTGTTATGGAGCCCCTGTTCCAATTAAGGGTCAACTTGATGGATTTTCTCTGAATCAAATCCTTTATCTTGTGAGAGTGAAAAGAGTTCTGATAGAGGGAAAAAATAAGGCATTATTTGTTGGTAATGCCTAGGAACAAATGAAGAACTTAGTAGAATCATTGTAAAAATCAAGTACTTTTGTTTTTGTTTTGAGAGAAGGAACTAATTTGAGTAATCAGGGTATTATCTCTTTTATTTAGCTCTGTCCCAACCCTTCATAAATCTTTCTAGTACCATCAGGACTAAGAGCCTGAATGTTTCCCAGCTTCCTTGGGAGGTAGAGCTCCCACTTGCATTCTGTCGATGATACTCACGAGAGATCTAATCTGGACAAAGGAAGAGAACATAGTACTTATCAGCAGCCAGAAGTCAGATGTGTGCACATCCACAGATGTCAAGGGCAGGGTTTTAGCCCTGTTTTACAAAAATCTTCCTAAGAATAGCCCCATTAAGTGCTGTGGACTACTAAGATTCGGGGTGGCAGGTTCCTCTCTTTGCTGCCCTCCCTGAGTTCTTCATATGAGCTCAATGCCCTTAGCTTCCTTACTTATTTCTTCTAACAGCATGTAAGCAAGTAATTCCTATACTCAATCCCCATACTGCTCAACATATCTACAGAGGTTTCCGTGTACCTTACTCAACCTTCACTTACCCATAAATAAAGCTATCAGAGTACAAACTCGGTGAGACATTGGGAAAAATCAAGAGAAAGGAGCCTGGAGTGTGGCTCGGTGGTAGAATGGGTGCCTAGCAGGTACAAGGTCCTGAGTTCAATCCACAGCACTGCAAAAAAAAAAATTAAAAAAAGAATATTACCATGAACAGGGGGACATTGCGTTGACTTTCAGTACTGCCATAAATGACTTACAACTGAAAACCAGTTGTGTTCCTTCTGCAGACTCAAGAGAATAATCTTAAAAGCAATAATTTTGCCTTGCTTCTGTTTACCTCCTAGTGATTGCCTGTGATTGTTGACATTCCATGACGTTCAGAAGTCTTACTAGAATCTCTGTCTCCAACATCACATGGCATAATACCCTCAGTTCCTCTGTGGCAAGTACTCCTCGCATGTCCTTTTTATAAGGAGAGCAGTCATTCAGTCAAAGTTCACCCTGACTGAGCAGGACATCATCTTATTTTGATTTCATCCACAGACATTCTATTTCCAAATAAGGACTGGATAGACCACAACTAACTATATATATATATAATTTTTCTTTATTTGAGAGAGAGAGAAATAGGTTAGGAGGGAAGGAGGGAGGGAGAGAGAGAAAATGGGCATACCAGGGCCTCCAGCCACTACAAATGAACTTCAGACACATGTGCCACCTGTGTGCATGTGTCACCTTGTGTGTCTGGCTTATGTGGGATCTGCAGAGTCAAACATGAGTCCTTAGGATTCGCAGGCAAGCATCTTAACCACTAAGCTATCTTTCCAGACTGAAAAAGACTTCTGAGTGAAGTTAGTACAGTCATCAAAAACAAAGTTTGGCACCTGTTTGCTTTCTCCCAAAGACTGTGTACATTCCGCCCTGAGTATGCCAGAAAGCACACCTGATATTATAGGTGCTGTGTATTCAGATTTAAAGTTCTAACTTTTTTTCAGCTGGAACCATGGAGGGAGTCCCAAAGAGAAGCAAAAAGAAGGTCCCTGTGGTGGTAGAAACCCTTAAGAAAATGTGAAGTAATTTCACAGAGTTGAAGGGTAAGGCACTTGAGAAATGAGTTTGCCCAATAGATGCTTCTGAAGCTCATCTATGAAAAGTCTAAGAACTGTTCCAAAGAATAAAGGGGAATGTACAGGGCTAAGATTAGCATGACTACTATGGCAGGAAAAGTTAGCAAACCTCATGTCTCTGCAAGACCCAAACTGGCATTTGTCATTAGAATCACAGGCATCAGTGGGGTGATACCAAAGGTTCACAAAGTGCTGCAGTTTCTTCCCCTTCATTCGATCTTCAATGCCCCATTTGAAAAGCCCAAGACTTCCATTAGCATGCTGAGGATTTTGGAGCCCTGTGTTTTATGAGGCTACCCAAAACCTGAAGTCAGTAGATGGACTAATCTGCAAGCGTGGCTGGGGCAAAATTCATGATGTGAATTGCCTTGGCAAATCACTCTGATGACTCGCACTCTTGATAAATATGGCATCATCTCCATCTGATTCCCGGGATCTACACTATGGGGGAAACACTTGAAAGAAGTGAATAACTACCTGTGGCCCTTCAAACTGTCTTCTCCATGAAGTAGGATGTAGGAAAATAAATCATGCCATTTTTGTGGAGTATGGAGATGCTAGCAACAGGGAAGAGCAGATCAGAAGGCTTTTTATTAGAAAGGTGAACTAAGGTACCTACCTACATTGGTATTTTTGTAATCTGGTCAGTTAATAAACATTGACTGCTAGAAAATTGAAAAAACAATCTAAACTCCAAAGCCAATATAGATACTGCCCCCCAAAGTGTTTCGAATAGGTGACACAATTACTTCTGAGGGTAAAATTCATGTACAACCACTCCCACTGATACTCCTAACAGGTGACAGTTTATATCAAACATTGCTCAGTTCATTCACTCAACAAAGCAGTTTGGCACCAACATGGACCTTGAGCTAAATCAAAGAAGAGGGATGAATTGCTACTCAACTAATGATGCTATTTTAAACATTTGGATACAACAAACTATAAAGATAACCTTCTGCAACTGGCCCAAACACAGCATGTGCATTGCCAATAAGATTCAGAGATATAGAACTGCACTGTGTGTGGACCAACCTCTCCGCAAACCTTTCATCATGAGAATTATGAGGAAATCCTGGCACCCAGAATGGACCACCATTTAGCAGGATGGGAAGAAATGAGGATGATGTCAGAAATACCATGGCATGAGAAGGAAACCAAGAAGAGAAGAACCACAGAGTGTAAACATGCCACTTTGAATCAGATGGCCCCCATAAACTCACGTGTTTTGGACGCTTGGTCCCTAGCTGGCAGTCATTGGGAGATGGAGCCTTGCGGGAAAAGGTGTGTTGCTGGGGTGGGATTAGGGGTATTACAGAGCTGGGCTCACTGTCTTGCTGCTCTTTTGGACCTATTGTGGCAGGAAGTGATGCCAAGCCTCTGCTCTACCTATTTTCCCTGCCAGCATGAAGCTTCCTCTGGACACTAAAAGCCAACATAAACCCTTTACTTCCATCAGCTGCTTTTGGTCAGATGTTTTGTCCCAGCAATGTGAAGGTAACTAAAACAGCCGAACAAGACAACAAATCTCCAGGCAATTACCAAGACCTCAGCAAACACTTCTGGAATCATATAAGCCATAAGCATGTTTATTATCTCTTTACAGCTGTACAACTGGGACAAAGAGTTCTATTGAATTTTCAAATCAGTTCTCTAACTGAGCACTTAAGGAAGGATGGGTGCATAACCTCTAAAGCATCTCTTCATTCATCTCTGTCGTCACCCAGAGCTATGAGAGCATCCTCTCTTCCTGCACCCTGTCATTCACCCCACTCCCGCCCGGAAAGTGTTCATTAGTAAACAGAGGTTTTCCTGACTCACCCTCCAAAGGCACGGCAAACATTAGGAACTTCTTGGTATTTCATTTATTAAGTGTTGAAGCTAAAAGCACCTCTGCCATGCTAATGCACCTTGGTTCCGTCACCATCTCTTATAAGTGGAAAGATTTTAGACCCGGACACAAAGCAATCAATTGGAGGATGCAGCACCAGAAGTGAGTCATTGTGGAGGATGTCATTCACTATGCAAACTCAAGCTCCCATTCTCAATCATTTATTCGAAATACCCCTATAGTAGCAATTACACAGCATATTCTTTGATTTGGGATAGTGCTGTTGTTGTTGGAGCAATTCTTACCTTAAAAGATGAGATGATTTATAATTCTTTTCAGTATAAAACTAGGTTTCTTTCAGAATTATTAAAAATGCTATATGAGCATATAAAATACAGTGAAAATACAAATAAGAAAACGACAAATATAACACAATATCTACCTGCCATAGATAACGTAATTCCAGACTTTAAGACAGGCATACCCACTTTTTCACCTGAGTTTACACAAACAACCCTAATTAAACTCAAATGTGTCACAAAGAAAGAAAAAGAAGGAAGGAAGGAAGGAAGGAAGGAAGGAAGGAAGGGAGGAAGGAAGGGAGGGGAGGGAGGGAGGGAGGGGGAGGAGGGAGGAGGAGGAGGGAGAGGGGAGGGGGGGAGGGAGGGGGAGGGGGGGGGGGGAGGGGAGGAGGGGAGGGGGGGGAGGGGAGGGGAAAAGGGAAAAGGAAGGAAGGAAAAGAAAGAGAAAGAAAAGAAAGACATGAAAGTAGGAAGGAAGGGAACTAGTTCAGAAGAAGACATTCAGTGGTGGTGGAGGAAAATAAGAAAAGTTAGTGGTGGTGAGTATTATCAAAATAATTCTATACATGTATTAAATTTTTTAAGAATTAAAACAGATAGCTAGGGCTATGGTTCAGTGGATAAAATGCTTGCCACTCAAGCCAAGGTTTGATTCCCAGATCTCACATACAAAGCCCTAAGTCATGGCAGGCTTCTGTTGTCCCAGCATGTAATGGCAAGATGGAAAGCAGACAGAAGAATTTCCTGGAAGTTCCTACTGAGTGCATGAAAGAAAACATCCTGCCTCCAATAAAGTGAAAAGGTTAGCACCAACCCCAAAGTAATTCTCTGACCTTGACTGACACACAGTGGTGCATGCACCCACTCTCACACACAAGGACATATACACACACATAGACAAGTTTGTTTTTTTTAACAATATGCAAGGCCTCCTGATTTTACATCTTTAGGAAGTTTTTGAGGCTCAAATGGAGTTTTGTAATTCCTTGCTTACATTAGTTCATTTAAATCTGAGCTTGTTTGAATTTTTTCATTTATCATGTCTCCCTAAATCAATCAAGTGTTCTTGTTTTTAAATAATTTTTCATAATATGTATTTATTTATTTGAGAGAGAGAAAGAAACAGATGAAGAGAGAATAGGTGCTCCAGGGCCTCTAGCCACTACAAATGAACTTCAGAAGCATGTGCTTCATAGTTCTCTCATTGATTAAATAAAAATCTCTAACACGTACATTGTATATTTCTATAACAATTGTGGTTGCCCTTGTTTTGAAAACAATATACACATATTCTTCATTTCTGACAGCAGAATTCTACTGTAACTACTTTTTAAAATATTTATTTGAAAAAATATATATATATAGAGAGAGAATGGGCATGCCAGGGCCTCTAGCCACTGCAAATGAACTTTAGACAAATGTGCCACCTTGTGCATCTGGCTTTACTTGGGTACTGAGCAATCAAACCTGGATCCTTAGGCTTCGCAGGCAAGAGCCTTAACCACTAAGCCATCTCTCTAGCCCCTATAACTACTTTTTGTACCCTGGCTTTTTCCTTTATCCATGTTGCACTTTTCCATGATGATGAATGTACATTTATAATAATCTCATAGTGTTACAAATGTATGAATGATCCATATTAATGAATATGTTGATGGTTCCTTTTATTCTTTTTATTCAGAATGATTCTGTTAGATAGCTAGATAGGTATTTATTTGCAGGCTTGGAAGCCATTGAAGATGGACTCCTTCCCTCATGGTCTGCTTTGTCCCTTGATTTTTTTGTTTTGTTTTGGTTTGCTTTGCTTTGTTTTCGAGGTAGGGTCTTTCTCTAGCCCAGACAGACCTGGAATTCACTATGGAGTCTCAGTGTGGCCTCAAACTCACAATGATCCTCCTAAATCTGCCTTCTTTCTGAGTGCTTCAATTAAAGGTGTGTGCCACCACCACTCTGCCTCGGCTTTGTTCCTTCCTAAGATTTATAATACCATATGAAAGAGAGGAGGGTAGAACTATTAGGGCTTTGTTGAAGCCCATAAAGGAAAAGTGCCCCCTGGTCATTTGAATTGTATGTCTGGCCCTGGGTTGAGACATGACATTCTTGCTACCTAAAACATAAAATTACAGTGACATACTATGTTCCCTTCCTCTAAGAGTTAATTCAATTAAGCCTCTCAGGAGCAAAGCTGATATATCTGAAGACATGCTAAAGAGATGGGATGAATAAATTATGTCCTCAAAGAGAAAATCAACTTATACCACAAAAGCTCTTCCTTCAATGAAGTTGTTTGCAGATATCCTGCTGTTAAGCCAGTTCACCTTTTAGGGTTCTTTGTAACTTTTTAAAAATATTTATTTATTTTGTTAGTAATCTGAGAGAGAGAGAGAGAGAGAGAGCAAGAGGCAGAAGGACAGAGAGAGAATGGGCACGCCAGAGCTTCCAGCTGCTGCAAATGCATTCTAGACACACATGCCACTTTGTGCATATAGCTTTAAGTGCATATTGGGGAATTGGGGAATTGAACACGAGCTTTCAGGATTTGCAAGCAAACACCTTTAACCACTGGGCAATTTCTCCAGCCTCTACTTTTTAGAATTTTACCTCAAAAGCTATAACCTTCCTTTCTGTCTTTCCATCTCTCTTTCTCTCCTCTCTCTCTTTTTATACTGGCCAAGATCTTAAGCATACTGATAACTCTGGACTTGCTCACTGTTTTCTCAATAAAACTCTCTTGTTTTACTCACATTTTGTCATCCATGTGCCTAATTCCTTGTGGTCAAGAGACAAGGACTCAACATTAAGAAAATCTGCAGCAATGCCACGATGAACATCTTTGACTAAGAATGTGCACCTGTGTGATTCATTCCTTAAGCAGACTTCAAGAAGTGAAGCTGTTTTGCCTAAATATTTGTAATTTTAAACATAGACACCTATTGCTGACAAGCTATGCACATGTATGCTTCCATATATACTATGAGTGAAATAACTAAAATAGCACTGTCCTGTCCTAATTAAGCCCTGACTCCATTTCATGCCTGCTCAGGCTCTTTTCATTTGAAAACTCCCAAACTCCTTGGGAGGGTCATGTTCACATTGACAGCACTTTCAGAGTTTCCTATGACCTCAAATATGGTCCAGATGTATATACAAGATAATTCCAGGATAAACAATTGCAGTTCTAAGGTTACCCAGACCTACATCTGGCACTGATATCATTATTTTTATGGTCTTTTGCTTTTAAAAATGCTGTACCCAAGCTGGAGATATGGCTTAGCGGTTAAGTGCTTGCTTGTGAAGACTAAGGATTCTGGTTCAAGGGAGCTTTCAGGATTTGCAAGCAAACACCTTTAACCACTGGGCAATTTCTCCAGCCTCTACTTTTAGAATTTTACCTCAAAAGCTATAACCTTCCTTTCTGTCTTTCCATCTCTCTTTCTCTCTCTCTCTCTTTTATACTGGCCAAGATCTTAAGCATACTGATAACTCTGGACTTGCTCACTGTTTTCTCAATAAAACTCTCTTGTTTTACTCACATTTTGTCATCCATGTGCCTAATTCCTTGTGGTCAAGAGACAAGGACTCAACATTAAGAAAATCTGCAGCAATGCCACGATGAACATCTTTGACTAAGAATGTGCACCTGTGTGATTCATTCCTTAAGCAGACTTCAAGAAGTGAAGCTGTTTTGCCTAAATATTTGTAATTTTAAACATAGACACCTATTGCTGACAAGCTATGCACATGTATGCTTCCATATATACTATGAGTGAAATAACTAAAATAGCACTGTCCTGTCCTAATTAAGCCCTGACTCCATTTCATGCCTGCTCAGGCTCTTTTCATTTGAAAACTCCCAAACTCCTTGGGAGGGTCATGTTCACATTGACAGCACTTTCAGAGTTTCCTATGACCTCAAATATGGTCCAGATGTATATACAAGATAATTCCAGGATAAACAATTGCAGTTCTAAGGTTACCCAGACCTACATCTGGCACTGATATCATTATTTTTATGGTCTTTTGCTTTTAAAAATGCTGTACCCAAGCTGGAGATATGGCTTAGCGGTTAAGTGCTTGCTTGTGAAGACTAAGGATTCTGGTTCAAGGCTTTATTCCCCAGGACCCACAAGAGCCAGATGCACAAGTTGGCACATGCATCTGGAGTTCATTTGCAGTGACTGGAGGCCCTGCTGTGCCCATTCTCTCTCTCTTTCTCTGCCTCTTTCTCTGTCTGTCACTCTCAAATAAATAAATAAGCAAAAAATATATTTTAAAAATATTTATTTATTTATTTGCAACCATAGAGAGTGAGAGAGAGAGATAGAAGAGAGGCAGACACAGAGAGAGAATGGGCACACCAGGGCCTCTAGCCACTGCAAACAAACTCCAGATGCATGTTCCCCTTGTGCATCTGGCTTATGTGGGTCCTGGAGAATTGAACCGGGATCCTTTGGCTTCGCAGGCAAATGCCTTAACCGCTAAACCATTTCTCCAGCCTGCAAAAAATATTTTTAAAAAATGCTGTACCCCTGAGCTTCTTCACCAAGAAATTTTTTGGCGTTAGCCCCTCTGGGTCACCAGCTTAATAAAGGACTCTCAGTTGGCTTACAAAGTGTGGTCACCTGTAATTCTCCCACACAGACTAGAACATGAGAGGACTCAATTCTAATAAGGTACAACAACAGACATTTAGAGGCTGATTTTCCTAGAAAGCATAGACATGTCAAATGGGCGACAAAGTGACTAAAAGCAGGAGCAAAGTCTGGCCTGTTTGCTTCCATTTTATATCTGTCTCCTTTACTCTGGGGGTGGTAATGAATGCATGGTTACCCCTGAACATAAGCATGTTAGTCACTCAAGCATTATCTGTCAATAAACCCATGCTATCTAACTGGTCTCATTCCGTTCAAGGCTGAAGGAACACAGGAAAGAATAGCCAATGTATCTTACTGTCAGCTCATTAGAATGTTCTGTTCCAAACCTGGAAAGGCACTTAAAGCTCTCCAGTCATTGTCCTCAATCTGCAGTCACCTTGGATTTAAGAAACAGTGAAGCTCATGGAACAAATCACCTCCAGATGAAGATTGTTATTCGCCATGGTGAGCACTGGTGAGCAGGAGCAATCATCACCTGGGAATCAAATGGCTCCCCTCAAGCGATGACAGTGATAAAAACTTCTTTGGGCCATATTGTAGAACCTTCCAGATCTCTAAGATGATGGTCAACTAGATAGCTGTATAAGTGAGGATAATTCTCCATGAAGGTGAGGCCATTCCTGGAGTAGAAGTGACCACCTTATAGGAACCCCATTAAATCCTATTGTGCCATGACAGCACTAAGGACTTCGTCAGACCACCTTGCAGAACCAGAACTGAGGCAATGACTGGCCAGACCACACCATGACCAGGATTACTTAATGATGCAAACCTTCTGCTGCCCTTCTACCCCAATTATTTCCCTGCAGCTCAAGTAAATATCTCAAAAAAAATAACTTGGGGGTTCCAGATCCCTTTATCTGTTCCTCTTCTCAACACTCTGACTAAACCTCTCCTACATTAGGAACAGAAACTTTTGCCCTAAAACTCCAGTTATGGTGGCAAATATAACTGCCTAGAGGGCCAGGAAGGTAACTGAGATGTATTACTAAAGAATTTTGTTCAGCCACAGAACTGAAGAGACTCTCTGCTCACTGACTCCACCTAGTCTCTCAGCATCAAAGGTAGCCAGAGAAGAAAATAGAAAAGAGCACATACACATATATGTGTGCATAAAGATGCATGTGTGCATGCGCACACACACGTCCCCCTAAAATCTAAATTCTACTTTATTGAGTGTCACAATGTCAGTGAAAATCAGGAAGTTGGGAATTTGACAGTTGGACTTAAAGTTTACATACTGTATGAGGCCCCTTGCTTCCCAGGTAGTTGACAGAAAAATCATCCAGCAAGCTCTTTCTCTGCCTGGAAAGCCTCAAGGGCACAGGCATTATGTTTCAAAAACAAACATAAAGAAAGACAGACTGCACAGTATCTAGAAATTATTTTTTAAAAATCATCTGAATGCAGGAACTAACTTTTTTAGATGCCATATTTCACATGTATAAAAATTCATATTCACCAAGCTGAGTTGAAATTGCCAGTCTGACAACCACATACTCTTATCTTTTCTAAATTTTTTTTTCGGGGGTGAAACACTTCTATGCATTTATTTCAAAACAATCTTTTTTCCTTTTAAATGAGTCAGAGTAATTTGAATCTTCAAGGGTTCTTTTAATTTTATGACCACAGTGACACAAAGCCTGGAGAAGTGTGCAGAGTCTAATGGAAATGACATTTGAATGTGTTAAGAGAGTCAAAGAAATGCAAAACTAATCAAACTGTGAAGGAAGTTAAACATCTCAGCAGGGAGGAAGTCATCTGTGAACAGATGGAAGAAGGATGTTAAATGCCACTTGAATCCTAGAGACTTCACTACTCAAGTGTGGTCACTACACCAGCAGCATTCGAAGAACCCCCTGGCAGCTGTTAACAAAAGCAGGGTTATAAACTTACCCAGGCCTACTAGTACAAGCCTTTGTTTTCAAAAGAACCCCCCCCCCAGGTGAACCTTGCACACTTGAGATGGAGAAGCATGGGTCAAAAAATCATTAGGATATTAACAGCAATTATATTTCTCATCAGTTTGGCTATCTGAATTAAAACCTGTATGCCCCAGGAAGGAAGGCCGAAGTTGCTTGTATAAGAATATTTTACCCTAGTAGATGTATATTAATCTCAGAAATGCTGGAGTAAATATTAATGTTTGTACTAAGCTTATAATTAATCTGTTCACACTTGATGTTCTAAGTACTTTATAATACTTAAGAGAATTTGACATACTAATAGGGTAGCCTTGGAATTCTAAATTAAAATGTAGGCTTGAGTAAATGATTCAGATTTAGTGACTGGCTTAGTAAGGCAATTTAGGGTTAATAGGCCCCAGCCCCCCAAAAGTAAACAAAAAAGTGGTTAAAGACTAGAAGTATCCTTGGGCCTGTGAGTGTTGTTGGGGTGGGGGAATGGATTAGGTTCTTAGGTTCTTCCTTATCTCTTTTTCTTTAATGAGTCCTTACAGCCTCCATCTTGCAGCAGGCCAGAAGGATAACTCCCTTTCCTAGGAGTGAAAATGGATTTATTCCCCTTTCCAATGCCTGAATACCTTGCTGCATGAAAGCCAGAGCTATGTCTAATTTCCTTCTTTCGTCTCTTAAAATCTATATTAAAAAAATCTTTCTAAACTTCACCCTCTGTGGATTTCATTTGTTGAAATTCATAAGACAAGAACTAAGAGGCCATGAACTCAGTAGAAGTTCTGTGTGGCCATGGACAGCTGACAGTTTGTAAATGAGACTGAAATATGTAAGAGAACCTCCATAAGTTAAAAACATTAGCTTTATAAAAGTTACTGAAATACTTGAAAGGGTTTGACAGAAAATGAAGGACTTTAAAAGAAATACAGAAACATCATTTAAGTGTCTAAAGGTATTTAATAACATTGTAGAAAGTCCTCATAAAAGGGACTGTAAAATTTTACTTGATTTATAAAGTTTTAAAAAGCAAGAGAAAATGGATTTGTAATTTGAACACACTTGATATCAAGTCTGTCCATAGAACTGCCAATAAATAACCTTTTTCTGTGTATGAAAATCACCTGCAACACATCCTAGAAAATTACCTTTCCAACCAGACGTTACAGCAAGGTATCTGAGAGAAAGTGGAAACACCATTGTCCAAGTTCACCCTTGTTGGTGCCTCATTTAAGCTTCCAGTCATATGCCCACCTTTCTATTCCCAACTTTCCTGTTTCCGTTCACAAAGCAATCCTGGGGAAGTGAGCCAAAGAGCCTGAGCAGGAATCTTCATGGAGACTTCCAAATAATTTAAGTGTTCCTAGTTTGATAATAAAAATAATCTCCGAAGGCCAGGCGTGGTGGTGCACACCTTTAATCCCAGCACTCAGGAGGCAGAGGTAGGAGGATCGCCATGAGTTCAAGGCCACTCTGAGATTACATAGTGAATTTCAGGTCAGCCTGAGCTAAGAGTGAAACCCTACCTCAAAAACCAAAATAAATAAATAAATAAATAAATAAATAAATAAATAAATAAATAAATAAATAAATAATCTCTAAAATCATGTTAATATTTCATAGCCAGTATATCAGCCACTGTATCATTGGCCCAGTTCTATTTCATAATTGAGACCCAGCTATGAATGAGGTCAAACACAAAATCATAAATTTACTTAAAACATTAAAAGATTTTTGGCATTTTTTTGGTAACTCGTTTGCTCAGCTCTTAAGTGTAAAGTTTATAGATGACAATGTCTTACTGCAATGTCAAAGGTTGGACACCCCTAGTTTAAGGCATCATGGCTGAACTTCTGGACTTGCAGTGTCCATGCATGGCTATGTGACCAGTATCCAAAGCTCATCTAGGCAAATACATATTAGATATTCTCCCTCTGTTTCACACAAAAAGTCACTGGTGATTTTTGATTTAAAATAATTAAATCAGGGCACTCTGTTGCACACCTATAATCCCAGTATTCACTATGGAAGGGCAGGAGGAAGGCCACAAGTTTGAGGTCAGTTGGTGCACATAGTGAGTTCTAGGCCAGTCAGGGAGAAATAGAGAGACCTTGTCTCAAAAGCCATATAATAAGCCAGGCGTGGTGGTGCATGCCTTTAATCCCAGCACTCGGGAGGCAGACGTAGGAGGATCACCATGAGTTCAAGGCCACCCTGAGACTACATAGTGAATTCCAGGTCAGCCTGAGCTAGAGTGAGACCCTACCTCAAAAAAATAAAAACAAGCCAGGCGTGGTGGCACACTCCTTTAATCCCAGTACTCGGGAGGCAGAGGTAGGAGGATTGCCATGAGTTCGCGGCCACCCTGAGACTACATAGTTAATTCCAGGTCAGCCTGGGCCAGAGTGAGACCCTACCTTGAAAATAAAAAAAAATAAAAACCAAAACCATATAATAATCCTCATAGAAAAATACATATACGTAATATATATATTTGAAGATACATATGAAATGTGCATGCTAATTTTTGTTGAACTATAGCATCTGATTAAAAAAATAAAGTATTCCACTTTCTTATGGAACTTATACAGCATTGCCTACACATCTGTACAAAAAAGTTCACTGTAGGTTAAAGACAATTCTAACATTCCTAATGACTCAATTCGCAATGTGTTTCTGCCATAATCACATTGTACGTAATTAAATTTGAAAAGAAAAAAACATATAGCCAAATGTCTGGATGTTCTGTTCAAAGGTTCTATTCATAAACTATTTGTTTATGCATATCCCTGCTCCAATATAATCATCTAGGTGGATATATTCTTATTATAAACATATACACATATATAACTTTGAACCCAACTTATTACTGCAACAACAAATGTTTTCTGCTTCAGGTGAGTTCAGCAATATCAATAACTCTGCAACTGACTCTTTTAAGATGCACAGGAGGTTAATGATGGGAAGTCTATACTAAACCTCAATCAGGTGCCTATAAACAGCAAAGAACTTCAGCTGACTCAATTGTGAGTAGGCAGCCATATTTTTTTATTTTCTTTTTCATCTCTTGTTTGACTTCTGTAATATTCTGCCATAAATAAAGGCCCTTTCTTAAACACAACATGCTACGTCAACCCAAAGTAAATTGTGGTATAAGGAGTGGGTAAGGCAGCTCTGGCTATGGCCAATGAGAATATGGACTGGCTTCCTAACCACCCAAACATCTCCAAGCAATTTTCAATGACCATGATTGTGTCGCTGACTTGGAAGCTAGAAATTACACAAAAATAGAGAGTATTTAGTAGTTAGACTAGAGAGTCTAGAAATGAGGTCAATTGAAATAATATTGAGACTAAGCTGTCAGAATTTTGTTCAGAATAATCCATGATGAAACTGATTCCAGGACTTTTTTTTTTTTTTTGAAGTACAGGAAAGGATTAGATTCCATAAAATTCAAGAGATCCCAGGCCCATGTACTCCAAACTTTAGTCTTTGTCCAAGTTTAACAAAGAAATGAAAATGCAGACTCAGGGAAGGGTAAATTATTTTAGGGAGAGTTAGAATCCAGAAGGAAGAGTAGCAGTGAAGCCCATGCCAAAAGAAATTCTCCCCTTGGAAACCAAGAAATCCTAGTCATATTGGAAAATAGCCAAGGGCTTACCAAAAGGGCCAAGAAGCAAGGGCCAGGAAAGTCAGGGGTCAAGAGATTCACATATGTGGCTTATACGATTAATATGAATCAAACATCAAATTAAGATGAGCCTCATCATCAGACTCAGGTGTATAAAGGAGAGATCTGATTGGTTGGTGGTCTGAAGAGGCTGACTCGGGCAGGGCCAGCCCACATATGTGCTAAGCCCTGGAAAACTTGAAGACATAGGAAGCTATAGCTAAGGAATTGCTTGTAGCCATCTTGGATGAGACTGTGTCATATATGGGTTTTAGTCCTGCCAGGGCAGACAAAGTAGGATCCATGTTCTCCTAGGACCTCTATCCCTGGCTAACTCCTTTGCTCCAATTCTCCATCAATACTACAACAACATTAAAATGTACACACATCTGCAGGGAAGGGTCAATCCTGAGAGGCTGAGCTGTACCTATAGAAAGGTCAGCTACAAGGTTTGCCCTCAGCGGTCCTCTAGGCACACAACTTCTGAAATGTAACCCATGATACCAGGTGGTTGTGCTCACCTAGGACACCAAGCACTTGCATTCCTTTAGATTGTCTGGAATTTGAGCAATTTCAGCTGGTGGGACTGATCATGTGACCAAATGCCAATGAAATCCCTGGGCCCTGAATCTAAGGTAAGCTTCCCCCAGACAGAAAACTGTACATATGTTGATTCCTTTTCCTTGTGGAAAGGCACTCTGTTTGATCTCATTCAGGAACCACATGGCTAGCATGCTCGTGGATGGCTCAAGACTTGGTCTAGGTCCTATTCCTTAAGGAGCCCGTGTACTCTTGCTACGTAGCTGTAATAACTAAGGAGATAAGGCTGAGTCCCATGGTTCCTTTTAAAGTAACATCAAAAGCATGGGCTGTCTTTGTGAACTCCCAACAGTTTCACTGTCCTAATAGTCTACCATTTGGACTGAGATTTACATATTACTACCCTTCCATATACTCCATGATTTTCAGAGTGTGGAAGAGTAAAATAAAATTTCAACTTCAGTGACATAAGTTGGCAAATTCATTTGAAGTCTAACTGATCTGCCTGGGCAGTAAATATTTTGAACACTCCGAAATCTATACAGTATTTAACATGGAATACACACAACACATGTGCCATGTCTTTCCATTTGAAAATTTGAGTTAAACATCTAGTGACATAAAAAGAAAGGGCAGAACTAAGCCAAGGGCAGCATGACTTCGATTAACCTTTCAGCCACAATTCTCCACTCAAATTCTTTGGCAAATTAAATGATCTTGGATGAAAGGGGAAAGCCAGCATTGGAAACTTCCATTTCATGTTGGCATTGTTTTCAATAATTAAATGCAGGGCTTGCTATCAGCATTACTCAAGTGTTGTGCTAGGAATAGAAAAGCGTGAAAAGAAAGAGTATTCCCCCTGCAAAGCATCCATCAGCTGTTTCAACACGCTTTTGTTTTTATTATACTTTTTGCCCTAGAGATTATAAATTTGGGGGTATTCAAGACAGAATTAGATAGAGCTATAATCATTTTCTTTAAGACTAACCTATATCATATACAAACACCCAAATTTTATATAATAGCATTCCAATAAAAAAAGAACCTCAAGGTTTCTCCTTTATGAAAACACCTGTAACACAAACACTTGATAATGAGGCATCACACCCAAATTTTTTTAAGTCCCTCTGTGATTAACATGAAGGACTTTACACCTCTCCTCTGCTAACTTCCCTTATAAATAGAACAAAACACTTAGAATATATCTATATTCGGTTTTTAGTTTATATTACTTTATAACCCATACCCTAGAGATAATGAGGAAACCACACTTCAGAGACCACTAAGGCAAACAGGTCCAATGTATTATCAAAATTTGAACCAGAAGGTTTATTAATTGGTTTAAAGTGCACAAGAAATCATTTTCATTGATGACATGAATCATGTTCTGAAAATGGGGTACAAAGACTATAAAGTCTATAGCCTGAGAAAGGATAAGAATAAGGCAAACCCTACATTGAGATGGTGAAGGGGAGACAAGAAAATCCTGGGGGCCAGCTAGCCTGATGAACACAGTGGTAAACAAGAGACCCTGCATCAAACAAGGTGGAAGGTAAGGACTGACACTCAGGGTGGTCCTCTGACCTCTTCCTGTGCCCTGTAGCATGCACGTGCCTGTACATAGGCAGACACACACATGCATGCACACAAACACACAGATTTATTTTAATTTCAATTTTAAGTTTTTAAAAGAACTGGGAAAGCTCAACAGCCAAGCCAAACACCCAAGTGTAATACTCTCAATTACAGCATGACATTTGGCTTTATACAGAGTCCCAAAGCCCACTCACCTAACTGAGGACTCTTGACAAATCCAGCTAGATGTTGTAGACCAGATTTGTTCCAATGAGAACTCTTCAGCCAAAGTCTGACATTCCAAGAGGAAACACACCTCTTCTTTTCCTTCTTCTAGCTCTTCTTTTTCTGTTTGGCTGGCTCACTACTTATCTATACAAACTTAGGTATGATGTTTGCTTTCATTATCACATTATAACATGCCATCCAATAGTGAGGTTGGGGAGAAATAGAGATGGATTTCACCTACTTGTCTGATTTTTCCAAAGAAACATAGTCAATTTGCTGGCTCACACCTTGAATCCTACCACTTTGGAGGCTCAGGTAGCAGGATCACTGGAATTTGAAGGCAGCATGGTCTAAGGTGAGTTTCAGGTCAGCCTGGGCTAGAGGTAAATCTTGCCTCATAGAAAGAAAGAAAGAAAGAAAGAAAAAGAAAGAAAGAAAGAAAGAAAGAAAGAAAGAAAGAAAGAAAGAAGGAAGGAAGGAAGGAAGGAAGGAAGGAAGGAAGGAAGGAAGGAAGGAAGGAAGGAAAGAAAGGGAAAGAAGAAGGGAACAAAGAGAGCGAGGGAGTGAGTGAGGAAGAAAAGGAGAGAGGGAGGAAGGAAGGAAGGAAGGAAGGAAGGAAGGAAGGAAGGAAGGAAGGAAGGAAGGAAGGAAGGAAGGAAGGAGACAAACTTGGGCCATGAGAGATGCCTCAGTGGTTAATGGTGCTTGCTTAAAAAACCTGCCAACCCAGTGGAATCAATTCTCTAGCCAACCATGTCAACCCACATAAAAATGGGCATAAGTAGAAAAATGGATGGACTTAGAAAAAAAATCATACTAATCAAGGTCAAATGGGCTCAGCAAAACAAATGCAGCATGTTTTCTCTCCTATGTGGTTCCTAACCTGGAACAGCTTGAATTGATTGTAAGCCATAATAAGCATCAGGAATATTGACACTGAACTGGAATGAAGCTAGGCAAAAGAAGAAATAGGGATCCAGGTGTGGTGGCGCATGTCTTTAATCCCAGCACTTGGGAGGCAGAGGTAGGAGGATCACCATGAGTTCAAGGCAACTCTGAGACTACATAGTGAATCCCAGGTCAGCCTGGGCTAGAGTGAAACCCTATCTCAAACACAGGGAGTGGAATTGGGGATACTCAACAAGCAAGTCAAGAGATGAAGGAAAGGAGGGAGGGAGGGGGAAGGAAGGAAGGAAGGAAGGAAGGAAGGAAGGAAGGAAGGAAGGAAGGAAGGAAGGAAGGAAGGAAGGAAGGAAGGAAGGAAGGAAAGAAGGAAGGAAGGAAGGACAGGGGCTAGAAGGGCCACACAAAACTAATGACAACATAAATCATTCCCTTAGAAAGCTTTGTCCCGGACAGCATTCTACAAGATATAACCCTCAATAAGTGGGGAGAGAGGCAAATGGGACAGAAGCACCTTATAGAATGTTGAGAAAATGTAACCCTAAAACCATGGGCTCTGGAGAGTAAATCCCACGACCAGAATTGAGATACTCCTGTGACAGTTTGAATAGATGTCCCCCAATAGATTCAGAAGTTTCTTTTTTTTTTTTTTTTTTTTTTTTTTTCGAGGTAGGGTTTCACTCTAGTCCAGGCTAACCTGGAATTCACTATGTAGTCTCAGGGTGGCCTCGAACTCTCGGCAATCCTCCCACCTCTGCCTCCCAAGTGCTGGGATTAAAGGCATGCGCCACCACGCCCAGCTCAGAAGTTTCTTAAAGCTTGTAACTTACATCCCCAGTGGCCTAGCTGGAGGAGGTGTCACTGTGGATGGATCCTACTGTCCAGTCCTAAGGTGT
This sequence comes from Orientallactaga sibirica, assembly GCA_036365145.1. Lineage (NCBI taxonomy): Eukaryota > Metazoa > Chordata > Mammalia > Rodentia > Dipodidae > Orientallactaga > Orientallactaga sibirica. Next base: position 4,057,381 of record JAEOAD010000982.1, read on the forward strand.
TACTGGGGATGGATTTGAATTCAAACCTAAGGTATGCAGAGGGCTTGAACTCTGCCTGGTTTTCCTCGAGTATGCTTGCTTATGGTGCCGGTGGTCATATGTCTCAGCGTGGATCTGTGAAAGGGGGCCAGCTTCTTCCACCATTATGGAACATCCCCTGGATCTGTAAATTTCAATAAACCCCTTCCTCCCATAAGATATGCCTGGTTTAGAAGTCCATTCCAGCATCATGAAGCTGACTATGACGTCCATCAACAGTGAAGGAGACACATGAGGTCCCTTAAACAATGCGGGCCATTGCCAAAGCACTTGGTTACTTGTCAGAGCTAAAAAGTAAGACCTTGTGGCAGAAAACACCACAGGCTGTGGTCACAGGACATCAATAGACCATACTGTAACGGAGAGGGAAACCAGTTCCCTCCTGGCTAGTCCTCCTAGTGCTGGGAAGAGCTATGGCAACTACTGAGGGATAATGGTCACAAAACAGCATAAGTAAGCAGGAAATCCTTGCAAGCTACAAAATCAACCAACAGGGAAAGAAGTACATGCCTGTGCAATAGTGGCACACAGCCTATGCGGGTAACCAACTGCTCTAAGATTGGACATGAGACCCATTCAGTGGGAGAGGTACGGGTACTAGGAACCGAGTCAGAATCCCAAGGATAGGAAACTCATAGACAGCAGAGAGAAGCCTCCACTGATCTTTGGCTAAGAAGAGTGGATACACACATTAAAAGGCTCTCAAATAACTATGCTTATCCCCTTCAGTCCAAGCGGCTCTCACTCTTGTTTGGAGAGCCTGTTTTATTTTATAGATGGCAGAGAATACTGGGGAGATCCAGGATCCATCAATGAGACAAGAAAAGATAGCCTACTGCCCACCATGAGATGTGTTACCTTTACCACATCTGCCGGGAGACCAGAAGACATTACAGAGGAAGGTGCAACACAATTACTGCTTTTACTAGTAGCCTGACAACCAGCTCCAGGGGGATGGTGACAGGCACTGTGGTCACACAAAAGTCATCAAAACAGAAATTCAGAGGCTGCAGAGACTCAACACTAAATGAGATTCTGACATACCCATTAAGGCTCAGAGAACATTGCAGAAGGGGTGGGAAGATTTTAAGAGTCATAGGGTGGGTAGAATTAGCCAGAGGCATGGTGCTCCAACACACAGAGACTAACTGAGGACTTCAGGAACCCACACTGAATATCAACAGCCCCACTGAGGAGGGCCTCAGTGGAATGGGGCTGGGACAGAGGGTATATGAGAATATAACCGTTTTAAAAAAAATAAAATTAATTTTAACAAAAAGTGGTATGCTCATCTGTCACTTGCAGCAGCAAGAAACCTTGGCACTCCTACACACACACACACACACACACACACACACACACACACACTTTAAAAGAGAAGAACATGTGTTGAGGAGATATAGCTCAGTTGTTAAAACAAAGGTGCTTGCTCGTAAAGTCTGTCAGGGTGGATTACCTAGTACCCACAATAAGCCACATACACAAAGTGGTGCATGAGTCCAGTTCATTTGCAGTGACAAGAGGCCCTAGTGTACTTTTGTAGTTACCTTGGCAATGCTGGGACAAACACCCAACCATAAGCAGCTTATGGGAGGAAAGGATTTATTTCAGCTTACAGTCTCCAGGGGAAGCTTCATGATGGCAGGGGAAAATATGACAGAAGCAGAGTCTGGACATCACCTCTGCCACAGCAGGCAGACAACAGTAACAGGAGAGTGAGCCAAATTCTAGCAAATGATAGCTGTAAGACCCTTAAGTTTGCCCTCATCAACATATCTCCTACAGCAAGACTCCATGTCCCAAAATGCCATCAGCTGGGAAGTAAGCATTCACAATACATGAGCTTATGGGGAACATCTGATTCAAACCACCACACACATTCATATTCTCTCTAAAATAGATAAATACACAGAACAAAACAACAGCCACAACAACAAAAAAAAGATGCTGGGCTTGGTGGTGCATGCCTTTAATACCGGCACTTGGAAGGCAGAGGTAGGAGGATTGCAAGGAGTTTGAGGCCACCCTGAGACTACATACTGAATTCCAGGTCACCTGAGCTAGAGCAAGACAGTACCTCAAAAAACCAAACCAAACCAAACCAAAAACAAACAAACAAAAAACCCAGATTTTTTTTTTTTTTTTTACAAAAGAGAGAGGCAAACAAGAAACAGTTTCAAATGTATCCAATGGGTGTGAGAACCTTAGCAACTACTGTTTCACTGAAGGCATACATGTCTGCTTAAATAATGTAATTTCTAAAATTTTTATTTATTTATTCAAGAAGGAAAGGGAAGAGAGAATGGGTGTGTCAGGGTCTGAACCCACTGCAAACGAACTCCAGATGCATGTGCCACCATGTGCATCTGGCTTACATGGGTTCTGGGAAGTCAAACCTGGGTTTGTAGGCTTCTTAGTGCCTTAACCACTAAGCCAACTCTCTTGCCCAATAATGGAATGTTTAACACCTGGATGTCTTTGAACTTAAATGAGAATTTGATAATATTATGGAGTAAAAGTAAGGCTTAATTACCAACCATTCAAGATGGGTATCAAGTTGTATAGAGAAAATGACGGGTTTTAAAGTCAAGAGATGTTTCAGCAGCTTACAAGGTGTTTCATATAATACTGACAGCACAATTTGGAAAACAAACCCATCAGAGAGTAATAGGGACAAAGGTGTGAAGGCATAATAAGTGATTTGGAATGAGGACGTGAAAGTTCCCATTTGTGGTGCTTAATCTAAATTGTCAATGTGACAGGACTTAGAATCGCCATGGAAACAAATGTCTGGGCATGTCTGTGAGGGGTTTTCTAGATTAGGCTGCTTGAGGGAGGAAAACATACTCTAACTGTGGGCAGTAGTATTCCATGGAGAGACAAGGTCCTGGACTGTACAGACAGGAGAGAGTTAGATGAATAGCAGCCAATATTGTCAATGCCTTAAAAAAATTGAAAAGTATTTTCTTTAAATTCAGAACACTCAGTAGCTTTCTTTTCAGGACAACTTTTTCAAAAAACAATGTATTAAATATATTTATAAATATAACTATATTAACTATGCTGCGTTAAAGTAATAAAAATAGCTGGGTAAGCATATGATGCTTTCTGGTGGTGTTACTAAGTTCTTCCATTATTGTCACTGTGAATCTTCTACTGCAGTAGTAGCCAGGGCTTCTCAAGGTGTGCTCTCTGATGACTCAGAGGCACTAGGGGTGAGGGTGAAGCAATCTGACTACAGTGAGCCCTCCAGGTGATTCTGTGGCACTCACTGCGCTCTTCAACATCTGGCAGGCAGTTAGGAACACTGACTACAGATGGACCCTGGCAAGAAATGGCAAACAGACAGAAGAGATTTAATTCTTCTGCCAGGCTTAACTTGAGAAAGTTAAGAAGTGATCATGAAAATATAACAAAACCCTCCCTGCTAGGCTGGAAAGATGGCTCAGTCAGTAAAGTGCTTGCCTCATAAGCATGAGGATCTGAGTTTGATCTCCAGTATACACTTAAAAATCCTGAGTGTTGTGGTACATGTTTGTAATTGCAGAACTGGGCAAGTGCAGACAGGAGGATCCCTGTGACTGGCTGCTAGCCAGTGAGTTCCAGGCCAATGGGTGCAGTGACAAGAAAAACATGGCAATTGTACTTACAAAGGAAGGAGTTTCAGGTCTGGGGAGACAGCTCAGTAGGTGAAATTCTGAAATACTTTTCTCTCAAACATCAGGACTTGAGTTCAATCCCCAGTACGCACATAAAATGCTGGATGTGGTGGTTTGCGCCCATAATACCAGTGCTCAGGACGCAGAGGAAAGAGGGTCCCTGGGGTTCAATGATAAGCCAGTCTCCTCTAATTGATGAGTTCCCAGCCTGTGGGAACAGTGACAAAACACCGTTGGTAACTGAACAATACCAAGTTTCCTAAATACCACTGCAGGGATAACAAAGTTGCATTAATTAAATCATCATGGATGTCCATGTTATATGATATCTAGTGGTATATAGGAGCTTGTCACAGCAGTGTCACTGTAGGTCTCAGAGTCCCACTTTGATGACTATTCCTAGAATCCATGGCTATGTTTCCAATGTGACACAGTTGCTTCAACTAGCAAGAATGGAGATAGCTCATCGAAGTGTAAACTAAACCTAAAGCAGACTAAGGCTTGTGGAGTGAGTTCTGTAGTTATAAGAGTTAATTCACAATCATTTCTGAGCAGTTTTAGATTCTGTGAAAAACAGAGTGGCAGGTACAGAGAAGTCTTGGCTATACATGCATTCGACTGTCCCCATTAGCACAATCTCATAAAACTGTGATACATTCTTTTTATAATGAACCTACACTGGCACACTGTTATCAGCCAAAGTCCACAATTTACATTAGGATTTGCTCTTGATGTATAGTCTACAGATTTGGACAGATGCATAAAATACACCCATCATTATTGTGTCATACAGAGTAGTCCAGTGCCCCCAAAATCTTGAGGTCTATGTATTTTCCTTTCCTTACTCCTCATAATCCCTGCAACCAATGATTTTTTTTTCACCATCTCAAGAGTTTTGCCTTTTACAGAATGCTATATAGGTGTAATCATATACTATATAAGCTTTGCAGATTGAGTTATTTCATTTAATAATACCATTTATGATTCCTCAATATGTCCTCATGGTTTAAGGCATCATTTTTTTTTAGCTCTGAATAATATTCTGTGGTCACTGTGTACTAATTTATCCATTCACAGACTCAGGGGTATACTATAAACATTCATGTGCAGGATTTTGTATGGACATATGTTTTAATCCATTTGGTAAAGACTAAGAAGTACAATTGCTGCACCATATGGTAAGAGTATATTCAGGCTTGTAAGACATGTCAATCTATCTTACAAAGTGGATGAACCATTTGGCATTCCCACCAGTAAAGAGCATTCCTGTTGTCCCACATCCCTTTCAACATTTGATGGTGACAGTGTTCTGAATTTGGGCCATTGTAATAGATGTGTACTAGTAAATCATTTTAAATTTCATTCTTCTGGTGACATTTAATTCCAGGCTTTTCATATGCTTATTTTCTATCTGTCTTTTATCCTTGAGGTACCTATTAAAGTCTTCAGTCCACTTTTAAAAATCAGGTTATTTTATTGTTGAGTTCTATGTATTTTTTGTATATTTTAGGTAACAGTTCCCTATAAGATGTATCTTTTTAAAAAATATTTCATTTGTATTTATTTGTTTGAGGGTGGGGGAGGAAGAATGGGCACACTAGGGACTCCAGCTGCTGCAAAAGATCTCCAGATATATGCACCACTTTGTGCATCTGGCTTACATGGGGTCCTGGGGAATCGAACCTGGGTCCTTTGGCTTTGCAGGCAAACACCTTAAGTGCTATGCCATCCATCCGGCCCAAGATGTGTCTTTTGTAAGTATTTTCTTAGCAGTGTCTTTTACAGAACCTAGGTCTTTAATTTAAATGCGGTACCACTTATCAATTATTTCTTTCCTAGAGTGTGCCTTTGGTGTAGTTATCTAAAAAGTCCTTACCATACACACTTATCTCAGTTTTCTCCAACATTATCTTCCAGGAGTCTTTTACTTTTGCATTTTATACTTAAATCTCTGTGCAAAGGCTGGGTGCGATGGTACACGCCTTTAATCCTAGAGCTTCCTAATATGATGGTAAAAAGCAATGGTGGAAGGGAATCTTGTGCACTATTCCTGATCTTAGTAGAAAAATCTGTGAGTTTCTCTCTATTAAGTAGCAATAGGTTTTTAATTTTTTTAATTTTTTTTTTGTTGTTTTTTTGAGGCAGGGTCTGGTGGCACACACCTTTAATCCAGCACGCAGGAGGCAGAAGTAGGAGGATCGCTGTGAGCAATAGGTTTTTAAAATAAGCATTCCTTACTGAGTTAAGGGAGGAAATTCTCCTCTATTCCTAGTTGACTGAAAGTTTTATCAGAGAGAAGTGGTGGATTTTTGCCAAAAGTTTTTCTTATCATTTTCCTTCATTAGCCTGTTGATAGTGCTCCTTACATTAATTGGTTTCCAATGTCGAACCAACCCTGCACAGCTGAGATAAATCCTACTTGCTTATCGCACACAATTATTTTATAGAACATTTAATTTAATTTTTTAATATTTTGTTAAGGATATCTGCATATATTTTCATTACATATTGATCACTAGTTTACTTATGAGGTCATTGTGTAGTTCGGGTACTAGCCTAATATCAACCTCACAGAATTAGTTAAACAACATCCATTCTGCTCCTTTCTTCTAGAAGAGATTGTAAAGAACTAGTAAAATTTCTTCCTTAAGTGTTTGGTAGAATTCACCAGTGAACCTCTCTGGGCCTGGTGCTTTCTCTTTGGAAAAGTTATTAATTATTGACTGCATATCTTTAATAAAATATAGCCTACCTAAATATTCCATTCTTTTAATGAGTTCTGGCAGGATATGCCTTTCAAAGACATGATCTGTCACATTTAAATTATCAAATTTGTGAGCATAGAGTTGTCTGTTCTATGGTCTCACCTTTCTTTTCCTACATTGGTAAATTGTGTCTTCCCTTTTTACTTAGATAGCCTGGCTTATCAATTTCACTGATCTTTTCAATTTATTTTTTTAGGGGCAGAGAGAGAGAGAGAAAGAGAATGGGTGCAACAGGGCCTCCAGCCATTGCAAACAAACTCCAGACACATGCACCCCCTTCTGCATCTGGCTAATGTGGGTCCTTTGGCTTTGCAGGCAAACACCTTAACCGCTAAGCCATCCCTGTAGCCCATCACTGATCTTTTCAAAGCAGCATCTATTCCTCTCTCCATCTAATAGATGAAAAAGCTGCAGTCAACAGAGATAAGAGTAACAAGTACCGTGTACCACAGAGGACACTAGCTACTGCACTACACACTCACCCAAATCACCTCATTTGACCCACGTGGAAACTGAGAGGCATGCTTTTACAAGTAAGGAAATATAGGTTTAATATTGTGCTAAAACCCTTGTTACTGGGAGGTTGTGAAGCTGGGATTCCAGTCTGGGTCAGTAGAATGCATGACCCATGCACTTAACAGCTAAAGCACACTGCTTTGAGACTGTGGTTTAAATGCTATAGATTCATCACAGTAACACATGTCAGTCCTTTGTCACTACTGATTGTTTCTCCTTAGTATGCCAGTAAGCTGGTTTGAATGCCTGCATGATGGGATAGCAAAAACCAGTGTATGGATGAGAACATTTTTCTATATATTCTCAATGTACTTGGAAGTATGAAACTGATGCACAAAAAATGAAAGTTTAAACCAGGATGGTGGGTTGTCAGTATCTTAAAATATTCTCTCCAAAACTCAAATCACTTTTTTTTGTTTGTTTGTTTGTTTTGGTTTTTTTTCAAGGTAGGGTCTCACCCTAGCTCACACTGACCTGGAATTCACTATTTGGTCTCAGAGATCCTCCTACCTCTGCCTCCCAAGTGCTGAGATTAAAAGTGTGTGCCACCACGCCCGGCTTCACCCTTTCCTTTCTTAATCTTGTTTTTCAACATCAGTAGAAAAACCATGCTGTGTTTCAAACAAGACAAATACGACATTTACAGATGTTCCAAAATACTTCTTAATTTAGCTCTTGTCATCACTACTGTGCATAGTTTTGCTGATATACAGACAAAAGGTTATAAGAAAAAAAAAAGGACACAAGGATCTGACACATTTTTGACTCCTCTCAGTAAAGGCAGTGGGAAAGGCACTGTGCAATGGTGCAAGTAAAGAGGGGACAAGCACACACGGATTCACATTAGTGTTTTTTCCCTCTCCAGATTTCACACTCTTCTCATTGTATGGATGAAAGTATCAACACTTTTTTTTCCTTTTAATGAAATATTTGTTTTATCATCATTTCACATGGCAAAGACATATTTAAATTTTAGTTTACTTAATATTTTCTTTTAAGGAAATCACTGTGGCTGACACAGAATAGAAAAGGCATCAAAATATACTGATGGTGTCATCACAAAAAATTACTGAAGTCCTCTCTCTAAAATGGTATTTTATTATTACATGAAACATAATAAGTAAAATAGAAACAATAAGAATTATTTGGAAGATCCAAAAAAATAACTATCTGAAGCTATTGTTTATAAAACAAATACTCCTGGCTATTCTTGTGCGCTTTGAAAGTAAGTCAATAGGAAGAAGTAACTAACAGTGCATCTTTCTTGGAAACTAGGCTGGGTTCCATAATAGGTAGGCATTATAACTTATTAACAGGGAGGAATATGACTCATGAATTTTATGGTCATAAATCTGTGTATAGCTGATGTGCTTTCAAAGGTATTTTTCACAAAGTACAAAGGTACAATGCTTTGGGACAGAGGCAATTCATGGAACTACATGCAAACAATAAAATACATGAAAATGCAAATCACCTACCTTTAACATTATTTATGATATGGGGCCCTGAAAGTGTACCTATGGACTTCCTTTTATAATCACATTATCATCTTTAATGTGTGAAATAATGGACAGCCAAAAAAAATCCTCTCCAAGGCTACAGATCATCGGTCATTCTCTTAAATCAGACTGGACTTGATAGCAATGATTTCTTATTAAAAGGGATTTTATGATCCTGGGTAATAGAATTCAAAAACTACCCAAATAAAATGATTTCTTGTGAATACATAATAATGTTATAGTGATATTTGATGAATGAAGCTCCTGGGAAGAAATTGAGTCCCTTAAACTATCACTACTATTAACAGTCCATGTTATTCATTTGTTACTTATGGGAGGCCAAAACTGCTTACAGTTTCAATGACATTTCAAAAATGACTCAGTGAACACTGTGTCCCTCTGAGGTGTTTTCTATTCCAGGAATTGTGGGAGTGAGCAAGCCCAATGGCAGGATGGGTGATTGTGGGTGTAGAAGAACCTTTGGAAAAAGTCAGTCTTGGCATTAGATCTGATCATGGAGCAGGTTCTAGGTTTCAGATTGCTCTAAAGATGTGTGTGTGGAGGGGGAGTGTGGGGCTGTGTGTGTGTTTAATATGGATACATGTGTGCACCATAGTGTGTGTGTGATCAGAGAATGATATTGAGTGTTAAGGTTAGTCCTTGCCTCCCACCTTGTTTGAGGCAGGGTCTCTTGTAGTTTGGCAATGAAATGGCCAGACTAGCTGGCCCAGGAGCTTGGGCATTTTCTTGACTCTGTCTCCCATTGCTTATAGGCATACTGGGATTGCAGATGCGTGTGTTACTTACATCTAGCTTTACCTAGGTGCTGAGGATCTGAAATCCATTTGGTAGCTTTGCAACACAAGAGCCTTTAAGCACTGAGCAATCTTCCCACCCACCCCAGTGATTCTTAATTTCATTCACTTGTAATGTGTTACTTTTGTTCCTGTGCTGGAACAATAGTATCCCTAGAACTCTTGTCTGCTGGGAGTAGGTCAGAACATATGTACTCTACAAAGCCCACGATGCCTGCCTATAGTCAAAGCTGCTTTTGTGAACATGCACATAACTTAAGATTTATTTTCAGTTTGTTGTTTGTTTGTTTGTATTTTCTGTTTCTATTGTTTGAAACAGTCTTTTTTATTATAACGTATTTTTTATTTATAATATTCTAATTCTACATTCATAATGGTGACTCCATTATCCTCCTCCCTGGCCTCCATCTTCCAAAGGGACCCTCATCAGTGGGGAATGTGGGTCATGCATTTTGGGGGTAGTCAAGAGCAATGGGGGATAGGCCAAGTCTCTGTGCATAATGCCCCAACTTGTGGCTCTAACATTCTTTCCGCCCCCTCTTTCGCAAATTTCCCTGAGCCACGTTGGGATCATTTTAGTTCTACTTCATTGATGAGGTTTTGGGAGCCTCTGTATCTCTGGTTATCTGGCTTAGTAGGAGTTGGATGTTCTCTGTGTTTATCTCCTTCAGCCTTCTTCTGGTGCCGTGATCCCCAAGAACGCTGTACTCTTGCCTTTCCCCTGCATTACTCTATGGTGAAACAGAGTCTTGACATGTAGCCCTGGCTGACCTGATATTCACTATTCCGCCCAGGCTGGCCGTAAACACTAAATCCTTCTATCTCAGTCTCCCCAGTATTTTTGTCACAGGTGTTTGCTTTAGATTTGAACAAAGTTGTTTGCTTATTTCCTTCCTTGTTTGTTTTTAAAGATTTCTATTTCATAAGGTATATTTTTTCATTCATTTGGTCTTTTTGATACATGTTACTATGTAACCCTGACTGTCTTGGCTAGCCTCCACCATTTATTTTGGTGTCTGTCTGTCTGTTTGTTTGTTTGTTTGTTTGTTTGTTTGTTTGTTTGTTTGTTTTTGAGAAAGGATCTCATCACATAGCCAGGGTTGGTCTCAAACTTGTGGCAAACCACTTGCCTCTGCTTCCTAAGGGATGCAAACAGAAGCACTACCATGCCCAGTGATATGTTTTAAATCAGTATTTCTGTCAGTGAAGATGACAAAATAGCAACACCCTCTGAAGAAATCCAACTAAGTTTCAGACTACATTGCAAGGATAAACATAAATATGCTTTTCTCCCTTTTCTACATTTCCTTTATCCAGGTGATATGATTCACTTTCATTATGCAGTTCTAAGAAAGAATAAGTAAAATTATTAGAAAATTGTGCCCTCCTGATTTCCAGGAGACTCTTTCTTTGACGTGTCCTAGGAGAACCCCATTTCAGAGAAAACCCAGCAAGACTTAATGAGCCCAAGACATGAACCTCAGCCAAACTTTAATTTCTCCTTTGGTTCAGGGAAGTCAATTTAGAAAGCACCAAGAGTATTTTCAATGCTTCTATTTATATTTCGAATACCACTAGACTAGTACTTATGTGTTGAAAAGCCACACACACTGAGTGTTTATCAGTGAGAAGACATTTTAAAGCTTTCTCTGTGGAAGATATCAGAAGGATTAATAATTTGAACTCTAAAATTTATGTAAAAAACTTTCAAGACTGAGGCTAGTGGTGTGGCTCAGAGATGGATCACTTATCTAGCAATGATAATCAGGAAACTGGGTTCCTCCTTACCAACACAAAACAAGCAAGCAAGCAAAACAAAAAAAAAAAAAAAAAAGACTAAGCAAAGCTAAGTAGTAACCTGTGAAATTAAAAAAAAATGGGTTGGAGAGATGGTTTAGTGGTTAAGGAGTTTGCCTGCAAAGCCTAAGGACCCAAGTTCAATTCCCCAGGACCCACATAAGCCAGATGCACAAGGTAGCACATGCATCTGGAGTTCGTTTGCTGTGTATAGAGACCCTGGCATGCCCATTCTCTTTTTCTTCCTCTCTCTTGCCACCCCCTGCCTCCCTCTGTCTCTTATAAATGAATTAAAAAAAAATTAAAAAGAACATACACTGGAGGAAAGGAGGGTCTTTGGTGTAATGGTGTGATCCTATTTCAATCTCTGGGGGAAAAATCAGAAAATAAGATTTTTTCTTTAAATGCCTATTCTTTTCCTCAAAATATTAGAATGTGGTGATTTCATTGAGGACTTTTATTTGAGACAGACAGAAAAAGAACAAGAAAAGATGATCATCTTAGACTTGAAGTTAATGTAAATGCATGTGTCATCAAGTTTTGAAGGGCAGGCCACGCTAGGTTAAAGACACATTTCTTGTGGAACCTGAGCAATGTAAGTGTATGTTAGAAATTAATAGCTTGCTTATGTGAAGAAGATGGCAAGGCATCCCCATCACATTTTCTCTTCTAGCATCCTGCTTGAATGGCCCAGAAAAACCATACTCTGTGAATTGGTGGGTGTGGTTCTAGGCAAGTGAACATTTTCTATTGCTTTCAGTTACTGGTTGAGACATAGGGTAGAAAGGTCCAATGACTTTTTTTTTTTTTGGAGAGACTCAGAGAGAGAGACAGATAGAATGGGCACGCCAGCGGTCTCTCAGCCACTGTGAACGAACTCCAGACACATGCACCCCCTTGTGGGCAAGTGTGGCATTGTGCCCTTGTGTCACTTTTGCATCTGGATAAACGTGGGACCTGGAGTATCAAACTGGCATTCTTAGGGTTAGCAGGCAGGCGCCATAACTGCTAAGTTATCTCTCCAGCCCTCCAGTGACATTTTGAAGATGACAAAAAGTACTTAGAGAGGCTTGCTAGCCCACAGAAATATGGATAGTAAGTATGTAATAGGAATTCTTTTCCATATCAGAGGTCTGGCTTCAGAGATGTTGAATTTAACTTCACCACATTTCAACAGACTGCACACAGAGTTCTCCAGGAACTACACAGAAATACTGCAGAGACTATATTCAACTGCCCCTGTCTCCCCTTCATAGATGGATTTGAATACAATTGTTTGTTATTTCAGTTCCCCCACAGTGTCATATGTGACAGAAAAGAACCAGGGCTTGTATCACTGGATGGGAATGAAAACATTGGCTGAACTGATTTGTGTGGTGATGAATCCATTACGGATTCTACATGATCCTAGTGCTACCTGGTTCTCATAAACCTTTCAGGATGTGACTCATGATCTCACCAAAACGTCAACTTTTGAGCACAGATTATTAAACAATGTGCTGGTTCAGCAGAAAGGACTAAACAAAACAGAAACTGATGAATAAATGCATGAATATTTTCTCCTTGAAGTATGGAAGACAGACATGAGAAATATAATTGGGTTCCAGGCAATATTCCTCATTGCCTTAAGATAATTTTCAGGAAAAGAAATACATCTTGGATATATAGTTACGAAGCTCATCCTAAAACATAACCATTATAATAAATACACTGGACACAGGAAAAAATCATTATACAGACCTGAATGAAAGCAGTATTTAAAAATTTAGCAAAGACAAGAATGTGGTTTTTTGTTGGCAAGATGGGTAGATTAAGATATTTTCTTATTCTGAGTCACTTCTTCCAAATTATCATTTGGGGAGAGCTGACTCTACCCTGAGCTCTAGTCATGGACATGTTACCCAGGCCTGGACAAAGGAAGTGCCACCATGCACTTGCATTCAGATTTAAGGAAAAATCTTACAGAAATGATTATCATTTGCTGGTGTTGGAGAGAGGAACAGTCTTTTACCACTAATATAATATAAGTCTTAAGCTAACAATGAAAACCAAAGCTGTTACAAGTGAACTAACCTAGAGAAAAATAGAAATGATAGAATAGGGGTGAAAAGATAGATTAATGGTGAAAGTGTTTGCCTGTGAAGCCTAAGAATGCATGTTGAAATCTCCAGGTCCCACATAAACCAGACACAGTGACCCAAGCACGCAATGTTGCACATGTGCCACAAGGGGGCGAACACATATGGAGTACGTTCATAGCAGCTAAAAGGTCCTGGCATGCCCATTTTTTTTCTCCTCCTCCCTTTCTCTCTTTCAAAAATAAAATATTATTAAGTTTTTAAAAGCACATTTTGAAGCAACTATATTTTCCTAACTTCTCCATTTGTACATTTTTACCTACTAATTCTAATCTCTGGAGGTCTTCCATTATCCTTTTGTTCAATTTACAGTTTTAAACATCCTAAGAATTACCCAGTTTAAAAATATCCATATTGAAGGCTAGGTCAATGATAGAGCACTTACCTACTATGTGTCAGACCACACATTCAATCACCTCTACTGCAACATAATAATCCAGATGAAATTCAAATGTCTACTGGGGACTATAATTGAATTATCCCTATTCTGGTTTTTTTGGCAATATGTACTCTAAGGCAGACTAAATATTATTTCTAACAAAGACAAGGCTAGGGACAGGACAGTACACAAGCTAGAACACAGCAGAAGGAAATTCTCTAAGTCTTAATTTTATTTAAAATTCCTCATTGAACATTATAATTCCCTGTGTGGGGCACTGAACTATGTGGTTAGGACATGGGCTGAATGCTAATTTGTTGACCTAGTTTCTATGAAATCACTTCAGGAAGTGAGGTTGAACTCTCCTTGGTATATTCAGCTTCATTTCTCCATAAGGTTGAGTTCACCCATCCAACATTCTGTGATATGTATTTCTTATAAAATTGAATTCCATTTTATTTCAAGTAAAGCATATGGAAAAATCTCCTCCATTTTTCATAAAGTGATAAACAGCCAGGGTTTAGCCTCTAACCTATTCAATGATAACCTCCAACTCTTTATCATCCACATTACACGTTTGAGATTCAGAGCCTGCTATGCTGATTACAAAACATGATCTACACATCCCTGTACAATTACTTGTTCCAAGACACAACAACCTGGAAATCCCAGTGGGTGCTGGGCAGACGTTGTTATGTGCCTATAACAGAAGGAGGAAGAGCTACCATCCACTACACTGGAAGATCAGAGATCACTGGAAGAGGCACTAACATCCACAGCCACTGCCAAATTTGTCCCCTAGGCATTGTGGATTTTATGGCCTTGCTGTGTCCCAGATGAATGCAGGCAGATGACAGAGAGAGAGAGAGAGAGAGAGAGAGAGAGAGAGAGAGAGGGAGGGAGAGAGCTGAAGTCAATTCAGTACTGGAATTGTCCAGAAAACCCAGAGAAATGTGAAAAACAATAAACAGTTGTTTTTTCTAAGTCATTAAGCTTTAAGGAGGCTTGTTCTGCAACAACAGATAATGGAAATTCCAACTGTCTCCAACATGTCTCCACTTGCATGGCTCAGAAGCATGTCAAACTTCACTCTGCAATCAACTGAATCCCTATCCCTTTCAAATTCCCACTTCCTGCCCTCTGTGTGCAGAAGGTGTTCTTGTATAATTATTCTTCATTTATATCATACAGTATTACTATGGTTGTTTGAATGTGAAATGTCCCATATAGCCTCCTGTGTTTTGAACATTTGGTTCCCAGCTGGAGATAATTTGAGAAGGTGGTAGAGCCTTGCTAGAGGATGTGTGTTGCTGAGGGTGGGCCTTGAGGTTTATTAACCCAACTCACAGGGTATTCGAAGTTAGCTCACTCTGTTTTCTGCTGCTGTTATAAGATGTGACACTGTAGCTACCTGCCCTGCTGTGCCTTTTCCACCACGGTGCATCTTTCCCTCAAAACTGTAGGTCAAGGTAGTCCCTTTCTCCCTCATGAGCTTCTGGTTGGGTGTTTTGTCCAGAAAGGAAGTGCTACAGTTATGCACTCATACCTTCTAGCTTTCAGAACATACACAGTAGTTTTTGTTTTATACTCTCTGTCAACATCTCTATAGCTACTTCTTGGCACACAGTAGTCATTATTCAACTAACCACCTCAGCTAAGTACAAACAGCCAAACAAAAAACAATTGTGGAAGAAAAATAGCAAAACAAGAACGATCCAACCAGCAACTCAAAACAGTCCTCGAGGTCTAGTGTGTCCTATTTTATACAAATTTATAACAGACCTAACGCTTCTCTCCTGTAGACCAGAGTAGTGATGACCTAAAGGCTAGGAAAGAACACCTAATCAATAAACATTTTGTGGGGCTTGGGAGATTGCTCAAAGGTTAAAATCACTTGATTGCAATGCTTGCCAGCCCAGGGTTCAATTCCCCAACATTCATGTAAGGTGGTGCATGCATCCAGCCTCTACCACCATGGAAGGTGAAGCCAGGACAATCCCAAGCTTGCTGGCCAGCTAGTTCCTTTTTCGTTGGCAGTTAGTTTGCAGTAGCAAGAGACTCTGTGTCAATGGAGGTGGAGTATAGACACCTTGAAGTTGTCTGCTGACCTCCACACATACACCATGGCATACACACATACACACACACACACACACACACACACACAAATAAAAAATTAAAAAATAAAACAAGTACTAAAAATTATTCAGGATAGTTGTCATAATTCATGTATAACAAACTACTTCAGAGTGAGTAATTTGTAAATAGCAGAAATTTATTGCTCATATTGCAGGAAGCTAAGAGATTCAGTATCTGGTAAAGTCTTGTTTTTGCTTCAATGATAGTGAATTCTTGCTGCATCCTTGTATGACAGGAGAGGCAAGCTCCCTGAAACTTCTTTTATAAGGGCACTAATCCCTTTAATGAGAACTCCACCCCTAAAGGCTCTACCTCTTAAAATGGTCACCTTGGGATTGAAAAATTGTGGAAGTGGTCACAAATAAAATAGTTGTGTTAACTCTAACAAGAAAAATAACTAGAACTGGGAGGTTATGAAGAAAGGGCTCTTACTCATGATTACCTGATTGTAACTACCATAAAACTGCTAGAAAGCAGAAAAATAATGCTCACAATCTCATACAAAAAGTAGTTCTAAAAGTACTACAACTGTCTGCTAAAATCCTGCTCTTAATTATTTTGGCCCAGGCCAATTGTTTAAAAGTATCTAATATAACCTCCTCGTTTTGCATTTAACCTCTTTAACCAAGTCTATAGTCTGCACATGCATATCCCCATTGCAGTGCTCTGCTCTTCCCGCCTATATACCAGGATTCCTTAAAGAGAGACCCTCATTGTTTTTGAGGTTTTTTTAAGGTTGACAGTTTTAATATATGAATTTTTGTGGCACAAACAATAAGACTATAGCAGTAGGCAAACTAAGCAGAGCAGAAGTGAAAAGTCAAAAAGAGGAGATGGAAAAACGTAAATTTTATTTACAATTTATACCAAAGAACAAACAGGAAATCCATAAAATGAATAGAATAGAACTGGGAAATAGATTAGTTGGCTGAGTGCTTGCTTAGCATTCACAAAGCTCTGAATTTGACCCTCAGCCCTGAGTAAACCACAGGTAATCCTAGCACTCAGGAGGCTGAGGCAGGAGGAGCAGAAGTTCAAAGTCGTCCTCAACTACATAACAAGGCCAGCCTGGGCCTTACATAAGACCCTGCCTCAGAAAAAAGTAGAGGACTAAGAGGTGTTGTATTTAGTGCCTCATATCACTTAAAGTGTTCATATAAGGCACCCTTAACACCTCAATAGCCTATAGAACCCAAGTGCTACAGAGCTACTGGATCCTTCTCTCCTTTGTTCAATACTACAGGACCAGTTCCTGATCCATCCTCAGCACCCAATTAGCTCAGAGAACACTTGTTTATCCAGTCAACAACCTTCGAGGCATTCCCTGTAAACTGCACACATCAGACTGAGGTCAACATTGATAGTGAACTTGAGAAAACTGCCAAAAGTTAAAATATGTACACCGTACAAAGTTTTAAAAAAGGGACAGAAGGTAACATTTTAGAATTCTACTAAAATTGCTTTTCAGAGTTTGGACACATAGAAGTAGTAATCTTTGCTCATTAAAAAAAAAAGTATGACTATGGGTGTCCAGATAAGTTAGAAAATGTCTCTGAAAATATGTATGTGTATATATATGTGTGTGTGTGTGTGTGTGTGTGTACATATATGCACCATATACATCTTTAGATCTAGAATTATCTTCTGTGTTTTTCTATAGTTTCCACAGACACAGCAGCTATACAGAATAAAACAGTAATGGATATTTAAAGCTATTTTTAGAAAATTTAAAATATACCTGAGAGAATAAGTTAGTGAACTTCCAATTTTCATGAAACATTTACTTTCCTGTATCTCATAGGACATGAGTATTTTAGAAAGGCTCATTGGTTGAAGATCCACTTAATCACTATCACCTAGAATCTAGTAGGTGAAGATTCCAGATTTATTTGTATTTAATGGGCACTAATTAATAACATATTTTTATTAAGTGATCATTTCATCTAAGTATATGAAAAATAACCTACTCATAATAGCTTTTTATTTTTGTTCATCCACAAAAAAACAAATGTCACACTGAAATAAATGATTCATTTTAGTTTTAATCAATTACATATTTGTTGCACTTATTAAGCCATTTTTCTTCCTAAGGATCTGAGAAATTGTATTTTCCAGCCATGACAATGGCAAAACACAGAATGGAAAATTACCTAATGGTTTACCTTTTCTTGCTAACACTAGATTGTTAAAAATGCCACATTTTCTTGGCCTTTTAGCCAACCTACACATCCCAGTTGCAGTTTACTCTAATACACATAATACACAACACTGTTATTTTATGTTTAGGTACCATGTTAATTAAATGTTTGGAATAGTTGAGACCAATTTTACAACATATACAACATTATCATTAGCATAAACCCTTATAGTGATGAAAAATTATATCAAACTTACGTTATTACCTAACGTTTTGACTGAAATATGCATTAAATTTGATGTTAGTTATATATGTGAGTGCTCGGCTGGAGAGATGGCTTAACAGTTAAGGTGCTTGCCAGCAAAGCTTAAGAACTCAGTATTCTCCAGGTCCCATGTAAACCAGATGCACATGGTGGCACATGCATCTGGAGTTCGTTTGGAGTGGCTAGAGGTCCTGGCGTGCCCATTCTTTCTCTCTGTCTCTCAAATAAAAATAAATATAAAATTTTTTTTTAAATGTGAGTGCCACATTTGTTCTTATATTTTTACAATTATATGGGGGGAGGGGGCGGAATACAGTTTCCATAAAATTCCTACAGAACTATTTTTGGTTTAAAAATGAGTGACTTCCCTACAAAACACAGGATCACTGCCAAAGTACTGAGGTAATTAAAACAAAGGAGCAGGAGGTATTTATGCTCATGGTTGGGTGAAAGGAATTATAACAAATTTACTTCAGCTTTGTTCCACAATAGACTTACTTGGTTAGTTGGGGGAAGGACTGTAAAAACTCATGTCAGAACCTGGACCAATTACTCTAAATCTCTGCAGATGAAGTCAGCTTGATTCCTACAATTTACAAGAGCTGGTAGGCTTCATGTCTCCCTAGCTCTGTGTTCAGGGCCATCAATGTTAGATTCAGTGGGGGGAGACTTACAGGAATGGAATGGGTGAATATTATTAAACAGGGCTCATTATTTCTGAGGGCCCAGTGGTCTAACAGTGGTTTTTACTTTTATTTTAATATTTTTTAACTTTTATTTTATTTATTTCCCAGAGAGAGGAAGACAGAGAGATAGAGAGAGAGAATGGACGAGCCAGGGCCTCTAGCCACTGCAAACGAACTCCAGACTCATGTGCCACCATGGGCATCTGGTTTACATGGGACCTACAGAAGTGAACCTGGGTCCTTAGGCTTTGCAGGCATGCGCCTTAACCGCTAAGCCATCTCTCCAGCCCTACAGTGGTTTTTAAACTGACTCAAACAAGTTAGAAGAGGACCAACACTCTTCTGACCTTCACATGCACACTGTGACACAAGTATGCCCATACAAAGAGAGAGGGAGAAAGAAAGAGAGAAGCTGAGAGAGCAGGGAGGACTAAAGCCTTGAGAAACTAGAGGGTCTCTAGGCTAAGAGAGATAGTCAAGTACAGTGGAGCCCTGGAGGCCAGATCTCAGCTCCAGAGGTAGCAAATGTCTTCTGGGTCCATCCAAGTGATAGCTTAGAGAAGGGCTGTGTGTGCTAGTAGGAACATTAAGAGGCCAAGTTCATCAGGATCCAGAGAGTGCCAGAAAAGTTCTCCTCCAATGCCTTCTTGGGTGATAATCTCAACTGCAGCTATGATGGAATGAAGAACTAAGACCCCACCTTCATGCTTCCAGTCTCCTCACTCCCTGGAATTCCTAAATGATTGTAAAGGTAGGAACAGGAACCATCTCCCCTGTACATTTCACCTGCCAGAAGGTGGTGGTTAGGTCAGGTTGAGTTTGATTTCATAAACATGTTCACGCTTTGGATGACCTCTTTGGTTAGATTTCCTTGAATTTAAAAATGAAAGCCATGTTTCCCCACCTCACTGACTTGCAGCAGCTGGCGAAAGCCAGTAAAGCCAGAAGCGAGATGCACACACACTTGTAGGTCATGACCTGGCCCCACATCCCACACTGTGGCTGGTTGTAAGGAGGTGAAACTGTCATGCCCAAAATACACATACTAGAGAACAGCTTGGATTTAATTTACTACTATAATCTGAGTACAAGAATCTATTAATGTTTTGATTACCTGTAAATTCATCGAATATACTTATTTTAAGAAATCACTTAAGCCTTCCTAAACATAGGGAAGCTACTTTTAGAGACTCCTGATCAGATCAAACAGTGCAGAAGTATAGAGATTTTTGTACCCAAGCTTGGATGTTAGATCTTTGGACTCTAAAGATGTTGCAAAATAGGTTTCTTCTTAGTAGAAAGTAAACACAAGCTTTGGACAAAGAATTACTTTATTTGGTAAAAGCTGCTGGAACACACCATCTAGCTATGCAAATGTAAAGTGGAGATGTTTGAAATACCAAACTGCTATTATACTGGTGGATGAGAAAGTAGTTGTAGGCAGATAATGTTTCCCTTTAAAAAAGTTTCTTTTACTCTCTTAAAAATCTCTTTCTGGGCTGGAGAGATGCCTTGGCAGTTAAGGCGCTTGGGCTGCAAAGCCTAATGACCCAGATTTGATTCCCCAGTACCTACATAAAACATGATGCACAAAGTGGCGCATGTTTCTGGAGTTTGTTTTTGGAGGCTTGAGGCCCTGGTCTGCCCATGCTCTCTTTTTCTATCTCTTTCTATCTTTGCGGCTGTCTCTTGCTCTCTCTGTCTCTCTCTCCCTCCCTCTCCCTCTTTTCTCTTGCTCTCTCTCCCTCTGTGTTGAAAATAAATAAAAGTATTGTTTAAAAAAAAACTCTTTCTTTTTCATAACTTCATTCTGAGTCTTACTGTGTTGCCCAGGTGGTCTTAAACATCCAGGCTCAAGCAATTCTCTTGGGTCTCACTTTCCTGGATAGTCAGAGCTACAGGCCTTACATTGTTCCAGCTAGAAAGGTTCCTTTCTGAGGGATTTCACTGTCTTTTATCTACATCTTCTACACTCAGATGCTGGGGACTGTCTGGATTCCTCCACTGATGGCCCTATGAAAACCAGCCATTTTTGTCCCTCTTTCACCTTGAAATCTTTGGTTCTTCTCCTTCCTACTCCTCCTTTTCTCTTTTTGTTTTTCAGGCAAGCACAACAGACTGGTCTTTTTTTTATGCAAAAGAGAGAAACACAATTGGCACTCCAGGATCTCAGCCAGTACAACCGAACTCCAGAGGCTTATAACAACTTGTGCACATGTGCGACCTTGCGTGCTTGCATCACTTTGTGCATCATGGAGCCTAGAGAGTTGAACATGAGTCCTTAGGCTTTCCAGGCAAGCACTTTAACCACTAAGCCATCTCTCCAGCTTTCCTTTTCTCTCCTAGTTCTTGGTTCTTAGTATGTGGTCCTTGGAAAGAGAACCAACATTTCCTGGGTACTTCTTTTTTTTTTTTTCTTTTTTGCTGTGTGTAATATGTGTGGGGGTGTGTGTGTGTGTGTGTGTGTGTGTGTGTTTGTGTGTGTGTGTGTGTGTGTGTAGATACACACATGTCAAGGCTAGAGGATAACGTTGGATGACTTAATCACTCGCCCATGTTTTTCCTTGAGATGAAATCTCTTACTGAAGCTAGAGCTTGCTGATTTTGTGAACCCTAACGATTCTCCAGACTCTGCTCCCCACACAACTGGGAATGTAGACATGCATAGCCCAGCCCAATTGTTTAAGTGGGTTTTAGGGAATCAAAGTCGGACAATCTCAGGCCTGATCAGACCCTAATTCTTGCACAGCCAGAGCTCTTACCTGCTTAGCCATCTCCCCAACCCCTGAACTTCTTAAAGATGGAAATTCTCAGGCCCCACATCAGACCTACTCAATGAGAAATGTGGGGAGAGAGTTCATCAGTCTGTGTATCTTAACAATCCCTCCTAAGGGGTCTTCTTTCCCACCTGGGAGATGGTCTAGCTGTAATAATTTCCAAGGGAAGAGGAAGAACAAAGTTACTTACTTGAGGACTTGACATCTGAACCTCATTTCACTAGAAAAGGCTTTAATTAAGGAACTGGAGCCTGCTGGTTCTGCCTCCACCAAGACTACTCTAGAGTCCAGGAATAACAGGTATCAACCATGTGCAAAATGCAGGAAATGGGCTGGAGTGACGGCTTAGTGTTTAAGGCTCTTGCTTGCAAAGCCTAAAGACCCAAGATCAATTCCCCAGTGTGCCAGACGCACAAGGTGGTACATGCATCTGGAGTTCATTTACAGCGGCTGGAGGCCCTTGCACATCCATATTCTCTCTCTCTCTCTCTCTCTCTCTCTCTCTCTCTCTCTTTCTCTCTCTCTCTCTGTCTCTCCCCCCTTTCTGATATAAATAAAATATTTAGGAAAAATATTTTCTAAAAAGCAGGCAATGATACAAGGCCAGAGCAGGTTTTTACAGCAGTGAGCAGTGTACACAAGTAGCGTATAACTGTGTTTGGGGCTGTTGACAGGAAAGCTAACAATCCCCCCTTGTGAAACTACCTGGAGACGAGAAAGGAAGAAATCTCTGGGACCAATCTTTAGCATTGAGCATGACCCTAGTTGATAGCCAGATCAGGTTTCCTTCTTGCATGTCTTCTTTCATCCCCAGGTCTCTGACCTGCTAATATAACCTTCCTTGTTTCTTGAGGTTAATAAACCCAAGCACCCTGTGTATTATAGTCACAGAGACTAATGTGTGCAACTCATGGCCTGTGTGCCACATACATATCAATGTAAGTATTAACGTAGCCCAACTCATTTGTGGATGACAACATCATGTCACAGTATCAAAAGCTGGACACTCCTTAAAGTCTAGAGTATATAATCCCACATTTCAGCTTCCATGACAAATGGCTCAACCAGGTTTTTGGCTCTGGAGTTTACAGTGGCTTTTGAATTGTTTAGTTCTGACTGAAAAAAAAAAGAATGTGTGACAACCGTAACCCTGTAACCCTGGCTTTTATCTTGACTATCTTGCCAAGTTATAAGGGAACTCTTCACCTTGAACAAGCGAGAGGCACACATATCAAGCTCTACTCTAAAGTGCAGCCGATTTCTGTTCTTTTTTGCCATATGAAATAGCCTGAGCTCTTTAAAAGCCTCCAGGATCTCACAAAAGCAAAAGATGAGAAAATCAAAAGCTTTATGTCTTATTTTGAAAGCTGCTTATATAACCGTATCTAGCATAAAGCAAAAAAATAAATAAAAAATAAATAGAACTTGCACCCAAAACTGGAATGTTCAATGAATAGAAAGGCCCCACCATGAACCCCCCAATTCTTACCTGACACATTTCAAAACTAACTGCTTCTGCTTGGTGCCCTGCTTGTTTGAATCCTTTCTTTGCCTTTTCATTTCATGAATGAGGTCCCATTCGTGAAGGAGAGGAACCAGAAATAAGCAACCTTCCCTACCCTGTACTTGGAGGGATGTGGTCTTATCACCCTAAATGTCAAGAAAATACAAATAGGTTTCTAGATCCTATAAGTTGGGGTTCCCTGGACTAGGGATGAGCCAGGTTTCTTTACAGCCCCTGAGAATTTTTTCCTGATGACCATTCCTAGTGGGAAACTTGTCTGAAGCACAGTGCTACCACCTAGAAATCTGAGAGCAAATGGAAACATCTATCCATTAGGTGCAACTCTGAAGCAAGCTAATGACTGGATAGTCACTCAAAGAAGAGACACTTCAGGGCTTTGGATTCAGGGCCAAGTTGCCAGGGCTGCAAGACAGAACGCCTCTGTTACCACCAATCACTGCTCAATCAGACTGAATTATTAGGACCCTCAGAGGATCTGTGTAGCTTTGAACCTAGAGACTAATGTAGAATATTCCAATGATGTTTTGTTCTGAGCCTTGGTAAAACTTTTGTTAGGCTTGGTAAAGAGGAAACAGGAGATATCTGGTATACAAGTAGTGCCTGGCTTATGCAAGAGCTGAATAAACCTGTGACTATATTCTTTCTTCCTTCTCTCCTTGCAATAAATTAGAACCAAAGCATGCCCTATCTGCCACCCATGAGATATAAGTTGTTCATGCCCTTCAGCATTTGAAAGTCTCCAGGTTCATGGCTAAGGACATTCAAGCAAGAAGCATGTCAGGCAGGAGCAGTCAGTTTTGAAATGTATCAGGTGAGGATTGGGGGGAGGTCAGTTGTGGTGCACCTGCACAGCATAGGAAGGCTGTGGGTTCAATTGGCAGCAAGACAAAACCAAACAAAGTCTCCTGGCTCATCTTATAATGAATGGCATTTGGAAATCTCTGCCTACTGGGAGCAGTCACAAATGGATGACTTATTCCAGGGGTTGTGCCTTATAATCAGAACCCCTCACCATTCCAGATGACAGTTCTGCACCACGTAATGGGAGGATACGTTTTGATAAGCATGTTGTTAGATGATTCTGTCACTATATAAACATCACTTATACAAACAAACATAGCAACAATGTCACTTGGTGATATAATCTAAGGAGACCTCTCTCCTTTATGTAGTATAATATATTTAGCAAAACACCAGTGGGCAGTAAATGACTATATTTAAAGACTAGCTAAGGAAAGAATAGAGACCTAGTTGTTGCTGGAAGAAAATATTTCTGTGGAAAACTTCTGGCGAAGTACTGGAAAAATGGCTTGCTGATTAAAAACACTTGCTTGCCGTGCGTGGTGGTGCACGCCTTTAATCTCACCACTCGGGAGGCAGAGGTAGGAGGATTGCCATGAGTTCAAGGCCACCCTGAGGTTTCATAGTGAATTCCAGGTCTGCCTGAGCTAGAGTGAGACCCTACTTCGAACCCCCCCCCAAAAAAAAAGAAAAACAAAAAACTTGCTTGTAAAGCTTACTGGCTCGTGGTTCAATTCCCCAATACCCGGGTAAAGTCAGACATAAAAAGTGGCATATGTGTCTGAAGTTCATTGACATGACAAGAAGCCCTGGTACATTCATGCACACGTATGCACATATACAATTGTACAAATAAATATGTTAAAAAAATCTTCTGTGGAGATCAAGTGCCTACATCAAAGTAACCAAAATCAACTTCAGCAGCTTGCAAGAAAATCTTGCTGTGCTGGAGTGATGGTGAAGCAGTTAAAGGTGCTTACTTACAAAGTCTGATGCCTGGAATTTTTTTTAACTTTTTTTTTCTTTTTTTGGAAAGAGAGAGAGAGAGAGAGAGGAAGACGAGATGGGCGCACCAGCAGTGTCTCAGCTGCTGTGAACGAAATCCGGATGTGTGCGCCCCCTTGTGGTCAAGTGTGGCATTGCACCCTTGCGTCACTTTGCATCTGGCTAAACGTGGGACCTGGAGACTGGAACCGCTGGAGATTGGAACCAGTGTTCTTAGGCTTAGGAGGCAGGCGCCTTAACCCCTAAGCCATCTCTCCAGCCCTGATGCCTAGAATTTGATTACCTAGTACCTGTGTAAAGCCAGATGCACAAAGGGCACATGCAACTGGAGTTCATGTGCACTGGCAAGAGGCCCTGGTATGCCCATACTCACTCGCTCACTCTCCTTCTCTCTCTCCATCTCCCTTTGCAAATAAATGAAATATTTTTTGTTTTGAAAAGAAAATCTTGCAAGCCAAAATGGAACACTCCTTTAAGAAGTTCAGCATCATTGATGTTTTTCCACAACACCAAGGAAGATAATCTGATTGGATTTCAGATCTGAATCTGCAATAAAATGTAATTCACGCAGGTCAAGTTTTATATGTCATATGTATAAAAGTTTAAAGGATAACCTCAACTAAGATGTTTGTTCATTGTGATGATCTGTATTGATTTTGAACTTGATGGGACCTAGAATCCTGTGAGGGATTACACAGATTAGGTTAGCCTCTGGGCATGTTTGTGAGGAATTATCTTGAAGAGCTTAATTGGTGTGGGAAGATCCACCTTAAGTATAGGTGGCACTGATCCATGGGCTGGGATCCTAGACTGTATAAAAAAAGAGAAAGCTGGCTGAGCAGCAGCACTCATTGCTTTCTGCTTCCTCACTGTGGGCTGAGTGTGACCAGCTCTGCTTCAAGCTCCTACCACCATGCCTCCCCCATCATAATGGACTGCATTCTGGAAACTGTAAGGTGAAATAAACCCTTCCTCCCTTAAATTGGTTTTTGTTCAGGTATTTTGTCCAAGCAACAAGAAAGGTAACTGACACACTTATATTTATACACTTTTTCTTGTAAAAATGTAATTGTGTACTCAGTTTAAAAGTTAACGTTGGGGGCTTAGCATTTAAGGCACTTGCCTTTGAAGCCTAAGAACTTGGTTTGATTCTCCAGTACCCATGTAAGCCAGATGCACAGGGTGGCACTTGCATCTGGAGTTCATTTGCAATGGCAGGAGGCCCTGGTGTGCCCATTTTTTTTCTCTCTCTCTCTATCTGCCTCTTCCTCTCTCTTTCTCTCAAATAAATAAATAAATGTTAAATAATTTAACTCTGGAGTATAAAAATCCAAGGATCTGGAAAACTTTTGCTACAAATAGCCAAAGGGCAAATACTTTAGTCTTTATAGACCAAACAATCTCTTTTCCAAGTAGTCCATCATACCATTGTAGTCTGAAAGTAGCTGTACAAACATAAACATGCATGGTTGGAACAGAGATATAGTAAACCTTTTTTATTAAAAATGGACAGTGGACCATATCTGGAATGGGGCCTACTATCAAGTGAGAAAAAAAAAACATATAAATAGCTTCAAGGTAATCCAAGAAAATGTATAAAAATCAATTGCTTCTTCATTCCAATAAAATTCAGTACATATGCCAATGAAAATCAATGACATTGATTGGCCAATCCAAAAAATACATAAATAAACAGACATGTCATGTTCCCACCACTTCTTTCCTTACTAATTAGGGGAGTCATATGTATAATATAATTAAAAAGGTATATTCATGTGTGCGTTCAAATAAGAGCCTCATCATAAATAATAAGTGTAATAGCTGTGTTAGGGACATGCTATGTCAAAGAAGATGAAAGAAATACTTTGAAGTGAAATACGACCTCATAAAGTCAGTGCCTTCATCCTCTTAAAATCTCAAAAGGGTGTTAAATAACTTTCAGAAACTGACTCTTACTTTCTAGTAAAATCTGTTTCCTCTGCTTCAACCTTGAGCATTTAAAAACCTTCCAGAGGGTTGGAAAGATGGCTTTGAAGTTAAGGCACTTGCCTGCAAAGCCTAAGGATCCAGGCTCAATTCCCCAGTACCCACATAAGCCAAATGCACAAGGTGGCTTATGTGTCTGGAGTTTGTTTGCAGTGGCTGGAGGCCCTGGCATGCCCATTCTCTACCTGCCTATTTCTCTCTTATTCTCTCCCTTTTTTCTCTCTCTCAGATAAATATTTTAAATAAATAAAATATACACCTTCCAGAACTACCCTCCTTGTGTACTTCATGCTTGATGGCCTCACAATAAAGTTGCATGCCTCTAGCCTTTTGACCATACTGTCCCCTCATTTGTTTTCTTTAAATCTGGCTTTGATTCCCTTACCAGAGAGGTTATCTGACATAGCTATATCTCTAAAAATCAGTGGATCAACTCAGTTGAAATTTATTTTCTCATTATCCCAGTCCAGTGAAATCATGGGGTAGAGGGGATGAGATGTTTTGCTCTAAAACTTCATACACCTTCCTGCTGTGTGTTGTACGTCGTCTGAATCTGTAGGCTAGGTCTCACTATTGGCAGTGCTGATATGGGGAAGCAAGATCATTTTTTAATTGGGGGCACTGCAGGTGCCTGGAACATTGCAGGATACACACAGCAGTGTATCTGGCCTTCACAGTAGTGCCCTTCACTTGCAACAGCCAAAAATCATGCCCCCAGCCACTGTCAAATGACCCCTGAGGCACAAGTGTTCCCTTTCTTGCCATATTGAAAAGCAATGACATGCAAAATCATGATTGTCACCCTAAGAGATGTTATATTTCTATTTATTCCCAGAAGACCAATTTCTTTACTTTAGATGTATGTGTATGAGGACATTATCTTTGTTCCTACAGTACACAAGCCACACTAGCCCAATAGCTGTTGGATGCAGGTTTTTCATATGGAAAGTGTATTATTTTCCCATGAAATGCATACATCCTGCCCTCCCTCCACCTCAAATTATTTTGTAGATATCTTGGAAACATTCTATTGGCCACAGGAACAACTTTGATATTTGGATCCTATAACTATTTAAAAGTCCAAGTAAAATGGGCTCTCTAGGGAGCTGTTCTAGGCCTAAGGAGCTCCCACATAATTTTCACTTCCCCTTCTTAAATCTCCCCATCCTACCAGCTTCTGTCAAATGGAAGTCAAAACTACTGTTGCAAGTGAGATAAAAACCTATAAGATGGGGGCTGGAGAGGTAGCTTAGTCGTTAAGCACTTGCCTGTGAAGCCTAAGCCTAAGGACCCTGGTTCAAGGCTCGATTCCCCAGTACCCACATAAGCCAGGTGCGCAAGGTGGCGCATGCATCTGGAGTTCGTTTGCAGTGGCTGGAGGCCCTGGTGTGCCCATTCTCATTCATTCTCTCTCTCTCTCTCTCTCTCTCTGCCTCTTTCTCTCTTTGTCGCTCTCAAATAAATAAATAAATAAATAAAAAATTTTAAGAACCTATGAGATGGTAAAAGTGGCTCTTTTTCTCCAATAATTGAGATGCCTGATAATTACTTGTGCTATCTTAACTCTCTTGAAATTGGGCTACTTCTCATTCTTGCTGATGTAAGGCTGCAAAATAATACACAAAAACAGGCCTGTGCCTTCTGTATGTTTCTGTCAACATATCGTGGTTGCTTAGGAAAGAGTAATTTAATTACTACTGATTGTGTTTTTCCTACCATTTGCACAAGATAGAGATCAAAAAGCTTTTCTCTGAATAGCGCTAGCCTCTGAAGCAAAAGGAATGGCACACATTGGTAAGCGTCAGCACTAATGGATACAATTCAGTGGGAGGTTCTAGAACAAGCGACATTATTAAACCCAAATTTTAACATCTCAAGGTCTTAGGAACACTTTCAAAAGTTTCACTGGAATCAAGAAACACAATTGTAAAAATGTTTAAATACTGAGTTTTTATCAAATAACAATGGCCTTATAAGCAAAGTAAAAAGGCTCAGATTGGACAACGATGGCAAAACCTGAACCTCAGAAAAAGAGAAGTCATGACTTTAATAGTTTACCTTGCTCAGCATCTGGGAGAATACCTGTTGAGAGATACTCATGTGCTGGGCAGGCTGGAGTTACTAACTGGAACTTAATGGCTCCATTTACAATTTGGAAGCCATCTTCAGACAAGCTGTTATTTCATTGTCACCTGTACACAAACATTGTCCCCACTTCTCCTCTTAGTCATTTTTTCATGGTGCCATATAATGAGGAGATGTCAAAGGATGTCACTACTGAAATTTCACATGATGAAGGAAAATTCTTACTTAAAACTGTCAGCCTGGATATTTTGTGAAAATATATAAGCTGGGGTAAGCTCCATGACCCATCCTAACATTTGAGGGAAAAAAATATATCCAATTTCATCATTTATCAGTATAAGCATCATTTATAAGTATAATATTGTGCATTGGGTTAAGAAGGAATCTCCTGGGCTGGAGAGATGGCTTAGTGCTTAAGGTGTTTGTGTGCAAATCCTAAGGACCCAGGTTTGATTCCCCAGTACCCACATAAGTCAGATGCACAAGGTGGTGCATGCATCTGAAGTTTGTTTGCAGTGGCTAGAGTCCCTTCCTCTACCTCACTGTCTCTCTTTCATCAATTAATTAATTAATTAATTTTTTTTAAAGAAGGAATCTCCTAACCCAAAATGCCATTTTGTCCCATGAAGAGACTGTAGCACATGCTTGGAGTAGAAATAGAAGAGTAGTCCCAGGTTTTCTGAAACCCAAGATACTGCTGTCAGGGCGCCTGAGCTGGGCAGTGAGTCGAAAGCATATGTTACCACCCCTGTGAGTCACTGCTCCACCGACTAATGCTCCCTGGCACTTGTGTTCCACAGTTTCAAGGACAGTAATTGTAAATGTCATTGAAAACGACACACAGGAAACAAGTCACCAAAAAAAGTGCATCTGCTTATAGAATAGTCTGAATCTAATTTACCACTGCATTTGGAATTGGGATCTGGTCTTTCAACTCCCATGCCTCATGCAAGCACATCTGTTCCAAGGAAGAGACACTGCAGTGATGGCAAAGCCCCTGCTCCTGTTCTTAGAAACACCAGCAGCTTCCTAGACTTGACACCATACCGTGTCATCCAAAATGGACCCTTCAACTTTGCCTCATTGATTTCTCAGCTGTGCATTGTTGCCAATTGGATAGGCATTCTTAACTATGAGAAGTCTAGAGCTATTTATTCATACCACTGAAAATTAATAATCAGACCCTCCACCAATTACTCCAGGATAAAATAACTACTTTACCTACAATTTAAGCTTAATCTCTGCTCTGCAGTCTAACCTAGCATGGTTGGTAAGGTCCAGTTCAATGAGAAATTCTGTCTCATACAGAGGTAGATGGATGGTATTCCTGAAGAATGACACCTGGAGATTTTCTCTCATTTCCACATGCACACACAAATGTGCCCCACACACATGTGCCCACGCACATATGAACATGCATACACACATGCACACAGACTACATACATATACCCATACCAAAAAAAGAAAAAAGAAAAAGAAAAAAATAACCAACCACAGAGAAGAAAACATGTGTGAACTGGAACTTCATTACAACACAATACATGGTCACAGTGTGCCTACTTGTAACCAAATGCACTATCCTGATGCAGTGATTTTAGGTGTAATATTTGTACTAAAAGTGTGAATGTTTCAGAGCTAGAGAGATGGCTTAGCAGTTAAGGCATTTGCCTGCAAAGCCTAAGGAATTAGGTTCGATTTCCCAGTACCCATATAAGCCAGATGCACAAGGTACTGCATGTGTCTAGAGTTCATCTGCAGTGGCTAGAAGCTGTGGTGTGCTCATTCTCTCCCTCATGAATAAATTAAAATACAATAAAAGTAAAATATTTTTTTAAAGTGTGAATGTTTCATTAGAGTGAATAAAGTTTCAAAGAACATGAGTACAACGTTCATTTCATGTTTGCTTATGCATAATTTCTTCTGGGAGGTATACTACAGATTCAGAAAATTTCCCCCTGCCGAACCGAATGATGTAACACTAACCACACACACACACACATGTACACACACATGTACACACATCTTCCCACAATATCTACAGCTACCTCAGTTCACAGAATGTCAACAGACACATGTATTCCCATGTGATATCCCCCTTCCTCGCTCACTTCGATCACTCACCTCCCATCCATCAACAGTAACTCAGGAGTTGCAGCTCTTCCCACTCCTACTTCCCCAAGCAAACTTCAGGTCTTTTCAAAGAAAAGTGACATATTTATTCTAATATTTACATATTTCTCAGCTATTTGATGTGTGTAGACCTGTGCTATCATTCTACTTGCTTTTGTCTTTCTTTTAAATGTGTCATAACAAAGCTTTTGAGGATTTAAAAAATATTTTATTAATTTACTTGAGAGAATGAAAAGAGAGAGAGAGAATAAGATCATGACAGGGCCTTCAGCCTCTAAAAATGAACTCCAGACACATGAACCACTTTGCTCACACGGCTTTACATGGGCACTGGGAAACTGAGCCCAGGCATTCCGGCTTTGCAATCAAGTGCCTCTAACCACTGAGCAAACTCTCCAACACTGGAGTGTTTTTAACCTTATGTTCCTCATCCATTGTCCCTACAAACCTGGGAATTTTTTAAATCACATGACTGTATAGTGCTGGAATTTTCAGGATGCTTATGTTGCATTCCAGCAGCAGTGACTACATCTATCTTCTCCAGCTCAAAGAAGACAAACTTCATTAAATGAACATAGAGCATGGAGGCATGTTGTAGTGGCCTAGAGCAACTATGAAGGGAGACTTCATACTCCTTACAGTAGATACATTGAACATCAGAGGATAAAGGACTGAGAACACAGGGAGCTCTCAGGAGAGTCAAGAGAAAGCTGCTGAGACTCCACACAGCCTT
The DNA here is from genome assembly GCA_036365145.1 of Orientallactaga sibirica. Taxonomy (NCBI): domain Eukaryota; kingdom Metazoa; phylum Chordata; class Mammalia; order Rodentia; family Dipodidae; genus Orientallactaga; species Orientallactaga sibirica. The sequence continues at coordinate 4,089,259 of JAEOAD010000982.1, forward strand.
CTGTGGCAAGCAGACCAGCTGCTCTTTACACCCACAAGAACACATTGCTCAGCCTCTCCTATGGTCATATTCAGCTTCCAAGCACTTCCTCCCAATGATGTGCCTTCCTGTGTGTCCTGTCCTTTTTGTCAAAATCACCTCTGAGTTTTCCAACCAGCTAACTATTGCATGGATGACGTATTCAGTTGGGGAAAATCTACTAAGTAAACTGTTAGGATTTATGGCATTCAGGAAGATACACTCTCAAAAAATGTGTCACTGATGTCAAGGGCAAAGATTGGACAAGTTCTTGGAAAGACCCAATAAGTCTATGGCATCAACCGACTGGCTCTATTAAGCAAGTGAGAGACAAAGATTTTTTTCCCCTTGTGGGATGTTAACAACTACTGGGAACCTCATCCAAATGCTTCACCTCAAAGGCCAGTTTGATAACCTCCAGTTCAAACTATAAATGACGTATGTACTACCACAGTACACACTCCAGTATTAAGAATCATAGTTCTGCAGATACTAGGACTAATACAAGCAGAAATATAGGGAAAATGGATTTTTCCATTAAAGATATTATCATTTTTCAATTTTCAATCATTTCAATATTATCATTATCATGTACAATCAATTCTCCCTGTATATTTGACCTTTTTGTTATTCCTTTCTCCTAATTCTGGTCCCTTCACTTTCCATATCCAGACACACACACACACACAAAGAGAGAGAGAGAGAGAGAGAGAGAGAGAGAGAGACAGTAGGTTATCCATCTATAGAAGCTTCCATCTTCTAAGCTTTTAAGGCCTTCAGATCTCCTCTAAATTCACTAACAAATGCAATGGCTTCTGGTTCAAAAAGCAATGCGAGAGGTTGTTTGCAGTCCTGTCGTGGAATCAGTACCTGGCCCTTAAAAGGGCTCACAGTTTCTATACTGACAAACCTATATATTTGGAGCACTTTCAGGGAAGAAAGCTTTTATACTAGATTGAGAAATACATAGTATGCACACATGCACGCATGCATGCTAGGGAGATGGCTCAGTGAACAAAACACTTGTCATGTAAGCATGATGACCTGAGCCAGATCCCCAGAATTCAAATTAAGCTGGATGCTGTAGCACATGTCTGTAATCCCAGCATCCCTATGGCAAGATGGGAGGCAGAAATGGAAGAATTCCCAGGAGATTGTATCCCTAGCATATGCAGTGGTTAGCAGCAAAGACATTGTCTTAAACAAGATGGAAGGCAAGGATTGACACCCAACTTTATCTTCTGACCTCTGAAGGCACAGTGTGACACATGCACACTGGCATTGACATACATGAAAAAAAAAAAACAGAGAGGGAGGGAAAGAAATAGAAAGAAAGACCCCAGCTTGTGTAAGTAAACCCCCCAAGGCATGGTGGACTTTAGCATGGCTGGAGGCAAAGCTGTGTCGCTGGGGGTGGAGGGGAAGAGGAGGCTTTTGCTCAACAGCTCACTAGACACTACTTCAGGCTGTCTGTCAGAAGTCTGGAGTTGGTATCTTAATCTACAGGACGCCATGGACTTGCATTCCTAAAGGCTGGTCACAACAGAAGAATAAAGCCCTTCCTTTGTACTTGGTCAACAGAAGTACAAAACCTCTGGACTAGAGATCTCATTGGCTCAGCTTAGGCCCCAAGCTCTCATGACCCCCTGCCAGCTCAGTATCACTGGTTTGCATGGGAAAGAAACTCCCAAAGGAAGAAAACTCATGCTCCAAAAGAGAGAAGAGGTAGAAAAAAAAATCACATACTGTTTCTCAAACATGTGTTACAACTTATTGGGGGAGGGGGTCATGAAGGTACTTGAGTGGGCTGCAATTCCAGACATGACATGGTCCTTGTACTCGTGAACTCACAGCAACTGTGGCTACCTGCACAAGACCTGCAGAAAGTTGGGCCCATCAACATTCCATCATGGACAAGGAAGGGGCTCATGAGGTCCCACCACTTCCAGAGGAGGTTTTGCCAGTGAATGGTTGCCCAGTGGTGTCACTGTCAAGTTGCCCATGTCCTGGAAATGACCTCTCACCCATGTTCATGCAAACAATCCTAACTAAACTCGGTGGGTCACCAAAAAAGACATGAAAGGAAAGAGGGTGTATTTGAAAAGAAGGGGCTCAGTGGCAGTGGGAGGGTGACAAGAGAAGGTAATGGGGGTTGAACATGACCAAAAATAAATTGCACACATGTACAAAATTGCTAAAAATTGACTGACTAGGGCTGGAGAGATGGCTTCGCAGTTAAGTCACTTCCCTGCAAAGCCAAAGGACCCAAGTTCAATTCTCCAGGATCCAGGTAAGCCAGATGTACAAGGTGGCACATGTGTCTTGAGTTCGTTTGTAGCAGACTTGGAGCACCCATTCTCTCTCTCTTTCTCTGTCTTCTGTCTTCTTGTTCTTCTTCTTTCTCTCCCAAATTAATTAATTAATTTAAAAATGGACTGATGAATTAATTAAAGGTACAAAAATAATAAAAGAGAAGGGACTCAGACTATAAGATTCAGTACCATGTTGTGAAACTTCGGTTTTAATGGCATGTATGTATATATTTGTACACATGCACTCATGTGGGCGATACAGTAGAAAGGAACAGTGGAAAGCAAACTTATTACTGTGGGTTTTGGCAGGAAAAAAACCAGTACACTACAACAATCATCAAATACCAGATATTTTTAAAATCTGAGTCTCTAAGGGCTGGGGACATGGCTCAGTGACTAAAGGTGTTTGCTTGCAAAGGCTTCTGACCCAGGTTCAATTCCCCAGCACCCACATAAAGCCTAATTCAAAGTGCCACGTGCCTCTGGGGTCCAAGACACCTATGACAATGGAAGATGGAGCCAGGAGAATCTGAAATCCAAGGTCCAGCTAGTCTGATGTTCATTCATTTGTTCATTTGCAGTCTGTCCATTTGTAGTGGCAAGAAACCCTGTCTCAATGAAGGTAGAACACAGCACCTCAAAGTTGTCCTTGACCCCCACATTCAGGCCATGGCATGCACATCCATAAACACACACACACACACACACACACAAATACACACACACATTTTTTTTTTTTCAATATAGGGTCTCACTCAGGCCCAGGCTGACCTGGAACTCACTCTGTAGTCACAGGCTGCCCTTGAACTCACATAAATTCTCCTTCCCCTGCCTTCCAAGTGCTGGAATTAAAGGAATGCACCACCACACCTGGCTTTTTATTTTATTTTTTGATGTATCTACACCTACTCACTCAAGTAGATATTTCATATTCACCATGCTTTTATTTAAATTGACTGTGGCTATAGATATGGAAAAGAGCATAGCAGAGCTTTATTGTGAACTATTTTATTGTAAATTATTGCACCATATTCAATCAATGAGAAAATGTTTAAGAAAAAGAAGTGCATGATTTTGGATTTCTTTTCAATATGACATACAAACAACAAAGTTGCCAGAGAATTTAATTGGTTTTATAATAAACACCAAGAAAATCATTTTAATGGCTTAATTGTTGTGATTATCTTTAAAAACTTCCTTTCACTCACATGATTAATACATGCTTGTTAAAAATAATTTGTTCATTACAGAAAAAGTAGGAAAGAAAAGACCTGCTCATTTCCTGAAAATCCACAGTACGCAGAATGCATGGAAACACATTCCCCACTCTGTGGAACTCCAGCATTTCTGCTGTTCCCTATCAAAGGCAATGACTGTCATCAACCGATGAGTCAGTCTGTAATTATCAGGTACCCATGGAACCATCCATCCCTTTCAGATATCAACTGAGCAAAGCCTTTCTGTTTTTGAGATCCAGTGCTCTCAGTTACCTATCCAACAGTTATTTCCTCTCCTTCTTTCCTCCCAGGGTACCAATTTGGCTGAGACACCATGAGGTGGCCAAGTGCTGGGCTGGTAGTGAAATGACGGTAGGGGACACTGAAGCCCTCTCTGACAACAGAAATTCACTCTTGCTTGCAGAAGCCAGTGTTTGTCAATGTGAGATGACATGGCTGTTTTGAAGTGAGACAACTTTTCATTATGTAAGGATGCTTTGCCCACGTTAAGGAGCTCTTGGCATCCCTGATTTCTTCCCAGCACATTCCCATAGGAACCGCATCCAACAAAAACAACTAAATCATCCCCAGTGGCATTTCACAATGCCTGTCCCCTTGGTGAAAATGACTGGGACTCTAAAGAAAGGTTATCATTTTTTATAAAGATCCAAATAATTAATCACTTATGTAGACCCTATAATGATCTTTGATGTGTCTATGAGAAATCAGTCAAAAATTACTCAAAAAATAGAAATTATTATGTGACTGAATGGGCCTGGCCATGGTCTCATCAAACTTTATCTACAAACACAGGTGGTGGGCTAGATATGCTCCGTAGATCTTAATTTGCCAATGTCTACAAATCTAGACCAACCATGGCAATTACCTTTGCCAGGAATATTCAGAAAACATGTGGGATATGGCAACAGTTTGGGGCAATGTAAGATTGGTATACTATACTACGACACACCTAAGGGAACAAACTTTGCTCACCCTGGGTCTTTTTTGTGTGAAGATAAGATCTGTTAAGTACTGCAGACAGAGCAGCCACAAGGGAGGACGCAGCGTGCAGAGACACAGCATCAAAAGGCTATCAAAAGAAGAAACATGGACACTAGATAAAAGAGTCGGAAATGACCCATTCTGAAGTTCTTAACTGTAACAATACAGGTAAAAGAAGTGTATATGGACCCCCAGATCCATTCTAGTAGGTTATTCAGCTGGCATCTATTGCTGTGAAGTGGGTGTCACTTATCAATGACATTTTAAGGGAATAGCCTCAGCTTCTAGCAAGTGTGTTTCTCCATGCTAAAAAAGAGTCACACAAAGGAAATACTCATAATGTCCTAGCCACTCCCTGCTTCCTGTCTCTGAACTCAGTTATATAATGGAATGATGCCTGGAGCTGAAGCAACCTCTTTATCCCCATGAGGCAGTAAAGCATAAAGGCTAAAGTAGCTGAAAGGGACCTAGATTCTTGTGAACCTCCCTCACTCAATGAACCACAATCCAGAAATCACCTACCTCTACAAATACAGTTTAGGCCACTATTAGTGAAGAATTCCTTTCCTTGCATCTAAAATCCCCAAGAGACAATATGCGTGATAGTTTTTTTTTTTTAAACATAGTAGCTCTTGATGTTAAACATCGCCTACAAAGTACAGTTATCTTAAGTTTTTTAAATGTGTGTATGAGTGTTCATGCATGGAAGTACACATGTGTACAAGTGTGCGAGTACGTGTGTGCACTTGTGTGTAAAAGGTAGGCTTGTGTCATTTCTCATCCACCTTTTTTGAGAAGGTTCTCAAAAGGCCCGGAGCTCAGCAATCAGGTAGACTAACTAGCCAGCAAGCCCTAGGGATGCGCCTGTTTCTGCTTCCTCAGTGCTGGGATCATGAGCACTTGTCAATATGCATGGCATTTTTTACATGGGTTCTGGGAATCAAACGCATGTCCTCATGTTTATAAGGCATGTACATTACTGACTGAGCTATTATTCTCCCATCCCTAAGTCTAGATGTCTAAATAAGCTGTCCACATTTTACTGGAGTGTACTGTTTGAATAGGGCTTTGACGCTTTGACACTCACTCTACAGCAGTGGATGCAAGCTGAATAACCTACTAGAATGGATCTGAGGTCCATATACCCTTCTTTTACCTCTGCTCGCTTTTGCAAAGTGACATGCCCAGTGTGGTTTAGACATCTCTCATCAAACTTCTTCTATAGGAGGGGAAAAGGGAAACCTGTTTATCAGCACTTTGTATTGAATTCTTTACAACAGTGTGTGTGTGTGTGTGTGTGTGTGTGTGTGTGTGTGTGTGTGTGTAAAATAAAACATATGGCAAGAGAATATGAACGTTAAAGTTAAAACACAACTGTTATGAAATCTATTTGTGTAGGAAAATAATTTTTGTCATAGGAGCATTTCTATAGAGAAACATCTGGAGACATATTTGTCTGTCTGTCTATCTATCTATGTATCTATCGAATCATTTGAAATATCCTTCCCAGTAAGAATAACTGGATACTTGTTGACAATGCAGGCCAGAGTCCAGCAAACTTTCTGTACTACAGGTTCTGGGGACTAAATGGTCATTGTAGTCACTAGTCAACTTATTGTTTTAGCTACTGATAATATGGTATATATTACATTATATATAATATAGATAATAATATAAATGAACATGGCTATGTCCAAAAATATAATTTATGAACACAGGAATTTGAATTTCATATAATTGTCATGTGTCATGAAATATTATTCTTTAATTTTCTGAAACCTTTAACAAATAGAAAAACTATTCTTAGCTTAATACACAGGCCAACAGGTTGGATTTCTTCTAATAGACAAGATTTTCCAATCTCTGACTCCTGACCTCCAACACACTAAAAATCATGAAATGACTTCTAGGTCAACAATAAAACTAGGAATCATGTCCAATATGCAATGCCCATAATTTCTTGTCTTCTGATGATTACTGAAAAATACTAACATGGCAAGGCATTGTGGCACACACTTGTAATCATAGTGTTCAGAAAACAGACACCTCAGGACACAGACTTCGAGATCAGCCTGGATCTTGTCTAAAAAATTCAAGTGCTGCCGGGTTTGGTGGCGCACGCCTTTAATCCCAGCACTCGGGAGGCAGAGGTAGGAGGATCGCCGAGAGTTCCAGGCCACCCTGAGATGTAGTTAATTCCTGGACCAGAGTGAGACCCTACCTTGCAAAACAAAACAAAACAAAACAAAACAAAACAAAACAAAACAAAACAAAACAAAACAAAAATTCAAGTGCTGGACTTATCATTTTGTGGTAGAAGGCTGTCCTGCAAGTTCAAGGAACCCTTCCTCAAATAATACTATGCATGCTTATCAAAGCTAGACTACTTAACACATTACTTTATTGTAGAGCAATGGGAGTTTAAAAAGGACTCCGTGGTTTGTTGTACCCTGTATGTTTGATCAACTTAGTGGACTAGCATTCTATTCTTTACCCTGTCAAGGTGAGATCAACCGGAAAGCCAAATTATAAAGTAATGACACCATAATCAAATTATAGTCCTAAAGGAAACATCCATCAATATATGACAGAATGTGGTTCTCCAAACCATCACAGACTTGTCCCTTTTGTTAACTGGAAAAGTAAAATTTAAAGTTTTTAAAAAACTCACTAGTTTTCCTTGTTGGGGATAGAGAAGACAAAAAAATAAAATTTTTATACTTCTATAAGAAAATCTTATCTAGATATTTTTAAAAATGAATGAAATTTCCATCAGATGACTTAATTCTATATAAGTAAGAGAAAATTTTAATATTGATGTAATCTTCTAACTTTATTTAATTTGCCAATAGAAATTATCATTAAAATTTTATAGATCTGAAATTTTTATTATACTTTTTTGATATATAGTCTTAATATATTAAACTATGTTCCATTTGTTCAAAATAGAGAAAATTACCAGGCATGGTGGTGCCAGTCTGTAATCTCAGCATTTGGGAGGCAAAGCAGGAGGATCAAGAGGTCAAGACCACCCTCAGGTCCAATTGAACTTCCTCAGTTCAAGAGGACTTCCTGGAATACATGAGACACTATCTCAAAAAAAAAAAATGGGTGTGGTGGTGTTCACCTACAATCTCAGTGCTGAGGAAGTAAAAATAGGAAAAATCAGAAATTTAAGGTCATCCCCATCCATGTAATAAGTTTGAGGCCAGTCTAGAATACATAGACCTTATTTGGGGGGAAAACAAATGACCATGCATTAAACATGATTGGTGGGTAAATGGAGGCTCCTTGTGTTTATAATCCCCAATAAAAATTTTTAAAAGAAAGAGTGGAAAGCTGGGCGTGGTAGCTCACGCCTTTAATCCCAGCACTTGGGAGGCAGAGGTAGGAGGATTGCTATGAGTTCAAGGCTACCCTGAGACTACAGAGTGAATTACAGGTCAGCCTGGACTACAGTGAGACTCTACCTTGAAAAACAAAACAAAACAAAAAACTAAGAAGTTATAGGTTACAATTGTTTGGGTGAGCAATTTATATTTTCATTCATGGTAGATTTGTCAACATATTATAATATTTTACATCATAGGTACTATTTTTTATCTTGTTTCTGAGATGAAGTCTTGCCATGTTGCCCAGGCTGGCCCCAAAATCTTGTATTGAAGCAATTCTCCTGCCTTAGTCTCCCAAGTCCCTGTGATTATAGCCATATACCTCTGTGCCCAGCTTTTACTTGATTTTCTTTGTTATTATTTTTATCTAGGTAGATTTTCTTTTCCTTCTAAGTGTGCTTCTCCCATCCTAAAAACAGTTTTAGGGCTTTCTTATGTCTCTTATCTGTATTTTTATTCAAATATAGAGTTACTGCTGTGTATGTTAATGCATTTTAAAATACATGTATCATAGGATCATAGAATGCATATATCATAAGATCACTTTCTATCACTGCATAGAATGTTCTTTTATTCATTGTTTTGCAGCTGGTGTGTTTCATGCTGTTTTAATATAAATTCTTATATATGAAGAATATAAATTCTTATATATTAATATAAATTCTTATATATCCTTGAAATCAGTTATTTTCTGGCAAAATGTGGAATTCTTGAAATAACATTAAAATCTGAGGTAATATCACACAATTTTCTCATGTCACAAATACAAACAGAATATAAACAAAAAAATCTGACTGGCTCAAAATCCATTGGAAGTTCCAATTACTTTTACACAGCCTGTCTTCATTACTTCATTACCAACTGTTCCAAGTATTGTCATTAAAGTGACTTTGCATGACAAATAGTGCTTGTCAACTTTAATACCTCTAAGCAAATAGAGGGCCCATAATTTGGCAAATAATTTGAATATAATTTAACTGGTATCTCAAACTACCTTCTGACTTTGATGAGTGTTGAAATACTCAATATGTTATTTTTTAGTGTCATAATAAATTCTGCTCATGGAACCCAAGGACTTTGAGGTAAACATATCCATTACATTGTTGTTGTCCAAAGCAAAGCCCTGGAAACAATCTAAATATTAATGAAATTGGAAATCATTAAGTAAATGGTGGTTTATGTAGCTGTTAATTTGACATGTATAAAGAATAGCTAATGATATGGAAACAATATTTTCCAAAATCTTAAGTGTAGAATTTTGTACTTATGTGAAATAAATGGAAAGTTAAAGAAAATGAAGGGCTAAATTGTTAGACAAGTCTATATTTTCCTTTGAATAGTCTAAGCTTTCAAAACTTTATACAATCAGAAAAAAAGTTTATTAAGAACCTGCTCTTGGACTATGGAGATGGCTCATTTGATAAAGCATCTGTGCTGCAACTGTGAGTGCCTGAGTTTGGATCTCTAGAACTCATAGGCACCTGTAATCACAGTGCCTACTGAAAGTCAGGAGATGGAGACAGGAGAATCTCGCAGAAACTTACAGGCCTGACAAATGCCACAATAAACAATGAGAAACCCTGCAAATGTGCACACACACACACACACACACACACACACACTCCCTCAAAACACTATATAGTTTTTTAGAGTCTTAGATTTGTGTGGGCATCCTATTAGTATCTTTTAATAGGTAATATATTCCTCAAGCTCAATAATCAGAATGACTAAAAATATAAAATGTGGTTGGGAAATGGAACCCATGTCCTCATGTCCCCCACTCTCATACACAAAAACCCTCCACACCACTACTTTACAAAACCAAATATTATTAGTAGTTTTTTTATATCCTTCATGTCACTCTAATGTTAACCCATGAAAAAGATGTACATTTAATTCCTCCACCTTGATAAACAGATTAGTACCTTATTACTTTTACATAACTCTAGAAAGTATTTTCTTCTTATTTTCATGACTGTGCTGCATTTCTTTTTAATTTCAAGCAAGTTTTCATGATCTCATTTTCCTATTTGTTTGTTTAGTGTAATATTTTAATAGAAATAGAGACACTAACTCCAGAACAAACATACACACTTTTGCAAAATATGCCTTTCACTTGGCATTGTTGAGTAAAGTACTCCATTTTTTTTTGCTTCTTTTCTTCATTTCTTAATATAGTAAACACAAACTACTTTAACAATAGGTTCTTTAACATTACATTTAAGAGCAAAAACCTCTCATTATCAAATCCTGAAGCATTTTATAAACATTATCTACAAATCTCTTTTGGCAGCAAAGCTACAATATATATAATGGGATTTTCAAAGAATAAACAGGATTAAGGAAAAGGGAGTGTAGAGGCACAGATGTACGGCTAAGTTCCAAGCTGTATGTATAGGCAGTAGCTTATTGCCAAGTTTGCAATGGGTACAATAGGCATAAAGTGATAGAGTAGTCCAATCTGTTGAATTAAGTACCGAAGCAAAAGATATCTTACCCTGAGATTTGACATCATGTGGAATGCAGTATGGTTTTCCTGTGATTTATTCATAATTCGCCAAATACTACTAGGGATAGACTCTCAAAGAATTCATAAATAAGACAAAAACCAAACCAGAACTCAATCATAATGCCAACAACCTATCACAACAAATGTCACAATGAAGTTGGATCCCATGGCATGATAGGGCAAAAATGACTGTTTTCATTCTTCCAGCTCTGACACATGGTAGTGTTCCAGATGAATCTAGCTTCTGGGGCCAACAGGCCATCCCAGGGAGGCAATTATTCATGTTAGAAGCAATAAATAAATGCAGAATGTCCCTAAAGGCCTTCTTCTACCAAAGCAGATACTCTGTGATTTCTGTCCATGTTCCACTGGCCGGAGCAAGTCAGTTGGCTGAACTCTAGTCTAGTGGGGAAGAAAGCACACACTCCCTATAGCAAGGGGAATTACAATGGAGAGGCCCAAATTTCCACCAACAACATGACTAGCTACTAGAATTCGCAGTCTCCCTCATAGTTAGATAGAGCTAGAGTTCTAAGAAATTAAACTTGGGTAAGTGAAATGATGTACTTTAACTCAGAGCATGGCCCTTAAAATCCTCTCACTCAATCAATATCCCCCCCATTTATCTTCCCCCATCTGTCAGCTGAACATTGCTAGGTCAGCAACCCCGGAATTCACACTAAGATTAAGGAGCCTCTATCTTCCATATTCCCTGAGTGATTGGCTGCATGACCAGAGCTTCCCTACCCCATCAGGAACACCCATTTGGGTCTACAATCAAAGAAGGAATAAACCACTCTAAAAGTGGGGTTAATCTGTTAAGGCAGCTCACATAAGATGTTAGTTCAGCTATTCAAGGCAGGAGGTTGAAGAAATTTACATGGAACAAGCTTATAGGGGAAAAAAAAAGACACTTAAAAGACAGTGGCTTTCCAGGTGAAAATAGGGCAAGAGAAAGACTGTCCCCGAAAAAAGGAAGAGTTTGCTCAAAATCTCAGAAGTGTCACACCTTCTATGACTTCTAGTAAGTTCAACCTGATTAGAAGTAGATATGTGTGGGCAGTGTTCTCCAGGCATGTGACTGGTATTGAAGAGGGGATTAAAGCTGGGGGCAGGGGGGTGCGGATAGCAAGTGTCCAAAAGTAGAAGGAAGAGGAAAAGGACCCCTGCTTGGAAGCGTAAATGCAAGCAAAGGGGCTTGCCCCTTAGAAGCAAGCAGACCAACAAGACAGAGAAAATCTCATGTATTTGTAGCTCAGAAAACTTTGAAATTTTCCTACAATGGGAAATTAGCTTTGCTAAGAATTTAGCTGGGAATGTAGCTTAGGTGGTAAGAGTACTTGCCTAGTATGCCCTAAATTCAATTTCCTGCACTACATAAACCCAGTGTGGTGGTCCATGACTATAATCCTAGCATTTGGGAAGTGGAGGCTTGAGGATCAGCTACACAGTAAATTGGAGGCCAGCCTGGGCTGTCGCAAAAAAGTTTTTCTTTTCTTTTTATTGTTAAAAAAATTCAATAAATGCTAATAATTGAACCCCTTCCCAAAAGGAGGTTGGCAAGGTGAGTCTTGTGCAGGGTGCTCCCTCCTCCTCTATCACAGTCAAGTGAGCGGACACTTGGGGCGTGGCTTTGGCCCCAAAGGGGAACTGGCACCCTGGACAGACAGAACTCAAGGAAGGACAGTAAAATGTCATACCTGGGGAAAGGGTATATGTCTGTCATAAGTATTTTAGGCCTTAATGTCATCCAGAGTCTGTCACAGCTGTTCAGCTCTACCCACAACAGCAATAGACAGTATAGAAGGAAATGGGGCCTGACCATGTTCCAACACAACTCTGTATACAAAATTTCACAAATAGGGATATTATAAAAGAAGTAAATAGAAAGAAAAGAAGTTGTGGTAAACAAATTAAATGGGCTCCAGTTTACCAACCCAGGCCCTATACCAGGTATGGAGCCAACTGCCCTGAGCCACAATTCAGTTAGGCATGTGAGGGGCTTGGGACAAAATAATCCCAGTTGCCACCCACGGCCATTTACTGGTGCTTGAAACTGAAGATGCCTTCTGGAGTGGTAAGCCAAGTTTTATGGACTATTCTGATGAGAGTTTGAGAATACCAAGTGCAGACAGTATTGAACTTCGAGGCTTGGCTTATGAGCTTTCTAAGGGGAAGGAAAGACTGCAGAGGACTTTGTTGGAACTGGGCTACTGGCATAAGGGATGACTGCATCCTGCTGCCCAGGCCCAGAGAATTTGATCAAGGTTAAATTTGTAATGGACTGATGTGCTTGGCTAAAGATATCGGACTGAGGGCTGGAGAGATGGCTTAGCGGTTAAGGCATCTGCCTCCTAAGCCTAAGAACACTGGTTCCAATCTCCAGTGGTTCCAATCTCCAGGTCCCACGTTTAGCCAGATGCAAAGTGACACAAGGGAGCAATGTCGCACTTGCCCACAAGGGGGCGCACGCATCTGGATTTCGTTTACAGCAGCTGAGAGACTGCTGGCGCGCCCATCTCTGTCTTCCTCTCCCTCTCTGTTTCTCTCTGTGTCTCTCTCCAAAAATAAATAAAATAATAATAAAAAAATTTTAAAGATATTGGACTAAGAGATTTAACATTTTAAATTGGCAAACCTCAAGCAAGTTAAAATTAGAGGCACTGAGACTGGCTTTAGGTTACTGGAGCTGCTATTGTCAACACATTAGCAATTCTCAGGAAGGTGGCCCAACTGCTTTACATTAAAACAATGGATATTATAAAATAAGTAAATAGAAAGAAAAGAAGTTGTGGTAAAAAAATTAAGTAGGCTCCAGTTTAACATCCCAGGCCCTATACCAGATATGGAGCCAATTGCCCTGAGCCACAATTCAGTTAGGCATGTGAGGGACTTCGGATAAAATAATCCCAGTTGCCACCCACGGCCATTTACTTCTGCACCAGGGTCAAGAGTGGTGATTAGGAATTGCATAACAGACAAGCACCCAGGAGACCAATTGAGGAGCCCTTGTGAAATCACCATGTGACCTAATATAGAGCAGACACTGCAGCCCAGAACCACTGTGGCTGTATCTGCCACACACATTCCTTGACCAGCTAAGTATTCATGCCAGCTAAATATACAAATACATACTCATTCATACATTCACTGGGGTAATTTCACCGTTCATTCTGCATGTCTTTGTCAGACACTTATGTTCTGTTTTCAATTAAGCAAACCTCACAAAGTGTCTAAACATATGAAAAACAATCAAAATAAAAGATAAAACCATCTATAGCATATTGTCATGACAGGGAAACTACTTTTCCTCTTCACACTTTAGAAAAGTTGCTTTCATAAAAAGAATAATTTCCTTACCATGCAAAAATGACTTCCTAATGGACACCTACATGCATTCCTTTTAATGCAATTATAACTTTGCTTCTTATGCTTATAGCAGTGAAACACAAGTTTTGTTTTCTAAAAAAAAAAAAAAAAAAAAAACTGGTCTCACATGTCAAAATAGAAATAAAAGTTTCTGCAGTAAGACCTAAGCCATTATTTATTTACTTATTTATGAGAAAGAGAAAGAAAGGTGGGGGAGAGAATGGGCACGCCAGTGCCTTCAGCCACTGCAAATGAACTCCAGATGCATGTGCTACCTTGTGCATCTGGCTTACGTGAGTCCAGGGAATCAAACCTGGGTTCTTTGGCTTTGCAGGCAAGCACCTTAATGGCTAAGCCATCTCCCCAACCCCTTTAAAAGTTTATTTTTAAATTTTTATTTATTTATTTAAAGCCATTTATTTTTAGCATTTTAACATGTGCACTTCTTTATATTCAAGAAGTACCAACCATGATAACTTTTCAGCTAAACAAATCTGACCACAAATTTGCAACAAGTTTTACAATGTATAATATATAACTTCACTCACTGGCCATTTAGTACAGAGTAACCACAGTGTGTCAAATATGTAAATGATTCCTGAAAATTTAACAGTTCGGGAGGGAATTTGTTCTCATCTCTTTGCCAGGAAAAAAAAAAATGGGAATGCTAACTTTGTTATCTAAAACTAAGGCTTAGATTTCTTCAAGATAACTTTCAGAGTGCAAGTGCATAATGACCTCAATTACTTAGAAGCAAGCATCATATTTTTGATATTGTTTCACTATAAAGAACTAATGATAGTCTGTAGTTTTTCATTACAAGGCTCTCAGTAAATTCCTAAGTGAAGTTTAACTCAAGCCCACATTGATCCAGCTTACCTGACATTCTTCTGCCTACAATGAAATCCACTTATCTAGTATTCCCTTTGGAAATAGATTACGGAAGGTCATTTGCCATTAGGACCAAGTGGCTCAAGTGTGCTGTAAGGAAATACTCAGCATTCTCCCGTTCATTCCATTATCAGTTCACCAGCACATGCTGGGTGAGGTTTTACCAGTATTACTTCCCACTCTTTTTCCATCCAAGTTAAAGGCCTCTGGAAGGTGTCGCTCTTAACAAGTAACTCTCTACCCTCACGAAAGCAGATACATGTAATAACCAATGAATATGATCACTTATGAGAGCTTGTTTCAAACAGTTAAAGGATCTGAGATCACAAATTTTAATAAAGGTAAAGTCTATATTAATTGGGAATGTGTAGTCATGACTTAGAGTACTTTAACATACTCAATTTGACATGTGTGCATGTATGCTCACATATGGGCTAAAGTGATAGAGAAGGAAAACAGGAAAAGGTACTGTAACTGGGCATGGTGGCATATGCCTGTAATCATAGCACTTTGGGAGGCAGAGGCAGGAAAATCAGGAGTTACAATCATCCTCAGTTATATAGGGAGTTCAAAGCCAGCCTGGGCTACATAAGACTATTAGGTAGGAAGGAAGGGAGGAAGGGAGGCAGGGAGAGAGGGGAGTGGAGTGGAGGGGAGGGGAGGGAGGAAGGAGAAAGGACAGGAATGAAAAAAAGGAAAGGAATGCAAGGAAGGAAGGAAGGAGAAGACAAAGAGGGAAAGAGGAAAGTGAAGGAGGGAAAAGGGAAGAAGGAGAGAAGGAGGGATTGAGAGTGGAAAGGAGGAAGAAGGTAAAAGAAGGGACAAAAGAAAAGAGAAAAGAAAAGAAAAATCAGGTACTATTTAACTTAAGGGACTCAGTAAACTTTGCTATAAACATATTTTATTTTAGGTTTTGTGAGCTCTAGCATTTCTATGGCATGTATTCAACTGTGCTGTTATGGAGAAAATTCAACCATAGACAATACAGAAATGAATGAGCATGGCTGTGTTCCAACAAAATTTTATTTATGGACACTGGAATTTTAATTTTATATCATTCTTTTGTTTTATTTTGTTTAACCATTTAAAAATAAAGAACCCTTTCTTGCCAGGTGTGGTGGTGCACGCCTTTAATCCCAGCACTGGGGAGGCAGAGGGAGGAGGATTGCTGTGAGTTCAAGGCCACCCTGAGACTACATAGTGAGTTCCAGGTCAGTCTGGGCTAGAGTGAGAACCTGCCTCAAATAAACACACACACACACACACACACACACACACACACACACGAGAAAAAGAATTTTTTTTTACAATTTTTTTATTATTTGCAAGCACAGAGAGAGAGAGACCGAGACAGAGAGAGAAGACAGACAGAAGGAAAAAGGGCACACCAGGGCCTCCAGCAATTGCAAACGAACTCCAGACACACGTGCCCCCTTGTGCATCTGGCTTACATGGGTACTGGGGAATCGAACCTTGGTCCTTTGGCTTCGCAGGCAAGTGCCTTAACCGCTAAGCCATCTCTCCAGCCCCAAAAAGAATCTATTCTTTTTTTTAGAGAGAGAGAGAGACAGGTAGAGACAGAGAGAGGGGGAGACAGAGATGGGCACGCCAGTAGTCTCTCAGCTGTTGCGAACAAAATCCAGATGCATGCGACCTCTTGTGGTCAATTGCGGCATTTCGCCCTTGTGTTACTTTGCATCTGGCTAAACGTGGGACCTGGAGATTGGAACTGGCATTCTTAGGCTTAGGAGGCAGGTGCCTTAACCGCTAAGCCATCTCTCCAGCCCAAGAATCTATTCTTAACTCACAGTCTATGCCACTAACAGTCTGCAAGCCAGATTTGGCACATAAACCATAGTTTGCCAATCCTCTGCTTTAACCTAGTCATAATTTCTTTCCTTGATATAATTGGCGTTCAAGGTTAGGATCACTTCATGATGTATGGGCAAGAAATTGCAGAAGGAACAGTGGAGGGAGGGCTAATCAAAATCTAAGCAGATATAAAAAAGTCATATGGAAATCTACCTTTCTGGACAAAGAAGTGTGTATTTCAACAAACATTTTTTAGAAGTTCCTTTATATTATTGTGCCAAGTGTGAAATCATTGGTTTCAAAATGGTTCCTTAAGGAAACATTTCTAGAGGGCTGGGGATACGGCTCAGTGGATAAAGTGCTCACTGTGCATTTCTGAGTATGTGAGTTCAGATCCCCAGATAGCATGGAAAAACTAGAAACTGTGGCAGTCTTCTGTAATTCCAGGGACTCTACATTGCAAAGGGAGGTGGAGACAAGAAAATTTACTAGAAACTTATGAACAGGACACCCTGCCTCAAATGAGGTAGAAGGTGAGAACCAATGTGAATGTTGTCCTCTGATCTCCATAAATGTACTATGGCACAATGCACATGCATGCATACATACATACATGCACACATGCAAATAAATTAACAACTTTTTAAAAGAAACAGTTGTAGAAGCTGGGGAGGGGGTTGATTAATTGAGAACATAAAAAAGGTCTTCCATCCAATCTGTAGCATAGAAAAAGAAGAAAAAAAAGATTCAGGCACATTTCTAATTTGCCACTAATGTTAAATACCCATGGTAAAATCCAAGTGGAATATTTAACTAACTATAAGCAGAAAGTAAAAATTTCTAGGCCACGCTTTTTTAAAGAATAAGTAAGTTTCATCCACTAAGAGTCCATACCAGATCCTGAGAGCAAGAAGGTAAAAAGTTGAGAGAAGAGAGAGAGAGAGGGAGAGACAGAGAGAGAGAGATTGGAAATGGTACAGGGCCTGAGCTAGCTGCCTTTTCCCAAAACTGTGAGGAACAAGACTTCTGCAGCACACACTGGCAATCCCTGGGAAACTCAAGTTAAATATTCCTAAAACAGGAATCTAGCTCTGTTATGAAACTTCATCATTTCACCTCCTGACAACCACAAAAAATCAGCAGAACTCAGAAAGGACTCAGAAGATTAGCAAGTAGCATTTTTAATAAAGTTCAAATCTAGAGTCTTGGGAGGTTTTTCATTGCTAGCCTCCCAAGCTCACTATTATCAGCAATATTGATGCAATTACTCAGGTAAAAATAGAGGATATGGGAAAACTCTAACCTTTTACATTTCTTCTTTAACTTCCCTCTTCCCTGAGAAATATTTAATTCTGAATAAGGTAAAGGTAAGAAAAAAATTTCATAGTACCTAAATAGGACTTCCATTAAAATCAATGGGAACTATAAATACATATAGTTTACTCTTCCTCAAATGTAAGGAAGGTACTTGTAACAAAATTAGCATGCTTCATTATAGCAGATTTTAGTCGATGCTATATACCACAAAAGAACCCACACAATGATAAGAAAAAAATAAAAATAAAGCATGCCCTTGGTGTACTACTACCATAAAAAAGAATCATTATATATTAACACCTGGGATTCAGGCATCACAAAGCATACCATTTTGCATAATGAAAAGAAATGAAGTCAGTCACTCGATTCACAAACACATTGCTTAGTTTAATGCTACCCCTATGAATTTAGGGTTTCAACTCCTCTTCTTCAGGGAAAAACTATATAATCATATGTTTTTCTACTGAATTGCAATCTTCTATACACACTTGAAGGTGTGCACTGGCTTTATAAATAAAATAGTCAATACAAATGGCAGTAACAGTAAAATAATATATGCCTATTTTATACTATTAGTGGGTTATAAAGCAATCATCTGTAATGCTCTCATCTACTATGGAAAACAATGATATATAACTGTTACCAAGGAAACAGTGAAGTAAAACTGCATGTAAACTATCAAGCCATTTAATAACCATAAAATTAGAATAAGAAAAAAATTTTTCAGATAGAACCATGGCACAGATGACTTAAAGAGTCTCCACCACTAGCCAGTTATTCCAATGTCTAGCAGTATTTTTTTTTAGATGACTATGACGAGAAGGTACTACGTTTTTAATGGGCAATTCGAATTCTAGATTTTCACATGACCGAAAGGGCACAGAGAGTCTATGAACAAGTGGTTAAATATAGGTACCTTGGAAAGTCAAAATATACAGTTTTATGAAGTCCAGGGAATATTAATATTCTCTCAGAATTCCATAATTACTACTGTCTTTACTCACAGACTAGACACATGGCCAATATTAGTTACAGGAAATCCTTTCTAATCAACATTTACAAACTCACATGCCTAGGAAGTAAAGGCAAGCCTGAGACCTGGGGCAGCTATGTGTGTTCACCTCTAAATCAAGAGAATGCTAAGCACGCAAGCAACTATGCAGATTAAAATTAAATCCTGTAGGAATATTATCCATCCTGAAATCAGGAAAATCCTGCAGCGTAAGCACTTTTATATTTCACCTTTGAGGAAAGATTTTGATTTCTGTTCACAGTGTTTAAACACACACAAGACTTTCTTCAAGGGCAGAAACCAACAGCTGCAGACATGTTTTTTGTTTGTTTGTTTGTTTATTTGTTTGTTTGCTTGGTTTTTATTTGTTTTTTCTGCAGCCATCTGACCCTCTAAAATCATCTTTATTTCAGCTTAGGGGACCATTCTGGAACTCACACTGAGTGAAAGAATTCTAGTGGACGGACGGTTTCTCGGTGGACACATTGGCTCAGAACACGTGTACTTTCTCCCTTTAGTAACAACAACAACAACAACAACACTCTGCCTCATGGATCACATTAAGGACAGAAAGTGAAATTCATAGTCATCTGCTGAATTTTCAACTCATGTTAAAAGATGATTCTAATCTCCACTCCTCCCACCCGCCTACCTACCTACACATCCACAAACACACAGCCTGGATTGGATTTTACAAAAATTCAGATTTGTGAATACAATAAGGGTATCCCAGAATGTAGTAAAATAAATATAACTTTTCATTACACACAACACAGACATCAAGACTCCAAAGTTTAAGGGACTACTCGAGGGCTCTAGATGTTTGGGACCATGAAAAATTCTCTGGGTTACTTTAACCCATACTCTCAGCTGAACTTCTTTCTCTTCTAGTAGCATTTCTCTCCATCACACAGAGGGCACCACACAATCTCAGAATGGGTCCTCAGATCTTTCACAACCATGGTTCATTATTTGACATGTTTATTGCTCAGCCATAGGCAGAAGCAAGCAGGAAGTTAATAGGATAGTGATGTGAAGCCATGGGCCTCTATGATATCTGCATGAAACCAAACAATATTGCCACACTAGTCATCAAGTGCTCCACACATCAGTTCTTCTGATCTGCAGGCACCTCTCATAGGTGGTTCTAAGACACAGATATTTACCCATCACCTCTATATGTCCAATCTACCCAGAGTAAGTTATGTTGGGTTGTTTCCCCTGGGAAATCTGCTCATTATGTGAAGATTGACCCATGTGAGTAGAGGGCAGATGTAAATGGGCAGATAAAAACAGCTGGGGTTGGTGGAGAGAGGCCCATCGGAATGGTAATATCCTAAATGAAAGGTTCTATAGTGGCCCACATAGAATTTAGCAAAGCCAAGTTAATGTACTTTTTCTGCTCCCGATTTTTGGAAATTGTCTTTCCTTGCTTGGTGTAATCAACACATCTCACTCTAATCCTAAATGATGAAGGCACACGTAGCATGATTTTCTCTATATTGGAAAAAAACAAGTGTCTACCCCCTAAGTGCTCCCTCCGCAGAGCTCAGGGTAGGAGGATGCTCCAGATGGAGAATTTTTAAAGGGTGGGGGGTAGGCTTTAGAAGAACAGCAGGGCAGGGTATGGAAGGGTCCTCTGACCACCTAGGTGGCTCCAAAGTAGCACTGCTGTAGAAATCTGCCTAAT
The DNA here is from genome assembly GCA_036365145.1 of Orientallactaga sibirica. Lineage (NCBI taxonomy): Eukaryota > Metazoa > Chordata > Mammalia > Rodentia > Dipodidae > Orientallactaga > Orientallactaga sibirica. The sequence goes on from JAEOAD010000982.1 coordinate 4,109,800, forward strand.
TTGGTTGTCTTCACTTCCAAATAGCATGGCTACTTGGAAGCAAAATTTCCGAATCTTTAAACCTCACAATCAGATAATCAAAGAACAGTAGACTCTCCATGGCTTTACCTAGTGGGAGACGGCTGGAACATCAGGGCCAATCTCTGAACGGACTTTTCCTAAGAGTGGAGATCTAATTTAGGGATTGGAAGAAGAACACTTTAGGTCGCTACTGCTTGTAAGACTAGTACCCAAGCTCCAAGTAGTTCTGGTTTTCCCTAATGGTAATGATTACAATCATCGTATCCGGGCCCTTAATTATATATAGTGGGACTCTGAGCACCACTGGGGTTTTTTTGTAAGAGGAAACAAACTGCCTTGAATATTGGGGTGTGTGTGTGTGTGTGTGTGTGTGTGTGTGTGTGTGTGTGTTTGCTCGCGCGTGCGTGCGAGTGAGTGAGTGTGTGTGTGTGTGTGTGTGTGTTCTACCCCTGTAGATACAGAATCCCTACCAGTCAGAGAAATAAGTTGAAAGCAGCAACCTCTGCCCCCCCCCCCCGCGTTTTCAGTCCCTATCTTAAGCTCAGTTACTCTATCTTTGGCTTCTCCCAGACTCTGGAGAAAAAGCACCAAGTTGCCCGCGGCGGTGACGGCCCTGGGTGCAAAGAAAACCCGCGCAGCCCCTACCTCGAGAGCTTTGCCATCTTCACAAAGCCGAAGACATCCATGCAGGCAGCAAAGGACTCCAGAGCCCCGTGGCTCCGTCGCCCCTACTCACGCCAGGAACGGCAGCCTCAGCAGCCCCATGGCCGGGACTTGAGTGCGCCCGGGGCTCGAGTGGCGGCGGGGGCCCCGGAGAGCCAGCACCTGGAGGCGGCGGCTGCTACCCCCCTCCGGCCGAGAGCTGCGTGTGCATCCCGGAGCAGGACCATTGATGGGCGTCCGCGTCGGGAAAACTCAATGGGCAGGGAGCCAGGCAGGGTGCAAGCCACCGGGGCGGGGGCGAAGAGCGCGGCCGGGGTCGAGCGCCCCGCCCCGTGCGCTCGGGCCCCAGGGACCGCCCGAAGCGCTAAGGAGGCCAGGCCGGGGAGAGGGGCGCTGCTCCGGCTTCTCAGCCCCGGAGCCCCTGTGCCCCACGCGCAGAGGAGCGCAGACTGAGCCGGGAGGCGACGGGCGAGCTTGGCACACGCGCACGCACCCCTCGCAGCACTGCAGCTGCCTCCCTGCCTCCTTCTCCTAGCCGAGTCCCTGCTCCTCTCCCTACCCCCACCCGCCCGGGGGGAGGGGGCACTCTTCTGTCACCCACTCCGGGGGCCTCTCCAGATCCTTCTCCTCCGGTCCAAGTCTGTACGTAGCACGCCCGCCGGAGGACCATGAACCCTACCCCCCGTGCCTCCCTAAATCCGACAGGGAGCCATGAAGCCGCAGGCGGCCCGAAACCACCTCGGTGGGTTCTGTAAACAAAACTAGCGTCCAGGGAAGGAGCTGGACTTGACTGGGACCGGGGCGTTGGGTCTCGGGGAAGGGAAGGGTGATGCCCAGAGCAGTGAGTTCGATTTGTGAAAAGCGTTAGAGTTCCCACCGCTTCCCCCTGAACCGCTGGGGCGAGACGCGACAGCTGGGGCTGGCTAGGAAGGTGTGTTGCTTTGGACAGCGGCACCACGACCGCGGCGGTGCGTTGAGCTCGGGAGGCATTTGCGGGATGCGGGGATAAACACAGATGCTCCTTCCCAGAGCTCAGGGTCCCAGGAGCCGGTGGTGCGGGGCTAAGTAGGACTGAGAATCTCAAGGAAGACTAGGGATGCGAATGGGATCTCGACAGGAGAGCAAGCTGCTTTTTCAAACTGAGAGGTGGGTGAACACAGGAAAGGGAACGGGGGAGGAAAAGAAGGGGGAAAAAAAACCTTGCCCCAGAAACACAAACACTAAACCACTAAACACTCACCTCAGGCACAGTAAACTCCAACTTGCAGCCATTTAGAACTCTAGCCTTCTCTTTTACATAATTACCTTGGCTAATCACGTCTGTTCATTAATTCAGTGCTATCTCCCAGGAGGCTTGGGCTCCTTTTGGCCCCCTTCTTTTTCTTGGCGTCTCCAAGCGTCGTCCCGCGCCCCCCCTCCAACCTTTACAGTTTCTCCCCTGAGTCAGTGAAGGTCAGCTGGCCGCACTAGGGTGCGTTCTCCCACCCGCAAGCAGCTTTCACCTGGCAGGACAACCGCAAAGAGCCTCTGCCACCAGCGAAAGGTTGGAGGCTCCAGATAGCCAGTGCGTCTGGCTCTCCAAGGGGATTAAGGAAGAGGAAATAGGTTTAAACTTCCCAGACTTCTGCGCCTATCCTACTCTGCTGTTATATTTAAAGTCTTCAATATTCAAGCCCAGTACATGCACGTTATTTTTAAGGCATTTCTTTCCAAATTAAACATAAAATCAGTAGCAATCTGCACAATCTAGATGATTTAAAACTCAGGCATAAAATTGCAGATTTTTTTGAATAAACAGAAATATTTTTTTTCTTTAGCATCTTATAGGAAGCTTAGTTTAATGTCATAAAAGCAGTTACTTCTCCTAGGTCCTAGAAGACACGAGGGAGGCTGATTTTTAAACCCCCTTTGTGTAACACAATTATACTTACATTCTACAGTGGGCTTTATAATTTAAGTGTCGTAGCAACCCTATCATATATGTAAAGCAACACGTTGAAAAAAAGAGAAACACTTCATTTTTATGTCACAATCTATTCACAATGTACCAAAGATTATATACACATACATACATACATACATACATACATACATACATACATACATACATACATGGGTCAGATAGGGTTATTTGTTTAATCAAAACTGCAAAATCTCTTCATTCTGCGTTCAGCCAAAGTTGCATTCCTAGGAGTACCAACAAAGCCCCAGATGCCTGGACCCTCCATGCCTGACTTTTCAGACTTCTTCCTTCTCCTGACAACACTGCCCTCCCTTGCTGTTTCACAGGCTCTGCAAACATCTTCCAACATGAGGTTTTTGCATTGGTTCCTCCTGGGCCTGAAATGGTCTTCCCTCAGATATTTGTCAACTCTTCACACAAATATCACTTCCAGAAGAAAACAAAATCTACTCAAAATTGTAAGACCCTCAAACTCTGTACTCCAAGTCCCCTTTAACTGGTTGCTTTTTTGTTTTGTTTTGTTTTTTTTGTTTTGTGTGTTTTTCTTGTTGCCATAGCACTTAGCACCCACTAGCATATTATATAATTTATTTGTATCAATGCTGCTTGTCTGAATCTTCCACTAGCTTGGAAACTCCCATAAGGGCAGGGATCTTTGTTTGGTTTGGCTTAGGTTTGGGTTTTCACTAATGGATTCCAGTGTCTACAACAGTTCCCTGGAGATAGAAGGACCTTAATGGGCATTGTTGAATGAACTTCACACTCATTAAATGCACTGCCCATACAGAGCTAGTCAAACATCCCTGCTACAACTTGCTGCCTCTGTGACCTCGTGGCTGATGTCTGTCCTTTCCCATCATTCTCCATCCTCTGTAGCCTTTCTCCTCCTTTGAGTTATTCATAATGGCAATGAAGAGCTTCTCATGTTCTTTAGTTATATTTCCCCTTCCAGTTCTCTTTCCCAAGAGAATAGCTACCCTTCCCTGATCTCTTTGACAACATCTAGCAACACAAGATCAGATCAACATCTGTTGGCAACAGTCCAGCACTGTGATGGAGCAAGGAGAGAATCAAGCTATCTATGTATTTGAAAAGTGCTTCTTTGTGTCAAAAGAACAATTGGGAGATCCTTTGTAAAAAAACAAAATTCAATCACCAAGAACTGGATGGGGGGAGGGATGGCTTAGTGGTTAAGTGCTTGTCTGTGAAACCTACGGACCCCGGTTCGAGGCTCAATTCCCCAGGACCCATGCAAACCAGATGCACAAGGTAGCACATGCATCTGGGGTTCGTTTGCAGTGGTTGGAGGGCCTGGAGTGCCCTTTCTTTCACTATCTGCCTCTTTATCTGTCTGTCACTCTCAAATAAGTAAAAAACAAACGAAGAATTAGACCAGGGATTGTAAGTGCAGCTCAGTGGCAAAATGTTTGCCTAGAAAGCACAAAGTCCTGGGTTCAATCCCAAGCAATGCAAAAGAAAAACAAAAGAAAATAAAGTACCACATGTTTTTTTTTTTTTTATCCAACAGTGAACGTGACAAGAAATAGACATTGTATGAACTTGTAGAGAAGTAGCATCCCTTCAAGACATCTGCTGTACCTGGAACAGCTGGCCCTGGAGTTTCTTTCTGTGCCAATTTCTGCACCACAGTTATGAATGGTACAGATGCTTCCTCTCCCCAGCAAAACAGTCACAAGGGGAAATGACTGGCTTCTCCAGGCCTTTATCCTCTTCTGATAGAGTAATTGTCTGGTATGTTTTCTAATAGATTGACAATATGTTCTAAATCACAGAGATCCTCCCTCCTGCCTTTGTTTCTCAGCTCTCTTGAAACATGCTAACACAGCCAGTTTATACCATTGAGCCAGCCTGGCAGAGAGCTGTGTGGGTGGTCTCTCGGGGCTGTCCACTCTCTGTGCCAGGTGCATGTAGCAGAGAGGCTAGGAGAGGTTGTTTTATCTAGCATGAAATGGATCGGCCAAAACCAAACTGAAGCCCAGGAGTGGTATCTTTAGGACCTCTGTGCTTTTCTGGTTTTTCTTTGCCCAGAGTATGTCAAAAGCCCTTTCTATATCTTGTACAGAGTTATACTAAGAAATGATTCGAAGCATTCAGAAACTGGTACATTTGTTTTTCTCACAGTTATTAGATCCAGTGCAAGTTCTGCAACTTGTCCAAGACTCAGCTTACCCATGTGTAAAATGGGCGCAACACATCCCTACCTTACCTAGAATAACCATTTGAAATTTGGGCTCCACATTAATTGAGGTATATGGGTGTTAAATCTAGAAGAATTTCCACAAGTATGTTGACCCTGGACAGTTTTGTTAAAATTAAAAAAAAAAATTCAGCCTTTGACTGCACTACTTTGATGCTATGCTGGGATTGATCAAAGGTGAGCTTTGTGGCCTAAAATCCAATACCCTGTTTCTTGACCACTCAGGCAACAGTCCAGCACTGTGATGGAGCAAGGAGAGAATCAAGCTATCTATGTATTTGAAAAGTGCTTCTTTGTGTCAAAAGAACAATTGGGAGATCCTTTGTAAAAAAAAAACAAAATTCAATCACCAAGAACTGGACGGGGGGGGGTGGCTTAGTGGTTAAGTGCTTGTCTGTGAAACCTACGGACCCCGGTTCGAGGCTCAATTCCCCAGGACCCATGCAAACCAGATGCACAAGGTAGCACATGCATCTGGGGTTCGTTTGCAGTGGTTGGAGGGCCTGGAGTGCCCTTTCTTTCACTATCTGCCTCTTTATCTGTCTGTCACTCTCAAATAAGTAAAAAACAAACGAAGAATTAGACCAGGGATTGTAAGTGCAGCTCAGTGGCAAAATGTTTGCCTAGAAAGCACAAAGTCCTGGGTTCAATCCCAAGCAATGCAAAAGAAAAACAAAAGAAAATAAAGTACCACATGTTTTTTTTTTTTTTATCCAACAGTGAACGTGACAAGAAATAGACATTGTATGAACTTGTAGAGAAGTAGCATCCCTTCAAGACATCTGCTGTACCTGGAACAGCTGGCCCTGGAGTTTCTTTCTGTGCCAATTTCTGCACCACAGTTATGAATGGTACAGATGCTTCCTCTCCCCAGCAAAACAGTCACAAGGGGAAATGACTGGCTTCTCCAGGCCTTTATCCTCTTCTGATAGAGTAATTGTCTGGTATGTTTTCTAATAGATTGACAATATGTTCTAAATCACAGAGATCCTCCCTCCTGCCTTTGTTTCTCAGCTCTCTTGAAACATGCTAACACAGCCAGTTTATACCATTGAGCCAGCCTGGCAGAGAGCTGTGTGGGTGGTCTCTCGGGGCTGTCCACTCTCTGTGCCAGGTGCATGTAGCAGAGAGGCTAGGAGAGGTTGTTTTATCTAGCATGAAATGGATCGGCCAAAACCAAACTGAAGCCCAGGAGTGGTATCTTTAGGACCTCTGTGCTTTTCTGGTTTTTCTTTGCCCAGAGTATGTCAAAAGCCCTTTCTATATCTTGTACAGAGTTATACTAAGAAATGATTCGAAGCATTCAGAAACTGGTACATTTGTTTTTCTCACAGTTATTAGATCCAGTGCAAGTTCTGCAACTTGTCCAAGACTCAGCTTACCCATGTGTAAAATGGGCGCAACACATCCCTACCTTACCTAGAATAACCATTTGAAATTTGGGCTCCACATTAATTGAGGTATATGGGTGTTAAATCTAGAAGAATTTCCACAAGTATGTTGACCCTGGACAGTTTTGTTAAAATTAAAAAAAAAAAATTCAGCCTTTGACTGCACTACTTTGATGCTATGCTGGGATTGATCAAAGGTGAGCTTTGTGGCCTAAAAATCCAATACCCTGTTTCTTGACCACTCACTGAGGCCTGAAACACTTACATTTTATTCTCTGGGGTCTTCTCAGAGGCAAGATGGAAGAATTTATCCATTTGTGTTGGGGCCTTCTCTACAGCATGTTCTGGGATCAATCACAGGGTAGCAGTTGAGAATTCCTTCCTGCAAAGTGCAGGGCCAATAGCCCCATCCACAAACTCGGTGGGTGCACTGCAATATCCAGACTATCTAATCTCAGTCCTGAAAATAGCAGTGAGTACATAAAAGCAATATATCCATCATCTATTTGGAGAGTTTCTCTGGTGTGCCACAGGACTCTTCTAGCCACCAAGAAACAGATCAGGCAAGATGGAAAGATTCTGTTCTCATAAAACGCGCGCGCGCGCGCACACACACACACACACACACACACACACATGTATCCCTTTCTACCTCCTCTTCCAAGATGTTCCATGAGCCTTGGAGAGGTAGAGTAGGTGATATAAGAGTCCTTTTTAGGACTGAGCACACAATAGTCCCTTGTTTGTAGTGCTTTTGCCCGCTATGGGTCTCGATATTAACCTCTGCTCACTACAAAAAGAAAGCCTGTGACTGAGGCTGAGCAGAGCTAATCTATGGGTATAAACACAAATATTTAAAGTGCAGTTTGAAGACCTGTCCTTTTAGCATAACAACAAACGTAGATCCTCCCCCACCCCCAGAGGACCTATGACTTCCCTAGCTATTGGCTTTTGATAAAATTTACCCTACCAGGAATGAACTCTCTCCTGTGGAATAGGCCTCAGATCCAATCAGAAAGCAGTTAGTTACCCTCACAGCAGTCATGCCACAATTGTACCAGTGGGAACATTTTGCCTGGCAGATCAGTTTTTGAACAGCCAAGGTCCACAGCGGGGTAAGACTTTTGATGTCTTTTTCAGCAGTGTGCATCGCAACTTCTGACATTATGTGTGGTAGTTTGAATATATGGCCCCCAATATATTCAGTGTTTTATTAGTTTGTTGTTTGCATCTGCAGCCACCTGGCTGGAGGCGATGTCACTGGGCATATCTTAAGATGTAATGGTGGGTTTAGGATTTCAATCCAAAGATATGCAAAGTGTGCCTAGTTGGAGTTCCAGAGGTGTGCTGTGCTGTGTGGCTTTGGCTTGTGGCTTTGCTCTCTATGTTTGGTCCTGTGAAGAGCAGGCCAGCTTCTTCTGCCATTGTGGAACTTCCCCTGGATCTGTAAGCTCCCTTCCTCAATAACTGTGGTCTGGAAGTTCAACTCAGCGAACCTGAAGCTGTCTGCTACACTATGAAAGCTAATAAGCAGAGAGGACATTTCCAGCTCAGTTTCAGCTTAATTTCTCTATGTCCTACAACTGAAACGTGTGGTGTATTCATCAATAGAAACTCACCATCTAGTTTTCATGACAACCAAGAACAATGGCAAAGTCTGACCAATATTTTAATATGGAGTATAGACAACAAAAAATTGCTATGAATATGAAAAGCAGATGGTGCTGCACAAAGAATTCAAGTAACTTTGATTAGAAAGAAGTTAATAGTTAAGATACAATTATTGTAGTGGCAAACAGCCATGGTGGGTAACCAACTGCTCTTGTTTTGGCTAATAGATCCACTCAGTGGAATGGAACTCATTGCTGGAACTGGGAAATAAGTCAAAACCAGGTACAAAAAATGAGCTCAGTCTCCAAGATCAAGATACCACCAAATGTGGGCTAGAAGAGAGCCAACGCATATAAATTTCCCTCCAAAACATAGATGGTCATCCCTTCTACCTAGTACTAACTTTTCTCTCCGATGGAGAATTTGCTTATCTTTTTTCAGGTGGACATCGAACCTGAAGGGAGGATCAGCTAACCACACCTCACCAGGGCCCCAGCTGAAACCATAGAACAATGCAGGGGAAGGGCAAGAGTTCAGTGTTCATGGCGATCATGACACCAGCAAAAGGCCGAAGGAGATAAACACAGAGAACATCCAACTCCAACTAAGCCAGAGATCCAGAGACACAGAGGCTCCCGAAACCGCATCACTGAAGCAGAACTAAAATGACCCCAATGTGGCTCAGGAAACTTGCGGAAGAGGGGCGGAAAGATTGTTAGAGCCATAGTTGGGGCATTATGCACAGAGACTGGGGCCAAACCCCCAGAACTCTTAACCAACCTCACAATGCTTGACCCACATTCCCCATTGACAAGGGTCCCTTTGAAAGTGGGAGGACAGGGAGGAGGACAATGGATCCTTTACTATGAATGTAAAATCAAAATAATATAAATAAAAATATATATATATTAAAAAAAAAAAGTGTCGTTGACCACCAAGGTCCCACCCAAGGCCAAAAAAAAAAAAAAAAAAAAAAAAAACCAAGCAAGGGACTGTAGCAGACAGCCTCTTGTCAATGGGATGAACCTCCAAACCAGGCACAGTTATGGAAAAAGGGAATTTATTTGAAGCTTGCAGATCCAGAGGAAGGTCCAAAATGGCAAAAGAAGTTGGCCCCCTCTTACAGGACCAAGCAAATAGAAAAGAAAAGCCCAAAGCCACCCACAAGCAAACACTCTACAGAAACCCCAAGCAAAACTCAGGCACTTTGCATATCTTAGCTTGGAATTCAGATCCACTCAAGATCCACCCACAGTGACACCTCCTCCAGCCAGCCAGGAAGTGGAAATACTGAATATATTGGGGACAATCCACTGAAACAAACACATGAGCCCTGAGATGGGAACAGCTGGTATAGGTTTGAAAATTCAGAAGGGTGTCAGCATGTATGTCTTAACAGTTCTGTGTTAATTAGCAGATGAATAGATAAAGAAAACAGGGTTTATATACATGATAGAATTTTATTCAGCTGTAAAGAAGAACAAATTTATGGCATTTGCAGGAAAAATGGATGGAACAAAATTTCTTATGCTAAGTGAAATAAGCCACACCCAGAAAGATAAATATCACATTTTCTCTCAAATGTGGAATCTAGGGTTAAATTTATATGTGTCCTTGAATGCACATGCGTATGTGGCTTGTGATATGAAAGTAACACGGGAAGGGAGGTTTAAAGGGGAGGAGGCCAAGAGAGGGTAATGGAATATATGTGATATAAAAGCAGAAAGAGGGAACATTTGGGGCGGAAGGAAACTAGCAGAAGGGAGATGAGGCAGAGAAAGGAAGGAGTGAATAAGATAAAAAAAATCACAGTGAAACTCATTACCTAGTATGCTTAATAATATTGCTGGTGAAAAGAAATAATAAATAAATAAATAAGGGGAATGTATTGTGTCAAATGAAGTGGGAATCACTGGCTTTGCAGAAGACACAGGTGAGATCCAACAGGGTACACAGTCCACAAGTAGCAGTTTGGCTCTCAGTGTGGGACCAGAGTTAGGATCCCAAGAATCCATGTAAAGTCAGATGCTGCAGTGTGAGCATCTGTAATACTGGTGCACCTATAGCAAGAAAGGAGTTGTAGGTAAGAGAATGCCCCCACCACCACCACCACCAAAATTACTCCGGCAAATGCAGTGGTGAACTATAAGGAACCCTGCTTCAAACAAGACTGACATGAGTGGTTGTGTTCTGACATTCACACACATGAACACACACACACACAATACACAAACACAAACAAAAAATGATTCAAATTTTTACATAGCTCTTGAAGTCTACCATAGTCACTCCATTGGGCAGTGACCTATTAACTGGTTTTTCTATTGTCTGCACTGCCCATGAACTCAATAGATCATGTTCTTTCTGCCATGAAAGTTATCCTTGGTATCCAAGAGACTTTTCCTTATGCCAAGTAGAAAAATCACACTCTACATCACTCTATTCATCTTTCTCTGTTCTCTTTTTCTCAATTATTCTTCATACATAGGATCCTTTTAGTTTAATTCACTATTTCCCCTACCATAATGTGAACTCTTACGGTGAAGGTTAAGGATAGAGGAATGAACTATGTCATAAAAAGCGAACAGAATAGCTTAGAATTAGTTGCACAGGGCTAGCAGCACACTGAGGTTGAACACCTGGAGGTTGGCACTTCACCACCTAAGGTATCTCATGGTTGGATTAGCAAACAATAGAGGGTAGGTTGTCAGGGAGAGAAGGACAAACTTGGAAAGAGGGAAGGCTTCCTGGAAGTAATACCACATAATCTTAAAATTTACTGTGATATGGGCTGGAGGGATGGCTTAGCACTTAAGTCATTTGCCTGCAATGCCAAAGGACCCATGTTTGATTCCCCAGGACCCACGTTAGCCAGATGCATAAGGGGGCACATGCATCTGGAGTTCATTTGCAGTGGCTGGAGGTCTGGCTCGCCCCTCTCTCTCTCTCTCTCTCTCTCTCTCTCTCTCTCTCTCTTTCCCCCCTCCATCAAATAAATAAAAATTTTTTTAAAGTTACTTTGATAATTAATATTGTTAATATGACAGGATCTAGACTTGCCTAGAAGACAAATCACTTGGCGTGTCTGAGAGAGCTTCCAGATTAGGTTAATTGAGGTGGGAAGAACCACCCTGAATATAGGTGGCAATGTTCCATGGGCTGAAGTTCCAGACTTAATAAAAAGGAGAAAGTGAGCTGAGCAGCAGCACTCATCACTCTCTGCTTCCTGACTGTGGATGCAATGTGACCAGCTGCTTCTTGCTCCTGGCACCATGCCTTCCCTGACATGATGGACTGTATTCCCTCAAACTGTAAGTAAATGTAAATCACTTAAGTTACTTTTTTCAAGTATTTTTTCTTTCACAGCAACAAGGAAAGTAACAAATACAGACATATTCCATTTAGGTGCCCTAATCGCTGGTCATAGTGGTATGCACAGTTAATTTCAGCATTCAGCAGGCTGAGGTAGGAGGATTGCCATGAGTTCAAGGCTAGCCCAGAGTGATCCCCAAGTCTATCTGAACTAGAATGAGACCCTGCCTCAATAAAACCAAACCAAACAAACAAACAAAAAAAACCCTTCTATTTAGGTGGCCTAAAGGCAAGGGAAGGGTTACTGGGCTTTCGTGGTGCAGGGTACAATATAGTAAAACAGTCATGGGCAGAAATCACAACTGTGTATACAAGACAGGTGGGTAGTCTGGTGAGGCTATATTCAACAGGAAGAAGAGAGGGGAGAGAGATGATGCTTGATAGCTAGGCGAAAGTCATGGAATATATATATATGATTGGTCAGTAGGCTTCAGATTATAACCAAAAAAATAAATAAAAGTTTGGTTCCAAGAACAATTGTTTCCAAGAACTTGGCATTCAAATATATATATATATATATATATATATATATATATATATATATATATATAGAGAGAGAGAGAGAGAGAGAGAGAGAGAGACTTCCCAAGGAGCATACCTTCTTTCTACCCTCTTATTAAGACACTTTTATGAGCTTCCTATGCACTTAGTTCTAGTCTTGGGGAGTCTTGGAGTGGCTTGAAGTCAGAGATAATCTTGCATGATGCATATTTTAATTATATCCTTATTGTGACTGTGGGGAAAGACTAGAAATAGGGAACTCAAATAAAAGAGATAAGGAATCTATGGCAGAAGTAGAAAGGATGGAGAATTGAGTTTGGGGTGAAATCATGAGGAATGCATATTGACAATGTGTGAAGGGAGGAGTCTAAGAATGCTTCCAACTGTCTAACTTGGATGCACAGCCCAACGGGGATGCCCCTGAGACAAGGTTTTGGGGAGAAAGACAATGAGTTCATTTTGCTACATACTGAATTTAAATGGGCTATAAACCACCCACGTGATGTCTGGATGATGTTAGAGCTATAGGCCTGAACCAAAAGAACAACTGTGACACATCAATGAGCCAATAAATGTGATGAATTTAGTGCAAATGTTAATTCACCTTCTGCAGAGGACTATGGTTGTGAATAAAGGAGCAAATGTTCTTATATATGAGCTATATATCTAAAGAAAAGAGATTCAGAGTCTAGGTTAAAAAACTAATAATAATAAAGGGTTGTTTCCTTCCATTCCTCATTCCTCCTTCCCTCTCCCTCTTCTTCATACTTTTACTTTCTTCCTTCATTCCTTCCCTTCTTCCTTCCTCCCTTCTTTCTTTTTCTTTAAGTCTTCACACTTGTCTTAATCTTCTACATGGGTAGGAAGAAAAACCCAAAGTTGGAAGGTAAGACAAGCTCTTTTTAAAGATTCTTATTTTATTAGTATTAAATAAGGAGATGAATCATACTGTACATTTATAAAGTTCGATTTTTCTAAATGTTTTTGTTCCATTAGTTCTGGAAATCACCCTGTAAGTTAGAAAAGAAAGGTATTATTATCCCATTTTAGTGATGACAAAAGATGAGACCAGAAAAGCTAAGTGGTGACAATAATTCTTATTAAGTGTAAGGATTATTATACTACAAGAAGCATTGTTTCATGGTGATATATCTAGCATCATGAGGGGAACTTTTGAATATGGATTTGTGGAATGAAAAAAATGTTTCAAGTTCTACGAACACAATCATTATTTCTCTTCTAGTTGATTACCTTAAGAGAGACTAATAAAAAACTAAATGTCATATAGGGCAAGTTAAAGGAGTTTGCTTGCAAGGCTGCCAGCCCAAGTTCAATTCTCCAGCACCCACGTAAAGCCAGACATGAAGTGGCATATGTGTCTGCAATCCCAAAATGTCTACCACAAAAGGAGGCAGAGCCAGTGGAATCAGGGGGCTCTCTGGTTCTGTAGAGTGACACACAGGCAGCGGCAAGAACAGCACAGGAGACCCTGGCTCAATCAAGTGCTGCCTCTTGTACAGCAGGTTTCTAAGAATCCTGCAGAGGGGAATGGTGGGCTTTGGCGAGACATAAGACAATTTGGGGACCCGACAACTGAAATTAGGAGAACCAGAGGGCTTTCTGTCTCAAAGAATCAGCGGTTCTGAACCTTGGCCCACTGTGTTTTTATTTTTATATGCTACAAGTAGCTTGCATATGCATCACAAATAATGAACTTGACATAATACAGACTGTCTTGAGAGAACTTCCTTGATTTTATGGAATGTGGTTTTAAGATCATGGATTTGTTTGATAGGAAGGAATCTGGCTATGGCAAACAGCATGGAGGACTATGGTTGGGACTTAACTTATTTGATCTAATTTAGCCTGGAGCAGCTATCCTCAACCTGCATCAGCATACATGTTTGTTGGCTTTTGCCATCATAAACATTCTTGACTCAAGTTGCCTTTGCACATTAAGCATGCACCCAGCAACCTTCAAACATGATGGTCTCCAATAAGCAATGTAGAAGGTGAGGATAAACAGCCTGAGGATGTCCTCAGACCTCCATATGGCACGCACATCACACACACACACACACACAACAACAACAACAACAACAACAACAACAACAACAGACAAGGTACTAGGATACTGAATCCATTACCTGTTCTATCTGATGCAGAAGTGCTGCTATTTCTGTGTGTGGTGGCATACTATACCTGTAATCCCAGTACTCAAGAGACTGAGGCAGGAGGATCACAAGTTCCAGGACAACCAGGGCTACATAGGGAGACCCTATCTCAAAAACAAATAAACAAACCAACAAAAGTGAGTCATCCTTTTGTTAAGGACGTTTCTTCACTTTTCTCAGTGCTGGCTTCCTCATCTGTAAGCTTTCTGGGTTCAAATGTGATCCTGTGCTGCTTATCCCTTACACTTCCCATGCAATGGAAACATACAAGTGGCTCTTCCTAAAGGCCAAGAGATGCAAGATGTTCCGAGAGCCCATCTGCTTTGGTAACTCTGAAATCAAGGAGGCTTCGTTCTACAGGCACAGATTCAAGATCAGAATCTTTTCTCAGTCTGTCATGTAGCTATAAGATAGAGAATTATTAGCTCAACTCCCTGGCAGATGAACTTTATTCAAGGTTAAGAACTATGTTTGCTATATATACCTTCCACTAGGTCTTATTAAGTCACCTCGTTTCCTTTATGTCTTCATCCCCACCCTCTCTTGCCCATTTTGCTCAGGAGCATACCAAAAAGCCTCACAATGCAGGATTATAATTATCACTTTTCCCCCAGACCCCTCTGGTCTGATGGACTATGGAAAGAAAAGGGGGAGGAGGTCATTTAAAAGACTCTGCGGGTGTGTAATTGACAGAAGATGAATTCTTCCCATGACATACCCTGTAACAATATTTTGAATTCTTATGCAACATTTAAAAAAGGAACCATAAAGCCTCATATTTGCCCAAGACGCATTTTAGTATTTCACACTCATTTTAAACCTCTCAGATCCACATTCACTCCTGTGCAGTCTTCCTGACACAATGTTTCTGCACCTTGGCCCAAGCCTAGACAAAAACTAATCAAACCACTTTGAATAACAGCACTTACTTGATGGATAAATTGCTCTAGTCTTGAAGACTATTATAAGGGTGAATTTTAAAAAAAGACGTACCTACAAAACCACTTGACTTGCAAAAGTTATTCCAGGTTTTGGAACTCTCATTCATGTATTAATTTATTACTTTCCTTATTAATTCACTCAATTAATACTTACTGAACATCTACCACATGTCATTTACCACACACACACACACACACACACACACACACACACACACCCCACTATGGAGAAGGAACCCTAGCTGATTTTGCTTGATTTCAAGGGCTATAGTACACACAATTTGTTGCCCTGTCAACAAGCTCCCACCTTCTTGCTCTATTATGGTAGAAATTAAATCCCTTCCGCAGATTATCTGAGGATCTACATCAGAACCCTTCTTCCCTCACTGTTTTTACTCTGTGACTGTGATAATCAAATCTTGAGCTATAGCTATTATCTTGCAACCAGGAGGCAACAAGCAACGGAGCAAATGAAGTCAACAATTTGATAGTGGGCTAGAGGCTAGAAGGGCCTTGGCCCTGGATGAAACCGCCTGGAATGCTGACTTTCAAATTTGCATTTTATGAGATAATTAAATCCCTCTCTTTGACTGGTTGCTTTTCTTTTCTTTTGTTTTCTCAAGCTGAGGAGTGTTACATGTGCTGAACACATGCCTAATTGATACAGAGGGTTAACAACTGGTTGTAGCAGGGTGACAAAGTCATTTTCCTAACAACCATAGAGGACTTAATAAGGCAACCATACAAAGAACTAGGGTACATGCTGAACAATTGTTATGATAAAGCACATTGAGACCAGACTTTCCAGGTTTGAAAGGTCTCAGCACACATTGTTTTCAAGGTTTTCAGTAATCCTTGGAGGCAAGGGTTATTACCTTCAATTTACAAATAGCAATACTGAGGTCCTGTGATGGTATGTGATATCCCAGAGATCACAAAACAAGCACACTGGAGGCAGTAATCCTCACAAAGATGCATTCTAATTTTTCATTCACTATATCTTCCATGGAACCAGAGCTACTCACTGGCCACAATGGCCAGGGTACCTGAGGAAGCCAAAAGGGGTGGAGATAAGAGGTGGGGAGAAGGGACCCAAACCATAGTCAAAGAGAGACAGATGGAGCTAGGAAACAAATCTTCTAAAAACAGAGTAGTGGAGGGGGTTTCTGAGCTAGACCGTACAGGATGGGTGGTAATTAAGAAAAAAGGAAGGAAGAATAATCATACCAAGTAATGAGAACGTTGTGACAGTGAAAATAGACTCACTGAAAAAGTATTTCAACTGGAGTATAAATCCTGTGTTAGAGAGAATCTAAAGCAATAAGGGACAAATAATTCTGAAATCAGCTCTCAAATTCCATACCAAGGACTCCATTTTAAATGTCAACAAAGTTTAATTGACAACTCTAGAACAGAAATGGTGGGGACAGTTAAAAGAGAAAAAAAAATCATCTTACTCCATTGAGCCCTGCTGGGATGAAAAAATGAAAAGGATCCCAAGAGTGCATAAACCAGCAGGGATTGAACTTTCTGTAGCCAAGTCTATGTGGGAGGGGACTGTGATCCTTGCACAAACTAAGGTCAGACATCCAAAATGGCAAAGATAGGATACAGTAAGAAGGGTCCATCTGACTTGCCTATTGAGTGTGGGACATGGAATAGAAGGGAGGAACCAAATGCCACTTCAGAGAATTTAGTCAAAACAAAGAAAGAGCTGATGGTCCACTGACTCCTTGGCATGCCAGGACAAACTCATGCATTTCATTCCATTACATTCCCCTGTACCTTCAGAATAACCCAGAGTCGACATGGAGTGAAGGCCATAATTAGAAGAGTAGAAAGGGAAGGGATTCTTATCAAAGAATTTCCAGAATGCAAGCCTAATCCGGAAAGCATCCCTAAGAACACTACTAAAAACTGACTCTTGTTACTACTGCCTCTGCTTGTCTTTTCCTTGCAACGTACTCAACAAACTTCCCTTGTTCCTTTCTGGGTGAATCCTCTCACCACACAGCAATTCTTGGCCACAGAGACTGTTCTTTTTTGAATCATTCATCCAAGTCTGCATAAGATATGTAATATCTCTCTGTTAGCCTTCCTGGAGCCATCCACGGTATTTCAGACTGACTCTTAGCTTTGAGAGACAGTAAAATCTCTCACTTGTTATTTCTCAAAGCAAGAGGATGGTGGGAGCCTTGTGGCCCCTTTCTCCCCAGGTATCAGCTTTATTTCTGTTGAAAAGCTATGGCTTTCTTGCCTCTATCGCTTTTTGCTAATATTATTATTATTTTAGGCATTCTGCCTTTCCTTGGGATGTTCCCTATCAATTGGCAGGCAGATGTCCTTCTCTATGGTGTTTCCTGTGTCCTGCTGTGTCACTGGCTAGTGGCAAGCTGTGGCTAAGTTGTCAGCTCCCTAATTACAGGACAGTCTAATTACAGCCATGTTACACTTGCAAGGCATTATTACCGAGGCTGTGTCAACCATCATCCAGAAGTTATACATAAAAACGTTAGCTCCAATGTTAGGAGACTGATGTATACAGTGATTTAAATTCTCTTATGCACCCTTGGTATTCAATCTGCCCATGGATGCAGGGGAGGAATGAGATGAGCAAACCCTGCTGAAAGAACCAGAAGGAAACACCCGGTAAGATGAGGGAAAGTGGAGGGGTCAGGAAAATGGGGACAGAGATGGGCTTTTCAGTGTGACAGAGCAGAGTTTTCTGTACTCTCACCCCCCATGCAATCATTGGGAACAAGAGGCTTTTGCATTTGTTTCCTTAAGCTGCTAACACGGGGCCTCTTGTGCTGAAGGATGGTGAATGTTAGCAAGTGGCAAAAGCAAAGTTTGTCTTTAGATTGCTCTATCTTGAAGTAACCCAAAGATGTAATTCTGTTCCTGTCTGGAGGGATGTATTGAATCCTTCCAATCCACAGTTGACAAAGATAATGTTCACATAAATTTAATTAATTAATTAATTAATTAATTAATTAATTAAAATAAAATAAAGTGCCTGTCCAGAGGCACCCAGGACAAAAACCATGAATAAAATGGAGGTCAGGAAGAAAAATCTTATACTTAATATTTTATTTTTATTTATTAGAGACATGGAGGGAGAGAGAGAGAGTGAGAGGAGAGAGAGAGAGAGAGAGAGAGAGAGAGAGAGTAGGTATTCCAGGGCCTCTAGCCACTTCAAACAAACTCCAGACACATATGTCACCATGTGCATCTGGTTTACGTGGGATCTAGGAAATCAAACCTGGGTCTTTAAGCTTTGTAAGCCAGCACCCTAACAGCTAAGCCATCTCTCCAGCCCAGGAATCTTCTTGATTGTCCATCAGAAGCTGAATGTCAAGACAAAAGACTGCTCCAGAGTAAAAACCATGTTGAACACCATCCTCTAGGTTTCAGGTATATTTGAATTCAGGCAACAATAAGATAAACTTTCTTTTTAGCAATAACTCCAGAAACACTTCCAAATGTGGTCTCCTTCCAGTTTTGTAAAACCCAACAGGTAACCTTTTAACTCCAGGTACTGGATATTACAGGATGGCCAGCTTCCACAGGAATATTCCAGAACGTTCAAATAGTCTACAGTGATTCACAAATGAAAGCTGTGACCATACATAGCAGAGGATGTTAACACAGAAAAGGAGAATTTTAGTTCCTCAGCACCAAATTACTGAAAGAACACATGATGTGAAGACTGCTTCTGAGCTCCAATGTCAATAATATAGTCACTGGTGTTCTTTTTAAAGTATCAGTTGACTTTTGAGCTCATACCCTAGATATATCCTTAGGTCTCCACATTATTAGCTAACACAAAACTTCAAAATGTTCATTCAAAACTAATCATCTTCTGGACATGTTGGAGCATGCCTTTATTCCCAGTAATTGGGAGGCAGGGGTAGGAAGATCACTGTGAGTTCAAGGCCAGCCCGGAGCTACAGAGTGAGATCCAGGTCAGCCTGGGCTACAGTGAGATCCTACCTTGAAAAAAAAGTCCAACAACAAACAAAAACCTAATTATTTTTCCAACTCTTCCCCTATTCCTACTGGGCAGCCAGACTATAGGTTGAGGCATCCATTCCAGTTTCGAGTGGGCACATTAGAGGCATCAAGCTGTCAAGTATGAGAAGTCCTGCCTTAGTCCACAAACCCCTTATATGGACAATGAAAGAATTTTCTTCTCCCATCTGTACCAAAAGAATTTCAAGAGCCTATAGAAGGTGGAACCAATGAGATGATTTTACCTTCTTAATGCAAGGCAAAGTGGGAAATCACCACCACAAGTGTATAGGGAGGGCAAAAAAATGTCACAGCAGCTCACTTCACAGTCCTGTGCATCCTATTCCTATTCATGTT
This sequence comes from Orientallactaga sibirica, assembly GCA_036365145.1. NCBI lineage: Eukaryota > Metazoa > Chordata > Mammalia > Rodentia > Dipodidae > Orientallactaga > Orientallactaga sibirica. The sequence goes on from JAEOAD010000982.1 coordinate 4,129,023, forward strand.
AAACTCTGAGGCTTAGGACTAGTTTTCTTAAGTGTGTGCTCATGTTTCTCATGTATAAAATGAGGGTAACAATTATACCTAACTCATAAGTGTGTGGTGAGATTCCACACAGGCAAATTGCTTCCACCTATGCCTCAACATCATGACACTTGGTCATAGCTAGATAACCTGATGCTGGGAACTGAGCATACACTGAGACTGACAGAAGAAAACTCCCAATGATACATGGTCAAGCTTTGCCCCATATCTCCAAGGATGCTTTCTTCAGTCTATAAGAACATCAGTTTTGGTGATCGAGAGATGAATCACCTCAGAGAATCCCACAGCATAAGAAGGGGACATGTTGCAAGGTTTAGATGTGATGGTGTCGCCTGCAGAATCAAGCACACAGTTGAGCTTCATTTTGTATGTGTTTGGGATAGCTATCAAAGATGTGGAGTCTCTTGCAGGATCTTCTGCATATCCTACCACCAATATATGACCATGGGAGGAGATAAAGTTATGATATTCATGGTTACCCTACTCAAAGCCTCCTTATCAAAGTGAAGTGGTGAACTGCAGTTCTCAAACTGTTCCCTTTTGAGGACATCTGTTATATATTTAAAAATAGTGAAGACTCCTAAAATCTTCTGTTTATATGAGTTTAAGCTCACGATGTTTACTGTTTGAAAATGAAGGCAAAATTTAAATGTTTGTTATTTCTTTTAAAATAAGGACAATAAACTGATTGTTAGCATGAATAACATTTTAAATGAAAAAAAAAAACTATATATTTTTAAGAGAACAGTGAGAAGAGTGGCACTGGTTTAGATTTTTGCATATGTCTTAAGATCTGTCTTAACACAGCTGGAATCCCCTATCTACCTCTGTACCCAATCTGTTGAGATATCATATATTATGTAGCTTTGAGGAAACCCCACTACACATAAATGAGATAATGAAACTTCAAAAAGCAAATAAAGCCTTAGTATTACTAGAAAAGCATTTTGAATTTGCCATCCTTTCCCCCTGAGTTTTAAGGATTCCAGGATTTCCAGACCACCTATGAAGAGTTGCAGGAGGATTTTAGACACTCAGTGTAGATGTGTTCTTTTCATTTTATTTATCTAGTTGAGCATGTGTTATGTATGTGTGTATCCATGTTAATATGTGTGTGGTCACACGTGTCATGTGGGTGTCCATGCACATATTTATGTGTATGTGGAGTCCAGAAGATAACTCAGGTCTCTCATTAGCCTGAAACAGTGTTCATCTCTTTTTGAGACAGAGTCTTTCATTGACCTGGAGCTCACTGACTCAAGCTAATCTGGCTAGCCAGCAAGCCTCAGGGAGCCTCCTATTTCCATGTTCCCAAACAGAGATCACAGGCATGCACCACTATACTAGGCATGCACTACCAAACCAGGCATTGTTACATGAGCCCTGGGGACCAAACTCAGGTCCTCATGCTTGAGTCATCTCCCAAGACCTCAATGCCTATGTTGTGTTTTAGGCAATCATATAACAATTATATACAAAGGTAGATGAAGTATATACACTATAACCACATGAAGATGATATGAAGGCATACATAACTCCTTGCTTTACCAAGGCACATATACCATCAATCTTTCTGTGGAATTCAAGTCATGAACATTTTCTACCCAATCAAAATGTTCACTTATGTCTTTATGCTCTATTGAAATGGCTATCCACTGTTGGGTAGATGAAAACAGGTAATTTAAAGATAGTAGCATATCACACCTTGTATGGGCAACCTCTGCTCTCACCCAATCCCACCTTGAAACTGAATTCGGCATTTTCTATGTATCTAGCAGAGATCCAGTTCCATGACTCATAATCAGAGATGGATATTTTTGTGACAACTCTATGGAGAAATTTGGTAGAGGGGTGGAGAAAGGTAACACCAGACAACACTTAAAAGCCAGCTCATTGCTCTCATTTGAAATTATGCCATTGTCTCCATATTTCTGATAACCCCATCTTGTGTATTCTCTTCCTCATGGTTGTCCTTAGTTGTGCAAGAAAATTTAGCATTCACCCTTAGTTCATACTTCCCACTGTGCAAAAGAAAACTCAGTGAGTGGTGACTATTGCTTCTCCCGTGAATGTTTCCTGGAGAACACCATGCATTCATTAGGTAACATTCGGACTCAGCAAGGAAACACATGCTTACAAAATTTCTTTACTTTTCCCTTTTATTTCTGTTGAGTGTCAAAGAACGTACCTCTACCTCATAGAGCCTGAGGCAATCTCAATGAAGCCCTGTTATTATTCCGCTGTGACAGTGATCCCACATTCTGCTCCTACTCATACCTGTACATGCTGTGTACTTGAGTCCGTCCATGAATGTGTTACTCCACAAAGTGACACAGCCTGAAAGGGTGTGTTTATGCTATCATTAAAGCCTATATCCTATTGCACATAATTTCCATCAATAGAAGTGAGTTCAGGATGCCTCTGCTTCCTTTTAGTGGCTGAGGAAATTCCTACATTGTCAGTCTTTTCTTCTCCAGTTTAAACAAGCGTATCATCTTCCTTAAATTGCAACTCACATCTTAGTTTCTTTACCTGTCATCATTTGCTTAGCTTTCCATTGATATCCCCTTCCAATACTTCTTTATGCTCTTTTATGTTTGAGGACCGAGTTTATACTCAGCCTTGAATAAGGTTGAATTTTAGCCATGCAAAATATTGAAAGATTTAATTTCCAAATTCTCATTTTATAGTGATGACATATAGGTAACATGTTAATTTTAAGGTTGAGTTAGTAATTGCTATTCTATATCATGGTAAATTGACTACTGAAATTAGAAAGAAACCAAGAAAATCCTAAGGTATTATATTACATTCTTCATTTATTTTAATCACCAATGACTGTCAAGCACATATAAAACATTGAACTTTTAATGGTGGAAGCATGGGGGCCTATACGTAATTTTTTTTATCAGTTATGGACATACTTAGTATGGAAACAACACACGTTAGTACCATCCTTTCCCTCATCCTTGCCCCTTCAAGATTCCCTTGAAAAGACAGAACCAAGTGTTCATGTGTATTTTTCTAATATGTGGCTGATTTCTGGATATACTGCTTGGTCCAAGATTAAACACTTGGTCTAACTAAGGTCAACCACCACCATTCAACTAAGGACTAGGCAAAGCCTCTCATTTGAGAAATCTAGAAATGTAGTTAGTCAATGATGGTGATAGAGCTCCAAGGTCATGCTGTTTTAGGTAGGCAGACAATAGTATTGGAGGTCACTAAAAGCTGGACCCCAGCTCCTGTTTCCCTGGCAACATTAGAAAGGGAAACATCACATCTCCCCTCCATAGGAATTAAAATACCATATGAAAGGGAAGAGCCACTTCTTCACTAGAGGAACAATGTCTTCTTGTTCTGGATGGAGCCTGTCAATTATTCACCTGGTAGAGACCACTTCTCATCTCCAGACATGCTAAAGAGGTGGAAGGAATGGTTATTCCCTTAATAATGTCATGTAATATACATCCCAGAAGTCCCCCTCAAGGCAGTTGCTCACAGATCTTCACTGCTAAATATGCCCACTTTTCTGAGTTCTAACTCAAATAGCATAACTTTCCCTTTTCCTCTACTTTCTCTTCTTTGGATGCAGGCCAAAATCCCAAGCATGTTTGTCCTGACACTTTGGAGCTTTTACATGTTTTTCTAACAAATCTCCTTTGCCTTATTCATGCCTTATCACCTGTGTGCCCAATTTTTCATGGACACAAGACATAGAAGTCAAAAGTATGAAAACCTTAACAATGTGTCTGAGATCCTTTTTGTGCCCTTTACAAACAGTCAAAGTTTTTAGAGAAGAGAGGGAGGGGGAAGCACAAATGTGAGAGGACCATTTGTTGCTAATAGAGGACAAGAGAAATGAAGAAAGAGTTGCCAGTTGCCATTTTCACCATGTATCTGAGCAACTGCATAGTGCCAGCACACTACTAATCCTTCCTCACATGAGATAGATTGAGCAGATTTCTAATTCTTAAATCTAAATGATTTCTGGGCAAGATCTTCTTCACCACCAGGATGGTGCAGGCATGTCACATGCAAGGCCACCCTGCCCCCACCCCATCTTCAGTAGCAGGTGTTCTCATTGACTTCCTGCAGACATCCACTGGGGGGCCTTTCTGCTTCCATTGACAATGACAACGCCCCAACAGCGACTTGGAAATGGTTTTGCTCATTACTAGGTTTGTTAATAGGCAACAGTGGCCTACTGTAGACCTTCATGTCTTTTTAGACAAAGTATTAAGCAAATTTGTATAAAAATCAGGATAGAGAGTGGGAAAAGAATATTTCTAAGCAGTTTTGAGAAATATCTTGCTTCTCTGTCATCCACTTATGTGCATACTTAACAGGTTAGTCAATGGCTCTCAATTAGAGAGTTCTAGTAGGTAATGTTGATGCTGTTAACAAGACAATAATAATGTGTAAAAACTGAAATTAAGAAAGGGTCAGTATATGGATCAAAGAAAGCCAAGAAGGCTTTTGAGAGGAGGTAGTTTTGCATGTGGTATGAAGAGGTTCTGGAAGTTGGTAATAAGTAAAAAATGTATGTTTGAACCTGTGTCATTCTCTTTGCCTAGTTTTCATAAAGACTGTATATGTGTTAGAGTAAAACTATTTTAATAATGTTTAATAATCATGCCAACAGAATGACCCAGATGGAATGGAATAGAAGAAACAGGAAAAGAACATATCAGGGAGAACAGGCAATGATGGATTCTGCTTAATATGCTCAGGCAACAAAATCATTATCATGAAGAACATTCGATAAAGATATGGTGAAGACGTTTTTAAAAAGAAATCAGAGATTCTGGTGGCAGGGAGGAAGAAACAGCAGTACAGCATATGCAAATGAGAACATCCAGAAGAATGACAGTCTCCATCTGAGCAGAGAGGAGGAGGCTTGCTGAGCAGAGAAAAGCAAGGCCAAATCAACAGAGGCCTTGAGTGCTAGGTTCCCGAGTTTTCTGCTAATCCTGAAGTCAGTTGGCATGTTATCTGGAAGTTCAATGATAGCATGTTCTCCAATGGGGGAGCTTATTTGTGTCCGGTATGACTAAAGGGTCACAGTGAAAGAGTTAAGTGGCAACATTAAGAGGCAACAGCAGCAATGTGAACTAAAATGAGAAAGACTTCCACTGGCTTGGTGGAAATGTAAACAAAGGATAGATTTTGACTGGCATGGTAAGTCAAGGTTCATGGTGACAGATTTGATAAAGGGGAAAAGAACTTACAAGGTTATTCATCCAATCAAATATTCAATAAATAGATATGCCAACAGATATACATTCTCTGATGTTATCATATCCGGAAAGAATTGATGTTATACACAGAGACTTTGTGACAAGTATACCAGGTTGTAGCAGACAGCTTCATGTTCGCTGAGATGAACTTCCAGACCAGGCATAGTTATGGAGGAAGGGATATTTATTGTATCTTACAGATCCAGGGGAAGTTCCATAATGACAGAAAAAGCTGGCCTACGTTTCACAGGACCAGCAAAAGAGCAAAGCCACAGCCAAAAGTCACAGAATACCTCAGGAACTCCAACTAGGCACACTTTGCATAACTTTACAATGGACCCCTAAACCCACCACCACACCTTAAGATCCTCCCAGTGACATTTCCTCCAGCCAAGTGGCTGCAGATGCAAACTATAAACTAATAAAACAATGAATATATTGGGGGACATCTATTCAAACTACCACACAGGTATACACAATATCCATGACACTTAAGGGGGTCAGGCTTAGAAAATAGATAGAGCTTAAAAAGCCCTCAGCATTCTGAGTTTCATGAGCTATAGCCCTCATTATACATGATGATGTTTCTCCCCTCCTATATGTGGTAGTTTGAATTAGTTGTCTCCCATAAGCTCATGTGATTTGAATGCTTGGTTCCCAGCTGATGGCAATTTGGGAATTGGCGCCTTTCTGGAGGAGGTGTGTTGCTGGGGACAGACTTACGGTTGTTACTGCCAACTTCTCCCTGTCAGTGTTCAACTCCCCTGCTGCTATTGTCGACCTGATATTGGCCAGAAGGTGATGTCTAGCCTCTGCACATGCCATTGTTTTCCCTTGCCATCATGGAGCTTCCCCTCCAGTCTGTAAGCCAAAATAAACCCTTTCTCCCACAAGCTGCTTTTGGCACAATGAGATGCCGTCTCATGCCGAACAAAGGAAACAGTCACTGGAGTAATTTTCAAGTTCTTTGGTTCCAGTGAGGTATCCCAGCTGAGAAAGGTTGCCTAGGATCTAAGCAGAAGTTGCCATGAGATACCTATCTCTTCCATTCACTGCCCATTACCAACCTTCTCATATTATTGCTTCAGTTGTTCAAGATTTTGTGCCAGGAGTATGACAAGATTTTAGTATAGGAGAAGTCTTTAAGGGAGATGCTGCAAAATAAGCCCCAAAGCTTGGTAAGACTTTATAAAAACATCCCTCTCAAAAAAATTATTTACCATGTATAAAGAGAGAAAATTGAAGGGTAAGGCACGTTGTAGAAATGGTGAGAAGATTGGGGGAAGATGGGAGAAAGTGAGGTGGGGAATGTGGACAGACTGTAGGGGGCCTGGAATATTCTAACATCTAACAGAGTTCAGACATTATGCAGAGGACCTGTAGCTGTGGAAGTGAGTAGGTTTGAGAGTGACAGGACAAGACTTTTTTTTTTTTTTTTTTTTTTTTTTTGGCCAGATAAGAAAACTAATGGCAGATGTGCTCTAAGAAGAAATGACCAGAAGAGTAAAGAAACTACTATCTGTATGATATATCAGGGACAGTGGGCTACTCACTCACCTACTAGTGCATATACAAAAAAAAAAAAATCAAGACTCAAAAATGTTTCTACAACTAGAGTGGACAGGCACAGTTGGTAAGGGAAGATGGAGACCGCTGGGAAGCAGGGAACCATGCAGGAGTGAATTTATATCAAGTCAGGTGATAAATGATAAGGCTTGACAAAAAGGAAGTAGCAGTCACAGTGGGGAGGAAAAGACACCGTTGGAATGACAATAAAAGGGAGATTAGTTAATCTCAGATCTATTCCCTTTCTCAGATATGTGTGACAAAAAGGCACAAAAGAGGCCAGCACTGGGGGAGACTCAGAGTTAGGGGATAAAGGGAGCCAACAGAAGAGACAGGGAACAGGAAGACAATGTCAAGGGCACAACACTGTGGGAAGTCATGTGTAATACTTAAGAAAAGGGATCTCTAAAGAAAGTAAGCACAAAAACCAGAAATATCTATCTCAAAGATATAGATCTCATTACGTTTTTCAAACATTCTTCTGATCCTAGTCTCATGAAAAGTAAACAAAACCCAAATACTTTGCTCGAAATTTCTTTCACATAGGATAGGATAATGTCATGCCCTTGCTTCTTTCATCAGTCTTATTTACTCAAAGTACTTCATTCTGATTGCACACAAAAATATAATAGAGATAAAAAGATATCACCATATTGCTTGACCAGACCTGCCGTCATAAGCAATCAATTTACCCCAGGGAATTCCTTAAAAATATATTCAAGACTGGTATATCTCTATTGTTATAGTATGAACAAAGTAGAACAAAAATAGCAAAGATGAAGCTGGGCTGAAGCTCAGTGTACAGTGTGTTCTTGAAGTACAAGGATTCAAGTTCAATCTTTAGCACTAAAATTTAAAAAAAGAGCAGAAAAGAGCACTGTCCCGCCTTGTAGATCAACTAGATATGCATAAAAATTTACACAAATTAAGCAATGAGAAAAAGTAAACCCTGTATAAACTGGTGGAGGGGGCTGGAAAGGATCATGGAATCTTACAAATGATTAAAATTACATTTTGCTAGGTATCTGGGAACTGGAGAGTTGGCTCATCAGTTAAGGCACCTGCCGGCAAAATCTAAGGACCCACGTAAGCCAGATGGATAAGGTGGCACATGCATCTGGAGTCTGTTTGCAGTGGATAGAGACTCTGGCATGCTCATTCTCTCTTACTCTCTATATGCCTTTTTCTCACTCGCTCTCACTCTCTTAAATAAATAAATAAAATATTTTTAAGTTATTTTGTGTTTTTATTACCTGTTGCATAATTGTTTATATGGTTGCCTTTGAAATGGCTAAAAATGTATTAAAATGAACTATGGTTATTTGGGGAAAGTACAATGAGGAAAGAATTTATTTCTTAGAATAAATTGCCATAGCTAAAATGTTATAGTTAAATGCCATCGAGTAAATAAGAACCTTATACAATGTATTTTTATGAAAAAAAGTCAGAATGGCCTTATAAAGTTGTACTTCAAATTTTAAAAGATGAGATTAAAATATGAATGAGTACTTAAAGACCAAAAATATTATTTTAGAAGCTTTTCAGGAAAGTATGCAAGGCTATGTTATTTACATAAAACAGCAGAAAATAAGAGCAGCTCTATAAGAGAGATTTATTCATTCATTTATGGTGAAATGGGGATTCATGTTTATTTGATATCAGTCATGAGAATTATCATAAAACATTTTCTAAAACAGAAACATATGATTAAAACAACAACAACTTTAAACACATTTCCCATCCCCAAAGACAGATAGAAATAAAATCATAGAAAGTGAATACGAAAAATGGAAGAAGAAAATAGTTAACAAGAGATAAAAATTATTCCACAGAAAGATTCTGTAACATATAACCAGCTCTAAGAGCAAGATTCTTTAAAGGTGAACTTGAATGAGAATGCAACTGTGTGAAAGAAAATTCCCAGTTGATTCTACATAACATGTGAGAGAGATACTTTTGAAAGACACGAAGAGATTAAAAGGTTGGGAGTCCTTCATGCATGCCTGTATTCCCACCACCTGCAAGTGAAGCAGGAGGATCAGGAGTGAAGATCTTTGGCTACATAGTGAGTTCAAGGCTAGCCTGGGTTACATGAGACCCTGTTTTAAACAAAAGAAAAAGAGAGATGAAAAGAGTAGAAAACACTGGAACCATCTAAATTCATGTGTATAAATTAATGTTCTTTGCAAATTGTTTCATCATTTCAAAAGGAAAAATGCCTTATAACTCCAAAAATGTCTACAAAAATTCCTCTTTTCATAACTTCTAAATTGTTCTGGTACCTCATGGTCTATATTAACATGTCTTTTATTTTCTGAAACTTTTGGTTGCAAGTGACAATATTACAATTCAGATTAGGTTAAACCCAAAAGGAATGAGGATACTCACTGTGCATGCAGTCCAATGTTCCCTACCAAATACGCCCAGGTCCTATCCCCAGAGCCTGGCAATACACTTCTGTACACAGCAAGAGTGGCTTTTGTTTGTGCAGTAAATTAAGAATGGGGAGATGAGTTGATTATCTTGGATTGTCTGGATAGGCTCAGTTTAATCACAAAGAGCCATATAAAAGACAAAAGAAAAAGACAAATCTTACAGAAACAGAGATCTGAATGCTGTGGAGCCATAAACCAAGGAGTATGGGCAATCCCCCTTGTGTCTGGGAAGGGCAAGGAAATGGATTTTTCCCTAGAGTAAGCAGTCATGTGACCTCAGAACTAAAGAATATATATATTATATATAATATATATTATATATATATATAATTTATATGAGAGAGGAAGAGAGAAAGGTAGAGCCAGAGGGAGAGGAAGAGAGGGAAAAAGAGAGAGAGAGAGAATGAGAATGGGCCTGCAAGGCCCTCCAGCTGCTGTAAACAAACTTCAGATGCATGCACCACCATGTGCATCTGGCTTTACGCAGGTGCTGGGGAATCAAACCTGGGTCCTTTGGTTTTGCCTGCAAGCGCCTTGATGGCTAAACCAGCTCTCCATTCCCAATGTGTGTTTACATACCACTAAGTTTGCAGCAAATGTCTTACAGCAACAGTAGGAAATGATTATACTCACGTTACTGAGGAACTCAACATTATATCTAGTCACAAGGCTCAGCTAGTGCTGTGAACATGTCTAATAATCCTTAAGCAATAATTTTGCTACATTGGTTTTATTTTCAGACAAATTTTCCCATGTAGTACAAGGCTTTTCTTTTTTAAATGAAAGGGGACCACCTGTTTACACTGGGTTGTGGCCCAATTAAGAATGGCAATTGCGGAAGAAAATCAAGAGTGTTCTTTTTTAATCTCCACACAAACTAAGGGAGATGCAGCACTTCAGTAGATAATTTCTCAGTCATCCCAACTTTGTGTTCGGGATGGAGGAGGGGAGGGTCTTCTTCATAGAAACCATAGGAATGGACTTGGGGCTGAGAGAAGGCTCAGCAACTAAAGATGCTTGCGTGTAGCGGCTGACCATGCAGGTTAATTCCTCAACTACCCATGTACAGTTGAATACAAAAAGTGGTGCAAGCATCTGGCATTCATTTGCAGCAGCAAGAGACCTTGACATGCCAACACACACACACACACACATCAATACATAGAAACTTTCAATAAAAAGAAACCACATGGGGGAGGCTGGAGAGATGGCTTAGTGGTTAAGGCGTTTGCCTGCAAAGCCAAAGGACCTTGGTTTGATTCCTCAGGACCCACAGAATCCAGCTGCACAAGGGGGCACTTGCATCTGGAATTTGTTTGCAGTAGCTGGAGGCCCTGGCACACCCATTCTCGCCCCGTCTAATAAATAAATAAAAATAAAAATAAATTTAAAAAAGAAACCACATGGACTTAGGTACCCATCAGAAAAATGAAGTTTGTTATTTGAAGGGGAGAAAGGAAAGGGCAATGCATAGAAAAAACATTAAAAGTTCTCCCTGATGCAAACAAACGACTTAAAAAATATGGTGGAGCACGCCTTTAATCCCAGCACTCAGGAGGCAGAGGTAGGAGGATTGCCATGAGTTTGAGGCCAGCCTAAGAGCACATAGTGAATTTCAGGTCAGCCTGGGCTAGAGTGAAATCCTACCTCGAAAAACATATATATACATTCAATGTTCAATCAAAAATTCAAAATGGACAGAAATTCTTTTGATTCTTTATTATATTTTAATAACATGATTATAAAATGAAAAAAATACAAAGGTTTGATTTGATTTCTGATTTCATAAAGACCTTTAGCCCTGACCTTCTAATTATGGACCTGGCTCTAACATAAAGTGACCATATTAATCCATGCATCTGGAAACTTAGACATTAAGGAACAATTAGTAATAGGCAAAACAATTATTAAATTGCAATGTCTATGTGGCACTGTTTTCAACCCAAGGCCCTTAGAGCAACCAGAATTCTGGGAAGTTGCTGGTTTGTCCAATCAGACAGCAGAGCGCCAGGATTCTGCTAATAGACTGCCTCTCCCCCTTCACTTTTAAAAAATATTTTTTAATTATTTTATTTATTTGAGAAAGAGAGAGGCAGATAGAGAAAGAATGGGTTCACCAAGGCCTCTAGCCACTGCATACAAACTTGACACATGTGCCACCTAGTGCATCTGGCTCACATGGATACTGTGGAATCGAACCTGAGTCCTTAGGCTTTGCAGGCAAGAGCGGTAATCACTAAGCCATCTTTCCAGCCCTAGAATATTTTTAAATATTATTTATTTATTTTATTTATTTATTTATTTATTTATTTATTTATTTATTTGAGAGAAAGAGGCAGAGAGAGAGAGAGAGAGAGAGAGAATGGGCACACAGGGGCCTCTTGCCACTACAAATGAATTCCCAACACATGAGCCACTTTGTGCATCTGGCTTTATGTGAGCACTGAGGAATCTAATCCAGGCCAACAGGCTTTGTAGTCATGCGCCTTTAACTGCTGAGCCATCTCTTCAGCCCCCACCCCCTTCATTCTTTGATCAGTTATCACAGAGCCCTAACTTTTTGTTTGGAAATGCTTCATCACACCCAAGGAACAGTGCTGGTGAAAGCTTCCCAGATGACCAGAGTCTCTGAAGCCCAAGTGGCAGTGCGATGTCACCATCATGAGTGTGTCTTACAGAACTATTTTAATGTCTTCACTCTTTTCCAGTGAACATGTCTAACTCTGATCTGACGATGGCAGTGAGAAAGGATTTCAATGTACTCTGAAGACTTACTGGGATGAATGTAAGTTGGAAAGCACATCTGTTATCTCTAGCGTCCTCATCTTGCTTATCTTTCCAATTCCCAGGTGCCCACTAAGTCAATCCTGGGTGAATAAACCCTTTTTGCCCCTTCTCACTCCTTGACTATAAATGTAACTTTAAGGCTGCACGTAAAAAAAAAAAAGACCTAGCTATTCTTCTTCTTTCGGGTTCTGTATTTTTTAATCACCATTGCCATGCATTTATGCATTTGATGTTTGTTACCTTCAGACATTGAAGCTAAGGGTCTGAAGTCAGGGTTAAGTGAAAGGTCCAGGGAGTTGTAAGCAGCAATGATTCTGACATTACTGCTAGTGAAAATTGCACATGAGTGTATACAGGCATGTGCATGTGCACACACAAACCCAGGATATTTAAAAGGAATTCTAAATGTTGAAGATAATGCAGATTGGAATGCAGCCAGCAAAAATGTCATTCTCCTGCTTAATGGAAAGATTAATAAATCAAAACCATGAATTATATATGAAGTCTCACCCAGGATCTCAGTTATTTTTAGCATGAAAAAGTAACATGATACTGCAGGTAGGTTTTGTGCCAATGCCATAACCTGAGGAGCAAGTGCCAAGGAAAACGGGCTGGAATGTCTCAATCAACAAAAGCAAAGACAAAAAAACTCAGCGTTGTCCAGAAGACAGCACGGCTTTGCTCATTGCAAAATTGAATGGCAAATGGGATGGAAGCAGTCTCAAGTGTGGGGAGAGAACTTCTCCAGCATACTGATAGCTATGCAAATAATGAACTGGGTCTGAAGTGCAGTGTGCCCTGCTTTTCAAGGAAGGGAAGAAGGTACTGCACAGCTGGGATTCTCACTTGCCCAAAGGAGAAAGGCCACTGTCTGAAACCAAAATGAAGGCAGATAATTAGCACAAGACAAAGCCACATAAGTATTCAGACAAAAATCAGCACATAGACTTTGGACTGCACATCCCAGGTCAGCCACTCTGCCTTGTCGCCATGAAATAAGTGACCATTTAGAAGCCTTTGGTTTCTTGTCAGTAAAATAACAGTGACAGCTATTACACAAGGGTTTCAGAAGGATTTGGGGAAATGATATGTGTGTTTCCTACTATGATGTTGAGTATACAGTATGGGCTTAAAATTGATGCCCCTCAGAGATGAATATAACAAGAACCAAAGGGGGCATATGTGTGCCAGCAAGTTTATGTTTTAAAATCACAGAACAATGCAACTGCTTTTACAAGTGCATATATACAACTTAGAGGGTGTTGATGAAAAGGTTGTAGCACATATATTAAATAATGGTACAAGTCCAGGCCCTGTGGATATTAACTACTGTGATAGCTTGAATATATGGCCCCCAATATATTCAGTGTTTTATTAGTTTATAGTTTGCACCTGCAGTCACCTTGCTGGAGGCAATGTCACTGGGTGGATATTAAGGTGTGGTGGTGGCTTTGAGATTCCATTGTAAAGATATGCAAAGTGTGCCCAGTGGGAGTTCCTGAAGTGTGCTGTGGTTTTTGGCTGTAGCTTTTCTCTCTCTGCTTGGCCCTGTGAAGGCAGGCCAGCTTCTTCTGCCATTATGGAACTTCCCCTGGATCTATAAGCTATAAATAATATCCCTTCCTCCATAACTGTGCCAGGTCTGGAAGCTCATCTCGGCGAACCTGAAGCTGTCTGCTACAACTACTCTTGAGACAATGAGTATGACGATTATAATAGGGATGTTGCTTATTTAAAAGAAGAGACAGATAACTCTGGAAAGAATAAATCTATAATGTATTATCTTACCACCTCACCCGGGGTCTTTACCACGATAGATTCTGAACCCAGACCATAGCCCTGCCCACTAACCTTATAATTAAAGCTCAATGTTCAAAGCCAATCAGAAATAATTTAGGGTCCTGGAAACCTACAAAGAGAAGATTACAGACAAGAAATGCTATGTAGGATCTGAGGAGATAGCTCGGCTAGTAAAATGCTTCGTTGGATCCCTAATACCCATATAAAAATGCTAGGTGTGAAACATCCTGGCTCCCTGCAATCTTCAGGTTCATCCCTCTTTCCTTCCCTCATGTTATGTGGTTTTATTAAAACCTGTAAGTCTTGACTTCTGTTCTATAAGTCGGATAAAGGAAGGGTAGCATCTGCTGCCTTCCTTGCTGAGGAGTCTCTTAAGGGTACTTTCTCCTTTGTTTCCTTCACTTGGGAGAGCTGCCTTCAGTCTGCCTACCAGCCACCTAGGGCTGTCCAAACAGGAAGAAAGATGCACCTTGGCTAGGTTCCCGTAAGCAGTGCACCGAGGGAAGTAGAGGTGGAAAGGTGACATTGATAGCAGCTATGCACAGGAAGGACTCAGAGCTCTTTACTGGTGTCTGAACAACAAGGGATTCAATCCTCAAGGTGAAGACAGAACAGGCAGAAGCTGCATGCCCGGGCTCAATACCAGTAGACTGTTCTGTGTCTCTGGGTCTCCTGAATTCCCATTGCCTATTGCATCCATCACCTCTTCCTCCATTGTCTTCAGCCAAAGCACATATGTTCTTCGTAGAGCATCTTCCACTGATGTGTCCCCACAGCCATCTGTTGAGCCAGTGGAAAGGAGATGAGAGGGTCTACCAACCTGCCTTTCCTTCTTGCCCAAGGCCTCCACTAAGCTAAACTCCCAGCCCTTCGAACATAACATATTTTCCTCTCCTCCATCCTCTTCTGGCTTTCCAGTCTCACCAATCCATGTTTCACGGATGATGTCCTCACTTCTGGGAAATTCAGGCTTGGGGAGAGACTCAAACCTTTTCTTCTGCTCAGTAAATCTCCAATGGATGTTGATGGGTTTCCTAGTAGATGAAAAAAGTGAGTCTGGCCTTGGTCTCCATGTCCCCCTCCAACTCAAAAGTGAGGGCACTGATTGAAAACACCACAAGTGAGGATGAGCTGGAGAGATGGGTCAGCGGATAAAGGTTCTTGCTTAGGAAACCTGCCAGCCCATGTGCAAATTTCCAAGCTGCCCACATAAATCAGATACAAAAAGTGGCAGAAGAATCTGCATTTGTTTACAGTGGAAAGAGGTCCCCCACACACAAATGAAAAAAAAATGCTAGGTGTGGTGGAGCTTATTTGTAATGCTAACAGTGGGGAGGAATTCAGGGGCTTGCCATCCAGCCAATCTAGCCTAACTGGTGAGCTCCATGAGCTGTAAGACCCAACCTGAAAAACAAACACCACAGAAACAGTAACAACAAAAACAGTAGGTGGACAGTGATTCTGAAGATGCTACCCTAAGGCTCTTCTATGGCTTCCATACATATGTGTATACCTGTGTACATGCACCTCCACAAATATATGCACACGCACACATGCACCTGCACACATAAGCATGCAGACAGATAAACACACTTTTAAAAAGAACAGTATTTGAATGCATTAAAACCTTAAGTTAAATATCAATGATACAACTCAAAAATGCCCACTTTTAGATATTATACCATTTTTTTATTTTTGCTTTTGAGTGTATATGATATGGCATTAGCTATCTGCTACAACAGAGGAGTTAAATGTATGTTATTAAAGAAAACCTGTAGCAATCAAAGATTTTGTTGATTTAATGGCAAACAGAGGATTAATTAAAATGTTTCATTTTCCTGCTGTAATTCTACGTTAAGCTCACAAGAAAATCATGATTCTAGGGTTTGGAATATAAAATTAAATGTTCCAACCTAAAGCTTGGAATATATTTCAAATAAACACTGTAATATAAATATTAAATTATTACTTCCCTACTTTATGTTAACATTTTCTTTATTAAAAGGATAAAACTTTGTTTCCATTGTATTTATAATGTTGTTATGCAGAACATTAAAATGTTGAAAACAATTTTAAAGGTCCGGTATGTGTAGCACTTATCTCTAATCCCAGACTGGGGGCCAGTGGCAAGAAGATCTGAAGTTCAAGGACAGCTTTTGCTGCATAATAAGTTTGAAGTCAGTCTGAGTTACATGAGACCCTGTTTCCAAAACAACGAAGAAGATGAAAAAGAGGAGGAGAAGGAAGAGTTTGTAATGGAAGAATACTCACTAAATATTCACCAAATATAAGTCCTAATGTTTCATTTATCTAAGGAGGGGGAGAAGTAAGAATGTATGAATTAGTGTTTGGTTGTCCTGTTTTTGTTAATAGACGTTTACTGGAACACAGCTGCATACCTTTGTTGACATATCCTCTATGGCTGCATTAGCACTGTGGTGGCTGAGCTTAGAAGTAATCAGAGAGACTCTGTACTTCCAAATGCCTTAAGAGTTCACCATTTGGCCCTTTACAAAGTATACTGACTTTTCAATTAGTCATTCTAGAGAAAATTCTCAAACAAGGCCTGCCCATTGTGCAATACTTGCAAGTGGCACATTCCCTAGATACAGCAGTCAACTCTTAAGCTGTCTTCTTTGTAAAAAACTAGTAACAAAAATTGTGATTTTTGTGGAATGTTAATTTTATACCAGGTGCTCTTTTCAGCACATACATTATATCATCATAAATGTACATGGTTACATATGTAGTTAAGGAACATGTTAGTTACATATTAGCATATTAAGTAATTTAGTCCTCATAGGCACCCTGACACAGATTCTATTATCATTGTCACATTGTACGTGACAAAATGGTGGCAAAAAGACAACCTAGGAAAATGAATTTGAGATTTGTACTCAAGCCAATCTGTTAAGCAACCGAAATCCCCACTGCATAACCTATGGGATGCATTCATCTTCTAAAATTTAGAATTTCACATTGTAGCATTATTATCTTGAAAAATATGCAAAGCCAATATTCAGTTTCCCCAAGGCAGAAGTTACCAACTCCTGGCCCACCTGCAGTGTCTTCTCATAGCTTAGGTGTTTGGTCCATGTGGTGTTTGAGAAATAAGATTTAAATCCCTGCTAATGCACACACATTCCTCGCATGTATAGAAATCCCTTCTTCCAGAGGTAGCACCTCTTGACCTCTGTGTGGCACAGGAAGGAATTTGAGACCACCTAAAACTTTTGGTAGAGGATGGAGGGTTAATTAGAATGTCTTTCCTTATGGTGAGGTTAGGTCCCTATAAACCTGTTATAAGTTGAACATTCATTTAGTACCCATAGCCTAGCTCAGTGTAGAGCCTTCATGTGCTCAGAACACTTATATGAGTCTAAAGTATAGTAAAATCATCTAACACAAAATCTAGTCTATCTGAAAGGAAATGTCTGCCGAACTCTGATCTTTTGGGAAAGTTCAGAGATTCCTGTGAGGAAGGAAAGAAAGAAGAAGACAGAAGAGGGGGAAGGATTAGAGGAAGCAAGAAGGGCCTTGTGAGTTGAGGTAAGTGAGAGCCAGGGGAGGAAAGAGAATAGGAGGCAGAAGAGGAAAGCCAGGAGAAAGATCAGGGGGGAGGAGAAAAGAGAAAGGAGAATATGTGAGAGCCGGAGAGTTCAAAGCCAGCCTAGACAATGTAGGTAGAACTTGGTTCAAAAAAGGCAGGAGAGCACTGGAGAGATGGCTTAGCAGTTAAGGTGCCTGTCTGCAAAGCCTAAGAACACCCATTCGATCTCCAGGTCCCACGTTTAGCTATACGCAAAACTGACACAAGTGCACAATGTCACACAAGTGCACAATGTCGCACATGTGCACAAGGGAGTGCACACATCTGGAGTTCGTTCACAGTGGCTGAGAGGCCCTGGCACACCCATTCTCCCTCTGCCTCTTCTCTCTCTATCTCTCTGTCTCTCTCAAATTAAAAAAAATGCAGGAGGGAAGAGAATAGAACTTATAGCCAATCTGAAGCTGCTGTGCACAGCATTGAACAAACAAGATACATTGGCATTGATGTGACAGAGGAAGAGGAGAAGGCATCCCATATAACTCCGAAGGGGACACAAAGAAACTTGGATGGCCCCAAAACTACACTGGACTTAGAAGTCATGAACATTGCAGGCATACAGGTGAGAGCCACATACAGCAGGGCATCTCATACCATTCCAGATTGTTAAGGCCTTAGTTATGTGCATCTGAGAAACAAAGGAAAGGTGACACATACCATGGAGTGAAAAGGGGTGGGGGAGTAGAAAGATAAGTATCTTAACCCTTGCAAGAAACCCCTTGAGAAAGTCATTTGCTTCAGTGGTATCCCACTGGTATTGTAGTCTGTAGCAGACAGCTTCAGGTTTGCTGAGATGAACTTCCAGACCAGGCATAGTTATGGAGGAAGGGATATTTATTATAGCTTACAGATCCAGGGGAAGTTCCATAATGGTAGGAGAAGTTGGCCTGCTCTTTTACAGGACCAGGCAAGAGAGAGAGAAAGCCACAAGCCCCAAAGCACAGCACCCCTCAGAAACTCCAGCTAGGCACACTTTGCATATCTTTACAATGAAATCTCAAACCCACCACCACACCTTAAGATCCGCCCAGTGACACTGCCTCCAGCCAGGTGGCTGCAGAAGCAAACTATAAATTAATAAAACACTGAATATATTGGGGGCCATCTATTCAAACTACCACATAGCCCATGCTCCAGTAAATAGCCAACCCTAAACACACATGTTCATGCAAGCAACTCCAAACGAAATTCAGTGGGCTGCAAAAAAAAAAAAAAAAAAGGACATGAAAGCAGGAGGGTGACTAGTTGGGAGAGTGTCACTCAGTGGGAATGTAAGAGGGATAAGAGAGGCGGATAAGAGTATGACCAAAACACTTTATGTGCATGTATAAAATTATCAATCAATAAATAACTTTAAAACATCTCCTTGGGAAGCCAGGTGTGGTGGCGCATCCTTTAATCCCAGCACTCGGGAGGCAGAGGTAGCTCTGAGGATCAAAGTGAGTTTGAGGCCACCCTGAGACTACACAGTAATTCCAGGTCAGACTGGGCTAGAGCAAGCTATGAGACCCTACCTCAAAGCCAACAACAACAACAAATTCCCTTGGGTAAATTTCAGAAAGAAATGGGGGAGAGTTGGAGGTGTAGCTTAGTGGTAGATAACTTGTCTACCATATACCCTGGCTTCTATCCCCAGAACAAGAGAGAAGATTGATGGGAAGAAGAAAGAAAAAGAGAGGAAAGAAGGAAGGGAGAAGGGGGACACACTAGGGGGAAAAGTTTTACTGAAGGCAGAAAGCATCTTCTCATATATGAATCAATTTTGGTTGGTATGCAAAGAGAACAAGTCAACAGAAAATAATGTCACCCATGTTCTCTTTTATTCCCAAATGATACTCTCCTATGAGAGTCAGGGTTTTACTGTGATAACTGCACTTTATTGTGTACAGTCAAATAAGTACTTTAAGGAAACTTTTACTAAGTTACTTTTGAGTGACCACCATAGGAAGTTGATTATGGGCCCTGTTATGATTTAAGACTAAGATGTCCCTCAAAGGCTTACATATTAAAAACTTGGTTCCCAATGCAGCAATATTCAGAGATGGAAGTCTTTGGAAGGTGATGGAAAGTTTAGGAGGTAGGGCCTAACTGGAAGAGACAAATCATTTTGGGTATGCCCTTGAAATGGGTATTTTGTTCTCTGTCTCTGTCTTTGTGTCTGTCGCTCTTTTCATCTGTCTGTCTGTCTGTCTGTCTGTCTGTCTGTCTGTCTGTCTGTCTGTCTGTGTCTCCTTCCTGGAAGCCAAAAGATAAGCAGATTTACTCTACTATGAGCTCTTTGCTATGATGTTCAGCTTTACCATAGGCCAAGAAACAATGGAGCTGAGAACAGTATTTGTTGACTGAAATCTCCAAACAGTGAGTGAAATATTAGTCCTTCCTCCTCCTTTTTATATTGTATTTTATTTATTGGTGTGGATATGTATGTGTGTGTATGCATGGACATGTACATTCCATGGCATGCATGTGGAGGTCAGAGAAGAACCTTAAGGTGTTTATGAACTCCTTCCACCTTCTTTGAGACAGGGTCTCTTGCCACTGCAAACAAATGCCATTGGGTTTACAGACATATATGCTAATTTTGCATCCAGCATTACATGGGTACTGAGGAGTATCAAACTTGGGTCTGCAGGACTTGCAAGCAAACAACTTTACCAAGTGAAACATTTCCTGAACTTCTAGGCCTTCCTCCTTTTAAGTTGTTAATCGCAGGTATTTTGTCACAGAGACAGACCTTATTAAAAAAAAAACAAATTCCAACAAAAATTTGAAGTCAATTTCCAAAGGTCCACAGACTGCCTCCTCTGCAAATCTTCATTCATTCTGAGGTAACCATGAATCCAAGATTGAGAACTCTAGCTTTTGATCACTAACCACATTCTCCCACATAGTAGTCCCTACTTAGTAAAAGCACACAGAATGGCTAAAAAACTGAAATGTGATGCTTTGCAGCTGATAAGCCTTGATATTAAAATTTTTAAAGAATTCATGTTTATATGCACAAAACAGAAAAAGCCAACATCTAAATGTATACTTTATGCCCTGGAATAGAATACATGCTGAGGAGAAGTAGTGCAGAACATGATTAAAAATGGGGAAGTCAAAGCCTCTTTCAACTACTCCTTACTGCTTATTTAAAGATACACACACACACACACACACACACACACACACACACCCCAGCAGCAGCAGCAGCAGCAATAAAACTTCAATAAAACCTGGTGAGTTTTTCGTCCTGACTTTACCTTGTCTCTGGTATATTTATGGCTTATATTACTTAAGCAACCACACTTACAAATGGGCCTCTCCTCCATAGAACATATATTAAAGGTGCTAAGAGAAACTTGATTTGAGAACAGAGAAAATTAGGTGAATTTTAGGAGCCATGTTGCATTTAAAACAAGAGTAGGACAAAACTAGAGCAAGTCCCCACTATGCCCCTCTGTGCACAGCTCCATCTGCAACATTCTGGTGGCTTCTGTCAGTCACTCTTTCAGAAGGGCACAGATTAATTTACATCTTATGTATCCCCATGACAAAGTTAAATGCATTTATTACGAATAATGCCTATGGGAGCAGGGGGGGGTATTCAGTTGCTAACGTGATTGTCTTGCAAGTATAAAGACCTACGATGGATCCCTAGAACCCATGTAAAAAAGCCAGTCATGATCTTCTGATCCTGTTTTCTCAGCAATGGGGAGGTGAGGGTTACTGGGTCCCATGGTCCAGCCAGTCTACCCTAATTGGTAAGTTCCAAGCTATCAAGAAGCCCTATCAGGGATGGAGGGATGGCTTAGTGGTTGAGGCACTTGCCTGCAAAGCCAAAGGACCCAGGTTCGATACCCCTGCAAAGCCAAAGGACCCAGGTTGGATACCCCAGGACCCACATAAGCCAGATGCACAGTGGGCACATGCATCTGGAGTGCGTCTGCAGTGGCTGGAGGCCCTGGCGCACCCATTCTTTCTCTCTCTCTCTCTCTCTTTCTCTCTCTCCCTGCCTGTTTCTATATCTCTCTCTCAAATAAATAAATAAAAATAAAATATTTTTAAAAAGAAGCCCTATCATAAAAAAGGTACATGGGGCTTGAGGATCAACACTCACAGTTGTCCTCTAGCCTCAACACACACATACACACACGTGCACATGTACCCACATGCACTCATACACTTGTGAGTCTGTACACACATGATCAAGCTTGCTGAGAATTTGAAGTCAGCCTGGACTACACAGTCAAGTTCGGCCTCAAAAAAAAAAAAAAAAACCCAATCAAATAAACCTGGCATGGCTCACACTTTTAATCCCAGCACTATATGTGAAAGTAACTAGAAGATACAAAGATATAATGCTGTCTGTAAACAATAGTTATATCCATAGCTACTATATAATAATGAGTATAAGGGCATTTCCCTTCTATAACTTTTATTGTTTGCAAATAATGTTTAAAATGTTATTTTAAAAATAGAAATTCAGTTATGATGGCTTACACCTATAATTTAAGCTCTCAGGAAACTGAGCTAGGAGGATTACTATAATTTAAAGGCCAGCCTGTGCTATGGAGTGAGTCCCAGGTCAGCCTAGACTGCCTCAAAAAAAAAAAAAAAAAAAAAAAAGCCCATACACTAAAAACATTAAAGTATTTTTCTTGGTTATAGGAGAATTTTTCCTTTTCTCCTCCCTTTTTCCTTCCTTCATTCTGTCTTTTCTTTTCCTTTAACTTTTCACAGTTATTTATTATTTCTTTTTAATAATAAATATTCATTATTTTTAAAATCTGAGAACAAGTTATACCTGACAAATAGATACTGTCATACCAGAATGATTCAGTGTAAGCAAGCATCCCCCAAATAAGAAAGGGTGAAAGTTTTGTCTTCAGAGACACACTTAAAGAATTGTCCATGGGGCTGGAGAGATGGCTTAGTGTTTAAAAGCATTTGCTTACAAAGCCTGACAGCCTGGGTTCAATTCCCCAGTACCCACATAAAGCCAGATGCACAAAGTGGCACATACACCTGTAGTTCCGTTTTAGTGGCAAGAGGCCCTGGTGTGCTCATTCTTTCTCTCTCTCTCCTTGAAAATTCATAATAATAATAAAAAGAACTGTCCAATCGCTGAGAATAAATGATGCCAAGGGAGAATGAGATGAGACTTTGCAAATACTCAGAAGAGAAGACTTGTAGAGGAAGGATTATTCTTATCCTTGATAACCTTGGTGAGCAAGAAAAAGAAAACCAATCGAATGCCACGGGAGCAGCAGGGATGCTAAGAACATGGCACGCAGCTCTGTGATGAAGACAAACCAAGAGCTGATCAGAAAAAGTGCTCAGCGACCACTTATAGAAGTAAATTCCCAAAGGTCAGAAGGCTGACCAAGACAAGACAGCTACATCCACATTCCAATGACCATACAAATAGACGCATACCCTTATGCTTGTATGTGTGTGTGTGTGGGGGGGGGGGTTGCTCTTTCTTGTGATGATTCTGCAGGAGCCACGACTAAGATGTTGCATTTCCTTCTATCAAGATCTCCCCAGAGCTGCGAGATAGGTCCTATAATCAAGTCAAAAGCCCATCTTGAGGGACTGTAGTATATCATGGTCAGCAAGATGATTTGGGATCAGTAGCACTGGGGACAATGTCTTTGAGCAGACTTGCACTGCACCACTCAGCCTGCTTCTTCCCATCACCATTCAGGCACCTCAGCTAAGAACAGGAGCTGAGAACTGGAAAGGAGGAAACCAGCATAAATACCAAGAAAGACAGGAGGAAGAAGTTTGATGAATTATACCAAACATGAAAGACAGCAACAAATTGCTGCAAATAAAGAAAGCTTCTAAGACTGGAGAGATGGCTTAGCAGTTAAGGAATTTGCCTGTGAAGCCAAAGGACCCAGGTTTGATTCCCCAGTACCCACATAAGCCAGATGCACAAGGTGGTGCATGTGTCTATAGTTTGTTTGCAATGGCTGGAGGCCATGACATGCCCATTATTTCTCTCCCACCCTCGCTCTCTCTTGCTTGCTCTCTTCCTCTGCCTTTCCCATCTCTCAAATAAATAAATGAAATGAAATTTAATAAAATCTTTTTTAAAGCTTTTAGAAAACGTTTGACAGCAAATATTGAAAACGCTTATCCACTCACTGAAACAGTACCTTTGCTTTGATATGCTTTAAAAAATATCCTGCAAAACATCATGGTTTTCAAGTAAGACAACAAGAAAAAGAAAAACCAAAAGCACCATGAGATGTACATTTTGATCACCAATTCTACTAGCTAGCAGAATTGCTAGTTGCTGCAAGTTGTTGAACAACAAAAATAAGGCTGGTGGTATCACCATACCTGATTTTAAGCTATACTACAGAGCCATAGTAACAGAAACATCATAGTACTGGCACAAAGACAGACACTTAAGTCAATGGAACAGAACAGAGGACCCAGATGCTAATCCATGCAGCTACAGCCATCTGATTTTTGACAAAATGCCAAAAATATTCATTGGAGAAAAAACAGCCTCTTTAACAAATGGTGCTGGGAAAACTGGATATCTATATGTAGAAGGATGAAAATAGATCCTTATCTCTCTCCACACACAAGAATCAAGCCCAAGTGGATCAAAGACCATAATATTAGACATGAAACTCTGAAACTACTAGAGGGAAAAGTAGGGGAAACACTTCAACATATTGGCATAAGCAACAACTTTCTGAATATAATCCCAGTTGCTCATGAAATAAAACCACTAATAAACCACTGGCACCTCATCAAATTAGAAAGCTATTGTATAGCAAAGGACACTGTGAATAGAGCAAAGAGCAACCTACAGAATGGGAGAAAAATCTCTGCCAGCTATACATCTGACAGAGGATTAAAATGTCCAGAATATACAAAGAACTCAAAAAACTAGATGATAAGAAATCAAACAGTCCAATTAAAAATGGGCTATGCATATGTGTAAAGATGAGGGAAGTGCAAGATCACACATGGCCACTAGGTGGAGTTCGATTGCAGTGGCTAGGCCCTGGTGCACCAATTCTCTCTCTCTCTCTCTCTCTCTCTCTCTCTCTCTCTCTGTTTCTCTCTGTCTCTGTCTCTCACCCACTCTAAAAAAGGGCTATGGAACTAAATAAAGAGTTCTCAAAAGAAGAAATACAGATAGCATATAAACATCTAAAAAGTGTTGTCCATCCTTAGCCATCAGGGAAATGCAAATTAAAACTACTTTGAGATTCCATCTCCTGTCAGAATGGCTGTCATCAAGGAAACAATTGAAAATAAATGCTGGTGAGGATATGGAAAAAGAGGACCCCTTTCACACTGTTGGTGGGAATGTAAACTGGTATAGCCATTGTGGAAATCAGTGTGGAGGTTCCTGACACAATTAAAAATAGATTTACCATATGACCCTGGTATACCACTCCTGGACATATATACTAAGTCTCTTCTCACTACCTTAGAGATACCTACTCAACCATGTTTATTTCTGCTGCTCTATTTACAATAGCTAGTAAATGGAACCAGCATAGATGTCCCTCTACTGATGAATACAATGGAGTTCTATTCAGCAGTAAAGAAAAATGAAATTATGAAATTTGTAGGGAAATGGATGGATCTGGAAAGGATTATACTAAGTTAGATAACCCAGGCCCACAAAGCCAAATGCCACACATTTTCTATCATATGTGGATCCTAGCTACAAACGTTTAGACTTACATGTGAGTTGAAGTAAAAATCAGTAGCGGAGTCCAGTACGCTAGAAAGGGGGTATAAGGGAGGGAGGAGAGGTGAAGACTTAAAGAGATGGTATGCAATATATTTAAGTAAATGAATAGATTACTGAGGGTGCAATGGCCTAAGTGAGGTCACAGGATGAGATTGAGTAAAGAGAAGAGTCAGGGGAGGATTAATCAAGATTCAAGATATTATGAATAAGCCATCTGGAAATCTACTGTTTTAGATAATGGTGCACCCAAAACCCATAGACTGTTGCTAGAGAAATTTCAGTGCTAGGGATGGGGTACCTTCTAGTGAGATGTTGTCCAGTGAGCACCTTGATGCCCCAGAAACATTACAAGCCATTGCCAAGGCTTTTGGTTTCCCACCAGAATTAGATGGTAAGACCCTGTTGCTGAAGACTACATACTTTGGCTGCAAGGTCACTGAGAAATCCTGCTGGAGCTGAGCTGAAAATTTCCTCCCTGTAGACCAGCTGACAGCTGGAAAAAGCTATACTGCATGCAGCACTATGGGAGAGAGAAGTTGTCAGCTGTGAAAACAGTGGACACTGCAAGCTTTAAGTTTGGCAAGCCAGGCCAAATTACCAAACGGGTGTAATAGATGGCATATCTGTTATGGGGGAAACTGAGTGCTCTCTAATTAGACTGGAGGTATGCTCCATGGTAAGAAATACATGCCTGGTACTGAAAAACTAATCAAAGGCATATGGCGGGGGAGGTTATGAGCCCTAGGAATGTAATGCCTGATCTTGCCTGGCTAAATGCATATATTATGCTCACTAAACTGCCGTGTAAGCACTTTTCTTAATGTTCATCTCCATATATCAATGCTACTCTCATTTTTGGTTAGAGAAGCTTCTCTTTTCAGATGGCAGTGACCACTGGGATGACCCAAAAGACACCACAGTGCTGAGAAGTAGTGACAGAGTAGTATTCAGCACTGAAACATCTCTATCACATCTTCCAAGTCTCAGGGTCCATCGTGGAAGAGGTGACTGAAATAATGTAAGAGCCAAAGAAAGAGCAGGACTGCTTACAATGCAACTGTTCAGACACAAATTGACTTTTTTTTTTTTTTTTGGTTTTGCGAGGTAGGGTCTCACTCTGGTCCAGGCTGACAAATTGACTTTGATATCCATGACCTCACAGTGCCTAGCACTACCTTCATAAGACCCTCACAATAGTAGGATAAATAATATCAAAATAAAAGGGAGACTAATTGAGAGATGGAGAGGATATGATGGAAAGTGGATTTGTGAAGGGGAAAGTCAGGGAGGGGAGGGAATTATCATGGTTTATTGTCTATAATTATAGAAGTTGTCAATAATTTTTTTAAAAGCTACTAAATCTGAAACTCTGACTGTTCAAATACAAAGTTAAAATGATAACCACTTAGGTTCTCATGAGAATATATATTTTTATACATAAGAATATTCATTAGGTTCTGAATATGATTTGGGGGTTTTGTGATATACCAAGTCTCACAAAATCTTTGCGCTAGAACTATGAGTGACAATCTTTCTGTAAAGTACAAGTTAGTAAATATTTTAGGCTTCACAGACATAGATTCTGTCACAACCACTCAGCCCTATTGCAGTAGCACAAAAGCAAGCACAGGTGATATGAAAATTAATGGGCATGACTGTGACCCAATAAAACTTTATTCACAAAAGTAACCATCAGTCCAGACATAGCTCAAGGGCAGTATCTCCACTGAATTCTGAGCCATATAGTACTTCTAAATTTCAACCCAAGAAACTATTATTCTGAGTGCTTAAGGGTCACACAGCTCATAAGCAGCAGGCCTAGGGTTTCAGCTTAGGATCCCCTCTCCCAGAGCTCAAATTCTTTCCTCCACACTGAGTCATGGTAATCACATAATACCTTCTGCAGCAATTTGAAAGCAGGATTGATGTTTCAAAAGAGTCATTCTGTTCCATAACATGAATAGTGTTCAAACAACTCAAGTAGAACGTATCAGGATTTCAGGGCACATGCCCATTTTAAAATTTATGATCTCAAAAGGGTTTGTTGTTATTATTTCAATAAGAAGTCAGTCTTGCCAAAATCTAGCGGAGAATTATTACATGAATGTAAAAAAAAATTATCCTGAATTTTCTGGAAATTACTAGTAGATATTTTCTTATTTGAGCCTCAGTAACTGAGAGATTTACCCTCAGCATCCAATGCATTTCCACAGAGAAAGAAAGTGAGGGATTAATTCTTTATATGAACAAGAAATGGAAATAAGAATATCCATTCTGGGGCTAGAGAGAAATGCTTACAAAGCCTAATGACATGGGTTCAATTTCCCAGTACCCATGTAAAGCCAGATGCACAAAGTGCACGTGCATCTGGAGTTCATTTGCAGAGACTAGAGCCCTAGTGTGCCCATTCTCTCTCTCTCTCTTTCTTTCCTTTTTTCTTTTTCTTTCTTTCCTTCTCTGTCTCTTTCTCTCTCTGTCCTCCCAATTTCTCTTTTCTCTCTACATGAAAATAAATAAATAAAAATCTTTTAAAAAGAATATCCATTTTGCCAACTTAGTTATGCTGAACATTAATTTCCTTTAAAGACAGATTTCAGACATAAAGAAATTACAAAGTATTTTGAATGATACTGTTTTGGGGAGGGAAGGGTGGTTTTGTTATTTTTGAAACAAGGTCTCATGTACCTCATGCTAGCTTCAAACTCACTATGTAGCCAAAGATAAGCTGGAACTTGTGATGCATCTGCCTCCATGTAACCCATGCTGGCATTATAGGCATGCACTTTCTTTATCCCTGTCTTGATTTGTGCTTTCTTTTGTGGTACTTGAGATCAAAGGCAGGGCCTCATGCATTGCAAGCTATACTCCCAACTTAAAAGCAATGGTTTTGAATTGATCAGAATGAGAGAGGAAGAGTGTCCTGATAGAAAAGCACTGTGTTATATTACCTATCTGATACTGGCTTAACTCTATTCAGTCTTTTTTTCTTTGTTTATTTCCTTTAGTTTGTTTCTTTGTTTTGGTGTTGGTTATGGCATAAGGGGTAATATTGATTGTTAACTTGACAGGATTTAAAATCACTGTGGAAATAAATCTTGGCAATGTCTTTGATGGATTTTCTAAATTAGATTAACTGAGGAGGGAAGATCAATCTTAACTGTAGGCAACATCATTCCATAAACTGGGGTCC
Source organism: Orientallactaga sibirica (assembly GCA_036365145.1). Lineage (NCBI taxonomy): Eukaryota > Metazoa > Chordata > Mammalia > Rodentia > Dipodidae > Orientallactaga > Orientallactaga sibirica. The sequence goes on from JAEOAD010000982.1 coordinate 4,157,404, forward strand.
TAGATTATATAAAGAAGAAAGGGAGCTGAGCACCAGTATTATTTGCTCTCTGCTTCCTGACTGCAGATGTGATATGAGCATCTGCTTCATACTTGCATGAAATACTTCTTCCATAAAAATCAAATTCATCTAGCCGGGGAGTGGTGACACATGCCTTCAATCCTAGCACTAGGGAGGCAGAGGTAGGAGGATTGTCATTAGTTCAAGGCCACTCTGACACGTCATAGTGAATTCCAGGTCAGCCTGGGCCAGAGCAAGATCCTACCTTATAAAAAAAATCAGGTTAACCTGCCATATTGAAGGTTCAGTCTATAAATTTCCACTACCTTCCATTTATCAGACTTAAGTGTAGATGTGACCAATAGGAGATACAGCTGCATCTCTGCATCCTTTGAAGGTCTAGCATTCTCTGCACCCTCCATATTCAGGATACTGAGGCACAACACCATGTCTGACACATCCTCATTTTATTGCTTCTATGACATAATGCAATCACAAATCAACTTTATCAGTTAGAAAGCAACTCCCCTCTGACATAATTTTTCCTCCTTGGCATCCTGAGGGTTTATTGTCCTGCCTCTTTCCAATCTACCAAAAGTCACATTCATGGGTAGACCTATTTGAGGCATAATGAGTGGGTCCACTAACTTATTCTGTGTTGTATAGAATAGCAGCTTTCAGGCTGTGCCTACTTGCCTTAAATTTGTCACTACATTTTTACTATATGTGCCAAAAGACAATAACTGTACATCTGGTTCACACAAATAACTATCATCTTCCAGCATACCCGTAGGCTCAAGATCATGATGTATTTTATACCAATAAATATCAAGATCATGATGTATTTTATAGCAATAAATAAAGATACCTCTGAACATGTCATATCAGAAGCATGAGTTTATCAATCATACTAAATGTAATCCCCTCACCTGGGACTATCAGAGAAGAAGCACCCTACAATTGAAATGTGGCAAGCAAAGTGACCCATCATCTCATCACTTGTTACAAGCCTTGTCCAGAAAAATTGCCACACTGAAGGACGTCTGCCTCTCTCCCTGGGCTCTAGCTCAAGTGCAGTTTCTTGTCTGTATGACACTCAGCCCACTTCAGACTAATCCTTGCAACCACCTGCCACACATACCTGCACCTGACAACTCTAACCGAATGTCCGTGCACCTGCCATTTGTAAGACATCTTGTCTGGCTCCCTAGAGACTTTTTCTTATGCCTGAATCTGCTCTCTGCCTCCAATTTCAGGACAGTTTCTTTCAACTCTGCATTCTCTTTAACTCTTTCTTGGCCATTCAATAACCTGTATATACGTATATATGTGTATGTTACTGTGTGAATAGCAATGTGTGATCTGAGAGCTCAAGTTAAAAATGAAGATTGCAATAAAATCTGCCAATGCCAACAGCCAGCTATCAAATGAAATCAGGATTCCTTGGTGTGATGGTAAAGTTCTGTTGTCAACTGGATCTGTTTAGGAATCCACAGACATTCCTCTTGGGAGGGTCTCTGAGGTTGCTTCCAGGAAGGATTGACCGAAGGAGGAAGTCCTTTCCCCAAGGTGAGCCCTTCCCGCAGAGTGGGGGTCGCAGAGGTGGGCTTTATGTAAGGAAGCTCTGGGAGAAAAGGAGCCCCTTCCTCCTGCCTGTGCTGCTTGCTGGTGAGTGCTTCACTTGTATGCGCATCTATCATTCGGCTGTTCTTCCTAGGCATTGGAACCAAGTTTCCTCAGCCTTCCAGTGTGGACTGAAGACCAACGGCTCTCCAGGAAGCCTCCAGGCCTTCAGTGCTGGATTGGGATTGCTGAGGCATCCAGCCACGTGCACTGAGCATCTACTGGATTCCTTGACTCTCAAACCTGCAGACTGCTATTGGTGGACTGTTGTAAACTAATCCAATAAATTCCTATTTTAATATAATTCATTCTATCAGTTCTGTTCCTCTAGAGAATCCTGGTAACTTGCATCCAAAAAAAAAAAAACCCTGACATTGCCTGTAAATTTTTTCAATTCACTCTCAAACTGTGAAATGACACACATGTGTTGTCTATGTTTCCGATACAATATGCCCATAACACTATTCTAACCACCTTATTGACAACTTCAAATCTCCCAGGATTCCCTATTTCACTTGTCAATTTATTTTTACTTCCCCTTGAAGGCCTGTTTCTTTCATCATACCACAGAAGTTTCTTCTACATTTTAGGCTTTTGGAGTTGGGGCTTTTGTTGGTCTTGATCACTGCTGGTACCAACATATAAACAACTGGCAGGCATACAGCATTGTGCTCAATGAATGTTTTGTTTGCTGGATGAATGCACACAACTGAGACAACACAATGGGAATATTAGGGAAGCTGAGCCATGGGCCTCAGGCTCCACTGCTTTTCCTGGTTAGCCTTTGGTCTGATGCTCTCACCTCATGTCCACAGCCTACTGCAGAGCTCATATTTGTTCTGCTCTTCCATCTTTTTTCATCTTCTCAACCTCTGTCCATGGGTTATTCCCTTTCAAGACAGTGGGTATTCCATGGCCAGACAAATTAGGCAGGAGATAAAGCAATGAAATGCTAAAACACCTGCATGTATTAATGGAAAACTAAAACTTTTATGGACAGGGAAGGCATGGGGTTGACCACTGATCATACTCTGTGATGTGTAAAAGGGAGCAAACACCAAATTTTCAATTTCAGACTCTTGCACTAGCTCTTTTTGAGATAATAATAGTTAGAAATTCACCTTTACAAATGAAACTTGAATTTGTTTTTCAATTCATTCTCATACTGTGAAATGATGCACATGTGTTGTCTCTATGTTTCTGATAAACATGCCCATAGCATTATTCTTTTTTTTGAGAGAGAGACAGACAGACAGAGAGAGAGAGCGAGCAAGAGAGACAGATAGAGAATGGGTGTGCCAGAGGCCTCTCAGCCACTGTGAACAAACTCCAGATGCATGCGCCCCCTTGTGGGCAAGTGTGGCATTGCACCCTTGTGTCACTTTTTGCATCTGGCTAGTTGTGGGACCTGGAGAATCGAATGGGCATTCTTAGGCTTGACAGGCAGGTGCATTAACTGCTAAGCCATCTCTCTACCCCCATAACACTATTCTAACCACCTTATTGACAACTTCAAAACTCCCAGGATTCCCTATTCTACTTGTCAACTTCAGTCCTCTGTACTAGATATAGATGGTGTCATGGACACTCTCCAGACTTTGGAGTCCTTATGTCTAATGATTATGTCCAATGACATAACTCATTATAAGGAGAGGGAGAGGAGAGGGAAAGGAGTAAGAGGAAATGGAGAAGGTAAAGACCCAGGCTTCAAATATGGACACTTGCATTTCTTCATATAGAGAAGCAAACTCATAATACCTACTTAATGAATTTATTTTGGAACATTCTCAAATGTTTTACAAGTGGAATATCGTGTATGGTTATGGTGGATGCTTAATAGATGCCAGATGTTGCCACTACCACCCCACCATCAACAGCATCATTGTTGCTATTATTAGAAGGTCTTGATCTACCTAAAAGGCAATAAAAGAGCACTACTACCATGCAAAGAGAATCTGTGAAGAAGTGCTCCACAAATTGAAAAATTAGTGAATCAACTGGTTGAAAGTTTCTCACTTGGAATAATTAACAGTTGGGACCATATAATGTTCCATTCTATTCACCTGACCTGCATACTGTAACACCTTTTAGCATCATACCTGGCCTTTACACATTTCATGCCATAGAAACCCTTTCAGCTGTGATAAGTAAAATGTCTGCAGAATTGCTAAATGCCCTCTGGAAAAATCATCGAAAGTTGAGAATTACTGGTGTCTAACCAGGGAAGAGAAAACAGAAAATAGAAAAATTCAGATTGGGCTTAAATCCTGCACATAAGGGACAATATATTATTCTGTTTAAGACCCAGAGAAGGCAAGATCCATTGGGTCTAATCCATTATGTAAATACAGTTTTACTGAGACATGGGCATGTTCTCTCTCTCAAATAAATAAATAAATTAATTAATTAAATACACACATATATATGTAAAACAGATGGCTCAGTGGATAAAGCACTGGACACTCAAGCTGGAGTACCCACATTTGATTCTCCCCAAATTCCATGTAAAAAGCTGGAAGCCAGGGCTGGAGAGATGGCTTAGCGGTTAAGGTGCTTGCCTACAAAGCCAAAGGACCTTGGTTCAATTCCCCAGGACCCATGTAAGCCAGATGCACAAGGAGGTCCATGTATCTGGAGTTTGTTTGCAGAAGCTGGAGGTCCTGGTGCTCCCATTCTCTCTCTCAAATAAATAAATAAATAAATAAATAAATAAATAAATAAATAAAAATAATTTTTAAAAAGCTGCAAGACGCTGGGTGTGGTGGCGCATGCCTTTAATCCCAGCACTTGGGAGGCAGAGGTAGGAGGATCACTGTGAGTTCGAGGCCACGCTGAGAATACATAGTGAATTCCAGGTCAGCCTGAACTAGAGTGAAACCCTATCTCGGAAAAAAAAAAAAGATGCAAGCCATATATGAGACCATTCTCAATATCAATTTAGAATTACTGTTTTGTTTCAATGAGAGTAAATGCGTTACTTACATTACTCATTGCTATGACCAAATACCTGACAAAAAAAACAGCTTTTTAAGGGAAGGAAGGGTTGATTTCAGTGTACAGAGCCAGGGGATAAAGTCCATCACTGCAGGAAATGCAATGTGGCAGGAGCAGGAGGTCAGCTGGGCATATTGCATTTACACTCAGGAAGTAGAGGAAGAACAGGATGTGGGGCATGGCTATAAAACCTCAAGTCCTGACCCCAGTGACCTATTTCTTCCTGTAAAGCTCTACTTCCTAAAGGTTCCACAACCTTTACAAACAGCACCAACTGTTGGGAACCAAGTGTTAAAACACGTGAGTCTATGGAAGACATTTTATATTCAACCCACAACAGTAAACAGGAGCCAACCGGCCAGATTCTCCTTTAACTCCAGGTGCTGATTTGTTTCGCACACAATATGCACATAAAACAACAGTCACCATTCTTCAGAGAGAGAAATTGAGAACAAAAGAACAGCTGGCCTGCTCACTGTCGTAACAACTCTTCAGCTCTCCAGCATCAGTTCGCCACCTCCAGTCTTTTACTAAACATACTGGAACATGCCGTTCTTTATGGAAACCTCAGAACACTCGAGAATTGGAAAGGACTGCATTCTTCAGGCAAGAAAACAGGGTCTTAATGTGGAGTTGATGGTCTGAGATGACAGCCAATTCACAGTAGATGGTTATAAAGACCTTAGTATTTAGGCACAACACTCTCCATACTATTCATAAATTGAAATTCTAACCACTCGGATGATGCTACTAGAAGATGAGGTGTTTTGGAGCTGAAGAGATCCTAAGGACAGAGTGTCCATGAATGAGATCTGTCAATGTTTTAGAAAAGAAGTTCCAGGGAGGAGGGAGATGACACTGTCAGCCAAGGATCTGAGTCCAGATCGCCAGCACATACATAAAAGCCAGGTGTGGCAGCACACAACAATAATCACAGCCCTGGGGAGGTAGAGACAGGAGGATCCCTAGGTCTTGCTGGTGAACTAGTGTAGTTGAATCAGTGACCTCCCGTTTCAGCGAGAAACTCTGTCTCCAAAAATAAGGTGGAGGCTGGGGAGATGGCTCAATGGTAAGAGCACTTATAATACAGCATGATGGCCTGAGTTTGACTCCAGCATCCCTATCAAAAGCTGGGCATGCCTTCAGGTGACTAGAACCAGCAGTGAAGTGGGTGGATATAGGATCATTTTGGCTCCCTGGTCAGCCAGTCTAACTGAAAAATGGGGAGATCCAGTTTTAGTGAGAGATTCTGTCTCTGGAAAATAAGGCAGAAGAGCAATAGAAAAGGACACCTGACACCTGACACCTTACTCTCGCCCTGGCTGGTGACAGACAGGATACACACATCTGTGTACACACATACACACTCACACACCACATACAACCCATGCACAAGTAAAGGTTAAAGATGAAGGAGAAAGTCATCCAACTTCAATCTTTGGCCTACATATACACATATGCATAACCCCTTCTGCATACACACACATGTTCCAGCACACATGAGTGTGAATACACACATATGCATACCACACATGTAAGTAAACAATCCCAGACAGCTCCTTTGCATTGTCCACCTTATGGAAGACACGATCTCTGATCCAAGAAACAGCTTATCAGTAACCACCAAATCTTCCTGGCCTTACTCTTGGACTTCCTGATCTTCAGAACTGTGAGAAATCAAATGTCTGTTATTTATAAGCCACTCCATCTATGGTATTTTGTCATTGTAGTTTGGACATGCTAAGATAGCTGGGAATGTGGGCCTAAGACATTGGCCCCCAAGCTACACTCCTGCTTCCTATGCCTGTGAGGAATCCTCAAATCACCACGGGGCAGGTACACCAACCATCCTTGGAAGGAAAGAAAAAATATGCCAGCCCAAAGCAAAGGCACGAAGAATTTTCCATCCACACATTCTTCTAAGAAATCTTGATAGGAACCTAATGGGATGCAAGATGTTTATTAATTTTCTTTGGGGCCTTCAGACAATAAGCATGTGCTAATTTCTGCAACTGAATAGCAGAATCAAAACCTGCTACTTGCTTAGTAATTATATAGTACACTGTATTGTACAGTTGTTCCATGCTTTGTGGGGGGAGAAGCAAGAAAAAAACGTTGCAAGTACTAATTCTTTGCCTTGTCATTTTGAAGGCAAAGAGTCTATATTTTGTATTCAAAGAAAACATGTTTAGTGATGTGGGCATTTTTTTTTTGTTTGTCCTTGAACAAGGCTTTTGTGAAAGCACTCTGTTGAGTGCATACTGATGCTACAGACAGGTGAAGCCAAAGAGGCCCACGTCTTATATAACCCAGCATTGGTAAACAGCCCATCTAACTCAGAGGCCTCCTGAATCTCGATTGCTGACCCTGGATGATAGTAACACTGAGTAAGGAATTCAGAAATAAGGATGTCGAGGGCATAAATTGGAACCTCAAATACCGCACGAAGAGTGGGACAGAGCTGAAACTAATAATGCAACAGAAAAGTCATTTTGAAAAGCCCACCACTATCATATTCTGAACTTGTCTTTTCCATTGGATTTTCTGTCCATGTCTCTTGCTCTTATTCCTTCCATGTTTTTGGTGGGTACAAAGTAAGGTGACCCTCAACGAGGTCCTTTTATAACCCCCTCACATTGAGTGTAAGCCCTGTGCCTAGCCACTAATGAACAGAATACAGCAAAGGGAGGGGGGCGTTTTATAGAATTCCACCTTGGCAGGCTGTGGGAAGACTCTCCCATGGGGCTTTGAAGAAGTGAGCTGCCCTGTTGGGAGGGGATCTGTGAAGGCCTGACAAAGGGCTGTATGGAAAGGAATACAGGAGGCCTTTAGGAGTGACAATGATTCCAGCTGACAGCCAACAAGCAATTTAGAGAACTGAGTGCTATAGCACCAAGAAACAGGTGTACCTACACAAAGTGAACTTGGAGGAAGAAAGGAATGGAACACAGACAACATCCTCATGGCAGCTTTGTGAGAGCCTCAGCAAAGGGCTTCTGAACCACAGAAGCGGTGAAAGAATAAAAATGTGTAGTCCTGAGCCACTGTGTATGTAGTAACCTGACAGCACTAGGAAATGAAGACAGCACTCTCAGTATTAGTCTGACTTTGTAAGTCCCTCCCTATTTATGTCTCATCCACATTTCCCTATTTTGCTACTACATAATTTGGATGTGCAACATCCCACAAAGGGATGTATTTTGCAACATGTTCCTCAGCCTATAATACCACTGGGAAGTGGTAGAACTTCTAAAAGGTACGGCTTAATGGAAGTCTTTGGGGAAAATTCCTTTAACAAGCCTAGTGGAACCATTTTCTGTCTGTTTCCGGGCAGGCTGAATTGATGGCTTTGCTCCACCACGTGCTCACTCATCACAGACATGCTGACTCATCACAGAACCAAAAACATGGACTGAGGTTGTCTGTCCAACTATAGGCAAAAACTTTCAAAAGTGTGAGGCGAGACCTTTCCTCTTTTAAAGTTAATTCTTTCAGGTATTTTGTTACAGGGGTGAAAAGGTGATTAACATTTGCCTCATCTTTGAAAGAAGTGTTCAAAGTACCCTCTTTCCTTAAATATTCATACTCAGATTTATCCAGAACATCAAAGAGAAGTGCTTATGAATCTCTGATAATTTAATAATGAGACACTAATGACCTTAATATACACTCAATATAGAGTCATACTGTTCTAATAGAAAATGTCAGTATTAGAGCTGGAGAGATGGCTTGGAGGTTAAGGCTCACACATGTGAAGCCTAAGGACCCAGGTTTAATTTCCAATGCCCATGGAAGCCAGATGCACAAGGTAGTACATGCATCTGAACATCGGGAGTTCATTTGCAGTAGCTAGAAGCCCTGGCATGCCCATTCCCTCTCTATATCTGCCTCTCTCTCTGTCTTACACACACACACACACACACACACACACACACACACACACACAAGTAAATAAATAAAAAATATTATTGAATCCTTGGATTACTTGATATAGAGAAAACAAGAAATGAGCACAAAACCATCTACTAATCACATATGTATGGGAAATGGTGAGGAAAGTAAAATTCAGCAAATTCCTGTATTTCAGAAGTTTTAGGGACTTTAACATGCTAATGGACCATGTGCATCCACAGGAGAAAGACCAGGGCACAACATTTACATATCACTTACAGAAACATTTCAAACATTTCACTACCTTTTATTTAGTTTATGGTGTGTGTGTGTGTGTGTGTGTGTGTGTGTGTGTGTGTGTGTGTGTGTGTATGTTTATGAAAGAGAGAGAGAGCGAGAAATCCCACAGGATACGATCCCTATAGGACACACATGCAGATTATACACACATATATATTCAGATTACATGCATACATAACTTTATGTGAAGGTGAGTAGAACACACACAAATATAATGATGTCTATAAACAATAGCTATATTCATAGCTATTATATAACAATGAGTTTAAGGATGTTTGCCTCTATAATTTGAGTTGTTTGCACATATTTTTTTAAATGTTATTAAAAAATAGGAAGCCAAGTATGATGGCTCATACCTGTAATCCAAGTAGGCTAAGATAGGAGGATCACCATGAGTTTGAAGCCAGCCTGGGCTACAGAGTGTGTTCTGGGACAGCCTGGTCTATAGTGAGATTTTGTCTCAAAACAACCACAAATACATAAGAAAAGAAGTAGTTATGTTGACTACCCAGCACACATCTACCTAAACTAAATGCAAAGTTCTTTTTTCACTCAGAATACACTCAGATCAATTGATTCTGATCTTGTTTGTTTGTTTGTTTGTTTGTTTGTTTGTTTTGTTTTGTTTTTCAAGGTAGGATCTTCCTGTAGCCAAGGCTGACCTGGGATTCACTATGTAGTCTTAGGCTGGCCTCAAACTCACAGCAATTCTCCTACCTCTGCTCCCAAGTGCTGGGATTAAAGGTGTGTGCCATCATGATCTGGCCAGATCAATTAATTCTTTCAGTATTCAAAAGATGCCTACAGATTTCTACAAAGCATAAGCCCCAACCATACATTAAAAATAAAACTAAAGGGCTGGAGAGATGGTTTAGGGGTTAAGGTGCCTGCCTCCTAAGCCTAAGAACACTGGTTCCAATCTCCAGCGGTTCCAATCTCCAGCGGTTCCAATTTCCAGGTCCCACGTTTAGCCAGATGGAAAGTGATGCAAGGGCGCAATGCCACATTTGACCACAAGGGGGCACACACATCTGGATTTCATTCCAGGCAGCTGACACACTGCTGGCGCGCCCATCTCTGTCTTCCTCTCTCTCTGTCTCTGTCTCTCTGTGTGTTTCTCTCCAAAACAATAATAAAAAATAAAAAATAAAGTTTAAAAAAAATAAAACTAAATACACATCTTTGGCATGATAGGGCCATACAAAAATTTTATCCAATTGAACTGTGATGTCACATTTATTGGGTGAAATTTGTCATCTGGTGTTATATTTGCTATAATGAGACAATAATACCATGATCAAAGTTAATCATTAAACTATGGTAAATATCAAAATACTAAGATTCTTTTTTTCTTCTGATCTTTTTTTGAGATGGTGTTTCATTATGTAGTCCAGGTCATCCTTAAACTCTTGATCTTCCTTCCCTTGTACATCTATCAGTTGAAGTGGCTGCAGGATATGCCACCACACCTATCTTTGTGATTCCTTCTATACCTAACATTGAGTTCTAAATACACTGTAATGAGAGAGAGACATTTTATCCATGATGTTTTTTCTTTCCTATCCTCCCATTATTTGTGATCCCGGATGATTTCCTAACAACTCCCTTTTCCCCAGCACTTTTCTTGCCTTCCCAAAATTCCAAATGACAATGTGAATTTGTCATAAAGCTTTTATGTTGCCCATTGTACATACCTGCTACCCATATATGTATGCCTTTCAAACCTCTATATAAGGAAGGTGGTTTACACTTGAATTTATGTCCTTTCCAAAGCCTTCACAGTAAGGCATCCCTTTTCTGGCAGTTTCCTATGGCACAAGAAGATTCTCTTATTATTATACCAAGCTATTTTTAATCATTGTGGAGAGGCCAGACATCAATATCCATTAGTTATTAGTTTTCCTAATATGTTGGAAATAGTTCATTATTTTAGATAATGAGCCACCAAAAGGCTTAACTTTCTTTGATCATTAAAAATAAAATGTGAAGGCTGGAGAATAGTTCAGGTTAGCATATGTGAGACCATGAGCTTGATCCCTAGCACTGCAAATAATAATAACAATGATAATTACTCAATATCAATGCCAGAGACAAGTGTGGTAGTGATGTACACCTTTAATCCCAGCACTCAGGAGGCTGAGGTAGGAAGATTGCTGTGAGTTTGAGGCAAACCTGAGACTACATAGTGAATTCCTGGTCAGTCTGGGCTAGAGCGAAACCCTACCTTGAACCCCCCAAAAAAAAATCAATGCCAGAAAATCTCCCACCACTTTGTCAGAGTACTAAAAATATCAGAATATTTCATTTACTCCTTCTAAAATAGAAGCCTTTTGTGCACAGAATGCCCATATCGATACACAACCACATTAACAAAGAACAAAACAAAACAATTAGCAGGCTGGGGATATAACTCAGTTTATAGTGTATTTGCCTAACATACACAAAGACCTGGCTTCTATATGAACACCACAGAAATCAAGCATGGTGGTGGTTGCCTACAATCCTAGCACTTGGAAGGTAGAGGCAGAACAAGTTCAAGATCATTCTTAGCTACACAGAGGGTTTGAGGCCAGCCTGGAATATATGAGACCCTGCCAAAGAAAAGAAATGAAAAGAGAAAAGAAGAGGAAAGACAGAAGGGGAAAGAAAATTAGGTATTTTCTACCAATAAACAAGCAATCAATTACATCCCAAATTATCATATTATTAGGTTAAAATCTCTTTACTTTCACCAATTAATCAATTTCCTATACAAAATGATTTATGTCCAATTCCTGAAAGGCGAAACAGCCTCTAAAAATATCATCATTTGGGCTTTATCAGGTACTTTCAAAAGTATAACTCACCAACTGTCAGAATAATGTCACAGTGAGAGGGAAGAATATTTATGGTAGATCTTTTCTCGCATCATAAATTTCACAGGAACGAGGAAATTCATTTCCTACACAGCAGAGAATACTGATGAAATTTTCTGAGGTGGGAACTGTCAATTTTGGTGACATTAGGGGATTTCAACTATAATAAAAAAATGAAAAGCACAACTCCTAAAAGAATCTATGGTCATATATTTCTCCTTCCCCGTTAAAATTGAAATTTATATCAAAAGAATTAAATAGAAGAAACCAGTACTCTAAAAGCAGTGACCTAGGTGTCAGCAGGGATGTGCAAGGTTTCAGACAGTGCGCGGTTCCTTCTTAGTCTGGAAGTAGATCTGCACACTCCTTCCTCTCTATTAAATACTTAGAATGCATGAGACAATATGGCCAAATCTGTGCCTGAGAACGGAGCCACCATGCAGAAGAGAAATATTGTAGTATATCATATGCACTATGGATAAAACTATGGCCTGAAGATGCCCTGACCATGACCATTCTGCTCAAATGAAATTGGAAGAAAATATATTTGCAGTACCCCTTCAGAGTAGCTTCTGGAAAAAAAATGGGAATTGAAAAAGGAAAGATACATTACCCCGGAAGAGGGTAGGGGAAATGTTGTCAGCATTAACCTCAACACAGTTACAACTCACAGGTTGTGTCTACAAGCAAGAATAAAATGAGTACAACCAACGAAAGCTTATTCACATTCTCTGTGGCCTTGGTGTGTGAGGGACCAGGGTTCCTGCTGAGCAGCCGGCCGTGGGAAAGCAGAACAACTTAATCTTTTGGACATGTTTAACTCTGTTCTGTGCAAGACGACTTCACACCTGAAATGAAGCAACGTGGGAAGGATTTACCTTGATGGCATTTCCTGGGGTAGCTTTAAATAAGATACCATTTAAATGGGAGAAGAGGCAAACAAATAAAGAAATAATTCACAGGAGTTGTTTGATACATTCTGGAAGCCAATAAAATGTAATACTGGTGCCTTTAGAAAGAAATACTTCCATTTCTGCATTGCTTAACTGTGTTGTTGAAGAAACCTATGACAATATTCCACTGGCCCTCTAAAGTTCCTTTGAAATGCAGCTGGGATCATTCTTTGAATTATAATTCCAAAGTTTTCACACCATAAATAACTTCAACAAGTCTAGAGGAGTCCTATTATTTTTCTCTTTACAATGACTGTCTATTGCTTTTGCTGCACTGATATTTTATTTTGGTCTTGGAATAGATGGTGCTTTCATTTCTAGTTCCAAGTGTCAGAAGTTCTACTGACAGCCTTAGGTCAACCATCTCTTCTAACAAGTATCTGTGGGTTAGCTTCTCCTCCTCTTTTTTTTAATTTTTATTATTATTATTTTAAAAAATTTAAAAAAACCACCTCTAGCTGAGAAATACCAGCCAGAAACAAGAGCACTTCCTGGTGGATACATGTGACATCTAAACAGCAATGTGGGACCGGACGGATGCCTCAGTGGTTAAGGTGCTTGCTTGTGAAGCCTAAGGACCCAGGTCCAATCCCTAGGACGCACGTAAACCAGATGTCCAAGGTGGTGCATGCATCTGGAATTCATTTGCAGTGGCTGAAGGCCCTGGTGCTCCCATTCTCTCTCTCTCTCTCTCTCTCCCTCTCCCTCTCCCTCTAATAAATAAATAAATAAATATTATAAATAAATAAAATATTTTAAACAGCAACACAGGCAGCTTCTTCTCCATCAAGAAGATATGGTCGCTGGGAGTGGTGGTGCACACCTTTAATCCCAGCACTCTGGAGACAGAGGTAGGAGGATCACTGTGAGTTCCAGGCCACCCTGAGACTACATAGTTAATTCCAGGTCACCCTGAGCCAGAGTGAGACCCTACCTCAACCACCCCCCCCACACACACAAGAAAAAAAACATATGGTGAGGATAAAGGAGACTATATAGGGCATCATGGAAACATGAATTCTTTCCAAAATCAATACAGGAAGGCTGGGGATGTACTCAGAGGGTAGAGTACTTGCCTAGCATGATCAAAGTACTGTGTTTAATCTGCAGCACCACATAAACTGGCTGTAGTGGTGCATAAGAGTTCAAGGTCATCTTCACTTACACAGTAAGTTCAACCCCTGGGCTATAAAAATTGGTATAAACCAGAACTGAATGCAGTGGATGGCTGTCCTATCTATTAAAGGCTATTTAAAGACTTAGGAGATAGCTCAGTGGGTGAAGTGCTTGTTTCACAAGTATGAAACCCTGAGTTCAGATCCCCAGCACCCACATAAATGCCAGGGGGGCACACCTGTAATCCTAGTATAGGAAAGGCAAAGACAAGGGGATCCCTGAGGACTGCTGGCTAGTTAATCTAGGTGAGTCAGTGACATCCAGGTTCAGTGAGAGATCCTGTCTGAAAAAAATACAGTGGGGCTGGAGAGATGGCTTAGCGGTTAAGCGCTTGCCTGTGAAGCCTAAGGACCCCGTTTCAAGGCTTGATTCCCCAGGACCCACGTAAGCCAGATGTACGACGTGGCACATGCATCTGGAGTTCGTTTGCAGTGGCTGGAGGCCCTGGCGTGCCCATTCTGTCTCTTTCTCTCTCTGTCTCTCTCCTTCCCTGCCTGTTTCTGTATCTCTCTTACAAATAAATGAATAAAAGAAATTAGAAAAAAAAAAACAAAGCTTTAAAAAAAATACAGTGGATGACCCTACCTCTTTCAATGCTGACAGTACTCCCACAAATATGGTGAATGTTCCTGAAACTCGCCAGACTTTTTATAAGAAATACAGCAAATACCAGCCCCACAAAGTGGAATGGTACAAGAACATAGCTTCTCTATCTTTAAGGAAAGCAGTGTTGTGGCTAGAAGCAGAATGGGTAGAGTGGGCAGACTAAGCCTATATTCCAGAACAAAAAGCTAAAACTACCAAGAATACTGTGCTGAAGTTTGAGTGTGTTGAGCAGTGTGTGCAGATCTAAGAGAAGCTAGCTATTAAGAGATGCAAGCATTTTGACCTAGGAGGAGATAAAAGAAAGGGCCAAGTGGGCTGGAGAGATGGCTTAATGGTTAATGTGCATGCCTATGAAGCCTAAGGACCCCGGTTTGATTCTCCAGGTCCCACGTAAGCCAGATGGACAAGGGGGCACACGCATCTGAAGTTTGTTAGCAGTGGCTAGAGGTCCTGGCATGCCCATTCTCAGTCTCCCTCTCTCTGTCTCTAATAAATAAATAAATAAAAATAAAATCTTAAAAAGAAAGAAAGGGCCAAATGATCCAGTTCTTAATTGATTTGATTATGAAAACAATAAAATCATGAGGTTATAGTCACTTCAAAAAAAATCAGTGGAAAGTGACTGAGAAAGACAACTGACATTGACCTCTTGCCTTCACACACTTGCTCATAAATGCACGTGTGCACCTGTACACACACACACACACACACACACACACACAGAGAGAGAGAGAGAGAGAGAGAGGCCACTTGAAGTAGGAAGTTTAGAAGTAAGGAGTCTGCATCTAGGTAATTGAAGTGAAGTAAGAAACGGAGTTTTCTAACTTGCAAAACAGAGCATGGAAAACCCCAGAGCTAGTAAACACTATCGCCTGCTCCTTGCTGAGGTGGGTGGCCTCACAGAAAGAAGCAAATTAGTGACTGGAAAGATATGGAGGCTGGTCTCTGAGAGTTCCAGTCATTGCTTCATGAACAATTTTCCAAACTTGCAGTTTGGAAATACCAAACCAAATTTCTCCACAAATGTACTAATGATCCAAATGGCACATTAAGTTATGATCTATCTTTGGTTTTACTTTTTCTTTAAACTTTGGAATGTAAAGCCATTCACATTTCCAAGTTAATTTGTACTGTAGCAAAAGATGATCATGAACAGGTCTTGTCTATTTTAAGACCTGGGTTACAGAATATATTTTCAATTAATGCTGCCAACAACAGAATGACCTAAAGAGGGAAGTTCAGGATTGCAGATATTTACAAAATAAATGAAATCACCAGGTTATGACTATAAAACTGGCAGGACTTAATACTACTTCAGCTTGAAGGAAAAATATTACATAATAAAATAAAATAAATGAAAATAATTTTTCATGAATGTCAGTAACTTAGATTTAACTTAGATTATATCATTCTGGTCATCTATATAAATTGCAATTTCTAATGGATCACCAAACATATGTCAGAGAACTTTCATTTCCAGTTGTGTACATTTATTATCATGTGAAGGGCTAGAAAATTGGCATCTTAAAGTAAATATGAAAATGGGGATATAAACAGACCTTTGGAAAATGGATCATGGAAAGAAATCCTTAAGCAAACTGCATCTTTCAAAACAGCAATTCGAGGTTTGGAGTGTAGCTTAATGGTTGAGTACATGCTGAGCATGCTGGAGGCCTATAGTTTAATCCCCAGTGTGAAAGTTAATACCTTAAGATCTTGAATCGTCTAGGACAAATCTTTGGCATCTCTGTAAAGGAATCTCCAGATTAGGTTAATTCAGGTGGAGTACCCATCCTACTGGGGTCCTAGAGTGATAAAAAAGGAGAACACTAGCTGAGCAGCCATATCCATAGCCCTCTGCTTCCTGATGGTGCATGCAATGTGACCAGCAGCTTCATGATCCTGCTGCCATGCCCTCCCTGCCATGATGGATTGAATCTTCAAACCATGAGCCTTCCTTATGTTGCTTTAGGTCAGGTATGTTGTCATAGTGAGGAAAATACCAATATACCCAGTATCTCTCGTATCCCAAAAAGGTTTTATGATTGTTCAGTTGTACAAGTTGCAATATGTCATTCCTTGCTTAAAAGAAAAGGCCTGACATGTTCAATGTTAAGTACAGATATTTCAACAATTTAAGGGCAAAAAAAAAAAAAAAAAAAAAAAAGTTATGTGCCTGCAGCAGCAACTTTGTAATCAAAACACTCTGTGATTGCAATACTCTTTTTTTAAATTGATGTGTGCAAAATATGCATGTTTAACAGATATGCTGACCTGGGCACACAGAAATTACAGTACGTGGTAGGATGAAAATCTTATAGATCCTAGTAGACTGTCTAAAGCCAGCTCTAAACTTCCTGCTGCCTTAGATCATCAGTTTCAATGCAGTTGGATAGACTCACAGCTGCATTCATACCAATTTCACTCTAATTGTGTTTCCATGAAATTACACGGCATGGATTTTATTGCAATCAGGAGATGCCCACTGACTCCTTAATGGAAACCTGGGGAAAGACCCTTGCTTAGCATAACTCCACAGTTTGATTATGCACTGCCCCCTCCAAGACACACTTGGCAAAACTATCTGGAGATATTTGTACATGACACAACTATCCAAATGGGGAATGTGACTACCTTCTGGTGGGTAGAGACCAGGGATATTGCTAACCATCTGACAATACACATGAAAACTACTACAACAGGTAATTATCCAGCCTATAATGTCAACAGTGTTGAGGTTTAAGAATACCTACTTAGGGGCCTGGAGAGATGGTTCAGTGGTTAAGTGCTTGCCTGTGAAGCTTAAGGACCCCTGTTTGAGGCTCGATTCCCCAGGACCCACGTAAGCCAGATGCACAAGGTGGCTCAATCATCTGGAGTTCATTTGAAGTGGCGGGAGGCCCTGGCATGCCCATTCTCTGTCTGTCTGCCTCTTTCTCTCTCTGTCTGTCACTCTCAAATAAGTAAATAAACAAAAAAGAATACCTACTTAGAACTTAGTGCTGTATTTTCAAAGAGATTGCTTAGGATAGAATCCACCACTTCATATTTAAATGTGATTTATGCTGATGCTGAAGGGCTATGAAGTCAAATACCTTTACAACTTCTTTCGTTGGTAAACTATTTTCATGTGCACGTTTGCATGTATGGGAGTATGCATGGAAGGCAGAGGACAATCTCATGTGCCATCCTTAGGAATGTCATCTATCATTTTTGAGAAAATGTCTTTCAATGGCTTGGCATTCGCTGATAATGCTAAACTGGCTGGTTAGTGAGCTCCGGGGATCTGCCTATCTCCACCTCTCCAATATTAGGATTATAAGCATGCTACGGGTTCTGGGAATTGAACTCCCATCCTCATACTTGTGAGGTAAGCATTTTACTGACTATATGATATCTCCAGCCCTACAGTTTTCTTCTTCATTGTGGGAATGTACTACATACAAAGCTCAATGGCCCCCACTGAAAGAGCTGGAAGGTCTTTAGAAGTTATTTTTGTACAACAAAGAAGGGAAGAAATTCTGAGGAACCTTGTTAGGATGACATTACCAGCATCTCATTCTTCATACCCCAAGGTGACCTCCACTGAGTTATATTCTTGGAGAATTCCTTCTTCTTCTTCTGTGAGGATGGACACTATGACTTGTTTCTAACCAACAATGAGTATAATAACAGAATTCATAGCACAATGATATATTTAAAAATCTGTCTTTAAAGGCTAGTGTTAAAATTATCTTGTTGCCCTTGTGAAGCAAGCTATCACACCATGACTCACTTATGCAGTGAGCCATATATCTTGCAAATGTGCAAGGCTTATCAGACCTGAGTACAGCCTCCAACCACAAGCCAGTCAGGAACCACAGTCCTACAACTGAAAGGACATGCTTTTTGCCAGAAACCTGAGGACCTTGGCAGAACATCCTTCCCCAGTCGAGCCTCAGATGACACTTCAGCCTTGAATGAGTCCAAAATCACAGTCTGATGAAGACCTGAGCAGTGGACTTAGCTAAGCCATATTCAAAGGTGGCCCTTGGAGACTGGGAGATAATAATATGTGGGGCCACTAACATTGTAACCATTTGTTTGCAGGACAGAAAAGGAACACCTCATGGGAAAGGAGTGTTGACAGTGCTAAAGGAAAACCTTGGAGACATGGAGCACTCTTCTTTATTGGCCTGGCCTCCAAATGAGAGAGTCACAGAAGGCTGTGAGTGATGCTTGGGTTTAGAAACACTACCCAGTGGCATCTAGAAGTGAGCTGACTCACTGAATCAAAGGAAACTCCACATATGAAATTCCACTTTCAACCAAGCAGAAAGTTGGAAAGCATCTAGATTTCATCCTCACCCATTTTCTTTACACAGTAGTCAGATAACCCCCTTAGTGTTATAAATATGCTTCCCCCCCCCAATCTTTTTCTTCTTTAAGGCAGGTTTTATTCAAGCCCTAGCTGACTCCAAACTGACAATCATTCTACCTCAGGTTCCTGAGTGTTTGAATTACAGAGGGATGTGCCACCACACCAGAAAATAAATAGTTTACACGAGAAATAAACATACCTTCATCTGACACCAAAACTGCTTGGTTTAAGTGTTTCACAAGGAAGGGAAGGACATTTCAAGAAGACAAATTTCTCAGTTTCTCATGCACACACACACACTGGGAGAGCTTTCACCTCACAGTAAATAAGTGGTAGTTTACTCTGAAGCCAATTATGAATGACTAATTTAGGTTGCCCCACATTTCCTGTTGCATTGTGGTAATAGTGACATGAAGTTTTATAGTAATACAACAAAGAAAGTCATAAATCAATCATTGCCTCTCCCGCATAACTGATGGCTACCCCCATAAGGCAAGATCCACATTATCCATGGGGGGAGGACAGGGAATAGGCTAACGATGGTACCATCATGGCTGTATATATACTCTATATATAACTAATAAAAAAAGAATACATTGGTGGGAAAAATCAGGTAGCTGGATTATAGCAAAGCCAGGTAATCTGTGATGTCAGCCTCAGATGTTCTCTGGAGAGATTCTTAGCCTTTGGGTTGGTGGAAGCAAGGGGTCTTGTAGAATATTCCAACAGAAGATTTTATCAGATAGTCACAAAGATGTTAGGATAAACCTAAAAATGGGCAATAAATGGATATTAAGGGCACTAAAGATAGCCCAAGATAATTTGGCTCTGAACCTGTCACATTCCATCTCTCCATGGTCACAGAATTTACAACTAGTCAATGAGCCTTGTAGGATATTTAACATAAGGGTGGAATTTCTTTCTAGGAACTTTATTTCACACTAGCTGCATATCCCCAGTATTGCTTCCGTAGGTCCCTAGAAACCAAGGGTCTGAGCACAGACTATAAAGAACAATGTTCAGGCCTTTCAAGAGGAAGATACAGAATTCAAATCAAAGGAAGATGAGTCTACCAGTGCTATTTACTGTGAAGGAAAAGGGGTGAATGCTCAGAGAAGACACAAACAAAAAAGTCTCAATCCCAAGCACAGAAAACATAAAAAAGAAATCCCAACTGTGGGGTCTGACAGAAGCATGTGTAACAGGAAATGATAAACAGGATAAATAATTACAAGAAGAGTTATTCAAGTAAACAAAATAAGTCAAACTGATGGAAATAAGGAAATCATACACTCTAAAATCCAAAGGGATAGGAAATGGCTTAGTGGTAGAGTATATAAGACCCTGAGTTTGATCCCCAGAATGTAGATAAGTTAATAAAATCATAACAAATATTACTAGGCATGCACAAGTCTCCAGGTTTGACCTTCAGCCCTGCAAAAACAAAATTAGAAGAAAAATACATTTATAAAGAGCAAAAGTGAAGCTGGGTGTGATAGACCACACCTACAGTCCCATCACTCAGTAGGCAGAAGCAGGCAGGAGGGTTTCTGTGAGTTGGGTGTTAGCCTTGGTTACATAGTGAGTATCGAACAAGTATGGGATATAGAGTAAGTCTCTACCTCAAAAAAGAAGGTGAGAAGAAAATTATGTTGATACAGATAAGGAAATAAGTGATACATTGTGGACTTTTAGGGCAGGAGCCAGGGATGGTGTTGGGAAAGTTCAATGAAAAAATGTAAGCATGCCAGGCATGGTGGTGCATGCCTTTAATCACAGCACTTAGGAGGCTGAGGTAGGGGACTTGCTATGAGTCCGAGGCCAGCCTGAGACTACATAGTGAATTCCACATCACCCTGGGCTAGAGTGAGACCCTACCTTGAAAACCAAAGTAAATAAATAAACATCCAAACTCAATGGAAAGCGGTGACTATAGATTTAGAAGAGGAAGAGACTTCAGGGAAAGATCAGAAAGGCAGGCAGAGAATGTGGAATGGGAGTTTCTGGAAGAATAATAGGGTCAAGTGTGAAGAGAAGGTCTCCAATAAGGACACATGTGTGAGACAAAGCTTTCCTCTGGGAGGAAGGAAAGACTGAACGCCTGTCATTGTAGTACCTCAAAGACCCTTGATCCCTATGGGCTTGGAGCGGTGATCAGAGCTTTCCAGATAGAAGTGGGAATCGCAGGTGTCTATTTGATCATCTGTACTTTCAACTAAGACTTAAACCACAAAGGAGTTCCTTCACAGCCACTCATGCCTGTGGAGAATGAACACTCTGGAAGCTAACGTGCAGAGCCTTTCAGATACCGTTTTTCTGACAACACCAAACAGTCTTATCAATGTTAGTAACAGATCAAGATATCTCTCTCTCTCTCTCTCTCTCTCTCTCTCTCTCTCTTTCTTGCTTTCTTTCTCAATCTCTGTCTCTGTCACTCTTTGTCTGATTTAAGACACAGTTGATTTTTTTTTCAATATTATTCCATGTAAGGAAGAGAAACTTGTCAATGACAAATGCTAGCTGGTCAGCCTGGTGGTATAGGCTAATAATCTCAGCTTCTCAGAAGGCTGAATCAAGAAGGTCAAAATTTCAAGGCACCCCTGGACTACAAAATGAGTTAAAGACCAGCCTGGGGAACTTAGTCAAACCCTGTCTCAAAATACAAAGTAAAAAGAAGCCAGGTGTGGTGACGTACGCCTTTAATCCCAGCACTCAGGAGGCAGAGGTAGGAGAACTGCCTTGAGTTCAAGGCCACCCTCAGACTACATAGTGAATTCCAGGTCAGCCTGGGCTAGAGTGAGACCCTACTTTGAAAAACAAGCAAAAAAAAATGTAAAAAGAGAGTTGGGCATATTGGTCAGTGGTACGCTTATCTAGAGGTGTGAGGCCCTGGGTTCGATTCCCAATACTGCAAAAACAAAACAAACAGAAACAAGTAATCGGTACTACTCTGATAGGGCAAGCACAGTGAGGCTAGTACTTGAACCTAGGAACAAAACATTTTATTCATAAATTTGATATGCTTCAGCCAACTTGCCATAAAACTGAGAAGCGTCCTTAATTCTGTACCCCCAAGTGCCTATTCTGCATGTAGTGCAGTAAAGAAAGTAATGAAAACATTCCTTATGGCTACATTTCAAAAAGCAAAAACAAAAAGACAAGCAACAGTTTCACAAAAGATGCAGAAAATAATTTTCTGAAATATGTATTAGGAAACAGAGACCAGAATTTTGACTTCAAACACAAGGAAGAGAGGGAAAGGAGAAGAATTGAAATGTGAGAAATATCTTGTTTTGCAAGTCCAAATTCCATTCCCCAGTGATCTTTGCATTCATGTCCCAAGGGAAGCCAGTTTAGCCTGGGCAAGCTAACTCAGCACCTGCTGTGGCCAGTGACTGTTTTGTTGCTCACCCATGATTACAAATAAACTCTGAAAAGTAACTTGCTATTCCATAATTATCAGTGAGGTCTGCCAATAAAGCTAACTTTCCTGGTTGGTAAGGTAGCTCTGTTAGTAGAGTGCTTGCCTAGCATGCAGAAAACCTTGGGTTCTGTCCCAAGAATGGCATAAAACAGAATTCATAGCACATGCCTGTACCCCAGAATTCAAGAGAAGCAGAAGTTCAAGGTAATCCTTGGCTATATAGCAAGTTTGAGGATAGCCTGGGCTGCATGAGACCATGTCTAGGGAAGAAAAGAGAAAGTGAGGAAAAGGAAGGAAAGGGGTATGTAATTGTTCTTGTAGATAATGGTGCAAGACCCATACAGAGAAAATACAGGAAGAAAATTCCTCCCAGGGTGTTGCAGTTACCTTCTTGTTGTGTGACAAAAGACTCAACAAGAAACAGCACAGGGAAGGAAATAAATCTTGGCTTAGATCTTGAGGGAAGTTTCACCACAGCCGGGAAATTATAACAGAGCAGAAGCTGGACATCCAATCTTTTCACATCACCTGAGAGGTAGCAGCAAGAATGTGATAGCTCTGAACACCCAGGAGGCTGGACTCAAGGTATACCCCTGTGATACACCTCCTCCAGCAAGATGCCTCCTCCTAGAGGTTCAACAGCTAGGGATCAAGTATGAGGCTTAATCACAAGCACATGAGGCTGTGCAGGAACATTTTACATTCAAAACAGCACACAAGGTGGTTTTTCATGTGTTTTTGGTTTCTTCCCATCACCACTACTAATTTTTCCCTCCAAGCCTGCCTTGACTTGTAGTGATCCTTATTCAGCAACCCAAGTATTAGAATTACAGGCATGCCCCGCCATGCCCAGCCATTCCTGTTTCCTTCTTTAGAAACCACTAAGCAGCTAACTCTAGACTGTTCAATTAAGGTCTATTTCATCCCACACCTCAGTGTTGCACTGTGGGGAAAGTCAGTTCAATACTCCTCCTTGCCACAATTTTCTGTTTGGATCTCCAGCTATTCCAAACATGCTCAATGAACACAGACATATTAACATAATTTCTGATCTAAAAGATGAAGGAGCAAAATGAGTTTTGGTTTCAATGTGAAATGTTTGCCATAGGCTCAGGTGTTTGAACACTTAATCCCCATCTGGTGGTGCTGTTTTAGAAGGTTGTGGAACCTTTAGAAGATGGAGCCTCACTGAAGGAAGTAGGTCACTGGTGGGGGTTCCACGTCCTGTCTGTCTCTACTTTCTGATTGCCAATACAATATAGTCTGTTGCCTCATGCTCCTGCCATTATGCCTTCCCTCACACTGTGAACCCAAGTAAACACTTCCTCTCTTAATTTGCTGCAGCAATGAGAACAGAAACCAATACAGTGAGGCATCAGCTGATTCATTTTATGCCCAAGCAAAATCATAGATTGCCTCCAGGACACATAGATTCTCAATAGCCAGGCCCAAGGGTGGATTCAAATCACCACTCTGCATAGGCATCAGATTCACTTACTCCCCAGTTTCTGACATGATCTGGCCACGGAAATTGTCTTCGTCTGCCTGTAAGCTTATTCTTCTTAGTTTCTTTATTACTGATTACAACCCTCCTCCTACACAGGCTGCATGATCCTTCTTCCCTTTACAAACACTGCACTTCTCTTTTGAAAGACCATAATTTAAGGCATTTGGGGAAAATCTCTCTAAATGTTGTTACAAGAATTATAGGATAAAAGAGATTATCTTAATCATGTCACTCAACATGGTGCAAGACCCATGCAGAGCAAATGTATTTGCAATCTCGTGTCATTGGAGAGAAGCTAGCACAACATGGAATATATTTTTGGAATGCTCACACATTCTTATTATCTCAAATTTCATTAATATAAGAACCATATGCTGGATAAATAATATGTGGTGTTAAAGTAATAATCTCACTTATCATGCAATGGCAAGACAGGTCTACTGCAGTCTAACTGGCTTGATTTCAAGGAGTCAAGAAAATCCTCTTATTTTACTGACACCTAAAATTTTACATTACTCAATTATCCTTTTAGATTAAGACATTGATCTCTTTGTCTGGAAAAATCTGTAAGCACATATTAGCCATTTGCATCCACTGGGAGCCTGGGGGCAGGATTTAATAGGACACACAAGAGCAAGAGTGCAGGAGTACACCAGAGGGAGGGCAGTGGTGGGAGGAGCAGTTGAAGGGAAGAGGCCTTGAAAAGTAAGGAGATAGGCTCCCCTGAGACAGAGGTTGGCTCTGGCTCCATGGAACAGAAGCTATAGCAGTGATGGTAGTCTTAGAAATAGACAGGAATGACTTAAGAGTAAGTAATACAATCTGAACATTTTTTGACACAAAAAACAGAACTATTAATAGAATGTTGATGAATGATGCTAGTACATCAAAGATATGCCCCAAATCTCAAATACAGGCAATGTGATGTTGATATCTGTCAAAAGATTAGTACCCAGATTATGGAAAAGACAAATGAGCCTGGAAAACAAAGCAAACAGCTGAATAGATAACTTTAAAGGGAAAAGGGCAATCAATATGAACACGAAAACAAGCAGCTAATAAATATATAGAATAATATCTGCTAATTCTGAAGGAATGGCAAGAAGAAAATACTGATATATTTTAAAATCTCTATTAAAATAAAAATGAGACATCATTTCCCATGCACCACATTGGCAATGCATTAAAAGTCTGACTCTATCAAGGGTAAGTGAGGCTACTGGGAAATGTGAAAGAGGACAAATATAAAACTAAATTTATCATGAGGAGTAATCTGGCCCTACCTAGTAAAGATAGAGTTCCATTTGGCACAGTAATGTCATTTCTAGGTATATACCCTAGAGCAAGAGTCATAAAATCACGGTCTATGGGCTGAGTTGCATCCAAGTGTGGCTCATGAGCTAAGAATGTTTTTCACACACTTTTAAACAACTGGCGCGCCCGTTCTCTCTGCCTCTTTCTCTGCACCCCCCCTCCAATAAAATAAAAAGAAACTGGAAGTTTGGGCCTAGTGGTGCATGCTTGTAACCTCAGCACTTAGGAAGCAGAGAAAAGAGGATCCAGAGTTTCAGTCCATCCTGCTTTACACAGTGAAACCCTGTCAAGAAAGAAAAAACAAAGGAAGGAATGGGGAAGGTAGGGAACCAAGCTGAAAGCAATGTGAATATGTATGAAAGACTGATTACATGGGACTGGGAAGATGGCTAGGCAGGGAAGAGCACTTTCTGTGCAAGTGTGAGGGCCTAAGAGACCCTGAGTTGGATATCCAGTACCCACATAGAAAGACAAGCATGGCCATCTATGCTTGTAATTCCAACACAGGGGGATGGTGGAGACAAATTTGTTGAGGCTTGCTGCTTAACCAGTGTAAATGAAGAAACAGCCGTTCCAGACTCAGTGAAAGACTGTCTCAAGGATCGAACACAGTGGAGCCATAGAGGAGGCCACCAAACATTCTCCCCTGGCCTCTGTACGTGCCTAGATATGCACACACATGCATACACTACACAAACACACACACTCAGAGACAGACACACACACACCAAAAAAGTGATTGCATTAATATAGTATTTTTATACAATGAACTAAAGTAGTTAAAAAAGAAAACAGACCTACCTGTATCTACTTGGATACACCTCAAAAACTCCAGGCTTAATAGCAAACAAAAAACATGTTGCAAAAAGGTACAATCTAAAATTGCTTTTATATGTTCTATAAAACAATCTGAATGCTATAATTCACAGTGTCTGTACACATAAAAAGAGATAATGAAAGTATAAAAATATAGATAGGCAAAGCTCACACTCAGGATGCCAGTAATTTTTGCAGAGAAAGAGAGAAGAATAGGATGGGGCATCTATCTGTATCCATAGTTCCTTGTGTGGCTTCAAAACGAAATGTCTATAGCATTAAAAAAAAAAAAAACTTATTGTGTTTAGTGTGTGTGTGTGTATTTACTGCAATAGGCTATATACCCAAAATGTGTGAAAAACTATCATAATAAAACTATATTTCAAAGTTATAAAATCACCCCAATGGTTAACATTTCTATTGTCAATATTTTCAGCTGACCATGACCATTTTTGGTAAATGCCCTTTGAATTACTTAACACTTAGGAGCAGACATCAGGCAAGAGGTTGGGCTAGTATCAGCCCTACATTGTTGAAAGTTAGGCAACGCACACAACCATTCATGATTAATTACATAGTCCATAAAGATGTGTTATTGACTGTACACCCAATTACAGTGAGAACTATAGGATATGGGTGACAAAATAATTGCTGTAACCCAAAGATAAGTGCTTTATGAATTTTGGAACAGAGATGGAAATGGAAACGAATTCTACAGCAATATGTCATGTGAGGAGCTAGGCATGTCCCAATTGCTCCTCTGTTAATAGAGAGTGTACATTTCCCAGACATGTCTAATACAAACCAACTTCCATTCCAGCAGCAGCCTCCGGAAATAAAATAGAAATAGGCCATTCCTGGCTCTAAGTCAAGAACGATATTGCCATAAAGCATGATTAAATTCTAAAGAGAATGATATCGGCTGCAGTAAGAAACCTATATCTACTGAAATGTCTTGGAGTTTGAAGTTGACAAGGATAGAGAATGCTCATGGAAGTCTACTTCTTTGTAAATATCATTGCTGCGTCATGCACCTACCTGACCCTTGCTGGTCCTTCCTTGGCTGATAAAGGGTGGATTCGAGCATTGGAAAGGTTTGGGCTACCTTTTAAGCACACTTGATGGAGAAAGGACACTAGTGTCTTGCCATATGGTCAGTGTCCTGATTCTGCCTGCTTGTATTCACTAACAAGGTGAAAAGCCCTGGACAGATGAGGCAGCATGAGGACAACAGGGCTGTAGTCTTGCAACCTGGGTTTCCTCATTGGCATTGGATGCATTTTTTGAGAAACCTTTGGTGAGCTCCATGCCATCTTGCTCCCTCCAAAGCCAAATGAATGAAAGTGTATGCTAGGGCTGAGGAGATAGCTCAGGGGGTAAAGTGCACGAGGACATGAATACAGATTCCCAGTTCCCATATAAAATGTCAGGCATGGAAGTACATAACTGTAATCCTAGCTAATTGAGAGACAGAAACAGGGAATCCCTTGTGCTCACTTGGTATCTAGCCTAGCTGAATCAGTGAGCTGTAGGTGCAACAAGAGACCCTGCTTCAAAGAATAAAGTGGAGAGAGGGTTGGAGAAATGGCTTGGTGGTTAAGGCACTTGCCTGTGAAGCCTAAGGATCCATGTTCGACTCTCCAGGTCCCATATAAGCCAGACGTACAAAGGTGAGGCAAGTGCAAGTTCACACGTGCTCACTAGGTGGCGCAAGCATCTGGAGTTTGATTGCAGTGGCTGATGCCATGGCACGGCAATTCTCTCTCTTTCTGTCTCTTTCTCTTTATCGCTCTCTCTAAAAAAATAAAATAAATGCTAAAGAATAAAGTGGAGAGAGATTGAGTAAAACATGGACCACAATCTCTGACCTACATACATACACACACATACATATGCAAAAATAAGTAAAAGCAAGTATAAATATTGATCTTACATAGGATCACTAAACATTTTTATAGAAGAATTTCTACAAAAATGGTGTATAAGGGATTAAGCTCTGCAGAGATTAGCTGTTCTAGCAAATGCTTTGATGTGTGTAGTTCTGACTTTATTGAGACCCTTCCCATTGACCTAGGTGGTATCTGCCATGGTTCATGTAATTGATAGCTCATGTTATTGACAAGGAAGAGGTACAAGAAAGAAAGAGAGGCAGGAAATGTGGTGGAAGAATGCAAGGGTTAGAAAAGAAGGGGAGGAAGTAGGATGAGGAAAAAAAGAGAAGGAAAAGGCAAGGCAGAGATGATAATATATAGAGAGAAGGGAGGGAGGGAAAAGAAAAGCTGCCTTCTGCCCTAAAAGGAAACTCTTGACCAGGTCTGGTCAATACTCACAGGCTCATTCAATCAGCACTATTTATGAACTCCAGGCAAGTAACTCAACCATCCTATTGTCACCTGCAATGTGCAGATAATTTACCCAGCCTTTCATAAATGCTATGAGATACCTTGCTAAGACAAACACTTGACAATTCCAAATAAGCCCCAAGGGCACACTCCCCTGAAAGAGCTTAATAACCAAACACAGCTGCACAATTACTGCAGTGAAACAGTGCTCTGTGATGCAAATGTCCAAGAAGCATGAAGCCTAGCTCTTTAAGTGATTTAGTTCAATCAGAGCTCATCTTTGAAAAGGTCGCTTCATTACAGTGAAGATATCATTTTCTCAATATGTACATATTTTGTCACAATGGACTGTTTTTATATGAGATGGCACTGATGTACTGAGATTGAAACTATTTTTTCACTTTCAATTGTAATTATTTTCCCCCAGTAGAGAGGAGGCTTTAAAATGAATTAGTCCCTTGTACTCATGTTTGTTCTCTCCTGACCTTTGTTTATATGGCTGGCTATAGCTCCCAAATCATGAATTTCACACAAATTTCTATTTCAAAAAATATTTGTTGGGCATCAAAACCACGTTTCTGTTTATTTATTGGTTTTGAGATAGGTTTGCACTCTGTAGCTCAGGCTGTTCTGGAACGCCTTATTTTCCATTTACAGTGTTCCGTCCTCCATGAGACCACTGCTACCTGCATTTAATATTCTATAATATCTGACACATTCCCACCTACCTCATACTCAATTCCATTGTTTGTGTTCACAGCTCAATTTCTAGAAAGGCTTGCCCACCCTCACTGTCACCACTTCTGGTCTGCTCATTCTCTCTGGACCCACTGAAATCAGGTATTTGTCTCTATTACTCTAAGATATTTCTCATTCAAGGTCACCAGGGATTTCCATGGGAGTAAAGTCCCATCACTAATACATCCAGCTTTGTCAGCATATCCACATAGTTGACATGATGATTTCTCAATGCTCCTAGAAACATCTTAATGTATGTATGTATGTGTATATGCATGTTTATGTGTGTTCAGGTGTGCACGTCTATATGGGTGTGCATGCATGTGTTCTGTGCATGCTTGTGAAGGCCAGGGGACCACCTCAGTTCTTTATCCTTAGTCTTTGCCCACTTTTCCTGAGATGTTCTCTCTCTTCAACCTGACTAGCCTGGCTGGCCAGAGAGCCGAGGGGATCCACATGTCTCGGTCATGCCAGTGGGATTACAAGTACATGCCACCATGCTTGGCTTTTTAAAATGTGGTTTCTGGGGATTGAACGGAGGTCCTCATGCTTGTAGGCAAGCACTTGATAGGCAAGAGCTATCTTCCAAGCCCTTGAAAGCAATTTCTTGAGGGTGAGGAAATGGCTAAGTGGTGAAAAGTGCTTGTACAAGCCTGACAACCTGAGTTCAGACCCCAGAACCCATGTAAAGACAGAAGCAGTGGCACACATGTCTGTAATTCCCACATGCCTATGACAATGGGTTGTAGAGTCAGGAGAATCTTAAAACTCACAGGCTAGTTAGTCTGTCCTTCCCAACGGCAAACAATAAGACAAACCCTGTCTTGAACAAGGTGGAAGGCAAGGACCAACACCATAAGGTTGTCTCCTTTTGTTTTGTTTTGTTTTGTTTTGTTTTGTTTTGTTTTGTTTTGTTTTGTTTTGTTTTGTTTTGTTTTGTTTTGTTTTGAGGTAGGGTATCACTCTAGCCCAGGATGACTTGGAATTCACTATGTATTCTCAGACTGACCTCAAACTCATGGTGATCCTCCTACCTCAGCCTCCCGAGTGCTGGGATTAAAGGCGTGTGCCACCACGACTGGCTCAAGTTTGTCTTCTCATCTCCACATGCATAACTTGGCACATGCTTCCATATATACACATAAATCATACACTTATATACACATACAAAAAAATTCCTCATAGACTTTTGGGACACTATTCTTGAGACTAGAATTCTTAAAAATGATCTACACAGAAGGTTTTTATTTTGGAAAGTTGTGTACACAGAAAGCTCTTGCACCCTGACCCCTGATGAATTTACCTAAGGAGTGATTGTACAAGATTATAGAAGTCTGCAGCCAGTGAGCTCCAGCACTATGAGGTAGAGGAAATGAGACGCAAATCCCACATCTCCCGTCCAATCCTTGAGAACCTGAAGTTATACACATATACCTATAAGATGATTATTTCTCACCACCACCACTA
Organism: Orientallactaga sibirica; assembly: GCA_036365145.1. NCBI lineage: Eukaryota > Metazoa > Chordata > Mammalia > Rodentia > Dipodidae > Orientallactaga > Orientallactaga sibirica. The sequence continues at coordinate 4,187,770 of JAEOAD010000982.1, forward strand.
ATGCTTCTGGGATTTAAGCTGCCACTGTCACATGTTGCTTAGATTCCTAGTCCTTTGGTTTCCATTCGTTCCATCTGAAGTCCAATCATCATACAGAAGACAGGGAAATACTTTCAAAAGGTTTCACCACACTGCCACCCATCATACTCAAGGTAAAAGTCCAAAGCCAGAAGCTCCGTGATTGCTACCAGCATTGCCCTTATGTGCAGGGCTTCCATCAGTAGGCATCTTTCTGTTTTCTTGACTTACAAAAATGTATATACATAAATAATTATATATATATACATACATAAAATATTATTTTTTATTCATTTATTTGCACACACACACACACGTGTGTGTGTGTATGTGTATGTGTAGGGGTATGCAAGAGTCTCTTGCTGCTTCAAATGAATACCTATTTGGCATTATGTTTGTGGGTAGGGAATTGAACCAGAACTGGGAGGCTTTGCAAACAAATATCTTTAACTACTGGGCCATATTACCAGACCCTACATAAATCTACACTTCCCATATAATATCAAACATGCAGTATTTGTCTTTGTGATTCTCACTTATTTCAGTTAAAATATTGATTTCTAGTTATACTCATTTTCTGTAAATATCATATAATTTTTCTTTGGGGCTTCATAAAATTCTATTCTGCACATTACTATATTGCAATATGTATGTACCACATTTGCTTTATCAATTCATCAGCATTTGTTGTCCGTTGTTTAGATTAGATTATTTGCTTTTGTGATGCTTAATTTTTGCAGTTCTTTGTATATCCTGGATATTAATCCCCTGTCTGACGTGTAGTTGACAAATATTTGTTGCCCATACAATAGGCTATCTCTTCACTCCATTTCCTTTGCTATACATAGGCATTAAAATTTCATGTAATCTTCCTTGTCTATAGCTGTGTAGGTTTATCTTTCTATTCCCTCTTTTATTCCATTGGTCTGCACATCTGTTTTCATCACTATGGCCCTGTAATACAATATAGGCTATTTATGGCCCTGGCACACCCATTCTCTCTATATATATCTTCTGATGGACGATTAATACCCAGGATATACAAAGAACTCAAAAACTAAATAATATGAAATCAGCAACCCAATAAAAAAAATGGGCAATAAAACTGAATAGAGAGTTCTCACAGGAAGAAATACAGATGGCCAATAAACATCTAGAAACATGTTCTACTGCCTTAGACATCAAGGAAATGCAAATCAAAACTACTCTGAGATGCCATCTCACTTCTGTCAGAATAGCTATCATCAGGAAATCAAATGACAATAAATGCTGGTGAAGGTGTGGGGAAAGAGGAACCCCTCTACAGTGTTTCTCTGAATGTTAAATTGGTACAGCCATTGTGGGACTCAATGTGGAGGTTCCTGGCATAGCTAAAAAATATATTTACCATATGATCCAGCTATACCACTCCTTTGCATATAATATACCCCAAGGACTTTACTTATTACTATAGAGATACTTACCCACCTATGTTTATGGCTGCTCTATTCACAATAGCTAGGAAATGGAACCAACCTAGATGCCCTTCAACTGATGAATGGATAATAAGATGTGTTATATTTAAGCTGGGTATAGTGGCACACTCCTTTAATCCCAGCACTCGGGAGGCAAAGGTAGGAGGATGACCATGAATTCGAGGCCACCCTAGACTACATAGTGAATTCCAGGTCAGCCTGAGCCAGAGTGAGACCCTACCTCAAAAAAAAAAAAAAAAGATATGGTATATTTACACAATGGAGTTTTATTCAGCTGTATTGAAAAAATGAACTTATGAAGTTCACAGGGAAATGGATGGATCTGGAAAATATTATATATACTAAGTGAGGTAACCCAGGCCCAGAAATTTCAAATGCTGTAGCATGTTGTCTCTTATGTAGATCCCAGCTTGAAATATTTATATGTTAGTTGGATTAAAAGTCAGTGGTAGAGGCCAGAAAGCTAGAAAGTGGTTATGAGGGAGGGATAAGAGAGCTTAAGGGGAGGGTATAGTAAATATATAAGTAGAGTGATAGAATACTGGGGATGGAATGGTCTAAGTGGGGTCAGGGGGGGGATGGAGGAGAGCAGGGAGAAGGCAGAGGGTTAATCAAAATTAAGTTGTTATGAAAAATCCATAGGAAACCTACTTCTTCACTAGTTAATAATATATATATTTAAAAGAGAAAGAAGAGGGCTCAGTGGATAAGGTACTTGCCTGCAATGTCTAATGGCCTGGGCTTGATTCTACAGTACACATGTAAGGCCAGATTCACAAAGTGGTGCCTGCATCTGAAGTTCATTTGCAGTGGCTTAAGGCCCTGGTTCTCTCTCTCTCTCTCTCTCTCTCTCTCTCTCTCTCTCTCTCTCTCTCTCTCTCTCTCTCTCTCTCTGTTATTGTAAGCAAATAAATATAAACAACTCACTGAAAAAATGGGCCAAAGAACTAAATAGGGAGTTCTCAGAGGAAGAAATACAAATGGTTTACACACACTTAAGAAAATGTTCAACATCCCTAACCATCATGGAAATGAAAATTAAAACAACTGTGCAATCTCACCTTGCTCCAGGAAGAATGACAATCGTTAAAAAAAAAAATCTAACAACAAGAAATGCTGGTGATGATGTGGGGAAAGAGGAACTCTTGTCCTCTGTGGGTGGGAATGCAAACTTGTACAACCACTATGGAAATCAATACGCAGATTCCTTTAAAAGATGAATAAAGAACTAACAACAGACCCAGTTATTCCCTTACTGGGCATTTACCCTAAATAATCTATACTTCACTACAGAAGTATTTGCTCAACAATATTTATAGTTGCTCCATTTCATACTAGCTAAGACTGGAATCAACCCAGGTGCTCATCATTGGACGAATGGATAACAAAGTTGTGGTACATTTACACAATGGAATTATATTCAGCAGTAAGAAAAAATGACACAATGAAATCTGTAGGAAAATAGACGGACTTAGAGCAGATCATACTAAGCAAGCACACACAATCACAGACAGACAAATGTCACATGTTCTCACTCATCTGCAGTTCCAAACCTGTATCAGATTGAGTTGCTGGCATACTGAATAGCCAACTTGATGCTCAGACAATAGGGATGGAAGGGTTTGGGGGGAGAGAAGGGGAGACTGGGGGAAAATAAACTCAAAAATAAACCCCAAATGAACTGGTACCATACCTTTCTCCTTGACGATTGACTAAAAGATATAACTCTCAATAGGAGTATAGGGGGAGACCCAAAAAAAGGGCCTTGGAAAGGACAGAATGAAGCCTAACCCTAAAACATTTTGGCTTTGACCTGTAACTCCCAGTACCAGATTTCAGTGCTACCCACATTGACCTGTTGACAGGAGGGACCTACAAGGTCCCCGAAACAAGATAGGCTTCTGTCAAAGTTCTTAGTTACCCACCTAATGTAAAATGTTAAATCCTATTGCTGAAGACAACATATGTTGCTGACAGCGAACATAGAGAGACCTGGCTGGAATCCAAAACAGGGCCAGTCCCTAGACAGTAAACCTGTCTAGTACTGGAAAGTGCTACATGAACTACTGGGGAAAGTGGCCAACAATAGTGTGAGCAAGCAGGGGTCTAAGCTACTCAGAAGCAACAGCCTGACACGAAGTACACGCCAGTGCAATGGTGGCTTGGTGGATGACCAATGGCTTTCTGATGTGCTAAGAGTTCCGCTCCGTGGAAAGGAACCCATATCTGAAATAAGAAACCATGTGTGAATCCAATGGTGACAAATATTGCAAAGTCAAGCTCCCATCAAACTCTCCCTAAATTAATAACCCTTATCCAATTTAACCTATGCTGATTTCACTTTCCATTGGAGAAAGTTTTCTTATCTTTTTCTGAAGGTAACGAGACCTGAGAAGATACCGGCCCCCACACACATCTCAGTCATGGATCAGGAGAAATCACAGAGGAAGTAGGGAGACAAGCAAGAGTGCTGCTTTTTCATGGTGAGCCTCACAAGCAGCGCCGGGGTGAAGGAGACAGACGCTGAGGATACTCAACACCTACCAAAGCAGAGATCAAGAGGCTCCCAAAAGAACATCACTGAAGTAGACTTAAAACACACCCAAAAAGGCTCAGGGAATTTTGCAGAACAGGGAGTGGGAAGATTTTAAGAGCCACAGCTTGGGATATCAAGCTCAGAGACATAGCCTGCCCCCAATAACTGATTGTTGTTCCCACAATGCATAACCCAACCCCCCTTGTGGAATACTACCTCTGCCTCCCAAGTGCTGCAATTAAAGGCGTGCGCCACCATGCCTGGCTTACAAAAAAAAAAGTTAAAAGAGAAGAGCTAGGTGCAGAAGGTGGCACATGTGTCTGGAGTTCCTTCACAGTGGTAGAGGCCCTGGAACACCCATTCTCTCTCTCTCTCTCTCTCTCAATCTGCCTCTTTTTCTCTCTTAAATAAATAAACAAACAAACAAATAAAATACTTTAAAAAGGAGAGAGAGAAGAGAGTTTGGACAGAAGTATCCTTGTACCCAGAAGCTATAGTATGTTATTTGAAAAATTTCTGTGCAGGGATGGGATACCTTCCAGTGAGTTGTTGGCCAGGTAGGTCCTTGAAATCCTCAAAAAATTACAGGATATTGCCAAAGCTCTCTGTTATCCACTGTAACTATATGGTAAGACTCTATTGCTAAAGATTCCATAGCCTGGGCTGTATGACACTGAGAAATCAAGCTGGAGCTGAGCTGCATGCTTCCTCCTGTTGACTAGCCATCAGGATGCTGAAAAGCTATGCAGCCCAGAGTCTTCAGGAAGAGAAAATGCATCAACAGTCTTAACCAGCAGTAGACTTTGCAAGTTTTACAGCCGCTCAGCCAGGCCAAATGCAACAACTGGTGCAGTAGTGGCATGTCTGTTATGGGGGTAACCAACTGCCCTCTGATTGGATTTAAGGCATGCTCCACACGAAGGAATTCATGCCTGCTACTGAAAACATATGGATTTGGAAGTCATAAGCCCTGGGAGGGAACTAATATTGTCATCTGGCTAAATGCACATATTATTTCAACAAAACTGCCATCTAGATACATGTCTATGCCCATATATTAATGCTGCTATCACTTTGGTTAGAGAAGTGTCTCTTTTTACATGGTGGGTGACTCAAAACTCACCATAGTGCTGGGAAGAAGTGCCAGTGGAGTATTCAGCACTAAGACATCTCTATATGACCATGAATCTGAGGCCACCCTAGACTACATAGTGAATTCCAGGTCAGCCTGAGCCAGAGTGAGACCCTACCTCAAAAAAAAAAAAAAAAGATATGGTATATTTACACAATGGAGTTTTATTCAGCTGTATTGAAAAAATGAACTTATGAAGTTCACAGGGAAATGGATGGATCTGGAAAATATTATATATACTAAGTGAGGTAACCCAGGCCCAGAAATTTCAAATGCTGTAGCATGTTGTCTCTTATGTAGATCCCAGCTTGAAATATTTATATGTTAGTTGGATTAAAAGTCAGTGGTAGAGGCCAGAAAGCTAGAAAGTGGTTATGAGGGAGGGATAAGAGAGCTTAAGGGGAGGGTATAGTAAATATATAAGTAGAGTGATAGAATACTGGGGATGGAATGGTCTAAGTGGGGTCAGGGGAGGGGATGGAGGAGAGCAGGGAGAAGGCAGAGGGTTAATCAAAATTAAGTTGTTATGAAAAATCCATAGGGAAACCTACTTCTTCACTAGTTAATAATATATATATTTAAAAGAGAAAGAAGAGGGCTCAGTGGATAAGGTACTTGCCTGCAATGTCTAATGGCCTGGGCTTGATTCTACAGTACACATGTAAGGCCAGATTCACAAAGTGGTGCCTGCATCTGAAGTTCATTTGCAGTGGCTTAAGGCCCTGGTTCTCTCTCTCTCTCTCTCTCTCTCTCTCTCTCTCTCTCTCTCTCTCTCTCTCTCTCTCTCTGTTATTGTAAGCAAATAAATATAAACAACTCACTGAAAAAATGGGCCAAAGAACTAAATAGGGAGTTCTCAGAGGAAGAAATACAAATGGTTTACACACACTTAAGAAAATGTTCAACATCCCTAACCATCATGGAAATGAAAATTAAAACAACTGTGCAATCTCACCTTGCTCCAGGAAGAATGACAATCGTTAAAAAAAAATCTAACAACAAGAAATGCTGGTGATGATGTGGGGAAAGAGGAACTCTTGTCCTCTGTGGGTGGGAATGCAAACTTGTACAACCACTATGGAAATCAATACGCAGATTCCTTTAAAAGATGAATAAAGAACTAACAACAGACCCAGTTATTCCCTTACTGGGCATTTTACCTAAATAATCTATACTTCACTACAGAAGTATTTGCTCAACAATATTTATAGTTGCTCCATTTCATACTAGCTAAGACTGGAATCAACCCAGGTGCTCATCATTGGACGAATGGATAACAAAGTTGTGGTACATTTACACAATGGAATTATATTCAGCAGTAAGAAAAAATGACACAATGAAATCTGTAGGAAAATAGACGGACTTAGAGCAGATCATACTAAGCAAGCACACACAATCACAGACAGACAAATGTCACATGTTCTCACTCATCTGCAGTTCCAAACCTGTATCAGATTGAGTTGCTGGCATACTGAATAGCCAACTTGATGCTCAGACAATAGGGATGGAAGGGTTTGGGGGGAGAGAAGGGGAGACTGGGGGAAAATAAACTCAAAAATAAACCCCAAATGAACTGGTACCATACCTTTCTCCTTGACGATTGACTAAAAGATATAACTCTCAATAGGAGTATAGGGGGAGACCCAAAAAAAGGGCCTTGGAAAGGACAGAATGAAGCCTAACCCTAAAACATTTTGGCTTTGACCTGTAACTCCCAGTACCAGATTTCAGTGCTACCCACATTGACCTGTTGACAGGAGGGACCTACAAGGTCCCCGAAACAAGATAGGCTTCTGTCAAAGTTCTTAGTTACCCACCTAATGTAAAATGTTAAATCCTATTGCTGAAGACAACATATGTTGCTGACAGCGAACATAGAGAGACCTGGCTGGAATCCAAAACAGGGCCAGTCCCTAGACAGTAAACCTGTCTAGTACTGGAAAGTGCTACATGAACTACTGGGGGAAAGTGGCCAACAATAGTGTGAGCAAGCAGGGGTCTAAGCTACTCAGAAGCAACAGCCTGACACGAAGTACACGCCAGTGCAATGGTGGCTTGGTGGATGACCAATGGCTTTCTGATGTGCTAAGAGTTCCGCTCCGTGGAAAGGAACCCATATCTGAAATAAGAAACCATGTGTGAATCCAATGGTGACAAATATTGCAAAGTCAAGCTCCCATCAAACTCTCCCTAAATTAATAACCCTTATCCAATTTAACCTATGCTGATTTCACTTTCCATTGGAGAAAGTTTTCTTATCTTTTTCTGAAGGTAACGAGACCTGAGAAGATACCGGCCCCCACACACATCTCAGTCATGGATCAGGAGAAATCACAGAGGAAGTAGGGAGACAAGCAAGAGTGCTGCTTTTTCATGGTGAGCCTCACAAGCAGCGCCGGGGGTGAAGGAGACAGACGCTGAGGATACTCAACACCTACCAAAGCAGAGATCAAGAGGCTCCCAAAAGAACATCACTGAAGTAGACTTAAAACACACCCAAAAAGGCTCAGGAATTTTGCAGAACAGGAGTGGGAAGATTTTAAGAGCCACAGCTTGGGATATCAAGCTCAGAGACATAGCCTGCCCCCAATAACTGATTGTTGTTCCCACAATGCATAACCCAACCCCCCTTGTGGAATACTACCTCTGCCTCCCAAGTGCTGCAATTAAAGGCGTGCGCCACCATGCCTGGCTTACAAAAAAAAAAGTTAAAAGAGAAGAGCTAGGTGCAGAAGGTGGCACATGTGTCTGGAGTTCCTTCACAGTGGTAGAGGCCCTGGAACACCCATTCTCTCTCTCTCTCTCTCTCTCTCTCAATCTGCCTCTTTTTCTCTCTTAAATAAATAAACAAACAAACAAATAAAATACTTTAAAAAGGAGAGAGAGAAGAGAGTTTGGACAGAAGTATCCTTGTACCCAGAAGCTATAGTATGTTATTTGAAAAATTTCTGTGCAGGGATGGGATACCTTCCAGTGAGTTGTTGGCCAGGTAGGTCCTTGAAATCCTCAAAAAATTACAGGATATTGCCAAAGCTCTCTGTTATCCACTGTAACTATATGGTAAGACTCTATTGCTAAAGATTCCATAGCCTGGGCTGTATGACACTGAGAAATCAAGCTGGAGCTGAGCTGCATGCTTCCTCCCTGTTGACTAGCCATCAGGATGCTGAAAAGCTATGCAGCCCAGAGTCTTCAGGAAGAGAAAATGCATCAACAGTCTTAACCAGCAGTAGACTTTGCAAGTTTTACAGCCGCTCAGCCAGGCCAAATGCAACAACTGGTGCAGTAGTGGCATGTCTGTTATGGGGGTAACCAACTGCCCTCTGATTGGATTTAAGGCATGCTCCACACGAAGGAATTCATGCCTGCTACTGAAAACATATGGATTTGGAAGTCATAAGCCCTGGGAGGGGAACTAATATTGTCATCTGGCTAAATGCACATATTATTTCAACAAAACTGCCATCTAGATACATGTCTATGCCCATATATTAATGCTGCTATCACTTTTGGTTAGAGAAGTGTCTCTTTTTACATGGTGGGTGACTCAAAACTCACCATAGTGCTGGGAAGAAGTGCCAGTGGAGTATTCAGCACTAAGACATCTCTATCACACTCTCCAGGGCTCAGAGACCATTGCTGAAGAAGTAGTTTAAAGAATATGAGTCTAGAGCCGGGCGTGGTGGCGCACACCTTTAATCCCAGCACTCGGGAGGCAGAGGTAGGAGGATCACCAAGAGTTCGAGGCCACCCTGAGACTACATAGTGAATTCCAGGTCAGCCTGGACCAGAGTGAGACCCTACCTTGCAAAAAAAAAAAAAAAAAAAAAAAAAAAGAATATGAGTCTAGAGGAAGGCTACTGACTTCTGCGTGTTTATTTTTTATCCTGCTATGTTTCTATAAGTGTTTATCAGCTCTAACGGTTTGCTGGTAGAGTCTTTAGGGAATTTGTATCCCTTCTATGTGTTTCTCATGCCTTACTGCTATGTCTAAGACCTCCAGTACTATATTAAATAAAACTGGGGAGAGTGGACACCCTTGTCTTGTTCCTGATTTCAGTAGAAAAGCTTCAAGGTTTTCTCCATTTAGTATTATGTTGCTGTAGGTAGGTCATAAATAGTCTTTATTATGTTGAAATATGTTCCTTCCATTCCCAGTTTCTGTATAACTTTAATCATGAAGGGATATTGTATTTTGTTGAATGCTTTTTATGCATCTATTGAGATGATCATGTGATTTTTGTTCTTCAGTTCATTTATATAATGTATTACATTTATTGATTTGCATATGTTGAACCATCCCTGCGTCTCCGGGATAAAGCCTACTTGGTTGGGGTGAATGATTTTTCTGATATTCTGTTGCCAATTGCATTCTTTTTGCCAATATTTTGTTGAGAATTTTTGCATCTATGTTCATGAGGGAGATTGGTCTGCAATTTTCTTTTTTTGTTCTATCTTTGTCTGGTTTTGGTATCAGGCTGATGCTGACTTCATAGAAAGAGTATGGTAGAATCCCTTCCTTTTCTATTTTATAGAAGTTTGAGAATCATTGGTGTTGGTTCTTCCATGAAGGTCTGGTAAAATTCACCAGTGAATCCATCTGAGCCTGGACATTTTTAGATGGGAGATGTTTTTTATAACTGCTTGGATGTCCGTACTTGTTATAGGTCTATTTAAATGGTTAATCTCATCTTGATTTAATTTTGGTAGGTCATGTAAATCAAGGAAATCATCTATTTCATTCAGATTTTCAAACTTAGTGGAGTATATGTTCTTAAAGTATGTCCCTATGATTTTTTCAATTTCTCTGATATTTGTTGTGATGGTGAGTTTTTCATTGCTAATTTTATTCGTTTATGTCTATTCTCTCTTTCTTTTGGTCAGATTTGCTAAGGGTTTATAATTTTGTTTATCCTTTCAAAGAATTAACTCTTTGTTTCATTGTTTCTTTGGATTATTTTTGTTTCTATTTCATTAATTTATGCCCTAATCTTTATTATTTCTTCCTATGTACTGATTTGTGGTTTGCTTTGTTCTTCTTTTTCCAAGGCCTTAAGTTGAATCATTAAGTTGGTTTTTTTTGTGACCTTTTAAATTTCTTAATATAGGCATTTAAAGCTATAATTTCTCCCCTTAGGACTGCCTTTATTGTGTCCCAAAGGTTTTGGTATGTTGTATTCTAATTACTATTTGATTGTATGAATTTTCTTATTTCCTTCTTGATTTCATCATTGACCCATTCATCATTTAGTAGTGTATTATTTAGTTTCCATGATTTTGTGTATGCTCTCTTGCTTTTCTTGTTATGGATTTGTAGTTTAATCCCATTGTGATCATATAAAGTGCAAAATAAACACACAGAAATCAGTAGCCTTCATATATGCTAACAACAAACACACAGAGGATGAAATCAGAGAATCATTCCCATTCACAATTGCATCAACAAAAAATAAAGTACCTCAGAATAAGCCTAACCAAGGAAGTGAAGGATCGCTACAATGAAAACTTTAAAACACTCAAGTTAGAAATTGCAGAAGACACTAGGAAATGGAAAGATAGCCCATGTTCTTGGATTGGAAAAATCAATATTGAGAAAATGGCAATCTTACCAAAAGCAATATACACATTTAATGCAATCCCAATCAAATTCCAATGGCATTCTTCATGGAAATAGAAAAAAAATCCTAAGATTCATTTGGAAGTACAGAAAACCTGAAATATCTAAAACAATTTTGAGCAACAAAAATAAATATGGTGGTATTAACACACCTGATTTTAAGTTATATTACAGAGCCATAGTAACAAAAACAGCATGCTACTGGCACAGAACCAGACATGTAGATCAATGGAACAGAATAGAGGACCCAAATGTAAGTCCAGGTAGTTACAGCCACCGGATCTTCAACAAAAATGCCAAAAGTACTCATTGGAGAAAAGACAGCTTCTTGAGCAAATAGTGCTGGGAAAACTGGATATGTATTTGTAGAAGGATGAAAATAGATTCTTATCTCTCTCCATGCACAAGAATCAAGTCCAAATGGATAAAAGACCTTAATATCAGACCTGAAAAAGTAGGAGAAACCCTTCAATATATTGGTATTGGCAAAGTCTTTCTGAATATAACCCCAGTTGCTCAGGAAATAAAACCACTGATTAACTGTTGGGACCTCATTAAATTACAAAGCCTTTGTACAGCTGTGAATAGAGCCAAGAGGCAATCTACAAAGAACTCAAAAATTAAATAATATAAAATTAAACAACCCAATTAAAAATGGGCTATATAACTAAATAGAAAGTTCTCAAAAGAAGAAATACAGATGGCATACAAACATCTAAAAAAGTGTTCTACATCCCTAGTCACCAGGGAAATGCAAATTAAAACTACTATGAGATTTCATCCCACTCCTGTCAGAATGGCTACCATCAAGAAAAAAAATGACAATAAATGCTGGCAAAGATGCAGAGAAAGGGGAACCATTCTACGCTGTTGGTGGGAATATAAGCTGGTCCAGCCATTGTGGAAATCAGTGTGGAGGTTCCTGAGACAGCTAAAATTTACCATAAGACCCAGCTATACCACTCCTAGGAATATATCTTAAGGAATCGTCTCACTACCTTAGAGATACTTGCTTGACCATGTTTATTGTCGCTCTATTCACAATAGCTAAGAAATGGAACCAGCCTGTATGTCCCTCAACTGTTGCGTGGATAATGAAGATGTGGCACATTTACACAATGGAGTTCTACTCAGCAGTAAAGAAAAATGAAATTATGAAATTTGCAGGAAAATGGATGGCTCTGGAAAGGATTATACTTTGTGAGGTAACTCAGGTCCAGAAAGCCAAATATCACATGTTCTGTTTCATATGTGGATCCTAGCTACAAATGATTGGACTTCTATGTGAGTTATAATAAAACTCAGTACCAGAAGTCAGTAAGCTAGAAAGGGGATATGAAGGGAATAGAAAGGGAGGGAGGGGGGCTTCAAGGGATGGTATTGTATATATGTAAGTAGAAGAACAGATTAATTGGGGTGGAAAGGCCTAAGTGAGGTCAAGGGAAGAGATTGAGTAAAGGAAAGGTGGGGGGAGGACTAATTAAAATGTAAGAGGGTATGAGCAAGTCATAAAGAAACCTACTTTTTTGGACACTGGCACACCCAGAAGCCATAGATTGTTACTAGAAAACTTTCAGTGCCAGGGATGGGATACCTTCCAGTAAGTTGTTGGCCAGGGAGATCCCTGGTGCCCCCAGAACATTATAAGCTATTGCCGAGGCTCTTGGATTTCCATCAGAATTAGATGGTAATATCCTATTACTGAAGATTCCACATACTTGTGCTGCAAGGTCACTGAGAAGTCATGCTGGAGCTGAACTGAAAACCTGCTCTGTGTAAACCAGCTGACAGAAAGCTGGAAAAAACTATGCTACATGCTGTTCAATGGGGGAGAGAGAAATCACTCATGGAGATACTCAACAGTGGACACTGCATTAAATTTGGCCACTCAGGTCAAATTAGCCAACAGGTGCAATAGTGGCATGTCTGTTATGGGAAAAACCAACTGCTCTCTAATTGGACTGAAGGCCCGCTCCATGGGAGGGAATACATGCCTGATACTGAAAACCTATGACAGGGATAGTCATGAGCCCTAGGGATGTAACATCTGCCAGTGTCCAGCTAAATGTATATGTTCACAAAACTGTCTGGGAAGCACTTCTCTTAATGTACACATTCATATATTAATGCTACTCTCACTTTTGGTTAGAGAAGCTTCTCTTTTCAGATGGCGGTGACATTGGGATGACTCAAAAGACACCATGGTGCTGAGAAGAAGTGCCAGAGTGACTTAAATATCTCTATCACACCTTCCAAGGCTCAGGGTCTGTTGCAGAAGAGGCGGCAGAAAGAATGTAAGAGCCAAAGGGAAGGGTTGGATTCCTTACAAAGTGCTCCTCCAGACAAAAAATGGCCTAGATATCCATGACCTCTCCGAGCCTGACACTACCTACACAAGACCATCATAACAGGAGGAAACGATGGTGACATCAAAATAAGAGACTGATTGAGAGAGGGAAGGGGTATGATGGAAATTGGAGTTTCAAATGAGGAACCTGGGGGGAGGGAGGGAATTGCCATGGGATATTGTCTACAGTTATGAAAGTTGTCAATTAAAAAATAAATTAAAAATACCGATTAAAAAAAGAATATAAGAGCCACAAAAAGGGGGGGACTGTTTACAGTGTTATCTTCCTGACACAAAATGGTCTTGATATTCATGACCTCACAGTTGCTGGTGCTACCTACACACTAACTGTATAATAGGAGGAAAACATGGTGACATCAAAATTAAAGAGAGTCTAGCTGGAAAAAAGATGGGCTTCAGTGGAGTCAGAATTGGAAGGGGAAAAAAGGGGGTGATGTGAGGGGATTATCATGATATACTGTCTAAATTTATGGAAGTTGTCAATAAAAAAGTTTTTAAACAGTTTGATAGAATTTGGCACTGAGTCCTTCTGGTTCTAGATATTTTTGGTTGCTGGCAGACTTTTTCTTACTGCTTCAGTCTCATTGACTTGTATTAGTTTATCACTGATGTAACAATTGGCTATATTAATTTATTTCATTTCAGTTCTGATGGGCAGAAGTCTAATGGGTGTTACTGAGATAAAGCCAAGAAGCCGGCGGTACTATGTTTCTCCATAAGCCTTTGAAGAACATCTATTTATACCTTCTAGAAGCAACCTGCATCCTTCATCTTAGGCCTTTTCCTCTCTCTCTTCAAAGCAAAGAATGGAGCATTTTTGAATCAACCCCTCCCCCCACTCCTATTTAGGAATTCACATCTCCTTCTCTGTCATTGGACTTCCTGCCTCCTTTCATGAGGACCTTTTTGATGACAAGAGGGTGACCCAGATAATCCAGCATAAATTCCTCACCTCAAAATCCTGAGATTAATCATAGTGGCAGTCTCTTTGTCATGTGAGGTAACATTCATATAGGATCTAAGTTATGGAAGGCGATAACTATGGGAGGCTATTATTCTGGGTAGACATCTACACTGAGAATGAAGAAAAGTGCTGAGTCAGAAAAGTAGTAACTTGAGGGTGCCAAAACTGTAGCAGAGAGCTGGATATGATGACAACTGAAGGTCAGAACTCAAGAGTACACAAATTATTCATATCTAAAACATCTCAACTTGTAGTGACTAAACCTATGTGGGGTAAGTATTGGTAGCTTTGAAGATCACAGGTATTTTGGGGATATGAATACTGTAGGCAAGCCAGTGGAGATGAAGATCAAGTTGAGTACAACAAATGTGTCATAGAACACCGTGCTTCTTTAAAGTCTTGGAGTTGGGCTGGGGAGAGGACCCAGTGATTAAAGGTGCTTGCTTGCAAAACCTATAGACCCTGGTTCAAATCCCCAGTACCCACCTGAAGCCAGATGCATACAGTATTGCATGTGTTTGGAGTTCATTTGCAGTGGCAGGAGGCTCTGGTGTGTGCCCATTCTCTCTCTCTCTTTACAAATAACTAGCTAAATAAGATATTTTAAAATCTTGAGCTGCTGCTGTGCTTGACTTTATTTTGTCTTTTTCTGGTTTTTAGTAGCATATTCTATGGAAACTAGACTTTAACTTCTTTTTTCCTTTTTTTTTTTTTTTTTTTTTTTTTTTGAGGTAGGGACTCACTCTAGTCCAGACTGACCTGGAATTCACTATGTAGTCTCAGGGTGGCCTTGAACTCATGGTGATCCTCCTCCCTCTGCCTACTTAGTGCTAGAATTTAGACTTTAACTTTTTTTGGCGGGGGGGGGATTTCGAGGGAGGGTCTCACTGTAGCACAGGCTGACCAGGAATTCACTCTGTATTCTCAGGGTGGCCTCAAACTCTCGGCGATCCTCCTACCTCTGCCTCCCGAGTGCTGGGATTAAAGGCGTGCGCCACCACGCCCGGCAGACTTTAACTTTTTTTTTTTTTTTTTTTGGTTTTTTGAGGTAGGGTCTCACTCTGGTCCAGGCTGACCTGGAATTAACTATGTAGTCTCAGGGTGGCCTCGAACTCTCAGCAATCCTCCTACCTCTGCCTCCCGAGTGCTGGGATTAAAGGCATGCACCACCACGCCCGGCAACTTTAACTTTTATAATGAGATTTCCCATCAAATAATACCCACTGTAGACTGTTTTTGTAAGAAGTTATAGTCCAGAAATTTTAAGTATAATAAAACATTATTTGGGGGAACTTAAGTAGTCTAGAATATAGAGGTCCCACACATTTTATTGGTTTTCAAATATCCCAAACAGTCAAAATCCTAAATATCCCATAATTAAATTTTTGATCCCCAAGAACATGGCCAAACTAGTTACATTTGCTAAAGGGCAAACAGAACTCAAGTTGTTTAAAGGGCAAAAACTGAATAGCATTTAATCAAAGATATTTGCTTAACAATGCTGAATAGCATTAATCAAATAATTTGCTTAATTGATCCCTTCTATTTTTTCTGTGCATGTCATGCTCACAAAATGATGTGGTCTTAGTAAGTTAAATTTCAAAGGTTCTCCAACCATGGAATATTACAGAAAACACAGACTTACAATTTGATCTGTTTCCTAGGTAACCTTGAAATCTGGTATCAATGCCTCATCATTTTGCTCCTACACATGGATCAAGATACTGAAACTGCCTAGTATAAATTTCAGGAATAGAAAATGACTTGAGCAGACAAATCTAGGGTAGGTGTTATTCTTTGGGAGAAAATTTAATTTACTTAAGTTAATATAAATAGCAAGAGAAAGAAACAAAATTGGAAACTTACAGAAATTTAATTCACTGCAGTGTATCGTTATCTAGCAGGTTAATCTTGTGCCCTAACCAAATGACTAAAGCTTCTGAAACACATGAAGTAGCTCATAGCTTAACCCAAAGGCTGTGACAAGATCTACTTCACAGAAGAGGAATAGAGTTAGATTTAGGTGTTTGAAAATCCATGGATTATTTTGAACCTTAGCAATGGATAAGGCAATAAACATGGCATGAAATTAATGTGCAATGAAACAAGGAATGTCCTCTCACATAATCCCAATGTATAAATTAGCATTGCTAAACATATAAACACCAACATGACTTTGATTAAAATGTACCTTCCCTCACAAACTATAAGACATACAAGGAAACACGAGTGCCTAGGTCTCTGTCTCTACCACTGACTGAAATGTTACTCCTCAGGAAATGTTTCCATAGAAATCATACAAGGTGGTCTTGAATTATGAAGTCAAAAAGGAAGTGTGTCTTTAGCCAACATGCTTACATGTTGTTAAGAATAAAGGCTTAGTCAGATGCCTATTTCATCACCTAGGACAACAGTTCCTTTACAAAAGTCAAAGGTCTGGCCTGATGGTTATGTTTCTCCTTTCTACACACACACACACACACACACAGAGAGAGAGAGAGAGAGAGAGAGAGAGAGTTTGTGTTTCCAACTACTCGCTTTTTGGAATGGCTCCCAACCTAGGTCTGGCTGGGGACATCTCTGGATGAAAGGGATAAGTCTTCTAGAAGTCACTGACTTTTTTTAAAAAGTCACAACACTCAATTTGAAAACTGAAAACAATTTAAAATTCAATAGTATTTGTAAATAGTAATCTTTATGTTCTATGACATACTACAAAAGCCTAATTACTCTACTTTCATGTTAATTGCATTAATTTCCTTTATAAAAGAGATATTATTAATTATGCTTACTGGCATTTCAAAGTTGTATAGATTCTATATAGGTATCACCAACCTAAAAGGTTCAAACCATATACTATCTGTTACAAATTAGCACATTATTATTAAAGGACAGAAAAAGATTCGTAATCTTTATTTTGAAAAGTTACATTAATCCACTGAGATTAACATTTTCCCGTCATCTTAGGACTCAACAAATTACTATATTAAGCTTTACAATAAAAATTCACACAGGATATATTGACATATGGTGAGGAACTTGTATGATCTGCTCCTTTGGATTTGCTTTTAGGATTGGATTATTTGTTTGCTTTCATTCTCTCTCTCTGGAGGGGTCTGTGGATAAAATTCTGGGCTTGCACATGCAATAAAAGTGCTCTCCTAATGAGCTACACACCTAAACTCATTTTCTTTATAAAAATTAACCCCTGAAAAAAATCACCATCATTGTAGACAACTAATTTTTTAGTCTTGTATAAATTAAAGTGTCCCTCACTTTTCATTCGTCTGTACCTCAGTTTATTAACAATCTAAAGCTGTGCATTCAAGTATTTTCAGTGACATATTTAAACATGTGTCTGTTCCCCTCTAGAAAGACACTTGACTATAAATTACACATCTCCTGGCCAAATGTCTTTTGGGTTTGAAATTGGTCCAAGGAAATATATTCTTGAAATACACCTATTTATGTAGATTCCTGAAACCTTCAATCAAAATTCAATTCTGTGCCAGGAATATGGTGCTATCTCATGAATTTCCCCAGTGCCACAGAATTTGGTTCAAACTCAAACTTAATAATTAACAATAACAAGTCTTCTAGACTTCTTCAAATAACAACTATAAAGTATTGAGATAGGAATTAGCTACCAGTGGTCAATAGGGGTAGAGTACATGGAACCTACAAGTCATTCACACAGCCCAAGAATAATGAAAGGAAAATTACTCAGCCAGTAACCTCCAGAATGCTTACAGCCAGCTGGAAGAGGGAATGGATACATGATGGATGACCAGTCCCATGATTGGATGACTGATGGACGATCAACTCCAAGGTTTAGGAGAGGGCACAGGCATGGTTTGGACCAAGATGTGGACAAAGAACAACCAACTGCAGGAAAGATCAACTCAAAACTCAACCACTGCTCAGTTCCCACCATAAGTCCAATAGTAGGCCAGTGAACCAGGTGAGGAATCTCCTCTCTCTCTCTCTCTCTCTCTCTCTCCTTCTCTCTCTCTCCCCTTCCATTTGATAGTTCTTCTTCCTATATAAGTATAATGAATATGTTTCTACCTTGCTCACCCCTTGTCCACACAAGTGTGCAGCAATGAATTCAAGAGCCACAGACTCAGGGCACAACTTTGGTAACCACTGAATCATGTGGTACTTAGAACCCTGGGGTAAGCATTCCAGAGTTGAGGAAAGCTCTGTTACTTTCACAGCCTACACCAGTATCATGAAACTGTATTTTTAAAGGACTGTGCCTAAGGGAGAAATTGGCCAAACACTTGGAAGGGAAGATTCAGTTTTGAAAGAAATGGTTATTTCTCACTCAAATAACATATCTGAATATTTAGATGTTGTAGACACATTTTGGAATGCTATAAAACTTCAAAAACTAAAATAGATTTGCAAGAACTGAAAGACAAACATCCATGATAACAGTCCTGTGAAATAAAGTAAGATTCCAAAATTTACTCCCAAAGAAAAATTTAGTGTATGTTCCCATGCATAAACACAATAGAATCCTGACAGCACAATAGTAGGAAGAGGTCAGAGAAGTTAAAAGTATTTGGGGAGGGGGGCTGGAAGATGGCTCAGCAGTTAAGGCACTTGACTGCAAAGCCTAACGATCTGTGTTTTATTCCCCACTACCCATGTAAAGCCATATGTACAAAGTGGCACATATATCTAGAGTTTGTTCTCAGTGACTATAGGCCATGGCATGCCCATTCTCTCTCTCTCCCCCTTCTTCTCTGTATACAAATAAATAAGTAAAAATATTTTTTAAAATGTATGTTTTATGATAGTGATTGCCTTCCTGATTTTCAGTTGCTTGAATTGAACCCAGGGCTTCACACACATCAGGCAAATGCTCCGCTACTGATGTACATACACCCTCAGTCCTGAATTTTTATCAAGCTTTATTTTATTAAGTGAAAATTGTAAAAATATTAAAGATAATAGGGGTTTCTTTACTGCCTTATTCTAAATGCTTTCAGACACAAATTGTGGATTCTGCAGTTTTCTGAGTACAAGAACATTGGTCTGTAAGACAAAATTGATTTTAGTGAACTCCTAATCTGTCAATTCAATACATATTATTTTACAATAAATATGTTAGACCTTGAGGTTTGGAAGAACAAAAAAATGGTCTTCAGTGCAATAAAGCAAGAAGTGCATGAAATCAAGTCAATTATTTTTATGTTGATTTTTATAAAGAAAATATCCCTACCATTAAATTTATTCTTACTGTTGTGAACTGAAGTTCCAAGAAAAACTGTTGCATACATGTGAAAGATTCTGTGAGGCTGGTTGATTAAAACTTCTGTGATTGTAGTGAGTTGGAATGCAACAGATCCACAGCCAGGTAATCTTGAGCTATTTCTAGTATCCTCAGTGCTCATTCATTCTCTGTGTTAGGCCTGTCATGTGAAACCTTTGAGGTTGTTTTAACAGATTGCTAGCTTCCAACGATCCAAAAACTAAGAATATCATCAGATAACATCTTAGGCCTATAGTAGAGATCCTCCCAACTTTTTTGTACCTCACCTAACAATGTCTTCACCAATGTATTTGAAACGTGCTTTGATTTATGACTTTATTTTGTTCAATAAGTATAAAAACTTCATGACACTACTACAATATTGTAATATGGTATATGAGGGGAGGTAAGCCTTAATCCATGCTCCCAGGCAACGGTCACTCATATTTGCTTCTAGAATAAACTATCCCTTAGTCCCTCTGAGAAGAGAGTTGTGTTTTTGTGTCAAGTGCTTTCTTCCCCCCAATAAATATCATCTCTCTTTGGCATGTAGCAATCATGCATTAAACACAACCTAATTTTTTTTCTTTTGGCTTTTATTTGGCATCTTTATATCTTTAAAAATATTTCTATTTTGTTTACTTACAAGCAGAGAGAGTGAGAAAAAGAAAGAGGGAGGAAGGGAGGGAGGGAGGGAGGGGGAGGGAGGGAGGGAGGGAGGAAGGAAGGAAGGAAGGAAGGAAGGAAGGAAGGAAGGAAGGAAGGAAGGAAGGAAGGAAAAAAGAAAGAGAAAAGGAAGGGGGAGGGAGAAAATGGGCACACCAGGGCCTCCTGCCACTACAAACTAACTCCACATTCATGTGCCACTTTGTGAATCTAGCTTTACATGGGTACTGGGGAACCGAACTCAGGCCATCAGGCTATATAAGTAAGTATTTTATCTGCTGAGTCACCTCTATAACCCTTTTCTTTGTGTCTTTTATCCTAATTGTGGGCTTTCATCTTTCTGTTTGGTGAATCTCACAAATTTTTCACTTTTCTCATCTCTTAAACAAATATTGGAAGAGACTGGACTATGACACCTCTGAACTATGCTTCTTTTGTGCAAGGATTATTTCAGAAGCTGTACCACTGGATAAGTTATGAAAACACAGAAGTCATCAATTGTAGGGGGAATTTACATTCATACAGGAAATAACCCTTGGAAGGGATCTCCCTCTCTATATCTGAAGAGGAGGACTAACTACTAAGAGTCTCCTTGGCTTCAGTCTGCATAACAATCTTTCCTCTCTCCTTTAGAATCATCTCTTGGCCCTTCTCTTACCATGCCCTCTCCACACAGTTTATTCTATTGGTAATTCTGATTCTTTGCAGATGACCCATTTTCCCTGAATAACTCCTATGTATATGTAAGCTACACATGTTGATAAATGCATTTGTCTCTGATGAATCTGTCTTTTAGTACAGAAGACCCTGAAGAGAATTCAGAAGGGTAAAAGGAACAGTATTTCCCTCTCTGATACTGTCCTAATCTTGTCCAGCACCGGAAGATTATATGAGGAATATAGTAAGCATGCACTCAAATATGGAATTGTTATCTTCCATCAGTACAGAATCACAGAAGCAGCACACTAAATTGCATATCTAATTGAAACAGGCACTTAAATTGGCTTTTGCTAAAAAGTATTGACTCTTCACTTGGGCCCCTAAAGTAACTAAAAGCAAGATGAAAGCCTGACATTTCGGCCTTTCTTCTGTATCTGTCTTCTTTACTTTGGCTGATTACACAGAGATAAGTCATTGTCCTAATCCTGTAGTCACCTTGGATTCCACGAAAATCTAATCCTCGGAGGACAGATCTTTCCCCATATTCTCAAAAATTTCCCTATCTTTCTACTCTGCTTCAAAGTGACTGAACATAGCCCGCTGAGTTGCCAAAGCTCTGGGTTTTGTCCTAAAAAACTCCAGCAGCGTAATCTCAACTTTGGTACGCAAAACCACAAAATACATGTTATATGCAGGAGAGTCATGACTATGAAGTCTGCAAGCTTAAAACTGATTTTAGATGAACTGACAAAGAGGAGGAGGGCTACACAGAGCAGGTTCGGGAGTATAAGGAAGAAGAGGCCAGGAAACTTCCTGGAATTGCACATTAGTTCAAGGCAAAGAAATTTTTCTGCATCAGCTTTCAGGTAATATACTTTGCTTATTCTCATAGATAAGGGAGGAATGTCTGATTCTTTTCAATGTATAGAAATGGGGGCTAGAAAGATTGCTCACTGGTTAAGAACATTTCCTGAGCAAGCATAAAGGCCTGAAGCCTCTTGAGTTCGATTCCCCTGCACCTATGTGAACAACTGGGTATATCCATACATGCTTATAAACCTAGTCTTGTGGGGAACAGAAATGAGATAATTTCTTGGGCTCATAAAAACAGTAAACTCCAGAATGATTAAGAGATTCTGTCTCAAGGAAACACTTAAAATGAGCAAAAAGAAGACGACACCCCAAGTTCTCCTCTGATCTCCACACATATGACCACAGAGTGCATAGACCTGCACTCACACATACACTATACACATTGCAACACACAAATAACATACTACACACATGCATATACAAAAAAGATAGAGATGGTGGGAAACTATCTAGTTGGGACATTTTTCACTAGATTGGATTTATATTTGTTGCTTTCCTTGTTGTTATGACAAAATACCTGACAAGAAGCAACTTAAGGGAGGAAGGGCTTGTTTTGCTTTATAGATCAAGGCCACACAGTCATAGCATGGAGGAGCATGAGGCACTGGTCTTATTTCAGTACACAGTAAAGAAGCAGAGAAATGAGTGCTAGTGCTCAACTCGCTTTCTCCTTTTGATTTGTCCATGGCACGGTGCTTCCCACAATTAGGATAGGTCTTCCCACCTCAACCTAAGCTGGAAGCTCCCTCACAGACTTGCCCAGAGGTGTGTTTCCTAGGTGTTTCTAGTTCTAATCAAATTGTCAGGCAAGATTAACCATCACAGGAATCGTATTTGAAATAGTTTTTAGACTACTTATTTCACATAGTATAGATTCTCAAGGCCAATACTACTGAATCATGGGCTGTGTAAATCCTCATGGGGGCACTGCTTTAGGTATCATAAAGTTGTGTATGTGTGTGTTGTAGTCACATGCATGTGCAAATGCATATATGCTGATGTGGTGTCCTATGCACTCCACCAACCTAGAATAAAAGAAAATATCATCAAATTACTTGAAATTTTCATAGCAAAAGCCTGGGCTCTGGTGGCCCCAACAAGCTAGGCTCAACCACCATCACACACACAAAAAAACAAGAAATGGTGAAAAGCAGACTTTTTAGATGTGGTAACATTGGGAAGAGGAACAAATAAAGGAGTCTCAGTGACACCCCCCTTAAGTCCATCTTCAAAAGGGTTGATAAAAGGTTTAGGTTTCAAGAAAGGACAAGATGTAGTCTCACTCATCAGTAACCCAACATTATTTTGGCTTTCCTCCTGTAAGGTGTTGAGTCCCCCAACACAGTCTGATTAAGTTGTTACTCCCTGGGTTATAGGCTTTATCCTCACGGATAGCTATTCTCCTCTAGGGAGTGGCATACTATCCTGTGAGGTTTTGTTCTTTCTGAAATTCAATGTGACTCAAGAGGAAAGATTAAGGCCAATACCTTATCTCTGTGCCTTTAGTCAAAGGACAGACACAAAATGAAGGCAGAAATATCAGGCTTTCATGTAGCTTTTAGTTTTCTTGTGGGGCCTGAGTGAGTACTCGATGTCATTTAGCAAAACAACTTCTGGGTGTCTGCTTCAATCAGAGAGTGTCTACAGCCTAGATCAGAGATTTCCCCCATTTTCCTGTAACACACCTCCAAAGGATTTGAAAAGTGCCATGATTTATAACTTTCTTTTGTTTTGTGACGATAAAAAGTCCATGTAACCACTTCCACATTGGAACATGTCATTCAGAGCAACCTGAATCTATGTTTTCTGGGCAATCTTATTTGATTCAGAATACACCATCTATTATTTCCTTTGGAGTGATGCCTGTCAACATTGGTTATCTGATGATTTCTTTAGGATAAACTACAATAATAAATTATTTCACCAAGAGATATGAGCAACTTTATTTTTATTTGCCTTTTTTTTTTAAGTGCTCAGGTAGAGAACAGGGTATTGCATGTGGTAAACATGTCCTCTCCCAGTGAGTTAAATCCCCAGTCCTATGCACATTTAAAATTGACTCTGGAGACTGGGGACATGGTTCAGTGAGGAAAGTGCTTGTCACACAAGCATGGGGACCTAGGATTGGATGGCCAGAATTAATGTGAAGACCCAAGTGATAGTGAGCATCTGCCATCCCAGCATTCTTATGGACTGACCGGAGACAGAGATAGGTGAATCCCCAGAAGCTTGTAGGTCAGATAGCATGCCTATCAAACAATAAGAGGCTCTGCCTCAAACAAAGTGGAAGGTACTGACACCTGAGATTGTCCTCTAACCTCTACATGCACTAACCCTGAGTAATATACTTTATAAAAATTATTTATGAATCCAAAGCATGAAAGATGGTATATTATATCATGGTGTATGATTTTTATTTAAAGTCATTTATTTTCTTACAATGTTCTTCAGTGAGCTTAGAGTCACTTTGTTTCATGATTGAGTCTCATATAAAACACAATTCTGTTTTATGACAGTATTTCATTAAATAATTTCTGCTATGAATGACAGGTGACACTCTCTGAGTACTCCGTGTAGTTTTATTTTACTGGCCTTGAACTTCTATTCTATTGGTATTCTATTCTATTGCTGAGCAAGATATGAAAAGGTAAGAGGAATACAACTCACTGTGAGAGAAAGCATCACTCTAGGTTTTGAAAATTCCTTTTCCCCTAGTCCTTGAGTAAGAATTTCTTCCTTATAATACACTTTCCACAAAAGTAAGTCCTTTGGAAAACAACTGGAGAGCAAAGAGTAGAAGATACAGGCAAAATACTGACTGACTGACTGACTGACTGACTGTACCTCAGAAGTTGATAGAGAATTGCATGCTACAAAACAGCAAAGTACACAAACGAGTACTCAAACTTGCCTGTGCATTTGCACGGGTGATTAAATTAAGTTTATTGCAGTCTTGATGCAACAGAGAAAGACAGGGAGAATGATGGGGAAATAGAAAGGGAAAGGGGCCTCTCACTTAGGAATCTGGTTGAAGTCTCTAGCCAGCTGACAGTGAAGAATTCACACACAAATAACATTTGCCTTTCTCCTTTCCTAGCTTTAAATCTACCATTATCAAGGACTCAAACCAGAAATCCCCTTTATAATAAAAGGCCATATATTAACCCCACTGAACAACCTTAGTGGCTCCTGGCCTTGTCATTCTAACCCATCTAATATGCCTAAGGAGCCATACTATAATCCCACTGATCAAAAATGGGAATAGAGGGCTGGAGAGATGGCTTAGCATTAAGACATTTGCCTGCACAGCCAAAGGACCTGGTTTCTATTCCCCAGGACCCACATAAACCAGATGCACAAGATGATGCATG
Organism: Orientallactaga sibirica; assembly: GCA_036365145.1. NCBI lineage: Eukaryota > Metazoa > Chordata > Mammalia > Rodentia > Dipodidae > Orientallactaga > Orientallactaga sibirica. The sequence goes on from JAEOAD010000982.1 coordinate 4,212,710, forward strand.
CATCTGGAGTTCGTTTGCAGCAGCTGGAGACCTTAGCATGCCCATTCTCTATCTGCCTCTCTCTCTCTCAAATAAATAATAAAATAAAATAAAAATATTTTTTTTAAATTGGGAATAAAGACGGAGTAGAAGATGGTCCCATAGGAAATCCTTGAACATTTGCAATTCTGAAAAATTCTGCAATCCTAAATATAGTCACCACTAGGACATGTTAAGAGCTACTGTCCTTTGAGAAGCATACTACACCCATGCACTCAGGCATGTCTTCTTTCTAAGACCCTCTTTCTCTTAGCCTTTGCACCCCAAATCAGTTTTTAAAATGGCTGTTTTTCATTATTAATACATTTCAACATTAATTACATGGTGAATGATTGGCAAATATTTCTGTATTGGCAAATATACTAGTTTAAATAAATTATTTTTTCAAATTAATTTCACCTATTACCTTTACATTTTAAAAAATATATTTAATTTAATTTATTTATTGGAGAGAAAGAGGGAGAGAGAGAGAGAGAATGGGCACGCCTGGGCATCTAGCCACTGCAAACGAACTCCAGATGCATGCACCCCTTGTGCATCTGGCTTACATGGGTCCTGGGGAATCAAATCTGGGTCCTTTGGCTTTGCAGGCAAACACCTGAACAGCTAAGCCATCTCTCTAGTCCCTCTTTTACATTTTAGAGGCAGCTTCTAGAAAATTTAAAATTATTTATGCATCTCACATGATACTTGTTTTAGGATAGGGTCCATGGCCTTTTGCATTCTATGGACATGATCTAACTGTCAGTGGTTTTGGGGGATGGAGAAGATAGGGTGTCTTTAGCTCAGGCTGACCTTGAACTCATGGTCTTTTTGTGAGCTGAGATTGTTAGATTTCCCTTAGCATGGACATAGACTATTATAAAGCAAGTTGATTCATAATCTACTGTAGCAGACACCTACAGGTCACTGAGATGAATCTCTAGACCAGGCACATTTATAGAGAAAGGAATATTTATCTGAAGCTTACAGATCCAGGATAAGTTCCATAATGGCAGAAGCCAGCCTGCTTTCACAGGTCCAAGCAGAGAGAGAGAGAAGAAAAGAGAAACCACATCACACAGTACACTTTGCATATCTTTAGATTGGAATATCAAATCCATCATCACATCTTAGGGCACCACACCTTAGTGACACCTCTTTTAGGCAGGGGGCTGGAGATCCAAATTACAAACTAATAAAGCACTGAATATATTGGAGGCAATCCATTCAAACTACCACATTCTGCCCTTGGCCCCCAACAAATTCATAACCATCTCACATTATCAATTGTATTCAGTCCAATTTCAAAGACCCCAGAGTCTTCACTAACTTAAGATAGTTCCAAAGTCCCAAGTCTCCTCTGAGATTTAAGATTTTCTCTTAGCTGTGAGTCCTGTACAATCAAAGAAGTTATATACTTTCAACATATTATGACACAGAGTAAATATTTTCGACAGCTATAAGGCATAGCAAAGAGAAACTAGAACAATGCAAATTCAACAACCATCAAGCAAGCATCAAACTTCTGCAGTTAAAGTCTGATATAACCAATAACTGACAGTGTCCAGATTTTCCAGTTCTGTCCCTCCAGCTGGGCAGAGTAGCCAGGGAAGACTTCCTTCCCAGACCAAAATGCCTCTACAGTAGCCCTTGCTCAGTCCTGATATATCCAAAATATCTTCAGGTCTCCATGCAAACCACGGTCCATTTTCTAATGGCTTTGTCAGCCAGTCAGAGTCACCATGCCCTGCCTCATACTGCATCTCAGCAGTGGCTCCTGGAACCATGTGCAATTCATGACCACTCCATGCATTTTTTTGTGCTTCTGAAACCAATACCATGGGTGTAGGATACAGCCATATTCTTAATTTAAGGATGAAATATATCATGACCTTGAAAAGGAGGTTCCTTCTCCAGTCAACTATATCCAAAAAATTTGCATTTTTATCAGTCTTTCCTCAGGCATCCTCTCCACTGTTTTAATGGAAAGCATGTAAGCCATCTGAAGATTGCTAATGTGTTTTGACAACAGCAACTTCATCAAGCTAAAATCAGTCTCAGTGTCTATAACTTTAACTTGCTTGAACTTTTTCAACTTAAACTATTAAATCTCTCAGTCAAATATCTTTAGCTGAGCACATCAGTCCTTTACAAAGTTAAATTTGCTCAAACTCTCTGAGTTTGGGCAGCAGAACACAGCCAGCCATTATGCCAGTAGCCCAGTTCCAAAAAAGTCCTCTGCATTCTTTCCTTCCCCTTAGAACATTCATAAGTCATGCCTCCAAATTCATAAGCTAAACCTCCAAATACAATTCTTGTTGCACTTAGCATTCTCAAACTCTCATTAGAATAGTCCATAAAACTTGGCCTATAGCTCCAGAAGGTACCTTCAGTGGTACCAAGTCCAAACAATAGTTCCAAAAGACCAAAATCCACACGGTCAGATTCTTCTCACCCCACATTTTGGTACCAATTTCTGTAGCAGACAGCTACAGGTCACTGAGATGAACCTCTGGACCAGGCACATTTATAGAGATAGGGACATTTATTTGAAGCTCACAGAGCCAGGAGAAGTTCCATAATGGCAGAAGGTGCTGGACTGCTTTCACAGGTCCAAGCAGAGAGAAAGAAAGAGAAAGAGAGAGAGAGAGAAAGAAAAAGAAAAACACTACACAGCACACTTCAGGAACTCCAGGCACTTGGCATATCTTTAGATTGGAATTTCAAATCCATCACTACACCTTAGTGACACCTCCTCAAGTCAGGTAGCTTCAGATCCAAACTACAAACTAATAAAACACTGAATATATTGGGTGCATCCATTCAAACTACCACATCCACTACTTTAAGCCAGGCATGGTGGTACACACCTGCAGTCCCAGTCACTTGGACCCAGAAGTACAAAACCAGCATGGGCATCACAGTGAGTACTGTCTTCAAGTAAAATAAAATACCAAATGTAAAATAAGCTGGCCTTGGGTGTGCCTTGGTGGTGGGACTCATGGAAAAATGTCTTTTTAATGCTTTCCAACTCTGCTTCATACTTGCTCATCCTGAAATTCTTTTCTGTGGAAATATCAAGAATCTTGGTTTCCTTGAATAGAAGTTCTCTAAAACACTAAGGGGAACTCCTCATGCTACATTCAGCAGCATGGAACAGTATATCTGTCCCACTGAGGCTGACAGTCATATTTAAGAAAGCCAGCAGGCATGGTAGCACAGATCTACCATGGTCATTTGGTAACAGCTTGGTGAGCCCCTATGCAGTGGACCTGGATAACATATGCTAGGATTCCTGACCCATGCACACTAAAAAATAAGAAAATGCAGTTTTAAGCCATTGCTTCTGGTACTGAAATAGAAAGCTAATAGTGTGGCAGGTGATGAATACTGGTGTCAGATCACTTCTGGGGCTGGGCAGATGGTCATTCAGTAAAGTGCCTGTGACATAACCACGAGGACCTCAGTTTATTTCCCCAGCACCCATCCACAAGCCAGGGACGATGGTGCATGTCTGTAATTGCCAGTGCTTGGGAGGTGAAGATAGGCAATTGCTCAGGATTCTGGCTAGCCAGTTTAGAAAACTACATGAGTTCTGGGTTCAGTGAGAGACTCAGTCTCAAAAAACAAGGTGGTGAGCAACTGAGAAAATACCTGAAGCAACCTCCAACCTTCACATGCATGTGCACACACATACAAGTACAACTCCAAACAGATGCATACATGTGCATATAAACAACCCTATGTGCACATGTACTACACATGACATTTTTTTATTTTCTACTTCTTGACAGTTGTGTTCAGCACTAAGGGAGACATCACTTTCATATCCTTCAAGGATCAGGGACAATTGTGGAAGAGGTGGCAGAAAAGAATGTAAGAGCCACTTGGTTGCCCAAGTTACTTAATTAATGGTGGTAAGACCCTATTGGTGAAGACTCCACATGCTTGGGCTGCAGGACACTGAGAATCATGTAGGAGCTGAACTGGAAGCCTCCTCCCTGTTGACGAGCTGCCATAATGCTGGAAAGACCTATACAGAATAGTCTTAAACAGAGTGGATCCAAGGAGCTCCCTACCTGGCCAGACAGTAAAATGTGCCAACTAGTGCAATGGTGACATCTCTATATGCAGGAAACCAACTGTTCTTTGATTAGATGCCATGCCCTCTCTGTGGGAGGAAATTAATGCCTGGTACTAGAAACCTAATCAAAAGCCTATGGCTGAGGGGGTCATAAGCCCTGGAGGGGGGGAGCTACTACTGTTGCTTAGCTAACTGGATATATTGTGCACACCAAATTACCCTCTAAATATTTATGTTGATGCCCATACATTAATGCTACTCTTTTGGTTAGAGAAGCTTCTCTTTTCAGATGGTGGTGACTACTGGGGAGACTCAAAACTTATCAAAGTTCTGAGAAGAAGTGACAGTGGACTGTTCAGCACTAAGGGAAACATCTTTATCATACCCTCCAAGGCTCAAAGTCCATTATGGAAGTGGTGAAAAAAACTTAAAAGCTGAAGAAAGGAGAGAAGTACTTTGGAACAGTGTTATCAATACACAAAGTGGCTGTAGCACGCATAACAAAAACACCATAGTGGCTGATGCTCCCTACACAAGACCTGCATAATATGAGGGCAAAAATATGATGACATCAAAATAGATGAGAGACTAGTTGCAAAGAAGAAGGGGTTTAGTGGAGGGGGATAAGAGAAGGGGAGAAGGAAAATGGTTAGAGGGGATTGTTATCAGGGTACATTGTATATATGTATGATGATTGTCAATAAAAAGTTAAAAAGAAAAGAAATAATCTTCATAAAAGAATGTAAGAGCCAAATGATGAGGAGGGGTGCTTTGAAATATTCCCATCTAGAGACAGAGTGGTCACTACATTCATGACCTCACAGTGGCTCTCATTGCCTGCACAAAACCTGCATAAGATAAGGCCCATGAGACTTCTGATTAAGATGGCATCCACCTAACCATGTCTCATGTCATGGGTAAGGAAAGGCAAGACATTTAGGGTTAAGTGGGGTTTTAACCATCTACAGATTCTAGTAGACCTCCAGTGGGAGGGCATGGAAGAGCAAAGTAGGGAACCACTGATTTCCTCACTCTTGGGTAGCTCACCAGTCCCCCAGTCCCCCCCCCCAAGGAGCTGTCAGAGCTGCAGTCCCAGCCACAGGTTCCTCCTGCACTAATCACAAGCTTAGTGGACCCAGGCCAGGTGACTAGCATTCAACCCTCCCTGCCCTAACCTAGGCTTTCCCGCCCAGACAGAGCTCCACACACAAACCCCATCCCACTCACCACCACCACCATGCCCCCCCTCCCCTATCCCATGCACCGACCCAGGCCAACAGGCGAGTCTTTTCCCCACCCCACGCTGGTCTAGGCTTTACCTCCCCCATGGAGCTCTGCAGGCTAATGCCATCCTACTTGCCACCAGCGAACAGGCTAATTTTCACCCCACCCTGCCTGACATAGGCTTTCCCCCCCCCCGTGGAGCTCCAAATGCGAAAGCCATTCCACTCATCACACCCCCCTCATGGGGACCCAGGTTAGCATTCACCCTGCCCCACCCCAACCTAGGCTTTTCCGCCACCACAGAACTCCACACACAAAAGCCATCCCACTCACCGCAGCCCCACCACGTCCGTCGTGTGCAGACCCAGGTCAAGGGCAAACTACAGCTTCCTCCTAAATTTAGTAAGATGCCCTCATTGTGATGGGCAGACCACAGGACAAGAGGAATAACATGAAAAATCAATAAATAAAAGGGATACAAATTGGAAAGGAAGAAGTTAAGTTAGCCCTATTTGCAGATGACAGGATTCTATACATAAGCGACCTAAAAACCACCATCTCAAAACTCTTAAAGGTGATTAACTCCTTCAGCAAAAAAGCAGGAGACAAAATTAATGTACAAATATTAGTAGCATTTCTATATGCAAAAGAGAAAGAAACAGAGAAAGAAATAAATGACATTTTCCCACTTTCAATAGCAACAAAAAATACCTTAAAATAACATTAACCAAGGATGTGAAAGACCTTTATGATGAAAACATAAAAACACTCAAGAAAGAAATTGAGGAGGACTTGAGAAACTGGAAAGACCTCCCATGCTCCTGGATAGGCAGAAGTAACATTGTGAAAATGACAATCTTACCAAAAGCAATATACAGATGAAATGCAATACCAATAAAAATCCCAAAATTTTTCTTCACAGAGATAGAAAAATATGATCTCAAAATTCATATGGAATGGCAGAAGGCCGCGGATATAGAAGCATATCTTCAGCAAAACAATCACATCTGGACACATCAACATACCTGATCTAAAGCTATATTACAAAGCCATAGTATTTAAAAAAAAAAACATGGTACTGGCATAAAAACAGGATTATAGACCAATACAACAGAATTGAGGACCCGGACTTTGCATCAAATAACTACAGCTACTTGATATTTGACAAAAGCCCTAACAATGTAGACTGGAAAAAAAGACAGCATCTTCAACAAATGTTGCTGGATAAGCTGGATTACCATATGCAGGAAAATGAAACTTGACCCACACATCTCGCCATACACAAAAATCAAATACAAATGGATCAAAGATCTCAATATAAGACTAGAAACTCTGCTACTACTGGAAGAAAAAATAGCAGGAACTTTCCATGATATAGGAGTAGGAAAAGACTTCCTGAACAAAACCCCAGTAGCTCAGGAAATTAAACAATCACTCAGACATTGGGATCTCATGAAGCTGAAAAGTTTTTTAACAGGCAAACATACAATAAGCAGAACCAACAGATTACCCACAGAATGTGAGAAATTTTTGCTGGCTATACAACTGATAGAGGTCTAATTTCTAGAATTTACAAAGAACTCAAAAACCTAAACAACAAAAAGTCAAACAACCCACTGACAAAATGAGGCAGAGAACTGCACAGGGAGTTCTCAGAGGAAGAAATACAAGTGGCAAGCACACACTTAAGAAAATGTTCAACATCCCTAATCATCGGGGAAATGCAAATTAAAACAACTATGAGATTCCACCTTACCCCAGTAAGGATGGCTAACATTAAAAAAATCTAATGAAAACAAATGCTGGTGAGGTTGTGGAGAAATAGGAACATTCATCTACTGTTGGTGGGAATGTAAGATGGTACAACCACTATGGAAAGCAATATGGAGACTCCTAAAAAGGTTGACTATACAGTTAACAACAGACCCAGTTACTCCCTTACTGAGAATTTACCCTAAAAGCTCCATGCCTCAGTTCAGACAGATTTGCTCAACCATGTTTATAGCTGCTCAATTCAGAATAGCCAAGAACTGGAATCAACCTAGATGTTCATCATTAGATGAATGGATAACCAAGATGTGGTATATCTATATGATGGAATTCGACACAGAAGTAAGGAAAAATGACACAATGAAATTTGAAGAAAGTGGTCTAACCTGGAACAGATCATTCTCAGTGAACTCATCCAATCACAGAAAGATAATCGTCACATGGTCTCACTCATCTGTGGCTCCTAACCTGAATCTGCCTGAGATGCTGACATACCTAATAAGCATCTTGAGGGTCGATCAATAGGGAGGGTGAGGTGGTAGGGTAAGGCAAGGGGAGGGACATAAACCTGGACCCAAATGGAAATGGCACCATAACATCCTATATCCTGAAAGACAAATTAGAAGGTTGAACCTTCATCAAGTCCTTAGAGGGAACACCTGATTCACAGAGACCTGGAGAGGGTATGAAGACTATCCTTAAGCTTCTGCTTCTCTCTCTCTCTCTCTCTCTCTCTCTCTCTCTCTCCATCTTCTCTCATTTTCTTTTATATTACCTGTCTTTTTATTCCTTCTTTGCCCTGTAACTCCCAGTACCAGCATGTGCTTAACATCCACAATGAGCTGTTGATCAGAGAGACCTACAAGGTTTCCCAAAAGAAGACAGATTTCTAACAGAGTACTTGATGACCCACCAAAGGTTAATGATAAGACCCTCTTGCCAAGGACACCATACACTGTTCGGATGGAACATGGAGTGAGTGACCTGGTTGGAATCTGGAAGAGAGTCAGTCCCCAGACAGTTAGCTTGTCTAGTGCCAGCAGGTGATACATGAGTGACTGGGGGAAAATGACCAACAACTGTCCAAGAAACTCGTGGCCTAAGTTACTCATCAGCAAACAACCTGACATGATGCTCACACAAGTGCAATGGTGTGGTGGCACACAGCCATGGTCAGTAACCAACTGCTCTCGATTTGGCTAACAGATCCACTCAGTGGAACGGAACTCATAAGTAGAACTGGGAAACAAGTCAGAACTATATCTAAAAAATGAGCCTGCTCTCCAATATCAAGCTCCCACCGATTACGGGCTACAAGAGTGCCTACACCTATAAAATTCTCTCTAAAATAATAATGGTTATCCCATTTATTTGATGCTGACTTCACTCTCCACTGGAGAATTTGCTTCTCTTTTTCAGATGGACGCCGAACCTGAGGAGAGGATCAGCCTACTGCACCTCACCAGGGCCCCAGATGAAACCATAAAGACATGAGCAAGAGTGCTGCTTTCTTGGTGAACCTGGTACCAACACAGGTGTGAAGGAGATAGACACAAAGAACACCGAACTCCTACCAAACCAGAGATCCAGAGACAGAGACTCCCACGACCTCATCACTGAAGTAGACCTAAGACGAACCCAACATGGTTCAGGGAAATTCACAGAAGAGGGGGTGGAATGATTGTTAGAGCCACAAGTTGTGTCATTATACACAGAGACATTGCCTCTTCCCCATAACTGACCTAAGCTTCTCAGCAGCAAACAACTTGATGTGATGCTCACACAAGGGCAACAGTAGCACACAGCCATGGTGGGTAACCAGCTGCTATTGATTTGGCTAACAGATCCACTCAGTGGAATGGAACTGGGAACCAAGTCAGAACCATATCCAAAAAACAAGCCTGCTCTCCAATATCAAGGTCCTAGCAATTGTTGGCTACAAGAGGACCTACACCTATGAAATTCTCTCTAAAGTAATAATGGTTATCCCATTTATCTGGTGCTGACCTGTCTCTCTGTTGGAGAATTTGCTTCTCTTTTTCAGACAGATGCAGAACCTGAGGAGAGAATCAGCCCATTGCATCTCACCAGGGCCCCAGCTGAAACCATAGAGTAATGGGGGAGTTGAGCAAGAGTGCTGCTTTCTTGATGAACCTGGTGCAAACACAGGGTGAAGGAGATAGACACAGAGAACACTCCACTCCTACCAAACCAGATATCCAGAGGCAGAAGCTCCCTAGACGTCATCACTGAAGTAGACCTAAAACAATCCCAACATGGTGCAGGGAAATTCGCTGAAGAGGGGGTGGAAAGATTGTTAGAGCCACAAGTTGGGACATTATGCACAGACACATTGCCTCTTCCCCATAACTGATGGCTACCCCCACAATGAACGACCCACATTCCCCTATGAGGAGAGTCCCTTTGCAGGGGGGAGGACAGGGAGGAGGCTAACAATGTTACCAGCATGAGTGTATACACACTATCTACATAACTAATTTTAAAGAAAGGCAAAAAAAAGATCAGACTCACAACATGTTGTGGATGGAGGAGAAAGAAGAAGGGATTCAAGAGTAGATTATGCAATTTTTCACAAATATTTTAGAAAATAAAGTATCATTTTTGTTTAATAGTTAAAATATTAAAGTCCATATAAAAATAAACCTCAGTTGAATAGATCTAGAAGAGTTTATTCTCTTAGAATATTAAAAACCCTTAACAAGGCTTAGGGTAAAGAAATTTTCTATATTTCACAATTTTTAATAGTTGTTATTAACATGAGGATAACAATTTTACACAACTTAGAATAGTAGACCAACATCAAATTCATTACTTAAATATTTAAGTAGATTTCATTTAAGCCAAAGTAGGAAATGACACAAAAGATATAACTAAATATAGTAATTTTGATTTTCCTTCTTTTTAGTGATGCTAATGAGACTAAATTATGCTCTGTTCAAAAACATCATCATCAGTAATGTAACTAATTGACAAGAGGAAGAAGAAAGGACATCTGCCAAAATACAAGTAATTAAAATAAATGCCTGTCTTCATCATGTTCACATTAAATTTATCATACAATTACTGTATATTGTTTTTGTTCTCTGCTTCAAAGCATTTTATAGTACTAAAAGTTGTTTTTAAATAACCACCAGAACTTGAACTTATATGGTGAAAACAGAAAAGAAAAATATAATTTGCTCTTAAGTAAGCTTTTTATGATTTTAATCCAGAACATATTTTGTGAGTCTTTTGAATAGATACAACTACATAACTGCTAAATATATGTAAGGATAATAATTATAGCACTTTATTATAAGAAAACCTAGAAATTCCCCCACATACTCATCAATATGGTATTGTTAAATCATAAATTTTGTTATATTTATATCAGAATGCTATGTGGTCTTTAAACAGAATCAGTTTTCCAGAGTATACTGGTATGGGTTGATCCATACCCTTTTAGAATGTGTAAAAGGATGTAATACCATACATAGAGTTTATGACAACGACTTTAGTTGTGACACATTACAAACATATGCATATCTTATTTATTGATTGATTGATTGATTGATTGATTGATTGGAGGTGTGTGAGAGCTCAGTTGAACATATGGCAAGCTCACTTGTCAAAGTCAAAAGCAAATTTTCAGGTTGGTCCTCACATTCTACCACATTTTGAGGCAGGGTACTCTCATTGCTATGTACTATTCTATTCGAAAGCTACAAGGAAATTCTCCCGTCTCCTCCATGCATCTCTCCAAATGAGAACTGGGATTACAGAAACCACTGCTGTTTCTGGATTTTAACTGGGGCCTGGGTATCTGAACTCAGAGTGGCAGGGTGAGTGTTTTACCCACTGAGTCATCTCCCCAGTCCTATCTGTAAGCTTTTGTACTGGAAAAGTCTTTAAAAATACAAGCTTGGTTAAGAGAACAAAAGAGTTAATTAAAAAAAAAAAAAGAAAAACCTTCTATCCAAACATGGTGATCCAAAGTGATTTCATTCCAGGTCACCTTGGGTTACAGAGTGAGACTCTACCTCAAAAAACAAAAGCACCAACCAACCAAACTTCTCAGACAAGGTAAAATTTGGAGGAAGGCAATGGAAGGAAGGTGGGACTTGGGCAGTTTACTTTTTTATCTTATTCACTTTGACCTCTATTAATTCTGTACCCACAAGGTCCAAACAAACTGAAGAGTAATTATTTCACTGGCTCATTTCTAAGGGACTGCAGCTGTTTTTCAGTGATAGAGAGCTGGTCAAGCGTGTACTAGGTACTGGGTTCTATCCTAACACTATGGGGAGGAGAAGCAAAAACAAAAGGGTATCATTTCTAAAATGACTAATTATAATTATTATAAACATGAATTCCTAATGTTGCAGATTTTCCTATTGTCCAAAACATAAAAAATTAGGCCTATGGACAAATGAGGAGTAAAAGAGATTTATTGAGAAAACAGTTAAAAAGTCCCAAAGCGACAGGGCAAGTTGCTTAAGACTTTAGCTGGCATCCAAAGAAGATATTTAAAGTAGAGAAAAAAATATGGTTTTTGAATTAGAACTCAACAAAGTAGGCAGGCTTAGCAATGAGGACCTGTAAGCAACTGTATGGTGAGAAGGGCTTCTAGGGAATATAATAACATTATGTCAATAAGAGACAACTATTTCTCCCACCTCCTTAGCATGTAGTTAGGTGAGGGTGGTGAGTGGTGGTTTCTTGACCAGGTGTTTGATGGGCTCCATTGGATTGACTCTTAAAGGAGGGGACCACAGCTCTGATACCTCCACCTTCCTCCCTTTTATATGGTATTTTAAATCCTATGGAGGGGCAACTGTGATGTTTGCTTGATCAATACTACCAGTGAAACAGGATGTATCATCCTTCCATGACCTCCAAGATTACTAATGTCTGTCCAGCTACAATACTAAGCTCACTCCAAACATGAACAATGCTCCATTCCCTGCTCTCTAGGGTGCTATACTGCTTGCTGCTCTGGGTCCTTCTAAGAACTGCAAGACAGAAGTAGCCTGTATGAGAGTCTCTTCCAGCCTCTGCTTCAAGCTCACAGACCCCATCTTCCTCTATTCCCTATTTCATGCCAAAAACCTTTCAAGATTATCACAAGCATTTAACTATCAAACTCTTCTCTTCTTTGAGCATGATCACTAAGAGAAATGAAATAAATATATGATATTATATACATACATAAACACATTTTGTATGCCTTAGAAAAGTGATCTTCCTGCTTCCACCTGTAGAGAACTAGGATAAAAGGCATATGAAACCAAGCCTGATCTATGCAGTGTTGAAGAGCAAACCCAGGGCTTTATGCATGCCAGATAAGCACTCAACAACTGAACTACAACTCCAGTTCCCCACTTTCTTAAGTGTATGACTGATAACTGTCGGTTCATATTTACAATGTGCAGCATATTTTGATATATGAATACATTGTGAAATGATTAAATCAAGCTACATACCATGTCCATCACCTCACATACTTACAAGGGGTAACAGCTATGTATTAATCAACTGTGACATATACTATACTATATAATTTTATATATCAAATATGTTTAACTTAGTTTATTAAAATTTGACATGTATTATTATTTTCCATTTGCTTTTCATGAGTCAAATTATATAACCCCAACAACATATTTCAATTTTCATCTAGTCAGAGTTAATTAAGTTTAATTCAACAGATATTTCCTGGCCAGCTGTTAGCCAAAGTAAAAACAGTGACCAGATAAAAACCGATGCCTTCAGTGAGAGAGTATTATAGCAAGAAGAGGCAAATGCTTCAACAATAAACAGGTCACGATCAATTATAGAGGGAAAACAATGAAAAAGAAAGGCAAGTTATGAAGAGGGGGTGCATGCAGGAATACCCAACAAATGGATAAACACAAAAAATGAAAGTAAAGGGACTGCGGAGAAGACTCAGTGGACAATAACACTTGCATGCCCAAATATGAAAACTTGAGTTTAGTCCCCAGCACCCATGTAAAAAGCTTTCCATGACCACACATACTTATAATCCAGCACTGAGAGGGCAGAGACAGGAAGGCCACTGGGGCTTCATGGTCAGCCAATCTAACCCCCAAACAGAAAACTCTGTCTTAGGGAAATGAGGCAGGTGAACAATACAAACCAACACCTGACATTTTTCTCTGGTCTCCACACACATGCACACTGGGCACACGCACAAGCCACCTACACCAGACATGTACCACACATTCTACACAAACACATACACACACCACAAAAGAGGAAACTAAAAAGTTGGAATGCACATTGTAGTACACCTGTGATCCCCGCACTCAGGAGGCTGTGGCAGAAGGATTGAAAGTTTGAGGACAGTTTGGGTCACATAGTGAAACCTCTTCAAAAGAGAAGAAAAAGAAGAAAGGAGAGAAGAGAATAGGATAATTGTCAGGAACATGAGGAAATTGCAGAAGCAGGAAGGTCATCCCTAGATGACCTGGCATGTCCTTTTCCTCTGAAGCTGTCAAAATCTAGGAAGGAGAGCTGGCCTCCCTGTATCCAGAGGAAGAGCATTATTCTTCTTTCGAGAGACACAGGGACACAGTGAAGCATCTGAGCAAACTGCTCATGCTACCTTCTCCCCAGTTTGTTCCCATAACATCATACCCTCTGTCCCATTATTTCCTCACAATGCTCTGGTGTTCATCCACCTGAGCATAAAGCTACACAAGTTTAACTATATCTTCAGGTCCGTGTTGTTTTTCTTTTTGAGACAGGGTCTTATGTGGCCCAGGCTGGTCTTTAGTTTGCCACGTAGTCAAGGATGACCTTGAACTCAGGGTCGTCCTGCTTCTAAATCGTGAGTTCTGGAATTACAGGTGTGTACCAGCACTTGTGGCTTTTGTTCATACTAGGCAAGCGCTACCCATTGAGCAACCTTCCCAACCATTTATTTCATTTTCAGTTCAGGGTTTTTCTACACCACTCATTTTGCAATGGAAATCAAAGTATATATTCCTTTGCCCACTCAAGCACCAAGCATTTTATTTGTGGAAATACTGTAAAGACATGATCAGAGGACTAAATGTCCTCTGTCCTCTACTCTCTTCTGACTCAGTGAGTGAAATCAAAGTAACAACCCCATAAATTTCTGTGACATGTTGGTTAGACCATCAATACAGAATGCTCTATGAAGAGGACAAACACCACTTAATGACCACAAGGAACACTTTTACAAGCTTCCCTTCTCTATAAATCTGACTCAGTTATTTATGAAGGACTCATTTGCTTCTACCTCAGAGTAGCAGAAATTATCTCAAGAATATGGAGCCTTGGGCTGGAGAGATGGCTTAGTGGTTAAGGCGCCTGCCAGCCAAGCTTAAGAACACTGTTCGATTCTCCAGGTCCCAGGTTTGGCCAGACATTAAAAGTGACACAAGCGGGCTGGAGAGATGGCTTAGCGGTTAAGGCACATGCCTGCGAGGCCTAAGGACCCAGGTTCGATTCTCCAGGTCCCACATAAGCCAGATGCACATAGTGGCATATGCATCCGGAGTTCATTTGCAGTGGCTAGAGGCCTTGGCACGACCATTCTCACTTTCTCTCTCTCTCCCTCTCTCTCTCTCTCTGACTGTAATAAATAAATAAATAAGTTTTTTTAAAAAAAAAAGTGACACAAGGGCACAATGCTGAACTTGCCCACAATGGGGTATAAGCGTCTTGAGTTCATTCATAGTGGCTGAGAGGCCACTGGTGTGTCCATTCTCTATCTCTCTCTCCTAGACTCTCTCTCTCTCACAAATAATAATAATAATAAAAAATAATATGGAGCCTTGCAAAGTCTTGGTGTCCTGAGTTAGCACATCACATTTAAATGGCAATCAATACCATTTGACCTTATGGACCAGTTTTTCAGCAAATCATACATGGTTAAAAAAATTAAATATATCTTTGAGGTACACAATAAAGCATATCTAAGTGATTAGTAAATGAAACTGCTGGCATCTTTTAGTGAAAACACTTTAGATAGGTATTGTGGTACACATCTGTAATCCAAGCATGCAGGAGGCTAAGGAAAAGGATTGCAGAGGTGTTTTAGATCTGCCTAGGATATATAGTGGGACCTGCTGGTGACCTATAGGTCACCCTTCACTGTCTCTATAGTATATGAGTCCTCATACAGTGAAACAAACGTTTACCACTACTTTCCTCCATTCTTTTCTTAGAGACTTGTAGGAAATGGACAATGGTTTCTTTCTACAATATTACTTGAACCACCTCAGTGCTTACCATATTTTACGGAGTATTTCTTGGCTTCATGGATGGATAGATGAACAATTTCATAGCCAAGGAGTTCATAAGGAGTGGGGAGAACTGGAATAAGTTATCTCTGAAGGCATTGTAAGTTTAAGCAATTATGATTTTCAATTCTACCATTTCTTTTAAATTATTATTATTATTATTATTATTTGGTATGTGTGTGCAGGATCCAGAAGAAGAAGTTGGGTGTCCTCTTCTATTGCTGTTCCACCTTACTTTGCTGAGAGGGTCTTCTCACTGAACCTTTTGGGGTTCTCTGGCTCTTGATTAAGCTGGCTGACCAGCAAACCCCAGCAATCTTACTGACTTGGCCCTCTCAGCTCTGGGATTACAGGCATGTGGGGCCATGTTAGTGTTAGGGATCAAACAGAGGTCTTCATGCTATATCAAGCATTCTTATCCATTGAACCATCTCTCCTGCTCCAATTTTTTTTTGTTTCAGTTAGCATGTAAAATAATGAGTTTCATTATCAAATTTTCATAAAATCATGCCAGTGTACATTGTACTTATTTTTCCACACCCAATTCCTTCTTTTTACAATTAAATGGAAAGACTATGATAATATGTTAGCCTTCACAATATTTGCTTATTCTGTACTCCTCTGAGTGGGAAACTGAAAAGGAATTTAAGTCCAAATAGAGAATTGTGTATATTTATGAAGTTAGGTTATTATTTTTATGTCTTGTGCTTGATCAAACAATGAAAACTAATCTTACTAATTATAAAATGCCAACATTTCCTCAGTATTACCACCAGAAGATATTTTGTCTGAGAGTTTCCCATCTAAATAGGCAGATATCCTCTTTAATATACTTCCTTTATTACATCATCTACTAAAAAGTGGAGCATTTATTATTTTTATAAATCTGATTACCCATAATCTACATGAATAAATGTTACAAATATATTTCATGGTATCTGCAACCATCCTCTCTACTTTCCCTAAAGTTTACATTATGTTGAATTTGCTGTTTATCATATCCATGTACACCTTTATACTATTTACCATAGGAACATGTATCCTACAAAGTTTACATGATTTCACCTTTATATAGATGTTATGCTGTAATTTTACATACTATGTCTTTTTCATTCAACATGAAATTTATCCATGTTAAGACATGTAGCTTTAGCTCATTCGTTTTCAGTCATATACTGCAATTTATTTACTCGTTCACCTCTTGATAGATATTTATGTGGTTTGGAACACTTGGATTGAATAAACAATGGCAATATGATCATCTTATGCAAGACTTCTTATGGATCTGCCTTTGACTTTACTTGATACTGCCATTTTGCTCTCCAAAGTGATTGTACCAATTTCTGTGCCAAGCAGCCTGTGAAACTTTTGACTGGGACACATTTACAAAATACTCCCCATGGTCAAATTTTAATTTTTGTAACCTCAGTTGTGTGTACTGGTATCTTATTTTAATTTGGAATTACTGCACTACTGATAGAGATAAACATAAACATTGCCAATTTTGATTTCCTATTCATAAAGTGCCTTTCATACACTTTGACTATGATTACCTTGAATGATTAAGCTTTTGGTAGTGCTGGGGATTAAACCCAGGGCCTTGAGCATACTAGGCAAGCACTACCACTGAGATACATCCACAGATGCCAATCTATTGCTATTATTATATGCTAAATATTAATTTATTGTCAGTCACATGTATAAAAACATCTTTCCCAAGCATGGCTTTTCTTTTAATTCATATATCTCTTGATGCAGAGGTTTTCAACATTTAATGTTGCAAATTTCTAGGTCTATTTCTTTACATTTTGTGATTCTTGTATTATATTTAAGAAATCTTTCTGTATACTAAGAATTATTTTCCTTGTTTTAGTTTGTTTGCTGTATTTTTGTTTTTGAGACAGAGACTAGCTGGCTATGAAATCATGATCCTCATGCATAGGCCTCTTAAGTGTTGGCATTACAAGCATGTGCTACAAGGGTTGTTTCTTCCTAAATTAAAAAAATAAAAAGCCAGGCGTGGAATGCATGCCTTTAATCCTAGCACTTGGAAGGCAGAAGTAGGAGGATCACTGTGAGTTCAAGGCCATCCTGGAACTACAGCGTGAGTTCCAAGTCAGCTTGGGATAGAGTGAGACCCTGTTTCAAAACTATCAAAAAAATTTAGACATTTAAAATTTTTAAGTATCACTCTTATTATAAGATTGACTTATAGCTGGGCGCAGTGGCACACACCTTTAATCTCAGCACTTGGGAGGCAGAGGTAGGATCATTGTGAGTTAGAGGCCACCCTGAGACTACATATTTAATTCCAGGTCAGCCTGGGCTATGGTGAAACCCATCTCGGAAATAAATAAATAAATAAATAAATAAATAAATAAATAAACAAACAAACAAACTAACTAACTAACTAACTAAAAATAAAAGCCTAACTTGCCCTTGGGTCTGGAGAGATGGTTTAGCAGTTAAGGCCTTTACCTGCAAAGCCAAAAGACCCTGCTTCGATTCCCCAGGACCCACATAAGCCAGATGCACAAGGTGGCACATGCCTCTGGAATTCATTTGCAGTAGCTGGAATTGCTGGTGCACCAGTTTTCTCTCTCACTCTCTCTCTGTCTCATTCTCTCTCAAATAAATAAAATAAATATAAAAAGGATTGACTTACTACAAAATAATAAGTGTGTCTTTTCTTTATTGCTTCTCCAATTTGTGGTGTGTGTATAAAATTATATATATATGTTCATGAATATATATGTGTATATACACACCTATATATACATGTATGCCTATGTATATTTTTATATTACATTTTCTTCAACATGAAAGAGTAAAGTTAGAAAAATAAATAATAGACCTCTAACAAAAATTTCCTAAACATGTCCAAGTTAAAAGCAATTTATAGCTAATTCAGAAATCAAAAAGAAAATTATAATGGAATTACAAAATGTTTTTAATTAAACATTGTCACATGTCAGAAACTGTGGAACATAACAAAGGTAGTTCTTGGAGAAAATTCAAAAATTTAAGTTCTTGGAATTACACACAAGGAAACCTAAAAATTGAAGAGTAAGGCACTCTAGTTAAGACGTGAGACTAACCCAAAGAAATTAGGAAGAAATAAAGGGTAGAAATGAAGAAAAAGACAAAGATATGATAGAAAAGAAATCAAAACAACCAATTTTATTTTTTGGAATGACTGTATTACATAGAAACACATATATAAATATTCATATACAAATAGATTCTTTAATGAATCTGGCTGTGTTCCAATACATATTTACTTATATTATTCCAAAATGTCAGTAACTAATAAATTGTTTTTATTTGTGATGTAAGAATTTAACTTAGAGCATCATGCTTGCTGTTGAATCCCATCCCCTTTAACCTAAAATAGTTTACATTAAAAAATGTTAAAAAGGGAAAAGAAATAATAGGGTCATACACCATCCAAGTCAATGTTTGTCAATTTGTTTTTTGTTAGTGTGGTTGTGTATGTGTCTGGTCATATTCATGTGTGTGATTGTAAGTGCATACATAACAGGTGTACATGTGGAGGTCAGAGGATTAACTTCAGGTATTAATCCTCACATTCCACCTTGTATGAGGCAGGCTCTCTTGTTCCTGCCGGTGTTCACTGGCAAGCAAGCTTCTTGAAATTCTCCTGCCTCTACCTCCCATCTCACTGTAAGCACACTAGGATTACAGACACGCCACAGCATTCAAGATGTTACATGGGTTCTGGGGCGCCAAACTTAGGTCTTCACACTTCAGTGGATAAAGATCCACTGAACCATCTTTCCAGTCCATGTTTGCCAGTTCTTAGTTGAAACATTTTCTAATGCACAGCAAATGCTATCTATATTTCCCATCATTAATATAACTTGGCAGCATTAATATTTCTTCAATTTTAAATAATATTTGTTTCCATAGCAATTTTCTCATCAAACTCACAAACAGAAGGCAAAACAAAGAGGTCATAATACATGAAATCACAGCTTCCTATGCAGTGTTCTGAAAAATATATAATTAAGTCTGCACTTATCTGGAGGGCTGAACTTTAGTACTAAGACTTAGATCAATGGGACACAAAGTGTTTCAATGATTTCATCAGTGACTAACACTGAGAGTAGCATAGAAAACTCACTAGAAAGCCGGCTCAGGAGGGCCACCTCCTTGCAGAAGCCTGCCCTGAACTGCCCAGACACAGTTTATGGGAAGAAGGGTTTTCTTTTTTCAAGCTTATAGAACCAGGGGGAAGTTCCATCAATGGTGGAAGAAGCTACTTCCCATTCATACATCCAAGCAGACAGAAAACCCACCATCAGCCAGCAAAACAACAAAAACATCAAATAGCAGAGAGCCTGCCAGAGCTCACACTGTTCTCTATAACTTTGGGCTGGAATTCAGATCTTTCCCCAGTGACACCTTAGGGCTGGACTCCAAGATCAATCCTTACTGACATCTCCTCCAGTCAGGCAGCTGTAAATCCAAGTTATAAGCCTAATAAAAGACCTGGGTCTATGAAGGAGACATACATACAAACAACCACACATGGTCATTGCAAACTTTAGCCTTCTCTCTCGCTTGAGTGTTCTGTATTATATGACTATGACTACGGATTGCTTGCTATGAAATAATTAAATGATCATTAAATTAATGTTTAAATGAAAGATTTAAGGGGCTGGAGAGATGGATTAGTGGGTAAGGTGCTTGTCAGCAAAGCCAAAGGACCCAGGTTTAATTTCCCAGTACCCACATACTCTCTCTCTCTCTCTCTTTTTCTCTTCCTCTCAAATAAATAAAATTTTAAAAATTTAAAGATTATTTTAAAAGAAACCTTAAGAACTAGGCTTGGTGGGATAGAGAGACTGCGTAGTGGTTAAGGCACTTACCTCCAAAGCCAAAAGACTCAGATTTGTTTCTCCATTACTCACAAAAAGACAGATGCACAAGTTGGCTCATGCATCTGGAGTTCATTTGCAGTGGCTGGAGGCCCTGCTGGACCCATTTTCTCTTTCTCTCTCCATCTCTCATCTTACACTTTTTCTCTCAAAAAAATAAATTAACTAATTTTAAAAAAAGAAGTTCATCATACCCTCTCAATCTTCTGTTTATCTCTCTATCACTCCCTCTTCCCTCTCTTCTCTCTTTCTCTTTCATATTACCTATACTTTTTCTTCCTTCTTCTTCCTTGGCACTGACCTATAACTCCCAATACCAGCATGTGGTTAACATCCATAATGAGCTGTTGATCAGAGAGACCTACAAGAACATGGATTTCTGTCAGAGTACTTGATGACCCACCAAAGGTTATTGGTACTACCCTACTGCTGAAGACACCATATACTGTTAGGGTGGAACATGGAGAGACATGGCTGGAATCTGGAAGAGAGTCAGTCCCCAGACAGTTAGCTTGTCTAGTGCCAGAAGGTGCTAAATAAGTGACTGGGAGAAAATGACCAACATCTGTCTAAGCAACTTGTGGTCTAAGCTACTCAGCAGTAAATGGCCTGATGTGATGCTCACACAAGTGCAGTAGTGACACACAGCCATGGTGGGTTATCAACTCCTCTAGATTTGGCTAATGGATCTGCTCAGTGGAATGTAACCCATACCTGCAAGTGCAAAACAAGTCAGAACCATATCCACAAATGAGACCATTCTCCAATATCAAGCTCCCACTAATAGTGGGATACAAGAAGGCCTTCACCTATTAAATTCTCTCTAAAATAATAATGGGTATCCATGTATCTTGCACTGACCCCTCTCTCCATTGGAGAATCTGCTTCTCTTTTTCAGATGGATGCATATCCTGAGGAGAGAAGCAGCCCATTGCACCTCACCAGGGTACCAGCTGAAGCCATAGAGTTATAGGGGAAATGAGCAAGAGTTCTGCTTTCTCGGTGAACCTGGTACCAGCACAAGGGTGAAGGAGATAGACACAAAGGAATTTCAACCCCTACCAAGTCAGATATCCAGAGACGCAGAGACTCACAAAACCTCGTCACTGAAATAGACCTAAAATGAACCCAACATGGCTCAGGGAAACTCGTGGAAGAGGGGGCGGAAAGATTGTTAGAGCCATGAGTTGTGTCATTATACACAGAGTTATTGCCTCTCCCACATAATTGATGGCTGCACCCATAAAGCAAGACCCACATTACCCATGGGAGGAGTACAGGGAGAAGGCTAATGATGGTACCATCATGGCTGTATATATACTATATACATAACTAATAAAAAATATTAAAAATAAAAAAGAACTGGGCTTGGGTTTTATCCCCAGCAAACATAACATGCACAAAAAGATAACTCTTGACAGGTTAGGGAGAGATAGACTATAGGGAGTGAGAAGGGCTTGAAGGGGTGGGGGGTAAATGGGTAATGAAGGAATTAGATAAAAGTTAAGACAATGTAAATCAGTTCTATGGAAATCTTCCTTCTGGCTAGCATTCTAAAAGATATAACAACCACTAAAAGGGGGTGAGGACAATTCAGACAGAAAGTAGAATAAGGTTCACCCTTAAAAGCATGGACTCAGGCCAAGAATTGGCTTGCCTTCTCCCCAAAGAGAGCTGTTGGCTAGAAAGACCCATGAGGTCCCCCATACAATGTAGGTCATTGCCAAAACACTTTATTACCTGCCAGAGTTAAAGGGTAAGACTCTGTTCCTAAAGACACTGCAGGCTGTGATCACAGGACATTGGAATACCATGCCGGAACCAAAAGGAAAAAACTATCTCCTTCCTGGCTAGCTCTCCTAGTGCTGGAGAGCCCGTGGAAGCTGCTGGAAGACAATGGTCACCAATAGCATGAATATGCAAGGGACCCTGTAGGCTACGAAATCAACCCACTGGACAAAAAATGCATACTTTTGCAACAGTGGCATACAGCCTCTGCAAGTTACCAACTGTTCTCTGACTGGACACGAGGCCCACTCAATGGGACAGAACTCGTATCTGGTACTGGAAACCAAGTCAGATTCCCATGGTCAGGAAACCCAGACATCAGAGAGAAGCCCCCACTACTCTCTGGAGAGGAAGAGTGGGTTTGTACACAAAAAGTTTCTCAAAAAGCTTTGCATACTCCCTTTAACATTAGCTGTTGTCACTTTTGGTTGGGGTTTGAGAATCTGTTTTGATTAACAGAAGGCAGAGAAAATGGAGGAGAACAAGATCTATTGACAACACAAAATGATAGTCGACTGCACATGACTAGATGTGCTACCTCTACCACATTTGTTGGGGCCCAGGAGAAATTGCAGAGGAAGTGGCAACATGAAGACTGCTGTCACTGATAGTCTGACAACCAGCTCCAGGGCAATGGTGACAGAATGATAAACAATCAAAATCCATCAAAACAGTGATCCAAAAGCTACAAAGAACTTAACAGTAAATCAGACTGCCAACAGGCCTGCCATGGCTCAGGGAAAATTGTGGAAGAAGGTGTGGAAGGATTGTAAGGGACACCAAATAGGTAGGAATACCTTGAGGCATGGTCCCCCCCTGCTACCCTACAGGGACTGAGTGAGGTTTTTATGGCCCCAAAGTGAATATCATAACCCCATTGAGGAGGGCCCCAGGGAAATGGGAGCAAAAGTGAGGGGAGAAAAGAGTATAAAAAAACAAATAGTTCTTCTATTGAATCATCTAGGCACTCAATTGAATAATACATATTAACAGAAAAATTGTAGCTACATGTTTTGAGCACTAGGAATGACTCACAACCATTTATGTTGAAGAACAGAAAGCTGATGTAAATGTGTGCCTTATGCATATGGATGAACATGAAACAAATTAAAAATAAGTTGGGCTATTGGACGTTGTCATAGTGGTTACTCATAAGCACCATCATTGCACTATGAAGAAAACTGATTTTGGACATGCTTGGTTGCTGGATAGTGTTGTCAACTTGATTTAAATGGGAGCTTTGATGCTTAGAACCCTGATTCTGCTCTTTATTTTACACTGCTAGCCCAAATTGGATACATATGAGGAAGTTGGACCAAGCAGTAGCTATTTGTCCTTAGAAAATTACCACAGTTATATGTAGGATGGTCAAACAGAGTGACACCTTGGGAATATAGACTATTTCTCTCTTGTATTCAATGTCCTTCTAATCTTTTAGATACAATGCCTAAAAGCCAATAGGAATACCAGTTCACAGTCAAACCTTTAGCTGCAGAACAGAGGTGGTGGCTGTGTTAAAGTGGAAGCATTTTAAAGGACATCTCAGGGCAAGCCCACACTGCACCTGCAACTTCACATTGTGAAGGAGTTGGAGATTCCCAGTTCACAGCTGACTTTAAGAGCTTGATTGTCACCAGTGTATCGGGCACACTGGCCCCTAACTTTTTCTATATCGCTCTGGCTAATCTTTCTAGGTTGCTGTCTTGTCACTCCCTCTAACAAGCCTGTAAATGATCTAATCATAAGTTCTTGATCTTATATAGAATTCATCTCCCTGTGGTAACTGGATAATTGGAAAGATCTGATCTCTTCTATTACAAGATATAGGAGTGGGGAAAGACTTCCTGAATAAGACCCCAGTAGCTCAGTAATTTAAACAATCACTCAGCCAATGGGATCTCATTAAGCTAAAGAGCTTTTGCACAGACAAACAGACCATAATCAGAGCCAATACATTACCCACAGAATGGGAGAGAAACTTCACCAGCTAAACCACTGACAGAGACCTAATATCTAGAATCTACAAAGAAGTCAGAAAACTAAACAATATAAAACCAAACAACCCACTCAAAAAATGGGGCAGAGAACTGAATAGGGAATTCTCAAAGGAAGAAAATACAAATGGCTAACACACACTCAAGAAAATGTTCAACATCCCTAACTATCAGGGAAATGCAAACTAAAGCAACTATGAGATTCCCTCTTACCCCAGTAAGGATGGTAATTACTAAAAAATCAAATGACAACAAATGTTGGCGAGGATGTGGGGAAAGAGAAACCCTCATTCACTGTGGGTGGGAATGCAAACTTGTACAACCACTATGGAAATCAATACGGAGATTCCTGAAAAGGATGAATATAGAGTGACCAACAGACCGTTATTATTCCAGTTATTACCTTACTGGGCATTTACCCTAAATGCTCCATGCTTCACTACAGAGATATTTGCTCAACCTTGTTTATAGCTGCTGAATTCATAATAGCTAAGAACTGGAATCAACCCAGGTGTCCATCATTGGAAGAATGGATAATGAAGTTATGGTGCATTTATACAATGGAATTCTACTCAGCAGTAAGAAAAAAAATGATACAATGAAATTTGTAGGAAAATGGAAGGACTGGAACTGATCATATTCAGTGAACGCACAATCACAGAAAGACAAACTCCACATGTCCTCACTCATCTGGGATTGCTAACCTGGATCAGCTCGAGTAGCTGGCATACCAGATAGGCAACTTGTGGCCCAGATAATAGGGATGCAAGGGTTTGGGGGGAGGGGAAGGGGAGATTGGGAGGAAACAAAACAAAACTAAACCCCAAACAAACTGGTATTATAGAAACTTTTTATCCTTGAAGGTAAACTAAAAGATTTAACCTTCAACAGGAGTATGGAGGGGGCTCCTGAAAAGAAGGGCCCTGGAGAGGGTGGAACAAATCCTCACATTGAGCTACCCACATTGAGCTGTTGATCAGAGAGACCTATGAGGTCCCCCAAACAAGACAGACTTCTGTCAAAGCACTTGATTGCCCACCTGAGGTGAAAGGTAAGATCCTATTGCTGCAGATAGCATATTCTGCCAACACAGAACATGGAGAGACCTAGTTGGAATCTGGAAGAGAGCCAGTCCCCAGGCAATTAGCCCATCTAGTACTGGAAAGCCCTACATGAGCTACTGGGGGAAAGTGGCCAACAATACTGTGAGCAAGCAGGGGTCTAAGCTACTCAGAAGCAATCAGCCTGACAAGATGGACAAGCCAGTGCAATGGTGGCACACAGCCTAGGTAGATAACCAATAGCTTTCTGATTGGCTAAGATATCTTCTCAGTGGAAAGGAACTCCTATCTGGAACTGGGAACCTGGTCAGAATCCTATGGAGAAAAAGATTATGCTCTCCAATGTCAAGCTCCCACTAGTCTTTGGCTAAAAGAGGGGCTACATCCATCAAAATCTCCCTAAATCAATAACATTTATCCCATTTGCCCTATGATGATTTCACTCTCCATTGGAGAATCTGTTTTTCTTTTTCAGATGGTAGAAAATCCTGAGGAAATAATCCAGCCTTTGCACTTCAAAGGCCCAGCTGAAACCTCAGAGGAATTGGGGAGCCGAGCAAGAGTGCTGTTTCCACAGTGAGCCTGACAATCAGCGCCAGGGTGAAGGAGACAGACCCTAAAGATACTCACCACATACCAAAGCAGAGATTCAGAGGCTCCTAAGAGCTCATCACTGAAGTAGACTTAAAACATACCCACCAAGGCTCAAGGAATTTTGATGAAGAAGGGGTGAAAAGATTGTAAGAGCCAGGTTGGGATGTCATCTAGAGGCATTGAACCCCCCTCCAATATCTGACTGCTGGTGAATACCAGCAGACCCACTGAGGAGGTCCCCCAGCAAAATGGGGGCAGGGATTAGGGAAAGGATGGTACTAACACATGATATATCCATATGTATGTCTGTAATTTAGAAGCTAATGTAAAAATGCTATACACAGGGCTGGAGAGATGGCTTAGCTGTTAAGGCGCCTGCCTGCTAAGCCGAAGAACCCGGTTCCAATCTCGAGGTCCCACGTTTAGCCAGATGCAAAGTGATGCAAGGGCGCAATGCTGCACTTGACCACAAGGGGGCGCACGCATCTGGATTTCGTACACAGCAGCTGAGAGACTGCTGGCGCGCCCATCTCTATCTGTCTCCCTCTCCCTCTCTCTCTGTCTGTCTCTCTGTCCAAAAATAAATAAAGTAAAAAAAATGCTATACACAATCTCCAAATCTTGTAATTAAAAATAACTTTCAACATAATCATATATCATTGATTGAAGTACCTAATTTTACTTTATTTTTTTCATCTCATTTCCCAGATAATTGTATAATAAAATGAATTTAAAAGGGAAAAAGAGGGAGTATAACCTGTTTATATATCTATCAAAGCAAGCATGGTGGTGCATGTCTTTATCCCAGCATTCGGGAGGCATATGTAGTAGTATTGCCAGCCTGGGACTACATAGTGAATTCCAGGTCAGCCTGGGTTAAAGTGAAATCCTCAAGGAAAAAAAAGAACCTAATGAGTGACTTCTTTCCCTAGCCTAAACAAGGTTTTATCATTCAGAAAATTGGTAAAAACTAACTCAAATAGCTAAATTACACAGAAGAGAAATCAGAAACTCATTTTTCCTGTCAGGTACACGTAAAAGTCTTTTCTCACGAATAACAAACTATTATCATAAAATGATATCTTTTCCTCTTCAAAACCTGTCTAGCTGAATGAAATTGAGAAAAGTATCTACCTTTTTAGGAACTGCAGTAAATTTTCAAAAAAGAAAATGCTGGAGAATGACCTACAGCGAGCAAGTTTTTAAATTTTGCTCAATATGAACATGATATGTATAATCCTCCATTAGTGGCCATTAATAGTATTTTGGAGAATAGGTAGGACATTCTATACAAGAATATAAAGAAAATGTTATGTTGGTTTAAATCTAGTATTTAATACAAATAGGTTTCACTTTATACAAAACAAATTAATACTATTTTTAATCATGATTGAGAACAAGGAAAAATGTTGTATAGCTCTTATGAGCCTAAATAATCCATCACTCAATGTTTAAGAACCTTTGGATTAGATAATACCTGGGGTGTCTTCAGGCTCTGATTTTAGCATAACTAAATCTTGATCATACATTATAATAAAGCATATGATTCATATCCCTTTTACAGCAGACTGAAATTTATCACCACAAAAATTACCTTTTTTGTCAGGGCCAGAATCTGGTGCTTTCTAACCACACCCTTTGTCTCAGAAGCTTAACTTTTTATTAAACCTGATATTGATTTTACATTCTAGCATAAATCTGTACTAATTCTAATTAGCATATTTTGCATGTGTGCTTGTGTGGTTTGTATGATTTGTTTGGTGTGGTGAATGTACATGTGTGTGATGTGTGTACCCCATAAGCTTGTGGACAAAGGCTAGAAGACAATATGGGGTGTCCGTCTCTATTGCTCATCCACATGTTTCTTTAAGACAGAGTCTCTCTCACTGAACCTGGAGCTGCTAAGTTTTTGGTCAGACTAGCTGACCGCTGAGCCCCAGTGATTCTCTGGGCCACTAGGGTTACTGGTGTATATGGTGGATGCTGGGAAATAAAACCAAGGGCAAAGTAGGCCCTCTCAGACCCTCATGCTTACCTGCTGAGCCATCTCCCTAGCCTCTGCTAATTTTAAATGTATCCTTTTGTGACTTGTAGGCTTTCATCGTTATTTCACTAAATTAGTTATATGTAATTCTTTTCACTACAAAACTATCCGTTTGTCGTTCAAAACTGCTAAAATTGGCAAGATTTCTTTCTATGACGAAGTGAGAATTCTGACAAATACCCCTCTCTCTTTAAGCACTCATAAATCGAAACTAAATGGTCAACACCACCCAGTTCAGAGCTCCATCAAGTGAACAGATGTCAACAAATAGACGTGCTTATTGTTGAAAAGCTACTAGACACTTCAGGCAAGAACTCTGGAAGTCTGTTTCCTACTTGCCTGGGGCTGCATCCCCAGTGCCTCCTTTAGTAGAAGACAATGGCACTTGCAAGTGTCACAGAGATCAACTTCAGAGTGACAGCTTCACAGCCCATGATGGTTCCTCTTGATTGGATTTGGAATCCCTTAGGAGACACACTTTCTGGATGTGTCTGTAAGGGTGTTTCCATAGAGGTTTAACTTCTCCTGAATAGAAAAGGACAAAAGTAGAAAGCAAGCTGAACACCAGCATTCATCTTTCTCTGCTTCTGAGTGAGGGTACAATGCGACCAGTTGCCTTAAGCTCCTGTTGCCATGCCTTTCCCAACCATGATGGGCTGTATCCCTTAAACACTTCATCCCTTGGGCCAAATTCCTTGTATGTGTTGTCACAGGCATGAGACAAATAGCTAACACCTTGTCCAACAGGGTGGACTTGATTTGAAGCACAGCTAGAAAAGTGCTGCTGTCAGAAGCAGTAGCAAACTCAGTAAGAAGCAAAAAGGGGAAACCTACAGCCCTGAGAACCAGAAATTCCAGGGCCACGGGGAGGCTATGAAGAAATTTAACATGAATATAGGGCTGGAAATGAGAGCCCTTGAAAAGTGCAAGAAAAACTCTCCAAGCATCTAACTGACTGGTGACATTACAAGTATGGACAAGGAGAAACTAATGCACTCAGGGGAGAGTAACGGCTGAGGAAAAATTTGAGACTTCCTGCCCAAACTCAGAATGGACATTGAAACCCCACACAAAGTGATCAGCAGAGTGTGACGAAGGGCTTCAGGTGCTTGAGAACCACCGTTGCCTCGTCTTTGTCCAAGTGCTCAGAGGTGCAGATGGAGCAGCAGCATCTGTATCTGTAGGACAAAATTTGCACACAGGAAAAGAAAATCCACAGAGACAGCAATGGCCATTAAAACTCCACCCCGTATCACAGGAGAGCCAGATCCTACAAATTAAATTAAGGTGGGATAATAAAAACAATACAAGCAGGGTTGGAGAGATGGCTTAGTGATTAAGGTGTTTGTGAAGCCAAAGGACCTCGGTTCAATTCTCTAGGACCCATGTAAGCCAGATGCACAAGGAGTTGCATGCATCTGGAGTTCGCTTACAGTGGCTGAAGACCCTGGTGGGCCCACTCTCTCTCTCTCATATCCTTCTTTCAAACAAAAAGTAATACAAACAAAAACAAACACTCAGAGAAGAAAAGGCAGAATCCAAAGTTAGTATAGCATGCCCTTAAAACCTCTGGGTTTTGCTGGGTATAGTGATGTAAACATATAACCCCAGTGCCCAGAAAGCACAGGCAGGAATATAGTGTCAAGCATGCAAAGAATAAAGGAGTGTTTTCCATATTCCAGAAAATACCTTTTTTAACAAAAATTTTACTGACAACTTCCATAATTATAGACAATAAACAATGATAATTCCCTCTCCCCTCACTTTCCCCTTCACAGCTCCACTCCCTATCAATACCCTCCCCCTCTCAATTAGTCTTTTATTTTGATGTCATCATCTTTTCCTCCTGAAAATAGCTTTTTAAAAATATTTTACTTGGGGGCTGGAGAAATGGCTTAGCGGTTAAGATGTTTGCTTACAAAGCCAAAGGACCCAGGTTCGATTCCCCAGGACCCACGTAAGCCGGATTCACAAGGGGCACATGCATCTGGAGTTCGTTTGCAGTGGCTAGAGGCCCTGGTGTGCCCATTCTCTGTCTGTCTCTCTTCTCTCTCTGCTTGCAAATAAATAAAAAATTAAAAGTAAATAAAAATAAAAATATTTTATTTATTGGTGTGTGCATGCCTGCATGCATGCATGCGTGTGCTTGCATGCATGTGTGCGTGTGTGTGTGTGTGTTTGTAGGGGTGCACCAAGGACTGTTGCCACTGCAAGTGACCGTCAGATGCATGTTCCACTTCTTGTATCTAGCTTTTCATGGTACTGCTGACTTGAACCTAGGCCTGCAGGCTTCACTATCAAGCAAGCAAGCATACCCCAGGACAGAAAATGATCTTTTGAAAAGAAGTGACTCTGAATGGGTCCCAGTGTCACAATTAGTGAAAAACCTAGATGCATGCGCCACCATGAGTTTGTTAGCAATGGCTGGAGGCCCTGTCGTGCCCATTTTCTCCCTCCCTCCTACTTTCCCCCTCTCTCAACAAAGGGACTGGAGAGATTGCTTAGTGGTTAAGGTGATTGGCTGCGAAACTTAAGGACCCAGGTTCAATTCCCCAGTAAACATCAAAGCCAGATGCACAAGGGGACACATGCACCTGGAGTTCATCTGCAGTGGGTAGAGGCCCTGGTGTGTCCATTCTCTCTCTTTCTGCCCCTTCCTCTCTCTCAAATAAATAAGTTAAAAGTTCACAAGAGGAATTGAACAGGAAATTAAAGAAGGAAAGAAAGAGTTTTACAAAGAACTTAAGACACATCAATAATGTTCATGTTGAAAAATAGACTAAGAAAAGAAAGAAGAAAGGTAAACATGATTTCCACTCAACAAACATACCAAACAAACGTCTCCTGAGAACCTCAATAAAGAGGAAATGGGAAGACAAAGGGGCAGAAAACATAGGAAGAAAGGCCTGCAAACATCCCAATGATAATGAAAAGCCTTAATACAGGTCTAAGGAGCTCAGTCAAGCAGAAATCCACACGTATACACACTATAGTCCAAATGTTAAAGTATAGAGAAATTTTTCAAAACAGAAGAAAAATATTAATCATATACAGGGGACTGTGACTTCATATCAGAAATCTGGAGAGTGAATGGAAGTATATGACATATTCAAAAGGCCAAACAAAAACCACAGCAAAGTTAGTCATGAAACCCATATCCATGGACATGGATCTGGAGAGATTGTTAAGTGGTTAAAGGCACTTACTTACAAGTCCTGATGGGCTGAGTTTGACTCCACAGTACCCATGTAAAACTAGATGCTCAAAGTGGCACATGTTTATGGAGTTTGTTTGTAGTAGCAGGAGGCCCTGGTGTGCCCATCCCCCCTCCATTAAATAAATAAATAAATAAATAAATATGTTTTTTAGAGATAGCGAGAGGAAGAGAGAGAGAGAGAGAGAGATGGGGGGGGGCGCGCCAGGGCCTCAGGCACTGCAATCGAGCTCCAAATGTTTGTGCCACCTAGTGCACATGTGCAACCTTGCACTTGTGTCATCTTTGTGCATCTGGCTTATGTGGGATCTGGAGAGAGATCAAACATGGGTCCTTAGGCTTCACAGGCAAGCACCGTAACCTCTAAGCCATCTCTCCAGCCCAAGAAAAAGATTTTTAAAAGAAACAAACCCATGTCTAGCAAAACTATCCTTCAAAAATGAAGATGTAGTAACATTATTTTTCTTTTCTTACTTCTTTAAGGAATATATCATAAATCAGCTGTGGTGATTTATACCTATAATCCCATCATTTTAGAGGCTGAGGTTTGACTATTGTGATGCATTTGAGGCCAGAGCAAGTTTCAGGTGGTCAGCCTGGATGAGAGTGAGATTCTCCCTTACCTCAATAGTTTTAAGTTGAATACAAACACAACTGAGTGTGTGGTTCACATCTGTAAGTCCAGTACTCAGGAGACTAAGGAAGGATGATTGCATAGGTTCGAGACCATTCAGGGCTACATAATTAAGTGCCATGCCAGCCAGCATTACATGGTAAGACCATGTCTCAAAAAAAAAAAAACACAATAAAAAGCTATTCAAGGGCTGGAGAGATGGCTTAGAGGTTAAGGCGCCTGCCTCCTAAGCCTAAGAACGCCGGTTCCAATCTCCAGGTCCCACGTTTAGCCAGATGCAAAGTGAGGCAAGGGCGCAATGCCACACTTGACCACAAGGGGGGCGAACACATCTGGATTCCGTTTGCAGCAGCTGAGAGGCTACTGGCGCACCCATCTCTATCTGTCTCCCTCTCCCTCTCTCTCTGTGTCTCTCTCAAAAAAAAAAAAAAAAGCTGCCGGGCGTGGTGGCACACGCCTTTAATATCAGCACTCGGGAGGCAGAGGTAGGAGTAGTGTCATGAGTTCTAGGCCACCCTGAGACTACATAGCTAATTCCAGGTCAGCCTGGACCAGAGTGAGACCCTACCTTGAAAAAGCAAAAAAAAAAAAAAAAAAGCTATTTAACACTGTGTTATTGGCTATATTACATAATGTGCAATTTATAAGATAATAACACAAAAGGAGGAAGAATGACATTGAAGGAACATTGTTGCTATATTTAGGTGGAAATAATTTGGTGTTAATTTTGAAATAGAATGTGACAACTTAAGAGACATACTGTAATTACTAAAGTAATCACTATGAAAATAATGGAAAAGAAAAAGCTTTAAAAACTAACACAATGGGCTGGGCAGATGGTTCAATGGATAAAGCACTTGCCCCTAAACTGAGTGCCTGAGTTTGGATCCCCAGAACACCTTGTAAAAGTCAGATGTTGTGGCAGGCATCTGTAATCCCACCACACAGGGAGAAGGGAGATGGAGACATGAGGATTTCCTGGAAACTGGAGGGCCAGGTAGCCTGCTGAGACACAACAGGAAACAACAAAGATATCCTGCCTCCAACAAGGTGGAAGGTGAAAACCTATACTATAAGTTATCCTCTGACCTCCAGGTGCATGTTATGCACATAAGCAGCTGTAGTTCAGGGGTAGAGTGCTTGCCTAGCTTGCATGAGATCCTGGGCTCCAACCACATTACTGAAAAAACAAGAAAGAAAGAAAGAAAGAAAGAAAGAAAGAAAGAAAGAAAGAAAGAAAGAAAGAAAGAAAGAAAGAAAGAAAGAAAGAAGGAAAGAAAGAAGGAAGGAAAGAAGGAAAGAAAGAAAGAAAGAAAGAAAGAAAGAAAGGAAGGAAGAAAGAAGGAGGGAGAGAGAGAAAGGGAGGAGAGAGAGAGGGAGGAGAGGAAGGAAGGGAGGAAGGAAGGAAGGAAGGAAGGAAGGAAGGAAGGAAGGAAGGAAGGAAGGAAGACAAAAATACATAAACCAGAATACTAAAATATAAATAGCACAGAAGAAAACAGTAAAGGTTCAATAGAGGAATTTTTAAAAATCACAGTATAAAGAAAACAACCAAAATATAAACCCAACCATATCAAGAATTTCCTTAAAATAAAAAGAATAAAATCTGTGTCCAAAGGACACATAGTATATTAGGGCCAAAGTTAAGGAGGAAAAGAGATAGGCATAAAGGACCATGGGCATTTTGGAGGTGATTCAAATACTATGTGTTTTTAGTGAGGAGAGCATGACTAACTAAATAAATAGGTATAAAGAAGAAAGAGAACTCATTGACAATTATAAGCCTCATTACAAAAAACATAGATAGAAGGGCTGGGGATGTAGCTCAGTTGTTATAGTGCCCACCATGCATGAAGTCCTGAGTTTGCTCCCCAGCACCACATAATATGGGACATAGTGGTGCAGGCAAATAATTCCAGCACTTGGGAGGTGGAAACAGGAGGATAAGAAGTTTAAGGTTAGCTTCATCTATATAGTGAGTTTGAGGATACTCTGGGATACAAGAGATCCTGTTTTAAAAATATAAATACAATTAGAGAAGTAGGTCCCTTAAATATATGCCTATCATTTAGCTGAGGACATTGGAGACTGACCTGGAAATCTGACAAGTCAGTGCACTGCCTGTGTGACGTTGTCTTTCAAAGATTCAAGCAGTTTAATAAATCGACACAAAGAACCTTTACCCAAGTCTTGAAATTTTTCATCAGTTAAAATGATTCCATGTTAGACAGTGTCTGAGCTGAAAGAAGGTTCTCTAATAAACTTGCTTCACATTACATAGCCAGACACCATTATTTTGGTTGGATTTTTAAATAATGAAGCAAACTTGAATTCCTTATAAGCAGCTCATGTCTTAGCTCTCGACTGGTACCAAAATAATATTCAAATCGCTTTTTATTATTTCTGAAAGAAAAGTCATAAAGTTCTCAACTGTTTGCAAAAATATGACTTTTTCCTTTTTCTATTTTTCATTTTGCAAATTTTCCTATTAATATCCTTTAACACAATTTTCTTTCTCTGATCCAGATGCCATACAATGGATTCTTTTAATTTGGAACAGTTCATCTGCTGTTCTTGTTTTAAAAAGCATTTTGGTTATTTCTTTGTTTGCTTTGCATTTATGTGAGTGCAGTATTGTGTGTGTGTGTGTGTGTGTGTGTGTGTGTGTGTGTGTGTGTGTGTGTGTGTTTAAATGTGTTGTGTGAGGGTCTGCATATGTATGCAGATTCCAGAAGACAACCTCAGGTATCATTCTTAGGAATGATGTCTACCCTCTTTGAGACAAGCTTTCTCATTGTTCTGGTGGTTACCAAATAGGCTACAGTGGCTGGCCAGTGAACTCCAAGGATCCATCTATTTGTACTTTTTCAGCACTGGAATTACAGGTATGTGCAACTATGCATAGATATATGTACATACTGGGGACTAAACTCAGGTCTTCATGCTTGCAAGACAAGTACTTTATCCATTGAGCTACTTCCCAGCCATAGTTTTGCTTTTGTTAATTGAAGTATCACCCATTTTGTTGTGGAATGTCCCTTAATCTGGATTTATCTGATGTTTATTAACACTGGATCATGATTAAGCCTTGGAACAAGTGTTCCAAAGATATGATACTACAAAGTACAGCATGCCAGCAGGTATATGTCATTCATGTGTCCTATTTCTAAAGATGGAACATGAATCATGTGCTTGGCATGTTTTGTCAGATTACTTTATAGTAAAAGAGACATTTTATCCATTGGAATTCATAAATAACCCAAGTCAAATATTTTTAAAATATTTTATTCATTTATTTGAGAAAGAGGGAGGGAGAGAGGGAAAGGAGAGAGAGAGAGAAAGAGAGAAATAGGATGGGTACACCAGGGCCTCTAGCCACTGCAGATGAACTCCAGACACCTGTGACACTTTGTGCATCTGGCTTATATGTGGGCACTGGGGAATCGAACTTGTGTCCTTTGGCTTTGCCTTAACTGCCGAACCATCTCTCCATCCCCCAAATATTTTGATAGCTCTAATTTTGTTCTATTGCATACACTTTGTAGTATCACATGGCAAAGTATGATGTCTTTGAAAATGAATGCATTTAATCATTAACAACCTCACTAGAAGTAGTTTGGGGACAGAATGATACATTTAATTACAAGGCAGACTTTCAGAGGCTATCATATTATACCTGCCATTTTTAAGACATAGATTTAAGTAGAAATCAATAGAAGGATTCTTCAGAAAATTGACCATTTTATTTTTTCCTGGGCCAACATGAGGCTTGTTGTTTATGCTCTGTGCCCAGGAGCCTTGTTGAACAGCCATTTCTTGTGTTTAAAATTCAAGAGCCGCGCTCTTCATTCTAGAGGAAACAAAATGCTTTTCCAATGTACTGACAAATGTACCCTCTCTCCAAATATCAAGAAACCCAAGAGGCCAAACTGAATCAATAAATAAACTTCTAGCCCCTGGCCTGAGCTTCCATGATTTAGTTCCATTTATAAAGTGTTAACCTTGAAATACAGCCTCAGATCAAGCTGAACACACTTTATTACAATACAAAGTGGAAGCACGTTAGAAACCGCACTTGCTCCAAGTTAGCATGTTATGACAGAAAGATTCCCTAGAAATTTAGACAACCAGTGATTTTAGTTTAACTCCATCGCTTAACAGGGCCTGTCTTAAAATCCCTTTATTCATTTTTAAATCCAGGCTCACAGCACAAACAAATCATATCGTACATGAAAGAGCTCTGGACACCATAAAACACGTACAAATGTCAGCCAAAGAGGGGAATGGCCCTCCCAAATACAATGAAGCTGTTATTTCCTACACGGAGAACCATTCAACTTGGATTTGATTCCAAATCACAATCCATTTAGTGCAGAAGTCTCAGCGCGTTGAGAGTCTGAAAATGGAGCATCCGGGTTGCACAAATGTAGCAACACTGAGCAGAGCAGAATTTTAATGATGCCAAGAACCAGGAAGAGACTGCTCAAGAGATTGTTTCCCCGTGCTGACTTCATGGAACGAAGCACATTTTTAAAAGGAGCAGCTGCCAACTTGGGTTGTCAGCCCACTGCAGACTGCTACAGTGAGGCTACAGCTGCTTCTACACCAGGCTGTGGGAAACACTCGCCGCTCTAATCAGTCATGTTCTGGCAAAGAAACAAACCAGTTTACCAAAGTGGAACTCCCTTCAAGTAAGGCCTCCATGCTGTTTTATAAATTCCATGAATCCAATTCTTGAATGATTAGACCCCAAGGAAGGGCGAACGAATTCAGTTCCCCAATGAAGGAGCTAGAAAGATTGGAGACAGATGGTCTGGATGTATTGTTCTCACTACTTTTCTCCTCAGTGCAGAAATAAGGAATGGTCAAGCCAGCAACTTCCCCTGGAAGCTTCCTGTGAAGCAGGAGTTATGCACCAGATGAAAACCTTTTCAGCTACATCCACTTCCAGCTGAAAGCAGCAGCAGGAGGCAAGAGCTAGATGGATTGGGGTTCAGAATGAAGGATCAGCAGGAAGAATGCTTTGGGAATTGGAATTTTAGAGTCAGGAAATTAAGAGACCATCTGAATTCTCATCTTGTTTGCATCTACCTTCCTCCCCATCCTGACAACCACAGCCCAAGATCAAGGATTTGCTTACTTTAAAAAAAAAAAAAAAAAAAAAAAAACAGAGTTGTCTCCCCACTCAGACCAATTCTTTCCCCATCTGCAGCGTAATCTTCTTAAGTGTGTTGGCATTGATTGCTCAGGATGGTGAAATTATGGCTGATTTCTTTCCTTCCCTCCCATGCGTTCCCCTAAGTCCTCAAAGGTGAAGCCTGCCACCGCCTTGCTTTATATATAGAATGGGAAATACAGCTTTCACCTTCTGTCCTCACTGGGGCACTTTTGCAGATAATTGTCCTGAATTCCTAGTTTAAAACAGGCATCCAAGCCATTCTTCTCTCTTTTCCTCCTAGCAATAATTATTATTAAAATTTCTTTGCTTGTTAGCAGTACTTGAGGTTAAACCTAGGACCTGTCACATGCTTTGAAAAGACTGTACCACTGACCCATAGCCTCAGCCCTACCACCTTTAAATCCTTACACCAATATGGTATTTCTCCTTCACTAGTCCACATGACTCTCTCAGTATTCTACATTAGTTTGGTATTGCATTCAACAACTGTGCTCTCAAGCTCTTGACTTCCTCACCTGTAATTAACTTCACTTTCACTCGACATCAGCCTTCTTTCCTGCTGACATTTTACACTGCCTTCACCTAGAGTGTTTCTACACCTGAAATCATAAACTCAAACAGCTTGTCTCCTATCACAACTTCCTCGGCCTCCAGTCCTTTCACACGCTATTCTCTGACCTCAGAAAGCACCCTTTATTTCCCTGATCATTCTGTTTTCTCCCTATCCATCACTTCAACTCCAGTTAGACATTATGTACTGCCAAGGACTCCCTCCTTAAAAACTTATTTTTATGGGACCACATTCCAGTACATGTATAGCAGGCTCTTCTCCCTACTCTTTGTAGAATCTTCATCTCTGCCTACCTTTGGAAAGCTAGAACTCTCCCCACACTTAGTGTTCACTGCAATCCCTACATCTATGGATTCAATTGCTGTATGATGGGAGCTCCTAAGTCCATATCTCTATGCAAAGTTCTCACCCAACTTTCAGATTTTCCTCTGCTTATTGGATCACACATTTCAATATCCAAGAATGTATATCAAAGTAATCACTTTTTTTTTTTTTTTTTTGGTTTTGCAATGTAGGGTCTCACTCTGGTCCAGGCTGACCTGGAATTCGCTATGTAGTCTCAGGGTGGCCTCAAACTCTCGGCGATCCTCCTACCTCTGCCTCCTGAGTGCTGCGATTAAAGGTGTGCGCCACCACACCCAGCAAAGTAATCACTTTTTATTTTGTAATTTTTCAACCCTATCGTATTTCTGTTTTCCTGTCTTAGTGAATGATACGATCAAACCCAAACCTGGAATTAACTCCAGAATTCTCCCAGGCCTTCCCCCAACACATCCAATTGCTGACTCAACTACCTAATCTTTCTTAACCTTGTCCATTCATTATTACTACCTCACATCGCCATGTCATACTTTCATTCCAGATTATAAGTATCCCTTTCCCTGGAAGACATCAGTTACCTCTTATGAAGTCCCATACCAGTTTGAAAGAAGGGTTTCAGTGGAAAGGAAATAGGAGAGGGGGACCAAAGAAAGTAATAAGAGGGGATTATGATCATGGTACATTATGTACATGTATGAAAACTTTCAATAAAATTTTTTTAAAGGCTGGAGAGATGGATTAGCAGTTAAAGCACTTGCCTGCAAAGCCAAAGGACCCAGGTTCAACTCCCCAGGACCCACATAAGCCAGAAGCACAAGGTGGTGCAAGTGTCTGTAGTTTGTTTGCAGCGGCTGGAGGCCCTGATGCACCCATCCTCTCTCTCTGCCTCTTTCTCTCCCTCTCTTTCTCAAATAAATAAACAAAAATAAAATATTTTTTTAAAGTTAAAAAAAGAAATCTCTCTGAGTCCAGCATGATCCCATTTAGGTCCATTCTGTATCATAAAATCAGGAAGCTAATGCATGACATAGTTGTGTGATTTTCCTGCTCACAAACATTGAACTCTTGCTCTTATAACCCAAATTCCAAACTAACTGACATATCCTTTATTGATGAGGCTCCTGGTGATAACCACTCCAGCCTTATTGTCTCTTCTTCCCCCAAACTCCCTACTGATACCCTCATTCATTCTGTCCTGCTCTTGTCATTCATGCCATCTTTGCTTCTATAAAGCAAGCCAAGCACTTTCTTATCTTGAAAATCTTTGCTTTCATTTCCTTGCATGGAAGAACCCCTTTGTATATATGTTGTTCTCTAGTAGTTAATCCTTCAGGCCCCATGATACCACTACTACACTGCCAGACAGGGGGGTCAGTGTGCATCCATTGAAGACATAGTTCCTTATTATAATACTTTCACACTGAGTTTCAGTTGTCAGCTTTACTTGCGCGCGCGCGCGTGCGTGCGTGCGTGCGTGTGTGTGTGTGTGTGTGTTCCCCAGGTGAAAAGCGCTATGTAGGTGGAAAGACTATGTCCACACTGCTCTCAATGGATTTCCTAGAACTTACTGTTGTCTGACACTCTGAACATGCACTACATGTGAAAGTGCATGAATGTTGGGCTGGGGAGATATCTCAGCAGTTAAAGGCACTTGTTTGTAAAGCCTGGGTTCAATTCCCCTTTACCCATGTAAGGCTACACACACAAAGTGGTGGGTGCATCTGGTGTTCATTTGCAGTGGCAAGAAGCCCTGCTATGCCCACACCATCTCTATCTATCTTTTTTTCTCTCTCTCTCTTTCTCTCTCTTTCTCCCTCTCAAATAATAAAAAATATTTTTAAAAACTGCATGAATGTGTACTATTTAGAAGGAACTCACAACAACATTACATATAAGGAATTCAGATAGATAATGTTAATAAGGTTTAGGATCTCTCTAGAGTAAAAAGCTTCTTTCTCTCTGCTTATAATAAGTCATATCCAGTGGAATAGTTAATGTAAATGAGTAAAAGTAAATCATAAATAACGAAAGAAAAGAAAAATGGAAAACTACTCAAAATATCATATTCAAACGCTCAAAAATGATGGCTGAGTTTTAACTTTTGTCACAAATTTTCTGACTGCTACAGCAAAAGGGGAAAGAAAATCTATTACAAACTTCACTGAACAGGAACTGCACTAAAACTCAACAGAAAAGGGTGTACTTTTTCACCAGTGAACAAATTAACATTAAATAGCTAATATAAGGCATGAAACATATTTTTATTATCAGAAATGTTACGGGAAATGTATGATTTTTATAATGCTGGCTTTTAAAAAATTGTGTGCATATATGGTGTGTGTGCTTGTGTTGGCACACCCATGTGTGCAGGTGCAAGTTGGTATGTGTGCATGTGCAAGCCAGAAGACAAGGTTGAGGTGTCTTTGTCAATAGCTCTCACAACACTTTTTAAAATTAATTGAGAACTTTACTGCATGAAAATTGGTCATATTCCCATTGGTTGGACTCTTGTGTTCCCTGTCACCCATCCCTGTTCCACTGAGGGCCTTTCTCAGTGGGGTTGTTGGTGTTCCCTGTGGAGTCATGAATGCAACTGTCAGTCTCTGTGTGTGTAGGAGGCAACAATGCCTCAGGATACTTCTTTATACCTTGTGGCTCTTACTTGTTTAGACAAGATCTCTCACTGAACCCAAAGCTCACATATTAGGCAAGACTGAGGTAGCCAGTCAGCCCTAAGTATCTGTCTATCTCCACATCTTGAGTGATGGGATTACAGGTGTCCACCACCACACCCAGTCTTTAGGTGGGTGCTGGGGATCAGAACTCAGGTCCTTATGCTTGTGGATTAGGCACTTTACCCACTGAGTCATCCCCTAAACTCTGTGGTGTTGGTTAAGTAAAAGGCAAAGGATCAAGCTCCAATCTTGATGCTCTCTATGGGATTAACACAACACAGACCATGTGTGAAAGACATGCATCTCATCCAGTCAGAGAATTGAAATGTCTGAGACACTATGACCTTTGGAGTCAGATAATTCCTTGTTGTAGGAGCTGTCATGTTCATTAGGATGTTTTATAGCATCACTGGTCTCTGCCCACTAGAAGCCAGAAGCACTGCTTCTCCTCCTCCAAGTTGTGACAGCTAAAAATGTCTGTAAAAACTGATAAATGTTTCCTAAGGGGAAATTTCATTCGGAGTACAAACCATTGACCTCAAGTGATAAAAAGCAAATGCCACTCCTCAACTGTCACACTCCCAGTTCATCACAGCACCGAGCATTTCACCTGCCAATGGGAAATTCATTGGTGAATACTGTCTGCTTTGACATTCTGACTTTGGTTTCTTAACATTCCTCTAACTCTCCAAATTTCTTCTTGACCTGCCAAATGTCCCTTTTACTTAATTTTGGAGGCTTCTCTTACTTTGGTGTGCATGTTCATGTGTGTGTAGATACACATACACATATGAACATGTGCATGTGGATGCCAGAGGTCAGTTCACCTTAGATGTCATTCCTCAGGCATCATTTACCTTTTTGTACATGTAATATGTGTGGTGTGGTGTGTATGGGGGTGTGGGTATGGTGTATGCACATAAATGTGTAGATATGCATGCCTGTGTGCCTACTGAAGCCAGAAGAGATCATTGGGTGTCTTTTCTTTACCAGTGATCCATGTATTTATTTGAGACACAGTCTCTCTCTGAAAGTGGAGCTGTGGTTTTCATGAGGCCCAATGATTCTCCAGTATTGGCTCCTTACAGGACTCGGGTAACAGATGCACATGGCCATGCTCAGCTATTTACATGTGTGCTGGGAAACTGAACTCAGGTGAGCTATCTCTTGGCCCACTGAACACTTTTATTTTGAAGCAGGGTCACTCGTTGGTCTGGAGTTGGCAAGAGAACACCAGGGATCTTCCAGTCTCTACTTCCAAGTACTGGGAACACAGACACATGCTACCATGCTTAGCTTTTTTACATGGGTTCTTGGATTGAATCTTGGGTCTTCATACTGGCATAGCAAACACTTTACCCACTGAGCTATCTTCTCCTTGCTGGGATAAAACACCCAAACAGGAGCAGCTTATGGGAGGGAAGGTTTTATTTCAGGCTTACAGCTTTGACGGGAAATTTTATCATGATGGAGGAAGCTGGCTCACTTCATCATACATCCACAGCACAGAGTGAACTGCCAAGGATGTTGGTTTCATTTTTCACCTTGCCTAACCATGCTAATGGATAATGCTTTCTCCACCTTTCATACACATTTGTCTTAGGATAACTGATACCTCTTTTAACAAGGGAAGGATTCAATGCCTGTGGTCCATCATCATTTCCAGATTTTTCTTAGAGAATATACCCTGTTTTGTCTGAATGCTATACCAATTGATGCTGAATTTCCAGAGATTTCAATTTACAAGAAATAAGGCCCTTATATAGTAGATCAAGATGACACTATCCAAGTAGATGGCTGTGGCAGTTTGAGTAGGTGTCCCTCAATATATTCAGTGTTTTATTAGTTTGTAGAGTGCATCTGAAGCCACATGGCTGGAGGCAGTGTCACTGGGCGGACCTTAAGGGTGTGGTGGTGGGTTTGAGATTCCATTGTAAAGATATGCAAAATGTGCCTAGCTGGAGTTCCTGAGGTGTGCTGTGCTGTGTGGCTTTTGGCTTGTGGCTTCTCTCTCTCTCTCTGGTCCTGTAAGAGCAGGCCAGCTTTTTCTGCCATTATGGAACTTCCCCTGGATCTGTAAGCTTTAATAAATATCCCTTCCTCCATAACC
The DNA here is from genome assembly GCA_036365145.1 of Orientallactaga sibirica. Classification (NCBI taxonomy): domain Eukaryota; kingdom Metazoa; phylum Chordata; class Mammalia; order Rodentia; family Dipodidae; genus Orientallactaga; species Orientallactaga sibirica. The sequence continues at coordinate 4,255,186 of JAEOAD010000982.1, forward strand.
ATGACTGGTCTGGAAGTTCATCTCAGCGAACCTGAAGCTGTCTGCTACAATGGCCAGTGTCAGGAGAAGCTGAAATAATTAGAATTTAGTTGGATGAGGTTTCATTTGCAGGCTCACTCCATCTCTTCACTGTGGGAATGTTTTTTCTTTATTTTGAGATATTTCACTAAGAGCTAGGCAGGAAATGGGAGTGATTCTGCAACAGACATACTAACTTTTCCAGAAAGCCTATTGCTTTGATCTGTCTAGAGGGCATGACATTTTCCTACCAACATTTCAGTGTGCCTCATGAAGACCAGAAAGTTTCTTACAATTCTGTAAGCCAGATTTATTTGTGTCTTTAACACAGCAGCATAAAAGGAAAGACACAGTTGCTGAAAGGAGCTAATAATTATAACAATTCTCATTTGATCTGTAATGATTCTTGCTTGTCAGATGATAAGTATGAAGTTCCAAAAAGTTATGACCAGAGTAAGCATGCAGAATGTGTTAAACTGCATTCTAAGGCTTGCAAGATTCCCATACACCAGTATCCATGCTCTCTTATACATGGGTGTGATACGTGAATATGATGGATCTATTAGTTACTTTCTCATTGCTAGGATAAAAACCCAATCAGAAGGAAACGAGTTTAGATTGGCTTATAATTGCAGAGGATACAGTCCATCATGGCAAGGAAGTTATGGCAGGACCAGGAAGATGCTACATTGTCACATGAATAGGGAGAAAGAAAAAAAGGGGGGACAAGCATTGTTGAGCTGTAACACCTCAAGACTTACACCCAGTGACACCTTTCTCCAGCAAGGCTCCACCTCCTAAAGGTTCTCCAATATTTCCAAAGGAGGTATGCAAACACATCAGTCTATGGGGGACATTTTACATTCAAACTACCATAATGGGAGAGGCACCCTTGTGATTAGGTTGTATCCTATGGCAAGTGTAAGGCAAATTTTTTGTTCGTTTTGAAACCAGATCTTTATTTTCCATTGGATTATAATGGTTAAAATGTCTAAATGCTGGACTAAATCCACTCTTGCCTCTCTTCAGGACTTTCTCTGAAGTGCACTATCTGACCCAGCATGGCATTTGTTAAATTCCTAAATTAGTTGACATTAAATTAATCAAAAGAGAGATCAACCTGGGTCAGCCTGACCTAAGGAAGTGAGCTCTTTCAACAAAGCTTATGCAGACAAACAAACAAACACAGACATTAACCCTTCCAAAAATGAATTTGAAGTAGAACATAGATGAAACATGCAAAATGCAAAACTATGAGACTCCTGTAAAATAACAGGAGAGTATCCAGAAGACTTTAGGTTTAATGGTGACTTTACACACACATTTCTAAAGGTACACTCTGTAGTGAAAGAATTAATAGGCTGGACTTCATTAAAATTAAAAATTATCTGTTCTGTAAAACTGCTGACTGGCAGAAAGTGCCAAGAGAACCATTGTACAGAATATGCAAAGGATTCCTAAGAACTCAACATGAGAAACAACTCAATTTATAAAAGAAAAAGCAGACCAAAGACCTTAGCAAACACTTCCCCAAAGAAGACATACAGACGACAAATGAGCATTACATGTCATCAAGGAAAAGAAAACAACAATGAGGTATCATTACATATTTCAAAGGTCAAAACCCAGAAAACTGCCAAGACCAAATGTTGACAAAGCTGTGGAGCAAGAACTCTCACATTTGTTGGTACTGCCACTTGAGAAGGCAGTTCAGCAGTTTCTTAAATATCTAATCATACACTTACCATATGACACAGTAACTGCACTCCTTTGTACTTATTCAAAGGAGCTGAAAACCTATGTCTCCAGAAAATAAACACCACATAGATGTTGACAGCAGTTATTTTCATAACTGAAAAAACTTGGAAGAAGCCAAGATATCCTTCAGTAGATAAATGATTCAATAAACTGTGGTACATCCAGACATTAGGACATTATTCAGCACTAAAAGAAAATGAACTATGAAGTCAAGACAAGACAAGACAAGACAAGACAAGACAAGACAAGACAAGACAAGACAAGACAAGACATCTAGACAACTTCAATGCATATTGCTAAGTGAAGAAAATAGCCCAAGGAGGCAACATACTGCATGATTTTCATCCATATAAGATTCTGGGGATAATACAAAGAACAGTGGCTGTCACAAGTTAGGGAAGAGTAAGGATTCATGTTGGACAACAGAGGCCTTTGAGGACAGTGAAACTTTCCTCACTGATGTGTGTTGTGTGCTGGATCCATGTTATACGTATTTGTTCAAATTAACAACATCAAGAGTGAACACTAGGGCTGTGGAGACAGCTCAATGGGTATAGTGCTTGCCTTGCAAGCATTAAGACCTGAGTTCTATGCCCAGCGCCCATGTACAAATTTTAAGTGTGGTTTCACACAACTTTCATCCCAGAACCTTTCAGCTAGGTGGAGAGAGAAGGCTCTCTGGGGTTTGCTGTTAATTCAGTGTGGCCTACTTTGGGAGTTCCAGACCAATGAAAGATCTTGTTTCGGAAAAGGTTGATGAGGTTTTAGGAGATGGCTCAGTGGTTAAACATGCTTGCTTCCAAAACAGTGGATTGGATTCCTGAGTAACAGCATCTGAGATTGTTCTCTGGCCTCTGACACACTTGTGCACATAAAAGCACACACAAACACACACGCACTGTCACACAGACACACATACATGCACATATGTGCACACACAGAAATACACACATGCCTAAAAACAGTGAACACTTATGTAAGCTGTGGTACATGGTGATGATGAATATGTCAATGCAAATTCATTGACTGCAATGAATGAATCTCCCCAATGGGGATGTTGATATGAAGGGCAAGTGGGTGAAATGAAACAGTATATAGGAAATCTCTATCCTTCTTGGTTTTGCTATGAGCCTAAGATTGTGAGGTATTTGCACATCCCTGTTCATTACTTCTTTATTCACAGTAGCAAGGAAATGAAATAAGCCTATATGCCTACCAACTGATGTAGGGATAATACATATATAGTCAAAGTACACATACACAATGCAGTTTTATTCAGTTATAAGATTAAATTTGCAAGAAAATAGATGGGTTTTGGAATTTAAGTGACACACTTCTCAGAAAGACAAATACTGCATATTTTCTCTCATATGAAAATTCTAGCTTCTAATTTTTATATATGTGCATTTATGTGGGAGTGAGTGTGATTATAAGGTATGAAATTGAAAAGAGGATCATGAGAGAAGAAAAAGAGGTTTTAAGGAAGGGTACTTGGGAAGATAATAGAATAATGTGACCTGAAAGTAGGAAAGGGACTACAAGGGGCAGAAAGGTACAAGCACTAGTGCAGGAGGATGAAGGTAAGGGGGACAGGAGAGAACAGTCAACAAAAGAATGAAAACTTCTAGAATGACACCTGTTATTTCATACACTAATTAAAACAAATATAATAATTTTAATTTTAAATAAAAACAAAAACAAGTATTTTGAAAGAAAAATATATGATCCTTTCACTTGTTTGTCTATCTCAGGTAGGGTTCTCACTTTAGCTCAGGCTGACCTGGAAGTCACTCTGTATCCCAGGGAGGGACTCAAACTCACAGTTATCCACCTACCTCAGCCTCTCGAATACTGAGATTACAGGCTTGTGCGCCACCATGCCCAGTTCCAGGCACATTAAAAAAAAAGAGTTTAGAATTCAGAGTGTTTCGCCTGCTGGCTCTGAAGAAGTCCCTGGCTGTGCTGTGAGAAGGTCAAGAGGCAAGGAACTGCAGAGCCACAGGAGGCAAGAGCAGCTCTCAGCTGACAGCCTATAAGAAAGCATTCCCCTTTGGTCCAGCAACTGCAAAGGAACTAGGAATTCTGGGAACAATCACGTCACATACATCCTCATGATCCACAGTCAGCCTGGCTGACATGCGTCTTTGGAGTATATGCCATACTGAGTACAGACCCCAATTAAGCCATGCATGGACTCCCCAGCTAAGCCATACATCAACGGTATGTTTTAAGCCACTACATCAGAGGCAATTTATTATACAGAAAATGAAAACTAAACGAACACATCTTTAATATTGGGACAAAAAACTCAGTGGGTGGCAACACAAGGAAACTAATGCCTTATTTAATAAACCTCAATAAGCTTGTTTCTTCCTCCTAGAAGACCTCATACCCTATACAAAACAATTATCAATAGCTTAAAAGCAAATGATTCCTTTATATTTGATCCTTCACTGTCAGAAATATTTTTATCAGCACAGATATTAGTATTTGTTTTTCATTTTAAAATTATTTCTAGAGGTATGATTGACATATAAAAACTGTATATATTTAATGCATACAACTTGAAGAATTTGTATACTTCCATGAAATCTATGCCACAAATATAAGCATTGGTATTAGTTTTGCGAAAATTTCTTTGGCCTATGAAGAGCCATAGTTTTAGTTCAAAATATTTCATTTGGCAGTGGGGAGATAGCAGCACAAACATGCGGACCTGAGTTTGGATCGCCAGCATTCACATAAATGCTATGTGGGTGTGGTTCCTATCTACACCACCAGCACTGGGGAGGAGGGGATGGCAGATCCTTGGGGCAAGCTGGCTAGCTAGAGCTAGGCAAGCTGAATCAGTGAGCTCTGGGTTCAAGTGGGAGACCCTGCTTCAGTAAATAAGGTGCAGAGTGATCAAGGAAGACATGAATGTTAACTTTTGGCCTGCACACACTCTCGCACACACATGTACACCCTCCCACATGTTACACACACATGCACCCCCCACATTAACGTACTTACACACTGGTGCTGAGTAAATATTTCCTCCAATAGAACTACATGCACTTTGAAGTCCAATTTGGAGCTGTGCATAGTGGTACATTTGGAGACTAAAGCAGAGGGATGTCTACAAGTATCACTATGCAGCTTAAGCTAAATAGTGATAGTAACTAAAGTTCCTGAAAAGCAGCTGAACCTACAAGGCTGGTCTAGATGGTTAGAACTTCTATGATTATGGAGAGATGGATTGTTACAGATTAAAAACCAAATAATCTTGGGTTATCTTTAGTCCACTTAAGAGCCATCTATTGTCTACCTATGGGTTTGGCCTAACATCCATATGACTATCAAGTGACCAGGTGAGACCTTTTTCAAATGCGCTAATAGGCCACTAACTTCCATCAACCCAAAGGCTAAGAATGTCATCAGATAGCATCTGAGGCCTATAATAGAGATTGCCCCACTTTTCTGTAATCCACCTGATGTTTCCACCACTTTATTTGAAAAGCGTCCTGATTTATGACTGGCTTTGTTCTGTAAGTACAAAAGCTTCATGAACACTGGAACATGGAATTTAGGGTAACCTAAATCTGTGTTCCCAGGATGTGGTCACTTATATTTTGCTTCAGAATAAACTATATCTTATTCTCTTTAAGGTGAGAGCTGTGTGTTTTGCATTGAGTATTAGGCAAGAGTGGGCTATAAGTACAGGGAAACCCTGACTCAAAAAATCTAATTGATATGAAGTATGGAGTGAGATATTCATTTGGCTTTTTTTACATCAAAATAATCCTTCTCATTGTTGCTTATCTTTACATCTATATCTAGTAAATTTGTTTTCTAGGAAGCAAAAACCAAGAAACAAGGGTTGACTTCCATGAGCAGTTTTTGCTGATGGTTCTGTCACACTCCAAATCACAGGAAGGAATGGTTTCTGGCTGATTCTAACCTTCCCACACAGGTTGCCCATACACATCAGGTGATCACATCAACCATCTGTGTAGATAAGGGAATTATTTTCATTTCTCACAATTCAAGATTTAAGGAGTGTCTCTTACAACAGATAAAGAATCCACTGAAGTGATATAAGAATAAAATAAGTAAACTCTGAAAACCTAAAAGGAAGATAACACTTAAAAAGCCTCAGCTAGAAGATATTTAATGCTTTTGATATGCATTTGCGGAGTAGCAGTGAACTCTAGATTTGAATTATTCAGTTATGGGCAGGAGAGATGGCTTAGCAGTTAAGATGCTTGCCTGCAAAGCCAAAGGACCTCAGTTCGATTCCCCAGGACCCATGTAAGCCAGATGCACAAGGTGGCACATGTATCTGGAGTTCGTTTGCTGTGGCTAGAAGCCCTGGTGCGTGCTCTCGCTCTCTCTCTCTCTCTCTCTCTCTCTCTCTCTCTCTCTCCCTCTCTCTCTCCCTCTTCCTCCCTCTCAAATAAATTTTAAAAAAAGAAAGAAAGAAAAAAGCTGGGTGTGGTGGCATACACCTTTAATCTCAGCACTCTGGAGGCAGAGGTAGGAGGATTGCCATGAGTTCAATGCCAACCTGAGACTACATAATGAATTCCAGGTCAGCCTGAGATAGAGTGAAACCCTACCTCGAAAAACAAAGTAATAATAATAATAAATAAAATAATAAAATAATTCAGTTTTTCTATGTTAAAAGGCTCAGTGAATGGAAGTCAGTAGAAAGCAGAATTCCATGAAGTCACAACAATTTCATCTTTTAATAGTTAAATAAGTGGCCTTGTGAGGTAGCAAATTGAGAGCTACTAGAAGTGACTGTGCAGAGATTGGAAGATCACTAGTCTTGAAAGCTGTACAGCAAAGCCCTACACTTCAGGGTAGAGTGAATCCAACAGTCAGCAGAAGTCTCCATTTCAATTCTAAGAGGCTTGAGCATCAAAAAGTAAACATGATAATTAAATAAAATCCTACATTATATGCTTACATTAGAATATAATTTATGGCATTATGCACACATACATGTATGAATAGAGTTCGTTTACAGTGGCTGGAGGTCCTGGAAAGCCCATTCTCTCTCTCACTCTTTCTCTGTCAAATAAGTAAATAATTAAAATATTTTAAAGAGGCTTCAACAAACAAACAAATGCCCCTAACTTCCAGTGAGTTCTCCTAGGGAGGAGACAGATAAGGAAGAAACTAGAAGCAGTGGTCATTTAGATAAACAAAGCAGATGACCACCAGGGGATGGACTAAATTACCAATCCAGGGAACAGGGAGCCATGTAATATGGGTGAAGGCCAGAGCCAAGAAGATGATCTGGGCTGTACATGTTTTTTAACTCCTGGAGTGTCTTAGGCTGCTTAGCTATAACAGAATGTCATAGAGTAATGAGGTCACAATGACAATTCTGTCAAGGCCAAGATACTGATCTTGGGCAGATTTGGGTATGTTAAGGATCTGCTTCTTAGACTGTCCCCTCTCCCCATTTTAAAGTATTCTGGCAGAACAGTTGAGGGAGCTCTGCAGAGCCTCTTTAATGATAGCACTTATCCTATCCATGGGGGTGCCACTGCTCCAAGGCCATTATCTCCTAGCTGCTATCCCACAAAATGGTAAGACCTCAGCATATAAGGTTTGGTGGGACCTAAGCTTTCTTCAGTCAACAACATGGTGAACATGACAAAGGATAAGGTCAAAATTGTCCTGATGGCTGCAAGTCATACTGATAGTGGCAGCAGGCTGTGAGTGGAGGGCAACTTCACACACAGCCCCATGGCTGCAGCTTCCCTCTGGTTTCAGAAGATCTTTACACCAAGTAAAGGTAAGACTGAGCCGATCGAAACAAAACTACATTTTTGATCATGCCCCCACCCTATACCTTACACTGGGAGAATAAAGTATGTGATCAGAGACATCAACATAAAAGAAAGCTGGGGTCCTAAGAGAAATAACCAAGTAGACCAAAATGTGGGCTTTCAGAACCATTATGATGTCAATGATGATCCAAAGGCAATGTATGAGTGTATCAGCTCCACTTCCCACTGATGTCACATAGAGTAACCCAGGAGCACTCTGCTTGGGGTGGGAAAAGATAATATGTTGAGTGAATCCAAAAGTATTCCATCTTCAGGTCCATTTTTGAGAAGGCACAGTAGTGAAAAGTCCTTGATAGCTATCTTTCAGCAAGCCATGGGCAGGCCTACCTACCGTGCAGGGTCCACTCAGTAGCTTTCCTGTGCCAATATACAGGCTCAGAGCATGCATGCAGTTTTATTCTCATTAATGCACAATGCTTCCTTCATGCCACACACCTCCTAAAGTGATTTACATGTATTGATCATTGTTTTGTTTTAGTTTTTTTTTAATTTTCATGGAAACATTGATAGTGCACCAAGTATAGAATGAATAGCATAACATAATCTGGGGCTACAGAGGAATGACAGATTTCCAGTGGTGGAAGAATCCAAGGTCTTGGGAAGGGGATCCAGGAGGGGTGTGTGTGTGTGTGTGTGTGTGTGTGCGCGTGTGTTTGAGACAATGCTTCAATCTATAGCCCAAGCTGGACTGGTATTCATAGCAATCTTCCTGATGCAACTTTCCAAGTGCTTCAACCCCAAGTCTAAGTTACCACACCTGGATAAGATTTTTAATAGTTTATTTTATTTGCAAGCAGAGAGAGAATCAGTGCACCAGGGCTTCGAGGCTCTGCAAGTGAACTCCACACACATGCACCACTTTGTGCGTCTGGATCTATGTGAGTATTGGGGAATTGAGCCCAGTTTGTTAGGGTTTACAAACAAGTGCCTTAACTGCTGAACCATCTCTCCAGCCTCTGGATAAGATTTCTAGATCTACACTGAGGAAGAAATTGAAGCCAAGAGAATGTCAAGCTGCCCATAGAATCCAAAAAGTCAGCATTACAGCAAGGACTGTCAACCTTACCCCTCAAAAATCTTTCAGGGCTATTTCACTTATACCAAATGTCTCACCAAGAAATGTGGTGTTGTTTAGGAAAGAATCCAAAAGTCATCAAGCCAGTTGATAAGCTCAAAGCCAGTAAAGCTCTAAAATGTTCCAAGAAAAATATCAGCATATGTGGTTAATATGAAAATGGAAGGACTCCTTTCTAGTGATCTAGCCATGCTCCAGGAACTAGCCATGCCTAGACTGCTAGAGCTTTAAGTGTTTAGAAACTGATCTTGGAGCTGGGGAGATAGCTCAGTGGGTAAAGTGCTTGCCATACCAAGCCTGACGACTTGAATTCAATCCCCAGTACCCATGTCAAAGCTGCACACGGTGGTGCACACTTCTAATCCCAGTACTGGGTAGGAGACAGAAGGATTCCTAAAGCTTACTGGCTGGCTACTCTAGCCAAATCAGTATTCTCCAGGTTAAATGAGGGACATTGTCTCAAAAAAATAAGGTAAAGTGTGACTGAAGAAGGAAATGGTGTTGGCCTCTGGCCTCCACACACATGTACACACACATGCACATCACATGTGTTTGCATGTGCATCTTCACACACACTTGTACCCATATACATATGAACACTCATACACATACCATATACACATGCAAAAATCACTGTGCCAAAAGACTAATGGATTTTTGTATATTTAGGGGCAAATGGAAGTGGGCAAAGAAGGTTCTGCATAATAAAATCTATACATGTGTAGGTCATAAAGAACTGAATGAAACTGAAGTAATAATTTTAAATTACATTTATATTTGTTTAATGCTTGACTTTGATCTTTTAAATGACATTGAGTTAATATAGGATTAAATAAGACATTTTCTTAATGTTTAATGCAGGACATTATGTTAATATATTGCTTGTTTTAGACAGGGTCTCATGTAGCTCAGGCTGGCCTTAAATTTGTTATGTAGCTAAGGCTGGCCTTGAAATCTTGATCCTCCGACCTCCACCTCCTGAGTGCTAGAATGACAGCCCCCCCCCGGCAAAGAATATGCATATTTTCTTAAGTGAGACAACTATTCAGACAATCCCTTGAAATTCTCAATCTTTTTAGATATAAGTACTTTTACAAATCATTTGGACATTGTGATAACAATTCTCATTTGGGAAACAAAGAGAAATATGTTAAAATAGTAAATCTATAATTACTTTCAGTTGACTGTTATTGGGGAGGTTTGAGGCAAAATAAATACATAAATAAATAAATAAACAAACAAACAAACTAAGCTAAATAGCTTCCTGCTGCATAAGCCAATCAAGATGAAGGGCAATTTAAGTAGACAGATGCATACACTCATGAGGGTATCTAGTCATGATTCTTGTTAATGGATGAATCATTTCTCAGAGTGAAACATGAAAAATAAAAAATGAGATTGAAGGCTTTCTGAATGGTACATATTCCTGGGAGACATATCAGTCAAACCTCTTTATGACAATATAGATTCTGAAACTGATTATTTTGTATGTAAACAAGAGAAATCAATTGCATCACCTGATTTTACCAAGATTTTGACACAGAATTTCCCAATATTCTGAAGCCAAATAGACAACATTGTGTTCATGATGACTAGAGATGGCTTCCAGGAGGCCGATGAATTGATTGCAGTGCTGGTGTGGTGCCTGCAGTATGGGGAGCCAGTAACTTCCACAGCATGCATTCTCTGTGTTTACTTGCCCTCAGTGCCATTTCCTTTGCCTCCTAGATATATCCATACTCAGTGAGGTGATATTTCTCAGAATCCCTTACAGCATGATATGGCCAATGGAATAACAGACTGCATTCCCAAGTATGTACCATGCAACCCTCCAATTTCTACTCCTTCATGCATCACTTGCCTTCCAGCCAGCTGGAAAGTACACAACCTTGGCTTTACCTTGCAAGTCAGCTGATGCATAAACAGAATCCAGAGATGAAACAAACAAGTAACCTCAACAGAGCTGGGGATGTAGCTCAGTTGGTAGAGTGCTTGCCTACCATGTCATGTCCTTGTTTCAATCTTCAACACTATATAAACCAGCCCTTGGGAGGTAAAAACTGAAGAGTCAGGAGTTCAAAGTTGTCCTCGGCTACATAGAGAATGCAAAGCCAGCCTCAACTACATGAGACCTTGTCTCAAAATACATAAATAAAAGAACAAAACAACAAAAATGAGACCCTAAATTATCCCTTGGAGAAGACCCACACAACCAGAGGCACCTATGATGACTGCCTGTGTGAAAAAGGAATGAAATTTACCGTGACAAGCAAGTAAGAGTCAGAGCTAATCTGCCACTGTAGATTGTAGGTTGTGTCACCTTTAACAATAAGGAAAGTCTTGTTAATGTGCAAAGCACCACCCTAAGGGTTATAGGAGGTTCAAAGATAAACTTCAAAAACTTTAAAGAATTTAAAGAGTTCATCTTAAAAGGAAAATGTATAACTCAATAGAGAGTGATAAGTGGCACAGTGAGAAGATAATAAAGGGGGCTAGAGTGATGGCTCAGTGGATAAAGTGCTTATGATACAAGTATGAAAACCCAAGGTCAGATCCCCAGAAACCATGTAAAATGCCAGATATTGTCATGTGTCTGTTATCTGAGCATGCCTAAAAAGAGAAGAAAGTCAGGCAGAAGGCTCTCCTGGCAGTCTGTGGACTATCTATCCTGGAAAACTCATTGGTGAAGAAGGAGAGACCCTACCTCAAACATGGCAGAAGACAAGGGCCTACAGCTGAAGTTGTCCTGTGAACTCCGCATATGCAGTGTGGCACACATTTGTCCATACTCATATACAGGACACAAACACATAGACATACATAATACCCAAAGTAGGATACAATAAACACTACAGCAAATTAAACAAATTAGCTCTAGAGCTAGATGCTATGTGCTCAAATTATAATTCCTTGCCCAGTAGGCTCCATGACTTTGAGAATGTTACTTATGTTCTCTAACCAGTAGTTTCTAACTAAAGAGAATAGTTTGGGGCTGGAGAGATGGCTTAGGGGTTAAGGCGCCTGTCTCCTAAGCCTAAGAACACTGGTTCCAATCTCCAGCAGTTCCAATCTCCAGGTCCCACGTTTAGCCAGATGCAAAGTGATGCAAGGGTGCAATGCCGCACATGACCACAAGGGGGCGCACACATCTGGATTTCGTTCACGGCGGCTGAGACACTGCTGGCACGCCCATCTCTGTGTTCTCTCTCTCTCTCTCTCTCTCCAAAAATAAAAATAAAAATAAAAATAAAACTGTTAAAGAGAATAGTTTCACAAAGGACTCCACAGAATGCTGAGAAAGTAAAATTACTCTTGACATATGTTAAGTGCTTAAAAATGTTATCATCCTCATTATTTATGGGGAAAGAGGAAGACATGAGGTTATAGCCAACACAACAGATCAAAGACCACTTCCTGTAGATATGATGGGAAACCAAACTTTGGTATTTAGAAATCCGACTTGAGGAAAAGCTCCATGATGGCAGGGAAAATGAAGGTATGAGCAGAGGGTGGACATCACCTCCTGGCCAACATCAGATGCACAACAGCAGCAGGAGAGTATATTAAACACCGGCAAGGGGAAGGGGGCACTACCCATAAAGTCTGTCATCAAAAATTCACTGCCTCCAGGAAGCTCCAATTACCAAATTGTCATCAGTTGGGGATCAAGCACTCAGAACACATAAGTTTATGGGATACACCTGAATCAAACCACCATATTTTACCCTTGCCCCCCATAAACTGTTATCCATCCATGATGTGAAATGCAATATTAACTTTAAAAATCCCCATAGTTTTTCAATCCCAGTGCTGTCCAAACATTCCCATAGTCCAAGGTCTCTTAACTGAGACATAATACTAAAAGAAAAAATAATGACACAGAATAAACATTCATCCTACAAAAGATAGCCTTCGGCATAGCAAAGAAAGACTGAATCAATACAAGATCTAAAACAAACAGGGCAAACAGCAAATTCTGTAGCACCAAGTCTGACAACTTTAACCAGTTGCAAGTCTCTGGAGTTCAAAATCCTCCCCTCCAGGTGGGCTTCTCACAGCCTGAGGAACACTGCATCCCAAGCTGGAAGATCTCCTCTGTGGCCATCTTACACTCTTAGGAACCCTGGGCTCATCCTCATGGCTCTGCTGGGACTTCCATCAGCCCTGCTTCACACTGCCCATGGCCATGTCCAAAAAAACAAAACCACTTTGCAAATCCAATGACCTTCTGTTTGTTTCCTGCATTTGTTATACTCCACAGTATCAAGTTGGCTACCAATTTCTTAATACAGGGGCCAAATAAATCTGACTTTGAAGAGCAGGACACTCCTGTCATATTCAGGCCCCTTCAAGAGAGTTCACATTCTTCCTGCTACCCCAATGCAGACCAGCAGGGCCCAATCTCAATGGTTGTAATCTCTCAAACAATTGCACCTTAAAGGCAGCAGTTTCAGACCAGAGAGTTCCTTTGTGCCTTTTTTTCTGCACACACCACTTCATTTCTATACAATAGAACCCTGAACAAGTTTCCAGGACACAGGCAGACAGAACGCAGCAAGCCTCTCACACAAACTGCCTTTAGACTAGTCCTGACAACATTCTTACTCACCTTCATAAGCCAAACCTCACAGTCCATAGTTCTTATTGAATTCAGGTCTGTTCAATGCTGACCAGAATTGTCCATGAAGCCGTACTTACAGCACTACCAGTTGTCACTTAGGCCAGGGGCATGAATACTAAAGGAGTGTCCTGCTTTTCAAAGTCAGATTTATTCATGTCCACATTCCTCCTGAAAATCAGTGCCAAAAGGCCAAAGCCACAGAATCAGGTTTCAAGCAGTAAGACCCCACTTCTCAATACCAATTTACTGTTGCAATTAGATTCATGCTGTTGGCACAAAAATCCCAACCAAAAGCAGCCGATGGAAGGAAAGTTGTTTATTTTGGCTTATAGGCTGAATGAGAAACTCCATGATGGCAGGGAAAACAATGGCATGAGTAGAGGGTGGACACCACCTCCTGGCCAAAATCAGGTGGACAATAGCAATAGGAGAGTGCCAAACACTAGCAAGGGGGAGCTGGCCATAACGCCTATAAGCCCATCCCCAACAATACACTGCCTCCAGACGGCGTTAATTCCCAGACTTCCATCAGCTGGGAATCAAGAAGTCATAACACATTAAGTTTATGGGGGATACCTGAACCACCACACTGCAAGCATAATGGCCTGGGAAAGCTTGATAGACCACTAGAGTTCTGTCCCCAAGACCCACAATAACAGCTGGGTATAGCTACACACCTCGTTAACCAGTTCAATAGAGACATGAGAAATAAATGGCAAGCTTCAGGATCAGTAAGAGACTCTGGCTCAAATAAGAATGGGCAGAAGAGCAATGGAATGGGAACCCCAGTGTTCCCTTCTGGCCACCACAGATAGATGAGCGCATGAGTACATGGAGTGCTGCATGGGCACACACATGTGCATATACCGCACACAAACTCCACAATACACATGCAATCACACAAACACACACACATGAAGAAAAGAAAAAGAAATCATGGCTTAGAGACCATGGGAAGCACACACATTGGCAGGATATTATGGGGTCAAAAGAGTGAAGAGTCCATTTAGGCTCTCACCACTGGATCCTGCAAGGAAGTTGGTAGCCTAGTTTACATCAATACAGAGAGTGCTACTAGGAAGTTTAGGCTTATTTAGTAGGCAATGAGGAGTGATGGAAGAGATCAGATCTAGGGAATGGTTTAGTCAGAGCTGCATCATGGGAAGATGGAACCAGGGCAGAGTGAAAGCACAGCTGAAGATAGGTCAGGGAACCATGAGAGTGAAGAAGTCATATATATGAAAGCAGGAAAGCACTAGGCACCTAGCACGGTAGTTTAGCTAGCTGTGAGTTCATAAAGATCAGAACCAAGGTACGGACAGTGGGAAGGAATTACGAGACAGAGTTTCAGGGATATGGAATTCAAGTCAGTATGATATTGGTCCATAATCCATCTTCCATTATTCTAACATCCAAAATTATCTCTAAACTGAAAGGTAAGTCAAAATTCATGAGACAGTAAAATGTGACCTGAAGTGATGAGATCATATCAGTAGCCATTGTCTCAGTGTGAATCTGACTGATTTTTCTGTAATAATAGCAATAATAATAATACCCTTTGAGTCCCTGGTACTGTTGGAAGGGATATATACCATATGGCATATGTTGTGTGTGACTTCCTGTAATCTGAACTTCTCAGGACACATCAATGCTTCTGGCCAAAGGACTTTATGTAAGAGATTGATGTATGTTTTAGGTTGAGTTGTGTCTCTGAAAAAGATACATTGGTCTTTGAACCTCCAATATTTTTTTTAGGGACCTTATTTGGAAATAGGGATTTTACAGATGTTATCAAGTTAAGACAAGCTACTAGGGTGGGCTCTAATCCAGTATGACTAGTATCCTTATCAGAAGGAGAAATTTTTGCATACAGACAGGGATACACGGAGGGAGAACACCACAAAAAATGTACATATAAAATTGAATCTGCTCATAAAACCAGATCCCAGGAATGATCTAGTTATCTGCCTTGCTGAGTGAAGGATGCTGTAAACACAACCACGGCAAGAAGTCTACCTTCTGTAGTGTGGCTGGGATATGTGAAAGTTACAGTAATATAGTCTTATAAATTTCCAGCTGAATTGTTTCTGACTCGTCCTGTTTCTCTGTCTTAAATCCTACTACAGAACTGAGTGGGTTGCAAGGGCCCAGCCATGAAACTCAGGAATCAGAAGCAGGATATGAGTTATTGATTGAGTAAGTACCAGAAGTGAGAGGAGGAAGTGGATTGGAATCAACAAGCAAGTATGTAAAAGAAGTGTATACAAGTATAGAAGATCAGGGCAAGTAAGGATCCCAAAGCTAGGTCAATCAGGAAGAAGCAAGAGGATATAAATAGTCTTGGTATATGGGGCAAGCACTATTCTAAGGCCAACAATAGCCTAGTGCATAGGGAAAATAGAGAAACAGTGTAAAGCTCGGGAGGTCAGACGCCCCTCTGGAGAAGTGAAATCAAAGTTTCCATCCAATGAAAGGTTTTGGTCAGCTTTGTAGGAAGCCTGTATGTTCCTCTGGTATGGACAGTCTGAGACCCAGATCTGGAGACATTGGCCAAAATCTGCCTGGAGGAAAGAATGGTGGGAGAAAGTAGAAGGAGAGATGCCCCTTAATCTGGGAAGGACTTTGGCCTATAAACTTCACTTCCTCAAAGCACCACTAAGATGGGTGTGGTGGTGCAAGTGTTTAATCCCAGAACTTTCAAGACTGAGATAAAAAGACTGTCATGAGTTTGAGGCCAGCCTGAGCTAGAATTAGACCCTGCCTCCAAAAACAAAAACAAACAACAACAACAAGAAGAACAATCAAACAAAAATCAGCAATTCCCATTAATTGGCAGTGTACTCAGTATATTTAAGTGTGGGAAATTAACCTAGAATAGTGCTCAGTATCACTTTTCATGTCTGGCTAGCCTTCCTTTAAACATAGCCAGAAGTATAGTACTCAAGGTCAAGTAAGCATACTAAATAATCTATACCACAGATGAAAAGGGATTGGGTAAAATAAATTTCCATCCCCCACCAACGCTTTCCTGGAGAAGCACATTTACAGAGACGCATTAGTCATTATTTTTTTCTAAAAAGATGGCAGAGGATAGTTGCATAAAATCAATTCACTCCACATTTAATGCACTCCAGTCTGCTTAATGCATGTAATAAGGATACTAACCACATTGAGCCTCTCTCTTCCAACTAAACCTCACTTAATAGAGGAGCATTAGATAGCCCACAGACCCTCATCATTTACTTTCCATTTCCTGCAGCTTCACTCTGTCAATGAACAACTCTCCCATACCCCTGCAGTGGTGTCCTGACCTCCCTTTCAACTTTCTTCTCTCCCACTGACTTCCCAGCACGTACCCAGGAAGGGATACAACTTGCCCTGCTATCACACCCCATGTTAATTAATGCACAGCCTAATGAGAAATGGCCCTCCTCTCTTGCTATAAGTCTTTATATTCCTTCCTTGTGTAGTCTTTTGTGCCACTGTGGATAAAAGAAAACCCAAAGAAGAGCAATGAAAATCAGCAAAGTGTTAATTTTCTTGTGTCAACATGAAATCCTAAGGACCATGTGGCTCTACGATGTCACTGGGGAAACAATTTCTCCTCTACCTTTCCTCTTAGCCTCAGTATAGTATGTGGCTGTCATTGTCACCTTGTGCTTGATGCCTCATGATTGCAAAGTGGCTGTCTCACTTCCAATACTGTGACTGTTTCCAGAGGAAAACAGTATGGGTGAGAGGTGTAACACATCCAAGTCAACTATGTTTTCTGCCATTCATGTATATATGTATATTTATGTGCATGATCCCATACGTCCTTTCTTATGTAGGGGGTACATGTGATCATGTGTGTGCATGTGCATGTTGAGGCCTGAGGCTGATGTTTGGTATATTTTTCAATTGCTCTCCACCTTATATTTTGAGAGAGATAGAGAGTAAAGGAGAGAGAGATAGAGACTCTTGTTGGCCTGGAACTCACCAATTAGGCTACACTGGTATTGTGTGAGTTCTTAACTGCAGCGAAACTGATGAGCACTTACTTGCTCCCCAGGCAAGGCACCACCAACAGACTAACATATGAATTCTACCTCAGTTCAACCTGGAGAACCAATGATTTTACTGAGCTTCCTCCCAGATCATGGGCAAGGGTTACTCATAAGCATTTGAAGACTCCAATCCAGCTGTACCATCAAGAAATCTCAAACCAGGATGGACGAAGACCTCTTCATAGCTACAAACATGGAGCTCTACCCCAAACAAAGTACGATTGTTTCACACAGAATGAAAAGCACCATAAATATCAGCAAACTTAGAGTGGACATAAAAGAAGTAATTACAATGGCAAGTTCTGATCAATGATGAAATGAAAAGAGTCAGGATGACAGAAAAGCGTCTAGTACGGTTATATGATCTAAGGCGGGGAAGAAGAGGGAACATGAAAACTTTTGTGATAAACAGAATGAGAAATATATAGGAACGAATGAGGGGTTGTGTTCTATTCTTTTTACCTTCAAATTGAACATATGGCTAATCAGCCAGATCTAGAATTCAAACTCTGAAATTTGTTATAAATATGTAAGAGAGTAGTTTAGTCTATATTATTGAACTTGGAAAAGACTCCCCATGTAATAGATTGAATACAGGGCCTTGAATGTGCTGGGCAGGTGCTCTGCCACTGAACTACTTCCCCAGCTCAACAATCTTGCCAAAGCTGGCCTACTTAAGCATCAATAGCTTGGTCTGGCTACACTTTATTCATTCATTTATTATTTAGTTAGAGATGGTATTTCATGCATTTCAGGCTTGCCTTAAACTCCTTATGTAGTCAAGGATGACCTGGAACTTCTGATCCTTCTGCTTCCACTATGCATGGTTTATTTAAAAAAAAAAAAAAGAAGAAGAAGAACCTCATTCACTCTTGCTCATGTTTACATCTTACTTCACACCGTACGATGCCAAGCCAGCTTGTTTGTCCTTTACTGTCTACAATGTCATTTTATGCTGTTACAATTTGGCAAAAAGAGGGAGATTTGCAATTTAATCATCATAAGTTCATCTTTAGATCCTTACATCCCACTCTCTGTGTTGGCCAGCAATACTTGTATAGTTATTGCTTACAAGGGAGCTTACTCAAGGAAATCACAGAGCACTCTAGTCTATATATTTGCAGCAGCTATCTGGGCACAGCTCCCTTAAGTGAATTCCATACATACACACACACACACACTTCAGTATACAATTATTTCAATTGTTTGCATCCACAGACATTGTAAACTTTGTTTTATATCTCTGTACATTCTAGGTGTTATGGTTTGGATTTCAAATGGCCCCAATGGCTCCTATATTGAAGGCTTAGTCCCTAGCTGGGAGTGCTAATAAAAGGTGCTAGTTTATGAGGTTATTGACTTCCATTGATGAATGCATAGCTGAATGAGGTGGCCCTTAGATGGGACTATGTCACTGCAGCACGACTGAAAGAGATAGCTTCTCCTTAGCCACTTCCTCCTTCTGTTTCTCCAGGATACAGTGCGTAGAGATCCCACACTATGCCATCCCACCATGATGTTTCTGTCACAGGCCTAAAAAACAATGAAACCAGCCAACCATAGATGAAATTTCTGAAACTATAACCCACTGTTCCTTTTATTTGTTTTTCTCAGACATTTTATCACTTCAACAGAAATTTAACACACCAAGTAAGAACTCTACCATAGGGCCATAGGATAATATCCTTGTCCTTTTCTTTTTTTAAAAAGATTATTTATTTATTTATTTATTTATTTATTTATTTATTTATTTAGAGAGAGGCAGATAGAGAGAAAGAGACAATGGGCATGCCAGGGCCTCCAGCCACTGCAAATGGACTCCAGACCCATGTGTCCCCTTGTGCATCTGGCTTATGTGGGTCCTGTGGAATTGAACCAGGGTCCTTAGGCTTCATAGACAAACGCCTTAACCACTAAGCCATTTTCCCAGCCACCCCCCCCCAGTCGTTCTTCTTAAAAGCACTGACATCTATGATGAAAGAATTCCATCTTTTGCTTCCTTATGTTGTAAAAGACCTGGGCTAATTCTCTACAAAATAAGAGTGCCTATATCCTGACACATGGGTCAAATTCTAGCTTATAGAAGAGAATTTTTGGACCCACAAAAAAAGTGAAATGTTAAATGAAAGTAAAAAAAAAAAAAAATGAGGCTGGGGAAATTGTGCAGAGGATAAAGCATTTGCTACACAAGCATGAAGACCTGAGTTAAGATCCCTAGAATCCACATAAAGTCAGATACTGCAGTTCTAGAATCTATAGTCCCAGTGCATCTAAAGTGATGAGGGAGGCAGAAATGGGACAATCTCCAGAAGAAACTCATGGTCCAACTAGTCTGGCAGTCACAGTGGTGAACAATAAGAGACACTAATTCAAACAATGTAGAAGGCAAAGACTGACACCAATGTGGCATGTGTGCATACTCGCACACACATGCCCACTCACATACACACACACAATCATTTGAAGGCTACAAATAGTTATGCATGCCTATAATCCCAAACTGGGAGGTTGAGGCAAGCCTGGGCTACACAGAGATCTCTCAAAAAATTTTCTTTGTAAGTACTAGGTAAAAATCACATGGTTTTATAAAACATAAATGCTGTGAAAAGTTGACTTAGAACAGAATAATGGGTGTCATGAGTTAGAGTAATGGCAGATTGCCCTTCATGTTTGAGAAGAGAGATTGGGATAAACCTGGACAGGGCTTTCCACTTTGTCTCTTATTGCTGTTTACTATCGAAGACATCAGAAGGCCTGGCTGTGAGTAAGCCAGCTCACACACAGTACCTCTGAAGCTGGCATCCCTTAGATGAAAATGAGGGAAGAATTTGAGCAGATACCTTTCCATTCTTGGTATGGAGCCATGTAGGATACAAATGAGACCTGGCTTTAATGAGGCTGAGTGTGTGTGTGTGTGTGTATTCACATATGTGTTTGCATATGTTCTCATGTGTGTAGAGGCCAGAGGTCGACATCAGGTGTTTTCTATCTCTCCTCGACCTTATTTATTCTTATGTTTATTTAACTTTGAGAGAGAGACAGAGAAAGACAGAGAGAGTGCCAGGGTCTCCTGCTACTGCAAAAGAACTGCAGATGCATGGGTCACTTTGTGCATCTGAATTTATATGTGTATGGGGGAATCAAATCCAGACTATCAGGCTTTACAAGCAAGTGTCTTTAACCACTGAGACATCTCTTGAGCCCCTTCCACCTTATTTTTATGAGAGAGAGTTTCTCACTGCTCCTGGGACTCACTGATTTGGCTAGAAAAGTTATCTTGCAAGCCCCAGGGATCCTCCTACCTCCCCAGTGCTGGGATTATAGGCAGGAGCCACCATGTCCAGTATTTCACATGGGTGCTTGGAATCCAAATGCAGGTCCTCATGCTTATATGGTGAGCCCTTTACCCATCTCCCCAGGCCCTCTAGTAAGGCTTTTGATAAGTGCATTCTATGTTTACCAAAAAAAGCAGGAAAATACAGATTAAACACTACACCTAAGAATCATTATATGAGGACTACTAATACATACTCTGTTCAGAACTGGCTTCATAAGGGCTAGTTTTCCATGCACTATGACACTGTTTTCTTGATATAGATAATGGGCTTGGAGAATATGTTCAAGTAGTATGTAATAGCTCCCTGGTAATGCCAAGCTGGGAAATGGGACTGACAACTGAAGAGAAGCAGTTGAAGCAATTCTGCAAAGTTGGAGAATTATGTGAGGACAAATCTGGTGCAGGTCAATGCTAACACATCTGGGGTAAATGACAAAGGGAGAGAAAACTAATAATGTCAGCAGTTGGCCTACGGCAGTGTTGTAGTTTGAATATATGGCCCCCAATATATTCAGTGTTTTATTAGTTTGCACTTTTGGAGCTCTGCAGCCACCTGGCTGAAGGAGGTGTCACTGGACTGATCTTAGGGTCCAACCCCAACGTGTGGTGGTAGGTTTGCAATTACAGTCTAAAGATATGCAAAGTGCCTGGAGTGTCGGAAGTGTGTTTGTTTGTGGTGTGGCTTTTGGGTTTTTTGGCTTGTGGCTTTTCTGTCTGTCTCTGCTTGGTCCTTTAAGAAGGGGCTAACGTCTTCTGCCATGATGGAACTTCCCCTGGATCTGTAAGCTTCAATAAATATCCCTTCCTCCATAACTGTGCCTGTTTTAGAGGTTCATCTCAGCACCCTGGAAGCTGTCTGCTATAGGCAGGGTCACATTTTAATGGTCACTGTAGATCAAGCAAGACAAAATGTGAAGTTAACTAATAAGGACTGTAAAGTTCTTCACTGACATTAATAAAGATGAGGGAGGGGCTAGGGACATGGCTTAGTGGTTAAGGCACATGCCTGCGATGCCTAAGGACCCTGGTTCAATTCTCCAGGTCCCATGTAAGCCCGATGCATATGGTGGTACATGTGTTTGGAGTTCGTTTGCAGTGACTAGAGGCCCTGGCACGCCCCTTCTCTATCTCTCCCCCCCTCTCTTTAATAAATAAAAATTAAAAATAAAAAGATGAGTATCTAGCAATACTAGGCAGTATTCTCCCATGAGACAGACATAAGAACAACTCCTGCTTCTTGATGCTTGGATGTCAACCAATTAGAAGTCATTACTTTTTTGTTTGTTTGTTTTTGGAGGTAGAGTCTCACTCTAGCTCAGGCTGACCTGGAATTCACTACGTAGCCTCAGAGTGGCCTCAAAGTCATGGTGATCCTCCTACCTCTCCCTCCCCAGTGCTGGGATTAAAGGTGTGTGCCACCATGCCCAGCTTAAGTCATTACTTTTGAATAAGTACAAACTACTAATATTTGCACCACAGAAGCTTCTCACAAATTGACTGAATTAGAAACAATATGCAGTTGTTATCCCAGTTTCTGTAAATCAGGAATCTGGGCATGATTTGTCTTGGTCCTCTGATTCCTGTTCCATAATGATTTTCTTTCTTTCATGCAGCTAAAGATGGTTTATTCTGTCTTGCAGTTTTGAAAGGATGCATTACAACATGGTTTGGACGGAGTACAAGAGGAACAGAAAGCTGGCTGGTTTAACATAGTACATCTATAGTCAGGAAGAGAGGGTGAACAGGAAGTAGGGCCAGGCGATATACAACCTGAAGGTTCATCTCCAGTGACCCACATCCTCTAGCAAGGCTTCACCAACTAAAGGTTATATAACCTTCCAAAACAGTATTGCCAGCTTGGGACTAAGTGTCCAAACATATGAGCTTAGGAGGGACATTTTATATTCAAATCACAACAGACTGAAAGCAAGGTGGTAACTCAAGGTCAAAGAGTTCATCTGAAGGGTCATCCAAGTTGATGTAGACATTGTCAGTGCTCAGTAACTTGCAGGCTGTTAAATAGTCAACCAGTCCCTCATTAATTCTTAGTCCCTTGTATGGGTGCCTCCCCAGAATATTCAAGTCTCGAAGGCAGAAGAGATAGTCTGTAAGAAGATAGGGTTATAACAGCTTGTATTTGAATCTAAGCACTGACATCCCATCACTTTGGCTGATCTGCTCATCAGAACCAAGTCACCAAGGCCATCCCATTATCAAGGTACAAATGAGTCACACAAGTGAACAAATGCCAGGAAACAGAGTTCATTGGGAGCCATGTCAAAAGGCACCTACAACATTACTTCTTGATTTTAGGCTTCAAAATGTTTCTACTTGGAAACCGAGCGTGGTGGCGCACGCCTTTAATCCTAGCACTTGGGAGGCAGAGGTAGGAGGATCACTGAGAGTTCGAGGCCACCCTGAGACTACATAGTGAATTCCAGGTCAGCCTGAGCCAGAGTGAGACCCTACCTTGAAAAACAAAACAAAACAAAATGTTTCTACTTGGTATAAACACATTTTTTTTTTGTTTTCTTTGGAATCTAGAGAAGCTAGATAAAGACTAGAGAAAGCAGAGAGATGTGTAAAATGATAAATGCTTCAGGAAGGAGAGATGAGCAATGAAGCAGCTGACTTTCACCCACCACTGAAGTAGTGATTAAGGGATAATACTGGCATCACTGGAAATTAAAAAATATATACTCTGGGAGTAAACAAACTGGCACAGCAGCTAAACCAAAGCAAGCTTTAACCTAACCTGGCTACAAAGGGAAATAATAAATACAGGCTCTGGAGATGCTGTTTACCATTTACTGTCCAACAGTGACATCTTTGGAAACTATAACTCTGTATATGGAGATGTAAAGGGCTTAGTGACTTCTCAGATTAACATGCAGAAAGTAATGGAAGGCTGGGGATACAATGGCGGAATCACACAAAATGCCTTCTTTACTTTTCCTAGAAAAAGAGTTGCTTTTTTTTTTTACTTTATTTATTTTTGGAGAGAGAGACAGAGAGAGAGAGAGGGAGAGGGAAACAGATAGAGATGGGCACGCCAACAGTCTCTCAGCTGCTGTGAACGAAATCCAGATGCGTGCACCCCCTTGTGGGCAAGCTCAGCATTGTGCCCTTGCCTCACTTTGCATCTGGCTAAACGTGGGACCTGGAGATTGGAACCGGGTTCTTAGGCTTAGCAGGCAGGTGCCTTAACCGCTAAGCCATCTCTCCAGCCCAAGAGTTGCTTTTGTAACACTGGAATACACTGAGTTTCTGATTACAAAGAAGTAGTAGGAGAGTTGGAATTTTGTTGTTGTTGCTGCTGCTGCTGTTGTTCTACCAAGAGATAATTTCCATAGAATCCAAAAGAATATTTCATGTCTCCCTCCCAACCATGAGACAACTTTCAACAATGAGATTACAGATCTGAGATCAGTAGACCTGTCCACAAATGGAAGTGCTATGGGAGGACCTCTAGCAATCATACATTGCCTACTTTTGCTTAAAAAAAAAAACAAACTGTATTCATATATGCAACCTCCATATCGTCACTTACAAGTTCTCAAATTTTCTATAATGATTTCCATTTCTGTGTATTTGATCATATTATTGCTCTAACTCAGAAGCCCTTCTTTTTTTGTTCTTCATCTTGCCTCCTTTTATATGTTTTTTCTGTCTTCTTCCCTATAGCACACTACCATAAAGTTAAAAGGTTATACTTCTCCCATGTCAAAATAATAAACACTAATAATATGAAGTTATTCCACCAAGAGACAACATGTTTCCCATTGCAGTAAGATGTAAATTCTGCATCTCATGTAACCCAGGCCAGCCTCCAATTCACTATGCAGGCAAGGATGACCTTGGATTTTTAATTTAAGTGGTGCTAGGGATTGGACCCAGGGCTTCATACATTCTTAGCAAATACTCTACCAACCAAGTGACATCCTCTGTCTCTGAATTGAGTTTTGAGTAGTAAGTAACCTTAATAAAAAAGAAGAGTCATAAATTTGTCTAAGACATATATATATAGCTGTATCTGGCCTTCCTAATTTTAAGGTAAAAAGACTCTTTTGCCCAGGCATGGTGGTGATGCACGCCTTTAATCCCAGCACTTGGGAGGCAGAGGTAGGATAATTGCCATGAGTTTGAGGCCACCCTGAGAATACATATTGAATTCTAGGTCAGCCTGAGCTAGCGTGAGACCATACCTCACAAAAACAAACAAACAAAAAAAAAAAAAAAAAAAGAAAGAAAGAAAGAAAGAAAGAAAAAGAAACTCTTTAGGTAACAGTATGCATAGCCAGACATAAAGCTTATTTTTAGTATTAAAAGGAGCTTACAGGGGGAAAAAGTAATTAAAGAGCTAAGAAAGAGGGATTTAAAAAATAAATGAACAGAATAAATCAAGGACCAACATACCTTCATGATTAAAAATAATAACATAAACATACCTTAGAAAGAATAAATATCCTCAACATAACAAAAGACATCAACTGGTAACTCACAGCTAACATTATACTTAATGGTGAAGGACTGAAAGTTTTCCATCTGAGATAAAAAACAAAACAAATATCTGTATTCTACACTTCTACTCAGCATTGCACCAGAGGTATAGCCAGGGTAATTTGGCAAGAAAATTTTTTAAAAATTCCGATTGGAAATAAAGAAACAAAATTATCTCTATTTGCAAATGATGGGATTTTGTGCATAGAACCACGCAAGGAAATAATGGAAAATGCCTTAAGGCATAGAAATGGTGTCACTGAAATCAAAGCAATGTATTATATTGATGTGGCATTTTCCAACTTCTGTAGAGCTATGCATCATTTTATCCTTATAACCACCTGCAGGGTATGTACTATGTTTACCACATATTATGAACGACAAAAACCAATACTTAAAAAATAAAGTAAATATTAATGGACACACACTTGTTAAAAGTCTTAAACTGACTCAAGTCTGCAGTCCCAGACTTTAAGCCAGTGTTGTATTAAGGTTGCTGGGTTTCTTATCTCCTAGCAGCAGCATAGTCCAATAGGACTTTCTGTGAAGATGGAAATGTTTGGTATATGTATTGCTCAGAACAGAAAGAATTAAGTGCCCATTCAAAACTTGAAATGTGGGTAGCATACCTGACTCACTGAATTTTAAATATGATTGCAATGTCATAGCCACATGACTCTAGTGATTACTGGGTTAGATGGTGTAGTTGAGAGAACTCACTCTGAATCAGACACTCCTCCTCATGGTTCTATCCTTGGCGTGGCCAACCTACGTGCAGTTCTTCATCGATTGGTGCATAATGTGTGGAGCAGCATGAAGGAAAACAAACCACCCCTGGGAACAATTACAAGTTGGAGAACATCCTTATAAATACCTAAAGTGATTCTACAACATAGAAACCCATAACAGTGTCCCAACCAAACAAAACTCAAAGAAATGCTTCCCTAACAATTACAGCCTGGCATTCACTAAGAGGGTGTGGCCAGGGCAGAAGTAATAACTTATGTTCAAGTGGCTATCTATGGTATTTCTTCCTTAATTCTACTCCTACAAATTCTTGCTTCTGACTCTATCCTCAGCTTTTCCAAACTACTTTTTCTTCTTTAAATACCTTCTCATATTTCCATGTCCGTACATTTTTTTTGTTTTATCGCAAAATAGACATGCTCATTCTTTTACGTAAGAGTTCCTTTTGTATTATTGTGGCAGAGCTGAGTGGTAGCCATAGAGACAATCTGGCCCTCAAAGGCTAATGTGTCCCTTATCTGGGTGTTCATGGAAAATATGTGTTGGTTCTGTAGAAGACTACAGAGTTTAAACTATATCTGATTTATTTATTCAATCATGTTATGGAGCTGGGAATGGAACTGAGGCCCTTGAAATGCTAAGAAAATACTGTTCCACTGAACTACATGAGTTACTTCTGATGAAGTCTTCAAAGACTGAGAATATTGCCCTTCATGTAGCAGTAGCATCATAAATATTTTCATTGAATCTTATGTCTACAGGAATTTTAATAGTAATATACAACTATGCATGCCAATAATTTTCCAAACAATATCCCAAACGCTTTCTCATTTCCTCATCAAGCACCTTCCTCACACAGAAAGTAGGTGTCATTATCTACATTCTACATCCTAAGAGATTATGACTAAGACATTTGTCGATGTTCTCACATGGAGTAAGGTGGTAATCCAGACCTTGCAATTTCTGTCCAGTAGTACTTCATTCTGCCTCTCGGTGCTATGTTCTTTCATGTAAAACACACACACACACACACACAGATCAAATTAGTATTCATGGCCAAGGCAAGACATACATGCTTTTTGTATTAGAAATCTAACTATATTTATGAGAACAAGTAAGTCATTAAAATATATATTTTTTTAATCTGGGGCTAGGGAGACGGCTCAGGGAGATAGCTCAGAGTGCTATCAAGTACTCAAGAGCGCTTGTTACAAAAGCATGAGGACTTGAATTTGATTCCCATCACCCACAAAAAAAGCTGGGCACAGACATGAATGCCTATAACCTCAGCACTGAGGTAAGCAGAAGTAGCAGAATCACTGGGGCTCAATGGTGAGCCATGCTCCAAGTTGAGAGAGACACCTTGTCTCAAAGACACAAGGCAAGCTTCCCTTTAAGGTGATGGAGGAGAAGCCACAAAAAGCAGCTTGGGCTGGGAGGTAGAAGACAGAAAAATACACAATAGACTTTTCTATCAAAAATTCTAAGTGTGTAAGGTATTATAACCCCAGCAAAGAATCAGGAGAGACTCAGAACTTCTAGCAACCACACAATGAGCCAGAATCAGCTCCAGTCTGCAGATTAGGCAGTCTGCTGGGAAAAGCTACACACCGGGCCTTGCCTGACTCTGTATAAGCAGAACTATGGTGAACAGATTCTCCACTCACTGCAAACTCAAAAATCCTGAAGAAAAAGACAACATGGATCATGTGAGCAGCACTAGAACAACTTGACACTGTCCACAGTCTGTCTTCCCCCAACTGCAAGCATTAGTAGCCACTGGAGAACTCCGGAGACCAAGTGATTGGAGCCACCCTCACCCACACAGCATCCAATACAACTGATCTGAAGAGCAGATCTACCAACATAACCAGCCTATCTGAGTCCACAGTGCAACAAAGAAGGAACCAGTAGGGAACTCAGTGTAGGAGAGACCAGAAGCCACCCCAAAAGGTAACAGGGCAATACCTGCCCCAAAGCCAGGTATATAGGCCTTCACTTGAAGTGCTAGTTGCAACTTCCATATTAGGGAAGGTTACTAAATAAGAATCCCAGAGAGGGAAAGAATTCAAACCCAGCCTATTTAGACAAAAATATTGATGCATTAAATTTGATTGATGTAATTTTGGTTGGCTATTCAATTCTTAAATTGTGTTTGGGGGTTGACTTTGTCATTTTTGTATATTTCTTCATTTATAGTGCCTTCTTAAAATTTTTCTTCTGTCTTTCTTTGGGGCAGGATCCCACTCTGGCCCAGGCTGACCTGGAACTCATTACAGACAGGAATCTTAGCTTCCCAGTTGACAGTATTAAGGGTATAGACCCAGCCAGTTTAAGGAATTTGGCTTTGTTAGTTTACTTGTTTGTTTTAATCCCCACTCATGCAGAAATGCTCCATGCTTGTTTTGTCTGTGTGTATGTATATTGCTCCTTTGGATTATTCTGTGTTTTTTCCACCCAACCTACTATGTGAATCTTTCTACAACTTTTCCTACCCACAACTTGTTTACTTTCCCTCTTTTCTCAACCCATTCTCTACATCTTGCCCCCCTTTCCCCTCCTTATTCTCTATAGTTACAACCTTCCATAAACTCAAAACCTGCTCATATCTGTGTAAATTAACAGCTCCCAACTTCCCACTTCCAGATAAGTGGCCACCTAAATCTTTCCTTTAAGGTTAATACTAGCCCTCACACTAATTCACCTTACACTGTTTCCACTTCTAAGTAACCAAAACCATAGCATCTCTCTGCCAGTCTTGTTCTTTTGTGCACCAGCAATTATTGAAATAAAATAAACATTGTTTCAAATTTTATACTAGAAAATTTGCATAGCATTCATATCCAACAGTTTGGGTCACTCCTGCTTACTCTGGGAGTAATATAAGATCCACACCTAGTACCTTATGCTCCTACCCTGAAGATATATAATGTCAATTTACATATTTAAGAATACAGCAGAGGGCTGGAGGAATTGCTTAGTGGTTAAGGTGTTTGCCTGTGAATCCAAAGGACCCAGGCTCGATTCCCCAGGACCCACATAAGCCAGATGCACAAGGTGGCACATACATCTGGAGTTCATTTGCAGTGGCTGGAGGCCCTGGCATGCCCATTCTCTCTGTGCTTCTGTCTCTCTCTCTTAAATGATAAGATAAGATGAGATGAGATGAGATAAGATAAGATAAGATAAGATAAGATAAGATAAATGAGATAGATAAGATGGTAGGATAGGAATACAGCAGATAATTAGGAAACCAAGCATGGCATTAACTCTAGATACAAAAATCTCTACATTATAATACAAGAAACATAAAAATCAAGACAATATAATTATACTAAAAATTATAAATCCAACAGAAATGACCTTCATTGAGACTGAGTTAGATGCAATGCCAGATTAAAAATTCAAAAGAATGATTATAAATATGTTCAAGGAAATCAAAGAAGAAATCAAAGGAGAAGGAAAGAAACTCCTGAATGAATCCAAGAGAATATGGAAAAACAACTTAATGAAAAAAGAGGCAGATACAAGACATGAGTAAGGATATAAATGCTGATGAAAGACCCATCAGAAGTACTGAAATGGAAAACACAATAAGTCAAATAGAAAACTCTGAAGAAAATCTCACCAAGATATTTCATCAAGAAAATAGAATATCTCCGCCGGGCGTGGTGGCGCACGCCTTTAATCCCAGCACTTTGGAGGCAGAGGTAGGAGGATCGCCCAGAGTTTGAGGCCACCCTGAGACTACATAGTTAATTCCAGGTCAGCCTGGACTAGAGTGAGACCCTACCTCGCAAAACCAAAAAAAAAAAAAAAAAAAGAAAGAAAGAAAAAAAAAAGAAAAAGAAAGAAAATAGAATATCTGAAGTAAAAGGCAAAGTGACAGTTCTAGAACATCCCAACAAAGAGAAAGACATATTAATATGAAGGTATGAGTGGGATTCTTTTTGTTTGTTTGTTTTTTCAAGGTAGGATCTTGCTCTAGCACAGACTGACCTGGAATTTACAATGTAATCTCAGGGTGACAGTGAACTCACAGTGATCCTCCTACCTCTGCTTTCTGAGTGCTGGGATTAAAGGAATGCACCACTATGACCAGCATGAGTGGAAATTTTAAGATATTCAAGACACCAGAAAGAATTAAACTTAAGAATTCAGGGCATAGAAGCGAAGAATTTCACTCTAAAGGCAAAGTAGATGTTTTCAACAAAATCATAGAAGAAAATTTCCCCAAAATAGGGAGAGATGCCAATACAAAAACAGGAGGCTTTTAGAACACCAAACACACAAAATCAAGAAAGAAACCTCTCCTCACCATATTATAATTAAACTGCTAATCACGCAAACCAAAGAAGATGTATTGAAAGCAGTTAGAGAGAAAAATCAAGTCACATATAAAGACAAGTCCATCAGGATAATGGCAGATTATTTAAAACACACTTTAAAATCTAGAAGTGTTTGGAACAATGTATTCTAAGTTCTGAAAGATAACAACTGTCAACCAAGATTACTATATCCAGAAAAGCTACCCATTACAATTGAAGAAGAAATAAGGACTTTCCATAACAAAATCAGGCTAAAGGAATGTGTGACCATTAAGCCAGCTAGACATACTTAAAGGGATCCTTTAGACTGAACAGAAAGAAAGGCACATATATGAGAAAACAGAAAAAATTAACTATGTTAAAATAACAGTTAATACAAGACATTAAAGGAAAACAGGAAGCACTACAAAAGTAAGAAGAACCACAAGAACAAATACATACCTTTCAATAATAACTCTTAATATCAATGGTCTCAATGTCCAAACCAAAAGACACAGACTTGTACACTGGATTAAAATACAGGATCCTTCTGTTTGTTGCCTATAAGAAACAAACCTCTCCATATAAGACAATACCTTAGGGTGAAAGGATAGAAAATGGTACTTCAAGAAAATGGATCTAGGAAACAAGAAGGTGTTGCTATCCTAATATCTGACAGGATATACGTCAATCCAACATTAGTGAGGAAAGATAAAGAAGGTCACTTTATATTGATTAAAGGAACAATCCAACAGGAGGACTTACAATTCTACATACACCAAACATGGGTGCTTCCAACTTCATTAAACAAACACTACTAGGCTTATGACCACAGATAACACCAATAACAATTGTAGTGGGTGATTTCAATACTCCACTTTCACCAATCAACAGATCATCCCAGCAAAAAATAAACAGGAGCATCTGGATTAAATGACATCATAAAGCAAATCTAACAGATATCTACAGAACATTCCTTTCAAATGTTGAAGAATATACTCTTTTCAGCAGCACATGGAACACTCTCTCAAATATGCCATAAATTAGGACAGAAAGCAAATATTAAAATTACAAAATAACTGAAATAATTTTTTTTTTTTTTTTTTTTTTTTTTGGTTTTCCAAGGTAGGGTCTCGCTGTAGCCCAGGCTGACCTGGAATTCACTACGTAGTCTCAGGGTGGCCTCAAACTCACAGCGATCCTCCTACCTCTGCCTCCCAAGTGCTGGGATTAAAGGCGTGCGCCACCACGCCCGGCTCTGAAATAATTCTTTATACTCTGTCTGATTACAATGGGAATAAACTACAAATCAACAGCAAGAAAGCCTAAAGAAGAGACAAACTCATGAAAACTAAGCAGCACACTACTGAATGATGAAGGGGTCAATGAAGAAATGAAGAAGGAAATAAAAATTCATAACATCAAATGATAATGAAAACACAACATACCAAAACCTATGGGATACAATGAAGGCAGTCCTCAAAGAGGGAAATTTATAGCTTTAAGTGCCTATATTAAGAAATTAGACAGGTTACAGGTAAACAAATTAATTCTATACCTTAAGGCCTTAAAGAAAGAAGAACATGGTAAGCCAAAAATCAGTAGGCAGAAAGAAATACTACAGATTTGGGTAGAAATTAATGAAATAGAAATGAAAAAACAATAGAAATAAATAAAAATGATCAGGCAGAAATTAATGAAATAGAAACAATAAAAAGTACGTAGAATCAATTAAATGAAGACTTGGTTCATTGAAAAGATAAAAAAGTTGGTAAACCCTTTGGAAAACTAACCAGAAGGAAGAGATAACAGATGAAAATTAATAAAAATAGAATGAAAAAGGCACCATTATAACAGATAACAATGAAATTCAAAAAATCATAAGGTCATACCTTAATAACTCTAAAAGAAATGGATAATTTTATAGAAATATGTGACTTACCAAATTAAACCAAGATGAGATAAATGATTTAAACAGACCTATAACAAGCACTGAGATCAAAGCAGTTATAAAAAATTTCCCAACTAAAAAAAAAAAAAAAGTCTAGTGGGATAGGGAGATGTCTTAGTGGTTAAGGCACTTATCTGCAAAGCCAAAGGACCCATGTTTGATTCCCCAAGACCCACATGAGTCAGATGCTCAAGGTCGTACATGCATCTGGAGTTCATTTACAGTGGCTGAAGGCCCTGGTGCACACATTCTCTCTATACATCTGCCTCTTTTCTCTCTCTCTCTCTCTCTCTCTCTCTCAAATAAATAAAAATTTAAATAACTTTTTTTTTAAAAAGTCCAGGCCCACATTCCATCCATCTGGTACTAACTTCTCTATCCGTTGGAGAATTTGCTTCTCTTTTCCAGATGGACAACAAACCTGAAGGGAGGATCAGCCTATCACACTTCACCAGGGCCCCAGCTGAAACCATAGAGTAATGGGGGAAATGGGCAAGAGTGCAGCTTTCTTGATGAGCCCCACACCAGAACAAGACTAAAGAAGATAAACACAGAGAACAATCAACTCCTACTAAGCCAGATATCCAGAGATACAGAGGCTCCCAAGACCTCATCACTGAAGTAGAACTAAAACGGACCTACTGTGGCTCATGGAAATTCGTGGAAGAGGGGGCGGAAAGAGTGTTAGAGCCACAAGTTGGGTCATTATGCACAGAGATGTTGCCTCTCCCCCATAACTGTTTGCTACCCCCACAGTGCATGACCCACATTCCCCATGAGGAGGGTCCCTATGGAGGGAGGAGGTCAGGGAGGAGGCTACCGGAGGCACCAACATGAATATAAAATTAAAATTAAAAAAAGTCCAGGCCCAGATGGATTCACTGGTGAATTTTGCCTGACCTTTGTGGAAGAAATGATGCCAATGCTTCTCAAACTTTTTCATAAAATAGGAAAGGATGTAATACTTCCAAACTCCATTTACAAAGCCAGTATTACCCTGATTCCAAAACCAGACAAAGACACACACACACACACACACACACACACACACACACAAATTTACAAACCAATGTCCCTCATGAACCTCTGCAAAAATTCTTAGCAAAATACCGGCAAACAGAATACAAGACTACATCAAAAAGATCATTTACCTGATCAGGTAGGTTTTGTTCCAGAGATGCAGGTTCAACATAAGCAAATTGGTAAATATATTATACCATGTAAATGGACTGAAGGACAAAAATCACATGATCATCTCAACAGGACTTTGACAAAATCCAACATCCCTTCATGGTAAAAGGCCTAAAGAAATTGGAAATAGAAGGAACATATGGCAACATAATAAAAGCTATTCATGAGAGACCAATAGCCAACATTATACTAAATCAGGAAAAACTTGAACCATTTTCACTAAAACTGGGAACAAGACAAGGGTGTCCACTCTACCCACTTTTATTTAATGTAGTACTAGAAGTCTAGACAATAGTCTAAGACAATAGACACAAATAAAAGGGATACAAATTGAAAAGGAAGAGTTAAAATTAGCATTATTTGCAGATGATATGATTCTACACATAAGGGACTCTAAATACTCTACCAGCAAATAGAGTTGATAAACATTTTTAGCGAGGTAGCAGGATACAAAATTAACACAAAGAAATCAATAGCCTTCCTATATGGCAACAATAAATGTGCCAAGGATGAAATCAAGGGACTATTCCTATTCACAAAGTACTTTGGCATAAATCTATCCAAGGAAGGGAAGGGTTTCTACAATGTAAACTTTAAAACACTCAAGAAAGAAATTGCAGAAGAAACTAGGAAATGGAAAGACATTTCATGCTCTTCAATTGAAGAATCAATATTGTGAAAATATCAACTTTACCAAAAGGAATCACCAATGTAATGCCATCCACATCAAAATTCTAATGGCATTCTTCACTGAAATAGAAAAATATAATCCTAAAATTCATTTGGAAACACAAAAATACCTGGAATAGCCAAAGAAGTTCTGAGCAACAAAAATAAGGCTGGAGTAACCTTTTATTTTATAACACTGGGCACAGTACAGAGTGACTGTCACATAAGGTACTTGAAACTTAATTTAGTTTAATTCTATTTTTACAAATCTTTGAATTCTTGGAGTCTTTTGATTTGTGCATGTACTAAAAAATTTAGAGCTTAACAGGATGAGTCAACTGTTTATTGAAAAGAAGTTGCTGGAGGACAAGTAATGGGTGTATCGATTTGAACATGGTTTACTACTTGTGTATGATTTGTAAACATTTTACCATACGTTTCAGTTATGTTTCAGCAGGTTGTAATTCCCCTTGTGTGTAGTTCAAATGAGTCATCACCTGGTCGTGTGTGAAGTGGAATTCATGGTATTTTCTGCATCATTTCCCTGGAGCTGTTTCTAGAGAGCCACACATTTGAACACATCAGCTTCTCTGATCACTAGATTTACTGTGCACCTGATTTTTGGTCTAAAAGAAATTACTGCCACCATACATTTCACATGATGATGTTAAAAGCTATTTGTCCTATTATTGGGTGTTGTTCAAAGATAGGGAATGAAGAATTCAAAGTGGTCTGTTGGTTAAACTGTCCACTCCAGTCCAACCCTGTTTTGATAGTCCCTTTCCAATATGATATTGTGATGCTTCATACAATACAGTGAGTATAACCAACGTGTTACTTAAAGAATTGATTTTTTTTTAAGAAAAAAATAATGCTGGAAGTATCAGCATACCTAATTTTAAGATATATTACAGAGCCATAGTAACAAAAACAGCATGGCAATGTTAGAAAGACAGACATGTAGACATGGAACCGAATGGATTACCCAGATGTTGATCCAGGCAGCTACAGCCATCTGATTTTTGACAAAGTGCCAAAAATATTCATTGGAGAAAAAGACAGCCCTTTTAACAAATGGTGCTGGGAAAAGTGGATATCTATATGTAGAAGGATGAAAATAGATCCTTATCTTTCTCCATGCATAAGAATCAAGCCCAAATGGATCAAAGACATTAATATTAGACCTGAAACTCTGAAACTGCTAGGGGAAAAGTAGAGGAAACACTTCAACCTATAGGCATAGGCTATTTGAATAGAGCCCCAAGCTGGTCTTGAACTGCTATCCTCCTGCCTCCACCTCTTTAGCAATATTCTGCGGGCATGTGCCACCACAACTGGCCAGGGAGTAAGAGAATGAATCAACCACTGGGACTTCATGAAAGTAAAAAGGTTTTGTACAGCAAAGGACACTGTGAAGAGAGCAAAGAGGCAACCTACAGAATGGGAGAAAATCTTTGCCAGCCATACATCAGAAAGAGGATTAATATCCAGGATATTCCATCTCACTCTTCTCAGAAGGGCTATCATCAAGAAAACAAATGACAGTAAATGCTGGCAAGGATGTGGAAAAAGAGGAAACCTTCCACACTGCTGGTGGGAATGTAAACTAGTACAGCCATTGTAGAAATCAATGTAGAGGTTCCTGAGACAGCTAAAAGATTTACCATACTATCCAGCTATACCACTGCTAGGCCTATATCCTAACGACTCTTCTCATTACCTTAGAGATACTTGCTCATGCATATTTACTGCTCTCTACTCACAATAGCTAGGAAATAGAACCAGCCTAGTTTCTCTTCAACTGAAGAATGGATAATGAAGACATCGTAGATTTATACAATGGAGTTCTATTTAGCAGTAAAGAAAAATGAACTTGTGAAATTACTGCAGGTGGCAGTAATTTCTTTTAAATTTGCACAAAATCCTTTTTTAGTATAGAAAGGATTATACTAAGTGAAGTAAACCAGGCTGAGAAAGTCAAATGCTACATGTTCCCTCTCATATGTGGATTCTACCTACACAAGTCCTTCATAATAGGAGGAAAAGATGATGACATCAAAATAAAAGAAACACTAATTGGAAGGAGGGATTTGATAGGGGATGAATATAGGGGTGGTAATGATCATGGTTTATTGTCTATACTTATGAAAGCTGCCAATAAAAAGTTTTAAAGAAACAAGGCAGTAGAGAGATGGAGAAGGACACTCAATATTCTCCTCTTGCTGCCATATATTGTATGGGGTATGTACATCTACAATTGCATATGCACACAACACACACACACACACACACACACACACACACACACACACACACACCCTAAATAAAGAAGCAAACTCTTTTTCTGGCCCTTTTTCTGAAGTGTATATTTCTTTATACTGTACATCTCTCTGTACCTCTTTCTGCCTCTGCCTCTGCCTCTGTCTTGGCCTCATATCTTCTTTTATTTTTATATATGCATCTTTCTCTCCCATGTCCCTTATCCATTTCCAAACTCACAACCAACCCTCCTTCCCCTCCACCACTGTAGGTTGTTGCTTCTAGACTGTCAGTACTGCAATCCATCATCTATTCTCCAGGCTCCTTGCACCACTCCCTTCCCTAAAACTCCCACTTTGAGCTATTATTCCTAAATAAATGAATAATAATAAATTTTATTTCTTTAGATTTAAAAAGGATATAAACATCAATTTTAAAAATTCAGAGTTAAAAAAACCTTACAAGAAAAATATTTCCTCAAAAGTTGGGGGGGGTGTTTCCCCAACTTCAAGTGTTACCAAAAATATAAATTTCCTACACTAGTAACACTGATTCTATTCTGTTTGCTTTCTCTTTTGTTTAATATCTTAAAACTATTGACCAAAAGTTAGAAGCCATCATATTAAACCATAAGTAAGAATAATATGCCCCTATGGTGTGTTCAGTGTATTCAGGACAATTTTATCTAGTTCAAGTCCATTATCTGTTGAACAACACCAGTAAGCTATTCTGTATTGATTATTTACACAGCTGATACGAAATATGGGGAAAAGTAGAGCAGGGGCATTTATTTGAGTCTTATGTAAAAGTTGTCTGCCTTGTTCTGAATATACTAAATATTAGATTCATGAATTTTTAAACAATGTTTGCAATGTTTTTGCATTATATTAAGTAGCTAAGTGTTCTTGATACCCAAGTAGTAGTAGTATTTTTTAAAGCCTATTTCTCTTAAATGGGTTTTCAGCTGTAATGAACTATAATTGGCAAGGAAAAGCTATGTGTATTTGAGGTATGAAACCTGGTGTTTTGAGGTATGTATGCACTGTGAAATAGTCGCCACAATCAAGCTAATTAACATGGCCATCACCTCACCTAGTTACTATTTTCATTTGTGTTGAAAGAGAACACTTCAGATCTAATGAAATGGGTCACATTCTTTGCCATTCTAGAAAGTCTACTTATTTCTGCCCAGTGAGAAGGAATAGATTCATTTTTGCGTCTCTGTAAGGTGTTACAGTCAGTTTAAATTATGTATGCAATTTAAAGTAAATGAAAGGTTTCTACAGAAGCAGGTGGTTTTCTGTGCTGGCAGCTAGCCTACCAGCCAAATCCATACCACAAAGTACACATTCAGCTCTCTGCAGATACCCAGTAAATGTTTGGAGACTAAAAACATCCAAATCTAATTATTTTTAAGCAAAAATTAGTATTTTTTCAAGCCATTGGAACAAGAGTTATTAGAACTTTTGTAAATGCTGGGGCATATGTCTAATATAGATGTGACCTAGCTTTCTGGCTCATCAGAGTAAATTGGTTATCTGCTACAACCAGGCTTTCTAGTCTGCCATTTAGGGATTAGTGTTTCTGTTGACCAAAGGCTCATCTATCCCTTCTCTTCCCTTTCCTTTCTTCCTTCCTTCCTTTCTTCTTTTCTTCCTTCCTTACTTCCTTCTCTTGCTCTTTCCTTCCCTTCGGGGGAAGCTGGGGTTTAAACCCAGGGCCTCCATTTTCTATTGCTGCCACCACTCCACCCATCTATCTTAATTTTTATTACCTAGAGCTAATATGTTTTTTGTACTGTACTTTGTTTTGTAATTTCTATCTTTTTCTTCTACATATGATATATTAGAGAATAAAATGTATTTAAAATAATGGAGAGATGGCTCAGTGGTTAAAGGTACTTGTTGCACAAGGCTGCTTACTTGAGTCCAGATCCTCTGCACCACGGAAAGCTGTACTCAAAGTGGTATATGAATCTGTTGCCCCAACCTTCCTATGGCAATGGGAGGCAGAGTCAGGAGAGTTCTAGGACAGACAGTCTAGCCTTCCGAGTGGCAGTGAGAAACTCTGTCTCAAGGAAAGTGGAAAGTGAGGACCAACACCTCAAATTTGTCTTCTGATCTCCACACATGTGCACACACAAGAATAATAATTAATGAGAAGTAATGATAGATATGTTTAAAATAAGAAAATAAGTACTTCTTAGCTCAATTACTCTGTTGTTTGGCATGAGCTAAAGGAAAAAAAAAGTATGTTGTGTACTCAAATCAGGCTCTCTCCAGCTTTTGCATCTAAAGCCAGGGCTGAGGACAAGTGACAGAGCCAAGCTCCCTGGTACTGGTTCTGAACTGGGGTTACATCCTGCTGTACTAGTGAAGATATCCAAGTGTCCTCTCTTGTTGGAGTAGTGTCTGACACAAAGCCCCACTATGCCAACAGGTAGAGGCATATCAGTTCCATTCATATCAATGGTTCAGTATTGGCCTGAGAGGTATGAGTAATAAGTAATCTTTATCAGGTGAGACTAAACCATCTAAGTATATTTCTGATGACCCCCTTTTCTGTTTCCTTCCACACATTACTCTCCTTTGTCCCTATAAGCACATTTGAAAGTGGGGATCCCATCCTGTAATCACTGAAAGGCCAGTCCTTACTCTAAGCTGACTGTCACAAATCCTTGCTCAATGTTTAACAATATCACAGGCTAGGAATGTAAGCATAAGCCTGTATTCTTAGCCTTACAGAGTTAGAGGCAGGAGAATGACCACAAGTAAAGGGCCAGCCTGGGCTACTTAATGAGTTCCAAGAAATCCAGGGCTACCTAGCAGAACATTGACAAACAAGTAAGAAAGCAAACAATCAGAAACAATGTCATAGATTTTACATTTTTTTAAATTTCATTTATTTAAGAGAGAAAGAGAAAGACAGAGAGAGAGAGAAGAAGGAAGGAAGGAAGGAAGGAAGGAAGGAAGGAAGGAAGGAAGGAAGGAAGGAAGGAAGGAAGGAAGGAAAGAGAATGGTCACACCAGGGCCTTCAGCCATTGTAAATGCACTCCCGTTTCATGCACCACCTTATGCATCTGGCTTACATGGGTCCTGGGGAATTGAACCTGGGTCCTGTGGCTTTGCAGGCCTTAACTGCTAAGCCATCTCTTCAGCCCTATCATAGATTTTAGCTTAGGGATATACTTATGTCACCTAAGGAGAAGATAGACAACTGAGAAACTCATAGTTTTGATCAAACACTTTCTGTTGATAAAACCCTGAGTTTCAGGATGGAGAACCTAGGCTTATTTTTTTGTTCTTGATTTCAAACATACTATGTGGTTAATCAGAGAGCTTTAAGCTGGGAGCAGTGTCACACCTCTCTAATCCCAGCATTTGGGAAACTGAAGCAGAAGAATTGCCATGAGTTTGAGGCCAAGCTGGGCTACAGAGTGAGATCAAGTCACAAATACACACACGCACATGCACACACACTCTTATATATATATGTCTACACATGTATATGTAAGTGAGTTCTGAATAAGAAAAACAACAGTGTGTGGATAAAGTGTAAGTAAGGTACAGAGGGTACAAAGATCCGTGACAATGGCTTTGCCAAGGAAAAGGACCAATAGGTCACATATTAAATGATTCCCGTTTGGAAAGTCCTAGCAATAGAGCTACTGCCTAGTCTTAGTAGGGCATCCTAGTAGACTAGAAAAAGGAGCTTCCCATTCTTCTGGATCTCTATTGCTGCATGAAGAATGTTATCAAACCTTAGCATATTAAAGTAATAGCCATTAGTTTTACTTCTCCTTAATCTTCAAGGTGGACAGGACCAGAACTGTCATTAGGGGCAGTTCTTATGATATCAAGGGATTCAATTTGAACATAGCTTTTTCAAATGACTGACAAAGTGTGACATCTTTCATCTGACCTCAGTGTTTCTGGACGTGGACTTTTCAAAGAGCTGTTGAAGCTCCCTCCCATGTAGCATGCAAGCTAGGTTTTAAGAAAGAGTGTTCCAAAAGACAGAATGTTCCAAAGACACAGAGGGCCTATGACCTCTTAAGGTCTAGACCAAAACCCACCAAATCCTTAGATTTTTGTTTTTGTGAAACAGAGTAGCCCAGGCTAGCCTCAAACTCACAGTCTTGCTCTCTAGCCTCCCAAGTAGCCAGAACTCCTGGTTCATAAACCATTATTTTCTACTGTTTAAGCACTCACAAGGGCCACTTAAATTCAAGTGAAGAATACATAAGGGATAGTCTTCTAATGAGAGGCATATCAAAGAATTCATAGTTATCTTCACTGCTGCATAGAATCCTTTTAAGTAGAGAAGGAGCAGGCTGATTTGAGATTTCTATAACTTGCCTCTTCTCCTCTCAGATCACCTCAATATAGCAGATTGGCTGAACTGGGCTACCTTCCAATAATGGGCCTCCGCCCTCAACACCACAGAAACTCTGTACTACAAACGGCCGTGTTAGAACTTAGTCCCTTTGCATTCCTTGTACACCTTTATAAAATCTACCTCCTCCTGTACCTAAAGTTGATCATCTCTGTCTCACTGGAGAGCGTTCAACTGTAAATCTAAAATGCCTCAGCTGTGGGAAAGGAGGGAGAGAAGGAGAGAGGGAGGGGTGCGATGAAATGTGCTATGACTCTCCCAGGAGATGGCTGTGCCTTATCCACCACCAGGTGATGATGAATTTTTGATGAGCTACTAAAGGATGACATTTCCAGCCACACATTTATAAATACAATTCAATTAAAAACAAAAAATTGGCAATTTTTGGTAGCTTCTCTGGCAGGAAAACCATTCTTGTCATATTTATTTAGCTCAAGGTGATGAAAACATGTTCTTATAACCCTGATTTTAAAGCTATCAGAAACATCTTGTTTTCAGTTATTTCTGCTTTGTATTGATTATATCTATGCAATTCCTTTCTTTAGTAGAAATTTGTCCATACCTAAGCTGGAGGGCTATTTTGCTAAGAATCCACTTCCATTATGAGATTTTATAATAGGCTTAAAGGGCAAATGTTCAATGTATGACAAAATTAGTTTTTTAAATTCTAGGTCTGAGGGAGCCAGAAAAAAAAATCAAAATAATTGCGGCTTCTCAAATAAGCTGTG
Source organism: Orientallactaga sibirica (assembly GCA_036365145.1). Lineage (NCBI taxonomy): Eukaryota > Metazoa > Chordata > Mammalia > Rodentia > Dipodidae > Orientallactaga > Orientallactaga sibirica. The sequence goes on from JAEOAD010000982.1 coordinate 4,296,632, forward strand.
AAAGATAAAGTTGATTTAGATGTAGGGACCAGGAGCTGCAGGCAAGAACTTCTGTGGGAATCTGCCTTTGTCTAGAAAAGGGGCTTCTTTGTACAAAGGCTATAATCATTTTTACCATTTCTACTAACAGCCTGAAAATTTTCTTATAAAGAATCAGGTTCTTAAATTTTACCCAAAGGGAATAAAGAAGCTTGGGAGAGACCAATGACTAATGATTTCTTCTCTAAAAATATATCCTACTTTTTGCATGTAGCAGTCCGGGAAGAGATAGGATCATAAGCCCACCCTTTCCCCACTCATCTTCAGCAACAGTGTTTCTGTTTAATTCCTGGGAACCTTCGCAAGTCAACAGTTGCTGCATGAGGGGCGCACAAAGCCATCAGTTCACATAGGACCCAGAGGCATATCAATTGTCTCTGCAGAACTCAGAAGGATGACATAATGCATTTGGTAAGGGCTTACATGTCTGTGGAAAGATGATTCATCAGGGTAAAAACTAGGACAATAGAATTCTACAGAGTGGTTCTGCATCTCCAGGTACTTAGAGATTAAAGGGAACATTAGAAATAAAATGGATTCAGTCTAGACTGAGGGGAAAAATATGTCAAAGAGAACCAAGCAAATGATGATCTTTTTTGTCACAGAGTCTTCATGCTGGGCATTCTCAATACTGGTCAACCTGAAGTTCAAAGGTATCCATCAACACAAGATGCGATGTCTATAATTTAGGCTAGTACCAGTGAACCTGCAGCATCAGCGGGTAGCATGTGTTGAGCACAGATTTTTGGGTTCTATCCCAGAACTAATGAATCTCCAGGGTAGGGGCCAGGACTGCATATTTTACCTGTTTTTCCAGATGACTCTTAGACTGCTATATTGTGAGAAGGCTCCATTCAGAATGGATAGAGGGGAATGAATAAAATAGGAATTTTTGTTTACTCAGGCTTATCTTTAAAGAATACAAAATAAAATGAGCTGGGAAATGACAGCTCATGTCTAGAGTTCTGGCACTTGGGTGGCAAAAGCAGCAGAATCGCTGTGAGTTTGAGGCAAACCTGGTCTTCATAATGACTTCCAGCCAAGGCTACATAATGATATCCTGTCTCAAATAAATAAAAAATAAAGGCATGCTTCATGTGTCATTTAAGTATTTATAAAAATTCAAATACAAGCAAGTTTATAGATCAGTTATTAAACTTATTTGTCCCCAAGTCTCTGTGGCATGATCCAGATCTCACAAAATGCTGATAGCTGTGTAGGGTGGTATATATCTGAATTTCCAGCTACTCAGGACTCTGAGAGAGAAGAATTGATTATACTTTATAATGCTTCAAGATCAACCTGGGCAACATAGTGAGACCCCCAAGACCTTTTCTCAATAAAAAGGTATCCAGACAATGAAAGAAATAAGTAAGGAAGAAAGGAAAAGTAGAAAGAAAAGCAAAAAATAGTTAGGAACCAAATGAAATGTAGTAAGTTTAGGATATATGCTCAGGAGTGGTATAGCTGTATCCAATGGTAGACCTATTATCTCCAAACTGATATATCCATAGTGGCTGTATGAGTTTTCACTCCCACCAATAGTGGATGAAAGTTCCTCTTTCCTCATACCCTGTGCAGCATTTGTCATTTGATTTTTTTTTTGATGATAGCCATTCCAACTGGAATTAGATTGAATCTCAAAGCAGTTTTAATTTGCACTTCCCTAATGGCTAAAGATGTTAAACATCCTTTTAGATGTTTATTGGACATTTGTGTTTCTTCCTTTGAGAACTCTCTGTTCAGATCCCTGCCCCATTTTTATCAAGTGGGTTAGTTGGGTTTTTTTTATTGCTTAGATTTTTAAAATTTCTTTGTATATTGTAGATATTCAACATCTGTTGGATATATAGCTGCAGAATATTTTCTACCATTCTGTAGGTTGTCTATTGACTCTTTTGATGGTTTGATTAGGTATACAATAGCTTTTTAGTTCTCTGAGGTCCCAGTGGTTGAATTTTTGTCTAACTCCCTGGGCTAATGGGGTCTTACTCAGAAAGTTTTTCCAAATAATGCAAGGAGGAGGTTAAGCAGTGTTGTGTAGCTATTTCCTCCAAATTGAAACATTCCCTCTAGGAAGATTCATTTAGGTGAAGGAAGTAAATGAATCCTACAAGGCTCTAAAAGTAAACAAAACTCCCAAACCTCTGGAAGTTCCTGAAGCTTACAAGGTTCCCACAGCTCCTCACTAAGGTTAAGTGTGACAAGCTGGGTGGTGGAACCTCTGCAGATCAGTAGAACAGCCTGCTAGCCTCAGGGAGCTCCAGGGTTGAAGATGTCCTGAGTTGTCACCCATACTGGAGTGGGATGTTTGGTGATGTCACCCATGTTCCTGTGAACCCAAACTCCTGTAAGTCACCCCAATAAACTCACTGGCACACTAAACTAGACATAAGTGGAATTGTTTCTTTGGCCTGTCATCAGTGGGTGACCTGGGGTGAATAGATGATTATTCATATCTCCCTAGGGAATGTCACACAATAGGCTTAACTACCTGTGCTTCCTGTTCTTTAGGGTGAGGAGCCCTGGCCTTAGTACAGAGTCCCACTGCATGGGCTAGCCTAGACAGAACATTTATTCCTGTCAGCCAGAGGCCACGCAGCCAGATGTCCATGTGAACAGAAAAGAAAAAGTAAGGGTGCATGCACAGGCCACAATGCCACACATTAAAACGCAGAAGAAGGAGTGTAATGAACAGGAAGTTGAACCATAAAATCAGAAGCTGAATATCTAACCCTTCCAATTAGTTTCAATTGTTTAGTGTCCAACACCAAGCAGCAAACCAACATAAGGAGTTGGGTACTTAACTTCATTAGGTGTTGATTAGTAGTTTTGTGTAAGCTACACCAGGTCTGAAGGCAAACATAGCAAGATAAGTGCCATGTGAGTTGTGTGAAGATTAAATGTGGCAACACAAATCAGAAGTCATGTTGAAAATTGTTAAGTATCCCATATTTCTTATGCCCAAAGCAAAGAAACCATCATTCACACAATGATGTCTGAGTGAGCGCCAAGCACCACCTCAATCAGAATTCTATAGCAACCGGACAACAGTAGCATGTGCTTAAAACACACTGGTAGACACTGACTTGAGGCAGAAGTCCTTCTGACCAAGGCATAAATGGCACTCTGCTTTACAACAGTTGTTTTTGATCTCTGGAACATCTGATACAGATGTAGCCTAGGTTGGCTGGAACTCGTGATCCTTCTACCTCAGCATTCTGGGATTACAGGTGTGTACCACCACAGCCAGCAAACTCCAGAACTTGTAAATGCACCATGAAACAGGCTCAGATCAGCTGGATAGCTGCAGGTGTATGCAAGGAATATTTTCAGAGCATACATCAAGTGATTCTATTATTCAGTCTGCATTGGGAATGGTGAGGAGAGGAAGAGAGGCAAGGGAAAGCCAGTCTTAGCTCAGTTTGCCCTTGAAGAGTTAGAGAAAGGGAAGATGGGACAGATTTGTGATGGGAAGCTCTGTCGAGCTAATTATATTAGAAGTTTGTGTAGCTGAACTACTCGCATGCAATCAGCTGTCTGCAGTCTGAGATAAAGTGTAATGAAAAAACTGCACATTTCATAATATTAACGATGTACATTTGGGTGAATGATGGGTAGATTTTTTTTCAAAATGTACAATTAAAGGAGATAGTGAAAGAAATCCAGTGACAAATAGGAAAGGGAACTAACAGATTCCTAGCAGAACCCCAATATATACATGCCAAGCTGAATTAAATTAAAGCACACTTCTCTGCAAGGAGCATAGAAAAATAAAATATATCACTTCACTTTAGTCGTGTGACTGTACCTATTAATCCTATTTTTTTCCTGTTTTACAGATAAAGAAATGAAGGCTTAAAATAGGTAAAGCAACTTGCAGAAGCAGAGCTCTAAATTCATCCTCTTGGAGCTCATCCTCACGTCCATGACCTTGGGTTAAAAAAGGGGTCCCCTCAGCTCAGTGCTGTTGCTCAATCTGGATCATTGCAATCTGGACTTTAAATTTCTGTAGCCAGCGAGGCTTCATAAGAAGAGCTCGATGCCAAATCAGCTTCTAAAATAGTTGGTGGAGACCTACTCAGTCCCAGTTTATCTTACGGAAGCCCATCTGGTAATGTTTTTGAAGGAGAAACTCCCACATGACTGAAACGTATGTCTACTGTAGCAGGTTTAGTGAAGATATATCAATGGGTCTACCTGTGCCACATTCTACCTCTCTAGACTCAACAAATTCAAGATTGTAAGATCTACCCTTGTACCCTAGATGCCTAATATAAGATACACAGTCAAACTGCTTAATAATAGTCTAATGAGTGAATGAACCATTACAGGAAAGATAATTAATAGTTTTTGTCTCTACTTCTTAATGCATTTTCAAACTTCTTTCCATATACATTGCAACCCTGGTAAGTTCCATGTACCCATTCTAGGAAATGGAGATAGAGAAATGAGCACAAAAAATGCTCTCAGATTACAACCCAAGGCCTTAAGATTAAAGGCTGAAGTACTAGGCAAAAGGTAGAGAAAAACAAGAATGTGCTATGGCTGCTTTTGACTGGTAACATTACTTAATATCATTTGGCTTCTCCATTAAATGCTTTTTTTTTAATTTTATTCATTCATTCATTTATTTATTTGAGAGTGACAGACAGAGAGAGAAAGAGGTAGATAGATAGAGAATGGGCACACCAGGGCCTCCAGCCTCTGCAAATGAACTCCAGATGCATGCACCACCTTGTGCACCTGGCTTACATGGGTCCCGGGGAATCGAGCCTCGAACTGGGGTCCTTAAGCTTCACAGGCAAGCGCTTAACCGCTAAGCCATCTCTCCAGCCCTAAATGCTTGTTTTAAATTAGTCCCCAGCATTATCCTATAGTTAGACATAGAGTTATCGGAGTGATGCTACCAAGTTTCTTGGAATTGCTGACCTGATCCACAATCAAAACTACCTGCTTCTGAAGGACCCTAGGAAAATAATGGATTCTCATAGCTGCCAAGCAGAAGTGGGTGGCCTGTTCTTCTTGTAGATCACTGTAGCTGCAGAAAGGGGAGAGAGGGGGTCCAAGAAGTCACTGGAGAGACAAACAGTTAATTAAAACTCATCTTTTATTGTATAAAATTTGAGTAATGTTCCATGCAATGCAGTGAGGAGGAGGTCCAAAGCTCTGTGGTCCCATTTTGCATCTTCCTTTCCCTTATTTTGAGAATTGGCCTCCAAGCTATGTAATCCTGTGTTTAAGATGAAGCTTTTTGTGTCAATGAATACCCCATGGGGCCCAGAGAAATTAAGAGCCACAATTATTATTATTTACTTCCTTGATTCTGGTTACACAGGCATTGATGACCCCCCCCCCATAGTCTGAGCATTGGTTCCAGTTTGTTAATAATAGTAAGTCAGTTTTATTCAAAAGAAATATTCTCTGGGAAAAAGATGATAGGGATAATATTAATTCAATGGTCATTCTAAAGAATTCATTTACAGAGACAAATACCAATAGTCTCATTCAATTATGATTAAAATGTATCAATTTCGCAGGTCAAATCATTCTAGCAAGACTCTAGTGAGAAACATTCACAATAGAAAATCAGCTTGTGTGAGCATTTAGGTAGCCTTCTCCCTGCTTTTTACTAGCCTGACTATTTGGGGGTTGCATTTTTTTCCTAACAATCTACTTTTCTTCATTTCAGACACTCTGGGTTGGAAGACATGGCATGAGAATCGTCGTTTTCTTGAATCGATATTTGTCCATTCTCATAAAATATCTAAGCAGTATATAGTCATTTATATAGTCTCTTCTTTCTTTACCTGACTTCCTCCTTAATTTAAACAATCTATCACCTATCAACTTCCTATATTTTCAATTAAATTTCCATGTGATTGTCAGGTAAATCATCACAAAAGATAACTGAAACTTCAGCACTTCTAACTCATTGCACCTTAAAAGAATGCTAGGAGCCATGTGATTGATTTGACTGCCTCTCACTCTTTGTCACAGCTGCTAGCACATCTTAAGTGTCAAGTGCAGTGCCAGGAGCAGGGTCACTACAGAGCAAGCCACCTGCCTCTACTTGAAACTCTTAGGGTGATGTGTATTCTCAAATGCATCATTTTGCTTCTGATTTAAGAAAGATGAGCCATGCTTTTGCCACTGTTGTGTAATCCATCAGCAGCAACCCGAACAGCACTTTATAATCAAGCACATTGATTTTATTTTTTGCAGTTAAATGCATGAATATTCATACACACACTGGACAAAATAATGGCTATAAATAGATATGCTTCCTTTTTTTAATGCACCTAATGAGTTACACATTATGTCCAGTACAAAGAGTTACAGCAAAAAACAGGCACAGTGGTTTACACTTGTAATCCCAGCACTTGGGAGATCGATGCAGGAGGAGTAATGTCAGTTTGTGATCATCCTACACTACAGTATCAGACCCATATAGATATAGATGATATAGGTAATATAGCTATTAATATTTAGACATATAGGTTTATCAGCTGTGTGACTTAGGCATGGGAGCCCAACACTTGGGAGATGGAGGCAAGAGGATCAGAAGTCCAAGGTCATCCTCAGCTTCATAGCAAGTATAAAGTCAGCCTGAGATACATGAAACCCTGCCTCAAAAAAAAATAAAATAAAATTAGGGCTGGGTAGTTGGCACAGAAGTTAAAGATGCTTGCTTACAAAGCTTGCTAGCTCAGGTTCAATTCCCTAGAACCCATGTAAAGCCAGAGGCACAAAATGGTGCATGCACCTGGAGTTCATTTGTAGTGGCAAGAGACTTTGGGGTTCCCATATTCTCTCTCCCTCTCCTGCCACTTCTCTCTCTCTCTCTCTCTCTCCCCTTATAAATAAAAATAACCAAATAAATTGATTAACATAGATAAATAAAAAACAGATTTTAAAAGACCTACTTCATTCAATAACACTTCATGGCACTGGAGGTTTGAGGAGGGGAAAAATACAATTTGATGAAGAAGGAATTCACAAATGATTTTAGATAGTAATTGGGTGGGATAAGGATGCTGCCAGTCAGAGTGAGGGATTGGGAAGCCCTTCCATGGAAGGGTAATGCCCCAGTTCCATCTTGACAAATATTAACATAAACTTAAGAAGAGAAGGGAGGAGGGAGTGAATATTGCTAGGCATGGAGAGCATAAGCAAGACAGCTACGGTGAGCAGAAGGAACCAGCAGAGGATGGCTCAGAGTGAGCTGAACACAGCCTCACGTTTGATGACCTCTACATAAACCTTTGACTGCTGCACCTATATATGGAAGTTGCCTGTTATTAGACCTTTAATGGGCATTATCGTTGTCTCTCTTGCATAATTCCAGGGATCTTTTAAAGTAGTCATTGAAATCCAGGTATGATTCTTTGCCATTTTTACCACCTCTTTGCCAATGCTAATCAGGGGAGAGTAATTAAACTTAAACCAAAGCATACAGAGAAAAACTTCATAGTAGGAGCAGAGAGGAGGTAGAACAGAGATGGTAAAAGAGCTCCAGCAGGCAAAATCCAATAAGATAACTTGTTTAAGTTATCATTCGAATACCTGAGTATCCCTGAAAAAACAATGAATTCTAAAACCCCACAGGAGCTGATAACAGCTAATATTGGCTAAGAGAAGGGACATCATATTCTTCAGTGGTATAACCACTAGGAAGTTGCTCATGTTCCCATAAACAACCTTCCACCCCTGGTCATGTAGTCAACCCTAATTTAATTCAGTGGTTACAAAACAAAAAAAAAAAGGCATATTAGGATGGGAACAAGAGGGATGAAGAAGGGCTTTTCTGGGAGGAGGATAAGAGTGGGTAATTAGGAAGAGCAAAACACATTATATGCAAGTATGAAAGCATCAGAAATTAAAATGAAACAAAATTAGGATGATAGAGGGCATGCTAGAGTTTAGCTCTGTGAGCTTCCTTCTGGGACCTGGCCTGTGAAATGTCAGGAAATTGTGTTCTTTTCCTCAGAGTGGAAGAGAAATCAAAGCCTCCAAAATCTTTCTAGATTGTGTGGGTGTTGACCGGGGAAGAAGGTTCATCGTCTGCCACTCTGGATATCGCTGATAGGCTCCCAAAGACAGACACAGTCAGCCACGGCATGCACAGATGCTCGTAATCACTTCATGAAGAGGTGTTTAGTTGGAGGGAGCTGGTGTGCTCCATTTGCAAATTGCTTCCTCTCCCTATTTCTCTCTAATCTCCCATTCAGACTTGCTTTCTGCCTTTCAAGAGGCTCTGATGCACTCAGCCGTGGGAGATGCAAATCCGGTCCCGTGTGTGGTTGTTACAGGTGCACACACTGCTTTTCTGTGCTAACTTATCTTGCCCTCGTGCACTTGTCAGGAACTGCTATAACTTTCCCCATCAAGTTTCAAGCGGACTTTAATGGCATTATCAGGGAATAGCTGTAACATGCCCAGTGTTACTCATCTTAATGGATGCACTTTTGTCAGAGTTGCTAAAAACTATTCATTGAACTTGCAAAGTTTCTGTTTCAATGGTTAATATTCTCATATCATTATTAAACTTATGTTAATTGAGACAAATGAACTCATTCTGGATCTCTTTAGTTTGATTTTTTTGGAGAGAGACACAGAGAGAGAGGGACAGGCAGAGAGAGAGAGAAAGAATGGGCACTCCAGCAGCCTCTCAACCGCTGTGAATGAACTCCAGATGCAAGTGTGGCATTGCGCCCTTGCATCACTTTGCATCTGGCTAGACATGGGATCTGGAGATTGGAACCAGCGTTCTTAGGCTTAGCAGGCAGGCACGCCTTAACCGCTAAGCCATTTCTCCAGCCCATTTAGTTTCTTTAGAATACTTGCAGACAAGTCATGAACTGAACTATTCTGTCTGAGTAGAGTATAGCTTGCAGTGTCTTTAATGTTTTTGGATGGCATGGCATATCATGTACTGTGACAGTTAAATTCTATTGTCAACTTGATCAAATTAGGAGTCAAATGAGAGATGGGCCTCATAGGTGGGTCTGTGAGGGCATTTCCAGAAGGGTTGATGGAGGGATAAAGACCTCCCCCACATGGGGCAGCCCTTCCAGTGGTGGACTGCTTATAAAGAAGCTCCAAGAAAACAGGGCCTTTTGCTTGGATGCCTTGTATGTACATATAGCCTATTTCTGCTATCTTTTGTTCCCACATGGATTGAAGTCAACTCTGCAAGAATCCTCCAGGCCTTCAGTGCCAGATTTGGATGGCTGAAGCATCCATCCTCGTGAACTGACTCACTACCAGGTTGTCTAACTCTCCAGCTTGCAAACAACTATTATTGGACTATCCCACCTGTATCCTGTCAGCTAATCTAATAAATTCATTTTATAATACATAGTCATTCTATTGGTTCTATTCCTCTAAAGAACTCTGGCTGATACACATACAATCATGGCAGTTATCAAGAAGTACAGTAGATATAAGTAGAACCAGGAGACTGGCTCCCAGGATATAGTGATGATGAGGGGCTTTCTGTTGAGATAGATATACACCAACAATAAGATGAGCAACTATTATTTACCATGTATCTCACATGAAAGTATCCAAATACTAAATAGGCCATTCAGATAGGGATCCTGCACTATTCCTGCTTTATGAATCCAAAGCGAATTTCTTTTCTTTTTTTTTAATAAAGCAATGGAAAAACATCATCCCATACAAACTGAAAAGCACTTAGTCAACTTGTTTAAGTGACTGTGCAGCTGTTCCTGATGTCAGCTATTTGGGAAGACAAGTTGTTTTCAAAGGAAGCATTCAAAGTTTTCCTAACTTTTTATTGACATTAAGAAAGAAGAGTTTTGGTTCTGGATCATGTAAAGCTGATGGGATAATAATTTCTCTTTTGAGTATGAACAATCACATTTCCTATGATTTGGATGTGATTTGAATACAAAGGGGCATTGAAAAATCCCCATTTATAATAAAACTTTCCCAAAAGCAGGATTTTATTTTGTTTTATTTATTACATGTATGTACATGGGTGTACAGGTTCACATGCATGTTTGGGTATTGTAACAGACAGCTTCAGGTTCGCTAAGATGAACTTCCAGACCAGGCAAAGTTATGGAGGAAGAGATATTTATTAAAGCTTACAGATCTAGGGGAAGTTCCATAATGGCAGAAGAAGCTAGCCTGCTTTCACAGGACCAAACACACAGAAAAAAAGCCACACAGGGCAGTACACCTCAGGGGCTCCAGCTGGGCACACTTTGCATATCTTTACAATGGAATCTCAAACCCATCACCACACCTTAAGATCCACCCAGTGACATTGCCTCCAGCCAGGTGGCTGCAGATGCAAACTACAAACTAATAAAACACTGAATATATTGGGGGCATCTACTCAAACTACCACAGGTATAAATTTGTATAGGGGCCAGAGGAAAATCTAAGGGTGTTTCAGGGTTTTTTAGTTTTGAGACAAAGTCTGTATTTTTTGTAGACAAAAGCACCAAAAAGAAGGGAAGGTTTATTTTGGTTTACAGTTCCAGGGGTACAGTTCATTATGGTGAGGAAGGGATGGTGACAAGAACTTGAAGCAGCTGTTCATTCAGTCTATCGTGAGGAAGCAGAGAGGACTCAATGCTGACCACTCAGCCAGCTCTATCCTTTTTATAGAGTCCAGGACCCAGGCTCATGGAATAGTCCTACCCACAGTTAAAGTGGGTCTTCCCACTCAATTAACCAAATGAAGATAATCCCTTACAGGCATGCCCAGAGGCTAATTTAATCTAGGTAATCCCTCCAAGGGGATTGTAGGTGCTGTCAAGTTGACAATCAATATAAACCATCACAGAGTCTCTCATGGAGTAGGCTTGACTGGCTGGGCAGCAAGCTTCAGGGATCCTACTGTCTCTGCTTTACCAGAGCTTGGATTACAAGTACACACAACCTCTCCTGGCATTTTTACATGGATACTGGTGATTGAACTCAGTTCCTTTTACTGAGTGAGCTATCACCTCAGCCCCCAAAGCAAAATTTCAGACAGGAATGAGGCAGAGAAGACTGTACGCTCATGGTCAGGATTTCAAATGGATTTAATGCAAATGATGGCCGAGTTGGATTTTCCATCCCAGACTTCTCACCTTTGATCTAGTCTATGTCTTTCAGCTATGAAGAGTCACCTCGATGTCCTACCCTCTTGTCCAAACCAGAAAAGTCTTCATTTTCCATTCCCTCACCCATAACAACCACAAACACAAAACAAAGAAAACCAACAGTTCTGCTCCCCAAGTTACCACTTTCTCTCCAAAAGTTCTACCATATCCTAGTTAGTCCCTTACAGTGAACACTCTCAAGGGTTATATAGTTGAATAAGCCACATGTCCAACTCCAGGCCACTGCGCTAAATTGTGCTAGGTGTTGTGACAGAGTTATGCATAAACATAAGTGACTTCCATTGCATCCTTGTGAGGTTCAGAACATTCTTGAACTCTTGGGTTGTGACTTGAAGGGTTGAAAGGAGAGAAGGAACATTCTAGACACAAGGAACAATGTATAAAAATAAGGAATTGAACTTCACAATTAATTAAAAATAAGTCAATGGGATCAGAAAGGTAGGTTAGGCACATAGTAGAATATAAATATGGACGTGTGGACAAACCATGGAGTTCCTTACTTACTAGGAAGTTTAATCTTTACCCAAGTAGGGACCACCTACAGGTTTCAAGGTGAATGAAGTATGTAGACTGACTTCAGAAAATCCTATCGGTTGTGAGTACATGACTCTGAGTACACGGATTAAGTACTTCCCTGCCCAATTAACTTGGGCTTTCTTGTATGACTTACTCTAATCAGAGGAACAGACCTCAATTAGAAGCCTTAAGATTACTTGTAAAAGTTCACTTGACCATGTGCCCTCCTGCAATGACAATGAGAGTGACAATCCTAGATAACCCCTGTCACTTCAGCCTAGGGCCCATAATGACTCATAAGGTTGTAGAGGTAAAGCCTTAAGCTCAAAGCATGATACATAGATTCCAAAACCTAAAATAAATCCTCACAATCTTACAGATGCCAACTCAAAGGCTTACAAGCAAGAATAGTAAATGCTTACTGTTGTAAACCACTGAGCTTGGGAGTGACTGGTTACACAGCATTACTACAGATATAACTGACTAATGCATGTATGTTAAGAAACCTGATGGTTTCTGTTACTTTCTAATTTCAAACCATCCAGGGGATATTTTTTCTGCCTCTCTGTGTAGTGTTTATGCTTGTGTGTGTGTGTGTGTGTGTGTGTGTGTACACATGTGTGAGGGGTATGCATACACATATGTGTATGAGTATGTGAAGGCCAAAGGACAACCCTGGGAGTTATCCTCAGATATGACATGCATCTCATTTGATTGGCAAAGGCTAGACTAACTTTCCAGCAAACTCCAAGGGCCTTCTTGTCTTCACTTCCCCAGAGCTGGGATTACAGGTACATGCTTGGCATTTTTTTGTAAGTTCTAATAATCAAACTGTCATCTTCATGCTTGCAAGGTAAGCACTTTACTCAGTGAACCATATCTATCTGTCTGTCTATCTATCTATCTATCTATCTATCTATCTCTATCTGTCTATCTCTATCTATCTATCTATCTATCTATCTATCTATCTATCTATCAACTTGCATAAGAATTGGGTTGCTGGAATGGTTCCTAACCAATATTCCCAAGTCTGTTTCTATTCAGTTCCTGGATATCCAGAAACCTATGTATAGGTTCTACCTCTTAAGCACTAACTTCATGTCATATCTCATCTCAAACTCAGGGCTACCTGTTACATGCCATGCCATTTCCAATTTAAATTTGTCCATGTTTAACAAACCCTAAAACTAGTGTCATCCCTTTAGCTGCAGCCTTATTTCCTACTATCATGTACTTTGTTCAGGCAGAACAACCTCCACCAACAAGCCTCAATGACAATATGCCCTTCATTTCACAAGTGTTGGGTGAGTTGAAAGAAAAGTTGTGATGGTTAACCTTGTCAATTTGATAAAATTTACAATCTAAATGGAAACAAACCTCTGGGCTTGTGAGGGAGTTTCAAGATTAGGTTAATTGAGGAGAACCTACCCTGACTAGGAAGTACCATCCCATAGGTTGGGGTTCTGAATTGTATAAAAATGAGAAAGAGAGCTGAACAAAAGCATTCATCACTCTGCTTCCTGAATGCAGATACAACATGACCAGTTGCTTCATACTCCTGCTGAAATGCCTTCCCTACTACTATGGGCTGTAACCATGAACTATGAGCCAAAATAAACCTTTCCTCCTTGAGTTAGTTTTGTCAGGTATTTGGTCATAGCACTGAGAAATGTAATGAATATATCCCTTCCTCAAGCTTCATTGTAAACCACCTTTCATGTAGCAATCACCCTTCCTGGAATCCTTAGAGCTGCAAAGCCTACACATTCCTAATACATTTTGAGTCAATATATCAAGAACATCTGATTGAACAGTGAGATCTTATGTATACATCTGTGTTTATCTTATCTTTCCAGGTACTTTATTATTTCCTTGAAAGACAGACTACACAAAATTTCATTACATTCTCTTGTCCCTCCTCAGAGTCCTTAGCAGAATGGTTGTTTGTAATAAATAATGAATATTTGCTTCACCTCCTTAAATAGTCTTTCCTGTGTTCATTACATGTGCATGAAACTTCCCCTGTGTGCCAAATCTGTGTTAAGATGTGGTGAAAATCTAAGATGTAGGAAGTAGTCTTCTAGCTCATTTCACATTTTTGAAGTTTTTCAGATTCTTTTGGAAATACTACTGTAAAAATCTGTGAGTGAGTTCTGTTTTATTACATCCTGTAGTATGCACTGACAAAAAAAGAAAAGAAAAGAACTGAACTATGGCCTGTGTCCTCAAAGTATTTACAATTAACAGTAAAAACAAATAAATATACAAAAGGAAGCATTGCTGTTTTCCCCAGATGGAATTATAAATGTCAACAACTACTTCCAGACTTTAAACTTGAGCATGAGAGAAGCATTTCCTAAAATCACAATCATGTCTTAGAAGATTTTAACTTAGTTGCCATCACTACAGGAACATGGTTGCCATTTCTTATTTCTTTTCTTTGAAGAAAGACAATGAAGAAGGGCCAAAAGGGCTTCTGGGGAGTGGGCATCTTCTGCTAAAGCACACCACTTTAGCTTTCCACAGTTCACTAGAAACAAATATTTAAATGTGTTTTAAATTCTCCCTTGCCACCAGATGGAAATGTATCAACTTTCATCATTTATCAAAGGCAGCATAGTATGATATGAAAATCAATGTACTAATTAAAGGAATTCCTTTTCTTAGATCTAGTCACTGGGTTCCCGCCCCCTTTTATTCACAGAGATCCTATCTAGATAACCAAGTCTTTATTCCAGGTACATTTTTGGGAAAATTTAAGATCCTATTTTTTAAATTTTATTTTTATTTAATTTTTGAGAGTGTATATGTGTGTAGCTTACATATATGTGTGTATGTGTGTTCATATGTGTGCACTTATGCATGCATGTGTATGTGCATCTGTGTGGAGGCCAGAGGTTGATGCTGGGTTTTTTCCTTGATTGCTCTTCACTTATTTACTGAGGCAGTCTTTCATTGAACCCACAGTTCACTGATTAGGCTAATATAGCGAGCCAGCTTGACCCAGGGATACCCTGTTGTCCCTTCCAAATGTTGGGATTACAGATGTATCACAACACACACTCAGAATTTATGTGTGTACTGTGGAACTAAATTCTGCTAATCATGCTTACAGGGTGTGGTTGTTTGAATGTAATGCCCCCCATAGACTTATGTGTTTGAACACTTGGTCCCCAGCAAAGTGGAACTATTTGGGGAGGTTGTTCAACCGTTAGGAAATAGAGCCTTGCTGGAGGAAGTGTTTAACTAGGGGCAGGCCTTGGAGTTTTATAGTCAAGCTCCCTTTGTTATTACTCTCTCTTTACTTCCTGCAGATGTGATGACAATGAACCAGTTTCTCGCTCCTCCCCTGCTTTTCCCCCACATGATTGATACTACCTTCTGGAACTATAAACCAAATTAAACCCTTTTCCCTCCATACATTGCTTCTGGTCACGTGTTTTGTCTTAGCAATGAGTAAGTAACTGATACACACAGCCAGTGCTTTATCCACTAAACCATCTCTCTTGCCTTAAAATTTCATTCTTAATTGTGAAACAGGCCTCACTCAGAGAATTTTACAGTAGCATTGCCAAGAATGTGAAAATACAGCCTCAGTACATTACAAAAATGTGAAATGTGCTTAAAGACTAAATTTCACTTCAAGATTTCAACCACATCTTAAAGCACACAAGGGTCAGAGTGTTGGGTATTTCAAATGGAATTCAATACTAATTATGGGAATAGACATTCATCCACCCAAGTAAATAATGTTACCAACACTGTTAAATCCAAAAACAGAATGGTGAAAAAGGATAAGAGAAACCAGATTTTTCTTATCCCCATTGGGTCAAAGCCTTGCAATGACCAAGATAGGTTACATTAATAATTATATTGATGGGCATAGTAATATTTTGAGAATGTGAATGTTTTTGGTAATGCATTAATCACACATTTATTTAAAGATCTTACTAGTGTAAACTGGGGGTACAGCTCCACTGGTAGAGTGCTGGGCTTACATAATCAAGGCCCTGAGTTCAAACCCCAGTACCACAAAAAATAAATAAAAGAAATAAAGAGAGAAAGAGATATAACTCTAACTAGTGAAAGTTTATCCAAAAAAAACTCACCACCTTCAATTTGTAATCTTCTATTTTCAGTAGTATTTTTCAACCAAAATAGATTCTTCCATTGTGCCTCTTATTGAGGGAAAGAAGTCTGAAGTATTGAGGATTCAATTCTATTAGCAGCTCAGCAGCTACCAAAATGGGAAAGCTAAGAAAATAAAGATAGCAGTGTCCAAGGAAGAGGTGGGAAAGCTTGGAGTGACAAAATTAAATTTCTCTGGGACCTCTTCCAGGCTGATCTGTGACTAGAGGAGAAAAAAAGATGCTACAGTATGCCACTGTGAAGCAGCAGATGTCAGGAAACCCCAGTTTTAGGCGATGCTGTGCCTGGAAGAACATTCTGTGTGACATTCTTTGTAATCAACTTTGTTCTTCAGTTCACTTTGGAAACTTTATGCTGAACTCTTAAACACAACTTTCTTTGTAAAGAATTTCATTCTATAGGCTTGGAATATGGCTCAGTGGATAAAGTGGCCACAACTTTGAATACCTGAGTTTGGATGTCCAGACCCCACATAAAACCCAGAAGTGGGCTGGAGAGATGGCTTATCAGTTGGGGTGCCTGCCTGTGAAGCCTAAGGACCCATGTTCTATCTCTCTCCAGTTCCCACCTACGCCAGATGCACAAAGGTGACGCAAGCACGAGGGCGCACATATGCACAAGGGGGTACACACCTCTGGAGTTCCATTGCAGTGGCTGAGGCCCTAGCACAACAATTTTCTCTCCCTCTCTCTCTCTCGCTCTCATTCTCTATTTCTCTCTCGCACTAAAAACAAACCAGAAGCTGTAGCTGGCTTCTGTAATCCCAGTCTGTGTTATGGCAAGAAAGGTGGCAAAGACAGGAGAATTTTCCAGAAGCTCAGGAATGGAACAGAGCAGTGATCATTGAGAGACCTCACCTCAAGCAAAACAAGGTGGAAGTTAAGAACCTACTCAAAAGTTGTCCTCTGATTTCTACACGCATTCTGTGGCACTTGTGAACTCACACACAAACAGGCATACACATATACACACTTACACAAGCCAAATAAATAAACATAAAATTACAAAAATACTGTAGTTAAACTGGATGTGGTGTCAAACACCTCTAATTCCAGCACTCAGGAGGCCATAGTAGGAGGACTGCTATGAGATCAAGACTAGCCTGAAACTACAGAGTGAATTACAGGTCAGCATAGGCTAGACAGAGAGACCCTACCTCAAAAAATTGTACACAAAATGGTCTGGATTTCCATTACCTTGCAGTGCCTGTTCTGCCTGACAAGAACCTTCATAATATGAGGAAAAGATGATTACAGCAAAACAAAGGAGACTAGTTGAGAGGTAGAGAGGATATGAATGAGGGTAGATTTGTGAGGGAGACAATGGGAGTAGAGAGGGAATTATCGTGGTTTATTGTCTATAAATATGGAAGCAGTCAAGAGGAAGTCAAAAATATAATTAAGCATTGAGAAATACCTAAGTACATAGACAAACTATGTATTCTATAAAAACAAAGATTCAAAATCCACATATTCAAGCTGTTCTGAGTGGAAAAGGCAAATGATATTGTAACTGCTTTAGAGCCTTACATGGAAAAGTGCCTGGGGGAAAAAGATTTTCTTTTTGTAAAGAGTAATTTTTATTGGGAACTTTAATATATTATAATGTGGTCATATTCTCATCAGGTAATCTTCTTGTGTCCCCCTTTGCCCTCCCTCATTCCACATAGGATCCTCCTCAGTGGGGTTATCAGTATTCATTTTAGGGCATGAATGTACTAATCAGTCTGTTAGGGGGACATTTCCTCAGAGTACACCTTCCCACCCTGTGGTTCGTACATTCTTTCTGCCCCTTCTTCTGCAATGTTCCCTGAGCCTGGGGGGTAAATGACAGTACACAGTAAGAAAACTCAAAACTCATCAAAGCAGAAGATTAGAGGTTGCCAAGAGCTCAATATTAAAGGAGACTTACTTATACCACACCCTTGAAAAAGAATTTTTTAAGCGATGCCAGTATTTCAAATGGTACTGTACTTATAGTAGCACAGACATGACATTAAATAAGAAATAGTTAAAAAGAAAACTGTAGAAGCAGAACTGGAATGAAAGGATGAGCATAGAGCTTCCTATAAACTGAAGTCTATAGGCTGAATGTAAACTGTGGGCCATTTAAATGACTGGGAGGAATAGCCCTCATCTGAAGAACTAGAAAGCATGGGACATCCCTATTGTAGAAATCACCTTCTGTATCTAATCTAAAATATTAATCTAAAATATTTCTTGGGGCTGGGGAGATGGCTTGCAGATTAAGGCGTTTGCCTGCAAAGCCAAAAGACCCAGGTTCGATTCTTCAGAGCCCACATATGCTAGATGCCCAAAGTGGCACATAGGTCTGGAGTGCATTTGCAGCGGCTGAAGGCCCTGGCACACCCATTCTCTCTTTCTCCCTCTTTCTATCTCTCTCTGTGTCTCAAATAAATAAAATTAAATCAAAATAGTTCTCTCTTTCTCTCCTTTTTTCTTTCTCTGACTCCCTCTCCTCTCTTTCTCTAACACACACACACACACACACACACACACACACACACACACGCTGAACATTGTATGTGAACCTAAAAATTCTATTGAAAACAGCAAAGCCTAGGGAAGGATGCAATCAGTAGAGTTCACCCTAAACAGATTCCATTGCCCCTTGCCAGCAACTTCCTCCTCATTTCAAAGCCTTTTCTCCCACTCTCCAATATGTATTCCCCAAATAAAGGTACACTATTTTACAATCTTACTATATAAGCCAAGCCTCTGGACGGTCCACACTGTATATTTTTAACTCCATAGCTTACCTCTCCCAAGATCGTGTTTTAAAAGAAGAGAAGGAGGAACAGGGAGATGGCTCAGTAGGTAAAAATATTTGCCACACAAGTACAAAGACCAGATTTCCTATCCCCAGGACCCATATAAAAGCTAAGTAAGTGTGGTGGTGTGCGCTTGTAATCACAGCACTAGGACAATGGAGACAGGATCCCTGCGGCTTGCTGGCTAGCTAGCATAGCTGAATCAATCAGTAAATTTTAGGTTCAGTGAGAGGCCTTGCATGAAAAAAAAAAAAAATGGAGGCACTAGGCTGAAGAGATTTCTCAGTGGTTAAAGGCACTCGCTTACAAAACCTGCAGGTCTGGGTTTGATTCCCTACTCCCTGCATAAAGGTTCATGCACAAAGTGCACATGCATCTGAAGCTCATTTGCAGTGGCAAGAGGACCTGACACAGTTTCTTTCTCTCTCTCTCTCTCTCTCTCTCTGCCTCTCTCTCTCTCTCTCAATTTCTCTCTCTCTCATGAATAAATAAATAAATAAATAAATAATATTTTTTAAAAGGGAGCCACTGAGGAAGACACCAGATGTCAAATACTGGCCTGCACATGCACACACATGTACATGCACACATACACACCACACAATAAAATAAATAAATAAATAAATAAATAAATAAATAAATAAATAAATAAATATAAATGGTCTCAGCTAGACTCAAAGGAACTTCCATAAGCCAGTAGCGAAGTAATTTGTGGTGGTGGTGGGGGGGTTTCCCTCAAGTCCCATTATGTGAAGACGTCCTTCTTTGTAATATATCTGCCAGAGTTTCTCAGCTTTGGCACTAATGACACCTGTTGCAGGAAATCTCTTTTCCATTGGAAGTTGTCCTATGCACTGTGGGATTATTGGTATCATTCCTGCCCTCTATTTCTCAGGTGCAAATAGGTGCTTCTCACACAATTTTGAAGAACAAAACCCTACAGACATTACCAAATGTTCCTTGAAGGTAAAATCACACCACTGGGAAACACAGGTCTATGGGAAGGCAGGCCTTACTTGCAAACACCAGCAAATCTTGAATTCATTGACTGTTATTTTGTTTTTACTCTTTGGCAGTTGTTATTCATACATAAATCTCTCTCTGGGGAAAAAAGCAAAACAGGAAACCTGTTCATCACAAAATAATTACTAGAATTGGACTCTAGTCAAGAGCTTTTGTTCTGGCTTCACTGAAGAAAACTGACACATGAATAATATTTTCAAGGGAAGACACAAAGTGCCCTTGTATTCTTCATCCATGACTTTATTCACAAATACATGAAAATGTATTTAAGAGACAATGGACGCCATTCCTTCAAACTCACTATAGCCCTTGAAATTAATGCATCACAAAACTGTTGAAAAATGTATAAGAGACAGAGAGTTGTTTTCAAAGATCCTAATATTAGACTCCTGAATTGTACTGTACATAGCTGGCTCAGGCTCAAGATAGAGATCAATGGAAATCATTAATCTCTCTCTCTCTCATTTCTTTGTATCCACCAGTGGTTCTCAATTGGGCTTATTTTTACCCAGCAGAGAAAATTCGCCAATGTATACACAACTTTTGTTTCCACACTGCTGTGTGTGTGTGTGTGTGTGTGTGTGTGTGTGTGTGTGTAAATGACTTCTAGTGGATAGAAGCTCTGATTGTTGCTAAGCACCCCACAAGGTGTAGGATAGAACTCCACCACAGAGAATATCCACAGTGCTAACACTGAGAATGAGAAACCTGGGTCTGCACACACCCCTGACCATGTTACAACCAATGAGGACAGAATGATACCAAAACTTTCCCCATGTTTTATGCACCATGATGTTTACTACAGAGCTATGTCCATTGTAGGTACACACTGTCTAAAAGTCCAATTTTATAGAAGGAAAAAACAGTCAAAAATTACCACATTCTCTTTGACTAACAGTTTTGGGATTTCTCTCTCTCCCTCTCTCTCTCTCTCTCTCCCCTCCCCCCCTCTGTGTGTGTGTGTGTGTGTGTGTGTGTGTGTGTGTGTGTGTGTATGAATGTGCATATGGAGGTTAGAGGACTACCTTAGGTGTCCTCTTCAATCAGTCTCCACCTCACTTTAAAAATATATATATATTTATTTACTTATTTAAGATCTGGCAAGAGGTAGAGAATGGGGGCACCAGTGCCTCCAGCTGCTGCAAATGAACTCCAGACACATGTTCCTCCTTGTACATCTGGCTTACGTGGGTCCTGGGGAATTGAACCGGAGTCCATTGGCTTTAAGGCAAGCACCTTAACCGCTAAGCCATCTCAGCCCTCCACCTTACTTTCAGAGACAGGATCTCTCACTGAACCTAGATTCAGCTTGACTAGCTAGCCAGGAAGTTCCATGGAATCCTCTTGTCTCTGCTTCCCCAATGCTGAAAGTATATGCCCATGTCACCATGCCCCAAATTTACATGGGTTCTGGGGATCTGAATTCAGGTCTTTATTCTTGTGCAGCAAGCACGTTACTGACTAACCATCATCTCAGCCCAAAATACTATTTTTAAATAGATGGATTGTATCATTTGAAAAATAAAATGAAATAAAAAAGATAAGGAAAACCTGACATCATTGATTATGCTGTCACACAGTATTTGCTGGTTGTGCATTTGAGCCTCTAGGGGGAGCCCAAGGCTCTTTTCCTCACTGAACTTCCCCTCTACTCCCTTCACTGTCGGCCAAGAGGAGGCAGCAAACTGAGGAGGAATGTCACTCCAGTGTCTGAGGAGGTCCCAAGGAGGTCATCATGCTACCCGGTTAGGAAAACTAGGGGGCAATAAATAAAGCTTTAGCAGGGTTTACATTTTCCTCCTCCTTTAAGTAAATTTCTTCATCTATTTATTTTGAATCTCTTTTTATGGAATATCAGAAAAATTTTAAGTGAGAGCCCTGCTCAGATAATTTCTGTTTTTAAAAGAGGTACTTAATAATATCCCTTTGCTTCAAGTTCTCTAAAGGTGGTGGATTTTAACCAATGACACCAAAAAAGGTGGAGAAGTCAGACATGGTGATGGTGGTGCATGCCTATAATCCCAGCATTCAAGAAGCTGAGGTAGGAAGGTGGATCACTGTGAGTTTGAGGACACTCTGAGCTAGTCAGTGAATTCTAAGTGAGCCTCACCTGGAGTGAGACCCTGTTTGAAAAAAGGGCTGGAGAGATGGCTTTAGCGGTTAATGTGCTTGCCTGCAAAGCCTAAAGACCCAGCCAGGTTCCACTCTCCAGGTCCCAAGTAAGCCAGATGCACAAGGTGACACAAGCATGCATGGTTGCACATTCGCAAAAGGTGGCACACACCTGAAGTTCAATTGTAGTGGCTGGAGGACCAGGCACACCAATTGTCACTCTCTCTCATTAAAAAAAAAAAAAAAAAAAAAAACACAAGCCGGGCGTGGTGGCGCATGCCTTTAATCCCAGCACTTGGGAGGCAGAGGTAGGAGGATTGCCATGAGTTCGAGGCCACCCTGAGACTACATAGTTAATTCCAGGTCAGCCTGGACCAGAGTGAAACCCTACCTCAAAAAACCAAAAAAAAAAAAAAAAAAAAAAAAAAAAAAACAAGAAAAAGAAAAAGTAAAAATGTGAGGAGGCAGACATAATATTTAAAAGCCCAATGCATGGAAATGGTGAGAGCCCAGGGAATGTGCACATCTCATTCTTGCGAAGTGAAGAGGCTACACCAGATTCCTTCGTTGTGTTACTAAAACAGTTGCCACAGCAATGACATGTTGGTTTTTGTAATAATCTATGCACATGTACAGATAAGCCAAATCACTGTTAATAGAAATCCTATGAGCTATTCTTGTGATGAAGAATTTGAAGCAATCTTCTCCTGAGCTTGAAGACTGAGAACAAAAGGTTTTAAGTGCAACTGGAAAACAGTTAAATATTACTGATGCTCCCATATTGCTCATGTAATATTTATGAGCTTTGGAATGATCTCTCTGATTATTCCCAGCTGATTTTAACAGGGGATTTTTTTTCTCTCTTAATTAGGTGCCTGCATGCAAACAAAAGCCTATTATAGCATTCGGAAAGAACACACTGAATAAAATTAGAGCAAAACTATCTTCTAAATCATCAGATAGTAGTCTAGATATAAAAATACAATGGTTCCCTGTGATCTGGATATGAGTGAGCTTGCAATAAAATTTCAGTACCATTTCAATTGCCACTCTTGCAATCAGGGCAAGCAAACCAAAAATCAGCTAAAGCCTTCTGAGTCCTTGTAATGCTTCTCAACTAAAATATATGTCATGTCATATCAATTTCAGAAGTATTGTTAGCTCCTACTCTGTTTGAGAGAGTAAATTTTTAAATAGTTTAGGGGACTATAAGAAAAATGACTGAAATCATTTTTCTTTATGACTCAAAGAATGGAAGAAAAACTTCAGGTACATTAAGACGGAAGAAGGGTGGGGTTTTTAAAAGAAATCGCTGTCCTTGAACTTGACTTTAAAGTCTATTCAACTACCTTAGTGTCCAATCTTAAATCCCAATCTGTTATTGGAACTGAGGTACAGATCTTGTCTTTTCACTGAAGCATCCTCTCACTTCTGTGTTTTCAGGAAATCTAATCTCTATAGGCTACAATAACTGGTGGACTCTTTGGCTCACCTAATTAGTTTATGTAATCATAACTTTGAAGTGTTTTGTCTGAAATACTGGACCTTATAATGATGTGAAGGTTTAGACCTGGTAGCAAATATACCTAAGGTGAGTCCTACCCTCTGGTGTTCACACAAGTGTGTGTTTCCTTCTTTGAGTATGGAAGAATCTGTAACTTGCCACCCAAACATGGTAGAAGTCATGTCATGTCACGTCCAAGATTATGGCCCTTTATATAAGACTTTCCTATGGAAATATGGTGAGTGGAGTGAGTCTCTCCTTGGAGCAGACAGCTTCAGGTTTGCTGAGATGAATTTCCAAACCAGGCACAGTTATGGAGGAAGGGATATTTATTGAAGCTTACAGATCCAGGAGAAGTTGCATAATGGCAGAAGAAGGTGGTCCTGCTTTCACAGGTCCAAGCAGAGAAAGAAAAAGAAAAGACAAGCCAAAAGACACACAATACAGCACACTTCAGGAACTTCAGACAGAACTAGGCACTTCGCATATCTTTACATTGGAATCTCAAATCCACCACCACACCTTAGGGTTGGACCCTAAGATCCACCTTCTTCAGCCAGTTGGCTGCAGATCTAAATTACAAACTGTAATAAAACACTGACTATACTGGGGTCATCTATTCAAACTACCACATTCACAGAATATGTAACTTGCCACCCAAACATGGTAGAAGACATGGGATGTCACTTCCAAGATTATGACCTTTCATATAAGACTCTATTATGGAAATATGGTGAGTGGAGTGAGTCTCTCTTCAAGGGGTTAACTTGGAAAATGACCATTAAAAGAAGATAGGACATGGAAACAGCAAGTAGCTATTGAGTATGGCGTCCATCCAATAGTCTGCCAAAAAAAAAAAAAAAGAAAGAAAGAAAGAAAGAAAGAAAGAAAGAAAGAAAGAAAGAAAGAAAGAAAGGGAGGGAGAGAGAGAAAGAGAGAGAGAGAGAAAGAAAGAAAGAAAGAAAGAAAGAAAGAAAGAAAGAAAGAAAGGAAGGAAGGAAGGAAGGAAGGAAGGAAGGAAGGAAGAAAGAAAATGGGGCCCACAGTCCTATAGGCTCAGGAAAATAAATTCAGCCAATGAAGAGAGGGAGCTGGGAAGCTGATTCTTCACCATTCAAACCTCCATATGAAAATGTACCCATCCAAAACCTTCCCTGCACCTTTAAATGTGTATAGAAGAAATAACTCCTTCATTCCTAGACCACTAAAACATAGAAACTGAAATAATAAATATGTATTGCTTTAAGCTACTAAGTTTATGGTAATTTGTTACACAGTCTGGAGGGTTCCATATTTTATTCAGCCTTTATGTGCATGTAGGCCATTTGTCACCTTCTTTGAGGAACCTATGAAATGATTTTACCTATTTTTAAAACAGGCTATAGATTTTACCTATTTTAAAAACAGGCTATATATCTGTTATTGAAAAGTAAGGTGGTTTTTTTTTTTTTTTTTTTTTTGGCTTTTTGAGGTATGGTCTCAATCTAGCCCAGGCTGACTTGAAATTCACTCTGTATTCTCAGGGTGGCCTCAAACTCATGACAATCCTCCTACCTCTGCCTCCTGAGTGCTGGGATTAAAGGTGTGCACCACCACACCTGGCAAGAGATATTTTTATATTACATTTTTGTATCAAAAGATCCCTAAATCTTTTTCATATATATGATTAGCAAATATTTTCTTCTATTACAAAAAATTGTCTATTTGACTTTCTTGATAGCTTCCTATGATTCACAAAATGTTTTAATCTTGATGAAGACTAATTTACCTATTTTGTTCTTTGTGTGTGATTTTGATTTCATATCTTAGAATCCATTGGCAAATCCAGGGTCATGAGGATTAATCCTACATGCTTTTAGTTCCTTTGTGTTTTCAGCTGTTATATCTAGGTCGATAATTCATTTTGAGTTACTTTTTGTCAATGATATTTCTAGTAAACTTTTAACAAACTTGTAATGGTAACAAAAACATCACCTGATTATTTCAAAGTTAGTTATCAAGGGGGCTGACAAGATGACTTAGTGGTTAAGGTGTTTGCCTGCAAAGCTGAAGGATCCCAATTCAATTCCCCAGGTCCCACGAAGGCCAGATGCATAAGGGGGCTCATGCATCTGTAATTCGTTTGCAGTGGCTAAAGACCCTGGCATGCCCATTCTCTCTATCTGCCTCTTTATCACAAATAAGTAAACCATATATATATGAATATGTATATATATTCTTAAATTAGCTATCACCAAACTTCTTTGTTGATCATCTTCATAGAGAATCAGGGAAACAAACAGATATGTAAAAAAAAAAAAAAATCACCGTTTGCATGCAAACTTAATTCTTTGGGATTTTCCCCCATAAAATTATATTTTACTGTGATCTGGCTTCCTGTCTCACCATTCAAATTACACAATTTCAACATTGACATCTAATTTTGCTTCTACTTCTGGTTGCTCTTTATAAACCTCCCCTTGAATCTTTCAATCAAAGGAAAAGTCAAAGGACTCATCCAGCAGGACTTGTCTTACTGCAGGTCCAGGAAGTACAGGATGAATCTATATCGTTACAGGAAGCCAGGAGCACATACATACCTGGAAGACAGGACTTCTTAAATGTGTTGCCCATGATACTTCTGTAAAGCTCTATTTTTCAATAAACATGGCAATGACTGGTTAGGTGCTTTTAAAAAATAGCAATAGCTTTCAATTCCACATATACCTGGAACTTTGTGCTCTTTTTGTGTGTGTGTGTGTGTGTGTGTGTGTGTGTGTGTGTGTGTGCCATGTGCCATGGCATACATGGTTCATATAATGGTTAGAGGACAATAGCAGGTGGGTTATCTATTTTCACCTTTTACCTCGTTTGAGAAAGGTTCAAGACACCCTTTTGTTCTTCATCACTGTGAACTTCAAACTAGTAGGCCTCCAGGCTTCAGGGTTTTCCTGATTCTGCCTCCCATTGCCCTAGTCGTGTTGGGATTATCAGCTTTATAGTGGTTCTGGGGATGTAAAACCTAGTTTTCAGGCTTGTGCAGCAAGCACTTTTAAATCACTGAGCTATCTCCTCAGCCCAAGGAAGATTTTTTTGTTTTTGGAGAGAGTCAGAGAGAAAGAGACAGACAGACAGACAGAGAAAGGGCATGCCAGCAGCATCTCAGCTACTGTGAATGAACTCCAGACGTGTGCACCCCCTTGTGGGCAAGTTAAGCATTGCGCCTTTATATCACTTTGCATCTGGCTAAACGTGGGGCCTGGAGAATCGCATGGGTGTTCTTAGGCTTAGCAGGCAGGCACCTTCACTGCTAAGCCATCTCACCAGCCCAGGAATAATTTTGTTTTGTTTTGTTTTTCGAGGTAGGGTCTCACTCTAGCCCAGGTTAACCTGGAACTCACTATGTAGTCTTAGGGTATCCTCAAAGTCATGGTGTTCCTCCTACCTCTGCCTCCCAAGTGCTGGGATTAAAGGCACGTGCCACCACTCATGGCTACGGTATAATTTTTTTTAACATTTTAAATGTACTTTTGTCCTTGCCTAGTTCATTTATTTTATTTCTTTTAAAATAATTACTTCTTTTTATAATAGTTTTATTTATTTATTTGTAAGGACAGAGTAAAAGTGACAGAAACAGAAAGAGAGAGAGAGAGAGGGTGCCACAGGGCCTTTGCCACCTTAATAAAAACTCCAGATGCATGTGCTTTTTGTGCATCTGGTTTTACATGTGTACCTGGGAATTGAACCCTGGGCTGGGAAGCTCTGCAAGCAAGTACCTTCAACAGCTGAATAAGCTCCACAACCCTCACCTAGATTACAATACAAAGTAGGAAAGGATAAATGAAAGTGCTCAATTTTGTCCAGAGTGGGGGTCTGCTGAAAACAAAACATTCTGAAATTGCATGAAGGTACAGAGAAAAGAAGAAAGAAAAAAACAGACAACGTAAGATAGACAACATAACTGAATACACCATGCCATTCTTTCATTACATGGCTATAGCCTTTAGGATAAATGTGAATTAAGAATAAAAATTCCACCATGAAGTAATCAGCAAATAAATTTTGGTGTTACAATAGAAAATAGCAATTTCCTTAAATATGTTGCTATAGCTGGGTCACACATGGATTTGCTTTCTCACTTCATGTTACCTGTGTGAAATGAAAAGCTTTAAGTAGCAAACTAAATTAAGAGTGACCCTGGGTGGTAGTATTCCTAGGAGACAGATGGGAACAAACACCAATATTTTCTGCAGTAACTCATCTCAACCCAGACTTCAAAGAATAACTTCCAAGGCATATGTAATCCGGTGAAAAGTAACAAAATGATACATGAGTGAGAGTCAGCAGAAAGAAACAGTAGAATCTGACCCACAAACACTTCAGATATTGTAATTAGCAGACTCCAAATCTAAAACAACTTATTTTTAAAGGCATTAAAGGGAAGCATGGAAGAATGGGTAGAAAAAAGGTAAGAAAATCACCTTGCAGATTTGAAGACAATAGAAAAAATACTAAAATGAAACATAACAATTAAATTAAAACATTAACAGATTTTTTAAATGCCTAATAAATTAAACATAAAATCTGACATAACTCAATTACTCTTAAGCCAAAAGATAGTCAATAGAGTTATTCCAAATACAGTGTAGAAAATTTTTAAAAAAAGAGTTGAAAATGTGTGTCAAGAAGTATGGCAGATAGCATAAGATAATTTTACTCACCTAATCACACTTAGTGAAGAGAAACTAGAAGAAACAGGTGGAATTAAAATGTGGAAAAACTACATGGCTGGGAGTCTCATAGTTGTTGAAATAGATCTCAACCTTAGAAGGCAGGAATTTTAATGAATTCCAAGCAGAAAAAAAAATACATTATTATGTACATCATATTTGGCATGTATAACATCAAAGAGAAAACTTCTTTAAAAAGCAGTTACTTCATATATGTTATGAGAACAATCAATCAAGAAGATATTACATTTATAAACATATGCACCATATATTGGTGTACCCAATTTCCTTAAAATAAACACTATTGAATGTAAAGGCACTAACTACAATACAATAACAGTGGGTGACTTCAATACTCTACTTTCACCAATATACAGGTTATTCAAATAAAAACAATAAAAAAAAACAGAGTTAAATGACAGCAAAGATCAAAGTAACTGAATAGTCATCTGTAGAATATTGTACCCAAGCACTACAGATTATATATTCTTCTAAGTAGCCCAAGGAACATTCTTAAGTAGATCATATTTTAGTACAAAAAGAAAATCTTAACAAATTCAAGAAAACTTAATTAATTTCTCATATTCTATTTTATCTCAGTGTAATAAAACTAGAAATCAATAGCAAGAGAATCTACAGAATATTTGCAAACTCAGAAAACTGAACAACACACGATTAAGCAATGGACTAATTAAATCATGAAGGAAATTTTAAAAATTCAAAGAACTGAAATAAAATTAAAACACAACATGCCAGGATCTATAGGATACAGATATGTAGTATAGATTGATAGTTAAATTGGTGTGTTCAGTAGTGAAATTAATTCATCTTTCATTAAAAAGGATGACACTATATTTACCTAATTAACAACATCGAGAAGTTCAGAAAGAGGAAAACGAGCAGAAATCCACATCTCAAAATTAGGAAGGAATAAAGAACTCAATAAAATGAAAAAAAATAGGATGAATAAGACATTAAGTTGGTTCTTTAGGGTGATTATAAAATAGACTAATATCTGAAAAGAATAATAAACTATCCTTGGAGGATAGGAGATTTAACAAAAATAACATCTCTCCATATAGCCCAGATTGATCGCAAATTGACAATCTGCCTGCTTCAGCCTCCAGACTGCTAGGTGTACGCCACCATTCTCAATATGACTTCTTAGACAAGATTTAAAACTGTAAGTGTGTATTTGTATGACTTCATTTATATTAAAATTATGGACTTTCATTTGTCACAAATCACCCAAAGGAAAGTAAAAGTAAATACTGCCAATCAGAAATGGACATGTACAACATAAAGAGACAGGGTCTTATTATCTGGAGTACATAAAGAAATTCTATAAATCATTCTGCTTTCAGGGAAGGCCCATGAGCCCTCCCTCCTCCCTGAGGTCTTATAGGCAGATAATTGTAGATGTAATGGAGGGATTTGGTAGTCGCTACTTCTCCCTGAGTAGCTGTAGGCAGTTAGCTAATGGTCACCAGGGAAGGGAGAGAGATTTTCTTCAGTAGTATAGCCTGTACACCCATGATCATGTAAACAACCCAAATGAAACTCGCTGATTCAGAAAGAAAAGAAAAGGAAGGAAGGAAGGGAGGGAGGGAGGGAGGGAGGGAGGGAGGGAGGGAGGGAGGAAGGAAGGAAGGAAGGAGGAAAATACAAGAAGAAGAAGGACTGGTTGGGAAGAAACATGGGGAGGAGTAGAAAGGGGAGGCAAACAAGGGAGGCAATGAGGGGTGAATATGACAAAATACATTATATACACGTATTAAAATGTCATAATGAAACTCTTGATTACATATAATTAACATATGCTAATAAAAATCCCCCAGATAAATTCTTCTAACTCAATAACAAAAATTAGAACTAGATAGAAAAAAATGTAAAAGATAAAGCAGGCATTTTAGAGAGGGCAAATCCTCCCGATGACCAAAAATAATGGACATATGAAAAGATGGTCATCCCTAATATCCATCAAAGGAAACCTAAGAAAGCCATAGTGAACAATCATTTTATGTTCCCAGATTGGCAAACGTGAAAAATCTGGATGATAGCAAGTATCAATGATCTGTAGGATGAGGCTTCACAGAACATATGAATGCAAATAGGCCCTGATATATTGTGACAGTTTAGCATTAATAAGTTAAGTTGCATATGTGGCAACTCTATGGTGAAGCAAGTCCCATCAGGTATACAACCTAGAAAATGAACAGGAATGTTCAAAGAAAATGTTCTGTAAAAAAATAAAATAAATAAAGTAAAATAAAACAAGCCAGGGCTGGAGGGATGACTTAGTGGTTAAGGCACTGGCCTACAAAGCCAAAGGACCCAGGTTCAATTCCCCAGGACCTATGTTAGCCAGCTGCATAAGGGGGTGCACATGTCTTGAGTTTGTTTGCAGTGGCTGGAGGACCTGGTGTGCGCATTCTCTCCACCCCCCCTCTCTCTGTCTCTCTCTCCCTCTTTCTCTGTAAAATAAATAAATAAATAAAAGTAAAATATTAAAAAAAAAAAAAACAAGCCAGTCTGGCCCAGGCTCTGGAAAACTTTTGGTTGGCTTCTCACTCCCCTGATGTGATATGCATGTAGGCCACCCAGGGTAGGACCAACCCTTCCCAACTTAGGACCCTTTCCCTCCCCCTGAACTGAGAATTGCTTGTATAAGGCACACAGAGTAGTCCTTGTCTAGGCCCTGAGCAGCCTCAGCCACAGCCCATCTTCTGTTCCCAGTGGAGTCATTGTGGCAACATTCTAAGTAAGACAAAGGAATTATCACTAGATGGGCAAATGCCAGTATAAAACAAGTAACACAAGAAACCAAGGCAACACAGTCCCACCAAGAATGCCTAGCCCCATAGTAGAAGATTCCAATGAGAACTACTTAAAGGAAATTCCAGTCAAAGGAGACAAAACATGATCATAATAAATATATACAATAAACTTTAAGAGGAAATGAAGAAACACCCAAATAAAATCAGACAGCTCAAACAATCATCTGAAAGCACTCAATAAACTCCTTGAATGAATACAAAAAAGAAGAATAAATGCCTGGATGAAATTCAAGAGAACACAAACAACTAAATGAAATGCGAAAGTCAAACCAAGAAAGGAAAATGGAACTCAATACAGAGATAGAGATGCTAAAGAAAAACCAAACAGAAGGAAAAATTCAATAAATCAAATATAAAGTTTCTAGGAAAGCCATAAGGATAGAATGGACAAAGTGGAAGATAATTTATCAGGACTTGAGGACAAGGTAAAACTAGATCACAATACTAAAATAAATGACAAGTTCAAAAAAAGGACATGTAGAACAACAGAGAATGTGGGATACCTTAAAAAGACCAAGTGTTCAAATCATGGGAATATAAGAAAGGGAAGAACATCATGTCAATGGCATGAAAATACTTTCAAAATATTATAGAAAAATTTCCAAGTCTTGTGAAAGAGAGATTCATCTAGGTACACCAAGTGGATAAGACCAGAAAAGGAATTCTTGACATCCCATTATAGTTACAATATAAAGCACACAAAACAGAGAAACCTGGAAAAGAAAAACATCTTGTCATTCAAGCCAATTTTTTAAATGGAAACTCTAAAAACCAGAAGGGCTTTGAATCCAATATTTCAAGTATTGAAAGCCCGTGACCTCCAACCCATACTACTATATCTAGCAAAATTATCCCTCACAATGGTAGAAAGAGAAACTTCCCATAATAAATGCTGGGTAAACGAATATGTGGCCATTAAGCCAGGCCTGCAGAGAATACAGGATAGAATACTATGCACTGAAGAGAAGAATAAGCATATTCACCCCACAATGCACAACCCACAATTATCAGGGGGATAACCAGCATCCCCAATGAGGAGGGTCCCTTTGGAGGGGTGGCAGGGATGAGGATAAGTATTGTACCAACATGGGCTGTTTACAAACTGAGTATGTCCATAACTGATAAAAATTAAAATTTTAAAAAAGAATAAATATATTCAAGAGGCAACAGGTGGGAAAGAAGACAGTAATCAGAGCTAAAAGAGCTGTTAAAGTAAATGAAAATCAGGAACACACTAAACCCTATAAAATCATCAATAGGACAGAGATCAACTCATAACTTCCAATAATAATTTTGAATATCGATGGACTCAAGTCCCCAATAAAAAAGGCACAGTCTAACAGGCTGGATCAGTAAATAAGATCCACTGTTTTGCTGTCTTCAGGAAACTGACCTCATTGTCAAACAAAGACACACCTAAGGGTGAAAGCATGGAAAACATATTCCAAGCAAATGGATATAAGAAATAAGCAAGTGTGTTTATACTAGTAATCTGACAAAACAGACTTCAAACCAAAAGTAATCATAAGAGGTAAAGAAGGCCACTTTATCACGGGATCAATTCAAGAAGAAGATATTACAATCCTAGAAAATACACAACATAGGTGCACTGAATTTTTTTAAATATTCTTATTTATTTATTTATTTATTTATTTATTTATTTATTTATTTATTTGCAAGCAGAAAGACAGAGAGAGAAGAGAGACAGGCAGAAAGAATGGGTGCATGAGGGCCTCCAGCTGCTGCAAATGAACTCCAGGTGCATGTAGCACTTTGAGCATCTGGCTTTAAATAGATCCTGGGAAACTGAACCCAGACCATTAGGATTTGCAGGCAAGCACCTTAACTGTTGAGCCATCTCTCCAGCCACTGGTGCACTGAATTTTATAAATAAAAAATCTGCTAGGTATAAAGCCAGACATAAATCCCATCACAATAATAATGGATGATGTAATACCCCATGATTGCCAACAGACAAGACATCTAAATAGGTCATCTCAAGAGAAGCAATGGAATGAAATGAGCAAATGGACCTAACAGGCATCTGTAGAACATTCCACCCAACTATAGACTATATATTCCTCTCAGCTGCTCATGGAACCTGTCTCTCTAAAATCAGTCACATGTTAGGACACCAAGCAAGTCTCAACAAATTCAGAAAAACTGAAATAACTCCTTGTATTAAATCCAACCATAATACAATAAAGCTAGAAATTTAAAACAAAATAAACAATGGGAAATACACAAACTCCTAGAGATTAAACAAGAGACTATTGTATAAACAAACAGGGCATTGAGGAAATTTAAAAATTACTAGAAATGGAAGAAAATGAAAACACAACACACCAAGGCCTATTGGTCACAATGAAGTTAGTCCAAAGAGGGATGTTTATAGCTCTAAATGAGCATATTAAAAAATGTACATAGATCTCAAGTATATAACTTAATTATCCTTCTGAAGGCTTTGAAAAAAAAATCAGAACAAACCAAACCCAAAAGTGCCAGATAAGAAGATATAATGAAGACCAAGGCAGAAATCAGTAACATAGAAATTAAAGCAATTTTTTAAAATGATGAAACAAAGAGTTGGTTCTTCAAAATGATAAGCAGGATTAACAAATCCTCAGCCAAATTAACCAAAAGAGACAGAGAATACCCTAATTAAAACAGGCCCCTTGATTGAATGGTTCCTAGGTCCCCATCTCCTGGATCCCCTGCTCCAGAGGGTGCACTTGTACGATGCATGCATGGAGGGTGTGCATGTGTACTGACTTAGCCAATGCTCCCTGTTATTTCTCACCTCCATGTTCCCTGGTCCTGGTTCCCCTGCTACTAGTTTGGGGCTGCCTGGACCCTCCGAGCTTGCTGTGGAAGCAGGCCACTTGTTCCACCTTCCTGGTTGAATGAATGGCCCCTGGGTCCCCAACTCCCTGATCCCCTCCTCTGGAGGGTGCATGTGCAGAGTGAGTTGGCTACAGCTCCTGGTTCCTCCCCACCCCCAAGTTCCCTGGTCTCTGTACCCCTGCTGCTGCCTGGCGGTGGCCTGGTCTGTGTGTGTGATATGCAGAAGCAGACCTTTTGCTCCACTTTCCTGGTTGACTTGTCCCTGGGTACCTAAATCCCTATTCCACTGAGCCAGAGAGTACACAGGCCACTATAGGAGCTGGCCTCTTGCCCCTGGCTCTCTAGCTTCCTAGTTCCTGGTTACTTAACCCCTTATCACTATGTGCTGAAGAGCATGTGCAAGTGGAGTAATTAGGCCAGAGCTCCCAGCTCCCCACCTCCCAGTTCCCCAGGTCCTTTGTTGTACCTTCAATCCCCACAATCTGCACATCTGCAGTTGTAACCCCATCATACACCAATTTGGTTCACATTTAAAACAGAGCACTCACTGAATATCCAACAAGTACAAATACTTGCTTCTCCCTCAATAGAATAAGATGTTTCCCCAAGATGGGTAGACCACAATGTGAAGAAACCAAGAAAAATCAGAAAACAGAGCTCTCCACCAAGGATGCCTAGTCCCACAATAGAAGCCTCCAATGAAATCATACAGAAATCAAAAGAAATTAAATCCCAAAATGAAAACACAACATCCAATATGATCCTGATCAAAAGAATTACTGAGCTGGAAGTAAGACATCAAAAAATAAATAAATAAATAAATAAATAAATAAATAAATAAATAACAATTGCATAAATGAAATTGAGCAGAATCATCTCTTAGAGTACTCAGCTTTTGACACAAGGCTTAACTTCATTAAAGAAAACCATAGAAGCCTTAAAAGAGATATGAATGGGGATGGAGAGATGGTTTAGTGGTTAAGGCGCCTGCCTGCCAAGCCTAAGAACACCCATTCGATCTCCAGGTCCCATGTTTAGCCAGATGCAAAAAGTGATGCAAGGGTGCAATGCCGTGATTGCCCACAAGGGGGCAAATGTGTCTGGAGTTCGTTCACAGTGGCTGAGAGGCCACTGGCGCACCCATTCTCTCTCTCTGCCTCTTCCTCTCTGTCTCTGTCTCTCTCTCTCGCTCCCTCACTAATAATAAAAAAGAGATATGACTGAATTGAAGGTGACTCAACAAATGGAAGATCTCAATAACTAGTTGATTAAGCTTAATGAACACTTGATCAAAAGCCAGAAAGAATTCCAAGAAGCATCAAGAAAATCAGAACTTGAACAGAAAATGTACCTCAAAATACAGATGGACATGATGCACAATAACACAACAGAAAACAAAAATCAAATAGAGCTTTTACAAACCTATCTAGAACCCCTCACTAACAGAGTTACTCATGTGGAAGACAGAACCTCTGACCTGGAAAACAAGACAGAAGAAATTGATTGGGAGGCCAAATCTTCACTAAGTTCAAAAAAATCATACAAAAAGAATATGAGGGAACTGTGTGATACCCTAAAATGACCAAACATATTGACCATGGCTATACCAGAAGGACAGAAATTCCAGGCCAGAGGCATAGAGAACATAATCACAAAAATTATTGAAAAAATTCCTGATATCTCAAAAGAAAGGCCCATCTAGATAGAAGGATGTTACAGAACACCAAACAGACAGGACCAAAGAAGAAACTCTCTAAAGCACATCATAGTTAAAAATCTTAACAATGAAAACAGAGAGTGAAAAGGCCACAAGAGAGAAAGAACTTACTAAATACAAAGGCAATTCCAGTGTAAATACCTCAGATTTCTCAAAGGAAACACTGAAAGCCATAAGGGCCTGGACTGGAACACTTCAAAGTCTAAAAAACTATGGCTTCCAACCCAAGCTACTGTACCCAGTGAAACTATCCCTCATAATAGATGGTGAAAGGAAAACTTTCCATGAAAAAAGTCAACACTATGATTACATGAACACAAAGCCAAACCTAGGGAGAATACTTGAGGGAATTCTCCACACAGAAGAGTGAAACAACCAATCTCAAGAGCCTACAAGAAAAAGATCACAATAACCATAACTAGAGCAGGCTAAAGAAAGTACAAAACTCAAGAAAGCACCAAATTCCATAAAGTACCCCATCATGGCAGGGATTAAATTGAACTTCACAGTTGTAAATTAAACATTAACGGTCTTAACTCACCCATCAAAAGACACAAGTTAACAGTGTTCACCAGAAAACTGGGCCCTTCTATCTGCTGTCTTCAAGAAACCCATATAACCACTCAAGAAAGACACCTCCTCAGGATGAAAGAATGAAAAATGGTATTCCAATTAATATCTGATGAAATACACTTCCAACCAAAAGTCATCAAAAAGGACAAAGAAGGTCACTTCTTATTCATCAAGGGAATGATCCAACATGAGAACATCACAATCATAAATATATATGTGCCAAACACAGGTGCACCACAGTTTATAAAACAAAACCTACTTGACAACAAAACAGAAATAAACACCAACACCATGATAGTCGGAGACTTAATTCTTCACTACCATCAGTACACAGACCATCCAAGCAGAAAATCAAAAGGGAAATAATAGAGCTCAACAATATCATAGATCAATTAGACCTAACGAATACCTACAGTACTTTCCACCCCAATTCTACTGAATACACATTCTTCTCAGCAACCTATAGAATCTTCTCCAAAATAGACCATATATTAGGCCATAAAGCATGTCTCCATAAATTCAGGAAAATTGATGTAACTTCCTGCATCATATCAGATCACAATGCTTTAGAGCTAAAAAGTCGATGAGCAGAAACACATCAGGAACTCTACCAGCTTTTGGAGACTGAACAAAACACTTTTAAACAATGAATGGGTTGTGGAAGAAATCAAAAAAAGAAACTGTAAAATCCCTAGAATTGAATCATAATGAAAACAAAACTAACCAAAACTTATGGAACAAAATGAAGGCAGTCTTAAGAGGAAAATTCATGGTGGTAAATCCCTTCATAACAAAGATAGAGTGATCTCATATTAATAACCTTACTGGACACCTAAAGGTATTGTAAAACAAGAACAATCCAACCCTAATAGCTCTAGAGAGAAAGAAATAATCAAGATCAAAGCAGAAATTAATGAATTGGAAACTAGGAAAATTTAAAAATCAATGAAATGAAGAACTGGAAAAATAAAGAAGATTGATAAAGTTCTGGTCAATTTGATAAAGCAAACAAAATAGAATTCTCAAATTAACAAAATCAGAAATGAAAAAGGAGAGGTCACAACAGACATCAACAAAATTGGAAAGATCATCAGGACATACTTCCCAAACCTCTGCTCCACAAAATTGGATAATCTGGAAGAAATGATGAATTCCTAGACACATACCACCTACCAAAACTAAACTCAGAGCAGATTAATTTCCTAAACAAACCTATCACATCTATTGAAATTGAAAAGGTAAAAAAAAAAAAAACTCCCCCAAAAGAAAAGTCCAGGAACAGATGGCTTCTCAGCTGAATTCTATCAAATCTTCATTGAAGACCTGAAATAAACTTTTCTAAAACTGTTTCACATAATTGGAGACCAGGGAATCCTCCCCAACTCTTTTCATGAAAATAGCATCATACTAATACCAAAACCGGACAAAGATACAACAAGAAAACTATAGGTCTATATCCCTGATGAATTTAGATGCAAAGATCCTGAACAAAATTCTCACAAACTGAACTCAACAACACATCAAAAGCATTATCCACCTTGATTCATTAGGCTTCAACCTAGGGATGGTTCAGCATATGGAAATTGGTCAACATAATGTACCACATAAATAAGCTTCACCATATGAATCACATGATCATCTCAAGTGATGCAGAGAAGGCCCCTGACAAAACACAACACCACTTAATGAC
The DNA here is from genome assembly GCA_036365145.1 of Orientallactaga sibirica. Lineage (NCBI taxonomy): Eukaryota > Metazoa > Chordata > Mammalia > Rodentia > Dipodidae > Orientallactaga > Orientallactaga sibirica. Next base: position 4,334,280 of record JAEOAD010000982.1, read on the forward strand.
CAAAATTCTCAAGAGAATACTCATGGGAGATTTATATCTCAATACAATTAGGGCTAATATAAATTACCTAAAGCTCAAATAATACTTAATGGGGAAAGACTCAAGGAGTTCCCATTGAGATTTGGAGCAAGACGGGAGTGCCCACTCTCACTACTACTCTTCAACATAGTACTAGAAATCCTAGGCCAAGCAATAAGACAAGAGAAAGTGATAAAAGGGATACAAATAGAAAGGAAGAAGTCAAGTTAGCCCTATTTGCAGATGATATAAACATACACAAAAGTGACCCAAATGTCTCCATCTCAAAACTTCTAAAACTGATTAATTCCCTGAGTAAAGTTGCAAGATACAAAATCAACACACAAAATTCAGTAGTCTATCTATATGCAAAAGACAAATATACAGAGAAAGAAATTAGTGAGGCTGTCCTATTTTGAACAGGGACAACAAAACATTAAATACCTTGTAACAACACTAATCAATGATGTGAAAGACCTATATAATGAAAACATAAAAACACTCAAGAAAGAAATCGAGGAGGATTTGAGAAGATGGAAGACCTCCCATGCTCCTGGATAGGTAGAATTAATATTGTGAAAATGGCAATTCTACCAAAATCAATATATAGATTTAATGTAATACCAATAAAAATTCCAGCATCATTCTTCACAGAGATAGAAAAAATGATCTCAAAATTCATATGGACTTAAATGGAGACTTGTGCTAGGATGAACTGTTGTTAGGGACAGTGGTTGGAGAAGGGGTAAAGACAGAATATTCCAGTTCTACATATAATGAGTTCTGAAATATTAGCAAAAACACTGGCCCTAATGGAAATTAAGACCTTAAAGATGTTCTTTTCTTCTGTCTTCCAATTTCCTAATTGCTTCAAAATAAAATTATGTGTTTGTGGGGCGTGATTTATTCTCTACCAACATTCTACTCATTAAAATTCCATTTTCCAAGCAACCCAGACTTATAGTGCTCATAATAACCATTTCATTACTTTAGTGATTCAGTTTAGATTTCTCCTGCAGTAATTACCAGAAGGATTTCTTTTCCTCTCCTCTAAGTCAATAAGAAGCATATATTCTTTGAATTGTTTTTCAATTCCAAGTGTATTTTGCTTTTGCTTATTTCAAACAGGCAAAATGCCCTAGAGATTTCAGTCTTGTCAAAGCAGATGTGTTGCAGTATCCTTGGCTATGGTTCCCTTCTCGCATCTCCAGTTGACATGTTGAACATATTCCGAAACAGGGTAGCAAACCCAATGAGAGCTACAGGGAAGAGCACTGGAGTTTTCCAGGAGGAACAACCAGTGTGAAACCCCAGTGACATTACATTGTTCTGACTATGTATCAGAGCAACAGAGAGTGAAAACATGTGCCCTGGGGGATATCCTTGATACCACTGCCAGGCACATTCCATTTCTAAGATGCAGTTCCACCCTGGAATGATTCTATAAAGCAAATGGACACAAATACAACCTTTTACTGCAAACCTGTTTTGGATGGTTGTTTTTAGTAAGCAGGAGCAAGCAACATGAATCTACCTAATACATTCTTAACATGTTTTCATTGTACATGAGAGAAACCATGGTTGTGTAGAGATATATTCAGTACCATTTCCAGTATTTTAACTCCTTTATTTTGACAAGAATAAAGTCCATATGCAATAAATATTACCCCATACAATAGAAAATTCAAGTAAAAGTTCTGATGCATTCTTTTAAACAATGGACAAGAAGTAAAATTGTTCACATAACTGATCCCATTAAAGCTGATGAGTCATGACAAGTAAACAGGAAAGGATTGGATCTAATGAAGACCTCTGAATCACAGCCATTCTGAGCAAAGTTCATCTCCTAAAAAGGCTAGTCATCAGGAATTTATATGGCATTGTCAGTCAGCTTCAGTTGTGGTGATGAGCTTCCAAACAAGACACAGTTTGTGGGAGGATGGGATTTATAGAAGCTTACACGTGGAGGGGGGGATGTGCCATAATGGTAGAAGAAGCTGGTCCACATTCACAGGTCCAAGCAAAGAGAAAAGCAACCACCACCAGCACAAGCAAGCACACTTCAGGAAACCCGTAATGGCAGAACTCCAGCACTCTGCATGTGTGTGTATTTTGGAAATAGATCTACCCCCAAACATACCTTGGGGCTGGACCCTAGGTTCCAACCACAATGACACTTCCTCCAGTCAAGAAGCTGGAGAGCTAAATTACAAGCTTAAATAAAACTCCTGTATCTATTGGGGGACATCCATTCAAACTACCACAGGCATTAATTCTGATGTAAAACAACAACCTAAAGAGCACTGGTTTTGTTTGATGCAAAAGAAAAATGTGGGATTGAGGATTAACAGTATAACTGATCAACTGATCTACTACTAAAACAATGGTTTCTAATTCATCTGATAGTTATAATCACCACATTCACAGGGTCAACGAGATTGATGCACTTTCCAGAAAAAGTAGTTTTTCCTTCCCATTTAAATAAAATCAATGTATTGACCAAAGACACAGGTTACTTAAAAATGGATGTGTAGCTAAAAATGCTGGACTTTAAAGTTTTGGGTTTTTTTTTTTTTTTTTTTTTTTTTGGAAACAAGATAACACTAGAACATCAAAGCTACATTTTTTTAAGAAAAGGAAAAGCTTTTAGAGGAAATACTTTTATCTATTGTGGCATTCACTCTCAAAAGGACGGGAGGTTCTTATTTTTTTTCATGGAACATTTGTCTTTAATTGTGTGTGTGTGTGTGTGTGCGTGCGTGCGTGCGTGCGTGTAACCATAGTGTTTAGATGCCTCTCCTATAGTACTTAAAATCTCAGGCTAATAGTTTTGAACAGAATCCACATTAAGAAAGTGCAGGAATAACTGGGAAGAAAAGATGCAGACCCAGAGAAAGATGCCCAAGTACACCAAGCATAGGGATGTCACAAAGCCTCCTTATCCTCAAATTGCTCTCGTATGGGTATATCATTGCATACAACTTTCCCACTGTAAGAGAGTCATAGCTTGGAACAATGGCATTTTTCTCTGAAAGGCCCTGTTAAAATGCAAATATCTTTTTTGCAATGGGTTAGGATATTCACCTGTTCCCACCCATTAATTTTAATAGCAGCTGGCCTTTTCATGTTCTTCACCAAATAAACAGCAGCTCTTTGATTTCAGCTGAGATGTTTGCCCTCACATTACTGACATGGATTTTCACAGCCAGGATGAAAGGAGCTTTTTCTTGAGGCTGTCTGGTTTCCAGAACAGAAGTGGACAAGCAAGAAGAGTTGTTCCTAGGCTTCTGCTATATGCAGCTTCAGGTACAATGCCCTCCTTCAAAAATATGTCTAACCAGGGTTAGGGAGATGGCTCAGGAATGAAAGGCACTCAGTTGCAAAGCCTGCTGGCCTGGGTGTGATTCCCAAGCACCCACATAAAGCCAAACACAAAAGCACTGCATATATATGGCATTTTGTTGTAGTAGCAAGAGACCCTAGCACTCACATGTGCTTACAGACACACATAAGTAAGTAAATAAATAAATAAATGTATTTTGGAAAGTATGTCTAGGGTTGTATATGTCAGCCATTAAAGGCACTTACTTGCAAAGCCTGCTGGCCTGGATTCAATTCCCCAGAATACACATAAAATCAGATGTAAAAGTGCTACGTGTGTCTGGAGTTCGTTTGCATGCAATGTCAAGAGGCCCTGACATGAACATAAACATATACACACACATGCAAATTACCCAATAATATTTTTTTTAATTATGTGTCTAACCAGGAATAGCAACTGTCCTCCTTCATTACCCACTAGAAACAGAGCTACCAACTTAATGGAGTTAATTCAGATAAATAATAATAATAGAGCCAAATGCAAAGCAAATAATGTGATTTCCATAAAGAAGCAATAGTAAGGAGAGAAAGGGTTCAGGTAATGAGAATGGCTTGTTCATCCCATGCTTATTTAGTTGTGTCTCATCAAGATCCTGTTATGTGTTTAGAGTTATTATACCAAAACCTGTACATTGTTTGAACCTTGCCAAGGATCCTGGGAAGAAGATATAACTTCTCAGTGGCATGGAAATTGAAAAAGTAAAGCTAATTATTAGTTTCCCAAAGCCTAGTGTGTCTGATTGCTATGGGTATAACTTTTCCTTATGGTGCACACTGCCCTGTATTCAAAGTGCTATCATCTTCTGTGGATGAAGATTTCAACAACTGAAAATACTCAACCGAGGCCCAGACCTCACTGATGTGCAGTCTCTTGTTCTCTGTGAGCATTTTCCCTCTGTTGTGACATGATTTATGCTCAGGGTTCCTCATGCCAATGAGGCTCTATGGCATCACAAGCCAACAGCCTCACTTGCCTGACTTGTGCTCATCCTGTGGATCTCAAGATGACCTGCTTGTTGCTTTACCACACCCAACAATGTTTCAGGTCCTCTGCTCCCCAGTCCTAGCATAGCAGGGGAGCCAGGTATCTTCCACTAAACCTGATTGATCTAGCTTCTTTGTGCTGATGTCTGGGTCAACAGTTCCTATCTGCCTCTCTTGATGACCCTCTCTCCCTACTTACTTCAGTCAGGAAGTCCCATTTTATAACCACGTTAGATTGCAAGCACCCAGCAAAAACATGTCACCACATGAGAAAATAACAAGTCTCACTAGAAGGGTTGTTCTAGGGCTGAAATCTCATATCTCCCCCTTTATATTTTTCTTATCTCTTAAACTCCCAGAGACATTCTTGATTCTGATTACTGCTTTAGAATTTCAAAATGCAAAACAAAGTTTTCTCTTCGTTCCTCCCTCTGTCGTTGACTCTGACCTTTTCTCTGCAAATTCCTCAACCCTGTGCTAAGCAGAGTTCCATTCTAAGCCATGCATACAAGTTCTTCTAGCTCAAGTTTGACTCCCAGGTTTAACTCTTCCTGGAGCTGATTATGTGCCAACCCCTCAGAGCTATGCCCTGCATCTGTCATTCCTGGCTCTCTCACTTCAAAGGGCCCAAGAGAATCTTCAATCACTGGCAATAACTGCTGAATCTAAACTGGCAATAACTGCTGAATCTAATCCTAGTTCTCCTTAAGACTTGAGGAGAATTAATTAGCTGCTATCTTTACAGCTTTTGAGCTTCCATGGCAGAAAACTCCTTTTGCCTGCCTGTTCCCAAAGTTACAAGCATCCCTTATCACCAGTGGGTCTCTATCCTTCTTTCTCTCTTAATAAATGGTAGCTTTCTCTCCTGATGACAAAGGAGAAGACTACAAAAGACAGAAAAACAATGAACTAACACTTATCAGCATAAATTCAAAGGCCTTCTTTCAATCAAAAGATGAGCTTTACAGTCAATTTGTCCAAATAAAATCCCTAGAGACATTCCTCGCAAATTTGCACAACTATTCAAAATGCCTGTTAAAACCAGATTCTAGGAAAGCAGGCAAAAAGGAAGTTATGGATTTCTGCTGCTGAAAGATCAGAAGAGCCCATAGTGGAGGGAGGCAAAGTCAAGGCTTACATTTTAGAGCGCTACCATGGACCAAATCTACAGGGAACTTGATGTCATCTACACATGGAGCTCGTATAGGTCTGTTATTTATGGTCTACACAGCTTTAACTGACAGAGGACTCTTCATTTTTACCAACCTATGTCCTAGCGTTTGTGGTGATTTTAAGGTGCCCCTCATAGGCTCATGTGTTTTGAATAGTTGGTCCTCAGCTGGTAGCAATTTGGGACATTGAGCCTTGATGGAGAGGATCTGTCTCTAGGGGAAGACCTTGAAGTTTATAAGCCCAGCTCCTACCTCAGTATAGCAAGGCTTCTCCAGTCCAAAGTACCAAATCCTTCCATAATCCTCCTGCACACCAGTTCCAAAAGACTAAAAAACACGTGGTCAGATTCATTGCAGTAGTAACCCTCTGTCTTGGTACCAATTTTTTTGTTTTAGTTACCTTCACATTGGTGGAATAAAACACTGGATCAGAAGCAGCATTTGGTAGGAAAGGGTTTATTTTAGCCTCACAGTATCAAGGGGAAGAGCCATCATGGTGGAGAATAGCAAGCAGCTAACAACATCATATATCCAAAGCAGAGTGAGAACAGAAAGTGAGTGCTACCTCAGTACTGCTAGACTCAAGGTCTTCCCCCAGTGACACACCTCTTTCAGCAAGGCTCCACCTACTCGTAATTAAGTAGGAAGCTTACATACTAACACTTAAGCTGAGAGGGCATTTATATTTTACCCACCATACTTGCCTTAAGAGGTTGTAGAGAGGAAAAAGAACTTTGTTGGGACTGGGTTAGAAGCAATCTATTTAAGAGGCTGGCTATGTTCTGCCCATGTCCTGAGAACTGGAGCAAAGTTAAAATTGGAAGTAATAGACTTGTGTGTTTGGTAGGGAAATCAGTAGGGGGATGTGAAAGATACAAAATTTATACAGAAAGAAATTAAAGTTTGGGCTGGAGACTGCAACCTGGTTCAGCTGCAATTATTTGAGAGATTACCACTATTGAGATTGGGCCAGCTGTTCTGCAGTGGGATAGTGGGAACAATGCTGATTCTTTTGCATATAGAGGACCTAAATGAAGAAAGATAAAAGAGTTACCTGTTCCTCAAATTTGGCTTTATTATCTTCTGGATTAACAAATTTGGTAGCCTACCTGGTATTGATTTTAGAAGTATGACAAATGCAGGAAAGAAAGGGTCAATGGATTTGTAACATAGATTTTTGGAAATGGCCACTAGGCAATTGAAGCAGGGTCATAGTCACTGCATGGAGGCCATGAGTATGAACTATGGGTTGCAGTGGAGACCCCGGAATTTTGGAGATGCTAGTATTATGGGACTGCCATCAAGAAAGCTGCTTGCTCTGGCCCAAGTAGATCTGTCCAGAAATCAAGAAGCAGGGCTAATGAAGCAGAAAATGAAGCCTTTTGGAGAATTTGTCATAAGCCCCAAATGCCAGACATAGAGCTACAGGATATGATGTTTGGCATGCTAGGTTTCTATCTTGCATTGAGTCAGTCTTTCCTTGTTATACATTCTCTTTACAGTAAGAATGTTTGCTTTTTGATATTATGTATTGGAAGTATTTAACTGGTGTTTTGATTTTGCATGGCTCACATTTAGGAGACTGTCTTAAGTCACAGTTGAAATTTTGAATTTTGGACTTTTGAGAAGTGTTGGGATTATTAAAGACTATGAGACTTTTAAAGTTAAACTGAATGCAATTTTCATCGTGAGATGATCTTCAGTCATGCAATCCAGGGGCAGAATATCAGGGTTTGAATGAGGTGTCCCACATAGGCTCATGTGTTTTGAATACTTGGTCCTTAGCTGGTAGTAACTTGGGAGGTAGAGCCTTGCTGGAAGGGATGTATTGTCGTGGAGCTGACCTTGAGGTTTATTAGCCCAGCTTCAAGCCCAAGACCAAGCTGCAAGCCAAATCTAAATAGTACTTAAACTACTTCAACAAATATGTGTGGGCCAGCTTGTTGCTTTTGCAGTTTCTCCACCATGATGAAACTTCCCCTCAAAACTGTAAGCTGAGAGATAAACCCTTTCCTCCTGTCAGCTGCTTTTGGTCAGGTGCTTTGTCCTAGCAATGAGAACATAAATGCTATAGCTTTCTTATATACTGACAAGGGTAAAGCCATCTACTGACTATTCTTCTGGTGGAGCATATAACATAAAATTCCTACATTATCGGTTCATATCTGTAAAGCATTTATTGTATGCTTTGCATAAATCAAGCTCATTTAATTTTCCTAAGAGCAGAGGGTAGGTAGTCTGTGAGAGTCATTTGAGAGATGAAGAAAGAAGATGTACAAAGTGTGGGGGATATGCCTGAGGTCCCTTGTTGGGCAACAGCACACAGGAACTCAGCCATATGACTCTAGCCCCTGAGGTCTAGATAATTCTACTGTCATGTCTCTCCATTTTTGGCTTTCATCTAAACTGAATAATTTGAATTCATCATACTAAGATTTTTTTCTTGTATGACTTCTCTATAGCTGCAATACAAAGTTGCAAAGTCCAAATGGATTCAAGAACAGATATTAGCTATGAACTTGAAATCTAGCTATAGAGTGCTGGTAAAAGAGATATGTTCTCCACTGTCATGTCAAAGTTTTACTCACAGTTGATTTTGGATTATTTTTTGAATATTTCCCATACAGTTCCTACTCCTGTTCAGTGTATTGCCTGTCTTTTCTGAATTAGGTCTTTTGTAGCAATTTTCTCTGAATTGAAACATTTGGTCCTGGAGGGAGGCTCCTTAAGATTTAGGAAGTAAACAAACTTAGAAGTGTCAGGAAATACACAACTCACAAGTCTCAGGAAGTTCCTAAAACTTACAAGATTCACAAAGCTCTATCACCAAGGTTCTATTAGCAATAATAATTCATGGGAAAAGCCTCAGCTGCTGGTCCAGTTGCATACATGGATGGGATTTTCAGTGATGCAGCTGCCTGTGAGTCACCCAGGCTCCAATAAGTAATGGCTCACCCATACTTCTGTAAGTAATCCTAACAGACATGGTATTGCCAAATTGGTAGAGTTGTTACTTTGGTCTGTGGTAAGTACCCTATTTGGCAATAATAGACATGTTGCTCATGGCCCCCAAGAAAAGTCAGACAATAATTATTGAAGAAATGATAGATGTGTCAAGGACCTGGTTTCATTTTACTATTCCTCAATGCACTGAAACAATTGACTACATTCATGGTTAACCTAGCTCAATGTTTGAAGATTTTGATGTTCAGGGATTCTTGGGGAAACAAACTTCTTGCTTGAAAACATAATATTATATAAAATAATATATAAAAATATACTAATGTCTTGCTTGAAAATAGATTCATCTCTTCCCCACACTCTCTAATCCAAGTAGTGGGATCTACTGTGATGAAACTAATTCTCCGTTTCTCATCCATTGTAGGATATATACTTTTTTACATTGTCACATTTCTGAACTAAAAGCATTGTGTAGCTGATGTACAGTTATGGTAGGGAGCTTTTCCTTTCTTTGGTTGAGAAGCTTTTATCCCAGATTGGCTTGGAACTCACTATATATCCCTGGATAGCTCAAACTTCTGTCTCAGCCTCCCAAGTGCTGGCATGACAGGCATGAGCTACCATGCCTATATTGGATTTTCTTCATTGTTGGTGGTACCAAAGACAGTGTGCTCTTTCTGGTATCTAATGCTAAGGCAATGGGCCTAGACCAGTCAGACGTTATCTCCTGAACTTGTGTCCCCAATCCTGGTGCCAAATGCTTTATAGTTATTTCCCATGAAGGAAGGTAGACAGACTTTGGGAAGACAGTGTAAGTGTTCATCACATTACTGTCCACATACTAATGGGGGAAAATCAAATAGCGAAAGCTAATTCTTTCTTTTATTCACTAAAATGAGAGCATTTTTAGAATTCAACCTATAAAGTGGTACTTTTCAAGGTGCTTAAGACACAAATAATTAACGAGATGCATACCTTGCCATTGAATAGCTCACACACCACTGATATTTACCTTGTTAAATTTATAGAAACATAGATTTCTACATAGATAATAAAAAGTATAATGTTATCATTTGAGTCATGTTCTACAAATAAAAACCAAATAATCATGAAACACAGGAAATGACAAAGCCATAGATAATTATTGTGATGATGCTACACTCAGAATGTCTTCCTGCAAGGGGAAGAAACATGTTATCTCTGATGCACACAAGGCAGCAGCAGCAGCAACTCAGACCTCAATTTCAGAGCAAGCCTGACAGGCCAGCCCACAGCTAAGACACATTCAGTGACTAACACAGTCCAGTAAGACAGGAAATAAAGCAACCCTGTAAATCAGATCATGGCCTATAGGCATCTAGGGTATTCAATAGAAACCCTCCTGACTAATTTAGTCATTGCACACCATGCGCAATACATAACTTCTCTAGAAGAGGGAAGAACAATTGGGAATGCCATGGGCTACTCATCATACCAAAACTATATTTATTTATTGGGGGAAGCTTAAGGTAGAGGACAATCAGATAAAATTGGATTGTATCAAAAGGCAGTTAACTCCTGCGTGATTCTTGGCTGGGAATACATTTGTCTACCTTGGCTGTGTGTGGTATGAGCTAAATAACAGGTATCATTATCAGAGTCCCAGTGAGGTCAAAATACATTAACAAAACTAGCAAGAGCTGTAGGCAATAATCAAAACCTTCTGGGAAAATTCATCGTACAAAGCTGAAGGGATTTGCACAGATTTGTAGTCAACAGACATTTTGCCCCCGACTTGGCTGTAAGACCCATTCTCTGGTCCTCTGTTGCTTCCAATACAGCTCATATCTACAAAGGTCAGTGACACCCTACAGCTTCATTTAGTCTATGAGTATTTGGGTGGTGTGTGTGTGTGTGTGTGTGTGTGTGTGTGTAAGAGAGAAAGAGAGAGAGAGAGATTTAGTCATATATAGTTTGCTAGTGCTGGGAACAAGCCCTTCGATCTCCCCTGGATTTTTAGGTAGAGTCAGAGAGATTGGACATTTGGCCCAACCATGATGCATGGACCCTGGATAATGGTTTGACACCATATGGAAATGCAGATGTAATGGCCATGACCCTATGCTACAAAGTACAAACAGCTTATAAGTAAACAAGATGACCACATGAGTCCCAGGAAGAGAAACACGGGATACTACAAAAACCTTTCTGCTTTAGCCTTCATTGGCAATCACTGCTTATTATGGGATGAATGTTGCTATGGTGACATGAAGGGTAGAGGTTTCCCAGGTGACAAGAGCCTTAGTAATATATACTTTTGGAAAAATGCATCTCTTTGACATGGGTAGGAAACCCAAATTGCCTACTCTCCTGGTGCTAAGAGGCATCAAAAAATTAGTAGTTTCCAAAAGTACAGCAAACTGTCTGTCTTCAATCTGGCTATCAAAACCATAGTAACTCCCGAACTATCACAGCTACTAGAACTGAGGATGTGAACAGAAGGTACTAGCAATACTTTGTGACTGTAACTCAATAAGGACCCCAATATTTTGTATATACCAATGAAGCATGCTCAGAAGGCAGAGACAAAAACTAAGGTGTTGAGAGAGGGAAGTTATAGCAGCCAATTAATTGACTATATACCTAATTCCCTTGCAAGATATAAGAACAAACTGAAGGCATGAAGGTGTAGCTCAGTTGTAGATGGCCTATCCACCATACACTCGGCTCTGGATTCATTTCCCCTTCTCCACAAGAAATTGACATGTTTGTAAAATATTTATTTAATTTGAATGTATGTATATGTGTTCATAGGTGTGTGCATGCTACAGCACATGTGAGAAGGTGACAGGAGTTGTCTATGCTCAACCTTCTTTCAGACAGGGTCTCTTGCTGCCAATGAGTATGGCCAAGAGCTTTGGATTTTCCTGGCTCTACCACCTATTGCTATATGCTTGGATCCCAGACACATGCACCACTTTGCTTCTGGTGTAGCAGTTACCTTCTTATTGCTAGGATGAAAGAAAGAAAGAAAGAAAGAAAGAAAGAAAGAAAGAAAGAAAGAAAGAAAGAAAGAAAGAAAGAAAGAAAGAAAGAAAGGGAGGGAGGGAGGGAGGGAGGGAGGAGGGAGGGAGGGAGGGAGGGAGGGAGGGAAAGAAGGAAGGAAAGAGAAAGAAAGAAAGAAAAAAAGAAAAGAAAAGAAAAGAAAAGAAAAGAAAAGAAAGAGAGAAAAGAAGTTGATGGAAAGAAAGGGTTTGCTTGGCCTTATAGATTTGAGAGGATGTTTCATCATGGCAGGGACATCAACTGAGCCTCACATCTTATCCCATTAGCTGGGAAGAAGCAGGAAGTGTGAGTAAGCTGACACTGGCAAGGGGGGCTTAATTATGAAATGCCAGGGCCCACCCTCAGTGACAGACCTCCTCCATGACGGATCCACCTCACAAAGGGTCCATAAGCAGGGGATCAAGTATGAGGCTTAATCACAAACACATGAGGCTATAAGGGCATTTTATATTCAAACCACCACATCCAGATTTACATGGGTGCTGGGAAATTAAACCCAGGCTAGGAGGTTTTGCAAGCAAGCACCTTTAACCACTGAGCAATCTCTTCCATCTCTGTAACATACTTTTTGAGAACAAAGGCAATGATGGTTTACAAGATAATATAGGATATTGGTGGAGGATACTTCAGTTGGTAAAATGCTTGCCTTTTAAGCAAAAAACCTGAGTTTTATCCTAAGTATGCATGGTAAAATGTCATGTGTGGCGGCAAGCCTCTGTAATCCCAGTGATAGGAGGTAGAGGCAAAGGATCCCCTGGGACTTGCTGGCCATCTAGTCTAGACTAATTGGTGAGCTACAGGCAAATAAGAGGCCCTGTCTCCAAAAAAGACAGATGGAGACTGGAGAGATGGTTTAGCAGTTAAGGTACTTGCCAGCAAAGCCAAAAGGCCCAGGTTCAATTCCTCAGGACCCATATAAGCCAAATGCATAAGGTGGCACATGTGTCTGGAGTGTGTTTGCAACAGCTAGAGGCCTTGGCATGCCCATTCTCTCAGATTCTCTCCCCCCCCATCTTTCAAATAAATAAATAAAAATAAAAAGATAGATGGAATTCCTGAGGAACATCATCTAGGTTGTCCTCTGGCCTCCACACGCATACATATGCACACATACATAAATGCACTCCCACATTGTGAACATACACACACACACACACATGCAAAAATTAAGATAGTCTAGACTCCTGTCTTCCTGTATCAACTGAGTTCCAAACTCACCAGGCCTTTCATAGACCACATCATTCAAAGTGAATTTCACAATGGCTCTGTAGCAAGATAGCCTGTGCTCCTAACTGATCCTGGTGACTACTGCAATTTATCAAGGCAACTTTAGACTTGAACCCAGTTTCCATGCTGAAGGACAATGTCTTACAATAGCTTTAGGACCAACTGAAGTTTTCATAACTTTGATTCTTTAATCCAATTATTAACATCACTAATATGTAGTTCTTTCAAATCTCAGGCCAAACCCCATGAGAAGCCACCCAGACGCTCACCCTTCAAACAGCTCTGTCCCAATCAGTAATGTGCCTGTGGTATGCATTTCCACAGAGAAATTCATGAAAACTGACTAGGGAGTTCAGCAACATAGTATAGTTTCCATACAGGGATTAGGAGCTATGTTAGGGGTCACCCATGATCTCCTGCCTAGGACATGGAGTGGTTTATTCATTTATTCATCTGTGTGCAAGCAGCAGGAATAAAAAGCTTCATCACCTTCCCTAACTGGGAAGGATGGGAAGAGTTGATGTGAGGTAAACCTAAGAAGTCACATAACGTACTGTGTGAGAACACAAGTGCTGGTGCTCCAGTCAGGTTGACAACATTGACATCTTCTTTTGGTTACCTATTACCCATGTGTGACTTTGGGCAAAATGTCTTTCATTGCCTCAAGTGTTTCATCTTAGAAAAATGAGGTGGGTGGAGAGAAAATACTAGCACCTTCCCCATGGGCTGTTGCAAATATTAAAGCAATGGCTGACATAAACTGTAGCCATGCCATGGTCCAGACTAAGGCTTAGGCACTGAGCCAGCGATCTCCATTCCTTAGCTTTCCTATTTTCTCTCTTCTGCCTCATTTTTTTCTTTTGTAAACAGACATTGGGGCTGTAACAGGAAAACAGGAACTTCAAAATGGTGACATTAAGACCATGTGAAAGGAAGAGATGGCAACCTGAAGACTGGAAACCTTCCCAGTGCTGGCTCCATGTGTGTGGCTCATCTGAATTCTTTCAATGGCGAGCATAAAGACCTGGTTAGCCCAGAGGAATCCAGAGCAAGAGCCCAGTGACAAAGATGATGCCCTTCTTCACCAATGGAGCTTCCTACCCATCTCCCATTCTCTGAGAAAACTAAGAAGCCATGGCCAGCAGCACTTGGAATGAACAAACCTCCAGTGGATTCTCTTTAGCTTCCTTAACATGATTATCACCTCTCCTTTGGCAACATGAACTTCTCAGTGTTTCTAGGCTCCTGTAAATCCTAGTCGGCCAGCTGAAGGAAGCTGGTAAGCTTCCTCTCCATTGCTGAGTGAGTCCCTGATCTGGTCCTAATTGAGGGTCGGGGAGAGCAGGTACTCATTGTAAACATACAAATAATCAAGTCCTTCAATAAGAGCTCAAGACATCAGAAATTTTCAAGTTCAAAAGTTTCATGTGCTGAATGCATTGTGCAAAGTCATTCAGGAACAATGGAGGCACAGTTCTAATTGAGGCAGTAAATTGGGATTCTGATGCTCAACTAATAAAAAAAAAAAAGATGCATTTGTCAGAGTCTCCCAATACATCATCCTAGAACCATACTGTCTATGCAAAACAGTTCATTATATTCTGTTTTCAGTAGTAGCAAGTGAGGGAGATGGTTGATGGAATGAGCTCCAACATATATTTACATTTAAAACCTTTGCATAGTTTAAACTCAGGAGATTCAGTACGATTTTTCCCTTTTTATTTCTGCTATGAAAAATATTAAAGAAATCCAGAAGAACTGAACTAATCCCCATACCATTTTCTTGCTAATGGCTGAGAGTAGGGTAGGGTAAGGGCTGAGATTTGCAACATCAGCAGATTATCCTCTAATGTCATCCAAATAGATGTAAAAAGTCGGCTACATTCATGCAAGCTAATATCTTAAAGAGGAACAAAATTACAGATTTAAGAGAAGAAGAATTCAGAAGAATTTGAGACCAAATCAAGAACCGGTATTAATCAAAACAAATTGTCTCTTGGCATTACTAGAAAGGTTAAATAAGGGGAAGTGATATTCAATGTAGTTGGATTTGCTTATGGATTGTGCTTTAAAATATATTATATTGGGAAGACAATTTAAAATCTTGGCCAAAGGGGGAGAATAGGGAGGAGGCTAAGGTATAAATATGTGCTGTTTACACAGTATGTACATAACTAATAATAATAATAAATCTAAAATAAACATTTTGAAATCTTTGATGACTTTCACATAGCCACACACTATTTTTTCAATCATTATCATTACAGGTTGAAATTTAAAGCCTTTTTTTTTTTTTTTTTTTTTTTTTTTTTTTTTTGCAGTTGGTGGGGACTACGTGGGGAGCTCAAAACTTGTCAAAGTGCTAAGAATAAGTTGACTGTTGAGTGTTTAACACTAAATGAAACATCTATATCACCCCTTCCAAAGCACAGAGAACACTGAGGAAGAACAGATAGAAAGAATATAAGAGCCAGAGGATGGAGAAGAGAGACAGGACGTGAGTGTTGCATTCATGACCTCAGAGTGAGTGCGGTTACCTGTGCAATATCTGCCCAAATATTGTGCCCTTCAACATTCCATCATAAATGGTAGAAAAGGGCAAAACAAAGACATCAAAGTGGAAAAAGAGCTGGGTGTGGTGATGCATGCCTTTGATCCCAGAACTTGGGAGGAAGAGGTAGCAGGATTGCCATGAGTTCAAGACCACTTAAACTACATAGTGACTTCCAGGTCAGCCTGGGCTACAGCAAGACCATACCTCGAAAAGCCAAGAAAGACAGACAGACAGACAGACAGACAGACAGACAGAAAGAAAGAAAGAAAGAAAGAAAGAAAGAAAGAAAGAAAGAAAGAAAGAAAGAAAGAAAGAAAGAAGAGAGAGAGAAAGAGAGAAAGAGAGAAAGAGAGAAAGAGAGAAAGAGAGAAAGAGAGAAAGAGAGAAGAGAAAGAGAAAGAGAAAGAGAAAGAGAAAGAGAAAGAGAAAGGAAAGGAAAGAAAAGAAAAGAAAAGAAAAGAAAAGAAAAGAAAAAAAGAAAAGAAAAGAAAAGAAAAGAAAAATAAGAATGACTAATTGGAAATAAAGAGTTCTATGGAAGGGGAATAGGAGAGGGTAACAACATAAAGTAATAGGGGGATTATGATCAAAATACATTATATACATGTATGAATATTGTCACTAAAGAGTTTTAAAAAGATGATATTAAAGCTAAAGTTATAGCATTATTTTGTCTGCTCTGACTATGTCCTTCCAAAAACACATGGTTGGAAATATATTCCTCAATGCAAGTATTGGGAGGTGGAGCCTAGTTCAGAATGGTTCCACACTCATGAATGGAGTAAGGCCATATTTCTAATTAAAACCTTCTTAATAAATTAGATAGTATGAAGTAAACATGAAGGAATCTTTTTTGTAAAACTAAGAAATAAAGGTACTTTCTTCAGCATTTAGCTCAAATTCACCAAACTATTCAACAATTAATTATCAAATGATTGCTCTGGCAAAACACCCATCCAAAAAAAAAAAAAAAAGGCAGGTTGTCCTGTCCTCTTGACAATCTAATTTGGAAGACGGGTCATGGAGTATGCAGACGATGCCTCACTCCCAAATGATGCTCACATTCTACTTCCACAAATCTGTGAAACTGCTTCATTGAAAAGGCAAAAGAGAATTAAGGTTGTAGATGGTGTGTTAAGAAAATAGGAACTTAGCCGGGCGTGGTGGCGCACACCTTTAATCCCAGCACTCAGGAGGCAGAGGTAGGAGGATCGCTGAGAGTTCGAGGCCACCCTGAGAATACATAGTTAATTACAGGTCAGCCTGGACCAGAGTGAGACCCTACCTTGCAAAACAAAAAAAAAAGAAGAAGAAGAAGAAGAAAGAAAATAGGAACTTAGTGAGAGTGACATCGGGATCAGCATAGACAAGGTGATGGCAACTGTAAGATTCGAAAGTTTCCCAATGCTGGCTACACATAACGATTTAACACACACAGGAAAAAAAAAAAAAAAGAAGCCCGCAATACCCAAATTTGAGAGAGGTAGATGTTATGTAATAGGCTTGAGGCTCAGGGTTTTTTACGTGTATATCTTTTCCAGCTCACTCATTCTCAGGAGTGCTTTTCTCTTTCTTTATAAATTATCTCAAGTCCTATTATGTTACTATGTATCTATTGAATAATTCCTTGTCCTTGGATACAAGAACCTGGAAACATCAGTGAGCAACTGGTACCATCCAAACTTAGCCACTTCTTCAGTTTCATTTGGCTTAAACATGCTAATCAAGTTATCTTATGGTAGGGGGATTCATTTCAGTTACCCATGTGAGCCCAATATAATTATAATAGTCCTTAAAAGTTCATGAGAGCACAGATGTACCAGAGTAGCTAAAAGCAGCTAATGGTTGCTGGGACAGGGAAATCAAGCTCATTAGTGGTGGAGCCACCGGTAAGTCACCCATTCTATGTTAAATTACCTGCCATCCATGATAGGGGAATAGGAGAGGGTAACAACATAAAGTAATAGGGGATTATGATCAAAATACATTATATACATGTATGAATATTGTCACTAAAGAGTTTTAAAAGATGATATTAAAGCTAAAGTTATAGCATTATTTTGTCTGCTCTGACTATGTCCTTCCAAAAACACATGGTTGGAAATATATTCCTCAATGCAAGTATTGGGAGGTGGAGCCTAGTTCAGAATGGTTCCACACTCATGAATGGAGTAAGGCCATATTTCTAATTAAAACCTTCTTAATAAATTAGATAGTATGAAGTAAACATGAAGGAATCTTTTTGTAAAACTAAGAAATAAAGGTACTTTCTTCAGCATTTAGCTCAAATTCACCAAACTATTCAACAATTAATTATCAAATGATTGCTCTGGCAAAACACCCATCCAGAAAAAAAAAAAAAAAAGGCAGGTTGTCCTGTCCTCTTGACAATCTAATTTGGAAGACGGGTCATGGAGTATGCAGACGATGCCTCACTCCCAAATGATGCTCACATTCTACTTCCACAAATCTGTGAAACTGCTTCATTGAAAAGGCAAAAGAGAATTAAGGTTGTAGATGGTGTGTTAAGAAAATAGGAACTTAGCCGGGCGTGGTGGCGCACACCTTTAATCCCAGCACTCAGGAGGCAGAGGTAGGAGGATCGCTGAGAGTTCGAGGCCACCCTGAGAATACATAGTTAATTACAGGTCAGCCTGGACCAGAGTGAGACCCTACCTTGCAAAACAAAAAAAAAAGAAGAAGAAGAAGAAGAAAGAAAATAGGAACTTAGTGAGAGTGACATCGGGATCAGCATAGACAAGGTGATGGCAACTGTAAGATTCGAAAGTTTCCCAATGCTGGCTACACATAACGATTTAACACACACAGGAAAAAAAAAAAAAAGAAGCCCGCAATACCCAAATTTGAGAGAGGTAGATGTTATGTAATAGGCTTGAGGCTCAGGGTTTTTTACGTGTATATCTTTTCCAGCTCACTCATTCTCAGGAGTGCTTTCTCTTTCTTTATAAATTATCTCAAGTCCTATTATGTTACTATGTATCTATTGAATAATTCCTTGTCCTTGGATACAAGAACCTGGAAACATCAGTGAGCAACTGGTACCATCCAAACTTAGCCACTTCTTCAGTTTCATTTGGCTTAAACATGCTAATCAAGTTATCTTATGGTAGGGGGATTCATTTCAGTTACCCATGTGAGCCCAATATAATTATAATAGTCCTTAAAAGTTCATGAGAGCACAGATGTACCAGAGTAGCTAAAAGCAGCTAATGGTTGCTGGGACAGGGAAATCAAGCTCATTAGTGGTGGAGCCACCGGTAAGTCACCCATTCTATGTTAAATTACCTTCCATCCATGATCATGCTAACCACTATAATTTAATTCAGTGAGTTAAAAGCAAAAAGGTGTGGCCAGGCGTGGTGGTGCACGCCTTTAATCCCAGCACTCGGGTGGCAGAGTTCAAGGCCACCCTAAGACTACATAGTGAATTCCAGGTCAGCGTGAGCTAGAGTAAAACCCTACCTCAAAAAAACAAAAAATAAAAAATAAAAATAAAAGGCGTGAAAGTAAGATGGAGATTAATGGGGAAGAAGAATATTAGTGGAAGGGGACATAAGAGAGGGCAATTAGAGTGGAATAAGATCAAAACACATTATATAAGTGTATCATCAAAGTTTCAAAATGGAAAAAAAATAAAGTGGAAGTGGGGGTCAGTACCTGCCACTGCTGGATTGAAGATAGAAGAAGGGAGCCCAAGCTGAAGAATGTGGGCTGCCCATGAGAAGCAGGAAAGTTCAGAGAAAGAAACTCCTGCAGAGCCTGCAGAAAATAATCAAGGCTGCCAACACCTTGAGTTTAACCAGAGAGCCAGTGTAGACTTCTCACCTGCAGCACTGTAACATTGCAGATTTGTACTGCTTTAACCACTAAGTTTGTGGTGGTTTGCTATAGAAACATCAGAAAAGAAATACAAGATAAGATAATATTTAGATTCATGAATCCTTAGAGTAGTAATTCTCTGGAGCCAAAGGGGACAGGCTGTCCATTTCACAGGCCATCAGCACTTAGG
This sequence comes from Orientallactaga sibirica, assembly GCA_036365145.1. NCBI lineage: Eukaryota > Metazoa > Chordata > Mammalia > Rodentia > Dipodidae > Orientallactaga > Orientallactaga sibirica. The sequence continues at coordinate 4,353,652 of JAEOAD010000982.1, forward strand.
GAGAACCTCATTCTCCTTAAGGTTCTGGGACTTGCAGAATGGATGATGCAGTTCTCAGGACAGTGTGGAAAGCCCTACAGAATTTGTATAATATAGGTAAGGGTATAAAGCCAGAAGGATTATCAGAACATTTCTGGAGACTATATTAATCAGGGCTGCCTAGAGGAACAGAATCAAGAGAATGAATATATATCATAAAGGGAACTTAATAGATTGGCTTACAGGATACAGGTTAGGCAGGCCAACAATGGCTATCTATAGGCTGGAAAGTCTAAAGAACCCAGCAGCTGCTCAGTCGGTGAAATAGGACGCCTCAGCAGTTCCATCTGCCACTGCAGGCTTGGAGGAGTCCTGGAAGAGCCACTGCTCTTCAGTCCTCATTGGAAGGCTGAAGAAACTAGGTTCTGATACCAGCAAAGGGAGGCCTCAACTAAGGAGATAATATATTCACTAGTAATGGGGAAAGGTGAACAGGCAAAAGCAGTCCCTTTTTCCTGGGACTTCTTTATATATGGGGCTGACACTGGCAGGACTTCCCACTCCCCCCGCCCCAGGGAATACTTCCTGGAAATGTCCTCACAGATCCACTTAAGAAGCACTACTCTTATTTGATTTCTGATCCAAAGTTGATAATTGAGAAAGCATCTTAAAAATACTGAATCTCAGTTCCCCACCCAGATGACAGACATGCATTAAAAGAACCAGTAAAAGGGGCCATACATCTCATCAGAAAGAAACTAGAAAACCACATTCTTCAGGGATAAGAAAGGGCTAAATGGCCAGAACAAATAAATGGAAATGCCCATGATCAAAAGGATCAACTTTACATCCCTGCCAAGTAAGGACTCCAAGGAGTAGCCCACTTTGATGGGACTCTTTCCACTCTGGAGGAATAAGCAATCATGCTTTGCAATCTGAGAGGGAGGAAAAGCTCCAGAAGCAGAAAAGGAAGAGAGGAGGTGGGTATGAATGTGAAATTTCCCGACAGGCTCATGTAGTTGAACACTTGTCCAGGTGATGCCATGTTGGAAGGTTGTAAAAATATTAGGAGATGTAGCTCAGTGGAGGAAGTGGGCCAAAGCAGACAGGTTTTATAGTCTGGACTCACTTCCTTTCTTCTTGAAGCTTCCTGTTCCTCCAAGATATGAGGAAATGAAGAGTTCCTTGGAGCTGCCTGCCGCCATACCTCCCCCTCCATAGACTGTATGTCATGGAACCATTCCCTCCCTACATTCCTCCCTCTGTCTCTTCCCCTTCCTTCTGATGCTTCTTGTTAAGTATTTATTGGTTTATTTTTTTTTATTTATTTATGTGCATCTAGCTTATGTGGGTCCTGGGGAATCAAACCATGGTCCTTTGACTTTGCAGGCAAGTGCCTTAACCACTAAGCAATTTCTCCAGCCCATTGTTAATTGTTTTTTTTTTTTTTTTTTTTTGTCACAGCAATGAGAAAAGTAACTAATACAAAGGAAGAAACTCCAGAAGAATGGGAAGGAAAAATCACTCACATACCTTTCTCTGGCTGACCGCATCCCATGTGCAGGCCAGTATTTCATAATGTGGCACCAAACATTTTAATTACTGAACTAAGACTGTAACAGAACCACCTAAGGTAGCTCCAGATATTTGTGTCTTCAAAGTGCAGGTAGAAAACTCCAAGCACAAGAGAAAATAATGGCTATAGAAAAGCTCAAAAGAATAAGGGATACAAAAGTAAAATTCCTTCATGATCCTATTCCCCCAAGTCTTTTTGGTTCCATATACTGGCTATAAGGAGGTAATCAAAGGAAATAAAGGTGAGAAGATAAATAAGGCTTTGATGACTGGGCTGAGGAGTCTGGGTTTATCCCTTTCAGAGTCAGGGAATAAATTCTAAGGAAAATATGCATCGAGCATTGTGTGAGGAAGTGAAAATACCAAGATGGAGAGAATGAAGTACTGTCCAAGGAGGTAGTAAACATACACACCTGGAGTCTACAAACTGTGACTGATGCTATGATAGACAAGTGCCCTGAGCGCTGAATGGATTATATGCACTAGTCAGCATTTTACAAAGAATAAACTAGGCTGGGGATAAGCTCAGTTGGTAGAGTGTCTGCCTAGCCTGCATGAAGCCCTGGGCTCGAGTGGTGCCATGACCTTGTAATTCCTGCACATGGGAGGCGGAGAGAGGAGAATCAGAAGTTTGAGGTCATCCTAGACTATATAGCAAGTTTGAGGCCAGCCTGGGCTAAATAAGACTCTATCTAATATATATACATATCTGGCTGGAGAGATGGCTTAGCAGTTAAGGCACCTGCCTGTTAAGCCTAAGAATGTCCATTTGCTTCTCCAAGTCCCACGTTTAGCCAGATGCAAAGTGATGGAAGGGCGTATTGCTGCACTTGCCCACAAGGGGGCACACGCATCTGGAGTTCATTCACAGTGGCTGAGAGGCCGCTGGCACATCCACTCTCTCCCTCTCTCTCAAATAAATATATATATATATATATATATATATGTATATATATATATATATATATCATAACTAAATTAAACAAACTGCAGGACAGAATAGAATAGAACCTTTCCAGTGACAGCCCATATAAAAATCCATGAGAGATGGCACATACATCCTTGTATTAGAGATGCTTTAGATCTTCAGATATCTATGCGGAAGTCAAACTTCTTAACCACATTTCAGGTCAAAAGAATCTCTATGAAGTCATTCCAGGAAAGGAGACAACTGACAACTGCTTTAGCTTATCAATGCCCAGTATGGATCCAGTGCCTCTGAGCTTCAGGAGGCCTCTTGGGTCATCTTTGGCAGCAATGTCTGACCTTCCCAATGAGAGGCAGACTGAGAGGAGACCCAGAAGAAGGAAGCAGCTGGCAACTGATCAAGGCCTGGGTGAAAGACAACTTGCCCTATTTGTTTAGCCTTTAAAAGTCGAATGGCCCTGGTACTACACATAGGAACTTGGGGGTGGGGGGGCGTTGAATAGCAGGCAGGGGAAATCTAGCAAATCTTGTGTGTGCTGTATGACACAGTACAGTATTGACATAGGCGTGCCCAACATTGTAAGAGTGAGATCTGCAATATGCTGTGTCTGTTCTGGGATGCACGCCCCAGCTGCTAGAAAGGCTACCACTCCTGCTTCTGGCTGTGCACGCTGTTCTTTTGCAGCCCTGATGGATGAGCAGTTCTTGAATTCCTCTCGTAATGCCCCATCATTTGAGACACTTGAGCCTCCAACAGAGCTGTCTTTGGTAACATTGATTACTCTTTGCTGCTCTGATTTTTTTCCCTCTCAGAAAGCATCTATCAATTATGGGGTTTTTATATCCTTTACAGAAAGTAGTGTTGAGAACAAGGTGTGTCAGCTTCACGTATAAAACAGGCTTAAGAAACACAACCTGCAGTGATGCATAGCTTGAACGTTTAACATTTCTATTTAAAACCCAAAATGCATTGTGATGTGTGCGTTTGTGTGTTCACATGTGTTAGTGTAGGCGCACACATGCAATGGCACATGTGTGGAGGTCATGGGCAACTTTCGGTTGTCAGTCCTTGCCTTCCACCTTCTATTGAGGCAGGGCCTCTCACTCACCCCTCTGTTCACGGGACTAACTAGTCTGAAAGCATCCAAGAAATTCTCCTGTATGTCTCTCACATCACTGTAGGCTGGCTAGAGAGATGGCTTAGCAGTTAAGGTGCTTGCCTGCAAAGCCTAAAAATCCCAGGTTCAACTCCTCAGAACCCATGTAAGCCAGGCACACAAGGTGACATATGTGCACAAAGTCACGCATGCACACAAGGTGGTACACCCATCTGGAGTTCAACTTCAGCAGCTAGAGGCCCTTGTGTGCCAATCCCCCCCCTCATTAAAAAATGAAGGAAGATAAATAAGTTCTACAAATAACTTGCAAGAAAATAACTGTCAGTAAGAGATGTTCAATATAACCTGTACATACAGTGGGGAACAGTGGGGATGTGTGTTTATTTCCAACTAGTCTGATTGTAGGTTCCTTCAAGGTCTAGTATATCCTGGTTCAAATTTTCTGTTATCGTGCCACTTCTCTGCCTGCCTGCTTCCCTTCCTTCCTTCCTTCCTTCTTTCCTTCCTTCCTTCCTTCCTTCCTTCCTTCCTTCTTTCCTTCCCTCCCTCCTTTTTCTTTGATTTACAGTGCTAAGAATGAATCGCAGAGCCTTATCCATGCTAGCAAAGTGTTCTGTCACTAAGCTATGTCCCAGCCCTGCACTTTTTTTCTATTTTGAAACCCTTATAGTTTCTTTTGTATGCGTTGTCATTGCTGGTAATGTTATATTACATTATGGCCTTTCTCTTATAATAAAAATGGTCTTTGTTTTTACAAAATTTTGTAAATATTAAGGTATTGTTAAAACCAACACCATTGCTTGCTAATCACAACAGCCTCTTATTTAAGTAAAAGTTTGAACAAATGATACCAGTATATCTAGTGAACATAAGATATGAGGTGGACTGAAGAGATGGTTCAGCAGTTAAAGCTCTTGATTTTAAAGCCTGCTAAGCCTGGGTTCAATTCTTCAGCCATCTACATAAAACCAGATGCAAAAGTGGTGAAAACAACTAGCTTGAGACCCTAGCATGCATGTGCACATGCACACACATAATTTTTTTAAATATTTTTATTGTTTATTTTTATTTATTTTATTTGAGAGTGAAAGACAAACAGAGAAAGAGAGAGAGAGAGAGAGAATATGAGCACTTCAGGGACTCTAGACACTGCAAACGAACTCCAGATTCATGTGCCCCCCTGTACACCTGGCTTACGTGGGTCCTGGGGAATTGAGCCTCGAACCGGGGTCCTTAGGCTTCACAGGCAATCGCTTAACCACTAAGCCATCTCTCCAGGCCTAGATAATTTTTTTAATTAAAGATGACATAAAGTGTCAAACATAAGGACTACCACTTAACCCAGCTATACCACTTCTGCACATATGACCTAAAGTGTGTACACTTTAACATAGATATACTTGCCCAGCCATGTTTGTTGCTGATCTATTCACAATAGCTAAGATATGGAATCAACCCAGATGCCTATCAACTGATAAATAGATAATGAAGATTTGGTACATATGCACAATGGAATTCTATTCTGCAGTAATAAAAAATGAAAATAATGGGAAATAGATGGACCTGGAAAAATTTATAGTAAGGGAGGAGACCCAGGCTCAGAAAGATAAATGGTGCATGTTCTCTCTCATATGCAGATCCTAAAATGGAATAGTTTGATTTTTTTATCAGTTGTAAAAAGCATCAATAGTACTGGTCTGGACGCTAGAATGAGGCTTTGAAGGAGGACAAATGGGGAAGGAAATAGAGGAGGGGACAGTAGAAAGGCAAAAACAGGAAGAGTACAGAGGGGGAAGTGTCTAGGGATGTCAGGGAAAGGAAGGGAGGAAGATGGCATGAATTAGTGCTATAAAAACCCATTTAACTCATTAGCTCATGCAAAAGAAAGAGAAAGCGACAAAGGGATAGTTTAGTTGGGAGTATCATACCGACAACAGAGAAAACTTTAGCCTAAAACTAGACTGTTGTTGGTAAATTCTCAGTATCAGAATTGGGTCACCTCCTCTCCTGAGAGTGAGCTGTTTGTCAAGGAGGCCCAGGAGGCCCCAAATCAATGCAGGCCATTTCTTAAGCACTTGGTTACCCACCAGAACAAGATGGGAGGACCCTTTAGCTGAAGTCCTCACAAGCTGCAGTTGTACAACCTTGAGAAACCAAGCTGGAACTAAGATAGAAACCAGCTCCCTACCAGCTAGCTGTCCTAGTGCTCAAAAGTGATATGCAAGCTTCCAAGGGAAAAGTCACTAACAGTGCGAATAAGCAGTGGACCCTACAAGCCACAAAATCAACCAGTCAGGCAACTGGGAGTAATCAACTGCACTCTGATCTGGATATGAGGCTTGCTCAGTATGAAGGAATTCATACCTAGTACTGAGAAACAAGTCAGAAGCTTATGGCTTGGAAGGTCATAGATCCTGGAGGGAATCTTTTGAGAGGTTATACCCATCAAAATGCCTAAATAAGTATTTTTATTCCATTTTAAAAACTATTTGATTTGTTTATTTACTTGAGAAAGAAAGAGACAGATATATAGGGTCTTTAACCACTGCAAACGAACTCCAGATACATGTGCCAACTTGTGCATCTAGTTTTTACATGGGTACTGGGGAACTAAACCTGGATCCTTTGGCTTTGCAGGCAAACACCTTAGCTGCTAAGCCATCTCTCCAGCCCTATTTATCCCCTTTGTTCAATGCTGTTCTCACTCTTGGTTAGAGAAGCTTCTCTGTACAAATGGTGGAGAATACTGGGGAGACTCAACACCCATCAGTATGACAAGAAAAGAAAGCCTACTGCCTAGCATGGGACAAGTCATCTCTACCACATCTTCCAGGGCCCAGGAAACATTACAGAGGAAGTGTTGGATTAAATATGAGTGCCGCTCTCACTGCTAGCCTAAAACCCTTCTCCGTGGAGATGGCAGTAGATACTAAAGAGACTCAAAAGTCATCAAAGCAGAAAATCATAGTTGACTGTGAGGCTCAACACTAGAGCAGACTTTGAACACTCTCTTCATGGCTCAGGAAACATTGTGGAAGTGGGGTCAGAAAGAATGTAAGAGCCACAGGGTAAGAAGGTATACTGTGAGGCATTGTCTTCCCCATAGGAGCCTATTAGTACACTCCTGACCCCACAGTGATTTACTGATACCAACACTGAGGAGGGCTCTGAGTAGAATAGAGGTGGGGGAGAGGGGCTAAAAGAGGATAACCTGATGGGTATATGACCAATTTGCAGCATGCTCATATATTAAGTTGTCAATAAAAATTATATATAAAAATGATTGTATGAGTCCCACCCAGTGTCCAATATATTGTATATACCCACTAAAAATATTAGCAATAAGAGAGAAAGAAAGAGGTCAAAAAAAGGTTACATGAAAATCTGGAATAATCAGAAACGATTACTGGCCCACAAGACAACAAAAGTAGGATGGAAGGCTGGCATTTCGGCCTTCATTTTGTGACTGTCTTCTTAACTGTGGCTCGGACTTATGCTCAACTCTGCACAGGAAGGTGAATCCATCAAGAAGTGAGTGTCTACTTGACCTATCTCAACTCTTTCAAGGCTGAAGGCATAAAGAGAAGTCATTGTACTAAACTTGAAGTCTCCTTGGATTTCAGGAACAGCAAAAGCCTGACAGGAGAGGAACTGGTAATTATCTATGATATTGAGGCTAAACCCTGGAGCAGGAAGGATCACTTTGGAGGACCCAGATTGATCTTTCAAGTGATGGCAGCAGTAAGGCCTTCTTCAGACCATCTTGAAGAATCAGAACTGAGACAAGGATCAACCAGACCACACCATATCCAGGACTGCTTAATTATGCAGAACTCTTGCTCTTTGCCCCAATTCTTCTTCTACTCAAACCTAAAGCTGATGTCACTACCCTGAAGACAGACTTGGGGTTACTGACCCTTTTTATTCATTATTTGCAATGTGGCCACATGGATTAAACCTCTTCTTTCTGCTTTTTGCCATTACTCATCATTTTAATTGGCATGGCATATTGAGCCTAGCTGGGGCTGCTGGAGCCAGGGCATTTAGCCTCAAACTCTCTCTTCAAAATTTGTCTGGTGGCAGTTCAGTTGACTCTTTCAGCCACACCCCCGGGGGACAGTTTAGCCAGGTCAATGGTTCATGAATAGTATTTGAACATGCTGTCTCATCTTGCTGGGTCCTTCCTTTGACTAATGCATTCCATTAACTATTTTATGGTCTCATTTTATATTTCTATGCAAGACATGATTTTACCCTTTGTTAAAAGTTATCATTTTTAGGCACTGTACCCCATCTTGTGAATATTCATGGGATCCATGTTCATGGGAGGGGGCTCCAGCAACCTGAGAGATTATCTCTTTCCTCTCTTGTTTCCCATAGGTCACCCAAACCCACAGCTTTTATAGGAAAATGCAAAGCAAGGCTAAAATAAGTATCTTCATCTTCTTGAAAGTCAAATTTGTCAGTGTAAACAAATAAACTGCTGTATGATTCTAAACTAGACTCTTGGGAATAGAGTCGGACCAAGCATGCTTTAAAGCTGATTGACTCAGAACATCATACACTGCGAGTTTCTGATACTACGAACCTGTGGATGAGATCCTCGAACATATGTTAGTAGCCAGCCGGCTTCCCTGTGTGAAATTCTATCTCAGTTCTAACTTTAACATGGAAATAAGAATTCCTAATTCTCTTAAAATATTCTGTTTATTTCGTGAAAGGCCAAGGATGAAAAAGAAAGTGAATAAAGATGCCCTTTTAAACTAGTATGAAAGAATGTTTCAGAAAGTTTTCTAAGCCACAAAAGCAGATAGTAAGAGGAGAATTAATTACCTACAAACAATAAAGTATTATGTGGTGCTAGTGGATTATTTATTTATTTACTTGTTTGTTTATTTAGGGGTTTGTGTGCATATAGTATATGTGATGTGTGCGGTATATGTGTCTCTCCCCCCGCCCCTCTGTGTGTGCGTGTGTGTAGATGTGTGTGCTCCATGAGTGCACTTGCATAGGCCAGAGGAGAATATCAGGTATCCTCCTCTATCACTCATCCACCTGTTTCCTCGAGAAGGAGCCTAACAGAAGCTGAAGCTGTTGTTTTCAGCCAGACTGGTTACCAACAAGCCCCAGCCATTCTCTGGTCTTTGCTCCCCATAGAACGGGAATTACAGGCATATTTGTCCATGTCCAGCTGTGTATGTGGGTGCCACAGAATCAAGCTCAGAGCCCTTTCAGGCCCCTATGCTTGTGCAGCAAGGACTAACTGGGTCATCTCCTCAACCCTTACTTTTGTTTTTTTGAGAGGTCTCATGTAGCCCAGGCTGACCTTGAACTCCTGCTCCTCCTGCCTCCACCTGCCAAGTGCTGAGATTATAGGTGTGTCCTACCATACCTGATGTATTCAGTGCTGGGATCAAACCAAGGGCTCACACATGCTAGGTAAATACTCTACCAAGTGAACTTAAATGCAAATTTTAAAAGTGCATGCATTTATGATAGGATCTTAGCACCCTGGATCCCACTAAGGGGTAATCTAACTGTATATGGACACCGAAGTGAGCCTTTCCACTATTGTACTCAGTGTTTTCTAGATCTGAGGTTAAATTATATTTGAGCAGCTAATGCGCTCTAAAGAAGTCATCTTCTCACCAAGTATAACATACACTGAGTTGATCATAGTTGACCTTTTAGAAAGCAAGAAATGTAGTACAGAGAATCATGGTAGGACACGGTGGAGAAAATGTAATGCTACTAAGGACACTTAGCAGAAGCGAGCACCTAGTCCCAGTTGTGTGGAGAAGTGGATTGTAGGGACATGTCTGACTTTATGGACACACTAGGTATCAATCACAGGGCATGCAGTGCAAATTCTGTCTCCTAGGAAATGTTCGGCCTGCATCAGAATCAATCAATCAGTAGAATCAGAAATCTGGGTGCAGAAAGGGACTTCTTTGCCTACTGCCCACTTTTGACATTTCCTGTAGAGTAATAATAGACTGGCTCTAACCTTAAACAAAATCAATTCATAAAAGGCCTAAGATAGTTCCTAGATCATTCTTTTTAAAATATATTTTTATTTTATTTATTTGAGAGAGAGAGAGAGAGAGAGAGAGAGAGAGAGAGAAGGTACACCAGGACCTCTAGCCACTGCAAACGAACTCCAGACTTATGTGTCCCCTTGTGCATCTGGCTTACGTGGGTCCTGGGGAGTCAAACCTAGGTCCTTTGGTTTTGCAGGCAAGTCCCTTAACCGCTAAGCCATCTCTCCAGTCCCCCCTAGATCATTCTCTAATAGTCTCTGTGGAGGTTTGAATGTAAATTGCCCCATCAGGTATTATTATTATTATTGGTATTTTAGAGGTATGGTCTTGCTCTAGCTCAGGCTGACCTGGAATTCACTATGTAGTCTCAGGGTGGTCTTGAACTCACAGTGATCCTCCTACCTCTGCCTCCATAGTGCTGGGATTAAAGGTGTGCTCCACCACACCCAGTTCCCATCAGGTATTTTTTATTAAGCTTTCTACTAGTTCCCAACAGGTGGAGCCCTGCTGGAGGAAGTATGTCACTGGGGGTGGACCATGGGGTTGGGGAGTCCAGCCTACTGTGTGTTGAGAGTCAGTTTGAGCTCTGTGTCTCTTTGGTCTTTCTCTGATATAGATATATGATGAAGTGAGCCAGCTACCTCCCCACGATGAAGCTTCTCCCCTCCTCGAAACTGTAAGCCTGAAATAAATCTTTTCCTCCCATAAGCTGCTTCTGACCTGGTGTTTTGTCCCAACAATGAGAAGGTAACTGCAATAGTTTCCTACCCTATAGTCTGAAATATTTCTTTCCTCCCCAATTTTTTTTGGGGGGGGGTTTTGAAGTAGGGTCTCACGCTAGCTCAGGCTGACTTGGAATTCATTCTGCATTCTCAGGGTGGCCTTGAACTAACGGTGATCTTCCTACCTCTGCCTCCCAAGTGCTGGGATTAAAGGCATGCACCACCACACCTGGCTTCCTCCCCAAATTTTTATGTTGAAATCTTGAACCCCAAGATCAGGTATGAGGTAGTCCCTTTTAGGCAGTGATTAGATCAGGAGGTTCAAGCCCCAAAAATGTGAGCAGGTAGCCCTTGTGACTGGACTTTTATAAAATAGGACCAAGGGAGCTTGTTTGGCCCTTTCACCATGTGAGGATACAGAGAGAAGGTGCCACCCATGAAACAGGAAGCATCCCCTACCGGACACTGAGACTGCTGTGCCTTGGTCTTGGACTTCCCACCTTGGAGACTTGGAGTACAAATTCCTAGTGTTGACAAGCTGCTTGTTTGAGGTTATTTTATTACAGCATCTTGAAGTGGCTATGGCACCTATTTGTATTGTTCTTTGAGGGGAGGGAAAGAGTTTTAAATTCATTACTGGTGGTAAGACTCTGCTGTTCTAGCCCTGTGTGGTGGCTCATGCCTAGAATCCTAGCACTCAGGTGGCTACAACAAAGTATCACCATGAATTCGGGGCCAGTCTGGGCTTCAGAGTGAATTCCAGGCCATTCTAGGATAGAGTGAGATCTCACCTCAAAAGATCAAACAAACCAAAAACACTCTCCTGCTCTGCCTTCCTCAGACATCAACAAAGGAAGGAGCGCATCTCCAGTGAGGATCCGATGATAGAGAATAAGTGTAAAATAGTAAAACCCAGTGACAAGAGCCCCAAAGGGTAGTAGAAAGGGATTTTATTATAATAAATTCAACATCTTTCACTAACCTCTACCTAAGGTTTTCCCCACTTTCAGTTGCATTTTTTTTTTAATTCAGCTTTCCACATTTAAAAAAAAGGCACTTTAGCCATGGTGATTATTTTTAGGAGGTGGTAATGTGGAAACCTGTGACATCCTCGGAGCCACACTGTTATCCCACTACTGTATATAATTCATGAGTCTCCACATGTCCTGGTTACCAGTTTGACAAGTTGTGCATTCCAGATTTACTGCCAGAGGAAAAAATATATAGTATTATTTTCAGTTGAAACTCCTGCACTCAGCTTTAAATAATTCACCCAATTCTATTCTCAAAGTGCTTTAAAAAAAAAAAAAAAAACATCTAAAGTTGGGGCGATGGTTCAGTGGATAAAACCCTTTCCATGCAACATGAGGAGCAGAGCTTGGATCTCTAGCATCCATGTAGAGGCTGGACACCATGGAACATGTCTGTAATTTTAGTATGTCTAAGGCAAGATAGGAGTTGGAGACAGGAGAATCAGAAGCTCTGGGGGAATGGGAGCAGATAAACTAGGAGCACAGGGCTGAACAACAAAGGAACTTTTCCTCAAGCAACATGGAATGTGAGGGCCAAGAGTCAAACCCGAAGCTGCCTTCTGACATCTCCATGCACATGTTGGCATGCATGTGCTCTTGCTCGCTCGCTCTCTCTCTCTCTCTCTCTCTCTGTCTGTCTGTCTCTCTCTCTCTCTCTCTCACACACACACACACTTCTTTAAAAGTAAAAACAAAATTATGTAATTTGCCATGTTTGATCATGACTTTCTCTCCTAAAAGAGTTTAGTGATTATCTAATGAAGCAAATTCTGTTTAATTTAAAAACAGATAGGTTAACCAAATGAAAGTCAATAACAGTGTTTTGCAATTAGAGAGGATTGCTTTATTAGAAAAACACTAAGAGGTGTGGATTTTTAGAGGTTCTAATGGCATATATTGTCTGTGAACAGAAGTTCCCTAAAATGTCATACCTACATTAAAGATCCTATAGACTTACTTGATTAAAATATCTGTGATTGGGCCTGGAGAGACAGCTTAGTGGTTAAGCGCGTGCCTGTGAAGGCTAAGGACCCCAGTTCAAGGCTCGATGCCCCAGGACCCACGTAAGCCAGATGCACAAGGTGGCGCATGCATCTGGAGTTCATTTGCAGTGGCTAAAGGCTCTGGCGCACCCATTGTCTCTCTATCTATTTGCCTCTTTCTCTCTCTGTCTGTTGCTCTCAAATAAATAAATAATAATAAAAATTTAAAAAATATCTGTGATTGTAGAGAGTTGGAATGTTTCAGATTGTGAGCCCAAATTATCTTGGGTTATATTTAGTTCTCTTAATAGACATTTATTGCCTACCTGGATATCTGATTGATTAAATATTCTTTCAACTATTAGGTAAAACCGTTTGAATGTATTAACTTAGCAGGCCACTAGCTTTCATCAGCACCAAAAACAAGAAAGTTATCACATAGCATCTGAGACCCCTAGCAGAGATTTCCCCACTTTGTTGTTGCCCACAGTGATAGTTTGAGTGGATGTCCCCCAGTAGGTACAAGGAGTTTTATTCAAGCTTATAGGTTCCAGCCCCAAGGTATAATTGGGGAAGGATCTGTTTCCAGACTGAAGATATATAAAGTACTTGAGGTCTGCCTGGGGTTCCTGAAGTGTGTTTGCTTGTGATGCTGGTGGTTGTATTTCTCTCTGCAAGGACCTGTGAAAGTGAGCCAGCTTCTCTGCCATTATGGAACTTCCCCTCTATCTGTAAGCTTCAATAAATCCCTTCCTCCTATAAACTGTGTCTTGTCTGGATGTTCATCACGGCAACATTAAAGTTGACTATGACACCCGCCTACCTGGTATTCGCACCAATGAATTTGAAAAGTACCTTCATTTATGACTTTCTTTTGTTCTGTAACCATAAAAACTTCATGTAAGCATTTCCAAGGTGGAATATGTCTTTCAGGGCAATCTGAATATGGGTTCCCAGGCCATTATCGTCCACATTTGACTCAGAATAAGATACCTCTTATGTCTGTTGAAGAGAGATCTGTATTTAGCTGGCACAACATTTACATTACATGAAGTATTATAAGTCATCTAGAGATGGTATGAAGCATATAGGAGGGTATTCACAGGCTATACAAAGGCTCTCTCTCTGCTTGTTTCTCTCTCTCAAATAAATAAATAAATAAATAAATAAATAAATAAATAAATAAATAAAAAGAAAAATTCTTGATCCTTTTGGGTTCCAGGAAAGAGATTACCACAAAGAACCACCCTTCTTAACCATAGGAATTCAAGAAGACTTGTGAACAACACTCTTAGACACCTAGGGCAAGGCCAGACATAGACTCTTCAAATTTCCATTCATGATCCTAAATGCTTAGCTTAAGTGTTTTTAACCACTGACCAAACAAAACAATTACCTATTGACACCACTGGATGTCCAACACAGAAACAACCCCTTGTATGGGCTTTCATGAGAACTGGCTGGCTCCAAGCAAAACGAATTCCTACTTTTCTCTGTTCCACATATCTAGTTCTCTTCTATCCTTGTTTCTCTCTCCTTATAAAAGAGGTCTTCCTGACCTCTGAGATGCTTGCAGATCTCCCCTACTGCAGCATCCCTGTGCCCCTTACCACAGTATACATTTGAAGAAAGGATTCCTTACCTCGACCTGAATTTCCCTTTTATTTCATAGCTCTAAAATAACCATGGGTTAAGAACCTTATCTTCCTCTGCCCAGTTGTTACAATATCTGTCCCCTGGGGCAGGAGAGATGGCTCAGTGGTTAAAGGTGATCATTTGCAAAATCTGATGGCCCAGGTTTAATTCTCTAATACCTATGTGTCATTTCCCCTGGGAAGATGATAGCATACATCTTCCATCCAAATAGGGCTCAGGTGGCAGACCAAAGTACCATTGCACCAATACCAGCTCAGTAAACCAATGAGTTTATTAGGGTTATTTACAGAGCATGAAGAGGGGTTATTTATAGGAAAGCAGAACCCCCAAAGCAGCCACTTTGATGGATTTTGTCAAGATTGTGTCAGCCTTGGGGTGGGGATTGTTTTCAGAGCATGGGAACCTCCAGGGCATCACTTAAGTGGGGCTCACTATGTCACAATTATTGCTGTGGATGCTCCCCCTTCAACCTTGGGGTGAGGGCTTACTTACAAAGCATGGGAACTGTAAAGAAGCCACCTCATTGTTCCTTGATCTGTTACCCTTTGTATACTCTCTCTCCCTCTGAGGCCACAAGACCTGTGCTCCATTGTCTACAGCTGGTACAAGGGGTACCTGAGATCTCAGGTGGGGGTCTGATGACCCTCCCCATGGCTTCTCTCGTGAATTGTCCCTGCTTCTTTTGATAAAGTTGGCAATAGTTGTTCACTGCTTTCAATGCAGAGGAATTTTGCCACGAAACACCTTGTAAAGCCAGATGCACAGAGGGGAGCATGCATCTGGTGTTCATTTGAAAAAAAGAAAAGAAAAGAAAGCTCAGTGGAGAAAATCTCTCCCCTGGCTGGAGACGTAATAGCTTGAAAAGTAAAGTCCTTGCCTTGTAAGCACAAGGAACTGAGTTCAATCTGCAAAACATATGCAAAAATACTGGATGTGGTGGCATACATTTGTAATCCCAGCCCTGGGGAGATGGGGACAAGCAGATCCCTCTAGCCAGTCTAGTCTAACTGGTAACTTCAGGACAATGAGAGACCCTGTCTCAAAGAATAATGGATGGTGTTCTGAAAAAATGCATTCAATGCTGTCCTTTGGCCTACACACCCATATACACTGATGTGCACACACACACTAAAACATCCCACCCCTGAAATTGGACATATTTTTAATGTTTTGATTTATTTTCAAGGAGATAGAGACAGAGAGAAAGAATATGAATGTGTGTATCAAGGAGTCTTGCCACTGCAAACAAACTCCCGATGAATGTGCCACTTCACAAAGCTGCCTTTATGCAGGCACTGGGGAATCAAACCCAGGCTATCAGGTTCTGCAAACAATTTCCCTTAACCACTGAGTCATCTCTCCAGCCCGAAAATAGGACATATTTAATGAGACTTTTCTTTTAACTCAAAAGTCACACAAAAAGAGTTTTTCACTCTCTTCCTGATATTTTTGTTTTATCTTTCCCTAATAACTGAATGTTTCCAGTGAAGTTAATGATAGAGAGCTTCCTGAAGGAAGAAGGATATTGTACAAGGATAAAACACCAGGTGCAGGTAGGAGAGGTCAGAGGAATTCATATTTCGACTGTATGAAAATGATACAATGTGTGAGCATTTCAGGCCATGCCAGGATGAGCTTCAAGGATTTCAGCTGGTCAATTTTTTATCTTTGTTGTCTTCACACTTGCTTTCAGAGCCATATCATTATGTGCCCATCCTGGCAGGAATGAAGATATTCTAATGAGTCACTTGTGACCTTCCCTTTAGCCATCAGACTATTGAGACCATGGTCCCCAAGAAATTGGAATTACCTCAGGAGCCTTATGATGGGAGAAAGAAAAGGCTGAATCCTGGTACCAGGATTCCCAGAAAGAGATTCTACACATTGCTGATGAGTTGTCACACGACTTTGCGGAAGAGATTTGATCCAAGGCAATGACGGGTTGATGATGGGCATAACCACACCTTAACCAGGACTGTATTATAATTATCTTCTTGTTGTGGGGTCAAAACACCCTACAAGAAGCAGTTGATGAAAGGCATTTATTTTAGAGAGGGAACTCCATGATGACAGGGAAAAGCATGACATGAGCAAGGGCTGGACATTACCTCTGCCACAACAGGTAGAACATTGTAGCCAGAGAGTGAGCCAGCTAATACTGGCAAGCTAAGGCTAATATACCTCAAGTTCTAGCCTCAACAACACACCTTCTCCAGCAAAGCTCCACCTCCCAAATTGCTACCAGCTGGGGAGCAAGCATTCAGAACATATGAGATTATGGAGGACATCTGATCCAAACCACCACAGACTGCTTAGCTGTGCATACCTTTTGCCCTCTATTTAAATCTTAGCATTATGTCAGGCCTCCGAAGATGGACTTGGGGGGGGTCACTAGATCTCTTCATTTGTTCCTGTTCTCGATGTGATCACATTGAATAAATCTCCTTTCTCTGCTTCTCACTATTACTTGTCTCCTTAATTGACTGAGCTTAGGGCTGCCAGTGCCCAGACTTTGACCTACCAAGTCACAATTTTGGAGCGGCCCAGAACTCAGCGAGGGTGTAATGATCCTCCTTACCCCTCACTCTGTGAGGAAATATCAATAGGTTCAAACTTCAGTGTCACTTGCAAGTAGTCAAAGCTGCTTCTAATGAAGATGGCAATGTCCCTTATGCTCAGAGGACCACACTCTACAAAAGCTTAATACTTCATGCCCCACACGATCGAGGGTCACTTGGTATACTGCAAATTGTAACTATTATGAGTCTCTAAGCTCCACACTCTTACCACCCAGCCAAAACTCAATGGGAGATCTAACCAGTTTGGCACCTTCCCTTAACACTAACCCGTACTTCCACAAGGCTCCTGCTTCCACTGGGCAAGTTAGAATGGCCACCCCCTGCCAAGGACATGGGCAGAAAAGCCCAGATGCTATTCTCTCATTCTCTCTTTCTGGCCTCTTTCTAAGTAATTTATGTGTTTCCGCATCTCTTACTGTACTGTATCTCTCTCACTGTGTATCTCAAGCCATCTCTGCCTCTCCTTATACACACATCTCCCTCCCTCCTTTCCTCCCTCTCTCTTTCCTCACTTCTCGGCTTACATACAGCTACCCCCTCATACTAATCCACCTAGGCATGCTGGCATGCTGGCATGCTGTTGCTTCTGGGATGGCAACGCCTTAACCCATCAGTGAGTCTCCTGGTTCATTACCCTTTTCCCTCCTGAACCACCAGGCTCTGAATGACCTGAGTGATGGTAACCACAATTACCGTCTACTGTCTTCCCTGCCTTTGTCTCTCCCCTCCTAAAATCCTGCTCTGAGCCACTAATAAACTGCCCATTTCAGAAAATACTGTGGTCTCAGTCCTCTAAGATGAACCCTAACCTGTTGACAATAATCACAACAGAATCTCCTGAGGACTTCTGAACCCCTCAGCCCTTCTGATTTTGTTACATTTCAAACAAGCTTTATGAGGACCTCCATGTTGTTCGTGATCCCCTCTGGTAGAGACATTGGCCTATCCATCATCCAGCCATATCTGGCCTGAGCAGCCAATTCCCTATGGAGGGTTAGTGGAGAGACGAATAGAATGATGACTGCAAATATACCTCCAGTTTGCTGGTATCCCTCCTCCTGTCTCTAAGAGAGGAGAAAAACAATTTAAAAAGAGGACGAGAGGGCAAAAACTGGAGTTAACTGCTTCTGATCTCAATCATCTATTTGCTGAGACAGGAAGAGATGGGCGGCACCAGCTGGCAGCTGCCAAGTCCCACTGTCATTCAAAGATTGCAATTGGTCTCTGGGGAAGGTAAAATTGGTTTTGCTCCCTTGGGATGCAAAGTGCAGCATCAGAGATAAACTTAAGGAAGAGGTGACCCTGATAAACGTGCCTTCCCTTGTACAACATACAGTGATTTGACTGGCCTGATTTTGCAGCTTCCAGAAAAAAGTTCCAATCTTTGCTGGGGACCAACACTGTGACTTCTACACTAAACACAAATTAATTGGAAAGTTATTTAAGTGGATGAAATTTAGGCTTAGAACTCAGAATTTGTTTTGTTTTCTGTTTGGTTTTGGAGCCAGAGTCCTCCTGCCGTTCAGAAGCTAGGGTTACAGGTGTGTGCCACTATATTCAGCATTACCTGTGTTTTCTTAAAAAATGTCTTAATAGACAAACAAGGACATGTTGCTCAGAGGATGCAAAGTACAGCACAACTATAGTTAATACTGTGTTGCATACTGGGAATTTGCTAAGGCTGCATTTCAGATTTTCTTGCATAATAAAATACAACATAATACAATACAATATAATGCAATACAGTATGTAAATGAGGTAGTGTATATGATTATTGGCTTGAAGGTACTGATCATTTCACTATGTATATCAAGGCACCATGGTTTATACATTTTAAACACACAAATTTTCTGTTTAAAACATTAAAATTAAGATAAGTGCTGGGGAGATGGCTCAGTGGGTAAAGTCAGATCCTCAATACCCCTGTAAAAGCTAGGCATGCAAGGTGTGTAGGAATATCCTGAGACACAGCCCCCCGATACCCCACAGGGATTGACTGATACCTTCATGACCCCACAGTGAAGACCATGGCCCCACTGAGAAGAGCCTCCAGGGTAACAGGAGCAGAGGTAAGGGGATAAAAGAGAACAATAACCCATTATAATTTACATAAAATAAAAATAAAATATTTTAAAGCCAGGCATCATGACCCGTGACGTGCAGAGTCAGTGACAGACTTTGTTTCAAAAATAAGACCAGAATGGCTGCCATCAAGAAAACAAATGACTGGAAGAAAAACAGGAACACTTCTACACTGTTGGTGGGAATGTAATGTGGACCAGCCCAGGGTAACAGGAAATAGCATATGATCCAGGTAAGCACTCCTAGGGGATAAAAGAGAACAATAACCCATTATAATTTACATAAAATAAAAATAAAATATTTTAAAGCCAGGCATGGGAGAGTTTCCTATAATCCCAACACTGGGAAGGTGAAGACAGGTGAACTGGAACCAAAAATTACCAGAAACCAGTAAGGTAAAAGGCTTGAAGAAAGGGAAGGACTTGGCTAGAAGAACTGAGTACAGGGAGGGGAATGGTCTGGGAAGAGAAGTACAAAAAGGGCAGGGAGGGACAATCTAAACTCAAGATATTATCAATAAGACATATGTAAAACTACTTTTTGATTAAGGTCACGTCTAGAAGATGTAGACTGTTACTAGAAAATGTTCAGTACCTGGGATGGAATACCTTCCAGTGAGAGCCAAGGAGGTCAGTAGCCTCCAAAACAGACTTGGTTTCTAGAGAAATAGATAGTTTGAAGACATCTCATGCCTGAGAGGCAAGGACACTGAGAAAGCAAGCTGGTGCTGAGCAGAAAACCTTCTCCCTGTAGACCAGCCGACAGAAAGCTGGAAAAAGCTGCGTATGGGAGACAGAAGCCATCAACAGTGAAAATAGTGGATGCTGAATATTCAAGCTTGGCCAGACAGGCCCAATGACTGAACGGTGCAATAGTGGCGTGTCTACTCTTGGGGTAACCAACTGCTCCATAATTGGACTGAAGGCCCTCTCTACAGGAGGGAATACATACCCGGTACTGAAAAACCTAAGTAAAAGTCTATGGTAGGTGAGGTCATGATGGGGGTATAAGCCTGCTCATGTCTGACTAAATGTATATATTATTCCCACCAAGCTGCCCTGGGGACACTACACTAAATGTTCATGTCCACATATTAACGCTATTCTCACTTCTGGCTAGAGAAGCTTCTCTTTTCAGATGGTGATGACCACTGGGATGACACAAAAGGCAACATAGTGCTGAGAAGAAAAACTAGCACTGAAACACCTCTGCCACATCCTCCAGTGGCTCAGGGACCATTAAAGGGGGCGGATAGAATGGAAGAGCCAAAGGAAGGATATGACCTCTTACTATGCAGCTGCCCAGACAGAAATTGGCCTCGATATCCATGATCTTGCAGTGCCTAGCAATACCTTTGCAAGACCCTCAAAATAGAAGAGAAAGATGATGTCATCAAATTAGGAGAGAGACTAATGGAGAAAGGGAGGGGATATGATGGAGACCGGAGTTCTAAAGTGGAATGGGGGAGGGGAGGGAAATATCAGGTGGGGTTTTTTTTGGTATGTAAGATTAAAAGTCAATAAAAATTAAAAAAAAAAATAAGGTGGTAAACGATTGAAGAAGCCATGCACTATTGACCTCTGGCTTGGCATGCAATTCAGCACACACACGCCCAAACACATATGAACATGCATACACAAAACACATACACAAGTGCAAAAACAAATTTTAAATATTTTTATGACCTAAAACATAAGTATGTACCTTCTGGGTGTCTAAAGATTGAGTTTGTCACGGTCTTGTCCATCAGGCAACAGGCAACCCACAGGCTCAGTAGAAAATCCCCAGATTGGGCTAATCCACAGCCTTTCCACCCACTTGAGTAGACACTTAAATTAATCTGATGGCCCTTTAAACAATACTTTCTAGCCATTTGGAAAAAGCCTGCCTGGGAACAATACCTGTGTCTTAAAGGCTACCTCATGTCCCTTCTCTAGTGAGTGCCACTTTCCTTACCCATTAATCCTAAAGTGGAAGAGTGAACAAAATTCACTTAGAGCTAGTAACCTCACAAAGTGCATTCACATCCGTTCACCGTGAAACTGCAGTTCAATTTGTATTAGACCTTTACTCAGAAGACTCAGCATTCTGGTGCCATCAGGCACTGTACATGTCACTATAACAATCAATATCACTCAGCAGGGAAATATTTTCATTTGGGTTCTAAACAAATAAATGTTTTTACCATGGTTTATATAATAACAGAATCTGGTGACTTGGCCTCTAGCATTGCAGGTTTAAATGCAGGTTTGTTTGTTTGTTTTTCATTTAGAATCAAGATCTGTTTTTGCAACTCTGAAAATAACAATATCACGGGCTGGAGAAATGGTACAGTGGATATAGTACCCATTGCACAAGCCTGACTACCTGAGGTTGATCCTCAGATCACACATAAAGAGCCAGAAGCTAGGACTGAAGAGATGGCTCAGTGGCTAAGGGTGCTTGTTTGCAAAGCTTGCCAGGTCAGGTTCAATTTCCAAGCATCCACATAGAGCCAGACACAAAAAGTAGTGCATTGGTCTGGCATTCATTTTCAGTGACAAGAGAAACTGGTGAGTACACACACAAATAAGTTGATTAATTTTTATGAAGCCAGATGCCATGATGGGCTTCTATAATTCCAGCAAGCTGATGACTAGAGACTTTCCTGGAAGCTCACAGAGAGTGTTTCAAAGCACAACAGCTTTGTGTGTGAGATTCAGAGATAGAAACCCTGTCACAAAGGGAGTGGAAGGATGAAGAGCAATGCAAAGGTTGTCTCTGAACTCCACATACACACATCCTCACCGATACATACATGAACATGCACATGCAGACACTCACAAACACACAAATGAAACTAGAAAATGACCCCACATTGATTACCGATAACCCCACTGAGAAGGACTCTCAAAGGAATGGAGGTGGGGGAAAAGGGACCTAAGAGTAAAACTTGATGAGAACATGACCAATCTGCCATATGTCCTTATATTAATGTTCTCAATAAAAATGGAAATATTGTGGTGGAGAGACGGCTCACAGGTTAAGGCACTTGCCTACAAAGCCTAAAAACCAGGGTTCGATTCCCCAATACCCACATAAGCCACATGCACAAAGTGGCACATGCATCAGGAGTTTGTTCGCAGTGGCTAGAGGCCCTGGTGGGCCCATACTCTCTGTCTCTATGTATCTCTCTACTTGAAAATAAATAAATGAAATCTTTTTTAAAAATGGAAATACTGGGCTGGAGAGATGGCTTAGCAGCTAAGGCGCCTGTCTGCTAAGCCTAAGAATGCTGGTTCCAATGTCCAGCGGTTCCAATCTCCAGGTCCCACGTTTAGCCAGATGCAAAGTGAGGCAAGGGCACAATGCCGCACTTGCCCACAAGGGGGCGCACGCATCTGGATTTCGTTCACAGCAGCTGAGAGATTGCTAGTGCGCCCATCTCTGTCTCCCTGTCCCTCTCTGTCTATCTCTCTCTGTCTCTCTCTCCAAAAATAAATAAATAATAATAATAAATATTTTTTAAAAATGGAAATACTGAGATGATATTTAGGTCAATTGGGACAGTGGTTGCCTTGCATGTACAAACCACACTGGGTGTGGTGGCACATGCCTGCAATTCCAACACGTGGAAGTTGGAGATGTTAAGTACTTGGCAATGTCATTTGATCATATTCATTACCCATGACCTTCTTTAGTGCCCCTCACCCTCCCACTAATCTTTTCCTTTATTTTCAGCTAAAACTTTATGGTACAAACTGAGAAAGCCCAGGAGGTATTTCTGTCTGTCACTTTAATCTTTTACATATGTGCTCTGAAACCTTGATATACACATGCTCAAAAATGATCTACGATCTTTTCTTGTTATTTTTTGTAATTAAAAAAAATTCCCTCAGAATTTTATTTTATTTTCAATTATTTTTATCTATTTACTTAAAAAAGAGAGAGAGAATGGGTATGCCAGGGACCTTTGACACTATAAACTCCAGATGAATGTGCCACTCTGTGTATCATGCTTTGCAAGCAAGCATCTTTAACTGCTGAGCTATCACTCCAGCCCCATATCTTTTCTCTTTAAATTATGACCTTAACTATGAATGCTCCTTGCCTGCTGCAAATAATAAGCCTTTCTCCACTCTTTTATGTCTTGGCTGTACATATTTTGACTTTGTACTCACCAAGATGCAAACTCATTGCTTTTCATTACAGAGATAAGAGGATCAAAAGTTCAAGGTCATCCTTGGCTACATAGTGAGTTTGAGACCACCCTACATTACATCAGACCCTGTCCAAAAAGCAATATTGATAATTGTCACTGAAAAGACTTGGATAATATAAAGAAATGAGAAAATGGTCACTGCTTCCTTCTTTCATGGAAGGGAGAGCTTGTTCCAAAGACCCCTTTAGGACTGGAATGATGGCTCGGTGGCTAAAGCATTTGCCACACAACTCTGAATGCCTGAGTTCAGATACGCAGGCCCGATGTAAAAAAAAAAAAAACCCAGAAGCTGTGGCAGGCTTCTGTAACCCAGGTTCTCCTACAGCAAGAAGGGCGGCAGACACAGGAAAATGTCCCAGAGGTTTGTAAGAAAGCAGTGAACAAAGAGAGATGCTGCCTTAAACATGGTAGAAGGTCAAGATCAAACCAAAGTTGTGCTCCACCATGTGCACTATAGAACACATGTGCCACACACAAAAACACACATCCCAAATTTAAAGACACCTTTAAGGCCATCTGAACCCAGTGTGCACTCTTCCTGTCCAGCCCATCCCAAGATTGTTGTACATGTGTAGTGGAAGTTATGGCCTTGGCTAACCCCTGCTCTCACTGATTTGTGCTTGACCCCAAGAAGTCATCTAATAGAAAAAGCATAACTCAATGTGGTTGTTTGAATCAGGTGTTCCCACATAAACACATGCATTCTGAATGCTTGGTTCCCAGGTGGTGGCAATTTGGAGTCTTGCTAGAAGAGGTGTGTTGCTAGAGGCAGGGTTAGGAGTGTTACAGCCCAGCTTCCCCCTTGTGGAGATCAGCTCAGTCTCTGGTTGCTTTCTACTAGCTACTGTGGCAAGAAGAGATGTCCAGCCTGGGATCTACCAACCTTTTAATACAGTAACTAAGCTTTCCCTCACGACTATGAGCCAAAACAATCCATTTCCTCACATCAGCTGCTTTTTGTCATATGTTTTATCCCAGGGCCAGGAAGGTATCTATAACACTGGAGAGTCCTAGAAATCAGAGACTTTCCTGGTTGGAGAAAGGAATAAATGGAAGAAAATTCATGTCCTCTCCAGCTTCAAATACACACACATACACAGAGACACACACACACACACACACACACACACACACGCATGCTTTTGTAGGATTCAGCCTTGACAACATTTTGAAACCAGATTTGGCTTAGAAACTTGCCACCTCCTCAATTCTCTAACTTGAATCACTATTTTAAGCCATTCCCCCTCCTTCTTCCCCTTTGGGACAGACACAGACCCCGAATGTTTCAAGTTTCACTTTGTTCTTCTCAAAAGGCTTCCAGAACAAGAATCCTTGAAGCCCCAATGAGAAATAATTGTAACTGGGAAGAGAAACTTCTTACGAGACCCCATGGGCCATGCAGTGCACCAGGGGGTGGCCATCTTGAATACACACACCAGACCCCCACAATCCAAAATCCAGATGGCGCTAATGTTCCTCAGTGACATTCTGTTTTTCACATAAATGAAACCACAAAAATCCAATCTATGCAGCAGCCTCTTTTCAAAGCCTCTAATTTAGCCTTAAGTCAGAATACACAAATAGTATGCCCTTCAGCCAGTAACTCATGAGCCAAGGAGGAGATTCTGGGAACTTTTTAAGAATCTTCGAATTACATTCTAGCTTAGCAATGCTCTCAAGCGATTAACCTACAAATTTCCACATCTGTCACTTGGCTTTGGAGGAGGTAAAGAAAATGTTGTACAGATAGATTTCACATGCTCTTGCTTGTGAAATCAGTGAATACTTTTTAGTGTTATACTAAGATGATGCATTAAAGCCTAATTAGCCAGAATATTTGGAACTATGAATGACTTACTTTAAATTAAAATTTATCAAAAATCATCATTTTCAACCCTTCTTGCTGAAGGTCTCTTTTCATTTTCAACCTGTCTTGCTGAAGAAATATATTATTCAAGTGACTTTCAAGGTTGTTTTATCAGTAGGACCCTTTCTTCAAACCAAATCCTCAAGGCAAGCTAATGTATGATGATGTTAAACAGAAGCATTGAGGTTGGATTTGACCCTGATACTGACATTTTCCCATGAGCTCCGAGATTCCCCCGCTGAGGCCTAGTAGAGAAGTACTTTGGAATCTGTATGCCTTAGTCAATTTAGGCTGCTATGATAACATATGGCAGACTGGATGAGTTGAAAAGCACAGAATTTTATTTCTCACAGTTGTAGGGATGATCTCTGTCACTTAGTGACCTAATGTCAATCTCTTCTGGAAACACCTTGATAGACACATCCAGATATAATGTTTTATCATCTACCCAGGAATCCTTTTGCCCTGTCATATTGACACATCAAATTAACCATTATACAGAAGAAGCACTCTCAGGAATATCGCTGATCAGCATTCCAGAGAAAGAGAGCTCAAGGTAATTGCAAACTGCCACTTAATTCTGCTACTTGGAGGGGCTGGGGAGATGGTTGAACAGCTAAAGGTGCTTACTTGCAAAGCCTGAGAGGCCAGGAGTCAATTCCCCAGCACCTATATAAAGCTGAAGGCAAAGTGGTACATGCATTTGTGATGCCAGTGTGCCTATGGCAATGGGAGGTGGAGCCAGGAGAATCCGAACCTTGCAGTGGCAGCAGCAAGGGATCCTGTGTCAAAGCAGGTGGAATGGCACAGACACCTTGAGGTGGTACTGTGACCTCCACATGTATGCAGTGGCTTATGCACACCCTCGCTCCCCACAATAAATAAATAAAAATTAAAAGAAACCTGCTGCTTGGAAATGACATATTCTATCTGTTCACATTGGCCAGATCAATCACATGGTCATATGTTAATTTTAAAAGAAGAGAAGTGCAACACTTCAAGCAGGAAGTATACTCTAGGTGGGAAAAAGGATTATGCACAGCTGCACACTGATTCAGTTCAGATTTTGTGGGCAAATGAGTTTGCAGATCAAGTTTAGAAAATTCTGCTTTCCAAGCTTTGGGTGTTTGTTTGCTGAGACAGGGTGACACTACATTGCCCAGACTAGCCTGAAATTTGCTATGTATGCATCAAACTCAAGAGCGTCCTGACTTCTGAATGCTAGGACCATAGGTGTGCACCACCATGCACAGCCGGGTTTTGGGATTTTGGAAGTGGAATAAAGGATTGTAGGCATGTGGGTTGCTAAGAGACTTATGCATTTCCTCTGCTTTCTATTTTACTTCAATTCTCTTTTCCATGAAGTCATCATCCACTTGCAAAAGTGAACATAGATACAGTAGAGACATGCCCTGGACCCCTGGGGATGGTGTCCCATATCTTTAGCTTGCTTTCTGTGTCAAACCATGGGGCAACAAAACCATTAATGTCCTCATGTCTGTTACCTTTTTAGTAAAATTTGAAAATGATTAACCATTCCCTCATAGAGGCCCACTCTATGGGGGGGAATACATGCCTGGTACTGAAAACCTAATGAAAAGCCTATGGCAGGGGAGGTCATGAGCCTTAGGAGTATAAAGCCTGCTCTTGTCTGGCTAAATGTATATATTATTCTCAGCAAACTGCCCTGAAAGTGCTATTCTTAATTTTCATATTCATGTATTAATGCTACTCTCACTTTTGGTTAGAGAAGCTTCTCTTTTCAGATGGCAGTGACCACTGGGATGACCCAAAAGGCAACAGAGTGGTGAGAAGAAGGTATGGAGGAATGTCTAGCACTGAAACATCTAGGCTTAGGGTCCATTGCAGAAGAGGTGGAGGAAAGAATGTAAGAGCTAAAGGAAGGGTATGACTCCTTACAATGTGACTGTCCAGACAGAAATTGGCCTCTATATCCATGACCTCGCAGTGCCTAGCAATACCTTCACAAGAGCTTCATAATAGGAGAAAAAGATGATGACTTCAAATTAAAAGAGAGACTAATGGAGAGAGGGAGGGGATTTGATGGAGAATGGAGTTCTAAAGGAGAATGGGGAGAGGGGAAGGAAATATCGTGGTTTGTTGTTTCTAAGTATAGAAGTTGTGAATAAAAAAAATTTTTAAGATTTTATAATAGGTATTAAAGTACAATTCTATGTGAGTATGTATGTTAAGAAATCATGATAAAAATAAACCCTTTTGGAATTTTGAATTTAAAAAAAAACAGCCCTAAAGGCTCCACCATTCAATGAAGAGATATTTGCTCAACCATGTTTATAGCTGCTCAATTCACAATAGATAAGAACTAGAATCAACCCAGATACACATCATTTGCTGAATGGATAATGAAGATGTGGTACATCTACACAATGGAATTCTACTGAATTGGGAAGGAAGCCAGCACCCAGATGGTTAGCCTGTATAGTGCTGAAAAGGGTTACGTTGTGAGCAAGCAAGGGACCCTGCTATATGAAAGCAACCATCTTTACAAGATATGTACACCTGTGCAATAGTTGCATACAGCCTAGGTGGGTAAGCAAGCAATGCTATCTGATTGGCTAAGAGATCTACCCAGTGGAAAGGAACCCATAGCTGGAACTGAAACCAAGTCAGAATCCTATGGAGACTAAGATTATGGAGTCCAGTGAGAAGTTCCCACTAGTCTTTGGCCAAAAGTGAGGCTACACTCATCAAAATCTCTCTAAATTAGCAATGCCTATACCCTTTAACCTATCCTGATCTCATTTTCCATTGAAGACTCTGTTTTTCTTTTTCAGAAAGCAATGTGAACTGAGGACAAACAAAATTCTATCAACAAGACAAGAATAGATATATGACTCCCTGGCAGGAGATAAACACCCCTTGTACATAAGTTGGGGCCTAGGTGAAACCACAGAGGAATTGGAGAGATGAGCAAGAATTCTGCTTCCATGGAGAGCCTGACAGCCTGTGTCAGGGTGATGGAGACAGACACTGGGGGTACTCCAAATGCACCAAAGCAGAAATCTAGGAGCTGCTTAGAACTCAACACTAAAGTAGACTTAAAGCACACCCACCAAGACTCAAGGAATTTTGCAGAAGAGGGGGTAGAAAGATTGTAAGAGCCACAGGGTGGGAGGGAATATCCAGAGGCATTGCTCCCCCATAATGACTGACTGATGCTCTCATAACTCACAACCCACAACTTCATAGTAAATGCTAGCAATCCCTTTAAGGAAGGTCCTCAGTGGAGTGCAGCCGGGAGAATGGAAATGATGGTACCAACACATGATGTATCCACACTAAGTTTTGACTTAATAAATGTAGAAGAAACAAAAATCGGTAAAAGTGTGTATTATGTATGTAAACAAATAAGGGAGGGGGCTGCAGGAGTAGCATCAAGGGTAGTAACCATACCTTTATTTCCAGACTCGACCATTACATGCTGTGTGTGTGTGTGTGTGTGTGTGTGTGTGTGTGTGTGTCATCCTTCACACATCCTTACACAGGTATCTAATAGATAATGTCAAGGATATAAATGTAATCAAACCATAGTCATGATTTTCCAGCTCACTGGAGTCCACTGGGCAGCCAACTGGCTAGCCCATTTCCAAACTTTTGGGCCCATACAGGTCAGTCTGATACACCAAAACCCTGGGGAACATAATAACATTAACACTACTCAAGCCCAACCCTCCATGAGCCCAATGCCCACAGTCCAAGGTGAGGCCTAGGCATCTGGAGTCTTCAAAGTACCCAGTCACCACAGAAAGCTCTTGTGCCAATGGCATTCCTTAAGTATTAGACTTTTGCTAGTTGGAAACAAACAAATGAAACAAACCTCAATTTGCTACTACTCCTAGCTTATATTCAGGGCCTACTGACTGAAAATGGCTTTCTGTCCTATTGTCAGCATGCTAAAGAGTCCAGGATTTGAGGACTAACAACTGCTCTTGGTGGCCTCAGTTCCATATCTCCTCCATCAGCTGGGTATCAGAGAAGCAGTAGCTTCCAGCTTATCAGAGCATGTTTGCCAAAGAAATGCCAACCCCTCCTTGAGCCAACTTTTATTTATCACCTATGCTTTGGAAATATGCAGTAAACACTGGCCATCAATCAATGGTATGAACTAAAGTTTCCAGGAAAAAAAAACTGTACCTGTGTTAAAAAAATAAAGTCTACAAAATCAATTGGCTGAATAAAACTGACTTGAGAGCTAAAACGTGCAGGTTGAGAGCCAAAGCATCTTGGGCTATCTTTGGCTCCGGCTCCCTTATGTACCCATTCTTTGCTTATCTCGGTGTTTGACATAACATTCTTATAACTATTAGTTGAATACTTTTGGAATGTACAAACCCTTAGCTTCCACCAACCCAAAGGTTAAGAGTATCATCAGATAGCATCTGAGGCCTATAGCAGTGATTTCTCTGCTTTGCTATAACCTAATAACCTGATATTTCCACCAATGTACCTTGATTCAGGACATCCTTTGTTCCATTACTATAAAATTTTCATGAAAATGTTGCAATGTTGGAACATGGTATTTGGGGCAATCTGAATCTGTGTCCCTGGGCCCAAACCCAACTATCTTTTATTCCCTTTGAGTTTGACTGGAGAGCTTTTGTCTTGTGTTGGCAGTAGAAATTGATTTCTACATAAAGGCTGAAATGTGTCACAAGAAATGAAAACAAAGATTAAAGCACCCAAATCAGTGGGCCTAGTAAAAACAGTGTCACAAGTAGAATTATGTAAATGGCCTATGCTGTTTGGGTCAAATTATAGAATTCAATAATACAATGGGATATTTCACAATAAACACACTCAAGAAGCTACACGAGGAAAATATAGTCAAAACTAGAACAGATGTGAAAGCAACTGAAGATCAAGAAAACACCAAATTCCACAAAATCTTCAATGTAACAGGGATTAACTCACACATCTTTCAATTATAGCTCTGAATATCTATTGACTCAATTCCCCAATCAAAAGACACAGGTTAATGCTGGATCAGAAAGCAGAATCCATCCATTTGCTGTCTTAAAGGAATCTTCCTAGCCATTAAAAACAGAAACCACCTTATAGTGAAAGGGTGAAAAAAATATTCTAAGCAAACAAAAATATTAAACAATCATATGTGGCTACACTAGTGTCTGAAAAAGTTGACTTTAAACCAAAGGTAATCAAAGGAGATAAAAAAAATACTACTTTATACTCATCAAGAGAACAATTCAAAAAGAGGATATAAAAATTCTCAACATGTATGCCCCAAACACAGGTGCACTAAATTTTATAGAGCAGAATCTACTTGACATTAAGTCAGACATTAATCTCAATACAGTGATAGTGGGTGCTTTTATACTTCGCTATTGTCAATAGACAGATCATGTAAATAGAAAATAAACAGAAAAACAATGGAGCTAAACACCATAGATGAAATGGATTTAACAGACATATACCAAATTTTCCATCCAAACTGGAAAGAATACAGGTTCTCAGCAGCTCATCATGGAGCCCTTCTTAAAACAGATCAAATATTAGGACACAAAGCAAGTGTCCACAAAGTTAGGAAAATTGATGTAATTCCTTGTATTATATCCAAACACAATACAATAAAACTAGAGATGAGCAAGAAAAACATCAGAAAATATACCAACTCCTGGAGACTGAACAACACACTACTGACCAATAAATAAATGGAGCATTGAAGAATTTAATCCAAACCAAATGTACCAGATGGAAAGAAATAATCAAGATCAAAGCAGAAATTAATACATTAAATATGAAGTAAACAGTTTTAAAAATTGATTAAACAAAGAGCTTACTGGTTTTTTGAACAAACTCACAAGATTGATAACCCCCTAGCCAAATTAACCAAAAGGAAGTGAGAGAAGAACATAATCAACAAGACTAGAGGTGAAAAAAAGAGCTATTACAACGGATGCCACTGAAATTGAAAGAATCATAAGGACATATTTCAAAAATCTATACTCCAACAAATTGGAAAACATCAAATAAATGGATGAACTCCTTCACACATATGATCTACCAACGTTAAACCTAGAAGACATAAATAATCTAAATAAGAGCTATAACACCTAATGAGATTGAAGCAGTAATTAAAAACCTCCCAACCAAAATAAATCCAGGCACAGATGTATTCACTGTTGAATGATTCCAAATCTTTATAGAAGAAATGAAACCACTATTTCTCAAGTTATTTCATGAAACTGACAAAGAAGGGAATATCCACGAACTATTTCTATGAAGTCAGTATTACACTAATACAAAAATCAGACAGAGGCACAAGAAAATGAAATTATAGACCAATATCCCTGGTGAACTTAGATGCAAAAATTTTAGTAAAATTCTTACAAATTGAATCCAAAAGCACATAAAGAAAATTCTCCTCCTCAATCAAGTGGGTTTAATCCCAGGAATGCAGGGAAAATTCAACATATAGAAATCAGTAAACATAATACATTAAATATATAGACTTAAGAACAGAAATCACATGATTATTTCAATAGAGTCAGAAAAAAAAACTTTGACAAAATAAAACATCCCTTTCATGTTAAAAGTGCTAGAAAGTCTAGGGATGGAGGGATCATATCTCAACATAATAAACCTATACTCAACACACCTAAAGCTAATGTCATTCTAAAATGTGAAAACCTTGAAGTATTCCCACTAAGTTCTGGGATCAGACAGGGGAGTCTACCTCCTCATTACTGTTTAACATAGTAATTTAAGTTGTAGGTCACATGATAAAACAAGAAAAAAAAGGTATAGAAATTGGAAAGGCAGAAGTCAAATTAGCCTTATTTGATGATATAATTCTGTGCTTAAAAGACACGAAAATCCACAAAAGAAAACTGACTACAACTGATGAATACATTCAGAAAAGTGGTAGGATATAAAATTTGCACGCTTCTCTCTCTCTCTCTCTCTCTCTCTCTCTCTTTCTTTCCCTCTCTCAAATAACTAAATAAAAAAAAATTTTTAAAGGGGGGCCTGGAGAGATGGCTTAGCAGTTAGGGTGTTTGCCTGCAAAGCCAAAGGACCTCGGTTCAATTCCCCAGGACCCACATAAACCAGATGCACAAGCTGGTGCATGTATCTGCAATTCATTTGCAGTGGCTGGAAGTCCTGATGTGCCCATTCTCTCTCTCTCTCTCTCTCTCTCTCTGCTTCTTTCCCTCTCTCAAATAACTAAATTTAAAAAAAATTTTAAATGTGCAGGTAAAAATCAGTAGCCTTCATATATAACAATGACAAACATACTGAGAAAGAAATCAGGGAAACAATCCCACTTACAATAGCCACAAAATTTAAGCACCTTAAAATTTCCCTAACCAAGCTGGGCGTGGTGGCGCACGCCTTTAATCCCAGCACTCGGGAGGCAGAGGTAGGAGGATCGCTGAGAGTTCAAGGCCACCCTGAGACTACATAGTTAATTCCAGGTCAGCCTGGGCCACAGTGAGACCCTACCTAAAAAAAAAATTAAAAAAAAATTTCCCTAACCAAAGAAGTTAAAAATCTGTACAATGAAAGCAGTAAAACACTGAAGAAAGAAACTAAGGAAGACACAAGAAGGTGGAAAGTTCTCCCAAGCTCATGTATTGAAAGAATTAATATCATGAAAATGGCCATCTTCCAAAAGCAATATACAGAGTCAACTCAATGCCAATCAAAATTCCAGTACCATTCTTCACAGAAATAGAAATAAAATAATCTCAAAATTCACATAGAAGAACAAAAGATCTCTAACAGCTAAAAGTTTCCTCAGCAAAAGGAATACTGCAAGAGACACTTATTTATACCTGATTTCAAGATATACTACAAAGCCATAGCAATAAAAGCAGCATGGTACTGTCACAAAAACAGACACATAGATCAATGGAATAGAAGATGCAGTTTTAAGTTCTGGTAACTATAGCCACCTGATCTTTCACAAAGAGGCCAATAGTATACATTAGAGAAAATTCAATATTTTCAACAACTGGTGCTGTAAAAACTGGATAACCACATGTGGAAGAATGAATATAGACCTTTTTTCTCACACTGCACAAAAATCAACTCTAAATTAATCAAAAATATCAGTATAAGACCTGAAACTAAAACACAAAGTAGCGCATGTGGGTAGAATTGTTTGTGGTAGCAGGAGGCCCTGGCATACCCATACACTCTCTCTGTGTTTCTCTGTTTCCTTCTCTGTTTCTCGAATATATAAATAGTCTTTAAAAGTCTTCAGGGCTGGAAAGAGAGCTTAGCAGTTAAGACGCTTGCCTGTGAAGCCTAAGGACTTATATTCAACTCTCCAGGTCCCACATAAGCCATATACACAAATGTGAGTCAAGCTAAAGATCACACATGCCCACTAGGTGGCACAAGCACTGGAGTTCAAACACAGTGGCGGAAGCCCTGGCATGCCAGTTCTCTCTCTCTCTTTCTCTGTGTGAGTCTCTCTTGCTCTCTGAAATAAATAAATAAACAAACAAACAAACAAACAAACAGAAAAGTCTTCTAATTGTTTATCTTTATCCCTTTTGATCAATACTGCTCTCATTATTGGATAGAAAACTTGCTTTTTCCAGATGGTGGTGAATACCAGTGATTCCCATGATCCATCAAAATGGCAAGAAAAGAAATCTAACTGCCTAGCACAAGACAAGTCTAGATGTTCTTAAGTCTCTATAAGATCTTGCCTGTCCATGAATTTTTTTTTTTTTGAGGTAGTGTCTCACTCTGGCCCAGGCTGACCTGGAATTAACTATGTAGTCTCAGGGTGGCCTCGAACTCTCGGCGATCCTCCTACCTCTGCCTCCCGAGTGCTGGGATTAAAGGCATGAGCCACCACGCCTGGCCCCTGTCCATGAATTCTTAATTAATAATGGATTGGATACTGTCCACGGGCATGGAAGCAGGCTCCTGGTTGAATCACCCTCTCAGGCCCATCTGCCAGAGCCCAGGAAGCATTTCAGAGGAAGAGGCATATTAAATATGAGTACTGCTATCAGGACTAGCTGGAGAAACTTCTTTGTGGATATAGTTTTAGAACTGAGGAGTCTGAAAGCTCATCAAAGCAGAAAATAAGTAGATGCCAAGAGCTCAATACAAAAGTAGACTTCTAACATGCCTTTTGTCACAGTTACTTTCTCATTTCTGGAATAAGCACCTAACCAAAAGCAGCTTATAGGAGGAAAGGGTTTATATTAGGCTTCCAGATTTCAAGGGAAGCTTTATCATGGCAGCGGAACTTAGCTCACTTCATTATACATCCAAAGCAGAGAGTGAACAAATAGCCAGAGCTTGAGCTGGCTGAGAACAAATCTTAGGGCTGGACTCAAGATCCACTTGCAGTGCCACATCTCCTCCAGCAGGGCTCTGCCTGGTGGATATTTAAACAGGAAGCTTAATCTTAATCAAAAATACCCAAGGCTATGAGGACATTTACATTCAAGCCACCATATCCTCCAATGTGCAACAAACATTAGAGAAGAGAGGGCAGAAAGAATGTAAGAGCCACATGGTGGGAAGGCATACTGTGAGGCTTTGGCCTTTCACAGGAAGTGACCATGGCCCCATGGTGAATACTGATACCACACTGAAGAAGGCCATCAGGAGAATGTAGGTAGGAGAGAGGGGTCATAAGAAGTTAACCCAATAGGAATACAAACAATTTGCAGTATGTGAACATGTTAAAGTTCCCATTAAAATTAAAAAAAGACATTTCAAGGCCCTACCACAAAGCTCTACCTCCTAAATGCCCCACACTTTCCCAAACAGCATCACAGCTAAGACACACCACATATTCAAACAACATCAGCCTGTGGTGGACATTTTTTTCCGAGGGGGTGCATTTTGCCTGGGGAGTTCAAGGGTTCTTTCAACACAATAAAGATCTGATTTAGGCAAAAGTGAATGTTCGTAAAAGGTCCCTTCTGGATAAGGAGGGGCCACAGAGCAGGATGACTGCTAATCCTCTGACCTCTGGTTTATACCGAGGATCATAGCCTCTTCCTCAGCCTATTTCATGTATATCTCTATAAACTCTGGCCTGTCCATTAATTCTTAATTAATAATGGATTGGATACCGTCCATGGGCATGGAAGCAGGCTCCTGGTTGAATCACCCTCTCAAGCCATGAGCAAAGAAATCCTTGCTCCACTAGTGGTCTTGGCTATGGGCTATGAGGGAAGGAGGAACTACTTATAGAAGCATTTGTTCATGGGTAGCCTTAGCTGCAGGCTATCAGGGAGGGGCAGCATTTTGTCTCTGGCGGCTTCTAGGACCAAGACAGGATAAGGTCATTGTGATCTACCCACTGCTCAAATTCCTAACTGCCTATCACCCTTCTGTTCCTCTCTCAATTGCACATTAAAGCCACAAAAATGTTTAATAACTTTTGTTAGAAAAAGGAAAGGAGAGTGGGAGAGATGGCGAGAACCGGGGAATGCTCATAGATCAACGTGGGTAATCTCAAACACCAAACGTGAATAATTCTAACAATCATTCTAACCCTGTGAAATTCTTCCCATATTTCTGGCTCTGGAACACAGGAATTCACCTAAAATTCTAGACGTTCACCTACAATATCTAGGTGCCTCAGCACTCATTTCTGATCCTTAATCAAGACTCTCCTGCCTATTGTTCACTTGCAATATTGTCAGCTGGTAGAATGAACCTAAATTCTAAAAGGTACCCACTTGTTTTTTCTCCACTAATCAAATGACAGTTTTGACACTGCCTTACATTTCCCCCTTTCTGAATGTGATCCCATGCACATGGAATATGCAGAATCAATAAATGCATAGCAGCACTACTGTTTACTGTTTGCCTAGATTTAGTACTTGGTTCCCCAGGATTGGGAATGAAGAATGACTAGTTAATGACAGTGGAATTACCTGGTTGGGTGCAGAAAATGTTCTGGAAAATGCTAGTACTGATGACTGAGAACCATTTTGAATGTACTAATTGCTCCTGAATTATGCACTCTAAAGTTGTTTAAAATGTTGAATTTTATGCATATTTTAAAACACTAAAATGTTGATCTCATGTCCTTTCTTTTACATATTCTAAACCTAAGAGATCATATCATGGAAAAAGACCTTATCCTTAACATCCTTTGTTATTTATTAACTAAATAAATAAGGCTGCTAATGGATAATAAATGTCACAATGTTTGGGAAAACTTCCACTTTCTAATTTCTATTATATTTCAAAGAATGGGAAATTAATATTTCTCCTTCAATTATATTATAACCACAATTCTTCTCATGTATCTGAAAGAAATAGGAAAAAATGGCTTTTTGTAGGCAGTTAGCCAAGAATAAGACCCAAGGAAAAAAAAAAAAAAAAAAAAAAAAAGCCACCCCACCTGCCCTGGCAAAACTAAAACTCATGTATGATTCAGTCCCATCCAAAACAGGTGAAAACAACACTCCCTAGCGAGAACTTCCTTCTTTCTCAGCTCAGCACACCTAGGAGGGCTGGCCTCTCCTGAGTCAACCGCCTGAGTCCATGAACTAATCAGGTCTCTCCTTATACATCTGACTCTGGTAACAAGGCTCACCCTAGTTGAATGTCTGATTCATACAAAGGAGGCTAACCACATGGGCAAGCCCTCTTTTTTCTTCCTGTTATTTTGCCTGAACATCAGTGTCTTCTCTCCACTTCTCAGGCCTGGGAACCCTACAAAACAAAATCCTGCATCTCTTCCTCTGTGTACTAATTTTTATTTAAGTAATTATGCTTTTATCTAAGTAGTGAGGAATTTTTAAATGTACCTTGCAGCTATAGAAACAATCAACACAATGGCTCTTGAAATTCCTACGTGATAAGAGTTTGAAGCAAATTTACCAGATAATGTAAAATGTAGAACTGAGCTTAGGCTTGAGGCACGGAGATCCAAGTTCAAGGCCTTCCTGGGCCATAAAGTGAGTTCAAGGCCAGCCTGAACAACTTAATTAGATCTGGTCTTTTGAAAAAACAGTAGACAAAAAGGAGGACTGGAGAGATAGCTTAGCGGTTAAGGTGCTTGCCTACAAATGTTCAAATCTCCAGTCTCACATAGCCAGATGCATAGTGATGCAAGCATGCAATGCTGCACATGTGCCACAAGGGGGCACATGTGTCTGGAGTTTGATCCCAGCAGCTGGAGGCCCTGGCCTGCCCATTCTCTGTCTTTCTCTCTCCCCACCTCTTCCTCTCTCTCTCAGAATAAAATAAAAGGAAAACTAATGATAGCTTCAATGATAAGGTGTTTGCCTAGCATGCCTTAGTCCCCGGGTTTATTTCTAGTACTACAAAACAAATTAAATAAATAAATGAAATGTATAGCTTGGCCTAAAGTTCTGCTAAAGCGTAGCTCTTTTAAAGACAAGTTTACATTGATGAGGTTAATATAGGTCTTTTCCTACTTTTTTTTTTTTTTGAGGCAAGCCCAACAGACTGGCCTTATTTTTATGAAAGGGTGGACAGAGAGAGAAATGGCATGCAGGGGACCCTAGCCACAGTAATCAAACTCCAAACACATGTGCCACCTTGTGCGCATGTGTGAATCTGCACATGTATCACCATGTACATCTGGCTTACGTGAGCTCTGGGGAGTTGAATATGGGTCCTTATGCTTTGCAGGCAAGTGCCTTAACCACCTAACCATCTCTTCAGCACTCCCTAGTTATTTTACATTCAGCAAAACCAGAAAGCTAGGGGAGGGTTTAGGAGGACCCACTACTCCCTGAGAGTTTATAGACAGTTAATGGCTGCTGAAGGAGCAGGAGAGATTTTCTTCAGTATGTTGTCACTGGTAAGGTACCCATGCTTTTGCAAATAAACCCTCACCCATTCTTCTGTAAGCAATCCTAATGAAACTCATTGGATCACATACAAAAAAAAATAAAGACATGAAAAATGAAAGTAAGTGGGCAAGTTGGGAAGTAGTGAGAATCAGTAGGAGTGGAATGGGGATAAGAGTGGGTAAGAGAACTAAAATACATTATGTACATGGTCAAAGATGTTATAATAAAACCTATAATTGTGTATAATTAATATATCCTAATAAAACACATTAACTACAATAGAACCTAGCTGGATGTGGCAATTTCTTATAATCCAAGCACTGAGTAAGCTGAAGGAGGAACATTGAAGAAGTTAAAAGTTAAAAGTTAGCCTGGGCTACATGGCAAGATGCTGTCTCAAAAGACAAACTTCACTAACAAGCGAAGCAGAATTTAATTTGCAGGGATGCATAGACTTTACCTATCTTCAAAGCAGTGGCATTTATATACATCTGGTATAGTAGTTTGAATGTGAAATGTCCCCCATAACCTCATGTGTTTGTGATAAGCTTCATACTCGATCCTCAGCTGGTGGAGTCTTTACAGGAAGAAGTATATCACTGAAGGCAGACATTAAGGTTTCCTTCTAGTACTTCCTTCCTCTGCTACTGTGACAAGTTGTGATACTCAGCTGTCTTCCTTGTGCTACGCTTTTATTGTTGTTGTTGTTTGTTTTTGTTTTATTGAGGTAAGGTCTTGCTCTAGCCAGGGCTGACCTGGAATTCACTATGTAGCCTCAGGGTGGCCTCAAACTCACAGCGATTCTCCTACCTCTGCCTCCCAAGTTCTGGGATTAAAGGCATGTGCCACCACGCCTGGCATGCTATGTTTTACCTGCCATGATAAAGCCTCCCCAATAAATAGTAAGCTGAAATAGGCCTTTTCCTCCCATAAACTGCTTTTGGTCAGGTGTGTTGTCCCCACAATGAGAAGGTAACTGCAACAGAAAAATTGTAGCAACGTGAGGGGCCATTGCTGCAATGACCCTGACCATGTGGGTTTTGGTCTTTTGAAATTGATATATAGAAGGTTTTGGAACTTTGGACTGAAGATGCCTGGCACTGTAGTAAGAAGAGCTTAATGGCCCATTCTTGTCACATTTTGAAAGACCTAAACATAGAAAGAACTCTGGACTGTGAAAGCTTACCTTATGATGTTTCAAGCAAGGGCCTTTAACTGCCGAGGCATCGCTCCAGTCTCACCTTATGATGTATATAAGGGAAAAAAGGGCTTTGTCAGGACAGGGCTAGAAGCAGTTTGTATGATGTTCTCACAGAAAGGCTGGCTGTTTTTCTCATATCCTGAGAGCTTGAGCAAAGTTTAATGTAAAAGTAATGGTCTGGTGTGTTAGGGAAGAAATG
Organism: Orientallactaga sibirica; assembly: GCA_036365145.1. NCBI lineage: Eukaryota > Metazoa > Chordata > Mammalia > Rodentia > Dipodidae > Orientallactaga > Orientallactaga sibirica. The sequence continues at coordinate 4,392,631 of JAEOAD010000982.1, forward strand.
TGAGAAAGTTTGGATTTCATTTGAACAGAGTATGCCACCAGTTCAGCTGCAGTTGTGTAAGAGATTACTGACAATGAGGATTGGCCAGCTGCTCTACATTGGGATAACAGGAAAAATGATGACTCTTTGAAAGGAGGAGACCTGAAGGAAGAATGCTAAAGAAGCTTCAGACTCCTGAATGTCAGCAGTATTTCCCATGGATTAACAAATTGAGTAACTTACTTACACTGGTACTGGTTTTAGAAGTACACAAATGTAAGAAAGGGATGTGAGGAAATGCACATGGTTTTGCAGAAGGACATTGATTGATTGATTGATTGATTGATTGATTGATATGGATTAGAGCTGTATGAGGCCATGTATGAAACTGTGAAGATGAACTGTGGGTTGAAGTAGAAGCCTCAGGATTAGGGAGATGCCAGGACTATGGGATGGCTGCCCATTAAAACTATTCTCTCTTGCTTAGGTGGATCTTTCTGGAGAACAAGCAGCCAAGGCTGGAGGGGAAGGGTTTAGAAAACAGAGATGTCATCACAATTCCCAAATGCCGGATACGGAGTTTTAGGATTTGATGTTTGTCTAGCTTATTTTTGGTCTTACATTGGTCCAATCTTCCCTTGATATGCCAAATGCCTCCTTTTTGATTATATCCTTTTATTTAATTTATTTATTAGAGATGGGGGGCATGTCAGGGCCTCCAGCCACTGTAGCATCTGGCTTACATGGTACTAGGGAATGGAATCTGGGTACTTAGGCTTCACAGGCAAGAGCCTTAACCGCTAAGCCATCTCTCCAGCCCACATTCCTCCTTTATGAAATGGGAATGTTTACTTGGTGCTGTTATTTGTTGGGAGTGCATGATTTGTGTTTTGATTTTTACAGAATTCACAGATAAGAGACTGTCTTGAGTCTCAGATGAGACTTTTTGATCTTTTGAACAATATTAGTAATGGTGAAGAATATAGGGACTTTTAAAGTTGAACTGGATGCATTTTGCATAATGAGCTGGTAAGGAGACCAGGGCAGAATACAGTGTCTTGAAGGTAAAATACAGCCTCATGTGTTTGTAGTCCTTATACTCAACCCCCGGATTATGGAGCCTTGCTAGAGGAGGTGTGTCACTGGGGGTGGACCTTGAGGATTATTAGTTCAGCCCTACTTAGTATTAACTAGCCAGCTCACAGGGACTACTTCTTATCCTGCTGCCCTGACAAGATCAGATGTTTAGCTGCCTTTCATGCTATGCTTTCACTGCCACAATGAAGCTTCCCCATCAAACTGTAAGCTGCAACAGACCCTTTAGCTTCTTTTACTGAGGGATTTTGTCCAAGCAAGGAAAAGATAATTACAACATCTGCTTAGTGTGTCTTGTTCATATCTCCCCTGCAGATGTCCTTCCTGAAAGCCCCAGTCACATCTGACGAGACTTCTATTAGACACACAAACACTGTCTTAGAAGGACCTGACATTTTAAGTACAGCACAAAAACCATCTCTACTTATAGAGTAGTAAACACGTTCCTCTACAATTTCAGAAACACACACAAAAAAAAACTATTTCAATGATTTTATCTTCCCTTGCCTAAATCTTTTAAACTTCTAGATAAATCTACATGCTTGCTCGAAGCCAACTGGATTTTTCAAACTTTGAACACTGGATTTATTCCAGCAAAAAATACTGCTATGTTTAAGCTTTTGAAGACTTGAACCTGGAGGATTTCTTAAACAAATCAAACACTGTCCATGATTCTCCTTTTGGAATAAGCCATTGCAGATGGGAGCTGTTTTTCCTCTCCAAGGGGGAGTGATATATAAGAAGTTCCTGTAGATATTTACTGGCATATGGATAACTGTGGGGGAGAAAGGCAGAATGCTTCCATATTTCACCAAGCACCAGAGGCCATGGAGAATGCAATTACAAGCAAATACCAGAATGACCTACAGGTAAACATATGGCATTTCTGGTAATAGTCACGTCTCAAAACCTCCCAACATTTTCGTTAAAAAAAAAAATCACCATATTGTGTTGGTAGAAATTCAGTGTCACAAATGGCCAAAGTTAATGGGCAAACTGGTATATATGATTGACCTACACCTGAAACATTCACAAGAAAATATCAGTTGGGTGTAATTTGTATTCTCCTGTTTGTTTTGTCCTTGTTTGTGTGAAGAAACTTTTTTTTTAATTATTATTTTTGAGACAGGGTCTCATGTAATTAGGCTGGACTTGAAACCTCTATGTGCAGAGAATTACCTTGAGACCTGGAATTCCTGATCCTCCTGCCTCTATCTGCCCAGAACTGGCAATACAGGTAGGTATCACCACTCCAGTTTATGCAGTGCTGGAGAACAAACCTAGGGATTCATGTATGCTAGGCAAGCACTCTGCTAACTGAGCTATATTTCAGTTTGAATATTGGTGTCTTTTCTGTGAACATGATATGGGACAGGTTCTTCATCCTCTATAAACACGTTAGACAACAACAAAAATATTCTGTGGGGCTGGAGAGATGGCTTAGCGGTTAGGGAGCCTGCCTGCTAAGCCTAAGAATGCCAGTTCCAATCTCCAGGTCCCACGTTTAGCCAGATGCAAAGTGATGCAAGGGCACAATGCCACACTTTCCCACAAGGGGACGCACGCATCTGGAGTTCGTTCACAGTGGCTGAGAGGCTGCTGGTGCACCCATTCTCTCTCTCTCTCTCTGCCTCTCCCTCTCTGTCTCTCTCTGTGTCTTTCTCCAAAAAACGAAAAAGGTCTGTGGTAGAAACTGCTATTATCTTATTATCTTCAAAGGATACAATTCATTGATTCAACATTCGATCTATATTTATTACTGACTGTTTACTATGTATCAGACTCTGCTCTAGATCTTACAAATGGAGCACTGGAAGAAATAGGCACTGTTCATAATGCTGTAGTCCACATGAGAGAATTACAGACCACCATGCTTTTATAGCCAGTTGAGAGTCCTTTTTATTAAGCTGGCAACTGAGAGAGGCTCATGCCAGGAAATGTTCTCAGTGCAGAAGCTCAAGGGTACAATTTTTTTAAAGGCAAAAGACCATAAAAATTACAAGGACATCATTGCCACAAGTAGGTCAGGATATCTTGGGAATTTCAGGTGTTTCACTCCATATCCTGGAGTTATCTTGAGGTTAAACACCTGGGCCACACTCGGGGTGAAGCCCTGAGAGTGTTTACAAGGCAGACATGGCCCTCCTGGGGAGTTACAGAGTTTGGAACAGAAGGACACCCTACCAGACAAGTGTTAGCTTAGCTATTTTATTCCCCTAATAAAGGATTCAGGGCCTAGTTAGTACAGAATGGCATTATCTTAGTTAGCTATTTCAATAACAGAATTTGTCATCCTGAAGTAATACAGATATCTAGATAAAAGCAAGTAACTGTTTTAGAAAAGACAGGGGCTTATTAATTAATGCTCTCAAAATACAAAATACCATCCAATTGCATTTGACCAAAAAAATACATTACTTCGTCATGCAGTGACAGAAGATGTGGCCACAATGATGTCTTTATATGTGTTGTGAAGGTAGGCATTCATGAGTTCAATAAAGCACCCTCACCAGAAAGGCTCCTCTTCTAGGAGTGGCACAGTGAAAGAACCACTATGTTCCAAGCTGCCAAACAGCTGCTCTCCATTCTTCAATCACCTAAACATTGGTGCTGTGCTTGAGGAAATTGGAAGACAAGTGTCCTTTCTAGTCCTCATGTTCTATTTCAGTGTAGACTATCACACTACAAGGACTGCTTACATGAACACACAAGCTCACTTCCTAATTTAAGAGACAGGAAGAGCCAAGTATGGAAATCACATAGAGTCAAAATCCCAACAGCTTTGAGTCTTGGGATCTAGTGCACTGAGCCAGGACACATGCAATGGTCTTCCCATCCACGTAGCCAGCATAGTAGGTGAAACCCATACCTTTTACGTGGAAGTCTTTAAACTTACAATTATGAGGCAATAGTCTGATGGCCTGACCTCACTTTTAAAACATCTTGATAAATGCATCAAGTCTTTAAGTGACTGGCAAGGAGAGCAGAAGCCAAGAGAGCTGAGTAGATCTCATGAATAAGCCAAGACTATTTAACCAAAATAAAAATTCTACACCTTCAGCTCTCTTCTGAAGAGTTTAATTTAAAAAGAAAATTAGCACAGAGGCAAACATAAACGAAGGGGCAAGGTTATTGCATACTTAGTACCAGATTTATCAGCTGAATCATAATTAGCAACCCTGCCACTGAAATAATGCAATTTGCTGCTACATTTACTCCACCAAGATATTGATTGTCCCTAAAGAAAAGCAAATGCTAACCTCAATAATGTCACTAAATATTTTGGAAACTTAGTTTCAGTTCAAAAATGCATATAAATATTCTCCTCCACTAGGAATGGAAACAACTGGTTCTTGAAGTAGAACTGACAGTGCGGGCTTTGAGACTTGATGTTTTTAATTCTTTGGAATTGCTGGACACTGATTTGGGTGGAAGAAGAGTTGAAAATCATTCTGTAACCCTATTTAAAAAAAAATGGATTTCCAGTTGACTTCTTCCTCATTGACTACTACCTCTCACATCCAGGAAATTTTCAATGATCCAAATAAAAGACAACTCAAATCAACCTTGTGAGACTGCTGCGATGACTAAGTGTAACATGGAAAAGAAAGGCACACAATGGTGTCACCATGCAACATGAACATCCAAGCAAATGTAAATTTACAGGAGGAATGGAATGTATTTCAGCTTACAGAACCAGGGGAATTTCCAACAATGGTGGAAGGAGCTGGCTCTCATTCATAAATCCAAACAGAGAGAGAAATCACCACCAGCCCACAAACACCAAAAAGCAGTAAGCACAAAAATCTGCCAGAGCTCAGACCTCTCTGCATATCTCTGGGCTTGAATTCGGTTCTACCCCCAAACATAGCTTTTGGCTTGACCCCAGGACCTGCTCCGCAGTGACACCTCCTCCAGTCAGGAATCTGGAGACCCAAGTTACAAGTTTTAATAAAACACCCGAGTCTCTGGGGGACATACATTCAAACTACCACAGATGGGCAGCATGAAACAAACAGTGGACATAAGTAGTGTTTGGAAGAGAAATAATCCACACTCTTTTAGGATCCATGATTTGTGTGTGTGCACGCACTTGAGTGTGTATGATGTGTGTATGGACACATGCATGCCATGGAACTCATGTGGCATTCAGAGGAAAACCTCGGGGTATTGGTCCCCTCCGTGCACCTGGTTTTAGACTGGGTCTCTCTTGGTCTTCTACTACTCAGAAGGCCAGACTCACTGGACCATAACCATCAGGATTAGCCCAGCTCTGCCTCCCACTGATGTAGGTGCCTTGGGATTATAGACACATGTGCCACCATGCATCATCTGGCTTTACATGGGTGTTCAGAAGGCTTCCAGAGCAATTTCCTTAACTATTGAGCCATTTCCCAAGCCCATGATCCATGATTAATGAAGCTAATTTGGCAGCTTTTTCGACAATGAATGCAGCTGTCTCTAGGTCTACAGTCAAAGAGCTCTGTATCTACAATTAACTTAAACTAAATCAGCAGTGTTGATCTCTCTCTTTTACAGAATTGTGTACCTGAGTTTGTAGTGACTTTTGGGGATTTGGTTTCAAAAATAATTCAAGGGTATTTATTTGACAACTGTTATGTGCCAGGTAGTACAACAATAGAAGGAAGAAAGCAATGTCCTGCTTTCAGTGGACAAACATAAACAAGAAGCCAACAACCCTATGCATGAAGAATCTTAGAAAAGTGGATGTGCCAGTTGCTTTCTCATTGTTTGGATAAAATATCAGACCAGAGCAGTTTAATAAACAAATGGAAGGGGGCCTGGAGAGATGGCTTAGCAGTTAAGGACCTTGCCTGCAAAGCCAAAGGACCCAAGTTCGATTCCCCACTTAAGGCAGATGCACAAGGTGGCGCATGAATCTGGAGTTCATTTGCAGTGGCTGGAAGCCCTGGCATGCCCATTCACTCTCTCTCCCCATCTCTGCCTCTCCGTCTCTCTCAAATAAATAAATCAAAATACCATACAAAAAGAGAAAGAGTTTATTTTTGGCTTATAGTTTCAAGGGGAAGTTGGTTACGGCAGAAAAAATATGACAAGAGCAGAAAAGCCAGCAGAACACCGTCATACTGTCATATCACCAGGGAGGAGGGAGGGAGCATGATAAGTGCTGAATGCTCAGTACAATTCTCTTTTTTTATATATACAGTCCAGGGACCCAGCCCATGAGATGATGCCACCCAGTTAGGGTTGGTCTTCCCACCTCAACTAATCTAATTCAGAAAAAATCTATCACAGATATGACCAGACATTAGCCACCACAATGGGAATGCCACTTTAGCAGAGGTGGTAAGAAAAATGACTCTGGTAAATGGAGTGTAAGAAATACAGTGCTCTGAAGAGAATCAGAACCAAGTCATCCTGTAGTAGATATGAGTTTCACACAGAGGTACAAAAAGGAGATGGGCAAGTGAGCCAATTAAATTGCCCAAGGCCATACTCCTCAACACTAAGACTTTCTTTTGTTGTTGTTCATGTAGTCAATTGTGGCTCCAAAGTTACTATATAGCCATGGATGACCTAGAACTACTGATCCTTCTGCCTCGTCCTCATGAATGTTGGGATTACAGGTGTGTACCACCATATCTGATTTAGTCAGTGCCAAGGATTAAACCCAGGGCTTCACACATGCTAAGCAAGCACTTCACCAACTGAGCTATAGCTCCAACCTTTAAGGCATTTTGGAAGGTGTGGTACTTTGAATAAATGGCCCCCAATATATTCAGTGTTTTATTAGTTTATAGTTTGCATCTGTAGCCACCTTGCTGGAGGCAATGTCATTGGGCGAATCCTAAGGTGTGATGGTGGGTTTGAGATTCCATTGTAAAGATATGCAAAGTGTGCCCAGTTGGAGTTCCTGAAGTGTGCTGTGACTTTTGGCTGTAGCTTTGCTCTGTGTGCTGTGTGGCTGGTGGCTTTTCTCTTTTTCGCTTGGATCTGTGAAGGCAGGCCAGCTTTTTCTGCCATTATGGAACTTCCCCTGGATCTGTAGGTTTCAATAAATAATATCCCTTCCTCCATAACTGTGCCTGGTCTGGAAGTTCATCTCAGCGAACCTGAAGCTGTCTGTTACAGAAGGCTTCCTGTTTTATTCTTTGGTCCTCTGTATTCCTTCCCATCATTAAAACAGGAGTCTAGTACTTGCTTTGGGCATTGCACAAGCACTATACAGTTTGACACACTTAACTCAAAGAATTGGATGTTGAAAAGTTTCACTGCACAGCATACAGCTGACAAGTTTTGCTTAAGACTTGGCCACTTGTACAGTTGACTAACAGTAGTCACTATCATTTTGTTGCTGTGAACAAACACCTGACCACAAGCAACTTAAAGACAATTCTGCTACTTTGCTGAATAAACCACTACTCAAAATGTCTATGTGTCTTGATTTTATTTATTCCTTTATGAAGGCAAGAACTGAGAGACCCTCCTCCCACCCCCAGAAATATCTACAACAGTAGTATTTGGAGAAGAGGATTTGAGATAGGGTCTTGCTTTGTAGACCTGGCTAACATGGAATTTACTATGTAGACCAGCCTGACCTTGAACTTGCAGTACCTCTGCCACAAGAGTGCTGAAATTCCAGGTATGCACTGCCACCTGGCCTTTGCTTTGCTTTGTTTTGTTTTTGTTTTCCCCAAGTAGGGTTTCTCTTTGTAGCCCTCACTGCCCTAGTACTCCCTATATAGTCCAGGCTGGTCATGAATTTATACAATTCTGCCTAGAATCCAGAGTGATGAAATCGTAGGTAGTATCTTAAAGTAGAAAGCATGTAACTTTTATGATTGCTATCAGAGGAATGGAAATAAATGTGATGAAAGTTCAGTAAATAAAATTGTATGACTTATGAGTGAAGAATTCTACATTAAAGATGAACTGTATGTATTGATTTAAAATGTTAATTTTATGAAATGTTTAAGTGATTAGCTCATCTATTTTATCTGCTTGAATACAATTCCAAAGAAAGGAGAATATAAAGAGAAAGAAAGTAAACTAAATATCATTAATGTGCTTTGTAATAAGTTTTCAACCTAAATCTTAAGGGGTAGACAAGGATAGAGTTTTCTTTGGACTCAAAATTGTGGGATAGGCATGCATTCTGTGAGTAATAACATGGTTTAATTAATAGCTCCACAATAGGCTGACGTTATACTCTAAATCAGGCTTGGTGCTTACTTAGCAGTATCCCCGGATAATTTTAGTACCCCGTGCTTGCTACTAACAAATTCTGTTTTCAAGGTATGGATCAATGCATGTTTGCCCTCATGCATTCATTCAATCTGTTCAGCAAATGTTCACTGAATGACTACACTGGGCCTCCTCAACTCCCAATGGCTCTGATTTAGGTCCACTAGCAGAAATTCAAGTCTTCAAAAATATACTGCTGAGATGGACTAAAGATTGCTGCTGTATCAAGTTATCTTGTTGCTCTCAGCAAATAAATAAAAGAAATGTGACAAATAAGGGAGGACGGGTTTTATTTTGGCTTAGAGTTCCTGGTTACAGTCCATCATGGCAGAGAAGTCATGGCAGCAAAAGCTTGACAAAGTCACCTTCAGTCCACAGTGAAGAAGCAGAGCAAAGTGATGATTGCTGCTGCTCAAAAGGCTCTCTCCTTTTTATACATTCCAGGACCCCATTCACAGTTCCGATGTACATGGGCACAAAGTAAACACTCCCAACCGAAAAGGAAAGAATCCGAATGCGGACATGGCAAGGAATTATCACACCAAAGCAAGACAGTAGGACAAACACCAAACCCTGCAACACCATGTCTGAGTACCTGACACTTGAGAAGAAATCATTTGGGCTCCAAAACACTAGGATGGTTCTCCCACTCCAGCTGTGCTACCTGTCTTTTCTCTCCTGAGCCAGATCCGTCCTGAGCCCAGAACTTTTCCTTGAAGCTGTTCCATTGTTCTGGCATCTGTAACATGCTGGGGTCTCCATTGCAACAAAGAGTTCATCTTCACAGCTTCACACAGTGGCATCTCATGGCCTCAGTGCAAACTCTGAGCCTCACATTACTAAGTCTTTGTGTCTCTCTGTAAACATGGTGCAATATTCCATGAGCCGCCTACATTTTCCATCTTTCATTCTCATGGAACCAGCATCATGTGGGCAATGCTGACAATTTCTGTTTTCAGATTGGAATGATGCCTGGCACCCATGGAACACAGCTATGGCAGTCTCTGTATGATGACCTTGGGAAGCAGAGACATCTTCAACATCTTCTTTGAGCCTTTTCCTTTCAAAAGGATTCACATTGTTCCTGTTTTGAGCCTTCAGTGGGTTGTATCTTTCCTCAGGACATCTTTGTATCTCTGTGTTATAAAGATCCATTCTCCTTGGTTCCAAACATCAAGACTTAAATCAAGCCCTATTTCCAGGAGTCCTTAACATGACAAATATGTTCTGATCAACAGTTTGTAAGCTGGAGAGAATAGGAATAGGAAAGGGAGACAAAGGCAGCTGGGACGGAAGTAGAAGAATAGGGACGGCTTTACCTAAATCCTTACAAAATTAACATATTAAAAAAAACACTTGGCAAAAGAAGAGGGCTGGAAATACCCCATCTCACACAGGACTAAGGAAGTCCACCCACTGATGCAGGGAGAGTCTGAGGGTGACCTGTGGTTTATTATAATACTAAATACATACCCCTGGGTGGAGGTTGAAGCTGCTACTGAGACATGCAATGCATGAAGTTATATGTAGAACTAAATGTAAGCGAGCCTTATCTACAAGACAAAAAGCAAAGCCCTCACTATTGTTTGTGTAGCAAGGCTGTTTGAGCTGCTAAATTTTTCCATCCCTTGAGCCCACTTTCTCCCTTAGGAGTACATATTTTCCTAACGAACTTTTCCTGCTTCTGCTTTAACTGTGTACCTCTGCTAAATTCTTTGTTCCAGGATCCAAGAACCTGGACCCCTTCTTAAGGTACCCACTGAAGCCTTATATCAGCCAATATCAGGGCCATACAACACTAATGCAGTAGGGCCATGATATAGCTGAATGGATTTTACCTGTATAATCACGTTAACGTTTAAATGAAGATGCCGTTGTGATTAAACCCTGTAAGAGCTAAGAGAAGTCCAGCCCTCCCCCCCCCGCCCCGCTCATCTCCTAGCACTATAGAATTTTTATAGCTCAGAATAAAAATTCTCTCTTTTTAGTAGAAACAGAAAAGAAGGGAAGGAAGAGAAGAGCGATCTTGGAAATTATCTCTGAAGTGGAGATGGTGGGAAGGAAGAGAGCTTAGTGTGCTTGCCTAATGTTTCAAAAAAGGAAGCCAGCTGTGTTGTTTTTAACTCGGGAATTAGAGAGCTAAAAAGAGGTTTACTCACTAGTAAATATCCCTTCCCTTATTGTTTGCTGCCATGTTGTTCTTCAGCAATGTATTACCAATTGTAGTATAGTTTAACATATGTGTGTGTATATATATATATATGTATATATATAATCTCCAGCAGATAGCAAGCAACACTGCCCCACATCAGGTACTCTTTGCCATATGCAAACTGACACTCTCTGAAGGAAACAAGGAGGGAAGGGATGGAAGAAAGGCGGATTTAGCGAAGATCTACTCTACTGGACTTTAAAACCCAGAGAACAGAGTATAATGAAGGTGCTTCAAATAATAGACTTGCATCTGCACAGGCAACTAGTTTTCACAGTGTAATGCCAGCCTGATTTGAGGACCCTTTCTCCCACACTCCCACCTTGAAGCAGGCATGAATTGTCAGTGTGCTCGTCCACTGATAACCACCAAGTATGACTTCTTGGTGTCCCACAGCAGCTACTGTTGACACTTCACACTGCTCTGCGCACAGCAGTGAGAGACATTAGAAACAAGGCAGTCTTCTTTCATAGATAACTAGTTAAGGCTCAAAAGAACATAAATGTCATCCTGCCCTGATGAGACTAGAAGGCAACTCCAGTCTGAAACTAATCTTGATTAATTATCAAAATGGTGATTAGGAGCAGCCTTCTCTTCTCTTTTACTCTCTGGTTCTACCTCCTTCAGGAACTTTTTAGCAGCCTTCCCTTGCCCCCACCAGTGGGCTCTCTCTTGAATCTACACACTTCTCCCTGATCCTCCAATTTATCCAAGTCCTTGTTAAATGGTGCTTTTCCTCTGGGCATAACATGATGCCATTTTGAATAGAAAATTCTTTGGCCTCATAGCCATGACAACTTTGGAACAGAACAATACAATGATAAACAGGCCTTCAGCCATGGTAATGGAGCTACTGACACTCCTTAGTGGATCGAGAAGGGGAGGGCCACAAGACCATCACCTGGAATTCCAGGGATCCTTCCCTCCTGCCCTTTGCCCAGCTGCAAAATGATCTTGGTAGAAACTAAATTATACGGGGAGCAGAAGGTTATCAAGAAGTGAGGTTCAATGACGCAGCTTCCATTAGATTGCCATCTAATAGGATGGGACTTTGTGGTGACGCAACTGCCCTTCAGTCACCCATGCTCCTCCAAGTAACCCCTCACTTGTGCTCTGTAAGTAACCCCAATAAACTCAGAGCTCATTGGAACTTTCTGACACATGGAACATGTTCTATATCTGAGCTGTCAGACATAGCCACTAACCACATATAGCTATTGTATACTTGTGTGGTCAGTATGACTAAGAAATTGGATGATGATGATGACGATTATAACTATTTGTACTTTTTAAACAGGGTTTCACACAATACCCTAGGATGGTCTGGAACTCACTATGTAGCTCAGTCTAGCCTCAAACTCATAGCAATCCTCTATCTCATCATCCCGAGTGCTGGGATTATAGATGTAAATCACCATGCCAAGCTAGGAAGTAGATTTCAAATCCTTTAATTTCTTGTTAATTTAATCAGTCACAGATGGCCAGTGACCACTGCATTTGACAATATAGTTAGTTCTATTCCGTATGCATCCCCATAGGTGAGCAGGGCCTTTCCTACTTGACAAATGCCTCCAGGACTCAGCTTATATGTTTGTTTGATTGAAATAGCCAGTTTTATTTATGTTTCTACCGCTTCCACTGAGGGTCAAAATTATTTTGCTGAGTTGCTATTTTATACCAAGTGCTCAGCAGTCACTATTATTAGAAATTTTGGTTGGGCAGTCTAATTGAAAAGGCTTCTCAAATTTTTACTTTATTCCTTTTTTTATATACTGAAAAAAGCTCACCACACTACATCATACAGCTCAAACAAGACTGTCCCTTATGCTCAGAAATAAATTTCACTTTTTGACGATTCTTATTTATATTTGCAACATCAACATCTAAAGCATTGTTAAGGTCAGCACATTGTAAAGAGGATACAAAATAAAAGTCAATTCCAATAAAGAGAAGTATGTCCTAAAAGTTCTTTACATCATTTTGTATTACTAGAAAATTCTCTGTTTCTTTCATCTCTGAAATATGTATTTCCTTTGGAGTAGTATCCTTAGAAACTTTGGCAGATAGCTGTATCAAAAAATTAAATTGATTTAAATTTCTGAACAGTATTCAAAACTGCAATGTGAGAATGTCTAAGTGACAAAGACAGCATATGTTATGTCTATACCATGTTAGTTAATATATAAAAAAAAGTTTTATCTCCTCACCTGGCACAATACTGAGACTAGTAATATCCATAGAAATAATTTGCCCACGTGTTTAACAACAGCTGCTACAATTTCAGGGGTGGGTTGTTTGTTTCATTTGTTTCTCGGGGGAGCCTGGAAATAAAATAGGATAAACACAGTGATAAGGAATTTTCAGATAATTCATGGGATTTATTATACCTTTGAAGCTAAAAAATACAAGCATGTAATGCAGTGGCCTTTGTATGCATTTCTTTTGTCTGCATGGTGTTTTTTTGTTTTGTTTTGGTTTTGTTTTTGTTTTTTTGAGGTAAGGTCTCACTCTAGCCCAGGCTGACCTGGAATTCACTATGTAGTCTCAAGGGTGGCCTCAAACTCACGGCCATACTCTTTTTTTTTTTATTTTAAATATATATTTTTTATTTATATTATTCTGATTTTACATTCATAGTATTGGTTCCATTGTCCTCCTCCCTGTCCTCCCACTTTCAAAGGGACCCTCATCAATACCCCAATGTGGCTCAGGGAAACTCGCGGAAGAGGGGGGCGGAAAGATTGTTAGAGTCACGGCCACCACGCCCGGCGTGTTATTTTTTTTTTTTAATATGTGTTTGAGGGACTGAGGATATAGCTCAGTGTTAGAGTGTTTACTAGCATTCAAGAAGCCATAGGTCACTCCTCAATACCACAAAAAAATAAATAGTAATAGCAAAATAAAACATATGTTTGAGGGCTGGGGAGATGGTTGAGAGGTTAAAAGATAAATGCTTATAAAGCCTCATAGCCTGGGTTAAAGTCCTTAATACCAACTAGGTGTGGTGGAACACACCTTTAATCCCAGCACTCAGGAGGCAGAGGTAGGAGGATTACTTTGCATTTGAGGCCAGCCTGAGACTACATAGTGAATTCCAGGTCAGCCTGGGCTAGAGTGAGACCCTACCTTGAAAAACCAAAAAAAAAAAAAAAATTCCCAGCACCCACATAAAGCCAGACTCAAAAAGTGGCATATCTGTGTGGAGTTCATTTGCAGCAACAGGAGACCCATATACACAGGCATGCATGCTCATTCACTCTTTCTCTCTCTCTCTCTAATAAATAAATGAAAGTTTTAAAAAAACAAACAAAAAGTGTGTTTTTGAATGCCTTCCAAAGGGACATACATACCCAGAATTTCTATATCTTATGTACCTTCTCTTTTTACATCTGTTCCCATCCCTTTCTAGTTTGCTAACCTGGTCCCCATAGATATTTGAGTTTCCAACCAGGGTTTGGTAAAGTATTCCATTAGAGGAACTCAGAGCACTCGAATTTTTCTCTATTCCTATTAAAGTAGTATTCATTTATCACCCTTGAATGGTGCTGTGCAAGTACTAATCAGATGAACATCATAGGGTCTCCAACCAGCGCTTAAACAAGGACAAATTTGCTTTCTCCATCTATGAGCCTTCTATACATCTGGAATGAATTCATCCAAGAGATAGTTATGGCGAGAAGCTTGTAGATTTAGACAATGTCTGGTCTTCAAGTCACAGAATTCTCATTGAACTACAACTCCAGGACATATTGGCAATCTCACTGTGCAATGTGGTTAAAATGACAACAATTGCCAAATCTAAAAGTCCATTTCCTTTCCTCCATTTCTGTTCTCTTCTGTTTCCTGGGTGTGAGCCTGACGTGACAAAGAATGCATCCCTCTGCTTGCTCTGCCATCCTTGCCCTTCTTCACTCAATTTTTCTTCACAGATTCAAGGAAATTGTGTGCTTTGTTTTCATGTGGTTTTGTGGTAGTAGAGATGGAACTCAGAGCCTCTCACCTGCTAGGCAAGTGTTCCACTACCAAGTCACACCTACAGCCCAGCTTCTAGGAAATTCTTGATCATTGTAAAGGAAGTGCTGAAACAACACTGGATTTTATTAGTGGGTATTAGAGTTTATCATTACTTGCCAAAGGGGCAATGATATCTAAAAGTTTAATTCTAGAAAGCAAACTGAAGAAAGTGTCCAATGTCAACTCATTTTCCTATAAGGTCAAGTTTCTGGAAGAGATCTGAAAGTAGCTTATACTTCTTTGGGGAGGAAGGACTTCTAGTATCAGCTGTCACTCATGGATGGCACTGACACCAGAACCAGTGGGACCAGACACCCATACTCCTTGCTGTCCAGCAAACTGACCATGACTCTGAGGAGACAGGATTTCATATTCAAATACTGGTACCTGGGCCCCACTCCAAAAGAATCTAAGGTGAGGGGTCATATTAGTTGCTTTTCTCATTGCTGTGACCAAACACGTGACACAAAGCAACTGAAAGAGAGGAAAGGTTTATTGTGGCTCACAGGCTGAGCTGATACAGTTCATCATGACAGGGAAGGTATGGCAGCAGGTGATTGAGGTGTGAGGTCACGTTCAGTCCAGAGTGAGAAAACAGTGATGGCTGCTTATGCTCAGCTCACTTCCACCTTTGTATTCAGTCTGGGACCCTAGCCTATGAAGATGGTGCCACCCAAAGTTAGGGTGTGTCTTCCCACATCAGTTAACCCAATCTAGAAACTTCTTCACATGCTTGCTCAGAAGTTTGTCTCCTAGATGATTCTAGATCCTGTTGACAATCAAGATTAATTACCACAAGAGTCAAGCAATGGTAAATGAGCATCCTTCTAGGTGATTCCCTGTGTAGCCAGCCTAGAGATTCCAAGGTCCAGACCAGCCTCCCTACAGAATTGTGTTCAGATAGCTCTGGAATAAGAACTAGAAGGCATACCTGGGAAAGTGGGAATTGCTCACTGAATTCACCAAAGCCAGCTGAAGTAGTAGGTTCCTGGTTACTCAGTCGTATAGGTTCACTAATCATAGCTTTGACTAGGTAGAATGGTAAACGCCAAAGCAAGACTGGCTTTGGAGACTGATATGGGTAGGAATCTGAATCAGGCCATGCAGAATCTATAGACTTCTTTCAAAGGCAGGTCTTAAATTCCTTTAGCCTTACTTTTGCTTTTTTTTTTTTTTTTTTTTTTTTTTTTTTTTTGGTTCTGAGACAGAGTATCATATAGCCAAAGCTGGCCTCAAACTCATTACATATCCAAGGCTGATCACAAAATCCTAATGCCCCTGCCTCTACCTCCCTGAGTCATGAAATTATAAGTAAGAGTGACCATGCCCAATTTAGCTTTTCATCTTATTTCTGTCATTCTTTCTTTCTATTTATTTTCTAAGTTTAGAGAGATTTCATTAGATTAAGAGAAAAACAAAAGGAGAAAGAACAGAGTTCCTGCCCATAAAAAAGCAGGAAAGGGCTGGGCGTGGTGGCGCACGCCTTTAATCCCAGCATTTGGGAGGCAGAGGCAGAGGATCGCCATGAGTTCAAGGCCACCCTGAGACTACAAAGTGAATTCCAGGTCAGCCTGGGCCAGAGTGAGACCCTACCTCAAAAATCCAAAAAAAAAAAAAAAAAAGCAGGAAAGGGTAAAGCCCCTCATATTCCTTCTGACCCTTCCTTCGTTCCTTCTTTCCTTCCTTCCTGCCTTTCTTCCTTTTTATTTATTTCTTTTTTCTGTATCATTATTTTTTCCTTCCTTCCTCCCCTCCCTCCTTCTTTTTGTGACCCAACGCATTTAATTAGGGTTGCTTACTGGAGCATGGAGCATGGTATACCACCAAAGAAAATTCCTCTCCTCTTACCAAGTATGAGCTGCCTACAGATCCTCACGGAGAGGTGGGAACCCATGAGTCCCTCCCTCTAGCCTTTCTTGATGTCTAAAATGGGAGGGTTTAGCTATGTCATCAGAATAAAAAGAAGTAAAATGGAATAATAAAACTTCTGCATCTAATCCCATGTCCCAGGAAAAAAATACTGATCCATAAATACCATCCCCATTTTACTACTGTCCAGAAAAAGTCCCTCTTTTGTAAACCTGATTATTCTTCTATAAATATCATATTATCCATTTGTTCTCTTGTCCTACAATTGTGGTTAGACAACAAAGTATGTATATATATATATATATATATATATATATATATATATATATATATATATAGAAGAGAGAGAGAGAGAGAGAGAGAGAATTAGAAGTATTGATGGGGCTTTTAAAAGCTATCGGTTTGACAAAAAGAACATTCATAGGCAAAGCTCCAAATCTTGTTTTGTCACCATGTGCATAGAGGATTCTGTTTCTCTTTCAAGGTTGAAATAAGTTTAGTGACTTTTCAGGCCACCAGATTCATTTGTCAGCGCATTTTTGTCCTGGGAGGAATTTGAGACTTTATATTTCTTTTATGTGTTATTATCCCAACAAGCCATTTGCTATCTAACTTATGAAAGCAGTAGTCAGCTAAAACTGTCTGTTCATTGTGTCAATCATTTAGACAGAAGACAGGGAGAAAAATATATTTCCAGTAAATGATCTCTATTTTGATCTCTCAGAGGAGAATAAAATTTGTTCAGTGTGAAGCCTGAGTTTCTGTTTCTAAGGGTAATGTTCCAAGGCTGAGCCACCTAGGAAGATATGAGACTGATCCCATTACACTAAAACTTTCAAACTAAGAAAATATAAAAATAAATAAAAATACATTGAAAGCCAATAGGCTAGGTGCACTTCACAAAGGTCACTTCCCCTCTAGCTGCTAACTGTAATCAAAAAGATCCAGGAGCTGTTCCTCATGCTTTTGGGTAGGAGTCAACACCTACAGTTGAAGTAGCTGTGAAAGCTTTTTTCTCTCCCTGCCTACTCATCTCCTCTGGATAGCCAACCAGTCAGTCACACTCACAGTCACAGAGCCAGGATAACACCTTCTTGTTTCCATCAAAGCCTCCTGAGAGATGACAGATCAGTTCAGCTTGCCTATCTCCCATTCTCTGCAAATCTAACTATGATACTACTGTGGCTCACTTCCATTATTTCTCTAGATGCTTAATATCTTTGGCCTCAACATCTCTGTTTTTGTTTGGATGTGAAATGTCCCTCATAGGCTCATGTGTTTGAATGCTCAGCCTTCCACTGATAGTGCTTGTCTGGGGAGGGTATGGACACTTTGAGAGGTGGGGCCTAGCTCAAGGAAGTGGAACACAAGGAGGCAGATCTGAAGGTTTCAGAGCCCATGTCCACTTCCAGACCACTCTACATCCTGTTCACAAGAACAGGAGTCTTAGCTAAAGGCTCCTGCTGCCACGATGCTGCCAGCCACCCTGCCATGAGTGATCATATCCACTCAAACCATGAGCCCTTAAGTTGATTTGTCAAGTATTTGGTCACAGCAATGAGAAATGGCACTAATGTTAGCAGCTCACTTGCAAAACAGTGGTTCCCTGCTCTCCCTACGACCACTGTCACCACATATCTCTATGTTCCAAAGTATGTATCCCTTGTGTCCACAAAAATATCTACCAGATACAGTCCATCCCAGATATCTCCTCTCATTTCTTTGCTTGCTCTTTTGAACCTGGTCTCCATCCCCTGCTCATTGTCTCCAAGAGCAGCCACCCTGCTGCCAGCACCCATCAAGGTCCCATGAAAATAAGACCTCTCTAACCAGAAGTGAGAGTAGCGTTAATATGTGAACATGAACATTAAGTGTAGTGCCCCCAGGGCAGCTTGGTGGGAATAATATATACAATTAGTCACACAAGAGCAGGCTTTATACCCCTAAGGCTCATGACCTCACCTGCCATAGACTTTTGCTTAGGTTTTTCAGTACCAGGCATGTATTCCCTCCCGTAGAGAGGGCCTTCAGTCCAATTATGGAGCAGTTGGTTACCCCAAGAGTAGACATGCCACTATTGCACCCGTTCAGTCATTGGGCCTGTATGGCCAAACTTGAATATTCAGTGTCCACTGTTTTCACTGCTGATGACTTCTATCTCCCATACGCTGCATGCGGTGCAGCTTTTTCCAGCTTTCAGTTGGCTGGTCTACAGGGAGAAGGTTTTCTGCTCAGCACCAGCTTGCTTTCTCAGTGACCTTGCCTCTCAGGCAAGAGATGTCTTCAGCAATAGGGTCTTACTATCTGTTTCTCAAGGGAAACCAAGGGCTTTGGCAAAAGGCTTTAATGTTTTTGGAGGCTACCGGGACCTCCTTGGCCAACAACTCATTGCAAGGTATCCCATCCCAGGCACTGAAAATTTTCTAGTAACAGTCTACATCTTCTAGATGTGCCATTATTTAGAAAAGTATATTTACATAAGTCTTATTCACAAGATCTTGAATTTAAAATGACCCTCCCCCTGCCCTTCTTTTATGCATTCTCTTCCCATGGCCTCGCTTACGCCATTCCCCTCCCTGTAATCTGTTCTTCTACTTACATATGTACAATACCATTCCCTTAAGTCCTTCCCTTTCCTCCCTCCCTTATAGCCTTTTTCCAGCTTACTGGTTTCTGGTACCTATTTTTGGTTCTAGTTCACACACAAGTCTATACATTTGTAGCTAGGATCCACATATGAGAGAGAGAAGCTTCTCTTTTCAGATGGGGATGACCACTGGGATGACCCAAAAGGCAACATGGTGCTGAGAAGAAGGGATAGAGGAGTGCCCAGCACTGAAACACCTCTGTCACGCCCTCCAAGGCTCAGGGACCATTGCGGAAGAGGGGGCGGATAGAATGGAAGAGCCAAAGGAAGGGTATGACTTCTTACAATGCAAATGCCCAGACAGAAATTGGCCTCGATATCCATGACCTTGCAGTGCCTAGCAATACCTCCGCAAGACCCTCTAAATAGAAGAAAAAGATGATGACATCAAATTAAAAGAGAGACTAATGGAGAGAGGGAGGGGATATGATGGAGATTGGAGTTCTAAAGGGGAATGGGGGGAGGGGAGGGAAATATCAGGTGGATTTTTTTTTTTGTATGTAAGTATAGAAGCTGTCAATAAAAAAAAAAATTTTTTAAAAGAAAAGAAAAAGAAAATAAGACCTCTCTAATCATCCCCAGATTCTCAAATGATTCTGGTAATTTTGATCTTTATATTGTTTACACTCTGGGGAGTTCACAGTTTGGTCAATTAATTAAGGCCCACAAAACAAATAAGACCTACCACCTCTTTTTGGTAAATAAAGTATGTCTGGAACACAGTCATGTTTGTTGGGTCACATTTTGTCCATGGTTGTTTTTACACTGCAATTTCAGAGTCAACTAGTTGAAGTAGAGATGACAAGCCTATCTTAATGATTATCTAACCCTTTAGAGAAAGCTCTTATTGACCTCTGACCACACTACTTAAGTAGAATAGACATTCCCTCTACAGGGAAAGAAGAAATAAGAATAATTATATAAAACGTTTTCCAGAAAACACAAGATTGGGGAATATGGTCAACTCAAAAGCAGACAAAGATATTATAAGAAAGGAACTGTAGGGCTGGAGAGATGGCTCAGCCATTAAAGATGCTTGCTTATAAAACCTGATGGCCAAGATTAAATTCATATATATAGATGTGTGTGTGTGTGTGTGTGTGTGTGTGTGTGTGTGTGTAATGTGATACTCAATTCTAGCCTTCCTTCCTTCCTTCCTTCCTTTCTCTGTCATATATATAAATCCCTGAAAGGACTAGAATGCAGTTCAGTTGATAAAGGGCTTGTCTAGCATGCACAAAGCACTGAGTTTGATCCCCAGTCCCACATAAACCAGGTATGGTGGGCATGCCTGCAATCCCAGCACTAAGGAGATAGAGGCAAGGAGATCACAAGTTCAAGATCATCCTCAGCAACATAGTGAGTTTGAAGTCAATTTGGGATACATAAGAAGTTGTCTCAAAAAATAAAATCCTGAGCCGGGCGTGGTGGCGCACGCCTTTAATCCCAGCACTCGGGAGGCAGAGGTAGGAGGATCGCCGAGAGTTCGAGGCCACCCTGAGACTACATAGTTAATTCCAGGTCAGCCTGTACTAGAGTGAAACCCTACCTCGAAAAAACAAAAAAAAAAAAAAAAATCCTTTGTGCTGGAGAGATGGCTTAGTGGTTAAGGCACTTGTAAAGCCTGAGGACCCTGGTTCAATTCCCCAGTACTCAAAGAAGCCAGATGCACAAGGTGGTGCTTGGATGTGGAGTTCATTTGTAGTTGCTAGAGACCCTGACATGCCCATTCTCATAAATAAATAAATAAATAAATAAATAAATAAATAAATAAATAAAATATTTTTTAAGAAAAATAAAATCCTTGATAAAATATCACCAAATAAAATATAGCAATGATGTTGGGAGTGGTGATATACAACCTGTATATACTAGTACTTAGAAAATGGAGGCAGGGAGCCGGGCGTGGTGGCTCACACCTTTAATCCCAGCACTCAGGAGGCAGAGGTAGGAGGATCGCTGAGAGTTCGAGGCCACCCTGAGACTACATAGTTAATTCCAGGTCAGCCTGAGCCAGAGTGAGACCCTACCTCGAAAAACCAAAAAAAAAAAAAAAAAAAAAAAAAGAAAGAAAATGGAGGCAGGATGATCAGGAGTTTAATGAAAGCCTGAGTCACATATTGAGTTCCACCAAGCCTGGACTACTTGTGACCCTGTATCAAAAAAAAAAAAAAGCTGGGTGTGCTAGTGCACACCTTTAACCACAGCACTCAGCAGGCAGATGTAGGCAGATTGATGTGAGTTTGAGGTCAGCCTGGGACTACAGAGTGAGTTTCAGGTCAGCCTGGGCAACACTGAGGCCCTACCTTAACAACAACAAAACATTAAATTAAGTGAAATAAAATATGACAAATGAAGCATTGTGACTCATACCTTTAGTCCCAGAATTTGGCAGTCTGACGTAGGATTATCACCATGAGTTCAAGGCCAGTCTGGGCTAGACCCTGCCTCAAAAACACAAGTTTTCTTTTGGGGGGGGGGGGGCTGGAGGGATGGCTTAGTGGTTAAGGCACTTGCCTTTGGCTTAAAGGACCCAGGTTCAACACCCTAGTACCCATGTAAGCCAGATGTACAAGGAGGCGCATGCATCTGGAGTTCGTTTGCAGTGGCTAGAGGCCCTGAAGTGCCCACTCTCTATCTCCTCTCTCTATCTCTCTCTCTGTTTGCAAATAAGTAAAATTATATAAAGTTTTTGTTTTAAAAAACACAAAATTTTAAGAAGAATATATAAAATGATCGTGTGCCATAACTGTTAGGTCAGACAGGCTTCCAAAAATGGGGTCACCAAGGACAGCAGGATGGCAACAGGAACATGGAAGCAGAAGCGGATTATCCACATTCCTCAAGAAACCCCCCAGCCATTATCCCTTCCTTGCCTAACAATGGCCCAGGTCATGGTTTCCTGCCCCCTAATCTCCTAATTGCCTGGTCACAGTTCTGGTCTCACAGCTATTTGAAACAGCTAAGGTAAAGAACAAAGGAGTTCTTTTTCCTTTCCTCACCTTCCCCCAACTGAAGAAGCCTATAAAGCCCACTACCTGAGGAACTCAGGTGGGCTGTGCTCCTCTCTTGAGAGTCAGCCCTGGTAGTTTGTGCTTTTCCCAAATACAAAGCTTTCATCTTTGCCTCAGAGTGGTTTGCGTGGTCGTGGTCAATCCCAAACCTTACAATAACCATATGGGATTATTCTAGTAGCGCAGTATTTAACATCCAAAAAAGTCAATCAATGTGAGGGAAAACCTTCAGTAACATCAAAATGAAACAGGAAATCTCTTCCCTGAACAATTATACAATTGGACAAACTTGCCAACAGCTGCCAAACCAAAGACAGACAACTTACGATGTACTTCTTAATGAAGAACTTTCAGTGAATAGTAGCTCCTGCCCTACCATTGCCTCTCACATACAGAAACACCTACCCCACATTAGCAGAGTAGAAAGCTCTTTAAACTGTTAGGTAGGCTGAGAGTGTAAAACCATATTCACCACTAGATGGTGGTATCTTGATTGGGAGCAGAGGGCAGAAAGCAGGTTCTGCCGAAAGTAGGAGGGTATGTCCATAGCTCTGTCTGGGAATAGGTTGTAGATTGCTGGAAAGTCAGAAATTGAATCGACAGTTCCTGAAAACTGGAGCTCCAGAGAGGGGCCAGAAAGGGTCTACATGCATCTTTGACTAATTAGGAGGCTGTGTACAGGCACAGGGCTGAATTCAGAGGTCCCAAGCTCTCCCAAAGCCTTAGGTAAGTGGACAGTCATATGGAAAAACAAAGTGTCCAATAAAAAAGAAAGAAGAAAGAAAGAAAGAAAGAAAGAAAGAAAGAAAGAAAGAAAGAAAGAAAGAAAGACAGGCAGAAAGAAACTAGCAAGTGCCTAAACTTTGAGAGTGAATCTGTGCTCACACACAAATCCATCCGCACAAAGCAGTTTACACTGGCATGAGTAGAGATAAAAAGGAAACAGCCATTAATCCCAGCACTCAGGAGGCAGAGGTAGGAAGATGGCTGTGAGTTTGAAGCCTGCCTGGGACTATATAGTGAATTCCAGGTCAGCTTGGGCTACAGTGAGACCCTACCTCGAAAAAATTAAACAAAAATAAAATGAAAGGAAACAAACATAACCAGAGACAATCACAGCCACACACCGGGAGACTGAGGGAAGAGTAGAAAAGATTTCACAGATTAAGGCAAAGCCAATTAGTAAACCAAACTAAAAGAGAAAAAAATTGATAAAAGTAATCACCCTAAAGGGGAAAAATTTTAAAAAAAAAAAAAAAAAAAAAAAAAACCTCAGAGCACAGTTTCTATAATGCCTTATTTCAATGAACTGAATGCTTGTATCTTCTAAAATCACATGTTGAATTCCTAACTCCCAAGGTCATATCATTAAGAGGCAAGGCCCTGGGCAAGTAACTAAGTCCTGAGGGCCGAGCCCTTATGAATAGAATAAATGCCATTAGAAAACAGACTCCACGGAGCTCTTCGCCTGTTTCTCATGTGAAGATTGAAGGTGGCCGTCCACCACCAACTAGAAAGGGATTCTCCTCAGAACCCAGTGGTACCAGCACTCTCATCTTGGACTTCCAGCCTCTTTAACTGTCAGATATAAATTCCTGTCATATTTAAGCCATGCAGTCCTTTGTGATAGCAGTATGAACTATGCCAATCATTAAAACGATCCAGTTTTCAAACTGGATTTGGACAACAGCAAGCAAAAGTGTAACCCATAGTCAAGACAGTAAAGGACTTAGAAATAACTAAACAGTGGATCTGGATTCAGCATGCTGAAAATCAGTTATTATAAATGTGGTTGAAAAAATATGATGACCATGCTTGGTGATATTGGTAGCATGAATATAGTGATCAAACTATATTAAAATCAGCAAATAAAAATTCTGGACTTGGTGGGCTGGAGAGATGACTCCATGGATTAGGCACTTGCTTGCACAGCCTAAAAGCCTGAGTTTAATCCCCTAGTACCCATGTAAGGCCAGACGCAGAGTGGCACATGCATCTGGAGCTCATTTGCAGTGACAGGAGGCCCTGGCATGCCCCTTCTCTCTCACTTCTTTCTCTCGGCTTGATAATAAATAAAATATTTTTTTTAGAATTCTGGAGTTGAAAAGTATAATAGCTGAAATGATAAATTCACAGATGTGTTGGACACTAGAAATGAGATTGCATGAAAATCAGCAAACTTAAACTAGACAATTGAATTGCCAAATCTGAAAATACAGGGAAAGAAGTGAAGAAAAATCAACAGAGACTTGGAGACCTGTGGAGCATTGTCAAGCATACCAAACTACACAGGAAGTGCCAGAAGTTATTATAAACCTGGCATGGTAGAGTATGCCTATAATATCAGCACATGAGCGGTAGAGGCAGGATGAACAGGATTTCAAAGTCATCTTTGGCTACATAGTGAGTTCAAGGCTGGCCTGGACCATATACAGGGTCCAAGGCCAGCCATGGTTACATATTAAGATCTTGTCTCAAAAAACTTAAAAAGAAAAAGTAAAAGCTGACTTCTTGCCAGAAATAATGGAGGCCAGGAGACAGTAACATGATATGTTTAAAGTTGGGGGTTGATGAGAGTTGCTGACCAAGAATTCTATATCCAGCCAATAAACATTTGAAATAAAGGGTAAGTTAAGACATTCTTTTTTTTTTTTTAATTTTAGGAAAAGCAAGACTACACATGCAGAATGCAGGCTAGTCTTTACAGGATCAAGGCACTTGGGGAATGGACTGCTTTTATCGAGTAAGATAAATATTTCACATCTAGATTTGAGTGGCTGTTATACAATTTACATTTCATAAAAATTCCACATAACTGGGCTAGTGAGATGGACCAGCAGTTAGACACTTGCTTGTAAAGCCTACTGGCCCCAGTTTGATTCCCCAGTACCCATGAAAAGCCAGATGCATAAAGTGTGCATGAATCAGGAATTGGTCTGCAATGGCAAGAGGCCCTGGCATGCCCATTCTCTCCCCTCATCTCAAATGAATAAATGAAAATATTTAAAAATAAAAATAAAATTTATGGGCTGAACAGATGACTCAGTGGTTAAAAGCATTTGCTTGTAAAGCCTGATGGCCTGGGTTTGATTCCTCAGTACCCACATGGAGCCAGATGCACAGGGTGGTAAATGTGTCTGGATTTTATTTGCTGTGCCAAGAGGCCCCGGTGCACCTAAAATCACTTTCTGTCTTCCTCTTTCTAATTCTCTCTAAATGAATAAATAAAAATTTAAAAATTTGCATTAAAAATTGGTGGGTTTTATTATTCATAAATTATAGCTCAATCAAATATAAAGTATATGTTTAATTATAACTTAGTAGAATTTGTTTAGTTTTCTTTATGCCTAAAAAAATGGAGTGTATGAGATGTGCTTGCTGCTATTACTTTTAGTTTAGACCTCCATTATTAGTGTGTGTGTGTGTGTGTGTGTGTGTGTGTGTGTGTATGAGCAAACGTGTGCATACATCAGAATAAAACTTTCAGATGTCAGTCCTCTCCTTCCACCTCATTTTAGGCAAGGTCTCTCTCTATCTCTCTTATTATTCTGGCATTTTGAGACAAAGTCTTACCCTGTCATACAGGCTTGCCTGGAACTATGATGCCCAGGCTGCCCTGAAACTCACTGCATGCCTTCCTGTCTCAGCCTCTCAAGTGCTAAGATTACAAGCCAGGGCTACTGCACCAGGTTTAGACACTGCATCCCTTTACAACTACATCCAAGGAAGGAAAAAGTGTGGTGTAGAAGAGGGTCCTTCATGACACAGTAAAATATTTCCACAATGTCCCTCAGTAGCCTCACCTTTGCATCTCATTAGCCAAAAGTCTCATGGTTGCCTGGTTTGAAAAATGGGCTAGAAAAGGAAGTATTTGTGCAAGGAAAGTAGAACTACCATGCACTCATTTAAATCAACAGCTCAGACATGATTTAGATTCATTCCTGGAGCTGTACACATTACTGTTTATATGCAAGAGAGTCTCTGGTGGCAGAGGAAGGGGAAATGCTACTGTAGATTCAACCAACTATGTCTGTCTCAGGAAGTAATAGAATAAAACACAACCTTACTATCTGAGTTGTGATCACCACTATCACCAAAAATAGATTTATTTTCTACATGTCAGAAATGCTATTGTGTCACTGAAAATCAGCATTTTATAAAATCTCAAAACTAGAGATGGAAACTGAACACTTCTGAGCCCTGACATTCAAGTGAGAACAGCAATGAAAGGATCAATAATGGCTCTGTCCTGGGATGATCATTACTGATATTCCTAAAAGGTAGCTAATGAGTATTGACCTCCCACAAGTCTTTGAGGTCAAAGCTGATGCATAGTGGATTCAGCCTGGCTTCCTGAAAAGGGTGAAAGATAGCAAACTCAATATTTGTTTTAGTCAATTGTATAAAACCACTTGCCTCCATGCAGATATGACAAAATGGAATGACAAAATTCAAAACCCAAGTCAAACTCCTGCCTTCCTTACACAACATTTTAACAGTATTGTGTGCCCTTCAACCAACAGGATTAAAAATCTAAAGGGCACAATGAAAGAGCTATTTACCCTCCTTAGCCTTAAATTTACTTGAAGTCTCTCCAGGGATCAAGGCAGCACTTGAAGAGGTCTGCCTTCACCAGGGTAGGTGCTGTCTACTTGTTCTTGAGATTAACACCAAAAAATAACAACAGAAGTGCTTTCAATCAGATCATAACTATTTGCACTGCCCATCTGAAAGCAAAAGATACAAAAGGTAAGGGTGCGAGTGTCTATTTTACAATAAATTGATGATCTCTCCAAAATATCCTGATATGTCACCCAGCGTTCTCAAAATTAGAACCAAGACTTTGTTAAAATTAAATAGCACAAGCCAGGCATGGTGGCGCACGCCTTTAATCCCAGCACTCGGGAGGCAGAGGTAGGAGGATCGCCGAGAGTTCGAGGCCACCCTGAGACTACATAGTTAGTTCCAGGTCAGCCTGGACTAGAGTGAGACCCTACCTTGAAAAAAAAAAAAAAAAAAAAAAAAAAAAAATTCAATAGCACAGAACTTAAAATAACAGTCATTCAAATAAAGGAGTCATTTTTAGCTAAAGAACTAAAAAAAATAGAGAGAGAAAGTTCCAAAGAATTTTGATGGTAGAACCTAAAATCTAAGATTACAACTATGATTGGGTTTCTAAACAACAGATTGGGTATTGAGTTTCTAATAAACTTTAATGACTTTAATATTTGTAATTTAACGCTGGGCATGGTGGTGCACGCCTTTAATCCCAGCACTTGGGAGGCAGAGGTAGGAGGATTGCCATGAGTTCAAAGCCACCTGGAGACTAACGAGTGAATTCCAGGTCAGCCTGGGCTAGAGAGAGATCCTACCTTGAAAACATAGTGCTGAGAAGAAGGGATGGAGGAGTGCCCAGCACTGAAACATCTCTGTCACACCCTCCAAGGCTCAGGGTCCATTGCGGAAGAGGGGGTGGAAAGAATGTAAGAGCCAAAGGAAGGGTACGACTCCTTACAATGCAACTGTCCAGACAGAAATTGGCCTCGATATCCATGACCTTGCAGTGCCTAGCAATACCTTCACAAGACCCTCATAATAGAAGAAAAAATGATGACATCAAAACTAAAGAGAGACTAATGGAGAGAGGGAGGGGATATGATGGAGACTGGAGTTCTAAAGGGGAATGGGGGGAGGGGAAGGAAATATCATGGTTTATTGTGTGTAAGTATAGAAGTTGTCAATAAAAAAACATTAAAAAGCCGGGCATGGTGGCGCACGCCTTTAATCCCAGCACTCGGGAGGCAGAGGTAGGAGGATCGCCGTGAGTTCAAGGCCACCCTGAGACTACATAGTTAATTCCAGGTCAGCCTGGGCTAGAGTGAAACTCTACCTCGAAAAACCAAAAAAAAAAAAAAAAAAAAAAAAAAAAAAAAAAAAAAAAAAAAAAATTAAACAAAACCAAAAAAAAAAAAAGTAATTTTAAAAGGTTTTCACTTCAAATAAGAAACCATGGAGTTTAAAAGGTAAAACGTAAGCCAAACATGGTGGCTACACCTTTAATCCCAGCTCTTTGGAAGCTGAGGTAGGAGGATGTCCCTGAGTTCAAGATCCACCTGGGCTGCAAAGTTAGTTCCAGGTCAACCTGAGCAAGAATGAAACCTTACCTCAGAAAATCAAACAACAGGTCCCTGCCGTCGCCGCCATTGGAGTCGGCGCCCGCCCACCCGCAGGCCTGCACGCCTTCCGCTAGTGCCCGACTCCTCGCCGTCGCCCGCCGTTTCCGGTCCGCGCGCAGGGCGGGGCCCGGGGCAGCTCGTGGCGCGACAGGCCCGGCCTCGCGGGAGGCCCGAGCCAGCTGGGCCCGGGCCCCGCGCCGTTCGGCCGCCAGCGTGGACCCTCAGAGAACAAAAGAACAAGATAATAAAGTACAAAATGGTTCTTTGCATCAGAAAGACACAGTTCATGACAATGACTTTGAGCCCTACCTTTCTGGACAGTCAAATCCGAGAGAGAAAGAGGCAGATAGAAAATGAGTGCACTATGGCCTCTAGCCACTGCAAACGAACTCCTGACGCATGCACCATCTTGTGCATCTGGTTTACAGTAACAGTTACCCTTTGATGAGCGATCCCTACCTATCCAGCTCCTACCCACATCAATTGGATTTCCTTACTTCCTGAGTGAGGCCCCATGGTCTACTGCAGGGGCCCCTCCCATCCCATACCTCACTACCTACGGACAGCTCAGTAATGGAGACCATCATTTCATGCATGGTGCTGTTTGAGGGCATCCTCGTGGCCTAGGAAACAACATTTATCAGCATGGATTTAATTTTTTCCCTGAAAACCCTGCATTTTCAGCATGGGGGGCATGTGGTTCTCAAGGGCAGCAGACTCAGAGCTCAGCATATGGGAGCAGCTATACCTACCCACCAAGCTCTCTTGGTAGTACAGTTGTTGAGGGACAGACAGGATTTCACAGTGACACACTTAACAAGGCCCCTGGGATGAACAGTCTGGAGCAAGGCATGGTTGGTTGAAAGATTGGGGATGTTACCACTTCTGCAGTCAAAACATTGGGTTCAGTTGTCAACAGTGTGGCACTGACTGGTGTCCTTTCTGGCATTGGTTGAACAAATGTAAGCATGCCCGTTTCAAAACCTACTTCATGGGCTGCCATTGCTAGCAAGCCTGCAAAGCCACAGCCTAAAATAAAAACAAAGAGTGGGCCAGTGGTGGGGAGTGGACTGCCCCCTCCACCTATAAAGCATAACATGGACATTGGCACCTAGGATAACAAGAGGCCTGTGCCAAAGGCTCCTGTCCCCCAGCAAGCACCATCACCCCAGGCTGCTCCACAGCCCCAACAGGTAGCTCAGCCTCTCCCAGCTCAGCCCCTGCCTTTGGCCCAGCCACAGTATCAGAGCCCTCAGCAGCCACCACAACCCCACTGGGTGACCCCTCGCAACAGAAATGCAGCACTTGGGCAGAGTGGAGGGGCCAGCAGTGACATTAACTCTACTGGAAATGCCCAGCCTACATCTGCCCCGAGCATAGCATCCCATCCTGTACTTGAGGAACTGAAGGCTGCCCACAGCTACAACCCTAAAGAGTTCGACTGGAGCCTTGAGAGTGGGCATGTGTTCATCATCAAGAGCTACTCCGAGGACGACATCCACCCATCCATCCAGTACTCAATCTGGTGCAGCACAGAGCATGACAACACACGCCTGGAGGGCGCCTTCCGCTCCATGAGCATCAAGGGGGCCTGTCTACTTGCTTTTCAGTGTCAACGGGAGTGGGCATTTCTGTGGGGTTGCAGAGATGAAGTCCCCTGTGGACTAGGGCACCAGTGCTGGGGTGTGGTCTCAGGACAAGTGGAAAGGGAAGTTTGATGTGAAGTGGATTTTTGTCAAAGATGTGCCCAATAATCAGCTATGACATATCAGACTGGAGAACAATGACAATAAACCTGTCACAAACTCCCGTGATACATAGGAGGTGCCCTTAGAAAAGGCAAAGCAAGTGCTGAAAATTATTGCTTCCTACAAGCACACAACCTCCATCTTTGATGATTTTTCTCACTATGAGAAGCGCCAGGAGGAGGAGGAGGAGGTGGTACGCAAGGAGCTGCAGAATCGAAACAAACAATAAGGGCAAGCCGGTTTCTTGTGATGAACGGTTGACTTTGAAAACAGTCTAAAGCTGTTGCTTGGTGCTGTCTTGGCGTCAGCTCGTGTCGTCCTCGTGGGTGGATGTGTCGCATCTTTACTTTCTTTGTAATTCATTTTGCCAGATGGCTCTGCATTCATTTGTAGTTTTCTATGTATTATATTGTAGAACTCACTAATAAAGGTGTATTTTGTTTGTCAAAAAAAAAAAGCAAACAACAAAAAATGAAACTTGACTGAATGAAATAGAATTGACATTTTGGTTTCAATTGGAAAATAGGAAGTAGGACTATAAAGAATCCACAATGAGTTTTCAAGTACTTTATTAATTAGCCTCATTATTTGACACTGTGATGGTTTGAATCAGATGTCCCCTATAAACACATGGATTTTGAATGCTTGGTTCCAAGGTGATGGCAGTTTTGGAGGTGGAGCCTTGCTAGTGGAAGTGTGTTGTTGGGGATGGACTTAAGGGTGTTATAGCCAGCTCCCCCTTGCCAGAACTTATCTCACTCTCCTGCTGCTGTTGTCCACCTGCTATGGCAGAGTTGATGTTCAACCTCTGCTCATGCCATGCTTTCTCCTGCCATCATGAAGCTTCCCTAAAATAAGACTGTAAGCCAAAATAAAAACTTTCCTCTCATCAACTGCTTTTGGTCAGGTTTTTTGTCGCAGCAATGTGAACATAACTACGTCAGATACCTACAATGAATATTTTGATCATTCGCCTCATGGAATTCAAATTGTATGTAAATGTAAATTGCTTTAACTCATTCTTTTTTTTGTTTTGCTTTGTTTTTTGAGGTAGGGTTTCACTCTAGTTCAGGCTCAGGGTGGCCTTCAACTCACAGTAATCCTCCTACCTCTGCCTCCCTAGTGCTGGGATTAAAGGCATGTGCCACCACGCCCGGCTGCTTTAACTCATTCTTTTTTTTTTAAATATTTTATTTTATTTATTTATTTGAGAGAGAGAGATACAGAAATAGGCAGGTAGAGAGAGAGAGAGAGAGAATGGGTGCGTCAAGGCCTCCAGCCACTGCAAACGAACTCCAGATGCATACACCCCCTTGTACATCTGGCTTACGTGGGTCCTGGAGAATCGAGCCTCGAACCGGGGTCCTTAGACTTCATAGGCAAGCGTTTAACTGCTAAGCCATCTCTCCAGCCCTTTAACTCATTCTTAAACCAAAGTTTAATTCAATATGTTGTTTAATAAAGGGATAATAGTGTAAATATTGAAATTAAAAATATTAATTTGGAAACCACAGCAACATATTCCATTTGAGGGTTACAGTCTGTCTCAATTCTTTTTTAAAAAAAAACTTTTTATTTTTATTTGTTTATTTGAGAGAGAGAGAGAGATACAGAAATATGTAGGTAGAGAAAGAGAGAGAATGGGCATGCCAGGGCCTCCAGCCACTGCAAACGAACTCCAGATGCATGTGCCTCCTTGTGCATCTGGCTTATGTGGGTCCTGAGGGATCGAGCCTCAAACCGAGGTCCTTAGGCTTCACAGGCAAGCGCTTAACCACTAAGCCTTCTCTCCAGCCCCAGTCTGTCTCAATTCTGATACTTAAGCACACACCATCTCCCTTTCCCAGCAATTATCATTTACTAGATAGGTTTGGAAAATGTCCAGTGGTAGATTAGATTAATAATCTCACCGGATATCTGTGAACAAAATGGAGAATAGCAGCTGTCTCTTATTGAATGACACCTCATTCCTCCAAACTCTTCCTTCCTCCATTTCCTACTACTGACCTTCAAAAGTACTTATCTCCCAGACATCCAGGGCATAGATCCCTTCAGTTATCCTTGATGCACACCATATGGTTTATCATGTTAGTTCCTTTTCATCTTGTTGTGCTGAAATACCTGAAAAAGGCAACTTAACAAAGACAATCCCTCATCATGGGGAAGTCACAGTGGCAGGAGTGTAAAGTGTTTGGTTACATTGCTTTCACAGTCAGAAAGTAATGAAAGATGAACACTAGTGTTCAACTGGCTTTCTATTCTTTCTTTTTTATTTAGTTTGGAGCCTCAGTCCATAGAATGGTGTCACCCATATTCAGGTTGGATCTTCCTTCTTCTAAACCTCTGTGGTAATGCCCATAAAGCCTCACCCAAGGTATGTTGCATAAGTGATTCCACATCTAGTCAAGTTGACAATTATGGTTCATCATCACAGCCATCTATCCGTGGTGTGATTTGAATGTGAAATGTCTGCCATAGACTCATGCATTTGTACACATAGATGTGTTGTTTTGGGAGGTTGTAGAGCAATTAAAAATGGACACTTCCTGGAATAAGTATGTCACTAGGGGTAGGCCTGGAGCCTACTTCCTCTTAGTTCTTTGCTTCCTGACTATGGATAAGATGTGATCAGCCAGCCTCCTGCTGCCATGCCTTCCTCCCATGATGGAATGTATCCCCTGGAAATGTAAGCTAAAATAAATCCTTCAAGGCGGGGGAGGGGGTAGAAAGATTGTTAGAGCCACAAGTTGGGACATTATGCACAGAAGCATTGTCTCTCCCCCATAACTAACTGCTGCCCCCACAATGCACACCCACAATCCCCACGGGGATGACCTGCATCACCAACAAGGAGGGTCCCTTTGGAAAAGGGGCAGAGATGAGTGAAAGGATGGTATCAACATGAGTTGTTTACATACTAAATATATCTGTAACTAATAAAATTAAATTTTAAAAAATCCTTCCTTATGTTGCATTTGGTCAGGTATGTTTTCATAGCCATGAGAAAATTACTAATAAAATCAGCAGATACTATTAGCCATAATTTAAAACAGATTCAGAATCTACCCATTTTCCACAAACTTCATAGCCAGTTCAGTGATCCCAGTTTCCAGTGTCACTTTTGTAGGTTACTGCAATAAGTCTGAGACACTTTCATAGCCCTCACCCTTGTTTGTGCTTATCATTACCTTTGAGTGTTCTACCTCATGCTGCATGAGAAGAAGATAATATGTTCCTGCTATTTCTAGTCCAATTCCATTCTAAGGGATGATTTCCCATGCCCAGTGAAACACAACAGAGTACATTCCTAAAGTGAGACCTACACGACAAACTCACTGAAAGCCATGCTAAAGACTGAGTAACAGCCCCTTCCTGAAGTTCATATACTAAAGTCCTAGCAAGTCAGGAGGGTAAGGTCATGTGATGAGGTCAGTCATTATGAGAGACCAGAGCCATCTTAGGCTACAGTGAGGAGGAAGCAGTCCGCAATCCAGGATGAAGGTTCTAACCAAAACCAGCATCAAAGATTGGAGAGATGGCTTAGTGGTTAAGGTGCTTGTCTGCAAAGCCAAAGGACCCAAGCTTGATTCCCCAGGACCCACATAAGCCAGATGCACAAGGTGGCACATACATGTGGAGTTTGTTTGCAGTGGCTGGAGGCCCTGGCACACCCATTCTCTCTCTCTCTCTCTCTCTCTCTCTCTCTATCTCTATCTCTATCTCTATCTCTATCTCTATCTCTATCTCTATCTCCATCTATTTGCCTCTTTTTCTCTCAAATAAATTGACTGTGGAGTGCTAGAGAAGTTACTATCTGATGTTTAAGTTTTTCAGTGTATGGTATTTTGTTATAGCCACCAAACTGAATAAAATAGCAACTTATTATCTGTCAAATTACCATATTCCATGTAGAATTGCTTATAATTTGATTAATAAGCAGAAGAGTAACAAAGCAAACAGCTCCTGACAGACCTCAAAGAAAGTACAGAAAATTGTTCAGAAACCTGGACATCTGAATACAGTGTTTTTATTTCCAACGACCATGCATTTGGATAATTCACTAATTCCCAATGCTTTTCAATTGCTGTGTGGTTGTGATAATAGCAGAAAATGAGTGAGGAAAATATGAGATTCTGAAAGTAAACAACAAAACTGGCAAAACAAGAAATCCTGTCTACTTGGAATTGTGCTTGCTGATATAGACACAAAATGACCCAGCAGGCAGTCATAAAAATTCTTTCACCTTAATGGACAAATTAAGTGAATGTGTACATACATCCAGAACTCATTATATAAATAAAAGTATTTGGGGTAACTCAGTCACAGAAGCTAAATAATCATTATCATATCATACAACCTATTATTTAAATCACAAATCTTATCTCTCGAGAAGAGGCCAAGGCAATGGCAATGAAATGTCATAAGGCTATGCAAGAAAGTGCATTTAATCTCTGAGCCATCTCTCCAGTCCTGTTAGAATCATTTTAGTAGACAAATCCTAATTGTGGACATTCATGGGATACAATGTGATGTTTCAGTATATGTATACAATATCAGATGATGAAATCAGGCTTTTAAACACATCTATAACCTCCCATGCTTATCATTTCTTGGGGTCTCACTTGGATTACTAAAAGAACAGCCCAGAGGCTGCTCCAACTTGATGATGATGTTACTGGTCCAAGAACTATACTTAGCTGGTAGGCCTTCAAACTGTTTCAAAGTAAAAGATATTATGAGAGGAGAGGTGAGATTGGAAAAGAAGGAGGTGCTTGGCTGCAAAATATAATAGGATATGGAGCAACTGACATGCTTCATATGAGAGAGAGCATGAGGGAGAGGAAATGTGTATAACATCCTGTCCATGTGTTCCCCTTCCCTCCAGCCTCACCCCAGAATCTATTCTCAACCCTGCAGGTAGACTGAACCCCTCTGGTAAAAGTAGAAGCCAAAGCTATTAGTGACTGGTCAAGTCCAGTCAGCCGACCCCCTGTCTAATTGTACTACCTCTACACCACACACATACTGACTTGCTCACAAGGACCTCTTCATTTTTGCTTCAACCTTGGACTGCTCCTACCTATAGCTTTCTCACTGCTGATGGTCCTTTGCTTATAATCTGTGCTAGTTAACATTGATTTTTGTTGACTTGGCTGAATTTGGAAGCACCTATGAGATACTTCCCAGTTGAATCAAGGAACAAAAGGAGGAAGTCAGCATTCGTCTCTCTCTGCCTCTTTTATGAGGACACAGTGTGACCAGCTGCATCAAGCTCCTACCACCATGCTATTCCTGCCATGATCCACTGTCTTCCTTTAAATTGTGAGCCAAAACAAACCTTTCCTTAAGTTTGTTTTGTCAGGTATCTGGTCACAAAGATGAAAAGAATCATTAATACTCTTACAAATTCTCCATTCCCCAGTTAGCTACATAGACTGTATCCTTCCCTTCCATTAGGACTCCATGCAAATGTCATCTTTGCATGAAGATTTCAGGGGAGCCTTGAACTCCTCGAGCAGCCTCCCTAACTCCCCATCCACCACTTCCAATCTCCTCTCCCTGCTATGGTTTTCGCTGACATGTCAACATTTGGGGCCGTGGATTTACAAAGTTATTATGGTAATTGGTCCTCTGCCCCAGCATGCAAGCATCAGGACTATAGGAGTGTTTGGAGGCTTTATTCTTTGATGTATCCCCACTATGCAAAATGAATGTACTTTAAATAAATGAATAAAAGGAGTCTTTGATAAAATATCTCTGACATTCATAAAACCTTTCGTCACATAAAGAAACAGTCATCTGAAATTTGCTTTTTTTTTTGACTGACTGGAAGTTTGTATCTAGACATACACATATACAGAAGTAAAGAATAGCACAGTGAGAGGGACATATTCAATATCCAATTTCAATAATCACTAACACATGGGTCGCTTCCTTTTAGACACCCCCCACCCACTCCACCCTATAGATCATTTTGAACCTGGTCTCAGGATTAAATATATATATGGTTAGGGTTAGGGGTGGATATATAGTTTAGGAGATAAGGACAATTATCATCCCTACACATTTAGACAATCCCACAATCACCCTAAACTGATTTTCCATCACTAGTTTTGCCCCTCTTAGAGTTTCACATAAGCAAAATTATTTCATGTGTACTTTTTTGTGCTTGGCTTCTTAGGCTCAGCATAATATTTTTGCAACTTACCCATTTCCTACCAGATTTTAAAGTGGAAAACTGGAATAGTAATTATCCAGTTTTCCAAGAATATAGGGGGAGGTGAATGTTAAGTAATTTACATCAAGAATCATTCAGATACTGTATTTTGCAGCATCCAAACCTCAAAACCCAAGATCACTTCATGCCCTCATGACTCAGTGTGGTCTGTTCAGGGACAGCATCATTACACTGTCATCTTTTGGGAAATTGCTGAAAATGTAGAACCCTGGGCCATGTCTTATACTTGATAAACCAGCCTCCACATCTAACATGTTGAGCCCAGGGGACTCGCTGGCACCTTCTCTTTTGAGATGCACCAGTATAAATACTCTTTAAGCACAAGATCTGACATGCCACCTGCTGACTCTTTTTTTTTTTTTTTTTTTTTTTTTTGGTTTTTCGAGGTAGGGTTTCACTCTGTTCCAGGCTGGCCTGGAATTAACTATGTAGTCTCAGGATGGCCTAGAACTCACAGTGATCCTCCTACCTCTGCCTCCCGAGTGCTGGGATTAAAGGCGTGCGCCACCATGCCCGGCCACCTGCTGACTCTTACATCAGGACTCAGTCCCGAGTACATTTCACTACTTCTGGTCACTTGACATGAATTCATACCACCCCACACTGACCCATTCAGGAGGCTGCTATACCAGATAATACTGGGTGGGTTATAAAACCCAGAAATTTATTTTTCAGTTTTTCAATCTTAAGAAGTCCAAGATCAAAGGGAGGGTCCACTTTCTGGTTCATAACCTATGTCCGCACCTGGTAAGATAGGGCATGACAGCTGTGGTAGTTTGAATATATGTCCCCCAATATATTCAGTGGTTTATTACTTATAGTTTGCATCTGCAATCACCTTGCTAGAGGCAAGGTCACTGGGGACCCCCGTCTTAAGGTGTGGTGATGGTTTGAGAGTCCATTGTAAAGATATGCAAATGTGCCTAGCAGGAGTTCCTGAAGTGTGCTGTGTGACCTTTTGGCAGTAGTTTTGCTCTGTGTGCTGTGGTGGCTAGTTGGCTTTGCTCTCTCTGTTTGGCCCTGTGGAGAGCAGGCTGCTTTTCCTGCCTTTATGGAACTTCCCCTGGATCTGTAAGCTTCAATAAATAATATCCCTTCCTCCATAACTGTGCCCGGTCTGGAAGTTCATCTCAGCGAACCTGAAGCTGTCTGCTACAGTAAAGTGGTACCGAGGAGTGTGGGGTGAAATGAACCAGATCGTGTGGATATTCGTCTTTTGCAACCTTTGTTTTGGAGGAATGTGCATGGACTTGGTGCTTGCAACTGAAGGTGCCTTCTGGAGTGGTAAGCCAAGTTTTATGGACTATTCTGATGAGAGTTTGAGAATGCTAAGTGCAGACTGTATTGAACTTCGAGGCTTGGCTTATGAGCTTTCTAAAGGGAAGGAAAGACTGCAGAGGACTTTGTTGGAAGTGGGCTACTGGCATAAGGGATGGATACGTTCCACTATCCAGGCCAAGAAAGTTTGATCAAGCTTAAATTTGTAATGGACGGATGTGCTTGGCTAAAGATATCGGACTGAGATTTTAAGATTTTAAGTTGGAAAACCTCAAGCAAGTTAAAATTAGAGGCAATAAGACTGGTTTTACGTTGCTGGAGCTGCTATTGTCAACGCATTAGCAATCTTAAGGAAGGTGGAAGGAAGGTGGCCTGACTTGATTTACATTAAAACAATGGAGAGGATGCCTGAGGAAAGACTGTTAAAAATGCAAATTCTTGGAAAGAGCTGACTGGAGAAGGAACCTGTTTTTCAAGGCTATGGTTTATTTTGTCCCTGGATTAAGAATATGGCTGTGTCCTGCACACCTGGTATTAGTTTTGGAAGCATGAAAAATGCATGGAGTGGTCATGAATTGCACACGGTTCCAGGAGCTGCTGCTGAGATGCGGCATGAGGTAGGGCATGAAGACCCTCAGGAATAGGCTGGAAGAGCCTTTTGGAAGATGGACCGTGGTTTTCATGGAGACCTGAAGATGTTTTGGATATACCAGGACTGTGCAAAAGGGCTACCATGGAGTGCAGTGTTGGCATGGGATCAAAGTTTTCCCTGGCAACTCTGCCCAGCTGGAGGGGTGGAATTGGAAAACCTGGAGACTGTCAGTCTCTGGTTATATTGAACTTGAACTGCAGAAGTTTGATGATTGCTGATGGTGGCTGAGTTTGCATTGTTCAAGTTTCTCCTTGATATTCCTTATACAGTTAAAATGTTTACTCTGTGCCTTTACATGTTGAAAGTATTTAACTTGTTTGATTTTACAGGACTCACTATCTTAAGTTGATCAAGAATGTGAAAACCTTTGAAATTGGACTGAGTACAATTTACAATGTGTGATAGTTATAAATCTATTGGGGGCCAGGGGCGGAATGTGGTAGTTTGAATATATGTCCCCCAATATATTCAGTGGTTTATTACTTATAGTTTGCATCTGCAATCACCTTGCTAGAGGCAAGGTCACTGGGGGCCCCAGTCTTAAGGTGTGGTGATGGTTTGAGATTCCATTGTAAAGATATGCAAATGTGCCTAGCAGGAGTTCCTGAAGTGTGCTGTGTGACCTTTTTGCAGTAGTTTTGCTCTGTGTGCTGTGGTGGCTGGTTGGCTTTTGCTCTCTCTGTTTGGCCCTGTGGAGAGCAGGCCGTTTCTCCTGCCTTTATGGAACTTCCCCTGGATCTGTAAGCTTCAATAAATAATATCCCTTCCTCCATAACTGTGCCCGGTCTGGAAGTTCATCTCAGCGAACCTGAAGCTGTCTGCTACAACAGCTCTCTGGGTTCTCTTCTATAGTGACATTAACCCTATTGCCAAGAGCTCTGCACTCATGACCCTATCGCTTTTCAATGACCTCACCTAATAGCATCCCATTGGTAATTATGTTTTCAACATGAGAATTTTTGGAGGAACACCAACATTCAGACCATGGCATCTTGGGCCCCTTGTAAATACTGCAGTTTGACAGTACAAGTGAAAAGATAAGGAACCCTGCAGGAGGAAGCAACTAATGTGGTCACATTTGAATTTCTTTCTTTAAAATACTTTACTATGCCTCAGAGATTGAGGAAAGCTAATTGGATTACCTGAAACTACGATAGCCCAAAGAGCTCAAGAAGGGTGTCTGTGCAATTACACTAGGGAAATCACACAGAGCTCACGGCCGGAAGCCTGGAATTGAGAAAGCTCTTTCAAGAGCACCAATAAGGGACAGTTCCTTTGAACGAAAGAATTGTTGAGCTCTCAAAAGCCAAAAGGGCAACTTGATTAGAGAGGATAAAAAGGTACTGGAAAAAGGATTCAGGTGCAAATATAAATAGTGCTTTTAAAATGATTACTCTTAAAGTCTCAGGATGCCCAAAGAACTCTGTCAGAGCCATAAACATTGACCCAGCTGCAGGAAGGAAACAACTTATGTGAGGTAGAGCTCTACCTATTACATGGTTGAGAGGTTTCTAGAACAATAAGGCACATAGGCCCCAGGTAGGCAGCTAATGGAAGACTTACATGGCAGAGGACACCCTCTGTGTTAACTCAAAGTAAAATGAGCCTGTACATTGTAGGAGTCCAGCTTCTTATCCCATTCCTGTGATAGTCCTGCTTTACTTCCATAGCCTCATTCCAAAGGTCACAAAAGTTTGGGCTGATTCTAATAAGGAAATGCTTAGGATTGGTGAGATGGCTCAATGGAAAAAGCACTTGCCACACAAGCATAAGAACCAGAGAGTTCAGATCCCTAGCATCCACATGAATGCTGGGTTGGCATGGTGTCCTGCCTGCCATCCTTGGAGTAAGCTGGCTAACTAGAATAGCTAAATCAGTGAGCTCTGGGAATATGTGAGAGATCCTGTCTCAAGAAATGATTGAGGAAGGCACCTGATATCAACCTTTGGCCTCCACACATGTGTACACATGTGTGTATAAGTACCTACACCCATGTGTGCCCCCACACATTTGAATACACATTCAAAAAAATAAAGTAATGCTTGTTACATTGGATGACCTAAGGACCTGCTGAACTCATTTTATTCTTCCCTGTGACCATATACGTGCTCCTATTCTCTAGAATGGTGGTTGTATTTATTTTTAGTATGTATGTTGGCGTGTGTGTTGTTTATGCACATGTCGTCATGCATGTTTGAAGAGGCCAGAGTAAAACATCAGATGTCCTCCTCTATAACTCTTCCACATTGTTTCCTTGACAAAGTGTCTCTCACTGAACATAGATCTTCTGTCTGTCAGTGAAACTGGCTGAGCAATGAGCTCCAGAACTTCTCCTGTCTCTGCCTACCTCAGCACTGGGGTTAGAGGCATGCATGGTCATGCCCAGCTTTTTACATAGATGATGAGGATCTAACTCAAGTCCTCATGCTTGCACAGACAGCACTCTTAATGAGCTATTTCCCCAGCTCCTAGAATGCTCCAGACACACCATTCTGGAAGAGCACAATGGCTGTGTGTTAGACCTCAGTCTACTCCAGTGGATCTCAACTAGAAGCAACTTTATCCTCCTGGGCACATTTGGGCCATGTCAGGAGGCGTGTGTGTGTGTGTGTGTGTGTGTGTGTGGTGTGTGCACTGAAACTAGAAAGGAGATCATGAGAAAAAGGAAGAGATCTTAAGGGGGCAATAGAGCTTAATGGGATATATGGAATAAGAAAGCTGAAGGACTAGCCAGGGGAAGGAAGGGAACTAGCCAGAAGGAAGCAGGAGTATGTAGGAGGCAGTGGGGAATAAAGAATAAAGTATTGCTGGGCGTGGTGACACAAGCCTGTAATCCCAGCACTCGGGAGGCATAGGTAGGAAGATCGCAGTGAGTTCAAGGCCAGCCTGAGACTACATAGTGAATTCCAGGCCAGCCTGGGCTACAGTAAGACCCTACTTTGAAAAAAAAAAACAAAGAATTATGAAAATGACATCATGAAACCAATTATTTTGTTTACTATTTTTTAATTTTATACACACACACACACACACACACGCACACGCACACGCACGCACGCACACATACACAGAATTAGCATGCCAGGGCCTCAGCCACTACAATTGGAAATTCATCCCCACAGCATGAGGCTGTCTACCACACCCCACATAAACTTCTTCTGATTGGATGTTTGTCCCAGCAATGTGGAGCTGGCTGCAACACCCTCTTCTTTTAAAATATTTTCCTTTTTCTTAAATAGCCTTCACTTTGAAATACACTAGAGCCCTGCTAACCATGTGTGGTCTCCAGATTAGTAGCATAAGGATCACCTTAGGGGAGCCTCTTCCAGATGCAGAATCTCTTCCCCAACCAGACCTACAGAGTGAAGACCTATACGTTAATACAATCCCCAGATGAGTTTCATACACATCAAAGTCTGAGGCATAGTTCTCAGATTTGTCTAGACATTGGAATCTCATGGAGAGCTTTAAGAAACACTGGTGCCTGAGTCCCATCCCCATTGAGTCTTATGTAATTGAGCTGAGTTTCACCCTGATTATGGGGGTGTCTACTGCTCTCTATGACATTCTGACAACCACTACTGTGGATTAATCATTCTCACAGTGGTTGATAATGGCTTCTTTCATTTGTGTGTGCCAACCCTTGTTCAAGAACCTAGAAAGATGGAGCCTACAAAGATGGGTCAGTTGTTACAGGAACTTGCTTACCAAGCCTGAGAGCCAGAGTTCACTTCTGAAAGCCACCCATGTAAGCCACATGTAAAAAGTGACATAGCCGGACATGGTGGCACACGCCTTTAATCCCAGAACTCGGGAGGCAGAGATAGGAGGATCGCCGTGAGTTCGAGGCCACCCTGAGAATACAGAGTGAACTCCAGGTCAGCCTGAACTAGAGTGAGACCCTACCTCGAAAAACAAAAAACAACAACAAAAAAAAGTGACATAATGACACAGTGGTAAGAGGCCCTGGAGTACTCCCTCTACCCATCTTTCACACACATGTGCAAATAAATAAACATTTAAAATAAAACCAGCATGTCAGGCCTGGGGATATAGCTCAGTCATTGCCTATTTGGAGGCCCTAGGTTCAACTCAGAAAAGAAAAGAAAAAGAAGAAAAGGAAAAAAAAGAGGGACTAAATGTTATGATTTGAATACCAATTGACATTTACTGATAAAATGATCTTTGGAAAGTTGTTCAATCTCTCTCAATGCTTCAGTTTTTCTAATTGTAGTAAGAACACTCTCTTATTGTAAGGGTTCAGCTAGAGCAGGCGAATAAAATTATATATGGGAATTATTTATGGAGCTGTGAAGGCTGCTTCTCAAGTCCAAGGTTCAGAGTATAGGCAGCCAAGTCCACCCAGGTTAATCTCCCTTTTGATGAACTTCAAGTTAACTGACTATGGATCTAAATCACATCTCCAAAATCTCCTCCTCGTAATGTCTGCACTAGTGTATGGTGGAGTAATGGGATAAGATGCATGTTGTGGTGATTTAAACGTGAAATGTCCCCCATAGCCTCATGTCAAACTTGATCCCCAGCTGGTAGAGCCTCTGGGAGGTAAAACCTTGATAGAGGTTTATTAGTCCAGCCCTACTGGGTGTTCACTAGCTAGCTCACTCAGATTACTTCTTTCCAACTGGTCCGGATGGTAACATCACAGCTACCCGCTCTGTCATGCTTTTCCTGACATGATGAAGCATTCCCTTGAAAATGTAGAAACTATAAGCTAAAGTAAACCCTTTCCTTCTATCGGCTGCTTTGGGTTGGGTGTTTTGTCCCATCAGGGAGAAGGTAACTGCTACATATGTTACAAAATGGTTATTGCTTCCCTTTCTTCTTCAAAATAAGTAGGGAATTTCCTTTTTAGCCCATTCTAGTGAGAACCAGAATTCCCGAGAATGGTATTTTTATACTGTTGACATAGATAAGTAGTTGAACAGAAAGTCATCAGAGTTTAATAGCTTACCACACTTGATTCACTGAGGCCAGTATTTCAGTTATAGTTGTTACTCAAAAAGTGTGATTATTGTCCTTATCAAATCCATAAAACTATATTTACCTAAAGGATCTTAGGCTAAATATTCTGTGTATATAATGCATTTCAATATGATTAAATCTCAATTTTAACTTTACATTAGCTTATAGAGAAAACATATTTTATTCTCAAAACAAAAATGGTCCACTGGACTGGAGAGATGGTGTAGTTGTTAAGGAGCTTGCCTACAAAGCCAGGAGACCTATGTTTGTTTCCCTAGGACCCACATAAGCCAGATGCACAAGTTGGCACATGCATCTGGAGTTCGTTTGTAGTGGCTAAAGGGCCTGGCATGCCCATTCTCTTCTCTGTCTCTCCCTCTCTCTCTCTGTGCCTTTTTTTCACTCTTAAATAAATAAATAAATATATATTTTTTATTTTTTATTTTTATTTATTTATTAGAGACAGAGAGAGGGAAGGAGAGAGGGAGAGTGAGAATAGGCACACCAGGGCCCCCAGCCACTGCAAACAAACTCCAGATGCATGTGCCCCTTGTGCATCTGGCTTACATGGGACCTGGAGAATTGAACTGAGGTCCTTAGGCTTCGCAGGCATATGCCTTAACCACTAAGCCATCTCTCCAGCCCAAATAAAAATATATTTTTAAAAATGGTTCACTGAGCCGGGCGTGGTGGCGCACGCCTTTAATCCCAGCACTCGGGAGGCAGAGGTAGGATTGCCATGAGTTCGAGGCCACCCTGAGACTACATAGCTAATTCTAGGTCAGCCTGGACCAGAGTGAGACCCTACCTTGAAAAACCAAAAAAAAAAAAAAAAGGTTCACTGATCTCCAAAGCTTCATAAATACTTAGCAGGCAATAGGAAAACTTAATAAAACCTTTATGAATTCGGAAGAAAAATACATAAACAAAATACAGGGACTTGAGAACTGACTTAGTGGTTAAGGCACTTGCCAGCAAAGCCTAAGAACTCATGTTTGAATCTATAGGTCCCATGTAGCCAGACACAGTGAAGCAAGAGCGCAATGTTGTACATGCACACAAGTGGACGCATGCATCTATAGTTCATTCACAGTGGCTGAAGGCCCTGGTGTGCGCTCTCTCTCTCTCTCTCTCTCTGTCTTAAAATAAATTTTAAAAATACAGGCCTTCTTGTAGATGTGCTTTGTTCTTCCTTTTGTTTACAGCAGTACCCTCAGAATCAAAACAGACTTGAAGCTGTGAAAAGTAAAGATACTTTTGGCTAGCATTCTTCAAAACTGCCAGGCTCGGGGCAAACAAACAAAGGCAGAAAAACTGACACAGGCCAGAAATGGCCAAGGAGATGGGCTATTTGGTGAGGACTGGGGGTGTAGCTAAGTTGCTTATGTAGCATACACAAAGCCCTGGGTTTAATCACTGGCACTCCATAAATCTGGTGTGTTTGGTGTGATCCTATCACTTGTCTACTT
Source organism: Orientallactaga sibirica (assembly GCA_036365145.1). Lineage (NCBI taxonomy): Eukaryota > Metazoa > Chordata > Mammalia > Rodentia > Dipodidae > Orientallactaga > Orientallactaga sibirica. The sequence continues at coordinate 4,437,232 of JAEOAD010000982.1, forward strand.
GGGAGGTGGAGGATGGAAAATCGGAAGTTCAAGGTCATTCTCAGCTACATTGCAAGTTCAACATTTAGTTGTATGTATATTGAGAAAGCTCATGGATTTTGAAGCAAATCACTGCGTAAGACCTATCCCAAGCCTCATTTCTAAAAGAATATATACTCAGTTCTTGTTACAAAAGCATCCCTTCAGGAAATACAAGATACCTTAGTGGTAAGGTAACAACCATGACCATGACCAGAACAAAAGGAAATCCCTAGGAAATAAATCAGATTCTTATCTACACACACACACACACACACACACACACACACACACACACACACGGCATACCTAATTGCTCAACTCTCTATCCCCTAAATTCTCTGATGAAACTATATTATAAAACTTGTTCATTCATTAATTTATTCATAAAATAATTCATTTATTCCTACAGTAATTGAGTACTAGTATGTGCCAGGAACTGATTTTGGAGCTAATGATAACATAGACAGGTTCAAGTTTCTACCCTCACAAAAGCTTTAACCTTAGTGACTAACATTGATCAAATACATATTGAAAGCCAGTTACTGGGCTGTATCATCCCTCTATATGTATCATCCCCTTTATAACTCAAAGCAATCCTAGGAAGAGATAAAATTATGACTTCCATTTTCCAGATGAGAAGCCTGGGACTTAGCAAGCTCAAGTCACTTACCCAAGGAAAGAGATAACACAGCACTTTGAATCCAGAGAAGTAATCACAGTACCTGAGCTGGCGAAACCGTGCACTTCAATGCAAGATGTCAACTGCTCGTATCTCCTGCACTAGCTGAATGTGCTGACTGGACAAAAACAAAGAAAAATATTGCTCTCTTTCTTTCCAATGGAAAGGATTCTCCAGCTTTTTTGCTTGATCCCTTCTTCCCACAGCTTCTGGATCTGGGAAGAGGAGGGCCCTTGCCTTGCACTTGCTCCTCATTCTTCATTCCTTCCTCTATCAGCCCAGCACAGCAAACAGCAAGGAGGAAATTGCCTTTCCATCCCACGCACAGCTGTTGGAAGGAAGCCCTGACGGGGGCTGAGCTCTCCCAGAAAAGGGCTTCCCAGAAGAGGGTTTCCGGGAGGAGCCTCCCCTGCTTCTTCCTTTGGCCCCTCCAAGTCTGAATGAGTTTTTGTATGCATAGCCCCCATTATAAGCAGTTCAAGGTCTGGCATTGTTTCCCAGTCACAGCCCAAACAGGGCTCCCTGGCCCAGGTGGAGACCTAAGATGTAGAAGGAAAACGTGTGAAAAGGGAAGCAGAGAAAATGTTGAACTGCGTTCTCTGAGAGATGGCCTTTGGAGACACCCCAAGAGGCAGCTGCCCAACTGGCAGGGCCTGTGTCAGGCAGCTGTGCACCCGGAATGGAGGGTAGTACACATACGGCAGAGTGGGGCTGCGCCATATGTCACACACCCTTGCCTTCCTCTTCACTTCAAACAAGTTAACAGTGGACTACATCAGGAGGGAAGTGATGGCTCACCGAGCCAGCAACATGCCCCAGCTCTTCTTTATTAGCATCGTTCTTTCAACGTTCAGACTCTCTTGGACTCCCTCACTGCTACCAAGCGGCAGTTGCCAGTGATTACCCCAAGTCACTAGCAGCAGAGTTTGGAGTTAAAATACTCTGTAAGTATGGAGCTAGGGAGATGGCTGAGTGGATAAAGTGCTTACAGCTGAAGCAAAAGTACCCAACTTTTACTCCAGTTGCCCTCCATCCCCCCCCCCGCCCCCGCGCCAAAAGTTAGAAGCCAAAAGCCAAAAGCTGGAGCAATCTTCTGTAATCCGAGCACACTGATGGTGAGATGAGAGGCAGAGACAGGAAAATTTCTCAGAAGCTCATGGTGAGCATAACAGAGAACAGCAGAGTAAGAATCCAGATAGAGAAACCTGCCTTAAATAATGTGGAAAGGCAAGAACTGACCAAAAGTTGCTCTCTGACCTCTCCATGCACACAGTAGTGCATGTTCACCTTCACTCTTACACACATGAAGATCCCCACACACAAACATACACACACACCCCCTCTAAGGCTGAATTCTAAGTCTCTAGGTACAAGTATGAATGACCTGCATAAGTTAGTCTATCACCTACTTGAGAATCAGTTATCTGATCAGGAAAATGGAATTTATAAACCAGGTGTGATGTCTCAGGAAGCTAAGGCAGGAGGATTATTCAGAAATTTGAGGCCAGTCTGGGCCCCCTAGTGAATTGGTAGGTTAGATCTATAGTGTGAGAATCTGTCACACACAGAAAATATCGAGGCCACCCTGAGACTACATAGTGAATTCCAGGTCAGCCTGAGCTAGAGTGAAATCCTACTTTGAAAAAAAAAAAAAAACATAAAAAAAGGAAAAAAGGAGGTACAAGATCTATTCATTACTAGTCATAGTTGCTATGAGGACCTGGCACATGCCTTTAGTCCCAGCACTTGGGAGGCAGAGGTAGGAAGGGAGGATCACTGAGTTTGAGGCCAGCTTAAGACTACATACTGAATTCCAGGTCAGCCCAGGATAGAACGAGACACTACTCAAAAAAAAAAAAAAAAAAAGAAAGAAAGAAAGAAAGAAAGAAAGAAAGAAAGAAAGAAAAAGAGGGCTGGAGAGATGGTTTAGCAGTTAAAGGGCTTGCCTGCAAAGCCAAAGAACCCATGTTTGATACCCCAGGACCCATGTAAGCCAGATGGACAAGTTAGCACATGTGTATGGAGTTCGTTTGCAGTGGCTGGAGGCCCGGGTGTGCCCATTCTTTGTCTCTTTTGCTATCTGCCCTCTACCACTCATATAATAAATAAATAAATATTAACAACAACAAAAAAGAACGCAGTAGAGAGCTGGGATGTGGCTCAGATGGTATGGTACATGCACAAAGGACTGGATTCAATCCCTGGCACCACATGAACTGGTCAAAGTGGAGAATGTCTGTTATCCCAGTATTTGGAATATGGAGGCATGAGGATGTGTATGTAGTTCAAGGTCATCCTCAGCTACACAGTGAGATCCAGGCCAGCCTAGGATACATGATACCCATCTCAAAAAGGGAAGAGACAAGAGGAAATGGGAGAGGCAGAAGAAAAGAGAGCTAAGGTGAATGGAAAAGAAGGGAAGACAAGAAAACAAGGAAACAGTGAGCATGAAGGAAAGCAAAGCCCTTTTACATGCTGACTCAAGGTTCTGACTGAAAAATATTTTTTATCTTTCAGAACTTGAAACACATCATTCTGAGCCCTTCTGGATTTTAAAGTTTGAGTTGAATAATCTGTTATCCTGATGGGCTTGCCTTTATATATGACTTGATTTTTCTCTAACTATTTTCAATATATTTTCTTTAGTTTGTATGTTTGGTAGTTTAATTATGATATGGCATTGAGAGGTTCTTTCATGATTTTGTCTGATAGGCATTTTATAGGTTTCCTGTATCTGTATTAGCATTTCTTTCCCTATTTGGAGGAATTTTCTTCTATTATTTTGTTGAAAATACCTACTATGTCTTTGGAGTGAAGTTCTTCTCCTTGGATTCTTATGTATGATCTCTTCATAATGTCCTCAATGTCTTGAAATTCCCATTCATGCCTTCCTGTTTTTGTTGGACTGTAGTAGATCTGACACAGTGTCATCTAGTTTAGATATTCTGTCCTCTCCTTGCTCCATTCTACTGGTGAGACTTATACATAGTTTTCTATTTGACTTACTCTGTTTTACATTTCTAGTATTTCTGATTTGTATAATCTCTATTCCCTTAATCATGTCTTCTATTGACTTCCTTATTTCATTAAGTTGGTTTCCTGTGTTCTCTTGGGATTCCTTCAAGAGTTTGTTTCCTTCTTTGAATACTTTGAATCCTTTGATTTCTTTGAACATAGATATAATTATTTTTAAATTCTTTTTCAGGCATTTCATGTACATCAGTCTCACTGAAGGTCATTTCTGATAGGTTTGTAATTTTTTGGTGGAATTGTGTTGTCTTGAGTTTTTTATGTTTCTTGTATTATAATGTAGAGATTTTTGCATCTTGAGTTGATTTGATGCTTGGGTTTTCTAATTATCTGCAGTGTTTTAGCTGTGTAAATCTGACTTTATATACCTTCAGGGTAGGAGATTAAGGTGCCAGGTTTGGCTCTTATATTACTCCCAGAGTAACAGCAGAAGTGACCCTAAGTGTTGAGTTTGCCTGCTATGCACATATTCTAGTTGACTTGGTGGAGCAAATTACTGGGAAATTCTAAAATTCAACTGAGCAATATGCACGTTCAATCAAGACCCACTCAGAGAATTTATGAAGAATGACAGTACAAAATAGATCTTTAAAATTATTATTTACTTTGGTACATGGCACAAACAATTTCACTAAATTACTAATTGAGGGATAGAAGTCTACATTGTAGAATATATGCTACAGAAAAAGAAATAGAAAAATTGCAAAGATGTATTTCAGGTAAAAATTATGAAGACACAGGATTAAATCAAAAGGTGACAGAGTAGGACTTTGGATGTGAAAAGCATATACAAAATCAAATGGGGGCTGGAGAAATAGCTTAGCAGTTAAGGCGCCTGCCTGCTAAGCCTAAGAACGCTGGTTCCAATCTCCAGCGGTTCCAATCTCCAGGTCCCACATTTAGGCAGATGCAAAGTGACGCAAGGGTGCAATGCCTCACTTGCCCACAAAGGGGCGCACACATCTGGATTTCGTTCACAGCAGCTGAGAGACTGCTGGCGCACCCATCTCTATCTGTCTCCCTCTCCCTCTCTGTCTGTCTCTCTCTCTGTGTGTCTCTCTCCAAAAATAAATAATAAAAATAATTTAAAAATCAAAAAAAAAATCAAATGGGACATACACACAATGGATATATGTGGAGGTTGTCTTTAACCTCACCCACATCCCAGTTTTAATGTGTTTTATTTGGAAAATATTGTCTATTTAATGATTTTTATTGGCAATGTGTGGTCTCAGAATTAACAATTTCCAGCAGTAAAACAATAACTGACCCAATGATTATAAATACATGCAAGAAAAAAATAAAGGTATATTTTTAGACAACATTCATTAGAAGCACATTGTATAAGGAAATTATGTATTTATACATTATGTTTGAACTACAGTGGATAATAAACAAGCAACTCAACTTTCTGAGAATAAGATATTAATCTGGTAGGTACCTTCCCAAGTCAAATGCTGTCTATCTATGTTACCATTGTGCTACCTCTTGCCATGGAAATCCAAAGGAATGAACACATTCTGAGATGTTGGTGTGGTATACCTATTGCCTACAAACTGTAACATTTCCTTCTGGAGGGAGATTTAAGACGTAGGAATAAAGGAAACTTATGAGTCACAAAATAATTCAAATCTCAGGAAGCTTTTGAAATTTGTAAAATTTACAAAACCTCAAGATTTATAAGTAACAATCTAAGAAGAGGAGGCTTTGGGCCCGCAAGTGAAGCAGTGAGTTCCAGGACATAGCTTCCATGAGTCATCACCCATGCTGGGGTGAGCTTGTTGGTGATGCAGCAGCCATTAAGTGCACCATGCTCCTGTAAATAACCTCATCCTGCTCGGGTTCACTAAGCTAGACATGGGTTGATTCATTTCTTTGGTCTGTTGTTAGAATCCTACCTGGGGATGAATAGATGCTCATTCCCAGCTCTTCAGGAAAAGTTAACGTACCTGGTAATCTGCAACCTGATAATAATAAGTCTTTATGTAAAAGTCACAATCAAAATCATAGTCAAGAGACAAAAGACTGGCTTAGTAATGGTATAACATCCCGCCTACAGCAATAGGTGGGCCTAGTTCCATACTTAACAATCAAGAAAGCCATCAAGTGAATGAAATCCACTGCATGCAACCTTTCTCAAAGACCGCTATGGGCAGAGAAACTCAAAAGAAATATAATATTAGCCATCCCCAATTTCTTGTAGTTGAATTTTCCTTAAAACACCCCTTCAGTTATTCATTTAATTGTGAAACTTAAAGGCCTATAATACTGGGAAATTTAGAGAAACCTAAATTTGAAGTAAAAAGATATTCCTGGGGGGTTAGCAATAAACTATTTCATGGGTAAAATCTAGGTAATTGGAAGAAACCTACATCTGCATCAGAAGAAGGGCAGTGAGCTGGTATATCTTTAACAAAAGATTATCAAGAGGTTCCTCCTGGAAAGAGACATTGCAGCAGGTGTCCAGTGATGGAACTTTCCAAGAAAAGGGAAGAGGTAACACAAAAGTCCTGGGGTAGAAAGCAAAGTTAGTACAAAGATTTTACTATGAGATTTAAAACAAAGTTATAGAATAAAATAGAAAGATGTACCAATAAATATAACTAAATAGGCTAGAGAGATGGTTTAGTGGTTAAGGTACTTGCCTACAAAGCCTAAGGACCTAGGTTCAATTCCCCAGTACCCACATAAGCCAGATGCACAAGGTGGTGCATGCACCTGGAGTTTGTTAACAGTGGTTAGAGGATGTGGCATGCCCATTCTCTCTCTTTCAACTAAATAAATAAAATATTTTTTAAATAGCTAAATAAAAATCAAGACCAGGATATAGCTCAGATGATAGAGTGGTTGCTTTGGCATATGTAAAGTTCTGGGTTCCAACCCCAGCACTGAATAAACGGGGTATAGTTTTACACATCTGTAAACCTAGCACTCAGGAAGTAAAGACAGGAGGATCTGAAGTTCAAGGTAATCCTTAGCTACATAATGAGAATTCCAGGCCAGACTGGGCTACATGAGACTCTATCTCAAAAAAGAATTCTTACTTTTTATATTTTTATTTATTTGTTTTCAAGGAGAGGGAGAGAGAAAAAAGACAGGAATGAAGAGAGAAAGAGAGAGAAAGAAGGAAGGAAGGAAGGAAGGAAGGAAGGAAGGAAGGAAGGAAGGAAGGAAGGAAGGAAGGAAGGAAGGAAGGAAGGAAGGGAAGGAAGGAAGGGAGGGGAGAAGGAGAAGGAGAAGGAGAAGGGAAGAAGGAAGAGGGAAGGGAAGGAATGGAGGCAAGCAAGCATTCGAGGGCTTCTTTCCACTGCAAACTCCAGATTTATGTGCCACTTTGTGCATCTGACTTTACATGGGTACTGGAAAATTGAACTCAGGCCGACAGGCTTAGAAAGCAAGCACCTTCAACTATGGAACCACCTCTCCAGCCTCCCCCCCCAAAAAAATATGTTTTGAATCAAAGGTGTGATCCCTGGGGATGGCTTTGCACGTATGACTGTGTGTGCATTAGGGGGTTGAACTCTGGTTTGGAAAAGTAACATGGTCCTCCTGGACAAACATATTAAGCCATGTAATTTTCAACCTATTCACTTTCACACCCCTGGGGAGGACTGCATTCAGCTTCATCAGCAATTATTTAAACACAGCACCAAAATCGTCAGCTGGGAATGGGCTAAGACAGGGCAATGTACAGTCACTATTAGAGCAGAGACTTTGGGTATGACCTGTGGAAAGACCTCTTGCCATGTGGGTTTGCTCTGCCAAGCAAGGACTACATTTGTCAGTGCTTTGAAACAAGGATTATGTAGAGAGGCGGGTTGTTGTGGGAAACTTTTTCCCTGGGGCAATGCAAACACATCTATTCACCTAAGATAGGACAGAGATGACAGACCAAAGTACAATTGCACCAAAATCAATTTTTGGTGCACCAGTGGGTTTATTGGGGTTATTTACAGAGCAAGGTGAGGGCTTGCTGACAGGAGCAATGGATGACTCAAAGGCAGCTGCATCACCAAAAAGCCCACCCCAGCATAAGTCACCACTCATGGAAGCTGCATCTCTGGGGCATACTGAATGACTTGAAGGCAGCTGGATGGTTGGAGAGTCTCGAGTCCACTACATGACTTGCTCCTCAAGGGGTCACTTTCCCTTTATATAGCTTTAGGGATGGGGGTCTTATAACCTTTTTCCCAGACTTACTGACTTCCTGGGTCTCCTGAGCTTCCTTCTTCCCCTGAGGGGGGAATGTTTCAGTTGCTAATTAACATCGGTCAAAGTCTGCCTTTCAACAGCTGTTGATCATTCCTATAACCCTGGGTAATGGTCATCTAACCTTTTAACTTTCATCTCTTCACATCTTATTGAATTTTTGACTCCCTCCTGAAGGATATTTCAATTGAGCAGAATCTGCTACTAAACTGATCCCTCTGTAATTTCAACACATTTCCCCAGCTATTTCCAACTGAAAGCTACTTTATTGACATGGCTGAAAATTCATCAACCACACCCTGATGTAAAAGTGGGTGGAGTTTGAAATGTCACTTACCATTGGTAAGGTTTCTTGATTTGAATGGGAAAAGCTGAAAATCTAACCAATAGCATTCGTTAGAGGGTTTTGCAGCTCTGCAGAATGATGGCCCACCCTAAGCTAGACATCTCTTAGAGCTGCATTACTTTTAAAAGTCTTTTTTACATAGAATAAGTCCAGCTACTGAAAATATAGATGGAATAATCAAAGGCATTAATGAGCCTTTAAAAGATTTTGCTTTATTTAGGTACTCATTCAGTTCAAACCTTTGAAATAATAGTTTTTATTCAGTTAATTTAATAAGGTCTATATGCACAGTTAATTTAATAAAGTCTATTGAATAGAAAGAATCTATTAGGCAGTGGTTATAAGCCTTTTTAAGGTGGGGAAGAGAGATCATACACTTCTCTGAGGAGCTAAAGTAATGAGCCTTTCCCCCAGAAAATAATATGTAAAGAAAGAAGAATTTGCATTAAGTATCAAGGAGTTGATTGATCCCCTCAATCTGTTGTTGATGTTCCCTGCTTTAGACCTTAGAGACATTAGAATACAAAGAATGGCAATAATAAGCCCTTAGATCTGCAGGGCACTGAACAAAACATTTCATTTTCATATGTGATATGTACAAGTAAGGCATGTCTATCCCTTAAAACCATTAAAAAGCTAAATTTTTATAAAATATGCCTAACATACTAGTAGTTCCTTTTCTCATTGTTGTGACCAAATACCTGACAAGAAGCAACTTAAGGTAGGAAGGGTTTATTTTAGCTTATGTATGTATAGGAAAATACATTATGTATAGGGTTTTGTTACTAAGGTTTTGGACATCCACTGGGGGGGGGTCTTGGAACATGTCCCTCTAGGATAAGACAGGACAACTGTCCCCCATTTTGCTTTTCCTGTCTTCCATGGATGGGTATTTGGGATATTTCTACCTCATAGCTATTATGAACAATCCGGTTATAGATATGGGTGTGAACATACCCTTTAAGACACCCCTTTCCATTCTTTGGGGCACATACACAAAAGTGGAATGACACAAAAGTTTGGATGCAGCCCTCTGGGTGCAAGAAACACTATTACTTGGCAATTCTGAGTCATGTCCTTTGTCAAAAGGGCTCCATGAAAATGTAAAATTGGGGGCTATGGAGATGACTCAGTGGGTAAAGTGCTTGCCATGCAAGCATAAAGACCTCAGTTCAGATACCCCAGAACTCATGTAAATGATGGGTACAGAGTCACATCCCTGTATTCCAAGTGCTGGGGACGTGGAGACAGAAGGATCCCAGAGACTCATTGGCTAGCTTCCTGAGTATAGGTTTAGTACAGTGTAGGTCAGTTCCAGGTTCAGTGAGAGATCCTGTCTCAAAAAAAAAAAAAAAATAAGGTGGAAGAGCAATTGAGGAAGGCCCTCAACACATGCATACATGTACATACACATCCACACATATATGTGTGCCAACACACATGAACACCACACATTGAAAAAATGAAATTGATACTCCATTGCCAAGCCATTCATGAAACACACGTCCTTGTTCCTTATTCTTTTTATATATTTTATTTATTTATCTGAAGGCAAGAAAGGGGCAGAGAGAGAGAGAGACAGAGTTGGAGAGAGACATAGAGAGATAGAGAGAGAATGGGCACGCCAGGGCCTCCAGCCACTGCAAGGGAACTCCAGATGCATGTGCCCCCTTGTGCATCTGGCTAATGTGGGTCCTGGAGAATCGAACCGGGATCCTTTGGCTTTGCAGGCAAACGTCTTAACTGCTAAGCCATTTCTCCTTATTCTGTATATAACATGTCTTCAATCATGAAGATTTCACCTCCTACATTGTTATTTCAGTAGTTTTTAAATTTTTACAAGTATGAATTAATTTTATAATGAAAAGGCAAGAAATATTCTTTTAACACTTTTGAGAACTAAGTCTCAAAAGGTATCTCAACTATCTCATGAAACCATCAATTCAAAGGCAATTTATAATGGGAATATTGGTGAATGGACATTTTCTGGTAAAAAAAAAAAAAAAAAAACTGATAGGGATTATTTGAAGACATTTTGTTCAGTATGAAACTGAGAATGAGGACATGAAAGTTCCCTCTCCTCTTTGCCACCAGTATCCATTGTAATGTTAATCAATGACACGAAGTGTAATGAAGTCTTCAAAAGGGCCCAGATGTTTATGTTCTCAGTTGTCACATAAAAAGAATCTACGTTAAGTGGGAAAGTGTTATTCTTCTAGAATGTAGACAAGTAGACATATGGTAATTTTAAAGGTGAAACTAACCAACATGACTTTCAGACTATTCATTTGAAATGACCAGGACAGCACCAAGCATGAGCAGTTGCTCATCTAAGAATGATGGAAACTCCTTTTTTTTTTAAAATGAAATAATTTTACTAACTGTGGTAATTGAACTTAGAGCTTAGGGTTAGCACTGTCATGGGTAGTGTGCCCTACCTTTTTACCTACACTTCTAAATCTCACTTTGTACCATTTCCATCTCAGGGAAGATGAGGCCTTAGGATGTAAAAACACTCATCTTTTTAAACTTTCTATGATCAGAAAGACGAAAAATTTAAATGATTAATCATTTTGTACTGAGAAGGAATGAATCCAGCACCTTTCACGTACTAGGCAAGAACTTGAATAGTATGCCGCACCTACAACAGGAAAGACACACTTTTTGTTCCTTTTTCAGAGACCATGCTCTATTTCTTCTTCATTTTCTGAGTATTCTTCACAACTAAATGATAAAAAATTGATAGTCATGGGCTGGAGAGATAGCTTAGTGGTTAAGGCACCTGCCTGCTAAGCCTAAGAATGCCCGCTTGATTCTCCAGGTCCCACGTTTAGCCAGATGTAAAGTGACACAAGGGCACAATGCCGCACTTACCCGTAAGGGAGCACATGTGTCTGGAGTTCAGTCACAGCGGCTGAGAGGCTGCTTGTGTGCCCATTCTCTCTCGCTCTCTCTCTGACTCTCTCAAAAAAAAATTGATAGTCAACAAGGTGATTAAGATAAATTCAAAGTTAGGTTTTTTAGAGGATGCGTTCTCTCTTAAAATAACAAAATTTCATTATATTTTTAATTGGTCAGGATGTCTACTTTTTTAACCTTTTTATTGACAATTTTCATATAAGTCCATAATACACTTTGATCATAATTCCTTTCAATTACCTTCTTTTGTCCTCCCTTCCCCACCTCTCTTCCACTGAACACCTTTTTCCAACTAGGCACTCTCCTATTTTGATGAAAGACAGGATTTTAATAATCTGTGTTTTGGGCTACCTGAAGATGGTGGAATCAATGGGTACTTGAGTCACAAGTGTTCAGTTACCACAGTTAGACAAAATTAGTTCATTACAAAAAAAACTCTTTGTAGCAGACAGCTTCAGGTTCGCTGAGATGAACTTCCAGACCAGGCACAGTTATGGAGGAAGGGATATTATTTATTGAAGCTTACAGATCCAGGGGAAGTTCCATAATGGCAGAAGAAGCGGCCTGCTCTCCACAGGGCCAAGCAGAGAGAGCAAAAGCCAACCAGCCACCACAGCACACAGAGCAAAACTACAGCCAAAAGGTCACACAGCACACTTCAGGAACTCCTGCTAGGAACATTTGCATATCTTTACAATGGAATCTCAAACCCACACCATTAACACCTTAAGACCGGCCCCCAGTGACATTGCCTCTAGCAAGGTGATTGCAGATGCAAATTATAACTAGTAAAACACTGAATATATTGGGGGACATATATTCAAACTACCACACTCTTCAAAACATCATAGGGCCAATGGGCTGGGCATGGTAGTGCATGCCCTTAATCCCAGCATTCAGGAAGCAGAGGGAGGAGGAGGAATGCTGTGAGTTCCAGGTGAGCTTGGACTAGAGGGACAGCCTATCTTTAAAAAAAACACTAAAATCAAAACAAAACAAAACAACCAGAACCATCATAGGCCCATCTGTATTATTCAAAGTCAAATCAGTCAAATCTAAGACCTCAGCCTATGTCAGTCACAGTCTCTGTTGAATTCAGGCAGTCAGGATCTGATTGAACAACAGGTTCCTTTTGAAAGTCCCTGCCCATTGATTTACAGCTCTGCCTTGACATGTAGGTCATGTTTTCTGAAAAGCCTAGAATTTCTTCATGGTTTATTATGGCTGTCCTCAACTACCATGAACATTCATAAAGTGTACGGGGGTGATTTCTTGTTATAGATATAAGTATTTTCAGAGCAGGGGCCACCAGGTATACTGCTTATTTCCCACTCCCCATAGAGTTTAATGAATAGTGCCGGTGTCAGAGATATTTGTTCATTTTCAGAGAGTCTCTTCTACAAAAATTAAGGAGATCATTACCAGAACATCATTAACAAAAGAAGATGGGTAGATGAGCACTCTTGAGATTATGGCATAAACTTGATAAACTCTCTTATTCTTGTAAGAACCATATCAGTTGGTAAATCATAGAAAATTGAGTGTGTGGCCAGGTGCGGTGGCACACACCTTTAATCCCAGCACTTAGGAGGCAGAGGTAGGAGGATCACTGAGAGTTTGAGGCCACCCTGAGACTACATAGTGAATTCCAGGTCAGCCTGAGCTAGAGTAAGACCCTACCTTGAAAAAAAAAAAAAAAAAAAAAAAAAAGAAAATTGAGTGTGCATGTATGTGCCTCCCCACATACACAGGTGTTAGCTTATTTAATCAACTTCTAAGGCTCAGATTTCTATCTTTGGACTAATGTGTCCCTGTCTGTATTTTCAGCACAGACTGCTGCCCTTCACAGCCAACATCTTCCTGGTACTATTAACATGTATGTCTCAGAAGCCCTTCACACTAGACATTTCCCAAAGCCCTGCTTCTTAGCCTCCAAAATTCTAGATCTGTCAGGGTTGGTCCTGTATTTTGCTCACTGTTGGCTTCCTTAGACCTAGAATAATGATTGGCATTCGGTGGGTGTTCAGTAAAGGGCCTTGGAAAGAAAAACAGTGGATGAATGAAGACAGGCAGATAGAATCTGCCATTAATATCACACAAGTTGTAAGAGCATTCTCTGCCACTCTGGAGGTAAGACCTCACCCCTATTATCTGTCCCTCCAGCCTCCTTGCTTCCTGCCACCTCTTCCCGACCAGCCTTTTAATATCCTTAAAATCTACTGCATTAGAACAAGTGTTCCTTGATTACTCATGGTTGTCCCACTTTTTTCAGTCCCTGTCATCCACTCTACACTCCTGCAATTTGTTTTGTTTTGTTGAGACAGGATCTCAAGTAGCCAACTGGCCTCAAACTATATAATCAAGACTGTTCTTGAACTCCTGATCCCTCAGCCTCCACCTCCCACCTCCTGTAATCTTGAATAATCTAGAGTTCCCAGCCCACATTCTACTCTTTCACCCCTCTGTGCTTTTCTCAACTGATGACTTGCTGAAGTGTTTTCTCTGTCCACTGAAGAAGCCTTCCTTAGCCTAGTTTCCTCATTCAATTCCCAGGGCAGGTGATGTCTATTCGATGAAGTCTTCCCCTGATATTCCAGGCAACCAGGTAGGATTCTTCCTCTTGAATGAAAAATGATGGATGAATGAAGAAGTGCTTTTTCTACCCATTTTAGGTCTTGGAAAACAGAGAAACACGATGAAGGCAATTTGGGGATGGGGGAGTGAACACACGTGTGTGTTTGTCTGCATGTGTGTGGGGAGTGGGAGGGTGGTGTGTGTATGCATGTGTGTGCAGATGTAGAGGACAGAGGACAATACTGGGTGGCATCCTCTATTGCTATCTCTTCCACATTGTTTGGCTGTCATAGTCTCCCATGGAACCTACAGCTGCAGCTTTGGTCAGACTGGCTGAGCAACAAGTTCCAGTGATGCTTCTGTTTCTGTGCACCCCTCCCCCCCCCAGTACGGAGGTTACAGGATTATGTGACCATGCCCAGCTTTTTTTTCCAAGATATGGTCTGGAATTCACAATGTAGTCTCAGGGTGGCCTTGAACTCACAACTAACCTCTTATCTCTGCCCCCCAAGTGCTGGGATTAAAGGTGTTCACACCACACCCGGTCTACCCAGCTTTTTACATGGGTGCTGAGATTGAATTCAGGCCCTCTCAGGCCCTTATGCTTATTGGGCAAGCGCTCTTAGCCACTGAATAATCTCCCCCACTCCCCAAAGTGAAAGCAATTTTGATGGGTTGCCATAAACATTTGTGAGAGATTTTGTTGTTGTTGTTGTTGTTGTTGTTTTTGTTTTGTTTTGTTTTTTTTTTTGTTTTTTAGGTAGGGTCTCACTCTAGCTCAGGCTGACCTGGAATTCACTATGTAGTCTCAGGGTGTCCTTGAACTCATGGTGATCCTCCTGCTTCTGCTTCCTGAGTTCTTGGATCAAAGGCGTGTGCCACCACACCCGGCTCTGTGAGAGGATTTTGTGTGGTAGGTTTTCACATGTTCTATTAATTCTATGGTGGATACCCAGGTGCAAGATCATGTGCATCTTATGGCAAATGTATGTTACTTTGAGAAGCTGCCAATTTTTCTCCAAAGTCCTGCATCTTGTCTGCACTTGGCATTGCAGCATTTTTATTTTAGCTATTCTAATAGGTATGGTAAGGGATCTGCATGTTTGAACTCCAACATTTTGTACAGTAGTCAGATCTTAATAAATATTTCCCAAACTGAAATAAACTCACCCCATTTTTATGTTCTGTTTTATTCTACTGTTTTTATGATTTATTTTTTCAAAGAGAGTTTCATGTACCCTAGGATGGACTCAAATTCACTATGTAGTTAAGGGTGAACTTGAACTTCTGATCCTCTTGCCTGCACTGATCCACAGTGCTGAGATTGCAGGTGTGATCCATCATGCCCAGTGCTGGGGGTTAAACCTTGTCTTTGTCCATGTTAGCAAATGCTATGCCACTGAGATATTTCTCTAGCCACTGCTTCTGTTTTAAAATTCAGTAATATGGGCTGGGGAGATGGCACAATAGTTAATGGTGCTTTCTCGCAAAGCTTCTGTCCCAGTGTCAATTCTCCCAGTGCCCACATAAAGCCATTTGTACAAAGTGGTGCATGTACCTGGAGTTGGTTTGCAGTGGCAGAAGTCCTGGCATGCACATTCTCTCTCCCTCTCTCTCTCCCCTTCTCTCTCTCCCCCTTCCAATCTTTTTGTCTGCTTGCAAATGAATAAAAATTAAAAAATAGCCAGCCATGGTGGTGCATGTCTTTAATCCTTGCACTTGGGAGGCAGAAGTAGGATGATTGCTATGAGTTGGAGGGCACCCTGAGACTATGTTGTGAATTCCAGGTCAGCCTGGGCTAGAGTGAGACCCTATCTCAAAAAATTAAAAAAAAATCACTAATATAAATACTCTTTTTATTATACTTTAAGTAAGCTTTGCCTATAAAACATACAAAGAAATTATAAAGGACAAAAGTAGTAAACTCCCTCTTACCCTTTTATATTCCTCGTCCAAGTCCAAAATTATTCTTACTAGGCTATAACAATGTAACCTATAAGTTTTGTGCAAAGAAATTGATGACTTACAAACAATACTGCTTATGAAAGCTTCTACTCACATGAACAAGAGTCTCTGCCATGGGCTGGTGAGTTGGCTCAATGGATAAAGTATTTGTTGTGTAAATGTGAGTACCTGACCCCATGCACAAGCCAGAAGCCACTGATGGCTTCTATAATCCAGAATGCCAATGCCAAGATGGAAGGTAGAGCCAGGAGAATTTTCAGGAAGCACAAAGACCAGCTAGACTGAAGATCTCAGCAAAAGCTAATAATGAGATTGAGATACTCTGCCACAAAGAAGATGAAAGGCAAAGACTTACCCCTGAATGTCTTCCTGACCATCATGCATACACCATGGCATACAAAGGCCCACAAATGTGCTTCCGTGCACATGCTCATACACACATACACACATGCAAAAATAATTAAAAAATATAAAAGAGCCGGGTGTGGTGGCGCACGTCTTTAATCCCAACACTCGGGAGGCAGAGGTAGGAGGATCGCCGTGAGTTCAAGGCCACCCTGAGACTACATAGTTAATTCCAGGTCAGCCTGGACCAGAGTGAAACCCTACCTCGAAAAACCAAAATATATATATATATATATATGAGTCACTGCTAGGTAATCCACTTGAGTGAGCTAGTCCCTGTGCCTGGACCTGCTCATATAGTAGCTTGCTCACCTTTGCAAGCCTAGGAGAGAAGTATTCTTCTTGTTGTGAAAAGACAGAGCCTGAATTTAATGAAGCTGACACACTTTCCCAAAGCCATCCATCCAGTAAGAGGTGACACCAGGGCTCAAGTAGGTTGGGCTGATTCCCAGGACCATGGTACAAACCATTCCATGCATTTAATTTTCTAGAGTAGCTGTTCAGTAACCAGCAGCAAAATAACAAAATGTGAAGTTGCTTTAATTTTGCAGAGGTATAAGGCTTCAGGAACTCAGTTTTGGGACAGTTTTCTTGAGTCAGAGGCACAGATTTCCCTAGGCCTGGATGGAACGCCTGCTCATATAGTAGCTTGCTCACCTTTGCAAGCCTAGGAGAGAAGTATTCTTCTTGTTGTGAAAAGACAGAGCCTGAATTTAATGAAGCTGACACACTTTCCCAAAGCCATCCATCCAGTAAGAGGTGACACCAGGGCTCAAGTCAAGGTTGGGCTGATTCCCAGGACCATGGTACAAACCATTCCATGCATTTACTTTTCCAAGCCAAGAGAGTAGCTGTTCATTCCTTAACCAGCAGCAAAATAACAAAATGTGAAGTTGCTTTAATTTTGCAGAGGTATAAGGCTTCAGGAACATAACCATAGTCCTTACATCAGTTTTGGGACAGTTTCTTCAGATCAGTCAGGAGGCACATGGATGGAGGGAGAAGGACCTTCGGCCTAGGAAACCTGAACTGCCTAATGGAACGTGTGGCTATGGATTTCAAATCTCATTCTTTCAAAGCCAGCAGCTCTAGTTGGACTTAATGAGCAAACTAGACTTACATCCTGGTTAATTCTCCCCTGTTCATCCAGTCTTCAACTACATTTACTCAGCACATACTTGAAAGCATACTCCTCCAACAGGTCTGAGCTGAAGTTATAATAATAGTTACTTTGTATGGTGTCATAAAAATAAAGTAGTATTAAGCCGGGTGTGGTGGCGCACGCCTTTAATCCCAGCACACGGGAGGCAGAGGTAGGAGGATCGCCAATAGTTCAAGGCCACCCTGAGAATACATAGTTAATTCCAGGTCAGCCTGGACCAGAGTGAGACCCTACCTCACAAAACCAAAAATAAATAAATAAATAAATAAATAAATAAATAAATAAAGTAATATTATATGAATATATGTAAGACAAAACAAGTAATATATTAACCTGTATCATCTAGTGACTGCTGAATAATTAAACACATCCAAAAATAACAAAGAGCTTCAGTCTTTAGAGGCGGACATGCCCAGCACTCATTCTGAGAAAACAAAATGAAACAAAACATTTCGCCAAACACATGGAGTTAAACATATGGCCAACAAAGCACTAAATGGGAATTCAGATGTTTGGCCTTAGTATTTTGATTTCACTTATTTCTTCTGATATTGTTACCTAATTTCTCCCAAACCTATCAACAGTATGCTTCTATGAGCTTAGCGATGAATCTATTTCTTTGCATATTATTGGCTGTGCAAGATAAAAGGCACACATGCCAGGATCCCATTAAATGGTCACTTTCTATATCCCCAAAAGTCAATCATTGCTCCAAGATGAAAATGCATATGCTAAAAAAAAGTTATCCAATGAAATTATCTCCTAAGGAAATAGTTGGTGGCGGTGGGGGCTTCACTGGACCTAATTCTAAAATGTCAGACTCACATCTTGTAGTTGTATAGATTGACATCAATTTCTAAACTTTCCTTACAATCAACTGTACAGCAGAAAGAGATTTCATTTGCTTTGATCCCCAAATTACTCTAAACAAATAGTGTCACCAAGTAATTATTGTCACAGAAAATTATGGCAACTTGAAAAGCTATTTGGCTCAAAGTTCCTAGTAGTAAAACTCAAGGGTGATTTTTATTTTTTATGAATTTGGAGAGCTTCTCTCAGCCAGCAGCAGTTCCTCTACACTTGGGCCTACATGTAATATTCTTATTGCAATGCTTAAACATTCCAGAATTATAGAATCTACTGAAAAACTACCATTTAAACAAATTTATATGCAGTACCAGTGATTAATGAGAAAACATTAAATAGCAGAATGACTGGAAACTCTCCAGTAAGCCTTCCAAAGTATATGCATTATGGATGCATTTCTCATACTTGAAAGTTAGACAACCCTAAGAAAAAATACATATTCATAAAAATCATAAGATACACAGCAATAATCTGATTTTTCTATAAAGTTCTATTTTTTCTCAATGGAAAAAAACTTATTTATCAAGACCACTGAGCATAAGGAAATAATTAAACATAATCCCCAATAGCCTAGCACTTAATGTTTTAAAATTCAAACTTTTCATCCTGACAGATACATTTATCCTTGAGAAGATACCATTTCTCCTGTAAGAAGTGCAGTCAAAAGTTTACTGTGAATTATAGCCTCGTATACCACATATAGGAACAAGCAGCTAAAATCAGTTTCTCTTTTCCCAAAAGCGCCTTTAGACATTTATTCTTAAGGAAATAAACAGCAAAAACAACGTTTTGATTTGTCCTTTTTGGTTTGCCAGCTGTTCTGACCTCACTTCTGATATATTTTTTTTTCTCCACCTAACAATTGCCTAAACCAAAGTTGGAAGACCTCAGTCCTTTCTGACAAAAGCATCATTCTCATATAATTCAGAGACATGGCTTTCAATCCTTGTCCAAATAAAATCATTCTACAGACAAGCTAATCACAGCAAAGAGGGACAAGACCCCTGATATTTTCACTTGATGACCATTACTCACTGACAAATGTGTTCTGCTTCATCCTCGGTCGCCTTGCTGAAGCTCCAGGGAATGGAGAAGGTTGGCCAGTTTTCTCCCTCAAGGTCCTCCTCCATGGTAGGAAGCCAAAACAGCCCACCTTCCCTGAGGATGGAAACAGAGAGTCGCTTCCTTATTCTTTTATAAGAAGAATGATGGAATCATAACAACTGCTATCCAAGAAGTGGAAGAGAGGAAGGAGAGGCGGGATCGATACTGGGAAGCCAATCCTATGTCATCACTCTGCTACTTGGAAACCAGATATGCTTAAACAATCACGTGCTTTGAGAGATTTGAGGATGCAGAAAGGGACTAGCTTTGTCTTTTGTAAATTATTAACAGGGACATTTTCTCTGACCACGATCAAAGATGCAAAGACTGCTCACTGCAGAAAGAAGCAATCTGGCTTGGCATAGAACACGGGCACAGACAAGTTCAGAAGCAAGAGCTCCGAGCGCAGCTCTAACACTGACTCCTGTGATCAGGACAACCCCGTGCAGTACAAATCAAAGTGATGCAACATGGGGAATGAAGTGGCAGCTTCGGAAGTATTCGCCTCTGATGAAAACGAAGATTTGCTCCTTCCCATGGGATAATTCACTAGGGGATATTTGGCACTCAGCAATGGAAGGAAGCCACCTGCACACATTTCTTACACCCTTCCTAGATTTCAAAGTGCTCTTGAACTTCTCCCCTGACTTTCTTGAGCTCTATCCAAATTTGAGATTTAACACATCTACCTTAAGGCTGGTTGCACACTGCCAATTTTAATGCTAGATCCTACTCTGTAATTTAAACTCAGTGGGAAAATGCTGACCCACCAAGCATTTAGAAAGCATCAGTTTCTCATGACTAGGGATATTTGGGGCATACTCTTGAATAGTGTTCAGTGACCCTTTTTCTCAAGACCAGGAGCTCATAACCTTGGCAGTAATGACATTTTAAAATTTTGTGTGAGTGGAGGGGGGTGGGGAGAATGTGTGTGTGCCACCACAAGTGTGGAGGTCAAAGGGTCCATCCTTTCCTTTCTCCTTTTATTTTAGTTATGTGGTGTGTGTGTGTGTGTGTGTACAAGCACATGCATGTGTGGTGTTCCATACATTCACCTATAGCAGGGATGTAATACAGTGGCCAAAGCAGAACATCATTCTTCTACCTGATCTTTTTTTTTTAATTTGAGAGTGAGAGAGGAAGAAGGAAAAGGAGAAATGGGGAGAGAATGGGCACACCAGGGACTTCAGCCACTGTGAATGGACTTCAGACTCATGCTCCCTCTTGTGCACATGTGTGACATTGTCCATTTGCATCACTTGTCTAGCTTATGTGGGACCTGGAGATCCAAACATGGGTTCTTAGGCTTCACAGGCAAGTGTCCTAACTGCTAAGCTATCTCTGGTCTCTGTTTTGACACGGAGTCTCTTTACTGTTTCCAAAGCTTGTGTGGCTCTGATGATTCATGGGTTTCTGCTCCCCTGCCAGACTGGGGTTACAGGTGAATGTGGTGACACCCAACTGTTTACATGGGATCTGGAGATTCAAACTCTGGCAGTCACAGGCTCTCTCAGGCCTTCAAGGTCGCACAAGAAGTGCACTTAACTTCTGAGGCATTTCTTCAGCCCTCCTTTCACCTTCTTTGATACAGGATCTTTTGTTGTTTCGTCACTGCAAATGAATGCCAGATTGAGATTCTCCTGGCTCTACCTCTCATTGTTGTACGCATCCTGGGATCATAGACACATGTGCCACTTTGCTTCCAGCTTGACACGGGTGCTAGAGAGGATCAAACTCAGGTCGGCAAGCTTGCAAGCAAATGCCTTTAATCACTGAGCAATCTCCCCAGCCTAGCATTATTGGCTTTTTAGGCTGGATACATTTTTGTGCTGGAGTATGTATTGCAGCATACATCTCAGTACATGGCGATACCATCTCCTTTGTTGTGAAAACCAAATATGTCTGCAGTCATTGTCAAATAGCCCCTGGGAAGCAAAATTGACTCCAGTTAAAACCACTGCTTCAGGGCTGGAGAGATGGCTTAGCGGCTAAGGCACCTGCCTGCTAAGCCTAAGAATGCTGGTTCCAACGTCCAGCGGTTCCAATCTCCAGGTCCCACGTTTAGCCAGATGCAAAGTGAGGCAAGGGTGCAATGCCACACTTGCCCACAAGGGGGCGCACACATCTGGATTTCGTTCACAGCAGCTGAGAGACTGCTGGCGCACCCATTTCTGTCTCCCTCTCCCTCTCTGTCTATCTCTCTCTCTCTCTCTAAAAATAAAATAAAAAATAATAAAAAAAATTTAAAAAAACCACTGCTTCAGACTCATTTCTTTTAAGCACAGTTTGTACCAAAGAAGAAGAATGTCACCACAATGTTCCATGGTAATGCTAAATCTGAGATGGGCTCATGCCAAAGGCAGATGGTAGGTAAACAGTCAAAGCTTTGGGTGAAACATACGACTCATATGCCCAAGTGCAGGTGGTTAATTAGACTTGTCAAAATGGATACACATTTAACATGGGGAACAAAATCAACTTTCCAATGACATTTGCCAAACCTTTCACCATCCTAGTTTCCAAAACATATTTGGAATATGCTCATTTCTCCTTAGTTCCACATTCATTATTTTACCTTGGTTGCTGTCATACATTGTGAAACGTGGTTAGTTCTGGCCAGCTATTCCTAGCTCATCTTTGACAGCAAAGCAAATAAAGGCACAGATAATGAGGACATAAATCCTCTGGCTACTTGTGTAACCTTAACCAACCCTAGTTGGCATGTTTCCTTGAGAACCCTAGGATCCTGCAGGAAAGAGGGAGAAAGTCTTTTCAATTAAATACACCAACAGCAGGGGCTCTAAACACAACACTAAGAAAATGAGGTGCACGACTTCACAAGCAACAGTGCAATTCAATAAGCTCACAGGAGATGATCCCTCATTAGGAAGGATGGCATGCCTGAGGGACAGCCAACACCTGAGGGAAAGTTGTCTTGATACTGGGGGTGATCAAAAGGAAGGTGACTTCCTCCAGGGGTAATGTGTCAGCACACTTTCTGTCCACTCCAGGGCTTATTTTAGAGACTGATGCAACAGGGGAAGTTGGCAAAGTGCTGAAATTTGTGCTTTGAGATTGTTATAGATATACTTTAAGTGAATTCCTTTAAAATTACTTATGCATATGATCATCTGTATTAGAATGGCCAACAGAAAAACAGATAAGTACTATTTTACTGTTGTAGTGAGCTGTACATTGCTGGGATGCACATTCAAACCAGGCACAGTGTAGGGGAGGAAGGGATTTCTTTCAAGCTTACAGATTCAGCAGGGAAAATTCCATCAGTGGTGGAAGAAGCTCCTTCCATACATCCAAGCAGAGAGAAACGATCAACAGCCAGCAAACTACAAAAAACAACAAGCCCCAAACCAGCAGCAAACATCAGAGGCCATGCCAGAGCTCACACCTCTCTACATACCTTTGAGCTGGAAATCAGATTTTCCCCCAAACATACCTTTGGCCTGACTCTAGGATCCGCCCCCAGTAACACCTTCTCCAGCCAGGCAGCTGGAGATCCAAGTTACAAATCTTAATAAAACACATGAGTGTACGGGGGGGCATACATTCAAACTACCAAATTTAGCATTGAGAAAATAAATTTTTACTCCTGCAGGTACTCCAGGGATAATTTAAGGTTGTTCAGATAAACTCCATAATTGGGTCTGATATTCAAGGCTCCACTTTTCTCTCTTCGGCTTTCTTTCCCGAACCTTCCATGCTTCTTCCTCTTCTTATACTTTTAGTACCAGTTTTCTTAAGGAAGGCAGTGAGCTGCATGATTTTCCACCTCCCAAATGTTTACCTTTTCTCCTCCTTAACTCTAGAACACCATTTTCTTTCTTCCTGATCCAAACTAATCTTCCTCAAACTCCTGAGTGTACTTCCTGTGGTGCCTTCCACTTTCTTCAAGAGATTGCATCACCTCTTCTCAGAAAATCCCAAAGTACTCTTTACCTGGGCAAAAGCCATTATCACACCTGCCTTCCAGTACAGCTGGTAGATTGCAATCCCTGTTAGGGTAGCAAGTTTGGTTTACGTTGTTCATGGATATAACTCAGAAAAGTGGAGTGGTCCATCACAGGCTTTCAAATATCAAACTCAATATGAGTAAACTACTTTTATCTCCATTCAGACTGTAAGGTCTTCGAAGACAAATGAACAGAAAGAACTAAACCTACAATCCCAAGCATAGTGAATAACTCAGTAACCTGTTATTACACAGAAGCAAAGAACCACACACACACACACACACACACACACACACACAGTTACTAGCTTTTACCTCTCATTCAAGAGGGGAGTTAAATTCGATTTTTCAGGTAGGCATATTTACCGGGATTTTAATATACATATATATATATCATATCTATATGTTATATATATATGTTTTTATATAAATATATAATATATATATGTTTTATATATATATGTTTTTATAAAAATATATATATAATATACATATTTATATATATTATATATATATAATTTTATTTTATTAACTTAATTTAATTAATTTAATTAATTTATTTATAATTTATTTAATTTAATTATATTTAAATATATATTTATTTATTTTAAATAGCAACTTTCATTCTGAAGGAATTTACTGCAATCCTCCAAGAGATAATTTCCAATAGGCCCTACCCACTTCCTTTGTAAAAAGGAGTCATTGGATGGTCATTTCTCCCAGAACTTTTGAGATAGGAGATAACACTGCCAGTTTCACTTAACAGGAGGGCATAGAAAGAGTATTTTCATAGCTCAACTCTCATTGGCTGGATAGCCAAAGGTCAGCCTCCCTAGTGTTGGGATTAATGGCATGTCCCACCATACCTAGCACAACTCTAAAAATTTTGATCAAAAACTGAGTCAGGAGAGAATGGTAGAGAGTGAGGTCCAGAAGGTCTTACAGAAAGGAGACAAAATTAACACACACACATTCACGCATGTACACACGCATGCTCAAGCATGCAAACGTACAGGCACACAAGGTAGGAAAAGAATAAAAAAGAAACTCTTCTGTCTCCCAACATGTAACAGACAGAGCAGCATAGGAAAACCTATGCTCTGCAAAGGACCCGTCAAAATCCAGGTCATTGAGCTGCTTCTGTCTTTTCAGCTTTTTCTCTACTCTGGCCTGCTTCCTCCCTTGGAATTATATCTCTTTGTTTTTTTTCTTTTCATCTGTGTGTGTGCCTTTCATGCTTGTTGTATGTGTGTGGGGGGGGATGGTAACCTGGGTATGATGTGTGGCGTTTGCATGTGTATGTGCAGATGCATGTACCCCATGTGTATGCGTGCAGAGGCCATGGGACAATGCTGGGTGTCCGCTTATCACTTATTCCTGAGTTTCTTTCTGAGACAGAGCTCTCCCAATGATTTCCTGGTCTCTTCCTACCGCCAAAAACTGGGGTTACGGACTTGCATGGACATGCCCAGCATTTTAAGTGGTTTCTGGGGAATCAAACTTGGTAGGCTCCAGCTGAGAGATCCTCATGTTTAAACCGCAAGTGGGCGCAACCATTGAGCAATCTCCCCATCCATAGAAGTATATTTTTTCCCAAGCTTCTGCTGTTATCCACATTTCTGTCCACTTCCTTATTCAGAAACTTAAGGATCTACATATCACTAATATCCAGAGTCTCTCCCATTTGGCTGGGGAGATGGCTCAGTGGTTAAAGGCGCTTGCTTGCAAGAACCTCTCACACAAAGCAGAGTATAAGTGGTGAGAATAGAAATAATTGCCTTGTTCCTAATCTCAAAGAAAAGTCACTCTTAAATAGTCCAGAGTTGATAAGATTTTATGAAAACATTTTAAAGTGTAGTCAACAGTGTGGGATATAGAGAAAATATTTCCATGCCTCTTCAGAGTTGGTGCTTTTTAGGTATATACCGATAGCAGAATTGCTGTGTCATATGGAACCTCTATGTTTGATATTTTGAGAAACTGTCAAATTATTTGCCACAACACATTTTCTCAAAGCCTCACCAAGCCTTGTATTACATTTCTCCAGTTTTATACTTTATTCAGCTCTTCAGCAATTTTAATACATATATATATATATATATATATATATATATATATATATATATAATATTTATTTATTTGTCCGCTTGTTTTAGACAGGTTCTCACTCTAGCCAAGACTGATCTGGAACTCACAGAGATCCTCCTACCTCAGCTTCCCGAGTGCTTGGATAAGAGGCATGAGCCATCATGTCCAGTATATATATAATTCATCTCAAGATTTATACTAAATAACCAACCCCACCATAAAATTCCCTGCCCTTCTCATCTGGCTAATGTAAGGTTTTAAGCCTGGTGAATTTATGCACATTAACTAATACCTCATCCACAGAGTAAATGATCTTAAATTGAAATTACCCCCTGGGGACCAGCCCGCTTGCTGTTTTGTAAAGATGCTCTTTTCTAGTAACAATCAAAGTTGGCATTAACAAAAGCTCAGGAAATGTTACCATTACTTTGTGTTTTCTACATACTATCATTTATTTGCCTATGTCCTTCGTTTTCACTCTAAAAGTGTGAAGAAAATACCACATAGTTTGCTGAGATTAAAACCAATCTTTTTTTTTGACTTTTAATTTACAGATAGAACTAAAGAACATAGAATGAGATATTATTCCCTTACCCTTCTAGAAGAAAGAAAAGGAAATGTCATTAACAATGTAAATTGATTACAGTCTTCTGAAGTTGAATGGGAAATTTTGCTCCCAAACTCTTTCTCTCAGTCTAAATGCTTCAGCAATATTGTTCAAGGTTCAGATAAGTTGGCTATTAAGTAAATTAGTTTTGAACATACAAGTGGCATTCAAAGACCTGTCTAGCCACAAAAGATTTAAGTTGCTTTGTACCTGCAATGAAAAATGAGGAAAGGATTAGAAAAGCTCCTTACTTAGAATTCACATACCAAGTCCTATTTTCTATGCATCTATGAGCAGATGAAGGCCATTGCTCAAAAAAGGCCCTATACATTTTTCAGTGGGCACCTTTTCCCATAAAACTCATAGTGGTAGAATTTTATATTCCCATCAATCTTCCTTTTCCCATTGTTCATGCAGTGTTTGCTGAGAACCAGCAATAAGCCAGGTACTGTGCTAGGTAGTGGGGCTAGAGAAGTGAATGGTGTCTGGGTAAGGTCAGGAATTGCAGCGTCTCCATCCCTAAATGCTTGAGGTAGCTGGTTGCAGTTTTGTTGCACCTGACTGATCCTTTTGGCTCATATGGCAGGAGAATTAGATCAAAATCAGCACGGAAAAGAAACCAGACTTGAAACCCCTCCCCACCAATGCTTACGTGTGACACAGAACATGTGCAGAGAAAAGTACAGGCTGTACAAATGTTCCAATCTGCCTGACAATAGGTGTTGTTGAGCCTTTGACCTTTATGTAACTCTGTCCCACTTCTTCTCTCAGAAGGGCTTTCCTTCCTGTCACTATCCACATGTCTATTCAAATCCTTGTTCTGGCAGGGACACAGAACCTGTGAGCCCCAGCAGGTGTCCACTGGACTGACCCTGATGTCCACCTAGAACATGAATAGTTCTTCATCTACACAACCCATCCACCCCCCACTATCAACTATTTGATTAGTTTTCTATCTACTATTCAGTTGTTTTGTGGATTTTTTTGTTGGTTATTTTAAAAGCATTTTTATTGATTGATTTGTGAGCAGAGAGAGAGGGGATGGGCACACGAGGAGCTCTAGGCACTGCAAACAAACTCCAAATGCATGTGCCACTTTGTGTATCTGGCTTCATGTGGGAACTAGGGAACAGAACCAGGGCAAGAAGACTTTGCAAGCAAGTGCCTTTAACTGCTGAGCCATCTATCCATCCCTTGTACTATTTCTTTTTAAAAAATTTTTTATTATTTTATTTATTTTTGGAGAGAGACAGACAGAGGGAGAGGGAGACAGATAGAGAATGGGCCCACCAGCAGTTTCTCAGCTGCTGTGAACGAAATCCAGATGCATGTGCCCCCTTGTGGTCAAGTGCGGCATTGCGCCCTTGCGTCACTTTGCATCTGGCTAAACGTGGGACGCAGAGATTGGAACCAGGTTCTTAGGCTTAGCAGGCAGGCACCTTAACGGCTAAGCCATCTCTCCAGCCCCCTTGTACTATTTCTGAGACAAGGTCTCGTGTATATCAGCTGACTTTGAACTCACTCTGCAGCCCAAATGACCTTAATCTTCTGGTCCTGCAACCTCTACTGTCCTAGGTTCTGGGATTACAAGCATGTATTACATCATGCCCAGTTTATGCAGTGTTCAGGATGGAACCCAGGGCTTTGTGCATGCTAGACAAGCACACGTTGTCTCTTCCCTCTACTGACAGAAATTAGGAGAAAGAGAGTCTTCTTCTGTAGCTAGTTAGATAGGCACTCAGGCCCAAAAGAACATAGATGCCAACCTGCCGTGGTGAGTGTAGAGGGCAACTCCAATCTGACTCAAGTTGTCGATCAACACAGCTTCTTGGTTCCTCCTCAATTTTTCAAGGGCTTTTCCCCCACCCACAGGCTTTGCAGAGTCTGGACTTTCCTACCTGACCTACCAACCAATCAAGGTCCTCCATATACATTTAGACTTCCCCAATAAAACTCATTCCAACACAACCTCCAAGGCTATAAAAAGACTGGATATGGCACCATGGGGACTTACCTGCTCCAGATCCCTCCCAGCTTGGGAGCTGTTCTGTTGCATTTTCCTAAAATGAATCCTTCTTAACACCTCCATGGAAGGGTAAATTGTACTTACCAATTCTTTGCAAGTCATAAGATAAATGAGCTTGAGAGCCACTGGCTTGGGGTTTTCCTAGTGACCACTGAATATCTGGCACTCTGAGACCTAAGCTAAGCCCAACAAAAGCTGAGAAAAGTTCCATTGCTCTCAAAACCAGTAACAGTATTTGCTTCTTGATGTAGCTTTATTCTAAGACAAAGCCAATCCCAACTCATCCTCCCTGTCAGAATCCAGATGCTCCACGTGATAAAGCAAAGAATCTCACAGAGTCAGTTCCACTCAAATCCTTCAGTCTCTCTCCCCTCACAGGTCTCACAAAGTGCCTCCTCTTAGCAGAGAGAGACAATGTATGGCATGAACAGTCCCAAGTCCCTGTTGCCAGAGTGCAAGGCAGCCAAAGTACCCATCACATCTGATCCAAACCCTCTCCCCTACTCAGACAGTGACCTGTCACAAAGTCTAAAGTCACATGTGCCTCACTCCCTTACCTCTACCATGTAACACAGGTCACATATTAACCAGGCTCCTTCTACCAAGCCCATTCCCTTGGAAACCCTTAAAAGCAGGTATCTTGTTTTGTTGAGGTGGGTGTTCTGTTGGGGTGGGGGAGGTGTTGGTGTTAATGACTACTGGGACATTAAGATGTCTTACCTGAAGGACAATTTGACTAAGCGTAACGTTCTCAAACCCTAAAACCTAACTCTCCCTCTCCCTGGATATTGAGTCAGTGAAAGTGGAAAACCCAATGTTTCCAAAGAAAGTTGGGATTAAAGATGACAAAAAGATGGGGGTATTTACAAGACCCCCAACATATTTGGTTTTGGTCTAATTTTTTTTGTTGTTGTTTTGAGACAGGACCAGGCTGGCCTCAGCTTCTCAATCCTCACACCTATGCCTCTAGAGTGCTGATATAACAGGCATGTACCACCATGTCTAGCTTTCCCATTATGTTTGAATTTCAAATAAACAATGAATTTATTGTGTCCCTTCTAACATACTGTTAGGACACAGGAAGCACCACAATTGGCCTTCCTTAAGATTTAAAATGCTGCCTAAAAGGACATCTTCAAACTAGACAAAAGTAAAGGTGGGTGGAGGTAGCATTACTTTCCTCCTGTTAAAACATTACTACTTGGGGCTGGAGATATAGCTTAGCAGTTAAGGCGCTTGCCTGCAAAGCCTAAAGACTCATGTTTGACTCTCCAGATCCCACAAAAGTCAGACGCACAAAGGTGAGGCAAGCACAAGGTTGCACATGCCCACAAGGTGGCACAAGCATCTGGAGTTCGAGTGCAGTGGCTGAGGCCCTGGTGCACCAATTATCTCTCTCTCCCTCTCTCTTTTTCTCTAAAATAAAAAAGTGACTATTTTTATTATATTTTTACTTCTTTAAATCTTTTTAATCTGCTCTGCTATATTATTTTTAGTCAAAAGAATGGGATCTTGGCCATATCTCTGGTCCTTGGTAGTGAAAGATATTTCAAACTGTCTAAAAGATCATAAGGTTACTATTTGGCTGCAAGCTTTCTGATAAAGAACAAAGACATACCAGTGTACCCTCCTTTAAGAGTTAATCAAGCCGGGCATGGTGGCTCACACTTTTAATCTCAGCACTTGGAAGGCAGAGGTAGGAGGATCACCGTGAGTTCAAGGCCACCCTAAGGCTACATAGTGAATTCCAGGTCAGCCTGGGCTAGAATAAGACCCTACCTCAAAAAAAAAAAAACCTTAAAAAAAAGAGTTAATCAAAATGGGCCTGTCATTCATCTAGACAGGAAACAATGACTCAAGAAATCTGTTTTACCTTGGTTTCCCTAGAAAAACAGATAGTAAGACCCTATTGCTAAAGACATCTCATGCCTGAGAAGCATGGTCACTGTTAAAGCAAGCTGGTGCTGAGCAGAATACCTTCTCCCTGTAGGCCAGCCAACTGAAAGCTGGAAAAAGCTGCATTGCATGCAGCATATGGGAGATAGAAGCCATCAACAGTGAAAACAGTGGAAGCTGAATATTCAAGCTTGGCCAGACAGGCCCAATGACTGAACGGGTGCAATAGTGGCATGTCTGCTGTTGGGGTAACCAACTGCTCCATAATTGGACTGAAGGCCCTCTCTACGGGAGGGAATACATACCTGGTACTGAAAAACCTAAGTAAAAGTCTATAGTAGGTGAGGTCATGAGCCTTAGGGGTATAAGCCTGCTCTTATCTGACTAAATGTATATATTATTCCCACCAAGCTGCCCTGAAAGCACTACACTTAATGTTCATATTCACATATTAATGCTACTCTCACTTCTGGTTAGAGAAGCTCCTCTTTTCAGATGGTGATAACCACTGGGATGACCAAAAAGCAACATAGTGCTGAGAAGAAGGGATGGAGGAGTACCCAGCACTGAAACACCTCTGTCACACCCTACAAGGCTCAGGGACCATTGCGGAAGAGGGGGCGGATAGAATGGAAGAGCCAAAGGAAGGATAAGACTCCTTACAATGCAACTGTCCAGACAGAAACTGGCCTCGATATCCATGACCTTGCAGTGCCTAGCAATACCTTCGCAAAACCCTCAAAATAGAAGAAAAAGATGATGACATCAAATTAAAAGAGAGACTAATGGAGAGAGGGAGGGGATACGATGGAGACTGGAGTTCTAAAGTGGAATGGGGGGAGGGAAGGGAAATATCACGTGGGTTTTTTCTTTGTATGTAAGTATAAAAGTCAATAAAAAATAATAATTTAAAAAAAAAAGAAATCTGTTTTAGAGAGTTTAGGGAACAGTGTAAAGCAAACCTAAAATCTGAAGGTGACGCAACTGTCTCTCTAGCCATTGTCCATTCTTGCCTCTTGAGAGGGCTTCCTCCACACTGGTCCCTTGCATCCCTTTGGTCATTGCACACACTAACCCTTGGGAGTACCCCACTTTACTTTGTAATAATCTCTGCTTATCTTCTACACTACACCTGTGTGTCTCATTGAAGCAGTTTGGGGGTGGGGGGACAAGACCCAGTATAAACAGCTTTCCCATAGCAAAACATGGAATTGCCCTTGCACTTGTAGGGGAAAATCTAGATCATTATATTTTACTATAGGTCAGAAATGCCAGAAGGGTCTGGTGTTGCCTTATCTCTGCTCCCTTAGTGAGTCCTTCCACTCCCTTCTGAGAAGGCCCTTCCTAGAATTAAGATTTCTGGAAAGATTGCCATTTCCAAGAAACCTTGATCCCCCACCCCACAGACATCTGATATCAAGACTAACTGGATAAACCAGCCACCCATCCATGGGGCTTACCTAACAATACCCAACCTGCGTCTCAAAATGGGCTTTTTAAAGCCTCTCTTGACTCCCTGGCCAACAGTTATATATTCCATCCCTAAAGCTCCCCTTCTCTTCTCCTTCTTTAAAACACTAAGCTATAATAAAATCTTTCTGAACCTTATCCTCTGGTCTGTGCACTCCATTCTTCGAATTCATAAGAATCCGGAGATACTCCCAAATTACCAGTGCACTGATGTATGATGGTACATTGGCAGAAGAACTCCAGAATTCTCGTATTGTCATCTGAATTATTTCAATGGGGAGCACAAGAAATCGGAGCCAAAAGGAGGGAAGAGAAAGAACCTGGTAGGACGATATATTTACACTAATCAATGAGGTATATACTACAACATGAACTCAGACTTTATTTTTTTTTTCATTGTGGACAAGGAAGTGGAAATAATGTAAGAGCCAAAGGAAGGGGAGGACTGCTTACAATGCGGTCCTCCAGACACAAGATTGCCTTGATATCCATGACCTCACAGTGGCTGACTCTACCTACACAAGACCTTCATATAGGAAGGGGAAATGATGACATCAAAATACAAGAGAGAGTAGTCGGAAAGAAGAAATTCAATGGAGGGTGGATTTGAGGGGGGGGAGACAATGGGAGTGATGGGAGGGAATTATCATGATTTGTTGTTTATATTTACAGAAGTTGTCAATAAAAAGTTGAAAGAAGAGACTTTAGTTTTGATTTGCTAAACCTCATAGCCCTTTGGGGGTAAATTAAAAACATTCCTAAAGAATTTCTCACCATCAATTAATATGAGTTCTATTAGATGAATCCCAGTTCAGCTTGCTTGGGGATTGTCTTCAGTTAGATTTCTGGTTATAGGCCTGAGCTAGAATCCTGAGTGCAAGTGGTTGATTTACAAGCTGACATAAAAGAGGGAAGGGAAAGAAGCCAATTGAGTGTTCATTAACAAACAAGATAACTTATTGCTGTTCATAGATGAGAATCATCTTCAGAAGTATCTCCCCCAAGGGGATAGCATGCTGGCCATCTTTCTTCAACTCGCATTTGGTATTCTTTGAGGATCTCTCTTGGGAATTTGGACTTCCCTGCATTTCTAGCCAAGCATGTCTTGGAAGCCAGATGAATAGTCGAGTCATAAATGCTGGCAGCAGTGCCAACAGAGATGGCGAGGGCCCAAGGGATGGGATCAAGAACTACCATGACAGCATCTGCTACCATAAAATTTCTGGAGCATGAGCCTTGTATAAATGGAATAAACTTGCGAGTCAAATGGAAATCCAAAGACCATGGTGAAGAACCAAGCCTTACAAGATAATGTAGTTTTATTGCACACATCAGGGCATTATGCCTCACGAGAAAATTTCTGGTTCAAATACAGTTCCTTATTACTAGTATAAGATGCTATTTTTACTGTCATGTCACCAGGGGGCAGTGATAGATGATTTTGCAAAGCATGTGGTTCACTCTTCGTAGACACCTGGTCTCAAAACCACTGTGGTAGTTTGAATATATGGTTCCCAATATATTCAGTGTTTTATTAGTTTATAGTTTGCATCTGCAGTCACCTTGCTAGAGGCAAGGTCACTGGGGGCCGGTCTTAAGGTGTGATGGTGGGTTTGAGATTCCAATGTAAAGATATGCAAAGTGTGCCTAGCGGGAGTTCCTGAAGTGTGTTGTGGCTTTTGGCTGTAGCTTTGCTCTGTGTGTTGTGACTGGTGGTTTTGCAGGCCAGCTTCTTCTGCCATTATGGAACTTCCCCTGGATCTGTAAGCTTCAATAAATAATATCCCTTCCTCCATAACTGTGCCTGGTCTGGAAGTTCATCTCAGCGAACCTGTAGCTGTCTGTTACACTCATAACACTCCCTTGTTTATGTTCTTCCCTCCTTCCCTCCCTCTCTCCTTCCTTCCTTTCCTTCCTTTATTTAAAACATGTGGCTGGATGGAAAAGGTTCTGATATTTATTGCTAGGCATTAGTGTGTTTGAAGGTCACTAAGGATGGACCCCTCCTTTACAACCAGCAGCTTGTAAAACCAGGAACAAACTGCAAGAATCTGAGATGTGAAACTGGGGAGATGGTTCAGTGGTTAAAGGTGTTTTCATGCAATGCCTGCTGGCCTGGGTTCAATTCCAGCCACCATGTAAAGCTGGATGGGTACTTGTTTGCAATGGCAAAATACACCCCCTACACACACAAATAAATAATAATCTTTTTGAAAAAAAGGAGGTCTGAGCTCTATCTCCAGCCTTGGATGGAGAGATGACATTCTTAACTGTCTGGAAAATACATGAGACTATTGTTTATCTGGAGGCTTTCTGGTAATGAATGAAGACATACTATTAACCTGTCTCCAGAGTTAATCCAAATGTGACTGTCAATCACCTGGTCATGGAAATACCCTTTAGGAAGCTGTTTATTCTGGAAACTTTCAGAAATAGTACAGGTTGGGGAGGAGGCTTAGCAAGTAAGAGCACTTGCTGCACAAGCATGGGGACCTGAGTTTGATCTTCAGAACCCACAGAAAATGTCACACGTGCCAATAACCCTAGTAGTGAAGCAAGTGGAGACAGGAAGGTCACTGGCACACTCTGGTTAGCAGGTTTAACTAAAAAACAGGGAGCTGCAGGTTCATTGGGAGACTGTCTCAGGAAATAAGGCAGAAAGGCAATAGAGGAAGACACCTAATATCTTCCTTTGGGCTCTAGACAGGATGTACACACCTGTACACACACATGCATACAACACACATGCCATGCCACACATATCACACATGTACAACCAAGCAATTAATAAATAAACAAATACAATAAATAGTAGAATAAAAACGAAACCATAAAAAGCCTACCTAAAAAATTTAGTGTGACACAATGTTCTTTAGCCATTTTCTACTCTCATTCCCTGAGAATATTTTTTCCCAGAATGGTCTCTCTGGCCATTGTCAACTGTCATCCCATGAGATTGTCTTCCCCTACAGTAGTCACTTTAGCCATTACCCGCTCTCGTCACTGAATGCTATGTCACTTCCCTCTGCAATAAATTTTATTTGTTACTCTACATTCTGTGTGTCTTGTCTGAATTCTTTCAATGGAAATCAGAAGAGAGAAGTCAAGGGGAGACCAGCATAAATTTAAATTTATGAGGGGCTTATTATTATTATTATGAGACATGAGACATTAGGATTTTTGAAATGAGTCTTCCTTCTAAGCCCCTGGGTCCTGTGTGCTTTGCCTTGGGCTTTTTTTTTTTTTTTTTTTTTTTTTTTTTTTTGGAGAGAGACAGAGAGAGAAGGAGAGGAAGACAGATAGAGATGGGCGCACCAGCAGCCTCTCATCCGCTGCAAACGAAATCCAGATGTGTGTGCCCCCTTGTGGTCAAATGCAGCATTGCGCCCTTGTGTCACTGCATCTGGCTAAATGTGGGACTTGGAGATTGGAACTAGTGTTCTTAGGCTTAGGAGGCAGGCACCTTAACCACTAAGCCATCTCTCCAGCCCTGCCTTGGGCATTCTTACAGCATTTGATTTCTCTTCTGCCATTCTTCCCAATATAGTATCTCTAGGAATGATATCATGGGCAAATATTGCTCTTAGAAACAAATGAGGCCAGATTCTAAGGGAATGAAGAGAGTGACATAGAGACAGAAAAGCATTCAACCACTCATTGTGTCTTTCCACAAATCCTAGTCCTGACAGCATTTTGAAGGTGGAGAGGGGAAGGAAAGAGACCGGGTTCCTTCAAGAAAAGTTTAAAGTCGTGTGTGGCACGACTTTTTACATAGACATGGATAAGTTCTATGAAAAAAGAAAGTAATGGAATCCAGATGTGGTAGAGCACACCTGTAATCCCAACACTTGAGAGGTGGAGGAAGGCAGATCAGGAATTCAAGGCCATTCTCAGCTACAGAGACATTTCGAGGCCAGCCTGGCCTATATAAGATCCTGTATCAAAACAATACAAACAACAGTAACAACAAGGAGAGTAATAGAATAAGGTGTGGGGGCTATAGAGAGAGAGAAGAGGTACCTAGAAAATTGTGATCAGGTGAGGCCTCTCCAGAGAAATGCCTTTGAATGGTGGCCAGCCACATGCAGACAGCAGGAGTAAGAACTACAAATATCCTGACGCTGGAACTTGTGTGGTGTGTTTAGTGTAGTTAGTCTAGATCAGGAAGATAAGAACAAGAGTGGTAAAAGACAAGGTCACAACACAGAAATAGCTATTGTCCTCTACCAGCCTGCCTCTGAGTTGGTGTCTATAGATCAGGAGATAGGCTCCACCCAGCATATCCCAGGATGACCCATTGGGGGACAGCATGAAAATATTGGCACGTAGATTAAAAATTTTTTTGTCTAAATATGGAGAACAAGGGTTATAAAAAGAGTTCCATTGGCATTCTCTGTCAGTCAGAATATCTGGAGGACATGAACCAGGTGTGTTACCAAAAGTTTCCTAAAGGAAAAGAGTTATCAAGGGGTCTATCAGGATACTATAATGCTTTTGTTCTGTTGTAGTTGATATATGCTTTAGTAAATAAATTTCCAGATTTTTATTCTCTAATAGTAAGTGATGGAATGGTCACACAGTATTCAATGGCTTAAAAGACTCTGTAAAAATTAATCAAGGATCAAAAGCAATGCTAATTAATGCCAAGTACAAAAAAGCAAGAATATATACAGTTTCTTTCTCCTTCTATCATAAGCCATTCCAACTTCTACAGGTATTGGGCTAAAAAAATAATTTTGCCCTTTCAAGAAGTTGTTGTTACTGTTTTTTGAAAGGGTCTCGCTATATAGCCAGTCTGTCTGGCTTGGAACTCATGAAGATCAGGTTGGTCTTGAACTTGCACCAGTCCTGCCTCTGCCTCCCAAGCACTGGGAATGCAGGTATGAAGCATCACCTTTGCTTCTTTCAAAAGTATTTTGAGGCAGGAGGGCAGGGTCAGACAGGAGTGACTGTGAGCCATGCAAATGGTTACACTGGAATCCAAAACATATAGCATGGCTGTCACTTGGCTTGTCCTAGACCACCCTCAAATTCCTACAACACCCCTCCAGAAAATAAAGAAAATCAATCACCCATGGCAGTCAAAGAAGGGTCCACTCCTTCTGAGAACTCTTCCCTGACCCTTTGTTTAAAGCCTCAGGACCCAGAGGGCTCTTGAGAAGCATGCCTGCTCCAGTCCGGCCGAGTGAATTCTATGTCTTTACTCTCACTTGTAATGAATCTGTACTTTTACTGTTACCACCCTGTATCTTGCTTAATTCTTTAAGGCTCTAAGATCTTAGAAACAGAATCACAGGACAGCCCTTCACCCAGCACACCTCCACCAGACCTCCTCCAATCACAATTAGATGGTCACATTTAACAACACGATTTATTTAGGTATATATACATGGATATATAAATATGTACAGATAGATATTGGTCTACAACTGAAATAAGCTTCTCAAAGTAAAACTCATTAGCAATATGCTATAAAATTCCATCTTGTATTTTGTTTTCTAAATATTAATTATTAATATTAATATCCACCAAAGGATTACTGTGACTGGCAGTTTGAAAACTACTGAGTCAGAGCTAAGCCACAGACACACAAAAATAATCAAAATTAAGAAGTTAAAATGGATTAACATCCATTACTGCTAACCATTACTCTCACCACAAAAATGCATACCCCCTTTAGAACTTTATTAATGGTTGCATGAAGTCACCACAATTTAAAATATAGCTTAAGGGCTGGAGAGATGGCTTAGAAGTTAAGGTGCTTGCCCACAAAGCCTAAGGACCCATCATGTTCTACTCTCCAGATACCACGTTAGCCAGATGCACAAAGGTGAGGCAAGTGCAAGGTTGCACATGCCCACTAGGTGGTGCAAGCATCAAGTTAGATTTCAGTGCCTGCGGCCCTGGTGAGCCAATTCTCTCTCTCTCTCTCTCTCTCTCTCCTTGTCTCTCTCTCTCTCTAAAACAAAAATAAATTAAATTAAAATATAGCTTAAGAACTAAATATCCAGATCATAGAAACAAACCACTACAAAGTTTTCAGTAATATTAAAAGCTATGAGATAGTATTCACCTTATCAGTTTATAAAATTTTACTAAGCTCCATGCATATTTGAAAACATTTGTCTCTCCAGATTGTGTGTAGGGATGTGGGGGCTGGAGGGTGTGGAGTATATGTGCATAGGCACATGTATGTACAAATGTGTGAACCCAATGTGCATTCATACGGAGGCCAGAAGGGTATGTCAAGTGTACTCCTTCATCACTCTTCCACATGTTCCCTTGAGACAAAGTCTCTCAATGATTTCACAGCTTGTACTTTATACATCCCAGTGATTCTCCAGTCTCTGCTTCCCACAGGACTGGGGTTACAGGCATGTGTGACCATGTCCTCCTGTTTACATGGGTGCTGGGGGACAGAATTCAGGCAGTCTCATATGCCCTCGGGCCCTCATACTTGTGTAAGAAGTACTCTTACCCTCTGGGCCATCATTCGAGACCCACAGAGCCATCTTTTCAGACTCAGATCTTTTAATATATTAATTCAGTAGTTTGTGTATGCAAATTATAATGAATATATATATGTGTGTGTGTGTGTGTGTGTGTGTGTGTGTGTGTGTGTAGTTTTCTTGGTTGGTTTTTTTTATTGCAATGCTGGGGATAGTTATTGCACGTCCTTGTTCATGCTAGGCAAGGGCTCTTCCCACTGGCCCATACCCCCTAACAGCATGCAATTGTTTGCTGAAATGTGTGAACAAATATTTGATGGCCACCAGGACAGGTCACACAATGTATACTTTGAATCTTCAATGGCTATGAAATTCTAGGACACTAGATCCGAGACCTCTGCTTCTTCCCCTTGTTTCTTACACTATCATCTTAACTCAGTGTTCCGCAGTGCTTTCCAAGATGAACTGTTAGCCCAGAGATTTGTTAGATGGAATGTATAGGAGGCCATTGATTTGGACTAAGCTCCCACACTAGGTCCCAACAGAATAACCCCAATCCCCTATGCAGCCACTCATGGTAAAGTTCTACATTGCCAAACTGAAATTTAAGGCAGTTTACTCAGAAGATCTGACCTTCCAAGAAGTCAGGCAAGGGATGACAGCCAAGTCTCATTATGCCAGAAAGATTGCTCATAGGTCAATTAGTTTTGAAACAACCAATCTGCTTTGTGATTTCTTCAACCTTTCCTGACCCTATGCTCAGCTCACAGAGCTCCTGTCTACTTTGGAGAATGGATGCTGTTCACTTCCTGAATAGCTAATAAAATCCAATTAGACCTTTAAAACTGGATGTCCTGAAATATTATTTATTTATTTATTTTGTGTGTGTGAGTAGCGTGTATGTGGGCATGTGTATGTGTGCATGCACGTATGTGTGCATGTGAAGGCCAGAGGTTGACTTTGGTATATTCCTTTGTTTTACTGAAAAATGGTCTCTAAACCTGAGCTCAGAGCTCACCGATTCAGCTAATGTTGCTGGCCAGTTTGCCCCCATGACTTATATGTCTCTGCCTTCTGCATGGTGTGATTACAGGTGGCTACCCACCATGCCCACCAGACATTTATGTGAGTGCTAAGGATACAAATTCAGATCCTCACGTTTGCACTGCAAATGCTTTACTGACTGAGCCATCTTCACAGCCTCATTATTTTATATTTTATTTTATTTTATTTTATTTTATTTTATTTTATTTTATTTTGAGACAGTGTCACATGTGGCCACGGCTGACTGTGAAGTCAATATGCTGCCAAAATGGCCTTGAACTTCTGAATCTCCTGCCTCCACCTCCTGAGTGCTGGCATTACGGGCATGTGCCTTCACACTTGGTTTATGCAGTGCTGTGGATCACATCCAGGGCTCCATGCATGTTAGACAAGCAGTTACATCCACAGACCATGTTTTAAAAACACATGTTTGCATGCTCACATATTAGCATGTTCATGGATAAGAAAAGAATGGCATCTTGATTATATTATATCCGTGAAACAACTCCACCAATAGTTTAGTCCATTTCATAGCCAGGTCAAGGTCAACTCAAGATGACATAAACATTCACCTGTACTTTCAAAGATGTTAATGAAATGGAAGGGCAAGGTCTGGAGTTCTGTATTCGGTTTTCCACTCTGTGAGTATAGCCAGGTCATAAAATCACTGATTTTTTTTTCTCTTCATCTCTTTTCCATCTGCTTATAAGATAAGTGATGCCTAGTTTTCATTTTATTACACATTTTAAAGCAGCAGTATAATTTATTCATTGCAAGAATTTTGCCATGGAACCAATACAAACAGGCAATCTTCTGGCTTCTCTACCTCTACTACTGT
This sequence comes from Orientallactaga sibirica, assembly GCA_036365145.1. Classification (NCBI taxonomy): domain Eukaryota; kingdom Metazoa; phylum Chordata; class Mammalia; order Rodentia; family Dipodidae; genus Orientallactaga; species Orientallactaga sibirica. The sequence continues at coordinate 4,476,898 of JAEOAD010000982.1, forward strand.
CCATTGAAATAAGAAGTAATTTCATGAAACTGCTAGGAGGAATTGGATTATATAGTTCTACATACACACACTTTGCTTCACCAGAGCCAATATTTACTAGAGAAAAGCCCATTTTTTATGTAGAGGAAAGCATACTTTACCATACACAGACTTGAAGAAGGGCAACAAATTGAAGAGCTAAAGTCAATGGGAAGTGTCTATTAAACTTTCTTCAGGGGCTGGACAAATGGCTTAGTGGTTAAGGTGCTTGCCTGCAAAGGCAAAGGACCATGGTTCGGTTCCCCAAGACCCACGTAAGCCAGATGCACAAGGTGGCGCTTGTATCGGGAGTTCGTTTGCAGTGGCTGGAGGCCCTGGTACGCCAATTCGCTCATTCTTTCTATCTTTATCTGCCTCTCTCTCTCAAATAAATAAATTGAAATATTAAAAAATTTTTTTTTCAATTTTGTATTGCATCTTTGTCCTTAGTAGAAGAGTAGAGAAGTGGATATCGTGGTAGATTAAGCAGGGCCTCTGTTCTTAAGCCTACCACCACAACAAAAGAATGACAAGCAAATGTTGCATATAAAGACAGGAATAGCCACTCAGGAGGAATTACACACTTTGGTCAAGGAATAAGAAAGCTCCTATTCTCCAGTGGTGCATCCAAATCAAAAGCCAAAAAACCATGGCCATTTCTCCTCCCCCTTCCACTCTCTGCATGCAGATTCTTGGCTTATTGTTCTGGGCTCTGCCTAAACCTGATGTAAACTGTTTTCTAGTTCTTCTCCTTTGTATGTTTCCCATTACTCTCACTACCTTGTTAACAAGCACTTGAGCTCCACTGGTCACAAAATGCTTTCCTTCAGTATGACTCATGCATTCCCTGTATCACATTCTCTTTCAAGGTATGATAGATTTCACCGAGGGAAAGCATGCCTGTCCAAGAGAGAGGCAGTTAAGAGAGCCATTAGCATCATGCCACAGGCAGTGTGATGGGGTAGGGAGTTATTACGCCATAGGCAGACAGGAACAGTGTATGATAGAGTTCCACAGCCAGAAAGGCTTAAGTTTCAAGGAACAAAGTAAGATGTCCCTTCTTATACAATTGTCATGCCCATGACCTTGTCTACCTGCTTAGAAGCCACCGACATGCTGGATAGTGGTGAGGGGAACCAGAAAGGCACTTGACAGGACCCAAGGCCACAATTCAGGTGGCCTTGAGATCTCTGGCAAAGAAGTTTTTGTCTTGCTTTCTCACACAGCCTTGGGCCCCAGGCAGTATCTATAGGCCTCTTAAAGCAACCATATCTGTGTTCTATCAATCCTATCTACATCTTAAGATGCATCTAACATGCCAAGCACACACTAACGCCTGTTGGGCCCTAAAAGGCCCGGGTGTGAGGCATAATGGAACTTCCTGAGCCTGACTAGAGTTTGGCGACCTGTCTTTGGCCTACTTCGGCTTAGGAGTGACTCAGCAAGGCCTAAGCCGAAATTGCCTCTGCCCAGCTACTGCTAACGTGGTGAAATACTATTGGCCCCTACACCTTTTTCCCATCCTGAGACCCACCCTCTTTCTCAAAGCTATATAAACACCTTCCTACTACAATAAAACGAGTTCCTGCCTCCACAAGACTCCCAGCCCAGTGTGTTTTTCTCTCCGGTGTTTTTTGGGGGCGGGTCTAGGCTGCCGACACCCATCATCCTGCTCAGCCCCAAGAAAAAGCCACTGGATCGGCTCTTTCTTCAGCTCTACCTGCCGGGAGGAACTGGCAAACACCTACTCACTACCTACTCAACTCCTACACTAGCAGCAAGTTTCTCTGTCTCCTGCACCCTCCGGAGGACTACACCTGCATGGACATGAGCAGCATGGTACATAACACTTTTTACGTGCTTGAGCCCTTGTTAGGTATGAGTAGTGGATGAAGGGGGCTACGGGACAAAGCTCTATTGAGCTTTTTGTTTGATTTGGTTTGGGTTTTTGCAGAGCTAGGGAGTTTTTAGACATGCTAGGCAACCACCACACCACTGATCTATATCCCCAATCCCAAACCCCTATGGTTTCTTTTCATCTCTGTGACAAGAGAATATCTGAGCTGGCAAAGTGAAACGGGGTCATGGCAAGATGTGACTAGTTAACAAGATCATGAACAATCCTTGTTCCATTTGGTAAACATACACTAGGAAGCAATAAATTGTCCATCAATCAAAAGGGATTAGATAACACAGGAAGATGTAAAGAACCCTAACCTGAGTCCTTGTGGGTCAATCCTTTCCCCTTTTTTATGGCCAACTTGTGTCGTGCTAATGTACTTGTGTTCTAATAAACTTTGTTTGCTAACACTTGTCTGTGAAAATGCAAGAACCAAGGGCCCCATCATAACACTTAAGGTTTTATGAACCGGACCCACTTCAAGTTTATGGTCCTACACTAGTGGGCAAACAATAAATGAATAAATGAATGAGTGAAAGATCAACTCTAGGCTGGTGGACACTATCGACCTAAGGCTAAAAATAAAATCAAATAACATTATTTTTTTCACTTGCTTATGGTTGTGAATGTGCTGATTTTTCATGGAATAAAAAAGACCTATTAAACCCAAAGTGATATTGATCCTGTCATTCTAGGAAGAAAATGAAAAAAGGAAAGGAAAGAAAAAAAAAAAAAAACAGAAAACCAGCCCTGGGAAGAGACGTCATTGCTGCAGTCATGGAGAAAGTCAAACAGTATAATTAGCTGACACAGCAAACTGACCCAATAAATGACTATTTTTAGAGAGATTTATACATAAAAGCCTAATAATAAATCTTTGGCCCTCTATCTTCTGTTTCTCAGATATTACTTACCTCAGATCTCAGGGTCAACTTTATATGAGGGCATTTGACTCTTGGTCACTGTTGTACTATGTGTGTGTGTGTGTGTGTGTGTGTATTCTTCACAAAGAAATAAAAGTACAAAATGTCTTCAAATGGTTTGAGTCCCATAAGAGAGAACAAAGAAAAAAAAAATCAAACAAATTTCGGCTGAATTCTATAAATTCTAGAGGCCGGAGTAAAAAAACAAATCAACTCTGTTCTTTTTTTTTTTTTTTTTTTTTTTTTTTTTGTTTTTGCGAGGTAGGGTCTCACTCTGGTCCAGGCTGACCTGGAATTAACTATGTAGTCTCAGGGTGGCCTTGAACTCTCAGCGATCCTCCTACCTCTGCCTCCCGAGTGCTGGGATTAAAGGTGTGTGCCACCACGCCCGGCTTAACTCTGTTCTTATGTGAACAGAAAATCTTGTCAAACGTTCAATAAAGAAGCAACCCATGGTAAATTAAGAGTAGTAGCCAAGCTTCATCTCTCACAATGAGACAGAAATCAAGGCTTATAGAAAGCCCTTAACATACATTCCACCCCACTTTCAGCAAAGCAGGGAACATCTATCCCTACCTCCATGAAGGGAAAATTCAAACGGACTTGTAAAACTTTTGTTTCTTTCCTGAGCTCATTTAAAATCAAGTTTTAAGAATTTCATAAGATGCTTCCAAGACAGAAACATTTTTTCTTCAAGTCAATTCATCCCTTTCAAAAATCATGAAAGTGTGATTGGCACAGGGTCCTCAGAGGGAAGTCACACAGAGCAAGAAGCACACAACATTAATAGGAAAACAGGTGCCAACTAGCTGTAAATTGGCAAGTCAACCTAAACAAAGGCAACTTCAAGGACAATCAGTAGACATTCTGTAGCATCACACTGAGCTTGGAAAGGGGTGAATCAGGATTGCACACGTCACCTTAGTCAGCAGTGCACCTGAACTCTGAAAGAATCTCAACCTCAGGCCAAAATCCCACAGAAAATCCTCAACCAACAAGCTGCTCTCCTTTTACATCACTCACAAAAGGGATGATCCTATCCTGAGAAATATAAACTATGTGTAATAAATTAGCTTAGTCCAAGAGTTCCAGGACCACAACACAACTTATTTTTAAGTTTTTGCTCATGTAGGTGTGTGTGGTTTGCTTACATGTGCAAACCAGTGATGGATGTCTGGTTTCAACCTCAGTTGGTGTCCACCTTAGTTTTTGAGACAAGGTCTCAAACTGAACCTAGAATTCCTTGATTTGGCTAGACTGGATAGCCAGTAAGCGCTAGGGATGCGGCTCTCTACACCCATACAATCCCCAGAACTGCGATTACAGGCGACCACCACCAGGCCTGGTATTTTTTCATAGGTATGAAAGAATCCCAACTCAGGTCTCCAAGCTTGTGCAACAAGCATTTTACTTGAGGGAACATTACCCCAGCTTAGATAACAACCTATTCTTAAGAAGAAAACAATAGCTTGAGAGCTTAGTCTTCACTTAGTATATGCCTAAAACCATAATGTTTAACTGCTCTAGCAAATGGATCCTGAATTTCATATTGTGCCAAGAAACACTGTTGCTGAATTTCACTGATACGTTGACACCTTTAAGTCAACAATCATTTTGGAGAGCTTGCAAAAAACAAAAGATAAAAGTTAAGCAAAATCCAAGACAAATGTACTCAAGAATAGAAAGATAGCTTCGATGGGGGCGAAAGACATGGGCGAAAGCAGAGGCGAAACATCAAGAGAACAGAAATTTTGCATATGAAATGATGATAGCAGTTAGTATTGGCTGGTTGGTAGGGAAGGAGCTATGAGAAGCCTTCCTGCTGGATTGCAGGTCAACTCTATGGGACATCACTTAGTGTAACAGAAGAGGCAGAAGCAGGATGGAAGAGATGATATTTCAGACAGAAAGGATCTTACAATGAGTGGGAAAAAAAAACCCAAAAAAAAAAAAAATCTCAATGATTCTTCCCTGACCTGGAATATCAAACGTGTTTTTAAAATAACTACACATTACAAAGTGATTTTTTGTTTTGTTTTGTTTGTCGACATAGGGTCTCACCAGATGTAGCCCAAGCTGATCTGGAATTCACTCTGTATTCTCAGGGTGGCCTCGAACTCATGGCGATCATCCTACCTCTGCCTCCCAAATGCTGGGATTAAAGGCATGCACCACCACATGCAGCTCAAAGTGAAGTTTTAAATGTGAGCTTTTAAAACATGAAAGACAAGGACAACAAAATTTGGGACAAAGGCGTTCTTTAGTTTTTGCAATATGAAGGAATTCTATTGTTCTGACATGGTTCTTATAGTTATTGTGCAATTATTTTCTAGAATATATCCTCTGTATTTGAAGATTCGATCTCATATGATCAATTTTAAATTTAAAACTATGATTGTGAGGGGCTAGGGAAATGGCTCAGTAGTTAAAGGCACTTGGTTTCAAAGCCTGACAGCATAGGTTTGATTCCCTAGTACCCATGTAAAGTCAGATGCACAATGTGGCACACACATCTCAAGTTCATATTCAGTGGCAACAACTGCTGGTGAACCCATTCTCCCTCTCTCTGTCTCTTGCAAATAAATTAATAAAAATGTTTTGGAAATAATAAAAATTTCATTGTGGAGAGTTGAAATGTTATGTGTTCAGAGCCAAAATTATGTTGAGCTGTTAGTTAGAATTATTACTATTATTTATTTATTTTAATTTTACATTCATGTTGGTGCCTCCGGTAGCCTCCTCCCTGTCCTCCCCCCTCTGAAAGGACCCTCCTCATTGGGGAATGTGGGTCATGCATTGTGGGGGTAGCCAACAGTTATGGGGGAGAGGCAAAGTCTCTATGCATAATGAGCCAACTTGCGTCTCTAACATTCTTTCTGCCCCCCTCTTCCGTGAATTTCCCTGAACCACATTGGGGTCATTTTAGTTCTACTTCAGTGATGAGGTCTTGGGAGCCTCTGTGTCTCTGGATACCTGGCTTAGTAGGAATTGAATGTTCTCTGTGTTTATCTCCTTCAGCCTTGTTAAAAGTCAACCTCTGATCTTTCTCTATGAATAACTTAACATCTCTGTGACAAGCTGAGGCATATTCCTTTATAAGGCATATTCCTTTATATAAGCTAGTATCAGTTAATTTTTTGTTTCTGGGACAAAATACCCAGGAGCAGTGTATGGAAACACAGGGATTATTTTAGCTTACAGTTTTTAGGAGAAATGTCCCATATGGAAGGGAAGGCATGGCATGAGCAGAAGACCAGCTCACATCATCATATAGGCAGGTAGGAAGTAGAAAGTGCCCTCAGGGTTGGGGTGCAACACATCAAGGCCTACCCCCAATAATACATTTCCTCTCTTCTAGCAAAGTTATACCTCTTAATGGTTCCACAACCTTGCAAACAGCATCACTAGCTGGGGACCAGGTATTCAAACACATGGGGCTATGGGGGACATTTTACATTCAAAACCATCACAGCTAGACCTATGTATAAGACCTTTAGTACTTCCTCTGGGGTAAAACCATTCTTTGCTGGGCTAGAGCTCACTTTGACTATGCTTTTTCTGCCTTCCAATGTCCTGAATATGAACACTTCTCTGATATCAGTCCTATCCTTAACTCATCTACTTAATTTATGCAATTTATTTTAGCAGATCCCATTGTAAATGGTCTCCCAAAATTCATGGGTATCACACCTGTTATTACCCCCTCAGTAAGCATTTTGATTCTTACACCCACAGACCCTTATTTTGTCCATGTCTACTAATTTAACTTATCCAGATCACAGAGGGACAGGGATAACTGCATTCTCCTGTTGCAAGAGTGTAACAGAGACAAGCCTCTAATTCAGACACCCTGTTATAGGAAGGTCTCCTGACCTCACAACAGCCAAATCCAGCAGTAAGTAGTGAGAGAAGTAATCATGTCACTCCATCACCCCATAAGGCTTCCTTGCTTCTACCTGCTTTTAAATGATGTTATCTCTCTATTCTTTTATGTAAACACAAAGACTAGAAGTGTCAGCGTTCTAAAAGGCTGCCTTGCCTCCCCCACTCCAGCAGCTGTGTTCCAGATCACGTAATTCCTTTCTACTGCTATGAAAATTGACAAAGGCCTACTATTCCACCTGTGGCCCTGGTAGAGATGACATTCCAAGGCCCTCTTCCTTAAAGAAGTCTGAGAGGTGATCCAGAAAAACTGATCAAGTACGCTTGAGTCATGGATGCTCAACTGTCACCCTCACATCACACATATCCCATGCAAAGCCCCTACCTCAAGGTGACATCTTAAAATCTCTCAAGTGGTTGAATAAAAGTTTTGGACCTGGGCTGGAGAGATGGCTTAGTGGTTAAGGCGCCTGCCTCCTAAGCCTAAGCCGGTTCCAATCTCCAGCGGCTCCAATCTCCAGGTCCCACGTTTAGCCAGATGCAAAGTGACACAAGGGCGCAATGCCGCACTTGACCACAAGGGGGCACACGCATCTGGATTTCGTTCTCAGCAGCTAAGAGACTGCTGGAGCCCCCATCTCTATCTGTCTTCCTCTCCCTCTCTCTCTGTCTCTCTCAAAATAAATAAAAAAATAAAAATTTTGGACTTAAGAAACTATCTGTGTCATCTATTTCTCAACCCAAACTCATAATTCATGTCTGCATGACCTACTTATAGAAAGAAATATGAAAGAAGTAAGACATGGTGGCTGACAGTGGTAATCTCAGCACTATGGTGGTTGAGCCATAGGGGATTGTCATGAGTTCATGGCCTGCCTGAGCTACATAGTAAGTTCCAGGCTAGCCTGAGCTATGGTTTAAGATGCTCTTTCAATAAAAAACAAAAGAGGTCCTGATAAGCCATCTTTCCAATCCTATTTTTATTTATTTATTGATGTTTATACTTAATGTGTGTGTAGGCATGTAAAGGTCGGAGGTTAACTTTCAGGTAGCAGTACTTGCCTGCCAGCTCTTTTGAGGTAGGATCTCTTGTTCTTGTTGGTGTGCATGTTTCTGGGAAATTTTGTCTCTCCTTCCTTTCTCACCCTTAGTGTGCTCAGATTACAGAAACCTACTGCTGTTTCTGGTTTTTTAAATGTAGGATTTGGGGGGCCAAACTCAAGTACTCAGGCTTTTGCAACAAGTACTTTATCAACTGAGAAACTTACCCAGCTCCCTTCTATTTTATTTTTTATTTTATTTTTTTTATTCCCAGTATTAGGAAGTGAGAACAATGGCAAAATGAACAAGTGATTCATACAGTAGAAAGGGATGGGGAATATTTTGAAAAGGGATGTATATCTTCACTTTGTATTTTTAAAAATATTTTTTCTTTATTTATTTGAGAGAGAAATAGGCAAGGAGGGAGAGAGAGAGAGAGAAAGAGAGAGAGAGAGAATGGGCATGCCAGGGCCTCCAGCCACTGCAAATGAACTCCAGATGCATGTGCCCCCTTGTGCATCTGGCTTATGTGGGTCCTAGGGAATCAAACCTGATCCTTTGGGTTCACAGGCAAGCACCTTAAACACTAAGATATTTCTCCAGCCCTTCACTTTGTATTTTTGAACTATGAACATACACTAATTATTTTTACATTGCAAATAGTAACAGGAAATATTCAAGAACAAAATAGTGCTTTTAAATTTCTTCATGCGAAATTCCCTTGAAAGAAAGGGGACGATAGCAATAATAAATGTTAAAAAGCATAAACTTGGCCATCAAAAATATTTAGGATCTAAATCTTATAGATCTGAAAACATAAATTTGTCTTAAGATTTCACCAGAGTATATAATTAGTTTTATTTGTCTGTCTCCTCTGTAGCTTATCCTAAGCTTAATTTTTCATTTTCTCTCATGTTAGCACATTGTCAGCCAAATATTAGTTGTCCAGTAAATATTCATTAAAGTAAATTAAACCACTAGAGTCCTTCCTCTCCCAAATCCTTTTTTTGTAATCTTTGATAAATAAACTTTTTCATCTTCAAAGTAGGAGGAGTAATGACCTTACAGATTTGTTTAAATGATACATAGTAGTCTCCACCAGTCTTACTCCCAATTTGAAATTTTATTCATCAGTTCATTTATTGATTAGTGGATGGTGGCAGGGAACCTGCCATGGAGCAGGTATAGAGGTCAGAGTTCAATTTTGCCAATTGGTCCTCACCTTCAGCCTTGTTAAGGCAGGATCTCTCATTTTGATTTTCACTGCTGAATTCACAAGTAAGCTTCCCCAGGAGCTTCCAGATGATTCTTCTGTCTACACCTCCCATCTTGCAGTAGACATTCTGGGATTATAGATATCTGCTACAGTGTCTGGCTTAATTTAGGCTCTGGGAATCCAAACTCATGTACTCATGCTTGAACAGCAAGCAATTTATCAACTAAGACGTATCTCCTCAACCTCTCACCACTACTTTTAAATAAGTGTCTTCTCAACTAGAAACAGTAATGACTTTCACAAGGTAAAAAATCAGGGTTGGAGAACCGTCATTGGGTGTTTAGAGAGAACACCTGAATCGCAGGGGCCTGGAGAGGGTATGATGAAGACTAACCTCAACCTTCTCCTATTCCTCTCTCACACTCCCTCTTCTTTCTCCTCTCTCTCTTCCTTTTTCATAGTACCTATCTTTTTCTTCCTTCTTTTCCCTTGGCACTGACCTGTAATTCCCAGACCCAGCATGTGGTCAACATCCACATGAGCTGTTGATCAGTGAAACCTACAAGGTTTCCCAAAAGAAGACAGATTTCTTTCAGAGTACTTGATGATCCACCAAAGGTTAATGGTAAGACCCTACTGCCAAAGATACCATATGCTGTTGGGACAGAACATGGAGGGACCTAGCTGGAATCTGGAAGAGAGTCAGTCCCCAGACAGTTAGCTTGTCTAGGGCCCAAAGGTGTTACATGAGCAACTGGAGGAAAGTAACCAACATCTGTCTAAGCAACTCGTGATCTAAACTACTCAGCAGCAATCAACCTGACGTGATGCTCACACAAGGGCCATAGTGGCACAAGCCATGGTGGGTTACCAACCGCTCTTGATTTGGCTAACAGATCCACTCAGTGGAATGGAACCCATACCTGGAACTGGGAAACAAGTCAGAACCATATCCAAAAACTGAGTTCACTCTCCAATATCAAGGTCACACCAATAGTGGGATACAAGAGGTCCTACACATATTTAATTCTCTCTAAAACAATAATGGTTATCTACGTATCTTGCACTGACCTCACTCTCCATTGGAGAATTTGCTTCTCTTTTGCAGATGGACGCAGAACCTGAGGAGAGAACCAGCCCATTGCACCTCATCATGGCACCAGCTGAAGCCATAGGATAATTGGGGAAATGAGCAAGAGTGCTGTTTTCTCAGTGAACCTGGTATCAGCATAGGAGTGAAGGAGATAGACACAGAGAACACTCAACTCCTACCAAATCAGATATCCAGAGACACAGAGACTCCCATGACCACATCACTGAAATAGACTTAAAATGAACCCAACATGGCTTAGAGAAATTCACGGAAGAGAGGATGGAAAGATTGTTAGAGCCATAAGTTGGATCATTATGCACAAAGACATTGCCTCAACCCCATATCTGAGGGCTACCCCCACAATGCAAGACCCAAAATCCCCATGGGGGGAGGACAGGGAGAAGGCTAAAAGTGGTACCATCATGGCTGTGTACACATTATATAGATAACTAATAAAAAATTAAATAAAAAGATCAGGGCTGGAGAGATGGCTTAGCAGTTAAGGTGTTTGCCTGCAAAGCCTAAGGATCTAGGTTCGATTCCCCAGTACCCACATAAGCCAGATGCACAAGGTGGCAAATGCATCTGGAGTTCCTTTTCAGTGGATAGAGGCCCTCATGTGCTCATTCTCTCTCTCTCTCTCTCTCTCTCTCTCTCTCTCTATATATATATATATATATATACTTCTTTATCTCAAACAAATAGAGAAATATTTTTTTAAAAAATTCAGCAGTCATTCAACTGAATTTCAAATGTCAAATTGAAAACAGGAAAGTTGGATACAGCAAAAAAGTAGTTTGATATGATTTCAAGATCCCAACACCACCCATAAATTCAGTGACTTGCTAGAAGGATTTATGATACCCTGAAGCAGTTGTCATTGCTTATGATAACAATCATCAGGAGTAAAAGGCAACAGGAAGAGTACAGAGGAATCCATGGCTTTGTTATGCTCTTCCTCTTGTCCTACAAAGGAATGAATTTCTTCCATTGCAGACTGCTTGAGACCCAGAGTACAGAATTACTATGCACCTTTGTCAAGTAGGCATTATGAACTCCTACCAATCCCCACCTTCTAGATTCCCAGAAAGAAGCATATGTGTAGTACCAATGTGGGACAACCAACCTGCCACTTAAGAGACTATTTCAGAAGTAAAGTTCCAAGACCCAGGAAAGTGCCATCTTGAATGAAAGCCTTTGGAAGATAACAGCACAGGGCCTGCTCGGTGAACTTGTTCGGATGCAGAAAGGAAGGTGACACGGTGGGAAGAAGGTTACAGGAAAGAAAAGTGATAAAATTCAGGGTGATCAGAGGTAGGGCAAAATGGCTGAAAGGAATTTAAGGAAAGGAAAAATAAGAAAAGACAGATAAAATGAGGAAGAAAAGCAGAGAAAAGATAAGTCACCTGGTTGACGTAACCACCAAATATAGTTTCTTACAGGAAGTACACCTGACCCTATAATAGTCTTCTTCACTGTCATTCCTCTATGATAGTTACTGTCCATTGCCAACTTGACTGGATTTGAAAACACCTAGGAGACACACTTCTGAGTATGTCTATGAGGGTGTTTCCAGGGAGAGAGGCTTAAGTGAAGAGGGAGGAACCACTCTTAAAGTGGGTAACATCATCCCTGAATAACCAGTGATGAAGTGTCTGGGTTTCCAATTCTACTCCTCCAGCTGTGTTGCTAACAACCCTGGGAAACTCCATCAAGAGCTGGAAGCTCTTCTTCAAAACCACCCCATAGTCCTGGCATCTCTTTAACTCCTTGGGTCTTCATTTCAACCCACAGTTAATCTTCATAGCTCCATACAATGGTCTTGCTGGGCTCTATATAGGGATTTCAACTCTGGTTCACATTGCTGCATCTCCATGGCTCCTGGAACTGTGAGTACTTCATGACACACTTCCCTGAATTTCTCATGCTTTCAAATCCAATACCAGGTAAGAGGAATGACCAACTTTTAACTCCGGTGGGTAATAAAGCTTAACCTTGAAGAGAAGGATATTCCTTCACCAGTCTTCCTTCAAGCTCCCTCCTTTCAAAATAATTTGCATTCTTACTAGTTTGAGCCTTTTATGGATTGGTTTCACTCTCAGGACATTTTTATTGTTCCAATACAAAACACTTTGCCCACCTTTAATAGTGGTAATCTCCTTAATAATTGCAGTTTGAGTCTAAAACCAATGTCTCTTCCTATAACTTCAAACTTGTGTAAATTTTCCTGTGACAAACTGGTCACCTTTCATATCTTTCTGTTCCATATTTCTGCAAAACACACCACTCCATTACTTTTAAACTCAACTTTGCTCAAATTTTCAGGGAATTGGTGGAGTACAGCCAGCCTTTCCACTAGTATCCCAGTTCTTTCCTCCTTAAAACTTCATAAGCCAAGCCTTCACGGTCCACAATTCTCTCTACATTTAGTGTTCTCACATTCTCACCAGAATAACCCATCAAGCTCTGATTATAAACTGCAAGGCTTCTCCAGTTCTAACTACTAAACTCTTCAATATTCCTCCTATAAACAAGTTCTGAAAGACAAAAAAAACCCATATGGTCAGAATAACTGCACTAACAACCTTACTTCTCAGTTCCAATTTTTCTGTTTCAGTCAACTTCTCATTGCTGGGCCAAAACACCTGATCAGAAGTAGCTTATGGCGGGAAAGGGTTTAATTCTAGGGGAAGCTTCATCATGCTGGAAGAAGCTGGCTCCCTTCGACATATATCCAAAGCAGAGAGAACACAAACACCCAGAGCTCAAGCTGGCTCTCTACACACAGCTAGCACCAGCAAACACAATCTGACTCTGAACACACCTTAGAGCTGCACTCAAGATCTCCCCCAGTGACACACCTCATCCAGCAGGGCTCCCCCTGCTACAGACTAAATAAGAAGTTTAATCAAAAATACCTAAGGCTAGCCAGGTGTGGTTGCACACACCTTTAATCCCAGCACTTGGGAGGCAGAGGTAGGAGGATCACTGTGAGTTCGAGGCCACCCTGAGAATACAGAGTGAATTCCAGGTCAGCCTGTACTAAAGTGAAACATTAGATCAAAAAATAAATAAATAAAAAATAAAAAAAATACCTAAGGCTATTGAGCCATTAACATTCAAACCACCACAAAACATTTTCCTCATATCAGCTGCTTTTGTTCAGATGTTTTGTCCCCACAGAGTAGGTAACTACAACAGAGCACAATGCACCTAATTAATGCTCCACCACAGCTAGAACTTCTCACACCACTATGCCTTCCCCACCATGATAGCCTGTACCTTCAAACTATAAGCCAATTTCCTTCCTTAAGTTGAATTTGTCAGGTATTTTGTCACAACAATAAGAAAAGTAACTGACAAAGCCCCCAGCACCCCCCTTTCTGTGCAGCCACATGCTGTATGTCTATTTTTCAATTCTGTCTCTCTTATAAGCACACATTCATGAAAACAAACACAAACCTTATTATGTTAAACCAGTGATAAAACAGAGTTAATATGGTACTTCCACATTGCTTAGCTTGACTGGACTAATTTATTTCTCTTTCTTGTATTCCAAAGTTCTCTCTTAGATCTCAGTTCCTTTCTCTATGTCCAGTAATAACTTTAATCCTGATGTCTGCGTGCTAGCTGTGTTTGATAAAGAGAAAAATGAAACAAGAGGGAGGGAAAGCTCAATAGTGATAAGATTAAATGGCCCTGGAACTAAATGAAACCACATGGCAATAACAGGCTTGCAGAGCCCTTCTGAAATTTGAAAGAAATACATACTTCTTCTGACATTAGAAGACAAGAAACACTGGGAAAATATCATGGCAGAATGGGTTCAGCTGAGTGAACTTTTAAATTACAGTGACCTCCTTGACTTCTGCAAGGTCACTGGTTACTTCTCTCATTTTTATGCCTAGAGAAAGTTTTTTTGAAAAGCTGAAAGGTGTCCTGGGTTTATTCTTCTAACCCTCCTTTTTTTCTTAACTTCTCAAGTTCATAAAAAGATAAAGGAGCTATTCCTTGCTCTGTGCTTTTGTAATTGAGAAATGTGACAGATCCTTTTCTCCTTTTCTCACATTTTGTATTTTAAAAATTGCTGTCAGACTAAGGCTTTGCCAAGTTTCATCCCCAAGTGAAATCTTACCAAGAAAACTAAAAGATGTATAAAAAGCAGATGGATTGTAGATCTAATCATACAGCCTATATAGGGCTTGTGGTTTTTAAAGTAAGTTAATTCCTCTTATAGTAAATGCATAATATTAGTTGTAATTATTATATACTAAAATGTATATTTTTCACATTATTTATTTTCTTATCATTAACATGGTTTTGCTGTTGTAAAAATACATATATATTCATCGGGATTAAAAACAGACACCCTAGGTAAGAAAAGAAATTTGAAAAACACAATAGCTTTATATCATCAGTTACTTAAGTTCTATCCCATGAAGAATCAAAATACATTTTTGCAAGTCCAGAAAAATATTAGACAATTTTCAAAAGACTCAATAAGCTCACTTACAAAAAAACTTGTTATTTAGACTCTTTCAGAATGAAACAGGGATCCTCAGATCATATTGTGGTAACTTTTGTCTGAGGAAGCATGAACAAATGTCTATTTTCCACAGATAAGGAACTGAGAACACACTCAAGTCTAGCTTGATGAGCCAATGAGTTTTCTGGATTTCCATACATAAGTATGGGTTGGGGGTTACTTACATGAACATATATTTAAGGATTACTTACAGGATCACTTGTGATCCCAAAACATGTATACCACTAAAATACCTACCCATCAGGAATAATAACCTCATAGAAGCTAGACCATGGAATCCCATTTTCAATGAACCCTCCATTCCTATATATTCAGCAACCTCCCAAGATCACTTACACGACTACCAACGTAAGGGAAGGAGGTGGAGAAGGAGCATCAGAAGTGATAGGTCTTCCTCAGCTACCTAGTAAATCCAAGGCCATCATGAAACACATGAGATCCTGTCTCAAAAATATTTATGTACAAGTGATTGGGGATTTGGTTTTTTAAAAAATAGTTTTATTTATTTATTTAACAGAGGGGGGGGAGATAGAGAGAGAGAGAGAGATTGAGAATGGGAACTCCAGAGCCTCTAGCCACTGTAAATAAACTCGAAATGCATGAGCCATTGTGCATCAGGCTTACATGGATGCTGGCGAATTGAACCTGGGTCCTTAGGTTTTGCAGGCAAGTGCCTTAACTGCTAAGCCATCTCTCTAGCCCACAATTTGGGTAGGGTCTCACTCTAGCTCAGGGTAACCTGGAATTCACTATGTAGTCTCAGGGTGGCCTTGAACTCTCGGTGATCTTCCTACCTCTGGCTCCCAAGTGCTGAGATTAAAGGCGGGCACCACCACGCCCAGCATTATTTGGGTTTTTGTTACTTATTTGTGTGTATATAAACATGTGAATGTGTGTTCATGTGTGCCGTTAGGACTGTGCTGTAGTGTGTGCATGGATGCAGAAGGCAACTTTCAGGTCCTTCTTTGCTTCCCAGAAATTCTCCTGTCTACCTCCCATCTTGTGGTCAGAATTCAGGGATTAAAGAAGCCCACCAGAGCTTCTGGGGTTTTTTTTTAATTTTATTTTTTATTTATTTATTTGAAAGAGAGAGATACAGAAATAGCCAGGTAGAGAGAGAGAGAGAGAAAAAGGGAGAATGGGTGCGCCAGGGCCTCCAGCCACTGCAAACGAACTCCAGATGCATGCACCCCCTTGTGCATCTGGCTTACGAGGGTCCTGGAGAATCGAGCCTTGAACCGGGGTCCTTAGGCTTCATAGGCAAGTGTTTAACCGCTAAGCCATCTCTCCAGCCCAGCTTCTGGGTTTTAATGTGAGGTCTTAAGCTAGAACTCAGATACTTAGGCTTGAGCAGTGAGAGCTTTATCCACTAAGCCATCTCCCTAGCCCCACATGAATGTTTATTACATGTTTCATTTATATTTGCCAAAACTTGGGAGCATTGAGATGTCCTTCAGTAGGTAAATGGAGAAAGACATTGTAGTTTATCCAGAAAATGAAGTATTATCACTAAAAAGAAATCAGCTTGGCTGAGGAGATTCTTTAGTGGTTAAGGTGCTTGCCTGGAAAGCCTAAGGATCCAGGTTCGACTCCCCAGAACTCACATAAGCCAGACACACAAGCTGATGCATGCACACAAGGTCATGCATGCACACAAGGTGGTACATACATCTGGAGTTCAATTGCAGTGGCTAGAGACTCTGGTGTGCCAATTCTCTCTCTTTCTCTCTCTCTCTCTCTCATAAAAATAAAATTTATAAAAGAAATGAGCTAATAACACATTAAAGGACATAGAAGACATTTAAGTACATAGTGTCCAATAAAAGAAGCCTACTTTGCAAAGTCTATATACTGTATGTTTCCAACTGTGAGACATTCTGGAAAAGGCAAAGGCAAGGAGATCATAAAAATACTAGCGGTTGCTAGGCAATGACAACGAGGGAGAGATGAACAGATGCAGGATTTTTAGGGCAGTGAAACTATCCTGTACTGAAATTATTCTACAATGATGGATACTTGTCATTATATATTTGTCAATTCCCTTGGAGTATGCAATAGCAGGAGTGACAACTAAAGTATTGACTGGGTGATAATGAAGTCAATGTAGGTTCATTGATTGTGACAAATGGACCACTTCAGTATGGAATGTTGATAGTAGAGAATGTTGTGCTTATGTGGGGTATACGGGAGTCTGTACTTTGGATGTAAGGGAAGGGGTGTCTGTGTGTACGTAGCCATATGTGTGTGCAGATGCATGTGTGCATGTGGAGGCCAGAGATGAACATCAAGTGTCCTCCTCAATTACTCTCCACATTATTTTTTGAGACAGAGTCTCACTGAACCTCGAGCTAATGAATTAAGCTAGATAAGCTAGCCCAAAAGCCCCTACTTCCGTCTCCCTAGGGTTGGGATTACACTGAATCCAACATTTATATGGTTGCTGCACATCAGACCTCAGAGTCTTCTCATGCTTGTGTGGCAAGCAACCACTCCCCCCAAAATGTGTACTTGTCAATCAATTTTGTTGTGAACCTAAAATGTCTATTAAAAAAGTAAAATTTAGGGCTGGAGAGATGGCTTAGCGGTTCAGGCATTTGCCTGCAAAGCCAAAGGACCTCGGTTCGATTTCCCAGGACCCATGTAAGCCAGATGCACAATGTGACGCATGCATCTGGAGATCGTTTGCAGTGGCTGGAGACCCTGGTGTGCCCATTCTCTCTCTCTCTCTCTCTCTCTCTCTCTCTCTCTCTGTCTGCCTCTTTCCCTCTCTCACTGTCTCAAATAAATAAATAAATAAATAACATTTTTTTAAAAAGTAAAATTTAGGGCTGGAGAGATGGCTTAGCTGTTATTGCACTTGCCTGCAAAGTCTAAGGATCCAAGTTCAACTCCGTAGGACCACATAAGCCTGATGCACTTGTTCATTTTCCCTCTTTCTCTCTCTCCCTCTCTCTAAATAAATAAAAAATAAAATAAAATAGTAAAATTTATTAACAACAATAGAAAATAAAATGGTGGTTTTCTTCTCTAATAAGGTAGTAGAAAAGACTTATTTCTTTGGCAGGAAATGAACCAGAAAACCTCTTAAAATCTCTTCTAACCTGATGTTCCTTGATTTCTATGCTTTCTTGGGTATCAGGAGGCCACCAACTCTTAGAGCCGGAAGGAATTTTAAAGGTCAACCAATGTATGGATTCTTTCTTCTGAAATAGGACTGTTGAAAGGTTACTTGGTCTTCAAAGAATAGAAACTTGCTAACTCTTTCATTAACTCTTTCAATTACTGTTTGACTCTGTCTGAAACATGTACTGCTTTGAAACATTTGCGTCCTCATGGCTCCTGCTCATGTCATGTGCCCATGGTAATCAGGAAGACTGTGGTAAACGAAGGCAAATAACTTATCTGTTCAACAGAAATCCCCACAAATAAATGTGCAACCTTCTTCTAGTGGGAGACAGGGATCAGCAATAAGCTGACAGATTCAGGGATGACAGCAAGCACTGCGTGGAATGACCATGACATCCTGTATGAGAAAGGCAGGGGCTCAGTTTAAGTGATGAGGAGATTGCCAGTGTGCAGGGCCATGGGCAAGTGTGGGCAAAGGACATATTTCTTTGTGTCAGGGTCATCAATTGTGCTCATGGGGATTCTTTTATTTATTTATTTTTTATTTTTATTTATTTGTTTGAGAGCAATAGACAGAGAGAGAAGGAGAGAGGGGGAGAGAGAGAGAAAATGGGCACACCAGGGCCTCCAGCCACTGCAAACGAACTCCAGGTGCATGTGCCACCTTGTGCATCTGGCTTATATGGGTCCTGGAGAATCGAGCCTCAAACCAGGATCCTGAGGCTTCACAAGAGCTTAACCACTAAGTCATCTCTCCAGCCCTCATGGGGATTCTTGATCATCAAGTCCCTACCTCCACCACCACTAATATTCTTTTCTGTGATGCTGTTTACTTTCTGGTCTTAGTCTCCTTTATTTATGCCCATTTTTTGTCAATAGTTTCTGTCTCCTCACTTCTTATAATGATAGTTTACCAAAGCCCAATGCCAGCCCTGTTAGCTTACTTGAAACAGCTTTCCTGCATAATCTATTCACTGCCAGCTATACATACACTCATATGCTCATGAATTTCAAGTGTGCTTCTTCTATGCACCTCTCTACTGATCTCCACACTCCTCTTACCTGAACAGGACACAGAAACCAAAATTATATGTGCAAAAATGGGTTTCCCTGTTTTGCGGCACCTGTGAGTACACAACACAACACATCATTATATTTACTCACGCCCTAAAACTAAGAGGCCAGAAGTCACCTTGCATTCTTCTCTTCCCATGAATCCCCAGACAATCCTTAAATCTGCCTCTTCTTTCCAGCCTCATCACCCATGGTGTGGTTTCTCATCTCATTTGGATGATTAGAATATTTCACTTTAACTTGTTCTTTCTTGTGTTTTGAGCAGAATCTCATGTAGCTCAGGATGGCCTTGAACTTGCTATGTAGCTGACAATGAGATTGAAATCTTGGTCCTTCTGCCTCCACACCCCAAGTTCTGAGATTACAAGCATGAACCACCACACAGTGGTAGAGATCAAGTCCAAGACTTCCTGAATGCTAAACAAGCTTTCTTCCAAATGAACATCGCCAGCCTCTTCTGCATTGACTATTTTTTTCCATTATAACAGAATGTAGGTATTTGTCTTCCTTTCTTCCTCCCTCCCCTCCTTCCTTCCTTCCTTTCTTTTTTATTCTTTCCTTACTTTGTTTGGTTTTTTATTTGTCTGTTTGTTTATTTAATTGAGAGAGAGAGAGAGAGAGCATATAAGTATGCCAGGGCCTCTTGCTATTGCAAACAAACTCCAGATTCATGCACCACTTCAAGTAGCTGGCTTTACATGGGTATTGTGCAGTCAAGCATCTTTAACTGTTGAGCTGTCTCTCCAGCCCAGAGTCTAGATGTTCTTATAATAAAAAAGTTTCTCGGGGCTGAAGAAATGGATTAGCGGTTAAGGCGCTTGCCTGCAAAGCCAAAGGACTCAGGTTCGACTCCTCAGGACCCACATAAGCCAGATGCACAAGGGGGCACATGCATCTGGAGTTAGTTTGCAGTGGCTGGAGGCCCTGGCATGCCCATTCTTTCTCTCTCTACCTGCCTATTTTTGTATCTGTCTGTCTCTCAAATAAATAAATAAAAATTTTAAAAATTATGAAAAAAAAAGTTTCTTGACTCAGTCTTGCCCTGTCCTGGTATAGCTTCTCTCAAGCTACTAACTGAAGCCATCACTGTTTTTACATGGATACCTCCACATAGTAGGTTTTTTTTTTTTTTCGAGGTAGGGACTCACTCTGGCCCAGGCTGACCTGGAATTCACTATGTAGTCTCAGGGTGGCCTTGAACTCATGGCGATCCTCCTACCTCTGCCTCCCGAGTGCTGGGATTAAAGGCGTGTGCCACCATGCCCAGCCACATAGTATGTTTTTTATATCACACTTTCCTATTTATTAAAACGAGATCTCAAAAAAAAAAAAAAACCCTTAAGCCAGGCGTGGTGGCGCTCGCCTTTAATCCCAGCACTCGGGAGGCAGAGGTAGGAGGATTGCCATGAGTTCAAGGCCACCCTAAGACTACATAGTGAATTCCAGGTCAGCCTGAGCTAGCCTGAGAATCTACCTTGAAACACACACACACACACACACACAAAACCAGATCTCTCTCTTAACTTTATACCACTGTAATACAGATTTAACCCAACTGCCTTATTCCCTAATGTCTAGTAACCCCCAAATTTTATATATATATATATATATATATATATATATATATATACAAATATAAGGCAAGTTTTAGTTTTTTCCCTGATAATTATCACACCAAAAATTTCATATTGAGACTTTCATATTAAAGACAGCCTCTTAGTTGATTAATTATGGACACCAACATACTATTCAGGAAAGGCATGCCAACTTGAAATGGCCTCAATCAAAGCTAGATTTGGATGCTTATAGAGGTCAGCCAACTTGATGGGGGAAGGTAAGAAAAATTAACATAGATTAAATCATTCTTTCTGGAGAAATGACTTCAAACTGCAGTTCTGGCTGTCACTGCATACAAGCCTTTTTAAACCTCACATTATTGAGATACATTAAATGCTTATGTTGCGGAGCTCAGTATGAATTAATAAGACGATGTGAATCAGGATAATATTTCTAATGTTGCCATCATATTCAGATTCAAAAGCAATGCAATCAAACAACTTAGAGATAATATGGCATCATGCCCTAAAGTTGCTCCAGATGAAGGAGAAATGAATGTCAAAATGCATGTGCTTCACATTTGAAATAAACTGCATCATGAAATTCGAAAATGAAAGTGAATATTTTATATACCCATAGAGTTTACATAGCATGTGCTTTAAAGTATGCACACATACTAAAGTTTAAGTTAAAATATTATAGGTAGACATTTGGCCATTACAATTTCCTCCTTATTCTCAAGTTGGAAAATAAAAGTTAATTTTCAACTTTCTCATTTAGCAAAATGATGGTTTGACTTATATTCCTTTCCCTCCATCTGTCTTTCCCAGCCCACATCAACTGAATTCTGTAACTATCATAGTTTAAATATGAAATATTGCCTGTGGGTTCATATATATTGAAGGTTTAGTCCCAGGTTGTAGCAATATTTTGGAAGTCACTGTCATCTTTAGGAGGTGGGAACTAGCTGGAGGAAGTGGGTCATGTGAGCCTGCCCCTGAGGGCATATCTTGTCTTGAGTACAAGTCTGTCTTGCCCTTTCTGCTTCCTGGCCACATGCTCCTTCTACCATGTTATCCTTCTACCAGGATGTTCTGACTCACAGTAGGCCCATAACAATGGAACAAACTGGAATTTAACCCTCTGAATCCATGAACCAAAATAAATCCTTTTCCTTGATGAGGAGGGAGTGATAGTAGGTCTATCTATGTAGCCCTGGCTGGTCTGGAAGTCACTATGTACACTTAAAATGCCTATAATCAGGCCGGGCGTGGTGGCGCACGCCTTTAATCCCAGCACTCGGGAGGCAGAGGTAGGAGGATCACAGTGAGATCAAGGCCACCCTGAGACTACATAGTGAATTCCAGGTCAGCCTGGGCCAGAGTGACACCCTACCTCGAAAAACCAAAAAAAAAAAAAAAAAAAAATGCCTATAATCCCACCAGAAGCGAATCATTCTTCCTTTTAAATCCTGTCTCTCAGGTACTTGTCTCAGTAGTAGAACAAAGTAACTAAGCCTATCTGTAATTTTTCCACCATGCATAACAAAACATGAACAGTGATATGGATGTGTTGTTCTTTGACTTAAACATAAATTTGTAACTTCAGTTAGTTTTCTACTGTTTTATTTATTTCTCTCTCTCCCTCTCTTTCTGCATGTGTGTGTGAGAGAGAGACAGACAGACAGAGAGAGAGAGAGAGAGAGGGAGTACACCAGGTTTACTTGCCACTGTAAATGAATGCCAGAAGTTTGCACAACTTTGTTTTGCATCTGGTTTATGTGGGTAACTTGGGAATTGATTCCAAACAGGCAGGCTTTGTAAGTATGTGCCTTTAACCACTAAGCCATCATCCAAGCCCCACTTCCCTATATTTTAAATGGAAAGTTTTTAACTAAAATAGGGATTTTATATTCTTTTGTTTGTTTTTTTTTTTTTTTTCCAGATGGAGTCTTGCTCTATCCCAGGCTGACCTGGAATTCACTATGTAGTTTCAGGGTGACCTCAAACTCATGGTGATCCTCCTACCTCTGCCTCCCAAGTGCTGGGAGTAAAGGCGTGCACCACCACACAAGCCTGGGATTTTATATTCTTAATATTTATAGTATGTTTTACTTCTTCACCTTCTCCATGACCTGATCTACACCCTAGAATGTTCAGTTATTCAGCTGTCTGGAGAGAGACCAGAATTCATTACAAAGAGGAAACAAAAAGAAAGTCCAAGGGGATTTTCATCTTTTGATCTTCAAAAATAGGCTTATGAAGCAAGACACTAATCTTCTCAAACGAGCTGTTGTGATGAGACAGAATTCTCTAGATTTTGTCCTTCTTGAGCTTGCCAAGGGCCAATCTTTAAAAATCCAGCCTCATAGACTTCTGTACATAGTCACATCTTTCATATTTACCAGCTAGGTGCTTTGGTACTTGAAGACTATAAGTAGAGTCAGCATACAGCCTGATTTCACTTTTATATAGGTCCCATTTTCCATTTGTCTACATATCTCATCTAGCCAGTGCCTCTTTTCATTTTCAGATGTATTCCATATTAATTGAAATATATTTTTACTCATTTTACTTAGCAGAAGCTAAGGAAAAATCCTCTATGATAGTTAATTTTGTATCAAGTTCACCAGGCTATGGGGGTGTACAAATGTTTGATCCAACATTATTCTGTCTGTTTCTATATTTTCAGATAACATTAATATTTATAACCATAGACTCAACTTGGTATCAACTGGAGCAGGCAAGCATGGGAATAGCTTAGCAAGCTGGGACTCCCCTTGGTTTGAGCTATACACACACCCCTTTCCTAACAATGCACTTGACAACCTGGGACTCCCACCTACTTCAAGCTGGGCATATACCCGACCCAAACAATGTAATGGGTCACTCCTCTCTAGCAACTCCCTGGTAATTCCCCTTTGTAGTTAATTTCCATTCAAGCACATCCTGGAACTAGTAGTAGGATGTTGATCAAGCCTGAACTGATTTGGAGTGCATGCAAGGTAAAGCAAACTGTCTTCTGAATGAACTTTTAGGGGGAATCTCCTATTTACCACGTGAAGCCTATATATGACTGGGCATGCATGAATCAGATGCATCATAGGACAGGACACGTGCAGTGAACAGAGGCTTATAAAACGCATGTCTGCTAATTAAAGCAGAAAAAAAGCACCCCTGCTAACCCCTAGCAGCCAACTTCTCATACTGGACACAAAAAAGGGAAGCCCTAGGAAATAACCTGCTGCTCTTAAGAGCAACCCAGCTCAAGTACCCAGTGTCTCTTTAAGTAAAATATCTTGCTTTGCTATTTGTGTGCACTTTTAAAATTCTTTACCTAAGATACTAAGAACCTGGAAACACTCAATTTAGACACCACCAGCAGCTATACCCTTTTGAATGTGAATTGGCTTCATCCAGTTAGTTGAAGGCCTGACTAGAACATAAAGATTGCTTCTCACCTGAGTAAGACAAAACTAATGCTTTCTTCCTTTAAACTAAGATGTTGACATGTTCCTGCGTTATGACTCAAACTTTGAGATGAGCTCTTATTGGGCCTCAATCTTTCGAGTTTCCAGATTGGAACCATACCATCAGCTCTCCCGTGCCTCCAGCTTTGCTGACCACCCTAAATATCATGTGATTTAATATTGTTTCTAGCTGAATATAGTTCCTTACAATTCTATAATGTCTATGCATCAATTAACCTATACTTCCAATTGATTCTGTTTCTTGGAGAACCCTACTTTTTAATGTTTTATTTTATTTTCTAATTTGAGAGAGAGAGAGAGAGACAGAGCGAAGGAATGTATCAGGGCCTCCTGCCACTGCAAAAGAATTCCAGACATATGCACCACTTTGTGCATCTGGCATTATGAGGGTACTGGGGAATCAACATGAGGACATCAGGCTTTGCAGGCAAGTGCCTTTAACCACTGAACCATCTATAGAGCTCTCCTGACTATTTTTCTTTTTCTTTCTTTCTTTCTTTCTTTCTTTCTTTCTTTCTTTCTTTCTTCTTTCTTTCCTTCCTTCCTTCCTTCCTCCCTCCCTCCCTCCTTTCTTTTCTTTTCTTTTCTTTTCTTTTCTTTTCTTTTTCTTTGAGACTGAGCCTCATGTATCAGAGACTGGCCTCAAACTCACGATGTAGCTGAGAATGACCATGGTGAACATGCTCACTTTATGTGTAGCTGGGGATTGATCCTAAGGCTTCATGCATGCTAGGTAATCACTCTACCAACTGAGCTACATCCCCAGCCCAACCTTTCTTAAAATAAAAGAAGCTAAACATATAGAGACATGTATTTATGATTCCATTTATATGAAATGTGTTGAAGAAACAAATCTATAGGGACCCATCACTGATTGTTTGTTGCGAGGGGCTGGGGTAGGGGAGAATGGAGAGAGTGACTGCTAGTGGACATGGGGTTCCTTTGTAGTGCTGAAATATTAGAGAATTGGTAGCAATCATTGTACAACTTCATGAATCCACTTAAAGTGATTCAATTGTAAACTTTAAAAGACTTAGTTTTGTTGGGACTTTTAATACATAATCATACCATAACAAGGGGCCAGGAAGATGGCTCACTTGCTTGCAAAGTCTAACAGCCTGGGTCTAATTCCCAAGCCATCCACATAAACTGGAACGCAAAAAGTGGCTCAAGCATCTGGTGTTTGTTTGCAGCTGCAAGGAGTCCTGGTGTGCCCACACTCATGCACACACATACGTGCAAATATATAAAAATATTAAGAAAACCAATTTGATCATAATCCTCTCCCATTCCCCGCTTTAGTTGCCCCTATCTTACCTCCAGTCCACTGAACTCCCTCCTCTTTGATGTCTCATTCCAGTTTTTTTTCTCTTGTTTTTTGGACCTTGTCCATCATGTATATCAACATGTTGATGGACTTGACATTGTGCAGGCCTTATAAAGGTAGCAACCATGAGTGCACCAGTTCCGTTATGTGAGAGACTTGTCTTTATGCTACCTGAATGAACACTTCTTATTGGATGTGGTAATTTAAATTAGGTGTCCTCCATAAACTCTTGTGTTCTGAATGCTAGGTTCCTAGCTGATGGCAATTTGGGAATTGGGGCAGGCTGACGGATGTTACAGGCAGCCTCCCCTTGCCATCTTTACCTCACTCTCCTGTTGCAGTGCTCCACCTACTGTGGCAGAGGTGATGTCCAGCCTCTGCTCATGCTGCCGTTTTCCCCCGCCATCATGGAGCTTCCCCTCGAGTCTGTAAGCCAAAATAAACCATTTCCTCCCATCATCTGCTTTTGGTTGGATGCTTTCTACCAACATCATGAAGGAACAGCAATGTGCTATCGGAATAATAGCTTACAAATGTTAAATAAGCAATAGTTCCTATGTTTTTTGAGTATAATAACATTTAAGATGAGATGGATTTATGGACGTCGGTAGTGTTTAACTGTGATGTCCTCTAAGCAACAGAGGAGAGACTGGGAGAAGGCCATAACTACAGGCTAAATAAAAAAATGAGGGCTTGGCGATTTATTGATCTCACTGGTGGGATGCATTCCTAGCAAGGGAAAGGTCCTGCATTTGATCTCCAGAAACGTGGCAGAAGAGGATTAGACGCTTTTCTTCATATCTGTAATGTGATGTGAAAAGACTTTTATGACAGTGCGATATATGAAATAAAGACCCAGCTTTTCAGTTCTCTTAAATTTTCATAGCTTGTAAATAGCAGCCTGGAAATCCTGTAGGAAAGCCCCATATCTTTTCATTAACTGCCCACTATCGCCACTATGTGGGTTAATCCCACCTTCCATCAGCATCCACCCACCCACATGACCTATCCAGTTTGGGATATATTTGAATTTGTGGTCCCTGGTCAATAAGTCAATCCTAAAAATGAAACACTAATATATAATGCTCATGTTTTGTTCATGTAGGATTATGTTTAGCAAGTAGCAGACACTTAAGTAATACCTTTAACATATGGGGTTCCTTTATCTTGCATATAAAATGTCTGGAAACAGCAGTTTCTAAAGTTGTATCAAAATAAAAGAGAGACTGATTGAGAGGGGGAGGGGATATGATGGAAAGTCAAGTTGCAAAGGGAATTGGGGGGAGGGAATTACCATGGTTTATTGTCTATAATTATGGAAGCTGTCAATTAAAAAAAAATCAAAAACCAGGCATGGTGGCCCATGCCTTTATCCCAGCACTTAGGAGGATCACTGTGAGTTCAAGGCCACCCTGACACCACATGATGAATTCCAGGTTAGCCTGGGCTAGCGTGATACTCTATCTCAAAAAAAAAAATAAATAAATAAATAAATAAATATGAGCTGGAGAGATGGCTTAGCGGTTAAGGTATGCCTGTGTAGCCTAAGGACCCCAGTTCGATTCTCCAGGTCCCATGTTAGCCAGATGCACATGGTGGCACATGTGTCTAGAGTTCATTTGCAGTGGCTAGAGGCCCTGGCATGCCCATTCTCACTTTTCTCTCTCTCTCTCTCTCTCTCTCTCTCTCCCTCTCTCTGTCTCTAATAAATAAATAAAAATAAAATCTTTTTTTAAAGTTTAAAAAAATTAAAAAACCAATAAATAAGTAAATAAAAATAATAAAAATAAATTTTAAAACTCAACGAAATCCTAATTGGTATCTATGAATTATTGTCTATTTTCTCTTTTCTATCCAACTTAACCACTGAAATTATTTGAAGGCATCATGTAAGAAGTCCAAAAGAAAATGTCTTGCTTCTCATATAACTAGGAGTATTTGAGATATTCTAGGTTAATGAGATGTTCGTAGGTCACAGAAGTGGGCTGGGTATGGTAGCACAAGCCTGTAATCTACACACTTGGGAGGTATTGGCATGAGGATCCCAAGTTCAAGGTCATCCTCAGCAACATAAGTTTGAGGCTAGCCTGGGACACATGAGACCCTGGCTGAAAAAGAAAATGACAGCCAAAACCCTGTCACCTTGAGAACATGTGGAATTAGATCAAATGGTGACAAAGATCATAGCCAAAAGGAGTAGTGGTCCCTAATTCAGATCATATGACCACTGTAACAACTCTGAACTCCCCACACTCCTATAAACTTAAACCAAGGGTACTACAAGCCTCTTTCATGGGTTTGTACTACCTGAAGATGTAAGTTACAGGTTCTCATTCACTGCCAATGTAACTGAGCTGCTTTGGCATTGTCAATAAAGTTTTAAAAATATTTCCGTCTTGTTCATGGCAAGAATATGGAGAAGAGCAGAAGTGTTTACCACCGCCATAGCTTTCTAGTACTCTTAAAAGCGAAGTAAACACTCTCTTATCCAGTTGTGGGTGGAAGTAAAAGAAGAAAAATTCTTTGGGCTAGGGAGATGGCTCAGGAGTTAAACAGGATTGCTTGCAAAGCCCACTGGTCCAGATTCAATTCCATAGTCTCATTGAAACCCATACACAAAAAGTAGCACAAGCATCTGGCATACCCTGGCATGTCCACACACACACACACACACACACACACACACACACAACTATTTTTTAAAGGTTCAGAAATTAAAAGGCACTATCTTGAGCTTTAAGAGCTATGGATTAAAAAAAAAAGGAGATAAATTCTTCATTAAAGATGTACAATGAGGGCTGGGGATGTAGCTCAGTTGATAGTGTTTGCCTAGCATGCATGAAGTCCTGGGATCAGTATCACATTAATCAGGTGTAGTGGCACATTCCTGTAATCTCA
Source organism: Orientallactaga sibirica (assembly GCA_036365145.1). NCBI lineage: Eukaryota > Metazoa > Chordata > Mammalia > Rodentia > Dipodidae > Orientallactaga > Orientallactaga sibirica. The sequence goes on from JAEOAD010000982.1 coordinate 4,504,989, forward strand.
TCACTTATGAGGTAGAGTCAGGAGAATAAGAAGTTCAAGGTCATCCTTGACTACATAGAGAGTTCAAGGCAATCTTGGACTACATGAGACCTTGTACTAAACAAACAACCCCTCTCACTGCTGATACCACACGTAAACACAAACACACACACACACACATACACACAATGACATATCATATTAAAGTTTTACTAATGGTACAAATAAAGATGAAATAATACCTGCAACAACATGGAACTAAATATCTAGCACTGCTGCTTAAGGTCAGGTTCTCTGTTTTCCGTAACTCCAACTGCTCTGTGAGGTGCAATGACCCCTTCCTCTTATCCATATTCCACAATTAAACTAATCAAAAACACTCACTGGAACATGTACAGATACATGAGCATCATGTGGCCATGAGTATCTGATGAGCTCGAGACGTCTTCAGATGATCGGGGGAAAACAGATGTGTTTATATATGCATATTTGTATGTATGTGCATATATAAACGCATCTAATGACTATAGACATAAAACACAAGATTATTTTTAGACAAGGTCTCACACTGTAGCCCAGGCTGGCCTCAAACTTGTGGTAATCCTCCTTTTTCAGCCTCCAGAGTACTGGAGGGGTGGCATAATCCAACATACTTGGTTAAAACACAATTTAAAAAATCCTTGTGGCAAGCTCAATACCCACTCCCAGGATACAACCTTCTGCAAAAGTCACACTATCCTAAACAGTTAATGACACTCCTTTCCACTGTTACACTTTTCTCTGAGCCATGAATGTGCCTCTCTCCATGTGCTTGACATCTTGTAGCACAATCCTATTTTCCACAGCTCTGCTCATTGTTTAGAGCCCTCAGAGGGTAGAAACTACTCTTCTCTATTTTCTTAGGGATAAATCTCATTACTTAACTCTGGCTAAATGTTCTGTAAATACTGGTTGATTTGAATAAAACTCTAGATTAAACTCATCACACTTTGAAGAAGGCTCAACACCAAGACAAATCTGAAATAGTCTGCCTCCATCCTTGCAAACTGCACAATATACAAAAAGGGAAAACCCATTAAAAATACTCAAGTCCTTGAGAGCTTGACTTTGATGACCTGCAAAGCAGACCAAGGAGAACGCAGAGTTCTCCTTGACAGGGAGTCATTATTTATCTTTCCTGTTTCATCAGCACCAACAAGCATCATGGCTGTATATGGTCCCCGATGGCTCCATACCCCTTCCAACCTCCCGTTTTTAGGGCAGAGCCTATGAGCTCATTTGCAGAGGCTTGCCAGGTTCTGCATATGTTTGGTAATATAAATAGATCACATCTTAGGCATATCAGCAAGACAGAGGAGGCTTGCCCTCGCCAAAGCCTGCTGAAGTAGAATTTCATACCTTAAAGCCTGAACAAGCCACCCCTTTCTACTTCTCAAGAAATTAAGGGTGTGTGTAAAAGTTGTAGTCTTTAGCACCCTAGCACCCTAGATTATTCCTGTACTACCCCAAATAAAAAAATAAAGACCAAATAGTAGTCCTGTTCAGTTTCAGACTTTCAACTCTCATTAGACTTTTGCAGCTACATTTTTATTAAGAGAAACTTAGGTTGATGCCCAGGATTATAACCTATTTTATTACCTTAAACATATATGGAGCAGAGTCTCTTTGGCACTTATAAATCAAACCTGACAATGTGACTTATTCATTATGCAAGTGTCCATCACAATAAAACTGAGTTTACAAGGTGAACTTGACTACAAAACCAGACAATGTTGAGCCACACATCAGTGACAGAGTTTTAACACAGTTCTCTGTAGCTCTTACCCACCTTTCTCAAATGCAAACTTCAATTCAGGAAAGAAACACTGATAATGAAGGAGAAACAGGAGTAAGATAGCTTTTTACAGGCACTTAGTCAGGGTCAGAAGCCCAAAGAGGAAACAAGGAGAAGCCATGATAGTAATCTGGGATTTTACTCTTTGCACATTGTTTTAGGGGTATATGGTGTAGCATTATAGTTTTATAAAAAAAAAAAAATCCTATTTGTTTAGAATTGCTTTACCATCACCACAATCAAGATAAATTTTTATGTTTTAAGATAAATATTCATCTTATTTTTAAACATTTATAGAAGTCTACCGGACACTAGATACTGCTAGTATGATGGTTAATTTCTGGTTTATAACTTGATTGGATTAAGAAATGCCCACAGCATTCATAAGTCACACATTTGATGTGTCTGTGAGGGCATTTCCACAGAGGATCAATCCAAGGGTTTAGATCAACCCCTGAATGTGGGCATCCCCATGCTATGGGCTGAGGTCCCCGATTGAAAAAAAAAGGGGAAAAAAGAGAAAGGAAGCTAGCTCATTGCAGAAGCAATGTTACCAGCCACCTCACACTGCTGTCACCATGCCTTCTCTGCAATGATGGGCCACATTCCTTCAAACCATAGACAAAATAAATCCTTCATCACAATATTTTTTGTCAGGTCCAGGGTCATATTTAAGGAGGAAAGGAGAAAGCTAGCTTTTGTTAGGCAGTTCCAGTTAGAGATTGAGAGAACCAAAAGATGCCACCCCACATGCCACCTCACCCTAGCACAAGAAGGAAACTCTCAGAAGAAATGGAACTTGTGTCTGATCAAGTCTGATCTACAGCACCCCTTGCTTCTCACTGGTTAGTGTGCTACCTGGATGAGCTGGCTCAGGTGGGATGACCCTGGAGTCTGCCCTCCAAACCTACAAACCAATTGGGTCTTCCCTTTGCATACCTGAACCTGATGCTACGAAGGCTGCATTTGGCCTCCTCCCACTCTCTCTGTGTGATTCTCTCTGAATTCCCTCTCACCTCTGCTCAGGCCTACATGAGTCTGGCCTCTAGGGATGGGAGAGTATAGTATAGTTTCTTGATCTGAACTTTTCTGCTTGCTTCTGCTTTATAGTTTGGAATAATGTTCCACTTTGATTACATGTATGATTTTCCTCTGGTCTCCAAATCTACCATGCGTGTACCAGATCTACCTTGTGGGTGCTCTCACCAACTCTAGGCTTGCTACCTGTGTAATTTCTTTAAACTCGAGGTAACCATGAGTGTAACCCTTTTCATTATTCATTTATCCTCTGAATCTCCTTGTCTCTGATTTGATATCTGCCCTCTCATTTTTCCTTGTACCTCATACTTTACTCGTAATCAACTTTCTTGCTGTTTCATTACTTGTGTGCACCTTTCTTCAGTTCTTTCAGTAAGACACCACTGGAAACACCCAGAAAAAAAAAGGAGGGGGAGGAAGGAAAAGAGAGAGGGAGAGATAGAAGAAATCACTGGTAACAGTACAGCCACAGGTCTTGAGTTCTTTGTGATTTTCCTTAAAATGACAGCAACTCTATTTCTGTTCTTGTTTTTCTCTTGCACCCAGACCATAACTATTTTATCCTCTGAGGATTATTTCTAAAAATAAAATCAAAAGAAGAAACACATCAAGGTCTCTATCTTTGGTTTCTAAATGTTATTTTTAAACTCTTTATTTTAAACACCACTCCCTACTAGGAATCAGTCTGTACATTGCACTACCAGTAGGCTCCATGCAGTCAGAAAGTGTTTGATCTTGGAGCTTTGTGCGCCCTTATCCCCTCTGGCACCATGGAGTATCCCACAAAGGAAAGGTAGGGGAACTCAACGGGGTCAGCCCTAAGCCCTGGGGCATTACCTCTTGTCTGGCCTGTACAACATTAAAACATGTCTGACCTAAGCATGAGGTGCTCACATATACACTACGCTCCCATTTATTTAAACTTGTCTCCTCTGACTTTTTTCCCTACTTCCTTGCCTTTGCCCTTCAACATTGCAATCAGGGAGGAGCATCTTCAGACTTGTCCCTAAAACAGTGGTCTGGAGAAGAATGGTACTGTGTTCCAGGAGCTAGAGACCAAGAATGCTGTTGAACACCCTATAATGTACGGGACAGTCTTCAAAATGAAGAATCCTCCCACTCAAAATGTTGATAGTGCTTGGATTATGAAACTTTGCCCTGGAAGATCTTTTTGGCACTACGATATACCTAGATTCAGGCTATGTGCTATGCTGATGACTCCTAAATTGGAATCTCTCTTGTGCAGCCTCCTCTCCCAACTCCAGATTCCTGTATTCAACTGACTTCACTTTATCCAACAGGTGCCTCAAACGGAATGTGTTTACAACTCAACTTCTTGACATTATTCACAAACTTTACTGTACCCACTCTTTCTTTCCCTTACAAAGTTAATAGTACCATCCAACCTGTCATCTTAGTTTCAACTTTCATGTTTATGGAAATCATTTCGTGCAGATGTTAGTATGATTAGAATTTTAAAAAATAGTGATGCCAGGCATGGTGGAGCACGCCTTTAATCCCAGCACTCGGGAGGCAGAGGTAGGAGAATCGCCGAGAGTTCGAGGCCACCCTGAGACTACATAGTTAATTCCAGGTCAGCCTGGACCAGAATGAGACCCTACCTCAAAAACCAAAAAAAAAAAAAAAAAAAAAAAAAAAAAAGTGAAGCGATTAGAAACTTCATTTGTGTGGCTGGGGAGGTGGCTCAGTGGTTAAAGGCACTTGCTTACAAAGTCTGCTTTCTCAGACTTAATTCTACAGTACCTATGCAAAGACAGATCCCAAATGGCACGTGTATATGATGTTGGTTTGCAGCAACAAGAGAACTTGCAATACACACACACACACACACACACACACGTAAATAAAATTTTGAAAAAGCAACTTCACTTGGTAGAGGATAAAGGAAGACTGAGAAGTTCTTGGGATGTGCCTAAATCTACATCTTCACTGTCAGTGGTAGCACCAGCATGAGAACTCTGGTCTCATACAGCTTCTGTCCTATAAACTTTCCCACAGCTAGCTTGGCTCCCTTGGGTGAGCATGGCTCAGTTGCCTTTTAGCTCATTATTTTCAGAAGTTGTTATTGGAAAGGCAGTTTTGGACAGATCAGCAAACTAGAGCCTGTGGGCCAAACGCAGGCTGCTACTTATTTTCCTGACTTGTGAGAAGAATGATTTTACAAATTTATAAATAATTGAGGGGGGAGCAAATAATTTGTGGCATATGGAAATTATATTAAATTTGGATTGTAGTGTCTAGAAATTAAGCTTCAATGGAATAAGTCACGTTCATTTATACATGTAATGCCTGTGCCTGTCTTTTGACGATAGAACCCTAGCTGAGTAGTTGTAGTACATACCAAAGACAAGAGAAGCCAGAAAAAAAGAAAAGGATCTGGGTAGGGTGGTATACACCTTTACTGCAGGACTTAGGAAGACAGAGTCAGGGGCACTGTGAGAGTCAGCTCAGCCAGAGTTGAACAGAGACCCTGTCTCAATAAGCCAGCACAAAAACTTCGCTGAAGATGTAGCTTAGCAAAGTGCTTGTCTAGCATGCACAAAGTCCTGGCTTTGATCTCTAGCACTGGGAAAGTAAAGGCAGGAGGATAAAATATTCAGAACCATCCTAGACTAGATAGAAAGTTTAAGGCCAGTCTATATCAAAAATAAACAAAGGCCGGGCGTGGTGGCATATGCCTTTAATCCCAGCACTTGGGAGGATCGCCATGAGTTCGAGGCCACCCTGAGACTACATAGGGAATTCCAGGTCAGCCTGAACTAGAGCAAGACCCTACCTCGAAAATCTAAAACAAACAAACAAACAAACAAACAAACAATGAAGCCTGGTGTAGTGGTGCACACCTTTAATCCCAGCACTTGGAAGACAGGGTAGGAGGATTGCCATAAATTTGAGGCCACCCTGAAACTAATTCCGGGTCAGCCTGGGCTAGAGTGAAACCCTACGTTGAACTCCTCCAAAAAGTAATAAAAATAAAAAATAAACAAAGATCCAGGTGTGGTGGCACATGCTTTTAATCCCAGCACTAGGGGTGGCAGAGGTAGGAAGATCACAATGAGTTCAAGGCCAGCCTGTTCTACGAAGTGAGTTTAGGGTCAGCATGGGCTAGAGTGAGACTCTACCTTGAAAAAACAAACAAACAAAAAATAATAATCAAAGAAAAGAAAAGGAGCTGAAGGTACATATCAGTAGCAGAGAACATAGTTAGCATGTACAAGGCCCTAGGTTCAATTCTCAGCATTAAAAACATCAGCATAATAAAAAGAAACCAGATAGATAGATAAACAGGAAATTGATTGATTTGTTTCATCTTAGCTGGCAATGTGAGCTGAGAGTGGGATCTGATATATGTGAGCTTCCAGGTAAGGGGAGATTTTTTTTTCTTGGAAAGATTGTTAGAATTGCAAGAAGTATCTACAAAGATTTGTATGCAGTATGGTAGGAACTCAACAAATATTAGAAGTAATAATACTAATATTACTTGGTTATTAGCATCAGCTTTCCTTTGATATAATGTTTTCATGTGCAATGCCTCTTTCTACAATATAAAATTTAAAATGACCATCTTGGTCCATTTTACCCATTAGTCAGATAATGATTAAACAGATTCCCCTCACTTGATGGGGTGACAGCAAAGCTTAGTGTATCTTTGTAATTCACATGTCATTCCACCCAACCATGAATTCCTTAAGTAATTAGTTTCCTGGAAAACTGTGACACTGGTGACGGTATCTGAAATAGGAAATAGATCAACCCAATCTTCTGTTCAACTGTCTTATAACAAGAATGTCAGAAAATAAGTTGAGTTGACAGAAAATGGAGGGAGTCAATGTTAAAATGGCACCCAGAAGCAGATTTCCTGCAGGGTACTTGCAGTGTCCAAAGAAGCAGAGATTGGTATTGAGTTTTGATTGCCCCCCCACACCCCCACACCCCCACACCAAAGTTCCAAGGGTAAGAGATCAGGGCATGCCTCACACTCACCTTGCCTATGGCCTTCGTCAGGACTTTGACCTCAGTCCTGGCCACCAACTCAAGTCCGTTAGGAGATTCTGCCATTCCTGGTGGATTCTCAGCCTCAGGCTTGCCTTCTGTCTTACAGTTCATTCCCAGAATGGAAAAGAGGTCAACTCTAGCTCTTTTTCTTTGTGCGACCCCATCCTTTCCCCCTCTTGCATAGGACCATTTTCTCCTGCTCTCCAAGGCAGTCTTTGCTGAGTAAAGTCACTCCCAGCCTCCTTAGACCTCCTCTTCCCACTGAACTCCCCTTTCTATGACACTTTCTGGGATGATCCACATCCATCAAGAGTGACACGGCACAAGGCAGGCGTCATCCTGCTAATTAACATATGGCCTAATTATGGCTGTTACACTTCAGAAGACAGAATTAAAGTCTTGACGTGACCTAAGTAATTAGGAGGGTTAGTCGTTAAGAAATGGAAGTAAAAGCAATTGGGTTGGGGTGGGCAATAACTCGGCTTTGTCCTCAGACTGAAAAGGACCAAAGGCCAGTGAAAAATAACTGGCCATGGCTCAGGTACTTTCATACTTTGGGATCGGGTCAACTGCAGACTCTGCAAACTGTGTTGCCAAGGGAGCATCAAATGGAGAGCAGGATGGGATTGTCTTTCCTCTCCCTCTTTCTGTTTTCTTCTCCACCATCCCTGGCACCAAGGTGGTTCCTAGTAAGAGAGAGAGAGAGAGAATGAATCAGGAAAATCTACACCCACAAAGTTGAATTTTCACAGTGTACTGCAGAAGAGATAGGGAAGACGGGAGTCTGGCAGCCTAATTGAAGTGCTATTCTAGTGAGTGGTGGGGGCAGGGCCGAGTCAGACAAGGACTAAAGGTGTGTATTGTTTGGCTTCCCCAGCAATTGCCCTCAGGTCAAGAATGTGAGCACAGGTCCTGGATCTGTGAAAAGATCCAGGAAACAGTGGCAAGATATGAGCAAACAAAAGGGAAGGGAAGCAAGGCAGGAGATGATATGTCATCAAGTACTTAGCACTGAGGGTTAAGTAACCGCACCTCCATCTAGTTATGGGAGGTAGAGTAGAATAGGGGTTGGCAAACTTTTTCCTTTGAGAACCGCATAATAGATATATATTAATCTTTGCAAGCCATGCAGTTTGTTACTTAAGTCACCTTTGCCACTGTAAGGTTCCAAAGAGGACCGAGACAGCTTTCTTGGGCAAGGAGGTCTCATTTACACAATGAGACAGGGATATGGTTAAGAGCTACAGAGTAGGGAACTCTGGACCCAAGGCAGAGGATGGGAGCCAATGTGCGAGGGAAGGGAACTCTGGATTGGAGTGGAGAGGAAAGAGGCAGGTAGAAGGAAACTCCAAAAAGCCAGGGTGGAGGATAGAAATGGAGCAGAAAGAAAGGAGAACACCAAGCTTGAGTGGAGGACAGGAGCAGAGCAGGTTAGAAAGAATCTCTGAAGCGGGAACAAAAGGGAAGAGGAGAAAATAGGGGAGAAAGAGAGAAATAGAAGAGAGAGAGACAAACGGGGTAGAAAGAAGCTGCATGCAACAAAGAAAGAGAGAGATGGGGAATTGCACACACCTTAGAGCTGGAGCACCAAGGTGAGAAAGAGCGTGCTGAGGAAGGTTTTTTTTTTTTTTTCTTTTAAAGCTCTTTGTGTGGGGGCAGGGAATTTTGCCACCGCTTAGAGAAGAGCCTGCAGTAGCCAGGCTGGTCTGACCACCTGCTGAATTCTTTTGGGTGAGTGAGGCCTATGAAGTCTTAATTAAGGCCATTTGGGAGAGAAGGGAAGATGGGAGAAGGGAGTTCTGAGATTGTTAAAGCCACCATAAAGATCAGCCACACATAATATGTAAACGAATATGGCTATACTCCAATGAAACCTTTACAGAACCAAGACAAGGTATTGCAGTCAGGTTCGCACTGCTGGCAAAAAATCACCCGACCAACAGCAGCTTTTGGGTGAAAAAAGGGGGGGGGCATATTTTGCCTTACAGACTTGAGGGTAAGCTCCATGATGGCAAGGGAAAACGATGGCATGAGCAGAGGGTGGACATCACCCCCTGGCCAACATAAGGTAGACAATAGCAACAGGAGAGTGTGCCAAATACTGGCATGGGAAAACTGGCTGTAATACCCGTAAACCTGCCCCCAACAATACACCACCTCCGGGAGGCTTTAATTTCCATTTGCCATCAGCTGGGAGCCTAGCATCCAGAACACCTAAGTTTATGGGGGGACACCTGAATCAAACCACCACACAAGGCCTGTGGGTTGTCAACCCCTTTGCAATAGAGTCTCTCAACTCCTGGATAGAAGAACCAATTTTATGTTTGTCTGTTAGTCTGTTGTTGTTCTGGAACAAATCACTTTAATCGAATTAATTCACAAATAAAAACATTACACAGCTGATTAAGGAGGGCGCTCAAACACTTGCCCAGTCCCCAAATCTATACATGTCAGTGCTCCGCTATGCAGTCATAACACACCCTTTGGTGGATTGTTTGAAACAGTCTCATGTAGCCTCAGGCTGGCCTCAAACTCACTATGAAGGTGCGGATGAAGTTAAATGCCTTCTGCTTTCACTTCCCAGATGCTGGGCCCGTTACAAGCAAGGGCCACCATGCCCAGTTTATCCAGGGTTTTGTGTATAATAGACTAGCACTATAACAATTGCTCAGCCCTAGAAGAAACAATGTTTTAAAATGCTCTGGTGGAGCCGGGCGTGGTGGTGCATGCCTTTAATCCCAGCACTCTGGAAGCAGAGGTAGGAGGGTCACTGTGAGTTCGAGACCAACCTTAGACTACATAGTGAATTCTAGGTAAGCCTGGGCTAGAGTGAGACCCTACCTCAAAAAAAAAAAAAAAAAAAGGTCTGGTCAGGCGTGGTGGTGCACCCCTTTAATCCCAGCACTTGGGAGGCAGAAGTAGGAGGAATTCTGTGAGTCAAAGGCCACCCTGAGACTACATAGTAAAATCCAGGTCAGCCTGGGCTAGAGTAAGACCCTACCTTGAAAAACAAAATAAAAAATGTTCAGTCCACTTCAAAACAATATTTTTACCAATACAACACAGATGAATCACTAGAAAAAATTACATTGAGAACACTCATACATGTGGACTAAGGGAATCCTAGCACACTGGTTGTAGAAATGTAAATTAATGCAGCCACTATGGTAAATAGTTCAAAAGTTCTCAAGAAAACTAAAACCTGAATGACCAAGCTGTGTATTGTGGCTCACACCTGTATTCCCAAGTACTTAGGAAATTGAGCCATGGGTATGGTTACAAGTTTAAAGTCCATTTTGTCTATATAATGAGTTTCAGGCCAGTATGTGCAACAAAGTAAGAATTTGTCTCAAAAAATAATCTAAAGTAAACTGGGAGTGGTGGCACACACTTTTAATCCCAGCACTTTGGAGGCAGAGGTAGGGGGATCACCATGAGTTCGAAGCCACCCTGAGACTACCTAGTGAATTCTAGGTCAGCCTGAGCTAGAGTGAGACCCTACCTCCAAAAACAAAAAAACAAAACAAACAAAAAAATCTAAAATAACCAGGAGTGGTGTTGCACTCCTTTAATCCGAGCACTCGGGAGGCAGAGGTAGGAGGATCACTGTGAGTTCAAGGCCACCCTGAGACTACATAGTGAATTCCACTTCATCCTGGGCCAGAGTGAGACCCTACCTCAAAAAGCCAAAAGAAAAAAAAAAGTCCAAAATAAGTAAATAAACAAGTAAGAATTAGCATATGGTCAAACAATATTACTTACTAGGTACGTAGCCAAATAAAACAAAATCGAGGGCTGGAGAGATGGCTTAGCAGTTAAGGCGCATGTCTGCGAAGCCTAAGGACTCTGGTTCGAATCTCAAGGTCCCACGTAAGCCAGATGCACATGGTGGTGCATGCATCTGGAGTTCGTTTGCAGTGGCTAGAGGCCCTGGCATGCCCATTCTCCCTCTTTCTTTCTCTCTCTCTCTCCCCCTCTGTCTCTAATAAATAAATAAATGAATAAATAAATAAATAACAAAATCGACGTGGAAGACACATCTGAACATCCATGCTTACTGCAGCACTAGTCACAGTAGGCGAGAAATGGAAAGCACTTAAGTGTCCATCAACTGATGAGTGGATCAAGATGAGCTTCATAAAGACCATGGATTCTCATTCAGCCATGAAAATGATAAAATTTTGCCATTTACAATAGGACAGGTGGAACTGGACAGCATTATGTTAAGAGAAAGACAATATTGCCTGATCTCACACATGTGTAGACGTAGAAGTTCAAAGCACAGTGGTAGTGACCAGTGGCCAGGGAGAGAAAAGGAAAGGAAGGGATAGGGCTGGGATCAAATACAGGTAAATGACTTTCCACCTGCATACTAGGCAAATAGTTTAGCAGAGCTACACTCCAGCCCAATTATGGGATGCTATTGCACAGTAGGGTGATCGTGTATAATAATGTACTGAACATTTCTTTTTTGTGTGATGTATATTTCAAAAGACGGGATGGATTTCAAAAGAACAAAGGACTTTGAGTATTTGTATTACAAAGAAAGCATAAAGGATTGGGAAGAAATTCTTACAGGACTCGAACATCATACCAATTTTACTGTTGCAGTTAGATCCCTTCACGTTGCTATCACCTGACCGAAAGCAGCTTGTGGGAGGAAAAGGTTTATTTTGGCTTACAGACTCAAGAGGAAGATCCATGATGGCAAGGAAAATCATGGCATGCGCACAGGCTGGACATCACTTCCTGGCCAACATCAGGTGGACAACAACAGCAGGAGAGTGTGCCCAACACTGGTAAAAGACAGCTGGCTATAACACCCATAATCCTATCCCAATAATACACTGCCACTAGGAAGCTCGAGTTACCAAACTGCCACCAGCTGGGGACCTAAGCATTCAGAACACATGAGCTTATAAGGGACATCTAATTCAAACCACCACATACACATATGAAAGTATCACATGGCATCTCATAAATCTGCATGATTTTTATGTGCCAGTTAACAAAAAGACATGAAGCCGGGTGTGGTGGTGCACACCTTTAATCCCAGCACTTGAGAGGCAGAGGTAGAAGGAACGGCATGAGAAGCCACCCTGAGACTCTATTGTGAATTCCAGGTCAGCCTGGTTTAGAGCAAGACCCTACCTTGAAAAACAGAAAGGACATATAAGACCTAAGCTGCTTAAAAATTATTAGATCATGCCGGGCATGGTGGCACATGCCTTTAATCCCAGCACTCGGGAAGCAGAGGTAGGAGGATCACCATGAGTTCGAGGTCACCCTGAGACTACATAGTTAATTCCAGTGGACTGGACTAGAGTGAAACCCAACCTTGAAAAACTGATATATATATATATATATATATATATATATATATATATATATATATAGTAAAAGACACAAAATTAGTCCAGTCAATTGTGAGAACTTTCTAACTACCTTCTCTGAAAAACTCCACGTAAATTCCTCACAAATGGATAGCAGGCCTTGGCCACCTTCATCCATCATCACAGTTCAAAGCCCTGGAGTTCCATTACCAAGTGAGAAGGCCAGAGCATTTAGCCTCTGACACTCACCCATTATCGTCAAGGGCACTCCCAGGAACATTGATTTCTGGTCCTTCTGGCCTTCCTAGCAAGTGGAGCAAATACACTTATGTAGTTTGAGGGGTGCTGGTATTGATGACAGGAGGCTATAGGCATTTATGGGTGGAGGATATAGGTATAATTTGGAAGGTGAGAGCATTGAAGGTATTCTAATGAGAGCTCAGTAGTAACTCCCTCCAGAGAAATTCCCAAACTATATGAATGTTAGAACTAGAGGCGACCTAATAGATCATGTCTCTGAGACCCCTTTTCATCTTTTATCCTCCCACTCATCCAGTGAGGATAATGTGTTGAGATTAATATGACTGATTCATAAATGAAATTGAGTGACAACCAGAGGCTTACAGAATGAGTGGGATCTGGGCAAGACAGGGAGAGCGAGGAGAAAATGTCAGTAGTAAATATTTATGAAGCACCCAAAATAATTATTATTATTTTGACATGGGGGTCTCATTAATGTGCTCTGAGCAGCCTCAAACTCTAGATCCTCCTTCTTGAACCTTCTAAACATCTAGAATTCTAAGTGCACATGGCTGTACCCAGGTCTTAAGCACCTCTTATGTCTTGTGCTCAGTGGGATATACACGTAAGAATAACAAAGTTCAGGGCTGGGGAAATTGCTCAGTGGTTAAAGACAATGCTTGCAAAGCCTACCAGCCTGGGTTCAATTCCCCAACACCCACATAACACCAGATACACAGTGGCACTTGAATCTATGATCTCAATTTACCTTCAACAATGGGAGGTGGAGCCAAGAGAATCAGAAGCTGGGTAGCCAGCAAGAGACTCTCTCAGAGAAGGTGGAGCACAGACACCTTGAGGTTGTCTGCTGATCTCCACACCCACACTATGGCACATGCAATCATACACAGCCAGACACATAAAAATAAATACTTTTTTGATTTTATGAAAAGAACAATATATGTCTTCACTTTAAAAAGAAGTTTATGACTTGGGCTGGAGAGATGGCTTAGTGGTTAAGGCACTTGGCTGCAAAGCTAAAGACCTATGTTCTACTCTCCAGATCCCACATAAGCCAGACACACAAAGGTTAGGCAAGCACAGGGTCACACATGCCCACTAGGTGATGCAAGCGTCTGGAGTTCAATTGCAGTGAATGAGACTCTGGTGTGCCAATTCTGTGTGTGTGTGTGTGTGTGTGTGTGTGTGTGTGTCTTCCTCCTCTCTCCCACTCTCTAAAATAAAAAAAGAAAAAAGGAAAAAATGTAAAAGAAAGTTTATGACTTAATGAGAGTAGAATAATACAGTAGAGATGAATAGTGACATTCATTGATTTTCTTACTCACTGCAGGGATCTTGCTAGATTCTTTCTAAACATTAATTATCACTCAGTTGAGAAGCCTGTAAGGGTGACAGTGTTGACTTGATTTTAGGGGATGGTGACTCACTCAAGGCCACATGGGTAATGAGAAACAGCTGGGTTATAAACCCAACACCAATCCCAATAGTAACATGCTACACACATTGAGCTGCTGAGGGAAAGTTCACAAGACAAATCATTGTCACATTGCAAGTTGGGCTGGCAAAAGAATACATAAAAATATAAAACAAAAATATGGTCCATATGGAAGTCAGAAAATAAGTAACCAAGGTTTTCAAAAAGAATGGAAAAAGTAGGATCACGTGATTTCAGGCTTTGATACCTGGTTCTTGCAAGTGTTCATCAAGAGGACAGTGGGCATGATTGATGGAACTTTTCTAGAGACTAGACTAGGAAAAAACATCTAACATGCACATGGAAAGAAACTGTTTTAAAAATTTAACACAAGTGTAATGAGGGAGAAGATTAGTCCTCACAGGAAAGATATATATATATGTATCAAAGCAATTAAATCTAAATGGTGAAATACTGGCTCAAGAAAGGCCAAAAATCAATTAATGGAAAAGAATAAGTAGCTGAGAAAATGAGCTTACTTTTGTTAAAAACTGAATATTTAATGAGGAAAGCATTATATGCAAGATCTGCATAATATTTGGCCTGCCAACATGTCATAAGACAATGGAAGAGGTTCCCCAAAGATAAGCCATCAAAATAGACAAGGAACTAGTTGTAAAGAAGAAGGGGTTCAGTTGAAGGAAGTTGAGAGAAGGGGTCAAGAGAAAGTAATGAGATAGGATTATGATCAAAACACGTTATGTACATGCATGAATATTGTCAATGAAAAGTTAAAAAAAAATAAAGCCTGCGACCTAAAAATATTTTTAAAATTAAAGTACTATAAGACAACAGAATAGAAAAAAATCATTTAGCATATGTTGTTGAGAAACAAATGATATAAAAATGTACACTCACTTTATGCCATATATCAAGTTAAATTCTGTAGCAGACAGCTTCAGGTTCGCTGAGATGAACTTCCAGACCCGGCACAGTTATGGAGGAAGGGATATTATTTATTGAAGCTTACAGATCCAGGGGAAGTTACATAAAGGCAGGAGAAGCAGCCTGCTCTTCACAGGACCAGGCAAGAGAGAGAAAAGCCAACCAGCCACACAGCACACAGAGCAAAACCTACAGCCAAAAGCCCAGCACACTTCAGGAACTCCTATTAGGCACACTTTGCATATCTTTACAATGGAATCTCAAACCCACCACCAACACCTTAAGACCAGCCCCCAGTGACATTGCCTCTAGCAAGGTGATTGCAGATGCAAACTATAACTAATAAAATACTGAATATATTGGGGGACATATATTCAAACTACCACAAATTCTAAGAGGACATAGGAAATTTTTAAATTAAACAAGCACTTCTCTTAATGTCCACACCCATATGTTAATGCTACTCTCACTTTTGATTAGAGAAGCTTCTCTTTTCAGATGGTGGTGACCTTGGGATGACTCAGAAGGCACCATGGTGCTGAGAAGAAGTGACAGAGGAGTGCTCAGCACTGAAACATCTCAAACCTACCTTCCAAGGCTCAGGGTTCATTGCAGAAGAGGGGGCGGAAAGAATGTAAGAGCCAAAGGAAGAGTATGACTCCTTACAACATGCTCCTCCAGACACAAAATGGCCTGGATATCCATGACCTCACAGTGCCTGACACTACCTACACAAGACCATCATAATAGGAGAAAAGATCATGATATCAAACTGAAAAGAGAGACTGATTGAGAGGGGAGGGGATATGATGGAGAGTGAAGTTTCAAAGGGGAAAGTGGGAGGAGGGAAAAAACATGGGATATTGTCTACAATTAAAGAAGTTGTCAATAAAAATAATAATAATAAAAAAGAGGAAAAAAAGATAAATGGAAGAAACTCAAAGCTGGTAGACTATCTTTAGGAAATAATCATATTGATGAAAAAGGAAAGTGCAAACAGTATTCACATACACAATATTCAGTTAAAGTGTGTGATTAAGGAAATGCCAGTACTTCAGTTCCATACACTAATATGCTAATATGTAGCCATTCAAATAAATATAAAAAGTAAAGCAACATAAACATGATATATGTAGTAGCTTGAATTAAGTGTCCCCCATAAACTAATGTATTTTGAATGCTTGGTCCCCACCTGGGGGCAATTAGGGAGGTGGAGCCTTGCTGGAGATGTTTTGCTGGAGGTAAACTTAGGGATGTTATATCCAGCTCCCTCTTGCCAGAGTTCAGCTCACACTCTTGTTTCTATCCTTCACCTGCTATTACAAGGAATGATATTATGGTGGTTTGATTCAGGTGTCCCCATAAACTTAGGTCTTCTGAATGCTAGGTCCCCAGATGATGGCCATTTGGAAATTAATGCCTCCTGCAGGCAGTGTATTGTTGGGAGTGGGCTTATGGGTATTATAGTCAGTGTCACCTTGCCAGTGTTTGGCACACTCTTCTGTTGCTGTTGTCCACCTTATGTTGGCCAGGGGGTGATGGCCACCCTCGGCTCATGTCATCATTTTCCCCTGCCATCATGGAGCTTCCTCTCAAGTCTATAAGCCAAAACAAACCTTTATTTCCCCACAAGCTGCATTTGGTTATATGACTTCTACTAGCAATGAGAACCTGACTGCAACTGATGTTCAGCATCTTTTAAAAAAATTTTTATATTTTTTTTCTCGAAGTAGGATCTCACTCAAGCCCAGGCTGACCTGGATGTAGTCTCAGGATGGCCTTGAACTCAAGGTGATCCTCCTACCTCTGCCTCCCGAGTGCTGGTATTAAAGGCATGTGCCACCACACCCTGCTCTAATTTTTTTTTTTAATTTGAGAGAAAGAATGGGCTTGCCAGGGCATCCAGCCACTGCAAATGAATTCCAAACACATGCAACACCTTATGCATCTGGCTTATGTGGATCCTGGGGAATCGAACCTGGGTCCTTTGGCTTTGCAGACAAGCGCTTTACCCACTGTAGCAGACAGCTTCAGGTTCACTGAGATGAATTTTCAGACCAGGCACAGTTATGGAGGAAGGGATTTATTGAAGCTTACAGATCCAGGGGAAGTTCCATAATGGCAGAAGAAGCTGGCCTGCTCTTCACAGTACCAAACACAGAGAGCAAAGCCACAGCCACACAGCACAGCACACTTCAGGAACTCCAGCTAGGCACACTTTGCATATCTTTACAATGGAATCTCAAACTCACTACCACACCAATGTCAGCCCAGTGACACTGCCTCCAGCAAGGTGGCTGCAGATGCAAACAATAAACTAATAAAACACTGAATATTTTGGGGACCATCTATTCAAACTACCATACCCACTAAGCCATCTCTCCAGCCCCTTTTTCTTTTTAAAAAAGTTATTTATTTTATTTATTTGAGAGAGAAATAAGCAGAGAGAGGAAGGGAGAGAGACAGAGAAAGAGAGAAAGAGATGTTCAACCACTTTACTACTATTGTTTCCCTGCCATCATGAAGCTTCCCATCAAGTATAAGTCAAAATCAACCCTTTCCTCCCTTAACTATGTTTGCTTGAGTGTCCCAGCAACATGAATGTACCTCCAATATACACTGTGAAAAACATTTTAGTTTTGATTGTTGATCTAACAAATGACCACAACCTTAACTTCTTAAAAACACATTTCTGGAGCTTAGTAACTCAACTTTGGTCTTACTGGACTAAATTCAAGGTTCCCTTATGGAGGCACTAGAGAATGAGTTCCTTGCCTCTTGGACTCTGGAGGACACCCACATCCTTGTCTGGTGACCCTTTCCTACATCGTTTTTATTTATTTTATTTATTGACAATTTTTATACATGAATATAATGAATTTTGATCATATTCCCCTCCCATTACCTTCTCGTGTCTCTCCCCCGCCACTGAATTCCTTTCTCAACTAGTTCCCCTTCAACTTTGTGACCCACAGACTTTCATTAGAGTTGTTTGCATGAGATAAGGAGGGGATTATTTTCCAAAGCATGGGCAATTTACCACTGGTTACACCAATAGAGAAAACATCCCCCCTTTCCCCAGCAACTATTAACTGCAATAGCTCCTCAGGGACAGATGGGAGTCTTTCATCTTCCAAGCTAGCAATTGTCAGTAACATCTTAATTTGGACCTCATTCTGTAGCTACCATGCCTGTGAGTTTTCCTCTACTTCCTCCCTCCACTGCTAAGTCCCCTTATGTTTACAATGGGCTCCCCCAGATAATCTAGGATGATCTTCCTCATATCAAGCAAGCTGATAAGCATCCTTCTTCACATCTCCAGTCTTTTTTTTTTCTTTTTTGAGATAGGGTCTAACTCTAGCCCGAGCTAACCTGGAACTCATTCCATAGTCCCAGGCTTGCCTTGAATTCATGACAATCCTCGTAACTCTGCCTCCCAAGTGCTGGTATGAATGGTGTGCACCAGCACAACCAGCTTCCATCCCCAGTCTTCATTTATTTTATTTTATTTTTTATTTTAGAGAGAATGAGAGAGAGAGAGAGAGAGAGAGAGAGAATTGACATGCTAGGGCCTCAGCCATTGCAATCAAACTCCAGACATGCGTACCACCCTGTGCACATGTGCGACCTTGTACTTGTGTCACCTTGTGCATCTGGCTTACGTGGGATTTGAAGAGTCGAACATGGATCCTTAGGCTTCATAGACAAGAACCTTAACTACTAAACCATCTCTCCAGTCCCCCAATCTTTTTTTAAAAATATTTTCATCTATTTATTTGTTTAGAAGCAGAGAGAGAGAGAGAAAAATGAGAATGGGTATGCCAGGGCCTCTTGCCACTGCAAATGAACTCCAGATGCATGGGTCACTTTGTGCATCTGGCTTTACAAGAACGCTAAGGAATTGAGCCTGAACTGTCAGGTTTTGCAAGCAAGTGCCTTTAATGGCTGAGCCCTCCATCTACAACCTTAATTCTCAAATTGGTATGAAACCTAATGCACTTCCAGGCTTCAAGGATTAGTATAACACATCTTCAGAGGCCAATATTCTCTCTAATACATATGGCTTTTGCAGATGGAAAAATACATAACCGAAAACATAGTTATAGCCAGGTGTGATGGTGCATGCCTGAAGTTGCAGCACACAGGACACTGAGTTATAAGGATCATATGTTCAAGGTCACCCCTGGGCTAAATAGTGAGTCCCAGCAATAAAGAAATGAATAAACATAGCCATCTATGTAGGGTGATAGAATGATGAGCAACTATTGTCTATTCTGTTTTCTATATTTTTCATAATGGTGTATTACTTGCAGTGTGTGTGTGTGTGTGTGTGTGTGTGTGTGTGTGTGTGTGTGTGTTCGAGACAGATCTCATAAAGCCTTGTCTGGCCTCAACCCTACTTACTATGTAGACAAGAATGACCTTGAACTTCTGATGCACCCAACTTTCACATGGGTGCTGGGGATAGGAATTGAGATCTCCATGGTTACACAGTAAGCACTTTATCAATAAAACCAGTTCCCCAGCCTGGGAATTCCATAATCTTTTTTCGTACAAAAGAGTGGTGGCTGATAGGGGCCAACAATGAGAACAAATTCCTAAGTTTTGGTTTAATAAGCATTGAGCTAGCACAGGAAACTCTACCGCATCGCCACCATTATTTCTTTCTGAGCACTTTTAGATTCTCCTCAGTCTAAAACCTATAAGTGTAATACAGACAAAATTCTTGCAAAGAAACCCCAACCATACCTAGCACAGGTACATCACAGTCATTAATGGTGCTTGCCCTTTAAATACCTACCTGGAGCCTCCCTGTAACAACACTGGGCAGAGGTAGTGCATTTGGTCATTGGAATATTGGCTGTAAGATGCCGAGAGCAAGGAGGAGTCCGAACTAACAGAGGGTTGATCTAAGTGCAGTACTGTTTAAAACTAATTGATCGCAACCAGAACTAACAGAAGTGAGTAGTTAATGAAATATTAACGTCACACTAGCTGTAGCAGACAGCTTCAGGTTCGCTGAGATGAACTTCCAGACCAGGCACAGTTATGGAGGAAGGGATATTATTTATTGAAGCTTACAGATCCAGGGGAAGTTCCATAAAGGCAGGAGAAGCAGCCTGCTCTCCACAGGGCCAAGCAGAGAGAGCAAAGCCAACCAGCCACAACACACAGAGCAAAACTACAGCCAAAAGGTCACACAGCACACTTCAGGGACTCCTGCTAGGCACATTTGTATATCTTTACAATGGAATCTCAAACCCACCATTAACATCTTAGGACCAGCCCCCAGTGACATTGCCTCTAGCAAGGTGATTGCAGATGCAAAGTATAACTAATAAAACACTGAATATATTGGGGGACATATATTCAAACTACCACATTCCGCCCCTGGCCCCCAATATATTTAGCTCCTGGCCCCCAATAGATTTATAACTATCACACATTGTAAATTGTACTCAGTCCAATTTCAAAGGTTCTCACAGTCTTGATCAACTTAAGATAGTGAGTCCTGTAAAATCAAACAAGTTAAATACTTTCAACATGTAAAGGCACAGAGTAAACATTTTAACTGGTATAAGGCATAGCAAGGAGAGACTAGAATAATGCAAACTCAACCATCATCAGCAGTCATCAAACTTCTGCAGTTCAAGTTCAATATAACCAGAGACTGACAGTCTCCAGTTTTTCCAAATCCGCCCCTCCAGCTGGGCAGAGTCGCCAGGGAAAACTTTGATCCCAGGCCAACATTGCACTACATGGGAGTCCTTGCATAGTCCTGGTATATCCAAAACATCTTCAGATCTCTATGCAAACCACAGTCCATCTTCCAAAGGCTCTTGCAGCCTGTTCCTGAGGGTCTTCATGCCCTGCCTCATGCTGCATCTCAGCAGCGGCTCCTGGAACCATGTGCAATTCATGACCACTCCATGCATTTTTCATGCTTCAAAACTAATACCAGGTGTGCAGGACACAGCCATATTCTTAATCCAGGGACGAAATAAAGCATAGCCTTGAAAAGCAGGTTCCTTCTCCAGTCAGCTCTTTCCAAGAATTTGCATTTTTAACAGTCTTTCCTCAGGCATCCTCTCCATTGTTTTAATGTAAATCAAGTCAGGCCACCTTCCTTCCACCTTCCTTAAGATTGCTAATGTGTTGACAATAGCAGCTCCATTAACCTAAAATCAGTCTCAGTGCCTCTACTTTTAACTTGCTTGAGGTTTTCCAACTTAAAATCTTAAAATCTCAGTCCATTATCTTTAGCCAAGCACATCAGCCCATTACAAATTTAACCTTGATCAAACTTTCTGGGCCTGGATAGCAGAACGTAGTAGCCATCCCTTATGCCAGTAGCCCAGTTCCAACAAAGTCCTCTGCAGTCTTTCCTTCCCCTTAGAAAGCTCATAAGCCAAGCCTCAAAGTTCAATACTGTCTGCACTTAGCATTCTCAAACTCTCATCAGAATAGTCCATAAAACTTGGCTTACCACTCCAGAAGGCACCTTCAGTTGCAAGCACCAAGTCCATGCCCATTCCTCCAAAACAAAGGTTCCAAAAGACAAATATCCACACGGTCTGGTTCATCTCACCCCACACTTCTCGATACCACTTTACTGTAGCAGACAGCTTCAGGTTCACTGAGATGAACTTCCAGACCAGGCACAGTTATGGAGGAAGGGATATTATTTATTGAAGCTTACAGATCCAGGGGAAGTTCCATAAAGGCAGGAAAAGCAGCCTGCTTTCGCAGGGCCAAACAGAGAGAGCAAAGCCAACCAGCCACCACAGCACACAGAGCAAAACTACAGCCAAAAAGGTCACACAGCACACTTCAGGAACTCCTGCTAGGCACATTTGCATATCTTTACAATGGAATCTCAAACCCACCATTTTTTTTTTTTTTGGTTTTGCAAGGTAGGGTTTCACTCTGGTCCAGGCTGACCTGGAATTAACTATGTAGTCTCAGGGTGGCCTCGAACTCTCGGCGATCCTCCTACCTCTGCCTCCCGAGTGCTGGGATTAAAGGCGTGCGCCACCACGCCCGGCACCATTAACATCTTAAGACCAGCCCCCAGTGACATTGCCTCTAGCAAGGTGATTGCAGATGCAAATTATAACTAATAAAACACTGAATATATTGGGGGACATATATTCAAACTACCACACTAGCCAACCCAGGAGTTTCAGATTCTCCTGACTACCCTTTGCATTGTTGTAGACATAATGGAATCATTGATGATGCATCATCACATTGCATCCTGATTTATGTGCATGCTAAGGAATTGAGCCTAGGCCAGCAGGCTTTGCTAGCAGGTTCCTTTAATCACTGAGCCATCTCCTCAGGCCTCCCTTCAGGGTATACAAAGGTATACTCAAGGGAGGGCACATTAAGGGAGGGGATAGCATAGGGCAGATCAGGGACTAGAAGGCACAACGTTAAATGAAGCAGAAAGTCAAGAGAGGAGCCAGCTCTAAAGGCAACCTATCACCTCCAACCAAGTTGGAACAAGGGCTTAAAAACATGGCTCAGCACTTAAAGTTCTTACTTGCAAAGCCTGATGGCCTGGGTTCAGTTCTCCAGTACTCACATAAAGCCAGATGCGCAAAGTGGTATGTAAGTATAGGGTTTGTTTACAGTGGCAGAAGGCCCTGGCCTACCCATGCTTGCTCTCTCTCTGTCTCCTATTCTCCCTCGCCTTTAATGAAGAAAGAAAAAAAAGAAAGAAAGAGAGAAGGAAAAAAAGATGACAACTTCTCATGGCTGACTGACACTTTGTGGTCTACAGAACTACATTACACATATTCTATCACATAGACACAAGGGACCTACAATTTTACAAGACTCTATACTTTTTAAAATATTCTATTTAGTTAGTTAGTTAGTTAGTCGGTCAGTGAGTTAGTTACATAAGAGAGAGGGAGGGAGAATGTGAGTGCCAGGCCCTCTTGCTGCCACAAACAAATACCAGATGCATGCAACTTTGTGCATCTGGCTTTTCGTGGGGAATCAAACTCAGGCAGCCAGACAGGCTTTGCAATCAAGCATCTTTAACTGCTGAGCCATCTCCCGAGCCTGAGTCTAAGGAGCTCTCAGATGATGATAATACTGCTGGTCCACTCAGTAGCATAGCCCATCCGAGACCTTGCAAATATTTGGGTCTCTTGACCTATCTATAGGAATTCTAGGAGTGGGGTCATCCATTGCTCTTGAAAGCCCTGTTGGTAATGTTGATGCACGCTCAAATTTGAGAGCTACCAGCACAGAGGAACTGGAGGCCTTTAAAAATCCCGCTCCCCACCACTTGAACCCCACACAGCATCTAGAAGCAGAACTCAGTCATGATGCAGCCTAGGACAGAATCCAACAGGACTATATCATGAGCACAGCGCAATGATAGAGCACAAGTAACACAAGAGTTTCAACCAGCAGCTCTCCTCTCCAGTATCCCTCCACATTGTTGTGTCGCTAAAAGCAGTCATGATACTTAAGTTTAGGACACTTCATTTTGATTAACAGGAGAGCAGTTTCAAAGTTATTCAGTAGCCTCGCTCTTGCTCCTCTTATTTTGCTGTTTTGCTTTTTGTTGGCATGTGTTAATTTTACACAATAACGGGCTTCATTATGCCATTTTCACCCATGTGCATAAGGTATTTAGATGATATTCACCTCCCATTATGCCCTCTCATCCCATCCCCCTCCCCACTGATCCTCTTCCTGTTCCTAAAGTGATCCTCTTTTACTTGCATGTCTTTGGGTCACAAAACAAAGATTTTGAAGTTTTCATTAAAACCCAGATTTTTGTGTTTCATTAGGGTTGCTGACAGAACACAGGTGAGTTTGTTTACAGGAACATGGATGCCTTACCAGCAGGTGTACCACTGAAGAAAATGTCTCTCCATACCCAGTTAGCCATTAAATGTGCATAAATTTACATACTGTCTTCATTTTGTGCTCTTGTGGTGCTGGGAATTGAGCCTAGGTCCTCAAATATGCTTTAGATGCATGGTCTACCACAGACCTATATCCCTAGCCCTTTCCAGTAATTCTGGAAGCAGAAAAAGGAATGGAGGGAGACACAGCGTCCCCTGCACACTTCTGCAGAGCATGAGATATGTTCATGACATCATGGTGCATGATCATTAATCAATCTCAGGTGCCACAGCTGAAAAAGGGTTGGGAGCCATTGGTCCATGCACAGAGGTCCTCTGGCACTGTTTAATGCCCCAAAGCATCTTCCCAGGCTCTATTGTGGGCGAATCATCTAGGGATCTTGCTAAAAGGGAAGATTTACTTCACTTTCAGACAAGGGACACAGGCGCCTTAGCTACTTACTTCACTTTCAGTAGGGCTGGGACAAGGCCAGAGACTCTGCATTCCAAAGAAGTGCTGAGGGATGCAGATATTCCTGGTCCATGGACAACACTTAAGTAACAAAGTAATAGAATTCCTAGTCTCCCCAGCTCCCAGAAGACATCCTAGTGTGTGAAGGGCAATATATTTCCAGTTTTTCGGAGTGGATAGGGGTTGCCAGGATGCCGGACTTTAGACAAAGCACAATGAGCTGATTACCCCCTATAGGTACCTCGCTATATGAGGGCTGGCATTTATTACTGCAACAACAGAAATCTGAAACAACTGTACTCTACTCCAAACTAATCTCTACTAGATCACAAATCTTTCCCAATTAAGCCTGGACTTGGCCTCAGCCTCCATCACAATATCCAGTTCCAAAACCCACTACCAATCAATTACCATTGGCAAAGGAAATGAAAACCATTTCCAACAGTGACAGGAGCCAGCAAACCATTCTGCATCACTTATTGGTTCTCTCTGTGGAAATAATGATCATGATGATGAAAATGACAAATAATTCAGCAAGGTATTGAGAGATACATTTTTATACTTGGTAATAATAATTGCAGGCAGGAATAAATAACCTATACATATTATGATTAATCCAAAAAGCAGCAGGAAGTACTAGAAAACTATTAAGAAAATGTAGGCTAGGATAGAAATGAGTGATTTAGTTAAGTCTCTGATTGCCCTGAGCCTGTCTCTCTTCTATGAAGCAGGAATTTCACACTGGCCTTCCGCTCATGAGCAATGTTTGAGTCATCTTGATTCATTCTTGATTCATCTTGACTATTACTTGACTGGATCTGGAAACAACTAAGGAGCACACCCCTGGGTGGGTCTGTAAAGTCATTTCCAGGAAGGAATGACTGATGGGGAGATCTTTCCCCAGAGCATGCAGCTCTTCTGATAGCATCACCCCTCTAAGGTTCAAGGAATACTGCAGAAGAGAGAGCAGAAAGAATGTAAGAGCCAGTGGATGGGGAGGAGTGATGTGGAATGCTGTCTTATAGACAAACATGATTGTTGCATCTAGAATCTTACAGCAACTGTCACTATATGAACAAGTCCTGCACAGTATTTGGCCCATCAACATTCTGTCATGGATGGTAGATGAGGGCTTGAAGGCCCCATCCTTCTCTAAGGAGTTATTGGTTCTGGTTACTTACAAGTTCTCTCGCAATAACCCCCTCAACAATTATACTCATTCAAGCAATCCTAATTGAATTTAGTGGGACACACACACATAGAAGAGGGATTAATTGGGGCAAAGGGGTTCAGTGGGAAGGGTATGAGGAAAGGGACAAGTGAAGGTAATGGGAGGGAATTATGATCAAAATACATTATATACATGTATAAAATTGTCAAGAGATGACTCAACATTGTTGTTTGTTTCTTTCTTATTTTTAGAGAGAGTTGAGAGAGAGAGAGAGAGAAGGAGAGAGAGGGAGAGAATTGGCACACCAGGGCCTCAGCCACTGCAATCGAATTCCAGATGCTTGCGCCACCTAGTGGGCATGTGTGATCTTGTGCATGCCTCACCTTTGTGCATCTGACCGAAGTGGAATCTGGAGATTTGAATATGGGTCCTTAGGCTTTGCAGGCAAGTGCCTTAACTGCTGAGCCATCTCTCTTTTTTTTTTTTTTTTTTTTTTTTTGAGGTAGGATTTTGCCCAGGCTCATCTTGAATTCACTATAAACACTCTGGGTGGTTTTAAACTCATAGCAATCCTACTTCTGCTTCCCAAGTGCTGGGAATAAAGGCATGTACCACCATGTGTGGCTTACGTGCGTTTCTTCCATGAGGGTCTGAGAACACCCCATTATGTATCTCTGGAATCTGCATAAGTATCTGAGCATGGCCATGCAAAACTATTATCCCCATTCCATGGGGAGCAGAGACTGGAGAATCACACACTCTGGAATCAGTTGAAGGCTATTGCAAGGGAAAAACAGGCAGGTGAGTGAAGGACAAGTGATGTTCTCCTCCAGCTACTACAGGTGAGCCTACTGCAGGTGAAGCCATAGGGTACTGCATCAACACATACACCACACATATCTATGCACACTACCACCATACATACATACAATGCACATGCATTGTGATCCTTTACTGCTATTGGAACCCACTATCCTAAGTCATACAGTGTGGACTGAGGCCAGCAGCTCTCCAGAAATCCATTTAGCTCCTTGGTGCCAGGCTGGGACTATTGAGGTATCCAGATTCACGTACTGAGCAGCTCCAAAAATCTCAGACTTTCCAGCCTACAGATATCAATCATTAGATTACCAGCCATTGTTCAGTCCACAATGAAATATCTAAGGCTGGTAAACTTTATAAAAAAGGCTTATGGCCAGGCGTGGCAGCACACGCCTTTAATCCCAGCACTAGGGAGGCAGAGGTAGGAGGATTGCCATGAGTTCAAGGCCACCCTGAGACTACATAGTGAATTCCAGGTCAGTCTGGGCCAGAGTGAGACCCTACCTCGGAAAAAAAAAAAAAGGCTTATGGGGCTAGAGAGATGGCTTAGGCTTAGTGGTTTAGGCACTTGACTATGAAGCCTAAGGACCCAGGTTCAATTCCC
Source organism: Orientallactaga sibirica (assembly GCA_036365145.1). Taxonomy (NCBI): domain Eukaryota; kingdom Metazoa; phylum Chordata; class Mammalia; order Rodentia; family Dipodidae; genus Orientallactaga; species Orientallactaga sibirica. The sequence goes on from JAEOAD010000982.1 coordinate 4,531,749, forward strand.
CAGTGCCCACGCATAAGCCCGATGCACAAGGGGACACATGCATCTGGAGTTAGTTTGCAGTGGCTAGAGGCCCTGGCATGCCCATTCTCTCTCCTCTTTCTCTCTCTCTCTCTCCCTCTTTGTCTGTCTCTTGCAAATAAACAAAATTTTTAAAAAGGCTTATTTTTCTCACAGTTCTGGAGATTCATTGTTAAGGCACTAATATTGGCTTAGCTGTGGAGAGAAGATTATGGTGGATGGTGTCACATGGTAGGAACAAATCACATTTTTAAACAGTAAGCCACAGAGCAATTCAGGGGTCAGATTTGCTCCTATCACAATTTACTCCTGTGATAGCTCACACATCTCCACAGAATTACCTTAGTCCCTTCCTAAGTCGGACTTAGCGACTTAAGAACCTTCTGCTAGACCCTACCTTTTAATGGTTCTACACCACCAAACTGAGGACCACGTCTCAGACACATGTCCTCTTGTATATCCACATCCAAATCATAGCACTGCCTACCACCTTGCCCTGAAGTTCAGCAGCTGACAACACTTATTTATCACCCCACCATTTATGTCACTCAGAGTCCTCTGCTTCAGCTGCTCTTGAAGGGCCATGATCAAGGATAAGTCTTGTGGGGAATAATCTACTTTCAAGCCCACTAAGGTGATTGCTTGCAAGATGCACTTCCTCAAGGATTAGATGGCTGAGGTTCTGACTGGCAGTTGACCAGAGGCCTTGCTCAGTTCCATGTCATATAGCCTCTCCAGCTTGCCTCATGGAGATGGCCCATGAGACAAGTCACAGGATATTTTGTAGCTACTTTATAACCATAGAAATGACATTTAATCACTTTTACTGTATTCTATTGATTAAACGATAACCACTGGAGCCAGGCTATACTCAAGGAAGGGATTACACAAGGGTATAAAATATGAGGCTGGGGGAATCATTAGAACCAACTCAAAGGCCATGTATTTCAAGCAACTCACTGAAATCACTGATTTCAAAGCACCTTGCTCTAGACATTTTGTGAAACAACCACAAGATTGATTCTATTTCTCTTTCTTAAAATGCAAACACAACGACGTGTCCATCACACCACTAAAGGAGTAAACATAAAAGGTGATGTGTGTTTTCTTTGTTGCCATGGTGCAGCATCAAGACAACCAGGTCATTAGGAGGGCAATCATGAAAAATATTATAGTCAATGCAAGTTTCAGAAAAATGAGTAAGCTGTCCATGTACATGCACAATCAATAAAATAGGGTGTCAGGAAAGTTACTCCTCTCTGTAGCTCTGCAATCCTTTCTGACTTCCAGGATTAACTTTCTAGTGCCAATGTTTATTTAAGTAAATGATTTCAAATAACTTAGGAATAAGGCACATCTATGCCAACTGTCAACTGTGTAGTTGAATGATTTCTACCTATGACTGTAATCATGTTATAGTATTTATTGTGGCAACTCAAATCACGTGTATTCAAAACAAGAATAGAGCTGGAAATAGTCTTAGCAAATATTTGTTTATTAGTTCTAAGTGTTGACGGTTCATTGAGAATCATCAAGGAAGTGCTGGGCAAAATCCTCATGTCTTGGGGCTGCAAAGATGGCTCAGAGCTTAAAGACACCTGCTTGCAAAGCTTCCTGACCTGGGTCCAATTCCAAAGCCAACCACATAAGCTGGTGGTGCAAGTGTCTGGTGTTCATTTGCAGCAGCAAGAAACACTAGTGTGTACACACACACACACACACAATAATTAAAAAAATTTAATCCCCTTTTCATGTACTAGAAACAGCTTCAATACAATTTCATTCGACTCATGGTCAGGGCTGGGGTTAGGAATCAGTGGGGTTTGATGGCTTTTTTATTGTTATTTTGAGGCAGTTTTACTCTACCCTAGGCTGACCTGTAATTTATTCTAGCCAAGGCTGGCCTTGAACTCACAGTCTCCCAAGTGCTGGGATTAAAGGTGTGAGCCACTACGCCTGGCTAGAAATCAATGCACTTTATTTATTTTCCTCAATGTCCAGAGGGACAAAGTGACTTTACTATATGACATAGCTAAATGCTTGCAGAACTACTCTGCCACCATGGTGGTTTCTTAACTGGCATTGGAGTGATTTCTTCACAGAGTGTTATTCAAAGCAGGGATACTTAACCTGTCCTCAGACAGGCAGTTATCTAACAGACATACACAGAGTCCTAAAATGCACAGATTTCTTACTCCACACAACTAGAGCTTCTGCTTTTTTTGTGTTTTGCTTTATGAAGTTACCCAGGTGATTTCACTATATAGCCAGGGTTGAGAACTACTGATCTAAATTTTAGGATTAGCATATAACACATCTGATCCTCTTTCTTTTTTTTTTTTTTTTTTTCAAGGTAGGGTCTCACTCTGGCTCAGGCTGACCTGGAATTCACTATGTAGTCTCAGGGTGGCCTCAAACTCTCAATGATCCTCCTACCTCTGCCTCCCGAGTGCTGGGATTAAAGGCATGCGCCACCACGCCCGGTTTGATCCTCTTTCTTTTTAATTTTTTCTATAATCCTAAGTCATCAAGATTTTATGTATATATATATGTATATGTATTCTTTATTTTTTTAACTTTTAATATTTATTTATTTGAGAGAGAGAAAAAGACAGAGAGAGAGAGAGAAAGAATGGATAGCCAGGGCCTCTAGCTACTGCAAAAAAACTCCAGACACATGCATCACCTTGTTCATCTACCTTTACGTGAGTACTGGGGACTCAACCCAGGATTTTAGGCTTTGCAGGCAAGCACCTTAACTGCAGATCCATATCTCCAGCCCCTTATATATTCTTTATTAATACAAGTTTCTCCCTCTCACCCTGTCAGTCCCAGTATTCCCCCTTTGATTTTAGTATCATTTAAGATCTGCTACCTCCCCTAACCTTTTCTCTTGATCCTCTTTTTCCCCCCCTCTCATGGGCCCGTTTCTAGCTTCCTGGCATCTACACACTCTCCCTCTCACAATAACACATAAATAAAAGCTTCTAAGGTAGGATCTACATGCAAGAGAGAACATTTGATATATGCATTTCAGTACCTGAGTTACCTCACTTATTATTTTTCAGTTCCATCAATTTCCAACAATTTTAGGATGAGCAGAGAATATATCTACTATCTTTCCTAACAAGAGACCACAGAGTATGGGATATATCTTCTTCATGCCCATGTTTATACATAAAGTTCTGGCTGTAAGATTTTAATATCCAAAAGGAGAATGTAGACTAGGCATAATATATCAAAACTTGCCCCAAAATATAAGCATTCCATTCAGAAGAATGAATTTTCAACAACACTCTTCATTGTTAAAAGTTTTGATTTTAGAAGAAAATATAAGGTTGACTATATTAATTTTGGGGTGGTTTTTTTTTTTTTTTTTTTTTGTTTTTTCATGGTAGGGTTTCACTCTAGCCCAGGCTAACCTGGAATTCACTATAATCTCAGAGTGGCCTCGAACTCATGGCAATCCTCCTACCTTTGCCTCCCGAATGCTGGGATTAAAGGTGTGCGCCACCACGCCTGGCAACTTTATTTTTTTTGGTAGGATTTCACTCTAGCCCAGGCTGACCTGGAATTCACTATGTAGTCTCAGGGTGGCCTCGAACTCATGGCGATCTTCCTACCTCTGCCTCCCAAGTGCTGGGAGTCAACCACCCAGCTCGTGGTTGACTATATTAAAATCAATCAGAAATATACAATAAGGGAGTTTGTAACACAAGCACTATTTTCAATATAAGATTTCCAGAGGTGACAAGAAAACTTAACTTCATTCTTAGGACCCTATAGTTGGTTGGTGTGAGACACCCAGATTGGGATTCAACCAAAGAATCTACATTAGTTAACTACTAATAAAAATATCCTTGAACATTATCAGTTTAAAAATATGTATTCATAGCCGGGTGTGGTGGCGCATGCCTTTAATCCCAGCACTCAGGAGGCAGAGGTAGGAGGAATATCACTGTGAGTTTGAGGCCACCCTGAGACTGCATAGTGAATTCCAGGCCAGCCTGGGATAGAGTGAAACCCTACCTGGAAAAACAAAACAAACAAACTATATATATATATATATAGTCATTATTTCAAAGGTCCTGTGGGATGAAACTAGGAAGCATCTTAGTCGAGTGGCGAGTGGCTCTAGCTCAGGGTGTCATGAGATTTCAGTCAGCATTTTCCGGGAAATAGTTGTCAAAATGTTTGACTGAAGCCAGAAGATCTGTTTTCCAAGATGGATCATGTGACAGGAGGTCTCAGTTTCTTGCCGCATGGATCTTTACATGGGGTGCCCATAAGACATGACAGCTGGCATTCTCCAGAGTAAGTGATCGAAGAGGGAGCAAGGAGGCAGTCACAGTACCTATTGTGACGTAATCTTACAAGCCCACCACTACTTCCACCTTATTGTACTTTGTGCATGTGGCTTTACATGAGTACTAGGAAATTGAACCCTGGCTGTTGCACTTTGCAAGAAAGCACCTTTAACCACTGAGCCATTTCTCCAGCCCCAGATCTTCTTTTTGAACAAAGTGTCAAAAACTTGTGTGCGTAATTTTTTTTTTGAGGCAAGCCCAACAGACTAGCCTTTATTATGAAAGACAGCGAGAGCAAGAAAGAGAGAGAGAGAGAAAGAGAATTAGCGTGCCAGGGCCTCTAGCCACTGCAATCAAACTCCAGATGCGTGAGCCATCTTGCATACAATGGTGACCTTGTGTGCTTGTGTCACCTTGTGTGTCTGGCTTATGTGGGACCTGGAGAGTTGAACATGGATCCTTGGGCTTTGCAGGCAAGTGCATTAACCACTAAGCCATCACTCCAGCCCTTGTGTACATATTTTTTAATGTTTTTATTTATTTATTTGAGAATGAGAAATGGAGAGAACGAGGCAGAAAGAGAGTGAGTGTGGTATGGTAGGGCCTTCTGCTACTGTAAACAAATTCTAGACACTTGCACCATTTTGTGCATCTGGCCTTATTTGGGAACATGGATCGTCAGTCTTTGTAAGCAAGTGCCTTTAACCACTGAGCAATCTCTTCAGCCTCTTGTGTACATATTTTAAGCCATCACATAATGTGTCCCTGCTGGCAGAGAAGCTAGTGGCAAGCAGCACAGGCCCTCTCCACTCTGACAATTGCCAAGAGTTCTAGCTACGGAGCATTAGAAGTGGCTGAGGGGCTGGAGGGATGGCTTAGCGATTAAGGCATTTGCCTGCAAAGACAAAGGACCCAGGTTCAATTCCCCAGGACCCAAGTTAGCCAGATGCACAAGGGGGCCACAAGTGTCTGGAGTTCGTTTGCAGTGGCTGGAGGACCTGAAGCACAAATTCTCTCTCTCTCTCTGTATGTCAAATACATAAAAATAAAATATTAAAAAAAGAAGTGGCTCAGACAGCCTCTAGGAGGAAACAAGTGGTAATATCTGAGTTTAGAAGTAACCCCCAAATATCTATCCACCTGCTTCTTGAAGACTGGAATTACTTTAATGTCAAGGCCAAAGGCCCCATTAGAGATAACTGATAACAAATGAAGATGGTAATTTTTTTTTTTTTTTTGAGGTAGGGTCTCGCTCTAGCCCAGGCTGACCTGGAACTCACTCTGTAGTCCCAGGCTGGTCTCAAATATACATCCACCTCCTACCTCAGCCTGGAATTACTTTAATTAAAGGCATGCCCCATTATGATAACTGATAACAAATGAAGATGGTAATTTGAACAAACAATGATACCACTGAAAATGGAAGTTTGCCAGATTAAGGTGGGAAGACTTTGATTCAGGATATAACATTTTCATGCATCCCTTCCTGGGCTGGCCCTAGGAGGGACCCCAACACTTCAGACCTAGCAAGATTGTCCAGGTAGGAAACCAAGTGTTCAGGAACTTTATTAGTCCTGATAATAACTTAATATTACACACTGGGTAAGTGACAAAGAAAAGAGGTCCATGTGGTTCATGGTTCTGGAAATCCCAGGTCAAGAAGTCAATGAGTCCAGTGACAAGAGAGAAGCAGCAGACGTGTGTGTCCTCCTTATATAGCCAATTCAAAGGATCCACCCTGATGACTTCATCTAATGCTAATCACCACCCAAATATTTCACCTCTAAACACCACTGTAATCCCTCACAGTAGGAATTAAACTCCAACTTGAGTTGTTTTTTTTTTAAATGTAGGTTATTTATTTATTTGAGAGAAAGAGAAAGAAGCAGAGAGAGAAAGAGAGAGAGAGAGAGAGAATGGGTGTGCCAGGGCCTCTAGCCACTGCAAGTGAACTCCAGACGCGTGTGCTCCCTTGTGCATCTGGCTTACATGGGTTCTGGAGAATCGAACCAGGATCCTTTGGCTTTGCAGGCAAACCCCTTAACCGCTAAGCCATCTCTCCAGCCCCAACTTGAGTTTTGAAGGGCAGAGATCACAATCAAATCAAAGTAGTAACTAATTAGCCTACCTCTATTTGCTTCATACTCTCTCTCTCTCTCTCTCTTGAGTCAGAAAACGAAGCTCTCAAGCCCTGGGGCTCTGAGGACGGGTGAACCACAGTTCCATTCTATTTGCTGTGTACATTGGCAAGTCTCATAAATATCCTCGTTGGGGTAGAAAGATCTCCTCCCAGCCTGATCAGACCACTCCATCATGAGGTAGAGGTTGCTGTGGTGGCCTACAGAAATTTGGTTCAGTTTTGTGTCATGGCAATGAAATAAGCAAGAACAATACAGTGGTAGCCAGGTCTTTGGTAAAGGTAATGAACTTGCTAACAGTCCTATGTAGAAGGAGGATGGGAAGGGTTAGGTAGGTGCTGAAGTATACAGGAGGGGTAACGTGACCTGAAAGTAGAACTCCATAATGCAGACTCTATGAGATCATCCATTCTGGGGTGGAACTTTCCAGGGTCTGAGGTTTTTTTTTTCCAAAGATTTTATTATTTATTTATTTATTTATTTGAGACACAGAAAGGGAGAGAGAATGAAAATGGGCATGCCAGGGCCTCTAGCCACTGCAAAGGAACTCCAGATGCATGTGCCACCATGTGCATCTGGCTTATATAGGACCTGGAGAATTGAACCTGAGTCCTTAGACTTCACAGTCATGCACCTTAACACTAAGCCATCTCTCCAATCCAAGGATTTGAGTTGTTTTTTTTAATTTTTATTTATTTATTTTAGAGTGACAGAGAGAAAGAGGAAGAGAGAGAGAGAGAGAATGGGTGCACCCGAGTCTCCAGCCACTGCAAATGAACTCCAGATGCATGTGCCACTTTGTGCATCTGGCTTACGTGGGTCCTGGGGAATTGAGCCTCGAACCAGGGTCATTAGCCTTCACAGGCTAGAGCTTAACCGCTAATCCATCTCTCGAGCCCAGGTTTGAGTTTTTTGAGCAGAAAGTGATCAGCTTATCAATAATAAATGAAACAGAGTAGACAATGTCTTTCACAAACCAAGTGCAGATAAAGGAATCCAGGATGGAGCTCTCATTGCTCCAGCTATTCCATGGGGCTGTATGTATTTTTAGAGACAGATATTTTACCAAAGGATTCACCTGTCGTCTCACAGAAAAGATGAGATTTGAAGAGTGCTAGAGCTGAAGGAAAGAATCAAGAGGAGAATGAGCTTGAACACTGAGGCAAAATGCACAAGTCTGGTTTTTCATCACACAGTCCAACCTTCAACTCTTGTTCCAGAAGAAAAGACATGGCCTGCATGATCCACCACTAAGTCTTGTGAAAATTGCCATTAAAAAAAACCAAGTCACTTGTGTCAAACTCTCACAAAATGTAGTTGAGAGGTCTTGACGAAAAGGTCATCCTTCACATTTGCCTGATAACAAGAGCTAGTGCAAGCGTCTCTGCTAAACCACAACGTTGAAGTCAACGTTTCCATGCTAACCAACAGTCAGGATGTGATCTATGATGAATTTCTCCTAGCAACAGTGAGTGCACGCCTATTACCGATGAATTTTTGTTGCAAAATAACCTGCATATACTTCCTTGTACTTTTCGAAGTTTATTCTTCAGCAAGATTTTTGAGTTTAAGGCCAGCCTGGGCTATACAGCATGATCCCATGTCAAAAGCTCAAGTAAAGGGCTAAGAGATAGCAGTGTCAGTAACATGATTCCCTAGCATGCTTGAGAACATGACTTCAATCCTTATTACCTATGTCAAATGCCGGGTGTGGTGGTGATGGTGCATGTGCATAATCCCAGCTCTGGGGAGTAGAGGCATGATCCCTAGTCCTTACTGGCTGATTGGCTCTATAGTCTAGCAGAATTGGTAAACTCTAGGTTAATGAGATCCTATCTCAAGAAAAGATGGATGGAGGCCAGGCGTGGTGGCGCACGCCTTTAATCCCAGCACTCGGGAGGCAGAGGTAGGAGGATCGCCGTGAGTTCGAGGCCAGCCTGAGACTACATAGTTAATTCCAGGTCAGCCTGGTCCAGAGTGAGACCCTACCTCGAAAAAAAAAAAAAAAAGATGGATGGCATTCCTGGGGGTGACACCCAATGTTGCCCTCTGACCTCCACATGTACAGACATATGTGTGTGCACCCATGTGCAAATGTGCACACGCACATGAATGTGCACACACATGGCCACACACACATTCACAGAAATTAAAGAAAAAACAAATAACTAAAAATTACATTAAATAAAATTCTCCTTGCTTCAACTTACCCAGACATGCATCCATTCTATCAGAGCACAGACATCCAGGAATATACTACCCTACTCATTCTCAAATAAATAAATTATACCATAGAGGTTCTTTCTCTGTATGTCATTTAGGACAACATTTTTATCATTTTTAGTGGAAGACTTGATAGTAATGAGATAGGGAGAGGTGGAAAGGAAAGATAAATAGAGATAAAGACAAAAGAGACGAAATAAAAGGAGGAAAGGGGTACACCCACTTTGGAACAGCAAAACCAAAAAAGAGAGAGGGATTTGTGGGAAGAGAAGGGAGCTTCCATATGAGGAAAGGGCCTCTGGTGAAATGCTGAGGTAGGGGCTTGGGGGATGGCATTCCCTCCCCCCTTTATCATTTTTGCAGAAATAAATCAAAAACTTTGTCTGTGGTAGGCATTGCTTAATTTCAAGCAGGAATATTTTCATTACGCAAAGCTCTGATTTGTGTGTGTATACTTCAAATTTTTTTTTTTTTGGAATGGAGAGATGGCTTAGCAGTTAAGGCACTTGCCTGCGAAGCCTAAGGACTTATGTTCAACTCTCCATGTCCCATGTAAGCCAGATGCAGAAAGGGAGGCAAGTGTGCAAGGTTACACTCGTGCACAAGGTGGCACATGCGTCTGAGTTCAATTGCAGCGGCTTGAAGGCCCTGGTATGCTAATTCTCTCAAGTGCGTGTGTGCCTGAAAAAAGGCCAGTCAGGCTGGAGAGATGGCTTAGCAGTTAAGGCACATGCCTGCGAAGCCTAAGGACCCTGGTTTGATTCTCTAGGTCCACGTAAGCCAGATGCACAAGGGGAGATGCGGAAGGGGTGCACATATCTGGAGTTTGTTTGCATTGGCTAGAGGCCCAGTCATGCCCATTCTCATACTGCCTCACTCTCTTTCCCTCTCCCTATCTCAAATAAATAAAAATTTTAAAAATATTTTAAAAACATATATAATAAAAAATCTCAAAATTTAAAAAAAGGCCAGTCTGTTGGGCTTGCCTCAAAATATATATATTTATTTACTTATAAGAGGAGATAAAGAAAAAGAGTAAATAGCCATGCTACAGCCTCAATCCACTACAGATGACCTCCAGATATTGTGGCACATTGTGCATCTGGCTTTATGTGGGTACTGGGGAATCGAACCTGCATCATTAGGCTTTGTAGATAAGCACCTTAACCACTAAGCCATCTCTCATGAAGCTAGAATTTATCATAAAAGATGTTGGCCCCAAATCCCCTAGTTAGATAGGATTCCCGGTATGCTACTATAGTGGTTAAATTTTATATGGCAACTTATCTAGGTTATGATTATTCATTTGCCCAATGCTAGTGTAGCTGTTGTAGTGAAAGTACTGTGTAGTTGTTATTAGCATCTACCACCAGTTGTCTTTAAGTAGTAAAGCCTACTTTCCAAAGTTGAGTGGGTCCCATCCAATCCAACTGATGGTCTTAAGAGCAAAAAACTAAGTATTTCCAGAGATAAAGGGAATTTTGCCTTAAGTCTTAAAAGTACCACATGCTAACCAATTGTGACACTGGAGCTCTGAAAGCTTCAAATCTTTAAACATCAAAACCCTGCCTGATCAGGGAGGCCCCTTGGGCTCACCAGAACTAGATAGCAAGAACCTACTGCCGATGATATCACTTGCTTCAGTTTCAGGACACTGAGAAATCAAGCTAGAACTGAGCTAGAAGCCTCCTCTTTGCTGGCTAGCTGTCAGTGAAAAAAAAAAAAAGCGTTATGAAGGCTGCTAGGGGCTAAAAGTCATCAACAGTCTCATCCATCAGTGGACCCTGCAACCTACATATCCAACCAACCAGGCAAGATGTGTCCACTGGTGCATTAGTGGCATGACTGTTATGGGGATTAGCGACTGCTCTCTGATTGGATTTGAAGCCTGCTCCAGAGGAGGGAAACTTATGGCTGGGAAGGTCATAGGCCCTAGGAAGGAAGCTACTACTATTGTTTGGCTAACTGGATTTGTTGTGCCTACCAAATTGCCCTTTAAATGCTTATGTGTGTGCCAATAGATTCATACTCCTCTTTCCTCTGGTCAGTGAAGTTTCTTTGTGCAGTTGGCAGTGGCTGTTGGGGAGGCTCAAACCTCATCAAAGTCCTGAGAATTGATTATTGAGTGCTTAACACTGAGACAGACATCTCTATCGTGCCTTCCAAGGCTCAGGGTACGTTGTGGAAAAGGGGACAGAAAGAACGTAAGAGCCAGTGGATGGGGAGGAGGGCTTTGTAATGCTGTCTTCTGGACATGAGGTGGCTATTGTAATTATTACCTCAGTTAACTGCACAAAACCTGTACAATATTGGGCCCACCAACATTCCATCATAGGCAGTGGAGGAGGAGGAAAAAGACAACAAAATAGAAGAGGGAATAGTTGGAAAACAAAGAGGTTCTGTGGAAGGAGGTTTGGGGAGAGGGCACAAGAGAAAGTAACAGGAGGGGATTAAGATTTAAATACATTATACACATATATGAAAATTGTCAATTACAAAATTTGTTTTAAGTCCTCCAGCCCTGGGGAGGCTGAGGTAGGAGGATCATAATGAGTTTGAGGCTAACCTTGGCTACAGAGTAAGTTCCAAGTCAGCTTGGGCTACAGTGAGACCCTGTCTCTAAAAGAAACTACACAAAGCAAAAATCCTGTCTGAGCTTCCAGCTTTCCAGCCTGCCCTACAGATTTCAAACTTACCGGACCCTACAATAATGGGAACCAATTCTGTAAAAGAACCTCTATGTGTATGCATATACATACATACATACATACATACATACATACATACATACACACACATATATACGTATATTTGGTTCTGTTTCTCTTAGAGAATCCTGACTATAGTTATTTATTCACACATTAAATCAATAAAATAATTCACTTAATGATCAAGAAGTATCCATGGGTTTTTTCGATTATTTATTTATATTACCCTGAATACCTCACAGGTATATCATAAACCTTTGATGATGAAAGGAATTTCCATATACAAACAGATATTGTCCACACCTCCCTCTTGGAAGTAGAGAGATATGAGATCTGTAACAGCTGGCCTTGCTGCTGCTAAGACCCCCCCCTCAAAAAAAATCTCCTGCAGAGTTCACCGTGTGCCACTCAGAAAAGAAAAGGGCTGATGAGCTGTTCTGCATATAAGCCAAGGAAAGCAATTTCCAAAGCCGTAACTATTTCTAGAGACAATACACCATTGATAAAAAGTAATTTCAAATTGTGAAAAGCATCTGTGTAAATGAAATGCATGTGAAAACCTGCACATTCTTTTGTTAGAAAAACTGAATTTGGCTTGATAATCTTTACCATATTATTACAAAGCAAATTGTACATTCATTAACAAGCTCTCCCATTTCCTAAATCACTTGCTTACTAATACATGGTTGCAATTTAATAGGCCACTATGAATAACTTATTTTTAGGACATATGTTTTGCATGCCATTGCTTTCACAAAGAGCTGTTTTTATTATATGAATTGTTTTTCCTGTCCCTGACAAGTTTTTATACAAGGAGCAAAGAAAAACTTTTTCACAGGATCATAGATCTAACCACAAAACCTAAAACTATAAAATTTATTGAGGAAATCATAGAAAAGTATCTTGACCTTGCTATATACAGAGACCGAAACCAAGCAGCAATAGTAATAAATTGGACTTTATGAAAAAATTTTAAATTCTGCTAACAAAATGACACAATTAAGAAAATGAAAAGGTAAACTACAAACTTACCAATATTTATTATAGATAATTCATGACAAAAACCAAGAATCCAGATGATAAAGGGAACTACTACGGATCAATAATAATGCCACGCGTAGTGGTGTGTGCCTTTAATCCTAGCACTCGGGAGGCAGAGGTAGGAGGATCGCTGTGAGTTCAAGCTAGTCTGAGACTACATAGTGAATCACAGGTCAGCCTTGGTTAGAACGAGAACCTACTGAATAAAAAAGAGAGAAAAACACACAACAATAATAAAAGGGCCACTCAGTTTTAGAAACAGGACTTGAAAAAATACACTTCACATAAGAAGATCATGGATGGTTCATAAGAACATGAAAAGATACTTGGTATCGCTATTTATTAGGAAATGTGAAATAATACCACAATGAGATACTAGCATATAGCAAATGAAATAGTTAAAATGAAAGAATTAACAAGTGCAAACTAAGAGTTAAGCAACTATAATTATTTCATATTGCTGCTTGGGATATAAATGGGTACAATTATGTTTGTAAAAGAGGACTGCTGAGTGAGACCAGCCTGGGCTAGAGTTATTCCCTGACTCATGGCTTCCCACTCCTGCATTCTTTCATGACTTCTGGGTCACTATTAGTAGTTTTCCTGTGTGACTCTGTGCCCAGATGGCCATATTGTTAGCTAGGCGACACCCTTAGCCTCTGCAGTGATGCTCACAGCCAACCCTAACAAGCCTTAGAATGGCACATGAGGGGACTCTGTTCTCTAACTTTTAGTCTCCTCTCAGGAGTAGTGGCATAAGTCCACAAACTGGAATTGGGAGATGATAGAGAAACATTCAAAGAGTTATTCTTACAGAGCTCCAGTTTGCTGTATTCCAAACTTCCAATCTTATCTTCACTTAACATTATTTTACCTACCTCTGAGTCATTGGCCCTACCAGTTGAAAGGAAAATTCAAGATGTTTAAGGTTCAGTTGTTTGTCCTATGGTCTGAGCCCTAATAGACCACTTGGTTCTCAGCATGCCTTGTTCTACCCTACAGCTGCCAGCTTCCAGTCCAAGTACTGACCTGTTACCTCAAAGAAGAAAGGCTTGACCCTCATTTCTCTCATCCCACTCTCCCTCCTTCCCATCTTGCCTCCCTCCTTTCTTCCTCCTTGTCTCTCTCTATATATTACTTTCCTGTCCTTTCCTTTTCCTTACCTCCCACCCTTATTTCATCCTTTCCCTCTCATTTCCTCCTTCATCTTCCTCTCTCTCCCTTCCCTTCCCTTCCCTTCCCTTCCTTCCACAGCTGGCTTGCCCTGCTCTATACCATCATTCACTACTAAGGGTGCGGATGTCCCTTGGAGGTTAAGAAAATAGCACTCAATGCTGGAGATATTGCTTAGTGGTTAAGACACTTGCCTGCTAAGCCTAAGGACCCAGGTTCAATTCCCCAGTACCCACATAAGCCAGATGCACACAGTGGCACATACATCTGGAGTTCGTTTGCAGTGACTAGTGCCTTTGGAATGTCCATTCTTTGTCTCTCATAAATAAATAAAAATAAAATATTAAAAAAGAAATAGTATTAAATAAGGAATATATTGATGAGAATGCTAAATAATTGAAGATCTCAAAGATTAACATATTGATATCTCAAATTTATAAATAAGTTCTTTGTATTTGACTAACATAGTCATCACAGGATAACAACATATTTTTATAATGAAGGCATGGATCAGGAAAATAATGAACTTTTCCATTGTCAAAGAAAATATTTCTTTTCTGATACATTTATTGACCCTCAGCTAATTATCTGAAAAATAAAGAGGTTAACATAGGCTGGGGATGTAACTCAGCTGGTATAGGGCTTGCTTAGCTTGTGAAAGGGAGGCTCTGAGATCCATCCCAAGTACCACATAAAATCTGAATGTGGTGGCACATGCCTGTAACTCCAGCATTCAGGAGGTAGAAGCAGAAGGACCTGAAGTTCAAGGTCCTTGGCTACATAGGGAGTTTGAGACTGGCTTGGGCTACATGAGTTCCTGCCTTAAAAAAATAAAATAAAAATAAACAAATAAATAAATAAAAATCCAGAAGCCATATACTGTTACTAGAAAAATGTCATTGCCAGGGATGGGATATCTTGCAGTGAGTTGTTGGCCAAGGAGATTCCTGATGCCCTCAAACCAATACAGGCTCATTTCCAAAGTTCTTGGTTTCCCACCAGAAATAGATGGTAAGACAAGATTGATAAAGACTCCACATGCTTGGGCTGCAAGGTCATTGAGAAATCCTCTGGAACTGAGCTGAAAACCTCCTCCATGTAGACCAGGGGACAGAAAGCTGAAAAACTATGCTGCATGCAGCCCTATGGGAGAGAGAAGTCATCAGTGGTGAAAACAGTGCACATGTAGGCCTTAAGTTTTGCCAGCCAGGCCAAATGAGTCAATGGGTACAACTGTGAGATGTTTGTCATGGGGGAAACCAACTATTCTACATTTGGACTAGAGGCCTACTCCATAGGAAAGAATACATGCCTGATACTGAAAACCTATGATTTGGGATGTCATGAGCCCTAGGGGTATAACACTTGCTCTTCAATGGCTAAATGCATATATTATGTTCACCAAACCACCCTGTAAGCACTTTTCTTAATGTTCATACCCATATATTAATACTACTCTCACTTTTTGTTAGAGAAACTTCTCTTTTCAGATGGCAGTGACCACTGGGATAATCCAAAAGCCACTACAGTGCTGAGAAGAAGTGACAGAAGAGTGTTCAGCACTGAAACACCTCTATCACACTTTGCAAGGCTCAGAGTTCATTGCAGAAGAGGTGGTGGAAACAATGTCAAAGCCAAAGGAAGGGTAGGCCTGCCTAAATTCAATCATTCAGACACAAATTAGCCACAATATCCATGAACTCCCTGTGCCTAACACACCTTCACAGGATCTCCATAATAGGAGGAATAGATGATGAAATCTCAATAAAAGAGAGATTTATTGAGAGAGGGAGGAGATATGATGGAGAGTGGATTTTTGAAGGGGAAAAGGGGTGGGGAGAGAATTATCATGGTTTATTGTCTGTAATTATGGAAGTTGCCAATAAAAAAGTTTTTAAAAAATTAAAAAAGAAAGAGAAAAATAAAAAAGACTCAAAGTAAATCCTATTATATGGTCATAAAAATATTATCTCCTTATGTAAATAGTTGTACATCATTGTCATATGTAATTTATGTTAAAAATTTTTGAATACCAATGAAGTACTTCTCTACTATGAAGGAATGTAATAAATCTGACTAGTAAAAATAATTGATATGCTGGGCTGGAGAGATGGCTTAGCAGTTAAGGCACATGCCTGCAAAGCCTAAGGACCCCAGTTCGATTCTCCAGGTCCCACATAAGCCAGATGCATAAGGGGGCGCATGCATCTGGAGTTCATTGGCAGTGGCTAGAGACCCTGTGTGGTAGTTTGAATATATGTCCCCCAATATATTCAGTGTTTTTTTGTTAGTTATAGATTGCATCTGCAATCACCTTGCTAGAGGCAAGGTCACTGGGGGCCCCTGTCTTAAGGTGTGGTGATGGTTTGAGATTCCATTGTAAAGATATGCAAATGTGCCTAGCAGGAGTTCCTGAAGTGTGCTGTGTGACCTTTTGGCGGTAATTTTGCTCTGTGTGCTGTGGTGGCTGGTTGGCTTTTCTCTCTCTTGCCTGGTCCTGTGAAGGGCAAGCCGTTTCTCTTGCCATTATGGAACTTCCCCTGGATCTGTAAGCTTCAATAAATAATATCCCTTCCTCCATAACTGTGCCTGGTCTGGAAGTTCATCTCAGCGAACCTGAAGCTGTCTGCTACACCCTGGCATGCCCATTCTCACTCACTCTCTCTCTCTCCCTTTCCCTCTCCCTGTCTCTGATAAATAAATAAAAATAAAATCTTTAAAAAATAAGTGGTATGTGTAGTAATAATAATAATAATAAATGGACTGGGGATATGGCTCAAGTAAGTGCTTGCTACAAGGATGAGGGCTGGAAACCACCTAAGTTCACTTCCCCGGGACTCACATGAACAGCTGGGATGGCCACACACATCTGTAACCTCTGTCCCATGGGGAGCAGAGACAGGAGATTTACTGGTGCTGGTGAAATTGCAGCTTTGTATTCAGAGAGAGATGTTGTCACAAAAAAACACCCAGATAAGGGTGTGCAAAGCCTGTCAGCCTGGGTTCACTTCCTCAGTACTCACATAAAGCCAGATGTACAAAGTGGCATATATATCTGGAGATTGTTTGCAGAGGCAAGAGGCCTTGGTATGCCAATTCTCTCTCTCATTCTCTCTTTGTCTCTCTCCACTTCTCTCTCCCTCTCTCTTTCTCTCTCTACTAATCCCTCCCTCCATCTCCCTCTCTCTCACAGATAAATTAATAAAAATATTTTTGACAAAAGTAAAATGCACACATCAGCAATATAGGAAGGACACCTGACATTTTCCTCTGGCCCCTCCAGGTTTACAGGCACATACATCTGCACACCACACCATACACACTACATGTGCCAAAAATAGAGATGAATATAATAAAATGAAATAAAAAAGATGCCTTGTTTTGATCTTCTACTAAGCATGAGTATGAGAACCAATCTTTTTTTTTTAGTCTTGATAATTTTTTATTATCAGTTGTTATATTTTATAAACATAATGAAATTGTGTTTTATAGAATTATATTGGTTATATAATACAATGAAATATATTTTATATAATTAGACCCCATTTTATTTATTAGAATAAGTTTATAGTAAATAAATAAAAGTCTTACCCAGTAGGAAAACATATAAGAGTATAACATTTAAGAAACATATTTCTAGCCAGGCGTGGTGGCGCACGCCTTTAATCCCAGCACTCGGGAAGCAGAGGTAGGAGGATCGCAGTGAGTTCAAGGCCACCCTGAGACTACATAGTGAATTCCAGGTCAGCCTGAGCCAGAGTGAGACCCTACCTCAAAAAAAAAAAAAAAAAAAAAAAAAAAAAAAAAAAGAAACATATTTCTATATTGTCTACAATTAAAGAAGTTGTCAATAAAAAAAAAGGTATGCAGTACCAAAAAAAAGGAAACCTATTTCTGTAAACAGTTATCCTACGTAAGAAAATAAAGACTTAGTTTTGATTTTTATGTCACATTTAGATAGAGTTTAAATAAATAAACAAAACTAGTTAAAATATCTTGATCTTGTTAACTTTGATATTGATATTGGAAACTAAAGCTTACAGAACTGGCACCAGAGATGGAGTGGAGAATCAGTGTATTTTTACATCAGCATGAGTCCAGGGGACTCGAGTATGAGAACCAATCTTTGTTATAGCCGATGTCAAGTAGCACATCGGAAAGAAAAACACATCCTACAAAATGATATATGCATCACACCTGAAAATGCCATGTCATAGAGAAAACTTAGACACCCCAATAAAATTCTCTTTTCCTGAACTAGAACTCACTAGACTAAAGTTCAATTTAGAAGGCTGCAACTATAATCTATTATTTTTCACCCTAGCCACTGCACTGTTAAAATGGGAGGTGTGGCTAATCAATTATAGCAGCTGAGGTGGAATATTGCATAGCTTGTAATCTCTGAAGCTCAAAAGAAATTCGTTTACAAACATTCAGAGATACATCAAAATGACAAAGGAAATAAAAGTTCCTTCATTTTCAATTAACACCAGCCCAAGTTTTAGAAAGCTGTAACATCCTCATTCCCCTTTTCTTGCCTCTTCTAGTCTTTCAATTTGACCATAAACATGCCATGGAAAGAGAATTGATGAGATGTTTACAAAGCAGATGTTTTCAAGTGATGCTAATAATATATTTAGAGCCAAGATCTACCTTTCCAAAGGGACATAAATTATAAGTGACAGAACACAAGGTACACAAAACACATTAGAATATATACTGCAGAAATAGACAAAATCAGATGTTACCTAGCTTGTATTTATTGAACACCTAGTATATGATAGAAATTTCCCATTTTTTTCTAGAAAACGAATATTCTTTTACTCTGTATAACCATGTATTATTTGTTTAGAAGATGACACAGAAAGAAAAACACAATATTCACCCTACCCAGAATCAACAGGGAAAGAAGCAAGACTATTCAAACTATACATGCATATACACATATATGCCTATGCAGCCATGCATTGCTTCTATGTTTTGACTTTTATGAATAAAGAAGCAATGAACATGGACATCAGACATGGTTTCAGAACACTGGTTTTATTTCCTCTGGCTACATACCCTGAAGAAGGATTGCTGAGTGAAATGGTAATTAACTCTGTTTTTATGTTTTGAGGAACTTTCACACCATTATCCATAATGAAAAAGAGAAGGAAACTTTGTCATCTGTGACAACAAGGAGAGACTTGGAGGACAGGTTTTTTTGAAAAATTAATAGATCTTTTTTTAAAAATACACAACATTCTCTTCCCTCTGCTCTCCTTCGCTTTCCTTTTGGTTTTTGGACAATGGGTGTCATATTGCCCAAGGCTAGTATCAGACTCACTTTGTAACAGAGGCTGATGCAGAACAGCGGATTCTGCCTCCGATGTTCTGTGATTACAGCTATGTACTACTGTATCTGGAAAATATACATATATTTATCTGTGCTGGGAATTGTACCTTGGGTCTTATGTAGGCTAAGCAAGTGCTATGCCACTGAGCTATATTTCCAGTCTAATTTATAACACTTATTTTAAATGTATTTTTTATTTTATACTTTTATACATGCATGTGGTTTATATTGATCATATTTACCCCCATTACTGTCTCTTGACTCTTTTTTGCTACTGCTGAGCTACTTCTTCCCAACTAGTCCCACTTCTACTTTGATGTGTTTTTTGAGCATGACCTCCTGGGTAAATTAGAGTTGCTTGCATGAGTACAGAAGCTTGCTAGTGGCTATCCTCCTTCTGTTGCAACTATCAACTACCTAAAGCTCCTCTGGGAGTTATGGGGCTTCGTGAGTCCCAACTTGCAGGATAAATGAAAAACAAATCAGGCATGAAAAGAAAAATATAGTAGGATCTCAAATGCAATCAAACTCATAGAAGCAGTGCAAAAGAGTGGGTGCTGGGGGCTGAGGATGGCAGATGGACATGGAAAGGGGAGATGCTGATCAAAGAGTACAAAATTTCAGTTAGACAGGGAAATAATAAATTCTAGTGATCTACTGCACAGTGTGATGGCTATATAATATATAGTTCCTTTCCTCTCTCTTTTTAAAGTATTTTGACTTTTTTTTTTTTTTTTTTTTTAGAGAGAGAGAGAGAGAGAGAATATGGACAGGGTCTCTTACTGCTGCAAATGAGCTCCAGACATATGTGCCATTTTCTGTGTCTTGCTTTATGTGGGAACTGGGAAATTGAACCTGGTCTCTCAGGTTTCCAAGTGCCTTTAACTGCCAAGCCATCTCCAAAGCCTTCCTTTTTGTGTTTTTTTTTAAATTATTTTATTTATTTTTTGGACAGAGACACAGAGAAAGACAGACAGAGAGGGAGAAGGAGACAGAGAATGGGCACGCCAGCAGTCTCAGTTGCTGAGAACGAAATCCAGATGTGTGCGCCCCCTTGTGGTCAAGTGCGGCATTGCGCCCTTGCATCACTTTGCATCTGGCTAAACGTGGGACCTGGAGATTGGAACCCGGTTCTTAGGCTTAGCAGGCCAGCGCCTTAACCACTAAGCCATCTCTCCAGCCCCTTCCTTTTTGTTTTTTGAGACAGGATTTCACCATGCAGCCATGGGCTTAGAAATCCAAGGACCAGAACTGGGTTACCCCGTCCAATGATCAGTTGGCCAGGGAAGTCCATGAGGTCCTCAAAGCAATGTAGGCCTTTGTGAAGCATTTGGTTACCCAACAGAGTTAGAAGGTAAGACCCTATTGCTGAGAATACCACAGGCTGCCATCCCTGGACACAAAGAGACTACATGGGATCTGAGAGGAAAGCCAGTCCTCTCCTGATAAACCCTCGTGGCACTGGAAAGTGCTATGGGAACTACTGTGGGATAATGGTCACTAACAGCACAAATAAGCAGAAGACCCCATAAACTATGCAACCCACCAGACAGAAAAGAAACATATACTTGTGCAATAGTGGCACATAGCACATGTGGGTAACCAACTACCTTCTGATTGGACATGAGGCACCCTCAGTGGAAGAGAGCTCACAACTGGTGCTGGGAACCAAGCCAGCACTCCACAGGCAAGAAACAACCCTCAAAGAAATACCTACATTGTTATCTGGACATGTTGAGTAGGTGTCCTCACCAAAATGTCTCTCAAAATTATAAGAATACCCTTTAATCAAAGCTTCTGTCACCCTTGAGTTGGTTTTATTTTACAGATAGCAGATAATATTGGGGAGATCCAAGATTCATCAATTCAACAAGAAAAGATAGCCAACTGCTTGCCATGAAACAAGTCACCTCTACTACATTTATCACAGTCCAGGAGGAACCACAGAAGAAGCAGCAACATGATCATTGCTCCCAGTGCTATCCTGACAACTGTCTCCAGAGAAATAACAATAAACATGGAAGTGAATTGAAACACATCATAATAGAAATACAGAGACTATAGAGAACTCAACAATATAACAAATCTGCTAACACATCCAAGGTGAATTGTTGCAGAAGAGGGGTGGAAAGATCGTAGGAGCCATAGGGTTAGTAGAAATATCCTGAGGTACAGACTCCCAGAAACTCTCAGAGACCCTAATTAACCCACAGTGAATACCAACAACCATACTGAGGAGGGTGATAGGGAAATAAGGACTAGGAGGATACAAGACTATAACCCATATATATATGTGTGTGTATATAGAAAAGAAAACAACTTGCCATGATAAAAACCAGCTATATGGTTATATGAGCATTAAACCGATCCTACAGAGACTAGTGCATAGAATACTCCACATTGAATAGACAAATATATGCAAGAGGCTAAGGGAGGGTAAAAAAAACTAGAACAGACAATGAAACATAAAGTTTAAAAAAACACAAAACTCCACAAAAGCCTTCAACTCAAAAGTGACTAACTCACAGCTCACAGCTATAACTTTGAACATCAATGGATTCAACTCCCTATTCAATGGACATAGGATAAAAAGCTGGATAAGAAACATGGACCTATCCATTTGTTGCCTACAGGAAACCTTCCTTACCAATAATGTTAGATAGCACTTTAGGGTGAAAGGATGGAAGAAGATATTCCAAGCAAACAGAAGTGAAAAACAAGCAGGTATGACTATACCAATATCAAACAAAATAGACTTTACACCAAAAATAATCCAAAGAGATAAACAAAGCCACTTCACACTCATTAAGGGAACAATACAGCACCAAAAACAGGGACACCAAATTTTATAATAGACAACAAAGCAGAAATAACTCCCAGTACAAAAATAGTAGAAGACTTTAATAGCCTGCTATTGTCAGAAATAGATGATCTAAGCAGAAAATAAATAGGTAAATAAGGAACTAATACCATAGATCAATTGAACTTAACAGATATTTACAGAACATACTGTAATTCCACACAGTGCATATTTTTCTCAGCATCTCATGGAACACCCTCTAAAATATATCATATCTTGGGGCATAAAACATGTCTCCATAAATTCAAGAAAATTGACATGACCCACTGCATTATTCAGACCACAATACAATAAAGCTAGGGATTAACAAGAGAAACAACAGAAATTTCACTAACACTTGGAGACTTAACAACTCACAATTAAACAATGAATGGCTAGTCAAGGAAATCAATATATTTCTAGAGCTGAATTATAATGAAAACACAACATACCAAAACCTATAGGATACAATGAAGGCAGTCCTAATAGGGAAATTTATATCTCTAAAGGCCTACCTTATAAATATAGAGAGTCCTCTTGTTAATAACTTAACCATCCACCAGAAGGCATTGGAAAAATAAGAATAATCTAAATCTAAAATATCAGGCAGAAAGAAATAATGAAGATCAGAAATCAATCAATTGGAAATTTAACAAAAAATGTTTAAATTGATGAATCTAAGAGCTGGTTTATCAAAAACTAAACAAGATTGTTAAACCCCTAGCCAATTTGATCAAAAGGAAAAAAGGGAAAGCTCAAATCAATAAGATCAGAAAAGAAAAATGAGATGTTACAACATATACAAATGAAATTGGAAGAATCATCAGGACATATTTCAAAAACCTATATTCCACAAAATTGGAAAACATGGACGAAATGAATGAATTCCTGTACTCATACCACCTACCAAAACTAAACCTAGATGAGATAAATTACCTAAATACAACTATAACATCAAAAGAGATTAAAAATGTAATTAAAAGCCTGCCAACAACAACAACAAAAAAAAAACCTAGGCCCTGATGGAGTTACTGCTGACTTCTACCTAACCTTCATTGAAGAACTAAAACCCATACTGCTCAAGTTATTTCACACAACTGAAAACGAAAGAAGATTCCCTGACTCCTTTATAAAGCCAGCATTGCACTAATACCAAAAACAGGCAGAGACACACCAAGAAAAAGTATTACAGACCAGTATCTCTGATTAGCTTAGACATAGTTATTCTCAATAAAATTATTGCAAATTGATTTTAAAAATATCAAAACTATCATCCATCTCAAACAAGTAGGTTTCATTCCACGGATAAAGAGATGTTTCAATATGTGGAAATTGATAAATGTAATACATCACATAAATAGACTTAAAAACAAAAAGCAAATGATTATTTCAATAGATACAGAAATGGCCTTCAGGCGGGCCGGGCGCACTGACCTGGTGCGCATGTCCCGGGCGGTGACGCCGGCGCCGGGCTCCATGTGTGCGGCTGAGGGGCGCATTATCTGGCCGCTGGCGCGGGCGGGCGGGCAAACCGGCGGAGCGAGCGCCGCGGGCCCAGGCGGCCCCACAGGCGCAGCGAGCACGCGCGGCCGGGCGCCTCCGGCTCCTCCACCGCCCGGCCCCACGGTCGCCCCCAAGCCCGCATTCCCGCGGACGCGCACTCTGCCCTAGGGCCCGGTCGACCCTGGGCCCGGTTGGTCAGCACGTCGACACAAGTTGCCTTTTGACGGAGCTGTGCTCATGGCCACTTGGTAGGACCCGTGTGCAGGAGCTGAGGCCAGTTCAGAATGAGTGAAGAAGCGTGCCGAATCCGTGGTCAGAAGCGAGCCCTTGACCTGAACCCCACCGAGGACTGTGCAGACAGCAAGAAAATGAAGCCAGAGAGAGGGCCATCAGAATCAACAGCAGATGGAGAATCCAGGGTGACACCAGAGCCAGGAGTAGGCCCAACCTCAGGGTTGCTGAGGCCAGCAGAGGCTGCAGGAACAGACCGAAGGGCCCGTTGATATGCGTACCTCACACAGTGACGTGAAGTTGGAGAGGAGGCCCCCCTCCCCTGATGTTATCGTGCTGTCTGACAGTGAACAGCCCAACCCTTGAATGAGACCAGCACCGAGTCCCTCCTGAAGAGCAGCCCAGAAGAGCGGGAGAGAATGATCAAGCAGTTGAAGGAGGAGCCGAGGCTAGAGGAAGCAAAGTGGGTCTTGTTGAAAAATTTGCGGCAGAGTCAGATACAAAAGGAAGCCCCGTCGTAAGTTGGCGTTCTGCTCAGGAGAGGCCCGCGACTGGAGTAACGGGGCTGTGCTACAGGCTTCCACTCAGCTGTCCCGGGGCTCAGCTACAACTCCCGGTAGTGTCCTGCACACATTCAGCCAGTCACCCAAACTACAGAACACAACCTCAGCCACAGCCCTGGTCAGCAGGACTGGCAGACATTCCGATAGAGCTGCAGGCACTGGGAAGGGTGCCACCTCCAACTAGAAGAAGCCATCCCTGAGCACAGGTGGGGACCCTTGCCTTCGTCAGCCCAAGCTTGGCAGTACACAAGACCTCCTCAGCTGTGGACTGCCAACGAGAATACCTCGTGGACATGATCCCACCACGCTCCATTCCCCAGTCGGCCACGTGGAAATAGTGCGAGCCCGGCCTTCCCATGGGCCCTGGTCCAGGACATGCTTTGCTGCTCTCCTGTTGAGCTGGAGAAACCTCAGGCCTTGGTAACGGCGATAAGGATCAGAACCAGGGACTTTCCCTGTGGGCCTTCTCCTTCCTCTCTTTGCCTTTCGTTTGCCTGACACCAGCAGAAACGAAATATGGACCTCGGGCCAGCTCTGCCCCAGCAGGCACTCGGCTCACGCTGGACACTGTGACTAGCCCAGGCGAGGCTGGCACCTGGCCTTCTGACCTTGAGCCGGGGTTTCATTTTCTTTGGCTTCTCCCATCTTAGAACCCCAGTCTTTACTTATTCATGGCCGTCTATAGGTTGAGGTGTATTTTTTTTAATTTTTATTTTTAATCACTTCATGATGATGGAATTAAAAGTGAACAGCACAGACCCACATCCCTGTTGTGCATAGAGTCCTGGCAGTACTATGGAGACCCAACAGGGCAGCACCCAGGCTCAGTGGTGTCACCCTTGCTTCAGCCAAAAACTCCTTTGCTGCTTGGACTTTCACACTTAACAGCAAATGGTAGCCCAGGCCCTGACAGAGACCAGGGATTCCAGACGGACACTGGTGGGGAAGCTGCTTGGGAGGGGGTTGTATTTTGTTGTAGTGGTTTATTTATTAAATTTTCCTTTCCTCTTCATTTTGATGGACACAATCTCAAGCCACACTGGCTCAGGTGCCCACCGTGAGGTGCACAGGTGGGCCTAGGTTGGGGGACCCACTTATGGGGCTTGCCAGAGCCTTTTGAGTTGGGGCCAGCAGGGTTTGGTTCAGACTTTCCTTTAGTCTACAGAAATGTCTTTGAAAGGATCAGGTCTGCTTTAGTTTTATTTTTGTTTCTTTTCACCTCTCATTCTAAAAATCAGTTCCATAGCAGAAGACAGAAACCATGTTGTGTCCACCATGGACTGGGACACCACTGCAGGGACAGGACCAATGGACCTACCTGTTCCCCTCCAGTCCTGGCTTTCCTGTCCATGCAGTTGGGGACTTTTAATTTGAATCCTTGTTCTGTGGGCCCACTGCCTCCTCCAGACACACCTCTGCTACATCCTAATAAAGGCTCATTTAACCGCCCCCCCCAAAAAAAAAAAAAGAAATGGCCTTCAACAAAATACAACATTCCTTCGTGATTAAAATACTTGAGAAGGTAGGGATGGAGGGAATATATCTCAACACAATAAAGGTAATATACAATAGGCCTAAAGCACATATCATAATAAATGGGGGAAAGCTTGAAGCACTCCCATTAAGGTCTGGAACTAGACAAGGTGCCCACTGTCACCAGGACTTTTCAACATAGTGCTTGAAGTCTTTGATCAAGCAATAAGACAAGAGAAAGACACAAAAGGGATACAAATTGGAAAGGAAGAATTCAAACTAATCTTATACACAGATGACATGATCCTATACATAAGAAAACTAAAAAAAATCCACTAAAAGATTCCACCAAAAAATTCCTAGAAGTGATAAATGCTTTCATCAAAGTGGCAGGATATAAACTCAGCACACAAAAATCAGTAGCCTTCATATATATGCCAATGACAAACATAGTGAAAGACATCAAGGAAGCTGTTTCATTTACAATAGCTACAAAAATTAAATATCTTGGAATTTCTCCAACTAAGGAAGTGAAAGACCTATACGATGAAAACATAAAAACACTGAAGAAAGAACTGGAGGAAGACATGAGACAATGGAATGACCTCCTATGTATTAAAATGGCCATCCTACAGAAAGCAGTATACATATTCAATGGAATTCCAATCAAAATCACAGCAATAATTTTCACAGGAATGCAACCGCAAAATTCATATGGAAGCAAAAAAGGCTTCAGATAGCCAAAAATATCTTCAGCAAAAGGAACACCTCTAGTTCATCATACCTGATTTAAATTTACACTATAAAGCTATAGTAAAATAGCATGGGTTGGGCATGGTGGCACACGCCTTAAATCCAAGCATCTGGGAGGCAGAGGTAGGAGGATTGCTGTGAGTTTGAAGGCAGCCTGAGACTACATAGTGAATTCCAGGTAAGCCTGAGCTAGAGTGAGACCCTACCTTGAAAAAAAAAATAGCATGGTACTGGCTGGCACAAAAACAGGTACATAGATCAACAGAATAGAACAGAAGATCCAGGTATAAGTTCTAGTAAGTACAGCTAACAGATCATTGACAAAGAGACCAAAAATGCTAACTGGAGAAAAATCCAGCCTCTTCAATAAATGGTGCTGGAGAAACTGGATAGCCATATGTAGATGAATGAAGTTATACCCTCTTCCCTCACCTTGTATAAAAATCAACTCCAAAAAATAAAAATAAATAAATCAATCAAAATGGAACAAGGACCTCAATATAAGACCTGAAACTCTAAGACAACTGCAAGAAAATATGTGGAGAACAATCCAAGATATAAGCATAGAGTAAGACTTTCTGAATAAGACCCCAGTAGCCCAGAGAATTAGACACTCAACCATTGGGATCTCATGTAACTAAAAAGCTATTGTGCAGATAAGCAAAGCATTAACAGAGTCAATAGACAACCTACTAAATGGGAGAAAAATCTTTGTCAGCAATACATCAGACAGAGGGTTAATATGTAGAATCTACAAATAATTCAAAACAGTAAACAATAGAAAATCAAGCAACCCATTCAAAAGATGGGGAAGGGTATTGGACAGAGAGTTCGCAAAGGAAGATATACAAATGACCAATAAAAACCTAAAGAGAAGTTGCTGGGCATGGTAGCACACACCTTTAATCCCACCACTTGTGAGGCAGAGGTAGGAGGATCACCATGAGTTCAAGGCCACCCTGAGACTACCTGAGCTAGAGTGAGACCCTACTTCAGAAAACCAAAAAAAAAAAAAAAAAAAAAAAAAAAAAAAAAAAACCCTAAAGAGAAGCCAGGTGTGGTGGCACATGCCTTTAATCTTTAATCCTGGACCAGAGTGAAACCCTACCCACCCCCCCACCCCCCCCAAAAAAACCTAAAGGGATGTTCAACATCTTTAGTTATCAGGAAAATGCAAATTAACCATAAGCTTGGCGTGGTGGCGCACGCCTTTAATCCCAGCACTTGGGAGGCAGAGATAGGAGGACTGCCTTGAGTTCAAGGCCACCATGAGACTACATAGTGAATTCCAGGTCAGCCTGAGCTAAAGTGAGATCCTATCTTGGAAAAACCAAAAAATAAAATAAAATAAAATAAAATAACCAAGAGATTAAATCTCACTCCAGTCAGAATGGCAACCATCAAAAAATGAAATGGGGCCATGTGTGGTGGCACACGCCTTTAATCCCAGCACTGGGGAGGCAGAGGTAGGAGGATCGCCATGAATTCAAGGCCACCCTGAGACTACATAGTGAATTCCAGATCAGCCTGAGCTAGAAAGAGACCCTACCTTAGGAAAAAAGAAAGAAAAGAAAAGAAAAGAAAAGGAAAGGAAAGGAAAGGAAAGGAAAGGAAAGGAAAGGAAAGGAAAGAAATAGGGGCTGCAGAGATGGCATAGCGGTTAAGGCATTTGCCTGCAAAGCCAAAGGTTCCTATTTCGACTCTCCAGGACCCACATAAGCCAGATGCGCAAAGGGGGCACATGTATCTGGAGTTTGTTTACAGTGGCTAGAGGCCCTGGTGTGCCCATTTTCTCTCTCTCTCCCTCTTCCTCTTTCTCAAATAAATAAATAAAATAAAATATATTTTTAAAAAATCAAATGGCAGCACATGCTGGCAGGGGTATGGGGAAAGAGGAACCCTCATCCACTGCTGGTGGGAGTGCAAACTTGTACAGCCATGGAGACTCCTCAAAAAGCTGAAAACATGTCTACCATTACATCCAGGTATACCTCTTTTGCGCATATACCCTAAAGACTCTCTTATTTTCTACGGAGACACTTGCTTAGCCATATTCATCACTGGTCTATTCACAATAGCTAAGAACTGGAATCAGCCCAGATGCCTGTTAAGAGATGAATGAGGGCTGGAGAGATGGCTTAGCGGTTAAGCACTTGCCTGTGAAGCCTAAGGACCCCGGTTCGAGGCTTGATTCCCCAGTACCCACATAAGCCAGATGCACAAGGTGGCGCATGTGTCTGGAGTTTGTTTGCAGTGGCTAGAGGCCCTGCTGTGCCCATTCTCTCCCTCTCTCTCTCTCTCTCTCCCTCTCTCTCTCTCTCTATCTATCTGTAGCTCTCAAATAAATAAATAAAAATATAAATAAAAAAGAGATGAATGAATAATGAAAATGTGACACATATGCACAATGGAATTCTACTCAGCAGTAAGGAAAAATAAAATAATGAAATTTGCAGGAAAATGGATGGGCTTGAAAAAAAAAATCAATCATACTAAGAGAGTTCACACAGGCTCAGAAAGACAAATGCCACAAGTTTTCTTTCATATGGGGTTCCTAACCTGGAACAGCTTGAGTTGATTGTAAGCAGTAGTAAGTATCAGGAATATTGACGTGGAATTAAAATGAAGTTATGAAAAGGGAGGAAATAGGAAGGTAGGGAAGGCAGACTACTTGACAAACTGAGGAACAGGAAAGAAGAAAGAAAGAAAGAAAGAAAGAAAGAAAGAAAGAAAGAAAGAAAGAAAAAAAAGAAAGAAAAGAAAAGAAAAGAAAAGAAAGAGGGAGGGAGGGAGGGAGGGAGGAAGGAAGGAAGGAAGGAAGGAAGGAAGGAAGGAAGGAAGGAAGGAAGAAAAATGAATTCAGGGGGTGGAAAGGTCTTTGGGGGAGGATACAGAGGATGGGAGGAAATTACACAAAACTATGATGACATGAATGAGTGCCATAGAAGCCTTCCTCCTGGATAAGAGTCAACAAGATATAATCCTAAATAGGGGGGAGGACCCAGACAGAAATATCACATATAAGGTGGAGAAAGGCTGACTGTGGTAGTTTGAATATATGGCCCCCAATATATTCAATGTTTTATTACTTTATAGATTGCATCTGCAATCACCTTCCTAGAGGCAATGTCACTGGGGGCTGGTCCTAAGGTGTTAATGGTGGGTTTGAGATTCCATTGTAAAGATATGCAAAGTGTGCCCAGTAGGAGTTCCTGAAGTGTGCTGTGATTTTTTGGCAGTAGTTTTGCTCTGTGTGCTGTGGTGGCTGGTAAGCTTCAATAAATAATATCCCTTCCTCCATAACTGTGCCTGGTCTGGAAGTTCATCTCAGCGAACATGAAGCTGTCTGCTACACTGACCCTAAAAATATGGGCTTTGACTAGAAATCCCAGGGTAAGAATTGGGTTGCCCTCCACAGTGAACTGATGGTTGAGGAGACATATGAGATCCCCAAAATCATGTAAGCCATTGGCAAAGTACTTGGTTACCAGAGCTTGCTGAAGACACCACAGCTGGTGGTCACAGGATATTGAGATACCATGCTGGAACTGAGAGGGAAACCAGTTTCCTCGACTAGTCCTCAGCTCTGAAAAGTGCTATGGGAGCTGGTAGGGAACAATAGTTAAGCACAGCATGAATAATCAGATCCTTCAAGTTACAAAATCAACCAGTCTGGCAAAAGATACACACCTGTACAATAGTAGCACATAGTCTATGCAGGTAACCAACTGTTCTCTGATTGGACATGAGACCCAGTCAGTGAGAGAGACCTCATAACTGGTGCAAGGGACCAAGTCAGAAGCCCATGAATACGAAACGCATAGACTTCAGAGAGAATCTTCACTGCTCTTTGGTTAAAAAGTGTAGGTACACATATCAAAAAGTCTCTCAAATAACTATCCCCTTTAAACCAAGCTGCTCTCACTTCTGGTTGGAGAATCTGTTTTAACTTAAAGATGGCAGAGATTACTGGGGAGATCCAGTATCCATAAATACAATGAGAAAGATTGCAGACAGTCTACGATAAAATAGGTCAATTCTGCCACATCTGCTATGGCCCAGGAGCTATTGTAGAGGGAGCATTGACGCATGTCCTATTCTCACTGCAAGGCTAAAAACCTGTCCCAGGGAAATGGCCACAGACACTGCAGTCACTCAAATCTCATAAAAACAGAAATCCAGAGGCTACAGAGAATTCAACACTTAATCAGATTTCTAACATGCACGGCAAGGCTCAGGGAACATTGTGGAAGAAGGGATGGAAAGATTGTAAAGGCCACGGGGTGGGTACAATTAGGCTGAGGCATGATCCCCTCCCCACAGACTGACTGAAGCCTTCAGGACCCCACAATAAATACCAATGACCCCACAGAGGAGGGCCCTCAGTGGAATGGGGACAGGGAGAGGAAAAATAAGAGTATAACCTTTAAAATAATAAAATTTAATTTGAAAAATATGTACATGGTACTTTGCTACATAAGGACATTTTCATACATGTATATATTGTACATGCTCTCCTTTAATAGTATTTTAAAGTGTTACCTAATATGATGGTCTTAAGGATGACCCATAGACAGATGGGGGAACTACAAGCATGAGAGATGGAGGCCACTGAGTATCTGGATAGAGCATGTAGTGGTTTGGATCAGGTGACTCCCATAAATTCATGTTCTGAATGTTTGATTCCCCAGATGTTGACAGTTTGGGAAATGGATCCTCACTGTTGGAGTTGGTTATGGGTGTTATAGCCATCTTCCCCTTGCTAGTGTTTGGCACACTCTCCTAATACTGATATCCAGATGTTGGCCAGGAAGTGATTGGTTAGAGAAGCTTCTCTTTTCAGATGGTGATGACCACTGGGATGACCCAAAAGGCAACATAGTGCTGAGAAGAAGGGATGGAGGAGTGTCCAGCACTGAAACACCTCTGTCACACCCTCCAAGGCTCAGGGACCATTGTGGAAGAGGGGGCGGATAGAATGGAAGAGCCAAAGGAAGGGTATGACTTCTTACAATGCAACTGTCCAGACAGAAATTGGCCTTGATATCCATGACCTTGCAGTGCCTAGCAATACCTTCACAAGATCCTCAAAATAGAAGAAAAAGTTGATGACATCAAATGAAAAGAGACTAATGGAGAGAGGGGGGGATATGATGGAGATTGGAGTTCTGAAGGGGAATGGGGGGAGGGGAGGGAAATATCATGGTTTATTGTCTGTAATTATAGAAGTTGTTAATAAAATTTAAAAAAAAAAAGAATATGGACTCTTTGGAAAATAAGAGGCCTGAATGCTGAAGGAGTGTCCTAATCTTCAGAGTTGGCTTTATTTCTCCATGGCTTAATGACTTGGTAGTCGACCTGGATTTTCAATGCAGTTTTATTTTTCGAACTGGCCATGGGCAATTTGAAGCAGGTTTTGTTAACTTTCTGTATGGAGGCCCAAAGGAGCCAGGATGATGAACCCTGGGTTGCAGTGGAGACTCATTCAAGAAGCCAGGACGATGGGATGGCTGCCAAGGAGAGCTGTTGGCACTAGATGATATTTTCCTGGACTATGTGCAGCCCAGCTGGAGGGGTGGAATTGGAACTCCAGACTTTGTTACTAGTTACAGATATCAAACTTGGAGCTATGGAACTTGATGTTTACCCTGTTTGGTTTAGATATTATATTATTCAATTTTTCCTTGTTATGTCAAATCTCATCTTTTGTAGTGTGAATATTTATTCTGTGCCACTACGCTTTTTGGTTTTACAACTAACAGTTAAGAGACCTTGGACGATGGAGATATTTGAACAGTATTGGGATTGATTAAAAAAAAAAAAACTATGGGAACTTTTATAGTTTAATTAACTGCTCATGCCACATTTTTTCCTACCATCACAGAGCTTCCCCTGGAGGCAAATAGACAAAAATAGACATTTCTCCTACCAGCTGCTTTTGGTCATGTATCTTCT
The DNA here is from genome assembly GCA_036365145.1 of Orientallactaga sibirica. Lineage (NCBI taxonomy): Eukaryota > Metazoa > Chordata > Mammalia > Rodentia > Dipodidae > Orientallactaga > Orientallactaga sibirica. The sequence continues at coordinate 4,564,012 of JAEOAD010000982.1, forward strand.
GACAGCAATGAGAAAGTAACTACAACATAGGGGCTAGAAACAAGGGCTATTTTCTTCTTTCTACTTTTTTGACTTTCCAAATTTTATCTTGACCTTTGACTGAAGGCAGAAGGGGTCCTAGGAAGATGGTTTGGTCAGTAAGATGCTTGTCTTGCAGATATGAGAACCTGAGTTTTATCCTCAGAACCCATGTGAAATGCTGGGTGCGGAAATATAGGCATATAATCCCAACACTGAGGAGGCAGAGACAGGCAGATCTTTGAGGCATGTTAGCCAGCCAGTCTAGCCTAATTGGCAAGTCCCAGTCAAATGAAAAATACTGCCTCCAAAAAAGTAAATGGTGTTAATGAGAAACAATACCAAGGATTGACTTCTGGTCTCTACACATGTATGCACACACACATTAACTAAAAGAGGAAGAGTGGCAGGAAGATGGTTTAGCAGTTAAATAACCTTTGTTGCAAAGCTAGCCAGTCCAGGTTTACTTCCACAGCCACCCATGTAAAGCTGGACAGCATTCGTTTGCAGTAGCAAAAGACTTTGGAATGTCTCCTACACACATGTAAATAAATTAATTAAAAAATTTAAACTTTTTTTTTTTTTTTTTTTTTTTTTGCCAGGTATGGTGGCACATGCCTTTAATCCCAGTACTCGGGAGTTAGAGGTGGAAGGATCACTGTGATTTTGAGGCCATTCTGGGACTAGAGAGTGAGTTCCAGTTCAGCCTGGGCTGGAGTGAGACCCAATTAAGCCTTCTTTTAAAAAAAGGAAGGTGATAGTTGTTATCTAAAATAAACTTGAAATAGCACCCAAACAGCAGCACCTCAAAAGAAACAAATCAACTTGGCAATGTGGTCTGAACCAACTTGTTTCCTTTAGAGACAGAAATTATGAAACACTGATTTGAAGGGAAATCTCATTTCTGCTTACCATGTATCACCCTAAAAGTTACTAAAAGCAGAACTTTTCTATGTGTCTTCAGCTTCGAATGACAGACTCTACTAGCAACGATTATTTCTTAGAAAATGTCCTGCCACATCGTTACAACATTCGTTTCCCTCTAGGACTTTCAGGGAAAACTCTTCTTGGGAGCAATAATAAATCAAGCTAAATAAAATATGGCCTAAAAAGGATTGACACTTCTCTTTGCGAGAATTGATAGCAGTAGTAAATGAATCAAAGTCATCTCATTTAATTCATAGTCCTAACAAGGATGGTTATCTGGCTTCCCAGACTGTGGGAAATAAAACATGTAAAATAGGAAAGGAATGAAGGGGGTTCAGAGTAGACTGCAAGCCTGGTGGCAGTGAGTAGACACAAATAAATGCCTGTGTGCCTAAGAGGGTAAAAAAGACAGGGGTACGAATAGCTACCTGACAAGGTCAAAAACTAAGAAGTGTTCTTAGAGCAGACAGATGGAGAAGGTTGAGTTTCCTTGCTTTTTTTTACAAACAGCACCTGGCACACCGTTGGCATCTTATGAGTATTTGCTAAAACGCTATTAAATGGTTAAATAACAGAGTCCCGGCAAGGAGTAAAGTGAATTGGCCACACAGATACCACTGGTGCCAGTAGAAATTACATTTTATTTTTGGAAATAACTTAGCAAAATATTTTAGTACTCAGAAATTCCTATAACGAGGGGCTGGAGAGATGGCTCAGCAAAGTAAGACACTTGCTAGCAAAGCCTGACAGCCAAGGAGTCAATTCTGCAGTACCCATCTAAAGCCAGATGCACAAAGTGGAGTTTGTTTATAGTGGAAAGAGGCCCTGGGCTGGTCATTTCCTACCCCCTCTCTCTCTGTGTCTCTCTCCTTGGAAATAAATAAATTATATATACATACATACATATATATATATTGGAGAGAGACAGAGAGAGAGAGAGAGGGAGAGGGAGAGGAAGACAGATAGAGATGGGCGCACCAGCAGTCTCTCAGCTGCTGCGAACAAAATCCAGATGCGTTCGCCCCCTTGTGGTCAAGTGGGGCATTGCACCCTTGCATCACTGCATCTGGCTAAACGTGGGACCTGGAGATTGGAACCGCTGGAGATTGGAACCAGCGTTCTTAGGCTTAGGAGGCAGGCACCTTAACTGCTAAGCCATCTCTCCAGCCCAATAAATAAAATATTTTTAAATGCCTATAATAATCTGAGTATTGAGACAGTTTAAGGGTGATGGGGCACCAAAAGTTTCAGTGAAAAATGTACTTGAGCCTGTATGGAAGAATCTGTTTTCTTCTTCTCCTTCTCCTTTTTCTCCTCCTGCTCCTCCTCCTCCTCCTTCTTCTTCTATTTCCCCTAAAACCTCACCAGAGGAAATTTGGATTTCTTCCTGTCTAGTACTAGAGAGGCTGTGCATCACAGCTCCAACTCAACCATATGATCATGAAGTAAACCACTGATACTGTGCAGTAGGTTGTGTTGCAAAGCTGGTGCAGTAGTTTGAATGTGGAGTGTCTACCATATGTTCATGTGTGGGTCTTATCTCTTTCTTTAAGGAATGCAAAGGGATTACTTCTTTCCTGAGAACCAGGCAACACCTAGACACCTGGCATAGAGACTGAACTGACCAGTTCAGCCCCCATCCAAAAAAACTCCCTTAAAAGAGCCAATATGAACCGGGCATGGTAGTGCATGCCTTTAATCCCAGCACTTGGGAAGCAGGGGTAGGAGGATCACCATGAGTTCGAGGCCACCCTGAGACTACATAGTGAATTCCAGGTTAGCCTGGACTAGAGTGAAACCCTACCTGAAAAAAAAAAAAAAAAAGACCTAATATGGATGTTTAGGTGGGCTTTCTAATTTTCCCAGAACACCACTCCTGCCCTGCCTTGTCATAAGGTTCACATTTGACCTCAGGCCATTTTATTTACTCATGCTCACATCATAGCAGTTGGTACCTAATATTTTCACTACATTTTGCCCAAATTTTTAAGAAGGCTTCTCTGTATAAATATAATTTTATATGAGAGTTTAGTGAGAATTTAGTTCAAAGTGAGAGCAGGATGGGAAATTATATAGATATAGATAAGTTAAATAGATAAATAAGATGAAACAAAATTGGCTGTGAGTAGGTAATGGTGACATTAATAACTATATATGGGGCTCAATATTCTACTGAATTAACTTTTACATATATTCAACATTTCCCAGAGAAAACCATTTTATAATTTTATTTTTATTTTTGAGGCAAGATCTCATTTATTGGTTGGCCTGGCTAGGGCTATGGCTAAGGTTAGCGACACGGCTATGGCTATAGTTAGGACTAGGGCTAAAGCTAGGTCTAGGGCTTGGGTTTGGGTTAAGGTTAGGGTTAGAGCTAGGGATAGGTCTAGAGTTAGGGTTAGGGCTGTGGCTGGGGCTAGAGTTTGGGTTAGGGCTAGGGCTAGAATTTAGGTTAGGGTCAGGGCTAGTGTTGCAGTTACCTTTTGTTTCTGACACAATATACCCAAGCAAAAGAAGCTTATCCCTTCATGGTGAAAGTATTACAGAAACTGGGAATAGAGGGAACATATCTCAACATAATAAAAGCTATTTATGACAAACCTACTGCCAGCATAATAAGAAACAGGGAAAAACTTGAAGCTTTTCCTCTAAATTCAGGAACAAGACAAGGGTGTCCACTTTCCCCACTTTTATATATTACTGGAGGTCTTAGCTATAGCAATAAGGCAAGAGACACAAATAAAATGGATACAAATTGGAAAGGAAGAGATCAAATTATCATTATTTGCAGATGATATGATTCTATATATGAAAGACCCTAAAGACTCTACAAGCAAACTGGTTAGAGCTGATAAACACTTTTAGAAATATAGCAGGATACAAAATAAACACACAGAAATCAGTAGCTTTTCTATATATTAACAACAAACATGCATAGGATGAAATCAGGGAATCACTCCCATTCACAATTGCCTCAAAAAAATAAAACACCTTGGAATAAACTTAACCAAGGAAGTGAAGGATCTATACAATGAGAACTTTAAAACACTCAAGTGAGAAATTGCAGAAGACACAAAGAAATGGAAAGACATCTCATGTTCTTGGATTGGAAGAATCAATATTGTGAAAATGTCATTCTTACCAAAAGCAATCTACACATTTAATGCAATCCCCATTAAAACCCCCATAGCATTCTTCACAGAAATAGAAAAAAAAAAAAAAACAATCCTAAAATACATCTGGAAGCACAAAAAACCTCGAATAGACAAAACAATTTTGGGCAACAGAAATCAACTTGGTGGTATCACCACACCTGATTTTAAGTTATATTACAAAGCCATAGTAACAAAAACAGCATGGTACTGGCACAAGGACAGACATGTACATCAATGGAACAGAATAGAAGACCCAAATATTAATCCAAGCAGCTACAGCCACCTGATTTTTGACAAAAATGCTGAAAATATTCATTGGAGAAAAGATAGCCTCTTCAACACATGGTGCTGGGAAAACTGGATATCTGTATGTAGAGGGATAAAAATAGATCCTTGTCTCTCTCCATGCACAAGAATCAAGCCCAAGTGGATCAGGGACCTTAATATTAGATCTGAAACTCTGAAACTGCTAGAGGAAAAGGTAGGGGAAACCCTTCAACATATTAGCATAGGCAATGACTTTCTGAATATAACCCCAATTTCTCAAGGAATAAAACCACTAATCAACAACTGGGATCTCATGAAATTACAAAATCTTTTGTACAGGAAAGGACACTGTGAATAGAGCAAAGAGACAACCTACAGAATGGGAGAAAATCTGTGCCAGCTATACATCTGATAGAGGATTAATATCCAAAATATACAAAGAACTCCAAAAACTAAATAATAAGAAATCAAACAACCCAATTAAAAATGGGCTTTGGGTCCATTGCAGAAGAGGTGGTGGAAAGAATGTAAGAGCCAAAGGAAGGATATGACTCCTTAGATACAACTGTCCAGACAGAAATTGGCCTTGATATCCATGACCTCTCAGTGCCTAGCAATACTTTCACAATGCCCTCATAATAGGAGAAGATGATGACATCAAATTTAAAGGGAGACTAGTGGAGAGAGGGAGGGGATATGATGGAGAGTGGTGTTCTGAAGGGAAATAGGGGAGGGAAATATCATGGTTTATTGTCTATAAGTTTAGAAGTTGTCAATAAAAAAATGGGCTATGGAACCAAATAGAGAGTTATCAAAATAAGAAATACAAATGTCATATAAACATCTAAAAAATGTCCTATATCCCTAGCCATCAAGGAAATGCAGATTAAAACTACTTTAAGATTCCATTTCATTCCTGTCAGTATGGCTATTATCAAGAAAACAAATGACAATAAATGCTGGCGAGGATTTGGAAAATGAAGAGCCCTTCTACACTGTTGATAAGAATGCAATCTGGTCCAGCCATTGCGGAAATCAGTGTGGAGGTTCCTGAGACAGCTAAAAATAGATTTACCATATGACCCAGCTATACCACTCTTAGGCATATATCCTAATGACTCTTCTCACTACCTTAGAGATACTTGCTCAATCATGTTTATTGCCATTCTAGTCACAGTAGCTAGGAAATGGAACCAGCCTAGATGGCCCTCAACTGATGAGTGGATAATGAAGATGTGGCACATTTATACACTTAAGTTCTAATCAGTGGTAAAGAAAAATGAAATTACAAAATTTGTAGGAATATGGATGGATCTGGAAAGTATTATACTTAGTGAGGTAACCCAGGCCCAGAAAGCCAAGCATCACATGTTCTCTCTCATATGTGGATCCTAGCTACAAATGATTGGATTTCTATGTGAGTAAGAATAAAACTCAATAGCAGAGGCCAGTAAACTAAAAAGGGGGTATAAATGGAATAGAAAGGGAGGGAGAGGTGAATTAATAGGATGGTATTATATATATGTAAGTAGAATAACAGATTAATGGGGGTGAAAAGGCCTAAGTGAGGTCAGAAAAAGAAATTGAGTAAAGTGAAGGTGGAGGGAGGGCTAATCAAAATCTATGAAGATATAAATAAGTCATATGGAAACCTACTTTTTTGGACAATGGTACGTCCAGAAGCCATAGATTGTTACTAAAACATTTTTCAATGCCAGGGATGAGATACCTTCCATTGAGTTGTTGGCCAGGGAGGTCACTAACACTCCCAAAACATTACAGGCCATTTCCAAGGTTCTTGGTTTCCCGCCAGGAATAGATGGTAGTCATGAGCCCTAGCGGTGTAATGTCTGATGCTGTCTGGCTAAATGTAAATACTATGCTCACCAAACTGCCCGGTAAGCACTTCTCTTAATGTTCATACCCATATATTAATGCTACTCTCACTTTTGGTTAGAGAAGCTTCTCTTTTCAGATGGTGGCAACCTTGGGATGACTCAGAAGGCACCATGGTGCTGAGAAGAAGGGACAGAGGAGGGCTCAGCACTGAAACATCACTATCACACCTTCCAAGGCTTAGGGTTCATTGTGGAAGAGGTGGCAGAAAGAATGTAAGAGTCAAAGGAAGGGTAGGACTCTTTACAATGTGCTCCTCCAGACACAAAATGGCCTCAATATCCATGACCTCACAGTGCCTGACACTACCTACACAGGACCATTACAATAGGAGGAAAATATGATAACATCAAAATAAAGGAGACTGATTGAGAGGGGGAAGTGGTATGATGGAGAGTGAAGTTTCAAAGGGGAAAGTAAGGGGGAGGGAGGGAATTACCATGGGTTATTGTCTACAATTATGGAAGCTGTCAATAAAAAATACCATGTAAGCCGGGCGTGGTGGCGCACGCCTTTAATCCCAGCACTCGGGAGGCAGAGGTAGGAGGATCGCCAAGAGTTCGAGGCCACCCTGAGACTACATAGTTAATTCCAGGTCAGCCTGAACCAGAGTGAGACCCTACCTCGCAAAAAACCAAAAAAAAAAAAAAAAAAACCATGTAAAAGAGTCAGCATTCTATCTGCTGTTGCAATGCAAAACTCCTAGCCCAAACTCAATAGCTGTAATATCTCAAACAATTGCAAGTGAATGAGTGCTGTCTTCAGCCTGAAACTTTCATTTCTTTCTGTGCCATATCCATCTGCTCTCACCAGTCCATTTCTACACAGCACAATCCTTCACAAGTTCTCAGGACATGGGAAGATGCAGCAAGCCTCTCACACAAACTGCTTCTAGCTCAGCCCAGGCAAAATTCTTTCTTCCCCTCATAAGCCAAGCCTTCACAGTCCATAGATCTTTTTGCATTTAGGTCTTTCAACACTGACCAGAATGGCCTATCAAGCTTTGCTTAGAGCACTGTAAAGCAGCATCTCTTGACCTAGATTTGAAATCCTTCCACATTCCTCCCACAAATCAGTTCCAAAAGGCTAAAAGCCAGTCAGTTTTCTAGGAGCAATGATCCCATTTTGTCATTGGTGTAACACTGTCTTAAAGAATTTCATATATCAAGGTGAGTAAAATATTCTCAGACACACTTTGCTTAGTCTGATTAGTCATCAACAATGTGGTTTGAATACATCATCCTGTTTGCATATCCTGTAAGCAAAGTCAATTTTGCAGTATATCATAGGAAAGATGTTAATGTTGCTTCTATATTTAAGTTTAAAAAAACTGGGAAACAGGAAAAAGCGTCCTCCTTAAAGTGGCAATTTACCATGAGATAATCAAGATAAAATAATCAATTCAGAAGTCTACAGAAAGGATAAGTTTTCAAAAATTATTTATTGTGAAGTGTGCAAGGAAAGTATCTAGATGATTCTATGAAGGCAAGTAAGTTGAAAAGTGAATGGCATGTTTTAAGGTATTCATTTTCTATCTGCCAAGACCTGGCTCTTTCTGAGTTGGCAATTTAAACAGTAATCTAGCAAGTTGAAATAAAATAACTGTCATTTTAAGCCTTCAACGAACTCATTACTGGCACTTTCAAACCACTCTGTGCCTTTTATAAAACAGAGGAAAAGAGATGTTTAGTTTCACAGTCCCTCTGTGGCTACCCAACATCAGACAGACACATCAGCCACAATATATAATTACCAGTGGCAAAGGGGGCTGGGGAGATGGCAAACTCAGGAAAGTGCTTGCCTCACCAGCATGATTACCTGAGTTAAATCCCCACAAGCCATGTAAAAATGCTGAGCATGGTGGCATGTGCTTGAAATACAACTGCTCAGGAAGTAGAGACAGGAGGATAGCTGGGGTGTGCTGGCCAGTTAGTTTCCAGATTCAGTGTGAGATACTGTCTCAAAAAAAATAAAGTGGAAGGGATGGGGAGATAGCTTAGTCAGAAAGGTGCTTGCCACACACACAGGAGAACCTGAGTTCAATCTCCAGCACCCAAATAAAACCCTGGCAAAGTGGCATGCACCTGAAATCACAGTGCTGGGGAGGCAGAGACAGTAGAATCCCCAGGGCTTGCTCAATTGCTAGTCTAGCTGAATTGGTGAACTCCAGATGAGAGACCATGATCTCAATAAATAAGGTGGAGAAAGCCGGGCGTCTTGGCACATGCCTTTAATCCCAGCACTCAGGAGGCAGAGGTAGGAGGATCACCGAGAGTTCGAGGCCACCCTGAGACTACATAGTTAATTCCAGGTCAGCCTGGACCAGAGTGAGACCCTACCTTGCAAAACCAATATATATATATATATATATGGTGGAGAGTGATTGAGGAAGACATCCAACATTAACTGCTGGATTCCACACACATGTGCATGTGCATCTCACATACATGTGACCACACACATCCAAGCACACATAGCCACACTCAAGCACAGCATGCATGTGTGCATGCACATTTGTATGTGTGCACACACACACACACACACATACACATACACATTTTAAATAGAGATGATGTAAAATGTAACAGGATAAGAATTCAAGGAGATGGTTCCAGAAAGAAGCTTAAAAAGCAATCTAATGCATGGTATCTTCATATGTACAAGAACATGGCAGTCAGCTGGCTCATTGAGGGAACAGAAGTCTGTGAGTAACAGTAGATTGTTTCCTCAAAAAAGGCATAAAATAAAAATTGCTTCTCCAAGATAAAAAGCTTGCTCTGTGCTGGGTTCTGCAAGTGTGATCCTCATAGGTTTAAAGGTGGAATCAACCTTCAAGTGGAGTATCAGAATTGGAAGGAAACACCATAAAATGAAAAATTAATATTAACAAAGCATTGATATCAAAGGACTTCAGCAGAAGACAAAAATCCCCTTTCAACAGATGTAAGTAATGGATTCTATTTCTTTTTGAGTCCATTCCTAGAGAGACCTATGTCAGGTGTGTTGGCACACTCCTTTAATCGCAGAACTCAGAGGCAGAGGTAGGAAGATCGCTGTGAGTTGGAGGCCAGCCTGGCATTACAAAGTGAGTTCCAAGTCAGTGTGGGCTAGAGTGTGACTCTACCTCAAAAAAAGTGAAAACTCCAAAGAGTCTCAGAGCAGGAGCAGGGATTGAGAGAATTTTGTGTAGCAGCATGGAGAGAAGCCCAGGTAACCACTGTTACCTAGTGTTACAGAAATTGCACATCTTAACCAGTCCGTGTATTGTTTGCATGAAGCCTGTTGCAATCACATTCGCATTGCTAGCAGGAAATTCTCGACCAAGAGCAGCTTGTGGGGAAAGGGGTTTATTTTGGCTTACAAACTCTAAGGGAAGCTCCATGATGGGAGGGGGAAACGATGCCATGAGCAGAGGGTGGACATCACGTTTTCGCCAGCATCGGGTGGACAACAGGAACAGGAGAGTGTGCCAAACACTGGCAAGGGGAAACTGACTATAACACCCATAAATCCACCCCCAATAATACATTGCCTCCAGGCAGCTTTAATTTCCAAACCTCCATCAGCTGGGAACCTAGCATTCGGAACACCTAAGTTTATGGGGGGCACCTGAATCAAACCACCACCACACCCAATGTTATTATTTTAATTCACAAGAACCATGAGTATTAGAATCCCCAGAGGAAGGGAATAGAATCCCTTCACACATTTGAAATAGACATTGTCTAAAAACCATGCTCCAGCAAGGCAGGGTCCAAAGGACTGAAATTTCTCCCTCTACAGGCTGGTCATGACAGCCAGGCCCATGTGGCAGGATAGAAAGAAAATATGATGACAAAGCTGGGCGTGGTGGTGCACGCCTTTAATCCCAGCACTTGGGAGGCAGAGGTAGGAGAGTTCGAGGCCACCCTGAGACTACATAGTGAATTTCAGGTCAGCCTGGACCAGAGTGAGACCATACCTCGAAAAACCAAAAAAAAAAAAAAAAAAAAAAAAAAAAAAAGATGACATAACAAAAAAAAATTCATTATTTTCACATTAGTTCTTACAGACTCTTAGTGTTGTGTTTGTCATTTAATACCTGAGAAGAACAAAGCCCAGAGGGCACCAAGATGAAAGAGAATTTCTATTCTGGTGTCTCATTTGCAATATATATATATATATATATAATGACCTCATTCAGTACTAAGGTTTCAGTACAGAAAAGTGCACAGGTCAAAAAAATAAACATCAGTAACTACTTAAAAGTCATCAAGAAGGTTTTGAAATCATGCCTTTCCCTTTGATTCATTATTCAGAACCCAAGAAAGCAAATATTTGGAGTCGTGGGCACATAAAGCTAGTAAATGCATTTTGCAAATAGCAACTATCCCACTGTTTGCCTTTGCTTTCCAAATAGGATTTCACAATCTTCAATATTCTTTCTCCCAGGACATCTAGTAATCTTGCACAATATAAAAGGCAATGGTAACCGAGAAGAGAGGCTGGGCCCCCATGACCGACTCAGGTAATGCAGATTCAAGGCATGGTGCTTCATGCTAGGACAGAAGGATGAACACCCAAAAATAACATGTATAAGCATCCCACATGTTCACTGTCATAGTAACCCCAATTTTAGGTGGCTAAGCGGGGATTATTAGAACCTGAGATCTCAGTCCTACATTAGTAATATTTTCTTATCTTTTGTGTGTGTGTGTGTGTGTGTGTGTGTGTGTGTGTGTGTGTGTTTGTGTGTGTGTGTTTGGGTGAGTGCAGGCATGTGTGCTGCAGCATGTATGTTGAAATCAGAAGGCAATTTCAGGCGCCATTCCTTGATTTCCATCTTGTTTGAAACATCGTTTCTTGTTTACTACTGTGTATGCCAGGCTAGCTGACCTGAAAGCTTTCTGAATTCTTGTATCTGTGCCCCCACATTTTGCCACAGGAGGACTGAAATTACAAATGTTTGCTATTGTGTCTGGCTTTACATGGTTTCTAGGGATATGAACTCAGGTCATCAGGCTAGCACAAAAAGCACTTTTACTCATTGAGACATCTCTCCAGTCCTACATAATCAATTTTAAATCCATTTAGAAAGCCACAAAACACTATTTTTCTAGACCAGTGGTCAGCAAAATGCAGCCCAAAGGACAAATCCTGCCCACCACATCATCATTATTGATATTATTAGTCATTATTATTAAGACAGAGTCTTATGTAGATCAGACTGCCACAGACTTGCCATATAGGCAAGGATAATCTTGAACTTCTGATCCTCCTTCCCCCACTTCCCAAATGTTAGGATCACTGGTCCACTATGGTCCAGTTTTATGTGGTGCTAGGCATCAAACTCAAGGCTTTGTGCATGCTAGGCAAGGACTCTACCAACTGAGGTATATTGGTTGCTATTATTATTATCATTAATATTTTGTATCATTTAAATTTATATATTTAAGCCGGGCGTGGTGGCGCACGCCTTTAATCCCAGCACTCGGGAGGCAGAGGTAGGAGGATCGCCATGAGTTCAAGGCCACCCTGAGACTACATAGTGAATTCCAGGTCAGCCTGGGCCAGAGTGAGACCCTACCTCAAAAAACCAAAATAAATAAATAAATAAATAAATAAATAAATAAATTTATATATTTAATTTATTATTATATAATCATTAGTACAATGTTATTATTTATTCATTAGTTTTGTTTTGTTTTTTTTTGTTTGCTTGTTTTTGGTTTTTGGGGTAACCAACTGCTCCATAATTGGCTTGAAGGCCTTCTCTATGGGAGGGAATACATACCTAGTACTGAAAAACCTAAGCAAAAGTCTGTGGCAGGGGAGGTCATGAGCCTTAGGGGTATAAAGCCTGCTCTTGTCTGGCTAAATGTATATATTATTCCCACCAAGCTGCCCTGAAAGCACTATACTTAATGTTCATAATCACATATTAATCCTACTCTCACTTCTGGTTAGAGAAGCTTCTCTTTTCAGATGGTTATGACCACTGGGATGACCCAAAAGGCAACATAGTGCTGAGAAGAAGGGATGGAGGAGTGCCTAGCACTGAAACACCTCTGTCACACCCTCCAAGGCTCAGGGTCCATTGTGGAAGAGGGGGCGGATAGAATGGAAGAGCCAAAGGAAGGGTACGACTCCTTACAATGCAACTGTCCAGACAGAAATTGGTCTGGATATCCATGACCTTGCAGTGCCTAGCAATAGCTTCACAAGACCCTCATAATAGAAGAAAAAGATGATGACATCAAATTAAAAGAGAGACTAATGGAGAGAGGGAAGGGATATGATGGAGACTGGAGTTCTAAAGGGGTATGGAGAGGGAAATATCATGCTTTTTTTTGTATGTAAGTATAGAAGTTGTCAATAAAAAAAATTTTTTTAAATGTTACTTAGGTACTGGAGAGATGCTTCAGTGGTTAAGGCCTTCAAAGCCTAACTACCCAAGTTCAATTCCCCAGTACCCACATAAAGCTAGATGCACAAAATGTTGCATGCATCTGGAGTTCGTTTGCAGCAGCTACAGGGGCTGGTGCTCCCATTCTCTCTCTCTCTCCCCCTCCCTGCCTCCCTCCTTGAAAATAAAATATTTTGAAAAATAGTACTTAGGTTCACACATGCCAATCATTAGTAAAAAAAGAAAAAAAGGGAAAAAAAAATCTCTCACAAGAAAACCACCTTAAACCCTTTGAATTTCCAACTGTGATGGTTAAGTTTTGTGATCAATTTGGTCTGTTTAGGAATCCACAGACATTCCTCATGAGTGGGTCTCTGAGGTTGCTTCCAGGAATGATTAACTGAAGGAGGAAGTCTTTCCCCCAGGGTGAGCCCTTCCCCCAGAATGGGCCCCCCCTTTGATGGGGGAGCTTTATCTAAGGAAGCTCTTAGTGAAAAGAATCCCTTCTTCCACCTGGCTGCGGGTGCTGCTTGCTGCCTTCCAGCGTGGACTGAAGAGCAGCAGCTCTCCCGGAAGTGCTGGACCCAGACTGCTGAGGCATCCAGCCTCAAGGACTGAGCAGCTACCGCTTCCTTGACTCTCAGGCCTTCAAATTGCTATTGTTGGACTGTTGTAAGCTAACCCCAAAAATTCCCTTTGTATACAATTCATTCTATTGTTTCTTTCTCTAGAGAGCACTGACTAATCACCAACAATGGTAAAGAAATTAGTATAGGTTATATCCATGTGATAGACACAAAGCAGCCAAAATGACTGGCATAAATGTGTAAAACCATATATCCATGTATATATTATGCATAAATGTATACATAGAGATGCATGCTTGTATAAATGCATATGTGTGTGTGTGAAAAAATATGGTGGTGAATGAAAGAATTTGATGTTCCAGATGTGTATTATGAGCTCACAATACCCCAGAGTTGGACTGTTATTGCCTCTGAAAGATGCTCAGGCTATTAGGACCCAGATGATGATTAACTGGAAACTTATCCCAATATAAAATGCTTTCTTTTTTTTATTTTTGCTTGTGTGGTTTGTATGCATGTGTGTATATGTGTGTGGATATATGTGTATACAGATGCTTGTGCACATGCATGTGGAGGCCAAAAGACTTCAGGAATTCTGTCCAGTTCTTTTTGAGTCAGGGTTTCTTACTGACCCAGAGCTCACCAATTAGGTTTAAATTGGCTGGACAGCAAGCCCCAAGGATTCAGAAAGCATTTATTTTATTTTATTAAGTATATACTTCTTATGAACATATCGTATGCTGGTACCATCATTTCCCTCTGCCCTGTCCCCATTCCACTGAGGGCCCTCCTTAGTGGGATTGCTGGTATTCCCCATGGAGTTGTGGGTTATGAGTTGTGAGAGCAGCAGTCAGTCATTGTTGGGGGAGCAATGTCTCTGGATATTCCCTCCCACCCTGTGGCTCTTACATTCTTTCTGGCCCATCTTTGGCAAACTTCCCTGAATCTTCACACCTGGATTTTAAAAAATATTTTATTTGGGGCCTGGAGAGATGGCTTATTGGTTAAGCCCTTGCCTGTGAAGCCTAAGGACCCCAGTTCAAGGCTCAATTCCCCAGGAACCATATAAGCCAGATGCACAAGGTGACACATGCATCTGGTCTTTGTTTGCAGTGACTGGAGGCCCTGGGCCCATTTTCTTTCTCTCTATCTTCGTCTTTCTCCCTTTGTCTGTTGCTCTCAAATAAATAATAAAATAAATTAAATATTTTAGTTTATTTATTTTAGAGAGAAAGAGAGAAGCAGACACAGAGAGATAATGGGTGCACCAGGGCCTCTAGCCACTGCAAATGAACTCCAGACTTCTGTGACACTTTGTACATGTGGCTTATTTGGGTACTGGGAAATCAAATTTAGGTCCTTGGGCTTCACAGGCAAGTGTCTTAACTGCTAAGCCATCTCATCAGCCCCCACAGCTGGCATTTTTATATGTATAGTGAGGATTGAGCTCAGGCATTCATGATTGCAAGACAAGCAGTTTACCCACTAAACTATCTCCCTAGCCCATAATATTGTCTTTCTTTTTCAAACAGTGAGTGGAAGCAAATATTACAAAATAATAAAAGTTCATCCTATGGTACAAATATATTTTCTGTTCTTCCTAGCTGCTGTGGCTCGAATATGAAATGTCCCATATAGGATCATGCATTGAATTCTTGGTCCCCAGCTCGTCATATTTTGAGAGGTATTGGACAAGTTAAGAGGTGTGGCCTAGCTGGAGCAAGTAAGTCACTGAGAGCTGACTGCCTTTGAAGATTATACCTGGTCCCTGGTTGCTTCCTCTCTCTCTCTCTCCTGTTTACAATGGTATAATCACCTTCTGCTGCATGCTCTTGCTGCGAAGTGGACTGCTGTATTCCACCACACCTGCTTGTCATGACATGTTGAAAGAAACCTCTGAATCCATGAACCCAAATAAGATGGTGACACATTTAAGTTTGCTTTCTTTCTTTTTTCCTTTCTTTCTTCCTTCTTTCCTTCCTCCCTTCATTCCTTTCTTTCTTCCTCTTTTGTTCTTTCTTTCTTCTTTCTTTCTTGTGTATGCTACATGTGGCAGTCAGAGGAAATCTTTGAGTTGTCTATGCTCCACCTTCTTTGAGACAGGGTCACCTGCTGTAGAAATGAACTGCCAGACTGCAAACAAACTAAATTTTAGATGAGCTGGCCTGTGAGATTTGGATTCTCCTGGCTTCACCTCCCATTGTCTTAGGACCATTGGGATCACAGATGAATGTGCTGTGCTGGACAATTAAACTTGGGCTGGCCAGATGTACAAGCAAGGCCCTTAACCACCGGGCAATCCCCCTAGGTACACTTTTAAGTTTTTTTTTTCCCCAATGCTAGACATTCTATCACAATGATGAGAAAATTTCAGCTGGGCTTGGTGGCACACACCTTTAATCCCAGCACTCTGGAGGCAGAGGTAGGAGGATCACCATGAGTTCAAAGCCACCCTAAGACTACATAGTGAATTCCAGGTCAGCCTGAGCTAGAGTGAGACCGTACCTCGAAAACCAAAAAAAAAAAAAAAAAAAAAAAAAAAAGAAGAAGAAGAAGAAGAAAGAAAGAAAAAGAAAGAAAGAAAATTTCAAATTCTTACCCCCGAAATCTAATGTGAGCTACAGGACTCCAAGATGTACTTCTGTCTCTATCCATTTTCTTCCTTATTACCTGACCTATAGCAGTGGAGGGCACATTTATATATATAATTTATTTATTTGAGAGCAGGTAGAGAGAGAGTGTGAGCACATCAGGGCCTCTTACCACTGCAAACAAACACCAGATGTATGTGCCCCATTATGCATCTGGCTTTACATGGGTAATGCAGAATCAAGCCTGGGCCAGATGGCTTTGCAAACAAGCACCTTTAATGACTTTGGCCCCCTAGTGGCTTTTGAATATGCCAAATTTAAGTGATTTCAACCAAGGTAATGAAATCTGAGCTTGCCATAGGCAAGGTATAAAACATAAGCACAAAAGACAAAGTGTGATTTAGCTGTTGATGCGGAAGTAAACAAAAACCCAATGGCTTCTATTAAAGCAGTAAGCACTTCTTATTAATAAAGAGCACCTGGTCACCTAAAGGGTTCTGCTAAATTGGGCTACCCTTGGCTGATCTTGGCTGGCTCCTGTGTAGATCTGTGTGAGCTCAAAAGTAGGTTGATCTAGGGCTGGAGAGATGTCTCAGTGGTTGGAGTACTTGCCTGCAAGGCCTAATGAGCCAGGTTTCAGTTCCCCAGTACCCATGCAAAGCCAGGTGCACAAAGTGGTGAAAGCATCTGGAGTTCTTTTGCAGTGGCTGAAGGCCCTGGTGCACCCATTCTCTCTGTCTCTCTTTTCTCTATCTCTCTCTGCTTTCAAATGTTTTTTTAAAGTAGGTTGATTTAAAATGGTTTCACATGTTTGCTAGTCAGCTAGTTATTGGAGTGATAATAATAACCAAGCTGTGTGGTTTTTATCACTACATAGCTTATCCTGGATTTGTTGACAACCCAAAATTCCAAGGGGAGTAATAAAAGTGAGACCCTTTGCCATACATTCTTTTTTTTTTTTGCCGAGGTAGGGTACATTCTTGGCTGACCTGGAATTAACAAAGCAAATCACAACATCAAACAAATTTAAGGAAAATGCAAATCACAACATCAAACAAATTTAAGGAAAATGCTATTACTTCTTTGTTAGAGAACTTTAAAATCACAAAGGTTTGGGAAGGAGCAAGAATTGAGGAAATGTTGGTGTGTTAAGATTTAGATGCTGGGCATGGTGGTGCATACCTTTAATCCCAGCACTCAGGAGGCAGAGGTAGGAGGATCGCCATGAGTTCAAGGCCACCCTGAGACTACACAGTGAATTCCAGGTCAGACTGGGCTAGAGTGAGACCCTACCTTGAAAAACAAAAAAAAACAAAACAAAACAAAACAAAGATATAGAATTTTTTTCAATTTGTCTATTACTCCATGACCGCACATGACATGTGTGTGTGTGTTGGGGGGGGGGTACAAGGGTCTCTTGCTACTGAAAATGCACACCAGATGCATGTGCCACTTTAGTTTGTGTGTGTGGCTTTACCTGGGTGCTGGGAAACCAAACTCAGGACAGCTGCCTTTGCAAGCAAGTGCCTTTAACTGCTGAACAAATGCTATTTTATTTATTTATTTATTATTATTATTAATATTATTATTATCATTTTGGTTTTTTGAGGTAGGGTCTCACTCTAGCCCAGGCTGACTTATTTTTGATAAAGGGTTTCATATAGCCCAGGCTCACCTTGAACTTGTTATGTAGCTTAGTATGACCTTGAACTCCTGATCTTTCTGCCCCTGTCTCCCAAGTTCTTTGATTACACGTGTCTACCACCACACCCAGATTCAGACTTCATTTTATGTACTTCCCAACCACATTTAAATAGCCTTTGTCCTCTGAGAAAGCGTTTCTCTACACCTCACAAATCATCTCACTCAATATTATTTTCTGGATAGTAATGGACAACTAATAGAGGCTAGTGACCTGAAATTGTCTCAGACATCCCCTTTACAGCAGTGAAGACTGAGCAGTAAATAGACCTGGTGTAATTTATACTGTGCCAAAGCATATCTCCACAACAACTTATTAAATCATTCCATGGAAAGTTGTAAATCTAAGTGGGCAAAGTACAAATCAATAGAAAAACAGTCAAGCACTTTACTACCTAAGAATTTCATGACCTTGTGGACGGATCAAGATTGATGCTGCAAAGGAATTCAAAAACACGAATATTTATAAAGATTAACTGGCTCTGGTTTTTGGTTTTTGGGTTTTTTTTTTTTTTTTTTTTGAGGTAGGGTTTCACTCTAGCCCAGGCTGACCTGGAATTCACTATGTAGTCTCAGGGTGGCCTTGAACTCATGGCGATCATCATACCTTTGCCTCCCACGTGCTTGGATTAAAGCATGCCTGGCTTGTCTTATTCTTAACAATCCACTTTATGGTGACTGTCACTCACCTCTCTGTTTAGGAACTGTTGTTTATACCACAGTATCAGTTTACATCCTGTCTGGTATGTAGAAGAGTTTGGAAGCTAAGGCAGTTGGAAGACAAGATTTGTTCCCAGATGAAATGATATAAAAGCTCAGCAAGGGGCTGGGGAGAGGAATTGGTGGTTAAAGGTGCCTATAAGTAAGCCTGTGAGCCCAAAGTTGATTCCCTAGTTCCCACATAAAAGCCAGATGCAAAGTTGTGCATGCATCTGAAACTGGTCAGTCAATTGGACTGGTGTACATGCAGTGGCCAATATATATATCCAGAGAACCAGTCTCAAAAAGAAAGGTGAAAGGACAAACACCCCAAGGTTGTCCTGTTGTCCTCTTATCTCCATACATGCACCATGGCACATATGCCCATACACACACACACACACACACACACACACACACACACACTCTCCAAAAGCTTAGCCCTTGTCCTTTTTAAAAAAAAATTTTTAAATTTATTTTTTACTTATTTATTGAGAGAGTGAGACAGAAGGGGTATACCAGGGCTTCCAACCACTGCAAACAAACTCCAGACACTTGTGCCACCTTGTGCAGCTGGTTTACGTGGGTTCTGGTGAGTCAAACCTGGGTCCTTAGGCTTCACAGGCAAGCGCTTTAACTGCTAAGCCATCTCTCCAACCCAGCCCTTGTACTTTTAACCTGCTGATATCATATGAACTCCTGAGAGTTACTAGAGGATCCTTGGTATGAAAGAAGTCCCACCAGATTATTAGATTAAGTAGCATTTAAATCAGCTACCAAAAATGGCCTTCCATGGTATATTTTCCTTGTGTGCCTTGGTGTACATGTGGGGGTCAAAGTATAACTCTGGATGCCAGTCCTACCTTTCCACCTTGTTTCAGATAGGGTCTCTTGTGTGCACTGCTGCATCCACCAGGTTAGCTGGCCCACAAACTTGCAGGTGATTCTCTTCTTCACCTCCCTTCTCACAGTAGGTGTACTGGGATTACAATGACCCACAACAGAATCTGGTTAAACTCAGGTACTTACCCATGTATGAGCAATCTCCCTGTAGTAGACAGCTCCACATTGCTGGGAGGAGTATTGAACCAGATGCAGCTTAGAGGATGGACAGGATGTATTTCAGTTCACAGATCTTGGGGAAGTTCCATCAATGGTGGAAGAAGCTGGCTCCCATTCATAAATCCAAGCAGACAGAAAAACCACCAAACAGCCAGCAAACATAAAACTGGCAGCAAGCGGGACCCCCAGAGCTCAAACTGCTCTCTTACACTTGGGGCTGCACTCAAGGATCCGCCCCCCAAGACACCTCCTCCAGCCTTGCGTCTGGAGATCCAAGTTACAAGTTGAATTTTAACACCTGAGTCCTCAGGGGACATACATTCCAACTCCCACACTCCCTGAGCAAAATTTACTGAGCAGTTGAGATATAATTTACATACATATTCACCATATATACATGGATGCATATTCACCCTTTAAAAGAATATGAGTCAGTAGTTTATAGAATATTCATAGAGTAGAATAATAATCAGTAATATCAGACTCGAGAAATTTCTGTCACCCCAAAAGAAACTACATACTTATTAGTAGTCATTCTCAATTTCCTGCTCTCTCCATCCTAACAACCATTAATCTGGACACTTAATTGTGACTAGAAATTGCACATTATAATATTTTTGTTTCTGGTTTCTGCAAGAAGTCATTTTGATGAGTAAAAGAACAAACACTGTGACCCAGTGTCACCAACTCTTGACATATCCTAGTTCTTTCCCCACCCTGTTTCAGCCTGGCAACCCACTGTCACAGTTCAACACGAGTCCACCTCCTCAAGTTTTGAGTGAAGGGCTGGCATGGGCAGAAGTGAAGGAATGACCTTGGCAGCAGCTGACCCAGAACAAATGCCCCTACTCCTCCTGCCAGACGTCTCCTTTCATGAAACAGTGTCCACGGATTTTCTTTCATTCTCAGAAATGTCTGAGGAGGAAACAAATCATTGACCTATGCTTCAATTTCCTCCCTACATCTTTCTCCAAGCCATTCCTTTGCAGACTCCACTAACCCAGAAAAACATCAAACTTTGCAGTACAATGTGATAAAGGCACTATGATGGGGAACTTCATATTATGAGCACAGTTTTACTTTATTCTGTAGGAAAGCATCTATATATGCCCTTCATAAGCAGCTCAGCATGTGTCCGCTGCTAATGCTTTGTTTTGAGTTAACCTTCAATCTAGACGTCATCCGAAGGGAGGCTTAGGAGGAAGGCAGGACTCAGAGGCTTTGGAAGATGGGAACCCTATTCCTGAATCACAGAGAGCAGATGATGAGGGAAAGCAGAATCCTACTCTGCTACACAGAGAGAGGAGGAGGACACAATAAGGAAAAAAGGCAGCCCGGCATGGGGGCGCATGCCTTTAATACCAGTACTCGGGAGGCAGAGGTAGGAGGATCGCCATGAGTTTGAGGCCACCCTGAGATTACATAGTGAATTCCAGGTCAGCCTGAGCTAGAATGAGACCCTACCACAAAAGAGAGACAGAGAGAGAGAGAGAGAACAAAGCACCAATCCCACTACCTGACCAGTGGGAATACAAAATTTTGAAACAATTTCTTTCCTCTCCATGTATAATCTGCTGGCAAGAGATGAGATTTTAAGACAGCTCTTTAGGATATTAACTGTTGCAGTCAGGTTCGCATTGCTGGCAGAAAACACCTGACCAAGAGCAGTATGGGGGAAAAAAAGGTCTATTTTGGCTTACAGACTCAAGGAGAAGTTCCATGATGGCAGGGGAAAACGATGGCATGAGCAGAGTGGCCAACATAAGGTGGACGATAGCAACAGGAGAGTGGGACTAATACTGGCAAAGGGAAACTGGACATCACCTCCTTGCCAACATAAGGTGGACAACAGCAACAGGAGAGTATGTCAAACACTGGCAAGGTGACACTGGCTATAATACCCATAAGCCCGCCCCCAACAATACACTGCCTCCAGGAGGCATTAATTTCCAAATTGCCACCATCTGGGGACCTAGTATTCAGAACACCTAAATTTATGGGGACACCTGAATCAAACCACCACATTAACTGTCTTCTCCAGATTTCTGGCTCTCTGAATAAAGCAAAGTTTAATGACTCAACTCCTGGTTTCTGCCTCTGTGACGGTGGCAAAGTATATGGCTTTCTCAGGACAATAAAGTTGAAAAATTCGTAAACTAAACTATTGTGAGTCAAGTATTGTGGTGGTTTAAATGTAAAATGTCCTCCATAGACTCAGGTGTTTAGACACTTGGTCCCCAGACAGTGACACTGTTTAGGAAGTTTGTTGAAACTTTAGGAGGTAGGAGCCTTGCTGGAGGAAGTGTGTCACTGGGGGCAGGCCTTGAGCTTTGGTAGCCACACTCCCACTTCCTATTTTCTTTCTCTTTCTACCTCCTCTTACTGATATGATGATGTGACACCTGCTTCTGCCATGCTTTTCCCACCATGATGGACTTTCCTTTAAAACTGATAGCCAATGGGTTGCAGAGATGACTTAGTGGTTAAGGCGTTTGCCTGCAAAGCCAAAGGACCCACGTTCGATTCCCCAGGACCCACCTAAGCCAGATGCACAAGGTGATGCATGCATCTGGAGTTCATTTGCAGTGGCTGGAGGCCCTGGTACACCCATTTTATCTGCCTTTCTTTCTCTCTCTCTCTCAAACAAATATATAAACAAAATAGTTTAAAAAATGATAGCAAAAATAAACTCTTTCCTTCCTTATGCTGCTTCTGGCCAGGTGTTTAGTAACTGAAACAGGAACTGTCTATAGATTGACATCTTGTGGATGATAGCCCTCTCTATTCTCTTATTTTTTCTGACTCATATATATTTTTTAATTTTTTTGTTTATTTTTATTATTTATTTAAGAGTGACAGACAGAAAAAGAGGCAAATAAATAATGGGCACGCCAGGGCCTCCAGCCACTGCAAACGAACTCCAGATGCATGTGCCCCTTCTGCATCTGTCTTACGTGGGTCCTGGGGAATCGGGCCTCGAACCAGGGTCCTTAGGCTTCACAGGCAAGCGTTTAACCGCTAAGCCATCTCTCCAGCCCATATTTGTACTCTCTTATGAGCCTTTGTCTTTTTCAAGCTTTTTGTAAACAGTTCTATCTCAGCTACCAGCTCCACACATCTCTTATCTCTTTCTAATCAGAGTGCTACATTGAAGCCCACTGAGGTTCAGAAAACACAAACCTAATCGGCTACCTTTCAGTGTTGTTGCTGCAGGATAATGTGGAGTGAACCAAAATCCCACTTTGGAGATAGGCAAAGGGAGAATAAAGTGACATTTGAACAAAAGCCTTAAGGAAGTAAGGGAATGTAACATGTAGACATGTGGAGCAAGCACATTCAGGCATAGGGAATAGCAAAGACCATGAGCTTGAGGCAGAAGTATACTTGGCCTTGTTGGAGGAAGTGCATGAAGTCAGTGAGCAAGTGTTACTTTATTAAAGAATGAAGCAGTTCCATACAACTATGACAAGATTAAGTATATCTTGGCATTGGGAATAGAGTCTATTAACTGCTAATAAATTAATTGGCATTCCGAATAGTTGGGTGAGAATTGTCCAGTTCAGTAAGACTAGTAAAAATGATAAAATTCTTTTATAATAAAAATGTAAGCCTTGGGCTGGAGAGATGGCTTAGTGGTTAAGGAACTTGCCTATGAAGCCTAAGGATCTAGGTTCAATTCCCCAGTACCCACATAAGCCAGATGCACAAGGTGATACATGTGACTGGAGTTCATTTGCAGTGGATAGAGGCCCTGGTGTGCCCACTCTCTCTCGTTCTCTCTCTCTCTCTCAAATAAATAAATTACATATTTTTTAAATGTAAGCCTCGCAAGATAGTTCATTGGTTAAGAGCACTTCCTGTGCAATCATGAAGGCCTGACAGACTGCTCAAGTTTGATACCCAGGGCCCACATAAACAGCTAGGCATGGCCACAAACATCTGTGATCCCAATCCTGTGTGGAATAGATACCTGACAATTGCATCTACACACACACACATACACACTAAAAAGTAAAGCCCCACTATCATGCCTGTAACTGTCCTGGCAGGAAGGAAGCTATTCTACTGAGACACTTGTGCCCAACTCTTTGACTAACAGACTGCTTAAGCAATGGACCCTAAGAAATTGGAATTTCACAAGGCATCTCATGCTGGGAAAAGGGAAATCTTGAAGCCTGGCCCTTGCTAGAGGAGGAACTTGCCTTAGGGAAGGTTTAATGACCTTGAGGAAAAGCCGATGTATACAGCTATAAACCAAAAGGAGACTTACTCAAACAAGATGGAAGTCAAAGACTGACACCCAAAGTTGCTCTCTGACCTTCACATTAGTGCTATAGTAGGCCCACAGTCACACGCACATGTGCGTGCACACACGCACGCGCGCGCGCACACACACCCCAAAGATAATAACAAAAAAGAAATCAGGACTGATGTGCACATTAGTAGATGAAAATTATTTTCTGACAGTCAGTTAATTTTACTTCTGCTGTATTTGAGACATTCATTTTCCTATATTCTTTGAACATATCTATGCTAACTCTGTCCATTTAGCATTTAAAACTTACTCTATTTCACAGCTATTTTGTATGTATTTTATTTATTTGAGAGAGAGAGACAGAGGAAAAGAGAGCATGGGAATGCCAGGGCTCTTGCCACTGCAAATGAACTCCAGACAAATGTGCTACTTTGTGCATCTAGGTTTTTATGTGAGTTCTGGGGAATTGAACCAAGGCTAACAGGCTTTGCAAAAAAGCTCCTTTAACCACTGAGCCATCTCCCCCGCCATTTACAGTTCTTTCTTTCTTTATTATTTTTTTATTTATGGACATTCTTAGTATGTAAACAACACGTGTTGGTACCATCCTTTCCCTTTTCCGAAGGGGCCTTCCTTGCTGGGGATGGAGGTCATCCCCGTGAGGATCCTTTATAGTTCTTTTTAAAGCCTATGAAAAGGAAAAGGATTTGCATGCACAAACTGAGATACTTTGGTATGATTTCTAGAAAGCCAAACATTTATAAAACTCCTGAAAATGTGATTGATAAAAAGTATGATTAAATCCTGGACAAACTCGATTTATTTCTCCTTTTGTAATTCCAGACCTTTAAAAAGTGTACTCAGTTTGTTCTAACTCTAAAAACAATAAAGCCTTATACTAAGATATGCCTATTTCTTTAAGATCAGAATGAAGCAAATGGCCAAGCAGATGGTAGTTTAAAACAGTCAGAATCTTCAGGGATTCATGGGAAGGATGAGAAGACAGAGAAAGTGAAAGACTGCAGAAATTGATTCTAAACTTTCTTCTGTCTTCCCTTTACCCTCTGCCCCTTGGAACTTTCCCATTGTCTTGGCTCAACTTGGAAGAAATTGAGGAGAAATAGAATAGACTGAATTCTCCCTTGGCTCCTAACTAATCTAATTCCTTAATATATGTAAGAGATGGTATCTTCCTTTTGCAGCCATCCTGAGAACAAAAGAAAAAGCATGTAGAAAGTATTGCAAAAGACCATCCACATCTGAATCTCATTTTTTCCTTTTCTTAAAATTTTATTTTTATTTATTTATTAGAGACAGAGAGAGGGAGAAGGAGAAAGAGAATGGGCGCACCAGGGCCTCTAGCCTCTGCAAATGAACTCCAGACCCACGTGCCCCCTTGTGCATCTGGCTTACATGGGACCTGGAGAATCAAACCGGGATCCTTAAGCTTCATAGGTAAACACCTTAACCGCTAAGCCATCTCTCCAGCCCTGAATCTCATTTTTTGTTTCTGATTTCCTACATCTTATCCCCTCCAACAGTATCTGATAACCTTCGTATTCAAGGTGTGAGCCAAGGACCACCACTCCTGGAGCTCCTTAGAAGTATGGTCTCCTGGGCCCCAACCCAGACCTGCTGAATTTGAAACTATATTCTAACACAGCTACAAAATCTGAGTACCACTGCTCTATGGAAAAGGACCCTATAATTTCTAACAACTGACTGAATTTCAAACACTTACTTATTTGCCCTTTATTGTTTATTTTGGTGGGTGATGACAAATGTAACTTGTGCATTCTCCTCCTGTGATGCATGTTTGGCCACAAATCTAAACTGGATAGTGTTGTCTGGGACATCCTCTCGTCCCTCCCTCCCTCCCTCCCTCCCTCCCTCCCTCCCTTCCTTCCTACACAAATGCATGCCTGACTAGTACTTAACCACTCAGCTACATCCCTAACCCTTTTTTTTTTTTTGGTTTTTCAAGGTAGGATCTCACTCTATCCCTGGCTGACCTGGAATTAACTATGTCATCTCAGGGTGGCCTTGAACTCACAGCAACACAGCAATCCTCCCGAGTGCTGAGATTAAAGGTGTGTGTCACCATGTCTGTCCTCAGCTCACTTTTTTAAATTTTTTAGGGGTGTGTGTGTGTACACATGTGTGCATATGTGTGTGTGCAGTTATATGTGCCCTGTGTACACACCCGTGGAGGTCAGAAGACAAAGTTAGGTATCTTCCTTCGTTGTTCTTCTGGTTTAATTCCTTGAGACAAAAACTTTCACTCAGACTAGCTGACCAGCAATCCCAGCAATTCTCCTGTCTCAGCTCCCCTCATAACTGGGGTTACAAGCATGTGTGGCCATGCCTGGCATTTTACAAATCAGGTCCTCATGCTTGAGTAGCAAACATTCTTAACCACTGTGCAATTTACCCAGCTTTATTATATATTTTTTCAGTCAGAGTGTTAATCTAGCACAGGCTGGCTGCAAACTCACAGCAATCCTCTTACCTCAGCTGGGATTAAAGGTATGAACCACCACTACTGGCTTCCAGCTCCTACTGTTTAAAATTTTGGAGACAGGCTCTCACTAAGTTGCCACATCTGGTTCTCTTCTCATCTTTCTTTGGTTTTAAAGGCACAAATAAGTTTTTTTGTTTCAGAATGAACCCATGAGACCAGCTACAAAATCAATCTTGCTTAGAAACCTCCTGAGCTCATTTGTTTTTCCAGTATTTGCTAGTTAGGTTTTTTTTTTTTTTTTTTTTTTTTTAAGGAGACCAAATTTATACCAGTTACTCCCCATATTCTGTAAAATTATTCTCCTATATCCACCCCAATCTATCCCAGGAGTTCCTGAGCGTTGACACTCCTACTCCAAGGTTCTAATTCTTCTTCAGTTAATGAACATTTCACTCTTTCCTCTTCCCTGCCTTTCTATTATCAATTATCTCCTAACATGATGAGTCAGTTACTTTCTCATTGCTGAGACAAAATCCTAAATCAGAGGCAGCTTTTACAATAAAATAGTTTATCTCAGTGTGCAGTTTCAGTGGGTAGAGTCCATCATGGACGGAAAGCATGGCAGGAGCTGGGAGCTGGTGTCATATCATCACTGCAGCAGGGAGGGAGGAGAAAGAGAGCAAGAACAACAAGAGCAGGGCTATAACACCCAAAGGCATGCCTCCAGTCACCTCTAGCAAGGCTCTGCCTCCAAAAAGTACCACAATCTTCCCAAACAGTGCCACCAACTAAAGATTATGCACTTAAACACATTCACATTCAAGTCACCACCCATAGTACCTTATGTTTTCATATCTTAGTATATTGTGTGGCCCAAGAATGGTAGTAGGATATACATTTCACTACACATAGAGCTCAAAATCATTTTAAAGTTTATAAAAATAACTGTACAAGCTATGATACAACTTGTTTTGGGGAAAATGGCTCAGTGGATAAAAGTACTTGCTGTGCAAGCATGAGTTCTAGTCCACAGAACCTGTATAAAGCTGAACACTATAGTGGCAGTGTCTGGAATCCCAACATGCCTAGAACAAGATAAGAGGCTAAGACAGGAGAATACTGAAAGCTCATGGGATGGGTAGCTGGCATATGTAATAGTGGATGAAATCCTGCCTCACACAGGGAGGAAGCATGGACCAATATGTGACATTGTCCTCTGACCTCCAGATGTGGGCATGGCATGTGCACACCACACTCATACACACCCACATACACAAGTATTTAAAATATATGATAGGACTTGATAATAATTTCATACAAAAGTGACATGGGAGTCTTTGGCTTTGTCGCCAATGCACCAATATGATAGGCCAGCACACC
This sequence comes from Orientallactaga sibirica, assembly GCA_036365145.1. NCBI lineage: Eukaryota > Metazoa > Chordata > Mammalia > Rodentia > Dipodidae > Orientallactaga > Orientallactaga sibirica. Next base: position 4,591,396 of record JAEOAD010000982.1, read on the forward strand.
AATAATTATGGGGTGTCTCTGGATTCTCGTCTTATGAATTCAAAGAATGAAATCTAAAGAGCAGAGGATAAGGTTCAGAAAGCTTTTATTATAGCTTAGAGCTTTAGGAGGGAGAAGAGAAGGGGAGCTTAATGGAAGGAAGACATAACTCTTGCCATAGAGGCAAGACAAGGTTTGAGAAGCCACACACTTAAGAGAAATAAGGAAGGCAGAGCTCTTGCCCAGAGAGGCAAGGGGGAGTTTGAGAAGCCCTATCCTGTGTGGTTTCGGTGTATTTTTGTATATATTGATGCCATACACACAACTCTCACCTCAAAAGGAATAAGACACAGTGAGACAGTTTAAGGTGACTGGGCCCCTGAAAGTACAAACAGGGAATGTCCTTGAGCCTGCCCTTTGAAGTCTTCACTGTGCTAGAGGTCAGAGAAGGACCTGGATTCTCTTATCTCTTGCCTAAAGAGTTCCCTAGGTCTGTTTTTTCCATAAACAACTTGAGGCCCTGCCTAGGCAGGAGTTACCCTTTCCCAGAATTAAGATTCTTAGAAGGGTTAAACCTGCACCTGTCATCGTGGTTGGTTAAACTCAGTCCCCAAACTTGGTGCTATGGCTGGTTAGCTCAGCCCCCACCCAGAACCTATAAATGACCACAAGTTGGGACCCTAGGTGGGCTTTACCCCCTCCTGTCTCTTCATGGGGAGATCTTCAAAATCCCTCCTTTCTTTTTTAAAATGTGATTTATTTATTTATTCAGAGAGAGAGAGAGAATGGGCACACTAGGGCTTCCAGCCATTGCAAATGGACTCCAGATACATGTGCTCCCTTGTGCATCTGGCTTACATGGGTTCTGCAGAATCAAACTGGGATCCTTTGGCTTGGCAGGCAAATAAATGCCTTAACTGCTAAGACATCTCACCACACCTTTTTGTTGTTGTTGTTTGTTGTTTTTGTTTTTCAAGGTAGTGTCTCACTCTAGCCCAGCTGACCTGGAATTCACTATGTAGCCTCAGGGTGGCCTTGAACTCACAATGATCCTTCTACCTTTGACTCTTGAATGCTGGCATTAAAGATGTGTGCCACCATGGCCAGTCACCTCTTTCTTAGAGACAGAGAGAGGGAAAGAGAGAGTGAGAATGGGCATGCCAGGGCCTCTAACCACTGCAAACGAACTCCAGACTTGTGCACCCTCTTGTGCATCTGGCTTACATGGGACTTAAAGAATTGAATCAGGGTCCTTAGGCTTCGCAGGCATGTGCCTTAACCACTAAGCCATCTCTCCAGCCCTCCTTTTGTCATGAGTAAATTTTAATTCTTTGAATTTATAAGAATCTGGGGACACCCCAAAATTATTGGTGCTTTGGCATATATTGGTTCAATGACAGAGGAACTCTAATTAGTGGACAGAACAGATCATGACTCCTGCCATGGAGAAAGCAATGATGCAGGATTTGGGGGTCTAGTGTGGTGCCCCAGAATTTATGAACCCCAAGTTTTGGGTTTTGTCCTACTGTTAATGAAGAATAAAGACTCCAGAATAATAAATTATGAATTATTTAGTTTATTTAGGGGGAAATCACAAATTGTGGGGTTTATTAAAGTGAGATTGAGATTGAAGAGAAACTGAGGCCTTTAAAGAGACATTACAGCTGCAAATGTGTGGAAGGTAAGAGAAACTGAGGCCTTGAAGGAGGGATTAGAGTAAAGCTGCAAGTAAAGCCCACTGAAGGGAAACTGAGGCTTTTAAAAAGAGACTAGAATAAAGCTACAAGCACATGGAGGATAGAATTTAGGAGCTTGTGTAAGGAGAATTAGTAGGAACACACATTCCATTTGCCATGTGCTTTTCCCCATGGAATAAAATTAAAAGGGCAAATAGTAGTGACCTAAGAAAGAATAGCAGAGAGAAAATATCAAAACAGAGACCAATAAATTCAGAGGAGAAATGAGTAATGAAGAGTTACACTCATGCTTACCCTATGTTTGAAAAAATTATACACTCAGCAAGCCATGTAGTAGATCTGGAGCATAAGGAAAGTACACGCATGGTAGATTTGGAGAGCAGAGGAAAATCACACAAGTGGGAAATTATTTCAAACTATAAAACAGAAGCAAGTAGAAAAGCTCAGATCAAGAAACAATGCTGTGCTCTCCAGACTCACATGTATCCAAGCAGAGATGAGAGGGAATCCAAAGAGACCCCCCCCACACACACACACACTGAGCATCACACCAAGAGAGAGGAAGGGATTGGAAGTCTGAAGCCTTTATAGCATTAGATTCAGGTATGCAAGGGGAAGGCCTGTTTGGTTTGTAGATTTAGTGGGCGGACCCCAGGGCCAGCCCTCTTGCAAGGCCATTTTATGTAGATAGTGTGCTAAACTCTGGGCAGCAGAGGGCAGTGTTGATCAGTCTCAATCAGACATGAGTTCCATTCCTTCCAAGAGTTCCATTCTTGTGCCAGTGTGAGATGGCATGTGGAGTGGCATCTCCTGGTTCTCTTTGGGCCATAATCTGTAACTGAAACTGCCTATAAAGGTCAGCTTTTGTGCTGAAAGAGATGGCTTAGTGGTTTAGGCACTTGCCTGCAAAGCCAAAGGACCCAGGTTTGATTCCCCAGGACCCATGTAAGCCAGATATACAAGGGGGTACATGTGTCTGGAGTTTGTTTGCAGTGGCTGGAAGCCCTAGTGCACCCATTGTCTACTCTCTCTCTCCCTCTCTCTCAAGCAAATAAGTAAAAATATTTAAATATATTTTTTAAAGCTAGCTTTCTCCTATCCTCCTTCAGCAGGAAGTAGGAGAGCACATCTCTCTTATATTCCCAGACAATGTACCAATATACAATGGCATTTTGGGGTTCCTCTGCCAATGCACCAATATATGCCAAGACATCCATGAGAAACAGTAATTGAGGTTACTCTGCAAATGCACCAGCATACACAAACACGTAATTTGGGCCCTGGAGTCTTACCTTATACATTCAAAGAATTGAAATCCACACACTAAAAGGTAAACTTAGAGACTTTATTAGATTAAGAGAAGGAAAGAGGGGAAAGTGCAGAGAATTCCTATCCATAAGAAAGCCCCCCTAGAGATCCAAATTGAAGTCATTTATAGGTGCTGAATGGGGGATAAAGTAAACAACCAATCACAATACCAGGTTCAGGTTTAATCCTTCCAGGAATCTTAATTCTAGAACAGAAGAACTCCTTCCTAGGTAGGGTCTCCTGTTGTTTATGGAAAAACAGATTTAGGGAACTCTTTTAGGCAAGAGATCAGGAGGAGGATTTCTAGCAAAGTGGAGACTGCAAGGGCAGGCATAAAGATATTTCTGCTTTTACTTTCAGGGGCCAAGTTACCCTAAAGTGCTTCCGTTTCAAAAGTTTATTCTGCAACCAAATATAAGTGACCATGAACTTGGAACACAGATTCAAATTACTCCAAATTCCATGTTCTCCCTCTCCCAATTGATAACAATTGAGGTTTCAAGGGTCTCATTACCCCCAAAGGCTCCACAGGGGGTCCAGCCAGCCTGACTCCTTCCTCAATCACTAGCCCACACCTCTGCAAGTCTCCTAAGCCCCTTCACTCAAAGGCAGTTTCTCCTGCTCCAAAGAACATATATAAGGACTCCCTCAAATGGCCCTGTTTTTCAGGCTTCCCACTGAACTAAAGTGTGTGCCCTGTTCTTCATCTCTCTGTCCCTGCCTCTAATCTCCCTGTCTCTTTCCCCCCTACCACATGTACCGTTTCCCTCTTTCTCTCTCCTATTTTTTTCTCTTAACGCTCATGCTCTTCCTCTTGTAGGTTCAGTTCTAGTTTGGGTTTTTCTCCAGCCTCCTCCAACTTCTTTTGCTACTAAGCCCCAGGTTTTACAAAGTGCCCATAAACACCTGCATCACCACACCAGCCAGTGACTTGGCACAAGCCACAATAGTGGCTGTAATTTCTAAGGCCCCATTGTTTCTCCAGGCCTGCCCTATCAAAACCATGTCACCCTCCCAGGGATCCATCTGTCTCTTTTCCCCATGCCTCTGGTGTTTCCCTTCTCCCTCTCATTGCAGCAGCCACCATTGCTGGGTCCATCTTCTGAAACCTGCTCTCCACCATCTTGACCAACACCACTCTGACCTGCTACAAAATAAACCCCATCACTAACTCAAGAAAACTCACGATCTCAGTCCTCTACCTGAACCTTTAACAGAACCTTTAACAGTTTTATAGTTACAGAAAAAGGAGATTCATAAACAAAGTCACTTTGCAAATGCGTTGGTGGAAACCTCACATGAATGGGTAAAAGCAAAGCCAGAAAGTCTGCTATGGGCTTTAGATCTATCTGATGGCATTCTTGGCCTTTGGGTTGATGGAAGCTAGTAGTCTGTTAGTGCTTTACAAAAAGGTTTCGCTTGATCACCTGATAGAAACAAGGATGTTATGTCAAACACAGAAGTGGGAAATAAATGGCTATGAAGGGGCTAAAATTTTCCAAGGTAATTTTGCTCTGATCCTGCAACACTCCATCTCTACAAGATCACAGGAGTTCTATCAGACTTGTTCAAAGTAGATGAAGCACTTTTCCTGAACTTTAGTTTACATGTATTAAGAACTGGTTAAGTCAGTAGAAAGTTTTCCTAGCATGCACAAGGCCCTTGGTTCAGTTGCCAGTACCTCATAAATTGGAAATGGCTGTGCACTTAGAAGGTAGAGGCAAAAGGATGAGAAGTTCTGTGCCCACCCCCATATTTTTTCCTGAGGTAGGGTCTCACTGTAGCCTAGACTGACCTGGAATTCACTCTATAGTCCCAGGCGGGCCTCAAACTCACAACAATCCTTCTACCTCTACCTCCTGAGTGCTGTGATTAAAGGCGTGTATCACCATGCCCAGCTAAGATCAGAAGTTCAAGGTTATACTCAACTAAATAGTGTGAGGCCAGCATAAGCTACATGAAGGCAGGATATAGCTCAGTACTAGAGCACTTGCCCACATGTGCAAAGCCTAAGGTTGGATCCCTAGCAAAACAAAAACAAGATGGCAACCCAACCCACAGGAAGTCTGGTTATCATAGTTCCTTATAAAATGTGGTTTAGGAAAACTATGGTCTGGCATATAAAAATACTGACAGCCGGGCATGGTGGCGCATGCCTTTAATCCCAGCACTCGGGAGGCAGAGGTAGGAGGATCACCGTGAGTTCAAGGCTACCCTGAGACTACATAGTTAATTCCAGGTCAGCCTGGGCCAGAGTGGAACCCTACCTTGAAAAACAAAAAAAAAAAAAAAAAAAAAAAGACAGATATGAATAATTAATGTTCAGATCAACTTACCTTTGATAAGCTAAACCCTAAAGGGCAAATATTACTAAATTAGTGTTGTGAAATGCTATTTTCTGGACATGACATGACCATTGTACTCACAAATTCATAGCAGCTATTTCCTTGCACAAAATTAACACCATCAACATTTCAACATGGATAGAGGAGGGGCTCATGAGGCTTCACCTACCTGAGGCAGTTCATGGTTTCTGGGGGGGAGGACATTTTCTTCAGTGGTGTAGTCACTGGTAAGTTGCCCATACTCCTGTAAGTGACAAGCCCCCCATGCATGTTCATGCATGCAACCCTAATTAAACCAATAAAAAAATTAGGACTAGTTGGGAGGAAGGGGCTCAGTGGAAATTGGAGGAAGAGAGGGAAATGGAAGTGAATATGTAAAAAAAAATACCTTATGTATGTATGTGTATGATATTGTAAAAAATAAATTTAAAAATATTTTTTAAAATGACAGACCAGGGCTGGGGAAATGGCTTAGCAGTTAAGGCGTTTGCCTGTGAAGCCTAAGGACTCTGGTTCAATTCCCCAGAACCCACGTAAGACAGATGTACAAGGTGTTGCATGCATCTAGAGTTTCTTTGCAGTGGCCCTGGTGCCCCCATTCTCTCTCTCTCTCTCTCTGCCTCTTTCTATCAGATAAATAAAATAAAATAAAATAAAATAAAATAAAATAAAATAAAATAAAATAAAATAAAATAAAATAAAATAAAATAAAATAAAATGACAGACCAGGCATAGTGCTTCACATCTGTAATCCCAGCACTAGGGAGGCTGAGGCAGGATAATCAAATTGAATTTGAGGCCATTTGGACTACAAAGTTCAAGGCCTGTCTAGGCTTCAAAGTGAGACCTTGTCTAAATAAACCAAAAATTAAAATTAAAAAATGGCAAAACAGGATTTACTTGCTTAAATATTTAGGGCTGATAGTAACAGGTGGCATGTTTTGTTAATTGATGGATGGACTTTGGCTTTTTTGTGCACATTGTATGTCGGAAGATTTATGAAATCTATTTGTTTAGAGGTTTTCATGGCTGTTTTGGCCTCATGCTTTTTTTTTTCCAAAGACCCAGTACAAAAACTCAAAACAGAACTTACCAAAATGTTACTATGCATTTCATTTGTTTTAAAGGAATCCTAACAAGAAAACACTGACATAATATCCTATTTAATAACTGCAAGTTTGGGCCATGTATACAAGAAATAACTTAAAATTAACAAAAGGAAGGTAATTTGTAACTTATAAGAATTGCCTAGACTTTTAAATCTTTTCATCAGATAGATGGAATGGGTACTTTAAAGAAAAGTTATAGGCTAGAGAGATTGCTCAATGGTTTTAAGGCACTTGCCTGATACATCTAACAACCAGGTTTCGATTCCCCCAGTACCCACGTAAAGCCCAATGCACAAGGTGGCATATGTATCTGGAGTTCATCTGCAGTGTTGAGAGGCCCTGGCATGCCCATTCTCTTTTTATCTCCATTCTTCTTTCTCTCTCTCTCTCTCTTTTTTGGTTTTTTGAGGTAGGGTCTCAGAAGTAACTATGTCATCTCAGGGTGGCCTTGAACTCATGACGATCCTCCTACCTCTGCCTCCCGAGCGCTGGGATTAAAGGCATGTGCCACCATGCCTGACTCCTTTTTGGTTTTTCAAGGTAGGGTCTCAGTCTAGCCCAGGCTGACCTGGAATTCACCCTATATTCTCAGGGTGGCCTTGAACTCACGGCGATCCTCCTACTTCTGCCTCCTGAGTGCTGGGATTAAAGGTGTGCACCACCACGCCCGACTCTCTCTGAATCTCTTCTTTAGCTGCTTGCAAATAAATAAAAAATAAGTTATTATTTAAATCAACATTTAAGTGAATTTATATATACATATATTTTTCCAGGACATTTATAATTGTTGAATTTGCATTTTCACAAGATGGAGTCATTGATAGGTAGGGTCTTAGCCTTAGGGCACCTTTCCTGTTGGCTCCATGTAGAGGACAAGATTTCTTTATAGTGATGCTACTCTCTCTTAAAGTAACAGCTGCTGTGCTGGAGAGATTGCTCAGTGATTAAGGCCCTTGCCTGCAATACCTGATAACCCTGGTTCAATTGCCCAGTACCCATGTAAAGCCAGATACAATGTGGCGAATGCATCTGGAGTTCATTTCCAGTGGCTGGAGGCCCTGGCACACCCAGTCTCTTTCTCTCCCCTTGCAAATAAATTTATTTTTAAAAATTACAGCTGTTTTCTTTATACCCCACTACAGTCATTTTTTTTTCTTACTTTTTTTTAAGGTAGGGTTTCACTGTAGCCCAGGCTGACCTGAAATTCACTATGTAGTCTCAAGGTGGCCTTGAACTCACAGCAATCCTTCTACCTTTGCCTCCCGAGTGCTGGGATTAAAGGCATGCACCACCACACATGGCTAACACTACATTCTTATAACCACTGAAGTGGCACATTGTTCCTCTTTGGATTCCACTGGTTTTTCACTATATATCAGGATAAAGTGAGAGATATCAGCCTGAACGCAACTATGTCTTGAAATTTCCACTTCCAAACAAGTTATTCCATTACTTTTGAATTTAGCTTCACTCAAGATGTGAGGACATGGTCAGAATGCAGCCAGATTCTTTCCCAAAACAGAACATGAATGGTCTCTTGCCAAGTTCTCAAGAGTCTTTGTTTCCCTCTAAACCTTATGAAATGGGTCTCTACTGTTTGCATTTCCCTTGGAATTCTAGCCTTTCAAATTCCCATCACAATGACCCATAACACTATGCTTATAGCACTCTAGGGTATCTCTAGCCAAAAGTTCCATACTCTTCCATAGTTCTCCCACAAATCAGTGCCAAATATCTAAGAACCACATGGTCATGTTTATCACAGAACAGTCCAGCTTCTTGGTACTAATTTTCTGTTTTAGTTACTTTTCTGGTTTCTGTGACAAAAATATCGGACAAGAACAGCTTAACAAAGAAAAAGTTCATTTTGTCTTACAGTTTGAGTATACAATCCATTAGGGCAGGCAAGGCATTGCAGCAGGACAGTCAAGTAGCAGTTCATTGCACTCACAGTCAGGAAGCAGTGTATAGGGCCCCAGGACATGGGATGGTGTTGTCCACATTTAGGGTGGGTCTTTCTTCTTTACTTGAAACTTGTCTGAAAATACCATTGTAGATACACCCAGAGGTATATTTTGATGATGATTCTAAATCCAGTCAAGTTGACAATGAAGATTCATCATCATACCTACCATGAACTTGATAGCTGTTCCAAATTGGTTCTAACCAATCTGAGTCTCTCTTAGCAAATAAATGCAGAGGATATCAACTCAGGCTTTCTGGAGATAGCAAACCTTATTAAAGAGTGCAGGTACCAAGGCACTTTGATGGGGCCATTTGTAGTTTAAAACCTTTGTGCTCCAGTGGCTTTTGGAAGCTAAGGTCAACTGAGGTGAGCTATAAGAAAAGACAAGTATTATATTCAATGTTTTTATGATTCTCGAATCCTTTCCAGCCAGTTAGAACTTTTTTAAAGCATGGGAAGGGGAGGCATGTGAGTCACGGAAATGGGGTTTAAAAGTATAACTGCAGAGACGGTCAGCTGATGATCCCAGAAGAGGATAAACTGGTATCAAGCCCAGCAGAGCCCATAGTCCAGCAGCAAGTCAGCAAAGAGCCATGGTAAGTTCTAACATCACCATCTAGTTGTGCCGCCAAGTGAAGCCAAAGCAACAAAGGAAAGGACACACAGGTACAAAGGAAAAATAACTGAAACGAGAAATCATGCAGGAAGAGGTTACCCCATTGGTACTCTGCAGTAAAGAGAACATGGAAAAGCCATAGGAAAACCTTTTCTTGATTCTTTCAAACAAGCAGTGCTTTATTTAGATCACCAAAATAATATTTTATAGAAAAGGAACTGTAATGTTAGCCAAGTACAGCTGTAAAATCTTAAACAAGACAGGCAATGCTTTATTTAGATCACCAAAAATTATATTTCATGGATATTATAAGCAATGTATACCTGTACATCATCTTTTGCCATCAATACCAATTTTTTCTAAAATACTTTGAGATTACTTTATGGTCCCGAGTAGAAACTAAACTTTATTGAAGAAAGTTCTTAAGTCTCACCACATGAATGGAAAGGTTTCAAAAACATTTTTTTAATGCTAACAAATAACTAAACAATGTGGTTCTTGCTAAAAATCAACTGAAATGTCTACCAAATAGCCTGTCCTAGGCCTATTTTCATGAGTGTTTCTCTATGGACATAGCTATAGTTGTTTTTATCCTGGTATCACAGAAGGACTCTGTAGCAGCAAGTTTTATGTAGGAATATGTTCAGGTACCCAGAAGTAATTATTATTATTATAATTTATATTTAGTTATTCATTCACTCATCTTGGAGGTAGAGTATTACTCTGTAGCCTGGGCTGACCTAGAACTTATGATTGTCCTGCCTCTGCCTCCCCACTGCTGAGATTACAAGCAAGTTCCACTATATCAGCTCAGAGAGAAATTCATAACATAAATAACTACACTATGTGAGTAACTCAAATAATCAAGCTTGCTTCTTTCACAGTACCCTGGGGGGGGGTCTGAGTGCACTCTCTGGAAAAAGGGTCAATCATTTCATTCCTTCTTCACTTGGAAGGAACCCAAATCACAAAGTCAGACAGAACAGCTGTGCTTACAGAACCATCAAAACTTTAATAAATTGCCCTGGGGTTCTTGGTGCTGTAGTGCGCCTCACAGGCAGCAACATAAGCTGATTCTGGAAAGAAGTCATCGTGGTATTCTGCTAAAAACCTGGAGAAAGGAAAACAAATGATCCTCATGAGCATCATACTAAGGACGGAATACCATTAACAAAATACTAGCTCTCATTACGAAGTTATATTAACAAGTTCTAACCAACTTCATGAGAAATGTTAGTTTTGCTTCTTATTGGGGGGGGGATTCTATGAAGAAAACACTCATTACAGGTGTGATTTTTATATGATTATTTTCACTGGAATTACTTAACTAGTTTCAATAATTACTATTTACCTGAACCTCTTCATCATCATCAGGTATGACAGAACTGACAATAGAACCTGATGTAGTGAAGACTAAGTGGCAGTCTGGTTATCAAACACTTCTGTATAAAAATAACCTCACTGAGAGGTAACCCAGGCTCAGAAAGCCAAACGTCACATGTTCTCTCTCATATGTGGATCCTAGCTACCAATGTATAGACTTGTGTGTGAACTGGAACCAAAAATAGGTACCAGAAAACAGTAAGCTGGTAAAAGGCTATAAGGGAGGGAGGGAAGGGAAGGACTTAAGTGTATGGTATTGCACATATGTAAGTAGAAGAACTGATTACAGGGAGGGGAATGGCCTAAGCGAGGCCATGGGAAGAGAATGCATTAAAGAAGGGCAGGGGGAGGGTCAATCTAAACTCAAGATATTGTGAATAAGACATATGTAAAATTACTTTCTTGAATAAGGGCATGTCTAGAAGCTGTAGACTGTTATTAGAAAATTTTCAGTACCTGGGATGGGATACCTTCCAGTGAGTTGTTGGCCAAGGAGGTCCCAATAGCCTCCAAAACATTAAAGGCTTTTGCCAAAGCCCTTGGTTTCCCTAGAGAAACAGATAGTAAGACCCTATTGCTGAAGACCTCTTGCCTGAGAGGCAAGGTCACTGAGAAAGCAAGCTGGTGTGGAGCAGAAAACCTTCTCCCTGTAGACCAGCCAACTGAAAGCTGGAAAAAGCTGCACTGCACGCAGAGTATGGGAGACAGAAGCCATCAACAGTGAAAACAGTGGACACTGAATATTCAAGCTTGGCCACACAGGCCCAATGACTGAACGGGTGCAATAGTGGCGTGTCTACTCTTGGGGTAACCAACTGCTCCATAATTGGACTGAAGGCCCTCTCTACAGGAGGGAATACATACCTGGTACTGAAAAACCTAAGTAAAAGTCTATGGTAGGTGAGGTCATGAGCCTTAGGGGTATAAGCCTGCTCTTGTCTGACTAAGTGTATATATTATTCCCACCAAGCTGCCCTGAAAGCACTACACTTAATGTTCATATTCACATATTAACGCTACTCTCACTTCTGGTTAGAGAAGCTTCTCTTTTCAGATGGCGATGACCACTGAGATGACCCAAAAGGCAACATAGTGCTGAGAAGAAGGGATAGAGGAGTACCCAGCACTGAAACACCTCAGTCACACCCTCCAAGGCTCAGGGACCATTGCGGAAGAGGGGGCGGATAGAATGGAAGAGCCAAAGGAAGGGTATGACCTCTTACAATGCAACTGCCCAGACAGAAATTGGCCTCGATATCCACGACCTTGCAGTGCCTAGCAATACCTCCGTAAGACCCTCAAAATATTAGAAAAAGATGATGTCATCAAATTAAAAGAGAGACTAATGGAGAGAGGGAGGGGATATGATGGAGACTGGAGTTCTAAAGTGGAATGGGGGGAGGGGAAGGAAATATCAGGTGGGTTTTTTTGTATGTAAGTATAAAAGTTGTCAATAAAAAACAATAATTAAAAAAATAACCTCACTGAATACTTTCCTAGTTTTCAAAGTATAAGAAATATAATAAACTCAATAAATGTAATTTAAAGAAATTTACATGGCTTATATGAACTATGTTATGACAAGACTGAAATGAATAAAAAGAATGCTAATAATAGCAGCGTGTGTCTTAATTTGCCATGCCAAGAGGTGTTAAAGCTTCAGATATTCCAACATGTCAAAAGACTGACATGTTTGAAGATAGCTATTAAAATGTGGCCATCATTTAAGAATCTATATACAATGATAAAGCTTCAAGTGAGAACTGGGTATGGTGGCACATACCTGAAATCTGAGCACTTGGAAGGCTGAGGCAGGAGGACCACAATGAGTTTGTAGCAAGACAGGGCTATATAACAAAACAACTTTAAGTGACTTTGCCACAGAGGGCTAAGACACTCTCAAAGTATATTAAGCTAACTTGTTTCATGCTGAATTTCTCAGCTACCTCCAAATTCCTAACATTGTTTCACACCTTTTTAAAAGAAAACACTGAGTCAAAATCATTGACAGTTGTCTTTTATAACTTCTGTAAGGTTGAATGCTACTGGATACATCATATATATATAATATATATATAATATGTGTATATATAATTTGAGAGAGAGAGAGAATAGGAGTGCCAGGGCCTCCAGCCACTGCAAACGAACTCCAGATACATGCGCCCCCTTGTGCATCTGGCTTACATGGGTCCTGGGGAATCGAACCAGGATCCTTTAGCTTTGTAGGCAAATGCCTTAACAGCTAAGCCATCTCTCCAGCCCTTTCCTTTTTTTTTTTTTTTTTTTTTTTTTTTTTTTTTTTTTTGAGGTAGGGTTTCACTCTAGCTCAGGCTGACCTGGAATTTACTATATAGTCTCAGGGTGGCCTCGAACACAGTGATCCTTCTACCTCAGCCTCCCAAGGCTGGGATTAAAGGCGTGCACCACCATGCCCGGTTGGATATATTTTTAAAAATATTTTTATTTATTAAAGAGAGAGAGAATGGTCACACCCTGGCCTCTAGCCACTGCAAACAAAATCCAGATGCAGGTGCCACGATGCACATCTGGCTTACATGGGATCTGGGGAATCAAACCTGGATCCTTAGACTTCAAAGGCAAGTGCCTTAACTGCTAAGCCATCTCCCCAATCTTGGAAACATTTTGTTTTTGTATGTGTGTACATCATGTGTGTGTAGACCAGAGGTCAATGTTTGTACCTTCCTCATTTGCTCGCCATTGCATTTATACATTTATTCCTTTGTTATACCAAGGACTAAACCCAGGACTTTGTGCATGCACGCTAAGCAAGCACTCTACAATAATCTACAATAATCTACCCCCAGCTCTCCATCTTATTTTATTCTTTTATATTATTTATTTATCTGCATGTGTATGGGGGACATGTCAGGGTCTCTTGCTGCTGAAAATCAATGCCAGATGCTTGCACTACTTTTTTTTTTTTTGTTTTTTGGGTTTTTTTTTTTTTTGAGGTAGGGTCTCACTCTGGTCCTGGAATTAACTATGTAGTCTCAGGGTGGCCTCAAACTCATGGTGATCCTCCTACCTCTGCCTCCCAAGTGCTGGGATTAAAGGCATGCGCCACTACGCCCAGCTTTGCACTACTTTTTGAATCTGGCTTTATATGGGTAATAGGGAATTGAACTAGGGCTGGCAGTCTTTGCAAGCAAGTGCCTTTAACCACTGAGCCACTTCCCCAGTCCTTCCGTCTTATTTTCCTGAGGCACGTTCTCTCACTGAACCTGGATCTCACTCATATAGCTAGAATAGCTAGTCAGTGAGACTTGGGTATTCTCCTGCCTCTGCCTCCCCAGAAATAGGATTAGAGGCATCAGCACCATGCCTGGGTTTTACATGGGTGCTAAGGATCAGAAATCAGGCCCCCATGCTTTCACAGCAAGCACATTACCAAATGAGTCATCTCCCCATCCCCCATGGAATACAATTTCTTTTTTTACACTTTTACTTATTTATTTGCATGTACTTGTTGGGGAGGAAGGTGCTAGGGCCTCATGCTGCTGCAAATGAGCACAAGATACTTGCAACACATTTTGTGCCAGAGAGAGACCCTCCCTCGCAAAACCAAAAAAACAAACAAACAAACATTTTGTGTCCACCTGGTATGAGTGGCTGGGAATTGAATATTTAAGCAAACACCTTTAAGTGCTGAGCCATCCTCCCCAGTACCCCCTTTCTTCTGTCTAATTTCTGCCTTTTTTTGAAGATAGGTATCACTGTAGGCCAGGCTGACTAGAACTCACTCTGTAGCCCAAGGTGTTCTCAAATTCATGGCAATCCTCCTACCTTAGTCTTCTGAGTGCTGGAATTGAAGGGGTGAGCCACCATGCCCAACTCTGGATATACTTTTAAAACTTCTTACTGGCCGAGCGTGGTGGCGCACGCCTTTAATCCCAGCACTCGGGAGGCAGAGGTAAGAGGATCGCCGAGAGTTCGAGGCCACCCTGAGACTACATAGTTAATTCCAGGTCAGCCTGGACCAGTGTGAGACCCTACCTCGCAAACCCAAAAAAAAAAAAAAAAAAAAAAAAAAAAAACTTCTTACTGTACTTATTTGTAAACCATTCTGCCTTATTTCCTAAAATCTTAATTTCTCCTTTCTATGAGGCATATGTTAAAATGAGCAAGCTTCTCTACACTAACTCGTAGCTACCTCCTTATATTTCCTTGGCACCATTTGCTTTAAGTGTACAAAATTTTATATTAAAGAGAATTGTGGATTGTTTGAAGGGACAGCTAGGAAGGAAGATGCTATTTTTGAAACTTGTTCACAATAAAAGTTTGGAAAGTCTAATCTGTTCAGGGACAGTATTCAATATCTCTATGGGGAAATATCTTTTAAAACCTGAAGGCTGATTTCTCTGGTTAATGTCCTCTCTACTCTGGCAATTCCTAATAGATTAATTAGGCTGAGTAGCAACAAGAAGAAAAGGATGTCCGTTTTCCCTTTTCTTTATCCATTTTTTATGTGCATATATGTATGTGTGTGAGGATGTTTGTATGTGTATGTGCATGTATATAGAGGCCAGAAGATAATCTCAGATATTTCTTCAAGTATTCTACCCATTTATTTGAGACAGTCTTTCATTAGCCTGGGGGCCAGGCGTGGCAGTGCATGCCTTTAATCCCAGCACTCAGGAGGCAGAGGTAGGAGGAGCGCCGAGGCCCCCCTGAGACTACATAGTGAATTCCAGGTCAGCCTGAGGTAGAGTGAGACACTCCCTTGAAAATCCACCCCCCCCAAAAAAAGTTAATAAAAATGGGTCTATTCATTAGCCTGGGGCTCACCAATTAAGTTAGACTAGCTTGCCAGTAGATGCTAGGGATCCTCCACTCTCCACCTCCCGAATGCTGGGCTAACAGGCATGTACCACCATACTTAGCATTTACGGGGGTACCAGGGATCAAACTCAGGTCCTTATGTTTGTGAGGCAAGTACTTTAACAACCCAACTATTTCTCCAGCTGAAAAAAGGTACTCCTTAATAAGAAGGAAACAAGGTTACGAAGTGTTCAATACACATCTGGATGGGAGAGAGAAACATGAATGAAGGGAGGATCTTCAAGCCAAATGGTTCTGTTACATCTCTGTCAGGTGAAGAAATCAATACCTTCCTCTGAATTCACAAACGTCAGCACAAACTAGGTATCATTTATCTCAACTCTATGCTAATATTTAGGTAAACTTCTGTACATGAAACCAGAAAGTCCAATGCTTAAAGCATTCCTGAATAATAAGTATAACATTAAATTAATGTTAATCTTTTAAAAATATTTATTCAGTTGGGCGTGGTAGTGTACGCCTTTAATCCCTCGGAGGCAGAGGTAAGGGGATCGCCATAAGTTCAAGGCCACCCTGACACTACATAGTGAATTCCAGTTCAGCATGGGCTAGAGTGAGACCCTACCTTGAAAAACCAATATATATATATATATATATATATATATATTCATTTGACAGAGAGAGAGAGAGAATGGGTACATCAGGGCATCCTGGAACTGCAAATAAATTTCAGGTGCATGCACCACTTTGTGCATCTGGCCTTATGTGGGTACTGGAGAACTGAATCTAGGCCATCAGACTTTCCAAGCAAGAACATTTAACAATGGAGCCATCTTTCCAGCCCAAATTAATATCAATCTACATGAGAAAATTTATGCTCTATTTACAAGGTTATCCAACTAGACTCTTCTAGGGACACAAAAACTACTTCTGTACAATGACTCAGATGCAGGATAAAAAAAAGACCAAAGAAACTATTTCAGTTACACCCCAACATACACCTGTATCGTGCAGAGTACTGCAAGGGCTACCTTCCACATGTGCTCAACTCCAGTCTAGAAAAAACACATATTTGACAGCAGAGTTAGGTCTGACAAGATAATAAAAATACCTCAGAAAGAGATCAAAGTGCTTCAGTAAAGCCTTCAAATTCTTCTCAGAGAAGGACATCTTTCCAAGGACTTCTGGAAGTTTCACTGGATTATAAAAAAGGCAAGCATATTTACAATTAGTAGATTCTTGCATCGTATCTCCTTTGTGGGACAGAAATTAGCTTCTACATTACCACACAAAATGTTTGACAACAAAGATAGAGTGGTAAGTCAAATATTATAGGCACAACTTTCATTGAATTGTATTAATTGAAGGGATATTGGTAAAGCACAAGGTAAAAAGTAATTATTCATGTTGGTTACACACTTTCTACCCAAACCAGATGTCCCCAAGCTAGCAAGTCTGTTTTAAAAAAAAAAAAAAAACAGGACTGGAGAGAGGGCTTAGTGGTTAAGCACTTGCCTGTGAAGCCTAAGGACCCCAGTTCGAGGCTCAATTCCCCAGTACCCACATAAGCTAGATGCACAAGGTGGCGCATGCATCTGGAGGGCTGGAGGCCCTGGCACACCCATTCTCTCTCTCTCTCTACCTCCTTCTCTCTCTGTCTGTCACTCTCAAATAAATAAATAAATAAATAATAAAAATAATAAAAATAAATAAATAAAGAGCAAAATTATGGGCTGGGAAGATGGTACAGTGGTTAAAAGCTTGTAAAATCTGGCATCCCAGGTTCAGTTCTCAAGCTGCTCATTTAAGTGGAAAACAAAAAGGATCTGGGATTAATCTGCAGCAGCACAAGGCTCTGGCATGCATGCGTGCACACACATGCACACACACAAGATACACATAGATGGTCAAATAAAAAAACAATATTGTTTTAAAAAGCAAAATCAGGGCTGGAAAAATGGCTAAGAGGTTAAGATACTTGCCTGCAAAGCCAAAGGACTCAGATTCAATTCCTCAGGACCCATGTAAACCCAAATGCATAAGGTGGCACAAGCATCTGGAGTTCATTTGCAGTGGCTAGAACCCTGGCATGCCCATCCTCTCTATCTGCCTCTCTCACTCACTCAAATAAATAAATAAAAATATTTAAAACAGAAAAGGCAAAATCAGATCTGTGTGGTGGTGCAAGTCTTTGGGCCCAGCATTCAGGAGGCTGAGGTAGGAGGATCTCTGTGAGTTCGAGGCCAGCCTAGAGCTACACAGTAATTTCCAGGTCAGCCTATGCTAGAGTGAGAACCTGCCTCCAAGGAACACCAAGAAAAAAGCCAAATTAAAACTGGAAAGAATGGAACAGGAATCAGGATTCTTACCAAACAATCTCAGCAGATGTTGTGCCCCATAAATATAAGAGGGGGGAGGTGGCTGATCTCCAGGGGGGTAATTATCCGGAACAAGCTTCCAAGAGAGGACCTGGAAAAAAGCACCAATTAAATGCTTTCATTTTTCCTAACGGAGACACTTCTAGCCATCTTATGATGATGAATTTTATGTAGAGGAAAAAAGTATGCTGCTGCGTAAAAATAAACACAGGCCTATAAAAATAACAGAAGGGCTTCAAATTAGATTAAGGAGATATCTGAGTTTTAAATTCTCAACAAACTGTTTGGGTCACTTAGCTCATTTTCCTTTACTGGAAATTATGCTGATATAGATAGAGAATTAAAAAGTGACCCAAAGACATTTTGAGTAATATCAACATTGTTTCAAGATTCCAGAATTCCTTGTTATTAGAATCACTGAAAACTAAGTTGGGGGCTGGAAAAATGGCTTAGTAGTTAAGGCTCTTGCCTGCAAAGCCTAAGTACCCAGGTCCGATTCTCCAGTACCCACATAAAGCCAGATCCACAAGGTGGCGCATGTGTCTGGAGTTCATTTTATAGTGGCTACAGGACCTGGTGCACCCATTCCCTCTCTCTTACATAAATAAATAAATACTAATTTGGGGCTAGAGAGATGGCTTAGTGATTAAGGTGCTTACCTGTGAAGCCTAAGGTCCCAGGTTCAATTCCCCAGTCTCACATAAAACTGGATGCACAGGTGGCATATGCATCTGAAGTTCATTTGCTAGAAGCCCTGGTGTGCCCATTCTCTCTGTCTCTACTTGCTCTTTCTCTCTCTCAAATAAAAAAAATAGTTTTTAAAACTAATTTGAATCATCTTTACATCCCCTGAACCACCTCAAACTACACTTCCAACCTGTTAATTGGCATCTTTATCTTTATTGTGAATTTCAGAACTACAGGTGTACTTAAGGCTTTGTTTAAAGCAAGAACTGAATTTCAAACCTCTCTAATGAATTTGCCTAGAAATACTTCAGCCAGTGAGAGAACCACAGTCTAGACCACTGAGTTGTCACTGGTTTGTTTTTTTTTTTTGGGAGGGGGGTGTCTGATTAAATGCAGAAGTGCTGATGCTGGAAGAAATGTTGACACAAAACAGAAGGGTGCCCACCTCAAGACCCTAGAAATGCTAACTCAGTCAATTCAGAAAGATCAAATGTAGGAGCTCACAAGTAGCAAGTTGGTGCAGCAAGACCCAAGAATGAAGGCCTTAGCTTCACTTCAGCTCCTGTCTTATTGGCTCCGGCCTCTCATGTAGAGCCCCCATCCCAATCTACCCTCTACTACAGAGCACAGAGGGCATGGGAAGCTTGCATCCCAGCATCTAACCCAGTGCCCATGGCTGACACTTGCAAATGCTTTGGCAGTGACACACAGAAGGAACAGATAGGAATGCGCAGTAATGGAGGCATGAACTGTACATGGTGTGTTCAAAAGTAGGTGGTTTCACCTCACTGAGTTCTGCATTTTGGTGTAGTATACCATCTGCTCATCAAACACGCATTCTCTGTATGTGTATGCATGTGTGTGGGTACATGTGTGCACTGCATGTGCCTATGGAGTTCAGAGGCCAACCCTGTATGTCACTCTTTAGGGCACTGTCCACTTTCCTTTTTTTGAGATGGGGTTTCTCATTGGCCTGCAGCTTGCTAAGTAGGCTAGAGTGGTGGCTACTGAACCCCAGGGACATATCTGCATCTGCCTTCCCAGCAATGGGATCATAGGTGTGAGCCAACACTCCTGGCTTTTTTATGTGGTTGTTGGAGATCAAACTCAGGTATTCATGTTTACATGGCAATCACTTTACTGAATAAGGTATCTCCCCAGCCTCAAAGTTGCATTTTATGGAGGAGTCTCAACAGAAATTACCTGTGTGTCTTAACTAGCAATGTGCTTGCCTAAACATTCCCTGATACAGGGCATCAGTGACTGGTATTAGGACAAGAGACATGAATTATTTGGATCAAGAGCCCTAGTTAAAACCCACCGTGGAGGAGGTGCTTCAGAAAGTGGGGATTTGCTACTCTCACCAGTCCTTGTGAGAGCCTGCTGAACTCCAATTGTTTAGCACAAAGCATCCTTGCTCTCATTGACCACTAGATGGCGGACTCACAACATGACCTAAGCAAAAATGGTCCTTGCCTGAATACTAAAAAAACCTCAATACTAAAACCTGCAGTGCTTTCTTGTCTGAAACGGATATGTTAGGGATGCTTTCATTTGAAATTTCTTGATCTATCCTCCACAATTATTGGGGGTCATCCAACTATATAGCCTGTGAGACCAAATCCATCCCAATGCTCATGTGCTTAAAAGAGAAAAAAGCAAATGAATACTATTTCATGTGATGTGAAAATCATATGAAATTAGGTTTCCAGCATCCAGGAATAAATTGGGGGAGTGCAAAGTCACATCTGCTCATTTACAGATAATTTATGATGCTACTTTCATGCCCTAACTGCAGGTTGGGTGGTCTTAAAGGAGACCATTTAGTTAGTATGCAACACAGAAAAATAATGTGTAATCCAGCCCTTTACAAAAATCGTTTGCCAGCCCTTAGTCCCATCATCAAATGCTCTTTGTTGACAAAAGCATCTTCCCCTGTACAAGTTCTTCCTTAAAAAAAAAAAAAAAAAAAAAAAAAAAGGAAATCCTACCCAAGGGGGAGATTCACAGATTTTCCCAATGGACTGAGACTTCTGAACTGGGACTGGGGAGATGGCTCAGCACTTAAAGGTGCTTGCCTGCAAAGCCTAATGGCCCAGGTTGAATTTGAAGTACACATGTAACACCATAACTAAAAATGGCACATGCATCTGGAGTTCATTTTAAGCAGCAAATAAATAAAATAAAAAGGCTTCTGAATTCTGGAATTAAGTAATGCCCTTAAAAAGTCTGAAATGGACATTTTCCTCACCTGTCACATGGATACCCGATGACAAAACTGTCATTAGGAATTCAAGGTAATAGGTTCAAATGTCTCAACCAGTGTTGGCATTCAGCATGCCTTGAAAGAGAGGCTTAGTAGGATTACTGTTCACGGAGGATCAGCAACTATATCCAGCTGCTCACATTTGGCCCAACCACTGCCTATTTCTATATGGGCCAAAAGCTAAGAATAGATGTTCTTAAATGGTAGAAAACCACATGTATTCCATATACTGTTCAAATTTCAGCATGAATAAATAATGTTTTACTGGATCACAGCACACCCATCTTATCTGCATATTATCTCTGGCTACTTTTGGAGTTGACTAGTTTCAACAGGCACCTTGTGGCTAACAAAGCAAATATTTACTCCTAATCCCTTAACAATGCAAATGATGACCTATAGTATAGAAAATGTAAATACTAATATTACAATAACTGGACTTGTTTAATATACAGATGATTATACGTGTAGAGCTGGAATCCTAACAATTTTCTCAGTTTTGAAACTGGGAACATACTATTAATCACAATCCTATAAATGCTTTTTCTAATACTTACAGTAATCGCAACATGGTATTTCAAGATCCTAGGATTGAAGCAACCACAAATGATAAAGGAATCATTGGAGGTGAGCATCTGACACTTTACCTCATTTATTTCATTAGTTCTTCGTCCTTCAAAGCCAGCAAACACAGCACTCCCTTCCTTACTTGGAGTCAGAGGAATCGGGGAAGATGACCTACTATGCACAGGTGTCTCTTCAAAAGAAAAAAATGGAATTATTGGCCCATAAAGTTCCATAGTCATTATCAATATCAGAAAATAAATCTAAAGTCAATTCTTAGAAATTTGAAAATACAACCTTTAAAAATATATTTATTTATTTATTTGTGAGGGAGGAAAGAAGGAAGGAGGGAGGGAAAGAGATGGAGGGAGAGAGGAAGAGAATGGGTGAGCCAGGGCCTCTTGTCACTGCAAACAAGCTCCAGATGCATGTGTCACTTTGTACATCTGGCCTTATATGGGTACTGAAGAATCAAACCTGGATCAGCAGGATTTTTAAATAAACATCTTTAACTGCTAAGCAATCTCTCCAGCCTTCTAACTTTCTTTTTTATAAGAGTTACCACTTGGGAAAAAACAACAAAGTACTGACAGATGCAACAACATGAATGAACCTTAAAAATGCTTTGCTGATCTGAAAGAGGCCAATCACAAATGTAAAGAAGGAGAGGCAAATCCACAGAGAGAGGAGATTCAGAGCTACAAGGATCTGGCAAAAGGGTGAAATAGGGAATAATTGCTAATGGGTATGGGGTTTCTTTTTGGGTAATGAAAATGTTTTGGAACTGATTGTGGAATGGTTACACAACTCTGAATACACCAAAATCCATTGAATAGGGCACTTTAAGTGGGAAAATTGTACAGTGTGCAGACTGTAGCTCAATGAACTATTTAAAAGGCAGTGCCACTGGATAAGTCACTTTAAAATAGTTAACTGCATATCTCATTTATTACTATTATTATTGTTAATATTATTTGGAGACAGGGTCTCACTTAGGCCAGGGTGCCCTGGATCCTGTAACAGAGAATCACCTTGAATTTGTAAAAATATTTTTACTATTTATTAATGAGGAGACAGAATGGGTGCGCCAGGGTCTCTTGCCACTGCAAACAAACTCTAGATGCATGTGTTACTCTGTGCGTCTGGCTTTAGGTGGGTACTGGGGATCTGAACCCTGGCTGATATGCTTTGCAAGCAAGTGCCTTTAACTGCTAAGCCATTTCCCCAGCCCTGACCTGGACTTTTTGATCCTCCTGTCTTCACTTGTCCAGTGCTTGGAATATATTACATCGGGCCCCATATACTTGGGGCTGGGGATCAGAGCTAAGGCTTCATGCATGCTAGGCAGGTACTCTATCAACTGAACAACATCCCAGGCCCTTATCTGTGATTTTACCTCAATAAACAATGGCAGTAAAACAAAAGAAGGAATGAAAAAAAGAGGGTGGGAAAAATAAGAAAAGATGTTTTAGGACTTTTTATAAAGAATGTGTTTAGTTTCCCTAGTAAGCACTCCAAATCTTCTTTTCATGAACTTATTTACCACCGACATACATATTGTATGATTCCATTTATACCAAATGCCCCATATCTATAGTTCCAAATAGGTTTCCAGGGGATGCAGGGCACAGGAAATGAGAAGTGGCAGCTGAGGCACATCGGGTTCTTTTGTGTGGTGATGGAAATATCTGGAACTGGTTTTGTTGATGGCTGTACAACTCTGAGTTCAAATCATGAACTGTATGTCATGTGGATATCCTCCCCCCCAAAATTGAATTTTAACACTTTATTCAAAAGGATTTTTTCAAAAGTGTGTTTTGAAAATAAGAATAAAAATATAACAGCCTACTAAAAACCAGGTGGGTTGGCTCACGTTTGTAATCCCTGCACTTAGGAGGCTGAGATAGGAGGACTGCTGTAAGTTCAAAACTAGCCTGAGCTAGAGAAATGAGTTCTGGGTCAGTGTAGGCTAGAGTGAGGTCCTGCCTTAAATAAAAAAAAAAAAAAAAAAAAACCTCACTAGAACTGCTCACTTTGAATATGCCATTAGGGCCATCTACGGAAAACATGGGATTCCAGTAAGTCCATCTTCTCACTAGAATGGGTAAAGAGGCTAGATGTGGTGGTGCACGCCTTTAATCCCAGCACTCAGGAGGCAAAGGTAGGAGGGTCGCTGTGAGTTTGAGGCCACCCTGAGACTACAGAGTGAATTCCAGGTCAGCCTGGGCCAGAGTGAGACCCTACCTCAAAAAACCAAAAAAATAGGGCTGGAGAGATGGCTTAGTGGTTAAGGCGCCTGCCGGCTAAGCCTAAGAACGTCAGTTCCAATCTCCAGGTCCCACGTTTAGCCAGATGCAAAGTGACGCAATGCCGCACTTGACCACAAGGGGGTGCACACATCTGGGTTTCATCCGCAGCAGCTGAGAGGCTGCTGGCCGTGCCCATCTCTGTCTTCCTCTCCCTATCTCTCTGTGTCTCTCTCCAAAATAAAAACAAATATAAAAAAAATTTTTTTAACCACCAAAAAAAAATAAAATAAATAAATAAATAAAAAAGAATGGGTAAAGAGTGAAGGTGATGAAGGTGATAAAAACAATTTGAGGACACAAAGTCCCATCCTGCCTCTACCACAACCTTGTGTTATCCATATCATCTGTGCTGTTTTTCTATGGCTCATTTCCTCTTTCACAGCACTAGGGTCAGATCCAGGAAAGCACAAACATTGTAGCATACTCAAGGAAGCCTAGCATGGTCTGGGCCAGCCAAGCCCAAAGGGAGTAGTGGTTCTCCCTGGCCTGGGGTCTGAGACCAAACTTACTCTTTTCCAAGTGCAGGAACAGCTTGGGCATGCTGGAAGATGTGTCCTGCTGCCGACGCTTGGGCTGAGGTGATACGCTGCTCTCAGACAGCCTGTCACAGTTGGTGCTGTGGCGTGTAGAACGCCGCAGAGACTGCAATGCTTCTGGATCAGCTTTGCGTCTCTTGGGAGTGGCCGGTTCACCAGAGGTAGGCTGACTCTCAGTGGACTGTGGTGTGGATGGATTCAACAATGGCGGGCTAGGAGAAAGTTCCTCCTGGCTCCTAGGGAAGAGGTAGAGTGTTACTAGCTGCCTCTGCAGACCGGAGGGTAGACTTAGAAACTGGTTCTCCAAAAGGCGTACGTGTGCTCTAACAGACACTTCATCTTAGAGAGTCACTAAATACATCACGTCATTTCCAGAAATGCTGGCAACAAAGACTGGAACACCAGCTTTTAGGTAGCTTTTAGTGTAGTGGCTCTTAGGTAGGAGCTATTTGACTCTGCCCAGGGTACAAGTACCAATGTTTGGAGACAGTTTTGGTTGTCACAACTAAGGGCACACAGGCTATTGATGTCCAGTGGGTTGAGGCCAAGGATACTGTTAAGGACTCTACATTACTCAGGATGGGTGCCAAGACAGAGAAAGATCAAAAAATCAACAGGGTGGAGGTTAATAAAACCTCATCTCAGAAATAGGAGTATCATACCATCTCATTAGAATATAAATACTAGCAGGACTTAAAAATGTCGCAAGCATTACAGCATTGCAGAGTCTGTCCTGGACACTGGGAATTGCTAGGTGTGTAGTAGGTAGGCCATGTGGACTTCAGCATAGGTCCCCAGTGAGTCTTGCAGGCCTTTTAGCTGGGGTAAAATGGATATGAGGAAAGGAGAGAGAATCCACAAGATAGAGGACCAGGTGTAGTAAAGCGAGGAAAGAGTGGATGCAGAGCCCAGTGAGGTCCAGGTGAGATTATTAGTAATTTTGCAGGAAGGCAGATGGTGAGTGGTTAAGAGAGATGGATGAATAGAAATCTTGAGCAGATACTACCCTCGGAGTGTTGGAGAGCTCTGTTCTCAAAGAACGTGGGCATTCACATCTTGAAGTCCGAGCATCTCTGTGATTACCCATATGAGGCCGTCACAAGACTGGACTCACTAACATTCCCTTGTGGGAGGGGAGAATGGGTCAGGAGGTACATGAGGTGCCTCCCCTTCCTGAAGACATATGCACTGGACAACTGCTGAGGAGAGGGAGATGGTTCTTCAGTGGTTTAGCAGCCTGTAAACAGCTTCTCACTCATGCTTGAGGTAACCCCAATTAAACTCATTCACTCACCTAGTTAGACTTAAGTAAAATTGCGTTTTAGTTTAGCATTGCCTTCTCTATTTTGGGTGAATAGAAATGGACTCCTCAGGAAAAGTTACATAACACATAGGAAGAGAAGAGTGAGAAGATGGCAAAGTACCTTGGAGAGATTAGAGGCAAAGATTTCAGGTGTGGGGGAAGGGGAGATTCCTCCAGCCCCTTAAAGAATAGAAGACAGAGCATGCTCACACATGGAAGGAAGAAAAACAGTGACACGCTAGAGCAAGAAGGGAACTAACCTTTACTGAGAAAAAAGGTTGTTGGCCCCTGTGCATAGTCTCAATAGTACCCACCAGGGAAGCAGCCGTTCATTCCATCCTACAGATGCAAACCCAAGAGGCTAAAAGAAACCATCTCAAGTCACACAAACAGCAAGGAAGGGATGTCAAGTCCTCATAATCTACAACACTTTTCTACCCTGGACAAGCCCTCAATATGTAGTGCTCCCTGGCCTGGAACTTCCTATGTAGATCAGGCTGGCCATGAACTCACAGTAATCCTCCTGCCTCAGCCTCCTAAGTGCTGGGATTATAGGTATGTGCCACCATGCCTAGTATGATAGTTTGAAGGTATGTCCAGTAGACTCAGGTCTTTCTTTCTTTCTCTCTTTCTTTCTCTCTTTCTTTCTCTCTTTCTCTCTTTCTCTCTTTCTTTCTTTCTTTCTTTCTTTCTTTCTTTCTTTCTTTCTTTCTTTCTTTCTTTCTTTTTTCTTTTCCAGATAGGGTTTCACTCTAGCTCAGGCTGACTGGGAATTCACTATGTAGTTTCAGGGTGGCCTCGAATTCACATCGATCCTCCTACCTCTGCCTCACAAGTGTTGGGATTAAAGGTGTGTGCTACCATGCCTAGCTCATGTGCTTTCTTAATAAAGCTTGTCTCTAGCTGCCTGACTGGAGGAGGTGTCACTGGGGGAGGATCCTGGGTTCCAGCCCTAAGGTGTTAGGGGGCAGATCTGAATACCATCCTAAGGTATGCAGAGTGAGCTCTGGGGGCCTGCTGCTGCAGGCTCACGCTCTTGCTTGTGGTGCTGGCTGTTGGTGATGTCTCTGCTTGGCTCTACAAAAGGGAGCCAGCTTCTTCTACCATAATGTAACTTCCCCTGGATCTGTAAGCTTTAAATAAATCCCTTCCTCCCAAAAACTGTGTCTGGTTTGGAGGTTCATCCCAGCTTACTACAATGCCTGTCTACCCCTGAATCTTTACCTGTGAAAATCTTTCACAACTATGAAAAAGTGAGTGATGGCCTAGCTTATGCAGGCAAAAAAGAAACCACTAGTATGGGTATCCTGAAATCTCTCCCTCCAAGCATGTGGGCCCTGCTGTTATAGATGAAACTCTTCCAAAAAGAACTCTGTTAGTTACGGTAGTGCTGACAAGTGAGGGTGAAGGTGCACTTGCATACTCTATGACTCACCTATTCGTGTTGATGGCACTCTCCTTAATTGGAAGGAAAAATTTAGACGATGTCACCTTTTTATACTGAGCTTGTTCATATGGGTAGAGCAAAACCAACGGGAGAGTATAATCAAAGGTTATTCTTAATCCATCAACCATCTCCTTACAGAGGTCAACACTGGGAGAATTAAAAAGAAGAGATTAGTGACCCAGTACAGTAATAGGCACTTTGCAAAACTTCACAATGAAGATGCACATCTTTAATAGGGCAGACTTTTAAACTTATGCATAAAAATGATGGACTGAATCTATAGATGCTAAAAATACAGAACTAACTAGGGAAATGGACCATAATACAAAGTGTAGAAAATATGCTGGTAACTTAAACTTATACAAGTAGCATAAATGAACAGATTCAATGCTACATGTTGATTCCCTGTAGCCTGTGCCACTGTCAGTGGAAAGAGACTAATGGTCTATGGGCCTGATTCAACTCTGACATCTTTCAATCTGGCCTCATCAATACATGTATAGCAGGATTTGAGGAAGTCTAATCTCTTTAGAATAGACTTGTTTACTAGCAACCTTTGACCCAGTTCAAACAAAAGCACCATTGTGGTGATTCTTCAGGCAAAGAGTTCTTGTCCTACAATATTTCCACCAAAGGAAGAAAGATTGGTGCTGCTATCTGCTTTGGTCAGAGAAGCTTGTTTTTGTAGTGGGCAGCAGATTCTGCGGAGAGTTATGACTGGTTTAAGTGCTAAGCATAAGTGACTGTTAAATGCTCAGTCTTAAGTGGGACATGTACATCACTTTCGCCAAGGTTCAGGGACTCTCACAGAAGATCCCTGGAAGGACTGGGGTGTTGTAGCACACTATTCTCGGGCATGACATGGCAATTGCATTCATGAACTCATAGCTGTGATTCCTTGCACAAGATCCACACAAGATTGGGCCCATCAACATTCTATCACAGAGGGGGTGAAGGGCTGTCTAGGCCTTACCCCTCCCTGAGGATTTATAGACAGTTGACAGTTTCTAGGGCAGGCGATCATGAGACACTACCCCTCCCTGAGAAACTATTGGCTATTAATGGTTGCTGGGGAAAGAAAGACATTTTCTTCAGTATTGTAGCCACTGGTAAATTGGTCCTGTCCAGGGTCATAACCCTCCAACCGTGCTTATGCAAGCATTTCTAATTAAACTCAGTGAGTCACAAAGAAAAAGATGAAACAGGGCTGGTGAATTGGATCAGTGGTTGGGGGACTTGTTTACAAAGCCTAATGGCCTCTGGGTTCAAGTCCGCAGTGTCCATGTGAAGCCAGGTGCATCTTGAGATTGTTTGCAGTGGCAGAAGGCCCTGGCATGCTCATACTCTCTATCTCTCTCTGACTCCTTTTCTCTGTTCTCTGTCTCTCTCAAATCAATGAACAAAAATGTATAAAAACAAAGAGAAATCAGCAACTAATAAATAAATCTTCATTTTAAAAAAAGATGAAAATAGGGTACTATTGGGTAAGAGTAAAGGGAACTAGGGGAGAGAGATAAGAGTAATGGGGAAGAGGTAATATTATCAAAGTACTTTATACACATGTAAGAAAGGCATTATATTAGTGAATATTCACATATGTTAATACAATAACTTTAAAAACAGAAAATAATTATTTGTCCCAGTGATATCACCGAAAATACTAGTTTTAGCACTGAGGCAATACACAATTAATCCAGGTCACATATGCAAAGAGATAGGAAAACATTTCACAAAAGTTATGGTATTATTGTATTAGAATGATTACTCAATGAGTAACAAATTAACCATGTAACCATATAGGAGATGAATTAAAAATATTTGAGTGAAGCCGGGCATGGTGGCACACGCCTTTAATCCTGGCACTTTGGAGGCAGAGGTAGGAGGATCGCCATGAGTTTGAGGCCACCCTGAGATTATATAGTGAATTCCATGTCAGCCTGGGCTAGAGCAAGACCCTACCTCGGAAAACCAACAAAAAATAAATAATAATAACTGAGTGAGAAAAGTATTTCCTCTCTGAACTTTTAATATATAAAGAAAGGACTGGGGATACAGCTCAATGGAAGAACATATACAAAGCTCTGTGCTCAATCCCTAATACTACAAGACAAACAAACAAACAAAAAGAGAGAATCTTGAGACTAAATAATCTCATACTCACTTCTTTTCTGCTGGGATATAATGCACATTCATGTGGGCATGCATCATAGCATGATGGTGACGAGGCCTCTCATTGGCTGAAAAGGCTGCGTTGATAGCAAAATGCTTCACATAGGATTCTAAGATAGTGATGATGTTGGTCTGGCATGGAAGTTTCACTAACTGTTAAGAAAAAGATAGACATCTGATGTATGCATCCCATTTTAATAAACTGTATATTCTCATCACTTTAACTCAAAAATAGGGCTGGAGAGATGGCTTAGCAATTAAGGCACTTGCCTGCAAAGCCAAAGGACCCAGGTTCAATTCCCAGGACCCATGTTAGCCAGATGCACAAAGTGGCACATGTACCTGGAGTTTGTTTACAGCGGCTGAAGATCCTAGTATGCCCATTCTCTCTTTCTGTCTGCCTCGCTCTCTCTCAAATAAATAAATAAATAAAATAAAAATATTTAAAAAAAACAAAGCAAAGCCAATTTGAATTTTATAATAAATAAATGTTCTGAAGCTCTTTGATCATTCTTCCTTCTGCTAATCACACTCATACTGAATATAGTCTTACTTTCATAAATTCATATAAGCTATACTCCTCAATGTTAGTGTTCAGTTAGAACAATCTGCAAAGCCTCCAAAGTATACGCCCAGAGGCCCACCCCCCCCCCATCACAAATCTATTAAATCACTGAAGCCCAGGCATCAGAATTCCGGAAAACTCCCTGGACGACTCAAATCACAACATAAGCTGCATGAGTTTTAGTTAATCGAAAGCACGGCACCACTGTTAGTGAACTTCAAAGCCTTACTCAGGACAAATGGAAAATGAAAATTTCATCTCACCAAGCTTCATTGTTTGAGACTGGCTGCAAAATGCAGCTGAATGGAAGCCCCTGAAAGAATGTGTTCCTGCTGCATACCCGTTTCCTCCTGTTAACATAGTAACAATCATCCTCAAGCTGCTTCTTGAGAACATCAGGGATGTCTATAGTGATTACTCTTTCTTCCATTTCCCTTTTCGTTTGCTGCTTCAATTCTGCTTTCTGAAACAACACAATTTCATTTTTAATTAGTTAAAGCAGCAGCAGAGTGTATATCCAAAGATAAGCTACTACATGTGAGTCTGCTATGATACAGATCCAGGTCATCTTCAACAGTCACATTACGCCACATGTTCTATGTTAGAGGACATAGACATAAAGACATTATACCACATGTCTAAGTATGTTTTAGGACATTAATCACACTGCAAATGCTCACTTTTGTTTCCTCTTCATTTATGATTAGCAATGGGGTTCATGTTCAATTGTGAAGCAGGTAAAAGCCAAACTTTGTTATACTCCATTAAAAAATGCATCGTTATAAAAAAAAAGTTCACAATATTACTAAAAATGAGAGAAATATAATTTGTGCAAACACTTTATGGGTATAAAAAGTCGATGAGAGGCTCATACAAGGATGATAAACAAAGCTTATTTTTGTTTAAATGTCAAGTGAAATTTTCTAATATTGGTCCAAAAATATGTCTTTAGAAAATAATTCATAGCTAGATAATTTTACCATGAAAATTTGCCATATATATATATATATACACACACTATACATACATACATATATATACATATATATCTCAAAGACAAAATTTCTATGATAAAATCTTTTTTATACCACTTCAGTCTTTTCTTCAATATCACTTTCTTCACTTATTTCTTCATCCTTTTCTTCACCACTGTCATTAGAAGAACTGCTTATAGCTAGGTGAAACAAAAATATCAGGCACACTTGTATTATATACTTTGCCAACCCTGATGTTCACAAATTTTTAGGTGCAGCATGCACTTGACTCAAAATGGTGACCTTCAGTCCTGCATACGTTTTAATTCCTAAACACAAATACTGTACCTTTTGCATAGAAATTCATTTTGATAGATATACCTCCAATTTCAAAGGATAAAAACATCACACATGAGCTCATGAGCTGCTGTTTCATCAGCTCAGACCCTATAGTTCATTACTGAATTAGTAAGCGGTGGCAAGGCTCTGGAGCTAGTGAGAGGAAAGCGGACCGTGACGAGGGATCTGTTAGGGGCTTACTTGCTGAGATGACGGCAATCAGCAGTATGACTCTGATAAAATCTTACTCTACTGACTTACTGGCTGATTGTATTGAGCACTACACTGTTATTAGCAGAAGAAGCCCATATTACATAGATGCTCACTCACTAGGGGAAGATTTTTGTTCTGAGGTAGAGCCTCACGCTAGCCCAGGCTGACCTGGAACTCTCTGTGACCTCGAAACTCCTGTGATCCTCATATCTCAGCCTCCCAAGTCCTGGGAATAAAGGTGTCAGCCACCAAGCCCAGCTTTTGGGGTCATGTTTTTGTTTTTTTTTTAAGATTTTATTTTTGCAGGGCGTGGTGGCACATGCCTTTAATCCCAGCACTCGGGAGGCAGAGGTAGGAGGATCTCCGTGAGTTCAAGGTCACCCTGAGACTACATAGTTAATTCCAGGTCAGCCTGGGCCAGAGTGAGACCCTACCTCGAAAAACCAAAAAAAAAAAAAAAAAAGATTTTATTTTTATTTATTTATTTATTAGAGACAGAAAGAGGGAGAGAGAGAGTGAGTGAGAATGGGTGCACCAGGGCCTCTAGCCACTGCAAAAGAACTCCAGATGCATGCGCCACCATATGCATGTGGCTTATGTGGGACCCGGAGAATTGAACCATAGTCCTTTAGGCTTCACAGGCATGCACCTTAACCGCTAAGCCATCTCTCCAGCCCCCTGGGGTCATGTTTTAATTGTTGAATATATTGTAAGTAAAAATGCACTGAGTACAGCTAGTCTACTACTGAATAGTCTAACTGACTACTTTAAATGTGCTCAGAGTACTTACATTAACTCATCTAAACAAAGGCTTACCTTAGAAGAGTATTAATGTCTCATAATATTTACTGAATACTATATTGAAAGTGATATGAGAATTGTCATCTGGGTATACTTTTATGTCATTAAGTCCAAAATAATCTTGAACTGGGGAACAATGTGTTCATTATGAGTTTCCAATATTTTTTATCTATAATTTCAATGAATACCCCTCCCAGTCCTGAAGTACAAAAAGACTAAGTAAAAATATTTTTAGCTAGAGGAAATAAAATCAAGCCACTCACAGTTTTTACCCTCTTCATTTTTTTCTTCAACAGGAAGGCTTTTTAAGACAGAGTCAACACCAGGTAACCTGCAACGTTTTTTCTTTTTTCCTGTGTTTCTCCTGAAAATGATAAAAAAAAAAATTCAAACAAATTTTTACACTGACTCGTATGGGTCTTTGAACAAAACAAGATATAATAATAAATTCTTAAATATCTGGAAAATTGAACTTTAATTAGAATAGTGTAGCAACTCTTCGTTACCCACTTTAAATGTAAGCTTATTTAAGATTGTCACTTTATTGGTCATGTACCATGAAAAATCCAGAAAACCAGGCTAGAGAAATGGTTCACTAGGTGAGAGCATGCTGTGCATGCATAGGGTCTGAGAGGGCCTGATTTGCCCTGAGTTTGATTCCCTAGCACCCATTCATACAGCTGGAAATGACAATACACACCTGTAACCCCAACCCTTTGGGGAGCTAATACTGGAGAATCACTGGGGACTTGGTGCCAAGCCAATCTGACCATCCCACCTCCCCCAAAAAAGCACAGCAGCTCCAGGCTCAGTAAAAGATTCTGTCTCAAGGAACCACATAGGAAGCCATCCTTGTTCTCCTCTGACCTCCCCACACGGGTGAACACACATTCAAACTATACACATGCACACGCACACACAAAGAAAAATGAAGATGTGAAACACAAAGAACACACTGAGTAGTATTTATATCAAGATCTTTGTATGCTTACAGACGAGCTACAGCCTTTCTTGCCAATTTCCGCTGTAATCGGCGATTTTCATCTGTATCACAAAGCACGTGATCTTCAGCTGCCCACCTATCCCAGCTAATTGAAAAAAGGGAGAAGGTGAAAATTTCGGTCTTTCATTTTGACATGAAACAAATCCTAAAGGCACCTTGAAGGAACAGAGGTGCCCAGAACTACTGACATATTGGAAAGCTATATAAAACCTTTAAAAACATAGTGACTGCAAATAAACTGCAAAAGTCAATCAGTCAATGCACAGAAATCAGAGCTTTTAAGATCAATCATAGATAATCCAACTATAATGGTCTTAAAAGTAACCATTTCTCTGGGTAAACAAGCTTTAAGAAGAAAGCAGAAACAGAAAATGAAACTTTTCTACAAGTGTTTCTAAAACTTAAAGAAGTTGTGTTTTTATTTAAAAGGCAATTAATGTTCAATATGGTCGTAACAAGTACACTCACCTTCTGTTCCAACCATTAAAATGGATCAAATATTCTGGGATCTTTCTTCCTTTTTCGTCTTTTCCAACAATAACATCGATGATCTGAAACAGGCAAACAGTGCTCACAAGTAGAACAAAAACAACAAAAAAATATATATATATATTTCAGGTCAGGGAAATTAGATCATAGTCCTGTTGGAAAAGAAAAGAGAGCATTCTCTCCTTTCTTTAGATGGAGAGCTGTGGTGAAACATTTTCAATAGCATTTTTTTTTCTTTTCCCTGAGTGGATGCCTCAAAATAGGAAACATCCGTCCAACTTCCCAGCGATTGGTCTCTGAGTTTGAGACAGGCGAAAGCCTCTTAAAACCATTGGTCTGCGGATTTGTCACTAATGATAGTCCAAACTGCAGGGCTGCAGCCCTGAGACCTCTGGGAGTTGTAGTCTCCGGGGGACACTGCCAAGTGCAATGTCCTGTGGAGCTAGCCACAGACTTCCACACCCCTGGAGAGAACATTTTGTTCAAAGGATACTGTCTGTTCCTCCCTCCTTCAGGGACTCAGGGGCAGAGCAGGCAGGAGGAGGGATAGTAAAGCGACTTAGACAACTGACATAGGGGGCTGAAATGGGAGTGATCAAAGGTGGGAAAAGCAGCCTAGATCTTGAGATGCCCCCACAGCACACCAACGCCCAAATATCGCAAAAGACGCACTTAAAGCCCGCTCCAGCTGTCTGCCATCAAAGACTTTGCCCCAGTGACCCCAAGGACCGAGACAAACCTCCACCCCCAGAGCGCTGAAAGATTCCTGGGCTGGAATACTTAGGCGCGGCCCCACATCTAGGCCTGGCGAACCGCAAGATGTGGCTCGGTTGGTAGACTTTTAGATGGGCTCGGGGCACGACTGTTCCCAAACAAATCCTTGGGCAATCGCAAACGTCAAAGCTTGCAGAGCCCTATGAGCCCGACATCGGGCCATCCTAGACTTCAGGCTGGGGGTCAACCATCTACCTATGGGAGGGGCAGACAAAAAAATTCAGCTAGATCCTGGGGACAATGACCTTGTAAATTGACAGCCAAGGATGACGATGAGTCAGTAGGCTAGGGGATCCAGGGAGGACCCATACAGCGCCGAACCACACAGACTGGGGGGAACCAACGAAAAGCTCAGGCTACACACCTGATCAGGCTAGCCCCCCGCGCTCAAACCGCCGCCCTCCCTCACGTAGCAACAGCGCGAGAGCGCCGCTGCTTGGCCGGAAGCGGAAGCGGAAGCATCCGGACCCCAGCCCTGACTCCCGCCCTCGGCGCCGACTCGCGAGCGACCTCTGCTGCCTGGGTTGCTTCGCACAGAAGCCCGGGCTGGAGCCGGTTCTGCTAGCCTCCCTTTCCGCGAACCCCAGCCCAGCCCGCGCGTCCTCCCTGTCCCTCCGCGGAGGCACCTTCGCATCGTACAGCACTCGCGCCTTGCTGGGGTCGGGCTCGAAGCACAGCACTTTCTCCCCAGAGTGGAATTTAAATTTCATGCCCTCGCTCGCGCTCATTTGCTCATCGTGGCGGAGGGCGAGGCTCCTGGGCGGGCGGAGCGCGCGCGGTAGGGGAAGGCGGGAGAGGAGGCGGCGCTCCGCCACCCGGGAGTGGCGGAGGCTGTGGCCGACCCGCCCTCGGCCCCTCTTGCCACCACCCACCGGCTCTGCGGAGGCCTCCGAAGTGCCTGGCGCGCCCTACCTCGCCTGCCCTCTTTGGGGCTCCCGGAGAGGTGCGGGCCGAGGTCGCGACCGTTTGATCGAGGTCTTGCGGCAGAACGTCCCCTTTTGTCCCCATGGCTTAGGGTCCCCGAGGCTTCCTGGCTGTGCACATGTGTGCGCGAAGCAGTCACCCCGGATGCGCGCTCTCTAGCCGGAGCGTGAGGGTCTCTTAGGTAGAGAGCAGATCTGGGGTGGGCATCAGGTGGCTGGATGATGTCTGCCCCCTGGAGCTGCTCGCCGGGGAGTGTGGCCGTGCCACCAGGATGCAGTGTTGGACCTGGCTGGAAAAGGGCAGTGGCTTTGGGCAAGGGGAGGAGATCATTCCGAGCAGTGACCAGAACACTCAGTCATCCTTCCAAGAGGACAGGCAGGTGGCAGGCCTAGAGGCCCCCAATTGACTGCGTGAGCAGTGGGCAAGCCAGGCAGATAGGTCTTTAAAGCGTTGTTAACATCTTATGTGGCTGCGTCCAGCACTCCTGCAGTTGCTTCCTCACGGTTTGTCCTCAGTGGATCAAAGCCACCCTGAAGATTGGAAGGATCTTTAACCTTTAAACCCTCTGTTAGCAGGGTACCCGTACAGAGGGAGTGCTCAGTAAATACTCCATGGACAAAAGACAAAGGAGGGCAGGCTTAAAGGACACACTTGCAGTGACAGAGACAGTGGTGCTGGCCTGTTTGTTTTTGAGTGGAAAGCCAGAGGGCAGTGTAGTTATTAAGACCCCGCTGGAACGTGGCACGGAAGCTAATCTCTGCAGCGTTAATGAACAACCCCACCGTTCTGTTCTTTGCCTCATCTTTCTCACTTCTAAGAGAAAATCCTACAGGCTTTGGAATCGGATACCCTTCCAGTGTTCCCTCCCAGCACTCTACTTACCCTTTTCTTGCATTTCCTGCTGCTGCTGAAGAATTTCCCCTCGTTAAGACGATAAGCTCCTTAAAGCTGGGGGTGGGGGAGTGTCTCATCCAATTCATCATTGTATAATTCTGACACACAATAAATATTTGATGAGAAAATGAACAGATTGCAGATTTATGGGATCAAATTCATAAACTCAGTGGCCAATTTGATATGAAGGAGGGGAGGGAAAGAAGAATCTGGGGAGATGTCCAGGTTTTCTCCCTTAAGGAGCTGGGTGAATGATGGCTCCACTGGCCAGGTGAGAGCTAGGAAGAGGGACAGGTTTGAGGAAGATGGCCAAATACTGACCAGTATGTAAAAGACTAGCACAGAAGCCAAAACTGGAAGCATGATTCTTCTCCAGGTTGTGAATATTGGGAATGTAGGAAGTGTCCCCTGAAATTGACAGGGGCAGTTCTGAAGTATAAGTATTTGCTTGTCATGTGTAAACCACACCTTTTGCTTCTTCTTGCCCGTGGGTGGGAAGTTCTGCTTCAGGCTTTAACCTTGGGGATTGAGTCTTTTGTTTCTCTCTATTTCCATTCTTATGTCATTGATCACTGCTTCTTTCTCTGCCCTCCCCTCCCCCGAAAGCCCAAGAATGTAAAAGCCACTCCCCCCAAAACAAACAAACAACAAAAAAAAAAACTTACTAATTTTGCCAATGACAACTCCCCTCTGGATGAGGGTCCTCTGGAGAGCTCTCTTCTCTTATGCAGTGGCGCATTCTTGGTCTTCTTGGGTGAAAGGGTAGAGCAGGTGTAGTAGACAGCTTCAGGTTCACTGAAAGATAAACTTCCAGACCAGGCACAGTATAGAAAGAAGGGGTTTCTTGAAGTTTACAGATCCAGGGGAAGTTATGTAATACCAGAAAAAGCTGCCCCCCTTTCACAGGTCCAAGGAGAGAGAGAGAGAGAAAGAGCCAGAAGCCAAAAGCCATACCAGGCAGCACACTTAGGAATTTCAGATGGAACTCAGGCACTTTGCATATGTTTAGATTGGAATTGCAAATCCACAACCACACCTTAGGGTTGGACCCTAAAATCTTTCCAGTGACACCTCCTCCAGCCAGGTGGTTGCAGATCCAAACTACAAACTAATAAAACACGGAATATATTGGGGGGCTTCTATTCAAACTACTACAGCAGGGTAAGCTTTAGAATATATTCTGTCATTTCCTAGCTTGTGACCTGAGGAAATGATTAGCATGTGTGAGTCAGTTTCTTTATGTTTAAGCTAAAAAGACTATGGCTCCTCCTTTATGGGGTTGTTTGAGGAATAAATAAGTATTCAGAGTACATGGCTTTGTTTAGTATCTGCTGGATAAATGCTCAATATTACTATTAATATTAGGCACTTCCGATTCATTTCTCCTGGACCCTATCCTTTCAGACAATATTTAATGGACTTCCTGAGTGCTATTGTACACACTTGGATAGAGTACATACATAAGCCCTGTTCTAAAAAGCTGGCCTATTTGAGAATGGCAGAGCCTACACCAGCAGGCCAGAGCCTTATGCATATCATGATAAAGCTGGTGTGGAGCAGGATAGCATAAGTCCATATTTTTTTCCTTGGAAGAGGGCAGGTGTCAGAATAATCTTCAGATAGGAAGTTAGTGTATAAGGTGTCCCCCACCACACACAGCAGGAGATTAAAAGTGCCACCAACCCTCTTATAACAAGTGCTTTTTAACCTCTCATTCAGCATAAGTCATGCAGTGGGTGACTGCTCTAGGATCATCACTTCCCTTTGTGTCATATCAGCTATTGAAAGACCCAGACCAGAGTAGCACCATGACAGGCCTCAGTCACTCTGTAGGCCCAGAATCAAGGGAAGAACAAGCAGTACCAGGAAAAACCATAAACTTGCTGTGTGAGCATGACTCAACATTCTTGCGGTCCTGGGCTGGATGGCCCAATAAGATCCACAGTCTCAGAGTTTTGTAAATGTCAACCAATCAAATGAATGTAACCGTGCGCGCCAACCTGTTCAAATGTAACCGCCGCTTGCTGAGCCAATTAAGTTTGAAATTCCCCTAGACCTAGCCCGCCAAAATCCTAAGACCAATCAAGAACCCCCAAGTACAGTTAATGTTCAAATTAGCCAATCATGTAGTTGCGTAGGTGATAGTCCTCTCCCCCTTGCTCAAACCTCAATAAAAAGCCCGCCATTCTGCTTCTCCAGGCTCTTGCATGGATCCACTGCATTGGTGAAGGCAAGAGACCGAGCTTAAGCCCGAGTAAAGCTCTTTGCGTTTGCATACGTGTTTGGCCTTCCTTGGTGGTCACTGGGGGCGCCATAAACTGGGCATTACACTAAGTCTCTAGCCCTGTTTCTGCGTAGCCTGTTTTTATTGGTGTTGGTGTTTGGTTGTTTTGCCTTGCTTTATATTTGTGTTGTTATGGGGCCTTGCTGTGTTACCCACGCTGGTCTGGAATTCTTGGCCCAAGAGAGCCTCCTGCCTTAATTTCCCCAGTAGCTGTGGCCTCAGGCACCAGACAGTTTCATTCTGGTGTTTGCCCTAGCGCTCACTTTGGCCCGCCTACCAGGTTAAGAGTCACTGGGAAAGTAAATGAAGCTGATACAGTAGCACTCACTCCGGTTATACATTTGGAACAGCTGGGGAACTTGTGAGACACATCACTGCCAGACATTGTAATTTACTTTCCTTAGCTCTCATGTGACGTCAGCATACAGGTAGAGCTGAGAAACAGTGTTCAAAACCAATCTGGCAATCCTTTTTACTCTTCCTGTGATTGGGATTGTAACGGGGTGCTAGGTTTCCAGGAAAGTCCTTGAACCCCAAGCCCTACGTTTGTTTCTAATTTTAATGAAATAATTGAATAAAAAAGAAGACTGAAAGGATAATTATTAAATTAGTATATTGATTGAGGGAAGTACAGAGCCAAGGTAAGGCACCCACGTAGCAAGAGATCCCACGTGGAGGGCCTGGGCAAAAAAAAGCGTGGAAAGAAAAGAAAGTTAAAGGAGCTCCTGCCATGTGGGGAGCTGAAGGGGATAAAGGAGCCCATGTGGAGAGTAAGGGCTAGGGCCCAGCCAAGGGAAAAACTCACGCAGGGCTGGAAGTCCTCACTGGTCAGAGAGCCTGCCCTCTCCTTGCAAAGATATTTATAACCTTTAGTGGTAGGTTGGCTCAGGTGAACCAGAGGGACCACTGGTTGGTTAGGGCTATGGGCTCTGTCAGGAAGAGGCTAGCCCCTGGCACCAAGTTCTGAGGATCTGAACTTGACCAACCACAATGTTTAAATCCTATGAAAGACCTCTCTCCCAGGAGGGTTCCTGGTTTTTCCTAGCAAAACAGGTCTAGGGAACTAGGCAAGAGATAAGAAGTCAGATCATCTTTGATATCTAGAAAGTGCAGACTTTCCTGCCTCTTTTTTTTTTTTTTTGTTTTTCAAGGTAGGG
Organism: Orientallactaga sibirica; assembly: GCA_036365145.1. Classification (NCBI taxonomy): domain Eukaryota; kingdom Metazoa; phylum Chordata; class Mammalia; order Rodentia; family Dipodidae; genus Orientallactaga; species Orientallactaga sibirica. Next base: position 4,630,675 of record JAEOAD010000982.1, read on the forward strand.
TCTCACTGTGGTCCAGGCTGACCTGGAATTAGCTATGTAGTCTCAGGGTGGCCTGGAACTCATGGTGATCCTCCTACCTCTGCCTCCCAAGTGCTGGGATTAAAGGCGTGAGCCACCACGCCCGGCTCTTTCCTGCCTCTTACCTTCAGGGGTTCAGTCACCCTAACTTTACCCCCTCACAGGATTAAGTAAGGGCACGTGATACACTCTTAGGAAGATATTTCTGGAAGAGACTCTCCCATCCTCCTTAGTGAAAGAACTAGGCGTAGTTTAGTCTCCTCTTCTTCTCTAGGCACACTTTTTAGTCGGCATAGAATTAAGGGTAAATGCTATAGACATCTTGGCACCAGGGAGATTGTCACGGTCACTGAAGCCTTGAGAATGAGAAAGCTCAAAGGCAGGACTTGCTCTGCTGGGTCATTAGCGCTTCTTGAGTCCCAGACTCACTGAATTAAGCCACTGCTTAAGTGTAGGCTTCTTGTTGCATGGCCAAGTAAGTCCCTGAGCCACTAAAAAAAAGTATCCTGACCATGCCGCTCATCTTGTTGCTATCTAGTCTATCTACACTGCGGATTATACTAATATTAGCCATACGGGCCCTCAAAGGTGAGCATGCATTTTTCCATGGATATACAGAAAAAAACGTGATGGTGCATTTGGAATATATTTTCACATATATTCAGGAGGAAATACAGTTTGGTTTTGGTTTTTGTAGCTTGTTTGTTTTTTTCAATGCAGAGTCTCACTCAAGCCCAGGTTGACCTCGAACTCATGCTGTAGCCTCAGGCGGGACTATCTAACACGGATCCTCCAATCTCAGCTTCCTGCATACTGGAATTAAAGGCATGATCCACCACTCCTGGCTTAAATATGTTAGGAACGAAGCGTAAACCTAATCACCACTTATGTTGTGGTTTCAGTCTGAATGTTTGTATTATTTTTGATACACATGGTAAGCAAATTTGTGAGCCAAGCCATTTATAAAATTAAGTACAATATGAATTACACTTAGGTTCCTTTGTTGGTATTAAGCAGAACTACATTCTAAGAATATGTTTGTGATTAATGAATATTCTAATCGATGTTGTAGCAAGCCTTTTAACCACAGTAATGCTTCTTTTGCAAGTTTATTTATTTATTTAGTTGTGCTGGGGCTCAAATCCAGGGTCTCAAGCACATACCCACTGCATGAGTTAGGCTGAACAAGAGGTAAAAGGGACTTGTTATAAGAGGGTTGATGGCACTTTTAATCTCCTGCCTGAATGTTGATGTCACATAAGGTCCTCATGCACAGGACCTCATTTACTCTACCAACTGATGATCTATATTCCCAGCCCCATAAGTGATCGTGTATAAGAGTTAATATTTGCAGGGGCTGGAGAGATTGCTTAGTGGTTAAGTACTTGCCTGTCTGAAGGCTAAGGTCCCCGGTTCAAGGCTTGATTCCCCAGAACCCACTTAAGCCAGATGCACAAGGTGGCGCATGCATCTAGAGTTCCTTTGCAGTGGGTGGAGGCCCTGGTGCACCCATTCTCTATCTATCTGCCTCTTTATCTGTCTGTTGCTCTCAAAAAAAAAATAAAAAAAAATTTTTAAGAGTTAATGTTTGCAGGTTTGGGATTTTCAAGTCAAGTGGAAATGATCTTCATGGTTTCTCAGCTCCCATCCCTAATTCTACACCTGACGCAGAGTTGTAGTTCAAAGGTAAAACCAAGCAATACATTATAGCACTATTATGAAGCTGTGCTTACAATATTATAGCAACAAAGTTTCCTAGCTCAAGACCTCAGGATCATCAGGAACACACTTATTGAACTTGAATTGAGCAAATTGGGTGGATTTGTCTGTCATTTCAGTCAGGGAGAAGGTACACCAGGGGAGCTGTGGGTATGTGAGTGAGGAAGGGTGAAAAAGAGGACTTGAACTTGGGCTATGTGATTGGGGGAGGGGGTAAAGAAAGCAGGGCTTTGCTCTGAGTCGGAAGCTGTCAAGGAGATTTGATTCTTGACTTTTGAGTACATCTTTCCTAGAACAAGAAAACATGACATTGAAGCTAAAATTGTAATAGGTAAAGAAATTTCTGCCTTCATAGTAGCCTGCAGAAGGGACTGTTTCAGGGCTTGTGTCTGGAAAAACTTCATGCTTTGTCTTGTATTCAGGCATAATTATAGAGCACTGTTATTTTTGTTTTGATCTTTCATGACCACTAAGAAGTTTGTCAGCTTTCTGTAACATTGTTTTTGGTCAGAAGGACAACACCCTGGCCCAGCTATGAATGCCAAACTGATTCCCAGAGGTTAAGGGCTTCTTGGAATTTTTTTCAGTGGTCAAAGTCTGTTGAGTATTTACTTTTTTTTTTTTTTTTGAAGGTGTGCATTACCACACCTGGCCCTTTTTATTTTTAGTTTTTTTTTTTTTAATTGAGATAGAAAGAGGCAGAGAGAGAGAGAGAGAAAGTACCAGATAGCATCCTTTTTTTTTTTTTTTTTGGTTTTCGAGGTAGAGTCTTACTGTAGCTCAGGCTGATTTGGAATTCACTCTGTAGTCTCAGGGTGGCCTCGAACTCATTGTGATCCTCCTACCTGTCTCCCAAGTGCTGGGATTAAAGGCGTGCCCCACCAGGCCCGACCCTTTCAAAATATTTTTTTACTATTATTTATTTATTTGACAGAGGAAGAGGGAAAGAGAGGAGAGAGAATGAGCACACCAGGCCTCCAGCCACTGCAAATGAACACCAGATGCATGCACTCCCTTGTGCATCTGGCTAATGTGGGTCCTGGGGAATCAAACCTGTGTCATTGGGCTTTCCAGTCCAATGCCTTAATGGTTAAGCCATGTGTCCAGGCCCAGAAAGCACCCTTTTTATCCAAGTTGAATGGAGTCCTCAACATAAGTTCCCCTCCAACATTTTCTTTGCCAAGGACCATTAGGCCATTTGTAGCCCTACAACTCTATCTTTTTTTTTTTTTTTTTTTTTTTTTTTTGGAGGTAGGGTATCACCCTAGGCCAGGCTGACCTGGAGTTCACTATGTAGTCTCAGGCTGGCATCGAACTCATGGCGATTCTCCTACCTCTGCCTCCTGAGTGCTGGGATTAAAGGTGTTGCCAGCAAAGCCAAAGGATCCCAGTTCGATTCCCCAGGACCCACGTTAGCCTGATGCACAAGGTGGCGCATGAGGCTGGAGTTTGTTTGCAGTGGCTGGAGGTCCTGGCGCCCATTCTCTCTTTCAAGCATGTGATATAAGAAATCCATCAAGACTTCAAAGGCTGTCCGTAATTCCACGACACATCTATCAGTGGTTTGCAAGAAGTGAGCAAGGCCTAGAAAACTGGCCTTTTTGGAGGCCCTGAAGCACGCATTCTCTCTCTCTTTCTCTCTCTCTGTTTCTCTGTCAAATAAATAAATAAATAAATAAATAAATAAATAAATAAACAAAATCTGTTTGCAAAATCTGTTTGCAATGTGTGCAATGCTTTAATCCCAGCACTCAGGAGGCCAAGGTAGGAGGATGGCCGTGAGTTCAAGGCCACCCTGAGAGTACAAAGTGAATTCCAAGTCATCCTGTGCTAGAGGGAGACCCTATCTTGAAAAAACAAAAATAAATAAAAATAAATATATAAATAAATAAACAAAGCTGTTTGCAAGAGGGGATTCCTAAAGGATGAGTGGGACAGTCTCCACATGACACTCCTGGTGCTCTGGGCGTCCGTGAAAACAGACGTCATCAGACGTCCACTGAGCTAAGGATTCCGAGCCTTCCTTCCCTGCATCTGCTGTGGGAAATCCCTCGGCACCTCAAAGCACGTCTGTAATTCCAAGACACATCTATTGGTGCTTTGCAAGAGGCGAGCAAGGCCTAGCAAACTGGCCTTTTCAGAAGAGGACAACCCGTGTGCCATCCATGGCAAGTCTGAAATCGTTATGTCACAAGACACAGTCAGCTAGGACGGCACACTGGTGGAAGCACACCGCGTCATCCTTTCTGATGGAGAACACCACGTGATGTGACAGTGTCCTACATGAAGCCAAAACATCACTACAAATTTGGTGGAGAATTGGAAGATGGGGGCAGAAATGAGGTTGTGGCAGGTTTATTTTATTTTATTTTATTTTATTTTAATATTTTATTTTTTGTTTTTCTTTTTAAATATTTTTTATTCTTATTTATTTATTTGAGACAGGGAAAGAGGTAGAATGTGTGTGTGTGAGAGAGAGAGAGCAAAAATACACAAGGTGGGGCATGTGTCTGGAGTTCATCTGCAGCAGCTGGAAACCCTGGTGCCCCCATTTTCAATCTCTCACTCCTTCTGTCTCTCTTATAAATAATAATAATAAAATCATAATAATAAAATAAATAAAATGTATTAAGAGTTATTCTCACGCCTTTCATCCCAGCAGCACTGGAGAGGGAGGCTTAGAGAGAGTAGGGTTGTGGCTGTGAGTTCGAGGCCAGCCTGAGATGACAGAGTGAATTCCAGCTTAGCCTGGGCTAGAGCCAGACCCTACCTCTAAAAAAAAAAAAAAAAGGAAACCAAAGAAATAAATATAACATCTACCTTAATTATAGTGTCATGTAGCTAACAGCAGGAGGAGGTGTTTAGTGATTATATATATATATATATATGAAATATGGATAATATATATTCATTTGATATATTAAATATTATGTATTATACATAATATATACAAATATAAGTATATATTTAAATTTATATATAAACTTATATGCAAATATGTAAATTTACATATGAATATATATTTAAACTTATACATATATTATATACATAAGTATATGATATATATTTCCATATAATGTACAATATATTGTTTTATGTGTTATATATTATTATATATTATATATACTACATAATATATATATATATACAAATATATACACACTTATATGTAAATATGTAATTTATGTATATGTCATAATAGGATTAGGGTCAAGGTTATATGTAAATTTATATACATAAATACATATATGTATATATATATTTTTTGGTTTTAGATGTAGGGTCTGGTTGACCCAGAAATCACTCTGGCGTCTCAGGGCTGCCTTAAACTCACGGCCACGACCCTTCTACCTCTGCCTGCCCAGTGCTGCGGGGATGAAATATTTGAGTGCCACCATGCCCAAGTGATTATTGCTATTATTATTATTATTATTGTTATTATTATTATTATTTGGTTTTCCTTATTATCATTATTGTTACTACTACTATTGTTATTATTGTTTGGTGTTCATCATTATTGCTATTATTTGGTTTTAATTATTATTATTTCTTTTCATTATCATTATAGTATTATTTGTATCATTATTATTACTATTATCATTTGGTTTTCCTAACTACTACTACAACTACCACTACTACTATTTTCCTTTTTCTTATTATTATTATTATGACTATTAGGTTTTCCTTATTATTACTATTGCTATTACTATTATTTGGTTTTCATTGTTATAACTATTATTAATATTGTTATTATTTGGTTTTCCTTATTATTACTACTACTACTATTATCTCATCATTGTTACCAATATTATCACTACTATTTGGTTTTCTTTATGACTATTAATAATAATAATAATTTTTTTTCCCGAGGTGGGGTGTGGCTGCAGCAGCTCAGGCTGACTTGGAACTCATGCGCTGACCTCGTCCTCCTGTCCTCCTGACCTCCATTCTGTTCTGGGTCCAGCGGCATCCACGTCCAGGTCCAGGCACAGACTGGGCATCAGTGCCAGTGCGGTGGCTTTCAGCCATGGGGATGGGGGCAGTGGGTTGGGGTGGTGGGGATTCAAACCTGGGCTCCTTTGGCTTCGCATGCAGGCGGACAGACAGACAAATGGAGTGAACAGCTGCTAAAAATGATGTCCAATGGAACCCCTGGGTAACATAAAAATGATGTCCAATGGAAGGGGGCCTCGAGTTCAAGACCAGCCTGAAACCACAGAGTGGGTTCTGGGTCAGCCTGGCCTACAGCTACACCCGACCTCAAAAAACCATATTAATAATAATAACAATAATTTAAAGAATAATAAATAATAAAATAAAAATTTAAAGTAAAATAAAATGATAAGTAATAAAATAGAAAGTTAAATAAATAATAAAATTAAATAAAATTAAATTAAAAAGTAAAATAAAGTAATAAAATAATGAATAATAAAATAAAATAATATACTAAAATTACAAAATAAATTAAATAAAATGACAAATTAATAATATTAATAATAAATACCACAGAGGTGGTCAGTGCAGGGATTAAGGTTAGTTCTAGACAGTTCAACATTGAATCTGACCATCCCATCTCTCCACAATCGGAAGTTCTATCCTAAGAAGTGTAGGTGCTGCTGCTTCTTGGGAACTTTGGTTCACAGAGGCAATGGGTGCAAAGAGGACATCTAGGGAGGGAAAGATGGCTCAGCGGGTAAGCGTTTGGCTGTGAACACTAAGGACACCGGTTTGAGGCTCGATTCCCCAGGACCCACGTAATCCAGATGCACAAATTGGAGCACGCTTCTGGAGGTCGTTTGCAGTGGCTGGAGACACAGGTGCACCAATTCTCTCTCTCTCTCTCTCTCTCTCTCTCTCTCTCTCCTCTTTCAGGCACTCATATAATTATTAAACAAATAATAATTTTTAAAAAAGGAAGACTGGGGCTGGAAGATTGCTCAGCGGTTAGGGTACATGCTTGCAGAGCCTAAGACCCTGAGATAAACTCCCCAGTATGCAAGCAAAGTCAGATACACAGCCTGGGAGAAGAGAGGGAGTTACACGTCAGCCTCGGCTGTCCCCAAATTCACTGAGATCTTCCTGCCTCTGCCTCCGACAGATTAAAGGTGTGCACTGCCACATTGGTCCATTGGAGATCTGAAATCTGTGTTGTGGCTGACTCCAAATAAGAGCTCTGGGAGATAAGGGACACGGGGTCTTGCTCCTTCCAGAGAGTTCTGCAGTGTTGCAACCCACTCTGGCTAACGTTCTCTTTACTGATTAATTCCCATCATCTTTGCACACTCATTCTAACAATAGTTGACACTTCAGAATGTAGGAAGGCTTTTCTAGATCTGAGATGGAAATTCAATGTCAGTCTTTTTTTTTTCTTTTCATTTTGACTAAATCAAAACAACTGCAAGCAAAGAACTATAGCTCACTACAGAAAATAACAGTAACACAGGCTTCTGGCTTGACAGGCATATAGTGAGGCTGAAGAAGGTAGGATCTTACTATGTGCCTCTTAATTATATGTATTCTTTTTTTTATAAAAAAAAATATATTTTAGAGGGCTGGAGAGATGGCTTAGTGGTTAACTGCTTGCCTGTGAAGCCTAAGGACCCCAGTTCAAGGCTCAATTCCCCAGTACCCATGTAAGCCAGATGCACAAGGTGGTGCATGCATCTGGAGTTCATTTGCAGTGGCTGGAGGCCCTGGTGCACCCATTCCCTATCTATCTGCTTCTTTCTCTCTGTCTGTCACTCTCTAATAAATAAATAAAAATGATTATATATTTTCGCCGGGCACAGTGGCACACGCCTTTAATTCCAGTACTCAGAAAGCAGAGGTAAGAGGATCTTCGTAAGTTCAAGGCCACCCTGAGACTACAGATTGAATTCCAGGTCAGCTTGAGCTAGAGTGAGACCCTACCTCGAAAAACAAAACAAAACATATACATATACATATACATATAAATATATCTGTAGTCTGAGGGTGGCTTTGAGCTCACAATGATCCTCCTGCCTCTGCCTCCTGAGTGCTGGGATTAAAGCCGCATGCCACCATGCCATGCTAAAATATATATATATTTTTATTTATTTGCATGCAAAGAGATACAGGGACAGAGAAGGAGAGAGAGAGAGACTGAATGGGAGCACCAGGGCCTTCAGTCACTGCAAACAAACTCCAAATGCCTGTGCCACTTTGTGCATCTGGCTTATATGGGTACTGGGGAATCGATCCTAGGTTGTTAGGCTTTGCAGCAAGCACATGAACCGCTGAGCCATTTCTTCAGCCCTATATTTATTATTTTTTGCAGTACCAGGGAGTCCAACGTTTTGCTTTCATGAGGCAAGTCCATTCCACTGAACTATGCCCCCCCCCAGTTCCCAGTGCCAAAATAATTGCTATAGAAACTTCTAGATCCAAATATGATTGACACATCATCTTTAATAATTCCTTACTACCTGGAAATCATTCACTGTAATGCTTAAAGTACCAAGACCCGGTGATGTTGGGGAGGTCGAAGGCTGTGTGTATAAGGATAGTAAAAAGCTACTACATGGGGTTGTGTGTGCTTTTGTTGTTGTTGTTTTTTAATTTTATTTTCCAAGTAGGGTTCCACTGTAGCCCAGATGGACCTGGTACATACTATGTAGCCCCACACTGGACTTGAACTCACAGTGATCCTCCCACTTCAACCTCCCGAGTGCTGGCATTAAAGGTGTGTAACACCACATCCAACTGCCATACAGTTGTTTTTTTTTTTTTTTTTAATATGGAACTCTCTCTGTCTCTGATAGATAAACTATTTTTTTTGTTTTTTATGGTTTTTTGAGGTAGGGCCTCATGGTAGCCCAGGCTGATTTGGAATTCACTAGATAAAAAAGATGGAAATGCTTATTTACCGGATTGACCATTGCACATTTTACACTCACTGAATTATGACACTATATCCCATAATTCCTTCAATTAAGTTAATTTGAAAAATTGAAAATTAGTAGAGACAGATGGCAACTGTGCTAATTGAACAGATGAGCAACAAATCCCTATAAGCACTTCTAGTACTGGTCTTTGTGTCTTAGAGCTGATTTGAGAGAGACAGAGATCTCATTAGTTCTTTTAGGGACAAAGGTAGAAAATATTTGCTTATATAGTTAAGCAATAGTTCTGTTTCCTACAACCACAAAGCCAGAGACCATTTTATGCCATGTATAACCCAATGGCACTGTATGAAGACTTTTCAGTGAATTTTTGATTTTATATTAGACATGTTAACTTCAAATGGTACATTAGTTAAGATAAAATTTTCAAAGGAAAATAACTTGCCTTTCCAAACCATCCATTTCCATACAAACCAATATTCATCTCCTCACTGAAATCTGAACTGAAAACACAGTCAGCAGATGAAAAACATGATAATGAAACATGCACACAGACTTACCGAGGTGTACAAGTGTCCCTCACTGTTCACTGCCAAATACAGCTTGGTTTGAACTCCTTGAATAGCCACCACTCGAAGACCCACAGGGATGAGGTTAAACAGAGCTGAAATTTCATAGAAAGTGAAAAGGTTACACTTCTTGATTTCATAGTTTTCCAATGTGTTCCACAGTAGTATCTGGCTCCCTAAAGGTAGTATGGACTGGACAAGTATATACATAGACACGTAGGCACATAAAAACTAAAGCCTCATTCTACCTTCTAGGGTACTTGACTCATGGTTTCCATTACAGTCATTTAACCGGAGCTATAAGTACATATTCTCAAACACTCCAGGTAGAATGGAAGATTCTAGACTCAGTACCCTAGTTTCTAGAATCAGAAGTGAGGAATATTGATGCTTCTTGGGTGATCTGCCACCAGGAATTGTTTTGCACATTAAATAGCATCATCCTTTATAAATATTTTATATTAATTATTTATAAAATTAAATATTTTTTTCTTAAATTTATTCATTTGAGAGAGAGAGAGAGAGAGGCAGAGAGAGAGAATGGGCATGCCAGGGTCTTCAGCTGCAGCAAACGAACTCCAGATGCATGTGGCACCTCGTGCATCTGGCTCCCATGGGTACTAGGGAATACGTCATCAGACCTTTGGCTTTGTAGGCAAGCACCATAACCACTAAGCCATCTCTCCAGTCGAAAACTAAGCTATTAAACTGCTTCCCTAGGTAGTTGACCAAATTTACACAGCCAAGCTCGGATATATCTGTCAGTTGGGAAGTGATTCCTATACTCTTACAAGAGACATTATTAGTCCAATAACTTCATTTAAATAATCTGTATAATTTCCAATCTAAACCCCCCTCCAAACATAAGTAGACCTTGTAATAAAAACTCATATTCTCAGCCGGGCGTGGTGGCACATGCCTTGTTAATATTCACCATGGGGTTGTGGGTTATGAGAGCAGCAGTCAGTCAGTGTGGGTGGCAGGGGGATGATGCCTATGAATGTTCATGTCTATGGACAGTCTTCTCTACACCTGTTAATGAAGCAGGTAATTCCATAAGTGTTATTTCATTTACTTCTCACAATAATTCTATAAACGTGGTGGTGAGTTTTTTTTTAACAAGTGAAGGCAATTAAGGCCCAATGAGATGAAATCATATACTGTAAATGGGATACTTAGCAAGCAACCCTCCAAAGATAGCACCTCCTGAGTGTGTCTGAATCTCTCCTTACAAGACTGTACCTTGAGCTTATTTGCCATTGACTATCTTGATTCTATGCAGGACAGAAATGGGGCCAATGAATAGAACCTGCAAGAGACCAAATTTGCGTTCATTTTGGTATAGCCATTTCTAACAGTCCACAAGCAGATGGCATAGACATATCTTGGGAGGTAATCCATGTACTGCCACTGGAAGTGTTCCCAGAGAGGTAGTAGTGGTAGTGTTGGCCAAAGAGACCTGTTTAAGTGCTTGCTAGATGTTGTAGAAGGGATTCTAGAGTTTACTGTATGATTGGATCGCGTCATCAAAGACCCTACACAACAACTACCACAGAAACCTGTTCCTCCAAAGCTGGGTACGTGTAGCAAGCTAAACAAGAGAAAGTATCCTCTGACAGTGTCAGTAACAGCTGAAAAGAGAAGAATTATTGAAGTATTTCTAGGGTTTAGAGTTGGTAACTGGTCATATGATAGTTTCAGGACAGAAGTTTTTAAGTATGACTCTTAAAAATTCTAATCTGAATTTTTGAAGGAGGTGAGTTGCTGGAAGTCAGTGGTATTATCTTTGGGACACATGACCCATAGAGATTGACTGTTAAAATCATGTGAGTTTTAAAAAAAATCCCTAAAACGCAAAGAACTTCAGAGACCGGAGGAGCTAAGAAGACATGATGACTAAATAGAATGAACCATTTTGGATTGAATCCTGAAGACAAACAAGGCAATTAGTGGAAATTTGGTAAAATCTGAGAAAGAATATAGCTTAGTCAGTAATGTTCTTAACTTAGTATTGACAAATGTAGTGCACTATAAAAGATATTAACTTTAAAGAAAACTGAGGAAGTTAAAGGTATAGAGGAACTAATTGTATTATTTATACAACTTTTTAGGGAATACGATAATATTAAAACTTTTAGTTAATTTTTTAAAATTGAGGTTCATTTGCCCTGCCCTTCACGGTTTGCTTCACTTGATCCATTTTGTCATAGTTTGATGTGTCTTCTAATGTGTGGTTGTTTAATTTCTTACCTTGATCTGGAAAGCACCTCAGAGCTGATCTAGTGCAAACTGTGTTTCTATTTCACATATCTATATGGAAATAAGTGGTGAGATTTTGTTGGGTTGTAGCAGTTATATCAATCTTTATCTCATTATATTTGCTCTAATTTTTAATAAAAATTATTTATTTATTTTCAAGGAGAGAGAGAGAGAGAATGTAGTGCACCAGGACCTCTAGCCAATGCAAATGAACACTAGATGCATGTGCCATTTTGTGCATCCAGCTTTTTGTGGGTACTAGGGAATCGAACCTGGGTTGTTAGGCTTTGCAGGCAAGAGCCATACTTCTGAATCATCTCTCCATTTTAAATTTAAAGCCACTGTTGTGGTTTCTGTACATTTCAGCTCCCTTTTTTTCACCTACATGGCAGCATACTATTCGGTTGCTATGTAAAAATTCCAAATTACCAGGCCCAATCCAGGCTAAGCTTACTGTTAGGTTGGGATGGGCTCCCAAGATGGAGTCACCATGGATTGGGAGACAGTGGAAGGAGATCAGCATGAGTTCGATGGCAGCCTGAGACTACCTAGTGAATTCCAGTCAGCCTGGGCTAGAATGAAACCTTACTGTGAAAAAATAAGAGTCTCTCTCTCTGTCTCTGTCGCTCTCTCTCTCTCAATCTCTAGCCCTCATTTTACTTTATTTTTCTTCTTCAGCTATGGTATCAGTCTAGCTCAGGTTGATCTGGAATTAACTATGTAGTCTCAGGGTGGCATCTACTCTTGGTGATCTTCCTACCTCTGCCTCCCTAGTGCTGGGATTAAAAGTGTTTGTTTATTTGTTTGTTTTATTTGTTTTTTTGAGGTAGGGTCTTGCTGTAGTTCAGGCTGACCTGGGATTGACTATGTAGTCTCAGGGTGGCCTTGAACTCATGGTGATCCTCATATCTCTCCCTCCCTAGTGCTGGGATTAAAAGCGTGCACTACCAGGCCAGGCTTTTATTTATTTTATTTATTTATAGAAACTGAGTTTATTTGCAGGCAAGTGGTTTAACCACTGCCATCTCTCCATCTTGGGATTTATTTTTACCTTCTTGGTTTTTTGAGGTAGGGTCTCACTCAAGTCCAGGCTGACCTGGAATTCACTGTCATCTCACTAGAACTCATCGATCCTCCAATCTGCCTCCTGCCAACATGCCTGGCACTCCAGCTCTTTTTTTTAGAGTTATTTTATTTTTGTTTATTTATTTGAGAGACAGGCATATAGAAAGATAATTAAAAATTATTTTCCACTATCTACTTCTGTTTTCAGATGTACTGTAATGTTATCTTCAGATGTATGGTTAAACTGTGTGTGTTGGCACACACTTGTAATCCAATTATTCCAGAGACTGAGGCTGGAAGAGAGTTGGAGACTATCCTGGGATACAGAGAAAGACCTACTCTAAATAAATAATAAACAAACCAACAAATAAGTGCAAAGTGTGGTTTTGTTGTGGTTTCAATGGGAACTGTCCCCCACAGGCTCAAGTGTCCACCAGGTGGCGCTGTTTTGGGCGGTTTGGAACCTTTGGCACTGTGGCCTAGCTGGAGGAAGGTGGAGAATGGGACTTGGAAAGTAGTACCCACCTCTGGTTCTGACCCAAGCTCTCAGCAGGGTCAAGCCCCTGCTGTCATGGATGTGTTAGAGCTTTCAAGAAAGTTCGAGAAAGCTGTTAAGGCATTTGCCTGCAGAGCCTAGGAACCCTGGATCAATTGCCCAGTTCCCATGTAAGCCAGATGCACAAGGGGCACATGTGTCTTGGGTGTGTTTGCAGTGCCTGGAGGCCCTGCTGTGCCCATTCTCTCTTTCTCTCTGCCTCTTTCTCTCTCTCCCTCTCTCTCTCAAGTAAATAAATAAATAAAATATTTTTTTAACAAATCACCGGACAGTCAAGAGGATGTTAGGTCAGACACACAGGTGGACAATGCAAGGATTAAGGTTAGTTCTAGAAAGTCCGACTTTGAATCTGACCATCCCATCTCTCCACAATCGGAAGTTCCATCCTCAGAAGTGTAGGTGTGGCTGCTTTTCGGGAACTTTGGTTCACAAAGGCAATGGGTTAAAAAGGGCATCTCGGGTGGGAAAGATGGCTCAGTGGATAAGCGTTTGCCTGTGAAGCCTAAGAACCCCTGTTTGAGGCTCGATTCCCCAGGGACCATGTAAGCCAGATGCACAAGTTGGTGCATGTATCTGGAGTTCATTTGCAGTGGCTAGAGACCCTGCTGCGCTGATTCTCTCTCCCTCTCTCCTTCTCTCTGTCACTCTCAATAAATAACTCAACAAATATTAATTTTTTAAAAAGGAAGACTGGGCCCGGAAAAATGGCTCAGCGGTTAAAGCAAGGGCTTGCAAAACCTAAGAACCTAAGTTAAATTCCCTAGTATGCAAGTCAAGTCAGATACACAGCGTGGGACAGGAGAGGGAGTTACAGTTCAGCCTAGGCTGGCCACCAACTCACTGAGATCCTCCTGCCTCTGCCTCCAACATCTACTGAGATTAAAGGTGTGCACCACCGCATTGATCCAGATTTTTAAAATATTATTTTTATTTATTTATCATTTGAGAGAGAGTGAGAGAGAAGCAGCTAGGGAGAGAAAATGAGCATGTCAGGGACTCCAGCCACTACAAACAAACACCAGAGCAGTGTGCCAACTTGTGTACCTGACTTTAAGTAATTTTTTTAAAAAGGGGATGGGGTTCAAAAATGGGGCAGAATGATTGCCTAGCCTATCTGGGTTCTGAGTTCCATCCCAGAAACCAGCGTGAAACAAAACAAAACAAAGTGAAATGCATGAAATGCAATGCAAAGTTTGAGATTTACTGAACTTGTGATTATACAATTATCTATTTTTTTGTTTTTTTTTTTTGTTTATTTTTTGAGGGTTTCACACTAGTCCAGGGTGACCTGGAATTCACAATGTAGTCACAGGTTGGCCAAACACTCATGGTGACCCTCCTACCTCTGCCACCATGGGGGCTGGGATTAATGACACTGTGAACTAGCTGGAGGAAGATGGAGAGGTGGAAACAAAAAAGTGAAAGTACCCATCTCTGGTTCTCAACCCAAGATTCTCAGCAGGTGTCAAGACCCTTTTGTCATGGATGTTTAGTAGGATTTCAATGCCAGCCTGGAACTCAATGGTAATCATCACCATGGTCCCTCAACCTCATAGGTGCTAACATTAATAATTTATCAAGCTGGAAAGGTGGGGAGCTGGACTTGGTAGTACCCATCTCTGGTTTAATCCCAGCACTTGGGAGGCAGAGTTGTCATGGATGTTAGTGAGTTCTGATGCCAGCCTGGAACTCAATGGCAATCAGGTCAGCCTGAGCCAGAGTCAACCTAAGAGTGCTGAAGTAATAATTTATCAAAGAGAAAGGTGGCACCTGAGAGCATGAATCTCCTGTTTCTTTAGGATACAGGGGGCACACATCTCTTCTTGGCAAAATGGAAGAGATTTCTGTGCCCCTATTAAGCACCGATAACCTGTGATGGTTCAGCCATTGCATAACCATTTTTCCCCTTTATACTCTAAGTCTGTACAAAATTATGATAGAATTAAGTGAGATTTTAGAGCAACACTTCTCTCTAAGAGCGAGAGAGCATAACTCTAAGAGACAGAGTGGGCAAAATAGGCACACTGAATAAAGATGTTCTAATCTGTTGTCAATTTGACTTGCCAATTCAATGTGTTATTAAGTTTTTCAGACTACAGCATACAGATGACATTATAAGTCAATTCTTTGGGGGCCGGGAATATGGCTGAGTGGGTAAGAGAACTTATGATCTAAGCCTGAGGACCTGATGTGAAGCCTCAGCAAGCATAATAAAAGGTGGGCATGGCCACATATGCATATAGCCCAGTCCTAAGGACAGTAGAGTCAGGAGAATCACTGCAGCTCACTGTCCAGCCAGCCTGGCTCAAAAATAGCAGCTCCAGGTTCAGTGCCAGACCCTGCCTCATGGAAGGAAAATCAGAACACTGACACAGGAAGACATCCAGAATTCTACTCTGCCTCTCCACCTGTGCACATGTGCATCCTGTCTGTACTGTCCACCACACACACCACGCACACACAAAATCAATGCATCTGTCCTCTACTTTATCAGAGAGAACTTCCTCCCCTCCTCCAAGAAGAAACTTTTACCATTCATTCTTAACCTGCTGCATTTGAAAACATGTATTCTTTGTATTAACAGAAGTTCCTCTGGATCCAGACAAGAAAAAAAAAAATCACAGCACAGATTTTATAAGGAAAGCATACCCTTTCAGGTTTACAAATATCCACCGTATTATCATAGTAAGCACCTAACTATTTAGAAGTCATCAGTCAACTAACTCTCAAGTGCATTTGGAAGGAAAGGCATGAAAACAGAAGGGAAGAAATGATAGGGAACGTTCCATTGAAAAGTTGAGACCTGGGTGCTACAAATGATCTCCCCTCACATGCAGAATAACTGGGGGCACATACAGATATTCCATAAAATCTTTCCATACATTTCTAACTCTTTGTTAATGATAAAAAAGGACTGTAGTAAGGCCCTTTGTACGTGATTTACAAAAATAAGAAGAACAAGAATAAGAAAATGCAGGTATAAAATGTTTTACACATGGCTGGAAGGATTGCTTAGTGGTCAATGCCTACAAATCCTAAGGAACCAGGTTTGACTTTCCATAACACACATAAGCCAGATGCACGTGCACATGGTGGTGCATGCATTTGCAGTGGCTACAGGCCCTGGTACATCCATACCTCTCTCTCATAATAAATAAATTAGTGAATAAATAAATAAATAAATATTTTTATTTTAAAAAGTCCTACATTGGGCTGGGGATTTAGCTCCATTGGTAGAGCTCCTGTATTGTATGCTTATACCTTTGGGTTTAACAAACAGCATTGTCTAAAACCAGATGTGGTGGTTCATGCATAAAATCCCAACCCTTGGGAGGTGGACTGAGGAGGATCAGAAGTTCAAGGTCATCCTTTGCTACATAGTTAAGTCAAAGTCAGCCTAGACTAGAGGAGACCCTATGTCAAAAAAAAATCCTTAAAAATACACAGCTACCAGCTGGGCATGATGGCACACCCCTTTAATCCCAGCACTTGGGTGGCAGAGGTAGGAGGATTGCTGTGAGTTCAAGGCCACCCTGAGACTACATAGTTAATTCCAGGTCAGCCTGGGCTAGAGTGAGACCCTACCTCGAAAAACCAAAAAAAAAAAAAAAAAAAAAAAAAAAAACTGGAAGAAGAAGCGATTCAGTGGAGGGGACTCAGAAGGAGAAAAAGGAGGGTGTGGGAGGCATTGTGATCATGGTATATTGTGTATATGTTTGGAGGTTGTCATAAACAGGGCTGGGGTGATGGGTCAGTGGAGAAAAGTGCTTGCCATGTAAGTGTGAGAACCCGAGTCCAGAACCTCAGCACCCACGTAAATGCTAGGTGAGCATGGTGGCTGCCTATCATCCCTGCACACCCCCCACACACTTTACAAAGTCGCACAGAAACTGTAAAGCATGACCTACACACACTCCAGAATGGTGGCTACTAAACATGCAACTTGTTTCCCACGATACACTTGAAGCGGGACTATGAGGAGGAAAATAAAAATATCACCTCAGTGTGACCATGAAGTCATAACCAGGTGTCACTGCACCTATGTAAGCCAGATGCACAAGGTGGTACATGTTCTTAGAGCTTGTTGGCAGTGCTGGGGGGCCTAGCATGCCCATTCTCTCTTTCTCTCTGCCTTTTCTCTTTCTAATAAGTAAATTTTTAAAAAAAAAAAAAAAAAAAAAAAAAAAAACAAACAGTAGCATTTTCATTGCAGCCCTAAGAGGGTGCTGAAGATGTCCAACCACCAGGGAGAGCAAGAGTGGGATAACTGTGTTTTGCCAAGCGCTGAGGTCACCACTTGTCTTTGGAAATTCATCTTGAGCACTAGTCTTATGTACGAGAGCCCCTTGGTTACACGTTTGTCAACCCATGGAGACATCTGTCTGTCTTTCCTCTTTGAAGAAGCTATGTCTATAATGAAGATCCTTCAGACCTTGTGGGACTAAAACATCCTGATTGTGAAGAGCCAGAAAGCTGCAGGTTGAGAGCCAAAACTACTCTGGGCTGAAGGGACACTTTCATAGCCATTCACCTACTTTTGTATTTGAATTAACATTCTTATGACTATGAAACTTTTCATCCTAAGCATTGCAAACCTCCAGCTTCCATCAACCTCTAAAGATAAGAATGTTTTAGCATCTGAAACCCACAGGAAAGGTAAGCCCTGCTTTGTGTGTGGCCTGCTTACTTAATTTTATTCCTTTCTTTGTCCTGTGCTTAAAGCTCATATGTGAAGAACATGCCACTCAGGTTCGTCTGAGTCCTTGTTTCTGGGCCATGGGCCCTCAGATTTGGCTGTTATTTCCTTGAAGCACAGCTCTCATGTTGACATCCCATCTTTTACTTGTTTTAACTTGTCAGCCACTGGATAGGACACTGAAATTTAGTAAATTTTTAAATTTTAATTTTATTTATTTGAGATAGAGATAGAAAGAGGCTCTCTCTCTCTCTCTCTCTCTCTCTCTCTGACAGACAGATAGACAGAATGGGCATGCCAGAGCCTCTAGCCACTACAAAGCAACTACAGATGCATGTGCTACCTTGTGCATCTGGCTTATGTGGGTACAGGGGAATTGAGCCTGGGTCCTTTGGCTTAATAGGCAAGTGCTTTAAGTGCTAAGGCATTTCTCCAGCCCCACCTCTTTTTTTAAAAATGCTTAGATTGAGACCAGTTCTATTCCTGAGCCTAGCATATGCTCAGCTCCAAGTCACTAGAAAATAAGACTCAAAGTGGCCCTGCCTAGTGTGACACATGACCACCAGCCTCCTCCACTGAGGGTTGCTCATGGTATGTCATGAAAGTTCCCAGCTATGGTACTCCTTCCCTCTCCTCTCTCCCCCTTTCTTTCTCCTTCCTGTTTCTCTTCCTCTCCTCTCTCTTGTCTGCACATATGTAAGTCCACCTCTCTTCTTCTCAGCACATGAGCTGAGATGAGAGAAGGCTTCCCTGCAGCTGGGGCATTTCTCTATTTTGTCCTCCATCTGTGTCATGCTTTGGGGTAACTTCATACTTTAATTCCAGATATGATTCATCTTTGTCCTCTGAGTCTACCACGTGTATACTTCTTCTCAAGTCTGGATCTACCACGTGGGTATTTCCTCTACCTTCTGGGCCTTCTGCCAGTGTGATTTCTCTAAACTCTGGGTATCCGTGGGTGTAACTCTCTTTACCACCCATTTCTCATCTGAATTTCCCAGTCTCTGCTTTGTTACTTTCCCTCTGCTGCTCTTCCTTAAGCCTCGACTTTCTTCATGTGGCTCAGGGCTTCTATGTCTGCTCTTCCACATGTGTGTGGAACTGCTCCAGACTTTTCCTAGGTATCAATTTCCCTTCAATAAACCCCACGAATTATGTTTTCTCCCTAAGTAAACTCAATAATTCATAGTTTATCCTTCTCAGGTCATTTTTTTGTTAATGAAAATAAGCTTTATTACATCAAATAATAAATACATACAAAGATGCAAACAATTTCAGTCATTGCCTTACAGATATTTTGATCAACTTACAGTAAACATAGAACTGAAATCTACACTCTTAGTATGAAAATGTTCAGGGTGCTTGTTAGGTTTGGTAGATTGCTCTTCGTATTTATAACTTTAAGATTGACTTCAAAGCACTCAGTGATGCAAATGCTTAAGCAAAGCTCTGTTGAGCAGGGTCTACTGTATGGTGAGGGAGCCAGCCCGGAGTGAAGCGCGCTGTCAGTGTGCACTACAAGTCCTCAGAGTCAGACAGGCTTATGAAAAGGAGCAGACCCATTCGGGTGATGCAACTGTATTCAAAAGAAGGTTAAAGGGAGACACTGGTGTTAGGGCAGTTTGCTGTAAAGTAATGTCACATGCATCTTTAAGTCAGTGCTAAAAAAAAAAAGGAAAAAAAACCTGGGTCATCCTAACTATTTAAAATGCAAATCTTAACTGCAAAATCTTTTCCCAATCTTTGAGGGTATAGGTATAGAGCTTAGTGAACCATGGTAGAAAAAACTAAACTGTTACCATTTTGAAACAAGAGTTTTGTCTCAACAGGAGAGATGAACTGTAACCTCCCATCTTGCAGAAAGACAGGACCTTCAGATCTAATGAGACTAGGATCTGGCATTGCGTTCAGTCTCAGCCAAGCACTCCCCAGCCAGCCCCAGGGTGTGGATGATGCCTCCTTTGAGCCGTTCCATGGCGCTCTTGCTCCCTGTGTATGTGGGTCTGATCTCCTTTCCCAGTTCTTCAATGATGGCTAGCAGCTCGGCATATTTGCTCTGGGGCACTTGGCTGTTCCTGGTTCCCTGGGTAGAGCCTAGTGATGGTGGCCCATAGTCACTCAACAGCTGAAGGTCCTGGGAGGATGTCGCCATGCTAGTGGAAGGTGAATGGATGCTTCCGGTGTTGAGGGCGGCGGTGGGCATGTGCAGTCAAGTTCGGCTTGAATGACATCCCCGAGCGGCCAGGCAGGAAGGACCAGGGCGCGAGGGCTGTGGCAGGGGGCGCACTGGCAAATATGGCCAGGCAGGTCTTATTTATTTATTTATTTTGGTCGGAGCATCCATCTGAACTCACACTTTTTCTGGTTGATGGCTCGGGCCGACCAGGCAAATATGGCCATCTCAGGTCATTTTTTAAATCATTTTTTTGTTAAAAATAAGATAAGAACCAAAAATTGGTGTTCATGGGTTTTGGGAGACCCCTCCTGAAACCCAAAATCTTGCATCAGACTGAGAAAATTAAATGTGCATTTGGATAAAGTAACTCTGGCTGGTCTGAAGTGGGCAGACTGTAGGCCTACCCTCAGAAAGCACCCAGCTGAGAAATGGGGGTGGCCCCTTCCAAATGCCTTCTGTTCTTACTAATCTGGACTCCCCACTTAGCCCATTTCCTACCCTGAAGCAGCTGCAAATTTACCAGAGAATGGGTTTGCTGATCTTTGAGTGCCCCAGGGTGTCTAACAGCATGCTGTCCTTGCATATTGTGATGGCTGGCTAGATGCTTTGAAGCACCCAGCTCTTACATACCAATGTCTAAATTTGCCTACCACTGAAAATACACCTAGCATCAGGTGTGCCTCTTCATTATACATGCACAAGCTCTGAACAAGATTCATTACTCATGCATTTGTCACAACAGTGCCAAGCTTGAGCATCAGGAGGAACTGAGCTAACAGGCTTTTGAGCAGGTTGAAAAGAATGTGCAAAAACATGTCAAAGCAATCCGACAAATGGGCTATTTCAAATGCTACAAAGAAATGAAATAAAATGGCCTGACCTTAAAAGGTTATTTTGGCTGAAAAAAAATATTTTTGGAAAGGAAGAAAAGAGGATGTCCTAGGCCAATGAAAGAAGAATTTTTATTTGTTTGTTTTCACTTTCCATTGTGAGCAACCAAATAGGTATACCAACACAAAGAAGTCTTCAATTAAAACAGGCAATCTGACATGAAAACATGATGATTCCAAGTCTCAAATTCAGGCAAGTCATGAAATGTCTCAATAACAGAACTACAGTTAAGCTGTACCTCCCAGTGTCCTGCTGCTTCAAAAAAGCCAAGTTCTCCTCCCTTGAATTTAAAGCCTAGAAGTGTCCCTAAGGCTCTCATTCTTTGTCATCTCCACAGTTCTAAATCACTGCTCTGTATATCAACCATTTAAACACAAGAAGATAAGTGGATTTCTGAGGGGGGGGGACTGCCATCAAATGCAGTTTCTTTCTATAAGCAGCTCACAAACAGCTTTGGGAATGAGATCTTGGTGTCTAAAATCTTATAGTCTCCAAACTCATCCTTGAGCATGAATGTGTTCAATCATTATTTTAGACACATAGTCCCAGGTCAGCCTAGCCTGAGTACCTCGAAAAACCAAAAATAAAAATAAAAATAAAATCTTTTCTCCATCCATACAAACCATGTGTTCCATCATTATTTTGAACACTTAATCTAGCCTGTGTGAGTCAAAATTTTCTCCATCCACAAAAATACACAGTCCAAACAGCAGAAAATAATCACATTGCATTAAAGAAAATACCCAATGCAAAAGAGGAAAATGAATTTCTCCTTGGGGGTGCAATGCCCATCAAATGCAGTTTCTTTCTATAAGCAGCTGACAAACAGATTTAAAAAAAATGAAAATTATTTTATTTTTGGAGAGAGACACAGAGATGAGATAGATCATTAAGAGAGGGAGAGGGAGACAGAAATGGGCAGAAATTGCCAGCAGTCTCTCAGCTGCTGTGAATGAAATTCAGACCAGCCCCCTTAACACGGCATTGCACCCACAGTCACTTTGCATCTGGCTAAACGTGGGACCTGGAGATAGGAACCGGGGTTCTTAGGCTTAGCAGGCAGGCACCTTAACTGCTAAGCCATCTCTCCAGCCCAATGAAGCCTATTTTTATTGCATCTGGTTAAACTGTGTGGAACTCAGAACTTCTTACTGTGAGAATTAAAAACCAATTAAGTTCCCAAGTTATTTCACTTAATCAAAATTGCATGCTTACAGTTTGTTTTATTTCCCTGCCTGATAATAACCATGAACAGAGATTTAAGCCACTTTAAGTTCAAGGCCTTGAAAGCAGGCTCTGGGCTCTGAGCCATTGTCATGGAAAGAAGTGTCCTTTGTCTGACAGAAGCAGAACTGGAATCTAGAGGCTAAATTAAAACTCAGCAGTAAAATAAGGCATTTTCTTTCCTTCTCTTACTGCCACCCCAAAATAATCTTTTTCTCCAAATCCAGAGCATGGATCCTCATTCAGTCTTAAAACAGAATCTTAACCTTGTGTTAACCAGGCAAAACATGACATCTCTGCAGCATTCCCTTAGTAGAGCTGGCACTCATTTTGTGATTCTGTTTTTTTTTTTTTTTTCTTTTTTTTTTTTTTTTTTTTTAAATGAGGAACACAGCCTAGTTAGGACTTAATTACCTTGATCTTTTCTGGCACTGTTAGCAGAACAGAAGCAACCAGGATCCAGCAGAAGCTCCAGCAAATGCCTTGACTTACTTCAACAGCTTTTTGCCATGTTTATGAAATGCAGATGCTGCCCCTGAGTGGTAAGTGGGCAGAAACCCACAGTCTGCAAAGGACAAGTTGATCTGCCTCATTCTAGCTGTGGACATGACAGCACTGCTGCTGCTGAAAAAAAAAAAAAAAAAAAAAAAAAAAAAAAAAAAAAGAAAAAAGAAAGTGCTGCAAATTGCCAGTTTATCTTATGTACGCCTTAATCTTATGCTAATCATTGTCCTGCTAGAACTTCAACATATACACTTTCTTGTTTGAAGTAGAGTTGTATCATTTACTTTTAATTAAACCCAGAACCTTTTCAAGGAATGCATTTCTTTTACTTCTTCACCTGGGTCCATTATAGGGTTATCAATTAAAAAAAAATAACATAGCATTTTACGTTTTTTCAGTACTTAGGGTATACAGTCTAATAATTAGAAAGAAACAGATACATAAGATCCAATTAGCGAGGCATTTGACCTTTTTTCCTTTTTAAGGAGAGGTGTTCACCAAATGAAACAGGAAAAATAGTGTACATTAAATTCCAAAGGATCAACACAATTATTTTTTTCTTAGTACATCAGTAAATTTCAAATAGAGCAAATTGTTCCTTTTCTCTCATTGTCAGTCACCTGATGTTTTCTTTTAAAACAATGATAAAATTAACCCTTGCTGGGTAGGAGAGTTGGTTTAGCAGTTAAGGCACTTGCCTGCAAAGCCAAACGACCTGGGTTCAATTCCCCAGGACACACATAAGCCAGATGCACAAAGTGGCTCATGCTTCTGGAGTTCATTTGCAGTGGCTGGAGGCCCTGCTGCACAGATTCTCTCCTATCTGCCTCTCTCTGTGTCTCTAGCTATCTCTCTCAAATAAATAAATAAATAAATAAATAAAATTAACTCATGTTATTGAACAATGATTAGCTTACTAATAAATATTAAGCATTAATTAATAACCAATTATTATGCTCTTATTATTTAACAATGCAATGGATTTCATTGCCAACTAGCTGCAGAAAAAAAAGTTTATAACTGGGAGAGGCAACTGAAGGTTTCATGGAAGGCCATCCCCATCATGTCACACACACTTGCTATCCACGTCAACATGGAAGCACTGTGTGTTCTTTCAAAGCCTTGAGCGGGCATGACAGGTCGCCATGAATGAACGATGACCCTGCGCCTCGCACAGGTCCTCAGGGGATTCCCTCGGGGGACTTGCTCAGAGACGCTAAACTGAGGTGTAGGACAGCCAGGCCCTGGAATGGAGGGAGCAGGTGTCTGGGGCGCTAAGCAGGGCTGAGGTGCGGGTGCTGCAGCCTCTGCAGGGATCCTGAGGGAGAAGCGGGCCTGAGCCCGAGCTGCGCCTCCATTTCTGCAGACAGGGCAAGGATGGAGGAGGGACATTAACGCCCACCTGCCACAGGGACCGCCCCGGCCAGGACCCCAAGGCGAACCGGAACTGAACAGAGGAGGACCTCGTGCACAGCCGAGACCAAGGGCGGGATGGCGCAGCCATGGGCCAACTCAGCTCTCCACACCCCAGCCTCCGTCCAACCAAATCAAGCCACATCCGCCGTGACAGCCCTACCGCCCAATCCGCGGACACCATTCTCCCAAGTCCCGCCCCCCCCCACGTCGTTACCCGGATGTCACTCAACACTGCCTAGCCTACCACGTCAGGGCGCCCGCCCACGAAGTTCGTGCTGAGTAATGAGGGCAGCTTCTCCTCGCCCGGTATTTGTGACGTCACTGAGCCGAAGGAAGCCCCTTCCTCCGTTGAGTGGGCTATGCCAAACATGGGGGCGTGTCTCCCTCAGAGCGTGCCTGTGAAGTCACTGCGGCGCCGCCAAGCCCCGCCCCTCTTTGAATCCGCGAGGCCAAACAAGGCGGCCGCTTGTCAGCGCTTGCGTGTTTGTGACGTCTTTGCGCCGCCTCGGAGCCCTGCCCCTCTCTATTGCGTCACTTAGGCCAACCATGGTCTTACCCTGCGTGACAGCAATGGTGGCCCACATACAAAACTGTTTCCTCTCTCATCCTGCTGTTTTCCTCCATCTTGCTGCCCTGTTCGATGCCTCCCAGCGTATTTAAGGCCTGTGCGCCACCTCCTCTGCCTCCGGCAGCCCTGAATGAAGGTGGATAGCGCTCACGTCCCTGTTGAGCTTTGGGCTCCGTGACCTTGGGCTGGTGGTGGGCTGTCTCTGCCTTCCCCGGGTGTCCTGGATGAAGAAGGCGATGACAAGCTGTGAGTCAGCCACCAGATTGCAGAGCTCGCTCCCCTCACAGGGCCTTCAAGCACATGGATAGACCCTGCGCTGTCCAGGTCACCCCTGGCTGTGGTCAGTTTGATGGCCATTTCAGGATGGAGTATTTTGAACTGCATCTGCCTCAGGCTTGCTTCTGTCTGTAGTACCTGACACCACCATCTGTAGGCAAGAGTCCTTCATGAGATGACTAAGGAATATATTTTATTTATTTATTTATTTTTCTGAGGTAGGGTTTTACTCTAGCTCAGGCTGACCTGCAATTCACTGTGTGGCCACAGCAGCCTGACTCAACTAATACGAGTGAGTGGCCTGGCTTAAAGTGCTAAGACATCAAATGCTTGAAGCAAGACTAGATGCACCAAGTTAGAGTCTTCGTGATGGCACAGCAATTTTTTCTGAATTTGACCTAGATCAGCACGTCAATTCAGCAATATGAACATTTTATTTGGTTGCATCCTCAAAGAACAACCCAACACTGAGAGATTTCGCTTCAAAGAATGACCTTTTCGTGCTGTGCTTGCCTACCACAATGTTGATCTCAC
Source organism: Orientallactaga sibirica (assembly GCA_036365145.1). NCBI lineage: Eukaryota > Metazoa > Chordata > Mammalia > Rodentia > Dipodidae > Orientallactaga > Orientallactaga sibirica. The sequence continues at coordinate 4,656,009 of JAEOAD010000982.1, forward strand.
CAACTGTAAGTCTCACTGGGCACCCAAATGCTTCATGTTTTCACTCTTGTAATGTTAAAATTGCTTCCCTCTTTCCCTGTCTATCCTGAGTTGCAGTTCCATGTAGCTGGTTAAAAAGTTCAGCTCCATTCCTTCTCTTGGGATTTCTGCTCTAGGGGTTTCTCATGAGTGTCCACTGCCACCATGGAATTATCTGGGAAACTTAAATGAGACACAAGGAAGAAAAATACTAAAAGAGGGAGGATTTCTGTATTCCCTCCCCATTCATTATTTGCCTTTCTCTGCTTGAGTGATTAATCCAAGATTTTTCCTTGAGTCCTCATGGCTGCACTATGGTACCCACTTCTGGTTCATAGTGTACTGAGTTGTCTGGAGTGGTGGATAAAAAGAAAGGTAAACTAACTGTTGCTGATATTAAAAATTCTGGCTGGGCATAGTGGCACATGCCTTTAATCCCAGCACTCAGGAAATACAGGCCTATTGCAGTGAGTTCAAGGCCAGCCTGAGACTACATGGTGAATTCCAGGTCACCCTGGTTTAGAGCAAGACCCTACCTAAAAAAAAAAAAAAAATTCTCATCTTCTCAAATATGCCTGTTGCCAGATACTTTCTAAAATCCTAAAGTTATTGCTTTATGCCATATATCCATATCCATATCTACATATCTATTCATACATCTATATTCATTAGAAGAAATGGAATGAAATGTCTGTCCTGCCCTGTTTTGGAAACTGCAGTGGTTTGATTCAGGTGTCCCTGCAAAATTTATGGGTTCTGTATTCTTGATCCCTAGCTGATGGAAATTTGGGAATTGGACCTTTGTTGGACATGTGTTTTTAGGTGGTGGGCACATGGGTGTTAAAGTCCACTTACTGTTGGCCAGGAGGTGATGTCCAGCCTCTGCTCATGCCACATTTTCCCTTCCATCATGGAGTTTCCCCTTGAGTCATTAAACCAAAATAAATCCTTTCCTCCCACAAAATGTTCAGCTCCTTATATAGAACAGAATATCATATTCAATTACACCTGTCCTTGTCATCTCAGTACAAAGTATAGCACTTGGCACCCCAGTATGTGATCAATAGATATTTCTTTTGGATGTTGGGTTTAAGCAAATTACCACTGTGGCCTATGTGTATACTAAAATCATTGCCCTTTAACAACATTTGTTAAGTAATTCATTTGCTTATTTGGCTTTTCTTTTTTCCCTAGTAATTTAAGTCTTAAGTCTTGAACTAGTTTACTTGTTTGTCCATTTATCATATAATTAATAGGCATCTCTGGTGGAGGAAGTGTTGTTCTTAAACAGGGCATACAAAGTAGGCAAGAATTCAGCCTTTAACAGGAATACAGACTCCAGTGGGTGTGAAGGCATGTGACCTAATCATGACATCATTATTGATGTGACATTATGCACTATTTCAAAGACACACAGATACCCTGGGTTTTCACACTGAAGTAGATAGATGATAGATATCTCTTGTGGGACTGTGAGACACACCTAGCTATAATAGCATCTATAACTGTCCTAGCCACTTTCCTTTTCTTGTTTCCTCCCACAAGATTTTATATATTTCACTATGCAGACTCAGGGTGGCTTAGAACTTTAGATGATCCTCCTATGTCTGCCTCCCATGTGCTGAAACAACTGGAAAATTCTATGAGTTCTATATTGTTTGCTTCTCTAAGTAGATTTCTGATACTTCTTGCCATCCTGCTGTGCACCACACAACATGTGAATCCTCATGTTGACCAGTGTATCTACACTATATATCCTCCCATGAATTAGTCAGATAGTAGCCACTTAGATATCAGGTCAAGGGGTACTATATTGCATTGGTAATGTTCACATAACCCCTATTTTATTTTTTAATGGTCCCAAGAAAACAAGTTTACTGATGCAAAGGTGCCAAAACATGGAAGGATAGATGGGGGCCTACAGGAAAAAATAGTTTTAAAAGGTTCAGTAGTCTATTATTTCAGACATCCACTGAAGTCATGGAACATAACACCTGTGATAATGGGGGACTACTGTGGTCCCATAAGGAAGGTAAAAATACAGATGTCAAGGAAGCTTTCCCATATCTGTGCTTCAAGGACAAGACCTTGTCTGAAAACCTTTAGTGCAGTCTTTGTCCGGACTACTCTCCTTGCAGTGTGTGTGGCCTGTAATGTATGCTAGCATTTTCTAGTCTTATCACACACTCATATCTCTATTGATCATTCCATCCTGGCCTTTGCAGTACCCTCACCCTCTCGCCTGCTTACTAACCTCTCACCCCTGTCACTTCCATTTAAATGTTTGCATAATTAATCATAATGAACTGTATAGATTGGATGCTCGCCCTTGAATTTCAGGGGAATGTGTGCTCATGGTGGGAGTCCACGATGCTGCCATTTCCACAAGGGCATCCAGGTGACATTGCCTATCTGCACACATTCTGTGCTCAGTTTAAGTACTGTTGTGTCCTAGGACCACTCTACAGTCTAGAGACTTTGACAGGTGTAAGGTAGAACTTTGCATTGGAAACCACAGTTGCAACCAGTCTGAATCCCTTCCCATGAATGGCCGTCTCTAAGGACAAACTGGGAGAATTGTGTTGATCCTTTGGAATTTAATGTACACTATTTTTCCTGTTTCATTTGGTGAACACCTCTCCTTAAAAAAGGAAAAAAGGTCAAATGCCTCACTAATTGGGTCTTATGTATCTGTTTCTAATTATTAGACTGTATACCCTAGGTACTGAAAAAACGTAAAATGCTATGTTATATTTTTTTAATTGATAACCCTATAATGAATCCAGGTTAAGAGGTAAAAGAAATGCATTCCTTGAAAAGGTTCTGGTTTTAATTAAAAGTAAATGATACAACTCTACTTGATATCATTCCCTAAATAATACAGTGTAATATTTGCATAGCACTTACATTGTATTCAGTTTTAAAGGTAACCTAAGATTATTTAAATTATATGGGAGACTGCACATATATAAATGCCATGTGGTTTTATAGAAGAGACTTCAGCATTAACTCATTTTGGTATTGATGAGAGACCCAGAGGTCCTGACCCTTGCTTGTGAATGCTATGATGCTCTGGGACTGTGTGTATGATGTATTGTAAAATGCCTTGCTTTTCTGCATATCTGCTAGTGTTTGTATTACACAATTAGTCATTACTATACTTAGTGCCTGCCCATTGTACTCCAGTTATTTACATATCGTGTCATGTAACTTTTACAACCATGATAGGGAATAGTGATATATAATACAGAGATTAGAAGTTGGAGTTAAAATAACTTTCCTATCTCCACACACAGGCAAAGGTTGGAAGACTGGGTCTTCTTGCTTCCAAAGCCTGTACACAGACCTACCTTCTATACATTTTTTTCCACAACTGGATGAATGAATTATGTCTTATATGTAAAGCATTGTATCATTTGGCTACTGGGAGTACCAGCGTCATTCTTCCTCTGGTTCTTTCTCTAGTGTTGTGGTTTGAATGTGACATGTATCATGTCCCCTATATGCTCCTGGGTTCTGACACTAGGTCCTCAGCTGGTGCCCCTGTTTGGGAAGGTTGAAGAACCTTTAGGAGGCAGAGCCTTGCTGGAGCTTAAAGGAGGCAGGGTTTATTTTGGCCTATAGTATCAAGAATATAGTCCGTCATGGTAGGAAAGGCATGGCAACATGAGTGGTAGGCTGTCAGGTAACTTGTCAGAGTTTTGGTCCCAGCACCAAGTAAAGTAAATAATACTTCTAGTTTGAATTTGTCATTGGTATTAAAGATTTACCATTTTACTAAAAAAAAGCCCTTAAGAAGTTTGTTGTGGGAATTTATTATGCCTAGCATTTAAAGAACTTGTTCATGTCTTTAAAAGAAGAAACATTGCCTACCAATTAATTAAAGACTAGACATTAGAAGATAGTATCAAAAGCAGGAAAATATGTTCTACCTTTAGCTAGCTTACTGTCTTTTGTTACTAGAATGCCTTTTCACATTTTTCTATCCCATTAAGCCATACTTACTCTTTTTTTGAATAGTACCTTTATTTCTTTTATTTATACTAGATTTACCATAAGAATAAAATATTATGTGAACAATTAAGTGTGAGATGTGCTTACAAAGTTTAAGTGCCACCAAAACCCCAAGCATATTTCGAGTCGAATCCAATTTTATCTTGGGAGCTATACTGTTGCTTTTGAAAAATTTTATATACTATTATCCCTTAGCTCCAACTCCCATTACCCTGTGGGGTTAGAGTATTTACTGTGGGGGATCTGAAGGCCTCAGTCAGTTACTGTGGCATAGCAGGGCAGGGGGTGAGAGAGGGATCATGTCCTACTTACTCTTCCAGGCCTAAATCTTACATGGTTAGAAAGCATTCACCAACCTTGTATCCATGCACAGCCTTTATGTGGATTGCTTTGCATGAGTAATTGTTACAGCACATATCACTTTTCATTTTCATGAGTGATATGTTTGCCACTATGTGCTAGGTTCAGGTGCTATTTGGATCAGAGTCTATATTTTTAAAATATTTTATTTATGTATTTATGAGAGAGACAGAGAAAGAAGCAGAAAGAGAGAGAGAGACAATGGTAATTCCAGGCCCTCCAGCCACTGTAAAGGTACTCCAGACACATGCATCACCTTGTGCATATGGCTTTACATGGGTACAGAGACATCAAACCCATGTCCTTAGGCTTTGCAAGCAAGTGCCTTAACTGCTGAATCATCTTTCCAGCCTTGAGAGAAATTTGTGATTCACCAATAAGTCAGGACTGCAAGAGAGACTGGGAGATGAGGTGCAGAACTACAGCTGCTGTCAATCCTGTCTGGCACTCTGTAGTTGGTTTGTCCCTGGAAGAGGCCTACAGGGCCCTGGGAAATGGGACAAGTACAAGGGGTAAGATGGGGTGTTTGGGGGCCACACCACTCAGCATTCACCTACAGTGTCATAGCACAGCCTAGGGAGCATGGTTAAGAGGCAGGTTGCCCGAGGGGTGACCCACACCCTACAAAGCTGGCAATAATCATGTGAAAACCATAAGTTCAAAGTCAACACAGGGCACCTCAAACAGGCATTTTCACTTCTGATTGCCTGTGGGGCTGGGCGACTTTGCAGGGGCAGCTTATACCAACTCCATTATCACACCTCTTTCTTCCTTCTTTTATAATAAATTACTTTCTCCAGGGTTCATCCCAGTAACTACTTCTATAGAATGAGATTACAGTCTCATTAAAATGTTTGTGAACTTGGGAGTGAAGAGATGGTTTAGTGGTCAAGGTGCTCACCTCACTGTGTAGTCTGGCCTTGAACTCTTGGAGATCCTCCTACCTCTGCATCTCAAGTGCTGATATTAAAAAACAATGTAGCACCACATCCAGCTTCATTTATTTATTTTTTTTTTATACGTGTGTATGTGTGTAGAGTGTCATTTTCTGTGTCCTCTGTTGAGAGTCACATTCCATGAGCACAACTCTTACCTACCTTTGCTGGACAGAGTTCACTAAGGCCATTGCTCAATGAGTGTCCTTCCTCCACTTGCCAGTCATAGTGTATGTATGCTATTTATGAGTGATAGCAGTATCTACACTCATGGTTAAGAATATCCTCAGCTTATTTCTCAATGGGGGCAATTTTTATACATTGCTGGGCAGAGACTATTAAGGCTATAATTCGATGAGGGCAAATCTTATTTCTGTTGTGCAGAATCTAGCAAGAATACTTCTCAGATTGGCAATTCCCATACTTTCTCATCAGAGTCTGTGGAGTATATTCTCACTTTGGGCAGCTTGTCCACTTTCTTTCATATATATATGGTGCCATTTCTATACTTTCTCTTAATGAAGGTGAATCTGACATGACACTTGCTGGTTGGAGTCTAGTTAGTTGATATTCCAATGAAGGCCAGTCATTCACTTGATACTAAGAGTCTACCATGGTTATTTTGCAATAAGGTTGATTCCTACACTTGCTGGTCAGAGTATGCTAAGGCTCTATCTTGTTTTCTCTCTTTATTAGCTATGGACATACTCATTCCTGTCCCCCCTGTCTGAAGGGACCCTCCTCATTGGGGATGTCACTTATCCCATGCTGGTATTGGGTTATGCATGGTGGGAGCAGCTGTTAGTTATGGGGAAGAGGCAATGTCTCTGTGCATAATGTCCAAACCTGTGGATTTAACAATCTTGCCTCCCCCCTTCTTCAATTTTCCTGAGCCATGTTGAGTTCATTTTAGGTCTACTTCAGAGATGGACTCTTGGGAGCCTCTGGATCTGTGGATATCTGGTTTGGTAGGAGTTGAGTGTCCTCTGAGTCTATCTCCTTCACCTTTGTGCTGATATCAGGTTCACTCTTCCTTATTTCCCCAATGCCTCTATGGTTTCAGCTGGGGCCCTGGTGAAGTGTGATGGGCGGTTCCTCGCCTCAGGTCCTGCTTCTATGTAAAAATGAGAAGCAGATTTTTCATTGAAGAGTGAAGTCAGCACAGGTTACATGGGATAACCATTGTTAGTTTAGAGAGAATTTAATAGGTGGAGGCCCTCTTTAGCTCAAGATTGGTTGGAGCTTGATTGGAGAGCGAACTTGTTATCTGCATATGATTCAGACTTGTTTCCCAGTTCCGGATATCGGTTCCTTTCCACTGAGTGGATCTGTTAGCCAATCCACAAGCAGTTGGTTACCAATCATGGCTGTTTGCCACTATTGCACTTTTGTGAGCATCATGTCAGGTTGTTTGTTTCTGAGTAGCTTAGAATGCAGGTTGCTTGGACAGATGTTGGCCACTTTCCCCAGTAGCTCATGTAGCACCTTCTGGCACTGAACAGGCTAACTACCTGGAGACTGGCTCTCTTGCAGATTCCAGCCAGATCTCTCCATGTGCCATACTGACAGCATATGGTGTCTTTGGCAGTAGGTCTTACCATTAGCCTCTGGTGTGTAATCAAGTGTTTTGACAGAAGTCTGTCTTCTTTTGGGAAGCCTTGTAGGTCTCTGATCAACAGCTGACTGTCGGTGTTAACTGCATCCTAGTACTGAGAGTTCCAAGCCAGAGTCAAGGGAAAAGAAAGAAGAAAAAGATGAAACTATCAAAGAGAAAGAGAGAGGGGAGTGAGAGAGAGAGAGAGACAGAGAGAAACAGGAGAAAATTAAGGTTTGGATTTATCTAATGAGGCCCATTCCGATCTTTGCCATCACAGTCTATGAAGTCTATTTTTCCCAGATGGCAATTTGTCCACTTGCTGGTCATTGTCTACTAAGGCTATTTTTACAACGACCACAATTCTTACCAATGCTGGTCATAGACTATGAATACTATTTCTCAATGATGGCAATCCTACACTTGCTGGTCAGAATCTACGACAGTTTCTAAATGAGTGACGTTACTACACTTGTTTTTTTCATTGTTTACTAATGCCATTTGTGGATGTGGGCAATTGTCTACTATGCCTTTTCATCAATGGGGACCATCCCTACACTTGCAGGTCTGAGTGTACTAAAACTATTTTGCAATGAGGACCATCCCTACACTTCCTGGTCAGACTCTACTTCATTTGTTTCCTAATGTGGGAAATTATTTCACCTGTTTCTCAGGGTCTACATAGGCTGCTTTTCCTGAGTGGAATCCCAAACTTAATGGGCAAAGTCTAGTTACCATCTATCTCAAAGAGGACAATACTTACAGTTGTCTAGAGTGTACCAGGCTAATACTCAAAGGGGAAATCCTTATACTCACTTGACAGTGTCTATGAGGGTTACTTTTTGAAGGGAGGCTTTGCAGTCAGCTTCACGTTTCTGAGATCAATGTCCAACTAGACACAGCTTATGAGAAGACTGGGGTTTATGTGAGGCTCACAGAGTTCAGGAGAAAGTCCATCAATGGTGAAAGACACCACTTATTTCCATAGATCCAAACACAGTGAAATGACTGCAGCAAGCAAACTCCAACACCACCCAACACACACTTCCAGAGCTCGAGAAACGTCTCTGAACACACTGCTAGGTCTGGACTTGGTAGAGGTACTTACTTACAAGCCTGAAAACCTGAGTTTGATTCCCCAAGTGTCCATGTAACTGCAGGTGCAAAGCATGGTACATGGGTGTGGAGGTCATCTTCAAGGCCAGGATACCTTGGTACACACACACACACACACACACACACACACAACTTTCTATCTTGCAGTCATCTCTTTTTTCCTCCCTCTTCCTTTCTGCTTTCTTCTATCTCAAACAAGTAAAAAATTTTTTTAACTACAGCAATTTAATACATATGCTGGTAAAGGTTTACTAAAGTTATTTCTCAATACAGGTAATTCATACACTGGACTAATAGATAAAACCCTCAATAGAAGTATGGAGGGATTGTCTGATAAGAAGGGCTCTGGATAATGTGGGATGAAGCCTAACCCTAAATCATTTGGCTCTGGCTTGCAACTCCTAGTACCAGAAATTGGTTACAGTGCATGTTGAGCTGTTGATCAGAGAGACATACATGGTCCCCAAAACAAGACAGAGTTTTTGTTTTTATTATGACAAACCTTTGTCCTGCTTGGCATAATCTCTGAAAGCTATTTGTCAAGGAGGGTAATTTCTACTCTTCACTTAAGTATTTTTTTTTTAATTTTTATTTATTTATTTATTTGCAAGCAGACAGAGAGAGAATGGGCACACCAGGGCCTCTAGCCACTGCAAATGAAATCCAGATACATGTGCCCCTTGTGCATCTGGCTTACCTGGGTCCTGGAGAATCAAACCAAGATCCTTTTTCTTCACAGGCAAATGCCTTAACCGCTAAGCCATTTCTCCAGCCCTTAAGTCTTTTTCTTGTTGAAACTAGTTCCTATACTTGCTGGTCAGGATGTTCTAGAGCTTTTTTCAGTGATCACAATTCCTGATCTTTCTCATAAAAGCCCATGAATTCTAATTCACAGTATGGGATATTTCTATACTTGCTGCTCAGGGTCTGCTAAGTCTATTTATTAATGAGGTCCTTTCCTACACTTACTGGACTGAGACTCAAAAGGTCATTTCTTGTGGAGCCATCCCTACACTTCCTCTTCAGTTGCCAAGACAATTGCTGAAACAATTTCTCAGTGAGGACAATTTCTACCTTTGCTGACAGAGTCTATAAGGCTAGTTCTCACACAGGGAAATTCCCTCTGATTCTACCTACTTTTCCTCTTCTTCTTCCTTTTCATGTCTTCTTCCTCTTCCCTTTCATCCTCCTTCCTCTTCATCTTACCCATCCTCCTCTTACAACTATTGATTCATAACCAACACCTTTCTCCAGCGTTCATCTCAGTACCTGCTTCCAGAGTATGATCTGCAGCATGTAAGTTCCCCAATATTTTAAAATCTTTTAAATATATTTTATATATTTTTCATTTGTTATTTATTTAGTTTTCGGTAGGGAGATGTAAAGACATTGTTTTATTTATTTATTTATTTATTTTTGGTTTTTTCACTTTTTGGTTTTTCAAGGTAGGGTTTCACTCAAGCCCAGGCTGACCTGGAATTCACTATGTAATCTCAGGGTGGCCTTGAACTCATGGCAATCCTCCTACCTTTGCCTCCTGAATGCTGGGATTAAAGGCATGCGCCACCACGCCCGGCTGTTTTATTTATTATTTATTTATTTATATATTTATTTATTTATTTTATTTTATTTTTGGAGAGAGACACAGAGAGAGACAGACAGAGAGAGGGGGAGAGGGAGACAGAAATGGGCGTGCCAGCAGTCTCTCAGCTGCTGTGAACGAAATCCAGATGCGTGCATCCCCTTGTGGGCAAGTGCAGCATTTCACCCTTGCATCACCTTGCATCTGGCTAAAAGTGGGACCTGAAGATTGGAACCAGGTTCTTTAGGCTTAGTAGTCAGGCGCCTTAACCACTAAGCCATCTATCCAGCCCTGTTTTATTTATTTTTAATGATAAATGCATTTCATTATTTATTTGGATGTTTGAGCTCTTGCACTAAGTTTTTACAAGCTGGTGAACACTGACAAATTATTTCTCCCACAGAATTACAATCACACATTCCTAGACATTATAAATATATGGTTGAACTTACATTAAAAGATGTCACCATTTTATCAGTTACATAATAAAACAAATTATCAAGTAATACAGTAATACAAAGTGTTATTATTATTTTTTAAAATATTTTTATTATTTATGTATATGTATATATACAGCCATGATGGTACCATAGTTAGCCTTCTCCCTGTTCTCCCCCTATGGGTAATGTAGGTCTTGCCTTATGGGGGTAACCATCAGTTATGCGGGAGAGGCAACGACTCTGTGTATGATGACCCAACTCATGGCTCTAACAATCTTTCCGCCTCCTGTTCCGCGAATTTCCCTGAGCATGTTGGGTTCATTTTAGGTCTATTTCAGTGATGAGGTTTTGTGAGTCTGTGTCTCTGGATATCTGATTTGGTAGGGGCTGAGTGATCTTTGTGTCTATCTCCTTCACCCTTTTTGTTTGTTAGGCCTGTGTATATGTGTGAGGTGTGCATTTATGTGTGTGCATGCCTGCAAACATGTATGTGGGTGCACATGTGTGTCTTGGGGACATGAAAAGGACAAATGATGACATTGGGTGTCTTCTTTGACTGATTCCCACCTCCTTTATTGAGACAAGCTTTCTCATTTGAACCCAGGGGTCACACATTTAACTAATTTAGTTAGGGATTCCCTGTCTTTATCTCCCAAATGATGGGATTATAGGGAGGCCACAATGCCAGGCATTTATTGTGGTACTAGAGAGTCTCCATTCTTGCATGACAAGAGTGTAATCCACTGATCCATCTCCCTAGCCCTTTTATACCATCTTAAAAGAAGAAATGCCATGACTGGTCTTGTACTTTTTCTTAGCTCAAAGTTTTTATAGCCTTCCCTTTTCAGAATTTAAATGAAAAATAATGTGTCTAAAGTTTGTCATAACTGGATAATGAATCAGACAGCATTGAGTGAATACACCTAAAACATATGTAATTAGTCATAAACAAATAGACTGTTGTTTTACAGTAGGATCAAAACATACAGTGATATACTTTGATAAAATCGCTTGCCACTTGGACAATGATAAGGAATAGAAGTCATTGGAAAGCTTCGCTTTGTATTTTTACTGCTTTGAAGGCAAATGTGTATTGTCCAGTTGTTACTTCTGGTTGGGAAACAGGGACTCTGTGCATGGTTTCACAAAGTGGCTCAATAGCTTCTCACACAGATTCTAAAGATTTATTTTTATACATTTTATATTGCCCAGTCTAGTGTAAAAAAAAATGTGATTTCAACATGAAGCAGCATAAACAACTATTGTTATGCCCCTTACCTTCCTGGTTGCCAAGTCCAATGCAAGAAAGCAAGACTGCTGAAAGTCTTTCTCTGAAATGAAGAGTGAGTTCTTCCCGCAGGGGGCAGTGTTCTACAATAAAATGACACTATTATCCAACTAAGTGGATATATTATATCTAGCAAACTGCTTTCTAAATACTTATGTTTATGTCCATATATTAATGCTTCTCTCCCTTTTGGTTAGAGAAGCTATTCATTTCAGATGGTGGTGACCATTGGGGAGACCCAAAACTTACCCACGTGCTGAGAAGAAATGACAGTGGTGTGTTTATCACTGACACAATATTATCACAAGCTCCACGACTCTGGTAACATTGTGGAAGAGGTGGTGGAAAGAATGTAAGAGTCAAAAGAAGGGGAGGAGTGTGTTGCAATTCTGTCTTCCAGACACAAAGTGGCCATGGTTTTCCTGGCCTCAAAGTGGCTGATGCTTCCTACCCAAGACCTGTATACTATGAGGGGAAAATGATGACATCAAAATAGAAGAGGGTTTAGTTGGAAAGAGGAAAGTATTTAGTGGAAAGAGGAGTTGGGAATGGGAAAAGGGAGGATGGTGGGGGGAACCATGATCATGATTTGTATGAAACTTGTCAATAGAACGTTTAGAAAGAAAGACTCACTTACCTGTGTTTGTTCCCTTAAATAAATTTGTTGGCTCCTTTATGTAACGTTTAAAAAGCACAAATTATTTTTTGTAATGTTACTAGCCATTCCCAGCAGCTGATCTTGTTTCACTTTAACATGATGTTCACTATCATATTTCACGTTTTTAAGAAAATCAAATAGCAAAACACTGCCTTAGATTTCAAGAGCTGTTGTTTTTATTGACATTTGGTATTACAAAACTAATAAGACCAAAGATTTTTGAGCTACATCCTTCATCTGTTTATCTTGTGAGTGCTTGGTGGACTTGCACTTCCCCTAGGTCTAACAGGAGCATTCCTGGTCTGCTGTTTTGAGAGGCATGGTGGCTTTTTGGAGTGCTAAGAGGAAATGCCCTGGCAAGTGATCATCCTGTAGCACCACACTGCTTTTATTCAGGTACTTGATTCTATACCTGGTTCCTTGGACTTTGTCCCTTTGGAAAGACCAAGGTCAGAATATTGACCTTGAACTTGAATTCCTATTCAAGCAAAACAGAATATTTGCCAATTTTTTTGTCTTCTCTGTTCAGATTCACATTAAAAAATGACTTTGGGGGCTGGAGAGATGGCTCAGCAGTTAAGGCGCCTGCCTGCTAAGCCTAAGAACACCGGTTCCAATCTCCAGGTCCCAGGTTTAGCCAGATGCAAAGTGACGCAAGGGCGCAATGCCGCACTTGCCCACAAGGTGGCGCACACATCTGGATTTCGTTCACAGCAGCTGAGAGACTGCTGGCGCGCCCATTCTCTATCTGTCTCCCTCTCCCTCTCTCTCTGTCTCTCTGTGTCTCTCTCCAAAAATAAAAAAAATTAAAAAAAATTTTTAAAAATGACTTTGGGAGGGTTGTGAGATATTCGAGAGACCTTGGCTCAATAAATAAGGTGGTGAGTAGTAGATGATAACCACTGATATATATATGTGTGTGTGTGTGTGTGTGTATGTATCTGTATACACATGGGCTCTCACATGCAAATCAACCCACAACCATATATACCTGCTTAAAAAATAAGTAATATAAAAATAATAAAACAAGGGCTGGAGAGATGGCTTGGTGGCCTGCAAAACTTAAGCACCCATGTTCAACTCTCCAGATCCCACGTTAGCCAGACACACAAAGGTGAGGCAAGTGCAAGGTCACACATGCCTACTAGGTAGCAGAAGCATCTGGAGTTTGATTGCAGTGGTTGAGGCCCTGGTGTGCCATTCTCTCTCTCAAAAATAAGAAAACAGTTTCTCTCTCTCTCTCTGTTACTCTCTCTGTCTCTCTCTTTCTTTAAAAAAATAAGAAAACAAACAATAAAACAGTCAATATTTAAAATTAAAATAATGCAAAGATAAAATATGTAAGATTAGAAAGTTTTTAAATAAATACTGGAATAATAAATAATATAATCAAATTAAAAAGTAATACAATACATAAGTAAATAAATAGACTAAACTCTGAGATCTGGGGAACTTGGTGGAAGTTTCCATTCTATCTATTATCATTTTTTCCTCTTTCTTCCAGCAAAGATGCTCAATGCAACATTGCCCATGTATATGGGTGTCAACTTGAGTGTCAGGTTTCTTGGCATTGACTTCACTTTATGATATGTCATGGGCACACTCCACATGCCCAGCCATTTCTTGCCTGAATTCCCTACTGAATATCCTTCTGCAATTCATTTACTAGCCTTATGATCTAGCCTTATGATCTACCGTGCCCATCTAAAACCTTTGAATACCAACTCTTTCTCCTATGGTGCTGTTCTAATAGATTGGTCTCTTTTGGGCATTGGAGTCTTGCCTGTGGTTGCGAGGGAAGTATATCTTTTCAGGTAATTCTACATGTAACAATTTAAAGAGCTTTGTTTTTTAAATATACATTTACAAGTGCAGTTATGCATTGGGTGACAATGGAAATAGATTCTGAGAAATATGTCTTTGGACAATATGATCATATGATGACAGCATAAAGTATGCTCACATAAGCAAAGATGCGTGTAACATAAGTAGGAGTCATGTGAGATGACTATCATAATATGCAGGATTGGCTGCAATGCCATTATGTGGCATATGTCTGCACAGCAGTTTATTAGCAGAAGAAAGCCCACACTTGATTGTAAATGTCATTAGTTTACTAAGTGAATATGAAAATATTTTTGTATTATTTTTTGTATGTGCAATGGGTTCTGAAAGATGTGCAACAGGTTTAGTTTAGGATTCCGGGTCTTGGGCTGGAGAGATGGCTTAGCGGTTAAGGCGCCTACCTCCTAAGCCTAAGAACGCTGGTTCCAATCTCCAGGTCCCACGTTTAGCCAGATGCAAAGTGACGCAAGAGCACAATGCAGCACTTGACCACAAGGGGGGCACACGCATCTGGATTTCGTTCGCAACAGCTGAGAGGCTGCTGGCATGCCCATCTCTGTCTGTCTTCCTCTCCCTCTCTCTCTGTCTCTCTCCAAAAAAAAAAAAAAAATAAGATTCCAGGTCTTGACTCATGTCAATCTAGAAAAGATGCAACACATGCCAAGCAACAATTTTGTGCTTGAAACTAGATAAAGGCACAGGCTGTTTTTATTTTATTTATTAAATTAATTAATTTATTTATTTTGGAAAGCGACAGAGAGACAGAGAGAGAGAGAGAGAGAGAGACAGAGAATGAGTGTGCCAGTGGCCTCTCCGCTGCTATGAATGAACTCCATACATGTGTGCACCCTTGTGGGCAAGTGCGGCATTGCGCCCTTGTGTCACTGTGCATCTGGCTAAATATGGGACCTGGAGAATCGAACAGGCGTTCTTAGGATTAGCTGGCAGGCACCTTAACCACTAAGCCATCTCTCTACCCCTCCCCCCCGAACTCATGGTGATCCTCCTACCTCTACCTCCTGAGTGCTGGGATTAAAGACATGTGCCACCACGCCCGGCTTCTCATTTTTTTTATTTTAGAGAGAGAGAGAGAGAGAGGGAATTGACACACGCTAGGGCCTTAGTCACTGCAATGAAACTCTAGATGCTTGTGCCACCTAGTGTTCATGTGTAACCTTGCGCTTGCCTCGCCTTTGTGTATCTGGCTTTCGTGGGGTCTGGAGAGTCTAACATGGGTCCTTAGGCTTTGCAGGCAAGTGCCTTAACCACTAAGCCATGTATCCAGCCCCAGGATTTTTTTTTTGCTTCAATAAATAAAGACCAAAGTGGATCAGAATTATACCATCACCCATATCTGTAACTCCTGTTTCATTTTCATTTGCTTACAGTGATGAATTGTGTGTGTATGTGTGTCCACATGCCTGTGTGTGTAGAGGCCAGAGGACACCCTCAGGTACCCTTCCTCTGATATACTATACACTTCCTTTTGAGACAGAGTCTCTCATTGGTCAGGAACTTGACAAGTAGAACAGACTATGTATTGAGTATTTTGTGGTAATTTAAACTTGTTTCTTTCAAGGAATGATGATACATGCTCAGAGTAAAGCCAATTATAGAATACTTACACATTTTATGTGGATGCATGTATATGTGTACACATGTGTGATATATATGTGGGCGGTGAGCATGCTGTGGTGTCTGTGTGAAGGTCAGAGGACAGCCTTGGGAGGTCAGTTCTCTCTTTTCACCTTGTTTTGCTGCTGAGATGCCAGTCTATCTGGCCCATGAGATTTGGGATTGCTTTGGCTCCACCTCATATTGCCATGGACATACTGTGACTGTAGCTGCATCTAGAATTTTGTGTGTGGCTTTATGTAGGTGCTGCAGATCAAACTTAAGGGAGCAGGTTGTGGAACAAGTGTCTTTTTGTGCTAAACAATCTCCTGAGCTCCAGAATACTTACTTAGTTTTAAATGCTTCTATTTTGTGAAACAATGGAAGTAATTGCCTTAAGTACTTTTCTTGTTTCTGTGAAAAATAACATGCAGCAGTAGTATGAAACAACTGGCTACATTCAGTCCACAGTGAGGAAGAAAAGTGACTTAACCACTGGTGCTCAGCTCTTTTTCTCTTTTTATTCAGTCCCAGACCCCCGTCCACATTCAGAGTGAGTCTTCCATCTGGAAACACCGTTATAGATACATATACAGGTGGAGATTCTAAACCCAGTAAAGTTGACAATAATGATTAATCATCACAGTAATTAGGATTGCACTTGAGATGTCTATTAAAATTTCCAGCATGTCTATCTATGATCTAATAATTAAGTTTGGGGAGAAAAAAAAGACAAGGTATGGTTCAATTTTAAATGTATCTGGAAATATATTTTTGAAGAATAAACTATATTTAAAAGGATAACATGGGTGCGCTGGAGAGATGGCTTAGCAGTTAAGGCATTTGCCGGCAGAGCCTAATGACCCATGTTAGATTCCCCAGTACCCACATAAAGCCAGATGCACAAAGTGACACATGCATCTGCAGTCCATTTGCCGCGGTTGGAGTCCCTGGTGCACTCATTTTCTCTGTCCATCTTCCCTTTTTGCTTGCAAATACATAAATAAAAATATTTTTAAATGATAACATAGGACTGAGTATTATTGTTGAATTTCATCATTATTTGTATAAAAGTAATCCCTTTTCTTATAAGTTATCCATGTTATATCATGT
This sequence comes from Orientallactaga sibirica, assembly GCA_036365145.1. NCBI lineage: Eukaryota > Metazoa > Chordata > Mammalia > Rodentia > Dipodidae > Orientallactaga > Orientallactaga sibirica. Next base: position 4,672,586 of record JAEOAD010000982.1, read on the forward strand.
AATATTATCTGTGAATAGAATTTGAGAAGATCTTGTCAAAATAAAGAATCTTGTCAAATTCCTGAGACTGACATGAGGCTATGGTTGTTGTAAGTGGTTAATAAAGCACCCCTTCTTGGTTAGAATGTGGGCAGTGCCTTTCCCAGTCAGTCTACAGTCAACTAAGGTTTGCTACAGCTACTTTTCAACAATGTCAAGTTCCTATCTTTTAAATCCTTTTAAAAATCACTGTTTAATCAATTCCAGGCAACTACCACTGTGTGTTTTAAATTGTAAACAACTACATATGAGTGAAAATAACTTCCTATGTTCTGTCCTTGGAAAATGCAATACCTTCTTACTTATTTCTCTGTGGGTGGTAGGGAAGTGTAGGAAACAAATTCACTCAGTATTTCTGAGTTCTGTGCTACATCAGAATCTCAGGCTTCATAGGTCCAGATACTTGGAAAGAACTGCAAACTTTTTTTTTTTTTTTTTTTTTTTTTTTTTTTGTGGTCAAATCATTTTATTAGATGCGAAGGTGGGGATGGGCTGAAGACTTCCATAAAATCCTATGTCCTTCTCAGCATGGATCTCCATGTTCCCCTTGTTGCTCTGCAAACATTTTGTGATGTGCTGTTTGTCCACTATGCAGGTATTTGTTTTTTGCCACTATTGAAATTCTTTCAGAAATATTTTCTCACAGAACAAATGTTGATTTTGGAGATATTTGCTTGGCTTATAAGGCTGCTATTATACAAAAGGGAAAATGTTTGGGAAATGTATTTATGTTTTGCCTGCTGGTTCTTAGAGAACATATCTAAGATGGTGTGTGAGTTGTGGTCAGTGGGTCAGGAATCCAAAAAAGTACAAGCTAACCAAATGGTAGCATGGGCTCTGGAAGAAGAACATGAATTTACAAAACATGAGAGAGGGAATTGTATAAGGAGAGGGAGAAGACCTTGAATGTAAAAATTTGGGAAACCCCACAGGTATATATCAAACGAATAGAAGTAAAAAACCAAAGGAGTGTCATGGAAATAAGAATTCTCCTCTTTTCTTCATTTTATTTTCTCTACACTTTCTTTATTCAGCCCACTGGACACTAACCTAAAAGTCAATAGATAGGCGAATGATGTATGTGTTGATTAGGCATGTTATGATTCCCTATTGAGCGACACTTAGGTAAAAAAATAATTCCCCCAAGGACAAAGCAAAATCAATTTAAGAGAATCAGTGGCACATTTTGTGAAAAGAAAAAAAAAAAGTAGAGGTGGTTGAGTTACTAGTGTCAATTAAAATTTGGCAAACTGAATGCAAAAGCATGGGTCTACAGGAAAAGAATTAGCAGGATGATACTTGTTACTCTGGGTCACAAAGTCAAAGAGGGCTTTTCATCTTCTGGGTTTGGATTTTCACTGCTTCATGGTTTCTCCTGTGATATATTCAGGGCATGTGAAATGACAGATCTCAGTACTCCAAAGGCCATGAGAGAAAGCAGTATCCCATTTCGAGATGATGGATTGGGAAGTCATGGAGAAAGATAAAAACAGTTGGTTTTATTTCTATCCATCATGCATTTGGATTTTCTTTGTGTGTGTGTTTGAGGTAGGGTTTTGTTCTTGTCTAGGTTGACCTGGAATTCACTATATATGTACTCTCTAGGTGGCCTCAAACTCCTGGTAATCCTCCTACCTCTGCCTCCTGGGTGCTGGGATTAAAGGCGTGAGCCACCATGCCCGGCTGCATTTGTCTTTTTTTTTTTTTGAAAGAGAGACAGAGAGAGAGAGAAAAAGGGAGAGGGAGACAGAGAATGGGCACCTCCAGCAGCCTCTCAGCCGCTGTGAATGAACTCCAGATGCGTGTGCCCCCTTGTGGGCAAGTGTGGCATTGCGCCCTTGTGTCACTTTGCATCTGGCTAAACGTGGGACCTGGAGATTGGAACTAGCGTTCTTAGGCTTAGCAGGCAGATGTCTTAACCGCTAAGCCATCTCTCCAGCCCGTGAATTTGTCTTTTTAAAGAAGACCACCTTAACAAACACACACATATGTATTTATATATATACTATATAAAACATATGTTATATATGCAACTATATAAAATACATATTACATACATATTATATATAATATATTACGTATCCACACCGTTGTAATTCTGAAGTAATGCAGTTCATTTCTCTTCCTATTGGACTGACTGTTGTCTCAGCTTTATGACTTCCTCATTCCTTAATCTTGCAGTCAGTTATCTGAGTGAGAATGGCTAGTGCTCTGTGACCTGGATCACTTTCTCTTTGATCTGGTAAAGTTCCATTTCCAGAACTTTTCCTTTCTACCAGAGCATCTCAAATACCTGGTGAGAGAAGTTTTGTGGGAGAGGCAACTCAATCTGAGGCCATGCCTCATTCAATATAGAAATGGCTAGGACAGTGATGTTTGAGAATCTCACTAGCATTAATTAAGTATTGACATTGCTTCAGGCAGTTCATTCCAGTCAAGGAAACACTTCCCAGTGTTAGCTGGCTGGGGACAATGACTGAAGAGCCAGGTGCTAGAACTCATTTTTTTCTTAGCATTTCAGCTGATGTGAGTAGTCAGTGGTGCTGTCAGTGAGCAATAAACCATGACTTTTTAGAAATACAAAGAAAGGATTTTCATTCTCTCCTTTTGTTTTCTTAATCTGTTCATCTAGCTGCTGCTTCTGTGGACATGAGAATCTTTGTAGTCTTTGCCATTGCCACTATGTTTTCTTTTCCTTGATGAAACTGTGATTTTATTTTTTAAATGTTTTATTGACAATTTCCATAAGTATAGATAGTAAACCATGATACTTCCCTCCCACTACTCCTATTTTCTCCCTCCCAAATCCACCCTCAGCCGAATTCCCTCTTCTTTACAATTAGTCTCTCTTCTATGCTGATGTCATCATTTTCCCTCCACTATGATGGTCTTGTATACGTTTTGTCAGGCACTGTGAGGTCATGAATATCAAGGTCATTTTGTGTACTGAAGACAGCATATTATAAGCAGTACTACCCTTCCTTTGCTGTGTGTTTTTAGATGCTGCTATGTACTTGGGGGGATGGTGCCAATCAAATGAGATCATTAATCACCGGTAGAAAGTGATCTCTTGTGTTCTTTCTTTTGTGACTCAACAGAAATGCTACTAGATTATATGTGAGGGAAAACACATTTATTTTCACCTGACAAGTAAAAATTCTTTGGTGAGTAATAATTCTGGTGGTCCCTTATGAATTAGGCATGATCATTTCCAGCCATTTGTGTATTTCCAGATCCCTTGTATAGTATGCTGCACAAGGACACTTCCCGAAGCCTACTCAGTGAATTTATCTATTCTGAACATGCATTGTTCTTCACAAAACCCATGGTATATCCAAATGTGGTATGGGGGATGTGAGGTGTTTGTCATCATGGATGTCTATATTTGTAGTGAAGACTAAACTTGTAAGAAATCTGTCTTCAAATCAAGGCGCCTATTAGACTTTATTCAAAGTTTGGGAGGTGGTGAGAACTCTTGTCACCAGTATGTGAGCAAGACCGAGATGAATTCATTCCACTTTGACATGCTATACACAGGGAATAAATGGCTAGCCAACCAGTAGCATTTGAAGTCTAAGATAAGAAGAGTGCTCTGCAATGTAGCAGAGATACAGTCAGAATTTCAGTACAGCAGCTCCATCCTGGAAATAGCACCTCGTCCAGCAATAATGCAACAGCTATCAGGTTCTTGGATGAATGAGAACAATATAGTTCATAGGAATAGTGCCATGCTTTATGTCAGCACTGCACAAATATCTTAGGCTATAAATTAAATTTAAATTTCCTACTATTATGTAGTATGTTGTTAAGATTCACGTAGTTCTGCATGTCACTGTCATTTTTCTGGGAGAAATGAGTCCCACAAGATCATGGCAATATCAAATTGTATGGAGGAAACCTGCCAGCTCCTACTTGTTCCTGCACCAACCCCAAGAAATTGTGTGTTTCTCAGATATTCTTCTGTCCTGGGAGAGGATCAAAGTTTCATTCTTCACCCCTGTGGTTCTCTGCACTGAGAACAGGGAATGCAATGCTTCTTTTGATTTGGTGATTTCCATCCCTGAATGGAAGTAGAAGGCTGGAGGAGGAGGGCAGGACACTCGAGGAGCACATGTGGTACTCAGTGCCCTCTTTTCTGAAGCACATTTAAAAAAATAATCTCCTCCCACAATCCCTTTTCCCTCTCCCAAATGCGCCCTCCAATAAATACTTTCTTCTTTTCAGCTAGTCTTTTTCTTTTTCTTTCTATTTTGAGGTCACCATTTTTCCATCCTATTACTCAGGTTTTGTGTAGGTAGTAACATCCATTGTAAGGTAATAAATATCAAGGCCACTTTGTGTCTAGATGACAGCATTGTAAGCAGATCTCCCCTTCCTTTGGCTCTTAACATTCTTTCTACCACCTCTTCTGCAATGGTCCCTGAACCTTGGAGTATGTAATAGAGTTGTGCTCTGACCACATTTTTATCTGTATAATTGAATCGAAATAGACGAATTTTATTTTTGAATTTTGGAAGGAGAACAGGAATATCCAGCATTGAATTAAGCTAAAGAGCAGCCAAATAACCATTCAAAATACCAGGCTCAAAGCAATGAAAGAGCAGTGTGTAAATTATGTTAATTCCTGCTTGTCTTAAATAACTGTACAACTGTTTATCCTCATGGAAGCGATCTCATAGCTTTTCCTAGATGTATTAGAAAAGAAAATATTGCTTGTATTAAACAAATATCCTTCTGGCTTAATGTCAAACTCTGAGGTAGTTCCCAGTCACCTGAATAATGTTTCAATCATCTCAATTCCTGCAAATGAATAATGCATAGGACCGTGGAACACACCAGACATTCCCATTTTATTTAGAGATTCTAAATGTCATTTGTAAAAAGTGGTGAATTGAATCTAATCTGATTGTACTAAATAAATTAGAATGCATGTGTGAAATACTACTTTTACTGGACAGACACAGTGTAATGGAATTTGCTATTTGTGTTTAGTGTTTTTACCCACCTTCATTTAATAAACAGTGGGTAGATATTTGGACATATATTTCAAAGCTATGTCAAATGACCAGGTAATCCATGGTAGCAATTTGCTTTGAGTTAACTTTATATAGACAACTTGCCCTTCCTCTCTTTTCTCTGATTTTCCATTCTTTCCCCCCACCCCCTCTTCTTTTTCCACTCTTCATTTTGTTCTCTTTTTCTCTCTTCATTGCTGTTGCTCCCTTCCACCTCCCTCATGTTTTCTATATCCTTTGTTTACCATGTATAACATAAGTGGATATTCTCACTGGCACTTCTGATAGAATAAGAGTAGATAAAGAGCTTTAGTGATGGTGGAGATTTTTTGTCTTCCTTACTTCTCAAAAGCATTTTAGTGGGAAACTTTTTAAATTGCAACAATCTTATTTACAAACGTGGATACTCTCGATACTTCCTTTTTATCATCATCATTATTGTTAATACTGTGTATGTGTTGGCATGTATGGAGTATTTGTCCTCTCCACCTTCTTTTATTTATTTATTTTTTTTGGTTTTTCGAGGTAGGGTTTCACTCTGGTCCAGGCTGACCTGGAATTAACTATGTAGTCTCAGGGTGGCCTTGAACTCACGGCAATCCTCCTACCTCTGCCTCCCGAGTGCTGGGATTAAAGGCGTGCGCCACCACGCCCGGCTCCCACCTTCTTTTTGAGACAGATCCTCTTTTGTTTTTTTGACTGCTGAATGTGCACTAGTCTATCTGGCTTGCAAGCTTAGGGTTTTCTTGGCTCTACCTCCCATTGTCACTGGAGCATTGGGATCACATAAAAGTGTACCACTTTGTGTCTGGCTTTACATGGGTGCTGTAATGGATTGACCTTGGAGTAGCAGGCTTGAAATCAAACACCTTTAACTGCTGAACCATCTCCTTAGCTCCCTGTCTATTCTTTAATAGCTATGTGACTTTGGACATGGAATTTTTTCAAGCTCATTTCCACATTTGTGAGACCTTAGTGACATACGAATCATGTGGTTATTTGCACCATTCCTCATACTTGTAAACATTCAATAAATATTAGGCACAGGATGTGTTGATAAAGATGTAAAATGATTGTACCAGTAATACCTTTCCTTTTTAAATTTTTTTTTGTTTATTTTTATTTATTTATTTAAGAGCAACAGAGAGAGAGAGACAGAGACAGAGACACACAAACACACACACACACAGAGAGAGAGAGAGAGAGAGAGAGAGAGAGAGAGAGAGAGAGAGAGAGAGAGAGAATGGGTGCACCAGGGCCTCCAGCCAGTGCAAACGAACTCCAAATGCATGTGCCACCTTGTGCATCTGGGTTATGTGGGTACTGGGGAATAGAGCCTCGAACCAGGGTCCTTAGGCTTCAAAGGCAAGTGCTAAGCCATCTCTCCAGTAATACCTTTCCATGGTTCTAACAAAATACCTGGAATCAACTAAGGGAGAAAGAAGTATCTTATTATTTTTTTTATTTTAGAGAGTGAAACAGAAGAGAGAGAGAGAGAGAGAGAGAGAGAGAATGAATTGGCATGCCAGGGCCTCAGCCACTGCAGTCAAACTTCAGAACTTGTGCCACCTAGTTGGTATGTGTGCCCTTGTACTTGTCTCACCTTTGTGTGTATGGCTAATGTGGGATCTGGAGAGTAGAACATGGGTCCTTAGGTTTGGTAGGCAAGCACCTTAACCACTAAGCCATCTCTCCAGCCTGAAAGAAGTATCTTGCACAGACAGTGTCTTCAGAGGATTCGGAGCATCATCACTTGGTGTTGCAGTCAGGTTCTGATGACTTTTGTCTCCCATAGGGTTGCATGCAGTGCAGCTTTTTCCAGTTGGCTGGTCTCCAGGGAGGTTTTCTGCTCAGCACCAGCTTGATTTCTCAGTGACCTTGCCACTCAGGCAAGTGAAATCTTTAACAATAGGGTCTTACCATCTGTTTCTCAAAGGAAACCAAGGGCCTTGGCAATAGCCTTTAATGTTTTGGAGGCAATAGGGACCTCCCTGGCCAAAAATTTACTGGAAGGTATCCCATCCCTGGCACTGAAAGTTTTCTAGTAACAATCTATGGCTTCTGATGTGCCACTATTCAAAAAATAGGTTTATATATGTCTTGCTCAGAATATCTTGAATTTTGATTGACCCCCCTCCCCACTGTTCTTTTACACTTTCTCTTCCCTTGGCCTTGCTTAGGCCTCTCCCCTCCCTATAATCTGTACTTCTACTTACATATATACAATATCATCCGCTTAAGTCCTTCCCTCTTCTCCCTTCCTTATAGCCTTTTTCTAACTTACTGGCCTCAGCTACCGATTTTTTGTTCCAGCTCACACAAAAGTCTATACATTTGTAGCTAGGATCCACATATGAGAGCAAACATGTGACGTTTGGCTTTCTGAGCCTGGGTTACCTCACTTAGTATAATCCTTTCCAGATCCATCCATTTCACTGCAAATTTCATAATTTCATTTTTCTTTACCACTGAATAGAATTCCATTGTGTAAATTTGCCACATTTTTATTATCCATTCTTCTGTGGAGGGACATCTAGGCTGGCTCCATTTCCTAGCTATTGTGAATAGAGCAGCAATAAATATGGTTGTGCAAGTATCTCTAAGGTAGTTAGAAGAGTCATTAGGATATATGCCTAGGAGTGCTATAGCTGGATCATATGGTAAATCTATTTTTAGCTGTCTCAAGAACCTCCACACTGATTTCCACGATGGCTGGATCAGATTACATTCCCACCAACAGTGTAGAAGTGTTCCCCTTTTTCTACATCCTCACCAACATTTACTGTCATTTGTTTTCTTGATGGTAGCCATTCTGACAGGAGTGAGATGGAATCTCAAAGTAGTTTTAATTTGCATTTCCCTGATGGCTAAGGATGTGGAACACTTTTTTAGATGTTTATATGCCATCTGTATTTCTTCTTCTAATGAGAACTCTCTATTTAGTTCCATAGCACATTTTTAATTGGGTTGTTTGATTTCTTATTGTTCTGTGTTTTGAGTTCTTTGTATATTCTGGATATTAATCCTCTGTCAGATGTATAGCTGGCAAAGATTTTCTCCCATTCTTTTAGGTTGACTCTTTGCTCTATTCACAGTGTCCTTTTCTGTACAAAAGCTTTGTAATTTCATGAGATCCCAGTGGTTGATTAGTGGTTTTATTTTTATTTCCTGAGTAATTGGCGTTATATTCAGAAAGTCATTGCCTATGCCAACATGTTGAAGGGTTTCCCCTACCTTTTCCTCTAAGAAGTTCAGAGTTTCAGGTCTGATATTAAGGTCCCTGATCAACTTGGACTTGACTCTTGGGCATGGAGAAAGACAAGAATCTATTTTCATCCACCTACATATAGATATCCAGTTTTCCCAGCACCACTTGTTGAAGAGGCTATCTTTTCTCCAATGAATATTTTTGTCAAAAATCAGATGGTTGGGGCTGGAGAGATGGCTTAGCGGTTAAGGTGCCTGCCTCCTAAGCCTAAGAATGCCGGTTCTAATCTCCAGTGGTTCCAATTTCCAGGTCCCCCGTTTAGCCAGATGCAAAGTGACACAAGGGCACGGTGCCGCACTTGACCACAAGGGGGCGCACATATCTGGATTTCGTTTGCAGCAGCTGAGAGGCTGCTGGCACTCCCATCTCTATCTGTCTTCCTCTCCCTCTCTCTCTCTGTGTCTCTCTCCAAAAAAAAAAAAAATAAGATAGCTGTAGCTGCCTGAATTAATATCTGGGTCCTCTATTCTGTTCCATTGATCTACATGTCTGTCTTTATGCCAGTACCATGCTGTCTTTTTTTTTTTTTTTTTACTATGGCTTTGTAATAAAGCTTAAAATTGTGTATGGTGATACCACCAGCCTGATTTTTTTTGCATGTCTTTCTTAGTTGCTTTCTTTATTTATTTACTTGTTATAATGATTTTTTAAAAATTTCTTTTATTGACAACTTCCATACATACTTACAACAAAAAATGCATGATATTTCCCTCCCCTCCCCCATTCCCCTATAGAACTCCAATCTCCATCATATCCCCTCCCTCTCTCCATTAGTCTCTCTTTTAATTTGATGCCATCATCTTTTTCTTCTATTATGAGGGTCTTGCAAAGGTATTGCTAGGCACTGCAAGGTCATGGATATCGAGGCCAATTTCTGTTTGGACAGTTGCATTGTATGGAGTTGTACCCTTCCTTTGGCTCTTCCATTCTATCCACCCCCTCTTCCGCAATGGGCCCTGAGCCTTGGAGGGTGTGACACAGATGTTTCAGTGCTGGGCACTCCTCCATATCTTCTTCTCAGCACTATGTTGCCTTTTGTGTCATCCCAGTGGTCATCGCTATCTGAAAAGAGATGCTTCTTTAACCAGAAGTGAGAGTAGCATTAATATGTGAATATGAACATTAAGTGTAGCACTTTCAGGGCAGCTTCCCCCAGCCTGATATTTGTTACTCAAAACTGTTTTGGCTATTCAAGGTTTTTTGTGTTTCCAAATGAATTTTAGGATTTTTTTTTTCTATTCCTGTGAAGAATGCCATTGGAATTTTTATGGGGATTGTGTTAAATGTGTAGATTGCTTTTGATGAGATTGACATTTTCACAATATTGATTCTTCCAATCCAGGAGCATTGGATGTCTTTCATTTCCTTGTGTTTTATGCAATTTCTCGCTTGAGTATTTTAAAGTTCTCATTGTAGAGATACTTCACTTCCTTGCTTAAGTTTATTCCAAGGTACATTATTTTTTTTTAAATTTGTTTAACTTTATTTATTTTTGGAGAGAGAGACAGACAGAGAGGGAGAGAGAGACAGATAGAGATGGGCATGCCAGCAGTCTCTCAGCTGCTGTGAACGAAATCCAGATGTGTGTGCCCCCTTGTGGGCAAGTGCAGCATTGCGCCCTTGCCTCATTTTGCATCTGGCTAAACGTGGGACCTGGAGATTGGAACCGGCTTCTTCGGCTTAGCAGGCAGGCGCCTTAACCACTAAGCCATCTCTCCAGCCCAACATTATTTTTTTTTTGAGGCTATTGTAATTGGGAGAGAGTCTCTGATTTAATCCTCCACATGTTTGTTGTTAGTGTATAGGAAAGCTACTGATTTCTGTGTGTTTATTTTGTATCCTGCTACATTGCTAAAAGTTTTATCAGCTTTAACAGTTTGCTGGTAGAGTCTTTAGGGTCCTTTATTTAAAGAATCATATAATTTGCAAATAATGATAATTTGGTCTTTTCCTTCCCAATAGTTATCACTTTTATGAGTGTCTCTAACCTTATTGCTATAGTTAAGACTTCCAGTACTATATTAAATAAAAGTGGGGACAATGGGCACCCTTGTCTTGTTCCTGAATTTAGTGGAAACGATTCAAGTTTTCCCCATTTAGTATTATGTTGGCTGTAGGTTTGTCATAAATAGCTTTTATTATGTTTAGATATGTTCCTTCTATTCCCAGTTTCTGTAGTACTTTTACCACGAAGGGATATTGGATTTTGTTGAATGCCTTTTCTGGATCTATTGAGATGATCATGTTATTTTTGTCCTTCAGACCATTTATATGATGTATTTTATTTATCGATTTGCATATGTTGAACCATCCCTGCGTCTTTGGGATAAAGCCTACTTGGTTGGGGTGAATAATCTTTCTGATATATTCTTGTGTTCGGTTTACCAATATTTTGTTGAAAATTATTGCATCTATGTTCATGAGGGAGATTGGTCTGTAATTTTATTTTATTTTTTTGTTCTGTCTGTCTGGTTTTTTTTTTTTTTTTTTTTTTTTTTGGTTTTGCGAGGTGGGGTCTCACTCTGGTCCAGGCTGACCTGGAATTAACTATGTAGTCTCAGGGTGGCCTCGAACTCTCGGCGATCCTCCTACCTCTGCCTCCCGAGTGCTGGGATTAAAGGCGTGCGCCACCACGTCCGGCTGGTTTTGTATTAGGGTGATGCTGGCTTTGTAAAAGGAGTTTGGTAGAATTTTTTTTTTTTTTTTTTTTGGTTTTTCGAGGTAGGGTCTCACTCTGGCCCAGGCTGACCTGGAATTAACTATGTAGTCTCAGGGTGGCCTCGAACTCTCGGTGATCCTCCTACCTCTGCTTCCCGAGTGCTGGGATTAAAGGCGTGCGCCACCACGCCCGGCTCTTTTCTATTTTTTTTTTTTTTTTGGTGCTGAGGACTGAGCCCAGGGCCTTGTGCTTGCTAGGCAAGTGCTGATCCACTGAGCTAAATCTCCAACCCCTTCCTTTTCTATTTTATGGAAAAGTTTGAGAAGCAGTGGTGTGAGTTCTTCCATGTAGGTCTGGTAAAATTCACCAGTGAATCCATCTGGTCCTGGACTATTTTTAGTTGGGAGAATTTTTATAAATGCTTGGATCTCTGTACTTGTAATAGGTCCAGTTAATTGGCTTATCTCATCTTGATTTAATTTGGTAGGTCATATGAATCAAGGAAATCATCCATTTCTTTAAAATTTTCAAACTTAGAGGCATATATTTTCTAAAAGTATGTCCTTATGATTTTCTGATTTCTTTGGTATCTGTTGTAATGGTGCCTTTTTCATCTCTAATTTTATTAATTTTTGTTTCTTCTCACTTTTTTCTGGTCAGATTTGCTAAGGGGTTATCAATCTTGTTTATCCTGTCAAAGAACCAACTCTTTGTTTCATTGATTGTTTGGATTGTTGTTTTTTTGTTTGTTTCTACTTCATTAATTTCTGCCTTAATCTTTATTATTTCTTCCCATCTACTGATTTTTGATTTGCCTTGTTCTTCTTTTTCCAAGGCCTTAGGTGGAGCATTAAATTGTTTACTTGTGGACTCTCTAATTTCTTAATATAGGCACTTATTGCTGTAAATTTCTGTCTTAGGACTGCCTTCATTGTATACCAAAAGGTTTGGTATGTTATTTTCTTATCATCATTTGATTCTATGAATTATTAATTTCCTTTTTGATTTCATCAATGACCCATTCATCATTCAATAGTGTACTGTTTACTCTCCATGAATTTGTGTGTGCTTTATAGTTTTTCTTGTTGCTGATTTGTAGTTTAATCCCATTGTGGTCAGATAGAGTACAAGGAATTATTTCAAGTTTCTTGTATTGGTTCAGATTTGCTTTGTGTCCTAATATATGGTCTATTTTAGAGAATGTCCCATGTGCTGCTGAGAAAAATGTATATTCTGCAGCATTTGGGTTGAATGTTAGGCCCATTTGTTCCATGACATCATTTAATCCAGATCTCTCTCTCTTCTGTTGGAGTGTTCCTTTAATCAGTATAAAGTGACCTTCTTTGTCTTCCTCACTAATGTTGGTTTGAAGTCTATCCTGCTAGATATTAGGATAGTAACCCCTGCTTGTTTCCTAGGCCCATTTGCTTGAAATATCATTTTCCATCCTTTCACCCTAAGACAGTATCTATCTTTTATTGAGAGATGAGTTTCCTGGAGGCAATAAATATCAGGATCCTGCCTTTTAATCCAGTCTGCAGGCCAATGTCTTTTGTTTGGGGCATTGAGGCCATTGATATTAAGAGTTATTATTGAAAGGTATGTATTCTTGCCATTCTTCTTGTTTTGTAGTGCTTCCTGTTTTCCCTTTACTCGCTTGTTTTAACTGTTATTTGTGTATGGTTTATTTTTTCCTATTTCCTCATGTGTGTGTTTTGCTTTCTCTTCAGCATGAAGATTCCTGCAAGTATTTTCTGTAGAGCTGGTTTAGTTGCCATAATTTCTATTAGCCTGTTTTTGTTGTGGAATGTCCTTATTTCTCCATCAATTTGGGTAGATACTTTTGCAGGATAAAGTAATCTTGGTTGACAGTTGTTATCTTTCAGAACTTGGAATATATCACTCCAGGCCCTTCTCACTTTTAAAGTTTGTGTTGAGTTATTGGCTTGCCTTTGTAGGTGATTTGCTTTTTCTAACTGCTTTCAATATATTTTCTTTGGTTTGCATGTTTAGCAGTTTAATTATAATATAGTGAGGAGAGGTTCTTTCCAGGTTTTGTCTGTTTGGTGTTCTAAAAGCTTCTTGTATCTGCATTGGCATTTCTTTCCCAATTTGGGGAAAATTTCTTTATGATTTTGTTGAAAACACCTACTAAGCTTCTGGATTGAAATCCTTTTCCTTCTACTATACCCTGAATTCTTTTGTTTGATCTTATCATAGTGTCCCAGATATCTTGGAATTCCCATTCATACCTTCCTATTAGCTTGTCTTCCTCTTTGTTGGACTGTATTAAGTCTGCCACCTGGTCTTCTAGTTTAGATATTCTATTCTCTCCTTCATCTATTATACTGGTGAGGCTTTCCACAGAGTTTTTTATTTGACTGACTGTGCTCTTCAGAGCTAGAATTTCAGTCTGGTTTTCTTTAGTATTTTTATTTCCTTACTCATGTCTTATAATGACCTCCTTATTTTATTAAGTTGTTTTCCTGTGTTCTCTTTTAGTAGTTTGTTTTCTTCTTTAATTCCCCTGTCTTCTTCTTTGATTCATTTGATTTCTTTGAATATAGATAAAATTATTCTTTTGAAATCTTTGTCAGGCATTTCATCTAAAACAGTCTCATTGGTGGTCATTTCTGGATGGATTTATAATTTTTGGTGGCATTGTATTGTCTTGATTGTTTGTGTTTCGTGTATTATAATATAGCAGCTTTTGCATCCTGAATTGATTTGATGCTTGAGTTTACTATTTTTCTGCAGTGTTCTTAGATGTGGCAATCCACCTTTATATACTTTCAGGATATGAGTTTAAGTTGCCAAGTGTAGCTCTTGTACCCCAATCCAACCACAGAAGTAATCCTAGGTATTGAGTTTGCTTGCTAAGCAAGTATTTTAGTGGACTGGGTGGAACAATTTACTGGAAAATTCTAAACTTCAATTGAGCAATATACACATTTAATAAAAACCAGCACAGATTATACAAGTGTGGGGATTAAAACAGATGATTTTATAAAGCCAAAATCCCTAAGGGTGTGTGTTGCTCTACACCCTTAATCATCTGGGAGGTAGAGAATTCTGTTCTGAATTGGGTTCCAGGTCAGCCTGGACCTGAATCAGACCCTGCCCCCAAAAATGACAGAAGCAAAGGACAAAGGCCCTGTAAATCTGAAAGCATCAAAGGCAACTATATTCAACCCCTCAATACACCTTATTTGAAAATGGTAAAGCCAACCAAAAATATGTAACCCATAACCTGCCCTGACATGGAAAGAGAGATTAGCACTTCCAATGCAGGCCTATGTACCTGTTTTTTTTTTTTTTTGGTCAGTCAGCCTCCTTACCTTTTGGAGTGGCTTCCAATCTTACCAGTGCTAAATGCCCACCTAGATCCCTCCATGTTGAGCTGGGGAGCTGGAGTTCTGTTCACCTGTGCTGGATGTGCTGCCAGGGCCTGAATGCCAGATGTTTGCGCTTCTGATGGTTGAGGGATGGGAGAGTGCAGGAAGTCTGTAGTTGCTCACACAGTCCTGCCTGTATCTCTTTCAGTAGCTCCTTAGTTGATCTCAGCAGTCTTTCCTTCAGATTTCTTGACTTTGCAAGGAGGCTGATGAGGTTAGAAAATCCCCTTGTTTGGTCTCTGCTGCTGCTGCTCAGTGCACCTGGAGGATCATGCCAGGTGCTGATGGTGCAGATCAGGACCACAAGCTCCTCAGTGGGATTCTGGCCGTTTTCCTCCTTTTGGGTGGATCTTGGTCTCTCCTGCTTCTCCACTGTGTCTAAGAATAACCTATTCTCCTTCACTTTTTAGAAGAGTGTATTTTGCTGTGGTTTTGCTTACATCCCTCCTTAGGCTGATTTGGTGTGGCTCCTATGCTGCCATCTTACCCAGAAGTCTCTCCAAAAAACTTTCTTAGTGACCTACTTTCTCCCACTAGGCTCAAGTTCCTAAGAGCCCATTTAGCTATGAGTTCATCAATGGTAAGCCATGGATGCCATCAGAACTTTCATGATCAAATCAGCTCTCAAGAGTACCACCATCTACATAAGAAGCCTTTTATGTATGACACTTTAGTGGGCATATGTATCTAAACTATAAAGGTGTATCAGATACTAAAACTCATATTTTTCAGCAGAAACTCCTCATAGACTGTATCAATATATAACTATAAATAAATGAGTAGCTATCCTAAAAGTAGAAAACAGATTATGTCTGTTAAGGTGTGGTTCTTATTATGGTAGAACTGTATACATTCTTGTTGCCAACCCAACTTTTCTTGCAACTTGCAAGTTCATACTTTGCAATTTACTGCCTGTAAAGTGTAAATTTTGAATGGTTAGTCTTGTTAAAAGTCAATCACAGGGCCTGGGGTTAGCAGTTAAAGGATTTTGCTAGCGAAGCCTTCTGGCTCAGGTTCAATTTCCCATAAACCACAAAAACCTGGATACAAAGTAGTGTGTGCATTTGTGAATCCAACGCACATGCCTCTGACAAAAGGAGGCATTGTTAGTAGAATCTGAAGCTTTCAGCATTCAGTTGTAGGCTAGCAGTTAATTCATAGAGGTGAGAGACACTGTCTCAACGTAGAACACACACACCTCAAAGTTGTTCTCTGACCTTCACATGTGTGCGCGTGCACACACACACAGTAAATAAAATGAAAGTTTTGAAACAAATCAATTACCATAGACCTGACAATAAAATGTAAAACAACATAGTTTAAAACTAAGTAAATAAAATAAAAATTAAGCAATGAATTTTAAAGAGTTACTTATTCTACATGATTATTTCTTTCTGCAGTTTTTCTCTAACCCCTTCTCCGCCAAGTTTTGAGCTGCTGATCCATTTCCCCCGTCTTAATTCTACATGCTGTCATTGTGTTTGAAATGTCTACATGTTAAGTGTTTAAGTTTAGTTTTCCCTAAAGGTATTACCCATGGCATAACCCTTGTGGTTCTCAACGGTATGAAATACAGAACACTGCTCAGCTGAAATATCTTAAATCCAGTTGTTTGAGGGGGACAATATTAAGTATTAATTTATATGTTATGATACCTAATGAAGGAATTATAGAATTATTAGAAACGAATGGGTTTCACAAGTTGGCATGAATCTCATAAGTATATCCATTATTTTAGATCAAGTGAAAATAGTTGTATTCACTAGAAATGTAATATGTTATCACAAAATCTCAGCTATTAACTAGAACACAAGGAATTCATTTTTTTATTTATAAATTTCCCATTGTTCAAATGAGAATGTAGAATTGCTAGGCTTTTCCTAACAGCTGTAAAACAGATCAACTTCTTCACTAATTGCAGCTTCTTGCAGGTTACTTTTGATCCAGAAATCTTAGCTGTTCTGACCTAGTCTATTGTCCTGATGGTGTGCTGTCATAGCCCCAAAACACTGGGAAGATGGGGAGGATGTCTGGAGTTTGCTTGCTAGCTAGTCTAGCCAAATTGGTGAGGTGTAGTTTAGTGTCAGACCCTGTCTCAAAAAACCAAAACAAAAACAAGAACAAAAAACATGGAAAGTGAAGACACTCAATATCAACCTCTGGCCCTTACATTTACACAAGTGTGTGTTTTCTGCACAGTGCATGTACACACATACAAACTTGTATACACATGTGAACACGCACACCATGCACATGCAAAACAAACTATCATGAACAATAATATTCCTTTCAGAATACTTTTGTCTTATGCTGATTTTGTTTGGACATTCTCTATTCCCATTCCAATCTCTTGGGATCTTTTTTTGATCTAAGTACTTGGACTCTAGTTTTCCAGTATGGTGTAAACTTGCCATACCAGTTCTTCCCAAAGGAAGTGGGTTGTATAACAGGCTTAGGACAATGAGTCTCAACATGACTCCCATCTGGAGCTGACAGTCCTTTCTTTATGGCAGGGCTGTCACGTGCATTGTACATCATTTAGTTGCATTTGTGATGACAGGAATAGCATGCCTCTCATCAGTGCCAATGAAAAGTGTGTGCAGTCATTGCCTAGCTACCCTGGGACACCATTGCTCCCAGTTGGGAACGACTGCCCTAGATGTATGTCCTCCTCATATTCTGACATGTTGTTAGCCCTAGTGTGGGAGACAGGGCAGATTTTATCAGAAGAATTTGCAGAAGTGGTGGACAAAGGGAACCTTCTGGCATAATTTTTATTTTTCAGTTAAAACTCTCTGTAGTTGTTACTGCAGATAGCCTTCTAGACTTTTTGAACTCTAGCTGGTTAGGTACTTGAAATTAGTCTTTCTCAAGGTTTTGCAACAAAAAGTATTTGTATTTGAATAATATATGTCCCTTACTCAAACATATCAGTGTGTGTGTGTGTGTGTGTGTGTGTGTGGCTTTAAGTGAGTCCTGGGTAATCAAATCTGGGCTGTTAGGCTTTGTAAGCAAGTGCCTTTAACCACTGAACAATCTCCAAGCCTTGAGAATATTTCTTTATTTTATTTTTATTTATTTATGAGAAAGAGAGAGCAGAGGGAAGGAGAGAATGAGAATATGAGGGCATTTAGCTACTTCAGATGAACTCCAAATTCATGTGCCACAATGTGTATCTGGCTTACATGGGTACTGGGGAATGGAACCTGGGTCCTTAGGCTTCATGGGTAAGCGTCTTAACTGCTAAGGCATCTTTTCAGCCCCCTGAAAATACTTTTAAAGAAGATAACTGTACTGTGATTAGAATGTGTACCTTTATCCTTTTCTTGGCGATATTGTTGAAAATTCAAGGGCATTTCCCCCCTCTATTATTGTATTTCATCACTTACTGTCATTGAATTACTTTGCTTTGTATAATATTTTTTATTCTGTATATGGGAAACCTAGTTATATCTGAAAATATTCCTTATAATTGTGAATGTGTATTTTTACTATTATATGGAATAAAATATTTCTAATTATTCCAAACATTTTTTCTACAATCGTTTAAATATTTCATTAACTTATAGGGCATTTTAATTTGTGTGTATATGTGTAGTATGTGTTGTATGTGGTGTGTGTGGTATATGTGTAGTGTATGCGTGTGTGTGTGTGTATGCATATGCCCTACGCTCACATGTGCAGATGTAAGAGGAGAACATCAGGTGTCTTACTGCTCTTTTACTCTTATTTCTTTGAGATAGAGTCTCTCACTGAGCCAGAATCTGCCATTTTAGGCCAGATTGGCTGACCAGCGAGACCCATTCAACTTGATTGGCAAGCTTTGGTGATTATTCTGTCTACACTCCCCACAGGACAGGGGTTATAGGCATGCATGGACACACCCAGAATTTTACTGGGATTTGGGAATTGAATTCATGCCATCTCAGGCTCTCATGCTTATGTGGCAAACTCTATTATGCATTGAGTCATTTCCCCAGCCCCAGTGCATAGGGCATTTAATCTATGCTATAGCCCATTAAAGAAATCTGAAATATTCTTTCTTTTGCATATGTACGTGTATGGTGTCCATGCATGTATGCATGTTCACATGTGTGTGCCCATACATATGGAGGCTAGAGGACAGTATTGGGATTATCTTGAGGAACACTATCTACTTCTTTTTGAGAAAGGGACTCTCTCTGGCCTGGAACTCACAGAGTCAGCTAGAATAGCTAGCCAAGGAGCCACAGCCACCCTAGAGCTAGGATTATAGGCATGTACCACCACATCTGGCATTTTATGTAGATCCTGGAGTTTGAACTGAAGTCTTCATGTTTATGAGGTAAGAACTTTTTTCCCCAAGCTCTTTTCTGTTCTCCACCCAAGGAAGGTGATCGCTCTACCTGCTCTTAAACTGGCCATAATTACAGCCTCTTCTCTCTCCTTGGGTCTGAGTTTGAGGGGATCCTGGTTTTATTCTGGGCCTTCATCAGTGGTTCTCAAACTTCCTTATACCAGTGTAGTTGTTAGCACTTGGTTGATTTCTAATTTAGAGATTTGCAGTCAGCCATCAGGCAATGGTCTATATTCAGAGTGCATTAAAGTTCTTCAAGTTGATGATAGTGTATGGCCAGAATTTAAAACATTACTACATGTTATATACAGAGTTCTCTTCGATCTTGGCATAAAGATAAACTCTATCATATGTAAAATGTGTGTGTGAAAGAGACAGAGTGGAAGTGTATATGGGAGACATCGTGTGTAGCAGATTGCTCAGTTTTGAAGAGTGAGAAGAGGCTCTGGGAATTCAGGAAGTTAAGTTCTTAGAGACCTGAATCTTAAAGGTCACAAAACCACTCCCCAAGTTTATATTAGGGAGAAACTGAAACATACCTTTCTGGGGTGGGGGAGGAAGTTCCAGAGAGTCAGGAAGTCAAAAAGTCTGGGAAAGGGTTGCAAGAGCCCACCCTAAGGCTATATAAAGGGTAAACAGCTGGACTTTCTGATGGTGCTGCCTGTAAGAGGTAGGTGTAGTGTGCTTCAGAGATGCAGCTTCTGTGTGTTGTCACCTTTGCAGAGGTGGGCATTCTGGTGATGCAGCTGCTTTTGGGTTGATGGGATGAGACTTCTTGTGGTACAGCTGTGTTTAGTCATCTGTTGCTCCTATAAGCAACACCTCTCCCTGCTCTTTATGTAACCCTAATAAATTCATTGCTTCACCAAAATGGGTTTTTGTGTCACCATCCTTTGTTCTGTCATCTGTGCTCTAGGTGGGGGAAAAGATGTGTGTTTGCTTCACCTGGGGAAAAGATTTCCTGAGACAAATATCAAATAGCAACTCTCCTGAGAAATTTTAACTTTAAAGATTCTGGGACTAGTGAGATGTTTCACCTAGTAAATAGCTTGGCACAAGTATGAGGACCTGGATGTGGACCCACAAAAGGCTTGTAAATGTCAGGCAGTTTTGGTAGTTTTCTCAGTTCTAGAAAGACAAAGACAAGAGAATGCCTAGGACAAACAGGCTAGCTGATTTATCTGAAGCAATGAGCTGTAGGTTCAGTAATAGTCCCTGACTCAATAAATAAGATGGAAAGCAATTGAGGAAGACATTGAATTCTGGCCTTCATGTATGTATGCACATCACATACATATGTACCACTCACATATGAACACACACACACACAAACACACACACCAATCTATTTGTTCCTTTCAAGAAACATATCTTTTTAATTCTTGAAGAAAAAAAATCCCTGGGCTGGTCAGTAGGTCAGACTCTTTTTCTCTGCCCATTTTGCTCTGTCTCAATGCTTTGCATTTAGCAGCAATAGGTTAACAGCTTGCCCCAGGCTGCTGGATGCCGCTGTCTGCTTTAGGATGGCTAGGCATATGGATATGCACACCGAAGGACCAAAATAAACAGCACATTGCTAGAGTTTGCAAAGTACTACCTTTATAATGCTGTCTTATGCACTCTGCACCAGACAAGGCATGTCTTGGTCAAGAGTACATTTATCACCATCATCATCATCATTTGTGTGTGGGAGGGTATATGGGTGCACGCATGCCACAGCATGCCTATGGAAGTCAGAGGAGAAAATCACAGTGTTGGTGGTCTTCTTCTGCCTTGTTTGAGTGTTTGCGTCTTACTGTTTGCCGCTGGGAAGGCCAGACTAGCTGTCCCTCAAGCTTGGGGGATTCTTATGACTCCACCTCCTATAGGCACATTGGAATTGTATGTGCCACATATCCGGTGTTTAATAGGGGTGATGAGAATGTGAACTTCAGTCTGCAGGTTTTTAGTGCAAGCACCTATTACCACTGAGCCATCTCTCCAGCCCATAATGGATGCATTTATATGAACCAGGTAAACTAAGTGTCACGAAATTTAGTGTCAAAAATGGAATTACTATGGCTGGAGAGATGGTTCAGTGGTTAAAGCGCTTGCCTGCAAATGCTAGCTATTCAAATTGGATTCCCCATTACCCACATAAAGCCAGATGCACAAAGTGACACATGTATCTGGAGTATGTTTGCAGTGGCTGGAGACCCTGGCACACCCATTCTGTGTCTCTCTCCTCTCTCTCTTTCTCTCTCTCTCTCTCTGCTTGAAAATAAATGAATAAATATTTTTGAAGAAAGGAATTACTAGAAGAAAGAATTGTTTTAGAAAGACGGTGGACTTGCCCAAGGTAGTATATTTGTAGCAGATTTTTGCGAGGTAGTATTTTCATGAAATGCAAGTGGAACATACAGGAGTGGTCAGGATGGTTTCACGGGACTGAAATCCGAGATGCTTACATATGACGTTGGCAGCTGAGAGTAGGAGCACTAAGCAGGCCTGATCTCGCTTAGCTTCCACAATCATGAAATGAGGCTTGTTTCATGGGGGAAGAATATAGATAGGACTGTTCTCTCTTTTTTGACACCTCCATGAAGGTGCCAGTGTGCCAGGCTTCTGCCACCTGATCATCTAAGGGTAATGAGCGATAAGGGTACTGTTCTGCTCATAGGTTGTTCTGTGTTGTCCTTTCTCTGCTTGGACCAAAAGTGTTGATATAAAGTCTGGCGTGGTGGTGCATGCCTTTAATCCCAACACTCAGGAGGCAGAGGTAGGAAGATTGCTGTGAGTTCAAGGCCACCCTAAGACTACATAGTGAATTCCAGGTCAGCCTGGGCTAGAGTGAGACCCTACCTCAAAAAAACAACAACAAAAAAGTGTTGACACAAATACCATTTCAAAACCCCTTACTCCCTCTGTGCTTGTAGACACAGCCACTGTACCCTGAGTACATGGTCCTCATATCTAAATATCACTGTAGACTGTAAGACACAGGAGCTTATGGGAGCTATATGGATTTAGTTGTTACTCATTAAAGTGCTGTGGACCACCAACTTTCCTGATAGCAACTTTTGCTGGTGCATGCATAGGAATAAATACTGATGGATTGATCTATCAATCTATCTTTTTGAAGAGAAGGCTATTTTATATATTTTTGGCAATTTTTCATGGGTCCTGGGTATTGGACTCAAGTCATCATGCTTGTGAGGCAGGTGCTCTACCGATTAAGCTAAGGTTACTTAAGTAGCCACTTGTCTACCAGGAGTTCAAAATTAAATGGGATATTGCTTTCCCTTTGGCTAGCTAGCAGGATGCAAAGATAGGTTTTTTGTTTTGTTTTGTTTTGTTTTTTAACTTTTTTGGAGAGAGACACAGAGAGAGACAGAGAGAGAGTGAGAGGAAGACAGATAGAGAATGGGCGCGCCAGCAGCTTTTCAGCCACTGTGAACGAAATCCAGATGTGTGTGCCAACTTGTGGGCAAGTGCAGCATTGCGTCCTTGCGTCACTTTGCATCTGGCTAAATGTGGGACCTGGAGATTGGAACCGACTTTCTTAGGCTTAGCAGGTAGGTGCCTTAACCGCTAAGCCAACTCTCCAGCCCGAAGATATGTTTTGTTGTTGCCCTTGGGGAGAAGGTTATAATATCAATGTACAGAGGACAGGGATGACACTAAAAAGATCTTCCCAGCAAAATGTATCCAGCTCCAAAAGTTAATAGTGCTGTATCTTCAGGTCATTTTATATTCTGTAATACTCTCCACTTTTCCTGAGGGTTTTGGAAAACTGTTCTTTTTTTATTTTTATTTTTGAGATAGATAGAGAGAGACAGAAAGAGAGAGAGAGTGAAAGAGAGAGAGAATGGGCATGTCAGGGCCTTTCAGCCATTGTAAACGAACTCCAGACACATGTGCCTCCTTGTGTGCATGTGCATGTATGATGTTGCAGGTTTGCGTCACTTTTGCATCTGGCTATGTGAGACCTGGAGACCTTGACCAATAAGCCATCTCTCCAGCCCAGAAAACTGTTCTTAATTGGTTACTTATGATGTTTTCAAGAGTCAATTGTTTCATCTGAATTCAACCTTCTCTATTTCATTGTTTATTTTCTCTTTCCTGACATTCATCATTGGCCCCAGATTTAAGTGGGAGAAAATGTGACAAAGTTCACAACTTACCGTGGGTCACTGACCACCAATATAAAGCTCAGGGCCTAGCAATTATCAATTTAGTTTGTAGAAACAGCTCTTTGTATTGATGGGGGCTGTGTTTATTTTATTTAATTACTTTGGAATGTATAAACCTGGTACCGTTCGTATGCCTCATAGGTCTATTTTCTTTCACTTTGTGAAATACAATTAGAAGTTGATACTTGAGCCTTTCAGAACTCCCTAGTTTGTGGACAGTTGATGCTCTCTTTTCTTTAAGAAGAGTAGCTCTTCAAATTTTGTTGTAAGATTAACTAGGGAAGAAAGAATGTCTTAATGTAGAATATTTTCACGTTGCTTATTGCACTTTATAAACCACGAAAATGCATTATGAGAGGAGATAGATATACATTGAATGTGCAACTTGTTTTGTTAATGTGATCACTTTAAGCTTCCTCATCAATTATGAAGGCAGCATTTGCCTTGCAGCAGTGATGCATTGGATTGGTTTCCAAAATATTCCTTTCCAACTTAGGATGCCTCCAAGACAAATATAGATACCTGAATTTGCATGTGAAAAGCTGCTAATGAATGGATGGCTACCCTTTGGATCTTGCAACACTGTCCATGTCCAGAAGATCGAGCTGCTTTATACAGCACATCAGTAAAGAGTGCTAGTTCCCTGCTCCCTGCTTTCCCAGCATCCCACTAGCTGATCACTGGGAACTCATCTGCATGTAGAAGAGATAGGTGCATTATTATCTTTAGAAATTTTATCACATATTTAATTAGGGGTCATGATTTCTTTGTGAATGAACAAGTCCATCTGTAATTTTATCCTGTTGACATTTAGAACCAAAAACTAGTATGAAATATTTATCAGTCGTAACTGCCCTGACTGATTTTGAATGATTCGGCAACTCCTGTGGGGGGGCCCTTGCTGATACCTGAAGATGTTTGAGATTCCAGTGAAAAACTCATAACCTGAGTAGCTAGGAAACACGAGAAAGTTAATTTTAGCCTACTACATCTGTTTGTTATCTGCAAGACACTCCTTGGATCAATCCAGTGAGTAATTAAATAACCACATTGAGCAAGCACAGAGACTTAGGGAGACTTCCAACTGTCACAGTACTGATGTAGCCTAATTAGTGAGGAACTAAGGAGGCACAAAGGACAGTGTTGGGGTGGGCAGGGTTAGAAGCATATACTAACTTATTTGAGTTTACTGTTTAAGAACAACATGTGCTGTTTTCATAAGCTTAGAAATGAAAAGTTTCCTCCTACAACTATCTGGAATAATTGTAGGAAAAATTGATTCCTCTTTTTCAGTGGAGTGAATAAAAATGTGGTTAGGGAAGCAGACGGCACAAAGTTAGACAAGGGTGCAGTAGAGAAATGTAACACTAATTCAGATTACTTACTTTGATATTTCAGTCCCAGTCTAGACCTGGGCTGTACTTTGCCACTACTCATAAAGTAACTGATTTGTATCTATGTCTCATTCTAGTGGTATCTTGCTGAGAGGTTAATGACTTGCCTTTGGGTCTGGAAGACCATTAAATTTGCCCCATGCTGGTTATAAAACCAGGCTGCACTCTTAGCTCACAGGAGGCCATCAGCTGTGTAGGAGGCCATCTGCTATACCTTGAAGATGAATTTTGGAAATAAAATTCAGATTTTTCATTCCAAACCAAATGAAGAAAATGAATTAACTGATCAAAGGTAAAGTTAGAACCAGAGAAAGCCGGCTTCATTCACCCCTCCATCTATTCATCAAGCTACACATCTATTCACCCATTTTGGCATCAATCTACCCGCCTACTCACTCCCTTTCACCTATCTGTCCATTCACTTACCTGGTGATCTGTCTACCCATCCTTCCATGTGATGGGTAAGGGAATAGGGGATATGATGGATAAGGAAATGTTACCTTTGGTATGCAGGATGATACCAGGCCATCTGCTTGAGTGAGATAACCACTGTTTTTTTTTCCTCTCTGCTTTTGTAAGTAGGCTTGGCTTGTTAACAAATGGCAATGTGACCTTTGTCACATAGACTTGTTTAGCAATGTGACGTGAACTTGTGGGTTTGTGTTTATAACCCCTGACCAGATGGAACTCAGGGAGGCACTCTTGAGTTCCCGGCCCTAAGCGTAGTCCTGGCCAGAAATAAATGCCTCTATTTTAATAATATCATATTTGTGTCAGACTGGTAAATCTCTGAGTGACCCCAGACCCATTACATCCACATATCAACTCAAATATCCATACATATCTCTCTAGTTCTGTGTATCCATCTATCCACTCATTTATCCATCCTCCTGTGCTTCCCTCCATTCACCCATCTACTCACTCTTCTATTTATATTACCTATCCATCTACCATCTATCCATGCACCCATTGTTCCATTCATCAAGTCACTCATCCATTTATCATCTTACCATTTGTGTATACCATCTATCCATTTGTCCATCCATCCACCAGCTTACTCTTCTCCCTCCTCATCCATTCATCCATCAATCCATCAATTCCCTATCCATTCACCTTATTATCCATCCATCCATCCATCCATCCATCCATCCATCCTTTCATTCATAATTACAATTCTCGCTCTCCAAGAAACATTGATTAGCTGTTAGGATTGTGATGGTTAATTCACTTAGTCATTTCATTGTGTAACCGACCTGATGGTAAGCTGGAAAAGGGATGAAAGGAACCTTTTTATGTCCTTCCTAACAAATTTCACTCCTGGGCAGAGCTCCTGAGAGGTTTGTGCTCCTGGGAAGCTGTAACCCCTAAGTAACTGTTGGAATGATCTGTTAACTGTCCATAGCTGCCAAGTAAGAGATCTGAATAAAAAGATCAACACCCCAAGCCAAGGATGTGATACCAGTAATGAGATGTTTAACATTTGAAAGGGACTGACATTGCTCTCTCTCCCAGGCCTGGGGCCTGAGAAGCTTTGGGCCCCATTCTTTTTTTCCCCCTAAATCAAAGAAATTGTGTTGTAAAGCAGTAGGTATGAGGGGGAATTCAAGGAACTGTGATTTGTGGGAAATAAAAAGTTAAAGGGGCAAACGAAAATATGTATCAGAAGAGCAAAGTTAATTCAGTATTTGATGTGAAACACAACATTAGGAAATGACTAAAATTCTTAAGTCTTAGCTGAAATTTTGCTTTAGTCACTTGTAGGGATGCTGGGGTGAGTTTATGAACTTAATTTTGTACTCTCTTGTGATTGTCCTCAAACACTATCCCAAGATAATGTTTCATAACTTTCTTTTCATATTGAAAATTGAGTTGTTTACTAACTTCCCTCACCCCTCCAGCTCCACAATAATGTTTGGCTGCATCAAAGTCAACTCCACCTGCAACACTCCTGAAAGGCATAAAGACATTCTAGAGACACTGGGCCTCTCCCTTCATCTATCAGACTATTGAAATAAGACCCATGAAGGAATTAAAATTTCCCCAGGTATCTCATGCTGGGAGAAAGAAAAAGCTGAAGCCTGGTGCCAGCCAGAAGAGAAACTTGTCTCCAAATGAGAGATGTGCTATACTGAAAACTTGTGAGACCACCTCACAGGAAATGCTGGAGCCGAGGCCATGATGGGCTGGGAGGACTATGCCCTTACCAAGACTGCTCAGTAATGCATACCTCTAGCCCTCTACATTCAGCCTAAACCTCATTAACTCATGGGTTTGAACACATGGTCTATGAGTGTTGTCACAGTTTGGGAAGGTTGTGGAAGCTTAGGCAGGTGGAGCCTTGCTGGAGGAAGTGAGTTCTGTCAGCTGACATTCTATATTCCAACATGATACAAACAAAAGGTATAGTGTATTTAATATGATTCATGCATTTTAGCATAGTATTTGCTTTCATGGTATTTATGGGTTTGATAACTATTACAATAAGAAAATTTCAAGGAAATCATTTTATAGTAAATATTTCATCTCTTACTTGTTGATGCAAAAGACATAGCTCTCACCTCAAAGGGGATAAGAGATAGCTTATTCTGGAGCCAAACATGAGTGACCATGGCCCAGGAACAAAGATTTAGGTTACCCCAATGCCATGTTTCAACACGGCAACAATTTCATGAAGGTTTTTTAGTACAGAACAAAAGAAAGTCCTAAATCAAAGCACTTTTCAAGTACATTGGCTGACCATTAGGTAGGTGGGTTATATAGCAAAGCTGGCAAATCTCCACCACAGGCTTCAGATGCCATCTGATGACATTCTTAGCCTTGGGTGGTGGAAACTGGAGGGGGGGTTCTGTTTGTACATTACAAAAAGGATCACACCCAATAAAACTGGTAGTCACCACTATGTTAGGTCAGACACAGGGGTGGGCAATAAATAGCTATTGGAGGTCCTAAAGATAGCCCAAGGTAATTTGTTTCTGAGTTGCAACATTCCATTTCTCTGTGATCATGGGAGTTTTATCAGTCCATTCAGCATTTCTTGAAGTAGGTGTGGCAAGTACAGCACTTTTCTGGGAACTTGAGTTCACATACTCAAAGCTTGGCTTTGGACTTTACGATACACTCCCTACCTCTAATGTAGGGAATTAGCTGCAAATATTTTGAAGCCTCTCTCTGTGTTCTAATTGTTTTTGGCTTCAATAGGTTAAAACAGAGCCAGACAGCATAGAAAAGTGAGCTTTAAATAAAAACGAGAAACTATTGGATTAGCTAAATACTTCCCCTTCATGTAGTTGGGAAACAGTTGTGTGTGATGCCAAAATTTGAAACAAAATTTTAAAGTCCTTTCATCAATCTCTTTTTCATCACTTAAGTATTTGGCATGGCTCATGTGCATTAAAAAAGAGAGAAATGTTTACATTACAAGTAGAGTGACATGCTGTGGTTTCTCCATTTACAAAAAGACCTATAGCAAGGAGGTAGGGAAATACATAGTGGGAAAGCTATGGTATGATACTCAGCTTTTTGTTACTTTAAAGAATACCTGAAATAATCAACTAAAAAGCACAAAAAGTTTATTTTGGCTTACAATTTCAGAGGTTGCAGTCCATGTGTGGAGGGAAGGCTATTAATAAGAGACCAGAAAATAGAGCCAGACCTCTTTACAGGCTTGGCCAAGGAATAATACCAACCCTCTGTTTGAGGATTGCTGTAACCTACAGCCCTTGTGGCCTGACCCTTTGAACAGGACTACCCTTAATTACATTGCTCCTATTGCCTGGCAAAGATTGGATGGTTGGAAAGTAAACACAGTGGCTCAAGTTAACCTCCAAGAACTGTACATCAGCTAATCAGGACTTTACTCTTTTGCATGGTCCCAAAGACATACAGAAAACAGTACCCAAAGAAACTCACCTTAATCATAAAAGTATCACTCTCAAATGGAGACTCCAACATCCCAGTGCCCCATGCTGTCTTGTAGTGTTCTCAGTCAAATACCTTTACTGTTCTGACCTAATGGGTGAATTTACTCATTGCCTACCAATTCCTTCCCTGTAGCAGACAACAAGTCAGCTACATCATGGTCAGTTGACCCTGTTGCTTTGAGCCTTTGGTGGGAAGCATGCAGTAGCAAAACCTGCTTATGACATAGTGGCCAGGAAGCACAGAGAGAAAGAAGAGGGGCCATGTTGTGCAGCAATTCCTATGAAAAAATATTTCATTCTGAAGGAAGACACAGAAAGCTTGTAAAGGCTCAGAAAGTAAACAAGGCAGAGGGTCTCATGAGTCTCAGAAACTTTCTAAAACTTACAAGTTTCACAAACTCTTTTCCTAAGATTATATAAAGATTAATTACTTCATTAGAGAGGGTGGGATCCTACAAGTAGCCAAAGTGTCAGGCAGTGAGCTCCAGAGATGCAGCTTCTGTGAGTCCATGTTGGGGTGGACTTTTCAGTAACCCAGCTGCCTTTGTGTCATCCATGCTCCTGTAAGTAATCCCTGACTCTTGTAAGTAATCCCTGTAAACTCACTGGTTCACTAAGTTATACTTGTGTGGAATTATTTCTTTGTTCTCTTGCTGGTGCCAGATTTCCCCAGGAAATGTTGAATGCAACAGGCTAAAGTCCTGATAGCCCTTTCAAAGACATAATCTAATGACTTAACTCCCTACCACTGCACCCCTCTTCTTAGTTTCCAGCATCTCTCACTAGTACTAAAAATGGACAACATGTCTTCAACACATGGCCTTCCACGTACATTGAAAATCCAAGTTAGAGCCTACAGATCCTCCTGTGCCATGCAACCATGATACTCAAGCTAAAATGGAATGTAGTAGAGAAGAGGAAAAGAGAACAATAGCCAAATTCAATTTCTAATCTCTTGTAATATTTGCATGCCACAGGAGGAAAGATTACAGAATGTCATTTTTGGAAAAAAGTTTTTCCAATTCAGTCATCTACCAGCTTACAAATAATCTGCACCAAACCCCAGTGAAGAGACGTCATCAAGAATAAAGGCATTCCTGATTCTCTGGGATGACCACTTGCTTTTGTGAACAGTGAGAATTTCGTCCCTATATGTACTCAAGCAAGCTGTCTCTCTGAATACCTCTTCCTTGCTTGTTGTGTGTGTGCCCCTTGTAGCAAACGTTTAAAAAATTTTCTAAAGGAAACAGCTTCTGATGTTGGAGGATTGTGTCTCCACTCTAGGTCTTTGCTACAATTTTATAACTCCTTTGCTGAGAGAGGGCTTCCCATTCGGTCACTATGGGATTTATCCTCTTAAATATCTTTCTGATGTGCCCACACCCTGGTCAAACAGCTCAGAATGGAGGCCAACACCCTGGAGGTACTCAAAAGAGGTAACATGGATTAGAAGTATATTTGTTTCTGTATTTCCATGGTCCATTAAGGAAATCAGATGTATTAGCTTTTGAGGCAGTAATTGCACTGTTGATTAATATTGAATTTATAGTAAGTAACTTTCTTAAAATTTTTTTATTAGATATAGACATACTTAGTGTGTAAACAACACACGTTAGTACCATCCTTTCCCTCATCCCTGCCACTTTTCATATATGATGTTCCATGTCTAGTATTTATGGCTTTTTTGTTGTTTGTTTTTCAAGGTAGGATATCACTCTAGCCCAGGCTTCCCTGTGATTCACTAGGTAGTCTCAGGGTGGCCACAAACTCATGGCGATCCTCCTACCTTGCCACCCAAGTGCTGGAACTGAAGGTGTACACCACCACACTCGGTTTTTATGTCTACTTTGTTATAATTGAAGACTACATATTTTATCATTCCATTCAACATATGAGTCAAAATTAATTATAAAAATCAATTCAAAAGAAAAATAATATCAAAGTAAAAGATATGAAAGTAGCCAGGTGTGGTGACGCACGCCTTTAATCCCAGCACTTAGGAGGCAGAGGTAGGAGGTTCGCCGTGAGTTCAAGGCCACTCTGAGATGACAGAGTGAATTCCAGGTCAGCCTGGACCAGAGTGAAACCCTACCC
Source organism: Orientallactaga sibirica (assembly GCA_036365145.1). NCBI lineage: Eukaryota > Metazoa > Chordata > Mammalia > Rodentia > Dipodidae > Orientallactaga > Orientallactaga sibirica. The sequence continues at coordinate 4,702,878 of JAEOAD010000982.1, forward strand.
CGAAAAACCAAAAAAAAAAAAAAAGATATGAAAGTAATAAAAGTAATAAAAAGAGGGGCCAGGAGAGATTGTAAGAGCCACAGGTTGAGACATGACTAGAGGCATTCCCTCCCCCAAAACTTAACTGACTGCTGCTTCACTGCTGATGACATTTTTAGTTTGATCTGGTGGAAACTAGGGGTTCTGTTGGTACATTCCAAAAGTATTTACTTAGTAGTCACAGAATGATAGGACACACATAGAGGTGGGCAGAAAATGGCTTTTTAAGAGAGGTACTGTGGCCTAAGATAATTTGGCTCCCATCTGTAACAGTTTAACTCTCTATAGTCAAAGAAGTTTTCATCACTCAGCCTTGTAAAAATGTGCAGTGTAGGTGCAGCTTCTTTCTGGGAACTTTAGTTCACACATTTATTGTTATTTTTGAATTTCTATTAATGTACCCTTGTATTAAAAAAACATAACCATCATGTTGGGCTGAGGATACGGCTCAGCAGTTAAGGCACTTGCCTGCAAAGCCTAATGACCCAGGTTCAATTCCCCAGTTCCCATGTAAGCCAGATGTACAAGGTGGTGAATGTGTTTGGAATTCGTTTATGGTAGCTAGAGGCCCTGGCACACCCATTCTCTCTCTCCTGCTCTCTGTCTTTCTATAATAAATAATAAATACAAGCATACATAAATAAATATGTAAACAAATAAATAAAATATGTTAAAAACATCATGTCCATCACAGCTTGTTTTGAACAATTGAGACCCCAGTTTCTCTTTTAACCCATATATATATATGTATGTGTATATATATATATATAACCAGACTTTGTGATTTTGAACCTTCAATGCATGCTTCTTCTTTTGCTTGAACCCAGTGCAAAGTGCAACCACATATCCCTCAGCCACCACTCTTTGGGTCATAGATGTTTATCTAAGAATGTTCTCTTTCCTAAAAGAAGCAAGCTTGGTTGAAAGTTTTGCTTGCAAGACAACTCTGACCATACACCAACCCATGTGCAATATTTTGCCACTTAAATGTAGAAGGCAAAGACACCTTGTGGAGACACACATGATTACCATGTCTGCAGTGCTTGACCCAATGGCAAACCCGGAGTGTGATCATCTAAGTTGCCTGCTGCATAGCTGTTTCCTCCAACTTTTATTTTCAATTTGCAGCAATCTTGCACATTTCCATGAATGACATGATTTTGTTTTAATGCTGAGATTCACTCCCACAGCTTGTGCATCACTGAAGTGACTCTAGTCCCTAGAAAAAGATGGCTGGCAAACTATATATAAACAGGTTCCAGAAAGGCTCTTTATAGCTGGCTGCCTTGGCCACATGCTAGTAGATACATTTACCCTGCTATCCTATGCAGGTACTTCAGGAATCTCTCCATGCCTTCACCACCATGTTGGGATTGCTGAGCCATCTGGCCTCGTGAACATTTTACAGTAAACTGTCCAATATCATTTTCTCCTTGTCTTTTTTTTTAATTCCTAATTCCAGTGAGAAGAAAGGGTACAGATGCTTTTCTGTCCCTGAGAATCTGACTCTTGTGTTCTCTGTAGAATGATTCTGTTCTATTTCTGTGTATTTGTATATTTATGGGTGAAAGTATGATTATTTCCTTATGACCTCATTAAGATCTGTTTGTGCCCAAGGGAATTTGTGTTTAAATGTGTTCTAGGAATTGTGTGGACCAGTTGTCTATAAGTGTGCCCCTATCCTTACTGGCTAACTCAGGCATGCTCCTGTTCTTCTTTATGGAATTTACTGGGGTTATATGCACTGAAAATGATGAAATCATTTGCTTTTTAATCCTCACAACTCAACTCATATTTATTCTTGTGGATCCTTCTTAGAGGCTGAGAATTTTATAGAATAATTGCCCTGTGTGCACAAGCCCTGGTTCAACACCCAGCACTGCATAAATTGGGTGTAGTGGCATATGCCTGTAATCCCTGCATTTACTAGATAGAGGCAGGAGGGTCAGGAGTTCTAGGTCATCTTCAGCCACATAGCAAAACAGCATGGGCTACATGAGACCCTGTATCCAAAACAAAAGAAAACAACAAAACAAATCCTAGCTAACAGATCTCTGTGTTGCTCAGTGTTCCATCCTTAGGATATATAATATTACAAATAATATGTTTAATTTTACTTTTTATTTTGTCTTCAAAGTTCTTTTTATTTGTGTAGGGGGCACAATGCATATGTGGATGTTAAAGCACAATTTCAAGGTATCTGTTAAAGCACAATCGTCAGGGTCTCTGGCTGCTGCAAATGAGCAGCCCAACTGCAAAGGAACATTAGACCAGCTGGTCCAATGGCTGCAGATTCTCCTGGTTCACCTCCCATTTTTGTAGGTGGGCTGGGATCAGAGATGCTTGCACCACTTTGTTTCTGTTTTATTTATTTATTTAATTATTTATTTTTAAATTTTTTTTTGTAAATTTATTTTTATTTTTATTTTGGAGAGAGACACACAGAGAGAGAGAGAGAGGGAGAGGGAGACAGAAATGGGCGCGCCAGCAGTCTCTCAGCTGCTGTGAAGGAAATCCAGATGCATGCGCCCCCTTGTGGGCAAGTGCGGCATTGCGCCCTTGCGTCACTTTGCATCTGGCTAAACGTGGGACCTGGAGATTGGAACCGGGTTCTTAGGCTTAGCAGGCAGGCGCCTTAACCGCTAAGCCATCTCTCCAGCCTTGTGTCTGGTTTTAAGTGGGTGTTGGGGAATTGACTCCTGGCTTGCAGGCTTTGTGCTTTTACCCACTGAGCCATCTTCCCAGCCTCCATTCTCAAATTCTCTTGATCTTTGCTATCATATCCCTTCTGTCTTCTCAAGGAAATCACCTGTAAATGCATGGTCGCCCTTCTTTGAAGCAACTTCCTTTCTGAAGTTCAGAAATTATTCATGGATTTATAAGTGAGTTTCCCCCGAGGCAGGTTCTGGGATAAGGAGTCCTATAAAAATATATTATTTGGTATAATATCCTGCAAAGAACAGTAGGGTGGAGTATTTAACTGAGAAGCAAAAAGGAGCATGGACAGTATGGAATTTTTTTTCTGTGTTAGTTTGAATGTAAATGGACACATAGCCTCAGGTACTTTTGATTAATATCAAGCTTTCTACTTAAGTCTCCAGCAGGCAGAACTGTGATGGAAGAGTTGTGTCACTTGGGGCAGATCTTGAGGCCAGCCTAAGGTGTGTAGAGACGTAGCTTGAGCTCTGACTGTTGTCTGTCTGCTATGGATGTACGATGAAGTGTGCCAGCTTCTCCTGCCATTATGAAGCTGTCCCTAGTATCTGCAAGCCTGAAATAAAACCTTTCCTTTAAAAAGGTGCTCCTGGTTGAGTGTTTTTCCTAGCAATGAGAAGGTAAATGAAAAATTATCCAACTTCTTATCCATCCAGGCACCTGCACCTTAAATTCCCCTTTACATTCTAGAAGGGATCAGAACATATCATAGGATGATCCCACCTAAGATAATAGCACAATGCAGCGTGTGTGAAGATAAAGCTGAAAATATTAATCAATCAAGTCCTCAGCTAATATAAGCAAGTAATGCTGCTCTGATGTGTTCCTTCCAGATGGAGAAATTGAGGGGCTATCCCCTCATCATCCTATTAATGTGAAGAAATACAGGTGGACACCTGTGGGTCTCGTTCCTTTCCCATTTCCCAGGGGTCGTTGGCCACCGACGTCCCGGGCGAGGGAGAGAGGAGTTGGAAGGGGAGCAGCAGGGTCCTTCTTGGCTGGGCAGTTTATTGTGATGCGAGGACACAGGAACACATGACTGGGCAATGAGCACCCGGGAGACCGTCTGATGGACAGCACTCGTTTATTGAAAGGGGGGGTGGGTTTATAAACACATGGGGAAGGTTGAGATGTCACGTACAGACTATATGGCAATCCGATGCATAGTTTATGGGCTGTTATCTAGATAGAGGAAGGGCTAGTAACTTCAAAGCTATGGGGGAAGGATAAGGGGAGGTAGGGGGAAGGGTGGAAGAGATTAACAGGAGGCTGTGAGTTCAAAACTGTGGGGGTGGGAAGGCTACGTGACTTTAGCCACTTGAGGGTCTCTTGGGCAGTTAGCCACAAGATCAGGAACTGTGGGGGGCAAAGTCTGACTTATGGAATGGTCAGAGCCTTTTGGGGTCTGGGGGGAGCGCCTCGCCAGTTATGCCCACTCTGGGTGATGACAGCTCACTACACCCTACAACATAGGGAAGGCTGTTACTGTCGCCAGGGACTTCCTGACAGAGGGCCAGCTACAATCCCACAGCCCAGGGCCCCTGGCCATGTCCTATAGTTCAGGCCAGCCTTCTCACCGGTCCAGCCTGTTACTAGGAAGGCCCAACAGACACCTACAGCTTCATCTGCTTGAAACTGTCATTCCTTTTGGAAATGTTGTGGATCCTTGAGTAGTTTCTGAATGTAATGTAAGCTTCTAAGTATAAATTCTATCCAAAGGATATTTCTAGAAAGTTCTGTGTCTTTAAGATTTGAATCAAATATCAAGGAAGTTTCTAGAAAGTTCTGTGATGTGTGTGTGTGTGTGTGTGTGTGTGTGTGTGTGTGTGAATCTTGGGCATGTGTACATTTTGTTTTAATTTTGTAATTTTGATGTGCTAATGAACTAAATTTGTTTCCCCCAGACCCTGATCCCTTTCCTTATTCTCTCTCTCTCTCTCTCTCTCTCTCTCTCTCTCTCTGTGTGTGTGTGTGTGTGTGTGTTTAATTAGGACTGTCTGCATGAGCATTGGTGGGGATTATTTATCAAAGCACATATAGCTTGCCAGTGGCTCTACCATTGAAGGGAACATATCTCCCTATCCCAACGACAATTAACTGCCAATAGCTCCTCATAGAGGGGTAGGAACCTCTTAGCCTCATGCACCATTCATGATTAGCTTTTGATAGTTTTCTGTGAAGGATTCAGTGATGACATCCGGCTTGAAATAATGATGAAACTCAGGGAACAAAGCTCAGTAGAAGGCATGATACCAGGTGTACTATTTGGTTTTAGCAAATATTTGGGGAAACTCTAACCTGTATACCTCTTTGCAGATCCTCCTACCTTCACCATCTGAGCTTACCAGGCACATGTCCTTCATTCTTGAATGTAGGACTCCAGACACTATTAATCATTTTGAAATTTTTTTAGAGAATTATCCAGAATTACTAAGCAAAATCTAAATCTTGTTTTCTGATATATATTCATTTATGTATTTCTATATGTTTATTAATATATCTATACACATTATAACTATTCATATATTAACTATATAAATTATACAAATTGCAGCACTGTTTACATATTACATATATATTTAATCAGCACATATATAAAACATGACAAAAATATCAGACAAACATGTGTTAGAAATTATTAGAAATATATCTGTAGGGCTGGAGAGATGGCTTAGTGGTGAAGGACTTTGCCTACAAAGCCTAAGGATCCAGGTTCCATTCCCCAGTACCCACGTAAGCCCAATGCACCAGGTGGCACTTGTGTCTGGAGTTCATTTGCAGTGGCTAGAGGCCCTCCCATTCTCTCTCTCACTCTCTCTCACTCCCTCCCACTTTCTAAATAAATAAATAAATAAATAAATAAATAAATAAATAAAATATTTTAAACAAGAAATGTATCTGCAGTCAAATGCTCTACCCCTGAGCTATACCCCCCTATGCCTAAGAAATGTATCTGTATGTTTCAAATACCAACTGAAAGATTTCTAAGTGGATTCAGTTATAAATATCTGGAGTTGAAATATTTGTTGAAAAGGAAAGCAGCATGAATCTCTCACACTGTACCATGGCATTACATTTTGACACCTGCCTTGATGTGCACACTTTCACCACAGATGCAATGTTTAATGACAAAAGTTGGATACATGTATTAGTATGTATATATCAACCTACCTACATACATAAACGTCGGTAGCATATGTTAGAAAAAGAAAAAGGTAAGTAGGAATATCTGTGACAGAGGAATTAGACTTTATTGGAGGAAAGTCTTAGTCACACCTTACATCTCAGCAGAGAGCCTGGAAATGCAAAGCATCCCCCTAGCATTGGAGGAGGACACTTATTATCCAAGGAGAAGGGAATGGAAGAAGCATTAGCAGTGTGAGGGCAGCAGGTTTCTTTGAACTCCCTTCTTCAGACATTAACTGCCGGGTATCTGACTCCCCTGGGGTTGTCAGTGTAGCAGGGGGCTGTCTCCTGTCAGACATTCTTGGTGTTTAGCAATAGTATGTTGAATTGACATGCTAACTCCTTTAGGTCATCCTCAGCTACATTTTGACTTTGAGGCCAGCCTGGGCTACACAAAAGCCTTCTTTAAAACATACAAATGAACAAACAAAAAACCTCCAAAAGATAAATGGAAGAGTAGGAAAAATGTTGAGCCATTCTGTGTTCCTTGTGAATAGTGCATGTATTTATTTTTAAAATATTTTTATTTACAAGCAGAGAGACAGAGAGAGAATGCACACACCAGGGCCTCTTGCCATTGCAAGAGAACTCCAGACACATATATAAATAGCCCTTTGCTACTCAAACCCAACAAGCAACTGAATACTTGCTATCCAAAATCATGAATGAACAAAATTTGGATATATTTTCAAATAGAATTATTTAGAAGAAAAATCCCTTTGATAAATTGTCACTGAATTATTTGACACCTAAAGTGAGCAGATGTAGAAAATAAAATGCCTTTCTTTACCATCACTTATAGATGGCTTTTGGGCATACACAATCATTTCAGAACATAACTCATAAAACTAAAAAAGCTTAGAAAGGAATTCAACACACATATAATCTACTATGTAATGTTAAAGTGCATTGAAGGATTCTGTGTGAAATTATTAACAGTGTAACTTCTCGTGAACACATATGCACTGACTCTGCAGAATTTGGGTCTGTGAGTAGAAGTTTAGCTCCGAAGGCCCCAGGTGTTTGTAACATAGACCAGCTTCTATCTGCAAGGCAGCATAGTCACACTCAATAAAGGATGTGTGTGAGATTCAAGATTCTTGCAGAGTGGTATTGTTCATTCTTAGGAACATTAACAAGAGAGATCCTGCCAGGAAATGTTTCCAGCAGAGAACTTGGCATACATGCCACCAGTGTTGGTTTTGGCACAAGTTTTGTGGATCGTCAAAAGTGATTTTATGGATGGTTCCTGTTTCTTTGTTTTCACATTTATCTTTTATATGGGGCGTGGTGATTTGGGAAGGAGTACAATAATTAGTTTCTAGCAATTCCCATCAAGAGGCCATCAATTTATAAGCACCTATCAGATGCCAGTGGCTCTTCATGAGGCATTCTTAGACTGCTCGGCCATGCTACTGGCCTCATGAGGTGTTCTTTATGTTCCCTGCCACTCCTTTTGTTCATGATAGGTAGATGTGTGTTGGATGCCTTTGCCTTTCTGGGAAGCTTTTAGTCCTGATGTAGGAAATCACTTTGAAGTCGAGCAGCATGCACTAGCAGTGTAGCAACAGGGGCTCATGCTTTTGAGTCAAATAAAGTCCACACACTGGATCTGACACTGCTTAAATAGAAAGGTGACTTGAGCAGCCTGGTACCAGCCATGAAAGCATTAACCACAACCTGTAGTTATGGAAGGATAACTCAGTAAGAGGACAATATTAATTATTCATGATTAATAATTAACAGTTGGAGCCAGGCATGGTGGCACACGCCTTTAATCCCAGCATTCAGGTGGCAGAGGTAGGAGGATCACCGTTGAGTTTGAGGCCAGCCTGAGACTACATAGTGACTTCCAGGTCATCCTGGGCTAAGGCAATACCCTACTTTGAAAGACATAAATAAATAAATAAATAAATAAATAAATAAATAAATTAAATTGATTAATACAACATGCTATTTATTGTGAGGGTTCCCTCCCTTCTGCCCTTCCTATCTTCCTTCCCTCCTTTGATTTTTATCTCTTATTATTTATATTTACATATATATTCTTTTGAGACAGGGTCTTACTATTTAACATGGACTTGAATTCATGTTGCTCCTACCATAGTATTGAGGTTTGATTGTACAATGTATCCACAGGCTCTTCTGTTTGAACACTTGATCCCTAGCTAGTGATACTATTTGAGAAGGTCATGGAGCCTTTAGAAGGTAGAGCCTTGCTGGATGAACTGGATTACTGGAGGCAGGCCTTGAGGTTTTATAGCCTGGTCTAATTTCCTGATCTCTCTCTGCTTCTTGACTATGAATGCAATGTGATGAGCTCAGTCTCTTGCCACCTGCTGTGTTCCTGGCTAAACTCTAAGCCAAAATAAACCATTTATTGTGTGATGTTGGTTCTTGTCAGCTATTTGGTCACACAAGTGATAAAGAATTGATACACGTACTCTCCAGAGTGCTGGAATTATAGGCTTACACCAGGAAATCCAGGTTAGAACTTGCTATTTGTGAACCACTGGTCCAAAGCGTTTTTGTAAGACTTTTTTTCTCTTTTTTTTTATTGACAACTTCTATACTTACAGACAATAAACCATGATATTTCCCTCCCCTCCCCCATTCCCCTTCAGAACTCCACTCTCCATCATATCCCCTCCCTCTCTCCATCAGTCTCTTTTTAAATTTGATGTCATCATCTTTCTCTCCTATTATGAGGGTCTTGTGAAGGTATTGCTAGGCACTGCAAGGTCATGGATATCGAGGCCAATTTCTGTCTGGACAGTTGCATTGTAAGGAGCCTTACCCTTCCTTTGGCTCTTACATTTTTTCCGCCCCCTCTTCCGCAATGGACCCTGAGCCTTGGAGGGTGTGACAGAGATGTTTCAGTTCTGGACACTCCTCTGTCCCTTCTTCTTAGCACTATGTTGCCTTTTGGGTCATCCCAGTGGTCATTACCATCTGAAAAGAGAAGCTTCTCTAACCAGAAGTGAGAGTTTAGACTTTCTTAATCCTTGTGTGTGTGTGTGTATGTGTGTGTGTGTGTGTCTGGGTGTGTCTGGGTGTGTGTCTGGGTGTCTAAATTCTCTGGCACATGTGTGGAAGTCAGATGATAAGCTGAGATGTTGGCCCTTCTTGTTTGAAGCAGAATCTCTTTTCACCACTGTGACAGCCTCCTGGCTTATGAGCTCCTGGGAATTCTCCTGTCTTTGCCTCCTATCATGTCATAATATCACTGGGATGTGTCCAGCTTTATGTGGAGTCTGGGGATTCAAACTCAGGTCCCCATGCTTGCACAACAAGCAGTTTTATCCACTACAACATCTCTCTTCCAGCCCCCTTTTCATTTCAATTTGCTAAACTGAATTGATAGATCTTTTCAGGTAAGATTTCATATAGCTTTAAAAAAATCCTCTTAGAAAACATCCATGTAAAGTAAGAATGGAGACATATAAATGTGAAAGACAATATTTTCTTTGCATTAAGGTAGGCACTTGGAAGCATAGTAATGTTTAGGGTGATTAGAAGAGCACACTGCAGTCAAAAAAGAAAAAGAAATGAATGCAATATTTTTGACCATCTTGATTTACTCAGCCACATAATAAAGTGACGGGTTTCTTACACATGTGAATTGTATTGGAAAACAGATTTTTTTTTTTTTTTTACCATTTCTCCTTCTCCTTCTTCAGACAGTCTCTCTACAAATAACCAAGGCTGACCTTGAATTTCTAATCTCCCTGCCTCAGCCTCCAAAGTTAGGGTTGCAGACATCCACTACTACATCTGACATTTAAGTCAAGCAGTGGCCTGTCTCCTGCTCCCCATGAGAGAACCTGGGGACTTAGTACATGTGTGGATCAGTGATCAAGCCTCATACCAAGCACCTTTCTCTCTCACCCATAGTGCAGAGGTCATCTTCCAGAGGGATGTGCTGACATAAGACTTCTTGCCTTCACATTAGATGGCTTCTATATGCCTTATTAGTTGAATCACCTCATTTATAGTTTTCCTCCTTAACTTCCTGTCCAAAACTTGTAGAAACCCTCTGTAGCAGACAGCTTCAGGTTCGCTGAGATGAACTTCCAGACCAGGCACAGTTATGGTGGAAGGAATTTATTGAAGCTTACAGACAAAGGGGAAGTTCCATAATGGCAGAAGAACAAAGCCAGAAGCCAAAAGTCACATAGCACAGCACACCTCAGGACCTCCAGCTAGGCACACTTTGCATATCTTTACAATGGAATCTCAAACCCACCACCACACCTTCAGATCCACCTAGTGACACTGCCTCCAGCCAGGTGGCTGCAGATGCAAACTATAAACTAATAAAACACTGAATATATTGGGGGCCATCTATTCAAACTTCCACACCCTCAGCCCATGAGAAACACCCACATCGATTTCCTACTCTTTATCTAAAATTCACACTTTTAACTGGGAGTCTTGTAGTTTTCCTGATAGCCTTGCTGCAGCCTCCTCTTAGAAACAGTGAAAATAGTGGCCTTACTTTCTCAACACATCTTAAGGGACATTGCAATGAACATGATACTCCAGAGATTGTCTCTAAGACTTTTGTATAAGGACAGAAGGTTCCTGTATCTTAACAGCTATGAACACCAGGAGTGTGCCCTCCAAACTTGCACAGGTCATGAGAATTTGCCTTGACATTTCATGTGTCACCAAGGGAGAACCCAAAGCTACTGTTTAAGTCTGGCTTCAGTACCAGGAAGACACACCCGGTAGGAGTTTGAAAATGTTGAATTTCATCTCAAGTTCCAGTGTGAGGGAAGCAATGTGGGGCTCATGTGTTTATCTTACAAAAATCATGGGGCTAGAGATGTAGCTAAGCTGGTAGAGTGCTTTCCTTGCAAGCATGTAGCCTTGTGTTCAAGTCCCACCATTATCTAAGTTGGCTGTGGTGGCCCACACACTTAATCTTAAGGAGGTTTGAATCAGGAGGCCCAGAATTTTGGCATCATCCTCATTTTCATTGGAAGTTCAATGTCATCCTGGCCTAGAGACCCTGGACATGGTAGCAAGCCCCAGTAATCTCAGTGCTGAGGAGGTGAGATGGAATTCTGGGGCTTCTGTTCAACTCCAGGCCAATGAGAGACTCCCTATCTCAACAACAACAACAACAAAAACCAGATGGGTGGCCCCTGAGGAACAACAACAGAGGTTAGACTCTGTCCTTCACACACATGCACATACATATTCCCACACACATGCATCAAAAAAGAGCAAGAGGAGCCGGGCGTGGTGGCGCACGCCTTTAATCCCAGCACTCGGGAGGCAGAGGTAGGAGGATCGCCGAGAGTTCGAGGCCACCCTGAGATTACATAGTGAATTCCAGGTCAGCCTGGACCAGAGTGAGACCCTACCTCGAAAAACCAAAAAAAAAAAAAAAAAAAAAGAGCAAGAGGGCTGGAGACATGGCTTAGCAGTTAAGGTTCTTGCCTGCAAAACCAAAGTACCCTGGTTAAATTCCCCATGACCCATGTAAGCAGATGTACAAGGTGGCACATTCATTTGGAGTTTGTTTGCAATGGCTGGAGTCTCTGGTGCTCCGATTCTCTCTCCCTTTCTCTTTCTCTCTCACTCTCTCTCTCACTTTCTCTGCCTCTATAGCTCTCAAGTAAATAAAATACAGCCAGGTGTGGTGGCACATGCCTTTAATCCCAGTACTCGGGAGGTTGAGGGAGGAGGATTGCAGTAAGTTCAAGGCCACCCTGAGACTACATAGTGAATTCCTGGTCAGCCTGGGTTAGAGTGAAACCTTACCTTGAAAAACCAAAAAATGAAAATAAATAAATAAAATACAGAATTTGTATATAAAAAAAGAACAAGAGTAAAATAAAACTCCGTCTAAAGATTAGAAAACGCAACGCTGAAGTCATGCAGGCTGTGTGGTTTATGATCATTGCACACATGGCATGACTAAGTTGATTGGTTTGGGGCACAGCTCATTGAGCACCTCATTGCCGTTGAAGTGTGAGTGGGTTTGTGTGCTTCTGGGTTTCTCTTACCCACAGAGCTCAGTATGAGGGTTAGCCCCAAAGGCATAACACCAAGCTCTCATTAGGCTGCTTCCTCTTGTGGAGTGCAAGATGTCACTAGGTGTGTTGTAAGCCATGTGTGTGGGGGCTTTCACCAGCTACTCATTGGTGCCTTCATGGCAGAGACTGCTGATTGACAGGTGCGTGGCCCAGTCACACTTTCTCATTAAGTCCTGCACCCTACTTCTTTATTGATGGCCCTTATCAGACAGGGATCACCAACCAGGGCAGGCTGAGCTGGATCATATTAAAGGCTTCATTGGAAGTTGACTGATGACATCTGCCCTCAAAGATCTCTTCTTAGAAAGATGACAGAAGGAATGTGTTTCAGGGATCTTAAGCCTGAAGGGATGTCTTTCATCTCTTCCAAGCATTCCCTCTTGTAATGTTCATTGATTCGTAACTGTTGCGCCAAAGCCATTGAACATCAGAGGAGCAGGGAGCCTTGGCCTCCTTCTGTTGTCTTGCCTTTGCAAAGGAGCCCTTCCTGCAAATCCTGGGGTTCATTTCATTTGTGATGACAGTCAACTTAGGATGTGCATGGAGGAGGAGAAAGGGGCTAGATCACAGCTCATCTAAGAAACATTAAACCCACTCATCCACAAGGAGACTGGATGCTGCTGGTAAAGTTCTGTCTCTCTGAACTGATCCAGAGGTAGACAGTTCCTTCCTCATTGGAGCTGGGGGAGGAGCTTGCTCACAGAACCAAAGGGGACAGTCAGAGCACACAGTGCACAGGTGGAGCAAAATGAGCACACCATGTAGGATAGCCAACTTGATCCAGGCCTCCTAGGCACCCCTGTTTGGTAATGGTCCCACACACATGATCTGGTAGTTGCCACATACTGTGGTAACTATGCAATTTCCATGGTCATGGTTAAAGTAAGCACTCTCATAAGTCACAGGTCATTAAATTAGCATCTGAGCCCTTAGGGTTAGAGAACAACTTAAATAATTAGATAGTAAGTTCATGGATAGAACCTAAATAGCCCATGGACTTAGCTAGGAAGATTATAATTATTTCATTTCTTTTTGTTTTCTTGGCAGTGCTTGCAATGCTAGCAATTAATGCAGGACTTGTGTGTGCTTAGTAAGTGCTGTGCGGCTGAAATGCATGCCAAGCTATTTAGTTTCTTTTAAACTGTGTGTTTGTGCATGTGCATGGGTGTGTACATACCACAGTTCACATGTACAGGTCAGAGAACAACCTCAGGGTGTTGGTCCTTGTCTTCTCCATGTTTGATGCATGATCTCTGTGGATTTTGGCACTGTGAACACCAGACTGTCTGGCCTGCTAACTTCGGGAGTCTCCTACTCCACTTCCTATAGCTGTAGGCATGTTTTGGATTTGCATCTGGCTTTACATGGATTCTGCGAATCTAAACTTTGGTCAGGTTTGTACAGGAATCCCTTTTAACCACTGAGCTATCTTGCCAGTCTTTTTGCTTTTTAGCTTTTGATTTTGATATATTCAAGTAAGAGAACCAGGGATAGAAAATTGACACCTCATGACGAGGATAACAATACCCAAAGTTTTTGTAGTACCAACACTGTAGAACAGCAGCTGCTAGTAGCAGCTTATAGAAGAAAGTTCCTGTTCTGTTTTGTCTTCTTTGTTCCATCACAACTTTGGATGAATGCTACATGGAATTGCTTAGCAGTTCACCATTTAGGGATCTGGATTTTCCTACTTGGACACTGGGAAATCTTATATGCTAGCTCATGAAATTCTGACTTTAGGTCCACTGAGTAGGCAAAAAGAATCTTAAAGTCTCAATTGCTAAATCATATCACAGGCATGCTGCTTCCCCTACCCCACAGCTGCCCCAGATAAAGATAATGTAGTGCTGATTAATAAGGAGCAAGAGTAGAGTGTATACTGTGTAAGAAAGTGGTGTAATACATAAAGCTGTCATATTATAATAGCAGCATTGGAGAACATTCCCACACCAAGAGAATACTTTTAAAGGGAGAGCTTAAAAAAGAGTTTGGAGGGCTCAATGGCACACCTGCCACCTACAGGTTTGGTTTCCAGCAACATATGCATAAAATATCAATAAATAACAGAAAAGGTTCTAAGATATTCACATACTTCCATCAGTAGAGATATTTGTAGGCAAGTGTTATAGGGACATTTTACACAGGGAATCATTTATACCAAAGAAGTGAGGTTGCATGAGGCAGTGCCCCTCACCAGGATTTAAAAGAAAAGACTTATATTATAAAAAGTAACAGGTTGTCACTGAAACAGAGTAAACTAAAGCACTTACAAAGAGATTATTAAGCACCTTGTGAGGTAGGCATAAAGCCAAGAGATAGGCAAAATGTCATAGTCTGTTTTCTGGTGCATCAACAAATACCCTAGAATTGGTGCTTTATAAGAGAAAAAATGTGTTTTGGTTCATGAACTTGGATACTGAAAACTCAAAGCTTGAGCAGCCACTTCAGTTGAAGATTTCGTGCTGTGGCATCCATGGTGGGGAGGCATCATGGGACAAGCAGCACAAGTGGTTGAGTGTGACTAAATAATGGTAATGGTTTTGCTCTCGAATGACCCACTCTTGTCATTAAATAATAGTCTTGTAAGACCTAAGAACACTTCCAAGGCATAGGTATTAATCCCTTCCAAGAGTCGTACACCCCAAGACCTAATTCTCTCTCCCTAGGCTGCCCCTTAAAGATCTCATCATTGCATAATGCTATTACCTGGAGAACCAAGCTAACATGTGTACCACTAGAGAAGCCATATTCAAATCATAGCACAGGGTGGGATAGTTAGTACTAACTGTTTACAAAATAGAAGAAGGGGCCTGGAAAGATTACTTAGCAGTTAAGGCATTTGCCTACAAAGCCTAACGACCTTGGTTCATTTCCCTAGGACCCATGTAAATGCAGATGCACCAAGTGGCACATGCATCTGGAGTTCATTTGCAGTGGCTAGATGCTGGCATGCTCATTCTTTCTCTATCTCTGTCTCTCTGTCTCTATGAGCTTGTAAATAAATAAATAAATAAAAACGAGAGTAGAAGAAGGGAACAATCAAAGGTATATTTCAGAGATAGTGAGTCAGGTATTGGAGTAGTTATAGAATTAATCTTTCTTTTCAACTGGTAGAAAGAACTTCCAGATCAAATACTCCCCGAACAGTTTTCCCATCATCCCCAAAGAAATATGCTACAGAGTTATTTATAATACTACCCCTTACAAGCATGTTTTTTCTTTCCTAACCTGGGGTCTTCATGCCCTTGCCTCTGCTGTCAGGTGGATTTTACCACCCACAACAGAAGACATTGTGGTAGTTTGAATTGATGGCCCCCAACATATTCAGTGTTTTATTAGTTTATAGTTTGCTTCTGTAGCCACCTGGCTGGAGGCAGTGTCTCTGGGTGGATCTTAAGGTGTGGTGGTGGGTTTAGGATTTCAATCTAAAGATGTGCAAAGTGTGCCTAGCTGGAGTTCCTGAAGTGTGCTGTGCTTTTGGGCTTTCTCTCTCTCTCTGCCTGGTCCTGTAAGAGCAGGCCAGCTTCTCCTGCCATTATGGAACTTCCCCTGGATCTGTAAGTGTCAATAAATATCCCTTCCTCCATAACTGTGCCTGGTCTGGAAGTTCATCTCAGTGAACCTGAAGCTGTCTGCTACAAACATCTTCCCTTTTTCTTTTTAAGGAAATAAATTAGAGATTTATTTTTATAACACAGTGCTATGTTCCATGCAGTCAGTTTTCCTCTAAACTTCTCTTCATACCCTTCTCAAATGTTGATGAGGTCATTTGTCAGAAAAGGTGCCCTGTGTGGGCTGGTGAGATGGTACAGGAGGACACATATGGTGCATGTATCTGGAATTCATTTGCAATAGCACGTGAGTCCTTGACACACACATACTCTCTCTCTCAAGTAAAAATACTTTTTTTTTTTTTAACTTTAATTTTTTTATTGACAACGTCTATACTTACAGACAATAAAACATGATATTTCCCTCCCCTCCCCCCATTCCCCTTGAGAACTCCACTCTCCATCACATCCCCTCCCTCTCTCCATTAGTCTCTCTTTTAATTTGATGTCATCATCTTTTTCTCCTATTATGAGGGTCTCGTGAAGGTATTGCTAGGCACTGCAAGGTCATGGATATCGAGGCCAATTTCTGTCTGGACAGTTGCATTGTAAGGAGATGTACCCCTCCTTTGTCTCTTACATTCTTTCCGCCCCCTCTTCTGCAATGGGCCCTGAGCCTTGGAGGGTGTGACAGAGATGCTTCAGTGCTGGGTATTCCTCCATCTCTTCTTCTCAGCACTATGTTGCATTTTGGGTCATCCCAGTGGTCATTACCATCTGAAAAAGAGAAGCTTCTCTAACCAGAAATGAGAGTAGCATTAATATGTGAATATGAACATTCAGTGTAGTGTTTTTAGGGCAGTTTGGTGGCAATAATATATACATTTAGCCAGACAAGAGCAGGCTTCATACCCTCATGACCTTCCCTGCCATAGACTTTTGATTAGGTTTTTCAGTACCAGGCATGGATTCCCTCCCATAGAGAGGGCCTTCAGTCCAATTAGGGAGCAGTTGGTTTTCCCAAAGCAGACATGCCATTATTGTACCCATTCGGTCATTGGGCCTGTCTGGCCAAACTTGAATATTCCAGTGTCCACTGTTTTCACCACTGATGACTTCTGTCTCCCATACGGCTGCATGCAGTGCAGCTTTTTCCAGCTTTCAGTTGGCTGGTCTATAGGGAGAAGGGTTTCTGCTCAGCACCAGCTTGATTTCTCAGTGACCTTGCCTCTCAGGCAAGAGATGTCTTCAGCAATAGGGTCTTATCATCTGTTTCTCAAGGGAAATCAAGGGCCTTAGCAATAGCCTTTAATGTTTTGGAGGCTACAGGGACCTCCTTGGCCAACAACTCACTGGAAGGTATCCCATCCCAGGCACTGAAAATTTTCTAGTAACAAGTCTACAGCTTCTGGATGTGCCATTCTTCAAAAAAGTACGTTTACATAAGTCTTATTCAGACTATCTTGAATTTTGATTGACCCTCCCCCTGCCCTTCTTTTATACATTCTCTTCCCATGGCCTCTCTTAGGTCTTTCCCCTCCCTGTAATCTGTTCTTCTACTTACATATATACAATACCATGCGCTTAAGTCCTTCCCTCTCCTCCCTCCCTTATAGCTTTTGCCAGCTTACTGGCTTCTCCTACCGATTTTTGGTTCCAGTTCACACACAAGTCTGTATGTTTGTAGCTACAATCCACATATGAGAGAGAACATGTGACGTTTGGCTTTCTGAGCCTGGGTTACCATAGGGTCTTATTCTTTAGTCCCAGGCTGTCCTTGAACTCATAACACTCCTCCAACCTGTGCTTCCCAAGTGTTAGGATTAAAGGTGTGTACCACCATGCCCAGCCTAAATAAATCTTTTTTTAAAAAATCTGCCAGGGTGTGTAACTCAGATGTTTGAGCATTAAGGATGCTTTCTTTAACTCACATGAAGAGTGTAACTTTTTGTGGACATGGGGAAAAACTACAATGTCAGTAGCTATCATAAGGCTTCACATACCTTACTAGAGTCACCCTGTGGCCAAGCAATTGCCTTTTGTTATATAAGGAATTAACATGCAAAGTAGGGCTAAGTGTAGACACACACAACATCTCCAAACACAATCGTGGTTGAAAGGACAGATTGGATATCTTTAGAAGTAGCAGCAAACATTGATAGAGCAAACCAGTGTACTTGGACAGATAGAAACAGGCAAAGCTTAAGGACACAGTACTCAGAAGAGAGCCTGTTGTATTTATTTTGCCTGTGACTATACATGCACACATAGAAATGTGGTTAGCACCCCAAGAGTCTGGGAAAGTGGCCAAGAAGCCCTCATATCTTGACACAGAAGGATGATTTCTTGAGGAAGCATCAGGAGACATTGCCTCAGCCACATGTATTGTGATATGGTGGTGAGTTGAGCATTGACTGCAGCAGTGCATTCCTACAGATGTACCATTTGGCAGGGTCAGGAGACTCCTCTCATGTCAGGACTCAGACAGTTCCAATTCACCAAGAGCAAAGGAGGGTGCTGCTTTCCTATACAACATATGAGGATGTCTATTGAGTATGTTCAGAAAGAAATGAAATGTGAGAGAAATGTGTGTTTATAAAAGAAAAATCTAAAATATTGCTGTAAGGTTTATTTTCCAGTTGCAGAGGGTTCTTTCTGTGCTAGCCCATGGACAGACTCTTCCTGAATCTCATGAATCTTGAAGTTTGACAACATCATTCCCTGAGTTTAGGCAGAATTGAGGAAACATTTTGCAAAAACAAGTTGCATACATATATACACACGTAATCTTATTTTGACTTCTGTGAGCTTCACTGATTTCATTTGTACAACTGAAAACTAGATTATCTACAAAACATTGAGACTTAGCAATGTTCCATAAATGTTCCTTTATGTTATCTTTTCTGTCTGTCTCCCTCACATATACACACAGACCCTGTCAATCTGTTCCTTCAAAGAGCTGTAAGTCTTCATATATTTATATATCCATTTACCATTTTATTGATTCAGCTATATTTGTGTATTTTTATCTATCTATAGACCTAGATAAACATAGATTTGTAGTTGATATGTGTGTATTTTGTTACTTATTATCTATCTATATCTTCTACTTATCAGTATTGCATCTATCTTGCATGTATCAGCTGTATCTATCTACCTTCCCTATAATATCAATATTATATAATCACC
Source organism: Orientallactaga sibirica (assembly GCA_036365145.1). Lineage (NCBI taxonomy): Eukaryota > Metazoa > Chordata > Mammalia > Rodentia > Dipodidae > Orientallactaga > Orientallactaga sibirica. The sequence goes on from JAEOAD010000982.1 coordinate 4,721,605, forward strand.
TATGTGTTGTCTATAGCTTTCTATCATCTGTGTATCAGAGGTATGTTTCTATGAATCATTTGTATCTGTTTCTATACTCTATTAACCTATCTATCTCTATAGTACTTATCCTTCTATTGTAACTATCTGTGCATCTATCTACCTCTTTATACATATATGGCATTTCTAAATTCATAGCATATTGTTACAAGAAGGCCTCAGTTGTCTAGACATGGGAATCTTTTAATGTCAACTGGAAGTTATTCAAGTGGTCATCCATTATTTAATTACTTTATAATAGTGCCTATTTCCTAAAGCCAACATCCAGAAAGTTATTGTTTATTTCTTCCCATTTTTACATAAGTACAGTTTTTCATTAACGAGCAACTAGAAAAACTAAACTAAGTTAAGGTAGGTATAAGAGTCATGTACAAAATGTTTCCTAAACATAAATGAAATCACAATAGCTTTCCACAAAGACAGAGCCAGAATTTATTTTTTCAATAAATACAAGTTTGTTTTCTATTAGCGTTCTCTTTCACACTTGCCAAGCAGTGTGCCCTATCTTGCCCATGTGTGTGAAACCCCTGCTGCTTGAAAAAGACAGTCAATAGAACAACATAACTTTAACTGTTCCTGTCTCTTTAGGTGCGAAGGGTTCTATTAAATGAACCTCATAAAGGCTGCTTTGGGAAAGTGAGAGTGCTTTTTACATTTTCTGCCCTGAACCCTGAGTGAAGGACTGCCAAATAGCTTCTTTGCAATAAAGAGGAAGAAAATCTTTTCTTCTCGTTGGAGTCAAGAGAAAGTGTAGAATGAGAGGTCAGAGCTCTGGGGAGGCTTTCTACAAGCTGCTGGAAGGCAAGGGTCACTGGGTCTCCTTAATAAGGTGACTGTCACATTTCCAGCAGGGCCAGTGGATGCCAGCATCTAATCAGAGCTGCTGAGCTTCCTAGGAATGCCTTTGAGGTTGGAAAACTTTTGTATTAAAGAAGCATGACATTCCCCAGGTAGTTCATCATGAGACTGTTTGTTCCCTGACATCCTTGTGAGTACTTTAATGGACTTGAATTTTTGTAGGCATCGACAGGAGAAAAGGCAATACAGACCATAACTGGCCTCACTCAAATTCATTTGACCTGACTACTTTCATAAAAATGTAAAAAAAAATGAATAAATAATAAAGAAGATAAAATAACAATGAGGGGATAGGGAGATCTCTCCCTATCCTGTAATAGCATGTGCTGCACCAGCATAAGGACCTGAGTGTCATTCCCAGTACCCATGGCAAAAGCCAGGCATGACCTCACGTGCTTGTGACCTTAGCACTGAAGATGGTGGAGACAAGAGGATCACTAAGGGTTCTTGGTCAGCCTATCTAACCAAAAAATGGGAAGCTCCCAGTTCAGCGAGAGACTCTCTCAGGGAAATAAGGTGGAAGACACCCAATGTGTTCCTTTGGCCTCTGCAAATGTGTGCCCAGGGCTTGCAAATCTGCACACCACATGCATACTCCATGCACATCCATCCATGCATATGTAGCACACACACCAAAAACATTCATGTTTATTTCCTATGCTGTGCCCCACAAACTATGAGGGGATTTAACATTACTTTGTCTCAGTGCAGTATTTTCTCTCATTAGGAGAAAAAGCATTCTAAGAAAATGTAAAGCAATTTGTTTTGGATACTTGTGATCAACATCATGTGCTGAACTAAATCTGACCCATAGCCTGCTTTTGGGAATAAAGTTTTGTTGGAACTTAGCAATTGCAGACAAGCACTCTTGAGCTCTGTTCACACTATGAATGGAGAATTGAATCAATGTGAAAATAACCATGGTCCACAAAGCCCAAGATGTTTATATTTTGCTCCTTTAACAGAAATGCTTGCTGACATCTGAAAGGCCCCTCCCCTATAGCCCAGTGTCTCTTCTGTAAGTTCCTTCTTTGCAGAAGCTTGCAAAATGTCTTCCATTAGCTACACTGGCTACAAAGTTCTTGACATGTGGCAGCCATGAACCAAAGGCTAGGGTTTTAAATTTTATTTAGTTTGAAATAATTTGAATTTACATGTGGCTAGTGGATGTTATACTGTGTTTGTGAAACTGTACTATGGTTGCTTCATAAACCAAGGAATGAAGAAGTCTGGCCATCTCTAGTCACATTATGGTACTACTTTCCTAAACTTTTATTGCAAAAAAATACAACATGTATGCATACATACATACATGTGTTCGTATGTGCATATTTATTGTGCAGAAACAATAATTATGCCATATTTCACTAAATGTATATTGGATTATTCAGAATTTCAGTTCTTTTGGGTTTATTTTAATGTTTTAAAGTGAATAGGTATATTTTAAATTTGAAGTAATTTCTAGTGTCAGTTTTGTATGTGTTATTCTTTTTTGTGAATCACCTTTTCTAATAGTTCCCAATTTGCATCTCTTTAAAATAATTCGTGATTTATTTATTCTCATTTTCATTGATTAGTACTATCTTTGATAATTGCAAAGCCATTTTATTTGAGAGATTTCTTAAATATTATTTTATTTATGAGAGGGGGCAGACAGAGAGGGGAGGGAGGAAGAGGGAGGGTATGGGTGCTTCAGGTCCTTCTGTCACTGCAAATGAACTCCAGATTCATGAGCCACAATGTGCATCTGGGTTTATATCGGTACTGGGGAACTGAACCCAGGCTGTCAGGCTTCACAAGAAAGTAGTTTAACCACTGAGGCAGCCATCTTTCCAACCCTTTTTCTGTTTTGAGGCAGAGTCTCTGTTGGCTATTGTGTCCTGAAATTCACTCTATATCCCAGACTGAACTTAAAGAATAAATAATCCTCTTGTCTCAGCTTCCCCAATGCTAGCATGACAAGTGTGTGCTATCATGCCAGGGTTTTGTGGTCTTCCTGAAGCTGAAAATTTATGTGTGTGTCACTTAACCTCTCAGTTCTGGGACAAGACATCAGGCCAGAAGCAGCTTATGGAAGGAGAGGGTTTATTTCAGCTTAGAGTTTCAAGGGGGAATTTTACTATAGTGTGGAAAGCATGGCAAGAGCAGGAAGACAGGCATCACATGTTGCTACATCAATAAGGGGAAGAGCGAGAGAAATGTCTAGCACTGGCACATAAGGACAGACTATAAAATCCCAAGACTTGGCCCAGGGACACACCCCCTCCAGCAGGCTCTAGCTCTCCAAAGCTCCACCAGTTGGAAATCAGATATGTGGTTGAATCGCATGCACAAACACGATGCTATAGAGGCATTTTACTTTCAAATCACCACAGTGTTTTATCAAACCTGGGAAATTCACAACACAAATTCACTTTTAGTGTTGCCTTTTGTGCACTTTGTTTATGAAAGTCTCTTTTTACTCCACTTAAATGAATTTTGCACTTTCTCTTCATTAATTCAGCTGAAATACAAACTTCTGGTTAATTTTTCTTGATCTTGGCTGCTCCGTCATTACTATATTTTCTATATTTATAATGTTAATCACTAGTGCACATTTCAGTTCTTTGAGCTGTCTACACGTCTTCTACTATTTTCTTCAACCATGGATTTCATTTACATTGGTAAAAGTTCACATGCTCTATCAAAAGGTTGCGTACTGCTTTCTATGGTAGTTTTTCCCTTGCAAGAAAGTAGTTTAATCCCATCTGCTTTTGCTACAGACACTTAATTTTTCCTATTTGATATCTTGTATTAAATGAACATACTTACTACACATAAGGGAAGAGATCAAAAGCATAGTGTGAAAGGGCAAATTGGAAAATAAAATCTGCTATTTCTTTAAGATCGTGTGTGTGTGTGTTTTCATATATGTGAGGCCATGCTTGTGATGCAGGAATTTCAGGGTGCCTTGTACACCAACACACCAATGTTGTGAGGTGTTTTCAGATCTGTGTCTTATGAATTCAAAGAATGAATTCCACAGACCAAATGATAATGTTGAGAAAGATTTCATTATAACTTAAAGCTTTAGGAGGGGTTAGAGCAGTGGGGCTTAAGCCAGAATGTAAGAGAAGGAAGCATGGTGGAGGTCTTGCCTAAGGAGGCAAGAAGGGGATTTTAGAAGCCCCACAGAGAAGCATGAGGAGGTTTGAAAAGCTCCTTTGGAGACTCAGTTCTGAGTTTTTAATGGGGAATGGCTATGTGAGGAAGACCAGGTTTATAGGCTTTTATGAGTCCCATAGATGGGTGGCTGGTTTAGCTGGTTTACTCCAGATCTGGGGTCAGGATTGTTGGAAAGGGACAATCTTCTCAAAGAGTTAATTCTCTAGGAAGGGAGTGGATGGGCAGAGATAAGGCCAGATCCTTTTGATGTTTCTGACCTGTATAGTACAGTGACCTAGATTGTCTCCTAAATGTCCAAGGAAAATTCCCATGTTTATCCAAGAGAAAGCTATTCTCTTGTGGTCTGACACCACTAGGCTGCCTAACCAATTTCTGTCTCCTATCACTTTTGCCATGGCTTGTGTTTGGAGGACTGAGACCAACCTTGGAAACTAACTCAAGTCCTTATGTTTGCTCCTCCAGTGCTTTATCCACTGAACCATCTTCCCAGCTCCAATATACACCGTTTACCACTTACATGCACTTAAAAATATATGCAGCACAATACTGTCTTGGGAAGTTACAAATAGAACTTTACTTACAACAGGAATATTGTTGTGGTATGTTTTTGCTTGTGCTTACAAAAAGAGAAAGAGGGAAATATTAACATCTGAGGCATTATAAAACAGCTTCATCTTTACATGAAACATCTATTTTTTGTGTTAAAAGGAAAGTGACTATGCTTTTGTTATTTCTGGGTGATATGCATTCAAACATTTCTCTTCATGTGTTCTATACATTTTGTGTTTCTTTTTGCCAGAAATATTAAAGCAAGTCTACAGAAAATTGAAAGTAGGCTTCCAAGAGATGATGCCATTTGGAAGAACAGCAGAAGTGTTACAAAAAGAAATGTTTACAATGTATTTATAAATTAGACTATAGTTTTTATTAACCTAGAGGAAATACATGCCTTCTCATTCTCAGGTTATATAAATAATATCAAATCACAACTAATTAAGTTGTATGGTGATGGTGTTTTTTTCCTTTAAAAGCACTGAACAATCAGAAATTTCAAAATGTATGCAAGGCTAAGATGCATTCCTGATCCTGGCCACTTTCAGCAGCTGAAACAGAACCATGAGCACCTGGTCAGTGCAAGCAGTCATAACAGTGCAGGGCTAGCAAGATGGCTCCATGGTTGCAGGTGCTTGTTGACAAAACCTTCTGTCCCCAGCTTAATGTCTCAGCACCCATGTAAAGCCAGATGCCAACAGTGGCTCATGTGTCTGACATTTGTTTTCACCGAGAGACCCTGCCACGCTCTTACACACATGTACGCATGTGCGTGCGTGCAAACGCAAACATATGCACCAAGTAGATAATTTTAAAAGGAGATAATGCAGCATGTGGTTATAGATTTAGCCATCTACTTTAACGATTAATATTCCCTCAGAATGCTCACTCAGAAATTGAGCACTGCTATTCCAATACTAAATACCTCTTTTCTTACATTTGTCAGAACTGTGGACTTCAAATATTAAGAGAGAAGGGTGAGCCCGGTGTGGTGGCACACACCTTTAATCCCAGCACTTGGGAGGCAGAGGTAGGAGGATTGCCATGAGTTCCAGGCCACCCTGAGAAATACAGAGTGAATTGCAGGTCAGCCTGGGCTAGAATGAGACCCTACCTCGAAAGAGAGAGAGAGAGAGAGAGAGAGAGAGAGAGAGAGAGAGAAGGGTGAGAACTTTAACAATAGTCATACTATGAAAAGTTTAAACAGAAAATACTTTAAATTTGTTTTGGGACACAGTGAGCCTTCTGCATCCATGGTTCCATACCTTCAGAGTCAACCAACCAGGAACTGAAAATAGTTAAAAATGCATTTGTCTATAGTGAACATGTTCAGTGATGGTATTTTCATTATTATTCCCTATGCAACGGAGGGTACTAATTTGTTAACATAGCATTAGATTTTTGTATCAGTGTTTTAATGTAGAAAACAGAATATGTTTAGGTTCTATGAAATACTATACCAGCTTATATGACAGACTTGCTCATCTATGGAATGGGGTATCCACTCAGGGTCCTGGGACCATCCCCAATGAATATGGATGAATAGATACATTTCAGATTTTTATATGATGGACACATTTTAAATTTGAGTTTATGGACATTATTCTTGAGTATTTATTATTTATTGTGTGTACATTTTCATTTGTATGTATGTGCATGTATGTGCATGTATGTTTGAAAGCCAGAGGACAACCTCAAGTGTTACTCCTCTGGAACATTGCCCACTTCTTTTTAAGTCAAGGTCTCTCTTTGGCCTTGAGTTCAGCAATTATGCTGGACTCACTGGCCAGTTAGTTCCTCCTGTTCCTGACTCCCCAGTACTGGGATGATAGGTACACAGCACCCCACTGGGCATCATTATGTGGGTCCTGGGGAATTGAACTCAGATTCTCATACTTTCAAGTCAAGTACTGTCTGAGCTATGTCCCCAGTCCCCAGAAAAAGCTTTGTTGTTCTTAGTTCCCTTTTACTCAGGTACAGTGATCATCACCCAGATGTAGAGTGTAAAATCAAGCCCACTGTAATAGTGGTTGACACAGTTAATATGCACGACCATTTCATTTCTTGGGTTCCTACCCTTGTACCTCTGTCTTCTCTGAGTGATTTATCCATTTTCTCAGAAGCCATCTCTCCTATACTGTGGTCTAAATCCCTATTCCATCACCTCCTGAATAATAGCACCATGTTATGTAAGTTATACTATCCATAGTAATTAGGACAGGGCCCAAATATGACATATAATTAGTGTCCAGAAACCATGCAGTGTTATACACAAAATTTGGATCTACATTAATCAACCAAGGCACAAATATATTGTCTCAAGAGAGGAAAGTATGAGTGAATATAGATATGGGACATAGTGAATATGAGAAAATGTGGTTGTAGTTTTTAAATTTTGTTGGAATGATGGAAAAATTCAAACAGGTACAAAATAAGAAACTAATATGATAAACTTTTCATCATCCACCTTCTAGCATATGTCTACTCATGTCTACTTTGGTTACTTTCCTTCTAGCTATAGCCTGAAAATGTTTCCCTTCAAAATTCAAATGGTAGCCGGGTGTGGTGGCACACGCCTTTAATCCCAGTACTCGGGAGGCAGAGGCAGGAGTCTCGCCGGGAGTTCGAGGCCACCCTGAGACTACATAGTTAATTCCAGGTCAGCCTGGACCAGAGTGAGACCCTACCTCGAAAAAACAAACAAACAAAAAATTCAAATGGTTAATCCATAACCCTAAGGTGATAGTGTTAGAGGGTTGGGCCTTAGGGAAGTGATAAGGTCATGAGGGAAGAGCATCCTGCATGGGATGCGGTGAGAAGATATCATCTATAAACAAGGAAGCAACCCTTCTCAGATGACACATATGCTATGTCTTGACCTTGGACTTGCAGCCTCTAGAATTATGAGAAGTACATGTTGATTGTGTTTGAGCTGCCAGTTTAAGATTTTTTGTTTTAATTCTTTGAATGTACTTACACTCTTACCTGTAGAATATTTTGATGTCAACTCCAGAATCACATTATTCTATCTACTGTTTAGTATTTATCCCTAGAATATATGACTTTTTCTTAAGAACTGTGTGAATGTAACAAGACTAATGTAGCTTAATTGAAGAAAAGCTATGATTTTTATGTAACAAAACACCAGGAGGTGGGCTTCTGATATGGATATGATCATTGGCTGGTCTGTGTCACCATGCCCTGAATTCCTGCTGTTTTACTGATTTGAGTTTGCTAGCACCTCATGTGTGTCCTTGCCATCTGAACTTATACCCTGTACACACAGGCTCTGCATCTTCATCCCAGGCAGAGAGAATGAGGTGAGAAACATGTGGCAGGTTGAAGGACCTTGGCAGCTGATTGCACTAGGTTTCATACTATGTTGTAGACACACCCAGACCTCTTCTGTAGTTACTCTCAACAACACTTTCAGAGACTTGATTTAATGGAGAGACTATTTGAATCAATGCAAAAAATATTTTTACTTTTGTATTCCTTTTTCTGCTGCTGCCTTGCTTTAACAAAGAGGTGTTTAAGGGATACTTAATACATAGATTTAGATGACAGTCTCAACTTTATTATGGACCCACCATTATTACATATTTTCATTTTCTTCATGGCCATTATGGTCAGTTGAGTTTATCACATAAATTTATGGTTTATTTAAAGAGTTTTATGTTTGTATGGTCAATTTATGTGTATTCAGATATACATTGTTCATATATATTTACATTTTATGGTCTATACACATATTTATATATGTATATTTTAATTTAATGCACAAATATGTACAAAGTCTAGAAACATATATATTCCTATAAGGAACAGTCATATTAAAGAAAAGTATGTCAGCCCCAATAGGGACTAGAATTTAGAAGAGGAGAACATATCTTCGGGTGGATGTTTTGACCACAGTTCAGTATTTTCTGTCACTTTCCTTGTATAAACACCAGCCAAAAAATAATGAAACAAAGTTCTACTTATAAGCAACACATGATAACCAAATCCTGTGTAATCCATTAAACTATCTCTTCCTTCTGAGCCATGCACATTCTAAGAACTTGCTACATATTCACAGTATCCTAGGTCGAGAGTTTTCTTAGTGAAACCTAATCAGACAATGACTAAGACAAGGGTTTTGATGAATTTCCTATTTAGTCAAACAACAGGGGGTTGGTAGACATTTATTTTCTTACTGAGAATGAATCCGCCCAGGAGACCATTGCTGCTAGTCACCTTTTTAAACACAATGTCATAATATTAGTCTCCTACTTTGTGCATTTGGTCTCAATTAGAGTGGAAGATTGAGAAGCTTAAAAGTTTAAGACACTAGTCCCAGCTGGATAGTGCAGGATGCTTAATCTACTGCATTGTGGTCATATAAAACAGCAGTCCTTTGATAGAAACGAGAGCAATAAAATAGGCCAATTAGCAGTCCCATGTGTGGGGTCATGCGAGTGAAAGGAGGGAGCTGATTAATGTCAAACAAAAGCAGTATATATGAAAACTGAGTTAGTCATGCTGAGGGGTTCCACTAAGTGTGATGTTTAAAGTAGAAAGACTGGGGGATGCCAAGGCATGCTTAAAGGTTTTCAAAAGTACTTCAAAAACAGTTAAAATTAATGAGTGTGTTTGCAAAATTGCATTACATCAATGATGCATTCTTTTAAAGGTATTATTACTTATTTTTTATTTGAGAAAGAGGGAGAGAGGAGAAAAAGAGATAGTGAATGGGTGCACCATGGCTTCTTGCCACTGTAAATGAGCTCCAGATACATGTACCTCTTTGTGCACCTGGCTGGGAACTGGGTAATCCATCTCTGTACCATGAGGCTTTGCAAGCAAACTGCTTTAACTGTGGAGCTATCTCTCCAGCCCAAGAATGTATTCTTTCACTATGATTTAAGTTGAAAACAACCAGAAACCTTGATTTAAAAATGCATTATTAGCCAGGCGTGGTGGCGCACGCCTTTAATCCCAGCACTCGAGAGGCAGAGGTAGGAGGATTGCTGGGAGTTCAAGGCCACCCTGAGAATACAGAGTGAGTTCCAGGTCAGCCTGGGCTAGAGCGAGACCCTACCTCAAAAAACCAAAACAAAAAAAAAGCATTATTATTTCATATAAGTATTGCTTGCTACCTGATGAAACCACTGAAGTTCCTAAAGAAACACATTATTTCAAATAGAAGAGAACACTATTGTAGGAACTGTTTTAGAGAAAGAGTGTGAGCCTTGTTCAAAATTATATACAAATTAAAGGAAATTATAAAGAGTGGAAAGAAATCCAGATTCTAGTGAATATTCTGTACGCCTACCAGACAACATCTTCTTTTTTTTTCCCATAAGTTTATAACTTACTATAAAAGGACAAAAGATCCCTATCAACCTGCATAAACATCAAACCTAAATGGGACAAAGATCTAAATGTAAAGCCTAAAGCTGTTGGTAGGAAAAAAATGGGGAAAATACATCAAGATATAGGCATAAACAACTGCTTTCTGAATAGGATGAAAACTGCCCAGGAAATAAAACCAATAATCAACAAATAGAATTTAATGAAATTAAAAGGTTTCTGTAAAGCAAAGGAAACTTTCCTTTGAACAAAGAAATTGCCTGCAGAAAGGGAGAAAATTTTTGTTAGCTACAAATCTGGCAAAGGTGTAATCTAAATTAATATCTAGAATATACAAAGAACTCAAATACTAAACAACAAGAAATCAACCCAATCAATAAATTTGCTAATGAGATGAACAGTTTAAGATGAAATACAAATGTTCAGTAAACACATTAAAAAACATCTTCAGCCTCACTAGCCATCAGAGACATGTAAATTAGAACTACATTGAGATTCTACCTCACTCCGAGCAGAATGGCAGTGTTGGTGGTTTTAATCAGATGCCTTCCATAAACTCATGTGCTCTAAATGCTTGGTGCCCAGCTGCTGGTAATTTGAGAGGTTGACACTTGCTGGAGGACTTGTGTTGTTGAGGGCAGGCTCAGGGTGTTCTAGCCAGATCCCCTTGGCCAGAGTTCAGCTCACTCTCCTGCTACAGTTTTCCACCTGCTGTGGCAGGGATGATGTCCAAACTCTGCTCCTGCTATGCTTTCTCCTGCCACCATGAATCTTCCACACAAGACTGTCAGCCAAAAGAAAAACTTCCCTCCCATCAGCTCTCTTTGATGTGATGCTTTGTCCCAGCAAAAAGAAGATAGCTATAACAGGCTGTCATTAATAAAACAAATAGCAAATGCTGATGAGGATGTGGACAGATGGGAACCCTTATTCACTGTTGGCGAGCATGTAAACAAGCCCACCACTATGGAAATCGGGATGGAAGTTTCCCAAAATACTAGAAATAGAGCCAGCATATGACTCAACTGTACCACTTCTGGATATTTTCCCAAAGGCTTTCAAGTCAGACCATCACAGAGATGATTGTCATTATTATTCCCAGTAGCTAAAATAAGGAACCAACTTAAATGTCCAAAATCAGAGGACAAGATAAAGACAATGTGGTATGTATGCAGAATGGAACTCTTGTAACCATAAAGAAGGTCATGTCATTTTCAGGAGAATAACTGGAGATAATCATATTAAGCCAATTCAGTTAGTCTCAGAGAGACAAATACTATGTGTTGTCTCTGAATTGTGGTTCCTAGGTTTTATGTAGATACATAAAGTCATGCCTGTATACACAACATGAAAACACAAGTGAAACTGTCTAGGAGAACAAAGGAGACTAAATAGTGTCATTAAAAATGAGATATTAAGCCGAGCATGGTGTTGCACGCCTTTAATCCCTGCACTCGGGATGCAGAGGTAGGAGGATCACCATGTGTTTGAGGCCACCCTGAGACTACATAGTGAATTCCAGGTCAGCCTGGACTACAGTGAAACCCTACCTTGGAAAACAAAAAAAAAAAAAAAAAAGATTAGGGGCTGGAGAGATGGTTTAGTGGTTAAGGCATTTGCCTGCAAAGCCAAAGGACCTAGTTTCAATTCCCTAGGACCCACGTAAGCCAGATGCACAAGGGGCACATGCATCTGGAGTTTGTTTGCAGTGGCTAGAGGCCCTGGTGTGCCCATTCTCTCTCTCTGTCTATCTTCTCTCTCTCTCTCTGTTTGCAAATAACTAAATTAAATTAAAAATAAAAAAATGAGATATTAGGGGCTGGAGAGATTTCTCAGTGGTTAACACACTTGCCTGAAAAGCCTAATGACAGGTTCAATTGCCCAGTACCATATAAAGCCAGATGCACAAAGTGGCACATGTTACTGGATTTCATTTGTAATAGCTTGGAGTGCCCATTCTCATTAATCCCTCCTTCTCATCTGTCCTCTTGTAAAAAATAAATACAGATATTTAAAAAAATGAGATATTAGGGAGTTATAGAAGGGATTTTCTCATTGTAATATCTATCTATCTATCTATCTATCTATCTATCTATCTATCTATCTATCTATCTATCTATACACACATATTTGTTTGAAAATGACCTTAGGTAGCAAGACACCATGTACAATGTATATGTACAACTAAAATTGTAATAAAAATTAACACAAGAAATCATCATTTAGTCTTTGCCTTCACTGAGTTCCAAACATTCATGCATATATGTGTGTGTTTGTGTATTTGTATTCATATATGTATATATATATATATGATATGTGTGTGTATTGTGTTGTACATTAAAGACTTATTTTGAGCCTATGATCAGGCATTGTAAAGCTCCTCACCATGTTTCCACAGAAAATGACATGATTCATTCACATCAGCATAATGTAGTAGTCTCTTTAGATATCTGGCCTATAGATAAAAGCTAAAAATACACATCTCTGATGTTTGACAGTTGCTTTCATCTCACAATTGTTGAAGAAATGGAATTTTCACAGATGCACAGTTTTTCCCCTTTTCTATTTTGTGCCTTGACTCTTGTTTTTTACTATGTTATGTCATTGCACCCTCTAAAAGCAGTGTTGATGTGCAGTGATCACACACACGCCCCTGCTCAGATGAAAATATGATTTGGAAGTTTGTTTCATCAATCAATAATCTCTTTTGGCATATGCTACATTTGATTTTGTCTTTTTCTGTTCCATATTGCATGGGGCTTATATCATACTACCTCTCACCAATGAATGCATCAGATTGCAGGTTTGTGTTGGGAGGTATGCTAGGCTAACTTCTAGATGGATGCTTTGATATCCACCCCCATGTGTGGCTTTCTATTTTTAATATATTTTATTTATTTGTTTGATAGAAAGAGGCAGAGGGAGAGAATGGGTGTGCCAGGGCCTCTAGTCACTGCAAATGAACTCCAGATGCATGTGCCCCCTTGTGCATCTGGCATATGTGGGTACTGGAGAACAGAACCGGGATCCTTTGGCTTTGCAGGGAAACGCCTTAACTATTAAGCCATCTCTTCAGCCCATGTGTGGCTTTCTTGATTCTGTCATGGTCACATTCTATATATGGCAAGACAGACTTTGAATGTGCAATTCAGTTGAGTTTAAGTAGTTTATGAGGGTGCTTCTAACTCCATCACAGGAGCCACCATCACAGCAGAGTCCTCTCTCCACTCAGTGGCAGAAGTTCAAAGACTAGAAGCAGGAGAAGTATAGGATGTGAGTCATGTCATCAGATAGTAAGAGAGACAGAAAGCCTTGAGAACCATCATAGCAGGGTGGCCACAGCCAACAGTCAGGCAGAACTTGAGACCCTCAGAATTATAGCCACAAACAATTGTGCTCTACCAGAAACATGAATACATTGGAAATGGATACTTACCAAGATATTCCAGGTAAGAGCCCAATCCCACCACCACCATCATATTTGCCATGTGAGACCTTGTGTGGAGGAAGTTTTAAGGTTATAGTCTTTTGTCAGGAACAGAAAACTGGTAATTTTCTAGTCAGTCTCGGACATGACTTTTGGTTATACAAGGCTTTTTTACCTTTTCTATCATAAAAAAAAGAAAGAAAAGGGCTAGGGAGATAGCTTAGTTGGTAAATTGTCCACTGTGCAAGCATATGGATCTGATCTACGTTTAATCCACAGAAGCCATGTTAAAAGGAAAATATCCTTTAATCCCAGCACTTGGGAGGTAGAGGTAGGAGGATCACCGTGAGTTCAAGGCCATCCTGAGACTACATAGTGAATTCCAGGTCAGACTGGGCTAGAATGAGACTCTACTATCTGGGCATGAGACTGGAGAGATGACTCAGTAGATACAACACTTCCCGTGTAAGCTGGAAGAATTGAGTTCAGATCCCTAGAACCTACAGTAATGTCAGGTGGTCCATCTCTAATCCTGGTGCTTCAGAGGAAAGACAGGAGATCACTGGGGTAAACTGGCTAGCCTAGCAGAGTCAGCAATTGGTAGACTCAAGTGAGAGATCCTGTCTCAACAAAATAAGACTTTCACTGGGGACTTAGGAGATGGCTCAATGGGCAAAGGTTCTCGTTTTTAAAGTCTGCTGGCTCTGGTTCAGTTTCCTAGCTACCTACATAAAGCCAGATGGGCATTCCTTAGCAATGACAAGAGATACTCATTCACACTTGCATGCATGCATACACCCCCCTCCCCCCCACACACATTGTTTTAAGAGGAAAATGGTCCAAGAAAGCAAAACATCAACCTTTGGCCTACACATACACACACACTTGCATATGTACCCACACATTTAAATGTCCGCATACAAGAAAACAAAAGACAATCCTGTAATTCCAGATCTGGGGAGGAAAAGATAGGGCTGAATCTGGTACATGCTGCCTAACTGGTGTGCTCCAGGCCAGTGATGCCCTGTTTTGCAAAATAGTAGACAACATTCCTAAAGATAACACCTGAGGTGATGGTTCTCTATAATGCATGCCTCCCACACACAAGTACATGCACCACTGTGCATACAGTTGTATCTGCACATGAACACACACAAAAGGAGACGGTGGGATAAGGGTGGAGACTAAATCAAACCATTCTGGAATGTTAAGTTATGTTTGAAAAGGACTCCGACATTCTTCTCGATTAATGTTTAGGAGCAGGGTGATAAGAAAAAATCTTTCAGCCAGGTGTGGTGGTGCACATCTTTAATCCCAGCACTCCGGGAGGAGGATCACCATGAACTTGAGGCCACTCTGAGACTACGTAGTGAATTCCAGGTCAGTCTGGACTAGAGTGAAACCCTACCTCAAAAAATAAAACAAAACAACAACAACAAAAAGAAAAATCTTTCAAAGAAATTGATGATAACCACAAGGTTCCTGATGCATTCCCAAGCACCCAACATGAGCCAGTTCTAAGAAAAAAAGGAGATAATCAGATAAAACAGAGAAAAGATCTTTGTGTGCTAGCACAATATAATGATAGTGTACAGGGAAGATCTCAAGAAATAAGTTTGTTGGCACCAGAAAAGAAGCAAGGACAAAGCACCGGGAGAGTTTGAGAAGGGATGACGGGAAGGAAATATGGGTCAGCCAGTGCAGAGTTGTAATAGCGTCGAACGAGAGCTAGGTGGTGGTAACCCGGTGGGCTGACCAGTGTGATACCTAGGGACATTTATATTCTAATAGGTGCTCAGGATGCTATGAATGGATCATGACAACATGTTCCTCCACAGCTCTTGCAAATCATTACCACCTGTGATGGTTTATATTGATGGCCAACTTGACAGGCCCTAGAATTATCTGTGAGGAATCATCTAGACTAAGGCTCTGGGCATGCCTTGTAGGGATTATCTTGATTAGGTTAATTAAGGTGGGAAGACTCACCTTTGCTGTTGGTGGTGCCATCCTGGTATCCTGGACTGGATACAAAAAAAGACAATTTAGCAACAGCGTTTATCACTGTGCTTGCTCACTGTGGAATGAATGTAACCAACTGCCTCATGCTTCTGCCACCGTGCCTTCCTCATCAGGACTGTACCTTCGACTGTAAAGCAGAAACAAGCCTTTTCTCACTTAAACTGATTTTTGCCAGGTGTTTGTTTCAGCAACAACTAGTCCACAAAGAAAGACTGGGATCTGTTTATTTATTGCCAAAATGCAAGTCTGTGATATGAGGCCTGCCACACCACAGGTTCATATTTATGCAATGGACTGTAAGAAGTTTTTTCTTATCTGTGTCCCAGAACTACACTACCTAGAATGAAGGCAGTTTAGAAACCAACCATGTCGAATATAAACTAAGTCAAACTAACAAGAAAGCCTCAAAATCCTGATGGCTATGTAAATGACACAATTGAACTTATAGCCTTTCTTAATATTTTATTTATTTATTTATTTATTTATTTATTTATTTATTTATTTATTTGAGAGAGAGCAAGAAAGAGGAATGTAGGGAGAGAGAATGGGCACACCTCCAGCCACTACAAGTGACTTCAGATGCATACGCCACCTTGGGCATCTGGCTTACATGAGTACTGGGGAATCAAACCTGGGTCCTTAGGCAGGCACGTGCCTTAACCACTAAACCATCTCTCCAGCCCCCTGGACTTATATTCATATTGTTCTTTCTTTTCAGAGGGAAAGCATCCATCTGTGAGAACATTTGTGCCCTCCTATATACCATTCCCGATTTTAGAAAACATCACACATCTTCTAGTTGCTTAACCCCATAGCTTGCCCATTTCAGAGTTCTCTGTGGCCCTTAAAGCATTGCTAATGCACATTCTGTAGGCTGTCTTCCAAGTAAATCCACAAGAAGCCACCTCCAAGTGTTTCTGCTGCTAGTACCCCACACCAAGTTATCAAGCAAACATCCAAATGCATCCGGAGTGCTATGAGATCTAACTGGTCTCCATTCTGCATGACTTCCTACTATAGCCGCAGTGGTTCTCTCTGTGAGTTGCTTCACAGTCCTCCATGAGTTTCCTTCTTATTCAGTTCTCATCCTGTGTATGTAAATGTGTGGTGTGCATGTGTATGCATTTGCACATATATGACGAGTCTAGAAGTTGATGTTGAGTGTTTTCCTCAGTTTCTCTCCACCTTATTTTGAGAGTCAGGACCTGTCACTGAACTGAGAGCTCACCAATTCAGTGAGAGTTAACCATGCAGCACACCTGAGGGATCCTCATATCTCTGCCACCTCACTTGTGGGATTATAGACACATACCACCATACCTGGCTTTTACATGGTTTCTGGGGATCTGAACCCAGGTCCTTACGCTTACACAAGTACTTTATGCACTGAACTTGTCCTCAGCCCCAGCTCTCATTCTTACCTGTCTAATTATTAATATAGCCATCTGCTAGTTTTTTTTAACCTCTTCACATTAGTGTGTACACTTTGTGAGTGCAGAAGATTTCTCTGCTGTGTGTATGCCCAGGAGTAAAACTTCCTGATACTTAGCAAGCATTCCAACAATGGTAACTTCAGCATATTCCTTTTAGGACTTCATGGTCATTGGAAAGTTGGTCTCCAAATCATGAGACAGTCTCCAAAAGGTGGAAGAGAAAGAGACCTGGAAAGCCTCATTTCATTTATTTACTCATTCTCATCTCATAGCTATGCATGAGATCCTTGAATGTAATTACATAAAAGAGGCTGACTAAAAATACATTAAATGGACTGCGAATTTGTGTTATCTTGTAGTTTACATGACTGCTAAAGTATCTGTGATTTAAACCAGGAACCTATAGTTTATTTTAATATTTTATGTTATTTTGTGTATGTATTGATAATGTTGTGAGGGAGAACAGCCTGGTACAAGACAAAGGAATTGAGATGAAATGTCCCTTTAAGGTTAATGCTTTTAATTAAAGAGTTGGGAACACTGTGCTAAGGTGGAATAGTGGGATCTAAATGAAAGTGAGAGAGGGGGGAGAGAAAGGAAGAAGTAAAAGGAGGAAGAACGGGAAGAAGACCAAAAAGAAGAAAGGAGGAGGTACAAGGAGAGTGGGGGAGGAGGAAGAATAGGAAGAAGAAAAGAAAGTGCTGGGCGTGGTTGTGCACACCTTTAATCCTAGCACTCCACTCGGGAGGCAGAGATAGGAGGATCGCCATGAGTTCAAGGCCAGCCTGAGACTACAGACTGAATTCCAGGTCAGCCTCAGCTAGAGTGAGACCCTATCTTGAAAACCCAAAAACAAAAAAAGAAGGAAAAAAATTATTTTAAGCCGGGCGTGGTGGCGCACACCTTTAATCCCAGCACTCGGGAGGCAGAGGTAGGAGGATCGTCATGAGTTCAAGGCCACCCTGAGACTATATAGTGAATTCCAGGTCAGCCTAGGCTAGAGCGAGACCCTACCTTGGAAAACAACAACAACAACAACAACAACAACAACAACACACACACACACACACAACACAAACAAAAAAAAAGAAGGGAAAAACAGGAGAGAGGGAATTTCCAGAAATCTTAAAAAAACAAAAAAACAAACAAACAAAAAAACAAAGCAAGGTGGTCCCTTTTCATAAGTTTGGGGAGTAGGATAAAGGTCTACATCATATAACTCACCTCATAAGCTAAAAGCCACAAAGACACTAGGTAGGCTCCAAGAGCTTAGGCCAGGGCCATGGGTCCTGGAAACAGGGACATGATATTGCTTTCCTGAGTAGTTTGGGGGCTGGTCTTGTCCACTGGCCCAATTGTCTAGGAAGCTGGACTTTTTAACTTACTGCATGTGTTCTATGTGCATGTGCATGTGTGCATGCATGCACGTGCATGGATTCACATGCCTGTGGAGCCAGAGGAAAACCTCAGATGCTATTCTCAGGCACCATTCACTTCTTTTTGAAAAGAGTCTCTTACTGGCCTGAAGCCTCACCAATTAGACTAGACAGGCTGACCAGCACCCCCCCAAAAGTTTGTTTGTTCTTCATGTTCAAGGGGCTGAGAGGATAGGTGTGCCCAGCCTTTATGTGAGAACTGGGGGATTGAACTCAGATCTTTATGCTTGCAAAGAAAGCAGTTTACTGACTGAGCTGTCTCTCCAGCTTTCTAGGGCTTATTAATAGCTAAATTTTAAGAAGCTAAAATATGTTACTGTTTTTACAAATGGCAACAAAAAGATAAGCAAAAACAAGATTACAAATACAAATTCACAGCAGTTATTTGTCATTAGGGGGAAAGGTTTATTCATGGTTGCAAAAAGGGAGAGAGCACAATCCTGTATAACTAACGACTAGATTACTACATCCGCACAAGTGATACTTCACCACAATGGTGCTAAGCATAGGGAAAGAAAAAAAAAAAAACTTAAAGCCTAATTATAAAAGAAGATTAGCTAAGCTTGAATTTCAACCATGACAGCCTCCCTTATTGTCATTTTGTCAGGTTGCAATCTTTATATCCACTTAGCCACTGAAAGGTGATTTATATGGGTAAGTCATACTTGGCTCTCCAAAAATATGTTTCCTCAGATTAAAATATAAATTCACTCCTCCCCTGGGGCTTGAAAGTATCTTTACCTTTTACTAAAAGCATATTTGGTTATGAGCAAATAAAGCCCATGCCCATGCTGTTTCAACGATGTTTCAGAGATACATCATACTCAGCACTTCTTCCTTCATCAAACTGTCAGAATGGACAAACTACATCTTTTGTTAATTCTGTGTGTGTGCACATGTATGTATACATGCATTGTGACTGTGTATGTATATGGTGTGTGTGTGTGTGTGTGTGTGTGCACACACGTGCATTGCACAAGCACATGTGAATGTCAGACTACCTCCTCTCCTTCCACCTTGCTTGAAACAAGTTTTCTCTTGTTTTTGCTGCTGCTTGTGTACCAGTCTACTCTACGAGCTTCTGGATTCTCTTGGCTTGGCCTCCCATTGTCATAGGTGCATTACAATTACAAGCTCATGCACCAGTTTATGCCCAGCTCTATGTGGATTTTGGGGAACTTAACTTGGGCTGGCAGGCATGCAAGCAAGCACTTTTAACTGCCAAGCATCTCCCCAGTCCCCTAAACAATGCTGTTAACAATGGGCCAGGTCTTTTATAAATTAAAAGAACTGTAGCCTTCATTCCCACTTCTATTTGGACAGCTGATCCAGAACCTGCCTCTTCTACATGTTTGCCACTTGCTCTGTAAGCTTCAGAGGAAGTGCAGGTGTTCAATGTTTTTCACTCTGTTGATTCTGTTTCTTGGTTTGAGCGGATTCATTTGTGGATGTGGACTCTCCCATCTTCACAATGCAGAGATAATTTGGTTCTCATCTCCTTTGTTCCCAGTTCCTTTCAGTGGCAAAATTCCACTCATTTAACCTCTTAGATATTAGTAGTATCTAATGTGACTGACAGAGTCAGGTAGCTTTGTTAGGTAGCTTAGGGGCATTGGGCCCCAAAGTAAAGGCAGGAATGTCTGCCCTGGAAATCTCCACTTTACTAGAGAACAAAGAATGATCTGACTTCTTCTCTCTTGCCTACAGGAGTTCCCTAGATCTGTGTTTTTCCATGAACAACCTGAATCCCTCCCTGGAAGGGAGTTCCGTTTTCCTAGAATTTAAATCTGATCCTGGTAGTAGTTGGTTACATCATGGCTGACCTCTTCCTGAGACAGCCCCTAGCCCAGACCAATCAGCCCTCACTCTGGCTCACCTGAGCCTGAAGGTAAAGCCCACCACAACAAAGTTATAAATAGACCCTTACATGCGACAAGGGCTCTTTTGGCTGCTCATTCATCACTCCTGAACTTCCATGTTCTGGTGAGTCTCCCAGCCTGGCTGGGATAAGGGGAGAACCCTGTTGACTCCTCTTGCCCTCCACATGGAAGGAGTTCTCAGCACTTTATTTTCCTTCCTGTCTAAATCTCTTTTCATGCATCTTGCAGGCTCACCACTTGGGCTCTCAGACCACGTGGTGAACTTTGGTTTCATTCTTCCTTAAGTAAATACAATAATGTAATTCTCAGTTTAGTTTGCCCAATCCTTTGGTAGAATACAAACATGGATTCAGGGTTTGGAGTTCCAGGACTTTCCTGAACTCCCAACACAATCACCCATAACACTACCTTTTCCTGTGTGTGCTCATAACACAGGTCTTAGAAGGGAACCATTTGCTTTCTCTGTATTGTTTTCACCTCCAATATTCCCTTATTCAAATTTACCTTGAAATTAGCTCAGTTTCATTTGGAGAACCAAACCCTTTAATCAATTTCCTTTAGCTTTGTTTTGCATCCTCCCTCCCCACAGCCAGGATATCAATAGGAGCTGTGTCCATCTGTCCAACTTCTTTGAACAAAATAGTGGTCACTTCTCTAAACCCAGTGAGAGACATATCTAAAGCTCAACTTGTAACTAATGTGATTCAAAAGGCATAATGAGCAGGTCCTTCTTGTGAATCAGTCCTTGTTTCTTTCTCCTACTTTCTGTGGTGGTGCTGGGAAAGGAACGCAGAGACTCTTGAATGGTAGATAAAGCTCTCCACTGGGGAGAGATTTCTTCATCCTTTGTTTAAGCACTTGTGCAAATCAGAGGACAGCTTTCTCGTGTCAGTGTTCACCTTCCATTTCGATTGAGGCAGTTGATTGATTCTGTGTTTGAGAAATTAAACTGCAAAATTTAAAGTTAATTATTTGACCAGTATGATGAGGTTCTAGATACACAGTTTCAATTATTAACAATGGATTAGGAGCTGTCTATAAAACTCTATACAATGTCTCATCTTTGACTTCTTCCTTAGGAAGAAAAAATCATATAAATTATCAAATCTTTCTATTAATGCAAACTATAGAGTAATTAATTTCCCAAATATAATTTTTCTTCATGTTTATTTTCATTTATTTATGAAAGAGAGAGAAAAAGACAATGGACACACCAGGGCTTCTTACCACTGCAAACAAACTCAAGATGTATGTGCTACTTTGTGCATCTGGCTTTATGTGGGTCCTGGGGAATTGAGCCTGGGCCTTCAAGCTTTGCCAAAAAGCTCTTTTAACCACGGAGTTATCTCCCCAACCTGATTTTTCTTCTTTGTAACAAAAATGTAATGGGACTTAATTATCACTCTGTCCTCTATTCCATAACAGGTTATCATAACTTAGTAGTTTAAAATAACTTGTGTGTGTGTGTGCATGCACACATACACTCACACAAAATAATACACATTTTGTATCTCATAGCTGGTGATTTGGGAGTCTGGGTGTGGATAGAATCCATTGCTCATAGTCTCTCAAGGATGCTGGCCAGTTGTGAGCTGGGCTTCATTCTTACCTGGAAGCTCACCAGGGAAGCATAAACTCCCAAACTGAGGATACATACAAACTACATTTTCTGGGGCTGAGTGAGTAAGGTCTTGGCTTATCACTGGCTCTCAGTGGGAGACTGTAATGGGATGCTGGGAGTTCAGGAATAGTTCTTGAACTCCAAACCTCTAGACAGATCTTCTTTTAACCAAAGAATTGAATAAAACAACACTGGCAGGGTGCCGGGCGTGGTGGCGCACGCCTTTAATCCCAGCACTCGGGAGGCAGAGGTAGGAGGATCGCCAAGAGTTCGAGGCCACTTTGAGACTACGTAGTGAATTCCAGGTCATCCTGGACCAGAGTGAAACCCTACCTCGAAAAACCAAAAAAACAAAACAAAACAAAACAAAACAAACAACAACAACAACAACAAACAACACTGGCAGGGATACTTTATAAAATACCACATTTTTATTCAGGAATATACAAGGGAGGGTACACAAACAGGGTAATGGAAAATGGATACATGCACGTGGTCCATGAGCCCATGTGGGAGAACATGAAAAGAAATTTAGAGAGGAAAGAGAAGAAAATGCAGAGAGTTCCTGCCATGTGGGAGGAAGAGGGGAGGGAGACCCTATGGTGGAGTAGGGGTCTCCCCTCTTCTCAACCTGGCTGGGTTGAGACAAGGGGAGGCTTGCCAGGACAGGAACCTGGGAGTTCAGGAGAGAGGAACAGTTAGCAAAGAGAGAGTCCTGACCACCTGGTAAGTGGCTACTAATAATCTTATTGTGGTGGGCCTTACCTTCAGGCTCAGGTGAGCCAGAATGATAGCTGATTGGTCTACGGGCTGGCTCAAGAAGAGGCCATCTATAATGCCAAGTTTTCAGGCTGAACTTAACCAACCACAATGTTGAAATTTGTTTACATTAGATTTAAATTCTAGGAAAGGGAAACTCTTCCTAGGAGGGGCTCAGGTTGTTTATGGAAAAATAGATCTAGGGAACTCCTCTAGTCAAGAGATAAGGAGGATTTGGAGAGATGGCTTATCAGTTAAGGCATTTGTCTGTGAAGCCTAAGGACCCCGGTTCAATTCTCCAGGTCCCATGTAAGCCAGATGCACATGGTGGTGCATACTTCTGGAGTTAGTTTGCAGTAGCTAGAGGCCCTGGCGTGCCCATTCTCACTCTCTCTTTCCCCCGCCTCTGTCTCTAATAAATAAAAATCCAATCTTAAAAAAAAGAGATAAGGAGAGGAGAGAGCCTCCTCTTGATACCCTGACATGCCCATTTTCTCTCTGTCTGTCTCTGTTCTATCTTGCTGTTTGCAAATAAATAAATAAAATTTAAAAAAATTAATAGCTTTTATAACCTTGGAATTGTGACTATAGGAAGCACGTGCACGTGCATGTATGTATGTGTATACTGTGTAAAAATAAATTTTTGGTTTTACATCTGCATTAGTATTTGTAAAAATTCAAATAAAAATCTTGATGCATTGAGGATATAGCTTAGTTGTAGAGCACTTGATTAGCATGTTCATGGGTTCTACCCCTAGCACTACCACTATTAAAAACAACTACAGGGCTGGAGAGATGGCTTTGCAGTTAAGGTGCTTGCCTGCAAAGCCTAAGGACCCATGTTCGACTCTCCAGATCCCACATAAGCCAGATGCACAAAGATAAGACAAACATAAGGTCGCACATACCCACTAGGTGGTGCAAGCATCTGGAGTTCAATTACAGTGGCTGAGGCCCTGGCACACCAATTCTCTCTCTCTTTCTCTAAATTAAAATAAAAAAAAAAAAATATATATATATATATATATATATATATATATATATATATATATATATAAAAATATTTTGACTGGGAAGATGCCTCCGTTGGTAGAGTGCTTGTTATGCAAACATGGGGACCTGAATTTGGATTCTCAGCACCCACATAAAATCCAGGCACAGCAGCATACACCTGTAATCCCAGCATGGAGAGGGGGTTAGAGATCAGTGGATCCTTGACTTGTTGGCTATTAAGTCTAGCTGAATTGGTGAACTCCAGATTCAGTGAGAGGACTTGCCTCAAAATTAATGTAGAAAGTAACTAAGGAGGCACCCAGCATCAACTCCTGTCCATCCTCCACACACATAAACTTGATGCTTCTTTTTAAAAAAAAACAAAAAACACATTTTTCTTGCTACATTTCTTGATATTATACTTTCCAAGTTTGTTTTGTTGCTTGACTTTTTTGGCTTCCTTGGGCCCTGTATTGTCTTTCCTGTTTTCTTTTTCTTGTTTTTTTTTTTTTTGTTTTGTTCTGATGGTTTATAAAAAATTATTTTTTGTGTATGACTTATATGGTAAAATGGCATTATTGAATTACCGAGATATTTTATTGACTCACTAAAGGGAAGTTAAATTATAATTAGAACAAAACAACCTCACACCCTAAAGAGTTGTTAATTCAAGTTACAACTACCATTTCCTTGCCAAGATATAAACATATGAAGTGGTAAAGCAGGACTGATTATTCATCTTTACATTCTGACATTTTGCAGGAATGAACTACGCTATTCAAAGTGAAACTACAGAGGCGATTCTTTTGTTTTGACTGCGTTCAGCCATAACAGTCCCATTGTGATGTTCTTCCCTGTAATAGCTCCTCTCAGCACACAGTCCATTTATGGTACAGGAGTTGACATATGAGGCAAATGCAAGGAAAAATGTGAGGTGATGGATATGTTTTTTGCTATAGGAAAACAGTGTGCCTTATACAACGTGCTTATAAACCATGTGAAGGTGTGCATTAAGTGTCTCAGCTAAGACTCAGAATTCAGAGTCATCACATCCCAGTCTATTACTTCCAGCATGTCACATTAATCTCTGGATCTGGCTCTCTCCGATTTAAAACCAGGACTCGCAGTTTACTCCACATTCTAGGTCTACTTCTTCCTCCTTGTGTGATCCCCTGGAACCTGCTTCTGTAGGAGAAATGTTTGAAATCCAGCCCTGAGCAATGCAAAGCATAGCAAAGAAAGGCATTTGAAGCTGAGACCTAAAAGATTGACACCTCAACCAGGCAGCAAACAATCTTCTGAAATACAGGCCAGGCCCAAATAAGTGCTCTGGGTTTGTTTTTGTTTTTGTTTTCCAAGGCAGGGTCTCACTTTAGTCCAGGCTGACCTTGAATTCACTATGGAGCCTCAGGGTGGCCTTGAACTCACAGTGATCCTACCTCTGCCTCCCAAGTGCTGGAATTAAAGGCGTGTGTCACCATGCCCGGCTATCTTGTTTTATTTAAGGTGGCTGCTGTTATTGCTTGTGGGGATGATAGCTTCCTTATTGTTAGCACTTCTCAAATTACATTCCAACAAAAATAATAGTGGGGTTCATATCTCACACTCTGATTTTCAAAGGTTGTTTAGATATAACCTATGGTGATGTCAAACATGAACAATGAGCAAGTGGTATGGGTAAAATTTGTGGGTCACAAACTATGGGGTATAAGATAAGAAGTGCTTTCTTATGCTAGAGTCACCTTTCTTCAGCTCACTTGGAGTCTTCCTGAAATAATCAACCTTTGGGTGAAACTGCTGACATACTTTTATCCAACAATGAGGAATTTGAATTTTAAAATGCTGGTGTGTACTTATATATGTCAAGTACACAGAATTATTTG
Source organism: Orientallactaga sibirica (assembly GCA_036365145.1). NCBI lineage: Eukaryota > Metazoa > Chordata > Mammalia > Rodentia > Dipodidae > Orientallactaga > Orientallactaga sibirica. Next base: position 4,747,025 of record JAEOAD010000982.1, read on the forward strand.
TCAAGCCTGTAAATGTTACAGGATCCTACTTCATAAATCTGTGGATAACAAAATACTCAAAGGAAACATACTCAAACAAGTCAAACATTCGAACACTTATTGGATTTGTATGTTCATCGTCTAACAGTGGTTTTTTCCTTTGGTGTTATAGTAGGGTTTGACTTCATAGACTATTAGAGTAAAGATGTAATAGCAGACCATTTAAATAACTATCTTTACATGAAGTACTTAGTCTTGGGAATTATGTATCTTTACTTTGTTATAAATGTATTTATAGTTCTATACCTTTAGATAGGCAGATGGTAGAAGATAGATACATAGATAGGTAGATAATAGGTAGGTAGATGATAGATAAATGTTGGATAGATAATAGGTAGATAGAAAGATAATTAGATACATAGAAGGTAGATAGATACAGACATAGATATTTTATATAGATGAATACACAGATGATAAAAAGAGGATATATAGAATGATGATAAATATAATAGAATACAAACTGATAATTGATAAATGACAGATAATTGATATAGGTAGGAAGATAGTAGATGGCACATTAATATTAGATCATAGCTAGATAAATAATGGATAATATAGATGTGTAGATATAGAATAGCATCTATATGTATATCTCAGGTATGTTTTAGATATTATGATTATAGATATACCATTACATATGTGTAAATACCTATAAGTGACACTGTACTTTCATGTAGTTTTCTTTTTTTTAATGTTTTATTTTTATTTATTTATTTGAGAGAGAAAGGAGGGGGGGAGAGAGAGAGACTAGGTGCTCCAGGGCTTCCAGCCATTGCAAATGAACTCCAGACCTATGTGCCACCTTGTGCATCTGGCTTATGTGGGTCCTAGAGAATTGAACCATGATACTTTGGCAGTACTTTGCAGGCAACCACCTTAACTACTAAGCCATCTCTCCAGCTCTCATGTAGTTTTCTTAAGTGCTAAATGAATCTCCCATTTTCAAACAAATAATTTAGTTAGCATAAATGTACTTAGTCAAAAACAGACTTGCTTCTTTTAGAATTCAACATTGCTGACATACATATTTGATTTTATACCTTATGAAGCATCAAATTTACATATAAAGCTTTATTTAAGGCAACCAAGTTAGATCATCATCTGTGTTTTAATGTAGGCTACAACTTCCTTTACTTCAGATTCAGAAAAGAAATCAAGTAGAAAATAAAAAGGAGATGAAGGGAATAAAAAACTGTTCAGTACTAGCACAGGAGAAGATACTATTACAAACAGAGATTGCTAATTTATAAGCCTGAAGCATGTCATTCTGCCATCCACTTGACCAAACCATGGAACCATGAACTTTCCATCCAGTCAGCTTCTAGTCTACTCAGGCGTCATGAGGTTTTGGTAATTGTTGTTCTTATGACTGCCCGTACCTTATTCTCACATACATCATTTTCTGATTCAAAATTCCCAGTCGAATTTCAACTAACCTACCTGTTATAGAAGACAATACTCTCTTTGAATCCAGAACCTGGGCACTGCACCTCCATGCCTCAATGCATTCATTACTTTCCTGTTGCTGTGACAAAATAACTGACAAAAGCAACTTAAAAAGCTTCGCATGGTGGTGCACACCTTTAATCCCAGCACTCAGGAGGCAGAGATAGAAGGATCTCCATGAGTTCAAGGCTACCCTGAGAATACAGAGTGAATTCCAGGTCAGCCTGGGCTAGAGTGAGACCTTGCCTTGGGGGAAAAAAAAGCAACTTAAGCAGGAAGGTTGTGTGTCTTGGATCACAGTTCAGTGGAACAGTTTATAATAGTGGGGATAGCATGAGCATGGGGAGCTAGAGCATAAATGAGCTGGTCTCGTTCAGTCCAGTCAGCAGGAAGCAGGGAGCAATGAATGCTGCTGCTCAGCTCACTTGCTCCTTTTCATTCAGTATGGGACCCCAGCCCATAGCATAGTGCTGCTCATATTTAGGCTGGGTCTTCCCATTTCTATTAACTTATTCTAGAATCTATTAACTTAATCTAGAATCCACCTCACAGACATGCCAAGAGATTTTCTCCATTTTGCTTCTAGAGCCTGTCAAGTTGACAACCTAAATAAACCATTCCATTTGCATTGTAACATAGCAATATATGTAGAAACTGAAGAGAATACTCTATTTCCCAAGCCCTGTTCACTTATGACTGCCTTCCCAAATGGGCTCTTTGAACCAATTTTAAAGTAGAGCTGGGGCTGGAGAGATGGCTTAGCGGTTAAGCGCTTGCCTGTAAAGTCTAAGGACCCCGGTTTGAGGCTCAGTTCCCCAGGACCCATGTAACCAGATGTACAAGGTGGTGCATGCATCTGGAGTTCTGTTGCTGTGGCTGGAGGCCTGCCACACCCATTCTCTTTCTCTCTCTGCCTATCTGTCGCTCTCAAATAAATAAATTAAAAAAAATAAATAAAACTTAAAAAAAGAAGGTAGAGCTGATAAAAATCCTTATAACTTACAGAACAAATGCAAAGGCAACTCTATACCCTGTCAGAGTTCTCACTGAGGGGCTCCAACTCTTTTCATGTCTCTGGGCCAATTTAGTTTCTGGCACTGGGACTCATAGCTCCATTTTTTTTCTTAAGGACGTTCTACACACCTGCATTGATTCTTTGCTTTGTGCCCATTGAGTGTGTCCTTACAGTCCAGAACTTTGATGGAGCAAGGATGGGAAATAATGGCTTCTACTAAAGATGGCTTTACCTGGACCAGCCTTCCTATAGTAGTGATGCTCAGAATGCACTTCTGCACACTTGTTGCTTTGTGTTAGAACTGATAATGGAAAGAAAGGACCCTCCTCACTGTTATGCAAATCAGTGAGACTGGAGTGTGAAGACACACACCTGTAATGCCAGCAGAGGGAATACAGAGGCAGGAAAATCAGAAGTTCAAGACCAGCTACATAGAAAATTCATGGCCAGCCTGAGCTACTTGAGATACTTTCTCAAAACAAACAGGAAAAAAATAGACAAAGAAAAACCTCAGAGGAAAATGAAATATAATTCACAATGAATGTTTTTTTTTAATTTAAAGTTACATTTGCACATTCTACTAATCCCCTGCTCGTGAAATAAATAATCCATTTGGCCTAATGAGCTTGGAACCATAAAAAAACAACTTTTCCTTTTGCAAAATTGGTTCATGAAAATAAATTAATAGTACCAAAGTCTGGTTGAAGGCTAGTTGAATTCAGGTCTCAATTGATTTGAAGAAAGATTAAACAATACTAATCCTTTTAAACAAATTTAGAAATAAGTGTATTTTTTATATTATCAGAGTTTTCTGGGACTGCTGGTGTGGTTTAATTCCGGAATGAGAAAATAATGAAATAGAACCTGCAACTTTTTTTCCCTCACAAATTTCAGAATATTTGCAGTGAATTAATCTTCCCTAAAAGAAACCAAAAATTTAATGATTCTCTGAAGGCAATCTGACAAGGGGCTTGCATGGAAAGGTAAGTTGCAATGACACACAAAATTTGAAACTGTGTATTCCCAAAAAACAAACTGTAGGGGAGGCTGGCTGCAGCACCTCACGTCCCAGGGAGCAAGGGACTTATCAGGTTAATGTGTTTCTGGAATCTATTTTGTAACAGCTGTCTGCCCCACTCAGTGTGAATGCTACCTCTGAAACATAATTACCAGGATGTGAAAAATGATGGAATTCATTGAAATGATAAAATAGCATCTGTTAAGATAACTTTTGGCAAAGTTCCCAGCTTATCATTACTTAAGGAAAATAATGATGTATTAGTCACTATGAAAAAAGAAAACTCTGAGAAGATGTTAGTGAGGACTATGGTGCAAAGCTGTGGTACACATCTGAGAATATCCAATGACAAATCCTTTTGGCCTTTAGCTATTATTTCCCTCAGAGGCACAATTTTTAGTGGAAAAAAATAACTTAAGTGCATAGTTCACTAAGTCCACTTCATGTGCATTCTCTATCATATAAGGATAGAACTCTGAGAAAGAATTCAATAACAGAACAATAACCAGAAAATGAAATATTTTATGTGTCTGTATATATGTGTTTTAATGCATGTGTGTGTGTAAGCCACAGGAAGACCTTGGGTGTCATCCTCAGGAACGTTGTCCACCTTCTTTGGAGGCAGTCTCTCTCATTGGCCTAGAGCTCACCAGTTAGCCTCAACTGGCTGGCCAGCAAGCCCCATCTTTGCCTCTCTAGTACTAGGATTGCAGATGTATTCTATTTTAAAAATGAGGGACCTACAGGTTAAACTAATTTTCTCATGCTTATAAGGCAAGCATTTTACCAACTAAACTATTTCCTTAGCCCCCAAATTGCATATGTTAGGAATTGTATACTTGGGGACATTATGGATTGAAAATTCAGAGCATACTACTTTGTGTATTTGGGATTGAAGACACGAGCAAGCAGTTAAAGGTACTCACTTCCCAAACCTGGCAGCCCAGGTTCAATTCCCCAGTACCTGTATAAATGCAGATGCAAAACGTAGTGCATGTATCCAGCATTTGTTTGCAATGGCAAGAGACCCTGCCATGTTTGTGCAGCCATACCCATGCAAATCAATAAATAAAAACATTTAAAAAGAATTGGTACCTGAGAATGTGGATTGTGGTGTCTTGTCCTGCAATCCCAGTGAACTTCAGGTTCAGCAAGGAAAACCTGTCCCAAAAAGTAGTGTGAGAACCACTGAGGAAGAGAGATGATGCCAACCTCCAGTCTTCACAAGCACATGCACTTGCATAAGCACCCACCCACGCACGTGACAATGTATAGGTGGTGAACATGCATACACACATGCATGCACGCCACAATACCTATACATGTTCCTACACCAAAAAAGCACAGGTACCCTAAGTTTTCCTCTTGGGTGTTCAATTTGCATGCCTGGCTGTCCCAACTCATGACTACAAGAGTTATTACCATTCATGCATGAAATAACTCTTTAATATGTTTATTTTAATCTGAAGAATTGAAGACAGCAAGATGCCCAACTACATTTGCATTTTAGATAAACAACTTATTTGGATCTGAGACAGTCATACCAGACAGTAATGCATTGGCTAGTTGAATTTTCAATCACTGATATCCTATTTTTATTTGTGAATATGCTAGCCTGGTAAATGGTTTCTTTCTCTTTTTCTCTCTCTTTCTTACCCTTTCCTTCTTTCTTTGTTGAGAGAGAGAGAGAGAGAGAGAGAGAGAGATAAAGAGAGAGAATGAGCACATCAGGGCCTCTTGCAGTACAAACGAACTTCAGGTGTATGTGCCACTTGTGCATCTTGCTTTACATGGGTACTGGGGAATCAAACCTGGGCCATCAGGCTTTGCAAACAAGAACCTTAGTAACCACTGAGCTATCTCTTCAGCTCCAAATGCTCTGTATGCCTACATCTGTGAACTTCCTTGGTCAAGAAAGATAAGGGAAATTAATTTGCTATCATAAACTACCTACTGCTCTACAAGTTGAAAAGCAGTACAAAATAGTATTTAAAAGGAAAATGAACATACAGATTTGAGAACTACTGTTTTTGTTTTTGCATTCACCTGTGAGAGTATAGGCTGAGGTTACATGCCTTGATGGTAGAGGACATGATTTGCATGCATAAAGCTCTAAGTTCAATTCTCAGCAGCATAATCACACATACAAAATTCACTGTATTATATGAAAGTCTCTAAGAATTCTGAACATTTCAAATATTATTGGTGCAGGATTTTGTGATTCATAAGGGGTCCCCCAAGTTTATGAACCCCAAGTTTGGGTGCTGTCCTATTTTTAACAAAGAATAGATGAAAATAGAGTCAAAAGGGGTGGATTATTGAGTTTATGTAGGGAGAAATTACAAATTGTATGGTTTATTTAAGGAAAACTGGGACCTAAAAGAAAGCTAGAGCTGAGTCATAAGCACATAGAAAGTAGGAAACATGCACTCATGTGGAAGGCACAGCGTACTCCACGAAGCTCATTTAAGAGAAAAGGAGGTCTGTAGGGAAAGAGGCTGGAACAGAGCCGCAAGCACATGGGAGATAAGAACTATGTGGAGATTTAGAGGAATCACACACACACTCATGTGGAAGGCACAGCATCCACCTTGAGCTTCCTTGTGGGAGAAAATTGAAAGTAGTTATGGTTTGGGAATAAAAGAGTGTTAGGTAGTGATTAATGGATAGTACAGAGAGCTGTATCCATGGTTGCCTCCAGTTTAGAGGCATGATACAAGTAGCAGGCCCAGAGATTAGAGGAGATTCCCATGTGGTAGATGTGGAGTATAAATGGAAATACACATGTGGAAGACTCAGAGATCAGAAGAAAATCATACATGTGATTAAAGTGAGAAGTTAACCCAAAGTATAAAGCAGAGATCAGCAGAACTACCCAGACCAAGAAATAGTATTCTGCTCTCCCCACCCCCCAGCCAGGCTAGGTGGGAGTGGAAGCCACTCATGTGTATCAGAGGTAACAGGACAGAATGAGGGGATGCAGAGAGAGAGAAAAAGAGGCGGGCAACACCCTTTATAACCAAATGAAAATGTATTATTTCAGGTATGTAAAGGAAAGACCTGATTGGTTTGTGGATGTTGAAGGGCAAGCTCCAGGGCCAGCCTCCTGGGTTGTCTACTAAGACTGTGGGCAGCAGGGGGCACTGCAGCTGTAATAGATGAATCTGGATCAGGCATGAGTTTCATTCCTGCCAAGGCAGGTTGGCATGTGGGGTCGCATCATCTCTTTCGTTCTTGTCCCCGGCTGAAACTGCCTGAAAGAAGCTAGCTTTATTCCGTGTTTCTTATCTTATCCACAATTGCATAATACTTAGCAGATAATAGAGATCATTTGTGATGCGTGTGTGCATGTGTGTTTTCATAAGATAATGTATTAGTTACTTTTCACATTGCTATGATAAAATACCTGACAAGCAAGTTAAGTGAAGATTTATTTTTGCACATGCTGTGAGGGGATACATACAATGTGTCATGGTGGAGGAGGGTTGATAGTAAGAACATAGGGCAACTGGTCACGCTGTCTCTGCAGTTGGGAAATGCAGAGAGATGAATGCTGGTGCTCAGATGGCTGTTCCCCTTTTCCATTTTATTAAGTCGGGAACCCCTAGCCCTTGAAATGGAGGTGACCACATTCAGGGTAAATCTTCCTTTCTCACTAAAACCTTTCCAGAAATATTCCCACAGGCATACCCTGAGGTCTGACTCCCAAGTGATTCCAAGTCTAGTTAAATTAACAATGAAGAGTAACTATCATAGATAGATATGTATAGAAAATACAGGAAACAGGAGTGAATCGATATGATAGTGAAAAAAAATGTATTGCCTTTAAATTCTGGTAAGCCAGATATCTCTTGAAATCTTACTAGTAGTTGCAATGGGTAGGAATTGTTTTATTTTCTGTGGTGTGTGTGTGTATGTGCATGGGTGCACATACCTGTGCAAGCATGTAGAGGTCAAAGGACAACCTGGCTTGAAGCTTGCCAATTAGGCTAGACTGACTGGCCAGTGAGTTCTAGGGATCCTCCACTTTCCACCTGCCCAGGCCTGGGATGGTGAACATGTGCTACAATGCCTGATATTTTTTAATGTGGGTTCTGCAGATTAAAATCAGGTCACACATGATAATGATATGATAGGTACCTGTTACAGTCAGGTTCGTATTGCTGGTATAACTCACCCGACCAAGAGCAACCTGTGGGAAAAAAGAGGTTTATTTTGGCTTACAGGCTAGAGGGGCAAGCTCCATGATGGCAGGGAAAACGCTGGCATGAGCAGTGGGTGGACATCAGCCCCTGGCTAACATAAGGTGGACAACAGTAACAGGAGAGTGTGCCAAACACTGGCAAGGGGAAGCTGACTATAACACCATAAGCCCGCCCCCAACAATACACCACCTCCAGGAGGCTTTAATTTCCAGTTGTCATCAGCTGGGAAGACTAGCATTCAGAACACTTAAGTTTATGGGGGACGCCTGAATCAAACCACCACAGTACCTAAGCTGGAAAAGGACATAAGTGGCTTAATGTTGTGACCTTATACAAAGAAGTTCAGCTTAGTTGGTGCCTCAGGATGAGGTTGCACCTACACTTGAACTTTAATGCTTGGCTTGCATTAACACAGTGGGTCACCACAAGCAAAGTTGTTTTTCTTGCTGTTGCTAAATGCAAATTTTAGCTTCTGTATTAACTCATGCTTGCTTGCAGTTGTGGGGGAGTGGAAAAACAGGAAGGGGGAGATTCTAGGAAAGTTCCTGTTTTTTATAAAATGAATTAAAATTAACTCTTGTTTTTGTGAGATTATGATTGCACTTCTGTACGATAATACTAAGATGTGAAATCTTGTTTTCTCCTATGAAAGAAGCCCTGAAGTACAGCCTGGCACTGCATTCAGGCTCCCAAGTCTTGGGTGTAGTCGCTGGCTACAACCAATAAAGATTCCTTCCTACTACTTGGTGTCCGAGTGGTCTTCCCTGCGGGTCCTCACCATAACATCGAGACAAATATTTTTTCCATTAAGCTATTTTCTCATTTTCTCATTTCCTCATAAGGATTTTTAGTAAGTCTCAGGACTTATTTTAAGGTACATATTGAGTCTGTATAAGTGATAATGCAGAAAAATCTATGGGAAGAAATGTTAGCACTAACAAATTAGACATAGATTTTCAACTTTAAAAGTGCCTCAAGCAGGGCATGGTGACTCACACTTAGCTTCCTAGCACTCATGCAGCTAATGTAAGAGGATCACCATGAATTGCAGTCCAGCATAGGCTACAGTTAGCTTAGGCTAGAATAAGACGCTGAGTTAAAACAAACAAAAGTACAAGCAAAAGCTTTTTATTTTCCAGGGTCTAACAATTCAGCAATTTTGAGTATTACATTTCCTTTCCTGTATTACAGCAGTTATAATTCTAAACTCACACATGGATTCAGGTTTGTCTCTGGCACTTCTTTGCTATGTGACCTTGAGAAGTTCGCTAAGCCGTTAGCTTACCTATGAGTTGTGTATGATAATAGTACCTGAAGCTTCAGAGAGGAGTTAATGAGATAATATACATCAAACCATCAGTGTTGTGCTGCTAATTGATGTATTTGTGTTATTGCTGCTGCATATTCATCTTGTGTGCTCTGAACACTGCAATATGAGGGTGTCTTGAATAATTCTCAAGGGGATGTCAATTGTCAGGTGATCCCTCTGAGAGATGGGAAAGGGACAGTAATTAGAAATCACACGTGTTCGCCTCAAAATGGCTTTGTTTCCTTTCATTTTCTTGCTTATAACTCTTGGAAGGCTCAGAAAGTACTTTTGGTCTACTTGGGAGGAATTTGGTGTTAATGGTCTTTGGCAGGTATGAGTAGAATATTAAGTAGGGAATTTTTTTTTTTTTGAGAGACACAGAGAGAGACAGAGAGAGAGGGAGAGGAAGAGACAGGTAGAGATGGGCGCGCCAGCAGTCTCTCAGCTGCTGCGAATGAAATCCAGATGCGTGTGCCCCCTTGTGGTCAAGTGCAGCATTGCGCCCTTGCGTCACTTTGCATCTGGCTAAATGTGGGACCTGGAGATTGGAACCGCTGGAGATTGGAACCAGCGTTCTTAGGCTTAGGAGGCAGGCACCTTAACCCCTAAGCCATCTCTCCAGCCCAGTAGGGAAGTTTTGTAACATTACTTCATTGAACAATCTTCTCTTGAAAGGAAGAGATAGATATTATAAAGATATAAAATAATTTATGTTTTAATGTAATTGATGCCAAACTGATCCATTATCTGTCTTAATCCTTTATCTAGGGTTCTTTAAAATATATTTTATTTATTTATTTATTTATTTATTTATTTATTTTAGAGAGAAAGGGAGAGAAAGAGGAAGAGCGAGAGAGAGAGTGTGAGAAAGAAAGATAATGGGCACACCAGGGCCTCTAGCTACTGCAAATGAACTCCAGATGCAAGTACTACCTTGTGCATTTGGCTTATGTGGGTACTGGGGAATCAAACCTGGGTCCTTAGGCTTTGCAGGCAAGTATCATAACTGCTAAGCCATCTCTCCATCCCTAAGGTTCTTAAAAAACAAACAGTAACAAAAAGAACCTATTTATTGCCCACACCTTATCTTACATAACAGAATAAAATGTATTCAGATTATCCTAGAGAGAAAACTGGGAATTCTATGATATTTATAAAGCCTCTGGTGTGCAGCCAGATTCTTCCACAAAATGGTTTATTTAGTGTGAATAGTTAATCTTTGTTGTCAGCTTGATTGCATTTAGAATCTTCAGGGAAGCACACCTCTGGCTATTGGAGGGTGTTTCCAGAAACGATGAACTGTTGTGGGAAGATTCACCCTGAAGTCCAAATGTTCATCAAACTCTGCTTCCTGAGTATGGATACAATGTGACCAGGAACCTCACACTTCTGCCATCTTGCCTTTCTCACCATTGTAGACCATATCCCCACAAACAGGAAGCAAAAATCTACTCTTCCTCTCTTAAGTTGCTTCTTGTCAAGTATTTGGTTACAGCAATTAGAAAAGAAACTAATACACTTGGGAAAATTATTAAATCCTAGGAATTCTCCCCCCCTTTTTCCTGAAACACAGCACAAGAGACACAGTAAAATAACCCTTTATGGTTGAGATATCAGGTAGGTAAATTGCTAACTAATCTATGCATATATATATATATAAGCTGGCCAAAATAAATTCATGCTTTTCATATAATTTATCTGTACATTTATAGTTCCAGGGCTGGGGAGTATGCTCAGTGGGTAAGAGCACATGCTGTCCAAGTATGAGTACCTAAATTTGAACCTACACACCCACACAAAATGGCCTGACCATGCAGATCTGTAACTCCGCATGAGGGGGCTGTAGACAAGAGAATTTTTAGGGCTTGCCAGTCAGCCAGTGCAATTGAAAAATGCGGAGATCTGATTCAGTGAGAGACTCTGTCTCAAGAAACTAAGGGAGAAGAGCAAAATTGGAGCACACCTGCCAACCTCTTTTGGCCTCCACACACTTCATGTGTATGGGGTGAGTGCATCTCAACACATTTCCATATTCCACACATGTGCACACACATACTGGTGCAGGATTTGAGGGTTCAGATGGTCCCCCAAATTTATGAACCTCTATTTTGAGTCTTGTACTATGTTTAACAAATAATTGATAAAAACAAACTCATGGGGAATAAATTATGAATTATTAAGTTTATTTAGGGAGAAATCACTAATTGTGGGGTTAATTTAAAGGAAATTGGGATCTAGGAAGAAGGCTAGAGCAGATTCATATGCCCATGGAAATTAAGGAAACGTGTGCTTATGTGGAAGCACTGCATAGTCTGTGAGATTCATTGAAGAGAAATGGCTGGGGCAGAGCCATAAACATATGGAAGACAGAACCTAGGTGCTTATGTAGAGAGATCAGTAAGAGGCACACATACCATCCACCCTGAGCTTCCCCATGAAAGGAAGTTAAGAGGGTAAATGGTGGTGGCTTAAGGAAGAATAGCACAAGAATATATTAAAGCAAAGACCAAGAAATTCAGGTGAGGAATGAGTAGTAAAGAGTTGTACTCATGGGTACCCCAAATTTAGAGAAATTACACAGATAGCACTTCCAGAGATTAGAGGAAGCACACACGTGGCAGATTTAGAATGGAAGGGAAATAAGCATGTCACAGATTTGGTCAGATATCAGAGGAAAATCATCCATGTAATGAATGTGAGACAGTACCCCTCAAAGTATGAAACAGAGGCAAGCAGGAAATTACCCAGGTCATGAAATAGACTCACTTGTATCCCTGTGACCAGAGCAAGGAAAGGCAGAGAGAGAAAAGGCCCAAAGCAGAAGATTGAAAATATATCCTTTCATCAGATTCAGATATGCAAAGGAGAAGACCAGGTGGTTTTGTAGATACTCAGGGCGGACTCCAGAAGACAGCGGCCTAGGTAGCACGTTCGACTGTGGGCAGCAGGGTCATTGTTGCTGTTGTACGTGAATCTGGACGAGATGAGTTCCATTCCCAAGTTTCATTCCTGTCAAGGCGGGTTGGCATGTGGGGTGTTCTTAACTGAAACTTTATTAAGGAAACTAGCTTTCTTCAATTTCTCTTCTGATGCTACATGCCAAAAAGTGTCAACAATTTATGGAAGGCAACCTACAAAGAACAGTGTTTTTTAATTACTTGAGCACTCCATACATAAACTTGAAAAGTTAAATTTCATTATGTCCTTGCCTTACTCTGATGTTTGGATTGTGAAATTAAACAAATTCCAGGCTTAAGACACACACAGAATCCACTCAGAGGACACTTAGGTGTCTATCAGGAGCCTAAAAAGTTTGAGAATAAATTTAATGATAAATCTTTCTAAAGCTAACAGAAGAGGGTGACAGAATGTGCATTTGGTAGTCCATACATCAGATTAAGCCACTTGCAGACTGTGAGCATAGGATATAGAGCATATGGTATTATGTTAACTCTTCATGGGGAGACCTGAACAAACATCCATTCAGGTCTAGTTCAGTGTACCATTGAGTTTAGTTGGGTTACTTACAGGAACATGGGGTTACTTAGCCGAGCACTCATGACTGAAAGGCAGCTGCCTCTCTGGAAAGCCCGTAGCAGTCAAGTGACAACACAAGAAAGCTGCTTCCTTGGCTCACTGCACAACTGGCAGGCAGCTGGGCTTGCCAGAGAGTCTCTTCTCCTCAGCAATTGGCTACTGCTTGGATAACATTGGGGATCCTTGGGAATCTTGTTTCAGCCATTTCCTAAGACCAGTGAGTTTTGTTTACTTCCTGAGTCTAACAAGCCTGAATAGGCCTCTCTCCAGGATGGAATGTTTCAATTTGGAGGACATTGCTATTCAACACATAGACTTGGTCTCTAATTACAAAGGAATTAAAAACAGCAGTAGGAGAATAATAGCTCTATTCGTCTGCATGCCATAAAACACCTGCTTGCTGAGACAATTCACTGGTTTGCTTAGAAACATAAGTTTAAAAGCTTGAGGCAGTATAATCCCATTTATAATAGGTATTCCTTTCTCATAATTGTTGCACATTGGTAGAGTACATTTAAAGCATGCTGCACATTAGTTCAGATTTGTTTGCTTAAGAAAATCGTACCCAAGACGAACTGCAGCCTATTACATCTTCATTTCCAATGATAACATAATATGCCACTAGACTATGGATTTAAGATAAAACACAAAAATGTTGACTACATTCACATATGCACACATATAAATTGAAATCATAGTACATCTGGGATTTTGATGATTTCTAACTTCAGTACTTTTACTTTATTAAACTTATGTACTTTCTCAGGAACTTTCTAAAATAGTCCTTATGTATATATGCATACTTTGGCCAAAAACCTTGACACTCATGGTATTTTTTTGTGTATTGATTTTAAAAAGTATGTACATTTTGGCCAATATTTACATTTTAGAAATTTGTGGAAAACCTTTTTCATGTGCAGAGAAAATTGCCACCTGTGGGCTCAGGTTCACATCAGTCAGTTTGCCCATTCAAACTTTATTATCTTCCTTGGGGTTATCCCAGGTCACCATCTTCCCCATCTACTGTTAGGACAGGAAGACCCCTTCTTCTATGATGCCTTTTTTTCTCTTCAGTCATGCCCATCCCTAACATACACCCATCAATTATCCCCTATTGTCCAAGAGTAGTTTGTCAGGAAACCAGTCCCTTTCCTTCTTTCCTTCATGGATTCTCTGGGATATAGTTACAGTCTAATATTGTTGGTGGAATTACAGGCACTTCTCTTGAAACCTGCTACACAAGCAGAGACAGGCAGTGCTTTTTGGAATGCAGACAAGGTCATAATAGCCCAGTTGTAGCCCTTGGTGTCTTTCCATGAGAATCTCAAAGTCTCCATGTCTGAATTACAGCCTGAGTCTTGTGCAGTCGCATCTGTGGCTTGCACCATTCTCAGTTTTTCTCCTCTCTGCCTTGATCTGCATTTTCACATAGTCTTCCACCCCCTGGACTTTGTTGATTGTCTTGTATGTAAATTGTACTCACTAAATATTGAATACATTCATTAACTACTAATTAAATAATAAAGTAACAGATGAACTTCCAACTTTGACTTCTTGTTTACTCATATAGGCCAGGAGTTCTATACAGGAGGTGATTTTGTAACCATTACTGGTAGGGCACATTTTCATTATTGCTATGGGGGAAATACTACTGGCATATTGCAGGTAGCAGCCCAAGATGCTGTACCACATACTGCAATGCCTATAACTGACACATTGTTCTAAAATACCTACACTGATTAAGATGCCCTGTTAAGGCTAATAGTAGAATGAAAGCTTTTATAAATTACGTTTAAGCCAAATCTCCAACAAAATAGATTTTTTAAATTCCAAGCGAAATGTGCTTTTCATTTTCCAAAAATATTATTTATTTATTTACAAGGAGAGAGGGTGGGGGGAATGGGTGTGACAGGACCTCTAACCACTGCAAACAAACTCCAGATGCATGGGCCACTTTGGGGAATTGAATGAACCAGGGTCATTAGGCTTTTCAGGCAAGTGCCTTAACTGCTGAGCCATCTCTCTAGGCCAGATTTCATTTTTTTTTTTTTGTTCAGTGATAGTTTATTGGTCCCTTAGCATTGCATTATAATATCCAGGGTAAATTCACATACACATGGGCAAGTAAAATAATATCAAAATAAATTGAACACTACTTTTAAGTATTTACTGAGTTAAGTAGTATAATAAATACTATAATAAGCAAAAAGCTTCAATCATACAATTCAGTTTCACTGAGGTTACAGTAGTGTTTGTAAATATGAGTTTTAAAATTTAAGTTACAAATGTTAAAAGCATTGAAAAACTAGTATAAAAGTGAATTTTGGCATGTAAGTGAGCTCCTCTGTCATTAGCATTTGACCATTGGGGTAAATGAGGAAGCCATTTCTCACCTACTTTTTGAGGTACAACTATCCAACTAGTCAGCAACAGCTGGAAGACTTTTAAGAAAAATTTTTATTATTATTATTTTTTATTTATTTTTGGAGAGAGACACAGAGAGAGATAGACAGAGGGAGAGAGAGACAGAGATGGGTGTGCCAGCAGTCTCAGCTGCTGTGAACGAAATCCAGATGTGTGAGCCCCCTTGTGGTCAAGTGCAGCATTGCTCCCTTGTGTCACTTTGCATCTGGCTAAACGTGGGACCTGGAGATTGGAACTGCTGGAGATTGGAACCAGCGTTCTTAGGCTTAGCAGGCAGGTGCCTTAACCGCTAAGCCATCTCTCCAGCCCCAGCTGGAAGACTTTTAAGTTTACAATCTTTGAGTTGAACTTTTCCTTTTTGAAAAGCAACTAAAGCAACCTAGAGCTTATTACTGTGCAAAAATTCCCCAAAATCCCAATGGAATTTATGAGGGAACTTTTTTGCATGTTTGTGGGCACATATATATGTGCAGAAGACCATGCATGTATGTGCAGACCAGAGGTCAATGTTAGGTGTCTTCTTCTAGTGCTTCTTTGCCATGTTTTTATGAGACAGGGTCTATCACTGAACCTGAGCTCACCAATTCAGTGAGACAAGTTAGTCAGCAAGTCCTTGAGTTCCTCCTGTCTTCACCTCCCTGTCACTGAGATTACAGGCATGCACCACCATGCCCGGTATTCCCAGCTTTCTATTTTTATAAATATTTATTAGAATTCTCCATGCTTAATGTGTTTTATGTTTCCAGTTATGAACATACAAAATAATAACTGTTGATCTTCTTGTTAGATCCCCTTTAAACATTGGAATGCATTGAAATTTGTGTTCTCTACCATCTAGGGCTCATTAAAAAATAATAATTAAAAAGTAAAGCAAAGGTCTTTTGCATTGGTGAAATACATTGAAAGTAACCTATGCAGAAGCACGTGTCATCTTAATAGCTTTAAACTTTGGAGAGCTTAATATATGGATTTGAAGACTATGAACTAGCTCATAAAAGTTGAGGAGAAAGCCCATCTTTAATCCCAGCACTCGGGAGGCAGAGGTAGGAGATTGCTGTGAGTTCGAGGCCACCCTGAGACTACATAGTGAATTCCAGGTCAGCCTGAGCTAAAGTGAGACCCTATCTCGAAAAAAAACAAACAAACAACAAAAAAAAAAGTTGAGGAGAGTTCAACAATGTGGAATAGCACCCCTAAAGCAAGAAAAGGATAAGGAATTCAGTGTTTAGTATAAACCCTCAGTTATCACATTAACTCATAAGAACTTCTTTCCTCCCATAGGTGCAATTGAAAACTGTTGATAGGATTATCTGATGTAGGTGATGCATAATGTAAAGACCCCTCATATGAACACATTGGAAACTCAATTTCTCACAGAACCATGTGGATTATTTATACCAGTTAATCCATGTTGTGTGTATTTGTGAACAAGGTAGACCTAATAATTATATTTTTATTAGAGACAGAGTTATGTCTTACAAGGATTACTGATTCAAAACAATGGCCTAATATGATTAGGAATTTCCTCCCTCCCTTTCTACTTCCCATACTTCCTCCTTCCCTACCTCCCTTCTTCCCTTCCTCCCTCCCTCTCTTTTGGCATGTCTCTGTGTAGCCTGGGCTGGCCATGAATTTGACATCCCTCTGCTTTGGCCTCATGAGTGCTAGGATTGCACATGCATTCCACCCTAACAATCTGGTGTTTATTTTCTATGAGAGCTAAACATAATCCAACTGCCTTAAGGTTTAGAACTTTCACTTTTGAATTAACTCACAGTATCTATCTATCTATCTATCTATCTATCTATCTATCTATCTATCTATCTATCTATAAATCATCTATCAACCTGTGATGGTTAATCTGGTTGTCAGCTTTAAAGGATTTAGAATCATCATGGAAACAAATATTGATTTGTGTGTTAGTTTTCTTGTAAGATTAATCGACATGGGATGACCCCTCTTGATTTGAGCAGTGCCATTCTATGAGCTAAGTATCCTGGATTGTATGAGAAGAAAGAGTTGGCTGAGCACTAACACTCATTTTCTCTACTCCCTCTCTGCAGATGTGACACTGTGACTCTGGCTCCCTGCTCCTTCCATGCTTTCCCTTTGTTGACAGGCTTCCCCTTGAAACGGTAAGCTAAAAATAAACCCTTTCTTTCCTTAAGCTGCTTCTGATTGGGTGTTTTATCCCAGCAATGAGAAAGTAATATACTATCTATCATCTATGTATGTATGTATGTATGTATGTATGTATGTATGTATGTATGTATCTATCTATCTATCTATCTATCTATCTATCTATCTATCTATCTATCTATCTATCTCTATCTACCTATCTACCTATCTATCATCTATTGAACAGTTATAACTCCATTAATCCACACCATAAACTAAAATAGTTCTGTCCTCATGTTATGGTTACTTCCTAGGCACTGGTAAGTTCTGAATATGGTGAACTTAAAAACCCGTCTGACATTACCGTGGGGGAAAAAATCTTTGGGAATATCTGTGAAGAATTTTCTAGATTAAGTTAATTGAAGTGGGAGGACCCACCCTAACTGTGGGCAGTACTGTTTCACGGACTGGGGTTCCAGAATGGATAAAAAGGAGAAAATGTAAGAGTCAAAAGAAGGGGAGGGGTGCTTTGCAATGCTAACTTCTAGACACAAAATGGCCATGGCCATCGCAGTGGTTGATGCTACCTACATAAGACTTACAAAATAGGAGGGAAAATGATGAGACAAAACAGAAGAAAGACTAGTTGGGAAGAAGAAAGGATTTAGTGCAGGGAGAATTTGAGAGGAGAAACAGGGAAGATGGTGGGAAGGATTGTAATCATGTTCTATTGTCTCTGTGTGTGGAGGTTGTCAATAAAAGTTTAAAAACAATTTTTAAGAAAGGAAAAAAGCCACATTTGTACTGAATCCTGCACTGTATGTTAATCTCATTAAGCAAAAAGATAATTTACACAAGAAGGGTGAGGAGGTGATGTGATATTTCATATCATATGATATGAAAATAGAAGGTGGAATACTAGGGACAGAATGACACAAGCAGGGCGGGTGGTGGGAAGATGGAGGAACAGCAGGTGAAGCTAGGAGGATCAACTAAAACTGAGTATGGGTTAAAGTGTTATAGGAAACCTACTATTTTGTATGACAATTAAAAAACATGAATAGTAAAAACTTGAATTTGTAATAAAAAAACAACTGCATATACACACAAAAAAGAGAAATGATCTCCTCTGATGTTGATCTCTGAGGTTGATGTGGTAATTAAAATTCATTTTGGGAAGTTATTACACAAACTAGCATGTTGAGGAGATTTTGTCATATTTAATTGCTACATTGCTTTAATATATCTGAGTAAACTCTCTCCCACCTTTATGAAAAAGGCAAAAAGAATCAAGGCTCTCAAATCATACTGCCCTGATTTAGTTCCATATCTTAGACTTAGGAACAGTGTATACAAACCTGAAGATGTGCCTTTACAGTGTCTAAGTCACTCATTTATGCATCAGCTATTTGCTATCTCCATGAATTTTTTAATTGCTTACTGGTGTGACAGAATAGTTTGGGAGCAAGAAAACTGAATTCTGAGGGAAGATTCTATCCAATCTCTATAATATTGAATGACCATATTTGCATGGACCTCTGGGAAATGGAAGTATTTGAAACCAAGATTTGAAATTAAGGGTGCATCCACATAAATATTTTTTTACTATATACTAAATATATAGGTTTGCCATGAAGTAAAAGCCTTACTAAAATAGAGATTTAAAGAGCTGGGGAGGTGGCACAGGAGGCACAGTACTTCCCATGAAAGCACAGGGATCTGAGTTCAAATCTATAACACCCACATAAAAAATCTGGGTGTGTCAGGGCATACCTACAAACCAAGGACTTGGAAGACTGAGATAGGTGAATTTATGGGGCTTGCTGGCTAGTTAGTCTATAAGCTACTGGTTTAGTGAGAGAACCTGTCTCAAAAAATAAGGTGGAGGGGCTGGAGAGATGGCTTAGTGGTTAAGGCGCCTGCCTCCTAAGCCTAAGAACGCTGGTTCCAATCTCCAGTGGTTCCAATCCTCCAGGTCCCACGTTTAGCCTGATGCAAAGGGGAGCAATGCCGCACTTAACCACAAGGGGGCGCACGCATCTGGATTTCATCCGCAGCAGCTGAGAGGCTGCTGGTGCGCCCATCTCTATCTGTCTTCCTCTCCCCCTCTCTCTCTCTCAGTGTGTGTCTCTCTCCCCCCCAAAAAAATAAGGTGGAGAACAATTGAGGAAAACACTCAGTGTCAACCTGTGACCTCCATGTGTACTCACACACAATACAAACATGCACATACACACATCAAAAACATATACACAAAAGAAATAGAGAGGAAATAGAGAGGATACTTTTCCAAGAGAGAAAATATATTACAGAAATTAACTTTTTAAAATGATCACACCATTATAATTTATTAATGAATGCTAACCTTGTGGGAAAGTCAGGGGCAAATTGATGTCTGTTCCTAGTTTGGTCCAAAACTTAAAATAAATTCATCTTTCATTATTGTCTATATGACATCATTTTCTGTTAGTGTGGACAACTCTGCAGACCCAGCAGGTAATATACCTGGTAAGTCTGCAAACAGGTCAAGAGACAATTGTTTCTTATTTGGATGAGCTTCTGCTATACTTGAAGACTATGCTTTTCCTTCAATTTAAAGATAATGTGAAACTTGAACACCAACAAGATATCTTTCTTTGCCTAGAATCCATTATGATCTGGTTGTATTGGCTACTCCATTGATGACTTATCCTTTGATTGTCCTTCAAATCATGACAGACAAAAATATATGAGGAACCTCAAGCTATTTCCTCCTAAAATATGCTGCTTCTTTTCTTTTTTTGTTTTTGTTTTTCAAGGTAGGTTTTCACTCTAGCTCAGGCTGACCTGGAATTCACTGTGCAGTCTCAGGGTAGCTTTGAACTCAAGGTGATCCTCCTACCTCTGCCTCCCTAGTGTTGGGATTAAATGTATGCACCTCCACACCTGGCAAAATATGCTTCTTTAACAAATAGATTATTGTGGCCTACAGGTCATCTAACTCCAGTGGATGCAAGAATATCTCTGATTGGGTACACATTTTCCTTTTATTTTGTAAAGGGTTTTACCTGTGTAAAGGAAGATCCCATTTGTTCAAGTGTCTCCTCCTTCCCTTGGAGAAGAGAAGGGTGGTAAATAAGAGTTGTCAATGGAGACAGCACTAAGTTAGGACCCGAAGGGAAAATCGGCCAATCACACCTCACCAGGGCCCCAGCTGAAACCATAGAGTAATGCAGGGGAAAGGAAAGAGTACAGCATTCTTGGTGATCACGACACCAGAAAAAGGCTGAAGGAGATAAACACAGAGAACATCCAGATATCCAAAGACACAGAGGCTCCCAAAACCTCATCACGGAAGTAGAACTAAAATGACCCCAACGTGGTTCAGGGAAATTCGTGGAAGAGGGGGTGAAAATAATGTTAGAGCCACAAGTTGGGGCATTATGCACAGAGACTTGGCCTGTTCCCCATGACTTTTGACTACCCCCACAATGCGTGACCCACATTCCCCATTGATGAGGGTCCCTTTGGAAGAGGGAGGACAGGGAAGAGGATAATGGAATCACCATTATGAATGTAAGATTAGAATAATATAAATAAAAAATAAATTAAAAAAATTCAACATAAGAGCTCTGTTACAGTCATCTGCTCCTTGATGGGATAAACATCCAAACAGACAAAGTTCATGGGAAGAAGAGGTTTATTTCAGGTTTGCAAAATTGAGGGGAAATTCCATCACTTGTGGAAGAAGTTGTTTATTTCTGTCCATCCAAGTAGAAACAACTGCAGCAAGCAAACATGAACTTGGGCAAGCACAACCCACCAGAGCTCAGACTTCTCTGCACATACCTAGAAGGTCTGGACTCAGATCTTCCTCCAAACACACCTTAGGCCTGGACTCCAAGATCTTTCCCCAGTGACAACACCCCCTCCATCTGCCTGCTGGGGGCTGAAATTGCAAGCTCAATTTTAGCTGCAAACTGGTTTCTTTAGTTTAGACTAAATGGTCTATTAGCCCAAATTCTTTTTATTTGTGTGTGTGTGTGTTTATATATTATCATTCACATGGTCTTTATCCTATGTCTGTGTGTATGTTTGTATTTATGCACCATCATTTATGTGGTCTTTATCCTATGTTCATTTTCCTTGCTTTATTCAATTTTTGTTTTTTGCATGCATGTGTTCCATCTGTATGCATATATGTGGGTGCATGTGTATGTACAGGTGTGCTTGCAAGAGTATTCAGAGGCAGACGTTAAGTGCCCTTTTCAATCCTCATCTATTCACCATCTTATTTTTCTAGGCAGGATCTCTCTCTCTGAACCTGGAGTTCACTTATTATGCTAGTCAAGCTGCCAGGCAAATCCCAGGGATCCTCCTGTCTCTACAGGCATGTGCCATCATGCCCAACATTTATATGGGTTATGGGTATCAGACTCAGCTCTTCCTGCTTAACACAGAAAGCTTTTCAACTACTGAGCCGTCTCCTCAACTTAATCAGCTCAAATTCTAATTACTTTTGTGGTTGCTCATCCAAGGTACCCCAGCTAGAGTTCCCAAGAATGCTCAAAGAAAAAGATATCCTTTTCTTCCTCTGTATCCTGAACCAAGTACAGTGTCCACTGCCATGAGCACCAAGTGACCTCAGCAGTCTGAGTGTGGATTATGTTTATTGTATGTGTGGTACATACAGAGGAAATTGCAGATAGAAGACATGAGCCTGCAGTTGACAGTTATACTAGCTTCATATCATGTATACCTGGCCGTCAGTTCCCTAATTATGTTGTGTGAAAATATTTCATCTTGACAAAACAACACCTTTGATCACACCAAATTAAGAACGATTTAGACTTTATTGTTCTGTAGGATCTCTTGCCTTTAAGTAGCAAATTTGGTTTTGTTTTGTCATCTTCCAATTGCTAAATATGACAGCATTATCATCAGCTTATTATTTTTATGGTTTAAGATTTACTATGTATTATACAAGAAAATGTCACATAACATATTGGAAGAAAGCTTGACATCAAAAGAAATTGATTCTTGCTTAACCTGTTTTTTTATTAATTTATTTTTTATTTATATTATTATAATTTTACATTCATAATTGGTGACTCCATTATTCTCCTCCCTGTCCTCTGAAGGTGATCATTTTGTTGTTTCTCATTCTTTGACCCTTTTTGCATGTGTATGTGTGCGGTATGCATGCATGTGTGCGTATTGTATGTTTACACATGTGTATATGTATGTGTATGTAAAGGTGGCTAAAGTTGTCATTGTGTTGCCATCTACCTTACTTTTTTAAAGTTTTGGTTATTCAAAGTTAGGCCTCAGGCTGGCCCAGGCTGACCTGGAATTTACTATGTAGTCTCAGGCTGGCCTGGAACTCACAGAGATCCTTCTACCTCTACCCCCTGAGAGGTGGGATTAAAGGCGTACACTACCACACCTGGCTCCACCTTACATTTTTGAGGCAGGCTCTCCTCACTGAACTTAGAGCTCACTGATTTGGCTAGACTAACTAGACAGTGAACCCCAGGGATCACCTGTCTCAGCCTCCTTAACACTGGGATTTCAGGGACTCACTACCACACCTGACTTTTGTGTGGATTCTAGTGCTCTTACTCAGGTCTTTGCGCTTGCACAGCAAGCACTTTACCTACTACTGAGTCGTCATCTCCCCAGTACTCATTTTTTAACTCAAAAAATTGTGCTAATATTCATATAACCTAAAATTTACTACTTTAATCTGTAAGTGTATATTTCAGTAGCAGTAGTATGTTTCTAATGGGATGGGAACATCACCCATGTTCAGAATTTTTTTTATCATATGCATGATTAAAATTTCAAGCCTACTAAACAATATTGTTTTTCTCACTCCTTCCAGTCCCTGGTCACCATTACTGAACTTTCTGTTCTTGGTGACTCATGCAAGAGGATTTTGCTTAACCTAATTTTCCCTTTGTATGCTGCTTGGGCAGCACAGCTTACAAAAGCAGCACACAGTAGGACTTTTTATGTGCATAGTGGTCTGTGGCAGACAATAGGAGAAGGTAATATGGTATTGCTGGTTCTACTTAACACAGAAGGATCAATTACTAGAGTGGTTGAAATTTGAGCATCAGTCAGGGTGGGCTGTGAGAAGTTTAGATTTCACATACACGTGGTAAAATGTTGCATGTTTTTCTTGTGAGAGCTCCTGCTGGCTTTGCTACCTAAAGCTCAGTGGCAGGCTGAGTGTCTACTCCAGCTGCCAAAAATGGGCGGGTTCCCTTGTGCTGGAGTCTGGGCTTGTTAAGAGAGTCTTGCTGGGCTCTCATGCTGATAGAGAATTCTGACTGCTTCCAGGGGCATCTTTCCACCTTTTCCAGGCCTCTTTTCAACTGACACTTTTTATCAGAAATGGTAATAATGATGACTTTGCTCACAAGAGTGGCTGATATTTCCTAGAAAAAGAGCACTTGAGGATTTTATCCCCTCACTGCAGACTTATGGCTGCTACATTCAAGCACACAGATGAATTCCTGCATTGTACCCATGGATAAACCCTTCTTTTGTGGCCTGTCCAGTCCCTTGTCCTTCCACAGTACCTTGAGACAGGAGACAGTCTTAGGCAATGACTTGGAGGCAGTGGTTGTAAATAGAGGTAATGATCAGGTGCTAAGTGTTCCTTGCTTAATTTGTGCTAGTCTGATTTAACTAGGTCACCCTAAGAAGGTAGAATAAGCAGTCTTCTCTGTTGTGATTTGCTTTCCTGCCTTCCCCTGATCTCCTTCCCAGACCTTTGCAATTCACCACTGTTTCTTAATGGCACTGGAAAGATTTTTCATTTATTTTTTTTTCCTTGACCCAATCTCTTAGTTGCTTGGATACTGGACAATCTTCAACAGTCTTTCTGCCCACAACACTTGAGGATGACGACTCTGCTCTTTCACACAACCCATATGCCACTCTTAATAGTAGACATGGGGAGAAGCTTCACCCCATGTTGTACTCCATCTCCATGCTCTTTATTTCTCACCTAATGGGGCTGATATTCCTGAGCTGGTGGCTTTCTTCCGATCCCTTAACCTGTATTGTTTAAGTCCTTTCATACTAACATAAGATTTTGTTAGCTACCAGTGTCACTCGCTGAATTCCTACTCTTCCCAAACCTGGATATAGAAATTGAGGTTTCAAAGAGTTGCTTCTACCCCCTCCCTGAAAGGACAGCCAGGCTTAATCTGGGATCCTAGAACCAACCGCTTCTATTGCGTCAATCCCTAAATCCTTTCTCACTTGTGGGGAGGAAACAGCCCCTCCCTTGGAACTTACGCCTTAGAGATCCAAAGCCCACCTTACAAAGATTGAGACAGTATGCATAACTCCAGCATGATTGCTCATCTCCATGTGAAGCAGCCAGCCTGTGGACAAAGTAAGCATCATGAGATTTATATCCCATTAAGCTGAATACTAACCTCCGGCTGCCCCCCCGCTGCTCCATTTCCATACAATACCTTAAAAACCATCCTTTCCTCTGCGGGAGCAACTTGGAGACCCCTCCCACTTCATCTCTTGGCTCAGAGTCCACTTGCATCTTGACTGGCATTAAATAAATACCATGTGCCCCAAAAGAAATTGACTCAGTGCTTTTCTAAGTACTGAACCTCACATACAGGTACCCACTTAAATGTTTTTTTTTTTTTTCTTTTCTTTTTTTTTTTTTTCGAGGTAGGGTGTCACTCTGGCTCAGGCTGACCTGGAAGTAACTGTGTAGTCTCAGGGTGGCCTTGAACTCACGGTGATCCTCCTACCTCTGCCTCCAGAGTGCTGGGATTAAAGGTGTGCGCCACCACGCCCGGCTTTTTCTTTTTCTTTTTTTTAAATTTTTTTAATTTTTCAAAAATTTTTAATTTTTATTTATTTTATTTTATTTTTTAAAAATGTTTTTCTACTTCAACGTTTTCATACATAATTTCTGTTACTATATGTTCCCCCATTCCTATAACTCTTAAAGTTCTTGTGAAGCAATCTTTCTTTCCCCATTCTCTTCTTGTTTTCTTTCATCCTCTTCTTTTCCTTCCTCATTCCTACCATCCTCTTTTTTTTGTCCTTTCTTCCCTCACACCTAGCTCTTTCATTATTCCCTTTCCTTCTGTCATTTCTTTTCCTTTCCTGTCCTTTATTCCTTCCCTATTTTCTTTGTTCCTCTGTAATTTCATGAGGTAATAACTTATAATAAATCTCTTTATATATGTACACATTATGATATATACTTACATATTTATGTGTATATGTATACATATATAAATATGTATGTACACACACACACAGAAATGGGAGGATATGATGAAAACTAGTGGTGTCCAGTAGTTTTGAGTGTGGACTCTTAGAGAAAAATTGCATAATGATTGAACATCAAGAGTAGATCCTTGTTTAAGTAGATCCTGATTGCGACCCAATAAGTCCCTGTTTGTATATGAAATAAAACCCACCACAACTAGCAAGAGTCTGTATTCTAGTTGATTCTTTGATCTCACCCATGGGGCTCAGGAGATGGCTCGGGTGGAAAAAGTACTTGCCACCTAAGCTTGAGACTCTCACTTCAGATCTCCAGAATGTACATAATGCTGAGTATGGAGTATGATGATGCATGCCAATAATCCGAAGGTTTGGGAGGTGGAGACATCCACATCCCCAAGGCAAGCCAGTGGCCTAAATGAGCCAAATCAGTGAGCCAGTGAAAGATCCTGCACCAGTAAAGAAGATGGAGAGCAACTGAAGAAGTCACCTTATGCCAGCCTCTGGCCTCCATATGCATGCATGCACATAGGAAAGCACACCCTCACATACATGTGTGCCCAAACATATAAAAGCACACATACATGCATGTTTGCATGCCACAAACACATACACATGAAAAAGCAGCTCACATGTTGACTTCTACATAACACTAACTTGTGGTATATGAGGCATATGCAACAGTTAAGTATTTATTCCCAAGGTGTGCCTCAGAACACCCTTCAGGTTCATGTATCTTCTTCACTTGAGTTATGAGGCCTTATTTAATTGGGCAAGATGATTAACTGAGGGTAGTGGTCTTATTACATCTGATCATGCAGTGTGGGGATGATATACACCTGAGCTTCTCCAGAAGTTGAAGTTACTGGAGAAGAAAATGAACTGAGAGGTAGGCTTATTGGGAAATCTTTTAACAAAAGTGATGTATACACTTTCCTTCACAGTACAATAACCATATGGCACACATCTCACCTGTTGGTTGCTCTTCTGTGCGTTTGGATATGTAGGAAGATAGATACAATGTAACAGTCTTACGTTCAAGGTTATTTAATCTCAGAGTTCTTTAAGTCCCACACGGATTGGCAAAACAGCAAGGTAGGGTCTCACTCTGGTCCAGGCTGACCTTTATTAGATTTTTACTTCTTGTATGTGGCTCATGTGGACTTTAGATTCTGGGAACTTATCATCACTGAAAATGGGACAATTCAAATTATAAAGTGCAAAATGTTCTATGTATTCTCTGAGGTGTATTTGGAAAACATTTTGGGATATGCTACAGGAGGTTCCCCAAGTTTATAAACCCCAATTTTGAGTGACATTCACCCATGGATACCCATAGTTTAGAGAAATTACACAGGTAGCTGTTCCAGAGGTTAGAGGGAAGAACACATATGGTAGATCTAGAGTGTAAAGGGAAGATGCATGGTGGATTCAGAGACCAGAGGAAAGTATTTGAAGTTACCCCAAAGTATAAAGCAGAGCAGCAGAAAAATTCAATCAAGAAAAATTCACAGCTGAGTGAGAACATGAAGCTAAAAAATAACTTTAAGAAGAAGGCTGTCTACTTGCAAGGACATTGGTTCTCAGCTTTTGACATTGCACATTTTCCTAATTTTCCTGTTTACTTCTCTGTTCCATCTAATTCATTGTCTCTCATACCAGCCTGAGACTAGAGTGAATTCCAGGTCAGCCTGGAATAGAGTGGTACCCTACCTAGAAAGAAAGAAAGAAAGAAAGAAAGAAAGAAAGAAAGAAAGAAAGAAAGAATAAGAATCTAGGGCTGAAGAGATAGCTTAGCAGTTAAGGTGCATAATTTCTCCCTGGGCCTCTGTTTGCTGAAACTGCATAAAAGAAGTTGGCATCCTTCTATTTCTCCTTCAGTAGGTACATTTGCATTGGCCATGACCAAAGGACTTGCAATCTTGAGGGGAAACAGGAAAAGATGGTTGATCAGGCTGGACATCACATTTTTCATTTCCCCAGGACCCACATAAGCCAGAGGCATACTTTATGTACAAGGTCTTACAGGAAATTTGCATGTGTCTATATATCTGGGGAGTTCATTTGCAGTGCCTAAAAGATAGCCCCAGTGTGCCTGTTCTCTCTAGAAAAAGAAAGAAAGAAAGAAAGAAAGAAAGAAAGAAAGAAAGAAAAAGAATAAGAAAGGGCTGAAGAATAGCTTAGCAGTTAAGGAGAGGAAGGTTCATTTCCCTAGGGGCTGGGCCAGATCTGCTTCTCTTTCTCGCTCTCTCCCTAAAAATATAAAAAAAATTTAAAAAAATTCAGCAAACAGGATTGCCTGGAAAGAGAAAAATACTTATTCAACCTCAGGACGTGTGTGTGTGTGTGTGTGTGTGTGTGTGTGTGTGTGTGTGTGTGTGTTGTATGTATGTGTATGCGCAAGTGTGCATCCCATGTACCTACATGCTGAGGTCAGAGAAGAACATCAAGTATTTTCATCTGTCACTTTTCTGCCTTATTCTCAGAGATGGGGTCTCTCACTCAACCTGTAGCTCTCTGACTTTTGGTTACACTGTCTGACTAGGATCGCCAACAAGCCTCCTGTTTCTACCATCCTTAGTACTGGTGTTTCAGGCATGTATGTCCACCCAGCTTTTTATGTGGGTGTTGGGGACCAAACTTAGGTCCTCATACTTATGAAGCAAGTGCTCTTACCCTCTGAACCATCTCCCCAGCTCCACTCCAAGGCTTTTAGATGCTTCAATGAAAGTGGCCCAGATACTAGCTTAGAAAGCTCTCATATCATTGATGGAGTTGGTGATATACTGAAATGATCATGCAGAGGGAAGTATCAGAGAGCCTTTGCAATGGAATGTTTTAGCATGTATTCCCATAAAACTGACTGAAATTTAGTTCTTGAAGTGTTTATAATTTCTCTTGGTTCTTACTTTCACAGAATGATATGACTCATGGCTAATGTAATCCAAACATTTTATTTATTTATTTGATAGAGGGGGAGAGAGAAAGAGAGAGAGAATGGGCACACCAGGGCCTCCAACCACAGCAAATGAACTCTGGATGCATGCACCACCTTGTGCATCTGGCTTATGTGTGTCCTGGGGAATCAAACCTGGGTCCTTTGGCATTGCAGCCCTAATCCAAATATTTTTAAGAAAGGGTTTTACTTTTTTTTTTTTGTTTGTTGTTTTGTTTTGTTTTGTTTTGTTTTCCAAGGTAGGGTCTCACTGTAGCTCAGGCTGACAGACTGACCTGGAATGCTCTCTATAGTCTCAGGGTGGCCTTGAACTCCCAGCGATCCTCTTACCTCTGCCTCCCGAGTGCTGGGATTAAAGGCATGCACCAGCATACCCAGCTCAAGAAAGTTATTTTATACGAGATTATTTTCTGGAGAAAACAAAAGGGATAGGGAAAGTCAGCTTATTTCACTAAATACTGTTGACCTTTATCACAATAGCTTGATTAGTTTATATCTGAAATAATATCCTGCCAGTTTAGTTAAAATTTGTTGATTGAATCCAGTGTTGTTAGCCAAAGAATCAGATAACTCTCAGAGCTGGAGAAATGGGATGGCCAATGTCAGACTCCATTTGAAATGTCAGAAAGTATTTTACCATATTTGTACCCATTACAAAATGATGTCCAGAGTGTTATAAATGCACTCTGAGGAATGGTTTCATAGAGGCACAGAGTGGCAGGCAAACTTCATTTTGATTTGTATAGTGTAGTTGTAAGAAATCTATGTACAAATAATTGATTCTTACAGAACTACATGAAGGTGTTTGGATGATTTTTGGGAAAGTAGATCATTGCGTTGATTTTGGTGTCCATCTGCGAAAGTGTAGGGACTTGAAAATTTATTCCTGACTAGGATCCAGATTTGATAATTATTTGTTCTGAAGAGATTCTATAGGCTGTTGATCGTTTCTGGTTGGCAAAATGGTAAACAAGCACAGATGGGGATGCTAGGGCAAGATTAAAGTTGATTGTCATCACATTACTTGGTGGTAAGTAGAATTCTTCAAAAGACACGCAACAGTGTCTAAATGAAAAGGGCATCTATTCAGGTTTGCCAATGGGAATAATTTATTTATACAATAAGGGAAGATCATATTTTTCTTCTTAAGTTTTCATGTTGGCCTGCTTATTCTTCTTTCATGTTTAAATTTCCTAAGCATTGACTGTAGTATGTATTTCAAATGTTATCCTGTATCTTTCCAGCCAATTTGGATTCTCTTCTTGCTTATACATCCCCAGTTGACTCTATGATGAGAAGTTTTGGATTATTCATTCTGTCTGGGACACAGTTTTATAATAGCAGTGGCTCAAGCTTAGTTCTAATTGTGCTACTTTAAATTTTTGAAATTGTCCATCTTGACATTTTGAAGTGGATTTAAGTAACTTACATGGGTAAACCGAAAATACTGCACATTTGATAACACCTTGAGTCATTCCAGGTACAACGGGGCATTGGTGGAAAAATGAGGTCTCCTTTATACTCTCTTTGCATTTCCACAAGGAAGAACCTCGATTTTTCCAGCAGTGTGGTCTTTCACCTTGTATTACCTGCTTATTATGAATAGGAGACTAGGAATATGAACTAGATGCCCAAAAGAGAACATGTTTCTTTATTCTAATGTTCTGTGATGTAAGTTTTATAGGGCCACATGCTTGTATGATATGGGGACCTGAGACCAGTTGGTTAGCACTGCCTTTGGTTGGGTAGGAAAGTAAAGGCTCTTTATATAATCTGTTTTCTCTCATTTTGTTTAATGCCAAACATTATATATCTTCAATTCTAGATTTTACAGGTCATATAGATACAAATTATTAGAGAAAAGGAATCTGATTTGAGAAGGCTCTAATAGTGAACTTTGTAGAGAAGACATGGATTGAAATTTGGGGAACCTGAGGAAGAAGTAATTCAAGCTTGTTTTTTTTTTTGTTTTTTTTTTTTTTTTTGGAGAGAGACACAGAGGGAGAGGAAGACAGAGATGGGTGCGCCAGCAGCCTCTTAGCTGCTGTGATTGAAATCCAGATGTGTGCGCCCCCTTGTGGTCAAGTGCAGCATTGCGCCCTTGCGTCACTTTGAATCTGGCTAAACGTGGGACCTGGAGATTGGAACCAGCGTTCTTAGGCTTAGGAGGCAGGCGCCTTAACCCCTAAGCCATCTCTCCAGCCTCCAAGCTTTTGGGAAGAGGGAAGAGTGGACTCAGAACTTAGACTCTGAAATGGCCAAGAGAGTTTACTAGAGTTTCATTCTGAGTCTGTGTGTAGAGGAAAAGTACAAGTATGTGAAACTCAAGTTGGAAAAATGATTGGTTCCAAGATAACAGTGCCAGAGGAATAAAAAATAAGTGCTGCCCACTCTATTGCACTTGAGGTTGTTTTTAGATGCAGTGGCTCAGGAATGCATGAGTTATGCATCCATACCTTCAGACTTAAGAGAAATGAATTTGTCTTGGGTCTGATTTTAGTATATCCTAGGTATTGGGAGCCAAATGTATCAGCACTAAGGATGGACGAGTTGAAATGGTCTTTCTGTGAAGTGATATCTTCTTGACGGATGGAAATAAGAATAACTATTCAAGTTGGCCATTGCAAATTTGACAGGCAATTTTAAAGTCTGTGTATATGTAGCTCTGAGGAACTTTTTTTTTTTCGAGGTAGGGTCTCACTCTGGCCCAGGCTGACCTGGAATTCACTATGTCGTCTCAGGGTGGCCTCGAACTCACACGATCCTCCTACCTCTGCCTCCCGAGTGCTGGGATTAAAGGCGTGCGCCACCACGCCCGGCTTTTTTTGTATTTTTGAGGTAGGGTCTCACTCTAACCCAGGATGACCTGGAACTCACACAACAATTCTCCTACCTCAGACTGTATTCTCTCCCTCTAACTCTTCCAAGGGGAGAGAAGAACCATCATCAATGGTAATGGACACCTGCACAAAACAACTCCCAGGGCCAGCTTCACACTCAAGAGAGAATACTGCGATTCCTACTTGTGGTTTCCAGTTCTCTACACAGTCAGAGAAACTTTTCTATTAAGGTAATATAGAAATGATCCCAGGCCACCCTGAGACTACATAGTGAATTCCATGTCAGCAGTAGAGTGAGACCTTACCTCAAAAAAAAAAACAAAACAAAACACACACATATATATGCAAAGACTATATTTTAAGCGATCATTTCTCTGTATATATTTATGGAGAGGGAGAGAGAAAGGGAGGAAAATAAAAGAGGGACTAACTGTAAGAAAGAAGGAGTTCCAATGGAGGGGAAAGAAAGATAATAGGAGGTGATTATCCATTATCCTATATATATATATGATAAAATTATCAATAATAAAATTTGAAATGACATTTAATCATACTACAAAAAAAAGAAAGACATTCCAACACAGGGAAACCAGATGCCACTGCAAATCATCTATTCATCCAGATGATCTTCATTATGAACTTGGGTGACCTGAACAAATTATCTGGGTGTATGGTCAGAATTAGTTTAAGGTGTATGAACTGACTTTCTCAATTTCAGACTACATCTTGCACTCAATTAACTCTCAGTATTTTCATTATGTTAGGGTCTTTTTTGCATTAACTTGTGAATTTTAAACAATGCAATGAGAGTTTTTATGTGAATGGTCTATGTTTCTGGCACCCCCTTTAATTTTGTGCTTGAGGTGAGTGCTCATTTGACTCAACTGTAGCAGTGAAGTCAGGGAAACAGTACTAGCCTTCTGGAACAGCTGCCTCTGCTGCACTGAAGCAAATGCAGAAGCAAAGAGGAGCTCCTTCACAATGGAAAACTCTTAAGGCCCAAGTGTAATGGGGGGGAATGGCCATAGGCATGGGGAGGGGAGGAGGAAAACTTAAATGACAGACAGGGACCTATCCCAGACGCAGTCTTCCCAGAAAACAGCCAGTCTGGGGTTCCTAGACACTGAGACTCCTAGGACAAAAAAGCAAGTGGAAAGGTGTTTGAATGTTTCCAAGAAACATTCTGCAAAGTAGTCCTTAGAGTCTCCATCAGTTTGCAAAATCAAAGGACATGTGTCATAAACCCACACCTTTGAGAGGTAAGGTACAGCACCAAGACTGAATATGGTTAGAAATTCTTGTATTTGTCACCATGTTACTCTATTCATGTGCATATTCTCCAGCCTCATGATTTGTACATGCGTACACATCACAGGTAACAAACTGACTTAAAGGAAAGCTCATCATGAGTATCACTCTCAGTGTAATTGAGGCAGACAGGTCATGGCTTCTCTGCCTTCCAATGAGACCCTGGGTCCCTCCACTGACATTTTCTCTGCTGTTGTATTAGCTGCCATAGCTATGAAGGCGGTCTGAACATTTGTTGCACATACGCTGAGGATGCGTGCTTGGTACTTTTGCAATATAGAATGGGGTCTGTTTAGCATTTTCCCTACCTTCTAGTTTGGATGCAGTCTTTATCCAAGAGAACAGGCATTCTTGCCTGCTTTTCCTCACCAGAGAATAAGGTAGAAGAACATACCCCTAGGGAGGCTGCAAGGAGTGCTCTAATGTACAGGGTAAACTCGTAGGTTCTCCATTTTCTTGAATATCTAATTATATCTTTTGCTCCAACTTTTGCCAAGCATATATTTCTTATTTTAATTTCCATAATTTAATTTCCATTCTTTACCTCTATCACTCTGTTGCCTCCCAGTTCAGGTAAGAAACAAGCTGGTGTTAATTAACTAGGCTCTGTAGTTTCCGTAGATACTGGAGGATCAGTAGATCTTTGCTGGATAAATAAACCATTGTGTGTTTAGGACTGCCCTTACTTGATGCATTAGGATCATTTTAGGAGAAGAAAAGTCATTTTACTGGAGGCTGAGTATATTGTTTTTGGCATAAAGTGTTTGCCTTGCAATCGTGAAGACCTGAGTAAGAACCTCAGTATTCATATAAAACTTCCAGGTATGGGAGTGCAACTGTAATCTCAGCACTGAGGAAGAGGAGACAAGAGGATGCCTGGGACAACCTAGGTAGGCAGGTGTAGCAGACAGCTTCAGGTTCACTGAGATGAACTTCCAGGCCAGGCACAGTGATGGAGGAAGGGATATTTATTGAAGCTTACAGATCCAGGGGAAGTTCAATCATGGCAGAAGAAGCTGGCCTGCTTTCACAGGACCAAACACAGCAAACACAGCACAGCACACTTCCAGAACTCCAGCTAGGCATGCTTTGCATATATTTAGATTGAAATCTCAAACCCACCACCATGCCTTAAGGTCTGCCCAGTGACACCAGGCAGGTGGATTCAGATGCAAACTACAAAGTAATAAAACACTGAATATGCTGGGGGTCATCTATTCAAACTACCACAGCAGGCTAGACTAATTGGTGAGCTGCAGGCCAAGGAAAGACCCTGTCTCAAAATGAAGTGGATATTGTACCTGAGGAACAATATCCAGGATGTCTGATTTCCACACTCATTTGTACACATTTGTATGCATACCTCACACATGTGTGCCCACAAATGCACAAACAAACATAATAATTACACATTCAAAAAATAATTTCAGGGCTAGAGAGATGGCTTAGTGGTTAATGAAATTGCATGTGAAGTCTGAGGACTCAGGTTGATTCCCCAGTACCCACATAAGCCAGATACAAAAAGTGGCACATGCATCTGTAGTTCATTTGCAGGGGCAGGAGACCCTGGCATGCTCACACTCTCTCTATTATCTGCCTCTTTCCCTCTCTCTTTCTCTCCAATAAATAAAATAAAAGTTTTATAAAAAAATCATTTAACTAAAACTGCTTACTCTAGGAGAGAATGGTAAGGTTACTTACTAACCTTAAGTATATTTTGCTTTCAAATATAATCAAGCTTATTTCTACCTAAACACAGTAACACCACTAATCACGCTATTCCTATTTTTAAGAAATAATTTTAACTAAATGCATTCCACTATAATTCATGTGTGTATGTGTGTTAGTAGAGAGAAGTCATTATGTATATATGTGCATGATTAAAGCTTTTTAGCACATGCTTTATTTAGTCTGATTTGAAAGTGATCTGTTTTAAATTCAGGTTGAAAAATAAAATCTGAGTTTGACAAAGAACAAAAGACATTATAAAAATCATGGGTTTTTTCAAAAACATCCTTTATTTGGGGACAATCTCACAACCAACAGTGATTCAAGGAGACAGGTTGAAACAGATTGGTTTGATTTTAGATTCCGAGAGATTTTCCAGAGCTCTCTGCTTGCCTAGGGACCTATATGCTAATTGGCAAGGATATCAGACATATTTCAAACTCAGAAATCTTTTCACATTATCTAGTTATAGCAACTTAATGGACCTCTACCCCACACACCCAGATCAATAGCTTTAACCTGGAAGTAATAGATGAAATTTGAACTCAAGTGATTTGTCATCAGTGCATTTCTATTTCATATTGTAAACATTCTTTTTTGAGACATTCTGCAACAATGCCTGTCTTTTTTCAGAGCTGGTTTCCAACCATTTGTAAAGATCTTTTGTGTTTCTGTTTGTGGTTCTTCCTTCAGGCCTTTGAGTCCTACAGGAAAAGTCTTCCTAGTCAAATGGAAACTAGCCAGTTGTTCATTAGCTAAATATCATTGCCATGTATTTGATATGTGTATTATAAGATTGATACAGTATTATAAGATTCCTATATATGTTGGTTAATACATTAAAGAGGGACACTGTTTTCATATAAACTTAGCATCTTGATTACCCCATTCTCCTGGCCAAAAGGTACAGAAATGTTAAGCAAGAAGGGTGTTATTTATGAAATACCACATCAGATTCAGAACACAGTCCTTTCTGTTTGCCTTCCTGTGTTTAATTTCTGTTGCTGTAACAAAATACCTAACATAGATCAACTTATAGGAGAAAATTTTTTATTCTAGATTGTGGTATGTGTCAGTGGTCACTTGGCCTGCCGCTTTGGGCAGCGAGCAAGAATATCATGATGAGAGTATGGCGGTGCAATTTTGGCCACCTCATGTCAGCTGGGAAGCAGAGAGAGAGAGAGAGAAAGAGAGAGAGAGAGAGAGGGAGGAAGGGGCTGGGATCCCAATGTCGCCATCAAGGGCCACCACTGAAAAGGCCTACTTCCTTGAAGTAGACTCCATCTTTAAAGTTTCCACCAACTCTCAATAGCACTACTAGCTGGGAAATGAAGGCAACAGGTAAAATTCTGACTGTAACAAACCAACAAAAAGAAGTAAATCCAGGATTTGATGAAAGAAGGATTTTCATGTGTGATTGTCTGATATTAGCTATCATGACATGTGTGCCAGAACAATAAGCCAGAGGCCATTACAGCCTTACATGAAAACTACTTCTACAGAGACATCCAGTCTACAATGGTGTATTCAGTCTTTGTTAGGCACCCTTTCCACCTTGTTATAGCAATACTTGTAACCAGGGATTATTCTACCAAAGTACAGGATGTACTCTTCTTCATTTTTGCCTTTGAAAATGTGTCTTTGCCTGAACCTCTTTTGATGTGGCCATAGTTTCTTGTGTGTGTATGTTTGAATATGTACAGTGCACATATGTATGCCAATATACGTGTACATATGTGCACATATATGTGGAGCCCAGAGAACTGCCTTGTGTGATTTCTCAGATACTATTCACATATATTGAGATACAAGTTGGTCTAGAGAGCAACCAGTTAGACTAGACTTGCTGGCCAACAAGGCAGCCTTCCCATGCCTGGGAATACCATCATGGGCCACCATGACTGGCTCTTTTATATGGATGCTGGGGCTAAACTCAAGCAAAACAAACTTTTTACCAATGAAGTTATCTCCCAGGACCCTTTTAAACTATAAGCAAGCCTCAAATTATTTCTTGTGATATACTAACATTACAAGTTCTTCTTTGTTAAATTCACATTTGACTGTGTGCTGTGTAATTTTATTCGCTAAGCCTGCTAAATCTTCCAACTTTGTTTTTACTATTGCTAAGTGTTCAACTCATGGGTTTCTAGCTTCCAGGCTCTTTCCCACTTTTTCCTAACACATTGCCTATGCTACAGGACACTGTCATCCCACAAAGGCATTTCACATCTCTATATCCTCAGAGTGTGGGTGTTGGTTTGGAGGTGACCAATGAAAGGCTGACCTCTGAAGGTAGAGTTGAACCTCTATGAATGAATGGGGATACTAGGCTCTTCCAATCGTGCTTAACATTTTATGGGGGTTCTGGGGATTCAAACTCAAACCTCCATGCTTATGCAGCAAGCATTTTACCTGCTGAGCAATGTTCCCAGTCTTGACTTCATTTTTTAGCAAACAGAGCTTCTCACATCACTTCTGTGTCCTTCATCTCCCACTGACCACCTGTACCCAAGGCAGATGACATGAGAACCAGAGAGTCCAATTACTAGGGGAAATTTCAGGCAGCCACATTATTTTAACATTCTCTACTAGCATCTAAATAAATCCCAAGATGATTTTTCTTTAAGGAAGTTCCCTAAATTAGAATCATATTCAACTTAATAGCAATAACTACTTCCCTGAGACTTTTTTATAAGACATTATTTTATAAAAGTTCATTGTCTCACTTGAGTGTTCCTTGTAACATTTCAGTGAATTATATCTCTGTAGCTAATGCCTAAATAATTGCATAGAAGTTTTTTAATAGTCAAGGATAATAGAGCAGGGATCTCAATCTTTGTTTAATCAGTAAAGTGTTTGCCACATAAGCAAAGGACTGAAGTAGTGATGGTGGCAGCAGAGACCGGACACCTAGAGCAATCTGGCTAGCTAGACTAGTCAAAGCAGGAGCTCTTGGTTCAAGTAGAAGACACTGTGTCAATAAAGGGATGGAGAACAATTGAGAATATCTTCCATCAACTTCTGACATGAAAGCATGCATACAGGCATACATGGAAGAAAAAAGAAAAAAAGAAAAAAAACATCTATAAAAATACTAACATGGAAGTTATACATAAAATCAGAAATGATATTCCAACTTGAGTGTAGATTGGAGATTTCCAACAATACCAAGGAATTTTAATGTTTATTGGTGTCAAGGAAGTAGTGCAATTTGACTTATCGTTTTAAAACCTTCAGTTCAACTCTAAGCAGTAGAGCTACTCACCAACCAGTCATGGTACCACAATCTGTATTAGTTAGGGTTCTCTACAGGAACACAACAGATAGAATGAATTGTATTAAATGGGAAATTATGTGATTAGTTTATGGCAGTCCAACAATAGCAGGTGGCAGGCCTGAGGGTCAAGGAACCTGGCAGCTGCTCAGTCCACAAAGCAGGATGCCTCAGCAGTCCTAATCCAGCACTGAAGGCCTGGAGGCTTCCTGGAGAGATGCTGCTCTTCAGTCCATGCTGGCCTTTAGTCCACGCTGGTCTTCAGTCCACACTGGTCTTCAGTCCACACTAGTCTTCAGTCCACACTGATTTTCATTCCACATTTATCTTCAGTCCATGCTGGTCTTCAGTCCACACTGGTCTTCAGTCTAGGCTGGAAAACAGCAAACAGCAAACAGCAAGCAGCACCGGCAGCCAGGTGGAAGGAGGAGATCCTTTATTTTCCCCAGCTTCCTTACATAAAGCCCCCACCCTCCGAGAGGGGCCACCCACTCTGGGAGAAGGGCTCACCCTGGGGAAAGGATTCCTCCTTTAGTTAATCCTCCCTGGAAGCACCCTTGGAGACCCACTTATAGATAATGTCTGTGGATTCCTAAACAGATCAAGTTGACACAAAACTTAACCATCACCATGATGTCAAGGAAGTAGTGCAATTTGAGATATCATTTTCAAGCCTTCAGTTCAACTCTCAACAGTAGAGCTACTCATCAGCTATATATAAGTATAGGACAAACATAATAAAACATACCAGATCTATATTAAGCTATCTTTGCCTTCTTAGAAGCATGGTTTTTGTGCATATAGATTGAGAAAACCAAGCATACCTATGGTTTAACATTTTTGCATCCATATGTGAATCATTTATCTGTGTGCAATAGAACTCTAAACATAATGAATATATGGGAATGCTCTTATAGAAAATTGGCAAAGAAGAATCTAAGTGAATAAACTGGAAAATAAAATACTCTCTAAATTGTTTTAAGTGAAATGGAATGTGACAAGTTTTATGTGTGTCACATAGCCTCATCCAGCATCAATCTTGAATAGCAAAAAGAATTAAAAATCAATTTGAAATCTTGTTACACCTTAGAGAGACACAGCTTTAGTTGAACTATGCATATTACTAGTGTAATTTTACATTTTTTTCTGGCTTATATTTCACCTGGAGGGCACAGTAGGTGTTATCATCATTTTTCTGAGTGAGAAAAGTGTACACTGGTAGGTGAAGGTCACCTGTCCCATTTGGGGTTTTTTTATAGATTCCTCCTTGTATTGTGGGTACCTCGCCCTGTCAATTAATGATGCATGTGACATGTGTGACATATTTCTTCATATTACAGAAACATGGCAATTTAGAAATAAACTGCTATGTAATTCATCTCAGCTAAGTTTGCAAACTCTTACTACTTTTCACTCCTGCTACCTCATAAAGGATTTATATTCCTGCTCTATTGTCTCAGAACTAATCATATGGCTTGAGAACAAATCTATCTGTATTATTTCCTATTGTCTTAACAATCCTTCAAGGTAAATGCCTATCTAACCCTACCCTATGTATTTCTTGCCTGTGTGTGTGTGTGTGTATGAT
This sequence comes from Orientallactaga sibirica, assembly GCA_036365145.1. Taxonomy (NCBI): domain Eukaryota; kingdom Metazoa; phylum Chordata; class Mammalia; order Rodentia; family Dipodidae; genus Orientallactaga; species Orientallactaga sibirica. Next base: position 4,786,086 of record JAEOAD010000982.1, read on the forward strand.
GTGCTTACATTTGTGTATGTATGTTGGTTTATGTGTGTGTATGTGTATGTGTGTGTGTGTACACGCACATGGAAACACTAGTATGTGGAGTTCAGAGGCCAATGTTGGGTATCTCCTTCTATCATTCTCCTCTTTATTTTTTGAGACTGTGTCTCACTGAACCCAGATCTCACCAGTTTGGCTAATCTAGGTAGCCAGCTTGCTCAGGGGAATCCACCTATGTCAACCTCCTGATCCCTGGGATTAAATTTGCACATTATGCTTGATATTTACATGGGTGCTGGGGATCTGAAGTGGGATCCTCATGCTTGCACTGCAAGTGCTTTACTGACTAAGCAATCTCCTCAGGCCTCATCCTACCAAGTTGGCACCAGCTTGTTCATTCTAATTCTTCTGACCACAAGGGCTAACTTTATTAGTTCTCATGGTAAGGAGAGAGATGAGAAAGGATCCATTAAAGAGATACCATTAGAGCTAAGTGTTGAAGATGTGCATTCTGCATAGAGAAGATGGAAAGGCATTTATGGAAGCGAGGGCAGTGATGAAAACTGCTGAGCCTGTGAGCTGAGAATGGCTGTTGGAAAGAACAGCTGTAAAGTCTGTCTTGGAACAACCTTGAGTGGAGAAGTTAGGGAATCAACATTTCATAATTTCAAAATATCTATATTAATCTATATTTATGTATTTAGTGCATGTGTGTTTCTGTGTGTCTGTGTATATGAGCACACCAGGGCCTCTTGCTGCTGAAAATGAACACAAGACACTCACACATTTTTTTTTTTTTTTTTTTTGGTTTTTCAAGGTAGGGTCTCACTCTAGCCCAGGCTGACCTGGAATTCAGTATGGAGTGTCAGGGTGGCCTTGAACTCACAGTGATCCTCCTACCTCTGCCTCCTGAGTGCTGGGATTAAAGGCTTGTGCTACCACGCCCGGCTTTTTACATGGATGGTTTACATTGATGGCTTGGGAATTGAACCTAGATCATCAACATCATACTTTGCAGTCAAGTGACACCACCAAGCTATCTTCCCAGCACCACATAGAATCTTCACATAGTGAAAAGCCATGCAGATTTTCATATTGGAATGCTCACGTGCTTGGAAATTTATTGTGAGCAGAAAGAGTTATGAGCAGCTTGATGGGATGTATTTAACTTTTTAATCCTGTTATTTGAAATTTGCATTTCAAAAATTACCTAAGAAATCTCTCAGTGTCATCCATACTGATTAAGTTAAGACAGAATCTGTTTTAGAATGCCTTTTCAATTCTCTTCTCAGAGTCAGACTGCTCTAGCCTCTTTCTATTAATGTTGTCTAGCAACATTTTATTTCTTCAAAATAAACCTACAACATCAAACTATTAGGATTGATTTTGAAAATAACTGTTTTTCATGGCTTCCAAAATTTATAGCTTTACTGTAACCTCTATCACCCTGTATGGTTTCCACTTAGATCCTTTGGCTGGTTTCCACTTTGTAATTTATTGTACACGTATTTGGTGTTGTAAGATGGGAAAGGTCAAAAAATTATGGTAGACAGATGACAACCCCATCTATAGTACAATGAGGAGGAATTCATAACTGCATGTGCTAGTGCTTAGGCCTTTTGTGAGAACATGTTTTGGTGTGTGTATGTAGTATTGTGGTATGTGTGTGGTGCAGATAGTGTTCTCACACATGCAGAACCCAGGGAAGGATGTTGATTTTTCCTCTATTGCTCTTACACCCCGTTTGCTGGAGACAGAGTCTCTTACTGAACCCAGAGTTTGTTCACCCTTGTTTGTTGTTTTTGGATTGGTTTCATTAGTCTGCCTGCCTCACCCAGTAATCCTCTTCCTATCTCTGTCCTCATTGCTGGTGTTACAGGCATGTGCAGCTGTGCTCAGCTTTGTAAATGTGTGCTATGGATCAACTTCAAGTCCTCATGCTTGCACAAGTGGTTTTTCCTGATGAGCCATCTCTTTAGCCTCTTGAAAACACACTTAACTTGCACACGAGGCAATTGCCACACCCATCAATTTTTGTTGCTCCCTTACAGATGATCTATCCTTTAAGAATGAATGAGATGAGTGCTTTATATATGGTGAGGAAAGAGTCTACTAACATTGTATATATTGTTATAAATATTGTTTTTTAGGAAATTCATCCAACTTACCCTTGCACAAACTGGCATACACTATGGTGTCTTGGAACAATTTTAGTTAGTGATGAATATATATTTCACAGTGGTCCTCTAACAGAGCTGAAAAATTCAAATTGCCCATCATGGTTATCCTAATATTATTGCACTATGAATTCCTTGCATGTTTATGGTTAAGTTGTGTTTGATGTGCTCTGCTGATAGTCACATAAATCCTTAGTACATTCTCTCTATATATTCCATAACAGTTGATAATAGTAACAAACAATTATGCCACTGGTTTATATATTCACTAGACTATGACTTTGCCATTGTTTTAGAGTGCTATAGTTCTGCTTAAAAAATCACTGTGGGGCTGGAGAGATGGCTTAGTGGTTAAGGCACCTGCCTGTGAAGTCTAAGAGCGTCCCTTTGAATCTCCAGGTCCCACTTTTAGCCAGACGCAAAAGTGAAACAAGAGTGCAATATCACACATGCACACAAGGGGACACACACATCTGGAGTTTGTTCACAGTGGCTGAGAGGCCCTGGCACGCCCATTCTCTGTCTGTCTCTCTCTATGTCTCTGTCTTTCTGTGTCTCTCAAATTAAAAAAAAAAATCACTGTGAAACACTGTGCTATGTTATGGTGGTGGCAGCCGGACATATCTCCTGTTATTTTGTCTTTTGATTGCAATTTCTATGTCATGTGACAACTTTGGCTAGTGATACGTATGTTACAATGCATACCCATCATTAAGCAGTGCTCAGCTATATATTAAAAGTATTTCTGGGCTAAGGTGATGGCTCAGCAGGTAAGAGCACTTGTTGTGCAAGTATGAGGACCTAAGTTTGATGCCCAGCACCACGTAAAAATTTGGGGATGACCATGTATGTCTGAAACATCAATGCTAAATGGGACAGAGGTGGTAAAAAACACTGGGGGTCTCTGGATAGCCAGGATAGGTAAAAATGGTGAGAGGTCCAGGTTCAGTGAGAGACCTCGTCTCAAACAAATGAGGCAGGGTAGTGATAGAAGAAGACACCCAACATTCTCCTCTGGCCTCTGTGAACATGTATATACACATGCATGCACTATGCACACAACACACACACAAACACAGTTTTAAGTATCATTAAAATCTCTGGAGGCACATTCTGAATTCCAAATATCCTGTTCTTTTGTTGCATTAATAAATATTCAACTGAATAAATAATATAGCTAAGACTCTCACAAACAAGGAAATAATGCAAAATCAAAGAACAAGTTCAAAAATTATTCTTCTTAGAAAAGGTTTATTTCTCAAAATAAATCAGAATCCACCTTAGAATTAGGACTGCTACGGTTGTTGGAATAGCTACACTGAGTCATTTTACCAGGCTTGTATGAAATTTCTGCAAGACTGACTTTTTATTAATATGCTCAGTGGGTAAAGTGCTTTTCTTGCAAGTATGAAGGCACAAGTTCAGTCCCCAGAACCCATGTAAAATGCTGGATATGGAGGTATGTGCCTGTAATCCCAGTACTGGGAAGGCAGAGACAGGAGGCCCCTGGAACATCGTGGCTAGATAGTCTAGACTAATCAGTGAGCTCCAGGTCAATGAAAGACCCTGTCTCAAAAGCAGACAGATGACATTTCTGAGAATAACGTCCACATACACATACACATATACATATATATGGACAGCATGCATGCACACACACACCAAAATTCTCTGAGGGAAACATGGGATATGTTTAAATGACATAGTAGGCAGAGAAATGGAAGCTTATAAGCATGCTGCAGAAATTATAATGCACTCTACTGTGCATTATTCAAATCATAAATCAGTGAACACATTTTAGATCTCAGTAGAATTCCTTCATTATGATGGTATGCATTTAACAGGCCTAGAACATGTTCATTGTGCTTCTTAATGGTGCTCTTGGGTAGGTCTGGATGACACCTTTTGCTTCATTTTAGAATCTGATTATATTCATTAGCTTCACCTTCTCCCTTTCCTACAATGAAGCCAGGGTGCTCTTGAGAGATGCTGCATATTAGCAATCATGTAGTGCCTCTTAAACTAAAAGAGGCAGTTGAGAAGAAAGACAAGTAAACGAAGAATAAATGACTGTGAACAGAAAAGTGAGCTGGAAGCAATGATGCCACCAGCTAAGCATTCATTGTGCAATTTTTAGCAAATGCAAAGCATTTGGGGAGAGGGTATTAGCTAACTAATAAGTAGCAGCATCACAAATGGCTGGCTGGGGTTCTTCTGGCTGTATTTGGTTGGAAATAATACATACGTTGTAGAAGGTTCATGGGTGCTCCATTCAGGGAAACTCATAGTTAGGCTCCCAAGTTGTGACAGGGGAAATGGCTGTGCACTGGAGAAAAGACAAATCGGAAAAGGGTGCCAAGCTTGTCTGTTTATATAGCCATAACAGAGACATGGCACGTTTGTGCCCAGCTTCAAGTTCCACCACATTGGTGCACCACTTCTACTTCCAACAATCACAAGTCTTACATCATCACCAATCCCAAATCCTTTGCTGAGTCTCTGAAGAGGTGGTCCTCTTCCATTCTGAGTCAGAATAGCTGCAAGATTGGTGGAGGAATCTACAGTTTGGGAAGAAGTGTTATAAACTGGTGGAAGCCTGGAACAGTCTTCACTACAGCAAGATTTTCTGAATCACCAGTTTGGCCACAGTATCCCTTACAGCTGATATGAAATTTCCTTGCAGTGATCAGGGACGCCTCAAAACATCTACAATGCCATGACAAACTGGTTCCTTTCCATAGAAGACACTGCCTAGTTGACAGCTACAGCTCAGTTGTGCCCCACGGCTGTCAATACCAGGGTCAGAATGGTTTCCTTCCAACAGCTTAGCTTATTTGAAGAGAAAAAAACATTAAAGAGTGCTTACAATAAAACTATCATGACATTAGCACTCTTAACCCTAGTTTTAACACTAGCCAAATACCTTTAGGGAGTGTTCAGTCTGCTGTTTCAATAAGTAAGATCTTGAAGTATTGGGTTTGTGGGACTTTGGGACTCTATTACCTCCAAGTGCTTATAATGTCATTGATGAGACAAATGATTTCTTAGGAAATTAAATATGGTGTTGAGTTTTTGAACCCTAAACATTCAATAAATACTAGCTCCATGCCCTCATCAACAAATGCCCTTCCTCTAACTTTTCCATCTAGACATTCTTCCCTTACCTCCACTATGACACCTGCCTCTTTTAAAAAATATTAATTAATTATTTATTGCAAGCAGAGGAAGAGAAGGGAGGAGAGCATATGGGTGTGTCAGGACCTCTTGCTGCTACAAATGAACTCCAGACACTTGTGCCACGTTATTTATCTGGCTTTACATGGGTGCTGGGAAGTGAATCCAGGTCAGCAAGCTTTGCAAGCAAATGCCTTTAATTGCTGAGCTGTGTCCCATCTCCCCAGTCCGGAAATCTGCCTTTTGACCTCTTTCTGTCACTTGTTTCTCTGTTGCCTCCCTCTCCTTAGCCATTCAGTATGTCCACTCTACATTTTCAAAGTTATATCCTTATTATTTATTCCCTGTGTTTACCTTGGGTTCTTTTCATTTTTCCTATTATCATTTTTGTTTCTGAAGTTCTCAGTTTTTGTTTTTTTCCACATGCCTCACTCACTTTCAATGTGATGCTGAATGGTGGCCCTCTCAACTCACATGGGGTACCTTCTCTTTTTTTCTTTAAATAAGCAATATGTTATCCTCACTAGTGTTCATATTTTATGATATTTGTCCATTTTCTTACTTTATATGACCAGTGTATAGCTTGGTTTCAACCCATCACTAATTTAGGATTCTCTCCTCTATAAAAGTCACCATTCTCTTTTCTTTTTTATTTATTATTTTTTAATTAAGTATATACTTTCCACAGACACATCATGTGTTGGTACCACCATTTCCCTCCTTCCTGACCCATTCCACCAAGGGACCTCCTCAGTGGGATTGCTAGTGTTTCCTATAGGGTTGTGGATTATGAGTTGTGAGAGCAGCAGTCGGTCATTGTGGAGGGGGCAATGCCTCTGGATATTCCCTCCCATCTTGTGGCTCTTCCAATTTCTCCATCCTTTTTTTCAGCAAAATTCCCTGAGTCATGGTGGGTGTGTTTTAAGTCTACTTCAACTTAACCAGTGTTGAGCTCTCAGGGGCTTGCAGATTTCTACTTTGTTATGTGTTGAGTGTCCTCAGTGTCTGTCTCCATCATGCTGGCACAGGTTGTCAAGCTCACCATGAAAGCAGAACTCTTGCTCATTTCACCAATTCCTCTGTGGTTTCACTTGGGCCCTGGATGATGTGCAAGGGCTAATTTATCTTCTCAGTTTTTACTGCCTTCTGAAAAAGAAAAACAGATTCTCCCATAGAGAATGAGGTCGGCATAGGCTAAATGGGATTAGCATTGTTAATTTAGCGAGATGTTGATGGATGGAACCCTTCTTTTGACCAAAGACTAGTGGGAGCTTGTGGATAGAGAGCATAATCTTGGTCTTCATAAGATTCTGACCTTGTTCCCAGTTCCAGCTATGGGTTACTTTCCACTGAGTGGATCTCTTTGCCGATCAGAAAGCCCTTGGTTACCTGCCAAGGCTGGGTGCCGCCATTGCATAGGTGTGTACGTCTTGTCAGGCTGGTTGCTTTTGAATACTGGTGTCCCCTACTTGCTCACGATGCTGTTAGCCACTTTGCTATAGCAGCTCGTGTAGCACTTTCTAGCACTGTACAGGCTTACCATCTGGAAACTGGCTCCCTTCTGGATTCTAGCCAGATTTCTAGGTGTACTGTGTTGGCAACATGTGGTATCTTCAGCAATGTGGTCTTATCTTTTACCTCAGGCAGGTAATCAAGGGCTTTGGTTGATGTCTGTCTGGTTTTGGGGACTTCATACATCTCTCCAATCAACAGCTCAACATGGGAGTAATGGGACTTACAGGCCAGAGCCAAACGTTTTTTTTTTTTTTTTTTTTTTTTTTGGTTTTTTTGAGGTAGGGTCTCACTCTAGTTCAGGCTGACTTGGAATTCACTATGTAGTCTCAGGGTGGCCTCGAACTCATGGAAATCTTCCTTCCTCTGCCTCCCAAGTGCTGAGATTAAAGGTGTACACTACCATGCCCGGCAAAGAGCCAAATGTTTTAAGGTTAGGCTTCATCCCAGCTTCTCCATGGCCCTTCTTACTAGACAATTCCCCCCTACTCCTGTTGAGGGTTATATCTTTTAGTCTACCCTCCAGGAGAAAGGTTTCTATGGTACTAATTCATTTTGGGTTTAGTTTTCTATGTATCTCCCCCAACCTCCCATTCCCCTCCCTCAAACCCTTGCATCCCTATTGTCTGGCTCTTAAGTTACCTGTCAGGTATGTCAGCAACTCAAGCTGTTCCATGTTAAGAACCACAGATGAAGGAAAACATGGCATATTTGTCTTTGTGTGAGTTCACTGAGTATGATCTGTTCCAACTCCGTCTATTTTCCTACAAATTTCATTATGTCATTTTATCTTACTGCTGAGTAGAATTCCATTGTGTAAATGTACCACATCTTCATTATCCATTTGTCCAATGATGGGCACCTGGGTTGATTCCAGTTCTTAGCTATTATGAATTGAGCAGCTTCAAACATGATTGAGCAAACATCTCTGCCATAAAATGTGGAGAATTTAGGGTAAATGCCCAGTAGAGAAATAACTGGGTCTGTTGGTAGTTCTATATTCATCTTTTTCAGAAGTCTCCATATTGATTCCCATAGTGGTTGTACAAGTTTGCATTCCCACCAAGAGTGAATGAGGGTTCCTCTTTCCCTACATCCTCACCAACATTTATTGTCATTTGATTTTTTAATGATTGCCATCCTGACTGGAGTAAAGTGGAATCTCATAGTTGTTTTAATTTTTATTTATTTCCCTGATGGTTAAGGATGTTCAAAATTTCCTTAAGTGACTATTAGCCATTTGTATTTCTTCTTTTGCGAAATGCTTATTCAGTTCTCTGTTCCATTTTTGAGTGAGTTATTTGATTTTTTAAATTTATTTATTTGAGAGAGACAGATACAGAAATAGGCAGGTAGAGAGAATGGGCGTGCCAGGGCCTCCAGCCACTGCAAATGAACTCCAGATGCCTGTGCCCCCTTGTGCATCTGGCTTATGTGGGTCTTGGAGAATCAAGCCTCGAACCAGGGTCCTTAGGCTTCACAGGCAAGCGTTTAACTGCTAAGTCATCTCTCCAGCCCGATTTTTTTTTATTGATTAGTTTTTTGGAGTACTTTGTGGATTCTACATTACTAGGCCTCTGTTAGTGGTATAGCTGGTGAAGATTTTCTTCCTTTCTGTGGGTAATCTATTGGCTCTGTTTGCCATTCTGTTTTCTTCCCTCTATTTTAGGGACTATTCTCTCCATGGCTTCTTACGTTTTCCAGACTTCTCAAGAGCATTGAAAAGGGACAGGCATCCTTCTCTTGTCCACAGGATCTTGATTTACAATTGGAAACTAGGGAAGCTGAGTGTGTAATTGTCCTTCCCCCCTATTCAAATGCTGGGGTGCTAGCCCTACATTTTTACTGTATGAATGTGGGGACCAGATAGCAGCCTCAGGTATTACCCTCAGGTATACCTCCTGCCACTTAAAAATATATATTTTATTTATATTATTACTTATTTGAGATAGAGAAAGAGGGAGGGAGGGGGAAGGGAGAGAGAGAGAGAGGGAGGGAGAGAATGGGTGCACCAGAGCTTCCAGCCACTGCAAACGAACTCCAGACGCATGTGCCCCCTTGTGAATCTGGCTTACATGGGTCCTGGAGAATTGAACTGGGATCTTTGGCTTTGTAGGCGAATGCCTTAACCTCTAAGCCATCTCTCCATCCCCCTCCTGCCCCTTTTTGAGACAGGATCTCCATTAGTGTGGAGCTTGCCTAATAGGCTAGACTTGCTGGCCAGAAGGTCTCAGGAATTCTGTGTTTCCATCTCCTCAGCACTGTGATTACAAACTGACACCACCACATCCTGCTTTTAGACATAAGTTCTGGGGTTCAAACTTAGGTTCTCATGCTTATAAGGCAACACCATCTCTCCACCTCACCAATAGAATTTTTTTTTAATTTGACACACACACACACACACACACACACACACACACAGAGAGAGAGAGAGAGAGAGAGAGAGAGAGAGAATGGGCGCGCCAGTGGCCTCCCAGCTGCTGTGAATGAACTCCAGTCACATGCGCCCCCTTGTGCACATGTTCAACATTGCACACTTGCATCACTTTTGCATCTGGCTAAATGTGGGACCTCGAGATTCAAATGGGCCTTCTTAGGCTTCACAGGCAGACACCTTAACCACTAAACCATCTTTCTAGACCCCCAATTGAATTTTTTTGTTGTTGTTGTTTTTGAGGTAGGGTCTCACTCTGGTCCAGACTGACCTGGAATTCACTATGTAGTCTCAGGGTGGCCTCGAACTCACGGAGATCCTTCTACCTCTGCCTCTCAAGTGCTAGGATTAAAGGCATGCACCACCATGCCCGGCATTCCAATCGAATTTTGGATGATACTCGATGATGAGGCTTTGGAGGCAGTTGAATGTCCAACCTTCATCACCATCACACTGGTGATTGGCTTTATCAGAAGAGGAAGAGAGGTCTCTCATCTCTTTTCACTATATGAAGACACAAAAAGAAATTGGCTATCTACAGGTAACTGGCCCTGGCGAGGATACAGCTAAGCTAATTTAACCTATACATTGGGCATTCAGCCTTCAGAATTGTTAGAAATGAATGTTTGTTGTATAAGCCACTAAGTTCATGGTGCTTTTTTATAGGAGCTCAGAAAGACTAACAGAGTAGTTTTCTAACAGCGCAGGAGTAGAACCCAGGGTCTCCTCCAATACATGCTAGGTGAGTACATAGCCACTGAGCCATGCCCTCAACCCTTCAAACCGATGTATACAGACACCTCAAAGCCCTGCATCATAGCCATATAGCTTCAGTATTTTATAATACAGTGCCCCAGGATAAGATGTATAGTTCTTCAAGTGCAGACTGACGAACTGTAAACTACACTTGGCCCTGATGCTTGTCAGACCATCGACCAGCTGGATACTTTCCCAAATGATTTATAGTAAAGGGGAAGATAGAGGAGATGCTTTATATCCAAAAAGTAGCCAGGTGTGGTGGTGCACGCCTTTATTCCCAGCACTTGGGAGGCAGAGGTAGGAGGATCACCATGAGTTCAAGGCCACCCTGAGACGACATAGTGAGTTCCAGGTCAACCTGGGCTAGAGTGAGACCCTACCTCGAAAAAAAACAAACAACAACAACAAAAAAGATAAGAAAATTCTACACAGAGGATTTATTTACTATTCCATATTTGAACAGATTTTGCATTTCATTTTTTTAACCTGTGCATGCATGTGTGATTATATATATATATATATAATTGTATATATCATCGACCTGTTTTTTGGACAGGTGCACATGGAGGCCAAAGGTTGATGCCACCAATGTTCCTTTATAGCTACCTATTTAACTCACCAATTTGCCTAATATATCCAACCCACCAGCTTTCCCCTATGTCCCTGTCTCCATCTTCCCCAAGTGAAGGCTTTACTGGTGGGCTACTATGCCCAGCTGGCATTTACATGGATTCTGGGGATCTGAAGGCCAGTCCTCATACCTTCACAGAAGTGACCTTATCCACTGATCCATCCTCCCTGTCCCCCATCTTTCATAGATTTTTGTGAAGTTGTATGTGAATTAAACGTGGGTTTGAGGGTAATGATTAATTCCAAAGACTATAACAAAATAATTTATGTTAGAGCATTTTTCCTACTTCTTAAGTCTTTCTTAAAGGTAGAGCAAACATTTTTTATTCTATATAGTTAACTTTTTCATCATATGATTAAACAATGCATATGATCTGGTGCTGTACGGAAATATATATTTGTAGTGGTAATAACATTTAAAAAATAAATATTTGTTTTTCATTTAAAAATCAGATATTAGCAGGGCGTGGTGGTACACACCTTTAATCCCAGCATTCAGGATGCAGAGGTAGGAGGATCACCATGAGTTCAAGGCCACCCTGAGACTACATATGAATTCCAGGTCATCTTGGGATACAGTGGAGCCCTACCTTGAAAAACAAATAAAATAAAATAAAATAAAATAAAAATAAGATATAACTTGTTTTGCCCTCTAGTTCTTCAGGATTTAAAAAATATTTTATTTTTATTTATTTGAGAGAGAGAGAGATACAGAAATAGGCTGGGAAAGAGAGAGAGAGAGAGAGAGAGAGAGAGAGAGAAAGAGAATGAGAATGGGGGCATTAGGGCCTCCGGCCACTGCAAACAAACTCCAGATGCATGCACTGCCTTGTGCATCTGGCTTATATGGGTACTGGGGAGTTGAACTGCGTCCTTTGGCTTTGCCGGCAAGCACCTTAAACGTGAAGCCATCTCTCCAGCCCCTCCTCTAGTTCATATGTGCACATGCAGGTGCACATATGTGTCAGGGGTGCCTGTGCATGTGTGCAGAGGCCAGCATTCTCATTTTCCTCAGGAGTACTGGTCACCTTTATTGACGCAGCTCTCTCATTGACCTAGTCAGGATACACTGGCTGGCCAGGGAGATTCACGCATCTTATATCCACCTCCCCAGTGCTGGGATTATAGTGATGCCACCATGCTTGACAATTGTATGTGCATTCTTTGGATGGAACTTAAGCCCTCATGCTTGTAAGGCAAGCACTTTTCTGACTGAGCTGTTTGCTTAATTCCTGATTGTAATATTGTAAAAGATTATTCTTGATAATTGCCTTTAATTAATTTTAGTACTGGTTGAAAATGAAATGAAAGAAAATTTAGTGTTTCCCAAGCAGAACAGTACTTTATCCTTAATCCTTTCCAGTGCACTCCAACCACTAAAGCTTGTTAGACAGATGAGGTCACTAATAAAGCTGGCAAGTTCCCTGGATGCAAAAGGTAATGCATCCCATGTCCGCTATGGACTCAAGACTTACAGCTGCTTAGTTATTTGCATTAAAAGATGAAATGACATATGTGTGGAAGCCATTTTGAAAACTTGAACAAAAAGTTTGGACTTTAATAAGCAAACTTACTGCAACAGACCTTCCTAGTGATAGATATTGAGAGATCCCAGAAGATTCTTTTGAGTGCCATGATTCATACCATATAAATGCAAAAGATTTCTTCGTCATTTCAGCCAATGTTGCAGTGTGTTTGAGGAATAATGTGCTTCAGCCGTGAGTACAAAATATCAAAGGGAACAGTCCTGGAAAAGGAAATCATTTTTGAAACCAAATGCTTATGTTGAATGAAGAAAAGATGAAAACCAAAACTCACCTCATCTGATGTACCTACTATTTGCAGATAGCCAATACTGATAATTTTCAGATGTGTCGATCAATCATTTTCAATACAATTCATTGTATTGAAGAGAGAGAACATGATGGTTTGCATTATATTCAATTCAGTTCTCTCTACAATAAAGTTCTTAGTCTGAGCGAAAATACCATTCCAAGCAATAGAATAGGATTAAACAGGTCTTTCCCTCTAGATTTCCTGAGTTGTCTCTGGGCAGTGTCGCCTAGTTATTGAAGAACAGTAACAGTCAGTATTTTCTTCATTAGTCACGGTAGCTTTATCCATAGAAATGGAATGCTGCAAAGATGGTTAGAAAAAGAAGTCTCTGACTTTTAACCATCGTCGTGCGTGGCTGAGCTTATAGGATATGCAGTTGAAGAAAATGCCTTCATGATGGGTCTAGTCACTGTCTTCAGGTGTTCATTCTTAGGAACCACAGTTTTAGGTGGCAAAGAAAGATACAAACATAAGGCAAGAGAAAGAGGCAAAGAAGAAGAAACAGAGGGAGGTGTGGCATAGAACTTATGGCTGCTAAGATGGTAGGCAGACAAAAAGACCTCTTTCATAAAGTGCCATAGAAGAAAAGCAAACCCAGAGTACAAAGGGAGTGTAGAAAGAAAGTGGAAGGGAGGTAGAGATGGGGAAGCTCCGTGCTCATCCTGAAAGAGTAACTGCCGGGCATGGTAGTGCTCGGGAGGCAGAGGTAGGAGGATCACGGTGAGTTCGAGGCCACCCTGAGACTACATATTGAATTCCAGGTCAGCCTGGGCCAGAGTGAGACCCTACCTCAAAAAAAAAAAAAAAAAAAAAAAAAAGAGTAACTGTACAAGAAACTTCAGAGAATAGCAACTTGGTCTCCTCTGTTACATTGAAATCCCACCTTCTTAGTTTCTTATCAGTGCTATAACAAACTATTGCAAGTCTAGTGGATTGAAACAACCCAGATTTATCATTTTAGGATGCTAGAGGTCAGAATTCTCCCTGAGGTAAAAATCCAAGTATCAACACAGTGTAATTACTTCTAAGATGTCTGGGTGGGGAATCCCTTTCCTTGTCTTCTGTAGCTTCTAGGAGGCTGTGTGCTTCCTTTAGCTGGTAGACAATTCCTTCTTTATGGGCAAAAAAATGCCATCTTCATCTCTCTCTTACTCTATGCTGCCCCTCTTCCTCACCTTTTAAAGTATCTGTGGTGTGTTTGTGTGTGTGTGTGTGTGTGTGTGTGTGTGTGTGTGTGTGTATGGTGTGCTCCTTTGGGTGAGCACAAGAGCACATGTGAAGGTCAGTGGACAACTTTGGGTGTTGGTTCTTACCTTTCACCTTGCTTGATGCTGAATTTCTGGCCCACAAGCTTCTGGTAATTTTCCTGCCTCTATCTCTCACCTCACTGTAGGTGCACTGAGATTACAAGTGTATACCACAATGTGCAAATTCTAGGCCTCATGTTTGCACAGCAAGCACTTTACCCACTGAACCAGCTCCCCAGGCAACTTAACTTTTAAGGGTCCTATGACTGCATCAATCCAGGCATAATACAGAATCATCACCCATCTCAAAGTCCTTAATTTAATGACATCAAAAAGTTTCTTTTGATACATATTTACAGGATCCATGGGTTAGTATGAGAGCAACTTCAGAGGAAGGTTTATTCTGCTCGCTGAGTATGGGTTAATACAACAGAGAGAAGACACTATTCTATTTGAAAATAGCCATTGCTCTATGGTTCCCACAATCCAAGCCAAGACAGTTAACTTCTTTTTTCAATGGGGAAATTTGTCAGGTGTCCAGATTAAGGTGAAGAGTTGTGACAAAATTGTACTGCTGGTCTGTCTGACTTGGAAATCCCTGGAAGGTATATCAAGATTCACATGAGGATACTAAATCCTTTAGGCCTGAGGATGACTTGATAATGAGTGGCATTCTAATTTTATAAATCTTTCAAAGGAAAATCCTTGAGTTTCACCTTACAACCTTGTTAAAATTCAGTTACTCTTGTTGATCTCAATGGACACAGTGCTTTCCATACAAGATTAAATGCATAAGTTTGAATCCCCAGAACCCATGTAATAGGTGCTGTGGTGGGTATCTGTAGTCTCACCATGCCTACAGTGTCAAGGGAGGCCGAGACAGGAGAATCCCCTGGAAACCTAGCAAATGCTGTGGTGGACAATGAAAGAGACTACCTCAGATAAAGTAGAAAGTGGGGACCAACATCTGAAGTTGTCCTCTGACATCTACAAGAATACTGTGGCTCTTGTGCATCTACATTCATACATAGGGACCTGAAAACACACCAAAAATTCAATAACTTAAACAAACTGTAATCCTTGATAGAGTTATTAAACTGAAAGAAAAGGTGATACTGAAATTATCTAAGGTGTGGAGAAGAAGGGAGGAAGGAAAAAGAATAGTGTCCTGGGTATGAAATAAAGGAACACCACAGGTGTCCAATGGCCATGGACTATCCTATCCATATGGCTGGATGAGGCTGGTACATTGTGGCATGCTGCCAGAAGGGCATTTATTTAGAATAAATGTAAATTTTCCTTTTACTTCCATTGTTATCCTCAGGCTAGAGACTGAAGCTTAGTGAGACGTTCAATTAAAAAATGAAACATTCAGCAACATCTAGAGTGAATTATCTTTCCATGACTCCCATGAAGACACTTGGAGAGATAATTATGTGCAATTTGATGTCAAAATGAAACAAGCCAACAAGTTAATAGACACCTGTTTCAAAAATCTGAGTTCATTTTCCCTAATTAATAGGATAATCCGATGAGAATATTACCAATACATGATTTCTTCATACAGTAAAGTTCACCATTTAATTACAGAATAAAAAGACTTAAGTGGGAAAGTTATGTCATAACTTACTGCTTTCATGTTTAATTCTGCGAGTGGTAAAATCAATTACAGTTGGACAGGGAAGATGGCTCAGCAGCTAAGCCTCTTGCCTGCAAAGCCTAAGGACCAGAGTTTCATTCCCCAGTACCCATGTAAAGCCAGATGCACAAAGTGGTGCATTTGTCTGGAGTTTGCAGTGGCTGGAGGCCATGATATGCCTATTCTCTCTCTCTCTCTCTCTTCCTGCCTCTTTCTCTCTCTCTCTCAAATAAATAAATAAAATATTAAAATCCCTAACATTTATAATTAAAATGATCATGGAATTTTGTATCCATAGTGCTACTGCTTGTCAGTTGCCTAACAGTATCTAAAATGAGATCCATGCAAAACATTCCAAAGGTACCTTTTCTCAGTAGCCCAGTGTAGAATGAAAAATATTTCTGCATTCTGTGGAGTTGACCCAGAAGGTAAGAATGCTTGCTGAGCAAGAATGAGGACCTAACTTTTATCACCAGCACCCATGTAAAAAGCTACGCATTGCCACACATGCCTTATAACCTCAGTGCTGAGGGGGATGGAGACAGAAGGACCTAGGACTTCTTGAGCAACCAGCCTAGCTGAGTAACTGGGATTGACTGCTTTAGTGAGACGCTGTCTCGGGGAAATAAGGCAGAAGAATGACAGAGGAAGGAACCTGATGTCTTCTTTTCTCTGCCTCCACAGCGTATGCCTGGGACCTTGGCATCTGCACACACATGTGCATACACCCTCCTCCTTCTCACAACACACATACTACACTCACCTAAAACTTGTGATATAGATTTCTCCTGGAAGTCTGCAGCATTTAATACCCAAATGTCTGAAGAAGGGCAATTCAATCAGAGTAGTGAGTTAGGAGACATTTTGTTTCCAGTGAGTGAACTGAACTCCAGCCACCTGATGAAAAAAAGAACTCAGTGATTAATCCCAGCACTTGAGAGGCAGAGGTAGGAGGATCACTGTGAGTTCAAGGCCACCCTGGGACTACATAGTGAATTCCAGGTCAGCCTGGACTAGAGTGAAACCTAACCTCAAACAATCAAACAAACAAACAAACAAACAAACAAACAAACAAACAAACAAACAAACAATAACCCATTGATTTCCAGGAAGGGAGAGTCCCAGAGAAATGCAGGAAACTTAAGAACTCCCAGGTAGGGCTGCTGATATCTCAGCAGATAAAGTCCTTGTTGAGTAAGCATGAATACCTGAGTTCAGATCCCCAGAATCCATGTAAAAACTGAATACTGTAGTGCCAATATCTGTAATCCCAGCATGCCTACAGTAAGGAGGCCTGCAGAGACAGGAGAATCTCACAGGCAAGCCAGCCTAATGAATGCATCAGTGAAAAGAAAGAGACCCTTCCTGAAACAAATTGGAAGTTAAGGACCTACCAACACTTGAGGATGCACCCTGACCTCCAAATGTGTGCAGAGGCATGCCCACATGTGTACTCACACACCTCCATGTGTACACACACACACACAGATAACTCCCTGGGCAAGTTTCCTTTCTTATTTTAAAATGAGCCATGCTTACTGTTACACTACACAGTGGCTGTTTACTCCTGAATGCTCTCTGCTTTGTGTTTATTTTTATTTTTATTTTTTATTATTTGAGAGAGAGAAAGAGAGAGAGAGAATGGGTGTGCCAGTGGCCTCCAAGTCACTGTGAACAAACTCCAGATGCGTGTGCTCCCTTGTGGGCAAGTGTGGCATTGCGCCCTTGTGTCACTTTTTTGCATCTGGCTAAATGTGGGACTTGGAGAATGGAATGGGCGTTCTTATGCTTGGAGGCAGGTGCCTTAACTGCTAAGCCATCTCTCCAGCCCTGCTTTGTGTTTATTTATGGCCCTGAGAAATGATCAACTCTTTCCACACTACCTACTCATCCATTTCTTGGTGGCTACTCATTCTTTTAGTGCCTTATTATCTAGAATGATTTCCTGGTGCCCATTAGCCAAAATATTAAATTGACTAGCTGTTTTATTACAATTCATTATTACAATGAAAACAAAAGCATGCTAACGTTAAAATGGTGCTTCTCTGCAGAGAAGAAATGCTGAACATTCTTTCAATGCTGGGGAAACTCTTCAAAGAGATTGAATTTGTCACAATGACACTTTTGCAAGGAGCATCCCAGCTTGCATTTAAACACTGTGCACATAAAAGAAACAACATTTCCAGATGCATTTACTGATAATTAATTTTCTTATTCAAAAGAATCATATTGATTATTCCTACAATCTGTTCATTTATAATTAAACCAAAAATAAATTAAAATATATTTTTGCACATGTGTGTGTGGTGTGCAAGTGTGTGTGTGTGCATTTTCATATGTGTGTCTGTGCAGTCCAGAAGACGATGTTGGATATCTTCCTCAATTTCTCTCCACCTTATTTTTTTGTTCTTTTTAAAAATTTTTTAAAATTATTTTATTTAGTTTTGGAGAGAGACACAGAGAGAGACAGACAGAGAGACAGACAGAGAATGGGCATGCCAGCAGCCTCTCAGCTGCTGTGAACGAAATCCAGATGTGTGCGTCCCCTTTTGGTCAAGTGCAGCATTGCACCCTTGTGTCACTTTGCATCTGGCTAAATGTGGGACCTGGAGATTGGAACTGCTGGAGATTGGAACCAGCGTTCTTAGGCTTAGCAGGCAGGCGCCTTAACCGCTAAGCCATTTCTCCAGCCCATGTTCATTTTTATTTATTTATTTGAGAGAGAGAGAGAGAGAGAGAGAGAGAGAGAGAGAGGAAGAGAGAGGGGGAGAGATGGATGCACCAGGGCCTCCAGCCATTGCAACTGAACTCCAGATACATGCACCACCTTGTGCATCTGGCTTACTTGGGTACTGGGGAATCAAGCCTTGGACCAGGGTCCTTAGGCTTCACAGGTAAGCGCTTAACCTGTAAGCCATCTCTCCAACCCCTCTACCTTATTTTTTGAAACTGGGTCTCACTCTGAACCCAGAGCTCACCAATTTAGATAGCCTAATTAGTCAGCTTGATAAGCCTTGTCTAGGCTTCCCCAGTGCTAGGTTTATGGATGTGTGTGTTCCACTCCAGCCATCTTTTCCCTTTTTACATTGGGGCTGAGCATCCTAATTCAAGCTCTCATACTTACAGAGCAAGCATTTAACCCATTGAGTTATTTTCCTGGCCCAAAGGTAAAACTTTTTGAGATATCCAAAATACACTTTTAATAGATGTGGCAAAAAACTAGGAGGTATATATTTATTGCTTCCTTCTTTGGAAATTGAGTCTACTTGAATTTACTATTCTATAGTATTTAATTTAATTACTACTTATGTTTTGGAATTGAAAAGTTAATTTGAGGGATTTAGAGTACTATCATTATTTAATTTTTTAGTATTTATTTTTATTTTTATTTATTTATTTAAGAATAAAATGAAAGAGGCAGAGAGAGAAAGAGAAAGAAAGATAGAAGGAGAGAATGGGCATGCCAGGGCTTCCAGCCACTGCAAATGAACTCCAGATACATGCACCACCTTGTGCGTCTGGTTTACGTGGGTCCTGGGGAATCAAACTGAAGTCCTTTGGCTTTGTAGGCAAGGGCCTTAACAGCTAAGCCATCTCTCCAACCCTCATTATTTAATTTTTATGTGAGAAAGTTGAGTACATGTTTCCATATAGATCCTATATTTATCAGTTAGATGGGAAAATGATAAAACACTATGAATGAATATATGAAACTTAACTGCAGATTCTTGACAGAATCATTCTACAATTTTCAGAGAATGCTAAATTACTGATCATGTGTGAATTAGTTTGGATTAGTGTCATTCAATATCCCATGAGTTTAAGGCTTGTCTGTCATCCTAATTATAGACCTTTCAGAGGTAGAGCCAAGTGGGAAGAAGTTACGTCATTGGGAGTGTGCCCTCTCAAAGTCCCCTGCATTTCCTCTGTCTTTAACTTCTTGGTGATTAAATTTGCTTCATCCTAATCTCCCTGGCTTGATGTTTGACCTCAACATAGTAACAAAGCAATGGAGGCAACCAACCATGGTCAGAAATTTGAAAATCCATAAACCAAAACAAATATCTCCTTTTCCATTATTCTAGGTTATTTGTGACAGTAACAGGAAGCTGAATAACCTAATGTATATTCTTGCTGATAAAGAAATATTACCAGCTCATATTCAATGCAGGAAGCTGAGATATAAGTGTGTTTTATAGAAGGTAGATGCTATTAGAGAATTTGGACATGTCAGTGTGATATCAAAGTGTTGACTTTGTTCAGTACTTTGCAAACAACAGCAATGTTAAGTATGAATGGAACAAACATATGTTTGGTATAAGCCCTGTTGTATTGACTTTTTATTACGTATATATTATTTACATGAAAAAAATGATAAAATGCCATATGCCAAGGACAGTAATTCTCTTCTTCTAGCTGACAGCCATATACCCCTCTCTGGTATGTTGTCTTAGAGAAAGGAGCATTTATGTCCCATTTACACTATTATGTTTTAAGCTCTTTTGTTAGGCTCATTTAAAACCATAAAATTCACAGTGAGCCCAAAACATTTGTCTTAAATTTGTGTTATATTTTCTTGGTTCCTCAAAGTCCCTACTCCTTTTTAATTATTCAACTTCTCTATGTCTTACTCTCACTTATTCTACCCAAAGTATGATCCTTTAATCTCAAAAGTGACAACTTTTACAACACATGTGTAGCTGTAAAATAATCACTATTCAGAAAACCTACAATTACACACATACAAACACACAAGGATATTTACAAGAGCGAATTCTACAAACAGTGGTGTGGGGAGATGGATCAGTCACTAAATTGTTGCTGTGTAAGCATGAGGACCTGTGTTTGGATACCCCAAACACATATTAAAAGCTGGGGGTATGGTGGTATGAATCTGTAATCCCAGAACTCAGGATACAGGGCTTACTGGCAATTTTTATTTTCTCACCCATGATCTCCAGGTTCAGTGAGAGCTATTGTGTCAAAAAATAAGGTGGAAGGATTCGGTAGGAAAGAGTGCCTACTGTGAAAACCTGAGGATCTTCAATCCCCAGCTACTCACTGTGGCAGTTACCGTCACGTTGCTGGACAAACCACTAACCAGGAGCAGCTTATTGATTGGAGGAAAGGGTTTATTTCAGGCTTACAGATTCCAGGGGAAACTTCATAAGTGGTGGAAGAAGCTGGCTCACTTCTATAGATCCATAGCACAGAGACTCCATTGAACAGCCCGACTCTAGTAACACCTTTCTTCCTCACCAGTGCTCTGCCCACTAAAGACTGTAGTAGTCAGCTTCAGGTTCACTGAGATGAACTTCCAGACCAAGCTTACAGATCTGGGAAGTTCCATAATCACAGAAGATGCTGGCCTGCTTTCACAGGTCCAAGCAGAGAGATACAAGCCTCAAACCCAAAGCCACAAGCCACACAGCACATTCCAGGAACTCCAGGTGGAACTAGGCACTTTTCATGTCTTTAGATTAGAATTTCAACCCCACCACCATACCTTAAGAACCACCCAGCAACACCTCCTCCAGCCAGGTGGCTGCAGATCCAAACTACAAACTAATAAAATACTCAATATATTGGGGGCCATTTATTCAAACTACGACAGAGACTCAAGTTGCAAGCTTAAAAAAATACCTAGAGGGCTGGAGAGATGGCTTAGCGGCTAAGGCACCTGCCTGCTAAGCCTAAGAATGCTGGTTCCAATGTCCAGTGGTTCCAATCTCCAGGTCCCACGTTTAGCCAGATGCAAAGTGAGGCAAGGGCGCAATGCTGCACTTGCCCACAAGGGGGCGCACATATCTGGATTTTGTTCACAGCAGCTGAGAGACTGCTGGTGCACCCATCTCTGTCTCCCTCTCCCTCTCTGTCTATCTCTCTCTGTCTCTCTCTCCAAAAATAAATTTAAAAAAATTAAAAATATTTTAAAAAATACCTTGAAAAAAAACAAAACAAAGCAAAACAAAACCCCTCAGGTTATAGGGGACATGTATTCACATTCAAACCGCTATACCCACCTAAAAAGCAGGGCCTGGCCACACATGCTTGCAACCTCAGTGATGAGTGGGGCAGAGACAGAAGGATGACTGGATCTCACTGATCAGCCAGTCTAATGGAAACACATCAGGAGCTTTAGGCTCAGCAAGGGATCCTGTCTCAAGAAAATAAAATGGGTGATAAAAATAACCAACATCTTCTTTGGGTCTCTACATTTGTACACATAGGGTACATACATTTGAATACATACTTGTGCACACAATACATGCACTCACGTGCGCACACAAACACACACACTCAGGCACTAAAAAATAAGGTGGGGAGAGATTGAAGATGATGCCCAATGTCAATCTCTGGCCTCTACATGCACACTCACATTTGCAGGTGCACCCTCCCAACATGTACAAATATATTTCCATATGTGTAAAAATGTGCAAGTGTACACACACCCACACCCACACACCCACACACACAATCCCATTGCCTCTCCATCAGCTACATGGATCAATGTCCACATATACAGTGACATGTTGTCAGTGTGTACTATAGATATGATGATGTGAGGGCTCTTCTGTTCTCTTCTTCCTGGATAACCATGTTCCCAGTTGAATGATAAGAAAAATATTGAGAATCAAAATAGCAGTATTTTTCATAAATCAAAAACAGAGGCCCGAGAAACTGTCATAGTGCAAAGGTGAATTTTAGAAATATAGCATCAATGAAATATACTACTCCAAATTGGAACCTGTGGCAATACGTCGATACTAGGAAATCTCAACCAGACAAAATAAAGCATAGACATTGATAACAATGGATAAATATCCATTTATTATCTGTGAAGACTAAAAGATATAGAAATAGGGAATTATGGATACATTGATACTTAAAGATTTTTTGCATTTTTGCATTTTTTATAAATAAGAAAATATTCTAGAATTAAATAGTTCTTAAGGTATTTTAAAAAAATCAATCCCTCCGTCTTTCTGTTTGCTTGGAATTTCCTCAAAATGAAAGTGAAGTAGCAGAGAGAAAATAAATTTCTTTTTGAAATTGAGATAGGAGATGAGAAGGAAAAGAACCCCATTCTTGCAGATTAAAATATAGGCTTTATGCTATAAAACATCTTAGTCAACGTTCTTTTATTTTTTTTCTCCCTATGAAAACATACATTCGTTGGCTAAGAATAAGAGCTTGAGTTTTAAACATTTATAAAATGGCTTCTATCCAAAACTCCAAAGAAATAGTTAGTCTCAAAAATAAAAGAATCAAATGATACAAAGATTTATTTTCTTCTTATTTTACATTTTTGTCTCTGGTTATAGGTTTTACTGACTATATGAACCATTTCCACCACAGAGAAACATGGCTAGCAAGCCTGACCTACTCAACACCATTCAGTCCCGTCTGTATAATTCTTTACAGCAAGGGAGATGGGGCAAGAATGTCTGAGTGGAGTCCTACACATAACTTTAGGCAGCTACCTCATTTCTTTGAGGTTCAGTTTTCCCATCCTCAGCTTGAAACAATACCCATTAAATATTTTATCATTCCATTCAGCAGGTCAGAAATCAGGCAGGCTTACTTATTTAACTGTTCTTTGTGTTCTCATAAGTAAGAAAAGAAGGACTTGGCTGGCTGAAAAAAGTTTAATTATAAAGTCACTTGGGAGTTCAGAACGGATCACTGCATTGTAAGACAGGGTCCATTTCTTCCTGCTGGCTACCATCATATAGTCGCTTTCAGCTACTCAATCATACTGTGTTCTTTTCCATGTGGCCTCTTACATCTTCAACCCACCAACACAGAGAGAAAAGGCCATCTCTAGTTAGAGGTCCCTTGGACTTTTGCCACTCTTGTGGTTTGAATGCAAAATGGCCTCCATAAACTCCATTATTTTGTACACTTTGTCCCAAGCTGGTGGTGCTGTTTGGGAAGGTTGTTGTATCTTTAGGAGGTAAAGCTTTCCAGGAGGAAGTGGGTCACTGTGCTAGTTTGAATATATGTCCTCCAATATATTCAGTGTTTTATTAGTTTATAGTTTGTATCTGCAGCCACCTTGCTAGAGGCAATGTCAGTGGGGGCGGGTCTTAAGGTGTGGTGATGGTTTGAGATTCCATTGTAAAGATGCAAAGTGTGCCTAATAGGAGTTCCTGAAGTGTGCTGTGGTTTTTGGCTGTAGCTTTGCTCTGTGTGCTGTGTGCCTGGTTGGCTTTTCTTCTCTTGCCTGGTCCTGTGAGAGAAGGCTGCTTCTTCTGCCATTATGGAACTTCCCCTGGATCTGTAAGCTTCAATAAATAATATCCCTTCCTCCATAACTGTGCCTGGTCTGGAAGTTCATCTCAGCGAACCTGAAGCTGTCTGTTACGGTAAAGTGGTATCGAGGAGTGTGGGGTGAGATGAACCTGACCGTGTGGATATTCGTCTTTTGGAACCTTTGTTTTGGAGGAATGGGCATGGACTTGGTGCTTGCAACTGAAGATGCCTTCTGGAGTGGTAAGCCAAGTTTTATGGACTATTCTGATGAGAGTTTGAGAATGCTAAGTGCAGACAGTATTGAACTTCGAGGCTTGGGTTATGAGCTTTCTAAGGGGAAGGAAAGACTGAAGAGGACTTTGTTGGAACTGGGCTACTGGCATAAGGAATGGCTGCGTTCCTCTGTCAAGGCCCAGAAAGTTTGATCAAGGTTAAATTTGTAATGGACTGATGTGCTTGGCTAAAGATATCGGACTGAGATTTTAAGATTTTAAGTTGGAAAACCTCAAGCAAGTTAAAATTAGAGGTTTTAGGTTACTGGAGCTGCTATTGTCAAACACATTAGCAATCTTAAGGAAGGTGTAAGGAAGGTGGCTGGACTGCTTTATATTAAAACAATGGAGAGGATGCCTGAGGAAAGACTGTTAGAAATGCAAGCTTTTTTGGAAAGAGTTGACTGGAGAAGGAACCTGGTTTTCAAGGCTATGATTTATTTTGTCCCTGGATTAAGAATATGGCTGTGTCCTGCACACCTGGTATTAGTTTTGGAAGCATGAAAAATGCATGGAGTGGTCATGAGTTGCACATGGTTCCAGGAGCTGCTGCTGAGATGTGGCATGAGGCAGGGCATGAAGACCCTCAGGAATAGGCTGGAAGAAATAAGGCAATTAGGAGCAGGATGTGAGCTCTGTTGATGCAGAAAACACACACACACACACACCCCATTTTGTATTCACACATGCTATCACTCTAAACCCACCGTTACTTTTTAACATCTTTGTGGGTGATTCATTGCTTTCAACATCTGCAACTTTCAGCAGGGTGGTCAGCATGTCCCACACTTGCACTCATTGTGCTGGGTCAAGAACACAACCTGGTCACTGGGAAGGTAAATCAAGAAGGATGGGTTAAGGTCACATCAACATGTCCAACATTCCTATCAATATTGATAACCTATGCCATCCATTCTAAAGCATAGTAAATCTTATTACATTGTTTTAAGCAAGTAGGTTATATGGTTGTCAAATAGCTTCACAGCATATGTTTAGCTTAGTTACAAAACAGGAATTTAACAGCAAGGGAATTCCACAAAAATATTCTCAGAAAAGTTATTTGTAAGGTCCTTAAGAAATATTTTCACATTGCATTCCCACAGAATGAAGGGGCAGGTCTCAGGCTATTGGGGAGAAGGACTGTAATGGTCTATGCCCACCTTGAGCAGAAGATGAAAGTGTGAGGGCCTTTTCAGAAGAACCAATAAGCCCAAGGGCCTCTTAGTCTGAAAAGACAGGTCTGAGGCCTACTTTTTTAGTTTGGGAATGCTAGAAACCAGATTTACTAGGACTGTGGAATGGCTGTCTGGGGAGGTACCAGCTTGCGATATAGAATTTCCCCCAGTCTGTGAGCAACCCAGCTGGAGGAGTGGAATTGAGAAGGCCAGAGACTAGCCCTATTTGGTGTGTAGAGAGCCAGATTGTGCTCTAGATATTTATGCTTGTGGGTACTGCCTGTTGTCTCTCTGCTATGGATGTATGATAAAGTGAACCAGCTTCTTCCACCCTCATCACATGTCCCCTGAAATATGTAAGCCTGAAATAAACACTTTTCCCATAAGCTGCTTCTGGCAAGATTTTTGTCCAAGCAACAAAAAGGTAACCATAAAACTTAACATTTGACCCATGCAGCCATTTACAGACCCTCTAAAATACACCTGGCTACCTACTCATCTGGCCATTACACATTGCAAGGTGTGTCAAAAAGAACAGATTCTAAGAGCAAAAGTAGTGGAGTGAGGTAGAACTCTTATCTTTGGACCATGACTTCACCTTATCTCATAGCAAATTTAATTGCCTGCCCAAGATCTATGCCAAATTTGGCCTGTCAACATCTTATCATTGATGGTGGAAGACATGAAGAAAGAATGGATTTTTGGGATCAGTGTCAGGGAAATAGAAGATTTCAGACCATCATAAATGATGTGATAAATGGTGTTGATAAATTAAAGGAGACTTGAACAACAGTTATGATATCTTTTTTTTTTTTTAACTAGGAAGAGTGCTCCAAACTTTATTAAGAACCGTCACAAGGAATGATAAGTTGGGGGATAAAATCCAGTAATATGAGGAGCAAGGTAGAAGTAAGAGTAAATTATCCTGGAAATCAAAACAGTATTAATTGGATCAGGTCATAATACAGGAGATACACCTTTTTTTCTATTAGTCTTATTTTCTTTCTACTGATCTTTTTGGTTTTATTCCTTTATTCTTTCCTCCTTCCCTTTCTCCATATCATAGTCTCCCTTTCTCCTTCTCTCTTTCTCTGATTCTCTCCTTCCCTTTATCCCCTCTGTGTCTTTCTCCAGGAGAAAGTTGAAATTAATTTCTTGCATGAATATTCTGGCATAAAATGATTTAGAGTTGATCTGGAAGTAGTACATTGATGAACTTCCTGTTAGCTGAGTAATGACTTATGTGTGATGGAGAATTATAGCCTCTGTTGAGAATATAGAGCAAGACAAGAATAGACTGGAGAATATTAAAAATTTAAAAGATAAGAGGTGAAAATTGGATGTTGGCTTGAACTTTAAATTGTGGTTTAGTATTCTGGTTATTTCAAGGGACCTGATTGATTTTCACCCATCAATAATTCATTGTTGTCCATCTGTCATTTGGTTATGGTTTCCATCTATGAGCATGAGGAAAACAAGGTCAGAAACATACCAATCATAAATGTTTTGCTCTTTGAGTATGGGAAAAAAACATAGAGCCAAAGATGTCTAGTTTAGTGTCAGAGTCTGTTGAGGGACTTCTGGGTAAGATGGCAGCATAGGAGCCACGCCAAACCAGCCTAGGGAGGGATTTAAGCAAAACGATAACAAAGTACACTCTTCTTTTGAAAAGTGAAGGAGTATAGGTTCTTCTTAGACACAATGGAGAAGTAGGAGAGACCAAGATCCACCAGAAAGGAGAAAAACGGCCAGAATCCCACTGAGGCACTTTTGGGTCCTGATCTGCGTGCCTGCCAGGCATGCTGAGCAACAGCAGCAGAGACCAAACAAGGGGATTTTCCAACTTCATCAGCCTCCTTGAAAAGTTAAGAGATTTGAAGGAAAGACAACTGAGATCAGCTAAGGAGCTACTGAAAGGGATACAGGCATGACTGGGTGAGAAACTGCAGGCTTCTTGCACTCTCCCCCCCCAAAACCATCAGAACCAGCATTCAACACTGCCCCAACCCCTGTGGCATTGCATCCACACAGCTGATCATAACTCTAGCTCCACAGCACAACACGGAGGGATCGAGGTGGTGGGCACTCAGCATTGGTGAGATTAGAAGCCACACCAAAAGGGTACAAGTCCGACTGCCAAAAAAAACAAAGGTACATAGGCTTGTTAATCTCTCTTTCCATGTCAGGGAAGGTTATGGGTTACATATTTTTGGTTGGCTTTACCATTTTCAATTAAGCTGTATTGGGGATTGAATATTGTTGCCTTTGATGCTTTCAGATTTATAGGGCTTTTGCTTCTGTAATTATTGGGGGCAGGGTCTGATCCAGATCCAGGCTGACCTGGAACCCGGAACAGAATTCTCTACCTCCTAGTTGACAGGATTAATGGTATAGAGCAAAACACACTCTTAGAGATTTTGGCTTTCTAAGACTATCTCTTTGTTTTAATCCTCACACTTGCATACTCTGTGCTGGTTTTATTGAATGTGTCTATTGCTCAGTTGAAGTTTAGAATTTGCCAGTAAATTGTTCCATCTAGTCCACTAGAATACTTGCTTAGCAAGCAAACTCAACATCTAGGATTACTTTTGCAGTTGGATTGGGGTACCAGAGCTACACTTGGCAACTTAAACTCATATCCTGAAAGTATCTAAAGGTGGATTGCCACATCCAAGAACACTGCAGATAAGTAGAAAACCCAAGCATCAAATCAATTCAGGATGAAAAAGTCGCTATATTATAATACAAGAGAAACAAAGAATCAAGACAATACAATCCCACCAAAATTATAAATCCATCAGAAGTGATCACCAATGAGACTGTTTTAGATGAAATGCCTGACAAATATTTCAAAAGAATGATTTTATCTATACTCAAAGAAATCAAAGAAAAAAATCAGAGGAATCAAAGAAGAAAACAAACTCCTGAAAGAGAATACAGGGAACCAGCTTAATGAAATAATGGGGTCATTACAAGACATGAGTAAGGAAAGAGAAATACTGAAGAACTAGATAGAGAGTTCTCAGAAGAAGAAATACAAATGGCACATAGACATCTAAAAGTGTTCCATATCCGTAGCCATCAGGGAAGTGCAAATTAAAACCACTTTGAGATTCCATCTCACTCCTGTCACAATGGCTACCATCAAGAAAACAAATGACAATAAATGTTGGCAAGGATGTGGAAAAAGGGGAACCCTTCTACACTGTTGGTGGGAATGTAATCTGGTACAACCATTGTGCAAATCAGTGTGGAGGTACTTGAAACAGCTAAAAATATACTTAACATATGATCCAGCTATAGCACTCCTAGGCATATATCCAAAGGACTCTTCTCACTACCTTAGAGATACTTGTACAACCATGTTTATTTCTGCTCTATTCACAATAGCTAGGCAATAAAACCAGCTTAGATGTCCCTCCACATATGAATGGATAATAAAGATGTGGCACATTTACACAATGGAGTTCTATTCAGTGGTAAAGAAAAATGAAATTATGAAATTTGCAGGGAAATGGATGGATCTGGAAAGGATTATACTAAGTGATGTAACCCAGGCCCAGAGAGCTAAATGTCACAAATTCTCTCTAATATGTGGATCCTAGCTACAAATGTATAGACTTTTGTGTGAGCTGGAACGAAAAATCGGTAGCAGAGGCCAGTAAGCTAGAAAAAGGCTATAAGGGAGTGAGGAGGGGGAAGGACTTAAGGGGATGATATTGTATGTATGTAAGTAGAAGAATGGATTAAAGGGACAGGAAAGGCCTAAGTGAGGCCAGGGGAAGAGACTGTGTAAAAGAAGGGCGGGGGGAGGGTCAATCAAAATTCAAGATATTCTGAATAAGACCTATGAAAACCTGATTTTTTGAATAAGGGCACATCCAGTAGCCATAGATTGTTACTACAAAATGTTCAGTGCCAAGGATGTGATACCTTCCAGTGAGTTGTTGGCCAGGGAGGTCCCTGTTGCCTCCAAAGCATTACAGGCTATTGCCAAGGCCCTTGGTTTCCCTTGAGAAACAGATGGTAAGACCCTATTGCTGAAGACTTCACTTGCCTGAGTGGCATGGTCACTGAGAAATCAAGCTGGTGCTGAGCAGAAAACCTTCTCCATGTAGACCAGCCAACAGAAAGCTGGACAAAGCTGCACTGCATGCAGCCCTATGGGAGACAGAAGTCATCACTGGTGAAAACAGTGGACACTGCAAGCCTCAAGTTTGCCAGACAGGTAAAATGACTGAATGAGTGCAATAGTGGCATGTCTGCTCTGGAGGAAACCAACTGCTCTCTAACTGGACTGAAGGCCCATTGTACAGGAGAAAATACATGCCTGGTACTGAAAAACCTAATCAAAAGTCTATGGCAGGGGAGGTCATGAGCCTTAGGGGTATAAAGCCTGCTCTTGTCTGACTAAATGTATATATTTTTCCCACCAAGCTGCCCTGAAAGCACTACACTTAATGTTCATATTCACATATTAATGCTACTCTCAGTTCTTGTTAGAGAAGCTTCTGTTTTCAGACAGCAATGACCACTGAGATGACCCAAAAGGCAACATAGTGCTGAGAAGAAGGGACAGAGGGGTGTCCGGTAGTGAAAATCTCCACCACACCCTCCAAGGCCCAGGGTCCATTGTGGAAGAGGTGGCCAAAGAATGTAAGAGCCAAAGGAAGGGTACGACTCCTTACAATGAAATTTTGTCCAAACAGAAATTGGCCTCAATATCCATGACCTCACAGTGCCTAGCAATACCTTCACAAGACCCTTATAATAGGAGAAAAAGATGATAACATCAAATTTAAAGACAGAATAATGGAAAGAGGGATGGGATATGATGGAGAGTAGAGTTCTGAAGGGGAAAGTGGAGAAGAGATAGAAATATCATGGTTTCTTTTGTATAAGTATAGAAGTTGTCAATAAAAAAATAAAAATTAAAAAAAGAGTCTGTTAGAAAGATGGGACAATGAAAGTTACCTAGGTAGTTGTGCAAACAGCAAAAAAAATCACAAGGGATGATGGACAATAAGAAGGGACCAATGAAAATTTACCCATGTGACACTGGATAATATTTTAGTAGAATAATAGTAATAAGCAAGGTCAAAAGATGGGAGTCTGAGAATTCAAGAGTTGAAACTGTTATACAGAGTTAGTTTCAGCAGTAAGAGGACTTGGATGTGGCTCCACACTATCCCCCTCACACTAAGGAGTTCCCGTGGAGTTTTAGGGACCTTGACTCATGAATGGAAAGAATTCAGTGAAGAGCTGGTATTTAGTACTGGAGATTTTATTAAAGATCTTAGGAAAGACACTCCAAAGCAAAAGGAAAGCACACCTGAGAGCAAAGAAGTGGGCTCCTTTAAGAGAATCCCATTCAAGCTGTGACTGTATATAGGAGTTTAGAAATCTTTTGGAATTCTGTTGTTCAGTGGGTTCCTAGGGAACTCTCACCTCATCTATGTCTGTTTCCATCTCCCATAGTTCAGTTTATAAACTGGCTGTGGAAATGATATGCTGAGGTAAGACCAGGAGCCATTGGGGTGGACAAAGGGATTAAGACATTATGTTACTATAAATGAGGTTTCAGATGAGATTCCTGGAAAATTGTAGGTTTATATCTGGGAAAGGGTGAAAGTCCTCCAGTACTTGTTAATTGTGCTGTAATTATTCTTTATCTACTAGTGAGAGGCTTCAACCAAAACTTCTGGGTCTGTGGAGAAAGGAAGTCCTTTCCCTTCTTAAGTCCTCCAATTTTCCCCGTGTCTCTTTCCTGCCTCAGTACTGTTAAGAGAAATCAAATTCAGATGTTGGGAGGCATGGAGAAGCCCATTCAGTTAGCTGCATGGGACACAGGAGGAAGGACTAGACATGAAAATAGATATACCTTCAAATAAATGCTGCGTCTGCCAATGTCAAAAGCTCCTTGCCTTTCACTTTTCACTTGTGTATCTTTTGGGGTGTGTTGTAGGAGCGAGGCATGTATTTATATGTAATTAGTTTAGAGCTTGTTAACAATAGCCACCAGAAGAATCCACCATAGTGGAGCCCCATGTTTGCAACTTGCTCATGATTTAATTCAGTTTATCAAAAAGCAGTTGATTTTATTCTTAGGTAATTTTATGTCCAGTGACTACTCTGTCACAGCAATGGACACTTGAAAGGCATGAATAAACTAGGGGCTGGGCAGTTGTTGGAATGACTCTGATGTGTATTTTGGCAGGTCACATTTTTTTTAGATCTACTTACAAATAATGGGGGGGGGATCCTATAGTGTTCTGCCTCATACTAATGGCACATTATTCAGTGAAGAGGTCCACTGAAGTGTTTCTGTTCAGCAAGGGCAACTCACTAAACCATGACTTAAAATAAGTACCTCGTGAGGGGAAAACAGGCTAAATATAGCCTCTGCAAATCTAGAAATACATGTGTCACTACGAGCTATTGAAACATTGGTTATTCATTATTTTAAGGATCACTTCAGAATTTGTGTGTCAGCAACATTTTCCTTTTCCCACATGCATGGTGTGTGTATGTAGATCAAGACCTGCTTACAAATGTACTATCTCTATTCATCCAAATGTGTGGTGGCCCCTTTCTTGACAGCCTTAAGACAATTGTAGCCTTACTCAGCAATTTGTTGTATAAATATATATATGCTTCAAACAATTCTTCATACCTACTGTCATTTACATTTTAAATTTTATTGTGTATATTTGAGATTTGGAGTGTATCCAGCTACAATGGAGCCATCTAGTGAGGGGTAAATTTTATTCCACCAAACCATTATAAACGTATTTAGGGTTTCCAGCTGAGAAGTAACCCCCTCAGACAATCACTATAGACATGCATCCTATGTTTTATTGAAGCAGAATGAATCAGAATGAAAACCCCAGGCCACTCCCTCTCCTTAGGTCATAACTCCACAGGGGCAATTGTACCATTTCAATAGGCTGACCCTGCTTGGGTCTGTTCTCAGGGTTTGCATTTGTGATATCAGGGCAGAGGCATTTTACAGCCCAGAAATAAATTCTAATGACCAATTAATGCATGTATTCTTTTATAAGGTTGTCTCAGTGAATTGAAAAAAAAATCCTTTGGCACAGTAGGAAGGATGGTCTTTGTCAAGGGTGCAGTGTGTCACACTCTGACTGGGATATGTGACTAACACGGCTCCGTCTATAGCACAGGTGCAAACCTGTTTGCAAGACACCTGAATCTGTTCTGCAGAGGCTATGGATACCAGCAGTGAAAAATATCTAGGTGATAGAGTCATGACTTCCCAAACGAATATCTTTGCAAAATGATTTGTATAGAAGGTTTAATTTTACCACATTATCAAAACTGTTACAGAGCTGAACAGATTTTATTTAGATGCTCTTAAATATTTAATTGAAATTCCAAACAGCTGTTATAACCTCAGAGTTCAGGGCTAGATGAAGCAGGCATACTGATTACATTGTGAGCATCTCTCATAGGTCTTATTCTATATTCTTTTCAAATTTTCTTAATTTTTTTTGCAAGGTGGTGTGGTCTGAATGTTCCTGACATTGTGTGTGGTTGTACCTTTTATTCTCCCCTGTTTCAGCCAAAATCCAGCCCCTGGAACTTATCTGGGAAGAGCTCAGTCTTCACAGCACATAGCCTGCCTGGAACCACATCTTCTCTTTGGGTGGGTTAAGCCACATGGGGCCAGGTTGTGATGCTGCATTACATTTCATGGAGGAAAGCGTGGTCAGGCATTTAGATGATGTCCCTTCAAAGACATAAAAGAGAATCAGAGAAGAAAATTAACCGGAGAGGGGGTCAAACTCAGCAGGCGATGGGAGCAGAAAACTGTGATAAAATGAAAAGATTTAGCAAGGAGGATAAGTATTGTAAACAAACAAGGACAACCTTGCAAGGGAGTGATCTAGAGAGAGAATAAAGGAGAATTAGTCAGAGAACAGTGTGTACATATGCATGTGTGCACATGTAGCACAGAGTAAAAATTACATATGCATGTCTCTTTCTTTTTGTGTGTAGATAAAAAGAAACAGATATAAAGAGGCACTTCAATCTTGCACTAAAGCATTCTTGGCTTGATTAAGAGATATAGGCAACAAACCAAACACATAAAGAAGACTTAATTGAGAGCTGTTTAATAGTAAAATGTTGTATTTACTATACTATTCTTTATCATGGGACAGGATGTCATTCAATTATAAAATCATAATAGTAGTATGTATTATTTTTTTCTGTTGCAATGTCTTAAGGAAATTACATGAGTAGCTTTTATTTCGTTTAGGTTTTTAACTTAATAGTTAATGGTTTTGATCAATAAAATGCAGCCCTCATTTTAAATATCTTATTTGTAACCACACAAAGTGTCAAAGCATTTTCTTGGTGCTTAAATTAAATCTAGTTTCAAATACATTGATTTAATATTTAAAATGTAGAGAACTTCATAGAGGCATGCTAAATATCCAAGCCTACAGGCCTCAATAAACTTGGCAGGTAATTGAACCTATAGGGCATGTCTACTAATCTTTGAAATGCAAAGAAGACTAAAGCCACTTGCGCTGAAATGAATGTATTAAATGACTCATGAGCTCAAGTCAGGGGAAATTACACGTGACTCTAGAGAAGCAACAAGGTACTCAACAGGAGAAATCCAAGTTTAAAGGGTAATTGCTACTTACCCAGTAGGAGGAAGAACTGAAATCCAGGAAAAGCACGGCCATGTCTGGAGAACAAGAGTATAATCCCCTTTGGCTGAGGATCTGAATACGTGTACAATGAGAAGGGATGACAAATGCTGGAGGTGGAAGATGAAAACATCTGAGGACTATAGAGAATGCCCATTGGAGGGACACTCAAGGATTGATTAATAAGGGATGCCTCTCAATGTTTTATACCTGAAAAGGGGTGCTGTATTACACTTCAGGATACCAGGAATGTGCAACCTTGTAGGTATTACTTTTATGGTTGCTGGGACAAAATAACCTAACACAACTTAAGGGAAGAAAGGTATACATCAGCTCACAGTTTGAGGGTCCCCTCCATCCTGGAGGAAAAAAGCATGAGCCACATTGCATCCACAATCAGGAAAGAGACAGAGTGAGTCAGTGTTTGGCTCCTTTTCTCCTTTTTCTTTCTGAGGCCCAAGCCCATGGATTGCTGCCACCCACATTCAGAGTGGATCTTCTCCCTTTCAGAAAGAGCCTGTTAGACACACCCAGAGGTGTGTTTCCCTTAGTGATTCTAAATGCAGTCAAGTACAGAATAAACATTAACCATCATAATCCTCATTTCAGCAACTGCTGTCAACTTTATGGCAGATGAATAGAGCCTCAACCAACACAACTGAAATGTAGGCCGCATCCTGAGGAGTAATTGTGTTCTAGCCAGCGACGATGTCTGCCAAAACATTCTGAAAAGAAAGAAGCCCTCGATATTTGAGCTGTCCAATATGACACCCTTATGTAACATATGCCCAGTAGGATTGAGGAATTAATATTTTTGGTGAGTGTATATGTAGTCTGTATGATGTATGCACATGTATATGCAGAAGCTCATGAATGGAGAGGCAAGATGAAGATAATGGGTGTTCTCCCTACTGGTCTCCCATCTTGTTTGCCTGAAATCAAATCTGTCACTGAACCTGAAGCTCCCTGTTTTGGGGATGAACTGGCCCCATCAATCTTCTTCGTCTCGCTCCACTCAGAACTAAGACTACAGGAATACATAGCATGCTGGGTTTTTTACATGGCTGCTAGGGCTCAGACTGCACGTTTACCTTCTGATACAGCACCCCAGACCCAAGAAGTTCATTTTAGTGTTAACTCATTGAACTACTAATCAGGCATAAATGTGCTTGACCACACAGTCATACTGGGATATAGGATGAAAAGAAAACAACACTTACAGAATGCATTAAAAGATCTGGCTTTTGGGAACAGAAATTGCTTCTGTTTCCATTTTCAGCACCCTCTCAGGAATATACATTATCAGGAACTTCGTGCTTCAGGATGAAACTTGATATTCAGATCATTGGCAAGGACATCCTACTCTAAGGCCTAATCTATTTTAGCAAATCCTTGCCTTCTATTTTTAATCAGTTATAGTCATTTGACCAATTTTAATTAAAGGTCTTCATGCAGTGTTTGTCAAATGCTCTTGTTCTCTTAAAATGTTTTTTTTTATTTTTATTATTATTTTTTATTTATTTTTGGAGAGAGAGACAGAAAGAGATAGACAGAGAGGGAGAGGGAGACAGATAGAGATGGGTGCGCAAGCAGCCTCTCTGCTGCTGTGAACGAAATCCAGATGTGTGTGGCCCCTTGTGGTCAAGTGCGGCATTGTGCACTCACTTTGCATCTGGCTAAACGTGGGACCTGGGGATTGGAACCACTGGACATTGGAACCAGCGTTCTTAGGCTTAGCAGGCAGGTGCCTTAGCCGCTAAGCCATCTCTCCAGCCCCCCTTAAAATGTTTTGCTTGGTGGCAGCTCATGTTTGAGGGCGGATTTCTTTTTTGTTGGCGGAGAAAGACAGTACCAGAAAGGCATTTCATGCTTGAAGACTTATGCTGCTGTCATTTATTTAGGTGTTGTGTCAAACTGTGAAGATTACAAAACACATGGACCAACGAAGGTCATCTTTGTAAGAGAGAGGGAGAAAAATGAATATACTACAGGCAAAAGTAGAGAACATAGGATAAGGAGGTACTTTAGGGGGGACAATGAATCAAGCCAAAGGCTGCCAGGCACCAAGGAAAAGACTTTCAAAATCATGGCTATCATAATAGACTGATATACCTTTATACTCTGAGACGAGACTTATAGTAGGCACTAGCAGATGTGAATGCATGGTTGGACTGCCCTTCTCTCCAGATCTCACCCTGTGTTGGCCTTGAGTTAAGTTAATGGAGCCTAATACGTAGAGAGAGTGAAATTGAAACAATATAATTGTGCCTTAAATTATCTAAAATTGCCTCAGTGGTGTATTGCAATAATTATGGCAACAGATCCTATTTTGATCCTAATTACCAAAAATAGAGAATGGATCTACAAGGACAATTTGGAGATGTAAGGGGAGGGACAGCATTTTAGTGTGTGGATAAAAATGTACCTACCTCTGCCTCTCCAATGCTGCGATTAAAGGAACACCTGACCCTGTGGATAACAATCTAAAAGTATATAACTGCTCTTTGAATAGCTTATACTTTAGCATTTTGCAAGAAAAACAAATTATTCATTAATATGTGCTATATTTCAAAAAGTGGGGGTTGTGGAGATGGTTTAGTGAATAAAAGTGCTTGCTTGCAAAACCTCCTGGCCTGGGTTCAGTTCCCTAGTATCAACATAAGGCCTGGTGCACAAAGTGGCCCTTGAATCTGGAGTTCTTTTGCAGCAGCAAGAGGCTCTGGTATGCCAATTCTCTCTCTCTTTCTGTTTCTCATAAATAAATAAACAGATAAATCTTTTTTAAATAATAAAGAAAAGCATAAGCAATTAAGCCCTGATAGTTGAGTTTGGACTTTTTAAAAATCAGTATCAAGGGCTGGAGAGATGGCTTAGCAGTTAAGTGCTTGCCTATGAAGCCTAAGGACCCTGGTTCGATGCTCGATTCCCCAGGACCCATGTAAGCCAGATGCACAAGGTGGCTCATGCATTTGGAGTTCTTTTGCAGTGGCTGGATGCCCTGGTGTGCCCATTCTCTCTCTCTCTCTCTCTCTCTGCCTCTTTATTTCTGTCTGTTGCTCTGAAAAATATAAATATAAATAAACAAAAATTTAAAAAATCAAAATCAACATGATATATCAAAAATATAAATATTTCAGTAACATAAAATACTTCAAACAAAGAATTAAAGTGGGATTGAGAGGGAGAGCACAATTGGGAAAGTGCTTACTGCAAAGCATGAGGAACTGAGTTCGAATCCTCAACAGGCACAAAAAAGCCAGGCATGGTGGCATGTACTTCTAACTCCAGTGTTGCGGAGTCAGAGACAGGAGGATTGGTTGGGCTTTCTGGCAAGCTACTCTAACCAAATCAATGAGCTCTTGATTCAGTGACAGACCCTGCAGTAGAAATAAAATAAGGTGGAAGACATTTGAGGAAGACACCCAATGTCAACGCCTGACTTCCAGATGTAAACGCATACATGTGCCTCCACATACATTCAGAAACATGTACCTGTGCACGTGGAGAAAGGATTGGAGTGGAGAAGGAAGGAAGGAAGGAAGGAAGGAAGGAAGGAAGGAAGGAAGGAAGGAAAGGAAGAAAAAAGGAACGAGCAACCTACTCTTTGCTACCTCTTATTCACCCTTTGGTGAATGCTGGACGGTAGGAGTTATACTTGGGTCATGATTTATGCTAATGAAAGAACACTGATGTCTACAAATCATTCATTTAGTTAGCTTAGGGATTCACTTGGTAATATAACAGGTTTTATATTCTAAAAGAGGATATTAAAAAGAAAAGAACACCCTAAAGCATTTGGCTGTGATTGAAACAACTATCTAATTTTGTGACCTCTACTCACTTAGTTTTGTTGATTTTGTACTCAGAGAAAGATCAATTTTCTTTGGAAAACACTTTTTTTTTTTGGTTTTGCAAGGTGGGGTCTCACTCTGGTCCAGGCTGACCTGGAATTAACTATGTAGTCTCAGGGTGGCCTCGAACTCTCAGTGATCCTCCTACCTCTGCCTCCCGAGTGCTGGGACTAAAGGCGTGCACCACCACGCCTGGCTTGGAAAACACTTTTATTTATTTGAGAAAAAGGGAGGGAGAGAGAGAATATGAGTGAGTATGGGCATAGCAGAGCCTTGTGCCACTGAAAATGAACTCCCAGCATATGTGCCACTTTGTGCATATGGATTTATGTGGGCATTTGAATGACTGGAGGACCCAGAGGATGACATTTGTATGGCACTGTGTGGTAATCTGTGGAGGCATTCCCAATTTCTAGTCACTCAGACTCAAGTATCTGGCTACCAGTGCCTTCTGTTGAAATCTATAGCCCCTTATTACCTTTCTTCACATTACAGTCCTGGCTGAGCCTGAGACTCCAGAGAATTTCCCTAAAGTTCATGGCTAATTGAGCAATGGTAGATATAGCTAAACATAGTGCAGAGATGGGGAGGGCAGAAGTATACCAGGGAAGTCAAGAATATAGAGACAAAGCATACCCATTAAATTATCCCCTTGCAAGCATAGGTCTATTTGATAATATACCTCCTCTTCATTCAGAATGCTTTTTTCTCACACCAAATATAATTATGGCATAATACATTCTTTGAAAAGACAATAATATATATCTATTAATAAATCCCAGAGAGTGTTGTATAGCTGTTTCCTGCAAATTGAAACATTCCCTGCTGGAGGGAGGAGAGAGACTCATAAGACTCAGGAAGCTGAGGAAACCTAAAGACCTAGGGAACTCGTAAAATTCAGTTGGCTTAGGAAGCTCAGAAAGTTACAAGATGCACAGGCAGGCTCTCAGCCAAACACATAAGCATTAAATAAATGCTAGGAAAGAACAGACTGTCTTAAGTGGAGTTGCCTGCAAGTTGTGCAGTGATCTGTGGGGATGCAGCATTTGTAAACTGTCCCCTATGCTGGGATAGGTGTTTTGTTGATGCAACTGCCTTTGAGTCATCCACAGTTCTATAAGTAATTCTTTGCCATGCCCCATGCTCAGTGGGTGGAATTGTTTTTTGTCTGTCACGGTGCCCTATCTGGGGTGAATAGACAATGTTGTATTGCTTTTCTTGGAGAGATGTGAACAAATAAGTGTCATAAACAACATAATTTTGTGCATGAATTGTATATTGCTAGCAACCATAAGAAATAGAAAGGAAAAGGCAGAGTATGTAGAAGCAACATTCTGCTATTATTGAGAATGTGTCATTAAACATTCACTATGTCTTTAAAATGTGAGGTGTTTGAGGAAAACACACATGAGTTGCCACCATGTACAGTGTTTATGGTACTGTAAAACATTAATTTCTACAAAGCATTTAAAGAATTGCTTAACTAATTGCATTATTGCCATACTATGAAAATGTTCAATTAGTACAATATCTTGCTATTAAGAGTCTTTATATTTCTTTAGGGAGCCTGGCACTTGTCAGTGCCTGAAATCTTAACTGAATTCTTGAATTGAATTGAATTGAATTGAATTGAATTTACTTTATAAGGATATATTGTTAGATTGACAGGCTCCCCAAATGGAGTCAAGGACAGCAGGATGGTGACATAAGGAAGTGAATTATCCACATTCCTCAAGAAACCACCCAGCCATTATCACTTCTTTGCCTAACAATGTCCCCAAGTCATGTTTTCCTGCCCCCTTATCTCCTAAATTGCCTGGTCACTGTTCTGGTCTCACACCCTAGCTATTTGAAATGGCTAAGGTAAAGAAGGAGAGTTCTTTTGCTTTCCTCACCTCCCCCTATCTGAATAAGCCTATAAAGCCCACTACTCAGGTGGGCTGTGCTCCTCTCTTGAGAGTCAGCCCTGGCAACTCGTGCTTTTCCTGGATAAAAGCTTTCATCTTTGCCTCAGAGTGCTCTGCGTGGTCTTGGTCACTCCCGAACCTTACATATATAATACTTCCAACATTCTTAAATAGTATTGTCATTAACATGTGTATTAAAGTGACCTAAATGCTTTCTTAAACATTTGATAACAATATAACTGTTTGACCTGGATACTGGATTATATTAGCAAGTGTTAGAAACAAATTGCTTTCTGGAAATAGAAAAGAGCAGCATGAACTTTAATACCCTTGCTTTAATCACTAAACTAAACTGCGTTACTTCAAACATACAATCCAGTGAAAATGGCTACTCATAATCTTAGAGAGGTATTTTTTCTAGATTTAATCTTATACTCCTTATGGGTGAAAATAAACTTTGAACTTCAAAGTAAAATGTCACTGCTTATGTTCAGTTATCTTGAGAATAAAGTTTTAATGTTAACCTCATGATCCTGAAAATTCCTTGTGTATTTTTTCTAAGATGAATAATCTTGGAAGAATTAGATACTTCTGCCCATATTAGAGCTACAAAATAAAGAATAGGAAGTGGGCTAGCTGAAGTTGAGGTAGACAGTTTGTCCTTTAGAGCTGAATTTATGACTTACAAGTAATATATTTTGTGTGTGTATTGTGAGAGGTCTTCATTATGATCTAAAGTAGGAGTTTATCAGAGGCAGTTTCCTACCTTGGTACATGTTTGAAAATTGATTACTAAATAAATACAGGTGCAAAGTGAGAGTCTGAATAGAATTTCAAGTGTCAGTCAGTGCTCTTGGAACAATAGTTTTACATATTAACTGGCCTTTGTATAGAAATTCTGTGGTATCTTTCCATGTAAGAATAGTAATTTCCTAAACCAATGATCTCTTCAACTTTCAGACGATTCAAGTATTATGAAAGAGGGCATAGGGATCAAAAGTTCATTCTCTTCAAAATATTTACAATAGATTTTCAGGTGAGGAAGTTGCTTAATCCAATCATCAAGATAATGTGTATTGTGATTTTAGAAATGTTGGGACTTGGTGGTTAAGCAGCTGACCTAAATAATCATGAGATTGGCTTCTAGGACCACTTGTGCTGCAGGGAGGGGCTGTGTACTAAGATTAAAATGGAAACAATGGGAAATATGGCAGGCCTGTGGAACACACATTATTAAAAATGAAATATGACCTGTTTCTCCAGAGTATGGTAATAGGATGTTGGCACCATATTCAGAAATTACGTTCATTGTGTTACGGATTCTTGAGTCTTACACATTAATCTTTTTTTTCATTAATCTTTTAACCCATTTTGATCAGGTATTCACCTCTCTTAGCAATAAAGATGCTGAGGCATACCTTGGGTTCAGTGGGTTGAAACTAGTGTTGTGTTTTATCTGATAAAATAGTACAACAAGAACAGGAATAAACCCCGTTGAGGTCATGGTCCTCCTCCATCACCCTGGGAAAGCATTCCATTTCACAGCAATATACTTATACATCATTTTCAAACTATGTACATACTGTGGCCTTGCCACTTACCAGGTAATTTGAAGAATTATGTAAATAAGAATATATTGTATAAATTTAAAGAAGACAGGCAAGTCATAACTTTTGCAAAAAAAAGATTGTTTCTTATAGGTTGATTTTGCTTATTATTTGTCAGAGTGAATATATATCAAAACTGAGGATTATGTAACTTCTTTAACATTAGCGAAATGGCCAAAAACCCTAAGTTAAGAGCCTTACATAATCGTGGTATGTTTGTAGTTCTACACACCTGTGATTCAGCTGTAGGCATAGGCAGCTAACGTGAACAACATTCTCCTACTAATGGTAATTTTATAGAATGCCCCATAATTGTTCCAGCTTTGCAAGTTTTCCTGTGAGAAACACATGTCAGCAGACACCTGAGAGACCCTTTTATCTTTCACAGACTGGAATTCTTTGGGGGCACTGGAGCATGAGAATATCAAGGATTTCTGGGGATGCCTGAGGTAGTGAGTCACAGTGTGGGCTTATTGTGCATCTATGGGTAGAAGGTAAAACATGCCATTCTTCTGTACGGTAGTTCTTTAAACAGTTGGGGACTGTCTGAAACAGCCTCTCTGAAGTTTGCTATACTTATCTAGAATCATCTAGACTGCTCTTGCCTGGCTGACCTGTAGCTTCTGACTTATTTGCTATGCTTTATGGGAAGCCTTAGAAGCTGACCTGACCTAGGTTTTAGGGTGTTGGTAAGGATTTCTATGAGCTTGCAAGGCAAAAATATTCATTTCAATGCAGGTTGATGATCCTTTATTCAGAAGTGGATCTGTTCAGATAATTTTCAGATTTTTAAGTATTTTCTATACATGAGTTATCTTGGGAAAGGGACATGATATAAACATGAAATTTATGTGTTTCATAAGCCTCTTATAGATACCATGAAGGGAATTTTATATACTTTTTTAGTATACTTGCACTTTGACAGACTGACACTGGGCACAGTAAATAATTCTCTTCCTTAGATGATGAAAAGGAGTTTGAGTAATATGGTCAAGCCAGGTAGGATGTTGAAAAATATTCTTAAACAGCCAACAATGGCCTTATAATTAAGAACTACTCATTGCAGGGCTAGGGAGATGATTCCACAGTTAAACTTGCTTGTACACAAGAATTACGTTTGGATATC
The DNA here is from genome assembly GCA_036365145.1 of Orientallactaga sibirica. NCBI lineage: Eukaryota > Metazoa > Chordata > Mammalia > Rodentia > Dipodidae > Orientallactaga > Orientallactaga sibirica. Next base: position 4,828,357 of record JAEOAD010000982.1, read on the forward strand.
AAGGCCCACATAGAACCAGATGCAAGTAGCACACATGTCTATAATCCCAACACACCTGTGACAAGAATCATGAAGCTGGCAGGACAGCTACTCTGGTGTTCGCAGTGCCAAAACAACAGGAGAAACAATGTCTCAAAACAAGGTGGAAAGCAAAGTTGTCCTCTGATATTCATACACACTCTATAGCATACATATACCCACACATCCCCATTTGCATGCACACATGTGTATGCATACACACACAGAAGCGCGCACACACACACACACAAACTCGTTGTGATTAGATGAAATGAAAATGTATACATTATCATGACTACTGTGAGGTCGTCAAAAGATTTCACTATTGTGTTTTTTTCTTCATCTTTGAGGGAAGATTTAAATATTGCTACAAATTGATTTCAGACCTTTTGATGGAGTGATTATAAGCAGATAGATCTCAAATTTGGACTAGGACCACACCAAATACATGAATGGTTTTCATTAGCAACAGGATTAAACTATTATTACTCTTTTGAACTAATATATCTCAGTACCACACAAGTATAATAGCAAAATGGATTTTTTTTCTCATGTTCAACTTTCTACACTCAGTCCAATTTATATTTAAGACTTATAAGACAATTGTGGAGATAAGGAATTCTTTTATGTAGCTTAGACCTATTCACACTGTTCTTAATATATCACATTGAGATAGCTCATTTGTCAACATTAATAAACCAGTAGTAATTCCAAACTTTAATTTCTTTCCTTTTCCCTAATTTTTATTTTTTTCTTGTAGGAATACATGTTTTCCATGAGTATCACTGTCTCCATAGAGTCCATTAGACTGGTTGTTTCTAAGATTTTACTTCATTTCCTTTTACTTTTACTTCATTCCTTGGCAATCTTGCGAAATACAGCTTAATTTTTTTTTTTGTAGAATTTCCTTCAGTTTGTTAATGTTTTTCTCATGACTGTGCTAGAATAACAAGTTTGGGAAAGATCTCAAAAGTGGGGAACTCCTCTTACGCTGTGACACTTCTTGAAAAATACTATAGCAGAAACTCATAAACTCCCCATCTGGAAAGCTGACATCTACACAATTGTGGTAGTTTGAATATATGTCCCCCAATATATTCAGTGTTTTATAGTTATAGTTTGCATCTGCAATCACCTTGCTAGAGGCAATGTCACTGGGGGCTGGTCTTAAGGTGTGGGTTTGAGATTCCATTGTAAAGATATGCAAATGTGCCTAGCAGGAGTTCCTGAAGTGTGCTGTGTGACCTTTTGGCTGTAGTTTCGCTCTGTGTGCTGTGGTGGCTGGTTGGCTTTTTCGCTCTCTTGCCTGGTCCTGTGGAGAGCAGGCTGCTGCTTCTGCCATTATGGAACTTCCCCTGGATATGTAAGCTTCAATAAATAATATCCCTTCCTCCATAACTGTGCCTGGTCTGGAAGTTCATCTCAGCAAACCTGAAGCTGTCTGCTACAACAATCAAATGAAAACAAAATTTTCCTTTCTGTGTAGCAGTTTTGTTCAAATATATTTAGTTGCAACACTGGAAATTTCTTCTTAAAGAATGGATGTTAATAAGTTTAACTTCTTGGTGCTTGTCCAGGTAATTTATTAAAGGTTTTATTTTCTGCATGTCAGATATGAATATCACCCCAGCTATATCTAGGGAGCTTTTACTGTGTGTTAAACATGAGTTCATATCAAGCTGTTTCTAAAAAATACAATACAGGAACATGTAGAACCAAGGAGAATGGCATTTGCACTTTCTTTTGGTTTGCTTTGGGATGGGTACCCCAGCAATAGGACAGTGCCTGACATTCCACATTCCTGGAGTCACTTCTCAGCTCCACAAGGGCTTAAAATCAGAATTAATGGAACAGCTAGACAGAAAACAAAGAATGTAAGACAAAACATATATGATCAATAAAATTTAGTGTCAAGTAAACTAAGAGGAAACACAAGATAAAGATGTGATATGGGTGTAGTGGTGCATGCCTGTAATCCTAGCACTCAGGGAGCTAAGGCATAAGCATCATGGGATGAGGTCAACCTGGGGTACACAGGGAGACTTTATTGCAAAAAGAAAGAAAGAAAAAGGAAATAATGAGAGAAGAAAGGTAGGCAGGGAAGGGAGGAGTAAGAGAGGGAAGGAGAAAGGAAGCCGAGAGAAGGAAAGGGAACTATAGGGAAGAAGGGAAAGGAAGAAGAAGGAAAAGGGAGTGGAAGAGAAGGGAAAAGAAAGGAAATAGGGAGGAAGAAGGAAAAGAAAGAAGGAGACAACAAGGGAGGGCGTGGGAGAGGAGGGAAGGGGGAAGGAAATAAGTGAAGAAATATTGGATTATGAATAGTTGAAATAAGATAGAGAGTAATATAGCATTGTGATTTCAGCTGGAGGGAAAGTAAAGGCCAAATTGGATCTAACTGTATATAGCCATAGGGGTAGTTCTGGGGAAATCAGTTCATTTTGAAGTATAGATTAGGATCACAAAGATATATTCTGTAAAAGGCCATGGAAAGCTGTATTGAGCTTCGTGAGGCCTCTGTTCTTTGTTGCAAGGTGCTCAGTTCTATTGTAATGTGAAAGCAGGCATAGATGATGTACAAATAAATGGGCATGAGTGTGTCCTAATAGGATTTTATTTATGATACAGTCAGTGAGCAGAATCTGGCCAACAAATTATACTTTGAGGCAACAGTGCTGGACTACAGTAAGTCCAGTTCAAATGGAGAAGAAATACAGTTTTCAAAATAAATTAAATGGGAATTAGAGAGATGGCTTAGTGGTTAAGGCACCTGCCTCAGAAGCTTAAGGACCCAGGTTTGATTTCCCAGTGTACATGTGTTGCAGTTAGGTTTGCATTGCTGGCAGAAAACACCCAACCAAGAACAGGTTGTGGGAGACAAAGGTTTATTTTGGCTTACAGACTTGAGGGGAGTCTCCATGACAGCAGGGGGAAATGATGGCATGAGCAGAGGGTGGACATCACCTCCTGGCAGACATTAGATGGATAACAGCAACAGGAGAATATGCCAAACACTGGCAAGGGCAAGGTAGCTATAATACCCATAAGCCCTCCCCCAACAATACAATACACTGCCTCCCAGGAGGCTCCAATCCCAAATCACTACCACCTGGGGACCTAGCAATTTAGAACACATAAGTTTATGGGGGACACCTGAATCAACCCACCACACCACATAAGCCAGATGCATAAGGCGGCACATGTGTCGTGTCTGGAGTTCTTTTGCAGTGGCTTTAGGCCTTGTCATTCCCATTCTCTCTGTCTGCCTCTTTCTCTTAAATAAATAAAATAAATAAAATTATTTTAAAAAATAAATGAAAAAGAGAAGAGTCATTTCCTGATTCTCACTTTTCTAATTTGTTTTTTTTTTATCTTGCTCTGTGATAAGTTGCCACAAAAAGCAGCTGGTAATAGCACTCAAATAATAAGACATTCCATTCAGCAGGTTAGAAACCACACAGATGTATCTACAAGGCTGTTCTCTATCTCTATGATGTTTCATAAGGGAGAAAAGAAGGGGATGGCTGTCTGGAAAACGTTCACTTGTAAGGTCATGCACTTTGTCAGAAGGGATCATTGCTTTGTGGTTGTAAGATTTTGATCTGTATGTCCCTGTTGGATGCCATTGTGGGGCCTCTCTCAGCTATTCAATCATGCTTTCCTTTTCCGCATCACCTCTTACAGCTTCAACCTAAGTCTCCCTCATGTTCCACATCCCTTGGATTTCTTCTGACAGTTTGTTGTGGATTGAATGGGCAATGTCCCCCATAGACTTAGTTGATTGAAAACTTGGTTCCCACAAATTGGTACTGTTAGGAAAGGTTGTGTACCCTTTAGGAGGTGGAGACTTCCTGGAAGATGTGGGTCACTCGGGGGCAGGCCTTAAGATTTCTATTCCCTTTCTAGTCACTGTTGCCTTTCTTACTCTGGTGTGATATGACCAGCTTTGCTCTAGCTCCAGGCAGTCATGGTGGGACTATATCATTTGGACTGTGAAACTATCAGCCAAAATAAAATCTTTCCTTCCCTAAGCTTCTTCCTGTCTGGTATCTTGTCACAAAAACAAGTAAAGTAAGTAATACAGCTGCATTCCAGAGTTGATTTTCCCAATGGCCTCTGTGATGAGGTTATCCCATTTACACAATCATAGGAGGGACATTAAAGCATATCACAGCCTCTAGAGATTAGGATGCCCATGGTGGCCACCATCGCTTTCTGGATAGAAACATTTCTGTGTGAGGAGTCATGCATTGTAAATCTTTCCAATAACCTAATTCTGTCTCCATCCCTACTTGAACACTTACAAATTGGTTTGTTGTCAAAATAAAATCACAAGTAGAACTAACTCCCTTATATTAAATGTAGAAGTAGAAAGATAGCCAAAGATAGTACACTAATTATATAGAGAAATTTGCAAAATTTAGAATTTTGTATCTCTTGAACATTTTTAAAAAAATATTTTCATGTAATACATTATAGCCTACATTTATTTGAGGGAAAAATAGTTAGTATACATACTTGAAATAAAGAAGCCATGCATATCATCATCACTGAGCCGCTGACCATTGTTGGTTTTGTTCTTGCCATTAGGAACAAAATACAAAATTTGTACACAAGTGAAATATAGTATTCCCTTATTATAAATATTCTGAAAGTACATTGCATATCTTACACAAGGGGCCTTCTCTGGAATCAGAATAGCAACTTGCTGAAATGCAAATATTTCCATGTATTCTATGATCCCATGCTGTTGACATGGTTTGTAAATGTTTGCTCCATCAGGGAAGTGTTGGCTGGCTCTCACAGGCTGGTGTCATGGCACCCTGTGGCAGGGAGCACTGGGCATCTGTCAATCATATCACAACATCCCAGGTGGGTGGGTGGCTCTACCCTCAATCACACTCATATCTGTGGGCAGAAGTCTCTTTCTGCTGGTTTTATGGTAAACAGAAAGCCTTTTGTGAGCTGACCTCACAGCTCTCCCTTTGCCAAGCTCATCAGGTGATAACATATCAGATTTCATAAAGACCACATTGAATCTGGAAGTGGATTTGTAATCTATGCTCTTGCATCTCTTCACATAACTCTGTGGGAGGTTATGTGTCTCTCTTTATATGGAGGATTAAATCCAATATCATACTCACTGTGGAGTGAATTTTCCCCAGGATAGTTCAGATGTTCTGTCATGGCAAATCTGCTTCTTTGGGATTTATTTTCCCTACAAAAATTAGTCAAGGTGTATGAATATGAGGCCTTTAAGATTTGCTGTAAATCTCTGAGGGTCCTGAATTCTGCTTCCCCTGCCACTGGTGTGGGGCAGCTGGGACCCTGTGGCCTGGGCAGCATGAGTAGGCCTGGACTCCTGGTTCCCTACCTCCTTGTTTCCTAGCTCCCTGTTCCCCAGCAGCTTGGGTGGGGCAGTTGGGACCCTGCTCTTATGCAGCAAGAGTAGGTCCCAACTTCCTGTTCCCTGGTGGGATGGGTAGGGAGAGTGATACACAAGAAAGAAGAAAGCTCAAGAACACTTAGTTAAAACCTGTGAATACACCACCTTCTCACTCCTACCTTGACTCAACCTGAGCAAGGCAATCGACACACATCCCACAAGAGATACTCATTGCCACAGTCCTAGGAAAACAAGACAATGACCTCAAGATGGGCAAATCCCAACACAACACAAAGAACACAAGACACCAAGCCAAAATATCCCCACCCAGGCCATCCATCCCCATAATAGAAGCATCCACTAACAACATAGAGAAAACTCCAGCCTTAAAACCCCAAAATGAAGCCATGGAAAGTATATTCAGCTGATTTACAGCCATGAATAAAAGGGTGGAAGAATTAGTTGAGAACTGAAATAAACAACTCTCAAAATATTTTAAACAATGGTTGAATGAAAAAAAAAATAAAAAAAATAAAAGAATTCAAGAAGGAACTCAAAGCATGGTTGAAGGAAAAATAAACAAATTAGCAAAAATAATAACATGTCTCAAAAAATTGAAGACAATCAAAAAGAATGTGATACAAGGATAAAGGAAATGGAGGAGAAACAACAAATAACTTCTCAGCAAGCAATGGAATAAAGTCAATGAAGACAGAATCAAACACAGAAATGAACTACAACAAACACCTAACAAGTCTAATCAAGAAATGAAAGTGGAATTCCACAAATAAATGGAGATGCTGAAAAAAATGTAATAGAAAACAACAATGAAATAACACTTCAAGACTCACAAGAAAGCCTCACCAACAGACTAGACCATATGGAAGATAAAGTCTCAGAACTTGAGCACAAGACAGGAAAAATGGCCCAGCAGTCCAAAATAATGGTAAGTTCCAAAAAGCATGCACACAGAATATGAGAGAAATTTAGGACACCTTAAAGAGACCAAATATTTGGATCATTGGCATACAAGAAGGGGTAGAAGTACAGACCAAAGGCACAGAGGACATCTTCAAAAATTTATTGAATAAAATTCCCCTCACCTCACAAAAGAGAGCCCCATCAAAGCACAAGGAAGTGCTCAGAACACCAAACTGATAGGATCAGATATGAAATTCCCCATGTCATATTATAGTTAAAACTCTCAACACTGAAAACAAACAAAAAAGAAGGTTCTGGCTGCAGAGATGGCTTAGTGGTTAAGGCACCTACCTGAGAAGCCTAAGAATGCCAGTTTGATTCTCCAGGTCTCATTTTTAGTCAGACACAAAAGTGAGGCAAGTGCTCAATGTCACACATGTCCGCAAGGAGGCACAAGCATTTGGAGTTCATTCACAGCAGCTGAGAAGCCTCTGACGTGCCCATTCTCTGCCTCTTCCTCTCTCTGTGTCTCTCAAATTAAAAAAAAAGAATGTTCTAAAATCTGCAGGAGAAAAACAGCTTCTAAAATACAAAGGTAACCTCTGATTTTTCAATGGAAACTCTAAAAGCCAGAAGGGATTGGAATAGAGCATTTCAAATACTAAAAGACTATTTCTGCCAACAATCCATATGATACACAGCAAAATTATCCCTTATAATTAAAGGTGAAAGAAAAACTTTCCATGATAAAAGCCAGCAATATGATTACATGAGCACTAAGCCAATCCTACAGAAAATATTACATAGAGTAACCCAAACTGAAGAGACCAACAATCATACCCAAAAGTCTACAAGAAGGGAAAATGACAACCATGAGTAGAACAGGCATGAAAACCTATGAAGTCCAAGAAAACAGCAAACTCCACAACCTCCAGTTTGCCAGGGATCAACTCTCTCCTCACAGTTATAACTCTAAACATCAATGGTCTCAATGCCCCAATCAAATAATACAAGCTTAAAATCTGCATCAGGGAAATGGACCCACTCATTTTCTGTTTATAGGAAATCCACCTTGCCAATGAAGATAGACACCACTTTAGAAAGGATGGAAAAAGATATGCCAAGCTAATTGAAATAAGCAACAAGCAGGGATGGGTATACTGATACCAGAAAAAATGGCCTTCAAACCAAAAGTAATCAAAAGAGATAAGGAAGGCTTCTTCATACTTCATCAAAGGAACAATACAATAAGAGGACATTACAATTATAAACTTATATGCACCGAACACAGGAGCACAAAATTTTATAAAGCAAAATCTGTTGGACAATAAAGCAGAAGTAATTCCCAACACAGTTATAGTAGGAGATTTCAATACTCTGCTATCATCATTACACAGATCATCTAAGTGGAAAATTAACCATGAAATAAGGGAGTTCAACAATCCCATAGATCAACTGGACTTTACAGACATCTACAGAATATTTCACCCTACCTCCACAGAATACACATTTTTCTCCATGACCCAATGTGTTGACAAATTCATGAAGTTCTTATAGATACAGAACAAAAGAAACTTATAACAGGACACCTTTTTCAAATATATTGGAAATGTCAGGTAGACAGATTTCTACAAAGTGGGGAAATCTCTGCTGTAGTCCTGAGATGCTTATGTGATGACATTTGAAGATTTCAGGTGGGTAGAAGCTGGAAACTAGAGCTGTTTGTACCTTCCCAAAGGATTTACAGAATAGTTACAGATGTTAGGTCACTAATGAATGGCCATTATAGGGGCTAAGATAGCTCAAGATAATCTGGCTACATCAATCATTCCAAGCTTTTCTCCATAATCATTGAGATCTAGTCAACCTGCCTTGCAGAATATTCATTGTCGGTGTGGCTGCTTTCCAGAAACTTTATTATTTTTTCTAAATTTTACTGATTGGATGGTGTTAAATGAATTGGTTTTATTTCTTAAAGCATTTTTAAGAAATTGAGGGCATAACAATTAAGTAGAACATAATAGACATTGTACCACTTTCTTTGTCGCTTTCCTTTCTATTACTCATGTCTTAAACTAATAAGACCCATTTGTTACAAGTGATGTATCCCTATTATTGTTTTTACTTTTCCATGTCTTTTAAAAAATATTTATTTATTTATTTGAGAGAGAAAGAGAGACAGAGAGACAGAGAGAGAGAGAGAGAATGGGTGTGCCAGGGCCTCCAGCTATTGCAAACCAACTCCAGGTGCATGGGCTGCCTCATGCATCTGGTTTGTGTGGGTCCTGGGGAATTGAACCTGGGTCCTTTGGCTTTGCAGGCAAGTGCCTTAACAGCTAAGCCATCTCTCCAGCCCCATTTCTTCTTTTTTTTCTTAAGTAGTAACTTTGTATGGAGAAATCATGTGTTTTTACTAACTGTATAGTCCAATTTTCATTAATATTTGCTTTCTGTTCAATGCACTTTGCCAAGTGTATAAAAACAAAATATCATACAGAATACTTTCTTTTCCCTAAAAATACACGTCCATTCTTTCTCATAAGTGACAACTATTGGAGACCACTGATTTTTATATGACCATATGATTTTATCACTACAATCTTAAGCTTTTTAAGGTCACATATTTTACTACTGAATACCTTCTTTTATCAAAACTATATTTTCCTCTGGCACTGGTCAGCACAGAGATATTGTAATCATCATTTTAGGATTAAATCGTGGGTTTGGTTTTTGTATGTAATATAGCTTTCAAAAAAGTCCACTTTCATGTTTCATGTTTTTCCCAATGGACTTAATGTTTTTCTAATAATAGCAAATATATTAAATGTATCTAGACCAAAAGGAAAAAGAAACTAATAAGGAGTAGATTAAACAACATGTAGGATTATTTATGATTCAAATTTAAGAAAATGTATTCAGAGGTAAAGTGTGGTTTAAAGTTGTCTGTTTGAACTCTGATTGGATGCCTTTGAGTTTAACAAAATATGTAGTCCAACATCACCTAAATTGAAGAATATAAAAGTTAAATTCAGCCACTTATGAATGAATGATGCATGGCTCAAAGTTGCATAATCATTTTTGTTTGTATGTTGTATGTACATGTGTGTATGCATATTTGTTTATGAGTGCATATGTATGTGCAAGTACTAGTGTCAGTCTGCATGTGCATGTGGAGGCCAGAGGTCAATATCAGGTGTCTTTCTCAATCACTCTCCATGTTATTTCCTAAAAAGAAAAAAGCCTGACAGCCTTGGTTTGATTCCCCAGTACCCTTGTAAAGCCAGATGCACAAAGTGGTGCAGGCATCTGGTATTCATTAGCAGTGGCAAGAGGCCTTCAAGGGCCTATTCTTTCCCTTTCAAATAAATAAAATGTAAAATTCATATGGAAAAATGTCCATATCTGTTTAAGGTGGAAGTGACCTGGTTAAATTTCTGTTCTGTTTTTCTGTAACTTTCTGTAGTCAAAACATTTTTTATTGTGTTTGTTGTTTTCAAGGAAGGATATCATATAGCCCAAGCTGTACTCAAACTGTCTCAGTAACCAAGGGTGACCTCATCTTCCAGCCTCTACTTTGAATTATTGGGAGTTATAGGTGTGTACTACCACACCTAGCGTCAAAGTACATCTTCATAATTTAATTTATATAATTTATATTTATCTATAATTTATAGATTTCAAACTATAAATGATAAAAGTTGGAAGTTGCTAACTCTTCTGAAAAAGCATTTCTATGGATGAGTCAGAGAAATGTTATGAAAAGGAAGAAGGAAGTGGAATCATGTGGATATAACTGGTTTGTGTGTATGTGATGATGACACAATTCACATGAAAGAGGGGTTTGTTGTGGAAATTTTATGTAAGTGAAAAGAAACAGAACGAGAGATATAGGAGAGGGAGAGAGAGGGAGAAAGAGTGAAAGGATGGTTACCCTGATGCTGTCTCCAATACATCTTATTCAAGGCTAAATCCCTGTTCCCATTCTTTCTTCTCTGTCTCCTTCTGTTTCAATTGCCTTAAGACATGGAGACTAAAATAAACATAAGTTTTGGTGACCACTGCAAAAAAAAAAAAGCATTTTAAAAGACTGCAACAATCTCAAGGATCAAACAGGAGGAAATAAATGGATTGAGCAAACTTGAAAAGCCCCAGGGATATCAGCTTGAGAAACTGTAGAGATTTTTCAAGGTGCTGCTCACTTAAGAACCATCAGGAAACCAGTTTCCATCATGGAAAATAGAGAAAAACACTTGCTCAAATTCTGTGGCTAGATTGCAGTTCCAGCGATAACTGCTGAATTCCAGCTCCCTGCATTGCATTTCTTTTTCTTTTTCTGGTTCTCATTTGAGGATCTTTAAGTCATGGAACCCACATGTGTGTTTCTTTCCCCGATACTCAGGTGGTGGTTTTGTTCTGCTTGGTTGGAGTCAAGGCCTTGGCTAATGCCTCTTCTCTTTGCAGGCTCCCACCCCCCCCCCCCCCCCCGCGGCCCCACTCCTCAGCCACAGAAGCATTGTCTCCACTCCAGTCCCATTAATCAGCCTTTTGCCAGCTCTTCACAGCTTGGGAAGAATTTTTACTGAAAACATTCAAAACCAGCATTTCACGGAATTCAACTGTGGTTAACAATGGGAAGCCTTGTTGGTGGGGCCCACATTCAGAGTTAATGGGCTTGAAGAAGCATTGGGGGAGCTATTGGAAAGGCCTGGGAGTTTGATCTCTTTGCACTCCCTCCATCTCTGTTATCAGCAGTCCAGGGTAGAATTAGGAGACCCAGGGCTGCCTCCTTGTGCCTGACATGTGGAAAAAAATAAATGTATCTCCATGCAGGCTATTCTAAACACCACCTTATAAAAATATGGGTTTTCCATGAAAGAAAATCATAGATTGTGCTACCACTGCCCTCAAACCGGGTCATATTGGCCCCATTTTCTCTCTTTTGACAGAACAAAGCACCGTGGTAAATTTATTAAGTCTGAATTACTTACAATTTATGTGCTCTTTGCAAATGAAGAGTATATGATGAAGATGGTGGTGGCAGTATACAATAGTTTTCAAGGCTGAAGAGGAAGCAGAAAAGGAGCAGTTCCCAGGACCACGAGTACTTCAGAGATAATTGTACAGAAACAATCAATAACCCCATTTTGTCTTCGCATTTTAGAAATTATTTTTGTTGTGTTTGATAGTTACACTCAACACATTGGAAAATACTGTCATTGTTAACAGAAAAATTAGAGCTCTCATCATAAATGCAATAAAGGATGATTTATTTTGGAGCCAAAAATGTGTGCTGATTCTAGAGTACAATCTATTTCCCCATTCCTGTTTCATTAGAATGCGTTTTAAAGTTCCCAGCAATGGAATAGTAACAGAGCCCTGCCACCCCATACTACATGGGGACAAACTCTCAGAATTTTCTAGCTTTTTCTTACCTTGCTGGGTAATGTACTGCTGATTAATAGATGGCTGATATTGCATGATGACAGTTAGTGACCTTTACAAAACTGTAATGAAATCCAGAGATTATTAACTCCCTATAAAGAGAACAGGATTGGCTCACAGGCTTGAAGTTTCAAGTCAAAGATTAAGTGGATTTATTGCTTTGGCCTCTGGTGTGGGTGCCAGATGACAATGGTGGTAAGTGTACACTGAGGAAAATTGCTCCTCTCAAGGTCGAAAAGGAAAAAGAAAGTTTTTCACAACTGCTTAAGGGCCTCCCATAAGGCTCTTCTGCCTATAGTGTCACAGGACCTGTCTATGGCTCCCATCCATATAGCTTTTGTGGGACATTTATCCAGACTGTAACAATGAAAAGGTTATGATAAGAGCAGAAAATAAATTTGTGTTGCATTAAGCCTCTGATATATAGAGGCTCATATGTAACTATGTAATATGGTATTTTATCTGACTGTTCCTATAAATTATATATTTGATGGATTCTTCCTTGTAGATGTTTTCTCCTGTTTGTTGTGTTGTTTCATTTTTTTAAGTGCTGGAAATTGAACCCAGGATTTTGCACATAGTAGGCACGTGCTCTAACACTGAGCTGTCTCCAGCCTTCTCCTCCTCCTCCTCCTCCTCCTCCTCCTTCTTCTTCTTCTTCTTTTTTTTTTTTTGATAATCAATTATGAGTAACTTGAAGATAAATTTTGGAGGCCCAAGAACTGGAGATGTTGTTTTCTGCTTTTCAATAAATAAGAATTAGTCAGTAAAGCTAAGGAGATAAATAAAGGTAATTAAATGTACAACACACAGATATTTAGATCATCATGCATGCATGAATGAGATGTATGTCTACCAAAGTAGAAATAGGAGTATTTCCTTATTTCCTCATTTTATTTAAACACATATAGTTGGGGCAAAAAGGATGAAGTGAATAGTAATTTATTTGCTTTCTCATTTATTTGTTTTCCCTTCTTCTGAGTTTTCCACTCTCTTTACTTCTAGCCTAATAAAGCTTAGATTGAATTTAACCAAATTTGAGAACGAGTTTCTATGTCTTTGCAAAAACTATTTGAACTGAAATTGATTTTCACCAAAGAAATAAGTGCCAAATTGAAAGTATATTGCCCTGTACAGTGAAACATGGTCTGTGGGCATAACGTTCAATACAAGCCATGTGACCTAGGCGTTTGTGGCCAGTATGAGTAAAGCAGGCTAGCCTAGACAGAAAGCATGGAAATGTGTCCTATCTAGTTTAACCTTTCTAAGACTTGTACTCTAACAACATCTCTCATGAGACTCATACTTGGGACTAGTAAACCCATGATTTTATGGGTGTGCACATGCCACAGCAATTTGGTGGAGGTTAGAGGACAACTTTGGTGTGTTGGTCCTCACCTTCCACGTTGTTTGACACAGAGTCTCTCTTGTTTTCCTCCTAAACAGGCAAGACTAGCTAGACCAAAGGCTCCAGGGATCTCCTGACTCCACCTCCTGTTGACGTAGGAACATTCAGATTACTTGCATCTGGATTTGTGTACATGCTAGGATAAAAACTTTTTTCAGCAGGATTACAGTGCAAACACCTTTAACTACAAAGCCATCTCCTCAGCCCCTTAATTGCTTTTTCCAAGACAATATGCAAAAGGAATTTCTGATGAGAAGAAAGCCCAACTCCACGAAATAGAAAGACTAGTGCAATTAACTTTTCTTTTTTCTATCCATTACAATGACAGAGGTTACTTGGGAATGACTTAAATGTCACTAACTTTAGTGAGTTTTTTTTAAAGATTTTATTTTTATTTATTAGTGACAGAGAGAGAGAGAGAGAGAGAGAGAGAGAGAGAGAGAGAATGGGTGCACCAGGGCCTCTAGCCACTGCAAATGAATTCTAGACGCATGCACCACTATGTGCATCTGTCTAACGTGGGACCTGGAGAATCGAACTGGGATCCTTAGGCTTCACAGACATGTACCTTAACCGCTAAGCCATCCCTCCAGCCCTTTAGTGAGTTTTGATATATTCAATACACTGTATCTGTTTGCAAGAATAACTGAACATCAGATACGTGGGTAATTGGTAAATATTAACCATTTTCCATCAACTCTACTGGGTGGAAATGATTAGACCAACTTTTGGGTTGGAACAGAGTGTCATTAGATTCAATCAATATGTTTAATTTGCATGGCTAAAAACTCATGCATACTTTCCATATAACTAGAGCAGTTAAAATTAAAAAAATAAATAAAAAGCAAGCACATTCACCAAACTCTACAGAACAACAAATCACAATGGACAAAATGACATGGTTTAACTATCTTAGAACAGAAGATGTAATCAGGAACTCTGCCAGTGTGGAAGACACTGATGTAGAATTAAATCAAATAATAAATTGTATGCCAAAAAGACATAGAAAGCACACTGCACACTAATCCTATATTTGTTTTTTTCTTTTGGGGGGGGGGTATCGAGGTAAGGTCTCACTCTATCCCAGGCTGACCTGGAATTCCCTCTGTATTCTCAGGGTGGCCTTGAACTCATGGCAATCCTCTGACCTCTGCCTCCCAAGTGCTGGGATTAAAGGCATGCACCACCACGCCCAACTTTTTTTTTTTTTCGAGGTAGGGTCTCACTCTAGCCCAGGATGACCTAGAATTCACTATGGTAGTCTCAGTGTGGCCTTGAACTCATGGCAATTCTACTATGTCTGCTTTTTAAATGCTGGGATTAAAGGCAAGCACCACCATACCTGGCTCTGATCCTAGATTTTTGATTGAAAACTAAGGCAAATATATATAGTGAAAATTGTTATTAAAGGACATTAAGGGCTGGAGAGATTGCTTAGTGGTTAAGGTGCTTGCCTGCAAAGCCTAAGGACCCATGTTTGATCTCTCTCCAGATCCCATGTAAGCCAGATGCACAAAAGTGATGCAAGCACGAGGTTGCACATGCACACTAGGTGGCGCAAGCATTGCAGTGGCTGACGTCCTGGTGTGCCAATTCTCTCTCTCTCTCTTACATATACTCTCTAAAAAAGAAGAGATGAAGAAATTAAATAAATGCCAAAAGAAATGAATCATAGTAAATCTGTACAATGAAATACTTTGTTAATAGGTTTAACTTGTCATGTGAAAGTGTTTGACACAAAAAGACCCTTGCCATCGTGAATGCACCAGATCTCATCTGATCTGGGAAGCTATGCACTGTTCAGTCTAGTTAGTACTTGGATGGGAGAAATACAAAGAGACTGAAGTTACTACCACCCTTCTCAGACCCCACAGATCAGACGAACAATGACATTCTTTTTTTTTTTTTTTTTTTTGGTTTTCGAGGTAGGGTCTCACTCTGGTCCAGGCTGACCTGGAATTAACTATGTATTCTCAGGGTGGCCTGGAACTCACGGCGATCCTCCTACCTCTGCCTCCCGAGTGCTGGGATTAAAGGCGTGAGCCAACACACCCGGCCAAACAATGACATTCTTTTAAGGTAAATTTACACTGCTGTAATTTTCTCTAGTACATTCTCAACACTACTATGTCAATGAATGGTGAGAGAAATCATAAACAGTAGCATTTACTGATTCCTGAGATAAATCATAAACAGTAGCATTTACTGATTCCTGCCAGTATAAATACTTTCAACCGTGGCCAATTTTAAGCTACAAAAATGGCTGATTTGAACAAAGTGATGGAGAAAAATGGGAAGTAGCCTCATTACCTAGCATTTATTTATACTTAGAATTTTACAAGCATAAGTAGGAATAGACAATTGCCTTAAACAGGTTACTTTCTCACTGCTGTAAACAAAGAACTGAGCAGAACAACTTCAGAAAGGAAAGGGTTTAATTTGGCTTGAAGTTTTGAGGGGACACAGTCCATAGTGTCAGGAAGGCATGGCAGCAGGAGCAGGAGGTCAGGCTGGTCCCATTTCAGCTACACTCACTAAGCACAGTAAATGAATAGGAAGCTGGGCTAAGCTACAAAACTTCAAGCTGCTGCTTCCTCCAGAAAAGCTCTACCTCGTAAGGGTTCTCCAGCCTTCCCAAACAACATCACCTGTTGGGGAACAAATATGGGGCTATGGGGGAGGCTGGGCATGTTGGCACATGCCTTTGGGAGGCGGAGGTAGGTGGATTCCAGGTCAGTCTGGACTACAGTAAGACCTTGCTTCCAAAAGCCAAAAAAGAAAAAAAAAAACAACCTAAAAAAATAAGATTGTACATAGAGAAAATTAATAAAATAAATACATATGAGATACATATTTCCTTTGCTGTAAATTAAAAAAAAAACTACAAATAGACTGGATAAACTTGTCATTTGAGACAAATGGAAAAAAGTAAAACACCTTCAATTCTCTCTGCACCCACAAAATGGCAGATGAAGGTTATTTCATTGGTATTTTTTTCCTCATCATTTAAGGAAAGTGAACTTTCTAAGCTATTGAACTTTAAAGGAACAATTAATCCCTATTGTATTAAACTGAACAAGGCCATATAAAAAGAAGGAATACTTTGTATTAAATATTATCATGGTAGATTAACTCTGTTGTTAAAATCTGTCAAGATCAGGAAATAAAATTCTATGCCTAGAGATGTCATCTCATTCATAAATATTAATGAGAACTCTTTCTTTAAGTGAACTTTTAAGCCTGCAACATCTTAAGAATTCATGTTCCATGATGAATTAATAACTATTTCAGAATACCAGAATGATTCAATATTAAGAAATAAGGGCTGGGGAGATTGCTCAGTGTGAGGACTGGAGTTAAGATCCCCAGCACCAACATAATTGTGGGTGGCATAGTGGCTGGCCTGTAATCCAGATATTTAGGAAGATAGTTCAGTGGGTAAAGTGCAAGCATGTGGACTTGAGTTTGGACCCCAGTACCCATGTACAATGACCCATGCTGGTCATTGCAGTGCATGCCAGTAATCACAGCACTACGGAGGCAGAAACAGGCAGATCATTAGCTCATCTAGTGGAATCAGTGAGCTCTAGTGAGTGATTTCTGTATCAAAAAAGTAAGGCGGGGAACAACTGAAAAGGACACCTGACATCAACCTCTGACTTCCATATGCACTTGCTTATGGGCAGTTGAACCAAACACTGAGAACACACATGGTAAAGATAAAAACTAAAAAAAAAAAAAAAAAAAAACTACACTTCTCAAAGATGAGGTCAACCTGTGTCTCTCAGACAGATAATAGGACATTAAAAAATTCTTGCATAAAGAAATTCAACCAAGGGCTGTTAGAGACAGACATAATGAAAAAATTAGCCGGGCGTGGTGGTGCACGCTTTTAATCGCAGCACTCGGGAGGCAGAGGTAGGCGGATCACCATGAGTTTGAGACCACCCCTAGACTACATAGTGAATTCCAGGTCAGCCTGGACGAGAGTGAAACCCTACCTCGAAGGACAAAACTAAAAACAAAAACAAAATCTTTAAATCATAAAAGGTATATACTTGAACATATCTGATAACGTGAGGAGGGAAGAAATCCTAGAAAATGTGCTATTCTGTTTTGTGTCCATATCACAGACTACCTGAGATAATCTAATTGACCAAAAGCAGGAGATTGGCTAGGAAGTTTAATGTAACAAGGCCCCCCAAGGAGTTCTTGGCAATCTCTACCTTGGTGGAAGACAGAAATGCCAAAATGGAGAGCGTTTTTTGTTTGTTTGTTTGTTTTTAAAATCTCTTTTTTTTTCTCCAAAGGAGTGCCCTTTTCCATGAAACCAGGCTTGAGGAGGTACCTAAGACCTCAAGACCCCTGGACAACTGGCATGGGGACTAGACTGACAAGCTCATCCTTCCTTCCTCATGCACATTCTGCTTGGGGCTCAGCTCAGCTCAGAGGCTTTCTGATTTACTTTACTTCCGAAAGGAGCTATTTCTGGGGAACCTTCCCTACTATGAAAGAGCCCTGTTTTATTTCCTTCTCTTAATCTCTATAATAATAGCTTTCTAAAGCTCAATCTCAGTACTCCATGGATTTTATTCCTTGATATGACAAAAACATGGAGGCCATTGACTCAATGGAAGTTTTGTGCAAGCATGGGTGTCCAGCACCCTAACTCCTGATTTAGAAGCCCAGCCAAAAGCAATTCTCATGTCATAATGAATAAGGAAAATGTCTTATTTTTGCTCATGGTTTCATAGATTTCAGTCCTGATCATTTGGCACTGTATAATGATGGTAGTATGTGGCAGAGGGGGTGACACTTCATGGAAGACAGGAATGAGTGAAAGAAATAGGGGTCTGGAGAGATGGCTTAGGGGTTAAGGCACTTGCCTGCGAAGCCTAAGGACCATTGTTCAACCCTCCACATACCACATAAGCCAGACGCACAAAGGTGAGGCAAGCACAAGGTCCCACATGCCCACTAAGTGGCACAGTGTCTGCAGTTTGATTTCAGTGGCTGAAGCTCTGGTGTGCCAAGTGTTTGTCTCTCTCTCTCTCTCTCTCACTGTCTCTAAAATTAAAAAAATAAATAATAAGAGAGAGGGATCTAGTATCCCCTTCGAGAGAACACCCTCAATGATCTAATTTCCTCCCTCTAAGATCCACCTTCTACAGGTTCTTCCACCTCCCAATGTCACTATGGGCGGAAGACCCAGCTTTCAACACAGAGACCTTTGGGAATCACAATCATTTTTTATTAAAAACCTCTTATACTATTTATGTCTTCACCAAAGTATACTTTTCTTAAGTCAAACACTAATATGTACCATATAATCAGTAAATCTGTGGAACAAACAAGTGAAAATAGAATTTTTCTAGAAACACTTTGAAGTTAAATAAAGTAATTTAATAAATAATTTAACTGAAATGCAATAAATAAGCACAGTAATCTGAGGTCTTTAGAAGAAGGAGCCTTTTCTGGAAGATTCTACATGTAGTATAGTCAGTATCCCTATGAAAGCAGATGGAGTTTGGAGTTGAAGATATCTGTCAGAGGCTTGCTTGCCTAAGTGTGATGTTACTAAAATATATGCCGCTTTGGTTTTCAAATATAATTGTAGATATTTAAAAATTACACTGAACCGTTCAAACTATGTATGTAAAACTTATGTAACTTACCCTCTTACAAATTCATTTCTTGGTTGCTGAGCTATTTCCTGTTATTTTAGACTTCAGACTAGATGAAATCCAACCAGTTCAAAAGTAATTTACATCTAGGCCATGACACAAACCCCAAATTCTAAAATTACTTTTCAAAATGCTGAAAATACTTTTCCTTGGCTTCTGCTGAAAAAAAGTGTCCACATGATTCTTTCATATAGGTCAAATAGTACAATCAAGATATTAGGGTTCTTTTTTTCCCTGAACTTTCACATATTAGATTGTGAAGTATGCACACCATGTTCAGCTACCTAATGTGTTAGAAAAAAAGAATTTAACTCTCATCCAAGACCAAAAAGAGAAAGTTCATTCATCAAGGTCCACGTTGATCATGACTACTAAAAAGAGTATATCTTGGCTCCTGGCACAGTGTGTAGATACATGAAATTGTGTTAGTTCTTAAAAAAAAAACTTTTATTTTCATTTATTTATTTGAGAGAAAGAAGGATAGAGAGAGATAGAGATCTAGAGAGACAAAATGGGCTCACCAGTGCCTTCACGCTGCTACAAACAAACTCTAGACACACGTGCCACCTTGTGCATCTGGCTTACATGGGTCCTGGGGAGTTGAACCTGGGTCCTTTGGCTTTGCAGGCAAACACTGTAACCACTAAGACATCCCTCCAGCCCTATGTTAGTTTTTTTTTAAGTATGTGTATAAGTTGCTGCACTTGGAGCAGATGGGAAGAACATAAAAAGGAATTCAGAAGAGAATACTGCTACATAGGTAAGCTAAATCCATCCCATGAGGTCTTTTCTTGACATGAATATCACGGACTTTACTTGCATACTTAGTATGCAACTTGAAAATGCATGTGATGTATGCATGTGTACAAATATGTGCTCCCACGTGCGTACATGTGGAGGTCAGAGGACAATGTCAGTGATGTTTGTGCAGCAAGTGTTCTTACCCATTGAGCCATCTCTCTGGCCTCTGGATTGCTATTTTGAAAGTGTTTGAAAATGTATCTGGTGACAGCAAAATCCTTCTGTATTCATGCAGTGCAAAATTACACAAACAATACCCGATATTAAAGGTTACATTAAAGCAACACATGGCATGGATGTTTGCTTCATCTAATAGTAAACCCAAGCAAAAAGATGTCCAAGGGTATAGACATTATGATTTATTTATTTATATATGATTTATTCATATTTATATATAGTTTTAAAGCAGGCAAGACAAATATTGTTGATCAAGGACCATGATTACTTAATTCATGCAGAGATTCAAGCTATGAAACAAGTAAGGATATTGCAGGCATATAGGTCAGGCATGACATCATGATTAATGTGAAGAATGGTGTGTGTGTGTGTGTGTGTGTGTGTGTATGCATGCACCCACACACTCCCACATGTCTTGGTGTGGCATTCATTAAAACTATTGAAGTAAGCTAAATGAGTAAGAATGTATGTTTAGTAATCAGAAAATTGAGAGAATTATAATATTTTATCAATATTAGCTGAAGTTTCAAGTAGTCAATAGTCACTAAATAATTACACTTTTTAAGACAGACATAATTCAAAATACCAAATAACCTTTGTAGACAATTGCAATATTAGATGCTTTCTGTGGTGCTAGGGATGGAATCCAGGCTTTTAATACGTTTATGTTTTCCAGTTTCCTGACATAATCTCACACAAACCTCTTGCCTACTTCTTGAGGAAAATGAGAATAGCACATCTGGTTTCTGGAAACTAAAGTTGTTCTGGGTAGCTTGCACTTCATCACTGTAAAGGGAGTAATGAATTCTTGTGTCTTTTATTTTCTTTTGCATTATTTCCCTTTGTGTAATTGTCCTTCTGTGTTCACCCACCATGAATCTAGAAATCTAGTAGAGTGGCTTGCACTATGTTTGCTTGTCTACAAAACTGAGAGGCATGGGAACACTCATATGTTGTAACAGCACAGCATCTAGAATAAGAATGGCACCTTCATCTCTGCTACATCCTTTTGATGAAATATCTTTCGTATGTAGG
Organism: Orientallactaga sibirica; assembly: GCA_036365145.1. Classification (NCBI taxonomy): domain Eukaryota; kingdom Metazoa; phylum Chordata; class Mammalia; order Rodentia; family Dipodidae; genus Orientallactaga; species Orientallactaga sibirica. The sequence continues at coordinate 4,849,226 of JAEOAD010000982.1, forward strand.
AGGCTCCCAAGCTTCAGACTCAAGTTTTCAGAGAGGATTTCACAAAGGTGTTCTGGATCTCTTTGTCCATTTTCCCAATGTGGCCATATTGAATAAATCTCCTTTTTCTGTTTTCACTATTAATTTGGCTCTTTTAAGTGGCTTACTAAGGATTTGTGGCCAAGCCTGTCATGCTAAGGCTGCCAGACTCTGTCTCTAACCTCAATAACACAAATGATAAAATATATGTAAAATATATCTGTAGTTGGGACATGTGTATACTGCGATAGCAGTTGTTTATGGATTTACTCTGTAAATATTTGATGATAATTTGCAATCCTGCCTCCTATTACAGTTTTATTTCTTTTGTATTTATAGATCTATCCCAAAGACCCATGTGTGGTAGGTGCTATCATAGTCACAGCCCACATTTTAAGTGTCAAGTTTATCTATCTTTCTCTTTTATATTACCTATCTGTTTCTTGCTTCTTTTCCCTTGGTGCTGGCCTGTAACTCCCTGTAGTGGCATACACTTAACGTCCACAATGAGCTGTTGATCAGAGAGACCTACAAAGTTTCCCAAAAGAAGACAGATTTGTCAGAGCACTTGATGACCCAACAAAGGTTAATGGTAAGACCCTACTGCTGAAGACACCATATGCTGTTGGTACGAAACATGGAGAGACCTGGCTGGAATCTGAAAGAGAGTCAGTCCCCAGACAGTTGGCTTGTCTAGTGTCAGAAGATGCTACATGAGCTACTGGGGGAAAATGGCCAACATTTGTCCAAGCAACTTGTGGTCTAAGCTACTCAGTAGCAAACAACCTGATGTGATGCTCTCCCAAGTGTAATAGTGGCATTCAGCCATGGTGGGTAACCAACAGCTCTTGGATTGAATAACAGATCCTCTCGGTGGAACAGAACTCATAGCTGGAACTGGGAAACAAGTCAGAATCATATCCAAAAAACGAGTTCTCTCTCCAATACCAAGCTCCCACCAATCTTGGGCTACAAGGGGGCCTACACCTATTAAATTCTCTCTAAACTAATAATGGTTATCCCATTTATTGGGTGCTGACTTCACTCTCTGTTGGAGAATCTGCTTCTCTTCTTCAGATGGACGCAGAACCTGAGGAGAGAATCAGCCCATCACACCACACTGGGGTCCCAGCTGAAACCATAGAGTAATTGGGGAAATGAGCAAGAGTGCTGCTTTCTTGGTGAACCTGGTATCGGCACAAGGGTGAAGGAGATAGACACAGAGGACACTCGACTCCTACCAAACCAGAGATCCAGAGACACAGAGGCTCCCAAGACTTCATCACTGAAGTAGACCTAAAATGAACCCAACACAGCCCAGGGAAATTCGTGGATGAGGGGACAGAAAGAGTGTTAGAGCCACAAGTTGGAACATTATGCGCAGAAACATTGCTTCTTCCCCATAACTAATGGCTACCCCCACAATGCACAACCCACAATCCCCATGGGGATATCTGGCATACCCAACAAGGAGGGTCCCTTTGGAGGGGGGAGGTCAGGGATCAGGGTAAGGATGGTATCAACATGTGCTGTTTACACACTGAGTATATACACAACTACTAAAGAAAAAAATGATAAAAAGATAGCTCATCCACTATGCCCTTTGCATGGGTAGGTTTTGTTTTAAACAATACCTAGGCTTCTGTATTTTGTAGTTAAAGTAGAAAAATTTAAGTCAACAACCAAACACATAGCCACATATTCTTGTCTTTCTATTCAAATACACAAATGTACATAAACACTTATGGTTTTCATTTGACAAAAGAAAAAATAAGATTCTACTTCCTCTCTGTCCCTCTCCTTCTGGCTCTCTCTGTCTCTCCTTCTTGCTGTCTCTGTCTCTGTCTCTGTCTCTGTCTCTGTCTCTCTCTCTCTCTCTCTCTCTGGCTCTTCCCTCTTCCTGTTCCCTCTCCCTTTCTTCCTCTCTGTTTCTGGTGCCTCTTGCTTCCTATGGCTTAAGACTCTCCCAGTCTCTCTCCTGGCATTAAAATAAAGTCTTGTGGGCTAGAGAAATGGCTTAGCTGTTAAGGCATTTGCCTATGAAGCCAAAGGACCAAGATTCGATTCCCCAGGACCCACATAAGCCAGATGCACAAGGGGCACATGCATCTGGAGTTCGTCTGCAGTAGCTAGAGGCCCTGGCATGCCCATTCTCTCTGACTGTCTCTCTTCTCTCTTTCTCTCTCTTTCTCTGCTTGCAAATAAATAAATAAATACATTTTTGAAAAAGTCTCATACCCAAGAAATTGTCTCAGTTCCTCTATCCCACACTCAAAACCTGACATTAAAGCTGTGCTGGCAAGGAATGGAGGTGGCACCAGGACAAACTGCTTTCTTACCCTATTTCTGCTTTGCCTTCTTCTGCCTTTGCTTTGGCTTCAGCCCCTTTTCCTTCTCCACGTGGGCTTGTGGTCTCCCTCTCTGTTAGAGATGTCAGTCTATGGTCACTTAACTCTCTGCTTTTCTGGGTCAATGGTGAAATAGAGGACTGTGTGGTGGATGAAAGCTGTTCACTTCATGATGGACAAGAACCAGGGAAAAGAGATATCCTTGAAAGATAATATTGCCTGACTCAGGGACTTACTTCCTTCAATCTGACCTCACCTCAAGCATTGTGACCTCATCATCCCATTGATGATATCAGAGCCCTCATCATCCATTCACATGTCAAGGCCCCACCTCGACCACTGTTATACTGGGGACCAAGCTTTCAAGTCATGAGCCTCAAGTGAGCACTTGAAGACAGCTAGACCACAATGGGGAGCAGGCTGAGGCGTTCTAATTGAATGAAGGCAGAAGGTCGGAAGATGGTTCAGTAGGTCAAGGTGCTTGCTTGCATATCGGTAGAGGGTAGAGGGTGTTTGGGGAAGAAGGATGGTGTTTCTATTCTTTGAAGGCAGTCCACTGATTTGTTTGAATCAAGAGATAGAACTATGACTTCTGGTAATAATTAGAATTATATTCTCAATACTATCTTTTTCTTGTAACTTATATGGAACTCACAAGACTCAGCTTAAAGTATAAGGTAGACGTATACATTTCCTTTCTATTTGTTGTGTCACTGAATTGAAACATTAATTCCTCAGGGAGGGGGTTGGCTCATAGGATTCAGGAAGCAAAATAATCAAGGTTCAAGAAGTAAAAAAAAAAGGGGGCCTCAGGCACCTAAAACTTCTAAGACACACAAATCCCCTCCTTCAAGTTTATGAAAGCAGTGAAACCTTCTGACAACAGGGAAATCTCTGATGGGAAGTGGTGAGAACATCAGGGATACACGTTTTGAGAGTAGTTGCCCATACTGGGGTTGGTTTGGAGGTGATACAGCTTCCTTTGGGTTACCCATTATCCTCTAAGTAACCCCTCATCCACACTTCTATAAATAACCCCAATAAATTATTGTTTCACCAAGCTATACTTGGGTGGAATTGTTTGATAAATCACTGGTACCCTATCTGGAGTAAATACATATTTGTCCATGTCTCTCCAGGAAAAGTTACACAACCCTACTGGATTTTAAAATTATCTTTGGATATTGCAGTTTTGGATTACAGCACATACAATAACTTCTAAATGGGAATTTTCCCTGGGAAGCAACCCACTATTGCAGTCTTCAAATATTTCAAACACTCCGTTTTAAATTAATAAAAGGTGGCTATAAAACCACACAAGAATCGGCAATAGTTTTCAACTCACAGTGTCAACTGGTTTGTTCTTGCTTCCTTAATAGTGGCCAATGTGTGGTTTGGACCTGAAACTGTAGGAAATTCTGTTAATATTAAGAAACCATTTTCTTGTTCTATAACAGGTTAGGAATGTACCAATACTCAAAAGCTAAAAACAAAAACAGTTTGATAAAATGTTGCAGTCAATAGTACACACATTTCTTCTTCTGTAGTCAGGTAGTTTGAATTTTGAACAGTGATGGTAAAAGTTTGTGAACACATGGAAAAAGAGGATAATATGTTGAGAGCACTTAGCCATCTAGTACATATCACCAAACAAACCCTGCAAGTAGGTGGTACTAACCCCTGTTTATACATGCATTCCTTTACAACGAGCTCTCTATGAATGCATTGTTTCATTCATTCATTCCTTTATGTAGCCACATGGTAATTCATGTGTATATTTGTATAAGTTTCTTGTTCCTGCTATAAACACACACACACACACACACACACACACACACACACACACACACACACCACAATGTAGCAGAAAACAGAAGCATAAAAATGACTCAGGTCTGGAGGTCAGAAATTTGAAATGGGGCTTCCTGGACAAGAATGCAGGTGTCAACAGATTATGACCCTTCTGAGGCTCTGATTTGGAGGAAGTCATCTTTTCCTTTGCTTTTGAAAATTCTAAATGACACTGACATTTTCCCCTCTTGGCCGTTTACTCCTTTAGAATATATCTGCACTTCCTTCTACTTTTGATCCTTCCACCAACATTTTACAAGGGCCTTTGAGATCACACTGGGATAAATACAAAATAATCCATGATCACTTCCACATCTCTAGATCCATAATCACATATGAAAAAATCTATCTTGCTATTTAGACTTATAGTCTCAAACTGTCTGGGAACTAGAACATGGACATATTGTAAAATATGGGATGTGGATCATTCTGCCTGGCATAACATTCTTAATAGACACTACATGCCATCTGACAAGTAGAGCCATACTTACTGATTAAATTTTGAACTTCAGATATTATTTTAACATTGGAAAATTTATTTGGGTCTTCACTAAGAAGAGAATTTTAGCAGCCCTACATATCCTCCATTGTAGTTTGAATGTAATGCTCATGTATTGGAATAGGTGGCCCCAGGCTGGTGGTGTTATTTTTGGAGTTAGTTTAAACTTTAGGAAATGGAGCCTCAGTAGAGGAAATGAGTTATTAGTGGTGGGCCTTGAAGTATGATAGCCCAGTTCCATTTCCTGTGTAGACTCTGCTTCCTAACTTCAGAGGCACTGTGACCAGCCACTCACTCTCTTGCAACCATGCATTGTACAACATGACGAACTGTATCTCCTCAAACTGTAAGCCAAAATAATCCTGTCATACCTTATGTTGATTTTTTCAGGTATTTGGCTACAACAAGAAAAAAATATGCTTTCTAATTCTTATTTCACACTCTGAGTACACACACATGCATGCACACATACACACTACCATTTCTTTATGACATCCTTTTGTTTTCAACATATAGTTGTATATTTTGTGTTTTTAAAAATAAATCAATTTTTAAATGTGGGAAATGGAAGTGAACGTTTACTGGAGCATATCTTACGTAGCTCGGAGCTTGCTTTGATGATGTTCTACCACATTAAATTGTATACATCCTGAATTACTTTTGATTTTAAAAAGTCATTTTTTTCTTTTGATTATAAAATAAATGAACACATTTCATGAGCCCCATAATGTCCCAGGAACTCCAGGCAGTATGGCTTTACTTGTATATGCACACAATTTCAGTTGAAATGGGCATTTTCCCAGAATGTCTCCGTGTGTTTTCTCTTTCTGGTGAAAATAAGCATATACTACTGAAACATACAGTAAATTATTTGTTCTTCTTGTCCACAATTTTACAGAATCTACTCCATTCCATTCTTTCATCAAATGATAATGAACCTTTAATTCTAATTTTGGCTGGCCGTTTCTAGGAAGGCCTTTTTTCATTTGTCATTTATTTTATTTCTTAGTTTTTCCCAATGCTAGCAAGTTAATCTATGGACCTTTTATTTAAAAAGTTATTTATGTGTGTGTGTGTGTGTGTGTGTGTGTGTGTGTGTGTGTACACCAGGGTCTCTTGTTGCAGCAAATGAAGTTCAGACACATATACCACTTTTGTATCCAGCTTTACGTGGGTTCTGAGGATCATTTCCTGAACTAATAGCCTTGCAAGTAAACACATTTAACCATTCAGCCAACCTCCTGGAACTTGTTTATAAGCAAAAAATATACTCATTGATATCTAAGCATTCATTCTTTATATTTATTACTTGTTTTCTTAAGGTATATCTCCAAGTTGTAGCATCAGAAAGGGTACTTAGAAATGGAAAATTTAAGAAGTGTCAATGTATTTATGCTTTACTTGAAGTTCATTGATAGTTTGAGTTCATGCCATGTTTTTCATGAAAACTTGGAGACATCACTACTTATTCTCTATAGTCACAGGCACAGTTGAAATATCTAAAACAATTTTTAATCTTGCTCACTTGTGGTAAATTTATAATGACTATTTTGCTTTATGATGTCTGAAGTTAATTTTACTCTTAATACTCTGTGATTTTACATGGACATGAGATTCTTTTCATTCATCTTAACTTTCACCTAAAATCATGTTTCTAATTCTCCATTTTATTTCAAGGTTATAAAGTGTCTAATTAGGGGCAATGGAATTATATGATATATTATTTTAAACCAACAGCATAGTAAGTTCTTAGAGATTTCATTCATTCTGTTTTCATCAGATATGTTTCAGTTTTATGGGCCCCTACTGTTTGGCCAAATTAGATTGGAAACTGAAGAGAAAGGAATGCCTCTAGCATTGAGCAGCTCATTTTGGAGAAAAATAACAGAGGAAAAACCAGTGGGTCATTTTGACCTAGTGCTCATTAAATCATCTTGATAATGGCTAATAGAAAAGAGTTTAGTATGTGAAATAATAATGAACAATTTGTGAAAGGTGTGATATATATAGTACTGCTATCAGTATCCATTTGTAGGGTTTGGCATTTTGATATAACATAGGTTCAATATTTTATCCTGATCTTTTGTAATTTCCTTTCTTCTAAACATGAAGGAACAAATAAACCAAAACCCCAATTAGAAGATTGCAGGTCAGATTGTGCATGATGCTTTCAAATATATTAATTAATAGTACTTTGGGGCATATCGTATATGAAGTTTTGTTTATGTGTATGCATGCTTTATGTATGTAGGTACACATCTGTTCGCAGTGCAGGTGGAGGCCAGAGGACAACTTTGGATGTCATTCCCCAGGAATGCTGCCTAACTGTTTGAGACTAGGTTTCTCATTGGCATGCAGCTCATATTTAAACTAGACTAATCTTCCAAAGAGCTCCAGGGATCATCTAGTGTCCTCCTCCCCAGCACTAGAATTACAGGCACACACTGCCACACCTGGCACTTTATGAGAATACTGGGGATTGAATTTATATCATCCTGCTTGCAAGGCAAGCACTTTAGTTGCTGAGCTATCTCCCTCACAACTGTTTATATAATTTTATTTTATTTTATTTTTTGGTTTTTTGAGGTAGGGTCTCATTCTGGCCCAGGCTGACCTGGAATTCACTATGTCTCTGGGTGGCCTCAAACTCACAGTAATCCTCTCACCTCTGCTTCCCAAGTGCTGAGATTGAAGGTGTGAGCCACCACGCCCAGCTTGTTTATATAATTTTAAATGTTTTTATTAATTTATTTGCAGAGAGAGAAAAAGAGAGTACACCAGAGCCTCTTGCCACTGCAAGTGAGATACAGATGCTTGTGCCACTTTGTGCCTCTGGCTTTACATGGGTACTGAGGAATTGAACCCAGCTTGTTAGGCTTTGAAATCAAATGCCTTTAACTGCAAAGTCATCTCTTTTTGTCTATATATAGATTTTTGGGGAGACTCTGATATCCTTAGATATTGTTTACTACTTGTCCAAATTCATCAGTTTTTAGATTTGCACTGTAAAGCACTGGGATAGGTGATTTTGAGTACAATAATGAATATCACATAGATATAACTTAGGAGCTTGAACAATCTACCAGATATTGAGAAGTAGCTCAGTCATAAAGTTATATACTGGTGCCAGCAATTAGGAATATAAAAAGTCATTAATTTTTTTTTTTTTTTGGTTTTTCGAGGTAGGGTCTCGCTCTGGTCCAGGCTGACCTGGAATTCACTCTGTAGTCTCAGGGTGGCCTCGAACTCTTGGCGATCCTCCTACCTCTGCCTCCCAAATGCTGGGATTAAAGGTGTGCGCCACCACACCCGGCTTTAAAATTTATTTTTATTGACAACTTCTTTAATTGTAGACAATATCCCACGGTACTTCCCTCCCTCCCCCCACTTTCCCTTTTGAAACTCCACTCTCCATCATATCCCTTCCCCCTTTCAATCAGTCTCTCTTTTAATTTTGAAGTCATCATCTTTTCCTCTTATTATGATGGTCTTGTGTACATAGTTTCAGGCACTGCGAGGTCATGGATATCCAGGCCATTTTGTGTCTGGAGGAGCACATTGTAAGGAGTTGTGCCCTTCCTTTGGCTCTTACATTCTTTCCGCCACCTCTTCCACAATGGACCCTGAGCCTTGGCAGGTGTGTTAGAGATGTTTCAGTGTTGAGCACTCCTCTGTCACTTCTTCTCAGTACCATGGTGCCTTCTGCCATCTGAAAAGAGAAGCTTCTCTAACCAAAAGTGAGAGTAGCATTAATATATGGGTATATTTGTACTATGTAAGAACACCTTAAGTAATAGGAAACATCTGAAATAACTCTGGAAAATGAGAAGTACCTTAGAATATTCATTAATTACATTTCCATAGCTAAGAACAAATACTTACTAGAAACAATGTAAGAAGGATTTCTTTTGGCTCATGGTTTCAGAGGATTTGGTTCATTATGGCCAGCTCTATTGCATGTAATTCCATACTGAGGCAGAAAATCATAGAAGTGGGAGAATATAGCAATGGTTGAACAATTTATGTTGGACAGGAAGTGCAAAGAGAAACTGAGAGAGGCCAGGGATAAGACAATCCCAAGGATCTAGTCCCACGGATCAACTTTGTCCAACTAGGCCTCATGTGCTAGTCTCAAGAGCTTCCAAAAATAGTGACACCATCTGGGGACCAAGCTCCAAACATATTATACATTTGGAAGTACACTTACTATCCAAACAATAGCTGCATCAATACCAGAAACACATTGTGCAGAAGCACAGGGTACAAATGTGTTGTGAAACGGGGAAATTCATCAGCTATTTTTAAATTTTATTTATTTATTTATTAGAGAGAGAGAGAGAGAGAGAGAGAGAGAGAGAGAGAGACTGGGCTTACCAGGGCCTTTGGCTACTGCAAACAAACTCCAGATGCATGCACCACCTTGTGCATTTGGCTTACATGGGTCCTGGGGACTCGAACCTGGGTCCTTTGGCTTTGCAGGCATCTAGCCAGCCCCATCATCAGCTTTACTAGATACAATATTTATGATTTAAACAGAATGGAATGCATGCTAAAAATTTGGAATGGAGACAGTTCTTAGAGAACTAGAATTCCAAGAACAGGGTTTGTACTTAATGAAGTGATAATAATGATTGGTATCTTTGTTGTATGTGTGTGTGTGTGTGTGTGTGTGTGTGGATATGTGGCATTTGTGTGTATGTTTACAGTACTAAGAATTGAATATAAGACCATGTTCATGTAATCATATTTAACATATTTGTTTTGAATTTTTAATTATATGTAAAAATTGTGAACATTAATGGAAGGTGAATCTTGCAGTGTAAAAGAGTAGAGACTGGAGGCCAAAAGAATACAGAACAGGTTCTTAGAAAAGCTGAACGTCATAGGCTTCAGAATTGGAAAATGATGAATTTTAGAACTGATTAGATGGTGAATAACTTGCTACTGTGAGCAAAACTATTGAATGAGCCCTCCCAAATGAACATTAAGAACATCATATGAGATGGAGATGTCATTCAATGCTAGGGTATTTGCATAATATGGGCACAACTAGGTTTCCATCCCTAGCATCATAATAAAAAAACAAATACTCTAGATAATCTCAAAGTAGAAAATTCCAAGTTTAAAACATTATTATTATTATTATTATTATTATTATTATTATTAGCATGTATGTTAGGATGTGTGTATTGGTGCATGCATGCCACACTGCATGTGCAGAGGTCAGAGGACACCCAAACGTGTTGGCCTGCCTGTTCACATTGAATGAAACAGGGTCTTTCTTGATATTTTTGTCACTGGAAGGCCAGACTAGCTGGCCTTCAAGATCCCTGAATTTCAGACTCCAAATCAATTGCTGTAGGCACATTGGGATCACAGGTTCATGTGCGACTTTCATCTGCTTTCCATAGACGCTGGGGACATGAGCTCCAGTTGGCAGCTGGTGTAGTAAGTGCCTTTAACCACTCATCCACCTTCCCAGCCCAGATTGTCAAATAAGGTATCAACATCAGTTTTCTGTTGCTTTTGCAGAAAATTACTAACGTGGAGACTTCAAACTACATTTGTGTAGGAGGTGATAATTCTGTAGCTCAAAACTCAAGGAAGACATGGCTGTATTCTCTGAGTTTGGTCTTATGTGGACAAAGTCAAGATGAAAGAAGTCTAAACTCTAACCTACATCTCTTAAATCAGTTTGCATCAAGTTCAGTATGTTAGCTGTTTTTGTTTTTCTGTGTCCACAACATGTGACAGGAGCAACTTATGGGAGGAAGCATTGATTTTCCCAGTTTCAGTTCCTCATGGCAGAGGAAGCACGTGGAGTTCCCGGATTTGTGGTCTAGGATCCTCACATCTTAGTGAATCAGGAAGCAGAGGCTCTGCCAGAACTGGAGATCATGTTCAAAGCTCACACCCAATGATCCATTTCTGCATTGTTAAAAACTTTCTATTGACAACTTCCATAAATATAAACAATATACCAAGATCATAATTCCCACCCATCACCCTCTCTTTTCTCCCTCCCAAATCTTCACCTCCGCTGAACCCTTTCTTCTTTCCAACTAGCCTCTCTTCTATTTTGCTGTCATCACTATTTTCCTACTATTATGCAGGTCTTATGTAAGTAGCATTAGCCACTGTGAGATCATGAATATTATGACCACTTTGTGTCTGTAGAATATTCATTAATTACATTTCCATAGCTAAGAACAAATACTTACTAGAAACAATGTAAGAAGGATTTCTTTTGGCTCATGGTTTCAGAGGATTTGGTTCATTATGGCCAGCTCTATTGCATGTAATTCCATACTGAGGCAGAAAATCATAGAAGTGGGAGAATATAGCAATGGCTGAACAATTTATGTTGGACAGGAAGTGCAAAGAGAAACTGAGAGAGGCCAGGGATAAGACAATCCCAAGGATCTAGTCCCACGGATCAACTTTGTCCAACTAGGCCTCATGTGCTAGTCTCAAGAGCTTCCAAAAATAGTGACACCATCTGGGGACCAAGCTCCAAACATATTATACATTTGGAAGTACACTTACTATCCAAACAATAGCTGCATCAATACCAGAAACACATTGTGCAGAAGCACAGGGTACAAATGTGTTGTGAAACGGGGAAATTCATCAGCTATTTTAAAATTTTATTTATTTATTTATTAGAGAGAGAGAGAGAGAGAGAGAGAGAGAGAGACTGGGCTTACCAGGGCCTTTGGCTACTGCAAACAAACTCCAGATGCATGCACCACCTTGTGCATTTGGCTTACATGGGTCCTGGGGACTCGAACCTGGGTCCTTTGGCTTTGCAGGCATCTAGCCAGCCCCATCATCAGCTTTACTAGATACAATATTTATGATTTAAACAGAATGGAATGCATGCTAAAAATTTGGAATGGAGACAGTTCTTAGAGAACTAGAATTCCAAGAACAGGGTTTGTACTTAATGAAGTGATAATAATGATTGTATCTTTTTGTTGTATGTGTGTGTGTGTGTGTGTGTGTGTGGATATGTGGCATTTGTGTGTATGTTTACAGTACTAAGAATTGAATATAAGACCATGTTCATGTAATCATATTTAACATATTTGTTTTGAATTTTTAATTATATGTAAAAATTGTGAACATTAATGGAAGGTGAATCTTGCAGTGTAAAAGAGTAGAGACTGGAGGCCAAAAGAATACAGAACAGGTTCTTAGAAAAGCTGAACGTCATAGGCTTCAGAATTGGAAAATGATGAATTTTAGAACTGATTAGATGGTGAATAACTTGCTACTGTGAGCAAAACTATTGAATGAGCCCTCCCAAATGAACATTAAGAACATCATATGAGATGGAGATGTCATTCAATGCTAGGGTATTTGCATAATATGGGCACAACTAGGTTTCCATCCCTAGCATCATAATAAAAAAAAACAAATACTCTAGATAATCTCAAAGTAGAAAATTCCAAGTTTAAAACATTATTATTATTATTATTATTATTATTATTATTATTAGCATGTATGTTAGGATGTGTGTATTGGTGCATGCATGCCACACTGCATGTGCAGAGGTCAGAGGACACCCAAACGTGTTGGCCTGCCTGTTCACATTGAATGAAACAGGGTCTTTCTTGATATTTTTGTCACTGGAAGGCCAGACTAGCTGGCCTTCAAGATCCCTGAATTTCCAGACTCCAAATCAATTGCTGTAGGCACATTGGGATCACAGGTTCATGTGCGACTTTCATCTGCTTTCCATAGACGCTGGGGACATGAGCTCCAGTTGGCAGCTGGTGTAGTAAGTGCCTTTAACCACTCATCCACCTTCCCAGCCCAGATTGTCAAATAAGGTATCAACATCAGTTTTCTGTTGCTTTTGCAGAAAATTACTAACGTGGAGACTTCAAACTACATTTGTGTAGGAGGTGATAATTCTGTAGCTCAAAACTCAAGGAAGACATGGCTGTATTCTCTGAGTTTGGTCTTATGTGGACAAAGTCAAGATGAAAGAAGTCTAAACTCTAACCTACATCTCTTAAATCAGTTTGCATCAAGTTCAGTATGTTAGCTGTTTTTGTTTTTTCTGTGTCCACAACATGTGACAGGAGCAACTTATGGGAGGAAGCATTGATTTTCCCAGTTTCAGTTCCTCATGGCAGAGGAAGCACGTGGAGTTCCCGGATTTGTGGTCTAGGATCCTCACATCTTAGTGAATCAGGAAGCAGAGGCTCTGCCAGAACTGGAGATCATGTTCAAAGCTCACACCCAATGATCCATTTCTGCATTGTTAAAAACTTTCTATTGACAACTTCCATAAATATAAACAATATACCAAGATCATAATTCCCACCCATCACCCTCTCTTTTCTCCCTCCCAAATCTTCACCTCCGCTGAACCCTTTCTTCTTTCCAACTAGCCTCTCTTCTATTTTGCTGTCATCACTATTTTCCTACTATTATGCAGGTCTTATGTAAGTAGCATTAGCCACTGTGAGATCATGAATATTATGACCACTTTGTGTCTGGAAGACAGTATTGTAAGCACTCTTCCCCTTCCTTTGGTTCTTAATTCTTTTTGCCACCTCTTCTGCAATAGTTCTTGAGCTTTGGAGGGTATGACAGAGATGTATCTCTTAGTGATGGAAACTCCACTGTCATTTCTCAGCACATTGGCAAGTTTTGAGTCATCCCAGTGGTCACTGCCATCTGAAAGGAGAAGCTTCTCTAACCAAAAGTGAAAGTAGCATTAATATATGAGTACAAATATAAGTATTTAGAGGGCATTTGATGGGCATAATATATCCATTTAGCCAGATAGCAGAAGTAGTTTCCCCCTTAGGGCTTATTACTTCCCAAGCTTTGGATTAAGTTTTCAATACCAGGCAGGAATTCTTTCCTGTGCATCAGGCCTCAAGTCCAACCAGAGAACAGTTTGTTTCCCCCATAACAGATCTGCCACTATTGTACCAGTTGGTACATTTGGCCTGGATGTCCAGCCATAGAGCCTGCAGGGTACAATGGTGGTTAGCACTGTTGATGACTCTTCCCCCAGATGCCATATAGATCTTTCCAGTATCGTGACAGCTAGTCAACAAGAAGGGGGCTTCCAGCTCTGCTCCAGTTTGGTTTCCCTGTGACCCATTTCTGTTAGCTAGGACCTGATTCCCACAACATCACTACCAGTTGGGAACTGAGAGTTCAAACGTATGAACCTGTGGAAAACATTTCCTGTTCAAACCCTAGCATTCATTCATGGTAGATTTTAGCAACTTGCAACTTTATGTAGTGGTTCCCTTCTGATCCCTACAGTATTTAGGACTTCCACTTCCATTAACAACAAGAGAAAACACTCTCCTTTGAAAGATTCATGGGAGATGAATCTACCCACAAAGATAAATATTCCTCTTAATTAATTCAAGATCAAGTGTTTAGTAACTTTATACCTTTAAAATGTCCTTTTTGTACACACTTGTGAATGCACCACATGTACAAATGGCACAATACACCAAACACACAAATAAATAGGTAATACTTTTTTTAAACTTTTTTTTATTTTTTAGTATTTTTTTTGGAGAGAGACAAAGAGGGAGAGAGAGAGAGAGAGAGAGAGAGAGAGAGAGAGAGAGAGAGAAGACAGAGATGGGCGCGGCAGCAGTGTCTCAGCTGCTGCGAACGAAATCCAGATGTGTGCGCCCCCTTGTGGTCAAGTGCAGCATTGCGCCCTTGCATCACTTTGCATCTGGCTAAACGTGGGACCTGGAGATTGGAACCGCTGGATATTGGAACCAGTGTTCTTAGGCTTAGGAGGCAGGCGCCTTAACCCCTAAGCCATCTCTCCAGCCCAATAAATAGGTAATACTTTTAATCTTATGGAATAGCATATCTTAACTGTTTATGAGTAAGCAGGGTATAACATCATGTATGCACTTTTCTGGGGAACAGGACCAGGAGTTGGGTTTGGGATGGTTGAGAATTCTGCTTGTCACAACACCTCTTAAGGAACTTCATTCATTTATGTCAGCCCAACAGTTTTCTTCATGTGAGGGAAAGCATGCTCATTTATTTACAGGTTCAAGTGCACATGTGTATATGTGAAACCTTTAAGTATTGGTCCTCAGGAACTCTATCCACCATTTTATGAGACACAATCTGTCACTAGCTTGGAGCTCAACAAGTACACTAGACTGGCTTGCCAGTGTGCACCTCCCAAGCTCTGGGATTGCAGATGCACACTGCCATGCCCGGAAGTTTTGCTAGGTTACTGGGAATCAAACTCAAGTCCTCATGCTTGCAAAGCAAGCACTTTACTCACTGAACTATCTTCATAGCCCCAACCCCACATTTTATACATGTTGTCCTTGGCATCATTTGATGCCTTGCTTACCTGTAACATTTCAATTCAAGAGCAAATAAAACACACAGGTGAGGATGTAGCACAATTCAGGAAAGGTAGTGTCTTTCTTTAGGATGGGAGGGGCGGGTAAGCACACCTGCTGTGAACTTTTGCAGAATGGAGCTTGGCAGAAACTAGGAAGACGTTCAAATAGGAACAAAACTGTCACCAGCAGGCTTGTGCCAACAAAAATTTCAGACCACATCAGCCATGAGTGTTATATGGATCTGCTGGTGGTGGTGTGATAAAAACAGAGAATTATAAATGTAGCAGAAGATTCCCAAACTGGCTCCATCTAACACCTGAGAACTCTAGTGTTTGTTTTATGAATATATGATCAAAACAAGTCATTCTAAATTTATAAAAAATAGCAAGTGTAATGTTTTATCTTCCCTGCCATAATAATCTTCTCTCTCTCAGAGATAAATTAGAATCCATGGACTATCTACCTCCATCTGCCTGTGTCAGTGCTAACTGTGTGATACATAATGATAAAATTTTATTTAGTATTTAGTAACCTTTCTTGCCTTGCTATTCACATAAAAGAAATTGCTGAAACAAATTCTAACATAGGGAATCAATCTAGTTTAATTTTTTTAGATTTGGAAAAAGAGAGGATGACAACATCACAAATGGAAATTGTATTGAATTGGAAATTTTTTATTTTGTCTCTTATTAAGGGCATGCCCAAGGGTGTGATGATCACACATGTGTATTTGTATGCATGTGAAATTTTGCATGGAGGCCAGAGGTTGATATCATGTGTGTCAGTTGCTCTCTACCTTATTTTTTGAAACAAGGTCTCACACTGAATTTATGAGTTAACCAATTTGGCCAAATTAGCAAACCAGGAAACCCCGGGTATCTACTGTTATCTGCCTCCTCAGCACTGGTATTACAGATGGGTGCCACCGTGCCTGGCATTTGTTTTAATGTGGGTGCTGAGGATTCTAATTCAGGACCTCAGGCTCACTTTACCCACTAAGCAATCTCCCCAGACCTAAAACAGAATTTAGAATGGGACATATTCCTTGGACGTTTACTTGTCATTGTCATCTTAACAATGTAACATGGGCTTACAGGGCAGGCAGTGTGGTCTTCCAATGACATGAAGTGAAATCAGCCAGTACCATTTAATAGTTCCCTCATCTTTTTTCTCTCACCTTCCCTTCCTCTCCTTTATGAATTCCTCCCTCATTTTTATTCCATCATCCAGCGTTGTGTAAATATCTTCACACTCTCAATTATTTACATTTGAAGCTGTGAAAAGAATCTTATGGAAACATAAGTTATTTTTTTGTCATAGAGATACATGAATTTTCTCACAGTTTTTCCTTTGATCAACATTGCTGTTTTTAATCTCAACATGTTCCTTCCAGGAGCTTAAAAATTTCATCACTAGCCATTGCTTTTGTGTAAGCTGGTCAGCATATGATATGAAGTGTACCACTTCCTTACCTCAAATCGATCCATCATGTTTTCAAATTCAGGTACAATATTAAGAGTAAATACTGCTTTTATTAGCGCATATATACTTAGTATACTGGAAAATTTATGTGTATCAATAATCATGCAGTAATAAAATAATGATAACATAAAAGTTACTTTTGTGAATTTTTCTATTTGGGAAAACATAATTCACAGGCATACAAAGCAAAATCAAGTGGTTTAAAAATAAAATGTAGGTTTGTGATTAAACTTTCCTTTTGTATTCTTTATATCATTATTAGCAATATTATCTGTGTAACAAAACAGGTTCAGTCATGACACTTTCACATATGCGCTCACTGTATTTGTATCATATTCTCCTTCTCTTTCACCCTCTCATTGTTCTGTCTTGTCCCCAAATGATGGTACTCTTGTGTATATATCATATAAGAGAAAAGGTGATGTTTGCTTTTCAGCCTTTGGCTTATTTTACTTAATATGATAATCTAGTTATAACATTTTTTGTGGAAAAAACATGTTTTTATTCTTCTTTATAGCTGAATAAAACACCAGTATTCATGTATAACACATTTTCTTTATACATTAATCTGTTGATGGGCACCTAGGCTGATCTTGGCTATTTATGAATCATGTAGCAATAAGCATGAATGTGAAGCATCTCTGTGATAGGTTGACTTAGATTTCTTCAGGACAATTCCTAGGAGTGCTATAGGTGGGTCATGAGGCAATTCTATTTTTAGGTTTTCTAATTTGTATGTGTGTGCCTACCTTAGTTTACATGTTCAACAGCATTGTATAAGGGTACCTCCCCTTCTGACATCCACATGAACATGCTATTTATCGTTTTGATAAATTTGACCATTCTTGTTGAGGTAAAATTAACAAAATTATATCATATTCAAACTCAAAATTATATTTCTTATACCAAATAAAATTTAAGCATTAAATATTTTACCAAATGAATCAGAAGCAAAATTTTAAAAGATAGGTATCTTTCATGTAATTTTATATTTATATAAAGGGATTTGAGGTCTCTACATGGAATTACTTCCATCTGATCTGCAGATGATTTCATAAACGTGGCATTTATCAAACACTGTAAATAGACAAACTTACAATTTTTTTTAGTTGTTATGAATTTAGATTTGGAAGAGGAGTCCAACATGAAAGTTGTTGTGTTTCACATTTTGCTCATAACTCAAGGAGGGGAAAATCCCATTGGCGTAATGTCAATTGTTTTACTTGTGGGAATGGCAAAGATGTGTGTAGGAGTATTCGCCTTTACTTTTCCCAAAGTAAACTTTAAAGCCACAAATGTTGCCTCCAGCTAAAAGCCTAGTCAGTTTTCCAAAACTAAATCACACAGAGAGAAATGTGTCTTCATGGCTAAGAAGAGCTCACATAAACTCTTGGGAATGCCCTGGAATTAACTCAGATTCCTGTGGCTGGTGGAAAGAACAGGAAGTGAGAATACAGAAGGGAAAATTCCAGTCCATGGAACACCAACATGGGTCCAACCAATTACCAGGCTGCTCTTCCTTCCAGAAACGATCCGACCACAGAGAAAGACTAAATCTCATCTGTCTCTGTGCACCACAGAACAGCAATGAGGTATGCACCACTCTACAATTCCTGAGACAATTGAATTTTTCTGGAAAAAGAAAACTGATTTGGAAGAGATGAAACTTCAGAGGTTTTTGTTGTTTTTCCCCTGCAATAAAGAGAAGCCATAGGTGTATCTCCCATCAAAGAGGACACACGCATTGGTATAGCAAAAGGAGGACCGTCAAAGACACTGGACAGGGAGTCCAGGCGATGTTTCATTCTGAAGAGATGAGAAAACCTCAAATTTTAAGGTGTTTTGGAAATATAGATGTGGTTCGAATGTGAAATATCCTCCATAGAATCCTACTTGGTCCCTAGCTAGTGGTGCTATTTGGGAAGCACGTGGAATCTTTGCTAGAGCAAGTGAGTAACTGGGGTGGGACTTGAGATTTATAACCAAGCTGACTTCCTTCAGTCTCTGCCTCCTGAATGTGAAATGACCAACTCTGGTTTATGTTCTTGCCATAATGCCTTCCTTGCCATGAAACTTTGCTGAGACTGCAAGCCAAAAGAAACCCTTTCCTTCCTTATATTGCTTCTGGTCAGGTATTTGTTCACAGCAGTAAGAAAATAACTAAGAAGGAAGCCAAGTCCAACACAAACAGACATGCTACCAAACAACACAAACAGGTATGCTGCAGAAATAGAAGCTAAGAAGCAGAAATTTATAGGCATAGCCAGGCATAATGAGGCACACCTAAGTCCAGCTCTCTGGAAGCTGAAGTGGGAGAATCATAAGTTCAAAGCTATCCTAGGCTACATAGTGATAACCTTGGATTCATTTGTTTGAGAGAGAGAGAGAGAGAGAAAGAGAGAGAGGTAGCAAGGGACACACACTCACAGAAAGAGAGAGAGAGAGAGAGAGAGAGAGAGAGAGAGAGAACAGACACATCCATGTTTACTGCAGCAATAACTACAATGGCCCCAATACAGAACCAGCATAGGTATCAACCATCAGTGGATGAATGGATAAAAATATATTTCTCTCTCTCTCTCTCTCTCTCTCTCTCTCTCTCTGTGTGTGTGTGTGTGTGTGTGTGTGTAGCAGACAGCTTCAGGTTCGCTGAGATGAACTTCCAGACCAGGCACAGTTATGGAGGAAGGGATATTATTTATTGAAGCTTACAGATCCAGGGGAAGTTCCATAATGGCAGAAAAAGCTGGCCTGCCTTCACAGGGCCAAGCAGAGAGAGAAAAACCCATCAGCCACACAGCACAACACACTTCAGGAACTCCTACTAGGCACACTTTGCATATCTTTACAATGGAATCTCAAATCCACCACCACACCTTAAGAACCGCCCAGTGACATTGCCTCTAGGAAGGTGGCTGCAGATGCAAACTATAAACTAATAAAACACTGAATATATTGGGGGCCATATATTCAAACTACCACAGTGTGTGTGTGTACTACTCATCCATAAAGAATGAGGTCATGTCATTTGCAGGAAAACTGATGGAAATGGTGATCATATTAAGTGACATAATCTAGGTATACATAGTCTCCAAACAAACATATAAAAAAGCAATGTGCCAAAAATAATTGTGATTGTATGAGTTTTCCTGTGCACTTCAACAAGATAAAATTATTTATAAATTGTGGCCTTTTACCGTGTTGAACAGTGGAGAATGTCTTATATTTATTATATATGCATATATATCATATATATTATATATGTATATATACATATTTAGTTCTCTTAATCAAAAATTATTTCAGGCAAGCTTTTCCTAACATCTGTGTTTGCTGATCTATGTAGGAAAGATTATAAACTCCTAAGTAATTCAGCCCACCATAATGAAGAAGCACATTTTCACTTCCTTTTGGTGACAATACCTAAAAAGTAACGATCAATATCAAACTGAATACACACACACACACACACACACACACACACACACACACACACACACACAATGTTTTTATTTATTTGAGAGAGCGAGAGAGAGAATGCTTTCATCTATTGCTTTCATTTCATTTATTGGGAGAGAGAGTGCATCAGAGCCTCCTGCCACGAGAAATGAACTCTAGATCCATGGGCCACTTTGTGCATTCAGATTTACATGGGTACTGAGGAACTGAACCCAGGCCATCAGGCTTTGCAAACAAATGCCTTTAACCACTGAGAACTCTTGCCAGTCCGCAAGTTGAATATATTCTGATCAATTCCACTGATAATCATAAGTGTCATAAATTTAACACAGACTGAGAAAAATGTAGATTCAAGTCTGAAAAATCCCTCTATGAGTAAGTAGAGTTGTTATAAGTTGATATTATGAGACTTATTTAAATAAACTTTTATTGTGAATACACATATTCAATTATAAAAATATATGTGCCTTAAACACTTGTCAGTTCAGGGGGATTCAAAATAAAGAAACTGTGTTGATATCATTTGGAGAAATGTGATGCAAATTATTGCTCCCCTGGAGCCTGGGGAGATGGCGCAGCAGTTAGAAGAGCTTGCCCCTTAAGCATGATGGCCTCTCAGGCCAGAGATTGAGACTGCCAAATTCAACTTCCCAGACAGAACCTACATACAAATTGGCTGTCTGTCAGGGATGGAGAGTGGAGAACTGCTGGGGTTTTCTGGTGGACAGCAGCTCTGGGTTGAGGGAGGGGAAGACAGCCTGTCTCAAGGAAATAGATGAAAGCAATAAATGAAGATACCTGATATTCTCATCTGGTCTCCACGCGCATGTGCATGGAGTACATGCACCTACACAAACATGTGCATACGTCACACATCACTCCCAACACACACATATTCTACAAACAAAATACATTGTACAATTCTGTGTACATTGGTACATTGTATTGTGATAAATAATGTTATAAAGAATAAGTAGGTCTCAGGTAATACAGTGTGGCAAGGAAGCACTCCAGTGACAAATTACTGCTGTGACTGGAATTTGGTAGTGGAATAGGATTGGTGTGGGGCATACCTAATGGATAAAGATAGAGAGAAGAGGTGGTCTCACCAGAAGTGGTCCTTTGGCCAGTGGAGAAAATTTGATCTCTTTTTGAGTACATGGTTCTCAAGAAACAAACCACCATGAGGAGAATGAATAAGGTGAAATCCCTACCTCATGTAGTAACTGTGGACTTAAGTGCACAGAAATCAAGTAAACATAACTCTGAGGGGATGTGGTAGACATTCTAATAACAACATACATTGAAGAATGTGGGGATCAGGAGAAAGATATACTCAAATCTGTCTGAGCTGCACTGATCCATTGCAACTCAAAGAGAAAGTGAAGCATGATAAAATCTCAAGAAATGATTGCAATTATGAGAATTGCATATTTTTAGAGAGATCTTTTCTTTTTAGAATTTTATATCACCTTGAAGTTTGATTTTTTTTTGCATGTGTGTGTATGAGTGTCCATATGTGTGTGGGGTATGCATGTATTTGACAACCTCATATGTTTTTAAAAATTTAAAAAAATATTTTTATTAGTTATGTATATAGTACATATACAGCCATGATACTACCATTATTAGCCTTCTCCCTGTCCTCCCCCCATGGGTAATGTGGGTCTTGCCTTATGGGGGTAGCCATCAGTTATGCAGGAGAGGCAATGACTCTGTGCATAATGACCCAACTCATGGCTCTGACAATCTTTCTGCCCCCTCTTCTGCAAATTTCCTGAGCCATGTTGGGTTTATTTTAGGTCTATTTCAGTGATGAAGTTTTGTGAGTTTCTGTATCTCTGGTAATCTGATTGGTAGGGGTTGAGTGTTCTTTGTGTCCATCTCCTTTGCCCTTGTGCTGGTACCAGGTTCACCAAGAAAGCAGCACTCTTGCTCATTTCCCCTATGACTCTATGGCTTCATCTGGTGCCCTGTTGAGGTGCAATGGGTTGATTCTCTCCTCAGGATATGTGTCCATCTGAAAGAGAGAAGCAGATTCTCCAATGGAGAGTGAGGTGAGTGCAAGATACATGGATAGCATTATTATTTTAGAGAGAATTTAATAGATGTAGGCCCTTTTGTAACCCACTATTGGTGGGAGCTTGATATTGGAGAGCCAGCTCATTTTTGGATATGGGTCTGACTTGTTTCCCATTTCCAGGTATGAGTTCCATTCCACTGAGTGGATCCGTTTGCCAAATCTAGAGCAGTTGGTTACCCACCATGGCTGTGTACCACTACTGCACTTGTGTGAGCACCACGTCAGGTTGTTTGCTGCTGAGTAGCTTAGACCATGAGTTGCTTAGACAGATATTGGTCATTTTCCCCCAGCCACTTATATAGCACCTTCAGGCACTAGACAAGCTAACTGTCTGGGGACTGACTGTCTTCCAGATTCCAGCCAGGTCTCTCCATGTTCCGTCTGAACAGCATATGGTGTCTTCAGCAGTAGGGTCTTACCAATAACCTTTGGTGGGTCATCAAGTACTCTGACAGAAATTTGTCTTCTTTTGGGAAACCTTGTAGGTCTCACTCATCAATAGCTCATTGTGGATGTTAACCACATGCTGGTCTTGGGAGTTACAGGAAAAGAAGAAAAAGTATAGGTAATATGAAAGAGAAAGAGAGAAGAGAGAGAGGAGGGAGTGATAGAGAGAGAAACAGGAGAAGATTGAAGTTAGTCTTCATCATACCCTCTCCAGGCCCCTGTGATTCAGGTGTTCTCTCCAAGCACCTGATGCAGGTTTGACCTTTTAGTATGTCCTTCAGGATATAGGATTTTATGGTACCATTTCCATATGGGTCCAGTTTTTTTGTCCCACCCACCCACCCTTTCCCTGCCCTCCCACCCAACCATCCCTATGTCCAGGCATCAAGATGTTTAGTAGGTGTGTCAGCATCTCAGGAAAATACAAAGTAGGAGCCACAGATGAGTGAGACCAGGTGACACTTATCTTTCTGTGATTGGGTGAGTTCGCTATCCATCTTTTTGAGACAGAGTGTTTAAATGGCCTAGAGCTTACCAAGTTAGACTGGCTGGCCAGTGTGGCCCAGGTATCCTCCTGACTCAGCCTCCCTAGTACTGAGATTACAGGAATACACTGTAACACCTGGCATTTTTTTCTGTTACAGACATACTTAGCATGGATACATCATGTGTTGGTACCATCCTTTCCCTTGTCTCTGCCCCCATTTCACTGGGGACCCTCCTCAGTGGGGTTTCAGGTATTTCCCATGGGGTTGTCAGCTATGCATTGTGGGAGCAGCAGTTAGTTGTTGTTAGGAGGCAATGCGTCTGGGTATGACTGGGACTCTTACAATATTTCTGCCCCCTCTTCTGCAAAATTCTCTGAACCATGGTATATATATTTTTTAATTTTAATTTCTTATTGACAACTTCCCATAATTGTAGACAATATCCCATGGTACTTCCCTCCCTCCCCCCACTCCCCACTTTCCCCTTTGAAACTCCACTCTCTATCATATCCCCTCCCCCTCTCAATCAGACTCTCTTTTCAGTTTGATGTCATGATCTTTTCCTCCAATTATGATGGTCTTGCATAGCTAGTGTCAGGCACTGTGCGGTCATGGATATCCAGGCCATTTTGTGTCTGGAGGAGCATGTTGTAAGGAGTCCTACCCTTCCTTTGGCTTTTACATTCTTTCATCCACCTCTTCTGCAATGGACCCTGGGCCTTGGAAGGTGTGTTAGAGGTATTTCAGTGCTGAGCACCCCTATGTCACTTCTTCTCAGTGCCATGGTGCCTTCTGAGTCATCTCAAGGTCACCACCATCTGAAAAGAGAAGTTGCTCTAACCAGAAGTGAGAGTAGCATTAATACATGGGTATGGACATTAAGAGGAGTGCTTACTGGGCAGTTTGGTGAGCATAGTATTTACATTTAACCAGACACCAGCAGACATTACACCCATAGGGCTCATGACTACCCCTGTTGTAGGTTTTCATGAGAGGGATGTATTCCCTCCCATGGAGCAGCCCTCCAGTCCAATTAGAGTGGTTGGTTTCTCCCATAACACAGATGCCACTATTGCACCTGTTTGCTCCTTTGGCCTGGCTGGCCAAATTTAAGGTTTGCAGTGTCAACTGTTGAATATCTTCACTGGTGATTTCTCTCTCTCCCATTGAACTGCATGCAGCATAGCTTTTTACAGCTTTCTGTCAGCTGGTCCACATGGAGGAGGCTTTCAGCTCAGCTCCAGCAGGATTTCTCAGTGACTTTGCAGCCAAGTGGAGTCTTCAGCAACAGGGTCTTACCATCTATTCTTGGTGGGAGACCAAGGGCCTCAGCAATGGCCTGCAATGTTTTAGGGGTATCTGTGAACTCCCTGGTCAACAACTCACTGGAAGGTATCCCATTCCTGGCACTGAAAAATTTCTAGTAACAATCTTTGGCTTCAGAGTGTTCCATTGTCCAGAAAAGTAGGTTTCCATATGACTTATTTTAATCCTCTTAGATTTTGATTTAACCCTCCCTCCACCTTTCCTTTTATGTCTACTTCAGTGATGAGCTCTTAGGAGCCTCTGGATCTCTGCTTTGGCAGGTGTTAAGTGCACTCATCATTTGTCTCCTTCACCCTGGTGCTAATTATCAGGTTCAGCATGGAAGCTGCATTCTTGCTCATCTTCCCATTCCTTTGTGGTTTCAGCTGAGGACTGGATGAAGTGTGAGGGGTAGTTTATCTCCTCAAATCTCACTACATTCTGAAAAAGAAAAACAGATTTCTCCAACAGAGAGTGAAGTCAGCATAGTTTAAATTGGATAACTGTTATTAATTTAGGGGAAATTACTGGATGTAGCCTCTCTTTTAGATAAAGACTAGTAGGGAGCTTGACATTGGATAGTATAATCTTTGTCTCCATAGGACTTCCCAATCCAAGATATGGGTTCCTTTCCACTGAGCAGATCTTTTAGTCAATCAGAAAGCTAATGGTTACCCACAACTATAGTGCCACTATTGCACTGGTGTGTATATCTTGTCAGTGTGTTTGCTTCTGAGTAGCTTAGACCCTGGGTTGCTGGGACAGTAGTTGGCCACTTTCCCCAGTAGCTCATGTAGCACTTTCCAGCACTACATAGGCTATCTGGGGACTGGCTCTTCCAGATTCCAGCCAGGTCTCTCCATGTTCTATGTCAGCAGTATGTGGTGTTTTCAGCAATAGGGTCTTACCTTTTACCTCAGGAGGGTAATCAAGTGCTTTGACAGAAGGCCTGTCTTGTTTTTGGGACCTCATAGGTCTCTCCAGTCAACAGTTCATTGTGAGTAGCAACCTATTTCTGGTACTAGGAGTTACAGGCCAGAGCCAAAATATATTTTTAAGGTTAGGCTTCATGCCACCCTCTCCAGGGCCCATCTTTTCAGATGCTCTCCCCATACACCTGTTGAGGCTTCAATCTTTTAGTGTATCTTGAAGGATAAAGTTTTCTATGGTATCAGTTTATTTTGGGTCTAGTTTCGTGTTTGTTTGCCCCACCCTCCCTTCCTTCTCCCCCCAAACCCTTCCATCCCTATTGTCTGGGCCTTGAGTTGCCTATCAGGTATGTCAACAACTCGAGCTAATACACCTGGCATTCTTTATAAAAAATATCGTGTGGGACTGGAGAGATGGCTTAGTGGCTAAGGCGCCTGCCTCCTAAGCCTAAGAATGCTGGTTCCAATCTCCAGCGGTTCCAATCTCCAGGTCCCACGTTTAGCCAGATGCAAAGTGACACAAGGGCGCAATGCCGCACTTGACCACAAGGGGGCGCACACATCTAGATTTCGTTCACAGCAGCTGAGAGGCTGCTGGCATGCTTATCTCTATCTGTCTTCCTCTCCCTCTCTCTCTGTCTCTGTCTCTCTCCAAAAAAAAGTAAAAAAAAATATTGTGTGTCTGTGTATGTATTGTGTTTGTACATGGGCGTGCCACATATGTGGACAACAGATGGTAATCTCAGGGTATTGGTACTTCCACCTTGTTTCAGACAGAGACTCTTATTATTTGCAGCTGGGAAGCTCAAGGATGCTTCTGGTGCATCTTCCGACTGCCATAGGCATATTGGGATTACAGATGTGAATGTCACGTTGCATCTGGAGTATGTGTCTTTAACCACTGAGCCATCTCTCTAGCCCCACACCTGAACTTTTATTTATTTATTTATTTATTTATTTATTTATTTATTTATTTATTTATTTACTTACTTACTTATTTAGGAGAAAGAGAGGGAGAGAGAGAGGGAGAGGAGGTCAGATAGAGATGGGCATGCCAGCAGCCTCTCAGCCGCTGTGAACAAAATCCAGATGCATGCATGCACCCCCTTGTGGTCAAGTGCGGCATTGCGCCCTTGCGTCACTTCACATCTGGCTAAACATGGGACCTGGAGATTGGAACCGCTGGAGTTTGGAACCAGTGTTCTTAGGCTTAGGAGGCAGGCGCCTTAACTGCTAAGCCATCTCTCCAGCCCACACACCTGGACTTTTTATGTAGGTACCAGGGACGTCAACCTCAGGCACTCATGTTTAATTTTTCTTATTCTATTTTTTCTTATTGTAACTTTACATGTTTTATTTATTTTGGATTTTATTTTCATAATTTTCTACTCTGCATTTCATTAAATTTGAAAATAAGAAATAAGAACCAAGTGAAATCATTTAACATATGTTCCTACTAGGGAGACTTTCTTTAGGAAATGATATAATTAGATAGAGACCATGGAGGCAACAAAGCTCCATCTATAAGGATGCATTTCTCCGTACATTGTTGTCATCCTTTTATTGTGCCATGGACTCCATAATTCAGTAGGACACGATAGTCCTCCACAGGCAGTCTTTGGTTTTGGGCACCAGTGCAATTGCATGAATCTTGGTATGTATGTGTGGACAAAGAATCTGATTTTGTTGTTGTTATTGTTGTTGTTTTTGGTATGCCAAATTCCCAGGCATATGGTAGATCTCCTGCAAACACGTGTCAATCAAATTTGGCTTCAGTCATGGGAACCCAGCAACAGAACATAGTCTAATTCACTGGAGACTCCTTGGAAACCTGAGAGAAAAACATCAAAATCCTACCACAACCACAGAGTAGAAAGTGTGGTCCAGGATGATCCTGCCTGAAGTGGTCCAAAATTCCAGAGGAGCTTCAGATCTATTTAATAGGCAAATCACCCTGTGATACTTGTGCATGTGCTTATTAATCTTTATCTGAGACCGTTCCTTTTTTTGTTGTTGTTCATTCTTAAAATAAATACGCTGGCAAGTTAATTTTTATTTCATCAGTTTTTAGAAGTAGAATTATTGGGTTTGTGCAGTTTTTAAGTTTGCAGCAATTTCTAATTAATTTATTCCAAAGATTGTAACAATTTTAACTTTCCCAGAATGTAAGGCCTCAAAAACTTCCCAGAATTTTTGCTACTTCTAAATTTTCTCTCATTTTTCATTTCTGCCATTTTGATAGGCAGAGATATTCTTATTTTCTTTTGTTTTAATTGATTTGGTTGTCTCACTCTGTCACCCAGGTTTGCCTGGAGCTCACTATGTAGTCCAGGGTAGTCTAAATTCATAATAATCCTCCACCTCAGCCTCCCAAATGTTGAGATTAGAGGTGTGCACTGCCATGCTCAGCTTATAAAATATGTCACCTTTAAATTTTTCTCATGTCTTCTTTTAAAAAAAAATTTAAAATTTATTTTATTTATTTATTTGAGAGAGAGAGAGAGAGAGAGAGAGGCAGATAGAGAGAGAGAGAATGGGCACACCAGGGCCTCCAGTCACTGCAGATGAACTCCAGATGCATGTGTCATCTTGTGCATCTGGCTTATGTGGGTCCTGGGTAGTTAAGCCTTGGACCGGGGTCCTTAGGCTTTATAGGTAAGTAATTAACTGCTAAGCCATCTCTCCAGCCCCTCTCTCGTGTCTTCTTGATCATAGGATAAGTTACCTGTCTTTGTATGGACTACTTTATTACTTCTCTTATTAGACCTGTCCCTATTATGTATGTTGTAATTTTATTTACTTGGGTCATCATTGGTATTTTGACTTTGTTTACTTAATCTCAAAAAGGAAAAACTTGGTAGGTAAATATATTGGTGTTTTCCTATGGGTTTTGAATCTCTAACTTTCTTCTAATATACACTGTTTCAACTAAGTATGTTATATGGATTTTTTCTTTTCTTTTAAAAAAATCTTTCTTTCTTCCTTCCTTCCTTCCTTCCTTCCTTCCTTCCTTCCTTCCTTCCTTCCTCCCTCCCTCCCCCTCCCTCCCTCCCTCCCTCCCCTCCCTCCCTCCCTTTCTTTTCTTTTCCTTTTTTTTCCTTCCTTTTTTCCTTCCTTTCTCCCTCCTCCTCCCTTTCTTCTTTCTTTCTTTCTTTCTTTCTTTCTTTCTTTCTTTCTTTCTTTCTTTCTTTCTTTCTTTCTTTTTTTTTGATTTTTCGAGGTAGGGTCTCACTGTAGCTCAGGCTGACCTGGAACCCACTATGTAGTCTCAGGGTGGCCTCGAACTCACAGTGATCCTCCCACCTCTGCCTCCCGAGTGCTGGGATTAAAGGTGTGAGCCATCATGCCCAGCTTAAATATTTCTTTTCATTTATTTATCAGAGAAAGGAAGAGAGAGACTGAGAATGGGCATATCAGGGCCTCTAGCCACTGTAAAAAAAACTCCTGATGCATGCACCACCATATGCATCAGGGTTATGTGGGACCTGGAGAATTAAACCTGGGTCCTTAGGCTTCACAGGCAAGCTCCTTAACTGTTAAGCCATCTCTCCAGCCCTCCTTTTCTTTTTTTTTATTATTATTATTATTATCATTATTATTATTATTAACAACATATTTTGTATGGATGCATCATGTTTTGGTACCCTCTTTTCCCTTGTCCCTGCTCCCATTCTGTTGGGGACCCTCCTCAGTGGGGCTGCAGGTTGGGGTTGTGGATTATGCCTTATGAGAGCAGCAGTCAGTTATTTTTGTAGGGAGAGAATGCCTCTGGGCATGATGACTCAATCTCTGGCTCTTACCATCTTCCCACCCCCTCTTCAGTAATATTCCCTGAGCATCTGTTTTCTTTTCTTAATTTTTACTTTATTTATTTATTTATTTATTTATTTATTTATTTATTTATTTTAATTAGCATCCACAGTTTTAGGCATCATTATGGCATTTTCAAGCACAACTAAGTTTAGTTGATTCTCTTTTCCCCTCATGCCCATGCCTTTCTCTGTATTCTCCCTCATCTTCATCCTGCTTTCATGTCACATATCTTTGTTTGCTTCCACCACTCTCCTTCCTTAGCATTCTCTTATTACCTGCTTTTGTTCTCCTCACTAGATTTTTATAAAAAATAATTTTTAAAAAATATGTTTATTTTTATTTATTTATTAGCAACAGACAGAGAGAGAAAGAGGCAGAGAGAGAGAGAGAGAGAGAGAGAGAGAGAGAGAGAAAGAGAATGGGTGCACCAGGGCCTCCAGCCACTGCAAACACACTCCAGATGCATGTGCCACCTTGTGCATCTGGCTTACGTGGGTTCTGGGGAATCCAGCCTCGAGCTGAGATCCTTAGGCTTCACAGGCAAGCACTTATCTGCTAAGCCATCTCTCCAGCCCCCAAAATAATATATGACCATACTGCCAATTGGGCATATTCCCATCAGGTAATCCTCTTTTGTCCCTCTCCACTTTTTTCCACTGAGGGCCCACCTCACTGGGGGTATCTGTAATCACTGTGGAGTCATGAATGCACAAGTTGCTTCTTGTGAGGAGGACAACACCTCACAGGACTTTTCCCATTCTGTGTCTGTGGCTCTTACATTCTTTCAATTCCCTTTTCTACAATGCTCCCTGAGCTTTGAAGGTCATGTTAGAAATCTCTTTAGTGTTGAACTCTCCATGGCCTCTTATTTTATGTTTGATGAGGTTTGAGTCTCCTAAAGTGTCTACCTCCATCTCCCTGGAAGAGGTTCTCTGGCTAGCTGTGGGAGCAGCATACTCATTGAATCCACCACTTCCTCTGTAATATCTCCTGTGCCCCCGTGAATGTTGTAGAGATGACTCATACCATGCTAAGCACTTGCCCTTCTCTTCTTGTCGTTTTGATGGGTAGTAGATGTACCCACTGATGCAGTAGCAGCATATGGGTGGTAATCACCTGCTATCTGATTGGATACGAGACCTGCTCAGTGGGAAAGAATTCATTCCAGATACAGAGAATCAAGTCAGAAGCATATGGCTTAGAAGTTCATAGGCCCTAGAGGGAAGCTTACATTGCTATTTTTCTCAAAGGAGAGGTTATGCCTGTCAAAAGTCTTCTAAAGTCTATATTTATTCCCTTTGATTCATGCTGCTCTCACTTTGCTGTGCTGACTGGTTTATGTGTCATTGGTGTAATTTGAAATTCACCAAGCACATACAGGGAATATAAAGGTATTGCAGGCTCAATGCTTGCTCAGCATCATTCACATGTTTTTTGCAAAACAATCCATGTCTTGAAACCCTAACAAAATTCAATGAACAAATGTGATTAGGTATTTGGAGAATAGAATTATTTCAAGTATTATGAATGATACTGAAACAAGTAGGGCCTCTTCCTCTTCCCTTGCGATTCTACACAGTAGTAACAGACACATATGGAAATCAATGTGAACAAAGTTACAAACAAATGTAAAATTAGTATAAATCAATGTGGAAATACCAGAATCAGATAAAAATATCCAGTGCAAAGGTGCATGAAACTGAGGGGGTTATATGTTATATTGTTTTATATTCTTGAGTCAGGGCTTCATTCCATGGCCAAGACTTCCTGCAACTTATTTATGTACCCTAGACAAGAACCAGCAGTGATCTTCTTGCCTCAGGCTACCAAATGTTGATATAGCAGATGTGAGCCACCACGTCCAGGTCTGGGCTGAGTCTTGAACCACAAACATGTCGATAAATGTACAATGTGGAGCTGTGGGTAATGCTCAGTGGGTAAAGTACTTTTCACACCTAAGGACTTGAGTTTGAACTCCTAGCACCTGGGTAAAATGCCTGGGATGGCAGTACAATCCCAGCACTGGGGAAGTGAAACAGGAACATTCTTGGGACTTGTAGGCTATCCAGTCTAGCCAAATCAGTGAATTTCAGGTTCAGCAAGAGACAGTGTGTCAAAACACAAGATGGAAAGCTAAAGATATGGCTTAGTTGTTAAAGCATTTGCCCTGCAAATGTGAGAACCTGAATTTTTATCCCCAGAACCACACCCTCAAAACAACCAACCAACCAAACAAACAAACAACTGAGTGTGGTGCATGTACCTGTAATTGCAATGCTGGGATGGGGACAGGTGAATCCCCTGGGCAAGATGACTATCTAGACTAGACCTCTGGGTTCAATGAGAGACCCTGTCACAATAAGTAAGGTGGAGAATAATAAAGGAAGACACCTGATGTCAACCTATGACCTCCACACGTGTGTACACGCATGAGCACAAGCAATCACAAACACCAATAATCAGGGGGAAAACAGCTGAGGAAGGCACTTAACAATTTACCCTTGGCCTCCACATGCATGCATACACATGTGCACATACACCTCTGCACACACACGCACATACACATAAGAACACCCACACAAAGGCCGAATCAGAAGCAAGCATCAAAAAAAAAAAATACTAAAGACAGTATGTCAAATTTCTCCAGTGGTTAGGAGAGCATGGATTTTAACATCATAGGAGTTGAAATGAAAGAAATTAGAGGATGTGTTTTGACCAATTATGCAGCAGTGGAGCCAAACAGACCAGGTTCAGTTATGTATAGGGGCCACAGAAGAAACAACTCATATGGAGATGAGGTTGGAAATTTTGGGAAGCATTGCAAAGCAGAGACAACAAGCTCCATTGAATATTAATCAATAGCCACCACTTTCATGTAGCCTTGCTAATCAGTGAGAACCTCTGTGGGAACAGGGAAGCCCCCCTGGTGTAATTTTACTTCACAAAGAACAAAGACCAGAGCAAGAGCTCGTATGTATGTATGTATGTATGTATGTATGTATGTATGTATCTATCCATCCATCCATCCCTCTTTCTCAAATAAATAAATATTTAAAAAAGAATCTACTTTTGAGCAGGAGAGATGGGTCAGTGGTTACAGTCACTTGCTTGCAAAGCCTGAAAGCCTGGCTCCATTTCCCCAGTAAATCCACAAAGCCAGATGCACAAAGTGGCATGTGCATCTGGAGTTCGTTTGGAGTAGCAAGAGGCCCTGACATGGCTATTCTCTCTCTCTCCCCTTGAAAATAGGAGATCTTTTTTAAAAAAAAAATCTACTTTTTACAAATGGCAGCAAGTGCTGGGGAGATCCAAGACCCATCAGTATGACAAGAAATCCAACTGCCTAGAATGACATGAGTAATTTCTATCACATCTTCCAGGACTCAGGAAACATTACAGAGAAAGGGGAAGATTAAATATGTGTGCTATTCTCATGGTTAGCTTTAGAACTCCTCCAGAGAGATGGTGGTAGACACTGAGGAGACTCAAAAGTCATCAAAGCAGAAAATCAGAGGCTTCTGAGATCTCAGCACTAAAGGAGACTTATAACAAATCCTATAAGGTTCAGGGAACATTGTGGAAGAGGGGGTGGAAAGAATCTAAGAGCCACAGGGTATTCTGAGGTATTACACCTCCACACAGAGACTGACTGGTGCATCCATGACCTCACAGTGAATACCAGAACCCCACTGAGAAGGGCCCTCTGTGGAATAGGGATGGGGGAAAGGAAACATAAGACTATAAACCTGTGGGAAGATGACCAATATTCAATATTTTCACATGATGTAGTTCTCAATTTTAAATATTAGAGAGCAACTGAGGAAGACACCTAGTGCTAATCTCTGGCCTCTACATGCACAACATGAATACATACTGTGCACATATACATCGTTTTGTGTGTGTGTGTGTGTGTGTGTGTGTGTGTGTGTGTGTGTGTACATGCTGAAGTACTGATGGTAAGAATTTACTAGCAGATATAGAAACATTTTTCTTTTTCTTGAAGGAATTAATGAATGGATAAACAAATCTATGGAGAAAAAGAAAAAGACAGTGGGCACAGATGTCATTGGAATTTTAAAGTTCATCAGGAGTCATGATTCTATGGATTTATATGGTAAGTAACTATATGAGCCATGAATTAAATGGCTTTCCAGTGTCTCTGCTGGATATGTAGAACTGAAAGAACTAAAAGTTATTTAATTTTCTCTCATAAGCAAAAGTAAGCATTTATGACTCCTGCTAAATAATGGACATCATCAGTTGCTTCATATCTGTTTCAAAAATCCATCACATGATCAAAACTAATGTGTCAATAACTTAAATATTTTTCTAAACACCTAAGCTATGAATTGTTACTTCATAATAATTAACTATATAATAATATATAACACAGTAGGCAGTAGAGTCATTTACATACATGTAATATTTATAAAACATTAGATGTAATGACTTCTTAGATATGTCCTTTTTTGGAAAAATTTACATGAACCAGTCAAATAAATGCAGTAGAGTATAACTTATATTTTTTAATTCCAGCAATTATTTTGTAGTTGATGGAGGGTATTAGCATCTAATAACCCTTTTGGAGTGGATATTATGCCTATAGGCATGAAGCATACAAGGCTAGAGAATTTTATTAATATTTTATCAGTTACTTTCTTATTGCTAGGACAAAATCCCTAACCAAGAAGCAGATTATGGAAGTAAAGGGTTTATATTTTGCTAACAGTTTTGATGGGAAGTCCATTATGGCAGGGGAAGGATGGCAGGAGGGGGGTAGCCAGGGTCAACATCTTTCACACCAACAAAGATGGAGTAGAATGAGTCAGTAGGACTGGGGCATAACATCTCAAGGACCCCAGTGACCTACTTTTTCCAGCAAGCTCCACTTTCTAAAGGTTCCATAATCTTCCTAAAGAGTACCTCCATCTGGGAACCAAGTGTTCAAACACATGAGTCCATGGGAGACATTTTACATTCAAACCATCACAAAGATAATGAACCAGTAAGCATCTACAAAAGGTATTAAGGATGAACACCAAGCACAGATGGCGAGATATGAAAAGAAATTTGTCAGTGTCTGTTCTTGCAAAGTCTATAGCAGGCTGTCCAAGATTGCAGCCCTGATATGCAATATGGCAGCCAAATTGTCCAGTATAGCAGGTGGGGTATCCAATATGGCAACTATAGTAACACATAAGTACATAAGTTACTTAAGATCTGATAAAATTTAATAATAAATTCATCAGTTTCACTAATCCTAATTGAAAATTTGATTGCATCCTGGTAAGTCCAGTTATACAACATTTCATTAATTATTTTTATAATTAGTATTAATGGAAGAATTATATTCCTGTTAACCTAGCCTTTTCAATTTACTACTGTTTTTTAATAGAGCTTCTTTTTGATATCCTGCATTCTACTTTTTTTATATCATAAAAGGTCATTTTCTGAATCATTACTGTCTGATCTATGAACATCATCCCTTTCAGCATAGAGATCCCCACATAAGCAATTTAGAGCCATCCATTCTGTTGTTTTCATGTACAGAAATGTGAAATAAAGTCTTCCTTTAGCAGGCAGTCTATCATAAAACCAGTTAAAAGACTTATCTTCAGGGCTGGAGAATTGGCTTAGTGGTTAAGGCGCATGCCTGTGAAGTCTAAGGACCCCGGTTCGAATCTCCAGGTCCCACATAAACCAGATGCACATGATGGCGCATGAGTCTGGACTTCGTTTGTAGTGGCTTGAGGCCCTGCCGTGCCCATTCTCACACACTCTCTCTGTCTCTCTCTCTTCCTCTCTCTCTGTCTCTAATAAACAAATAAACCAAAATTTTAAAAAGACATCTTCAAGGTTAGAGAGATGGCTCAGCAGTTGAGGCACATGCATGTAAAGCCTAATGACCCAGGTTTTATTACCCAGTACCCACATAAATTCCAGATGCACAAAGTGGCACATGAACATGGAGTTTGTAGCAGCTGGAGTCCAGTCTGGACTTCTTGTTTGCACTCACTTTTCTGCTTGCAAATAAATTTTAAAAAATATTTACAAGAAGACTTATGTTCACATGGCAATCTGTGAGAAAGTGTCACTTGCGATAGTGAGTTTAGAAGTTATTTCCTAGTTATTTAAGTTAATAGTGTAAAATAACTTAGCATTTCCCAGTTACATATCCAAACACAGATATGTAAACTGTAGTAGTTATTTTTTATATCTTTAATTTGTTGTGACCATGTATGTTCATGCACATGTAATGCTAGCACGTGGGAGGCTGAAGCAGAAGGATCCAAGTGCTAGGCCAGTGTGAGCAAAGATGTTAAATGCTCCTCATCCACAATAGTCATGTGTTTGAACACTTGGCCCTGAGCAGGTAGTACTGTTTGGGAAGGTTGTGGAACCTTTTGGAGGAAGTGGGTCACTAGGGGTTGCACGTTCCATAATAATTATCCCCCTCCTTCCTGATCTGAAAGGTGTGTACAAGCCCCATTATGGAACTTAATTATATTTAGGATTAATAAATACTTCCTCCCTTAAATTGTTCCTTCCAAGCATTCTGTCACAACATTGGGAAAAGAAAGAAATATGTCCATAATAGGTATATTGAGAAACACATGGACTGAATGGTTTATTATTCTATATCAAAGCAAAGTTAATGCCCTGCTTGGGATTGCACTGGTGACTTGAACCTTGTTAGCATAATATCATAATCAACCTCCCTCACCAGCAACAGATGGAAGGTTTTTCAGGGTAGTCATTTAATCTCTTTATATATATAAAACGTATCTTTCTTTGCAAGTCAGGCTAGTGAGGGGTTCTCTTTCAAACAAAACAATCATTGTGATAATGTGGAGTGAATTTTATTTTTTTTCTGTTAACTAGATAATTATCATCAGCTCTGTTGAAAGTAGGTAGTCAAGTGTACTCGATGAACTCGAGAACTAATAGATTACAGGTCTATTACAAAAAGCTTGATGTCAAGGGATCAGCAACGTTAGTGCACGTACACAGCTGCCCAAAGCGAGATTTAAAACAGTTGATCTACGATGATGATGAAATCTATGAAGTTAAACTTACATTAACTATGACTTCTTTCTCCAAAGAAGTTTCTGTTTTACTCTGAAGCTTAAATTATGAAGCTCTGTGTTTTAAAACTTCAAGCTTATGGCATTTCTAATATGTAAACTGTATCTTAAGAAATGGAAGCACCTCTTCCCATATACTATTAGCAAACCATGTGGTAAGCTTAATATAAACCCATTCATCATTTTATCATTCTGAATATAGTTTTAAAGGGCATCTCAGATAAAACTCCCAACTCAGAAAGAAGTACACAGTATTGATGCTAAGAAATGTCATTTCAAGAATTAGTAATGTGAGCCGGGTGTGGTGGCGCACGCCTTTAATCCCAGCACTCGGGAGGCAGAGGTAGGAGGATCGCCGAGAGTTCGAGCCCACCCTGAGACTACATAGTTAATTCCAGGTCAGCCTGGACCAGAGTGAGACCCTACCTCAAAACAAACAAACAAACAAACAAACAAACAAACAAACAAACAAACAAAAAGAATTAGTAATGTGATTTTTCAAGCTGTTGTGATCATGATATTTAAAAATAAAATCAGTGGGGGCTGGAGTAATGGCTTAGCAGTTAAGCACTTGCCTGTGAAGCCTAAGGACCTTTGTTTGATGCTCAATTCCCCAGGACCCATGTAAGCCAGATGCATAAGGTGGCACATGCATCTGGTGTTCGTTTGCAGTGGCTCTAGGCCCTGGTGTGCCCATTCTCTCTCTTTGCCTCTTTCTCTCTCTGCCTATCTGTTCTCTCAATAAAACAAACAAACAAACAAACAAACAAACAAACAATCAAATAAATAAATAAAATCAGTGTTCATTGTGACAATAATATATTTTCCACACTAGTTGACATAGCTGTTTTTGGAGACATATCCTCTAGATTGGAGATTAGTTTCTTTATCAATTATGGGCATCTATAATACAAGAACAACTTCACAATATTACAACTTGATAAACCATACTATTTTTCTGGCTTTTATGTAAACTTGTTTATTATGTCATGAAAATGTATAACTTTAGTGTCTATATATTTTAATTAGCATGTGGTTATACAAAATAATGAGCTTTATTATACCATTTTCCACATATGAATATAGTATATTCACCACATTATCTGTATTTATCCCCCTGCCTGTACCCACTGGTCTCCTTTCTATTGGCTATTAGTCCATCGATTTTCATGTATTACTTTTCTTTTATAAGGTTCCATATATGTGGAGTGATTAACTTTGGGCCTAATGAAACAAACATGCAAGATAGTTCCCATAAGATACTTAGTAACTGGGCTGAGGAGATTGCTCACTGTTTAAAGGTGCTTGCTCTGCAAGCTATCCAACTTGAGTTCTATCCCCAGCCCTCACATAAAGCCAGATGCAATGTGGTGCACATGTCTGTAATCCCAAGGCACCTAGAACAATGGGAAGCAGAACCAGAAGA
Source organism: Orientallactaga sibirica (assembly GCA_036365145.1). Lineage (NCBI taxonomy): Eukaryota > Metazoa > Chordata > Mammalia > Rodentia > Dipodidae > Orientallactaga > Orientallactaga sibirica. Next base: position 4,886,823 of record JAEOAD010000982.1, read on the forward strand.
ATCTTAAAACTTGTGGCAAACAATAAGAAAGACCAAGTTTCAAACAATGGGGAAGCAGAGTCAACACCTCAAGATTGTCACCCAAGTTCTTACTGCATTCAGGTCTTTCAGCTCTGACCCGAATAGTCCATCAAGCTGTACTTACAGCACTACAAGGCATCTCTTAGGCCAAGGTTTCAAATCCTTCCACATTCCTCTTGAAAATCAGCTCCAAGAGGCCAAAGCCACAGTCAGGTGTCTAGCAGCAATGTCACTCCTCGGTACCACTTTACTCTTGCAATCAGGTTTGCATTGCTGGCAGAAATCACCCGACCAAGAGCAGCTTGTGGGAAAAAAGGGTTTATTTTGGTTTACAGGCTCAAGGGGGAAGCTCCATAATGGCAGGGGAAAATGATGGCATGAGCAGAGGGTGGACATCACCTCCTGGCCAGTATAAGGTGGATCATAGCCACAGCAGAGTGTGCCAAACCCTGGCAAGGGGACACTGGCTATAACACCCATAAGCCTATCCCCAAAAATACACTGCCTCCAGGAGGAGTTAATTCCCAAATCTCCATCAGCTGGGAACCTAGCATTCAGAACACCTCAGTTTATGGGGGACACCTGAATCAAACCGCCACAGTGGCACATGCTCATGAAGGCCCATTGATAGACACAGCACACATCACATATCGTGTCAGGTTCACAACATAAAAGGAAAGTAAGGACACATTTGAGATCCATGCTCAATTGTATCCATGGTCCCAAGGCTTAAAGAAGCAGTTTCTAAGAAAAACACCGGTTTAGTTTGGCAATATTGGTCACAGCATAGAAAACCACGGTGGTAGTGTTTGTCTGCTGTCCACCTATTTGTATATCATCAAAAAATAAAATAAAATAAACTGTGCTTTAAGTATCAGTTGATGTCACTTGATAACCATACATATTAATAGTGATAGAGGATAGAGATGGAAAGAGACAGAATGAGACACAGAAATAGACACCAGAATGATCAATCTCTAAAGCTACCTTCTGTTGAGTGGTATGTATAGTAGTTAATTTGGCCAAGAAGTGCAGTTCATATTTAACTTATTATTAAATCTCTTAATGAGGAGGTGAAAACTTATGCTTAGAATCCCTTGTAGATTGAAGAAAAATATGTTTTTTATTGTAAAAATCTTTGGGTTTGAAATAAACTCTCTTTATGGATGAAAACATAATACAAAAAATTAAACTTTTGCTTTGAATTGACAGCTTAATTTAGCTAACTCTCATTTAGTAGTATTACCATTCTCTGTGACTATTCTTAATTATATAAATTATATATCACATACAATATTACATTAATTAATTATATCCTTCAGTCACTCCTTTTTCCCTAAGTCCATCTTAAACAGTCTTATCATCTGTTTCTGACAATTTCGTTTTGCCTGCACAAAAAGAAAAATAAATCTCACTGCTTTTAGAATAACAGCAGAAGCCTTAACTAAATTCTGTCCCTATCATATATTTCACTCTTAGCATGCAAAGATTGACTCCATACACTCTATGGGCCTCAAATATGCTTCCAGTTATTCACCATTTCATCCCATCTATCTTGCTTCCTTTACTGTTAAATCCTTTCTATTTTGCACTGCACAATTCTGACTTGCTGCATGCGCATGCATGCGTGTGTATGCACACACACAGAGCGTACTGATATTATTTCTCTGGAAGTGTCTGACTAATAAAAGGGTAAGTCATTTTCCCAGTGCCTGTCTTTATTACTCGTCACTCTACTCATTTCTAATCTTTTCCCAATCCTCAAGCTCAAGTCAATGTCATTTCTTAACAGTATACTTCTCAGGTGTCTCTAACCTGGGTATGTGCTTCCATTACATCCAGTCAAAGTACCTCAGACCTGCCACTCCAGGTAATTCACCATAGTTGGAATATATTTGTGGGATGGCTTTATCGATGTCCCTTTTTTCTGTTTTAAGAACCAAAGTACATGGTTCATGTCTGATTTTAAGATTGGATCTGCTATGTAGCAGCTGCTATTGATCTTTATGAATGTGTGTTTGCATAAGAACGAACCTTTTGTTGACATATATTTCATTCAATTTGTAAAACAATATAGTTTGGACCCTCGATATTTATCTCTGATTTATCTTTTTGCTTTAAAATGATTTTAACAGAAACATAAACACATATTAAGGGGAACCATGTGGTGTTTTGATACATGTATGTAGTCACATTGGATCATATTTAAATCATGTTAAGTGTATATGTTCCCTAAAACAGCTATCATTTCTTTGTGGTGAAATCTTGCAATATCCTTTTCTGTAACTTTTATAAGCACATAGAATATGATTGTTATACACAATAACCTTACTGTGCTATAGCACCCTTGAACTTATTCTTTTCTCCCTGTAACTCTTTCTTCATTTTTCTTGCCTACTCTCCCCTGCCTCTTATAACCTTATTCTTGTCCCAGTTTGTTTGAGATCTACTTTTTCAAGATATTCATATCAGTGATATCATGTGGTACTTGCCAGTTCCCACCTTATTTCACTGAACATAATGTTTGAGACTCATGTCTCCATCTTTGGAGAGCCTGTCCACATAGCATCTTTGACCATGTGGTGTTGATAAAGATGATTCATATTTATAAATACTTGTTATGCATTCTAGTCTCAAGGTAGGTTTCCATTGAATAACTGATTGGGTGGACTAATTGCCTAAGACTTTGGCTAGAATGCAGATTATCCACTTAAGAACCATATCACACAACCTTGTAGAGTTGATGACAGAATGAAGCATTGAAGGTAACAAAATTGGGGAACTAGAAAATGTCAGTCTTCATTCATCTGTATAGTGCATATTGTAAAGATATTTCAAACACACAATCATTTCAAACACACAAACATACAATATATATATATATATTTTTGGAGAGAGACAGAGAGAGAGAGGGAGAGGAAGGCAGAGATGGGTGCACCAGCAGCCTCTTAGCTGCTGTGAATGAAATCCAGATGCGTGCGCCCCTTTGTGGTCAAGTGCAGCATTGCGCCCTTGTGTCACTTTGCATCTGGCTAAACGTGGGACCTGGAGATTGGAACTGCTGGAGATTGGAACCAGCGTTCTTAGGTTTAGGAGGCAGGCGCCTTAACCGCTAAGCCATCTCTCCAGCCCAACATACAATCATTTTTAATGTCCTCAGTCACCCATGAAAAAGGCACCATCAGCCATGAAGGGATGATCAAGATTCCTTCCTGGTAGTGGCCTATGCAGATGAAATATAAGAGGGAGAGATGGAAGTTGTCCACTGAAATTAATGGAATATGGGCTGAGGAGATGGCTCAGTGAGTTCTAGTGCTTGTTGCCCAAGCATAACAACCTTAGTTCAATTCCAACACCTATGTAAAAAAATGGACATAGTTCTGCATGTAATCCAAGCTTTTAGGCTGGTGAGGACAAGAGGATTGCTGGGGCTTCCTGGTCAGCCAGTCTAATGAAAAAAAGGGGGGGGAGGTTACTTCTGGTTTAAGAAAGAGGGCAGAAGAGTAATAAAAGAGGACACGTAATGTTTTCCTCTGACCTCTGAATGAATTGCAGGGGGTGTACAGACACACACACACACACACACAGACCAATAAATAAATAATTTAGTGAAATGGAATGGAAGAATGGAAGACATACATGTCTTTAGGGAGAAGCTGAAATCAAATCAGAGCATGAATGTAAGAAAGATGGTGCTGAAATATGTGCACCCCTTTAAGTAATGTGGAGCAGAAAAATAGGAGTCAGAATCAGTTGGAAGAAAATAAAGCACTGTGTTGTTTGGCTGGTATAATTTTAACTGAAACAACCACAAAAAAGGCTAATTGGCTCTGGGAACGTGGTGATGGGGAGGATGTTTTTGTCTCAAAAACTGCACAAATGAGCAAAATAAAGGAGGACATTAACTTTCTCCTCTGGCCTCTTCACACACATATGGGGCACATCTGCATATACAGTGCATCTGTACACACATGTGCATACATTACACACACACCACATACTACACACACACAGAGTAAAAGTGTATTAAAGAAAACCATTCATGATTGCATTTGAGTGTTCAAGGAGCAGATTTAATAGAAGATGAAAGGAATGCTACACCATAAATAATGAAATATTTTTAGAATTAATTAGAGAAGGGATATTAGCACAAGCAAAGTTTCATAACCCTAAGGTGGGGGTGATCACTCAGTGGGTAAAGTGCATGCCATACAAGCATAAGGATTTGAGTTCCACTCCCCAGCACCCACATAAAATTCTGGGTGGGCTGGAGAGATGTCTTAGATTAAGGCGCTTTCCTGCAAAGCCAAAGGACCTCAGTTTGATTCCCCAGGACCCATGTTAGCCAAATGCACCAGGTGGCACATGCATCTGGGGTTCGTTTGCAGTGACTGGAAGCCCTGGCATGCCCATTCTCTCCCTCCACCTCCATCTTTCCCTCTCTCAGATAAATAAATAAACCAAAAAAGAAGCTAATTTAAAAAATGCTGGCTGTTGTGGATTGCATTTGTAATCCTACCAATGTGGAAGCAGAGACAGGAGGATGTAAGGATCATGTTGGCTAGCTTATCTAGCTGACTCAGTGAGTTCCAGGTTCAGTGAGAGAACCGTCTCATCAAAATGCAGAGAGACATGATAGAAGAATACAATGTCGACCACTGGCATCCTCACACATGCACAAGAACATGCACAGGCATATGAACACACACATACAGACACATACACACACACCACATTCTTGTGAAGCAATAATTTCATAGTCTGTTTGGTTTCCCAGTTGATGTGTTGATTTAATGTGATCACAATATAAATTCCAATGTTTTAATAAGGGTGGACAGACAGAAACTAAAATTTATACTGAAATACAAAGGAAACAGTTAAATTAGGTGATGATGAAGCATAAATTGACATCAGGACTTACTGTGAAGATACAGTGGAGAAGACAATGAATTGGTAACCAAATGATCGGCAGTGCACCAAAACAGGCAGGCAGAAATAGCATTAGGTCTTGACTGTTGTTTTTTTTTTTCCCCAAAGGCAAATTAAGTATCAATAAAAAATACAAAATATTTTCAATAAATTTGCTATAAAAGTTTGATGTCCATCTGAGAAAATGTAAATTTTGATCCTAATACACAGTTATTCATTTGAGATATAACAGATTCTCAAATTAAGGCACATATGTTGTTAAACAGTGAGTGTAACTGCCTGATCTGCTGAATAATTACTATTTCATAAATAAAGGTTATTATTAATAGTAAATTATAGTGAGGCATGGTGGCTCATGCTATAATCCCAGTATTCAGGAGGTTGAAGTTGAGATAAGGAGGATAGCTGTGACTTTAAGGCCAGCTTGGCTTATAGGGTGAGTTCCAGATCAGCCTGGGATAGTGAGACCCTGCATCAATAAAATAGTAAATTTAGGACTACACTGAAAAAAAAAACACTTGCTACTTTAAGAAAGTTAAATATAAACTTTCACACTGTGAGAAAATATGCACGATCAATATATGAAATAAGACTTTTAATGAAAACATAATAAACTTACAAAGCAATAAAAATACAAAAAGAGCTTTTAAATTGGCTACATTTTGAAATAATGGATGCTTTTTCTATTTATTTATTTATTTATTTATGAGAGAAAAAGGCAGATGGAGAGATAAAATGGGCATGCTAGGGCCTCTATCTACTGCAAAAAAACTCCAGACACATGCGCCACCTTGTGCATATGGCTTTACATGGATTCTGGGGAGTTGAACCTGGGTCCTTAGGCTTCACAGGCAAGCTCCTTAACCACTAAGTCATCTGTCCAGCCCTGGATAAGTTTGCATTGGGCAATTCATGTAAGAAAATATCCAATTTTGCTTTACTGCAAGGAAAAAGTAGTCAACAGTACTCAGAGAAGTAAATTAACATCACAATAATATACCAAAACATGCACAGAAGGACAGCTAAAATATAAACTGATAGTATGAAAGGAAAAAGGGCAATGATATAAGTAGAACTTGCCTACTCTGCTAGTGAGGATTTAAAATCACACATTAGAAAATAATTTGGCAGTCTCTAATATTAAATGGCCACCTCAAAATGACTCTATAGCTTCACTCCTAAGGAAAATGAATATATTTCTCCACAAAAGGACAAAGAACTAGGGAGAGACCTTACTCAAAATAATTTAGATGTCTACCTGGACAATAAATGAACCTTTCACTTATTCCTGCTGTTAGATCATAATTAGAAATAAAGAGGAATACACTTGCAGTAGATATGACAATATTGATGAATGCAAAAATATTATGTTCTGCAAAAGAAAGAAGATAGTGTATAATAAACTTTAATGTCAAAAACTACAACAGAGATGACTAATTAATGCTTATATAACTCAGTGTAGCATTCACCTCAAGGTAGGTAATTACTGATTGGGTAGGGCACAAGAAAACTTAATGTCATAGAGGAAGTACTCTATATGTCTTGATCAGAGTGATACTTGCTCATATAAAAGCAAGTGCTATACAGAAAAATACCTGAACATTCTACTCAAGATGTGTGTATTGATTGTAAGTAGTTGGTACCTCAGTAAAAATGCATGTGTTTAATACCAAATTTGAAGAAGTAAATAGAAACATGTATTGTTCTTATGTGACTACATTGCAGAGGCAAAAGCAATCAGATTTGATTCATGTACAAAGTCCTCCTTAAAAAAAAAAAAAAACTTGGGGTGGAGAGAAGGCGTACTGGGTAAGGCACTTGCCTACAAAGCCTAAGACCTCATGTTCAACTCTCCAGTTGCATGTAAGCCAGACACACAGTGATGCATAAAGGGGCACATGCATCTGGAGTTTGATTGCAGTGGCAAGAGGCCCTGGCATGCCAATTCTCATTCTCTTTCTCTTCTCTTTCTCGCTCTCTCTCTCCCTCCCTCGTATATAAAAGGTAGTCTGTTGGGCTTGCCTCAAAAAAAAAAAAAAGACCTTCAAAGACCAAATGATAAATAAATGCTAAATTAAAAAGCTGCACCGGGGCTGGAGAAATGGCTTAGCGGGTAAGGTGCCTTCCTGCAAAGCCTAGGAAGGCCTGTTTGATTCTCCAGGTCCCATGTTTAGCCAGACTCAAAAGTGAGACAAGTGCACAATGCCGCACATGTCCACAAGGGGGTACAAGCATCTGGAGTTCGTTCGCAGAGGCTCACGCGCCCATTCTCTACCTCCACCCCCACCCCCGTCTCTCTCAAATAAAAAAAAAAGCTGCACCAGGTTTTATTAGCCAAAGGCAGTCACAAAGAAGCAAGAATGACCATTAAAATCAAATGAAGCAAAATGTAGTTTGAACCATTATGAAAACCAAAGGAAGGGCTGGACATGCAACTCAGATGGTAAGGTGTTTACTTAGTATGGAACTCTATCCTCAGCGCCACATGAATCAGGTGTGGTGACACACACCTGTGATCCCAGGACTCATGAGGTGGAGGCAGGAGGATCACATTTCAAGGTTGTCATTCAGCTTTGTATTCAATTTGAAGACAACCTGGGCTACATGAGGTGTGTCTCAAAAAATTTTCCAAAGAAGAAAGTGATAAAATAGACATAAATTTTCATTCAAAAGTATGTGATAAAATACATAACAATAAAAAAGGGCAAATAAACTTTTAAAGCACATCCAAATAAAATGTTAATAAAAATATAATCCCTGTTTTATATTATTTTGTATAACTTGTTCTCAGTGAATAATGAAAACCCCAGAAAACTGCATACAGAAATCTTTACACTAGCTCAGATAAGACCAACTGAACCACCTTTCTTATGAATATCTACCTACCAGGACATTTAAACTAAACTCAGTTTGTCTCCTGAGACTTCCAAATGCCCCATGTAGTGTCCATGTTCTCAGCAATTTTCTGTGACAAGAAACCCTCACTGACACCCCATGATATTGATTTTCTTTCCTTTATGTAATAGATGGAATTCCAAGAATCTGCATGTTTCCTTCTACAAGTCAAAGGTCATAAAGAAATATAACTTTGCAACAAGGAAAAGATGTAAAATGTTCTCCATAAGTTCATATGTTTGAAAGCATGGTCCCCAGCTAGTGGTGCCCTTTGGGAAGGTTGTGGAACCTTTAGGAGCTAGAGCGTCACTAGAGGAATTGTACCACTAAAGGTGTGCTTTGAGATTTTATATCCCCATCTCACTTCCTGTTTGTCCTTTGCTTTGTGATTATGACGCCAGCAGCTCATACTGCTATTCTTTTTCCACCGTGATGGACCACATTCCTCTCAAAAGTGTAAACTAGAATAAACCCTTTCCTTCAAGAGGCTTCTTCTTGGGTATTTTATCACAACAATGAGAAAGTACCTCATGCAAGGTTCTTATTACCAAGGACCACAACCCACTCAAGTGATCCTCTTATTGTAGTCAGCTCCATGTTGCCGGGAAGAACATCCAACCACACACAGTTTGTTTCAGCTTACAAATCCAGGGAAACGCCATCAATGGCAGAAGAAGCTGCTTACTTTCATAGATGCAAGCTGAGAGAAACCACCAACAGCCAGCACAAAGGCTAACAGCCAGAGCTTAAACTGCTCCCACCACACCTTGGGGCTGGAATTCATATCTGTCCCCAGTGACATGCATTCTCCAGCAGTATTTTTAAAGGATAATAAAATTCAATAATATTCCTATTATCACTATATTATTGCTGTTCAATATGTTGTAAAGGGTTGCTGTTTTTAGATGTTCTCACATAACGCCTCATTTCTTCATGTGTTCTTGTATTCCTGGTTTTTAATGAATACACACTTGAAATTTAAAAAAAATCCTGAGGTTATGAGGACAAACATTTACATCAAACCACACCTCTCATTTTCTAAAATTTTATATGTATGCAAATTCACGTGTGTATGAATAAGCAAGAAAGGTGCTGTTGCCACTGCAAACAAATGCAAGACACAAGTGCCACTTTATGTTCAGCTTTATATGGGTATTAGAGAATTGAACCCAGGCCTGCGGGCTTTGCAAACAAGTACTCTTAACCACTGACCAACATCTAGCCTCCTATCTTCTCATTTTTGATAACCTTACCTATCAGTGTCAAGGCATTAAAATCTGCGCAGAACAGTAAGTCACTGCTATTTTTTGTATGTCCTTAACCCTTCCCATGCCAGGTGAATAAGAATAAGAATCAGGCATGTAGATTTGGCCTCTGCAAACCACTTCTACATATGTCATAAATTATCAATGGCTAATCAGTTCATGTCTACAAACAAGATCTCTGGAATGTGATCCAACTGCTATGAGACTATTGAATAAATAAAGTGTAAACTGACACATGCAAATGAGGATTGCCCTACAAAAAAAGCATCCCTTTAAGTGGTTATATATATTGCAAAAATATTGTCATGTCTCAATTTTGAGAATGTTTTATGTTTGATTTAACCTGGCATCTGAACCAAGGAAAAGATAACTGACATTTCACTGGAAAAATAGGTCCCTGGTGCCATTCAAATATTTTCACATAGAAAACATCAGATGGGATAAATATGATTTTCTATTTTTTGTTAATTTTACAAAATAAAAATCCTGAGAAGTTAAGCAAATTCTCAAAAAGTCAGGTGGAAGTATTTTAATCATTCCTTCTCAATTGGAAAAATCACCAAATAAAGTCACATTCTTGCATCTTTGTATGAAACCCAGTTGTTAAAAGTGCTTGCCTAGCATGCATGAAGACCTGGGTTTAATCCGCAGTACTACATAAATCAGGCAAAGTGGTACACAACTATAAACCCAGCATTTTGGAGGTGGAGACAGCAGAATCAGAAATTCAGGGTCATCCTCAGCTACATAGTGATTTTGAAACAAGCTGGGCTACATGAGACTTGTCTTAAAAAAACTTAGTTCTTGGCTGGGTGTGATGGTGCATGCCTTTAATCCTAGCTCTTAGGAGGTAGATTGGTAGGAAGATTGCCATGAGTTTGAGGCCACCCTGAGATGACATAGTGAATTCCAAATCACCCTGATTTAGAGTGAGACCCTACCTTGAAAATCCAAAAAGAAAAAAAAAACCATGTTCTTAAACACGTTATGGTCTCACATATCTGTAAAATCTACAACAGTCAGAAAGCTACAGAAGCAGAGAGGAGAAGAGTAGTGACTTGGGATGGCAGAAGGTTGGGCAGATTAGAGTCAAAGCGAATAAACTTTCAACTAGATGGCTGTCAACTAGATAGAATAACTGTACAGTATAAAGACTATGGCTAATAACAGTGTACTGTATACTTGAAAGTTACTGAGAGGAGATTGTTTTCTGGTCTCATCACAAATAAGTGATAACTGTGAGGTCGTGAAGTACTAATTATCCTGGTGTAGCTGCTCCACAACGTATACACAGTTCAAAATACCATGATGAACACCATAAGTTTATAATATAGTGCTGATTTAATTTTTAACTTGCCTTCTTTATTCATCTATCTTGATGCCAGCTCAAAGAATTAAGATTTTCAGTTACGATTATCAAAAGACTATGCCCAATAAACTGTAATAATCTGCATAATTAGATATAATTAACTCATAATTAATTATACTCAGAGCAGAAAAAAAACTGATAGTAAACTCAGGGAACTCTTGGTAGGATTGTGAATTGAGAGAGAACAGGATTTTCAGAGGAATTATGCAAACATTATATTCTAGATTATGAAGGTAAACTTCAGTTACCCACTATTCTTCCTGTGAAGGTAGTGCTGGACTATAGGAAATGAGACTATTACAAGTAAGATTTAAAATTAAAAGGTCTAAGTTCTGTTTCTTCACTCTGAGACTGAAATTTATTCCAGGAAATGGAAACCACTGAATAAAATTAAGCAAGCAAGATAGATAGCCAGTTTGGCATCTCAGAAAAAAATAATTTCTCTAAATGCAAAATATAGCCACAGGATATAAGGTGAGAAAACTAGTGTATAAAATTACCCTGTCTAGGAAGCTGTTTTATTAATACAGTGTAAGACAGGAAGGTCTAACTAGCAATGGCTTGTTTTATACCTCTACAATGGACAAGTGTTATGCTTTGAATGGGAATGTCCCTTCATGTGTTTGAACACTTGGTCTCCAGCTAGTGACGCTGTTTGGAAGGTTGTAGAACTTTTAGGAGGTGGATCCACATTTGAGTAAGTGGGTCTCTAGGGAAAGACTTTGAGATTTTATACCCCAATCCCACTTCCTGTTTGTCTTCTACTTCCTGGCTCTAGCTCCAGTGTGATAAGCCTGCCTAACATGCCTTGCCCACCATGGTGGAAATTATCCCCTTGAAATTGTAAGTTAAAATAAACTCTTTCCTTCCTTAAATTGCTTCCTGTCAGGGATTTGGTCACAGCAATGAACAGAATAACTAATATACTGAGGTTGTAGATTTAAGCTATAAGAGAAGTATTTTGGGAAAAGTGTGTGAGTAGGAATGATGGCATGTGCTTCTACCTTTTATATAAAGATAGCATCAAAAGTTCAAGCCTGTGAAAGTCAAATAACATAACTTGGATATTAAAACCTGTAATTGACAGTAATAAATAGGGAGGAAAATGTGTTGTTTTTTGCATCATTCAACATTTCACAAGAGTCTAGTCATTCTTAGCCATGATGTTCATTTCTACTCCGGGTAGGATTGCCTGAACTCAACCATGCCCTTGGGCCTTGGCGAAGTTGTCTAGGATAGTAGCAATCTGTGATCTCTAGGGACTAACCAATAAGTCCCTCAAGCATGTGTCTGTAACACATAACTATGGACACATTACCACTGGCACATGAAGATTCAACAGTAGGAAATATTTTCTATCTTTAATAATGGAGTTAAAAATAAAACAATTGGGTTGTCTTCACCATCTGTGGTCATTATAAACATATTCCAAAATGATCACAAAAATGACATTGAGGGAGATATGTGTCAATGATATTGCTTTACCTAACCCAGCCTATTCTGTTCTGTGGGGAAAAGGTTAAAATAATAATTTTGTCTATTTGCCTTTATGAAGACAAAACTTCATTGAAATGTCCCTGAACTATATAGTATAATCATAAACTTAAGGCTATTCTAAGCATATGAAAAAGAAAATCAAAACAAGATATAAATTTTATACAAACATCCAGAATTTCCAGTTGAACTTATGGGAAGTAAGTTATATCCCATGGCGTAGTTCATCCATCTGGAAAAATGCCATTTTTTTGAGTCTTTAAGTCCAAACCAATTGAGCAATTGAAAGGAAGCCAGCTTGGGGGGAAAAAAACCCTGACAAAAACAAGTAACAACTATTTATCTTTCCTTTGATACATTAAAATCCATTAGGATTAGTTATGTTGGTCTGGATTTAGTTTGAATTGTAAGTCCTGCTTTAAACAAAATTGTGCACTTACTCTGCAAAAGTGACTTAAACCACTTCTTAAGATGGACATATTTTATAATATTTTGACCTAAGTCCAGGTATAGCTCTAACATACAATTTGCCATCAATTTTCCCTGACATCATATACATTTTGCAAGATAGGCCTTGTAAAATAGCAAGTGATTTTTAGCAAGTACCATGTTTCTTTTGAATCAAAAATTTGTAAAATAATGTAATTTGAAATAAATGATGCTTCATTTTAATAAAAAACAAACAAATAAACCTCTTTGCCCAAGGTAGAAGGGTGTCAGACGAAGAATACTATTGTCAAAGTATTTATTATTTATTTGTTCCCTGCTATTATAGAAGATAAAATCATAAATTATTACATGGAGGCATGAGTTTATTTTCATCCTAATTGTACAATTAAAATAAATAATATATCAATGTGCACGAGCAGTGCTATGGACAACTAAATTTTGATAGCACTCCAAGATCCTTGCTTTGGGGACCCAAATACTCTAACCTTTTATTCAGCCAGACTGTAATTGTAAAGGGACATTGATGAGGTAAATAATGCCCCAAATTTTCTTTAAGACAATCAATCATGAGGGTGATCCAAGCTTTTTATTATAATTCATACCCTGTGAGCCTGCAGCATGAGTAGGCTGGGGTCCTGGTTCCCTAGCTCCCTGTTCCCCAGCACTTGTGCAGCACGAGCAAGCCCCTGTTGCAGTCAGGTTCGCACTGTTGGCAGAAATCACCCGACCAAGAACAGCTTGTGGGAAAAAAAGGCTTATTGTGGCTTACAGACTCGAGGGGAAGCTCCGTGATGACGGGAGAAAATGAAGGCATGAGCAGAGGGTGGACATCACCCCCTGGCCAACATAAGGTGGACAACAAGAACAAGAGAGTGTGCCAAATGCTAGCAAGGGGACACTGGCCATACTATCCATAAGCCCGCCCCCAACAATACACTGCCCCCAGGAGGCATTAACTCCCAAACCTCCATCAACTGGGAGCCTAACATTCAGAACACCTAAGTTTATGGTGGACACCTAAATCAAACTTTCTGGCCCCCATAAACTGATAACCATACATGATGTAAAATGCAATGAATTCATCCAACTTTAAAATTCCCCACAGTTTACATCTCTCCCAATGATGTTCAAACATCCCCATAATCCAAGGTCTTTTAACTGAGTCATAATAACAAAATAAAATCCCTCCCCAAACCCATAATGCACAGAATAAACATTCACACTGCAGAACATGGCATTGGGCATAGCAAAGAAATATTCAACAAATCCAAACAACACAAACATTGCAAACATCAAACTCTGTAGCTCCAAGTCCAACAACTGTATCAGTGAAAAATCTCCAAGTCTGATACTTCTAAACAGAAACAAGTCTCTGGAGTTCCAATTCCACCTCTCTAGCTAGGCTGCTAACAGTCCTGGAAAACTTCATTGGGGTGATAGCCCTCCTTGGCAGCTGTGGTGGTTTGATTCAGGTGTCCCCCATAAACTTGAGTGTTCTGAAGGCTAGGTTCCCAGCTGATGGCGATTTGGGAATTAATGCCTCCTGGAGGCAGAGTATCCTCTGTTGTTGGGGGCCGGCTTATTAGTGTTATACTCAGCTCCGCCTTTCCGGTGTTTGGCACACTCTCTGTTGCTGTTGTCCACCTTATGTTGGCCAGGGGCTGATGTCCACCCTCTGCTCATGCCATTGTTTTTCCTGCCATCATGGAGCTTCCCCCTCGAACCTGTGTCAGTCAATTGTATGCCATAATAAATATCTACAATATGGACAGGGCATTAGAATGAAGATAGGAAGAAAAGGAGATATAGTGAGGGAATTGAGGAAGGGCTACTGTACAAGTCAATGATTAGCAAAAAAGAAAGAAAGAATAAAAAAAGAAAGAAAGAAAGAAAGAAAGAAAGAAAGAAAGAAAGAAAGAAAAAGGCCCAGGGAGTAGATAAAGGGGGAGCGTGGGGAAGGAATACACAAAACTAATGGCAACGTGAGTTAATTTCACAGAAACCATTTTTTTTTGAAACCACTCTATAAATCATTACTTTCAATAAGGAGAAGGGGGGGGCAAAAGAGAAGAGCTCCATAAAAGGTGGAGAAAACATTATCAGAAAACCATGGGCACTGACTGGTAATTCTCAGGGCCAGAATTGGGTCTGACCCCATAGTGAGCTGATGGTCAGGGAGACATGAGGTCTCAAATAATACTGGCTATTGCCAAAACACTTAGTTACCTCCAAGAGCTAAAAGGTAATTCCCTATTGATGAAGATACCACCACCTGCAGCCACAGGACATTCAAATGATCGTACTGGAACTGAGAGGGAATCCAGTTCCCTCCTGGCTAGCCCTCATAGTGCAGGAAAGTGCTATGATAGCAGCTGGAGAATAACAGTTGCCAACTGATTGATTAAGCAGGAGATTATGCCAGTTTCCAAATCAACAGCTGAAAAAGAAATATACATTTGTGCAACAGTGGCACATAGCCGATATAGGTAACCAACTACTCATGGATTGGACATATTGGATGTGAGACCCATTCACTGGGGGTGAACTCATTTCTGGCTCTGGGAACCAAACGAGATTTCCTAGAATAGGAAACCAGTAGGCTCCAGAGAGAACCTCCATGGCTCTCTAAAAAGAATGGATATACACATCAATATATCTTTCTAACGACTAGGCTTATCCCCTTTTATTCAAACTGTTCTCACTTTTGGTTGGAGAATCTGTTCTATTTTACAGATTGGGGACAATATGGGGGAGACCAGGATACACCAATATATTAAGAAGAGAGAACTGACTGTCTGCTAGGAGATGGGTGACCTCCACCTCATCTTCCCCAGGGCCTAGAAGCCATTACAGGGGAAGTAGTGACACCCGATACTGTTCTTTGGGCTAGCCTGAATACCAGTTCCAGGGAAATGGCGACAGACACTGTGGTCACTCAAATCTCATAAAAATAGAGATCCAGAGTTTACAGAGAAAGCAACACTAAATCAGATCTCTATTTTTGCCCACCAAAGCTCAGGGAGTACTGTGGAAGAGGAGGCACGAAGATTGTAAGAGCCTCAGTATTGGTGGGAATAGCTTGAAACACCACGTTCCCCCTTCCCTGCAGGGACTGACTGAGGCCTCTTGGTCCCCACAATGAATACTAATAACCCCACCCAAGACGCTCAGGAGAATTGGGGTGGGGGATAAGGAGGTCTGTGTATGCATTATTTTATTAAAACAATAAATTAAAAAGGAACTATATAAAAGAAAGCTATGCAAGAATGGTTTTAATAGCACAGTACTAGTAGATATTGTGTGTGTGGTATATGTATGTATGTATGCATGTTTGTATGTATGATGGTACACACCTGTTCATGCATGTGTGTGTGTGTGTGTGTGTGTGTGTGTGTGTGTGTGCATGCATGCCAAAGGCTAATTAATGTCAGGTGTCTTCCTAATTGCTCTCTACTTACTTATTGAGACAGGGTCTCTCACTGATTGCAGTGCTTACCGATGACTTGTCTAGCTAGTGAGCTTGCTCACAGGGATTCCTTGTGTCTGCCTCTGAGCACTGGTATTACAGGTGGATTAGCACTCTCACCCAGCCTTTATATTGCTGGGTATCTAAACTCTGATCCTCACATTTGTGTGCCAAGTGCTTTACCAACTGAGCCATCTTACCAGGCCTCTTTCTAGTTACTTTTTTTTAAAAAAAAATTATTTATTTGAGAGAGTGAGAGAGGGAAAGAGGCAGGCACGGGGTGAGGTGAGTGAGAGGCACACCAGGGCCTCCAGCCACTGCAAATGAACTCCAGACGCATGTGCCTGTGCATCTGGCTTACGTGGGTCCTGAGAAATCAAATCGAGGTCCTTTGGCTTTGCAGGCAAACACCTTAACCACGAAGCCATCTCTCCAGCCCCTCTAGTTACTTTTATTGGTGTTATATCTCCAAACCGTCTTTGTTGAATGTGGTTGATGTAACAGTTCCTCTTGTCTGTTAGAAATAGTTCAGGAACATATTTTATTGAGTTCACTTATAAACCATCTTAGCATACAACTCAGAAGCATTTCACATGGCAGACATAGAAAAGAACTTCTTTTAGATCTGAGAAATTCTGATCAATTTGGTGATTCATCATCCCCAAAGGTCACATTATTCCCTGGCCTTTTTTTAAGGTGGGGTCTTGCTGTAGTCCAGGCTGACCTGGAATTCATTATGTAGTCTCAGGTTGGCCTTGAACTCGCAGCAATCCTCCTACCCCTGCCTCCTGAGTACTGGGATCAAAGGCATATGCCACCACCCCCAGCTCTCCTCTGGCTTCTTAAGAAGACACAATTTACTTGCTAAACGTATTACTTCTCTAGAAAAAAAATACAAAAACAGCTTTCATTTCCTGAGGATTTTTTTGAATGCATATGTGTATGTGTGCTTTGCTTGTATATGTGTTCACATTTGTGTGGGAACATGTGTGTGGAGGCCAGAGATTGACATTAGGTGCCTTTTATGATTGCTCTCCACTTTGCTTATTGAGACAAGGTCTTTTATTGAACTCAGAGCTCCTTGATTGAGCTAGTCTATCTAGCAAGCTTGCCCTAGGTATCTACCTGTGTCCATCTCCTGAGCCCTACTACACCCATAAGGCATTTTCAAGGATTCCAGTTATCCGAAGTTAGGTCCTCAGGCTTGTGAGGCAAGTGTATTAACACCTGAGCCATCTCCCTAGCTTGGATCTTTTTTTTTTTCTCTTTAGTTTTTCGAGGTAGGGTCGAATGTAGCCCAGGCTGACCTGAAATTTACTATGTAATCTCAGGCTGGCATCATTCTCACAGAAATCCTCCTACCTCTACCTCCAGATTGCTAGAATTAAAGGTGTGCTGATTTTTTAAAAATAGGATTAAAAGTTAGACTATTTCCCATTGGCTTTGTTCCATGATTACCCGAAAAAGAGTGCTGTCAGATTGAAATTTAAATATCTGAAACCTCCTTTCAGTGCTGAAAGAGGTATTGGGTTGTGATCATTTATAGTTGGCTAACTTTGTAAACATATTTAATTAATTAACCTGAATATGTAATAGCATTCATTCATCCAAATACAAAGTTAACATCTATGGGTTTCATGCACTGATTTTAAGTCATAGTTATTCAAACCACTAACATATTAGTGTTAATACATACAAAACCTATTATAATTAAGCATGTTGTTTGCTTGTTTGGTTAGTTGTTTTTGCTGTTTATTTTGTATACGTGTCCTGGAAATAAAACCCAAAACCTTTCACTAAGCAATTTCTGTTCCACTGAGTTACATTCCACTCCTTAAATTTTTAACTTTGAGATAGTCTCACTAAGTTCCCCAGGCTGGTCTTGAATTTACTATATAGCCCAGACTGGCCTTGAACTTGAGATTCTTCTGCCTCAGCTTCTCAAGTATCTGGGATGACAGTCTTGCATCACCTGCCCCTGTCAGTGTACTTGATCTTTGAGTGAACAGATGATGGCATGAATTATCTGAAGAAGGAAAACATGTCAAATTATTTTGATTAATTTTGTCATTTTGTGCATCCTTGGTTGGACTATACTCTTTTCTTCCACTTTTGTTAAGTCTAAATGCAAAGAGTCCCCAAATTGAAAGGAATTCCCAATTCTCATTGCTATAATGAAGACACATATCCAAAGAAGAGGTCAGAAATCTTAATGGAAAGTGTGTTTACAGACTTCTAGAAAGACTAATAAAATGGAGTTTGATGAGGCAGCTCAATTGGTAAGGTGCTTGCCATATGACCACACAAGTGTGAGGACCTGAGTTTGGACCCCTCTAGCACATATATAAATGCCAGGTGTGGAGGAACATTCCTGTAATCCTAACACGCAGATGGAAGAGACAGGATGTTACCAGGGCAAGCTGGAAAGCTAGACTAGCTGAGTCAGTAAGATAGGATTTTGAGATAAGTGGTTTCAATAAATAAGGTGGAGAGTGATGGCGATACTGAACAACAACCTCTGGCTCCACTTTCTTGCACACACATGTGTGTTCCATATACCACACATGCATATACAAACACACAAACACCACACTCATATACACATGCAAAAAATTATTTTAAAAAGAGTATTTAAATCGAACTTTTCCAGATGGACTATAATGTAAATCATATTTATTCTTCCTTTTCTAAATATCTCAAATGATCATTCCATTTGATAGCTTGAGAAATCACTGTTAAAGTTATATAGGTACTTCAAGTGGCTGGGCTTTGAAAGGTTTAGCAGAGTTAGCATGAAAACCAGCCACACCCCTTTGGGGCTATTATTCTTTTGTTTTGGGTAAATCACTTGTAATACACTCATTGGTTAAAAGATATCTGCATTTGACTCAATATTTACTTGACAGAGAAGTCATAGGAAGGGCTTCATGTCACAGGAGGAAAATCATATGATTGATTCCTCTGGTTTTGTTAACCGGAGGTGGTAGAAAGGAACTCTTACTAAGATCCTGACATCCCACTGCCAGGAACCGGTATTTTCTTAATACTAAAATTAGCTTGGCTTTGCTGTGTTGTGAGCACTGATCTCTTTAATCATAAGGTCATAAATCATGCTTTTATGTGATGAAAATGATAGCATCCCTGGCATCCAGCAATAGCAGCAACTCGTAACAGACACCCACATCTGCCCTAAGGATGGGATGTGCTGTCTCTGAACATAGATTTATTCCGTTGCCACAAGGGAAGCATACATTTTACTAAAGACATTTGTGGACAGTTTTCTAAACTACCATTTCTTTAATCTACAATACCATGGAGGGATGGTTTGGATCAGATTTTCACATCTTAAGTGATTAAGTAATGTTTCTTTCCTGATTTGTTGGTACTGGAGCCAATGTTCTTTTACCCATTATCTAAGATTTGACTTAATGTTCATGCTGGCGGAAATCAATGATTAAGGGGAGATTTAGGAATGTGGTGATGGTAAGTCAGAGTGGTTGGGGCAAGAAGTGTGGCATTTACACAAGTGTCATTGTTACCAAGACCATTTCCCCCTGACTCATTAGGATTCTCTGCATAAACTTGCTGTCTTGTCCATCTTGCATAGTGTTCTTAGGAGTCACTCATTATTCCTTCTCATCAGTCTTACTCAGTAGGACCAGTAAAACAGTTCAGCCACAGTTGAAAATGGTAGTATGGAGGTTCCTTTAAAAGCTAAAGGCAGGGCTGGAGAAGATGGCTTCATGGTTAAGGCGCTTGCCTGCAAAGCCAAAGGACCCCGGTTTGATTCCCCAGGACCCACGTAAGCCAGATGCACAAGGAGGCGCATGCATCTGGAGTTCATTTGCAGTGGCTGGAGGCCCTGGTGTACCATTTTCTCTCTCACTTGCTCAAATAAATAAATAAATAAATAAATAAATAAATAAATAAATAAATTTTAAAAAGCTAAAGGCAGAGCTACCATAAGATCCAGCCAAAACACCCCAGGAAACATATACAAAGGTTTCTAAGTCAGCATGCTACAGACATCCTTGCTCATCAATGGTTACTGAAGCGCTATTCACAAGAGCTAACGTATATAACTAGTCTATATGTTCAACAATAGATAAATGGATAAAGAACAGGTGATTATAGCCAGGCATAGTGGCCCACACATTTAATCCCAGCACTCAAAAGGCAGAGGTAGGAGAATCACTGAGTTCAAGGCCAGTCTGAGACTACAGTGAGTTCTGGGTCAGCCTGAGCTACAGGGAGACCCTATCTCAGAACCCCCCCACAAAAAAGAAAAAGGTGATTATAGTGAAAATAAAATATTTTTTTAGCCATAAAGAACAATAAAGTGTCATATTCAGGAAAACAGATAGAACAAGAAATCATGTTAAGTGATATACAACAGACAAAGAAAGACAAATATAGCATGTTCCTACTGAAAAGTGAAAACTGAAAAATGTAGATGAGAAAGTGGAATACTGATGAGTAAGGGATTTGGCATGGTGGACTGTGGAAAGTGAGAGCAAATTTGTTCAGTATACACTGTGAATATGAACTGGAAATATCACATAGAACAATATTCATATGCACAACAATTAGTAAAATTTAAAACTTGATATAGAGGGTGAGGAGATGACCCATCACAAGAAGACCATAATTTGGATCCTATCACCATGTAAAATGCTGGGTGTGGTGACACATGCCTATAATCCCAGTATTGGGAAGGCAGAGACAGGATGATCTCTGGAGCTTGGAGGCTTTCTAAGCTAGCCAAATTCATGGACCCCAGGTTCAGTGAGAGACTTCAAAATAAGAAAGACACCTGATGTCAACCTCTTATCGCCACTCTTAAGTGGACACACAGAAACTCAAACACATGTACCCACACATGCATAAACTCATATGCAGATGCACAACACACACAGAAAAAACTTGACAAATTCTCATATTAGACAGGAGGTACTGTAATCTGTCTCATTGTCTTTTCCATTTGATGTCACAAAAGTTCTTTAACAGTGATTATATTTCACCAAAAAACATCCTTTACAGATCGATAAGAAAAATATCTTGTGAACTTCCAAAAGAACTTTAAAACACAGAGACTGAGTGATGCATACCTAACCCCATGGTGAATATCAATAACCCCACTGAGGAGGACCCTCAGCGGAATGGAGATAGGGAAGAGGAGCATAAAAAGATCACACAGGGGAAGTGAGCCAACACACAGTTTTTTCATACAGTAAGGCCATAATTACTAAAAATTAAAAACTCAAAGACATAAAATGGAAGAAAAGAGTAGAAGAAGTAAAATCATTTCTAGATAATTAGAACTATTTATTATATTTTTCCTGTTTAATTTTCTTTTGGAAAGTTCACTTAATCAACTTGCTGTATAAAATTTCTTTGATTCAAGGGTGCAAAGTAAAGCATTTGGAAAAGTTGGCTTCCAGTTTTTAACTTATTTGTTTCAAAAAAGATTATGAAAATAGTAACTGAAAATGGAAATACTATGAGGTTTTTCTTTTTCTCCTTAGTTGACCCCGTTGGAAATCTTGCCTTTCATGCTTTTGCAAGTTGTGTTGTGTTGTGTGCTGAAGTAGCTTAATACTAGCAAATACCATTGAAATCATGAACATGTTTCTAAAAATAGCAAAATTCAAGGTCTCATTATGTTGACAGAGAGAACAGGGAGGCGATGAGTACACAACAGGGGGAAAAGCAGGGTTCTATTTACTTCAAACAACAACATATGGAATGAATTATTCAATCTAATTTGACATTAGTTTTTTTTAAATTCTAAATTTGCACTGCTTTTGAGACATAACTATTTTTATGTTCCATTTTAAGCCATACACACTTAATTTTAGAGAGTTTTAAGACTAAATCAAAGCCATGACCTGATTTTTGTCTGTATCATGAAAAATAGTCCATAGGATATGAACTTTCTTGCTTTTCATACATTTTAAAAAACATGCATGAAAACATTAATTTTACCACTCTTTTGAGGATATAATTGGAAAACTTCTGAAAATTACAACCATACATTTTATTTTGTATTAAGGAATGCAAAAGAAAAATGTTTTCCTATTTTAAAATTATCTTTTTTAAAAAAGCATCAATGAAGCTTTATTTTTATTTTTATTTATTTATATGAGAGAGAGAAAGAGGAAGAGAGAGAGAAAGAGAGAGAGATTGAGAGAAAGAATGGGCACACCAGAGCCTCCAGCCACTTATGTGGGTCCTGGGGAATCAAACCAAGGTCTTTTGGCTTTGCAGGCAAGTGCCTTAACCACTATGCAATCTATCTATCCCCCTATTTAAAAAATATCCCACCACCTATTGTGTTTCCTGTTTGTCATGGCATATACTTTTTGATAGTACTCATGAGAAAAGTTTTTTTTTTTTTTCTGGAGTCCTGTCCCAAGGAAAGTAAAATGAAAAAACTGAATCCCACAGATTCTGATTTTGATTTTGAAAAACAGCCTGCCAGTGTTCTGAAGTGAACATTAACTACAATGTTGTGAATCACCATGTACCCTGCTTTCAATAAAAATCCATAATTTTATCACAGAAATTTCCCTGGAATAATAATTGTCTGGAAGGCTCATAGCCAAAATTTATTCTAAGCATGCCAGGAATTACAAAATGATCATCAGTTTTCTTTTGCATGACAATCTACTTTAATAAATAGTCATCCAAAGACTTGGCCTCTTTCAGCAGAATTCTATTAATCTATTATGCTGTCATATACTTTACTGAGAAATTGAAAAATATACTTGGCAAACATATGATGACTGCGAGAGCAAATAGTTGCTAATGTGTAGTATGCAAGTTTTTGTGGCAAGGACAAATTTTGTGACATGTGGGGGGGTTTGCTTTTATGTATGTGTGTCTAGTATTTTGTGTGTGTGTTTTGGTTTGCTTTTGGGTGTGTCTATTGTGTTGTGTGTGTATTTGTTTGATACTAAGGTTATGATTTTTTTTTTGTTTTTTTTCGAGGTAGGGTCTCACTCTAGCCCAGGCTGACCTGGAATTCACTATGTAGTCTCAGGATGGCCTTGAACTCATGGTGATCCTCCCACCTCTGCCTCCCGAGTGCTGGGATTAAAGGCGTGCACCACCACGCCCAGCTAAGGTTATGATTTTTGTGAGTGCCCCCAGAACTCTTCAGAATAAAGGAAACAAAAAGCTTCTGGGGCTGGAGAGATGGCTTAGCAGTTACAGTGCTTACCTGAGAAGCCTAAGGACTCATGTTTCAGTCTCCAGGTCCCATGTAAGTCAGATGCACAAGGTGATGCAAATGCACAAGTCTGCGCATGCACACAAGATGGTGCATGCATCTGGAGTTTGATTGCAGTGGCTGGAGGCCCTGACATGCCAATTCTCTCTTGTGCGCACTCACTCTCACTCTCTTTCTGATTTAAAAAAAAAACTTTCTGTACTTCTTTGTTTATGCACCTGATTTTTTTGAATACATATATGTGTGTTTAAGTAAATATATGTTTTTTAAGTGAAAGAAAATATTAGCAAAGCATATATTTTAGAAAGAAGAAATATACATATACCCAACTATACATGTATGCATATGTCTATTATCTCCCTATCTATCTACCATCTATCTATTCATCCGACAAGCACAATTCTACCCACTTTACAAATAGACAAATGACAATTTCATGTGCCATGGGAATGAAATGATAATGTATTAAGACAAAATTGTTACAATTTTGTGAATGCTTTGAAACATTTATACATAGAGCTGTATCGTATATGCAAACAGCTGTGCTGTCAATACATGCTAGCACTTTTCTTTGACAAACATGTCATTGGTATTTAATGATAGAATTATCTTGCAAATGTTCTTGTGTCAGAAACAATGGCTGAATTCTTAATTGTTCCAGTTCTTGATATCCCTGCATGGATTCTAATTGTTTATCCCTCAAATGGGAGGCAAATATTTTGAAGTGTTATCATCACTAGGAAGTAGGAGATTCTTTTCTTCTTTGTTTGTAAAGTGAGTTTTGTTCATTAAAAGGCAGAATTGACATTTACTTGATTATTGTAGATGTACAATGAAGAGCAAGTAGTCTGACATTACATAAGCCCAGGAGATTGTAATATTGGCTATGATTGTCTCTTTGGTTCAGCTGAGATATGTACTCTACTTCTTTTTGAAATTATTTCTTACTATGTAGATACTTAATCTGAATATGATATTCTTTGTCAGGAATGGATCATTTCATCACTTCATTTCCTGATATTACCTTTAAAAACTTATTGTGGAGAGATGGCTTAGTGGTTAAGGTATTTGCCTGTGAAGATTAAGGACCCAGGTTCTATTCTCCAGGTCCCATGTAAGCCAGATGCACATGGTGGCACATGCATCTGTAGTTTGTTTGCAGTGGCTGGAGGCCTTCCCATTCTCCCTCTCCATCTCTCTCTTTCTCTCCCTATCTCTAATAAATAAATAAAAACTAAAAATAAAAGCAAAACATGGAAGGGAATGGGTGGGGGAACACAAAACTGAACCCAAATTGAGCTGGTACCATAAAATCCTATACCCTGGAAGTCAGACTAAAAGCTGGAATCCTCAAGAGGACCTTAGGGGGAGCACCAGAATCGAAGGGCCGTGGAAAGGGTGAGACAAACCCTAACCTCAAGTTCCTCCTGTTTCTCTTTCTTCTATGTCTTTTTCTTTTTTCTTTTCCCTTGGCCCTGGCCTGTAATTCCCTGTACCAGGATCTGATCTACATCCACAATAAGCTGTTGATCAGAGAAACCTACTAGATCTCCCAAAACAAACAAGACAGACTTCTGTCAGAGCACTTAATTACCCACTAGAGGTTAATGGTAAGACTCTACTGCTGAACACACCATACGCTGTCAGAATGGACCGTGGAGAGACCTGGTTGGAATCCAGAGGAGAGCCAGTCTCCAGACAATTAGCCCATCTAATGCTAGAAGGCACTACATGAGCTACTGGGGGAAAGTGGCCAACATCTGTCCAAGCAACCCAAAGTCTAAGCGATTCAGAAGCAAACAACCTGAGGTAATGCTCACACAAGTTCAATAGTGGCACACAGCCATGGTGGGTAACCAACTGCTCTTGGATTGGCTAACAGATCCTCTCAGTGGAAAGGAAAACATATCTGGAAACTGGGAAACAAGTCAGAATCATATCCAGATAACGATTCTGCTTTCCATTGTCAAACTCCTACCAACCTTAGACTATAAGAGGGTCTACACCCTTTAAATTCTCTCTAAATTAATAATGGCTATCCCATTTAACCAGTGCTAACTTCACTCTCCATTGGAGAATCTGCTTCTCTTTGTCTGATGAGAGCTGGACCTCAGGAGATAAACCACCCAGCACACTCCACCCTGGCCCCAGCTGAAACCGCAGGGGAATTAGGGAAATGAGCAAGAGCGCTCCTTTCTTAGTGAATCTGATATCAGCTCAACGGTGATGGAGGTAGACACTGAAGACACTCAACACCTAACAAAGCAGAGATGCAGAGGCTCCTAAGTGCCCATCACTGAAGTAGACTTAAAATGCTCCCAGGTGGTGGCACATGCCTTTAATCCCAGCACTCGGGAGGTAGAGGTAGGAGGATCCCCGTGAGTTCGAGGCCACCCTGAGACTACATAGTGAATTCCAGGTCAGCCTGGACCACAGTGAGATCCTACCTCAAAAAACCAAAAAAAAAAAAAAACCCACAAAAACAAAACAAAAAACCTCCCAGCATGGCTCAGGGAATTTTGTGGAAGAGGGGGCGGAAGGAAAGACTGTTAGAGACATTTTGCACAGAGACATTGCCTCCCCCCCATAATGCATGACCCACAATGCCCATGGGGTTGACCTGCATCCCCAACAAGGAAGGCCTCTTCAGAAAAGTGTAGAGGCAGAGAGGAGGGAAAGGATGGTACCAACATGTGTTTTTTACATACTAAATATGTCCATATCTAATAAAAAGAGTAAAACTTATTGTGTATACTATCATATTATAACTCTTTCATTCCTTCATTCAATACCTTTCTCATTGCCTTTGTCTATCTCAGATGAGAATACAGCAATGAAGATCAGACTATTTCTTACCTTAAGAAATGCTTGTTCTGACAGAAGATATATAGCATGTAAAATATACATGTATTTTCTCTTCCATGACTCCATTGCTTGCTAGGAGTAATTTCTAGTTATTTCTAATTCATATTAGTAGACAGGACACACAGAACTTCACTAGAGCAGAACTTCTTAATTTTTCCCACACATGACCCTTCTGTCCCGAAAAACTTTAATTCAACCCTAGGCATATAAATATATAAAATAGGTATACTAATTAAACATTTTACTGTAATAATGAAAATTTTTTTTTCAAAACATTTTTATGCCATATATTATTTTTACCAATTATTAAAAATGAAAGCAAATTTGCATACTCACTGCATGGACTAGCTTGTTTCTTACACATAATGCATTAAGTTTTGGCTGAATATCTGATAGTGTAGGACGTAGCGCATCTTCAACCTTTTTCAGAATTGACTGATATTTGGATTACAATCATCGCTGCTGAGAAGAATGTTGCAGAAATTATTAGAATTTCTGTCTTAATTCCAAGCCAAATTTCAATGAATGATTTCTTTCCATGAAATTCTATACAACAACTCCAAAAACAATTCTTCCCCCTCCCCCAATGGCATATCTATTCATTGTACATAATACTGGGTTTCATGACTTCTTCCTACAAACATAATGCACATATCTCCTCCACATTGCTTTCCTCCCTTTTCTCCCTGTCCCCTCCCATTTGTCCTCTACTTAACTCTGACTTTCATGTCATATTTACAGCCATGATTTTATGTATCTATATAAAATCTAGGAAGCACACATGTGAGAAAACATGCAGTATCTTTCTTTCTGAGTCTGGCATATTTCTTTAATATGATGCTCTCCAGTTGCATTCATTTTTCCATAAATGATATCACTTCATTCTACCTTATGGCTGAAAAGAATTCCATTATGTATATATACTACATTTTCCTTATCCAGTCCTCTGTTGACAGACACCTAGGTTGGTTCCATAACTTAGCTACTGTGAGTAGTGTTGCAATAAACACTGATGTGCAAGTATCTCTGTTATATGTTGACTTGGAGTCCTTTGTGTAAATACCTAGGAGTGGTATCACTTTAGCTTTTTAAAGACCTCCACACTGGGCTGGAGAGATGGCTTAATGGTTAAGGCTCTTGCCTGAAAAGCTAAAGGACCCAGACTCAGTTCCTTGAGACACACATTGGCCAGATGCACAAGGTGATGCACTCATCTTGAGTTCATTTGCAGTGGCTAGAGGCCCTGTAATGCCCATTCTCTCTCTCTCTTTCTCTGTCTCTGTCTCCTTCTCTCCCTCTCTCTCTCTCTCAAATGAATAAATAAAAATAATAAAATAAAACATTAAAAAAGAGTTCCACACTGTTTCCCACAGTGGCTGGAATACATTCCTACCCACAGTGTATAAGGGTTCTGTTTTCACAGCATCCTTGCCAGCCAGCACTTGTTATTTGTTATCTTGATGAGTTCCATTTTGACTGAGGTGAATTGGAACCTCGGTATAATTTTAATTTTCATTCTTGGATGTCTTGATATAAATATGTTTTTATGTTTATTGGCCACTTGTAGTTCATCTTAAAAAACTTTATTCATTTATTTGAAAGACTGAGAGACAGAAAAAGAGCGAGAAGCCAGGTGTTGTGGTGCACCCTTTAATCCCAGCACTTGGGAAGCAGAGATAGAAGGATCGCTGTGAGTTCAAGGCCACCCTGAGACTGCATAGTGAATTCCAGGTCAGCCTGGGCTAGAGTGAGAAGGAATTTATTAATCTTAATTTGGGTAATGTTAACAACTACACCTGAGGAAGGGCTGCTTATTTGGAAATGAAGAGAAGAAAAGAATAAAGTTGGTCTTTTCCTCTTATGCCCTGCCACTAGTAGAAGGTCTTCTTTCCAGTATTTTTTAAAAATTTTTTGACATCTTCCATAATTGTAGAAAATAACCCATGGTATTTCCCTCCCTCCCTCCTTCTTTCCCCTTCACAACTTCACTCTCTATCATATCCCCTCACCCTCTCAATCAGACTCTTTTTTTCAGTGTGATGTCATGATCTTTTCCTCCAGTTATGATGGGCTTGCGTAGGTAGTGACAGGCACTTTGAGGTCATGGATACCCAGGCCATTTTGTGTCTGGAGAAGCACGTGGCAAGGAGTTCTACTCTTCCTTTGGCTCTTACATTCTGCCGCCTCTTCTGCATTGGACCCTGAGCCTTGGAAGATGTGATAGAGATATTTCAGTGCTGAGCACTCCTCTTGAGTTTAGAATAGTCTGTTATAGCACACAATATTCTTTCCAACCATGCATCTTGGAGGACAATTTCTGTTTACACCCACAATATTAGAATATATTTCCACATCCAAGTGTTTTTCTATGTCTCTCCTCTCTTTCTCTTCCCCTTCCTCTCTGCTATAAGCATGCACAGACATAAAAGTCCTGGGAATAAAGTCAATAACTGGATATAATCTGATGGAAATATTCACAAATTTAAAATAATTTTTCCTTCCTATGGAAAGATAATTGAAGGTTTCCTCCCAATGTCTCAGACAAGTTCCCTGATGGGACTTACCTCCTGGAACCTATGGCAATTTCTCATTCATCCTCATCACAAAATCATGAGCTCCCTCTTTTCCTGTATTCTCATTTCTTTGTCATCATTCTTATGATCACTTGTGAATGAACTATCCATCTTCAAGTTTGGCTTTGGAAGAAAACCCAACTAGACAAGCACTAGTGGGGAATTGACATTAAATAAGAAGTGAAGTGACCCAAGCTCAGAAAGCCCAAAGTTTCACGTTACATCTGATAGGGAGATGCCAGCTTTCAATATTAATATGCATGTGTAAGTGGGGGGGAATGTGGGTAAAACTTATAAAGACATAATGGCAATCAAGAGATAAGTAGGAAGAGGGATGAGGGAAGGGCCAAGTTATATACATGACATGTTCACAGATGGGGAGGACATTTGTGGGTAATGGGAAATGGGGGGGAGAATGAGGATAGGGGAGAGGATGGAGAGAGAACCAATTAAAACAAATGGTTTGTGAAAAGGTCAGAATGCATGATACCCAAATATCTATATGCCAAACAAAAAGTAAAATAAAATAAAAAGAAATTGCAAAGGAGATATTGAGAGTTTTGACATGAGACTAAATTTCTAAAAAATTAAAAGTAAGTGATAGTCTTGGGAAATACTATAAACAATATTAAAAAGATATTATTTGTAATAATGACAGTATAAAAAGAAAAAATAATAATGCACCAAAAATGAGCAAAAATAAAGATGTGAATAAAGATTTTACTGTACAAGAAACAAAGTAAATAGATACAAATTTGGTGGTAATTATGATTTTAAATTAAGTGTATAATTTAGTTCTCCTGGCATGCTTCAGATACCAAAGGAACTTAGACCTTTTAATCCTTCATCATCTGACACATGCTATTATATTGTATAACTTACCTGAGAAAAATCTGTTGACGTAAGAAATAGTGAAATCATAGATGTTTTAGGGTACTTGACTACAGATACATCTGGTACCATTGACTTGTAATTCATAACCTCACAGTGAATACCAGTTTCCACAATGAGGAAGGCCCTCAGTGGAATGGGGACGGGGAGAGGAGATATAAGAATATAGCATGATGGGTATATGACCAATATGTGCACTATTCATACAGTAAACTTCAGAATTAATTTAAAAATGTAAACCAAAGGGCTGCTGCGGAGATACTTTAGTCAGTAAAGTGATTGCCTTGCATGTCTGGTCTGAGGACCTGAGTTTGTTCTCTAGAATTCATATTAAAATGACAGGGGTAGTGGCACATACCTGTAATCTCAGTGCTGGGAGGTGGAGATAGGAAAATTCCTAGAGCTTGCTGTCCAGCCAGTCTAGCTTAATTGGTGAGGCCCAGGCCAATGAGAGACCCTGTCTCAAAAAGAAATGTGCATGGCATTCCTGAGGAATGACAGCTGAAATTGTCCTCTGGCCTACACACATGTAAACGTACGTACACATACATATAATCTACAGTCTCATACAAACATACAGACTCTCACATACGAAATAAACAAATAAGAAAAAGTACACTAAATTATGTATAGGAAGTGAGTGCACCAACAGATTGGGTTGTATAGTTGCTTTTAGTACTACCTATGTGTTGAATAATGTGTTCTTGAAGTACTACCTGGGAGAATTCACTCACTCGGACATTTCAGGAATAACACATATAGCCAGCCAATGCATTTAAGGAAATATCAAATTAAATGCCAGAATTATTACTGATTGAATGGTCCAGAAACCATAATTAAAGCATGACTCTTACGACCTATATATTATACATAGAAAAAGTAATAGTTATATAAGCTGCTAAAATAATTCATAGCAATATTTATAGAATCCAAATGCTAAATGGAATCTCAAAAAGTCTTTTTCTCTGCTTCCAGGCAGAACTGTTTGACTCATATGATAAATGGAAATCCTTCCAATTCTTGAAGATTTATAGGCAAAGAGCTTCCAACTTCAACACTGTAATTTTGATTTTGAATTTCAGTGGAGAACAGATGTTCAGATTTTATAAAAAATGATCATAAGCATATGACATATTTTATTTTGCATTATTTTGTACTACACTTCTTTCTTTATCATTTTTTTTTCTGAGACATTTTCTCACCCTATAATCCAGGCTGGCCTGAAATTCACTATACATGCTGTTTCTGTTACCTTCTCCTTGCTGGGACAAAATGCCTGACAACACTCAGTTTAAGGCAGGAAGAGTTTATTTCAGCTTTCCATTGCAGTTTACAATCCCATCATGAAGGCATGGGAAGGCAAGGCAGCTGGACCAGGAGAAGGCCAATCACATTTAGCCCACAGTGAAGAACAATAAATGCTGGAGTTCAGCCAGCTCTCTCCTTCGTATACAGTTTAGATCCCCAGCACATGGCATGGTGCTGTCCACAGTTAAAAGTGGATCTCTCACTGGGCATGTTGGTGCACGCCTTCAATCCCAGCACTTGGGAGGCAGAGGTAGGAGGATCGCCATAAGTTCAAGGCCACCCTAGGATTACATAGAGAATTCCAGGTCAGCCTGGGCTAGAGTGAAACCTTACCTTGATAAAATGAAAGAAAGAAAGAAAGAAAGAAAGAAAGAAAGAAAGAAAGAAAGAAGGGAGGGAGGGAGGGAGGGAGGGAGGGAGGGAGGGAGGGAGGGAAGGAAGGAAGGAAGGAAGGAAGGAAGGAAGGAAGGAAGGAAGGAAGGAAGGAAGAGAGAGAAAGAGGATCTCTCCACCTCAATTAACCAAATCAGGGTAACCCCTCATATGCATGCTCAGAGGCTAACCAAAATCCCTCACAAGTGACTCTAGGTCCTTCCAAGTTGAAAATCATATAAACCATCACCTACCCCAGGCTTACCTTGAATCCATGGACACCCTCCTGCCTCAGACTCCTAAGTTCTAGGATTGTTGATGTGAACCTCTATACGTGCTTATATTTCTAACTGTTTACATCACTGCTGTCTTTACTTTGTTCGTGATCTCTGCACTAATCCATAGCACCTGACATCCTGGAGAGAAGGAAAACCTTAATAACAACAAAAAATGACTAATAATGATTTTTGACATTTGGAAAAAGGTCACTATTCTCCTTTATTGATACAAAAAGTTATGTGGTGTGGACTGACATATCTTCATTCTCAGTGGGCCACTGAAATTGATACTTTTCTTCTCATTTCAATAAAATTGACCTGATAAAAATGCAGATAGGAACTGGAGAGATGGCTTAGCAGTTAAGGCACTTGCCTGTGAAGCCTAAGGATCCAGGTTTGGTTCCCCAGAACCCATATAAGCCAGATGCACATGGTGGCACATGCATTTGGAAATTGTTTGTGGTGGCTGGAGGCCCCGGTGTACCCATCTCTCTTTCTCTCTCTCTCTCTCATTCATAAATAAATAAAAAGTAAAAAAAATATTTAAGGGTTGGAGAGATGGATTAGCAGTTAAGACACTTGCCTGTGAAGTGTAAGGACCCAGTTTCAATTCCCCAGTACCCACATAAGCCAAATTCAAAAAGTGGCACATGTATCTGGAGTGTGCTTGCAATGGCTAGAGGACCTAGGGTGCCCATTCTATTTCTCCCTTTCTGTCTCTCTCCCCCCAATAGATAAAGAAAATATTTTTTTAAGCTTAAGAAAATGGTAGACATAGGTGTTTACCTCAAAAGTATGGAGACCTGAGCTTCACTCCAATAACCACTTAAAAAGTCAGACATAGTGGTATGATCTTGTAATCCCATCACGGAAGTGTAGAAAGAAGAATCCCTCAGGCTCACTGGCAAGCTCGTCCAGATTAACTGGCGAATTCTAGGCAATGAGAGACCTCATCCTATACATAATGGACAATCTTCCTGAGGATGACACCTGAGGCTGTCTTCTTGCCTCTTCATGCACACATGTGCACACACACACACATCTTCCCATACACATACATGCTCCCACACACATACGTGCATGCACAACACACACACCAAAAAATCACCCATGAGCTATGATAGGACGTTCAATGGCTTATCACTGGAGAGATAAATACATTCTAGATGTATCTCAATTATACTTTAACATTTCTATAGATTTTACTGATAAGAAAAGTGGACTTTTCCCTGTTTTCTTACTGCTGCCAAACACGGATTAGCAGTGACAGTACACAAAGCCTTCCATTTGCTGTCACCAAGGTGAATGGGGAATGACTTCCTGTGCATGATAGTTGTGAAATAATGATTGTGAACATTGTAGACCTGAAGCTAAAGCCCTTGGCAACAGAAAAGATCATGTGGTAGTTAATCTCTCTTGTAAACTTGACCAGATCAGGAATCAAGTAAGAGATTCTTGAGCAGGTCTCTGAGGGCATTTCTAAGGAGAACTGGCTAAGGCAAAAAGGCCTTCCCCCAGAATGGCCATCCCTTTCATTGGCAGTCTATACAGAAAGATCTTATAGAAAAAAGCAGGCTGGAAAGATGGCTTAGCGGTTAAGGTGCCTGCCTGCAAAGCCCAAGAACTCCCGTTCAAATCTCCAGGCCCCACGTTTAGCCAGAAGCAAAAGTGACACAAGCATGCAACGTTGCACATGCACACAAGGGGGTGCACGCATCTGGAATTCGTTCACAGTGGCTGAGAGGCCCTGGCGTGCCCATTCTCTGTCTCTCTCTTTCTCTCTGCTCTCTCTCTCTCTCTCTCTGTCTCTGACAAATTAAAAAAAATAAAAGAAAAAAGCAGTGTTTTTCCTAATTGCCCTTTCTGCTTGTTTTGTTACCATCCTTCGTGGATATCAGAGTCCAGCTTCTTCAGTCTTCCAATGTGTATTGAAGACCAGCATCTCGCTGGGACTCATCCAGGCCTTCAGCACCAGATTTGGACTCCTGATGCATTGTGCCTGAAGGACTGAGCAGCTGCCAGAATGTCAGAGTCTAACCCGCTGATAGCCATTTTGGACGACCCAGTCCATATCCTGTAAGCCAATCAGAAATATCCTATTTGTAATGAATTCATTAGTTGTGTTCCTCTACAGAACACTGGTGAATATCCTTACAGAAACCAAAGCTGTGCATTTCCATATGCTACATGAGTCTTCTTCGGCAAGACACATATCTTCCTAGGAGCACAGATTTACAAATTGGATCTGTTTTTCCTTGACAGATGGCCCCTGAACATGTACATTTGTCATCTTTTACAACTAACCTTGGCTTTCTCCAATATGTATGTTTTATGGGACTCAATGGGGGAGCCTCTAGGCATTGTGCTTTTATCTAGAGCTAAAGCAAACTAACAGCTCTTAGTTCATGGGGCATAGATGTAGTTGGATTAATGTTTCCTTTTATAGTGAAATTCCAGAAGTACTTTCATATATTGTAAAGCATATATGGAAGCAGTGACCTTACCCAGACTCTTCAAAGCTTTAAGTCAATTGTTGATTTCAACAAATTAAGCCACCAGCATGTAAAATTTTCCTTGTAGCTTTGCTGAAAAGGTAACCAAATTAAAACTTCCCTCCCTTCTTCCTCCCTACCTCTCTCTCTGCCTTCTCTTTCCCTTCCTGCCCTTTCCTCCTCTTCCCCAACTCATATCTCCTTCCCTCCCTTTCTCTAGCATGTCCTCACACACATAACCTGATGCTCATTTTATCTATTATATACATCGAGCATGACATAAATACAGTAACTTCTAAAGAGCCACGTTAAGAAAACTGTTGTACATTAAAGTCATGTTCAACTAAACATTACTCTTGTAATCCAAGCCCTTGGGAAGCTGAGGCAAGAAGAACACAAGTTTGAAGCCAGCTTGGAAAACAGGGAGATCCTGTCTCTATATTAAACTTCTTAATAAATATAAAGGTCATGTCCATCTGAGTCAATAAAGATAAACCATTTCTAATCTTCCTTGTTATTGAAAATCAAGTTTATCTGATTTAAAAGAATATTATGTTTGTATGTATTAAACCAGTTTTATGAAAGCCAATTTTCACTATATAAAAGACCATTTTTTTTTTAATTTGGAAAAAATTAAATGTGAATTATAGTAAGGAAAATCTGATTAAAGTTAGGAATAGAATGAAAATGGTGGAAACTTTTAAAAATGGACTGCAAAACTACTATGTGCCTAGTAGAATTTTGCATGTGTATATGTGGTTGTTGTTGTTGTGTGTATGTGTGTGTGTGTGTTTTCATATGTATAGGGGGCACATGTATGTGTATGTGGGTAGAGGCCAGTGATCATTGCCAGAGGGCTTCCTCGGTAGCTGTCTATTATACTTTTTAAGAGGGTCTCTCACTGAACCTAGAGCTCAGTGATTCAGCTAGACTTGCTAGCCAGTGAGCCCTAGGGATCCTCCTGTCTCTGCCTCCCCAAGTACTGAGATTACAGAAATGTACCACCATACCCAGCATTTTTATGTGGCTACTGTAAATCCAAACTCAGGATTTCATGCTTTTGCAGTAAACACTTTACCCACTGAGCCATATCCCCAAACTGCTAGGATTTTTTTTTTTAACACACATAAAAACTGGGATTTTATAAAGAATATTCTGCAAACCAACTTATTCTGTAAGTGTGCTGTCTGACTAGCACTGGTGAGCTATCCACATACTTTAGTAGATTTCCCATGATCATATAGATTTCTCTTATTAAAACACAATCATATCATATCTTATTGTATTATCAATAATAACACCATTCCTTGCTGCTTGTTTTTTCTATTAATGATATATATGAGATATATTTTCTTTATTTGATTTTTCTCCAAATAATGACCTGCCTTTTACATCAAGTATAAACATAAAATACCAGCCAAATCCTCCTCAAATTAGATCATCCTCGGCATTTCCCTATATTAAATGTTATGTCTATAAGTTCATCAAATAATAGCAGTTCCATATCATGTGTATACATTCTTGGCCTCGTCATCTGCCCAAGATTTGTCACTTCCATTTAATCATGTTTGGGCAAGACTCCATGGAGTCACTTATCATAAATCTACATCCAAACGTGAGCCAACAAATAACCTCTTGGGAAGGTGAGATGTAGAGAAGACCTCCAATCTGGAACTAGTTCCATTCTATATTTCATCAAAACATTTATTCCTCCCATACTGTAGTTGAAATGGATTTTCTAGGCTGGGTATGATAAGACAAGATGTATTTGTGAGCAACATCTTATAATACCCCTTGACAATCAGTGTGGATAAACACTAACAGGAAGAATTGCTGGAGGCTGTCTATGTAAACATAAATGAATTTATAAGCTGCAGATATTTTACTGATAATATGATGTGATAGATGATTCTCATGTGATGACTTTTAACTCTTTCCATATGTATAAGCATGGAATATACTCAATATTTTAAGCAATCCTACTTGACTCTCAGATAAAATAAAAGAGAATTTTTGCAAGTAAATTATTGTTCCTCTATATGTGGTGGTTTGATTCAGGTGTCCCCAATAAATTTAGGTGTTCTGAATGTTAGGTTCCCAGCTAATGGAGACTTGGGAACTAATGCCTCCTGGAGGCAGTGTATTGTTGAGGCAGGGCTTATAGGTATTATAGCTGGTGTCCCCTTGCCAGTGTTTGGCACACTGTCCTGTTGCTGCTGTCCACCTGATGTTGGCCAAGAGATGTTATCCACCCTCTGCTTATGCCGTTGTTGTTCCCTGCCATCATGGAGCTTCCCCTCAAGTCTGTAAACCAAAATAAACCCTTTTTGTCCCACAAGCTGCTCTCAGTTGGGTGATTTCTGCCAGCAATGCAAACCTGACTGCAACACTATATAAGTTTAGTTTAGTCCTTACATATTGTACTCCCATAAGATTAAGAAAGAGATCCGTAAAACCGGCCATGGTGGCACATGCCTTTAATCCCAGCACTCGGAAGGTAGAGGTAGGAGGATCGTTGTGAGTTCAAGGCCACCCTGAGACTACATAGTGAATTCCAGGTCAGCCTGGACCAGAGTGAGACTCTACCTCGAAAAACCAAAGAAAGAAAGAAAGAAAGAAAGAAAGAAAGAAAGAAAGAAAGAAAGAAAGAAAGAAAGAAAGACATAAAAAATTAATCTCAGCTAGGTGTGATGGTCTGGCACATGCCTATAATACTAGCACTCAAGAAGGTTACAGAAGGTTTGAAGCAATCCTGGTCACAGTGAGTTCCAGGCCAGCCAGTCCCTACTTAGTGAGACTCTGTCTCAAAATCAAGACAAAAATTATAACAGTGGTACACACCTGTCATCCCAGCATTTAGGAGACTGACATGGGAAGATGGTAAAGTTCATACAGTCTGGGCTATTTGGATCTTGGCCAGCCAGAAATGTACAGTGAGACCCTGTTTCATCATGTAAAAAACAGTCTAATGATAGGCTAGGGAGATGGCTCAGTGGTTAAAGCATTTGCCGCAAAAGCACAAGTTCCTGAATTCAGATACTCAGAATCCATATAAAGCCAGACACTGTAGCACTAACATCTGTACTTCCAAGATTCTTAGGGCAAGTAGGGAGGAGGAGACAGGAGAATCACTAGGGAGCTCACGGCTAGCAAGTCTGGTGAATGCAGCAGTGAACAAGAGACCCTTGCCTCAAACAGGGTGGAAGGAGAGGATCAACGCCCCGAGGCTGTCCTCTGACGTGCACATACACACCATTGCACATGCCCACCCTCCCACACACAATTATTCTTGGTAAATTCCAAGTCATCTTTTCATGTTGGGAGAACTGTAACTTTTGACTTGCTGGATATCTCAGAACTACATGGATCTCTACTTCAGGGGGAAATTAATTGTGAAAGATCATTGAAATGATGGTGCTTTTTAGTTGCCCCAGATATAGAGTTATGTCCCCCTGAAGGACACTCCCTCCCTACCCCACCCTGCAGGGTTGCCTCTGTACTTGCAGTTTGAATATGAGTCCATGAATTTTTGGATGTGACATTATTTATGGAAATATGAAATAAATATGCAGTTATTGGCAATGGTCTCACAAATCCTAAGCACTTTCAACTCAGACAAATGATCATGCTGGGATTAGATTTACAGAGAGAAGGAGATACATGCTGTGAACAGTGTGTATCCTAGGCAATGTCTACCATTTACTAAGTGGGTGCAACAAGGCTCGTATTTTATTAAAATCAGAAGAGAAAAGAAGACCATGGGATGTCCATCTGGCACCAGCTTTATGCAGAGCAAAATCTGTCTTTCCCTCCCTCCCTCCCTCCCCCCATATCTTACTCATTAAAATGAAGTTAGTTTGTAGATCATGACTGTATGTTCTTGTGGTTTCAGCCTTGAACTTGGCTATATAGAAAATATATTTGACAGCTGTCTGACCTGGAGTGCATAGGTATCTTGATTGCTTTTATTTTTATATTCTTCTCATTTATTTATTTATTTGAGAGAAAGAGGCAGAGAGAAGGGGGAAGATTTTATTTGAGAGAGAGAGAGAGAGAGAGAAAGAGAATGGGCACGCCAGGGCCTCCAGCCACTGCAAATGAACTCCAGATGCATGTGCCCCTTAGTTCATCTGGCTTGTGTGGGTCCTGGAGAATCAAACCAGGATCTTTTGGCTTTGCAGGCAAATGCCTTAACTGCTAAGCCATCTCTCCAGCCCCTATTTCGATATTCTTTATTTCTGTCATTTTGCAATGTGTTCAGAACTGTGCCTGAAGCCATTCTCACATGGACCTTCATGCTGCAGTCGTTTGCTAACTTATTTTTCTCTTTTGGGATTAAAATTCAAGTCTGTTCAGTAATGTAATGGATCAAAATCTCTCTTACAAGTTATTTATCAATAAATTAGACTGACATAAAATCAGTTTGTCTTTTCCTTACAAAGCAGAAGTTTTGTACGGATATGTGTTGGCACTATCATTCCCCTCTTCCCTGCTTCCACTCCACTTAGGGCCCTCCTTAGTGGGACTGCTGGTATTCACCATGGAGCTGTGGGTTATGCATTGTGAGGGCAGCAGTCAGTCATTTTGGGGGGGGGACAATGCCTTTGGATATTCCCTCCCACCCTATGGTTTTTACATTCTTTCTGACCCCTCTTCCACAAAATTCCCTGAGCCATGGTGGATGTGCTTTAAGTCTACATTAGTGTTGAGCTCTCAGCAGCTTCTGGATTTCTGTCTTGGTGCATTTTGAGTATCCTCAGTGTCTCCGTCCATCACACTGGCCCAGGTTATCAGGCTTGCTATGGAAGCAGCACTCTTGCTCATCTCACCAGCTCCTCTGTGGTTTCACATCATCCCTAGCTGCTGTACGAGGGTTGGTTCATCTCCTTCCAGGGAGTCAGCTGTTTTTTTCTTGTCTTGTTAATATATTTTGGTTGTCCTCAGTTATCACTGCTTTCTGAAAAAGAAAAACAGGTTCTCCAATGGAGAGTGAGATCAGGATAGGTTAAAGGGGATAAGATTTGTTAATTTAGAGACATTTTGATGGATGTGGTCTCACTTTTGGACAGAGACTAGTGGGGGCTCCTCACTGGAGTCCACAATCTTGGTCTCCATAGGATTCTGACTTGGATCCCAGTTCCAGTTAGTGATCCCTTCCCATTGAGTGGATCTTATAGCCAGAGAGCCATTAGTTACCCACCTAGGCTGTGTGCCACTATTGCACAGGTGTGAACATCTTGTCACATTGGTTGTTTTCATATAGTAGTGTCCATTTTTGCTCACACATTGTTGGACATCTTCACCCAGTAGCTCATGTAACACTTTCCCACACTGTCTGGGCTAACCATCTGGGCACTGACTTCCTTCTAGATTCAACCAGATCTCTCAGTGTTCTACATAGGCGGCATGTGGCATCTTCAGCAGTAGATTCTTACCTTTTACCTCAGGCATGTAATCAAGTGCTTTTATAGAATCCTGTCTTGTTTTGGTGACATTGTAGGTCTCTCCAATCAACACCTCAACGTGGGTTGTAACCACTTTCTGGTACTGGGAGTTATAAGCCAGAGCCAAATATTTTAGAGTTAGGCTTCATCACACCCTCTCCAGGGCCCGTCTAACCAGACAATCCTTCCATGCTTATATTGAGGGTTATGTCTTTTAGTGTGCTATCTAGGAGGAAAGTTTCTATGATATCAGTTCATTTTAGATTTGGTTTGGTGTATATCTGCCCCAACCTCCTGTTGCCCTCCACACAAACCCTTCCATTCCTCTTAGCTCACACTTGAATTACTTGTCAGGTATGCCTGTAACTCAAGCTGATCTAGTTTAGGAACCACAGATAAGGGAAAACATGCAGAGTTTGTCTTTCTGTGCTTGTGTGAGTTCACTTAGTTTGATCTGTTCCAAGTCCATCCATTCTCCAAACTTTTTCCTAAAAAGTTTATCACTTTTCCTGACTATGTAGTAGAATTCCATCATGCATATGTACCAAAACTTCATTATCCATTCGTCAAACAATGGCCATTTGTGTTGATTCCAGTTATTCGCTATTGTGAATTGAGCAGCTACAAATGTGGTTGAGCAAATATCTATGCAGTGAAGAGTGAGTTGTTTAAGGTAGATGTCCCAGCAGAGGAATGGCTGGGTCAGTTGGTAGCTTTACTTTCAGTTCTTTTCGGGAGCTTCCATGTTGACTTCCCCAGTTGTTGTACAAGTTTGCACTCCCACCAACGGTGA
Organism: Orientallactaga sibirica; assembly: GCA_036365145.1. Taxonomy (NCBI): domain Eukaryota; kingdom Metazoa; phylum Chordata; class Mammalia; order Rodentia; family Dipodidae; genus Orientallactaga; species Orientallactaga sibirica. The sequence continues at coordinate 4,926,959 of JAEOAD010000982.1, forward strand.
AAGGGTTCCTCTTTCCCTACTTCCTTGCCAAAATTTATTGTAGGTTGATATTTTATTGATTGCTACTCCTACTGGACTAAGGTAGAATCTCATATTTGTTTTATTTTTATTTTTATTTATTTATTTATTTGAGAGATGGAAAGAGGCAGAGTGAGAGAAAGAGAGAATGGGTGCACCAGGGCTTCCAAGCCACTGCAAACGAACTCCAGATGCATGCACCACCTTGTGCATCTGGCTTACATGGGTACTGGGGAATTGAACCAAGGTCCTTTGGCTTTGCAGGCAAGCACCTTAACTGTTAAGCCATCCCTCCAGCCCTCATATTTGTTTTGATTTGCATTTCCCTGATGGTTAACGATGTTGAACATTTTCTTAGGTATGAGCCATTTGTATTTCTTCCTTTGAGAATTCCCTATTCATTTCTCTGTCCCATTTTTTGAGTTGACTGTTTTAATTTTTTATTATTTATTTTGAGAGGGAGAGTGAGTGAGAGAGGGAGGAGAGAAAGAGAGAGAGAGAAAGAATGGGCATGCCAGGGTCTTTAGCTGCTGCAAACTCTAGACATGCACACCCCCTTTGCACATGTACAACATCACACTCTTACATCACTGTGCATCTGGCTACATAGGGCCTAGAGATTTTAACATGAGTTCTTATGCTTTGCAGGCAAGCACCTTAACTGCTAAGCCACCTCTCCAGCACAACTGTTTGAATTTTTTATTGCTTAGGTTTTGAGTTCTTGGTAGATTATCGATATTAGGCTTCTGTCAGTGGTATAGCTGGTGAAGATTTTCCCCCATTCTATTGGCTCGGTATATTATAGTATTTTTATCTGTACAAAAGCTTTTACCATTATGAGACCCCACTGGATGAATGATTGTTTAATTTCCTGTGCTATTAGATAGTTCAACTTTACATATAGGTTGTTAACTTTAGCTCCTGAACAGAAGCCACCTCTGTGTTAAGCATTCAAAGCTTAATAGAATTTCAGTGATTTTTGGTAGTGGGAATTTTTCAGGTCCAGACAATTTACTTGTGCTATCTTAGTTCCTTTAGTAGTCATTTATTGCCCACCTCTGTGTCTGACCTAACTCCCAAGGAGTTATTTAATAGTCATAGGATATGTATGAACAGACCCATGGCTTCCACCACTCTGAAAGTTAAGGGTGTTATCAGAAACCATCTGGGGCTTACAGCAGAGATTTCCCCACTTTGCTACAACCCACATACCTCATGTTTCCACCAATGTTTTTGAAAAGTATGTTTTTAAATTTATAAATTGCTTTGTTTTGTTAGTATTAAAAAAAAAAAAACAAAACTTCAGCCAGGTGTGGTGGTACACGCCTTTAATCCCAGCACTTGGGAGGCAGAGGTAGGAGGATCACCATGAGTTCAAGGCCACCCTGAGACTACATAGTGAATTCCAGGTCAGCCTGGGCCAGAGTGAGACCCTGCCTCGAAAAACAAAACAAACAAAACAAAACAAAACAAAACTTCATGAAAGTATAAACACACTGAAACATGCAATTTTGGGTAACCCAAATCTATGTTCCTATACCATGGATGGTCACTTATATTTGGCTCCAGAATAAACTTCCTTTGAGGTAAGAATTGTGTTCTTTGTATTATCAAGGTAAAATAGGAATGATCACTTTCTCCTTCCCTCTCTCTGTCTCTGTCTTCCTGGTTCCTCCCTACATCTGTGCATTGATCCGTATTTGTGTAACTTTTCTTGGGGTCATGTGAACGAATATCTGCCTGTTCACCCCCACATAGGGCACTAAACAGACTAAAGAAATGATTCTACTCAAGTTCACCTTGGTAAACTAGCAAGTTTATTGAGGTTACTTATTGGGACATGAGTGAATGGATACTTACAGGAGCATGGCTGACTCAAGCACAATTGCATCACTGAACAATTCCACTCCAGCATGGTATAGACTCAAAAAAACAAAAGCTTCCTTGTTGGAGTCCTTCTCCAAAGTCAGCCTTCAGCTTATATACTATAGTATCTACTAGGGCCCAGTACAGGAGAAGGGCAGAAATAAGTGCAATGTCAGGACATGGAAACAGCCCCATTACCATCACCACTGTATTAGCAACATTGCTTTGTTTTACTTAGATCATTCCCATGATTGTGGGGCCAAGTTACTCTGTTCCAAACTTTGGTGGTCATGCCATGCCCAAAAGAAATAACTATACCAGTACTACCTACACAAGACCCTCATAATAGGAGGAAAAGATGATGACATCAAAATAAAAGAGACACTAATTGAGAGGGGGAGGACATGCTAGGGGCAGAAGCTGCAAACTCAATTTTAATAACACCTGAGACTATGGGGTGGACATCAAACTACCACATTTTGCTATACCAGCATGAAGACCCAAGTTCAATCCCCAGCACCCATGTAAGACTCTAGGCATGGCAGCACCTGTCTGTAGTAACTCCAGTGCTGAGAGAAACAGAGACATGAAGATCTCTGGGGCTCACTAGTCAATCAGTCTAACAGAAAAATGGTGACCTCGGGCTGGAGAGATGGCTTAGCCGTTAAGGAGCATGCCTGCAAAACCTAAGGACTCCAGTTTGATTCTCCAGGTCCCATGTAAGTCAGATGCACATGGTGGCACATGCATCTGGAGTTCATTTGCAGTGGCTAGTGTCCCTGGTGCCCCCATTCTCACTCACTCTCTCTCTCTTAAATAAATAAATAAATAAATAAATAAATAAATAAGTAAAAATTAAAAAATGGTGAGCTCCAGCTCAAGTGAAAGCCTCATTCTTCCATCTTATTTTCCTGAGACAAATAGAAGAGTATACCCACCATCTTCCTCTGGGTTCTGTATCCATCTACACACAGCACACACATTTGCACATACATGGGCATATATCACACATACTATACACACAAACACAATTCCTACAAACTGAGAAGAACCAACTTGGTACTTTTCCCAATCAGCTTCCTCTCATCTCCCCCCTTTAATTTTTTTTTTTTTTTTGGAGAGAGACAGAGAGAGAGGGAGAGGAAGACAGATAGAGATGGGCGCGCCAGCAGCCTCTAAGCTGCTGCGAACGAAATCCAGATGTGTGTGCCCCCTTGTGGGCAAGTGCGGCATTGCGCCCTTGCGTCACTTTGCATCTGGCTAAACGTGGGACCTGGAGATTGGAACCACTGGAGATTGGAACCAGCATTCTTAGGCTTAGGAGGCAGGCGCCTTAACTGCTAAGCCATCTCTCCAGACCCCCCCCTTTTAATTTTTTGCCTTGACTCATGAGCTTTATCCAAAGAACAAAGTACCATATGCTATAAGAACTCTAGGATAACTTAGTCAGCTTATTTATCATATCTGAAATCTTACTCCATTCCTGGATTGGAAAAAAACACTATAAAACCCAGTTCAAAGTCACCTGACCTTGTCATTGGGGCCCCTAAGGATAATCAGCTATTCTTCCCTCCTTTCCCATATCATTTCCCTGTTCAATGTCTCTTCACAATGAAGATGAGAATTTCAGTCAGATTTAGGCTACATTTCTGTGTAAATGTTCTATTGTATCAAGTAAACTTAATTGGGAAATTGATTGAATCATGCTACTGCAAACTATACAGATTGGAAAAGTTGTAAAAGTGAATATGGAACGAAATGCTTCTCACCATGAAATGAGGGCCAGATATACTGCACTAAAATTCCACAGAGCTATGGCGATTTGAAGTCAATGAGCCACCTTCTATTGCAATGAATAAAATGTAATATAACCATCCAAATCTACAAGTTATCCTATATTTTCTTCCAGAAATATAAAGCTTCCAATACGCATGACTAGTTGGCCCTTTCATAGGTTGAAGAAGTAAGTCTCCTCAGCCAACTTCCCATGGGTTAGGTCCAAGATCACCCCCATAAAGATACATTTTCCATCTCTTGGCATCCTACATTCATAGTAACCTCTCTATTAAAATTCCCATACACAGTGTGGTCCTTATGATAGTTAGTACAGCGAGCATCATTTTGATAGAACTTAGACTCACCATGGAAACAAATCTCTGAGAAGGTCAGTGATGGGTTTTCTAGATTGACTTAATTGAGGTGGGAACACCCACCTTAACTTTGGGTGGTACAAGTCCATGTGGTGGGGTTCCAGAGTGAATGCAAAAGAGAAAGATAGCTGAATACCAGTATCCATCTCTCACTGCTTCCTCATTGGGGTCAGAATGCAATCAACTGCCTCAAGCTCCTGCCACTATGCCTTTCCATCATGATGGACTGAAACCTTGAACTGTGAGCCAAAATAAGCCTTTCTTCCATATTGTCTGGTTTTCTTTTGTCATGGCAATGAGAAAGTAACTAATTCAGTTCTATTAAACATCTTAATATCTGAAAATGTGAGAGATGTTCATGCATTGACATATAAAATAGATACATAAATATAGAGGTCTTTATGATGAGCCAGAAGGGTTATTCTATTGGCTGTCCAGATAATCTAATATGGATACTGTTCTTTATATGTGAAGGACAAAAGGGCTCCTGACCTGGACCCCACTCTCCTGTTCATACTTAACTGTATGGATGTGAATAAAACACATATTATTCTCATGGCTTCCTCATATACAATACCATATACAGCAAATTCACTTACTTTATTTCACCTGAGGCAGGTGGAACAAGAGTATTGCCTCAGTGGTGCATTCTCAGAAGGTTCTCTTGGTAAGAAGGTGGGGAAATTAATATATTCATAATGGGCCAGGCATGGTGGTGCACACCTTTAATCCCAGCACTCGGGAGGCAGAGGTGGGAGGATCATTGTGGGTTCGAGGCCATCCTGAGCCTACATAGTGAATTCCAGGTCAGTCTGGGCTAGAGTGAGACCCTCGAAAGAAAGAGCATTGAACATAATGGAATAAGATATAATTCAGTAGTAGTAATGAGTTATATATCTGTAGTATTAAGAGCTCATGGGAGGCTGAGGAGACAGATGGTTCAGAGCTTAAAGACGCTTGCTTGGAAAGCCTACTGGCCTGGGTTCAATTACTCAGCCACCAACAAAAAGTCAGATGGACATTCATTCACAGTAGCAAGAGAACCTGGCACATCCATACACACACATGTGCACATATACGCTCTTGTGCAAATATTTTTTTAAAGATGATAGGAGCTTTAATAGGAAGTACAATGTCTCAAAATCTTCCTTGAAGGGAGAAAATGACAAAAAATCTTTCTTGTAGATAAGAATTTATGTTGTAAGTCTGGTTGGTACAAATGGAAAGTGTACTAATAACCAGAGTCTAGCTGTTTGGAGAAGTAGGTCTGATGGGGGTACCAGAGGGAAGCAATGTGCTCTGTGGTCTATAAGAATCAAAAGGGATTTATTGAAGTACACAGTGCAGAATGGAGTGTTTTATTTTTCTTTATAACTTTCTTGAGACATGCTACATCTTATAGACTTTCCCATACCTGGAAGATATCTTGGCTATATCCCATAGCTTTTTAGACATTTCTAGTTATAATGAAAAGGATCATTCTATAATTCTCACTTTATGGTATCAAAAATCCTCTATTAGGTCTGGGAAGATTACTCAGTCAATAAAGGGCTTGCCAGGCAAGCATGAGGACCTAATTTAGATTCCCAAAACCAGTGTAAACAACTCAGGCAGGGTGGCTGTGCTTGTTATCCCAGGGCAGTGGAGATAGACACAAGAGATTCTCTGGGCTAACATTCAATCTAGCCTAATTGGTAAGGTTCAGGGCAATGTGAGACCCTGTCTCAAAAACGAGGTGAACAGCATTCCTGATAAATAATGCCTGAGGTAGTCCTCTGGCCTCAAAATGCACATGTCCACATTTGCACACACACTTGTACACATATGAACACATGCATGGACACACACAACACATGCAAATTTTAAACTGGAAAATTAAAATTAATTTGAAGTTTAATTCCAAGATTATCTTCTAGCTTCAACCTGTGGCTCAGGACATGCAGAATGGCAAGGAAAAGCTTTACGTCTTTCCTCTGAGTCCTTCTACTTTGAAGCTTACAGATTTGGAGCAAGAAAAAGACTCTAGAATGGAGTATGGATCTTTAGAACTAGCCTTGGTACTTCATTGTTCCCTTTGCTAACACTGTGAGCAGGCTTTTGGCAGGTGTCGGAGAGTGGAATGTTGGTCTTTTCATGGGGTGCCAAGGTGAGCTTGGGGTGCCTTTTATGTTTAATTTGTTTTCCCCTTAGCCATACCCCAAAACTCATGTTAAGCTGCACTAAAGCCAGGCACTCTTTCTCCTTGTCCATGCTACAAAGAAATCATTTTCTTTTCAAACAAGTTGACAGAGTGATTTCTTTCTTTCTCTCTCTCTCTCTCTCTCTCTCTCTCTCTCTCTCCTCTCTCTCTCTCTTTCCTTTTTGAAGCCCAAGTTTCTCTGGCCCTCAGCACTCAGCAGGTTCTACTCACTGAGTTCATGTAAACAAATCTGCAAACCTTCAGGGGTATTAGCAAGACTTGTAAGAAGTTTCAACACATATGGCCATGTACAAATGGCAGAAAAATAGTCCAATTTCTGCAAATCAACCAGTGTATGAGTGTATGATGCCTGTCTGGCATTCTTTATTCCTTAGAAATTACTCTTCTGGAATCTACTGTGCATAGCATAAAATACAGGGAGCATCAGCTTCCATCCAAATACCAGCAGATTTCTGTTACAAGCACACATCATTCATTCAATCAACCTGCCTTAGATCTACTGTTTTCCCTGTTTTTTTTTCTTTTTTATGGGCTGAGCATGGGTAATTGTCTGGTAAGTAGTAATGGGCAGTGTCCAGAAAGAACTCTTGTACATGCAGGTATTTGGGAGCCCTGCTACCTTCAACTCCCACTCAACCAACTTCTTTGTAAAAGAACATCAATATGTTGTAAATGACTTATTTTTGAGCTCAAGTTTGGAGAAGGTATTTAACTACATTACATAAAATATTAATGACAGAAAAAATATACCATTTTAGTTCAAAAATTTTTTGCTCCCCCTATTTTAATTAATTAGACCAAATTACTTCACTGTGAGTAGTCAAATTTAGTTTTTTTTTTTTTTTAAAGAAAACCTTCACTGTTCCAACTCGAATCTTTTTTAGCTCATGGGGCAAATACATTACGTATTAATATAATAAAATAGCTCAACTGTGCCACAGCTAAATAAACTTTTCTTTAAAATTTTGGTATAACATATTGGGTGAGTCCTTTTGAATGAAAGTTAAAAAGTAAAACAGATTAGCGTTCTAACGTGAAGTAGCAAAACTTGCCCCAAGGGTACATAAACAAGGCCATGAAGTGTGGCCTCACTGATCATCTCTATCTCTATACATTTTCTTTCAATGCTAGTGTGTCCCCATAGCCTAACTCTCTTAGCTTCTCCGTGGCTTCTATTTGATTCAATTGCTGCTATGTTTTAAATGCAAAATATTTTTCCATGGGCTCATGTGTTTGAACATTTGGTCTCCAGCTTGTGGCACTGTTTTGGAAGATAGTGAAATCTTTGGGAGGGGCCTCACTAGAGGCACTGAATCACTGGGGGAAGGGCCTTGAGGTTTGGTCTGTGGCCAACTTCTGTCCTAACTCTGTTTCCTGACCTGCTAAGATGTGAACTAGTAGCCTCACACTCATGTTGTCATGTCTTCCCCACCATAATGGACTTGCATCCTTAAACCACAAGCCAAAATAAATGCCTCTTCCCTTAAGTTGACTTTTCTCAGGTATTTGGTCAGAGCTGGGAGAAAAGTAACAAATATTGCTTTTAACAATTCCCAGATAGGCCTTAGTTTGCCAGTATTTTAATCGAAGCTTTCCTAAATTGGACCTATCCTTTCAGAGACACTATGTATTGGGCATTTGAAAATTAACTTTATAATTTATACACAGAAGTTATTAATATTTACAGTATTGTTTCTTTCAGAAGCCACTGGGTTCCCAGTCAGTAGAAGTACTTCTGAGAGACAGCAACCCTAATAGAATGACCTTTGAGTATGAAACTTCAGAAATGATATTGAACAGATAGTCATGTGGTACTTTCCTCAGAGACTCTCCTACATTCAAAAAAGAAGACATCTTCATGCCTTTGTTGAAAACTCTTCCTGGTTATGCTAATTGAATTCTTTCTTTATCTATATCTCTTAACGTAGTTCTTTCTTTCTTTCTTCTACTATATTTGGTTTTTGGAAGTAGAGTCTCTTTCTAGCCCAGGCTGACCTGGAATTCACTATGTAGTCTCAGGCTGACCTTGAACTCACAGTGATCCTCCAACCTCTGCCTACTGAGTGCTGGGATTAAAGGCATGCATCGCTATGCCCAGCCTACTATGGGCATTCCAGGCCCTCTTGCCACTGCAAATGAATTCCGAATATATGCACCACTTTGTACATCTGGCTTTACATGGGTACTGGGCAATTGAACCTGGGCCATCAGGCTTTGCAAACAAGTGCTTTTAACCACTGTGCCATCTCTCCAGACTTAGCTTGATATATACTTATTTTGTTTCTTAATCTGACTTGTTTCTTGATTATGTGACCAGATATAATTTTTCTTTGCATAGGATTACTTGTTTGTTTTGAAAGAATGAAGTTTATTTTTTTTCATAACTTGGAAGAATTCAGAAAAAGATGGGTTAAGTTTGCTTCACTGCTCAGATCTCTCAGCTGCAAAATGATGGGTGGAGAGATGGCTCAGCAGCTGAGAGTGCTTCCTGCAAAATCATGAGGGCCTGAGCGAGCCTTCCAGTGCTGAATTCAATTCCATAAAACTCATGTAAATAGCTGAGCATGGCTATACATGTCTAAAACTCCAGTCATGTAGGGAAAAGAGACTGGAGAATCACTCGAGTTCATGATAATTTCAAGCTCTAGAATTGGTACAGATAGTCTAGCTAGAGGGAAAAAAGTGGTGAGCAATGGAAGCGGACACCTAATATACTCTTCTGGCCTCCACATGCATGTATGGGGTGTGCATCTGGACACATATGTGCATACACCACACACACACCACAGCAAACATACTAAACACATATACATGCAAAAAATGTAGCTGAAGATATAATTTCATGCATGCAAGGCTTCCACTATAGATATGGTTCTCTACAATGAGCATTCTTTTTGTGGTGCCTGTATACATAGTATACTATGTGCATGTATGCATGTGTGTTAGTGCACGCATACACATGCTATGGCACATGTAAAAGTCAGCGGGCAATTTTGGATGTCTGGTCCTCACCTTCCACTTTGAAGCAGCGTCTCTCATTGTTGTTCACCACTGCATTCACCAGATTAGCTGGCCCCTAGCTCTGGGGAACTGCTGTCTCTGTGTCTGTTCTCACTATAGGTTCACTGGGATTACAGATGTCCACCACAACACCCGGCTTTTAGGTTGATGCTACAGATCTGAACTCAAGTATATACACTTGCATGACAATCAATTTAGGCACTAAGCTGTCACTCCAGGGCTGAAATGAATTCTCTTGAATATTAGTTCTTTTCCTTACCTGTGAATACCACAAGTTATCCAAGTTCCAGGAAACAGACATGGTTTTGTCTTTGGATCTGAGCAGTGAAGAGTTTGGGTCACTACTGTCATCATCAAATATTCGTGAAATAACTGCGTGACTAACATTACTACATAATGTACTCCATGATCAAGTAAATAATGCACTCTCTTATTGATGCTTGTAGCAGACAGCTTCTGGTTCACTGAGACGAACTTCCAGACCAGGCACAGTTATGGAGGAAGGGATATTATTTATTGAAGCTTACAGATCCAGGGGAAGTTCCATAGTGGCAAAAGAAGCTGACCTGCTCTCACAGGACCAGGCAAGAGAGAGAGAGAGAGAGAGAGAGCCAGCCAAAAGCCACACAGCACCAGCACACCCCAGGAACTTCAGCTAGGCACACTTTGCATATATTTAGATTAAAATATCAAATCTACCACCACACCTTAAGATCCGCCCAGTGACATTTCCTCCAGCCAGGTAGCTGCAGATGTAAACTATAAACTAATAAAACCCTGAATATATTGGCGGCCATCTATTCAAACTACCACAATGCTGCATGTTCTTGGTGTTAAAATACCATGTCCACTAACTGATATGTTTCATGAGCTCATTCCAAGTTGAACCTACCAAAAATCTTTCTCGGGGGGTGGGGCGTAACTTGTTAATTTGCAGGATTGTTTTGGAAATATAGAAGAGAGGGTTTTTTTTTTTTTTCTACTGAAAACTCAGATTCACAGATGGATCTTGTGAGTCTTATTGGACAAGGTCTGGTGGGATAAGATGAATCATGGGAAGTAGGTTTGCAGGTGTTCCCACTTTTCTCCAAACTGTTATTTCATATTGAATTCTCTGTGTTACTCCATTGTGTTGCAAAGCACTGTCCACTGAACACAACCATTACCATCTTCATCAGAGAAGCTGGTGATGACTGAAGAAACCCTCGAGATGAGGCCGGATGGCATTCTATCTAGAAGGATGGGGGAGGGAGGATCATAGACCCTCACCTTAGATCTCAGCCATTACCTTCTGTGCCTCCCTACCAGATGTATGTAGTTCTACCCCAGTTGTATGTGGTCTCAGGATGTGCTAGAGTACATAAAGTGTGTAAGGATAACTGAAGAGGGCACTCCATCTATGCAACTATGGGGCTGTCATCATCCATGTGGGGTGAGACTTTTCAGTAGAGCAGCTTCTTTTGGGTCAGCCACACTTACAGGTAACCCCTGACCCATAGTTCTCTAAAAGGCACCCGATAACCTCATTGGTCATCAAGCTTTACTTGGGTGGGAACCTTACTTTGCATCATTGGGACTCTATGTCTGAGGGATGCAAATATTTGTTTTCTGTTCCCCAGAAAAGGTTCACACACAATAATTTGGCAAGAAAAGCTCTTACAAAGAAGTGTAATTTAAAGAGATATAAATAATTCATTATAAATGAAGCAAAAGAAAATAATCATTTTCTTTACAAGAAAATATTTCACTTTCAAACAAGTGATCATTTTTCTCTGATTTTTGATGGAAATCTCTCTCTCTCTCTCTCTCTCTCTCTCTCTCTCTCTCTCTCTCACACACACACACACACACACACACACACCACAAATATAGACAAATATAGGCAGAAGAGGCAAACTACTGTCACCCACCTCATGCATGCTTGGAGACTGTTTCCCAGGACTGTGAGTGAGCCTACCGTTCAGCAATAAGGAGGGCTATGGGGCGCTCCACAGAGTGGAGAACTTGGCGAACCTTGAATACGGTCTCTTCAGGTTTCTCATCAATCAGACCAGATTTGTCGAAGATTGGGGCATGGGAGAGGCCAAGCTCAAAGGCCTCACTGAAAGTGTATTTTATAAAACGGAGCCACTGTAGCTGGAGTTCTTTCTTACATGTGAAAGTCAATGTTAGGAAGAAGCTGCTTTAAATTGCTCTCATTAGCAATCTGCCAAGTGGAACTGTTAATAGGACAATTGGGTTATGGAACCTTTACTATAGTTTTTCTTTTCCTGTCAGTGTGTGTGTGTGTGTGTGTGTGTGTGTGTGGTTTTGTTTTTCAGTCTCCTAAATGTATACAATGAAAGCTGTCACCTTCAAATTACAAATGGTTTCAACACTGGCATAACCTTGCTAATTTCAGAAATCTTCTAAGCAACTATTCAAAAAAAAAAAAAAGTAAATGGGCTGGAGAGATGGTTTAGCAGTAAAGGCATTTGCCTGAAAAGCCATAGGACCCAGGTTTGACTCCCCAGGACCCACATAAGCCAGATGCACAAGGGGGTGCATGTGTCTGGAGTTTGTGTTCAGTGGCCGCAGGCCCTGGTCCTCCCTCCCTCTCTCCCTCTTTCTTTCTTTCTCTCTCTCTCTCCCTGCATCTCTCTCTCAAATAAGTAAAAAATAAAATAAAAAGTAACTGTACATGTGAGGGAATTCCTCCCCCCCCAATCTTGTTTACTGACCTAAATATGTAATGAAACAATATGTTACTAAAACCATTTTTCTCATTTTCTTGTTATTTGGGTTGTCTGATATCAATGAGTTTTCCTCTGTTTCTCTCTCAAACTCTCTCACCCTATCTCGCTCTCAATCTCTCTCTCTTCATTCATTTCTTTCCTTTTTTTTTTTTCCTCCCCAAGTTTGGAAAGTCTACATTCTCAGCACCTCCTCTCTTCATCCCACAATGATCTTTTTAGTCTTCCTCCTAATTGAAGAGCCTGGCACTTCAACAACCTGGCCTATTCATTCCCAGAGCAATGTTATATATGCAAGACTGAAGCCAAGATTAATGTCTTCATCCCCGGACGTGTTCATGCCAACACCTTCTGGATAAGGTCAAACACAGAGACAGTTACGACAAAACATGTTCCTGATCAATATGTTTGCACTCGCTCACATAGTTATACTTTTGTTGCAACTCAATTATTCAATGGATTTTTAATGGGATGACATTTATTTGGCTCAACTGAAGTTATTCCAATGGGCTGGAGATGGCGTCACCTATGTGGGTGGGTATTCATGTGGGCGCCCTACTGAGACAGAACTGCTGCCAAATTCCACAAAATTCCTCACATTGACTCTCAGGCTGCCCACCCAGCCACTTCAGACCAGTACCCTATTGGATGGTAACACTGGAACTCTACACTCTCACCAGCCAGATATTTTGAATCAACTCTGTGTCCTCAATGCTGGCAAAACTTCATAGCATCCTTTCTTTGAGATGCTGCATAGCAATACTGGAGAAATGGCCCTTTCATTGGCCTTAGCCACTTTAAGGCTATGCAAATGAATATTGCTTGAGCTGTGCAGGTGGAAACAGAAACCTCACACTTGACAGGTGAAGAGTGAAGAGTAGGAAAGTAGATGTATGCAGACCATAAGGCTGGGAGTGGCTTCATGAAATGTGCAGGAGATGTACTAATGACAGGCCCATGTTCAGACACAAGAGCAAAATATTAATTACAAAGAGCAAGGGTGAGTGACAGCATCCAGATGGTGGCTTTATGCAAGGATGCTATTACAGGAACCAGTGGCTAATCCCTGTTTCTATTGCTAAGCCTAGTAAAAATTAAAATCAAATTGAATATCCAATGTCTATTTCATGGGGTTGAGCTTTTTTCCTTTCCATGTATTGTGGTCATTTATTAATTGTCACTTGTTAATTTTTCATTGTTTCAAGAAATGTTGTTACTCATATTCTAATCAACCTCTGCTTTATCATGTAAATTCAAACAGGACATGGACAGTCTTTGGATCCTATTCATATGCAAATGTAAATTGTAAGCTTCCTGTGTGAATGTGTGAGTGTGTGTGTGTGTGTGTGTGTGTGTGTGTTCACTCATGTGCCTATGTGAACATGTGGAAGTCAGAGGACAGCCTCAGGGGAGGGCTGTTGGTCCTTTCCTTCCATCTGGTTTGAAATAGGGTCTCTCCAGTTATTTTGCTACTGTGAGTGCAAAAGTAGCTGCGCCATGAGCCCTGGAATCCTCCTGACTCTGCCGCCCATTTCCATAGGTACATTGGGACAACAGACGCATGGGCACCATTGCATCTGGCTTTATGTGGGGTCTAGGAATATAAAGTGCAGTCATCAGGCTTGCACACCAAGTGTTTTTATCTACTGAGCCATCTCCTCAGCCCATAAACTATGTATTTTCCAGGTTGATTTTCCATTATATTTTACCTGTATGTGGGATCTAATTGGAAGTAAGCATTCTATAAAGATCATCACAATATTAAATGTATGCATCTCTTGATTATCTAAAACATAAAAGTTGCTTTTTTGTTGTTGTAACCAAAATATCTCATAAACAACCTGAAGTTGGAGTTATTTATTTTGGCTCACAGGATCAAATGTGTCAATCCATTTTGACAACAAGGGCATGGTACAACAGGCCAGTTGTCATCAAGAAGAAAGGAAGCAGACATAAAATGACAAGCAGGAAGGGCTTGGAGCAAAAGTAGCCCCACAGACATGTCTCCAGTGACCTATCTCAAAACAGGTCGATAGCCCTCCTGAGGATGACATCTCAAGTTGTCCTCTATCCTACACATGTACACACACACACACCACAAATACACACAGCGTGCATTTGCACAGATATCAACATGCAGATGTATGCACAGACACACACATACAGGCATTAACAAAAAAAGCCATAGTTCTGTCTCTTATGTCCACATAATCTGTCATTCTTTGTGCTACACTATGATTCTGCTTTTCCTCTGCTTCTACTCCTCATAATTTCAACAGCACAAATCTACCTTCCTAAGTTCCTGCTGTCATCATACCTCATTGTAATGTTCATGTTGTAATGTCAAAATTTATAATCCTCTTACAAAATTGCTTATGAAGCAGGCTGCATAGTGTGTTTATTAAAGGGAGAAGGCCTTCGGGCATGATTCCTTGAGAGATTACAATGTGGCAGAACTTATGAAAATGTGTGTTTATTGCAAATGCAAGGGGAACTCATTGGACCCAAAAGTGAAGCTAATAGAAATGAGGCTACTGTTTGATAAACAGTTTCTAAAGAAAAGGTTAAAATTCTTTCAGGTGCTGGTAAAAGAGACAAGATGATCAAGTTTTGGCCCCAATTACTATGATGAAATGTTCTACTCATGTAAGTCCTTTTTATGTGAATAAAAACAACTTTAGTATGATTTCTAATTGGCCTTATTCCAAGGCTTCTAGATTTTGTCTTTAAGCTTTTGCTCAGGATAAACGTACTCTATCAGAGCATTGTAGCTTAAATGTAAGGTGTCTCTCGGGTTCTCCAGCATTAGCCACCATCTGTGACAAGCAGCTCCTCTAACCAAGAGTGAGGGCAGCATGGATCAAAGGGAGGCTTTAGATGATCCATTTAGCCAAAGGACAGTGAAAGTTTCCCTCTGGGGTCTAACATTTTCCAAGCCATATGCTTAGTTTTAATGTATCTTATTTATTTTATTTCTTTAATTTGCAAGCAGCAAGAGACAGAGAGAAAAGAGAGGGGATGAAAGAGAGAGAGAGAGAGAGAGAGAGAGAGAGAGAATTGACTTGCTAGGGCCTCTTGCCACTGCAAATGAATTCTAGATGCATGCACCACTTTGTGCATATGGCTTTACATGGTCCTGGGGAAACAAACCCAGGTTGTTAGGCTTTTGCAGGCAAGCTCCAGCCTGCCATATGATTTTGATTTGGTTCTCAGTACCAGACATTGATTCCCTCCCACTGAGTGGACCTCGTACCCAATCAGAGAGTAGTTAATTACCCCCATAACTCCGGTGCCACTCTTGCCTTGGTGGATACATTTTGTCTGTCTTGTTGATATTGTGGTGTGAAGGATCCATTGTTTGTTCATACTGTTAGTGACTTTTATTTCACAACAGTTTACATAGCACTTTCCAGCTGGCCAGCAGGGAGCTGACTTCCATCTCAGTTCCAGAATCTCAGTTCCAGATTGATTTCTCAATTTCCTGCAAAGTAGCTTGTGGTGTCTTCAGCAATAGAGCTTTACCACTGGTGGGTAGCCAAATGTTTTGGCAATGACATTCATTGTCTTGAAGGTCTCATGGACCTTCCTGACCAACAGCTCACTATTAGAGGTGTCCCAGTTCTGACTTTGGGATTTACCAACAATAGCAATGGTTTTTAGGGTAAAGCTTTCTCCACTCCAGCAGGGTGCTTCCCCGCTCTCTCTGTCTGTCTCTCTCTGTTATTCTTTCTCTTTTAATTATCATGAAGAAGTAGGTCTCGATAGTACTAATTATTATTATTATTATTTTTTTTTGGTTTTCCAAGGTAGGGTATGGCTGTAGCTCAGGCTGACCTGGAATTCCCTATGGAGTCTCGGGGTGGCTTTGAACTCACAGTAATTATCCTACCTCTGCCTCCCGAGTGCTGGGATTAAAGGTGTGTGCCACCACAATAGGTTTACTAATTCATTTTTGATGGAATCTTTCAGGTCTCAAGCACAGAATCCTATTATTGGTGAATAAGGCTAATTTGACTTCTTCCTTTTCAATCCATTTTTTCTTTTCTTGGCTTATTGCTAGAGCAAAGACTTCAAGTACTATGTTAAATAGCATTGGAAAGATTGGCCATCCATGTCTTATTCCAGTATTTAGTGGGAATGCTTCAAAATTTTCCCCATTTAGTATGCTATTGACTTTTGTTGATTGTATATAGCCTTTAATATTTCAGATAGGATCCCACCATCACTAGTCTCACCCATGTATTTAAAACTTTTATTTATTTATGTATTTATTTATTTACTTATTTATTTGCAAACAGCAAAAAAGGATGTGTGCACCTGCAAATAAACTCCACATTGTGCATCTAGCTTTATGTGGATACTGGGAAATCCAACCCAGATCTTCAGGCTTTGCAAGCAAGTACCTTTAACCACTATACTTTTTCTACCCAGCCGTCTAAACAGTGTTGTTAGCGTGAAGGGACATTGCATTTTGTTGATAAGCCTTTTCTGCATCTATTGAAAGAATCATATGTTTTTTGTTCTTAAGTCTATTTACGTGATATATTACGTTTATCAATTTCTGTATGTTGAACCTATTGGAGGGGAGTGAGCAGGCAGTCTACATGTGTGACTTGTCTGAGTGCAGGGGGAGCACTCATTAGTGACCTGATGGTCCTGGTGGGTGCTCGCAGATGTCCTGTGCTGGGCATGGGGGTGAGTCTGTGGCATTGCTTACTGGGGACCTGAGCAGCTAGCATGGGCCAGTGTTCTACCTGTGCATCTGAGTTGGACACATGAGAGTGAGACGAGAGCCAAGTGGGCTTAGTCTTCTCTTTGCTACTGTGAGCATGGAGGCATGGGCATATGGTCTACACAAAAATGACTTGTTTGCTCCAGTGGGGAGCTCGTATGCCTAGTCTGCCACATTCTGGATCATAAAGAGATTTTCTATGCAACATTCTCAGTTGATGGTTGACTGGGTGGGTAAATAAAACCATGGAAATTGAAAGTGAAGCAAAATGACTGTGATTATGTTTACATGCAAAAGTAGTTATTTCCACAGTGTGCATTAGTAATAAGGAATAAGAATAACAGGAATAAGACCAAGGTTTGTCTGGAGAAGTAGAGAAGCTGTGACCTGTATGCATAGGTGTAAGGGGGCAGAAAGGAACAACGGCAAAACTTGTGTGAAAAAATGTGTATGTATGCCTTTTAAAGGTAAATTGTACAGTACTTGGTTACCATTTCTATTGGCATTTAATGACTTACAAGTCCATCAGGTGCTAGAGGTTATCAGAAAACTCAAGTATCATACTTTCACTTTTTTAAAATCCCTGTGTTTCTATGCTTGTGTGTGTATAGGTGTGTGTGTCTGTGTGTGTGTATCTCTGTGTATGTGTGTATGTGTGTGTGAGTTCATGTGTCTCCATGCCATGACATGCCTGTATCATCAGAGGGTAACTTCAGCTGTCAGTCTTTGTTTACCATCTTTTTTTTTTTTTTTTTTTTTTTGGTTTTTCGAGGTAGGGTCTCACTGTGGCCCAGGCTGACCTGGAATTAACTATGTATTCTCAGGGTGACCTTGAACTCACGGCGATCCTCCTACTTCTGCCTCCCAAGTGCTGGGATTAAAGGCATGCGCCACCATGCCCGGCTTTTTGTTTACCATCTTGTTTGAGACATGGTCTCTTTGTTGTTCACTGCTATATATGCCAGTCTGTCTGTCTCAGGAGCTTTTGGTGATTGTTCTATCTCCACATCCCATCTCTCTATAGGAACACTGGGATAACAGACACTCACTATTGCATCAAGATTTGCATGGGTAATGGGGATCCAAACTTGGGTTCAGGGCAAGCCCTCAACTGTCACACTTGATCAGAGCCTGCTTTTACCCACTGAGCCATCTCCCCAGCTCTAAGCATTGCTACTTTCTTTAGGTTGAACCAAACAAGCATACAAAAGGGGAGTAGTATCTTTGATTAAGAGGACGGACTTGAAGGACTGTCAGTTTTAGGACATGATGGATTAGAGGGTCCAAGAAATGCTATGGTTTTTTTTGCCAACTGTGCACTTTCTGCCTGGGTTGGATATTCCAAAGGAGGATGAATGTCCCTAAGAGCTGAGGTGCAAAGGCTCACAATGTTTTCGTGAACTTACATTGGTCTTCTATTCATTGTATCTCATGCAGGGTGGTGAGGAGAGTGAGTGCTCAGATTTGCATAGCAACCATAAATGACTCTCTCTATATATTGTCTTAGAAGTGGGATTCAGTATTAAGGAGAAGGGTAGAGTCTAGAAAGCTATCCCCACTGGAAACTAGTTGATATTTTCTTCACATATTGATGATGCTCTTTGTTAGAATTATGAGAGGTTTAAAGCAGGGCCAATAGTAGTGAATTCCAGGTCAGCCTGGGCTAGAGTGAAACCCTACCTAGAAAAACAAAACAAAACAAAACAAAGGACACTAAACCACTGAGCCATCTCTCCATCCCATAGAGAGTAATTTTAATCAGTCACATAATGTAATGCAATCGCCTAATCTGGTGTCATATTGCAATTTCCTGAGTTGAAATGCCCTCTCCTGGAAAAAGGAGGGATGGTCATAAGACTCAGAAAGTAAACGACTCACATATTTTGTGCAGCACCTGGAACTCACAAGATTAACAGTCCAATTCCAAAGGTACTAGAAGCAGTGAATACCTGCTGAGGAAAAAACTCTCCTCCCAGATGAGGTGCCTTTGAGTCACGCTGTAAGCTCCAGAAAAACAACTTTTGTGAGTCATCACCATGCTGGAGTGGGCTTGTCTGAGTCATCCATACTTCTATAAGTAACCCCTCACCTATGCTCTCTGTGTAATCTCAATAACCTCACTGGTTAACCAAGTTAGATTTTATTGTGATCATACTTTGGTCTATCATCTGTGCCCTTCTTTGGGGTCAATAGATGTGTGTTTGCTTCTCAATAGGAAAAGCTGGGAATACAGCTGGGAATGTAGCTGAGTTGTACATTGTTTGCCTAGCTTACACAAGGCCATGGATTTCATCCCATGCACCAAAGAAGCAAACAAAGATAAAACAAACAAACAAACAAAAATATGTTAAAGTGAAACAGAAAAGTACAGTAGGTAATGCCCATTGTGACGAGGGGTCGGTATAAAATAGAGATGTGCTCTGAAAGCTATTTACTTCACTATAACAACACATTTCTTAAGTTGCTTGTGGCAAAATGGGAACTTGTCTGCATTCTGTAGACTCCCTGGCATCAGTTCCCTGTTTCTAAGGTAAGATTTCATTTTTGTCTTTTGATCCTGTATCTCTTCCTTCCCTGGCAGTAAAGACTGGAGCTACCACTAGCCCTCAACCAAGGACAGCCACCTCTGCTCCATTTGCACCTGAAATTCTTCCCTTCGTGAGTTCAATAACCCTCATTCAGAACTTACCCAAAATCGCACATGAGTCTATATCTTGGTTAAACTTCCTTCAATGATAGCCATAACATCTGAAGTCATTCTGGCTTTGATCATAATCCACAGTGAATGCTGCTTTGTAATCAGCAGGGACTGTGGAATTTTTCAAAAGTGGAAATCGTTTAACTTGTACAAGTTAGACCCATCATAGAATTGAGAATTCATTGCCACAAAGTCCTATGTACTTATGAGTGAAGATGATTAAACGTCCTACTTATAAAAACATGGAAAGCATGATTGTAGATGACTAACATGCTCTGGTTATACCACCACTTTCAATAGTGACATTAATTATAGCAGTTAATAATCATTAACAAATGACTAACTAATAATTAGTTATTATTAGCAACAGAAATAAGTGACTCAAATATTTTTATTGTCATTGAAGACTACTTCTTTCATAAATATTTTTTAAAAAAATATGTTGATGGGCGGGAGAGATGGCTTAGGGGTTAAGGCGCATGCCTGCGAAGCCCAAGGACCCTGGTTCGATTCTCCAGGTCCCACGTAAGCCACATGCACATGGTGGCACATGCATCTGGAGTTTGTTTGCACTGGCTAGAGGCTCTGGCATGCCCATTCTCTCTCACTCTCTTCCCCCCCCATTTGTCTCTAACTAAATAAAAGTAAAAAAAATCTTAAAAAATAAAAGAAGAAAAAATAGGTTGAACATGAAACATCATAGGGAATATTTTTCTACAGTAAAAGATGAGATTCTGAAGCATCAATAGTTTTTTTTTTAGCTGTTCATGTAAAATACATGCAAGAAATATTTGGTGAAAGTAATAGACCCTTTAAAAACTATTTCAACATTTAAATATGATTTGCTATAAGAAGAATTATTAACTTTCCTTTGGCTGTATTTTTTTTTCTCTTACCTTCCTCAGGAGAAACAAATACACAATGATAATGTGTTCAGTGAAGCATAGCATTATGGTAAATGAATTTTCTGTTTAGGGAATTTTAATCTAAGGGAGGAATTTAAACAGAACTATTGAATGGTAAGACACTTCAACTTTAATAAAGCAAAAGCAGTTGATGAGCTGTCATGATAAAAGAAACAATCTGACGTCCTGTCAAAGAAAATGAACTTGTGTACTGAATTTCTGACTGAGCACATTGAAAATTGTCTCATGGTAGAAAGTATAACAATTTTTCTTTGGAATGAATTATGCCTATCTTACATAGTGTTAACCAACGTTTTGTAAAAACTTTTAAATATGTGTGTACATATATTTTTTTTCCTTATTCTGAAATGAAGTTGATGCTTAAGGACTAGGAGGAATTTCATAAAGATGTTTTGTTCCAGAAATTTATAGGGATTATTACCAAGAATAATTATAAATGCTGGCTATTTCTCTCTTCCTTAGGTAAGAGAAGAGATTCATAATCACAGAAGTTTGTATTTCGAAAAAGTAGACTATTAAGAATAAAGGAAATGCAAATTATTTGCTATTCAAAAAAATTGTAAAGTTTTTACAGTCTTTTTGAGTGGCATTTTGCAGCTATTTTAAAATATTTTATTCTTTTAATTTATGAGAGTGAGAGAGCAAGACATAGCGAGAGAGATAATTGGCACACCAGGGCCTTAGCCACTGCAAACAAACTCTAGGTGCATGTGCTACATTGTGTTTATATGGGTTCTGGGGAACTGAACCAGGGTCCTTGGGCTTTGCAGGCAAATGCCTTAACCACTAAGTAATCTCTCCAGCTCTAAGTATCTTTTTTTCATTTATTTATTTGAGAAATTGAGAGAGAGAGATTGAGAGTGCACCAGGGCCTCCAGCTACTGCAAACGAACTCCAGATGCATGCAGCACTTTGTGCATCTGGCTTATGTGGTTCTTGGGGAATTGAACCTGCATCCTTTGGCTTTGCAGGCAAGCACCTTAACTGCTAAGCCATCTCTCTAGCCCATGTAGCTATTTTAAAAATTATTTTATTTTTATTTATTTGAGAGAGAAAGGGAGAGAAAGAGAGAGAAAGGGCACACCAGGGCCTCCAACCACTGCAAATGAACTCCAGAGGCATGTGCCAGTTTGTGCATCTGGCTTATGGTGTGTCCTGGGGAATCAAACCTGGGTCCTTAGGCTTCACAGGCAAGTGCCGTAATCGCTAAGCCATCTCTCCAGCCCCCCATGTAGCTATTTTTAGCTAGCACAAGTAAGAAATGTGGGCTTGTTACTCTTAGACTATCATTTTATTTACATTGGCAAATCTCTGCCAAAAGGACAGAGTGAATATTTTTCTAAGATTCAAAAAAGTAAAGCATAATTCAAAAAATGAAAAATGTATTTGCTTCATAAATATGTCAATGAGATAAATTTACCCAGCTAATAAAACAAGATTCTCACACTTAAACACACACATTTTACATAATTCTGGGGAATAAAAACAACAGTAAGGGCTGGAGAAATGGCTTAACAGTTAAGGTGCTTGCCTGCAAAGCCTAAAGACCCAGGTTCGATTACCCAGAGCCTATGTGAGCCAGATATACAAGATGGTGTGTGTGTCTGGAATTTGCAATGGCTAGAGGCCTTGGCACACCCATTCTCTCTCCCTAATAAATAAAGTAAAATTTAAAATATTTAAGTAAAGAATGATAAACTCCTCCACATCTCATCACAAAAGGACAAATGAATATCAAACATAGAAAAAGTCTAAAATTTAAAATTAATACAATCTCTTACTACCTGGTAAAAGGAAAATATCAATCTCAAAATTGAAGAATTTATAAAATTAATTTTTATTGTGTGTAACTAAAGCATGCTTATAAGAATGACATTCTCAATAATTATAATAATAAAGTTAAAGAATAAATATTGAGGCAGTTTAAAGTCAGTAGAGCCCCTAAATTTAACTAAAAGGGGAAATATCTTTGGCCTTTAAAGGGGGAATCTGGTTCTTCCTTATCTTTTTTCCTAACCAAGTCCTCACAGCCTCTACTTTGCTGGAGGACACAGCTAGCAAAAGAAGGGTCTAGGTCTTTCTGTATATTTTCTTACCTAAAGGAGTTCCCCATTCTGGGAAGGTTTCTCTGCAAGATTCTCCTCTCCAAGAAGTAATGGCTGGACACCTGATATGGGGAGGGGACTGACCAACTCAGCTCACATACAGTAAATTCCCATAAAAGATACCAATCAATGACACCCCAGGTTGGTTTTCCCATTTCACAGACCCCTGTTTTGTCATACAGGAGCTCTGCCTTCTCTCCTTCTTTTAAGCTATATGATAAAAATTTTTCTAGAATTCACCCTTTATGAACTGTAGAGTTTATTCATCAAATTTATAAAACAAGAACATTGAGGCCACTAACTCAGTATAGGTTTTGTGTGACTGTCAGTCTGGTACCCAAATTCCTGAGTTAAAGGGCAACCAAGAGCCAGAATGGCATCATTCACTATCAAAGACACCCCAAATTTCTGTATCAATCAATGAACATTCAACTCAAGTTGTTAAAGTTAATGAGGAAAATTAAAAACTCATATTAGGCATTAGAAGACTGATACATGATTTAACATAAATAAATTAAAATTATTCTTTTGAAAAATTAAAACAGTGGTAAGCGAAAGGCAATGATTACTATTGCTTTATAAACCCATTCTTCTGCAAGTAAAAACTAACATATTCATATGTAAATAATTAAAGTATAGTAGATGGAGAAAGGCAAATGATCATTTGGAGATATGAAGGTATTCAAAAAATTCATAGAAGATGCATTAGAAGGAGTAAAAAAAAATGGGCTGGAAAGACGGCTTAGTGATCAAGGCACTTGCTTGCAAAGCCAAAGGACCCAGTTTCATTTCTCCAGAACCCATGTAAGCCAAATGCACATTCTGGTGCATGTGTCTGGAGTTCATTTGCAGTGGCTACAGGCCTGGACACATCCATTTTCTCCCTTGCTGTCTCCTTCTCTCTCCCCCCTCAAATAAATAAATAAATAAAATATTTTTAAAAAGTAATTCTTTTAAAAAAGAGTAAAAAGTTAATAAACTTGCTAGTGACAATATTAACATGAAAATTTCTTTGCAGAAAACTCCCTGCTGGGGCAGGAGAGATGGCTCAATGTTTAAAGCACTTGCCTGCAATGTCTAACAATCCACTTATACCAGTTGCACAAAGTAGTGCATTTATCTGGAGTTCATTGCAGTGTCAAGAGGCTGTGGCAATCCATATTCTCATACTTGTTCTCTCTCTCTCTCTCTCTCTCTCATTGCAAATAAATAAAAATAAAAAACATTTCAAAACTCCCTGTTAGAAAATATGATGGAGTGAAAATTTCTGTGTATAATAGCAGTAATCAGGAGAATAGAAAATATTAACAATACTTTTCACAAGAATAACACTGGAGTCAAATGAAAGAAATGTTAAGTTTTCACTGAGAGATAGGAAAAATAAATGCAAAATGAAATCTTTATCTGAGAATGGACATTACAATAGTCTCCAGTGATACTTGCTTCTCAATTAAAGATGGAAATCATAGAGAACTTGAGTCTTTAACCTACTATCCCAGTATTTCCAGGCATTGTTATAGAAGGATTTAAAATGATTGCCCAAAGTACATATGTTAATTCTATGATCAGTGAGCTTGGAGAACCTTCTGTGCTTCAATTTGTGCTGAATGTCACTTCATGGTAGCTGAGAGGCAAAGAAAGAGAACAGAAAGCTCTGTAATCCCACAATTCCCTTCAAAGCCACACTCCGGAGAGACTTAACTTCCTCCCACAAGGCCCCACCTTTTGTAGGTTCTACTCCTTCCCAACAGGGCTGGTAACAAAGCTTTCTTCATATGAGCCTTTGGGGGACACTTATCCAAATCACAGTACAAGCCACAACAAAAACAAAAAGAACACCAAGATTTACAGAGCACCTCATTCCTACTCTTCTCCTTTTTATTTTATTCAGTCTAACTTTGTCCACACAACTACATCTATTTGTTTATTCATGAAAACATACCCAAATTCTACTGTCTTCCATGTCAATACATGGAGATAGTACATGTTTTTAGTGCAAATGAGCAGAGTTTATTATGTAGCTCAACAGTTTAGCAATCCCTATTATAGGACACTTGATTCATTTCCTGTTATTGGCAAATTCACTTATGTGTGACCCTGTGATCCACAACATATCAAACATTGAAGATAGCTGGTACTAAAGGTTTTCCTGTGTCTCTAGTTAAAAATGCAAAAAGAAAAAAAAAAAAAAAAAAAGAAAAAATGCAAAATCTGTTTTCTCTCCCAATAGTAAGCTTATGGTTTGTTCATGTATGTGAATTTTATTGATAGCATGATAAGCATACCTGAGCCGCCACATCATTTCAGCATGTGCTAATTCTCCCTCAACCACAGAAGTAAGTTGAAAATGAAAACTCAAGTGAAACCACGCTAATCCATCAAGTTTGACATGGTGTTTGTTGTTAATAAATGCCTTTGATGATTTTTAAATCCCTTTCAGCTGCTGGGGAAGGAAAATGATAAAGATGTGAAGCATAGGAGACTTCCTTGGTTTCCAAGCCAACTGTATTTTATGGATGGAGTGAACATTTCTCTCAATATTATTTTTAGACAGACATCTATTAAAGCAAGCTAACACATATGTACCCAGATCAGCCCAATTGGAAAACAAGAGCCATCTCCACTCCACAATTAAAAATATTCCTCACAATTTTTATACCCTTATATAATATATTTTTATCATAACACCCTTCCACTACTTTCTCTTATTCTACTCTTCCTAACCTTCTCAGAACCCCTTCTTCTTCCCCACTATCCCTCTTCTATTTTGATATCATGCGTGTGTGCATGTGTTTAACCCAGTGAGTTTAACTGCGTTGCTTACGTAATCATGGAGGGTACCAGAGCACATGCAGTAAAACTTGTGAAACTTATCAGTGGCTAATACCACTAAAGAAAATATTTCCCCTTCCTCTAGAGAGCATTAACTACCAATAACTTCTCTGTAAGGGATGGAGGGAGGCATCATGTCCTCCACCCCCATCCATGAAGGATTATTCATAGGCCTGATCTTGTGAGGAAGCCACAGCTGCTTTGAGTTCATGTGTGTGACAGCCATGGCATACCCGGAAGGCAGCATTCCACAGGACTCCGCCCCATCTGCTGGCTCTTCTATTCTTTCTGCTATCTCTTCAGAAATGATCACTGAGGGGTTGGAGAGATGGCTTGGAAAGCCAGGGAATCCTGGTTCAATTCCCCAGGTCCCACGTAAGCCAGATGCACAGGGGGGTGCATGCGTCTGGAGTTCATTTGCAGTGGCTGGAGGCCCTGGCGCACCCATTCTCTCTCTCTCTCTCTGCATCTTTCTCTCTCTCAAATAAATAACATATATGAAATGATCCCTGAGCCTTCCCAGGCATGATATAGTTTCTCATTTAGTGTTGACTACTCAATAGTCACCTATTATAGGCAATTTGATGAGTTTTGAGTCCATACTTTCTAACAGGTAAACATCATCATGTGCAGCCTTTGGACTATATTCTGTTGTTTAGTCAACTGGAAAGTGTTGAGTGACAATAAGGGAACACTGCATGCCATAGCCTCTTTGGGCTGCTTCAAGCAACAGAAAATCAGGTGGTTGGTTTGTCAAAGGGTGTTTGGGAAGAGGGACCAGCTTGAATTCATAGATTAGATATTTGCTCGGGTTTGTTCTGTCACCAGACATAGCTTTAATTTTGTTATAGCTGTGTTGGAATGCCTTTAAAGCAGTTATTCACAATTAGTATATCTGCTCAAAGGGTTCTACTAAGGTCCAACTTAGCTTTCCTAATGAGAACTGAGCAACATTTTTCAATTTTCTAAGCATCTATAAAATTTATTACACTCCTTTTTAAATGGGATACAAGAAAGGAAATGGTAGCTATTACTTTTATAAAACTACTGTATGTCAGACACAAAAAAGTCAGTGATTTGCATGTCATTTAACAGATTTGCATGTCATTTAACAGAAACTTATCATTCAGAGCCATGATAAACTCAGGTATGTTTGTCCAACCTTGAAATTCACAAGAGAGAGAGAGAGAGAGAGAGAGAGAGAGAGACAGGGAGGGAGGCAACAAGGGAGGGAGGGAGAAAATCAATAGTTATTATATTGAGCTAGCTAGATAATAGATATTAAGATAGATGGATGGACTGATAGATAATTGATATTGAAAAATAGATGGTAAAGATATAGATATTAAGATAGGTAGATATTATTGAGATAGATATTTGAGATAAATAGCTATATAGACAGAAGATACCTGAAATTGAGGTTGGTATGCACTGAGATAGATAATAGATAGATACTGAGAACAGTAAATATTGAGATAGAGATAGAATGGCATGCTCTCATTCTCTGAGATAACAAAATTGTGTAATATGTAAATTCACCATAACTAAGGTCATTAGGACCTTAAGAATATGTCATCCATGTTCTGTTCATTTTGTTCCATTTTCTCAAAGCCATCCAATGCATCCATCAAGGTACTCTAGGGCCTAAACATATCAGATTTGATTTATACTCTTCCATATTCATGAGATTACATTCACAAATTTCAAAAGTCTTTTTAAAAATATCTTCAGCATTTGAACAAGTGAGGTTCTCGAAAACCATAATCCTCTACTGATCCACATATAATTTGCCTTTTTGCCAAGTGTTTCAGTCAGACTTGGTGATGTGTGGCTAATAATAGCGGTATTCATGTTGGCTGAATTATTCATGCTGTTTAGTCATTCATTTATTCCTCTGAATAGATGCATGTAAGGGAAACTCCAAGCCTCCTGAAGGGGCATTTGTGCTTCATAGATCCAGGAGAAGATGTGCAGTTCCCTATCCATAATTCATTGTTACAAGGCAGCCTCCTGCCTGGGCATGTCGGAGCATGGAGACTCAATCACACAAGATCAGACAGGGCTGTTAAATCATACTGTAGTTTTCTATGAACGGAAATCATCCCTCAGGATATCCAAGCTGCAGTTTATTTGTCCCTTCAATATCTAAGGACCTCCAACTTTGAGTATATCTGAAAAGATATCAGTGGATCACAAGACATGAAAGCTTAACAGGGAGCAAAGAAGCACTGGAAATACAAGAGTCTTTCACCATAAGAAATATTCCCATGACTAATATTGCACAGTGAGGATCTAAACTGAGATGCTTTACACACAGAGAAGGGATAGAAAGTAAGTAGTTTTGCTCTACCACATGCTCCTGCCATTATACTCTGACTCACCGTAGGCCCAAATCAATGGAACCAACTGACTGTGGACTGAAACCTTGAAAACTGCAGTCCAAAAATAAACATTTTCTCCTTTACATTGATCTACTTCAATGTAAAACTAACCCATTTGATATTTTTCATATCCAGGGCTGGCTAAACAGCATCTACTTATCTAAGCTTGTTATTCACACGTATATGAAAGGTGTCAAATAAATGAATTTTTAAAAATACATGTTTTTGTTTATTTATTTACAAGGAGAGAGAGTATGAGAGAAAGAAAATGGACACAGCAAAGCCTCCTGCTGCTGCAAATGAACTCCAGATGCATGCATGATTTTGTGCGTCTGGCTTTACATGGGTCCCAGGGAATCAAATCTGGGCTAGTAGGCTTTGTTTGAAAGTGCCTTTAATGACTGAGCCATCTCTTTAGCCCATTTTGACAGAATATAGGCCTGCCTTTCCATATGACATTATATAACATGGCACTGAGGGCGTCTCAATTTCTCTACAGATCCTCTGCCACTTGAGAAGGCAGACCACAACTTGAAAACAGTAAAAGAATAAGCAAGATTCTGGAACTGTTCCCTCTATTACAAATACTATGTGCAAGGGTAATGTAAATTCAGTAAGATCAGCTACTTCTCATGAGTACTTGTTCCTAATTTCCTCCCCACCATCTGCAGTTACAGATATTAATTAATGTAGAAGAGCAGAAAAAAACAGGTAGAAGGCAGCCAACCTATGCTACTGTTCAAAGTGAGACTGCAGATCATCTGGGAATTAGTTACTTTCTTATTGCTGGAAAAAATTCTGACCAATTTAAGAAAGAAAGGATTTATTTCTGATTACAGTTTAAAAGGATAAGTCCATCATGGTGACGAAGAAATGGCAGCAGGAGCAGGAGAGAGAACAGGAAGTAGGGGTGTGACTATCAAACCTCAAGGCCTGCCCTCAGTGACACACTTCCTCTTCAAGGCTCTATCTCCTAAAGGTTCCACAACTTTCCCAAGCAGTGCCACCTTCTGGAGACCAACTGTTCAAAAGCATAAGCCTGTATACGGGACATTTCACATCCCATCCAAACAGCAGCAATGTGCATCATAACACCTGTGATCTTACAACGGAGGCAAACCCTTTACCTACAACTACTGAATCATGGTGAGCTTTTACAACTTAGCATCCACCTCAGGGTTGCTGGTTCGTTTTATGTGTTATGATGACTGAGCCACAGAGAAAACAGATGTTTGGTGTCTGTTGTAAGTGATCCTAGGTGTTGGGTTTGCCTGCTATGCAAGTGTGCTAGTAGGGTGGGCAGAGCAAAACACAGGCAAATTATAAAATTCAACTGAACAATATATACATTCTATCAAAACCATCATGGAGTATTTATATATGAGTGGGTATTAAAACAAACAGATCATGCCTAGCGAAGTCAAAGTACCCAATGGTAGTTTTTTGCCCCACACCTTTTTTTTTTTTTTCGAGGTAGGGTCTCACTCAAGCCCAGGCTGACCTGGAATTAACTATGTAGTCTCAGGGTGGCCTTGAACTCACTGCGATCCTCCTACCTCTGCCTCCCAAGTGCTGGGATTAAAGGCGTGCACCACCACACCCGGCATGTCCACACCCTTAATCTCATTCATTGGGAGGCTGAGATTTCTGGTCTGTAAAGGGTTCCAGGTCAGCCTGGGGCTGAATGAGATCCAGCCCCTACAAATGACAGAATACAAAGGCACTATAAATCATGAAGCAACAAAAGACAACCCCAAAATATAGCTTATTTAAGAAGGGCAAAGCCAACCATCAATCAAATCTAACACATAACCTGCCCTGACACTGAAGGTGTGATTAGCACTTCCCATGCAGGCCTATATAGCAGGCTTTTTTGGTAGGTACTGCCCTGGTGTAAGTATGTCCTCTTAACCTTTTGGGATAGTTTGATCTCAGCTATGCTGCATGCCTACTTGGGTCCCTCTATATTGCGCTGTTTGTTTGGCTAGGCTGGCTGGCTGGGTGGGTCTGTTGCTCTGCCTGTGCTCAGCACTGTGTACCTCATCTCCCTTTCCTAGGTCTCCAGTGGTTGCCAGCACTGGCAGTTGGGGGAGGGAAGGCTGTGGAGGGTGCCTAAAGTGGTACTGAAGCTGTGTAGCTGGTCCCAGTGATCCTCTTCATCATGAGCCATTCAGCTGATCCATGATGTCTTCTTTTTCGATTTCTTGACTTTGTGAGGATGCTGGTGTGAGTGGAAAATCCCTTCTCCTGGCTTCTAGTATGGCTCAGTAAGAGCCTGGTTGCTACGCGGACTGGCAACACTTCTGGATCCACTTCTGCCTGCTTCTGTGGTCTTTAAAAGCTCTGGGTGTCTCCTGCTTCTCTGCTGAGGTTGATAATTTCTTATACACCTTCACTTTTCAGAAGAGTGTATTTGGCTGTTTTTCTGCTTATTTCCTCCCTAGGCTTCTTTGGAGTAGCTACTAACTATGCTGGAAGTGCAGCATAGCAGCTATCTTATCTTACATATCTGTAAGGCCACCTGCACTGCTCATGCTGCAGCAGCAGACACATAAGTAAATCCTGGCATATATGAGATAGTTGCACATACTCAATTAGCAATTCATTATGTACTGCCTAAAGCTCTTTTTTTTTTCCCTTTGGTTTTTCGAGGTAAGGTTTCACGCTGGTCCAGGCTAACCTGGAAATCACTCTGTCTGCTCAGGGTGGCCTTGAACTCACGGCAATCCTCCTACCTCTGCCTCCCGAGTGCTGGGATTAAAGGCATGCGCCACCACGCCCGGCTTAAGCTCTGTGTTTTTACAACTCACATGTAGAAAACCCTACATCCTTAAAATATACCTGTGTCTCAAGAATCCTTTTAATGGTAACAGTAAGAGGAATTCCTATATGAACATGATAATTATGGGTCCTTAGTATATCCGAACACCAATTGCTCACTTTTTTTGTGTGTATTTCACCTTTTTAATTCAAAGTTTAAAAGTTCCTATTTTATTTATTTTATAATGTATTTTATTTAATTATTATTCATTTGAGAGATGGGGGGAGAGAGAGAGAGAGAGAATGGGCACACCAGGGCCTCCAGCCACTGCAAATGAACTCCAGATACATGTGCCCCCTTGTGCATCTGGCTTACATGGGTCATAGAGAATTGAACCAAGATCCTTTGGCTTTGCAGGCAAACACCTTAACTGCTAAGCCATCTCTCCAGCTGAAAAGTTCCTATTTTAAGATAATGAAATATATCTATGCTTTATCTGAAAACAATAATCCTAAAATGCAGTGAGGAAAAATTTGACAGTCAGTCAAGGGTGGATGTCAGATAAACAATGATGTGGATTCACTTTCCATCATCATAACAAAGTACTTGGAACAATGAAGTTATATAGGAACAGGATTCTTTTTAGTTCAGAGTTTTAAGCTTTGACATTTTGTGATCAAGTGGCCCCATTTTCTATGGGCCTGTGGTGAGATAACATATCATGACAATGATATCATACCTCAAGGTACAATCATACCTCAAGAAAAGTCACCCACCTCATGATCACAAAGCAAAACTAGAAAAGGAAAAGATTGGGTCTCATAATCCCCCTCATGGGTACCTCTCCAATGACCTAACTTATTTCCACTAGGCTCTGACTTTAAAGGTTCTACCACCTTGGGAACCAAGCTTTCCACACTACCTCTCCAGGGTATATTAAAAAAAGTTAAGACAGCCTTTAAAATTTGATTTTAAATTTTATTTATTTATTTATTTATTTATTTATTTATTTATTTATTTATTTTGGGTTTTCAAGGTAGGGTCTCACTCTAGCCCAGGCTGACCTGGAATTCGCTATGTAGACTCACACTGGGCTTGAACTCATGGTGATCCTTCTGCCTCTGCCTCCCAAGTGCTGGGATTAAAGACATGCACCACCATGCCTGGCTAAATTTTATTTTTAAAATTTATTTATCAGCATAGAAGGAATTGGGTTTTATTATGGTATTTTCTTTTGTTAAGTTAGATATGGACATATTTAGTATGTAAACAACACATGTTGGTACCATCCTTTCCCTCCCTCTTGCCCTGTTTCTGAAGAGCCCTTCCTTGTTTGAGATGCAGGTCCATCCCATGGGGACTGTGGGTCATGCATTACAGAAGTGGGGAGGCAATGTCTCTGTGCAAAATGTCCCAACTTGTGGCTCTAACATCTTTCTGCCCGCTCTTCTGCAAAATTCCCTGAGCCATGCTGGGAGCATTTTAAGTCTACTTCAGGAATGGGCACTTAGGAGCCTCTGGATCTCTGGTTTGGTAGGTGTTGAGTGTCCTCAGTGTCTGTCTCCTTCACCCTTGTGCTGATATCAGATGCACTGAGAAAGCAGCACTCTTGCTCATTTCCCCAATTTTTCTGTGGTTTTCAGCTGGGGCAGGGGTGGAGTGCACTGGCTTGTTTATCTTCTCAGGTCCAGCTCCCATCTGAAAAAGAGAAGCAGATTCCCCAATGGAGAGTGAAGTCAGCACCAGTTAAATGGGATAGCCATTATTAATTTAGAGATAATTAAAAGGGTGTAGACCCTCTTATAGTGGTAAGGTTATTGGAAGCTTGACAGTAGAAAGCAGAATCATTATGTGGATATGATTCTGACTTGTTTCCCAGTTCAGATATGGTTTCCTTTCCACTGAGTGGATCTGTTAGCCAATCCAAGAGCAGTTGGTTACCTACCATGGCTGTGTGCCAGTATTGCACTTGTGTGAGCATCACATCAGGTTGTTTGCTTCTGAGTCACTTAGACTTTGAGTTGCTTGTACAGATGTTGGCCACTTTCCCCTGGAAACTCATGTAGCACCTTCCAGCACTAGATGGGTTAATTGTCTGGGGACTGGCTCTCCTCTGCATTCCAACCAGGTCTTTCCATGGATCCATGCCAACAGAGTTTGGTGTCTTCAGCAGTAGGGTTTTACCATTAACCTCTGGTGGGTTATTGAGTGCTCTGACAGAAGACTGTCTTGTCTGTTTGGGAGATCAAGTGGGTCTCTCTGATCAACAGCTCATTGTGGATGTAGACCATATCCTGGTACAGGGAATTATAGGCCAGCAACAAGGGAAAAGAGAAAAAGAAAAAGACAGAGAAGAAAGAGAAATAGGAGATATTTGAGGTTAGGTTTCATCTCACCCTCTCTAGGGCCCTTTGATTTAGGTGCTCCCCCTAAGGTCCTCTTGAGGGTTCCAGCTTTTAGTCTGACTTCCAGGATATAGGATTCTATGGTACCAGTTCAATTTGGGTTCAGTTTTGTGTCCCCCACCACCTTTTCCCTCCCCCCTAGCCCTACCCTCCCTATTGTCCAAGCCTCAAGTTATGTCAGAAACTTGGGCTGATCCAGGTTAGGAACTGCAGATAAGTGAGATCATGCAACGGTTGTCTTTCTGTGATTGTGTGAGTTCACTTAGGATGATCTGTTCCAAGTTCAATCATTTTTCTACAAATTATAATGAAGAGTTCCATCGTGTAGATATACCACATCTTGGTTATCCATTTATCCAATGATGGACACCTGGGTTAATTCCAATTTTTAGCTATTATGAATTGAGCAGCTATAAACATGGTTGAGCAAATATCTCTGCACTGAGATGTGGAGCTTTTAGGGTGAATGCCCAGTAAGGGAATGACAGGGTCTGTTGGTAACTCTATAGTCATCCTTTTCAGGAGTCTCCATATTGATTTCCACAGTGTTTGTTCCAGCTTACTTTCACAGTAACCGTGAATGAGTGTTCCTATTATTATGGTATTTTCAAGCAAAACTTTTTCCCTTCACCCCTCTTTCTCATTTTCCCTTGGGCCCTCCTGCAACTTAGTTTACAAGTGTATTTCAGACAATAATATAATTGCACTCACGTTTATAAGATTATTATTTATGAAATTTAACTTGATAGCTTGAATTTCATTTACCATGCTTATCCAGATTGTAGCACTCCTTCGTTGCATCTTAACCTTTACTAAATTAATCCATGGTAAAAATAACGAGATGAAGGGTTTGGGGAAATATAGCAGGTAAATGCTTGCTTGGCAAGTAGAAGGATGAAATCCCAGAATCTATGTCAATGCCATACTGGTGAGGCAGAGACAAGAGGATTCCTGGAGCTTGCTTGCCAGCCATTCTAGCCTAATTGGAGAACTCTAGGCAAATTGATGACTCTTTCTCAAAAATAGGTGAACAGCCTTCCTGAGGATGGCACCCAAGATTATCTTCTGGCCTCTACATGCACTTTCACCTGTACACACATATGTGCATAAAAACATGAATACATGCACAATGTATACATAAACATATGTGAGACAAAAATCATAAGATGTGCTTAAATTAATAAAATATATATTCAAATGAATAACTTCAAAGAAGGCCATAAAAGTCAACAAATATAGCTTTTTGGGAATGGGAAATAAAATTAATCTGATATGTACTTCTAAGATCCAAATATATAAAAGTAGTATTTAGTTAGTACACGGTTTTAAAAAACACCATCTAGAATGTACACTTAAATACTGAATGACTCATCACTCAAAATTAATATAATTATTTTGATCTCAATTTTATTGTAGGGTGTGCATGACTCATCTATAAGTGATACAAAATGAGTGTTTAACTTTATTTGTGTGATAACTAAGCATGGATGATAAACACATGTGTTGGGAAGTAATGGTGGTATAATAAGTAATAAGCGTGCACAATTACCATAGTAGAGATTATATTCTGATATAAAATGTAGCCTACTTAGGACCCTAATTTATTCTCCTTATCTATTTGTTTCTGTTTAAAATGATCACTGGTCTTCAGAATTATGACAAAGAATCACTAATCAAATTGTGAAAGTAATAATACTATCCTCTCAGCAGGAATTGTTTCTTATACAGCTCTTGTGTTCTTCCTGGTTCACTTTGTTATATCAGTAAATATGTAGATACCTTTCAATTGAATAGACTCAGGTTCCATGACACACCTACACTTACATTATCTTTTGGGATGTTATTCAATATCTCCTTGGTTTCAAGTCAGAAACTCACAGTGTGTATGGAGGACTTGTGAAACACAGATTCCCAAGCCTCATCTGTATGGTGTCCTACCTCTAGGATTGAATTGTATATGGCTCAGAGCATACATTGTTATTGTATACCCATGCAGGCAATACTCTGTTATAAATATAAAATAGATATAGTAATAGTAATAATAATAATATCTTAATAGATCATGACTGTCCAAAAACTTCATATAAAATTATCATAAGAAGCGTTTAAAACTGAATTTTTTTTGTAAATTGCTTTAACCCATAAAGGAGACCCATAAAGATACCAAATGTTTGGGGAAAACAAATAATTGCTCAGCCAAGTAAATCACCCTAAACTCTGTAGAGAGATGGATCTAAATTTATATTTAGTTAGTCCAACTTAATTAACCAAGACTCACATGTATATATAGTCATTAAAGAAACAAATAAATACCAGTTGACCAATTGGTATTTGCTCAGGGATTTAGCATAATCACCTACAAATATAGATTTGTGTAAAAGTATGTACAATAAAATAGAGCTATTATAACTGAACCACCTAAATCAACACCTGTTGTACATAACCAATGTTTTCTCAACCTACAACATGTTAAATCATAACCCACCCAGCTCAATTTTACCAGAGTATCTTGGGTCTGAGTATAGTTAAAGGCTGCTCTTTCAGATAGCCTGCTTTTTAGCCATATGACACTAGCCTAGCATATACAAGTCATTGGGCTAGATCCTCAGTCCATGAAAAGGCATAAACTGTGTGTGTACACAGTCCTATGTGACAAGGAAATTATTTGAGTTGGTGTGTACAGCATATGTTTACTCAAAAAACACATTACTTAGACTTTTGCATTGACAATGAAATGCTTAGCATACAACTTAAAAGGCTTCTGTTTTAAAACAGAGGAAAGTCTATCCTTTCCTGCTTTTGGAGTATATTAAGCTCATATTATTAAATTAGACAAACAAATATAATAAAACTTCCAAATCTGATAAAGGACAATAATTCTTCAGTGGAAAAAAACCATCGAATACTACATAGTATGAATACTTGAAACATTTTCTAAAATTATATGTTCATATGGTAAAAGACAAGATGGAAGTTTTTTAATGAAAACATTCTAAAGTTGTGGGTGATATTTTTCTCTTCAGAAGGCTTATGTGGATGTCATAACAACATTTGTGCAAGGTTTTAAAAGGAAAGTGTATTTCTAGACCCACTGACTCACTACATATTTTAGCAACTTCAACAGCTTTTGAGTCTAAAGAGGCAGAGAGCCACATCTCTCTCCACTCAGGGCTTCGCCAGTGTAATCTCTTCTAAAGATGCATGTAGTGTGTTAATTGGCCTTCTGTTACTGTGGCAATATACCTGAGATATTCAATTTACAAGAAAATGAGTTTATTTTGGTTAATGGTTTCAGAGGTTTTTATGGTAAATTGGCTTGATAAATTTGGGGCCTGTAGTGAAAGAGAACATCATGGTGGGAGCACACAGCTAAAGAAGTTGCTTACCTCATGACAACAAAAAAGTGAACAAGGGAGACAAAATGAGGTTCTCTATATCTGTCTAGAGCACACCCTCAGTGACCTCACGTCCTATCCCTTAGGACACACCTCCTAAAGGTTCTAAAATGCCCAGCTAATGCCACAGGCTGGCATGCAAACTTTTGACACATGTGCCTCCATCTAAACCACAGCAGTGAAGAATTCCACTGAAACATCATTAGTGCAATAAAACTGGATTTCTGCTGTCCTGAAGAAAGTAGGATGGCCTGTTCATGCACTAAAAATGATGGTAAACATATTACAAAGTCCTATAGTATTCTTTCTCAAGTAACAGTTCTATAAAAATGACCATCATAAAAAGAATTCATCCATTTTATTTATCTCTTCTCTTTTTAAAATATTTTCATTTAGAGGGACAGAGAGAGAGATCAGACACTTTAGGAGCACCAGGACCTCCTGACACTGCAAACCACTTCAAACGCATGTCATTTTGCATGTCTGGCTTTATGTGGGTACTGTGAATTGAATCAGTGCTATCAGGCTTTACAAGCAAGTAGCTTTAACCATGTCTCCAGCCCCAAGCATGACCATCTTCTATTTCAGGAACAGTACTATATTCTTATCTGTTGCAGTCAGGTTCACATTGCTGGCAGAAATCACCCAAGCAAGAGCAGCTTTTGGAGAAAAAAAAAAAAAGGTTTATTTTGGCTTACAGACTGGAGGGGAAGCTCCCTGATGGCAGGGGGAAACGATGGCATGCTCAGAGGGTGGATATTACCCCCTGGCAAACATAAGGTGGAAAATAGCAATTGGAGAGTGTGCAAAACACTGGCAAGGGGGAACTGGCTATAACACCCATAAGCCCACCCCCAACAATTCTCTGCTTCCAGGAGGAATTAATTCCCAAAGCTCCATCAGCTAGGAACCCAGCATTCAGAACACCTAAGTTTATGGGGGACACCTGAATCAAACCACCACATCATCTTCCTTGCAACTCAGCTGCAATTCTCCCAACAGAACTGAAAATGGCTGTCATAGAATTGCCAAGAGTAATCAAGCTCATATGGGCTAGGATGAATGCTAAGTATGAGGCTATTCTTATGGTCAAGAAAAAGGTCAAATTTGTATTTTCTTTTTTATATATAATTTTATGGGGAACATTAATATATGAGCTTAGTTTAAATTAGCCATATTCCCATTGGGCTATAATCTTGTGTCTCCTTTCTCCACCCCATTCGACTGATAGCTCTCCTCAGTGGTGGTATCTGTAATTACTGTGAGGTCATGCATGCACCAGGCATTCTTTGTGGGGAGCAATGCTTCAGAGTAGACTTTCCCACCCTGTGATTCTTACATTCTTTCTGACTCTTCTTCCACAATGTTCCCTGAGTTTTGTAGAGTGTGTGCTAAGTCTCTTTTAGTGTTGAGCTCTTAGCCTCTGATTTTCTGCTTTGGTGAGTTTTGAGTCTCCTCAATGTTTACCACTATCTCCCCGGACAAGTTATCTAGCTAGCAGTGAGAACAGCACTTTTATTTTATTTTATCCATTTATTATTTATTTATTTCCAAGGAGGGGGGGTGAGGGAGAGGAACAAGGAGTGAGAGAATGGGTGCACCAGGGCCTCCGGACATTGCAAAGGAACTCCAGACACAGGTACCACTTTGTGCTTCTGGCTTTACATGGATACTGGGGAATCAAACCCAGGTCATTAGGTTTTGCTGGCAAGCACATTAACCAGTCATCCGTCTCTCCACCCCAGAACTCATTTTTAATCTGGTACTTCCTCTGTAACATTTCTTGGGCCCTGGTGGATATGACAGAAATGAGTTGTCCACTGTTAAGCATGTAGCTTTCCCTTATTGTCATTTTGATGGGATTTGGGTCTCCCCAATATTTTTCACCATCTGCAAAAAGCAGATTCTCTAGCCCAAAATGAGAGTGGCATGATCAAAAGGGATAAATATACTCATTTAGAAGGTTTTATGATTGGCATATCCTTTGCATTTAGCCTAAGAACAGTGGAAGCTTCCTTCTAGGGCCTATCACCTTCCAAGCCATAGGCTTCTGACTTGGTTCTCAGTAGCAGGCATGAATTACCCTGTATTGAGCAGGCCTCATATCCAAACAGAGAGTAGTTTATTACCACCATAACTTATGTGCCACTGTTGCACTGGTGAGTACATAATACTTATCTGGTTGATTTTTAGCTTGTAGGATGCACTGCTTGTTCACACTGGAGGTGATTTGTCCCTCAGCAGCTCACATCATACTTCCAGTACTATAAGAGCTAGTCAGCAGGGATCTGACTTCCATCTCAGGTCCAGCTTGATTTCTCAATGTCCTGTGGCCACAGTCTGTGATGTCTTCAGCAATAGGGTCCTACTGTCTAGTACTGTTGGGTAACCAAGTCTTTGGCAAATGGCCTTCATTGTTTGGGGGTCCTCTTGGGCATCTCTGACCATCAACTCACAGTGTCAGGGATGCACAATTGTCTAAAATGTATACCTTGATGAAACTTTTGAAGAAAATCTGTACTATTAGAAAAATATTTGATAAGGGCTGAGGAGATGACTCTAAAACAATAGCCAGTGTTGAT
Organism: Orientallactaga sibirica; assembly: GCA_036365145.1. NCBI lineage: Eukaryota > Metazoa > Chordata > Mammalia > Rodentia > Dipodidae > Orientallactaga > Orientallactaga sibirica. The sequence goes on from JAEOAD010000982.1 coordinate 4,965,763, forward strand.
GTGAATATAGACAAATTGGTACTCTCTTTATTGGCTTGTGAATACATAAATGTTACATTGTGTGTAATTTTAGAGTATTTTTTAACCTAAAAATGATATTTTATATAAATGGGGTTGTATAATTTGTAAAGTGGGGATTTATCTGACTGGCTTCTTTCATTCAGCATAATGACTTTTTTCAGCCATGGCGTAGGAGGTTCTAGAACTTCTTTCCATTTAATGTAAGTTTTGTCAGTTATACCTGAGGTGCCTTTTAACTCCCAAAGCATTGTTGCATACTGTGTTCAAATTAAAGGACTGCAGAGGGTTGCTGTACAAGAAAGGAACTGCTGTAATTTCCTGTGCTCGTAGATGGGATTGGAAGTGCTTACACTAAACACATACAGTGGGGCTTACTTCAGATCTGGAGCCAATTGCCACCTCTTAGCAATCCTGACTCCCGGGCCTGTGAAGATAGTGCTTCCCAAGCACTCTTGGCTCACTAGTTTTAGGGAGTTTTTGAAATGTCCCTAAAACTAGTGAGGTGTTTACATCCTGACCCCTATTTATTTCCTGAGCCTCAATAAGCTTAATTAGCTTAGGTTTCACTTTGGAGCTTCGTAAGGAGCCTTCCTGCAGGATGAAATGTTGTAATCAAAGGAGATTGCAGCACAATTGCTATATAAACTATATGAACATTGTGTTCAAAGTTTTGCATGAAGACATTTACTTTCTCTAGGGTAGGAGTTGAATTGCTGGGTACCCTGACATTTATATTTAATGCTTTGAGAAATTTCTAAACTAAGGTCCAAGGTGGCTGTGCCATTTATGTACCCATCAAGCATTTCACAGTGTACCAGGGGTTGGAGTGATGGTCAACGAAAGGCACTTGCTTGCAAAGTGCAAAGGACCAGAGTTCATCTCTCCAGTACCCACTAAAGGTGAGCACACAGCAGCCCATGCATCTGGAATTCATTCGCAGTGGAAGGAGGTCCTGGGACGCCCGTGCCTAAACTCTTTCTCTCTCAAACAAATAAATATTTTTAAAGTGTACCAATTTATCTATATCCACATCAATACTTGTTATGGTATTTTTTGTAGCCACTGTAGTACATTTTAAAATTGAAATGCAACATACTGAAGTAAGAAAAATGAAGCTTGAGTTTAAAAAAAATCAGACTTCTGTCAAATATTCAAGAAGAAATAGGAAAACTATGATGATTATTTTGTTCATTACCTTATCAAAAGTCAAAAGATGATTCCCTTTGGTCTACAATCACAGTAGCATGTCCTTTTTTGGTACTGTGACAGGGTAAATGAAAGAAAACTCACATTTTATTTTGGAACAAAATCAATGTACAATTTCATTTCAAGAAAAACAATATAAACTTCAATAAAATAATGTGAAGAAAGATTTGAGCCAAAATACTATTTGATTTTTGGTTTTTTTTTTTTTTTTACATAAAAGTAACTATTTTTCCTTTCTTTTTTTGTGGTAGGAACTTTAACTCATCAGTCATTCCAAAAACAACATTTAAGTATTACTCTCTAGCCTACATATTTAGGAGCAGTGCAATTCCCAGGAATAGAGAATACTGTGTATCCATTTGGAATTCAGAGAACCCCAGTGACTGGCTGGGGTAGCAGATTTCCTGTTTTGCTCCAAGGTGCTTGGAATTTGGTCAGTTCAATCAGCTTCAAATTATGTTCAAATAGCATTTGCATTCTAGCTACAAAGCAAGGATTTGAATTCCCACACACATTTTTCTGGCTCCAAACACCACCCTTGTCAGTCTAAAGAACTTTAGATCTTTCAAATAAGACAGGATGAAAGAAAAGCTGAGTGGAATACAGAAAACTTAGGAACTGTCTTGATTAAATCAGATCTTCCTAAGGCGTCTAGATCAAAAGCCATCTCCCAACCCCGCCACTTCAAGATCACAATGAATAGAGGATTTAGCTTCTAGGTTACTATAATGGGCTCACAAACATCACTGATTCTTTTCTAAAAACAGAAACACTTTGGGGGGGAGGGAGATGGCTCAGTGGGTAAAGTGTCAAGTTGACAATCAACCCGTGTGCAGAGCTAGGCATGGAAACATGCTCCCTATTCCCGGCACTGGGTAGGTGGAGACAGGATAATCCCTATATTGGTACTAACTAGTCTAGCTGAGTTGGCGAGCTCCACAGTCAGTGGGAGACCCTATTTCAAGAAAACAAGGTGGAGAGCGGTTAAGGAATATATGTACCTTCTTTCTGGCCTCCATATTCTTTCTCTCCATTTCCTTCCTAGACACTGTGAGGTGAGCCCCTTTGCTTTACCTGTAATCCTGCCATAATGCTCTACCCAACCACAGTCCCGAAATAGGAGACCTAGTGACCATGGACCTAAGCTCTGAGCTTTCTTGCATAACTTGTTGTCCTTAGGTATTTTGCCACAGCACCAGAGGCTGACTAATCTATACATACAACAGTAATACTTAGAATTTACTAAGAATTTTAGCATTATACAAGTTTTATCTAAGTTACCATATATGTCCATATATAGTGATAGTGATAGAAGATACTTAAAATAGCAATTTATATAACTATCAGATCATATCAAAATAAAATGGTATGACTTACTTAACTAAAATAATTTTATATGTATTCATTAAATGTAAAAATAAGCTAAATATAAAATATAGACCTTAGTCATATGAAAATACCACTTATTCTGAGAGTTAATAACATTCATGTGATGTAATTTAAAGTCTCATTTTAGGTATTACTGATATTTTTCAGTGAAAATATCACCCTGTGTTTTATGATTGTTTTTAACATTACAAATATAAGAGTCTGAACCTAGAGTACACTACCTTATGAGTGTATGAACACATAAAAAGAACACGATTCATTATTCCAATATGAGAGCATTTTTTACTGTCAGTATGGTTTCAGATACATGAATTTGTGTGAGTAGAAGCAATGCTTGGAAAAAGGGCAAAGTACTGGTGTCCCCCAAATGCCCGTGTATTTATAACTTGGCCACCATTGTGGTGCTGCTGGAAGGTAATAGAACCTTAAAGGAATGTGGGAAGGCTTCAGGTCATTTGAGATATGTACCTGAGAAGGATTATAGGATCCCATGTTCCTCCTCTCTTTTTTGTATCCCGTATTTGTAGTAGCCAAACTATGACTAATACCAGTGGAAAAGGGATGTAGACACCTTCATATTTCAGAGATGTATGTCTCTCTTTTGTGATGTATGAGTGTGTGTGGCATGCTCATGTACATAAGTGCTGGTACATATGTGTGGAGGTCCAAGGACAACTTTCAGGTGATGTCCTTGCCATTCAGGTTATTTTTAGTAGAGTCTCCCATTGTTCACTGCTCCATACACCAGGCTTTCTGGCCAAGAGCTTCCAATGGATTTTCCTATGCATGCTTTCTTTCTCACTGTAGTATGCCAAGATTACAGATTAGCATCTCAAAGCATCTGCCTTTATTTTTTTTTTTTTAGGTAGGTTCTCTCTCTAGTCCAGGCTGACCTGGAATTCACTATGTAATCTCAGGGTGCCCTCAAACTCATAGTGATCTTCCCACCTCTGCCTCCCAAGTGCTAGGACTAAAGGCGTGTGCCACCACACCCAGCTGCATCTGCTTTTCATATGGGGAATCTGAACTCAGGTACTCATACTTAGGCAGCAAGTTCTTTATCCGCTGACCCATCTCCCCAGCCATTCAGAGACAAATCTCCACTCACATTGACCATCTAAAAGCCTTGTGATTTCATCCCTTTACCTTTTTATTTTCTGCGTCTTGACTGCACCCAATCCTTATAAAAACCAGAAAATAAAAAGAAGCATGTGTTTATAGGGGTTATCATTTGATTTTAGGATCATTCTTATTTTAAGCATGATAATTTAACCAACCGTTCTTTTTTTATTGACAACTTCTGTACTTACATACAAAAACTCAGCTATTATAGTCACTAGGTGCCACTACTTCTACAGATGCCTAATGAATCATATCATAGGATGTTCTCTTCATTTTCCTGAAGTCTTACAAGGCAAACTTTACTGAAAGCTTAAGAACATCTAGAGCTAACATAATGACAAAATAAAATAAACATTCCCTACAATTTAGATGATAAATACTTCAGTCTAAGGAAAAACATACAAAGCATCGCTACTTGATTTATCCCATGTATATCTAGCCATGTATAATCTCAGAGACTACCTAGGTTTGCTCAAGCTAGGCAGAGAAAGACATAGGCAAAATTAAAATTGATGTAAAATGAATGGTATAAATGAAAGAGAGTGGGGGAGGGGGGACAATTTTGTCCTTAATGTCTATAAATACAATATTAAACTCAGTGTTTATCCATTACCACAGGTTCTGGGATTGGTCTCACTTTTAAATTGTTCCCTGGGGTCTAGACAAGTCACTGAGTTGTAAAAGTCACTTGCTTTGTAAGTCTGCCAGCCAGAGTTCAAATCCCCAGCATCCATGTAAAGCCAGACACAAGTGGTACATGTACATGGGGCACCTAGGGGAATGGTAGGCCGAGTCAAGAGAATTCTGAAGCTTGCAGTCCAGTTACTCTGGCCTCTCAGTGGCAAACATCAAGAGAAACTCAGTGTCAATACAAGGTGGTAGAAGAGGGTCATTCCCCCTCCAATATTGTCTTCTATGTTCTCTGCAATGCACCCTGACACAGCACACACTCCAAAAACTGTAAAACCTAAAATAATCCACATTGTTAAACTGCAAAAGAACATTGCCTTTTCTAAATTCTGGCTTCTTGTCATGTAACTGTTAGCAGAAGGGGCTTGGGACACCCACCTTTGAGTTAGGAGCTACCCTTACCAACAGAGCCCTCTGCTGCAATGAGGGTAAGGTTCTGTAACTCTGTGCTGACACACACACACACACACACACACACACACACACACACAGTCACTCACATGTACATACACTTTACAAAGATCAAGAAGTCTCAAAATAAATGTTAATCCAAATTCATGGTTAGAAAGATAACTCGTTTCGTAACTGAGAAGTAGCCATGCCTTCCACAGAGAAAATACGGCATGTTTCCTCAGGCTTGTTTCATTGTGTCCATTTCCTACCTAAAAGGATGTTGAAGTAATGAGCCCATTCTCATTCACTTTGAAGTAGACCCGCCTGCCACCGAAATAGACATTTAAGTTGCTAAAACTTTGCATTCACTTGTCCTCTTTAGTTTCAGCTACATTACTTTCTTGAGTGAAACAAGCATTATGCGCTTTGACTACTTACTTCTGGTCAGAACAGAATTCCAGACAGCTTAAGTATTTGTTTCACTTACAATAATTCCTTTCAGAGGGAAATATTTTGATCAAATGAAAACCAAGTCATTAGCTGTTGCTTGTGGCATTGCAAATATTTTAAAGTAGAATAAACTGAAACCTAAGTCCTCAAGTATTGGGTGGGGGGAATCAAGGTATTTTCCTCTTATGTACAAGGCACAGACTTTTCATTACTTAGTAATTATATTTTGTTAAAGGATAATAGAAACTCTTTGAATAACATGTCTATTCTATGTGAAATAAAATTGAATAGCAAGAGTATGTATTAGATACAAAAGAAATACTCAGTATAAATATTTTAAATGATAAGATAGATAAGGGCTAAGCATTTTTTCTATAAATGGACAGAAAGTAAATATTTTAGGTTTCACATACCATATGGCCTCTGTCAGAGCCCTTCAACTATGCCCTTAAAATACAAATACACTGGAGAGATGGCTCTGGTATAAAGCACTTACCGTGCAAGCAAAAAGATGAGAATCTGGATCCCCAGCATCCACTTTAATGCCAGGTGGGTGGCTAGAAAGCTGCAATCACAGCATCACTCAGGAGTTCCCCCATCCAAACTGGCTATCTAGACTTGCCCGATCAATGATTAGCTCTACGTTCATCTGAGGGACTTTGCCTTAGGTGATTGAGGAAGACACACAAACATCAACCTCTGGCTTCCACATATATGCGCGCGCGCACACACACACACACACACACACACACACACACACACACACTACAGACCCATCCAAACATACTGTGTTTCAATAAAACTTTCTTTACAAACACTAACTAGTGGCCTGGGCTTTGGCCTATGGGCTGTGGTTTTCTTGGTGATGGTTTGCAGAAGGAAAATATAGAGCAATACTACTGGCATTGCACATCTACTGGAAGGCTGAACATATAAATTGCTATGCTGAGGAAAAACAGCACATAATTTTAGAATAACAGTATCAAATCTAAGCTAAGTAAATTATTAAAGAGACTATACAATGGAATGATTAAAATAAATGAGAACCGACTTATGTTGGCCCATCTGCCTGCCATTAGATAAGCACTCATTCCGGAGACACTGCAGTCATTACAGATTGGCTGAGACAAGGAAGTGATGTTGATGCCCATGTCTGCAGCACAGCCTCAGAACGTGTTCAGTTATCCACTGAGAACTGGACTGGAAGTATTGGCATGACATACAGAACACTTTGGGGACCAAAGCAATGGACTAGAGCAAATTGAATTAGAAAACATGAAATCACAAAATTATTTGAAATAGCCGTCATTCAAAAAAGGCATAATAAGTTAATATTGTTTTGAAAAGCAAAGGCTGTTTTTGTGTTTTCCCCATTTGCTTTGAGTAGTGTTTCTCATCTTTTGATATTACCTATTTGGAGGGTGTAGATAATTCTTTTTATTGGAGTGTCTGCCCTGTGCATTGTAAGTTAGAAAAGTCAAATATTCATGATGCTGTGCATTTCTGTTTTTTTATTATTTTATTTTATCTAACATACACAGAGGGATGCATGCACATACATACCTAGTTTCAACATAAACCATAGCATTTTTATATAGTTCAAACATAAGACATAAGCTATAAAATGTCTCCTGCTTACAAATAGCTTCAGTTATATCCTTTAGATTAATTTATTTCTCTATTAAATAGCATGCCTTCTCTGTCTGGGTTGCTGGATTTCCAGAATAAACTTATTCCTTCTATATAAATTGATGCTAGAGATGTTGGTACAGCTTGCACATTTTGGGATAGGGAAATGGCTCAGTCAGTAAAGTGTTCACCATGCAAACATGAAGACCTGAGTTCAGGCTCCAAGCACCCACGTAAAATGTCAAGCATGGTGATTCATGCCTGTAATCCCAGTATTGGAGAAATGGAGACAGGAGGATCCTCATGGCTTGCTGACTAGGTAATCTGACTGAATCAGTGAGGCCCAGGTTCAAGGAGAGACTCAGTCTCAAACAATAAGGTGGAGAGTAATTGAAGAAGATACCCATTGTGAAGCTCTGGCCTGCACTCCCCTCCCCCCTCTCTCACACACACACAAACACGAAAATAAAAATTTTAACAAGATAAGCTATCTTGTCTGCCCAAGGTCACACTCCTACCCGTTGTATGTGGACAAGATGAGGTGGGAGAGGTTGGCACAGAAACCTTGTCATTGTCCCAATCACACCATAGGGAGGTCGCCATTCCATCCTTAGTCTCTTAGACCTATTTTCCCTGCTCTATTCGTTTTACACATGATATTACCTGGGAGACTACATAAGATGCTCCACTGCAGTTTGAGTCATAATACTTTATGTTTGTAGCTTTAAATCAGAGCATGGACAATAAAACCATTTTTTTTTCAAAATATAAGAAGAGGCAAGAAAGAATTGTCACCTCTGACCAAAATGAACACAAGTAGATTTATTGAAATTAGTAAAGCAGCAGCAGATAGAGATAGAGTATTTTCTCTTATGCTTGGATAGCATAGAATATTACCACCAGCTTCATTAGCCAAGTCTTGTTTGGTAAGATATTCAGTCATTTTGAACTTCATTTTTGTTCTGTGAAATGCAGATAATATGAAAATACCCATCATAAGCTTGTGAAGTTCAAATGAAATGCACATAGCATTCAATACCCATTAAGTCACAACACTCATGAGTTTTAGCCAAGGCAACGTGTAGGAGTCATGAGGACTAGGACAGATAGAATGAATATGTATTTATAGGGGACTGATGAGATTGGCTCACAGAACACAGCCTGCCCTGTCCAACAATGGCTGTCTGCAGGCTGGACAGTTTGAGGGCCCAGGTATCTTTGCTCTGTCCACAAGGCTGGATTCCTTGGTTGTCCCGATACAGTGCTGAAGATCTAGAGGATTCGTGGAGAGCCACTGCTCTTCCTTTCACATTGGAAGGCTGTAGATCCCCGGTTCCCAAGTTAGAGAAGGATGGCAACAACAGGTTAGGTATATGCGCCAGTGAGAAGCAAGGGAAGCCAGGAAAATGGCATTGCTTTTTATGGCACCTTACTTTATATATAAGCTTCCACCAGAAGGGCTGCCTTCTCTGGGGGAAGGTCTTCCTCTCTTAGGTAATTCTTTCTGGAAATGCCCTTATAGACCTGCCCAAGAAGTGTGTCTCTTATTTTATTCCTGATCTGATCAAATTGACAGTAGGAAGTAACCATCACATAGCTCACTTATTATAGTGCATTTCGTGACTTCTTCACTGACAGACGAAGGGAAGAGAATGCTGCACAGATCATCATGCATGGCTAATATTACATAACCCACAACATCTTGCTGTTTCTAAATAAACACTAGTCAGTGTACTAGTTTAATTTCTCACTGTGATAAAATATTTAGCTTACAGTTTAGGAGATACAGTCTGTCTTGGAGTGGGGAGAAGTAAGAGAGTGAGGCTAGCTCTTGTAAATGGTGATAAAAATATGCAGCTGTTTGCTTGACAGATTAGGAAGCAAACGAAGAATATTGGGCTCAGCCAGATTTGTCCTTTTTTCCTTTTTAATCAGTCTATGGCTCCAATCCATGGGATGATGCTATGTACATTCATGTTGCACCTTCACTTCTTAATTAATCCTTGTTGTAAACACCCTCACAGACACACCCAAAAGTCTCCATCAAGTACCAACACTGGCATCAGTCTCTAATGGAACAGAGATTTTTACACCAAATTACTCTGAAACCTACCCAAATTAGAGAAATGTCTATATTACACATTTTAGGCCTGGCATAGAAGTGGAGTCATGTGTATTTTAATGGATGTGGTTTATATCTAAGCAGCTATATAAAAAATAAGATTGAAGTCACCAACAAACCTTTATCTCAGGTGATTTATCTGCCTCAGTAAATGGGAGGGAAAATCCCAGTTACTTATGAATGGTTTGATGTTCCTCATTAAAGAGATTGCATTCAAATTCCTGGAGGAAAGAGATTTAAACACATCTGCTCTAGGCAAGACAGCTTTCCTCTGTTGATGCTCTTCATCCCAGGAGTGTTTGCTTTGGAGGCTTTGCTAGATCTATGAGTGGAGATAAAAACATTACCCCATGTGTTAGCAATTAAGAAATTGGTAAATTAGCAGAAGAGTTCCTTGTGCATTGTAGGTTAAAAATGTTTTTATTGTTAGAGTTTCACTAGGGGCCAGGTGAGAACAAATTATTAGGAAGTTATTTTAATATTTTACTTTATTTGTTTATTTATTTATTTTACAGAGAGAGAGGGGGAGAGCAAGAGACAGGGAGAGAGAGAGAGAAAATGAGCACACCAGGGCCTCCAGCCACTGCAAATGATCTCCAGATGCATGTGTCTCCTTGTGCATCTGGCTAACATGGATCCTAGGGAATCATACCTGGGTCCGTTGACTTTGCAGGCAAATGCCTTAACCATTAAGCAATCCCTCCAACCTATTAGGAAGTTATTTTAGTTTAAAACTGACTCATGAAATAGTTCATCTCTTTATTTGTTACTAGTCGCTAACTAGTGCTTATTTGAGCTTCACTATTTTACTTGATGGAACAGCAATAATTGGACTAGCATTCTTCAGAGATTTGTGTCTCTAAGAGTCATCGAGAAAGGGCCTGGGGTCTGGAAAGATGACTTAGTGGATGAAGCGCTTGCTGTGAGAACTTGAAAATCTGAGTTCAGGTCCCCAGAATACACATAGAGCTGTATGTGGTAGCTTGGTCATCTGTAATCTCAGAATTCCTACAGGGAGATGGGCGGAGACAAGTGAATCCCAGAAGCTTGAAGGCCAGCTAGCCTGCCTCACACTGTGGTGAATGACAAGGGACTCTGTCTCAAAACAAGGCAAGGATTGCCACCTGTGGTTGCTTTCTGATTTCTCCACATATGCCATGGCACCTGTACACATACACACACTCACATGTACACACACACAAGAACTAAGAAAGGCTCCAACCCTCATAATATCCCCTTTATAGATACATTCATATGTCAACCTACGTTTTGTAGTATGTGTCCATCTGTTCTCTTTTTGGTTACATGATTTCATTACATACAAAACTGCAAGTTCATTGGATGAGCATGAATTAATCTCTCTCTGTTTCTGTCTCTCTCTCCTTGCTACAGTATTTAGTCCTTCCTGCATTAAATATTACCTTAAATTGTTTTCATTCTTTGCAGCCAACAAACTTGTAAATGTCCTAAGGGAAAAATCTCCATCTTTTAAAATATTGACATGGAAGGAAAATAACTGTGGCCCATCCCCTCTCTTCCTGCAGGCCCTCCTTTAAAATAAGTACTCTTCTAGGATTTGTTTTCCACTTAAAATATTTCAGCCACCTTTTTCCTTATGTGTATACTTACCTATTTCTTCTTTTTTCATAACTGAAGATCATACCAGTTTAGGACTGTGCCCTATGTCCTAATATCCATGACCATGGTGTTTATGTTATTATCTATTTTCAACCGTTGCAGCTAGCAATGGAAATACCAGAATTCATTCAAATGTGAAATGTGCAGGATAAGTTTACGAAGTAGAATAATGTTCTTAATGTGTTTAGCATAATTAATTTCTTATTGCTGAGTTTAAAAACATCCATTGCAGAAATAGGGAATGCTCAATTGAATATATGGTAAGTTCTAGATCAACTTAGAAGATATAAGGGAAATCATGTGATTGAAGGGATAATTATGTTTATTATGTGGGAAGTAGCAATCCTATTGCTTTATCATTTTCTGGAAAAGTAATTCCAGTCTTGCTACACACATGAGAATGTGCAACAGAATCTTCACTCTACACCTTAGGGGTGGTTAATTAGCATTTTAAGAAAGTCACATAGCACTTCATACATTTTTAAATTATAGCAATCAATTTGTTAATTATGTGCGTCACTACCAGTGATGTTAGAGAAAAATAATCATGAAAGTTTGTTTAGAAAACCCATGCAGGTTTAGCTAGCTGCTCTGATGTGCTTGCATTTCTGGCAGATGCCTCTGTTGAAGCTTGCAACTTAGCTCTTGGTGAGGGAGACCACTGGGTGCTCTGATATTTGCTTCCTAGTAGAATATGTCTGGAGGATCCTGGTGTGTGGCCAGAGAAGTAGGGTGCTTCCCTAATGCTAGGACAAGTGTCTGTCTTATTTTATGCCTGCTTTCAAATAATTGGGCAAATGTTGGTCAAGCCTGTTGTCATTCTGTGGTACCCTGTCTAACAACAGTTACAATAGTAATAGCAACACACACCTTCTTTGGTCCTCCAACAGAAAAGACTAACAAGAGCTAACTTAATAGTAAACAAGCTATGCTATTTCATAAAAAAGGATATTGGCTGTATCGTGCTGGGTTTTTGATTGTTTTTATCCTCCAAACACAGGCAGGGTAAAGTAAATAATCTGGAAATGAAACAATTTGCAAATGCCTGGGAAACTGATGAAAAGAAAAAAAAATTATCTGCATATGAATCACCTATACTAGTTATTTATATTAAGATTACTACACCTTGCAGAAAACATTTTAAAAACAAAGTATAATGATGTGATGTGAATGTTTGCATGTTCCCCAGACCCCAGTGTTTTATCCTTACCCCCCAAGTTTATGTTTTTTGGGAAAGGGCTCCAGGAGGTAATGAGGTCATGAAAGTAGAGCTTCATGTATGGGATTATTATTCTTATAAAAGATATCCGAGACAGTTTCCTGACCCTTTCACCATGTAAGGACACAACCAGAAGGTGCTATCTATGAACCAAGAAGCTGCCTTCACCAGAATCCAAGTCTGCCATGTCTGAACCCCATACTTTCAGCCTCCAGACCTGTTAGTAATCCATGTTTATTGTTTGCAAGTCACCCAATCTGCCTCGGTTTCTCTAGGACCTAGTACTACAGGTATACATTTTAAACCAAAAATTCACTAATGTAGATATACAATTGTATTTACCAGATTGAATATGCCATAGATATATTATGAATTTCATGACAATTTCTATTAACTGAAAAATGAAAATATTATCTTTGGGATTCCTACTTCCCCTAGGTTAATCAAACATGTTATTATGCTTTTGTATACATAGGATTTTTTTTTTTACTGATGTGGAAATCAAGTTGAAAAGAGATACTATCACTTGAAGACCATTACCAGACAAGGAAAAAATATTCTTTTCAAAAAAGGAAAATTATAAAATCATAAATGATAAATTATTGTGATTTCACCCCTCAAAAAACAAACATAAATCTTTCATCTTAATTTGTTTTGGTACTTCTTAAAAAATTACTATATAACCTAAGATAAAACAAATTACTTCACACTTCTGTAAAATAAAAGCTGTTTACAGGAATAGTCAAACAATGATAGGTAACTTTTTCTCAAACAAGCACTGGAAATACAAAGGTATTTATGGTTATAAAACTGTTGAAGGTAGTAATAAAAGATGATCATGGTGTTTCCAGGCCCAAAACTAATCCCCTAACAATCTATACTTTATCTGGTTATGGAAACAGAGCACAGAGATATCCAGCTGCCAAGTTAGTAGCTCATTATTGGGTTCAAAATAATAATCCTCTTGACAAAGAATACTTTACTGTATACAGTAAAGTATTCTTTGTAGCAATTAGTTTATTCATGTTAAAAATCATAAAAGAGAGCCGGGCGTGGTGGCGCATGCCTTTAATCCCAGCACTCGGGAGGCAGAGGTAGGAGGATCGCAGAGAGTTCAAGGCCACCCTGAGACTACAGAGTGAATTCCAGGTCAGCCTGAGCCAGAGTGAGACCCTACCTCGAAAAACCAAAAAAAAAAAAATCATAAAAGAACCTCCTGAGGGACACTCCAGAGAAATGTCTATTTTGACAAGTGTGTACATTCTTAATTATAGCACTCTCTGTCCTATATAACTCACAGATAAGTTGTTCCTAAAAAATGTAGTAACTTTAAGAAGGTCAATGATATACCTATGATTGGTGCTTTATTTCTGGCTGTGTTTCTTTGGAGTTATGTAAATCATCTAAAAGGTGGTTGTAGTATGGTACTTGTTGGCGGTTCTTGTCTTTTGCAATTGTGGCAATAAAACGTCATGCCTGTTACACAATTTGAATGTGATTCTATTTTAAGAATAACATTAACCTATTTGCTTAGTATTAGTTGTGAACCAGATTATCAGTTACTTTCTCATTAGTATGAACAAATACCTGATCAGAACAATTTAAGAAAGGAAAAGGTTTATATCAACTTATGTTTGAAGGGAATATAGTCCATTATGGCTAGATGGCTTTTCTCATGGCATCCCCAGTCACGAAACAGTGGATAAATAAGAAATGAGGGTATGACAATTAAAACTCAATGCCCCAGCAATCTATTTCTTCCAGCAATGTTTCATCTCCTAAATGTTCCACAACCTTCCATCATGGTACAACCAGCTTGGGATCAAGTGTTCAAACATGGGAGCCTATGGGAAAAATTTTACACTCAAATCACAACACAGCTATTTAATGGTTATATCGCCTCTCTAGCAGACATTTTGTCCTGTACAGAGACCTTTTTTGTTGTTTTGTTTTTGGAAGGGAGGTATTCCATTGACATGATGTGGGTAGACATGTTTCATGCACACCACTGAACATTTGACAACAAACACACAGGATAGTACTTACAATTATACAGCCACAAATGCCTACAGTGCTGAGCCTGAGAAATACTGGGCTGGAAAGAGATTGCTCTTTCTTCTTGGGAAATTTGGATTTTTTTTTTTGCAAGAAAAGCCAGCTGGGACATGATGCTTGAGGATTCCAGGAAAGAGACCAGCATGAGTCCAGACATACCTGCTATTCAGCTTAACCACAGTGAGCAATGCCCAGCCCACATGCTTCCCTGAAACTTGTGTTTGATGTCATGCCAATACTGTCCCATAAATCTGTGCCAGGAAGCCCACCTGAGTACAGCTGCTGGCTTTGTGGTAGTGTCTGGCCAAACAGTGTGCTGGCAGCTGTGTTTTCACTCAGCATTTGCAGAATCATTGCAAAATGTAGGTCACATGTACAGACATACAATTTGATATAGTAAAGAGAAGTTGTTGGCAAGAAAAGCTTTCCTGGTACACTAGATTCAAGGAATATATTTTTTCAAATGGGAACAATGAGCATTTCTTTTCAGTGTGGTAAGAGTGATGGATATCTAGAAATAAAGGAATTTAAAAATAATCTTCTATATTCATTATTTTGTGGTAGTTTGTATAAACACATAGCACCATTTATCAGTTATCTATTGCTGTGTGCACATTACTGTAAATATTTAAAAATTACTCACTAAATAACTCACTGATGGACTTGGGAGTTGTACCTCACTCATTTGGATGAAAATCACAATATGGTGGCAGGAGCCTGTGGAGAAGGCACTGCTTCACTCCTAGCTGGAAGTGTGCCTCACTACTCTCCTAGGCATTTCTTAATCTGATCCAGTTGACAATCAACAATGGATGGGCTCATTGAAGACATTAAGCCATGGTGATTCTGTGATAAGCTGCACATCTGGCAAAAGAGGAAAGCTATGGAATCGGCCTGGCCTACAACAGAGAAATGGCTCAGAAGATGAACTTCTTGATGCTAAACAAGTGAATAGATCTGTGCCAGAGATGTCTGTGATGGTGATTCCAAAGACAATTGTATCATGAGGGCTCTCACCTAATGAATGGATCAATACTTTTAAAATATTTATTTATTTATTTATGAAAAAGAGAGAGATGCAAAGAAAGAAAGAGTGAGAGAGACTAATTGCACACCAGGACCTTACCACTACAAATGAACTCCAGATGCATGCTCCATCTTGTGCATCTAGCTTCATGTAGGTACTGGGTAATCGAACCCAGGTCCTTAGTTTTTGCAGGCAAGTATCTTAATCACTGAGACATGTCTCAAGCCCAGATTAATCTATTTGTAGATTCATAACATGAATATCATTTCATGCTAAAATTTCAGAGGTGGTGGAATAAGTTCATCTTTGGAGGTGTATCTCACCCAGCATTGTATCCATCAGGATGTGAAGGGAACCTCTGTCACAAGCTCCTTATGCCATGGTATTCTGCCCAAGCACATGGGACCAAATAACTATGAACTGAACCTTCTGAAACCATTATATTATTCCCAACAGATTTTTAGTCACAACAATACAAAAGTAACTAGTACCCCATCCAATGTAAGGAATATATTTAGGGTTCTAGGTGCACCCTCATGTTTCCTTCATGTATGATTACTGTTCTGGAAATGAACTTTAGATGTTTACCATTACCCTGGGTTTAAGTCATCACACTTAGTATACTGTACCCTCAGGATTCAACCTACCCAAAGCTCAGAAGCTGAGACTTTTCACATTGGGAAAAGGAAATGGGAAGGATGCAGAAGATGCACAGATTTAAGGATGGGAGTAGACATGGCATTTTGGCACTAACAAATGTATCAATGATTAAATGAGGAGATTCTGTCAAAAGAAGTTTAGATGGCATAGATAATTATTGACCCAATTTAGCATCATACCTTGTTCTTTTTATGTTACAGAGTATGCATTTCAGCCTAAGGATATTGAAAGGTGTGGGATTTGGAGTTAAAGGAAGCTGATGCAGTCATGAGAGGAGAGATAAGTAAAGCTAGGGGAGAAATGGCAGAAACGGAGAAGAGAGGTTGTATGTTAAGGAAGTGTTGTGTGAGAACATTGGTGTTGACTTAGGTGTGGGGTCAGGGAGACAACCAATTCCTGGCTTCACAAGTTAGTTGAATCTTGGTATGGCATTAGTTACTTTTCTTGTTGCTATGTCAAAGTACCTGAACAAAACTTATGGAAGGTTTCCCCCTGACTCATACTTTGAGGTAATACTCTGTCATGATAGGAAAAGCATGGCAACAGAAGCATGAAGCAGCTGGTCATATTCAGTGCACAGTGAGGGGGCACAGAGAGATGAGTGCTGGTGCTCAGGTCATTTTCTCCTTTAAAAAAAAACATTTCATTTTTCACATAACAGGTTATACTCTTTTATCCCTTTGGCTCTGACTCCATTTCCCTGGGTCTTCCTTCGTGGGGTTATGGTATTCACGGTGAATCATGAAGGTCTCAGTCAGTCTCTACAGGGTAGCAGGGGAAACTATACTTCCAGGTTGAGTTCTCTGCAGCCTCTGGATTTATTCTTTAATGTGTTTTGATTGATCACTGTGTGTTTCACCATTGCCTCGGAGCTGGTTGTCAGGCTAGCAATAAGAGCCATACTCATGTTGCCACTTCTGGGCCCCAGGAGCTGTGGTAGAGATGGCATGTCCCATGGTAGGTTATTGTTTTGTCTTATAGATGGATCTTGGTTCTCCTCTGTTGTCTCTGCCACCTCTAAAATAAAACAGGGTTTCTAGGGAACTGATTCATGCTGTCTTCACTTTTGTGTAGTTCCTTCCCTATCCTCCATATTCCCTACCCCTCCAAGCCCCTACCACCACCAATATTCTGTCCCTTCCCTGATGTGTATCTCTTCCTATCCTCTTTCTTCTCTCTCCTACTCTCATTCTGGTTTTATGCCCAGATTCCTGACTCTTACTCTAATTTGCACTCATCTGTGATGGATCCCAATTAGGAACCACAAATGAGAGACTTTATGTGGCATTTGTCTTTCTGTTCCTGTGTGAACTTGCTTAGAATGGCTTTTTCCAACTCTATCCATTTTCCTTCAAATGTCATTATTTCATTTTTCTTTACTGCTGAGTAGAAGTCCGTTATGCGTATATGTACCACATTTTCATTCATGGGCATCTGGGATGGTTCCAGTTCCTAGCTATTGTGAATACAGTAGCAGTGAACATGGCTAAGCAAGTACCTCTGTAGTAAATAGTGGTATATTTCCAGGTGTGATATAGCTGGATCAAATAGTAGATCTATTTTTACCTTTTTCAGGAATCTTCACACTGATTTCCATAGTGGTTGTACAACTTTACACTCCCACCAGCAGTAAGGGCTCCTTTTTCCCCAAAGTCTCACCAGCATATGTTGTTATCGATTTTATTGACGAGTGCCCTCCTGACTGGAGTGAGATTAAAGTCTAAAAGTTGTTTTGATTTGCATTTCTATGATGACTAAAGATGTTGAGCATTTCTTAAAAAATATTTATGTATTTGAGAGAGGAAAAGAGGGAGTGAGAGAGAGATACAAAGAGAGAGAGAGAGAGAGAGAGAGAGAGAGAGAGAGGGAGCAGGCATACAAGTGCCTCTAGCCACTAGGAAGAAAAGAAAAGAAAAGAAAAGAAAAGAAAAGAAAAGAAAAGAAAAGAAAAGAAAAAAGAAAAAAAACCCTCCAGATGCATGTCTCATCTTGTGCATCTGGCTTTATGTGGGTACTGAGGAATTGGACCTTGGTGTTTAGACTTTGCAGGGAAGCATCTTAAGAGCTGAGCCATCTCTCTAGCCCCGAACATCTCTTGAAATGTGTAATAACCATTTGTGTTTTTTCTTTTGAGAATTATTTGTTCAATTCTCTATCCCATTTTTTTTTTCATGGTAGCCCAGGCTGACCTGGAATTCACTCTGTAGTCTCAGGGTGGCCTCAGACTCACAATAATCCTCCTACCTCTGCCTCCTCAGTGCTGGGATTAAAGGCCTGTCACTTTCTACCCCATTTTTTGATTGGATTGTTTGATTTTTATTATTATTATTTGTTTATTATTCATTAGAGACCTAGAGAGGGAAAGAGAGAGTGAGAATGGGTGTGCCAAGGCCTCTAGCCACTGCAAATGAACTCCAGACACATGTGCCCTATTGTGCATCTGGCTTATGTGGGACCTGGAGAATTGAACTGGGGTCCTCAGGCTTCACAGGCGAATGCTTTAACTGCTAAGCCACCTCTTCAGCCCTGATTTTTTTATTTAGTATTTTGAGTGCTTTGTAGATTGTAGATATCAGACCTTTGTTGGAGGTATAGCTGGCGAAGATTTTCTTTCATTCTGTGGGTGTCTATTGACTTTTAGTTCAAGACCTTAGACCAAGGGATGGTGTCATCCACAGTTAGAGTGAGTCTTTGCACCTCATTTAACCTAATCTAGAAACTCCCTCACAAACATGCCCAGACATTTCTCTCCTAGGTGATTCTAGATCCTGTCACATTGTAGACTGAGATTAATCATCACAACTATCATTTGCTGTGATTGGGAATCTCAGAGAACAAACAGGCACAGTAGATGCAGGAGGTAAAATTCAGTGTGCGAAATGATGTGGCTGGAGACTGCCAGGTGACTTGAGAGGGAGATAGGTAGCATTAGGCAGAGGCAGTTAGACAGAAAGGGCTGTAAGAGAAATATGAATCTTAATTTCGGTCTGCCAAGTAGAGATAGATCGTGGCTGCTTAACATCATACATTCACCCTGCTATCTGCAGCAACTGCCACAGAGCTGGAATTACTCAGGTGTATGCAGAGTTCAAGCTCAGCCTCTGCCAGACTCTGCACCCAGGTGTGCTGGCTTCTTCTGGATTCAACCCTGGACCCAAAATAAAAAGCCTGGCTATTCTGAAGGGTTTTGGGTTTTCTCCTCTTTTCTAGCCCCTAGGCTGTTCATCTCCCAGCACTTGAGGTTTTTGCCACTTGTAAGGTTTTGTTCTTACCAGAAAGGATATTTTGTTATTCCCTTATCTTAAATCCTCTTTTTTATGTCCTTTTCCCTATTTTTCTAAGCCAATTGACTTTTACATAGGTCCTTAGATTTTATGGATGTACCCTTTCCTCACCTTTTGGTTTCTGGATGGAATAAAATGTACTAATTCATAGAAATTATCCTTCTCTTATTTCATTTCTTTGGTAAAGCAGACATGAACTCAGGTCTTGAGGTTTGTGTTTGAATCCCCAAAATAGCACCCCATCACAGATTCATCATATAGGATTGAAAATGGTGCTCATAAGAAAAGTCTGCATCTGGGGAAATTGCTCAGTGGTTAAAGGCTTGTGCTTGAAAGCTTACAAAGCTTACCAGCCCGAGATCCATTCCCAAGTACCCATGTAAAGTCAGACCCACAAAGTGGGACATGCATCTAGAATTTGTTTCCAGAGAAGAGGCCTGGCATGCCATTCTCCCTCTGTCTCTCAAATTAAT
This sequence comes from Orientallactaga sibirica, assembly GCA_036365145.1. Classification (NCBI taxonomy): domain Eukaryota; kingdom Metazoa; phylum Chordata; class Mammalia; order Rodentia; family Dipodidae; genus Orientallactaga; species Orientallactaga sibirica. The sequence goes on from JAEOAD010000982.1 coordinate 4,985,141, forward strand.
TAATTAATTAATTAAAAAAATAAAGCCCAGGAACTAAACACATGAACATGTTTAGTTGTGGAAGATAATATAGACATTTATTAGAGGGATATTTTGTGAACAATACAGCTTAAGCAGAAGCAGGGATAGATACTTGGCAATGTCAAGAGTTGTCTACAGTACTGTAATCACAGGGAAGAGTTTTATAGATATGTAGTGGGTGCAGAGTAAGAATTCTGCTAAACATTTTTAAAGTTCCAGGTTAGCACCCTGCTACAGAGAATTACCAATTACCTAGCATCACTGGTCTGTGGTAAATGCCTATAATTTTTTTATTACCTCTGCATGTGTTTTGAATATGAATTGGACTTTCTGTCAGCAGATGCCAGGCTCACTTGATCCAGATGTCTAACACATAGTCTCCTTGGATGATCACTACCTCATGGGGATAACTCCATGTAGATGAACTGATTAACCCTTCTGACATGCACAACCCTCTCAGTCGCAGTCCAACGCATGCCAACTTGCTTAAAAATCCACGAATAAAAACTTCAATAAAAACCCTACCCTAGACCAATAAAGGCATTACCCGTGAAACTCTCTCTCTGTCTTTCTCTATTTCTTCCTCTCCCTTTCTCCCTCTTTCCCTGTGACCTTCATTTGTGCTGTGTGACTCAAATAATAATAATTCCAAATTGTACTCTGAACTGTACTTTCACCATGACCATATTTTCCCTGCAACAACACATGACGACAGTATTTTTTGACAAATGAGAATGATATATTGACAATGACATCATGGTCTGGAAGTAGAGTCCAGATGCAATATATAAAAGCCATAGTATGTACTCCTGGGTGGAGGCAGAGGACTTTTAAAACTTATTTATTGTTATTATGTGTATGATTATGCTATAGTGGCCCATATGTCCACATTTTGCTGATCACAAAATCTCAGAACATGCTGAGATGGAATTGACTGTTTAATTGCTATATTTGTTCTCGATTATATTCAAGGTCTTTCCTGGGAAGGAGGATCTCTAGGGGTGTTGTGTTCACTTTTATGAGGAAGCATTCTTTCAGCAGCCAGGGCTTTCTGTGGAATGGAATGATTCAGTTGCCCCAGAGTACAATGTCATAAAAGCCCAATCACCACAATTCATTTAAGGTAAGGTAGATGTGCACAGTTCCCATTTAGAGTGGAGGTGGTGGGCTGCTGTAGTACATTATGCAGAGCTCAGCTGTGAGCATGAGTATCCCTGTCTCCATATCTAAGTAAGGGCACCCTGCTAATTGCAATATTGCCCCTCTCTCTCTCTCTCTCTCTCTCTCTCTCTCTCTCTCTCTCTCTCTCTCTCTGACAGAGTTTCTCATTAAACCTGGAGTGATTGACCAGTGAGCACCAGCAAGTCTGTTGTCAGTTCCTTCAGCACCAGGGTTATAAGAATTCACAAACCTGTACAGCTTTTTGCATGTTTGCTGGGGATTGAACTCAGGTCCTCATGCTTATGTGTCTAGTGCTTTTACCCACTGAGCTATCTTCCCAGCCCAATATCTCTTCTTATTACTACTGAAAGTTTTCAATAGTTTTATGTGATTCTACCTCAATGTCTCAACCATTATATTTTTCTTATCTGAGGCTGAATACTAGACATTTAAAAACATGATTGCAAATTTTTCATATAAATCAAAAACTTTCTCTTTGTTTATCCCTAAAATAAAGCTTTGTCCAAAAGCTAATCACTTTCAATTAAGTAGCATTTCTGCTATTCCTGGTGCAGTGAGTATTCTGAGAAGCTAAGAAGGGCTGGGGAGATGGCTTAGTGAGTAAAGTACTTGCTTTGCAAGTGTGAGTACTTGAGTTTGGATCTCCAGAACCCATATAAAGCTGGACACTGTAGTAGTACCATCTGCTACCCCATCATGCAAAGGTAATAAGGAGAGCACAGAAAAGAATTATCCAGAAATGTATGGGCCAGATAGTGTGGTAAATGCATTGATTAATAACTGGCCCTACCTTAAGCAGGGCAGAAGGTGGGGACCAACACCAAAGTGGTTTTCGGACCTATACACACATGCTGTATTATGGGTGTGCCTACACTTCCACATGAGCCTGTGCACACACATACATATACCACTTACACACACACAAAGAAGACTTCACAAAAAGGTCCAAATTGCTCTTTTTTATGTTAGACTAGAGAACAATCATCAGAGAGAAAAGTCCTAAAAAAAAATAAAAAATAAAGAAGCCGGGCGTGGTGGTGCACATGCCTTTAATCCCAGCACTTGGGAAGCAGAGTTAGGAGGAGCACTGTGAATTCAAGGCCACCCTGAGACTACATAATGAATTCCAGGTCAGCCTGGGCTAGAGTAAGACCCTACCTTGAAAAAAAATCACATAAAGAATTATGTAACAATAATTTAGGACATAGAAAATCATTACTTAAAATCTATATTTTGTGGCATTATACCCTGGTATACTTGAGGAGATGGGTATATTAACTACCTTATAGCTAAATCACAAACTTGTAGGCAACATAAGCTGCAAATATGATATATTGGATTTTTCTTCTCCTTAATTATATTTGCTTTTAGCCTCCTCTAAACATTATTAGTGTGAAGTGTTACACTAGGATAATTATTTCTTATAGGAAGTGCCATTCAAAAATTTAAATACTGTGTAATATTCACAGAGCTTAACTGTTCCTTCTGCAAACATAATGAAATGGTTATCAGTTAGGCACTTGACATGCCAGTCACTCTTAGAAATCATACATAAAACTTCCCTTTGAGAGTTACAAGTGCATTCCAAAAGACTGCCTTCCCACGTACCCACCATCCTAAGAGATGCTTTTTTGAAAGGAGGAATTCCACAGATGGGCCTTGACCCCAGTTAAAGGTAATGAGATCTGAGTCACGGAGTGATCATTGACCAAGGTCATAATGTGCTTGTCCACATTTCCCTGCTTTCTATCCATTACATGGATTCCCAACTTAGCCTGACACCTAATAACAGGCAGTCAGACTTACTGGTTTTGTGGCATGCACTGCAGATTTGTCTGCAATGGTTCTCCTGAACCCAGACATGGCACCATCAACTAGAACTTCTTAGGAAGGTGTTTGGTCTACCTGCAATGATAATGATACTATAAATTCAAGCCTGAGCCAAACAAGGTCATGGGATGGATCAGGCTAGCTAACAGTCCGTAATGAAATACTGGAAAGGAGGTAGATAAAAGACAACTCCTGTACACTATTGGTGTGAATATATAAAAAACAGGTTTATCAGAAAACTAGAAAAAAATCACCATATGATCCTACAGCAACTCCTTCTCTAAATATCCATCCAAAAGGATCAAATCAGTTTGTTGAAGAGGCTTCTGCATTCCCTTGTTCATTGTTAGCACCACAATAGCCAAGTAATGAAAATAACCTAAGCCTCCATCAACACATGAGCAGACAAAGAAAATGTGGGACATAACCAAAATGGAATCAACTTACAAGATTCTGTCATTTGCACCACATGGATAGAACTGGTGCATTCTGTAACAGAACATTCTGTTACAGGGGACATTCTGTTAAATGAGACAAGTCATATTTAGATAGAGAAATACCACTTATTTTCATGTGAATGTGGAAGTTTAAAAGTTGATGTTGGTCTGGGGAGATGGTTCAGTCGGTAAGAGCTCTTGCTGCATAAGCAAGGACCTGAATTCAATCCCCAGCACCCATGTAAAAAGCTGCGCATGGCTACACATGTGTGTAACACCATAACTGAGGGGGCAGAGACATAAGATTTGCCATGGCTCCTTGGTCAGCCTGCCTAACCTAAAAGCAGTTAGTTTTCCCCAGGTCCAGTGAGAGACTCTGTTGTGGAAAAGAATGAAGATGAGTGATAGAGGACACCCAGCATCTTCCTTTGGCCTCCACACATGTACGGGCAAGCTGGTGCATCTGCACACATGCATATTCCACAAGTATACCACACAAACACACACACACACACACACACACACACACACACACACGCTAATATCAAAGAAGGAAAAATAGAAAAGTGGGGCTGGAAGGATGGCTTAGCAGTTAAGGCGTTTTCCTGCAAAGCCAAAGGACCCAGGTTCGATTCCCCAGGACCCACGTTAGCCAGATGCACAAGGTGGCACATGCGTCTGGAGTTTGTTTGCAGTGGCTGGAGGCCCTGGTGCACCCATTCTCTCTCTCTCTCTCTCTCTCTCTCTTTCCCTCTATCAAATAAATAAAAATAAAATATTAAAAAAATCGAAAAGTAGTTAGTAGCACCCAGGAAGCATGGGGGTTGAAGGAGCAATTGGATAGGAAGAATAACTTCTAACATTCTATACCAATGCAGGGTAATTAATATTTGAAATCACCTATTATAGGACTTGCATGGTCCAACACAAAGAAAATGATATGTGTCTTCAGAGATGGACATAGTGATCATCCTGACATGATCATTAAACATTGTACACCCATGTGGAAATGCCACACTGTACTCATAAATACATTCTGCTGTGTATCAATTTAAAAAATGCACTTTAAAAGGAAAAAAAATGAGTGACAAATTCTTACTGGTAGAACACTTTTTCCTGAAAATATTTCATTTTCAAAATAATTTGATATCTTGATTTAATTGATACCAAACAGCTGGCAAAGTGATTTTTATTTTAAATGACCTCAGGCAATGTGGCAAAGAGTGACTATTAACTGAGGAATAAAACCACAGTTATTTAGTTAGTTATAAATTTCAGTACATGTTTCTGTTTGCTGTAGTGGAGAAGTGTAAATGTACTTGTGAAGGGAATTAGAATTGTGGTACCTACTGAATGATGCTTATAGGAAAAAAAGCAAAGGACCTTGTCCCTTGCACTCTTTGGATTGCACTGGCCTGTCAGATATTTTACTCTGTTTAATTCTTTACTTGCTTGATTGGTTGTTTGAGACAGTGGAATCTTTCCTTAAGGAAAAGCAACTTTCACAAACTATGCTATATTTATATTATCTGGAATCAAGAAGGCAGATTGTCAGTTATGTGTTATATGGAATTCTGGAAATTATGCTGTTAACGTGGAAAAAGAGATGAAGGGATAGAAAGATCAATAAGTTGATTGATAGAAACATAGATATTAACTAGCTAAATGTATAGATAAATGATAGGTACATAGATTGATAATATATGCATAAGTAGAAATACACATGTATAGATGGATGAGAGATAGATGATAGATAGAAGATAGATGATAGATAGATAGATAGATAGATAGATAGATAGATAGATAGATATAAATGATTGTAGCAGAGAGCTTCAGGTTCTCTGAGATGAACTTCCAGACCAGGCACAGTTATGGAGGAAGGGATTTATTGAAGCTTATAGATCCTGGTGAAGTTCTATAATGGCAGAAGAAACTAGCGTGCTTTCACAGGTCCAAGCAGTGAAAGAGAAGCCACAAGCCAAAAGCCACACAGCACACTTCAGGAACTCCAGGAGGAACTAAGCATTCTACATGTCTTTAGATTGGAATTGTAAACACACTACCACACCTTAGGGCTGGATCCTAAGATCCACCCAGTGACACTTCCTCCATCCAGGTGGCTGCAGATGCAAACTACAAACTAATAAAATATTGAATATATTGGGGGTCATCTATTCAAACTACCATATTCTGCCCCTAGCCCCCAATAGATTTAAAACCATCATACATTGTAAATTGTATTCAGCCCAATTTCAAAGATCCCCACAATCTTGACCAACTTAATATTGTTCCAAAGTCCCAAGTCTTCTCTAAGATTTAAGATTTTCTCTTAACTGTGAGTCCTTTAAAATTTAACAAGTTAAATACTTTCATCATATAAAGGTACAGAGTAAGTAAACATTTTCAACAGGTATAAGGCAAGGAGAGACTAGAACAATGCAAACGCAACAACCATCAAATTTCTGCAGTTCATGCCCAATATAACCAGAGACTGACAGTCTCTAGATTTTCCAATTCCACCCCTCCAGCTGGGCAGAGTAGCTAGGGAAAACTTCCATCCCAGGCCAACAGTGCGCTCCATGGTAGTCCTTGCATAGACCTGGTATATCCAAAACGTCTTCAGGTTTCCATGCAAACCATAGTCCATCTTCCAAAGGCTCTTCAGCCTATCAGGGCATCACGCCCTGACTCATGCCACATCTCAGTAGTGGGTTCTGGAACCGTGTGCATTTTATGACCACTCCACACATTCTTCCTCAAGTCTGCTTCCCACATTATGAAGACAAGCATGCAATACTTGTTTTTTTCCTTTTATTCATAGCCTCATTTCACTAGCATATTGCTTTCCACTTTTATTTTAAGAAAAGTGACATATGTGTATTGCTCTTTATAGCTGAATAATACTCCATTTTATAGATTACTACATTTTTTTTTAACCTACTCATTTGTTGTTGGGCACCTAGGCCAACTGGATATCTTGGTTAGTATAAATAATGGTAGTTCCTTTTCTTTTTATTTTTTTATTTTTTTTGAAAAACTTCCATACTGATAATTTTCATAGTGCCTATACTAGTTTATACTCTCACCAACAATGTGTAAGGATTCTTTTTTTCAGACTCCTAATAGCATTTGTTGTTGATTTCATTGATGATAGCCATTATGACTGGGGTGAGATGTAATCTCAATAGAGTTTTGACTTGTGCTTCCTCATTGACTAAAATGTGTAAAATTTTTCCATATAATTATTTGGTCATTTTAAACAAGAGTTTTTTTGCATAGATTATCTACAAAATAGGTGTATGAACTGATGTGTCTCATCTTCACAATGCTTCCAAGGAACCTTGGCTCCTGGTCTTCACACTTTTGTGAAGTTCTACTTCATGGTGTACAGTGATTTGTTCCACATCTACAAAACTGTGTCAGTAGGTCTCCTGTCTCCAGTTTCTTTATCAATCTCTTTCCTGACAATAGGAACAATCAGATGTTTGCAGGTAAATTGTCAAAGTTCTTATTTTGTCTTGTAGAAATTGGAGGTCCAGTCTAGACAAAGTAAGGCAAGAGAAGCCATTTTTTATGAGAAATACTATATTGGTTGGAGAAGCTTGTCTTTGGGTAGACTCAGCACATGCAGTTTCAATACTTCAAATTTTCAATGCACCTGTAACTTTTTCCTTCTATTTTATCATCATTATTAAATGCTGGCTTTCAAAATACATATTCCATTGTGTAGCTTTTTGTTAGTCTTGGAAAGATGTAAAATAACTGTTTATTTATTTGTTATTTAAGACAGAGAGAAAGAGGTGGGAGCCAAGAGGGAGAGAGAGAGAGAAACTGGGCATGCCAGGGTCTTCAGTCACTGCAAATGGACTCCAGATGCATGCACCACTCTGTGCATCTGGCTTACGTGGGTCTTAGGATATCGAACCTGGGTACTTTCACTTTGCAGGCAACTGCCCTAACTGTTAAGCCATATCTCCAGTCCAAATAACACTTCTAAATGGGGTCTCATAAAGAGAAATGGTTAATGGGGCTGAGGAAATGGCTCAGTAGTCAAAGTGCTGGCTGTCTAGCAACCCATGCAAATGCCAGCTGGGTGTGGGGGCCTGCCTGTAATCCCAGAGCTCATAAAGCAGGGAGAGGGATCCCCAGGGCAAGCTGGATAGCTAGACTAGCCAAGTCAGTGAGCTCTGGGCTCAATGAGATACACTCTAAATAAATCAAGGAATGCACTTGATGGCAACCACCACTGGCATCCCCATTTGTGCATGCACATGCACATGTACATGCAGATGCACACACACGCACACACACACACACACACACACACACACAGAGAGAGAGAGAGAGAGAGTCAAGAGAAAAATATTTAGTTTTGGCCTATAAAATTTTGCCAAATAGATCAGTTGCCCGGTTTCAAACACTCTTACAAAAAAAAATGGTTTGTTTATCAGACCTTGTATACACAGCACAAAAATTTTAATGTGTACCTATCTCACAAGCATTGTATTTTTGCTAGCCAGTTGAGCATTTTCATATTTGTGGATGACAGAAAGAAGAAGTAGCATTTTTACTGAAATGACTATTTTGTAGTGATGAATACAGCTATTGTCTTTTCACTTCAAACACATGACATGCGTCTCTTGTACCTTTGAAGTCAAAACTAATCTTTGGGACCATTGACTGCATAGTCACTGAGAAAATTCCCATGGTCACATGGACACAACTCTGATATTTGAAGTCCTGGTTCATACCAGATGTAGTTTTCTGGGAAATGTGCTTGCATCAGCCACTTGAAGGAAGATCTGTGAACACCTGCATTTCTTTAACTTCACATCTAATGTTCCCTCTGTTTTCTGGACTTGCTCTTAGCTCTTTGGCAAGGGTGTACCATTATTTTTTTTTTTTACTTCCACCCTAGATAGGGCATTTTGTGATGAAGCACATTAATGAAGCCTGTGTTTTTCATTTTTATTGGGTGAAATTGCATTCATCCAACTTGCTCATCATAAAAGAAACATTAAAGGAAATCTCATTAAAGAAAATAAAAGGTTATGTACATTTTAGAAGAGAAGGCATAATTAAACACAGAACTATATATCAGTATTGGAAAGATACTAAATTTCAAGTGCCTGCCTTATTTGCTTATTAGGTGAATAACTGAAATTCTTATCTACTCAGTGTTATTGCCTGTTAGGATAGGAGAAAACTTTCTGATTCCACATGCTACCAAATTTTCAACACTAATAATATCATTCCCAGCAGGTGAAAGGTACTCAAACTTGTATCTTCACATTATTTTAATCAAATGAATAGCTTATATTTCACCAATATAAAATGCACAATGTACTTCATCTAATATGTGATGACATTCATTTTACATAGAAGGCATGTTGCAGGTTTTAAAATCTTCCCTGCTGAAAAGGATTGCCACCAAGGCAACAAAGATGGAAACAAATTATGAATATCTTCAGATGACATCATCCAACATTGCCAATTTATGACCAAATAAATACAAAGTTTAAAATGCCACTATTCTTAACATCTGTTGAATTAAAGCAGAGGAATTAGACCTGAAAACACTGCAAGTGTCTGGCACAGTGGGTGTAGAAATTCTTTTCAATGACTATGTCCCATATGGCATAGTGGAGAAATAGTTTGGGGCCTTTTGTTTCCTTTTTAGTTTTCATCTTCATTCATGCCAATGCACATTGAAAGATGTATTCTCACCCATGGTCGGTCTTTTGTTCCATCATTGTAAATATTTTTCAGCTGCATCATTGACATCTGGCTAATAGAGTGCAAGGAACTTCAGTGTGTTTGTTGATTTAGAGAGAAACAAAATATGGTATCTGCTTCAACCATTGAAATTCATATGAGTCTAGATAAAAGTGTTTTGGAACTTATTTAAGAGCCTTATGATGGTCTCAGGGGTCACCCCAATTTGTTAGGATATTTTAATCATGCATATACTAATACTATATATGCATTTTAATCAAAACATCTTGCAGAATAGTCACAATTCATTTTTTACATTGGTTAGTGACTTCCAACAGGCAGAATAATACCTTGATCTATGTTCTATACTATACAGTCCAACTCATTCCATTTTTCCATATTCTTTTTTATACCAATGATATATTTCTTCCCTGACATAAAATTTTACGTATTTTAGATTAATTTTTGTGTTTTATATTATTAAACTATACAACATGATGTTGTAGGATATGTATGGGTTGAAAAAGTACTGCAAATTAATATACCCATCATATGATATAGTTTTTTTTGTTTTTGTAACAAAATAAACTCTAGCATAAATCACAGGTATAAATGAACGACATGAGGATTTTAGGTAAAAAATAGATCTGTAGACTTGATTCCTACATATCTTCAACTTTATACTCCTGGTCAATGTCTAATTCCAATTTAAACAGCATATATTTTTGTCAGTTGATTGTTTCATATTCAATTTTATTTGTCGATGTTTTTCATAACTAAATGTTGTCAAGAAGTTTGAAGGAACTTTACAGTTCTGTTAACTTTAAGTTACCAGCAAATTAGTCTTAGAGAGTGAGGGAGACAAAAGACAATGTATGATTGATGAGCATATTATAGACAGACAGAGAAACAGATGATAGAAGTGTCTGTCTACACAACAAAATGGGTGATAGCCTTATGATCGAGAAAAAAGATCCTGATAAAAGAAGAATGGATGGATATATAGGTAGATAGATAATGGATGGATGGCTACATCAACAAACACACTGAGAACTTTTCAAGTCACTATTTGTGGTGTGTACATAGATCTTAAAGTGTATTTCAATACAACCAATTTTTAAGAAACAAGTTTTCCTTCTGTGGTCAGTGAAATGGCAAGTTCAAAACAGTAAGCAAATATCACTGAATGAAAAACATGTTTCTTTAAACTATTCACCTAAAGAAAGAGTGATTCTTGTTTAAGTAAAAAAAAAAAAAGTGAAATATTTTCAAGGTTTTCAATCCCTGATTCTTTCATGTCAGTATTTTTATACTATCAGTCAAAACAAATAAGACAAAAAGTTACATTTAAAGGAGACAGAATGATAAAACAGCATTCTTATAACTTTCCCAAATGCCCTGACATTAAAACATTGTGTAGTTAAAACAAGTAATTCTAAACATAATGTTTTCTCCTTCGGATCTGATACTTCAAATCTGTTACTATCTGCCTTCCTCATCAGTGTACGTTTATGGTCCTTCCCCTCACATGCTGTAGAAGCTGGACCCTACTTGTAAGCTTTAACCTTGAAATAGCTCCCATGACAGTGTTGATTAAAATGTATATTTTAAGGTGAAAAATATTGGTCATTTTCTTGAAATTAGTAAAACATGCAAGATATTTATAATTCTCCTTTGGGAAAAGGATGTCATATTTGATTAAGTATTTGAAAATATGTGTACATTTGTTCCTTTACTTTTTCTTTTTTGTGAGACGAGTATTGCTATATAGCTTGGACTGGCTTTGAACTCATTATGTAGCCCTAACTAGCTTACTTGTGGTGTATACTAGAGTGGCTTTATACTTGTGATTCTCCTGCCTCTGCCTCCAAAGTGTTGGATTACAAACATACACCACCATACACTAATTCTACGTTTGTTCCTGCAGGAATTGCTTTTAAATGTAGATACCTTGATTACAAGACTATGTCAGTTAGTAAATAAAATTTGCAGACCACAGTGGGTATGTCACAATCATTCAAGTAGCATTTTTGGCCCCAAAGTAGCAAAGACAATATAGAATTTTAGGGAGCTGGCTGTGATTTACTAATTCTTTATTTGCAAAGGCAGAAATGTGCTGACCATAGACAGCAACTGACCATTATAGGATCTAAATTGCATATATTTACATTTCATTGTCCTCTCCAGTAGGGTTGAGTAGTGTGTGTGTGTGTGTGTGTGTGTGTGTGTGTGTGTGTGTGTGTGACAGAGAGAGAGAGAGAGATGTCCATGAATGTATATATGTGTTCTAATGTGTGTGGGCATATCTGTGTGTATAGGTGGGCATGTGTATGTGTGCATGTACCTGTGAAACCTGAAGTCAAAATCAAATGTCTTCCTCAATTGCTCTCCACCATTGAACCTAGCCCTCACAGATTCAGCTAGACTAGCTAGCCAGTGAGACTCATAGATTCCATGTCTCCTCCTCTCCAGCTCCTGGCATTTATATAGGTTATGGTGATCTGAACTCAGGTTCTCATGCTTGTATGGCAAGAACTTTACCTACAGAGCCATCTCCCAAGGTACGTAGTCATTGGCCACTTTCCCCCAGTAGCTTATGTAGCACTTTCCAGCACTAGGCAGACTAACTACCTGGGGTCTGGCTCTCTTCTGGATCCCAGTCACTTCTCAACTGTGTTCCACATCTGCAGTGTATGGTGTCTTCAGCAGTGGGGTCAGCTGGAGTTGCTGACATACCTGATAGGCAACTCAAGGACTGGAAAATAGGGATGGAAGGGCTTAGGGGAGGGGAAGGGTGTGTGGGGAGGAAAAAAGTGAACCTAGAATGAACTGGTAGGCCATAGAAACCTTTATCCTTGAAGATAGACTAAAAGGTTGAAGTCTCAACAAGACCATGGGGAAAGCACCTGAAAATAAGGGCCGTGGAGAGGGTGGGATGAAGCCTAACCTTATTTTTTTTCTTTTCTTTCTTGGCTCTGGCCTGTAACTGTGAGTACCAGAATGTGGTTACCACCCACAATGAGCTGTTGATGAGAGAGACCTACAAGGTCCTCAAAACAAGACAGGCTTCTGTCAAAGCATTTGTTTACTCACTTGAAGTAAATGGTAAAACCCCACAATTATAAGTTATTTTAACACTTTAATTTACTAATTTCTTGTAATACAATGCTAAAATATTGCTCCTTTTCTTTTATAAATATCTCTGAGAATCTGGCACATATTTCATGAATATCTGTTACTGGGTCAATTCATCTCTCAAAAATTCATGGTGAGCTGAGCATGGTGGTGCACACCTTTATTCCCAGCACTCGGGAGCCAGAGGTAGGAGGATCAGCATGAGTTCGAGGCCACCCTGAGACTACAGAGTGAATTCCAGGTCAGCCTGAGCTAGAGTGAGACCCTATCTCAAAAAAACAAAAGAAAAAAATTCGTGCTGAAAGAAAATTAATAAATTTAAATATTAAGTACCAACACCTCAGAGCATACCTTTATCAAAGACAGAGCCATTACAGATGTGATTAAGGTTTAATGAAATCGTTAGGTTGGCCTTTATCCAGCAGGACTCAGGTCCTTAGAAGAAGGGGAGATGAGGATGCAGACATACCTAGTGGATGACCCTGTGTACAGAGCAGACAGCTTCAGGTTCGCTGAGATGAACTTCCAGACCAGGCACAGTTATGGAGGAAGGGATATTATTTATTGAAGCTTACAGATCCAGGGGAAGTTCCATAAAGGCAGGAGAAGCAGCTTGCTTTCACAGGGCCAAGCAGAGAGAGAGAGAAACCAACCAGGCACACAGCACACTGAGCAAAACTATAGCCAAAAGCCCAGCACACTTCAGGAACTCCTGCTAGGCACACTTTGCATATCTTTACAATGGAATCTCAAATCCACCACCACACCTTAATGCCCACTGACATTGCCTCTAGCAAGGTGGCTGAGGATGCAAACTATAAACTAATAAAACACTGAATATATTGGGGGCCATATATTCAAACTACCGCATTCTGCCCCTGGCCCCCAATAGATTTAGTTCCTGGCCCCCAATAGATTTATAACTATCACACATTGTAAATTGTACTCAGTCCAATTTCAAAGGTTCTCACAGTCTTGACCAACTTAAGATAGTGAGTCCTGTAAAATCAAACAAGGTAAATACTTTCAACATGTAAAGGCACAGAGTAAACATTTTTAACTGGTATAAGGCTGTGGTAGTTTGAATATATGTCCCCCAATATATTCAGTGTTTTATTGTTTTATAGTTTGCATCTGTAATCACCTTGCTAGAGGCAAGGTCACTGGGGGCTGGTCTTAAGGTGTGGTGATGGTTTGAGAGTCCATTGTAAAGATATGCAAATGTGTCTAGCAGGAGTTCCTGAAGTCTGCTGTGTGACCTTTGGCTGTAGTTAGTTTTGCCCTGTGTGCTGTGGTGGCTGGTTGGCTTTGCTCTCTCTGCCTGGCCTTGTGAGAGCAGGCCGCTTCTTCTGCCATTATGGAACTTCCCCTGGATCTGTAAGCTTCAATAAATAATATCCCTTCCTCCATAACTGTGCCTGGTCTGGAAGTTCATCTCAGCGAACCTGAAGCTGTCTGCAACAGTAAAGTGGTACCGAGGAGTGTGGGGTGAGATGAACCTGACCGTGTGGATATTCGTCTTTTGGAACCTTTGTTTTGGAGGAATGGGCATGGACTTGGTGCTTGCAACTGAAGATGCCTTCTGGAGTGGTAAGCCAAGTTTTATGGACTATTCTTATGAGAGTTTGAGAATGCTAAGTGCAGACAGTATTGAACTTCGAGGCTTGGCTTATGAGCTTTCTAAGGGGAAGGAAAGACTGCAGAGGACTTTGTTGGAACTGGGCTACTGGCATAAAGGATGGCTACGTTCCGCTATCCAGGCCCAGAAAGTTTGATCAAGGTTAAATTTGTAATGGACTGATGTGCTTGGCTAAAGATATCGGACTGAAATTTTAAGATTTTTGAGTTGGAAAACCTGAAGCAAGCTAAAAGTAGAGGCACTGAGACTGGTTAAGCTGCTATTGTCTACACATTAGCAATCTTAAGGAAGGTGGAAGGAAGGTGGCCTGACTTGATTTACATTAAAACAATGGAGAGGATGCCTGAGGAAAGACTGTTAGAAATGCAAACTTTTGGAAAGAGTGTTTACTGGAGAAGGAACCTGCTTTTCAAGGCTCTGATTTATTTTGTCCCTGGATTAAGAATATGGCTGTGTCCTGCACACCTGGTATTAGTTTTGGAAATATGAAAAATGCATAGAATGGTCATGAGTTGCACACGGTTCCAGGAGCCGCTGCTGAGATGCGGCATGAAGCAGGGCATGAAGACCCTCAGGAATAGGCTGGAAAAGCCTTTGGAAGATGGACTGTGGGTTGCATGGAGACCTGAAGATGTTTTGGATATACCAGGACTGTGCAAAAGGGCTACCATGGAGTGCAGTGTTGGCATGGGATGAAAGTTTTCCCTGGCGACTCTGCCCAGCTGGAGGGGCGGAATTGGAAAACTGGAGACTGTCAGTCTCTGGTTATATTGAACTTGAACTGCAGAAGTTTGATGACTGTTGATGGTGGTTGAGTTTGCATTATTCTAGTCTCTCCTTGCTATGCCTTTGTAGCAGACAGCTTCAGGTTCGCTGAGATGAACTTCCAGACCAGGCACAGTTATGGAGGAAGGGATATTATTTATTGAAGCTTACAGATCCAGGGGAAGTTCCATAATGGCAGAAGTAGCGGCCTGCTCTCACAAGGCCAGGCAGAGAGAGCAAAAGCCAACCAGCCACCACAGCACACAGGGCAAAAACTAACTACAGCCAAAAGGTCACACAGCAGACTTCAGGAACTCCTGCTAGACACATTTGCATATCTTTACAATGGACTCTCAAACCATCACCACACCTTAAGACCAGCCCCCAGTGACCTTGCCTCTAGCAAGGTGATTACAGATGCAAACTATAAAACAATAAAACACTGAATATATTGGGGGACATATATTCAAACTACCACATTCCGCCCCTGGCCCCCAATATATTTAGCTCCTGGCCCCCAATAGATTTATAACTATCACACATTGTAAATTGTACTCAGTCCAATTTCAAAGGTTCTCACAGTCTTGACCAACTTAAGATAGTGAGTCCTGTAAAATCAAACAAGTTAAATACTTTCAACATGTAAAGGCACAGAGTAAACATTTTTAACTGGTAAAAAGCAAAGAGAGACTAGAATAATGCAAATTCAACTATCATCAGCCGTCATCAAACTTCTGCAGTTCAAGTTCAATATAACCAGAGACTGACAATCTCCAGGTTTTCCAATTCTGCCCCTCCAGGTGGGCAGAGTAGCCAGGGAAAACTTCCATCCCAGGCCAACACTGCACACTACATGGGAGCCCTTGCATAGTCCTGGTATATCCAAAACATCTTCAGGTCTCCATGCAAACCACAGTCCATCTTCCAGAGGCTCTTCCAGCCTATTTCTGAGGGTTTTTCTGCCCTGCCTCATGCCGCATCTCAGCAGCGGCTCCTGGAACCATGTGCAATTCATGACCACTCCATGCATTTTTCATGCTTCCAAAACTAATGCCAGGTGTGCAAGACACAGACATATTCTTAATCCAGGGACGAAATTAATCATAGCCTTGAAAAGCAGGTTCCTTCTCCAGTCAACTCTTTACAAGAGTTTGCATTTCTAATAAGTCTTTCCTCAGGCATCCTCTCCATTGTTTTAATGTAAAGCAGTCAGGCCACCTTCCTTCCACCTTCCTTAAGATTGCTAATGTGTTTGACAATAGCAGCTCCAGTAACCTAAAACCAGTCTCAGTGCCTCTATAATTTTAACTTGCTTGAGGTTTTCCAACTTAAAATCTTAAAATCTCAGTCCATTATCTTTAGCCAAGCACATCAGTCCATTACAAATTTAACTGTGATCAAACTTTCTGGGCCTGGATAGTGGAACATAGCCATCCCTTATGCCAGTAGCCCAGTTCCAACAAAGTCCTCTGCAGTCTTTCCTTCCCCTTAGAAAGCTCATAAGCCAAGCCTCCAAGATCAATACTGTCTGCACTTAGCATTCTCAAACTCTCATCAGAATAGTCCATAAAACTTGGCTTACCACTCCAGAAGGCACCTTCAGTTGCAAGCACCAAGTCCATGCCCATTCCTCCAAAACAAAGGTTCCAAAAGACAAATATCCACACGATCTGGTTCATCTCGCCCCACACTCCTAGGTACCACTTTACTGTAGCAGACAGCTTCAGGTTTGCTGAGATGAACTTCCAGACCAGGCACAGTTATGGAGGAAGGGATATTATTTATTGAAGCTTACAGATCCAGGGGAAGTTCCATAATGGCAGGAGAAGCAGCCTGCTTTCACAGGGCCAAGCAGAGAGAGAGAAACCAACCAGGCACACAGCACACTGAGCAAAACTACAGCCAAAAGCCTAGCACACTTCAGAAACTCCAGCTAGGCACACTTTGCATATCTTTACAATGGAATCTCAAACCATCACCACACCTTAATGCCCACTGACATTGCCTCTAGCAAGGTGGCTGAGGATGCAAACTATAAACTAATAAAACACTGAATATATTGGGGACCATATATTCAAACTACCACACCCTGTGAGGACACTTGGAGGAGATAGGACCAGCAAGTCAAGGAAAAGCCTTGGGAGAATCCAGCCATTCCCACACCTTGAACTCAGACCGCCGTCTCCGGGAATGGAGAATGGGAATGGGAGAGAATATCTGCTATTTAAGCAACACAGTCTGTGGAACTTAGTTGTGGCAGGCCTGCATTAATATATATCTAAAAGCATATGAAGAGATGTCCTCGCAAAATATATAAATAGGTCTGTTTGTGCAATTTAAAAATTGTATGTGATGCAACAAAAATAAGGTAGCTGAGGTATAGGAGCAGAACCTTTCTCAGAAATGTTGTTTGTATAATTTTTAAAAATAACAGGTAGTGAATCATTTCATTTTCTCTATTTGAGTTTCCTGTCAAAGGAGGATACCAAAGGAACACCACTGTTTTGTGAATATTTTTCTACACAAAACGTGTGTTCTTTTATATCACAGCAACATAGCTGAGTAAATGTAAACCTACTTTCCTGATCCACCACAACCATGTACATCTTGAGTTTCAGGGAGTGGGAGCCACAGTGATTGGAATATATATCTTTGGCTAAATTGTGCTTTGCCTCCATGTGGGATCAGTGGAATCATGTCATAAATAAGATTCTGCAATACTGTGGCATCTTTTAACAAGCTCTGATTGTGTTGTTCAAAGTGCTCCTTTGACACAAAACATTGTCGATATATTTAACCACATTAAGCTGACATTTGATATCACCTCTTATAAGGCGTTGGGTGACATGTGTTGCAGGGGTGTATGTGACTATTGAAAGAGTATTTTGAATATCACCCATACACAATTTCACTTTTTTCCAGGATTCCCCACCCAACACAGTGGTATTATGGGCTACTTGTCAGAACCAAACCACTGTCAGGGAGATAAAAGGACACTTAATAAGCAGAAGCGATTTAACAAAAAAAAGCATGGCATTATCTGTGATTTAAGAGACCTCCTTGCAGCATTCAGCCTCTGAAGAATTTACCTCTTGCCTAAAACATGACTCCTATCCAAATGAGGGTGTTGACATTTATACACATGAGTTAGACTTTGAAATTTTTATTTCTTTTCCATCCTTTTTGTGGCAGAACCAGAAAGGGAAAGCAAGAATGGGAATGCCAAAATACACACACTGTTTGGCCTGTCATGGTGAGGATAATTGGAGACACTGTGACGAGGCAGTTGGTGGTGAGAGTCACAGCAGGGTTTTATGGGTACAAATGAGCAATGTCTCCACACTTGCTCGGGCGTTCCAAAATTGACTGTATTTTAGAACTGTCACTCTCCCTGATGAAAGTGAGAAAGAAGGTTGAAGTCAAACAGCACACTTGATATTTAAAAACTAGTGAACACAAAGAATGGGCCAACAAATAATATGGCACTAATAATATTTCTTAAATTTGAGTAAATACAAGTTATATTTTTCTTTTCTCCTCTTTTTTATAATTTTAAAATGTTATTAATTTTATAATAAAGAAAAATATGAGAATCCCATTCAGAAAGCAAGTCAATATTTTATAAACTCATGGAGTTTAAGTTGTTGTTTTAATATTGTATTTTTAATTTATTTGAGAGAGAGTCAAATGGAGAGAGAAAGAGAGAGAGAAAGAGGAGAATGGGTGCACCAGGGCCTCTAGCCACTGCAAAAAAAATTCCAGATGTATGAGCCACCTTGTGCATCTGGCTTACTTGGGTATTGGGGAATCAAACCTGGGTTCTTTGGCTTTGCAGGCAAGCACCTTAACCATTAAGCCATCTCTCCAGCCCTAAGTTGCTTTAAAAGAAGGATTTTAGCCAGGCTTGGTGGTGCATACCTTTAATCCCAGCACTCGGGAGGCAGAGGTAGGAGGATCGCCTGAGACTACATTAGTGAATTCCAGGTGAGCCTGGACTAGAGTGAAACCCTACTTTGAAAAAGCCAAAAAAAAAAAAAAAATTAAAAAGAAGGTTTTGAAAGGGGAGTAAAGGGCTGGGGAGATAGCTTAGTGGGTAAAGTGCTTATAGCACAATCATAAGGAGCGAGTTTGATTCCTCAGCACCTATGTATAAACCAGGTGTGGTGGCATTGCCTGTAACCCAAGTACTAGAGAGGTAAAAACATAAGAATCCCTGGGGTTCACTGGCCAGCCTATCTAGCCTAATTGGTGAGTTCCAGGACAATAAGAGACCCTGTCTCAAAACGAAGTAAGGTGAAGAATGACTAAGACAGACAATGTTGACTTCTGACCTTCGCAGGCATGCATACACAAGCGTGTGCATACAGAGAAATTAACATACATGCACGCACACAATACATACATACTACATACCTACACAATATAGTTGAACTATACTATGTATGTTGCAAAATATGTCAAGGAGCTTTGTATTACTATAATAAGTATATGAAAGTAGTAGTAGTTTTCCTTTACTATAACAAGCATCAGACATACTCAACTTAAAAGGAGAAAATAAACATTTTCACTTAAAGTTTTGGAAGTTTTATAAGAGTCCTGGCAGAAGAGCTATTTTAAAGAGGGACAGTTGTTCCCTTCCCTTGGCTACCAGACTACAGAAAAATTTATGCAGTGGTGAGAATAAATATTTCATCATCAATTTTGAAAGGCAACTTCTTTTTAGATCATAGGGAGGTGAATATTCAGTATGACTGTTATTTACATTCATTACCATTCTCCCCCAGAATCTCACTATTTCCTTAATGAGCAAAAGAATGCATAAGCAGTCAAGGAACAAAAGTGCTTGCTATCAGTGTCTGACTGAAAGAAAGACTGTTAGGCTTACTCTTTTCTTAGGTCATTGTATTAGCTACTTTCTTGTTGCTCTGGCCAAATAACTGACCAGAAACAATTTATGGATAAAAAGGGTTTTTAAGCTTACAAGTCAAGGTTGTAATCCCTCATTGCAAGGAAGACAGACATAATGGCGGGATCTTGAGGCCACTGGTCCATATAGCCCCCAGAGAGGAAGCAAAGAGTCATGAAGGCTGCCACTCAGCAAGCTCTCTCTTGTTTATTCAGTCCAGGATACTGGCCCATAGAATAACATCACCCACACTGAGGGTGGGTGTTACCGCCTCAATTAGCCTAAGCTAGAAAATCCAAGAAAATCCATATATGCCAAGATATTCATTTTTATGGTATTCAAATTTTGTCAAATAGTGAGTGGGTCTTTGATAAAGTAGCAAAGACAATTGAAAGAAGGAAATAGCTCTCACTTAACTTCAGATGAACTACTGCAAACCCCATTGAGCACCTGAAACCATTAATAGCACCAACTCTAAGTATACTCTGTTTTCTTCCTTCCTACACTTCCATACTTACACTGATATTTAATTAAAGTGAGTGTTCATCATTTCACTTCAGCATTCTATAAAGTCATAAAAAGTGGCTTTGGCATATCTGGTTTGCTGTCTAACAGAGCAGAGTAGAGTAGTGAACCCAGGGCCTTGTGCATTCTAGATGAGCACTCTACCACTGAGCTGTGCTTCCAGCACTGATGTGAATTGCTAACATCATTTGTCTTGTGCTTGGAACCATTATTAAGAAACCATTATTAAGATGATAGTCAATCTAATGACTGAGATTGTTTAAAGCAAGGGACAGGTGGGCAGTGCATACAGCCTGGAGGAAAGTGGGAGACTGAGCAGAAGAACGTATTTACAAAATTCATATTGTTTAAGGGACTTGTATACAAAATATACTAAGAACTCTTAAATCCCAAGAAAAGAAAATAATTAAATTTACAAACAGAACAGACACATTACCAGAGGACATCTAAAAATGATTTTAAAAAGTAACAATAAAGGATTATTCCACATCACTTGTTATTAAGAAATTCAATTACAGTCCTGTGTAGCCATGCCCAGTTTCTTAGGTGGTTGCTAATTGTTCAAACTCAGGTCCTCATGCATCAATAGCATACACTCCTCAGCCCCCAAAGTATATAATTCTTAACAGATCTTACATCGCAGATTCATTACCCTCTTCCTACTGGTGAGGAGGCAAAGATTGAGCCCAGTGACTCTCTTATCTCCTCAGTGACTGAACTCATCTTAATATGATGCTTCCTTATATATTTGTAATTTTAAGAAATATTTTCCTAGCTGAGGAGATGGCTCAGCAGTTAAAGCTGCTTGCTTGCAAAGCCTACTGATTCACGTTCAAGTCTCCAGTGCCCACATAAAGCCAAATGTACAAAAGTGGAGCATGCATCTGGAATTCATCTGCAGTGACAAGTGGTCTTGGTGTGTCCATTCTCTCTCTTTCTCTCTGTCTTCCTCCCTTTTTCTCTCTTAAATAAATAAATACTTATTTTTTTCAAAAGACATGTTTTCCTTTACTATATGCTTTTAAAATTAAACTTTAGTGCACCCATGACAAACATAAACAGAAAATTTCAATCTTTCAGTTCTCTGGTAATCTTTAAGGACCGTGTTTGCTTCTAATAGTATGCTTGAGCTACACTGTGTGTTCTTTGACATATTTTCATTAGCAACTAGTGAGTTGGAAATCCAAACACAATTGTTTGCTTCCATTGTTCTTACAATGGCATATCCATTGAAATTCTCCCTGATTTATGCAGATTATAGAGAGTTTATTATGGAATTGGCTGCATTCGAACAATGAGTTTTGCAACTGGCAACTGTAACAATAAATGCAGAGAATGTAATTTCTTTCAACTTGCATCCTTTCCAAATGTCAATATACTGCAACTTCAATATTAGACTATACACAAATGTTTCTGCTCTATGAGTTTTTCTCTCACTTTAGTTTATAACTTGAAGAGTTGAAAATGAAGGTTCACATTCACAAAACGAAGTGCTAACTTTTAAAAACCTTTCTACATTTCATGCAAAAAGTTTTCAGAAATAGGTCATAGCACTAAGGCCAGAGAGAATGTAGTAGGTATATTTCACATTTGAAAGACATACTCAAACATCTGGAATAGATGAGTGGTGTGATGAATTCAATAAATGACAAGCTCATACAGAGATGAAAATGTGTACATTCTTAAAATCTGAGGATGGAAATTAGTGATGGTACTATTGAATGTAGAGGGAGCAATACAAATGCTATGCAGGGTGTGGATTTTGAGAAACTCTTTTCTTTTTTACTAATAATTTAGCCCTGCATTGACAATCATTCCATTCACCAAAGAACATTTTCTTGTCAAATACGCTTGTATGGAGGTTTTTTTAAGTATCTGATGTTCAGAATTTAATATTCTCCCACATAGCCAGGCATTGTGGTCTCTGCAGAAAAAGTTTTGAGTTAATTATTTTTTAGTGAAAGGAGTTTTTCTGGTCACTCATCTTCCTTCAAAAAATGCAGAAAGTGGCCGGGTGTGGTGGCGCACGCCTTTAATCCCAGCACTTGGGAGGCAGAGGTAGGAGGATCACCGAGAGTTCGAAGCCACCCTGAGACTACATAGTTAATTCCAGGTCAGCCTGGACCAGAGTGAGACCCTACCTCGAAAAACCAAAAAAAAAAAAAAAAAAAAAAAAAAAAAAAAAAAAAAAAAGGCAGAAAGAAATCCTAAGCATTTTTTCCCCAAAATGCCATATACCCCTTGCTTCTGTTCTAGAACAAATATAAAATTAATGTCCCAAAAAAACTGGCTTCTGGTTATTCTTCCTCTTCTGTAGCTGTCAAGTCTGTATCCTAATTCTCATCATGTGAGCATAGAAATGCCAGTTATGAGTTCACAAAATTGTCTAGATAGACCAGCTAGTAGGTTTTAAAATATATGAAGGACTGTATAAGCACTTGATAAGAAAAGATAAAGCAGATCATTCTGGAGATATTTTAAAACTGTTTCCTTGTATCAGCAGATCCTACCCATTCTAATTTAGACTATCTTTCAAATCTTCTCCTATGCAATTTCATCTCTACCATGCACCCTACAAGAAAACTACAGTAGATACCTGGAAATTTCCATGATACTGTTTTAGTCAACCAATGCCATTATTATTTATTTATTTTTATTTGACAATGCTGGAGATCAAACCCAGGGCTCCACAAATGCTAGGCCAGTGCTTTACTGATTAGCTATATCAACAGGTGCTAGTGATCTCTTAAAACATATATCGGAAGACTTCACTTCCCCATTTAAAGTAATTGATTGCCTCTCAATGAGAGCTCCTTCTTGTGTCTTCAAATTTGTGGTACATTGATAGCCTGAAACCCAGCAATGACAATTAAAGAGCTCATTGTATGAAAAACCTTTCATAATAAGGAAATATACCAGATTGTAAATTCATGTATATACTATGCAATTCTATTCATATTACATTACACTTGGCAAGACTAATTCAGTCTCAAATCAGACTGGTTTTATTTGGTTTTGTGATTTATTAAGGGTTCTGGCTTGCAACTCCTAGAATCAGACATTGGTTACAATCCACATTGAGCTGTTGACCGGAAAGACCTACAAGGACCCCAAAACAAAGCAGGCTTCTATCACAGCACTTGACTACTTGCCTGAGAGGAAAGGTAAGACCCTATTGCTGAAGACACCACATGTTGCCAAAGTAGAACAGCGAGAGATCCAGCTGAATCTGAAAGGAAGTCAGTATCCAGATGGTTACCCTGTATAGTGCTGTAAAGTACTACATGAGCTGCTGGGGGAAAATGCCAACAATGTCATGAGCAAGCAGGGGACACTGCTATATGAAACCATGCAACTTGACAAAATGTAATAGTGGCACACAGCCTAGGTGGGTAACCAATTGGTCTTCACTAGGCTATGGGATCTGTGCAGTGGAAAGGAACTCAGAACAGGAACTAGGGACCAAGTCAGAACTTTATGGAGACAAAGATAATGGACTCCAAGGAGAAGCTCCTACCAGCCTTCATCCAAAAGTGAGTGTACACCTATCAAGCAGTGAGAACCAGGACAACCATAATCTACCAAGAAGACAAGAATAGATAGCTGACTCCTCATACAACAGCCAGGGCCCAGGGGAAACCGCAGAGGAACTGGTGAGATGAGCTTCCACCGAGAGCCTGACAATCTGGACCAGGGTGATGCAGACAGACACTGAGGATGCTCAAAATGCACCAAAGCAGAAATTAAGAAGTTGCTGAGAGCTCAACACTAAAGTAGAATGAAGCACACCCACCAAGGCTCAGGGAAGTTTGCAAAAGAAGGGGTAGAAAGAATGTAAGAGCCACAGTGTGGGAAGGGATATCCAGAGACCTGGCTCTCCCCACAATGACTGACTGACACTCTCACAACTCATAGCCTACAACTCCACGGTGAATACCAGCAATCCCACCAAGGATAGCCCTCAATGGAGTGGGTGCAGGGAAGAGGTAAATGATGGTACGTACCATCATATGAACGGTCCATACAAAGTTTCTAGTTAATAAAAAGAAGCTTGGCCTGGAGAGATAGCTTAGCAGTTACAGCACTTGCCTGCAAAGCCTAAGGACCCATGTTCAACTCTCTAGGTCACATGTAAGCCAGATGTGAAAGGTGATGCAAGCACGCATGGTAACACATGCTCACAAGGTGACACAAGCATCTGGAGTTCGATTATAGTAGCTGGAGGCCCTGGTGCACCAATTCTCTCTCTTTCTTGTTCCCACTCTGTTTCATAAAAAAGTCAGTCTGTTGGGCTTGCCTCAAAACATAAAACAAAATAAAATAAAATAGCTTATTTTTGGCAAACATATTTATTGATTTCAGGTTTTTCTTTACCATTGATTTTTAAAACATGTTGATGTAGCTCACTGTATTTCATTTATTTTAATTTTGGTCTAATATTTCACAGAGTAAACTGTCAAGATTTACTTGACTGAACGAATTTGGACACGATCTGCAGATTGAAAACCTCTGTTTTAAGCTATTACCCCCTTCTTGTTGTGCAGGCTCTACACATCTAGGTGAAATCAGTTTCTACAACAGAGGTCAGTAGGCTGCAGTTATGAGGTCAATAATGGATTTTACTGGTTTTACAAAGTTTGTGGGAACAGAGCCATATTCATTCATAATGACTCTGATTGTTTTCAGCCTAGAAAAGTATAACTGAGACCCTTGTACAAGCACACAGAACCTAAATTATTTAGTATATAGAACCTTACAAAATATTTATTCCAAGCCCTACTTCAGAGTCTTAATAAAGCACCTAACCTCAAAACTAAGATTAATAAACATAAGCAAAGATGGTTTCATGATGCTAGGTGGGGAAAATAAGTGGCTTACAAAAATTCCAAGTAGTAGTCATCAGTGAAAAGGTTCAAAATGGAGATTACTGACCTCACTCAAGAGCATTCCACAATAGATCCTTTTCACCTTCACAGACAAGGCATCAATGGCTTTACTATTTTTATATGATTCATTGGCCCAGCAACCTTATTGCCATTATTGGAAGCTTGTGATGGGTTTTCCTGTCAACTCAGACTAGCTCAAGGCTAGTGAGAGAACCCCAAGTACCCCTAAGATTGGTATCCAGTAAGCACTTTTGGAATGAAAGTTTCCCTTCATCATGACAATGCTTAGTTTCAAGGATCAATTTTATTTGTAGGAAAGTCACCTGCCCACAACTTGATTTTCACCCCATCACACTCAGTTTTAATTTTACACAGACAAACTTTCATTTACATCAATCAATGTTCCTGTCTTCTGACACCAGGAGAGCACCTACAGTTGTCAGA
The DNA here is from genome assembly GCA_036365145.1 of Orientallactaga sibirica. Lineage (NCBI taxonomy): Eukaryota > Metazoa > Chordata > Mammalia > Rodentia > Dipodidae > Orientallactaga > Orientallactaga sibirica. Next base: position 5,010,626 of record JAEOAD010000982.1, read on the forward strand.
GTGGGATTTATTTTCAACTCACCCATCAGACTTCCTTTATTTCCTTAATTTTAAGGATGCTTTTAACAGTTATCCTTGAAATACCCCCTTTTTTCTGGCTTCAAGAAAAACCACCTTCTACTCCCTCTCTTTCTATGGCCAGAAGAGAGGCATTCTCTAAGCAAGTAGGCCTTGGTATTTGCCAGAAAAGTCTCAAGGGAATATGAAACACATCCACACATTTCTCTCAAGATCAGAAACATGTACTCAAGTCTCTCCAGGGAAATATTGATAAGGAACTTCTTTTTATTCAAAAATATTTTTCTTTAAATATGATGAATGTTACTTGGTGAAACCCACACAACATGAAAAGACACAGGCTGTTGTTTTAAGGTTCTCTCTGTGTAATACCAGCCTGAAGTGTTAAAAATGTGTATCTTGATTCAACTTAATCTCCAGCTGGCAATTCGTTTCAGGCCCATGTCACCTGCAAAGCCATAGACCTGGGCAAGGCTCATTGAAGCAGCTGGCTGTTTGAGGATGCAGAAGGAATCCGGAGTACAAGGCAAAAGTATTTCAGGTTCCCTGCCAAGAAATCACCAAAGAATGTGTTCAAGGTTCTCAAGTCTCCTGATAACACAGGGTCAGGACTGGCACTGTTGAGCCCGGAAACTGAGAATATGAGACACAGAGAGAGGGGGAAATGTGTTTATGGTGGCTGCCTGCTGTTTGGATCACAAACACAAAATGTTGCTGATTGTTGAAAAACTCAAATTACAGGCCTCAGCTTTACATATTTTTATTAATCACCTTCTATAAGTTGTAAGGGCCACACACTAAGGCAAATAAGAATCATGCCATTTAGAATCATGCTTGGTTTTCTAGCTGGAAATTCACAATGGACTTATGAGGTCAATAGGAAAGATATCTCTGAGTCCTAAGGGGGTATATACAGAGACAAGGAGAGCTGTGTCCTGTATTGAAGACTTCTGAACAAAGGTCATCTGCCTCCTATTCCTTCTGAACACACACAGCCAGCAAATCCAGGCTTTTCATTTGGCAGGAAGTTTTCTACCTCTTGAGGGTGATAAGCAAAGGTTATGATATGCTACTTTGGATGCTCAAAGAAAGCAAACTCCAGAAATAATCTTTGCCTCTGTTAAAGATGACAATGATATGGCTGAACTATTCGTTCTCTAGACAGCCCCCCAAAAGAAGCTGTAAGCCTCCCAAGTGCTGGGATTAAAGGCTTGCTCCACCATACCCGCTGTAACCATGTTTTAATAATGACATTTGACCTGTATTAAGGGACATAAGTGACAGGCAGGAGCTTGGATACGTATAATTAAAACGTTATTGGGGTGTTGGGGAGGTGGATTAGTTGTTAAAGTGCTTGCTTCAACACCATGAGGAATTGAGTTTGATGCCCAGTACCCATGTAAAAAGAATGTGAGGTGTGGTGGCATGTGCCTATAATCCTAACACTGGAGAACTAAAGGCAGGAGGATCGGCTTGCTGGCTGGACAGCCAATAGCACAATGGGCAAGTTCCAACCCAATGATAGACACTGTCTCAAAAAATAAAATTAAATTTAAACAGATGGATGGCATTCTTAAGAGATGTTATCCAAGGTTGTCTTTTGGTCTCCACATGCATGTGCATCCACATGCATGCACACCCTCTCTCTCACCCATCCAGCCACATACATGCACACACAGATGCTTTAAAAATTACTGAGAGAGAATCCAGTATGTGTTTCATTCCTGCCTAAACATTTATTATTGATTCTGTCCTATTAATATTTTTTCTCCACTGGCAGAATTTTTTTCTAGAAGGTTTTCATTTATTTCAGCAGTGTAGTTCCAATTAAATCATTAACATGTCACTCTGCCTTACACAATGTCTGTTCTAATTTGAATAGTTATATTAAGTACATAGAAAACTCCTATAAACACAGAATTTATTTACTCATCCACTTTCTTGTTCACTTGGCAACATATGAAGCCTAATTCTTAGCCTGTTCTAATTTCTATCTGTCCCCCACACATCAGCGCAGACACAGAGATAGACATTTCTATCTTTCCCTGCACCTTTGTGCACCTCACTGATGTGGGAGTGCACCACCAAGGAAGAGTATAGCAGAAGGTCAAACTATCTTGGCTTTTTAGCTATGCAATTCACACTGTTTCTCTAGGAAGCAGTTAAGGTGACTTGTCTTGAACACAAAACAGCCAGAAAAGTGTCATTAATAGCCTGCATTCTGTATGAGTTCCTCTGGGCACTGTATCCCTGGTGGTATGTAGTTTTCTTTGGGAGTTCCAACGTTTGCAATTGGGATTTTCCCTCTCATCTCTCTTTAGAAAAGAAAATCCTTGTGAAGACACTTTCATCTGCAAGTTAAACTAGCAATTGAGAAGAAATTCATCTCATCCTGGAGTCCTTACAAATGACTCTGCAACTTATTACAAGTTAAACCACCTTGATAGGATGATGGGAAGAGCAGGGGATATTTCCTATGCATTTGTTTTATCACTCTATTATTTTTAGAAAATTTCCTACTAGGTAGGCAAATAAAACCCAACATATGTGTTACTTTTGGCTGACAGAATTGATCCCACATTGTGGATTAAACCTGATAATATCTCTTTTTAAAATGTTTTCATTATAAGGTGCTAAACTTCATCTTATGGTAGATTTTGAAAGTCCTCCAAAGACACATACATTGGCTTGATACCAAGAGTGGCACCATTTAAAGGTAGCAGAAACTATAGGAAGTGAGGTTGTGGGGAGATCATTACATTACTGGGTGTGTACCCTTGAAGGAGGTTATAAGATTCCAGTATGTTCTTTATCCATTCTCTTTTCACTTGTTCTTGATGTAAGCAGTTTTATTCTGCCACACACTCTCACCATGATGCCTAAGCAGAGATCCAAAGCCATGAAGTTGCTCATAGACTAGAAAATCCACAAACTTGAGGCAAAATAAAACGTTTCTGTTTACAAGAGAATTATATCAGATATTTTTATTTTTTAATTATTTTATTTTATCGTTTTTTTCAGGTAGGGTCTCACTCTAGCTCAGGCTGATCTGGAATTCACTATGTAGTCTCAGAGTGGCCTCGAACTCATGGTGATCCTCCTACCTCTGCCTTCCGAGTGCTGGGATTAAAGGCGTGCGCCACCACCCTGGCTAATATTGGATATTTTTATAGTGACAGAAAGTTGACTAATATTCATGAATTGTTCTTGTTTTAATTTGGTGCTTTGAAATAAAATAAAATTAGATGGTTGAGGAATTTCTTGTACTACCTTCTGAATATTTGCCTTGATTTATCAACTTATGTATTTATATTTACAGTTTTGCTATTTCAAGGCCCAACATTGTCCCAGGGCATAATTTGAAAGTAAGGAAATGAAGATTAAAGTGGAAGAAACTTTAAAAATGTATGTCTGTGGGGCTGGGAATATATCATAGTAGTTGAGTTTTTTCTTTTTTTACTGTTTTAGACCAAATACATTTTGATTCATAACAACCTCATAGCACTTTGCCAAAAATAATTTACTGATATTTATGGATTAGAAAATGATAGACATAGAAAAGTTGTAACAAAATAATGCAACAGAAGAAAATATAAAAGATGAATGGGCGACTGAAATAAAGGTCCTATCCCTAGGTCAACAGGCATTTCTAGGGTTAAGTTTTTGCCTAGCATACAGAAGGGGGTGGACACATTACCCAGTAGTAAATAAAATGAAATGAAAAAAAAAAGAAAGAAAAAGAATATAAAAAAGGGGAAAGGAGGTATGAAGGAGAAGGGAAAGAAGGTAAAAGGGAAAGTAAACAGGAAAGGGGAAAAGAACAGAAGAGGGAAAGGGAAAGGAAAGGAAAGAAGAAAGGGAAAGGAAAAGAAGAGGAGGGGAGAGAAAAGGAAAGTAAGGAAAAGGGAGAGGGAAGAAAGGGAAGGAAAGGGAAGGGAAGGGAAGGAAAGATTAGGGAAGGGAAGATTAGGGAAGGAAAAGAAAAGGTCAGGGAAGGAAAAGGCATTACTTTGGGAGTTTTGTCTTCTGATTTCAGATTCCAACAACTGTGTGCCTTCTCAGAGTTCTCAACAAGATACAGTTGACTGGTTAATTAGAAGGAATTTCAGAATCTGAACATATTTACTCCCATTCCAAAAGGGTTACATGCTGAGTGCCAAAAGCAATTATATTTTCTGACAATTTGGACAAAATCTTGACACATGGAATTTTTCGAGATTTAAATCAAAGTGGTGAGTTTCAGAAACTTAAAAGTGATGAATTTTTAGAGACATCAAAGTGAGTTCAAATTAAAATTCTATGGAGTAAGGATCATGCATGTGATGAGTTCATCAAACTATAGCCTAAATTATATATGAACACATAAACAAGGGCATGTAAAACTGAGACTTAGGAAGAAGGAGAGTGTGGGGTGTCAGTTGCCTGGGTGTGGCATGTAACTATAATTCTCTCTGCAAGACATTAGTTTGGGAGGACATGAAATGCCTTTGGAATTACAATGACCTTAAGAAAAGGAAAATTCGTTAAACAAATTCTAAGGAGGAAGGCAGAATGAGATTAGGGCATTGCAGAGTCTAAAACATATTTGTAATTTTCTCCAAAGGCAGGCAGGCAGGCAGAGAATGTGGGGTTCACTTAAAGAAGATTGAAAATTTCTTTGTGTGTATGTGTGTGTGTGTGTGTGTGTGTGTGTGTGTTGTTCACATGTGTGCATGGGTATGTGGAGGTGCATGTGGAGGACAGAGGAAAACCTTGGGTATCATTCCTCAGGTATGCTCTTCCCTTAATTTTTGCATGTGTTTACGTGTGTGTGTGGTGTCATGTATTTCTTTCCTTGAGACATGGTCTCTTGCTCAACCTGGAGCTGAGTCTGTCAGGGAGCCCCAACCATTCTCTGGTCTCCACGTCCCATGACACAAGTGGGCATATCTAGTGTTTTACTGGGGTATTAGGAGTTACCCTTCATGGTCTCTGGACTCAGATACCTTCGTGCTTAAGCTACAAGTGCTATTAATTAACCTCTGGTTCATCTCCCCAGAGCACTGTCCGCTTTTAAAAGACAAGTTCTCTGACTTATGTGGAAGGTGCCATGTGGACTGGACTGGTGGGCCAGCAAGCCTTGAGGAACTGCCTGCCAGATCTGGGATTACAAGCATGCAGCACCATGCCTGGCTTTGTAATGCAGATTCTAGGGATCTAACTCAGGTCCTCATACATGCACAGCAAGCACTTTAATGACTAAAACATCTCACCAGACGAAGGCTGTGTTACTGCAGGATGAGTTCAAAACCACTACATGATTAGGACCATGAAAAGGGATATTTCCAGAATTTTGCACCTTTGATGCACACAGAGTATTGGTGCTGTATCCAATAAGAAGTGGGCTGGAGAGATGGCTTAGCGGTTAAGGTGCTGGCCTGCAAAGCCTAAGGACCTAAGTTTGATTTCTCAGTATCCACATAAGCCAGATGCACAACTTGGTGTATGTGTCTGGAGTTCATTTGCAGTGGATGGAGGCCCTAGCTCACCCATTCTCTCTCTCTCTATCTCTCTCTGTTTCTCTCCCATAAATAAATAAATAAATAAATAAATAAATAAATAAATAAATAAATAAATAAAAAATGTAAACAAATAAGAAGCAGTAGTTGTCCTAGCTTGCATGGCCACCATTAAAGTAGACTTGTGAGGCCCCATGGGGTTTCTTTTATTTGCATCTTTTAATATTGACCTGTGGCTTCTGAACTGATCATAACTAAATTTAAAGGTTGTACTTAAAGTCCTCTTTGGGAATCAAGCCTTAGGGTTAGATGCTAATCAGACTTGACTTTACACCATGAAGAGACAGTCACCCTAGACAAACAAACTAAGTTCTATCCTATGATGTTTCATAGCCTAGAGTCATTATTTCACCTCCCCCCTTGGAGAATCTGGCATTTTCCCCTCAACATTATATCTTTGAGATTCATATTATCACTTTTCACCATTGTCGATGTTCATTGTTGCCAATATTTTAATAGGCACCATCTTATGCCATATATAATTTACCTATTTTCCTTTGAAGTAATACTTCCATTTTGATTAAACTTCTGCCATATTCCTAGGAGAAATGAGTGTAAATGAACAAAAAAGTCTTATGCAAAAATGTTAATGTCATTATTAGTCACATATATACATATTCATGCATATAGATGTGTACATATAGATGATAAAGTAAATATAAGAACTCATAAAGGCAAGAAAAAATAGAAAACATTCTTTTTTTTTTTTTTTTTTTGAGGTAGGGTCTCACTCTAGCTCAGGCTGACCTGGAATTCACTGTGTAATCTCAGAGTGGCCTCGAACTCATGGTGATCCTCCTACCTCTGCCTTCCAGTGCTGGGATTAAAGGCGTGCGCCACCACCCTGGCTAATATTGGATATTTTTATAGTGACAGAAAGTTGACTAATATTCATGAATTGTTCTTGTTTTAATTTGGTGCTTTGAAATAAAATAAAATTAGATGGTTGAGAATTTCTTGTACTACCTTCTGAATATTTGCCTTGATTTATCAACTTATGTATTTATATTTACAGTTTTGCTATTTCAAGGCCCAACATTGTCCCAGGGCATAATTTGAAAGTAAGGAAATGAAGATTAAAGTGGAAGAAACTTTAAAAATGTATGTCTGTGGGGCTGGGAATATATCATAGTAGTTGAGTTTTTTCTTTTTACTGTTTTAGACCAAATACATTTTGATTCATAACAACCTCATAGCACTTTGCCAAAAATAATTTACTGATATTTATGGATTAGAAAATGATAGACATATAAAAGTTGTAACAAAATAATGCAACAGAAGAAAATATAAAAGATGAATGGGCGACTGAAATAAAGGTCCTATCCCTAGGTCAACAGGCATTTCTAGGGTTAAGTTTTTGCCTAGCATACAGAAGGGGTGGACACATTACCCAGTAGTAAATAAAATGAAATGAAAAAAAAAGAAAGAAAAAGAATATAAAAAAGGGGAAAGGAGGTATGAAGGAGAAGGGAAAGAAGGTAAAAGGGAAAGTAAACAGGAAAGGGGAAAAGAACAGAAGAGGGAAAGGGAAAGGAAAGGAAAGAAGAAAGGGAAAGGAAAAGAAGAGGAGGGGAGAGAAAAGGAAAGTAAGGAAAAGGGAGAGGGAAGAAAGGGAAGGAAAGGGAAGGGAAGGGAAGGAAAGATTAGGGAAGGGAAGATTAGGGAAGGAAAAGAAAAGGTCAGGGAAGGAAAAGGCATTACTTTGGGAGTTTTGTCTTCTGATTTCAGATTCCAACAACTGTGTGCCTTCTCAGAGTTCTCAACAAGATACAGTTGACTGGTTAATTAGAAGGAATTTCAGAATCTGAACATATTTACTCCCATTCCAAAAGGGTTACATGCTGAGTGCCAAAAGCAATTATATTTTCTGACAATTTGGACAAAATCTTGACACATGGAATTTTTCGAGATTTAAATCAAAGTGGTGAGTTTCAGAAACTTAAAAGTGATGAATTTTTAGAGACATCAAAGTGAGTTCAAATTAAAATTCTATGGAGTAAGGATCATGCATGTGATGAGTTCATCAAACTATAGCCTAAATTATATATGAACACATAAACAAGGGCATGTAAAACTGAGACTTAGGAAGAAGGAGAGTGTGGGGTGTCAGTTGCCTGGGTGTGGCATGTAACTATAATTCTCTCTGCAAGACATTAGTTTGGGAGGACATGAAATGCCTTTGGAATTACAATGACCTTAAGAAAAGGAAAATTCGTTAAACAAATTCTAAGGAGGAAGGCAGAATGAGATTAGGGCATTGCAGAGTCTAAAACATATTTGTAATTTTCTCCAAAGGCAGGCAGGCAGGCAGAGAATGTGGGGTTCACTTAAAGAAGATTGAAAATTTCTTTGTGTGTATGTGTGTGTGTGTGTGTGTGTGTGTGTGTGTTGTTCACATGTGTGCATGGGTATGTGGAGGTGCATGTGGAGGACAGAGGAAAACCTTGGGTATCATTCCTCAGGTATGCTCTTCCCCCTTAATTTTTGCATGTGTTTACGTGTGTGTGTGGTGTCATGTATTTCTTTCCTTGAGACATGGTCTCTTGCTCAACCTGGAGCTGAGTCTGTCAGGGAGCCCCAACCATTCTCTGGTCTCCACGTCCCATGACACAAGTGGGCATATCTAGTGTTTTACTGGGGTATTAGGAGTTACCCTTCATGGTCTCTGGACTCAGATACCTTCGTGCTTAAGCTACAAGTGCTATTAATTAACCTCTGGTTCATCTCCCCAGAGCACTGTCCGCTTTTTAAAAGACAAGTTCTCTGACTTATGTGGAAGGTGCCATGTGGACTGGACTGGTGGGCCAGCAAGCCTTGAGGAACTGCCTGCCAGATCTGGGATTACAAGCATGCAGCACCATGCCTGGCTTTGTAATGCAGATTCTAGGGATCTAACTCAGGTCCTCATACATGCACAGCAAGCACTTTAATGACTAAAACATCTCACCAGACGAAGGCTGTGTTACTGCAGGATGAGTTCAAAACCACTACATGATTAGGACCATGAAAAGGGATATTTCCAGAATTTTGCACCTTTGATGCACACAGAGTATTGGTGCTGTATCCAATAAGAAGTGGGCTGGAGAGATGGCTTAGCGGTTAAGGTGCTGGCCTGCAAAGCCTAAGGACCTAAGTTTGATTTCTCAGTATCCACATAAGCCAGATGCACAACTTGGTGTATGTGTCTGGAGTTCATTTGCAGTGGATGGAGGCCCTAGCTCACCCATTCTCTCTCTCTCTATCTCTCTCTCTGTTTCTCTCCCATAAATAAATAAATAAATAAATAAATAAATAAATAAATAAATAAATAAATAAAAAATGTAAACAAATAAGAAGCAGTAGTTGTCCTAGCTTGCATGGCCACCATTAAAGTAGACTTGTGAGGCCCCATGGGGTTTCTTTTATTTGCATCTTTTAATATTGACCTGTGGCTTCTGAACTGATCATAACTAAATTTAAAGGTTGTACTTAAAGTCCTCTTTGGGAATCAAGCCTTAGGGTTAGATGCTAATCAGACTTGACTTTACACCATGAAGAGACAGTCACCCTAGACAAACAAACTAAGTTCTATCCTATGATGTTTCATAGCCTAGAGTCATTATTTCACCTCCCCCCTTGGAGAATCTGGCATTTTCCCCTCAACATTATATCTTTGAGATTCATATTATCACTTTTCACCATTGTCGATGTTCATTGTTGCCAATATTTTAATAGGCACCATCTTATGCCATATATAATTTACCTATTTTCCTTTGAAGTAATACTTCCATTTTGATTAAACTTCTGCCATATTCCTAGGAGAAATGAGTGTAAATGAACAAAAAAGTCTTATGCAAAAATGTTAATGTCATTATTAGTCACATATATACATATTCATGCATATAGATGTGTACATATAGATGATAAAGTAAATATAAGAACTCATAAAGGCAAGAAAAAAATAGAAAACATTCTTTTTTTTTTTTTTTTGAGGTAGGGTCTCACTCTAGCTCAGGCTGACCTGGAATTCACTGTGTAATCTCAGGGTGGCCTCGAACTCATGGCGATCCTCCTACCTCTGCCTCCCAAGTGCTGGGATTAAAGGCGTGTGCCACCATGCCTGGCTTTAGAAAACATTCTTTAGGAAGAGAAACAAATGGGAATTGATGGGACATGAGGTGGACATTTTGGAGTGCATATCTGAAAAGTAACATTGACATTAGGAAACATTGTATGGGCTAATCTTAAAACAGAATGACTCTACATGTCTAGTTTAACTAAAGCCTGGTCTTAATTGCTGAATCTTAAAAAAAAAAACACTGATATACGGGCAGCAAATAGATAAATTACCAGAAGCTCTGCAGCTTAGTAGGTATGCTATTGAAACGAATACTGTAACCCTAGATTTTTACTGTGCTATTTCTATTAATAAGCTGACTCAATGGGATTAAATTCCTCTGCTTTTAATAGTGTTTTGACCTTGGCAAAATGGCTTTAGGAACTGCTCAGCTCCAAAAATGTGCGAGGTCTCTGAAGTTCTCTCATTTCACAAATTAGTAATTTTATGTCATTATTTTACTCAGCAGGCCATCTCTAGGACTAGGTTGTTTTTATTTCAATGACTATACACTTCATGTGGCTTCCAAATGTTGTGTTTTATGTGTTTTTTTCTACATGTGTTGTAAGAAAAGAACCCAAGGAGACAACCATATTCTCTCTTCATGAATCAAATTTAAGGGGACTGCCAAAATGTGCTCTTGGAGGGTGAACGCAAATCATTTCTTCCTTAATGCAGTAGTTGCCCCACTCCATTTACAGCTTTTTTTTTTTCCAGAAGGATCCATTGGAGATAATTCTTAATGTGCAAAATTTAGGGTCCTCTCATCAGCTATTCAGCTTTATTAGTTCTGTCTTGAGAGGACTGAACATTGCCTGGGTTATAGCTTAGCTGTAGAGTGCCTGTTTAGGACAGCCCTGGATTGCACCCCAGTACCAATACCAAAATAAACAGGAGGAAACCATCATTTATATCAGCATTAAGATAAACCTGAACTGAAAGAATTGGACAACAGTCTGAGAAAACACTTTAGAGGGAAGCAAAAGAAACCCATTGCTTATTATTTTTATAAAGGGTTTCAAATCCATTCCCAACACTTTTTTGCTTGTCTTTCCACTATTTCAAAGAAAATCACCAGTTGACTTACTGAGAAGTCATAATCTACAAAAGGAAACTTCATGTCCATTGAAATAAGTGCTTAGAAATAATTATAGGGGTTAGGAAAATGACTCAGGTAACAGTGCTTGCTAGGTAACAATGAGGACCTGAGCTAGATTCCTAGCACACTTATGAAAAGCCAAGCACGGCCCTGCATGCCTGTAACCCAGTGATGATGTGGGGGCAGGGCAAGAAGACCTGGGCTTACCTGTCAGCCAGTGTAACCAAAAATGGCAGTTCCAGGTTGAGTGAGAGACTGTTTCAAGGGAGAAATGAAATAGAGAGGACATCCAATTTTCTCTAGCCTTCACACACTTGCATATGGGTATGTACATCTTTACACACACACACACACACATGTCTCATGCATGTACAACAAACAAAAACAAAATAATTATAACCGAATATGATACACACATCGAGGGTTACCACAAGAATCTCCATTCTAGGTCTGCAAAAATTGCCCAGTGGTTAAGGCACTTGTCTGCAAATCGTAAAGACCCATTTTTAATTCCCTAGTACCCAAATAAAGTCAGATGCATAAGGTGGTGCATACATCTGGCATTCATTTGCAGTAGCTAGGGGTCCTGGCACACCTATTCTTTCTCTCTCCCTCTCTCTCTCAAATAAATATAATATTTTTAGGCAGGCGTGGTGGCTCATGCCTTTAATCCCAGCACTTGAGAGGCAGAGGTAGGAAGATTACTGTGAGTTCAAGGCCACCCTGAGACTACAGAGTGAATTCCAGGTCAGCCTGGGCTAGAAAAAACATTATATATATATCTCCATTCTAAAGATAATTGCTTCCATCAATGTTTAAAATGAGTATAATGCATTTTCAAATAAGCAATTCCTAAATATTCTTAAATACATTTGTAAAGTTTAATAAATGTAACATTAGCCAACAGTGTAAGCTCAGCTACTGAGGAGGCTTGTCTGAGCTATAGAGTGAGTTCAAGGCAAGCTTGGGGAAGTAGGTGAGACCTAGCCACAAAATCAAAAGTAAACCTAGAAGTCTGAGGATGTAGCTTAGTGGTAGAGGATTTGTCTAACATGTGTGAGTCCCCATTTCAATCTCAAGTGCCAATAGACAAATAAAGTGAATAAATGAAACATTCATTTGTGAAGCCACAGCTCACCGATAATGATATATACATGGTAGGTTTAGTAAAAACAAACAAATATTAGAAATGGTCAGTTCTTTCAAACGTTTAACATCTGAAACATTTCACTACTTGTGCTTATTAGGAAGGTACAGTGGCAACAGTGGAAAATAGTGCAAGTGGTTGGAGCAGCAAGTGTCAGAATAAATTTTAGCAGTCCTTGGTCCTCAAGAAATAAATAATTGTACTAGTAGTAATTGCCGACTCTACCCCAAAAGCCCCAGCCAGCAATCGTGAGAAGTACTCTTCTAAGAGGAGTTTGTGTTTAGAAAGTCTGCTTTGCAATTCCTGAATTTGAATCATGAAATCACTGGAATAGTTCTTCTTCCACCTGGATGATTCTTGAAGACAAAAATGAAAGGCCTCCAGTGCACTCATGTTTCATACAGTCCTCAACTTTCTCTTGGCTAAGTACTGACATTTCTTTGCATCCTTGGGAAAGAGCCAAACTTGATACACAAACATCTGCTAAAACAATGAGCAAACATGTTCTAAAATCTATCTCACCTCTACTTAACCAAAGCTCCACCTTGGACTTGTGCTGAGATCAAAATTTGCAGTCAATATATATTTTGAAATTGTGTATGTTGAAAAAAAGAATAGGCAACTCGTATTTCTTCAGTCTTCTGGGAGTCTGAGTAATGCATTTGTCAAAAGACTGATTTTCTGTCTCCCTTGTCTTGTCTTGATTTTCAGTCACATTCAGTCTGCAGTGAGCAAACAAAGAGTAATGAATGACAATGCTCAGCTAACTTTCTCCAGAGAATAAAAATAATAATTTTGAAATTGAAAGGCTAATTTAGAAAAGGAATCTAAGAATTGAGTATTTAGGGGGCTGTGTTGTTGTTGTTTTAAATTACCACACTAGATATACATAAAGGTTAAAAGACCAAAGTTCTACCCTATCTAAGGTGGAATGAGCTTTGCCTACCAGGGTAACATGATGAATTTGAAGCCAGCCTGATTGAAGCCTTACTGGGATTGTGCCTCAATAAGTGAGATGAGTGCTCAGTGATGGATGCTTGCCTAGCATATGCAAGGTCCTGTGTTTACTCCCTAACCCTACAAATATGCAAAAGAGGAAGACACACTCTCAATCCTTTTGAGTGTCAGTTGTTTTATTTTTTTTTCCAAAAGGCTTGTTTAAGTGCTGTATATTGCTGAGTATAGAAAGAATCAAATAAGGGCAGGTAGCTAATATGTTAACACATTTGAAAAATGTTGCTTTTATTCTCTTGCTCCATTGTTGTTTAATGGAAAAGACAATGAAAACATAAGATGAGCCACTTCATTCAAAGAAGTATCTCGTCCTTATAGAGAATTCTGAAAAACACCTGTGATCTAACTGAATACTTAATGAGAAGCAAAGAAAGCTAGATGGAAGCTAAGAAATAATGTACCCAAACTTATTTATATTGGATTAACTATTTACTCTGTATTTAGGTGGATAAATCTTTGTGTGATTTTTCATCTCTTTCCTCATACCCATCACATACTGTATCTATGTAAATTTTATCCTGGAAACTTTGGAGCGACAATTTTTATTGAAAGTATATGATTAGCCACCTAGCTGGTGTCAGGGATCAGGAAGAACAAAAAGACTTTAGAAGAGTCTTGGCCAGTGCAGGTGCCACCCACCCAGTATCTGATTTCAGATTACTGAAAAGGAGGTCAGGGAAATATTCATTTCCTTAAAGAATAGCCTCTAGAATCCTGAACCTATGAGTGCTAAGTTAGTTTCTCAGAATATATTTTATTAAAAGTTGACTCAGATATTCCTCCACGAGTGACAGACACATACATGGCCTTCTACCATCTATGTAAATAACATGTTATTGCAATCCTGTGAGGAGAAATCAGAGACAACGTTTGAATGTTTCTCTTATTATCTATGATTCTGACACCTAGACTTTTCCAGTCTGTATCAAAACACACAGCTCTTATAATCAGCTGAATCAAAGTAGTGCTGCATTTGTTCTTCAGTCTGCAATGCAAGAAGAAAATTTGCACTACAGGAAACATTTTACCAACAATAAAACACAGATTTTCCATAAGTCTGTAAAATGTGGTTGGGGTTGCTAATGGGTTACGTCAGCAAGAACAGAGAAACTATAATGAGCACTTCTTTTTTTTTATCAAAAAGAGGTCTATAGAAAAATCTTATAGGAGAATTGGTTTATGCTAGACAAATTTTTGGTGATGTCTGTGCTGAACCTTGGTTTATTGTCTTTTCTCTAAGATCTAATTCTTATTTCTTGAAACAATTTAGCCTAAGCCTGGTGATATTGAGGTGTTTCTTGCAAATACAATTTATTCATTTTAGTGACATGTTCCCATCTTAGCTACTATAGGAGAAAGGAAACACCAAATTTCAGTTAACCCCTCACTAAGCATTATGGTGCACACTGTTGGTTCAAGGAAAAGTTGCTTGGAGGATGACACTCATGAAATTTCTAAGAACACCCACTTACCATTCAGTCTCTCTACACATTACCAAGCACCATTGTATGACCTGGTTATTGAGCTATTGGTTGTCATGCCAATTATTGGTAAACATTACATATATCCAATATATTGCCTGCCCTAACTGTATGATTTCTTATGCACCTAGGATGTGTGTTGGAAAATATGGTGGGCTAAGACAGAAGATAGAAGATATCAATTGTTATAGTGATTTTATAAGATAATATATGTAAAGTGCTTGGGAAGTTATTACCATGTAATCGAAGACCAAATTTTTCTTACACAGAATCAGTAAACATAACCAGCATTTTTCTCAATAACTAATAAACTATTAAGACAATTTGTATATGGAAAACGTATCTCCTTGGGTCTCATATAGTTTTCCTTGTTATTCAGAATGGAAACATAACTTGTAACATGATCAATAGTATCAATAGTTAAGCACCGTCCTCATTATGTGATTAGTGCCCTTATGAAAGACTTGAAGCTCTAGTCACATCTGGCCTTCCTTCCTTCTAACATGTGAGGACAGAGCAAGGGGCTGCATCTTTGAAGTAGAGAGCAAACTTCCCCAGACCTGAGAATAGCAGATCCCTTATTCTTAGAATTCTTTGCCCTCGTAGCCACAAGAAAGCAATTTCTGCATATAAATTATGTATAAATATGTCTATATGTATAAATCATTGTATAACTTACAGTTTGTTTTAGCACTGTTTAACAATCTTTGTGTGTGTGCGCACACAGTTGTGTGTGCGAGTATGGGTACACATGTGCTAAAGCATGCATGTGGAGGTCAAAGGGCTAACTTGGTTGTCAGTCTTCAGTTTCCACCTTATTTGAGGCAGTCGTATGTTTACTGCTGTGAGTGCCAAGTCAGGTGGCCTACAAGCTTCGAGGGATTCTCCAGTCTCCACCTCCCATCTCACAATAGGAACATTGGGATAATAGATATAAGTGCTACCATATCTGGCTTTAAATAGATTCTAGAGATCTGAATTCAGGTCCTCACACCTGTACTGAAATCACTTTACCTACTGAGCCATCTCCACATTAACTTTGGCTCTTTTTCTGAAATACTAGTGACAGAATTCAGAGCCTCATGCATGCTAGACAACCACTTTACCACTGAGCAGTATCTCTACTTCTCCTCAGTTTCTTAAGTACTAGGGATACACTGAAGCTCTTACTAGCTGCAAAGCATGGTACCACAGACTTGTCATCATACATGCCACAGGGTTCTCCAGATCCCTCAGTGAGGTTGGCATGACTACAGGTTCTTTTTATATGAGAAACTAAGTGTGTATCACCTCATGTATAGAACACGAGTGGCAGACATGAGAAAAAGATACCCAAGTCCCTTTGATTCTTTAGCCTGGGTTTTTTTTTTATTAGATATGGACATATTTAGTATGCAAGCAACGCATGTTGGTACCATCCTTTCCCTCCTCCCTGCCCCTTTTTTGAAGAGTCCTTCCTTATTGAGGATATAAGTCAACCCCATTGGGATTGTGGGTTATGTATTAAAGGGGCAGCAGTCAGTTATAGGGGAGGGGCAATGTCTATGTGCAAAATGTCCCAACTTGTCAGCCTGGGATTTTGGCTCCCATGACATACTGTGTCTTGAAATAGTTGTGAAACAGACAAAAATTATCAGTTTTATTTTTGCATGTGTATGTGGTATGTGTGTGGGCACGCACCTGTGTGTGCAGGCATGTTCATGTGTGTGTAGGCACATGTGTATGGGTGTACATGTGGAGGACAAAGATCAATGCTATGTGTCTGTCTCAATCACTCTTTACCTTATTTATTGAGACAGGGTTTCTCAGTGAACCCAGAGCTCACTAATTTGGCTGGTCTAGCTAGTTAGCTTGCCCTGGCAATATACCTGTTTCTACCTTCCAAACATTGTGATTATAGGCACACACCACCACATCCAGTATTGAGGATTCTGAGGATCAAAAGTCAGCTCATAGCATTTGCACAGTAAGAACTGTGTCACCACCCTAGCCCAGATCATAGATTTTATAACCATAAAGTCATGTATTCAAATCCTGGCTCTCCATCATATGAAAAATGGCCCAGCTGGGCATAGTCATGCGCACCTTTAATCCCAGAACTCAAGAGGCAGAGGTAGGAGGATTAATGTGAGTTTAAGGCCACCCTGAGACTACATAGTGAGTTCCAGGATAGCCTCAACTAGAGTGAGACCCTACCTCGAAAAACAAAACAAAACAAAACAAAAGGCCCAAACCCACCTCATCTAAAGTGTCAACACTCAGAAGAAGTTGGTTATAACACACCTCTTTTAATATCAAATTATATTTGTTTAGATAGTACAAGATGGATTTCCCCATATGGCAAGATGTTTATAGAATATACTCATTCAAAGTCATTTTTAACCAAAAAATAATAACCCACAGAAATTTCATACTGATGTGGTTACATGTCACATCATTACTGATATATTTTAAATAAATTGAACTTGAGTGACTTTAGAATTATGAACATTTTTGATGAGCCATTGAAACTTTCCATAAATGTAATAATGAAGAAAAGGCATAGACATTAACATAAGTATTGGCCTATCTACTTGAAACTTATTACTGTTATTATAAATTTATTCTCATCAAAATTATCTATCTTTGCAAATTTAACATACCATTTCTTGCATATAAAAAAACCATTTTCATTCCAGGTATATAACTATAAGAAACATTAAAATGAAATAAGAGCTGTGAATAGTCAGGTACAATATAATTCTAATGGGTAACATTTCTTTTGAAATTTCAATATATAATATGATCAAGGTGATCATTTTTATAAATGAAGATCATTTCATTTTATGCTTTCAATCATTGCTTTGCATCTTAATGCCTTTAGGACATTTTTTTTCTTATTAAAGTGGATAAAATTTATTTCTTCTCCCTTGTTTTGACGAAATACAATATGTAAAATGTCACATGTGAATGGGATTCTGCAAAACACCATAAGAATTAGCTTCCCCCTCTTCATATAGAATGTCTAGTTTTGTGAAAATGGAATATTTTGTAGCACTGTAGATAAGGGAAAATAATAGTTTTTAAAAATTTAATTAGTATTTTTAGGCATAATATACACAAAGTTTACCAAATTTTAAGTATGAATTTGAATTGAAATAATACAGATGTCATATGTCACTACCAGTCAGAACTTGTGGGCACAAACTTGTTGACACTGTGGGCACAAAAATTTTCAAGTCCCTTACATAAAAAGTATAGTATTTACATATAACTTGCCTACCTCCTTTCCTATATTTTTTTTTTTTCAGGTAGGGTCTCAGGATCCCAGGCTGATCTGTAATTCACTATGTAGTCTCAGGGTGTCCTTGAACTCATGGCAATCCTCCTACTTCTGCCTCCCATGTGCTGGGATTAAAGGCATGCGCCACCACACCTGGCTCTTTCCTATATTTTAAATCATATCTAGATGAATTTGAATACCTAATGCAATAAAATACTAAGTAAATAGTTACTCTGCTATATTGTTTGTGCACATTTACCAAGGAAAATGTTTAAAAGTTCAATATAGGCACCCGTTTCTCAAATATGTTTGAGTGTATAGCTCTGTAGCCCACAGATAGAAAAGGCCAGCTGTATCTTCAATTCAGTCCTTCCACTGCAGACTAAACATCTGATTGTAGTGTACATACCTGTGTTGGCATTGCTATCTCTCCAATGAAAACAAAACAAAACAAAACAAAACATTTCCAGGACTCAGAAAGATCACTTACGAACCTTTAGTTTTCTTTCCCTTACCCAAGAGCTGCCATCATTATCACTCACTATGGCTGTTGTTGGTATTTTCCTGGTGAGAAATGATGTTGAGGGGCTGGGGAGATGGTTCAGTTGGTCAAGTGTTTAGTGCACAAGCATCATGCTGAGTTTGGATCAGGTTTGGCGATGCGCATCTATGAGTGTGGACCTGGCGAGGCATCTATGATTGTGGGCCTGGCAAGCTGACTATCTAGATTAGCTAAATTTATTGGTATCTCAAGGAATAAAGGAGAGTGATGGAGGAAGGTACAGAAGTCAACTTCTGACCTCAACACACATGCCACAAACATATGCACAGATACCCAAATACACACATGTACCCATATACAATAATATGTACACACACAATTTTCCCCAAAAAACACACACACACACACACACAGAGAGAGAGAGAAAGAGAGAGAGAGAGAAAGAGAGAAAAATAATGTTGAATAATGCTTACTGACCACACTGAAGCCCTCAGTTGAAAAGTGTCCATTCAAGTCCTTTGAAAATGTTTGATTGTGCTGTGACCTTTTTGCATTGATTCATATACTTTTCATATATTCTGAATTCCAATATTTTTGAGATTATTATAATTATATTCCATTATATCCTTTCACTCATTTGATGGTGTCTGTGGCTGAACAAAACTTTATTTTAATAAAATCTAATTTATAAATGTTTTCCTTTTAGGTTTAGTGACTTTTTTCTGTCCTGTTCATAAATTCTGCTAAGTATATTTACAGATGGTTAATGATATATTTTATATTAATTTATTCAAGGTAGAGAGAGAGTTTTATTTTAAATATTGATTTCCAATAGAGCCAATATCATTTATCTGAATTGATTTGGCAATTTTTTTGTAGAGTCACTGTTCCATATCCCCATATTTCACACTGATGGATTTTACAAATTGTGGCTCAAAAATGTTTGAAAAATAATTGTGCCTATCCTAAAGACATTCAGAGGTTTTCCTTGTCAATACTCCCAGAACAAAGCAATTAAACCTCATTTTACTTAACATTTGCATCTTCTTAGATAGTATACCCATGTAGACATTATTTAAAGTCTGCATAATGATGAGCATGGGTTTATGCAAAGACTACCCCAGCTGATGAACGAGAGTTGAGCATTTACAAGTTTGGGTGTCCCTGGAAGATTGAAGAGCCACTCCTCAATGGATACCTTGGACAACTAAGTTGTCTGTATATATGGGTGATATTTTTTAGGTTTCAGAGTCTGTGCTCCACTTAGCAATTTGCCTCTTTTCTGCTTCTGTTTGGCCCCATTGTAGGTCTTGATATCTGAGCAATGAAGTCTTTGGCCATTGATCTTCATCAAGATTGCTTTGTCTAATCTAGGACCTTTGACTTCCTAGCTACATTTTACAAGTCAATTTCTTCATTTCCACAGAGACCTTAATGAAATATTGATAGGGATGGCATTGGGCCTATAAATCAAACTGAGGAGGATGGTGATTTTACAACTAGTGAGTCCTTCAAACTATAAATATGATATATTTCTCTATTTACATCTTTAATGTCTCTCAGCACATTTTGTTGTTTCATGTGCAAAAGTTTTAATATAATTCATTAGATCTATTTATTTGACTCTATTTATTTGTTCCTGTTCAGTTTAGTTTTTAATTCATTCTTCCTCATAATATGTCCAAGTTTTCATGAATTATGAAGAAACTATTTGAATTTAATGGAAGTAATTTTTTTAAATATATTCCTCACTTGCACATTTATCAAGATATATAGGCAGCAGTCTACATCCATCTTATTTCCATTTTTCCCTAGCTTTGCATTGGTATATCAGACATAGATGTTTTTTTAGCAAGTTTTTAGTCACATCTTCCAGTAGTCCAACCACTCCAAACCATAACACTTCACATTTCTCAGGCATGTGTCTTTCTTTTCTTCCATGTATATTTCAGACAACAAAGCATACCAGCCACCTTAACACACTGTAAATATCACCCTGGCTTTCAAAGGTAAATTTCTTATGTGTTTCCCTTTCCTCCCTGACAATTACCTTCTTTATGGATTTATCACTGGAGAAACATGTAGATCAATGTTTGGTTTTAGTATCTAGGCCATATCTTACAGGTAGAGCACATATACTGAATATGGTTGCAATACTGAGTTTCAAACCCCAGCACCAAAAATAAATTGGCTTTCAACAAGATATGTTATGAGCATTCAGCCAGATAAAAACAAACACTTTTCTGCAATTGTGTAGCACTTTTAAGGCATATTTTCCATTGTACACAGTAAACTACTAATTTAAGGATCTGTTTCCCTTTTGCTACCCTCTGACATTTAGCAGAGTTTTTGGTTCATGTGTGATACTTAGAAAACACATGTTGACTCAAATCTAATTTTAATCAATGCAAATAGAAAACCATAATGCACTATGTTTTCTTTTCCATTTGGGTTTTGTCAGCCATTGGATCCCAAGAAAACCTTTGAAGTGCTAAACTGAAAAATAGGCCAGCCTCCAGTCTGCTCTGTTGAGAGTATCATTAAAGAATTCTGAACTTCTCTTGTTTTAAAGCATATAATTTATGTACATTATAAAACAACCCTTTGTTTTCACAAGTCAGCATTCTTAATGCAATCTGTCAGAGTGCATTCTCAGTAAATTGCTTTGATAAGCTTGCCAGCCCAGTCCCTTTCTTTTTAGGTGAGGAGAGAAAGGAAAGAAAAAGAAAAAAAACCAAAAACTTTTGCAGAAGCAAACATATAAATGTCAATAAAACAGGCCTACACTTTGCTACAGATCTTTACATTGAAGTTTGCAAATATGTTTACTAAACACACTTATGAACCAGAAGTATACATTTAAATTTATAATTGAAAAGTTCAGTTTTATAATAGATATAGAGTGTCAATTTCAGTTTCTACCCAAATAGTCACCCAGGACAGGTCCCAAGCATGCACAGGCTTGACGGAATTTTTAATGTACAGCTTGGGAAGTAATCCCTAGCTCAACACACCTGGCTTCTAGTAATTCAAGGTACATGAGAAATCTTTCTTTTTGGGAGACCCCTTATACATGATCTTAACCTTCAAGACTTCAAAAACAAGGTCTGTTTTGAGATGGTTTTTCTCCTTGCAGGAATTGATATGGCTATTAAGAGTTAATAAGTATCCTTTAATTAATATCCTTTCTTTGAATACTTACATTCTATAGAACAGAGATAGACAGTCCAGTCAGTAACATGCTTGCACAGCAAGCATGAGAGGCTCAGATCAATCTCCAGAATCACATAAAAATGCTGGGTATGGTGGCACACTTATAATGCCAGCACCAGGGAGGAGAAAGATGTAACCCTTGAGCTCACTGGTCAGCCAGTCTCACCTAATTAAGCGAGTTCCACCCATGCCACTGAGAGACCCTGTCTCAAAAAAAAGGTGGACAGAACCTGAAGATCAACACTTGTGTTTGTCCTATGAACTTCACCTGTACATGCACACACACACACACACACACACACACACACACACACACACACACAGAGTCTACAGAACATTTCCATCTTAATGAGGTCCAATCTAGGCACAAAATTTACACAGATTTCCAGAGATGGCCTCAGTTTTGGATGTCTCCATATTCTATTTAGTTATAACTTGTTTGTGACTATAACTCAATGGTAGAGTGACTGCATAGCATATGCAAGGATGTGGCTTCAATCCCAAGCACCATAAACAATAAGTTTCTAAAAAAGTCAAAAACAATTACCCAAGCTTTAAAAAAGAAAACTATAGATCTTTTCTGCCACATAATATCAAATAAGTAATAAAGAAAATATATCATGTATATTGTTTTTATTCGGTGTACATAATATCTATATAGCTGGATAGCAACATAAAATCTGTATTCTTTTATTGTTTTCCTCCAAGAATCATGTTGTTTTCTTTCTTAATGCAGTTATACTAATTAAGTAAATAAACTCTGAGAAAGTCTTTAGTCCAAATGAAGTTGCTCAGAATTTCTTTCAGAAGCCTAAGAAATGGCAGCAGGTGGATATATCTAATTTTCTTCAGGTCAGTAAGAAAGATGGCAAGGAAAGAAAATAGGTTGTGACCCAATCCAGTAGAAGAACTAAGACAACAAGGTATATAAACTGCCGTGTGGGAATCTCACAGAGAACAAACCAGGCAGGCACATCTTCCAAGCAAGGTCATACTCCACCACTTCTTTTGTTTGTTGTCTTGATTTATGTTTTATGAATAATATTTTTCATTGACAAATCATAATTGTATGAATTTATGGAAGAGACGTGACATTTTAATATATGTATAGTATATAAAATGATAGTGTCTCAGCATATCCACAAGAATTCCACATACCTGAGTTTGTTGTTCAAGGGATTTCAGAATGGTGAGGAAGAGAGAAGCAGATAATACTTTAACTTTCACCACTTGCATAGGTTGACCACACATACCCATTCTCATCTCTCCCTTGAAATAATTCTCACACCAACCTGGTTGACTCATTCAATCTATCTTGGTTCCAAGGCTGTGACTTTCCCATGCTACCAATTCACCACATCACTCTTGTACATCATTCCACACTGAAAGCCCATAGATTCCTCACATACATTATTAGGCTCTGACTTTCAGTTCAGCTCATAGGTTCCCCCTGTAATCTGAGGCTATAAGAACATTTGCCAGCTATATCTTCATTTGACAACTCTGCCTTTTCTAACAAACTGATATAAAAGTATTCCTGGGGCTGGAGAAATGGCTTAGTGGTTAAGGCGTTTGTCTGCGAAGCCAAAGGATCCCGGTTCGATTCTCCAGGACCCACATAAGCTAGATGCACAAGGGGCACATGCATCTGGAGTTTGTTTGCAGTGGCTGCAGGCCCTGGTGTGCCCATTCTCTGTCTGCCTCTCTTCTATCTCTCTCTCTCTCTCTCTCTCTGCATGCAAATAAATAAAATTTAAAAAAAAAGTAAAAAAGTATTCCTGGACTAATGCATAGTCTTGGACAAGCCTGAGAAAATAGGATGTGGTCCTGCATAGTAAATTTCTGTGACTAGTTGACTCCTAGATGAAAGTATCTGGGATGTAGACATTTTTAGGAGGAAGTAACAAATCTTACTCTGAATAAAAGGTGACTAAATATATTTGGTTATTTTCATTCCATTATAAACGTCCCTGTGCAAACAATTGTTCCCAGGGATCAGGATCCAAGAATGATGGACAGGACCATAATGTTTGGGCTCAGTGCATATGCACTTCTTTAAGAGTAAAAAAAACCCACATTTTCACATCATAGAAAGCTTACTGATATCCCAAATCCTTCAAGTAAGGAATCAAACCTGCTTTTCAGCACTTTTCCCCAATAGAATACAGTACTGAAACTGCTTTCATTCAAATATTTAGTAAATATTCAAATGGATAAACAAATGGAAAAGTATATTTGGTCTTGTGTTAAGATTATTCTGTGGGGAACAAAAGCAAAAAGGTTCCACTGCTATGAAAAGAAGTTATGTAACATAACACAAGGGTCTCTCATTAGTGAACAAAAGACCCAAAACTTATAAGTACATCCAAGACATATGAGAATAAAGAAAGGTTTATTACTTGCAGGCAAATTGCAGGAGCATTGAAGATAACACACAAAGCAGTGTCTCTCCAAGGAAAGAAACAAGGGGATTTTATTAGGGACATTCATGAATATTCTTTCTGAAAAGATTTTCAAAATGTGGTGAGGTAGTATATTCTTGAGCATGCTTAGTTCAACACTATGCTTCTTTGTTCATTGCATGTTATAAAATGAAAGATGGGAATGCCCCTGGGATGAAAATTTAGCATTATAATTGGATTATAATATGTGAATTTCTCTGTGGGTCACATAGAATGACTCAACAAATTTGGCTGGTTTCAACTGGCTCCTTGTGTTCTTCCTGGAGGCAAACAAACAGAAAAATATTTTAATGGAATGTTAGCAGTAATTTAAAGGGGTATAAACTTTTTTTTCTAGCATGAGTATTTCCTCCCCAAAGTACCTGGCTATCAGCTAATAAAGAAAAATCTATCTAAGTGGAAAGGTGATTTCCTATTCCCAACTGACCTTTGGAAGTACAAGTTCAGGGACAGAAATTGAGAATCTGAAGAGGACCCACTCCTTAGAAGATTCCCACTCCCTTTTTTTATTGATACAATCAAGTTCCAGGAATGGAAAACATTAGGAACATATCCCTAGTGGTAACATCCAACATAAAAAAAAATTTATTTGTGTGTGAGAAAGAGGCAGGTAGAGAGAGAAAATGGGCCCACCAGGACCTCTAGCCACTGAAAAAAGAACTCTAGACATATGTGCCATCTAGTATATTTGGCTTTATGTGGGTACAAGGTAATGGAACCAGGATCCTTGGGCTTTTCAGGCTAGTGCCTTAACCTCTAAGCCATCTCTCCAACCCTGACATCCAACTTCTTTTGATATGGGCCTGCATCAACTTGCTAATTTGAAAATAAATATCAGCTATACTAGCTCCTTTACCCATTATAAATGATTGACCATTCAGGAAAGTTAGGGTTTGCATGTTGTACATTCCCCAGCTCAGACCTCAAACGCTGTCTAAATTAGACTAAAGTCTGTGTGTTGTTCTTATGATTGCACAGTTTGTTAATTAAAACCTATTTGGTCATTTGAGGCCCACTCTTCCTACTTAGATGAGAGGGGTTATGGTGTTTTCTTTATGATATATAGCTTTTACGTTCAGATATTTTCATTGTGTGTGTGTGAGAGAGCATGTGTGTGTGTGTGTGTGTGTGTGTGTGTGTGTGTGTGTGTGCGCGCACGCGTGCTGTGGTGTGTGATGTTATGTGTAGTGAATGCAAACATGCATACACATGATACACCCTACGGGCATGTATGCAGAGGCCCTAGAAGAACATCAAGTGTCCTCTCCTTTGTGCTCATGCACCTGTTCCCTTAAACCAGTCTCTCACTCAACTCAGAGCTCTCATCTTCACTAGTCTTTGATCAAAAAACCCAAGTGAATCTCTGGTCTCTGTTCTCCCCACAGGAAAGATGTTTCAAACATATGTAGCCATGCCCAGCTATTTACATGGATGTTGAGGAACCAAGTTCAGGCAGTCTTAGGCCTTCCCAGGCCTTAATGCTTATATAGCAAGTACTCTTAACCAATGAGCCATCTCCCCAACCCTAACCTGTAATCTTAATATTTATTCATATCTCAATTCCAAGTAACATATTTATGGTTATCTAGTACTTTGCCAGTAAAAAATGGAGTGTGCATTCACTTTTTATGAGAGGAACTAGAAATTATGTGGTTCTAGTTAATGCAGGCACCTGTGAACACCCTTCCCCTCTGGTGCCAGAGACCTCTGGGGCTATGGGTAGCCTATATACCTTATTTGACACAATGGTCAAGAGCAGCTACTATCTAATATTTGCCTTCCTCAAGCTTTCCTCTCCTACATGCTCCACATACTCACGTATACTTAATATTTGCAGCATGCTTTAAGTTCCTGGCATTCCTGAACAAGGCAGAGTGGGGAAAGAATGGTTAGAGTACAGTGAGGTTGAAGGGCTTTGAAAACTTATAGCCCACAAACTCTCTAAAAGAATACTTAATAATAGCACATATCTAATGTGATTTGAAAACTTAGAAGTCTACGGTTTTACATCTTTTTTGCTGTGGATTAGGTTTAAGTAATGTAACTCAAATAAATCGAAGACATTGAAAGATCGATATTTCTCTAAGTTTATGGATTCACGATTTATTGGCAAAATTCAAATCTATATCTGTTTTGGAATATAAAACATTCATTTTATCAAGTAATGCAATATTTATCCTAAACCCCATGGTTTCAGGAAATAAGCTGATTTTTCTCTTTTCTTAGAATATTTGAAAACTAGATATAATGTCAGCAATATTTGACTCTGATATCACACTAAAATCTGAAAATGTGGTATTTTGCTTTTTCCATTTAAAGTAATAATTTTCTGGCATTCAGAAATAAGAAGTGATATATAAATTAGCACACATTCATAAATATTGTTTGATCTTGGAATTTTTGCATTCTCACAAGGTGACTCATACAAGATTAACTAAAGACTTTGACAAATGTTCACATTAAACAAATTTATTATCTTGTAGATTTGTATTGAGAGGCCAAAATAAACATTAAACACTCACATAGTTTTGCTATGAAAAGCAAATCTCTCTCCTTGAGTCTGGAAAGTAAATTGTTGGGAAGTTTCACAATATTCTGGGGTCCTACATGGTTTGATTTGAATGTGGTTTTGTTTCTCAAAATTATTTCAATCAAGAGCCAAGTGTATAGAAAAACAAGATTTGGACATTGATTTCATGTTTAGCATGAATAGTGTTGGGCATCAAAGATAGATATGTATTACAGTATATATGTATATGTGCAATATAACAGTATCAGTTGATATAATATCAGAGCAAGTTAATGTTACCATGTAAATTTATTTCTTCTTTCTAGAAAACAGCCTAAAGGAAAGATTTTATTATTATAAAGTAACTATAGTTTGAACTCCAATATACTGATGAAAGATCAATAAGATCAATATTGGTTCCTCCATAGGACATATAGAAGGGTTTTTCATTTTCCCTGCCAATGATTTCACTCGCAAATTCTAAGTATTGTGGATTTTTTTTCTGCATGTGAATCTATTGTGGTATGGTCTTTGTGTGTGGGGGCTCGCGTGTGGACGCAAATACATGCATGTGTATGTCCCCATGCAGTGCCTTGAATGCTCACTTACAGCAGGCTGTGCTTGCCTGTGGTGACCAAAAGGGAGTGTTGGGTGCCTCACTCTATCACTCTTTCACCCATTATTACTTAAGCTGAAGCTTCTTACTGATCTTGGAGCTTGCCATTTTGTTCACAAGCCCTGGTGATTTTCTAGTCTCTGCACTCCACAGGATTGGGGTTAAAGCATGCATTGCTATGCCCAGTTGTTTATGTGTGTCCTGGAGATGGAACTCTTGAGGTCTTTCAGGCCTCTTCAGGAAGTAGAGTAGGAAGTGCTCTCAACAGCTGAGTGGTCATTTCTCCAGCCCCACGTGGAATTACTGACAATGTGTAACTTGGTCTGTGCTATAATTGGGCTGTTGAATGTTAAAGGCTTTTCTCTCAGGTTAGCTGTTGGGATGTAGTGAAGACTTTAAAGTGCACTTGTTAGCGAGAGGTCTTTATGTCATTGGGGGCATAAACTTGAAAGGAGCCACTTCCTTCTTTCCCTTTCCTTCTGCCTGTGAAGTGAGCAGCTTTGCTTCACCACACTCTCCTCCCTTGAACTGTTGCCTCCTAAGAGGTCCAGAAAAATTAGCCCACCAGATTACAAACTGGAAGCTCCCAAACTGTGGACAATATAGGTGTTTTGTTATAGCCATAAAAGTTGAAGAATGCAATCTATCATTATCTCCAGCTTTTGATAACAGCTAGAATGGAATAAGAGGAAGAAGAAACAGTAATAGAAAGCAGGTTGTCAAGATTACAAACCAATATCAGAACTTTCTATAAAGCTAGAGAACAAAACTTTGTAATAGGAATGGTTAAAATAAAGCTTATATAATACAAGCATCCAAAACCAGATGATGAATACTGTAGAAATTTCAATATAGTCTGTCATTTGAAAGCCTGACAGAACCACTGACCATTTGTGAATGGATTATCACAGTTCTTTTGAAGAACAAAGCTATATTAGCATTTGCAATTTTAAATTGTTATTATGGAACAGAGTTACATAGATTTCACTAATGCTTTGCTTTGTTGTTACTGTTTTAATTTTTCTTCAAACTGACATATCAAAATTAAGGAATAATTTCAAGACACATTTTTCAGATTACCAAGATAAAAATAAATGATCTTCTATCAATATCTTCTTTTTATCATTAAGCCCCATATTTTTCTACATTTCAGGACATTTTGAAATCAAGTACTTGGCATCTTTACAAGAATTTATTCAGAGGCTACTCTGAATGTGAATGTCAGGTTATACACAATATTTGAAAAACAAACCTCTTATATGCTATCATTCTGACAGGCATTACCCTCGTGAAAATATGGACAGCTGGAACAGCAAATGGAAATGCATGCATTACCCAATAAGACAGGACAAGTTATGTTAATCATTCAACCAAGGACAGTCCAGTAATGATTCAGAGTTAGAAAAAAAAATCAAACATCTGAGTCAAAAAGATTTGCTACCCTGTCTGGCATTTCAAATTATAAATGACAATTTAATGATATCTTGTCATAATGACAGGATGTTCCTAAAACAACTCTATGAATGTGTACCACTTAAGAAGCTACATACTGGGGCTTGGAAAATAGCTCAGTGCATAAAGTGCTGGCCTTGAAAGCATGGGAATCTGAGTTCCATCCCCAAAACCCATGTAAGAATTCTGGTCATGGTGGTCTACATCTCTAAACCATGCACTGGGAAAGTAGAGGCAAATGGACCCCACAGGTTCTCTGGCCACAAAATCTAGCCTAGTTGGTGACCTCTGGGCTGACAAAAGACCAGGTTCAAAAAGAGGCGGACAGTATACATGAGGATGACATACAAGCTGTCTTCTGGCCTCTACACTCATGAACACAGACACATAAGCACATAACCCTATATGCATGCATTAAAAAGAAGCCACATACTAAAATTTGTTCACTCCTCAAAATAACAGATTTATAAGTATTCATATAGAAAGGACTAAATATATAATACTGAATATTTCCACAATATGGGGTGAAAAGGTCAATTTCATATGATTGGTACTGATTAATTCACTAGTGGACTTTACAATGCCTATTTGTTATGAATCTAATATGGACTCAAGATGGAGTTATGATTCCGAGGAAAAGAAAGAGTCATCATGACAGAAAATGTAAAAAAACTACCATTTTTCCTGGCTCATGAAATCTTTTTAAAATATGTTAGGCAAGTGACAAAAAATGTTTTTTCCCACATGACATGAAAAAGTAATTTACATGATATAAGCGTGGAAGTTAGTGAATGCATTCTTCAGGAGTTGCCTTTGAATTGACATCTGAATGTGAGTGAAGATGTCTCCATGAACATAAAGAAATCTAGATCAGTTACTTAGCCACAATGATGAAAGTGAAGAAATCAAAGTGTGGTATAGCTGAGCTATAACCTGAACCTCAGGTTAAGATCTCAATCTCCAATGCCAAGTCGAGCTATATTTTTTTCTATGACATCACATTTTCTAGTTCAATCTGATTAAGAAAACAATTAGGAAAGCTTTATTAAATTGAAACTTTGAAACTGAAGGCATGGAATTGTCATTTGATTTTTGTTCTATGAAGATTAAGTGTATGTAAGTGCATATATCACTTGGTTGAAGCAAATTATTATTTAATTAGCTCAGTAAACTAAATCCTTTAAATAACCATCTGCATAATTCAATAATGAAGTCTATTTTGCTAAAATAGTAAAAGAAAACATGGAGCATCCAAGAAAAATGACAGGTCAGGCAGAATTTGACCTCTAGGAACACATTTTAGCATACTTAAATTTGTGGGCTAACTGAATTTTCCCCTGACAAGAACAAAGGTAGATTTATCCAGAAATTTATCAGCACAATATGGTTTTGATGCAAAAGTAGTATGAATCTAATCTTTTAGATTTGCAAAGAAAACAAACAAATAGAGACTAAACATCAAAGAAAGATTATTTCTTTACTTTTCTAGAATTTTACTGCAAGAAAGAAGAAAAAACTCTTTCAAGCTAATTTATCATTAGCAAGATAAAGCACTAAAATTCTGGGCATTTATTTAGATGTTGAGTGACTTAAGGTTCAATTAAAGCATGCTTAGTCCTTGTCTTAAATTTTAAACTCTGCCCTGGATCATCTGGAAAATAAATGGTTAAGTTTTGTTAAATTTTAAACTTAAGTTTTGTGTGCCTCATTCAGGCATAATGATACAAGACTGGAGAGAGAAGTAAAAGTACACAATGTCCCAATTTTCCTGTTTGTGGGCTGACATTTTAGTACATATTCTGATTGTTCTGTTGTTCTGTTGCAACGATCATGCACCCAGAGTGGGTGAAACCAGGCAGACAACAGTTCAAAAAGTAGTTATTCTTAGCAAGACTGTACTAATGTGCTATCATGATTCAAAAAATAAGATAGTCTTCCATTAGTGTATGCAGGGCAGGAGGAATGATCTAGGATAATCGTCCTGAAATCCAAGACATATCCACAGAAATGAAAATAAAGAAAACCAGAGTCCTTGTGATGACAGAGGATGACTGTCCAACCTGCTTGATTTCTGAGTTCTCTGAAGTGACCAGTCCCCAATGCTCTATAGGTTAATAAGAGGATGCCCCTTCTCAAATGATACTCAACCCAATTATGATTATGTCTGCTGGCCATTTTGAAGTCTGGTGCTACCTGTAGCTGCAATTTGCCATTGATCTTGTCTATGGTACATGAATGATTACAGTAATCCATCACACTAGTTCCTCTCTTGGTACAAGAAGCCTACCAGGATTCCATCTTTAAACAAATGGAATTCCACTCTCTCTCTCCTCAGGCATTGGGACATCAGACTCTCCTTTTCTTTCTCCATTACTATACTTGGTCTTCCTTGCTTCTTAACAATCGCATTTGGACCATATCACTAATGTCCAGAGATTCCTAGGAAACAGCAGATGTTAAGCTCCATTAGAACAAGTTGGATACATGATTTCTTCTTCCCATTTGGTGACAAGATCAGAATTTCTTCCACCCACACAGAGACCAGTTTCTACTCTTATTGAATCATTTTTGAAGCCCTTTCTGACTTTGTTTATTTTGTTGAAATTACTTAGGTTACAACCAAAAGAAACTCGGTGAATGAGAAATGCTGACAATGGCCTCAATACAACAAGTTGCAACCTCATTGGTAATTTTCTAAAACTAAGGTTCGGGGATGGATCAATGTGTAAAGCACTTGCCACACAACTGTTGGGCCCTGGGTGCAGATCCCCAGCATTCATGTAAAAACCGGGCATGACAGCGTGCACCTGTAATCTCAGTGCAATGGAGGTGGAGACAGGAAGATCTCTGGGGCTTCCTGGACAGCCAGTCTAGCCAAATCAGTGAGGCTCATATTCAGCAAGAGACACTGTCTCAAAAATAAGGGGCTGAGAGATGGCTTAGTGGATAAAGTGCTTGCAACTTAGTCAGATATGCAGAACTCACATAAAGCCTCATCACTGTAGCACTAGCATCTGTTTTGCCAGAGTGTCTATGGTGAGAAGGGAAGAGGAGACAGAGGAAACACCTGGAAGTTTTCAGGCCAGTTGGCCTAGAAAAGACAACACAGCATGAATCAGCAAAAAGAAGATCCTGCCTCTAGCATGATGGAAGGGGACGTACATGTCTGGAGTTGGTTCACAGTGGCTGAAAGGCCCTGGTGTACCCATTCACTCTCTGCCTCTTTCTCTCTTTGTGTGTGTGTGTCTCTCTCTCTCTCAAAAAAAAAAAAAAACACCAAGGTGGAAAGTGATAGAGGAAGACATCCCACATCAAACTCTTGCTTCCTAATGCATGCATACACACATGCATGTGCACCTGGACATACTATATGTACCCACAAACATATGAATACACATACATGCCCAGCACACACATTTACAAATGCAAAATAAGAAAAAAAAGTCTGAATAGAATAGAAGGTGATAGTTGGGAAGCTAAGAAAAGAAAAAGTATCCAATAGAGGGCTCTGTAGGCAAATGTGGAGGAAAGAGATTTGTAATGGTAACCAATGAGAAGAGTCATGTGTGAGGAAAGTACATTTTAGCACTACACATTCAACACATGCCTGTTGAAGGCATAAAAAATCACATGTGAAATATAATTATCACTTTTTGAACATGTTAGACATGTGTAACTCTTTTGTATCTTTATAATTTATGTGTGGTATGCATACTGCATTATTCTATCAGAAGCAAAGACTATAGAGCTAAAATTTACTGAGCACTTACTACACTTGATCTTAATCAAAAGGCCAAGAGGTGATAGCACTTACCAAATGTATTATTTATCCTAACCCACACAAGACCATATATTATCATTAATTTTTTTCACAAATCAAAAAGTAGGTTTGCATTTATTAAAATGTTGGCATGGGACACACTTAATACCTAGATCAATTTTGGTTTTAGTTGCACAAATTCAAGAACCTTCTGCTTTAGCCAGCTTTTAAGAACCATTGTCACTGATCCTAAACACTGGATATTCACATTCTGGTGGAATTCTTTATCTTAGTTGAGACCTGGACCTATGGATTTGCTTTTATTTATCTATTTTTATTTATTTATTAGAGACAGAGAGAGGGAGAGAAAGAGGGAGATTGGGCACACCAAGGCCTCTAGCCACTGCAAACGAACTCCAGAACTCCAGATGCATACACAACCTTGTGCAGCTGGTGTATGTGGGACCTGGAGAATTGAACCTGGATTCTTAGGCTTTGCAGACAAGTGCGTTAACTGCTAAGCCATCTCTCCAGCCCAGGGATTTCTTTTTTTAACTAATAGGAATAAGGCCAAAAGTGATGACATAATATTTCCAATATTAGGTTATAAAAAGACTGAGTACTGTCTTTAATTCTTTGTTTCTCATCACTCAGTCTGAGGGAAACCAGCCACCCAGGGAATGCACAGACTTGGGTAACTTATGATAATGGAATTTATGTAACAGAGGTCTGAAACTTCCTACCAATTGTCACATAAGTAAGCTGAGAAACAGACCCACCATGTCTTTCAGATGACTAATGCCTCAAACCACAATTTGATTCATGAGAAACCTGAGACACAACCATCCAGCTAAGTAGCACCCAGATCCTCAGTGATCAATATCTCTTGCTTTCTAATGTTTAGTTCTGGAGTAATTTGTAATTTGCCAAATAGGACAAAGTGAGAAAGTCATCACATCATGTAGCCATATCAGCAATATCTGTGTGGTGATTCAGCATACATAGAGAATTTGCTGCTCCTCATTCCTTACTTCAGTTCTCTGAACTGGAGCTGTTAAAGCAACTTGTCTCAATATGTCCTAAAACACAAACAAGAAGTTATATTGACAAAACAAGCCAAGGCCTCTTGGCTCAAAACTACATGGTTTCCAATGTTTCACACCACACTTATTTATGAATTCTAGTAAAATATTAGTTATCAAATACTAATCAGAAAGTGGACACAAGGTACTAGGTGGAGTCCTTATCCAGCATCAGAATTTAATTGATCAAAACATTACAAAGCTACTATACACAGTGTGCTCAGAACACAATAGTCTTCATACCACAAAAAGGCCATCTTCTGAAACCACAAATATTCCTGATAGGGTTTATGTTGAGTGAGATATGATATGGTTTTCATAATAGGGCTGGAGAGATGATTCAGTGGATCAAGTGCTTGCCACATAGCTAAGTTTATATACCCAGAACCCACATAAAGCCAGATGTTGTAATGTGTCTGTAATCTTGGCATGCCTAGAGTGAGAATGGAGGAAGACAGGATAATCTCCCAGAAGATTATGGTCCAGCTAGTCTGTTGAGCACACTGGTGAATGAGAGTCCCTGCCTCAAACAAGATGAAAAGTGAGGACTTACACCCAAAGTTGTCCTCTGACCTCCACATATGTGCCATGACATGTATGTGCCAGCACTCACACATATGAACACAGACACAGGCATGTGCACATGCACATGCATGCACACACACCAGAAAAAAGAAAATATTATCATAAGATGCTGTATTAGACATACGTTTAACTTTCTAAATTCCCTTCTGTTGCTTTGTAAAGTGAAGTTCATTGCCCAGAACTGTTGAACTTAAATGTAACATAAGCCACTTAGTTCTACTGTTTGTCAAAAAAGGGCAGCATTACTAGATAAGTGCAAACATTTCTACTCAAAAGATGGCCCAAGGTAACAAGTCTTCAGATAATTCTCCAAGTATCAGCATGTACTTTTTCTAAAATTCATGTTCACCCAGGGAATGGGAGCCATGGAGAGTCTGACCACCTTGAATAATGTTGGATATAAGGCAGGAAGCACATTCTGTCTCCTTGACGTTTCCAATAAATGTGAGAACATTCCTGAAGCTTTGCATAGAATGCTTCCCCATGTGGATTTATATACACAAGGAGGATGAAGCAGAATAATGTGGTCATCTTTCATGGAATCATATTGTTAGTGTCAGCATTTCTCCCAGGATGCTGGATTTGTGGGGAAGGACATTACATGCACCCTCCCCGCCTCAGGCATTTTCAAAGGCTGTAGAATCCATGGGAATGCATTCTAACATAGCTCTTAATAGGCCAAGAAAGACAGAGCTGGCAGACATATGTAAACTCTTGGCTCTATCACCCTTATTCTCTGCCAGAACCAGGGACTTAGGATGTTGAAAACTTCATTTAGTTGGTGTTGACAAAGATTAAGGTCTAATTTTGTTTCATTTTACATTATCAAACCTCAAGCATTTAAGCACTAGAAGTCCATACTGGGGTAAGTTATGAGACAAAAATGTGTTGAAAGTGCTCCAAAAGACCTCCTACATTGATGAGTATATTCATGGCAGACTTTGGTGTGGGTCCCTTTAAATTATGCTTCTCAACTGATGGATAGGGAGGAGGTTTCACTCCTCCAAACCATGGTTTCATATATAGTAGAGATTAATTACATCCATGGGGCAATTTTTCCAAATGACCCCCTGATGGGAAAAGGGACATTTGAAATGCCGACTGAACAATTTACAATCTGTGGTGAAATAGTTATTTCAAGAGCAGCTGTTATACATTAAGCATGTTCACACTGCAAACAGCTCAGGAATGAGGCGAACTAAGACTTCCATGTGGGGTAGTCTGCCAGAGGTAATATCATCATCTCAGATTGTATCAGCACCTGGGTTAAGCAAAAAGCACCAAACTTTTGTTAAAGACCCTAAAGGCATGATTTCCAGATTTGAGGCACTTATTTACAAGCTAGTCTTGTGCAATTAAAGGAAAACATCAAGCAGAGAAAAATCAATGTTTATCAAATTTTTCTATTTTACCCAAATTCCAAGATTTAAAATATAAAGAACTCTATAGCTAAGAAAAGTTTGAAGATGGTTTGCACTTACTAAACCTGGGCATCTCTGTTGCTTTCCTATAATCCTGTTGCTATGGAAAATGAAACAGAAGGATCCTTGGCACTCACTGGCTAGTTAGTCTACACAAATCATGAGCTCTATGTTCAGTGAGAGGCCCTATCTCAAAGAATCAGGTGGCCACTGATTGAGAAAGATACGCAGTGTCAATCTCTGGCCTCCATAGACACATGCACACATGTGCACTTGTACCCACACATATGTGCATACAAACATGCACGCACACCACATACACATAAACATGCAAAGACATCAAAAGCAATTCAGTCTATGCAATACTTTGTTTAGGGCAGAATAAAATTCCCATTCAAAAATGAAGCTTATTTGCGTCTTCATCCCAGAAAACTCAAGGTCTCTTGCAGAAGATACACATGGTCCATTCTCATTATTTGTATAGTTCAAATTTACAAATTTGCTTATATCTCCCATCTCATCACCCACTTAAAAGTCAATGAGCATGCTAACATATCACTCACTTCATTCAATCATTGTATAACCTGGAGTCCTAGCATTATATCATAGTATATTTTGGTTATTATGTTATATTACATCAGATTACATTATGCTGTTTCATATATGAGGAAACACAGACAAGTATAGGTGATATAATTTTAGCCATGAGAATTATGATATTGGTCATGGTGGCAATGTATA
Organism: Orientallactaga sibirica; assembly: GCA_036365145.1. Taxonomy (NCBI): domain Eukaryota; kingdom Metazoa; phylum Chordata; class Mammalia; order Rodentia; family Dipodidae; genus Orientallactaga; species Orientallactaga sibirica. Next base: position 5,046,644 of record JAEOAD010000982.1, read on the forward strand.
ACAACTAGATTCCTATACTGCTCTATAAAAAATGATGACTGAGAAAAATAACATTCATTTTAATAAAGGTCTCCAGTATTGAGAAGGAACTATTATTTTTGTAATCAAAAGATTGCCTGGTCTACCAAGTCAGATATCCAGAGACACAGAGACTCACAAAACCTCATCACTGAAATAGACCTAAAATGAACCCAACGTGACTCAGGGAAATTCACGGAAGAGGGGGCGGAAAGATTGTTAGAGCCATGAGTTGGGTCATTATACACAGAGTCATTGCCTCTCCTGCATAACTTATGGCTACTCACATAAGGCAAGACACACATTACCCATGGGGGGAGGACAGGGAGAAGGCTAATGATGGTACCATCATGGCTGTATATATACTATATACATAACTAATAAAAAATATAAAAAAGATTGCCAGAGACAAATTCCAATCTTATACTAAGCAGTGAAAATATAGAATGTTTAAAACATAACTGCAATCAGTGAAAATAGTGACCTAGCATCTAAATGGTTGAACAGCCTCATAAAATTGCTAGTCACCTTTGGTGTTAAGCTCTCTGAATCCTCTAAATTTCTGCTGTGAAGAGTTTCCAGTCTCCTTAGTGTCTGCCATCTTGGAGGAGGTTATCATGGTAGCAAAAAAACAACATGCCTGTTTAAATCACCACTTCCTGTGTCATGAGAACTCAGAAAGATAAAGACAAAAAAAGTTTCACTATCTGTTGTGGTTTGAGTATAAAGTGCTTCCATAGGCTCACTCATGTGTCTTAACATCTTGTCCCTTGTCTTTGACATTTTTTGGAAGGGTAGTGGAGCCTTGCTGGAGGAAATGGGTCACTGGGGGCAGGCCCTGGGTATTTATGCTCAGGCCCTACTTCCTGTTTTCCCTTTGTTTTTTGACTGTGGATGCCATGTGATCAGCTGGCCTCCTGCTCCTGTCACCATGTCTTCCCTATCCTAATGGACTACTGTATCTCCTGGAACTGGGAGCTAGAATACACCTTTTCATTCCTTAAGCTGCTTCCTGTATTTGTTCACAGCAATGAGAATGTAACTGATATACATCCCAAATAATATTCACAAAATATGTAAGAAAAAATACAATCACAGTAACAAAACCATTGCTTTCTGAAGAATAAATTTAGAAAGTTTTTTAAGTGAAAAATGTGAAAGAAAACACAAAGCTTCAGAATGATTCAGAAAATGGAGGTATAAAATGTCACTAAGAGACACAATATTATAGGAATATTGAACCTGTTTAATTAATTTATAAAATTCAAGGGCTGGAGAGATGGCTTAGCATTTAAGGCATTTGCCTGTGAAGCCTAAGGACCTATGTTCCACTCTCCAGATGCCACATAAGCCACCACAAAGGTGAGGCAAGTGCAAGGTTGCACATGCCCACTAGGTGGCACAAGCATCTGGAGTTTGATTGCAGTGGCTGAGACCATGGCATACCAATTCTCTCTCTCTCTTACTCGCTCTCTCTAAAATAAAAAATAAATATTTAAAAAAATTAAAAAATTCAAGACATTCTCAGCCAGATTCTCTTTGTTGATGTTTAAAATTCAACTGACGTGAAAGGTCAGGAAAATAATAAAAATAGAAATTACTGGCAGGGCAGGGATTAGAAATGATAAAATTGAGAAGAGATAATTCTCAAGCCAGAATAGTATCAAGTGGGTAGATAAACAATCTCATGAAATACATTTGCCAAGTGTGGTGGTTGGATTCAGGTGTCCCCCATAAACTTAGGTATTCTGAATGCTAGTCTTCCCAGCTGATGACAATTGGAAATTAAAGCCTCCTGGAGGCAGTGTATTGCTGGGGGCGGGCTTATGGGTGTTACAGCCAGTGTCCCCATGCCAGTGTTTTGCACACTCTGCTCTGGCTATGGTCCACCTTATGTTGGTCAGGAGGTGATGTCCACCCTCTGCTCATGCCATCATTTTCCCTGTCATCATGGAGCTTCCCCTCGAGTCTGTAAGCCAAAATAAACCTCTTTTTTTCCCACAAGCTGCTCTTGGTTGGGTGATTTCTACCAGCAATGCGAACCCGACTGCAACACCAAGTCATCCATGAATTATCAAAATGAACAGTGGGTAGAAACCTCAATTTATACAACAAACTGAATTCTTGATATATTTAAAAAGTGATGTTGACTTGGGGAGATGGCCTGGTGACCCAAGTTCTTTAGTTTCTACATGACTAAGTTCTGTAAGTCACTACTTATAGGCTTATTGTATGCCAAAACCAAAAGCAAAATAAATATAACCAGAATTGCTCCGAGTAATATTTTATATTTATGTTTTTAAAAGAACATGTGCAGCAGAAGGCAATAAAGCCTTGTACTGCAAGGCCTTTAAAAGCAGCACATTGTGATAAATCTCTTTAGAGTGGTACCATTTTTTTTTTCTTTTCTTTTTTTTTTTTTTTTTTTTTGAGGTAGGGTCTCACTTCTAGCCTAGTGGTACCATTTCTGTTGCTGATAAGGCTCTAAATTTAGTATGCTGGATATTTTCTTATAGTGACATAAAGCTAAGTTTACATAGTTACTTAACCCCCAATAGGTTTTCCAGTAATCAAAACAATAATGGATCAATGCCTGAATAGACAATTTCCAGCAAAAACAAAAATAAAATAACCAATAAAAATGTTTCAACCTCACTACTCACATCATAGACCCACACACCACTCTAATGCTGCCCCCTACTATTTTAGTATATATTTGACAACGTTGTAATTCATTTTTAAGTGGGCTGAACCAAAGACCTATGTACAAGATTAATAGTGCTATACATTTTAAATAGATACAAATTTTATACTATACATATTAACTTTCAGTAATTTAAACTTTATATACTTCTTACAAATGTAATTTAGTTGAAACATGATAATCTAAGCAAATATATGCATACATCCCTTAAGACATAGAGTAATTATCAATAAATTAGATGCACAATTTTCACATAGCAAAAAAACCAGAATCATAATTGTGCATAAATAGAACATGATTACCATCTCACAGTTGGCCAATGGGAGAGTCGCAATCTTTCCTTTGAAGTATTACTGTGGAAATGAAAATTGCTATGGAAGAATATGAAACATATATTGGCAGGTGATTGTAGAATAAGATTTAAACTATATAGATATGTATCTCCAATGTGCTCCACCTGGGAGGTAGGTTGATGTGAAACCTTTGAGTATATTCAGTTTAGTAGCTTTAAAGCTTACCTCTGTATATAATTCTATCACATTAAGAATATGTACAGTTCAAGCCAAAGTAACATAATAACAAGAAAATCATGTATTTGGTGGTGGAAGAAGGCATTAGGCCCACAGACCTCCCTGAGGAGCTATTGACAGTTAATGGTTGCTGGGAAAGGACAAGATTTTTTTAAATTTTATATTTATTTATTTGAGAGAGAGAGGGGGAGACAGAGGAAGAGGCAGAGAGAAATAAAGAGAGAATGGGCATGATAGGGCCTCCAGAAGCTGCAAATGAACTCCAGATGCATGTGCCACCTTGTGCATCTGGCTTATGTGGTTCCTGGGGAATTGAACCTGGGTCCTGTGACTTGGCAGGCAAGCGCCTTAACCACTAAGCCATCTCCCCAGCGTGACAAGACTTTTTTTCCCAGTGGTATAGCATAATAAATTACATGTGGTCTGGCAAATAATCCACCAACAATGCTCGTGCAAGCAACCCTAATTAATCTCCATGGGTAACGCACAACATCAAAGTTGAAGAAGGGGTTCAGTTGTGGGGATAGGGGGACAAGAAAAGGAAATGGAAGGTATTTGTACTCTAAATATATTATATACCTGTGTAAAACTGTGAACAAATTTATAAAATAAAATAATCTGCATGGAAGGCAAATTATGATTATGTAGGCAAGATATTTCTGAGCTCAGTGAATAACTAATATTTGAATAAGTACCTTGAGTTTAAATTTCATGTATTCCACATGAGGTCTGTGGTTCAAATTTGTAGATGTTTCCTTTGTAGAGTGAAAATGGATTTCAATGTGTTAGTCTCTTAAAACTATAACATATGAAATCTGTTGTGTAAGGGTAGGTTGCATAAATAAATTTCTCTCTCTACTGCAAGATCAAGATCAAGAAGAGACGTGATCAGCACTAATTCAAACTCAGTGAATTCAGTGATAAGATTACTTGCTTTTTTTCTCTGAACAAACACTGCCTTATATTAATGATATCATTATGTAAGCAAAATGATGGCATCAGTGAAAGGTCTTAAGGAATTGTAATTATTTTTCCATTGTTCTGAAAACCATTTCTAATTGATTGAGGGTCAATGTAGGGGTTTTGAGTTTGTAGGTTAACTCTGAGAAAGCTGCATTCCAGAAGAAATATACCAGGTTTCTCCAAAAAGCTGAGGTAGGAATGTTGGAGACACATGGGTGTACCTTTCACCAAGTATCTACATCTTCTAAATACTGATGTGTAGCTTTTCTGAATACCTTCCAATCAAAAGAAATTTCATGCAATAGAATTCATAATCAATTAAAAAATAATAGAGGGACTATCTTTAAGGAGGAAAGGGGCAGAGGAAGGACTATGAAAGTGGGAAGTAGAGAAAAGGAGGTGAAATGAGGTCACTATGATCAAAGTACATTTTGTATATACATAAAATTTGACAATAAAGAAATAGAAGAGGGGCCTTGGGAGATTCTCAGTGATTAAAGGCACTTGCATGCAAAGTCTACTGGCCTAGGTTCAATTCCTCAGTCAGTATCCATGTAAAACCAGATGCACAAAGTGACATGTGTCTGAAGTTTGCAGGGACAAGAGACCCTAACATGCCCATACACTATCTCTTCTATCTCTCTTTTCTCTCTTGCCTTGCAAGTAAATAAAAATATATTACAAAAGAAATAGAAGAGGGATTAGCTGGAAAAAAGGCACTCTGTGAGGGGGCATAAGAGATGGGGAAAAAGAGAGGGTGGTGGGAAGGGACTATTATCATGGTACACTTTCTATATTTATGGATGTGGCCAATACAAAGTTAAGAAAAGGACTGGAGAGATGGCTTAGAGTTTAAGGTACTTGCCTGAAAAACCAAAGGACCCAGGTTCAATTCTTCAAGACCTGTGTAAGCCAGATGCACAAGTTGGTGCATATGTCTGGAGTTCCTTTGCAGCAGTTGGAGGCCCTGGCATGCCCATTCTATCTCTATCTGCCCCTTCCTTTCTCTCAAATCAATAAATAGAAAATAAAAACAAAAGTTTTTTTTTTTATAACTTAACTGTAAAACTATAAGAGAAGTTAGGTATAAGGTCATTTTTTTCTATTAATCTCTGTTTGATCAGTTTAGAGAAAGAGCCATCTATTGTTGAATTCGTGGCCAGTTCAGTATCTAGAGATTTAATAATGTTACCATCAGGGGTATGTTGTTGGGGATAAAAGCTGCCTAGCATTACCTACGCCTCCTTGGAAATCCAGATAACATCATGAGTAGATATTTTCCTATGGCATCCGACTGGTAGCCTCTGATTGGCCTGCTATAACTTCAATGACATCTTTAGTGTAATATATGTGTGTGAGAGAGAAAGAGAAAGAGACAGAGGATTACATTTTTATTAATGATTGACCACCAGAATTAAACTGATCTAAATTCCACTAAAAAAGAGGGTATAGAGATGGCTCAGTTGGAAAAGTGTTTACTGCCCAAACATGAGGATATGAATTTGAATCCCAGAACCCATGTAAAAGCCTAGCATGGCAGTAATCCCAGCACTGGGCAGGTAGACACAGGATGATCCCTGGGGCTTGTTGGCAACCTAGTGTAGCCAAATCAGTGATCTCTAAGCTCAATCAGGGACCCTGTCTAAAAAATAAGGTGTAAAGTCATCGGTGAGGACACTCTACATTGATCTCTGGCATTCATATACCTGGCATTGATATACATGAATACACATACACATATGGACTCCCACCTACACATGTGCTCCCATACACATATGGATATGCATATTCATGCATGTACTCCCTACACACATAAAAATACAAAATAACTTTCACTGTTAATGTTCACATATCTAAAAGGCAGAAATATAATCCTTCTACAACAGATGCAAAGGACATATCAGCAAATGGCCTCAACAACAACAAAAAAATCACACTATTCTCCTGGCACTGCATTTGGCTTATGACATACCAAGTGCATCATGGGAAGAAACACATTATTGCAAGTGACTTATCACTAAGTTGGGAGATGGTTGTTGTGTGGTGCGATAGGATATAGGTTGGATTGTTTATAGACAAGTAACATATTTAATACACTAGTGGGTTTTAAACTTGAGAATATTTTTCAAGGAGTGATTGATTCCACTCAAAATTTGATCCAGGAAAATTCTGCAGTATACTAAAAGCAAACCAAGTGATAAAGAGAAAGCCTCTTCAACCCCAGGTCAACTTATTTTAATTATTCTGTGTAAAGTGGTCTATACCAAAGCAGGAGTTAATGGTGGGTATTAAATTACCACTCTAAATTTGTTTTAAGTTTTCTGGCACTTTACTTTCAACGTCTGGAAGAGTGCAAAGTCATCCAGTGTGTTTTTCTTGCTTTCTGTGTTTAACTCATTTTGATTTGGATCCATCAGAACTGGCCCTGAATCTGAGTTGGATGCTCTTACGGGTCTGTCACTTCTTTGGAGGGCTGTTTGCCTCTGTATCCTGTTAAAACAGATGTCTGGAGTTATGAAAGGAACAGACTGCAGGGGAAATAAGTGTTATAATTGGTGACTTCTATTATCACTGAAAAGTATATTTTCTTCCTTTTCTGTGAAAAAGTTGGTTACCAAAGAAAAATAAGTTCAAGGAGGGAATCACAAATTCCAGATGCATGTGCCACTTTGTGCAGCTGGCTTTACATGGGTGTGTACTGGGGAACTGAACCAAGGCTGTCAGGCTGTATTAACAAGCACCTTTAACCACTGAGCCATCTCTTTAACTCAGAACATTTCTTGGCATGGAAAACATTTCCACTCAGCGAACCTTGCAGAATAACAGCAAGTCACGTTTGTTTACATGTCAAACAAACTGAAAAAGTATTAGCTGTTATGTAATTATGTATTCACAATTACAAGCATCCATTGTAGCCTCTGGAGATGGGAAGACTGATCAGTCTGTAAAGTTCTTGCCTCACAAGCACAAGGACATAAGTTCAATCCTTATTCCCATGTCAAAATGCTGGGCCTGGTGTCATAAGCCTGTAAACCCAGTGCTGGCCAAGCTGATTCACAAGTCAGTCTAGCTTACTTGGCAAGCTCTAAGCCAGTCAAACACCTTGTTTCAAACATGTTGATGTTACCAAGGTTTCCTCTGGCTTCAACACTCACATGCACACACATAAACACATGCACACAAGTGCATGTGTCCCCATGCATGAACATGTACATGTACACCTATACAAACGAAAACCCACACACATACTCCTGAATGCTCCAAGCACAGCGTGTTATGCATTCCTGTAAGCTCAGCACTCAGGAGGGAGACGTAGTAGGATCACAAGTTCCAGGCTAGCCAGGGCTAAATAGTGAGACCGTATCTAGAGAAAAAAAGCAATGTGTCCGCTGATAAGCTATGTTTCTCATAATGCCAACTGTAACATTATAAAAAGTAGGAAAAGATTATTAGGTAGGGGTTTTACTACTAGAAAGTATGCTATAGATAGCTATGCTTCTTCTAAAAATAACCTTGTTTTAATTATTTAGGATATTTGAATTATTATAAGTTTGTTCACATAAGTTGACAATTACCTTTGGTAATCCAGAATATTTGATTCCTTCTCATTATACCTACAGCCCCCTTTCTATGAGATCTGGGAAACAAATTTTTGTTGAAGTTTGAAAACTTTCTGCAATAATTTTATCAATTCAAATTACCATGTTCTGATTTGGTACAAATATGTAAGAATTCATCAATGTTCTGTATCCCTCACAATGACATGGTTGTGGGTGATATGCAGGATAGATGGTGAATATAAGATCCATAAATTTATTCTGGTTTACATCATTATTTGCAAGATTTCACAAATCCACTGGGAAAAAAGATAAAACAAGAAAAAATAATGAGAAATGGAACACACACAGTTCTCAGAATTAAAAATTACACAAAGAATGTTTTACTGAATAAATACAATTCCAGCAAGAGAGCAAAGGATATGATTTTAGCTTAAAAACCAAAAACTTTAGCAGAGAAATAACATGAAATATTAGAGACAGCGAGGAAACACATTTTTTTTTTTTTTTAGAAATAGGGAGAGCGAGAGAGTGAGAGAGCGAGAGCGGGAGAGAGAGAGAGAGAGAGAGAATGGGTGCACCAGGGCCTCCAGCCACTGCAAATGAACTCCAGATGCATGTGCCACCTTGTGCATCTGGCTTACATGGGCACTGGGGAACCGAGCCTTGAACAGGGATCCTTAGGCTTCATAGGCAAGTGCTTAACTGCTAAGCCATCTCTCCAGCCCGAAACACATTTTTATATGCATGCAAAGTGCACATGGACAAAATATTCATTGCAGCTATGTATCTCTGGAACCAAAAATTGAATAATTGTTAAAAATTAAAATTAATGTTTAGTAATTTTATTTTATTATTTACTTATTTATTTATTTATTTAATTCACTTGGTAGTCTCAGGGTGACCTCGAAATCACAGTGACCCTCCTACCTCTGCCTCCCAAGTGCTGGGATTAGAGGCATGCGCCACCACACACAGTCTATTAGTAATTTTAAAATATAAATCATACCAAACAAATGTACAATTCTTTGAAGCATGATTTTGTAAGTGTAATTTGCAAATCCCTCAAAATACAGGGAATATAGAATTGGTTAAATAAAATTTTTTTATTTATATTATTCTGATTTTACATTCATAGTATTGGTTCCATTGTCCTCCTCCCTGTCCTCCCTCTTCCCAAGGGACCCTCATCAGTGGGGAATGTGGGTCATGCATTGTGGGGGTCATCAAGAGTTCTGGGGGGTAGGCTCCAGTCTCTGTGCATAATGCCCCAACTTGTGACTCTAACAATCTTTCCGCCCCCTCTTCCGCGAGTTTCCCTGAGCCACATTGGGGTCATTTTAGTTCTGCTTCAGTGATGAGGTTTTGGGAGCCTCTGTGTCTCTGGATATCTGGCTTAGTTGGAGTTGGATGTTCTCTGTGTTTATCTCCTTCAGCCTTTTTCTGGTGTCATGATCGCCATGAACTCTGAACTCTTGCCCTTCCCCTGCGTTGTTCTATGGTTTCAGCTGGGGCCCTGGTGAGGTGTGGTTAGCTGATCCTCCCTTCAGGTTCGTTGTCCATCTGAAAAAAGATAAGCACATTCTCCAACGGAGAGAGAAGTTAGTACTAGATAGAAGGGATGACCATATATGTTTTGGAGGGAATGTTATATGCGTTGGCTGTCTTCTAGCCCACATTTGGTGGTATCTTGAAGTTTGCTAAGTAAAAGTAGGGATATCTTGCTATAAAATGTGTTTTTTAAATGCTTTAAATGAAAACAATAGTATAGAAAATTTATATATTCTATTCCATGTATCTTCACATGTGTACCCAAAACATTATATATTAGGCTAAACAAATTGATTACTACTGAGACAGTAGAGAGATAGGGGAGTAGGGTTAGGCAAGGAAGAGCTATTTGTTTTAATTTTGATAATTCTTATTGTTTAAAATTGTGTATTAACAGAAATATGAATAATATGGGCTGGATAGGTGGCTTAGCAGTTAAGATGCTTGCCAGCAGAGCCAAAGGACCCAGGTTTGATTTCCCAGAACCCATTTAAGCCAGATGCACAAGGTGGCAGATGTATCTAGAGGCCCTGGTATACCCATTCTCTCTGTCTCTCTATCTGCTTCTCTCCTCTCTTAAATAAATAAATGAGAATAATATATATCTTCAGTATTTTTAATGAATAACATAAAAATGCATCAACCTTTGATTTAACTCTTCAGTTCTCTCCCATCTGTGAAAATATCACAAATATAGTTGAATGTCACAATGACATTGGGAAAATTAGGTGGTGTATTTAGGCAATATATTTATTTGTATTGTGTAATACAAATTTTAATAGTTAAAGAAGTTGCTCTCTTTAAAACTTGATTAATATATAAATGAATAAGTTGAAGTGGTTTGGGCTCCACAATTGTGAAGGTTACAAGCAAACCTTGCATGAATGTGAGTGCATGTCTTAGTCGATGATTGGCTCTGTTAAACAAGAGTCAACCGTCATCGGCATTCAGCTTTACTACTCATATTCTCTTACCTTTGCCACAATGAAGAGCCACCCACCAAGTTTCATTATTGCTGGTTTGATTACTTGGGTTTTAAGTACTTCTCTATCTGATTGTGTTCATGTGATCACATTATAATTTGAGAGTTGCTTCCTCATAAACAAACACAAACCCTAACAATTACAGTCCTAAGAGACCAAAGGAAGTAATCACTATATCCCATAAATGATATGACTGATCAGTCCTATGGGTGAAAGTTGCATATGAGTGATTTTAAAATAATTTATCAAGATTTTGCCCACATGGATTATTTTTCATGACATCTACTGAGGTTTTTGTTTTTTGTGATGACTCTTTAAGTACAGTTCATATATTTACTATAAAAAGTGACTGATACAGCATTGGAGAGATTGTCCAATGGGTAAAGTGCTAGCCCTATAAGCATGAGGACCAGAGTTCAGATCTCCAGAACCCATGTAACATGCTGGGCATGGTGGCCTGTGCCTGTGCCTGTAACCCCAGTTCTGGGGAAGCAGAGACAAGGATTCTAGGGCTTTCTGACAAGCCAGTCTAGCTGAATTATGAGCACAAGGGTTAGTGAGAGATCTTGTCTGAAAAAAATGGTGCAGAGAAATCGAGGATGACACTGACTTCCATGTATGTTAGACACACGCTCTCACACACGCGCATATACACATGCACAAGCAAAAAAGGAAAAGACAGAAAAAGTGATTATAGAAGTCAGTTCAGTGAAGAGCTACAGGCTGGTTGAGTGCTAGTTTATACACCAGCTTGTGCTTTGCACAAACTTCGGAAGGCAGCTATGCTCACCACTATACCACCAATGCATATATTATGCACAAACTTTGAGACTAGGCTCCAAAACAATTTTACGGTCATGATAATTACCTCAGTGAGTGTTGGGACAACAAACATACTTAAATATTGTCTATTTTTATCTCATATTTTTCTAATAATGGATGCCCATGAAATTGAATGAATTTAATTAATGTATACACATGCAATTTTGAAAAGGAAAATGTTTAGTCTGCTGTGTCTTAGTCATCTTTAGCTAGTCCATGTCCTTCTCATATGTTATCTATCACTCACTATACCATATTCACTAATTGTATCCCTACATATTTGTTTTGTATTTACCAATTATATTCCTTCATGTTTGTTCTGTATCAATTTAGTCATTGATCTATTAATCACTTTTTCATTTCATGTTAGCATACCCGTCTCACACATTTTAACAATTGAATAATAATAATATATTTACTACACATTTTCTATCATCATACATCTTTGTATTTTAGGCTATTTTTAATTTTGACTAAAACTTTGACAAATATCTTTTTGATATTTATTAATATTTTGTTATATTTTATATTAGTTATTTTTCTCACTGTTGTGCAAAATACCAGTCAGAAATTCATTTTTGTTCATAGTTTCAATCCATCTTGGTGGGGAAGGCATGCTGTAGTCGATAGTGGCAAGAGTATGTTGTTGGGGCTCCTCACATCTTGGGAGACAAGACACAGAGAAAACTAGACTGGAACTAGATGAGTTTATAACCCTTGAAGTCCACCTCTTCTGACTCACTTTTGTAAGCTAAGCCCCACATCCCAAAAGTTCCACAAGTACATGAAACAGTGCCATCAGCTGGGGACAAAGTGCTCAAATACATGAGCTTGTGGAGGACATTTCACAGTCAAACTTTTTAAGATTTAATATAAATCAGATAATTTTTCAGTGGTACAATTGTCAAATGAAGAGTTTAAACACATTGTGGGTACCTGATACATACTTTTAAAATGCCTAACAACATGCAGTTTATATCCTTTACCCACATTCTAAAACTAGTCTTACTTCTCGGATGCTTTTTTAAATTTAACAAATTGATAGGTTTTTTTAAACTTTTTTTAAAGTGAAGTCAATACTTTCCAACACACACACACACACACACACATATATATATATATATATATAGAGAGAGAGAATATGTGTGCACCAGATCCTCTAGACACTGCAAACAAACTCCAGATGCATGCACCACCTTGTGCATCTGGCTTATGTGGGTGCTGTGGAATGGAGCCTGGGTTCTTAGGCTTATGCAGGTAAGCGGTTGAACTGCTTAGCCATCTCTCCAGCCCTTACACTCCATTTTAACCATATTTAAGTTACAGTTTGCAAAATATTTTTTAAAACAAATATAATCTTTTACTTTTTTCACACTTGTCTATTATATGATAAACAATGTTATTGCTGGTCAGTGCTAAATATTTTGCAAAAACATTGTTGCTTCAAACAATAAAATTTATCCTAATCAAGCATTATTACATTATTTCACTGAGTTGACCCAAAATCAGTTCATATTAAGACATTTCTTTAATTAAAAAATAAATCTTATTCAGGTATGGTGGATCACATGTTTAATCCCAGCACTCAGGAGTCTGAAGTAGAATAACTGTTATGAGTTCAAGGCCAGCCTGAACTACAAAGTGAGTTCCAGGTCAGCCTGGGATACAGTAAGCCCCTGTCTCACAAAAGCAAATTTTATAAAGGTGAATTTAGAATTCTGGAGATTTCTACAAGTTGTCTGGAAGTTAATGGAAGCTTCCATTTGGGAGAACTGAAAAATAGTCTGCCTGTATAAAATTTCAATATCAAGAAATAGGTTTGAGGAGCCAGGCATAGGGGTGCATGCCTGTAAAGGCTGAGGCAAGAAGATTGCCAAGGGCTCAAGGTCAACCTGGGCTACAGAGTGAGTACTAGGCCAAACAGTTCTATAAAGCAAGACTCTCTCTCAGAAACAATAACAACAAGCCAGGCATGGTGGCACATGCCTTTAATCCCAGCACTCGGGAGGCAGAGATAGGAGGATCACCATGAGTTCAGGCCACCCTGAGATTACATAGTGGGATCCAGGTCAGCCTGAGCTGGAGTGAGACCCTACTTCAAAGAACAAAAAACAAAACAAAACAAAAAAACCAACAATAACAAAATAAGAGGTCTGGGCAGGGGGTAGGAGTTCAACTCAGTGATAGAGGACTAACCTATATTGTCCAAGGTCCTGGGTTCAATGTCTATTACAAGAAAAAGGAGACTATTTTTGCATGCTATTACAAACATTCAATGATACTAATCATAGAATTACCTAATTAAGACAACTGAACTTGTAGGATAATGCCAAGTACTGGGAAGCCCCTCAGATCACAGAATTATAAAAAAGTTATAATTGAAAGGACTGTAGAGGCCATATGAGGTTTCTCATGTTAGATGAAGAAACTGAGGCCCAAAGGCTGGAGAGATGGTTCTATAGAGCACTTGCCATGTGAGTGTGAGTACCCAAGTTCAGATCCCCAGACTCCATGTAAAAGCCCGAAAGTGTAGCTTCTATAATCCCAGCATGCTGACAGCAAGAATGAGGAATAATATCCTTGAAATTCTTGGACCAGCTAGCCAGACAAACAGCAGTAAACAATGAGAATCTGCCTAAAATAAGGTGGAAGGGGATGACTTGCACTCAAAAGTTGTCTTCTGAAATTCACATGTGCACTGTAGCCTTCAGACACCCACACATTCATGCACATGAACACAAAATACTTAAAGACCAAGCATATTTTTTTAAATTAAATGCCAGGCATGTTGGCTCATTCCTTTAATCCAGGCACTTGGGAGATTGAGGTAGGAGGTTTGCTGTGTGTTTGAGACCAGGCTGTAGCTACACAGTAAGTTCCAGGTCATCCTGGGCTAGAGTGAAACCCTACCTTGAAAAAAATTAAAGAAACTAAATCCCAAGGAGCTGGGATAGCTCTACAAATGGCCAAATTAACGAGGATGTAGCTGAGTTTGAATTAAAGGTTTAAGTGTCTCAATTCTCCTATAGAAATGTAAAGAAACCAGTGGTAACTTGTAACTTGATCTCAAATGCACCCTGTAGTAAATCAACCACTGAGAATTCAGATTAAAGGAGGGTATGGACAACAATTATTATGAACAAAGGTGTTTCTGAGTTTTAATAAATAAATAAAAATTAGTATAGTTTGCACATCTTGGATGTTCAAATGCTAGGAAAAATGCCCACCTCATGGGAAGTTCAGGATATATATATATATATATATATATATATATATAGTTCAGGTTCAACAAAAGTAGAAACTGAGGTAGATGGGAGACAACCATGTTGAGCACTGTAGGTTAAGTGTGTGATACAGATACAGTATTTGACATGATAGGTGATTTTAAATCCCAACATGGCCAACAACATCAAAGCCACGTCTAGTAAACATTGTGTAACTTCTGATCAGGAAATCCACCCTCAACCAAATGAAGAAAAGATTTCTCCGTTGAATCTTAAGTAATCCTGAAACATTTTAGTCCGTTTTGTACGTATTGGATGTATTACTGCAGCTCCTGCTCATTTGTCAGTTCTTTGTTCCTATAGATTGGCGTGGTGTAGAGCTCAGGATACTGTTGGAACCTGCCCAGGGGGCTGGTCCTCACTGCAGTTTGGCCACAATCAGCTGATTACATAGTACCTGTCCGACACATATACCCCAGACCTCCTCACAATTCCTGTGTGGTTCACTTTCAGTATGATGAGCCTCCTGACTCTTGCATCAGCTTTCAGGTGTTTTCAATAAAAGTAACCAGATGCAGGTGCAGTTATCTTTTGTAGCCCATAAATTTCATAAAGAACGCATTTCTGTTTTGAAGGACTGCCAAGGATTCTGGCATCTGAAACCTTGCTGTGCAGGCATGACCCTATAACCCACTTGCAACCCACAGCAAGACAACACAAACCCACCCCCCACAACTGTGCACCTGCTTTAACCTTCTGCAGAACCCACACCCAATTCATTCCCTAGCACTTTACGATCACCAAGGTACTATGACTGAGGCAGAATTCGGCTGCAAAGGCATCTGTGGGTATATCATTCTATCCATGCCAATGTATCTAAACTGGTTGTGCCAATGAACATTTATTTAAATGTGGCAGAAGAAACATAACATTTGAACAGATAAAGGACCCAAATAAACTCTATCTTTCAACTCAGAATGCCTGCAAAACACACGAAGGATACTTCCATTTCATGCAAATTTCACTGAATAAATATTCTCATTTGGAAAAGGATATAGCAGCTATGACCTAAAGATATATACAATTCATTTTAAACGACTTTTCAAGCCTAAACTGAATATCAAGCCTAAAGTAGAAAGCACTAGAAGGATGGCATGATATTTTGCAAACTGTCGCTAAAAAAAAAAAAATCTGGGCTGGGACTTTTGCTCACTGGTAGAGTATCTCCCTAGCCTAGTTAATGCAGGAAATAAATAAATACATACATAAATAACCATTCTGATTATTGATTTTTAAAATAATAAACCTGAATATTTACCTGAAAATGTGATAAATAGGATGATTCCACCTTGTAATTCAATATGTTAGGTATATGAAAAAAAAACTTTATAAGGTTATGCTTTTCCACATTTTCACTGATAAGTTGTTTTTCCCTGATGAGTTGTTTTTATAGCCCTAGCCATAATTTGATCACTTTACCTCAGAATACATCTGCTTGGACTGTGAAAGGTTTTAAAACCAGAAGTCTTACAGATGAGAGAAAGGGATTGTTATTTTCTTATTGACTTAGTGGGTTAGGTTTCAGCAAGGCAGCAAGGTCCATTTCAGACTGCACAGGGAGAAGACATGGGTAAGAACACTATTTATTTGTCCACTACTCGGGGGAACCCTTAGCTCACAAGGTGCCATAGGGAGCAGGGGATATGCCTGTTAGTAAGGAGTTTACTGTGTAAACCTGAGGACCAGAGTTCTATTCCCAATACCCATATAAAAATGCCCAACGTAGTGGCACATTCTTGTCACCCCAGTGCTGGCGAAACAGAAACAGAAGGCTACTTGGGGCACTCTGGCTAACTAACCAAATCAGTTATCTCCATGGAGAGCAACTGAGGAACCAATGTGATGAATACCCCTGGCCTCTACATATACTCATACACATGTGCACGTGCACACACACACATGTGCCATGTGCCCACACATATATGAACATGCATACATACTCATATTCACATAACATATCCATGCAATAAAAGTGGGTTGCAATGAATCAGTCAGGGGACAGAAGCACAGATGGGTGGTGTGTAGGTGATTCACAGAAATATACTCTAAGCTATAGCATACCTAGGTGTGATTGGCAGGTAATGAATTGACAGTACTACTCAAAATATTCATTTAAATTGTTCCAGAGGATAGTTGTTTGCTGCTCCAGCAAAGGTCCTTCTGTTGAGAGATTTGTCCACAGGATGGAGATATTGGGAGGTGGTGTGCAACATTTAAGAGGTGGGATTACTGGAAAGCCCCTAGGCTATGAGGACCACTGATTTTGGAAGGGGTTAAGGATGTTTCATAGGGTCATGGTTAGTTCTTTGAGCCTGAACTCTGAGTCTCTCTGCCTCCTTGTTTAGAGATGAAGTTATTGGGTATAGCTTGGTAGAAGAGCACATGATTAGCTGGATTTAATTTCCACCACTGTGGAAAAAAGTACATCTACACTTTCCATCCACCATTTGCTGTTTAAATCAAGAGGTAAGCCCTCATCAGAGCTAGCATCATGATGTTTGGACTTAATTTTCCAAAGCAATGAGCTAAATGAGCCTATTTTAATTATAAAGTTAGCCTGTCCTGGTATATTGTTACACCAATGAAAACCTGGCTAATATACATCTCTACACTTACAAAGTTACTCAGTCTTTTCCACCCACAGATAACTAAAATGTGAGCTACAAGTGAATTTCTCACATACGTATGGTTATGAGTCTTGTCGTCAAAATTAACCTGATTTATTCCAATGGTTGTTCTTTTTCTTATTTCTTAGGCAATTGCACCAATTTTCTCCTTGCATCTACCCATGTATGCATCCACACTTTTGTTTTAGGAAAGAAGAATGTAGATGAAATTAGTTTAAAATATTATATAGTGGATTGCACTTTTTTTTGCTAAACTGAATTCCACTTTATTTTGATGTGTGTGTGTGTGTGTGTGTGTGTCTATGTGTGTGCACATGTGTGTATGCACACTCCTATGTGTGAGTGCAGATCACTCATACCATGGCATGCATAAGGAGGTCACTGGACAACTTTTGGGTGTCATTCTTCACCTTATTTGTGATAGGGGTTCTCATTGTTCCTTACTGTGTTTACCAGTCTAGCTGACCTGCAAACCGGCAAAGAGATTTCCAATCTCCACCTCCCATCTCTTTTAAACATGGTGGGATTACAAACACAAGCCACAGTGCTCAGCACAATGTAGGTTCTGGGGATCCAAATTTAGTTTCTCATGCTTCTGTAACAATTTCTAAATAACCCAGCCACACATGCTCATGCAAGCAATCCTAATTAAACTCAGTGGGTCACGAAAAAGACATCAAAGTAGAGTGGGACAAGTAGAAAATAAGAAGGGGAGGTAATAGGAAGTGAATATGGTTTAAATACATCATATACATATATTAAAATGGCAAACAAATAAAAATAAGTATTTATTTAGATAAAATCTCACTGAGAAATATCTTTAATCCTCCTCCAATGGATGATGAATTTTTTTGCATGTATTACTTGGTTATATGCATTTTTCTTTTGTAGTAAAATGGTTTATCTAAATAAGTGCTATCCATATTCAACAAGACCCCAATGATGTAGGTGTAGCCCCAGGGCTTGATTCCAGACCCACCCATTAATATGAAATTCATTTCTAAAAGTCCAGAGGTCTGTCCCCTGCCTTAGCTTTGAAAGGAACAATATTAGTACTTGGGGCTTATTTACTGACAAGCCAGGCCCCTTTGGGGAGTTTCTGACCCTAGTCACTCCAAGCAGCTGGGGTCAGTAGGGGAGGAAGGTTGAGGCCTGTTCTAATTAACCTGAAATCATTTGAGTGTCACTCCTGATTTTCAGTAATTTCTGTCTTCCTAAATTGATTCCTGAGCTCTGCTGCCTCTCAGTTTACACATAATCATGTCAGTATAATTCCTCAAAAGTATATCAAATTGCAAATTTCCCATTTTAAAGTGGAAGGTCAGGATTTTTGCATATACACACATGTACAAAATAATATTTTATCTGGAAATGGTAGAGTGTTCTAGTCTATGAGAAGGAAAACCTTGTAAAGTTAGTACAACAAGGCATGCTGGCTATGGTGGCCCCAAATACACAATTTAAGCAGAAAAAGAACACTGTAAATCAAGAAAGCTAGGCGAACACTTGTTAGCAACATACAAGGGATATATTTTAAGATTGTTGTAAATTTCCAAATTGACAACCACAACAGTGTCTAACATAACTCACAAAGACAGTGAAGTTGCTGGTAGTGCCTGATTTCAGTATCTAGACAGAAAATATGTAGTCAAGACAGGACACATATAAGAGAAATAGCCTTTACAATGGACAAGAAAAAGAAAAAATAATGTACCAAGCCTAGGAGGTCTACAGGTCTCAATGAAACACCATGAATCTCAAGGATAGATTTATGCAAATGAATTTGTATCATTATCTCAATAAAATTCATAACCATTACTGGTTGTGGAATTTTAAGGTTTCTCGTGGATGGTGCAAAATGCGCTCGCTGTGTTGTTTGTACAAGATGAATGGAATCCAAGACACCCTACAGTCAACACAGGTCCAGTTATCCAGGCCACTCTGGGTTCATCTTAAGTACATACCTAAAGAATGAATAAACAATACCCAGAAATTATTTGGCAGGAACTAACATAGTAGGTCTCTCTGTTTGGGATATGGCTGTATTTCAGGTCCCCCATGATGGCATGAAGTTATCTTCATGTGTGTCTTCCATTTGAAAAATATGAAGTATTTTTCCACCAATCAATTTTTCTTAATTTTACAGAGACATGTTGTTAGTGCAAAAGTTAAAAAAATCCCTGGCCTTGAGAAGATAGCTCAGTGAATAAAGTGCTTCCCACTAGCATAAGGATCTGAGTTCGATTCTCCAGAAACCATGTAAAAATGCTTGGTGTGGGGCTGGAGAGATGACTTAGCAGTGAAGGCTTGTTGCAAAGCTGAAGGACTCACATTCAACTCTCCAGGTCCCACACGAGCCAGATGTACAAAGTGACATGAGCATTCGAGGTTGCACATACACACAAGGGAGCACACATGTCTGGAGTTTGATTGCAGAAGCTAGAGGCCATGGAGTCCCCATTCTATCTGGCATAAAAAAAGGCCAGTCTGTTAGGCTTGCTTCCAAAACTATGCCAGGTGTGTTGGGGAGATAGGCAAGAGGATCCCCTGGGCTCACTGGCCAGCCAGTCTAACGTACTTGGTGAACTACAGGTTCTGTGGACAAGCCTGTCTCACAAAATAAGGTAGAGAGTAATTGAAGAAGATACCTGACATTGAACTCTGGCCTTCACACACACACACAAATCCATACACACAAACATGTATGCACACATATACCACACACACAAAAACATTCTGTGAACATGTCAAATATAGAAAAATCAAATGGTTAATGTTTTGACATACTAGTTAGTTTTAAAATCAATTTGATTTTAACATGGATAGTGGAAACATTCAATCATTTATCCCAAATATGCATGAGGGACAACTACCATGGAAGGAAACCCTCAATAAGTGTTTGCCTCTATTTTTTATTAAAATGTGTGAAGTACAACTGGCCATGATATTGAATGCCTATAATCTAATCACTCAGGTGGTAGAGGCAGGAGGATTGCCAATTCAAGTCTAGTGCCTGGGGTATAATGAAACCCTGTGTCTAAAAGAAACACCCAACAACAAAAATAAATATGTGAGGCATATGCCCTAAATAAGTATAAAAACTGTTTTCTAACCACTAGTGCAAATAAGCTATTCATGTCTTCATATATTTTTTTCTGTGTGCATTTTTTTCTTTTTATTTATTTATATTATTCTGATTTTACATTCATAGTATTGGTTACATTGTCCTCCTCCCTGTCCTCCCTCTTTCAAAGGGACCCTCATCAATGGGGAATGTGGGTCGTGCATTGTGAGGTTAGTCAAGAGTTCTGGGGTATAGGCCCCAGTCTCTGTGCATAATGCCCCAACTTGTGACTCTAACAATCTTTCCGCCCCCTCTTCCGCAAGTTTCCCTGAGCCACATTGGGGTCATTTTAGTTCTGTTTCAGTGATGAGGTTTTGGGAGCCTCTGTGTCTCTGGATCTCTGGCTTAGTGGGAGTTAGATGTTCTCTATGTTTATCTCCTTCAACCATTTTCTGGTGTCATGATCCCCAAGAGCGCTGAACTCTTGCCCTTCCCCTGCGTTGTTCTATGGTTTCAGCTGGGGCCCTGGTGAGGTGTGGTTAGCTGATCCTCCCTTCAGGTTCGTTGTCCATCTGAAAAAAGATAAGCAAATTCTCCAACAGAGAGAGAAGTTAGTACTAGATAGAAGGGATGACCATATATGTTTTGGAGGGAATTTTATATGCGTTGGCTCTCTTCTAGCCCACATTTGGTGGTATCTTGCTCTTGGAGACTGAGCTTATTTTTTGTACCTGGTTTTGACTTATTTCCCAGTTCCAGCAATGAGTTGCATTCCACTGAGTGGACATGTTAGCCAAATCAAGAGCAGTTGGTTACCCACCATGGCTGTTTGCCACTACTGCACTTGTATGAGCATTATGTCAAGTTGTTTCCTGGTGGGTATCTTAGACTGCAAGTTGTTTGGACCAATGTCGGACATTTTCCCCCAGTTGCTCGTGTAGCACCCTCTGGTACTAGACTAGCTAACTGTCTGGGGACTGACCTTCTTCCAGATTCTGGCCAGGTCTCTCTGTGTTTGGTCTCACACACTTATGCTATCTTCGACAGTAGGGTCTTACCATTAACCTTTGGTGGGTCACCAAGAACTCTGACAGAAATCTGTCTTTTTTTTGGGGGGGGGTAACCTTGTAGGTGTCTCGGATCAAGAGCTCATTGTGGAGTTTAACCCCATGCTGGCACTGGGAGTTTCAAGTCTGCACCTAGAAATGTGAGGGAAGAAAAAGATAGATAATATTATAGAGGAAGTGAGTATAGAGAGGAGAGGTAGGAAGAGAGAGTGAGAGGGAGAGAGAGAGAGAGAGAGAGAGAAGCAGGACAAGGTTAGGGTTAGCCTTCATGATGCTCTCTCCAGATTCCTGTGATTTGGGTGTTCCCTCTGCGGGCCTGCTGAAGGATCAATGTTTTAGCCTGTTGTTCAGAGTAAAGGTTTTTATAGCATCTTTTCCTTTTGGGTCCCAATTGTATCCCTGCCCCTTGTCCTTCCCCCTACCCTCTCGTTCCCTCCCACCCTTACCTTCCCCCCATCCCACCCCCCCTTGTCTGTTTGTTAGGTTTGGCTGCATGTCATGTAGATTCAGGTTAGGAGTGACAGATAAACGAGACCATGTGATGATTATCTTTTTGTTCTTGGGTGAGCTCATTGAGGATGATCTGTTCCATGTTTGACCATTTTTTTCAAATTTCCTTATTTCATCTTTCCTTACTGCTACATAGAATTCCATAGTGTAGATATACCACATCTTTGTAATCCATTCATTTAGTGATGGACACCTGGGTTGATTCCAGCTTTGTGTTATTATGAATTGAGCAGCTATAAACATGGTTGAGCAAATGTCTCTGGTCTGAGGTTTGGAGCCTTTAGGGTAAATGCCCAACAAGGGAATAACTGGATCCATTGGTAGGTCTATGGTCATCCTTTTCAGGAGTCTCCATATAGCTGTCCATAATGGTTGAACCATTTTACATTCCTTCTGTGTGCATTTTTAAAATATTAGATCCTTATTCTATATAAACAAAGAATACTGGTTTAAAGAACATTTGTCAGTGAATTGGAGGATTTCTAAAGTACATAAATTAAAAAAAAATGTAGTGCCTCTGAAATGAATCATTTTTTGATGATTCAACCCTTTTTGATTATTTAATTCAATTATTTTGCTCTTTTATTTCAAATATTGGTTTCATTACATTTAAAATACTAATATCAAATAATTAACATTTGAAATACATGGAGACTATCCTATGCTTTTTTTTTTTTTTTTTGGCTTTGTTTGTTTGAAGTAGGGTTTCAATCTAGCCCAGGCAGACCTGGATTTCACTATGCAGTCTCAGGATGGCCTCAAACACATGGAAATCCTGGCCTCAAACTCAAGGCGCTCCTTCCATCTCCACCTCCAGAGTGCTGAGATTAAAGGCATGCACCACCATGCCTGGAAGAAACTATTGTGTCTTAATAGTCGAGATTTTTCCTCATCTCTCTTCCCGTCTAAAATACTAAAATGTGAGGGTGTAGCTCAGTGATATAGCACTTACCTAGCATGAGCACAGCCCTGATTTTTATCCCTAGTACTACCAAAAAAAAAGATTAAAAAAAATAAACATGGAAGAAAAGTTATTGGTTGAGAAGAATAAAAGGTTTAGTGGTTGTTGGAAAGGAACAAGAGAAGAGAAGCAAGTGTGATAAAAACACATTATATACATGCATGAAATTGTCAATGTGAAAATATAATAAAATATAAAATAACCAAAGAAAAAGAAGTAGTTATTTTTTTTTACTGTCTTTCTTAATATTTTCTTTTTGTTGCTGTTTGGAGACAGTTTCACTCTGTGGCCTAGGTTGGCATGAAACTCACTGTGTAGCCCTGGCTGGTCTCTAACTCTTCCCTCTAGCTCAGCTGCTCATGTGTCGCGATTATAGCCATGCACGACCATATGGTCAGCTAAGAGTTCTGTTTTAGATATTCAAAACATGACAATAAAATTAGGATTCTTAAAAATTACCTTCATATTTTCCCTCTATTGTTTATTGAAAAGTGAGTGTCAAAATGCATAAATGTCAACAATTAATGTCAGTGCCCTCTAGTATGCAATCTATCCTACTGACAGATGTGTTGTGACAAGCCTTTCACAGACGTGCAACCAAACAGTCTCAGCTCAGAATCAAAAGAGGACAATTAAATAAGTGGACATGCACATCTGACAGGAAGTTTTGTCTTAAGGTTCATGTCATAATATCCTAAGTAACAGCACTCCTCTCTCAGAGCAAACAATGCAAATTTAGATGAGGGCTGGTATCTTATTGTAGCTATGCCAGTAGTATTCAAAATGACACATGGAAGTGGAGTGGCTTTGTACAAGAAGCCAGGGAAAACATTAGGGAAAATGGAAGAATCACTCCATATAAACTCAATATTGCACATACACAATCTTTCAAGTAATGAGATCACTTAGTCAGATATGATGCATGAATGATTGCATTTGGAATAGAAATGTACTCAGCTTCTACCTCCAGAGAGATCAGTATGTAGCAAATGTATGAAGACACTATACTTTGAAAATACTCCCAAATGCTGTTTGTTTATTCTCCCTGATTCTGATGGACACAATTAAAAATGTTTGTGATAACTTTGACCATGAATGGAGCTGTTACAAGAAATTCACCCATGGGAAGATTAGAGGAACCAAAGGTTTCATGGGACACAGCTTTCATCTAAATATTGCTGTTTCACTTAGAAAACTCCCAGCAGAGCAGGGAGACACTAATGGAACTGGCGCTTTCCATAAATATCACTGGGAATGCCAAAACCTTAGGGACTTCACTCAGCTAGCAACTAAATAGTGATGGACAGATGTAGAGTTAAGCTTATAACCCAACCTTATTTTAGAAGCATGGGGTTGTAGGGTAGCATGTTTTAGGAAGAGAGACTTGCTAAGTTAATGATTGTCACAGTTTTTTTTTTTTTTTTTTTTTTTTTTTTGCAAAGGCAGCTTACTTTTCTTAAGCCAAGACCATTGGGATTATTTTTTCAAGTCTCTTTTCCTACAAAAGGAACACCCATCCATGAAGTTTTTACTAGAGCTCAAAAGCAGGTGCTGGGAGATTGATCAGTGGACAGAGCACTTGCTCCACAAGCATTGATTGGTTTAGTTGTTTAGTTTAGTTTAGGTAATTACATCTGAATCTGAGTTCAGCTCTCCAGATCCCACACAAAGCTGAGAGCTGTAGCAACAGCATTTGTAGTCTCAGTGTGCCTACAGCAAGAAGGAAGGCAGAAAAAGAATCACCTGGAAGCTCACAGTCCAGCTACCATAGCAAACACAGCAGTGAACAATGAGAGAACCTGCCTCAAACAACGTCGGAAGCGAGGACCAACAACCAAGGATGACCTCTGACCTCCATACATGTGTCATGACATGCACACCTGCACTCACACTCATAAATGCACACACACTCACACACAAAATAATTCAAAATCACCACCTCACAGTATGACGTGCAGAACGAAGACACAAAGAATCCTCTGCCGAAGTCATCCATATCCAGAGACTGGAAATGCATACGTCTTGTGAGATTTCATGAGGCATGCCATTTATAAGTGATTAAAATCCTCATCATGCATGTATCTGCAATGCAAAGAAGTTAGTGTACGATATATCAAAGAGAACACAAGATGTGGGTAGAAAAAGACTTTGGTTCCTGATAAGGTCTGTACTTGACTTGTTCCCCCAAAGGTTCATGTGATAGAGGCTTGCTCCTTCTGTTGTCATGTGAGAAATGGTGGGATCTTTAAGATTTAGTGCCTATGGGAGGTCAGTATGGGTGTATCATTAAAAGGGATTATCATCTGGCCTGGGAATTCAGTCTCTCCCTCATTTCTTGTCTCCCTTTTTACTATGTGCTTCCACCAGAGTCAAGGCAAAGCTGGAGGCATGTCCTTGAGTCCTCATCTCACAAAGAAACCTCTTTTCTTTGTAAGTCTCCCAACTTCATCTACTACATTATAGTAAAAGAAAATGGACCAATGTAGTTCTAAGCTGTAAGTGTATGGAAGGTCTTTCTTGGAAGATTTTAGGCCATATCTAATGCTTTCAAAATACCACGAGTTGTTCTTCACTGTTCTCCTCAAGCAGGCATTCATTGTCTTGGAGCTGATTTCTCTAAAAGGAACACATAATATATGTTGTGTATCTGCCAAGTGTTCACGTCTGCATTGCATTGCATTTGTGATCCCTTGCATGCTGCCAGCTCTCTGACCAGAAGTATCCAACATTGCCTTAGTTAAGCCCACATTAGCTTTGCTTCAGAGCAAGAAATAGGATATTGTGACTGAGGATACAAACATAAGCTGTCAATGAATGGTTCATTCATTCCCTTAGCAAGTATCATGTGAGTGTTTCTGACTGATGTAGTTTTGTGTTAGACAGAGTGTCTATTATAGAAAAGAGGTTCCAGGGGCAGACAAGAATGAACAGAGTAACATAAAACTCCTATATAAAATGAAAGATCAAGAAAAATTAGAGATATGTTTGGGATGTAGACAAGCAAGCATCCTTAAAATATCCTAAGTACAGTCTCTGGGTATTTGATAAATAACAAGAGAATTCCATTCAAGGGAAAATCAAAGGATGCCTAAAGGACAAAGTAGCTTTTGAACACATCAGGTAGAATTTAATTTGGAAAAAAAGATAAACGTGGTCAAGGAGGAAAGGGAAACTAAATGAATCCAAAAGTGATTTTTAAATGTACTTATCACAAAAGTTACAAGTATTAATTATTTTATATTCCTAAATTATAATATCACTTTGTACTCCATAAATATATGATGGGCCAATAGCAAAATTGGAGGAGGGGCTGGAGATATAGCTGTCAGTAAAGTGCATACCTTGCAAGCATGGGAACATGAGCTCAATACCCCCAAACCATGTTAAAACAGCAAGTTGTGCGTGGCACATACTTGTAACCCCACCACTGGGAAGGTGGAGATGAGTGAATCTCTGTGTTTACTGCTCAGCCACTATAGCCTAATTAGGCAAGTTCCAGGCCAATGAGAGATTCTGTTTCCAAAAAGTGGTGGACAGCACCTGAGGAATGGCACCAGAAGTTTTTCTCTGATCTCTACAGACATGTACTTGTACATATACATAGATGTACATATACATAGATGCACACACATACAAATATGTCAAAATATTTAATTTTATTTTGACATTTTGTGACAGGATTTCATGTAGTCCAAGCTGGCCTCAAACTCACTATGTAGCTGATACTGAACTTCTCATCTTCCTGCTTCTACCTCCCAAGTGCCACCATACCTGGATAAAACATTTTTCTTTAAAAATAATTGGAAGGTACAGGAGTGGTGACACACACCTTTAATCTCAGCACTTGGGAGGCTGGGGTAAGAGGATCACCATGAGTTCGGGCCTAACCTGGAACTAAAGAGTGAGTTGCAGCTCAGCATGCGTTAGAGTGAGACCATATTTCCAAGACAAACAAACAACAACAACACCACAAAGAATTGGAGGCAAGCTTTCAAAAGTCAGAAGAATGTCTCATCTTCCAAAATGGCTTCCAAAGTACTTTGTGAAAAGAGAAAAATTATAACAATATTAAAGAAGCTGGGCTGGAGAGATGACTTAGTGGTTAAGGCACTTGCCTGTGAAGTCTAAGGATCAAGGTTCCATTCTCCAGGTCCCACATAAGCCAGATGCACAAGGAGTTCATGTGAAGTGGCTAAAGGCCCTGGCACACCTATTCTCTCTCTTTCTCTTTCTCTAATAAATAAATAAAATAAATATAAAAAGAAGCTGTCAGATACTATATTAAAACAGTGGCTCCTTGTGGGTAGCATGCATATATGATGTGATGTCAGCTGTGTGGTATTTTTCTGTAAAACCTGTCAGCCCAAAATAATAGTCTGGAAAATATTAAGCAAACAGAAATAAAGGCATTCTTTACGATAGCTGGACAGGCATGGTCCTTCTACAACTGGTCATGGCCACCAGAAACAAGGAAATTCTAGGTTTAACTAAGGAAAAGTTTAACTAAGATAAGTACATGTGATGATATGCCCATGATTGAATTCTGGAACAGGAAAGGGAAATTAATGGTATAACAGCAAACTCCATATAAAATCTATGTTTAGTTTAAAATGTAAGATCATTGCTTCCTTAGTTGTAGTAATAAAAAATACAAGGGCTGGAGAGATGACTTAGCAGTTAAGGCGCCTGCCTCCTAAGCCTAAGAACGCTGGTTCCAATCTCCAGGTCCCACATTTAGCCAGATGCAAAGTGACACAAGGGTGCAATGCCACACTTGACCACAAGGGGGCGCACACATCTGGATTTTGTTCACTGCAGCTGAGAGGCTGCTGGTGCACCCATCTCTATCTGTCTTCCTCTCCTTCTCCCTCTCTCTGTGTCTCTCTCCAAAAAAAATAGAACTGTAAGATAATGGGTATCTCTGGAATATATTTACAACTTATTTATAAAATATAAAATATAAATACAAATATAAAAGTGTTCCAAAAAGAATAGTTATTCTTTTCTGGCTGAAGGAGATAAACACAGAGAACATCCAACTCCAACCAAGCCAGATATCCAGAGACACAGAGGCTCCCAAAACCTCATCACTGAAGCAGAACTAAAATGACCCCAATGTGGCTCAGGGAAACTCACAGAAGAGGGGGTGGAAAGATTGTTAGAGTTACAAGCTGGGGCATTATGCACAGAGACTGGGGCCTACCCCCCAGAACTCTTGACTAACCTCACAATGCATGACCCACATTCCCCATTGATGAGGATCCCTTTGAAAGTGGGAGGACAGGGAGGAGGACAATGGAACCAATACTATGAATGTAAAATCAGAATAATATAAATAAAAAAATTATAAAATCTAAAAAAATAGATATTCTTTTCTAAACTAAATGGAATAATAGAAGGATGAGTAATGACAAATTAAAGTTGATAGGTGTGTTGGTCACAGTAGGAAAAGTAATTATCTATGAAGGTGAGATGATCCAAAATGAGGACATACTTAGAAGGTTGATGAACTAGTAATCAAGCTATAAACGTGATTCACAAAAGTGCAAACTGAAATGTCAAGAGAAAGAACTTTTGATCAAGGTATAAATGATGGATTTCATAGGGAAGAGGTTTTTTCATGAGAAATTTGTAGATGAATGAGATTTTGAGCCTGAATTCTAGGCGGGGGGTGGAATAGCACTATTATTACTACAAATGAAATCTTGCAAGGAAAAGTTGGACTTCAAGAAAGGAGAACACATCCCACAAGACAAGGATCTCACAATTTCATAGGTAATGGTGGAGGACTCTCTGGTGCTACAAAGCCTAACAGCTTAATTCATGCACAGTGCATAGAGAGAGGAGTCAGAAATCTCATCTTGGAGTTGTAGGCCTTGGAGAAGGGAGATAAAGATGAACTAGAGGTGAGGAGGCATAAGTAGAGTATTCTGGCTAGGAGATTAAGGAAGACAGTCCAAAGGGAATTTCAGGAGTGCTACAGAGCCTCAAAGTACGATCTGAGATGCACAGCTACATACTATTGATGTTTGAGGTTTGCTGATTCTTTGCTATGGGACCTGCCTTGAGCATTATTATTTCTTTCAAAAAGAAACACTACCTCCTGGTATCTGTGGGATGATTTCTGCAGATGGGAAATATTTGCATCCTGTGTGTGTGTTTTCAAGGAAGCTAAAGTTTCACAAAGACTAATTTCCTCCTCAAAGTAGAGAGAAATATCTTATTTTTGCAGGCACAAATCCCAACTGGATCCATCTCCTGGGCCACACACAGAGCCCAAAATGCCCAAGAAAATTCATTTGTTATGTGCATGAGATGACACTCTTTGTAGAACAGTACAGCTGCTTAGAACAGATGTGAGGAAAACAGAAACATGATGTGAGCCATGGAAAGGCAGCATTTTCCAAAGAGTCTGCCCACTTGATTTTTCATTTGTTTACTGGTTTGCCCAATAACTTGATTTCTTCTGTGTTTCTTCTTTGCTCATATATTTCATTGGAAGGGTACACCATCCTATGATCTGTATGCCACCATGAATGTTGTTTGTGACAAGGTTTTCTGAAGGAAGATGCTGTGAAGAAGTAGTCATTTCTGAGATCTTTGCAGGCATCTATGGGACAAAACACTTTTAGCAAAGTATTGTTTCAAGACAATGCCCTCATTGTGCTATGATGAGAACCTTTCACCTGTAAGACATTCCTCCCCACAGCCCATAACCCCAGGGTAATGCTCCAAAAAACATCAAGCCAATGCACCTGGATGGATAGCTATAAAACACCCAAGCAACATTCATCAAGTTTGCAAGATCTTGTGAAAGAATGAAAGACAAAGAAGTTGCTGCACCTCAGAGTGGGCAAAGAAGGCACTATCATGTGGGTCCAGAATGAAATTTTAGAAAACAAATGGAGCATTAGTAGAAAATTGAGAGAAGCTCAATCAACTTTTGAGTTTACCTGATAGTATTGTACAAAAAACCTGTTCATATGTTACTATTAGTGCAATAGTAGTAAGAGGTCCATAGAAGTGCAATGTTTTTGTTTTTGCCAACTTTTTAATTTATTTTTTTCAATTCTCTACATGTGGACAATGTATTTGGTCACATTAACTTATCACTTTTTCCTCTTCCAATGCCCACTAAACTTCTTCTTCCGTACTAGTCCCCTACCACTATCATGTCTTCTTGTGTATTTTGTATAATGACCCACTAAGTTTAATCAGGGTTGCTTGCATGACTGTGGAGTTATTTACTGGAGTATGGGGAACTTGTCAGTGGACACATCAATGGAGAATATGAACCCCCTCCACCATCAACCATTAACTGACATTAGATCTTCAGGGAGGATTGGAGTCTCATAAGCTCTTGCCCATCAATAATGGAAGTTGATGAGCTCAATCTTATGCAGTACTTATGTAGGTAAATGCAGCTGTTATGAGTTCATGAGTGCAATGGCCATATCATGTCCAGAAGAGAGTGCTCCAAAGAACTCCTCCATATTATAGCAGGAAAGGCATACTGGAAGGAGCATGAAGCAGCTAGTTACCTCTTGTCCATAGTGAAGAAGCAGATAGTGATGAAAGCTAGTGCTCAGCTAGCTTTATCTTTTCATCTCTAGTCCAGGACCCCAGCCCATGGAATGATGCTATCCCCAGTTAAGGTGGGTCTTCCTAACCAAGATAATCCCTCACACACATACCCAAAGGCTCAAGTCCATGGCAATTCTAGGTTCTGTCAAGTTGACAACTAATGAATCCATCACAAATGTATGGTAAATAGTATCTGCAGAAGCATAAACTATGGTGAAGGCAAACTTTTGGTAATAGAGGCTTGAGATATAATGATGTATCTATGTGGGGTTCTCCATACACAGGAGTGTAAGTGTGACAAAATTTAACCTCTCTAATTCTGCATTCCTCATACATTAAAGGGGGAATAAAGATGGCTGTTTCATTCTACTTGAGTATTAAGTAAAATAATCTATGGAAAACTATCACTCTTATCTGGCACCTAGTACACATTTAAATGAAAGTTTCTCCTAATTTTGTGTAATTGTTCAATGCACTCAAGATATTCACATCCCCAAATCTTCCTATGAGGGTATTGTCATATGCATGCAAATTTTCAGTGATATATGCTTCTACCACCACTATTGCTATGGAAGGAAATTCATGGTGACCAATGCCCAGTGCAACTCATTACTTTGCTGTGCTTACTACTGGTGGACATCAATTCCACAGGGACACAATGTCTTGTCCTATGTCAACTGTAATCCTAGTATGAAGTTCATATGTAACATGATCACTATCATCCCTCTTTTCAATAGTAGTGGCTGCTTTGAGAGGTATTTTCTGTACACAAATCTTTCCTCGCCTCTCTAGACTTCTCATTCATGAAGTAAGAAGGAAGGACAGAACAACATTTCCAAAGGAGGCAAGAAAACAAGGCAAGGTTTTTTTTTTTTTTAAGAGAGAGAGGGTGAGGAAGACATATAGAAATGGGCACGCCAGCAGCCTCTCAGCTTCTGCGAATGAAATCCAGATGTGTGCGCCCCCTTGTGGTCAAGTGCGGCATTGCGCCCTTGCATCACTTTGCATCTGGCTAAACGTGGGACCTGGAGATTGGAACCACTGGAGAGTGGAACCAGCGTTCTTAGGCTTAGGAGGCAGGCGCCTTAACCCCTAAGCCATCTCTCCAGCCCAAGGCAAGGTTTTTGAAATGAATTATTTAGTGTGTTGAGTTCAAGAAAGAAGGTTCCATTTTGTGGTGATGATTGTTGCTATACGAATTTATGGGTTAGCTGAGAATCAGCTCTGTGAGAGTTACAATGGAAACACCCAATGACCACAGCAGTTAAATATGCTAAAAGGTATGGTCCATTCACACTTCATCATTCTGGGGTGTGAGAGTCTGGAAGCTATGCTGAGTCAGATTCTAACACTGAGCTAAAAGTGTTGCTTTTACAATGAAACCAGATCCTCCCATCTACACTTTCATTGAAAGATGAGTAAACCATATGGAAAATGGAATACATTTTAAAAGAGTATGTGTGTGTGTGAGCAAGAGAGAGAAAGAGAGTTTCTTTGTTTAATTAGTTATATTATATTGATAACAAATAAAAATCACCAAGAAAGGAAGGGACAAATTATTGTCAAGCATTGTATCCATGCACAGTTGTGTTAATTGCCATCCATCATTATAACAAAATACCTGAGATAATTAGCTTAAAAAGAAAAGGAGTTGGACAGAAGAGATGGCTCAGTGGGTAATACTCTTATCCTGCAAGAATGACGACCTGAGTTTAGATCACAAGAACCCATATAAAATTGCAAGTGTTGCACATGACTGTAATCCTAGTGCTGGGAAGATGGAGAAAAAATCCCCATGTCTGTCTTGCTAGCTAGTCTAGCTTAATTAGTGAGCTCTAGGTTCAGTGAAAAACCCTGAATCTATACAGTGACTGAAGAGGATACCTGAAAACAACATCAGGGCTCCACATACACACTAACACATGTGGACCCACATACACATGAGCATATATACAATGATATGCATACAACGTATGGATGCCAAAAGAGAGTATATGTGTGGTAAAAGAGAGACAGGAAGAGAGAGAGAAAGAAAGAAAGAGAGACAGAGAAAGAAAGGTTGAACCAAGCATAGACTTGGCTACCATGTACTAAAGAAATTGAGGCAAGAGGATTGCTTAAACCCAAGCATTTGATGCCAGCCTGGGAATCACAGAGTTGAGAGAGAGAGAGAGAGATGCATTTGCTTTCTTTAGTGGTTTTAAGGTTGTGATCTCAGGCCATGATGAAATGGACTCAATGTCTTGGGTGCCCTGGTAAGGTTTTCAAATGGCAATGCTATGATCATATAGTACAGTGAGTGGCTCACCTCATAGGAAGCATATGGGAGCAGGAAAGGACCAAGGTCTCCTAATCTTTCAGTAACATAAAACTCTCCCCATAGTCACCGCTTCCTAGCCCATGGGTCTTTGGGTGACATCTAAGATCCAAACTACAGCTTCAATACTATGCCCAGAGTAATAAGGAATATTGTGGTAAAAATAATAATGCCAATTGTAAGGGCTTTGCCATCAAACCTAGGTGTGTGCCTGAGTTCTATCACTTTCTTGCTGGTTAGAGATTTACTGGATGCTTATTTATTTATTTTTAACTTATTTTTATTAGTTATGGACATACTTAGTATGTAAACACCACATGTTGGTACCATCCTTTTCCTCATCCCTGCCCCCTTTTCCAAAAAGGCCCTTTTCGTTGGGGATGCAGGTCATCCCCATGGGGATGGTAGGTCATGCATTCTGGGGGGAAGCAGTCAGTTATGGGGGAGAGGCAATGTGCATAATGTCCCAACTTGTGTCTTTAATAATCTTTCTGCCCCTCTCTGCAAAATTCCCTGAGCCATGTTGGGTGCATTTTAAGTCTACTTCAGGAATGGGCTCTTAGGAGCCTCTGGATCTCTGGTTTGGTAGGTGTTGAGTGTCCTCAGTGTCTATCTCCTTCACTCTTGTGCTGATATCAGGTTTACTAAGAAAGCAACACTCTTGCTCATTTCCCCAATTCCTCTGTGGTTTCAGCTGGAGCCAGGGTGGAGTGTGATGGGTCCTTTATCTCCTCAGGTCCCTCTCCAGTCTAAAAAACAGAAGCAGATACTCCAACAGAGAGTGAAGTCAGCACCGGTTAAATGGGATAACCATTATTAATTAGAGAGAATTTAATTGGGATAGACCCTCTTGGAGCCCAAGATTAGTAGGAGCTTGATGTTGGAAATCAAAATCATCATCTGGATATGATTCTGACTTGTTTCCCAGTTCCAGATATGCTTTCCTTTCCACTGAGTGGATCTGTTAGCCAACCAAGAGCAGTTGGTTACCCACCATGGCTGTATGCCACTATTGCACTTGTGTGAGCATCATGTCAGGTTGTTTGCATCTTAGTAGCTTAGGCCTCAAGTTGCTTGGACAGATGTTGGCCACTTTCCCCTGG
The DNA here is from genome assembly GCA_036365145.1 of Orientallactaga sibirica. Classification (NCBI taxonomy): domain Eukaryota; kingdom Metazoa; phylum Chordata; class Mammalia; order Rodentia; family Dipodidae; genus Orientallactaga; species Orientallactaga sibirica. The sequence continues at coordinate 5,080,289 of JAEOAD010000982.1, forward strand.
TAGCTCCTTCCAGTATTAGACAAGATTACTGTCTGGGGACTGGCTCTCTTCTGATTCCAGGCAGGTCTCTCCATGTTACCTGCCAACAGCATATGGTGTCTTCAGCAGTAGGGTCTTACCATTAACCTCTGGTGGGTAATCAAGTGCTCTGACAGAAGTCTGTCTTGTTTGTTTTGGGAGATGCTGTAGGTCTTTCTGATCAACAACTCATTGGAGGTGTTAATTGCATCCTGGTACTGGGAGTTATAGGCCAGCATCAATGGAAAAGAAAAAAGAAAAAGAAAGGAAAAGAAACAGGAGAAATTTAAGGTTAGGCTTCATGTCACCTACTCTAGGGCCCTGCAATTCAGGTGTTCCCTCTAAGGTCCTCTTGAGGCTTCAACCATTTAGTCTATCTTCTAGGATATTAGTTTCTATGGTACTAGTTCAATTAGGATGCAGATTTGTGTTCCCCTTACCCTTTCCCTCCCCTCAAGCCCTACCCCTCTATTGTCCAGGCCTTGAGATGCCTATCAGGTATGTCAGCAACTCAGGCTTATCTCTTCCAAGTTTGACCATTTTTCTACAAATTTCATTGTGCCATTTGTCCTAACTGCTGAATAGAATTCCATCATGCAGATATACTACATCTTGGTTATCCATCCGTCTAATGATGGACATCTGGGTTGATACTAGTTCTTAGCTATTATGAATTGAGCAATTATAAACATGGTTGAGCAAATATCTCTGCACTGAGATGTGGAGCTTTTAGGGTGAATGCCCAGTAAGGGAATAACAGGGTCTGTTGGTAACTCTATAGTCATCCTTTCAGGAGTCTCCATATCGATTTCCATAGTGGTTGTACCAGCTTATGCAAAGGACAAAGCAACAACAAAAACAAACAAATAAACAAAACCCTTAGAATAATACTAACCAAGGATGTGAAAGACATACATAATGAAAACATAAAAACACTCAAGAAGGAAACTGAGGAGGGCTTGCTCCTGGATAGGTAGAATTAACAGTGTGATAATGGCAATCTTACCAAAAGCAACATACAGACTTAATGCAATACCAATAATAATCCCAGCATCATTCTTCACGGAGATAGAAAAATGATCTCAAAATTCATCTGGAATAGCAGTAGGCCTTGGATAGCCAAGCATATCCTCAACAAAAGAAACACCTTTGGAGGCATCACCATACCTGATCTAAAGCTACATTACAAAGCCATAGTAACAGAAACACCACGGTACTGACATAAAAACAGGAATATCGACCAATAAAACAGAATTGAAGATCTGGGCTTTAGGTCAAGTAACTGCAGCTACTTGACCTTCAACAAAGGCCTCAATAACACAGACTGGAGAAAAGACAGCATCTTCAACAAATGGTGCTGGACAAACTGGACAACCATATGCAGAAAAATGAAACTAGACCCATATACCATGCCATGAACAAAAATCAAGTCCAAATGGTTTTAAAACCTCAATATAAGAGCTGAAAGTCTTCTACTACTGGAAGATGCATCTGGAGATCAATGACCCAGTGCACTGTACCCCCGCCCTAGCTGAAACCACAGAGGAATTGGGGAAATGAGCAACAGTGCTGCTTTTTCTGTGAACCTGATATCAGCTCAAGGGTGAAGGAGGCAGACACTGAGGAAACTCAACACCTACCAAAGCAGAGATCCAGAGACTCCTAAGAGCCCATCACTGAAGTAGACTTAAAACGCACCCAACATTGCCTAGAGAATTTTGCAGAAGAGAGGGTAGTTAGGACATTATGCACAGATACATTGCCTTTTCCCCATAGCTGACTGCTGCCCCCCAGAATGCATGACCCACCATCCCCATGGGGTTGACCTGCATCCCCAACAAGGAGGGCCTCTTCGGAAAAGGGGCAGGGATGAGGGAAAGGATGGTACCAACATGTGGTGTTTACATACTAACTATGCCCATATCTAATAAAAATAAATTTTAAAAAGAGAATATTTCATTCCCTCAGAAATCTGTTCTTTGCTAACCTAATTGATCCTTCTTTAAACCCCAGGGTAAACTAGTGATATTAATTCCTTCATGGTAAATTTGTTTTGACTCTTCTGAATATCACACAAACAGGTTTACAGCACATTCTTTTCTGCTTGACTTATATCCCTCAAGCATGAAGTCCTCGAGATTCGTCCATACTGAAGCATGTATCATTACTTCATTCCTTCCTATCACTGAGGAATTGTGAGTGTATAAATATACCTTAATTTGTTTATCTATCCTTCTGTGAGTAGACTTTAGATTGTAGTTTTGGTAATTATGGATTAGACTTGAATAAGCAAGGCTTTGTGTTTCCATCTATTTTTATTTCTCTTGGATCAATACTTAGAATGGAAATGTTGCCTTCCTAGTATGAGAACATATTTGAATTTGTTAGAAACTGGAAAGATGTTTTGCAAGCTCTCATACAGTGTGAACATATAGAGGAGGGTTCTTGTTTGTTCACCCAGTCTTGCCAGATTTCATCAACTCAAGCTTTATAATTTGAATCACTTTAATGAGTGCTCAGTGGCACATCTTTAGGATTTAAATGTGCAGTTTTCTAGTGATTAGTGATGAGCACATGCTATCTATTGTGCATTTGGATTTCTTTTCCTTTGAAGCATCTGAGCAAGGCCTTTACTTTTTTCTTTATTAAGGAATGAAACTGATTTATGTATTAGTTTAAGACAAGCCCTGAGTCAGACATACATATGATAATTATTTCTTCCTATTCTTGCATGTTTCCCATTTTTAAACAGTATTATTTAAGCCTATCTTTTTCACTTCTTCTTTTTCGCAATGCTAGGATCAAACCCAGGACCTAGGCAAGCATTATACCACTGATTCATATTCCCAGGCTTTATTTGATGAGAATTTTTGTTGTTGTTTTGAAAAGCATAATCTTTAAATGTTTCCTCTATTACTGATACACTCTGTGTTCTGAGATATCATTGACAACTCCAGAATAATACAATCCTCTTTTGTTCGGTTTAAGACATTGCATGACTTTGAATTTTCCACTTTAAAACTCTGATTGGCTTAATTGTTTTTCCTCATAGCCATCCAGTTTGTTTTAAATAAACCCTTTTTAACTGACAGAGAATCAGTGGAAGTTCAAACATTAAGTTCTTTCCTACATCCTGAGGGCAGAAAATCAGTGGGTAAGGCTTTGTCTGATGCATGGAAATCAGAAAGCTTAGTCTGTAAATTGGGATAGAATTTAGTTTATATCAATATCTAACTTTGCTGCCCTTGGAACACATCCCATAAGAGGGATTCTCAAGGATAATTGATGCCCACATAGAAAAATGATGGCCTTTGGGCTGGAGAGATGGCTTAGAGGTTAAGGCATTTGCCTGCAAAGCCAAAGGACCCCAGTTCATTTCCCCAGGACCCACATAAGCCAGATGAGCGGGGGTGGAGCATAAGTCTGGAGCTCTTTTGCAGTGGCTAGAGGCCCTGGCATGCCCATTCTCTCTCTCTTTTTCTCTCTACCTTTTAATTTTTCTCTCTCAAATAAATAAATAAAATATTTAAAAAAAGAAAAGAGTGACCTTTGCTAGCTCCCCCCCCCCGAGTTAGCTCCAGATAGGGTCACCATGCAAAATATAGAATGCCAAGATCAGATATATAGTAATAGTGTTATCTGAAAAATAAATATATCCCAAATAGTGTATCTAACAAATATCAACTATAAGGAGTCCATATCCAAATCCAGCCAGACTCTGAGTACTGGGTATTAAGACCGCAAGGAGAAAATATAGTTTAGCTCATTACAACTATCAAAGTTCTTTATATTAGAAAAATATAAGTACAAATAAAAGTAAAATGTATCTTTTATAGTAATTTAGGGGCTGAAGGTATGGCTAAGTGTTAGAACATGTATTTCACATACATGAGACCCTCAAGGGCAATTCTTAGTAGCAGAATAAAAAAAAAGTACTCATTATTCATCTGAAATTATAATCTTATACAGAAGTCTATAATTTTGTTTCCCAAATCTACAAACTCTACCCCCTTCTATGTGGTCAAGTGTCCCACCAAGTGGGCTAGAGACCTTTCTCTTATCCTGTACTGATCTAAGTTCAATTCTGGTGCATTAATTACCTTCTTGTTTCTTGGACAACATACCTGACAAAAATCAATTTAACGGAGGGTTTATTTCATCTTACAATTCCAGGTTGAAATCCTTCATGGGAGGGAATGCATTTCTGCACTGGCTTGTGATAGCTGGTTGCATTCAGACCACAGTGAGGAATCAGAGAGCAATGAATGCTGGTGCTAAGCTAGTTTTCTCCTTTTTCTAGACTGGAACCCCAGTTTATGGAATGGAATGGTGCTGCCCACAATTAAGATGGGTCTTCCCACATCAATTAACCTAATCTAGATAATTCCTCACAGACATGATCAGAGACTAACCTACTCTAGATAACCCCCACACAGGTGCTTCTAGGTTCTGTCAAGTTGGAAATAAAGACCATTATGCTGATTTAATGTGACTTATCTATTCTTAGTGGCTCACTCAAGGACATCAAGAAAAGACAGAATTTAATTTTTCTAACATTTGTATTACTGTTGTAATCATTAACCTTAACCATACTATGAAAAACGCTTGATAGCAAATTGGCTAGTGAAATATGATGTGCATATGTACTTTCCTTCTCCCATCTTATTTTGCTTTCCTCACAGCTTTGTCACCATCTGCACCTGTGGCCACTAAGCAAGTCTCAAAATCCATCTACATGAAATAGTAGCTTCCTTGATGCATTAATTATCTTATATTCATCACCATGGAAGTCTCCCTGATATGAACACACACACACACACACACACACACACACACACACACACATGCACACACACACACACACACAGTTTTTTCTCCCATATAAATAGATAATAAAGTGTGTAAAGGAACAGAAGGACCACATTTTATATCTTAGCCTCTGCTATTATGTTTTATTTAGGACCAGTGATCTATAACTTTTTTATTTTTTCCTTACCAACACTTGTAATTATTAATGATTAGGGTGTTTACTTTGGAGGAAGGCAAAGCTTTCCTCATTTTATATCTCACTCATAGCTCTGTTCATCTGAAATGCAAGAGAGACTGAAGATACCTTCATCTCCCTTTATCTGTAGTTTCACTCCTCACAGTTTCAGCTACTCATAGTCAGATCAGTCAGGAAATGTTAAATGAACAATTCAGAAATCTTTTTCTTATTTTAAATATTATATTATATTATATTATATTATATTATATTATATTATTTATTTGAGACAGAGAGAGGGGAAGAGAGAGAGAATGGGCATACCAGAGCCTCTAGCCACTGCAAACAAATTCCAGATGCATACACCATGTGCATCTGGCTTAAGGAGTCCATATCCAAATCCAGCCAGACTCTGGAGAATTCAAAGGAGAAAATAACCTGGATTACAACTATCAAAGTTCTGGAGAATCTAACCTGGATCCTTAGGCTTTGCAGACAAGCAGCTTAGCCACTAAGCCATCACTCCAGCCCTAGAAATCTTAAATAAGTTATTTGACTACATTATTGTAATGTTTCTTTCTTTTGTGGGGGAGTGTTTCAAGGTAGGGTCTTGCTCTAGCCCAGGCTGACCTGGAATTCACAATGTAGTCTCAGGGTGGCCTCTCACTCATGGCAATCCTCCTACCTCTGCCTCCTGAGTGCTGGGATTAAAGGTGTGCACCACTACTCCTGGCTTAATGTTTCTATTTTTATTAGAATAGTTTATTATGTCCAAGGATGAGAAACCCCTTAGTTTCCTTTGTATGATGTATTCAATCAGTTACTATGGGAAGTGAGTATGATTTGGCCAATTGGTGGTTGCTATTGGCTTATGCAAATCATGTCCCACCACACCCAACTTGGGTGTGATGTCATAATGAGTGAGGTAAGGATTGAGAAGTTATAAGTGCAAGACAGACCACAACTATACAGCTACTCAAGGCATAGAATGGAAGCTCAACATAGCCTTAGACCTACAGGGAAGGTAGGTCTCTGCTCTAAGTCCAAGTCCAAAGAGCCAAGGTGGAACTCCAGGGTGCAAGAGAAGGAGACAAAGAAGGATGGTCACACTCAGACATGAAGAGAATTTACTATTCTTCTCTTCTGTTCTATTTTTGCCAGTGAAGGCTTGAATGAGGCATGCACACATTGATAAGGGCTAATCTTCTTTATTAAGTTCATTAATCGTTTCTATACCAGGGATTGAACCCATGTTCCTGTGCATGTTTGGCAAGCACTCTGACCTCTGCACTATATTCCCCTGCCTTCACCCACTGACTCCAACTCCAATCTCTTCCAGAAACACCCTCACAGAACCCACAGCCCATATAATGCTTTACTAACTATCTGGGCATCTTTTAAATCAGTGATGTTAAAATTAATGATTACTGCTTGTATTATAATTGTAAGTAGTGTAGAAGAGAAATCCAAACACATTTTTGTATATTTGGACAGATTAAAAAGTAATTTTATAGAATCCTATTTATCTCTACTAGTTCATTTAATATTTCCTGAAATACATCTATCATAGACACAAGTTGTCACATGTGTGTAAAAAACAATCCTTTAGCCGGGTGTGGTGGCGCACGCCTTTAATCCCAGCATTTGGGAGGCAGAGGTAGGAGGATCACTGTGAGTTCGAGGCCACCCTGAGACTACATACTGAATTCCAGGTCAGCCTGAGCTAGAGTGAGACCCTACCTTGAAAAAACTGAAAAATGAAAAACAACAAAAAAAAATTAATCCCTTTATTTACTTCCCCACCATTATATACAAGGTTCTCACTATCTATGGAATTATAGATTAGTGGCTATTTTTTCTTCCATTTCACACTTCTGGTAATTGACCTGGGAGTTTGTATGTAAATGTATTTATTGCAATAACAGATACCCAAATTCTTTTTAAATTTTTTTTGTTTATTTTTATTTATTTATTTGAGGGAGAGAGAGATAGAGAGAGAGAGAGAGAGAGAGAGAGAGAGAATGGGAGCACCAGGGCCTCTAGTCACTGCAAACGAATTCCAGATGCATGTGCCACCTTATGCATCTGGCTTACACTGGTTCTGGGGAATTGAGCCTCAAACCCGGGTCCTTAGGTTTCACAGGCAAGTGCTTAACTGCTAAGCCACCTCTCCAGCCCCAATACCCAAATTCTTAAATGTGACAACTTGGAAGAAGAAAAACACTTAAGAGCTTCATTGTTAAATCCATCCCAGTTTTTTTTTTTTTTTAAAGATTTCCAATGTCTGGTTTTCCCAGACATCACTGTTTCCTTAAATTAACTACACTATTGTGACATATACATGCCACTGTGTGGATGGTCTTTGAAATTCACAATTTGAGATATGTGTTTTCTTTGATTTGACTGGCCCAATGATTAATATAACTATTATCATCTTAAGTACACACTCGTAAAAACAGCACTACATGGGAGTGGAGAGATTGCTCAGTGGGGAAAACCACTTGCTTACTTTTAACAGTGTTCAGTTCCCGTGTTCATTTCCCCACTATCCACATAAAGCCAGGTACGAAGGGGCACATATACATGTGATCCCAAGGGGCCTAAAACAATGGTAAGTAGAGCCAGGGGAACCCAAAGTTCATGAGCCAGCTAGGCAGATGTTCCTTTGCATTCTGGAGGTTCATTTTCACTGACAAGAGAAAGTGGAGGGCCAGCACTCCTCAAGGTTGTCCTGCGATCTCCACGCGCTCCCTATAGCATATGGGCCCATAAATATACAAACAAACAAACCAGCACTGAATATAGGGCTGGAGTTATGCTCAGTTGGTAGTATCTGCCTAGCATGCATGAAACCTAGGGTTTGAACCATAGAAAACTAGTTGTGGAGTGGAACATCTACAATACCAGCACTCAGTAGGTAAAATCAGGAAGATCAGGAGTTCAAGGTCACCCTCAGCTACAAAACAATTTCAAGACAACGTTGAGATACATAAGATGTTATCTCACAAAATCATTAAATAGATATTCATGTTGCTGACATTTTTAGTGAAGTATTTGCTATTGCAAGGGCACCTTTAACTTTGTGGAATCACATCCCAGAGGAAACAAGAATCATAAAATAAAAGAGGACGGATAATATATGACATGTACTGAGCCCCTCAGAATGAATCCCAGATTAAACAGAAATTGACTGACTTGGTTTTTTGTCAGTTGACACAGTATATTTAAAGCCTCCAAATGATCAAGGGAGAAAGATAAATGTATTAAAAAATGAAAAAAAGCAACTAAAAACTAGAAGCAAAAGCAAGGTCATTAGAAAAGAGAAATGATACATTTCTTCTAGTATTAAATAAATGAGCTTGTAAAATGCCCATTAGTACTTAAAATACCAGTTACAATGCTTCATTGCCCAGAAATATGTTGCCATGAATACAGAACAAGACAAGGTTTGTTGCAAATTGACTTTTGAAAAGAACTTATGAACAGATGGGAATAAAACTTCTGCTTTGTAATTGATTATGAATGGCTTGTGATTCAGCTTATAACAAACAGTAAACTCTCTGCCAATATGTGTCATAGCTATTAGAATTCCTAAAAGATGTAATGACACACTCTCATTATGTTATTGAGTTCAACAAACTACACATAAATTAATAAAAATAAGTTTGAAGCAAAACTTCATAATTTCAAACATACAGTGTGATAGCTCCTATTGCCCATTACAGATTATTGCCAAAAATAACACAGAGAAAAAAAGGACATCCATAAGCATTCTTTACTAGTTTGATAGCATTGATTTAGCATCTATGACATGTCAGGCAATGACTAATGGTATGAGTGAATAAAGATAAGTAAGCCAAGTTCCCTGCTTCTTGAAGAAACACATGCACACGTACAATAATGCTAGTTTATAATATAATCATTGATATGTATATGTGAGTCAGCTTTCTGTTACTGTCACAAACACCTGACATAAGCAAGTTATAAAAAGACATGGTTTGGGCTGGAGATAAGGCTCAGCAGTTAAATACATTGGTCTGAAAAGCCCAATGGCCTGGATTCAATTCCCTAGTTAGTACCCATGTAAGGCAAGAGGCACTAAGCGGCACATGCAACAGAAGTTGGTTTGCAGTGGCAAGAGGCCCTGACATGCCCATTCTCTCTCTCTCTCTCTCTCTATCATAAACAAATACAATATTTTAAAAATAAAATATTTATTTGGGGGCTGGAGAGATGGCTTACTGGTTAAGGCATTTGCCTGTAAAGCCTAACGACCCCAGTTCATTTCTCTAGGATCCATGTTAGCCAGATGCACAACTGGGCGCATGCGTCTGGAGTTCATTTGCAGTGGCTAGAGGCTCTGGTGTGCCCATTTTCACTTTCACTCTCTCTCTTTCCCTCTCTCTGTCTCTAATAAATAAATAAAAAAAATAAAATCTTTTTTAAAGTTTTTTATTTTTAGAGAGAGACACAGAGAGACAGACAGACAGAGAGGGAGAAGGAGACAGATAGAGATGGGTGCGCCAGCAGTCTCTCAGCTGCTGTGAATGAAATCCAGATGTGTGCGCCCCTTGTGGGCAAGTGTGGCATTGCACCCTTGCCTCACTTTACATCTGGCTAAACGTGGGACCTGGAGATTGGAACCGGGTTCTTAGGCTTAGGAGGCAGGCACCTTAACCGCTAAGCCATCTCTCCAGCCCTAAAAAAAATAAAATCTTTAAAAAATGTTTCTTTGGGCTTGTGATTTTTCAGATTGCAGTTCATGGTCAGTTGCTTCTGTTACTTTGGACCTGTAGAGGGGCTGTATATTAACAGGGAGTATGTGCTAGTAAAGAAAGCAGCTTACTTTATGTTTAACTGAAAGTAGAAAGAGAGAAATAGGGAAAAGAGAGAGAAAAAGATAGAGGGAGCAAATGAGAGAAACCAGAACAGAAGAGGAAGGACACATTGGCAATGACCTAACTTCCTCCCGTTAGGTCCTTCATCTGAAAGTTTCCACCCATCTCTCAAGAGCACCACAAGTCAGACCTCAGTCTTTAACACATGGGTCTTTGGGGGATATTCCAGATTCAAACTATAGCAATGTGTTCTCCAAGCATGATTCTCTAAGCATTTTTACCAATGACGCAGTTGAACAATCATCACCTATAGGTAGATTAGGTTGGCTAGGTAAAGTAGAACAGGTGGTTCTCATTAGATAAATTAAAAATCATCTATACTTTGAAAGCTGGAATCATTTATTTGCAAAGCCTCTTAATTATTGCAACCTAAAATTTGTACTTGTGGTTTTCAGGGAAGAGTGTAGTGCAATAGTTTTAGGCTTAGTGACAAAGTCATTGACAATACATAAAGAATATGTATAGGGGCTGGAGAGATGGCTTAGCGGTTAAGGCGCTTGCCTGCAAAGCCAAAGGATCCCAGTTTGACTCCTCAGGACCCACATAAACCAGAAGCACAAGGGGGCGCATGCATCTGGAGTTCGTTTGCAGTGGCTGAAGGCCCTGGCATGCCCATTCTCTCTCTCTCTCTCTCTCTCTCTCTCTGCCTGCCTATTTCTGTATCTCTCTCTCTCTCTCTCTCTCAAATAAATAAATAAAAATAAAATATTTAAAAAAATAATATGTATAGGAAATACATGATATAAAAGAGTACAGGTATTTTACTGTCAGAATGATAGCCTTAATTGATTTATGAAAGTAATGTCATCACATCCAGCCAAGATGCATATTTATGATATGTAAATTCACTTATACACATTTACCACAAGATTTCTCTTTCTAGAATTGTTCAGCTGTGCAGTAGTATATTGTAAAATTTATCTACTTATGTTATACTCAAACTTTATTAAATGATTCTAGTCAACATTCTCTTTGTTTTGGGTAATTAAAATGCTAGAATTTTATATGAAAATTTGTCTAGGTAAGTACTTCTCAAAGATTAAAGTGCTTATAAAGTTCCTGGGGGTTATGTTAAAATATATGGATTAATTTCAAAGAACTAGGGTGGGATACTGAGTCTGCTTTTCTCAGAACCCTCAAGGGATACTAATGATGTTTGCTAATGGGACATACTTGGAGCAGACAATGCTGACACTACCTATGGCCCATTTTGTTTATACCATCTGTGTAATTGATGATTGCCAATTAAGGGGATGATAGAATTGAGAACTTCCTAGGATTCTCCCCAAATTTCCGTGAACTTATTAAATATCCTCACTTTCAGCAGATCCACAAGTTTCATTTGGCTTTACTCCCAGTAACTTTGCTCTAGTTTGTCTTACAACTCTTTTTTTTTTTTCCTTTGAGAAATTATGGGCAGTTTGGAAAGGTCTCCTATGCTGTTCAAGTTCTGACTGATTGCCATTACAAAATACTCTATTTAAATTCATGCTGTGAATGGCTTTGAACTTGTTGCTTTGCTTTGTTTAGTGTAGTAATGAGGATATGGTAATCAGGCCACAGGTTATTCTCATGTAATTAAATTCCAGCATTTAATGATCATAGTAAATGACCTGAATCATGGTCTTTTCTTTCGCTACCAATTATAACTATAACTCCTTGAATCTTTCTGTGTGCTAGTTGCTATATAAGTATGTCAAATTCTCCCATCAACAATAAAGTTTAGGTACAATTTACTTTTATTGTGTTGCAAGAAACTAACTTTTGCAAGGTTAGTGCCTCCATTTTGGTATCACACAAGGCAAGTAAAAAGTAGAATATTTCACAATTTAGTGCTTTCTGTAGTTATAATTGAATCCTATATTGGATGGTGGACCCTTTGTCTTGCTGAGCTTAGGGAAGCCACTGTTATTTATTGTAGACTTAAAATACACCAATGAGGGACCACAGAGATGGCTCAGTGGATAAAGTGCTTGCCATGCAAGCATAAAGACTTAGTTTGGATAACCACAGAAATTTGCTGGGTATGATGGCATATGCCTATAATCCCAGGACAGGGAGGTGGAAACAGGAGGATCATTAGGACTTGCTAGTTTACTAGTTTATCTGAATTGATGAGCTCTGGGTTCAATGAGAGACCGTGTCTCAGAAAATAAGGAAGAGTGATTGGGGAAGACAGCCAACATCTACCTCTGGCCTCCACATGTATTCCCCCCCCCCAGAACACAAAACATCACCAATGAATATTTTGCCTACCTATTTCCTTTCTCTTAGGTAGATCTGATTTCTCTGAGATGAAGCACTGTTCATTCTAGCTGAATGACAAGGGTTGTTTTGGCTTTGGGAGCCCAGGTTGACACTCTTATGGTTTCTTATTAGCTCTCTGGGGCCATGGAAGAATTAGGACCCTGTCTCTGCTTCTCTTATTTTTAATGTCATTTCTATCCCCACACAGTCATTAGATGCTTTTCTTTCTGGAGGAAGAGACTGTCTTCACCAAGCCCAATGAGAAAAGAGCCATGTATTGCTATTTCTTGTTCTACTTGCTTCCTGACAAAGGAGTCTTTTGGTTTGCCATCAGCAAGAATGGTTCTATGGGCTGGATAGATGTCTCAGCATTAAGATATTTGCCTGTAATACCTAACAATCCCAGGTTTGATTCTCCAGTACCCACATAAAGCCAGATACACAAAGTGGCACATGCATCTGGAGTTCTTTTGCAATGGCTCGAAGTCCTGCATGCTCACTTTGTCTGTCTCTCTTCTCTCTTCTTGCAAATAAATAAATAAATAAATAAATAAATAAATAAATAAATAAATGTTTTAAGAATGGTTCTGTGATATCCCTACATCCTGCTCCTTTCTTTGGGATTATCCTATACTCTGGCTTGGGAGGTTTGTATCTTATAGTGCATTTCTCACACAATTGTTAAAGACAAGCTCTTAATATTTTGAGTTCTCTTGCTTTGCTATCTCTTGATATCAAAAGGTGAATTTTGAGGCTGAAGAGATGGCTTAGCAGTTAAGGTACTTGCCTGCAAAGCCAAAAGACCCAGGTTCAATTCCCCAGGACCCACGTAAGACAGATGCACAAGGTGGTGCACGTGTCTGGAGTTCGTTTGCAGTGGCTGGAGGCCCTGGTGTACCCTTTCTCTCCCCCTCTCTTCTCTCTCTTTGCCTCTTCCTCTCTCAAATCAATAAATAAATATAAAATAGTTTAAAGGGAAATTGTGGAATTGATAAACATGCTTTATCAAAAACCACCTCAACAGTAGGATGGATCATAGCCACACTCCAACATGTCTGGATTTTCCATGGGTGCTGGTGATGCAAACTCAGGTCCTCATACTTTCATAGCAAGCACTTTGCTCACTCAGCTATCTTCTCAGCTTCTTGCTTCTTTTTATTTAAATGTATTTTATTAGCTGGTCATGGTGGTGCACGCCTTTAATCCCAGCACTTGGGAGGCAGAGGTAGGAGAATCATTGTGAGGTCAAGGCCACCCAGAGACTCCATAGTGAATTCCAGGGCAGCCTGGGCTAGTGTGAGACCCTACCTCCAAAAACCAAAAAAAATTATATATATTTGAGAGAGGAAAACAGAGAGAGAGAGATAGAGAGAATGGGTGTACCAGAGCCTCCAGCCTCTGCAAACAAACTCCAGATACATGCGCCACCTTGTGCATATGGCTTACTTGGGTCCTGGAGAATCAAACCTGGATCCTTTCGCTTTGCAGGCAAATACCTTAACAACTAAGCCATCTCTCTAGCCCTTCTTGATTCTTTTATTGAGAGCATGTTCTTATGTAGGTGTAACCTCCCGAGTGCAAGTACTTTCCCTAGTATTGTGGAATTGTGAATGTAGTTTGTGTTTTTAAAGACAAAAAGTTTTATAGATGTTCTTATCATTCCAAGCTACATAGACTGATATAACGTATTAATTGTACAAACATTGCTACCTATAATGTTTTTGTTGCACAAAAGCATATGGTTTGTTGATGATTTTTAACCAAACTTCAGAGTGACTGAAAACAGATACTTTGTTAAAGCCAAAAGCATACTTGAGTCCAAGTAGAAGTGTTTGTAGAATGTTTAACAGAGGCTGAAGGGGAAAGAATCAATAGTGCTATTTCACTGAGGTATCATGGCAGGAAAATGGTATCCTGTGGCCTGTAACACTCCTGGAACCTTTTTGCGAGCTATTACATACAGATGTCTGATAGAGTGACCAGACCACAAGAGTGCCGGTCTCTGGTGAAATCTTCCTACAAGTATTTTTAACATGCTGAAGATTTATGGCTTGTGAGTCTACAGACAGGTATACAACTCTTAAGACTCCAGTTACTTTTGTAACCCAATACCAAATCATCCATCTCTGCCGTGGGTGCAGGTCACATAGACTGGGGAGCTTTGAGTTGTAAAGTGCTTACTTTCACGTTGGGGAAGGTATGGAAAATCGCTTAGCAGTCTTATTCTCCACTGTCTGCCAAGGATATTTTCAACTTATGCATACAGGAAAGAAGGACAACAGATAAAACTGTCTGGCTTAGGAATTCAATCTACTTGGACTTTTTGGTCTTTTATGCATCAGAAAAGTTACACGTCTTATGGTAAGGACCTACATTGTAAGTACAATCAAAGACAAATGTCTCCTCATAGAGATAAAACTTTCTCGTCTTGTACTTATTGGAATCTATACAATGAAGTCATTACCTCAGTGTATGGCTTTCCATTTCTCCACCTTAGAATATTCATGTTTTAATGTTTGAAGTGAAAAATATTCATGAAATTTAGAAACAGGCAAACTGAAAGTAGCACTGTGGATTGTACCTAAAATTATTGAGTGTAATTCAAAATGTTAGAGATATCACTATTAATTTTGGGCTTTTTTTGTTTGTTTTTGCTTTCTTTGGGGCAGTACTGGGGGTTGAACCAAGGATGTTGTACAAACTAGCAAATGACCTACATCCCAGACTTGTTTTTTTTTTTTTTTTGTTTGTTTTTCACTCTTTATTTTGAGACAAGGTCTCATACAATAACACAGGCTGACCTTGAACTTACTATTCAGCCTAGGGAAGAATTGAACTTGCAATTCCCTGTATCAGACTAGTGAGTAGCTGGGATGACAGGCCTGCCCCATCTGCTAGCTGTACTGTTGATCTTATGGAAAGATTAGTACTGCAACTCAAGACCCAGTAAAAAGCAAGCACTTCTTGTGTTCATAGATTCCTGGGATAATGGATTGAGTTGGAGAGTAGACCAACATGAATGAAGTAAGGCTCCATGGACAATATGAGTTTACTGCTCTTAGTAAATGGAACCAATTCCAGGATGTCTACTTTGAAATTTTCCCCTAGGTTACAGAACAGAGCAGAGGAGGAGGATAGGGATGTAGGAATAGAGGAGGACAGAAAGTGGTTTTGTCTTAAAGCTCATAAGCATTCAGAATGATACTGTTCTGGTTGGAATGTTATATTCCCACCTTGTATATTCATGGGTTTAAACACTTGATGTCCAACAAAATAGCACTGTTTGGGAAGATTGCAGGACCTTGAAAAGTAAGAACCCTGATAGAGCACAAGTATGTCACTGAGGGGGTCTTGAGATTATACCTATGCCCCATGTGCTTACCTCTCTCTTTCTCTCTCTCTTTCTCCTCTTCCCTTCTGCTTATCTTATGACATGATACATCCCTCTGAAACTATAAGCTGAAATGAATTCTTTCTTTTCTTAAACAGTTTCTGGTCAAGTATCATACATATACAGCGAGTTGTGTGTCTGTGTGTGGTACACACTTGTAATTCCAGCCCTTTCGAGGCCTTTTATTTGTATGAATGTGTGTGTGTGTTTTGCACATGTGTGTGTGGGTGCACACGCACATGTACTCACATCCATGTGTAGGCCAGAAGTTGATGTTGAGTGTCATCCCCATTCTTCACCTTATTTATTGACATGGTTGAACCTAGAGCTCACCAATTCAGGTAATCTAGCTAGCCAACAATTCCTCCTGTCTCTGCCTCCCCAGTGCAGAGGTGACACATAGATGCCATACTGCCCAGAATGTATGTGAGTTCTGGGAATTCAACCTTACATCTTCAGGTTTGCAAGTCAAGCACTTTACCCACTAAGGAATCTCCCCAGTCCCACACATTTTATTTTCTAGAAAGTAAAACTTTCATGTCTGTGATATTTATGTTGTTAATTTGACAGGACCTAGAATCACCTGGGAGGGATTATCTCAATTAGGTTAGCCTCTGGGAATTCATATGAGAGATTATTTTTTTAATTATTATTATTATTTTTTTTGTTTGTTTTGTTTTTTTTTAATATATATATATTTTTTATTTATATTATTTTGATTTTACATTCATAGTAAAGGATCCATTGTCCTCCTCCCTGTCCTCCCACTTTCAAAGGGACCCTTGTCAATGGGGAATGTGGGTCAAGCATTGTGAGATTGGTTAAGAGTTCTGGGGGGTAGGCCCCAGTCTCTGTGCATAATGCCCCAACTATGGCTCTAACAATCTTTCCGCCCCCTCTTCCGCAAGTTTCCCTGAGCCACATAGGGGTCATTTTAGTTCTGCTTCAGTGATGCGGTTTCGGGAGCCTCTGTGTCTCTGGATCTCTGGCTTAGTTGGAGGTGGATGTTCTCTGTGTTTATCTCCTTCGGCCTTTTGCTGGTGTCATGATCGCCATGAATACTGAACTCTTGCCCTTCCCCTGTGTTGTTCTATGGTTTCAGCTGGGGCCCTGGTGAGGTGTGGTTAGCTGATCCTCCCTTCAGGTTCGATGTCCACCTGAAAAAAGATAAGCAAATTCTCCATCGGAGAGAAAAGTTAGTACTAGGTAGATGGGATGACCATCTATGTTTTGGAGGGAAATTTATATGCGTTGGCTCTCTTCTAGCCCACATTTGGTGGTATCTTGATCTTGGAGACTGAGCTCATTTTTTGTACCTGGTTTTGACTTATTTCCCAGTTCCAGCAATGAGTTCCATTCCACTGAGTGGATCTATTAGCCAAATCAAGAGCAGTTGGTTACCCACCATGGCTGATTGCCACTACTGCACTTGTATGAGCATTACGTCAAGTTGTTTCCAGCTGGGTATCTTAGACTGCCAGTTGTTTGGACAGATGTTGGTCATTTTCCCCCAGTTGCTTGTATAGCGCCCTCTGGTACTAGACTAGCTAACTGTCTGGGTACTGACCCTCTTCCAGATTCTGAACATATCTCTTCGTGTTTGGTCTCACACACGTAAGCTGTCTTCAACAGTAGGGTCTTGCCATTAACCTTTGGTGGGTCACCAAGAACTCTGACAGAAGTCTGTCTATTTTGGGAAACCTTGTAGGTGTTTCAGATCAACAGCTCATTGTGGAAGTTCACCCCATGCTGGCACTGGGAGTTATAAGTCTGCACCTAGGAAGATGAGGGAAGAAAAAGATAATATAGAGGAGAAAGTGAGTATAGAGAGGGGAGGGAGAGAGAACGAGAGAGAGAGAGAGAGAGAGAGAGAGAAGAGAGAGAGAAGCAGGACAAGATTAAGGTTGGCCTTCATGATGCTCTCTCCAGGTTCCTGTGGTTCGGGTGTTCCCTCTGCGGGCCTGTTGTAGGATCAATGTTTTAACTTTAAATGCTGGCGAGGATGTGGAGAAATAGGAACAACCTTTCACTGCTGGTGGGAATGTAAAATGGTTCAACCACTATGGAAAGCTATATGGAGGCTCCTGAAAAGGATGAGCATAGACCTACCAATGGACCCAGTTATTCCCTTATTGGGCATATACCCTAAAGGCCCCAAGCCTCAGATCAGAGACATTTGCTCAACCATGTTTATAGCTGCTCAATTCATAATAGCAAAGAGCTGGAATCAACCCAGGTGTCCATCACTAGATGAATGGATAACAAAGATGTGGTATATCTATACTATGGAATTCTACGTAGCAGTAAGGAAACAAGATGAAATAAGGAAATTTGAAAAAAAAAAATGGTCAAACATGGAACAGATCATCCTCAGTGAGCTCACCCAAGCACAAAAAGATAATCGTCGCATGGTCTCGTTTATCTGTCACTCCTAACCTGAAACCATGTGGCAGGTGGCCAAACCAAATAAACACTCTGAAGCCCAGACAAAAGGGAGGGTGGGAGGGAGGGAGGGTAAGGGTGGGAGGGAACGAGAGGGTGGGAGGGAGAACAAGGGGGGGGGATACAAATTGGGACCCAAAAGGAAAAGACACTATAAAACCCTTTATTCTGAACAACAGGTTAAAACATTGATCCTAATTATTATTTTTTAATTGACAACTTCTATACTTACATACAAAAAACACATGATATTTCCCTCCCCTCCCCCATTCCACTTTAGAACTCCAATCTCCATCATATCCCCTCCCTCTCTCCATTAGTCATGAGAGATTATTTTGATTAGATTACTTAAAGTGGGAAGGCCCACCTTCACTGTGGATGGCATCATCCCATGGGCTGGTGTCCTGGTACGACAAGGAGAGAGCTGCCTCAAGAGCAGCATTGATTGGTCTCTGCTTCCTCACTGTGGGCAGAATGTGACCAACTCTGCTTCAAGGCCCTGCTGCCATACCTTCTCCACCATGAGAAACTATAACTTTCAACCTTTTGTAAAGATTTTATTTTTATTTATTTATTAGAGACAGAAAAGGGGGAGAGAGAGAGAGAGAGAATGGGCATGCCAGGGAGTCTAGCCACTGTAAATGAACTCTAGACGCATGTGCCACCTTGTGCACCGGCTTATATGGGACCTGGAGAATAAAACCTGGGACCTTAGGCTTCGCAGGCAAGCTCCTTAACCGCTAAGCCATCTCTCCAGCCCTAAAAGTCTTTTTTTTTTTTTAAAGAAACTTTCAACCTTAAGGTGAAATAAATCCTTCCTCCATTAAGCTGATTTTTGGCTTATATTTTTCTCAGCAATGAGAATTCATTTTCAGTTTTTTAAATATTTTTATTTATTTATTTGTGAGCAGAGAGAGAAAGAAGATAGAAAGATTGAGAAAATGGGCACAGCAGGGCCTCCACCCACTGCAAACGAACTCCAGAGGAATGTGCCACTTTGTGCATCTGGCTTTATGTGGGTACTAGGAAATCGAACCTAGATCATTATGCTTTGCAGGAAAGTGCAAACTGCTGAGCCAAGTGCTTCATTTTCAGTCATGAAGTGACAATAGTGATGGCATTTCAAATGTCTAATAAGAGTAAGGCCATCACATTTGGCTTGATTATGCTGGTAAGTTCTTTCAGTTCATTGAAAGTAGATATGACTCCCACTTCTCCCTAAACAGGCCTAACCCTGCTTAGCTTCTGAGATCAGACAAATCAGTGCATTCTGGGTGGTATGGCCACACAGAAGCACCACATTATTTTTTTAGTGGGACAAAAGAAGGGACCATGAGAGGCTAAGATGCATAGCTTGTGTTCATTTATCACTCAATGCTTTGCATGCATGTGTGTGCATGTATTTACTTGTATGTGGGCACATGAATATGTGTGTGCATGTGCAGAGGCTAGAGATGACATTAAGTGTCTTCTTCAAATGTTCTCCAGCGTCTTGTATGAAAACGGAGCTCACCGATTTGACTAATCTCACTAGCCATCTTGCCCTGGGGAAACCCTGGCTCTGTATCCCCAAACTCTGGTATTCCAGTCAGCCACTGCACCTGCCTGACACTCACATGGGTGCTGGGGATCCAAACATAGGTCTTCATACTTGTTCAGCAAGTTCTTTACCAAATGAGTCATATCACCAGTCCTACCACTAAATATTCTTGAGGCATATTTAATGTGCTAAACTTCTATTCTGTTTTCATATTAATTGTGTATCTTCATAGGACTTACTGTTGCCATTATTGCCATTTTATCTATGTATAGAGCATACATTGGTCATATCCAACCATCCTTCCTGCAATTAATTTATCATAGCTTTAAAACCTTTTTGAAAGCATAAACAATAGATTTGGTGGATATTTACCTTATTGAATCCATTTTTGTTGTGGTTGGTGATTATTCAATTTAATTTTGCTCTAGTCATTCCAGTCAATCTGTAGTTTTCCCTTAGATAGGAGGAGCAAAATATACATTTTCCCTATGCATTCAAAAATTCTCAGAACTGAGGTTTTTGATGATGCATTTCTCAACACCTACGTGCTGCCAAAACTTTTTCTTTAAAAAAAATATCAGGGGCTGGAGAGATGGCTTAGTGGTTAAGGCATTTGCCTGAGAAGCCAAAGGACTCAGGTTTGATTCCTCAGGACCCATGTAAGCCAGATGCACAAAGGGCACATGCATCTGGAGTTTGTTTGCAGTGGCTCGAGGCCCTGGCATGCCCATGCTCTCTCTGTCTGTCTCTGTTATCTCTATCTCTCTCTGCTTACAAATAAATAAGATTAAAAAATCAATTACATTAAATTTTATGAATAACTGGAATGACTTGTGCACCTACAAGGAAGTTTGGATTCTGTTTGGGGGAAGGAATGATTGAATGCTTTTCATGTTATATTTATTGAATATTGCTACTTCTGCAACTATATTATATAAGATTTGGAATAACCATGGAATGACGTTTGCCCCACTTTTTATTGCAGTTTCCCATGTATAAATGAACCCTTTGTAGACTGTGTACTATTAAAATGGGAATTAGGAACGTGATTGTTTCCAGCCACTACATTTTGACATTAGCCTCTGAAAAAATTTTGTGATTGCTGTTTTAGGAGTCCAGACCTCCTAGACAATATGCAGACACAACTGGTAATCCCAAACAGCTTGGGAAGCCTAAATATTATTATGCACATCTCTGGGTAGGGTAACTTTCCCTGCACCTCATGCTATGAGGTACTCTGTTGAATTCTTGTTCAATGTTTACCTCAAGTTCTGGGACTTCATTGCTGATTTTTCAGAACCCAAATTTTGTGGATCAGATATTCTAAAAGGACAGCACCAATCAATCAGAAAATAAAATACATTGCATAAAAGATGTCACCAATGGGAAAATGAATTTTAAATAATTAAATGTCAGTAGAAAGTTTTGACAGAATGATCTCCAAAGCAAGTCAGTAACTACCCAGAAATTTATCAGTGTTTTGCTTTACTTCTGATGGATCTTTATTTTCTCCCTTATTTGTGTTGATTTTATGATTCTTTATTTTTATACATTGTCAAATATATAGCAAATAACAGTATTGTGCAAAACTTTCTATGAACATTCACCATATTTGGGACATGCAAAAACCTTGTCTTTGAATCAATCTACTGTATACTTCTACTTATCATCTATCCCATTTATCTATCTCATTTATCTATTGTTCTACCTATCTTTATCAGCTGTCTTTCTCATGTACTTCTATCAGTTTTTCTACCAGTTTTGTATGTCTACCTGTACCTGCCTATATATCTTTTTGTCTATCATCTATCTACCCATTTCTTTTTTTTTTGTCTTTAAAAAATTTTATTGACAACTTCTATACTTACAGACAATAAAACATATAATTCCCTATCTACCCATTTCTATCTCTGTCTATATCCAGCATTTTTTCTATACATCCCAAGTCAGTCATCGAACACACACACACACACACACACACACACACACACACACACATCTCTATATACAAAATGCATGAAAAGGTTGTGGCATAGCTGAGGGATAGCTCATGCATGTGCCTAGCATATGGACAACCCAGACATATCTCCTGCACTGTACACAAAAAGATAAAGCACATTTTTCCTGTATTGTTTGAAGGAGTTGTAGATATCACCTCTACCTATCCATAAAGATTTTGATGTTTATTTTCTAAGAATGAAGGCTGTAAAAGCTAGTACAATCATCAATATTTAGGAATTTAAGCCTGGTACATTACCGGTATGTAATTCATAACTGTATTCAAGTTTTCCCCACTCTTTCTATGATTGCCTTTCTTGCTCTGTTTTCCTAGTCCTGGATGCTATCCACAATCTTGAATGACATTTTATGGTGGGTGTATCTTTGATTTGATGAAGGTGACAAGGAAATTGAAACAATACATTTCTGGAGACTGCATACTAGTTAATTTGCTGACTGTCTTTCAACATGTGTCTCTCTAATGATCTAAACTGATTACATTCAAGGTGTTCATATTTGTCAAGAATGACATAGAAGGGCTGGGGATGCAGTTCATCCGGCAGAGTGCTTGCCTAGCATACACCATGCACCAAGCCCGGGGTTGGATCCCCAGCATCCCATAAAACAGGATCATCCTCATCCATGTAGTGACTTTGAGGCCTGCCTGGACTACAGAAAACCTTGTCTCAAAATTAAAAAAAGAAATATTATAAAATGTATTATAGTGGTGATTATCCCCACCTGTCAGAACAGAAATGCAGGTCTGGGGAGATGGCTCAACAGTTAAAGGCACTTGCTTGCAATGCCAGCTGACATTCAATTCTCTAGCTGCCCACATAAAGCCAGCCAAGCATCTATTTTCAGTAGCAAAAGACTTTGCACACTCAACACACAAACATACACACACACAACACACACACACACACACACACACACAAATAAATAAGTAAATGTATGTTTTTTGAAATGCCACAGTGAGATGGTATGTTCTCAGTGGGACCTTTTCTCAGGGCTCACATATCTGTTTTTTTTTTTTTTTCTTTTCTATTATTTAGTGATGCTAAACTTCATCTGTCAGGTAAGATGGTGCCTTTTGGCCTTTTCCTTTTCAAGTTGTTAGTCTCCTTTGCAATTTATAAGAACTAACTGGTAATGAAAATAAATCACAAATCATTTGAGACTACATTTATTTCATCAGGTTGCCATTCATCTATCATGATGCTATTACCTGATAAATACCTCCAGCACCCCATTCCATTTTTCTTCATGTGCATGCACACGAGAGTGTGTGCATGTGTACATACGTGTACCTGTTAGGACCAGAGGTAGATGTGAACTGTCTCCCACTATCGCTGTCCACATTATTTATGGGCACAGTATCTCTCAGTAGATGTAAGTGCATTACATTTGCTTGACCACATAAACAGTAAGTCCCAGGGATCCTCCTCTCTCCACCTTGTCAGCACTGAAATCACAGGCATGCCTGACATTTTATGGGTAATGGTTCAAAATCAGGTCTTAGGCTTGAACAGAGAGCATCATTCCATTTTGGCTGGTATTATTTTGTTGTTTTTGTGTTTGTGTGTGTTGTTTGAACCAGAATTTTTTATTTTAAATTGTGTGTGTGTGTATGTTGTTCATGTGTGCCATGTACATGTTTGGCAGTCAGAGGATAACTTCAAGGTGTCTGTGTTCCATCTTCTTTGAGATGGAGTCTCTTGCCACTGCAAATGAACTGCCAGATTGCAAACTGTCAGACTAGCTTTTCCCTTGAGCTTTGACTTCTCCTGGCTCAACCTCACATTGTCTTAAGTACATTCAAATCGCAGGTGCATGCACCACTTTGCATCCAGCTTTACATAGGTGCTTGTCTGGCTTTATATGTGTGTGTTCTGGGGAATTTAATTTGGGCTAGTGGGCTTTGCAAGCAAGCAGCTTTAACAGCAGAGCCATCGCCTTAGCTCTTGGAAGGTGGCTGAGATTCTACTTGGTCTGCTGAAGTAGCAGTGTTTAAGACATTTCAATAAAGCAGTGGCAGACAAAAAAGAAAACAATGTAACCAAAATGCATATATCCATACATGTGTAGAAATAAATATATACCTATATGTGGAGCTAAAAATCTGAGAAAAGTCACACTACCCCATCTTGTTGGAGAAAATGCAGCTCAGAGAATAGTAATTGGACATTAAAGCACAGCAGCTCTCAATGAGACATTTTTATGAGGTATTTATGCCTTATCTAAATTCTCATTTCCTGAAAGCTGGTCCAAAGAAATATTTAATGAATGTTTTTATGTTTCCAAATTGTCATATTTTATCAGAGACCATACACTGCAGTAAATTCAGCTGTTCATTGCTATATATATGCTTTACTATAGATCACACCTGTATATGGTTCTGGAAAACCCATGCATAATTGATAAGTCTAAACTTTTCTTCCAAACAATTGAGGAACACTTGCTAAGGAGCGAAAACATAACACTATCTGTTTTTTTTTTTTCATTTTCCTTTTCAAGATGCAAGTGAGTGAAAATGTTCTTCATATTTAAGAAAAGAACTGGTTGGTCTGGAGCCTGTGTTTCTTTGTATACTGAATTCTACCTCTTTTATGACATGTGCCGGGTGTTGCCATTATTATTGCCTTCTTTATTTATTAACATAAAGGTCCCTTGTTAACTGCCGGCACAAGAATGATACTTCTAGTGGATAAAGTCACTCTAAGTGTCATGTTCACCACAACCATTGCAAGTTCTTCACTTAGTCAATAAGACTACATACATAATAATTGCATCACTTTCTCTAGAGCATATAAACCAGTAGTCACTTTGGAGATTCAAATTAATTCCGACTAAAATCACCATCGGAGGGGCCTAAGAAGATGGCTCAGTGGGTAAAATGTGTGCCATGCAAGCATGAAGTCCTGAGTTTGATCCCCAGCACCCTCATGAAAGCTGAGTGAGGTAGTGTATGCCTGTAATTCCAGCACTGGGAAGGTAGAGACAGGGATCCCTGGGGCTTTCTAGCCAGCTCATCTAGGCAAATCTGTGAGCTTCAGGTTCAGTAAGAGACCTAGTATCAAAAATTAAGGTGGGGAGCAACTGACAATGACACCCAGTATCAATATCCGACTTTCAAATGCACCCCCCACACACATAAAGCCACACATGTACACACACCCACAAATATGCATATACACATGTGCACTGTGCACATATACACAAATATAGAAGTAAAAAAGTCACCATCAAAGATATTGCAATCATCATTATAGATCACATGTATTGATCTTGGTAGTCTTAGGAACTGACCTGCATTTCATCTCTAATTAAGGTAAAAGGTAATTTCAATCCATCTTTACTATGGTTATTTGGTGTGTTTTAGATGCTAAAAGACAAGTTTCAATGCGTTCTGTTTATTTGGTTGTAACTAATGGGTCAACAAGTTTTTCTTTTTTAATGTTTTATTTTATTTATTTGAGAGAAAAGAAGAGGTAGGTAGATAGAATATATATACAGAGAGATACAGAGAGAGAATAGATGTGCCAGTGCCTTTAACTGCTGCAAACTAGCTCCACACACATACGCCACCTTGTGCATCTGGCTTACATGGGCCCCAGGGAATAGAACCTGGATCCTTTGGCTTTGCAGGCAAACGCCTTAACCACTAAGCCATTCCTCCAGCCCTCAGTAAGTTTTTCTGAGAAATTGAGACCTTGAGAGATAGGAGACAATGAATGCATTAGTTGTGCATTGCTATTTAGAAAATTGCTGCAAGTACAAGGGTTCCTTTGTTACCACACAGTTTCTGTGGATGAGGAATCCTGGGATGGCACTACTGTAACCTCTAGCTGGGTCCTCTCCAGCCTAGACTGGTCCTTCTTCAAGCTAACTTGCACATTTGGTGACAGGATTCAGTCTGTTATGATCTGTCAGGTTAAGAGTTCATAAACAAGGTAGGCTTATGCAGAGTACAAAGGTGAATTACCCCATGTTATCTCAAAAGGTTGCCTACAATATTAGCTAATGAAGAGAGGGCTTGAAAAATTCTATTTAGAACGGCACAATTATAATTTGTTCTGTAAAAGAGTTAAAGAATTTTTTTTGCAAGGATAACCAACTCCAACTGACATCCAATTAGCCATAGTTATAAATTGTCAGTTACCTAATAAGCAGAATTGCATTAATTTCTTTAAATGTTGAACTTATCTGGCAAACATATTCCTTGAACAATCTTGGTTTTAAGAAAGACATTTGATATACCCTCTTCAGAGCCCTGGACATTTTCCATATTGTGTTTTTATTGGTTGCTATTGTTGAGCTATTGAGATATCAAAAATGCAAGAACTGACTTTATGTACTGATGTTCAGCTCTGAATACTTCACAGGAAGTGAGATAAATATGCATATGGTCATATAGACTATAATCTGTAAATGTATATTTATTGTTTTGACTGAGTTGAACAATTCCATCATTATTTTCAACTGTTTGAAGATTTTTGAATGCCAAAGAATACTAGACTGAAAAAATTTAAATATATTATAGTCCCCTGAGGTTTCCTGCACTATCAGACTAGACACCACAAATAAATAATGACAGAATTGAGTCCTTTTGTTTCCTTCTTTTCTTTTCCTTTTCTTTTCTTTTCTTTTCTTTTCTTTTCTTTTCTTTTCTTTTCTTTTCTTTCTTTCTTTCTTTCTTTCTTTCTTTCTTTCTTTCTTTCTTTCTTTCTTCTTTCTTCCTTTATGGGGCTGGTGACTAAACACATACATTGGGTAAGTGCTTCATACTGAGTTAAATGCTTAATCTTCTTTTTATTTTTTTAATGTATGTGGTTTGGGTACACATATGTACACATGTTCAAATGTATGTGGGTCCACTTATGTTGGGGTGCTTGTGCACCTGTGTGTGGAGGCCAGTGGTTGTCATTGGGGATCTCCCTCTATCACTTTCAATCTGATTTATTGGGAAAGGATCTCTCACTGAATCTGGAGCTTTCCAATTCAACTAGACTAGCTAGCCAGCAAGTGACAGGGATCGTCCCATCTCGGCCCCTCCTGCACTGGGATTACAGGTACTCACCATACACTCAGCGTTTACGTGGGTGCTGGTAGCACACATTCAGGTACTCCTGCTTGCACAGCAAGCACTTTATTGACTGGCCATCTTCTGAGACCCTCTTTTTAGTTTTTCTTTTGAGACAGGATCACTAAGTTGACAGGCTGGCTTCAAATTCACTATATGGCCCAGTGTTCTCTTCAACTTGAGATCATTCAGCCTCAAGCTCATGAGTAGTTGAGAGTACAGCTCTGCACTACCGTGTTGGTTTTAAAAATCACTTTAAAACACTGTGGCTCATGTTATAAAGTCCAGAGCATCATTATTATTTATCATTTCTGATTCTGGATCACTACTCTTTACATTATTTAATTTCATTGTAAGTCTAATACATTAATATCTAACTCAATAATTCAAATACAATTAATATAAATGTTGCCCTTCTGCCTTCTAAAGGGACAACTTTTCAAGTTCACTTTGAGTCTTTAACATTTCCTTATGAACTCTGCAGAAAGTACTCTGCTGACACTGATTGTCCTAAAAGAGAGATAGTAAAAACTAATTTTTGTCTATCTTGAAAGAGTTTGGGAATTTATTTGAATATGCATCCCTAATATGTGTGGAATTCATAGCAAATTTAAAACACATGTCTGGAATAGAAATCTGAAGGCTGGGTTCATGTGAAGGACTTCCAACTTTGTGGTGTATGCCTCTTGGTAAATTATTAGGATTCTATCACCTCTGAAATGTAGACAAGGCTCTGTCACAACAGAGGTCTCTTTGACCCTTCTTTATATGATTTTTGGACTTATGAATGTTCACTGAAAAAAAGCAAGGCTGTACACGTTAGTGATTCAATGAATGAGTTAACTTGGCACTCTTTAATTCATAAACATAACTTCCAAATCTGTTATTTAAATCTTGTGTAAATATTAGGAAGCAATTATGATTCTCTTTTCTGTGATGCCATAGTGCCAAGGACCTAATAACCACCTCCCATACTGAAATTATTCTCTGTATACATCAACTATGCCCAACTGGATTCTGAAAGGGAAGTATTTGGCATTCTTATGCCTCAGCATACACAATATATCACCTGATACCAACTGCATGTTCATATATTATAAGACCATCATGAGTCCTTAAAATACTAATGCACACAAGGCTGGAGACAGCTCAGTTGGTAAAGTGCTCACAAGAATCTGAATTTGATCCCTAGAAACCACATAAAAATGCTAGTAATTGTAGAGTATGCTTGTAATCCCAGCACTGGTGAGGTGGACAAGGAGGCCACTAGGGATCACTGGTCAGGCAGTCTGCCTAATTAGTGAGTTTTAAGTCCCTGTCTCAAAAATGGTAGACAGCATTCAAGAATGACACTCAAAGCTGGGCATGGTGGCACACGCCTTTAATCCTAACACTCTGGAGGCAGAGGTAGGAGGATCCCCTGTGCGTTTGAGGCCACCCTGAGACTACATAGTGAATTCCAGGTCAGCCTGGGCTAGAGTGAGACCCTACCTAGAAAAAACAAACAAACAACAGCAACAACAACAACAAAGAATGGCACTCAAATTTGTCCTCTGCAAACACATGGACATGAACACACATGAAACCTTTGTATTTACCTCAATGAGCATACATACAAAAATAAGAAATCAGCAGCTTGTTAGACAGTTCCAAGGATAAAGTGCTTGATGTGCAAGCTTAAGTACCTGAGCTTGGATCTCCCAAACCCACATAAACCTGAATAATGACACAGAAGTATCTGTAAACCCAGTGTTCCTATGTCAAGAAGAGAGATGGAGATAGAATATACAGCAGAAGCTCATGGGTCAGCTATCCCGAAAAATGCAGCAGGGAAAAATAAGGAACCCTGTCTCAAACAAGGTGGAAGGCAAAGATGGATACCTGGAGTTATCCTCTGATTTGCAAATGCATCCTGGGGCACATGTGCATATGCACGTGCACACACAAAAAGAACAAAATGAAAAAGAAGTCATGAAAGATTTCTCTCTTAAGATAAAATCCTTCAAAGCAATATTCAGGCAGGCCAGAACATTAATAAAGTCCTCATGGAAAGTACAGGGTTCCATTGCATTATAGCTGGGACCACCAAGATAAGGGATATTAAAAATCAGCCATGGGGTTGGAGAGATGGCTTACCAGTTAAGGCAGTTGCCTGGAAAGCCAAAGGACCCAGGTTCCAGTCCTCAATATCCACATAAGCCAAAGTGGCACATGTGTCTGGAATTTGTTTGCAGCAGCTGAAGGCCCAGGCATGCCCATTCTCTCTCTCTACACACACACACACACACACACACACACACACACACACACACACACACACTGTCTGTTTTTCTTTCTCTCCCAAATAAATAAATAAATTTTTATAAAAATTAAAAATCAGTCATGATTAAGCATTAGACACCCTTAAACACCCTTAAACACCAGAATTATGTTCCAAGAATCTCAGTAAATTCCTGAAAATTCAGATAGTATGAAAAGTCACATTTGCTATGTTTTCTTATGCATATATATGTGTACAATTTAATATTATAAATTATATAATAATCCCATACTCTGTAATGTTCAAATATGCTATAGAATCAAATATTTTATACAATTATAATATTAAAATTTTAACTGATACATTAGCCCCAGTTAGAGATGAGCAACAATAACATACCATGACTATCTTTATGAACCTCAGCATGATTTTTAACAAGCCAACAGCTTTCAAGTTTTCAATGAAAGGAAAGGGAGCTCTGTGGCATGTATGAACTGCAAGCATCACTGTCTTTAAGCTTGGGGTTATCATTAAGCAAAAGAAAGCTTACTAGAATGTAAGCATTGTGATAAACCTGCCCCAGTTGATCTCTTACTAGAGACTGTTACTAAATGACGAATGGGAGGGTGGCATGTGCATTGTGGATACACTGAACAAAAAGTTGAGTCATGGCAAGCACAGGACATACTGGGACAATGTGAAATTTCATCATAACTATTTATAACAGCATATGATTTATAATTTATGTTATTCAAGTTTGGTGAAACATGCTTGTAATCCCAGCACTTGGGAGGCTGAGGCATAAGAATTGCACCTATGCTACACAATGAAGTCTTGTCTCAAAATGACAAATAAAACACCCCATGAATTATTGACTGATGGGTTTTCACACATCATATTTTCAGACTTTAGTTAATGTGGATAACTGAGACTGTGGAAAATGAGGCTAAGATAAGGGAAGCCTGCTACATCTGATTGCTTACTTGTTCCCAAAACCTATTTATCTCTATTTCTGCTAACTCTTGTCTCTGATATATATATATGGGCTATCTTCTGTTTATCCCACTAGTATAGCTTTGTTTTGTTACCCAATATTTTGAAACTATTGGTAAGGAACTTATGTATAAGATATGACCTACATTGGTTGTCTCTATATGGGACTGTGAGTGGTGATATTTTAAATTGAATCCTAAATTGTATGGAATATCTTTCTATTCAGGCACTTGGACTTTTGACAAAGTCATTATTTTGCTTGCATTGCTATGTTTTTACCCAAATTATTTTCAAACTGAGGTTATGGGCACCCACTTTTATTCAATGTGTCACCTCTTTTTTATTTTTATTTTTATTATTATTATTATTATTATTATTATTATTATTATTATTTGGTGCTGAGGACCGAACCCAGGGCCTTGCGCTTGCTAGGCAAGCACTCATCCACTGAGCTAAATCCCCAACCCCTCTTTTTAAAAATTTTTTATGTCTGTATGTTGTATGTATGTATGTGCACTTATGTGTTGGGCGTGAAGACGCTTGCATGTATGTGTCTACAACAGCTTCAGGTGTTATTCCTCAAGGACACCATCCACCTTTTTTAAAGACAGAGTCTCTTACTGAACCTTGAGGCCAACAATTAGGTAGGACAAGCTAGACAGCCAGCCTCACGGATTCCACTGCCGCTACCTCTGAAGCATTGGGATTGTAGGTGTGCACCACCACATCTGGTATTTTAAGTGAGCTCTGGGGATTTAATTCATGTCCTGGCTTTTCATTAATCAATAGTAATTTGGGACATATTGCTTGAGGGCAGGCCACATGTATGCAGATGTATGAATGGCAGCATAAGATTGTATGCTACTTTGACCTCAACCTGGACTATTATTTCATGATTTTGTATTCCACTGGGCCATACAAACCCTCAGAAAGGCCAATACCAACCCAGCACGGGGAAGAAACAGCTTTATGCTATGTGAATGATAATAAATCATTATAGTGCATGGAGGTGCCATTCTTGGACTAGGATGGTGGGGATAATTGAGAATAACTATCTAACCTAGTCACTTTGCATCATTCTTTACAACCCTCTGGACATTCTGGGATAGGCGTATACATTATTTTTCCAGATACAGTAAGAGAAAAACAAGGATGAAAACTTGACCTAAATTATATTTGGGAAAAATTAAGGCATTCTTAATGTTATAGACATACTTTTTGCTACAAATAAAAGAAAAATAATTATGATAAATGCCTATACATACATTACACACATGTCAAATAGATAAACACTTTGTAACAAAAAATCTCCACTATCAGGATTATTTGCCATTTAAATACCAAAAGATCTGATCTGGGTTCATATTGTTTATACCACTAGTTGAATGGGGAACTGTTCATGTGAGTAAGAATCCATCCATGCAATCCTAAAGCAAGGCTAATTATTTTGGCTAGTTTTTTTTTTTTTCAAAAACAGAACTAGGTGAGAGTTAGGTGAATAACTTTATTAGAGTACATATTTTTACTCTCACATAAACTTATAACCCCTAAATCATTCTTGATTAAGAACTCCTGGGAAAGTGCAGATACAGCATAAGACTAGATAAGCCAAAAAGAGGCTTCTTTGATCTAAAATACAAATGCTCATATGATTTGTGGAAATATCATTTGATAAAGAGCAGATAGCATAAAGTGAGCTTCATCTCAATTTGTTTCCACTTCCATTCTAAGCATTTAATCTCTGAGCAAAACTCAGGCATTACAGGATTTAGGAGCCATGTGATCAAATCATGTGGGTGAGCTACAAGGGCTAATTTACACACCCTCTATTAAACCACAAGCAGCGTGTTATTGCCATATTACCTTCAAACCAGAACTTTAGAAAAGATTACATTTCAGGAACCTCCAATTTTGAAGATTTTTAATGCTACAGAGATCTCAGCTATGAGCCAATGCCTCTCCTTGCTCAGTTTCATGGAATCCAAAATGACCACCACAAGTATTACATTTACTTGCTTTGTTTTGATAGGATTTCCTCTCAATATGCATGCAGACCCAGATGAAGTCATACCATGTAGCATGGAGTATCTCAAATTTTTCTTATAATTTTTTCCCATGAAAATGTAGATTTCTCAGATACTGACTTGCATTCCTATTATTGTTATTGCAGAGGAACACACTGATCTGTGATAATATCAACTTCTAGCTAGGAAGAAATAAGACTCAATTTGAAGGTTAGAAATCCCTGGCACCTCATGACTGTTGCCCTGAGAAATTTTAGCACTACTTAAGAGCTGGGGTGATTCCATTAGGAGACTGAGCAAAACCTTCATTTTTATCATAGCATGCCACTTTCTTCAAAATAATAATTTGCAATCAGAATAGATTTTCAACTCTGAGTATATGCAAGGCTCACTAAAGGCTTATATAATTCTTCCAGACTGGAAATATCTAGAATGTTTGTGTAAGAGAATTAGTTGCTTCTAGACATGGAAAAGTATGGTGGGAAATTAGATCCTGTTTCTCATTTTCTATGTGTGTGTGTGTGTGTGTGTGTGTGTGTGTGTGTGTGCGCGCACACACACATGTGTAGCAGACATTGGCACATAGATTTTTTTTCTTTTTTTCCATGTGTATGTGGTATTAATGCATGTATAAATCCATGTTGATTTGTGTGTAAAGACCAGAAGTCAATCTTGAGTGCTTTCCCTCAATGGCTCCCCCTTTTATTTTTTTGGAGACAGGTCTCCCACAGAACCTGGAGCTCACTGGTAAGGCTAGACTAGCTAGTGTAGTAAGTCCTAGGGACCTGCCTGTTTTGGCTCCATAGCACTGGTATTACAGGCCTGCTCCACTATGCCTTGCTTGCTTACTCAGAATCTGGGGATCTGAACTCAGACCCTCAGGCTTGTACAACAAGCACTTTATCCACTGAGATACCTCCATAGTACTCTGGGGTGGTCTTGAAATGTGCTCTTAAGAAACATCAGTGAAAACAGGCAAAGAAAAGGGAAGGAGCTAATAAAGAGCATGTCAGCCTCTGCAGTGCAGGCAATTGGAGCTTGGTTTCCCTGGAAAAATCCACACTTCACTTGTGCTACCCAGAGAGAGTTGGAACTTCCAGTCATCAACTCTCACCAGCTATTAGGAGAAGCCAATGTGGGAGGCCTTACGTCTCTGGCATTTCCAACATTCTGAGCACTACACCAGAGCAGGCTGTGGTGGCTAGAATATTCCCTTCCGCAATTAGACACTGGTCCTGAGAGTTGAAAGGCTAGAATAAAGAACAGTGTTAATGGAAACTGTAAGAAGAAAATAAATATCAGTAAGATATTTGCCTCTATCTATATACATATACAATTTAATTTATATCTATAATTACCCCTAACTCATTTACATTTAAACTAATAGGTGGGCATACCTTGATTTACACATATAGAGATTGCTTATATTCATATCTAAAATGCCCAAATAGGACTGGGGAGATGGCTCAGCATTTAAAGGCACTTTTTTGCAAAGCCCAAAAGCTTGGCTTTGATTCCCTAATACTCACATAAGGCCAGATGTTCAGAGTGGCACATGAATCTTACAGCTGCAAGAGGCCTTGGCGTGTACATTCCCTCTTTTGTTCTGAATTAAATAAATAAAAACATTTAAAAAATAAAATAGCAGATATTATAAAACACTTTCCCATGAAAAGAAGAAATAGATTTAAACATACAAAATTACTTCAAAAACCTCATCATCTGTTAGCCAATAATACTGTCATGCAACTGTGGTACCAGAAGGTGGAAGGATTTCTTAAGATTAGGGTTTCAAAGTCAGCCTGGGAAACATAGTGTGACAGGATTCTGCAATCAATAGAATGAATTTTCTAAAGGGGATTTATTAGGTTGGTTCACAGGATGTGGGTTAGGAAGTCCATCAATGGCTGTATGTATGCTGGAGTGGCTGAGAACCTGATAGGTGCTCAGTGCAAGAGACTGGATGAGTCAGTAGTCCTAATCTGGCACTGACGGCCTGGATGATTCCTGGAGAGCAGCTGGTCTTTAGTCTACATTGGAAGACCAGAGAGCCTTGGTTCTGATGTTCACCAATTATGGCAGCAACAGGGTAGATATACTCAACAGTAAGTAGAAGGGGCAGCCACAGCAAACAGAGCAAAAAAGGTGCTGACACCCTGAATCTCAAACCCATCACTACACCTTAAGATGGGTCTGTTTTATATATAGGATGCACCAGAAGGGCTGCCAACTTTGTGGGAAGGTTTTCCCCTCAACTAATACTTCCTTCTTGGAAATGCCTTCACAGACATGCTCAAAAGGCATGTCTTTTACTTGATTGCTGATGTAATCAAGTTGACACTAGAAATTAACTGTCACTGATCCCACCTCAAAAAAATTACAAATAAATGACTAACTTAATCACTTGTAGATTTAAAAGATCCATTTGTAAAGTGGAGGAAAAGATTGTATTAAGCAACATTCATTTCCATGGCAAAATCTTGACAGAAAAGTGAGAAAGTAATGAAAGGTTCAATTCTTTATACCAAAACGTATGCCAAACATATTTAGAGTCATCTGGGACTTCATTATGACGATGAAAACTGATATACATACATACATACATACATACATACATACATACACACACACACACACACACACACACACACACACATATATATATATATATATATATATATATATATATATATATATATATATAAATGAAATACACTACCAATATTATGAACTATAGGAAATATAATTAAAATGATAAAATAAAAGGAAATCAAAATAAAGGTGTAAATTAGTAAAAGTATACAATGTTGTAATCAAGAGTATATCAAAGGCCAAGCATGGTGGTGCACTTGGAAGGCAGAACTAGGAGGATGGCTGAGAGTTCAAGACCACTCTGAGAGACTACATAGTGAATTCCAGATCATCTTAGGCTAGAGACCCTACCTTGAAAAACCAAAATCAAAAGTATATCCAAATATGATTTCTCTGATTTAGCTATAAAACATAAATTTGAACAGCCTTCCTTCTTTTATCTTTCTACTTCAGCTAGGGTCTCATGTATCCCAGGCTAGCCTTGGAGCCTATGTAGCAGAGGATGTACTGGAAGTTCTGATTTTCCTGCTTCTACCTCCCAAGTCCTGGAATTATAGGCATGCACCACTATGCTTGGCTTATGCAGTGCTAAAGACTGAACCCAGAGTTTTGTGCATGCTAAGAAAATTCTCTACCAACTGAGCTACATCCACAGTGTTAACCAATATATTTCAATTAAGGATTAGTGAGGTGATACAAAAATGGGTATAAAGAAATAAGGCAATATAACCACAGGTTGTAGAGGTTAAAAGTATAACAAGAGCATCATCTATACACTTCTATGGCATTAAATGTAAGAAATTAGAAGCAATAATTTTCTGCAAAAATATCTAAACTTGCTTCCCAATGAGGCAGAAAACTGCATCAATGAATAAACAAGGAAAATTTTATAAACATCATAAAGGATATTTCATGTTAAAAAAAGAGACTTCAGACCCTGGTAGCTTTAAGCCTGAGTTCACTTTCAACTTTAAAGCCTAATATAATGTAAATTTAGTGAGGCTAAAGAAAGCTGGAAATGTTGCCTTCTTTCATGATAACCTGACTTGAAAGCTAAAACACGCTAATGTGAGCAACAAAATAAATGAAAAAAAAAAAAACATAGAATAGTTCTATATGGCTATTTTGTTGCAAACATTGTAAAATGATGAGTTGATAAAATAAATTATTCAAGAAAATAACCAATATTTGTAATGTGATATGCAAAGATTGTTTAAGCATCATTTATTCTACTAACAAATTTAATTGAGAAATTCATCTGTTTATGTTAGTGGTAGAAGTTGTTGGGCTGTCATTTGCTAAATTCAGCAGACATTCTGATTAAAAAATCTAAACTAGTATGAGAAGAAAATGACCTAGGAATGAAAAGACTACTTATCTGGAAATTTCACAGTAAATAAAGAAGCAATAATATATTAACATTAAAAACCAGAAGTAAATATTGATACCTGTATTAATTTTATTCTACATTGCTTTGGAGATTTTTGACAAAAATGTGAATATCAAAATTTAACTGGGGAGATGGTTCAATGGGTAAAGTGCAAACACCCACAGAAAAGCCAGGCATGGTGCCACATACCTGTAGTGCCAGTGCTGGGGATATGGAGTCAGGAGGATCCCTAGGGCTTGCTGGCTAACTAGTCTACCCAAATCTGTTAGCTATAGATTCAGTGAGAGTCCTTGTCTCAAATAAATATTAAGGTATAAATTGAAGATGACCAATATCAACCTAAGGCTTCCTCACATATAGATATGGATACGTACATGCATATGCACAAATAAATAACAAAGCTACAAAAATGTTCAGTGTGCAGATTTTCACTTATCTACCTAAGAAAGAAAATATATTTAAAAATAATCAGTGAAATAGGTACTGGGATGATGCAGTGGTTAAAGGCACTTGCTCCACTAGTGTTCCACCCTAAGTTTTATCCCCAGCCGCACATAAAGCCAGATACAAGGCAGTACAAATGTCTGTGATCCCAATGCACCTATAGCAATGTAGGTGGAATCAGGAGATTCTAAAACCCATGGGCCAACTCTTCTGGCCTCCCTGGGAGCAAACAATAAGAAAGACCCTGACTCAAACGACAAAGTGGGGGTCTGGAGAAATGGCTTAGCAGTTAAGGTGTTTGCCTGTGAAGCTAAAGGATCCTGGTTCAATTCTCCAGGACCCACATAAGCCAGATGCACAAGGGGCACATGCATCTGGAGTTGATTTGCAGTGGCTAGAGACCGTGGTATGCCCATTCTCTCTCTGTCTGTCTCTCTCTCTCTCTCTCTCTCTCTCTCTTTTTCTGCTTGCAAATAAATATTTTTAAATAAAAAATAGACAAAGTAGAAGGACAGAACCAAAACCTTGAAATTGTCCTCTAACCTCCAGATGCACATCATGGCACATACATGCTCATACATGCATACATATATACACCCAAACACAGACATACACCATACATACACAAATAAAAATTTTAAAACATAATCATTGAAAGAAATTGGTCAAAAATGACATAGGTCATATATATCAAAGTGTTTCTTCTATGTTATTCATATCTGTTAGGAATTTTAATGGAAACATTCTTCTTTATTTTAAAGCTGAGGAATGATGAGTGAATATATCTTATATAGAAAAATATAGTAGACTTATATTACATTATATATATGATTTATATACCTATGTACTTTCCTTAGTCACTATCTATTAGCTCTATCTATCTATCATCTATCTACCTATCTATCATCTGTCTGTCTCTCTTTATAGGGATTTATGGGTGTACTTATCTCTATATGCTTACAGTGAGAGAGGCAAAAGAAGAAAGAGAGAACTTTGCATTTAAGTAAAGGGCAAATTCATGTCCTCAACAAATGAATAAATATAAAATATTTCTGGTTGAGAGCATAAAAATAATGCTTCAAGATGATTATAGGAATTTAATAGAGTTGCAAGCAGTTTCCTTCTTTAAAAAGAAAACAGAATGGAAGGAATGTAACAAAAAAGGTTTTTGAACAGATGCTCTCTCCCAGGTCCACATTATTGTGGCCTGGAAGTATTATAATGATGAACAGTCTGCAGCTTGATTCACCTGCCAGGGTGGAATATTCAATGCTCTCATATTTTCCTTCTTCCACACCTAAAGGACCATGGGGCCTGTGACCAGGATGCAAGAAGTCACATTGCACTGCACCACGTAGCTGGGCTACTCTTCCTCCAATTAGCTCATTAAGACCCAAACATTCCTGCTTAGAATACAACTAGGGAATTAATATTTAAGTATGGATTGTGGGAAAAAATGAGACAATGACCCTTGCAATTCAAAGAAGGCAATGGTATAAATGTCTAAGAAGCAGCATTCAGATATCATCTCTCTGCTTTTGCTGCTTTTATGCATTACTATTGTGTCTACAGCTGTGACAGCAGGTGGACTTCTCATTTTCTTTTCTCATCACAGAGCAAAACAGAAAGTGGCACACATAACTGACAGTGCAGTCTGCGATGTAAATTCCAGAGACATCTTTACAAGGGGTTATTTTGAGGTTAGTAAACGGTGACTCCTTTCCTTTGTCTTTCCTCAATCCCAATGAAGAATGGCATTTTTTTTCTTGACTAGAAATTTAGAAATTGGAATTTATGTTCATTTTTGTCAACATGAATTTTTAAGGAAAGATGTACTGCATCTTTCAATCATTTGGCCTGAACACAAGATAATGGAATTCACAAAAGCTTGATAAAAATGTTTCCCTCTAGCTGGGCATGGTGGTGCATGCCTTTAATCCCAGCACTTGGGAGGCAAAGGTAGGAGGCTCACTGTGAGTTCGAGGCCACCTTGAGACTACAGAGTGAGTTCCAGGTCAGCCTGGGCTGGAGTGAGACCCTACCTTGAAAAAAAAGAAAAAAAAATGTTTCCCTCTGAAAATGCACTTTACCCTCTCCAATCTGCAGATGTCTCTTACATTTTAGCATCATCATGCATCCTTAAATAGGTGAAAAATACTCACCTTTATTTGAAACTACTTTTAAGTTAAATTATTGATTTAGTGCATTTTTTACAGGTTAAGGGGGCTTTTACAGATATTATTCTAGATTTTGCATATTGCTTAAGCCATATATTTCAGCCTATGATTGCATATATATTGTAAATGTACATGTAGTAGACTACATATAGGTTCAGTCCTCTACACTGCAAGTAAGTAAGAAGAAAGGATGGAAGGAAGGACAGGGAGCGGAAGGAAGGAAGAATGAAAGAAAGAAAAGCTATGTAGGGCTGGAGAGATGGCTTAGCGGTTAAGGCACTTGCCTGGGAAGTCTAAGGACCCAGGTTCAACTCCCCAGAACCCATATAAGGCAGATGTTCAAAGTGACACGTGAGTCTAGAGTTCATTTGTAGTAGCAAAGGCCCTGGTGTGCCAGTTCCCTCTCTCTCTCATAAATAAAAAAAGAAAAGCTATATATTTAAATTCTGATCAACTAATTTTGATATCTTTAATGAAAACTGGTATCAAATGAGTGCATTTTTAAGTCACTATTTTGAATATGCAAATAATGATTCCTTTATCTTGAAATATTCCCTGTACATGATGCAACTATAGAAATCCCAGCTGAGTCTACTGTCCTTCCCTATAGCTGCAAAGAGATTCCCAGTTCTTAATTGTTTGTCATTTAGAAGTTGAATTATGGAGTGATTTAAGACAGTTCTTTACCAGATGTTTAAGTACACAAGTAAGAACTATACACTGGAAAGTGGAGGAGGGAATACTGAAGGCCATAGGGTGCAGGAGTGATCTTGGAAAGGGAGATGTGGGAAAGGGGCTCATGTGGGTGGGAGGACAGAATTAACCCAAACTGGCATTTTCATAACATAAAGTGTCAAGTTGCACTTTGTATGCTAATACTGATTTAATAAAGAAAGAGGGATGGATGGTAAGGGAGGAAGGGGAAGAAAAGAAAGAAGAAAGGAGAAAATGAAAGGCAAGACTTGCTTGAAATGCATTTCTTAATACAGTGCTTTACAGGTGTACAGATGGGGCCAGAAAGACTATAAGCAAAAGTCAGCTTTCAGATGGATTCCAAGGGCATCTTCTGAAATTCAGATTAGTTTTATTAATGTTCTTCTGTTTCATGAGTGACAGTAGCTATTGCTTAACAAGGAACTAGAGAAATTCTATTTTCATTGCTCCCATCACCAAACAAAATATATTAGAAATCACAAACATCCTTTTGTGACTCACAAATCTGCTTCCTCTGCAGTTTAACTTACCTGATTTCTTTTGCATCTTTTTACTATTAACATGTTGCAGTGATGTAATTAGCAGTGTGTGAGATGATAAAGAATGCAAGTATAAACCAAAGCTTCCTAGCAAGGCAAAAATTTTAAGTACATTCATTTTGTATAAAAACATACATGTGCAGATGGTTTCAATATTTTCTTTAAACAATGATCCTTTAGGAAGTTTACCTATGCTTTGTACACCGAAGATTTAGTAGGAGATCTTCATTTGATTAATGACTGTCTCTTGTTGCTATTTGGTGTATAAGCCATCTAATCTGTAAAACAAACATGTTCTTAGAGTCTAAGAATGCTTCCCTGATACCAGCCCCTTTCTGCTTGCAGTGCATGCTTTTGTCAAATTACTGAATGATCTGAAATTACTTTATAAGCCTCTATCACCTCAGAGCGTATACATAATCCATCTTATGCTCTGAAAATGGAAAACAAAACTTTTCTTATATAGCTCTTTATCCTTTACTGAACTCCAAACTCACTGCATAGTCACTTTCAACCAGGTTTGGTTTACACTGTTTGCTTTCATATAACATATGAAAGTATAATGCCCAGAAGACCCCTGAATACCCATGTCAGCTCTAACCAGGGCCCTGGGACAGGTGCTTTGTGGCTGCCATCTTGATACTTGGATTTCCCCTACTGAATTATATAAAAGTTTTCTTACATAGTCTGCATTAATCTTCATGAATTCATCAAGCATTTCTGGAATGCTTATTTCATTAGAGAAATTGCTGGAGGGTTATGTAAGAAGATTACAGACCTCGAGAATGCTCTCCTATGTGCATACTGGAATCCTCATACTCCATGAGAATGAAAATACTACTAAGTGGTACCTTGCAAAAGTGTTTTCTGGGCTGGAGAGGTGACTCAGTAGTTAAGGGTGCTTGTTTATAAAGCCTGATGGCCTGGGTTGGATTTTCTAATATGTACATAAAGCCAGATGCACAAAGAGGTATATGCATCTGGAGTTTGTTTGCAGTGTTAAGAGGCCCTGGTGCGCACGCGTGCACGCACACACACACACACACACACACACACGCACTTTCTCTCTCTGTCTTTCTAAAAAATAAATACTATTTGTTTTCTGTTAACCAATAAATATTTTACTATGTCACTGTGTCAAACAAAACAAATATGCTATGTTTGAATCATCTGTTCTGTAAATTCTATTTCCTTATAGAAAAATTGACCAAAGTCTGTCCCCTGGCTCCTTTCCAAAAGTCAATACTGTTACACAGTTCGTGTATGGTGAACTACGATGCGTTAACCTTAGCCCTCCATCATTTAGTCAAACTGAGAAAGATATCATCTCTCTAGCTACTTTTTTTGTAGCTTCATGTTCTTTCACCATTATCTGTAATTTTCTACATAGAATAATGCAGACCTTATTAGGTGATATATGCAATTTAATCTTAGCTGGTATACCTTTCATCTTATTTGTGTACATATGTCTATCATTCACCTGACCCCCCTTTTCTTATTAAGCAGAAACTTGGATGGACACATCATATGTTAGTACAATTATTTCCTTCTTCCTTGCCCCCATTGTACTGAGGGCCATCCTCAGGGGGATTGCTGGTATTACCCTGGAGTTGCAAGTTATGAGATGTGACAGCATCAGTCATTGTAAGGGGGTGGGCAGTCCCTCTGGACATTCCCTTCCACTCTGTGGTTCTTAAAATCTTTCTGCTGTCTCTTCTGCAAAATTCCCCGAGCTGTTTGGGGTATGATTTAAGTCAACTTTACTGTTGTGCTTTCAGCAGGTTCTGGATTTCTGCTTTGGCGCACTTTAAGTATCCTCTGTGTCTGTCTCCATGACCATAGTGCTGGCTGTCAGGCTCACCATGGAAGCAACACTCTTGCTCATCTCACCAATTCATCTGTGGTTGCACCTGGGCCCTGGCTGATGTGTGAGGTGTGGTTTATCTCCTCGTTTCGAGCTACTTTCTGAAAAAGAAAAAAACAGATTCTCCAAAGGCAAAAGAGTAGTGGGAGCTTCTTGTTAGAGTCCATGATCTTGGTCTCCATAGGATTGTGACTTGGATCCTGTTTCAAGCTAGAGGTTCCTTTCCACTGAGCAGATCTCTTAGCCAAACAGAGAGCCATTGGTTACCCAGTTAGGCTGGGTGCCACTATTGCACAGGTGTGTTCATCTTGTCAGGCTGATTGCTTTTCTATAGTAGTGTCTCCTGTTAGCACACAAAGTTATTGGCCATTTCACCCAACAGCTCATGTAGAGCTTTCTAGCACTATACAGGCAGACCATTTGGGAACTGGCTCCCTTCCAGATTCTTCTTTCTGTGTTTGTGTGAGTTCTCCTAGTATGATCTGTTCCAAGTCCATCCATTTTCCTACAAATTTCATTGTATCATGTTTCCTTACTGCTGAGTAAAATTTCATTTTGTATATGTACCACATCTTCATTGTCCAATCATCAAGGGATGGACATCTGGGTTGATTCCAGTCCTTAGATATTGTGAGTTGAGCATCTATAAACATGGTTGAGCAAATATCTCTGTAGTGAAGAATGGAGCCTTTAGGGTAGATGCCCAGTTGAGGAATAGCTGGATCAGTTGATAGCTCTATTTTCATCTTTATTGGGGGTCTCCATATTGATTTCTATAGAGGTTGTGCAAGTTTTCACTCAAACCAGCAGTGAATGAGGGATTCTCTTTCCCCACATCCTCAACAACTTTTAGTGTTGGTTGATTTTAATGATTGCCATCTGACTGGAATAAATTGGAATTTCATAGTTGTTTTAATTTGCATTTCCCTGATGGCTAAGGATGTTGAATATATTTTAAGTGAATATTAGGCATTTGTATTTCTTACTTTGAGAATTCATATTCAGTTCTCTACCCCATTTTTTGAATGGATTGTTTGGTTTTTTTATTGCTTAGTTTTTAGAGTTCTTTGTAGATTCTAGATATTAGGCCTCTGTCAGTGGTAGAGTGAGTGAAGATTTTCTCACCTTCTGTAGGTAGTCTGTTGATTGTTTATGGTATGTTTCTCTGTACAAAACCTTATAAGCTTCATGAAATCCCACTGGCTGTGTGATTGTTTATTTTCTTGGGCTATGAGGGTATTATTCAGGAAGTCTTTCCCCACTCCTATATCAAGGAGTGTTCCTCATATGTTTTTTATTCCAGGCAATTAAGAGTTTCAGATCTTGTGTTGATGTCTTTAATCCAGTTTGGAGTTGATTTTTGTGCATGGTGAGAAGAGTTGGTCCAGCTTCATTTTTCTACATGTGATTATCCAATTTGAACAACATTTGTTGAAGATTCTGTCCTTTCTCCAGTGAATGTTGTTGACTCCTTTGTCAAAGATCAAGTAGCTGTGGTTCTTGAATTAAGGGCTGTGTTTCAATTCTGTTCCATTGGTCTATATGTCTGTTTTTAGGCCCGTACCATGCTGCTTTTGTTACTATGACTTCATAGTA
Organism: Orientallactaga sibirica; assembly: GCA_036365145.1. Taxonomy (NCBI): domain Eukaryota; kingdom Metazoa; phylum Chordata; class Mammalia; order Rodentia; family Dipodidae; genus Orientallactaga; species Orientallactaga sibirica. Next base: position 5,123,483 of record JAEOAD010000982.1, read on the forward strand.
AGTATAACTTTAAGTTGGGCATAGTGATACCTCCAACATGTTTCTTTTGCTGAGGATATTTTTGGATATCCAAGGCCTTCTGCCAGTCCATATAAATTTTGAGATTATTTTCTTTATATCTGTGAAGAATGATGGTAGAATTTTATTGGTATTGCATTAAATCGATATATTGCTTTTGGTAGGATTGCCATTTCATAATATTAATTCTTTCTACCCAGGAGTATGGGAGGTTTTTCCATTTTCTCATGTCCTCCTCAATTTCTTTCTTGAGTGTTTTTATGTTTTTAGTATACAGGTCTTTTACCTCTTTAGATAGTATTATTCTAAAATATTTGATTTTTTTGTGGCTATTGAAAATGGTACAGCCTCATTGATTCTTACTATGTATATTTGTCTTTTGAGTATAGGAAGGCTACTGATTTTGTGTGTTGATTTTGTATCCTGCCACTTTGCTGCAGGAATTTATCCTTTAGAAGTTTTATGGTAGAGTCTTTTGGGTCACTTATGTATAGGATCATGTCATCTGCAAATAAGGCTAATTTGACTTCTTACTTTACAATTTGTATCCCTTTTGTATCTTTCTCCTGCCTTATTGCTTGGGCTATGAATTACAGTCTTATGTTGAAGTGCAGTGGTGAGAGTGAGCACCCTTGCCTTGTTCCTGATCTTCATGGAAACTCCTTGACTCTTTCCCCATCAAGTATGATTTGGGATTTAGGTACTTGAATACAGCTTTTATTATGTTGAGATATAATCTCTCCATGACTAGTCTCCAGCACTTTGATCATGAAGTGATGTATTTTGTCAAAGTCCTTCTCTGCAACTATTGAAATGATCATGTGGTTCTTGTGTTTAATTTTGCTTCTGTGGTGGATAATGCATTTGATGGGCTGTTGAATTTGGTTTGTGAGGACCTTGTTCAGGATTTTTGCATCCAAGTTAATCAGGGATCTAGATCTATACTTTTATTTCTTTGTTGTATCTCATCTGGTTTTGGTATTAGGGTGATGCTAGCTTCATAGAAGGAGTTGGGGAGCTTTCCCTGTTCTCCAATTATGTGAAAAGCTTGAGAAAAAGAGGTTTCAGTTCTTTGATGAAGGTTGAGTACAATTCAGCTGAGACTACATCCGGCAATGGATTTTTCCTTTTGGGAAGGTTTTTTTTTTTTTTTTTAATTGCATTTCTCATTTCAATGGATGTGATGGGTTTGTGTAGGAGCTTTATCTGCTCTGGACTTAGTTTAGGTAGGTACTATGTGTCTAGAAAAATTTTCATTTCTTCTAGGTTATTTGGTTTTGTGGAGTAGAGGTTTTGGAAATATGCCCTGATGATTCTTTCAATTTGATAGATGTCTGTTTTTGAGACTTCTCCTTTTTTCATTTGATCAAGTTGGCCAGGGGGTTATCAATCTTGTTTATTTTTTTTCAAAGAACCAGCTCTTTATTTTGTCAATTTTCATGATTGCTTTCTTAGTTTACAATTCATTAATTTCTGTTCTGATCTTAATTATTTCATTCTGTGTGGAACTCAGTATTGTATTGTTCTTTTCTACCACCTTTAGGGGGATGGTTAGGTTATTGATTTGAGCTCTCTCTGTCTTTGTTATGAAAGCATTTAGTGCTACAATTTTCCCCTTAGGACTGCCTTCACTCTGTCATATAAGTTTTGGTATGTTGTATTTTCATTATCATTCAGTTAAAGAAATTTTTACAATTTCTTGTTTTAAATTATTTATTTGAGAGAGAGAGGGAGGAGGGAAAGAATGGGCACACTGGGACTCTAGCCACTGCAAAGGAATTCCAGACACATGTACCACCGTGTGCATCTGGCTTATGTGGATATTGTTTAGAGTTTTGACTATGATGTACCTTGGAGAGTTTCTCTTTGGTCCAGTCTGTTTGGTCTTCTGTGAGCTTCTTGTATCTGGATGGGCCACTCTTTTGTGATTTTGGGAAACTTTCTTCAATAATGTGTTGAATATGTTCTCTATGTTTTAAAAATATCTACTTCATTTTTGTTTTCTGGATTTTTTTTTTTGCATCATGCCCATCTCTTTTGAGGTCCCATTTCAGGTTTAGGGTTTGATTTTCTTGATGCTTCCTCTTGGATTTTTGTTGATTTGCTTGCAGTTCAGCAATTCACTTGGTCAGGGTCACATAGCTTATTGTGTTTTCATTTGGGGATTCAATTTCTGTTGTTTTATCTATGTTTTCATTGGAGGCTTCTATAGTAAGACTAGGCATCTTCAGTGGATATCTCCCAATTTTCTGACTTTCATTTTTTTTGGATTAGGGTCTACCTACCTCACAGCAAAATTCTTATTAAGAGGAAGCAAGTATTTGTCCTTGTAAGATCTTCAGTGAGTGTTCTCTTTTAAGTCTGAACTGGACTGGAGTGGAATGGAGTTATAATTGCAGATATGCAGGTTGTAGAGGTTGCAAGTACAACAAGGGTACTAGGTGAACTGGGAGGTGGGGAACCAGGATCTCAGATCTACGCACTCCACCCATCAATACTGAGGAACAGGGAGTTGGGGAACCAGGAGCTGGGAAGCCAGGGATCTGAGAGTAAAAGGCTTGCTTCCACTGCAGTGCACACAGGGTTCAGGCAGTCCCACACCAGTAGCAGGGGTCCTGGGGACAGGGGAACTCAAAAATATTTTTAAACTGTTTTCTCTCTCTCTCTCTCTCTCTCTCTCTCTCTCTCTCTCTCTCTGTGTGTGTGTGTGTGTGTGTGTGTGTGTGTGTGTGTGGCAATATGGATTAGTTGTTAAGGTGCTTTTCAGCAAAGCCAAAGGACTCTGGTTAGATTCCCCAGTACCATGAAAACCCAGATGCACAAGATGGCACATGTGTCTGGAGTTCATTTGCAGTGGCTAGAGGCCTTGGCATGCCCATTCTTTCTCTATGCCCCTCTCTTCCCATCTTACTTTCTCATTCTCTCTTCTCAAATAAATAAATAAATAAATGTTTTGTTTACAAAATTATTTTTTCCACCATGCACTGTCCTCCCACAATGTACATGGCAAAATGTTATCTAGACTGATTTTTTGTTTGTTTTTAGACTGTTTTTTATAAGACAGTGAATTGGATGTAGGGAGAAAGTATAAAACTTCCATCCCATTTACATTTATTTCTACCTGAATTAAGAGAGTGAAAAGACACCCTGATTTGTAACCAGGCTTCATGTTGGCTCTTTATTTGGTGCCATGAGAGATAGATTGTATGAGGAAGCAATATATGGACATTCAGCTTGCAATGAAATATGATATATGCATAGTTATATGGATTTCTATATTATTTCATTTTTAACTAATATAACCCTAAACCATGGATAGACACTTAAAATTTCTTGGGAAAGCACAATAGATTGAAAATATTTGTCAATACCTCACATTACAGAGAGCAATATAATAGCATTGTTGAGTCTCCTGTTTAATCCTAGCAGAAGGTTGTCATTAACCATAAATTAAGGTGAAGACAAAGGCCAGTTTGAATAGCATCAAGAAAATTCATTGCAGTGTTAATTTACATATGTGATTGTCAGTCATGGAGCTCCTTTGAGTAAATATCATACTTTAATTTCTAATAATATTAATAAGCCATCATAACTAGAAAGACAATTAGAAGTCAATCAACTTGGATACTATTAAAAATAATTAATATTTTAATAATAGACATGGATATACAACATGTATAAATAAAAATATGAGAAATAATATAAATCTCTACCTCATTGTTTTCCCTTCCATGCTAGTCTTACCATATAAATAATATATCAATTCAGTAGTACATGCACATAAGTTATAGGGTAGTAAATACCAAGAAATATACAGAGTCATTAAAATATTTCTATTAATAGGAGCACCCAGATTTTAGGGTCATGAAAGTTCATCTAAGGGTCTATTTTCTGGGAAAGTATGTGTGATGCTCCAGGTAACATAGGAGTACTCTTCCATTCTCCTTTTGTCATTTATTATATTTTGCCTCAAATTTCATTTTTTGAGTTTTGTAAAGTTTTATAGAGGCCAAGAAATTCATACAGCTAAGCTCAAGTCATTTTTAACATCCTGCACCAAGGTTTTCAAAATCCCTCTGGTGATGGTATAATAATTTCAAACTCTAGGAATGTTCCCTATTCTACATGGAAACTAGACTAAGATCAAATTCACTTGTCATAAGATTAGGCATTTGGTACTCAAGAAAATTTCCCCACATCCATCCAGCCTCCTTTGAGACTAGGAAGGAACTGAAGAAATTGCTCAAAATAAAAAGCTTCAACTTTTTGGGCATGTAATTAAATTGTTCAACCTCAAATGTACAAGAATTTCCTTTGTCTGAATTTAAATCTATTTAGCTCCCCTGGAGGGACCCTAGTCTCCAATTCCTCCTTGACATCCTTCATTCAATCCCTCCGAAATAGAATGGGTCTTTTTTTCTTTCCTTTTTTAGATGTGTTTATTAGCGCGGGAATAATTAAGTTTCATTATGATGTTTTCTTAATACAAAAAGCAATTGCCTGTACATTTCATATGTATACATGTATTCCTATTTGCTTACAGGAATTAAGTAATAAAAAAGGAATTCTTCAGTCTCACTAACCCTTACTATGAGTGCTTGCAAAACATCAAGAGAAAAGGTGCTTTATGTTTTGATATTAGAAACCTGGTGGAATCTGACAGGGCTCAGGAGAACTTGCAGTGAAAGTGTCACCATGATCACTGCTCTTACTGCTAGCCTGACAACCAGCACCAGGGTGATGGTGGCAGACATGGTGATCAATCAAAACCTATCAAAACAGGAATCTAGAGGCTACAAAAAACTCAATACTAAATCAGAATGACAACAGGCCTGCCATGGCTCAGGAAACATTGCTCAGGGAGCAGAAAGATTGTAAGAGGCATACGGAAGGGGGATTACCCTGAGGCACCATCCCCACACTATCCCATTGGGACTGACCAAGGCCTTCATGACTGCACATTAAATCCCATAACCCCACAGAGGATGGCCCCAGGGAAAAGGGAACAGGAAAGTGGGAACAAAAGAGTATAATTTGTTAAAAATAAGTTTTAAAGATAGTATTAAAAGAAAGAAAGAAGAAAGAAAGAAGAAAGAAAAGAAAGAAAAAAGCAAGCGAGCTGATGGAACACTTTTGACCAAGGAAGGGAGATGAATTTGAAACTTCCAATGGAGAATTAATTAGTTCAATTTATTTTTTTGCAATGTGGAATCTCTCTCTCTCTCTCTCTCTCTCTCTCTATATATATATATATATATACACATACATACATACATACATACATACATACATACATATACATATGTATTAGTGTGTCTGTGCATGCATGTGCACGCTTATAGGTAATGTGTGCACACATGACTGTGTGTATGTGTGTGCATGAATGTGAAGCCAGAAGTAGACATCATGTGTTTCATCAGCCCCTCTCTAACCTTTTTTATTTATGTATTTGTTTGTTTTATTATTTATTTATTTATTTATTTATTTATTTATTTATTATTTTTTGAGGTAGAGTCTCACTCTAGCTCAGGCTAACCTGGAATTCACTATGTAGTCTCAGGATGGCCTTGAACTCACAGCACCATAAGCAAGTATACTCCAGAGTTCAGACTGTTTTGCATATCTTAGGTTCAAATTCAGATCTGTACACAGTAACAAACACCTTAGGGCTGGACCCCGGGATCTGACCAGTGACACCTTCTCCAGCAAGGTAACCAGAAATCCAAGAAACTTTAATAAAACTCCTATATCTTTTGGGGAAATCCATTCTAACTACCATATTCAGCCCCTGGCCCCCAATACATTCATAACCATCTTACATCATAAATTGCATTCAGTCCAACTTCAAAGGTCCCCATAGTCTTTACCAACTTAAGATAGTTCCAAAGCCCCAAGTCTCATCTGAGATGTAAGAGATCCACTAGGTGGAAAGGAGCCCATAGCTGGACCTTGTAACAGAGTCAGAATCCTATGGAGACCAGGATTATGGACTCCAGTGAGAAGTTCCCACTAGTTTTTGGCCAAAGAGAGGCTACAACTATTAAAACCTCTTTAAATTAAAATGCATATCCCCTTTAATCTATGCTGAGCTCACTCTCCATTGGAAAATGAATTTTTCTTTTTCAGAAGATAGCGAGAAGAGAGGACAACCAAAATATCCCAACAAGAAAAGAAAATATCATGCATTTTTGTATGTAAATATAGAAGTTGCCAATAAAAAAGAAAGAAAGAGAGAAAGAAAAGAAAAGAAAAGAAAAGAAAAAGAAAAAGAAAAGAAAAGATAGCTGACTTTCTGGCAGGAGATGAACCACCCCTCACATATCAGCTAGGGCCCAGGTGAAACCCCAGAGAACTGGAGAGATGAGCAGGAATGCTGTGTCCATGGTGAGCCTGATAACCTGAGCACCAAAGCAGAAATTCAGAAGCTACTAAGAGCTCAATGCTAAAGTAGACTTAAAAGATACCCACCACAGTTCACTGAATTCTGCAGAAGAGAGGGCAGGTAGATTGTAAGAGCCACAGGTTGGCATGGAATATCCAGAGGCACCCCCCCACCACCAACAATGACTGCCTGCTGCTCTCATCTCTCATAACCCACAACTCCATGGTGAGTACTCCCAATTCCATTGAAGAGGGTTCTCAGCAGAATGGGGACAGGGAGGAGGGAAATTACTGTACCAACACAGGATATAAAGTTTCTACTTAATTTTTTATAAAGATAGAAAAAAATGAAATTGTTCCTTATAATTCAGTTTGAGATAAACTTCCTCTCAACATCTCATTTTCATACTTGCATGTGGGCTATAACCAACTTTCTTTTTTTTTTAATCAATATATATTTTTTATTTATATTATTCTGATTTTACATTCATAGAATTGGTTCCATTGTCCTCCTCCCCTTCCTCCCACTTTCAAAGGGGCCCTCATCAATGGGGAATGTTTATCATGCATTGTGAGTTTGCTCAAAAGTTCTGGTGGATAGGCCCCAGTCTCTGTGCATAATGCCCCAACTTGTGACTCTAACAATCTTTCCGCCCCCTCTTCCGCGAGTTTCCCTGAGCCACATTGGGGTCATTTTAGTTCTGCTTCCTTGATGAGGTTTTGGGAGCCTCTGTGTCTCTGGATATCTGGCTTAGTTGGAGTTGGATGCTCTCTGTGTTTATCTCCTTCAGACTTTTTCTGGTGTTGTGATCGCGTTGAGCGCTGTATTCTTGCCCTTCCCCTGCGTTGTTCTATGGTTTCAGCTGGTGAGGTGTGGTTAGCTGATCCTCCCTTCAGGTTCGTTGTCCACCTGAAAAGAGATAAGCAAATTCTCCAACGGAGAGAGAAGTTAGTACTAGATAGAAGGGATAACCATATATGTTTTGGAGGGAACTTTATATGCATTGGCTCTCTTCTAGCCCCTATTTGGTGGCCTCTAGATCTTGGAGACTGAGCTCATTTTTTGTACATGGCTTTGACTTATTTCCCAGTTCCAGCACTGAGTTCCATTCCACTGAATGGATTTATTAGCCAAATCAAGAGCAGTTGGTTACCCACCATGGCTGTTTGCCACTACTGCACTTGTATGAGCATTACATCAGATTGTTTCCTGCTGGGTAAAATATAGCCATTTTCAATCTCTAAGGCAACTTTTTCATTCTAGTCAAGATTATCATATGTTGGGCCACATTTCATTATATCTTAATTATTTTGCCCTTTTATTGGGATGAGAAAAATTTGCCTTGAGGTGTTTTTTTTTTTTTAAATAATCAAGAGATTCACTACATGCAAACTTTCCCTGAACAAAAACAAAGAATGTCACTAATAGACCATTATGGTTTGACTATGTCCCTGTGGTTGGGGTAAACAATTACCAGCAAACCGAGGCAATGGTAATTCAAAGGTTGCAGTTAACCCTCTTCAGAGCTGAGGTTATAGCTCTTTCCCATCTGTTAATTTTGTATTATTAGAATTTAAATTTCTTGGGGAAGCAGTTGGCTATAAGCTTTAACAGGTGTTTATGGTGCACTGCTTTAACTCTAAATGCTGAACAGGTATAGCTCCAAGTTTGAAGGTATGCACAAGGAATTTGTATTTTAAATGATGTGTGAGTAAAGAATTAATTTGTTTTGAACTACCTGAAGAAAATTCAACATACACTCCACAGTGGTCGGGGCTTACCTGACATGGTGCAATACAATGAGAGATGCCAAAAAAAAAGTACAGAAAAGGGCTGGAGAGATGGCTTAGTGGTTAAGCACTTGCCTGTGAAGCCTAAGGACCCCGGTTCCAGGCTCGATTCCCCAGGACCCACTTAAGTCAGATGCACATGCATCTGGAGTTTGTTTGCAGTGGCTAGAGGCCCTGGTGCGCCCATTCTCTCTCTACCTCTTTCTCTCTCTGTTTGTCTGTTGCTCTCAAATAAATAAATAAAAATGAACAATATTTTTAAAAAAAAAAAACCTACAGAAAAGATTTATTTAAAAAAATAGAGCCGGGTGTGGTGGCGCCTGCCTTTAATTCCAGCACTCGGGAGGCAGAGGTAGGAGGATCACCTTGAGTGAGAGCAAGATTCTCACTCATAAGAAAAATCAAATGGAGGCCTAGGAAGTTCAGTCTTTCTGTTTTTGTTTTTGTTTTTGTTTTTTTGAGGTAGGGATTCACTCTAGCTCAGGCTGACCTGGAATTCACTATGTGTAGTCTCAGGGTGGCCTCGAACTCACAGTGATCCTCCTGCCTCTGCCTCCTGAATGCTGGGATTAAAGACGTACGCCACCACGCCTGGCTGGTTCAGTCTTTAAAGTGCTTGCCATTCAAGTTTGAAGACCTGAGTTCAAACCCTTAACACCCACATTAAACCAGGCATGGTGATATACACCTTTAATTCCAGCACTGTGGTAATATAGATGGGAGCATCCATTGGATTTTCTGGCCTGCTAATTTGGCTGAATCAGTGAGCTCTAGGTTCAATGAGAGACCCTGCCTCAAAAAAATAAAATAAAATGGAGAGCGAGCGAAAAAGGAAGACACTCTCTAGCCTCTACACACACATGTTCATGCATGTTCATATGCACCACACGCACACTTGCACCATATATATATATATATATATATATATATATATATATATATATATGAACATGCATATCTACATGTGCATGCACCACCCACATACACATAAATAATTTACAAATAATACATGTGCAAATGTACATGTATACATACAAAGAAATAAAAAGTAATTAACATATCAATTGCCTTGGATGATGTAGGGCAATGGAACCACAACAATCTTTCCAAATGAAAGAATAGGACAAAAGATATTAGAATAATGATGTACTGGGAGAAGGTTTCAGCTCCATATGGCTCTCTTTGAAGATGGGGGAAGGGACGATGGGCAGAAATAACACAGGTTGAAAATGCACTAAACCCTTGAGCCTCCAAAAAGTTGATGAGACAACCCTGCCAACACTAATTTTAGCCCAGGAACAACCTGTGTCAGACAGTGGGCAGAAACATAAGTTCAGCAAGTTATCCTAAATCACTGAGTCTGTAGCAATGTGTAGTTTCAGTGTTATGAAATGAACATAGGTATTGATGATAGAGTTAAACCCCTTTTCTCTGCACCCAGAGGTATAGACACATCTGGATGTGGCACTGAAGCTAGAAGAGACATGGATCACTATAAAATTTCTGCATTAAACTGTCACCTGTTAGACAATCTACAGCTCCTAGGGTTGCCATAGCTATAGCTGTTTAAATTGCTCACTTATGTAATCTCTGTACACAATCTGGATAGCTCTGAATTTATACCTTAACTCAATAAGTACCTCAATGTACCATCTGGTTAGGAAAAATATTAAGTGTTTTTGAATATAGGAATGAGAAAACACAAACTCAATGCCTCCTACTAAAATCCTCTAACATCAATCACTTTTGACATTAGATGTGTGGGTTAACTCTCCACACAACAAAGGAAGGCAGCAATTCTATAGTAGACAACACTAACCACAATTTCTATGAACCAATCCAGTTTGACCCTATCTTCCTGGAGACATCTCCAAGTGCCATAAGGTAAGGGCTTAGTCCCCAAGACTGTGCCCTTTTCAGATGCCAGTCTCAAGACCCAGGTTGTGTGACCCACACTATGACCCATATTCTAGAGAAAAGGGTTCCTATAGTCTTCAGATTTCAGGAATTTCATTATGTGGCTCACAGAATTCAGGAAAAATATTTCCTTACATCTATGACTGAATTACAAAGAATAATTGCAATGAATATAGATGAGGATACAAATGGCATAAGGTCTGGTTGAAAAGAGGTGGTTCTTTCCCACCCTATGTGAATGTGGTACCATCTATCAACATCTTTGTATCCTGCTATATGGAAGATCTCCAAACTCTGTCTTTTGCATTTTCATTGGGATGTTATTGCATATCCATGATCTCCCAAAAAAACAACATACTCTAAAGCTAACAGAATGACTGAAGAAACCCAGAAAGGGTGGGCTATTATGTCTTGCTTGGACTCTTTGTGCAGTATTCATTGCTCCACGGATATGTAAAAATCCCTTCTAAAACAGAGGTCTGGGATCTACCATCAGACAAGGTCAGTGTGTTAGTCAGCCTTCCATCAGTATAAGATACCTGAGATCATGAACTTATAAAGAGAAATTTTTTACATAGGCCTAAAATGGTGAGTTCCCACACATTGAGGAGTTGGTCCCATCACATCATGGTGGGAGAACATGGAGGAACAAAACCCACTTACTTCATGAGCCATGGAACGTGAGAGGAAGAGACTGGGATTCCAATATCACCTTCAGGACACTCCTCAATGACGTCTTCCCAGTAAATCCCACCTCTTAAAGATTGTACCATGTGCCAATAGTTTGCCCTTCCCTGATGACCCAGTCTTTCTCATATGGGCCTTTGGGGGACATTCAAGATCTAAACTACAGCAATAGGTCACAGAATTACTTTTGATCCTCTCCATGTAAGAAAGTCAGGGAAGGATAGAACATATATATTTAGTTCACATGGGAAGACAAATTCAGAATAAAAAATGAAAATGCATAAAAGGGGAAGAGATAGATTGGTTTTTAGAAAATGTGTTAGTATTATTCAATTCACGTAGGAAATAACAAGAAATTTGAGAGCAATAATCCAGGAACTGTATGCAGAAAACATTATATATACACATATAATTGATATATGATAGTAAATTATTTTTAATTTTGTAAATTAAACTTATCAAATTAAAATATTTTAAATTTATTCAATTAAAAATTAATTTTTACTGCAGTGTGAAAGAATGGAGAAAATGCCATCCTATTTCCCTATATTTTCTTATCTTTTCACTTATACTCTTTTTGTTTGATTTTGCAAGTGTGTTTGGGTTGTGTGTGACATGATGTGGTTTGTGATGTGATGTTTATCACTTAAAAACCTCTTGTATGTTCTATTCTATTGAAAACTTGTTTTTATTCTAATTGAATTTACATTCTACCTGTGACACAACTATATTATATTATATTATATTATATTATATTATATTATATTATTCATTTATTTGCAAGCAGAGACAGACAGAAGAAAGGCAGACAGAGAGAATGGACATGCCAGGGCCTCCAGCAACTGCAAATGAACTATAGTCATGTGTGCCACTTTATGCATCTGGCTTTATGCAGGTACTGGAAAATCAAACCTGGGTTGTTAGTCTTTGCAGGCAAGTGCATTAACTGTTGAGCTAATTCTACATCCCCACAATTTTATTGTTTTAATACCAATTTCTCTGCTCAACTTACTACCCAATTCTCACCAGTAAGTTGCCCTGCTCCAGTAAATAATCCCTCACTCATGCTCACACAAGCAACCTTAATTAAACTCACTGAGCCACAAAACAAGAAATCAAAGTAGAAATAGGACTGGTTGGAAAGGATAAGTGGTTTAGCCAGAGGAGGATGGAAGAAGATAGAATCATAGAGTTAAACATGATCAAAATATGTTACTATATATATTTATTAAAATTGTCAAAAACTAAAATTATGAAATAAAATGTTGAAAATATGAAATTATTAAATGTCAATTGCTACACTAATGGGAAATCCTTATAAATGAAATAAATATAGTCATGAACTTTCTGAACAGGACTCCAAAAGCACAGGGAATAGCCCCAAGAATGAACATCGGGGCCATGTGAAATTTAAAAGATTCTTCACAGCAAAGAAAACTTTTAGCAAAACATATAACTTCAGAATTGGAGAAAATCATTGCTAGCTACCCTACATATAGACAGAGGCCTAATATGTAGAATTTATAAAGTACTACTTAATATTTAGAGACAGTCTCACACAGCTGCCCTGGCTAGCTTTGAACTTGATATCTTCCTGCCTCAACCTCCACAGTAGCTTGGGGAACAGCCCTGTCTCATCAGGCCCAGCTTGACTATCATATCTTATACCATCACATCAATTAATTTAGAAATACACTATAAATTATTTGCATGTAAACAAATTATTTATTATTTAGTACTGATCCTGAAAAAAACTTGTCATTAACAACCTCCTTACATATAGACAATATACCATGATATAATGCCCTCTCACCACCCTGACTTCCCCCTTCCCTTTTACCCCTCCATTGAATCCCTTCTAGATTAACTGACACTCTTAAGCTTAAGGACAACATTAACAGTAATATTTATAATAGACATTTGATACAGTTTTTTCAACAATCATTTATTTCTATACAAATGTAGCAATGAAATATATTGAGAACATGTGACATTTGACTTTTTGAGCCTGGGTTACCTCACATAGTGCTGAGAAGGGACGGAGGAGTGTCCAGCACTGAAACATCTCTGTCACACCCTCCAAGGCTCAGGGTCCATGGCAGAAGAGGGGGAGGAAAGAATGTAAGAGCCAAAGGAAGGGTACGACTCCTTACCATGCAACTGTCCAGACAGAATTTGGCCTCGATATCCATGACCTCACAGTGCCTAGCAATACCTTTACAAGACCCTCATAATAGGAGAAAAAGATGATGACATCAAATTAAAAGAGAGACTAATGGAGAGAGGGAGGGGATATGATGGAGAGCAGAGTTCTGAAGGGGAATGGTGGGAGGGGATGGAAATATCATGTGTTTTTGTATGTAAGGATAGAAGTTGTCAATAAAAAAATTTAAAAATTTTAAAAAGAAATATATTCAGAAATATTGCTTATAAATATCTTTATTTTTAACTTTTTCATGAAAGCTTCCATAAATGTAAACAAAATACCATGCTCATAATTCCCTCCCACAACCCTCACTTCCCCTTCTAAAAGTCCCCCTCCACTTAACTCCTTTTTCTCTCCAATTGTTAGAATTTCTTCTATTTTGATGTGATTTTTCCCTCCTATTATGCAGGTCTCATGTAGGTAGTGTCAACCACTGTCAGGTCGTGAATATCAAGGCCACTTTGTGTCTGGAAGACAGCATTGTAAGCACTTCTACCCTTCCTTTGGCTCTTACATCCTTTTCACCTCCTCTTCTACAACGGTCCCTGAGCCTTGGAGGGTGTGATGAAAATGTCTTACTTAGTGCTGAACATTCCACTGTCACTTCTTCTCAGCACTACAGTGTGTTTTGAGTCACCCCAGTGGTTACCTCCATCTGAAAAGAGAAGCTTCTCTAACCCAAAATAAGAGTAACATTAATTTATGGGCATAAGCATGTGTTTAGAGTTTGGTGGGCATAATGTAGGCATTTAGCCAGAAAATAGGAACAATTTCCCAACCCTCCTAGAGTTTATGACCTTCTCTGCCATAGGCTTTTGACTAGGTTTTCAGCACAGGTATGAATTCCCTCTGGTGGGGCAAACATCCAGTCTAATCAGAGAGCAGCTGGTTTCCCCCATAACAGACATGCAGTCATTAGACCATTTGGCACATTTGGCTTGACTGACCAGCTGTAAGGCTTACAGGGCTGCTGCTGCTTAAGGCCTTTGATGACTTTTCTCCGCCAAATGGCTGTGTGCTACATAGCACTTTCAAGCTCAGGGTTCATTGCAGAAGAGGGGGCGGAAAGAATGTAAGAGCCAAAGGAAGGATACAACTCCTTACAATGAAACTGTCCAGACAGAAATTATGATTTTTATAATGTATCTGACTTAGAAGATATTCAGTGCTCTGAAGCATAGGATTAAATCAAACCTACTATTTTCACCATATTCATTTTATCTCAGCTTGAAAGATTTAGCAACACCAAACGTGCCAAAGACTAGGTTTACAAATTCACTACCTGATTGTGTTCTTGAGTAATCAGTAAATGTGAATGGTACAAATATTTTCAACATCCCGTGTGGAGAATTGTTCTAAACAAATCCAAAGACTATCAAAATGCAGCAATTGCTGTATATGCTTTAAAGTTTCCCAAACCTACTCAGACACTAAAAATGTAGGAATAACAATTTTAAAAATATTTTCTTTATTTATGAGAGAGAGAGAGAGAGAGAGAGAGAATGGGCACACCAGGGCTTCCTGCCACTGCAAACAACTCCAGATGTATGTGCCACTTCGTGCATCTGGCTTTACATGGGTACTGGGTCATTGAAACTGGTTCATTAGGTTTAACGGCAAGTGCTTTACCCACTGAGCAATCTCTGCAGCCCAGGAATGACATTTTTAATACCTGTAAAATACCAAAATGATGACAATCTCTCTCCTTCTATCTGGGCAAGGGAGGGAAGAACAAAAAAAACATATTTGTAAAAGAGTCAAAAGGCTATCCACATTTATTAATATACTCATTGGTTGTATAACTGAGTATTGCAGCAAAGATGATGTGTTAGTTGCTTTCTTGTTACTGTGACCAAATATCTAATAAGATGAAGTTTAAGGGAGGAGCAACCTATTTCATGTCATGGCTTAGGAAAAGATCTATTCCATCAAGGTGGGGAGGACATGATTTCAGGAGTGTGAGGTGACTGGTCACATTATATCACAGTAAGGAAGCAGAAAACAAACCTGAGGTGGTGTTGGACTATAAAACCTCAAGGCCTACCCACAGCAATCCACTTCTTCCAGCAAGGATCAACCTCCTTAAAAAGGTCCACACCCTTCTCAGTGCCACCAGCTAAAGACTAAGTGTACAAACATTTGAGACTATTGAAGACATTTCACAGTCAAAGGGATGGGACCAACACACAATTAGTTCATACAGTAAAGTTCATAATTAATAACAAAATTGCATTTGGAAACATCACACAATCAAGATTCTGGCTGAATCAGCCAGGTGTAACTGCAAAAGCAAAAACAAGGCAATACACACAGAAAAATACTTCCAACATAACAGTAAGTCATTGACATTCAACTTGTTCTCCATATATGCCCAGATTATTTAGTATTTAGTATTATTGAGTGGAAGAGACACTTGCATGTATAATATTCTATGCATATATTTTAGTGTTGCATGCATATATACAAATAATTACATACATGTATAATATCAATATATTGTATCTTCTGCTTATACATGTACTTTGAGCCTAGATACATAGTATTTAACACACATGGTATTTTTATATTTTAAGGATATATGTATAGTATTTCTTGCATACATTTATACATGGTATTTCTTTTTCTTTGCCATTTATTTGTATTATGTTTTGAGACAAAATCTCACTATATAGGCCAGTCTGGTCATGAACTCATGATCTTCTGGCTTTAGCCTCCTGAGCACTTGAATTGTAGGCATGTGCTACCATGCCTGGCTATGCAAATGCAAAGCATTTGATGCATATATACATGATATTTCACATAAAGAAAGCTATTTTCACACACTTATATATATGTTGACTTGTAACAGGTCATGTAAAAGTTAACCTTTTGTAGCTTGAGTTTATGGTAGAGCAGGTCAGTGGAAGGTTTTGGTTGGCTACGAGAAAGATAGAGTTAGATGACACAGGCTAATTTTTAAAGGCTACCATTCATTAGCTACCTGACATTGGGAAGCTGACTTAATCTGTGCTTTGCTTTCTTTAGCTTTAACATGTTTCCAGAAGTGGGCAAAGTAATACAATAAAATATTTCCTACTGTACAGTAAAAGAGTCTTACATAAATGTCACCCAAAGAGGGAAATGCTATTGGTAGGCTTTATAATAAACTATATAACGAACTGGTTTTGCAATCAACCCAGTGTAATATAGAGGTGAGGTTGACCACTCAACAAAGGAATGCAGAGTGTTTTTCATTATTCACAATGCAGCCAATTGCATTTGATTGGCTGTTGTTTGAGATTGAGGAAGGAGATATCTGAGGTCAAGAGGCCAAGTCAGCATCAGCTTTGGATTGTGTGATAGCCTGGCACTGTTAATATAATGACAGATCAATTCTAATTGGCTATCTTTGACTGCCCTTAAATCATTCCCAGCTGCCCCTTGGAAGTTATTTCAAAAGGTCAGGAAAAGAGAAGTCATTTTTACTAATATTCTACAACATCCTAAACTATATTTGACTGCCTTTACGTTTTACCAGTATTTCCAGATAAATTCTGCATTGCACTGAAATTGAACAAAAAGATGACCACTTTATCTACACATGTACATATTTGCTTTCACATACATTCCTGTAGCTACATTTAATATAAAATTTAATTACAGCAAAAAGATGGGAGAGGGGATAAACTTTGGTTCACTCTTTGGCAATTAAAATGTGATGTATGAACACAACTTTCTTTGCTTCTCAGCTCTGTTTGAAAGTAGGATGAAAGTAGGATATATATATATATATATATATATATATATATATATATATATATATCACATCAGTTCATATCTCCTCAAGGTCAGAAGGAGCTCTTTGTAGTATTGGCCACTGGGCGCATATTAGAATCAGCTGGGGACACTTTTAAGCAACATTGGCTGCACACTTCACTCCTGACTTGATGGGGCTCGGTGAAGCTTGTCTTTTTTAAAGCTCTACTGGGGATTCTCCTAGGCTGCCAGTTTTGAGAGCCTCTGACCCAAGGTCTGGTCCATGCTAATAATCAGAGCTGATTGTTCAAAACTCACTTGAAACATTGCACATTTATGAAACCTGATTCTGTTTTGTACTTTGAGCAGTGTTTTATCTTTGCAGATAAAAATGAATTTTGTTGTTCTTTTTAAAATTTCTTTAAATCCACCCAACAACACAACTAATATTCTTAGTGAAATGATTTTTCAAATTATAGATGTTACCTGAATCATAAATTTTGTCTCTTCAGACAGCATATCATTCGTAAAAGAAATGAAAGATGGCAGCAAATTCTATGGAGTCAATCCTTACTATTACATTAAAGTTTACACCAGTGTAAAGAAAATTATATTGAGACTTAAGGGCATGCACAAATTAGGCAATATTTCCTTAAAACTAATTTATTTAATGTGCTAATTTTAGGAGAGTGGAAAACAACAGAGTACTAATAGTCTCAGAAAACATTCAAGAATGCCAGAGAACATTCAAGAACTCCTCTACGAGGAAATTTCATTCCTGTAATTGTATCACTAACACTTTAATCTCTTCTTTATTTTTTAAATGTTTTTTTATTTATTTATTTATTTATTTATTTATTTATTTATTTATAAGACAGACAAATAACGAGGCAGATGGAAAAAAAAAAAAGAAATGGGCATGCCAGGACCTCTATCCACTGCAAACAAACTCCTGACACATGTGCCACCTTGTGCATCTGGCTTATGTAGTGCCTCAATTGCCTCAACTGCCAAGCCTTCTCTCCAGCCCCACATCTCTTCTTCTTGATAGCTAGTGTAACTATCAGTGAACTATTTAAGTAAGTATTTAAGTATCATTTCAGATGTTCATCTGCTTGAAACACATTGGTTTTCTCTCATGATAAAATTATAAGGAATTAAATGCAGCACCAACATATTCACATGAACGCATGCATAGAAAAACTAGTGAAGTCTGAATAAGGAAGAGAGTGGTGTGACTCTTTCTTCCCTGCTTGTGATAATGGACTCTGGTAGAAGGGGTCGTCATTGCAGGATCTAGATAAGAGTATTGCACCCTGCAATGGCATGATCGTCTACCATCTTCTCAATATAAGAAAAAGACTGTTAAACAGGAGTGACGAACTGTGGAGGGATTATATTTGTTTGTGGAAGTAGTAATGTGCTGAAATTAAAGGTACATATCATTCTTTGCCCCAATTGCTTCATACACAGACAAGTTCTTGCAAACATTTCTCATAATGTGTTCCCCATTTCAAACTTAACTGAGTATCCAAGTGAGTTCTCTACTTCTTTTAAAAAAATATTTTATTTAATGATTAAATGATTTGAGGGAGGCATGCACATCCCTTGTACATCTGGCTTTATGGGGGTACTGGGCAATAGAACCCGGGTCCTTAGGCTTCACAGGCAAGTGCCTTCAGAGCTGAGCCATCTCTCCAGCCCAGCTGTCTTCTTCTTAATGAACCAAAAGCAGTAGTCTTCATTGTTTATACTCTCGGTGTCGTGTTATGTCTTATGCCCATCACCTATATTATTCTTTTTATGACTTGCTTACCAAATTCCTCTTACTGTGCTCTCTATAGATTAGAATCTTGTATGTATTCATGAGTGCAGACACACATGTGTTTACAGGTAAGCACTTGTGGTGTGTGCATGAGTGTAGAGGCAAGAGGACAACCTCTGCTGTCATCCTCAGGAACATTGTCCACCTCCTTTGAGTCAAGATCTCTCAGTGGCTGGTGCTCACCAATTAGGCTAGACTGGCTGGTCAGAGATCCTACTATTTCTACTTCCCTGACACTGGGATTACAGGTGCATGCCACCATGCCTGCCATGTTATGTCAGGTACTCAATGCTTTACCAACTAGCTTAGCTATCTAGCCCCACGATTAGAATCTTTTATCATGCAGATCATGCATAAACCATTCACTTTCCTCATCTTATTCTGAAACATATTCCATCACACTCAGAGCTTGAATGTCATAGTGTTGATGCAAATATTAACTGAAGCACTTTTTTCTTATGAGATGCATTAAATTGTTCTAGGCAGTATAACCCCTCTGTCATCTACCTTGGTTATCTGTACATGCACACATGCAACAGGTATGCATCTTAGAATTTTGACATATTTCACATAGCTAAAACAAATCTTCTGCAGAAACTGGAAAGTGACGCAATCAGTGTGTGTGTGTGTGTGTGTGTGTGTGTATGTGTGTGTTCCTCAATTTGTCATTTTCTCAAGACTCGTTCCTGAGAAAATATTTCACCAAATAATACTAAAAGTATTCAGAGGACTTTAAGTTCCCTTCATGGCATTTCACCCAGCCTGTAAATCTCTCAATGTTTCACCAGAAGTAAAAGAATGGGGCAGAAGTTGACTTTTTCTTGCAACATGCAAACCGGTATCTGGGTCAGGATCTACAGCCCTTCAGAATAAATTTGCAACCTTGCTATGCCTCAGGCAGCTGGCTTCATGCTCAGGCTGGCAGAACAGTAGTGGCAGTATCTTTACATGTGGCCTCATCTAGGAAGTAATCTGTTATCCTCATTAGGAATGAAGAATGAAATCACTACTCTGTGACACTTCCTCTTCAAAACCAGTGACAGAACAGTGAGGGGCCTGTGCCATCATTTTTACTTACTCCTCCTTTGAAAACCGGAGGGATCATGTCTTCTGCAAATAAAGTCAGGAACCTCTAGCCACTGGTAGACAGTAGCAAGGGTCATTAAACAATATTTACATTAAAACTGAATGTGACTTACACCTGTGTTTGCACTTGGAAATTAAGTGGTACTGATAACATTTTCGTTGTATTGATTTAAGATTTACATGAGTTAAAAAGATGAGGCTAGGGAGAAGGCTTGCCTGTTTGCAATGCCTGCTGGCCAGGCCAGGGGGCAATTCGTCAGCTACCCACATAAAGCTGGATGGGCATTCATTTACATCAGCAAGAGACCCTGCCATTATGCTTACACACACCCAAACATACACACACATGCTCACACAAATAAGTAACTTTTTTAATAAGCCATTTTAGAGGATGAGGAGATGGCTCAATGACTAAGGTGTTTACCACACATGCATGAGGACTTGAGTTCATTCCCCAGCACCCCATAGAAGCTGAGTATGGTGGCATGCACCTGAAATTCCAGCACTGGAGAGACGCAGACAAGAGGGTTCCTATAGCTTGCTATCTAGCTAATCTAGCTTACTGACTCTGTCTCAATAATAATGTGAAGCAATTGAGGAAGAAACCCAACATTGATCTGAGATGTCAACATGCACATGCACCCACACACCTGTGCCCGCATAAGATGGGACATCTATACATATACCACACACACATGCAAAAAAAAATTAAATGTATGAGCTACAAGTGGTGGCATGCCACCTACACTCCAGTTATCCAGCAATCTGTGAAGAATTTGAGCACCAAAATTTGCCCGAGAATCATTGTGAGACCTTGTCTCCAAAAGAGCACTTTACTACACTTAGGAGTTCTTTTTTTAAAAAAAAATATTTGTAAAGAGAGGGAGGCAGAGAAGACAAACATAGAGAGAGAAAGGTCGCACCAGGGTCTCTAGCCACTGCAAACAGACTCCAGATGTATGTGCCACTTTGTGTATCTGGCTTTATGTGGTACTGGGGAATTGAACCAGGGCCCTTACGCTTTGCAGGTAAATACCTTAACCACTGAGCCATCTCTCCAGCCCCATGTTTAGTAGACTGAAAATTTTCTATAATCACCGCCTCTATTTTTTCCAAAACATTTTCATCAATACTATACCCATGAAGCTTTCTCTCCCCATTGACCCCTCCTGACAGCCCTAACATTTAACAACCTACTTCTGTCTCTATGGATTTCCCTAATGTGCACAAATTTAAATGCAGGCTGACAGCATGTGTCCTTCCCTGTCTACATTAATAGGTGATATTTCTCCTTTATTGAGACAGAGTCTCATTATGTCACCTAGGTGGACCTCAAACTCATGAATCTCTTGCCTCAGCCTCCCAAATTCTGGGATAGCAGATATGCACCATCAAACCAATATTTTCACCAATTACATTTTTTATTTCTTGAGAACTTTATTGTATGAATATATTGCCTAATGGTCATATTCCCATTTGATTGTAGACTTATGTTCCCTCTCCCCTGCCGTGTTTCACCAAGGGCCCTCCTCAGTAAGGTTATCAGTATTCACTGCAGGGTCATGGCTGCACCAGCCAGGTTAAGAATGAATCCGCGGGAGCTGGAAAGATGGCCTCAGTGGGAAAAAATGATTGCTGTGCAAGTGTAAGGACCTGCATTCAGATCTCCTAAACTCATGTAAAGCCAGATATGGTAGTACGTGTCTCATCCCAGCATTCCTATGATGAGATGAGAAGTGGAGAAGGAGTCTCCTGAAGCTCAAGGGCCAACTAACCTATTATATGCAGGGTGGAGGTGAAGACTGACATCTGAGATTGCCTTTTGACTACCCCAGACACACCATGGGTCATCTGCATGGCCATATTCACATGAACACAAAGACAGATAGACAGACACAGAGAGAAACAGAGAGAGAGAGATGAAAAGGCCATTAAAAATGCACCCTCAATGTTTGAAAAATCACTAAACATTGATTCAGGATCATAAAACAAATAATTTTAAGTGGTTTTTTTGTTTTGCAAGAAAAAAATCCCACGTTTTTAGAAAACTAAGAAAAGATCAAAAGCCACAAAAGAGTAGCCAGAAATGCCATCCTGTTAAGTGGAAGCTTTATTCTGGCCACTGAATAATGTTCACATACAACCCGTTTTCCCAGTAATTATACTGAACCTTTCTTTTTTGTTTGGCCTCACTGATGAAGCCTCACCATGAGGGCTACTGCATTTTACTTTGTTGTTCTGTCTTTACCTAATAAAATCATCATTTTCCACTTGATAATCTGGGCTCAAGTGATTTCCTGTAGCAGCCTATGTACTACAATCAGAATGAAAATTTAGGATATTGCTGGGCATGGTGGCGCATGCCTTTTATCCCAGCACTTGGGAGGCAGTGGGAGGAGGATCACCATGAGTTCAAGGCCACCCCGAGACTACATAGTTAATTCCATGTCAGCCTGGGCCAGAGTGAGACCGTACCTCAAAAAAAAAAAAAAAAAGAGAGAGAGAGAGAGAAAATTTAGTGTATTGAACATGTCACAAGATTCTGGATCCATTCTCTGAACCTTAATCTCTTGGTATGCATGTTCTCCCTCTCAATCCCTTCTTCTGCACCTGATATTTTAGCTAAATTGTCAACCCGTGGGTGGAATGTTGTCTACTATTGTGGAGTAAATAGATAAGCATCAGTGATTTTATCAAGGAAAAAAGAGAGCCACGTTCTCCTTATGCTTGATGGAAGAACACTCTGGAGCTTCATTAGCAAATAATGTATGTCAAAGTAGGGAGTAGAAAACCCTCCAAAAATATATGCAGTAATGGAAAAGAGACATGAATGTATGCTTCTATCTAAAATTTTTTGGCTGCATCTAAGCTGGAAAAAGCAAGTTAAAATTGTAGACAATTGCTAAAAAAAAATGCTAGCAAAAGTATTAGGAGTTACAATTGTAAATAGGATTTAAAAAACAAAACTGTAAAATATTGTCAAATTTCAAAATAGTATCATTAAAATGAATTGTTGTCTTACAGACATTGATCAAACCTCAAATCCCATTAATACTCTTAGGAAGAGCTAAATGTTTTGACTCTCCATTAGCACTATGGAAAACTTAATCTTTCTTTTTCTCTTTCTTCTTTCTTTCCTTCTTTTTCTTTCTTTCTCTTTCTTTCTGGAAGCAAAGGGCTTATTTCTGGCTCACAATTTCAGGTGGAGTTGCATGGCACAGAAGCCATGGTGACAAGAGTGGGTCATATGCGCTAGCAGGAAGTACTGTTTGAACAAGAAGTTGGGCTGGGCTATAAAATCTCAAGGCATTGAGTGTTCATTGCTAAATGACACATTTATATCACCCATTCCAAGGCCAAGGCCCAGAGAATATTGAAGAAGAGAGGGCAGAAGGATTGTACAGAGGATGGGAAAGAGTGCTGTGGAATGATATCTTCTGGATATAAAATGGTCACTGAACTTATGACCTCACAGTTACTGCTATTGCCTGCACAATGTCTTCATGCAATGTCTCTGAATATTGAGGCAGGGACAGCAGCTTGCTTCTCTTGGCATGACACCTCTGCTTAAGAGCACTGGGAGGTCATGATAAGTTTCCATCTTCTTGACTTTCTTCTCCTGGCATAGAAGCTTCATTCAAAAATCAGCACTACTAAGCTGGAGAGATGGCTCAGTGGTTAAGGCATTTGCTTGTGAAGTCTAAGGACCCAGGTTTGATTGCCCAGTACCATGTAAGCCAGATGCACATAGTGGTATATGCATCTGGAGTTCGTTTGCAGTGGCTGGAGGCCCTGGAATGCCCATTCTCTTTCTCTTTCTCTCACTCCCTCTTTCTCTCTCTCAAATAATAATAATAAAAAAAAACAGCACCACTGGTACCTTAAATTTGGATTACTTTCTAGTCTTTAGAATAAATTAAATATTATTATTATTATTCCCTTTTGCCACCCTCCATAACTTCAACATGTCCCACAGTAGAACACAAATTTTCTTTTTAAATGAAAATAAATTATTTATTTATGAAATAAATGAGAGTTGACTAAAGTGCTTCCCTTGCAAGCATGACTTTGTTCATATCTCTAGCACCCAAATAAAATGTATGGCATGGTGAAGTACCCCTGTAATTTCAGCATGAGGAGACAGAGATGAGAAGATCCTTGAAGTCACCTTGCATCAAAGAATAAAAGTGAAAAATGAACAAGGAAGACCCTACCCAGTACTGGCCTCTTCATGTATGCATACACATGTACATGCACACAAAAATACAAACACACACATATGAACATTCATACACATGTATGCATACCACACGCATATACAAGTAAGAAAAAAAAAGGAAATGAGCCAGATCATTGGTCAGGTGTAAACATACTTTATTATCGAATCAGTATGTACAAAGTCTAACATGAAAAAAATGAGTCACAGAATATCAGATTATTTACAATATTTCTTGTATTTTTACAAAATGTTTTTACAAGATTACTTGTCTCTACATAACATGACACACATACACAGAAATCCATTTTTATTACATATATAAATAAATATTGACTTTAAATGACCACAGTGAGGGAGATGAATTCTATAGGCCATGTGCATGAAAAGGTAGGCATTCTGTTATCTGCATACTACAATAATAATTAAGTAAATGGAAAGAAATAATAATTTTATCTAGACCCCTGTTAATCACTTGGTAAATTGTATATCTCACTACAATATTCAGTAGAGGTAAGACACTTATCACTGTCATGTCACATGTGAAACCAAGCACCACCATGCAAAACCATGGGTCAGAGTCAACACCTTCATGGATTCATTTATATTTTAAACTCGGCTTTAAAGTACATGCAGGCGCCCAGTCTCTTTGTTCTGGTTAGAGTAGGCATGTTTGCTTAACAAAAGTTAGTGTTATTTATAACTATAGGAGTGTGTAAATGTGAGCAACCCAGGGCACACAGGATAAGAAAGGCATTCAATAAATAAGTCAATATCACAAATGGAATTGTCTAAACACAGTGCAGCATTCATATTTGTCCATGCATCATGGAGAAACAATTCCAAACTCAGTCTTGTCATCAGATCTTTCAGCAGACATGAAGATAAAAATTAGGTTTTGCAGATAAATGTGATCTTTCAAGTCAAATGTCTGAGCTGCTTTTTATTTTGGGAGCTTGCTACTGCAATTGATCATGGTCCTCATAGAGGGCAAGTTCATAGAGGACTGTATGGTAGAGCTTCTTAATTTATGCAGACAGAAATTTCTGGGGATACTTTGGGTTGTTACATCTCAGGGGTGGATGCCATGGGAATGTAATATAGAGAACCCAGCAATACTGCTCAACCATTTCACAATGCATAGCACCCCTCAACAAAGAATTCTCCAGCCCCAAATGTTACACAGCTGAAGTTGGAATGCCTACTCCATACAGGCATATATGTGATCTTTCACCATTCTAGAATATACATGTATTTGGAAATTTTAGGCTAAACTTTTCAAAAAGTGACCTGTCATAAAGTTTGTCATCTCTCATGTTCATACCCATATTAAACAATGAATAAATTGAATGATATACATTAGCTTGTATTGAAAACATCACATTGCTCTATGGTTCTCCTTAAAGAACAAGATGATAGAACTAAAAACTTCATCAGTAATGTATAAATGCTCTGAGTAAAAATAATGCATAGAACTGAAAAATGTAACAAGTTAATCATTAATGTTTGGGGAAATATTTTTAATGAACTCAAGTTTTAAAACAGTTAATATTCTCACTGCATATATTCTCATGCATGAGAAAAATATGTAATTTCAACAAAACATTAGAGAATTAGGAATCACAACTATTCTTTGAAGGAGCTGGATTTTTGTCATTTTATTAGGACACTCATTTCTAAAATTCAAAAGCATGAATTATATTTTTGAAATTTTGATTTTAATAGGAAATTTGAACTAAAAAATAAAGTTATGCTTCTTTTATTACTTCATTAGTAGTGTTTTTCTTCTATAACAGTAATAAATTTTTAAATTTTGAATATTGTAGAAAAATCAGATATTTATAAATGTAGATTTTAATTTTTTAAGGAAGTAGTCATTTTCAGATATATCATCTGAAGTAAAGCTATCTTTATTTGCTCATGTTTTTAACCAGATAAAAGAAACATAATTATATTTTATAAAATTACATTTTATATAATTTAATAATATTTTGTATCTATGAATACAGTTTTGCATTTTAAAATATAAAATAGTACAAAAGTTGGCTGGAATAAATATTTGGATTTATTCATGATGAATTACAGCAAAAGATAAATGTGTATCCATTAATTATCAATTTTTGAAATTTTAAGAATGAGAAATTTGGATGCTGGTACTGGCAAATACATGAGGGTGATGTTGAAATAAGTTTGGGGTGTTTTTAAGTGAAGGCTATTTCCTGTCATCTCTATTCAGATATCCTTCAAAACAGGTAGATCCACAACACTTTGTGATAAGTCCATTCCAAGATACAATAAAGGCTGCAAAACCATTCAGACCCACATAGACTTCTATTCTGAGATCGCAACTGTATACTACTTACACAAAGTCACAAAGCTTTTATTTGTACAGTCTTTGCTGTTAGAATACTTTCACACTCAAAAAACAGGTATTTGTTCTTAGGTACCCAGGCTTCCAGACTATGTCTCATAATGATATGCATGGATACAATGATAGTAGTAGCTTCTATGCACTTTACTTTTCACCTGACCCTGGCCACCGCAGAGAGGCCTGGTGGAGTCAATGAGTTCTCAGCTGTACACAGTCCCAGCAGTGGCCAGCCATCGATGGGTATTCAGAGTCAGTCCCACCATGTAAACATATCAATAATGAGTCAGCTTTTCTTCCTGCAGTACTTGGATAGACAGTGAAACAAGAAAGTCTTTGCTCTTTACACACTTTAGAACTATATCTTTATCCATTATTGGTGAGATGTGGAAATAATTTCTTGATGTAATGTTAAAAAGTATCATCAGCAAAGAATTTTAATTTCTCCAATGCAAAAATCTGACTAGCAGGTTAATTCATCGAATTGCCTGGCTTTGTGAATCTTATAAATTATAAATTACAAATTAAGCTTTTATTTTGAGCTATACAAACAGATGCTTAAAGGGCCTAAAGAGGGACCACTTTTAGATTTAAGTGTATGATGAGAACAGGAACAGTGGGCCTAGTAGTGCATGTCTGCAATCCCAACACTTTGAAAACTGAGGCCGATAGGGTCTTTCATAGCCCAGGCTAGCTTCAAATTTCTATCTCAAAATAAAAGAATTAATGTATGGGTGTAGTTCAGATAATAAACTTTCAGTTAAAATCACCTATGATAAAATGATCTCATGGCAGACTGGAAGGAACAGTGCCAAAAGGCTGCATAATCTTGCTCAATTTTGAGAATCAAAGTAATAAGTTAAAATCAAAGTATATTTTATTGATGAAATATATGCTTAGTGTGTACAAAAATTCGGTATTTTCTACACTATTTTTTTTGAGAATTTGCTGCTCCAATATCAGGAAAATTTCAGTTCTGCAACAATTCAAAAGCAGTTACAAAAGCACATATGGAAATACAATTCAGAGTTAAGTAGACCTGATCTTCATTTTCTCCTTTTGCCTAAGAAGTTAGTGTCCATATTCTCTGGAGAATATTTGTCATTTGTTTTTAGTCATGCCTGTGATTGACAGAAGTCCTTACTGCACTGACACTACATAGTATGAGTGTGTGAGGGGGGACTCTGAGAAGTACCCATGGCTTCTGTAAGTACTGTGTCTACTTGCTGAGGTTCGACAAGCTTATAGAGCTGTACAATATATAAACACCTGGAAACGCTTCAGTATCTCCCCGGTGAAGGCTTGAAATGATGTGGATGGTGATGCTTAAGATGGGGTCCTAGGAAGTGACAAAACACATCAGTGGCATCACTTTATACATATTGAAGAAAGTGTGGGAATGCACTTATTTGAAGTGATAGACTCAGACTCAGGCATATGTTCCCCAGTATAAGACATAGCCTTTCCCATTCTCAATCTAAATGGCAACCTGCATGTGTTCCTTCTCTCTCTTTTCTACTCTCCCTTCTCCTCTCTTCTCCTCTTCTCTCATAGTTTTTCTCTTCCTCTTTCTTTGTCCCCTTCCCCAACACATAAAATAAGATGAAAAGGCAAGGTTCTTTCCTAAGCTCACAAATGGATAAGCAAACCTCAACCTTTCTCTCATTTCTTTTAAAAAAAAATTTTTCCCTTCCTTCCTTCCTTCCTTCCTTCCTTCCTTCCTTCCTTCCTTCCTTCCTTCCTTCCTTCCTTCCTTCCTTCCTTCCCTTCCTCCTCCCCCTCCCTCCCTCCCCTCCTCCCTCCCTCCCTCCCTCCCCCTCCCTCCCTCCCTCTCTTCCTTCCTTCCTTCCTTCCTTCCTTCCTTCCTTCCTTCCTTCCAGAGATCATGAGTCAGACAGAGAGTGAGAGAGAGAGAGAGAGAGAATATGCGCACCAGGGCCCCCAGCCACTGAAAACAAACTCCAGACGCATGCACTACCTTGTGCATCTGGGTTACATGGGTCCTGGGGAATAGAACCAAGGTCCTTTGGCTTTGCAGGCAAACGCCTTAACCACTAAGCCATCTATCCAGCTCCTTTCTCTTATTTCTAAGAGTTTTAAAAAATAAACTTTTTAAAATTAACATTATTAAATATAAGATTGTAAATTAGGAATATTAAAGAAACTTTACCCCCAAGTTTTATGAATAAAAGGGGCTATCAACTCTCACCTTGTGATACTTTCTGTTTTTCTATATATTATAAGCATGACAAGTGAGTAAGGCATTATTGTTTAAAAAACAAAGTAAAACTAGAATTTCTGTATCCATTCACAATCCTTAATGTTTCAAAATGCAGCTAGAAAAAAATTAAACGAAATACCCAATATAAGTATCAACAAAAGGCTGGATTTTTTTTTTGAAAAAGTAAGCATGTTTCTCTTCAATTTTATTTGATTTAGCAAATAACTTCAGCATATATGTTTGTATGTTACAATTCATAGCATATCTGACAGTGAAATCTATGGTACAAGAAAATAAGAACAACAGACAAATATCATTGCTTATGCTGTCATATTGGAAAATCATAAATTAAAAGTTAAGACTGATCTGATAATAGTTTTAAAATATACTTATGGATTGAAATAAATCAATAAAATAGATGCAAGGAAGAGAAAGGAGAATGGAAAGAGGGAAGAAGATAGGAAAAAGAGGAGTGGAGGGATGGTGGGAGGGAGGAAAGAAGGAGGGGGAAAGAAGGAAGAGAAGAAAGAAGAGGAAAAGGGAAGAAAAGGTAGAAAAGAAAGAACAAATGAAGGAGAAAAGATGAAAGGAAGGAAAGAAAGAAAAATGAGAAAGGATGTAAGGCAAGATGCCATAAGCATCACCCATACAATTTTTGATACAGGTAATAATACCTGTAATAAAATGCAGTAGATGAATCAAAATGTGCAGTAAGAATTTCAGATAAGGTGGATTTCCTCTTCTACAGAAATCCTTCCCAGTGTATGCATTCATTTTCATTTTCCCCCATAACTTTCTCTCCACCTGTGGTGCTGAACTGGACATCTTCCACCCAAGTGTGGTACTCACTGTGTGCTGAGGAGGGTGGGAGCTCAGGGGTGCGGAATGTTTTGATGGTGGATGGCCCTTCCCCTCCTGTGGTCAGCACTTGTACTTCCAGCCGGTAGAGGGTCGACGGCCTCAGATTGGGCACTGTTAGGACATAATGATCCTAAGGAATGACACAAAATGAGACTCTCATCAAAAATCTTCTCAGGAAAGCACACGACGAACACACACAATCTATGAAGAGAATAAAGTAAGCGTGCATGTTCATATGCTTTTAAAAGGCACACTTTAATCTTCAGAATATGTCTGCTTGCTTTCTGGAGTTAACTGCCATCTTGCTCAATGCCTGGCAGCTTAAGATGTCTGCCTGGCAGACCTTAAATGTGTTGAAGTGCCAGTTTCCAGAGCTCCCTCTTGGGACTTCATCATTTAAAAAGAAAAATCCTTTACGTGAGATTTTTTTTCCTCATAGTTTCACATTTTCAGCTGCAAATCATGTGATGTGAATTCTTGATAATCCAAACTTCATTGACTGAGCCAAGTATTTCCCTTACAATACAATCTATCTGTCAGTGCACATAACTGAAAATGCTAACTTTTGAGGCCAAAAATTCTTCACAAAACTCCAAAACCTAGTACATTCATCAAATAACTAGTTTCTCATTCCACAGAACTCTTTCCAGGATTTAAGGCATTTTCCCCCGATCTCTCTCCTTTTGAATTTTGGAGCAAGCACTGGCTATTCTAAGCTTCTCAGAAAGGGTAAAAGCCCACACATATTTTTTTAAGCCAAGGAATTAAGTGGCTTGGAAGGCAGTCCAACTCATTATGAGATCTGGCCAAATTTGCAGGAGGAAAGAAAAATAACAAGATTCTTTGAGCTATTTTTCCCCAATTTAACACTTCAAACAGGGCATACCCACTTGGACCAGGGGGTTATGGGGCTAATAAAGACAGAAGAAAATGGTTAAATCAGTTCTGAACAAAGTAGAGGGTAACCAGGTCTGTGGGAGCTTTCACTTTAATCAAAATGCACATGGATGGTGGCTGGTGACACTTTCCAGCTATCACAGTAATGTGTGCAGTGTGATAATGCTTTCAAAATTCTTTACTCAGAAGACAATACAGAAATGAAACCCAATGCAAGAAACACAGCATGAACAAGATGTAAAAATTGTCCTGGCCCTAGAGAATGAGCCATAGATACCAACAACAGAGGCCCAGGGAAGGAGGGGACACACTTACAGATGGCAGGATTTGAGACTGGGAAATAATGCTGTTGGGCAAACTGTTCTGTCTGCTCTCTGTGGTGACCTCTGCCCACGTCACTTGAAACCCAGTCATGGGCTGGTAGAGATTGGCCTTTGTCATCTTCCATGAAAAGTGGCCAGTAATGTTCATATCTTGGAGGATAAAGGAAGCAGAAAGGTTCTCCGGCTTGGCTAGTACTTTGGAAAGAACATGACCTATTGAAATGCAGACAGGGAAATCAGAGTTTGTCTGCTGAAGAAAGATTCTATCTAGGATCTATGGTGTATGGATTATGGGATTTTAGGTGGACATTCTACAGGAAGTGGGGAGTAACTTGACCTTCTTTCAGGGAGGATGGGTCCAAGTTACTGTCCATCACCCCTTTGCCACAGGGTGACAGAGAATAGCCCTACTTCAACTTTACACTGAGCGCTTCTTATCCTTGCATGATTAATGTAACACTCTTGCTTTCAGGATAAAGGAGACAGTTTCCAGCAAGACTTATTTTACTTCAAAATATACCAAATTGCAAGTAACAGCTAACATTGTTGTTCCTGTTATTCCTTCTGTCCTGTATCCCCTTTTACTCTTCTTTCCCTTCCTTCCATCTCCCTACCTTTCTTCTTTCCTATCTCCTTCCATTCCTCTTCCCTTTCTTTCCCTCCTGCCTAGCTCCTTTCCTTCCCTTCTCCTTCATTTCTTCCTGTACTTCCCGCCCATCCAGCTCTTCCTCTTGTCTCCTTTTCCTCCTTTCTTCTTCCTTATTTTCTTTTTTTCCTTTCTCTTCTCCTCCCTAACTTTCTGTCTTTTATGTCTTTTCACAGTACTGATAACACTTGCTAGCTGACTACTCCACAACTGAGTTACATCCCAAGTTGGTACTTAAAAAAATATTTTATTGGCAAATTCCATAACTATTACCAGTATACCATGATCATATTTACCTCCCACTGCCTTCCCTTTTCCTTCTCCCAAATACTCCCTCCACTGAATCTCTTCTTCTTTTTTACCAATTTATATATTTTATGTGTATATTTTACATAGGTTATAGTCTTGTATCCCTTCACCACTGGTTTCCAATTCCCTGAGGGTCCTCTTCAGTAGAGTCCTTGTTATTCACTGTGGGGTATTTAGGGCCTCTTTCAGTCCCTGGTGGGGGGAGCTCAGGATGTGTCTACCCACCCTGTGGCTCTTAGAGCTTTTGTTCCCCCTCTTCCACAACAATCCCTGAGCTTTGGTGGGAGTGAGCATTTGTTCTTAGTGTTGAGTTCTCTGTACACTCTGTGTTTCTATTGTGATGTATTTCAATTCTCCACCATGTTTGTTGCCATTTCCCTGGAGGTGGTTCTCTGCCTAGCATTGGGAGCAATACCCATCACTTCTTCCTCTGCAGATTCTGTTGGACCCTGGTGAATACAGTAGCGGTGGCACAACTCATGGTGGGCCCAGAGCTCAGAAGGTTTATGCAGAATGATTGCAAGTTTGCAGCCACGCTGGGCTACATAGCAAGTTAAAAACAACACAAGTCTGATCTATGTCGGGAGACACTGTCCCAAGTTGGTACTTTAGATCAGACTTCTCTTTTGAATTTCTATGTAGCCCAGCCTGGCTGCAAACTTGTAATTCTTCTGCATAAGCCTTCTGACTTCTTGGATCATAGGAGTGAGCCACCATGCTCTACTTGGCTTTATTTCTTATGGCCTAATATTACTGAAAAAGGACATCATTCCAGTGCTATATGGAATATAAAATAATGTCTATTCACTTCCAAGTGGGCAATTATACTACAATTTATAAAGAGAGGGGCTTTTGATTTGTAGTCTTATGATGTAACATTTTATAAATATTTATGAAATATCGTTAACACCTTAGACATAGATGTCAAAAAATACCTGGGTCTCCAGGACAACTCATGTGTTTATAGCTTTTCCCCTTCAAAGAGGAGCATGGAGGTGTAGTAAAGTAAATGGATTCTGCCTTCGAGTGACCCTTCGGCTCGATTGGTTGGACCATCACCTTATACTTGCAGGAGAATGACAGGTCTTGAAGAATTATGTAATTTTCCTGGTAAAGAAAAAGAGAACATACTAGTAGTTATGTCAAATCTCATTAGTATAAAATAGAAATTAGTGGGATTTGAAATCATACCCAGCCAAGGTATTTCCTCTTTATGGAACATGCTCAATAGAGCTTTTTTTGTTGTTGTTTTTGTTTTGTTTTCCGAGGTAGGGTCTCACTCTAGCTTAGGCTGACCTGGAATTCACTATATAGTCTCAGCCTTGAACTCACTGCGATCCTCCTACCTCCTACCTCTGCCTCCCGAGTGCTGGGATTAAAGGTGTGCGCCACCAAGCCCGGCTCAATAGAGCTTTTCTAAGAAGGACAAAGGACATCCATTCTTCCTTTCTATGAATAACAATGGCAAATCCCTTCCATGGCTGTGTAAACAGCCACTAGAATTCATTTTCCCAAAGTACTATATCAAAGGAAATAACTTCCAACATTCACAAGCTAAATCCAAATGTACTTACTAAGGACAATTAACTCAGATTTAGTTTATATGTAAGTTTTTATGTTAAAAATATATTATTTATCTTTTTTTTTTTTTTTTTAGTGTGTGTGTGTGCATGTGTTATACACATATGTGGGTTTGTATGTTCATATAGGTGTAGGGGTATGTATGTGAGGGCATGCATGTGGAGGCCAGAAGTTGATGCTGGGTGTCCTTCACCTTTGCATGTGTTGTGTGTGTGCACATGTGGTATATGCATGTGTGTACAGATGTGCATAGAAGCCAGAGGAAGATGTGAGGTGTCTTCCTCTTTCACTACTCCACCTGTTTCCCTGAGACACAGTCTCTCACTGATCCTCCAGGCTTCTGCCATGCTCAGCACTGGGGTTACAAGTGCATGTAATCACATCCAGCCTTTTATGTGGGTGTTAAGGACTAAGCTCAGTTCCACATGCTTGCACAGTAAGTGCTCTTATCTGCTGAGCCATCGCCCCAGTCCTCAAATATTGTTTCTACCAGAAAAATTATTTAGACTTAATAAACATGTGTTATCTCTTGCCAAATAAGATAAGACTACAATTAAGTAACTAAAAAACATCACCAGGAATCTAGAATCCCAAGGCACCTAGATGTAACATAAACCAAAACAGAACTCCTTTATTCACACAATGTATAATAAGTTACACTGCTATTTAGTTCTTAATCTACTTTTAAAGTGGATGGCAATTCCTTGAAATGCTTTATTTTATTCATTTTTTATTGAAGGGTACAAATTTTGTGAAAAGCCTAAAAATAAATAAAAAGAATAATAATTATGAACAGGGATTAAAACAAGCCAAACACACTTTAGACAACAACAATAACAACAAATAACACTGTGTGTTTTTGAAAAGAAATCCTATGATTTATTTTATTACCTTAAAATTATGTGGCCAGGTAAGATTATAAAATAATATACTTCTTTCTGTATAATATGTTCAAAAGAAAACTTCAATGATTTATCACAAGTCAAAATATTGTACTTCTGGGGTCAAGTTTTTTTTTTTTTTTTGGCTTTATAAGGTAGTGTCTCACTGTAGCTGAGGCTGACTTGGAATGCACTATGTAGTCTCAAGGTGGCCTTGAACTTATGGCGATCCTCCTACCTCTGCCTCCCGAGAGCTGGGATTAAAGGCATATGCTACCAAGCCTGGCCTGGGGTCAAGTTTTTTGATTCCTTAAAAATAGTTGTGGGGTCTTCAGCAATAGAGTCTTACCATCTATTTCTGGTGGGAAAACAAGAGCCTTAACAATGGTCTATAATGTTTTGGGAGCATCAGGAACCTCCCTGGCCAACAACTCACTGGAAAGTATCCCATCCCTGCACTGAAATTTTTCTAGTAATAGTATATGACTTTTGGGTGTGCCATTATCCATAAAAAGTATGTTTCCATATGGCTTATTCACAATATCTTGAATTTTGATTAACCCTCCACGCACCTTTCTTTTACTCAATCTCTTCCTCTGACTCTACATGCCTAAACTGAAAGGTAACTGAGAAATCAAGTTGGAGCTGAGCTGAAAACTTTCTCCCTATAGACAAGCAGGCAGAAAGCTGGAAAAAGCTACACTGCATGCAGCCCTATGGGAGACAGATGTCATCAGCAGTGAAAACAGTGGACATTGCAAGCCATATTTTTGGCCATCCAGATGAAATGACCAAACAAGTGCAATAGTGGCATATCTGTTATGGGAGAAACCAACTGCTCTCTAATTGGACTAGAGGTCTACCCACTCCATGGGAGGAAATACATCCCTGATACTGAAAACCTAATCAAAAGCCTATGGTGGGGGAGGTCATGAACCCTGCTCATCTGGCTAAATGCATGTATTATCCTCACCAAACTGCCTTCTAAGCACTTAACATTCATACCCATATATTAATGCTATTCTCACTTTCGGTTTGAGAAGCTTTTTTGTTCAGAAGGCGATGACCATTGGGATGATCCAAAAAGCATCACGGTGCTTAGAAGAAGTGACAGAGGAGTGCTCAGTACTGAAACATCTCTATCACACCTTCCAAGGCTCAGAGTCCATTGTGGAAGAAGTGTTAGGAAGAATGTTAGAGCCAAAGGAAGGATAGGACTCCTTATACTCTTCCAAACACAAAATGGCCTGAATATGCATGGCCTTGCAGTGCCTGACACTACCTACACAAGACCCCCATAATAGGAGGATGATGACATCAAAATAAAAGAGCCTAATGGAGAGAGGGAGAGGATATGATGGAGAGTGGATTTATGAAGGGGAAAGTGAGGGAGGGGAGGGAATTATGATCTGTATTTTAGAACATGTTGTGTGTGGATCATAGAAGAAACTCTCACAATAGTGCTATGAAGAAACAAAGGATTGGGGGAACATGATAACCACTATCATTCCAGCTTTCTTTAAGTCATTACATAATAGCAAGTTTGTGACATCTTGTACATCTGTCTATCCAATCAACACATAGACCAAGCACATGTGGAAATTACTGGCAGTCAAATAGAACAGTCATGTCCTTACATGAGTCATGCCAGATGACGTCTCCCCTCTGGTTGTTTTGTTGTGGGCACAGTGTTCTGGAAACCACTGCACATAGTATCGGTTGATACTTGGATCTATAATGTCAAAACACACAAGCAAAAGACAGCCTGAAAGTCACGTTCCATACACAGTAGCTTTTGTCAAAATACCCGAGACACTCAAATAATAGCAAGAAAAGGGTTCTTTAGTTCATAGTTGTATAGGTTTCTGTCCACATTTGGTAGACACATTGCATTCAGGCCAAGAATTTGCTACAGCAAACACATTCCCTTCCTGTCCAGGAAGCAAACAGGTAAAGGAAGAGGGTGGGGTCCCATGATACTCTTCAAGGACAAGCTCCCAATCACCTAACTTTTCCTACCCATAAAAGGGACATTTTATATCCATACTATAGCATCAGTAGACTGATGTGCTAAAGAATGAGAGTACAGGAAAGGAGAAAGTAAAGTTCTATAAGCAACCAAAAAGAGAGAGAAAGGAAAGACAGGAGGGAGCGAGAGAGAGAGAGGAAAGGGAAGAGGAGAAAGGATAGCTTATACAAAAAAGTCCACAGGTTTTTATGTAATTCTGATTATTTGTTAAAAGTGAAATATGAGAGAAAAGGTCATATGCTGACAAAGGAACACCTCTATTGAAATATAAGTAATAAGCAAAAAATTTGTAAATAATAGCAAAATGATTCTAAAGATATTAAAATGATTTTGTATAGCCTAACCGTAAGTTTTATAAGTGAAGCTCTACAAGAAATATGCAAGCAACTCTGAATACCTGCTCTAAGAGAATACTGTGTCTTATTTGTGTATTTCATCTCATTATATTTTTGAAAATTTCATACATGTATATAATGTATTTTGATCATAATCATCCACATTAACCTCTCATCTTCCTTCTACTCCCTACCAAACCACCACTTCTTCCAACTGACCCTCTTCCTACTTTCATGTTTTTTTTAAAAAAAAAGATGCTAATTCATGACTTCACACAAGAGCAAAAACATCTTCAAACCTGAGGAATTGGCTATTCATATTTACTTCCTGTTAAGTACAAGGAGAACTGACTTCCCTTGAGAGATGATTTGAGATTGTTGGCTTTGTTCCCTGATACTGGGATACATCCTTGCATCTCCATGTCTCTGTCACCTGCTGAAAGGTGACATAATGCTCTCAAGAACAGACAAGAACACTGACCTTTGACACATTTCCATTCCCATGTAGAGAATATTTTCCATGCATTTCTTTCTTTTGCATAATCAAATAAAAAATGATGATCTGATTACAAACCCAGCAGAGTGTGGGAAAGGACATTTTGATAGTCTGGGGCTCAATCACCTGGTCAATGTCCAGGGGTGTGAAATGATCCTGGTATGTGGGTGATTAACGTCTAGTTCTAACTGTTCACACCAAGTGTTTGATGGGGGTTTTCACAGGGGAACAACTCTTTGATGAAATTGAGTTGATCTACTGGGAACATATTTGAGCTATTTGGAACTAGAAGGGAAGAACTTTAAATTTGAGAAAGTAAGCAGATATAAAGCAGGAACCCATGAGAATTCCTTAAAAGGGAAATTGCTTACCAGGGGAGTTTAGCTTTTATATAGCAAACAAGGACTCTTTCTCTTCTTAACAGTTAAGCATTACACACACAATGTCAGTCAGTGAGTAATCAATATTCTTTCATGCAATGGTACAAAATAACCATGCAGAAATGATTGCCCTGTGGAATCTTGCAAATTAGTATAAGCAGTTACTAAACAAAATACATAAACAAAACATGTGAGGTTGGAAGATAAGTATACACACACATACAGAGAGTAGAGTGTTAAATTTCAAAACTGTCTCTTCAGACCACTCCCTCCCAACAGGTGTGCCCAGGACTAGATAATCCTGATCTATTAAAGAAATGGACTAAGCCTTATTGCTCCAGGGCCTGGATAAGGAATGTCTCCAGACCTCCTTCCCAGCTGCTACCTGTGACAGTCCAACCCTCACTGCCCTGAGGCAGTTTCTGCAGGCACTCCAGAGAACCCTAATAACTGACCATAAAATTCAGACTCAGGAAATCAATCCTCGCCCCCAATCATGTAGGCTTGAATCACCTTGGGTGATTCACCATGGGTGCTCAACTCCCTTCCATGTCAGTGCAGCTTTCTCCCTCCCTTTCCTCAGAGCCCTTCAAAATTCCTTCCTTCCTCTACTTCCCAGGCTTCAGCCTCTGTCAGTCTTTCCTGGCATTCTGAATCTTCCTCCCACTTTGCTTCGGATCCCCCCATTCTCTCCTGGCTTTAAATAAAACCTTGGGCACAAGATGCAGTCTGCCTTGGTCCTCTATTGTGAACCCTGAAAATGACAAAGCTGTTAGTCACCTTGACCAAACTTCACATTTCAATGAGCACTTAAGAGAAGTTTGGCAGCGAACTTGTCAATGTACAATTATATTTGTTCCATAAGTCCATGGTTAAAAATGTTTCTTTTCTTCCAGAGAAGTTAGTATCACAGCCTAACTGCCACATCCTAGTCACAAACCAAAAATGAATTTTAGAGTTTATAGAAGTGGGATGACCTTGAGCCCATAACAGGGTGTTGGGAATCTGTTTTATTTTATTTTTTTCAGGAGGATAGGAATAAGATTAGTAGGTGTCTGACTTGGGACTTGGGATCAGTTTTTCCTTATCTCCTCTTCCCTGAAGGAGTTCTCCTTCCCTAGAAACCTGATAGGAAGACTTAAATAAGATTACAGAGGGCATGGACACCTGGCATGCAAACTGGACTGACGAGCTCCGCCACAATCCAGTAAATTCCCATAAAAGACACTAATGGGAGTCGCCAGGTGGGCTTTCCTGTTTCTGGGCGCTCTGCCTTCTTTCCTTCTCTTAAGCTTTGCAATAAAATCTTTTGAAACTTCACCCTCTAAGATCTGTGGATCTTATTCTTTGAAATTCATAAAAGAACCCGGAGGCTACTTATTCAGTGGAAGTTTTGTGTGAGAATGACCATCCCATCCGACACCCTAACTCCTGGGTTAAAGCCCAACAAAGAGCTGAGAATGACTATGTCACTCTCAAAATACACCCCAAGTTCCTGTATCACAACAGTGACCAGCAGGCATTAAAAAAGTGAAAACTAGCCGGGCGTGGTGGCGCACGCCTTTAATCCCAGCACTCGGGAGGCAGAGGTAGGAGGATCGCCGAGAGTTCGAGGCCACCCTGAGACTACATAGTTAATTCCAGGTCAGCCTGGACCAGAGTGAGACCCTACCTTGCAAAACCAAAAAAAAAAAAAAAAAGTGAAAACTTAGCAGGGCATGATGGTGCATGCCTATTAATCCCAGCACTCGGGAGGCAGAGGTAGGAGGATCGTCTTGAGTTCGAGGCCACCCTGAGATTACATAATGAATTCCAGGTCAGCCTGAGCTAGAGCTCGAAAAACCAAAAAAAGAAGAAGAAGAAGAAGAAGAAGAAAAGTGAAAACATTCTATGAATGCAAACATGATTCTTAATTGATCAGCCATCAGCTTGCTATATTGGAATATTGATCATACTACTGGATAGTATAGTACAATAGTGTTTAATCCCTTTCTGACCCATTTAGTTACAGACTTGAGTTTTATGGTTTTTATGTTGCAAACTAGGCAGTTTAATCATTTTTTTGTAATACTGCTCTTTTGTCTCCAAGAGAGAAAATACTGAGAGTCAGTCATATAGCAGTGTGAAGCCTCCTAGGGTTAGGCTCCAAGACTGTACCTCTGTCTACATGTCCTGATCTTTCTCCATCCTCTGGCTACTCTTTATGGCTCTGCCTATGAAAACAAATCTTCAAGGAATGCTCACTTGTGATCACCTAGCATGACTGCTTATTGTCAGGCACCATCTCAAGCAAACCTTGTGCTATAAAGTTCCCAAAAAGCAGCTGCACCTACTTAGAACAAGGCTGACTGACTAATTGGAACTTCAGGAATTGTAGAAAGATCCAGTGTTACAGGTTCAGAGCCAAATGATCTTGGGCTATCTTTAGTTCTGTGAACAGTCATTTACCTCCCACAGCTGTGTCTGACCTAACACCCTGTGACTATCAGGTGAAATCTTGCAGAATGTACTAACAGAGCACGAGCTTCCACCAACCCAAAGGCTAAAAATGCCATCCGCATGTGAGGCAATGTTTCCACCAATGTATTGAAAAATTGTCTGGATTTGTGACTCTTTTTGTTCTGTTACTATAAATCTTCATGAAACTGCTACCACATTGCAATGTGGTATTTAGGGTTACCTAATCCTGTATTTTCAGGACATGGTCACTTACATTTGACTCCAGAATAAACTATAGCTTATTCCCTTTGAGGTGAGAGCTATGATTTTTGTTTGCTGTTTGTTTTGTTGTTGTTGTTTTCCTAGTTTCCTAGTGTCATTTATTCTCAACTCACTACAAATCTAATGAGTGGGCTATGACCTTTCCTTTTAGTTCACCACGCTAATAATGGAGAAAAGTTCATTATTACCTCATTAAATGTAGGAAGAATATGTAATAAAAATCTATCCATTCCCAGCCAAAGCCTTGCACAAGAAAGAGAACAGTAGGGAATTGTATTAATTTGACAAGTGTGGTGGTTTGATTCAGGTGTTCCCCCATGAACTTAGGCGTTTGGAATGCTAGGTTCCCACTTGATGGAGATTTGGGAATTAATGCCTCCTGGAGGTGGTCTATTGTTGGGGGTGGGCTTATAGGTATTATAGCCAGTGTCCCCTTGCCAGTGTCTGGCACACTCTCCTGTGGCTGTTGTCCACCTTATGTTAGCCAGGAAGTGATGTTCACCCTCTGCTCATGCCATCGTTTTCCCCTGCCATCATGGAGCCTCCCTTCGAGTCTGTAAGCCAAACTAAATCCTTTTCTTTCCCCCCAAAAGCTGCTCTTGGTCGGATTATTTCTTCCAGCAATGCGAACCTGACTGTAACAATAAGTGATCTTTTATAATCTCGACAGTTAAGCTGGGCATGGTGGCCCATGCCTTAAATCCCAGCTATTGGGGGGCAGAGGTAGGAGGATCACCTTGAGTTTAAGGCAACCCTGAGACTACAGAGTGAATTCCAGGTCAGCCTGGGCTGGAGTGAAACCCTACCTCAAAAACAAACATACAAACAAAATAACTTGACAGTTAAACAGAGAACTAACTCTATGATCCTTTTGAGTCAAGTGTTGATAAATCAATGGATGTCTTAGGAAAATAAAAAAATAGAACTGGAAAATTAAATATAAACCTGTTGCTATTTATAGACTGAGGGGTGTTTCTATAAAAGTAGAAAATAATTATCTTATGAATATTACAATTAACAAGTTAACAGCAATGCTTCTGAATTTGCTGTCAATATATAAATAGTTATAACATGTCAGCAACAGAAATTACAAATAAAACTATGGGAAAAGTGTATCATCTATGTTAGGATCAAAAATATCACAATTAAAGGTGTAATAGCCTCTTCACAATGTCATATAAAAAAATTACAATCCTGAATACAGGATTAAAATATTAAAATCCTTAATACAGTCCTATACAATGTCCATAGGCTATAAAACTTGGGGTTTTTAAAAATTATTTATTTGTGTGTGTGTGTGTGTGTGTGTGTGTGTGTGTGTGCATGCACATGTGCACCCCAAGGCCACTTGCCACTGCAAACAAACACTAGACATGACACTTTTTGCATCTGACTTACAAGGGTGGCTTGGGAATTTAACCTAGGATCTCAGGCTTTGCAAACAAGTGCCTTTAACCACTGAGCAATCTTCTTAGTCATTGAAAACTCAGTATTTTTATGATGTGAATTCTCTAATTTTTGACACAGAGATGAATAGCAGTTTAAATAAGGGTCTCAGAGTATTTGTGTGCAAATTGAAAGATTACTCCACATATTTGTATAAAATATAAAGGTTCAGGCTGGAGATATGGTTCAGGTGTTAAAGGTAATTGTTTGCAAAGCCTGCCAACCCAGGTTCAGTATCCATGTAAAGTAATTCATCTGCAGTGTCAAGACACCCTAATATGCTCATACACATGCATACCTGCACACACATGTGCAAATAAATTTAAATTAAAAAATAAAAATATAATGTAGTAAAATATATAAAGACCAAGCCTTATCAAGGCATTCTAAAAAAGAAGTAGAAAAGTATGAGGCTATTGTAAGAATTATAAGCCTAGTGAAGTTAACATAGTGCGATATTTTCATAAAATTGGAGTATTATACCAAATTTTCTCTTTGTAAAGTCTCCAAATTAAACAATATACATATATGCCTAATTTAAGGCAAAACTAATGCTACAGAGTTTGAGGAATTATTAATTGTCAAGTTAACTGGTGATGTAGGCAGTTGCAGTTGAAAGTAAGAGAGTGAGGAATACTCAATTTTGAAGAACTCTTGAAGAGCAGAGGGGCTAAAGCTTTATGAGTGTGCTCACAGGGAGTTGATCCAACTGCCCATGAACTTTTGAAAAGTGCTCCACTTCTTGGATATGGAAAAAAAAATGAAACTTCCAATAGACATGAGGTGTCACTACCCACACAAATCAAAATGCTATACTCAAAAAGACAGAAAATCCCACTAGGCAGAGGGAGTGGAGGAACTAGGATGTCACAGGCTACTGCTGAGGATGTATGTTGCTATTATAACATGTTGGAAATCTATTATTATTTATTATTATGGCATGAGAATCCTATCTCCATGGAAGAATATGTAGATACAGGCATAGAAAAACATGTGCTCACGCCAGACCTAAGAGTGCAGTGCTGCAATCCCAGCTACTTGAGAGGCTGAGGCAAGAGAATTGAAAGTGTGAGGCCAGGTAGGACAACCTAATGAGATTCTGCCTCACAAAAAAAAGTCAAAAATGACTGTGTGTATAGTTCAATGGTAGAGCACTTTGCTGGCATGCAGGAGTGCCTGGATTCAAGTTCTAGTACTGTAGGAGGAAAGAGGGAAAGGAAGAGTGGGAGAGAAGGAGGAATATAAACACATGTTCATAGACTAAAATTTGAACGAAGCTGTGTTCATTGATAGCTGAAATAATGCATAAATTGAAGCATACAAGTGAGTTCCTGACAGCAATGAGGACTTACTGCTCATGCAACAGAGCAGATTTATTTAGTATGTGAACTGCTCTTTGCAAGAAGCCAAACAGAAGTACAAACTGTGATTCCACTTCACATTTCACATAGAGGCAAAACAAACCTTCAGTTTTGTAAGTGAAGGTAATTGCAGTGAATTGTCAGTGAATTGTGTATGCTTCAGATGTTTATTCTTTGATATTAGATATTTATATTTTCTTTATGTCACATTATAGCTCTATATTTTTATATTATTATTGACATATTTTACTACCATATTGTACAAGTTTAATTTTAAATTGAAATATACAATAGACCAAATAAATTTTATAATTTAACAATCATGTAATATTATTTTTATCATATTATTAATTTTACTATAAATGTATAATGCTAATATACTAATTTAATGAATAGTTAATATATTTCCATTTCAATTAACTTATAAAATATACTAGTCTTTTTATTTTTAAAGTATTTTTATTTATTTTTAAATTTTAATTTTATTTATTTGAGGTAGGGTCTCGCTCTAGCTCAGGCTGACCTGGAATTCACTATGTAGTCACAGGCTGGCCTTGAACTCATGGTGATCCTCCTACCTCTGCCCCCAAGTACTGGGAGAGAGAGACAGAAAAACATAGAGTATATGTATGCCAGAGCCTCTTGCCATTGTAAATTAACTTCAGGTACATGAACCACTTTGTGCATCCATCTAGCTTCAGGCGGGTAATGGGGAATTGAACCTGGGCTGGTAGGATTTGCAAGCACAAACCTTTAACTGCTGAGCCCTCTCCCCAGCCACAAAATGTACCAACCTTTATTTATTTATTTTTTTGGAAATGTACTAATCTTGATATAGGTATGCAATACATTTTAGCAGCTTAGGAGAAAATTCTGCTGCAAGTACTGCACCAGCTCCAGGAATTCCTATGAATGGTCACTTCCCTGAGAAAATTGCACTTTAGAAGGAGAAAGAGAATTTTTAATACCACACTATCTGAACCACCTATTTTGCTTTGTCTTTTTAAATGCATAAAAGCAATAACAAAACTTTTAAAATAAGCCATGAGAATTCCAAAGTACTACTTCAATATTGCAAAACAAATATTATGTGTATAGAACATAAGTCTATACTCAAGATGACTGTGCCTTATATTAATTATAAAATGACAATATTAAAGAAATCTTTCTTTTTTTTTGAGGTAGGGTCTCACCCAGGCTGACCTGAATTCACTCTGTAGTCTCAGGGTGACCTTGAACTCATGGTGATCCTCTTACCTCTGCTTCCCGAGGAGTGCTGGGATTAAAGGCATGCTCCACCATGCCCACCTTTAATTAATTTTTTTTTTTTACTACCATCACAGAGAGGCCTAATATATGAATGAATAAAACAAGACATGAAATGCCTTGGTGTTAATATGGTGAAAATCAGATTACTTTTAACAAGTAAATTAGAATGTGTGCTTTCTTGTAGAAGAACATGAAATACATTAGGAAATGCCCATACAATGTAGCAATTTAACAACTACACATGAAAATGCAGCAAGCTCATGCCCATAGAAACAATTGAGTGAAAAATAGATGTGTGGGGCTGGGGAGAGAGTTGAGTGAATAAAGCACTTGCCATTCAAGCTGGAGTACCAGAGTTTGTTCCTCAGATCCCATGTAAAAAGCCAGAAGCCATGGCAGAATTTGTAATCCTAACACTGGATTGGGCGAGAGAGGAGGTGGAGACAGGAGAATTTCCCAGAAGTTTGCCCTGAGCTCAGCAAAGAACAGCAAAGAGAGTATCCAGAGAGAAACGCTACTTCAAATGAGGTGGAAAGGCAGAGGATTGACTCAAAAGTTGTCCTTTGACCTCCACACGTGTGCTGTAGCACTCATGTACCTGTCCTCACACACACAA
Organism: Orientallactaga sibirica; assembly: GCA_036365145.1. Lineage (NCBI taxonomy): Eukaryota > Metazoa > Chordata > Mammalia > Rodentia > Dipodidae > Orientallactaga > Orientallactaga sibirica. Next base: position 5,168,085 of record JAEOAD010000982.1, read on the forward strand.
ATATACACACACAGACATGAAGATGCACCCACAAAACCACACATCAATATTTAAAAAATAAAAACATATGCACAGGAAACTTGCTCCGTATCTGGCTTGTGTAAAACAAAATGTGAAGCAGATTCTTGGAGATCAACAATGTAGTACTTCAACATTGCAAGAAGCAAGACCAGCTTTGTTCAGTGCTTGTTTGACTTAAATAATGTTCAATTTTTTAAAAAATATTTTTATTTCTTTATTTGCAAGTAGAGAGAGATAGAAGAGATACAGACAACAAGAATGGGCCGGGCATACCAGGGCCTCTAGGCACTGCAAGCAGACTCCAGATGCATGCACCACTTTGTGCATCTGACTTTTACATGGGTACTGAGGAATCAAACTAGGGGCATTGGGCTTTTCTGGCAAGTGCCTTAACTGCTGCGCCATCTCTCCAGCCCCAATATTTATTTTTAAAAGGATCTCTTTTTTATCACTTTACTACTTACTTAAAGCAAAAGGCAATGAAGTAGAAAAAAATAAAGCACTTAGATACCTTCAGTCTTTTTCCAATAAACTTTGACCTGCAGTTGGTTGTCTTGATAGAATGGAGCACCAATTTCCAGAGGGCGAGTGGGTCGTCTTCTCTGGAAAGGAGGCTGGACTTGAATCATACCTTTTCTAGTTTTCCCAAGCTGTTCTTCTACAAGAAAGCACAATATTTTAAGTTACTTATATAATAGAAAAAAAACTGTTCTCATGCATATTCATTGCAGATCAAAGACATTATAACATGATTATAATATAAATGTCCCCAAGGTCCAAATATCCAATGTGAGGCAAAAATGTTGCTATTAAATTAAAAAGGCAGACAGAATTGAATTACACAATTTATTCATTCTCTACCTCCATTACTTCTTGAAGTACTGTTACCTAGTAACAAGATCTATCTCAAGTTTTACTTTTCTCACAACTTTTCTGTTTTTATTTAACTGCATCTTTTCTGGTATGTTGATCCCAATTCCTAAAGCCCACCTAGCCTAGCTGCTTCCTATCTACATTTATGCTTGCTTTTTCTCAGCATGGCATGGTCCTATGAGAAATACTCTATGTCCTTCCCAAACCTCCTATCAACCACCTTTGCTCAAGATTTTCCTAGGTAAATTAAAGTAAATTACATTTTAGTGTTCCTGTTCTCTCAGTTGGAAATAATTCATTTCCTCTCATGTGTTCCTCCAACTAAAGGTAGAAGTTCTATAGGACAAAGGTGTTATATTAATCTTACTTGAGATGTATTCATTTCATCTAGTGTATCCAATGCATCTTAAGCAGCCACACTTGGCAGAGGACATCAATGAGCTGATGTCTCAAAGGCTGTAACCATGGGGGAAGAGAGGGCTGTGTGCAGAACATTTGTGGTATTAGACAGCAGTCCATGACATGAGACTCACTATGTTTCTCTGGGTACCTTTTCTGTTCTTAAAGAATAATAAGCTTAACTGTTTTGATTCCTGCTGGTGCTGGTGTCCCTGGTGGCCACTGGCCTAGTTGGTAAGCTTCCCATGCTGTTTTATTGACATTCATTCAACATCCCATGAAATAAAGCAGGATCCAGGAAACATTTCAAAATGGACCAAATAGCTAATAGTTTTGGCTTTGTGAACCATGTTCTTTATCCCAAAACCGCAATGACAATTTTAGCCCCAAAGAAGCCAGAGATTATATAAAAGTAATGAAATGAATTTACAAAAACAGGTGGAACTGAATGGGCTATACTTGCATAACATTTTAAAAAGTAGAATTAGCATAGACAAAAGACCAAAAAAAAAAATAAGCACTCAAAAAATCTTAAGAATCACACCCAGCTTTAGGCACAACAAACAACAAAGAAGTTGAGATTAAATCCCCCAGCCATGTTACCATCACTGTGATCCCAACTCATGTGCTTCAATATGAGGAGATCACAAAGTCCTCAAACCTCAAGTCTTGAAAAACCTCAAGTTTTCTTCTGAATTCAGAAGGTGCATAATGAAAGTTATGCCCTTTGATGCAAGATTTTCTACAAACTAAAAATCCAATTACCCATAGAAAGGTGCATAAACTGAAATTACCATATACTGATGAGAAACATGTTAGAAAAATTTACTGATGAAACTGAAATGTTCATACTTTTGGGATGGTGGGAGGAAGTATGAAAGAAAAGGGGTAACATGCCGAACCAAGGGAAGGCAGGATCCATAAAGGAGAGCTGGGGCCCCAAAGGAATTACCAATCTGTCCTCACAATAATATGCCCATTGTAGATTCTCTCTCATTCCTTGGTGAAAATGAAATCATGCTTTGAACGTTTTAGTAAAAGGAATTCAAATCCATGCTTGTGTAACAGAATAGCACTCACTAGGGTACTATAATGTGCAGGCACTGTAGCCCTACAGAGGGCCAGTATTAACAATGAATTAGAGTCCAGGAGGGAAGGCAGGAAGAGGCCACACAACTCACAGAACCTGTTTCTTGGAGTCTAAGAGTGTGGCTCAGAGATAAAACATGTAACTGTGAAGCAAAAGGCCCCGTGTTTGGAACTGCAAAAGATGCTGAGGATGTAGCTCAGTTGGTTGAGTACTTGCCAAACATGCATGAAATCCTGGTTTCTATCCTCAACAACATATAAGACTTGCATTGTAGCCTGGGCTACATGGAAACTTGACTCAAACCAATCTACATTAAAAAAAATAATCATTTATTTCATTCTTACAAATAGAAGCACCGGCCCTCTTGTCACTGCAAATGAACTTCAGATGCAGGCACCTCTTTGTACATCTGGCTTAATGTGGGCACTATGAAATCAAACCTGGGACAGCAGGTTCTGCAAGCAAGCATCTTTAACTACTGAGGCATCTCACTATCCCTCATTTATTTCTTTTATTTATTTATGAGAGCAAAAGAGGCAGAGAGAGAGAGAGAGAGAGAGAGAGAGAATGGGAGTGCTAGGGCCTCCAGCCACTGCAAACAAACTCCAGATGCATGTGCCCCCTTGTGTATCTGGCTTACGTGGGTCCTGGAGAATTGAACTGGGATCCTTTGACTTTGCAGGCAAATGCCTTAACCACTAATCCATCTCTCCAGCTCTCATTTATTTCTTGATACCACCAGAACATTGAAAAAAACCTCCTGATTCTACCACAAGTCTTTATTAACTAAGGAATTCAAGTTGTAAGATGTTCATAAGCTTATTTTTGTCTCTTTTTTCCTCTCTCTCTGCATGTGTGTGTGTACGTGCATGTAGAAGCCAAAGAACAATGTTGGGGGATGTCCACCTTTCTTGAGACAAGATCTCTTAGAATTATGGAGCACACCAAGTAGGCTAGACAGGCTGTCCAGTGATCTCTAAGTATTCTCATATCTCCACAACCCCAGGCATATGCCATAGGGTCCAGCATATTTTAAATTTTATTTCTATTTTCAAGCAGAAAGAGATAGAGAGACAGAGAGAATGGCCATGTCAGGGCCTCCAGCTACTACAAATGAATTCCAGATGCATGCACCACTTTGTGCATCTGGCTTTACATAGGTAATGGGGAATCAGACCCGGGCCATTGGACATTGCAGGCAAGCACCTTAACCACTGAGCAATCTCTCCAGCCTGGACCCAGCATTTTTATGTAGACTCTATGGATTGAACTCAGATTCTCATGGTTGGAAGATGAGCACTATACCCACTAAGTCATCTTCCCAGTCCCATATTTATGAGTTCTTTAATCTAGAATGTGGAGAATTAACCTGTAGATAACCAAAGATGGAAGTGAAGACAATATGTTCAACCTCTGTGTATTCTGTCTTCCTCTTTTTTAAGACTCTAGGCAAGCCTTAATCTTTCATTGTAGATATAAGAACATACTTTTATATATTTAAAGACTCAGCAGCCATAGTTGCTTTACAAAATGACTCAAGAGTTGAAATACATTCATAGGAGTGAGGTTTAGATGAGCCATGGGTAAAAGTTAGAAAATGTGCATCCTTCAGCACTGGAAGTGAGTGTCTTTGTAAGATTGTCTATTCTACTTTCAGCAGCAAACAAAGAAGAAATGAAGTCCTATCTACTATAGTCTGAAGATATATGAGGTCTTCTTTACATTCACTCATATGCATGTTTAAGAGAATCTAGTATAGATTATAGCTTTTCAAATGTCTGAATTTTAATTAATTTTATACACTAAGACTGAGAAGATTTTCACTATATACTTCATGTATATTTTTAATATTTTATTTTATTTATTTGTTTGTTGGAGAGAGAGACAGATAGAAAGAGAATGGGCATGTGAGGGCCTCTAGCCACTGCAAACAAACACCAGATACATGCGCCATCTTGTGCATCTGGCTTACATGGGAGTGGGGAATTGATCCTGGGTCTTTAGGCTTCACAGGAAAATGCCTTAAGCACTTAAGCCATCTCTCCAGCCCTTCATGCATATTTTGGAGAGCTGGAATATTATTTCAGCTCCAAGAGACCTTGGAAACACTTGGAATATGTCAGTGGTGGGAATATTTTCCCTATCTCTAAAGAAAAAGGAAACATTTCCTACTTTATTCAGGAGACCCTTTTATAAAACTACATAAGCATTCAGCCTTTGCTTGCATAAAAACAATTATCATGATAATATCTAGCAGCTTGAAGACCTGGAAAAATATAACTCAAAAAGTAATTTATACCCTGACATTTATTAATCTACTTTCTATAAAATATAATTTCCCTTCATGACAGTATAAAGTTGTAATTATGTTCTGCTTCTAGTTGGTTCGTGATGAAATATGATGTGTTCTTATAAGTCATGTATACTAGTGTTTATGAGGGTATATATCAATATTTGAATATTAAATCCCAACAAACATTCAACTGTATCCTGCATAATCTGTTGTTCAATGGGTCTCTTCTGAAAAATAAACCAAAACAATGTGGGTTACTACAGGTAGTTCTCAATATTTTTTTTAAAATTCTGCCTAACGTAACTATTCAATTTACAACCAGCAATACACAATTCTTCCCCCCAAATGCATGACAAAGTCCCTTGAGGAATACTTAGCCTCTAGTATCCAATAATTTAAATATGACAATATAGGTTTAACACCTCTCAGCTACTGATATCATTTCAATTGATATTATATTACACAGTAGGAAATAGAGCAAAGAAAAACACAAGTATTCTCTTGATATATGTGTGCTTATACACAAAGTCTTTTAACAACCTCACAGGTGGAGGGCTGGAGAGATGGCTTAGAGGTTAGGCCATTTGCCTGCAAAGCCAAAGAATCCTGGTTCCATTCTCCAGGACCCACATAAGCCAGATGCACAAAGGGGTGTATGCATCTGGAGTTTGTTTGCAGTAGCTGGAGGGTCATTCTCACCCCCTTTGGCTCAAATAAATAAATAAATAAAATATAGTTTAAAAAAACTGGAAATTTGTAATTATAACTCTTGTTTCTGTAACTGGTACTTAGCTGGCATTTGTAACTACCTTCTTCTACTAGGCATTCTATATTTCCTCCACCTTCAGCAAGCACCTCAGCAGGTCTTGGTTCTTTCTTCCCCCCATAGTTTATTTTTATTTATATTATTTTGATTTTACATTCATAGTGTTGGCTCCCTTTTCCTCATCCCTGTCCTTCTTCCAAAGGGACCCTCATCAATGGGGAATGTGGGTCATGCATTGTGGGGGTAGTCAAGAGTTCTGGGGGGTAGGCCAAATCTCTGTGCATAATGCCCCAGCTTGTGGCTCTAACATTCTTTCTGCCCCCTCTTCCGTGAATTTCCCTGAGCCACATTGGGGTCATTTTAGTTCTAATTCAGTGATAAGGTTTAGTTCTCAATATTTTTTGTTCAGCTTTTCTTCTCAAACTTTTCTGAATCATTCTTTAGATAAAATGGCCTTTAATAGGTTAACTGTCAGGTCTTCATTGTATAGGTTAGACAAAATCTAATTTAAAAAGATCATTATAAAAGATGGTTTGGGTCTAGAGAGATGGCTTAGTGGTTAAGGTGCTTGAGTTTGAAGCCTAAGATTCCAGATTCAATTCTCCAGGACCCATTTAAGCCAGATGCACAGGGTGGTGCATGCGTCTGGAGTTCCTTTGCAGTGGCTTGAGGCCCTGGTGTGCCCAGTCACTCTCTCCACCCTCTCTCTATCTGCCTCCCTCCCTCTCTCTCTCAAGTAAATAAATAAATAAATAAATAAATAAATAAATAAATAAAATATTTTTAAAAATATAATAAAAAAGGGTTGGGAGGTAGCTCAGTCACTAAAGTGCTTGCATTGCAAGCATGAAGGACTGAATTAGATTCCCATAATCCACATTTTTTAAAAAGCTGCTGGCTGGCTGGATGATTCAGTGGTGCTTGCTTGTAAAGTCTGAGGCCTGGGTTTGGTCCCCCAGTACCCACATAAAATCAAATGCACAAAGTTGTGCATGCATTTGGAGTTTGTTTGCACTGGCAGAAGGCCCTGGTGTGCCCATACTTATTTTCTCTCTCTCTCTCTCTCTCTCTCCATCTCCCTCTGTCAAATAAATAAATAAGTAAATAAATAAATACTTTTAAAAATGCTGGGCTTAGGGGTCTGCTCTTTATACTAGCTAGCCTGTCTAGCCTAATAGGTGAGCTCCAGACCACTGAGTCACCTTGTCTCAAAAAAAAAAATGTTGAAGGGTAAAGAGTTTGCCATGCAAGCATAAAGACCTGAGTTTGGATCTCCAGCACCTACATAAATTCTAAGCATGGTAGCTGATACCTATAATGTCAGAGACAGAGACAGAGAAACTAGCCAAATTGGTGAGCATGAGGTATATTGAGAGATTCTGTCTCAAAGTTGCAAGGTGGACAGCAATTGAGAAAGATACCTGATATTAACCTCTATTCTCAACAGGCACACATGTGCTTGCCTGCAGCCTTCTCCTTTTAAGGCATTGTTACCTGGAAGGCTTGATTTTTGGAGGAACAGGAAATGTGTCTATGTTACATGACAGGAAACAGACCTTATAGCTTTCAAAAAAACTACAGACAGAAGAAAGATGGTAGCCAAAATGCTAAGCAGATCTACCCAGTGTAAGATGATAACTCAGGGTAACTGAGTGGTAAGGTCTTGAAAACGTTTATGATAGCATTATTATATAGTAGGGACAATGATGGATGCTGTAGGCATACAGATAGATCATCCATGCTCTTAGGCCCGATGAACATTTTGAGTAGAGTGGCCATAGATACCTGAGTTGGTAGCATCTGCTATATAATGGAGAAGAAAAATGTTTAAAGGAATAGATGCATTTATACTTACAGGGAAGGATTAAGATAAGACTGTGTGAGATTTAAGAGGATGGCAGAAGCAGCTAGTTTAGACATCCCATCTTGTTTCCATGGTTGTGTGGGGATACCCCAGGAAAAGTGAGATAGCAAGATAATGCATGTTTGTCTATAAGCAACCAGGGTTCAATACAAGTTTTGTGTGTGGGCTGGACCACGACCAAACTCTTGGTGATGTAACCTCAACAATGACGAGTCAAGGTTGGGTATTTTCCCCCTGGATCTTGGTTCTGGGAATATGCACATATTAAATTATGGAAGTTTGTAATCCCATACAAGTGGCTAATGGGGAAAGAATGTTGTTTATTGGAAGAACCAGAAAAGTCTACAGAGGCATTGCTTATTTTACAATAGATGAACTTTCCCCTTTCAGTACAAAAATGTTTCTGGATGAAGCAGAAGGTTAAAGGCCTTGAATATGGTAGAGATAGGAAAAGGATAGCAGAAAAGAAAGAAAAGTAGGAGATTTGAAATTAAAAAAATAAATAGTTCTGTTGAGTAGGTCTCAGACAAGACAAGAAATCTATAATTTGATTAATATTTATTTAAAAATACACTACCTGCTGTTTAAAGAATAGGTAGTTTAGAAAGAGTGGGGGGTAGGGAGATGGATTAGTAGATAAACTGTAGAACAAGCAAAAGGGCATAAATTCAATCACCAGTACCCACATAAAAATACTGGGCATGGTGGCATATGTCTGTAATCTCAGGAGATGTGGAGATGTATGGGTTTCCTAGATCTCACTGGATAGGCAGTCTAGCCCAGTTGGTGAGTTATAGGTCCAGTGAGAGGACCTGTTTCAAAGAATAAGATGGATAACAAATGAAGAGCTCATACAATATCAACCTCTTGCCTCCATATGTACATGCAGACACATGCACACATGTGCAGGCACATACACAAATATCCATACATGTAACATACACATGTATGTACACTATATACACACAGCAACTGAAAGAAAGAGAAGGAACATGAGTATGTATTATCAAACTATTTTCATTTTCTAATAAAGAGAAGATAAGGTCAGGACAAGAGAAAGGACTAGACAGATCTCACATAAAATTTAAAACTAGAGGCAAAATGACTTTAAAAAATTAAATTTCTAGAGAAAAAGGAAAATGAATCATGAGTTCTTGATCTTTGGCTTGACAAAGGGATGACTGGTGAAGCCATGTACTGAGAAGGACCAAGGGAAAACTGGAACGCCTTGATTAGGGAGACTCAATAGTTCTTAGGATGCAGTAAGTCTGACATGGATCCTACCATCCGGATGTGGTGGTGGGAGCAGTTCTGCATGAGACTGACTGCTCAGCATGGAAAGCCATTGCCCCAGGTTGGCTGTGAAGCTCTTGCAATTCAATTAGACCTGCAAGGGAAAGAATGGGCTGGGACCATCTTCCCTCCACCACAGGCTGAGTTTCTCACTCTGCACCTAGATTGCTTGTATTCACACATGCTGTTCCTTTTGTGTGTGCTACTGGTTGCACTTTGGGAGTCTGTGGATTATTCATTCATAAAGACTTCAGCAGCCAGGATCCACCTTTCATTCTGCATCTCTGCATTAGTTATCTCTGCTTTCATTGTTCCCTGTAGCTCTCTGTGCATTTATCTCCTTCATTAGTTACTTTCTGATTGCAGTAATCTAAAGAAGGAAAAGATTTATTCTGGATTCTAGTTATAAAGGGATCTAGTCAATCATGGCAGAGAAGGCAGGGCAGCAGGAGCAAGATGCCAGCTGGTTATATTGCATCTATAGTCAGGAAATACGGAGAGAAAACAGGAAGCAGAGTGTGACTATCACATCTCAAGACCTGCCTCTAGTGACCCACTTCCTTCAGTCAGGCTCCACCACCACCACCTTACCAAAGAGCACCACCTGCTAAGGAGCAAGGATGAGCCTATGGGGACCAGGTCACATTCAAACCAAAACATCTCCCAAATTAAAAATAAGCCACTTTTGGCTGGAGAGATGGCGTAGCTATTAAGGCACTTGCCTACAAAGCCTAATGACCTGAGTTCAATTGCCCAGTGTTCATGTAAACTCAGAGGCACCAGGTGGTGCAAGTATCTGGCTAGAGACCCTAGAGTGCCCATTCTGTCTCTCTTCTCTCTTTCTTTGTTTGTAAATATCTAAAAAGTTAGCCACTTTAAGGCATAAACAAAAATATCTTTAGTGGTGGTGAAAAGGGTACATGTAGCTAAGCATGGTGATGCACACTGGCAATTCCAGAATTTGGGAGGATAAGGCAGGAGGATAGAGCTCCAGGCCAGCCTGGGCTATACAATGTGAGCCTGTCTCAAAAGAGAAAGTGGGTTGTATGTGCTTAAGTATATGTACATGTTCATGTGCACAGAAAGTCTTCTCTCTTTATTTGTGGCTTCCACATATGTAGCTTCAACTAAACAGGGATCAAAAATATTCAGAAAAACATGCATCCACACAGATATTTTTCTCATAATTTTTCCCACACAATAAAAAAAAAACTTATTTGTATAATGTTTATATTGGATTTGGAGTTATATGCTTTAAAGTATATGGGTTGATGGTCATGGTTTATATGAATATACTGTGCAATTTTGTATAAGGAACATGAGGGCAGTGAGATTTTTGGCATCTGTAGAGTGGTAGTTTGGCTAACAATCTCTCACAGATATTAAGAAGTACCACATTTCCTTGCACATATGTGTGTATGCATACAAATGTGCACACCATATTTATAGAAATTTATGGGATATAATGCCTAAATGCATTATAATACGTAACATATACATTATGTAATATGAGTAATGCAATATAGTATTCCCAGCATTAGACATTAATTAGTAACTCCACAGCTCATAGGAATCCAATTTCAATGTGATGAATGAAGCTGAGGCTAGGGTGGTGGCTCAGTGGGTAAAGCACTTGCCATCTAGCATATGGACCTGAGTTCAGATCACCATAACCTGTGTAATGCTAAGCAGGCATAGTGGCCTGCCTGGGAACATGAAGACAAGGGATCCCCAGGGCAAGCTGGTTATTTAGACAAGGCAAATCGGCAAGCTCTGGGTTCAAGTGAATGACCGTGTCTCAATAAGGTGTACTGATTGATAAAGACACCCTATGTCAAAGTCTGCCCTCTGCATGCATGTACACATACATGTATTCACACCTGTGTCCCCAAACACATAAGCATGTATAAACATGCCCTGGAAAATACATAGAAATACTTCCATGAGAATTTTACATATCAATATTGTACCTAGGGAGATGGGAAATGGTTCAGTGGTTAAATGTGCTTTCTACACAAGCCTACCAACCAGAGTTTAGATCTTTAGCACTCATGTAAAGGCTGGATGCACAGTGGCACACGCTTCTGCAGGCCCACCATACCAATGACAATGAGATATGAGGTCAGGAGTATCTCTAAGCTCTTGAGCAGTTTAGTCTGGCCTTCTCAGTGGCAAAACAAGACAGCCCCTGTCTGAAACAAGTTTGAAATAAGACTACCACTTTGAGGTTGTCCTCTGACCTCCACATGCATGGTGGCACTTGTGTGTGCATATATACACACATAACAAAGTATTATACCTAGATACAGTACAGATATAAAAGCTGACCATTTCAAATCCATTTGTTCTCCAAAGAGATAATTTCCCAACCAAGTATAAAGCTGTGTTTCTGTACTTTCTGGGAAGCATATTTGTGTTCTTTATCCCAGGTGGGGAGGGATGGCTATGAGCAATCAGTGAATCTAATGCCGCCTAGCAATCTGGTTTCTGAACGCAGACATGCTTTAAATACATTCCTTTTCCCCTTCAGAGCAAAGCCTGTTGCCACCAGGAAAGGCAGATGGACAGCAGGGTTCTAATCTAACGAATCACCGTCTCCAGTGCCCCTGAGACAAAGGGCTTTGTCCCTGGCCACCCTCTCTTATAATCTGCCTCAGTCCCTGAAAGTCTTGCCAGGCAACTGCATAGGGGTTCCAGTGCCCCTGAGACAAAGGGCTTTGTCCCTGGCCACCCTCTCTTTTAATCTGCCTCAGTCCCTGAAAGTCTTGCCAGGCAACTTCATAGGGGTTCCAATGAGCCTCCACTTGTTAGCAAAGCCACAAACATCAAATATCTTATTTTCAGCTAAGATATGAGTGTCATGAGACTCTCCTGTGTTTCTATGTTCACTAAAAACATACTACTTAAGAGAAAAATGGAAACAAAGAAAATGGATATGGGAATGATTTTGTAACTTTGCTTTCCAAGTGGTAATTATGACTGCAGCACAAGACCAAGGAAAACAGGCCACATTTTCAAGAAGGAAATGGGAGTTTAGAACAATGAAACTGTATGCATTTCCCTAAAAACAGAAGTATGCATAAAGGCACTGACAGGATCTAATGTGAATATGAAAATAGGCATTTTGCTCATTTTTATTTTCTTCCCTTTCTTGCAGTCCTAGATCAAATCTACAGCCCCATGTGTGCTAGACAAACACTCTACCACTGAGCTCCACACCTCACATCTGTTTTCTTGTTACATTTATTTTACAATACTAAGATATGGCATGCACAATAGATAAACAGCATCATAACTGATGGCTACCCCCCCAATGCATAACCTACAACCCCCATGGGGATAACTGGCATCCCCAACAAGGAGGGGCCCTTCAGGGGTGCAGGGATGAAGGTAAGGATGGTACCAACATGTGCTGTTTACATACTGAGTATGTCCATAGCTAATAAAAAATAAAATTAAATTAAAAAATCAAAGGGGGCTGGGGATATAGCTCAAGCACTTTCCGCACAAATGTGAGGACCTGAGTTCAGATCCCCAGCAACCATGTAAATCCAGACATGGTAGCATGTGTCTGTAATCCCAGTGCTCCTAAGAGGTGTGAGGTGGAGGCACGAGAATCTTTGGAAGTACTCAGGTCAGCTAGTCTGGCATGTGCAGTGATGAACAACAGACCCTACCTCAGACAAGGGAAGGACTGATACCTAAGTTGATCCTCTTCTGACCTCTACATACATTCAGTGGCAAATGCATGCCCATCCTCCACACAAAGATTGTTAAAAGATGTATTCAAAGAGAAAACCATTTGGTATCTTGTGATTTAAAAGGATATATGATCACTTAACAATGAGGGTGCATTCTGAGAAATGTGTCTTTAGGTGTTTTTACAATATAGTTTATATCATAGAACATGACTACACAAACTAGGATAACTACAATGTCACCAAAATAATATACTCTGATGGAAACACAATGGTATATGTAGTCCAACTTTTTAGATAGATAGATGATAGATTTCTTTAATAAAAAATTTTGTCACTCTCCATCATATCTCCTCCCCCTCTCAATCAGTCTCTCTTTTCATTTTGATGTCATGCTCTTTTCCTCCTATTATGATGGTCTTGCGTAGGTAGTGTCAGGCACTGTGAGGTCATGGATATCCAGGCCATTTTGTGTCTGGAGGACACGTTGTAAGGAGTCCTGCTCTTCCTTTGGCTTTTATATTCTTTCTGCCCCCTCTTCCGGGGGGTGGGAGGGAAGTACCATGGGATATTGTCTACAATTGAGGAAGTTGTCAATAAAAATAAACTAATAAGTCATGTGTGGTGGGAGACACCTTTAATCCCAGCACTCAGGAGGCCGAGGTAGGAGGATCACGGTGAGTTGGAGGCCACTCTGAGACTACATAGTGAATTCCAGGTCAGCCTGAGCTAGAGTGAGACCCTACCTCGAAAAACAAACAACAACAAATAAATAAACAAATAAAAGGCAAACAAAGCTATATTTAGAAAAAAAAAAAGTCAATGATTCTAAATCCAAACCTCTCCTTCTGTTTGCCTTAATTTGATAAGGTTCTTTCTAGGTCAGTCAGCTTGCTAAATATTGCAAGATTACTTACTATTGTTGTTGGCTTGCGTAGATGTAAAGTGAAGGGACACCTTCGAGCTCTTGAGACGTGTCTGTCCCCAATATGTGATGGCCTGCAACTCCACAGTGTAATCACAGTCAGCCTGCAATCTCTCCAGGACGACAGAGTTCTGAAGCTGTGGATAAAGAGAAAACACCCAAGCTCCAATGTAAACCTTTCACAACTCTCATCTTCATTGAAAATCTTGCACACCATTATAAAGCCCATCAAATTCTAGCCTTTAGGTGTCTTTATCTTCTGAGACCAGACATTTTTCATATCTAAACAGTTTGAAAGCCTACTTCTACTATGGATCAAAGTGTGTCTTATATTACTGGAGACTCAAGACTCAAAGTACTGAGAATAAGTGACTATTGAATACTCAGCTATGTTGTCCCCTTGCAAGGATCAGGGAACAATATGAAATCTGGGACAGAAAGACAGTAAGAGCTACAGCAGCAGGAGGAGTGCTGTGGTACTGTCTTCGGGACATGAAATGGTCATTGCATTCATGACCTCATGGTGCCTGTCATTAGCTGCACAAAACCCACATGATATTGAGTCCATCACTATTGCCTTATGGATAGTGCAGGAGGAAGAAAACTATCAAAGTAGAAGCGGGACTAGTTGGAAAGAAAGAGGAGCTCAATGGAAGGGGATGAGGATGACAAAAGAAAGTAATGGGAGGATATTAAGACCAAAATATAATATAATGTATATGAAAATTGTCAAACAGTTTTAAAAAATCAAAGTACATCTTATAGAAAGGTCAGACCATAATTTAAAAATATTATTTGTGATGCAACACTTGTTGTATCCTCTTTGGTAAAATGAAAACGAGTGGTTGTGATCATCCGTGATTCTAGACACCAGTATGTATGGTGGTGTGCATGTATAGTCGAGCACTGAAAAGGCTAAAGTAGACATATCTTGAGCTTATGGGCCACATAGTGAGACACCAAAATCACATCAAAAACACAACAAATTAAAAAAAAACTGCAAGAGCTTGTGCTGCCAGGTACCTGGAGATAAAATGTGAAAGGCATTAATTATATTTCTATGATAGCTATTCTAAAACTCCTCTCAATAACTCTCCACCAAAATTATAAAGCATATCAATGTACAAAATGCTTTTTTGCCATAATTATTGCAAAAATAAAGCAGTGAAAAATTTTTGTGTGGTATTAACATTAATTGAAATAAAAACAGATATCTTTTGCCTGATATCTTCAGATCAGACAGGAATTATGTAAAAACTAAAAAGACAAATTATGCATTCAATTAGACACAGGTACAGGTATTTGATGGGGGGGGGAACAAGGCTGAAACAAGGGTCATGAAACTATAAAGTTAGTATTTCTCTTTATGGATTAAAGTTATCAATATAATAAAGTTCCTTCCAAGACCTTGTACTTAAGCAAAACAAGGTTGCTGAATTAGAATTAAAAACAATCATCAGAATATAATGCATTTTATAATATAAAAAGATGTACAGTGATTTAAAGAAGTATTTTTCTATGAATGAACAAGATCAGGGTACTTAACATTTATGAAGAAATCTATCATTAATAAAACCAAAAGAGCAGAAGATTGATAGTATCCTTTCCAGCAGAGGATAGTTCAGTTTTATGAATTCAGTGTACTACATTAAGAATACCTGGGGCTGTAGAGATGGCTTAGTGGTTAAACGCTTGCCTTTTCTAGTTTTCCCAAGCTGCTTTTCTACATGAAAGCACATTTTAATTTACTTATTTAATAGGAAAAAACACTGTTCTGGGCTGGAGAGATGGCTTAGTGGTTAAGCACTTGCCTGCAAAGCCTAAGGACCCCAGTTCAAGGTTCAATTCCCCAGTAAGCACGTAATCCACATGCTCAAGGTGATGCATGCATCTGGAGTTTGTTTGCAGTGCCTGGAGTCCAGGCCCTGGTACATCCATTCTCTCTCTCTCTCTCTCTCTCTCTCTCTCTCTCAAATAAATAAAAATATAAAAGAATACTTGAGTTTTCATGAACTCACAGGAGCTGTGGTTTCCTGTATAAGACCTGCATGAGACTGAGCCCATGGACATTTTATCATGGGTAAAGGAGGGGCTTAGGAGGTCCCATTTCTCCCTGAAGAGCTACTGGCAGTTAATGGTTGCTGAGGGGGAGGTAGACATTTTATTCAGTGGTATAAACATTGTTAAAAGGCCCATGCTCTTGCAAATATCCCCTGCTCATACTCATGCAAGCAACTCTAATGAAACTGAGTGTATCACACACATAACAAAGTGACATCAAAGTAGAAGGGGGTCTAGTTGGGAAGAAGTGGGTCAGCAGGGATGGGATAAGAGAGGTTAATGAAAGTGCTTTTTATTTCATGACATCTGGAGAATAAACATTTTCAGACTCTTTTAATCTACATGAATGCCAAATTATTGACATGACATTTTGTAAGCTGTTTGCCTTTGCACTGATTATATTACAAATGGATACAACTTCAGACAGAAAAACCATTGTATATTTGCCCTTTTTTTTTTTTTACAAAATTCTCTTTAATTTTATTATTATTTATTTATTTACTAGAGAGAGAGGGAAAGAGAGAGAGGGAGATTGAGAATGAGCATGCCAGGGCCTCTATCCACTGCAAACGAACCCCAGATGCATGTACCCCCTTGTGCATCTGGCTTACGTGGGACCCAGAGAATTGAACCAGGGTCCTTATGCTTTGCAGGCATGTGCCTTAACTGCTAAGCCATTTCTCCAGCCCTAATTTTTTAAAAACCTAAATTTAATAGACATTTCACATTATGTCCTTTTTATGGCCCAGCAAGTAAGATGGAGATACCTGAAAAGTATTTCTTTAATTTCAAGAGTTGAATTTGTGATTGCCATTGGATTAAAGATAGGTAAATGGGCTAAATTCTTTGGTTCTCCCTCAAATGTAAAAGATTTGGGGGTTCCACAATGCCAAGGCTGAGGTAAGGAGAATTTCTGTGAGTGAGTTCCAGGCCAGCCTGGGCTATTGTGAAACTATACCTCAAATAAATAAATAAATAAATATGAATAGCTCTGCTTCAGAAGAGGTGAAAGTGAGGCCCAACACTGAAAAGCTGCCTCCTAGGGCTGGAGAGATGGTTTACCGGTTAATGTGCTTGCCTACAAAGCCTAACGACTAGGGTTTGATTCCCCAGTATCCACGTAAAAGACAGATGCACAGAGGCATGTGCATCTGCAGTTTGTTTGCAGCGGCTGGAGGCCCTGATGTGCTCATTCTCTCTTTTTTCTCTCTATCTCTCTCTGCTTGTAAATAAATAATAAATAAAACATAATTAAATAAATATTTTTAAAAAGATTTGGGGTTCCAGTAAATGACTGGTTGGTCTATGTATCCGTTACCTTCTCATTGCTGGAACAAAATACCTGATCAAAAGCAGTTTATGGAAGGAAAGGGGTTTATTTTGGCATGCAGTTTTTATGGTAAGATTCAGTTTTGAAGGCAAGTTTCTATTATGATAGGGAAAGCATGGCAGGAGCATATAGCTGGTATCAAACATCTCATCAGCAGGGGAGGAACTAGAAAAACCCAAGAACACCAAGTGGGGCTGGCTTATAACACCTCAAGGCTTGCTCCCTCTGGCCCACTTCCTCCAGCAGCCTCCACCTCTTAATGGTTCCACAAACTTCATAAACAGTGCCTCCAACTGTAGATCAAGCACTCAAACACATACGTCTGTGGAGGACATTTCACACCCAAACCTCCTTGCTTTGAACAAAGCAATATGTCATGGTGGGAGCATATGACAGACACAGGCTCCTCAATCTCAGAGACTAGACACCAGACAGGAAAAGCAGAAGACCCAGGATCACTTTGAAGACACTCCCCCCAGCAATCTAACTTCTTTCCACTAAGCTTCACCTCTTCACGGTTCCACTGCTCTAAATGATACTAAGCAAAGGACCAAGCCTTTGGGGTCTGGAGACCAGTTAATATAAATTCTAGTTTCAGGCACCTGGATTCTATAAACTCAGTAAAAATGAAGCAGAAGTGAAGCTCTCCGTCCATTCTTTCTCTTAGCTCAGCAGAGGTCACTTTGCAAGCAACTCAGTTACCTAGAGTTCAGAAGACGGTAATTCTTCTTTCCCATCTTACCCCATTTGTAGTCTTTCTTCGTCTCTTTTTTGTTGGGACGAGTGACTTGCTGCTGACTGTCCAGCTCCAAAATACTTTGTAGTGATGCACAGGGATGTCTGGTTCCTCAGGGAGGTCCCACACAATTGTCACAGTTACACTCCCATCACTGTTTATGGTGGAGTTTGCAAGTTGGAGGTGGGCCGGGGCTGGAGGAGCGGATGGATCTGAAAAGCCAGCATAAAATAAAACAGCTGAATCAATGACAAAGGATAACAACAACACCAGCACTCCTGTGCATGTAATGACAGTAAAGCCAAAACACAAAGCATTGCTTCTCATATACATATAAATTAAACACAGGACTAGAATATGGCTCAGCGGATAAAGCTCTTAATGTGTAAGTGTGAGAACCCGTGATCAAATCCACAGAACACACAAAAAGCTAGGCACAAGTGTCTATAATAGAAGTGCTCCTAGAGCAAGAAGGGTGGTGAAGACAGGAAAATCTATTGGACACTCATAAACAGCTTTCCTTGTAAATGCATTGGTGAACAATGAGAGAGATCCTGCCTCAAATAGGGTGGAACACAAGGACCAACACAATAACTTGTCCTCTACCTTGCACATGTGCACCATGGCATACACATGCCTGCACTGCTCTTTGCACATGCATATGTGAACCCCGCACACACACACCAACAACTGTGGACAAGCAGGAGTTCCCTTGTGAAGCCTCCAATTATATTAGTCTCTAAGACAGTCAGATGAATTTGATTGGTCCAAATGTGCAGGCTAGAAGGATCTTTGAAGGAATTGCCATGCCACTTCAACTTTGGCAAATTTTCATTACACTGAAAATTGAAACATTTTGATAAAACACAGTAAAATTCAATTTTAGTGAGTCACCATTTAGTAGGAAAATGAAGTAGAATTGCCTTTGATTACACTGAACAGACAAAATGGAAATCCAGTTGTGGTGGTTTGATTCAGGTGTTCCCCATAAACGGGTGGGCGGACTGCTAGGTTCACAGCTGATGGCAATTTGGGAATTAACACCTCCTGGAGGCAGAGGATTGTTGGGGGCGGGCTTATGGGTATTATAGCCAGCTTCCCCTTGCCAGCGTTTGGCACACTCTCCTGTTGTCCACCTTATGTTGACCAGAGGGTGATGTCCACCCTCTGCTCATGCCATTGTTTTTCCTGCCATCATGGAGATTCCCCCTCGAGCCTGTAAGCCAAAATAAACCCCTTTTTTCCCCACAAGCTGCTTTTAATTGGGTGATATCTGCCAGCAATGCGAACCTGATTGCAACAGTAAAGTGGTACCGAGGAGTGGGATTGCTGCTAGACACCTGACTGTAGCTTTGGCCTTTTGGAGCTGATTTTCAAGAGGAATGTGGGAGGATTTGAAACCTTGGCCTAAGAGACGCCTTACAGTGCTGTAAGTACAGCTTGATGGACTATTCTGGTCAGAGCTGAAAGACCTGAATGCAGTAAGAACTATGGACTGTGAGGTTTGGCTTATGAGGGTGAGAAAGAGCTTTATTTGGACTGGGCTAGCAGTTTGTGTGAATAGCTTGCTGTTATGCCCATGTCCTAAGAAGTTGTGCAGGGTTGCTTTGCGTAGAAATGAACTGGTGTGAGCAGAAGGATATGGCACAGAAAAAATGAAATCTTTGGGTGAACTCTGCCCATTCAGCTGCAATTGAGAGATTACAACCTTTGAGATTGGGCCAGCTGACCTGCACTGGGGCCTGAATGCTGAAGGAGTGTCCTGTTCTTCAAAGTCTGATTTATCCCCCCCTGGATTAACAAATTGGCACCCTACCTGGTATAATGGAGTACAAGAAATGCAGGAAAGAGCGGGTCATTGAGTTTTTAACGCGGTCTTGTGTTTTGGAAATGGCCACGGGCAGTGTGAAGCAGGTTTGCTGGATGCCTGCATGGAGATCCCGTGGGGCCATGAGGATGGACTGTGGGTTGCAGTGGAGACCCAGCGGAGATGCCGGGACCGTGAGATGGCTGCTGAGGAAAGCCGCCGGCCCCTGATGAAGTCTTCCAGGACCGTGAGTAGCCTAACTGGAGGGGCGGAATTGGAACTCCAGAGATTTGTTGCTGGTTAGAGTTATCAGGCTTGGGGATTTGTCACTGACTAGAGTTGTTGGTCTTGGAGCTACAGAGGTTGACGTTTGCCCTGGTTGTTTTAAATCTTGTATTAGTTGAATATTGCTTTTGCTTTGTCCGATGCCATCCTTTGCAGTGTTAATGTTTATTCTGTGTCATTATGGGTTTTTTGGGGATTATTTTTTGTATTAATGCTCAGTTAAAAGACTTTGGAGTATGGGGATTGTTGGACCATCATTAGGATTGATTTTTTAAAAATGGGGGCTTTTAAAGTTGGATGAATGCGTTGCATTTTACGTCATGTGTGCTTATCATTTATGTGGGCCAGGGGCGGAATGTGGTGGTTTGATTCAGGTGTTCCCCATAAACTTGGTTGTTCTGAATGCTAGGTTCCCAGCTGATGGCAATTTGGTAATTAACACCTCCTGGAGGCAGAGTATTGTTGGGGGCGGGCTTAAGGGTATTATAGCCAGCTTCCCATTGCCAGTATTTGGCACACTCTCCTGTTGCTGTTGTCCACCCTCTGCTCATGCCATCGTTTTTATTGCCATCATGGAGCTTCCCTTGAGCCTTGAGCCTGTAAGCCAAAATAAGCCTCTTTTAAGCCGGGCGTGGTGGCTCACGCCTTTAGTCCCAGCCCTGGGGAGGCAGAGGTAGGAGGATCGCCAAGAGTTCAAGGCCACCCTGAGACTACATAGTGAATTCCAGGTCAGCCTGGGCTAGAGTGAGACCCTACTTCGAAAAACCCAAAAAAAAAAAAAAAAAAGCCTCTTTTTATCCCACAAGCTGCTTTTAGTTGAGTGATTTCTGCCAGCCAGCAATGTGACCTGACTGCAACACCAGTTCATAGAATAATTGTTTTAATTTTAGTGGATATGTAGCAATTGGCCATTGAAGAGAAATCAGCACAAAGAATCCGTAAATATACAAAACATTGCATCATTTTATTCACATTACAAATTAAGTGACTTGCAGACAACATACATTTTGCCATTTCTGGTTTCTCTCAGAAACTGAAACCTTTTCAGTGATCCAGAATTAGATCAGATTCTGGAATTATCAGCCTACAAATCGCCATGTAAAAATATACACATGAAGAAGAAAAACTAAGAGCATAGCTGGAAAGCCTTTCATTCATTTTAGCAACAAACTCAACAAGTGTCGATTGCTGCTCACCACAAATGACTTACAGATGGTTTCCTCTCAAATACCTGCACAGGAAAATGCTGTCAGTTCCCACTCTAACACCATCTGCCCTGGAAGTGCAAAGAAATTATAGCTAACATGGTATAAATGAAGAGTCCTAGAGTAACAAACAAAAATCACGTTTTTACTCTTAGAATTCTTTTTTTTTTTTTTTTTTTTTTTTTTTTTTTTTTTTTTTTTTTTTTTGGTTTTTCGAGGTAGGGTCTCACTCTGGCCCAGGCTGACCTGGAATTCACTATGCAGTCTCAGGGTGGCCTTGAACCTACAGCGATCCTCCTGCCTCTGCCTCCTGAGTGCTGGGATTAAAGGCGTGCGCCACCACGCCCGGCTTAAGTCATTTTTTAAAAATGTCTTTCATTACTTTGTGATAGACAATACCTGGAGATTTAGTTAAGTTAGTTACTGTTGTGGTTTGAAATATCCCCCATAGGTGTTCTCTTGGTTCTAAGCTAATGTCTAAATAATATAATATAATATAATATAATATAATATAATATAATATAATATAATATGATAGGTTACAGATAAAGTTAAGTGAATAAATAACAAAACAATGGACACAGACTGAAATGGTCAAATTCATAAGACTAACATTCAACCCTTCCATGTGCGTTTCAAATGAGGTCAATTCTTCCCCAATCCCTTCCCTTTCATTCTTACTCCCTCTTTCAGATCCTCATATTTGCTTGCATGAGAAGATCCCAGAATATAAAAATAAACAAAATTTCAGAGATAAAGGAATCAGAAAGGCTCTATTAACTTCTTATGTGTAATGTGCAGGACTTCTTGTGCCAAATATTGCATATTTAGTAAGTATACACAACTTCAGAGTAGGGGATACATCATTCTTTTGTTGATGAGCCAAGGAGGTTCAGGAAGCAAATGAAGACAAACCATTTGATTTTTAGAACTATAGATTTCAGGTTTTATCACTTTTCCTTTTGTAGAAAATGTTAATACTCAAAGTATGAGGGATCAAAGGCATGCCTCAAAAGAATGACCTTGAGTCTATGCTGTGTAAAAGGAAAAATAACTTATTCTTGGTGAAATGCAGATGTATTGTTGCTTTGACATGAAATCTCATGGGAATGATCAGGTCTGCCTGTCCTAAGGAATTCTAACTTAAGGAAGTCTCTTCTAAGTTTTCAGACAACACATGTTATGCAAAAAACAACCCTACATGTTACAGAAGGACTAAGTAGCATGCAAGGGTTATAATGAAAGTAATCCTTACACATACTCACAGATCAGCACAAACTATTGGAACACGTTATAAATACACACAGAACCAATGTACATCTCAGGAAAATTAATATTGATTTTATTTCTGCCAGTAATGTGCATGGATCAAAGTTCCCATTAAATGCATTACAGGGATGTCTCTAAGTTGTGTGACTATGATGAACTATGGTTGCACTTTTTTTTTTTTGCATATGTGTATGGGCACATGTGTGTGAGAGTGAGTGCATGTGGAAGCTACAGGACAATCTCATGTGTCAATCCTCAGGAATTCCATCCACCTTTAAAATTTTTTATTATTTTTATTTGCAAGCAGAGAGAAACAGAGAGACATACCGAGAGGAAGAGGGAAAGAGAATAGGCATTCCAGGGCCTCTAGCCACTGCAAACTAATTCCAGATGCATGCACCACTTTGTACATCCAGCTTTATGTGGGTATTGGGGAATTGAACCTGGGTCATTAGGCTTTGCAGGCAAGTACCTTAACTGCTGAGCCACCTTTCTAGCCCATCCACCTTTTCTGATTCAGGGTCTCTCAATGGACTAGAGACCACCGTTTAAGCTAACATGGCTGGCCAGTGAGCACCAGGAATACACCTGTCTCCACTTTCCCAACACTAGGATTGCAGGCATGCACCATGATTTTATGTGGGTTCTGGGGGTTGAAATTATGTCCTCATACTGTGATGCAAGCATTTTAGCAGCTGAGCTATCTCCCAAGCCCCTACAGTTCTGTCTTTAAAGCAATACTATAATTATGTCTCATATCTAATGTTCTAATAACATTTAAATCATTGTCCTTCCCAGACTCAGCTATTGAGATAGTTTTCCTTACCCTGTACAAGAAAACTTATGCCAAGTAATATCCTAGGCACAGGAGTCATAAGTCTAAAAAGCTGTCAAAACTGCACTCTAGGCAAATTTTCAACTATTAAATAGTTCCAAGACAGATACAAAGCTAAGTTATACCCACTGGAAATGGCACAACTCAGGCACACCCCAAGCAGCTGTAGAAAAGCATAAAAAGTTTTGAGACCCCATGATGCTTCAGACAAGTTTATTACTACAAGTGAGCCCTGGTCTATTTTTACCAACTGTACATGTCAAATAATCCCTGAAGCACTTATGTATGTGTGATGAAAACAATGCTGACTTTACTCTAACGCATCCAACATAATGAGAAAAAGATGTGTGGAAAACGGAGCATTTACATGGAAAAGGATATAATAACAAAAAAAGATTACAGAATGATGACAATTTGAGATGGATTTTAAGAAAATTTTCTCAGTTTCCTTGAATGTATGTTATTTTATAATGCCAAATTGATATTGACTAATCCTGTATGTTTGAACATAATTATGTCTGCTTTTGGCAATATACAAAAAGTAGGATTCAGGAGGCAGGAAGATGGAGGGGAAGGGTTAAACAAAACTAAGTATATGTATTAATAAAGAATAACATACAGGACCTGTAGAGATGGTTCAGAGGTTAAAGATGCTTTCATGCAAATCCTAACAGTCTGAGTTCAATTCCCCATACCTACATAAAGCCAGATGTCCAAAATGGCACATGCATACAGATTTCATTTGCAGTGGCAGAAGCTCTGGTGGGCCTATACACTCTCATTATCATTACCATTCTCTCTCTCTCTCCCTCTCTCTCTCCCTCTCTCTCTCTCACACACACAAATATATAAATAAATTTAAAAAATAAGATACATATAAAATAAAATAAATAAAATAGAAAATTACCAAATGATCCTGATTTTGCCTTATATGCCTCATAAAATTATAATTGTAACATTGTTTTTACTTTTTTGATGCAGGGTTTTACTCTATCCCAGAGTAACCTTGAACTCAATCTGCAGCTCAGGCTGGCTTTGAACTCATGGTGATCCTCCTATGTCAGCCTCTCAGTGCCAGGATTAAAGGCATAGGCCAGCATTCTCAGCTTAACATTGTATTTTTTAACATCTCATTTTCACACAGACACATGGTCTCAGTGGCCAGAAGCAAACATGTTATTTCCAAGATACTGAAAAAGTTTAATGTAAGATCACAGTAGATAATAGTCACCTAGACACACGTTTGCAATACAAAGCTGAAACATACATGGATTTTGGCAATCTAGTCAGCATCAGGATTGTTGAGAAAAGATTAAAAATTCACTTGTTATATAAAAAGAAACAAAATCAGTGCTCACTTCAGCAGCACATATACTAAAAAGAAGCAAAATCAAAGCATAGACCCCATAATATATTATTTTGTTTGTATAACTCCAATCCCAAATAATATACTTTATAAGAGAGCTAGGGCTCTCTATTGGTTACACATAAGTAATTCTTTTATTCCAAGAAGCGAAGAATAATGTAAAACTTGTAGCACATCAAGAAAAAGAGAGAAGAGAACCTACCGAAGGATACCTATTCCAGGTATTACTTTGATCACTTATAGGTTGGAGACTAGGTATATTCAGTAATAGTAGGTGATGTGCTTTGTATGTGAAGTACCATAGGTTCATGTATGAACACTTAGTCCCACTATGTCATGCTGTTTCTATAGAATGACATTCACTGTGTAATAAATGTACTACTCTGAAGAATGCCAGTCACTCTATCGGGACTATATTTAAATCACATGATAATAAAAGAAGCTTAAAAGATGTTCTTTCCACCCATCTCAGTAAGGCATGAAGTTCTTATTGAAAGGAAGGACTAAGAGTTAACTTTGTTTTATGCAAATTATATTCCAATTAGAATGTCATATAGTGGTTCCTAGTAAGCTTTTTCTTTCTACTTGATGAAATTGGGTAAAAGGGGAAAGATACTGTGGCAGCTTGTTGGTGGTGAGTCTCCTTTGAACAGATCCTGAAGGCAATGTCTTCCATTGTTTAGTTGCTGCATGACCTGCCCACTATTTTGTGATGATGCATCCTCCATAAACACATAGTCCTCTATGAATTCTCTACAAGTGTTTCCATTTTGCAGGAATATAAGATTGCAAGCCAGAGATGCACTTCTAAATGAATGTATGTAATTGTGAATTTAGGACATGCTTTAAGTTAGGTAATAGAACATCCTAATGGTGCTGTAAGGTTTCAAGAAATAGTGACCTTTCAATCAACAGAAGCCAAATTAAATTCAGGGCATGCAGCTCTAAACCTAATTTGCTGATGTGTTACAAAAGAGTAGGGAGCATGGAGACTGTCATTTAGCATATCACAAACAGCCCTGTAAACTACCACAGGACCTCTGCCCAGGTCTAATGGGCCTCATTTTCTTCCAGTGGATCTTAAGATAGACACTGCGAGGAATGATGGGAGCAAATGACTTTTGTATTCCTGAAGGCTAAAGGTGCTGCCTTTTTCACACAGATATCCTCTATACTTCCAGAGGCTAGGGACTGCTTTTTCACCAATGTCTCATGCTGTGGTTGTTTCCCACCCACATCCTGCAGCAACTGAACAGATGGGAACATGTTTTGATTACTACATGTCTGGATCACATTTGAACCGTGAAACCAAGGTGAAGAGTCCCTTGCTCCTAACCTACCATGGTCATTTATTATGCATTTAACTAGCTTCTCTAAATGGTCATAGCAGCTGGAGATGCCTGGTCTTCCCTGCCTTTATACTTGACCTTTAAAGCTTACTTCACTGTTTCATTTGCTCCCCTAAAAAAATACACATTTCACTTAAAAATGACTTTTTAATAAAGGGTTAAAAAATCCACAATGTAGTCTTTAATATAACCCAAATATTAAATTATTTTGATTGTAACTTTGTCACTTGAGATCTGTAATCCTGCAGAGAAAGTGGTAGTCATATTAAATTGAGAAATAGGATGATAGGCACTTTTCAATTTTAGAATAGAAATTGTAATTTATAGCAGCCAAGTCTTACATTATTCATTAAAATCATAATGCATTTGGTTTGAAATAAATTTGTTAGCTCCCATGTAAGGCCATAACTCCTGGTTACTAAGTGAATAGCATAGAACTACATCTATGAAACCAGGTCTTAGCCAGGCAGATGTTAAACTAATTTTGAAGGTGCTGGAAAAGTCAGCCTAAGGATATTACTAATATCTGGTCAAATTGTATCACTTCTCTATGATTACATTAATCACAAGTGTAATATAGTATTCAGCTGGTTTCACAGAGGTTTGAAAGGAGCAATGGAATAAGAACTGACTGAACAAAATTATAGCAGTGATCAAATGCCTCAGGAGATTTTTAAATTCTGGATGTTATGAAACAAAAGTAAGAGACTAATTCACATTCAATTTAACAATTACTTCAAGAAAGGATATGTATTTCTGTATTTGTCTTCAGTAGCTAAAACTCATCCCCCCAAATTAACTCAATAATGATAAGAAACCCCCACTTCAATGTTTATCAAAGATGATTATACTATTTTCTGTGATACCTTAAAGGTGAAATCCCACTGATGTCTTTCACCATCAGTTTACACAGTGTTCAAAAATATGTGTTCCCATTCTGGAGGCACTTCAAAGCCACCTGTTGGTCACCCATCAATACAAACATGGACATTATGAATCAACATTCCATGTGCGCTGATGTCTGAGGCAGGTAGGTAGAAAAACTGACCTTTAGAAGAGCGGAAGTGTTTGCTGGGGGCCGTGAAGCCCCGAGTCCCATGCACGTTAACAGCTGCCACTCTGAACTGGTACCACCTGCTGGGCCTGATGTCCATCAGTTGTACCCGCTCATCTGTGGTCTGCAGGGGGAAATGTCACAGAGCACAAGGAATCCGTCAATTTTGACTCTCACATGTCAGCTGGGTCAATTTTAAAAGTCACATACTCACAAGCCAATGCAATCTAGCTTTTCTATGGGTCAAAGCAATTAATCATTTTCACATATGAAAAGAACTTTCAGGTACCAGGAAACTTTTGGTGACTATATATAAAAGAACTAAACATATCTCTGAGTCAAAAATCTCCTGACAAATGTATGGTCCAATACAGCTCAGTGCTAAAGGAGAAACTGAGGAAGCAGGATGAAATTTGGACCTTCCCAAACCTCAGTTTACATTAATAATGAAAAAGAATATTGCATTTTCTAGGGATATATGCAACATGTTAAATATTTCTGAGAACAAAGGAAGAATATGGACATGTAATTGGGGCTTTCCACGTGGCTAGCTGAATCTGAGACATCATGGTGCTGCAGATTTCATCATTTAGAGTGGTAGCTGGGAGTTCAAAACACTTACAGCCAGGCTGATATCACAGCACTTCAGAGATTTGCATATTGACTTAGCTAGACAAACAATAACAGTAATAACATAAAAGAGGTTTCCTCTTTCCAAAACTGAGAAGATTAAAAAATGATGAGTCATCCTTCCTCCCTGCCTCTCTCTCTTAGTCTTTAATTGGGCCTTGGATTCACTTTGTAGCCCAGTCTGGCCTCAAACTTGTGAGGCCATCCTCCTGCCTCAGCCTCCAATGTGATGAGATTGCAGATGTGTGTCACTAAGTTGAGCTTCAATAGTCAGTTTTCATATATCTTTAAAAAAAACGTAGAAAATTTATACATGAATCCATTCCATTATTTATGGGTACATATCATGGAAATCAAATGGAATTTAAGAGTGAATTCCGTGAATCCTCCTGTTTTAAGTAAATGCTTTAAAAAAACTTTTATTTATTTACTTATTAGAGACAGAGAAAGAGAGAATGGATGTGCCAGGGCCTCTAGCCACTGCAAACGAACTCCAGATGCATGCGCCACCATGTGCATCTGGCTTGTGTGGGAACTGGGGAATCGAGCCTTGAACCAGGGTCCTTAGGCTTCACAGGCAAGTGCTTAACCATTAAGCCATCTCTCCAGCCCAAGTAAATGCTTTTTTACAAAACAATGAAATTTCTGAGTTCATTCAACCAGTTTTTCCTTTAAATTTTAGCCATTTATTTTACATTCAATTTCACACTTACTTATTTGAGATCTTTATTTTATTGTTTATCCCCTTTGAGATTCCACTATTGAGAAAAATGACCAAATTCTTCTTCTAGAATCCCAAATACTAGAATTCATTTTATATTAAGAAAAGCAAATAAAAAGGAAAATAACTCAAAGTTGGAACCCCGTCTTCAGGGAAAGATGATCATATCTTTATGTAAAAAAAAATTTCCCTACAGGCATAAATGTGGAGGAAGTGTTTTATTTATTTGAAAGCATGAAATAGTTCCATGTTAGAATTGTATTCTTTTTCTAGGACTATATAGGTCTGATTTTTGTTGTTTGCTTGTTTTTTTCTTTCTTTCTATCACCCTGTAGTCTACCAACTATTAAAAAGAAAGAAAATATTTTGCTTTTCTCACCAACCACACAGATGAAAAGGCAGTCCTGTGAAAGTAAACCCTGGGGCCCTTTCTGTTCAAGTGGTGTGTCATTTTTCAAGTGGATTAAGACAAAGAAAGCACTCAGCAAAGAAATCAGCACCACTCCCTACTGCAACTTCCCCTAAGTAATTCTGTGATAAGAATCCCCCCCCCATCCAAGTCTCTGGTAGAATAGTGACTTAGAAATACAATAAACAGAAGGGAAATCACTTAGATAATTAAACAACAGATTCATCCTAAAATGTAGAATTTTCTTTCCTCTAGTTGCATTTGAGTTTAGTCAGTAGAAAAGTATTGGAAAAAATTAAATGTGAAATCAGATCATTCAACTCTCTCAGGGATCAGGAGATAGCTGAGTGGGTAAGAGAGCTTGCTGCTCAAGCATGAGGACCTGAGTTTGATCCCCAGCACCCACATAAAAAGTCAGGAATGGCCACGTACAAGAGTAACCCCAGACATGACTGGAGTGGAGATGAGAATTGCTGGGGCCTGCAGGTCAGCCAGTCTAGCTGTGAAGTGGGGAGATCTGGGTTTAGTGAGATATTCTGAATCAAGGAAGTAAAGCAGCAGAGTGATAGAGGAGGACACCTCTGGCCTCTGCATGAATGCACACAAGGCGAAGCATCTGCTCACACACATATACCCCATACACACAATATACATAGCACACACACAAACACAAAAAACTCTCTCAACTCACGTATAAAACTCTGTCTTATCACCATGTATTGTGAGCAAATAAAATGAATAGCCAAGCTTCTGGTGGATTATGTACAAATATGGGTCAAGGGCTGTCTTTATTTTACTGTAGTGTGGTGCTTATCATATATACTAGATAGTGTCTCAAGAGGTAAACAGCAAAGACTATGAGGCACTTACCTGGGCTACCGTCTGCCAATGAGTGGCATCATCTTCACTGGGATGGATTCCGTAATTCCACCGTCTTTGTACCACATAGATCACAGGCTCAATGGAAATGTTGAATTTTGAGGACCACTTAATCTCCAGCTGTCCGGACTTGAGTTCGGTAAATCGTAACTCTTTCCTGGGCTTCAGTGGCACGCCTGAAAAGAGCCATGTTGATTAAATCAATATGTGTCGGTTTCAAATTCAAGTAAAATATGGAGAAGGAAATCTATGGAATAGACAAATCAAAGGCTCGGAAAATGGCTCAGTTGGTAAAGTGCTTTCTGCTCAAGCATAAGGACATGAGTTTAAATCCCCAGAATTCATTGAAAAATTGAGCATGGAATTGTGCCTTTAATGCCAATGCTGGGGCGACAGAAAGAAGAAAATTCTGAAGACTTGCTAGCTAGCTAGTCTATCCAAATCAGTGAATTCTGGGTTCAGTGAGAAATCATGTCTCAAAACATTAAATAGGGCTGGAGAGACAGCTCAGTGGATAAGATTTGCCTACAAAGCCAAAGGACCTAGGTTCGATTCCCCAGTACCCATATAAACACAAGCATGTGGTGGGTGCATCTGCAGTTCATTTGCACTGGATCGAGGTTCTGTCATGCCCATTCTCTCTATCTGCCTCTCTCTCTCTCGCTCTTTCTCAAATAGATCAAATAAATACATAAAATAGTAAAATAATTAAGGTGGAGAGTGATTGACGAAGGCATAACTGTTGATCTCTGACCTCCACATGTGGTGCACATGCCTACATGTGCAACTCACACATGTGCCTACATGCATATGACCATGCACACACACACACACGCACACACCATGAATCTCACTGTCTAGCACTGATATTCCATGACCTTTTATAAAAGTGGCCTCTTTATATACCAAATTTCATAGTCAAAGGTTTCTAATGCTAAGTTTAGTCCATCACATTTTAAGAGTGTCAGTCTCTTTTCATTTTGCTTGTCTTTCCTTATTTCTTATTCTAAATGAACCACGTATCCAGATTGGGTCATTTAAGGTGAGCCTAAAATTCACATGAGGCAGGGCTGGGCACATGACTCAGTGGATAAGAGAGATTACTGTACAAGCAGAGAGACCTGAGTTAAATTTCCAGAACCCACATTAAAAAGCTGGAAGCCCAGCCCTGGGTGAGTTGGAGACCAGAGGATTTGTGAAGTAGTCATCCAGTCTAACTGAAAAATTAGGTGTTCCAGGTTAAGTGAGAGACTCTATTTCAGAGAAGTAAGGCAGAAGGGTAAATAAAGGAGGTCACTTCAGGTCTTCCTCTGACCCCATACTGTATACACACACACACACACACACATACAGAGAGAGAGAGAGAGAGAAATAAAAAGGAATTCACATATGGCAATCATTTTAGAGTTTCAAGTCATTTCCCCCTTTTTCACATGCTCTTTTCTGTAGGTGCATTCTAAAGTCACACTAACATGGTTCCCAGGTTGGCTGTCATTCCTGTCTGTCAGCTCAGGATGGATTGTTCCCCAGACAGGGTAGAATCAGAATTCCAGAGTCTTCATCACTAGGCAGAGATGTCAGACTCAGAGAAGACTTCAAATCCTACGGTTCCATTTGTTTTAGATCTTGCATTGGTTCAATCTTTCCTTGCAATACCATCTTTTGCCATTGTGTGTTTTGGTTTCACAGGCTATCAGTTAAGGGACCTTGGGCTATGGAGATGAACAATTACGGGATTGGTGAAAACTATAGGAACCTTTTATAGCTGGAATGTATGCATTGTATTTTACATCATGGATGGCCATCAGTTTGTGGGGGTTGGGGCAGAATGTGATGGTTTGAACTAGGTGATCCCCATAAACTTGTGTGTTTTGAATGCTTGATCCCCATTACATGGTAATTTGGGAGGTGGAGCCTTGCTTGAGGAGCTATGTTACTGAGTGAGGGCTTAGGTATAATATACCCAGCTCCCCCTTGCCAGAATATGGCTTACTCTCCTGTTGCTATTTGCCACCTGCCATAGAAGAGGTGATGTCGAGTCTATTTTCGTGTCTTTTTCCCTGCCGTCATGGAACTTCCCCTCAAGACTACATGCCAAATTAAACAACATTCCTCCCATAAGCTGCTTTTTTTCCAGTGTTTTATGGCAGTAATGAAAAGGTAATTACAACTCTATCTTGCAGTTTTCCCTTGAAGGGAAAATGCATACCAAATCTCTTCTTGTCAAATCTCCTAGGCATTAATTCTTCTGGATTTCCTAAGAGATTGATCAAGAGTCCCCCTATGACCTTGATGGTTTGTAATTAGAAAATGGTGACTTAATAATCTTTGGTTTTGACGTGAGTGGGAGTTCATAACTGTCTTACTGTAAAGTAGTTAAACATTCTGATTCCTTTTTCTTCCTATAGTGTATACAAGTGTCTGGCAGCTCAAAATCTTAAGAACCACAGTTCTAAATAGCAGGAATTACAGCAAGGGAATCTTAAAGCAAGGTGATAATGCATTTAAGCTAGGAAAAACAAACAAAATTAGGTGAAATCTATAATAGAATGATGTTGACCAATATACACACTATGTTCACTTGTCACTATTAATATCATTTTCTGCAAAATGGGTATTTGCCTAAATCACTGAAAACTCATCCAAGAAGTGTAGTTCAGAACGTTGTTGGTTTTTTTCCATTTTTGTTTGAATAAAGAAATTGAATATATATATTAAAAATAAATATGGGTAATACAAGTAAATATTAACTTATTTTCTGTTTTCCAAACTCTTGTTGGTTTTCATCTGACCTATTTATAAAGTTTTTATTAGTGTAAAATAATAAGACAAAGTTGGAGTTGTATAGCAATTTTCTCCAAAGAGAAGCATTCAAACATTAAAATTCTGGAGAGTAGTTCATTAGAAAGTTCCAAATTAATACACAGGATCCCTGAGGCTCAAAGATGTCAATACCTCACAAGGCTCAGGATGTCACAGGGCCCCTCCTAAAGTTATATTAGGAGTAAGAACTGCTTGTGAGAAGAGATTATCTTACCAGCCCACCTGCTTATAAAGATCTAAAGATCTAGAGACATGATTTTGTGAGACATCACCCATGTTGGAGTGAGATTTTTGATAATTCAGCTGCCTTTGAGCCATTCATGTTCCTGAAATTAACCCCAATATACTCACTGGTTCACTAAACTAGACTGGGGTGAATCATTTCTCCCATCTCTTGTTGGTACCCTATCTTGGATGACCAGACTTTTGGTCATGTCTATATTAATCCCATGAAAAGTTAATACAACAGCTAGGTTTGATTTTGATGTATCTTGATATGTATTTAAGATTCCTTGAGGGGCTGTGGATGAATCTCAGTTGATAGAGTGCTTGACTCGCATACATAAAGTTCTTGGTTCCATCCCTAGCACTGCCTAAATGAATCTTAGTGGTGTCCACCTATAATCTTAGGACTCAAAAGGTAGAGTCAGAACATTCAAGTTTGCATAGTTAGTTTGAGGTCATCCTGGGCTACATGAAATGCTACATCACAAAACAAAGAACAATAAGATACTTTAATCATATTTATCTTCCCTATTATTAACATAAATCCTCCCTTCTACTGGTCCTCTTCCTTTTCCTAATAATTCACTTCCCTTCTAGTATCAAAGATATGTGATGCTTTTCTTTCTGAGTCTGTCTTCACTTAATATGATCTCCAGTTCCAGCCATTTCTCCTGAAAATGGCATGATTTTATTCTTCATGCATGAATAAAACTCCAGTTGTAATATATACAATGTTTTTTTTAAATCTATTCATTCATTGATGAGCAGCTTGACTGGATCCATGATTGTGCTATTGTGACTAGTACTGTGACATACAAGAATACAAAGTGACCCTAATTATTTTGGGTGTATATTCAGAAGTGGTATGTATGGATCCATGTAAGTCCTATCTTTATTTTTTTTAACATTCCACACAGATTTCTATAGTGACTGCACTAAACATTTTAAATCTGTCAAAAATAGAGTTGCATACTGTATTACTCAGTATCAGATCCCCATAGGGTCTACATTTCTGCCCACAGGCTTTTGGCCATATTTATAGTACCAGACATGATTTTCCTTCTGGAAAGTCTAAAATCCAATCACATAGCAATTGGTTACTACCATAATTTTCCTGCCACTAATGTATTAGTGGACAAATACACCTTGCATTTCAGGACAGTTGTGAAGTACACAGTTTCCACAGCTTGGTAGGATTGTTAATACTTTTTCTCCCCCAGCAGCTTCCATAGCACCCTCTAATATGAAGAAAACCAGCATGCAGAGAGGAAGCATCTAGCTTATTTCCAGCTTGGTTTCTTTATTTCCTACAACTGAAGTGTGTGGTGTCATCAGCAATAGGGACTTACCATATAGAATTGGTGGACAACCAAGAACAATAGCAATAGCTCTTATTATTTTATTGAACAGCATGTCAAACTATCTTCTAAATATCTGTTTGTTCCCACAGACTAGTACTATGAATAGTCTTGAACCTAGAAGTTTGTTTATGAAAAGGGTAGAAGTGATTGCAGAAATCCACAGATGACAAAACTATGAAGAATAAGCACAGAGCTTGTTCCCAGTTCTAAACCACATCAAAACCACACCCTCAAAGGCTAGGGAACCTCACAGAAAGGGCTGAAAGAATTTAAGAGAGGCAGATGAAAGAGGGCTGTAGAATGCTATCTTCTGGTTATGACATGTTGGCTGCACCCATGGACTCACTTTATATGAGGTTTCCTGTACATAACTGAACCTGTCAATATCTCATCATAGAGGAGGGAGGGTTCTATGAGACCCCACATGTCCCAGAGTAAGTAGTGGAAACTGATGGTTGCTGGGAGTGGGCAAGTCACGACCTTTAGGTGGGTAGCCACTGAAGGATTGCCCACTCTCCATTAAATAGCCTCCCATGCATGGTTATGCAAAATTTCCTAATTTAAAACAGTGGCTTAAAAAATTAAACAAGGCATGTAGTAGGATGGAGAACTAATGGGAGAAGAACAGTGCAGTAAGAGGCGATAGAGGAAGAGAGTGAGGGAAGCAAAATGCTTTATATACATGAAATTGTCAAAGAATTTAGAAAACTGAAATGAGAAAATTATGATATTCATATATGTGGTCAAAAGGTCATTGAATATTAAATGTGATATTTTAGAGAATATATTCAGTATATATATGATACTCTCCATTTTGATTTGCTGTTATGTTGTGGCAGTATATGACTATTTAATGTACCATAAATTTCTTTCTTCTGATCTTCCCTGTAGACTGGATCATTAGTTATTCACTTACTTTCTTAGTGCCAAATAACTGTATCTGAGGATGTTTTAGTAAGTGGTCTGAAGTGATGATATGCCTTAGGTTTCTCTCTGATTTCTCTCCTTGACCATGTCAAATTAGGAAAAGTCACTGTTGCAGTTGCCTTCTCATTGCTGGGACAAAACTCCCAACCAGAAGTAGCTTATGGGAAGAAAGGGTTTATTTCAGGCTTACACTTTCAAGGAGAAGTTTTATCATGGTGGCAAAAACATGGCAGACCAGAAGCTGGCCATCACATTTTGTCACAGAAACTGAGAGACAGAGGCTAGATTGAGCTGGCTACTGAACATCCTAAATATGTTTGTGGATAATCACAAACATATAGATATTGTTCTTTTGCACTAAGTGATCCTGGTTGGCATGAATTTCCACTAAGTCAGTCTTTGGTTCCTGTTAATTTCGGGCATTAGTGGTTTTGATGCCTATACCGTATGTTTTTATTCTGTGTGTAAAACCTTACAGTATATTTAATGCTTTTAATGAATAGCATATGTGTGCTAAGCAAATTATCAAATCTATGCTCAGCCCTTACTTAAGACTCAAGGCCACCCTTCTTTCCTGTCTGATTAATTTCTCTGCACAAGTCTTTTATTAAACTCCTCTCCCAACATATGCCCCTTTTGAATGATATATGCATCCCTGACAATGTTATTTTTTAGTATAGGAACTTTGTGGTTGGTTTCACCCTCAAATTTCTGGGCATTTTGTTGTACAGTCTGTCTCCATGGTGACACCATACTTTACTTTCCTTGAGCTCTTATGTGGTTCTTCAAAAGAGCCTTTTGACTCATCTCCCCATGATCATTCTCATATTGCCTTCTTTATGATATTTTGTGATTATTTCCTGAAGTCTTTAATTGCATCATATTTTGTACAAATTTCTCTGTGTCTTCTGCATGGCTTCCTTCTTTTGAATGGCTTACAACTTATATTTCAATACATTTAATAACAAATCTGTACTAATATGTGCCTACCTCCCAAGATAACTTTTCTTTTTTGAAGAGTTAAATACGAAAATATAAAGTTTCATCCTGGAAAGATGGGCCCATGGGTAAAAGTACTCGCTGTGCCGGCATGAGGAACTTTGTTAGATCCCCAGTACCCATATACAAATCTGGACATGGCTGTTAATGCCTGTAACCCCAGTTTGGGAGTGAATGGAGACAAGAGGACTATTGGAGCTCACTGGTAAATCAGTCTAACTGAAAAAGATGGGGCTCCAAGTTCAGTGACAGACCTGTCTCAAGGAATAAGGCACAAGAGTGATAGAAGAAAACATCCAGAGTCTTCCTCTGGCCTCTAGGGGCAGGTACCTGGAATGTTTGCATCTGAGCACACATGCATATGCCACATGCACACACACAAACACACTATACACAAAAATCAGTTTTGTTATATTTGGCTAAGGACTTTTTGACTTAAAATTTTTATAAGATGAAAATCCCAAAATTGTCTTTTATTTTATTCCATTGTAGCTCTTTTTGTTATATCATGAGAAAAAACAAGAAAATTTTGTTTAAAGTGATGAGAAATAAACTGGACAAAAAGAATGTATTTGTCTTTTCATCAGTGGCTACACCACTGATAAGTTGCACGTGCCCCAACTAAACTCACTATGTCACATATACACAAAGACATCAAAGTAGAAGAGGGAATAGTTGAGAAGAAGGGTGTTCAGCTGGAAGGGGAGGAGGACAAGTATATAAGGGGAGGCTTTTAATATCAAAATACATGATAGAAATGTACAAAAATTGTTAATAGATA
This sequence comes from Orientallactaga sibirica, assembly GCA_036365145.1. Taxonomy (NCBI): domain Eukaryota; kingdom Metazoa; phylum Chordata; class Mammalia; order Rodentia; family Dipodidae; genus Orientallactaga; species Orientallactaga sibirica. The sequence continues at coordinate 5,204,359 of JAEOAD010000982.1, forward strand.
AAATAATCTAGCAAGGAAACATATAAAAAAGGGTTGTTGTATATGCCGTCTGTGCTTTTCAGATGGCCAGTTATTGAGCTCTGAGAACATCACACGGCACACAAGATTTTTCTGTGCACAGTGAAGAAGATGACGAATGAGTCCTGAAAACTGCTAAAGATTAGTTTCCAAGTCTTCCAAATTCACCTTTTCCCATAGCTGACCAATGTGTGATCCCCTAGAGTAAATGCATCCATCCTAAAGACTAGTTTTTCAACTAACTCGAACTCCTCAGAAGCAAGCACAAGCATCCAAATCACTATACTGTCAAGTTTTGGTCTTGAATATCATTCAACTGCCAACAGCCTCCATGTAGTATAAAGAGCATCAAGGCCATGTCAAATTTCTTCATTTAACAAATCTCTTTAATTATGATGCACAATACTGCTGCAATTTGCATGTTAAGAAACAGTCCACCTGCTTTGCATTAGGGTCGGTTGGCTCCCTTGATTGGAAGTAAGTCCAGAGCTCCACTTTAATTGTACACAGATGGGGCTCAGGACCCCCAAGACCTATAGACCTCCTGCTGGAGCTCATAGTCTTCATGAGCTGAAGGCACATCCCAATTGCATAACCAGATGTTTAGAGGGGATTACTCCTCAGTGTGTACTCTGCTATGTTAATAATTACAATTTTCATCTTGAAAATGGTTCTAAACAAACGAGTTAACTGAACTCTAAATTATTCTGTTGAAAAATTTAAAAGTGTTATCACATGTCACCCCATCATATGTGGCAAACAGGACTGACTGGCTTTTCTTTAAAAAAATCCAGTTGTATTCTGGTTTCATCAAAAGAAGAGAAATTTGGTGTTTGAAATTCTATTAAAGATAAGCTCATAGAAAAATCAGTGATGGCAATCAGTGGTTATATACATATGTTAAGATATCATTGTTGCTATAAAACTGTCATTAGACTAAATGATATAAAAACGTAGCCAGCTATGCTCTCCCCTCTAACAATAATGACCAGCTACTTGATATTTCTGTTAAAGATAATCAGTACTCTAGAAATTTTTATCTTTATCATGCAAAAGTATTAAATGATGTGATAGCATTCAAAATATCAAAATCTAAGGGAAAACTGTCTACTTCAGCCATAAAACTGGAAAGGAATAATAGTATGTACTCCAAAGTGCAGTTATTTTTGTTCTATCTGGAGAACAGGATCTTTTGAATCTCCCACAACTTTATTAAATTTTGCATTTCACAGAATCTGTTACAACATAGATCTTCACTCCTGGTGACCTTTCCAATCTCTATTTTGAAATCATGTTATTGGAAAAGTACACAAAAAGATCTTTGCTATTTGTTTTCAATTATAACATGAATCTACAGTGTTAACTTACTCAGACATATCAGCTAAGGGCTGATTTTTTACAACACTACCCAAATTCAATGTTCAGAAATAATGGAACATTTTGTTGTTCATGCTTTCAAAACATCCACTGTTTATAAAAATTCAAGTTTTTAGTAGATAAACAATTGAAGATATGAATTCTGAACTCTTCAAAATTCTCTTTGACAAACACAGTACACCAAACAGAAAGTATGTATATACCAATTTATGTCAAAAGTTAAGAAAATCATTTTTCACTTAAGTGTTGTGTGCAGGACCCTCTTTGTGTTGAACTACTGAACTACTACATAAGGTGAGAGTTTGGGCCATATAGTTCATAGTGCCCAATGCCTTGTTTGTGTCATTGCAAATTGGAGGCACTCCACAAATGTTTAGTCAGCTCATATGTATTGAAATAGGAAAACCTGGGTGTCAATCATTTCCTTTAAACTTCAACTGGGGAAAACATTAAGCAAACACTTCAGAATGTCCAAACAGCAGCCTCCTGAGTTATGAGTCCTTAATAAGTAGTAAACATTTAATGGATTAGAAGCTCATGAGGTATGTATGCCTCTTTCCTATTGGCCAAATAGAATTGGTCCTTTTGTTACTCAGATTGTTGTTACTGTGACAAATACCAGAAAGGAGCACTTTAAAGGAGGTGTTGTGATTTGAATATGAAATGTTCTGAATAATCTCATGTGTTTGAACACTTGGTCCTCAGATGGTGGAGCTCTTTGGTCAAGTTGTGAAACTTTTAGGAGGTAGGGCCTTACTAGAAGTGGGCCACTGGGGACAGGTTTTGATGTTTGATATCAAAGCCCCATTTATTGTTAACTCTCTGCTTCCTGATTTGGTTTCAATTGACCAGATGGCCTCCTGCTCCTGCTCCCATACCTTCCCCCCCACCCCAATGGAATATATCACCTTGAAACTGTATGCCAGAATGAATCTTTCCTTCTTTAAGCTGCTTCCTGTTAGGTATTGGTCAAATAAATGAGTAAAATGACTCATATAGGAGGAAAGATTTGCTTTGGCTCACAGTTCCGGAAGTTTCAGTCCATGTTCAGCTGGCTGCAATGTTTTGGTCCTGTGGTGAGGCAAAGCATCATTGTGGGGGTATATGGTACAGCAAAGCTGTTCAGCTCGTGGTGGCTAGCAAACAGAGAAAAAGAAGGTCTGAAGTAGTACACTTCTTCCTTCTTCCCCTTTTATTTCATCTGAGACTTGAGAGCATTGGGTTATGCCACACACATTCAGGGTGAGTTTCCCCTTTTAGTCACTAATGTGTGGAAATGCTCTCACAGACACATACAGAAGTGTGCTTTACTCATCTCCTAGAGATCTCTCAATCTGATCAGTTTCCCACTGAAAATTAAGCATCCTTCAAAACGTACACTTAGTATCTAACATAAATATTTCAGCTATCGCTGTAATTGACAATTAGGTCCAGTGGATAAAAATTATTCTCATGTTGTTATCTCCAAATGTCAAAAAGCCAGTGATGGTACTAGATTAATGGCATATCTTCTAGGGATATCACAATACAATGCCATGCTCTGAGAAATTTGATTTCAGATTGTGTTCTACTAATTAGTCAAAATACACATGGCAGGAAAGGTAGACAAGGGAGAACAGACAATGGACACATTTCTGCTGCCAATCACCAAGTCATGTAGAGGTAGCCTGTAATCTCAGTTCTAGCAAATGAGGGCAGAAGCATTTAATCTCAACCAACTATGCATGGATCACACTCCTTTTAGTAACAGGATGACCCAGACCCAAAAGAGACAGAAATGTGTACTTACTTGACACCAGTTTGTGTGGGGCAATAAAGACAACTGGAAGGGGCAGGGTAGTGACATCTGGTACCTCGAGACTGATTATTTTGAATTGCATGTTGGAAGGAAGGATGGGTAGATGTTTTTCTTGTTGAGAAAAAAGGAAGCAAATGAAATGATGGTTTTCTTGGGGATGGAGCCATGAGCATTACTCGCCTCTTCTGGTTAAGAAGACCAACAAAGACTCCGAGTAGTTAATTAAATGTTAGTGCAAGTTTTGTGATAGTGTCTATTTGAACCTTTACCAGGATATACACACTATTCATTGGTATTCTCACATGCCCCTTCAACACAGAAACAAAACTTTGAGTGTGTGTGTGTGTGTGTGTGTGTGTAAAATTAAATATTCTAAGTTAGACATGTAATATATATATATATATATATATATATATATATATATATCATATATATACATATATGATAATGTAACATATATATGTTAACCCTCCTCATTGTGTATGAATGAAAAACAGGGCAACACTGTGTTTTATGTGTTATTTGTTTGGGAGAAGATCCCCTGTTCTTCCAAAAATTCAACTTAAGAGCTATTTTGCTGTAGAAGAGTGATTTTTAACAGTTAAAAAGTCCATCTTTCTCAGATAAACATAATTTAAATTGCAAGTATATTTGCAAGCATAATTTGACATTTAGTCTTATCCTTCCTTGAATATTCCCCTTATTTCTAGTGATCCAGGAAAATTTGAAATTAGTACTAAGTTTGTAATTTTTATTAAAAATATACAAATTGAAATTTACATTGCTCTACTGCTAATGTACATTTTAGCAAATGTCTGGTATTCCTAGCAATTGGGAGACTGAAGCAGGAGATCACAAATTCAAGGCTAGATTGGGCTATATAGCAAGACTCTATCTCAAAAATTCACATTATAATTTATATTAACTTTAAAAATTATTTATTTATTTACTTACTTAAAAGAGAGAGCATGGGCATGCCAGATACTCTAGCCACTGCAAACAAACTACTGACTCGTGTACCGCTGTGTGTACCCGGCTCATGTGGGTACTGGGGAATCAAACCTGCGTTCTTAGGCTTTGCAGGCAACAGCTTTAATGCTAAACCATCTCTCCAGTGCAATATATTACCTTTTTCTAAGTGACCACTTTAAAAACACTATGGATTTTTCCAGTGATCTTAAATGACCATTCTAAAACCATCCTATTTATGGTCAATACTAAAAGGTAGTATTTGATCTGTAATGACAAGTAAGGTTTCCAACTTTCCAAATTTTTAGAAATTCAAATGGTTAAGACATTAAACAACTGATTTGATAAAATTAATAAGAAGGTATATAAAATAAGACCACTAAAACCATTAAAGATGTGTAATCTAGTATCAAGAGAAAAGCAGCAATTATTCTGGAGCATAATTCTTTGGGTAGGTTTCCAAGCATCCCAGGCCAAAAAAAAAAAAAAAAAAAAAAAGAATTATTGGATGCCTTTTATACCTTCAAAGGAAGGGCCCTCTCAGACAGAGAAGGAGGGATAGTAAAATAGTAAAACAAGTATAGTGCTTCTGGGAATTAATTATTTATTATGGGATTAGAGAGGATATACACTCTGCCAAATTGGGTATTCTGACCCAGGCCTGTAATCCCAGCTTCTCAGAAGGTTGAGGCAGGAGGATAGCAAATTCAAGGTGAGCATGAACTCCATAGTGAATTCAAGGCTACCTAAGGCCACAGGACAAAACCCTGTCTCAAATAAATGAATAAATAAATAAACAATATAGTCAGCCAACACATAATCCAAAACTAGTGTTTCTGGTGAATACTGGGTTATAACTGTTTTTGAAAATGTATTGTTTCTTATTTATTAATTAATTAATTTATTATTGGTTTTTCGATGTAGGGTTTCACTCTAGTCCAGGCTGACCTGGAACTCACTATGTAGTCCCAGGATGGCCTTGAATTCATGGTGTTCTTCCTACCTCTGCCTCTTGAGTGCTGGGATTAAAGGCATGCACCACTGCGCCCAGTTTATTATTTATTTTTGTGCAATATACAAAGAGCTTTAAGTACTCATGGAAATTAGAAGTCAGTCATATTTTATTATTTATTTTTGTGGTTTCACTCACCCCGGGCCAACCTGGAACTCACTCTAGCCCAGGCTGGACTTGAACTCACAGTAATACTCATGCTTCAGCTTCCCTAGTTCTAGGTCTAAAGGTGTGCACCACTATGCCCAGCTTTGTATCTTCTTTTAAAATAAATCAAATAAATTGAAAGCCCTTCCAAGTGTTAGAAATGAAAGAGCACAGGAAAGAAATATCTTTTGAATTATTCCTACTAATTGTTTCTAGTTCCCTTGAAATTGGGTCAAAAAGTTGACAAAATGTTTAATCTTAATGGACCTTCATAGTGCTGTTGAAAGTATACATAACATAGTCAAATCCGCTGGCACAAGACACTTGAGCACACTAACAGAAAGTGGGATGAAGCATTTCACATGCATTCAAGTGCTCTACAAGTTGCTTGCTTTTGAATGCTAACTATTGCTGATAGGGAAATTATCATACATGAGCCTCCATTTTTTGAAAGAGGTTCATTCCTCTGTCTAGAATCTCAAAATACTTACCAAAATATTTACTGACTATACAATGACACTTCTGTTCTTGGATTATGCCAACAGAAAAACCACAATGTGACCCCATTTATTATGCATTTTCAAGGGTGCTTCATTCCCAGTCTTTATTATTGGGATCTCAATCTTTTGTGTTCCAAAGTGGTACTTAGTATCCCTTAACTCATCTTCCTGGGAAAAAAGATTTTTGAATTTCGTATTTCTTTCTTGTAGGTTAAATTAAGACATTAATGGACTATTTGCCTACCTCAATCTGAGTTTATTATGACTGACTTCTAATTTCCATGAATACTTAAAGCTATTTGTATATGGCACAAAACAAATTTCTTTAAAGTTTTATGTTTTCTTGGACTGTTCACATATCTGACTGACATAGTTCCCTGAGAAGCAGCCACCTCCTGCACAGGTGAGGGTTTATCTGCATCCTCAACTTTGCTTTTTACCTTTGTAAAGGGTTTTGGGCACCTGGCAGGTGTGTCCGCATCCATTAGAACAACATTTCTTCACCCCAGAACATTCATTGTCAACCTCACAGCTTTCCACGCAGGCTGCTGCAAATCCACTGGCTTTCTCAGGTGCTGGGCAATCTCCCTGCTTCACCAAGAGGATGTATTTCAGGAACTCACAGCTAGTCAAGCATTCATAATTCTTCTTAGGGAACAGGGCCTGTGGCAGAGAGAGGGAGACTGTTAAATTATCACAAATTTACAACTAGTTAATTAAAAACACTTTATAAATCTTTAAGGCATCATCAGTTCTCAAAGCTCTTTTCTGCTCTAAGTGATATTGCAGTGTTCACTTTTTATTAACTGGCTAGACATGTTTCACTTCACTGGTATAAAGTTCCAAGTTTAGTTATTGACCTAAATTAGTAATCAAAAGAGTATGCTAAATAGATTGCAACAAGCATGCAATGTTTGCCAGCTTTCTTCTTTCAATAAATGTACACATTATGTGCAATGAATGAAAATACAAAATTCATTGGCCCCAAAGTGTGCGTGTGTATACACACACACACACTGAAATTTGCAAGTAGAAATAATGTTATTAAATTTGGCAAGTGTTTATTGCTTTCTAACTTGAAAATCACAGTAACTTAGTTTTCACCATGGTATAATCAAGTCAACACAATTCAAACTCGTTCACATATGAAAACAGTGTACAAGTAAAAAAATCAGGACATAGAGACTGGTTCTCTTTTGATATATTATGTTAATGTGTATAGGCCTATTACCACAGCCTTGGACAATGAAAAATCAGAAAAACAGAGTTGGCATTTCCTGCCATTCATACTTCACTCATCTAATAGGGCAGAGTTAAAAACAAATAAAACTGGGTGTGGTGATCCATTCCAACACTAGAGATACAGATACTGAAGGATCATAAGTATACAAGGCCAGCCTGGCTGCATGGAGAGTTTGAGGTCAGTATAGGCTACAAATGAGACAAGGTCTCAAAATTTAAAATAATAATAATAGCAAAACTGCCCTAAAACAAATCAGACACTTTTGTTCCCAAATAAGCATAACAATGACCATCACTTGGACATTTAAGTTATGTAAGAGTTGTTCTGTACTAGTATTTAATTTGTCTTTCTTTTATGATATGGGCTTACTAATGATGTTAATAATTATTTTGAGAAAATGAAAACACAGATGGTCATTCATGCACTGATGTTTTTCTTTTCTTTGTTTTGTTTTTTTCAAGGTAGGGTCTTGCTCTAGCCCAGGCAGACCTAGAATTAGTTTCAGGCTGCCTTGAACTCACAGCAATCCTCTTCAGCCTCTCAAACGCTGGGATTAAAGGCATCCCACTTAAGGTTTTGATACTGGCATGTGATCTTAAGTAATACAGTTCACATTATGGATATTACTTAAAATAGCACATACAAAGATATAAGCATTATTATGCTAAGATGGTCCAAAATACATACTGAATAAGAATTCAGAAATCTGTGCTATTGCCATTGTTGCAGGCTTACTATTTAACTCTTTACAGTTCTTCTGTGACTTTGACAAAAGTTTTATAAGCTCTACTCCACAGGAACTTCTTCTACAATGTGACTAGACACTAAATTTCATCATGGTACTTTCAGGTTAAGAACCAGAATCTCTATAGGGTTTCTTAACTCTTATTGAGTATGTATTTTGAACAAACTATGCACAATAGTGCTTACATTTTAAGTGTAATAATGTGTAATACTCCTTTTAGATGTGTTATTTAAGATCATGTGCATGGGAGAAATTATAAGCTATTAGAATTTGTAAAAATTTTCTGAGCTTTTGAACTTAAGCAAACATTGTACAAAATGAACTCAATAGAACAATAATCTTCAGGGACTCTAATCAAAATAAATGAAACTACAGTAAACAAAACAAAACACACATAACTGTAATGGCAGATGTGCTAAACATACTTTGTCTTATTTATACAACTTTAGCCATCCAATATGGAAAATTATTAATGTAGAATATATGTAAGTTATTCCTTTCCAAATCCCTTTATATGAATAGTTTCATAAATCACATAAATAGAAATCTTTTACTAGGCTTTGATACACTTTAAAAAAATGCTTACTATACTAACTCATCTTTGTTTCCTGCTCTTATTGTTCCTCAAACTAAGAAAGAATACTACTGAAACGCTATGTATTTTGTCTTAGAGACTGGACAGAATGCCTTTATGCATTCAAAGAGGGATAGATATAATGGTGAAGGAAAATATCTTTAAGATATATTTAACTAAATGCTAAATCTTTCATCATTAAGGATTACATATGATCATATTATGCATTAATATCTAACAAAATTAATTCTTAATCTCTCCTTCACCACAATACTCAGCTAAGAGAAAACTCTCGAGGGATCTCTGCCTTGTTTTCCTGTTTTAACAAAACACTTAAAAGCTTCATTTAAAAAGTATCATTACCAACTTGATATCTGCCTCAAAATGACAAAAGTAGAACTGCCAAGAAAATAATCAAATGAGAATGAAGAGATCATTATTTGAGGAAGCAAAGAACCATTTCCAGGTATACGATTATTAACTTGTCTCCAAAACTCTCTCCTATGAAGGATGAATAATTTTGTTAATAAACTATTGGGAACAATTCTTTATGTTTATAAATGGGTGCTGATAACTACAGTCTATTTAGTTAGCTTTTGTGATGTAACCATTATTTTTTCTTTAGGGCAGAAATTGGAAAATATTCTGAAAAGGGCAAAATAGTACAAATTTTCAACCTTAGGGCCATGTAATTTTTCATAGCAACTCAACTTAGCTGTTATAGTAAAAAGCATCCATGGATAATAAAACTTTATGGAAACATTAGGAAGGCTGGTTATAATCTATATAATCCTAATACCCCAGCAGTCAGGAGGCTGAGGGAGGAGGATTGCCAAGAGGCCAGTTTGAACTACAGAGTGAGTTCTAGGTCAGTCTGGGCTAGTGTGATAATTTGACTAAAATAAATAATAAATAAATAAATAAAGAGGCAGGCAGTTTTGTCCTATTTACCATAATTTGCAAACATACACCTTAGAAAAAACAAACTGACATAATCTTGCAAATAAACACATGAGGCCAAACAAATTTAACAACATAATCGTTTCCATTGAAAAAGGATTGAATAAAAAATAAAATAAAAGAGCTGGAGAGATGGCTTAGTGGTTAAGGTGTTTACCTTCAAAGCCAAAGGACCCAGGTTTGATTCCCATGGACCCACATAAGCCAGATGCACAAGGCGGTGCATGCATCTGGAGTTCTGGATGCCCTAGCATGCCCATTCTCTCTCTCTTTCTCTTTCAATGTCTCTCTCTCTCTCTCTCTCAAATAAATAAGAGTTTAATGTTGAGTCCCCTTTGGCATGACATTTTCCATGTGAAATCTTAGATTCATAACAATAGGCTCTTTGCATGCATGTTTTTGGGCAGAATGGATTGGATTATACAGGCTATGTCTACTAATGGCTTATCTAAAAGATACTTAGGGTACAGCATTTTGCAACAGAATGGTCCAATACTTAGGGAAAAATTAAAAAGAAGAAAATATATACAGAGATGGAAAGGTAATCAAATAACCTGAAATGGGTATGGAAGTTTGTGTTATTTGACTGCTGGGATGAGGCAGTTCAGAAAGTCCTCCTATGGAGTGGCATATTTTCTCTATCTTTCAAGACTCAAACTTTGCTACTAGAGAGAACTAGGATTTGAACCACTGAGTCTCATGTTAGTCAACAGGATTTGTTTGGAAAACCTCACATTTATCTCAGAAAAGAGCAATTTCAGAAATTCACCATCACAAGTGGGAATTCCAGCAAGAAAGCCTGTAAATGATCTGCAATTATATCTGACTTTGGATCAGCCCAGAGTCACTGATATTTAGGGACAATGAAATTACAAACGAAACAATACAGCCAACCTTGATCAACAAGATTCCATGACAACAACATACTTTAATTCATATAGATGTATGATTTATTTACAGAAATTGTGTAAAGGTCTCTTAATTAGGTATTAATATGGATTATGAATGTGTATGAAAATTTAGAATCACTAACCAATTCAAACCCTCCAAACCCACAGCCTTTAACACATATAATAAACTAACAATGCCACTTGCTACTTTGAAATAGTTTGATAAGCTCTAGAAATAAGGTGCTTTCATAGTCATTGTTTATTTTCCTAAAAAAAACAACAATAAGTGCCATAAACACTAGCTTTTAAAATTAAGTAAAACAGACTGAGAAGATGGCTTAGTGATTAAGGTGCCTGCCTATGAAGCCTAAGGACCCAAGTTCAAGTCCCCAGTACCCATCATAAGCCAGATGCACAAGGTGGTGCATGTATCTGGAGTTCCTTCACAATGGCTAGAGTCCCTGGCATGCCCAGTCTCCTCCCTCCCTCCCTCCCTCTCTCCCTCCCTCTCTACAGCTGCATCTTTCACGCTCTCACTCTTAAATAAATTAATAAATTTAATAAGTAAAACATAAATTAAAGGATTTCTTAAAATTCACATGGTGAATCAATTTTCAGGTTTGTAATAGCCATGATGCAGGTAGGCGCAGCCTTCAAGAGCATCTGCTTGTGAATGCGTAGTAATACAATTAATTTGACTCCTCCCTTACCTCACAAAAGCTTTGACACTGATGTTTTTTCAAGTCACCTGGTTCTTTGCAGGGCTCCAGGCACTGGAAGAGAGAAACAAAGCTATGGTTAAGAATAAAAAAGAATGGAGTAAAGAGCTTTCCTTTGCTGACATATCTTTGAACTTTGCCTATTTTTCTTGATGGGTTTAGAAAAACAAAACGAATCATTTAAAAAGATCACTTTAACTGGGTATAATATAAATGCAACAGAAAAGAGACCCAAAAATGTATTTCAATACAATCAAAAAAGAAAAGTTATATAGTCTAGCAGCAAGTTATAACAAATGTTCATTGAAAAGAACATGTTGGATGATTAATACTTTCTGAAACTGGTTGCTTCTGACAAAATAATTTTTCCCATAAAATTTAATATTGACTTGCTTTTCAGTTGAAAACACAGGGCCATATTTTGTATAATCATATATATTTTGCAGTTGAATAAAATTGTATTGTGTTAAATATACATATATATTATTAAGAGATTTTAGCTTAATCAATCCATTAGTGTTGTTTATCTAGCCTAATTGTTTCATTAAAAGTCCACAGATTTGAGTAATAGATTACCATATGGGAGTTTCCTATCAGAGAATAAAGTTTTCAGGACTATATGCATATGTATTATTGATATATCAAAGAATCTGATGACATCAAATGATATGGGGAAAGAGAACTCTTGTATACTGCTAATGGGACTCTAAATTAGCATGCTGTATCAATCAATATCAAAGTTTCACAAAAAACTAAAAATAAAACACCATATAATGCAGCTATACATCTTGGGGCTATATACCTGAAGAAATCTAAATCATACCACGATACTTGCACATCCATGCTTACTGCAGCACTATTCATGGACAACCAATATATGGAATTACCCTAAGTGTCCAACAACATATGAATGCATAAAGGAAATGAGGCATATGTATACAATGGAACTCAATTTAATTTTCCTTATGCATGAATAATGTTGTTTGCTAGAAAATGGATACAACTAAAGACAATCATTTTAAGTGAAATAAGCCAGAGTTGGTAATACAAATATCACATATTTACTCCCACAACAATTTATATACTTACATGTTTATTATATAAGGATAAAGTATGAATATACTTCATATAGCAAGTATCATATATGCACGTATGTGTATGTGTGTTTGTGTGTGTAGCCAGACTTCATAAATGAAATTAAAATGTTACATTCATATGCATGCCCATTTGATTCTCAAAATTGTAGTTTAGTTTGTTATATTCTATACAAGTTCTAATTAGTAAAAATGAATCCTTATGTGGTATTAATTGAAGTCTACCTATCTAAATATATGTCTACCATTCTCATAACCTTATGATTATTCTATCTCTTAGAGTCTAGTTTGATTCTTGATATTTTTTGAAAGAGAGAGAGAGAGAGAGAGAGAGGAAGAATGGATGCACCAGGGACATGTCACCACTGAGAACGAAATACAGACGCGTGCGCCCCTTGTGGCCAAGCTTGGCATTGCGTGCTTGCGTCTGGCTAAGTGTGGGACCTGGAGAATCAAATGGGCATTTCGGGCATTCTTAGGCTTGGCAGGCAAGTGCCTTAACCACTAAGCCATCTCTCCAGCCCTCTTGATATATTTTCTAAAGAGAAACATAATTTGCATTCAAGTTTATTTTTATTTAATTTATTCTTATTGCTAGCCTCAAACCCATGATGATCCTCTTACCTCAGTATCCTGAGTGCTGGTATTAAATGCTCCACATGCCTGGTTTAATATTCAGGACATGTGTGTTAATCGTAGGATTTTTTTTTTTCACACTATGTTCCAGTCACCTCCTGAGTTTTAAAATAAAAGCTCAATGATGGAGCTTAATTACCAAATATCCATTTATATTCAGGGTAGTCTTATTTGTAATAAAAATTATCTAACACCAAGAGTCAAAAGTACTGAGATTGAGTCTTTGAACAAATGCTACACAAAAAACATCTAAAAGATTACTTCTAACAATAAAGCGAATCCCAAGAAAGTTCTTCCCTAGGTTAGAGGGTTAGAGGGTATGGTGAACAGTGATTTCTAGTGTTCTGTCAATTCAGTATGTTTGGTCATAGTCAACCTAAAACTTGGCTTTTATAACATAGATCCATAAAACCTTAATAAGCAAATATCAAAATAAGAACAAAGTATGTTTTGTGACATTAAAAGCATCCGCTCAACCAGCAAATTCTGATTAACCAAATTCTTCAGATTCATATGAATTGTGTCCTGTAAAACTGGTCTCATTTCTACTTTCTACTTTCTACTTCAACACCACTATTATATTTCTTCCTTGCAAAGCCCTCCTTGGGGCTGGGGAGGTAGCTTCATGGACAAAGCATTTGCTGTGCAAGTATGAGAAACAGAGTTCAGATCCCCAATACCCATATAAAACCAAGCACATGAAGGGAGGCAGAAACAGGGGAATCCCAGGAAGTTTGTGGACCAGCTAGCTGGTGAACAGAATGGTGACCCCTCAACTGAGGTGCTAATAAATAAAAGAATCAGATGACAACAAATGATGTGGGGAAAGAGAACTCTTATACACTGCTAATGGGACTGTCAATTAGTATACTGTAGCAATCAATATAAAGGTTTCTCAAAAACCTAAAACCAGAATTACTGTATGACCCAGCTATACATCTTGGAACTATATACTTGAAGAAATCTAAATGAACACACCAGAAAGATGAGGATTGACACCTGAAAGTTGTCCTCTGACCTCCGCATGTGCTCTGTGATAAGTGTGCATCCACTCTTCCCACTACACACACACACACACACACACACACAAATGCACATACTCAACAACAACACAAAAGACGGAAGTCCTCCTCCACACAAGTTGACAGTTATGTCCAGTCATGTCCACATAGCACCCATTGAGCTTCTCTGCTACCACAAGGCATTGATTTACTACCCCTAGAATTCTAGCATTTTGTATTTCACTGTGTCTCACTCTATTTTGTGTCTCTATAACAAAGTACCTGAAGCTGAGTATTTGGACTCCAAGTTCTGGTGTCCGGTCTCTTAATGTGACTACATCTGTGTTCTAATGAAACCCTTCCATTAATAAAGGAGAATTTATTTAAGCTTTTTTTCAGATATTATCAATACCTATCATCTAATTGTGTTGCAGACAGCTTCAGGTTCGTTGAGATGAACTTCCAGACCAGGCACAGTTATGGAGGAAGGGATACTATTTATTGAAGCTTACAGATCCAGGGGAAGTTCCATAATGGCAGAAGAAGCCTGCTCTCCACAGGACCAGGCAAGAGAGCAGAGAAAACCAACCAGCCACCATAGCACACAGAGCAAAACAACAGCCAAAAGGTCACACAGCAGACTTCAGGAACTCCTGCCAGACACATTTGCATATCTTTACAATGGAATCTCAAACCCATCACCACACCTTAAGACTGGGCCCCCAGTGACCTTGCCTCTAGCAAGGTGATTGCAGATGCAAACTATAAACTAATAAAATACTGAATATATTGGGGGACATATATTCAAACTACCACAAATTGGAAAAGAAATCAAAGCTTTGAATTCTAGTCACTTAACTTGCTTCAATATGTTTTTTGAAAGTGCTAAAGTTCTAGCCAGAAATTCCAATACCTATAGTGATTATGGTGTTAATATTCATCTCTGTGATCAGGTCAAATGAGTTTTGGTTAGATGATTTTTTAAAATATATTTTATTTATTTATTTGAGAGAGAGAGGTGAATAGGAAGAGAATGGTTGCACCAGGACCTCTAGCCACTGCAAATGAATTCCAGATGCATGTGCCACGTTGTACAGCTTTACATGGATACTGAGGAATCGAACCAGGGTACTTTGGCTTTGTCAGCAAACATCTTAACCACTAAGACATTTCTCCAGCCCTTTGAATAATTTTTTTTTAATTCCAATTCTAGTAGATATCTAGATTTTTATGAATTATTACCTGCATGTAAGAAATAAACAGTCCAATCAACTAGGGGTTTAAGTGACTCAGAAGCAAACACCCTGAGAAGATGTACACACAAGTGCAGTTGTAGCACACAGCCTTGGTGGGTAACCAATAACTTTCTAATTGGCTAAGAGATCTGCTCAGTGGAAAAGAACCCGTATCTGGAATTGAAAACAAGGTCAGAATCCTATGAGAAAAAGAATGCTCCCAATGTCACACTCCCAGTAATGTTTGGCTAAAAGAGGAGCTACATCCATTAAATTTTCAAGTTAATAACGCTTATACCATTTAACTTGTGTTGACTTCACTCTCTGTTGCAGAACCTGGTTTTCTTTTTCAGAAGTTAGTGAGACCCAAGGAGATAAACTACCCTTTGCACTTTAGCCAAGCCCCAGCTGAATTCACAGAGGAATTGAGGAGATGAGCAAGAATGCAGCCTTCATGGCGAGCCTGACAATCTGCACCAGGGTGTAGGAGACAGACGCTGAGGACACTCAGCACCTACCACAGCAGAGATCCAGAGGCTCCTAAGAGCGCATCACTGAAGAAGACTTAAAACACACCCAACACAGCTCAGGGAATTTTGTAGAAGAGAGGGCAGAAAGATTGTAAGAGCCACAGGTTGGGATATCAGGCCCAGAGGGATTGGCTCTCCCCAGTAACCAAATGCTGCTCCCACAATACCTTGGAGAATACCAGCAACCCCACTGAGCAGGGCCCCCAGCCAATGGGGGCAGGGGACCAGGGAAAGGATGGTGCTGACACATAATGTATCCATTCTAAGTATATCCATACTTAAAAAAAAATCAAAGTTTAAAAAAGGAAATATACCATGGGGGAGGGTGCTGAGGATAAAGTGGATAAAATGTTTGCTGTTCAAATCTAAGTACCCAAATTCAGTCATCAGACACCAGAAAAACACCTTGAAGCTATTACAGGCTTCTGGAATCCCCGCAGTCTGATGGTGAGATGTGAGGCAGAGGCAAGAGAATTTCCCTGAGGCTCCCAGTGAGCACAGCGAAAAGAATAGCAGCAGAGTGACAGGAAGAGAAACCCTGCCTAAAAGGAGGGGGATTAGTGAGAACAAATACAAAAGTTGTCCTCTGGCCTCCAATTGTGCACCCCCCCCCCACAAAACAATTTAAAAAATAAAAATAAATAATTTATAAAAACCTCTTGCGTTCTGTAAGAAAAAAAAATCCCCAATGTTGCATTTCTTTCCAGTCTAAATGTGTAGCAAATAACACTGCTATCAAGCAAAGTTTGCGGACACAATTTCTGTTTTCTGAATTAATAGCAGCAACTTCCCCTTGGAAACTGTAGATCTGTTTTCAAGATGGAAGTTGTTTTCATCCCCAGTCTATTTCTTAAAAATATGTGCATCCTACTGAGTTTGGAAGTATTCATGGCCTTCCTCCAGCTCTAAATTGGTATAGAAATTGTTACAATCCATGTGTCAAAAATTGCACTGTCTGCCAGAATAATGAAATCTTTTGGCAGGCAGCTTGTGGAAGTGCAATGATCAGTTCTCAGAGCCTAAACCGCAGAAGATCAGCATGTCCCCCCAGTGCAACAACCTTATACATATCACAAATGTACATTCTCTGAAATATTCACAGGATAACTAGTCTCCCATCTTGATGCTTATAAGAAAAGCTAGGCCTGGGGTTTTTGTTTGTTTTGTTTTGCTTGCCTGTGTGTGTGTGTGTGTGTGTGTGTGTGTGTGTGTGCTGTATGCACATCTATATCTATGTTTTCTTGTGGCACACTGTGTGCATGCCTGTGGTGGTGGTTGGAGCCAAATATCAGATGTCTTGCTCTATTATTCTTGTGCCCATTCTTATTTGAGCCAGAAGTTCTTACCAGTCCTGGAGCTTGATACCAGAGCTTGGCGCTTGCTGTTTTTCACAAGTGTGGGTTATTCCCTGTTTTCTTTACTCCCCTTGTGGACTGGGATTTCAGGTACTCATGCCCATGCCAGCTGTTTATGTGAGATATGGAGATTTCAACTCTTGTGGTTTCAGGTCCCCTCGGCCCTCATGCTTGCACAGGAAGTGCACTTAACCACTGAGCCATCTCTCCAGGCCCTGGGCCTCATTGTACCACAGCAAAAGGAACACTTTACGTTTCAGTGTGTTTGACTCTAACCAATTAAATAACTAAGTAAATAAAGTGGAAAAGGACAATTAATCAAAGCAGTTGTCAAACAGCCACACTCTTATGGTGAATTTTGGTAATGTCAAAACTCATAAGCCTGATTGGGAGTTGGGTTTCTTTGAAGATCAACAATACTTTTACAGCAGGTTTACAAATTTATCACCTGGATCTCTTGTATGGCTTTCAACTGTATGCTGAAGCTTCAAGTGGTATTCCTTCAGTTATTTGTCAAATTAAAAGTCATACTCACTATGAAGAGAAAGTGGTAACTCTACAGTGAAGACCTTTGTAGAGATAGAATTAGAGTTGGCTCCAATAATGGAGAACGAAAACAAAGAAACTCCAGAGTTGATGTACTAGAAAGAACACAGCATCCATGAGGCAGTCATCCTGGCCAAAATACAGAACTTAAACCTAGCCATGAGGAAATGTCAAATCCAGATTGAGAAACCCTCGAGAATATAATAATGTAGAAGTCAAAATACCAATGCCTTGAATGATAAAAGCTGATAGAAATTTCCCCAGTAAAGGACATGAAACATAACAACCAAATATCATGAGTATTAGTTAGCTTTGTGCTATTGTGAAAAAAATACCGACCAACAAGTTAAGGGAGGAAAGATTTTTGGTAGCTCATAATTTCAGTCCCTCATAGTAGGGACAATATGGGAAAGCAGATGTTCAACTCATGGCAGACAGGAATCAGAACTCTGCAGTAACATGAAGGGACCAAGACAAGATATATGCCATTTTGCCTTCCCTGTCCAAGGACTCAGCACTTGTGACCTATATCCCTCAACCAGGCACCACACTCCATAGTCACACTGCCTGCCAATAATGCCATCATATTAAGAGTCCATTAGTGGATAAAACCATTCATTGTGTCTGAAATCTGATGACCTAATCATCTCTGAAAATGCCTTCAGAGACATTCCCAAGAGGTAGGTGTGCTTTATTAATCTCCTAGGTTTGTCTCAATCTAACAAAGTTGACAATCAAGATTAACCATCACACCATGCATGATGATGGATTGAATCTTAAACACAGAAAACTACTAAAGATTATTATTAAAAATAAGTGATATCTAAATATAATTACCCACCCCTGTTTTTTTCAAGTAATTTTTAAATTAAAATACAGCTGTATTATTTTTCTCATTGCTGGGACAAAATACCTGACAAATGCAACTCATGGAAGTGTTTATTTTAGCTCAGAGTTCAAAAAGGGATGCAATCTATTGTGTTGGAGAAGGCATAGCTGCAGGAATGGGAGGTGCCTGTCCATACTATATCCACAAGCAGGAATAAGAAATAAATTATGGTGCTCAGCTCACATTCTCCTATTTTTTCAGACTGAGACCACAGACCATGGTGTGGTGCTACTCTCATTCAGAGTAGAGCTTCCCTCCTCAGTTAAACTTTTCTGGAGACATACTCACAGAAATAACCAGAGATGTGTCTCCATGGTGATACAAAAGCGAGTCAGGTTGATAATGAAGATTAACCACCACAAAAGTAATCCACATTTATTTAAATATATAATATTTATACAAATATAAATATATGGCATATATGGCAAGTGAAAAATACTTGCCTGAACAAATGTCGGTCATTTTCCCCCAGTCACTTGTGCAGCACCCTCTGGCACTAGACAAGCTAACTGTGGACTGACCCTCTTCCAGGTCCTGACCAGGTCACTCCATATTTCATCCCAACAGCATATGGTGTCTTTGGCAGTAGGGTCTTACCATTAATCTTTGGTGGGTCATCAAGAACTCTGACAGAAATCTGTCTTTTTTTTGGGGGGGGAATCTTGTAGGTCTCTCTGATCAACAGCTCATTGTGAAAGTTAACCCCATGCTGGTACTGGGAGTTACAAGTCAGTGCTAAGGAAGGTGAAGGAAGAAAAAGATGGGTTATATAAAAGAGAAAGAGAGCATATCAAGGAGAGGGAGGGAGAGAGAGAGACACACACAGAGAGAAAGAAACATGTAAAGATTAAGGTTAGTCTTCATGATGTCCTCTCCAGGTCCCTGTGGTTCAGGTGTTCCCTCTATGGGCTTGCTGAAGGATCATTGTTTTAGCCTGCTGTTCAGAGTATAGGATTTTATGGTACCATTTCCATTTGGGTCCCTATTTGTGTTCCCCCCACCCTTACCCTCCCTCCCATCCTTATACTCCCTCCCACTCTTACCCTCCCCTCGCATCCCACCCTCCCTATTGTCTGGATCTCAGGGTACTTATTAGGTATGACAGCATCTTGGGCGGATTCAGGTTAGGAGCCACAGATGAATGAGACCATGCAAGGATTATCTTTTTGTGATTGGGTGAGTTCACTGACAATGATCTGTTCCATGTTCGACCATTTTTCTTCAAATTTCATTGTTTCATTTTTCCTTACTGCTGTTTAGAATTCCATAGTGTAGATATACCACATCTTTGAAAAGTTAACCAAGTTGCTGAGTTGTTGTAAGAAGGTTTAACCACAGACTTGGTAATCCCTGTGATTCGAGGACCACATTAGTTTCAATCTCCTTAGAAGTCCAAGTTAATTCCTAGGTGTTTTACATGGATCCCAATTCTGCTGATTCCTTTCTCATCTTCTCATTACAAACACAGGCAATAGTTCATCCAGCAAGATGGTCAAAGTGTGAGAATTTTCTCAAAATGCCCTTCTCCCTTTGTACTAAATAAGCCCTTCCTACATTGTCAAAGCAAAACTTTTCCCACAGTGCTATTAGGATGTGAATATATTTGAAAACCCCATCCATTCACTAGCAATGATCTGAGATTTCAGTAGTATGTGTACTGCCTACCTACATCTCTATATAAATTCTAAAATCAGCAGAACTACTCCATGCTCATTACAAGTCCAAAGAGAGGGCTGAGGATATGGCTCAGTGGATAAAGTTCTTACCACACAAGCTTGAGGACCTTAGTTCAGTTCCCCAGCACCCATGTAAATGCCAAACAGGTGTGCCAGCCTGCTTGTAATTCCAGTGCTTGGGAGGCTAAGACAGGAGATCCTGGGGGCAAGCTGGCTAGACTGGCCAAATTGGTAAGGTCTAGATTCAAAGTGAGAGATAATGTTTCAATAAATAAGGTAGAGATTGATTGAAGAAGATACCCAATGTCATCCTGGAACCTCCAAACATATGTGCCCAAGTGTGCACATGCACCATAGGCACACATACAAACTTGCAAGTGCACCACACACATATGTGCACAGACAAAATTCAAAGAGGGAACACTAATATTGTGTTAAAAAAAAAAGAGTAAGTGGCCCCTTCCTCATCCATCCTAAGTGGAATAGTTTCCTAAGGGTACTTAGAGAAATGGCATACAATGGGAAATGTATTAGAGAAGCGGATAGCTCAGAAGAATAGCATTCACAACAAGACAGCCTTTCCTCTTGAAAAAAAGGGCAATAATGGCTAAAATGTACTATCTTCACATGTCCAGGAAATACAGTTTGGGTGTAGGCATTTATGTGCTGTAACAGACTATCAAACCAATTACTTAACTTTCTTCAATACTAACCCAAACATACTAAAAAATAAGTCATTGAACCTGGCAAAACATGATGTTTTTAATAGTAATACACCCAGAATCTCAAGAATTCATTACTAAAGAATCACCAGTTGCACTTCTTACTCTTAAACAACTAGCCCTCTGTCTCTGGAATAAAAGTCAGAATTTAACCTGCACAGCATGTTCCTGACAGGGCTAAGCCCCAAGGTAAAAGGACTCTAGACATGCCACAAATTGAATGGAGATCTGTATTTCCCTCATTTCATGCTACGTTTAAAAGCTTACACAAATATAGCTATGATCTTTCCCTTCATACAACTAATTTGCCCTAACATTTTCTTGGTGACACAGTTTCTAAGAAATTATTTAGTTGCTAGATCTAGAGAATGATGCCAGCTGGGTGGCCTGGTGGATTTTTTTCCTATGCGAATAGCATAACAAAATGTGCTAAGAATCACAAGACATTTCTCTTTGTCCTGACCTAGGCAAATGCTCTACCACTGAGCTACAGCCTCAATCCAACCTCTTTGTCCTTGTTAAATACTACATGGATATTTTTTAAATCTTATTTTTATTTATTTACTTGAGAGAGAGAAAGAGAGAGAGAGAGGAGAGAGGGAGAGAGAGAAAGAATGGGCATGCCAGGGCCTCCAGCCACCGCAAATGAACACTAGATGCATGCACCAACCAGTGCATTTGGCTTAAGTGAGTCCTGGGGAATTGAACCTGGATCATTTAGCTTTGCAGTCATGCACCTTAACCGCTAAGCCATCTCTCCAGCCCATAGACAGCTATTTTGAATTGCCTTACTTATCATATCTGCTTGCAGGTTAATGGAATGATTTCTATAAGGAAATCATGAGTAGATATTCTTTCTGAGAAATGAAATTTATTCATCTGAGAGGTGGGTAATTAGTGTAGATTCTGTCCTTGCAGTCAGACACACCAGCTATGGTGACATTAATCCCTTCCTGACAGATGCCTCCTGTAGCCCTGACAGCTTAATATCTCTCTGTGTGGTTTGCCTGTCTAGTATGTCAAGCTCAAGCCAGGCCTGGTGTGCTCTTGAAAGGACTGGGGAACCAAATCGCATGACTTTCAAGATTCCTGTGTCTCCTTTGGCAGATCACATCAGCTTTGTTGACAAAACAGCTTCCCTAATGTATCAGTGAATCTGAGCAACCCCATTCAACTTGGCATTCTGTTCTAGGTCTGCCTCAAATAAATGAGTTAGATGTTAAATTTGTAACTTCCTCCTAGAGTAAAAATATATAGCATAGATCTACCATGGATGGGAAACTATAATAAGGAACTATTCAGCCTTTAACACAACCTTGGAATTTGCATCATCCTACTTGGCTACTTAATTTTGTTTACTCTTCTTTCACTCATAGAAAACCAATGCTGAGGTTCTTGGATCCAGTAAAATTTTGTTATAATAACTGAACAATCAAAGTCATTTGTGCCCAACCAAAACAAGCAGCAAGCACAAAATTGGTCAGTTTGGCTCAGAATGAAGGCTTGTTGAATTACCATCATCTTCCAGATGATTTAGCACACCATCTAGAACTGCCTTATGAGCAGTGCATGCTAAAAGCCTGGCCCTTATGTCCCTATCCCTCTTCTCACTGGAAATAGTTATAACCCACAAAAGCACATCTCCTCCTCTTAATTTGCTTTTCAAACCTCAGTCAGTTGAACACTGTTTAGTGGCTATATACTTATTCTCTTTCGTTGTTAACCTATTAATTTATCAGTTGCTCTGCTTAACCAAAAATAGCACCAAAATAATAATGGCAATAATAATAAATAAGGAAGAGTCTGTCACCTAAAACAGGACTATCCATATAATAAAGCCATGGACATTAATAGCATTTCTACACACTGTCCAGTATGGCTTCCATCAGCCACATGAAGCCATTGAGCAAATGAACTTTATTTGATGCAACTGAACATGGTAATATTTTACTTAATTTTTTTAAAAGATTTTTTAAATGTTTAAATTTATTTTTGGAGAGAGACAGAGAGAGAGACAGAGAAAGAGGGAGACAGATAGAGATGGGTGCGCCAGCAGTCTCTCAGCTACTGTGAACGAAATCCAGATGTGTGCGCCCCCTTGTGGGCAAGTGTGACATTGCGCCCTTGCATCACTTTGCATCTGGCTAAACATGGGACCTGGAGATTGGAACCGGCATTCTTAAGCTTAGCAGGCAGGCGCCTTAACTGCTAAGCCATCTCTCCAGCCCTATTTTACTTAATTTTAATAAATTTAAGCTTTAATATGCTATAGTTTCAATATGAAGTGTGTTGCTCCCTGTCCCCAAAAGACTCATGGGTTTAAGGCTTGGTTCCCAATGCAATGTTCCACAGATTGGGCTCTTGGGAAGTAATTGGATCATGAGATCATCCTGTCAATGGATTAATTCCCAATGGATTCATAATCTCCTGGGCTAGTATAATGTAGTGGAAAGTGTGGAAGTTGGGGCCTGATTGGAGGAAGTAGGTCATTTAGGGTATCTATCTGAAAGGCATATGTGGCTCTTCTCTCTCTCTCTCTCTCTCTCTCTCTCTCTTTTCCTTTTCTGCCTCCTGTTTCACAGGCTCCTATCATTATGATGTTCTCTCAGAAAAAAACAAGCTCAGAGGCAACTGAGCTAATTAGCTATGGATTTAAACCTCTGAAATGGTGAGCCAAAATAAGTCCTTCCTCTTATAAGATTTTCACTCAGGTATTTTGTCACAGTGACTTAAAACTGAATCATGCATGGAGTCATTTGTGGCTATACGTTGGTGAAGACAAACTATAAGAATTGACAGTACAAAAATGTTCATGAGCCATGTATCTTGCCCTCCTTCAAGTGGGACAGGAATGACAAACACTTTCCAAGTGACTTTCTACTACAAGTCTTAATTCAAAAGACCTCAGAGCAAGCAAGAAGGTGAGTTCTGTTGTCCTAGAGTCATCTGTCAAAGTCTGTCATTTCAGAAGGACCCTATATTAAGTTGCTTCCAATTTTTATACCTGGAACAGTTTTCTTGCTCATCTACACTTCCTGATATAAGCAAGTAAGATGTTAGATGTACATTCAAATTTAATTCCAGCATCATCAAAAATGTAAACAATGTAACCACAGTTCCTATGATTGTCTATTGAGGTCAATGTTTATGGAAGGCCACAGGGAACTTTCACTATATTGCAGCCACTCTCACCCACTTATCTCTGCTGTACACACACTTATTGAACCACATACATGTATCTGGCAATCCGAGAGGTTATGGGAGCCCATGGTACAGACAACAGACAGTTTGCCTGCTATGATCATAAAGAATGATGGACTCGTCAAGCTACTTTAATACTGTGGGATTAATTCGTGAAAAAGGGATAGACAGAGTACAGGTAGAGGGACCCAATCTCTAGCACTTAGTCATACACATGAAGGGATATGTATAAGCAGAAAGCAAAATAATGATTAGGATTAATCCAGCAAAAGCAGGTAGAATACAAGAAGATTATGCTCCCAAAAGAGTTGATCTTTGTAAGCTGGAAAATAAAACTGTACATTTCAGTAATGTCAGTGTAATCCAAAGGTTTCTGCTGTGTTCTGAAATGAAAGCTAGATGTGAGTGATCTATAATGCATAGACTACTTGCAGTAAACTTGAACCACTGGTCAAATGGAGGCTTGGAACTTGGCAATTCTTGGGGTGTTTGCTGAATGTGTGAGCAAAAGGACAGCAACCACGATGTAAAGTGTAGCAAAGGCAAGAAAGCGGCTCTGTCATAGAAGAACCAATTTCTATTCCCTTTGCAGAGACAAACAGCTCTGCTTCCTCCTAATGGTGAGTGACATCTCCTTACCTTAGCTCACAAAGATAGTCTTCAAACAGTGAAATTAGCTCAGCAATATGTCACGCATTGGGAAAAGACTTAGATGAAGAGAATACTACAGTCCAGCAGTCACGGGCGGCATTTTGGACTTAGATAGATAAGCTAATGACTACTTTCTTCCATTTGGAGGGAGCTTTAGTAAGAGTCTCACTCACACATGAAATTAGTTTGGAAATCTGAACAGGAAGCTTGACTCTAATTAAATGTCACAGCCATATACCTTGTCAGAAAACACCCAGGAAAGAGGAAATGACATCACTTTCACAAGTTTTATTTTCTCCTCTGTATATTCAGCTCGTTTTAGATATTTTAATTTGTAAATGTGACCTGAAACACCCTGAATCTCATCCCACAAAAAATGCAGCAATGAAAATACTACTAAGAAGGCAGCCCACTTCAATCAGAGGGAAACCAAATTGTTTTGTCCCTACCTGCACTTCTATATTGTGTGTGTCCATGCTTGTGTGCATGTTCATATGAGTGATTTTAGGTATATGAGTGTCGAGGTCTTAGGACAATGCTGATGTTGGTCCTTGATTTCCACCTTATTTGAGGTACATTCTCTTGTTGTTTCACTGTCCCATTCATCATGATACCTGGCCTGTGAGCTTCCAGGTGATGCGTCTATTTCTGCTCCCCTTTTCACCATAGGTGTGCTTGGATTACAGATGCCCACGGAGGCATCAGGCTTTATGTGTGTCCTGGGGATCTGAACTCAGGTCCTCATGCTTGTCTTTCAAGTGTTTTACTCATTGAGCCATCTCCTCAGCCCCACTTCTAAAATGTGAGACATACTTTCCATTAACTTGTTTGATATTTTAGAGATGTCTGTATATTTATAGAAGCATTCGACACTTATGCTCAATGTATTAACTTTTTCCTAAGGAATAAGATGGACTCATGTGCCTTATTGCAAAGACAATGCAAGGCAGACACGAGAGCTCAGAAAGTCAAGGCTGGTCAAATAAAACAAATCCTCATGAAGAAATGAGTTTATGATTTGGGTTTGGGGGGAGGATAAAATTCCTACTATTCTTGTGCAGCACTTGTGACCATCCCACTCTCAAATGGCTCCCTCTCCTGCACATTGCCACCCACAAGACTAAGGGAGGCGTGACAACAAAATACTCTTGGGTCCCGGCTGCACTATTTCTACAGAGTTTATGGACCACCTAGCAATCAAAGAAGAGGGGAAAGGCCTTCTTTGTCCCTGCTGTTACTTGGGATTTTTCTCTCTGCCTTCCCACCACCCTGCAAGCAGGAATGTCACTACATCCCGCATGGCTAAGCAGCAAGAAGCATGGGGCTTTTCACTCCAAATTTCACGGCGTGATCAAATGCAGGGCCTGCTTCACTGGGGACCTAAAAGCCCTCCTTTGTGGGCCCTGGTTGAGGTCAGGTTAAGCCTGCATTCTGGCAGCAGGCATCTGTTTGTCTTCACACCAGGATCTCCTCACAAGGGGGAGGAGGGAGAGGAAGAGGAGCCTGTTCTTCCCAGGGCAAAAAAAAAATCCCTTTTGCCACTTGACAATCAAGGGAACATAAACCCACTGCTGACTACAGTGACGGCCCTACAAAATCAATTCTGTGCGTCCGCGAGAGAAGCAAGCCTGCCTTTTCTCATTTGTTGTGGAAAGGAAAGAAAGAAGCAAAGGCTTTTGCTGATATTTTATAGGCAAAAAGAAGTTATACAAAACTTTAAAAAATGGTACTGGAAAGATAGTATTTCTTGTTTATTTTCCTTCTTGCAGTAAAGCCATTGAATTTTGAAGTTCTTTTGAATTCTTCTCAATACAAAAAACCTGTTGCTTAAATGAGGAGTTATCCGGAAGATCAATAAAGAAGTGATTCTATGTTTAAAATGCCTCCAGGTAGAAAATTTTTACATATCAATTATTTATGTAAATTATACACATAATTCCTTCTCCCCAAATGGACCAATTATAGATTATGGAATGTGACCAAAATATACAAAAACATGATTGCTTTTCTAATATAAATCACATTCACACACAAAAGGTGCTCTATTTATAACTGAATAATCCTTCCAGTACATTCTCAAAGATATAACGGAGTTAAATTCCTAGTACATTTTCTAAGACTAAAAACTTACTTCAACAAGCCAATTTATAAGTAGAAGAGTAAAACTTTGTTGTGTGTGTGCACGTGTATGCATATTCACATGTATGGGTTTGTACATGTATGCACTCACATGTGCATGGAAGCCAGAGGTTTATGTCAGACGTCTTCTTCGATCACTATCTGGTTGATTTATTGGGACAGGGTCTGTCACTTAAACCTCAGAGCTTATGGATTTGCTTTCCCTGTGTGGCCAGGTTGCCCTGGTGGTTCCGCCTCCTAAGCACAGTGATTAAAGTTAAGCCGCCATGCCCATCAGCATTGATGTGTGTGCTTGGACCTGAATGCAGGTCTTCGCACTTGTGCGCCAAGAGCTTTACTGACTGAGCCATCTCCATAGCCCCAAGACAAACTTTTTAAATGACAAGGAGATTGTGGGAGTTAAGTATGTCATTCAGATACATGAATGTCAAAGAAAGAAGTAAGGGATTTTATGGGGACAGATTTTTTAAAAAAATATTTCTTATGAATCTGAGTAGCCATTGGAAAGTGAATCTGACACAGACAGGCACACACATGTAGAAGCCCACAGAGCAGAAACCAAAACCACGTATTGCAAACTCTCTAGTTATATAAAAAAAAAAAGAACTCTTAGACAATGGAGGCCAAGATCAAAGAGTCAAGTGATATGAAATAGCCCTTCTTTCATTCATCTTCTCATTAAATTATTATTGCTCTGATCCCCTTCCGTTTACAGTACATGGATACAATTATGTGCTTGATAGATTTATTGGTTTTTGTGTATGTATGTGTGATTTATGTGTTGTGTATGAATGCAAGGGCATGCATACTATGGCATGCCTGTGGAGGTCAGAGGGCACACTCTGGTGTTGGCATTCATTTTCCAGTTTTTTTGAGGCAGGATGTGTTGTTGCTCCTCACTGTGCACTCAGGCTGGCTATACCACATGCTTCTGAGGACTCTCCTGTCTTCACCTTCCACCTCCTTATAGGAGGTCTGGGATTAACTACTGCATCTGGCTTTATGTAAATTCTGGGGATCTGAGCTCAATTCCTTATGCTTGAACAGCAAGCACTTTTACCCACTGAGCCACTCCTACAAACCAAAGGGATTGATAGTTTTAAAAGAAAAAGAAGACCCATTGAAAAGAGTCTGTTTTCAGCAATTGTAACCCCCACTCTGAGAACATTATGAAAGAGTATGTATCAAACCTGCAGACCAAGAGACTAAAATGCAATTTACATTTCTACACATTCATTTACATATGTATATACACCCCAATACAAATGCTATTTTACTTGAAATCCTGTGTGGGTTCCTTGAGCCCATGGAGGACATTATCTCAATGACTGCTTAGAGACCACAGCTAGTTCTGTGCATAACAGTAAATGGCCAAGGTGGTGATGTGAAATTGCATGGGTATGTGGAAGAATCCCAAACATATTTTCTAAAAACTTTGAATGGAAATGCCCTGACAACTGGACTGGGGAGATAGGTCAGTGGGTAAAGTGCTTGCCTCTTAAGCATAAGGACTTGAGTTGGTGCATCAGCACCCATGTAATAATGCTGGGTGTGATGGTGCATGCCTGTAATCCCAGATCCGGGGAAGTAGAGACAGAATTCATAGGGCTCCCTGGACAGTCGGTCTAGCATAACTGGTGAGCTATAGGTTCAGTGCGAGACCCTGTCTCAGAAGAATAAGATGGAGAGTGAATGTAGAAGACACTCAGTGTCTACCTTTGGCCCCCACAAGTGCATCCACTCACTCATGTACACCCATATGAACATGCATATACACATTCATGCACAGTAAACATTACACTTGTTAAAAAAAAATCTTTAAGTGTTTATTCTTTATTATGAACTCTGGAATAATTATTTCTCATATAACATATGTAACAACCAAGATCAGTAAATATAGAGAATGCTAGAAAAACAGCGACATTAGCTAATGCTTTATAGGAAAATTAAAACAGCTTTTTCTGTGTTGTCACCTTGATAAAATATGCCCTCTTGAAAATTATATTATCTCTTGGAAACTGAATAAATACTAGACAGACCAATGTACCAATTAGAATTCTCTTATGAATTCCTAAAATATAAATGTATAATGTCACTGTATTATAAAAATAGATGCCTTTGCAACTTTGAATCACATACCCTTTCTTTTTTAAAAATATTTTATTTTTATTTATTTATTTATTTGAGAGAGAGAGAGAGACAGAAATAGGCAGGTAGAGAGAGAGAGAATGGGTGTGCCAGGGCCTCCAGCCACTGTAAACGAACTCCAGATGCATGCACCCCCTTATGCATCTGGCTTACGTGGGTCCTGGAGAATCGAGCCTCGAACCAGGATCCTTAGGCTTCACAGGCAAGTGTTTAACCACTGAGCCATCTCTCCAGCCCACATACCCTTTCTTAATCAATAAATTTAGTAAAATTATGTTTCATGTCAATATAGTGGTGAAGTAAAATTTCAATCTTAAATCATGTGTTACTCTAATGAGTTGAGCCACAGCCCCATGTAATATTTTTGTTCTGTTCTTGCTTTTAAGGCTTAGGTTGATGGTAGTATTATTAGTAACTCTCATTTGTCCTTAATATGACATCACACAGATTATCCACCTGTTACTTTAAAATGAACACTTTTTTGTCCTAGTAGAGTTGAGTCTAAAATGCATGTTCCTCAATAAGTGTGCTATCAGCTTTCCCTTCTTGTAACAAAATAACTGGAGATAACTTATAAAGAGAAAAGGTCTATTTGGCTAACAGTTACTTTTGAGGAGAGGAGCAATAAGGTAAAGGAATATCTGGGAGCTGCATGTGGCCTCAGATTGTTAGAAGGAGTCAAGACCTTCTAATATCCAACAGTAGAAAAAAATGCCTATGCTTTAAGCAGAAGGGTGAACCAAAAGGCTTCATACTACCTTCATATTAATTATAGCATGATTCTATGTTGAAACCACCTAAAATTAGGGCTCCATGGAAATTTGTTACTATAGTTATATCCAAACTTGTCACTTGCTCTCCAGTTTTAATGCATATGTTTATTTAATTACTTCATTTTTACACCTCTAGCTATTGAACCTATGGATTTCTGCATGCTAGGCAAGCACTCTACCACTGGGTTACATTCCCAGCCCTC
This sequence comes from Orientallactaga sibirica, assembly GCA_036365145.1. NCBI lineage: Eukaryota > Metazoa > Chordata > Mammalia > Rodentia > Dipodidae > Orientallactaga > Orientallactaga sibirica. Next base: position 5,234,110 of record JAEOAD010000982.1, read on the forward strand.
TTTTGTTGTTATGGCTGTTGTTGTTTTTACTTTTTATATTTTAACACAGGGTCTTACTAAGTTGATTATCCTTGAACTCAGTCTGTAGCCCAGGCAGGCCTTGAACCTTGTTTGAGAACAGTCTCTCATTCTCATTGTTCACTGTTGCATTTATCACTATGGCAGGCCCACGAGTTTCCAGGAAATTCTTCCGTCTCTACCTTTCTCCTCACACTGGGATTATAGTTGTTCACCAAAGCATCCAGCTTTATCATGGCACCTGGGCATCCAAATACCTGCACAGCAAGTGCTTTATCTACTAAGCCCTTTCCCCCAGCTTATATTTTTAGCTTCTTTTATGACATTCTTCCTTCTCAAAATCTAAAGATTTGTCCTGGGGTGGATATTGCATAGAACTACATGTATTGTTCATATTTAAAAGAAAAAAAAACTGGGACTGGGGAGATGGCTCAGCAGTTAAGGTGCTTGCCAGCAAAGCCTAACGACCTGGGTTCCATTCCCTAGGACCCACATAAAGCCAGATGCACAATGTGGCGTATGCATCTGGAGTTTGTTTTGTAGTGCTAGAGACCCTAGTGTACCCATTCTCTCTTTCTCATACTTTCTGTCTCTTTTCCCTGTGTCTTATTATACTTGGAAATAAGTAAATAGTTAAAATATTTAAAAATAAAAAGACTGAATCCAGGGATAAACATTCACAAAAATTGTTTTCTTTTATGCAATGAGCAAAGAAATGAGCAGTATCCCCAAAATGGCACCCCTTTTATCAATAGGCTCCTGTTGTGGTTTAAATGTAAACTGTCTCCCACAGGATCACATGTTTGAACACTTGGTACCCTACTGGGGGTACTGTTTGGGCAGATTGTGAAATCTTTAGGAGGTGAAACCTTGCTGGAAGAAGTGAGTCATTGGGAAAGACATTAAAGAAAAGGCCCATGCCTGACACAAGGATAACAAGAGTTTATAAGCTACAAGTAAGAGCCTGAAAATGGCCATTTTTTTCATCTGAGAATGTTATGGCCCATGGATTGACACAGGTAGTTAATTTCAAGGTGATGCATCATGATCATGACAACACTACAGTTTGAAAACTACTCATCACTTTCTGCCATCCATCACTCCCAGAGATCCACTTTGCCAGCTCATCACCATGGCTTCATGGTCCACAGAGAACAAAACCACCCGGTAAGAGTTCCTCCCCTGATGTGCCCTTTACCATAACCCTGTGACCACTTTGTATATACATAGGACATGGCTTTTGTCTTGTTCCCATCAGTCCCTCAGGGATAGTCAACAGAAAAGACTCACTGAATAGATCTAGACATAAGCTTCTATCAGTATTTACCTGCATATTATTGTATCATCTAAAATTTCACACCAACAAGAATAAACATCTCATACGTCTGCCAAAATCGTGCCCCAACAAGAACCATCCTACTTCTGATACTCGCTTTCTCAGTGCAACAAGTAGTTCAGTCTTCTTGACCCTGGGACTACAAAAGATTTTCTGGCAAACAAATTCAGTTTATCATTCAGGGCCCTTCACTTGGAGGAGCTGCTAGAAGAGTTGTAAGTGATGTGATCTCATATAGAATTTCCAACATTAACTTGTTTTTAGAGGTGCTTGGAGTAGAATGGCAGAGCCTTGACTGTGCTAGGCAAGCGTCCTAACACTGAGCCTCTCCAGCCATTTTCCCAGCACAAAGTTCCCAGCTACGCAGCTCCATTCCACAGTGGTGATTTGCTTTCTAATTGGCAAACACTTAGTGTTGCCTGTATCTGATGCTCATAACAGCTGCCTACAGAGTGACCCACTCCTGCACCCTGGAGACTTGCAACTTTTCTGGAAGCTACAGGTTCCCAAGTGGTCTCTAGGCAAAGGGCAAGCAGTAGAACATCCCTGGGCTTTGATACACTTGCTTCCACATGTGGTGATGTGCACTTCTGCTGGGTGCTGTTCATTTATCCTTTATGAAGACACCCCCCCCATCTCAAAGGCTCCTTATATAATCAGAAAAGCCACATGGGAATCAGGATGTCAGATCTTAATATGTTTGTAAAGGACAACAGTGTTCTGCAAAATTGCAGAAACCTTCAGCAGTTGGAATTAAAGGAGGACAGCAAACAGAGAGGATGAATGCTATAATCCTATAAAGCACAACCTGGACAAGATGACCAAGTTGATGTTGATGAATTATCAACCACAAGAGCCTGTCCTTTTAACCACACTGGTGAGTTAAAGGCAGAGAGGTGTAGACAGAGGAAGAAAAAAAAATCCAATTTGTAGTCACAGAGGGAGTACTGGGTGAAAAAGATTTTGAAAGGGAGTCAGAGCTCAACACAACTAGTTTATCAATGAGAGACATTTCAAAGCTTTAAAAAGAAAATTACTAATGCCCATTGCTAATTAATCATTCCACAGATTCTCATGCAAATGTTCTTTGGATGGCTTTGATCCACACTGACACCTGAAAGAAAGCACACAGTGTCTTCGGACTGCTGAGATGACTGGGAGGCAATGGCACACTGGAGCTCACAGGCCCCGTGTGATCTGCTAATACCCTGGGAACCCCTGTGTGGTGCACACTGGGCGGCCAGGCACGAGAAAGCAGGGCTCCATCCAGGCTCTGAGATGGCTCCATGGAGCTCTCAAACCACAAAGCATGCCCCCTGCTCAAAAGCAATTGCCCTTCCCATGCCCTCTTCCTTAAAACCCATGCAAACAGCCTGCATACAGTCTTCAATCCTTTCCTATTCCTTCAAAGAAACACTGGATATAGCGAGCAAAACCTTGAAGAACAGGGGACAAAATTACCTGCAGAATAACAGAGGAATACAACTGTCACCTCATGGATAGAAAGATAAAAATAAAGAAGACCATTTGGAGAAAATTAAAGAGAAACTGCCCTGAGCACTGTTCTCATGCAATAGTGTGGTCTGAGCCATCATGTTTTCATCTGATTTAGGCCAATAAACCTTCTAACAGAGATAAACCACTGATTTATAGGATGCTGAAGCAAGATCATTAAAAGCTATGTGCAATTACATTAAATCTAAAAATGTTTTTCCCAGTTCAGTTTTATCCAGTGGCTTCAGTAAAGTAAACCCCCACACACACACAATTAAGAGTGGAAAATGGCACAGAGAAAGAGCAGGCAAATTCCTCCTTTCTTGCCTAGGTAAAATAAACTGTCTAATAGTTTAGCTGATAACCCATTTACTTGATCCCACTTTGAACTACAGCTCAGGAAGTGTAAAAGCTTGAACAAGGAGGTCTGCTATAGTATCCTGTATACCACACACAAAGGAAGCATCTAGAATAAACACACACTACCACTGCGAGGCAAACTGAGGTTTGTATCCTTCTTCATTCTTCTGTTGTCTCCTAGTTGTATGTTAGCTTGAAGTTTCCCTTGCTCTTGTACAAATCTGTACCGTAATAATTGTCATTGCTGCCCTTTGCTTGGGCCTGACCTTTCATAGCATATCCAAAGTCAGCCAGCATGTCAAAGTGTACTCAAACCCATTTCATTCATTGTACCATCTACATACTCTCTAAATTCCTCTCATATAGTTTTTTTTTTTAATAATCAAGAGCTGTATATGGGGATTGGGAAGATAGCCCATTCACTAAAGTGCATGCCTTGAAAGCCTAAGGGTATTAGTTCAATTCCCACAACCTACATAAAAAACAAACCTGGGTGTGGCACCAGTGCTGGAGAAGCAAAGACAAGAGATTCCTGGCACTCATTGGCCAACCAATCTAGCCCACTTAGTGAGTCCCAGGCCAATGAGAGGCCTTGTCTCAAAAAAATGAGGACTTAGAAATGACTCCTAATGTTGTCCTCTGGCCTCCACATATAGGCACACATACATGCACATACACAAACATGAATGTACCCTACACACATGAACATACACAAATATGCACACAGAGACCCCCCCCCACACACACCCTGATCACAGGATATACAGAAATCAAGCTGGAACTAACCTTTTGTAGTAGAAGTTGCTATGCTGAAGGAGGAAAGCCATCAACTATCTTATCCGTCACTGAACCCTGTGAGCTATACAACCAAACAGTCAGGCAAGATGTGTCCAATGATGCAATAGGGCATGTCGGTGAAGGGGTAACGGACTGCTCTCCAATTGGATTTGAGGCCTGCTGATACTGAAAACTTAGTCAAAAACCTTTATCTGGGAAAGTCATGTGACCTTGGGAAGAGGCTACTACTGTTATTTGCCTGAATGGATATGTTGTACCCATCAAATTGTGTGTTAATGGCCAAAGACTAGTGCTTCTCTCACTTTGATTAGAGAAGCTTATTTTTACAGATGGTAATGGCTGCTGAGGAGAACTTGTCAAAGTACTGTGGAGTGCTCAGCACTAAATCAGTCTGTACCACTCCCTGCAAGGCTCAGAGGATGTTGCAGAAGAGGAAACAGGGCAATTGCTGTGAAATTCTGTCTTCCAAACATAACATGTCTGTTGCATTCATTACTTCACAGTGACTTTCATTACCTGCACAATATTTGGCCCATCAACATCCTGTCACGGATGATAGAGGTAGGACATGAGGCCCCATCCTTCGCTGAGGAGTCAATGCATTTAATGGTTGTTGGGGGAATGGGAGACATTTTCTGAAGTGGTGTAGCCACTGGTAGGATATATGCGCTCTAGTAAATAATACTCCACCCATCTCATATGGGTGATCCTAATTAAACTCGGTGGGCCTCATACACATACACACAAGGATAAAAGATATCAAAACTGAAGAAGGACTACTGGGGAAGAAGGGGTGCAGTGGAAAGGAGATGGGGGGGGGTAAAGAGAAAGGAAGAGATCATATACATGCATAGAAATTGTCAATAAATATTTTACATGCATATACCATTATGGTTTTTCTTCCTTGCACCCTTCTGCATTTATTATAGTAATTAAAAGAATGAATAAGGAATGGTCAGGTTGATTATTTTAAAATAAGCATAAAAATATGCATTGGCTATTAGAAATCACTAATTAACTAGAAATTTATACATACACCCTATGATGTCACAGTCTTCATAGTACTTATTACTGGTCATTCATGACATAATGTTAAGGCACCTCTTTGTTATATGAGAGGGGACCTCACTTCCAGAAGATAGATAGAAGCTAGCTGGTGGGCTCTATTAAATATGTCCATGATTCATCATCTGAGGTACTTTAAGAGGTCATAGAGTTTGTTTTATGGAAAGATAATTTCATCTCCATAAAGAATTATTTCACTTAAATACTTAACATTCAAATATAGTTGTCCAGTAAGGAGGTCAAAGCATGGGAAAAAATCAGGTAAGAAGTTATTTGAGGAGACAAGCAAATTACATTTTCTTCTGTTCAGTATTGAGGAAACAGTGCTAAGCTGATTTTCTGAATAGTAACTTCTCGTCCATTAAACATACACATACTTCACTCAAAAGGCCCCATACTGTCAGGCGTGGTGGCGCACGCCTTTAACCCCAGTAGTCTGGAGACAGAGGTAGGAGGATCACTATGAGTTTGAGGCTATCCTGAGACTACATAGTGAATTCCAGGTCAGCCTGGGCCAGAGGATACCCTACCTCAAAAAAGTAAACAAAAACCAAAAAGGCCCCATAAGGAAGAAACCTTGAGCACATACTCATTTTGAATTATGTAGACTTATGTCTTAAATACAGCTGCTGGCTGGAGGGATGGCTTAGTGGTTAAGGCGTTTGCCTGCAAAGCCAAAGGACCCAGGTTCGATTCCCCAGGACCCACGTTAGCCAGATGCACAAGGGGGCGCATGCATCTGGAGTTCATTTGCAGTGGCTGGAGGCCCTGGTGCACCCATTCTCTCTCTCTCTCTCTCTCTCCCCCCCATCAAATATATAAAAATAAACTATTAAAAAAAGAAATACAGCTGCATGCTTGTAAAAACCAATCTTTCCTCAAATTAGTCAACATTTTATAAATGGTATATCTGATGTTATCTATTATTTATATATGTATATTATAAGCACATATGTAATCACTCACAAAATGATATATTGATATCATATATTGATATATTGATTGCCAGCTTGACAAGACTTAGAATCACCTGAGAAGGTTATGTAGATATAAATTAGGTTAGCCTCTGGGAATGCCTATAAGGGATTATTTTGATTAGATTGAGGTAGAAAGACCCGCCTTAACTGTAGTTACTATCATTCCATGGGCTGGGGGTCCCATTGTTATTAATGTTAGTAATGATGTCACACAAGAGGTATCTTCAATTTATTCCTCCTTGTCTAATTAAAATTGTATCTCCTTTTATTAACCTCTTTCCTAAATTATATTACAATATGTCTACCCTGAAGATATCATAAGGAGACTACTTTTCTGCTATGAACAGACACATACCCTAGTTCTATTCCACATCACTCCCCCAATATCAGAGAAAAAAAATGAAACTTTAAGACTGGGGATGATACCAGACAGTAGATCACTTGTCTAGCATATGTAAAGTCCTGAGTTTTATCCTCAGCACTACAAAAAAAAAAAAAAAAACTTAAATGCCCATCTCAACGATGAGTTGAATTTATAAACCTACTTGTCTACTAGGGACATGTCTATGGTTGTCAAAGATGCCTCCTATTAAAATCTATAGCTTACTTATAAGTCTCTCGTCTGTCTCTATCAACAGGTTGTTTAGGGCTGGCTCTGAGCAGTAAGAAGTGGACCCTCAGCAGAACTCTCTGTTGTCCAGAGACCTGAGGTCATTGTTATTATATGTATCCACGGTCAAGAGTGTATTTGTCTCCAATGAGTGTGAGACTGTCACTGCTCACAAGCTTGGATGCATGCAGCAATGCTAGCTGAGCAAGGAGGCTTATCTCCTGTCCCCAGGGCTAAAAGTAGTGAGAACCAGGTGCCCTCCGCCCTTCAGCTTTCACTGACCAACCAAGGGCCTCTGTAACTTGTTAATTTATCAACTGGAGTGCTCAACCTTAACGCCAGTGATATCCTGACAGTAATAGGAAAGCTTGCCCATCAGAGGATGTCTGATCCAACTGGGTGAAAGACCATAGCTCACATCCGTTTCTTCAGGAAACAGAAAACAGGAGAGAAAGGGAATTTTCTCAGGCTCTAAGGAAAACACAACCTATGAAAATAATAGAATCACTAAACATATTGAAACTGTATGCAAGTAGTACATAGCAAAGTAAATATCCAATATGAAACATCAGTGTGGCACTCAGCTTTATGCATACCATTTAGAGTATAAAGTGAACTGTAGTAAAAGACAACTATTTTCACACTGAAGTCAGCTATTTTCTTTTATATATCTTTTGACATAAAAACATAAAGATGATAGAGCACTATTTTAAGAGAAGCCCATTTTTTTTTTATTCGTGTAGTTTTCTGAGACAGGGTCTCATGTATTCCAGGCTAGTTTCAAATTTGCTATATAGTTGAGGGTGACCTTGAACTCCTGATCCTCCTGACTCCATCATACCTGGAAAAGCCCATAGTTTATAATCATTCCTGGTCCACTATTAATTTTTCTCTTGGCATTTGCTCAATCAATACCACTCAATGCATTGGGCAGGGTTCGTTTATTGTAGTTTCAAAAGTGGCAAGTTAAAACTAAAATTTGGTTCTTTTACCTACTTTTTCAAGAAATCAGAAATAAGATTTCTGATGTTCTTTTTCACTGACAGGATATTTTATAAGCCCAATGTTGCCTCACAAGCATCCAGAACAATGCAACTTGGCAGTCTTACCACTTTCTGTCCACTACTAAGTACCACCTTCATCACAAAGGAAATTCTCTGTCAGAAAGTATCATAAAGTTTTTCCAAATGCTGTCAGAGGATGTAGCCTGGATTCGACAAAGACAAGGTTTTGAAAAGCGAAATACATCAGGCCTCTCCATCCAGAATGATATTTGAGAGCAAGGTTAATCTGAAAAACTTCCCTATAGCACATACACTTTTTCTGGTTTGCAAATGGTCTTCACTGCTCTAGATTCTAGTAAATGGATGGGCATCATGTAGTCTGTCACCATGTTCCCCATGTCAACTTCACAAGCTTCTGAGAAACTCCTATCAATCAAACCTCACAAACTTCCCCCTCTGTGTGTGTGTGTGTGTGTGTATTTGTAGGGCAGTGATTGACAGTAGGTGTCTTACCCATATGTTCTCCACCACTTTTTTTGAAACACGGTCTCTCACTGACCTGGATGTCATCAAGTAGGCTAGAACTAGCTTCCCAGCAAGCTCTAGCAATCAGCCTATCTCTACCTCCCTAGCACTGGGATTACAAGCATGAACCAACAGTCCCAATGGGTTCTGGGTATTGAACTCCAGTTCTCATGCTTATAAGTCCTGCACTTTATGGAAAAGCCTTGGTTTGTTTCATTACAAAAAAAATCTAGGTTTTCTTTGTTGTTGTTTTTGCGTTTCAAGGTAAGGTCTCAATCTAGGTCAGGCTGATCTGGAATTCATCTGTAGTCTCAGGGTAGCCTTGAACTTGCTGCAATCCTCCTACCTCTGCCTCATGAGTGCTGGGATTAAAGGCGTGCCCCACCATGCCCTGCTAGGTATTTTTTAACATAGGAAGAATCTATGAAGACTTTTCACTTTTATGTGAGACAAAACCAGAAGGAACATCTCTATAGAACTTCAGAAAATGCATCCTCAAAGCCTAGACTAAATTATGTTTCCCACCCCTAAAAAGGGTTCCTGTTAAAAGTTTTTCCTAGGAATGGGAAAATCACCTCCTTGTTTGCTGCTCTTGTTAGAGTATCTGTGATCCTCTAGAATAAGACAATATCAAGTTTCACAAATAAAATAACCAGCCCGTAAAACAAACAAACAAGTGAGTGCTGTATATCTTTTTTTTTTTTAATCTTTACAGTCCTTGGGACAGTATTAAAGCCTTCCACATTCTAAAGTCTACCATGCAGGTTTATCCCTTTTTGTTGTGACAGTGTCCAGCCAAGTAGCCTAGGCTGGTCCTGTGTCAGCTTCCTAAGCGAGATAGCAGGTGTGTGCCACCACACCTGATGTTTGATATACTGGCTAGAGTTGCTTTTCTTATATGTGTATATGATGATTGTATGTATATTCACATGTGTGTGGGTTGGATAATGTGCATACCTACGTGTAGAGACCAGAGGCTGATGTTTGTGTCTTTCTTGATCACTCTCCACCCTATTTACTGAGACAGGTTATTTCATGAACTAGGGTTCCCTGAATCAGCTAGTCTACTTAACCAGCTTGTCCTGGGAATTCCAACTCTCCACTTCCTGGGACCGAGAAATTACAGGTGACCACCACACCCACCTGGCATTTATATGTGTGCTGGCTATCCTAACTGTGGTCTTCAAACATGCACAACAAGCACTTTATGTACCTAGTGTTTGCTTCGTTTGGATTCTGTGGTACTGGTGTAGAACCTATGACCTCGTGCGTTCAAGGGACACATACAGCTCTACTGAGGTACATATTCCAGCCCTGACTCTTTAGGGTCTTAATCACACATATGGTGTAAATAAGAAGCGTAGAAAATGGGAGGTTCATAATACGATTTTATGGCTCCATTCACAAGAACTTTGTAAATCACTCCTAAAAGTTCCCAGCTTGCACCCAAAATGTGGCAAAAGCCCTAGAACTGCAGAGAAATTCCATGTAGATTTTCTGAGATGAACTGTAACATTCAGGTATTTTTATTCCCCTACCAGACCCTGTCTGTTCTCCATTCTGTCTTCTCTTCCCTCCATACAAACAGCTACAGCTGGCCTAATAGCAAATTATCCTTTGTATAGCCCCATTATGACGGATGATCCGTTCCTCACAAATATGATCTAAAATACACATGTGAGCCACTGAAGGAAGTACAGAAATTGAGTCTAGTATGCTTGAGCTACTGTACATCCTATCTAAGAAATGAGCTTTGCAAAATCCAAATGCTATGAATTTGGCACTCTTCTGTGAGCAAAAATTCCCTTTAAAATTTGTGAAAGAGAAACTCCCAAGTATTTTGTAACATAATGTATTCCACATTTTCTTAAGCTTCATTTTTAGGCCAGAACATATGGTCCTACAGAAACTGATCATATGCTGCCAGAAATTCTCATGCAGGAAAGAGGTATCTCAAAGGATTTCCTCTAACTCAATATTTTAGGAAAGGCATGGCAACCATTTCACCAGAAATTGTTTCCTCTCTGCTGCTGCTAATCACAGCCATTCAGTCCATGTAGCTATTTAACACAACCTGGGGACATAATGGCAATGGCAGATCTACCTGGCAGATGAGATGAAATACTTGTTGGTCTTCCCAGAGGTAAGAAGAACACCAGCAAGACATTTAAGTATGAGCAGCTGAGCCCACAGGCTTACCTCAACAATCCGGTTTAGAAGCATTTAAGAGCAGTCTCCCTTTGGTGTCTTCATTCCTATGCCTTGCTCTTGTAACCACTATTACCTTTTAAATTATTTAGTCCCTTTCCTCCATTCCCACTTTGCCCTGTGCACTCACCCTCCAGCTTCCGGTCCACTTTCATGTCAAAGGTTTCCTTTATCCCTCCCTCTTTCTTTTTTAGATATTTTAGTTATTCATATGACAGAGGGAGAGAGACACAAAGAATGCGCACACCAGGGCCTTCAGCCTCTGCAAAGGAACTCCAGATGCATGTGCCACTTTGCGTGTCTGGCTTTATTTGGGTACTAGGTCCATAGGCTTTGCAGATTGGCCCCTTAACAGCTAAGCCATCTCTGCAGCCCATCCCTCCTTCCTTCAACCTTCTGGTCTCCTCTAATGTTCTCATATCTAGTTGCAAAGCCTATACCCACTCTCACACCCACTAGATACATAAATAGAAATAGGGGCTGTCTTTTTCAGTAATAATCATTATTAATGAGGTGAGGGGGTATCTCACTATAGGAGCAAGGACATGTGTATCAAAATGACAGTGAGAGCCGGGCGTGGTGGTGCACGCCTTTAATCCCAGCACTCGGGAGGCAGAGGTAGGAGGATATAGTTCAAGGAGCAAGGTTAATTCCAGGTCAGTGTAGTCAACCCTACCTTGCAAAACCAAAAAAAAAAAAAAAATGACAGTGAGATTCACAATTTCTTTGCAACCTTCTTTCTCCACCTTTCAGGACTTTACTAACATGGAAATTTGGTTGTAAAAAATATTGTGGCTTTGAGTATGTTGACTCTTGTTGATACAAAATAGTTCCACCTAAAAGAGAATGAGAGATTGCTTATTCCTGAGGCAAATATGTGTGACAATAGCCTGGGAACAGGGATTCAGGTTGCCTCAATAATGTTTTAATGTGGTAACAGTTTCATGAAGATTTTATAGTAACAGAACAAAAGGAAGTTGTAAAATCAAGGCACTTTTCAAATACATGGATGAGAATCTCACTTAGGTTGGATACAGCAAAACAGAAAAGTTTCTTTTATAGGCTTCTGATGACATTCTTAGGTTTTGGTTGAGTAGAAGCTAGGGATCTGTTAATGCAATCCAAAGGAATTTACATGATAGTCACATGGATGTTAGGTCAGACCTAGAGGTGGACAATGGATTGACTATTAAGAGGCTAAAGAGAGCCCAAGATAATTTGCTTTGGATCTGCAGCATTCCAAATCGCCATAATCACACAATTCCATTGTCAGCCTTGTATAATCTTTAACATAGGTGTTGTTTTTTTTTTTTTTTTTTCTGGGAACTTCACTTCAAACCTATTTCTAATCATGAAAAACAGTACCAAAGGAGACAATTTGGGAAGATATGAAAGAGTACTGGCTCATAAACCAGCATCCCTATGCTCTACCCCTATAATATGGGAATGATGTAACTAGTTTTTCCTAAAAAATGTGTTCATATCAGCTCACTGATACAATCACTTTTATAATCTGTGAATTAGAGAGATACTCTGTTGAAGGAGTTTGCACAACTTAAAGAAGACAATTTTAGGCAAAGCACTTGTTCATTGTAGAGTATGTTACAGTGCCTATGCTAACTGAAAATGTGGCTTCAGTGGTAAACGCAATGCCTGAAGCTTGTGCTACTGATTATCTAAGGAAAAGAAATTGAGAATCTTTAGCTTCTTGTTCAAAGAAGTATTTTCTCATAGAAATATTGCTTTCCAGGCGAGGAGTATCTATCCATAGTTAATGGTCCCTAGGAAAGGGGGAAACATTTTCTTTAGTGTTTTAGCCACCGGTAAAAGGCCTATGCTCCTGTAAATAATCCCTCACCAAGGATCCCCCGGGAGCAACCCTAATGAAAGAATTGTTACAAAAATGGAAAAAAAGAGACAAAGCGAGGATCTGAAACTGGCAAGCTAATCTGATGTCCATTTCTAGTTTGTCAGTTCATTTGCAGCAGCAAGAGACTGTCTCAAAGAAGGTAGAGCAAGACACCTCTAAATTGTCCCCTGATACACACACACACACACACACACACACACACACACACACACACAAATACATAAATAAATAAAAATAGACTATCACTTCTCTACTCTCAGCTATTGTCCCATACCCTTAGTTCAGTCTCCTGTCTCATGGTTACAGGGTGCTGTCCCATAGATGCATGAGCCATAATGAATAGAAAAGTCCCATTTCTGTCCTGTGAAATATTGCATGTGGATACCAAGCACTTGACCTGTGGCTACTGCAGAGTCCAGAGAATCCTTGGTGGTGGGGGAGGGGAATCTGTACAGTGCCAGAAATTTAGCAGCATTAGCATCCACAGCTTCCACCCAGTAGAAGCCAATAGCACCAGCCTCCCCCAGTTGTGACAACCAAAAGATGTCCCCAGACATTTCTACTTAAGAGGAAAAAAGCCTCTCATTCAAAACCACAAATCTAACTAAATCTTGTATTGTCATCAATTTAAAAGAATTTAAGCTTAAATAGAAAATGTTGCTAGTTGTTACTATGTTGGACAGGCCGCCTTAAAATTTACTGTGGTTATGAGAAAAGGCCAGGCAAAAATCCAGGTGTGGCAGTAGATGGCTGTTATCATTTGTCATTTTTAGTAATCATCATTCTTAATGAACTAAGGTAGAAATAGTAAGATCATGGTGAGTTTGAGGCTAGCGTGGGGCACATGGGACTCTGCCCCCAAACAGACAGACAATGGCAACAAAAAAGAAACAAGAATTAAATAAACAAAACCTCAGGGGGGTCAGGGAGATTATTTAGTGGTTAGAGTGATTGCCATGCAAGCATGAGGACCAGAGCTCTGATCCTCAGAACCAAGTTAAATATCAGGTGCGGTGGCATGCACCTATAATACCAGTTCTCAGGAGGTGAAAACAGAATCCTTCTACTAGCTGGCTAGCTAGCATAACTGGATTGGCAAACCCTGGGCTCAAACAAGAGACCCTGCTTCATAAAATAAAGACAACAGCAATTGAGGAAGATATCAGACTTCAACTCTTAACCTGCACATGCACATGTGCCTACACACATAAACACACACATACACACACGTGCATGTTGCACACATAAATAAATATACATAGCAATAAATAAACCAAAACCAAAAAAAGTCAGTCCTGACAATTAAATAACATTTAGAAATCTAGAATATTTTTTTTTCTAAAAGAACTGGAATGGGTTAAACAAGGTAAGTGTTCATGTTTCACAGAACAGTTGTTTAGTTGCTGTCTTTATATCAGAGCATCATAAATCAGCAACAGGAAGAAAGGTAAAAAGGTCAAAATAAAGAGGGGAAGGGCCACACCGCTGGAGTTTAATATCCAGACCTACCACCCAGGGAGGGGATAATGGATGCATAGATATGTATCAGTAGTAATGGCCAGAAACAAAGAAAGCAACTAACAGCCTTAGCCACCCCCGCTGTTCTGGCTGGGTTCTCAGTATGCTCCCCATCCAGAGGGGAAACAGGTCTGTATTGTCTTCAGGCACCAGGAAGTACCTAACCAAGAACCCCTTCTCCTCTCCATATTCCTCATTATATAGTTATCCAATGTCTCCATAACTTTCAAAGTAGTACTGCCGAGGCGCTGCAGCTAATTCCTCCATTCCAACTGTATGTTGGCACCCATCCCCAAGTTTCCTCTTTCACCATGCCCAGCCTCTAGCAACCAGACTGCTCCAGTCTCTCCTACAAGGTGGCTTGACAAGTTGTCAAAACTGTGTTAAACCTATTTCTGGGAAACAAGTTCTTCCTCTTTCATGCACTAGGATTCAGCCTTTTCCTTCTCTCAGCATGAGATTCCTGGAGAAAATACAATCTCTTGGGGACCATTGTTTCAACAGTCTTAGAGACAAAGAGAAGGGCACAAGTGTCTTGTTAGAATGTCTTCATTCCTACCAGGATAGTTACATGGGAAGCCCAGACTCTATGAGTCATATAATATCCTCTCAAGTGAACAGTCCCCAAAGAGAGCAAAATAAACAGTTCTAATTACCAAACAGAAACCATCAGGCATCCTGCGGGTGCAAGGCGCTTTTGCAAATGGCCAAACAAATCTAAAAGAATTGATTCCTATGTGTGTTCAGCTTAGTCCAAGAGCGCGGCACTCTACTGGTGAACACTAATAATGATAATTAGATTAAAACTAAGCTTAAAAGATGTACAGCATCGTTTATGTGACCTTTGCTGGGAAGACATGAACAAACGTTTATTCACGTCAGGCAACTCACTAGTGTTAGACCAAAGAAACTATTCCATACAAGGCTAGCTAAGCGAAGCAATGAATTTATAAGGGTTACTTACAGGAGAATGGGTTACCAAAAGTCTCACCCCAGTATAGGTGATGACTCCTGAAAGCTGTATCCAGGGAGCTCCTTGTCTAATTTGCAGGCAGCTCCACCAGTCTTCCCTCTTCAACTATTGTTTACTGCTTTTAGTACTGTGTGGAGGGGTTCTGTGAATCTTGTAAATTCAGGAATTTTTTGAGGCTTGTAAATTTTGGCTACTTCCTGAGACTTTTAAGTTTTGTTTATTTATGTCCTGAGTCTAAAAGCCTTCTTCTAGATGGCAATGTTTTAATTCAGAACAAATAGCTACACAACAGGCATGCTCAGTGAAACAAGACAGACAAACGAACAACTCCTGTATGATTCCACATATATGAGGGCCTCAGAATTGCCTAGTTCATGAAGGCAGAAAGTAGAATGGTGGTTGCTGAGGGTTGAGGTAAAGGAAACAGGAAGTTACTGTTGAAAGAATGCAGGGACTCAGTGTGGGGGATGCAAATGTTATAAAGATGAATGGTGGGGATGGTTGTACAACTACAACCATGTGATGTGATTTACTTAATCTTGGGAACTATACAATAAAAAGTGATGAAAATGGTGGGTTTTTAATGTTATAGACATTTTCATATCAATTAAAAAATGAATGGGAGTGTATATGAGCAAAGTATGATATAAGTCATAATGAGCCTATTATTTTTGTACAATTTTTAAAAATAAATTTTAAAAAATTGAACAGCCTGGTGACAGAGTTCCTAGCCATAAGCCACATGCTTGCACAAATGCACACATGCACTTTCATAAATGGAAAAAGACAAACAGCTCTAGAGAACTATGCCCCTGTGGGCCCATACCCCAGCACGTGCTGAAGTGTGGAATTAGTTCTAGGAGAGGAAGTTACAGAAGAGCTCATAGTCCTCTTTCTAGAGGTACTATCCTTGCAGACATCTTTTCTCTGCTCTCATGCCCAACTCCTAAGGTATAAAACACTCCATTTAATTTGTGAAGACATGAAAGGGGGTTTTCTGACAGTAGGGCCCACTGCTAAGAGTGACAGCTATTTCCCCACCCCGACATAAAAAGAAATCGGTGCTTCTCATATACTATCTCCATTTCTAAGTTCCTAGAATTTTTGTGGGCGAATATTAGTTTATGATGACATAATTGTTTAGTGAACAGAATCAGTTTCATTAAGAACAAAAATAAATCAGGAGAATGAAAATTCTTTCAGAGTGACCTGACCTCTGCTAATTAGTATGGATTAAGATAAGGCACTACCGTTCTCAGCTTCAGTGTTGGCACTTTAGTTGGTTAGATGTTTTGCTGCTACTAAAGGTATAGACCATAGCTGCATCCGCCTCACCTGGGAGGAATCATGGTAATGGAAATATTTGAGCCTTGTATATATTTTTTGGTTTTGAATCTAAAACTGAAAACCTTCTATTGGTGATGTTTTGAGGAGGATTTGATGGATTTTGCATGCATGTCTTCCATAATACTATATGATCCCACAACAGTATTTGTGGTCTATCATAGCAAAATAAGTTATAAATGGCAAATAAGGAAGTGGACATTTTCTAGATGAAGCATCTAAAGTAAAAATTGGGCTGGGGCTGGAGAGATGGCTTAGTGGTTAAGGTGTTTGACTGCAAAGCCAAAGGATTCTGGTTCAATTCTCCAGGACCCAAGTAAGCCAGATGCACAAGGGGACACATGCATCTGGAGTTCGTTTGCAGTGGCTGGAGGCCCTGGTGTGCCCATTCTGTCCCTCCTTCCCCACCCCTGCCTCTTTCTCTCTCTCAAATAAATAAATATTTTAAAAATTGGGCTGGAGAGATGGATCAGTAGTAAAGGCACTTGCCTGCAAAGCCTAAGGACCCAGGTCTAATTCCCCAGAGCCCACGTAAGTCAGATAAACATGGTGGCGTATTCATCTGGAGTCATTTTCAGTGGCTGGAGGCTCTGGCACACCCTTTCTCTCTCTCTCTCTCTCTCTCTCTCTCTTTCTCTCTCTTATAAGTGAATAAAATAAAATGTTTAAAATATATTTAAAGTAAAAACTGATATCAATGCAAAAAAACACAGCTCTTACCTTAAAGGGATCAAGAGATGATTTATTCTGGAGACAAATCTACTTAAGTGACTATGTCCTAGGAATACAGATTCAGGTTATCCCAAATTCTATGTTCAAATATGTTAACGATTTCATAAGTTTTTATAGTAATAGAACAAAGAAAGTAATAAGTTAAAACTTTTCAAATCCATTGGTAGCAATATCAGGTAGGCAGGTTATAGTGGGGAAATCTGTATTATAGCTCTCAGATGCTTTTGAGTTTGTGTAACCTGGGAGGCTGTTGTGTACATTGCAAAGATTTACCAAACAGGATATTAGGTTCAACACAGAGGTGAATAATAAATGGTCACTTATGGGACAAAGACCTCCCAAGATAAATTGTCTCTGCACCTACAACATTGCTACTCCCCACAATCATTGAAGTTCTAATCAACTAAGAGTGCTTCACAGGTGCACCTTCTTTCCAGGAACTTTAGTTCACACTGCACAGGAGTATAATTTTGACAGATAGAGATCCTATCTTCTTGCAGGGAGAGTAAAGGAGACACGAGATCGCCATGCAACCTACCTCACTAAGAAAACCACAGAAAGTGATACTTTTGTTTATTCAACATTTTTATAGGTGTTCAAATGCCAGTCCTGTGGCATGCCTTAAATCTTCCACTCTTTCATGAAATCATAATCTAAAGTGAAAAATAACAGATAGGTGTTAGGGGCTCAGAGCCCTCTTCCTCTCTGAACTGGTCAAAAAAGAGGCTTTCAAAGGTCTCACTTCCCCAAAAGGGTTCAAAAGAGAGGGGTCTAGCCAGCCTGGCTCCTTCCTTTACTACCAACCCACCCACACCTCTGCATGTCTTCAAAGGCCCTTCCCTCCCAGGGCAGTATCCCCTCCCCCAAAGGGAGCATATTTCCTCCATTAATTCACAATCAGTGTAGTTGCCTTTGGCCAGGGTCAAGACAGCACATGACAGGTACTATGATGGAGCAAAGCTGCTCACCTCATTCCTATATGGAAGAGAGGATGAAATTTGGGTACCACAATCCTCATTGCAAATATACACCCAATGGCCTAACATCCTCCCACTAGGCCCTAATTTTTATAGGTTGTATACTTCCCAGTAGTGTAACCCTGGGTACAAAGTGTCCTACCCTTAGAGACAACATTGTAGCTCCATTCTATATCTAGCACTAGCCAAATGTGTTAACATGTGCCTAGGTTAGTTATCACCCATAGTCTCTAATGTAAAGCCCCAGATCTACCACTCCAAATTGTGCCAGTTTTGCAAAAGGATTATTCTGAGTTAAAACAACTGAGAAGCAGGAGATGTAGAAGGAACTCTCTGCCTTTCTTCTTGCTAAAAGTAGACAATATATTTTCCTTTGGTGGAGATGACGTAACTTTCCACTTGTAAAAACCATCCCCTTCCCCTACCAAAGTTGGGGTGAGAAGGGCTAAACTGTGAAGGATGCCAAAAAGATGAGCTTGGGATCAGTTCTGATCCTCTTAGCCAGGGCACACTGGACAAACAGGACCAGCATCCAGTAAGATGCTCTGGGCTACAGGCACTCAGGCACCACCTCAGGGATATACTACACCGACATTACCACAGGTAGAGACCAGGAACCTACATTTGAGCAAGTATACCAGGAGATTCTTAAATGTGCTTAAACTTCAAAAACATGAATGAATGGGGAGCTGGGAAGGCTGACAAAATATCCAAACAGCCATTGTAGTAATAGGACTTTGCAGGGACACTGAGGACTTGGGTGACATCAGAGGCACAAGGGAAACAGGCTGAAAGATTAATCTGAAGGATTTTGCACAGAGCTATGTATAAGCATACAGGAAACAAAATTGCTAATTAGGATTTTGAGCTTTTTACCTTGAATGTTTAGAGAATATTCATGTTTTTTATAAATTAATTTATTTATTT
This sequence comes from Orientallactaga sibirica, assembly GCA_036365145.1. NCBI lineage: Eukaryota > Metazoa > Chordata > Mammalia > Rodentia > Dipodidae > Orientallactaga > Orientallactaga sibirica. The sequence continues at coordinate 5,252,846 of JAEOAD010000982.1, forward strand.
GAGAGAGAACGAGAAGAGGCAGAGAGAGAATGGGTGTACCAGGGCCTCTAGCTGCTGCAAACGAACTCCAGATGCATGTACCACCTTGTGCATCTGGCTTATGTGGGTACTATGGAATTGAAATTAGGTCCTTTGGCTTTGTAGGCAAGCTCCTTAATCACTAAACCATCTCTCCAGCCCACATTATTTTGATTGATGATTTTAAAAACATTTTATTTTATTTTTATTCATTTATTTGCAAGAAGGAGGGAAAGAGAGAGCGAGAGAAATGGATGCACCAGGGCCTCTACTGGCTGCAAACAAACTCCATATACATGTGCCACCTTGAGCATCTGGCTTACATGGGTACTGGGGAGTCAAACCTGGGTCCTTTGGCTTTGCAGGCATGTACCTTAACCATTAAGCAATCTCTCCAGGCCAGAGTCAAAATTTTTGACCCAGAGAAAAGCAAAGGGCTAAGAAGAATGATTCAACTCATTGGTCCAGGCAACAGTAGAGTGAATCTTGCACACTGAGAACACTGGTGCCCATAGACTAAAATGTACACTGTCACTCACAACCTCTCAAACATCAGAGGACACAAGTTTGAATTAAGATACAGGAACTGAAACAGTTTAGGTTTAGAACATCACCTCAAAGACCCACGAGTGAGATGTTTTGTTCATGATCCAATTGGGAGGTGATGGAACCTTTATGAGGTGTAGCCTCATCATGCCTCCCAGAAGAGTTAGTTATTAGTAGGCAAGAGTTCAGGGTGGGAAGGTGCATTTTCTTCAGTGGTATAGTCCCAAGTAAATTACAGGTTTTCTGGTAAATCATTCCCCACACATGGTCATGCATCCCATAGGTTTGTATCTCAGATAAGATTAAGTGGGAAGAAGGAGGAAGGCCACTAGAACAGACACTTTCTCACTTTGTTTCCTGCCTACCATAAAGTAAGCTGCCCTGCGTCACCACACAACCACTGCCATGATACTTTGCCTCATCACACCCCCAAAACAATGGACCCAGTTAACCATGCACTAAAACCTCAGAAAGTGAGAGCCCCAAATATATTCTCCCTCAATTTGTTTCTCTTGGGTATTTGTCACAGTGATAAAAAGTTGAACATATGAGACAGGGGACCTGAACTCTTTCTCCTCTCTCTCTACTTTTTGGCTACCAGTAGGTGAACAGAAAATTGCTGGCATATATTCCTGTCTTGCTACAAGCTTAAAGCAACAAGGTCAAATGACCATGGACTGAAACTTCTGAAACCATGAACCAAAATAAACCCTTCCCCCGCTTCAAGTTGATTACTCAGGCGTTTTTGTCATGGCATTGAAAAGTTGAATAATACTAAGGACTAAGGGCTATAATATCTTTTGCACATGTGTATGTGTGTGTGTCTGGTTTGCATGTATATTGTGTGAACGTGTATGCAGGTGCACATGAACATGTACGTGAGTGCATATAAGGCCAGAGGTTGACATAAGGTACCTTTCTCAATTGCTCTTCATCTTATCTCTTTAGACAAGGTCTCTCACTGAACCTTGAGCTTACTAATTCAACTAGACAAGCTATTCAGTAAGCCCCAGGGATACCTTGTCTCTGCTTCACCAGTGCTGGAATTACAGGTATTTGCTGCCATACATGACTTTTATGTGGGCACTGGGGGATCTGAACTCAGGTCCTCCTGCTTGCCTGGTAAGCACTTTACCAACTTAGCCATCTCCCCAACCTCTAGCTTCAATAGTGTCATTAGTCAGAAATGGCCAGTAAGGAGTTGAACAAAAATATTGCAATGGTTTGTGCACATGATAGATGGAGGAATATTGAGACAAAGAGGACCCTTATTGAGCTATTGTTGAATTCTCATCTTGTACCTCCAAAATAAGAGAGGCATGCCACTGTTTCATTCTATAGACTGTGGTGACTACTATTATTTAAACAAAAAAAAGAGCTGGAGAGATGGCTTAGCAGTTAAGGTACTTACCTGCAAAGCCTAAGAACCCAGGTTTGATATCCCAGGACCCAGGTTAGCCATAATTCATAAGGTGGCACATATGTCTGGAGTTCATGTGCCTTGAGTTTATATGCGGTGACTGGGGGCCCTAGCATGCCCATTTTTTCTATCTGTCTCTTTCTCTCTCGCTCGCTCTCTTGAATGAATGAATGAATAAATAAATATTTTTATAAAGACTGAATATATGCTGCACAAGTGCATGACTGACATTCTCTTGAAAGTCTAACAGAAACCCAGGCAAAGTAGCATGGTTTTGTGTTCATCAAGATAAAAACTTCTAGAGAGGATGGTGGATAATGCTCTAACACAGAACTGTAGCACAGGGCTGCACAGATATAGGTAGATGTCACTGTCTCTAATCATACTACTTTCCCTTTCTAAATACCATGTTGGGACTGAGCAAAAATGATATGTGAACTATCAACATTCATTCCCACTTAGAAGAATTTCCATTACCAATCAAAAGTGAAGGAGCTAAGGAAATTCATTGTGCTTTGTGCCTCAAAATGACCAAGAAACAAAGTAGGGAATCATGTATATACGTAGGACACAAGTGGAGGACCCAGCAGAATGACAGGGTATCAGACCATGGCAAATAAATGCATTTGTAGGGCTGGAACTATAGCTTAGTGGTAGAGTACTTGTCTTACATGCTCAAGACCCTAAATTCAACCCCAGCACTGTTTAAAAAGTAAAAAAAAATTGGATACCCCCAGCTAATTATCACACCCAACTATAAATATGAAATAATTAAGTCATCTTGATATAAATGCATTTGTGGTGAATTTGCCCAGGGTCTTGGAACTGCCATATATCTTTAAGAAGACTAAGCAACAAGCCTTCCTGTGCTCAGAGCACTTAGGGATGCTGCCTCATGCACAATTTTCAAGGTGGCAAGATTTACAGTTGATTAAGCTGCATAGCTCAGTGGCTTTCTCAAAAAAAAAAAAAAAAAAGCTTCTAGGAAGGGATTATTTCTGTGTCCAAAGAGCTCTAGAGAATGGGGAAGGTTGTTCGCAGGCCATAATGTGAATTCCCCGGGCTTGGTACACTGTGCTCACTGAAGCAGATAAAGCAAAGTTAAAGACGCATTTAGAGCTTGAGAATGGCAGCCTTCGTAAGTATCATTCTGTGGAAGGATTTAGGAGGAGGGGAGGGTTATCTGTAGTGCAGGCATTATTTCCTCATACAAAAAGCGAAAACGTGCATAGAGTTCAATGTAAAAAGCCAAAACTCACAATCCCCCAACACACACACACACACACACACACACACACACACACACACCCCTTCCACAAGGAAAATTGCTGAACACACACTCTCAAATTCGAAAGCATGAATCTTCACAGCTCCCAAGTCCCCAAGTCATTATAAAGTTTCCCTTGGGAAACACTGCTCATTCATCTACAAAGGAACAAATTCGCCAGTTCAGCTGGGACAACAGGGAGTGGAGAAGCAGATCCATCCAAAGCCCCACCTTCATCAGAAAGCAGAACCCTGACAAGATACACGCCAAGGCAGATATGAATAGTGAGACTTTTGATCCCCACAATGCTCAGGTTTAGGTACATGAAAAAAGCCTTAAATGGGCAGAGTTAAGGTACCTGCCACACTGCTAAAATGACCCTTGCATGCACAGTGAGAAAGCTCATCTTAGTTCCCACTGCACGTCATGTAAACACTGCTCCTTACATGGAAAATGATACAGAATCCATCACATGCATTGTGTTCAAAAGCATATTATTTAATAAGCCAATGTCACACACTCCTGTCTTGCTAACCACCAACAAATGTCTCCTATTTAAACAGCCCATTCTAGTTATTAAATAACCATATGGCTTTATGTGTTTATCCTGGCCTCGCTCGTTTTGAAAAGAATTCAAGACAATTTACAAAGCCCTGTATAACAGAGCCACTGAACAAATCTTCATTTTCCTTCAACTGGCATGAAGGATGCTGTCAGGGTAATGGAAATCACATCAGTGTCCCAGCTCTGTCACTTGAGTGGCATTTCCATTGTAGTTAAAGAAGCTGAAATCCAGTTCATCAATATTTATCTTGCCATGCTTCAAACTTTCAACTTGGACTCATGTAACCTCAGGCCGACTGAGAGAAAGCCCTTCATAGAAATCAATATAAACATTTACTATAATAATAATAATAGGGAGAAAAGGAGAGGGGGAAGACAAGGGAAAGAAAGAAAGCCAGAGAAAAAGAAAGAAGAAGAAAAGAAAAGAAAGAAATCTTTACAAAGTGCACACTTACTCATTTTTCCCTACACACAAATGGAAAATGAACTTGCTCACACTGGTAGCTCTGCTCTGAAAAGATCCAGTTGAGAGAAGTCTTTTCTTTATTGTTGAGTGTTAAATACTATTTTTTGACCTCTTCTATTTACAACTTGGGCTCTGTGAAGACAGGGCCAAACCCCTTCAGCTCCAATGGGCCACAAAAACAAAAGGCCTTCACCTTTGTTCCACTTACCTCATTTCCCATCAGAACACACTCCTTGTTTTCATGATTTAAGTCGGTCTCCTTTTTCTTGCCCGGTCACCACCATTACCCAATTTATAAGGCTCAACTCTTGCTATTCCAACCATGGTACAATCCCACAATCATTATTCCTAGTCCAAAGAAAGATCATTGGTATTCATAGAAGTGTCTTATTCCTGCATCTTGTTTAACTAGGAAATTCTGTATCAAACGGTCCAAGAAAGAAAACAACCCATCAGGCAAGCTTCAAGCACAACAGGATAATATTCTAGTTATTAAATAATATATGTGCTGATGTAGTAATAATCTACACATAGATTTCTTATTCATAGAGCTCTTTCAATAGAACTTATAAGGCAGTGAGTGGTGGGAGTCAAAAATGAATCATCACTAGGTGAGAAAAATAAGATAAAGGGAAAATGAATTCTAGGGTAAAAGAAATTAATAATAAATAAACAAATGGACAAACATGATTCAGAGATCAGCCAAAATCTCTCAAATGCATGAAATCAGGTTTAGGATAACTTTTGAATGTAGAATGTGTTGTTATGTTGTACTTTGCAAACAGGAAGTGTTAGCGGGAAAACCCTACCTACTGTAAAATTCAGTGTACCTGAAGGCTCTGAAGGATGAAAAAATTCTACCAATTTCTTGGGGAGCCACAATTAAAACCGATGCCATCCTAGAAGTAAATTATCTCCTAAAAATGGAGCCAGATTTTTTGCCATTCGCAATATAAAAGGCAAGAACTCCAGAGACAGGTAGTTTGTTTGACTTGTTAATCTGTATTCTTTTTTTAAGGCCCTCAACAAGTTCTGTCCCAAAGAAGAGGCTTTCTGGGAAGGGCACACGTATTGCACAGAGCAACGGAATTCAGTAAATGCCATTCATTAAAGGATGATCTTAAAATGACAAAGGTTCATAACCTCATCCTGTAATCAAGAAATAGATTGACGCCCATCTGGAAGAGAGTCATTGATCAGGCACCCATAAACACTTTTTGTCCAGTAGCTTTTGGGAGAATAAAGACACAGGGAGTCTGATATTCTACTCTTTTGTAGATCACAAGGGTATGGTGACATTGTTGACACTCTACAGTTGCTTAAGTAGCAAAATTTTCTTCATTTTTCATTCATTGTGCAATTAAAGGTCCAAATAATGGTATTTGTCTGTAATGGAAAAGCAACCTCAGTTCTGCATAGATATGCATTAAAAACGACAAAAGGAGAGCCAGATGTAGTGATTCACATCTGTAATCTCACATTCTGGAAACTTAATCAGGAGGACCATAAGTTCCAGGCTAGCTAGGACTATATAGAAAGACTGTTTTGATATTTAAAAATATAATGTGTGACAGAAGTCCCTTAGTGAAAAAATATTTTTTCTCTTCTAATCCAGAACAGAAAAGGCTCACTCTCAATGGTATTTCCCATGCAGTTATGAGCATACAAAAATTTATACTTAAAAATGAATATAAAATAACTGTCCTCCTAGCTATTAAAAACACAAACAGAGGCAGACATACACCTCAAATCACCCAAAGAAACACCTTTGAGCAGTTTCACATGGATGTTCTCTGACATGAATTCATCGCAAAATAGATATACCAAAGTAGTAGAATTTCATTTTTTACAAATCAGATTGGGACTGGAGAGTTTGTTCAGTGATTAAGTTGCTTCCTGCACAAGCATGAGAACCTGAGGGAGCTTAAGAGCCCCCAGTTCAAATCTCCAGATGTGGTGTAAAACAGCTGGGCATGGCCACATGCCCCTGCAACCCCTGTCCTGCAGGGAGAAGAAAAGTGAGAATTTTCAGAGCCCTACAAGCTCTGGAATCAGTAAAAGGTGACTCCAGCTCAAAACATGGCTGACTGCCTATCATGAGATGAGACACCTCTTGCACATCAGCCAGGATCCAGTTGATACCACAGAGGAAATGGCATGTTTAACGTGAGTGTGCTCTCATGGTGAGCCTGACAACCAAGAAAGTGGCGATAGGTACTGAGTATACTCGATGAATAAACAAAGAAACAAACAAATAAATAAACAAGACCAGGTAGAAGATTGATGGAGTGGGACATCTGATGGTTTACTCTGGTAACAGCAGATGACCATAAGGGGTGCCATAAGAACACATACATGTGCATGCACCTCACACACACATACAAGCAAAAATTAACAATAAAATTTTAAAAAGAACCAGACCAATCCCATCACCATTTAAAAGGTAAGAACTTCTGAGAAAGGCAGATTACGTTACTTTGTGGTCATTGGTCTACATTCATTTCACACAAATTACATAGCAGATCATCTATATTCAGTCAACTCCTAAAAAATAGAACTGAGGGCTGGAGAGATGACATAGAGCTTAAGGCACTTGCCTACAAAGCTAAAGGACCTAGGTTCGATTCCCCAGTACCACGTAAGTCAGATGCTGAAGGTGATACATGCATCTGGACTTCATTTGCAGTGGCTGGAGGCCCTGCCACACCCATTCTTTCTCTGTGTCTCATAAATAAATAAATATATTTTTTTAAAAAAACGGAACAGAAATGAAACCCTAGTTTCATTTCCTATAAAGATTAATGGTCTTATTTATTTATTGAGACAGGGCTGCAAACGGTAGCCATGCTGCCCTTGTACTTACCATGTAGCCCAGCCTAGCTTTGAATGCACACCAATTTTCCTGTCTCATCCAACCAAGTGCTAGGTTCACAGGCATGCACCACCCGCCTCAGCTTACTATTTTTCATCTATAGAGAAATAAATAAGCACCTGTGTGTTGGGATTACAGGCATGTGCCACAATGCCTGGGTTATGGGGATATTAAACCCAAGGCTTTCTGCATACTAGACTCATACTCTACCAACTGAGCTACATCCCCAGCCTCACCACTTTTTTTAATAGTGCCCAGACAAAATCTCAGTGTCTTCAAGCACTTGAAGCTCACTGTTTTGTATGCATTCAGATAGACACATTACAACTTCTAAACATCTGGCAGATCATAATCACCATGTAATGCATCTTGATTCAGATGGCTTTCATATGTTCCAAGCAGATTTCCTTGCTACAGTCAGCTCAAAGGGAACCTTCATCAACTGTGAACCAAAGAGATTTCCTTGGCATCTTCTTTCATCAGTTGGAAGAAGAAATGAATAATTTGGGGATTAGGGAAGAATGAGGATGGAGAATTATGGAGCATTACTGTGTGCACATGTCTTGTCTTGGAAGTTTATTGTCAGTGGAAGAGTCTTTCACACCCATGAAATTGACAAGGAAAATGAGAAACACATTGAGCTATTAACTTGTCACTAGTGGATGTAAATCTAAATAAGAGCACATTCTTTAACTTGCACATTGATCTTGCTATCTGCCTAACAGGGACTTTTGCACATTCTTTTATCATATATGTTTCCAGGCAAGGTATACCAGGAATGTCCCAATTGCTTCCAGTGAAGGATCACCCACATATACACTAATATGTCAGATAAAATTTCTCAGCATGCAGACAGAAATCAGCATGTGAATGACAGTGGTAGGTAACAACCCCATGAAGACTGCCCTTCTTCAAACTGCCTCCCCTGTCAAATAGAATTTCAGGAGTTGGGGAGCTTGGGCAAATGAGAGAGTACTCCCTCATCCACTGCCATTACCACTAGAAGCCTTCAGCAGCCCCTCCCAAACCTCAGGACTAGTTATATAACATTGAAGAAATGCTCTTTTGTGCCCAGAGGGTACATGTGTATGTGTGTGTGGTTGCATATATGTGCACATGCATGTGAAGACAAAAAGTCCATGTTGTGCATCTTCAGCTTCTTCATCATTCATTCTTCACCTTATTTTTTGAGACAAAGTTCTTCACTAAGCTTAGATATCAAGAATTTGGCAGGACTAGCTTGCCAGCATGCCCTAGGATCCACCTGTTTCTCATCTTCCCAGATCTGGGATTACAGGCTTATATCCCTATATCCAGCATTTATGTGGGTTCTGGGGATCTACACTCAGGCGTTCAGGCTCGCATTACCAGCTGAGCCATCACCCCAGTCCAAGACTCCAGGTATTGTATTGTGAAATTGCATGTTGATTTTGTTACTCCACCTACATCTCAATTCTCTCAGTCTTTTCTTTCTGTTTCTGCATTCATACTGGAAATGCCATCCTTCTTAATGTTTCTGTTCACTGAGATGGAGCGAATAATGCCACAAGTCTTGCCTTAGTTTAAGCTTGCTCATCACTTTGCTTTTCATCTTCATTAAGTCCTTTATAAGAGAATCCACTTCTTGGTAAACCCAGAAAACAAAGGTTACCACAAAAATTGTTGGACTACTTAAAACCTTAGGATTTGTGTCATGGTATTTTAGGATTGCTAGGCAGATTTGCATTCAACACTTCTTAATCGGGCTAAGATAATGTCATGCACAGATGGATTTTTTCCCTTGTATGTGGGGATTGTTTGTGTAGTGTATGTATGTATGTAGGTGTATGTGCATATGTATGTGTGCATGTATAGGTCAGAGGTCAGTGTCTATCCACCTTAATTTGAATTCAGGGTCTGTCACTGAACCTACAGTTAAGAGCTCTACTAGTCTAGCTAACCAACAAGACACAAGGATCCCTTGTGTCTACCTCCCCAGAACTGGGATTACATTACACTACCAGGCCCAGACTCAAGTCTCATAAAGAATATTTATTTAAACTGAGTGTGGTGGCACACATCTTTAATCCCAGCACTTGGGAGGCACAGGTAGGAGGATAACCATGAATCAAGCCACCCTGAGACTACATAGTGAATTCCAGCTAAGCCTGGGCTAGAGTGAGACCCTACCTCGAAAAACCAAATTATATATATATTTATATATAATGTATATAGTTATATATAATTTATATATATTTAGAATTTATATATATTATTTATTTAATTATTTGCAAGCAGAGAGAGAGAGAACAGAGACAGAGAGAATGGGCATTCCAAGGTCTCCAGCCACTGCAAATGACATGCTGGGGCATTGAGCCTGGGTCATTAGGCATTGCAGGTAAGCACCTTAACCTAAGCCATCTCTCCAGCCCAAAATTCAGGCCTTCACTTTACCCACTGAGGCAACTTTGTAGCCCCACAGATGGCTTTCTCTAAAGAACAGTAAGTAGGTAAAACATTATGCACTCAAAGAGGTATTTTGTGCGTGTATTCAATTAACTTTAGTCCATTGGTTTAAGCAAATTATAGAACATTTATCACTTCGCTTTGAATAAAATGACATATTTATTTTCTCATAAGAAATAGACATTATCTTGACTTGCAGAACTAGTAACATAAGGAGAATTCATCACACCATACCTCACCTGATAAGTCTTCTACAAGGAGACACTGAGTGACATGCCTCCTGACAGGTATTGTCAAATGTGCTTTTAGATGTGACACAGTTGGTGTCTTCTGAAAGACCACCAAGTTGGACAGCAGATGTGTACACTACATCAATCTTGCCCTTGAAATCTATCATTTATAAGGTTGCAGACTATGATACAAATATCAGCAAGTATTATAAGATTACAATACGGAAAACACTTGATGTTTTAATGTGTTGCTCATTGTTTGACTTTCACAACAAAAGACATTCATCTTTGCTTCTTAGGACCCTGGACATAGAATGTATTTCCATGTATGCTATTTTCACGTTTTCCCTTGGGCTTTATGGATTTACACTCATTACCATATAACTCATAGAACATCCAATACAAAGCAAACCCTTCAACAGTCACATTCAGTTATGTGCCAGAGGTTTAACCCTCATCCAATAAATTTCACAGACATCACATGAATCCATCCAGATGTTCATACAAGCAAAACCAATCTTCTTCCCCTCCAATTTTGGCTCTGAGAAAAGCGGGAGAATTACTGTGTTTGGAGTCATGGCCCTTGTAAGTACAGAACTCCCACTGAGATCAAAGAAGCAAACCAAGGCAACAAGGTTGGGGCCCCAAATCCTTGCTTTCAACACATAAACTCAAAGCCAAATGGGAAATAAAAGGCAAGTTGGTGAGAAACAGTGCTGGCCCACGATGGATGTGCAAGCTTCCCATCAAACAGTGGGCTTGTCACCAAGAATGGCATTATGAGACACAAGGATTTGAAAGATAACTCTCAGCCTAACATTAAAGTGAAATTATTTTAGAAAGTGAAGACATGATCCTTCTGCCTGTATAGAGTAACATGTGCAAAGATTTGGCTTCATTTGTGAAATAAGACAATCACTAGTATGTTACATGTGGTTCAAAGGAGAAATGTCCTAAGTGACAGATTGAGCAATAATAGATGGTACAGGTGATTAATGATGGAAAGATAAGAGTTAGGTAAATATATTGGTAGATGATGGAAAGATACATAGTAGATATATGGTATACACTTGATAATGATAGATGAGAGAGATTAGATAGATAGATAGATAGATAGATAGATAGATAGATAGATACATGCATACATACCTACAGTAAGGAATTCCATTGATGGACTAGATTATATGTAGGTAAAAATGGTTTATTCACAGAAGAAGCATCAACTAAGACAGTAGGTACAGGAATATGACAGAACACAGCAAAGCTATTCTAAAGGTACCTCATGTTCTATCAGTGTAGAGTCTAATTAACTGAGATAAAGAGAAGAAATTAATGTATTTTCTTTTTATACATGTGTGTGCATGTATGAGTGTTGCTATGTGTATGGATGCATGTGTATGTAAGTTCATGTGTACAGATGTGTGTGGACAAAAGAGGCCAATACCAGGTATCTTCCTCAACAATTCTCCATCTTACTTTGAGACAGGGTCTCACTGAATGTGGATCTCACGGCTTCAGCTAGACTAGCTAACCAGCAGAGCCTAGGGATTTTCCGGTTTCTATGTATTTTCCCCAGTGCTGAGATTATAGGCATATACTGCTGTGCCTGTGTGTGTGTGTGTGTGTACATGTGTGTACATGTGTGCACATTTAGAGGCCAGAGGTTGATATCAGAAGTCTTCCTAGATTGCTCTCTACCACAATCAGGTCCTCATGCTTGCATGGCAGGTGTTTTACAAATTAATACATTTCTTCAGGCCTACAAAGGTATCTGTAGCCATTACATAGCATCCTTGGGGAACAAGATTGCCTGCTAGGATACATCACTTGACAGTAAGTCACTGTATTCTCTTGAATGACAGAGAGAATGACCTTCCAGTTCACCATGCTGATCCCACAATATGGAACCCAACATAGGAGAGAAAAAAGCATTTTTTCCAATGAGTAACAAATGACCATGCTGCTAAATCACTCAGATAGAAAATGAATTATATATACTTTATTTCCCTAAAGGTGAGGTATGATGTAATTTACAGAAGAAAACAATGGAATGCATGAGTTTTGTTCATTTATTTCAAATATTCATTGCTCAACTATCATGGATGAAAAACTATTCTGGGCTCAAGCTTTTCACCACAGTGAAAAAAGTCCAAAATTCTTTACTTCATAAAGCTGTTTTGTCTTTGTGTTTGTGTTTCCATCTATTATATTTCCATCAATTTGTCACCTGTCTACTATCTATCTACCTGTCACCTGTTTATTACCTATCTACCATCTATGGTCTATCTATATATCTTCCCGTAATAAATCTATTTATTGGATTTCTTCTCTGTTAAGGTGATGGAAGTATAAGAAATTGAAGAGATAACTACACAATGTCACAACTGAGTGTGGTGGGAACAATGAAGCATGTGAGAGGGTGAGGGAATGATGGAAAGGCATGATTGAAAAGGTTGCATCTGTGTGAACATCGCAATGAAAAAAGCGGATGAGCTGAGTGTCTCTCCAGAGAAGGAGCCTGGTGGGTAGTAGAACAAACAGCCTTGAGTAGAGTAGAAGAGAAAGAGAGAACACTGGAGACAGAGATGGGGCTATTGGGACTAAAGAAAGGACTAGTCTGAGATGGGAATGCATCACGAAGCTTAAAGTAGATAGTCCTATGATACACTTGTATCATAAAAAGGTATTAAATGTAGATATTAAACTGCTTGGAACATGAGTGAGTCTTGGAGGTCTGCCATGGTGCTGATACACTCAAACATGGAGGAAAATCATGACACAAATCACAGATGAGGGTGGAGTTAGGTGAGGAGAAGAGAACATAAAAGGATTGTGAATGTGGACCCTTCAGGCTTTGCAAATGGTAACCAGAAATGACCAGAAAGTGTATGACTTATAACAATGCTTTTGATCACCTAATTTTTGAAAATACTTATCAAAAAACTGTATGGCCAGCCTTACTTCTTCATTTTCTCATGCTTCTGTCCTGATAATTTACAAAATTCCTTTTATTTCGTCAGTGTTTTTGTTTATTTTGGGACAGCAAGAGTCTGTGTGGGCCAGGCTGCCCTCTAACTCCCAATCCTCTTGACTCATCTTCCTTAGTACTAGAATTACAGGTGTATACCACATCTGACTATAAAAAAGGTTTTTAAAATTGTTGATCCATAAGCTTCAAATAATAGGGAGGTGGTGATTCAAACTTCAGTGTGACTTGGTTGTTAAGTGATTCCAGAATCAGTATCAAGTATTTGCAATCTCAATTTCCCTCTCTCTCCTTCACCACGAAGCCCATTAAACTACTCAAAGGGGAAAACCTACACAGTAGTTAATGAATCCCAAAGAAATGCCCATTGCAACTATCTTCACATCTATCCTGACATGGTAATTTCCAAAGGAAATGGCAAAGTTTAGTTAATAGGTAAGATTCATGTCCAAGAATCCTAGATAAAAGGCAACCCTAAAAATTTGGCAGCTATAGAATTACATTCTAACATTTCTGATGGAGTTTCTGTTTTTATTTCTATTTTGTTATATTAACTTATTAACAAATGTATGAAGTAGCTTAAATAAAGTACAGTTAAATATTATTTTTATTTTCCAGTTTTGACAATTTTACACACACACACACACACACACACACACACACACACACATTGTATTTTTATCCCCACAGTTACCTTCTCTCTCACCCTGCCCCTCCACTAAAGCCTTTCTTCTGATGGAGTTTCTCATGGTACTGTGACAAGCTGATCTGGTCTTGTTTTCAGACAAAAGAAATTTATTTCATTGCTTGTGAAACTGAAAGAATCGGGTAAACTTTTATCTCAACTGCAATATAGTTCAACAATCTAGAATCCTAATGGTGAAATTTTCTTTCATTGCAATGTTTAAAAAAGAGGACAAATAAATGTCTTCTATTTAAATTATCTTCAATTCTGCAAAATATAAATCTCTTGATGGGATAAAGAGAAAACAGGTGATTAAATAATAGACAATACTAATGTAACAAATTATTGTCCATATATTGTGAGTCATATACACATAAATATGTTAAAATATGTTCTATATATATGCAAATATTCTACAACACCACCTACTATGATGACACAAATTATCTAAAATTCCAGTTGAAGAATAATTAATATAATACATTCTGAATAATGTCTTGTCAGAACAAATGCATAGATTATAATATACAAAAGAGGAAATGGATCATAAACTAGCAATTGTATTTCTGCTCACGATCTTTACAGTCAGAAGTAAGCAAAACATTTCTACTAAGTTACTTCATATTCACATAAGAATTCCACTTTTGAATGGCAGGCGTGTATTAAATGACACAATGCCAGCATAATCAGTTTTAAGTCTAGGAATATTATTTTATAATTATTACCTAAAGATAACGTATCTAGGGCTGGGAAGATGGCTCAGCACTTAAAGATGCTAACCTGCAAAGCCTGCTGGATGGTATTCAATTCCCTAGCCAAACATGTAAACCAGATGCACAAAGTGGCACAAGTGTCTGGATACATTTATAGTGGCAAGAGACACTGACATGTCTTCTGCTCTCTCTCAAATAAAAAAATAAAATATATTTTTAAAAATAATCTGTAAACCGGGCATGGTGGCACACGCCTTTAATCCCAGCACTCAGGAGGCAGAGAGGTAGGAGGATCGCCATGAGTTCAAGGCCACCCTGAAACTATGTAGTTAATTCCAGGTCAGCCTGGACCAGAGTGAAACACTACCTCAAAAAAACAACAAAAAAAAGTAATAATCTGTAAAAAAGACCATTCAAATAATGTTTCTGATAATTTATGTCATATTTATGAAAATATTTTTAAAATATTCATTATTAATTATTTCAATATAAATATCCCAAGTAAAATTTTTGTTAAAAAACTAAAGGAGGTCTGGAGAAATTGCTCAGTGGTTAAGGTGCTTGCCTGTAAAGTCTAACAACCTGAGTTCAATTTCCCATTAGCCACATAAAGCCAGATGCACAAACTTACACATGCATCTGGAGTCCGTTTGCAGTGGCTAGAGGCCCTGGCAAGCCCATTCTCTTTGTATGCCTCTCTTATCTCTCTCTCTCTCTCTCTCTCTCTCTCTGATTGTAAATAAACAAACAAATAAATAAACAAAATATTTAAGAAAACTAAAGTATGCTTCAAATTTAGACCAGCTAGTAATAGTTATCAAATGAACTTTATTATGCCAAAGTTGCTCTAATTACTTAGCTAACTTTGTAAATGTCATGATCTACATAATCAAAATTCTATCACATATATATTCACATATGTGCATTTTTAAAGATTTAGATAATAGGGGGCTGACATCAGACTCAAAACATATGAATGAGTATGAAAATTGAGTGTGTGTGTGTGTGTGTGTGTGTGTGTGTGTGTCTAAGGATAGCAAGGATTATGTAAAATGTAAAAGAGGGATTTAAAGAATCAAAGTATTTAATAAAAATTCTTACAAACTAAAATGAAGTATCTACAAAATAACATATGTAAAATATAGAATATATTAACTATTGTAATTGGAAGACTTTTCTTCAAAAACATTTTTATTTAAAAATTACTAAGAGCTATGAGTATATCTGAATAAAAGCATGAATGTTTAGTGTCCACAAAGCCAGGTGTTTAATCCCCAGCATAAAAAAATGTAATTACAGAACAGAGAGAAAAACAAGATAGTATGTATCACTATAGATCCCTCTATCTTGATTTCAATGGTATCTATATTAACTATATCTATGCATGAGACAAAGTGTCATAAAAATGTATACATACTTTGTACCAAGGGTTAGTATTTTTCTTTTGATATTATTCTATAATGGTGTAAAATGGAACCTGTAAAGAAATTTGATCATATGTGATTTCCTTCTACTCTTGTTGCAACTTTCTTTGAACTTAAATTATAAAATTAAAAAAAACACTTTTTAAAATATTAACACTATTACAGACAACATACCTTAGAACATTGCTTGTGATTCTGGCACCAAACCAAGGAACCATTGTTCTGCAAAAGGAGAGAAACATTAGCCTATTAGATGATTTTCTAATTTTCTAACAAAAAGTATATATTTTTTAAATTGCTGCATCAATAAAAGAACAATCTTGCAATATTGGTGGTTTTCTCTTCCTAAGATAGCTAGGCAACCACTCTACCATTAAGCTATAACTCCAACCATAGAAAATGTGTTTCCAGTGTAAGTTTTAGTTTCTCATTGACTTCATGATAAAAACAAACACATGGGCTAGAGAGACAGCTTAACGATTAAGGCATTTGCCTACAAAGCCAAAGGAATCCTGGTTTGATTCCCCAGGACCCATGTAAGCCAGATGCACAAGGTGGCACATGCATCTGAAGTTCCTTTGCAGTGGCTGGAGGCCCTGGCACACCCATTCTCTCTGTCTCTGTCTCTGTCTCTCTCTCTCTCTCTCTCTCTCTCTCTCTGTCTATCTATCTCTCTCTCTACCTCTTTCTCTCTCTCAAATAAAATAAAATAAATAAAACAGTTAAAAAGTTTAAAACAAAACACATATAAGATAATAAAGAGTCCTAGATGTCTAATGTGAAAGGGCCTCAGCTCTCTTGCTCTGCAGAGCAGTACAAAAAAGAAAAGAAAAACAGTCCTAGCACAACATTTCTTCCACAGTGATAAGATTTGGTCAACTTAAAAATTTTTTTATTTCTTTATGTATTTGATAGAGAGAGAAAGAGATAGAGAATGGGTGCACCAGGGCCTCCAGCCACTGCAAATGAACTCCAGATGCACGCATCCCCTTGTGCATCTGGCTTAGGTGGGTCCTGGAGAATGAACTGGGATCCTTTGGCTTTGCAGGCAAACACCTTACTGCTAAGCCATCTCTCCAGCCCAGTTTTGGTCAATTTATAAATTGGGCTTCTTAGAGAGTTCTGATAGCAATCAATTTATGGAAATAAGACTCTGAGCTTGGGAGTGATAACCCATGTGCCACGACTTCCCAAGTTCTCTTACTAGATACATGTCTATGAACAATAGACTTAATATCCCTCTGCCTCAATGCAGCCACCTGTAAAGATATGTAACAACAATATGGCACGTCAGCATGTCATTGGGAAAGCTAAATGAAATAATATGCAGTCAGGCATCCTGAGTTATTTTGTCACTGTGTAAATACCATAGTATAGAATGGGATTATATAATAAAGCATAAAACATACCTAGGCTTATGGACTAGACATCAATCTTATATTACCAACTTCTGAGTTCTTTAGGCAAATATACTACACAGTAAATATTTGTACATATAAAATGGCACATTAGATATATCAGAAAATATAGGCCAAAGGAAGTGTTGAAATCCATTGTAATTGTATAGGTTCACTGTCCCTGAATACACAAAGTAATTGTGTGCAAAAGGAGCAATGCTGAAGGTATCACATACCTGATTTGAAATTATATCAAAGGTCCATGGTAACGAAAGCAGCATGGTGGTGGCACAAAAATAGACATGGGGGCAAGAGGAAATGCAACTTTGACTTATTTATTTATTCAGCTTTTTGTTTGTTTATATATTTATTTATAGGCTAGGTCTTGCTAGGTTTACTAGGCTAATTTCTAAGCCCCAATCTGAAAGGAATCTTCACTCTTAGCTTCTTAGTAGCTGGGACTACAGGTATACACCACTGCGTCTATTACTATTGTTATTATTTTAAGTGCATTAATGTGACAGGCAATTGCCTTGGTAATTTATAGATTCAACCCACTGATTCATCTCAGATAACAAAACAAACTTCTCTTACTCATTTTACATTAACCTTATTCATAGGCTTAGAAAAGGAAGGGAGGGAAGGAGGGAGGGAGGGACAGAGGAAAGAAATAAGGAAGAAAGGAAAGAAGGAAGGAAGGGAGGGAGGGATATCCATATTGATAATCCTAGAAAAAAAGGTACAAACTGGTCTGGATACTTCTGAATATGATCAGGAAGCAACAGACTTCCTAGGATTGCTAGGATGTTCTAGAGAACATCAGAGGAGATCTATCAATAAAATAGATAACCAAGTTACGGTGGAGTTTTATTTATTGGTGGGAATATATTTTAGTAAATGCCAGTGTTATTTTTAAAAAATAAAACCACAGAGGATTAGAGCAATGAGAATTCCTGGCATGGCCACAATAATTAGCTTCCTTTTCCCCTTTGCCTGTGGGAAAAATGACTAAACTTTAACAACTAAAAACAGAACCCAACAAAGATATCCTTCAACCAGGGGACTCCACTTTCCACAAGCAATCCCTCTATCTGACCAATACAAACCTTCTCTTTCAGAACTTACATGCTTCTGATCTGATGGGCTCATCCACACCCATCAGACAGTTTTTAAAGATTTAGATAATAGGGGCTGACATCAGACTCAAAACATATGAATGAGTATGAAAATTGAGTGTGTGTGTGTGTGTGTGTGTGTGTGTGTGTGTCTAAAGATAGCAAGGATTATGTAAAATGTAAAAGAGGGATTTAAAGAATCAAAGTATTTAATAAAAATTCTTACAAACTAAAATGAAGTATCTACAAAATAACATATGTAAAATATAGAATATATTAACTATTGTAATTGGAAGACTTTTCTTCAAAAACATTTTTATTTAAAAATTACTAAGAGCTATGAGTATATCTGAGTAAAAGCATGAATGTTTAGTGTCCACAAAGCCAGGTGTTTAATCCCCAGCATAAAAAAATGTAATTACAGAACAGAGAAAAACAAGATAGTATGTATCACTATAGATCCTCTATCTTGATTTCAATGGTATCTATATTAACTATATCTATGCATGAGACAAAGTGTCATAAAAATGTATACATACTTTGTACCAAGGGTTAGTATTTTTCTTTTGATATTATTCTATAATGGTGTAAAATGGAACCTGTAAAGAAATTTGATCATATGTGATTTCCTTCTACTCTTGTTGCAACTTTCTTTGAACTTAAATTATAAAATTAAAAAAAACACTTTTTAAAATATTAACACTATTACAGACAACATACCTTAGAACATTGCTTGTGATTCTGGCACCAAACCAAGGAACCATTGTTCTGCAAAAGGGAGAGGAAACATTAGCCTATTAGATGATTTTCTAATTTTCTAACAAAAGTATATATTTTTTAAATTGCTGCATCAATAAAAGAACAATCTTGCAATATTGGTGGTTTTCTCTTCCTAAGATAGCTAGGCAACCACTCTACCATTAAGCTATAACTCCAACCATAGAAAATGTGTTTCCAGTGTAAGTTTTATTTTCTCATTGACTTCATGATAAAAACAAACACATGGGCTAGAGAGACAGCTTAACGATTAAGGCATTTGCCTACAAAGCCAAAGGAATCCTGGTTTGATTCCCCAGGACCCATGTAAGCCAGATGCACAAGGTGGCACATGCATCTGAAGTTCCTTTGCAGTGGCTGGAGGCCCTGGCACACCCATTGTCTCTGTCTCTGTCTCTCTCTCTCTCTATCTATCTCTCTCTCTGCCTCTTTCTCTCTCTCAAATAAAATAAAATAAATAAAACAGTTAAAAAGTTTAAAACAAAACACATATAAGATAATAAAGAGTCCTAGATGTCTAATGTGAAAGGGCCTCAGCTCTCTTGCTCTGCAGAGCAGTACAAAAAAGAAAAAGAAAAACAGTCCTAGCACAACATTTCTTCCACAGTGATAAGATTTGGTCAACTTAAAAATTTTTTTTTATTTCTTTATGTATTTGATAGAGAGAGAAAGAGATAGAGAATGGGTGCACCAGGGCCTCCAGCCACTGCAAATGAACTCCAGATGCACGCATCCCCTTGTGCATCTGGCTTAGGTGGGTCCTGGAGAATGAAACTGGGATCCTTTGGCTTTGCAGGCAAACACCTTACTGCTAAGCCATCTCTCCAGCCCAGTTTTGGTCAATTTATAAATTGGGCTTCTTAGAGAGTTCTGATAGCAACCAATTTATGGAAATAAGACTCTGAGCTTGGGAGTGATAACCCATGTGCCACGACTTCCCAAGTTCTCTTACTAGATACATGTCTATGAACAATAGACTTAATATCCCTCTGCCTCAATGCAGCCACCTGTAAAGATATGTAACAACAATATGGCACGTCAGCATGTCATTGGGAAAGCTAAATGAAATAATATGCAGTCAGGCATCCTGAGTTATTTTTGTCACTGTGTAAATACCATAGTATAGAATGGGATTATATAATAAAGCATAAAACATACCTAGGCTTATGGACTAGACATCAATCTTATATTACCAACTTCTGAGTTCTTTAGGCAAATATACTACACAGTAAATATTTGTACATATAAAATGGCACATTAGATATATCAGAAAATATAGGCCAAAGGAAGTGTTGAATTCCATTGTAATTGTATAGGTTCACTGTCCCTGAATACACAAAGTAATTGTGTGCAAAAGGAGCAATGCTGAAGGTATCACATACCTGATTTGAAATTATATCAAAGGTCCATGGTAACGAAAGCAGCATGGTGGTGGCACAAAAATAGACATGGGGGCAAGAGGAAATGCAACTTTGACTTATTTATTTATTCAGCTTTTGTTTGTTTATATATTTATTTATAGGCTAGGTCTTGCTAGGTTTACTAGGCTAATTTCTAAGCCCCAATCTGAAAGGAATCTTCACTCTTAGCTTCTTAGTAGCTGGGACTACAGGTATACACCACTGCGTCTATTACTATTGTTATTATTTTAAGTGCATTAATGTGACAGGCAATTGCCTTGGTAATTTATAGATTCAACCCACTGATTCATCTCAGATAACAAAACAAACTTCTCTTACTCATTTTACATTAACCTTATTCATAGGCTTAGAAAAGGAAGGGAGGGAAGGAGGGAGGGAGGGACAGAGGAAAGAAATAAGGAAGAAAGGAAAGAAGGAAGGAAGGGAGGGAGGGATATCCATATTGATAATCCTAGAAAAAAAGGTACAAACTGGTCTGGATACTTCTGAATATGATCAGGAAGCAACAGACTTCCTAGGATTGCTAGGATGTTCTAGAGAACATCAGAGGAGATCTATCAATAAAATAGATAACCAAGTTACGGTGGAGTTTTATTTATTGGTGGGAATATATTTTAGTAAATGCCAGTGTTATTTTTAAAAAATAAAACCACAGAGGATTAGAGCAATGAGAATTCCTGGCATGGCCACAATAATTAGCTTCCTTTTCCCCTTTGCCTGTGGGAAAAATGACTAAACTTTAACAACTAAAAACAGAACCCAACAAAGATATCCTTCAACCAGGGGACTCCACTTTCCACAAGCAATCCCTCTATCCTGACCAATACAAACCTTCTCTTTCAGAACTTACATGCTTCTGATCTGATGGGCTCATCCACACCCATCAGACAGAAAGACCAATAGCCACAGAGTCCACTGGCTGCATGGCATGCATTCTATTGGGTGATGGGGTTGGGAAGACAGCTCTGTGGTTAAAGGTGCTTACTTATAAAGCCTGACAGCTTGGGTTCGATTCCCCAGTATTCACATAAAGCCAGATGTACAAAGTAGCACATGCATCTGGAATTTGTTTGCAATGGCAAGAGGCCCTGGCTTGTGCTCTCTCTCTCTCTCTCTCTCCTTCTTTCCTCACAAATAAATGAATAAATGCAAATATTTTTAATTGGTGTTGGGAAGGTTGCTCAATGGATTCATTGCTTGCATGCAAGTGTGAAGACCAGAGTTCAGACACCCAGCACCCATGCAAATGCCAGACAGGTGTGGAGGCCCTCATGTAACCCCAGTATATGGGAGGCAGAGACAGGGGATCCACTGGGCAAGCTGGCTACAAACACTCATACCCATGGATTACCTCAATCAAGGCATTTTCATTTTCAGTGAATTTCCCATATTTTTCCATAAAATGAAAAGGCACAACATTAGAAAGAAATATTTAGGGCTAGAGAGATTGCTTAGTGGTTAAGGCACATGCCTGTGAAGACTAAGGACCCAGATTCAATTCCCCAGAACCCATGTAAGCCAGATGCACATGATGGCACATGCATCTGGAATTCCTTTGCAGTGGTTAGAGATCCTGGTGTGCCCATTCTCTCTAGCTGTTTCTGTCTCTTTCTGCTTATCAAATAAATAAATAAATAAATAGAAAATTTAAATATTTTAAAAAAGAAATATTTAGGGCAATAGCAAGCAAACAATAAGGACAATTATGATTATGAGTTTTTTTCATTTTGAAGACATTATAGGATGCTTGAGAAGATTAAAAATATAATCCAGGCAAAGTATGTAGAAAAAGGGTTAGCGCTAAATTGGATGTCAGAGGGGGAAAAAGGCTGTTTTTAATACCAGCAGGATTTTGCTATTTTCCTGTTAGTTTTGTTCATAGGAGCAGGGGATTATCTTAGACTTAAATTTTCTAGTTATAATGGACAAAAGTCATGCTAGATAAATTAATCCAATGTTATCACTGAGATTCAAAAGTATTTGTGTTTGTAAATGCTAAAATGAGGTATTTGTAATAAAAGTGGTGCCTATCATGTAATTTTCCCCCATGAGAGTTAGCAATCTACCAACATTTACAATTTGCTGCTTGGGAAGTGGTTAGAATTTGTGCTTTCCTTTGAGTGGTCTGCCCATTTTACATTTCTATCCTGGATTTTCTACCATTTTCTTGTCAATTGAGCAGATATTAGTATCAGCAACATTTACTAATCATGTGTCTGCTGCAAAATTTCGCCACTTTATCGTTTATCTTTTGGACTCCATTTGCCATGGGGTCTTTCTTACGAAGCCATTTTCTATACCACCTCATTGGGAATACACACATACATACATTTTTGTCACCAAAAATAAAAGTACCTCTGCTTCCTTTTACTATTTTGAGTTTCCTGTTTTGCTTTAAACAATTCCACTCCTCCCTGGTTTTATAGATTTCTGTGCTCTTTTGGAATTAATTCATCAGCATTTATCATATGATTTATCACTACAAGGAAGTTCTAAGAAAACCTGCCTCATGGCCTCTGGGAGGTTGGCAAAAACACCCATTCACACAGGGCACTTTGCTTTTAGGCCAGGTGTGTATGCTCATTGAACTTTAAAAAGGCACTTGTGTTGCTCACCTGTAATGCTCTTTCAGCAGAAGAGTGATAGAAAATTACCAGAATGCAGTACATTGCAACACTCCACCTAAGGGAAGGTCTTTGTCTGATTACAATGGCCTTCATACACTAAGCCACTTGACAACCAAAATAAAATGCAGTATTTACAATGAAGTCTTGTTCTGGCTTAAGGCCAGCAGAGATAAAGAGGCAGAGAACATTAAGCTAGAAAGAGGCTTGCCTCTAGAATCATTATAGTAACCTCCAGGTAGGATCAGGCAGTGGGGCTTTTGTAATTTATGAAGATTACATCCTGTGTTTTATTGGCTTAACTGGATAAAACATGAATGGTAGTTGAGCCAACTTTCAAAGAGCTTATATATGTCAGTCAACTGCATCCAACCATCCTTTCAGTGACATTTTCAAAGTCTCCCATTTATAACCTTTTTTCCCCTGAAAGAAAACTAATTATTTAAAAGCTTCAAGTAAAGAAAACACTTTCTTCACTCAAAGAAAACTCACAAAAGATGGATAAAGATAGATGAAAATGGATTGTCTAGATAATTTAAAAGAGAATTATCAAAGATCGGCACTTTCCATATTTCTATACCAGGTGTTGGTGTGGAAGAGCCAAGAGTACTCATCAGTGGCAGTCCTAGCAACACAGTGTGGAGCTGCTTTTCAGTCACAGTACAGAGGTCTGAAAGCAACAATCAAAGAAAATCCACAATAAGTCTTAACTTTTACATTCAACACCATGAAATACCCAAATTAGCTGTGATTTTCAAATGCCAATCTGGTTACCATGGTTGATGTGTTTGTATGGTGGTTTGAATGAATTGCCCCCCATAACCTAAGGTGTTTTCAATGCTTGGTCTCCAGCTGGTGGCAACTTGGGACATGGAGCCTTGCTAGAGGAGATGTGTCACTGGTGGCAGACCTTGAAGTTTATTAGCCCAGTTTGACAGTACTTAGAGCACCTCCCCGCTCTTGCTTGCTGTCAGCTGCTGTGGCAAGAAGTGATGCCCATCCTCGGCTGTGCATGCTTTTCTGCCATGATGAAACTTCTCCTCGATACTGGAAGCCAAAATAAACCCTTTCTTATCAGTTGCTTCTGATCAGGTTCTTGTCCCAGCAACAAAAAGGATAACTACAACAGATTTCTTTTTTTTTTATTGACAGCTTTCATACTTACATACAAAAAAAAAAAATCTGATATTTCCCTCCCCTCCCCCATTCCACTTTAGAACTCCAATCTCCATCATATACCCTCCCTCTCTCCATTAGTCTCTCTTTTATTTTGATATCATCATCTTTTTCTTCTATTTTGAGGGTCTTGCAGAGGTATTGCTAGGCACTGCAAGGTCATGGATATCGAGGCCAATTTCTGTCTGGGCAGTTGCATTGTAAGAAGTAATACCCTTCCTTTGGCTCTTCCATTCTATCCGCCCCCTCTTCCGCAATGGTCCCTGAGCCCTAGAGGGTGTGACAGAGATGTTTCAGTGCTGGGCACTCCTCCATCCCTTCTTCTCAGCACTATGTTGCCTTTTAGGTCATCCCAGTGGTCATTGCCATCTGAAAAGAGAAGCTTCTCTAACCAGAAGTGAGAGTAGCATTAATATGTGAATATGAGCATTAAGTGTAGTATTTTCAGGGCAGCTTGGTGGGAATAATATACATTTAGTCAGACAAGAGCAGGCTGTATACCCCTAAGGCTCCTGACCTCACCTACCACAGACTTTTGCTTAGGTTTTTCAGTACCAGGTATGTATTCCCTCCCATAGAGAGGGCCTTCAGTCCAATTATGGAGCAGTTGGTTACCCCAAGAGTAGACAAGCCACTATTGCACCCATTCAGGCATTGAGCCTGTCTGGCCAAGCTTGAATTTTCAGTGTCCACTGTTTTCACTGCTGTTGACTTTTGTCTCCCATGCGGCTGCAGGCAGTGCAGCTTTTTCCAGCTTTCAGTTGGCTGGTCTACAGGGAGAAGGTTTTCTGCTCAGCACCAGCTTGCTTTCTCAGTGACCTTGCCTCTCAGGCAAGAGATGTCTTCAGCAATAGGGTCTTACTATCTGTTTCTCAAGGGAAACCAAGGGCTTTGGCAAAAGCCTTTAATGTTTTGGAGGCTACCGGGACCTCCTTGGCCAACAACTCACTGGAAGGTATCCCATCCCAGGTACTGAGAATGTTCTAGTAACAGTCTAAAGCTTCTAGATGTGCCATTATTCAAAAAAGTAATTTTACATAAGTCTTATTCACAATATCTTGAATTTAGATTGACCCTCCCCCTGCCCTTCTTTTATGCATTCTCTTCCCATGGCCTCGCTTAGGCCATTCCCCTCCCTGTAATCAGTTCTTCTACTTACATATGTGCAATACCATACACTTAAGTCCTTCCCTTTCCTCCCTCCCTTATAGCCTTTTACCAGCTTACTGGTTTCTGGTACCTATTTTTGGTTCCAGTTTACACACAATTCTATACATTTGTAGCTAGGATCCACATATGAGAGAGAACATGTGACGTTTGGCTTTCTGAGCCTGGGTTACCTCACTCAGTATAATCCTTTCCAGATCCATCCATTTCCCTGCAAATTTCATAACTTAATTTTTCTTTACTGCTGAGTAGAACTCCATTGTGTAAATGTACCACATCTTTATTATCCATTCATCTGTGGAGGGACATCTAGGCTGGTTCCATTTCCTAGCTATTGTGAATAGAGCAGCAATAAACATGGTTGTGCAAGTATCTCTAAGGTAGTGAGAAGAGTCCTCTGGATATATGCCTAGGAGTGCTAGAGCTGGATCAAATGGTAAATCTATTTCTAGCTGTCTCAAGAACCTCCACACTGATTTCCACAATGGCTGCACCAGATTACATTCCCACCAACAGTGTAGAAGTGTTCCTCTTTTTCCGCATCCACGCCAACACTTATTGTCATTTGTTTTCTTGATAGTAGCCATTCTGACAGGAGTGAAATGGAATCTCAAAGCGGTTTTAATTTGCATTTCCCTAATGGCTAAAGATGTGGAACACTTTTTTAGATGTTTATATGCCATCTGTATTTCATCTTCTGTGAATTCTCTATTTAGTTCCATAGCCCATTTTTTAACTGGGTTGTTTGAATTCTTATTATTCTGTTTTTTTAAGTTCTTTGTATATTGTGGATATTAATCCTCTGTCAGATGTATAGCTGGCAAAGATTTTCTCACATTCTGTAGGTTGTCTTTTTGCTCTATTCACAGTGTCCTTTGCTGTACAAAAGCTTTGTAATTTCATAAGGTCCCAGTGGTTGATTAGTTGTTTTATTCCCTGAGCAATTGGAGTTATATTCAGAAAGTCCTTGCCTATGCCAATATGTTGAAGGGTTTCCCCTACCTTTTCCTCTAGCAGTTTCAGAGTTTCAGGTCTGATATTAAGGTCCCTGATCCATTTGGACTAGACTCTTGTGCATGGAGAGAGACAAGGATCTATGTTTATCCTTTTACATACAGATGTCCAGTTTTCCCAGCACCACTTGTTAAAGAGGCTATCTTTTCTCCAATTAATATTTTTAGCATTTTTGTCAGAAATCAGGTGTGGGTCTTCTATTCTGTTCCATTGATCTACCCGTCTGTCCTTGTGCCAGTACCATGCTGTTTTTGTTACTAGGGCTTTGTAATATAACTTAAAATCAGGTATGGTTATACCACCTGCCTGATTTTTTTTTGCGCAAAATTGTTTTAGCTATTCGAGGTTTTCTGTGTTTCCAGATGAATTTTAGGATTGTTTTTTCTATTTCTGTGAAGAATGCTATTGGGATTTTAATGGGGATTGCATTAAATGTGTAGATTGCTTTTGGTAAGATTGACATTTTCACAATATTGATTCTTCCAATCCAGGAGCATGGGATGTCTTTCCATTCCCTTGTGTCTTCAGCAGCTCGAGTTTTTTAAAGTTCTCATTGTAGAGATCCTTCACTTCCTTGGTTAAGTTTATTCCAAGGTATTTTATTTATTTATTTTTTTGAGACAATTGTGAATGGGAGAGATTCCCTGATTTCATCCTCTGCACGTTTGTTGTTAGTGTATAGAAAAGCTACTGATTTCTGTGTGTTTATTTTGTATCCTGCTACATTGCTAAAAGTGTTTATCAGCTCTAACAGTTTGCTGGTAAAGTCTTTAGGGGCTGTTATGTATAGAATCATATCGTCTGCAAATAATGATAATTTGATTTCTTCCCTTCCAATTGGTATCCCCTTTATGAGTGTCTCTTGCCTTATTGCTATGGCTAAGACTTCCAGTACTATATTAAATAGAAATGGGGAAAGTGGACACCCTTGCCTTGTTCCTGAATTTAGAGGAAAAGCTTCAAGTTTTTCCCCATTTAGTATTATGTTGGCTGTAGGTTTGTCATAAATAGCTTTTATTATGTTGAGATATGTTCCTTCTATTCCCAGTTTCTGTAATACTTTCTCCATGAAGGGGTGTTGGATTTTGTCAAATGCCTTTTCTGCATCTATTGAGATGACCATGTGACTTTTGTCCTTCAGACCATTTATATGGTGTATTACATTTATGGATTTGTGTATGTTGAACCATCCCTGCATCTCTGGGATAAAGCCTACTTGGTCAGGGTGAATAATCTTTCTGATATATTCTTGTATTCTGTTTGCCAGTATTTTGTTGAGAATTTTTGCATCTATGTTCATGAGGGAGATTGGTCTATAGTTTTCTTTTTTTGATCTGTCTTTGTCCGGTTTGGGTATCAGGGTGATGCTGGCTTCATAGAAGGATTTCGGTAGAATTCCTTACTTTTTCTATTTTATGGAAAAGTTTGAGAAGCATTGGTGTTAGATCTTCCAGGAATGTCTGGTAAAATTCAGCAGTGAATCCATGTGGGCCTGGGTTTTTTTTAGTTGGGAGACTTTTTATGACTGCCTGGATCTCTGTGGTTGTTATAGGTCTATTTAAATGGTTTATCTCATCGTGATTTAATTTTGGTAGGTCATATGAATCAAGGAAATCATCCATTTCTTTCAGGTTTTCAAACTTACAGGCATATATATTCTTAAAGTATGTCCGTATGATTTTCTGAATTTCTTTGGTATCTGTTGTGATGTTGCCTTTTTCATCTCTAATTTTATCAATTTTTGTCTCTTCTCTCTTTTGGTCAGATTTGCTAAGGGTTTGTCAATCTTGTTTATTCTTTCAAAGAACCAACTCTTTGTTTCATTGATTTTTTTAATTGTTTTTTTGGTTTCCATTTCATTAATTTCTGCCCTAACCTTTATTATTTCTTCCCGTCTACTGTTTTTTGGTTTGCCTTGTTGTTCTCTTTCCAAGGCCTTAATGTGAAGCATTAAATTGTTTAGTTGTGAACTCTCTAATTTCTTAATATAGGCACTTAGAGCTGTAAATTTCCCTCGTAGGACTGCCTTCATTGTGGCCCAAAGGTTTTGGTATGTTGCATTCTCATCATCATTTGATTCTATGAATTTCTTGATTTCCTTTTTAATTTCTTCAATGACCCATACATTGTTCAATAATGTACCGTTTAGTCTCCATGAATTTCTGTATGCTCTGTAGTTTTTCTTGTTGCTGATTTGCAGTTTAATCCCATTGTGGTCAGATAGCATAGAAGGGATCATTTCAATTTTCCTGTATTTGTTAAGATTTTATTTGTGTCCTATTATATGGTCTATTTTAGAGAATGTCCCATGTGCTGCTGAGAAGAATGTATATTCAGCAGCATTTGGATGGAATGTTCTGTATATATCTGTTAGGTCCATTTGTTCCATGATATCATTTAATGCAGATGTCTCTCTGTTTATCTTTTGTTGGATAGACCTGTCAAGTGATGAGAGCGGGGTATTGAAGTCACCCACTACTATTGTGTTAGGAGTTATCTCTAACCTTAAGTCTGATAGTGTTTGTTTGATAAAATTGGGGGCCCCCATGTTGGGAGCATATATGTTTAGGATTGTGATGTCCTCCTGTTGGAGTGTTCCTTTAATCAGTATAAAGTGACCTGCTTTATCTTTCCTCACTAATGTTGGTTTGAAGTCTATCCTGTCAGAAATTAGAATGGCAATTGCTTGAAATACCTTTTACCAACCTTTCACCCTAAGAATGTTTCTATTTTTTAATGAGAGGTGAGTTTCCTGGAGACAACAGATGGTAGGATCCTGCTTTTTAATCCAGTCTGCAAGTCTATGTCTTTTGGTTGGGGCATTGAGGCCATTGATATTAAGAGTTATTATTGAAAGATAGGTATTTGATCTCTCCATTTTTCTTGTTTTGTATTTCTTTCTAGTTTTCGTTTTACTCACTTGTTTTCACTGTTATTTGAGTATGATTTCTTTTTTTCCTATTTCCTGCTGTGTGTATTTTGCTTTGTCTTCAGCGTGAATGATTCCTGCAAGTATTTTCTGTAGAGCTGGTTTAGTTGCCATAAATTCCTTTAGCCTGTCTGTTGTGGAATGTCCTTATTTCTCCATCAATTTGAATAAATAGCTTTGCAGGATAAAGTAATCTTGGTTGACAGTTTTTATCTTTCAGAACTTGGAATACATCACTCCAGGACCTTCTGGCTTTTAAAGTTTGTGTTGAGTAATCTGCTGTGATCCTGATGGGTTTCCCCTTGAAGGTCATTTGCTTTTTCTCTCTAACTGCTTTCAATATATTTTCTTTGGTTTGCGTACTTAGTAGTTTAATTATAACATGGAGAGAAGAGGATCTTTCTAGGTTTTGTCTGTTTGGTGTTCTAAATGCTTCTTGTATCTGCATTGTCATTTCTTTCCCAATTTGGGGGAAATTTTCCTCTATCATTTTGTGGAAAACACTTACTAAGCCTCTGGATTGAAATTCTTCTCCTTCTGCTATACCTTGAATTCTTATGTTTGATCTTTTCATAGTGTCCCGCATGTCTTGGAGTTCCCATTCATACCTTTCTATTAGCTTGTCTTTCTCTTTGTTGGACTGTGATAGGTCTGCCATCTGGTCTTCTAGTTTAGATATTCTGTCCTCTACTTCATCCATTCTACTGGTGAGACTTTCCACAGAGTTTATTTCACTGACTGTGTTCTTCAGAGCTAGGATTTCAGCCTGGTTTTTCTTCAGTATTTCTATTTCCTTATTCATGTCCTGTAATGACCTTTTTATTTCATTAAACTGTTTTTCTGTATTCTCTTTCAAGAGTTTGTTTTCTTCTTTAATTCCTTTGTTTTCTTCTCGATTCCTTTCATTTCTTCTTTTATTTCTTCTTTCATTTCTTTGAGTATAGATATCATCATTCTTTTGAAATCTTTGTCAGGAATTTCATCTAAAACAGTCTCATTGGTGAACAATTCTGATGGATTTGTAATTTTTGGTGGGATTGCATTGTTTTGATTCTTTGTGTTTCTTGTATTACAATGTATTGACTTTTGCATCATGGATTGATTTGATGCTTAGGTTTTCTATTTATCTGCAGTGTTCTTAGGTGTGGTGATCCACCGTTATATACTTTCAGGATATGGGTTTAAGGTGCCAAGTGAAGCACTTGTACCCAGGTCCAACCTCAGAAGTAATCCTAGCTGTTGAATTTGCTTGTTAAGCAATTATTGTAGTAGACTGGTGGAACAATTTAGTAGCAAGTTCTAAACTTCAATTGAGCAAAATACACATTCAATTAACATGAGCACAGAGTATACAAGTGTGGGAATTGAAACAGTCTTATAAGGTCAAAATCCCTAAGGGTGTGTTTGCCCCACACCCTTAGTCCTGTCAGCTAGGCATCAGACCCTGCCCACAATAATGACAGAAGCAAAAGATAAAGGCCCTTTAAATCCAAAAGTATTACAGGCAGCAATATTCAACACCTCATATTCCGCTTATTTGAAAATGGTAAGGCCAACCACAAATATGTAACCCATAACCTGCCCTGACCTGGAAAGAGTGGTTAGCACTTCCAATGCAGGCCTTTGTTACCTTTTGGTGTGGCTTCCAAACTCACCAATGCTGAGTGCCCACCTCGTTGCCTGAGCCGTGGAGCTTGGCTCAGCTGTGCTGGGTCCGGTGTTGGTGATGTGGTACAGAGCTGCCGCTATTGATGAATTCTGCCAATTCCCTGGGGATCTGATGATTGGGGGATGGGCGAGTTCAAGAAGCCTGTAGTAACTCCCAGTGTTCTGTATCTCTTTCAGTAGCTCAGCAGACTTTTCTTCGATTTCTGGGCTCTGAGAGGAGACTGATGAGGTTGGAAAGTCCCCCATATTTTTTTTTGTTGTTGTTGTTTGGTCGGTGGCAGTGACTGCAGCGGAGGTTCAGCGAGGCTCAGCTGATCTGGGCGGTGGCTTGGAGCTGCTGTGGAGCGGGCTGCCATGGGTCGGGCCAAGATCTCCACAGTGGTATTCTGCCCGTCTCCTGCTTTTCTGGTGTTTCCCGGAAAAAAATACTCTGCTCTTTTCCGAAGACGAGTGTAGTTTTGCTTAAATCCCTCCCTGATCTGGTTTGGTGTGGCTCCTATGCCACCATCTTACCCGAAAGTCTAATCTACAACAGATTTCTTAAAGGAATAAATAAAAATTGTGAAATTCATTTTCATCCAAACTATTTTTCTAGTATTTTAAAACCAAGGTATAATATGATTATTATTTTTCCTTTCCATTATCAAGATATATGGAAGTTGGCAGAGTTCTAGAGAATAGCAATGAAAGCGTTCATTTCCATAGTGTGAAGTATTTTAAAAATGAAGTCTAGCCAGTGCTCACCTGATATATACCTTTTTACAGAAACCTTAAATGTATATTATAAAGTAAAAGAAACATATTGTATGATTCTAATCCTGTGGTATTCTGGAAAAAAAGAAAACTGATAGAGACTGTTAAAATGATCAGTAGTCACCAGGGACAGACCACAAAGGATTTTAAGGCATTGAATCTGCTTATGTATGTATGATTTTACAATGATTGGTATGTGTCATTTCACATTGATCTAATTATATACATCACACAACACTGAGAGTGAATTCAAATGTCCACTATGATCTTTGAATGATGTGTGAGGGTACAGGTACAAATTGTAATAAATGGACCACTCTATTGGAAGTTTTTGGTAATAGAGTAGGGTATGAATTGATATGGGTGACAGATTTATGAAATATCTCTGAAATCTTCTTCAGGATCTAAAACCATTCTTTAAAAAAATGGCAATTTCAGCTGGGTGTGGTGGCCCATGCCTTTAATCCCAGCACTCAAGTAGGAGGATCACTGTGAGTTCAAGGCCACCCTGAGACGACATAATGAATTCCAGGTCAGCCTGAGCCAGAGAGAGACCCTACCATTGAAAACAAAAACAAAAAGACAATTTCACAAGTGGGAGAAATAGATGTATACATTTTTAAGAATTTTCTATCCAAAATGTTTACATGTCTGTCTGTTATATGGTTTCATTCTATAGCCCAGGCTGAACTGGAACCAACTATGTAGCCAAAGCTAGCCTTTACTTCATGACAACCCTCCTGCTTCACTATCCCAAGGGCTGGGATTTTAGGAATGTACCACCACACTTGGCAAGCAATTTTATGTTGTTCCCCTCCACTCGTTCATTTGTTCCTTCCTTCCTATCTTCCATTTTCCTTCCTTTCTAGTTTTATTCTTATTTGTGCTACTAGGGATTGAACATGTTAAGCACATACTCCATTACTGAGGACACTCCCAGCTCCTCTAGGCACACGTTTTTACTGTTATAAAGTATCATTACCCTATCTCCAACATTTCTTACCTTACTATACAAATATATCTCATTTAATGGGATTCTAAAGGAAAAATAATTGACCATAGAGAAATATAGCTCTCTCCAAAAGAGCCTTTCCTGTCTCTCCTCCCACCACTACCAGGATGCACAGTCCCCACAACTATACTTGCTGCACCAGCAATCACACGTCATTCCCATGAAGCTCTGACTAACCTCCATGCCCTGTCTTTCCAGTTTTCTCTATTTCATGCCATTTTGGTAGCTTCCTACACAATGTTTCACAAGCACTCTATCATGACTGCCAAGTGCAAATTATTTGTGTTTAGCTTGCAAACACCTTATCTCTTGCTCTCTGAAGAGATGACTATCTACAATAAATGTCACTGACTGAAGAGATAATTGCATGTAAACTTTAAAGTCATGAGAACCAAAAAGAATGAAATAGATTAATCTGAATTCATAAGTTCTGAGTGCAGGTTTTAGGAAGTAGGTTCATTATATTTTTCCTGTAGAGTGTCTAAGACATCGGCAGAATGCAGAAATTGAACCAAATCACTTTGAAGATCAAATCTATGGAATAATCCCTACATCTAGACAAAACTTATAGAACCTAATTTGGATTATATGATTTTATTAGAGTAAAGCCTTCATGATGTCATGAGTGGTCTTAAAAGAAGAGGAAGAAAGATCTGAAATGGCATACTTGGTTTGTCTTTCCATGCAATGCCCCCACCATATTATGATATACCAAGAAGGTTCTCAACAGACATTGCTGCCATGTCCTTGGACTTTCAGCCTCCAGATCTATGACCTAAACGAACTTTTATTCTTTATCAATTATCTGACCTGAAGGGTTTTTTTTATATTTTATTATTTATTTATTTATTTATTTGAGAGAGAGAGAGAAATACATAAATAGGCAGGTAGAGAGAGAGAGAAAATGGGTGTGCCAGGGCCTCCAGCCACTGCAAATGAACTCCAGATGCATGTGCCCCCTTGTGCATCTTGCTTATGTAGATACTGGAGAATCAAGCCTCAAACTGGGGTCCTTAGGCTTCATAGACAAGCATTTAACCACTAAGCCATCTCTCCAGCCTGACCTGAAGTTTTTTGTTATAGCACCAGACAGAAAATAGATTAGGACAAATATTTAAATTCATATTTTTTTCTTTTCTTTTTTTTTTTTGGAGAGAGACACAGAGAGAGACAGAGAGATGGGGAGAGGAAGACAGATAAAGATGGGTGCGCCAGCAGCCTCTCAGCTGCTGCGAACAAAAATCCAGATGTGTGCGCCCCCTTGTGGTCAAGTGCAGCATTGCACCCTTGTGTCACTTTGCATCTGGCTAAACGTGGGACCTGGAGATTGGAACCACTGGAGATTGGAACCAGCATTCTTAGGCTTAGGAGGCAGGCGCCTTAACCGCTAAGCCATCTCCCCAGCCCTAAATTCATATTTTAATATATCACATTTATGTGTATGTATGTACTGCATTATTGTCATTATACTGTATCTCAGTTTATAAATTCATATTTAACTTATTTGTGTTTAATGTTTTATATTATAAGTATATTTGAACAAAATTGATATTTCCTGGCAAATTATAACCACTTCCTAAGAATCATAAAGCAAAAAACTCTGGACCATTTCAAGACACAATTAATGGCATGTGCTGAAATAAGTCCAACTGTAAGCAGGTTTATAGGGAGCATTTGAAGTAATCACCACAATGTAGTAAATGACTCACATTACAAAATAGGGGGAAGCCTGAGCAGTTACGTGCTTACAACAAACTGAACAACTAACTCCTTGTTCACAGGACCCCAAAATAAAGACATGTCTATATAAATTTCATTCTGCTCCAACCTCTTCTTCATAGTGGAGACAAGTAAAAGTGCAGATGAACTCAGATGTCAAATCAATCATGCATACACTTGTAAAGTACATGTCGATTCTCCTAACACCTTCATTCTTTATCACAAGTAATATCTAAATCTTATAGGATTTATGAAAAGTATATTCCCAAAGGCAGGTGAAATTGTGTTATAGTTTATAAAGAGAATGACCGATTTATGGACCAGATGAATAATTTCACCAATACACCAGATGTTGGCGTGAGCAAGTCATAACCATGAGCAACCATCATTATACCAATTGTAATGAGTTAGCATCATTTAAAAATATCTCTTATATTTACATGCAAAAAAAGGATTCTATGTCCACTTGTCAGAGCCACTGCTTTGTCACATACAAATGATACATTTGGTGCCTGCCACTGTTTTCTGTAGCCTTCATTTAGGACGTAATTAGTGACATCATTCTGATTCACTTGTGAAATGAGTAAATATTTCATAGCTAAATGTATATGTGGTTATAAGGAACAAGGTATTGTCAGTGGATATGTGCTCTGAAGATAAAATATCAACTGTAATGATTTCTACTTGGGATATTTATATAAAACTTCTGCTAGCATAAACTAGTGGTGGAATGACCTTGCATTGTCCACTTTCTTTCCTAAAAGAAGTGAGCTACTGTGAAAGGTAGATTTAAAGAGGGACATGAAAATTCAGACAAGGTACTGTAAGGATGTGAAAGTAGGATTGGGCTAAAAGTAAGAGGGAGGTTTGGTAGGTAGATCATAACTATGGGTTTGTAGAAAACACATTGCATAGGGCTGTATAATTTTTCCCCTTTGGCTGGGCCAAGCATAGAGCAGATTCATCTAATTAGATTGATATCAAAGCTTGGTGTCTTCGCAGCTAGAAATTTGGAAGTAGAAAGTGGCAACAGGGCAAGAAAATGAAGCTATTGACAAGAGTAAATAAAATTACCAAAAAAAGGTTGTAGTGTAGAATCCAAAAAAGTTTGAGAAGGAAATGAAAAGGAAGGGCCAATGATAGCGGTCCCAAACTTCAGATGGCAAGAATGACCTTAGCAGTCTGTCAGGCCCAAAGAAATCCTCACTACAAAGCTTAAGGCCTAAAGACTTTAGAGTCTGTAGGTTAATAAATGTCATGAGGGTGTCTTATAATCAAGCACAAATGGTAATTACGTGGCCAATAAATTGTCAGAACATTGAGGGACTTTGGAATAAGGTCTTGTGTTGAAAGGCACACAGCACCACACAACATCAACATCAATTCTCAGATGACAAGTATTGCAACTCAAGAGTAGAAATGTAGAGGTTAAAACATGGAAGAGTTACAGCTGATTTTTAGGCTCAAGGTGTGCCTGGTTTGGATTAAATTGTCCACAAAAAGAGAATTTGTTTATAAAAGATAAAAGAAGAATTACCTGCAGTGGACACCTTCATGTATCACTCAAAATGGTCCTGTGCCTCTTCACTGAAATGGATATTCACCAAGGCTGCTGGTTAGCTGCAGGCAGCTAAGCTAAACTCTTCCTTGCCACACCCTGAAATTATCACTGTTTATTTAAAGAGACCTGCATTGCCCAATACCATACTTTTTAGTAAGATAGCTGTTGACCATTTAGTTGGTTCTGGGATATACAGGAGTAAGGTCCTTGCCCAATTCAGAAGAACTTTCAGGGCACTCTCAACTCCAGAGTACACTGTGACTCTGCCCAGGCTATTCCAAGTTCATAGTGGCCCAACTTTGCCCCGTCCATGCCACTTTCTTTGCTCCCCCTCTGTGGTTAATTACTCCCCTGAGCTTTATAGCTTAGACTCAAATCATGGATTAATCCAACTTTATGAAAAATATTCACCTCCCAATATACATCAAGTGGGAAAGGGATTTGGAACAAAGCCAACCTCTAGGAAAAGCAAGGAGGAAGGCATAAGTTTTGAAATGTTGGTGCTGGTGGAATTAATCAAACAATGATAAGTGGGATGGATGCATAGAACTGTAGTTCTTGCGGTGGTGGAAGATGGAGGTGGAACATACCAAACAACCAGAAGGGTGGTGACTGATTTAACCTAATGCCACTTCTTAATCAATAAAGCTTGCTTGGGGTTCATTATGATTTCAGGTCGACACATTCGTTTTGAAAGTAGTCTTTTTAGGGTTTTTCCAGAGAACACATGGTTTCAACTTGTTAATGGTAGTTATTTGTCACTGGTGCTTAAAAAAAACTTTGGTGCAAAACAGAGTGCCATATAATTTAAAATAACCTTCATAAGACCCTCATAATAGGAGAAAAAGATGATGACATCAAATTAAAAGAGAAACTAATGGAGAGAGTGAGGGGGATATGATGGAGAGTGGAGTTCTGAAGGGGAATGGGGGAGGGGAGGGAAATATCATGGTTTATTGTCTGTAAGTATAGAAGTTGTGAATTTAAAAAAACAGATTTAAAACACAAAAACAAATGTTATTGCTATTGCAAAGATGCATGAAGAATTAAAATCATGGGCTGGAGAAATTGCTTTGTGGTTAAGACCCTTGCCTATGAAACCTAAGGACCCAAGTTTGATTCCCCAGTATCCATGTAAGCCAGATGTTCAAGGTGGCGCATGCATCTGGAGTTCTTTTGTAGTGGCTGGAGGCCCTGATGTGCCTATATTCATTCTCTATCTATCTATCTCTCAATCTCTAATAAATAAATATTTTTAAAAATAATTAAAATTGTTATCAAAGGAGAAAAGATACAAGTGCAATTCAAAATAGGAAAAATTCATAAATTAGGCAACTTTTAATTTTGTATGATCTGTATAAGTGTCTCCACAAAACCTATGTTTTACAGTCTTGGGCCTGATCTCATAGTGCACTTGTGAGGAGATTGAACCTTCAGAAGGTTGGGTTATTGAAACAGTGTTCTTGAGAGGGATATGATTTCTGCCACTATGTACACTAAGCTGTGGACACTGTTGGTGAATTAAAATGTGATTCGAGCAATTGGACCATGGCTCCTCCTCTTCCACTCATTTGTTTTCTGGTCATGGGTTGAGTGCTTCTGATTCATTTAACACTCCCACCATAATATTCTGCCTCACCATGGGCCCAGAAACAATCAACAAATCTTGGACTGGAACTTACAAAACTGTGAGCCAAACTAAACCTTTCCTATTTTTAAATTATTTCTTAGGTTTTTCATTATAGGAATGGAAAACTGTCTAAAATATGGTTTACTGTAATTCTCTGGAAATCATATAACATGATACAAATTTACAACTGGACAGGTATGGGGTTGCATGCCTTTAAGCCCAGCACTTGTGTGGTAGTTTGAATATATGTCCCCCAATATATTCAGTGTTTTATTAGTTATAGTTTGCATCTGCAATCACCTTGCTAGAGGCAATGTCACTGGGGGCCGGTCTTAAGGTGTTGGTGGTGGGTTTGATACTCCATTGTAAAGATATGCAAAGTGTGTCTAGTAGGAGTTCCTAAAGTGTGCTGTGGCTTGGCTGTAGTTTCTTTTAGTTTTGCTCTGTGTGCTGTGTGCCTGGTTTGGTTTTTTCTCTCTCTGCTTGGCCCTGTGAAGGCAGGCCGCTTCTTCTGCCATTATGGAACTTCCCCTGGATCTGTAAGCTTCAATAAATAATATCCCTTCCTCCATAACTGTGCCTGGTCTGGAAGTTCATCTCAGCGCACCTGAAGTGGTCTGCTACAACTTGGGAGACAGTGGTAGGAGGATCATCATGAGTTCAAAGTCACCCTGATACTACATAGTGAATTCCAAGTCAGCATGGGCTAAAGTGAGACCCTACCTCAAAACAAATTTACAACTGACTAATGTATAACTTTCAATTATGTATAATGACTGACCAGGGTTTAAGAATCCTCTAAACTGTTGCTAATGATTGTGCTTTTTTTTTTTTTTTTTTTTTTTTTTTTTTTGCTGTTTCAAGGTAGGTAGGGTTTCACTCTAGCCCAGGCTGACCTGACCTGGCATTCACTATGTAGTCTTATGATGGTCTTGAACTCACCATGATCCTCCTCCCTCTGCCTCCCAAGTGCTGGGATTAAAGGCATGTGCCACCATGCCCAACTTAATGATTGTGCTTTTATTGTAGGATGTTATATGCACAAGCAGAGAATTAAGCAAAAGGAGTTTTAGAATAAGCTAGATAATTACTAAAATAACATGGAGGGATCTTCTATTTTAGTTACATCAGAATCCAACTTTGTACCACTTGGAAAAGGTAGCATATAATCACTGCTCTTATTGCATAAGTGGTCAAAAGACATTTTCTGCATAGTTTTATGAAAATGGATGGAGGGCTTTGGAATTCTGATTTTCCAGTTATTACATGAGACATACAGGGTTCCAGAACTCTTTGTAAACAAGTTCTGCATCACTTCTGTGCAAAGCACATCTGGCATGTCCATCAGTCCCTCTCCTAATAGCAAAGGACCTAAGGGACCCAAGTTTGTTCTCTCATTGTAATCAAGATAAGAAAAGCAAGCAAAATGTGACTCTTAAAAACACACTAGAAATGTTTATAAGCTGCAGAATTCTGACTAAGATGATATTCTATAATTACAAATCATAGAAGATCTTGCAGAGCCATTTAATCCATCTGCTTGCTGAAATCAAGACAAATCTAATTCATGAAGGACATGTCATAATCCCATAACAGAAGGAATTTTCCAACAGAAAGAGATTGCAGTATCCCTATAATGTGTCACTCTGCCTTCATTGACATTTCCAACCCCAGACTCCTTGTAAAATTTCTCAGATCTATTCAAGAACAAAAGAGTGAGAAACCACACATTATTAATTTATAAATTTTCTACCTGCTATTATTTATCCTCTAAATATCCACACAAAATCCACCCAAAAGAAACTAAATATTTCCATGCCAAAATAAAATGCTTGAAATGAGGCCACTTAGGAGGGTTACACATACATTTGAAAATTCTATAATTTTTTGTATATGTGTATGGGCATGCATGTATATGTATGTTCCAATGTGTGTGGGCATACATGGGTCTGAGTGGAGGCCACAGGTTGACATTGGGTGTTTTCCTCAATCATATTTATTGAGACAGGTTCTCTCACTTGAACCTAGAGTTTACTGATTCAGCTAGTCCAGCTAGCCAGCCTGTTCTGGAGGATGCCCTGTCTTTGTATCACTAGCACTGGGATTATAAGCAGGCTGCCATATCCACTGGCTTTATGTGGGTACTGGGAGTCTTAATTCAGGTCCTCATGCTTGCACAGCAAGAGCTTTACCTACTATCTCCCTGGCCTCAAACTCCACAATTCTCAAGGGAAGGACTGAGATAATAAAATAAATAACTCAGATATTAGAATGAACATGAAATGGACTGCTTTATAGCTCACTCATGTCTAACAAAAAAAGCAAAGAATTAGATTGGTAAAGGAAACCACATCCAATGATCACTTTCATGCTCAAAATCATGGCATCTATGACTATTTAAAATCACTGTTTTTGAACTACCATTTTTAGCATCTTGCAAAGGCCAGTGGCAATAGTTGCAACTCAAGATTCTGAGGAAAATGAAAAATTTACAAAGATTCAGGTTCAATGTTCTCTTTGCATAGATGAGTACACTGGGATCCACAAAGTCTAAAAAACGTGCAAAATATTGTAGACTTTTTATAAAAGAATATTTTAATGGAAAGCACACTTCCCTTTGAGGCAAAAGACTTGCTTTCACATTCCAAATTCCTCATCCATCATAAGTTGTGAGAGTTCAGGAAAAAAATTAATTTCTTCTTTTCCCATGTTTCCATAAGGTCATAATCACAGAGAAATATATGATGACCACCTGTGACTGCCTGAGGTCAAGGTTGTTGTCTTCTTGTCAAGATGCAAAGTCCTTCCACATGGATGTTTTGCTTATAAGGAGGGCCAGCAATAAAGCAGATGAGGGGCTCAGCGACATCTGGAGTTCTCATAAGGGGAATGATTCGCCACACTTAACCACGTGATTAGCTATTTGTTTTGATAGAATTGTTAGAGAAAATGATCTTCCATTGCTTAGAGTTAAGGAAATTCATGATTCTACATATGGTTCTTTCAAGTCTTTCCAAAGGCACAACACCCATGGAAGGCATAGAATCCATACATTTTTGTAATATAGAATTTTTACTAGGTTTAATTCATAACTAATGGGGAACATGAAAATGTGACACCATAAGATGCTTACTTAGTATTATGTAAATCTCAAAATATGACTCTTAGTTGCCTAGGCTGTCATAATGAAGCCCCATAAAATCCCACAAACTATGTGACTGTAGCAACAAAAATGTATTTTCTCATACGTCTGGAGGCTGTAAGCATGAAACAGATGAAGGTGACAAAAGAATCATGTATCTGAAGGCTGAAGGCTTCAAGTACAACTTTCTTTTAGCTTCTGGTGGTTCATTAGTTTATAGTAGTATGATATCAAAACACACACAATCACATACATGTTTCACATATCATATTTTAGTTTCATCCACAGTTCTTGATTCTCCAGGGTATGCCATATAAAATAGAATTTCTCTGGACTAGAGTTATTACTCTGCAGCTAAGAGTACTTTTTATGCAAGCATGAGGGTCAGAGGGGGACTGATACCACTAAATTTGATTTTTATAACACATGTAAATAGTTAGGTATTTCCACACACATCAGTAACCCCAATTCCACAAGGAGCAGAGACTAGAGAATCACTGGGGCTTGCAAACAGCAAAAGCTCCAGAATCAGTGAAGAGATTCTGTCTTAAGGAAACAAGTGGGTGAGCAATGGAGACACACACTTGACATTCTCCCCTGGCCTCCATAAATGAATGCAAGGGAACTGCACCTGCACTCACATGTTGAAATACAATATACATACATACCACACTCACTATATCACACCTATTAAACATGGGCATGTATGTAAAAATGAACAAAGAAAATATAAAGAAAACTATTCTTTTCCCATTCAAGTTATACAAACTCTTCTATCTGCCTGTTTTACTACCCCATTTCAATGTGGGTCTTTCCCCTTACTCTGGAGAAAGGAATATTGCATAGAAATGTTCATAAGAATCTGAATAAATATGCTTTTAAGTACCTCAGAGGGTCTGTTCATATGACAGCATACCCAGCATACCCATTTTGTCCAATCACATTTTTAAACAGTATGCATGTTTCAATTGTGGACAACAGAGTTTCCCTAAAGGCATAAAAGGACAAGATTGGGAGATCTTCCATTTGTCTGAATATGTGGAGTGTTGTAGTTGCCTTCACATTGGGACATAACATCCAACCAAAAGCAGCTGATGGAGGAACGGATTTATTTCAGCTTACAGTCTCTAGGGGAGATTTCATCATAACATGGAATGTATGGCAGAAGCTGGGTATCACATCTTGCCACAGCAGCTGGCAGAAAGTAGCAAAAGCGAGCTAGCTAGTACCAGCAAGAGAGAGCTATACCACCCATAAGCCCACCCCAGCAACACACCTCTTCCAGCAAAGCTCCATGTCCCAAATTGCCACCAGCTGTAAACTAAGCATTGAAAACACAAGAGGCTATGGGGAACATTTCATTCAAACCATATTCCACTCCTGAAGGGTACATAGAAGTCCTGAACCCATTATCCCATAGCTTGCTCTGGAGATCTTTTCATTTGCATCCTCTGTAGTATGTCCTTTGCAATAAACTAGTCAGTGTGTTTCCCTGACTTCTGTGAACTACGTAAGCAAAGTACTTAGATCTTTGATGGTGGTAGTTGGAACCTCAATTTGTAGCCATTTATTCAGAAACTTAGATAAATAAAAATTTGAGTTTGTAAATAGGTCCTCAAAATATGGTCTTGAACCACAGTGTCAGTATTCCCTTACACAGCTGATAGACATACAAAGTCCAGATATGTAACGTCAAATTTTCTGTAGGCGAGATACAAGGAGCTATGCTTTCACATGACTTCCAGCTGATGAAGCCTGAGATCCTTCCTTGACAGGCATGATAATGATCCATTTTCCTTTGCTATACATGACTTCATCTAACAGACTCCAGATGTCCCTTTCTTCTCTTTCTTCAAGTTTACCAAGCAAACCCCTGAGAGCCTCACAGAGATTGCACAAGGATCTCATAGGATTCCAGTTACTGAGAAAGATGTCTGCCTCATAAAGTAACAAATTGATCTTTGAATGTGTATTTAACACTTGTGCCCATGCAATACCCAGCCACGTCATGTCAGTTTCCACTTCTGAAAGATCGAGAACCAGAAACACAATGAGTCCAGGTAACCTTCATACCCATTGCAGTTTAGACAAAACCAACTTCCACTATGCTATGGTCTCACTGTGGTCT
This sequence comes from Orientallactaga sibirica, assembly GCA_036365145.1. Lineage (NCBI taxonomy): Eukaryota > Metazoa > Chordata > Mammalia > Rodentia > Dipodidae > Orientallactaga > Orientallactaga sibirica. The sequence continues at coordinate 5,295,715 of JAEOAD010000982.1, forward strand.
ATGGCAGTCTTCATAGAAAACAGCTGTAGGAGTGTGTTATTTATTGCCATGGGTGATGGTGTGGTAAAAGAGCAAAGCACACATTAAAAGCACCTTCCATACAATCTATTACTTTTCAAAATAGATGTATGACAGCTGCAAAGTTTGACAATGGCCATTTGTTATATATGGCACCGCTTCACACGGGGCACATCACTGCCTGGTATCATACATGTTGAATAGCAAATGTTAAGGATTAATTTTAAATTATCAAGCTAGTTACTCACAAACATTAGGTGTAGCCAGAGAAAATGCTTTTATACATAATGTGTAATCTATTTCTATGAAGGCTGTAACAATTTTATAAAGCTATAGTTAAAAATGCATAAATGCAAACGATTATTTCCATGTGTATTCCTATAGGATATTTTAGTAACACATTTTGAAATCTACTCAGTAAATCTTGGGAATACCTACTTGAACAGTTAAGTAAATCCAACACCTGAGCAGACATATGTAGGCTAGGGAATTTTGAATTTAGTTTAACTGAGTTTCATTTGGAGAAAGGAACGTCATAAGCAGAGAAATAAATAAAAATAACATGTTTCCCTCATTCTAATTTTCTAGTTGACTTTCCTAAGTGTCATATTTTTGTCATAGTTTTCTTGTGATGAATGTTTTTTCATTATTCTAATTTATGTGTTAGTCATTATGGTGTGTGGAATAATTCATCAAGTTAAAATGAATCAACTCATAGTCCAAGACATCCTGACTTCTATGATAGTCAAAGCCATTTATCATAATTCTGGGCTACTTTAATTGAACTTCAAAAGATACTGAGTTCTAATGAGGGAATCACTTGAGAAAACATGATAAATTAAATGTGATGCAAAAGAAAAGAGCAAAGCCCTAAGAAAAGACCTTGCAATGCAAATTTTTCAATATTTCAAGAAAAATAGGCTACCTGCAGAATTATAACCTCCTGCCATCTGGGAAGTCTTTTGTGTTTTCACAATAAAATATTACCTAGATTGAAATGATTTCTCCTACTTATACAAGATATATCCAGGACTGCAAATTTCCATGTAAAATTCTAATTAAGCTATCCCCATGGGTCATAGTGGAAGAGAAAATCTTTAAATAGCAAATTCATTCAAACTAGACTTGAATCTCATGTTCTGTCTTCACAACTAAACACAAGTGAGTACACTAGGAAGATTAACTTTCTTAAATAGCACCTGCATTTCTTTACTTATGTATGTATGTATTTATTTTGGCTGTGAGGCTCCAAGGACACATAAATACACATTACTCATTTTTAATAGTGTGTGTGCACATGTGTTTTATGTATGTGTATGTGCATATTTCCTTTTTAAAATATTTTATTTTTATTTATTGGTGAGAGAGAGATACAGAAATAGGCAGGTAGAGAGAGAGAATGGGAACGCCAGGGCCTCCAGCCACTGCAAACTCCAGATGTGTGCACTACCTTATGCATCTGACTTACGTGGGTCCTGGAGAGTCAAACCTGGGTCATTTAGCTTTTCAGGCAAGTGCTTTAACCGCTAAGCCATCTCTCAGCCCGTGTATGTGCACATTTCTATGTGTGTTGGATCATGTGTGGGGGAGCATATATATGCATGTGTGTACATGTATGGGGAGGCCAGAGATCAGTGTCAAATGTCTTTTTCAACCAGTCTCTACCATATATATTGAGACAAGGTCCTTCATGGAACCTGGAGTTCACTGATTCAGCTACAGTATCCAGCAAGCTCTAGAGTTCTTCTTTACTTGCCTCTCCTGTGCTGGGATTATAAGAATGTGGTGATTTGAATATAAAATGCCTTTCATAGTTTCATATGTTTGTGATTATGACTCATACTTAATCCTAGAGGTGGTATATCACTGGGGAGAGAGTGCTACCACACCCTCACTAGGTGGTCATAGTGAACTTTCTCTTACTGCTTCCTTCCTGTTGATGTGACAAGATGGGATGCCCAGCTGTCTGCTCCAGCCATGCTTTCTCTGTCATGATGAAACTTCTGCTTGAAATTATAAGATTCAATAAACCCTTTCCCTCCATAAGCTGCTTCTAGTCATGTGTTTTGTCCCACCAACAACAAGGTAAATGATACAAGGTGTGTTTCACCATGTCTTGATTCTCATGTGGCTACTAAGTATCTGAACTCAGGTCCTCATGCCTACATGGCAAGAACTCTAGTCATTGAGCAATTGTCCCAGACTTCACACTATTCATTTTTAATACAGTTAATTTTAGCAATGGGCACTCATTACATGCCAAACTCATTTTAATAACAGTAAGTTCTTCTAGACAGCTATGAAGTTTGAAATAAATTACACGGCATGACAATGCAACCCAACAAAGTCTTGCTGCTGCTGAAATTAAGACAAAGAGCAATTGCATGGTTTGCAAGAAGCATTAGTCTTTAGAAAAGAATTTACTTAAAAAGATATACTCAGGGAATCCTACTTGAAGAGCATCTAACCAAGTTGAAAATACATGCATACAGAGAGAACCTGTTCTTAGAAAGGTTCACTTCCCAATAGTCTGAAGGCCACTGAAAGATAAGCGTTTTCTTATCACATTCTCACGTGACATGACCTTTCTTCAGAATCAGCATTGCTACAGATTAAGTTGTTTTCATTAGTCAAGTGACAACTCGGGGACTAGGGAAATGGATCCATGAGTAAATTGCTTGCCATACAAGCATGAAAACCAGCAGAGTTCAGATACTCCAGTTGCCACATAAAATTCTGGACATGTTAGTGCATTCCTATAATCCTAGCAATGGAGAGGCAGAGGCAGGGAATCCCTGTGGCTCATTGGATAGTCAGTCTAGCCAAATCAGGGAGCTCTAGGTTCAGTGAGAGATTCTGTCTTAAAAATTAAAGGCAGAAGAAGCTAGGCATGGTGGCACATGCCTTTAATCCCAGCACTCAGGAGGCAAAGGTAGGATTGATGTGAGTTCAAGTCCCCCCAATACTACATAGTGAATTCCAGGTTAGCCTAGAGTACAGTGAGACCCTACCTCAAAAATCAAAAAAAAAAATTAAAGGTAGACAGTGACTGAGGAAGACACCCCCCCCCCAAATGTTGATCTCTGGCCTTCACATACATATGCACACATGCATGCAACCTGTTCAGACAAATATGCATACACACAAAAAAATCAACTTAAGGGAAGAGTTTAAGGATTCATTTATTATGCAGGTGAAAGCATGGCAGGGTAGCCCTTTCCTTTTGTGGTTATCTCAGGGCGCAAACATTCCCTGACCATGTAGAGTAGTAATATCCATATCTCTCCATACATGAGAAAGTTCACAGAATCATTTAAATCTGTACAGTTGCAAGCCAAGTGTTGGAAAGTGGGAAAACCAGACAAGAGATTGGGGTTGCACATTGTGTCCAACAAGTTTGAGCCCTGTGTGTGGCCTCCCATCTTTGAGTGTGTGGCACTCGGCACAATCTCTATATGTACCTGCTATCCATTAACACTAGACTATATCCCATGAAAACATACAAAGGAGCCTTAATCATCTTTGAGAATTGGCAAAGCACAGTCACCTTACATTTCCTGGGTACAAGAAACTTCATTATATTAAGGCACTCAGGATGTTTAATATAGAATGGAAGTAAAACTTATATAGCTATGGCCACATGTTAACACTGTGATCAATAGTGGGCCAGTGTATCAGTTAATTTCTTGTTGCTGGGAAAAATACCTGACTACAAGCAACTTAGGAAAAGGTTTATTTCAGTTCTAGAGTAGTGGGAAAAAGTATGGCAGGCCTCAGTAAGTACCTATATTATCTCATTACCTCACCAAGGAAAAAGTATAGAGTAAGAGAGAATAGCAAATGGGACCAGGCTAAAAAACCTTAGTGTCCACCCCCAGTGATACATTAAGTCTCCACCTCTTAAAGATTCTACAACCTTCCAGAACAATACAAGTATCTTGGGATTAAGTGTTCACACTTGAGTCTATAGGGGTCATTTTACATTCAAACCACCATAAATGGTAAATGATAGGCCAGTGATGGTTGCTCCATAAGATTATACTGAAGGTGCAAAAAAAATCCTGTCACTGAGTGACATCAAAGACATTGCTGCATCATAGACCAGTGTGCTAACTCTAGCTGTAATTTTACATGACTGGTTAATACAGGAGTCTCCTCAAGTTTTTTTTTTTTTCCTAAAAATGACTAAGTAATACATAAGATGTAAAAATGACTAAGTAATACATAAGATGTAAGGCTGGGAGATGGATCAGTCAGTAAAACACTTGCCTTGCTAGCATGAGGTCCTGAGTTCCATTCCCACAAGCCATGTAAAACTGCTGGACACAGTGGTACACACCTGTAATCCCAGTGCTGGGGAGGTATGGACAGGGGTAATCTATGGGCTTTCTGCCCAACCAGTCTGCAATATTTGGTGAGTTCCAGTGCATTGAGAGACTCAGTCTGGAAAAATATTGATAGTACCTGAGAAAGGACATCTGAGTTTGCCCTCTGGTCTTCACATACACCTGCATCTATACACAAATGATTACACACATGAACGTGTACATACATATGTAAACACAGAGAGAGATAAATAATATGTGATTTCATTTATTTAGATGTAACTGGTCCTACTTAAAACAGGTCAAGAAAATTACTCAAATCTATGGTTCTTAGATAAATGACAGAATAAGGCACAAATGAATGCTTATGCTATTGTAATGTAATCTCTCAATGTTTATTAATTGGTGGAGTATCACCATAACAAAACAAACTCTGCCTAGGTCTTCTTTTATAAATTTCTTTGCAGCTGTGAGGATATTACCTCATAATTTCAGGTACACAACAAAAGTGGAAATAACACCAAAAATGTTCTCTCTTTAGATTCTGGTCCAATGGGAAAAAAAAAGAGTCTTTACAGATGTGAAATAAGGTTTGGTTGTGATACTTTTGAAACATGAAAATAAAAAGAGAAGAAGGAAGGAAGGGAGGGGGAAGAAGAGGAAGAAGAGGAGAAAACAAGAAATGAGATAAACCAGGATGAGAAATTAGAGGGAAAGAAAGAAATTAGAGGGAGGAAAGGAAGGAGGGAAGCAGGAGAGAAAGAACAAGTGGGCGAGAGGGAGGTGGGAGGGAAGGAGGAGAATAAGAGAAAAGATGGATGGATGGAAAGAAGGAAGGAAGGAAGGAAAAACATTTCCATTCAGAGATAATATAGGGATGTTCACTAGACCTCTGCTATGTGTAAACCAGAAGGAATTGTGGAGCACATATTCTAAGGACAAGCCACTAGTTTCAAAAGTCAAGAATAACCTATGGTGGTTTGAATAAAATTGCCACCATAAACTCTTGTTTCGAATGCTTGGTCCCCAGGTGGATGGCAATTTGGAAGGTTGACCTTTACTGGAGGAGGTTTTTTGGTGGAGGTGAGTTTTGGAGTGTTATAGCCAGCTCCCCTTACCAGAGCTCAGCTCACTCTCTTGCTGTTGTAATTTCCATCTGCTGTGGCAGAGGTGATGTCCAGCCTCTGCTCATGACATGCTTTCCCCTGTCGTCATGAAGATTCCCCTTGAGACTGTAAGCCAAATAAAAACTTGCCTCCCATCAGCTGCTTTAGGTCGGGTGCTTTGCCCCAGCCACAAGAAGGTAACTATAGCATAGCACAAAACATGACATTAACAATGGGGTAGCTAAGTACCCAGACTCAAAACATGACCTTTTTTTTTTATTGACAACTTCTAAACTTACAGACAATAAACCATAACATTTCCTTCTCCTCCCCCATTCCCTTTCAGAACTCTGCTCTCCATCATATCCCCTCCCTCTCTCCATTAGTCTCTCTTAATTTGATGTCATCATCTTTTTCTCCTATTATGAGGGTCTTGTGAAGGTATGTATTGCTAGGCACTGAGAGGTCATAGATATCGAGGCCAATATACTAGGGGACTTCTACTTGTTTGTATAAGGTGAGAAGAGCAGCCTTGTCCTTCTGTCATGTTCTGCTTCTCCATAGTTCCAAAACCAGGACTCCAACTGACCTTTGGTTGAAACCTTGAAATTGAGCCAAAATAAAATTTCCCTCCCTGAAGTGGATTTTTCCCTAGTATTTGCCACAGCAAGGAAAATCTAATAGATGGGAATTCAGACATTTATTAGGTCTAGAAAGGGTTTTTTTTTTCAATTATAAATGATTAGAAAATTAAATACAAGTTGATAAGCTTCTATTTAGTGAACCATTTGCCACAATCTAACAGGTACATAGTGAAGAGTTGAAATCACTTTTAAAGTTATTTCCATTTGAATATATACCTTCTCAACTATTCCAGTATTTTTGTTTTCTTATTCAGTCTTCATTTTTTTAAAAAAGGAAACTGTCAGTAACATCCAAAATAAGAATGTAATCCATCTGGTTTATCTTTAGATAAGGACATCATTTGCATTGGGGGAGGAGGAGTGAGGAAGACCAAAAATAATGTGATATGTTCAAAAGTGATGAATTATTAATGCCTACAATCCTGGAAGGAACCAAAAGAAGTGTGAGGTGAAAGCAAAAATAAGGAGAAAACAAATCTAAATTTCCTTGAATTAGATGAATTCTCATCATTTTTCTTGTCTAAGGTATTAATAGGATTAATGTATTTTTGAACATGATGGATTACTTTGCAAGATTAATGTTTCTAATTAAATGAGCTATCTTTTATGTTTTTGTTTCTGGGCTATGAAATTGTTACTTTCCGGATATAACTAGAAATGATATATGAACGTTAAAAGTATGATCAGTGAGAGTTGAATAGAAAAACTGAGGGGGGAAAAAAGTGATTTTATTCTCTGAAAATAATTTGAGATCATGTTTATATGCAAATCAGGAATATGTACTTCTCCAAAATAAAAATGTTGATCATTAAGTACAATACCATTTTTTAATGTAATAAGAACATACTGCCTTATTTTTGTTTGGGATTATTTTTTTCCTGTGGTGCTGAGGATTGAACCTGCGACCTCATGCATGCTTGGTAAAAGATCTACTACTGAGACATATCTCCAGTCCCTTATCTTTCCAAGAAAAAAGATAAAATGAGAATCATTACTCTTGGAATCCTTCTACTAGAATATAATTCTCACTGCTTAGTGGGATATTAATAATTTGAACAGCAAAATTTTCATTAAATGACAAGTTACAGTTTACAATAAAAGGGACAATAGAATGTAAAACAGGAAGATCAACTGGATGGGAAACTCATAGATTCCAGAGAGAAGCCGCCACTGCTCTTGAGCTAAGAAGAGTGGGAACACACATCAAAAAGCCTCTCAAATAACTGTGCTTATTCCCTTCAATCCAAGCTGCTCTCACTCTTGCCTGGAGGATACATTTTATGTTACAGATGGCAGAGAATACTAGAGAGATTCAAGATTCATCAATACAATAATAAAAGTTAGCCAACTGCATACCACAAGATGTGTTCTCTCTACCACATCTGCAGGGCCCAGGAGACAATGCAGAGGAAGCAGTGACATGAGTACTGCTGTCACTGCTAGACTAACAACCAGCTGCAGGGAGAGTCACAGACACTGTGGTCACTCAAAACTCATCAAAGTAGAAATCTATGGGCTACAGAGAATTTAACACAAAATCAGACTTCTAACACATCTGCCAAGGCTCAGGAAATATTGTGGAAGAGAGTGTAGAAAGATTGTAAAGGCCACAGCGTAGCTAGGAATATCCTGAGGAGAATATCCCAACAGAGACTGTCTGAAGCCTTCATGGCCTCACAGTAGATACCAATAACCCCACTGAAGAGGGCTCTCAGTGGAATGGGGTGAGGGAGAAGGGATATAAGGTTATAACCTTCTAAAATTTTTTTATAAATTTAAATTAAAACAACTAAGGGCTGGAGAGATGACTTAGCAGTTAAGGCACTTGCCTGCAAACCCTAATGACCCAGATTTGATTCCCCAGTACCCACATAAGCCACAAGCACATGGTGATGCATGCATCTGGAGTTTGTTTGCAGTGGCTAGAGGCTCTGGTGCACCCATTCTCTCTATCTGCCTCTTTCTCTGTTTCTCAAATAAGTAAAAATAAAATATTAAAAGAATTAAAATGCCATGTGGCTCAGTGATAGAGGATTTCCCTATCATGTGCAAGTACCTGGGTTCGATCCCTCCACACACAAATAATAAATAATAAAGTAAAATGACATGAATACTAATTTTAATAAGCAACCTGGTAATGAAGGCAATCTTGTGCCAATCTGAAGCTTTAGAAAGCAATGGATGTCTTTCACTCATGTGAAGAGGAAATGCTAAGTCATTCTTAATAAATGCTGTGTGTTGAAAGACACCATGCTTTCAAAATATGGAAGAAAGCAGCCAACCAAAAGCAGCTGATGGGAGGAAAGTTGTTTATTTTGGCTTACATCTCCAAGGGAAGCTCCATGATGGCAGGCGAACATGTGACATGAGCAGAGGCTGGACATTCACCTCTGCCACAGCAGGTGGCCAACAGCAGCAAGAAGATGAGACAAACACTGGCAAGGGGGAGGTGGCTGTAGCGCCCGTAAGCCCACCCCCACAATACACCTCCTCCTCTAGAATGATCCAATTCCCAAATTGCCATCAGCTGGGGACTGTGCAGTCGGAACACAAGCAGAGTCCAGGGACCACCAGAGACCAGGACACACCACGAATAAGTGCCAGGAATCCTTCCTCTCCAGGGGCTTGAATGTCTGTCCAAGCTGGATATCACTTAAAACCCCCTGTAGAGCACAAGAATACATCACAAGTTGGATATGTTCACCATAGGATCACTACTCTCATATGTGTGAGCCTGGGGATGATTTGTGGCTCCTAGAAGAGACAGGGAGGCAGATGACACTAATTGTTTGTTTACTTTACTGGGGGAGAGGCTGGTGCTCTAAGTAGAAGAAGTTAATCACTGGCTCCTTCTGGCTTTTGCCAAAACAAACAGCTTCCAATTACTGCCTCTGATCTCTAATCAGCTACCTAAGAGAGCTGATCAGTGGTATTTTATAGGGTGAATAATGTCCCATTAAGCAAGAATCTCAACACTAATAAAATTCTAGAAGCCAAGGGCCAAGGCTGCCAGCAACCTGCTATTAATCTTCCAGCAGGATTTTATCCACTTTCTCCATGAGTCTTCCCAAGTCCTGGAAAACACGCACGCACACGCACGCACGCAGATACCACTTGTATACAGTGAGTACTATATCTCTTCAACTCCTATTCTCTTGAGCCCTTTTTATAAGAAAAGACATTAGCAGGTTCCAGGCCTGCTTTTTGCAGACTATTTTAAGTCTCCCAGACTCAGCCACTCTGTGACCACCAAAACCAGAACTGGGCAGGCAAGAGGTGGGGTGAGGGGAGGTCTCTATCTCAAACTCTACCACTTGCATAATACATGAGGTCATTCTTTAGTTAAACAAGATTCCCCAGAAAAGAGAAGGCTTATCTAGGCATCATCTCCTTCTTTTCCTTCTTCAATCCTTCAGTCAAATTATATGAACTAAATAGAGAAGTTTCTTCCTGAGTGAGTGTTCACACCTTTAAACTAAGCAGGTTAACCTCAGTGAGGTTGCTGCACCCTTCATATACAAGACATAAGACTGGCTCCACACATGAATGACCCTTTTGCTCAGAGCTCATGTTCTGTGATCACAATGTGAACAAGCCTTAATAATTTAATGATTTTTCCCTCTTGAGTTTTGTTTGTTGTGTGAGTCCTATGGAACACTGATATATACCGGAAGTTTCAGGTCACATGAGATTCTGTATTCCATTGTTCCCTTCCCTCTCCAGAGCAAATTCTCACCACACACTTCACCATTCTTCTCACTTCCATCCCACTGACTTCCTCTTCCTCACACCTCAATCTGAGGTGACTTACAGATGGGCCCGGTGCAGGGTAAGTGTGGGTCACAGGTAGGAAAGGCAGTTAGGAAAGCATGTCCTACATTATCCCAGAACATGATGCTGTCTCTCCCCAGTCCAGGCTTGTAACAAGTGAACAGTAGGGTGAACAGTAAAAGTCCAAATGTCATCCATGGTGAAGCATTTGCCCACCCTGAATCAATGCGATCCTCTGGTCATAGAAAGGGGAGGCTCCTGGCTTGACTCTTTGCCAAGCCAGAGTATAATATGTTGGCCCATCTGCTGGCAGAGGAGGAACCTGGTCAGGATGACGTGTGTGTGCTCAAGGTCCCAGGCACCAGCATGGTCCACTTGCATGGTACCCACTGAGCACATACAATAATCTTTTGAATCTCATGATTCTTTCTTGCTTGTGTGTCCCTTCTGGTTATTTCAAGCTACCCTCCAGGGATGAATCAGGGAAAACCAATTGCGCAATGTCAATATTTATGCATCCAAATTGAAAACTGATATTTGCATGTAAAACCAGCCCCCACCAGTAACTGTGTATTAATATTACACATTTCATGTGTTTCCTTGCTGTAAACGACATTGAATAGCACATTTGGATTGTGGTGACAAGGGCTGGGGAGATCATAAATGCTTGTCTCTAAAGCATAAGGACCTGTGTTCAGATCCCCAGCACCTACATAAAAAATAGGCATGGTGGTACATGCCTGTAATCCTAATACTCGGGAAGTAGAGGCAGGAGGATCCCCATAGCTAGCTAGCTAATCTAGCAACAACTTGAGAAAGTCAGTCACTGCACCTAATATTGACCTCTGACCTCCACATAAACATGCACTTGTGCATGTGTGCCTACACACATACCAACAGGCACAGAACATGGACACACACACGAGATGATTAGCCTAGGGAGAACAGTTGCAGAAGATAGATATTTTGCTTGCTCTAAAAGAAACTTTTTTTTTTTTTCGCATCAGGCCCTGAAAAGTTAGATCTTCCATCTAGAAATTAATTAACCAGTCTCCCCTGCCCATGATCAAATAAATACTCAGTCATATCCGATTTGCAACCCCCAACGATACAATCCTGAAAATAGACAAAAGCAAAACCTGGAAGCTGCCCTCACTCTGAACTCAGTTTCAACCCCAGCATGCCGATGATGAGAAGACAGGTAGCAAAGGTGGAGAATTTCCCAGACGTTCATGGACAAGCCACACACACACACACACACACACACACACAGGAAGAATGTACTGTGTGACCTGCCCTGATGGCTATCTACAACATGCAGAGCAGTTCTCCCTGCTGCAAGCTCCATCTTCCTGTTTCCTGCCCTAAAGCTTCATTCAGTGATAAATGAGTGCCCCCCCGAACTGCTACGCTTGGCAGATGTAAACCGTGTAACTGCACATGTGTCCACATATTATATCTATGAACTTGAATTAGTGCCAAATGTCCGGTGTGTATAAAGGACTCACAGACCCAGACACTGATGCTAACATGCACTGTGGCTTCTCATGAGCGAGAAGCAGCATTCAATCCATTGTGCAGGGCTTCCAAGCACATCTTGTTTTCATTATGAAATTCTAGTCTCCTCCAGGTGAGCAAGCAGTAGGGAGATAACCAGGTATCTTCTGTGGCCTCCCACCATCCCCATTTGTTTGCTTCAACCATGGTTTCTTGTACTTTTTCAAGACGTTTGGCAGCCACTGTGTGCAGCAGGTAGAGCAAAGACAACCCATGTACCTTAAGGTCCTTAGTGGGTAACTCTACCTATAGTGCCCCAACCAACCCGCAGCAGTGAGATTTCAGCTTCCACTGGAGACCTAGTGTATCACGTCTCTGCCCCTCAACACCCCCACCCCAGAGCTCTAGGTTGCTGCCCATATCTCGAATGCATAGGCTACATCATTCCCTGACACACCCAGGTAGCAGCGTTCACACCTAAGAGTTTGAGTACCTGGCTGGCATCCAGGCCACCCTTAAACAGAGTCCTTGAATCACGAAAGAGGAGATGGAAGCATGCAGCTACTCCCCGAAACGGGCCTCAGTGTGGGCTGACTTGCAGGAGGTGAAGAGACAGAGTGGAGTTAGTGATAAATCAGCTAGTCCTTTATAAACGCTCCATGCGGTGGTTCCAGTCTCTTTCTTCCACTGTCCCTCCAGTAATGATAAGAAAGAGGTGTGGGTGTAGACAGGGAAGCTTGCCGTTTTATAAGGGAGGAGGGTAAGGCTGTCTTTCCAAATCTTAAGTAGAATCCTTTCTGTTTAAAAACAATGAAAAGGTAGGTATTGGCAGGTTAGAGTTAAACCTCTAAGCATGGCTTTGCAATTACTTTTTTTCTAAAAAAACAGCAGTTATTAAGTCCTAACTGAGTAATTTGCAACTTATTTAACCCCATCTAATTAAAATGTAATCGGGATTGTCTGGCAAAGTGTTTTCTGTGAGCAGTTTGTCTTGGGAAGAGGAATCAAGCCAAGAGACCACAAGGAAAGCTTTCATAGGAATTGGCTCCCTGTTAACTGCCTCTATGGCCGCTGCAACTGTAAAACACATGAATGACTGCAACGGACAACTCAATAAAAAGGGTGAAAAGATACTCTTCCTCCCTGGGACAGACTCCTGGCTTTTGTTGTATGTCTGGCTGTTGTTGAACCAATAGCATGGCATCTTTCAGGAGAGTGGCTTTCAGGACTGGGCAGTTAGTTCTACACCAAGTACCTAGGGACCGAGCCTGATCCAGGATGTTCCTATAATTTCATTCAGGAGGCAGCCCAGGCTTCTCCCTTCTCCAAAGATGCAGGAGGGCCTCAGAGCACATCCACCTTTCTGATTAGGAACAAACAACTTCCAGTGCATGCTCCCAACACATGCACACTTCCACCAGAGCTCCAAATTTTGGAGGATCCCAGCTTTGAGCTCCAGGTGTGCCCCTTCTAACACACCTGCCAGTGAGGACATCCCCAGTGCATGGAAAATCACCCCCAAACTGCACTGTCCCTAACATAGCTCACTCTGACACTTTAATCCCTGGAGCCACTGCCTTCAGCACGCCCCCTCAACCAGGCCTGGGCAGGAGTAAGGAGTGTTCAAACTGAAAATCCCAACACTAGCTGAATCTGGAAACCCACAGCACTTTCTAGCCAGAACAACCTGCCTGACTCCTCGAACTCATCCTTGAGCATCCAAATGGCCCTGCTAAGTCCCCTGGACATTCCACCTCTTTCCTTACTTTCTATTAACCATTAGCAAGACTTGGAGCAAGCACAACCACTACCACTCCCATCACATGCGCACATGTACACACACACACACCACAAAATTTGGCCCTAGTCTAGGGACTGGAGTGATTCTAGGTCCGCCTAGTGTTAAAGCCAGTTGCAGGGAGACAAAAGTGTGGGCCTAGGGACACCTGCGGCGCTGGGGCGCTGGGGATCTTCCCCGAAAGCCCCAGGCACAGCCAGACGAGCCTCTCCCACAGAATCTCCGGGACCTCGACACCCGCCAACAATCAAGTGAGCTCAAGTCCTGAGAAACTTAACAAATCTACACACCCTCCCTCGGAATCCACAAAATTGCGTGCTCCTTCCCCAGAGGAAATCTTTCAAAGCTGTTTTTCCCACGGGAAGAAGGGCGTTGCAAGGGGGAGATGCTGTTGGTTTCACCAACAAGGCAATGGAAAAGGAGGGCTTACACCCCACTGCAAAACCTAAACGGAGAGGGAGCCACGATCTGCCAGCACAGCTGGGAGAGAACTTTGCGGGCAGAGACCGGGAGCCGGGTGCACCCCCAGCCCCAGGGAGCTCTCGGCGCGAGGGCGGCCCGCTTACCTGGAAGTGCTGGAAGAAGGCGGAGATGCGGGTGATCTGCAGGCTGAGGCACCTGGAGGCACAGCGTGCGCGCTGGAAGCTCCCTGCAGACAGCGACTCGTCCAGCCGCCGCGCAGCTGCTGCTCCGGGGCTAGCCGCCAGGCATCCCCCGGTGGCCGCCAACCACAGGCAGAGGGTCAGGGCCGTGCCAGAAGCCGTGGGTACCATGGTTGCTGGTCGGGGACCCGGGCACCGCGCGCAGGAAGAGGGTCCCAGCTCCGCCAGGGCCGCACTGCTGGGGACCAGGCAACCGCAGCAACTCGGCTGGAAAGTTCAATCATTCAACTCCTAGCGTCCTCACTCCCTCCCTGCTTTCCCTCTGGGGGTGGGGTGGGAGTGACAGGAGGCCACGTCATTGGCTGCAAGGAATATGAGTGACAGGGAAGCCAGGCGCAGGGTCCCTGGGCAGGTCTACTCCTTTGCTACACTGGGCTCTACAAGGGAGGGCGACGCCCTGCAGTTCGCGGATTGTCCGGGTCCCTTCTCCCACGCAGGTCACACCACCCCCTTGCCTCCTCCTCGCTGCCCAGGTAAATATCAGGGATTAGGGAAAACGGTGCTGTCTTTGCATGGAGGAACTAGGGTCTATAGACACCCATGGCTTCAGAACTAAGGAGTGACAGATCGCCCACTAAATTGTCCTTCTCTCACTTTTAAACTGAATCTAGTCTTGTCTCCATACATGAGTTGCTTTCTTAGCAAGTAGTGAGAACGAAGCCAAGAATTTGATTGAAGCCCATGAGAGAGAGAGACAGAGCCTTCCTTCCTTCCTTCCTTCCTCCCTCCCTGCCTTCCTTCCCTTCCTTTCCTTTTTCCTTTCCTTTCCTTTTTCCTTTCCTCTTTCCTTCCCTTTCCTCTTTCCTTTCCCTTCCCTTTCCTCTTTCCTTTCCCTTCCCTTTCCTCTTTCCTTTCCCTTCCCTTTCCTCTTTCCTTTCCCTTCCCTTTCCTCTTTCCTTTCCCTTCCCTTTCCTCTTTCCTTCCCCTTCCCCTTCCTTCCTTCCTTCCTTCCTTCCTTCCTTCCTTCCTTCCTTCCTCCCTCCCTCCCTCCCTCCCTTCCTTCGTCTGGAAGTCAGAGCTGATCTGGTATGGGTGTGACTGTTGCTTGAAACTTTCATCATGGGAAGATTCAAAGACACGTGTCTATTCACGCCATATAGGGCAGAGACAACAGACCAAAACACAATTGTACCAAAATCCAATTTGGGTGCACCAGTAAGTTTCTTGGGGTTACTTTCCGATCAAGGTGAGTTTCTGAGAGGAGCATAGGTGACTCAAAGGCAGCTGCACCTCTAGAGGGCCCACTCTAGCATCAGTGATGACTCACAGATGTTGCATCTTTGGGGCACAGTGTGCAGTCTGCAGGCAGCGCTGCTGGTCAGTCTTCCACTCCGCACCTGGCTACTGCTTCTATATCCTTACAAAGGGGTCCTCTGACCTTTTAAATTTCAGCTTTCCAGGTCTTGTTTTCCCCCTAAGTTTCCAAAGCCTTTGTCCAAGAGGGAATGTTTGGAGCTAATGTTTCAGTCCCAAGGAACTTGCTACATAACAATGACCTATGCAATCTCAGGGAGCCATACTCTTCTAAGGACCTGCACTTGGGGGGGGTTCATTCTTAGAACCATGGATGTTGTGGTTAAATATTTTGTTATCACAGTCTTGACTGAACAAACAAGTTTCCCTGAATTTTCATTTTGTATGAAGCCTCCCAAATGCTGCCAACAAACTTACCTATAGATTTGGGATGATTCTTTATTATATGCTTTGCCTGGAAATGTGAAAGTGTTGGCAGGAACTCTAGCTCAATGGTTTAAAAGATAGGCAGAACTGTGTATGGGAATGTTGAACTATGTTAAACACACTGGGTACTCTCGGAGGCCATCATTCATGATGTTGAACACATTCCAGTGTGTGAGGGTGTCACCATATTTAACTTCTTTGCTCTCAGAGTGTAGGGATTGTCTTCTAATGTCACTTCAATTGGAAATTAGTAATTTTCTAAAAGCCGTATGAGACCCTTTCATTAGGTGCATGCGCGTGTGTGTGTGGGGGGGGTATTTGAAATTTTAAACTGAAGCAAATACCTGGGCCCAGTGAAGGTACCTCTGGATTTATAATTGTGCACGCCATATCAAGAACTTGGTACTGTGAACATTTATAGACAGACTTTAAGGCTGATAATGTAGCTCGGTTGGCGGAGTGCTTGCCTAACACACAGGAAGCCCTGGGTTCTATTCCCAGCACTGCAAAAATGGAGGGAAATGGCACAGTGATTCAGGAAGTGGAGGCAGGTGGATCAGAAGCTCATAGGTTATTCTCTTCAGCAAGAAGTTTGAGGTCCGTCTACGATACATGAGGCTCTCTCAAAATATAATAGAACAGTATTTTATTTATGTATTTATTTTAAGTCTCTTTGACAGAGTCTCATGAATCCCAGACTGCCCTTGAACTCCTTATCCTCCATGTCTCCACATTCCGAGTGCTAGAATTTTAAGCATGTACTAGCATGGCCAGCTAAAATCAGCTGTTAAATATTCACAGGGCTCAATATATATTTTAAAGCTATGTATGTACTACTTTTATGGGTTCATGATCTAGCCATTTCAATGAATAAATGCATTTTAAAATAATCTGAGAAAGAGAACAACCAGTTGAACAGAAAGCTTGGGTTAAAACATATAGGACCACCTTCTTATGCATATGTTAGCATAATAGTTGTGGTTCTAATGCTTTCTTCCTTGAGAGTTATTACAGACATCTCCAACATTAAGCAAGCTGTCCCTCTGTTATTTAATTGTGGTTTAAATTTCCTTTATAAAGGAAAGAACCCTAACAAGTCAGAATAGTAGTTAAAATCAAGGTTTTTATGCTGTCCGACTCATGAAACAGCTCACCCTGCAAGTTGGCACAGGAATGTCTAACTTTTGACATGAATGGTTAAGCCACACTCTACGTGCATGAAAACCACCTGCAGGAGGAAAGCTAGATATGTAAATGAAAATTTACTAGTCCATCCCCACTATGATCACTTCCAGGCTATGTTCTTAGAATGTGGCAGCCTGCCCCATCTCTTCTAGGTATTTTCTGTAACGTGTTTCTCTTCAGCCAAGGCTTCTTCTAGAAAGGCTGAGCTCTTAGGAGCAAAAAGAAATAGTTCATGTGAAGTGCAGGGTACAATTGAGACTTTCACACAGAAAATATCAGAGTAGCATCTTTTATAATATGGCTTCAGGCAAGAATGGGGTGAGTGCCTCTATGAGTATACTATCAGGATTTCTAATGGAGAGTTAATCATTTTACAAATGGGAAAGTATAGCTTTTTATTTTTATTTTTATTTTTTGAGAAAGAGGCAGATATATATAGAGAGAGAATGGGCATGCCAGGGCCTCTAGCCACTGCAAACGAACTCCAAACATATGCTACACCTGGTGCATCTGGCTTATGTAGGTCCTGTAGAATTGAACCAACGTCCTTTGGCTTTGAAGGCAAATGCATTAATGACTAAGCCATCTCTCCAGCCCAAATATAGCTTTTTGTATAGGGACAATGACTATATATTCTAGCCTTCAATAAAGACCACCACATCCAGCACAATCATCTGCTTTCTTTGATCATCTTGCAAGGCGGGATACTGTATGGGGGGAGGGAGAATAATAGCATTTTGGCTTTAATACTTATCACAAAAATTTACACCCCTTTCCAGTTAAAACATTTCATTTTTACCAAGATGCTTACTAATATTTTTTGGTGTGTGTGTATATGTGTTCATTCACTAACATTTTTATGTATATGTGTTTATTATTTTATGCAAAAAACAATTTTGTATAGGGACAGTGCATGCTAATATTTCTTGAAAAATATCAGGAATTGTCAAATCATACACTTTGTAACTACTGCTCCTTTTCAGGAATTTGTCTCTGGTACTCCCCCCCCCAAACCTTCCTCCAGTGCTCCCATCTATCAGTATTAAATTCCTCTTCTGCCTGTTCTTCTTGTCATGCTAAAAGCCCTTTCTAGATGAAATCACCACTTTCCTATAATCATTACTAAATTAAAAATAATTGCTACAAATAAACTGACTGAATATGCATTTCAAGGGTTGATTTGCCAATGATTTGTCTCTTGGCAAGACTTCAGCCTAGGAATTTGTCACTTTAACACATGTGATGGCCTCTGAGGACTTCAGTGACTTACACAGTAAAACAGCTGTGGGACCACTCAGGACACCAACAGCTTGAAATCTGAGGACTTCACAGGATGTTTGATGCTTGTAAAACCAAACAATTGTCCTAGTGACAACCAACTAGCTAAATTCAGCTCATTCAACTGTGAGCAACACTGCAGGAGACAACCATAAGGACTCAGAATGCTCATATTGTATTTCATATTGAAGATGTACCTACTGGAAAAAACATTAAAATAGTCAGCAATGGAATACTACTTGACAGGCAAATCTGGGGACCTGTTTAAAAATACAAAGGTATATGTATATGTTTAGTTCTTCACATGAACAAAATATTACTAGGTTGCCCTAAAAAATGGACAAACATAAATGAATTTAAACAAATTTACGTTTAAGAGAAAAAGCATTTTTAACTTCCGAGTAGCCTACCTTTCTTGTGAAAAGCATGGGGTATTTTTTTTGTAAGCTTCGTACACAAGAAGCTGTAAAATGGGACTTCATTTTAGCACTTTTATTTTTTTGTTTGTTTAGTAGTTCGGAAAACCATGCCTGTGCTCTGAATTTCATTCAGCTACTGTGATAAAACCATGATTTTTAAAAAGTAGCTTTATCCCCCTGATGTTTGTTTTTAAGTCAGTAGAAATTTAAATTGAGCCATGAGATCTAGAAAAATCTCTGAAAATGTCAAAAGCAGTTTTTAGTAGGACACAGCGCCACACACTGGCCATATAAATAAAATGTGAAGGCAAGGGAGCCCTCTAATAAGGTAATTTAAGGAATAAATTGTCCTTAAACATAGGAAGACTTTCTTGTGTATATATGTATATGGCTACACTGACCCAAATTAGAAAAATTAACATTATCTCTCAGTAATTACTTTTTCCATTTTCATTCTACTTTTGAATGTACAGGATGAAATATACAGAGGGTCCTTGAAATTTTCTTGCCAAAAATTCAAGGGTGTTACCTTATTATAGTTTTATTGGTGAAAATTCAATTTAGATATAAGAAACTCACTGACAGATATTTGCATCTTTTTCGTCAGGATATTTTTGAGTTGAGCACTGTAAGACAATAAGTGAAATTTTCTTCTTCTCCTTTTATGAAGGTCTAGCTTAGGGAGAGCAGGGGAGGAAGTCATTAAAATAGTGTTCCAGAAGATGATGGCTGGCAGGAGCTGTTTTTGTTATTTCACCTTGATGACTTCTGAGTCTCAGAAGCCTTTAATATGCCACTGCCATAGTGTGAGACAATTAAGAGTAGAAAGTGAGCTTTCAATCACGGCCTGTGCAATTCCAAGCTGTACTACAGCTTCGGGGAGTTAAAGGCCAATAACTACATTATAAGCCTCAGTTTCCAATTCCCTAACGAGAACAACCAAACTCTGAAATGTTTATGGTACAAAGTTAAAATCAACCTAGGTGAACACTTGTAAAGAGATTTTTTTTAAAGATTTCATTTTTATTTATTAGAGACAGGGAGAGGGAGAATGGGTGTGCTAGGGCCTCCAGCCACTGCAAACAAACTCCAGATGCATGTGCCCCCTTGTGCATCTGGCTTACATGGGACCTGGAGAATTGAACTGGGATCCTTAGGCTTCGCAGGCGAATGCCTTAACCGCTAAGGCATCTCTCCAGCCCGAGATTTTATTTATTGGTTGATATAGTAGATCAGGACCAACCCTCATCATAATTAAGCCATTGGGTAGTTGCGGTGACTTTGGAAAGAAGAGGTTAGAGCCAGAATGAGTTTTGACTCCTAGCTCCATAGTTATGTACTGTCTGTTCTTAGGCAGGTTCATCAATTTGAATCCCCATTTGTAAACCGAGTTTAGCAATAACATCCTTATGTGTTAATGCATATGGAATGATTGAGATATGTATGTCTTTCGAACTGCAAGATTTGGTGTTTGTCCAGCTGGGTTTTGCTCTTACTTTGGTCCAATCTTTCCTTGCTACCATTCCTCCCATTTAGGAGGAATATTTACTCTGTGCTATTATATGTTCAGAGTATGTAATTTGTTTTTTAAATTTCCAACGGAGTCACAGTTAAGAGACTGTTGACTCTCAGAATACCTTTGAACAGTGTTGGAACTGTTAAAAGACTGGTGACTTTTGAAGTTAGGCTTATAACCACCTCATGATACAAAATGCATTTAGTCCATGGGGCCAGGGGTGGATTATTGCCATAGGCTCATGTGTTTGGACAATAGGTACTGAGCAGGTGGTACTGCTTGGAAAGGTTGTGGAGTCATTAGAGGGTGGAGCTTTGATGGAGGAAGTGGGTCACTAGGGGAAGGCTTTGAAGCTTTATAGCTTGGCCCTGTTTTCTGTTCACAGTCAGCTTCCAGACTCTGTGGACAATAAGACCAGCTTGGCCTCCTGCTCCTGCTGCCATGCCTTTCCCACCATGATGACGTTTAGTGACCTTGAAACTGTAAACTGTTTCCTTTCAGGTATTTGGTCACAGCAACCAGTAAAATAATATGTATAGGAGAAGCGTTTCAGGTATCCACCAGGTGTCTCACAGAGAAGTAGGAACTACCGTAATGTCTATAACACTTGAAGCACTATCCTGCACATGAGTATGCTGGGAGGTTTCCAATCAGTAAATATGTTAATAGGTCAGTAAATAGGTTAATAAAACTTAAAAACCTTGTTCACTCTGCCAGTAAAGGAGAATTATATGAAATCCTATTTGTTGAGTTGTAAGTAGCAGAATTGGCTGTCACGTTCATCTGAGGGATGAATGTGTTCAAAACTCAACTACTAAAAGATCAGGATAGTGAGAGAGGAATTCACAACTTAATTCCTCCCTACAGAAGGCAGGTTATGCATCTCCCCAGATACAAGTGGGTCCTCCTGGTTCTTGGCCCCATGCTGATGTTTAGAAAGCCTATTTCCTGACATTCCCTCGTTCTCTAAATGTCCCCTAGAAGCTAAGATTGGACTTTGGCAGTTTCCATTGCCCTGGAAGGCAGCTCAAATGCCTCATTCCAACTTCCCCAGGTACACAGATTCTGGCTTTCTTGGGGGTTGCTCAGAAGCACTTGGGTAACACAAGATGGAAATGGGAGGTAGTACCCCTTGTGGTCAACATTAACCAATAAGACCATTGCACAGGGAATGGTAAGGAGGCAATGAATATCTTATTCAACTTCCTTTTTCCAGAATGATATTTGAGTGACTGTGCACCTTCACTCTCTTGACAGACTTGTAAACAAGGAGCAGCAGGCTGAGCTGTACCTAGCTGCTTTGCCTCTGTCTCATGTGCTCACTTCTTCACTTTTGCTGTTTTTTTGCATGTATATGTATGTATGTTCATGTGCATGTTGCAGGTGCATGTGCATGTGTGCGCACATTTGAAGGCCAGACTGCAATGCCTAGTGTGTTCCTTAATTGTTCTTGACCTTGATTTTTGAGATTCTTTCACAACTTGGAGCCCTCCAACCTGGCTAGCCATCAAGTCCAAGGAATCCTGTTATCTCTACCTCCCCTGGTACTTGGAATACAGGCACGTGTGGCTGCACCCAGCTTTTGCATGGATGCCTGAGATCCAAACTCAGTTCCTCATGCTTGTGAAAAAAGCACTTTACTGACTGGCCTATCTCCACAACACATCTTTTTTTTTTTTCATTTTTTTCTTACCCTTCCTTCCCAGGGATTAAAAAATATATATTAGTTATATATATAGTGTGTATACAGCCATGATGGTACCATCGTTTGCCTTTTCCCTGTCCTCACCCCGTGGGTAATGTGGGTCTTGCCTTATGGAGGTAGCCATCAGTTATGTGGGAGAGGCAAGGACTCTGTGCATAATGACCTGACTCATGGCTCTAACAATCTTTCCATCCCCTCTTCCGCAAATTTCCCTGAGCATGTTGGTTTCATTTTAGGTCTATTTCAGTGACGAGGTTTTGTGAGTCTCTGTGTCTCTGGATATCTGATTTGGTAGGAGTTGGGTATGTTGTGTGTCTATCTCCTTTGCTCTTGTGCTGGTACCAGGATGTGTTGTCTTGAAACTTGGCACAGAACTTTGCTCAGGCTCAGAACCAAGACAGTTGGTGCCAGGGGTGACTTCAGAGACTACACCTCCAAGGTGGGATTCTGGGATTGGATTTCTAAGCTGTCAAAGTCAATATGGCGTATAGTACTGCGTGCAGTAAGAATACCTGGACCGTAGTAGTGCTCAGTTGCTGTTGACATGAAGGACAGTGTTGGGAGGAAAAGTGGCTTATGAATTTGTATGGCATGTGGCAATGATAAGAACAAGTATTTTGAAATATTTATTTATTTATTTATTTATTTATTTATTTATTTATTTATTTATTTATGAGGAAGGAGAGGAGAGAATGGACACCAGGGCCTCTTGTTGATGCAAGTGAACTTCAGATGTATGCACCCCTTTGTACATCTGGCTTTATATAGATACTGAGGAATCAAACCCAGGCCAATCCAGGCTGACAGGCTTTTCAAGCAAGTGCCGTGAACTGCTGAGCCATCTCCCTAGCCCAAGAATAAATACTTTGCTGTCAGTTGGTGGTTCATCTTTAAAAAAGAAAAAGGCCTCGCTAAAAGAAAATGAAAATTTCCTCTGGCAGTGTGCTGTCACTTGCAGGTACATTCGGAAAGCTAGGGAGTGTCCATGGCAGTTTTACAGGAACTACTGCTGTGGCGTAGACAATGCTGGAAATCGGGCTATCAGGGTGGCAAAAGCTGCAGAGGACGGTACTGTGCAAACATGACAGTCAGTGCTTTGGTAAGAATGTATGGGAGATCTGGAAAGTAGGTGTGTTTGTTTAAATGAACCTAATTTTACTTAGGGTTTTTAAAACAGAGACATACATACATATAGACAATGTATGTTCTTCATAACTCCCTCCCACAACCCACCTTTTATCCTCCCTCATCACCTCTGTCCTCCTTCCCATCCCTCCTCCTTTTCTTTCCAACTAGTTCCTCTTCTGTGTTTTTAATTCCTAGTTTTAACAAATATATTTATTTATTCATTTACTTATTTATCTATTTATTTGCAAGCAGGGAGAGAAGAGAGATAGACAGAGAGAATAGCTATACCAGCGCCTCTAGGTATGGCCTACCAATTCCAGACACATGTGCTACTTTAGGCATCTGTTTTTACGTGGATACTGCTGAATTGAACTCAGGTCATTAAGGTGCTATTCAGGCAAGTACCTTCACTGCTAAGGCAGCTCTCCAGCCCTCCTCCATGGTCTACGAAAACATTTTGATGGGCCCAATATTATGCAGGTCATGTGCAGGTAACAACAGTCAGTCTGAGGTCATGAATGAAACCACCACTTTCTGTCTAAAGACAGCCTTCCAAAGCATTCCTCCCCATCCTTTGGCCCTTACATTCTTTCAGTCACCTCTTCTGCGATGGTCACTCAACCTTGGAGAGTGTGATAGAGGTGTCTCACTTACAGATGAACGCTCCACTTTCACTTCTTCTCAGCACTTTGGTAAGTTTTGAATCTTCCCAGTGGTCACAACCATCTGAAAAAGAAGATTCTCTAACCAAAAGTGAGAGCAGCACTAATATATGGGCATAACGATTCCTTTCTTTTGTTTTCTTTTATCTCTCGTTAAACTATTCCCTACAAAATTCAATGACAAAAGTGGACAGATTGTGAGCTATTTCTGGAAACTTCAGCTCAGACCATCTTTTCTATAGTGCACACATCACTGGCTTCTGAAGATTACATAAAATGTGAGAACATATGAATGAAATTTTATACCAGAGAAAACAAGTAAAAAAAAAAAAAGATAGCCTTTATCTACTGTGCTAGAGCATGCAAAACCCAGAAAGTGCCTTTCACCACTCAGATGCCACCTTAGACAAGATAAACTTACAGTGAAGTGATTAAGATAAACACACTTAAGAATGTGAGGGGAGCCCTGTGTCACTTTAAGACCAAGTGTGTAGGGTCTGTGAACACTGGTAAGGCATGAATTAATGGTTTCCTTCTCTGGATCCATAAGATCTAGGATCAAAAATGAACCAAAACAAAAACACACATTTTTTTTCTAGCCCAGTTTTCTACAATAATTTGAACCATCTGTAGAATGTTGTCTGAGATTGAGTCTGAGGCATTATAAGGAGTCAGCAAGCAGAGTTTGTTTCCTTGCACTGTTGCTGCATCTGCACCTATGAATGGTGCCCTTGTCTTTACACTCACAGGCCCCTAAATCATGTAAATCTGACCCCTAGTTCCAAAGAATGCAAGTCTGATTTGTTGGCATGCCTTTGAGAAAATTCAATATGAAAGATAGTGAGTGGGATTTTTCTCTTCTGTAAGTGAAGAATGTCAAAGGAACACTTCCCTCTGGTCTTTCTGGAGGCTTCCAAATGTGACAAAGTAATATAGCAACATTGCAACAACTTCCCTGCTAAAAGGGGGCTTCAGTGGAGGATGGATTGTGTATTCCACACATTTGTTTTTCTTCTCCTGCTTGTAAGAACTACCTACTCTATTAACTACACTCTTGTTTCTATGATTAAATACCTGACAAAAATCAGTTTAGAGGAGGAAGAGATTATTTAAGTTTACTTTTCCAGGTTACAGTCCATCAAGGTGGGGAAAACAGGGACACAGGAGGTTGAAGCAGAGCTGGTCATATTCGGCCCACAGTGAGGAAGCAGAGCAGGATAAGTGCCGGTGCCCAGGCAGCTCTGTCTTTTTTATACAGTCCAGGAGCCCAGACCCTGGAATGGTGCCACCTGCAGTTAAGGTGGGTTTCATACTTCAGTTAACCCAATCAAGATAATCCCTTACAGGCATGCTCAGAGTATTTGATATATATTCCTGAATCAGTAGAAATTCATCCATAAAACATTTCATATGTGAGAACATCTTGAACAGAAGGCAAAGGTCTAAAGCTCCTTCGGTTACTGAAGGTACCTCGACAAAGGGGACACACCTGAGGCCCCTTGATTATATGGCAGTTATATACACTATGAATCATAAAATTGTCTGGAAAACAATCTAAAACACACTAAAGCACATTTCAAAAAACTCAGTTGTTCAAAAGACTAACGTAACATACTAAGAGCTAATGTTTTACCACACATTTTCTAAAATATACTTCAAAATGTTCAAAATCCCCACATTAGCTGTTGAGATGCTGTGTGCATTATATACTGTTATATTGAATAATAGCATTGTAGCATCTAAATAGGCCTTCAGAAAGGAACACAACAAAGTAGTTCAACCTACTGTTTCCCAAGCATGACTCATCACAACACCTATTTGAGACTAAAGCTAGTTAACCTGCATGAACAGGTTTTCAACATTCTCACTTTGTGAAATTCTAAGCTTATTTTGCCACACAAGTAGAATGGATATTATCAAAAAGAAAAAAAATAAAAGAAGAAAGAAAGTACTAGCAAGATTAATTATTTTTTGAGACAGTATCTCATTTAGTCCAGGCTGGCCTTGAACCCACTATATAGTTTAACATAACTTTAAACTCTGATTCTCCTGCTTCCGCCTTCCAAGTGCTGGGATAAGACATGAGCCAACATGTTAGGTTAACTGAGCTATATCCTCGGACCAGAACTCTTAAATACTATTATGGAAATATAAATTAGGATAGCCATTATGGAAAACAGTATTGAAGTTCCTCAAAACCTGAAAATATAATCATGTCATCTCACTTCTGAGGATGCATTTCAAGAAAATGAAATAGAGAAATCAAAAAGACACTTGCAGGCTGGAGAGATGGCTTAGCGGTTAAGGCACCTGCCTGCAAAGCCTAAGAATGCCCATTTGAATCTCTAGGTCCCACATTTATCCACATGCAAAAGTGACGCTAGCACCCAATGTTGCAAATGCACACAAGGGGGTGCACACATCTGGAGTTCGTTCACAGTGGCTGAGAAGCCCTGGCATGCCCATTCTCTCTCTCTCTCTGAAATTAAAAAAAAGAAAAAAAAAGACACTTGCATGCTCATGTTTATTGCAGCATGATCACAAGAGCCAAAATATAGAATCAGTTGGCATATACATTAATAAATATGTTCCATAAATAATGTATTATCATTCAGCCATAGAAGTATGACAACTAATTATTTGCAGAAACATGGATGACACTCCAAGAGAGTATTTTAACTGAAAAAGTGAAATAAGCCAGACACAAAGCAACAAACACTGTATTTCCAGAAACAGAACGACCTTTCCATTAAAATCATGGACCTGTAATCAGCTCTGGGGAAACAAAGATAGGAAGATCTCTGGGGCTTGATAGCTAAATATTGCAACCAAATCCTTTAGCTCTAGGTTCAGTGAGTGACCCTATTCAGCCTCTGGCTTTCCCCACACATTGTGCCCACATGTTTTGCAGATACATGTGCACATGCATACCACACAAACACATATGCCAAAAACACATGGAGATTTCAGTCTTCATCTTTAATGTGTTACTCAGCTCCCATTGAAATGAACTTTAACTTGGTTTGCTGTAGTTCCCAGGTATTATCTTGAGATTTCAATTTCTGTCCCTCTTATGTTTTCAGAGATTGAACTAGTTATTTCCTGTTTTCCTCCAGAGCCATTCTTATTTCCCCTGCTCTCCAATGTATTAACAAGGTTTGGTCAACAAAGATTAATTTTCTGATGGTCCTTTTAGGTTGAGTTGGGAAGAGTAAATCCCAACTAATTGGAAGTAGACTGAAAGAAGAGAGGAAGGATGGAGTGAGAGTATTTACACTACCTTTTGCTGATTATGCAGTAGCATCACAAGTTACTTCTTTAGCAGGACACTTCTGAGGTATTAGCTTTCAATTAAAATGCTTTATATTCATGGTGTTATCTTACACTTGACAGTCCCAGCTACATGACAGCAATGGCACTTCTTCCCTCAGTTTCTTAATTTCTCCATTGCTACAACTGGCACTGACTTCCTGGCTATAACAGTTTCTGTGCTACTTCCCCTCTCTATCAGAGGGGAATAATATATGGTTGTTGTCAGAAAGGGAGATGCTGAGTCTCGCTTGATCAGAGGTGGACAATCCTTGATTGTTGTCAGGAAAGGAGGTGCTGAGGCCCTCTTGTTCAGAGGTGGAAGATCCTTGATTGTTGTCAGGAGGGGAGGTGCTGAACCCCTCTTGTTCAGAGGTGGAAGATCCTTGATTGTTGTCAGGAGGGGAGGTGCTGAACCCCTCTTGTTCAGAGGTGGAAGTTTCTTGATTGTTGTCAGGAGGGGAGGTGCTGAGCCTCTCTTGATCAGAGAGGGACATTTGTTGATTTTTGTAAGAAAGGGAGGTGCTGAGGCCCTCTTGATCAGTGGGGGACAATCCTTGATTTTTGTCAAAAAGGGAGGTGCTGAGCCCCTCTTGATCAGTGGAGGACAATCCTTGATTGTTGTCAAAAAGGGAGGTGCTGGACCCTTTTTGTTTAGAGGTGGACAATCCTTGATTATTATCAGAAAGGTAAATGCTGAGCCACTCTTGTTCAGAGGTGGATGATCCTTGAGTGCTGTCAGAAAAGGGGATGCTGAGCCCCTCTTGATCAGAGATGGACGATCCTTGATTGCTGACAGAAAGGGAGGTGCTGATCCCCTCTTGATCAGAGGAGGACCATCCTTGATTGTTGTCAGAAAGGTAAATGCTGAGCCCCTCTTGATCAGAGATGGATGATCCTTGATTGCTGTCAGAAAAGGAGGTGCTGATCCCCTCTTGTTCAGAGGTGGACGATCCTTGATTGCTGTCAGAAAGAGAGGTACTGAGCCACTCTTGTTCAGAGGTGGACGACCCTTGATTGCTGTCAGAAAGGGAGGTACTGAGCCCCTCTTCATCCAAAGGGGATAATCCTTGATTGTTGTCACAAAGGTAAATGATGAGCCTCTCTTGATCAGAGGGGGACGATCCTTGATTGTTTTCATAAAGGGAGGTGCTGAGCCACTCTTGATCAGAGGGGGACGATCCTTGATTGCCGAGCCTCTCTTGATCAGAGGGGGACGATCCTTGATTGTTGTCAGAAAGGGAGGTGCCGAGCCTCTCTTGATCAGAGGGGGACGATCCTTGATTGTTGTCAGAAAGGGAGGTGCCGAGCCTCTCTTGATCAGAGGGGACGATCCTTGATTGTTGTCAGAAAGGGAGGTGCCGAGCCTCTCTTGATCAGAGGGGACGATCCTTGATTGTTTTCAGAAAGGGAGGTGCGAGCCTCTCTTGATCAGAGGGGGACGATCCTTGATTGTTGTCAGAAAGGGAGGTGCCGAGCCTCTCTTGATCAGAGGGGGACGATCCTTGATTGTTGTCAGAAAGGGAGGTGCCGAGCCTCTCTTGATCAGAGGGGGACGATCCTTGATTGTTGTCAGAAAGGGAGGTGCCGAGCCTCTCTTGATCAGAGGGGGACGATCCTTGATTGTTGTCAGAAAGGGAGGTGCCGAGCCTCTCTTGATCAGAGGGGGACGATCCTTGATTGTTTTCAGAAAGGGAGGTGCCGAGCCTCTCTTGATCAGAGGGGGATGATCCTTGATTGTTGTCAGAAGGGGAGGTGCTGAGCCCCTCTTGATCAGAGGGGAATGATCCTTGGTTTTTATCAGAAAGGAGCCCCTTTTGGTCGGAGGGGGATGACTGGAGTCTTCCTGTGACAGATTGAGAAGTTTCCAGAGCCCTTTGAGCAGAAGGGGGACTTATCATCCTATGTTGTTTAGAAGAAGGTTCTCCATGCACTGCCTCTTCTGCTTCCCTCTCCTCATCAGAATCTTGAAGACCATATGTTGCCAGGACTCCATGGCAGCCCGGGCAGCACTCTTCACGTTCTTCCAACAAGGTGGGGTCCACAGGACTAGGTGGCCTCCTCAACATCTCACCTGTCCAAGTGTAGGGAGAAAGGGTAGAAACTCCACTTTTGATGATAGGCTTGAAGGCAGATGGCCTAGGTTGTGTGTTCTGCTCTGTACTATTGTACTCAACAGTATCAAACCATTCTAATTCATTAAATCCATCATTGTCTTCTCCTACATCCTTCACCATAATGTTCGTGGCATAGGGACTTGGAGTCTTCTCAGGGGCTGGTGGATCTGATAGGCTGTCTGGACTCTGGTGGGGTTCCATCTGTACTCTTGGTATTCTGGGACTTAGGAGCTCGTGGGCTTGCAGGGTCACATATGTCTCTGGGCTCATCCACCTGGGCAGTCTAGGGTGCTGGTACTTCACAAGTGACTACTTCTGCAGGTTCTGATAATATGTAGGAAGTGCTTCCAGGGATTGAGAGATGTTGTGTCAATCTTCTGTCTGCATTCCTGGTCTCTCGAGTGGGTCTTGGGCCTCAGATCTTGCTGTATGTGGCCCTAAGATACCCTCCTACATAGTCACTGAAAGGTAGTCAACAGGGAGAACAGCAGAGTAGTTGCCCATAGCAACAGAAGCACACATAGTTACCCATTGTGATGGCTGCTTTAAACAAGATTGCTCATCCCTGAACCAGCAGGCAAGGCAAGAGTTTTGAGTGGGAATTTCTTTCTCCCAAACTGAGGAAGCTGCTGAAGGGAGGCATGCAAGACTCCGGCAATAGTTGGTCTCAGGGCACAAGTAAAACTACCTAGAATAAGCAATCAGTTTGCCCTAAAATTGTCATCTAAGCCACACCCCTCAATGCTCAGGAAAACTCCTGGAAGAGGAAGTGGAAAGAATGTAAGTGTAGGAAGGGGACAAGTAGACCTTCCCTGTGGAATGTTCTTGTTCTGAATAAACAAATCCACTACACTCATGGACTCACAGTACATGTGGTTTTCTGTCAATACCACATCATAGATTAGAGAGGGTCCATTAACCCCCACACTTTCCAGAGTAAATACTAGAAATTGATGATCACTAAGAAAGGGAAAGCCATATACTTTAGTGGAGGATTGCACATTCTCTAGTAAAGAACCCCTTGCCCATAATTAGGCAAATAATCCTAATTTAAATCAATGGCTCAAGAAAAAAACTAAAACAAGGCATGGAAGTAGGATGGGGATCTAATGGAAAGAAGGATTATAGTTGACGGATAAAGAAAGGAGAGGGTAAGTGTGGGGGGTTCAAAATGCATTGTATACATGTATGAAACTGTCAACAATAAAAGGAAAAATAATGTTTTCTGAAGAGTGCAGACCTTCTCATTGAAAAGTATAAAAATGTGGAATTCCATCATCCCAGTGCATATCACAATGATTAACTATCTCTTGTTAGGAAAAAGGAGAGATGGCTTAGCGGTTAAGGCATTTGCCTGTGAGGCCTAAGGACCTAGGTTCGATTCCCCAGGACCCATGTAAGCCAGATGCACAGGGGCACATGTGTCTGGAGTTAGTTTGCAGTGGCTAGAGTCCCTGGCATGCCCATTCTCTCTCTCTCTCTCTCTGCTTTCAAATAAATAAATATATTAAAAAATTCTTATTAGGGCTCAAATGTAGGTCAGCTATTAGGGTGCTTGCTTAGCATACACAAAGTCCTGGGTTTCATCCTCAGCAGCACCACATAAAAACCAGTAGTGGTGGTGCACATCTATAATCCAGGCATACTGGAGGTGCTGGTAGAAAGGTCAGAAATTCCATGTCACCATTAGCTACATAGATAGTTCAAAGACCACTGGAGAGTGACATAAGGACCCTGTCTTAAACAAAAACTGAAAAATAATAATTTTGTATTTTCATATTGAAAAATGTGATAAAGAAACTTACTATTTTATAAAGCTAATCTAAAACTTTAAATAATAAAAATTAACTTTTGTAAAAAAAAAAGACACCAGTTTGACATGCTTGTAGCTTTAATTTGCATTTTTGATTGAAAATGAGATCAATTACCATTGGATATATTCATGTTTGAAAAAAACACATGATAAAATTTAAGCAAGCATGCTTTCTATAAGAGAAACATAAACGTGTCATACATTATTCCTTTCCCTGGGAGTTCATAGGCCTTGGGGTACTTTAACTCCACTTGCTGACCAACCTTCTGATGTACGTATATAGGTTTGCTGAGTAAATTCCTGATGTTGTCACTTGTCCCTGTGGAAATATTAATATTTCCCGTTTTCTTCGCAAAACTATCCTTGATTTTATATAAAATAATATGGCTCTCCTACTTATATGTTACCATTTTGTTATTTTCTTACTTTTTTATTGTCCATGTCAATGTACACATATCTACAGTTGAAGCCGGAATGTGTCTCCCCAAAGAGCATATTTTAAAGTTGTAGCCTGTAGTGTGATAATATTTGGAGGTATGGCCTTTTAGAGATAATTTGGTTTAGATGAGTTCTGGAGTGTGGGTCCTGCTCATGGGATTTGCACCCATACAAGAGGAATAGATACAAATAGCTTCCCACCTCTGCTGTGTGAGGACACAGAGAAATGCTGTTATAATGCTGAAAGAGGGCCCTCACCAGAATTTGTCCTTGCTAGCACCTTGCTCTTGGATTTCCAGCTTCTAGAACTGTGAGAACTCCATCTGTATAGTTTAAACACACACACACACACACACACCACCTAAAATATATTTATCATTTTAGTAGTCTCTAAGTCCTTATATCTCTGGTATTCCATCTGGTCCCATGTATCATTTGGGGGAGAAATGCAATTTAGTATTCATTTCTAGTCTTAAAGTGGTTTGTTTTTTGTTAGTTTTTGTTGGATTTTAGTCTCGAAAAAATATTTTCAGTTGGTATAGAATTCTACCTTTTCCTTTTTAAGGGAGAAAAGGATTCTTTTTTGTTTGTTTTTTGTTTGCTGAACTGGAACTCAGGGTGGCCTCGAACTTTCAGTAATCCTCCTACATCTGCCTCCTGAAATCTTTTACTCACATTTTCAGAAGTGTCTTCCATTGTGGCAAGGAGAACAAGTAGATCAGAGAGACTCAACTCATTGTAACCAGGAAGCAGAAGTTTAGTTTGATAGTTATTTTATTTGGTTACACTGAAAAAACCTGGTTTCTGGTATCCTGTTGTTGAGAAAACCACATGCTTTAGTTGCAGAACACTGAAAACTCAAGCTGGAACTGAGCTATAACCCTCTTCCTGCTGGCTAGTTTGTCACAGTGCTCGAGAGCTATGCAGGCAACTGGGAGAGAAAAGCCATTGAAAGTCGTAACCAGTAGTGGACCATGCAAATTACACATCTGCCCAGCCAAGCAAGATAAGGCCATCAATGCAACAGCATAACTTTTACAAGGGTAACAAACTGCTCTTTGGATCTGAGGTCTGCTCCATGGGAGGGAATTCACTCTTGGTACTGAAAACCAAGTCAGAAGCGTAAGGATTGGAAAGTCACAGATCATAGGAGGAAATTACTAGTGTTGTTTTACTAAATTCATTTGTTATGCCCATCCAATCACCCTCTAAACTCTTATGTTTATGCTAATAGAGTACTGCTGATCTCACTTTTGATCCGAGTAGCTTCTTTTCCCAGATGGCAATGACAACTGGGGACAATCACAACACATCAAAATTCTGAGAAGTGATAGTTAAATGATCAGCATTAAATGCGATATTCTGCTCACACATTTCAAGGCTCAGAAAACATTTTGTGGAAAGAATGAAGAATCACAGGATGAATGCTTTGGAGCCTTGTATTTTGGGCAGGTGGTTGTTGTGTTCATGACCTCACAGCAGCTCTTGTTACCTTAACACTATTGGCCCTATTAGCATGTTGTCTTGGATGAAGAAGGAAGGCAAGATGAAAAAAAAAAAAAAAGAAAAAAGACAACTATCAAAAGAGAAGAGGAACTTGTTGGAGGGGAAAAGGGGTTCAGTGGAAGAGTGATATGGGATAAGGGAAAAAGAGAGTGATGGGAGGGGTTTATGATCAAAATACATTATGGACACATATAAAACTGTTAACTATGACAAGTTATTGTTATTGCTGAGATAGATAGGTAAGATCCTTCTGTTCTTGTTTGCTAAGAGGAATTTGTCATCCATATTTTTTCCTCTTAGAAATAGATGTTGAATACTATCAAATTCCTCTGTGAAAACAATTTTAGTTATAATTATTGATATAATAAATACCATTTCTTACTTTTTTTCCAAATTCAACCAACCTTATATGCCTGATGTAATTCTTCCCTATTAATGAGTTTTCATTATTAAAATATAATAGGGGGCGGATAGATTGCTTAGTGGTTAAAGCACTTGCCTGCAAAGCCCAAGGACCCAGGTTTGATTTCCCAGAACCCATGTATGTCTGAGGCACAAGGTGGCACATGTGTCTGGAGTACATTAATAGTTGCTAGAGCCCCTGGTGCACCCATTTTCTCTATATATCTATCTCTCTCATCTCTCTGTTTCTATCTAATAAATAAATAAATAACATGGAAGCAGTGTAGCACAGTTGCTCAGAGTATGTGTTCTAAAAGCAGACTGCCTGAATTTAAATCCACTTCTACTGCTTACTAGTTATGTAAACATGAGTAAGTTCTTGGTCTCTCTCTACTTTGGTTACCTCATCTGTACAGTGGGAATATTTGCTTCTCTTGTACAGGGCTGTGTATGATGCCTTGAGTGATGGGAGGCAGATGATAGCTAAGGAGGTTGCGGTTTCTTTTTTGGGATTATGGAAATGTTACAAAATTGATTATGATGATTAGCACACAATTCTGTGAAAATATAGTAAAGGACATTAAATTATATAATTCAAATAAATGACTTGTATTTGCCACACAAAATATCTTAGCTTATATTAATACCTGCAACAATGCTTAATGTGATTGAGAATTTTAGTTCTATAATTGGATTACCTTTTTTACTTCAGACCTACCAGTAGTGAGATATCAGGCAAGTTCCTTAACATGATATGGGTCTTATTTCTCAAACTGTAAAATGAAAAGAATAGTACCAACTTGATGAATTCATAGAGACTAAATATATTAAAGCATTTAAACCACTAAGAAAAAAATTATTGAAAAAAAGGAATGGCAAATGATGCCACTTTGATTATAAACAAACTGTTACCAAAATATGATTTATATATGTATAAAAATTGTTGATTTTATTATCCAAAAAAAGAAAGAAATGACTACTGTTAAATGGTAAGAACAAGATACTTATTATAAAATATATCATTACCTTATGGCTGGAAGTGAGTTTTGCTATGACTTACACTTCTTGGGAGGCATATCTTAGACAGCTACAGAATAAAAACTTTTTACTGCACTCAAAAATACTTATAAAATCCTCTACGCCAGCCCAAGATCTCAAGCTGACTTCAGGAAAGGCATTTGACACTATCTATTGGGGATTTTACTTTGGTCACAGAAGCCCCTACCTTCTGATAACTTTCACATAAGTAAGGAAAAGACCTAGTCTTTTCCCCATTGTGTTGTTACTGTAGTTTCAATCACTGCTCTTGTTCTTTATGAATTTACAACAAAGTCAAATTCATCTTTAATTATGACATTTCAGTGCTTTTTGTAAAGTATAACTCAGATGTGATACAGAGAGAATAAAAATCAGATCTCTTCAACAGACCCTGAAAATGGCCCTATCAAGAAGCATATCTGATCAAAAATGCCTTGGGCTAAATGATGAATTATTGTCATGAAGCTTTTTATGTTTGGCCAAATGGAAGTCTCTAAGATGCTAAAAGAACAAGACAGAATGCACCCATCACACTATGTCAATTAGGTTTCGTGAAAATAAAGTTTTAATTTCCTTGTTCCCCTTTTCAGAAGCACAAGCTCCTGAGGATGGAAATAAAAGAAAACTAAACAACAATATCCACTCTTCTTTTTTTTCTAAGTCCAGGCTGACCTGCAACTTCCTGTGTAGCTGAGGGTGAGCTTGGACTCCTAATCCTCATGTCTCCACCTCCCAGGCGTTAGAATTAGAGATTTGTGTCACCATTCCCAGCTTTATGTGATGCTGGGAGTCTACCTCAGGGTATCATGCTAGGGTAGGCACGCTATCCACTGGGCAATATCTCCAGTTCCCTTTATCTGAGCTGTAACTTCCTCATATCCAAGAAAAGAGAAACCAACACTGACTGTAGACATTAATGATGCTGTAAGCAGAATTGTGTTTCCACCGTTTTGACTTTAAAGTGTTTCCTTTAAGTCACATGCTCATTGACATGTTTAACATTGTAGTCATAACAATGTATATTTACTGATGGTGCCCTCCAAGTGATTTTCAATTCAGAATACCAGCATACCAAACTTTCCTTTGCAATTAGGAATTGTTTGCTTGTTTTGGGATTGTGAGACCAAAGGGTATCTTCTCAGACACAATGTCCCTAAGTTGGAGGGGATGTTAAGTATTCTCCAATACCAAATCCATTAAGACAGAAAGTATATTCATAGTGGCTAGGGGTTAAGAAAAGGAGGAGAAGAGGCTGGTGGCCAGTGGATTTTTTTTTTTTTGAGGTGGTAAAGGTATTCTGAAATTAAATAATGGTAATGATTGTATAGTCCATGAAAACACTAAAAAAATTGAATTTTTATACTTAAAAACTGTGATATTTGGGGCTGGAGAGATGGCTTAGTAATTAAAGTACTTGTCTATGAAGCCTAAGGACTCAGGTTCGATTCCCCAGTACCCATGTAAGCCAGATGTACAAAGTGGTGCATGCTTCTGAAGTTCATTGGCACACCCATTCTCTCTGTCTGTCTGTAGTCTCTGTATCTGTCTCTCTCTCTCTGATTGCAAATAAATAAATTTTAAAAAATGGTATGTGAATTATACCCCAGGAACAAGAAGCAAATGAAGTTTAGTCTTGGGCTGAAGTTTTTTCTGCTTATGTGCACACACTTAATCAGCCAATACAACTAGTCTGTACAGTCACCCCACATCAGCAATCCTGTCATGCAAACAATGATGAGAATTGATACCAGCTTTCAAAATGGCCACTTCCTTTGGAAGAGCGAGGGCAGGGAGAAGGATAATGGAATCACCATTATGAATGTAAAATTAGAATAATAGAAATAAAAAAATAATTTAAAAATGGTCACTTCAATCTTTGGATTAACATCACAATTAGAGAGAAATTGAACCTAGTCAGCTGCAAAAGCTTTTAGAAGTGCTTGGAATTGAACCCAGAGCCTTGTGCATGATAGGGAAGTACTCTATCACTGAGTTTCATCGTATTGCCCTCGTTTGGAGGTGAGCAAAGGATCTAACTATGCCAAGCTGGCCTTGAACTCCAGGTCTTTCTGCTTCTGCCTCCCAGTTGCTGGCATTATAAATTTAGACCACCATGCTTGGCTTGAAGTAATCTTTCTGGGACTTCTACTCTTTGCTATTTGCATGAGTTTTAGAAAACAACCTTCTGAATCTAGATTGCAACACATTTCCAATTACCTCAGGTCATGTCTTCTTCAGCTCACACAGCCAGAGAGTTTTTAGTCAGACATCATGCCACTTGGTTTCAAGACATCTTTCTCATTACTCTTTTCAGGATAAGTCCAGTTGGTAAAGATTCCTTCAAATTTGTGTTATATTGATCTAAAAAAAAATGCAGAGATTTATCAGATGAGTAAAAGTTGAACAATGATCTGAGCTGACTAGCAACAAACAGTGACATTCAATTTCCACTTACAAGTAGGGTTACTGGTAATATGGGATGCTTGGTCCAATGTGAATTTCTGACAAATGATGAATAGTTATTTTAGTATAAATATGTCCCAGTACTTATGCACTTATACAAAAATGACATCTACATTTTTGAAGTATGTTATGTTTTTTAGAATGACATTAGTTTCACAAGATTGAACAAGAAATATCTAAGATTTCCATATTTCCCCATCTTCCAACACATCTATACACTCCCTGTCAGTATTTCATATGAGCATGGTTCACTTCTTACCAAAGATGAACCAAGGTAAAAGTGTCATAACCTCAAATCCACAGTGTATATTAGGGTTCACTGTTGGTGTTGACAAGTGGATAATGACACATGTCTACAATTATAGGATCACACAGAACATTTTGAATGGCATAAAACCCTATACCCCACCAGTTCATCCTTCTGGCTCCCAACCCTTGGCAAACACTGATCATTTTAGTGTTTCTGTAGTTTTGCTTTTCCTTGAATGTAACATAGCAGGAATCATACAGACGTTAGCCTTTTCAAATTGAGTTCTTCCACTAGCAGTATGCTTTTATGTTTTTTCCATGTCTTTTGTGACATGCTA
Source organism: Orientallactaga sibirica (assembly GCA_036365145.1). NCBI lineage: Eukaryota > Metazoa > Chordata > Mammalia > Rodentia > Dipodidae > Orientallactaga > Orientallactaga sibirica. Next base: position 5,332,782 of record JAEOAD010000982.1, read on the forward strand.
GCTCATCTTTTATTATTTCTGAATAATATTCCATTGACAAATACACCATAATTTACTTATTCATGCAGGCCATTGAGAGACATTTTAGTTTCTTCCAAATTTTTGCAATGATAAATAAAGCCACTTAAAGATATACATTCACTTTTTTGTGCACATACATTTTTAATTCAAATTAAAGTAAATATCAAAGAATTCAATTGCTGGATCATGCAATAAGTCTATGTTTAGTCTAGTATGACTGTGTAATTCAGCTGTATTTGGCAAGTCTGTTCTTATGGAACTTGTATTTCTCAAAGAGTCAAGAAATAATGACATACTTAAGTGAAAAAAAGAAAAAAAGGGCACATGGAATTCTATTTGTTCCATCCTCCATATGTTCATCCATTTGTTATTTATTCTGCAAAACTGTGTGCTAGACACTGGAAATACAAGCAAGTTCATGCAATGAATACAGCAAAGCACAGCAGGGCAACGTGAACATTACTAAATGTTCCCAGTGTGTAAATAACAGAAACATGGAAAGATGTTCTCTGCAGAGGTTTCCAGGGAAGTGAAGAGAATGCACCCCAAAGAAAGTAAGCAGTCATCTTTCAAGGGAAAGAGGAGACTCTTTACAATGGACTTTTGGGGAGATGTGTTGAGAAAAAGACAAAGCATACTGAAATTCAGAGGGATAACCTAGCAATGAAACACATTCATGCAACCAGTATTTAATACTCTCCTACCATGCTGGAGATAAGGGTATAGCCAGTGTGAAATGAGCATTGTCATCCTGTATTCTACAGAAAACAGTCAGGTTTGTAGAACCCAGGCTGTAAGCCCACCCAATGGCTGGGACAATGAGAATTTTGAAAAAGGAGTGAACACTTTTTTTATGCTTATTTCCCTTCAAACCTAGGAGGAAACATTCCCCCAAAGTTTTTCAAGTATAAAAAGGAAAAAAATCCACATTTTTATAAGGAGTAGAGGCCCACTTATTAGACTTTCAAGTTTTAATTTAGGGATTTTTCCCCTTACCTCCCCAGATGTTGAAATTTTCTAACTTGAATGACCCTATAAGACTATTTCAATTCCCACACTTGTATACTCTGTGCTCATGTTAATTGAATGTGTATTTTGCTCAGTTGAAGTTTAAAACTTGCTACTAAATTGTTCCATCAGTCCACTACAATACTTGCTTAACAAGCAAATTCAACAGCTAGGATTACTTCTGAGGTTGGACTTGGGTACAAGTGCTACACTTGGCACCTTAAACCCATATCCTGAAAGTATATAACGGTGGATCACCACACCTAAGAACACTGCAGATAAATAGAAAACCTAAGCATCAAATCAATCCAGGATGCAAAAGTCACTACATTATAATACAAGAAACACAGAGAATGAAGACAATGCAATCCCACCAAAAATTACAAATCCATCAGAATTGTTCACCAATGAGTCTGTTTTAGATGAAATTCCTGACATAGATTTCAAAAGAATAATTATATCTATACTCAAAGAAATGAAAGAAGAAATAAAAGAAGAAATGAAAGGAATCGAGAAGAAAACAAAGGAATTAAAGAAGAAAACAAACTCTTGAAAGAGAATACAGAAAAACAGCTTAACGAAATAAAAAGGTCATTACAGGACATGAATAAGGAAATAGAAATACTGAAGAAAAATCTTTATTTTTTTTGCAGTGAATTTTACCATGTAGCTGAGGTTAGCCTCAAACTTGACATCTTTCTGCCTCAGCCTCCCAAGTGCTGGAATTATATGCATGTTTCATCACGACTGACCATAGAACTAAATTTAGGTGCCTCTTTTTATTCATTTTTAACTTGTATTAATTTATGAAAGAGAGAAAGAGAGAGTATGGGCACACCAGGGCCACTTGCCACTGGAAAAAAATGCCTGTAGACAAATGAATGATGTTATGCATCTACTTTTACATGGGTAGTGTGGAATCAAACTCAAGCCAGAAGGTTTTGCAAGCAAGTGTCTTTGACTACTGAGCTAGTTCTCCAGGCCCCTCAGTGCATCCTTTTAAAAAGAAGAATTAGCATAAAATGAAATACACTTTATGACAAGTTTCAGAAATAAAATTTAAGAGGATGGTCTTAAAATAGAGGCATGGATGGAGGCTGAAGAGAATACTTAGCAGTTAAGGTACTTGCCTGCATAGCCTAAAGACCCAGGTTCAATTCCACAGAACCCACTTAATCCAGATGCACATGGTGGTGCATGTGTCTTGAATTCATTTTCAGTGGGTAGAGGCCCTGGCGTACCCATTCTCTCTCTTTCTCTCCCTCTTGCTTTCTCTCATAAATAAATAAAAATTAAATATTAAATAATACGGGCATGGTATAGCCTAAACAAAACCTCTAAAGACATAATGCAAATGTGATTCTCCAGTCAAACTTTCTGGAATTAAAAAACTAATTCAATTTGAGTTTGATAACTTGCTTAAATGTTGATCTTTTGTTAACTCAATATAGAGTTTGTATGTCTTAAAGTGATTGCATGGTATCTTTTGGATTTGCTAATCAGCAGCAAAAGATCTCTTAACATTACAAGCAGAGGAAGTAAGATGTGGCACGGGTAACTGAGAAAGAATGTGATACTTTCAGGGAACAGAAGTAGTTCTTGTGGATAGAGCATAAAATTAAGTGAGGGGCATAGTGACCATTGGACCTTGTTGCAGTTAGTCTTCATCACCGTGAGAAAATACCTAAGAAAAATAACATAAAGGAAGAAGGGTTTGTATCAAATTATGGTTTCAGAAACTTCACATAAGGGTGGAAGGACATGGTATGGGAAAGTTACTCACCTCAGAATGGACAGGAACTACAGAATCAAACAGGAAGAGGCAGAGAACAAAGGTAACCCCTTATAAGATACATCCTCAGTGACCTACTTCCTCCAAAAAGACTCTACTTCCTAAAGCCATTCAGTATGAATTCATCAATGGATGAAGTTAGCATCCAATCACCTCTCTATATAACAACCCTCAAAGAATTCAAATTTTCAACACATGAATACTACAGAGAGACAATGTTCAAACTACAACAGGCTGGAGGTGCACATGAACAGAGGCAGGCATAAAGCTTATTATAGGCTGCAGAAAAAAGTTAATATAGCCAATGTGAGACGAATGGGTCTCTATGCCCTAAAATGTTAGTATAATATATTTGTGCTAGACATCTGAATTACTTCTAAGACCCTACAGCAGTGGTTAAGCTCTCCAAACTTGGTGGTGATTCTCCATTAACCTCTATCAGCAGATAGCATTTTACATATGTTGTCCCAATTTAGTATTGTGGTCACAAACACACACACAAAAAAACATGCACACAGTGCAAGGAAAACAAATCTCTCTTTTGTACAAAGCATGAAGAAAATATGTGAGGAGGGAAAATTGCAGTTTTTCTATAAATGAGGTCATTTAACATATGCATAGGTGTTTCTGAGCTGAAGTAGAGGAAGCAGAAAGCTGATTAGTTTGAGAAAGGATTCTTCTACTCAGACATTCCAGAATCCTCTTGTACCTGAGCCTACCCTACTGAGCTCACTTTTAGGAAAGAGTTCACATCGGTTGACATGATCCCTAAGAATGCTACTAGGTGATGCAGTATGGATACACAATGGCCAATAAGGAGATTGATGTCTCAGGCAGGATGGAAGCACACTGCGAGAGATTTCGTGATGCTATTCAATTTATACTAAAATATGTTGATAAAGATACCCCCTTGAGAGCTTGTTTGGAGGTTCTAGAATGGGGGGGGACAGCTACTTATATACCCTTGACTGAAGATCAATCCTCCTCTAGTCAGGGAAGGTCCTCTTCAACTGAGGTTGCAGCTTCAAGAGGGATGTACATGGAGCAGTGAGAGAAGAAGGGGACACCTGCCTAGCCAGCCAGATCAACCAAATCAACCCTGGAGATCAATGGGGTGACAGATGTCATAGCCAGATCACTCTCACATTCAAAGACACCCCCTTGTTATTTAAGGCCTTAATCTTCTTTTAGGAGGAATACTTTGAACCTAGTTTAGTAAGAATCCTTCCACCCTTATCATTTCAAACACAGTTCCTCTTAGTAATTATCCATCCATTTGATCCCCTCACTGCACTTGTTTATTGCCTTTACATCCATAGATATCCAAGCTATGTTTGGGGATGAGCTCTACTTCTCTCCCCTCATTGCAATAGTCATGAATAAAGTCCTTCTAGACATTTAACAAAGACAGAATGGTTTCCCTTTAGTGGATAGAGGACAATGAAAAGGAAGGAAGTCAAAATGAATGCTCAGGACAGGACTCATAGCATGAATAGAGACCTATTTGGCAGGTGGAAAATGAAGAAGGGAAATGAAAATATGATGATGTGAGGGATATTGAGTTAGTAATCACTAGATCTTTTCTTTTTCTTCTAAAATAAAGAAGAAACAGTATAATAGTCCACATTATCTCATGAAATACATTGCAAGACCCCTAACGAATTTTAGAAACCTCAGATAGGACTGAGCATAACACATACTGTGGTACACACACACACACACACACACACACACACACACACACCACGGCTTCTCTTTGGAATACCTGGAAAATACATATCATTACGTTCCTTGGGGCATTATCACGTAAATCAGGGTTACCTGAATATAGTCATTACAATATCATGAAATTTGATCTGATAACTGAGATAGTTACTAAGGAAAATTCAAGTTCTGAGAATCATTACACTGTGCAGAATGTCACACAACTTAAAAGTGATCAATTGTTAAATTCCAGAATTGCAATTTAGTATTTTTAGATTATAGTTGAACTCAGGTAGCTAAGACCACAGAAAACAAAGCCACATGATGCCAATTAATGCAACACCTAAATGTAGGTTTTGGTGGACTTCCTGACTTAAAATGCCATATAAAATAAAATTATTCTTTTTCTTCTGCTCTGTTTCCCAGGAATTTAGTATATTAGTGTGAAATAAACAAAAAGCTGGTCCACCTCAAACTAGACATGGCAGAGTAAAAGCAGAGTGCATTAGACTATACCCAAGAAATATAGAGTCCATCAAGGTAGCCAGTAGTTGTTCTGTGAAATCTATATATTGGCACTAATGAGTCAGTAACTCCCAAAGGCTGTGTGCCAATGTTTTGCATATCGGACATTTTTCTGTTGCAAACAGCCCATTGCTTCCATCAGATCCTCAGAAGATGTCATGATCCCCAATCATTACTGACAACTACTGTAGAAGTACAGAATTATTGACACATGGGCAGAAAGAGTACCAGGTCTTTGGGAAGGCCTAAAGGTACATGTAAAATAGAAAAAAGTACACTCTTCATTTTGCTAATGACTCTTCAACAAAACATCTTCTAAATCTTACTACTATAGTTTGTTGGAAATGTCATGTTTTTAATTTTTTTTAATCAAGTAGAAAGTTGTATGGACAAATCATATGTTAGTACCATCATTTCCCACCTTCCTGCCCTCATTCTGCTGGCGGCCCTTCTCAGTGTGACTGCTTGTATTTCCACTAGGTTTGTGGGTTATGAGATGTGAGACCATCAGTCAGTCATTGTAAGGGGGGCAGTGCCTCTGGACATTCCCTTTTGCTCTGTGGGTATTACAATATTTCAGCCCCCTCTTCTGCAAAATTCCCTGAGCCATGGTGGGTGTGTTTTAAGTCTACTTTAGTATTCTCAACAGATTCTGGATTTCTGCCTTGCTGTTTTTTGAGTGGACTCAATGTCTGTCTCCATGCGGTAAAAATGAAATGATAGAAAGGGATGATAAACTATCTTCCCAGATCTATTTGATCTACCTTAAGCATCAAGTTAAAATTCTAGTTGTAATGGAGATGAAATTGATAAGCATTCCTATAATGCCTGACTAGAAAAGTAGGAAGGGAAGCAACAAATGAACACTTTTTAATTTTTGCTTCCAGAATATTCTCTGGCTTGAGTAGCCTAAAACTTTCCATTTTTGTGGCAGAGTAAAATTATATCTATAATCTAGTTGTTTCATGAATATACAAGAAAAATTGTTGCTTAATGCATATTAAATTGCTAAACGTACTCAAATAATTTCACTCAAACATGTATGTAATTTGTTCAAAGTATTTACGTATTTTATGGTGGAATTTAATGAGTTAATTATATCTTTGGCAGAGAAATTTGTAGATAGTTGTAACACAGAGATACTTCATTATCATGATCAAATTATTGACAGTTTGATCAGGTGAACAACGAAATGTATCTTACTCTCATTTAATGCTCTCATAGCAGAGGAATCCTCAAGCACACATATATGGAACTCAATTAGATGCCACCGGCTGGTCATTTGCATAGGGACTCATGATTTGTGAAAAGCAGAGGGAGACCAATATCCACAATTATGATTTTCAATGTCAATAACAAAACAAAACAGATTTCAAGCATTGCTTTTCATTGTCTCGTGAAATTGCATAAAGCAATGCTGTAATGTTTATTGCATCACATCACAAGTTCCCATCGTGGGGACAGATTAAGAAAGGACACTTTCCTCAGAGTTACACTAACTCTTCCCCAGAGTTACTATAACTTCTTCCCGATTGAAAATATATAAAAATTGCCAGTTCAGCTAGGTATGTTGGTATGTATCTGTTATTCCAGCACTAGGGAGACAAAGGCAGGACTTTCATTATCTCAAAGTCAACTTGAGCTACATAGTAAGACTCTGTCTCAAAAAAAAAAAAAACATGAAATTACCAGTCCTATGTGCCATTCCCAAAATACCTCTTCCTACTCACTGTGAAGGACATATTAGTTTAAGAAAGCCTAGAATGAAACCAGACATATTTACATTCAAAGAAACTAGTCATACATTCATAGATACAGCTATGAAATTTTGTGATAGGTTATATATGTGTGTTAGGCATTTGTATAATTTTTTATATATTATATATAACCTAATATATTAAAATCAATCAGATATGGGAACCCAGATTTGGAGACTGAGTCCTTCACTAACCATGTACACCACTGTGGACAAGATAATTTAGTGCCTGGGGTTTCTGCTCAGAGGGAGGCTGGATTAATTTAATATTCAAAATTGTGTGTGTGTGTGTGTGTGTGTGTGTGTGTGTGTGTGTGTGTGTGTGTTAGGGATTGAATCAAGGGCCTCACACATTCTAGGGATGTCTCTACCACTGAGTAGCAGCCCAAGTTATTTAACTATTTTATTGACATTTTCAAACATGTACTTAATGTATTTTGATCATAATTCCCAATCATTACCTTCTGTTGTCTCCTTGCCCCTGTGGCCTTCCCCAAAATGCTTTTTTCTCTTTGCTTAGTCCCTTTTATATTTTATTGCCATTTTTGTTCCTCTTTTATCATCCATGTAGAAATGTTGATGGGTCCAATATTGTGCAGCTCTGCTGCAAGTAGTGACAGCTCCCGAGGCTCCTGAATACAGTAGATATTTCATTTCCAGAAAGTGGCACTCCAAAGTACTCCTCCATATTCTCTGGCTCTGACATTTTTTCTTCCCCCTCTTCTTCAGTGTTTCCTATGCTTTGGAGAGCATGATAGGGATGTCTCATTCAGGGCCAAGCACTCAACGATCATTTATTCTCAGGACTTTGGCTAGCTTTGAGTCTCCCCAGTAGTTAACCACCATCTGCAAAAAGAAGCTTCTCTATCCAAAGATAGGAATAAACATATATATTTAGAGGGCAATTCGATAGGCACAATGCAGCCATTTAACCAAATACCAGTAGCAGCTCTCCCCCACAACTTGGTATCTATGACCTGTACAACCATAGACTAGGTTTTCAGTCCTAAGCATGAGATCCCTCACATGAAACAGCCCTCAAGTCCAATCAGAGAGTATGAGGTTACCCTCAGAACACTTGCACCAGTGGGTACATCTTGCCTGGCTAGTTGGTTGTGTATGATATATGGTAGACTGGGTAAGACTATTGATGACTTTTCTCTGGCAGCAGCCTATATAGCATGTCCAGCATTATGACAGCTAGCCAGCAGACAGGATACTTCTACATTAGTTCCAGCTTGATTATTCAGTGTGCTGCAAGTGGTGTCTTCAGCAACAGGGACTTATTATCTAGTTCAGAAGGGCAACCAAGAACATTGACAATGGTCTTATTGTTTCGAGGACCTTGGGATCTTCTTGACCAACTACTTAATGGGAAGTATCCCACCTCTGGCACTGGGGTTATTGTGGTTGCCCTGTAACACTGATGGTGTCTGAGAGCAGCATTGTCCACCCCTGAGGGTACTTCTGCCCAGTCTCTCTCTCTCTCATTAAATTATATATTTTTAATTTGCTAACAAGGAAATAGATTTCCCTATGGCATTTTCATAAACCTTTAATTTTGGTTAGCACTCCTCACACCCTTCCTTTCCTCTATCCTCTTCCCCTAACCACATTTAAATACCCTTTCACCCACAGTATTCTACCCCTCTACTTACATGGTTTCTATCTCTTCCACTTAAGCCTCCACCTCACTCTCCTCATGGTTCCTTTCCAGATTCCTGGCCTATATTGACTCTTTTTCCAAGTTACATACCAACCTAGAAATTCAAAATTAGGACCCACATATGAGAGAGAATATGTGGTGATTTTATTTCTGACCTCAATTGAGGGTTACCTCAATTAATATAATATTTTCTACTTCTATCCATTTTCCAGCAATTTTCATTATTTAATTTTTTACAGCTGAATAAAAATAAGATGGATACCATATCTTCATTATTCATTCTTCAGTTGATGGACATCTGGGCTAATTCTATTTCCTTGCTATTGTGAATAGAACATCAATAAACATGGCTGAGAAAGTATCTGTGTAGTAAAGTATAGAGTCCATAGAGTCTATTCCCAGGAATGGTAGAGCTCGGTCATATGGTAGTTTTATTTTTAGCCTTTTTTTCCAAAGAATTTTATAAAATTTATTTATTTGAGAGCGACAAACAGAGAGAGAGAAAGAGGCAGATAGAGCATGGACGTGCCTCCAGCCACTGCAAACAAACTCCAGATGCATGTGCCTCCTTGTGCATCTGGCTTACGTGGGTCCTGGGGAATCGAACCTTGAATCAGGGTCCTTATGCTTCACAGGCAAGCACTTAACCACTAAGCCATCTCTTCAGGTCCTATTTTTAGCTTTTTGAGAAACCTCTACACTAATTTCAATAATGACTGTACCAATTTCAACTCCTACCAACAGTGAATAAGGTTTCCTCTTTCCCCATATCCTCATCAGCATTTATCCTTTGATTTTTTTTTATGATAACTATTCTGACTAGAGTGAGAAGGAATTTCAAAGTAGTTTTAATTTGCATTTCCCTAATGGCTAAAAATCGTGAACACTTTTTAAAAGTATTTATTGGCCATTTATATGTCTTCTTTTGAGAACTCTCTCAAAAGATTCATAGCCCAGTTTTTGATTGAGTTGTTAGATATTTTTATTTAGGTTTTTGAGTTCTTTGTATATTGAGACATTGATCCTCTGTCAAGTTTGTAGCTGGCAAAAATCTTCTCCCATTCTCTAGGCTGCCTCTTGATAGTTTTCTTGCAAAAAACTGTACAAAGCTGTTTCATTTTATAAAGTACCATTTGTTGATTGTGTGCCTTATTTCCTGAGCTACTGGGGGCCTATTCAAAAGGTATTTCTCAATGTCTACATTTTGAAGAGCTCTTTCTGTATTTTATTCTAACCACTTCAGAATTTCATGTCTTACACTGAGATCCTTGATCCATTTGGAATGGTTTTTTGTTCAGGGTAAAAGATAAGGGTCTAATTTCATTCTTCTATAAGTAGATGTCCAGTTTCCCCAGAATCTTTTGTTAGAAATGATGTCTTTTCTCCAGTGTGTATTGTTAACATTTGTCTAAAATGAGATGCTAGCCCACTATTTTTAAGTTAGAAAAAAGGGCCAAATTTCATCTTTGGACCATGATAATAACAACATTGCATAGTAATAATAATTGCTATTTGGAAATGTAATAGGCAATCCTGGTGAAGCAGTGAAGATGAACATACTTTGTTACCGGTTTAAAAGCAATGTGGGTTTGTGTAAAACAACATCACTCTTCATCTGTCTGCGTTTGTATAATCTGAATTCTCAAATGGCTTCAATCAAAATACTGTTCTAGGTACCTATAAACTATGTTTTATTTTTAATCATTACTAGCATATAGTCATTGTAAAATGATGGATTTCATTGACATTTTCATATATTTCAAGTTCATCCTTAATTTACCTTCATCACCCATTAGTCTCACTGTTTGTCCCTCCCCTCTCTTGATGGTCCTTATTGCAGTTATCTCCTTGTTGCTCGGACAAGCATCAAACCATAAACAGCTTATGGGAGGAACAGGTTTATTTCAGGCTTACAAAATCTGGAGGAACACCATAAATAGTGGAAGAAGCTATCTCACTTACATAGATGCTCACCAGAGAGATACCATCAAACATCCAGCAAACAAGAGCAAGCACAAAACTGCTAGACCCCAAAACTATTTTTTTAAATATATATTTTTATTTATATTATTCTGATTATACATTCATAGTATTGGTTCCATTGTCCTCCTCCCTGTCCTCCCACTTTTAAAGGGACCCTCGTCAATGGGGAATGTGGGTCGTGCATTGTGAGGTTAGTCCAGAGTTCTGGGGGGTAGGCTACTACTACTGCACTTGTATGAGCATTATGTCAAGTTGTTTCCTGCTGGGTATCTTAGACTGCAAGTTGTTTGGACAGATTAGACCCCAAACTATTCTCCACACATCTTAGAGCTGGACACAAGATCCAAGTGACATACCACTTCTCCAGTGGTTTATAGCCTACTGGAGACTCAGGATTCAAGCCTGAGTCTATGGAGCCACACATTTAAGCCATTATATTCCTCTCTCTGTATCCCTAGTAGTTTGCCTTCTACTTCCATGTCATACATACATACATGTATATGTACACACAAACATATACATATAACTTTTCTAAGAACTAATTAATATTTGTTAAGCCTTCTCATCCAAAGAAATAGTACAAAAGAGTGCATAAGGGGGCTGGAGAGATGGCTCAACAGTAAGGTCCTTGCTTGCAAAGCCTGAGGACCCAGGTTTGAGTCTTCAGTACCCACATAAGCCAGATGTACAAGGTGACTCATACTTCTAGAGTTCGTTTTCAGTGGCATGCTCATTCTCTCTCTCTCTCTCTCTCTTCTTGCAAATAAATAAAAAAGTTAAAAAGGGTGCATATGTATTCCATATGTGTATATAAATCTTGAACCTAAAGTATATGAACTCAATATTATATAAATGAGACAACAAAAGAATGGGAAGCATGCTTAAATGCAATCTTAGAAATGCTCAGCATTCCAGCTTATTATGTAAATGTAATTTGTTAGGTACCAACAATATATGAGAGCATATTATACCCCGGATTTTAACACATGCAATGGAAGCAAGTCCTCATTCCTCATGGAATCAATTTGCTAATTCTACATGGCATGAAACATAAGAATGTAACAACCCCCTATTAAAGCAAGATGAGCATAATCAAATATCAGAATCAGTGGCATTCATCACTATAGCTTCTTTCTAGTCAAATTCAGTATATACAAAGTAGGGCAATAAATCTGAGATTCTTCATTCTTTTGCATATATTTAACCACCCCTCTGGATGATCTAAATTTGGCTAAATATTTAGAATGCATCCTTTTGTGTTTATAAGCATATGGATGATATTCTGAGTCCAACTTGTATTCTTTTGTATGCTTTTAGCAAAGTCTTTGATCAGTAGATTAGCTCCTTCCATGTAGCAACTTGATCCCTTAAATAATGTTGAATGACTCCTTCCATCCATTAGGCATATACACCCACTTGAGTACAAATTATAATGTAGATTTTTTTTTCAGTAATCAATAACTACATACTATTGGCCCAACTGTCCAGATCTTCATTTGAAATCAAGAATGCATTTAGTACTAAAAAAATTAGGAATTGGGAAGTAATTGATGAGACATATTTAATCTACAGGACAGTATGGGAGAAGCACAGATGAAGATAGTAACACATTCATTTCTCTGCCCCTCTGCCCTTCTGTTCGTCTCTCCCCCAAAGCATTGGATAATTTCAAAATGAGCAGAAAACAATATTGGAAATAGTAGCAATTTTTAGAGCTGTGTTTTTGATGGTGGAAGCACATCATATAAACTAATTATTTCCTTACTTTCTGTATAGGATTATACATAGCTCAAATCTCAGAACTGTCAGAGAGACCCTCACAGATGATGAAGGCTGACAGATAAGAAGCTACACAAAACCAAAGTAGACCAGTTCTCAAGGACAAATATATTTTAGTTCAATTAAACTCCCCTGCCTTCTAAATACTTTGATGCAACATCCCAGAAAGCCAGAGTAGATAACACTTCAGCATTACATCTAAAGTGGCTGGTTGGCAATCTTTCTATTTGATTTGTTGCAGCTATTGTGTTTCAATTTCTGTTCATTGGAATTGATGATAAATGTAGGGAATTGAGTCACGTTGTAGAATGAATAACCTATTCAAAGCACACCAACTTTCATGGACAACAAATGACATTGCTTTTGAAAAATCAATACTAAGCAATTCACTGAGATTAAAAAACTGCTTGCTCCATTTGATTAATCCAGGAGTAGATACACACTTGGGGTAATGCCAGATGGTGTCCTGATTAGTGAAATCAGAGTCATCAGTAGGAACAGTGCCAGCAATATGTTACTTCTCTGCTTAACTCAGGGACTTTAGACCCTCTCCTGAGTATAAAATAGAGAAATAAGATATTTTTTCAGACTGCTTAAACAAATGTTCTGTTCATCAAATCAGAGAAATATGGCCAGCATTTGCACCCATATGTAGCTTTTGAAAATATATAAGGAACACCTCATATTGTGTTTATCTGCATATTGTTTTAAGATGTATGCATACTCTAGGGAAAAGCCTTTTGGCTTAATATCTCTGAAGTCTTCCTTTGGAGCATTTGTTTTGAGAATTAAAATAATGCAACATAAATAAGATACATATACATATATATATAATGTTTATCCCCATTACCCTCTTTTATCAACATCCCCTCCCCTAAATCCCTTATTTCTCAATAATCTCCTTCCTATTTCCTTTTTTAACACTTTATTTATTTATTTATGACACAGAGAGAGGAAGAGAGGAAGAAAGAGAGAAGATAGGTGTGCTATGGCCTCCTGCCACTACAAACAAATTCCAGACACATGTGACATTTTGTGCACCTGGCTTTATGTGGGTACTGAGGAATCAAATCCAGGCCATCAGGATTTGTAAGCAGTGCCTTTGATTGCTGAACCATCTGTCAAAGCTCAACCACTGCCTACTTTCATGGTGTATGTGTGTGTATTTGTGTGTGTGTGGTGACCCTCTGAGTTTAGCTAGGGTTGCTTGCATGAACATGGTGGGTGATTATTTACTGAAGCATGACCAGTTTACTAATAAGCCACTGAAGAAAATGTCTCGCTCCTCCCCTAGCAAATTAACTGCCAATAACTCTTCTAGGAGGGGTGGGGTAACAAGAACCCTTGTATGAGTTACTTTCTCATTGCTGACACAACATACCCAATCAGAAGCAGATTCAGGCAGAAAGGGTTTATTTTACCTTAAAGTTTCAAGGACAAGTTCCTTCATGTGTGGAAAGCGTGGCAGCAGAGAGAGCCAGTAGGTCTGGGCTTATCATTTCAAGGCCTGTTCGCAGGACACGCTCCACCTCTAAAATGTTCTGCAATCTTCCTTAACAGGACAACCAGCTGGAGATCAAGTATTCAAACACATGAGACTATGGGGAGGCATTTACAATTCAAATCACTGCAACCATTCCTCATCCATAATGGAATGTTGACGAAAACCCATACTTTTAAAGCAATAGAATCACTAATATAATAAAAATTCAGGTATTTCACCTGACTTAAGAAAGGTAAACATACTCTGCAAGACGAATGATTGATTATCATCATGGATTATTTAAACATCAGCACCTTAATTACAACTTCATGATCATTACTTAAAACAAATCTAAGATTGCTGTTAAGGAATGTAGTTTAGAAACCATCAACTGTTTCAAGTTGGGGAAGTAAAGGACATTCTTATTTTCCTCATACCTGTTAGTTTAGTTAGATGCTTACCAAAATATTTAGACTTAGTTGTATACTTCACAACATGATATTGGGTAGTGCCCCATGAAAATTATTTCAAGCAGTCACCTTTAACCACTGAGTTATCTCCCCAGACACCATGCAGATTTTTTCATAATAAAATTTATAAAATATAATTTTTTAAATAAAAGAGACATTATGAATACTATCATGGAATGAGAAATTAATCATGTATTTAAAAAAATCTTAGGGGCAGGTTGTAGTTCAGTGAAGTTGTCTAATATGTAGAGGCCCTGGCTTCTCTATCCTAAGCACCTCAAAACAATAACAAAGCACACTAGTAACAAATTGAGATTCAAAATGTTATAATGTCAAGTTTCAGGGACAGCTGAGATTTCAGGTAAAGCATAATACAACAACTAAGAGTATCAATTCATGCATTCTTCCTAAAGTAAAACTGTCCCTTGAAACAAAATCAACAACTCAGTGTTCATGCAGAACATGTATCACATTACCATGATTGGAAGAGGACACTATTCCAGTGATATGTCCACCTAGTCATTCCCTTATTCATTTATCTAATAGTCTTACCAATTTCTACTGTGTAGTGGGCATTATGCCATGTGCCAAAGATGAAAAATCTATTTTCTAAATTCAAAACTTTGATAACTAGCTGTGGTCACAGTGAGAATAAAATAGATTTATGAGAAGAAATGATAGCAACATTTGATATAATAGATGGTAAATAATGTGGGATTCAGGAGTAAAGACAAATTACATACAGTGTAGATACAGAAGATGTAACAGAAGGAAAAATGTTTCAGTTAGTTTGGAAAAAAAAAAAAGAACAGTACAATTAGGTACTTAGGAACAATGATACTTCTGTGTGGATGTCAGAGAATGTCAGTAAATGTTTTCTAGCACTTTAGAGAAGCCACCACTCTAGAGAAGCACTCTAGAGAAGAAGGACAAAAGAGTAAAGTTTCTTACTATAAAAGTTCCAGAGAGATACATATGAGTATACAGTAAAACTAATATTTGACACTTTGCAATTTATAGCATTAAAATGATCTTTTCTCATTTCTTCTGAGTATTTTGATGGGGAGGGTTTCCTCATGAGGTAATGAAAAGATTCTACTTGCCTTCTCCTT
This sequence comes from Orientallactaga sibirica, assembly GCA_036365145.1. Lineage (NCBI taxonomy): Eukaryota > Metazoa > Chordata > Mammalia > Rodentia > Dipodidae > Orientallactaga > Orientallactaga sibirica. Next base: position 5,348,081 of record JAEOAD010000982.1, read on the forward strand.
TTCCTGGTATAGGTTATGTTACAGGGTACCTTTCCATAGCTCAACATAGTGTTACAGTTAAGTTTGAGACATTGTAGTTTGAATGTAGAATGTTCTTGAAAGGCCCATGTACCCATTATGCTTATTCCCTTGTTTGGTGCTACTGGAAGGGAATACAACCTTTAAGAGGTGGAACCTATTGGAAGGTCTGAAAATCAATGAACATCTTTCTTCCCTTGAGGTAGAGCTGTAGGGCTCTGTACCCTTCCTCTCTATATTTTCACGTCACTATTATAAAATGAACAGTTTTGCTCTCCCATGACCTTCCTGTCATGATACGCTGCCACACTACAGGCCTCAAAGCCTGGATCTGCCTGAACATAGAGTAGGCCTTCCAGAAGTGTGAGACAATCCAAACCTTTTATTTTAGTAATCTGATTGATCTCAGATATTTGTTATAGTAAATAAAAGCTAGCTGACACAATCATCTACCAAAATTTCTTCCTTTATGCTGAAATGTCATGCTGTGTTTCTGAGATTTCCTCTTTACTTTGCACATTTTACCAGCATCAGTTCTTTGGGGGCAATTTCATACTTTTCAACACAGCTACATTCCTGTTTAAGTTGATGACTTTCCCCTTACCAGATTTGTGTGGCTGCATACCTAGAGATTGTGGATTGATGGCAACGTTCTCATGGGCAACATTTTCTTCTACAACTCAATTTATGCGTGTTTCAAATTTCACTTTCCAACTTAATCACTTTGCAATTCTTGGTTGCACTGATATTTTTTGGCCCATTCTTTAAGAACCCATTTTTGTCAAATGCTATGTGTGTTTTGCATGGGAACTAAGGAGGCATCGTAATTAACCTCTTTCTTTGCACAAAACTGGTCTGTTTGGAATTCACATCTTTATTTAAATGCTGTGATGTGTGTACTGAACACCTGTCAACCAAATATGCAAGAACTAGCAATTAACATATCATAGCAACAGGTAATTGAACTATGTTGTAGGGAGCCTGGCATTAGTAAACGATAATCACTGAAATTCAGCAATATTAGATTCTTACAAAGCAAGGATTTCTCTGTGTGCATGCAAAATAATTTATTTCCTTACCAGAAAATTGCAGTGTTCAAATTATGTGCCAGGTCTGGTGGCACAAGCCTGTCACCTCAGCTCTTTGAGAGGTTAAGGCAGGAGGATCGTAATTTCTAGACCAGCTTGGACTATAAAGTCAGTTCAAGGCTATCCTGTTCAACTTAGTGAAACCTTATTTCAAAATTTTAAAAATGGCTAGGGACATATCTCAGTGGTTGAGCACCTGGTCAACATACAGTGTATCCTAGGTTCAGTCTTCAGTACCACAAATGAATGAATATAACTTATTTTACAGAGGCATAAACTGAGGCTCAAGTACCTGGGTGTCCCACAATTATCAAAGAATGAAGCTCAGATTTATATATGGGAGGATGGCACCAAAATTCAAGTGCTTAAGCAATGAGACACAATGTATTTTCCTCAGTTGGCCCAAGAGAATGTATTTATATTTACTGCTTTGAAACCTACTTACTGTATGGTCTGGAGAGATGGCCTAGCAGTTAAGGTGCTTGCCTGTGAAGCCTAAGGACACAGATTCAACTCCCCAGAACCCATATAAGCCAGATACACAAGGTCCTGCATGTGCATAAGGTAGCACACGTAGTTGCAGTGGTGAGAGGCCCTGGCATGCCAATTCTCTCTCATAAATAAAATAAAATAACCTAGTGTATGTATGTATAAAAGACAGAGAACAAGAGCTTGAGAATGGGTGCACCGGGGCATCCAGACACAGGTGCCACTTTGTGCATCTGGCTTCATGTGGGTACTGGAGAATCAATCCTGGGCCATCAAGCTTTACAAGCAAGTGCCTACAACCACTCAGCATATGTATGTGTATGTGTGTTCATGTAAAGGTCAGAGGACAACCTCAAGTCTTATTCTTCAGGAACTGTCCACCTGTTTTGACCATTTTCATAAATTCATATAATGTATTTTGATCATAGTCCCCTCCCATTATCTTCATTTGCTCCCCTTCACTTGTCCCCTGTCCTTTCTTCTTTCCACCTCTTCCTTCTTTCATTTTGATGTCATTTTTGCCCTCCTCCATCATCCATAATAAAATGTTGATGGGCCCAATACTATGTAGATCTTGTGCAGGTAGTGACAATCACTGAGAAACCATAAATGCAACACTCACTTCATGTTGGAAAGACATGATTTCAAAGCACTCCTCTCCACCCTCTGGCTCTTACATTCTTTCTCCTCCTTCTCCAACATCCTCTGAGCCTTGGAGGGTGTGATAAAGGTGTCTCATTTAGTACTGAGCAACCAACCACTGGCATTTTGATGAGTTTTCAGTCTCCTCAGTAGCCACCACCATTTGAAAAGAGAAACTTCTCTAACCAAAGGCAAGAGCATCACTAATCTATGGACAAAAATATTTAGAAGGCAACTTGATGGGCATAATACATCCATTTAGCCAAACAATAGTAGTAGCTTCTCCCCAGGGTTTAGGAACTTCCTATTAATAGAATTATTAGGTTTTCAGTACCAGGTATGAATTCCCTCCCACGGAACAGGTCTCAAATCCAATCAGAGATCTGTTGGTTACCACCAAAACAGGCGTGCCACTATCCACTAGTGGATATATATTGCCTGGTTGGCCAGTTGTGTAGCTTTCAGGTTCATAACTGGTAAAAACTGTTGATGACTTTTCTCACCAGCAGCCTGCAAAACACTTTCTAGCATTATGACAGCTAGCTAGCAGGGAGGAGGCTTTCAGCTCAATTCAAACTTGATTTCTCAGTGTCTTGCAACCAGAATCTGTGGTGTCTTTAGCAATAGGGTCTTACCATCTAGTTCTGGTGGGCAACTAAGACTCTGTATTGTTTTCAGATTCTCAGGGGACTCTCTGTCCAAAACCTCACTGGGTGATATCCCATCCACGGCACTGGGAATTTTCTGTAATAACTGATGGCTTCTAGGTGCAACATTACCCGTCCCTACAGAGTACTTTTGCCCTCTTTATTTTTTCCAGAAAACATATTTTTTTACATTTATTTATTTACTTAAGACAGAGAAAGAGAGAGAGAGAGAAACAGAAAGAAAGAGAATGGGCACACCAGGGCCTCTAGCCACTGCAAATAAACTCCAGATGCATGTGCCACCAAGTGCATCTGGCTTATGTGGGTACTGGGGAATCGAGCCTCGAACCAGGATCCTGATGCTTCACAGGCAAGCCCTTAACCACTAAGCCAGCTCTCCAGCCCCATATTTTTTTAAATGCTTGCAATCTGGGGAGTGGGAAATACTTATTGGATAATAACCTGATAAGGAATTCAGTTGAATACTCAAGGTTATGAAAAGGGATTAAAAAATAAACTGCCCCATGTTATACCGATTCTGACTAATTGTGGTACCCAACATGTGCAGGTGATAATGCATCTTCAACCAAGCAGTGCTTTTTGTACTTTATGGCAATTTCAGTATGCTTTTAAATCTATTTTTCTTCCTCCCAAGGTTAACAAATATTTACTGAGGTTCCTATTTTCTGTCATGCTTTGTGCTAATTTCTTGCCCTCAAATGATGAGTTCTTTCTTTGTTTTGTCTAAGTGTGTATAATGTTTAATCAGTAGAGGTTGCCACATAATTCCTTTTATTAAGGGATCATCTACTATCTGAACAAATCTGTCCCTTCAAAGATTGGCAGCAATAATCATGATGTCATGTGTACATTAATAAAAGTAGAATCTTTGGGTTTTAAGAAAGTAACATTGTGTGTGTGTTATATGTATGCATGTGTATATGTATATGTGAGCTTACACATGTACATGTTAGCACCTGACTGTGAAAGCCAGAGGTCAACCTTGGGTGCTGTTCTTCAGGCACTGTCCACCTTTTTCTTTAGAGACAGTCTCTCTTATTGGCCTGGAGCTCACCAATTAGGCTACACTGACTTTCCAGCATGCCCCAGAGACCTTTGTGTCTCCATCTCCTCAACACTGATATTATAAGCACATGCAACAAGGACCAAAACTTTTATGTGGATACTGGGTATAAAACAAGGGTCCTCATGCTTGTGAGACAAGCACTTCATTGATTGAGCCATATCACTGTCCTTGTCTTCAGGTTTTTATTTATTCACTTATTTCTTTTGGCCTATGGCTCTAGAGTTCCACAACTCTAGAAAAAATATATATATAGTAAACTGAAATCATAAGCAGAATTGACAGGCAAAATGTAAGACAGCTTGTTAAATTTAAATTATTTATTTTTCATAAAACACTTTCTATTAAAAATATTATATGTATGCTGTACTCTTGTTTATCAAATCTGACAGTAATAATAATATTAAATGAAAATTGTACAAGCTCCCAAAACCAAGCCCAATATGAGAATGAGCAAAAAAAAAAAATTTTCATTCATGAATAAAATAATAAAATACAAATAGTCCACAAGTTGATAATACTATTCATAAAGACTTTGGTAAAACATCCTCTTGATCACAGCAACCTTTACAGCAGGCACAAAATGAAAGACCTGCTCACATGTGCCAGGCAAATGTTGTTGTGTATGTTTAAGATAAAGCATTGAAACATATTTGAGTTAAAAGCTCCTACGAAGCCAAACTTGTTGTAGCTAAAACCTCCTACAAATAATCCAGTTTGCCATAGAATAACCACCACTCCCCAGTGGAGTAACATACAGTATGTGCAAATATAAGACAGTAATCAAATATTTTCTGAAAATCATCGGGTATCAAATAATTTCAATTTATGCCCATGTGATCTCTATTCCCAACAATCCCCCAACTCAGCCACTGCAATCTGAAAGCAGGCATAAAGATAAAAACCTGTAAAGGAATTGAATATGGCTGTGTACAAATAAAACATTATTTACAAAAACAAAAGATTGGGCTGGAGAGATGGCTTAGCAGTTAAGGTGCTTGCCTGTGAAGCCTAAGGACCCAAGTTTGACTCCCCAGAACCCATGAAAGCCAGATGCACTAAGTGATGCATGCACACAGGTTGTGTAGATGCACAAGGTGGCACACGCATCTGGAGTTTATTTGCAGTGGCGAAAGGCCTGGCATGCCAATTTTTTCTCTCTCTCCCTCTCTCATAAATTAAAAATAATTAAAAAAAAACAAAAGATGGGGCAGATATGACCCACAGACTATAATTTAATATTTTTAAATTTTAGCTTATTTATTTGAGAGAAAGAGGCAAAGAGGCAGAATGGGCCTCTAATCACTGCAAATGAACTCCAGCTGCATGTGCCACCTTATATATCTGGCTTACATGGGTCATGGGGAATCAAACCTGGGTCCTTTAGCTTTGCAGGCAAATGCTTTAGCTGCTAAGCCATCTCTCCAGCAAGACTGTAATTTAAATTCTTAACCTAAGGGAAGTTTGTTGTTATTTCTTTACTTTGTGGATAAGCAATTTGCTTCCATACTCAGGAAGAAAAAGCAATGGAAACAATAATTAAATGTTGTAAATACAGGAAATTTAAAATGTTTACTATAGTGAATGAGATTATAAGCATTCAGGCTATTTTAAGTTCACTTAAAAAATCTAGCTAGCTAGCACATGGATGACATCAACTAGTTTGTTAAATAATATCTAAATACTGCCACTCAAAACAATTAAGAGCCATCTAATACAGTGGACTCATTGCATAGATCATCTCCTTTGCTTTTCAGAACTCAAAATAATGATGTAAAGCCAATATATATTTATATTTATATTTAATGGCAAATCAAAAGTATTTAGAAATGTTGAGCCAGGTGTGACGGCACATGTCTCTATCTTCAGCACTACAAAGACTGAGGCAGGAGGATTACAATGTTGAGGACAGCTTGTGCTAATGAGAGACCCTGTCTCAACAACAATAAAAACCTTCTGAGAAAAGCCATTTTCCTGTGTTTTGCTTTGTGAATATAATTTTATTAAATACAATTAACAGGTATCTGAATTTACCACCTCTTCATGTTACTTTTTCTTAAAACTGCCATGTGATAATTTCTCTGTGATTCCTTTTGGAATTGGAATGTTAGTCAATAGTGATGGAAACTGATTTTCCCAAAACAAATAATACGATTTGTATTTAGTTAAGCTAAGAACAATCCTACTGTATTTCATCTTAAAATGCTTCATATCTTCCAATCATCACATAATTTTACATTCAGGTGGCTAAGTTTTACATTCTTTCTTTTTATTCAATAAAGAGGAAAAGTCAAATCATGTCTAATAGAATTAACAGAGTAATGTCTGAAGTTTTATGGATTGTCCTTAGATAATTATTCCCGAAAGCCCAACATCAGCCTATGCATTTGCCCAAAGAATATTATGGCATTTTCACACCCCTTCCTTATTAATAACTTCAAATTTGTACACCTCATATGGTATCACCACAGATTAAATAAGGAATGACAGTTTATCAATTTATCTGACTACCTTTCTCTGCTCAGAGACCTTCATATGTCCATACATTCCCACAAGAAAACTGTTGGTCTAGAGTCCTGAAGATGGCGTCGCCTCACCTTACAGGGAAGTAAAAGCAAGATTTTTAAGCTTATAAAAGATTTCTTAAAGGGTTTGCTGGCCATTGCATGCTAGCAGAGGGAGGGGGTGGATGAAAAAATAGGGAATCCACTGATTCCCATGCTCTAGGCCAGGGGCCACCGGTGGTTAGGTCCTCCTGGGCAGGGTGACCCAAACCGCCAGCCAGAGCCCGGCAGAACTTGCTGGTCTGAGTGACCGCTCGGACGCCCGCTATTACCAGCAGAGCCCAGAGCAACCCACCCGGAGGCGCGGCAGAACTTGCCTGTCTGAGTGACCGCTCAGATGCCCACCATTACCAGCAGAGCCTGGGGCGGAACCAAGCTCACCCAAGCACAAAAAGATAATCATCGCATGGTCTCGTTTATCTGTCGCTCCTAGCCTGAATCCACGTGACATGCGGCCAAACCTAATAAACACTCTGAGGACCAGATAAGAGGGAGGGAGGACAAGGGGGGGATACAAATTGGGACCCAAAAGGAAAAGATACTATAAAACCCTTTACTCTGAACAACAGGCTAAAACATTGATCCTTCAGCAGGCCCGCAGAGGGAACACCCGAACCACAGGAACCTGGAGAGAACATCATGAAGGCCAACTTTAATCTTGTCCTGCTTCTCTTTCTCTTCTCTCTCTCTCCCTCTCTCTTTTATATTATCTTTTTCCTCCCTCACCTTCCTAGGTGCAGACTTATAACACCCAGTGCCAGCATGGGGTTAACTTCCACAATGAGCTGTTGATCTGAAACACCTACAAGGTTTCCCAAGAAAGACAGACTTCTTTCAGAGTTCTTGGTGACCCACCAAAAATTAATGGTAAGACCCTACTGTCGAAGACAGCATACATGTGTGAGACCAAACACGGAGAGACCTGGCCAGAATGTGGAAGAGGGTCAGTCCCCAGACAGTTAGCTAGTCTAGTACCAGAGGGTGCTACACGAGCAACTGGGGAAAAATGTCCAACATCGGTCCAAACATCTTGCAGTCTAAGATACTCAGCAGGAAACAACCTGACGTAATGCTCATACAAGTGCAGTAGTGGCACACAGCCATGGTGGGTAACCAACTGCTCTTGATTTGACTAATAGATCCACTCAGTGGAATGGAACTCATTGCTGGAACTGGGAAATAAGTCAAAACCAGGTACACAAAACGAGCTCAGTCTCCAAGATCAAGATACCACCAAATGTGGGCTAGAAGAGAGCCAACGCATATAAAACTCCCTCCAAAACTATATGGTCATCCCTTCTATCTAGTACTAACTTCTCTCTCTGTTGGAGAATTTGCTTATCTTTTTTCAGGTGGACAATGAACCTGAAGGGAGGATCAGCTAACCACACCTCACCAGGGCCCCAGCTGAAACCATAGAACAATGCAGGGGAAGGGCAAGAGTTCAGCATTCATGGCGATCACGACACCAGAAAAAGGCTGAAGGAGATAAACACAGAGAACATCCAACTGCAACTAAGCCAGATATCCAGAGACACAGAGGCTCCCAAAACCTCATCACTGAAGCAGAACTAAAATGACCCCAATGTGGCTCAGGTAAACTCGTGGAAGAGGGGGTGGAAAGATTATTAGAGTCACAAGTTGGGGCATTATGCACAGAGACTGGGGCCTACACCCCAGAACTCTGGACTAACCTCACAATGCACGACCCACATTCCCCATTGACGAGGGTCCCTTTGAAAGTGGGAGGACAGGGAGGAGGACAATGGAACCAATACTATGAATGTAAAATCAGAATAATATAAATAAAAAATATATATTTAAAAAATTATCTGTGTTTACGTAACTATAATAAAAATGGATAGATCTATTAAATTAGTGTATGACTGCTTTCATAATCAGTCTTACAAATGCCCATTCTTATTTATTCCTCAGTATATCTTATGATGCTCTTTGAAACTTTTACTAATTCATTTATTTGGATTGAACTATTTAGTTGGGCTGTTTTGACGGAGAAATTTTGATATGCTTAAGAACATAGAACAGATGTTCTAATTATACTACATGGCAGAAATTTCCATTATGCTGAGAAAGCCTTACACACATGACCAAAGGTTTTATAAATATCTATGTGAAGCGTGTTTATATTTTAAAATGTAGCATTAGGGCCTGGAGAGATGGATTAGCAGTTAAGTGCTTGCCTGTGAAGCCTAAGGACCCCGGTTCAAGGCTCGATTCCCCAAGACCCACATAAGCCAGATGCACAAGGTGGCACATGCAATCTGGAGTTCGTTTGCAGTGGTTGGAGGCCCAGGCGCACCATTCTCTCTCTATCTACCTCTTTCTCTCTGTGTCTGTCTAGCACTCTCAAATAAATAAATAAAAATTAAAATGTAGCATTAATAAAGCAACATTTACCATCTCAATTTGTGTTCTTTAGATTAAAGGGGTGCTGACTAAGTGAAACATAGCATGTAAAATTATTAAGCATTTCATATATCCTATTATAAACATTTGAGTTTAATAACGAGATCTTGAGAAGCAGGTGAGTAAGAATTCCTTTTGAAAACTCCCTGTTTCCAAGTCCTGGTATTCACAAAGTTGAAGGATTAGGTTATTGAGCAGTGATACTCATGAAGAACAAAGAGGGCATGTTTGTTCAGGGTGAAATTTGTCAATGTATATGCATTTTTTTTTCATTTGCTTGTTTGCTTTCAATGCCCGGATGGAACCTAGGGCCTTGTATATATTAGGGAAGCACTATACTACTGGCAGCTTTTTTGGAGGGATTTGGGGGTACCCCACTAGGAATATACTACTGACATCTAGTGAGCAAAGGCTAGATATGTCTCTAAACATGCTAGATTGCTCAGCACATTTGTTCCACATTCTAAAGGAATGATCCAGTCCCCCCACCAAACCATGTCAAAAGTGCCAACATTAACCAGGTCTGTAGCTCAGTGGAAGAGCACTTACCCAGTGTGAGGTCCTGGGTCCTATACTCAGCACCACAGGCAAACATATAGATAGATAAATGTATAAACAAACACAAACATCTAGCAACAAAGGGGTTGGGAATGGAGTTCAGTTCGTAGTGCTTGCCTAGCAAGCAAGAGGCCTTGAATTCCATTCTCAGCACCACATCAACTGGCCATAGTGGCACATGCCTGTAATCCCAGCACTCAGAAGGCAGGGACTGGAAAATCAGAAATTCAAAGTAATCCTTCACTTCATATAAGTTTGAGGACAGCCTGGGCTACATGAGACTTTCTTTCTATATATATATATTCTATATTATCTCTATATATATCTATATATATATATATATATATATATATATATATATATATATATATATGTATATATATATATATTATATATATGTACACACACACACACATGTGTATATATATATATATATATATAATTTCAATGTTTGTGTATAAAGTTGTATAAAATTTTTTAAAAGGACAAGACAAAATGGAATCTTAATTAACTGTACTAAGAATTTTAAAAGGACAAGACAAAATGGAATCTTAATTAACTGCACTAAGAATGAGCTACTGGGAGAAAGTATACAACAACAGTGTGAGCAAGCAGGGATCTAAGCAACTCAGAAGCAACCAGCCTGACAAGATGCACATATCAGTGCAATGACAGCACACAGCCTTGGTGGGAAATCAGTGGTCTGCTGATTGGCTAAGAGATCTGCTCAGTGGAAAGGAACCCATTGCTGGAATTGGGAACCACATCAGAATCTTATGGAGAACAAGATTATAGTCTCCCATGACAAATGCCCACTAGTCTTTGGCTAAAAGAGGGCCTACATCCATCAAAATCTACCTAAAGTAACAATGTGTATCCCATTTAACCTATGCTGAATTCACTCTTCATTGGAGAATCTGTTTCTCTTTTTCACAAGGTAGTGAGACCCAAGGAGATAAACCACCAGTCACACTTCAGCCAAGGCCCAGGTGAAACCACAGAGGAACCAGGGAGATGAGGAAGAGTGCTGCTTCCATGGTAGCCTGACAATCAGTGCCCCTAAAATTCACTATCTTGTTTAATTGCTCTCTTCCGTATTTTGTAATCCAAAACTTTTTGACCAGCAACTTTGTAAATCCAAACAAACTAAACTTTCATGACATTAAGAACATTTGAATTGGGGCTTGAGTGAGAGCTCTGCAGTTAGAGACACTTGCTTGCAATGCCTGCCAGCCTGGGTTCAATTCCCCAGTACACACGTAAAGCCAGATGCACAAAGTGGTGGGTACATGTGTCTGGAATTTGTTTTCAGTGGCAAGAAGCCCTTGTGTCCCCATTCTCTCCCTCCCTTCTTCTCTCATAATTTTTAAAAATTAAAATTAGATAAACACCGAGAACATCTAACTCCCACTAAGCCAGATATCCAGAGACAGAGGCTCCCCAAACCTCATCACTGAAGTAGAGCTAAAATGACCCCAAAGAGGCTCAGGGAAATTTGCAGAAGAGGGGGCGGAAAGAACGTTAGAGCCACAAGTTGGGGCATTATGCACAGAGACTTGGCCTGTCCCCCATAGCTCTTGACTACCCCCACAATGTGTGAACCACATTCCCCACTGATGAGGGTCCATTTGGAAGAGGGAGAACAGGGAGGACGATAATGGAGTCACCACTATGAATGTAAAACTAGAATAATATACATAACAATAAATAAAATTAAAATTTAAAAAAGCCAAACAAAGCAGGTTCAAATCCCTAATACCCACATAAAACCAGATGCATACTATACATGAATCTAGAATTCAGCTACAGCAGCTGGAGACCCTGGTGCACCCTTTTTCTTTCTCTCTCTGTTTATCTTCTATCTCTCTCTGCTTCAAAATAAATAAATAAATAAAAATATATTAAAAAGAAAAAAAATTAATTTAAAAACTTTGAATATTAGTTTCTGAGTCATTGAGGTAATGACATAAAAACATTAGCATTGTCTCACTTAAAAGATTTTTCTGCATGGAGAGAAGGAATTATGCAAATATTTGATTGGATTTTTAAGTGATAAATAAGTAAATTTAACCTACATTATAAGCCTTTTCTTATGAGAAAGAGAAGAAAGCATTTATCTGTGACTAAAACCTTTCTGTGCTTAGACCCATAAGGCGGCAGCGAACTGTGTATTTCAATATTTTCTTGTGGGCAGTTTAAGGAACGTGACACAAGATGGCAGTGTTACCCTCTCTAGTTGTCATATACGGCCATTTAAGAACACAGACACATCAGCCTTTTCACAAGGGACAAAGTCAGACTGAAAGGATTTTAAAAACTCTATTGGCAATAGGCACAGATGCTTACATCAGAGAGTTCTTTCTATGTGTTAAATATGAAACTCACTTTTCCCACTTTTTAAATAGTTCACATTAGCTGGGCATGGCAGCACATGCTTTTAATCCCAGCACTCGGGAGGCAGAGGTAGGAGGATTGCCATGAATTCGAGGCCACCCTGAGACTACATAGTGAATTCCAGGTCAGCCTGGACTAGAGCAAGACCCTACCTTGGGGAAAAACAAATAGCTCACACTACCTACCTCAGTAGGTAGCCTTTATTAATTCTGTCAATTAAAGAGTAAACAGGGGGCAGGAGGATGGTTTAGTGGTTAAGGACCCATGTTCCATTCCCCAGTACCCATATAACCCAGATGCACAAGGTGGCACATGTATCTGAAGTTTGTTTTCAGTGGTTAGAGGCCCTAGCATGCCCATTCTCTCTCTTTCTCTATCTCAAATAAATTATTAAATAAAAATATTAAAAATATATAAGAGTAAAAAGGAAAAATGGTTTTATGGTGAATAGTGAGGGGCTGAGAAGATTGCTCAGTCTGTAAAGTGCTTGCTACCTCCAGTAAGAAGACTGGAGTTTGGCTCCCCAGCACACATGTAAACACAGGGGAGGCATGGCAGCTAGCCATAATCCCAGCACGGAATCAGAGTCAGAATCTTCAGAGCACGAGAGCTAGCTAGAGTAGCTGAATCTGGGGACTCTAGGCTCTAGAGATCCTATCTAGGGCTGGAGGTATGTCTTAGCAGTTAAGGCATTTGTCTGCAAAGCCAAAGGACCCAGGTTTGATTCCCCAGGAACCACTTAAGACAGATGCACAAGGTGGCACACACATCTGGAGTTCATTTGCAGCATCTGGAGGCCCTGGCATGCCCATTCCGCACCGCCCCCCCCCGCCGCCTCTTTCTCTCTCTCTCTCTCTCAAATAAATAAATAAAAATAACAGATTAAAAAAAGAGATCCTATCTTAGTAAATAAGGATGAAAGTGATTTAAAAAGACTCTCTACATCAACCTCTGGCCTGCCCACACACAGGCACACACATGAATGTGCACATTTATCCACACACATGCACACATTCATGCATGCAAAAATATGAATAAAGAATGAACAGCGAATTTACCAAATAGTGTATAATATCACCAAATTACATTTTCATTCAAAAGATTGTTTTCTTTCTTTTCTAACAAATTACCTTTATCTGAGCATGAACATGGATGAGTCCTATACATAAATGACAATATGTATGCATGCAAATCCACACATTCACTGAAAAAGGACAATAATGCTTTTAAACATCTTGCAAAATGGATTGTATAATACCTGCTGGTGTCAAAAGTTAACCTGAAAAAAATGCACCTAGTCAGAATTAACCTGAAATGCTTTCTATCTCTGAGGTCAATAAGACATGCTTCTAAGTTGTAAGAGCTTTTTAGACTTAAAAATATGCCTCAGTGTCTTATTCACTAATAAAGCAGGCATAATTTCAACCATCTTTCTGAACAGTAAACTGAGGTCCAGGTGAAATTGCCTACACATATCAGGTACTTAGGAAAATGGCAATAATAATCACTGCTCAGTTATTGCTGTTGATGAATTCTGACCCTCTTTACAGTGGGGATGTGATGTACACATCGTCCCCTGAAAAGGCTAACAATTCTAATGCAATCAGAAAGCTTCTAGGTCCTTAGAATTCTCCTCTATTCCTTGCCATCCAGCATTACATAAAATATTAAGCCAGTTACACCATTTTAAAACAAGTTTTGTACCCATTATGTCTCCCATCATAATTAGATTTGATATATTAGTATTATCTCTCACATGAGAACGAAGCTAGGATTTTATCATATGGTGTCAGTATTTCATTTTTTCTCCAACAAACGTGTACATTTTATTCTAATATGCTTAGATTTTTTTAAGTCTCAAAGTGTGAAACCTGGTGATTTGGCTAGAAATGTTTGTGATATAGATCATGGATCCTTTACTCAAGATTTCAGCAGAGATTTATCTGTTCCCATGACTCATACATTTGCTGCTACTCTGGATAATTTCTCCTTGTCTGAGGAAACAGAAACACCACCTCTGCAGAGACGTTTTGGAAAAGGCTGCTGGAGTCAAAGCTCACCATCTATAAGGAACAACCTCTCCAGATGTTTAAAGCCCAGTTGGCAGTCAGCTCCAAGAGGAAGCACCTCACACCTGCTTCCATGAGCTCGCCTCTTTTCCTGGGCTCCTCTCTCCTGCTCAGGTTCTAAAACTGCATCTACTTGCCACATCCCTTAAAGCACATTCAGTTCACTGGGCAGAACTGGTCCTGGGTTCCTTAGCCTTTGAACTTCTTTGTACTGTGTGGGATGAAACTTACAGACACTGACTTTTTTCCTGTTGTTATCACCAACATCATTGTCACATCAAAACCACCACTATCATCTTATTAATCAGCACTTTCATTTGTCATATTCATTGGTATCATCATCCTCTTTACCATTATATTCATTATCACAATCTTCATCATCACCAATATCACCACTGTTACCATCTTCATCGTCACCATTATGACCATCTTTGTCACCATCATTTTTATCATCACCATCATTACCCTCCACCATTCTAATCACCACAATCATCTTCAGCAGTATCATCTACACCCTCATCACCATCTTCACTGTCACATCACCACTATCATCCTCATTATTCACCCTTACCATCATTATCATCATACCAAGTTAAGCCTTTTTTTTCCTGTAAGTTTATTCCCATACTTGGCTCTGGGGAACATTCATTTTCCAGACTTCCCCTGGTGATGGTGCTACAAATTTTAAACTCCAGCACCAGCCTTCTCACTTCTCCACCCTTGGAAACATGTGACACTTTCTATTAAATGCATAGAACTGACAGCTAAGTTCCTAGAAGCCAAAATCCAGCTGCGCTCACTTGAATGCCATCACAGACAAATGGTCATATTTTATCCTAATTTATTGGACTCTCAGGGAGCCTGTAGTCAGTAAAATAAAGCTAAGCCAGCTAAATAAATGACCAGAATGCTTACAGTTTTTCTCCCAGAGTACTATTGGCAGTGTCAATAAATAGTTCCCCTCACTATCCCCCACTGTGACCTGGTTCTGATGTAATAATATTTTGTAGTTCTCTGTACCTGAAGTGGATTTGGTGTCCTATCTAGTGCATAGATTTTTGGGTGGGCACTGATAGATCCCATGCCAGTGAGCATATATAGGCTACAATGACACAAGAACATTAGTTAATCCCTTCTGGCCCTTCCTCTGTGGGCTGTTGTGAAGCACAAGCATGCTTGGGTGGAGAAAGAGGAGACAACTCAAGGCAAATCATTTCTCATGTAGACTACTTTCACCTTACCATATGACCTTTGTCATTTTCAAAACAGTACTACTATTTTGGTGTGTGTGTGTGGTTTATACATATGTGAATGTACATGCATGTCCCCCATAAGCATGTGTGTAGAGGCCAGAGGAAGACAGCAGGTGTCCTTCTCTATTGGTTTTATACCTTATTCCCTGAGACAGTCTCACACCGATTCTGAAGCTCCCTGTTTTATCATTTAGATTGGATGACCAGCGAGCCACAGTGATCTTCTTGTCTCTGCCTTCTTCAGAGCCAGGGTTATAGACGTGCATGGTCATGTTGGATTTTTATATGGGTGCTATGGAGTGAACTAAGCCTTTGTACTTCTAGGTACACATAAAATAAATGCTTGCATATGGCCACTAAGGCCATACATTTGGAGGAGAGTGATGAACACGTTTTGGCACTAGCTGGAGGTATAGGTCAGACACTCATTTGAATATACTGAAATTGGAATGTACAGTTTCCAGTGGGTAACTTTATTATGTGGATTTCACCTACATTATTTTTTAAATATATCCACAGTATCACTATTTGGAAAGCAGGGAGTAGATCACCTAAATGCCTCACAGCAACAGAATGGGGCAATGCATTTTTGATATAGCAATAGAAATTACCAAAGCAATATAAATTTCCCAGCAATAGAAATCAAGCAAGCAGTGCTACATGTACCCGCATAGAAGAGTCTCATCCACTCAGCACCAAGTGACAGGCACAAAGGGCCCCTTGGGTTGGGGTATGGCTTGGGGTAGTGTGTTTTCTTAGCATGCATGATGAGATTTGGGGTTCCAACTGTAGTCCCATAGATGATTTATGATTTTTATGCTCAAAAGGTTTGAAAGAGAAGTTAATAACCTCCTCTCCAAAGAGAACATAAGTGAGAATACATGATCATGAGGTGGAGTTCATGTGGGTGAGAATATTCTGCTGGATTAATCACATCTGGACTGTGCAAATTCTAAGTGGTGAAAATGTTTCAAGTTGTACATTGATACATGTGCATTAAAATAGTCTGTTGATTTCACTTTTAGCTAGAAGCTTGCAAATTCTCCAGTCCCTGCTGATGTGCCTGTTGCTAAATTTCTTCATCACTCAGTGAGATCATTCCTGCTCTTCAGTTCAAACCCACATTCTATTTTTGCAACTTCCAGCTTTCAACATTCCATCCATTAACTCTACGTCAATCACTACATTGAACTTTTGTAGGCTCCAGGCACTGTGCAACCTGATGGGCAGAGGTGGACAGAGCACTGGGAACACCACAAGACATATACATTCCAGAAACTCTAAAGGTCCATCTACATGTAGAACTGTCTATAAAACTTGCACAAAAACGTATGTAACTCTTAATAGTCATCATCTCAATACCCAACTCTAAAGACACTTTCCTTGTGTAGACGAGTTGTGCTTCCTGTGTTTTGCAAATGCATTCCTTAAAATTGGTGCATTTAGCTATGGTGTGCTACAATAACTTTCTCCTGTACTTATATGAGATCATCAAACTTTGACACATAAGAATTCTTTTGAAAATATATTCTAAAACGTTCCCCAAATCTCTATAAGAATAATACTTAAGAAGTCATTACAAGCTGGGCATGGTGGTGCACCCCTTTAATCCCAGCACTCAGGAGGCAGAGGTAGGAGGATCACCATGAGTTCAAGGCCACCCTGAGAATAACAAGTGAATTCCACTTCAGCCTGGGCTAGAGTGAGACCCTACCTCAAAACGCACCCCCCCTAAAAAGAAAGTCATTACAAAAACTCACATCATTAAATTAATTTTTCCAAACTATCTTGACATGTATGTTTTTCATTAGATTGAGGCAACTAGTAATAATTATTCCTTTCTTTGCTAACTTGTACAAATATTATACAATTACAATACAAAAATACATTCCTGTTATTATATAATTGTACATTTATTAGAATGTAAAAAACATTTCTAAATTTTTAGTACTATATGGTCAAACATTCACTACATGGAAAATAATCCCTTGGTACTTGGATCCTAACAACCCATAAAGATTATAAATATGAAAATGTTGATTAATACTATAAAATAACAAAACCATATCTTAATTTGCAATGCTAATTAGGCCACAGGGGCTAATACCAGATTTTCTAAGCATTTAAAGGAAAATTAAAGCAAAAAAGATATCTCATGTGAACAAACAAGAAGATGAGATGCTGTAATTTACTATTATAATTAAAATTTACAGTATAAACCAATTTTAATATTACAGTATAAGTTTGGGAGATAGCTCATGGATAAGTTACTTGTTGTACAAGTATGAGTTTGGGACCCCAGCACCACCATAAATGCCAGAAGTTCATACCTATATTCCTAGCACTGTGGAGGTGGAGACAGGAGACACATGGGTGCAGCTGGTTTGATAAACTAGCCAAATCAGCAGACTCTGGGTTCAAAGACCCTATCTCAGGAAATAAAATGGAGAGTGATAAAGAAAATCACCTGATGTTAACTTCTGTGCTCCACATACACACATGTACATGCATTGAACATGCACGTGCCTATGCACATGAATACACATACACATGTAGAAATTACAATTTAAGATCTACATGTACAAACTTTATGTATACACATACGTATACATACATATCTCCTATTTTCAAGAAATATGATATTCATGTTTAGGATGTATCAACCAGCCTTCATCCCAGATTGAGAAATATTTTCATGATCTCATCATATGTCGATCATGGAATTTACCAAGTTTTCTATTCTTCATTTTCTTACAAGTTTTCATATGTCCCATGAGCCTTTATGTCACTGCATACTTGGAAACTTCTTTTTTCCTTTTTTTTTTTTTTTTTTTTTTTTTTTTTTTTTGGTTTTTCAAGGTAAGGTCTCACTCTAGCCCAGGCTGACCTGACCTGAAATTCATTATGTAGTCTCACAGTGGCCTCAAACTCACAGTGATCCTCCTACTTCTGCCTCGCGAGTGCTGGGATTAAAGGTGTGCACCACCACTCCCAGTTTTGGAAACTTTTTCTTTACTACTTTTCCTTCTGATGCATGTACCACAAATTGTATCCTATTGTTCACCTTTTAGCTATGTAATAGGGAGATATGTAATCTCACACTCTCTAGAATAATTTAAATTTCATTTTCTAAGTTAAATGAATTTTTGTTGCAAGCTGCAGCTACAATATTCTAGGTCAAAAGATACCTTGGCTATTAATAAGTATGAAAAGTAATTTCAAACCTTGCATTCTTTGTTGTCACGTTTTATGAAAGATCCTTTCTTAATTCATCCCTACAAGGTTTCCCAAAAAAGACAGATTTCTGTCAGAGTTCTGTCAGGTTAATGGTAAGACCCTACTGTCGAAGACAGCATACGTGTGTGAGACCAAACATTGAGAGACCTGGCCAGAATCTGGAAGAGGGTCAGTCCCCAGACAGTTAGCTAGTCTAGTGCCAGAGGGTGCTACACGAGCAACTGGGGGAGAGTGGCAGACATCTGTCCAAACAACATGCAGTCTAAGATACTCAGCAGGAAACAGTCTTATGTAATGCTCATACAAGTGCAGTAGTGGCACACAGCCATGGTGGGTAACCAACTGCTCTTGATTTGGCCAATAGATCCACTCAGTGGAATGGAACTCAATGCTGGAAATGGGAAATAAGTCAAAACCAGGTACACAAAATGAGCTCAGTCTCTCAGATCAAGATACCACCAAATGTGGGCTAGAAGAGGGCCTATGCATATAAAATTCCCTCCAAAATATCTATGACCATCCCATCTATCTAGTACTAACTACTCTCTTCATTGGAGAATTTGCTTATCTTTTTCAGATGGACAATGAACCTGAAGGGAGGATCAGCCAATCACACCTCACTAGGGCCCCAGCTGAAACCATAGAGTAATGTGGGGGAAGGGCTTGGGGATCACGACACCAGAAAAAGGCTGAAGGAGATAAACACAGAGAACATCCAACTCCTTCTAAGCCAGATATCCAGAGTCACAGAGGCTCCCAAAACCTCATCACTGAAGTAGAACTAAAATGACCCCAACGTGGCACAGGGAAATTCACGGAAGAGGGGGCGGAAAGAATATTAGAGCCACAAGTTGGGGCATTATGCACAGAGACTGGGGCCTACCCCACAGAACTCTTGACTACCCCCACAATGCATGACCCACATTCCCCATTGATGAGGGTCCCTTTGGAAGAGGGAGGACAGGGAGGAGGATAAGGGAGTCACCATTATGAATGTAAAATTAGAATAACATAAATAAAAATAAATTATTTTAAAAAAAGAGGATTCAGCAGGCTGAGTTAGAAGGATAATAGAGTTCGAGGTCAGCATGAGTTCCAGGTCAGCTTGGACTAGAGTGAGACCCTACCTCAAAATAAGTAAATAAATATATAAATTAAATCAAAAAAAAGAAAAAGAAAAAAGACATCATCTGATATTTGAGTGGTTGAGGAGATGACTCCCTGGGTAAAATCACTTGCTGGGCAAGCATGAAGGTATAAGATTTCCACAGTTTGATTCTCCAGTACTCATGTAAAAAGGCAGACATGGTCACACACAGTCCTGAGAGGCTAAACATCAGAATTGCTGGGGCTTGCTGACTGAAAAACGGCAGCTCTGGGTTGAGTAAGAGACTCTGTCTCAAGAAAATGCCTGCATGGATCAGTGATAGAGGAAGGACGCCTGACATTCTCCTCTGGCCTCTTCAGGCACACCCATGGAGCATGTGTGTCTGCAGTTCACTTGCATATGTGACACTTCACATCATACACTACTCCACACATATTACACACACACACACATGCATGTGCGCATGCACTTGTATGCCAAAAATTAAATTGGTCCATGTTTTCATGATGAGGTAAACAATTTTGCTTTAGAAGTCACCTGATATTTCTACTGTATTGTTCTGCATTGCTCAAAGTAGCAGGGCTACTAGACCAAGGGCTGAAACCTCCAAAATTGTGATCCCAAATCCAGCATCACCTTTTCCATTTAAAGATAAAACACAAAACTAATATTTCTTTGACTTTCTGAAAGTATGTGCAAGGTTGTCCTTTATGGAAATAAATACGATGTGAGAATAGGGGTATGATATTCCAAAATGAGCAAATTCAAATTATAGAAATTATGATGGCTCATGATAGATTTTTTTTCAGGCATTGAAATTAGTCTGTACTCCTTATGCTGTTGTTTTCCAAGAGAGTGAATAAACTTCTCTCTAAAGTTCTAAATTCCATTCACTTCTGATTTTTTTGATGAGTTTCTAAACCCAGAAAATGAAATTTCTCATTTAATCCACTCCTACCCTAATAATTCCCAAGAAGAAATATGAGACTGGAAAGAGGTAAGAATAATTATTAACTTTAAAGTTATTATTGGGATTTGATAAAAGAATTGATTACATCCAAATTGGAAGCATATAGGTTTAAATTATCCAAAGATACAGCAAGGTGAAGAGTGTCTTAGAATCACAGAAAGACCTTTTCCTATTCAAGGGAATAAATTAGAAATCTTTGACAGGTTGCTTTCTTTAGACAAAATAATAGTTGTGGTAAGAACAGAATCATACAGAAGATGAAAGTAACATCGATAACAGAGAAAGAACAATTCGGAGAACATGGACCAATCAACCCTTCAGGACAGCCTGTTTTACAGATTTATTCCCTTGCCCCCTGGGGCAAGTCAGCTTAGCCAAATCTTACCATTGTAAAATTTACAAATAAGAACATCTCATCATATACAAGAGGAAAAAAGAAAATACAAAATGGCATCATTAATATGCAATCCAAGCTCTCTCAAGAATGAAATCTTGAAAGCAGAGAGCTTAACTTTAATCTCCTTTGTCCTGAGATTATTACCCCTAGCTTTGAGTCTGACAGCAGGACTCTAACACAGGTAAACACACTTATATTACTGCAGCTTCAGATATTGGAAATGGATTATGGGCTTTCAGGAAGCGAATCTAAAGAGAAAAAAAGATTCCTTTTTTGCCTTCTCTGTGAGATGTCACAGGTTAAGACAGGAGAAGCAAAAGATAACAGGTTGATGCCTGACTCTTGCAGTGCCAGACAAGCATAATTAGATCTTGGAGCTGTGTACTCACGCTCCGGCCATCCTGCTTATTTATAGCCTTACATCAATGACTTCATGGGCATCTCATTGTGATGATCTTTCATTGCTGAATTTGGCAAGGAAATTATTTTGTAGTACTGTATTTTACATGCCAAAGAAGTCTGGTAGAAGATCTAAATTCAAGAGACTTCATTCAGTCATATATGGCTACCATACACACACACACACACACACACTAACATCAGACACTACCATGCCCATGTATATGAAATATACACATGATGTAAATACAGGCTGGGGAATGAGGAAGGATGTGCTCACACTCCATCCATCCTGCTTATTTCTAGCCTAGCATTGATGACTTCATGGGCATCACATTGTGATTATCTTTCATTGCTGAATTTGGTTTGGGGATGAGGAAGGATGTCATTTTCTTTCCTAGAAATGCTAATGTTTCATGACATAGCAGTTTTGTTATTTGCCAAAATGTCTGTGGGGATAAAGAGAGGAACAAAAGACTCAAATTTTATCATCTTGATCCCAGGACAGTGAAGCAAACCTTGATTTCTAAGAAAATGGTATCTCCCACAAACCACAAGAGGAATGACTTTTGGTTTTTAGAAGAAGACAATGCAGTTAATTGGAAGCAGACAGTATAAAATGGCCAGTTACTTATTAATGGGTCAACAGTCTTCTGACTGGAATGATGGAAACATATTAGGAATAGTAGTGATAATTATACAACAGGGTGAATGTTTATGCCATTGAATTGTATAATTTTTGTTTATTTTTATTTATTTATTTGAGAGCAGCAGACAAACAGAGAAAGAGACAGAGAGAGAGAGAGAGAATGGGTGCACCAGGGCCTTGAGCCACTGCAAACGAACTCCAGATGCATGTGCCACCTTGTGCATCTGGCTTACATGGGTTCTGGGGAATTGAGCCTTGAACCGGGGTCCTTAAGCATCAAAGGCAAGCGTTTAAATGCTAAGCCATCTCTCCAGCCCAGAACTGTATAATTTTCAAAGGATCATTATATATATATATATATATTAGTTTCAAGCAATCATATTGAAAGGAACTTTACTCCAGAGAATAGTATTGTTGAACGGTTGAAGTATGCAGGGTTGGAAGTTTGCTTAAATATGAGACATTTCTACTTCCATGTTTGAATGCAAAAAGTTGCACAAGGAAAATTCACATAAACACCTTTGTGGGTATGTGTACTTAGGACTTTCTGTAGGAAGTAGGTCAGTGGAGACAGGTCTTGAGGTTTTATACTTTGGCCCCACTTCCTCTTTATCCTCTGCTTCCTGATTATGGCTGCGATGTAATCAACCAGCCTCCTACTCCCATTGTCATACTTTCCTCACCATTATGACTACATCCCCTCAAAATATAAACCAGGATAAACCCTCCTTCCCTTATGTTGCTTCATGTCAGGTATTTGGTCACAACAATAAGAAAGGAAACAAATACAACTCCCTTTGTTCTGGTGGCTCCACCTTTCTGATTTCACAGTTGTTGGTGTGGCTGCATTATTCTTGCAAAGCTTCATGGGGCACACAAAGTCCCCTGCCAATAGATGCTCTCGGTTTATTACTGGAGATAATGACATGGCATTCTTCCCTTTCAGCAGGGTGATTTAGGACAAATATTTACTCAGAACAAGAGCAAGGGGTCAATGGAAGGAACTCACCACTCCATGCTTAGGACGTTCTGAGAATGCTATGTGTTAACTCATTTGGCACATACAGTTTCAATATTTACTACTTTGCAGATAACATTCTGAGGCGGTTGGGCTGTCTTCATCACTCATACCTTATGGGGACTTCTTCCTACTGGCTGGCACTCAAAAATATTTCCAACTCAGTGAATATTAAGATATAAGGTATAAAACAGATATTTCTGCTGGGCTCTTTTGAGGTCATATACTCACCCCTGAAAGAGTATGACCAGTGGATTGGTCCTGCAATGAGAAGGTACAGATATGTAGGCTGGGGAGGAATTTCATAAAGAAATAGAAATTATAAGAAAAGAAAGGGATGTAAAAATGAAATTAAATTAGCACTAACAGTGAAATCTTTGATTATAAATGAAATAAAGTTGAGAAGCAGCAAAAAAAAAAATCAAGATTCACAGTTGTGCTGTTTGGAATGTAAATTTACATACCCCATAGCATTGGGTAGTTTTTTATTTTTTATTTGAGATATATATAGAGAGAAAGGGAGAGAGAGAGAGAGAATGGGTGTGCCAGGGCCTCCAGCCACTGCAAATGAACTACAGACCCATGCGCCACTTTGGACATCTGGATTAAGTGGGTACTGTGGAATCGAACCTGGGTCCTTTGGCTTTGCAGGAAAATGCCTTAACCGCTAACCATCCTTCCAGAGCAGCCTTGGGTATTTTTGATTAAGACTAGGCTTCCTACTTATGGAAGAGGTGTGTCACTAGGGTGGATCTTGAGTGCAGCCCTATGGTGTGTAGAGTGCTAGTTGGAACTCTGACTGTTCATGCTTGTGGGTTCTGGCTGTTGTCTCTCTGCTGTGGATGTTTGATGAAATGAGCCAGCTTCTTCTGCCATGATGAAGCTTCCCCTGGAATCTGAAAGCCTGAAATAAATGTTTTCTCCCATAAGCTGCTGGTCTGGTGTCTGTCCCAGCAAAGCAAATGTAACTGCAACAGCAGTTAATGTATGCTAGCACAGTACTATGGAAAGCGAAAGCCTAGAATGAATTGCATGGGTTCAGTGGCAACTTACAGTCCACCTTGACCCACAAGGGCATCCAAGCAAGAAGTAAGTGGTGCCCATGTATAAGACAGAGCATCAAACCTACACTCAACTTCACTTTCTCTCTCATAGGTGCTTCCCAATCCCATAATCACACTAGAATATGAAAAAGGTGTTTTGTCCCTCTTCCTGATTGTTTTATCCAGAATGAAATCTAGAATGCCATTGGTATTCAAAAATTCTTGCTGTTCAATAAACAGACAGGAAATTTAGTTACAAATTTTGTGATAACAACTTAACAAGTCAGTTTCATGATGCTACAAGAAAATATCTGAGGCAACTAAGCTGATAAGGAGAGGCTTACTTAACTCACCTTTTTTTAAGATTGAGAAACACAGAACCTGCCTTGGCTCAGTTCTCATCAAGATAGTGGATGGCAGTGTAATGGTGAGAGCATTTGTCTGGGTAAGAGTGACGCCTTAAGCCAGGAAGCAGAGAGGGAAAGAATGAGAAATGGAAGGGTCCCACAATCCCTTGTGCAGACACGCCCTCTAACTGAAGACTTCCCATTACTCTGCTTCTTAATGCCCTGTATCACCTCCCAGTAGGATGACTCTAGGGACCAAGCCTTAAGCATAACAAATCTTTTCAGACACTAAATCAATTTCAATGATTTCCAAACCATACCAGTAACCCATTAAACATGCTAAGGAGCCATGCAAGCATGAGGACCTGAATTCGACCCCTAGAACTCATATTATTATTTTGTTAAAAAATACCAAGTATGGCGGCAACAGCCTCGAATTCCAGCTCTGGAGAGAGAGAGGCAGGAAGATCTCTGAGGCATGCTGGCCAGCTAGTCTTGAACTCCAAGCCAATGAAAGAGACTATGTCTCAAAAAAAGATGGATAGTGCCTAGCTAACAACACCCGAGCTTATCTCCTGTTCTCCACATGCATGCACATACCGTCATCTACATATGTATCTACATATAGAGAGACACTCTTAAAGAAACAGTGCTTAGGTCTTGTAGCCATGTACCCCGTATTTATATTTGTAAATGTCTTGATTCTTCTCCTCTTGTTCTGTGTGCTGAAACTTCATAAAGGCATGTTAATGTCTAAACTAGCTTACTAATCATCTTTGCTCACATTTTCAGTCAAAGAGAGTCAGATTCTTCTATCTGATCTGATAGACTGTGGAAGAGTTGGCAAGCTGATGGAAATTTGATAAATTTAACAATTCCCAGTCTTGACTAAAATTGGAGGAAAACAAAAAAAATGAAACTTCAAGATGGGTAAATTGCATGTAAAATGTGTGAGAGTACTACCTTGCACATTTATTTCCAACACATGCAGGGCATAAACTTCTGCTATTATATGTGGATTTTTGAGTAATTGTTTAGGGAAAAGTTTGGATCAGTGAGTCAGATGGATAGTTCTGACTCCTTAGGTATTTGTGGATACCCTAAGAACCCATGTTTCATACCTCCCTTTAGAATATGAATGTGGACTTGGCACTATGAATCTTATAGACAAGGATTAGAGCTAACTCTGCACAGGCCATTCCTGGTGACTTTGCAGGTGATAATTCATTAATTTGATTCATTACATATAATGGTTTTAACTTGTGACCTTGTGGAAGAGAAAATGATCTTTTGATTTAAGATACAGCTGCATTATTCATGAATGTATTCATGAACTTGGTGATCAATTCATTTAATGGATTTGACATCCTGGTTTTGAGTAGAAGTCTCGACTGTTATTTGACAGGAAGATAGGAAAATCAAGTATTTAAGTACAGAATACATTTAACCTCTAGTTTTTCTTATGCCTGTTGCTGTTTTTGACAATATAATGGATTTGGGATCATTTGTGTCCAATGAGAAAATGTCACGCAGGTATGATGATATATAAAGCACTTTTCTTGGGTAGCTTTCATTACTGGCTTTGGTTGCCTTGCAATCAGATCACCTCCATTGGCTTTTCTTATCCCATCTTCCTTGAGGGTAAAGATTGACAGGGAATTAAAAGAGTCTCTCTCTCTTTTCTTTTAAAGGGGATAAGAGATAGTTTATTCTGGAGCCAAATATGAGTGACCATGTACTAGGAACACAGATGCAGGTTACCCCAAATTCCATGTGCCAACGTGTTAACAATTCCATAAAGGTCTTATAGAACAAAAGAGAGTCATAAATCAAGGCACATTTCAAGTACACTGGCTGACCATCAGGTAGGTGGGTTATAGCAAAGGGGGTAAAGTTCCACCATAGGCCTCAGTCGCTATCTCATGACATTCTTAGCCCTTGAGTTGCTAGAAGCTAGTGGTCTGTCAGTACATTCCAAAAAGGTCACACCTAATCAACTGATAATCACCAGGATGTTAGGTCAGACTAGGTCCAACACACCAGGCAGGTGATGGGACGAGACACATGGAGGTTTAAGTTATGGATGCTTACCTCTGTGAATCTCTGTTTTCACTTTTATGAAAACCCTTGGTATCATAAGACCATTGGTTTAAGATTCTGTAGTGGTCATCCAGAGCATAAACCACCTTGCTCATGCTTATGTCTATACTATGCTTCACATCTTTGCAAACTCAAACTGATTTGTTATAAGGCTGCATGTGGATATGCCACAGACCCTTCAAACCCAACATATCTAATAGAATTTTCCATCTTCTTCCTGATTTTCTCCCCCACCACAATGTAATAGGTCAGGGAAGAGTACATCCATCCCCTTCAGGGGCTAATTCCTGACCAGTTTTACCTTACCCACCTCATTGTACAAATACTGCAGCTAGGCAAACTATTTTGTAAATATATATATTTTTTATTTATGTATTTGAGAGAGAGAAAGAGGGAGGGAGGGAGGGGGAGGGAGAGAGAGAGAGAAAGAGAGAGAGAGAATGGGCATGTCAGGGCCCCCAGCCACTACAAACGAACTCCAGATGCATGAGCCGCCTTGTGCATCTGGTTTAAGTGGGTCCTGGAGAATCAAACCATGATCCTTTGGATTTGCAGGCAAATGCCTTAAGTGCTACTCCATATCTCCAGCCCCTATGCAAGCTATTTTTGAAATCTGTTCTGCAGACATCGAGACCATCTCTCTGGCATTCAAGGAACTGCTTCTAGTTCATTCCAGTCTTATTCATTCTGCTCAGAGCAACATATACACCTCTCAAAATTGTGATATCAACCATGCTCCATCTAAAACCTCTCCACGGTTTCCCTTTGCCCAATGACTGCAGGCCTAACTCTTTGACCTAACCTACAGTATACTACTTTTATCTTGGTTACATTCTTCTACAACACCTCTATGGCCTTAATGATTTAATTGTGTTGCTCATAAAGATTCCTGGAAAACATGGCATTTTCCTATTGGCCTCTGAATATGCTGCTCTTTGTGCCTAGAATATCATGTATTGTCTTGTTGTGATGTTATGGCTTAAGCATGCTATGCAAGTGTTCTGCCACTGATCAGTTACCCTAGTTTTTGACTGTCCTTATTTTTCCTCCATTATATGTCACATTCAAAAGGCATTGCACGCCTTTATAGCTAGTCCCATACTGGCACCTTTCAAGGCATACATCCTATGTGCATTACTATTGCCCTTTGGATATTACAATTTCCCTTTTATTTAGAAACATGCTTAGAAATAACATGAAATCACCTGAGCACAGTGACTTAGCTTTTATGGAATACTGGAAGAGCCGGCATGATTCAGAGAATTAGGGTGAAGGCTTGATCTGCCCATTCAAATGAACATCAGTTTAACTAAAGATATTTAAGAGAACATATGGTATTAAATGGTATTATACTTAATTTAAATAACTTCTCAAAAACCACCTAGATTTCCACCACAATGTAAAAAGGAATTTTACAAACACAATAAATAAAATTGCCAAGTGCAAAAGTTTAACAATTTCAGATTTCATACTAATGTTGACCCATTGAGAGATCATGCACTGTGTCATTTTTATGTGAATATCCTGACCACCAGGTATACCATGCAAGAACAATAAAACAAAAGAAAATAATGAAAGCCTTCTCTAAATTCTGCAAGTTAATCCAGTGTCACAGAGTAACGACACAGTTATTTAATTTTCCTGAATTAATAAAATAGAGTTCAGACCTATTTGATTCATAAATATAGGTAATACCTCTTAAAGTCTTATGTAATGTGCAAGTGAGGATTGTGCAGCTATTCTAATAGAACCAACCATTCCATGCATGCATGTGTGTACGTATGGGCATGCCAGAGACTGTTACTTCTACAAATGAATTCCAAACTCAAACCCAGGCCTGCAAGTTCACGAACAAGCACCATTAACTGCTTCACCATCTTCCCAGCACTCAACATGTAGTGGTTTTGAACACTGCCAATCTCACCATGCCCTACACACTTTCTTTCTTAAAATATATTTTATTTGTTTATTTGAGAGGGGGGGCAGAGAGAGAGAGATAATGGGCATGCCAGGGCTTCCAGCCACTGCAAACGAACTCCAGATGCATGCACCCCCTTGTGCATCTGGCTTATGTGGGTCCTGGAGAATGAAACCGGGATCCTTAGGGTTTGTAGGTAAACGTCTTAACCACTAAGCCATCTCTCCAGCCCCGCCCCCACCTTTTTAAATGTTTTATTTATTTGAGAAAAAGAGGCAGAGAGAAAGAGAGAGAGAATGGGTATGCCAGAGCCTCCAGCCACTGCAAATGAACTCCAGATGTATGCACCTCCTTGTGCATCTGGCTTAAGTGGGCCCTGGAGAGTCAAACCAGGATCCTTTGGCTTTGCAAGCAAATGCCTTAACTGCTAAGCCACCTCTCCAGCCCCCCCCACACTTTCAGCAGAGCCAGCAGAGCTGTCATAGAGCTGACCTTTCTCCATTCAGGCCTTTGTTGTTAAACAGTAAAGTCATAAAAACAATCCTGAAAGGCCAGGTATGGTGGTGCACACCTTTAATCTCAGCACTTGGAAGGCAGAGATAGGTGGATCACCGTAAGTTCAAGGCCACCCTGAGACTACATAGTGAATTGCAGGTCAGCCTGGGCTTGAGGAAACCAAAAAAAATTTTTTTAAATAATCATGAAAAATTATTCTTAGATGAACACTTATTTTTTTTCAGGGCCCCATTAAATTGGATATGCCTTCAAATTTTACATAGATAATTAAGTACATTCATCATTCAAAAAAAAGCATGTGTCTCAAAGTGTAACATGTATCTCAATGGTACAGCATGTTCTCAGCATGTTGAAGCACTGCATATGAAGCTCAGCACCAAAAAAAGATAAGGATCAAATGGTAGTTTGTGATACTCAGAATCTAAGCATGTCAATGGAAGTAAACGCTCAACTCAAGGGTGACAATTTGGTTTTAAAAGGACGGCTACCCAGCAGGAAACAACTTGATGTAATGCTCAAACAAGTGCAATAGTGGCACACAGCCATGGTGGGTAACCAACTGTTCTTGATTTGACTAATAGATCCACTCAGTGGAATGGAACTCATTGCTGGAACTGGGAAATAAGTCAAAACCATGTACAAAAAATGAGCCCAGTCTCCAATATAAAGCCCACCAAATGTGGGCTAGAAGAGGGCCTACACATATAAAATTCTCTCTAAAATAACTATAGTCATTCCATCTATCTAGTACTAACTTCTCTCTCCATTGGAGAATTTGCTTCTCTTTTTCAGATGGACGATGAACCTGAAGGGAGGATCAGCCTATCGCACCTCACCAGGGCCCCAGCTGAAACCACAGAGTAATGGGGGAAATGGGCAAGAGTACAGCTTTCTTGGTGAACCTGACACCAGAATAAGGCTGAAGGAGATAAACAGAGAGAATATCCAACTCCTACTAAGCCAGATATCCAGAGACACAGAGGCTACCAAAACCTCATCACTGAAGTAGAACTAAAATGACCCCAACATGGCTCAGGGAAATTCATGGAAGAGGGGAGGAAAGAGTGTTAGAGCCACAAGTTGGGTCATTACACACAGAGACTTTGCCTATCCCCCATAACTGTTGGCTACCCCCATAATGCATGACCCACATTCCCCAATGATGAGGGTCCCTTCGGAGGGGAGAGCACAAGGAGAAGGCTACTGGAGTCACCAACATGAATGTAAAATTAGAATAATATAAAATAAGATAAAGATTAAAAAAAGGACAGCGGGCTGGAGAGATGGCTTAGGGGTTAAGGTGCCTGCCTCCTAAGCCTAAGAATACTGGTTCTAATCTCCAGCGGTTCCAATCTCCAGGTCCCACGTTTAGCCAGATGCAAAGTGACGCAAGGGCGCAATGCTGCACTTGACCACAAGGGGGCGGACACATCTGGATTTTGTTCACAGCAGCTGAGACACTGCTGGCGCGCCCATCTCTGCCTTCCTCTCCCTCTCTCTCTGTCTCTCTGTGTCTCTCTCCAAAAATAATAATAATAATAATAAAAAAGGACAGCAACATCTCACTTGAAATTAACACCATCAACTTTAATTTTAAGAGCTGTATGCTGTGGTTTATTTAGTGCTTGGATATTTACATTGCTTTTCTAATTTATATGGTATGGATGGTGACATGACACACATAATACACACCTAGTTTTATACTGATAAAGATTTAAGTATACACTTGTTAAAAGAACTATCAGAGAACTGTAAAATCATAATTTGTACAGATTTAAAAAGAAACATATGCTAAAGACATTATTTGACTCAATCAATGAAGGAACTTAACAAGAGTTATGACCTATCCAAAGAAAAAGGCACAAAGTTGCCTCAAAATTGGCTTTTCTGGCCTGGAGAAATGGCTCCGTGGCTAGACTCACTTCTTTTTAAAAATCATTTATTTATTTATATTATTCTAATTTTACATTCATAATGTTCTTGCACAAGCATGAGGGCCCGAAATGGCCTGAGAATTCCAGAGTTCAAATATCTAGATCCCACATAAAATAGCTGGGCAGTGTGGCCACACACACCTATAACCCTAGTCTTGCAGGGGAGCAGGGACCCAGAAATTGAGGAAGCCCCATATGTTCCAGAAATAGTCCAAAGAGAGGCACCAGCTCAAAAACAAGATCAGGCCAACAGTGATGGAAAGGAACATCAAACATTTTACTGCAGCCACAGGCAACCATATGGGATACTGCAAGGGCACATATACATGCATACATAGTAACACACACACACAATCAGAGCACAACATGGGTTTTTCCATAAGTGAGTAAGTCAGTCCAATCAAGACTGAGCCTCCACACTTGCTTGTTGTCTGTGATTTAGAGATACAAAGGCCCTGGAGTGGATATTCCACAACCTGGAACGATGCTGTGCAGACAATCCATAAATGTTAAGTACAATACAGTTCTTTCTATAATTACAATAGTATACAGACTGGGGAGATAGCTCAGTTGGTAACGTACTTGCCTCGCAAGCATGAGGACCTGAGTTCAATCCCCATACTCATTTAAAACATGCTGGGTATGGCAGCATACACCTGTAATCCCCATATTGGGGAGGCAGAGAAGGAGGATTGCTGGATTTCTCAGGCCAGCCCATCAAGCCTAATTGGTGAATTCTAGTCCAATGAGAGACTCTATCTCAAGAGATAGATGGCATTCCTAAAGATTGCAAAGCTGTCCCCTGGCCTCCACAAACACACACACACACACACACACACACACACACATGCATACCTGCAAACCTGTACACTCATGCACCCATGTACATATGAACATGTGCACACAGAACACACATAAACATATGGGAAAATAAGTTTAAAAATGAACTGAGGTTCCAGGAGAAACCATGTTTAATTTCAAAAGGTACCCATATATTACTCGATGTGAAACCCAATGGCATGAACCTGCTCAAATTTTAATTTTTTCCCCAGATGAGCTCTTTCTGCTTAGTCACAATATATAGTAAAAACATTTTTACTCATATATATTCCTGCTTGGAGAGAAAGCATGAGGGAGCGTGTTTCCCAGCTCTGCCAGAGAGCAGGCATGCAGAAAGGAGGCTTTAAAATGTCATGGTAGCACAGCCAATACAGAGTCTGAGAGATAGCATGCCACACTCCAATATGGTAATACTGATTCATTAGTATTCTTATGAAGATTCCCAAAGTCTTTTTTCTGCTTTAAAATACAAATGCTGAGTAGTTTACCAAAGCACCACTGTCCTGTTGGATGTACAATTTTGTCACCAGGCCAAAGTCAAGTTGCCCATAGCAAGACAATCATTTCTCTTTAAATGTCCTTGAAATTAGTGGAAGGGGAGTCCACTGTTGCATTTCCCCAGCTGCATAATATACATAATATCATTTTGGGTCCTGTAAAATCCTCTTGAGAGATTTTCAATGAATATGAAAATGACTCTTTGAAGATGGGGAAAATGGTTCAAAAGGCAGGATTTTCTTACTTTCAGCCTCTTACCCAATCTTTTAGCTTCAGCTGGAAATCACAGCTTGTCTCCTGAAATAGCCAGTTCAATTTGAAATAGCCAGTTGAAACAGCGTTCAATTTTATTGAGCTTAAATTGTGAAAAACTGAATTTAAGCAAGCTTAAGTAGGTGGAGGTTTTCTAGAAGTGTTGTAGTCATTTATAGAAAGCCTTTTACTTATGGAGGTAATAGCAAGCTGCCTGATAGAACTAATATGCCCCCAGGGCCATAATATATGCTGCTTGCAATTTGAGTTATAAAAATGTTTTCACATTTCTGGTGCATGGCCCAAGTATAGCCAGGTATGTGTAAATTTATAACCTGGTTTCTTTCACATGGGTCAATTCCTGCTTTGATCTTACATTTGCTTATTTTCCACCTTTCTTGACTCTTATACAATCACAGTTTACCTTTAAATTCAGTATGCTGTGGAATGGAGTACCATCCACTGCAACAGTTGTGAAGTTAACAATTACATAGTTTGTTAAAAGAACAGTACTTTCAGAGCTGGAGAGATTGTTTAGTGGTTAAGATGTTTGCCTGCAAAGCCTAAACACCCAGGTTAGATTCCCCAGTACCCACATAAGCCAGGTGCAGATGGTGGTGCATGTGTCTGGAGTTCATTTGCAGTGGCTACAGGCCCTGGTGTACCCATTCTCTCTCTCTCTCTATTTGTCACTTTATATCTCTCTCAAAAATAAAAATAAAATATTTTAAAACATAAAAATGCATTTAAAAGAATAGTATTTTCTGTAATGTGGAAATAACCATAACTTTCCAAATGCAGCAAAGATTATTTGATTTTTGAACTTTATTATAGCTCACTGACCCCAAAATGAGTCATATTTTAGGCCCAGTCCTTAATAAGCGGGCCACAAAAGAATATTCAATTATCTGGAAACCCGGCCCACTCTCCTTCAAGTAAATTGCTATTTTGCTTTTGTTAAACTAAGTGAATATTATGAAGCAGCTTGCTGAGGGACCAGTAGATAGCATGAAATGCATCTTCACTATGCACAGGAGCCAGTTCCATCCATGAATAACAGGTGTGCATACAACACCAGATGCAAAGCCATTCATTTCTTTGTACTGCTAGCATGCATTATTTCAATATTTAGCTGTGTCTACCCAGGCATATCTCCTCGATGTAAGATACTCTAAGTCAACTTGCACAAACACTGGCTACTTAGCAATAATATGGAGCATATTTCCCTGTCCACTGTCCTGTCTCAGCAGGGGAGCTCTAAGAATCCTTTATTTATACAAGACATATTATGGGGACTAGGGGGAGAGCTCACTCAGTAAAACACTTGGTGTGCAGGCCTTAGGATGAGTGTGATCCTCAGAAATTGGGTGTGGTGTTGCATGTTTGCAATCTCAGCACTTAGGAGGCAGAGGTAAGGGGACCCTTGTGGCTTTCTGGTCAGAAATGATACCCACTTTAGGAGCTCTAAGCCAATGAGACATCCTGCCTCAAGAAAAGGTGGTCATCATGCTTGAGAATTGCACCTGATGTTGTCCTCTGGCCTGTACACACGCATGCTCACACACCTGAACAAACACAAGCACGTGCACACACTTATGTACACACACACACACGATTTATGGGATATAAGATAATAGCTCCTATAGAAGTCATGTTCTAGGGCTAGTGGAATTTCTGAGTAGTTAAAGGCACTTGCTTGCAAAGCTTATTGGCCTGGGTTTGATTACTCAGTAGCCATGGAAAAACAGATGCACAGAGTGGCTCATGCTTGTTGAGTTTGTTTGCAGCGGCAAGAGGCCCTGACGTACCTATACTTACTCTTTCAGTATTTCTGTCTCATGAATAAAGAAATATATATATATATATATATATATATATTAAGTTCATATTCTAATCCCTGGAACCTAGCATACTTCTTCCTTACCTTTCAAATACATACAGTTACTGTTAAACTTTATAGTGCTGTGACAAAATGCTTCACATGAACAACTTCAAAAGGAAAAAGAAACCATGATTTCTAAGATTTCAGGTCAGCATGTCTAGGAGGATGTGGCACAACAGCCCACATGATGACCACGAGGAAGCAGAGAAAGAGGGACAAGAAGAGACCAGGGCCATGCGATACCTAAGAACCTACTTCCAATGGCCTTCTTCCAGGTAGGCCACACCTCCCAAAACTTTCAGAGCCTCTCAAAATAGCCACAGAGCAAGTTACCACCTTCCTTTTCTTAATCTTCATCTAATTCCAAATCCAATTGTTCTTTTAATCCCAATTTTTCTTCTTTAATTTCTCTCCCTCACTCTCGTCCTCTTTTTTTTCCCATAGATATTACACACATGTTCCATGAATGTTCAGAGAAACTGAGCTGTCTTCCAAGTCTGTCTGGGCTTTTAAAAAAATACCTCTGTTGTGGCAAGAGGTAGTTCCCTCCTCATCCTCCCCATCGCTCATGGCAGGCTGCTAGGCTGGGTTGGGTCTGGAGATGGGGAAGGGTTCAGTCCTTCTAGTACTTACTGCCGGCTTGTCTAACTCCCGTGACCACTTCAGAATGCAAGTTTCCATCTGCAATGCTTTAAAGATGAAGGCAACGTTACTCAGCTGATGCAAAGGAAAAGGTATCATGTGGGAAATTGGCTGGCCTACCAGATAAATTGATAGATAATGAGTAGTAGAGAAATTACAATGATGAATATATATCATCTAACACATGCCATTTATTTTGCAGAATACTGGCCATACCTACAAAGCCGTTTTCATTGGATGAGCCTCAGTGTTTTTTTTTTAGTTTGTTTTGCTTTGCTTTGCTTTGGGGGGGGGCAGTCCTGGGAATGGAATCCAGGGTGTCATTCATGCAGGATAAGTACTCTATTGCTGAGCTTCAATAGTTCTGATGCAGGAAATGTGTTTAGAATGGCAATCAAGCTCTCTTGATTCTCTTATAGTTTCCTTCTCTTCTTTTTTCTTTACTCTCTTCTTCCTTCCTTTTTTCTTCATCCTTTCCTTTCTCCAGAATCCCTACCTTCTCTCCCTTCCTCCCTCCTTTCTTCTTTCCTTCAGTTTTTGTTTTGTTTTAGTTTTCTTGAAACAGGGTTTAGATGTATATGTTAGGCTGCCCTCACATCTTGATCCTCCTGTCAGTCTCCTGCATGCTGGGATTATACGCATGGTCACCATACTCAGCTTTTGTAGTTTTCATTTCTACCAGAAAATGGATGAGATAAACCAATGGCCTTTGTTCATCACATGGATCCAACCAAGATGGCTTTCTTTTCTTTTTCCTTTGGAGGGCCTGAAATAGATGTGTGCCTCTGATATTCTCATCGCTGTTTATGCACCCTGCATGATACACTCCATTTGTAATGCTTTTAGAACACATCTAAACATCTTTGATGCCCTTGTATCAGCCTTGTCATTCTTTTCTTGCTTAGGCTCTCCTAACAACTGTTTGAGGCAACTTGTTTTCCCTTGTCATATTTTTGAAGCCACAAAAGTGATATCCTTACATTTCTCCTATTGCTTCCAGTGACCCAGATCTTGGTCTCAAGTGAAAAGCTCTCGTGTGTCTCACCGTGTTTCTATTTTAAGAGATGTATCTTGTTTACAGAATTGCATCTGTCAGACAGTGTCTGAGTATGACCACTGCTTATTTTGGACTGATCATCCTGTGTAACAAAGATCATTTGCTGCTGGCGCAAATGGATCTATTGAAAAATGTTGTTTTAATGAGTTCCCTATTTGTCTCATTTAAAGTATATTACCAATAATTATACATAAAAGTCAATATTCTTTCCTACTGTAGCAAACTGAATTTCTCAATGCACTGTCAAAGTTAAAAATTGCCATTGACTTTCCAGGGTAATTAAGTGACTCTGATTGAACTGACCGATCATATAGTGCTAGGACTATGCATTTTTCTACTACAGTAGAGGAAATAATTTAATTAGTGGATTATTGTAAATGTTCTGATTTTAATACATTCACTGTGTGGCCTGCGGCTGATAGAAAAGAAATTAACACTGACTCTTCTTAACTGTGGAATGAATTAGTCTTTCTATGGCAAGAAAATTAATTATAAATGCTTTCAAGTTTAAGACTGCCAGATTTTTTATGATAAATGATGTAATTATTAGATGTCAAGTATACAAATAGTCATGCATCAACATTTCAGCTTATTACTTCCAACATTATCCCATTATGTATAGCACGCTCATCACATTTAATTGCTCAGTAAAGGGAAGGAAAAACCATTGTTCTCCCAGTCTCCCTGTGATTTCCAGGCAGTAAATTTCTAAGGACAATGAATGCTAACACACTAAATTTCCAATGACAGCTTCATGTTTCATTTTGAGCCAAGACCAAAATAAACAACAGCAAAACCTCTGTAACAAAATAGGGAGCTGTAGGAACTGAAACCAACTTTTACAAAAGATGTTGCGTGATGCTTGTCTTTGCCTCTTTGTTTATCCATCCACCTCTTCCCTTCTGTTCATTTGGGGTGAAGGAGTGCTCAGTTTTTTGAACTTCCTTAGAAATTTCCTCCTTCCCGAATCCATCATGACCTCCATCTTTTGTGCTATGGAGATGAGAGGGAGCCAGGTAGCTTTGTTAGGCAGTAAGGCTGGCCCCTGGAAGTAAAAAAGCAGGAAGGTCTGCACTTGCTAGAGATCAAAGGGTGATCGGAACTTCTGATTTCTTGTCTAGTTCCCTAGACCTGTTTTTTTCTCTCCCTGGGAGGGAAGTCTTTTTCTAGAATTCAAAGCTAATCCTGGCATTGTGGTTGGTCAAACTTAGACCCCAGAACTTGGCATCGTGGCTGGCCTCTTCCTGAGTCAGCCTATAGTCCAGATCAATCAGCTGTCTCTCTGGCTCACCTGAGCCAGAAGGTGAAGCCCACCACAATAGGGCTATACATAGATGTGTGCAAGGGGACAAGCCTCTCTCCCTGGGCTACCTGACCACTCATAAACCTCCAGCTTCTGGTGAGTTGCACCTCTCTTAGCCCAGTTTGGCCTAGACTACAGGGAACCCCCTAACCCCTACTTCCACATGGTCTCTTTACGTCCAGCCCCCGCCCATCACATGGCAAGAATTGTTTGTACTTTCTTTTCTTGCCTTCTCTAAGGTTTTTCCAGGCCCACCATGTGGGCTCTCAGACCATGTGGTTGTATTCATTTTCCTTCCCTTTGTTTTGTACTTCCCTAAATAAATATGATAATAATTATCCTTCGCAGTCTTATTTTATTCAATTCTTTGATTAAAAGTAGACACAAACCTAGGGTTTGGTTTTCAAAGACTTTCATAAACTCCTAATACCCCATTTCAGAAACAACTGAAAATTTCTAAAGAACCCAGGGCCTTTCCTCCATAGATGTATAAGAGTTAGGGTTTATGAAATACATAATATGTCTCCTTTCTTTCTTTTTTTTTCTTTCTTTCTTCCTTTCTTTCTTCCTTTCTTTCTTCCTTTCTTTCTTCCTTCCTTTCTTCCTTCCTTTCTTCCTTCCTTTCTTCCTTCCTTTCTTCCTTCCTTTCTTCCTTTCTTCCTTCCTTTCTTCCTTCCTTTCTTCCTTCCTTTCTTCCTTCCTTTCTTCCTTCCTTTCTTCCTTCCTTTCTTCCTTCCTTTCTTCCTTCCTTTCTTTTTCCTTCCTTCCTTTCTTCCTTCTTCCTTTCTTCCTTCCTTTCTTCCTTCCTTCCTTCCTTCCTTCCTTCCTTCCTTCCTTTCTTCCTTCCTTCCTTCCTTCCTTCCTTCCTTCCTTCCTTCCTTCCTTCCTTCCTTTCTTCCTTCCTTCCTTCCTTCCTTCCTTCCTTTCTCTCTCTCTCTTTCTTTCTTTCTTTCTTTCTTTCTTTCTTTCTTTCTTTCTTTCTTTCCTTCTTTCTTAGGTTTTTCCTTTTACATCACCTCTTTCCCATCCCCATTCCACTGATGACCCTCCTTAGTGGAGCTATTTTTATATTCCCTCTTCCCAACCCCCATCTCACTGAGGACCCTCCTCAGTGGGGTCATTGGTATTTACTGTAAGGTCATGAAGACCTCAGTCAGTCTCTGGGTGGGGGATATGCCTTGGGATATTTCCACCCACTCTATGGCTTGTACAATCTTGCTGCTCCCTCTTCCACAATGTTCCCTGAGCTTTGGTGGGAGTGTTAGCAGTCTGATTTAGTGAGAATTTTGTTATTATTTATTTTGTGTGTGTGATGTGTAAATGTGCATGCTATGTGCTCTTGTGTGTAGCCATGTGTGTGCTCTGTGCATACATACTCAGAAGCCAGAGGAGAATACTGGGTTTCCTCCATCACTTTTGCATACTTCCTCTGGAATGTGGAGCTGCTGTTTTTCCATTGGCTGAGCAGAGAACTCCAGTGAACCTTTCTCTACTCCCCTCAGCACTGGGGTTACAGGTGTGCATGGCTACACACAGCTTTTTTGATAGGTGCTGAGGATTGAATTTGTTTCCTCATGCTTGCACAGCAAGTGCTCCTACCTGCTAAGATACATCCTCATCCGTATACATCTTTTAAAAAGTCAGTAATGCTTTTGAATAAGTTTTTTCCATCCCATTTGTAATGATCAGTTGTAGTAGCCCTCATAGCTAAAGTTCTCACTTATCTAATCAAATCCTAACCTAGGTGCTGTTCTGTAGGAGCTTTACAGATGTGATTAAGTCCTTGACCAGTTAACTTGAAGGAAGGGAGAAGATTCTCTTCAATGAACAGGATATCACAAAGCTCTTTGTATGAAGAAGGCAAGAGGCTTGGGACAGTAAAAGAATGTGTGGAGCTGGAGCTTGATGGAGGCAGGGGCCACGAATTAAGGAGTAGAGGAAGCACACAGAAGTTGGCAAATGCACACCAACAGACCCTGTCCTAGTACATGCACAAAGATCCAGCCCTGCCAACACCCCACTATTAACCCACTGACACTTCCCTTTTACCCGCAGAACTGTTTTTTTTTAATATTTCTTACCTGCAGAATTTTTAAGTAATAAAATCTGCTGCTTTAATCCACTGTTAGAGATGATTCATTACTGCGGCAACAGAAAATATATGCACCATCAAACACATTTGAAATACTGTTACACAAATGAGTGAAATCTATTCTTTATGGAATCTATAAAGACAGCTTTACATTCTGTTGCCCATACACAAGATTGTGCAAACATGCATTCAATCAACTGCAGAAGGAAACTATTTGGAGAAAACAGTGTTTGTGTAGGAAACACGTGCAAATACAGTCTTCCCTTTCTTGTCATTATTGCCTGAGCAATACAGTATAATAATTAGTTACATAGCACTGACATGTAATATGTATTATATTGATGTGAGTAAACTAGTGTGAGAAGGTGTGCATAAATTATACACTTTCTTAACCTTTATTTTCCTCCTGTGCAGGAAGAATTCTAGGATTCAGTGCCCAAGTGTATGGACCCTGTATAATCCCCTTTCCTGTATGTGGGCAGGACCACTAAACAGAAAAGATATCATTCCAGGAATGAAATCCCTCATCATGTGACTAAGAGCTAAAGAGAGTTACACTGTGCAGGACTCACATACTCAGTTATGTCCCCTACACCCCAAAATAAGCAGTAGCCACTGACGCTCTCTTACTCAAAGGAGGAAGGAAGTAAACAGCCACCTCCTCTGCAACTGCATATGAAACCATGTGACAAGGAGCCTCTAGAATTTTCAAGTGACCTAGGCAGACAGCCAGCAGGAAAACAAAGACCTCAAACACAGCTGTGAGGAAATGGTTTCTGGCACCAACCTGGTGAGTTTAGAAAGGGAGCCAGGGCCCAGGAAGAGAACATAGTCCAGATGCTAACCTGTGATTTCCACCTGGTGAAATGTGAACCCAGCCAGCCCAAGCCTGCATCCCAGACTAATGGAAATGGTGAGATGCAACTTGTATTGTTGAATGTTGTTGAGCTTGAAGTCATTGCTTATGCAGCAGTAGAAAATAAATTCACCTCCTTACAGCAAGCATTATTCCGTGAGCTGTTCCCAAAGTTCACAACTCATTTAAAGTCTGTTGTTAATAGTTGATCTTCTTGAGTGTTTTAGAGATAGAAGGAAAGGCTAACCCTAAGCCCAGTGTGCTTAATTGGAGTGCTGTGCCAGTACAGGTAGCAAGGAGCTACGCCACTCTTTCCACGCTTCTTCTGTCCATACTGGATCCTACATCATGTCATTCCCCGTGGCCTTGGTGGCCATTATCACTCACTAGACCTTGTATACAATGATGACCTCATCTCCCATCTGGGTTGGATCAGGTTTCATCTCCTCAGGTGGGTTTGAATATTGCTAAAGTGTGGCACCAGGGCAAGAAGCCACAGGCCCTAACTCATGTCGATTCTCTGCATCTCTCAGCCTGTTGTTTTCTCCCTTTGCTCAAAACACAGAGGTAATCATAAAATCTGAAGATATTTGGGAAGCATACATAAATTTGAAGCAGAACAGAAAGACAGAGAAAATTATGGGGACATGGGAAGAAAAAGGGTCCCCTCACCATGGAGTCTGGTTAAGCCTCTCACTGGCTGAGAATAAAGAATATCAGCACAATTAACACCATTTGCTGTGAAGGTTGCAGAGAGTGTTTTCATATATAGATATTTTATGGTAAAATAGCAATGAATATGACCTTGGATAGGGTCTCATTCCTTCCCCCAGACATTTTCTTAGAATCTCAACAAGACAACTAAATATTTACAATAAAGATATCCCACCTTCTTACATCCCTGCGATATTCTGCCAGGTGCCCATCAGGAACCACCCTGTGATTTCATTTAGGTTTCTTAGCAGCACTTTGAATAACTTCAAAACCCACCAAAATTCTATCCATGATTATTGTAAAGACAATGAAGTTGACTCGTTCTCAGGGGTAACCCATACTCATGCTCTACTTTCTTATAAGTGCTTCTCTGTTGCTAAACACTTTACTTAAAAATTCATATTAAAATATCTTTAATAAGTCCCAACTGTGCTTCATATTGGTTCATTCTAAAACTCTTTTCTGCATCCAAGCCAAGGATCCAGTTTTACCCGAGTTAAGATACATAAAGGATTAAGAGAACTCAGATTGTTGTTGGTGACACTGGGAGCTATATCTCTGTTCTTATTAACACAAGTTCACCCCAAAGTTCCTTGTATGCATCTTTCCAACTGAATGCTCCATAAATGGTGATTCTTTCACTGTGGAAGCAAGGCACAAAATGCAACAGTTGAATTTACCTACACCCTAAAATGACATAGCCACCAGTCAGCCTTGTCAACATTCTGCAAGGAGCTGAAGAGACCTTGCATCTCTGAGCTATTGGAATATGATGGACTGTGAGCATCCTGTTTCTTGCTAGAGTATTACACTGAAGTCAGGGCTGCCTTTAAGTCTTCCCTAGAAGGAAGTACAGATTTCCTTCACAGCTGAGACACTCTGTTCACCTCATTAGCAAAGCTCCATGGAGGATGACATTTTGAGAAGGAGAGCCAACTAATGAAAGGAATGTGGAGACAGTAGAGAAGGCTGCAAAGGAAGAGAGTGGAATTTCGACCTCATATGGAAAGTTCGGCTCACTAGACTAACCAAGAAAAAGCATGCTCAAGGAGTGCTAATGAAGACAAGCCCATTATCATGTGAATTTTTAGATTCCCATCTCAATTGGGTTCTTCTAAGTGGCTTAAAGAGTAATTGGCTTACAGATAAAACTGCCTTAATATACATTTTCCAGAAAATTAAAGCTTGTTGGAAAGGTAGTACCCCTATTCAAGTTGCCTGTGGGAAAACTTTAATGCAAGAAAGTCTTTTTCCCCTTTTGCTGTTTTCATAATTAATGTGGTGCCTCTATACTTCTTGCCAGAACATAAAGTTGTGGAAATTTCAAATTATTCATTAGACCTATCCCAGAGGGTGGTTTGTTTGTTTTGAGGGAAAGCTTCAGTTTGTTTGTTTGTTTTCTGGACTGTGTGTGTGTGTGTGTGTGTGTGTGTGTGTGTTCGTGTGAGTGAAGGTCCACATGTGTCACAGCTTGTGTGACGAGATCAGAGAACAACTTTGGGGTGTTGACTCACCTTTGGCCTCACTTGAGGCAGGATGCCTTGGAGAATTGTATTGTTCACAGCTCTGCTGGGTTAGCCAAACTAGCTGGTCCACGAACTTCCAGCAGCCCCTCGTCTCCCTTCTTGCCATATGCGTGTTGGGATAGCACTACCCCATTCAGCTTGGTGTGTGTTCTGGGGATCCACACTCAATTACTCATGTTTGCATGGTTAGCACTTTACCCACTGCGCCATCTCCGCAGCACCAAAAGGTGTTTTGGATAGTATTAACTGAAACATGAACAAGGCTTCAGAGCTCTGCATGTTGTGTCTTAAATGCATTGTTAAATAATCCTCAACATTAATGTGTGGGAAAACATGATTCAGAGGAAATGAAGTCCACTGTGGTTGAGATATGTGATGGTTTATGGAGGTGCTGGCATGTTTGGCACCTGTGAACTCTGACCTGGTGAGGTGCCAAAGTGTCTAGTGCCTGTGCACTCTGGGCAGGTGAGTTGCAGGCCAGTTTGGAGCCTGTGCACTAGGACCCAGTGAGATGAGAGTATGTCTGGGGCCTGTGTGCTTAGGGCAGATGAAGTGCAGGGGTGTTTGAGGCCTGTGTGTTCAGACTGGCATGCTTGGGGCCTGTGTGCTTAGGGCAGGTGAGGTACAGGTATGTTTGGGGCCAGTTCACTTAGGGTGGCTCAGAAAA
The DNA here is from genome assembly GCA_036365145.1 of Orientallactaga sibirica. NCBI lineage: Eukaryota > Metazoa > Chordata > Mammalia > Rodentia > Dipodidae > Orientallactaga > Orientallactaga sibirica. The sequence continues at coordinate 5,391,279 of JAEOAD010000982.1, forward strand.
ATGTGCCCTTCTATCTACTGTATTTAAGAAATACAACTCACCACTAAGGATAGATACCTCCTCAGAGTGAAAGAATGGAAAATGTATTTCCAAGCAAATGGAAATAAGAAACAAGCAGGTGTGGCTATGTTAATGTGATAAAATACACTTCAAATTAAAAGTAATCAAAAAGGAAAAAGAAGACCATGTTTTACTCATCCAGGGAGTGATACAAGAGGCAATCACAATCATAAACATATACAGACCAAACACAGGTATACCATATTTTATATAAAAAACACTCGATAGAAAACCAGGAATAAACCCCAATACCATCATCATCATAGTAGGGTACTTTAAAAGCCCACTATCATCAATTATCATCAACAGACAGATAATCCAAGCAGAGAATCAACATGGAAATAATAGAGTTTAACACCACCATAGATCAACTATACTTATCAGACATCTACAGAACATTCCACCTCAATTCTATAGAATACAGATTCTTTTCAGCAGCCCACAGAACTTTGTACAAAATATATTGTATATTAGTGCATAAATCATGCCCCCATAAACCTAGGAAAATTAACACAATTTTCTCCATATCTGACTACAATGTGTTAAAGATAGAAATTAGGACTGGAGAGATGGCTTAGCAGTTAAGCACTTGCCTATGAAGCCTAAGGACCCCCCGTTCAAGGCTTGATTCCCCAGGCCCACGTAAGCTAGATACACAAGGTGGTGCATGCATCAGGAGTTCATTTGCAGTGGCTGGAGGCCCTGGAGTGCCCATTCCCTCTCTATATGCCTCTTTCTGTCTATTGCTGTCAAATAAATAAATAAACAAGCAACAACAAAAAGACAGAAATTAACAATAAGAGAAACAACAGAAATTACACCAGCTCCTGGAGACTAAACAACATGCTATTAAATAATGAACGGGTCATGGAATAAATTAAAAAGGAAACTAAAATATCTAGAACTGAATGATAAAGAAAACACAACATACCAAAAACTTATGGGACACAATGAAGGAAGTTCTAAGGGGAAAATTCATAGCACTAAGCACCTTCATAACAAAGACAGAGAGGTCTCAAATTAATAACCTAACCATCCACTTAAAGGCATTGGAAAAACAAGCTCAATCCAACATTAAGGGTCCCAGAATGAAAGAAATAATTAAGAGCAGAGCAGAAATTAAGGAATTGGAAACTAAGAAAACAATTAAGAAAAATGATGAAAAAGGAGATGGTTCTTTGAAAAAAAATAAACCAGATTGATAATAAGGCCCTGGCCAATTTTATCAAATGAAAAAGAGAGAATTATCAACTCAACAAAATCAGAAATTAAAAGGAGTGATCACAACAGACACCAATGAAATTGGAAGAATCATAAGGACATATTTTCAAAACCTCTACTCCCGAATATTGGATAATCTGGAAGAAATGGATGTATTCCTAGACATCTACCAAAATTAAAGTCAGACTAGATAAACCTCTAAAAACCTATTACTTACATCAGATTTTTTAAAATGCTATCAAAACCCTCCCCAAAAGAAAAAGTCCAGTACCTGATGAATTCTCAGCAAAATTCTATCAAACCTTCATCAAAGAACTGAAACCATATTCTCTCAAGCTTTTTGACACAATTAGAAAACAGAGAATGCTACTCAACTCCTTTTATGAAGCTATCCTCACCAAAATTCCAAAACCAGACAGAGATACAAGAAGAAAACTATAGACCTCAGGCCAAAGAGATGGATTAGGTGTTAAGGCACTTGCCTGCAAAACCTAAGAACCCAGGTTCAATTCTGCAGTGCCCACATAAGCCAGCTTCACATGTTGTCACATGCATCTGGAGTTAGTTTGCACTGGCTGGAGGCCCTTGTGTGCCCCTTCTCTCTATATATCTGCCCCCTTTTCTCTCTCTCAAATAAATAAATAAATAAAAATAACATATGGCTGCCTTGGGGCTGCCTGGACCCTGCATGCATGCTGTGGAAGCAGGCCCTTTGATCCATCTTCCTGATTCAATAGTCCCTGGGTCCCCAACTCCTGGTTCCCCTAATCCTGAGGGTGCATGTGCAGAATGAGTAGGACAGAGATCCTGGTTCCTTTCCCACCTCCTGGTTTCCTACTCCTGGTATCCCTGCTGCTGGCTTGGAGCTGAGTGGACCCTTCAGGCATCCTGATAAAGCAGGCCTTTTGCTCCACCATCCTTATTGAATGGCCCCTGGCTCCCCAACTCCCAGATTCCCTGTACCTGAGGGGGTGTGTGCAGAGTGAGTAGGCCAGAATTCTGGTTATTTACCCACCTCCTAGTTCCCTGCTCCCCTGATGAATGGGTTGTGGAAGAAATCAACAAAGAAATTGTAAAATTTCTAGAATTGAATTATAATGAAAACACAACTTACTAAAATTTATGAGACACAATGAAGGCAGTCCTAAAGGGAAAATTCATACTGTTAAATTCCTTCATAAAAAAGATGCAAAGACCCCAAATAAATAACCTACCCATCCCCCCAAAAGCATGGTAAAAACAAGAAAAATCCAACCTTAAGAGCTACAGATGGAAAGAAATAATCAGGACCAGAGCAGAAATTAATGAATTGGAAACTAAGGAAACACTTAAGAAATTCTATGCAATGAAATTCTGGTTCTTGGAAAAAATAAACAAGATTGATAAACCTTTGGCCAATGTGATCAAACAGAAAAAGAGAACACTCAAATTAACAAAATCAGAAATGAAAAGGGAAAGGTCACAACAGACATCAATGAAATTGGAAGAATTATCAGGGCATACTTCCAAAACCTCTACTCCACAAAATTGGATAATCTGGAAAAAAATGGATGAATTCCTAGACACATACCACCTACCAAAACTAAACTAAGAGCAGATTAATCTCCTAAACAAACTTATCACATTCATGGAGATTGAAAAGGTAATTTAAAAACCTCCTCCAAAAGAAAGCAGGTTTCATCCAAGAGGTGTAGGAAGGTTCAACATATGGAAATAGATTAACATAATATACCACATAAACACAAGAAGCACATGATCATTTCAATAGATGCAGAGAATGCCTTAACAAAGTATAATATCACTTCATGATCAAAATGCTAGAGGGACTAGGCATGGAGGATTTATATCTCAACATAATAAAGGCTATATACAAAGCATCTAATGGACATATCACACTTAATTGGGAAAGACTCAAGGGGTTCTCACTGAGATCAGTGACAAGACAGGGGTGTTCACCTTCACCACTGCTCTTCAACATAGTACTAGTAGCCCTAGCCCAAGCGATCAAATAGGAGAAAGATATAAAAGGGATCCAAATTGGAAAGGAAGAATTCAAACTTGCCCTGTTTACAGATAACATGATCCTATATACAAGTGATCCAAAACAGAGGTTCTACCATAAAACTTCTAAAGGTGATAAATTTCTTCAGCAAAATGGAAGGACACAAAATCAACACATGGAAATCAGATGCTTTCCTATCAGCAAGGCTGTCCCATTTTAAATAGCCACAAAAAACAAACACCTTGGAATAACACTAACCAAGAATGTAAAAGACTTATATAATGAAAATATAAAAACACTCAAGAATGAGAGAAGACATGAGCAGATGGAAAGACCTCCCATGATCCTGGATAGGGAGAATTAATATTGTGAAAATGGCAGTTATATCAAAAGCAATGTACACATTCAAAAGCAATATACAGATTCAACACAATACCAACAAAATCCTAGAATCATTCTTCATAGAGATAAAAAAATATTCTCAAATTTCATATGGAATGGCAGAAGGCCTCTGATAATCAAAAATATACTCAAAAGAAACACTTCTGGAGATATCACTATGCCCAGCCTAAAGCTATACTACAAAGTCATAGTAACAAAACAGCATGATACTAGCATAAAAACAGACATATAGATCAATGGAATAGAATTAAATATCCAGCCCTTAGTTCAAGTAACTATAGCTACTTGGTCTTTGACAAAGGAGCCAACAATATACACTGGAGAAAACAGAGCATGGTGATGGAAGAAAAACTAGGGGGAACTCTTCACAATGTAAGAGTGGAGAAAGTCTTTCTGAATAGTACCCCAGTAGCCCAGAAAATTAAACAATCACTCAAACAGTGAGATCTCATGAAACTAAAAAGCTTTTGTACAAACATACCATAAATAGAGTCAAAAGACAACCCATGCCCCAGATCATAGATAGATGCCAGATAAATAGAGAGATAATAGGAAGAACAGAACAGAATAGACAAATAGATGATGAAAATAGACAGATTTATAGATAAGCAGATAGAGCACAGATTAGGAATATAAAAGTGATAGATAAATATATACATAGATTCATATGCAGACACAAAGAGTGATTTTAAGTAATTGATTTATCTAATTGTCAGAGTTGGAAATCTGGATGAACTGAGTTTGGCCAATAGCTACTTACCACAGCGTAACCAAGCTGACACATAGAAAAAGCCATCACAATACAGTTAAAATCAACCACCATGAAGAGAAAAAGATCATCTTAGGGATTTGATCAGCATGGGCTGGCTAGGGAAAAATCACATTCACATAATAAAATAATATTCAGCAGGTCAATAAGTAGTTATTGAGTACCTAAGATGAGCCAAGTACTGTCCTTGCAGACATAAAAGTGAACACCTACCTTCTTTGTATAGACCAGCCATCAATAAGCAAGGACCCAGAGGCCAGGTTTACCTGAAACTTGTTTATGTGAGTCAAGGTTTATCACAACACAGCCACTCATTTGCTCAGGAATTGTCTATTACCGCTTCAAAAGCTGAAGAGCTAGAATCACAACAGAGGTGGCATGGATGGGTAAGTCTCCAGTGGAGACACTCTGGCTCTTTATAGGTTAAGTCTGCTGCCAGGCAGTGAACTCCAAGTCTGTACTCTTATGTTGACAGGACTGGATGGATTTCATCTTCAGAAATAAAAAGAAAGTAAATTAACACTATGCTTTTAAGTCTCAAGTAAAGAAATATCCTATAACAAAAGTATTTATTAAAGGGATTATGGAAAAAAAGAAAAAAAAAGAGCAGTCTCCATTTGGTATGGGGATCAAGGACCTAGGCTTCTGTGATGCAGGGGAAGAGTGCCCATAGGGGGAGAACAAGTGTGAATGGAAAAATCCAACAGAGGAACTGGAAGCACCAATCAAAATGAAAAAAAAAAAAAAGCTTAATGTTATAGACCATATTGCCGCCAAAGGAATCAAGATTCCAAAAGTAGAATTCAAACTTGCATTGAACAGCAGAAGGTCAAAACTGGGCAGAGACAAACCAAAATCAATAAAATACAAAGAAAATAAGAGATCCTCTAAAATTTCAGAGAAAGGGAGCAAGAACACAATAAAAATTATGTGAGAAACACAGAGGACAAGAAGGAGATTGGTGTAAAGGCATTGATTTTTCTCCAGAAAGCCACAAGAATAACTGAGAAAGAAGCACATGTAATAAGTTTCATTAAATAACTATTATATCCTGTGCAGGGTGGTAAGCATTTCACATTCATCAACTCTAATCTTTATAATAACCCTTTAAGATACAAACTTAACCCTAATTTATAAATAAAATGTAAGAATTGTAGCAATTACCCATAGTTAGCTGCAAATGAATAAATCTTGTATTAACTCTCGGGTTTACTAAGTTTAACATTCAAAATTCCACATTTCTCAAACCAAGAAACAAACAATGAACATTTCACAGGAGGAAAGGAAGACCCAACTTTGGAAATCAGAATGATTCACACCCATGGTGCTCCAATGAAGATGGATCTGGATGTAGAAATATTTCATCAATTTTGTGCAAAACAAATTTATATATATGAGAGATAGCTGTGGTATCCTAAAAATCACAAACGGGGCATGAAAAAGCCAGTGATGCTATTTCAGGCTGCATGGGTAGTTTTGATGCAGGATTTTGGGTCCATAGAGGGACTAAATTCCATAAAGATATAGGAGATCCAGGACCCATGGACCCCAATTTTTGGGTTCTTATCCTAATTTACAAAGAATTAAAAACACAGAGAAACTCTGTGAATTATGAGGTTTATTTTAGGGAAAGGGAAGGCTAGCAGTAAGTCCAAAGGCAAAAAAAAAAAAAAAAAGGTTATCCTCCTTCCCAGTCAGACTCGCACAGAGAAAAGTCTGCGCACGCGCACACGCACACACACGTGAAAAGCAAAACAAGAGAGTCCAAGTGTAGCAGTCAGCCTTACATTGTTGGGATGAACTTCCCAACCAGTCACAGTTATGGGAGAAAGGCTGGCCCATTTTTATAGGTCTAGGCAGAGAGAGAGAGAGAGAGAGAAAAGCAACCACCACTAAAAGCAAGCAAGCACAAAGAACTCAGGCAGAACCCAGGCACTTTGCATATTTTTAAGTGGCAATTCCAAATCCACTCCCACACCTTAGAGTTGGACCTTAGGTTCTGCCCACAGTGACACCTTCTCCAACTAGGCAGCTGAAGATCTAAATTATAAGCTTTAATAAACTTTTGAATATATTGTCCCTTGCCCCCAATAGATTTAAAAGCTTTAATAAACTTTTGAATATATTGCCTCTGTCCCTCAAAAGACTTATAACCATCTATATTCTAAATTGTATTCAGTCTAACTTTAAAGGTCTCCATACTCTTATGTGAGAAATTTAAGATTGTTTGGTAACTGTGAGTTCTGTAAAATTAAAACAACTTATATATTTTTAACACATAAAGGCATACAGTAAATATTTTTAACTGTTATAAGGCATAGCAAGGAGAGACTGGAAGAATATAAACTCAATACCTATTAAGCAAAAATTAAACTTTTGGAGTTTAAGTACAGTATCATAACCAGTGACTACAAGTCTCTGGATTTTTTAATTCTGCTCCTCCAGCTGGGCTGAACAGTTAGGGAAAACTTTTATCCTGAGCCAACAGCATGTTATGGTAGCCCTTGTAGAGTTCTGGTTTATCTAAAACATCTTCACATCTTCATGTAAACCACAGTCTATCTTTTAATGGTCCTATTGGCCTATTAGGGTCAACACACCCTGCCTATATGTTGCATTTCAGCAGTGGCTCCTATAACTCTGTGTACTTTATGACACACTCTGCATTTTTTTATGTTTTCAAAACCAATACTAGGTGTGTAGGACAGAGCCATATTTTCAATTTAGGGATGAAATAAATTGTGAACTTGTAGAGATTTCTTTGTTTTAGATCTCTTTTTTACAGTGCATTTTTATCATTTAGTCTTTCTTGGTGAAGTCATCTTAGGCATTTTTATTGTTTTAATGTAAAGCAATTGGGCCATTTTCTTTGAGATTATTCATGTATTTGGCAATAGCACATTAGTAATCTAAAACCAAGCTCTGTGTCAAGAAATTTAACTTGTATGAATTTTTCCAACTTAAAATCTGAAATATCCCAGTCTCACATCTTTAGCCAAACAAATCAGTCCATTATAAATTTAACCTTGATCAAACTCTCTGAGCATGGGCAGTAGAATGCAGCCAGACCTTATGCCAGTAGCCCAATTCTAACAAAGTCTTCTATGGGTTTTCCTTTCCCTTAGAAAGTTTATAAACCAAGCCTCAAAATACAATTTTCTCTGTATGTAGCATTTTCAAACTCTCATAGGAATAGTTCATAATACTTGGCTTACTGCTCCAGAAGGCATCTTCAGTTGTATGCACCAAGTTTCCCATTCCTCCAGCACACAAGTTCTAAAAGACTAAAGTTTAATGGCCAGATTCATCTTAGCAACTCTATCCCACTCTTGGTACCAATTGTGCAGCAGTAAGTTTTACACGGTTGGGATGAAGCTACAAACCAGGCCCAGCTATGGGAGAAATGGTTTATTGAATCTTACAGACAGAGAAGAATTTGCATAATGGCAGAAGAAGCTGGCCCACTTTTACAGGTCCAGGCAGAGAAAGAGAGACAGAGAGAGGGAGAGAGAGAAAGCCATCATCACCAAAAGCAAGCAAGCACACTTTAGGAACCCAGGCAAACCCAGGCATTTTGCTTATCTTTAACTGGAAATTACATATCCGTGCCCACACCTTATATCTGGACCCTAGGCTCTGCCCACAGTGACACCTCCTCCAGCAGGGCTGCTAGAGATATAAATTACAAGCTTTATTAAACTTATGAATATATTGGGGGACAAACATTTGAACTAACACACCACGCCACAGGGTCCCCCTCACACAGGGGCTTAGAGAGGATTAAGAGATAGTAAAAGGCTTTGAGTTTTAAGAGAGATGATACATGTAATAAAGTGAGAAAGCACACAAAAACAAGGCAGGAAAGTTCCTGGACAAAAAGAAATCCTCTCCCTACTGGGTGGAAAGAGGGAGAGGAGACCAAGAAATACTTACATATGTAAAGATATAGAGGAAGAAGAAGCCAAGAGATTTACACATATTTTAGGCTCCTTTACAATGGCTCAAACTTCCAATTAGAGGCTGGAGAGATTGCTTACTGGTTAAGACACTTGCCTGTGAAGGCTAAGGACCCAGGTTTGATTCCACAGGACCCATACAAGCCAAATGCACAACGTGACACATGCATCTGGAGTTCATTTGCAATGGCTAGAGGCCCTGGCATGCCTATGATCTCTCTAGTTGCCTTTTACTCACTCTCAAATAAATAAATAAATAAAAACATCCAATTAGGATAAGCCTTGTCATCGGACTCAGCTGTGTAAGGGAGAGACCTGACTGGTTGGGGTCTCAAGAGGCTGACTCAGGTGAGGCCAGCCTTCCCAGATGTGCTAACCTGAGGAAGAAGCAGGAAGCTACTGCTGGAGAATAGCCATCTTGAATGAGACTGGGTCAGACACGGGTTCTAATCCTACTAAGGCAGACAAGGTGGCATCTCCTTGGGCCTCTGTTCCTGGATGACTACCTGTAAAAAAGCCATCTTGGGCTAGCAAGATGGCTTAGTGGTTGTGGCACTTGCCTGTGAGGCCTGAGGACCCAGGTTAAATTCCCCAGCACCCACCAAATAAGCCAGATGCACAAAGTGGTGCATGCATCTGGAGTTAGTCTGCAATGGCTAGAGGCCCCAGTGCTCCCAATCTCTCTATCTGCCTCTCTCTTTCTCTCTATCTTTCTTTCCCCCTCCAATAAATAAATGAATAAAGTATTTTTTGAAAAGCCATCTTGAAGCTGGGTGTGGTGGATCACACCTTTAATCCCAGCACTTCAGAAGCACATGTAGGAGTATTTCCATGAGTTCGAGGCTACCCAGAGACTACAGAGTGAATTCCAGGTCAACCTGGGCTAGATCGAGACCCAAAAAAAAAAAAAAAAAGCCATCTTGCTTCTATTCTCCTTTAGTTTCAATGAAAGAAAAGCAAAAGTGTTCCACAGCTAACAAGCCACATCTGGAATAAGTATCCGTTTGGGAGCCAGTTTTTCACATTTTTGTTTACATAAATTATTTGTGCAAAGTAATGGGTTTCATTGTGACCCAAATTCTCTCTCTTTCCTTCCCCTGCTTGTTATTCCCTTTCTCTTCACTAATAATCCCTCTTGTACTTGCATGTTTATTTTTTCTAGATTACTGAGATCCATTGTTAAGAACTTTGATGAAATTATCTCTCAAACAGAAGGTAACTAGCTGAACTCAACCTTGTGAGCCAAGTGTTAGGTGGAAGGATGCTGGCAGGTCCTGATTCACAATAAAAAAGAGAAGTCATACCCTCCACAGCAGGTTCATGTTCAGTTAACCAGCTGTTCCAAATGAAACTTGATTTGTACCATACATTTAAAATATCAGATCCAATCTTCCTATATTGTTGCATAAATAATGCCCCAATGAGTTTCTGGGTCAAGGAACTAAGTGTTCACTTCAAATATTAAAAGAAGTCCTATTTCATTGTTGTTATTGCTTTTTCTTAAATCACAATTCTGTGGCTTATAGAGTAGCTGGTCCATTTCACTCATTATTACAATGTCTGAACTTCTGATCTATTGCAACCATTACTCTCACTTGGGAATTGTTATTTTTCAAAATTGGCAGCAAAGAATGGTCCTACTCTAAAGATAACTCTCTAAAGCCTAGTTGAATTACCCCTGGATGGATTTTCAGATGCTTACAACTGCCAGGGAAAAGCTCAGTCCAACAAAAATGAGTTCTGGATGAGAAGAGCCAAAAGAAACAAATATGTGGGACATGATTTTATAATTTGTGCTACTGTTGAATTAGTAATACAGAGGAATCAAATGGAATACATTATAAGTTTTGTTCAAATAAACTAAAATAACCTTTTTATGAATCTGCATTAGTGTCAATTATTATTCATTATTAATGCTCCAGCATCAAATTAAAAAGAAAATGTATGTGTGTATGGCATTACCTTACACATCTCTTTCTGGTCTTATCATGATACTCAATTGCTTAATCACTAATTAATGAACTGATACAACTTGAAAATACAAATCACCATCTAAATGCCAGGTGCTAATGTTAGTATGGGATGACATTCTGTTATGTTCTCAGTTTGTTGATCAAATTTTGATTAGTGGTAAATATATGATATTGTCCCTAAAATCTTCTGTCAAGTTTCAACATTTTGATAAATAAAAAAATGTAACCAACTCAGTCATCCTGAACTCTTAAAACCATTGCTAGGAATTAGGAAAAAATTAAGCAACACAAAATCCGAGTTATACATTTACCAAATTCAAGAGACAAAACCCAACAGAATTACAAAGATAATCCACACAATCAATGGGATTCAGAGCAAAGAATTGGCATAACTGCAGTAATTAGTCAAATGGTGTAATTACAGTAAACACATGATAAGTTGCCACTGAAGCATGTAATTGCAGAACATAATGGTGTTATTATGATTTCTGATGATATGATTTGGGTATATAATGAATGCCCATAACAATATTAAGGCATTTTATTTATGAATTTTCTTAGTACTTGATGTATATTTCTTAAACTTTTTTACTCTTGAGTCTAATGCAGACAGGAAAACAGAACAATGAAAGGAAAGGAAAATAAGTTATTGGTAAAATCATGGGTAGAAAGAGTTAAAGGATTTAAGTCTAAGAAGTGAGGATACGACTAAGTATGCATTACACTTAATGCATTCAACTTAAGGGCAACAATACAGAAAATGCATGTGCATATGTGGATATTAGTTATTGTTCATACTGTAACAAATACCTCAAACAGCAACTTAAGGAAAGAATGATTCACTCTGGCTTACGGTTTTAGAAGGTTTCATCCATACTTGTTTGGTCCCATGGTCTTGGGCAAAGCATGATGGTAGCTGGGATGTATGACAGAAAAGAACTGTTGACTTCATAGCTGACCAAGAAGTAGCAAAAAAGGGGAATGTCAGTCTTCTACTCACTTTTTCCCTTTTGCCTATTATATTCCATCCAGACCCCTGTCCCCAGCTGAGGGCATGATAGCACTCACATTTAGGGTAGGGATTCTATCCCCAATTAATCCTTTGTGGAAACACCCTCCCAGATATATTGAGAGATGCGCTTCACCATTCTTCTGAGTGACTTAAAATCTAGTCAAGATGGCAATGCAGATTAATGATCACACATGTTTAGTCCATTTTTCAGGAATTTATAATTTTCCCCAAATCTACATTTAAGTGATCCATAGAGGAAAAGACTTTTTAGAATGAATTGCTGACAGTATGTTATTTGGTTTAACACTCAGGCAAAGATAATATTTTATGTGTTCAAATTTTGTCCCCATAACAATAAACTGAAAATTATTTTTATTTATTTCATAGGACTTATGAGTAGGTGGAATGCTCAGAGTAAGAAAAACATGCATAGTTTAGTAGCTCATGAATTAACTTCCTTGTATCTGTTGGATGTATCAGTGGGACTATATTTCTAATCACAGAGTTTATATGAGGTATACACTGGGGTTGTGAAGCTGGGAAAGTATACATGCAAGACTATGCTGTCGATTTTCACTTGAGCTTGAATCTTCTCTATAAAGTCCACCAGAGCATTACTCTATTTCAGCTGCAACTTTGGAAGCAAGATATGACTAACTCATCTTTATGGTCGAAATGAGGCCTAGGACATTGGGACTTGTCTATTTACCAAACCTCTGCCAATATAATGTGATGATTTCCATGTGAAATGTCTCTTGAACGAGATCATGTGTCAAATGCTTGGTTGACAATTGATGGATTCTGGAGAAATGATCTAACCATCATCAATGATAGATTCATAATTTGATGGGCATTATCAGAAGGTGATGGAAAATAGAAGGCATGGCCTAAATGAAGGAAATAGGTCACTATTAATATGGCCTGAAAAGACATATCATACCTTTTGCACTTCTTCCTGGATGTTATGTGGTGAGCAACTTTCTTCTGCCACTCCTCTTCACTGCAATACTGGATCTCAATATAAGCCCACAGTTCTCACGCCACATGAAAATTTACAGAAGACACTGAATCTGTGAGCCAAAATAAATCCTTAATTAGTTGACTCTCTCAGGTATTTTTGCATAGTGTCATACAAGCATCTAATAACTACAGTGTAACTTTTTTCTCCAGCAATGAAATATATTGTGAATTTTCACCAGGAATATAGTTTACAAAACTCCTTAGACACATATGTACCAATAGAACTTTCAAGAAAATTTTCCATCTGTACTTTCTAATATGATAACCACTAACCATGTGTGCTTTGGCAAACTTTAAATGTGGCATTTGACTGACTGGATTTTTATTTAATTTCATTTTAATCAATATATATATATATATATATATATATTTAAGTACAACCTTAAACATTTTTCTGTGGATTGCCTTCAAGACTATTCTAGTTATTTGTAGCACTGTATTTGACATTTTAATGTGTTTAAGTAGTTATCATTTAAGTACATGCATAGCTTTAAAACATAGAGCAGTTCTATACATACTAATGATTATCAGCAAACTGAACCATGACAGATAATGCAATAGTATGACCATACAAAACATAATTATAATAAAGTTTTCTTTTATTGTCAATAGCATAGCATAGTACTGGGATCCTTGATCATACCACAGGATAACCCTTCACAATTCTAAACTTTTAAAATGAATATCACACTTTTGATACTTATATTGAGTCAATTTTACTTTTTCTATCTGACTTTCCCCTGCTATGAATATTAATAGGTTTTATTATAGTGTGGATTTCCAAGTTTTCCCTTGTATCCTCAACATGTGAATTTTTTCCATGCATTGTTTATTGCTTATTTTCTTTTCTCCCTAGAGAAAAGAGGAGAAATTTTACCTTCATGCTCACTGTGAGAAAGAAATGAACCAGAATTCCATCTCATGGTCTTTGTTCTCATCAGATACCATTCTGTGTATGTGAAAAAAGAACCTTAAACAAACAATTATTTACAAGGGCTGCTCTAGAAATTTCCATAGCATTCTGATGGTGCATGGCCAAGGGTCTTGCTTTCATCCCTAGAACAAGTAACATTTGGGGTGATAACTCAAGAAAGAATGGATTCTCCAACTAGTGGAGCACATCATCATAATAGTATGGGGAAATGAAGTAAAACTGACATAGGCAAAGGCAGGAGATTTGTCTGGAAGTGGACCTTACAGGTAATGATTCTTGTCTGGTCTATATACCTGGAGCACTGTGGACCAATGGTCAGAATAGTAAGAAAAGTGGGAACGTGCAGAATATGCTTCACTCTATCTATCTATCTGTCTATCATTTATCTATGTATACACACACACACAGGGAGAGAGAGAGAGAGAGAGAGAGAGAGGGAGAGAGAGATGATCAATTTGGCTAATGTAGGAAGATGAGTGGGAAGGCCTCAAACAAAAGAAAAATGCTTTATTAACTATTTTGTCCATTACAGAGGTTGCAAAAGGTCCCATCTTGCTCTGGATATATGGGCAGATCTAGGAGGAATGACCACCTGTAAACTGTTCAGAAGTCAAATCTTGAAGTACTTGGATGATTGCCCTGACATGGAAGTCTATGGCATTCAAACCTGTGTCATGGAGTTCCCACTGTCAGAAGAGCCAGTAATCTCAAGAGAATGTGAATAAGCACACACAGGAGCTGATAGTCACAGAACCATGCTAGCGCTTGAAAACCAAGTGGTCACTTTTAGCACAGTTAAGCAAACTTTGAATAATAATACAGTCATGAAAAAATCAGGAAAATGAGTTGGGGAAATGGTTTAGTACTTACTATGCAAGTATGAGTAGCCAAGTTTGAAATCCCAGCTCCCATGTAAAAAGCCAAACGCTGTGATAAGCATCTATAATCCCAGCCCACCTTCAAGGTGAGAGGGGTGGTAGAGACAGGAGAATACACATGAAGTTTGTGGGCCAGCTAGAATGTTGAAAGTAGTGGTGAACAATGTGAGACACTCCTTCAAAGGAGGTGGAAAGTGAACACTAACACATGAAAGTTTTTCTCTGACTGCCACATGCATGCCAAGGTGTGCACCTCCCCACACACCCACATATACACCAGCACAAAAAGAAAAGGAAAGAAAATACATGAAGAGATTCATTGCTTAAATTTTTCGATAAGCAGACAGAGAGAGAGAGAGAGAGAGAGAGAGAGAGAATATGAGAATGAGTGTGTCTGCAAATGAACTCCAGATGCATGTGCCGCTTTTGTGCATCTGGCTTTACCTGGCTACTAAGGAAGTGAACCTAGGCCTTTGGCCTTTGCAAGCAAATGCTTTAAACCGATGAGCCAGCTTTCCAGCCCCTTCATTTTGTTTTGATGTACGTGTTTATTTTTAAACAGAAACCCTAATAATTCATTTTATCCCCTTGGGAGTCTGTTCAGCTTGCTGACTGCACATACTTTGGCTATTTATCTATCATCATTATTATCTATCATCTATCTATCTGTTTATTTCTTCCCTGCCCAGTAGCTAGACTGTCCTTGGTTTGTGAAGTTACAGAATTCAAAGAAGTTATGCTGAATTACGTGCTTCCAACTCTGCCTAATTGGAGGAAGCCAGTGCTTATAGAATGCTATCTGGTGAATGCAAGCAATGCCTCCACATCCAAGACTGTTTCAGGATGAAACAATATTCCATGGGTCCTGAAGGTTTTGCTGATTTGTGAAAGACATTACTAATAACTCTGAGTACACAATCAAGATGGTGGTACTGTGTGTATTAGATACATTTCCTAAGACAACTATAGATTTATTTGGTGACTTAAAAGAACAGAAACAGAAATCTCATGGTTCTAGAGGTTAGAAGCACAAAACTGAGGTGTCAGCTGTGCTCCATCTCAAGATTTCCTTGCTTCCTCCTAGCTTCTGGACGATACCATCAGTCTTTAGAGGTTTTTGTATTGAAGGTGATATCAGTCCAAATTCTACTTCTGCTATGATACGCCATTCTCCTTTTGTGTATCTGAGCCTAAATTTCTCCTCAAAAAGTAAGTAACAAAATCAGTGGAGTGTCATTTCAATGACCTCATCTTAACATGACTGCATCTGCACTGACCCTCTTTGTCATTGATATGATAAGTATTAGAGGTTAGCATTTAAACATATCATTTTGGGGAATACTCAACCCAAAATACTGCATATCAAATTTTATTGAATGAAATATTTTGCATATTGCCTCTTTTATATTGCCTCATAAGTCCTGCTATGAATGGAAAAATAAAACAGAGGAGTCCTTTCTACATAATGCTGGCCAGCTAAGGGGAGGTCATTTCCACCTTTCCGTCATTGCTAAATTACATAGGACTCTGACCTACAGCATAGGAAGACAATCTTTTGCTCATGACTCTACATGACATTTTTGGAATGTATCTAGTTAAAATAATTAAATGATTATGTGCCTGATCCCACTGTGGATTTTTGAGGTGAGCTCTCTTAAGACATATATATATATATATAAATTATACCTGCATGTCATTTGTTCTATAAGGCACAGGTCTTATTTTACCTTAGAGATCAATGCTTGTCACATAGAGAAACATCAATGTTTGCCAAGTGAGAGAAAGAGAAAGACAAGGAGAAGAGAGGTGAGGAAAATGGAAGAGTGCTTGAGTGATTCTGTAATTTTATGTGCAGTCTTCAGTCCTAAACAGATTAACTCACCTTCCCACTTAACCTTTCCTAATTGCCTCCATTAATTTCCCTCTCTAGCCATGCAAGGGTTGAAACCCATCCTCATTCATTAGTGATAAGCTGAGGAGAAAGTGATAAAAAGTGATGGATGAGATATTAATCTGGCTCAAATCTGAAGATGAAACAGATTAAGTCCTTAGCTGAAAACCTGATAATCTGCAGGCTCATTACCAAGGTTGCTATGGCTGGAGTCTTCTGCTTCATGGCCAGGAGCTTTATCACATGGAGAACTGCAAGTGCTAGGTGTCACCCCAAAAGTACCACAATTTAGACTCTATTACCTAAACACTGCACCTTTTAGGTGTCCTTGTCTGCATTAGGGGGTTCTGTTGGATAACATCCATAACCAGTCCCTTGCTGTATTAGTGTTCTGTTGCTGTATAACCACATGATCATAAACTTATCCCTTTAAAACAAAGCACAGTTATTATCTTACAGTTTCTGCATGTCAGGTGATCAGGGCATGGTTTAGATGTCAGTCTTATGTAATGTAAATATGGAAATCTCACTAATCTTACACATCCTGAGGGCAAACACAAATCTCAGGTCCTGACCATACTCACAGAGATGGGATTCCACAAGGATGTGAATACAAGGACAGAACTCACAGGGGTCATCTTGAATGCTAGTCCACTATCCTTGTTGGTCCAGGCAAATTCTTCTCTAATATTTTATTTTTATTTATTTATTTGAGAGAGAGATACAGAAACAGGCAGGGAGAGAGGGAGGGAGAGAGAGAGGGAGAAGGAGAGAGAGAGAGAGAGAGTGAGAGAATGGACGTGCCAGGGCCTCCAGCCACTGCAAACGAACTCCAGATGCATGCACCTCCTTGTGCATCTGGCTTACGTGGGCGTGGGTACCGGGGAATCGAGCCTCGAACCGGGGTCCTTAGGCTTCACAGGCAAGCACTTAACCACTAAGCCATCTCTCCAGCCCCAGGCTAGTTATCCTCATTAAAACTTGGATGGGATAGGCACTTATAGATAGAAAGCTACAAGCATATGCATGGCTTCTGACCTGGAAATATCCAGATTCATGATTTGCTGTTACAGACTGAATATCTTTGTCCACTTAAGATGCATATGCAATGATGTTGAAAAGTCCCTAGGGCATCAGGGAGGTGAATAATGTATGCTTACTGTTTGTCAACTGCCCAGTCCATGGTATTTCATTATAGAAGGCCAAGTAGACTAATGTATTGATAAATTAGCCCTCAATGGACTAGATATCTGTACCATCCCCAATTCCTATTTTGAATCATCACCCTCGAGATGATGGTGTTAGGAGAGGGAGTCATAAAGAGGTGGTGAGGTCATTATTAGCAGGCCTCAGAGAGCTCTCTGCCCCTTTCACCATGTCTGAGATGGTACAGTAAGGCACCATCTAAGAACCAGGAAGCATCCTTTACCAGACATTGATACTGCCATACTTTGTCCTTGGACTTCAAAATTTGAGCAAGAAATCTTTGTCATTTATAAGCCTTCTATTCTGTAATAGTTTATTATAGCAATACAAATGAACTAAAACATTGATCAATGACTGATCTCAAATTGAAATTTTGCTCTGCTTTGCTTGTTAAACTAGTTTATCAAACATATATTAATTAAATAAATTTCAGGTGTCAAATAAAGTAAGCAAATCTGAATAACTTAAACCAGTAAAGTACTTTATATTATTCATCTATCCCATATAAACATACTAAAGGAAACATACTAAAAGGAAAAGTTGGAGGCTAAAAGAGAAAGGAAATGATGACCAGGGATGGGTGAGCAAGGGGGAGCAGGGTTAGCAAGAGATATATCTGCTGCCTGACTGCTGAACCAGAGCCCATGTTCTCAGCCTCTGAAGGTGGTTGATGACACAGAAAACAGAAGGTGATAAATATATTTGTTAGACATTGCTTTAGACACACCGAAGAAGGCAGAAAATAATCTCTGTCCAAATCACAAGTCTACAAGTGTGGGCTTTCAGAGTTGAAGACATATTACTGGTGAACTCTAAAACCCATTTTAATTGAAAGTGTCTTTGGGGGCTGGAAGGATGGCTCGGCAGTTAAGGTGCTTGCCTGCAGAGCCTGCAGACCCAAGTTCAGTACCCCATATAAAGACAGATGTACTAACTGGTGCATGCATCTGGATTTCACTTGCAGCTGCTGGAGGCCCTGGCATGCCTATACTCTCTCTCTTTGTCTCTCTCTGTCTGTGTATTTCTGCTTGCAAATAAATAAATAAAGTATCTTTTTATAAAAATTGTACTTTGTTTGCCTTACTAGAGTATGTGTGGAAAATATTTACCTATCAAGTTTTGAACAATCTTATGCACTATGTGTACATGTCTTAAATCATCTTTATTACTATAATTTCTGTATATTGGTCTTATTTTGTGGCATCCCAGTAAAGGTTACTACTTATTCTGATATGCTTTTATATCCTTTCGTGGGTTTTGTATAATCAATTATATCATTAACAAAGAATGGTGGTTGCTGCTCTGCTACCAGTTTAGGGGTTTCATTTATTTTCCTTTATTTTTTCTAACCAACACAACTAGTATAGTATGAATGATAGCAAGTTGTTTTTGTTTTTGCTTGCTTGTGGGAGATTCCATGAACATGACGTATCCCGATTTTTTTTAAGCGAGGGTTTCACTCTAGCTCAGGCTAACCTGGAATTCACTATGTAATCTCAGGGTGGCTTCAAACCCACGGTGATCCTCCTGTCTCTGCCTCCCAAATGCTGGGATTAAAGGTGTGCGCCACAACATCCAGCTGACTTATCCCATTTTAATGGTGTTTATCAACTTAAGGATGTTCAAAATCTCCTTTTAAAAAATTGTGGACTAGAGCCGGGCGTGGTGGCGCACGCCTTTAATCCCAGCACTTGGGAGGCAGAGGTAGGAGGATCGCTGAGAGTTCGAGGCCACCCTGAGACTACAGAGTGAATTCCAGGTCAGCCTGGACCAGAGTGAGACCCTACCTCGAAAAAAAAAAAAAAAAAAAAAAAAAAAAAGTGGACTAAATAGCTTTTCCCTAAATTTATTGACAAACTTAGCTAGTTTTCATCCATGAGCTCTGTAAAACAAGTGTATTAGATGAACAGCTATTCTTAACTTGATTAGTCAGTTCCATAACCTTTGGAAGTTAAACATATGTCCACAAAGAAATATGGCACAAAAGCTATATGAAGGACTTTCTATAACCATCCAAAAGTAGACATTTCAATTTTACAAAATATTTGTTAGCATGAAAATAAGGATGTAATGCTAGGGTGCTTTAGAAAACTAGCATAATGTTGTTTCCTAAAGCAAAGAAGCATAATAAATAAAATGAATGAAAAAGCCTTAGATTGTAAGATTCTAGTTATGTGAAAAGTCTAGAACAGGAAATTCACAAGGAAAAGGTCCAAGTTTCAACAGCAATAGGAAAAATTGCAGACTAAATTCATGGGACATCATTTTACATGCAGCAGATCATAAAAAAGTTCTTTAGGGCCTGGAGAGATGGCTTAGCAGTTAAGCGCTTGCCTGTGAAGCCTAAGGACCCCGGTTCAAGGCTCAATTCCCTAGGACCCACGTAAGCCAGCTGCACAAGGTGATGCATGCGTCTGGAGTTCGTCTGCAGTGGCTGGAGGCCCTATCATGCCCATTCTCTATCTATCTGCCTCTTTCTCTCTGTGTCTGTCACTCTCAAATAAATAAATAAAAATAAACTTTTTTTTTTAAAAAGTTCTTTTAAAATGTCTAACAGCATCATCTGTTGGAGCTATGGAAACTGCTATCTACTATGCTGGTAAGATTAAAACATTTTGGACAATGAGTTAGTATCATTTACCAAGTTTGAGTTTGTACCAATTATAACTTTTCATTCCTGGAAATCATATCCTAGAAAGGAAACCTTGTCGTGTGTGTACCAAGTGTGTGTGTGTGGCAGTGATGATGAGCTTAAGATTCTTAACAATACTTTTGTCTGAAGACTTGTATTTACTTTGCATCATTCCAAATCTTAGTAATTTTTCTCATATTTCATAGACTATTGGTCTCATTTTTATCTTTATCCTGAAGCTATTTTTTTCAGAATCTTTTACATGTTGGAGAAGTTAGAGATGAGACACAATTTTATTTTCCAATCTAATCCTAGCCCTTATATTGTCTTTCTAAATTATGTTTGTGACTTATCTTGTTCTTTCCCTAGCTTGTATTTTCTGATATGATCCCCAGTTAAAACAAATCAATGGACAATTTCCACGTTCTTCTCACTTTGCAGAAAAAGGAAGCATGTAAGTGATGGGATGTTTGGTGGTTATTATTTTTAGTGAGCGGATATGTACATAGAATATTTCAATAAGCATAAATGATTTTTGTAAGCAAGTGCCTTTAACCACCTGTTTTTAAGAAAGAATGTATGCTGATGTGGAGCACAGCTACTTTACGTAGAGCACTATTTAGAAAGGATTTTATGAAACACAGTCTGATCTAAGGACAGGATGGTGACTTCAGTTCAAGCACATGAAATCACAAGGTGCAGCATTCCATGCAAATGAAACGGCGAAAGCAGACGGCTTGTGGAATGACATGCCTGAGGTGTTTGAGCAACAGAAGACAGCAGGGCTGGAGTGCACAAACACTTGTTCTTTAGCTGTGCACACTCAGAAATTTGTAGAAATCAAATAATATTGGCCATACACAGTGATTTGGGTTTGGGCTTCGTGGTGGTTTAAATCAGATGTTCTCTATATCCTCATGCATTTTTGAGGTTTGGTCTCTAGGTGGTGGCAATTTGCGAGGTGAACCTTCCTGGAGGAGACATGTTTTTGAAGGCTGGCTGAGGGGTGTGATAGCCAGCTCCCCCCTGCCAGAACTCAGCTCACTCTCTTGTTGTTATCTTCCACATGCTGTGGCAAGAGGTGATGTCCAGCCTCGGCTTGTGCCATGCTTCCCACTGCCATCATGAAGCTTCCCCTTGAGACTGTAAGCCGAAATAAACCCTTTCTTCCCATCAGCTGCATTTGGTCAGGTGCGTTGGTCTCAGCAACACGAAGGTAACTACAACAGGTTTGTCAAGCTGATCAAAAATGTTTTTCTGGGATGATGAATTTAAAATGACCATGGTTTATGCCTGATCTGGATCAAAGTTTTTTCACAAAAACATTAAAAACCAATCTCAAAAGGAGAGAAGTGAGTAAGAGGAGGAGAAATGTATTTTCTTCAGCTTATGGATTCAGTGGTCTTCGTCCATGGTCAGCTGGCTGCATTGTTCTGGGCTTGAGGTGAGGTAGTATAGCTCCTCACCTCATGGTGGACAGAAAGTGAATGGAGAAGCACAGAGTACAGGACAAGAGACAAGACACACCCACAAGCACACACTTCTAGTGAGCCGCTTCCTCCAATCCCAGCCTAGGGACCCATCTCCTCTGATACTTGTCACCAACTCCCACGAGTGCCATCAGATTTTGAAGTCAGCACTGGATTAAACTTCAATGAAAGCACAGCCTCATGACATCATCACCTCCCCAAACCACAGCACTGAACATTCTAGCTATGAGCAGACAAGCTATTGGGGGATATTGTAGACTCAAAACATACCAATGTGCTTAGCAAAGTTTATGTTAATGACTACTCCTTCCCCTTTCTACTCTACATTTCTCTGAGCATCTTCATTCTTTACATGAAGTACTTCTTACTTGAGCCAGCCCTAAACCAAAGATGGACCCAAGCAGAGCTCCACCATGCCTCACTGGCTGACACACAGGATATGTCAGGTTATATGAGAACAATTGCCACCAACCATGCATTCTCTTTAAAAGAGAACTCCAGGATCAATATGCCTCAGGTATAGAATATAGCAGGTTTTTATAGCACCAATGGAGACCCACTCATGTAAGACCCAGACATTCTAAGTACATATATAAATGGGGATGTGCACTGGATGCCCATTAAAAAAACAAGAATATCATAGCTCAGAAAAGTGAGAGTTGTTTCCCAGAAATATCCATTCTATTCTGGAATTTGCTAGAGATGGAGACTGGTGTCTGTGTTGTCTTTGTAATTTTTCTCTGCTTCCCACACTAGATGTCACTGTGTAGCTCATTATTAAGTAGGCTAAGAAAACCCTTTGTAGAGAAATGGAAGCTATAAAAATAAATCCCCAAGAGTGCCTAACATGGCAGCACTCAGAATGCATGAAAGCACTCTGCTCAGCCAGCTGACACAGCAAGGAGACGACAGCTCGCTTACTCCCTGCGCAGGACGGGCGGTGATCCTACTCTCGTGTAGTGCCAGGCACACTCGTCAACCACACGAAATATGTTTTTCTGCCTTCTTCCCATTTGCATACCTGTCAACCTGATAAAAAGTGAGAAACTGGGAAATGCAAATAGCTTACTCATGAAATTTAATGATGTACGCATATGCTGTATTTTGAAGCATTGCAAAAATATGCCATTGCCTTGATGCTTAAAAAAAAGTCTCCCCTGAAGACAATGAAGCTTGGAATAGAATAAGGACACCTCCCACCTTCTTTGTCTCTTATTGCCTTCTGGGGATTTTTGCATTATAGACCTTGAAGTCAGAAATATGTTTAATTAGGACATACACATATCCAAGATTGCCAGGACGTGGGAGATTTCAAAACCAGGAAAAGTTGATCAATCTTGTAACTATGGTACCCTCCCAAAATAATATTAGCTGCTTGCATTATCAAAGCCCATTAACCCATTTGAGCTATCCCTTATACATACCTGGAACCTTGAGTTCTTAACCATAAGAACCAAGGCGAGGCCTACAAGGCTTTGGCATTCCATCTAAGTGATGGGTATGCTGTACAGGTTGGCAATCCAAAGAAAAAATATTTCCCAACATGCTTTCCAGGGACAGAATGAGTTGGAAATTGTCCAAAGTCTTAGCAAGTATAACGACAGACACAAAGTGACTCGTATAGTTTCTCAAGGTTCTAACTCCCATATATTTCCACTCTGGTAATGTACATGTGACACCAACACACTGAAGGTAATATTACTGTGTTAGATTTTTTTTTTCAAAAACAAGAGTAAAAGGTAACAGTAAAGGGCTAATAATATGATTAGTGATTTTTATTGGTCCCATGGATAAAACACAGGCCTCATATGTGCCAGATAAATGCTCTACCACTGAGCTACCTCTCCAGCCTGATGATACACAACAGTTTTAGGTGGAGACTCTACAACATACATGCAATGAGTTATTTTGATATCAAAAGCATGATTCTTATGTAAATATAAAACAAAGCTATAAATAAAGTTAAATCTTTGTAGTAAATGGACTTTATATTGCTATTCACCTTCTGGTGGACAGAAAGCAAAGAAAGAGAAAAGGGGTCAGAGATAAAGTACAACCCCAAAAGATGTACACTCAGTGACTTACTTTTGCATTAATATTTCAAAGAATTTCCCCAAACAGCACTATGTGTTCACATTACCCTATTGGGGTGCTTTACAATCATCTTTCTCCAATGAAGAGCAAATCAACCATTGTTCTACTATTATTTTAGGAGATGAGAACAATGATGATGATAAAGGCAGTGCTAATACCACTAACTTCTTAATTTCTCTATGAGGAATACATTTTCATTTCCATCTTACAGGCAAGGAATTTGAAGCTCGTCCTTGTTTTACTTTACTTAGATAAGGTGGTGGGAGCTGGACTTGAAACTCTTTTTGTCTAACACAGTTAACAGGACTCTTCTCCAACACTGCTCATTGAGTCTAGGAGACCAGGAAGACCTCAGTCAACAGCTAGGTCCTGCCCAGGAACTGTGATCATTTAAGCTTTTTGTCTCAGAGCAAACTGAAAGCATTATCTGAAGGGTCCTCCCAGTTTTTGATACCTCGCTGTTAGCTTTTATCTGAAGGTTCTTCCTTCTGAAATGTATGCTTAAAACAAGTTTGTTGAAAGGAATACACTAGACACTGTCTTTTGCAGATTTTCAAGCAAATATCAGAAGACAATAAAACTGATGCATGAAAATTCCAACAGACAAAAAAAAGATTCTAAGGAGACGTTATTAAACTGTTTTCAAAGACATTGGAGAGAATGCTGGATCTAGTCTCTGGGCTAGGGGCACTGGTTAAAAACTACCATTTCTAGCTTTAGGTGGCAATGGATAAACAAACCTACCGAAATTCTGTACTCCCTGGGTCTCAGAGTCAGATTTTTGCCTTTTGCCAATATCCTTCCAGAAGCCAACCTGTAATTTGTTATAGAAGGAACATGAAGCTAATACAACTGCTTTTTCATCCTCAGTTTGCTCCTGTTTCTAATGCCTTGTACACCCCCTGTTGTCCTCCTCCTTCTATCTTTCTTCTTTGCTTATAATTCTCAGCTGTAGCCCACTGACCATAGTTCTTGAAATAACAAATATGCAAATACAGAATTTTTCAGTCCTTTCTCAGCATTTTACTCTCATTCGAAGGCTACTTTCATGCTGAAAAATCATGTTGGCTATCATAAAGTAAACATGACTGTGACAGTTTCATTTCATTGCTCATGTAAGGGAACAGACTTTTACCCACTTCCTTTTCCCTGCTCAGACTGAGGAACTCCCTCAGAAGACTACAGAAAAGACTGTACTCATAAAAGACAAATGAACCAAGGGGGATGGGAGTAATTTCATAATTTCTCTCCTGCTACAAAACACCAACATATCAGATATTATTGTTCTGTCTGGAGGAAAATAAATTCTATATCCTTAGGTAGCTTATGGTCCAGGTCAGCATGCTGAAAACAGACAAACATCAGAATCACCATGCAAGCCTAGATGGATTCCCAAACCTCATTCACTCCCAGAGCATTGGACGTAATAGGTCAGAGTTCATTCTGATAGTTTGCAATGCTGAAAATGGTTTCCCTGGGAGTATTGGTGGTGTTATCTAGAAGGAGAGATACAATGCAAGTCCTACAGTCAAATTGACTAGGTAAAGCATGGCAACCTTGTAAAAGAGGAGCAAACAGGTAGTCCTAGGAAGGGAGCAGAGAGAATTGGTACAGATGAAGTAAGCTGGAGCACCATATTGTCAGTACAGTGGAACTAAATCTTAATAGATTCTGAGAAAGCAGACAAGTCCAATCCAGAAAAGGGCACATATATGAAGCAGGAAAGGCTATGCACCACTAGATGGGAAATGGTTGGATAAGGCTGTTTGCTACTTACAGTATATGTGAAGTATGTCTGTGGGTCTGGGAAACACAGTAATTAGGTGGGTTCAGGTTAGCTGACCAGATTAATTCTGAGTTCTTTACTTTGACAGTCTCTTTCCTCAGTGTGAATGTCAGATTCTAAGGCCTGGAAATAGAAACCAGTCCAATTGAGAGTGGAACAAGCAGGAAGCTACATGTAAAAAAGAGAGAGAGAGAGAGTCAGAGAGAGTGGAAGATTTCATTGAGGGAGAATATAAGATAAAGAGTGTTGGGGTCAATAATCAGAAATGGGCCTAAGGTCACATGGAAAGAGAGGAAAGACTAGCACAAAGTAGAGAGAAGAAAAGAAATTCAAAGACTTATGTAAGGTGGTTCAATCTAGGTCTGAAATAGATGGTCAAAGAGAGGAAAGAAGGGGGGAAACTGAAGAAAATTGAGCCCACCCAGGCCACAGCAGCAAGCTAGCTCAGTAGCTTAATGGATACAATCTGAGGGAACTGGGTGCAGCTTGCAGAAGCAGGAATCATCTTGTGGTAGTTGGAATGTATGTCCCCCATAGATTAAGCTTGTAACTTGGGTTTCCAGTGTAGCTGGTTGGAGGAGGTGTCACGGAAGGTGGATCCTGGGATCCAATCCAAACATGTGTTACGGGCAGATCTGATTCCAGACCAAAGGTGGAAGAAAGAAGTGTGAGCTCTGTGGGCCCTGCTAGCTGCTGACTTTGTGTTTGCTGCTTATGGGTTTTGCTGTCTGATAGGGATTTCTCTCTCTGATTGGATTTATGAATGGGAGCCAGCTTTTCCCACCGTTGATGAAACTTCTCTTGGATCTGTAAACTGAAATAAATCCTGTTCCCCCATAAACTGTATCTGTTTGGAAGTTCACCCAGTAACGTGGAACTGTCTACCACACATGCCAAGGGAGCTAGATGCAAACTGCCAGGGTACGTATCTTCTGAATGTTATAGACAGTGTCCCCGGCATATTCTTTCTTTTTCATGGTGGCATATTTCATTTCTGAAAGCCATGGTTGACTTAATCCAGCATGCATCTTGATACTTTACTGAATGAAAGAACCCTATGCTTACATATTTACTAGAAATTATGGGGAAATATTGCCCATTTCTTTTTGAGGCGAGGCTCCAACATTTCTGGAGGTTCAATAAGTAACACCTGCTAGTAGTATCCTTTAGGAGGGGAAGCATATCTCCCTCTGGGATTAAGACAGAGTTGCTGTAATGGTCATATGTCATGACACACATATCTTAATGCATTGTGTGGATATATAAAGGGAAAGCCCATATTCTGTTCTCACCCTGACAAATGGAGAACAAAGGGGAGTCCAGGTAAACAGGGAATGTGCTTGCTTCTGAAGACAAGGCTGAGGCTCTAGGGACTGTTGAAGCTGCCAGTGAGGATACAAGGATGTACTGCTCTTTCTGGAGAAGACTGGAAATGGGAATGTTGAAATGTTCCCAATAGTAGCATGAAATAAGGCCCTGGGAAATGA
This sequence comes from Orientallactaga sibirica, assembly GCA_036365145.1. Classification (NCBI taxonomy): domain Eukaryota; kingdom Metazoa; phylum Chordata; class Mammalia; order Rodentia; family Dipodidae; genus Orientallactaga; species Orientallactaga sibirica. Next base: position 5,418,092 of record JAEOAD010000982.1, read on the forward strand.
CAGTGAGTGGGTAGGGTAAAGTGGGACCAATGGATTTAAGAAAGCTTGATGCAGTACAAGTGATGAATTCATGCATAGGTTACAGTTTATTCCTGAGACCAACCTTCTCTACTTGTTTGGTGAATTTCATCCAGGACATGAATGAGGATACGGAATTGCAGACTTAAATGCACGCCGCTTCAGCACCGAGGAAGGGACAAATAGTTATAGATAGATATGTTGATGTGAGGGTAAACCACAATTGTAGCTGTGGGCATTGATATACACATAGGTTTAAGTGCATGTATACATCTATTGTTAGAGTTAGCTATGCTTAGAAATGTATTAGTACACATAACATATATGTTATGCTCCATATATTTGTGTGTTTCCTAAATGCCTATTTTGAAATCCTCACCCTCTTCAAAGTCATTGGGTCTTTGGGAGGTGATGAGGTTATGAGGCTGGAATATTCATGATGTCCTGAGTTTCCCCATAAAAGAGACTCCAAAGCCTCTTCCACCATGTGACGACATGGTGAGAAAGCACCTCAGGTTGAGCATGCAAAGGTTACCATGATATCCTTATAACTGTAAGCCTACTTCTGGGGGACTTTTCAAGCTGTTCTACTGAAATTCCCACTGTATCAACTATTTTTGAAGAAGACTTAGATTTGCATTGCCACATCCATTAGCAAATATGCCTTTATTTTTCACAGATAGTAAATATTTATTTTAAAGCATAACTTGACCCAAACTTTGAGTTCACAGTCTCTCTTCCACCAGCTTTAATTACTCACAATCTTTATTAAGTATGAAAAATATCTCTTCTGCAACTTTTCAACACTATTTAAATAAGACTAATTTAAATGCATATTAAGAATCAGAAAAAAGGCAGGCATGTGGAGCATACCTTTAATCCCAGCCCTTAGGATGCCAAGGTAGGAAGATCACTGTGAGTTCCAGGCCAGCCAGAGACTACATAGTGAATTCCAGGTCAGCCTGGGATAGAGTGAAATGCTACCTCAAAAACAAAAGGAATTTTAAAAAAGGTTTTGCATGGTGGCACACACCTTTTTTGTTGTTGTTGTTGTTGTTTTCATTTTTTGGTTTTTTTCAAGGTAGGGTCTCACTGTAGCCCAAGCTGACCTGGAACTCACTATGTAATCTCAGGGTGGCCTCAAACTCATGGCGATCCTCCTACATTTGCCTCCCGAATGCTGGGATTAAAGGTGTGTGCCACCACGCCCGGCTATGGTGGCATACACACCTTTAATCCCAGCACATAGGATACAGAGGTAGGAGGATCGCCATGAGTTTGAGTCCACCCTGTAATTCCAGGTCATCCTGGGCTAGAACGAGACCCTACCTCAAAAAAAAAAAAAAAAAGGGCCAGGCGTGGTGGCGCATGCCTTTAATCCCAGCACTCGGGAGGCAGAGGTAGGAGGATCGCGCTAGAGTTCGAGGCCACCCTGATACTACATAGTGAATTCCAGGTCATCCTGAGCCAGAGTGAGACCCTACCTCAAAAAAACAAAAACAAAAACAAAAAAAAGGAATCATCCACAGCAGTTATTTTCATAAAATACATATGCCTATGTAGTTCCAGGATAAAGAGTTTGTCAAGTATCTTGGCTTGCTAAATGATTCCATAATGATCTGTCATGTTCATTCTGTATTTACTTGAAAAGTAAAAATTGAATTTTCCAAGTTTTTAGGATATAGATTAATTTATATTATCGCTATATCACATTACAAAATAAAATCTATGACTACATATTTGCTTTACTCCTTTTATGTCATGGAAAATATAATAATGTTCAATAAAGTCTTGAAAACATATAATACAAATTTTTAGAATGTAACATAAAATTTACCTGATTTTTTGGCTTGAGGAAATACAGCCAATCAAGTGGTTTCTTGCATGTCATATGGCTGGTTTAGTATTCTGTGTCATTTTAATTAATTCCAATATAATTAAATTGATATGTAAATTTCATTTTAACAACTAGGTACTTGCAATGGTCACAATGCGTCCCCCAAATTTTATATTTTGAAAATTAATTGCCAACATGACACTAAGGAATGGCATCTGGGGCTGGAGAGATGGCTCAACCATTAATGTGTTGCCTGCAAAGCCTAATGACCCAGTTTCAATTCCCCAGTACTCACTGAAAGCCAGATACACAAAAGTGGCACATGTATCTTGAGTTTATTTGTAGTGGCTGGGAGCTCTGGCATGCCCATTCTCTCTGTGTGTGTTTCTGTCTTTCACTTCTCTGTGTCTTTCTCTTCTTGCAAACAGATAAATAAATAAATAAATAAATAAATAAATAAATAATATTTATTTTAAAAAGAAATGGAGCCTTTCCTTTCTATCTACTGCAATAAGAAAAGCCAGGTTTGTTACCCTCTTAAAGACTTAGTAATTAGGCTCCATCTTGGAAAATGTATGCACCTTGGTAGGTTTCTCTGCCTCCAGATATATGAGCAATAAGTTTCTGTTCTTTATAAGTGAGCCAGCCCAGGCATTTTGTTACAGTAGCAGAAAGAGGATAAACGCTCTACTAAAAAATAGAAATTTGGACTGAAGAGATGGCTTAGTGGTTAAGGCACTTGTCTGCAAAGCTTAAGGTACCCCAGTACCCACATAAGCCAGATGCACAAGGTGGCACATGCATCTGGAGTCTATTCACACTTGCTAAAGGCCCTGATACACCCAATCTCTCTCCCTCTCTATCTGCCTCTTTCTCTCTCTGTAATAAATAAATAAGTAAAATATTTTTAAAAAATAAAAAATAGGGCTGGAGAGATGGCTTAGCAGTTAAGGAGCCTGCCTGCAAAGCCTAAGAATGCCCATTCAATTCTCCAGGTCCCATGTTTAGCCAGACATAAAAAGTGAGGCAAGCACGCAATGCTGCACATGTCCACAAAGGGGAGCAAGCGTCTGGAATTCATTCACAGCAGCTGAGAGGCCTCTGGTGAGCCCATTCTCTGCCTCTTCTTCTCTCTCTCTCTGTCGCTTTCAAATTAAAAAAGTATAAAAAATAGAAACTTATCATCTGTATTTATTTTCCTTAATACTGTGCAACCAACACAATAACTTATTCCATCAGAGCAAGCAAAAAAAAAAAAAACACTCAAGAGAAAGGGCATGCTAGCAACATGGAAGACATAGTCTTTTGTCTATTTTTTTATGGGAAAATGTCACACTTTATTTAGTAACAAGTTTATTTTTTGTTATTTAATTAAGTAGAAACTTTATAATGATTCATCATATATTGGTACCATCATTCCCCTCTTCCCTGGTCCAATTCCACTGAGGGCCATACTTTGTGGGATTTCTGGTAGTCACCATGTAGTTGTAGGTTATAAGTTATGAGAGCAGCACTCTGTCATTGTGGGGAGAGCTATGTCTCTGCATATTCCTTCCTACTTTCTGCCCCACTCCCACAAACTTCCCTGAGTCTTGGTGGGTGTGCTTTAATTCTACTTCAGTGTTGAGCCCTCAGCAGCTTCTGGATTTCTGCTTTGGTGCATGTTGAGTATCAGTGTCTGTGTGCATCACCCTGGCTCAGGTTATCAGACTCACCGTGGAAGCAGCACTCTTGCTAATGTCACCAGTTCCTCTGTGGTTTCATCTGGGCCCTGGATGCTATATGAGGGCTGGTTCATCTCTTGTCAGGGAGTCAGCTATCTATACTTGTCTTGTTGGTAGATTATGGTTGTCCTCAGTTCTCACTGCTTTCTGAAAAACAAAAACAGATTTTTCAACAGAGTGAGATCAGGGTAGGTTAAAGTGGATATACATTGTTAATTTAGAGAGATTTTGATGAGTGTAGCCTCACTTTTGGAGGAAGACTAGTGAAAGCTTCTCACTGGGGTCCATTATCTTGGTCTGCATAGGGTTCTGACTTAGTTCCTAGTTCCAGTTATGGGTTCCTTCCTGCTGCGTGGATCTCATAGCCAATCAAAGAGCCATTCATTGGTTAACCATCTAGGCTGTGTGCCACTAATGCACAGGTGTGTACATCTTGTCAGGCTGGTTACTTACATATAGCAGTGTCCCATGCTTTCTCATGACACTGTTGGCCATCTCCCCTCAGCAGCTCATGTAGCACTTTTCAGTACCATATGGGCTAACCATCTGGGAACTGGCTTCTTTTCAGATTTAGCTGGTTCTCTATATGTTCTGCACCAGCAGCATGTGGTGTCTTCAGCAATAGGGTTTACCTTTTCCCTCAGGTGGGTAATCAAGTGCTCTGACGGAAGTCTGTCTTACTTTGGGGACTTTATAGGTCTCTCCCATCAACAGTTCAATGTGGACTGTAAAGAATTTCTGGTACTAGTAGTTGCAAGCCAGAGCCAAATGTTTTAGGGTTAAGCTTCATTCCATCCTATCCAGGGTCCTTCATACCAGATGATCCCTTCATGCTTCTATTAATTTTGAGGTTACATCTCACCACTTTTGCTACATTCTGTTTAATAGAAGCAAATTAATAGGTATGTGCAACACTGAAAGGAAAAGAATTATCCAAGTGTATGAACTCATCAAAAATGCCTGAAAAGTTACCCTCAGCTCCAGCAACCTTTAGACACTGGGAACTCCTGACCTCTCTTTTCTAAACCTTGTTTTTGTAATGTTTACTTGCTGATTCTGTCTCAGTCACTGAAATGAGCATCTTCTCCCTCCTATTGCCACATTTAAAGCTGAGGAATACCTTTCTCAAATAGCTGAGAACTTTCCCTTTGAAATGTGCCCATCAAGGACATAGGGTCCCTACAATAGCAAACGTCAATAGCCTCATAGTGTTCCTCCCACCACCACCACCACCACTCTAACATTCTCCAGTACTTTTCCATCACCACACACTTGCACTTAAAGTCTCACCTACTTTTTGTTGCCCCTCTTTTTATGTAGATAGTGTGTACACAGTCATGCTGGTACTATGGTTAGCCTCCTCCCTGTCCTCCCCCCTCCAAAGGGACTCTCCTCATTGGGGAATGTAGGTCATGCATTGTGGAGGTAGCCATCAGTTATGTGGAAGAGACAATGTCTCTGTGCATAATGTCCTAACTTGTGGCTCTAACATTCTTTCTGGACCCTCTTCCATGAATTTCCCTGAGCCATGTTGGGATCATTTTAGGTCTACTTCAGTGATGAGGTCTGGGGAGCCTCTGTGTCTCTGGATATCTGGTTTGGTATGAGCTGAGTGTTCTCTGTGTCTATCTCCTTCACCCTTGTGTTGGTACCAGGTTCACCAAAAAGGCACCACTCTTGCTCATTTCCCCCATTACTCTATGGTTTCAGCTGGGGCCTTGGTGAGGTGCAATGGGCTGATTCTTAACCACCACACTCCTATTGCAATATATTTGCATAAGATCTTCCTTGATGTGTGTGTGTGTGTGTGTGTGTGTGTGTGTGTTTATGTGTGTATGTTCACGTGCATGGCATGCACTGTTGATCAAACCCACAACCATGCCCATGCTAACCCACTATCCTACCATTGAGCTACATCCTCAGCCCATTCCTTGCTATTTTTCTTCGGTGTGTTCCTGATGTGTGTATATGTGTCCAGGTATGACAGTCTGGGTATGTGCATGCCACAGGATACATAAAGAGGTCAGAGGAAAACTTTGGGCATTGGTCTTTGCTTTATCCGAGGCAGGGTCTCTTTGTTGTTCACTGATGTATCTTCCAGGTTAGCTACCCTACAAGCTTCCAGGATTCTCCTGTCTCTTCCTCCCTAAACTAGCTGGGTTGTAAACACCCACTACAGCTCTACAGTCTGCCTTTACATGGGTTTGGGTTCTGGGGAGCTAAACTCAGCTACACCTGCTTCCACAGCAAAGTCTTTATCCACGGAACCACCTTCCCTACCCATGCTTACTGTTTTTAACAAGCACCTGATGGAAATTGCTTTGTATTGGTAAGAGCTAGGAATTACTGGAGGCCATCCTAGAAGTTGTCTGCCACAGTATGTGTGCAAGTGTGTGTGTGTGTGTGTGTGTGTGTGTGTGTGTGCCTTCAAGTAAAATCCATAGTAAGCCTGCATGTATATTATGAGAAATTGCATCTCCTTTTAGCTGATATCTGATTGTATGTCTATATCATCACCACTACCACTACTATCATCATCATTATTTATTTATATATGTGTGTATATATGGACTTCCATGTGGAAGTCAGAAGACAAATTTGAGGTGTCTGTGCTCTACCTCCTTTGAGACATGGCTTCTTCCCACTACAAAAAAAAAAATTCCAGATTACCTGGCTCACATGCTTCAGATTCTCCAGACTCTACCTCTCATTGTCATAGGTGCACTGGGATCACAGTTGTATGTACCACTTTGCATCTAGCTTTACATGGGTACTGGGGATTGAACATGGGCCAACATGTTTTGTGAGCAAGTGTCTTTAAATACTAAGCCATCTCCTCAGCCCCTTGCTATATATTAATGAAACATAGTTGGTATTTTTAAATTGTCAGCATACAGTTGATATGTTTCAAAGGGTTAATGCTGTGTGGATGATCCAGGTAATAAAAGAGCTACCGAATCATCCAGGAAAAAAAAATCCCATGCTCCCATTAGGATGGCAACAGTATACTCTCCAAAAGAGAAAAAGATGAATTTACCAGTAAGCAGTGATCTGTACCCTATTATACCTAGAATCATTCTCAGTCTCAATCATTAATACTTACCAAATGAAAACAAACACAATTTAGGAGAAGAGAAAAACAAGAAAAAAAAAATCATTGCTTTGCCTTCATTGAGTCCTTATGTCAGTGCACCCAGACTTGACATTAACATCTTAATAGCTCTGATGGATTCACTTACAGCCCTACTCCCTGCAAATAGAGGAAATGTTAATGAGCAGAAAATGTGGGTGATTAATAAATGTGATTGAAATGAAATGACCTTTACTTATTCACTGGATAATTAAAGTAATCAGGGGAGACCCAACTGTGATGAGAAATGTCATAGACTAGACTGAAATGCAATTATCTATCATCTTTGTTAGGGTAAAAAGCCCACTTGGTATGTTTTACAGAGGAAGGAGTACTTTCAAAACGGATTTTTTTGACTAAATATAAGGTTTGTTGTAACTCCCTGGGAAATGTTTCTGTTTCTAGGCAGCAGTGGTAATTCGAATACACCCTGGTGAAAAATGCATTCCCTGTGGAATAATAAAGTAGCCTGCAAAGATTTAACTTATGTGCCCTCAGATGGCCTTTGAATTCCAATTAGAAGTTTCCCTTGGCTTATGTGCAATATCAATCAGAACAGTGGCTCAGTGTCACCAAATCACATTAAGATCCTCTGATGTTCCTCTTGGGGAAAGAAGGGAAGGAAAAGTACATTGTCCCTAAAAAGCCTTTGTCCTTTCTATTTTTGTAGAAAAAAAATAGCTGTCCAAAAAGCTGTGAAAGAAATCAATCCACATTTGAGGGACAGCAGTAGAAATTTCCCCTATCTGATTTGACCATTAAGACACTACTGGAAAGAATATTCCAGGGATTTAAGAAATGTCATATAACCTATGTCAACACCAAACTCCCTTTTCTCATTCCTCTTATCAAAAAGCACAAACTTGGGCTGGAGAGATGGCTTAGTGGTTAAACACTTGCCTGTGAAGCCTAAGGATTCTGGTTCGAGGCTTGATTCTCCAGGACCCACGTAAGCCAGATGCATAAGGGGGCGCATGCATCTGGAGTTCGTTTGCAGTGGCTGGAGGCCCTGGCGTGCCCATTCTCTCTCTCTCTCTACCTGCCTATTTCTGTATCTCTCTCTCTTTCTCAAATTAATAAATAAATAAAAATAAAATATTTTTTTAAAAAAGCACAAACTTGCCGGGCCTGGTGGCGCAGGCCTTTAATCCCAGCATTCGGGAGGCAAAGGTAGGAGAATCGCCATGAGTTCGAGGCCACTCTGAGAGTACATAGTGAATTCCAGGTCAGCCTGGGTTAGAGTGAGACCCTACGTTGAAAACCCAAAAAATGAAAAAAAACAAACAAAAAAAAAAAGGTACAAACTTTGGGATGTGGAGATGGCTCAGTTGGTAAAGTAGGTGCTGATCCTAAGGGTGACTCCTGATTTTGTTATCTGACCTCCACACACATGCATACACACATGTACTCCCCTCCACAACTGTAAGAACTCCAAGCAGCATCTCTCATTATAGGAGAGCTGATATTTCAGCAGCAGGGACCCTGGGAACAAATCCAGGTGACACCATCTCTCTGACCTCACAGGATTGGTAAATTGATTAGCCTCACTGGGTCTCATTCCCCTAATCCTGTTATTTTATTTGCCTTTTTTAATTGAGTTGAAACTTTGTTGATACCATCATTCCCCCATCCCTGCCCCCACTCCACTGAGGGCCCTCCTTAGTGGGATTGCTGGTATTCACCATTGAGTTGTGGGCTATGAGTTATGAGAGCAGCAGTCAGTCATTGTGGGGGAGGCAATGCCTCTGGATATTCCCTCCCACTCAGGTGCCCTTACATTCTTTCTCCCCCCTCTCCCACAAAATTCCCTGAGCCTTGGTGGGTGTGCTTTAATTCTACTTTAGTGTTGTGCTCTCAGCAGCTTCTGGATTTCAGCACTGGTGCATTTTGAGTGTCCTCAGTGTCTGTCTCCATCACCCTGTCTGAGGTTGTCAGGCTCGCCATGGAAGCAGCAATCTTGCTCATCTCATCAATTCCTTAATTCCTGTGCATTTTTACCTGGGTCCTAGCTTCTGTGCTAGGGGTGGTGAACCTGACACCAGCACAAGGCTGAAGGAGATAAACACAGAGAACACTCAACTCCTAAGCCAGACGTCCAGAGACACAGAGGCTCCCAAGACTTCATCAGTGAAGCCGAATTAAAATGAACCCAACATGGCTCAGGGAAATTTGCAGAAGAGGGGGCAGAAAGAGTGTTAGAGCCACAAGTTGGGTCATTATGCACAGAGACATTGCCTCTTCTCCATATGGCTACCCTCATGATGCATGACCCACATTCCCCAATGAGGAGGGTCCCTTCAGAGGGGGGAGGACAGGAAGGAGGCTATAGAAGGCACTAACATGAATGTAAAATTAAAATAAAAAAATATATATAATAAAAATAATTTTAAAGTAATGTCCAGTAGAATAAAACCAGAATGTTTTGTACAATTTTATTTTTTATTTTTAAGACATTTTAAACTTTTTAAACTTTTTATTTTTTTATTTGAGAGAGACAGAGAGAATGGGCACACAAGGGCCTCCAGCCACCACAAAGAAACTCCAGATGCATGGGCCACCTTGTGCATCTGGCGTACGAGGGTACTGGAGAACTGAGCTTCGAACCAGGGTCCTCAGGCTTCACAGGCAAGTGCTTAACTGCTAAGCCATCTCTCCAGCCCATTTTGTACTCTTTAAAATATTTTATTTTTATTTATTTGACAGATATATTTGGGAAACAGCAAGAGAAAGAGACAGAGAGAGAAAGAGAATGGGCATACAGGGCTTCCAGCCACTGCAAACAAACTCCAGATACATGTGCCACCTTATGCATCCGGCATTATGTGGGTCCTGGGGAATCAAACCTAGATACTTTGGCTTTGCAGGCAAGCATCTTCATCTCTAAGCCATCTCTCCAGCCATGTTTTGTACTTTTTTGAAACTGGTCTAGTTTTGGTTATTGTGATTGTCTTTTTCTTGGCTCTTGAGATTGGTTGTTTGACTCTTCTGGGTGGAGTATTCCCTGAATTATTCTCTGTAGGTTTGGCTTTGTGTTCATATAATCATAGAGCTGGATTTTATCATGGAAACTAGTTTGGGTAGGACGCCATATGTTTTTAGACTTTGTATAGTTCCATTCCAGACCTTTCTGGTTTTCTGAGTTTCCATTGAGAAATATGAGATAATTCTGATGGGATTGTCTTTGTATGTATGTAATGTGTTGTTTCTCTCTTGCTGCTTTTAGCACTCTCTTGTTCTTTTCTTATTTATTTATTTTGGTTTTTTGAGATAGGGTCCCACTCTAGCCCAGGCTGACCTGGAACTCACTATGTAGTCTCAGGGTGGCCTTGAACTCATGGTGATCCTCCTATCTCTGCTTCCCAAGTGCTGGGATTAAATGTGTGAGCCACCACGCCCAGCTTCATTGTTTAGAGTTTTAATGATGATGTACTCTGGAGAGTTTTTTCTTTGCTCAAGTTTTTTTGTAGTTCTGTGAGTTTCTTGTTTGTGGATGGGTCTCTGTTTTGATAGGGCAGGAAAGTTTTAATCAATAATTTTGTTGAATATGTTATACATGCCTTTTAGCCTGAATTTTTTCCCCTTCTGGTATACATATGATATGAACATGAATATGATATGAATACACATGATATGAATTTAAGGTATCCCACAGTTCCCTCATGTTCTCTTCATATGATTTTTTGAAATTACCAGTTTTTGTACTCTTGAACTGTTTCTTCTCTCTTGTCTTCCAGATATGATGTTCTGTCTCTCATTCAATTAACTCGGTTTGCGAAAGATTCTAGGGAGTTTTTAACAAACTTTATTTGGTTTGTATTTTATGTTGCTTTTTTCTGTATAGTATCCAGTCGTTTGTCGAGCTCCAATTTCAGGTTGCATTTTGATTTTTCTTGATGTTTCTTGGAATTCATTCTTGCATTTGATCATGACTTCATTAAGTTTAATCAGCTATTTTTTGAGAACCTCTAGTTTTCATTCACTTTCAATTCATTTATCTCTCTTTTGAGGTCTCGCTTTCTTCAGTTGTTTTTTTTTATTATACTAAACTATGTACTTGAAGTATTCACATCCACCTTCTTTATGACTCTGAATTGAGTATGCCTAGAAGTGTACCCATTCACCACTTTTATAAACTGACCATACCCAGAGATTTTTAAACCATCATTATCTTAACCATTTCAACATATGTTCTATGACCTAGAGTTTGTCATGCCTAGAAGTGTGGCCACTTTATTTTCTTCATGATTTCTAATCTTAAGCTGAGCGTGTTCAGAGATATACACACCTTAAACAGCATGTTTAAGGATGTGGCCAGCCTCTAAATGTTTTCCTTATATGGTTCCCAAACAAAACCCTCAAGCTTCCATGCCTCAGAGAGGGTATTGTTTTGGGCATAACATCCGTGTTCTCTTTACTTGCTGCAAATAATAAATATTTCTCCACTATCTTTCCTTGCTTGTGCTTTTTGACCTTCCACCCACCAAGATAGGTCACTACTGCATTCACTTAGACACATAAAGAAAACCAGTGATGGCACAAAACAAAGGGAAAAAGAGAAAGTTCTGACAAGACTGAGGCAATGCTATGTAGACAATGAAGGTAATGTATTAAATTAAGTTTAAAAGTAAAAAGTCAAAGAATAAGGGGCTGGGGAGGTGGCTTAGCAGTTAAGGTGCTCGCTTGAAAGGCCCAAGGACCCAGATTCAATTCCCCAGTACCTACATAAGCCAGATGCACAAGGTGGCACATGTGTCTGGAGTTTGCAGTGGCTAAAAGCCCTGGTACATTCTCTCTCTCAAATAAATAAATAAAATTAATTAAATAAATGTTTTTTAAAAAGTCAAAATATAAACAAATCTATGAATTTACATATTTTAGTCAAATATTTTGTAGTGTTGGTAAAATGAATTCAGTATCTTTTGAGTGCCTGGGTCCATAAAGTGTAGGGAATTATGAAGATGAAAGTTCAATTTTTCCCTCAGGTAATGACAAAGAAAGAAAAAATATATATAAGAAAATGGGGCAAACTAGAAGTGGAAGCTGAGATTGTGGCTAGAAATAGTTTAATTTAACCATGTTTAGAGGTCTGTGGCCCGTAGGGCTATATTTTTAACTTTTCCTATTATTAAATAATTTATGTATGGTATTTTAATGCAAATAATTATTTTGATTTTTAAAATTTTCAAGCCTTAAATAGATCTCCAGGTGGATGTCACATATCTAATTCATAGCTTCTCATTTCCAAAGAGCAGAAATCTCACTAGGCTCTGATATAGAGATGTCCCTTGACTTGTGATGGAATTATGTCTCAATGGACCCATTCCAAGTTGGGCATTCATTGAATACCACCTACTTGCCTGATACCCAGCCCTAGGAATGCAGAGTAGCATGGCTGGGTGAGCATGGTGTTGCACACCTTTAATCCCAGCACTCAGGAGATTAAGATGACAGGATCTCCATGAGTTTGAGGTCAGCCTGGGCCACAAAGTGAGTTCTAGATCATCCTGGGCTATAGCGATACTTTGCCTTAAAGCAACAACAACAAGAAAACAGCATGGCTGCCTAGAACCTATAGTTTATTGCTAATGGCCAGAACTGCTTAATGCCATCCATGTCAAGATCACTTAAAATTCAAAGTAAGGCTTATACAAAACTGCATATCACTTTCACACCATCAAGGGTGAAACATTATAAGTGCTAAGTCAGGAAGCTGTCCAGCAGCATTATTCTTGGAAGTAGACAAACCAGCTGGGCCTTCAAAAGCTGCCTACCCAGTTGTTGACCTTAACTTTCCCATCTGTAGTATTACATCGATTTGGCTCTTTTTGTTCCGAGTCCTTAACATCCTAATATCCTAAATAAATGCTAGATTTGCTCTTTTCTCCCTGAGGAATTTTTTTGTGTGTTTTAAAATTTTATTTATTGACAATTTTATACAAGTATATATTTTTATCATAATAACCTAGTAATTTTTCTTTGTTTTTTTAATTAATTTTTTTATTAGTTATATATACAATGTATATAGAGCCATGATGGTACCATCATTATTCTTCTCCCTGCCCTCCCCCTCGGGGATTGTGGGTCATGCATTGCGGGGGTAGCCATCAGTTATGGGGGTGAGGCAATGTCTCTGTGCATAATGACCCAACTTATGGCTCTAACAATCTTTCCGCCCCCTCTTCCGCGAATTTCCCTAAGCCATGTTGGGTTCATTTTAGGTCTATTTCAGTGAGGAGGTCATGGGAGTCTCGTGTCTCCAGATCTCTGGTTTGGTAGGGGTTGAGTGTTCTGTGTCTATCTCCTTCACCCTTGTGCTGATACCAGGTTCCCTGAGAAAGCAGAACTCTTGCTCATTGCCCCAGTTATTCTATGGGTTCAACTGGTACTGAGGAGAGAATCAGCCCATTGTACCTATTACTTTTTCTTGTCCTCTCTACCACTAAACTCTTTCCCCTTCCCCAATTAGTTCCTCATTTACTTTGATGTGTATGTGTGTTTGTGCTTTAGTTACAGTCGTTTGTATGAGCATGGGAGGAAGTTATTTACCAGAGCATGTGCAACTTAGAAATGGTTAAACCAACTTACCAATGGCTAAAGAAAATGTCTTCCCTTCCCCCAGGAACCATTAGCTGCCAATCTCTGGGGCTTTTATTTGAACGTATGTTGAGAAAGTGGAGGAATGGGAAGGGTTCATTTCTTCACTCAAGACAAAGTCAAAATATATTACCATGCAGCCATTTCCTGTCTTTTCAGAATGAAAGCACTTACGTCACCATCCTTAGGCATTCATGGCCCTCAGGGTAATTTCTATCTGCCCCCAATGTGAATGAAAGTCTAAGTGTTCCCTAGCAAACAATTTGGAAATATTAGTACATAGCAATCCACATCTTTTCTCTCCTATCGGGCTAGCTAGCTCTTGCCCACATTAGTTCTAAGAGTCTAGAAAGCGGGAGTGGCTCAGGGAATTTCATGGAAGAGGGGAGCCAAAAGATTATTAGAGCCACAAGTTGGGACACTATGCGGAGAGACATTGCCTCTTCCCCATAACTGATAGCTGCCCCGGCAATGCATGACTCACAATCCCCATGGGGATGACCTGCATCCTCAACTGGGAGGGTCCCTTTGGAGGGTGGGCAGGGATGAGGGGAAGGATGGTACCAACATGTGCTGTTTACATACTGAGTATGTCCATAACTAATAAATTTTTTTTAGAAGAGTCTACAGTCTTAGTTTCAATGAAGGATCTTTGGAAATAAGATTTTAAAATGACTCGTATTTTAGCTCTTTTTATGTTTTAGAAAACTTTCTATGACTTTGAACCAACATATTTTTTTTAAAAACTACCTTGACTGAAAAGAACAGACAAAAACTCAAAGCAAACTGTAAATTTTCAACAGAACTTCTAGAATTTTGCTGCTGGTGGTAGTGGAACTATCTGTGTGTGTGGGGGGGGTATGCAGTATGTGTGGTTGTGTGTGCAGGTGAAACGAAAACTTATAAAAAGTATTTTTCTAGGTAGTTGGTTATTTAGATAATTCTGGCATATATATCCATGGATCTCAAAATTGTCTTAACCTGATTGAATTCATTGCCTTGCCTAAATACACATTTATGAAGACAGGATGGTACGAGATGATCCACCCCTACAATCACAGCCCTTGAGATACACATGTAGAAGGATCATGAGTTTAAGGGCAACCCAGGCTATATAGTAAGCTCCAGTTCAGCCTGTCATATATAGCAAGGCTCTGTCACAAAAGAGCACTTAGTAAAAGGGCTGGTTATGCAGCTCAGTAGCTTAAAAAAATCTTACTTGGCATTCCCAAGGTCATAGTTTCCATTTCCAGCACATTCATGCACTTCATAACATTGGAAATTCTTATCTGTATTTCTTCTATTATTTTGAAATAATTGCAATGTATTAACCTTGGAGCTTACAGATTCACACGTCATTTGTTTCAGAATCTTTTGTTGCCACAAAATCCTCTTTATTGTCTTGAAATGTAGAGAGGACATAGCAGTAGATTTTGCAGGGAACATTATCAGTCCAAAAATAACAGGAGAAAAGAATAAGGGCTTGCCTCACCCCGACTATCTTCTGCAAAAGAAATTGTCATCCTATTTTACTTACTTCACCTAGGTTTAGCTTCCTCTTCCTTTTCTTTTTTTCTTGTTGATATTTTTCCACTATTATCTGCCTGGCCACATTTTATTTCTCCATCCTATTGAGATCTTATGTGTCTTCTTTGTCCCTCTTGTGTAACTTGGTGGGTTTTTTTTTTTTCTTGGCTCATAGTTTTCTTCTTTTTTTATAGTCCCACCCTTTTGCCTCATCTTTTTACTCTATCATTGATGTATTAAGTTGAATTTAATCTGTTATTTGAATACTCATGTGACCTAAGTGCACAGTGACCAAAGAAGCCAGATAAGAAACTCGCATTCCATGAGCAACAGTCCACACAACAAAGGCAGTCCGGCCATCACAAACACAAAAAGGGGCTGCATTTATTTTGAAAAAGAGGGATTAAACACTTGTGTGGAAAAGATACCCAGTTAAGAGGCAGGGGAGATTTCTCAGTGAGTAAAGTGCTTGCCTTCCAAGCATGAAGAGTTCAGATCTGCAGCACCCATGTAAAAGAACCATGGCATATCTGTAACCTCATCACCGAGGAGGCAGACACAGTAGTATCCTTGGGATTCAGTGGCTGGCTAGTCTAGCCTAGTTGGTGGGCTCTATGTTCAGCAAGTGATCCTACTTCAAAGAATAAGGTGAAGATCCAGTGAAGAGGAAACCCAGGCAGGAGGATCAAAAGTTCAATGTTATCCTTGGCAAAATAATGAATTTGAGTCCGGCCTGGTGTACAGGAGACACTGTCTCAAGTATCTTAAAAAATATCTTCCCCCCTCAGGATGTCCAAGACAGCATTTTTTCAGTGATATTCATGTTTAAATATTTTAACTTTGTAATGTAGGTAGGCCTCATCCAATCCATTGAAGACATCAACTCTGTCCTGAGGAAATCATTATTCCTGCCCAGCTGCCTTCAAAATGAGATAACCTTTTTCTTGCTTTTGTGTCCCCTGAGCCTTGATCCTGCTGCTCTTCAGATTGAAACTTCTCTGCCAGATCACCAGCTTGCCAATTCATCCTGTAAACCTTGGGACTTCTCAACTATCATAATTACACAACCTAGTTCCTGATAGTAAATATTTTTGTGTATACCTATACATCACATGGATTCTGTTTCTCTAAACTATGCTTAGTATCAAAATCTTACCACTCTGAGAGTCCACTCATTTTTTGTTGCTATAACAAGTAACTGAGCTTTTAAAGCTTATCACGGAAAGCTTTATTGTAGCTCAGGGTTTTGGAGGTTTCAATCTGTGAACAATTGGTTCCATTGTTTGTCCCTGATAAAGCAGCACAACATGGCTGAGACCATAAAGAAAGAAAAATTCTGGGGTCCCACAATCCCCTTCGATAACACACCCTTAATTATTCATCTTCTTCCTACTATGCTCAACTTCTTAAAGGTTCTATTGTCTCTCAATAGTGCTGTTGAGGGAGAACTCCCTCGCTTCTGGCAATTATATGCTTAAGAAACTGAGAAATTGCATGGTTGACTAGGGATGGCCGGAGCTGTGGAAGTCCAGGGTTCTGAGAGTCGGGGTCTCTGAGAGTCCAAGGCCCTGGGAGTTCAGCTAGAAACATTGCAGTAGGCTAGTTAGGAAAAGCTGTTTGTGTCATCAGCCTGCCCTGTTCCCTCCTCAACACAAAGGATTTTCAGTTAGTATTGAAGAATTCTCAATAGTCAATCAATCAGGCTACAACACCTTCAATTGTAGGTAGAAACAGCCTTAACATACTTAACCCATGTGAATTCAGCCTTCATATGGGTCCATGCTCTGGGTCTCACCCTTTCCAATTGGGGTGCTTTTCTTGCTTATGATTAAGCCTGCCATTTCTGTCTTTACTGTAATTCTGATTCCAATACAAAAAGCTTGTTGCATACATTTCTCATACTGACTTTGTGGATCATATCTTGGCACATAGATGGCAATGCTTTGCTGCTCCCTGGGTAAGAATCCATTGCAGAGGAACTCACGGAGCGCAAAGAAGAGTTCTGCCTCATTTCACTATGGGCTGTGAACCAAATCTTTTAACATATGACTGTTTGGGGGACATTGGTATCATTTATCACAGCACTGTATTTTTATATGAAAGAAAGATCTCAAAAAACTATGGAATATGATGAAAGTTGGGCAGCAATTATTGTTACTGCTGAGTTCTTGTCAGACACCATGGAGATTAAAAGAAAATCTAACATTCTTTGTGACATTTGTTCTTCCTGAAAGGCTTGCTTCACCAAGCTTTATCATCAATTATACTTTCTCTAAGTGCTCGTGCTCACTCTTCCACTCCCATGCTTTATCAACACTAGTATTATTGTTCTGTGAGGGGATGCCTGAAGAAATCTTGTCCACAAACACATCTACTCAGCCTTATATTGCAAAAGAGACTTTGCTCATGTGATCGAGTTAAAGACCTTGAGCTATTAAGATGATCCTCAGAGATTGAGAGGGGCTCAATATCATTACAGGGATATTTTTTAAAATATTTTTTTACTTATTTATTTAAGAGACAGCAAGAGATAGTATGAACTCCAAATACATGCACCACTTTGTGTCTCTAGCTTTACTTGGGCACTGGAGAATCAAATCTGGACTGACAGGCTTTGCAAACAAGAGCACCTTTAAGGGCTTAGCCATCATCCCAGCCCACAAGGATCTTTTTTTAAAAAAAATATTATTTTTACGTATTTATTTGAGGGGGAAAGAGGCAGAGAGAGAGAGAGAGAGAGGGAGGAAGGGAGGGAGGGAGGGAAATAATGGGTACACCAGGGCATCCAGCAATTGCAAACAAACTCCAGACACATGTGCCACCTTGTGCATCTGGCTTATGTGGGTCCTGGGGAATCAAACCTGGATCTTTGGCTTTGCAGGCAAGAGCCTTAATCACCAAGCCATATCTCCCTTTATAAAAGGGAAACAGGAAGGTTAAAGGGAAGGGAGGCATGAAGGTGCTACGTGTGTCTGTAGTTTGTTTGCATTAGCTAGAGGCCCTGGCACACTTGTTCTCTCTCTCTCATCTGCCTCTCTTTCTCTCTCAAATAAATAAATAAATATTAAAATATTTTTATATTTCACAAATGTTGGTGATTTCCAGATAGTTTTAGTAACCTTCTAAGGAGCCAGTTCTCTCCTCAGTATGAAGCTTAATAATCATTCACAGGTTGTGTTTCTTTATAGACAGAGGATGATCTTTGTAATCTTTTGCTAAACAATGAAATTGCATTTGTTTTGATTTATGTAAGTTACCTTGCCTAAGGAGATATCTTGGCAGTGGCTCCTTACATTTTTTTGCCATCAATATTTGTTTTTTCCTCAAAGGATATTTTTATTTCATTTTCAAATACTATATGATTTTTGTTGATTCTTATGCCTCCTCCAACCCTCCTCCTATTCTTCCCTCCCATTACCTCCCTCCCCTATATTTTCCTTACTTCAATTCACATTGCCATTCATATTTCTTCCATATCATTCCTACTGTGAATGTGGGTGTTATTTTGTCTTCATATACACCCACATATCAAATTCATGTTGTTATGGTGACAGCTGTTTGGGGAATGCTAGCTTACTGTGTTCTGTGGAAACAATCCTGTCACTCAGCTCACAAGGAAAGAGAGTGGAGGATGAGATGTTCGGGATCACCTGATGCTTGTGGTATAGATTATAGCTTCAGATCTAAAGGGTGGTCCACAGAGAGACTTCATGTAAAGATCCCTTCCAGTCTACCAGGTTTCTCTCAAGAACCCTCAGACAGACAGCCTTCTTGCCAAGCTCTGGCCTCATTTTTCCATAATCTAACTGAGAAATATGATTGAATAACTTTTGTGTTAATTAAGCATTGTTTTGGAGTTTTCAACCCTCCCAGGGACATGGTACCTTGCTGTGTGACTTACTTTCTTCAATGCATTGGTACTGGGCTTTGCGACTGTACCAGTTGTCTATACTGCAACTAACTATACAACCTAGTTTCCTATACCTGCAGCAAAACCTAGTTTTCTGTGGCTTCAACAAACTGCACAACCTAGTGATTAAAATGGTACCTATTTTACTGTCTCAGTTCAGGAAGTCAGAAATCTAAAATAAATCTTGCAGAGCTGAACTTGAGATGATGGCAGGGATGTGGATCCTCCTGTTGACTCTAGAAGAGAATGAGATCCTTGCCTTTGAGATTTTGGTGGCTCGTGGCATCCTCTCAGCACTGGCATGAACCTGGCCTTGTTTCTTTTTTTATATTTTTATTTATTTATTTATTTATTTATTTATTTATTTATTTGAGAGAGAGAAAGAGGCAGATAGAAAGAAAGAGAGAAGAGAGAATGGGCACGCCAGGGCCTACAGCCACTGCAAATGAACTCCAGACACATGTACCCCCTTGGGCATCTAGCTTATGTGGGTCCTGGGGACAAGGGTCCTTAGGCTTTGCAGGCAAATTCCTTAACCACTAGGCAATTTTCCTAGCCCTGGCTTTGTTTCTTTAACACTCCACCTTTTTTATTTTTTACTCTGCTTCTTTCTGCCCATTGAGGAAATTCAGGATCCTCTCCTAAAGATCCTCACTCACTTGCAAAATTCTTTTTGCCATGTAAAGTGATATGTGAATAGGCTTCTGGGAATGAAGACAGGGGTATTTTGGTGTCTGAGTGAGAAAGGATGTGTGGAGCAATATCAATTTATAAGAATAAATCTTGGGTCATTTATGATATTATTGTAATGACTGGCAGAAGTTTGAAGTAGACAGTCTTCAGCTGTGTGAGGCTTCTAGGACAAAAACATCCAGGATTAAGCATTCCAAAACTCAGTCAAGAATCACAATAACAGTTGAAATTTCTGCTGACATCTCTGTAATCTACAAAAACATTAACTTCATGTCTTTCTATCTCATAGATAGTGGTGGATCTGGTTCTATGCAAAGAATTTCTAATATGTGTACAAAAATGTGTTAAAACTCGAGTTTCTTCTGGGTAGTTTATAATACAAAAGGAATTATAATGTCTAGTTTGTTTATAATCCTAAAGAAACTTATAATTTGCAGCTGCACTTACACAGTATTTTCTCATTTTCTCATTTAGCTGGTGATATGAACTGGTTGATAATGGGAGTCTGTCTAAGAGGAATGGTAGGCCTGTCTGATTTCCTGTTTGAAGTGTGGTTACAGTAATCAGAATGGATCCAAATTTCCAGTATGCCCTATGCCAACATAGCTTCCTTTACCATGTATATTTTAGTGCAATTCAATAGGCTGACAGTCGTTTTTGACATTCAGGGACAATCCCAGTTTTAATTACCCATTCAGCCTTTCAAATCACTTGACAACCAGTACGGCCCAATTTTGGGATCAGGTTAAAAGTTTCTATTTTTTTTTTTTTGCAGATTTTTAACAATTCATTCTCACTATATTTGAATCTAAAATGATTGCCTAAAAACTCACATGTTAAAGGCTCAGTTGCTAGCTGATGAGTTTAAATTGCATCTCTCAGGTATTTTGTCAAAGTGACAAACACAATTCTCTTACTGAGGAACAAGTAAGCTGATTTTTTTTAATCTCTGTAAAAATATTAAGATGCTTTCTAAGCAGAGACAATTATGCTAGAAAGGGACTGACTATAAATTATGCACGTTTTCCTAAAAATTGGATCCAATTTTTACTTGCAAAAGAACACTCAAAGCCTAAGTGGAAGGCATGCACTGTAAAGCATTCAGCTTCTGCAGAGATATTGTTCTAATTGCTTGGCCGAATGCTAAGGCTGATTTAGCAGCAGAATCATAATCGACCATAAGCTTCTGTTGTTGCCACAACCATTCTTGCGATACTGAGCATAGTTTAAAAACTATTTCCCATGTGATGTGAGTTTGGGTGAAATGTTTCCCTTTCCATCCAAAAGATGTTAAAGTCTTATTCCATAGTACATATAAATGTGACCATGTTTGCAAATACTTTGTTTTGTTTTATCTTATTTTGTTTTTGCAGATCAAGGTGAGGTCATTAAGGAGGGATTTCTTTTTGTTTTAAAAAGAAAATTCCTTTTATTGGATTACTATGGATTTCTTTTTCAAGAATACTTGTAAATGTTGACATTTTACACATGGATTTAATGTATTTTGATCACAATCCCCTATTCCCTTCTCGCTTTCCCTTTCTCCATTCTCCTTCTGCTGAATCCCTTCTTCTTCCCAACTAGTCCCTCTTCTATTGTGATGTCATTTTTTCCATAGGGGTGGGCGTGATGCACTGAGTTTAATTAGAGTTGCCTGCATGGGCTTGTATGGGAAAATATTGACTGGAGCACGTGGGTCCTACCTGCGGCTGCAGCACTGGAGAAAATACTTCCCACTCCCCCAGCAGTCATTAACTGCCTCTACCTCCTAGGGAGGGATGGGGTCCCAAACCTTCTCCATCATCAATAATAGAATGTTGATGGACCCAGTATTGTATATCCAATGTCTATGGTGATTTGAAACAGATGTCCCTATAAACTCATGTGTTCTGAGTGCTTGGTTCCTAGGTGATGATAACTTGAGAAGTGGGACCTTGGTGGAGATGGTAGAGGAATCGTATTTCTGGGAATGGGCCTTGAGGTTTCTTACCCTCTAGCTTGCCAGTGTTAGTTAACCTCACTCTCTTGCTTCTGTTTTCCACCTGCTGTGGCAGAAGTGATGTCTATCCTCTGATCATGCAACGCTTTCCCCTGCTATCATGAAGCTTCCCCTTGAGACTAATCTAAAAAACTTTCTTTCTATCAGCTGTTTTTTGGACAGGTACTTTATCCCAGCAAGGTAATTACAACAGTGCTGTTATAAAAAGCAGAAAGTTCAGTATAGAATCAGATATGCAGAGAGGGAAAACTGATGTGAAGACATAGGGAGCCCATACCTTACAAAGCAAAAAATACCTGAAGATTTGTAAAATCTTTCTGTGCAGCTCTCAGCTGGAAGCAGCCCTGCCAACAACACATTGATCATGGGTTTTCAGCTTCCAGAAATATAAGACAATAAATTTCTGTTGGATAATTCACACAGTTATGGCATACTTTCTTATGGCAGGCCTGGAAACCTCATACAGATTTTACACCAAGGCAGGAAAGAAAGACAGGGAAAGTTTTGGAGATACGAGAAGAGTAATGGGGCCCTCTCACCCAGGAGTCTGGTTAAAGCCTTTCACCAGCAGAGAAGCAAAAATTCCAACTCAATTAACAAGTTTTGCCCGGCTATAAAGCTACTGTTTTCCAAGAATCTCACCTGAAACCCCATTTATATATATATTTTTTACTTTTTTATTAGTTATGTATATAGTGTGTATACAGCCATGATGGCACCATCATTAGCCTTCTCCCTGTCCTCCCCCCATGGAGATTGTGGGTCTTGCTTTGTGGGGTAGCCATCAGTTATGCAGGAGAGGCAATGTCTCTGTGCACAATGACCCAACTCATGGTTGTAACAATTTTTCCGCCCCCTCTTCTGCAAATTTCCCTGAGCCATGTTGGGTTCATTTTAGGTCTATTTCAGTAATGAGGTCTTGGGAGTCTCTGTATCTCTGGATATCTGATTTGGTAGGAGGTGAGTGTACTCTGTGTCTATCTCCTTCGCCCTTGTGCTGATACCAGGTTCCCTGAGAAGGCAGCACTCTTGCTCATTTCCACAGTAACTATATGGCTTCAACTAGTGCCCTGGTGAGGTGTGATGGGCTGATTCTCTCCTCAGGTTCTGTGCCCATCTGAAAGAGAGAAGCAGATTCTCCAATGGAGAGTGAGGTCAGGGCACAATACATACCATAATTATTTTAGAGAGAATTTAATAGGTGTAGGCCCTCTTGTATCCCACTATTGGTGGGAGCTTGATATGGGAGAGCAGGCTCATTTTTCTAGATATGGTTCTGACTTCTTTCCCTGTTCCAGGTATGGGTTCCATTCCACTGAGCAGATCCTTTAGACAAATCAAAAGCAGCTGGTAACCCACCATGGCTGTGTGCCACTATTACCCTTGTGTGAGCATCACAGCAGGTTGATTGCTGCTGAGTAGCTTAGACCATGAGTTGCTTAGACAGATGTTGGTCATTTTCCCCCAGTCATTCATGTAGCACCTTCTGGCACTAGACAAGCTAACTGTCTGAGGATTGACTCTTTTCCGTCCCAACAGCATATGGTGTCTTTGGCAGTAGGGTCTTACCATTAACCTTTGGTGGGTCACCAAGTACTCTGACAGAAATCTGTCTTCTTTTGGGAAACCTTGTAGGTCTCACTGATCTACAGATCATTGTGGATGTTAACCACATGCTGGTACTGGGAGTTACAGGTCAGTGCCAAGGGAAAAGAAGGAAGAAAAATATAGGTAATATGAAAGAGAAACAGAGAGAGAGAAGAGTAAGAAGAGAGAGAGAGAGAGAGAAGATTGAGATTAGTCTTCATCCTACATCCTCCAGGCTCCTGTGACTCAGGTGTTCTCTCTAAGCACCTGAAGGTTCAACCTTTTAGTATGTTTTCAGGATATAGGATTTTATGATACCATTTCCATTTGGGTCCAGTTTTTTTGCCTCCCCTTACCCTCCCCTCCCACCCCACCATACCTATTGCCCAGTCCTCGTTATGTTTATTAGGTGTGTCAGCATCTCAGGAAAATTGAGGTTAGGAGCCACAGATAAGTGAGACCATGTGACTCTTATCTTTCTGTGATGGGTGAGTTCACTGAGAATGATCCGTTCCAAGTTTGACCATTTTGCTTCAAATTGCATTGTGTCATTTTTCCTTACTACTGTGTGGAACTCCATCATGTAGATATACCACATCTCAGTTATCCATTTGTCTAATGATGGACATCTGGGTTGATTCCAGTTCTTAGCTATTATGAATTGAACAGCTATAAACATGGTTGAGAAAATATCTCTGGACTGAGGCTTGGAGCTTTAAGATAAATGCCAAGTAAGGGAATAACTGGGTCTGTTGGCAACTCTATAGTCATCCTTTTAAGGAGTCTCCATATTGCTTTCCATAGTGGTTGTGCCATCTTACATTCCCACCAACAGTAAATGAGAGTTCCTATTTCTCCACAGCCTCACCAGCATCTGTTGTCATTAGATTTTTAATGTTTGCTATGCTTACTGGGGTGAGGTGGAATCTCATAGTCATTTTAATTTGCATTTCCCTGATGATTAGGGATGATGAATATTTTCTTAAGTGTGTGTTTGCCATTTGTATTTCTTCCTTTGAGAACTCCCTGTGCAGTTATCTGCCCCATTTTGTGAGTGGGTTGTTTCACGTTTTATTGTTTAGGTTTTTGAGTTCTTTGTAGATTTTAGAAATTAGGCCTCTGTCTGATGTGTATCCAGCAAAAAAATTTCTCCCATTATGTGGGTAATCTATTGCCTCTGCTTATTATATGTTTGTCTGTGAAAAAGCTTTGCAGCTTCCTAAGATCCCAATGGTTGAATGATTATGTAATTGCCTGAGCTACTGGGGTTTTGTTCAGGAAGTCTTTTCCCACTCCTACATCATGGAAAGTTCCCCTACTTTTTCTTCCAGTAGTAGCAGAGTATATGTTCTTATATTGAGGTCTTTGATCCATTTGGACTCTATTTTTGTGCATGGAGAAATGTGTAGATTGAGTGAAACCCCATTTATAGAAAATGCCATGTCTTGGGGCTAGAGAGATGGATAAGCGGTTAAGTACTTGCTTGTGAAGCCTAAGGACCCTGGTTCAAGGCTTCATTTCCCAGTACCCACATAAGCCAGATGTACAAGGTGGCACATGCATCTGGAGTTCATTTGCAGTGGCTGGAGGCCCTGGTGTGCCCATTCTCTCTATATCTGCCTCTTTCTCTCTCTGCCTGTTGCTCTCAAATAAATAAATAAAAATAAAAATAAAGGAGTCTGGTCAAGATGGCATCCGCCTAACCTCGCCTTACCTTACAGGGAAGTAAAAGTAAGATTTTTAAGCTTTTAAAAGATTTCTTAAAGGGTTTGCTGGCCCTTGCATGCTGCCAGAGGGAGGGGATGGATGTAAAAATAGGGAATCCACTGATTCCCACACTCTAGGACAAGGGCCACCACAGGTTAGGTCCTCCTGGGCGGGGTTGACCCAAACCACTGGCCAGACGCCTGCCATTACTGGCCAGAGCCCAGCAGACCCTGCCAGTCTGACTGACCGGTCGGACGCCCACCACTGCAGGCCAGAGCCTGGCATGACAGACCCTGCTGGTCTGACTGACCGGTCGGACGCCCACCATTGCCGGCCAGATCCCGGCGCAACTCACCCAAGGTGCGGCGGACCCTGCCGGTCTAACTGACCAGTCAGATCCCTCCCTCACCTGGCCAGTCCTGGGGAGGCCCTCCTGAGCCACATCAGATCCCAGGGGGCCTGCCTGACCCACATCCCTAGTCATACCCCTACCTCACTGGCCACATCCCAATCACTGGTCAGGTGCCCCCTAGCCTTCCTGAGCCCCAATGGCAGTCAGGTGCCACCAGTCCCCATCCCAGGGCAGATAAGGGATACAGGGAAGTAGGCCAGTGTTCCACCCTACCCTGCCTGAGCCCAAGTAGGGTGGTTGTGGTCCCCTACCCCTCCCACCTCCATAAGGAACACAGGCCAGCAGGCCAGTGTCCCTCACCACAGCCTACCAGAACTCCAGGGACCACTGCCCTGACTATCGCCACTGCACCCCACCCCACCCCAGGGCAGCAGGCTAGCATTTCATACACAAGGTTTCTGAACCATTGCAATGGGCAGACTACAGCAAAAAAGGAAAAGCATGAAAAACCAAATGCAAGTGAATCCAGCTAGACTATCCAGTCCTACAATGGATGTCTCAAATCAAAGCATAGAAGAGACAATAGAATCAGAACCCCAAAATGAAGAGACAAGCTATGCAACCCTGGCCAAGCAAATAGCACAACTCTCAGAAACTCAACAAAGAGCCAACAATTGTATGAATGTTATCCTTCCTAGATTAGACCTAATAGAAAAGAACCAGGAAGGACTCCAAAGACAGTGAAATGATCTGAAGGAGAATGAAAAAAAAAAAGAGGTCCTCAATAACCAGCTGGCTAAGTTCAATGAAGACATAAAGAAATGCAAGGATGAACTCCAAGAAGCATTAAGAAAGTCGGAAAACGACACAAAAAGGGAACTAGACAAAGGGATGGACACTATATATTTTAAAAAGGCAGAAAATATGAACCAAATTGAATAAGCCCAAAACTCTATAGAAGCTCTTAAGAACAGAGTAAGTCAAGTGGAAGATAGAAACTCAGAACTGGAAGACAAAACAGAAGAAACAGTTTGTGAGTCCAAATATTTCAACAAGTTCAAAAATTTCTGTGAACAGAACATGAGGGAAATGTGGGACACCCTTAAGCGTCCAAACATTAGGATCATGGGTATACCGGGGGGGGGGAAGAACACAGACCACAGGAATGGAAAGCTTATTCAACAAAATAATTGAAGAAAACTTTCCCACTCTCTCAAAAGAAAATCTCATCAAATTACAAGAAGCTAGCAGAACTCCAAACAGACTTGACCAAAGGAGAAATTCTCCAAGACACATTATCTTTAAGACTCTAAACATCAAGCACAAAGAGAAAATCCTAAAAGCAGCCAGGGAAAAACAACACATTACATATAAAGGAAACCCCATTAGAATTACCTCAGACTTCTCAATGGAAACCCTAAAAGCCAGAAGGGCCTGGAATCGAACACTGAAAACTCTAAGAACCCATGGTTTCTAGCCCCAACTACTCTACCCAGCAAAAGTATCCCTCATAATAGATGGTGAAAGAAAAACTTTCCACGATAAAACTCATCTTTACAAGTATATGAACACAAAGCCAAACCTACAGAAAGTACTTCAGGGAATTCTCCACACAGAAAAAACAAATAACCAATCTCAAGAGCCCTCAAGAAACAGTCCACATTAACCAAAAAAAAAAAAAAACCACAAAGACCATCATCCACCACAATATGGCAGGTATTAAATCAAACCTCAAAGTTACATCTCTGAATATTAATGGCCTTAATTCACCCATCAAAAGACATAAGCTAACAGGGTGGATCAGAAAACTGGACCCCTCAATCTGCTGTCTTCAAGAAACCCACCTCACCACTAAAGACAGATACCTCCTCAGGGTGAAAGGGTGGAAAATGATATTCCAAGCAAACACAAGTAAGAAAAAAGCAGGTGTAGCTATACTTATATCGGATAAAATAGACTTCAAACCAAAAGTAACCAAAAAAGACAAAGAAGGCCACTTCTTACTTATCAAGGGAACAATCCAACAAGAGGACATCACAATCATCAATATTTATGCACCAAACACAGGTGCACCACAATTCATAAAGCAAAATCTACTTGGCAACAAAACAGAAATAAACACCAACACCATCATAGTCGGGGACTTCAATACTCCACTATCAACAATGGATAGATCATCCAAACAGAAAATTAATAGGAAAGTAAGAGAGCTCAACAACACCATAGAGCAACTAGACCTAACAGACATATACAGAACATTCCACCCAAAATCTACAGATTACACATTTTTCTCAGCAGCCCATGGAACCTTCTCTAAAATAGATCATGTACTGGGCCACAAAACCTGCCTCCATATTTTCAAGAAAATTGATGTAATTTCCTGCATGATATCAGACCACAATGCTATAAGGCTAAAAATCAACAACAAAAAGTACACCAGGAATTCCTCTACCTCTTGGAAATTGAACAACACACTTTTAAACAACAAATGGGTTGTGGATGAAATAAAGAATGAAATTGCGAAATTTATAGAAATCAATGACAATGAGAACACATCATACCAAAACGTATGGGACACATGAAGGCAGTCTTTAGGGGAAAAATCATAGCACTAAATGCCCTCATAACAAAAACAGAGAGATCCCAAATCAATAACCTAACCATCCATCTAAAGGCATTGGAAAAGCTAAAAGAAGCCAACCCGAAAAGCTCCAGATGGAAAGAAATAATTAAGATCAGAGCAGAAATTAATGAATTGGAAACTAAGAGGACAATTAAGAAAATTGATGAAACAAAAAGCTGGTTCTTTGAAAAAATTAACAAGATTGATACACCCCTGGCCAATGTGACCAAGCAAAAAAAAAAAAAAAAAAAAAAAAAAAAAACTTCAAATCAACAAAATTAGAAATGAAAAAGGAGAGATCACAACAGACATGAGTGAAATAGGAAGAGTTATTAGGACTTATTTCAAAAACGTCTACTCCATAAAACAGGAGAATATGGAGGAAATGGATGAATTCCTAGACACATACCACCTAACAAAGCTAAGCCCAGAGCAGATTAATTCCCTAAACAAACCCATCACACCCTTAAAAATTGAAGAGGTAATCAAACACCTCCCCAAAAAGAAGAGTCCAGGACCAGACGGTTTCTCAGCAAAAGTCTACCAAACCTTCATGGAAGAACTGAAACCAATTCTTCTCAAACTGTGCCACACAACTGGAGAACAGGTAGAGATCCCCAACTCCTTCTATGAAGCTAGTATAA
Source organism: Orientallactaga sibirica (assembly GCA_036365145.1). Taxonomy (NCBI): domain Eukaryota; kingdom Metazoa; phylum Chordata; class Mammalia; order Rodentia; family Dipodidae; genus Orientallactaga; species Orientallactaga sibirica. Next base: position 5,446,437 of record JAEOAD010000982.1, read on the forward strand.
CCCTAATTCCAAAACCAGGCAGGGATGCCACAAGAAAGGAAAATTATAGGCCCATTTCTCTGATGAACATAGATGCAAAGATCCTGAACAAAATTCTTGCAAACCGAATTCAACAGTACATCAAAAGCATTATCCACCTCGATCAAGTAGGCTTCATCCCTGGAACACAGGGGTGGTTCAACATACTGAAATCGGTCAATGTAATACACCACATAAACAAGCTGAAACACAAAAACCACATGATCATTTCAATAGATGCAGAAAAGGCCTTTGACAAAATACAACATCACTTCATGATTAAAACATTGGAGAGAATAGGCATGGACGGCCCATTTCTCAACATAATAAAGGCTATATATAAAGCACCTAAAGCCCAAGTAATTCTTAATGGGGAGAGACTGAAGGAATTCCCATTGAGGTCAGGAACAAGGCAGGGGTGTCCACTCTCACCTCTGCTCTTCAATATAGTGCTAGAAGTATTAGCTCAAGCAATAAGACAGGAGAAAGAAATCAAAGTGATACAAATTAGAAAGGAAGAAGTTAAGTTAGCCCTATTTGCAGATGACATGATTCTATACATAAGTGACCCGAGAACTTCCATCCCAAAACTCTTAAAGGTGATTAGCACCTTCAGCAAAGTAGCAGGATATAAAATCAATGCACAGAAATCAGTAGCCTTTCTGCATGCAAAAGACAAAGAGACAGAAAAAGAAATAACTAACATCATCCCATTTTCAATTGCAACAAAGAAAATAAAATACCTTGGAATAACATTGACTAAGGAAGTGAAAGACCTATACAATGAAAACATAAAAACTCTCAAAAAAAATTGAGGATGTCCTACAAAAGTGAAAAGACCTCCCATGCTCCTGGATTGGTAGAATTAACATTGTGAAAATGGTAATTTTACCAAAAGCACTTTATAGATTCAATGCAATGCTGATAAAAATCCCAACTTCCTTCTCCAATGATATAGAAAAAACTATCTCAAAATTCATATGGAAAGGCAGAAGGCCTCAGATATCCAAGCTCATCCTCAGCAAAAGAAACACCTCTGGAGGCATCGCCATACCTGATCTAAAGCTATACTACAAAACCATTGTAATAAAAACAACATAGTACTGGCATAAAAACAGGAATATAGACCAATGGAACAGAATTAAAGACCCAGACTTTGGGTCAAGTAACTACAGCTACTTGATATTTGACAAAGGCCCTACCAATGCAGAATGGAAAAAAGACAGCATCTTCAACAAATGGTGCTGGACAAACCAGACAACCATATGTAGGAAAATGAAACTCGACCCACACATCTCTCCATGCACAAAAATTAAGTCCAAATGGATCAAAGACCTTAATATAAAACCAGAAACTCTGCTACTACTGGAAGAAAAAAATAGGAGGAACCTTCTGCTACATAGGAGTGGGAAAAGATTTCCTGAACAAAACCCAAGCAGCTCAGGAAATTAAACAATCACTCAACCATCGGGATCTCATGAAGCTGAAAAGCTTTTTCACTGACAAAAATACTATAACCAAAACCAGCAAATTACCCACAGAATGGGAGAAAAATTTCACCAGCTATACAACTGACAGAGGCCTAATTTCTTGAATCTACAAAGAACTCCAAAACCTAAACAATAAATCACCAAACAACCCACTCACAAAGTGGGGCAGAGAACTGCACAGGGAGTTCTCAGAGGAAGAAATACAAATAGCAAACATACATTTAAGAAAATTTTCAACAACTGTAATTATTAGGGAAATGCAAATTAAAGCAACTATGAGATTCCACCTTACCCCAGTAAGGATGGCTAACATTAAAAAAAAATGAAAACAAATGCTGGTGAGGCTGTGGAGAAATAGGAACAAGCTTTCACTGCTGGTGGGAATGTAAAATGGTTCAACCATTATGGACAGCTATATGGAGACTCCTGAAAAGGATGACCATAGACCTACCAATGGATCCAGTTATTCCCTTATTGGGCATTTACCCTAAAGGCTCCAAGCCTCAGATCAGAGACATTTGCTTAACCATGTTTATAGCTGCTCAATTCATAACAGCAAAGAGCTGGAATCAACCCAGGTGTCCATCACTAGATGAATGGATAACAAAGATGTGGTATATTGATACTATGGAATTTTACGTAGCAGTACGGAAAGATGAAATAAAGAAATTTGAAAAAAAAATTGGTCAAACATGGAACAGATCATCCTCAGTGAGCTCACCCAAGCACAAAAAGAGAATCGTCGCATGGTCTCGTTTATCTGTCACTCCTAACCTGAATCCACGTGACATGCGGCCAAACCTAATAAACACTCTGAGGACCAGACAAGAGGGTGGGTGGGATGGAGGGAGGGTAAGCGTGGGAGGGAGTGAGAGGGTGGGAGGGAGGACAAGGGGGATACAAATTGGGACCCAAAAGGAAAAGATACTATAAAACCCTTTACTCTGAACAACAGGCTAAAACATTGATCCTTCAGCAGGCCCGCAGAGGGAACACCTGAAACACAGGAACCTGGAGAGAGCATCATGAAGGCCAACATTAATCTTGTCCTGCTTCTCTTTCTCTTCTCTCTCTCTCTCTCTCTCTCTCTCTCTCTCTCTCCCTGTCCTCTCTATACTCACTTTCTCTTTTATATTATCTATATTTTTCGTCCCTCACCTTCCTAGGTGCAGACATATAACTCCCAGTGCCAGCACAGGGTTAACTTCCACAATGAGCTGTTGATCCGAGACACCTACAAGGTTTCCCAAAAAAGACAGACTTCTGTCAGAGTTCTTGGTGACTCACTAAAGGTTAATGGTAAGACCCTACTGTCGAAGACAGCATACGTGTGTGAGACCAAACACAGAGAGACCTGGCCAGAATCTGGAAGATGGTCAGTCCCCAGACAGTTAGATAGTCTAGTACCAGAGGGTGCTACACGAGCAACTGGGGGAAAATGTCCAACATTGGTCCAAACAACTTGCAGTCTAAGATACCCAGTAGGTAACAACCTGACGTAATGCTCATACAAGTGCAGTAATGGCACACAGCCATGGTGGGTAACCAACTGCTCTTGACTTGGCTAATAGATCCACTCAGTGGAATGAAACACATTGCTGGAACTGGGAAATAAGTCAAAACCAGGTACAAAAAATGAGCTCAGTCTCCAAGTTCAAGATACCACCAAATGTGGGCTAGAAGAGAGCCAACGCATATAAAATTCCCTCCAAAACATATATGGTCATCCCTTCTATCTAGTACTAACTTCTCTCTCCGTTGGAGAATTTGCTTATCTTTTTTCAGATGGACAACGAACCTGAAGGGAGGATCAGCTAACCACACCTCACCAGGGCCCCAGCTGAAACCATAGAACAACGCAGGGGAAGGGCAAGAGTTCAGCGTTCATGGCGATCACGACACCAGAAAAAGGCTGAAGGAGATAAACACAGAGAACATCCAACTCCAACTAAGCCAGATATCCAGAGAAACAGAGGCTCCCAAAACCTCATCACTGAAGCAGAACTAAAATGACCCCAATGTGGCTCAGGGAAACTCGCGGAAGAGGGTGCGGAAAGATTGTTAGTGTCATAGTTGGGGCATTATGCACAGAGACTGGGGCCTACCCCCCAGAACTCTTGACTACCCCCACAATGCACGACCCACATTCCCCATTGATAAGGGTCCCTTTGGAAGAGGGAGGACAAGGAGGAGGACAATGGAACCAATACTATGAATGTAAAATCAGAATAATATAAATAAAAATAAATAAACAAAAAGAAAATGTCATGTCCTAAATCCATTATGTAATCCTAGTAGCTCCTGGTTTTATCTTATTAGACTGTGACCCTATCCAAGGTATGTCTGGAGCCACTCTATCATCTCAAATATTGAAGAGGTAGAGGAGGAGAGGGCTCCCTAGAAACCCATTGAGCAGGTAAATTCCAAAATGTTTCCAAATTCCTAGGTACAGTCACCAGGACAACACTTTAAATGCAACTTTTCCTTGAGAAACTATGCCCATACTGGGGATGAATTACTTTCTATTACTCTTCCTTGGGAACACATGCCTTTACTTGAGTATGTCTTACTTCCCTTCTCAGTATCTTTCTTCCTCCTAACCTTCATGCTTACGCTTGTATTAAAACATCTTTCATCGAATCTCCAACATTGCTTCAAACCAGCTAGTCCTGCTGAAATTCCTTGAAGCCATGAATCCTGGATAAGGCCCAGATTCAGGTCCCTAAGAGTCTAGAGGAACTCCTGAGGCTTCTGGGGTAATGATGTGGAGCCATGCCTCTGCCTTCTTATTGCTGACAATACTTGTTCTGTCTCCACTGATGCATTAAAAAGATTATAAGTGACTGGAGATAGTATTCAGACAAAAGCTGTTCTAAGAAAGACTAAAAAGATAATCCATACTGGAAAAAGAGACAACAATTGATGTTAGTTTATTTATCTTTCTGTGTCTCTAAAATGTTTTAATACTATTTTTCAAGTATTCAAATCAGAATCTAAACCAAACAAACTGTCGTTTTTGCTGCTATTGGAATGTTGGCTTATGTAACTGTGCTCAGATTTGCAGTGATTGTGTAAATGATTTCAAGCCATTGAGCTTTCTCATAAAGCCAATACTTTTAGCCCCCTTTTCTGCATGTATTTGAGAGTTTCTCTCCCCTCTTTCCATTGTGTATTCCCTTCCTCTATTGTCTAAATTACCTCCAGAAATGTCTCTACAGTCCTTGGCCCCAGAAGGTAAATTAATTTAAATCATTGTGTTAACTCTGTCAACTTGCATTTTTTATAGAGTTTTATTGTAACACCACTGTGGTGTTTTGATTTAGGTGTCCCCCATAATCTGAGGTGTTCTGAATTCTAGGTCCCCAGCTGATGGTAATTTGAGAATTAAAGCCTCCTGGAGGGAGTGTAATGTTGGGAGAAGGCTTATGGGTGTTATAGCCAGTTTCCTCTTGCCAATGTTTGACACGCTCTCCTGTTGCTGTTGTCCACCTGATGTTGGCCAGGGGGTGATGTCCACCCTCTGCACATGCCATAGTTTTTCCCTGCCATCATGGAGCTTCCCCTCAAGTCTGTAAGTCAAAGTGAACCCTTTCTTCCTACAAGGGTGTTTTCTGCCAGCAATGCGAACCTGACTGCATCAGTACAACTGGTACCAAGATTATTGTTGCTAGACACCTGACTGTGTGCCTTTGGCCTTTTGGAGCTAATCTTTGAGAGGAATGTGGAAGAATTTGAAACCTCAGCCCAAGAGATACCTTGCAGTGCTTTAAGTACAGCTTGATCAACCACCAATGTACACATTCTCTGAGGCTGTTTTAAAATTATCTTTGTGATTCTGACTAATTACAAAAGATTCTATGGATCTGGCTGTCTTGGTGCTCATCTGTAATACTAACACTCAGGAGGCTGAGGTAAGAGGATTGTGGGTTTATGGCAGGCCTGGGCTCCATACCAAGAGCCTATGCATAAAAAGGTAAAGTCTGCAAATGGAAATATTTATTCTATGATGCCCTACAAAAAGTGTTTTCCAACTCCTGTTTTAAAGCTTCTCTCTCAGTAAAAGCAAAAAGAAACAAAATATTCCCCACATAATGGTTACATTATAGTTGAACTCTACAGAACAGAGGTAGCAAAGTAAATAGCACACATAAAACAAGCCACAAACCCATTTTGAAATTGAGTCGACAACTGTAGACAGGCAAAACTACCTATATATGTGGTTTTTAAAAATAGATTTGTTTATTTATTTGAGATAGAGAAAGAGGGAGGAGAGAGGAGAGAGAGAGAGAGAGAGAGAGAGAGAGAGAGAGAATAAGCACACCAGGTCATCCAGCCACTGCAAACGAACTCCCAATGCATGCACCCCCTTGTCCATTAGGCTTACGTGGGTCCTGGAGAATCAAACCAGGGTCCTTTAGCTTTGCAGGCAAACGCCTTAACTGCTAAGCCATCTCTTCAGCACTACATGTGTGGTTTTATGGCTTGAAACTGAAGCATCCCCCCAAAGTCTCATGTGTTTAAGTCAGCAGTGTTCAGGGTTGGGGCCTGTGGGTCATGGCTCTGACTTTATCAATGTGTTTATCCATGAACTCATAGCTAAATGGAATATTAGGGGATAGTGGGAGAATTTTAGGATCTGCGTCCTTTTTCTAGGAAGCAAGAAAACAAGAGGGACTGAGTATCCTTATGGCCTTATAGAGTATATTTTGTCCCAAGTCTCTCTCTCTCTATCTCTCTCTCTCTCCCTCTCCTTCTTTTAAACTTATTTTTGTCAGGTACTTTGTCACAGCAATGAGGAGGTAACTAATACAATTATAGACATGGGTTCATTTCATTTCTTCTCAGAAACACAATCCCAGACAAGAAGGTGTGTGGAAGTGTACTTGATACAGTCTTCTCAATTTTTTTCATCTCTTTGTGAAATAATCAAGAGTTAGCCTCAAGTACAAAGAAGTAAGAAAAAAAAACACATGTGTTAACAATATCAGACTTAGGCAAAGAATTTTCAAGTTGTTCTAAAAATAATCCAGTAACAATTTGCTTCAAATGAGACCACAAATAAGAAGGTTATTTTCTAAAGATTGCTCTTACAAATCAAAGCTAAATGTATCCAAGTATGGTTTTCAATCAGTGCCTCTCTGTATACCTTTTGTCATCCTGTTAAGAAAATTCTGTCCTTCAGTTTATTCTAGCCACTGAGGTGTTCTTGAGTAGCTCAGCGGAAAAGTCTCAAGGTTTTTCAAGATTCGCCATACGCTGAGGTAACTTTCAAACATCACCATCCTTATACTCCATCTAGGAAACTGCAATATCCTTCCTTTCTTCTAGAAATAAACACTCCAATCTGGTGACATGTATGTCTCCCTTGTTTTTTGCTTAAAGGGTTAAATGGAGTTCACTGTAGAGAGCCATTAAAAGCAAATTATACTTCCATTATTTTTTTCTCTAAAGCAGAAAAACTCTCCTCCTACTGATTCTTCCCACTCAAGCCTTATAATGCTGGTTTTTAAAAATAAAGTAAGATTTCAGAAATATAGCAATGGCATGGAAATTTAGAGCACAGCGAGAGGTAAGGACTGAACACTCAATAACTCGGCAGGCACACTACTGCATAGAAACTGCAATCTCATGATAAAAAGACTTTAAATATCATTAGTAATATTTATATGTAAGAACCATATAGAATACATCAAACTCAGTGAGACCATACACAAGCACTTGCTACAACAGGTCTTTCTGCAATGTTTCTTTAGGGTGCAGTGACTTGGCCCTAAAAGTAGAAGTGAATGTATCAAACTAATGTGATATAGCATCCAATTTTAAATGGAATTAATTTATATTCTAACTTTTGTGTGTAGCATGCATATGATGTTTTTATGTGTGCATGTAAGGAAACAGAGGTTGATATCAGGTGTAGTCTTCAATCACTTTTCTACCGTATTTTTGAGACAGGGTCTCTCACTGAACCCATAATTTATCAATTAAGCTGGACAAGCTATCCAGCAAGCCCAAGAGATCCTGCTATATCTGCCTCACAGCACTGGGATTACAGGAGTGTGCCAGTACACCCAGCATTTACATGGATGCTGGGGATTTGAACTCAGGTTCTCATGCTTGGGCAATCAGCAGTTTATCCATTGAACAAACTCCCAGGCCCTCATTTTAACTTTTAATGTCAGTCATTCTTCCTACTCTCTATATTTAAAGGATAATCATAAGTGTGTTCAGACATTGACTAAATAATTGCAAGAGAAGCAATCCATTGCACAATGAATTGAAAGGTTGAACTATACATTTTTATTTAGAAAATTATTCTCTTTGCTCTTAAAAAACACCTTTCATCTGGGTATGGTGACTCATTCCTATAATCCCTACACTTGGAAGGCTGAGGTAAGAAGATAGCTGTAAGTTTGAAGTTAACCTGGGCTGCAGTATAAGTTCAAGGATACCCTGAGATAGAGTAATACCATGCCTCAAAAAAAAAAAAAAAGAAGAAGAAGAAACCACTTTTATACAACTTGTGTATTTGTGTGTGCATGTGTACATGGTCATGTATGTGTATGTAAGCATATGTATGCACATGCATGTGGAGGTCAGAATCAGTGTTTAGTGTCTTCCTTTAGTGTCACCTTATTTTTTGAGAAAGTGTTTCTCACTGAACAGGCAACTCACCAATTAGGCTCGCCAAGTTTGCTAGGAAGTCACTATATAATGAGAATTCCAGGCACAAAGGCCTTTGGAAGACGTGGCCGACACTTCAATTGACAATAAGACAAAATTGAGGTCCAAATCATCAGAATTCATTAATGACTAACTAATCTTAGAGCAGAGCAGTTGGAATTCAATACAACTGGAGGCCCAGCTAATATCACCAAAAAAAAAAAAAAAACAGAAGATCCATTCAATGGATCCCAGTCAACCTATAGAACCTGTAGAAGGACCAAATATTCTTGTATTAAGCCATTAAGTTTCGGGGTAGTTTATTATGCAGTAAATTAGTGTCAAAAGTTGATCTGAGTGCTCAGCACTGAAATATCTCTAACACACCTTCCAAGGTTCAGGGTCCATTGTGGAAGAGGTAGAAGAAAGAATGTAAGAGCCAAAGGAAGGGTAGGAGTCCTTAGAACACGTTTCTCCAGACACAAAATGGCCTGGATATCCATGACCTCATAGTGCCTGACACTACCTACACAAGAGCATCATAATAGGAGAAAAGATCATGACATCATACTAAAAAGAGAGACTGATTAAGAGGGGGAGGGCATATGATGGAGCGTGGAGTTTCAAAGGGGAAATTGTGGGGAGGGAGGGAATTACTATGGGTTATTATCTACAATTATGAAAGTTGTCAACAAAACGTTGATCTGAGGGACAAACTTGTACTTTAACACACTCAAACAACCATTTGTTGCAAAATTAAATTATGTCTCCACTTTGAAGACAGTGTTTACTAAAACCACTTCATTTGTTGATTCTTATAAAGTAAGGATTCATTGTTGAGAATGTTCATTTCCAAAACAAGTCCTAATGTTATTATTCAAAGATGTAAAAGAGAATCAGAGCAAAAAATAAGACATTAAATCTTAAGATAGTCACTTTTAAGTGTGTATTACTTTCTTTTTTTGTTGTTTTTGTTTGGTTTTGGTTTTTCGAGGTAGGGTTTCACTCTGGTCCAGGCTGACCTGGACTTCACTATGTAGTCTCAGGGTGGCCTCAAACTCATGGCTATCCTCCTACCTCTGCCTCCCAAGTGCTGGGATTAAAGGCATGTGCCACCACCACGCTTGGCTTTGTATTGCTTTCTTAAAGTGAATATGATATACCTACATAAAATATAGGTAAAATAGTTTGAAAAAAATGTTTAACTGCACTTTGGAGAAAGTGTTATCATTTTCTGATTGAATCCACCCAAGAAAATATCATTTTCTTAGATTTGCAATGAGGCTGTTTTACTAAAGTATCACTTTACCTCTGACATAAATGTCTTATGGATAAAATATGTGGCATTTATGTTCCTGGAAATATTCTATACATGAACTATGACTTTTTATAAGAAACAAGGCCTAAAGTGGGATTGATTTCTCAGCTGTGGAATTGTTATTGGTTTATGTTGAATAGAAATGACAACAATGACCCTACTGAGTGAATGCTAAGTAATTTCATCTATAAGCATAGTATCTCTTTGAAAGGAAGTACAATAACTCTATGGGACAAGAATGAGCATTAAAAAATAATCTACACTAAACTTTTTGTACTTTACTCATACCTGGCTAAATCAGAAGATTACAATGAAAAATGCACACACTTTCATCAGAGCGAAGCATAGCTTCAGTCACTGAGTATGGAGCAGTCAAGTAGAGGTTTCCAGAACATTCTGGAAGCCTGTAAGATCCATCTAATCATACATTAAGTGAGGATAAGAACATGCCACACTCATAAAGTATCTAACAGCTTATAAGTTTAATGTGGGTGAAGAGGACTTAGGACTAACAGAGGAGCAAGTCACACCCACTCGCAGCAATAAAAATACTTGATGCTTTCCAAGTTTATCTTCCTGATTTCTGGAAATGGCATTCAGGAACAAGAAGCAAAATTATATGTTCCTTTGTCATACTGTAACAGGGTGCTAAGGGTCCGGGAAAGTCATTGAACCCCAAAACCCTAGGTTTCTTTCTAATTTTAATCAAAGTATTGAATAAAAAGAAGACTGGGATGGATAATTATTAATTTATTATATTTATTGAGGGAAGTATAGAGCCAAGGAAAGGCATCCACATGGCTAGAGATCCCATGTGGAGGGCCTGGAAAAAAAGCATGGAAAGAAAAGAGAAAAGAAAGTTCAAGGAGCTCCTGCCATGTGGGGAGCTGGAGGGGATAAAGGAGCCCATGTATAGACTAAGGACTGGGGCCCTCATGGCTGGGTCTGGACCTAGCCATCCTAGGTCCAACAGAGGGAAAAACTCACCCATAGATGGAAGTTCCCAAGTGGTCAGAGAGTCTGCCTTCCCCTTGCAAAGGTATTTATGACCTTAGGGTGGTGGGCTGTCTTCTGGCTCAGATGACCAAAGGACAGAGAACCTGCTGGTTGATTAGGGTTAGGGGCTGCCTCAGGAAGAGGTTAGCCTTGGCACCAAGTTCCAGGGGCTGAACTTGACCAACCAAAAATTTTAAATCCTATGAAAGACATCCCTCCCAGGAGGGGTCATATTTGTTTGTGGAATACAGTTCTGGAGAAGTAGGCAAGAGATAAGTCAGATCATCTTTGATTTCTAGCAAGTGTAAACTTTCTTTCCCATTTTATCTTCAGGGATCCAGTCACCCTTACTTTACCTCCCTCTCAATACCTTGTGAAAGGGTGTTGGGATCGACTATAGGCACACAAAGAAGGATTAAGACACAGTCCCTCACCTCACAGCACATACTTTGGGAGTATGTCAGTGACATATGTCACTGGTTCCAGCTGAACAAGAAACTCTCTGTTCATTCATTCATCCCAGTATTTCTGGTAGTGTATTTGGAAACCAGGAGTTTAGGCAGAGAAAGAGGTAGAGTATGTCAGAGTAAATAAAACAATAATCAGAGCAAAATTCTCTCCAGAAGTACTTTATTTATGGAATGACATTGTAGTGGGAATGCAGAGTATTATATTAGGAATATGTGTGTCTTATTAAACCACGGTCAAAGGAAAAGAGGTTGAGGCAAGAGAATTATCTTAAAGAGACAATGATTGATTATACTAGATATTTTGAAACGATAACCTTTGGCCTCACTGATAAATTCCAAAAGTGGCATCAGTCCAATTGGTAGCTGAGAAAATGTCATTATAGAGCAACTTATATAAACTTATAATTACCTCCATAAAATTATGAGTTTCTTGCCAAGTATCTTGTGATATTGTCATGTGTGAGAAGCCTTTCTTGATAACTTCTCATTTTTATTTCAATTTTTCCCCATAGGGTTGACACAAGCAACTCCATTTTGAGTCTAACAGCTCTGTTATTTCCCTCACAATACAGTAAAAAGTGAGAGACAGTAAAATTATTATCAGATTCAGTAAAATTATTATCAAGGATGAGGCCTTGTTGGATAAGGTCTACCTGGTAATAGTAAAAGTTATGATTTTTACTGAGGGTAGATTTTGAAAAGAGAAACTGCAAGATCTTTGAAAGAGCTGGGTTACTGATAGCTGTATTGTGCATACCCACAAGACTCAAGAAAGGTTCCAGATGATGGGAAATAAGGGTTTTTCATCATTCTGGTGCAGGAACAGGTTGATCAGAGGGGATCATTTGAATTAATTGAATTCTTAACACTATATATTTTAAGCTTAAGAGCCAACAGAATTTCATTATAAGGAGAGTGAATAAGAGACTAAGAGACTAAGAGACAGAAAGCAAGAGAGAAATTAGGTCTGAGAAAATGGGTAATTACATTTCCATGAATATGCAGTCAACTCTTTTTATTCACCATTACTTTGGTCTATAAACTTCCCTGTATCAGTTAATCGGTTCTTATTCATTGCTAGGGAAGGAAAGAATTTATTTCAGCTAATACTTTCAGAGACTAGTCGATCACAATGGGGAAAGCATGGCAAAAGCAGAAAACCAGCATTACATCCTCACATCAGTAGGGAGGAAGCAGAGAGATCAAACAGGGCTGGGCTATAACACCTAAAGGTCCACCCCCTCTGACATACTTCATCTAGCAAGACTCCACTCACTAAAGGTTACACAATTTTTTCAAACACCACCACCAGCCAGGGATTACGTAATTCAAAACCATGAGCTTATTGGAGCCACTGTACATTTAAACTACCACATTCCCCCATCCTGACTTATCAATAAATACACCAGTGCTCTTAGATGGAACAGCTGAAATAAGGAGGCATATTATTGGCTTGTTTACCATCAACTAGGGACATTCTCTAAGGGTGCCCCAGTTTTATCACCTCTCTGTTCATGTCCATGCATACCCACCAAACCACAGCAGGTATTGATTTGGTAGTAACAAGTGAATTTAGAAAGGAGGAAGAATTTGCATACACAATTTGCATATATGGAATCTGTGAAGGAGAACTGACTCATCATCTTTACTGCTTTTATGAATATTTTGAATTACACACAGGAATATATAGTAAGGAATAATAATGGACACCAGGGAAAAAATAAAAGAATTTATAGACAGGAAGATGTCCCAATGTTATTTTTTTCCTTTTTGCCTTCAGATGAGGACTGAATGACTTGCCCCTTAAAATGCTACATGTAGAAGTCTTATACCAACAGTGAAGGACATCACATCAACCCAGTGATAGTGGCAACTCATAATTGGCTATGGTGTCTTTTAGGGGATAGAGAGGCTCCCTGCTGACACATTCTAGCTGAATCAGTCCTGTCCAGGTGCATGTGGACAGGAGTAGATAGTGATTGAGGAAGTCTCCAATTTCTCAGCAAAGGTGAGAATCCCAAACAACTTCTTTAAAAAAAAATGTGTGTGTGTACCCGCATGCATGCATACACCATGACATGTGTGTGGAGGTCAGAGGACAACTTCAGGTTGTTAGTCCTTTTCATTTCCTGCTTTGAAACAGTATCTCTCTTGTTTTATTGCTGGGAAGATTTGACTGTGTTGTGAGCTGCAAGATTCTCCTCGCTCCATCTCCTACTGCCCTAAGTGCACTGAGATTACAGATGAAAGCATCACTTTTTTTTTCTTTTGAGGTAGGGTCTCACTCTAGCCCAGGCTGACCTGGAATTCACTATGTAGTCTCAGGGTGGCCTCGAACTCACAGTGATCCTCCTACCTCTGCCTCCCAAGTGCTGGGATTAAAGGTGTGCACTACCAAGCCCGGCCTGAAAACATCACTTTTATATCCAACATTACATGGGTGCTGGGAATCTGAACTCCAGTCAGAAACATCATTGAAGAGAAAGGGCCTTTAACCACTGAACCAACTCTCCAACCCCTCCAATTTCTTTTGTAACAAAAGTCAAGTTAAGCATGGGAACATATAACTATAATACTAGTATTTGGGAGATTGAGGCAGGAGCACTGCCAGCAATTTAAGACTAACCTGGGCTACATAGTGAGTTGCAGGTCAGCCAGGGCTATGGTATAAGACTCTGTCTCAAAAAAAGTCAAATAATTGTATTTTCTCTTTGCTGGTTAGTAGTTAGTTTTGTGATAGGGTCTTGCTATGTATCCCATGCTGATCTGGAACATGAGATCCTCCTGGTTGAGTACTAGGATTATACCTCCTAAATGTTAGGATTATATGCATGCATCACCATTACCTACAACTAATTCAATTTCTAGGACACATTGTTTTGGAAACAAAAGTTTCATTGGGGCCCTACTATACTAGCATTAGATGACATAAAACTTCTTTCTTTTCATTGATCTCTTAAAAACTGTCTGGGAGAGATAAAAGAGTTTAGACTTGGGTCTTATCGGTAACTAAATAGATATATACAAGAATTCAGAACCCCAAAATAAAAAGCAATGCAATTATACTTTATTTGATATCTGTGCACCATTGCCACAATCCACCAGAAATGTGATGTTTAGATTTTTTTGAATAAGTATGAATATGCCTTTTAAACACATGCAAAGCATGATCATTAGACCTACTAGGGTTTACATGACCATGTATTTATTTCCTTTCAACTGTGTTCTCTCCAGAGCCTTCACTGCTATTCTCTTTATGCCACTAATCTTCATTCCTGGAATTGTCTTCAGAATTGGTCTGCCAGTGAAACCATGAGATCAGCCCTACTCCCTTCACAGCTCAATTCATTTTCTTGAATGATGACAAGCCTTGGGGAGGGTGCACTGTAAGGCAGGAAAAGCCTGCCACAAAACATGTGGAGTTGGAACCATCAATCTAGGCCAAAATTGTGGTAAAGGCAAGTGTGAATTTATGTGCTAAAAAAGACTCTCAGGAAGCTGGGGTGATGGCTCAATGCGTAAAGTGTTTGCCATGCAAGCATAAGGGCCTGAATTTGAAACCGCAACACTCACATAAAAGCAAGGCAAGGTGACACATACCTGTAATCATATTGTGGAGGAGGCAGAGACAGGAGGATCCTTGGGAAAGACTGGTTAGCTAGTTTAGCTGAATTGCTGAGCTCCAGGTTCAGGGAAAGACCCTGTCTCAAAAAGCAAGGTTGATATTGATTGGGGACAACATCCAACATCAACCTTTGGCCTCTGCATGCATGTGCACACATCAATATGCATGTGCACATACACATACATTCATATGCACACATGCACTTATACCACACACATTTGCACATGGACAATTAAAAAAATGAAGACTTGGCAACAAATAGTTCAAGAGGCTGTCTATTCGGAGTCTACCAACTGTGCCAGAAAAAAATGTGGAAGCTTTCATTACATAAGAGTTAATAATGACATTAGGTCAAATCCAGCAACATATATCCCTGTAACAGAAAGATTATCTCACCTACCATGCCAGTTGCAACATAAGTAGGGTCAACAGAATCCTATTTTTTCATAAAACTCTATCTTCCCATACAACTCGATATCTGTCTTCAAAAGCCCCAATCCAGTCAAGTGTAATCAGATAAACATGTAATCCTAGTGCTCAGGAGGCAGATCTCAAGTTTGAAGCTAGCCTAGGCTGCATAATGAGTTGAAGGTTACCCTGACTTACATAAGTGAGATTATATCAGGAAAATGGAGGAAATAGAAGTTGAAAGGAAAAGGGAGAAAAGAGGAAGAAAGAGAGGGAAAAAAGGGGAGGAGAAAAAGAAGAGAAAGGAAAAGAAGAGAAGGGAAGCGAGAGATTAAAATCTTCCACAAATGAGCAAGAGAAACCTGTGAATTGTAGAATGCTAGCAACTATGATAAGAAATTTAGGACGTAACATAACCACATGACTTTTCAAATATGGAAAAGGGGGAGAGTGCTGGGCGTGGTGGCGCACGCCTTTAATCCCAGCACTTGGGAGGCAGAGGTAGGAGGATCGCCAAGAGTTCGAGGCCACCCTGAGACTACATAGTGAATTCCAGGTCAGCCTGGACCAGAGTGAGACCCTACCTTGCAAACCCCCCCAAAAAAACAAAAAAAAACAAAAAAGAAAAGAAAAGGGGGAGAGAAAATGTCCTAGAAATAAAAAACATCAACAAAATTTGAAATTTCAATGAAGACCATGAATCTTGAAATTAGAATAAATGAACTAGATATTTATGCAGAAGAAATTGATAAGTTCCTTTTTATTCCTTCTATGCTCGTTCAGTGTAATGAGTGATATTACAGTTTCATATGTATGTTTTAATATTTGCTGAGTCTTTGGAGATTAAATTTTAAGTTAATTTGTTAGCAATAAAATTATAAACAAAAGCATCCATCACTGTCTGTGAAAATAAACTTTGAAGAGTCTATCTCTAAGGAAGAACTCTAAGCCAGCTTACCCTTTCAGTGCAGGATATGAGACATGACTTCTCAGAAAGTTTCCTCATCAATACTATCTCCAACATGACCTAAGACTACTGCACAACACCCTCCAGGCATATTAGTTAAATTGTGTGATCATGAAGACAAAGAAGAGCAACTGCCCTTGAGTTACATTCTTATATTCCGCCTTACTTATCACGATTTCAGCTCATTTATTCAAAACTGACACACTAAACGAATAGTATTTCGACCAGTGCCAAGAAACAGGCAAGAAATTTCTTGGTGAGGATTAACTACAAATATAATTTTATAGTAGAAATATTATCATGCATAAATGGCATTGTGCAAAGATTTTCACAGATCAAAGCAGAGTGGGAGAATCTAAACATTTTTTATTGACTGTGAACTTTACTGAATATGGTCATATTCCCATTGTATTATACTCTATGTGCCCTCTTCCCTGTCTCTTCCACTGAGGGCCCTCCACAGTGGGGTTATCTGAATTCATTGTGGGGTCATGAATCTGAACATTTTGACATATGACTGATTTATTTTCTCTCTGGACCCTAAGCCCTGTAACCTACACCTCTGTCCTCTGGCTTGGGACCTTACTTTCTCTTTGACTATTTGGTTCATTACCAGAAAGGAGAAGTAATGATTTAGGTTTGATTATCATTGACCTCAAAATTTCTGCCACCACCTTGACTCTTTCTTCCTTCTAACTTCTATATTATTTTTTTTCTTTGGTTCCAGAAAAGCATAACTTTATAGGTGAGGCTTAGGAGGTATTGGAAGTAGTCCAGAAGAAAGAGCTAAGCAATACATTCAGTTTCAGGGATATATTTCCATTTCTGTAACAAAATACAAGAAATAAGTAGTATAAGGAGGGAAGGTTTATTTTGGCTCATTATTTAAAATGTTTCAGCCCATAGTTGGCTAGCCCTGTTGCTTTTGACCCTGTGGTGTGGTAAGGAATACACTATGGTGGGCAACATGTGGGAGAGGAAGCTGTTCACTTCATGGAAGCCAGAAAACAAGGAAAGATAAAGAAGGCCTGGGCCTCATAAGCCTTCAAGGACAAATCTCTCACTTAACTTTGAACCACTATGCCTTACCTCCTAAAGGTCCCATCATTTCTTAAAAGTATAGGCTGGTGACCAAGCCCTCAACATATTGACTCTTGAGAAACTTATCCAAATTATTTCTGATGTTTTTTTCCTGTTATACCAGAGTTATCGTGAACATGAGTCATTCCAACAATAATGGTGCTTTAGTCCAAACCTTTAGTCCTAGGGAATGGGACATTGTTAAAGTTTCTGCTACCAAGCCAGGTGTGGTGATGCACGCCTTTAGTTCCAGCCCTTGGGAGGCAGAGGTAGGAGGATCTTCATGAGTTCAAGGCCACCCTGAGACTACATAGTGAATTCCAGGTCAGCCTGGGCTAGAGCAAGACCCTACCTCAAAAAAAAAAAAGTTTCTGGTACAATATCATGTCAGTATGTTATTCCCCTATCTGTTGGTTTTCATCTTCAATAATAACTTTAGCCATGTGAGCCCCTACAGAGAAGTTCTAGAAGTTTCACAGAGATATTATCAGTTATATTATTGAAAACCAAGCAGATTTGAAAACAGATAAACTTGTGATCAGAGATGGTGGCTAATGCAGGGTAAATTTTTTTATTTTGCTCCACTTCATGCTTTTCTCTTCCTCCTCTCTCCCCCTTCTTTTTCTCCTCCCCTCCTCTGCAATTATTAAATGCCTGTAAAGCATAAGAAGTGTATAAATAAATACTACAGACTTTTCATATTACAAGCACTTTGGGTGTCACTATTTTTATGTTTATACTAAAGTTTAAATTTTTTCCCAAAACTCATATGAAAGTTTAGTTGCCAGGATGTTAATATTGGAAAGTGAGACCCTTGAATTCAGGGAGTCACCCACAGACAAAAATAAAAAAAGACATCAAAGTGGAAGAGGTACTAGTTAGGAACAACAAGGGTTTCAGTGGAAGGGGAGAATAAAAAGGGGCCAAGAGAAAGTAACTGGAGGAGATTATGAGCCAAATACATTATATGCATGGATAAAATTGTCAAAAAATAAATATCTAAACATCTTAAGATTAGAAAAAAAGTGATTAGGGAGTCAGGCCTCTGTCCTCAGGAATGGGTTAATGCTAATATACCAGGAAAGAGTAAACTGTCTAAGAATGGTTTTGTGATCTCTTTCTCCTCTCCTGTCTCCCCTCTCTCACTTTCACTCTCTCAATTTCTCAATACCACTATTGTTTGTAAGTGATACACTCTGCTGAAGGCTTGGTTCACAACTAATGGCATTCCCGGTAGTTGGCTGTAAACTTACTTCAGAATGTGGGTTTAGTTGAAAATAGATATTTGGGGATGTGCCCTTGAAGACTATCCTATCCCTATTTCCTTCCTGTTCTTTACTCTTTCCTTCCCAGTCCATCTTATGTGAACAGCTTTGTTCCACTCTGCTCCCACCATGATGTTTGGCTTCAGCACAGGCCCAGGAGCAGTGGAGTTAAGTGACAATGGACTAACACCTCTGAAAACATGACCTAGCAAAAACCTTTTTTCTTTAAGTTTGTTTCCTCAGGTATTTTTCCATACTGATAGATAGCAAATATTTGTCATGCAGAAAAAAAAAAAAAAAAAGGCCCTCGCTGCCTTCCATCATGGGCTTCTCAGCCTTCAAAACTACGAGAACCAAATTTACTTTCTTTATAAATTACCTAGTGTATGAAACACTGCTATAGTCACTGAAAATGGACTAAGAAAATTCCCCATTTACAGATTAGGAAATTATGACTTAGGGTAGCACAGAAACTTGCTCAAAGGTCACAGCTGATAAGTAGAGGGTTCTGAAAGAGTACTGTGGACTTTCTTCTTTCTCCTGGTCCAGAATCATGCTTTAGAAAAGACTAAAAAGGAGGAATGGACTGAGGAACCCACATTGCCCCACCAGGACCTGGAGCCTCTTTCCCCATATTCTTTCACGAAAGATACAACACAGCAATGCAATTCTCCACAGTATGAATGATAGGAAATAGGCATTCACATATAGCCTGAACAAATCCAGGGCAACAACTAGAATAAAGACAGATTAAACACACACACAACCTTGACCTCTGACAAATCCTGTCCCTGAGGTTATTTCTCACTAGAGTCCTGCTGCATTGGATGCTTTGCTATTCAGCAGAAACACCTGCCTATTCCTGCTTTAGGACACTGCCCAAGTATTGGCTGTCTCTGACATCCTGTAGGCATCTGTGGCAGGCTGTGCTTAAATGTCACTGAGGCCAATTAAGGTTGACTTGAGGTTTTTGTCAGAATGGCTGGGAGAAAGGAGTTTTTATTGACTGTGTCACTGTTAACAAAAAATCAAGATGCATTAGGAAAGATGTTCTGGTAACTATGACTTTATAATGTGAAAGACAGTAACTATGGCAGTAGAGTTGTCCAAAACTAGAACTGATCAAGCAGGTAGTATTTAGATTCTCCTGTGCATGTAATAGTCCAATAGAGTCTGTGCCTGATGGGGAGAGAGGATAGAAAGGAGGATGGAAATCAGTTGGAACCTTACATACACACAAGCATAAAACATCTTGTGTTCATTATGTGTAAATTAGGATCCACAGAGTCAAAAAATTGCTAACAGGTGCAACTGTACAGAAGGACCTGGGTGTAGATTCAATGATAACCACAGTGAGTTTTTTCCTTAGTGTCAGTAGGATGACAGGGATTGCATATGCAACACCACGATCACCAGATCTTCCTATTTTTCAAAATCAGCTGAAAATCTCTATTTTCAATGTACTCTATTCTATTCTATTCATTCATTTTGTTGTTTTGTGCTATGTAGTCCAGGCTAACGTGAAACTTCTGATCCTCCTGCGCCTACCTCCCAAGTACTAGGTTTATAGGCATATACCACCACATATAGTTTATGATGCTGGAGATCAAACCCAGGGCCTTTCCATGCTAGACAGACACTCTTCCAAATAAACTACAGCCTCGACTCAATATATTTCTTTTTCTCTCTCAAATAAATAAAAATAAAGAGAGAATGGGCATGCCATGGCCTCTAGCCATTGCAAACGAACTCCAGACACCTACACCACTTTGTACATCTGACTTGCTGAGGAATAGAACCTGGGTCCTTAGGCTTCACGGGCAAGTGCCTTAACTCTCCACACCCCAACATACTTATTTTTGAAGGCTGTCAGGTTGTTCAAGAATGTTTGAATACTGTAATCCAAGCATAATGTTATATCCCACAGATACATTCTGCTATTTAAGGGAAGAAGCAGTTAAGGTTTAGTTATCGCATGTATACCGTAGTTTGCTGGAATTTAACATGCTTTAACATACTTAGTGTCCATAAAGCATGAGGTCTTTGCAGTTGAGATTGCTTTCCATTTTTTATTGTTTTGAAATGATTTTCCAGCTCTAATAAAGTTTTATGACAAGATTGAATTTGTTCAATCTTGATTCATTCCATGGGTGAATATGTCTTGGTGTCTGTTGTGTGTATGTATTTGCATATAGTTCCCTTATTACACAACAAGCGTATTCACAGACAGGTAAATACCACACCACATTTGCACAATGAAAACACATCTATGTATCTGAAATTTTGCTTGAAAATACATTGAAATGCATTAACACTTTCTGGGGATAGTGGATTCCTTTTCTTATTACTTTTTAAAGTATGAAAATGGGTGTATTTAACCTAAAACATAATACAGTGAAATAGAGAAGTTAAATGGAATAACTTGGAGGAGAAAGATAGTTGGAAATATCATTGGAGTTCTATTTTCTCTTCTGTTGATTCTCTCAGCTGTTCTGGTCTCATGATGCATCAGTCATCAAAAGCTGGAAAGCATAAAAGCTCCCAAGGGTGATACTATTTATGTCACCATCACTTTCATAAACTAGCACTTTGATAAACAGTGAGTGAGGATACATTTTCCAGGTAAGCAAACTGCTAGGTAATAAGTGTGCTGATCAATACACTTACATAAATGTTCTAGTGAGTTGATTTACTTGGAAACAGAAATAAATGCAATCAGGGGAAATTGTCAGGGAAAGGCATGTGTTCACTATTACTTGAAAATTCAGTACTACAAGTCTTTGCAGGGGCAGAATTTCATGGGATTGTCATGCACTGTTAAAGGTCTTTCAATTCCAACTTGAGGCTCTAGGGCTTAGGCAGTGGCTCAGTTAGTAAAGTGCTTGCCTTACAAGCAGGAGGACCTAAATTCATTAGACAGAACCCAAGTAATAATACTGGGCATGGTGGCATGCTCCTATAATCCCAGCACTGGAGAGATGGACACAGAGATGGAGAGGTGGTGGACTGCTGGCCAACCAGTCTACCCTAATGGGTGAGCACCAAGCCAACCTCAAATAAAGTGAAGAGCCTTCCTGAGAATGACACCTATGGTTGTCCTTTGGTGCGCGTGCACACACACACGTGCGCGCATACATGCACGCACAAAATTTAAAAAGTCAAGGACTCTTTCTCCAGAACTGCTCAATATCAGTACCTACAGTGTTCCAGAACAATGTTCACACACACAAACATCACCTGCCCTTCAGGGGACCTTCCTCATGCATCCTTATGTTGCCAAGGATGGCAAAGTGAAACCCCCACATCTCCACCTGTCCCATAGGGTTCAACTTTTCAATCTTCCTAAAAGAGACCTCTTTTTCTTTCTCTTCTCACTCTTGTTTTTAATGACAACCTCCATACTTATATGCAATGTACTCTAATCATAATCCCTTCCCACTACACTCTTTTGCGCCGTCCACTAAACTTCTTCTTTCTAATTAGTCCCTCTTTTATTTTGATGTCATCATCATTTTTCCTCCTATTATGCAGGTTATATGTAGGTAGCTTCACACTGAATTGTATGAATACAATGGCCATTTTGTATCTGGAAGAGAGCATTGTAAGCACTCCTCCCCATCCATTGACTCTTATATTCTTTCCACCACTTCTTCTCCAATGGTCCCTGAGCCTTGGAGAGTGTGATAGAGATATCTCTCAGTGCTGAACCTCCACTGTCACTTCTCAGCACTTCCATGAGTTTGGGGCGTCTCCAGTAGTCACCAACCATCTAACCATAGTGAGAGTAGCATTAATATATGGACATGAAAAGAAGTATTTAGAAGGCAATTTGGTGTGCATAATAAATACATTTAGTCAGACAACAGAAGTAGCTTTCTCCCTAGGGCTTATGACCTCCCTAGCCATAGGCTTTTGACTAGGTTTTCAGTATCAAGCATGAATTATCTCCGGTGGGGAGGGCCTCAAATCCAACAAGAGCAGTTGGTTACCGCCCCCCCCAATAGACATGCCACTACTGCAGCAGTTGGCATATTTTGCCTGGATGGCCAACCGTATAGCTTATAGAATCCACTGCTGGTTAAGACTGTTGATGCCTTTTCTTCCACAGTATGCTGCAGAGCTGGGGTACATAGCCAGCGCAGCTACTCAACAGGGAAAATAAGGTTTCCATCCAGCTCAGCTCCAACTTGATTTCTTAGTGTACTACAACCAAAGCATGTGGTACCTTCAGCAATAGGTTCTTCCCATCTAGTTCTGGTGAGCAATCAAGAGCCATGACAACACACTGTATTGTTTTGGGGACCTCAGAGGCCTTCATGACCAAAATCTTACTGGGAGGTATTCCACACCTGGCAATGAAATTTTCTGTAATACTACGTGGCTTCTGGGCACAGCATTATCCGCTCACACACACACCCCCCCACAGAGTTATTCTGCCCAGTTTCTAAGAGGCCTTTCCCTTATTCTGATAGTCATTATAAGGGGCTACTCAGCACCTAATGAGGTAGGGCTTCAGGTAAATAAAACTTCTAGATTTTAAAAAGCTTAGCCTAAGTGGCAAAAGTATTAATTGCTTCCAAGAAATTGGCTTTAATGCTGCATTACAAATATTTTGAAAAAGTAGTCCAAATCTTGAATAGAAAAAACTCAGGTCAGCATCCAAGGAAACCATGACTTCCTCCGGAATCACTGTATTTCCCTTCTCTGCTCCCACCTCTGGGAACTGGAACAAGACTTGAGTAGCCATCATGGTGAACATTGGAATTTTTGAAGGCTGTGCTCACAGCCAATCCAGAGAGCTATGAGTATCCTTCTTCCAGCCAGACTGTCCAGTTGGTACCACACCCAACCTGATCACGTGAAGGCAATGTTTGAAATCACTCCTCTGCTCCCCAACGGCACCACTGAAATGCTTTCAGGTTCATAGTTAATCATGGGGTTGAATGCCTGTTTAGGAGCCCATGTCAGCAGTGTGGAGAACCCAGACCACTGTCCTTGTATTACAAATGACTTCAGCACAAGTGACAAGGACAACTGAGGTGATATCTAAATTCTATCTCCCACCACTCACCTCAAGATAATGAGACACAACCATTTAATCTTTCTTTCCAAGTTGCTTTCATGCAAGTACAACACTGCTATCCTTTTGACTCCAACTTATCTTCCTTTATGGAACCTGGCATCTGTATCTCCTGCTATATTTGTGAAGGTGCCTAGCTCCTGCTATTAAAGTAAACTGTGAACTCGCAAGCTTAGATCTCCCAGTTGAGCACTGGATCATGTCAGAGCATTTACAGCTCTGTGTTTTCAAACAAAAGGAAAGAGTCTGTCAGGAGTTTCCTGCTGTGCACTGAGTTCTGTTCACATTTAAACAAAACCCAGGGTAGAATGTGTGTATCTAGACTGTCAAATGATTTAGGATCTTCTTGGCATAAATTTAAGATAAAATATATCTGTTAAAATGAAAAGCTTGGGGCTATGGAGATAACTCAGTAAAGTGCTTGAGTCACAAGCTTGAGGGCCTGAGTTCGATCTCCAGTACCCAGGTCATAATGCCCAGCATGGTGGCACATGTGTGTAATCCCAGTGCTTCAGAGGTAGAGACAGGACAATACCCCTGAGGCTTACTGGCTAACCAGTCTAGATGAATTGGTCAGTTCCAGGCCAATGAGAGATCCTGTCTCAAAGAAGATAGATGGCATTCCTGAGGACTGACTTCCTAGATTGTTCTCTGACTTCCACAAACACACATGCACTTGCAGACAAACATGCACCCACACACATATGAGTATACATAAACATGTACATACACACATACATGAAAAAAGCAAATTTGAAGTAGATACTAACAAATGTCAAAGCTCACATACAAATTTGACCACAAAAAAAGATATTTAATTATGGACCTCAGTGCTTAATATACAAACCAAACTCCTCCATGCTTTCACCAAAATTTATTTACTGATTTGTGATGCTGAGGCTAGGACCCAGGGATTTTCACATGCCGGGGAAGTATTCTTCCACTTGTCTACATCCCAAGTTCTAAACAGAGAGCATAGACCCAGGAATGGTATAGATGGCTTATATGGTATATTTTTCTTCTGTTTTGGGAAGATGCTCCATACTGATTTCCTTTTTGTTTTCGTTTTGTTTATTTTTGTTTTTTGCTTGTTTTTCCAGGTAGGGTCTCACTCAAGCTCAGGCTGACCTGGAATTCACTATGTAGTCTCAGGGTGGCCTCGAACTCAGGGTGATCCTCCTACCTCTGCCTCCCAAGTGCAGGGATTAAAGGTGTGCGCCACCACGCCATACCCTCCATACTGGTTTCTGTAGTTACTATGCTAATTTAAATTCTCACAAAAACTGCTTTTCCCCACCAGTTCCTGGCAGCATTTGTTCTTCTTTGTTTTCTTATGGTATCCATTATAACTGGGGTGATGAAATCTCAATGCACTTTCATTTGTCTTTCTCTTATGGCTAAAGATATTGAGCCTTTTTCATGTGTTTCTTGCTCACTTGTACTTTTCTTTTGTTAACTCTCTTCATTTTGTTTTCCCATTTCATTGGGTTAACCACTTTAATCGCAAATGCCTAACGATGAAAGGATTCTCTTGTGCATATGGAGAGCTTCAAACTTTAGAGTAGAATATCTCATATCAGCTGTGTACCAGAGGGTAAAAATGAGAAGTGGACTATTGTACCCTTGGCATAATGCAAAATTGCTGGCAAATGGCAATAACAAAAATATGTAAGACTTAGCCTGTTTTATTTCTGTTTGTACTTCTATAAAACTCCTACTCACAGCATCCCAAGTTGAGCACTATCTCTCCTGAAGAACATTGTTTTAGTACTTGCCTTCTGAAAGGCTAACCCCCACCACTGGGGCCCACTTCAAGGCACCAGCACACATCTCACATAATGGCTACATGGTGACCATCACTCCTAGCAATGAATGGTGAGAATGCTGATCTTCAAAGCACCTAAATGACTTCAGCAAGGGTACTGATGACGTCACTCTCGAGTTGAGCTTACACATTTTACATGATGCATGCACTGTTAGCCACCCTGGATTTTTCTAGATTTGAAAAAGTAATATACAATCTGTGTTTAATCTGCTATTGCAATGATAGTTTTTTTTTCCTATGAAAGGTGAAACAAAGACCCTTGTAAATCTCTTTGCCTCTGAAGACCCCATGGAAGCCTTGGGACGATGATCTGGGTTGAAACTGCCAAACAGACATTTCACCATCATCCAGATCATGATGGGAAACCACAGTTCTTAGGCAATCAGTAATTCCAAGAATGGAATGAAATATCCCAAAAGGGAAGCTGAGTAAGGCATGCAGAATGATAGTGTTGTGTTTATTTATAATTTTAACTCTTATATTAGGAAATAATTTGAGTCATTTCTGTCCTATCTTGGGAAATAATTTTATTTCCAGTGACAATCCGAGTTTATTCACTCAATGAAGTACTCTCTTAAGGCCAATTGCAAACTTATCTTTTAAAAAATGCATTTACATTTCACTGCCTTTGAACTTGGCCAGAATTGACCCTCCTATGCAACTAGGAAAGGAACAATAATTTTCATGCCCACATTAAATTCTTATGTACTCAATCCTATAATTATTGTCCCTTGAAATTGAGCTGAACCTTAGGACACTGGCAAGCCCCTGTGGCATTTAATACGTGGTTTCTCCTGGGACCGTCAAGGCGTTCCAAGAAGTCCAAGAGAAATTGGATTTTCTCCAAGCCTTCCCTGCAGCCTCATACTGTGTGGCCTTTTAATATTCCTCCTGCTTTCATTCCTACAGTATGGAAATGATTGCTTTTTCTGACTAGTTTTGGCCATCTCTGCTGCCTAAGCCAAACATGGAGGTACTTTAGTTTGCCGACTTGAGAAATAAACTCATTTTTCAGAAGAGAAAAGTAAGCAATTCTCTTGGTCCTGAGGTACTGTATGTTTACCAGCTCTTGTGGCTTTAGTGTGAAATGTCCACCAAGAGCCCATGGATTTGAACATTTGGTCCCCAGCTAGTGGTGCTATTTACGAAGGTTGTGAAATCTTTAAAATGTGAAGCCTTACTGGAGGAGGGAGGTCACTGGGGTCAAACCTTGAGAGTTGATAGCCACACACCCCACTTTCTATTCTCTCTCTGCTTTCTAACTCTGGCTGCAATGTGATCAGCTCTGCTCCCACTCCTGCTGCCATCCCTCCCCCACAATGATGGACTGTATTCCCTCAAAACTGTAAGTCAATATAAACCCTTCTTATTTTTTTTAAATTTATTTATTTGCAAGCAGAGAGAGAGAGAGAAGAAAGGCAGACAAAGAGAGAATGGGCATGCCAGGGCCTCTGGCCACGGCAAACGAACTCCAGATGCATGTGCCCTTATGCATCTGGCTAACGTGGGACCTGGAGAATTGAACTGGGATCCTTTGGCTTCACAGGCAAATGCCTTAACCACTAAGCCATTTCTCCGGCCCTAAACCCTTCTTTTTGTAAGCTGTTGCTTGTCAGGTATTTGATTACAGCAACAAAAAAGTGACCAATACAACACTATGCAAGTCCTTTTCCACCAAACTCTGGTGTAGGTTGTGACAAGTGAAGCTGACAATCTTTTCTAATTCTCCAGAACTGCAATTGACCTGAGAGGTGAAAGGTCCCTTACAAATTGTATAATTGTTCTCTTATTATATGAATCTAGAGACGTTCTTTTTTGGGAGGAATGCCTTGAGAACCACTGGTGGATGTTCACTTTTTGTAGCTTCCTACTTTGTCAGAAGAATGCGTGACTTCTGACCACAGATAAGGCATAGACCTATGAGATCTGTATGCATGAGCTCTTCATCACCAGACATGTCTCCACTTCCTGACCAGCCCTCCAAGAGCCATGATGAACCCTCTTGTACTGCATCTCCTAGTGAATCTGCCAGGATCTTTAATTTGGGTTATATGTCTACAGTACAAACTTGAGTCATATATTATTTCATTACCCAATTGAATGGCCATATAAATTTATAATATAACCATCTGTGGTGTCCCATGCAAATGTGAACACATAGATGGTTTTCTTTATATCAGAACCATGCCATCCTGACTACTATGGGGTTTCTTTGATAGGTCTTAGTATCTCTTAGGGTAAGTTTTCCCTCTTTGCTATTTTTACCATGTTCATGAAAATGTATTTTTGGAAATAAACTGTAGATTAGGTTTATCAAGTTTTTGGAGAAATCCAACTATTGAATGCAAGTATTGAATTCAGATTAATTAGGAGAGTTGAGAACTTTATAGCATTAAGACTGCTCCACTTAATAAAGAGAGCATCTCTCCATATACACAGGTTATTGCCTATGTCATTTATTAGTGTTTAACATTTCTATCCATAAATATTACACATAAAAATACCTGAAAAATTTTTCTTGGTGAGAGAAATACTATCATATTTGGGTTTTTTTGTATCCAAGTTTTTGTTTTTTATAAGTTTCTCTTGCTTCCAGGAACCTAGTTATACTCTTCATCAATATACAGTTTTGATTAAGTTGCTTTGTGTAGGTAAAGGGCTGTTTCATATGCAAATAATATTCTATAAGACTGGGGCTGGAGAGATGGCTTAGCAGTTAAGATGTTTGCCTGCAAAGCCAAAGGACCTTGGTTCTATTCTCCAGGACCCACATAAGACAGATGCACAAGGTGGCACATGCGTCTGGAGTTCATTTGCAGTGGCTGGAGGCCCTGGCATGCCCATTCTCTCTTTCTCTTTCTCCGTCTTTTTCTCTGTCTCTTAAATAAATAAATAAATAAATAAATAAATAAATAAATAAATAAATAAATAAATTTACAAAAAAATATTCTATAAGACCTATCTCATTTTATAACGAAATTAAGAGAAGTGAGAGGTGTAAGGATCAAATAATTTTAAAATATCTTTATTGGTTTATTTATTTGAGAGACAGAGACACACACACACATAGGCAGGGCGAGTATGGGCATGCCAGGGCCCCCTGCCACTGCATACAAACTCCAGACACATGTACAACGTTGTGCATCTGGCTTTACATGGATACTAGGGAGTCAAACTTGGGCCTTTAGGCTTGCAAGCAAGTGCCTTTAACCACTTAGCAATCTCTGCAGTCCCCAGGATCAAACAATTTTGTGTATTCTGTGATTTTGCAAAAATTATGCATGACTATGGTTAGTTATAAAGTTCTGCCTAACTACAAAGCCTCAGATGTATTACTTAAATCATTCAGATATTTTGGAATGGTGCCCCTTGCTTTTGCCAGCTTAATGTGACCATTTCTTACATTAATATGCTACACACCAAAACTATAGTAGATAAGTCTATCTCTTTTTGGACATACGTTCACAATGACTCAGAGTAATTGCTTATATAGTACATATATTTCCATCTTAAATTCTACTTTCCAGGCTTGATCTTGTAATAAGCATGCTTTAAAAAACTATTTTAGGGGCTACAGGGATGGCTTAGCGGTTAAGGCATTTGCCTGCAAAGCCAAAGGACCCAGGTTTGATTCCCCAGGACCCACAATAGCCAGATTCACAAGGGGTGCATGCGTCTGGAGTTCATTTTCAGTAGCTGAGGGCCCTGGCATGCCCATTCTCTCTCTTCCTCTTTCTCTGTCAAATAAATAAATAAATAAAAATAAAATATTATAAAACTATTTTATTTATTGGAGAAAGAGTGAGTGAGATAGAGACAAAGAGAGAGAGAATGAGTGCACCAGGGCCTCTAGCCATTGCAAACGAACTCCAGACACATGCACCACCTTGTGCATCAGGTTTAAGTGGGTCCTGGGGAATCTAACCTGAGTCTTTGGGCTTCATAGGCAAGTGCCTTAACTACTAAGCAATATCTCCAGCCCCATAAGCATACTTTTTAAGGGCAAAAAAATATTGATCCACTTT
Source organism: Orientallactaga sibirica (assembly GCA_036365145.1). Classification (NCBI taxonomy): domain Eukaryota; kingdom Metazoa; phylum Chordata; class Mammalia; order Rodentia; family Dipodidae; genus Orientallactaga; species Orientallactaga sibirica. The sequence goes on from JAEOAD010000982.1 coordinate 5,475,664, forward strand.
TAACAATTATGCCCCTTAGTCTACATAATTTTATTGCTAAATATAGCCTGTTTAAATTTTTATATTGGTTTGTGTCTATCATCTTATTTCATATTTTCTTTTTGCTATACATTATCTCTATTATCCTTTTATGCTTTGTTAGGTGTGAAAAGTTATTTTTCCTTCTCATTTAAATGCAATTCATTCTATTTTTGTGCTGGTAGTTCCTGTTTAAGATCTATATGCACAACTGATTTCTTAAACTTATAAGATATGTGGAACTTTCTCCTACCAAGATATATCTATGTAAATTCTTAAATCCCTTTCAGCTGCTCAGTTATCTTGCCCTCTGCTCTGTATTGTCTAGAAGCTTGGCTGTTTATTAAAACACACATTCTCTTTTTCTTCTCTTTTGTATAGGCATTAATAAAAGTGTGCAACATGTATCACCACCTTTCTTCTCTATTTCTTATAACTTCAACCTGAAGTTGGGCACTTCCCTCATGCCTGGCTTCCAAGGAACTTTGTGCTTGGCAAATCTTTTGAAAACCAGAATGCCTGATTATATTTTTATCACACTCTGTACTAGTTATCTTCTTAATACTGGATAAAAAAAAAGTACTGACCAGAAGCAGCTTATGGAAGGAAAGGCTCAAGGGGAAGTTTCATCATGTCAAGGAAAGCATGGAAAAAATTGCCAACCAGCCAGGCATCAACATCTCCATAGCTGCAGGAAGGAAGTCATCTGAGTACTGGGATTAGAGCTGGGCTGTTACCACAAAACACATCCCTAGTGGCATGCCTCCCCAGAAAGGCTCTATCTTCCAAAAGCCCCACAACATTCCCAAATTGCCACCAGCTGGGGACCAAGTATTCAAAACACATGAGGCTATGAGGGATATCTTACACTTAAACCACCATATACTCTTTTAAGCAGCAATTTCACCAGCTTTAAGGAAGGGCAGAAAGATTTTAGAGTCACAAGTTGGGGCTTTATGCACAGAGACTCTTGACTAACCTCACAATGCACGACCCACCATCCCCATTGATGAGGGTCCCTTTGAAAGTGGGAGGACAGGAAGGAGGACAATGGAACCAATACTATGAATGTAAAATCAGAATAATATAAATAAAATATATATATTTATTTTAAAAAAAGAAAGAAATGTAAAAATGTTACTCTGCCCTCATGTTCATGTGTTCTATTGGTTCTAGCATCTGAAATTTCCTTCAGCTGTGCAAAGGTGTGGTTTTCTTTTCATTCTCTTTGGAATGCTCTGAAACATTTTTCTTCTATAGTCTAAGATCTTTTTCCTATTTCTTTCAATAATGAAAAATCATTTTATTTTTCAAACAATGCCTCCTTGCCATTGTTTTTTGTTTTTCCTTATAATTTCTGTATCCTATTTATTTCTAGCTGTGTTTCCATTCCTCAGGCCCTTGTCATTACCATGATACTTCTTATCTTTTTAGCTTTTCATGACATCTATGGGACAGACTTGAACTCCCCTTATGGCTCAACCATTTGTTCGTCAGCTGTATTTATTCTGTCATTCAATCTGCCACCTGTGTCCTTCATTTTAACCTATATTTTATTATAACTTTGCATTTTACATTATATATTTATATATATATCGTGTGTGTGTGTGTTGTGTGTATGATCCTCTTTTTTTTTGGGGGGGGGTTCTAGGTAGGGTCTTGCTCTAGCCCTTGAACTCATGGCGACCTCCCACCTGTGCCTCCCAAGTGCTGGGATTAAAGGTGTGTGCCACCACACCCAGCTACATGATATATTTATGAGGGATTTATGACTTTGTGTTTTATCTTCCAAACTTCTCACCAAGTATATTTCTCATATTTCTATTCTTGCTCCATTTCTTTCTACAGTGCTATTTCCATGGGCATGTGCTTCTCAATTTACTTTTTTCAGAATAGAGTCTACCCGTGATCTCACATTGAAGCAATGTGGCCCCTCGGGAATATTTGGTGATGCTGGAGCTATTTTTGGTTGTCACAGCTGGGTAAATGGAAAACCTATTGGCACCTGGTAAATAAGAGCCAGGGTTGGCTCTCGGCATTCTACAATGAACACAGCATCCCACACCAAATACATGCAACCAACAATCATCTAGCTCAAAGTATCACTACTGCTGTGGCTGAGAATGCCTCAGCTAATACTCTCAACTGTTTTATGTACCAATGCAGGGTATAGTCTCATAACAGAAAAGCCTTTAGCAGTTCAGAACCACAAAAAGCCATTTCTTCTCTCTGGTACTGTACCAGGACTTTCCACAATGTCTAAATCGTATCTCTAGAGGTTGAGGACCACCAGTAAGTACTGTTTGGGAAGGACTATGGGCAAAAGAGGAACTATTCAGAGGATAGACAGTGACTCTCCCAAATCCAAACATGAGAGAGGAAAGGAGTTTATTCTTTCTACCAATTCTCTCCTACCCCCATGGTTATTCTGGCCCCAGCTTAATGAAGAACCTCCCTCTCTCATCACTTGCACGAAAAAGGCAGTCTGTTTTCTCAGCTGTCAGCTGCTGCTGGAGGCTGGAGGCAGCAACTCTCCTGCAATGCAGTTTCACAGGAGATCCCATTAACTTGAAAATAATAATAACTTTCGGTGTTTTATAAAACTGAAATATTGAACTAGTCCCATAAATTCCATTCTTCATTAGTGGGTCATAAAATAGATTCTTGTAAGTTTCAATGGCATAAGAGATATTTATGAGGTGCTCATTTTCTTTCTTCTTGACAGAAAATAATTTTTCTCCAGACTCTGACAGTTACCATACACATAAATATTTACATGATAAGAAAAAACAAAATGTCTTCCCCATCCTTGTTTCTGTTGAATACTGTTTTGCTATCTCAGTGAGCACAATCTCATTCCCATCCACTAATGACATTAATCAAAGTCATCTTTCTGACATTTAAATAAATGGATTTTCCTTTACACACACAAGGACAATATAGAGGCTCTGTGGAAATGGATATTTATCACAGTGATGTATTTCTGTTATCACATTGTTATTATTTAGCCATTGATCCTATAAAAGAAAACTGTTCAAGATACCAAACAGGATATTGTGATGGTAATATAAAGGAAGAGAGGAGCTTGTGAAAAGTTAAAGATGGCTTTATGGGCCACATCCTATTTCATCTTTAGACACTGCATACATGGTTTAAACCCATAATCCAGAATTAACCATGACAAAGCAGATTTTACATGTATATATTTATACACAATTTAAATAAGGCATTTTAGGAAGTACATTAAAACACATACAAGTCATTTTCTGAAACTAGGTTTTTGTGTATTAAAGTGCTGAAGTTTTTGTGTATTAAAGTAATGTAGGGGAAATGACTTTATTTTAAAATTTATGTTTTTATATATAAATTTACCCAACACCTGTTTTGGTGATTTTTAACACAGTCATTTTCCATATCATTAAGTTAAGGGGCCCTTTACATGTGGGGAAAAGAGGATTTAAGAAAGGGGGTAGGGGGCTGGAGAAATGGCTTAGCGGTTAAGGCATTTGCCTGCAAAGTCAAAGGATCCCAGTTCAATTATCCAGGACCCACATAAGCCAGATGCAAAAGGGGGTGCATGCATCTGGAGTTTGTTTGCAGTGGCTGGAGGCCCTGGCGCACCCATTCTCTCTGTCTGCCTCTCTTCTATCTCTTTCTGTGTTTGCAAATAAATAAGGGGGGGTAGGGAAGACAACAGAACACATGAGTTATGAAAAGGGAAGAGGGAGCTACATGGATGTAAAGGGGGACAAGGAGGTGAGGAAAGAGATTGCATCTGAACTAAACATTTACATTTTCTTATCATTTCCTCAATATGGTATTTGTGGTTGTGTTAGATATTATAAGTAAAAAAGATCAAATGGTAAAGTTAAACATATTATTTGGCAATTTTTTTTTTTTTTTTTTTGAGGTAGGGTCTCACTCTAGCCAGAGGCTGACCTGGAATTCACTCTGTAGTCTTAGGGTGGCCTCAAACTCACAGTGATCCTCCTACCTCTGCCTCCTGAGTGCTGGGAGTAAAGATATGCGCCACCACGCCCGGCTTTATTTGGCAATTTCTTGAAATAAACAGTGCATGTAAATACGTTTGCAAATTCTACTATAGTATAAGCATTACTGAACAGAAAGAAAAATAAATTGTTAAAAGATGCAACAAAATCATTAGAAGCACAAGTAAGCTGATACATATTCAAAGAAATTTAATGAGCTTCATTAAAGTGTACAACAATAACAAGCAAGAGATGATACAAAGCTTTTGCACTCCCTTGATGTATTAGTTACTTTTCTAGTCATTCTGCCAAAACACGGAACCAACTTGGGGGAAGAAGGGCTTATGTGACTCATAATTTCAGAGAATCATGATGAGGAAGGTATGCCAATGGGAGAGAATGCTGGTGAGTTTTCCTATCTTGTCAGACAAGGTACTGAGAATGAGACAGGAAGTAGGCAAGGGCTACATATAACCCATTTCCAATGACTCAATTACACCTCCCAAAACAGTGCCACCAACTGGGGAACCAAGGTTAAACACATGAGCCTGTTTGACACAGCTCACAGCCATGCAATAACACCAGATAATACGAAAACAAATTCAGATAGCAGCAGATTTCTAATTCAAGTGTTCTCTCCTGGGCATTTGTTTGTTTTAGATTTGGGAGCCAGAAAAGTAGTACTCTAAAACCAAAACGGAACCACCATGTTTTTTGTTCTATCAATAAAATTTTATCTAAACACAACCATGTCCATTTTTTGATGAACTAACTGTTTGGGGCTGCTTTTACACTGTCATGCTAAAATTATGACCATAAGATTCACAAAGCCCAACACATTTACTATCTGGCCCTTTACAGAAAAAGTTGGTCAACCTAGGTCATGAGCCATGAACACATCAATACACAGTGAAGCACTGTCGTGTCTGCTGTAGCTACATTAACTACCGAGAATCTTTCTATTCCACTTGACTTTTGGTGGAATCTTCCCCAAAATCCAATAGGATGAACCTATTCCTATTCTTCTCTTCCTGTGACCTGAAAAGGCCAGTTTTCTCTGCCCTTGGATCTGGCGACAAAGCTTTCAAATGATCTCATACTTTCATTACTCATGTATTTTGAAAAATAAAGACAAAAATATACCTTTGTTTTAAGCTTGGACATGCAGTGATTCATAGTTTTATTGGCTAAATGAGAGCTTTGGTTAGAATCAATAGTATCAAATGGCTGCCATCAAGTAAAAATGCTTCCAGCAACCTTTTGCAGCAAATGCTGTGGAAGTGGATATGGCCTGATTTATTAGGAAATAAATGGGTGCATAGTAAAAGGTATTGATTTTAAGGGATTTCCCCCCAGATCCTCGTAGCAAACAATTGATTTAGCATACCACTAGTGTTTGTTATAGTTCTAAGCACTTTTTAATTGTCACTGCTATTTCTTCTGTAAGGTATGAGTTATTGAGGACTGTGTTTTTAAATTCCCAGGTGCATGGAGTTGTATTAGCTATATATTTATTATTTCCAGTACATTGTCATGTGCTCTTTATATTTGGGGTAAATGTTTAAAAGTATACAAGGTGTGTCAGACTTCTTAACACCTTGCCCAAATTATCCATTTACTTTCTCATACTCTTGTCATTTTGATTTGCCATTTTCTAATAAAAGCATGTTAAAGTACTAAACTGCTATTGAATGTACACATTTCTTGTGATAATTCTGTCAGTTTTTCTTTCCAGGATATGAACCATTTCATTTTGTTGTATGTTATTGGTAGATTTCTCCTTTTGTGTTTTTTTTAGATAAATAACAATTTTACTAAAGCAATTTGTGCATTATATTCTATCTATATGGTGGATATTAGTATTACTATCCTATATCATAATGAGTGTTTTCCTTGACTTTCTTTTAGCCATATCATTTTTACATAGATGTTCTTTTAGAAAATAAACTCATTTATACTGATCATAGTGTAATTACTTACCTATCAGGACTTATACTCACTATTTTGTAGTAGGTGCTATATTTTGCTAGTGTTTTCCCATTTTTATCATATTTACATATTCTACAAGAATACTGGTTATTGTAATCATTTTAGTAAAAATTTAATTTGTCTAGTGAAATCTGAAATTATCTTACAATTGTATTTTTCTTCAAAACATGGTATTTCTCTCGCTTTTTATTGCTGGTGTTTTTAATTTTCACCAAACTATTTGGTTAATTTGCATTATTTCATCCACTCTCTATGGACTAAATACTTTCATATAGTATTTTTTTTTTATGAAACAGGGTCTCTCTTAGTAGTCTCTAAGTAGCTTCCTGACATCTAGGATCAAAGGCATGTACTATCATGTATGACTCAGTACTGACACATTTTGAATCCAAACCCTTCTCTCCTATCTTATCTCTTACATTCTTGATGAAGAGCAGCCTGAATATTCTTTTCAGTTTCTTCAGTGGTCTTATAGATAAACTAGTGTCTGAAAGTGCCTTTATTTTATGCCTCAATATTAAGTTGGAATTTGCTTTTCTTCCCTTCTAAGTACCCTAGATAGGAAGTGTCATGCCTTTGTAGGCAATTCAAGGTTTCTCTGTGATACCTTAAGAATTTCTCCTTATTGTCAATGATTTGGAGCCGATTATTATGGAATGGATTTATATTTGTTCATATTTTCACTTCATAGAATATACTTTTTATTTATTTATTTTTTCTGAGGTAAGGTCTCACTCTAGCCCAGGTTGACCTGGAATTCACTATGTATTCTCAGGGTGACCTTGAACTCTCAGCAATCCTCCTACCTCTGCCTACTGAGTGCTGGAATTAAAGGTGTGCACCACCATGCCTGGCTAGAATATACTTTTTATTTGAAGACTCCATTTCTAAATAATTTTGGAAATTATTTCATTCTAAATAAAATGCAGTAGCCATTGTCTATTCAAATTCTGTTTATATACAACTCTACCCATTCCCTAGCCACTTATCTTTTATGAAAATAATATGATAGCTCCTTAAACTGACCTCTCTCAAATCTCCTTTTTTTGTAATTGTTATATGAATCTCATTTCTTTGTTATTCCATCTATTCTAATGTTGTACAAAGTAGCCAAAGAACATTCTAAGGAATGTCTTGTTGATCTGTCTTAATTGACTGACAGCCTCAGCAGGCATTATAAAATCATGGTTTCTATAAACACAATCTGTCATACGAGTTGGTGGAAAACAGTATGTGAAGGGCTGCATAGAGGTGGCATAGACAAAAAGATGGAACTCGGGAAAATGAGAAATGTCTGGGGCATTATAAAATGGCACGGAATGGGTTATAACCCTCAATAGAAGGAAAGAAATAAAGCTATTTTACAGAGTGTTTGACACGAAGAAAGATTAAACGTGCTCTCTTGACGAAGAGCAAAGGTCAATGAATAATCAAACGAATGAACAAATGCCAAGTACAAAAAAAAAAAATCTCAACATGCACTTTCTAGATGGTCCCTTCCTCATAATCAACAGCAGGAATAATGGAAGCAGATGCAATCATTCACTGAAGACTGCTTAATGAATGTTGCATAAGTAAGTAAACTTCAAGTTCTCAAGTTTCAAAGCATGTCTTAATCTAGATAAAAGTAAGTAGAGAAGTAAATGCTAGCAGCACTCCTGAATTATAAGAATAAAATGAGTTTTCCAGGCATGGAGACTTCCAGCTAGAATCGCGGCACTTGGTAGGTGGTAGCAGGAGGATCAAGCATTCAATGTCATTCTTGGTTATATACAGAGTTTGAGGTCAGCATGGACTACATGAGAACCTGTCTTTAAAAAGGAATAAAAAGTATTAAATAGAAAGCATGAAAAACCAGTTCATTTACTAAGAAATTAGCAACAATTATGTAGACATTTCCACTAAATATTAAATTTCCAGAAGCAAAGAATAAATATTCAAATTTTAGGTGAAATTTAATATTATGAACCTTAAAGTTCATATAAGGTTTCATTTAAACACATAGGCAAAATAAGTTCATTATCGTGTTTGCATGCATTCATAAAATATCCAGAAGCTCTTTGTAACACATTTCTGGAAGATGGTCTCCAGCCATTGGAAATTACCTAAATTTAAAAAAAATCAAAGCACAAAGCAATTTATCAGTCCTTGTCTAACGTTGTCATATGATCATAAGGAAATCACATGCTAGATTACTTTAAATACCTACCAAATAAGATAAGGGAAACAAAAAGAGAAATATAGCTATCCATGACAGCATCTCATCAGCCTCAAGCTCTGCCTTATGTGCCACACATCTGTTTTCTCTTGGAAGTATAAAATTGGCATGGCCAAACAGACCCTTGATCCTAGGATCATACAAGCACTGTTCTTGTGCCAAGGTGAGTATCATAATGAGTGAAATTATTCCCCATATACTCATACAAGGCACCCTTATAGATCTCACTATTGTTTCTTTAAAAGGCAAAAGAATTATATGATCTGAAAAGAAATCAGAGTATTGTAGTTCTTTCTTCAGTATCCAACACATATATGCTTAAGTTGGAGTACTATATGTTCAAAAGCATATCCAAAAATTGTCAAAAATATTAATTGTACAAACAAGAAGATAGATTACATGTGGGATGGAATGTGATATATATCAATGAATGAATTTTTGCTGTTTTTTTCATATTGAGAGAGGTCACCTCATTTTGAAAAAAAAATAGAATGGGGTAGCAAGAAAGCATCAATGTTGGAGAAATTCTTTACGCACAGAAGTACAGAAAAGAAGAAAGTGAGCATGGACTGCAGTGTGCAGAAGTCCAGGTTAGTCATACAGCTAGAAGAGAAGAAGTGGGTGGAAGAGTTTGTTCTTTTAGAAGGTAAGAATAAGACAACACGTACAAACACCCAGCATCATTTTGTGGCAGGAAGCTGAGGGTTTGGTTGTGTTTGTGTGGCTCCCTTTTGAACCATGTAAGATGGTCTGATTCAAGTTCATAGGAATTGGATGGTATGTGTTGTGATGAGACATGACTCAGAAGTTAAAGGAGCTGGCTTGCAAAGGCTGACCCAGGTTCCCAGATCTGAGGTAAACCAGGTACACAAAGAAACACATATTTCTGTAGTTAGTTTGTAGTGGCAAAAGGCCCTGGCACGCCCATGCACAGATATCTATCTATCTATCTATCTATCTATCTATCTATCTATCTATCTATCTCTTTCTCTCTCTCTCTCCCTTAAATACAAATATTTTCAAAAAAAATTAAAAACTAGCTGGGCATGGTGGTGCACGCCTTTAATCCCAGCACTCAGGAGGCAGAGATAGGAGGATCACCGTGAGTTCGAGGCCACCCTGAGACCACAGAGTGAATTCCGGGTCATCCTGAGCTACAGTGAGACCCTACCTCAAAAAAACAAAATAAAATAAAAAGTAGAATAAAGCAAAGACTTTGGAAAAATAAGAGAAAGATAATCATGGAGAATGCCATACAGAGTGGGAATAGAAAATCTGTAATGAAATTTCAGAATGCCCCACTTCTTAGATATGAGCTTGCATTAAATGAAAGAGTGCAAGACTTTGATGCAATCAGGCCTTTGTATCTGTGTATCCTGCATCCCTAAATTCAATCAATAGTAAATAGAATCATTTTTAATTATTTAATTTATTTATTTGAGAAGGAGAAAGAGGCGGGGGGGGGGGAGAGAAAGAGACAGGAGAGAGTGGATGTACCACGGCCTCAAGCCACTGCAAACGAACTCCAGCAACGTGTTCCCCCTTGTGCATATGGCTAATGCGGGTCCTGGAGAGTCAAACCAAGATCCTTTGGCTTTGCAGGCAAATGCCTTAACCGCTAAGCCATCTCTCCAGCCCTAGAATATTTTTTAATCATTCCCATTAAGCATATTCAAGTGATATCATGCCAATCTTCTATACCCAATACAGTATAACAACTATTTAGATGGTTATTACATTGTGTTATTATTATAAGTCATATAGAAATGAATTAAAATATACAGAAGCACTTTTGTAAGGTAGGTGCAAATAATTTTATATAAGGAACATGAGCATTTATGGAACATGTGAAGGGGAGATCCTGGAGCAAAGTCTGCATGGACACCAAGGAATGACTGGATTGCCAAGCAGGTTGGATGGAAGAACAGATATTGTTATTGATAAGGTATTTGAATCAATTGAACATTGAATACAAAACAGATGAAACAAGACAGAAATGACAGAGAGAAAACCATTTCCCTAGACTAACACATTTTTAGCTTACGACAATTACAGTCCCCTAAGGCTGATGTAACAAACTGCCAAAAGCAGATGCCTTAAAACAATCCCTAGGGACATTGATTCTCTCAGCTTTGGTAACCAGACTCTAAAGTCAAGTGTTAGCATGGCTGCATCCTTTTATTATCTAGCTTGAAGGAGTTTCTCGTAGTCCTTGGCACTGTGGTCTGCTGCTGCATAATACCAATCTCTGTCTTCACCATTATATGGATACTGTCACTCTGTATATCTGTGTCTTAACTTACAAGGACGCCAGTCATACCTAATTAAGAGTGTATCCTACTCCACTATGAACTGATTATAATTTAACTGCTTGCAAAGACCCTACTTCCAATTAACAGCACATCCTGGAGTTTTAGAAAGGACATGATTCTTTATTGCTCCCTCTTCATTTACTACCCAGATCTAATACATACAAAGTCCAAGTAATTGAGTTTATTATAGGATATTCCCAGAGCCCATCCAATCTCTCCATACTGAATATGACTGGAGCAAACCACAAGCCACCATCCTTGTTCTGGTTGGGTGACTACAATTTTCTTGGACTCTATCCCAATGCTATTCACATTTTACTAGGACTATCTGAAAATGCAAAGTGAATGATATCCATACTCAGCTGTACTAGCCCATTTCTATTGCTCTAGCAAAGCAATGAAGACGAATTAGTTTATGAAGTAAATAAAGTATATGAAGTAATAGCTCGTCAGTGTTGGAAATTCAAGAGTATGGCTGCATAACAAGGCAGGTGGAATTGTAGAGGTATTCAAAAGGAAGTGCTCAGAGAGTGAAATCTGAATCCAGTGACTACCTAGGGGCCAGTTCTCTTCCTTTTTTGATAACCACTCTTGTAACAACTCTAGACCCCTAAGCATAAATCATTCACAGTGGACCTGCACTGGTTATAGAAAAAAGGGTTAGAATAACATAAAGCAGAGAAGGGTGGTGGGTAAGAAGACAATTTGACAAGATAACCATTTTTGCCTGTGGGTTGATTGAGGATACTAGTTCAGAAAATTAGGTTAAGCAGGAATTGGAGGTACCTAGTGTTATAAATCAAGGTTTTAACACATGTTTTGGAAAGTGGAACAGGTTTTTGTTGGTTTAGCATGTAGCTGTTAATTGATTCACTTTCTTTATCTCTCTTCCTCTGAATTTCCCAGACCTCGTCATTGAATTGAGGACATCTCAGTATTTCTCTTCTATATGATCATTCTTTTGGTACATGTCACAGGGTATTCAGTTGTAATAGCTTGCTTATTATCTCCAATATTGAAAGTCAAATCTTAATCCCATATATCTCATGAATACAAAAATTGGCTGAAAGCCGGGCGTGGTGGCACATGCCTTTAATCCCAGCACTCAGGAGGCAGAGGTAGGAGGATCGCCAAGAGTTTGAGGCCACCCTGAAACTACGTAGTGAATTCCAGGTCACCCTGAGCTAGAGTGAGACCCTACCTTGGGAAACCAAAAAAATAATAATAATAATAAAGGCTGAATTTGGGTTGAACTTAATAATCATTATTCCACACTGAATATGTGCTGAATGGTTTACTGGCTTCTATTCAGTCTGCATAAAATTACTCTTCCCTGGGCACTTATCATGTAAGTACAAAACTGTACCTTGGAGACCTTCTAGCTCTGTCATTTGCTTAACCACAAAAAATTGTTTTATTGAACATTCCTTCCTTCTTTTGTATGTGCACGTAAAGTCATAATGTCTATACACATAGCAACAGTAAAAACTGACTTTTAGGTCCTCAACATTCTGCCAAGTGGAAGGGACTCCATGCAGCCTTCTCTGCTGTTCTACATCAGCTGATGAAGGTTTAATTGTAACAGGAGTTTTCCCCATTGAGATGGTTTCTATTGATTGTCAACTTGAAAGGACCTAGAAATCATTCAGGAAACCAGCCCTTTGACATTTCTGTGAAGGAATATCTAGATTTAGTTAGCATCTTGCAATGCCTGAGAAGGATTATCTTGGTTAGCTTAACTGAGATTGGAAGATCCACCTTAACTGTGGGCAGCACCATCCCATGGGCTGGGGTCATGTACTGTATAAAAAGAAGAGAGTAGGCTGGTCATCAGCAGCATCTTTCTCTGCTTCCCCACTGTTGGCCAATTAAGATGAGCTGCCTATGCTCCTTCTGCAAAGCCTTCCCTGACATGATGGACTGTAACCTGGAGCTGTGATCACAATAAACCCTTCCCTCCTTAAATTCCTTTTGTCAGGGTATTTGATTTCAGCAACAACAGGGAAACAAATACATTCCTTTAGTGCCCTATACTGAGTGTCACAATGCCAACATTAAAAACAAGTCTCACCCAACATCAACAAAATAGTCTTGGGCTGGAGATATGGCTTAGCAGTTAAGATGCCTGCCTGCGAATGTAAGAACGCCTGTTCTACTCTCTAGGTCCCACGTTTAGCCAGACACAAAAGTGACGCAAGCAGGCAATGTCACACATACGCACAAGGGGGAGCATGTGTCTGGGGTTTGTTTGCAGCAGCTAAGAGGTCTCTCTCTCTCTCTCTCTCTCTCTCTGTTCTCTCTCAAATTTAAAAAAAAAGTCTCAGCCATTTTGAATCTTACTGGGCTCTGGAATAAATTATGAGTTTTCCCAGCATTTAAGAAAATGTCTGCTTCATTTTATAGGGAACTTGGATGCATGATTATTGGAAAAACAGATTTAAGATAGATAGGAGCACCCTGTATAAACTTCTTTCATACACACTCAAATGGGAAAATCAGTAGTGCTAAGAGCAGACATGTCTGATATGATTGCAGAAAGATCTGCAATGATTATAGCATTCACACAGCTCATCAGCATCCCCCACAATGCTTTGTAGGAAGCAGACCCTCCAGGCTGTACTGCCATTGCTCACACATCGACTGCATCACAAAATCATTACACAATGAGCTCTGGAAGAATGCTGCCCTGCCCCCTTGAGTCTGCACATGTGAGCCTGTGGCATTATTTTCAAAGGTATCGGGGAGGAATAAGGCAATATGGAGCAGCCCTTATGTAACCAGCCTCTGAAAAGATGTGCAGAATAAGAAATGAAGACATGGGAAATCAATTCCAGACAGACATTTCTTCTCCTTTAGATCCAAATGTATTTAAGTTTTTGAGATGAATGGGTACAGAATCATAAAGGGATTATAATAGAGATATCTGAATGAGTCAAGAAAAACAATAGATTCTCAAAATAAATTGTAATTGACATTTTTCTCTAAATGATTTGTCAAACAATTCACAGATGCATGACTGTATTGCACTGAATATAAGCATCCTAAGCCCTGTGAGATGTGGTGTGGAGGTAAATTAAGTTGCTTTCCACAAAGTATTACAAACTTTTAACTCAAAGGGGAAAGTAGCAAAATGATTAAAATATCAATGAAGGAAAAACTGAGGAGCTGCTGGTAACAGAAATACCAAAATAGGGAAGGAGAGACGGCTTAGTGATTAAGGTACTGCCTGCAAAGCCAAAGGACCCAGGTTTGATTCCCCAGGACACACATAAGCCAGATGCACAAGATGGCACATGTGTCTGGAGTTCATTTGCCATAGTCAAAGGCCCTGATGCACCCATTCTCTTTCTCTCTATCTCTCTCTCTTCCTTATCTCTCACTCAAATAACTAAACATATAAAAAATACAAAAAGCTTTAATTTATGAATAATTATAATTTTCCTTCATTTAGATTGTCCTCTGCTTTCTCTAGGCAAAAATGGCCAAACTGTGTGGGGGTGATGATGCCCACCTGAACTTTTTGTAGTTTGGAGGCTAAATGAAGTCTTTTGTAAACTAAATGCACCCACAAGAAGGATTGCCTGAGCTATATAGCATTAACCTGTCTCAAAAAGTAAAAATAAGGGCTGGAGAGATGTCTTAGAAGTTAAGGCACTTGCCTACAAAACCCAGGTATGACTCCCCAGGACCCACGTAAGCCATATGCACAAGTTGGCACGTAAGTCTGGACTTTGTTTGCATTAGCTAAAGGTCCTGGTGTACCGATTCTCTCTATATATCTGCCTTTTTCTCAGACTCTCTCTCTCTAATATAAATAAATTTAATTTTTTAAAGTAAAAATAAGAGTTGCAGAAAACTGTTGTACTGAGTACAATTTTACTTATGCATCTTTGAAAATTTTATTCATTTTTTGCATGTGTAAGCATATGTGTGTATGGTATATATGAATATTTGTGTGCATGCTCATATGTGCATGGGCACATGTGTGCTTGTGTGCATATAGGTTTGGTTGATGTCAGGTGTCCTCCTTGGTCACTATCTTATTTTATGCTTCAGGGACTCTCACTGAATCTAGAGCTCACTGATTCAGTTAAGATAGCTAGCCAGTATGGGTTTCCAAAATTCACATTCCATCGCACTCTTTCTGCATGAATTAGGACAAAAGAATCCAGTATGTAGTGACAAGAGACCTCAGCCACAATCCCATGGAGAAGCCATCACTCCCTTAAAGACCAGGTGCCAAAGGTTGATGTCAAAGACGCCTCTAGAAACATGATCCACATCTGGGCCTTCTCCCTGAGGCTTACCATGTGACTTTCAGGTAGGCTATAAGGATTTTCTGTGCTCATCCAAATACCATAAGTTCAAGAAATTTTGGCCTCACCTTATTTGTTTTTCCTTCTGTGGCTACTTGGTAACCTTTAACAAAAATAACAGGAAAAATAATGGAAGACCAATACCTAATAGCCCCTACTTTCATGAACAAAATCCTTGGAGGCTCACTTTGTGTTCCTTTGCAAATATTTGCTATGCTGCCCTAGTTTAAGATGTTTCAGAATGCTGAGCTATGCTAACAAAATTAATTTGCTCAGTATATATGTCTCTGTCAGCAAGGCAAAGGCAAGTCCCAAGCCAGCTAAGGATTGCATTAAAAATTCCTTTTGAGTAGGTTTTACAGCAATGGGTCATGACCATGGTCAATTGCTCTTCTGTCTTCCATTGCTACCACTGTTATCTAATCCACTGCCACTGTGATATTCTGTGTGCCCATGTCAATAATACTAACCTTATATACTCATGTTGCAACTTGTTTAGATAATGGAGTGTTTTGCAGCCAGTATCCTTGGCCAATTCAAGTTACTAGATTGGAAACTGGAGAATACAGACATGCATGGATGTTCTCATTTTATTAAGAGCACCCTCCATTACATCATGTCACAAAGTTGAAGGTGTCCCTACCTCTGCTACCTCTCACGTCCTTTAATCCCATCCCCCAAAGCTTATCTCTACCCTTGCGTTTGCACTTTCAATCTTGGTGCACAGGTCTAGGTGCCGTATCCTGTAATAGGCAAAACAAGTTTATAGAGTTTACTTATGCCTTAAGCCCCATCTTTCATCCTTCATGCAGGCTTCTCTGACATGCCTAATCCTAGGACTTTTTACAGGTCTTCCTAAGGATGTCAATCACCATTTTTTCTATATGTTTGTTATTTTCATTCAAATCTTAGTCAATTCCGTTTCATAGCTGAAAATGAATCTTCTTTGTGAATTTAAGCTTATTTCCCCCCTCTAGCCTCCTTTATGCATTGAATTACAAAACATTGCATCCTCCTTATTGACTTGCCCTTCAAAAGCAGGTATGTTTCTAAGAAATACGACTTTTAATCTTCAGCGGCAAGATTTGAGGTCTTTTCTACACAGAAATGGATCTTCCTCTCCCAGCACTGCAATTTTGAAATCCCACAGAGAAACATAGTTTATAATCCATTAAGCATTATTAGCCCAAATGTTTATGGTCCTAAAAAAGATAATGCCCTACTGCTTGCATATGTTGTTTATCAGATTGTTTTCTTTTCCTTTTGGACTTAAGGAGATATGGAATAACAAAAAAACAAAACAAAAAAAAGGATTGGTTACTCACTTGGTAAGGAGAAAAAAAAATAGGTCAGAAGTGAGGATGAAAGTACCTAAAACCTAAGTTAAGTCATGGATGTTATCCCCTCCCTTCCCCCTATGGCTGGTTCTTCAGGTGACAACAGTGATCTCAGAGAGCTATCTAAAAAGGTTGCTCCTTTGGGTGTGGTCAATATTTCTCGTGGTCCAGCCACTGCTCAGAAGTAATGCAGCACAGACTGACACAAGTGGCTGTCAACTGGTTCTTCTGCAAGCCTGCCTGGGTGGACATCTTTGCAAAAATCTTATATTCTTACACCTTGCATTTGAAAGTGAGGTGCCTACTAGTCTGTTGGATGACAAACTTAAATTTGCTCTCTTTCCCATTCAGTATACTGATTATCTATTAACTCTCCACTTGATCATGATAATTGGAAAATGAAATGTCTGCATTCCCTAGGCATGAGAAATAAGCATGACAACCCAAACTAAACCTTATACTGTAATTCTAAAATATGCCATGAACTTGGTTATAAAGCACACAAATACCCTGATGTACCCTGAAAGGTAAGAGCGAGCTTGAATCAGACAAAGGTGTGTGCAAAGAACTATTAAAATGCACAATTTTGGTGGTTTGCACAAACAATTGCCAATAACCCAAACTGCTACAGATTTTTCTGGGCTGACCGGTTGCAAATAGCATATCTTAATATTTTCTAATGATTGCCTTTCCATTCATGAAAGGCATCAATTAATAACTGGAATGAGAGATAATGGCTTCTCAAAGTTCCATGATTCTCCTCATTTCTGGACAATTAGGTAAAAAAAAACAGTAATAATGTCATGAAGTATTCTTTGCTGTTTGCACAGCAGAAGCTAATGCATATAAAACGATGCATAGTTACCTCTGATTAAAGCAAGGAAATATTACTGAGAAGCAAAACAAGACTGAGAAGCACATCTGAAAACTTTCTGATAGCATTGGATAAGGTCTTTACTTTGATGGTGTGAAGAAGCACAGGTGACCCAGAGAGGGTGTACTAGAGCACATGCAGTCACTTTAGGAGTCCCCTCCCTGCTTCCTGAGCTGAGGCAACTTTGTAGTATAAGATTAATCCCTCATCTATGTGCCTTCCTGCCTTACCCCAACTCTCATTGCTACCCACCCTTTTACCAGAGAAACCCCAGGCCATTTGAGGATATTTCCTTGGGTCCTATCTACTGGTTCCTAGAATTTAGACTGAGTTACATGAAGTATGACCTTTCCTCCTCCTCTGAAAAGTTATAAAAGCAGGAAGCTTCCTTCTTGTACTTTGGAAGCTGAAGCTTCTTCCTGGCTTTGGTAGCCCTGACATGTTCTTCCACTATGTACGAATCCCTTCTAACAAACCACCCCCCTTGAGAAATACTTCTCAAAGTTTCTCTCTACCAAATGGCTATTTTTAAGTCCCTTTTCCTTTCTTTTAGTACTTCTTCAGTGTGGGTCTTCCAGGAAGCTGGGTTAGTGGCATTTGGTCATGATCCTTGGAAAGCTGGGCACCTGCATTGGAGGCATAGCTCCATCTTTCACCACCTGACCACAGTGTAGTTATTCAGTCTCCCTCTTTCTCCTTGATCAAATGGAAGCAGTTTGAAAATAAATAAATAAATAGAAGCAAAAGAGCTTTAAATGCTAACACCAAAAATGGAATATCCTGGGCTGGAGAGATGGCTTAGCGGTTAAATGCTTGCCTATGAAGCCTAAGGACCCCGGTTCGAGGCTCGATTCTCCAAGACCCACGTAAGCCAGAAGTACAAGGGGGTGCATGCATCTGGAGTTCGTTTGCAGTGGCTGGAGGCCCTGGCGCACCCATTCTCTCTCTCTCTCTCTCTCTCTCTCTCTCTCTCTCTCTCTCTTCCCCTGCCTATTTCTGTATCTCTCTCTCAAATAAATAAAAAAAATAAAAAAAGGAACATCCTAATTATTTATCCCCTTTGATCAACTTGACCACTTTCTCCTGACTCAAATATAAGTTGAAATCTCATGAAACTCCCAGTGGCTTATCATCTGATTTCTCTGTGATGTCATCACTCCCCATGAATTCCCACCCTGTGACAAACCCATATGCTACCTTACATTGGCTCCAGGCATACCTAGATTTGTTTTTCCTCTCCCAGGTCTTTATTCCCTATGCTATGTTCCTCCTCTAAAGTGAAAACTGTATTTCACTATTGCTCTGAGAGCATCCAACAGGAGCTCCTTCCTGCATCCTCACCCTGAAACCAAACAAATCATTTCTTTAGTCCTTCTTCCTAAAAGCATTGCTGTTGTCATCTTGATGTCTTGTCACTGACTAAAATATTACCGTTATGAATTCTCTTCATCCTGTGCTCTACTGCAATTGACACAATCCACATGATTTCCTTGTACATATTTCTTTATTTTATTTTATTTTATTTTTTGAAGAGAGAGACAGAGAGACAGAGAGAAAGGGAGAGGAAGACAGATAGAGATGGGCGTGCCAGCAGCCTCTCAGCTGCTGCGAACGAAATCCAGATGTGTGCGCCCCCTTGTGGTCAAGTGCAGCATTGCACCCTTGCATCACTTTGCATCTGGCTAAACGTGGGACCTGGAGATTGGAACCGCTGGAGATTGGAACCGGCGTTCTTAGGCTTAGGAGGCAGGTGCCTTGACCACTAAGCCATCTCTTCAGCCCCCCTTGTACATATTTCTTAAATTGCCCATGTCAGCCTCATACAAGGACAGTCCTTTATATTCTCTACTGCATGATGGAAAATAGACACTGTTGGTTGCCTTCCATACTGCCAGAGTTTTCTTCCAGTCTACCCTCCTTGCAGCTGCAGACTGATGTTTCTTGAGCTGATAACTGGTTTTGTTGGATCAGTACTCAATGTCCCTCAAAGGTTCTTCTTTGTCTTCAGTAGAATCCAAGCATTTTGCCACAGCATGAAATTGCACCTGGCCAACCTCCCACTGCTTAATGGAGCAAAAATCTAAGTAGAATCCATCACCAAATTTGCACCAAGGTGATACCTCCCATGAGTTGCTCCCCTCTAGTGATGAAACTAAGAGGCAACCCTAACATGGACTCCTTTATCCATACACTTCCGCCTAAGGACTTTGGTGTCTTGGATAAATCTACTCAAGAATTTACCATGAGTTAAGATGTATCTATCCAACTTTCTCCCTCACTTCACGTCAGATTTCACTGTGATAAGAAAAAAAGTGCTGTGTATCTCATGATCCTTCCCTATTTTTTGTCTTATAAGCAAATAACTGGTAGCTTAATGCATCACTTGTTTAAGAGAGTCTTCTTATGCCTTCTCTAAAATGTCATTTGATGTATTTGGAGTTTGTTAACTGACATAATACATATAAAGATGTTACTGCTGGGTCTCACATGAGGAAGTGGCTCCCACTGTGGGATCTCTCTATAGCTGAATGCCTATGGCTATAGAGTGAGCTACCTGCTGCTACCCAGACTTTATGTATTCATTGTGCATTCCATCTAAGTAAATCAACAGGTTTTGTCTTTTAATTTTTGAACCAAGAGGGAAGGACAGGTCAAAGAATCACGAGAAACATTGTACTGAATCTATTAGAAAAATCACAAGTGATCAGTGTTTCTATGTAGACTTTCCACATTAGCTTGAAAATGACTCACAGTTGCCCCTTAGTGATGACAATATTGCATTCTATCATGACTCTAAGGCCTTCAGAAAAAAATCAAGGCTGATGTTTGTTTTTATCTTTTAAATTACATTGACTAGTAGTCATTACAAAGGAAAAATTGGCATTTGTTAGCATCATAGTAAATCATAAACATCTATAATATAGCTGTGGCTACCATGGTGACAAATGCATAGATAATAAAAAAACACAAGTGAATCATATTGCTTTTGATGACCTTTCAGAAGGAATATCCAAAAAGATACTTGAATTGCCAGAACACAAATATAACTGTTGTGCATATACATATACAGTACCTAATTCTTTGTAACTGTTTCTCTCTTCTCACTCATGCAACAATATTCCCATATGATTCATCCTAGTTTTTGCATATGTGAATAGTTTCTCTTTCTAGTGCTGAATATTAACTTATTATAAAGGTATAGCAATTTGTTTTCATATCTACTGACTCATTAGAGGGCATATGAGTTGCTTTCATCTTTTGGTTATAATAAATAAAACTGTTTGGGGAAAAGGTTGTAGATCAATGGTAAAGTGCTTTTCTACAAAAAAAAAATTGTTTTGGGGTGGGAGAGATGGCTTAGTGGTTAAGGTGTTTGCCTGCAAAGCCAAAGGATCCTGGTTCGATTCTCCAGGAATAAGCCAGATGCACAAGGGGGTGCATGCATCTGGAGTTCGTTTGCAGTGGCTAGAGGCCCTGGCATGCCCATTCTCTCCCTCTCTCTTTTCTCTTTCTCTCTCTCTCTCTCTGCCTCTTTCTCTCTCTCAAATGTGTGTGTGTATATATATATATAAAATCAGTTTTAAAAAAGAAATAAAAGTTGAGTATTTTAGGGAAGATGTGTTTTCATTTCTTTCTCTTTTTTTTTTACAGTGCTATGAAATGAACTGAGGGTCTCACATGACTACTAGCACTCTACCAAGGATCTACATCCCATAGCTCATGGTTTCATTTCTCTATGGTAAATATAGAAGATGATATTGCTACAACTTATGACATGCCTACATTTAACATTCTATGCAGCTTCCAATCTGTTCATCACTGTGTGGATTTTGTATTTATTTCACTCATTGCTTTCCTATATTGGAAGGTAGCACACACCAATACAGCTTGCCCAACACACTGGCTCAAGTGCATTGAACAAGTAAATTATTCCTCTTAAATTTGTTTCCTAGATTTAAAAATGAAGCAAATGGTGGTTCTTTTCAAGTTTCATGAGAGCTGCATGTTGATATTACTGGTCTACACACAGCAAATACTCAAGAAAGATCATTTATCACCTACAACAGCATGAGAAAAAGGCATATTTAGCCAGACATCAAAGCATATACCCACAATCCCAGCCCTTAAAAGGGGAAGGCAGAAGGATGACAACTTCAAAGCCAATCTGGGCTAAAAAGAATATATAGTTGAAAAAAAGAATATATAGTTTTTTAAGCTCAGTATATATTTAGTCAAGAATTCTGGACAATAAACCTTTTGAAAAGACGAATGACTTTAGGGGCTGGAGACATAGTTCTGTCAGTAAAGCCCTTTCTGTGCAAGCATGAGGACCTAAATTTGGATCACTAGAACCAAGTAAATGCTAGATATGATGGCACATGCCTAAAACTGCTGTTCTCTGGAGGCAGAGACAAGTGAATCCTCAGGGCCAGCTGGCTAGCTAGACCAAAGACAGATCATGTCTCAGTAAACAATGTGGTGAGTGATTCAGGAAGATTCCTGCCATTAGTTTCTGCCTGCTCTGCACACATACACACATATACATAAGCACTTGCACACACATGTGTGTGCCCATACACATACAGACACCCATACATACATGCATACATACATGCATACATACCACACACATATACAAAAATGGGACAAAAGAATATTGACAAAATAATTTTTAAAGTAAGTAACTCTTTATTTATTTAAGAAGGAAGCAGATACAGAGAGAAAGGGTGCCCCAGAGCCTCTAGTCACTGCAAATGAACTCCAAATGCATGAGCCACCTTGGGCATCTGGGTTACATGTATACTAGGGAATTGAACCTGGGTCCTTGGGATTCACAGGCAAGTACCTTAACCATTGAGCAATCTCTCCAGCCCAAAAGTATGTAATTCTAGACAATACTGAAATCATGACAGTAAGGACAGAATTTAAAATTTAAAAATGTCACTCTTATTTTTGTCTTAAGAATTTCTAATAAAATATTATGTTCAAAGGTTTTTTGGGGGAGGAGGGTGTTCAAGGTAGCTTACTCTTGCCCAGGCTGACCTGGAATTCACTATGTAGTCTCAGGGCAGCCTTGAACACAGAGGCTGGAAAGATAAGTCAGTAGTTAGAAGTGCTTGCTTGCAAAGCCTGCTAGCCCAGGTTCAATTCCCAGTAAACCATCTAAAACCTCACAGGCATCCATTTGCAGCAGCAACAGAGTCTGCGCTCGCTCTCGCTCTGTGTGTGTGTGTGTGTGTGTGTGTGTGTGTGTGTGCGCGCACATGCATATGCACACACACAAAATAAATAAATAAATAAATATTTTTAAGGAGTTTTTGAAGCTCCCTTTGTTAGGTAGCTTGTTAGATATTGCCAAGATTGAAGGTCATTGCGGAGAAGTTCCTTCATAATCAGCAGTTCATAAATCCCAGAATGGAATCTGTACGCCTCTAATTGTTAGCCGGTCCTAGAGGTCCTACTACCTACCACCTCTAACAAATATATATATATAAAGACAGAGTTTGGAGGAGGAGAAAGATTTATTCAAGTCCAGTCTTGGGAAAACAGGGTAAAGACTGTCATCTCAAGAAAGGTATTCCTTGTTTTCTAGAAGATCTCATAGGGGAGATTATGGGGTAATGGGTAGACTATGCCAAACTTGGCAGTTTTTAGTCCTTGGTCACATTCTGTATTGCAGAGGCTGGTTCTCTCTCTTCCTTAAAATATCATGTGCCATGATAGCTACAATTAGCCCAGAGACCATGAAGGTAAGCAGATCTTTGTTGAGGCCCATCAAGGGAAAGCTATTTCCTTTTGATAAAACATGACTTCTCTTTTTTATAAATTCAGTTTTATTCTCTCTTTCTTAAATTCCTTTTAGTCTCCTCTGTTATGATTACTGATCAAATAATAGGATATGACAATTCACCTCCAGCCCTGAGGTTTGAAGACATGACATATTTACTGCCTGAAAGATCATAAGACTGGTACCTAGATAATGGTCTTGGTAAATAACAAAGATATATCATTATCCTACCCATAAAAGTCAATACAAATGGATTTGTTAATCATCTGGATAGGAAAATAATCCTCAGGAAAACTGTCTATGGTGGTTTGAATATGGGAAATGATTCCAAAGTGTTTGAATACTTTATTCACAGCCTTTCCGTATAATAAACTTTGCTTCCTCTCTACCAACTACTTTTCCTTGTGCCAGAAAGTAATATGAAAACTGCTGGAGGGAAAAGTATCAACAACCCTACACAGCTGTAGACCCTCTGTACTTCATCAACCGACCTGAAAGGCAAAATGCAATATGCACTGGTGTAATAGGAGGAGGAGAGCTATGGGAGTAATCAATTGCTCTCTGCTTGGATTTGAAGCTCCAACAGGAGGGAAATCATGCCTGATACTGAAAATCTGGTCAAAATTTTGTGGCTCTGTCAAACTACCTTGTTCTCATAGATCCGAATATCTTGTATCTTTGAACATAGAAGTTTCTTTTTGCAAAGGATAGAGGGGAATACAGAGATGCATGACGGCAAAGTTACCAATAATAAGCAACTAGCTTGTGCTTTGACCTAAACATGACATCTAAGTCACTCAGGGAACCTCACGGAAGAGTTGGGGGAAGAAAGTAAACAGGAAGATAGGAAATGAGACTACTGAATGCTGTCTTGCTACACTCATTGACTCACAGTAGATGATTTTTCCTGTACGTAAATGGGCCTGTCATCATAGATGACTAAGGGGTTCCTGAGATCCCATACATCCCAGAGTAAAGGAAACTGATGATTGCTTCTTAGAGAAGGGATCTCTCTCTCTCTCTCTATTCCTAAAGAATTTAATATCTTAGGAATATATATATATATATATATATATATATATATATATATATATAATTTATAACATAACATATTATATATAATAAATGATTTATTCTCTTAGAAACATATATATTTTAGAGAGAGAGAGATTGAGAGAGAGAAAGAATGGTTTACCAGAACCTCCAGCCTCTGCAAATTGAACTCCAGACACATCTGGCTTACATGGGACCTGGGGAATTGAACCTGGGTCCTTTGACTTTGCAGGCAAGTGCCTTAACTGCTTAAGCCATCTCTCCAGCCTGTAGAAGAGAATTCTTTAATGGGATAGCCACTGGGGCAGTGCACATTATCCAGTGAATAACTCCCTACCCATGATTATGCAAGTGACCCTAATTAAAATTAGTAGGTCAAAAAATTAACAAGGCATGAAAGTAACTGGGGATCTAATGGCAAGAAGATGGGTTTCAGTGGGAAGGGAAGGGAAGGGAAGGGAAGGGAAGGGAAGGGAAGGGAAGGGAAGGGAAGGGAAGGGAAGGGAAGGGAAGGGAAGGGAAGGGAAGGAAAGAGGAGAATTGGGAGAATGGGATCAAAATGCATATGTATACATGTATGAAAGTGTAAACATAAATTAAAAGGAACAATTTAAACATATGATAGCTGTGGCAGTTACCTTTGTATTGCTGGACAAAAACTTGACCAGAAGCAACTTACTGGAGGAAAGGGTTTATTTCCAGTTTACAGATTCCAGAGGAAGTTTCATCATCCACAGCAGAGAGAAAAGCCAAAAACAGTAAGCGTGAACAGCCAGAGCTCAAACTGGCTCTCCACATACCTAGTAGGACTGAACTCAAGATCTGCCCCCAGTGACACACCTCTTCCAGCCAGACTGTGCCTACTGAAGACTTAAGTAGGAAGCTTGATCTTAATCAAAAATATCTCAGTCTGTGGGAAGCATACATTTACATTCAAACTATCACAGTTGCCAAACATTTGAATCAGTTCAGCTTAAATAGACTTTACATAGGAGGGACAAAGGGTTATGATAGATTTAACCAAAGATGAAAACAGCTTGATGAAAGAAAAGTGCAGGAATAATCTTGTCTTAAGATGCTAATTCGACACATTTTCATTTCTGCCCCGGCTCTTTCTCCTCAAACTCTATTCTCTTGGGTAGAGAGAGACAGGTGAAATATACCATCCTGTAACTCAGTTTCACTTGAGTATCAGGCTGTCACTGCCAGCTACCTGACTGTGGGCTCTCAGATCTTTGGTAGTTTCATCTGGCATAAACCCATTGCTCTATTTAAGCCTCTTCCAGCTGGAATATGCTCGGGAGAAGGTCATTGCCAGGCACTTTTAGGGTATCGGTTGGGAAGAACCTAAAAAGAGACTTCTCAGGCTGTTGCCACCTTCTCCTGTACAGTACAAGCTTAGATCTGCAGCCCATCTCAGGGTTTAGCAACCTGAGTGTCTCAAATAAGTAGAGGGCTGGGAAAGTGTTCAGTGTGCAGAGAAGACTAAACATCGAACGTTCTTGTTTGCTATTTAATTTTTAAATACATGTAGAATTTATTCAGATTGCATTCAGCCATCTCTGAAATAATATATATGAGATCTAATGTGTGTCTTTTGTTCCATTTGCTTTGTTTCTTCCTTTTTGTTTGTGGCAGCTCGATTAAAATGTAATTTGCATTATCATGCAGCTTACCCAAGTAAAATGTACAATGTAATTGTTGTGAGTACATGCACAGACTTGGGCTGCAATTGTGGTGATCAATTTTAAAGCATGTGATCACTTCCAAAAGAAACCTCTGCATTCTGCCTAGTCCCATTCACAAATATTAGATCTGTAGATAAATGGTCAAAGCAAATTTGGCAAATCTTTCAAAAGTTACTATATAGCTCTTCCTGTTCAAGGTATTCTCTCTTCTCCCTTTCTACTGCTCACATTGACAAAACAGTGTCTCATCTCTGGTGTGAAATCTTAGGGAAAGCAAAATACTGACATCAAGAAAATTTACATTACAATGTTAAAATTCAAAAATTTAACTGATTGGAAAAAGGGTCAGCATTTTCAAGACAGAATCACCTTCTATTGGCCCAACTCAGTTCTCTCACACACAACCCCAGCCTTTCCCTGTAATAAACCTTGTTTATCCAAATAGGAACCTGTCAAGTGAGTCATCATTTACACAGTCTTTGAAAATATTGCATAACAAAGGTGCACATCTTTTTTAGTATTTTATTTATTTATTTGAGAGAGAGAAAGACAGAGAGAGAGAGAGAGAGAGAGAGAGAGAGAGAGAGAGAATGGGTGCATCAGGGCCTCCAGCCACTGCAAATGAACTCCAGATGCATCTGCCCCCTTGTGAATCTCACTTTACATGGATACTAGGGAATCAGACATGGGTTCTTTGGATGTGCAGGCAAGCACCTTAACCATTAAACCATTTCTCTAGCCCAGAGGGTGCACATTTTGATTACTGAGTTTAATTGGTACCCTTTTAAATTTTGTGCCTTAAGCAAGTAACTTTATCTCTTCCCAGCCCTAATACTGTTTTCATTTTAACCTCTTTCATTTTGCCCTTTTTCTTATGAATTAGCAAAAAATATTTGATGCATAGGGAGGTTGGTTAAAGGAAAGTGAGAAAATTAAATGATCCACAGTCTGGGCCATGATCCCAGTAGTAACTCAGTACTGAAACTGTGTGACTAAGAAACACACAGACTTTCGGGCTGGAGAGATGGCTTAGCGGCTAAGGCGCCTGCCTGCTAAGCCTAGGAATGCTGGTTCCAATGTCCAGCGGTTCCAATGTCCAGGTCCCACATTTAGCCAGATGCAAAGTGACGCAAGGGCGCAATGCCACACTTGACCACAAGGGGGCACACACATCTGGATTTTGTTCACAGCAGCTGAGACACTGCTGGCGCGCCCATCTCTGTCTCCCTCTCCCTCTCTATCTCTCTCTGTCTCTCTCTCCAAATAAATAAAAAATAAAAGTTTTTTTAAAAAAAGAAACACAGAGACTTTCTATGACCACGAAGCTCAACCAGGACATGGCGAGTCATGCTGTGCTATGTATTTTTTCCTGATCTTGAGATTAATATACATAGAGAGGTAGTACAATTTCCTGATGCAAGCTTATTTATTAATTAAGAGTATGAAGGAGTATAAAAAGCAGAGTCATCTAGGAAAAGTTAACCTGGGACTTTTTTGGTGTTAATGTGTTCATGTGTGTGGGGGCATGCACATGCTATGGGACATGTATAGAGCTCAGACATCCTCAAGCATCAGTCCTCATGTTCCACCTTGTTTGTGGCACAGTGTCTCGTTCACTACTGCACTCACCAGGCTAGCTGTTCCATTGGATTACAGATGCTCACATTACTATGTTTGGCCTTATGTGGGATCTAGAGATTTGTTGCAGTCAGGTTCACATTGCTGGCAGAAATCACCCGACCAAGAGCAGCTTTGGGGGGGAAAAAGGTTCATTTTGGTATACAGACTCAAGGGAAAGCTCCATGATGGCAGGGGGAAATGATGGCATGAGAAGAGGGTGGACATTACCCCCTGGCCAAATCAGGTGGACAACAGGAACAGAAGAGTGTGCCAAACGCTGGCATGTGGAAACTGGCTATAATACCCATAAGCTCACCACCAATACACAGCCTCCAGGAGGCTTTAATTTCCAGTTGTCATCAGCTGGGGAGACTAGCATTCAGAATACCTAAGTTGATGGGGGACACCTGAATCAAACCACCACAAGATCCAAACTCAAGTATTTTTGCAATTGCATAGCAAGCACTTTATCTTCTCAGCCCAATGCAGGAAAAATGTAAAGAATAGAACCTATAGGTACTCAAGAAAAATAGCAAATGTTAAATAACTCAAAAAAGCTGTTAGTTGTTGCTAAAGTTTGTTTCTTGAATGCTCCCCAAAGGCCCATGTGTCACATGCAGTTGGGATCTTCAGGGGGGTTATTGACAGTCAGTGAAGTATTTAAGAAGTGGGCTCTGGTGGGAGCAAGTTAGGTTACTGAGGGGTGTGTCCTTGAATGGATTTTGGAACACTGAGTTCATAAGAACACTGTGTTTTATTTATTTATTTACTGTGTTTTATTTATTTATTTATTTATTTGTTTGTTTGTTTGTTTATTTATTTATTTTTGGAGAGAGACAGAGAGAGAGAGAGAGAGAGGGAGAGGGAGAGGGAGACAGCTAGAGATGGGCGCACCAGCAGTCTCTCAGCTGCTGTGAACAAAATCCAGATGTGTGCGCCCCCTTGTGGTCAAGTGCAGCATTGCGCCCTTGCGTCACTTTGCATCTGGCTAAATGTGGGACTGGGAGATTGGAACCGGGTTCTTAGGCTTAGCAGGCAGGCGCCTTAACCGCTAAGCCATCTCTCCAGCCCAGAACACTGTGTTCTTTCGCTCTGTATTCTGCCCACCATGAAGTGAAGAGTTTTTTCTCTACCACATGTTCCCATCATGACATTTCTGCCTCACTACAGGCCCAAAGCAACAGGGTCAACTGTCCATGGACAGAGTCTTCTGAACTCATGAACCAAAATAAACCTTTCCTCCTTTAAAGTTAATTACCTGGGGAAATTTTGTTACAATGATAGAAATTTGATTACAACATTTTGTGGAATCTGAGAATATTGAACACAGAGAAGCATGGAATAAAATGGGAGTGAGGATAGCTAAGATGTTACTCAAAGGATACAAAAGTTCATTTGAATGGAGGAATAAATTCTAAGGATCTATTATGTAACTGTGATTATATTAACAACAATGTGTTATATTCTTAAAAGTAGGCAAGAGTAGATTTTGTATTCTTATCTTAAAAAATCAAAAGTATTCACATAAATAATATGCTAATTAGTGTGACTAAGCCACACCAGAAATATACACACATTTCAAAACATACATACATTATAAACATTTATCAAAATATAGACAATTTTATTTGCAAAGTGACTAAGAAACTATTAGTTATGTATTACTCATTCTAATGAACTCTCTTTATGTAATAACTAACCCACTATATTCTCCCCACCAACTAGTAGTTATTTCAACCTGATAGGTTTGGTGAAGAAACCCCATAGGGTAGAGGGAATAAATCTTCCAAACAGTCATATTTCAAGAGTTTCCGTTAGATCAACACAGCTACTATCTACAGAGCTTTTAGAGATGGGGAAGGGACACATCAAAATGTGAGTTTATGCTCAGAGTATAGCAATAATGACAGTTATTCTTAGCAAACGTAAATGATACTGAATCTCCTACCTTCGTTACTCAGGACACCAGGTGGTTAAAAAAAAGTCTAGGGCCAAGAAAATTGCTCAGTGAAGGTACATGCTTACAAAGCCTTTTGGCCCAGGTTTGATTTCCTAGTACCCACATATAGCCAAATGCACGCTGTGGTACATGTATCTGGATTTCATTTGCAGTGACAGACCCTGAAGGGACCATACTCACTCTCTTTCTCAATCTCTCTCTCAAATAAATAAATAAATATTGTTTTTAAGTCTGGGAAAATAGTTCAGTCAATGAAGTGTTGTATGAGGACCTAAATTCAATTGCCAGGCCCATGTTTAAATTCTGGGAATGGCAGCAGGTGCCTGTAATCCCAGAGCTTGGAAAATAGAGACAAGCAGATCCTTGGTGCTCAATGGCCAACCAGGTTAGCCTACTTGGAGTTCCAGGCCAATTAGAGATCCTATCTGAAAAAAAAAATGTGGATGGCACTATTCACAGTCAGTTTCACGTTTCTGGGCTGAACTTCCAAACCAGACACAAGTTATGGGAGGAAGGGATTTGTTGAAGCTTACAGATCCAAGGGAAGTTCCATAATGGTGGGAGAAGCTGCCCCCTTCACACAGAGAGAAAGACCACCAGCAGCACCACAAGGAAGCACACTCCAGGAACCCCAGGCAGAGCTCAAGCACTCTGCATATCTTTAGTCTGGCATTCCAGATCCACCCCTACACCTTAGGGCTGGACCCTAGGATCCACCCACAGTGACGTCAAGTTACAAGCTTGAATAAAACTCCTTAATCTATTAGGGGGCATCCATTCAAACTACCACAGCAAGTAAGGAATGACACAAGAAGTTGTCATCTGGCTTTCACATACATGCACACACATGTGAATGTGCGCCTGCCCTCTTTAGCATTTGTAAGTACAGTTTGGTGGCACAAAAGCCCTGCCACATCCATACACAAAGATGACATGGAACAGAAACAAATTGGGAGTTAGACCAAACTGTTTAGCATTTCTTTTGCATTATCTTGTCCATATTTATAGTACGAAAATACCCTGCATCAGACTCTAATCACAGGTGCTCTTCAAGACACTCTTTGTTGTTCCCCATCAAATCTAAGAAAATGTCATGGAGAACTGCATGGTTCCTACCTCACAAATGAAGAGGAAGTTGTTGATCATCTCACAAGACAGGTGCAGAGTTTTGGAGGCACTGATTCTTATGGAAAGCTGGGGTAAATACAAATTTTGTCCATACATTACTATCTAGTGGTTCAGCCCTTGTGTGTGACCCTGTGAACACACACACATTGTCTTATTTCTTCACGAAGACTGCAATTCCAGGAAACTTGGAGCTACTCCTGTAAACACTATCTCCAAGGCTGATACCCATGCATCCCTCCATGGTGTTACAGTACATCTCAGAAAGCAAGGTTTCCCTAACACACACAGTAACAAGCCTGCAACTTGCATGGCCCCAGCTTGGCATCTGATGACTTGATGGGGAAAAATAAAACAGCAGCTTCTTTTGTAAGGACAGTCAAATCTCCAGTAAAAAAAAAATATGACTGTGATGCAACTGTTGAACAAAATCTTTTTCTTCACTGTTATAGCCTTTTTTACTATTTTGTCCAGAGTTTTTGTTTCTTGGTGGTGCTGGGATTCAAACCCAGGGCCTTCCACAAGAAAAGCAAGCATTCTGACCACTGAGTTACATCCTCAGCCATCATTTTTATTTTTAATTTTAGGAAAAAATCTTCTCAAGCTTTAAAAATGTTTTTTTTTTGTCTACATATCTTATCTTCCTTGAGAGTTAAAAAGTTATTTTGTGTCATAACTGTCTTTTGGACAGGAGCTTTTATATCCCAGGCTGGTCTTGAACTCCTGATTATTCTGCCTCCACCTCCTGAATGCTAGTATTATAGCTGTGTATCAGTACAGCCGGCTTCCTAGATACATAACATAATGGTTCTCAGATTTTACACCATCAAAAAATGTCTACAATGTGCTGATTGAAAATGCAGCTCCCATGCTGGGGAGATGGATCAGTGGTTAAAGGCACTTGTTTCCAAAGCCTACTGGTTGCTGTTCAATTCCCTAGAACCCACATAAAGCTGGATGCTAAATGGGGTGTGTATCTGTGATCCCAATGAGTCTATGACAGTGGGAGGTGGATCCCCGAGAATCCAAAGCTTCTGGGCCAGCTACTCTGGCATTCATTTTCAGTCTGGCAGTTCCTTTTCAATGATAAGAGACCCTGCTTCGAACTAGGTATAGCACAGACACCCCAAAGTTGTCCTCTGACCTCCACATGTGTGCCGTGGCACATGCACCCATACACACAAAATAAAACTTTTTAAAAATAAAATTCAGGGCTGGAGAGATGGCTTAGCTGTTAAGGCATTTGCCTGCGAAGCCAAAGGACCCAGGTTTGATTCCCCAGGACCCATGTAAGCCTGATGCACCAGGGGCACATGCACCTGGCATTCATTCACAGTGGCTAGAGGCCCTGGCATGCCCATTCTCTCTGTGTATGTCTCTCTTCTCCCTCTCTCTCTCTCTCTCTCTCTCTCTCTCTCTGCTCACAAATAAACAACTTTTTTAAAGTATGCCTTCCTTTAAAAAGAAAAGAAAAGAAAAGAAAAGAAAAGAAAAGAAAAGAAAAGAAAAGAAAATTCAGCTCCTGTTCATCCTATCACACACTGAGCATGTGTTCCATGAGAATTGCATCATGGAGGAGGAAGTATGTAAAAAACAGCCCAAAAGCTCTGCAGTTATCTGATAATTCCCCAAGGTTCCTTCTTCTCTCCATAGAGTAAGAACTGGGTCAGAGGTCTTGGACAGCTAGCACTGAGCTACATCTCCACTAAACAGAGACAGATACTGTGGTAGCTTGAATGCATGTCTGCCATAGACTCTGGTATTTTATTCAAATTTATAATGTGGGTCTCCAGATGCCCAAAGGTGTGTTTGGGGGTCCATCTGAATTCGAGCCCAAAGGTATGCAGAGAGTTCTGAGCTCTGGCGGATTTTTGTGCTTGGTGCTGTTTGGTTTTGTTTGTTTGTTTGTTTGTTTGCTGGCTGTTTGGTTGTTCTCTCTGCTTGGACGTATGGAAGAAGTTTCTTCTGCCATTGATAGAACTTCCCCCTGAATCTGCAAGCTTGAAATAAACCTCTTCTTCCCATAAACTGTCTGGTTTGGATGTTCTTCCCAGCAACGTGGAACGGTCCACAACAGGTACCAAATGAAGTTATGTACTTTTCTCTCAAATACTTGTTTTGTGTGGTGAATTACAAGCCCTCTTGAACAGCCAATCTCAGAGCTGGGTAGATGGCTTAGATAAACTGCTCACTTCTCAAGCCTGAGTACTAGAGTTTAATTCCCAGACCCCAAGTAAAAAGCCACAAACTGTGGTGGGCTTCTGTAATCCTAGCATGCTGATGGTGAGATAGGAGGTAGAGACTGGAGAATTTCCCAGAAGCTCACAGTGAGTGCAACAAGGAACAGAGTGAGCTCCAGAGAGAGAAATCCTATCTCACATGAGGTGAAAAGTCAGGGGCTGACCAAAACTTGTCCTGTGACCTTCACATGTGTGCCATAGCATTTGTGTGCCTTCACTCACACACATACATGCATAAGTTCACACACACACACAAATAAAAATAGAAGTCAATCTCTGTGGATTTCCTGTATTCCACATGGCTGCCTACTTTCAACACTTCCACTGAGCTCATTTCTAATTTCAGATCATGACTTTTGGGCATAATTAGCATTCTTTGAGGACTATGGAAAGACTCAGACAAAGGTAATCTCCTAGCAAGATGTCATCAGAAAGGAGAGATAGAGGCATTTAAGATGAAAGGCAGCCTAGAAACCTAGCCAAACATGTAGATGTAGCTCTTTGCAACAGCCCTTAAACTGTGGCTTCTTTCCCATAGATTGAATGTGTTGAGGTCAGTTCAGGATCCAGCCCAAAGAGGAACTGCAGGGCTCCTTCTGAACCCTGTAATTATCTTATATCTCCAAGGGACCACTCATTTTGTACTTCACTCTTTGATTTTTAAGGAATTCAGTCCTATTTTTGACCAGCTTGGAAGGCACAATTAATCTCTGTTATATAGTTACTGCTGGGAGATGATATTTAGTAATTATTAATGCCCCAGATTGCAACCTATTTTGTTGTTGCCCAATAAGTTTGATTACTGCTGATTACTGTAAGCTACACCAGATCCCAGGTTCACTGAAAATACATACAAAACCTCCTCAGCCTCATTTCCCCTTCCACACACAAAAAATAATGTAAATAATGACATGCAATATATTGCTTCTGTCTGAAAGCACAAACCATATGCCTAGCCTCTTTTGTGCATGTGTGTACATGTATGTAATCATGTTTCTACATATACATGTACATGTGCATGTGCATATGGAGACCAGAGGAGAATCTCAGGTGTGGTTCCTTCAGGTACCATCCCCCTTTTTAAAAACTGGGTGTTTTACTGGCCTGGAATGTGCCTAATTAGGCTATGCTGGCTTGCCAGTGAGTCTTCATTCCCAATGCTTTGATTGTGAAATCTAACACTTTTTTTGAGAGAG
This sequence comes from Orientallactaga sibirica, assembly GCA_036365145.1. Lineage (NCBI taxonomy): Eukaryota > Metazoa > Chordata > Mammalia > Rodentia > Dipodidae > Orientallactaga > Orientallactaga sibirica. Next base: position 5,509,387 of record JAEOAD010000982.1, read on the forward strand.
AGAAACAGAGAGAGAAGGAAGAGGCAGAGAGAGAGAGAGAGAGAGAGAATGGGCACACCAGGGCCATTTCAGCTGCTGTGAACGAACTCCAGGTGCTCGCACCCCCTTGTGGGCAAGCGTGACATTGCACGCTTGTGTCACTTTGTGGCTGGTTAAATGTGGTACCTGAAGACTCAAACCGGCATTCTTAGGCTTGGCAGGCAGGCACCTTATCCACTATGCCATCTCTCCAGCACAAAATCTATTACTTTTTTTTTTTAAAAAAAGTAAGAGCAACATGGATTACAGGGGATAAACATACTTATTTAAGTGACTTTTTAAAATGTTTATTTATTTATTTATTTATTTAAGAGCAAGAAAGAGGCAGACAGAGAGAATGGACATGCCAGGGCCTCTAGCCACTGCAAATTTGAACTTATGATCCATCCCACTAGTGTCTCCAAAGAGCCTACAACTGACTGTTAGCTGACTATATCATGCACAAGATGCACAAGGCCCCATATCATTGGATGCTTAGATGCCTGCTCCAGACATGTGGAATTATGAGCCTTCTGGGAAATGCTTGCCATGGTAACTTATTCTGCAGGCTGCCTCTCCACATAATGCCCTGAGATATTCAGTTATAGAAGGGAAGGTTAGCATGAACCAAAATGATAAACAACCCCCATACCTCATTCCCTCTATTTGGGCATGTTAAATATACTATCACCAAAAATGTAGAGAAGATGAGTGCCTGAAATTGTCCCAGATCTTTAAGTTCTAACAGAAAAACAAACTGACTAAATTTAAAGAAATTAGGAACAGAGATGCTGTTTCACACAAGTCAGACCTGCAAGAACATGAACTGTGTAATAAAACTAGCACTGGAAGAAAACTGAAACCCATACAGATGAATTATGGAAAAGAGAATTGCTATGTTGTCACTGGAGGCAACTTTGAAAAATCTATTAAATTAAAGATAAATTGTGGTCCACAAAGAAGAAAACATGCAGAGGTTTACCACAGCATTGCTTGCTACAGAAAACAGGTAAAACAAGCAAATTCTAAAATCCAGCATTAAGGAAATAGATAATGATGCATTATGAAGTGCAATGTCATGAGACAATTAAAACAAAAGTAACCTTGAAACCACTATATTGAATGATGTGGTGGTTTGAATTAGGTGTCCTCCATAAAGTGGTGTATTTTGAATGCTTGTTTCCCACTTGATGGCAATTTGGGAGGTGGAGCTTTGTTGCTGGGGCTAGACTTTAATGTTTTATTAGCCCTAGCTTGCTAGTATTAGTTCAGCACACTCTCCTGCTGCTGTTATCCATTTAATCTTTGCCAGGAGGTGATGCCCAGCCTCTATTCATGACATGTTTTCACCAGCCATCATGAAACTTCCCCTCAAGACTATAAGCCAAAATAAACAACTTTCCTTCCATCAGCTGATTTTGGTCAGGTAATTTTGTGCCAGAAACAAGAAGGTAACTGCAACAAACGTGAATAAGAAACTAATTGTCAAGTCTTTCACCTCCTCTAGCCAGGCATCTGGAGATCCAAGTTACAAGCTTAACAAAACACCTGAGTCTATGAGGGACATGCAGTCACATTCAAACTACCACAACTAGAGAGCCATCCTCCCAGCTCTTGGATTATGACACCACACACAGCTTTTATGTCAATACTGGGAATCCAAGATCAGATCCTAATGCTTATGCAGCAAGGACTTTACCCACTGAGACATCTTATTAGTTGAGAGAGGTCCAAGCTTCTTAAATAGATCACCAAGAAAGGTCAAATGAGTGCATGTATTTGGCATGCCTGCACATTTGAATGTCCAGGAAGCTGCAAATGCCAGGGAGGTACTGGCATTTAGATCGCCACTTACACAGTTACTGAAACTCCCAGCCTCAGGATCCTTCCATCCTTGGGATATGAGAAAATACAAATGATTAATTTCAAGAAACTATAGAATATCATTACTCCCAGAGAAATTTTCCCTTGTTTAGGTCTTGATATGTTACCTCAGAAGTCCCAGCTTGTCTATTGACTACATCCATTTGTAACAGGGATGCACCAAGATTAATATATTGACATTGTACAGTCAATGCTATCTGAGTCCCTGTTATCAAAAGTATAGCCCTCCATGAGAAAAAAAATAAGAAAATGGCATAAAAGAAGGGGTGCAGAGAGTGTTGAGCAGCAGAGACATTTATATAGGCTGAGCAGGAAATGCAGAGTTAAAGAAAAGCAGTGAACATGTGTTGGCAACAGGAAAATTGGATCTCTGGAGGTGGAGACAGTGAGGATAATGTTGTTTCAGGATTACAGGCCATGGTAAGTAAGCCCGTAGCCGCCGCTAGCACACGCTTCTGCTGCCACAAGATTCTGCTTCACTCAAGATCAGCATCCATTCAACTTTGGACTGAAACCTCTGAAATCTTAATCCAAAATCAATGTTTCCTCTTTTGCATTATTTCTCTTGTTATTTGTCATGGTGATGAAAAGTCTAACATATTAGCTCATCACTAATGACACAAAAACATGAGGATTTTAAGGATGAGTTTGATCTTGTCAGAGAAAGACCAGAGGCAGCATTAGGTCTTATCAAAATCATGTGGAAAAAGGATTCTCTGATTTTAGCTGTTTTCCAGAACACAACAGATGAGTGTGTGCTGGCGGGGAGGTGTCTTGATCCTCACTGTTTCCAAGGATTGTATGGTTTGGATAAAGTTTGACATTGTCACTATCCAGGAAGAAAAAGTCAAAAGGATACAGTCAACAGACAAGTTGAGACTTCTGGAGGTAATATATCAAGACCTAAATAACAAGGGGAAATTGCTCTTAATTTGGTCCCCAGAAAAACACAGAAATGAGTCCAAAGGTATTTTATAGTTCCTTGACATTAATCACTGCTGTTTTCTCATGTCCCGAGGATGGAAAGATCACAGAAGTTATAGTAACTGTGTAAGTGGCAATCTAAATGCCAGTACCAGCCTGGCATTTACAGCTTCCTGAACATCCAAATGTACAGCAATACCAAATGCTTGCACTCTTTGGACTGTTTTGGATGACCTACTTGATTAAAACTGCTCCTTGCTTTCTCTGGTTGTCTTCCTGACAGGATTTAGAATCATCTAAGAAAAGAGCCTATGGCTATGCCTGTGAGGGATTATCTTGATTAGGTCAATTAAGGTGGGGAGATCTAATTTAACTGTGGGAAGCATCATCCTATGGGCTGGGGTCCTTTCATTTTTCTCTTACTCTTGAGTTTCAGAAATGTAACTGGCCCTCCTTATCCCTCGGACATACATCCACTGATTCACTCAACCACATATAAAAGTAATGCATTTGTGCTGAAGATGTAGAGAATATTTTTGCATGTCAATGTTCCCTAAACAATATAGTATAACAACTATTTGTATAACATTTACATTGCAATATATCATCTAGAGACCTGAGCCACAGTTCCCCCCCACTCCTGGTTCCCATACTCCCAGTTCCCCAGGCACTGGTGTGGGGCAGATGGGACCCTGAGCATGTGTGCTATGGAGAACACTGGAAAGAACAAAGTTACATCAATACATCAAGAGAATAGAGCCTCTGTTCTGCCATGAGATGGGTCACCTCCACCTCATCTGCCTGGGCCCAGAAGTCATTATCTGGGAAGCAGTGACATGAATATTGCTCTTATGGCTAGTCTGAGACCCAGTTCCAGGGAAATGGGACAGACACTGTGGTCACTCAAACCCCATCAAAACAGAGGTCCAGGGTCTACAAAGAAAGCAACACTAAATCAGATGTTTATCTTGGTCACCAAGGTTCAGGGAATATCACAGAAGAGGAGGTGGAAAGATTTTCAGAGCCTCAAGAGAGGTGGGAATAGCCTGAGACACCATGTTTCCCCCATCCCTGCAGAGACTGAGGCCTCTTGTTCACCACAATGAATAACAATAACCTCACCGAAGACCCCCAGCAGAATTAGGGTGGGGGAGTAGGGGTCTATGTGTGCAACATTTTTATTTTTAAAAAATCAAGAAATTAAATTTAAAAATAAATAAGAAAGATCATCTAGAGGCATGTGGAGGAATGTAAACAGATTACATGTAAATATTACATGATTTTATATAGGGAACTTGAGTATGCTGGGGTCATGGTATACACCTGGGATTCTGGAACCAACCCACATAGATGCAAAGAGATGACTATGTTGTATAATCCCTCTATAAGCTGTCAGTCCTTGGGGCTAGGGATGTAGCCTAGTGGGTAGAGTACCTGGCAACACTAAACACTGATTTGATTCCCAGCACTGCATGAACCAAGGGTGATAGCACACAACTATAAACACAGCACTTAGGAGGTGAAGAGAGGAGGACCAGAAGTCCAAGTTTATCTTCAGCCAATATACTGAGTCTGAGGCTAGATGGAGCTCATGATATCCTGCTTCAACAACAACAAAAAAAATAGTCAATGCTTCTGAATTAGGACCTAACTAGAAGTTAGCAGGAGGTTGGAGGTGTAGCTCAGAGGTAGAGCACTTGCTTAATATGCACAAGGCCCTAGGTTTTATCCACAGCACCAAAAAGAAAAACAGAAGAAAGGGAGAAGGAAGGAGAGGGAGGAAGAGAAATCAGTGTGTATTTGACAGGAATGGATTCATGAGAACAAAAGAAGCAAAGCATCAAAGTTTTACCTTTGGGATTTATAACTATGATGATGCTGTGGTCAGAGGGAAATTTGGTTTGGCTGAGACATTTCTCTTTCCAAAGCTTGACTAACTTCCCTCCATCAATCTTGCAATGCCTTGTCCCATGTCACTATTTATCAGGCTTCTAAGTAACAGGGCTTCATAGCCCCTGACCCTGGATGTTAATACTGTGTTACATCTCAATCACATCTAAATTGAATATTATTTTTCTTCAAATGTATTCTTTCCACATCATAGTAGTTTAATTTACAAAAGGTAGCTTTTACCAGAGGGCCCAAAAATATCTTTTCCAATGCAAGATAAACTTCAAAAGCAAAAACAATGGTATTGGCACTTATAATCATTAGGATTTTTAATGATTCACAAATCAGATAATTACTTGGGATTTCTTGTATTTATTAAAAAGTAATAGCAAATGGCAGAACATAGCACAATTTAGAATTCGTGTCACTTTCATATGACCAGGGATGAAATAAAATAATCACTACGAAAATACATGAGTAGAATTGCAATGTTCAGTAGTATTTTGCTATTTACACAGGCTATTTGAATTATGAATTTAAAGTAGATGAGCATTAAATCTATCACAAAGAGAGCAAACAATCCTATTATCTTTGTCATTAAAAGCCCTCGTGTATCTGAGAGATGGTTCTATTAAACAAGAACAAGATCAAAGGATGTAGGTCATACCTGAGGTTGTAGATACTCAGATCTCTATCTAACCAACTACTAAAAGGGACATTTCCTGCATAGTTTTGTATACTCATTATAGAGATGAATCTTGTTTCATGAAGGTCGATTTTACAGCTTATAACACGGTGTCCAACAGCAGAATCCACCAAAGTTAGTAAACAAAGTGCTTTAAGCTTCATTTAGATCTATTTAATTTATAAGGTATCTCTGGAATATATGCAAGCTATTTTTAATTTTTAGAAAAATGAAATTGCAAGGCACACTCCCCCAAACCCCTTCCCACCACTACTCTGACACAGGGTATGAGGAAAGAAATGTAGTATATACCAATTTTTAGCACAAATGGAAAGACTGTATGCCAGGCAGGTTGGCACACATGGAAAATCACAGCACTCAGGAGACAGAAGCAGGAGGAATGCAGCTTTCAGGCTAACCTGAGCTGCATAGTTAAACTTGGTCTCAAAAAATGAGCAATTGTGGTTTAAATGTAAATGTCCACCGTGGGCTCATGTGTTTGAATACTTGGTCCCCCTGGTGATGATCTTTGAGAATGTTGTGGAACCTTTAGGAGATGGAGCCTGCCTAGAGGGAGAAAAAATCAGATCACAGGGGTGGGCTTTGAGGTTGTATAGCCCGGCCGCACTTCCTGTTTACTCTCAGCTTCCTTGCCTCAATGTGATGAGCCTTATCTGCCATGCTTTCCCCACCATAGGGGACTATATCCTCTTGAAATTATATTATCAATTAAAAATAAACCATTTTCTTCCTTAAGTTTCTTCTGATCAGGTGTTTGTCACACCAATGAGAAAGTAACTACCACAGTAATCGAAATCCAAGAAATTTTCACCTGTTATTTCCAATAACATCAATGCTATTCCTGCCACTTTAATACACACTTGCTGCAAAAGGGAAGATGGTAAAAGAATGAAAACCACTTCTTAACAATTACTTGTAGTAGATTCTTCCAAGTAAAGTCTCCAAGTGGGAATTCGCTGGAAACAAAACCACTTAACACTTATATTAATGGCATTTAGTGTGTCAAAACTAAATGGGAGTTTGGGGAGGTTTGCAAGTTTTATTGTATACAAAACATTACCCAACTATATTTTTGTAATAAAAAAGTTCTCTTGGGATTCTTTTAAACAAGAAAACATTAGATTTTAATGCACATCATAAATATAAGCAATACAGTCTCCTTAAATGAATAATATTTTACTTTGTTAACTCTTTATTAACCTTAAGCAGCTTATCTATAATTGAACCCCAAAACAGTGATTGAGTATTACAAAGTATGATGCTAAATGTCACAGATAAAAAAACTAAAATAGCACCCCTGTTGACTAAGGACTAATGATGGGGGAAAATACAAAGGCAATGAATTAACGTGAAATATGATAGATATTACACACAGAAGTACAAGAAAATGATACTATTGTTTAGTTTAGTTTTGTTTCTTGTTTTTTTGGTGGTTTAGTTGGTTGGTTGTGAATAGACCTGGGTCTCACTCTGTACCCTAGGCTATCCTAGAACTCGTTACGTAGCCCAGAATGGACTCATGGTATTGCTCCTTCTTCAGCATTCCAACTGTTACAATTAGAGGCATGAATCATCACAGCAATCTTTTATTCACTTTTTTTTAGGTAGGGTCTCAATCTAGCCAAAGTTGACCTAGAACTCACTCTCTAGTTCCAGGCTGGCCTCGAACTCACAGCAATCCTCCTACCTATGCTTTCTGAACGCTGGAACTAAAGGTGTGCACCACCACACCCAGTTCACTCCCAGATTTTGATTTGGTTTTGACTAAAGAAGATATCACAGAGAAAAGGAAACACAAAGTGATATAAAGAAAGACTTTCCATGTGTTTTAGTGGAAAGCATAGAGGCCCATATCCACCAAATGTCTGTGTACATTTCTTTCTGATTTATTTTAACATTAGGTTACCATCAATGATTTATTAACTTTCTATCTAAAATATTGCTCCTCAATGCTCTCTAAAGACACTAGCACAGGACTGGAGAGATGGCATAGCAGTTAAGGCACTTGCCTGCAAAGCATAAGAACTCATTTTTGAATCTCCAGGTCCCACATAAGCCAGATGCACAGTGATGCATGTGCACAATGTCGCACATGTGCCCAAGGGGGAGCAAGCATCTGGAGTTCATTTGCAGTGGCTGAAGGCCCTGATAGTCTATTCTCTCTCTCTCTCTCTCCCACTTTCTCTCTCTCTTTCTCAAATAAATAAATAATAAAACACTAGCATATAGATTCCTGAGCTGAAATACATAACTAATGTAGATAAATTATATACACTGCTATATAGATGATAAATACCTAGGTGATGACAGGCCAAGCAAGATATGCCCACTGGTGCAATAGTGACATGAATGTTATGGTAGTAACTAACCACTTTCTGATTTGATTGGAGGCCCACTTCACAGAAGAGAATTTATGGCTGGTAGTATAAACCTGGCCAAAAGCCTGTGGCTAGGGACATAGGCCCTGGAAGAACCTACTACTGTAGTTATGATAAATAGATAGCATGTCAAACTGCCTTCTAAATATCTGTATTTGTCCTTAAAGATTAGTACTGCTTGAAGCTTCAATCATAGAAGCTTCTTACTACAATGAGTAGTGGCTAATACAGAAATGCATAGCTGGCAAAATTGCTGAGAAAACTTTACTGTGTGCTCAGCCTCATACAGGACATCTAAACCACCTCCTCCAAGACTCAGGGAACCCTGCAGAAGATGGAGCTGAAAGAATGTAAGAGGAGGAGAATGGGAAATAGGGCTGTGAAATGCTATCTTCTGAGTATGACATGGCCATTACATTCATGAATTCACAGAAGCTGTGGCATACTAAGACCGAACTTTCCAATGCTTTACTATCAATGGGAGAAGGATAGCTGAGATCCCACACCTCCTGAAGTAGCCTAATGGCACCTAATGGTGGCTGTGAGCCAGGGAGTCAGGTTCATCAGCCAGTGTAACCAGTGATAAGTTGCCCTTTCCACAGCAAATAACTTTCCACCCACTATCATGCAAGCAACCCCAATTTAATTCAATGGGTTAAAAAAACGAGAAAATGAGAAAATAAGATGGGGATTAATTGGGAAGCAGAGGGTATTAATGGGAGGGGTGGAGATAAGAGAGGGTATTTGGGGGAATAAGATCAAAACACATCTCTTCCTGGAGTTCGTTTTCAATGACTAGAGGCCCTGGTATGACCAGTCTCTCTCCCTCCCTATCTCTCTTCTGTCTGTCTGTCTCTGCATGAAAAGAAGTATTTTTTTTTAAAGTTAAAAAGCAAAATACATTATATACATGTGTAAAAAGGTCAAAATGGAAAAATAACCATTTAAAAAAATACACAACAGAGAGAGTGCTTAAACTTATCCTACTCAGAACCCCATTTTGCCCAAGAAATTTTTACGTGATTCCAGGCATATAGGTATATAAAATAGATATACTAATCAAACATTTAGTGATAAATCAAAAGGATTTTTAAATTTTTATTTATTTATTTGCGATAGAGACAGAGAGACAGAAAAAAGAGATATTTAGTGATAAATCAAAAGGATTTTTTAATTTTTTAATTTTAATTTTATTTATTTGAGATAGGGACAGAGAGACAGAGAAAGAAAGAGAGAGAGAGAGAATGAGCGTGCCAGCCCCTCCAGCCACTGCAAACAAACTCCAGGCGCATGTGCCACCTTGTGCATCTGGCTTACATGGGTCCTGCGGAATTGAACCTGGGTCCTTTGGCTTTGCAGGCAAGCGCCTTAACCACTAAGCCATCTCTCCAGCCCCAAAAGGATATTTTTAAATGATGCTTTAGTATCATAACATTTCACTATTTACTAACAATGAAAATTTTGTTTGCTTATTTTTGCAATTAAATCTTGGCTGAATGTTTGATAATGCAAAATATAGAGCATCTTCAATGCTTTTCAGACTTGATTGATATATCAGCTTTATACTTGTCAGTGCTGAGAATACTGATTCACATAAATATGTAGTACAAAATGATAGAAATATGTTTAGGTCCATTTCAGAAATTGCTCAAAATTCTGTCCTAACCCTAAGAAAAAATTTATTGAGCAATTATTTTTACAAAACTTCAGGCAACAACTCAAATAGCAATCTTTAAAATCAAACATTTTAACACAATACAATCCAAAGAAATACTAATTTTCTACTTACCCGATAAGAAATATTGGCAGAGGAAATTAGAAGTCTCTGTTTTCAATAACTAAGTCATTATGTTTCTACAAGAGCAGAAATAAAACGTGTGTACAGTAAAAACAATGGGCTAGAGAGATGGCTTAGTGGTTAAGGCACTTTCCTGTGAAGCATAAGGACCTAAGTTTGATTCCCAGGACCCACGTAAGCATAATGCACAAGGTGGCACATGCATCTGGAGTTAGTTAGTTTGCAGTGGCTAGAGACCCTGGTGTGCCCATATTCTCTCTCTCTCTCTCTCTCTCTCTCTCTCTCGTCTGTCTCTCAAATAAATGAATTTTTAAGAAAAGCCTTTCATACCATGCAATATTCTTGAATCTGAGCCAAAGTGTTTCAGGCAGCATTTGTTGGCATGGCATTGTGTAGTGGGATAGAATTTATCACACAAATGCACATATTGTTGGAGTAATGCAACACAAGTGAACACTGCCAACAACACTTTGGATTTATCACACATTTGATTTTCAATTCATTTTTGGTCACTGCAAGTTCAGAAACCTTTTAATGTTGCCAAATTTTTCACAACCCCCACATTATGCTATATAACCGATGGTGTCACAACGTACAGGTTAAGAAGCAGGGTATTGGGCTGAAAGTATGGCTCAGCAGGTAAGGGTGCTTTCTTGCAAGGCCTAACAGTTTGGATTCGATTCCTCAGTACCAACCTAAAGCCAGGTGCACAGCGTGGTGCATGTGTCTAGAGCCGTTTGCAGTGGTGGGAGGCCCTGTAGTGTCTATTTCTCTCTTTCTCCCCCCTTCCTCTCTCTCTCTCCTCCGCTCCTCTCTCTGCTTGCAAATAAATAATAAATTTAAATTTAAAAAAGAAGCTGTGTATTAGAATGATTTTTGAAAAGTCATTTTTTGATTTGAGAAATGTGCATAGCAGCTACAGGAAAAAAGAAAGTAGCACCAGTATGTGACCTAGTAACAGTAAGGCTGCTGATGCATCTCTAACAGATTTCAATTCTGACTCCCTATACAAAGACCAAGTCATACTTCTAGCCATCCTAAAGAACCAAATATACTCAAGACTTCTAAAAAAAAGTGGCAAAGGTATTTGCTTGCAAAGCCTAAGGACCCAGGTTCGATTCCCCAGTACCCACATAAGCCAGATACACAAGGTGCCATATGTGTCTGGAATTTGTTTGCAGTGACTCAAGGACCTGCCATGCTCACTCGCTCTCTCTCTCTCTCTCTCAACTAAATAAAATTAAGTTAAAATTAAAAAGTGGAAATAATCAAATTCACTCATTAATCAATATTTAAGAAACAGAGCTGTGCATGGTGGCGCACACCTTAAATCCCATCACTTGGGAGGCAGAGGTAGGAGAATCACCATGAGTTTGAGGCCACTCTGAGACTACATAGTGAATTCCAGGTCAGCCTGGGCTAGAGCAAAACCCTACCTCAAAAAAAGGAAGGAAAAAAGGAAGGGGAGGGGGGGGGGAGGGGAGGGGAGGGAAAGAAAGAAAGAAAGGAAGAAAGAAAGAAAGAAAGAAAGAAAGAAGGAAAGGAAGAAAGAAGGAAGGAAAGGAAGAAAGAAAAGAAAGGAAGGAAGAAAGAAAGAAAGAAAGAAAGAAAGAAAGAAAGAAAGAAAGAAAGAAAGAAAGAAAAGAGAAACAGGTGAATGAAATTGTTTGGTGGCTGATTGTAAAGTATGTGAACAGAATATCTGAACATTTAATGCTAAATAATAACTATTAGATGTTTATACCTATTATACTAGAATTTATTTTTTCTTATTTCTTTATTTATTTAGAAATAGAATGGGCACTCCATGGCCTCTTGCCACTGTAAAAAAAAAATTCCAAACATATGTGCCACTTTGTGCATCTGGCTTTACAGAGTTACTGGGGAATCAAATCCAGGCCATCAGGCTTTTCAAGAAATTGCCTTTAACTACTGATCCATCTCTACAGCCAGCCCTTTCTTTTTCATTATTTCTCTCCTCCTTGCTTGCTCCTTTCTCTTTTTTTTGTAGAAGTATCAAAGACTGAAAAAGGAGACATGTACTCATAGATCATTTTTACAGCTCATTAATAATATATTAGGACACCGCACGGCTTTTGGACAGAGAAACACAAAGCTAATAATTTATGACTCAAGGCTTTCTTTAAATTGAAAGGATACCATCATTGTGAGAAGCTCTTTCCAAGAGCACATTCTTTCAAACATGTATCTAGCCAAAAACAACTTGAGGCACTGAACCATGTCTCAGAAACTCTTATGAGTGTCAGTGGCCACAAGCTTGGACCTGGTCTCTACCAAAACTATTGTATCAAATAGCTATGGCCACATAAAGAACCTTTCCCATCTCAGCATCTTAAAATGGTGATTTGCTTCGTTTGTCATTTCATGATTCTGAGGACTGACTGAGCCATTCTATGGTCCTCCCTGTTCTCACTCATGGTCATAGGCTGCTCTTAACTAACCTCACTCAAGCTTCTGGGACGTTCACCAAGGCCCATTGCACTTATCAGAGGAAAATACCCCAGTTTTCAAGAACTGCAGAGCTGGACCCTACTTCTGAATGATTGATACACAAAGAATTAAAGGCTGCTTTTGTATTTTATTGACAATTTTTCACACATGTGTATGATGTGTCTTGGTCATACTCACCTCCCATCGCTTCTCTTTACCTCCCCCTCTCAATGATCCCCTTCTTCCCCAGCAAGTTTATATTCTCCTTTAATGTCTTTTGAGTTTGTTGTCCCACCAAGTTTAATTAAGGCTGCTTCACTGTAGAAAAGCTATCCCACTATCCCAGAAACCATTAACTGCTAATATCTCCTTGGGGAGGGTTGGGGGCCTCATGCCTGCCCCATCATCCATGATGGAATGTTGAAAGGTCCAATATTGTGCCAATTTTGTTCAGGTAACAACAGCTACTGTGAGATCATGAAAACAGTAACATGCCATGACTAGAAGACAGCATTCCACAGCAACTCCCCTCCATCCTATGACTTTTACATTCTTTCAGCCTCCTCTTCTGCAATGTTCCCTGAGCCTTGGACAGGAATGATTTGGATTTCCGATTTATTGCTGAGCACTCAACAGTGATTTATTCTCAGCATCCAAGGTTGTTTTTAATCCACTTCTAGAATTTGAAAATCCCTCATGCCTTTTCTCAGCCCTGTTCAGACTGTACAAAAACTACTCAATAGGCTAAGGATTTCCTTGTCAGGTTCTAAGGAAACTGGAATTTTCTCAAGCAATTTTTCCCTAATTAAAAACCATGAAGGAAATCACATCCAACAGACTATATCGTAAATATAGTTTTATGTTTTTTACAATTTTACAATTGTAAAAACTGAAGAAAATGTCTAAAAGACAGTTAGTTGGAATAGGGACCCCAGTAATGGCAATGCTATAGATTTTAATATTTACAGAATCATCATTTGTAAAAGTTTCATGTTTACCAGTTTCAAAATTAACTAGTATACTTGTTTGGAGGTGCTGGGGATTAAACCCAGGGAATAACATATGCTAAAAGTCAACTATGTATAAATGAAGGCAACAAGATCTTCAGTAGTCTCTTTAATATCATGCATTAATCCCCAAGTAGTAAGAAATAGGCTGCATACTGCTGGTTTATTTCTTCCTCTATTTATGAGAAAGGATGCTGATAATGACCCATTATAATCTCCATATTGATAAATACCCAGTTTAGGATTTTATTGATAATTAATGTAATAGCAGATGTAAATTTCACCAGTTTATGACACATGATCAATAATAAATAATATTTAATATAATAATTATCACTGAGTTTTTCTTTTAAGTGTGAGTAGTTTTATATTTACTTGCAAAAATAAGATAATACATCTTTGCTTTTCTATAATATAAGAAAAAAGATGGAAGTAAGTATAGAGAGAGAGAGAGAGAAACAATGTGAGCTGCTTTAAGCAAAGCTTTCTGAGTGGGGAGACAGGCTGCTGCACATTTGACACTTGTCTTGTACTAGGGAGCATTGTATGCAGTTTATAGATACTAAAATATTAGATTCTCTCAATGAACTTTAAATTTGGGTACTTTAGGGACTAGTGAGATAGCTTAGTCAGTAAAGTCTGCACCTTGCAAGCATGGGGATATGAGTTTGATCACCAATACTTATGTAAAAAGGGTGGTTGTGGTGATACGTACCTGTAATCCTAGCACTATGAAGGTGGATATAGGGGATCCATGAAGCTCACTGGTCAACTACTCTAGGTTGAGGTTCAGCAAGACACTCTGCCTCAAAAAAGGACAGAATACCTGAGGCTGATACCTGAAGTTGTTCTCAGGCCTTTACACACACGCATGCACACACATACACACACGTATAAAAATATGTCCGAACTGTCATTATCTACATTATATAGATGGAGACATTGAGTATAGGAAAGGTCTGAATTATTAACTGGAAGACCTGTGAGTCAAGCTCAGCTGATTCTTCCTTTAGAATCAATGCTCTGACCTCTCCTGTCTGCCACTTGACAAGCTGGTTGACAATTTCTCCTTCAAGACACAGCATGTCCCCACAGTTAGTCATATGTGTCCTCTGTTAAATTAAAATATATGGAGAACGAGTGTCCAACAAAATCCTCCAGGTGACTTAGTCAAAACTAGCCTAAATACCAAAGATTAAGAGATGCAAACCAATTATAAACAGTGATTACAAGCCACTCTGAGTCATTGCTGTGAATGTGCAATTAGCTCATTGCAAAATGTGCTGCTTCAGAACTCTTGAAGGGTTGCAAATAAAGGAAAATGAGGGTTAAAGATTTACATGTTCAAATGCCATGTTCTCAAATTCTAATTTTGTCAAAGACAGTGAGTATTGTATGATTGCCCAATTCTTGCTTCTGAACCTGAACTAGTTAGTGACAAGGCACAGTTCCCTGAGAAAAAGTTTCCTCTCATGTAATATAAGAACAAAGAGAGTCTCACTTATTGTGAGAATAGAATATTCTTCATAAGAGTTTATTAATGTGTGTCTGTGAGAAACTGAGAAACACATTATGAGTCAAGCTTGATTTTGGTCTCACTTAAAATCATAACCTCTATGATTCATTTGAATCATACATTTATTTTTCTTTTTTCTTTATTATTGCCAACTTCCATAATTATAGACAATAAACCATGATAATTCCCTCCCCCCTTTCCCCTTCACAAATCCACTATCATATCACCTCCCCCTCTCAGTCTTTCATTTATTTTGATGTCATCATCTTTTCCTCCTATTATGATGGTCTTGTGTAGGTAGTGTCAGGCACTGTGATGTCATGGATATCCAGGCCATTTTGTGTCTGGAAGAGCACGTTGTAATGAGTCCTACCCTTCCTTTGGCTCTTACATTCTTTCAGCCACCACCTCCACAATGGCCCCTAAGCCTTGTAAGGTGTGATAGAGATGTTTCAATGCTGAGCACTTCTCTGTCATTTGTTCTCAGCTCTATGGTGCCTTTTGAATCATCCCATATGAAAAGAGAAGCTTCTCTAACAAAAGTGAGAGTAGCATTAATATACGGGAATGAGCGATAAGAGAAGTGCTTACTGGGCAGTTTGTTGAGTATAATGTATGCATTTAGCCAGACACCAGTAGGCATTAGACCCCTACGGCTCATGACCTTCCCATCATAAGTTTTCAGTACCAGGCATGAATTTCCTCCCATGGAGTGGGCCTTCAGTCAGATTAGAGAGCAGTTGGTTTTCCCCATAACAGACATGACACTATTGCAACTGTTGGCTCATTTGGCCTGGCTGTCCAAACTTAAGGCTTGGAGTGTCCAGGTTTTTTATCTCCACTGATGACTTCTCTCTCTCCCACAGGACTGTGTGAAGTGTAGCTTTTCCAGTTTTCTGTCAGCTTGTTCACAGGGAGGAGGTTTTCAGCTCCAGCAAGATTTCTTAGAGACCTTACAGCCCAAGCATGTTGAGTCTTCAGCAGTAGGGTCTTACCATGTATTCCTGGTGGGAAACCAACAACCTTGGCAATGGCCTGTAATGTTTTGGGGGCACCCAGGACCTCCCTGACCAATAACTCACTGGAAGAAGGTATCCCATCCCTGGCACTGAAATTTTTCTAGTAACATTCCATGGCTTCTTGGTGCACCATTGTCCAAAAAGTAGGTTTCCATACTGCTTATGCATGCCCTCTTCGATTTTAATTAACCCTCCCTCACCCTTTCTTTACTCAATCTCTTCCCTTGACCTCACTTAAGCCATTCCACCCCCAGTAATCTGTTCATCTACTTAAATATATACAATACCATCCCCTTAAGTCCCCCCTCTCCTTCTTCCCTTAAAAATGCCCCCCCAGCAGGGCATGGTAGTGCATGCCCTTAATCCCAGCACTTGAGAGGCAGAGGTAGGAGGATCACCATGAGTTCAAGGCCACCCTGAGCCAACATAGTGAATTCCAGGTCAGCCTGGGCTAAGAGTGAGACCCTACCTCAAAAAAAAAAATGTCCCCCATAGCAAATTGTATTCATTTTTCCATGACATTAAAAAGCATTGTTGAGGGTTGGAGATATTGCTTAGTGGTTAAGGCACTTGCCTGTGAGGCCTAAGGACACAGGTTCAACTCCCCAGAACCCACATAAGCCAGATGCATAAGGTGACACATGCACACAACATGACACATGCCCACAAGGTGGCACATGCATCTGGAGTCCAATTGTAGTACCTAGAGGCCCTGACATGCCAATTCTCTCTCTCTCTCTCTCTCTCTCTCTCTCCTCTTTCTCTCTTTCTTACTCTCTGTCATAAAAATAAATATTTTTTAAAGTATTGTTGAATTCAGCAACAAATAGCTCACCTCCTTAGGAAAGAACCTTCAGAAAAGCACTGCAAACAAAGAGCTATATATGTTAAGAGTTCAGTCCACAATCATCAATTCAAACAATAGCCAGAAAAGTTTTTGTTCATTATATAATGAAATTTAGAAGTGAAGTGAATTTAGGAATTGAGTAGAATGACTAATGACCTATAACTACATTTCAATGGTTTGACAAATGGTGTGTGTTTGGTAAGAATCAATTTCTGTTTCCACATCATCTTCCACTTAGTCATATGGCCCAAAGAGTGGAACACACTGCTTGAAACTTTTCTGTTGTGACCAGAGGCTAAGGATGGAGCTCAGTTGATAAAGGGATAGATAAAGGAATAAAGTCTTAGGCGCCATCCTTAGCACAGTATAAATCTGGTGTGATGGCACATGCCTCTAATCCCAGCACTTGGGTAGTGGAGACTGAAGGATTAGATGTACCCTAGCTACACAGAGAGTTCAAGACCAGTGTGGGCTGCATGAGACTTTATCTCAAAAGAAAATTCCTTTTCTAAATTTTTCTTTTGTGATCAAATGATTATAACTTTGGGAATGTTTCCCTTTAACCAGTGCCTGCAAAAAAAAAAAAAAAAAAAAAAAAGAATTGAGTGACTTTTCAACAACAACGAGCCTAAAATAGAAAAGCTTTATTTTTTTAATGGTCATAACCAAAGAGTTGGCTGACATAGGATCACATCCCCATTATGTTTAGCTTCTGTCAGACAGTCTGGCTTGTCTTGCACAAGCAAGCATGTGAATTGGAAATGCTCTTATCCAAAAAATAGAAATTTTCTTTCCAAGTTTTGAAAGCAAACTAATTTCCCCAAGTTCATTTCAGGATATTCAGCCAAACTGGAGATAGGATTATTAGAAATATATCATATGATCTGGCAAAATGTCAGGATATGGACCATCCACAGAGAAACAGCCAGACTCTTTGCTTATAATTTTGTGTAAGGCTAG
Organism: Orientallactaga sibirica; assembly: GCA_036365145.1. Taxonomy (NCBI): domain Eukaryota; kingdom Metazoa; phylum Chordata; class Mammalia; order Rodentia; family Dipodidae; genus Orientallactaga; species Orientallactaga sibirica. Next base: position 5,526,785 of record JAEOAD010000982.1, read on the forward strand.
CCTCAAAGAATGTGGAGGGAAGTCCATTATTTTTTTCACCTCGACCCAAACAATCTAGATGACCTGGTTGCATGGTTCTTTTGCCTTTTGCTCAAAAATCTACTGCATATCTAAAAATAGATAGATAATATAGAAAATGTCCCCTTGTTGCAGATATTTCATCTAATTTTTTAAATGTTATTATTTAAAAACAAGCATATGAGAAGATGTGACAGTGGAGTGTACAGCAGTATGAGACATCTCTGTCACAACCTTCACTGCACAGGGCCTATTGTGAACAGGTGGCAGAAAGAATGTAAGAGCCAAAGGAAGAGGAGGAGTGCTTTGCAATGCTGTCTTCCAGACACAAGTGGCTATGATATTCATGCTCTCATAGTGGCTGATGCTACCTACACGAGACCTTTATACTAGGAGGGACAAAAATGATGTCATCAAATTAGAAGAGTGATGATGAGTTGGATACAAGGGATTCAGCAAATTTTAAAAGTATTTTTCCCAATATAATAACTTATTATTTTATAAACATTCATTTACCTTTTCCTAGCAGGTGTACATTTAAGTATTTCAGCAACTTCTTTCAACATTTTCCATGAATCTTTGCTTTATTTTCCACAATGAGCTATTCTAAATAACAAAATTCAAACTCTCCAAAATGTATTTAAGAGGCTTCCCTTATAGCTGAGTTGACAGTGTGCTTGCCTAGTACACACTAAGCCTTAGGTTCGATCCCCAGCACCACATTAAACCAGATGTGGTAGCACATGCCTGTAACTCCAGTACTTGGGAGGTGGAGGCAAAAGTATCAGAATTCTTTTTTAAAAAAATATTTCTATTTATTTATTTTACAGAGTGAGAAAGAGAGAGAATGGGTGTGCCAGGACCTCTTGCCACTGCTTTATATTGATACTGAGGAATTGAACCTGGGCCAACAAGCTTTGTAAGCGAGTGCCTTTAACTGCTAAGCCAACTCCCCAGACCCAAGGATCAGAATTGCAATGCCATCCTCAGTTGCACAGTGAATTCAAAGCCAACCTGGACTATATGAAACACTATCTTTAAAAAGAGTTTAAAGAAAAATTTCAGCCAGTAATGTCTTCTTAAACAATAAACTTCTAGGGCTAGAGAGTTGTCTCAGTGGATAAATCAGTTGTATGAGTACCTGAGTTCTGGTCCCCAGATCCCATTGAAAAGTCTGAAGCTGTAGCAGGCGTCTGTAATCACAGCATGCCTACTGTGAGAAGGGAAGTGGAGGCATAAGAATTTCCCAGAAGCTGGAAGACTAGATAATGTAGCAAAGACAGTAGTGAACACTGAGAGATTTCTACAAATGAGATGGAAGGCAAGGACTGACACCCAAAAATTGTTCTTTGATTCTACACACATGCTATGGCACATGAGTGAAGACACACACACACACACACACACACACACACACACACACGAATGAAGTTCTAATAAAATCATATCTATTATTACAATACAAATACATCAATGACTGCAGAAAGGCAAGAAGTCAGTAGTGATACTGGTAAACACTATGGAATATGTTTGGAACAGTTGAGCCTTAGCGCATCCCTCAGAGAAAAGCAGAAGGAGCAGAAACATGCATAGATTTTAGTTCAAGCTATGCCCTTCTCTAGCTAAATGACCTTCCTCATCGCCTGTTCTCAGTCTGTAATGTTCTGGGTCCTTGGGGACACCATAAGGGAAAAACTCGTCGATGAAATGATGACATAAATTGTGGCTTGTCTTACTTGAGTGAATATTTAAGATGGGCAGGCTGATGCTAGACGAGGTTAGGCACAGATTCCATCTGCCATCATTTAAATGTGAAATTTTCCCCATGGAACTTGCTATTTCAGGAGATTGTGGAACCTATGGGTGGTGGGTCGAGCTGGAGGAAGTGGACCTCTAATGGGATAAGCCTTCAAGTTTATATCTGGACCCCACTTCTTGTCCTGTCTTTGCTTCCTGTTCTGATGAGATATGAGGAGCTAAGTAGTCCTAGCCGCATATTCCCATCACCATGCAGACACTTTCTGCTATGCCTTCCTTGCCCCGGAGGCCTATATCTTCTCAAGCTGTGATCAAAAAATAAATCTTTCCTCCCTTAAATTGCTTAAGCCAGGTATTTTATCACAGTGATGAGAAAAGTAACACACCATTGTACTCCGCACTTGTCCCATTCTGAAACGAGATACAATTAAGAACAGACGCGCTGTCTTGTTCGTGTGTGTATCTTCTTGTCCTGTACTATCTGACCTGTGATGTGTACATCACCAAGCACAGTGAATGGTGATCAGGTAATATTTCCTGAATAGGACTGGGGAGATAGCTCAATCAGAAAAGTGCTTGCCTTGCAAGCATACAGACCAAAGTTAGATCTCAAGAACCAACAAACAATGCCAGGCATGGTGACACGTGTTTGTAATCTCAGTGCTGTGGAGGTGGAAACAGATGGTTTACTGGCTAAACAGTCGATCTTGGGCACATGTGTTAAAGGCTTGGTCTTCCAGCCTGTGACACCATTAGGAGGTGTCAGAACCTTTAAAAAGTGGAGCCTAATAGGAGGAACTTAGCTCATTAAAGGCATGCCCTTAAAGGGGATATCAGGACTCTGGCCCTCCTCTTCCTCTTTTTGCTCCCCAGATGCTACAAAGCAAACAGGCCTCCTCAACCACATGTTCCCTCCATGTTGTACTGCACCATCACAGGCCCAAAGCCATAGGACCATGTGAACAAGGGCTGAAACCACTAACCAAAATGAGCCTTTTCTTTTATTTATTTATTTATTTATTTATTTATTTATTTATTTATTTATTTTACAGAAATAGGCAGTAGATGAAAGTGTGACTAACACAGGCATGGCAAGTGGGTCCTGGAAAAGGTCCAGGCTCCATATGAAAGCTAAGCCATCTCCCAGCATTTATCTCCCTGGTAATGTAGACTAAAAGGAGGCAAGTGTGAAAAGGTCTGAGGGCACCCTGGTAGATAAAAGAGTCTGAGGGCAACCTGCCCTGTTTGCAAAGAAAAGGAGGGATACTTCACTGGACAGCATTTTTATACATCCAAGAAAGAGCCATATATTGACAGGGAATGCCTAAGGAAATTTCTACCAACGTCTGGTAAACCTGTCCCCTCACCCAACACACAAGTCATGTCATTTATCAACCAACTTTCTTCGCTTGCAAGGATGCTTCCAGAGGGCAATAAAGAAGTCAAATTAGGGGCTGGAGAGATGGATTAGCAGTTAAGGTGTTTGCCTGCAAAGCCAAAGGACCTTGGTTTGATTCCCCAGGACCCCCCAAGCCAAGATGCACAAGGTGGTGCATGTGTCTGGAGTTCGTTTGCAGGGCTAGAGGCCCTGGCATACCCATTCTCTCTCTTTCACTCTGTCTCTCTCTATATATATTTATCTCTATATTATTAAATAAATAAAAATATTTTTTTAAGAAGCCAAATTGGCAAACCTCAAGAGTCTCTAAAAGATCCATCACCGTACTCACGACAGAGCATCTCTGAGAATCCATGATTGATGTTGCACTGGGATTTCCAGTAATCAGAAAAAATGCAAGGATTAGTGATCTAAATATGTTGTATTCAATTTTAAATGGTCTGCCATTGACCAGGCATTCTTCTTTGATGCACTTTTCTCCTCTCTTCTCTATTCTTGCTTTATTGATATTATACTTGTAGCTTTCCACTAGCCTCTTACAACTAAATCCTTTCCAAGGATCGACTTGGGAGATTTATATTTGACACCATGTGAAAGACATCCTCTATTGAGTTGATTCCATCTGGAGCTTCTCTGATAAAAATAGAGCAATGGTGCAATGTTTTGCCTTCTTGCTGCTTCCAGGTTTTAAACATATTTTGAACATTTGATTTATTGCAACTAACCATGTACACAAAAGCCTGACTTTGACTTATTGCATGTCATGTTCCTTATCTATTACTTTCATTCAGAGGTAACATCATTCAAAAAAAAATCACCATTTGTAATATTTAAGTAGTGTTTATAGACAGTTGTTACAAGGTAAATGCAAATAAAGAGAATCTAGGTAAACACTGGTGTCTTTCACTTACCTCACTTACTGTCTTATTCCTTGATGTATTAATATACAAACAAATCCCCACAGAGTTAAATTTATCAAACGTAATCACACAAAGCAGGCAATGCATTACTCTGCAAAAGGGTGACTTCAGTACCTGTAATCAACAACTATTGTGTTTGTGCTCCAAGACATAGAATCTGTGTTCTCGTAATGCTTTAGAAAAAATGGCTCTTTTTGATTTATACTCAATATGTACAGCATTTAAAGCACAGTATCCCCAAAGAGAGACAGGCTGCATTCACTCTCTGCAAGCCCTGTGCATACAAATGAGCAGGTGTGGGTTTCGCTCAGATCAGAGGTGGGACAAGAGCAGCGGCCGAGTTTAAAATGCACACAGCTGTCAGAGAGCACTAACCTGTGAGTCCTGAAGAGTGGACCAAGACTTACAGAGACAACTCAAAAGCTTTTTTTTTGGGGGGGTTAGGGGTAATAAGGTTTTGTTTTCTCTTTGGGGTTTCCTGGACTTGTGCCATGATAAAATTACCAAGCTCCCAAACGTGTTGACATTTCATCTTCAGATATTACATCACAAGGCTCCCAATAAAAGGAAATCCGAAGGGACATTTGATTACAGGAGTGATGCATGTGAGAAAGATTCCTCCAGCCATGACTAGTTTTGTAGCTAGAGGAAAGAAAGGGCAAACAACCTGAAGAAGTTGAAGAGACAAGAAATGGTATCTTATCAGGAGCATCTAAGAATAAGGCAACCCTCCTGCCCTCCCAGTTTCAGTCCAGTGAGATGCACCCTGTACTTCTGGATCCAGAACTTTGTGGTCATCAATTACTACTTTTTTTTTTTCATTTATTTATTTATTTATTTATTTATTTATTTATTTATTTAACCGAGAGAAAGAGGGGGGGAGAGAGAATGGGAGTGCCAGGGCCTCCAACCACTTAAACACCAGATGCATGCACCACCTTGTGTAGCTGCCTAACGTAGGTCCTGGGGAATCGAACCTGGGTCCTTTGGCTTTGCAGGAAAACGCCGTAACCACTAAGCCACCCCTCCAGCCCCACTTGCTACTGTTTTAAAAGACCCAGCTTGTATTATAGCTACTGTGTCTCACTCCTCTATGTTCCCAAGGTATCTCATTGGTTGTACTTAGCAGGGCCTGTGATTACCTGGTTACTTGTGTCTTGTGCCCTGAGAAGACTATACACAATTGGCAGTAGGGAGGAAGGACAAAAGCGGGGAAACTTATGTTATAATGCCACACAATGCAGAAATTCCTTCCAAGATATACACCCTCAAAGAAGTGGAATTAATGACTAAAAAAATACTCTGTGTGGATGGTCATAGCAACATCCTTCTCAATAGCTAGAAAAATGAAATGACCAAAATATCTGCTAACAGACAAATGGATAAAAAATGTGGTTTAAGTATGCAACGGAATATTAAATTTGAAAGTTTCTGCACAGCAGAAGAAACCATCAGTAAAATGAATAGACTGCCTACAGAATGGGAGAAAATATTTGCCAGCTATACCTCAAAGAACTGCAAAAATTAAACACCAAAATAACTAAATAAATTAAACTGCCGATCTCATCAAATGGGTTTAAAAAATGAACAGAATACTCACAAAAGAAACACAAATGGCAGGTAAGTACTTTCAAAATGTTCAACATCCTTAGCCATCAGTGGAATGCAAATTAAAACCATTCTGAGATACCATTTTACCCCAGTCAGAATGGATATGATTAAGAAAACTGATAAAACATACTGTCGAGGATACATGGAAAGAGGAATTTTTATTCACTGCTGGTGGAAATGTGAACTAGTACAGCCATTATAAATATTAGTATGGAGGTATCTCAAATAATTAAAAATAGAACTCCCATAAGACCCAGCTATACCACTCCTGGGCATATATACCCCAAGGTCTCCACACTCTACTACAAAAATACTTCCACATTGATGTTTATTACCATTCTGTTTACAATAGTTAAGAATTTGGAATCAGCCTAGATGTCCATCAACAGATGAGTGGATAATGAAAATGTGGTACAAACGAATGGATCTTGAAAGAATTATATTGAGGTTACCCAAGCTCAGAAAGACCAAAACTGCATGTTCTTTCAGATATGCAGATCCTATCCTTGTAATATCTATAAGTATGCATAAGAGGGCAGTTGCAAGGAAAACCTATAAAGGTAAAATGTTAACCAAGAGCTAGTATAAAGAGATGAGCAGAGAAAGGCACAAGGGAAGGGCAAATGAATACAGGTAGAAAGTAAACAGAAGGGGAAGGATATTGGGGAGAGGGGAATGGGAAGAGTTGAAGATTGGGAGAGGAAGGGTGATGAAAATCAACTAAAACAAACTGCAGTTGAAAAATGCCAGAATAAACGATACCTAAGTCTCTGAATGCCAAGTAAAAAAATAAAATTTACAAAAGAATACCTTCCCACCCCAGTGAAATGAAGGGGGAGAGGGAATATAAGAGTATAACCAAATGGGAATATGACCAATATACAATATGTTCATACAATAGAACTCTCCATAAAAAGGGGGAAAAGGAAAGGAGTACGTTTATATGCTATAGCATGGATAAATCTTGAAAATATCATGCTAAATGAAAGAAGCCAGACATAAAAGGTCAGGTAAAATATGAATCTACTTATATCAAATATCCATAATATGTTAGACTAAAGAGGCACAACATCGATGAATAGTTACTGTCGGAAAGAGTTACTAACAGTATGTACAGTCTCCGTTCTGATGACCAAAATTCTCTGGAAATACATAGAGGTGACTGGCTTCACTACATGCCATTGAATCATAAATTTTAGTATATTTAAATTGGCAAACATTAAGTATATGTGTATTTTACTACATTAGAAAAAGAAAAGGGCTGTGGAGATGGTTCAGCAGGTACAGCACTTGTCAGGAAGACCTGAGTTCGTATGCCCACAACCCAAGTAAGAGCTGATCAGAGAGGATGATCCCTAAGGCTTGCTGGCTAGCTGGTCTAGCCAAATTAGTGAGTCATATATTTAGTATTAGAGCCTGTTTCAAACATTAAGATGAAGGGCAACTGAGGAAGACACCGATGTTGACTTTTGAGTACCACATGCAAGAACACCTGCACACATATATGTGCCCATGCACAAATATGTACACCACATCGACATATACACACCAAAAAGAATAGTACAACCCCCTCGATGCCAGGGCTATCTAAAAGAAGAGAGCCAGCTTTCCCCAAGTTCCTAGAAGTGGACTACAATAAAAATGGTTGTTAAAAATAAGTCAATTGGATTGTAATTCTAGCTGTACCACTTACTACCAAGTGAATCTGGTCAAGTTTCTTTTTCTATAAAATCGAGATGTTTTTACGTTAGGCTTGTCCTGAGACATAAAGTAGGCCCTTTTAAAACTCCTAGCACACAATAGGCTTGTTAATGAACATGGGTAGCTCTCCTGGGTATAGAAGCTCAGCCCTACTCAGCAATGTACCCATCACTTCTTCAAACCCCAAGAAAATCTCATGGCAAACTCACATTTCACAAAGCACATCTCAAATCTGCCAGTGTCCTTATTTTTATTAACACATACTAATTGCACATATTAATGGGGTTCAATGTAACATTTCCATGCATTCATGTTAGCACTGATCAAATACAGCCATCTTTCTTACACACACACACACACACACACACACACATTCCCCAGTCCCCAGTAATTATCATTCTATTTTCTTATTAACTTTTTTAAAATGTCCACATATGAATAAGACAATGAGGCACTTGCTTTCTGTGTCTGAATCTTTTCATTTAACATAATATCCTCCCATTTCATCCGTGTTTCTATAAATTTATGCAACAGGATCTTTTTCTTTTGTGACTAAATATCATTTTTGTGTGTGTGTGTATACCATTTTTTCTTGATCCACTTACCCACTAATGGGTTTTTGCTGCTGTTTCCCAGGTGGAGGACTTTCATGGCTAGCCACTAGCCTTCTTGTGTGGAGAATAAGAAGGGCCTGACAGCTTAAGAAGCACACGTGGAGGTGATATTCTCAGATCATGCCAGGCTTACTATGAGGACTAAGCCTCCATTTAGCGCATATGATTCTTTTCACAACTGTCAACTTTACAAACATACCTGGCAGAGTTTAAAGTCTTCATCACTCACCTGAGCTTAGAGTCTTCAAAAGGGGTTGAAATTAAATGTGGTATTTCCTCTTTAATCCAGCTGTCAAAACAAATGGATCAAGGCCTCCAAACTTCACCTTTGCTGTGAAAACCACACTTCACCCACAGATGTCTATGTCAGGCACAATCTGTGACAGCCATTGGGCAGCCCAGCAGCAGCATCCTTATCCCCAACCATGTTTTGCATCCTCAGAGTACATTTTTGCTTGCACCATTGACATGCTTCCCAGAAGCTGAGACATGCCTCTTTGTCTAAAGGGGGAAAAGAATAAAACTTTTAGTAATAGCACCAAAGGTCAGACCACAGTTCCTGAAAAAGATCCTGTGAAATTTAGATTATCCAAAGCTTTCTTTGCCACTGTCAATATTCCTTTTCCTAGATTAATGGGAACGAACACTGCTCCTATAAAAATTAAAAGCAACTTTTTCATGTCTTTTAAAAATGCTTTTATTTACTTTTAAAAATATTTTATTGCCTGGCACGATAGCACATGCCTTTAATCCCAGCACTCAGGAGGCAGAGGTAGGAGGATCGCCATGAGTTCAAGGCCACCCTGAGACTACATAGTGAATTTCAGGTCAGGCTGGGCTAGAGACTGACCCTACCTTGCAAAACCAAAATATAACCAAATATATATAATTTATTTATGTGTGTGTGTGTGTGGAGAGAGAGAGAGAGAATGGTCATGCCAAGGTCTCTAGCCACTGCAAATGAACTCCAGACACATGCACCACGTGCATCTGGTTTACATGGGTTCTGAGGAATTGAATCTAGGACTGTAGGCTTCACAGGCAAGTGCCTTAACTGCTAAGCCATCTCTCGAGCACTTTATTTAATTTTTAGTGTTTTATTTATTTTAGAGAAAGAAAGGGGGAGGATGGGCACACCAGGGCCTCTCATCACTGCAAATGAATTCCATATGTATGTGTACTTAGTGCATCTGGCTTTACACAGGTACTGGGGAATCAAGCCATCAGGCCTTGCAAGGAAGCACATTTAACCACTGAACCATCTCTCTAGCCCAAGAATCATGCTAACCATTTTATTGAAAACTTAAATACATTAACATATTGTTATCCTTTTGTCCCCTCCCCCACCACCATTCCACTGAGCACTGTCCTCTTCACACGTAGTCCTCCTCTGTTTTGATGTTTTGTTCCTTAAGAAACACATTTTATGGTTCCTTTTAAATGTTTCAGTTTAATTTCATTTTCACATATATTGCATTTTGACCATATGTATTACACACTACTCTCCCTTATCTGGCTCAATCCCAATCTACTCCTTTCCATCACTTACCAATGGCTACAGTATGGAAGACAATGATTCCGCATTCGGCAGCAACCATGAATTGTCCTTAGCTCCTTTGGGAAGGGAGTGATCTCCCATTCTCCTCCCCTATCCCTAAGAGAATGCTGACTGGTCCCATCAATGTGCAGGTCTTCTGCAGGTTAGCACAGCTGTTGTGAGGTCATGAGTGCCATGACTGTGTCATTTCTGAAGGACGCTGTTCCATACTCCTTCCTTTTCTCCCAACTCTTACATCTGTCCTTTCAATTCCAGTTTCGGAAATATTTCCTGATCCCTGGAGAGGATGATTTATATGCCCTGTGTAAAGACAAACACTCTTCAATCACTGATTTTCAGCACTTAACGAGTTATGATTCTCTGCATCAAGTGCCTTCTCTCACTGCAGGAGAAACAAAGGCTTTTCTGACCAGAGTTAAGAGCAGATCTGATTAAGAAGCAAACACCACAAGGGCTCTAAACCCATTGAGAGTAGTGATTCTTAAATTGGGACTATTTTGACCCGTCTGGAGCCATTTCTGGCTGTCACCATTGAAAAGGAAGCACTGCTATTCACCTCTTGTGTGTGGAGGACAGGAACATGGCTCCTAAGATGCATAAGGCAGTCCCGCTCCTCCTGCAACAGGCTGTTAAGGGCCCCAAGAATCAATTGTGCTGAAGTTGAGAGATCTGGACTCAGAGGAGCACCCCCAAAATCTAATCTGTCACCTCATTGCCACCCCCCCAAGGGAAAAACTATACCTCACAGTTATTTCTTGATCTGCTCAATCTCCATGCTTTCTTCTTTCAGAAATTTGTTTCTGTCCTGAATCCAACTGGAGTTTCTCCCACAGGTGACTCCTTCCTTCCTCTTTTTCCCTCAGGAGGAGACAACAGCATCCATTTTTATCCCTGGGATAATCAACAATGCAGTCAAGCAAAGTCCCAACATTAACATTTAGGTATTTATTTACTTTACTTTATCTATTGATGGTGTGTCTGTACCATACAAATGGGGAGTGTATGTGCATTCAGATTATGCATGTACATGTGTGTGCAGATGTGCCTATCCCATGTAGAGGCCAGAGAAGGATGTTAGGTGTCACCTTCTATCATTCTCCTGCCTTATTCCCCCAAGACAGAATCTCTCATTGAACCTGTAGCTTGTGAAAATTTTTGGATGCACTGACTGACCAGTGAGCCCCAGACAGAGAGCCTCCTGTTTCCACTCCCCTCAAGACTAGGGTTACAGACTTGCATGACCACTCCTGGAATTTTACATGGGTGCTGGGGCTCTACCCCAGGTCCTTGTGCTTGCTCAATAAATGCTCTTCCCTGGTGAGTCATCTCTCCAACCCTGAAAACTTTTCTTGTGTACACAAAGCTGTGCAGTGTGACAGGGGTTGGACCAAAGAACATGACATAGTGTCATCCATTATAAATAGCAAACAATCCCAAAATCTCTTCTGGGCCCAGAGAAGGATTTAAAGAGACATAAAGTTCTATTTTGTCTTTATATTACTTGTGCTCAGCTTGGGATCTTGGTCTATAATGAAATCCACAACAAAAGTAGAATCTGTGGAGCCACAAAGGTTACGGCTCAGAGCTCCCATAAAGATGACTGTATTTTACCTTAGCATCATTGTCCCAAATGAAGGCTCACTCCTATAACAGAAACACGAGAGGTCCCTAAGAAGCTCGTTTGAGGATGGGGAGGTGGGTCAGTGGGTCAAGTACTGCCATGCAAGCATGAGGAACTGAGTTTGGATCCTCAGAACGCATTTAAAGCCAAACATGGTAGTGTGCATCTGTAATCCCAGCACTCTTATGGTGACATGGGAGGCAGAGATAGGAGGATCACCCAGAAGCTCATTGCCCAGATAGCCTGCAGTAATGAACAAGAGCCCTTGCCTCAAACGGTGCGAAAGGCAAGGACAAAACCCCAAAGTTATCCTCTGACTTCCCAACATGCACTGGGGCATGCAAGCATATTACCTGTACCCATAAACCAGCTCCCAGTGACATAATTCCTCCACAAGACTCCACCTTCTAAAGGTTTCGTAACTTTTGCAAAGAGAATCACCAACTAGAGACTAAGTATTTAAGCACATGAGCCATAGTGGTCAGCTGCTGTTTTGTGCTGTCTTTGCACACAGTGGAACTGAGCTTGATGTCTCAGGGAACCTGGAGCTCCAGGCAGCTGTGTATGAGGAGTCCCTATCCTTGCAGTCTACTTGCCAGAGTCTGGTGGCATCTCTCAATGTTAAAAGCTTATCCATAGTGTATGGCTTTCTAATTGGCTGTGACACTTCAAGCATGTTTAACAGAGCCCATGTTGCTGCTATTGATTAACCTGACACATTATTCAGGTTGTCGAAGAGTTCAATAAAGCCCCAACTAGTTTTTAGAATAAAACTCAAATATTAACACATTATAGGGAATGAACTGGAATGAAGCTAAGTGGTTGCTCCTAGGATGATTTTGGATGTTCATAAAGGAGTTTTGAATTGATTAAGAACAATCTAACCAAGCACCTGTATTTCCCAAATATCAGCTCTTTTCTGTCAATATAGAATATTTTAAGGTTTCTTTCTCCACCAACTCCTCACTACCTTATATTTCCGACTGGTTAAAATTTTGGAGGTGGTCTTGGATGAGATACAGTCTTTAAAAAACACTAAATTGTATATTTATTACTAGTAATTGTTCATGAATCCAGTGGTTTTCAAAGGGGTCTGGTGTTCATGAACAATGGCAGTGGGGTTCTTGAAGGGAAGCCATACTTCCCAGCTATTAACCATCCATAGGAATTTTGCTTCCACATGTTGAACATATAGACAAAGACACTGAGATCATGAATAGCAGGTATTCTTTATATCTCTTTTGATAAGTCTCATATTTACATCAGTAGGGAAAAGGGGAGCCCTAAAGGATCCAAGTCTGGATAACTGTCCTCTTCTAACAGACCTGGTTGTCATGGCAATGTACACTTTTGCATTAATCTTTTGGGGGCTTCATTTCCTCTGCTTGGCAGTGTTTCATCTTGGGCTCTCATTGCTCCCTCTCATTCTTTTCAAAAGACCTCATCTGTATCTGTCATACCCATTACCATTTGAATGTCTAAAATTGACAATGACGTTCCTCTAGACTGTATCCTCTTCCTAAGACCACAGAATCATGTCTTTATCTGTCCACAAGGCTTCTATACCTGGATGTTTTTGTCATTCCTCCATCTCACTATAAGCAACATGGCAGGCATCATATTTCTTTCCTTGCTACACTCCTGATGTGAATCCATATTGGGATCTTTAGCCCTAGACAGTAATGGCACAAACTTTCAGAGTCATCATGCCACCTTAGCACTGCCTAACTGTCTCCACTTTGTGTTAGCTGTTGCTTCCATGTTTTCCAAGGTCATCAAAATTTACCAGCTGGAATAGTCCAATTATTTCCTAGTTGATCTCTATGAGAACAGCTTCATGGTCCTCATCTGTTTTTTACTACAATATGTCTAAAACACATCAAGTGTTTGCCCCCACTCAAAACCTTACGAGTTATCACTGTTTTGCAATCACAAACATTCAAACTTACTGGCAAAATTACATATGCCTTCATGATCTGCCTCCCTTCTATCTGCCTAGAAGCCAAGAATGATGGTGAGCAACTATTAGAGAAAAGGAGACAAATGATGGGTAATACCTAACAGTAAGAGTGAAGGTTCTATGGGCTGGAGAGATGGCTTAGTGGTTAAGGCACCTGCCGGCAAAACCAAAGGACCTAGGTTTCATTCTGCAGGACTCATGTAAACCAGGTGCACAAGGGGGTGCATGCATCTTGAGTTTGTTTACATTGGCTGGAGGCCCTGGTGCACCCATTCTTTCTACCTGCCTCTTTCTCTTTCAAATTAATCAATAAATAAAATATTATTTTAAAAAGGATCTATGTGTTGACTTCTCTCATCAGACTCTTCATTGAAACTCTTCACTGGCTACAGGAAAGATTTCACACTCAAACTGTGTAGTTTTCACACCAGCAAGCTTAAATTTCAGTAGACAGACAATAACCAACTGTTGGCAGGGGGTTGCAACAACATTTATGTGCTCCTGGAGTACAAATTAGTGCATCATTTTGGAAAATTGTTGCGCAGTATTTTATTAAGCTGAACACATGCACATCTGACAATCCAACAATTCTATTCCTAGCAACAGACTCAACAGATATGCTGACATATGTTCACCAAAAGACAAGCACAGTATATTCATAGCAGCTTTATTCATTATGAAAAATTGTAGAAGCAATCCAAATGTCCATCAATCCTTTAGAGGGTGAATTAACTGTTTTATATTTAAACCATGGAACTCTATTCACCTTTGACAATGAGTAACAAACCATATGCAAAAGTATGGATGAATCTGAAACCTAATGGTGAGTGAAAGAAGTCCAATTCAAAGCACAACATAGGAAGCATGCAATTTGGAGGCTGGAAAGGAATATAACAGACTATATATATATATATATAATTTCCTATATCTTTCCAAGGAATTGAATCCAGGACTTTGTGTTCTTGCACATGCTAGGCAAATACTCAGCCACAGAGCTAAACCCCCAGCCCATTGTTGACAAAGAGTAATACTAAGTTGCCCACATTGGCTTTGAACTCTCAATCCTTCTATCTCAGCCTCCTGAATAAGTCAGATTATAGGCCTATACCACCATGGTACATACATTATGGCCTCTATTGTTCAACATTTGACAGCTTGTTTCCAGACAGGTTGAGTTAACATGTCTATGAACAGCCAGATGGAATATTCTGGAGACATCTAGAAATATCCAACCAGAATGCAGGTGAATTTCCTCCATACACTCCAGGGGCTAAAGTAGTTTTTCTTTTCTTTCTCTTATCTCATTTTCCTCAATTATATCTTTAGCAGATGAAGATGCAGGGAAGAGTGGCCTGATCACTTACATCCAAGTTAAATATTCTTGGCCCAGTCCTCCAAGAATGTGAGCTCCGGGGCCGGGCGTGGTGGCGCACGCCTTTAATCCCAGCACGCGGGAGGCAGAGGTAGGAGGATCGCCGAGAGTTTGAGGCCACCCTGAGACTACATAGTGAATTCCAGGTCAGCCTGGATTATAGTGAGACCCTACCTCGCAAAAAAAAAAAAAAAAAAAAAAAAAAAAAACAAGAATGTGAGCTCCATACCTGCCTGCCCTATTTCCTCCATACCTAGAAAGCATAATGCTCATTATGGAACATTAATGTGTTAAACTAATTAAATATAGGCAAAAATTAGATATTTGAAGTCTTTGAACTTGCCAAGTTCATCTAAGGATAAATGGAGGGAGTGAGTTCATACACTCAATTTGGTAGATTTTTTTCAGAGTTATAATGCCTTTATGTCACAATAAACACTTATAAAGCAGCTCCCTTGTATCAGTCACAGGCTCAGATGCCAATATTTATTTGAAAGTAAGTAAACTGACAGTCCCACAACTTTGGGGAGCACTGTCTAATCAAGGTGGCAAACTAGCTGATCAAAAATGATTGGATATGTAATTAATTACAAGTTAAGAAAAGACTAATTGAACAGAACTGAAAGAACTGAACAGAACGCCTTTTCACTGAACTGTGATTGTTGTGTAAATACAGTAAACCAGGTACTGGACTTCAAAGATTAAATGAATTTTGATAAATAAAAAAGGGAAAATTGGTGAAATATGCTGGGGAGAATGCTCAGTGGGTAAAGTGCTTGCCACACAAGCATGAAGTAGTGAGTTCGGATCCCCAGCACCCGCATTAAATTGCAGGTGTGGCAACATGTAACTGTAACCCCAGCCTTGGGGACGTGGGGACAGGACAATCCCTGGTACTTATGAGCTAGGTCAGTTAGCACAAACAATGAGCTATGCATTCGGTAAGAAACCCCATCTTGAAACATAATATGAAGAATGATCTAGTAAGATAAGATAAATTTATCTCTGATTCCCACATTCATGCCCACACGTGTATTCACACCTATACCTATAGGTGCATGTGCATACCAGACACACATACACATGTGAAATATGGTGAAAGAAGGAAAAATAACATTATATGCAGAATGAGTAACATGCGCAAAACTATGTGTAGAACCTCACAGTGAGTCATCAAATTAATGCCATTATCTTAGAGGGTTCTACAATCTGTACCAGAGTACAGGCTTACTCAATGTGGTAGATTTTTGAGGAAGAAAACTAAAATTTATGAAACGCATTGCTTTTTATTTTCTTGACAATAATTGCACATGTTTATGGGATGCAGTGTGATGTTTTGGCATATTCATACATTGTGTGGTGATCAAGGGAATAGTTAAGGGAGTCATCTTTGCTACAGTTACTATTTTTGTGATAACATTAATCTCTTCTGGCCATTTGGAATATATGACATGATATTGTTAACAAAAATAACCATCTGTGTGGGTCTGAAAAAATGACTCAGTGGTTAAAGACAGTAGCTTTCAAAGCCTAACACCCTGGGTTTGATTCCCTAGTACCCATGTAAAACCAGATGCACAAAGGGGTCATGAATCTGGACTTTGTTTACCATGGTGGGAGGCCCTGGTGTTCCCATACTCTCTCCATGCCAGCCTCTTTATCTCTGCCTCTATCTCTCAAATGAATAAATAAAATAAAATATTTAAAATAACTATCTGTGTAACAAAACCCCAATAACTATTCTTTCCATCTAACTGTAATGTTGTACCCCATAAGCAATCTCTGTGTCTTTCCCTTCCTCCTCAGCTATAGTTCTCTCTAATTGGAGGATCTCAACTATATATTACTAGCCTTATGAGCACAGAACAGATTTGCATAACTAAGCAAGTATTGGTGAAATATTCTTGATGATTCTATTACTCCTGGATATATACACAAAGGAATATAAATCAGCATATATGATGACTAATCTTGATTGACAACCTCACAGGATTTAGAGTCACCTAGAAGACACACCTGTTGGCATGTCTGTGAGGGCATTTCCAGAAATTTAATGAGATGGGAACACCCATACTGAATGTGGGTGGCAGTATGCCATGGGCTAGGGTCTCAGACTGAACAAAAAGCAGAAAGCAGGGCTAGAGAGATTGCTCAGTGGTTAATGTGCTCACCTGCAAAGCCTAACAATCTGGTTTCAATTCCCCAGAAAGCCAAGTGCACAAAGTGACACATGTATCTGGAGTTCATTTGCAGTGTCTGGAGGCCCTGTTGTGCACATTCTCTCTCTCTCCCCTTCTTCCCTCCTGTATCTCTGTCTCCTTACAAATAAATAAAAATATTTTTAAAAAGCAGAAAGCAGGCTGAACAGCATTATTCTCACTTTGCTTCCTGACTGCAGATGTAATGTGACCAACTGCCTCATACTCCTTATTCCTGTCCTGAGACCACACAGCAGCACATCAGCAAGGCTCATTATGTTGGGTTTCCCCTGTGGATGCTCCTCCCTCAACTCTGGGGGTAAGGGCTTATTTACACAGCATGAGACTCGACAGCTGCACTTCAGTGGAGCTCACTATGTTTGGATTACCCCCACGAATGCTCCTCAGCCTCAAGGTGAGGTTTACTTACAGAGCAGGGATGGACCTTATTGCTCTTTGATCATTATTTTAATATTTTAAAAAATATTTTCATTTTTTCCAATTTGACATTTTCATACATGTATCTAATGTGTTTGACATTATTACCCCCAATATCCATGCTTTATCCCTCTCCCCTCTCATTAACACCCTTCTCTTTCCCCATTATTAAACTTTTTAAAAATATTATTTATATATTTTAGAAA
Source organism: Orientallactaga sibirica (assembly GCA_036365145.1). Classification (NCBI taxonomy): domain Eukaryota; kingdom Metazoa; phylum Chordata; class Mammalia; order Rodentia; family Dipodidae; genus Orientallactaga; species Orientallactaga sibirica. Next base: position 5,544,159 of record JAEOAD010000982.1, read on the forward strand.
CAGAGAGAGAGAGAGACAAGGAGGAGATAATGCAGAAAGGGGGTTGGAAAGATAAGGAAAGTAAATAAGTTGAGGATGGGAACAGTGAAAAGATTCTTATAGTAGACTGGGTGGAAAAATATAAAATAATCCTAATATCCAACTGAGCAATATGCAAATACAAACAAAACTAATATCTAATATTTATGCATGAGTGCGGATAAAAACAAACTGACAAACTAATAAAACCAAAGACCCTAAACTAGCCAGGCACTATGGCTCATGCCCTTAATCCTATCATTTGGGAGCCTGAGATCCCTGGGCTGGAATGGGTTCCAGGTCAGCCAGGGCAAGAGTGAGACCCTGTCTCCAAAAAAAGACAGAATTTAAAAATCTACTGTAAAAGTTAACCCTAAAGCTAAACTTATTTAAGAATGGCAAGGTAGACTAAATATCCATCAGATCTAACATATCAGTATTTTTTTTTCCTCTTAGTAGGCTATATTTTCAATTCCTTCCCTCCCTGGGGTTCTTTTCTTTAGCAACCTGCCCTGGTATGGAAGGTGTACCTGACACTTCCAGTGCAAACCTGAGGTATATATTGCCTTTGTAAAATACAGTCCAGTTACCTTTTGGGGTGACTTTCTGTCTCACTCGCACTGAGTGTGAATCTGATTCCCTTTTTGGTGTACTGTTGGCTCAGCTCAGCTGGCTAGGTCTGTCTGCTCTTTAGATCAGCTGTGCTGGATACTGTGGGAGAAAATGAGGTGGCTCTAATACCTTGGTGTCCCTAGATCTTCAGTAGTTCCTGGTGCTGGAATGTGACAGAGAACCATAAATTGTATCAGGAGTTAGCAAGGCTTGCTTCCAGTATGAGCCAGGTAAACCTATACTCAGTATGGATACCGAAACAACATAAAAGCACAAGAGCTAGCTACAATCTTGCAGATATTAATACAGCCATAATGATAAGGGTTCACAAGAATATGGAGACATTACAACCCTCACTCATTGTTGGTAGGAGTGCAAGATGGTGTAAGAAACATCATAGAATTTCCTTAAAAAATAAAAATTAAGGGCTGGAGAGATGGCTTAGCAGTTAAGGCGCCTGCCTGCTAAGCCTAAGAACCCGGTTCCAATCTCCAGGTCCCACGTTTAGCCAGATGCAAAGTGACGCAAGGGCGCAATGCTGCACTTGACCACAAGGGGGCGCACACATCTGGATTTCGTTCGCAGCAGCTGAGAGACTGCTGGCGCACCCATCTCTATCTGTCTCCCTCTCTGTCTGTCTCTCTCTGTGTCTCTCTCCAAAAAAAATAAATAATTTAAAAAATAAAAAACTAAAAAATAAATAAAAAAAAAACAGTAGAACTGTTAAATAATCCAGAACTTTCCCCTTCTGGTTGCATATACATAGGAATGGAAATCAGTATCGGGGACAGAGAATCTCCATGTTAGTAGCAGTTGCTGTGTAGCTGTTGCCTCTGGATTGAAATATCCCCTCAAGGAGGGAGATTTATGAGACTCACAAGAAACTTCTAGAATTCAGGCAAGTCGTGAAATTGACAAGCCTAGAGAGCCTCTGAGCACTGAGGTTTACAGGAGCAGTAAACAATTACTGTGGAGGAGGACACTTTTTAATGCCTGAAGGTTGTGCAGGTACTTGAGTGATGCAGGTCTCCTGAGTTGTCACCCACCCTGGGGCAGGATTTTCAGAGATGCAGCTTTGAGTCACATGTGCATCTATAAGTATCCTTTCTCCTGTAAGAAACCCAAATAAACTCATTGGTTCACCAAACTGGACTTAGATGGTCTTGCTTCTTTGGTCTGTTCTTACCCTCTCTATCTTAGGAGAGTAGAAATAGTGTCTGGAGGAAAAGCCATTCAATAGAAGAATTATTCACAATAGCCAACATTTGGAAATAACCCAAGTGTCCATCAACACATGAATACATGAAGAAAATGTGAAATATTCCAGCAACTCTTATGCCTTAGAGAAAGAGGAAATCCTGCTTTCTGCCAACATAATTCACCTGTAGGTCATTTGCCAAACAATATGTTTGTCATAGAAGGCTAACAATTGCATGAATTACTAGGTATCAAAAATAAACTCATGGAGTGGGGAGATGGCTCCATGGTGAAAAGTGTTGGCCCTGCAATCCTGCCAACCAGTGTTCAGATCCTCATTGCCCACATAAAGCTGGGCACACAGTGCAACATACATCTGCAATCCCTATTGCAATAGAAGGTGATGTTTAAAGAATCCTGATGCTCCTGGGCCAACTTGCCTGGTATTTCTAGTGGAAAACAACAACGACAGAGAAAGAGAGAGAAAGAGAGAGAGACTCTGCCTCAAATAAAAGGTAGAAGGAAAGGACCAATACCCAGACATTGTCCTCTGACTTCCACATGCACACAGTGGCACATAAGTGCCCATACACGTGTACATGCACATACTTTGTCTCATACACATACCTATTCACACACAAATAATAATAACAATAAGAATAATCTCATAGAAATGGGAAATTAGGATGGTGAAACTCAGTGATGGAAGGTAGGGGAAAAGGGGGCTGGCTAACTAGTATGTGTAAAGTTCATTTATACATGATTCATAGGTTCTAAATATCTTAGGTATAACATTGTGTCAAAAGTCAACTTGAGACTATTCTATAGCCATTAATAATAAAACTATTATATATTATATAAGATTAAATTATATATATGCATATGATGCATTTAAGAGACCAAGACAGAATCCACACAGCAAAAGATCCAATTTACAAAATCATAATATGCACTTAACCTGACTCGTTATTGGGTTGTATTAGCAATAAAGAGCTTGAACCTTGCATTTGTTACCTGGCCTAATGGGCTGGTCATCCACTCCCCTACTTTTTTTTTATCCTTTTCTCAACCTGGTACACATAGCAGAGAATGCCAGTTTCAGTGTTTACTCTACCTGCTGATGACCCAAAATTCTGAACTATACTTTGTAATGATGCTGCAGAGGGTCTCCGTTGGCCATTGATGGGATTTCCCTGTCTGGATGTTTTACCCATCTGCAAACCACTCTGTACTTCAACAGTTTACCCTCCTCATGTAGACTATTAAAGTAAATTTTCCCTAGACATGCTGAGGATTTTACAAAGGGACTCTTTCTTGGTCATTTATAGCAGAATGTAATTTCCTGGTTGTCCCATTTCAAAATAAAATATGTATGCAAATCAGCTTTCATATGTGCATTTCTACAATTGTTTTATTCCCCAAAGTTTACATGATTCTTCAATTTCTACACTATAAACAGAAGCAAGCAATAGGGGAGATAAAAGAATAGTTCATTCTTTGCTCCTAAACTTCCTCACAAACTGACTTTCTTCTTGCTCTTTCATAGGAAAGATTATCTAGAATCACTCATCAGCACATTAACACATGTATGAAAGAAAGTGGCTTAAAGTAATGAACAATAAAAGAATAAATGAGTATTTCATTTCTAAGCCAGTTTTCCCCTTGAGTTTTCTAAATCATTTATTTCTAGAGCACAATGCCAGGCTCTGTTTCTTGCCCTTCAGCAATGAGGCATGGCAAATGAACCTGCCAACGATGCAAATGGGTAGCATACACTGTAAGATCATTCCAGAGGGATGGAATCTAATAGTACAGGTGTCGGGGTGATTTTATGCTTAGCATATAAATCTAGTCCTACAATTTGAGAGCTTGTTACTGCTCATTTTGAACACATTTTTATCGATTCCATCTCAAATACAGTTCCACCAAAAATGTTTGGCTTAAATTGCTTTCACATTGCAAACTGTGTTCACTTCAGAAGAGCATGTGAGCGATTTAAAATATAATGATATTCTGGAAGGCAGCTATGCTAACCACTATAACACCAACACCGCTAAAACAACATATTCTAAAAATACCAATAATATGCATATTCTTTTTGCCATCTTGACACAATTGGATTTATTATGTATTTTTATCTACTTGTCAGGCATGGAGAAAGTGGTTAGCAAGAACTCTCCACATACTATTGTGCTTTTACAATGAAATGATCAAAGCAAAAGCTCACTTTTTAAATTGAGCTACACTGTGTTCTCAAAAGAGACCAAGGAGTGATTTTCCCTTTCAATCATTCTCTAACATTACTCCTAAGCTTATGTTTCAGACTGGGCTTGCAGTGAATGGGTTTGTGGGAAACGTCTTTGTCCCATTTCTTTGTGGACAAGAATACATTCTGTGAGACTGAATATATGGATTTCCCATCTGTCAGTAGGATGGCAGTTCCTCACCTGGAAATTTGATCAATAGCCAGCCTTGCTCAGTTGCTTCATCACAAATTTTCTTAAATTGTTTCTAAATGTAACCACATAGCAATAAATGAAAAGGGAATATATGTGTACCAGTTGATAAAATTACAAACACATTATATTCTTTAAATGTAGGGAGAGCACTTGAAATTACCCAAGTTCTTTTTGCAATAACAGACTGCAAGAAATGAATCTAAATAGTTTAGCCAACTGAGAAAAGGAAATTTCCATCTGGAGTGCTTTTCTGTAAGTTTGGGTATTCCTCTAGGGTGTAGAAAAGAAGGGGCAAGGACTGGGGAGACAGATCAGTAGTAAAGCGCTTGCCTTGCAAGCATGAGGACAAGAGTGCAATCTTAGAACCCACATTTAAAAGCCAAAAAAAAAAAATCAGATATGGTGGTGCATGCTTCCTTCTAATCCTAGCACTGGAGAGGTAGAAACAAGAGGCTCCCTGAGGCTCACTGCTCAGCCACTCTAGCCTACTCAGTGAGTTCCAGGCCAATGAGAGATTCTGTGTCAATAAAAAGGGTGGATGGGGCTGGAGAGATGGTTTAGTGGTTAAGGCGGCTGCCTCCTAAGCCTAAGAACGCTGGTTCCAATCTCCAGGTCCCACATTTAGCCAGATGCAAAGTGACGCAAAGGTGCAATGCCACACTTGCCCACAAGGGGGCGCACACATCTGGATTTTGTTCACAGCAGCTAAGAGACTGCTGGCGCGCCCATCTCTATCTGTCTCCCTCTCCCCTCCCTCTCCCTCTCTCTCTGTCTCTGTGTGTGTGTCTCTTTCTCTCTCTCTCAAAATTAAAAAAAAAAAGGCCGGGTGTGGTGGCACATGCCTTTAATCCCAGCACTCAGGAGGCAGAGGTAGGAGGATCGCCAAGAGTTCAAGACCACCCTGAGACTACATAGTTAATTCCAAGTCAGCCTGGACCAGAGTGAGACCCTACCTTGCAAAACCAAAAAAAAAAAAAAAAAATTAAAAAAAAAGGGTGGATGGTATTTCTAACGATGATGCCCTAAGTTGTCTTCTGGCCTTCACATGCACATACTCACACATGAACCTACAGACACACAAACATGCACACCCAAAAGAGAGCTAATGTTATCTTTTTCCAGGTGTGCTACTCAAAATGTCATCCATCATAAAGCATCTGTGCCAACCAAGAAGAGCCCTGACAACTCACGTGAACCATAGACCACTGTGCAGGCAGCCACACAGGGACATCAATAGAGTCACAGGGTCACAAAATAGTGTTGTTAGGGTTGCGTGGAACTCAAGATATATCCAGAAAACGTTGGTATTAAAAAATCGGGTCTCTGCATGACAGAGTTCTGAAGCAGCTGTAAAGGGGTCTGGAGAGCCTCTCCCAAATATTCCTATGTCGTATATTACAATGTCTATTGATGCTAATTGCTCTGAAAAGTGGACATGAAATCCTCATGATCAGGAGTGTCCCATTAAACCCAAAGGTAGGGGATGGATAGAAACACCCTTTCCAGGTACAAGCCATAGTAAGGATTAAAAGAGAAGTGGATTAATACAAGGAATTCAATAGTCATTGGTCATTCACAATAATCAGAAAAAAAAATAGGTGTAAAATTCATTCTTCTCCAAAACTATTAGTACCTGACTTTAACCACAAGAAAGTTGGCAAAAGAAAAGAGAATATAGTTTCTACTACTGGATTTTTCTTATCTTCACTGTGGTTTACACTAAAAGAAACTGTAGAGATAATGGAGACTTGCAATTTCTTCCCAAGTGTTTCTGATGTGTTAAAACTCTCCTTGACTTTTCAGGTATATAAAAGATCTGGTCTCAGCAAAGGAGGTACATTTCCACAGACTCATTTTCCAGAAAGGAAATGTGAGGACTGTGGTGTCCCAGTTATCTTGGTGACAGCACAATCTAGGCTTCCGTTCTTGCTATGGAGATCATAAAATCCTTGGATCAAGTTCCCCACCCTGAGCTTTGTAGCAGCCTGGTCAGATACAGCCAGAGTCAGGACCTTACTGCCCTATGGATCTACAGCTGCCAGAATCGGAGACCTCAAAGAAGTCAAGGGAATGGAGGGGATGGTTGTGATTGCTTTCTATAGAAAGTAAGAGAAAAGAAAAAAAGAAATAATGAATAACAGATGATCTAAATTTTACATGAGGCGTTGAGGACTCTACCATGGCCAGTGGTATTTTAAACCACCTCAAATGCTTCAGAAATGAATCCTAGCATGACTTTTGTCAAAGGACATTATGAGATGAATGCGTGTGAGCTGCATAATTGCAGGGGCCAACTGAAATAATAGCAGGGATATGAGCAAATAAATGGGTCAGATATTCTGAGATAAATGTGTGCCCCCTGAGATCTCGATTGTGCAACTTTTATGAAATGTAGGTGATAGCATTTCTCTGTTTTTAAACTTTTCTGCAGAGGTCACTGTATGTGAAATTTGAGAGTGGGCTGGTGATAATCTCCCAAGGCCAATTACTTTCTATAACAAAAGGAATGCATACACTTTAGAGATCTTTTTTCTTAATTATGACTTAATAGTATAGAGAACAGGTGCATGGGTAGAGGTGCTCTTTGGGGGATATATGTGTGTATATGTGCATATTCATGTGTGTGAGTGCAGATATGTGCACATTTTGAGGTCACAAGACAACTTTCAGGTAATTGGTCCTTACCTTCCACCTTATTTGAGGTAGGGTCCCTCAATGCTCAGTGCTGTGCCTGCAACAGTGTTCAGCTTTCATGTGTGTTCTGTGGTTCCAAACTCAGCTGCGCATGCTTGCATGGTAAGTGCTTTATCCACTGAGCCTTTTCCCCAACTCCTACAAGTGATATTTCATATAGCTTTAGGATGATGGAGTGCTTTTGTGTTTTACATACAATTAGAAAACTCTGTAAAGGGTCCTGGATGTAGCTCTGTAGCAGTGTGTTTGCCTAACATGCTCAAGACCCTGGATTTAATTCCCAGTACCACAGAAAACTTTGCGGGGTAACTGTGAATTTATTTATCTACTACTTGGCAATGAGAAACCAAGAATTAAAATCAGAGGACATGTGCTAGAAAACTTTGCTTCAGATTTTTTTCTTTATTTAAGTATATTTATTTATTTATTTATTTATTTATTTATTTATTTGAGAGAGGGGCAGATAGAGAAAGAGAAAGAGAATGAATGAATAGGCACACCAAGGCCTCCAGATGCTGCAAATGAACTGCAGACACATGTGCCACCTTGTACATCTGGCTTACATGGGTGCTGGGGCTTAGAACCTGGGTCTTCAGGCTTCATAGGTAAGTGCCTTAACCACTAAGCCATCTCTCCAGCCCTACTTCAGATTTTTGATTGAAAAAGATGTCAACTGTTAGAGAGGCATGTTGTCATAGGCTAGTATTTTTAAAAATTCAATTAAAGACATAAAAACCAAACCAATTTCCCTCCAAGCATGAGATCATAAGTGAGTATTGTTGGCTAATGGCCACACCATTAAATCACTCTTGAAAACCAAATGTTTCAATGTACACGTGCTTGTGGCAAGAGTCGTCAACACAAAATGACCACTGCTATTCATCCTATTATGAGTATGAAAAAGGAGGGGGTCTTTGCAACAGGGTAGTGAAATCCCACTGCTAGGGAAGTGTTTCAATACCTTACTGTCTCTCCTCATTGATATCTTTTGGTCCCTTTAACCATCTTGTCCTAGTTATTGAGCATTTGTGAATTCCTAGAACTACAATAGATTTAAGGAAAGAGGAAATAAAGAATGAATCAGTTCATTGAGAGACAAGAATGAGTTTCGTCTGGGTTGTTAAATGAAGCATTTAGGGAGAAAGTCCAGTCCTTCTAATTTCAGAAATGGAAACATTTTGGAGTCATACAAGATTGGAGTTGAGAAAGGAAACCAAAACCCAAAAGGGCCAAATTTTTGCACACAGATGACAACGTGAACTTTCTGGGAATTGAAGTCATTTTCTCCAAAAATGGTTGGTATCTACGGAGTTTAAAGCAATGAACTTTAAAACATTCTTTCTCCTTATATGAAGGAAGAAGGGTCTGGCTTTGAGTTGACTACCGCTTCTTGGCTGATAGGTATTCCATCAGAAACCTCTTGCTCCTGATTGGGGCTGAAGATTTGTTTCTTGCAATTTGTTAAAAACTGCATGCAGAATTAGAACCTAAGTGAACAATATTTTGTTTTGCTACTGATCTTGATAAGCAAAAACAGGTTTAAACAGCACCAAGCCAGGTGTGATGTGTATACCTTTCATCCCACACTTGAGAGGGTAAGGCAGAGGATCAAGAGTTACAGACCAGCCTGAGCTACACGGAAAACCTTGTCACAAGAAGGAAAAAGAACACCAATTGATAGTTAACATGGATTAGAAATGAAGGACAATTATAGTTTTGTTCTCTTACCATCTGCTTCTTGCTACATCATTAGCATGAACTTAAAACTTGCTTTTAATATCACCCTTAGTTTAATGGGTCCATTGCACCATTCTAGTCAAACAAAAATCAGAATTTACCTCACCTATCAACTAATACAATGCATATTACATTCCACTCATACATGCCATTAATACTTGCCATTAATTCAACAACTATTCTATACCATGAATCATGTGACTTTAATTACATTACACCTATGCTTCTATCTGCCCAGAACTCCTTATTATCTACTTTAAAGAAAATACATGAGGGACTAGAGAGATGGCTTAGCAGTCTATGTGTTTGCCTGCAAAGCCAAATTATCCCTGTTCGACTCTCCAGGACCCACGTAAGCCAGATGCACAAGGGGGGGGTGCATGCATCTGGAGTTCGTTTGCAGTGGCTGGAGGCCCTGGCATGCCCATTCTCTCCCTCTCTCTGCCTCTTTCTCTCTCTCAAATACATAAATAAAATATTTTTTAAAAGAAAGAAAATACATGAATTATTTACATGCATTATTTTATTTATTTATTTGATGAATGTGAGTGAGTGGCGGGGGCATGCTAGTATGTGAGAATGCACATGTGCCCTGGCAAAAGTGTGGAGGTCAGAGGATAACTTTCAGGTCAGTAGTCAATACTTAATGGGGAGAGACTGAAGGAATTCCCACTGAGATCAGGAACTAGGCAGGGGTGTCCACTCTCACCTCTGCTCTTCAAGACAGTGTTAGAAGCATTAGCTCAAGCAATAAGACAGGAGAAAGAAATCAAAGGGATACAAATTGGAAAGGAAGAAGTAAGCCCTATTTGCGGATGACATGATTCTATACATAAGTGACCCAAGAACTTCCATCTCAAAACTCTAAAGGTGATTAGCACTTTCAGCAAAGTAGCAGGATATAAGATCAATGCACAGAAATCAGTAGCCTTTCTGTATGCAAAAGACAAAGAGACAGAAAAAGAAATAACTAACATCATCCCATTTTCAATTGCAACAAAGAAAATAAAATACCTTGGAATAACATTGACTAAGGAAGTGAAAGATCTATACAATGAAAACATAAAAACTCTCAAAAAAGAAATGGCAATCTTACCAAAAGCACTATATAGATTCAATGCAATGCCGATAAAAATCCCAACTTCATTCTTCACTGAGGTAGAAAAAACTATCTCAAAATTCATATGGAAAGGCAGAATGCCTCAGATATCCAAGCATATCCTCAGCAAAAGAAATGCCTCTGGAGGCATCACCATACCTGATCTAAAGTTATACTACAAAGCCATTGTAATAAAAACAACATGGTACTGGCATAAAAACAGGAGTATAGACCAATGGAACAGAATAGAAGACCCAGACTTTGGGTCAAGTAACTACAGCTACTTAATATTTGACAAAGGCCCTACCAATGCAGAATGGAGAAAAGGCAGCCTCTTCAACAAATGGTGCTGGACAAACTGGACAACCATATGTAGGAAAATGAAACCTGACCCACACATCTCTCCATGCACAAAAATCAAGTCCAAATGGATCAAAGACCTCATTATAAAACCAGAAACCCTGCTACTACTGGAAGAAAAAATAGGAGGAACCTTCCGTGACATAGGAGTGGGAAAAGACTTCCTGAACAAAACCCCAGCAGCCCAGAAAATTAAACAATCACTCAACCATTGGGATCTCATGAAGTTGAAAATCTTTTTCACTGACAAATATACTATAACCAAAGCTAGCAGATTGCCCACAGAATGGGAGAAATTTTTCACTTTCCACCTCCCCTTTGAGGCAGCATCTCTCATTGTTGTTTGTCAGGCCCTTTGCAAGCTTCCTCCTCTCTCCACACCTCCATTCTTACCATAGACACACTGAGATTAGAGAACAGCCTTCAGTTTCCAGTTTTTATGTGGGGCCTGGGGAATCTGAACTCAGGTACTCACAGTTGCTCAGCAAGCACTCTATCCAGTAAGCCATCTCCTCAGTGCCATCATTTTATCTATAGCAAAATTAAGCAATCCAGCTAACATCACAGTGTTAGGGGGCAGCTTCAAGTTCAAATGCAGAATGTCAAATATGACAAAGTCATATTCTCTGACATATCACACAGGATTTTCATACTTTTTGGTCCTTCAATAGTCAGAAAATTGATTATTCATTTTTAAAAGATAGCTCAAATTTTGAAAGAAACCTTACCTAACATTCTATCCCAATGAAAACATAATTGAAGGTCATAGCACAAACTCCACTAATATGAGTGAATAATTAAGGCTCTCAAAGATGGCTGAGAGTTGAAAGCTGGCCTGCTGGACAACTTGAAAACATCCCCAGGTCATGTGGTTACAAAGGGGAATTGCCAGGTGATGGTCACAAGATTTCTGGAATAAATGAACCACACAGAGGAATAAGAAAAGCAGCTTTTGATAAATAGGCAAAGAGTGATTAAGCCTATTTCAGGGCAACACACTGGACTATGAAAAGGACAGAACACAAAGGCAAGAAAAATAGGAGCTGTTTCCCGCAAACTATTTTAATCACTATTTTAAACTTTTTATTAACATCCTCCATACATATACACAAGGCAATCTAGTAATAATCCCCTCCCACTGTCATCCTCTGTCCTCCTTCCCTACCATTTCCACCGAACATCTGTTTCTTTGCAGCTAGTCCCTCATAATATGTCCTCATATTATGGAGATACTTGTGCAGACAGCAACAGCCACTATGAGGTCATCAATGCAACGGCCACTTTGTGTCTGGAATATAATATTCCAAAGCACTCCTCCTCATGCCCTCATTCTTACATTCTTTCCATCGCCTCTTATACAATGACCCCTTAGACTTGGAAAGGATGATAAAGATGTCTTATTTAGTGCTGAACACTCATCTGTCATTTCTTCTCAGCATTTTGATGAGTTTTGAATCTTCCCAGTAGGTTTTCAGTAATCAACATGAATTTCCTTCCATGGAGTGAGCCTCAAATCCAATCAAAGAGCAGTTAGTTACCCCACAACAGACATGCCCCTATTGTACCAATGGGCACATCTTGCCTGGCTAGCCAGTTGTGTAGCTTTCAGTGTCTTCTAATGATTAAGACTGTTAATGACTTTTCTTCTCCTGCAGGCTGCATAGTACTTTCCAGCACTGTTACAGCTAGTCAGCAGGAGAGGAGGCTTCCAGCTCAACTCCAGCTTAGAGTGTATTAGCAATAAGGTCTGACTATCTAACTAGGGTAGGCAACCAAGAGCTTTGGCAATATCCTGTACTGTTTTGATGGCCTCTTGGGTCTCCCTTAAACCACTATTTTTGGCAGTACCAGGGATTGTGCCCAGAACATTACACATCCTGAGCAAGCATCCAGTTATAGAACAATGTTTACAGTCTTCCTCAAAGACTTTTAATCAATTATTTTCCAAAAAGTAACTAGAGCTATAATGGGAGGTTTGAAAAATCAACTCAGCAAGGTCACTCCTTTCAAACACCAGGTGTTTTTACTTCATCTTCCATTTAACCTAGATTTTATTATTACTATTATTGAGAAGGCTGCATAGCTAGTTTTAAACCCTGTCTCTTTTGACCCCTGTCCAAATCAATCACTAATAAATATAGAGTAATACTAACCATGATAAACACTGTTATTCTCAATATATATGCACTAAGACATTAAAATAAACCCTGGGGTATTTAGCTAGGAAGCCATGGGGCACACTTTCAACATTGATTTGGCTACATTTTATACTCTCTAATGTCTCTCCTGTCAGTTATCACAGACAAAAAAGAACCTATAATAATTTCTTATGTAAATCCTTCTGGGCTATGTTGGACAGGGAAATACACAGAGGAATATTTGGCATGGACTATGGGCCTTCTACCTGCACTTGTCAGTAAAGTCTACTGGAACAGGATCACACACATTTGTTGCTCTATAGCTATCTTCACCTTAAAATGGCCCAAAAGGCTGTCCTTTTACTGATAATCCCTGATTTAGGACATGACAAGAGAATATATGCGCAAAGAAGATGCTAAAACAAAGTGCAAATAGGACAGTGGAACTAAAAAAAGTCTCATCTCTGCATACAAAGGATGCAAAAGAATTTGAGGCAAATTAAATCATTTTGAAATCAGAAATTTAAAAGTATAACCTGAAGGACTGAGGAAGTATGAGAACAAGTAATAGAAGCTGAGAAGGAGAAACAATGGAAGGGGTCCTGGGTAAATGATTGCCTGGAATTGAGATCCATTTTGGCCATATAGAGGATACAACTTGATCTGGAAATGGAAACTTTCAAGTGATCCTACAGTTTTATGATTATTGACTATCAATAGATCAAGTCCTTGATGAATTCAAGGCCTCAAAGAAATGGAGCGAGCTGATCATGGACTGAAAGCTCTGAAACCATTGGCCAAAATCAATCCTTCCTTCTTCCATGAAGTTGTTTTCAGATACATTGTCACACAGCTAGAAATTAAAGTTTTTAACATGAATATTCAGGTAAATTTTGCTTGATTGGATTTTCTTTGGTTCTTAGTTTTAACGCAGAGCCTTGTATGGTTCAGGCTGGATTTGAACTCACTATGGAGGATAATTATCTATAGGCCCTGATCCTCCTTTTCTCACCTCTTAAGTTCTGGGATTATAGGTATGCACCACCATACCTGGCTAGATTGGAATTCTTGTGCTATATATTTATGTGTCTATATATAATTTCAATCAATTCTTTGCGTGACACATTGAGCAGATAATAAACCACAATGGTCCAGGGAAAGATCATTTAATAAACATTTGTTCTCCAATCAGTTGATTACTTATGTAGGCCTTTGAACAGATGAATATGATAGGAAGAAGAAACAAAGGGGGCATGGTTATAATAAAAATATATAAGCCCTAAATGGAGAAATAATTATACTTTAAGAAGGCTTAAAGAAATTTTTATTTAAATGAGAGAAATATTGACAGAAAATAAAGAAGACCAAAGATAAACCTGGCTGGTAGCTTTGAAACAATGATGATATGCTCAGTCTCTCCAATTCTGAATTCCATGGTACCACTTGATGGAAGTATTTATACCACAAATAATGGCAAACACTATATATAAGGGTATTCCCCCCAAAATGAGGCAGTTGTTGAACTTTTATCTGCATTAAGAAGACAAGACAATCTGACAGGTGATGAGATTATCTTTTCTGACAGAGATACTATCTAAACTCAACTTATACATAGAAGAAGAATGATGCTTGTGGTTTGAATGTGATGCCCCCCCCCAGGCTCATGTGTTTGGACACTTAATTCCCAGCTGGTGGTGATGTTTGGGAAGGTTATGGAACCTTGAAGCAGTGAAGTCTCACTGGGGAAAGTGGGTCACTGGAGGTGTACCTTGAGGTGTTATACTGCTCCCCACTTACTGTCTTCTCTCTCTTTCCTGTTCAACCAAAATGGGAGGAAGTGAGAAGTTCCAGCTGCATACTCTTATCACCATAGAACCACCTGCTACCATGTCTTTCTCTCCATGATGGACTGTATATTCTCAAACTGTAAGCTATAATAAACCCTTCCTTACATTACTTTTGTCAGACATTTGGTAATGGCAATGAGAAAAGCAATTTATAAAACTAGTGTATAGAGTCATAGAGACTTAAAAATAAAGGCAAAAAATAGCTTATGGAGGCTGGAGATATGGCTTGGCAGTTAAGGCACCTGCCTGCCAAGCCTAAGAACACCGGTTCCAATCTTCAGGTTCCACGTTTAGCCAGACGCAGTGATGCAAGGGCACAATGCCGCACTTGCCCACAAGGGGGCGCAAGCATCTGGATTTCGTTCACAGGGGCTGAGAGTCTGCTGATGCACCCATTTTCTCTCTTTCTGTCTCTCTAGCTCTCTCAATATCTCTCTAGCTCTCTCTCAAAATATATATATATAGCTTATGGGTTAGGAAGGAGACAAAAAGATCATTTCTTTTACCAGCAAGTCTTTTTGCACAACTTCAGTTTTTTAAATTCTTTTTTAAAAACATTTTTATTTATTTATTTATTTGAGAGAGAGAGAGATAAAGAGGCAGATAGAGAAAAGAAGAATGGGTATGCCAAGGCCTCTAGCCACTGCAAATAAACTCCAGGTGCATGCTCCACCTTGTGCAATTGGCTTACATGGGTACTAGGGAATCCAACGTGGTCCTTTGGCTTCCCAGGCAAGCACCTTAAGTGTTAAGCCATCTCTCCAGCTCAAGCTTTGTTTTTGACCATGTGAGTGACTCACTCTGATTAAAAATATAGACACAGTAAAAATATGGAGAGTCAAAGTAACAAAACAAGAGTACAATATATTCCACTTACTTAAGATCCCACAGACCCAGTCACTTAACTCTCAGTATCTCAGTTATTGTCTTTATAGAACAGACTTAAAATGGTACCTCCATCTTTACTCCAAAGAGATGCTGACAGAGGAACTGGAGTAAGACATGCACTCACAGAGCCTGGGAGAAAGTAAACACTTGTGATTGTTTACTGTTGTCCAGCCTCCCAGAAATTCCCTGTGGAGCTCTCTGGTCTCTGTCTCTTTGGATGATTCAGGGTTCTGCATTTTCATGAGTTCTGTGTAAATTTTTTATGTTATTCGTGAGATTAGCCATTGACCAGCTAGGCAATGAACTGCTCAAGACACTGCCTATACACTGCTACTCATAAACCCCAGATGTTCTTGCATCCTACTACTTAGGCCTTGGTGCTATGACCTACCCATGTTCACAACACTCATTTCCACCTATGGCTGTTAATTACCACAAAAACATAACTTGCTTTTCACAGGGAAGAAACTCCACTCTCTGGAAACTGAAACAAAAATCATATCAAACAGAGCACCAAGGGCCAGAAATGCTGATTGCATTCCTGAATAATGACTCTATTGCAATTGTCTCCTCGGGTACAAAGTGCAACAGATAATAGCCACAACTAATTTATATTATTTTTATACTATTAATTACATGTTGATTTATTTAACAAATACTCTATATCAATCATGACATATTATAGGGGTCTCAAGTTCATTGGTTAAGAGAAAAACAAACATCTATTTTTCAACAGTTTGCATTTTGCATTGATTGGCTATAGAAAAAATTTTAAAATAAAGTCTAGGGAGATGGCTTAGTGGTTAAGGTGCTTGCCTATGAAGCCTAAGGACCCAGGTTAGATTCCCTAGTACCCACCTAAGCCAAATGCACAAAGTGGTACATGTGTCTGGAGTTGGCTTGCAGTGGCTAAAGGCCCTGGCACATCCATTCTATCTCTCTATCTGCCTCTCTCTCTCTATGAAATAAATTTTTTATTATAAAAATAAATATATAGATGTTAGTTATTAACAAATACTACAAAAGAAAATGAAACATGAACAAGTACTCTTTATAAGAATACATGATAATGATGGATGTAGTTATAAGATATATTAGTTACGTTATAATTGTTATGACCAAATACCTGACAAGAGACAACTTAAGGAGGGAAGGGTCAATTTTTGCTTACAGTTCCAGGTTACAGTCAATTGTGGCAGAGAAGGCAAGGCATCAGGTGCTCATGACAGCTGGACATATTCAATCCTCAGCAGGAAGCAGAAATGATGAATGCTAGTGTTCAGCCAGCTCTCTCTTTTTATCCAGTCCAAAACCCTCAGCCCATGGAATGATACCACACCCAGTTAAGGTGGGTCTTCCCACCTTGATTAACCTAATCAAAATAATCTCTCACAGGTATGCCCAGAGCCTCATTTTCTGGATGATTCCAGGTTCTTTTAAATTGACAATCAATATACATAATACTAATCTGCAGAATCCCATTAATCATGCAACATTTTGTGAAAAGTTTGGAGGAAGAGAGTTAAGTAAGGAATTTCCTGTTGTCTACAGGACAGAGAACAGAAATCAGAGTTGAGAAGAAAAATGAAAAGGGAGGAATCTGAGGAGGAAGAAACCAAAATTGTCAGAGAGTGACAATGTTATGTTAGCTATCTATTGCTCTAGAACAAATGATCAAAAGTTTGTCAGCATAATGCAATATACATTTACAATGTTGAAGTTTCTGTGGGTCAGGAGCCCAGGGAAGGCCAATTGCATGCCCGGTTCAGAGTTCTTCCCAGGACTAAGATCCCATCTGAAAGTTTCATGAGAAGGTACATGTGTGGGAAAATCTATTCATATACTTGATAGCAGGATTCAGTTCCTAAAGGATTGTTGGGGCTGTAGCCTTAGTTCCTTGCTGTCTTTTGAGTTCTTTGTTATTTTGGACTCTTAGCATAGAAGTTTGTGGCATGAAAGCCAGCAAGGAATGGTCTTCTAAGAATCAGTCTTTAGTGACCTAAGCAGGAAGCAATATTTTATCCCATTTACTAAATTCTACTTTTTGGAAGTATTGGGCTATAGCTATTTCTTCCAAGCATAAAATGATCATCCCCATAATGGAGCAGAAACTGAAGTAATAACCTGCAAAGTAAATTGGCCTTTGGTCTATGCCAATGGTTACAGAGCTGTAAATATTCCCTGTAGAGGTGGGAATGAAGAGCCACTACATCCTTACTTGAGACTGCAGACACACTCCAGCATCCCATCAACATGCAGTCTCAAAGGGCAGTAGAACATGCAAGAAGTAGAAGGGTAACTAGGGCGAGGACTCCGATGATATAAAGTAACCCCAATACATCCATTGATTATTAGTGGTGGCCTGAATGGAATCATTTCTTTCATCTGTCAGTGCTCTATCTGGATGTTTCTTTAGGCCTCCCCAGGAAAAGCAAGTCATCAGGAAGTGAGTTACAAACCACATGGGGTAGTGGTGGAGAGTCAATGTCATGAGTATAAAGAGATTATTAAAGGTTATCTGAGCACAGTGAAGGAGAACATGAAGACTTTGTGGGGTATTTGAAGGAATTTAACTTTTGCAAGAGCAAGAAGTTAATGTTGCCACAATTTTCAGGATCCAGCTCAGGACCTGTTAGTTGTGTTATCTAGTGACCACATGCTTATCTACACTGTCTCCACAACCCCCTTCAACTTCCTTGTATCATAGAGGAGAGTGTTGGCATTGATTTTACAACACGTTTTACTGTTCCCACCCTGCTGCTGCTTGTTCCAATGCTGCAGACTTCCAGATGACTGATACCGTCTCTTTATATTAGCCATTCATCCAAATTTCTGTCCCATCTGTCTCATTTCTGCCGAGAGGCACCTCATCTGTAAGTTTTTGGTCTTGGACCAACCAGACTGCTGCCAAATTGCCTATGACATCAAATTATTTTGCATCTTGATAAGTAAATTGTTTCATTCATTTAAGAACTGGGACAACAATATTACCACAACCTTGCTAAATAGCAGTTTTTCTCTAACTACAGGTGGAAAAGAAAGCCAATGATCGTGAATACTGTAAACCGATTATACATAAGCAAATCACTGTTTTCTTGGGACTTGCCTAGTTCTTTACAGAGTCCAATACTATCTCACTAAGCGTGTGTGTGCGCGCACCCATGTGTGTCTTAGTTTCACAACATTGATTCATCTTTTCTCTCCAGAAAGCTGGACTCGTTCACCTAATAATATTGTCCTAATCTGTTTGTCACATGAAGCAATAGCTTTCCCATCCAATCCCCTTTCAAACGCCTTCCCTGTGATCCTTACTCCCCAAATTCCATTTCTGCACAGCATTTTTCCCTGACTTATGAATAAACTAACGCTCAACACTTTTGGAAGAGTTGTGCACATCTAGACAACAGCCAACAAGCATAGAATCATAACAATACAAATAAAACATGGTGAAGTTGTAAAATATCATCTGGAAATACCTTTAGAAAATTTTTGTGCACCTGAAAAAAGATAAGCAAATTCTCCAACGGAGAGAGAAGTTAGTACTAGATAGAAGGGATGACCATCTATGTTTTGGAGGGAAATTTTATATGAGTTGGCTCTCTTCTAGTCCACATTTGGTGGCATCTTGCTCTTGGAGACTGAGCTCATTTTTTGTACCTGGTTTTGACTTATTTCCCAGTTCCAGCAATGAGTTGCATTCCACTGAATGGATCTGTTAGCCAAATCAAGAGCAGTTGGTTACCCACCATGGCTGTTTGCCACTACTGCACTTCTATGAGCATTACGTCAGGTTGTTTCCTGCTGGGTATCTTAGACTGCAAGTTGTTTGGACCAATGTCGGACATTTTCTCCCAGTTGCTCGTGTAGCACCCTCTGGTACTAGACTAGCTAACTGTCTGGGGACTAACCTTCTTCCAGATTCTGGCCAGGTCTCTCTGTGTTTGGTCTCACACACCACAGAACAACGCAGGGGAAGGGCAAGAGTTCAGCGTTCATGGCGATCATGACACCAGAAAAAGGCTGAAGGAGATAAACACAGAGAACATCCAACTCCAACTAAGCCAGATATCCAGAGACACAGAGGCTCCCAAAACCTCATCACTGAAACAGAACTAAAATGACCCCAATGTGGCTCAGGGAAACTCGTGGAAGAGGGGGCGGAAAGATTGTTAGAGTCACAAGCTGGGGCATTATGCACACAGACTGGGGCCTACCCCCCAGAACTCTTGACTAACCTCACAATGCATGACCCACATTCCCCATTGATGAGGGTCCCTTTGAAAGTGGGAGGACAGGGAGGAGGACAATGGAACCAATACTATGAATGTAAAATCAGAATAATATAAATAAAAAATATATATTTAAATTAAAAAAAAATTGTGGAGTCTTTTGGGTCACTTATATATAAAATCATAACATCTGCAAATAGGGCTAGTTTGACTTCTTTTAAATTTGCATTTCTTTTATTGCTTTCTCTTGGCTTATTACTTGGGCTAGGACTTCTAGCACTATGTTGAAAAGCAGTGGTGGGAGTGGACACCCCTCTCTTGTTCCTGATCTTAATGGGAACTCTTCAAATATTCCACATTTAATATAATTTGGGCCTTATGTGCTTTATATATAGCCTTTATTATGTTGACTTTAGTCCTTCCATCCTTAGTCTCTCTAACATTTTGATCATGAAGTGATGCTATATTTTGTTGAAGGCCTTCTCTGCTTCTGTTGAAATGATCATGTGGTTCTTGTGTTTAAATTTATTCATGTGGTGTATTATGTTTAATGATTTCTGTATGCTGAACCATACCTTGCATCCCTGGAATGAAGCTTACTTGATCAAAGTGGATAATGCTGATATGTTCTTTAATTCACTTTGCAAGGATTTTATTGAAAATTTTCACATCTATGTTCATCAGAGATACTGATTTGGTCTATAATTTTCCTTTCTTGTGTCTCTGTTTTTGATATCAGAGTAATGTTGGCTTCATAGAAGGAGTGTTCCTTCTATCAATTCTGTGAAATAACTTGAGAAAAAGTGGTTTTACTTCTCTAATGAAGGTTTGGTAGAATTCTAGCTGAGTATCCATCAGGTCATGGACTCTTTTGGGGTGGTTTTTGATTACATATTCAATCTCATTGAAAGTGATAGGTTTGTTTAGGAAGTTTATCTGCTCTGAGTTTAGTTTTGGTAGGTGGTATGTGTCTAGAAATTCATCCATTTCTGCCAGACTATACAATTTTTTGAAATAGAGGTTGTGTAAGTAGGTCTGGATGATTCTTCCAGTTTTATTGGTTTCAGTTATAACCTCTCCATTTTCATTTCTGATCTTGTTAATTTGAGACTTCTCTTTTTGCTTTTGATCAAATTGGCCAGGGGTTTACCAATCTTACTTTTTAAGTACCAGCTCTTCATTTTGTCAATATTTTTAATTGTTTTCTTAATTTCCAATCATTAATTTCTGCTCTGATCTTGATTATTTCTTTCTGTCTGGAGCTCTTGGGATTGGACTGTTCTTGTTTTGCCAATGCCTTTAGGTGAATAGTTGTTATTAGTTTGAGATGTCTCTGTCTTTCATATGAAAGCATTTATTGCTATGAATTTTCCCCTTAGGACTGACTTCATCTTTTTTTCAAGGTAGGGTCTCAGTCTAGCCCAAAGTGACCTAGAACTTTGCATCCCCAGCCTGTCCTCAAACTCATAGCTATCCTCCTACCTCTTCTTCCTAAGTCCTGGGATTAAAGGTGTGCATGCATCTGGAATTTGTTTGCAATGGCTGGAAGCCCTAGCATTCCTCCCCCCCTCTGTCTCTTAAATAAATAAATATGTTAACGGTGTGCACCACTATGCCTAGCCAGATCTTAAACATTTAAATGAGACTTAGTTTTTTTTCTTTTTGAGACAGTCTCAATAGATAGCTTAGACTTCTCTTGAACTCACAACCCCCCCCATCTCAGTCCTTTGAGATCCTAGTTTCTTAAAGAACTTTCAAGCCTTTGCAATATTCTGGGCTTAGGTTTTATGGGGACATTTTTCGAGACAGAAAACAACTGTTACAATGTTCCTTTTTTTACAGTAGTTTGTTATTGATGTTTTAAGGGGAAATGTGTTCCCAGAAATTGCTCATAACACTTTTCCAAGATGTATTTCTGTCTTGATTACCAAAATAAGTATGGCAATGTCTATATTTGCCAGGAAATGTACAATATTTTCCCTTAGGTTTAGAAAGCCCTTGAAAACCTCTAATCTGTTGCTTTGTTTTTATAGTAATTGAAGCTAAATTAGAGCCTGGAGGAAAATGAACTGTGCAACCCAACTAAAGGAATTCCACCACCTTGATGTGGAAGGAGACCTCCACATGCTCAAGTTGTTTTTCCTTCCTACTATAAACCTGGTCTTCATCATAAAATTGAGTAAGTGTTTTGTTTTTCCAGATTTGTTTCTCAGGAGCAAATACACATTGCATATCATGAAATATTGTAGCATCCAAAGAGAGGCTAACAAGACTAAATTAGTCACATGGCTTAACAAGAAAAGCTCATTGGTAGTTAAATGGAGATAATTTTATCTTCCCTGATGTAGATATATTCAAATTGCTACTACTTCTATAGTGAAGTGATTCATAAAAATAATTCTCAGTCATAAAAATATATCTTTTGTCATGAAAGCATGACCTAACATGGAACAAATATTTCGTTTGAAGATAAAAGGAAGAAAAATACTAAAGAAAACAGAATTTTACTTCTAAAAATAACTTGCCACACATAAGATCTCCCAAATGATATGTAACAGTCATTTCAAAGAAAACTACTTTTATTTATTGAAACTTACTGGACTATGGCTAAGTTGAGGCAAGTGCTTTGTGTGGAAATTTAAGGGGGTTCCCAAGGTAAGTACCCCACTCCAGTAACCCAAATATTAGCTCCACTTGAATACATGAGCTCCCTAAAATGGCCTCATATAGTATTGAATAAGTCAGTCAACTGCTGACTTGTTTTAGGACTTCTGTTCTATAATAACATTTAGTTTTCACTTGATCTCTTATTATATTCCTTACAACTTAAACCCCAGGCGTGTCAGTCAGTTTTCCACCACTGTGAGAATATTTTGGTTCACAGTTTCAGAAAGTTCAGTTCATGGCAGGCTGGCTCAGTTGCTGTTGGGTGTATGGTAAAGCAGAACACTGTGGCAGGAGGATGTGACTGAGCTGTTTAAGTGGGCCAGGATCCAAAGAGAGAGGAAGGGGCCAAGGACAAGATAGGATCTTCAAGGGCACTCCCCCAGTGATCTAACTTCATCCAATTAGGCTCTGTCTCATAATAGTGTACTGAGGTGTGAACTCATCATTGGATCAATCCATTGATGAATTCTCTTCATGATCCATTCACCTCTCAGTAGTAATACTTAGGGAGAAAATCATCAACAAACAAACTTTTGGAAGAAATTATTTCTAATTATAGCAACATATGAAAGGGCTGCCTATGTTATCATTTGAATGTGTAAACAATTATTGATACTTTAAATTTAGTATTTAGTAGATATTTGAAATTATATGCATATTTCATGTTTACATCACATAACAATTGGATTTTACCTTGTCATTGCTCAGTCACTCCCCTCCCCCATGGCTGATGGCTACCACTTTGTACAGGGTTTAAATGTCTAAACATGAACACAGGTTTAAAGAGTAAGGCATCCACTGCTTAACCCACACTGATTCCTAACTCCCTACGTGAGCTTGGTCCCAGTACTTCACAATTTTCTGATACCAGCATCCTTATCTGAATTATGAAGGCTGATGTACATCAGAACCAGTCAGATTAGGCAACAGTTATGAATACATGAATACTGCAGCCAAAGGTTTGAGCATTTGTGTGTGTGTGTGTGTGTGTGTGTGTGTGTGTTTACAAACATTGAAAATACAGGAGGGCTGGAGAGATGGCTTAGTGGTTTAGGTACTTGCCTGCTAAGCCTAAAGACCCATGTTCTACAGACACACAATGAGGCAAGTGCAAGGTCTCACACGCCCACTAGGTGGTGCAAGCATCTGACATTCAATTGCAATAGCTGAGGTCCTGATATACCAATATTCTCTCCCTTCCTCCCTCCCTCCCCCCCCGTCACTTACTCTGTATAAAATAAAATTTAAAAACAGAAATTAGAGCTGGGTGTGGTGGCACATGCCTTTAATCCCAGCACTCAGGAGGCAGAGGTAGGAAGATCACCGTGACCTCGAGGCCAGCCTAAGACTACAGAGTGAATTACAGGTCAGCCTGGACTAGAGTAAGACCCTACCTTGAAAAAAAAAAGAAATTACAGAAACTCTCCTTCTGGAAATTTCTGACTTAAAGTAGCTTCCCACAGTTCATAATGATAAATATAGACTTTACAAGACTACTGAGGTCATTCAAGCCCTTAACAATGTACTATTCTTTGATGTTATTGCTTTATTATTCTACAAATAGAAGCGGGAAAAAAACAATAACATCCATGTTACTCACTTGATTGTAACAGGCATGTTTACTGCATTCAGATGGTGCAGAAAGTGTGCTACAGCTCAACACATACGTCCACACAGTTTAAAGCTAATTTAATAGCAACTATGTCTTTAAACACCAAGGAATTAATGTGGAGACCCACGGTGAGCTGTGTTGTTAGCTGAGCTCTACTGCCTTAGAAAAAGATGGAAGACTACCTTTCTCTTTTTCAAAAGTTGTAAATTTTACTGTTCTTGTTACTTTGAATATTTTTTTGAGGTAGGGTCTCACTCTAGCCCAGGCTGACCTGCAATTCACTATGTAATCTCAGGGTGGCCTCGAATTCATGGTGATCCTCCTACCTCTGCCTCCTGAGGGCTAGGATTAAAGGCTTGCGCCACCACGCCCAGCCTACTTTGACTATTTGACAGAAGGAACTTAAGTAGAAATAGTTTCACAGAACCTGCAGGTCACCCATGTGAACAATCAAGAATTAATCTACCAATCCACTTTTATCTTTTCTAATCATTCACGAAGCATTGAATATTGTCATTGCTTTATAAATATGTAGTATTATATGTACCTTTCTCCTTGCTTTCCATTCTCAACATGTTATAGAATTTCTGTACTTGAACTGAAACATTCACATGGTTCTTTTGAACATCTGCATGCTATGCCACATTTTGAAACCCTTTAATTTATACAATGACACCCCTGTTGAAAGGTGTTTATTTTGTTTGCACTTTCCTTTTAGCTTGAACACACACACACACACACACACACACACATGAGTAGTTTGTACCTACTGTGCTTTTTGCTAAG
This sequence comes from Orientallactaga sibirica, assembly GCA_036365145.1. NCBI lineage: Eukaryota > Metazoa > Chordata > Mammalia > Rodentia > Dipodidae > Orientallactaga > Orientallactaga sibirica. The sequence continues at coordinate 5,568,502 of JAEOAD010000982.1, forward strand.
GAAAAGACTTGATCAAGTGGGAAAGCCAGTTCAAAGAGTGTATATACTTAACATTTTAATCATTGCTGACATATTTGCTATTAACAAATTTCCAGCATGCAATATTATAATTGTCTTCCTCAATTTGTATCTCTTGTATTTAAACACTTTGTCCCCAGCTGGTGGGACTGTTTGAGAAGGTTGTAGAACCTTTAGGAGGCAGAGCTTTGCTGGAGGAAGTGCGTTATGGAGAGTGAGCCTTGAGGTTTTATAGCCAGGCCCCACTTCCTATCTGTTCTATGCTTACTGCTCTCCGTTCCACCAAGATGTGAGGTGTCTGTCACCTCACATCTGCCACCACTGTGGAGCTACCTGCCACCATGTCTTTCCCTACATGACATATTTCCTCAAGTTGTATCAAAGTTGTACATTTATTTGTTGTACACATAGTAACTTTGTATCCTTTTATCTACAATTCCTCAAATCTTCTCTCTCTTCTCCTGCAAACTTGTAAGTCTTAGGTACTCTAACTACACACAAGGATAGTAATAGTGGATATGCTAATTTTATGAGCTATAGTAATAGTTTTGCCATTATATTGACACCGTAAAAGAAATGTAATCTTATGTGTATGTGTGTTTGTGTATATGTGAGCATATGTATGCATGTGTGCATGGGGGGCCATGGCACACAGCTGGAGATCAGAAGACAATCTCAGGTTATTGGTCCTCTCCTATCTTCTTTGAGCCACGACATCTCTTGTTGTTTTATCACTGGGAATACAGTCTATCTGGTCCCACAAGCAATGGGATTCTCCTTTCTCCATCTTCCATCACCATAGGTGCACTGGGACTACAAACGTGCACCATTTTGTGTCTGGCCTTACGTGGGTGCTGGGGATCAAATATGGTTTAGCAGACTTGCAAAGAAAAGACCTATAACCATTGAGACACCATCCCAGACCCACATACTTTTTTAAAGTAAGTATTCATATTATCATCAGTAATATATTAAAGCAATATCTCCCCATATACATTGTAACAATATGTGTTATTGCTTTCACATTCTTTTACAGTATTTCTGTACCTGAATTCAATATAAAGCAAATAGAATGCATTCACAGGCATCAACCTTTTAGAGGAAAGCAGGCAATTCTCTTGTAGCTAAAAGCAGTAGGAAGATCACAAAGTGTATATTCAGTAGCCTAGTTTGGAGGTCACATTCTGTCCCCATGCTCTATGAACTTGAGTGATTCCTTTCAGTTTATTAAGCCTGTTTCTTCATAAAGACATAAATGGAGGCTGGGGAGATAATTGAGAAAGACCTTGATAGGCAATTATAATGATCTGAGTTTGGGTCCCTAACACCTATGTAAATGCCAGGTAAGATGGTGTAGACCTGTAATCCCAACACATGAGAGGCAGAGAAAGGCTGATCCTAGAGATAAGTTGGCTACTTAGACTAGCCAAATCAGTGACCTCTAGGTTCAGTGATGGACCTTATCTCAATGAATAAGGTAAAGAGTGACTGAGGAAGGTATGTCAACCTTGGGCCTGCACACACATACACATACATGAATGTACATGCATGCACATACACACATGTGCCTACACACATATAGACATATGTTCACACATACACATGCGTACATCCAAAAGAAGGGCATAAATACACACATAGAAACACATTATTATATCAAAAGGCTCACAAAATAATGTGAATTTATCAAACCAAAGTCATGTGAAGAATAAAAATAGGTTAGTAGGATATCAAAGACATTTTTCTCTGAAGATATTTTTTGTCAATCTGGTGAGTTTAGATTCTGATTCATCACAGGGTGCATGCATAGAGGTGACAAAACCCAGGGTTCATCCAGGGTGGGAATTATAATAGACACTTGGACCTCAAAGCTGGGATTCCAACAAGTAACACCATCAAGGTAAGCTTGAAGCATAACAAACATATAGGATCCATGATGGAATTTTCCTAGGCCTTTGAAAACACTGAAGGACCATACATTGAAATATTGCAATATAAACTGATACTCATATGGATTTACATTCCAGATTCACAGCTGTTGGCAATTCTAAAATATGTTAACAATTGAATGAGTTACCTCAAAGCAGGTCATTTTAAATTATCTGTTGTAAGAAACTGGGTTCTTTGTTTAATTTTCAATCCATAGAAATTTTCAAACTCTAATAAAATGCAATAGAAATGAATTCCTCAGAAAATGGCATGAGGAAAGAAGACAAACATTGATGCAGGTGCAAAGCCAATTTACTATAAATTTTTCAAATGTCACTCTTGATTTTCATACTTGTTGAAAAAAGGTTATGCACATTTTGTATAGCAATTCCAGCCAGTGTCTGGAAGAGCAAGGCTAATTCCCCTCTTTGTAACACATCTCCCCTTAGGCCTTAGAGATTTCTCAAAATAATTCTCCAAGTAAAAGCACATTTCACCAGTAAAAAAAAAAAAAAAAAACTGAGTAAGCATACAAAGAAACCAGGCATGATGAAAGCAATTAAAGAGACAGAAAATCATACTTACAAAGATTTTTAAAGTGGTGCAATAAAGTTGAAATGAATCACAATGAAATGGAAAGTAAAATAATCAAAATTTAAAATGCAATATATAGGTTTAATAGCAGATAAAGTATGACTAAAAAGAGAATTAGTCAAAAAGAGAACAGGGCAGATGTTACTCCAAATTCAATACAGCAAACAAAGGGACGAAGAAGGGAGTCAAAGGTCACAATGAAGTTTAACTAAAGTAACTAACCCATATTCTCAGAGTCCCAGAAGAAGGGAGAAAGAGAATTTGACAGAGGACATCTTTAAAAAGAAAAACTTTATTTTCAAAATATGTAAAGGCTATTAATCTACAAATTCAAGAGTTCATATGACTCCCAAGGAAAATTTCTACGTAAACAAGTCACAGCAAAATTTGAAAACCTTAAAAACAGACAGAGAAAGGACAGAGGTACAGACCCTTTTGAGGCCTGTGCATTCAGACTTGGAGAGGTGTAGGTGTTTGGGGCTTTGAGCTGGGACCAGATGAGATGCCTGCATATTTGGGTCTGTGGTAGCTTGAATAGATGTCTCCCAATAGATACAGGAGTTTATTAAAGCTTGTATTTTTTTTGTTTTTTTTTTTTTGTTTTTGTTTTTTTGAGGTAGGGTCCTACTCTAGCTCAGGCTGACCTGGAATTCAGTCTTTAGTCTCAGGGTGACCTTGAACTCACAGCAATCCTCCTACCTATTCCTTCCGAGTGCTGGGATTAAAGGTGTTTGCCACCACGCCCAGCAAAGCTTGTATTTTCGATCTCCAGCTGCCTGGTTGGAGGAGGTGTCACTGTGGGCAGATCTGGATTTTCAGCCAAAGATATGCAAAGTGCTGGAGCTTTTCTGGGGTTCCTGAAGTGTGCTTGCTAGTACTGATAGTAGTGGTATTTCTTTGTGTGTGGACCTGTGAAAATGTGCCAGATTCTTCTGCCATTATCTATAAGCTTTAATAAATGCCTCACTCCAAAAACTGTGCTTGGTCTGGAGTTCATCCCAGCAACTTGAGGCTGACTGGGACAGGGTCTGAGTGTTTGGGGCCTATGGATCAGACTGGGTGAGATGTCAGGGTGCTTAGGACCTGTGTGCTCAGGGCCAGTGAGGTGCAGGTGTGTTTGGGGCCTGTGCACTAGGGATTGGTAAGGTACACGCTGGCTTTGGGACTGTGCACTCAGAGCTAGAGAGGTACAGGGCAGTTGGAGGCCTGTGTGCTGGGACCAGGCAAGGTGCCTGGGGTTTTGGTCTGAGAAAGTTTGGGGCCTGTGGCTAAGTCTGTGTGAGGTGCTACCATGCTTGGGTCATGTACACTGAGGGCAGGTGATGTGCAGGCTTGTGTGCTCAGACAAAATTGACTGGGGACTGTGTGCTCAGACTGGCTTGTTTGGGGCCTGTGTGCATGGCCCAGTGACATTCAGGCATGTTTAGGGCCTATGCATTGGGATGGGGTAAGGTGCTGGCTTGATTGAGGCCTGTGAACTCAGACCAGAGGAAGATTGTCAATGTGTTTGGGACCTGGACTAAGGTGGGTTAGCAAGTGTTGATTACGCCTGTGTTTTGGACCCCATACAGGAGATTCAGACAACCCCATTCAGGAGGTTCCAACAACTTTTCTAAGCTTTAGACAACACATCACACTGGTATAACCACACTGCCAAGCTCATGGCTACAGCCCTAGTACCCTCACACTCTGATTGGACTTGCAACCTCCCCAACCTGCACATCTATGGGCACAAGGCCATCTGGTTCAAAACAGAATACTCACTGAAGATGCTATAAGAGCAGATTCTTGCTTCCTCCTTAATAAAATAAGACTTTTACCCAAGATGGATAGACACCCCCATGCAAAAAAACTTCAGAGATCTCCACCAAGAGTGCTTAGTTCCACAGTGGAAATCTCCAGTGAAAACACAGAGGTACAAGAGAAATAGAATCTGAAAATGAAATCACAATAAGCTGTGACACTAACTAAGCAAATCAGTAAACTGGAAGCAAATCATCAAAAAGCCAACAATCATATAAATGAAATGAAACAGAATCATCTCTTACAGCACACAGCTTTTGTCACTAGACTTAACTTAATTGAGGAAAACTAGAGATGTATCAAAAGACAGAAACACTTCTTCCTAGGGGAGGAACAGGGCTGAGGAGTTTTAGGAGGTCAACAGGTTTCAGAAAGTTGAAACTTAAAAGGTTGCAAGTCCCTTCCTGTAAGGTTTTATAAAGGGTAAACAATTACATAAGAGGAGACTTTAACCAGCTCAGCTGCCTGCAAGTTGTGCAGTATGCTTCAGAGATGTGGGTTCTTGGAGTCATCTATGCTGGGGTGGGCTTTTCAGTGATGCATCTGTCCTTGAGATACCCCATGCTCCTGTAAACAACTCCTTACTCTGCTCTGTAAGTAATGCCAATGAACTCACTGGTTCACCAAAACTGGCCTTGGTGCAATCATACTTTGGCCTATGGTCTATGCCCTATCTGGGGTGAATAGAAGTGCATTCCCTTCTCCCAGGGAACAAGTTCCACTTGACAAAAAGCTATTTTATTTTTAAATTTTTTTGTCTTTTGTAATATATATTCAGTTCTAGGGACAGAACACAGGGCCTTGCACTTTCTAGGAAAGCACTCTAAACTTAGTGGCTAAATCTCCAGCTCCTAAAATTTATGCTAAGGATTCCAAGTCTTCTCCCTAGCTTATAGATGGGCCACTTTTTCTAAGTCTCTTTGGTTCATCTTCCTTCTTCATCTGCCTGTCCCTTTGGATTTCCTTTTTATGTACAGACATAATTCACACTGGATTAAAGCCCACCAAAGGACCTTCTTTTAACCTGATTACCTCTGGAAAAGCTATTTTCAAATGAATTCACATATTGATGTAGTAGAGGGCTAGGATTTTAATGTATGCATTTGGGAGTGAACAGAATTCAACCCATAGCACACTATAATGGGAAGGATGAAGACTCTTGATAGTCTCCTAAAAGCTGAGTGTTTATATTTACAAATTTAGCCGAGCCCCAAATAATTCTTGCATATTATTTTACTAGATTCAATGTGGGCTTTGTTTTTCTTACCATTTGTGCAAGTGGGAGGTCTGATACGATCTGGAGGAATTTTTTTGTTCTGGTGTGCTCTTCTGTTAACAGTATTTTTAAGCTTAATGAAAACCACCATGGTGTACATATGTCAACTTGGCATTAGGTTCAGCCAGCTTCACAAGGCCCCTTGCAAAGTTCAATCACACATTTTTTAATGGGTGAACTTTTTAGTGCATCCTCATAGATCATGTCAAAGCTAATTAAAACCCCAAATGTAGGTAGTATTTCAGTTGTTGGTTGTCCCTTAAGTTCTCTCTATAATGAAATATGAACATAATAAAGTTATTCTAGGGGTCAGAATCTAGGATACACTTCCAAAACTGATGACCAATCCTCACTGGCATGGTCCCAATACCTGACAGTGTTGTGAACATGAAGTGAGTGAAGCCAGGAGCCATACAAGGTGTTCCTGCCAAATGCAGCCCACACAGAGAATTGAGACTTCACTAGCAGCTTATTGTAGTCATCAAGAAAGTCTGCAAGGTCTGGGGAGAGGGCTCAGTGGTTAAAAGTATCTGCCATGCAAGCCTCATAATCAAGAGCTCAGATACCAAGAACCCATGTAAAACTGGACACAAGTAATGCACCTGTGTGTGACCCCCAACACATCCATGGCAATGAGAGGCTGAGTCAGGAGGATCCCAAGGCTTGTGAGCCAGCGAGTCTGGCATTTGGAGTGGCAGAAAAAGAAGACCCAGACTCAAACAAGGCAGAAGGTGAGGCTGATGCCTTGAGGTTGTTCTATAACCTACAAAAACATGCCATGGCACAAGCATACCCATGGATACATGCATACCATGCACATACATGCATACACAATCCTGCTAAACATTGAGAAATTGGGCTGTTTTCTATTTTTTTTTGTTTTAGTAAGTAGAAACTTTGTATGGATACATCAAATACCATCATTCCCCTCCTCTCTGGCCCCACTCCACTGAGGGCCCTCCTTAGTGGGATTGCTGATATTCACCATAGAGTTGTAGGTTATTCCTTCCCATGTAAGAATGTGGCTCTTACATTCCTTCTGCCTCCCTCTTCTACAGAATTTTCTGAGCCATGGCGGGTGTGTTTTAAGTCTATTTTAGTGTTGAGCTCTCAGCAGCTTCTGTCATTCTGCTTTGGTGCATTTTGAGTATCCTCAGTGTCTGTCTCCATCACCCTGGTTCTGCTTGTGCTCTGACATCACTGAGGTGTGTGCCTCTAGTTGCATCTCACCACACCCTGTCCTGATGCTCCTGATAAAAGCAAAGGATTAGGCTGGGCAAATGGATTAGCAGTTAAGAGTGCTTGCCACTTAAGCATTAGGGCCTCTTGGGCTGGAATCCACCAAGTTTGATTCACCAGAACTCATGTAGGAAGTTGGTGATGGCCATGCATATCTGTAACCCCAGTCTACTGGGGGGCAAAGATTGGAGACTTGCTGGGGTTCACTGATCATCAGAAGCTCCAGGATGAGAGCGAGTCCTTGTCCCAAGGTAATAAATACAAGAATGATTGATAAGATTACATCCAACATTCTCCTCTGGCCTCTGCACACATGCATATGCAGCACATGTTTCTGAACATATATGTGCATATACCACATAACAAACACATACACAAAGTTTGTAAACCAAACACCTAAGCCTGGGAACAGAGCTCAGAGGCAGAGCTGCATGCACAAGACACTGGGCTCTAACCCCAACACTGCTACTGTGAATAACAGAAAACAAAGACTAGGGGCCTGGGGAAATGGCTCCGTTGGTAAAGTGCTTCCCTTGAAAACATAAGGACCTTACTTGATATCTAGAACCCTTGTGAATAAGACATGGTCACACCTGTTTGTAATCCCAGCACTAAGGACATGGAGACAGGCTGATCCCTGGGGCTCACTGGCCAGCAGCCAATCTAGCTTAATTGGTGAACTACAGGCTAATGAGAGATCCTGTCTCCCAAAAGGTCAACAGCAGGGCTGAATTGATAGTTCAGAAGGTAAGAGCACTTGCCTTATAGGCTTAAGTGACTGAGAAGGGCCTGAGACTACTTGAATTTGATTCCCTAATACCCATGTAAACAGCTGTTCATGGCCATGTATGCCTGTAACGCCCATCATATGGAGAGCAGAGACTAAAGAATTTCTGGAATAAAGAATCCGTCTCAAGAATACATGCATATGAGCAATAAAGGAAGACACCAGATGTTCCCCTCTGGCTTCCACACATGCATGCACAGGACATGCACTTCTACACTCACACACACATGCATACAACACACACCACACACAAAGAAAGAAGGAAGGAAAGAAAAAGAAAATAAAGAATCAATAGCACCTAAGGAATGACACTGGAGGTTGTCCTCTGGCTGCCACGTCAATGTGCGCGCACACACACACACACACACACACACACAAAGAAAGAAAGAAAACAAGCAATGGGTTAAGCCTTCCTCCAGGATATCTGGTCATTCAGGTACCTGTGCAGCAGTGTTGCAAATGCCTCTGCTGCCCAAGACAGGTTGCATCAAGAATTTCCAATTTCCACTCAGCTGGACTTTGCAGGATGAAGCAAAGCAACTCAATTACCATTACAGAAAATGACATGGAAAAGATAGAAACCAGTCTGCAGAGCACAATAGCCCACTGAGTAAAGTGAATAATAATAAAATCATGACATTATCTGAAGGCTATTAAGGATCTATATTGTCAGAGAAAAGAGTAAGAAATAAAACAATAAGATTATTTTAAGTAACACAACAAATTAAAGCAATGACTGCTCAAATTGGAATGTATGTCATAATAATAAAAGTTAGGGCTGGAGAGATGGTTTAGCAGTTAAGGCGCCTGCCTCCTAAGTCTAAGAACGCTGGTTCCAATCTCCAGGTCTCACATTTAGCCAGATGACACAAGGGCGCAATGCTGCACTTGACCACAAGGGGGCACAAGCATCTGGATTTCATTCGCAGCAGCTGAGAGGCTGCTGGCAAGCCCCATCTCTGTCTTCCCCCCCTCTCTCTCTGTCTCTCTCCAAAAAAAAAAAAGTTATATTTAAGGGCAAGGTTTTGGCTAATACCTCCCAGTTTGTTTGTTTGTTTGTTTGTTTGTTTGTTTGTTTGTTTGTTTGTTTGTTTATGAGAGAGAGGAGCAGGGAGAGGGGGAGACAGAGAGAGATAATGGGCACACCAGGGCCTCTAGCCACTGCAAACAAACTCCAGCCACATGAGCCACCTTGTCAATCTGGCTCATATGGGTACTGGGGAATCAAGCCTCTGTCCTTGGGCTTTGTAAGCAAGTGCCTTAGCTGCTAAGCCATCTCTCCAGCCCACACCTCCCACATTCTAATGAGAGTTAGAAAAATAAACTATGAGGAAGGAGGACCTTTTCATAGCAAGACCCCCGAGCTGGAATAAGTTGGACAAGTGCTCTACCACTGACCTACACTCCTAGGCCAAGGTCTCTCACCTTCTAACCCAGCAATTAATCATTTGGACCCTGGATATCATCATCAGATTTTCTTTGAGACTAAACTTCCTGCCTTCCTTTTAAAAATCCTCACAATCACACTGGACCCATCAAGATAATTCAAGGTAATGTCCCTATTTCATGATCTTTATACTGCACTATGAAAAAGTATGAACGTTCTTCAAAAAACTAAGAGTAGACTATCATATGATCAGGCAGTCCCACTCACGGTTATAGTGCCTATAAGACTCATAGTCTTTCAGAGATATATGCACATCCATGTTTATTGCAGCATTATTCACAGTAGCAAAGAAATGGAACCAGCCTAGCTGCCTATCAACATATGACTAGACAAAGAGAATGTGTGCATGTACTCAATGGAATTTTGTTCAGATATAAATAACAAAATTGTGTCATTCACAGCAAAAAATAACAGAAGCAGAAAGATACTGTGTTCAACAAAGAAAAAGCCAGACTGAGAAAGACAAGTACCACATGTTTTCTCTTATATGTGAAATATAGAAAAAAGACATGCAAGTAGAACCAGGCCTATTACAGAGGAAGAAGAGGACCACAGGGAGGGTGCAAGGGGGACAAAAGGGAGTAATGAAGGAGAAATGTGATGGAAGTACATGATATATATATGAATATGTCATAGTGAAAACCATTGTTTTGAACAACTAATATATGCCAATGTGTAAATGATCCTTAGACTAATCAAGATTAATCAGACCTATAAAGTCCCTTCTGTCTTATAAGGTAACCTAACTCATAGGCTCCAGAGTTCAGCATTTGAGCATCTTCAGGGACTATTATTCTGCCCATAAAAGATGGTGAAGAGAAGCAAATTGGGGCACAGAGACTAAAACACATGCATTTCCTCTTTCCCCTTGCTTTCTTGAAGCTGGGACATGGAAATGGCTCAGTCACAACTGGTGCTTTTAGGTAAAACCATGGTGTGTGTCAATAAAAGCAGAATGCAGTCATAGAATGTGTTGGTCCTTCACAAAAAAAGAGGCAACAAGGAAGAAAATATCCCTGCTCCCATCCCAGTCTTGACTCGGACATTTGGAAATCATTACTTACAGCATGTCAGCAGCCAGCTTGTTACCATGAAGGAAAAACCAAAAGTATTAGAGATAGCAACCCTATATCATTTGGTCACCAAGCTCACTGTTTCTAAAACCACCACCTCTGGAATCATTATTGTTTGATTTTTTTTTTTTTGAGATAGGGTCTCACTCTAGTCCAGGCTGACATGGAGCTCACTCTGCAGTTCCAGACTGGCCTCAAACTGATGGTGGTCCTCCTACCTCTGCCTACAGAGTACTGGGATTAAAGGTATGCACCACTACACCCAGCTCAGAATCATTATTCTTATGTTTTGAAATTAGGCATGTAAACCAGAATCTTTGAGTACTGAATCAAAATCAGATGTTACAGATCTTCTTCCAGTGAACCTTGTTCATAGGATTGGTGTCTTCCCCCAGAGTGTTAGAAAGAAGTATATTTTAACCCTGCCCACCAAGAAGGCAGACCTGAATTCTTAAATAAAATCTATTTTTATTTATGCAAATGAGGGAGTCTGGCATTAGATCACAATAAACTCCTGACTACCCCCACAATGCATGTCCCACATTCCCTATTGATGAGGGTCCCTTTGGAAGGGGGAGGACAGGGAGGAGGATAACGGAGTCACCAATATGAATGTAAAATTAAAATAATATAAATAAATAAATAAATTACAAAAAAGAATGATTTCTAAATTTATTTACTTGAAGAGGGAAAGAGACGGAGGCGGATACAAAGAAAGGGTGTGCTGAGGCCTCTAGCCACTGTAAACGAACTCCATCACCTTGTGCATCTGGCTTTACATGGGTACTAAGGAATTGAACTCCAGTCTTTAGAATTTGCAGGCAAGTGCCTTAACCACTGAGTCACCTCTCCAGCCCTCTAATGTTTATTTTAAAAAATGACAAGCAAGGCTGGAGAGATGGCTTAGTGATTAAGGCGCTTGTCTACAAAGCCCAAGGAACAATGTTCGACTTTCCAGATGCCATGTAAGCCAGATGCACAAAGGTAAGGCAAGCACAAGGTCGTACATGTCCACTAGGCGATGCAAGCATCTGGAGTTCGATTGCAGTGGCTGAGGCCCTGAAGTGCCAACTGTCTCTCTCTCTCTCTCTCTCTCTCTCTCAAATTAATTAATTAAGAAATGGCAAGCACCCTGTTCTGGTCATCTTGGGGTTGTGTGTGTGTGTGTGTGTGTGTGTGTGTGTGTGTGTGTGTTATGCAAGTACTCATGCTCTGTGCACATAGTGTGGAAGTCCCATAGTCCTCCTGTCTCTGCCCTCCTCAGCATGGGTGCAGGTATGCATGGTCATGCCTAGCTTTTTTATGTGGGTACTGGGGATCAAATTCAAGTCTTCATGCTTGCACAGCAAGTGCTCCTCCTCAGTGAGCCATCACCCCAGCCCCTTGACTTTTTTTTAAAAAGTCATTTAAAGCACTTGCCTTTAATCCCAGCACTCAGGAGGCAGAGGTAGGAGGATCACCATGAGTTTGAGGTCACCCTGAGACTACATAGTTAATTCCAGGTCAGCCTGGACCATAGTGAGACCCTACCCTGAAAAACAAAACAAAACAAAAAGTCATTTAAAGAACCTAGTATGTTTGCAAAGGTTTTAACATACACTGCTCCTCTCTTAGTTCCTGGATTCTTTCCACAGATTGTTTTTGTGAATTTATAGTGAATTACACAATCTTGAAAGACTCACCTGTTCTGTGGGGACCACTGAGGGGCTTTGCATATTGCTTGGGAAATTGCTGAGTAGACAGAAAACATCCTTGTCATATAACTTAGTAATTGCAGTGATTTCATAGCCCTGTTTTGCTAATGGTAGAAGGCTTGGAGTTATGAGGTCTAGTACCTGTGTCAGGGAGGCACACAAACACCCCTGTATCATTTTCAGCAAAATCTATCTATTTTTCTTTCTTTCTTTCTTTCTTTCTCTCTTTCTTTCTTTCTTTCTTTCTTTCTTATTTTGGTCTTTAGTTGTCTACTTGTATGAACTGTCAAAAGTGACTTGCAACACTGAGTTGTCACATCGACCCAGCAACTTAAAAATGCACCCCTCCTGTATCTCAACCTGACCTGCAGGTTATCCTCAAGGGGGTGAGGAAAAGAGATCAGAAAAGCCATCGACATGGTCAATACTGCAAGAGCTTCAGTTTGTACAATCCATTTAAAACAGCATCACTGTACTGAAAGGTAAATTTCTCGAGATAACTCATAATGTCTTTTAATATTATCATGTCTTTAGAATAAATTTCAGTTAGGCATGGTAGTGCATACCTTTAATCCCAGAACTCAGGAGACAGAGGTAAGAGGACTACTGTGAGTTTGAGGTCAACCTGGGGCTACAGAGTGAGTTCCAGGTCAGCCTGGAATAGAGTGACACCCTACCTTGAAAAAGCAAAAAAAAAAAAAAAAAAGAATAAAACAAAAATAATTTCACACAGGATAAGTTGCTTTCATCTGCTCTATCATGCTCCAACTAACGAAGTTTGGTTTTTGCCTCTGGAGTTGTAAATAGAATAGAAATTTAAAATAGGAATTCATAGCTTCTAAATAAATGAATGAATGAACAAATATGTGAAAGGGAAATGGTTGTCTAGAGTCTGTATGAAAAGTACACTTGAATGCCAGGCATGGTGGCGCACGCCTTTAGTCCCAGCACTCGGGAGGCAGAGGTAGGAGGATCGCCATGAGTTCAAGGCCACCCTGAGAATACAGTGAATTCCAGGTCAGCCTGGGCTAGAGTGAGACCCTACCTCTAAAAAAAAAAAAAAAAGTGCCCTTGAAATGATTGTGTGTATGTGAGCACATATGTGGCTCATAGCTCTAAGTCTGTAGAATGATTTCTGTTCTGAACAGTGCCATTTCACTGATGTTCTCCACCAAGCCCACTATACTAGATGGCATGGCCAACTTTTACTGTTGAGTGTCCCCCAGAACCAACACTGAAAGTAACTGGGGAGTTATGCTGTCCCACTGTATTCCCCAGACACGAAAAGTAGATCAAAAATCATTTAAGCTCTGGGCCTGTCTAGCAGATGTATCTGTAATGTGTTACTTAGTGCTTTCCCCTGAAGGGCTTGATCTGTAAATGGCCAGGTGGCCCTGGAAGTAAGAGGGAAGCCTAACACAAGTCTCATTGTTGGACAAAGAGCCATGACACAGATTTCTCTGGTGTTTATGCTGCCCCAGGAAAATCCCTAATGGCTCTTTCTTAGCTTCCCTGCCTTGCAAAGCCAGGGGGCTGCAGGCACAGGGAATCTCAGGATCCTGGCCGCAGCATGATAATGGGTGGATGCCAAGTTGCTGAGAACAGACGAGGATTTCTTATTATAAGAATTTGTAACTGTTTTACATTTACTTTATCTCTCTATGCTTCTATGGAACTACAAACAGACAACAGAACAGCCTCAAGATTTATGTTTAAATTTAGGAGTATGCAATACTGAGTTTGTAAGAAAATTTCTAAAATTAAGATTTATGTTTAAATTTAAAAGTACTCGATACTGAGTTTATAAGAAAATTTCTTAAATTTCTAATAATGCTCGAATCTGCTTTCATATTAAAAATGTATTTCAGGAAAGTGATAAGAAACAAAGTTCCAAAATCAATAAATGAGAAAAATCTATATGTTTACTCTGGGTAAAATAGTATAAGTAAAATTTTGTCTACTCTTTTATTTTAAAAAGTTATTTCAAAAAGCCTTTTGAGAAAAAAAAACTTAAATGGTCACATTAAAAGTCTTATGGTAAGGACAATGAAAGCTTTTGTTGGTAGTTATGAGATGAACTGACTAAACTAGGGAGGATATTGCTACAGAGTGGCTACATAGATTGTGAAGTAAAAGTATGTAGATGAAGGTATGAGTAAAGTATGTAGATAAAGGTATGAGTAAACTTAAACAGATGGTTAAAGACATGTCATAGAGAAATCCACTGTATACAAGCAATGTTAATATAGTTTCTCTAAGCTTCATATAACAGTCATGACTATTTCTTTAGTTAAGCCTTAAAATTGTTCAATGGTAAAAGGTACTTATTTTAAAAAAATTATTGCCTCTAATGTATGTTAAAATCGGGCTTGCTTAACCCAACAATAACCAAATTTTATTTTATTCTTAAGCTATGTATAATTAGTCTCAGTCAAGGTTTCACTTAATTAATCGTCTCATTTCTGGTATCTTAAGTTCATTGTATATAAAGATATTGATACTTAAGACATGTTTCCTGCCCTAGAAAAATAATTTTAAATTGCTGTTCTGCCTCCAGTTTGGGGGAAATTGGTACTTGCATTGGTATACAGAGTAGCCAAATTTTTAAACACAGATACTAAGTTTTTATACTTTCATGTCTTTTCCTGGCATACTATTTCTAGATTAAATCAATTGGCTTAAAGTTATTGATAAAATAATTGGTTAAATGTTTTCAGGACTATTAAAATGTACTGCCTATACTTATAACTGACAGATACTAAAAAGATAAAATGTGTATGCTTTCTATGTTCCAAATATAGCTTACACTGTCACCTGACAAATAAACTTAACTATTAATCAGAGTGATTTTAAACTATTGTGTCATTCTCTAATCAGATCTGCTTTGCTAACCAGATTATGTTCTACACATTTTTAACTAATGTTTTGCTATGTACAGTCTCTCTGAATGATTAATAACCATATGTAGAAGCCAAAATCAATTGGAAACATTGGAGTTAAAAGGATAACCAATATTTTGGCTCCTGCTCCCAGATCAGAAGGCCACAGGAGATTATGGGACATTTGCTAACTTCTAGCTTCTGGTAAGTTACCTATCTTCTTGATCAGAGAGGATATGAAGACCCAGAGATGAATTCCAAGTCAGTGTATCTGCAACAGGAGAGTCACATCAGAGGGAAACCCTCCAGGCTTCCCAAAAGAGGGAGAACCACTTGGTCAGCATGGCCTTGACTTATCCTAGCAGATGACAATGCTCAGACTCATAGAACCCCTCACAGGTCTCTAAAAGTCTCTCCTACAATGCCATTACTGACCTCCAAAATATTCAGCTAATTCTGGCAGCCTACATGGTCTTAATCACCCAGTAAGAAAAATATAACTACACTATAAACAAAGATTCAGACTAATAGACTCCCTATCTGATGCTGACTTACAATACTAAACTCTAACTACTCATGCCTTCTGCCTCTGCCTGTTCCTGATTAACTTCACCTACCCTGACCCCAGCTCCTCCCACTTACCTTAGCCAGAATCAGAGCTATTCCTCAGTCCTCCTCCATCCTTAGCCATTACCCTACCTCATCCAGGGATAAATACACCACCACCCCAAGGGGCGCTGTCAAACTTAAACTCTCTCATGATCCTACTCTTCCCCTGATATCAAAATGTTCCTCTTGAATACACTGATGCCCCTTCTGCCTCTTCTCTCTTGCCCAAAGCCCTCTATCCCTCGCCTCTTAGTGCTCATCCCCCCACCCCCCGAGCCTGGCGTTTTGATGTCGTAGCTGTTGACAAGGATAACAAGCTCCTTAATTCTTCCTTATGTCCTCTCATGAGGTGCACAGAACCCATCTCCCTCGCCTTCTCTATAACAGATGTCAGCAGCGAATGCCCTGAAGCCAGCTCAATACAGGGATGGTACGAAAGAAGTCTGTTTTGTTCAGGACCAAGTCATAACAGCATGCTACACTGGCACTGACGGAGGGTACTCACTATGGACCTCATCAATCTGCCACTTCTAGCCACCATGGAATTGCCTCATCACCTGCCCTGAAAGAAGACCCATCGACTGCATTATCCAGCCTC
Source organism: Orientallactaga sibirica (assembly GCA_036365145.1). Taxonomy (NCBI): domain Eukaryota; kingdom Metazoa; phylum Chordata; class Mammalia; order Rodentia; family Dipodidae; genus Orientallactaga; species Orientallactaga sibirica. The sequence continues at coordinate 5,584,448 of JAEOAD010000982.1, forward strand.
TGCAAGAACTCATCGCCTCTACAGTCAGCATGAAGAAATTAACCTTCATCTCTTATTATTAACAAAAGGCTGGAATGTTAGGTTGTACAGGTTCCAAAATGGAGTCACCAAGTACAGCAGGATGGTGACAGAGACATAAGGAAGTGGATTATCCACATTCCTCAAGAAACCACACAGCTATTATCCCCTCTTGCCTGCAATGCCCCCAGATCATGGTTTCCTGCCCCCCTTGTTTTGTAAATCACCTGGACACTGTTTGGATGTCACACCCTGGCTATGTTAGAACGCCCCTAAAGGAGCCTTTCTTGTCCAGCTCTTCCCTTCCTCACCTTCCTCCAACTGACCCTATAAAGCCCACTACCTGAGGAACTCCTCTCTTGTGAGCCAGCCCTGGCAGCTTATGCTCTTCCTGAATAAAGGCTTTCATCTTTGCCTTGAAAGAAAATGATACAGATGGAGAAGAGGGTCAAGGATTAAAATGGGTATAGTAGGGATGGCTATAAAAAGGTATGCATCGGGAGACTGGAGAGATGGTTCAGTGGGTAAAGTGCTTGTTTTGCAAGCATGAGGACCTGAATTCTATCATTAGAACCCACAGAACCCACATAAAAATCTCGAGCATTATGGTGCAAGCCTATAATCCCAGAATGAGGACATGGAGACAGGGGGATCCCTAGGGCTTGCTGGTCAGCCAGGCTAGTGAGAGACCCTGTCTCAAAACAAAAAAGTGGGTGGTTCCTGAGGAATGACACTCAGAGTTTTCCTCTGGCCTTCACAGAACCACACACATACTCATACATGTGCACCTGTATACACACACAAATACAGAGATCGCGCATTCAGGTATGTTATTATTAAGAAAGAAAGGTATCTGGACGTGAGGGTGATCTGGCTGAGACATCTGATAGTCCATTGATGCCAGGGTTGATTCGGCTGATCTGGCTGGCTAGGCAGGTGTCCCCTTCCTCCCTCACCACTCCATGTGTATCCCTCCCAAAGCTGCGTGCTTGGTGGAAGAGGAAAACCTTCCCCAAATAGAGGCGGACGGGTCTTCTGTCAAGAGTACACGAGTAGTTGCGCTCCTCTGCTAGAACCTCCAAACAAGCTCTCGAGAAAGAAAGGTATCTGTTAGCAATCTGAAGGGTAACTAGCAATCTCTCTCAAGCTAAGTGTCAAAAAATCACTGAAAACCCAGCTGCTTGTCATTTCAACTTAATTTTTACTGTAAATCTGGATATGTTATTCAAATCCCTGAAAGCTAACTTTTCAGTCCCTTCAAACAATTATGGATTATCCAGAAGATGAATAACTTGGATCATGTATCAATTTTTTCTTCTTTTCTGTGCTGACATTTGAGTTTCCCAATAGTTCATTAGAGTGTCTGTGATTTTGATCTCCAGCTACAGACATTCTGCCCAAGTTCCAAGCATTGCACATTGATCTAAGCCAACGTGCATAGGAAAAATTGGCCACGACCTCTCTGTCCATACTGACACAGATCCCTCCTAGCACTTACTAAAATACAAAAGGGCAGGGGTCAAGCCTCCCTGCCCTCTGGAAATTGAGTTTTCTGGGATGACCCTGTCCATGGTAAATGATAAAATGATGAAGGGATTTTGCAAATTGTCTCTCTGCAAATCCATGCCCTGTGTCTCCAACTATATTATCCTACCCAGGCAGGCACACAGTAACATCTTCATATGTTTATCAAAACAAGTATGGTGACACACCAAAGATGGTATGTGAGAGGAAATAGTTGTAAAAAGAAAAAGAAATGATTCCTGACAAAATTCCTAAGATATACACTTACCATGCCCAGCGCTAGTGCTAAACATACTGAGTTGTCTAGAACCACCAGAAGTAGATCCTTGCTTTAAAAACATTTAAGACTCTAAGTGGCACAAAGAAAACTGACTTGACTCAGGATTGTTTTTTAATTAATTTATATGTTTTAATTTAATTTATTTGAGAGGGAAAGAGAGAGAGGCAGAGAGTGGCCTCCAGCCACGCCACTCCAAACAAACTCCAGATGCATGTGCTCCCTTGTACATCTGGCTTATGTGGGTAGTGGGGAATTGAACCTGGGTCCTTAGGCCTCTCAAGCAAGCACTTTAACCACTAAGCTATCTCTCCAGCCCAATTTATTTTTTGACACTTTCATACATGTATACACCATGCATTTTAACCACACTGCCCCCCATTTACCCTTCTCTTCCCCTTCCACTAAAATCCTTCTTCTTCCCATTAGATTTCCACCCTATTTCCAATTATTGTTCTTTTATTTGGCCCACTGATTTAAGTTATGGTGATTTGAATAATCATGGGTAGGAGGTCATTCACTGCAGAATAGGCAATCGTCCAGTGGCTACATGACTAAAGGACATGACTTCCCTCTCCCAGCCATCATCAGTTTGCATTATTTACTCTGGGAGGTGTGGAATCTCATGGACCTCCCTCATCTATGATGCAATATTGACAGGTTTGATCATATGCAGGAAACTACATCTGCTGTATGAACTCAGTATTGTTTTTCAAGGTAAGGTCTCACTCTAGCCCAGGATGACCTGAAATTCACAATGTAATCTCAGGATGGTCTCGAACTCATGGTGATCCTCCTACCTCGGCCTCCTGTGCTGGGATAAAGGCACGTGCCACCACGCCCTGCTTGGACTCGGTATTTTTTAATATATGGGTCATTTTGTATAGAATTTAAGAAATGATATTAGTAACAGTAAAATGTGTATAAATTATTCAGTTACATAATTTTTGTTAATAGAGTTAAAATAAATATGTATTAGAGAGGGGTATAATATATGTATAATACCTTAAATGAAAGAAAAATGTATCATCAGTTAAGTTCAAGTACATTGATGGATCAAAGTTAAACAAGTCTATTGGAGATGTGTTCTTTCCTTTTTAACTATTTATTTATTTATGAGACAGAGAGAAAGAGAGAGAATGAATATGCATGCACCAGGGCCTCTTGCTACTGCAAATAAACTCCTAAAACATACACCACTTTGTGAATCTTGCTTTACACAGGTGCTAGGGAATTCAACCTGGGCTGGTAGGCTTTGTAAGAAAGCACCTTTAACTGCTGAGCCATCCCCTCAGCCCTTCTTCCTTTCTTTCCTTCTTTCTTTCTTTTTATTTTATTTGTTATTTGTTTCAGAATGGGTCTTATGTATCCCAAGCTGGCCTTGAACTCCAGGTCATCCTTCCTCCACCTCTCTAGTGCTGGGATTATAGAGATACGTCACCACAACTGGCCTTGTTATGATTTTAATCTGCTATTGTACACTGTGAATCCTGGAGAAAAGGAAGCAATAAAAGGAAATACTTTCCTAAAATGATTTCATCATATACTCATTTAGGGAGCACATATTTTCTTCCAATTTGAGGAGGTGGGGCACACTTTGAAATACTTCTAAAGAGGGATATGAGAGAGTATTGGGGGTGAGTATGATTGCAATATCCTCCGAAATTGTTTTTGAAAACTCTTAAATAAAAATTTTAAAATACAGTATTTCACATTATCCATTTTTTTACTGGGGGAACTAAAATATAAAATATGCATGACCTCAATATAGGAGAAGCAATGGAAGAAAGGAATATAGAGTGTGAAGTGTAAATGTGTGGAAGGCAATAGAGAGGGTTCAAAGCACTCAGCTATGGGCAGCCATAGTCAAGAAGTTTCTTGTATTTTCCCAACTCATCCTTGAACCAGGAAGGTTAAGATAAGGATGAGAGGTAGAGTGTAGGTGCATATTTGTCCCTACCTTCATAATTTTCCAGGACACCAATACCCCAAATCTGTCCATCCTATCAGTTAGGTGAGAGAGAAGTTTTATACTAAGAAACTTCAAGATCACAGCAGACACACTGAATCTTAATAAGTGAACTGCTTCTATAACGGGAATAAAAGAAGATGTGACAAAAGATATCCTAAAGAGACATCCTGACAAATGGAGCATCTTAGTGACCCTTGAAAGACAGGGACATCAAGACATGAGAACATGCAGCCAAGAGTTCGTGACCCACAGTGAGTGTTTGCAGATGATCACAATTCCATCATATGAGAAACCACACTGATACCTCTAAAGTCCTTCCCATCCTGGATTTATGAATTTCCTGAATCTTCTCTGCAAAATAACACTACAAAGAGCCATTTTCTTGTCTTAGGTAAAGTTTCCAACAAAAGCAAACTGCAATGTGACCAGATCCACAAATTGTCCATGATATGATTTTTCATACTATGCCTGGTCCTTGGCACCAAATACTTGGATCCATGCCTAGTTTTTCTTTCAAGTACACCCTGCCTTCTATGAAGTCTTCATCACTGAAGGTGGAGAAGAGAAGTTAGGTCTATAGGAAGAAGTATCCTGTGATTTGAGCAAGATGTACAGTCAATGCCACAAAATAGCTCAGCTTCTGAGCACCCTACCAACTAAGCAACAAATGGTTTGGGTCCACCATGGGAAGAAATTGTTTCATGTATTTGTTCACTTGCTTGCCTTTTATTCTGTTATTTTCTCTCTGTTTATTGAGACCAGGTGTCACTATGCTTCCCAAGCTTGTCTCCAAATCTTGGGCTCAATCAGTCCTCCAACTGGTGTGCATTTTTTTCAGCTACTTTTCAGTTTCCTTCTTCTTAAAAAAGTATTTATTTATTCATTTGAGAGAGAAGCAGATAGAGAGAAAGAGAATGAGCACGCCAGCCACTAGTCACTTCAAACGAATTCCTGATGCATGTGCCACCTTGCACATCTGGCTTTATGTAGGTACCAGGGAATCGAACCACAGCATTTGCAGGCAAGAGATTTAACTGCTGAGCCATCTCTCCAGGCCCTCCTTCTTTTCTTTAATAGTGTATAATCGAAAAGGTTCCTTCTTCTTATCCTTTTTGCTTTAATTAATGTGGCATAAGCAATGTGGCACGGGTTCATTCATGGTGCCTTTGCATTTGTACAGTTAATGTGGAATTGTAAATGAACCCACCACCATCTTCCAGCAGCATCGACCAGTACAAAACATGCTGTTTGTCATCATTCTTCCAAGTTATAGGGTCTTTAGACATTGCTGTTTTATTTGTGTAAATTTTTTGCACATGTGTAATATTAGTGTGGGGTGTATGCATGTGTATATGTTAATGTGGCATTCTATGTGGCTGTCTGTGGCAGATGGAAAAGAACATCAGATAGTCCCACCCATCACTCATGCACCAAATTTCCCTTGGAGCAGTCTCTCTTGCTGATGACAGAGCTTGTTTTTTTTCATGAGCCCTAGCAATTCTCTGGTCTCTACTTCCCACAGGACAGGAGATACAGACCTGTGTGTTCACGCCCAGCTACTTGTGAGGGTTCTGGGAATTCAAAATTGAGTCTTTAAGACCCCAACATCCTCATGCTTGCTTATAAAGTGCTCTTAACTATCAAGTCATCCCTCCAGCCATTTGTGTAATTATTTTTGTACACACCTTGAACCTCTATGGAAATGTTAGGTCTATAGCATTGGGGGGTGTTGCATTCATGTTCGCATTGCTGGCAGAAAACATCCAATCAGGAGCAGTTTGTAGAAGGAAAGGGTTTATTTTGACTTACAGGCTCGAGGGGAAGCTCCGTGATGGTAGGGAAAATGATGGCATGAGCAGAGAGTGGACATCACCTCCTGGCCAACATCAAATGGATAACATCAGCAGGAGAGTGTGCCAGAGACTGGTAAGAGAAAGCTGGCTAGAACACCCATAAGCCTGCCCCCAACAATACAACACCTCCAGGAGGCATTAATTCCCAAATCTCCATCAGCTGGAAACCTAGCATTCAGAACACCTAAGTTTATGGGGGACACCTGAATCAAATAACCAAAGGAGGTTAAAATAATTTTATCAGCTATACTGAGGTACAAAAGCTGCATGTAGTTATTATATATAATTTGATCAGATAGCCATAAAACCTCTACTAGCTTGAGGAAAGTATACGTATACATCACCTCCAAAAATGTCCGTTTCTTTTTATTTCCTGTGTGATAAAAACATTTAACATGAAGCCTAATTTCTTTCTCTCTCTCTCTCTCTCTCTCTCTCTCTCTCTCTCTGTGTGTGTGTGTGTGTGTGTGTGTGCGCGCGCGCGCATTGCTCATTTCTATCAATGCAAGAGTGTGCATGTCACAGTGTGTGTGGAGGTCAGAAACAAATTCAGGTGTCTGTTCACTGCTACATTTACCAGACTAGCTGGTAGGTATGCTGGGATTTTAGACACCCATCATAGCATTCAACTTTTGAGTGGGTTCCGGGGATATGAACTCAAATATTCACACTTGTGCAGAAAGCTCTTTATCCACTGAGTCACCTGCCTAGTCCTGAGGTCTTCTTTCTTAACAAATGTTTCAGTGTACAAAATAACATGGTTAATTACAGTCCTTATATAGTGAAGCAGACATCCAGAACATATCAGAAAGGAAAAGTAGATCAGATGCAAGGAATCAGGTGACATAGAACTGCATTTTGAGAGTCAACTGAATCAGAAAGACAAATACATGGGCAGGTGACCCAGCAGGATGAATCTGCAGTTGCAGAATCAAAGACTATCAGAACATGGAGAATATCCTAGAAAAAGAAGTGGATCACACCCAGGTTCTATGTATCTTGCATAACTTTGTCTATAAAAGCCAATCCCATGTAGGAATCATTCTGAGATACTGAGAGCATAATGCCACTTACATAATTTAAACTGCATGTGTCTATCCTTGCCTTCATGTAGTCTATCTAGTATGTCTTTGGTGTGTATTGAAAACCCACCTCCCTGGGGTTGCAGCTCAGTGGCAGAGTGCCTTGCATGGGCAAAGCCCCGGGTATGAATCCCAACACTAGAAATTAATTCAACCCCTTCTCCTATGCTAATTTAATTCTGATCTTTTAGACATGATGGCTCACCTTTACTGATCTTTGCAGGTTGCAGTTCTATGGATTCATTGTTACCGAAAGTTTGAGTTCTTGGCTATGTTTGTACTAGCATCCTGAAAACTTAGCAAAATTTGCAGCTCTTGGTTATCAGAGCCTGTCTTGTGCATTGTGGGAGGTTCAGTAGCATCCTCGGCTTCTACCCTTTAGATGCCAGGAACACCATCACCATTGTCCACGCTTGTGACAACAAAAATGACTCCTGGTATTGCCAAATGTCCTCTGAGGATGTGCCAGATCAAATCCCCTCTACATTGAAACCATCACTGTATACATGATAGGAAAGGACTTATCGTGGCTCTCCTGCAAATTTAGCCACTGTGCTCATCCTGATGGGCAATGAGGGGAGTCCTTATGGAGGCACCGGTACTGAGCTGCCCATGAGGTATGCTCTCAATAGAGTGAAGTTCAGGGAGTGGTGCCGGCTTCACAAGGCTTGGGATCATCCAGGCAGGCCCACTCTGAACAGAGAGCACCTGCCACTTGGAAGTAGTGGAAAAACAGAAGTAACCAAAGCTGAGAGTTGGTTGAGTTTGCCCAGCAGGCAGGCAGAGGAGAGCAAGCAAAGGAGGGCAGGCAGGAGTCATCAGCTAAGAAAAACAGATCAGGTAACTTAGAACTGCATTATGGAAGCCAATTGAATCAGAAAGACATGGACAGGTGACCCAGCAGGCTGAATCAGCAGTTGCACAAAGAATATCACAACATGAGCCGGGCGTGGTGGCGCACACCTTTAATCCCAGCACTCGGGAGGCAGAGGTAGGAGGATCGCCGAGAGTTCAAGGCCACCCTGAGACTACATAGTTGATTCCAGGTCAGCCTGGACCAGAGTGAGACCCTACCTTGAAAAACAAAAAAAAAAAAAATTAAAAAAAGAGTATCACAACATGGAAAGTATCTAGAAAAAGGAGTTGATCGCACCCAGCTTCTAAGGCAAGCCTTGCTTTCCTCTGAGCCTTCTTGATGTTGTTGTGGAATGTGGTCCAGAAACAAAGATGAGTGCATTTAAGTAAAAAATACTTTGTGGGTGCTGGGCAAACTATAAGTCACCTTCAACTCCTTTTTCTTCTGCATGAAGCCTCAAAACCTTCCACTTCACTTCCTCTGAGGTATCTTTTATTCACAGGTCTAGCATTTTCCTCAGTACCTCACCCCACTTCCTTGTCTATACTGATGCAAGCTACCCTTTAAACAGAGACACCCCAAGAAAGAAAAGCCAAAGAAAAGAGAATATATTCAGAAAGGAAAGGACATTCTCTCACATGCAGGACTTACTTCAACATCCTGAGTCCTAGGATTAATTTGTGTCCTAGCCTCTTCTACACCAAAGGCAGGTAGAATCAGTTTGTTTTCTCTGTGTAGGACAAAACTGCAGGTACTTTGCAATAAAAAAAATTAATGGATGGCCACTCCATATATCAACCGGAATGAACTTCATAGATTCTGCATTGAAAAGACACAACCACAGAAGTCCACACTGCCTGCTTCCACCTCCTACCAAGTTACAAGAGCATGTAAACCCAGCAGATCATGACAGAAAGCAGAAGAGTGGTTTCCCATAGTGTGGAGACATACTGAGCCAGGGCAAGAAGGGGCTGCTCAATGCTGAATCTTGATTTGGGCATTGACTACAGAGGTGAAGACAGAAGTAAAATGCATCATGTGCCATATACACCATGCCCTTCCCTGCTTTTAAAGTATCAAATCATTTAAAAATGCTAATGACTTTCCAATCGTGTTAGATTCTGACAATGCAAACAAGATGGGAAGCAAGTGCTGCTAAGCCATCTCTTCTGATCATAGAAAAAGGCGTGAGATTGCTATTCTATGTGTCAGGGAACACAACCAACTGTTCTGAGAAGGACACCCAAGTTCATTCCTACTCTATGAGAATGATGTTTTAAATTGGGTGTGAAGACATGTTAGTGGAAGAGAGACTGTATTAATTACTTTGGCATCTGTGTGGTCAAAATATCTGACAGAAACACCTTAAAGAAAGAAAGATTTATTTTGAATTTGTAGTTTCAAAAGTATCTGTTCCTTGGGCTGGAGAGATGGCTTACAGGTTAAGACACATGCCTATGAAGCCTAAGGACAACGGTTCGATTCCCCAGGTCCCATGTAAGCCTGATGCACATGGTGGTGCAGGCATCTGGAGTTCGTTTGCAGTGGCTAGAGGCCATGGCGCACCCATTCTCACTCTTTCTCTCTCTCTCCTTCTGTCTCTAATAAATAAATAAATAAAAATAAAAATAAAAAGTATCTGTTCCTTGTGGCAGGGAGGGCACAGTAGAGCAACTCAGCTCACGGTGGCTTGGCATGAGGTGCAGGTTGTTCACATCAAGCAGAGCATGAAGAGAGATAGCCCAACCTTCAAAGGGCTACATCTAGCGACTTACTTCATCTAGTCAGACCATGCCTCCTAAAAGCACCAAAGCCTCTCAACGTAGCATCATCAAGCCAGGCATGGTGGTGCTATCTGGAGGCAGAGGTAAGAGGGTTGTCATGAGTTCAAGGCCAGCTTGAAACAACATAATGAATTCCATATCAGTTTGGGTTATAGTGAGACTCTGCCTTGAAAACAAAAAAGTAGTACCATCAGCCAGGGAAGAAATATTCAAAATATAAGCCTATGGGGGACATGTCACTGTTAAATCATAGCAGAATCTCATACAATGCAGAACATACACATAATACAATAATATTCAGCCTTTGTAAAAGAAATCTAGAGAGGTAGCGACGGCTCTTTGGATAAAAGCACTTACCACACATGAGTTCTGAGTTCAGATCCCCAGAAGCTATCTAAAATGCCAGATACTGTGGCAGGCATCTGTGATCCCAGCATGCCTAAAGTGAGAGGGGAGGTGGGAGACAGGAATATTTCCTGGAAGCTCATAGGCCAGAGAGCCTTGCAAATGCAGTGGTAAATGGCAAAAGACCCTGCCCCCAATGATATGGAAGGAAAGGATCAACATCTGCAGTTGTCCGGTTGTCCTCTGATCTCCACATGTGCACACGCGCGCGCGCACACACACACACACTCACGGGGGGGGGGACCTAATCATTTTCAACCACATGGATAGCCTGACGGACTTGATGTTATGTGAGATAAGACAAGGCTCACTTATATGTACAACCTTTTTGAAGAAAATATATTGATGGATATAGAATGAAACCAATAATAGGAGGGAGGTGGGGTTTGGAGAGAAGTTGTTCCAAGAATACATAACTTCAGTTAGAAGGAATAAGTTCCAGAGAGCTCTTGTATTACAAGTGTCTATTGTTAGCAACAGAAACATATATGAGGCCATTTGGTTAAAGAACTTTTTTTTTTCCAAAAACTCCAGCGAATACTGGGAAGATTCAAGACTCATGAAAATGTCGAGAAGAAAAGAAAGGCAAGGGTTCGGCCCTGGAGAAGTCATCTCTATGACACCCAGCAGGTCTCATGGACCATGGCAGAGGAAGTAGCAGAACAACTATGAGTACTGCTCTCAGTGCTAGCCAGAGATATTCCTGTCTCCCACCATCCTTCTCACTGTAGGCATGCTGGGATCACAGACGCCTGCTATAGGCATCTGTACTAAGACAATAAGGAGGCTCAAAACGCATCAAAGCAGAAACAGGCTATTGAGATTTCTACCATCCCCTCCAAGGCTCAGAGAATAGTGTAGAAGAGGGGACAGAAAGAACACCAATAACCCTATTCAGGAGGGCCCTCTGAGAAATGGGGACCACAGGAGAGGGGATAACCTATGTATAATAAAATAATACTAATAAAAATTATTAAAGAAAAAATCATGTAATAGCCACAGTGTACCCTGGGCTTCCTTTGAGGAGCTGTGTGACTGCACAGTGGTTACTGGCACCCCCACAAGACCAGCATGGTTCTGAGCCCATCAACTTGTTACATGGAGGATGGAGGAGGACAATAGGAATGAGACAACAAAACAGAGGAAGGACTACCTTGAAAGAAGAGGGTCCTCAGGGGATGGAGAACAGAGAGAGAAAGAACAAAAAGGATAAAGGATAGAAAGATGATCAAATTATAGTATGTTCATACATTAAAGTTCTCAATTCAAAAGCAAAGACTATGTGAGGAAAAGCATACATTAATAAGCTTTATTTAGCCATCTCCCAATGTGTGCATATTTCAACGATCAGGTTTCACACTATAAATATATAAACATTTTGCTTGTCAATTAAAATCAATATGTATTTTTCAAAGGTGAAAGAAACAGAAGACAACTCAGCCCCTCACAGTAGCTCAAAGCATCTGCAGGTGGCTGCCACTTGGAAACCACATCCTGTGTGATAAATGCCTTAGGGGGTGCCCTGGCTCTTTGTACCTAGGGAGCATTGGGGTGCCCCCATGGATCCTTTCAAGTGGAGCAGGCAGAATTTCTGAGGAGGGCTTCAGCACTATGAATAAAATCTCACTGTGATGTGATTCATAAAGACAGCTGCATCTTAGTGTCAGCATTGAACCAAGCAGAGGGAACCAAGGGGCTCACAGTGTTCCCCATCCATCAGCTCAATCAGGACAGAAAGCACCTACATCTCAGTGACACTTGAAGTGTTCAATTTTTTTAAAGAAAACCTAGATTTGAGGGCCTAGGGAGATGACTCAGTGGATAGGAGTGTGTGTTATACAAGCACAAGGACTTAAATCCCCAGCATGCATGTGAAAAGCTGGGCATTGTCTATACATTCCTGTAACCTCACCAGTGAGGTGGTCAGAGAAAGGGGGATCTCTGTGGTTCATTGGTTAGCCAGTCCAAATGAAAAATTGTGAGCTCCACCCCATGTAAGGAAAATAAGACAGAAGAGCAATAGAGGAGGACATGGACATCCTCTGGACTCTGCATGCATGTGCACATCACTGTCCAACACGCATCACACACACACACACAAAATAGATTTGAGACTAAGAGCAGGCTTTGTCATTATGCTAGATTGGTGACAATTTGAAGTTTTGTACAGAAGAGAAACGGAAGGAAGTATGCTGTGGACACCCATCTCTAGTGTAGTAGGGGTCTAGAGGTCTCTGAGGATCTTTAGGGAAAGGCCACACTTGAGGTTCTGCAGATGAAAAAAGCAAGGGCTACACTAAAGTTCAGGGCCACAGGGTCTTCACAGGGTCTTCACAGGATCCCGGAAACTTTTTAGACAGGAACCTTTTCTCTGAGCTGTAAAACTCTTGCACTCTGAGCTCCCAAGAGAGTGTTGTTCCAACTTCAGCAAGCAACAGTGGCTTTTAAAAATCCATGGCCTTGGGAGATGGCTCAATGATTAAAGGGAGTTGCTTGCAAAGCCTGCTGACCAGGTTCAATTCCTTGGCATCCACATAAAGCCAGAAACAAGAAGTGCTACATGCATCTAGAGTTTGTAGTGGCAAGAGACTCCTCTGTCTCTCACCTCACAGCTAAATAAATAAATAAACGAAAATATTTTGCTTGTAAATATTTAAGTCCCCAGCTCTCTCCAGAGTTACTGATTTTTTTTTTTTTTTTTTTTAGCTCTGGTGCTAATTTCACCTAACTGACAGTTACCACAGAGGAGCTATGACACCAGGCACCCAGGTTCAAAGGACACACACCCATACAAAGCTGGTGACATGTTCTCTGGCATCTGCATAACTTCTAGTGTTTGTCATGTTATCACATTTGCATCTGGGAAATTATATTGGAAAAAAATCAGAACAGAGTCAGGGGAATTTTTATGTCTATTCTTTCGGTGCTAATAGTCCAGGATCGTTATTTTAAAATTTCGTTTATGTGTTTTGTTCCTTTTCTTTTTCTCTTGTTTCTGGGAATCCAGACACAATATTATCACCATGTTTATTTTCAGGGATGATAATGTAAACGTCTTTTCAGTCTCCAAGTTTGAAATAAAATGTTGGTTTCATAGAATATTGTCCACTAGAGGGATCGCCAGCTCCACTGAGATCACGAGGGTGCGGCAATCTTGTCTACAAGCTGAGGCAGAGACACACATGAGCAAGTAGAGAAGCAATAAAAATATGAAATGGAGATAGTAAGGATGCAAGAGAGTTGTTTACCAAAAACATTGTCTCCAGCTTGTCTGCTCAATAAGCCTGGTGCTATGTTTTAGATGCAGCTGGCACTGACAAGAGAAAAATTTAAATATCGAGTAATTGCAAAAGAAGGCAAGAAAATGTTTGAAACAAAGTCCTGAAGACTCGGTTGAAAAAGAATCAGGGTAAAAATGTCAATTTCTTGGAAATTCAGCTCTTAGAATTTGGTCCTTCTAACCTCTCCTGGAGGATTTTATTTTATGTTTTCAGCACTAGCTGCATTTCAAGCACCCTCTCTATTCATCTCCAGCTGGGCATGAACATAGGCTTTGGAGTCACAAAGACCTCGGTCTAATTCTCATCTGTGTCATTTGCTTAGCTGAGTGACCTGGAGCAAATTGCCATTCTTGCTGAGTTTCTGCTTCCCAGTCTATTAAATGGAGGTCATAAAACCTGTGTCCTGGAAGTTTAAACAAGGCATTCAAATGCATAGCATGCAATAAGGCATTACTATATTAATTAACACTTTGCTTCCCCTTTGTGCCTTTGCATGTCCGTGCTGCTAAAAATGGACTGTGTAACAGTTTCAATTCCTATGTACAGAGGGAAACAAGCATGCCTCTTTAGAAAAGTCCCGGAAATCTGTAGAAGGTGTCAGCATATTGCTCCCATGAAAGGACAGACTAAATCGCAAATGTTTTAGGCTGTGTACAACATGGGATCTGTGTTCTACTACTGAATTCGACCACTACAGTGTTAAAAGCAACATGGACAACATGGAAACAAATGAGTGTGGCTGTTCCAAGCTGGGGTCATCATTGACAATCTCTTTCCTGTGGTTTGTTACTAACATTGGATGGTTGTTTCAAATTTCTTTTTTATTAGTTATGCACATAATGTGAATACATTCATGTTGATACCATTAATAGCCTCCTCCCTCCAAAGGGACCCTCTTGTTAGGGAATGTGGGTCATGCATTGTGAGATAGCCATCAGTTATGTAGAAGAGGCAATGTCTCTGTGCATAATGACCCAACTTGTGGCTCTAACATTCTTTCCGCCCCTTCTCCGCAAGTTTCCCTGAGCCACGTTGGGTTCATTTTAGTTCTACTTCAGTGATGAGGTCTTGGGAGCCTCTGTGTCTCTGGATATCTAGTTTAGTAAGAGTTAAGTGTTCTCTGTGTGTATCTCCTTCAGCCTTGTGCTGGTGTCAGGTTCACCGAGAAAGCAGCACTCTTGCCCATTTCCCCAATTACTCTGGTTTCAGCTGGGGCCCTGGTGAGGTGTGATAGGCTGATCCTCTCCTTAGGTTCAGCATCCATTTGAAAAAGAGAAGCAAATTCTCCAGTGGAGAAAAAAGTCAGCACCATATAAATGGGATAACCATTATTATTTTAGAGAGAATTTTATAGGTGGAGGCACTCTTGTAGCCCACGATTGGTGGGAGCTTGATATTGGAGAGCCAGCTCATTTTTTGGATATGGTTCTGATTTGTTTCCCATTTCCAGCTATGAGTTCCATTCCACTGAGAGCATCTGTTAGTCAAATCAAGAGCAGTTGGTTGTCCACCCTGGCTGTGTGCCACTATTGCACTTGTGTGAGCATCACATCAGGTTGTTTGCTGCTGAGTAGCTTAGATCACGAGTTGCTTGGACAGATGTTGGTCATTTTCCCTAGTCACTCATGTACCACCTTCTGGCACTAGACAAGCTGTCTGGGGACTGACTCTCTTCCAGATTCCAGCCACATCACTCCATGTTACATAACAATAGCATATGGTGTCTTTGGCAATAGGGTCTTACCATTAACCTTTGGTGGGTCATCAAGTACTCTAATAGAAATCTGTCTTCTTTTGGGAAACCTTGTAGGTCTCTCTGATCAATGGCTCATTGTGGAAGTTAACTGCATGCTGGTACTGGGAGTTACAGGCCAGCTTCAAGGAAAAAGAAGGAAGAAAAAGATAGGTAATATAAAAGAGAAAGAGAAGAGAGAGAGAGAAACAGAAGATTAAGGTTATTCTTCATCATATCCTCTCAATGGCCCTTTGATTCAGGTGTTCCCTCTAAGGACCTGATGAAGGTTCAACCTTTTAGTCTGTCTTTCAGGATATAGGATTTTCCATTTGGGTTCCATTTTATGTCCCCCTGCCACCCTTACCCTCCCCTCCCGTGCCACCTTCCCTATTGTCCAGTCCTCAAGATGCTTATTAGGTATGTCAGCATCTCGGGCAAATTCAGGTTAGGAGCCACAGATGAGTGAGACCATGCAACAAGTATCTAATTTCTTATAATAATGAAGTGCTTTAGTGGCAGAGGATTGGCAAGAAAAGAATGTCAAACCTGGAAAAAATTGAACTTGTATCCTGCTTTTCCTAACTACTACTTATTTCATTTGGGGCACATCACATAATATCCAAAGGTCTGGCTACAATGGTGGCTGAAAGGCTCAAAGGGAGAAGGAATGTAGTGTCAAAATGATGTGCCACAGGCCTGGGGAGATGATTCAAGGGTTAAGAGTACTTGCTGCACAAGTATGAGGGCATAAGCATGAGTTTGATGCCCTCATAAGTAACTAGGCAAGGCTACATATGTATGTAACGTTAGTCTTGTGGGGAGGTGGACACTAGAGAGTGGCTGGGACTTGCTGAGAAAAAAATGGTGAAAATGGCATTTCTGTGTTGAGTGAGAGACTCCATCTCAAGGAAACAAGCAGATGAGAGAAAAGATGATAACTGATGTTTCTTTCTGGCCTTTACATGCCTGTGCACAGGCACATATATCTACACACACACATGCATACACACATCTGTGCACACACACAATGAGGTGTCAACTTGATTGGAGCACATCTTGCCCAGCTATGGTCAAACATTATGGGTGTCTGGGGATGCTTCTGGATAAGATTAACAATTAAATGAGTAAGCTGAGGAAGGCAAATAGCCCTCCCCAGTGTGAGTGGGCCTCATCCTATCAGCTGACAGTCTGAGTAGAACACAAGGTTTGACCTTCCCAAGAACAAATAAGAGAGAACTGTTCCTTCTTGACAGCCTTTGAGTTGAAGCACTGTCTTTTCTCCTACCTTTAGGCTTGATGTAAAACATCAGCTATTTTCTTGAGAGTTTCGACTGCTTGCCTTTAGGAAAGAGCTAGGCCATTGATTCTCTTGGACCTCCATTTTGCTTATTGCAAATCTGGAAATGTCTCAGTTTCTATAAACCTGGGGACCAATTCTTTATAATAGATAGCAGATGGTACATGGATAGATGATGATAGATAAATGAAAGATGATGATGATTAGATAGATAGATAGATAGATAGATACATACATACATACATACATACATACATACATACATACATACATACTGTGGTGGTTTGACTAAGTTGTGCCCAATAAACTTATGTATTCTGAATGCTAGGTTCCCAGCTAGTAGCAATTTGGGAATTAGAGCCTCCGGGAACTAATGTATTGTTGGTGGTGGGCTTATGGGTGTTATAGCCAGCTTCTCCTTATCAGTGTTTAGCACTCTCTCTTGCTGCTGTTGTCTACCTAATATTGGCCAAGAGGTGATGTCCAGCCTCTGCTCATTACACAGTTTTACCTGCCAACATGGAGCTTCCCCTTTAATCTGTAAGACAAACCCTTTCTACCCACAAACTGCTATTGATTGGATGTTTTCTACCATAAACACAAAGCTGACTACAAC
The DNA here is from genome assembly GCA_036365145.1 of Orientallactaga sibirica. NCBI lineage: Eukaryota > Metazoa > Chordata > Mammalia > Rodentia > Dipodidae > Orientallactaga > Orientallactaga sibirica. The sequence goes on from JAEOAD010000982.1 coordinate 5,601,148, forward strand.
AGATGATAGATGATAGATAGGTAGATGATAGATAGAATGCAAATGGCCCCATAACTTCAGATTTTTTTTATTAAGCTTCCTACTTAGTCTCCAACAGGCAGAGCCCTGCTGCAAGAGGTATGTCACTGGAAGCAGATCTTGAGCCCAGCCCTAAGGTGTGTTCTAAGCCAGCCTGAGCTCTGGGTGTGAATTTATTTTCTCTCTCTTCAGTGGATGTATGATGAAGTGAACCAGATTCTTCTGCCATGATGAAGCTATCCCTGAATCTGTAAGCCTAAAATAGACCCTTTCCTCCACTAAGCTGCTTTAACAAGAAGATAACTGCAACAGAGGATAAGGATAAGGATAGGATAGGATAGGAGGATAGGATAAGAGAGATAGATAATAGACAGATAGATAATGGATATATGGGGCAAATATATAGTGGGTTCATAGATAGGGATAAGTAGACAATAAATAGATGAATAGATGACATATAGATGTAGATAGATGGGTGATTAAGTATGGTGAGATATACAGATCTGTATTTATAGATAGATCTATATTTACATAACTGTATTTACATATTTAGCTACCAATGATCCAACATCTAACTCTCCATTTTATTAGCCTTCTTTCTCTGGAGAAGCCTAACTAATGATAGTGGCTATGGTGCCACCACAAGTAAAGAGAGGAAGGATTGTAGACATATGGCCATAGGCCAGCTGCTTAGCCTCTGTGTACCTCCTTTAGTAATAAGTAAAACAAGATGAAAATAAGCCTGGCATGGTGGCACACACCTTTAATCCCAGCCCTTGGGAGGCAGAGGTAGGAAGATTTCTGTGAGCTTGAGGCCACCCTGAGACTACATAGTGAGCTAGAATGAGACCCTACCTTGAAAAAACAAAATATATATATATTTTTTAAAGAGGATGAAAATAATAGCCATGGCCTCGAGTAGCCATGATGAAGATTAAAGGAGCTCTTTCATGGTACAAGTCTAAAGATGTGCCCTAGACTATCATAAGGACTCACATCTTATTTAATGTTAGTAATAAAAGATAATAAACTGAAACATGGTCTGAAAGTAGTGCAGCATTATGAAATGCACATCATCAATTTTATGGCACTAGCTAAAAGAAACCAAATAATGCCCAATTCTTGAGGTCTAAGATATAGCAAATGCTAAGCTGGAACCACACCATCTTTATGCTTGTGTTTCTAGCCCTGTGGGCTTCCCTCCTCTTTCGAGTAGCTAGGTTTCATGGTTTGCTCCTCACTAGTATTCTGTCTCCATTGTGATGGGGTAACACCTCTGCATTTAGTTTCTAACCCTGTTATGCCTGTCTAACTAGCTGAGTCTCCACTGCACACTTGGATATAGCAAGCTGACGTGTAGGAAATGCGATGCACGGTCCTAGGAAATGAAGGCACTCCCAGAAAACACCCAGCTAAAAACTGAGACCCTCAGTCACTGTCCTGGAAGAAATGGTTTGTATGACAACCAGATGAGTTTAAAAGCAAATCTTCCCTGCTCCAGCTGCCAGATGGAACTTCAGCCCTGGCCTTTATTGCAGCCATGGAAAAAATTCCAAAGCAGAGAGCCTAGCAAACTTGTGCCTCAGTTTCTGACCTACAGAAACTGCTAGATAATCCATGTTTTGTGCTTTAAGGTGCTAAGTCTTAGGGATGATGTATGCTTTTTTCTCACTGAGCCTAAATTCCTGTTTGCATTGCTTCTTTGTTTTTCTCCTAACCTCAATCTCTTCCTGACTTTTACCTTTGCCCCCAAAACTCCAGACATGAACTCTTATTTCATTCGTTGTTCCTGGTTTATTATTCAAACACTAACTGCTCGGCAAGACACAAGCCTGTTGGGACACCAGTAAACACAGTCTGCCTTTTCCTGCCTTTGTGTTGCTATCCAGTATGAAAACTTGCCCCTATATGTGATGAGCCATAAAGCCTATTGTGAGTCTGAGAAAAATTCTTTCTTGACTTGAGGTCAAAGAATTGCAATGCTTGTAGATTTTCTATCTAACCCATCTCATCTTTTGATAAATTGTAGAAGCAGCAGCCAAGGTGTGGATGAGTAATTGATGTCATCAACAACCCTCCCTCCATGGCTGCCCTGAGCTACAGTCATGCCTGGACTATTTGATAAGCAGAAGAAGAAATTTAGTGAGTCTTTGCTCCTGCAGTTGTTCACTAGCTCCATCTCCTAGACTGTCCATGGGCCCTCCCCCTTCCTACCAGCTGCCTTCAAAAATATCATAACTCCAAGTTTTCCTAACTCTGTTATAAACTTTCAAAGCCCTAAATCTACACTGTCTAATTCTGGATCAATAAATGTTGAATGAGGACATAAATCCCTGGGGAAATTCATGCAGCTGTAATAACAACAGTGCTATGATTAAAAATTCATAAGTAAGGAAAAAATTTGTTGCTCTCAAAAAGAGTTCTTGATATACACAAAAAAACTTTTGTTTGAATCAACATAGCAGAGCTGAATCATATCAGAAAGCCAGAAGTTCGTGTGTGCTCTTTATAATGGTGAAGCCTCTATTGTCTCATTCACTCATAGGGTGTCCAAGTGCAGTTTTTCTTTCTGTGGCTGTTGGAAATTGAACTGGGGTTGTCTTGGGCCTTCATGTTGCACAGGAAGCAATCTTACCACTGAGCAATTTCCTCAGACTCAACACTTTATAGAACACATTCCTCATGTGTCCTAAGCTACTAAAAAGCCTAAAATATTTATCATGATATTTATGTGCTCCTTTTAATCTCACTCACTTATTTCTATAAGATATGGCCTTGAAACAGACCACAAAGTCATCCCAAAATATGTTTGTTATTTCTCACTGACATAAATAAAAATAATACTATTGAGAGTCATTTCTCAAAGTTTAATACCATGGAAAGCTTTATTTTATCACTTGTGATCATTTGACAGGAATTTTGTGATTAATTATTTACCATTTATCTATAATAAAGTCATATTACAAGATGGGTAAGCAGTCCTATTATTATGTACATAAAAAATTAAAAATGAAAATTAAAGCAATTTGTTTCAATCCAGCACAACAAAATATAGGAGTTTGATGGGAAATCAGATGCCAACAGCTGTGGTAAGAATGGAACACTAATTTCAAACCCTATGTTTTTACAGAACTCATGTACGGATCCCTTCAAACTAAATGCCTTAGAACAGCAACATGTTATTCTGGTTTTCTCGCCTTGATAAATGCTAAAACTTGAGTGACCTTTTTTACTGTAATCCTGTCTACCGCTTTTGCCACCATAAATATTTTTTATCCATGCCCATGGAAGGGGAAAGCATTCAAAGTTAAAGGGCATCAGTAGATTCTTATCTTTTTATTTTACTTTTATTTTTAATGCTGAGTATGTATTAGTTTTCTAAAGTAATGTGTTTCACTGTGACATTTTCATATATTTATTTCATATACTTTTATCACATTCACCATCAGTCTCATTCTCTTACCCTCCACACCCACTGATTGCCATCCTTTTCTCCTAATAGTCCCCCTTAATTTCATTTCTTTTCTTTTTTTATGTTTTTAAAATCCTTTTTTTAAAACTTTTTATTTTATCTTATTTTTATCTCTTTTTTTAGATTTCACATATGACAGAAAACATGTGATATTTATCATGTGGTATTTGGGTATGGTGGCTTATGCCAATAATCCCAGGTACTTGAGGGGCTAAAGCAGGAAAATTACAAGTTTACGGCCTACCAAGGATGCATAGAGAGATAAAGGCCAGCCTGAGCAATTTAGCAAAGCTCTGCCTCTAAATTAAACAATGAAAAAAGGGCTTCATATGTAGCCCACTGGTATAATGCTTGCTTAGTATGTGTAAGGTACTGGGTTTAATCCCCCTGCCAAAAATATATAAAGAAAACAAACCATGTTTTCTTTCCATTTATTAAATATTAGTTTAAGGAAGATCTGAGCCAAAACTTGGGTGAGATGGTGGACAAGGTGTTGGAGAAACAAAACTACAATCTGCTCTCATGAGATTACATCACAATAAGAAAAACATCCCCCTAGGGGAAACAAAAAGTAAAGCACTTCATGAAATAGTTACAAATTCTAGTTTGTGCTATGAAACTTGGTTAGGAAACTATGCTACAAAGAAAATAAGTTTGGTTTTTTTTTTAAACATGCTTATATAACATTGTACAATATGTGGCTCTTGTTAATTTTAGTTTTCCATTCTGGAGTCATCCGTGAGGCTTTACATCCTACATAACACATGTGGGCAATTACTCTCTCTTCCATTCATCCTGGATTAAGATGGTGAGCTCCTAGCTCAATGTGTCAGCTTCAGACCTTCAGCAAGGATGTCCAACCAGCACATGGTTCGTAGCGGAGACTAGGTCCCTTATTTCGCAAGCATCTGGACATGTGCCCCGCCAGATGTCTACAGCCTTTCAAGAGAGCAGCACGTAGGCAGAGAATGTGTGCATTGTTACTTGTCCCTTGGCGGAGTTTGTCCTCTCTCCAAAACTCACTTCTTACCACAAGCCTTGAACTAGTTTTGATGATTGTGAAATTCTTTTCTGGGTATGTGAATTGCATTCTTACTGAAATGCAAGAGCATGAATTTCCGTTTACCTTATCCGAAGGACCAGTTGCATGTAGAGCACATGTAGTTTGCAGCTATCCCTGGATGATGTTCTAAATCTTGCCAAGTGTTATAGATCTTCCTGCTTAGCGATTGCCAAGTAGAAGGCCTGCTAACCTTTATAAACTAAACTGTGAATGTTTATATTTATAAATGCAACATTTGTGATGTATTTTAGGCTGCAGTTTGACATTTTCACATGGCCTTTACAAAAGATCTGTGTTCCCCCCCCACCCCAACAGAATACTAACATTCAGTGCAAGTTGGATTTATATTTGCAAGGTGTCAGCCCCACTTACCTCCCCAATGATGCCTAGTAGAACCCCTTGTGATTCACCAAGGAACATGAGCCTTTTGATTCATATGGACAAATGATCTCTTTGTCATTCCCAATGCCCACCAAGGATTCTGCTGTGCAGTGTAGGTGTGGAGTGGGATGATATGTTGTTGTTAGTTCAGTGTACTCAGGCCCTGCCCTTTGGAGCAATCTTCTCCTCCTCAGCTAAGCCTTAAAGCTACTGCAAAATTGCAGCCAGAAGAAAAATTGTCAGGCAGTGTGACAAACACTGATGCAACAAGGAAAGTGTGACACAGCAGCCTTCAAGAGGCATTCACATCGGTGCTAGGATCTAGAATGATAGTCATAAAAAGGAAGGGTAACACCTTCACTATGAATGAAGAGATCGCTCTCTAATGAGCTCTAATTTTAAAGGATGGTACAGAAAAGCTAGGAGGAGGAGTCTGCCAGTTGAGAAGGGTACAGCCATAAAGGAGCTAAGGCTTATAAAATGTGCCCCAGTTATTTTAAACAAATGGAGAACTTTTCATGTTTGGAAAGGAGAAGGTGAAAGAAGAAGAAAAAGAGGAGGGCTGAGGAGGAGAGGAGGAAGGATAAGAACAAGAAAGAAGGAGTAAACAAGACGCAGAGGAAGTCATCTTGTGCATCTAGGGTATAGGCAGAAAAACACTACCAGTGGAGAGTAAAGAAGTGTTCAATATTAAATGAGGTAGAAGATGTACAACTGAAGATCACACCCTGCCTCTGTCTTACCATATCTTATTTAAAGTTGCCTGGCCCAGAAGCCGGTCTAATGAGCTTCAGAGAATGAAGTTCACAGAATCCTTTCATGCTCCAAGATCTCTATGTCTACCTATATACATAAATATTAAAGGTGATGTCGTATAACTATTTCCTCTGAACTGAAACATTTTATTGAGCCTTAGGAGGTCTCAAAACTTACAAGTCAGAAATCTCCTGAAACTTATAAGATTCATAAAACTCCTCCCCAAGGTTATATAAGCAGTGCTGAGAAAACAGACACCCAGGAACTTCCTGCAAGTTGGGCAGGGAGCCCCCGGCCTGCGACTTCTGAGCTGTCTTTCATTCTGGGATGGATTTTTCAGTGGTGCAATTGCCTTTAAGTAACCCATGATCCTGTAAGTAATCCCAATAAACTGACTGGTTCACTAAACTAGACGTGGGTGGAATTATTTATTTGCTCTGCACTCTGTGCCCTATCTGAAGTAAATAGACTCTCCCCAAGAAAAGTCGCACAACAGTCAAGGTAAACTTGGCCTCTGGGGTTCTGAGGGGAAGGCTTGATATTTTGGGGAAGCAGTTCACTCCCAAGTTCTCCTATCCCCACAACTGTGAAATGAAGGGCATTCTGTGTGCTCACATCTCTAGGGCACATTCCCGGTTCACTCATGAGTCAGGCTGCTTCCAAAGTGAATTTCAAGGACCTGGTTCCCAGTATTATCCTTTCTGATTGAATGTGGGCTTGACCCAAATGCTCTTTTTTTTTTTTAGTTGAGACAGAAGTCTCCCTGTGTAAGCCAGGCTGCTCAAACTCATGATTCTATGGCCTCAGCTTCAAGGATATTTTGATCACAGGTGTGCACTACCACATTCATCCAAAAGTGCACTTTTAAACAATAGAATATGGTGGCAGTAATGAGATGTCACTTGTAAGGACAGGCTGAAAATTAAAAGTAATAAAAATAGCAAGTTGCAAGTCTGTGATGAATCTATAAACACGTAGGTGGACCAATGTGTATGAAAGATTACATAAGGAAGAAGGCAGGAATGGACTTGATGGTGATGGCTAAAGGGCATAGTGTTTCTTTGAGGATAACAAAAAATGTTTTGATGGTTGCATAAAACTTCAAATACACTGATATCCATGAAACTATTCAAATTAACTGAGTGAAATATATGGTATGTGAATTATATCTCAGTGAGGCTATTACAAAATAACAAACTGATTAATTCTCTCTCTCTCTCTCTCTCTCTCTCTCTCATTTGAATGTAAGATGTCCCACATAGACTCATGGTCATGAATGCTTGATCTTCAGTTGGTAATGCTGTTTGGGAAGTTTGTGGACCCTTTGGGAGATACAGCCTATCTTCAGGAAGTATGTCACTGGGGCTACTCTTCTTGGTGCTTTTAAGCTTTTGTACTTCTTCCCTGATTATGTGATGATGTGAGCCAGGCTTCTCTCCTGCCATACTGTCCCCACCATAATAAAACTTCCCCTTGAAACTGTAAGCCAAAATACTTTCCTTCCATAACCTGCTTCTCATCAGGTATTTCGTCCCAGCAATGAGAAAGAAATTGTTACACTGTCCATTTCTACTTTCCCATTTGCTCACTCTGATGCAAAAAGGTCTAGGTCTATGAGCTGCCCTGTGGAGAAATGCTAATGGTGAGGAACAGAAGGGCTGCCTTTTGGACAAGAACTGATAAATAGCTCAATGTAATAAGCCTACCAAAACATGACCTTGAAAGCAAATCTTTCCACAGTCAAGCCATAAAGTAGTAGTTTTTGTCTGGCATCTTCATTTTCATGGGCTACATCAGAGGTGTCAATTAATCATTCTTGGATTCCCAGCTTACAGATAAAGCCCCTAAATGGGAGCTATTTATTACAAAGCAATAAGTAGCTGATATAACTCAAGAGTTCCTTTCGCTTATCCTTCATCTTCTACTCTTTGTTTTAGCATTTTTCAGCTTCCAAAGAAGATCCTAGGCTGGAAAAATTGCTAGGTAGTTAAGGTGCTTGCCTGTGAAGCCTAACAACTTGGGCTCAATGCCCCCAGTATTCACATAAAGGCGGATACACAAAGTGGCACCTACATCTGGAGCTTGATTGCAGCCGATAGAGACTCTGGCACACCCATTCTCTCTCTCTTTCTCTGTCTCCTCTTTCTCTTCTTTCCTCTCTCTTCTTCTCTCTCTCTCTCTCTCTCTTCCTCTCTCTCTCTGCTTGCAAATAAGTAAAATTATAACATTTAAAAAACCTACAAAAACTCTTCCAAGTTGAAACTTTGGGTTGGTTTTTTCAGACCATTCCTGGCCCCAATTCTGACCTCTCACTGTTTTCTTTGCCTGGGACGTCCCCTTTCCTATCTTCAACTTACATGTAATGCTAGTGCCTCCTTGAAGCTCTTATAATATTTAACAATATAGTTGGCCTGCTCTGTCTATTCCCTTGCTGCAAAAATCATATTGACTGACTGGGAACATTTAGTCTGCAAGTGGATTTTTGAAGTAGTAACATTGTATGTTATCATTTATGTGTTTGTTGCTCAATGAAAAATATTTGTTTTAAACCATATTTCAGGAAGGAAAAAAGTGTCTTTTCTCTCAAGATTCATACTTCTGTGTTAATGATGTTTATGGATTGCTTTGACTCTATTTTTACCTGCTCCTGCTTGTTATATTTCTAAATATAACAAAGATAGTCCAATTTTGTGTCCTTTACAGTATATTACATCACATTTCATTTTTCATGTATTTCAACATCTCTAATTGATGTTCTTTAGATTTCAAATTGTCTGCTTTTTCATAATATTGGTTTTACTAATAATTATTCACAATTTTGTGTGTATTTTTAGTTCTTCTAAATATTGCTCATTCAGACACTAGCTACTTTATCATAAAGTACGCCTTGCCCTGTGGCTTTAAACAGTTTGCTACAGATTTACAGTGTTTAGGACTGGAGAAAATATTGCTGTTTTTAAAGCCCTGAACTTATTACCAGACATTTGGTAGCAACAGAAAATTGATTCCAGTTTTTTGAGGCTCTAACCCAAGATGAACTTTATTCGCTTCATCCAAGGTTCTCCTTTATCATCCTCGGAGAGATGAAATTTATGTGAAAATGTTCTTGTAGGAAAAATAAAGACTGACATAATCGTAAAATGAATAATCATGCCATACATTGAAAAGTTAATAACAAGGAAGAAACAGTCAAGGAATATTTGCTAGGTGAAAGTATTTGACATCTGGCCAAGGACATTACTAACTCATTGTGGATTTTACATTTGTTGTCCAAGGGAAATAGTTGGAGTTCTACTCTCATGCACCTGGATTTTCAAGTAATCTGCATTCTGTTTTTGGCATTTTTAGCCCACAAACATTTCAACAAAGCTTTTCTGATGGTAGCTATGAAACAGAATACCCCTTGAGAAAGAAGTTGGTCAAATATAAGAAGGCATAATTTTAAAGACAATTATATTAATTTATTTTCCATAACTAATGTTTTTGAGGGATCTTTGGCTGATAAAATCATTGATCTCCTACAATGCCATGTGATTAAATCCAATTTATATTCAGATACTTAAATGACAGGGAAATGTGTTTTGATGCATTTACTGATACACACCCAAAAGAGATTATTGGTGGTTTTTTGTTAGAAATTTAGTTGGTTAATTAAAGGTTTTCATGTCTAGAATTTATCTATTTTTCAAATATCAAAATAAAAACTTGTCTCTTCCTTCTCTGTCTCATACATATAATTTCCTCTTTAGATTAATATATAAGTATATATATACATTTTAATATAATGTATATTAATATATATACACTCAAGGTTGAAAGCACATCTGCAGGATCAACTTATGTATCAGTTCTAAGTGATGTTAAGCAAGGATGTCAGGTGGATTAGAGAGCAGCCACTTGGCAAAGCAGAATTTCTTCAGGGCTCAGAAAATCTGCTCTACTCATTATTTGCTGTGAGACTTTATGCTATTTCTCTCCCACATTGCTTCCTTTAATGCACATGTCATTTCATGTTGAAGAGGTAAAGACAAAGAACTCAACCTCCCCCTGCAAAGGGGAAGGAACTGAACTCATAGTTAATCATTTGGGCATCAAAAACTCTTTATAGTGCCTGGTGAAATTCACAAATCCGGCTTCCCTGCCTCTCCCACTCATCCATAACCTTGCATTGAAAATCTCATGTAGAACACACAGATCCCAAAAATACTGCCTTGAAGAGCATCTCAGGGAGGCAATAAAAAGAGAATAAGGAATGTGTGAAGCCTTTGGGCCCACTAATTTATGTATTCAGGCTTTCATATACACACATCACCTACATGTTCCTGACCATGTGGTATTTCACAATACCAGCACTCCATGGGGCCTAGATTATGAGAAGAATAGAAAGAATGTGGCCATTCCTCCTGAGCAAAATCCTTGTAGATCAATAAAATCCCTTACCTTTGTTAAACTCTGCTAGTGGTATTTGTAAGAGTTCTAGGTCCTGTTCTACTCACAAAGATGTTGCATAACACAGACCTAGAAGAAACCAGAGCCTATGAGCTCATTCTTATATGAATGCCTTTTTTTCTACTCTCATTATAATTTTTCATTTGGCCTTCTCCCATGCTGCCCTGAATTAATGGTAACATTCTCAAAGATTCTCAGTCCATCATTCCACATGACTGAAAGACACTGCTTCCTCTATCATCTCCCTCTCTCCCTCTCTCTCAAGGGATAAGCAGGTCTAGGTGAATAATCCTAACCTTGTTATTGTTCACTTGTGGGTGTTCTCACACAGGGGTCAAGGAGGGGCTCTGTGTATTGTCACTTGAGGAAGTGGAAAAGGTCCCTTAGAAATCCTTTCTTTGCCTTGGTTCATTCTGGAAAATTTGAGGGCCATATCTCAAAACACCTTGGTTCATTCATCCCTGCTCTGTACTAGGTAGATAACTAGGATTCTGTGAAAAGAGAACACGGGATGGACAGTGGGCATGGTAGTTTGAATGTATGCCCACATAGATTCAGGTATTTTATTAAACCTTGTAACATGGATCTCCAGCCACCTGGCTAGGGGAGGTGTCATGGGCTTGCTGCTTTCTCATGTGTGTGCTGGTGCTGGTGTTTTGCTTGCTGCCATTTTTCTCTGTGCTTGGATATATGGAAGCAGCTTCTTCTGCCACTGATGGAACTCCCCCCCCCCGATATATATGCTTGCAATAAATCCCTTCCTCCCCTAAACTGTGCCTGGTTTGCATGTTAATCCCAGCAATGTGGAGCTGTCTACAACAGGGGAAGATAAAGATAATGATCAATAATAAAGCAATGTATTATTGGAAATTTAAATATATGAAAAGCTGTCATTGTGAAAATGGCTCACTGTGTAAAGTGTTTGCCTTGTAAGCATGAAGACCTGAGTTTAAATGCCCAATTCCCACATAAAATGCCAAGTATGATGGCAACTGCCTACAATCCTAGCCTGTGAAAGGTGGAGACCAGGAACTCTGTGTCTTTCTGGCTAGAGAGTCTAAGCAAATCAATATAATCTAGGTTCAGGAAGAGACCTTGTCTCACAAAATAAGGTATACTGCAACTGAGGAAGGCACCCAACATATACTTCTGGCCTCCATACTCATGTACACACATGTGCACACTCACACACACATATGAACATATATACACACATTCGCACATATGTTTACAAATATGAAAACTGTTCAACATCCTTAGACATCAGAGATTTGTCAAAGACACATTGAGGGCTGGATAACAGCTTAGTGGTTAAGATGCTTGCCTGTGAAGCCTAAGAACCCACGTCGAAATCCCCAGTACCCATGTAAGCCAGATACACAGGTGGTGCATGCGTCTGGAGTTCGTTTGCGGTGGCTACTGAACCTGGAATGCCCATTCTCTCCCTCCCTCCCCCTCTTTCTCTCTCATCAATAAATAAATAAATTAATTAATTAATAAAAAGACATGTTGAGATTCCATTTCTTCCCCAGTAAGAATGATTATCATCAAGAAAACAGACAACAAATGCCTGTGAAGATTCTGGGGGGAATGTAAATTAATAAAGCCACTATGGAAGTCAGTAAGGAGGTGCCTCAAATACTAAAACTGTAACTACCAAGAAAGAATGCAAAAGCCAGATGATGGGGAAGTATGCTTTGGAATGCTGTTTTCTGGACATGAAGTGGATATTCCATTCATGAGCTCACAGTGGCTTCTATTACCTGCACAAGAACCTCACAATATCAGGCCCATTACCATTCTGACATGAACGATGGAGCACAGAAAAAAACTCAAAATAGAAAAAAAACATAAAAGAGGGACTAAATGGAAAGAAGAAGGAAAGGGAATAGGGGAGGGAGGACAAAATAAGATAATGGGAGGGAATTGTGATCAAAATATATTACATTTGAGTAGGAAAATTGTCAGTGTGGGCTTAGTGCATAAGGTGCTTGCCTGCAAAGCCAAAGGACACAGGTTTGATTCCCCAGGACCCATGTAAGTCAGATGCACAAAGTGGCACATGCATCTGGAGTTTGTTTGCAGTGGCTGAATGCCCTGGTGCACACACCCCCCTCCCCTCTCATAAATAAAAGAAAAAGAAAAAAGAAAATTGTCAATGTTTTTTTTTTTTTTTTTTTCCAAAAGCTAGAACTACCTTATTAATCCAGCTACACAACTGCTGGGTACATACTCAAAGGAATCTAAGTCAGGATACAACAGAGATACTTGCATCCACATTTTTTATTCACAATTCACAATAGCCAAGACTCATCATCAGCATTGGTGGCTATCAAAACAAAAATGTGGTAATGTGCACTATGGGGTGTTATTCAGCCATGAAAATGAATTCAAATTGTGTCATTTTCAGGAAAATGAATGAAAATGGAGACCATTATGTTAAAGAAAATGAGATGGACTGACTCAGAAGGACAAATATTGAATGTTTTCTTTCATATAGGGACTGTGGATTACACATACATACATACATACATACATACATACATACATACATACATACGTGTGTACATTACTAGCAGTAAGAGGCCAAGAAGCATAATAGGAGGGGTGACTATGATCAAAGTACATTATGTATATGCATGAAAATGTCACAATGAAGGCCATTATTTTATTCAAAAAATATACACTAATAAAAAGAAGCTAATAAGGGCTGGAGAGATGGCTTAGCGGTTGAGCTGCTTGTTTGTGAAGTCTAAGGACCCCAGTTCAAGGCTCAATTGCCCAGGACCTACGTAAGCCAGATGCACAAGGGGGCACGTGCATCTGGAGTTCGTTTGCAGTGGCTGGAGGCCCTGATGCACCCATTCTCTCTCTCTCTCTCTCTCTCTCTCTCTCTCTCTGCCTCTTTCTTTCTCTCTCTGTTGCTCTCAAATAAATAAATAAATAAAAATAAACATTTTTTAAATAAGCTAATAAATTTAAACCAAACTATAATAATAATAATAAAGGAAGAATTATCTTGCATTTCTGAAGCCTTATGATGAGCAGTCACTGAGCTGAGAACAGTCTATACATTGCTCGCTTCACACTCCAAGCTTACAATGACAAGGTTGAAGTCAAACACGGTACGCAAGCTTCCCAGTCTGCCAAGCTTGCCTGGGAACTGGTTTTAAAAATGTGGGGGGACAACTTGAAACATTCTCGTTAAGGTCTGGAATAAGATGGCGGTGCCCACTCTCACCATTGCTTGTCAGCATAGTACTTCAAGTCTTAGCTCAAGCAATGTAAGAGAAATAAAAGGGATACCAATTGGTAAGGAAGAACTCAAACTAGCTCTATTTGCAGATGACATAATTTCATATATAAGTGACCCAAAATACTCCACCAAAATTTTCTAAAGGTGATAAAATGTTTCACTAAAGTGGCAGGATACAAAATCAATACACAGAAATCAGTAGCCTTCCTATATGCCAAAGATAAACATATAGAGAAAGAGATAAGGGATGCTGTGGTGGTTTGATTCAGGCGTCCCCCATAAACTTGGGTATTATGAATGCTAGTCTCCCCAACTGATAGCATTTGGAAATTAAACACTCCTGGAAGTAGTGTATTGTTGGGAGTGGGCTTATGGTTTTTATAGCCAGCTCCCCCTTGCCAGTGTTTGGCACACTCTCCAATAGCTGTTGTCTACCTGATGTTGGCAAGGAGGTGATATCCACCCTCTGCTCATGCCATCATTTCCCCCTGCCATCATGGAGCTTCCCCTAGAGTCTATAAGCCTAAATAATCCTCTTTTTTCCCACAAGCTGATATTGGCTGAATGTTTTCTGCCAGCAACACAAACCTGACTACAACAGATGCTATTTTGTTTTCAATAGCCACAAAAAATTAAATACCTTTGAATATCACTAACCAAGGAAGTGAAAGACCTGTACAAAGAAAACATAAAAACACTGAAGAAAAACTGAGGACATCAGAAGATGGAAAGACCTCCTATGCTCATGAATTGGAAGAATTAATATCATAAAAATGGCATCCTATCAAAAACATATTAAGGATTCAATGACATCACAGTGAAAATTCCAGCAATTTGCTTCACAGAGATACAAAAAAATTCTCCAAATTCATATGGAAAAACAGGAGGCCTAGGGTAGGCAAAAATAACCTCAACAAAAAAAAATACATCTAGAGATATCACCATACATAATTTCAAAATATGCTACAAATCCATAGTAACCAAAACAGCATGGTACTGGCACAAAAACAGACACACAAATCAAGGGAATAGAAAAAGACCTGCCATCTCTACCACATCTGTAGAGGCCCATGAGAAATTGCAGTGGAAGCAACACCATGAGTATAGCCCCCACTACTAGCCTGACAACCAGCTCCAGGGGAACAGCAACAGACACAGTCAAACATGTCAAATCACAGACATAGAGGCTACAGAGAAGTCAATACTAAAACAAACTGCTAACAAACTTTACAAGGGTCAGAGACCATTGCAGAAGAGGATGCAGAAAGACAGTAAGAGCCACAGGATGGGTAAAAATATCCTGAACTACAGCCCCCTCCTACAGAGACTGACTGAGACCTTAATTACCCTTCTGAGGAGAGCCCTCAGTGAAAGTCAACCAGAGTAGAGGGGATATAAGTCTACAACCTTCATATAAATAAATTAATTAATTGATAAATAAATAAAATTTTAAAATGAAAAAGTAACTACTTTCAGTTCAGTACTGATTATATGTACTTCTGGAGCATGTCTATGTATATGTGTACATATATGTATGTATGTATATGTACATATATGATTATTAAGATGAATATGAGGATTGATATGCAGATAAAGATATCAAGCATTCAAAGTACTAAGGTCTATGAATTTGTAGACATAATTTCTGTAAAATTTATTATTTTATGAGCCAAATATAAAAGTGTGCATCTATTCAATACACTATTCTATAAAGGGGAGATAGAAATAGAGGTAGAAGCCCAGAGAGATTGCTTAGTGGTTAAGGCACTTGCCTGAGAAGCCTAAGGATTTATTTTCAATTCTCCAGGTCTCACATAAGCCAGATGCAGAAGGTGAGGCAAGCAAGGTCGCACATGCACACAGCATGGTGCATACATTTGGAGTTCGATTACAGTGACTGGAGGCTCTGGCATGCCAATACTCTCTCTCTCTCTCTCTCTCTCTTTCTCTCATAAAAATGAAAGAAGAAATAGAGGGAGAAGAAGAGGGAAAAGGAGAGAGAATGAGCTTTCTAAATGGCTCTGTAATGGGACCATGATGAGTCAGTTATTAACTTTAAAGAAAAAAATCCAGCTCAGAACCTGCCCAAATCTGGAGGACATATGCATAAGACAACAACACTGAAGACCAGTATGTCATACAAAATGAAGTGCGAAAAATAAAACATCTTGCACATATAACTGAAATGAATGTGCTTCTACACGCAAAAATTAAACTGATACTAATCATGATAAGAGATAAATTCTCATCAGAGCCTCAAAACCCAAGAGTCTTGTGGGACACATTTGCCAAAAGGGACTCAAGCTACCACCATCACAATCTGCAGACAAATAGACTTATGAAGAATGAAAGTTCAGGTCCTCTGTGATGAGAATTCCTAATAGGCAATTTCTTCCTACGTTAAGTACAAACTTATGTTCATTAGCTGAAAAGTCTATTTGGCACAGAATTGAAACTGTGTCATATTGCGAAAGCAAGCTCCAAGAGCACATTGGTATTTACTTATTTATGTCCTATATCTCTTCCCAAGGGTCATGAAAGATGAGGCAGAAGCCATTGAGGGAAAAGCTACCTTTTTCCCTCTGCTATCCTCCTCTAACATGCACTCATGCCCATCCATACTAACTAAAACAGCTATAGAACCAGTTGGCAAAGCAAAAAGGAACATCACCAATGTGGTGGACTCAGTTGACAGACAGAAGGCTAACCCTGTTGCAAAGATATTGCAAGGTTGCAGTTATCTGTGTATCACGGCCTGGGGGAATAGGGAAATGGATGGGGTTGTGGCTAAGTGTCACAAATGAAAAAGCAAGTGAAGTGCATTTGGAAGTAAAAGACATCAGCAAGACAAACACATGTCTGTGTTGCTGTGTTGTCTCCTGCTCTGGAGAAGACAAGAGGCATGGCATTAGGGCTATACAAAGTGACTAAGCTAGCTCTGGCCTCAGGGAACATTAAAAGTCCAAATGGACTGCACATGCATGCAATAAAGATGGGAAGAATGGTCCAGTGACTTATGGTCTGGTAGAGTTACCATCTCCCCTTGCCTGTGGGTATCATGTCACACAGTGGCTTAGGAGTCAGCTCACTGCCCCCACAGTAAAACCCTAGACATGCAGGAAGTGTTTGCCCCTGAGGACAAAGGTTTGATCAGATATGTTTGAAGCCAATAGATGAATGCTTCCTCCCTCCTCTGACTAGACAGTCCTGCAAAACATACCCATAGCTTCACAGACAGCCGTACTGCGTCAAGTAACCAGTTGCCATAGCAGCAGCCAATGGCATAACCCCTTCTCAAATTGGAATTTGCATCTTCCTTCCTTGTGGAAGGAGTGAAAGAGCAGAAAACACTGCAGCTGAGTAGTCTGTAAATAGAATAGTGGAATAAGTGTGTCTGCATACACAAAGTTATACAGGCACAGGCAACCATGGATTCATTGTGTAGTGTCTAAAACTCATACATAGTCTCATAACACATACATGCACACATTCTCTTTCATTCTCTCTCTCTCTCTCTCTCCCTCTCTCTCTAGCTCACACACACACACAGAGAGAGAGAGCGAGCAAAGGGCAACAGATTAAACAAACAACTCAGGTAGCACTTCAACCATAGGATTAGGATTGAAATTTTAGCACTGAATCACGTGCCAACTTTTGCCCATGAAAACAACTTCTAAATTCCAAATGTCTGAATTTTAATGGCTAGTTTACAACAATGTATAACTTCCTTTGCTTGTTTCAAAATAAATGTCTTCCAACATCCTCAAAAAAAAAATCTTTTGCCCATGAGAGGCTAGCTTATTAATCTATAATTGAACTCCTTGATGTGAGCATGTGTGTGCATATTCATGTGTATGTCCATGTACACATGTGTGAGTGCTTGTGTACAGTGCTGAGGCTAGGATCCAGGTCCTCATGAATTCTAGGCAAATGCCCTACAACTGAATCACAGCAACAGGCCTTCAGTTTCAGATTTGACATATTTGCCAATGGAATTTTCCATAATAACTAATCCACAAAAATTACTACCCTCCAATATGCGAGGAAGAAAAATAAGAACAGAATAAAAATAAGAAGGGGGCTGGAG
The DNA here is from genome assembly GCA_036365145.1 of Orientallactaga sibirica. Lineage (NCBI taxonomy): Eukaryota > Metazoa > Chordata > Mammalia > Rodentia > Dipodidae > Orientallactaga > Orientallactaga sibirica. Next base: position 5,618,630 of record JAEOAD010000982.1, read on the forward strand.
AGATGGCTCAAAGGTTAAGGCATTTGCCTGCAAAGCATAACGACCCTGGTTCGATTCCCCAGTGCCTACATAAAGCCAGATGCATAAGGTGATGCATGCATCTGTAGTTCATTTGCAGTGGCTGGAGGCCTGGCAAGCCCATTCTGTCTCTTTTCTATCTCTTTCTCTGTGTCTCTCTCTCTGCATGCAAGTAAATAAATAAAAATATGTAAATAAAAAATAAGAAGTGGAACGAGGAATTTATAAAGTCCTAATTGGCTCATTAGATATATTTAATATAAAGATACTACATTGTTTGAAATTATATGACATATCGCTTAGAATATAAATAGGATCAATTAATAATATAGTTCACAGGCTTCTTGTTCCTGGTCAAGGAAGTGATTTAGTATATTTTTACATCTTGTAGCACTTATGTGTTTTTAAAGTGATGTAAATGGATAATTTAACAAATCCATGACAATAAACTCTTTTGTGGTATGACACTACTAACATATGTGTATCAAAATTCTGGATCAAGGTTTGTCAACCCCATTGCTCTTGGCCTTGGAAGCTGGATAATTCTGTACTGAAGAGTGATGTCCTAACATTGTCTGTGTTTACCAGCACCCTGGTCTCCACCCTCTTGATGTCAGGAACATCCATCAGGCCCAGTGGTAATAACCCCAAACCTCTCCTGACACTGTAATGTATGCCATGGGATGCTGTCACCCCTAGTTAAAAATCACCAACCTTGGGGCTGGAGAGTTGGCTTAATGGTTAAGGCACTTGCCTGCAAAGCCAAAGGAACCAGGTTCCATTCCGCAGGACCCACAGAAGCCAGATGCACAACGTGACACATGTGTTGGGAATTCATTTGCAGTGCCTGGAGGCCCTGGCATATCCATTCTCCCCGCCCCCCCTCTCAAATAAATAAAAATAAAATATTTTTTAAATCACCAACTTAAATACAGAGAGCAAATGTACCATCCTGACATACAACTGAGTCAGGAGACTGAAGTTTATAGCACCAGTACCAGGAACCACTGTGCAGAAGACAGACAGTCCATATGTCACTGCACTGAAGACAGTCTCCAAAGGGTTGCTATGGTGAAACTGGAGATCACAAAAAAGGAAGGAGTGAAGAATGAGAAGATACTGTTGTTAAGAGGAATCTGCAAAAAGAACCATAGAATAAATGCATGTGCATACACAGTCACGTATGCACAGGCATTTGCTCACTCTTTGTACTGTCATACCTACACACTCATACACTCACATACACAAATGCATATATACACATATTCACATATAGTCACTCTGTCACACGTGCGTACATATCCATGGAGTTCACAGATAAAAGTTTGCAAGCAAATACTCATTCCTAAAGAGACAATTTATTTCTTCAATAAAAAAGAAGACAACAACTTGGGGAGACCCTCACCATCTAGATAAAGTATAAAAAGTCTAACACTGAATCGCCTGCTAACCTAAATTGAATCTCCTTAGTCAATAAGGCCTCACCACTCACAAACCTCACAAAGCCTCTGCCTCTTTTCTCCTCTACCGCCACCTCCTTTCTGAAGCATTATGACATAAGTAAGGAACACAAAGTACTTCCAGCTAAGCTTGCCTCATCAAAGAGAGATATTAAGGTAAGGAGAATGGATCAGAGCCAAAGTGGAGATAAATAGGAGAAATAAGTTTTAGTTTTAAACTTGGCATACAGAGTCACACTGAAGAAGAAAAAATCCAAACCTTGCTAATAAGGAAAGTACTTGAAATTGGAATAAAGAGAACACTGAGATATTAAAAACAGAGAACCAAAATGAGAAAATTGCTCCAAAGATGAAACTAAGTTATAAGGGGTTCTCACAAATAACAGAGAAAATAGAGGAGGAGGATTTCAAAGAAATAATATGAGAAATTTTTCCAGAATTGTAGGCAGGCAAGTACCTCTCCATATCATGAATTCACAGTGTTGAAAAGGAGAAAGAAAAGCAGTCATCACCCTGGCACATCTTTGAGAAATTCTAGAAGTAATGATCTAATATGGCATGTTATAAAAAATAACAAGGAGTAAAATCCCAATGTTCTAATGGAAGGAAAAAATAAAACTTCACTTCTATGTAGGCACAATGTAAAAGGAGAATAATGAAATTTTCAGAACAATGTAAATTCAGACAGCTTAATTCCCATGCAACATTCTTAAGAAGGACTTGACCATTACAAAATGTATCAGTAAACCAAAATGAAAAGGCTTTAAGATCCAAGAAATGGTGGCACCAACCCATGAGGGTTGTAGTCATTGTTTTTCTCATAGCTGTTACAGTATATCTGACAGAAAAGACTCAAGGGAGGGAAGGCTTATTGGTTCATGGTTTCAGAGAGATTTCAGTCTATCATGGTGGGGAAAGCATGATAGAGATTATGGAAGTAGAAGCATGTATCAGAAGCTTGCTCACATCATGAATGGCCAGAAAGTAGAGAGAGCATGCTGGAATCAGAGGCAGGCATAATTTCAAAGGCCCACTCCAAGTGACCTACTTCCATCAGCCAGGCCTCATCTCCTAATGTCTTCACAACCTTCAAAATAGTGCCATACAGAGCCAGGTGTGGTGGCGCATGCCTTCAATCCCAGTACTTGGGAGGCGGATGTAGGAGGATCACCATGCGTTCAAGGCCACCCTGAGACTACATAGTGAATTCCAGGTCAGCCTGGGCTAGAGAAAGATCCTACCTAGCAAAAAAATAGTGTCCTGTCTCAGGACCAAATATTCAAAAAACACACCTAGGGCCAGTGGACTTTTGACATATGCTACTTTAAATTGATTTTTAAGGTAACATGCAAAATCATGAGTTTCATTATGACAGCTTCCGATATGTATTTTTGTATTTTGCTCATGTTCACTCTTTCATTGCCCAACTCTTCCTCCCCTACTCTCCCTTCTGTTTTCATGTTATGTCATATACATATAGACATACATACATATAAATCTAGATTCTGCAATTGGAAAACATGCAATATTGAGCCTATAAAGGACATTTTATCTTCATACCACAACACTTGCTATGTAGCTGAGGATAATCATGAAGTCCTGACCTCCTTCCTCCACTTCCCAAGGGATAGAATTGCAGGCACGCACCACCAGGCCCAGCTTATTTCCCCTATAAGTATTCTTTCTCATCTTTCTTCATTTTCTGGATTATGAACATGGTATATTGCCTATACTCGTGAAAGTTTTTTTAAAAAACTATTACAAGTTACTAGTGAATATGGTTGTTTCATTTCTTCAAAATTTAACATTAATAGTGTCATTGGATGAATATATTTTCAAAGATGAGTCTAGTAACTCAGATCTAAAACCCCAACTATGCAAGAGGCTGAGCTAAGATGACCACAAGTTCAAAGCCAACATGATCTGCAGAGTGAGTTCAAGGCCAGACTGGGCAACTTAGTGAGACAGGGTATCAAAATTAAAAGAATAGAGCTGGAGAAATGGCTTAGCAGTTAAGGTGTTTGCCTGCAAAGCCAAAGGATCCGAGTTTGATTCTCCAGGCTGATTTTATCTATACTCAAATAAATCAAAGGAATTAAAGAATAAAACAAAGGAATCAAAGAAGAAAACAAACTCCTGAAGGAATCCCAAGGGAATACAGGAAACCAGCTTAATGAAATAAGGTCATTGCAAGACATGAGCAAGGAAATAGAAATACTGAAGAAAAAACAGGTAGAAATTCTAACACAGAAAAACACAGTCAAATAAAGAACTCCTTGGAAAGTCTCATCAGTAGAATGGGTGAAGGAGAGAACAGAATATCTAGACTAGAAGACCAAGTGGCAGATCTAATACAGTCCAACAAAGAGAAAGACAAGCTAATAGGAAGGTATGAATGGGAATTTTAAGGTATCTGGGACACTATAAAAAGATAAAACGTAAGCATTCAGGGTATAGTAGAAGGAGGAGAATATCAATCCAAAGGAATAGTAGGCATTTTCCAGGACCCACATAAACCAGATGCACAAGGGGGTGTACATGTTTGGCGTTCATTTGCAGTGGCTGTAGGCCCTAGCATGCCCATTCTCTCTCTCTCTTCCTCTTTCTCTCTCTCTCAAATAAATAAATAAATAAATAAATATATTTTGAAAACTTTAAAGAATAAAGAAGGTTGTGATATAGCTCAGCAACAGAATACTTGCCTAACATACACAAGCACCTAGATTCAGTCCCCAGTACCATACATAAGTGTGTGTGTGTGTGTGTGTGTGTGTGTGTGTGTGTGTGTGTTCAATGTGGATTTCATACAACAATTAGCCAAGGACAGGCTGTTATTTATAAGTAACATTTTGCATACACTAGGTGTACAAAGTAATGGATTATATCATGAATTTTCATACATACATATGTACTTTGATTATATTCACCCCCTCTAGAAACCTTCACTATTCCTGCTTCCCCTTGACCCCTTCCTCTTTCACCTCCCTAGAAGTTCCCCACTTACTTTCATTTCTTTATTTATTTTTGATTTTTGAGACAAAAGGCTTGCCTTGAATTCATGATCCTCCTGCCTCAGCCTCCAGAGAGACAGCATTACAGGTGTGTTCCACCATGCTTGGAACGGACACTTTTAGTCTTGATGTCATTTTTGTCAGTGAAATAATCAACAAAATCATCCTAGACAGACCAGTCTTTGAGATAAAGGCTTCTTAATAATACATGACTTCTGAGATATGAAGATATTTTGCTAAAGAATGATTACCCACCAAAGGTTAATGGTAAGACCCTACTGCCAAAGACACCATATGCTCTTGATATTGAACATGGAGAAACCTAGCTGGAATCTGGAAGAAAGTCAGTCCCCAGACAGTTAGTTTGTCTAGTGCCAGAAGGTGCTACATGAGATACTGGGGAGAAATGGCCACCATCTGTCCAAGCAACTTGTGGTCTAAGCTACTCAGCAGCAAACAACCTAACATGATGTTCATCCAAGTGCAATAGTGGCACACAACCATGGTGGGCAACCAACTGCTCTTGAGTCGGCTAACAGATCCACCTAGTGGAATGGAACCCATAGCTGGAACTGGGAAACAAGTAAGAATCATATCGAAAAAACAGGTTCACTCTCCAATATCAGGCTCCCACCAATCTTGGGCTACAAGAGGGCCTACACCTATTAAAGTCTCTCTAAAATAACAATAGTTGTCCCAGGTGTGGACTTCACTCTCCATTGGAGAATGCACTTCTCTTTTTCAGATGGACACAGAACCTGAAGAGAGAATCAGCCCATCCCACCTCACCAGGGCCCCAGCTGAAACCATAGAGGAATTGGGGAAATGAACAAGAGTGCTGCTCTCTTGGTGAACCTGGTATCAGCACAAGGGTGAAGGAGATAGACACAGAGGACACTCGACTCCTACCAAACCAGAGATCCAGAGACACAGAGGATCCCAAGACCTCATCACTGAAGTAGACCTAAAATGAACCCAACATGGCTTAGGGAAATTCACGGAAGAGGGGGCGGAAAGATTGTTAAAGCCACAAGTTGGGACACTATGCACAGAGGCATTGCCTCTTCCCCATAACTGATCGATGCCCCCACTATGAACCATCCACAATCCACATGGGCATAACAGGCATCCCCAACAAGGACGGTTCCTCCAGAGTGGGGAGGACAGGGAGGAGGCTAAGGATGGTACCAACATGTGTTGTTTAAACACTGAGTATGTCCATAACTAATAAAGAAAAAATTAAAAATAACTAAATTTTTAAAATAGCAGCTGGAGGCCCTGGTGTACCCATTCTTTCTATCTACCTCTACCTCTCTCTGTGTGTCTCTCATAAATAAAATAAAAATAAAAATAAACTTTAAAAATTCTCAAAAAAAGAATTCATATCATTTGATTTATAGAAGAACCAAAATACCAGAAAATATTCTCATGTATCCTTAGCAAATTCATGAACTATTAATATTTTACTCCATTCCCCTTTATACTTGGACATCTTCTGAACCAACCATTGATTGGAGTTCCAAAGGGGAATGGGGGGAGGGGAGGGAAATATCATATGTTTTTTGTATGTAAGTATAGAAGTTGTCAATAAAAAAATTTTTTTCATTAAAAAAAAGAAAAGTAAATTATTGACATTCCACCCAGCTTTTGTCCCTAAATACTTTGGATTGCATTTGCTAAGAACAACATAGTGAACAAGTTAAAGGCACTTAATATTTAGAAATTGTCTGATATATACTTCACAATTTGCCTAATCATATTTTCCCACATGTCCACTTGACACTTTATTTTCACATCTATTTTCTTCGTTATTAATGATGTAGATGCTTTCAGAAAGTACAAGCTGGTTATGTAAGTTTTGTTGTTGATATTTGTTTGGTTGTGTGTGTGTCATGTGTGCATGTTTGCATGTGCATGTGGGGACCACAAGGTAATATCACATGTTATTCTTCAAGCACCATCCATCCTTTTTTTAGAAAGGATCTCTCACTGGCCCAGAGCTTACCAAGTAGGCTACACTGGCTGGCCAGTAGGCCCAGGGATATACCTCCCCAGCTCTGAGATTGCAAAGACATACCACAATGCTTGAGGGTTTTTACATGGGTTCGAGTGATTAAACTCATGTCCTCATACTTGCATTCAAGCACTTTACCCACTGAGCTATCTCTATAGTCATGATTGCTTTTAAGACAGAGTCTCGCTGGGCATGGTGGTGCATGCCTTTAAACCCAGCATTCTGAAGGCAAAGGTAGGAGGATTGCCTGAGTTCGAGGCCACCCTGAGACAACATAGCGAATTCCAGGTCAGCCTGAGCTAGAGTGATACCTTACCTTGAAAAACTGAAAAATGAAAAAAAAAAAAAAGACAGTCTCACCATGTAGTCTAAACTGTTCTAGAACTTACTATACAGACCAGGCTGGTCTCTAACTGGAAATCCTCCTGTGTCAGTATCTCAAGCGTTAGTATCACAGGTGAGCATCATCACATTTGATGCAGGACAGTTGCTCTGTGAGATGCTATCAATTTGAGTTTGCCTGATGCCACGTCATGATTCCATTTAGGGCATGCATTTGGAGACAGAAAGGCCACAAAAGTAAAACTTCATCTTTCCAAGAGAAAGAAACATTTCATTTTGCCCATCGCTGGTGGGCATAACAAGCAACAATTTTCTTCCTTTGTGCAAATATTGAGAGGACAAACACTTACTAGCTGCATAAATAAAAGAGTGACTAGCCTGTCACAGCTCCTTCTCAAGATCTATGCCTCTATTACATTTCTTTCTACCTTCGTGGAACACACTGGCTTCTGCCCATTTATTTTCATTTCCCTTGGACAAAATGGGAAAGCAGCAGCAGATTGACACAGATGGCCATCAACCCAGCAATGAGCGCAGCCGAAAGCACATCTACAAAAATATTCTGCTCACTCAACTTTCCATAGGAAACTATGCCTTTGTCTGACATGTCAAAAGCAATTGGACTCACAGGGTATTTTTAGAAATTGATTATTTTAGCTTATTTCTGAAAGCAGACTAGCTGCTACAATGGAGCACACATTAAACAACACATTAACAGTCTCAAATTCAGAGCCAGCTGAACTGAAAATGGAAAAAAAAAAAATAAGTCCTGCCTGTGGGCTGTCATTTTGGGGGAAAAAAAGCAGAACAGTTGTGTGTGCAGCTGTTTGGTTCATCTTCCCATGCCTGATGTGGCCTGCCTGCCCTTCACTTTTCCGGTGATTTCTCTCCTATCCATTGATGAAGTATCTGCATGGAAGGAATTTCCACGGCTTCCATTGGAGAATTGCTTCTAGAGTATTGGGATGCTTCACAGTTAGAATATCATTCAAGGCAGCCAAACTCCCTTTCTTCATAATGTCTCTGGTATCAACCTGTGAGAAAGCTGAGAATAATTGATGTCTCAGAAAACACAGGTGGTATGGGGCAGGCTGGAATAAAGGGCTTGCCACACAAATATGATTACATGATCTTGGATCCTCAGGAGTCATGTAAAGCCAGGTACTATAATGGAATTTCTGTAATGCCATCATGCCCTTAGGCAAGATGGGAGGTAGAGACTAGAGCGTTCCCAAATGCTTGCAAACAAGCTAGCCTGGAGAATGTAGTGGTAAACAACAAGAGTGAGAGACCTTGCCTCAAATGAGGAGAAAGACAAGGACTGACACCCAAAAGTTGTCTTCTGGCCTGCAAACTTGTGCCATAGCACACACATGCCCATGCTCACACACACAGACATACATGGATATACATGCACACACTGAAGAGAAAGAACCCTCCCCCCCACACACACACAGGCTCTGTAGAGAGGAGTTGAATCTATTTTTTGTTCTGATAATTTTTCTTTAATATTTGCAAAATTCTCCCTACTAACCTATGGATTCTCCACTATAATTTTCAAGTGGATTGGGACCATGTCTTATGATGGATTGTTGTCAGTGTTAGATACGTTGTATAAACACCAAGCCATTTTTTTTTTTTTTGCATTCTAACAGGATTGTTAATGGTCACTCAAATTAATACCTTATTACCAAGTAGCATGAACATACCCTGGTCTCCCTTTTGCTAATACACCATTCTTCCTACAGCCAACACGGGGCAATAACAGCAAGAAACTCACCATGCTCCATGGACAATGTGAAATTTAGTTTGTGGAAAACATGAGCAACCAAGTCCTGGCTGAATTACAGATCAGTGATCTGACAATGTAGTACATCTGTTAGCTGCTGCTATGTAATGAGCAGCCTCAAAATTTCAGCAGAACACAGGCAATGACTTGGTGGCAGGTCTGATGGGAAGGATTGTTTGATCTGCGTTCAATCCATTTGGCTGACTCTGCTGATTTTGGCTGGACACATTGGCAAGAATGGGTGTCCACTAGCTCAAGGTATTATTACTTTATGCCTTTCTAACCATGTCTGTTAACATCCCATTGGCCTAAGTAAGTCACATGGCCAAGCTTAACACCAACAGCATGGAATAGTATATTCCCATGAAAAAGTAAAGAGAGTAAAAATATCTGCTAAAATATAATCTAGAACTTTCTAGCAATATAAACTGGCTCAGAGACTTTTTTCTTACTTGTTAACTACAAAACTAAACTTTTTTCCCAAAATGTGTCTCTCTTTCTCTCCCCATGATGTATTTGCAGATAAAATAATTTCCTTACTTTTCCTCCCTATCATGCCATACCCCCATGTCAATTACATGCTGAAGTAACTGGTATTCATTCTTTCCAAATATCATATTCTAAAAGTATCACTGGACCCTGGAATCCCAGACATATGACCAACCCAAACCCTTCCATATACCCATATAAAACTCTTACATTTTTCTTTACTGCTGAATAGAACTCCATTGTGTAAATGTACCACAACTTTATTATCCACTCATCTGTGGACGGACATCTAGGCTGCTTCCATTTCTTAGCTATTGTGAATAGAGCAGCAATAAACATGGTTTTGCAAGTATCTCTAAGGAAGTGAGAAGAGTCCTCTGGGCTGACTAAATGTATATATTATTCCCTTTGCCCTTAACTAAATGTTCATGTCCACATATTAACGCTATTCTCACTTCTGGCTAGAGAAGCTTCTCTTTTCAGATGGTGATGACCACTGGGATGACACAAAAGCAACATAGTGCTGAGAAGAAGGGATGGAGGAGTGCCCAGCACTGAAACACCTCTGTCACATCCTCCAGTGGCTCAGGGACCATTGCGGAAGAGGGGGCGGATAGAATGGAAGAGCCAAAGGAAGGATATGACCTCTTACTATGCAGCTGCCCAGACAGAAATTGGCCTCGATATCCATGATCTTGCAGTGCCTAGCAATACCTTTGCAAGACCCTCAAAACAGAAGAGAAAGATGATGTCATCAAATTAGGAGAGAGACTAATGGAGAAAGGGAGGGGATATGATGGAGACTGGAGTTCTAAAGTGGAATGGGGGAGGGGAGGGAAATATCAGGTGGGGTTTTTTTTGGTATGTAAGATTAAAAATCAATAAAAATTAAAAAAAAAAACTCTTACAATTCCATCAACATGGCACCTGCTGAATTTTTAAAATATCTATTTGTACCTTTCTTAATAATCTCTTCAAAGCCATACTCCATTCTTCCCACTCACCTTTATAGAAACAGTGGCTAGTGCCTAGTATACAAGTACTCAATCCATGCTTGTTACATGAATGATTTGTATATACAAACTCAGCTTTGGTGAAACATTAACAATGGTCGTAGTGTGTAAACATTTCCTGGTTAGTGTCCTTTTCTCCTTTCACACTTTTAAAAGTTTAAAAGAAAATAAAAATTAATGCAAACTCTGCTTATGGAGAGCTACAATTCCAAATTGTCTGTGAACTTGGATTCTATCTGAGCCTTCTGCCATTCAGCTGGAATTTCCATAGCACCCACAAACAAAAATAATCTAGAAGCCTCAATTTGAGATTTTGATTATATATATTATTTTAAAAATGAAAACGTATTTATTTGAATGTGTGCACACACACCAGGGTCTCTTACCACTGCAAATGAATACCAGACACCTGTGCCACTTTAAGTCCAGTTTGACATATGTTGCTGTAGAATTGAATCCAGTCCAACAGGTTATTTTTAAGCAAGCACTTTTAATAGCTGAACCATCTCCATAGCCCAGGATATACTTAGGAAAACATTTTCATGACTGGGAGACTAAACACTTCACATTAGAGCCCTTAATTTTATTTAAAATAGATATCTTTCCTCAAGCTTATACTTAACAATATGGCCGAAACAGAAAATACATATTACAATGGCTGGATGTTCATTTTTAAATAAATAAATTGCTTTTAGAAAACCAATGTTTGGCTAATAATATGCCTTTCATAATTCTTTGTAGAAATGTAAACTTTTCACATAAAATGATGGGTATCTGAACTATATTTAAAGGATTTGTATACTTAACAATATTGTTAAAAATTAGCACTTTGTTAAAAATAAGCAAAACTCAGCCAATTATCCTTCTTTTTTCTAAAAGATTGTGCCTGTACCCACTTTGCCAATGCATTGCAGTAGTTGAATGGACATAATCTTATCATAACCTTATAGGTGGTTTTCAGAAAGATCTTCAGGATCATATTCTCTAAAACATTTACTTAGACCTTCAATGTGTTGATTTAAGATACTTTCAAAGGAGCTATCTAGACAATCCCAACATTCCATTGTGCTTCCAATCAGTAACTAATTCAGCATTACCAACTGGCTTTTTCATATCAGAATCATTGGCTGCAAATGCCCATTGCAATTTCTCCATGTACCTACTTAGCTGCATGAGTCTGGGAGAAGTTAGCAGTGACTTCAGCAAGATTAAAGATAATTCAAGCCCATTGCAGTGGCTCAGTCCTATAATCTCAATGCTCAAGAGGCTAAGGTAAGAGGATGCCCCACCATGAGTTCAAAGACAGCCTGGACTATAAGAATGAATTCCATGTCATCCTAGGCTACCATGAGACCCTGTTGCAGAAAGATAGAAGATAATTTCTCATGTGTGCTACTAGTCTTTATAGTAGTGGCTGTTGTGTGGAGGTGTCTGTGAACGTTACTGGTTGTTAAGTCATGGAAGGACAGTGCCCCCGGTGTCCAGAAAGTAAATGCCAGAGATGCTCTTAAACATCCTATGATGCACAACTGTGACACCACAGCTTTCTGCCACTGTGATAAAATACCTGAGAAGAATCAACTTGAAGAAAATGTTTGTTTATGGCCCACTGTTTCAGAGTTTTCAGTCCATGGTCTCTTAGCTCTGTTGTTTCCAAACCTCTGGTGAGGCAGAACATCATGGTGAGGAATGCATGCTAGAGCAAATCAGCTAACCTTGTGGTAGCAGGTAATCAAAGATTAAGGAAGAAGGGGCCAGGGACAAAATATCACTTCTAGTGAACTACTTCTACCAAATGTGCTCCTCCTCCCAAATGTACATTAATGCCCACTCCATCCATAGATGAACCCACTGATGAGGCCAGAGTCCTCATCACCTATCATCCAACAAATGCTGCCCTTACTGGGAAGGCACACAGGAACCCCCAAGGAACATTAAAGATACAAACCGTAGCAAAAGTACCATCTCTACTGCAATTAATGTCAATAGTGAGATGATTTAGAAATCCAGCATTAATAAAAGTTAGTAGGAGTGAGGAGAAGCGTGGAGAGAATATTGGAGGGGTTAGTAGACAGGTAAGAGGAAGGAGACAGATCCAGAACAAAATCCTTGCAAACCAAATTCAACAACACATCAAAAACATTATCCACTTTGATCAAGTAGGCTTTATCCCAGGGATGCAGGGATGGTTTAACATATGGAAATCGGTCAACATAATACACCACATAAATAAACTGAACCATGAGAACCACATGATCATCTCAATTGATGAAGAGAAGGCCTTTGTAAAAATGCAACACTACTTCATGAACAAAATGCTGGAGAGAAGATGCATGGAGGATTTATATCTCAACACAATAAAGGCTATATATAAAGTTCCTAAAGCCAAAATAATACTTAATGAGGAAAAATTCAAGGAGTCCCCACTGAGATAATGAAAAAGACAGGGGTGCCCACTCTCACCATCGCTCTTCAACATAGTACTAGAAGTACTAGCCCAAGCATTAAGACAGGAGAAAGAAAGAAAGAAAGAAAGAAAGAAAGAAAGAAAGAAAGAAAGAAAGAAAAGAAAGAAAGAAAGAAAGAAAGAAAGAAAAAGAAAGATAGATTCAAATTGGAAAGGAGGAAGTCAAGTTAGCCCTATTTGCAGATGACATCATCCTATACATAAGTGACCAAAAGTCTAAAGGTAGTTAATTCCTTCATTAAAGTGGCAGGATACAAAATCAATGCACAAAAGTCAGTAGGTTTTCTTTATTCAAAGGGCAAATATACAAAGAAAGAAATCAGTGAGGCTGTCTGATTTTCAACAGCAACAAAAAAAAAAAATCTTGAAATAACACTAACCAAGGATGTGAAAGACCTATATAATGAAGACATAAAAAAACTCAAGAAAGAAATTGAGGGGTACTTTAGAAGATGGAAAGACCTCCCATGCTCCTGGATAGGTAGAATTAGTATTGTGAAAGTAGCAATTCTACCAAAAGTAATTTACATATTTAATGCAATAGCAACAAAAATACCAGCATCATTCTGCACTGAGATTGAAAAAATGATCTCAAAACTCTTATGGAATTTCAGCAGGCCTCGGATATCCAAACATATACTCAGCAAAAAACACATCTCTGAAGGTATCACCATACCTGATCTAAAGCTGTATTACAAAGCCCTAGTGACAAAAACAGCATGGTACTGGAATAAAAACAGAAACATAGACCAAGGGAACAGAATTGAAGACTCAGAACTTAAGTCAAGTAACTACAGCTACTTGATCTTTGACAAAGGTGCCAATAGTGTAGACTAGCGAAAAGATAGCATCTTCAACAAACGGTGATGGATATATTGGATAACCATATGTAGAAAAATGAAACTAGACCCACTCTCTCCATATACAAAAATCAAGTCCAAATGCATTAAAGACCTCAATATAAGGCCTGAAACTCTTCTACTGGAAGAAAAAGTAGGAGACACTCTCCACGATATAGGAGTAAGGAAAGCTTCCTGAACAAAACCCCATTAGCCCAGGAAATTAAACAATCACTCAGCCAATGGGATCTCATGAAGCTAAAAAGCTTTTGCACAGATAAACACACCATAAACACAGCCAATAGATTACCCACTGAATGGGAGAAAATCTTCACCAGCTATACCACTGACAGAAGCTTAATATCTGGTATATACAAAGAACTCAAAAAAACTAAACAATAAAAAAATCGAAAAACCCACTCCAAAAGTGGGGCAGAGAATTGAATAGGGAGTTCTCAGAGGAAGAATTACAAATGGCTAACACACACACTTAAGAAAATGTTCAACATCCTTAACCATTAGGGAAATGCAAATTAAAACAACCATGAGATTGCACCCTACTCCAGTAAAGATGGCAATCATTAAAAAAATCTAACAATGACAAATGTTGACGAGGATGTGAGGAAAGAGGAACCTTCATCCACTGTTGATGGGAATGTTAACTTGTACAAGCACTATGGAAATCCATTTGGAGATTTCTGAAAATGGTGAACATAGAGCTACCAACAGACCCAGTTATTCTGTTACTGGGCATTTATCCTAAATGCATCATGCATACAATACAATGCATCAATACAGAGACATTTGCTCAACCATGTTTATAGCTGCTCAATTCACTATAGCTAAGAACTGGAATCAACCCAGATGCCCATCATTGAATGAATGGACAATGAAGTTGTAGTACATTTACACAATGGAATTCTACTCAGCAGTAAGAAAAAAATGATAGCCACATTGAGCTGTTGATCAAAGAGACCTATGAGGTCCCCAAATCAAGACAGCTTTCTGCCAAAGCACTTGATCACGTGCCTGAGGCAAAAGCTAAGACTTATTGCTGAAGACACCATATGCTGCTGACACAGAGCACAGAGAGACCTCGATGGAATTCAGGAGAAAGCCAGTCCTCAGACAGTTAGCGTGTCTAGTGCTGGAAAGTGCTACATGAGCTACTGGGAAAAAATGGCTAACAACAGTCTGAGCAACCAGAGGTCTAAGCTACTCAGAAGCAAACACCCTGACAGGATGTAAACACCAATGCAATAGTGGCACACAGACTCAGTGGGTAAGCAATAGCTTTCTGATAGGCTAAGAGATCCGCTCAGACTAGTCTTTTGCTAAAAGAGTGGTTACATACATCAAATTCTCCCTAAATTAATAATGCTTATCCCATTTAAACTACAATGACTTCACTCTCCATTGGAGAATCTGTTCTTCTTTTTCAGAAGGTAGTGAGACCGGAGGAGATAAACTACCCCTCACACTTCAGCCAAGCCACAGCTGAATCCACAGAGGAATGGGGAGACAAGCTAGAGTGCTGTTTACACACTGAGTATGTACATAACTAATTTAAAAAATCTTAGATTTTCTTACCTTAGTTTTTTCATCTCTTTAGATATTTAAGATGTAAATCAAGATTGTTCATTTTAGATACTTCATTTTTAATGTAGATATTTGATTTCAAACACTTTAAATATATCATTTTTCATTTTTTTATGAGGGAAAAAATAGAGCTACTTCCATGCTGTTCCTGATAATTGGTGCCAGGGTGTAGGAGACAGACCCTGAGAGTACTCAACACCTACCAAAGGAGAGATCCAGAGGCTCCTAAGAGCTCATCACTGAAGTAGACTTAAAATTCACCCACCACGGCTCAGGGAATTTTGTGGAAAAGGGGGCAGAAAGATTGTAAGAGCCACAGGTTGAGACATCATGTCCAGAGGCATTCTCTGCTTCCCCAAATAACTGACTACTGCTCCAACAAAACATAAACTACAACCCCATGGGGAATACCTGAAACCCCACTGAGGAGCACCCCCAATGGAATGGGAGCAGGGATGAGGGAAAAGAGGGTACTAACACATGATGTATCCATATGAAACATCTTGTTAATAATAATAAACACAAAAATACAACAAATACAGTAAAACATGCCCAAGAAAATATAGTCCATTAATAATCTAATTTCACTCTTATGTGGTGGGACCAACTGCTCTGATTGGATAGGAGGCTGTTTCCATGGGAGAGAATTCATGCTTAATACTGGAAAGCCAGCCAAAAGCTGACAATGAGCCTTAAGCACTTAAGGCACTTGTGCCTGCAAAACCTAAAAACATAGGTTCATTTTTCCCAGTACCCATATAAGCCATGCATCTGGAGTTCACTTGCAGTGGCTAGAAGCATTGGTGTACCCATTCTCTCTATCTGTCCCTTCCTCTCTCTCTCCCTCGATCTCTTTCTCAAATAAATAAATTAAAATATTTTAAAAATAAAAAAAAGAAGGAGAGAATATGGAAGGCAGAAAGACCCAAGTAGGGCCAGAGAGAAGAGAGAGAGAGAAGAGAGGACACAAGGGGAAAAGAGGGGAGGGGAAGGGAGCAATACACAAAACTAAAGATGTTATGAATGTCATAGAAATCTACTCCTTCATTAGTTAATCAAAAACATAACTTTAGCCAGGTGTGGTGGCGCATGCCTTTAATCCCAGCACTTGGGAGGCAGAGATAGGAGGAACACCTTGAGGTCAAGGCCACCCTGAGACTACAGGGTGAATTCCAGGTCAGCCTGGGCTACAGTGAGACCCTACCTCAAAAACAAAACAAAACAAAGCAAAATAAATTATATATATATAATTTTTAATAATATATAATTTTTAAAAGGAATGATACAGAGTAGGAGCAGCAGTACCATACTAGGGTGGAAAAAGTTTTACCCTAAACCTTAGGTTGTTTCAGATAAACCCCAGTGAGTTGTTGGTCATGGGGGCCCATGAGGCTCCCAAAACAATACAGATTATTTCCAAAGCTCTTGGTTATCTATCTGAACTAAATGGTGTGACCCTATTGCTGAATACATGACATTCAGGGGTCACGGGACACTGAGAGACCAAGCTGGAAATGAGCTGGAAGCCATTTCCCTGCTGCCATAGTGCTGGAAAGTACTATGCAGGCTACTGGAGGAATCAATAGTCTTTTTTTTTTCCTAATATACCTGGGTTCAATTCCTAGCACTGAATAAACCAAATGTGGTGACACATGCCTGTATTCCCAGAAGTTGGTAAATGAAGGCAGGTTTATCGGAAGTTCAAGACCAGCCTTGGCTACAAAGTAAGTTTGAGGCAAGACTGGGCTACACGAGATCTTGTCTCAAAAAATAAAAAGGGGGAAGCTGGAAAGATGGCTTAGCAGTTAAGGTTTGATTCCCCAGGATCCACGTAAGCCAGATGCACAAGGTAGCACATGTGTCTGGAGTTTGTTTGCAGTGGCTGAAGGCCCTGGTGCGACCATTCCCCCCTCCCTCTTTCTTGCCTCAAATAAATAAGTATAAACATAAATAAATATTTTTTAAAATAAAGAAAGCTACTAGATTTAGTATTCAGATCTGTGCTCTCCCATATACTAGACCTTAGCCACATGTGGCTACTGAGTGTTGAAATGATACAAGTCCATGCTACAATATGCTGTAAGTTCAAAATGCACAGAGATTTCAAAATCATAACATGGAAATATAATGTAGATTATTTTAATATGTTCTAAATTGAAATTATATAACTGAAAAATGGATTGAATAAAATAGTGTTAAAATCAATTTTATATCTTCTTTACTTTTTAAAGTATGTATTTATATATTTAATATACAATACACACACACACACACATATATATATATATATATATATATATATATATATATATGTATGGTTTTGGGAGCTCAGGAAAGTCCTTGAACTCCAAACTCTGACCAAAGAATTGGGATAGAACAAGACTGAGAAGAATAAATTATGAAACATTACATGTTTATTCAGGAATATATGAGGAGAGGGAAGGTCCGTGAACTGAGGAAGGGAAAATGGATACACCCACATAGTCTGAGAGCCCATGTGGGAAATGAGCATGGGCCTGAAATGTGAAAATGGATTTAGAGAGGAAAGAGAAGAAACTGCACAGAGCTCCTGACAGGTGGGAGGCAGGAGGAGGTAGAGATCCTATGGGGGAGTAGGGGTCTCCCCTCATCTCAGCATAACTGGGCAGAGATAAGGGGAGGCTTACCAAGTCAGGAACGTGGAAGTTTAGAGAGATGAACAACCAACAAAGAGGGCTTGCCCCCCTCATAACGATTTATGTATAATTTTATTGTAGTGGGCTTTGCTGTCAGAATCAGCTACATGAGTCTGAGAAAGAGCTGATTGGTGTGGAGTCAGGGGGCTGGTTCAAGAAGAGACCAGCCATGGTGCAAGCAACCACAATGCTAGGATCAAATTTAAATTCTAAGAAAGGAGAACTCCCTCCCAGGAGGGGCTCAGGTTGTTTATGGACAAACAGATCTAGGGAGCTCCTCTAGTCAAGTCATAAATAGAGGAGAGATCCTTCTCTTGATCTCTAGTAAAGTGAAGATTGCAAGGACAGACTTAAAGACATTTTGGCTTATTACTTTTGGGGCCCAGTCACCCTAAAGTACCTAACAAAGCTACTTTACTCCCTCCCATTATGAATAGCATATATTTTTGGTGTGTATGCATGGCGTGCATATATGTATGTGTGCATGCTCGTGTTTGTGAGTGCTGGCACACATGTGCCAAAGCACATTTGTGGATATCACAGGGCAACTTTCAGGCACTGCTCTTCACCTTCCACCTTATTTGAGGGAAGATCTCTCATTGTTTACTGCTCTGTTCATCAGGCTAGCTGGTCTGTAATCTGGGAATTCTCCTGTCTCTTCCTAATGATACAGAGTAGGAGCAGCAGTACCATACTAGGGTGGAAAAAGTTTTACCCTAAACCTTAGGTTGTTTCAGATAAACCCCAGTGAGTTGTTGGTCATGGGGGCCCATGAGGCTCCCAAAACAATACAGATTATTTCCAAAGCTCTTGGTTATCTATCTGAACTAAATGGTGTGACCCTATTGCTGAATACATGACATTCAGGGGTCACGGGACACTGAGAGACCAAGCTGGAAATGAGCTGGAAGCCATTTCCCTGCTGCCATAGTGCTGGAAAGTAGTATGCAGGCTACTGGAGGAATCAATAGTCTTTTTTTTTTCCTAATATACCTGGGTTCAATTCCTAGCACTGAATAAACCAAATGTGGTGACACATGCCTGTATTCCCAGAAGTTGGTAAATGAAGGCAGGTTTATCGGAAGTTCAAGACCAGCCTTGGCTACAAAGTAAGTTTGAGGCAAGACTGGGCTACACGAGATCTTGTCTCAAAAAATAAAAAAGGGGGAAGCTGGAGAGATGGCTTAGCAGTTAAGGTTTGATTCCCCAGGATCCACGTAAGCCAGATGCACAAGGTAGCACATGTGTCTGGAGTTTGTTTGCAGTGGCTGAAGGCCCTGGTGCGACCATTCCCCCCTCCCTCTTTCTTGCCTCAAATAAATAAGTATAAACATAAATAAATATTTTTAAATAAAGAAAGCTACTAGATTTATTATTCAGATCTGTGCTCTCCCATATACTAGACCTTAGCCACATGTGGCTACTGAGTGTTTGAAATGATACAAGTCCATGCTACAATATGCTGTAAGTTCAAAATGCACAGAGATTTCAAAATCATAACATGGAAATATAATGTAGATTATTTTAATATGTTCTAAATTGAAAATTATATAACTGAAAAATGGATTGAATAAAATAGTGTTAAAATCAATTTTATATCTTCTTTACTTTTTAAAGTATGTATTTATATATTTAATATACAAGACACACACACACACACATGTATATATATATATATGTATGGTTTTGGGAGCTCAGGAAAGTCCTTGAACTCCAAACTCTGACCAAAGAATTGGGATAGAACAAGACTGAGAAGAATAAATTATGAAACATTACATGTTTATTCAGGAATATATGAGGAGAGGGAAGGTCCGTGAACTGAGGAAGGGAAAATGGATACACCCACATAGTCTGAGAGCCCATGTGGGAAATGAGCATGGGCCTGAAATGTGAAAATGGATTTAGAGAGGAAAGAGAAGAAACTGCACAGAGCTCCTGACAGGTGGGAGGCAGGAGGAGGTAGAGATCCCATGGGGGAGTAGGGGTCTCCCCTCATCTCAGCATAACTGGGCAGAGATAAGGGGAGGCTTACCAAGTCAGGAACGTGGAAGTTTAGAGAGATGAACAACCAACAAAGAGGGCTTGCCCCCCTCATAACGATTTATGTATAATTTTATTGTAGTGGGCTTTGCTGTCAGAATCAGCTACATGAGTCTGAGAAAGAGCTGATTGGTGTGGAGTCAGGGGGCTGGTTCAAGAAGAGACCAGCCATGGTGCAAGCAACCACAATGCTAGGATCAAATTTAAATTCTAAGAAAGGAGAACTCCCTCCCAGGAGGGGCTCAGGTTGTTTATGGACAAACAGATCTAGGGAGCTCCTCTAGTCAAGTCATAAATAGAGGAGAGATCCTTCTCTTGATCTCTAGTAAAGTGAAGATTGCAAGGACAGACTTAAAGACATTTTGGCTTATTACTTTTGGGGCCCAGTCACCCTAAAGTACCTAACAAAGCTACTTTACTCCCTCCCATTATGAATAGCATATATTTTTGGTGTGTATGCATGGCGTGCATATATGTATGTGTGCATGCTCGTGTTTGTGAGTGCTGGCACACATGTGCCAAAGCACATTTGTGGATATCACAGGGCAACTTTCAGGCACTGCTCTTCACCTTCCACCTTATTTGAGGGAAGATCTCTCATTGTTTACTGCTCTGTTCATCAGGCTAGCTGGTCTGTAATCTGGGGAATTCTCCTGTCTCTTCCTAAGTCCTCACAATAGGCAAGCTGGGATTACAGGTACCCTATATAGCATCTGGCTTGATGGCTTTATGTGGATTTGGGGGATCTGAACTCAGCCACTCACACTTACATGACAAGTGTTTCATCCATTAAGCCATTTTCCCAGGCCCTGTTTTATTTTTTGACAGTACTGGGCTAGTCATTCCTCCTGCTTTCTTGATGATATTTTGCCTTCATTCATGTAACCTACATTTTGGTAAATGATTCTCTCCAAGTAAATTAAAATGCAAACAACACCTAACTGCTATAATCATAGGAGGCAAATAAAAGCACCATGTGATTTAATCAGATTAGAGATACATGAGCTGCAAGTTAAGCTTCCCTCTTTATGTTTGTTATAATAAAAAGTGGAAATGAAAATGGAGTCATATAAACGTGTTTATTTAATGCCCAAATGGTTCTGCATTAATTCATTTGCAGAGTATCCCAGATTAAAAGGCTTTAAAGGATTAGAAAAAGGCCAGCCATGGTGGCGCACTCCTTTAATCCCAGCACTTGGGAGGCAGAGGTAGTAGGATCACCATGAGTTAGTTCAAGGCCAACCTGAGACTACACAGTGAATTCCAGGCCAGCCTAGAGTGAAAACCCTACCTCAAAAAACAAAAACGAAAGGTTAAAAAAAGGCAAAGTAATAGGGAGATTTTATCAGAAGGCTAATATTTCCAAAGAAAACCAAGCACAGTATTTTTTAATAAAAGTACATTTTAGCTTTTTTTTTTTAATTTTTATTTATTTATTTATTTGATAGAAAGAGGCAGAGAGAGAGAGAGAGAGAGAGAGAGAGACAGAGACAGAGACAGAGAGACAGACTGAGCTCCAGGGCCTCCAGCAACTGTAGACAAACTCCAGACACATGTGCCACCTTGTGCATTGTGGCTTACATGGGTCCTGCGGAATCAAACATGGATCCTTTGGCTTTGCAGGCAAGTGCTTAACTGCTAAGCCATGCCTCCAGCCCCCATTTTAGCATTTTTAAATGTATCTTCAATATTGCATATGAATTGTGTAAAAAAATAAGTATCTGTGACATTTTGAGATGATCACTGCTGTCTTGCTCATTTGCTCATTAAAAAGAATCAATCGGAGAAGAGTAGAAAAATGAGACCAATGTGTTAAATTAGTCAACTATCAGAGTACCCCTGTATATTTAGTACCATGAAGACAATGGTATAATTTATAAGCTATATGTTCTTTCTTAAAGATGCCCTTGAGAATACAGAACAAGGTCTGGGGACATAGCTCAGTGGTAGAACACTTGCCTGTGAGGCAATTTCTTGACCAAGGCCCTAGGTTCCATCCCCACTACAGCAAAAATAAACAGAGCAAAACATGTATAATGGACCAATGAAAACATCAGGTAACACAATGTGACAATAATTAGTAAGATTTCAAATGAGTGCCAACCTTGAGCATGAAAACAAAGGTAGAGAGTTTAGACAAAGGAAGTGGAATACATGAATAAAAGTCAGAGCTGGGGTGAGTGAGGCCACAGCAAATGTGGCTCATTCAGGTTTGCTGAATGAGCAACTCCACACTGGGAAAAGTCCAGCAGGGAAGCACACTTCTGTGTGATAAGCCTTGATGGCCAGGCAAAGGACTCTGAACCTTTTCCTCTAAGTCATGAGAAGTCAGACAGAGGGTACAGAGGTAGAGAGACAGAGAAACAGAGAGACAGAGGGAGGAATAAAACAACATTCCAGACATGTGTGTGGAGGAGATTCAATT
Source organism: Orientallactaga sibirica (assembly GCA_036365145.1). Taxonomy (NCBI): domain Eukaryota; kingdom Metazoa; phylum Chordata; class Mammalia; order Rodentia; family Dipodidae; genus Orientallactaga; species Orientallactaga sibirica. The sequence continues at coordinate 5,640,811 of JAEOAD010000982.1, forward strand.
TAGAAGAAATGACCATAGGACCATGAAGTGGCCCAAATGTACACTGGTGGACCACTAAGATGGTGCCAGTATGTGTGGAATACATGTTGCCTGGGAATCATGAACAGAGAAAACAGATGACTGCAGCTGGGAATTTGAGTCACTGAGATAAATAAAACAGGTGCTTACTGGCCATTGACTTTGAGATGACAGATTGCTCACTGTGAAAGCTGAGTCAAGGGCTCTGAGACAAGATGAATCTATATGGGATTCAGATTCACAGGCCCATGTATGTCATGTTCTCTATTATTTTACAGGACAATTGCAAAATCTGTAGGTTATATCAGGAAATACATCGATCTTCATTCAAACAAAGGTCAAGGTTGCTTAGCCAATGTATGCTGGTAGTTGCATTAGCTACCTTTTCATCACTGTGACTAAAAACACATGACACAGACAACTTAAGAGAGGAAGGATTTATTTTGCCTCAGGGTCTCAGATGGTTCAGTCCATGGTCACTTGGCCCAGGCGTTTGGGCAATGTAACATCATGGCAGTGGGAACATGTGGCAGTGGTTTTTCTTCACATCATGGCAGACAGGAAGGAGAGAGTGAGACAGGAAGTGGCAGAGATAGTATATCACCATGGAGCCACCCCTCAGTGACCCAGTTCCTCTAGCTATGCTGCACCTCCTAAAGTTTCCAGGACATACCAAAATAGCACCACTGGCTAGGGACCAAATATTTAACACATGAGGCTATGGGGAACATTTCATTTTCAAACCATAACAAAGTTAGAGAAAGAATTCCCAAAATTCTTTTATCCCATGAACCACTCTTTTATCATCTCAGCTGTGTAGGCTTTCACTCAGTGATGGTGGTTACAGCCACAACCTTGGGAATTTTGGGGGGGGGGAGAAGAGAGTGAGAACAAGAATTGATAATAACCCAGGTTAGGGATGATATAAATTGAAAGAAAATTCTGTTTCTGTTCTGACCCAATGTGCCAGGTGTTTTTAGAATAATCCCTGATGTTCTTATAGTTTATGTACCTTTCTGTCCAGAATTCCAATTTCTATGACCCAAGAACATTGGCAAGTTGTACTGATACCCACCGAGGTGCAATAATCCACATAAGCTTAGAACACCACCAATTATAGCTTTGTTTGCATTTTTCACAGCGTCAGGGAGACCCATTATTTTTTCACAATTCATATGCAAGATTGAAGATATTTTTTAAAGTATTTAAAAATCCGGAAATATTTTAAAGCTAAAAAGTATTTAAAATCCATAAATATGTTCTTAAGAGTCAAGTGGTAGAGGAAGGAAATGTTTCCTTGCGGCGGTCTGCAAGACTTACAACATATACATCACATCTCACTGGTACTGCGTATAAAACAGACTTACCTTCCCTGCACTTTCAATCCTGTTTGCTTGGAAGACTTCTGAACATGATTTAATAGCATTCCTTGCAAACCAGCGTCTGTGCCTGAAAGGGAATGAGAAATCTTGTTTTCATCAAAGTGCGATGTCATCACTATAAAGGAAACACAGGACTGTGGATCTTCCCCAACTTGCCCCTAGGAGGATAAATGAACATTGAGGAAATATGACAAAACTACTTCAGTGATCAATGGGCAGCTAAAAATAACTTCTCCCAGTGAGTCACATGTCTAGGAAACCAAATGTCTTAGAAATATCACCTCACTCCAGTTTCAATGCAATTCCAACTCTGTTGCTGTGATTTACAAGGTGACCCTTAGCCCCAGCAGACACTAGCTTATAGAAAATAAGTAACTGACAATGAATTTCATATACTTTCCTTGAACTTTAATAAGTACTTTTTTACCCTCCATCTTTTGAGATTAGATATGTTAGATACCTTACTACATTCAGCTATCTGTATAGCATAGTAATAAGAGTTCATGTGTCTCCCTACAAATGAGATTACATTATCAATATACATTATACACATGAAAAAATGTCATAATAAAACCAATTTTATGTAAAATTAATTTATGCTAATAAAAAATAATTTTCAGGGCTGGAGAGATGGCTTAGCAGTTAAGGCGCCTGCCCGCTAAGCCTAAGAATGTCAGTTCCAATGCCCAGGTCCCACGTTTAGATGCAAAGTGACATGACAGTGCAATGCTGCACTTGCCCACAAGGGGGCGCACACATCTGGATTTCGTTCACAGTGGCTGAGAGACTGCTGGCCCGCCCATTCTCTATCAGTCTTCCTCTCCCTCTCTCTCTGTGTCTCTCTCAAAAAAAAAAAGACTAATTTTCAGGGGACTCGAGATTTCTCAGTGGTTAAAGGCACTTGATTATAAGCCTGCCAGTCCTCCACACATCCACTATAGTGTCCATACACAAACACATCATTAACATTAAAAATTATTTTTAAAAAAGCATAATTTTTAAATAGCAAAAATAAATAAATAAACTATCTCCAATTTGCAGAGGAAAAAAATACACTAAGCAAAGATTTGGTTGACCACACAATGAGAATACTATATTGCCTAAAATGAGCAAATATCAACATTATAATCAATAAGGGTATGGAAACACCTTGTTAAAAGCATCCTACTTCCTAATTTGTTGACTTTAAAATCAGCCTTAAAACCTGTTTATTTCACTAGACAATCTAATTATGAGTATACCACCCTTGGAAGAAGATAATTAAAACTACAGATAGGCCAGGCATGGTGGTGCATGCCTTTAATCCCAGCATTCGGGAGGCAAAGGTAGGAGGATCGCCATGAGTTCAAGGCCACCCTGAAATTACATAGTGAATTCCAGGTCAGCCTGGGCTAGAGTGAGACCCTACCTTGAAAAACTGAAAAATGGGGAAAAATACAGATAGGGCTGGATAGATGGCTGAATCAGTGAAGAAAGTGCTTGTCTGGCTGGAGATATGGCTTGGCTGTTAATGCACTTGCCTGCAAAACCTAAGACCCATGTTCGACCCTTCAGGTCCCATGTAAGCCAGACACACAAGATGATGCAAGCACACAAGGTTGCACATGTGCACAAGATGGCGCATGCATCTGGAGTTCCACTGAAATGGTTGGAGGCCCTGGTGTGCCAATTCTCCCTCTCTCTCACTGTCTCACTCTTGCTCCCTCTCATAAAAAAAGAGGAGCAGTCTGTTGGACTAGCCTCAAAAAAGTGCTTATCTTGAAAGCATGAGGATCTGAGTTTGCACTTTAGAATCCATGTTAAGATGTCAGGTGTTGTGGTGCATGCCTGTAAATCTAGTGCTGGGGAAACAGAAACAGGAAGAACCCTAGAGTTCACTGGCTAGCCTGTCTAAACTGATTGGTGAGCTCCAAGCCAATGATAGACACTGTCTCTAAAGAGGTGTATGACATTCCTGAGGATGACACCCAAGGTTGTCCTCTTGTTTCCATATATCTGCACATATATGTGCATGTGTACAGACACATGTATCCAGACATACAAACATGCATACACACATGCATGCAAACTATATACATACTCAAAACAATACAAATGATCAAGTAAAAGTAATGTGGCTGGCTATTGTTAATCAATTCCTTATGCTCCAATATTTCAGAGTTAGTTCCCAGTTGTCACATCACATGAGAAATAAATTTGGTACCACAATCCTTTGCATCATGGAAATACAAGCAGATGAAGAAGAAAGATTTTTTAAATTCATTTTTTATTTCAAAGAAGAGCCCCAGATCTCAGAGAATGAAAAGGTTGGCAATGCCATCAGAGATGGATCAGATATGCTAAGAAAAAGACAGCCATGAGCTGGAGAGATGGCTCAGAGGTTAAGATGGTTGCCTGTGAAGCCTAAGGACCCATGTTCAACTCTCCAGATCCCACATAAGCCAGATGCACAAAGGTGATGCATGAGCAAGGTTGCACATGCCCACTAGGTGGCACAGGTGTCTGGAGTTCGATTGCAGTGGCTGAGGCCCTGGCGTGCCAATTTATTCTCTCTCTCTCTCTCTCCCCCCCCTCCCTCCCTCCCTCTAAAAAATAAAGAAAAAAGACAAAGACAGACATAAGTGATCGTGCAACAGCTGGACTTGCCCAAGAGTCAGCAGAAGCACACCTCTCAATGACAAGGGGCACAGCAAGGGTCACACAGCTCAGATCATGGGCTTGCAAGTTCAAAAAAAAAAAGACTGAACAAGGCAAAGTGGCTGATCCTCTCCCTAATTCTCATAATCAGAAAAAAATGGAAAGACTCCAGCATCTCATGATCAACTTCTATGTGAATGCATTGTTCTGGCAGTAGAAAAGAGATAAACTGGAAATGACAACAAAGAAATTTTACTCACCAGCCTATTTCATTGGTTGAGACACAAGAGGTAATGCCATTATACATGAAATTCTGAGCCAAAGAAAAATAATAGATCACATTGGTATAATAGATCATACCTTTGCCCACCAAAAAATTATTCAGAAATGCAAAATAAATTATGTACATGTAGGTGTCGACTTAAAGGTACTTGTTTGTAAAGCCTACCAGTCCAGGTTCAATTCCCCAAACTCACATAAAGCCAGATGCACAGAGTGGCGCATATGTCTGTAGGTCGTTTGCAACAGCACCAATAAGAGGTTCTAGAGTGCGCTCTCTCTCTCTCTCTCTCTCTCTCTCTAATGAATAAAAAATATTTTTAAAATTACACACATGTAGATATGTGTGATGATCATTAGCTTAATTCTATGAAAACAGGGTGAAAGGTGTTATCAAAATCAGGGGACCATGTAAAACAGCAACAATAAAGACAGACGCACCACCCTGTATCTTGACAAGGACTTGCCTTGCATAGTCGTTTGCATCAGTCCAGTCTGAGTGCATGTGCACTTAAGATTGGTGCATTCTTGGCCATACAGGCCCAATGACTGAATGGGTGCAAAAGTGGCATGTCTGCTCTTGGGGTAACCAACTGCTCCATAATTGGACTGAAGGCCCTCTCTATGGGAGGGAATATATACCTGGTACTGAAAAACCTAAGCAAAAGTCTATGGCAGGTAAGGTCATGAGCCTTAGGGGTATAAAGCCTGCGCTTGTCTGGTTAAATGTATTTATTATTCCCACCAAGCTACCCTGAAAGCACTACACTTAATGTTCATATTCACATATTAACACTACTCTCACTTCTGGTTAGAGAAGCTTCTCTTTTCAGATGGCGATGACCACTGGGATGACCCAAAAGGCAACAGAGTGCTGAGAAGAAGGGATGGAGGAGTGTCCAGCACTGAAACACCTCTGTCACACCCTCCAAGGCTCAGGGACCATTGCGGAATAGGGGGCAGATAGAATGGAAGAGCCAAAGGAAGGGTACGACTCCTTACAATGCAGCTGCCCAGACAGAAATTGGCCTCGATATCCATGACCTTGCAGTGCCTAGCAATACCTTCCCAAGATCCTCATAATAGAAGAAAAAGGTGATGACATTAAAGTAAAAGAGAGACTAATGGAGAGAGGGAGGGGATACGATAGAGATTGGAGTTTAAAAGGGAATGGGGGAGGGGAGGGAAATATCATGCGTTTTTTGTATGTAAGTATAGAAGTCAATTAAAAAATTGTAAAATTAAAAAATTTTTTAAAAGATTGGTGCATTCACTGGGAATAAATTTTAGCTCAAAATAAAATAAAATAATTATGAATGAATAGAAAATATTTGTTAATGATACACCAGCTGAAGTATTTAGGAAGAACTGTAGTGATGCCTCCAATTTACACTGAAAATGAATCAAAACCTTGGATGGATAAGTCTGTAGATATAGAGGTAAGGATAGAAACATGTGGGAGTTTGTTTTTTTTTTCAGCATGGTTAAGGGTCTGAGGAGATGCCACATAAGCATGTGGACCTGAGCACCCACATAAAATGCTGGCCATGGTATGTGTACCTGTTATATCAGCAATGGAGAAGTGGAGAAATCCTAGAATTCACTGGCCAGCCAGTTAAGCCTAATTAGCAAGCTCCAGACTAATGGGGGCCCCTGTCTCAAAAGAAAAATAAGGTAGAAAGTGACTGAGAAAAACTCTCAACATGGACCTCTGGCCTCCACATACATACCTACACACATGTGAAACATGTGAGCCCACACACATATAAACAGAGAGAAAGAGAGAGAATGTTTAATGAAATGCCAATGGCAAGATATACGTGGCATGTAAGTGGGTGTTCATACTAACTCTTGCAGCATTTCCCCATGCTTGAAATGTTTATACAATAATGTTGGGTAAAGCCTGAGCAAATACCAATACTAATAAAGGCAACTAGCCCTTTATGCAGCATGCTAAAACATGAAGAAAACGTCAACATTGTGTGTAAGTCCGAAGAAAAATCAGTAGAACAGAGTAGAAAATCCAGAAGTAGAACAGCCCAAATAGGGAATTTTAGTATATCTTGCTGGTAGCAATACAAATGGGAAGAGAAAGATGGATTATTTAATAGTGTTAAGACAAATGGCTTACTTCCTGGAATAATATATTTGGTTCTTTGCTTTATGCCAGGATAACTCTCAATTTGTTCTATACAAATATTTAAATATATAAATATGTCAAAAGAACTAATGAAAGGAGCCATAGACTAATTCTTTTAACACTAAGTCATTTCAATTAGGACTCAAATAAAAGAAAGGATAAAAGAATGAAGAATTCACCCACATGGATGTCAGAATTCATCAAGCAAAAGTACAATGAGAAGATGCAAAAGATGAATGGCAAACTGCAAGACAATAGTTACATGTCACAAAGTGAGGTTTTTGACAAATATGTCGCTCATAGCTATATGATGTTAGTCTAACAGGGGGAATAACAAAACACTGTGAACAGAGAATTCACAGGAAAGGAAAGATAAATGGTTTTTAGTCCCATGAAAAAAATCCTCAACCTCCAACACAATACTGAAAAAAATATATCCCCATGTGGTTTTCATTTGCATTTCCATCAAAAGTGAAAGAAGAAAGCCATGGTGTATAATTCTCTTTAGAAAAAAAGAGAAGGAACACACACATATACCACAGCAACATGTACACAAATGTGTTTGCAGATATTTTCAAAGGCTCCAGGAAGGAACCCAAGAAATAATAACATGCATTACTTGCTCAGAATGACAGGGAGCCTTTTTCACAGAAGAATCTTTTATATTCTTTGAATTCTGAATCATGTAAATTTATTACCTAATAAAAACTTAGATTTTACAAAGTGAGACGAATTCTACCACAAAGGCAATAAGGTGGGATGTAGCTCAACTTCTAAACCAACTCTGCCATTCATCAACTAGGTGAACTTGGGATAATCTCTCAGAAGCATTGACTATTTGGGCTGCAAAGAGTCTCAGGGATGGTCTCATTCTACACCCTTCTTTTATGGCATAAGAAACTTTTTTTTAGTGGCAGTACTCCCATCTAAGTGAATACAAGCTGAGAGACTGAAAGAAAATATTTGCAAGTCACAAACTGACAAAGGATTTGTATTCAAAATATATAAAGAGCTCTCTCTCTAAACTCACCCAGAGAGTGCAAATAAGCACCTCAAAATGGGCTTAATATCGTTTACGCATCAGGAATATGAAAATTAAAATCACAATTAAATACCATTTTTCACTAGTAGAATGGCCAAAAAAATCTACGGACAATATGAAATGCTAAAAAGGATATGAAGTGGTGGTGGCTCACGCCTTTAATCCCAGCACTCGGGAGGCAGAGGTAGGAGGATCGCCATGAGTTCAAGGCCACTCTGAGAATACAGAGTGAATTCTAGGTCAGCCTGGGCTAGAGTGAGACCCTACCTCGAAAAACAAAAAAAAAAAAAAAAGGATATGAAGCAACTAGATTTCTCATACTTTCATGACCCACAAAATGTGAAGTAATATAACCCCTTTACAAAATAGTTTGTCAGTTCCTTATAAAATTAACTGTACACTTAGACAAATTGTACCACACAGCCCACAGAGCCACTCATAGGTATTTACTCACAGCAGATAAAAAATTTACATTGACAGCCAAAAAGTGTATACAAGTGCTTGTAGCCATTTTATTCGGTCATCAAGCTAGAAAGATCTCTATAGTCAGGCATGATAGTGCACACCTGCAATCCCAGCATTGGAGAGGCTGAGGCAGGAGGATCATGGTTTCAAGGTCAGATTGTTTAGTGGTTAAGGCATTTGCCTGCAAAGTCAAAGGACCCAGGTTCGATCCTACAGACCCACATAAACCAGGTGCACAAGGTGGTGCATGTATCTAGAGTTCATTTGCAGTGACTTGGGGCCCTGATATGCCCATTCTCTCTTGGTCACTCTCTCATAAATAAATAAAAATAATTTTAAAAATATATATATCCAACTGCTCCATAATTGGACTGAAGGTCCTCTCTATGGGAGAGAATACATACCTGGTACTGAAAAACCTAAGCAAAAGTCTATGGCAGGTGAGGTCATAAGCCTTAGTGGCATAAAGCCAGCTCTTGTCTGACTAAATGTACATATTATTCCCACCAAGCTGCCCTGAAAGCACTACACTTAATGTTCATATTCACATATTAATGCTACTCTCACTTCTGGTTAGAGAAGCTTCTCTTTTCAGATGGCAATGACCACTGGGATGACCCAAAAGGCAACAGAGTGCTGAGAAGAAGGGATGGAGGAGTGCCCAGCACTGAAACACCTCTGTCACACCCTCCAAGGCTCAGGGACCATTGTGGAAGAGGGGGCAGATAGAATGGAAGAGCCAAAGGAAGGGTACAACTTCTTACAATCCAACTGCCCAGACAGAAATTGGCCTCGATATCCATGACCTTGCAGTGCCTAGCAATACCTCCGCAAGACCCTCATAATAGAAGAAAAAGATGATGACATCAAGTTAAAAGAGAGACTAATGGAGAGAGGGAGGGGATATGATGCAGATTGGAGTTCTAAAGTCGAATGGGGGGAGGGGAGGGAAATATCATGTGTTTTTTGTATGTAAGAATAGAAGTTGTCAATAAAAAATAATAATTAAAATAAAAATAAAAATATATATATATACATATATATATATATATATATATATATATATATATATATATATATGATAAATTTCTAGCTAGTTTGGCTTAATCAAAAAGGTCCAGGATCAGTGAGAGATCCTGTCTCAAAAAATAATGTGGTTACCCCAGTAAGGATAGCAAACATTAAAAAAAAAAAAAAATGAAAACAAATGTTGGTGAGGATGTGGAGAAATAGGAACCCTCATTCACTGTTGGTGGGAATGTAAGCTGGTACGACCACTATGGAAATTAATATGGAGACTCCTGAAAAAGATGAATATAGAGTTACCAACCTTTTATTCCCTTACTAAGCATTTACCCTAAAATCTCCACACTTCAGTTCAGAAATATTTGCTCAACTATGTTTATAACTGCTCAATTCATAATCAACCCAGGTGCCCATCATTGGATGAATGGTTAACCAAGATGTGGTATATCTTCATGATGGAATTCTACTCAGCAGTAAGAAAAAAATGACACAATGAAATTTGTAGAAAAATGGTCAAACTTGGAACAGATCACTAAGTGAACTCATACAATCACAGAAAGACAATTGTCGCACGGTCTCACTAATCTGAAGTTCCTAACCTGGATCAGCTCAAGTTGCTGACATACCTGAACAGCATCTCAAGGCTTGGGCAATAGGGAGGGTAGGGCTTGGGGGAAGGGGAAGGGTGGAGTGACACAAAACTGAACCCAAATTGAATTGGTACCATAAAATCCTATATCCTGGAAGTTAGACTAAAAGGTTGAACCTTCAACAGGCCCTTAGGGGCAGCACCTGAATCAAAGGGCCCTAGAGAAGGTGAGATGAAGCTTAACCTTAAATTTCTCCTGTTTCTTTTTTCTTGTCCGTTGGTGCTGGCCTGTAATTTCCTGTACCAGGACACTGTTCAAATTCACAATGAGCTGTTGATCGGAGAGAGCTACAAGATCTCCCATAACAAACAAGACAGACTTCTATCAGAGCATTTGATTACCCACCAGAGGTTAATGCTAAGACCCTACTGCTGAAGACACCATACGTGGTCAGCTTGGACCATGGAGAGACCTGGTTGGAATCCAGAAGAGTCAGTCCCCAGACAGTTGGCCCATCTAGTGCTGGAAGGAACTACATGAGCTACCGGGGGAAAAGTGGCCAACATCTGTCCGAGCAACTCAAAGTCTAAGTTACTCAGAAGCAAACAACCTGATGTGATGCTCACCCAAGTCCAATAGTGGCACACAGCCATGGTGGGTAACCAACTGCCCTTGGCTAACAGATCCACTCAGTAGAAAGGAAACCATATAGCTGGAACTGGGAAACAAGTCAGAATCATATCCAGGTAGCGATTTTGCTTTTCAATGTCAAGCTCCCACTAATCATGGGCTATAACAGAGTCTACACCCTTTAAATTCTCTCTAAATTAATAATGGTTATCCCATTTAACCGGTGCTGACTTCACTCCCTGTTGGAGAATCTGCTTCTCTTTTTCAGACAGGTGCTAGACCTGAGGAGAGAAATGACCCAGTGCACTCCACCCCGGCCCCAGCTGAAACCACAGAGGAATTGGGGAAATGAGCAAGAGTGACACTTTCTTGGTGAACCTGGTATCAGCTCAAGGGTGAAGGAGACAGACACTGAGGACACTCAACACCTACAAAACCAGAGATTCAGAGGCTCCTAAGTGCCCATCACTGAAGTAGACTTAAAACGCACCCAACATGGCTCAGGGAATTTTTCGGCACAGGGGGCAGAATGATTGTTAGAGCCACAAGTTGGGACATTATGCACAGAGACATCGTCTCTCCCCATAACTGACTGCTGCCCCCACAATGCATGACCCACAATCCCCATGATGTTGACCTGCATCCTCAACGAGGAGGGCCTCTTTGGAAAAGGGGCAGGGATGGTACCAACATGTGTTGTTTACATACTCAGTATGTCCATATCTAATAAAAATAAATTTAAAAATAAAAATAAATAAATAAATAAATAAAAATAAGATGGACTCAAACCTCATCAAAGGAGAAAATGAGAGACTATCAAGAGCTCAACACTATAGGAAATTTTGGACACCCTCCAATGCCCAGGGAACATTACGGAAGAGGGAGTGGGAAGAATGTAAGAGCCACAGGCTGAGAAGGTGTACTATGGGTCACTGTCCTCCTGACACTATCCAACTGGTGCATTCATGACCCCACAGTGATTACCAATACTCCCACAAGACCTATACTATTCCAAGCCCATGAACATATTAACATACAGGACATAGGAGTACAAAAGAATGAGACAACAAAACAGAGGAAGGACTACCAAGAAAGAGGAGGGTCCTCAGCGGAATGGGAGTCAGGAAGAAGGAACAAAAGAGGATAATGTGATGGGATGCAAGCAAATTATAGTATGCTCATATATTAAAGTTCCCAATAAAAGTTTAAAAGAATAAAAATAAAAATAAATACTGAAGGGAAAATGAAAAAAAAGTAAGGTGTAGAGCAATGAGGAAGACAACCAATGTCAATCTTTGGCTTCTACACACACATGCACACACACACACACACACACACACACACACACATATATTTACAAAAAATGAAAAAGTAAATGATTTCAATATTCCTTTATAGCATTTCTAAAATCATAAAGACATCTTCATTTAAAAAATGAATAGCAGGTTGGAGAAATGGCTTAGCAGTTAAGACGTATGCCTGCTAAGCCTAAGAACCCCGGTTCGATTCTCCAAGTCCCATGTAAGCCAGCTGCACATGGTGGCGCATGCATCTGGAGTTAGTTTGCAGTGGCTAGAGGCCCTGGCATACTCATTATCACTCTCTCCCCCCTCCCCGCTGTCTCTAATAAATAAATAAATAATTTTTAAAAAGAAATGAATAGCAACTCATTCTCTAGGCAAACCACAGGTATGTATTACAAGTAGGGAAAAGGATTCTTGTATAATTTTTCTGTCAAAAAATCCAAATAACTAGGAAATGTATAACTCAGTGACCCTGTGGAGAAACAGAAAGCCCTGAAAAGGTATGAAAATAATGACTTGGAATTGCTTGTATCTCCCTGACAATTTATCTGGGCTTTAGCTATGCTAATTTTTGTCTGGTTTGGAATTGTGGAACAAATAGGAAAATACAGCTCTTTCCATCCCTTATGTACTTTTTGTCTCTCAAAACTTGCTCCTTTCTTTGTCTATAAAGACCATCCTCTAAATGATCCTTTCTTTACTTTTAATCTCTATTTTTCCATAAACATCAAGCACAACATAGCATTTCTTTATCCTTTTTAGGATGTCATATTCTTCAGAGAATTTAATGTTATCCACAGAACCATTTGCAAGAACAAAGATCCCTCTGTCTTTCTCCACTCATACTGCCATTATAAAATCCATGAGACTAGGGAACATACAGTAGAAATGTATTTCTCATGGTTCTAGTGGCTGGGAGGTTCAAGACCAATGCGCTAGGAGGGCTGGTATCTGGTGAGTGCTGTTCTTTGCTCCCCTTTCATAGGGTGCTAGGTCTCATCCAAAAGAACATTGCCCTCATAACTTAATCACTTCTCGAGGACTATATTTCTTGATATTATAACCCACTGGGATTAAGTTTCAACATGGAATTAGGAGGGAACACCATAACAGTCAAAACATTGCAATGCAGTATATTTTCAATGCCGGTGACAATGTCAGAAGCTCGGGAACTCCTTGAGGACTGTAGGTTCCAGGATTCTGGATGTGTTCTCATTGGAACCATGGATTCAAATCTTGGCTGTGCTAGTTGTATAACCTTGAGCATGCATTTTTCTAACATATAACCAAGGACTATAACTGGTAACTGGCTGAGTTGTTAAAAGTCACTAAACTGAAATTAGCTTATTACTTGGTTTTACAAAAGACTCTCATTGCATTTACTACTTTGTCATATGTTGCCAACAACACTTGGCAGCATTACAGACTTTCTACGGGGCTGTAGTAGACAGATGCACCATTCCTGAAAATATCCTTGTAGGGGAAATTCAGTATTAACACTCAGTATTTGCTTTTAGTTGGTTCACTCACCATGGAAAAGCAAGATTGAACAGGTCATAGAAATAGTGGAAAGAATGAAGTCAAGGCTAGGAAGATGACTCCATGGTTACGAATGCCTACTCTACAAACCTCATAATTGGACCATCAAGTACAATATCCCTTATGTAGCATTTCTTTAACCTTTTTAGGATGTCATATTCTTCAGAGAATTTAATGTGAGCCACAGAACCATTTGCAAGAACAAAGATCCCTCTGTCTTTCTCCACTCATACTGCCATTATAAAATCCATGAGACTAGGGAACATACAGTAGAAATATACTTCTCATGGTTCTTGTGGATAAGATCCCCAACACCCATGTCAAGCCAGACACACAATGGTGCACACATCTGTAATTCCAACACACCTACAGTAATGGGAGGTGGATGAGAAGAATCCAAAGCTGTGGGTCCAGCTAGTCTGGCTTCTCAGCAGCAAATGACAAAAGACACCCGTATCAAACAAAGGAGGAAGGAGAAGACCAACACCCAGAAGTTGACCTCTGTTCTCCACATGCATGGTGTGGCATGTGCATGTGCATACATGCATGCACATAATACACACACACAATTATAAAAATGCAGTCTATTTCCTCTGATTTAAGTGCACCATAGTAAAATGGGCATGACCACACAAATACACACACAATTAGTAATCAGGTATGTACACATATGTACCATTCATGTACAACTAAGAACCTTTGATCAGATCTAAGATGCCCCAAACAAATAAATGAACTTCTCTGAACTTATCCAAGCCTATAAATGTCAACCTTTACCAGTCTTACTGTAGACCAGAAACCAACAAACTTTTTTTTAAGAGAGCCAGATAGTAAAGCTGTCCTGCTTTGGGGGCCTCAGGGTCTCTGTCAACTTCTCAACAACTGCAAGGTAGCATGAAAGTACATATGAACAAGACATAGAAAAATGGTATCTCAATAAAACTTTATTTACAAACACAAATAACAGCCCCAGTGGTCACACATCCTTATGAGAATCATAGACCAGAATGCTGCCGGTCCCATTATTATTATTGAGCTCATCATCCCCACTATGGATACCCTGCACTGTTTGGAATGCATTCTCATCCTGTCATCTCAAAGGAACTAAAGCCAATCCTCCCAAGCACGTTCTCTAAGTGAGGAAGACAAGTACTTAAAAGGGGCTCTGAAGTAAGTGTGCTGGAAGTAGCATTCACTCCCTGACCTTTAGGCATGTCCTCTGCCACTGAGAGAGTTCTTGCAAACTGAGCTCATTGTACATTTGCATAGGATCATTTTCAAGTCACTGCCTTGTATGCCTGCTACTCTCAGAGGTAAGCAGAAAATCTTTTCATTGCTGAAACATAAAAAACTAGAAAGGAGAAAAATAGGAAGGCATTTATTTTATTATGGTAAGCTTTTAAAAATGATTTCGCCTAAATAGGCTATTTTTCTCCTTTCTGTCTGGTTATTGCCATCTTTATTTTCCAGTTGTAAAAAATGCCATTTGTTTGAAGAACAACACAGCCCTCATCACACAGTCCTGCTCTTGCCAAGTCTCACGAATCATCGTGAAAATGATTGCCTGATTAAACAGGTGCGTGTAAGCCACAGCCACCCTCAGAACATACACTCAGCCCTCAGCCCGAACACTTCTCACTCCAGCATTGCCAAGCATTGCCCAAATCACAGAGCAAGGAGCCAGGCCAAAGAGAGTTTTCAAAAGAGAAAAATCATAGATTTCATAACCAGCACCATTTGTCAAAGCTATTTTCCAAGTGATTATGTGAAATAATTTCAGAAAGGCAATTTGATTCTTTCAGCTTGATGAGTCAACAAAATGAAAACCTTCACAGAAGGAGAGAAAAAAAATCATCAGGTAATTTTTCTCCTGATCACAATTCAACCCGTTATCTCAGCACTCCATTGAAAAGCTGATTGTCAGGAGAGCACCCTCCAATGGTTTAAAATATTCATTGTCAAATTAGCAAAGCACAGCTTTTGGGAATCCTGAAGCCCAGAGAACAATATTAGTAAATGAGGTTGAGTTGAATCCTACTTATATTTCAGAGAAAAATCCATAGTCCACTCACCATCACTTCATATGTAACTTTTGTGAGTTCCAGACTAAGTTCCTTCATATGTAAAAGGGAAAGAGAAAATTACCTTCTGTGGATGGATACATACATACATACACATGTGAATAAATGGAGAGATTCATGATAAGCAGATAGCTGTCTTACAAACATGGATAGACAGACATGATATATACAAGATAGATTTATAAATATAAATAGAGGCCAGGCATGGTGGTGCACTCCTCTAATCCCAGCACTTGGGAGGCAGAGGTAGGAGGATCACCATGAGTTCAAGGCCAGCCTGAGACTACATACATCTAGGTCAGTCTGAGCTAGAGTGAGACCCTATCTCCAAAAACAAAAATAAAATAAAATGAATAGATGATAAATAAATATTAACAAATAGATACATAGAGATGAGAGATGATAGAAAGACAGATACATGAGTGGATACATAGATATGATGTGCAGAAGACAGAATTGATTGATGAATAGGTGGATAGAAACACAGATGGTAAACCAGGTATGATGGTGCACACCTTTAATCCCAGCACTCGGGAGGCAGAGGTAGGAGGATCGCCATGAGTTCGAGGCCACCCTGAGAATACAGAGTGAATTCCAGGTCAGCCTGAATTAGAGTGAGACCCTACCTCGAAAAGAAACAAAAAAAAGAAACATATATGGTAAATATATATATACAAACACAATAGGTAAAAGATAACTAGATAATGAGATAGATGATAGTTACATATTCACATGTTTACATACGTGCTTTATAGACATACATGTGCACACACAAGTATATAGAAATACATATATGAAAACTTTTTAACTTACTGTTAAATATTAGCTGTACAGTGACTGCTTGAAGTTAAGTGCAAAAAAGTGTCACGGATCTAAGCGCTGTTGCTGTTTGCTGTGTGGGAGGTTTTTATGACTGATGGGAACCACTTTTAAGAGCCTTCTAACTACCAATAACATTTGCCAACTAGAAATTGGTTATTTTACCTGAATTACATCCACCTCTTACTCCCTGGTGTGGAAAGTATAGCAGCTCCCATTGCACCGATAAGTCTCCATAGCAACTGGGGTTCAGTATATTTTGTAACCACAAGTCCAGAGTTGCTGACCTGGGATCCTAAGTCAAAACAAAAACCCATTGTCCTTGTTGTCTGCTCCACTTCCTCATCGTCTTGAACACCAAATAAGAAGCTCCCTATGGATACTTCCAGAGACATGGTCTAAACCCCCCAAGGCTCCAAGCCTGAACTTTGTCTCACCCAGATATTTTAGAGGAATTCCACTACCACCATCATGCTTGAGGACAGTGACCATGAACAGACTAATCAGCAGTCCTCACCCAAAATTGGGCCACACGCTTTCAAAAGCCAGCACTGGCATGAAGATTAAGAAGCCTGTCCATAAAGTATGGTTATATGAGAGACCTTTCTTTGCCACACAAACCACAAGACAGGATTGCAGGACTTCCTGGGTGATAAGAGTGAGGTTTGTTCTAATGAAGGACTCTTGATGGGATTGGTCATGAGAAAACTCCATCCATGACTGGACAGAGGCGAAGAGCTAGAGATGGAGGGGGATAACTGTTCATTAACACAGGCTGGAAAAGCACACCATAAAGACACTGTAAAACCCCTGGAAATGGGCAAGCTCTACCAAGCCTTTCCTAATAACTTCCACTCACAATTGTTTCTCCATCACCGTCCAACCAAAATGAAATATCATAATATAACCTCAGAGGTCTACACCATTTTTAGCAAGCAACACTTGCTAAAATATTATCCTATGATTGCACAAAGTGGTGCATGCAGCTGGATTTTGTTTGCAGCAGCAAGATGCCCTCTCTCTCTCTCTCTCTCTCTCTCTCTCTCTCTCAAACACACACACACATGCACATGCCTAAATAAAAATATAATAAAAGAAAAATATCTATTATATAACCAAAAAACAAATTTTCAATTAAGTGTTTTCACAAAACTTGGTCAAAATGATTAGTGTGTATCCATCCACTAAGACAACTCAGCTAGTATGAGAAAATTGTTTGCTTTGATTAAAACTGAACCTGTGAAGTGGCAAGAATATAGTCAGATTCAAACTTTCAAATTTTAGCAATTTACAAATTCTAAGATTTCAAATGCATAAAATTACATTTGACCCACTTAAAAAGCTCCATTTATTTGACTGGCTTTTAGACTTTGATCAAATTTTACATAGCATCCCTAAAGTGTTAGGGATGTTTTTCTCTCTTTTTTTTTTTTTTTTTTTTTTGCAAAGAAGAAAAGGTGGCTGATGAAAATTAGTGGCTTGAGGTCATTCAGGAGCCATTAATCAAGAGACATATGAATAAGCATCATTAAATGACAACAGAGAAGATATGATTAAACCATAATGATTGTGAGTCATCCAAAAGGTGAATCAATGGTGTTTAAATGTCAGTTTATGACACCCGTTTAAATGCCAGGAACAGTCTTTGCATACATTTCTTATCTGTATAATTTGAAATTGGAAAATTCCTAAAATATGTGACTATCCACATGGAGAATTATGATGATTTAGGTGTTCTCATTTTAATTAAATCACATATTTTGAAGTATTACTGAGTAGGTGATCATCCTTTTCCTTTAATTTTTGCTTATAGGGAAAACTATTCCTTAGCCTTAGACTCAAAGGATCTGTGTTAGCTTTAAACAGTTGCAATAATTGTAATGATTTTAAAAGTCACTCCCTCAGTCCTGAGCTTTCAAGTGTTAGCAGGTGTTTGGGACATTTGAGTCAAAGGGGCTCACTTACAACTTAATTGAAATCCATCACTGTAAAATTCTCTACCCTCTGCCAAGTGCCCACACAATACCCACCAACCCACAGAAAAGTGAAAATGTTCATGACTCAACCAGTCCCACATAATCATGCTTAGTGCCACAAACAAAACTTGGCTTCCTGAGCTTTTATTTTTCATCTTTTTAATGTGTGTGCATGTATTCATATGCACATGTGTGTGAAGGCGTCTTGAGGGTTGTTCCTCAGATACTATCATTACCTTATTTACTGAGACAGGGTCTGAAGCTCGCTATTTAGGCTAGAATGGCAAGCCAGTGAGCTACAAAGATCCGCCATGGGCTGCAGGAATGGCTGAGCTGTTAAGTCATTTTCCTGAAAAGCCAAAGGATCCAGGTTGGATTCCCCAGTACCCACGTAAAGTGAGATGCACAAGGAGGCACATGCATCTGGAGTTTGTTGGTAGTGATTAGAGGGCCTGGCACACCCATTCTCTATCTCGCTCACTCCATTTCAAATAAATAAATACAAATTTTTTTAAAGATCCACCTTTCTCCACTTCCCCAGCACTGGGGTTACAGATGTATACAACTACAGCTGACATTTTACATGGATAATAGGGGACCAAACTCAGATCCTAATGCTTGCAATGCAAGCACTTCACTGATTGATCTTATCCCCCTTATTTTTATATCTTTTCATGCTCTCTCTAAAGAATGCCCTATCCTTGCTCCCTTGTTTTCTGTTTGACCCTATGTCCCAGTGACACATTGGCTTGATCAAAGAAAAACAGTTTTTTTGAAATAGACAAAAGGAATATAAGCTTTGTCTCATTTGTTGAGACGTTTCATAATTATATAAGTAGCAAAGGATATGACATTTCTAAAATCATGCACAAGTCCAGCACCAAATGAAAAATGTAAGGTGGAATTTCCTTGTGTACAATGGCTAATTTATTCACATGCCTATCTCATCTCAAGCTTCCACCACACTATGCTATATAGTCTGCATAGAACACGGCTTCTCTGGGGTTGAGCCTGTCTTGCAATGAGTGCTTTTGAAATGAGCTCTTGAATCCCATTAGATATGGTCTAGTTTCCAGTAGATCTGTCAAAACTGAAAAGTATGAGCATTTCCAGATCCATGCTGGATCTCCATCTCTGGACAAGATGGTCCTGGGAAATCCCATCACTGAGGTTGATATTCTGCAACCCTATCGATGCCGGTGTTATTTTACTGTCAGTACTAGTGGAAGACCCTAACCGTTCCTCAATTTTGAAAACAAAGAAAATAGGATGAATTCCTTCCTTCCCTTGTTGGAAACCACATCATAACCCTATGTAGCAGTGCTTGGTATCTGGCCCACATATCCATTTCATACACTTTTCCTACCTGTGTCACACTGACAAGAGTTCATGACCGCTTTTCCCCTTCCAAATTTCTGGATAAATGCACAAGCTGGAGTGTAGCACTCAAGTGGAGACAACAAGTTCAAGTTTGTTGCTTGTCCACTTTCACCTCTATGTCCTGTGTCCAGGACTTGGGTTGCACTGGTTGATAGATGAAGCCAAGGCAAGGTCCTAAGCAATGTTCTAACCCATCTCTTTGTTCTGGTGTGTCTTTAAAACTGGACTCTAAAATTTCTCCCATTTCTTCCTGGGGGATCCTGTCCAGCATCTGTCCCAAGGTAAGAACTCATGACCCCACAACCTGTTCCCAATGTCACCCACCCTGAATATGTGTTTCTTACCACCCAATATAACTCTTCTTCCTGTGTCTAAAAGACCTGGAATTTTTACCTGGCTCTGGCACTAGTCAGGTTATCTTAGGACACTCTAAACTTCTCAAATTCAGACTCATCATGTCTGGAATAAAGATGCCCATTCTAGTAGCAAAGGTTTTACTTAGAAAAATCACCATAATAATATACATGAACTGCCTACTTTGGTATTGTATTTTTACACTACGTGATAGAACTAGTTTTAAACATTTTATTGGGCTGGAGAGATTGCTCAGTGGTTAAAGTGCTTGCCTGCAAAGCCTAATAACCAGAGTTCAATTCCCCAATACCCACATAAAGTCAGATGCACAAAGTGGCACATGCATTTGGAGTTTGTTTGCAGTGGCTGGAGACCCTAGCACACCCATTCTCGCTCTCGCTCTCTCTCTCTCTCTCTCTCTCTCTCTCTCACCGTCTTCTCTCCCTCTCTCTCTCTCTGTCTCACACACTCTGATTGCAAATAAATAAATATATAAATGAATAAATAATATTGAATAAATTATATTTAAAAACTTTTTATTGACAACCTCCATACATATAAACAATGTACCCTGATCATAATTCTCTCTCACTACCCTCCTGCCTCCCCTCCAATATCCCACTGCAGTGAACCCCTTCTGTTTTCTAATCCTTCTTCTCTTATGTCAGTATTTTCCCCTCCTGTTATGTGGATAGCATCTGCTACTTTAAAGTCATGAATGTCATGTCCACTTTGTGTCTGGAAGATAGCACTCCTCTCCATCTTCTGGTTCTTACATTCTTTCTGCCACCTCTTCCTCAATGGTCCCTGAGCCTTGGATGGTGTGAAAGACATGTCTCACTTAGTGCTGAACACTCCACCGTCATTTCTTGTCAGCATTTTGATGAGACAACCCTACTTTATAATGAGACCACTGTCTAGATAATCAGTGTGCTTGTCAAGATTTCTCAAACTATATAATGGGAGAAGGAAGGAAGGAAGGAAGGAAGGAAGGAAGGAAGGAGGGAGGAGGGAGGGGAGGGAGGGGGAGGGGAGGGGGGGGGAGGGGGGGAGGGGAGGGGAGGGGAGGGGGGAGGGGAGGGGGGAGGGGGGGGGGGAGGGGAGGGAGGGGGGAGGGGGAGGGGAGGGAAGGGAAGGAAAGAGATAGAGAATCACGTATGGGCTTGTTGAACTTCACGTTCCTGCCTTACCCTGAAGTTTCCTTCAGTAACTCTACATGGAATTCAGGAACTTGTATTGTAGACCACCTCAAGTCCTTTTGGAATAAGATCCATGCTACCATGAACATTCAGGAAAGACAGTTGGGCAATTTGGTGCTTTGCCAAAGAGCAAAAGGGGCCTTAAAAATGTATTGATGTTTCCAAGCATTGGCAGTATTTTTTTCATATAGATGGACGGACAGACAGACAGACAGATAAAGAACATGCCACAACAGTGTTGAAATCAGAGGACAACCTGAAGGCATTGGTCCTCTCCTTCCACCTTGTTTGGGGCAAGGCTTCTCTTGTTGATTTTTGCCACTGTGGAAGCCAAACAAGCTGGCTGGTGAGCTTCAGGATTCTCCCGTCTCTGCCTTCGATTGCCACAGGCTGGTCGATACATTGGGATTACAGATGTGCATGTCAATGTGCATGAGGTTTTATGCGGGTGCCAGAGACTCAAACTCAAGTCAGCAGGTGCTTTTAGCCACCAAGCCATCTGTCCGGCCCTGGCAGTAAATTTTCGATGCCCATTCTTTTTCCAACTTATTACATCTGTAGTCCTTGAACACCCACACCATTAGCTGCTTACACTCTAAACACCATAATCTTACACTGCTTCAGATCTCCCAGTGCATCCATTGCCTGAATGTCTGCAATCCCACTGGCTGTCCCAATTCTACCCTAAGCAGGGTTCTGGCTTGTGACTAAATCCAGGTCTCAATGATTCTTCCTCTTCTCATGAAGACAGAAACCATGCCACAAACTTCATGCACAGTTGGGTACATAGATGGAATCTTTGGGGAACCTATGTTCTTCTGGAAGTGTGTGAGGGATAATAACCCAGACAAATGTTTCCAATATTTTATACAACTTCCAGGACAAGTTGATGGACCCATAGCAATTGATCTGTTTTATTTATGTGAATTCCATTTATATCAATGCTCTCTTGTTATGTTTGCATGGATACTTCAATCAATGGTTGGACTTTTGTTCATTTCTGTGGGGTTCTCTTTCTCCTTCCTTTCATCACCCCCACCACTTCTCCCCATGTAGCTCTTTTATTTTAGTGGACATGAGGGAATTACTTAGCCTCTTGGACATTGGATGTTCTCAAATACAAAAATAGAAAACAGTACGTCATAGACTTTTCATAAGGATTAAATATGAGTAGAGAAATAAATTGCCCCAGCATGCCTGGAACACCAGACATCATTAATAAATGCTCCCCCTCCTTTCCTTGCTCTCCAGTGTACAAAGACTGTGACATATGATGCTTTTATGTCCACCTCTTAGAAGCACATTTCCCTCTCAGATTATAAGAAGGGAAAGATAACTCTCCAAGAAAAAGGACCATGGTGCCTAAGAATGTAACTTAGTTTCTCTGATGCCATCTGTTATCAGCACAGTGAGGGAAATAATGCTAGCATTAGCAATCCTGGCAAGAAAATCTAGCATGATATACCACTATAAAGAGCCCAACAAAGGCTGTGTTTCAGAAAGGCACACTCTCCATCCTAGAAAAGAAAATCTCACCTTTAGGAATGTCATCTGGATGCAATGTTAGAAGAAAGGCATTCTGATAAAACAGGTATCCAGCAACTTCTTTGTCATCCCCGTGATATTTGAGTTCTATGACTGGAACTATTTAAAACATAGCAAGGCACATAGTGGACAGATGTTTCGGTAACTCCTTCTAAGGGTTCTCTTTCTGTAGCTTCTACTCTTCATCATATATGAAATACCCTACATGCATAATTCTGCTATGAACCTGGGCAGTTACTGTCCCCACACAAGACCACTTTCCATTCTTGCTTCCTTTGTTCTGAGACCAAAAGTGCCCAGTGTCTGCCCAGCAAACTAGTTCTGCATTTCTCTGTTACTAAGAAGCCACTCAAAGAAAACCTTAAAGGCCAATCTCTAGTCTGACACAGGTCAACAGGACCCAGGGTTTGAACCAGAGATTTAGGTTCAAAATGAAAAGGTCCAACACCCAAACCTGACAAGAGGACCTGGTCTAGAAACAAGGACCTGTTCTTAGGTGCTTAGGGATGGGTCTGGGACTCGTGGCAACACAAGTATCTGCTCATAAGTGTAAAAATATGAGAAACACAGATGGACAGCTAGTTGATATTTCAAGTTTGTTTTCATGTCAAGAAATTCCAGCATGAAAACTTGTGCAGAGACAACAGAAAAAATCTACTTTCCTGAAAACTGACTCCAATAGGTTTACTTTTAATTGGCTATCTAAGATTTTTAAAAAAAGAGTCTTTAAAGATTATGGTTAGATATCTTAGGAGGAGGAGAAATATTTATCCTAAAACCATGAGCTCTGGCTGGTAAATCCCATTGCCAGAACTGGGTTACACCCCACAGTGAGCTGTTTGTCAGGTGGTCCATGAGGTCCCCAAATAATACAGGCCATTTCTAAAGCAATGTTTACCTGCCAGAGCTAAATGGAAAACCCTATTTGCTTAAGAAACCACAGGCTATAGTCACAGGACACAGAGAGATCATGCTGGAACTGAGCTAACCCTCATAATTCTGGAAAGTGCCATGTGAGCTGCTAGGGGATAATGGTCACCAACATCATGAACAAGCAGCGAATCCTGCAAGCAACAAAATTAACCAGACAGGCAAGATACACACATCTGTGCAATAGTGGCACACAGGTAATGGGATAATCAGCTGCTCTCTGTTTGGACATGATACCCACTCTATGGGAGGAAATTAATGCCTGATACTGAGAACCAAGTCAGAAGCTATGAGTTTGGATAGATCCTGGAGAAAAACTCCCATTGTTCTTTGACTCAAAGGAGAGGGTATGCCCCTCTATGCTTCTATGCTTCTCCCCTTTGATCTGTGCTGCTTTCATGCATTCATGACCCCACAGTGAATACCGAAAACTTCATTGAGGAGGGCCCTCAGTGGAATGTGGGCAGAGGAGAGGGAATATAAGAGTATAACCTGGCAGCAATATGACCACAGAGTAAAATGTGTTCACACAGTAAAGTGCTCAATAAAAATGATTAGGAAGTCAGACATGGGGACATGTGCTTTTCATCTCAGCACTCAGGAGGCAGAGGTAGAATTTCCATGAGTTCAAGGCCAGCCTGAGACTACATAGTGAATTCCAGGTCAGCCTGGGATAGAGCAAGATTATGCCTTGAAAAACCAAAAAAATATTATGGGTTAGTTATATAGATAGGATAGATGTAGAGATGATAGTGATAAATGGATAGATGGGTGGGTGAATGAATGAATGAGTTAATTAATAGGTATATGTATAAATAGTTAACGAGATACATAGATAATAGATGATAGATGATGATTGATGGATGGATTAGACAGCTAGATACACATAGATGGTGATAAAGATAGATACATAGATATTGGTGGATGAGATAAATAATAGATAAATAGATGGATTAGAAAGCTAAATACACAGATACATAAATCAGATATAGATGGATAAATAATATATAGAATGTGATAAGATATATGATTGACATTCAGATATATGGATAGATTCATGTTATAAACAGATAGCTGCATGATAGGTAGATAGATAGATAGATATATAGATGATAGAGAAATACCAAAAAAGGAAGAGAAGCAGAAAGAGAAATAAATTGGCAACCAGTGAAAGAGTCAAGCCTCCTGTTCCTGCAGATGCTGTAAAGCTCACCTGAGATGCCCTCTGTCTACCTTCCCACCTGCTTAGATCCTATTCATCATTCAGGTCCTGGATTGATAGAAGAAGTGCAAAAGAACACTGTGCCAACCTGGAAACATAATTAAGTTTCAGCACTTCATTTAATTTACATAATGTCACAAAATAAATTCCTGCTGCTTGCTCCTCTATGCTGTTATGTAAAATCCTGTCATTTCAAGCTCTTCACAATCTGGCTTACCTCAACACATCTGCCTGTCCATGTAACCCCTGCCCCCAATACAACCCTTCTGCCAGATATTGAATCTGTGATTTCCCAAGGGGCCAAACACTGAAGACTTATTCTCCAGATTGTGGTACTATCAGGTGATGGAGTGTTCAGGAGCTAGAGCGTAGTGGAAGAACGTTAGGTCACTGGGCCATGCCTTTGAAAGGAATATTGGGACCCTTGCCACTGCCTCTTCCTCCTCTTTTCTCCTCTTCTTTCTTTTATTCATTCTTTCTTTTCTTGTTCTTTTTCCTCTTTCTCATCCTCCTCATTCTTCTCTCTCTTCCTCTCTTTCTCTCCCTTTCTGGTTGCCATAAGAAGAGCAGCTTTGCGTCACCATGTGCCCCTATTGTGAGGCTCTGCCTCACCACAGACCTAAAGCAATGGGACAAGCAACTATGGATTAAAACCTTTGAAACCATGAGTCCAAATCAGCCTTTCCTCCTTATAAATTGATTATATCAAATATTTGGTCAGTGACAAAATCTGAGTGCATCTTGCAATGGCGGTCACCTCACTACAGCCAGCATACACCACCCTCACCTGCCCAAGTACATAGGCAACACAGACTTAGTAGGGAGTGCCAGTAAACTGTGGCATTACTAAGCTCCCGAAAGGTGTCCACCCTCCCTGTTTTTCCAAATGTAAGTGAAAAGAAGATAGTGTTGAAGCCCAAGTGTCCTAATTTTCAACACTGGCTTCTGCATGTACCAGTTGATGACCATGGGCACATTATTTAATTTCTCTGAGTCTCAGAGAAGTATTGGTCCTTAATTATAAACTGAACAGGGAAGATATTGCTGACTTCAAAGAAAATGATATGAGGTTTGAATTATATCACTTCTTTGAGCATGGTGCTTAGAAGTAACAGAAAAAAAAAATACTTGAAGAGGGACTAGGGAGATGGTGCAGTCAGTAAAGTCCTTGCCTCTCAAGCAATGTCCTGAGTTAAATTCCCAGTACTCATGTAAAATTCCAGACTTGGTAGCACATGCTTGTAATCCTAGCACTGATGAAGCAGAGATAGACAGGCAGATCTCAGAGGCTCACTGGCCAGCCTGTCTTACTTGGTGAGCTTCAGGCTAATGAGAGTGTTCCTGGAGTTGACCCCTAAAGTTGTCCTCTAGCCTCCATATGCACATAAACATGCATGTACACATAAAAGCACACTTGAAGAGTTGGAGGTGGTATGGCAAACAAGTAGGCACTATAGGTTCATGTCAGCTGGCAGGAGACACAGGACTCATGGGTCAGCCCAGTTCCTAAGCTCCAATTCCCATAAGGTGATGCAAAGGCCAGAGGAAACCTCTCCAAGTAAAGAAAGCACAGTTCACTGAACCTGAGTCTTCTATAGTGGGCCATAAGTCTGCACAGTATTATCTCTATAAACTTGGTCTTATGAAACTAGATCTGCCTTGTGCTCTAGAAGGAGACAGTATCACCATCTCCCAATCCATTCTGTATCATTGAAAAAGCAGTCCAGGGACTAAAGAGATGGCTTAGCAGTTAAGGTGCTTGCCTGTGAAGCCTAAGGGCCCATGTTGGACTCTCCAGAGCCCATGTTAGCCAGACACACAAAGGTGAGGCAAGCGCAAGGTCACATATGCCCACTAGGTGGTGCAAGCATCTGGGGTTCAATTGCAGTGGCTGAGGCTCTGGCACACCAATTCTCTCTCTCAACTCTTAACTAACTTCACAATGCTTGACCCACATTCCCCATTGACAAGGGTCCCTTTGAAAGAGGGAGGACAGGGAGGAGGACAATGGAACCTTTACTATGAATGTAAAAATCAACATAATATAAATTTAAAAATATTTAAAAAAAATTAAAAAGCAAAAGCAGTCTGGGATGAAAGATGTTCATCCACACCAGTGAGATATACAGATGCAGAATACCCAGCAAGAATAATTTCCAGCAATACATAGGTCACTCATTCTCCTTCCTTTGCTGCTGCTCTCTCTCCTGCCTGAAATTTTCTTCTTCTCCTTTCACCAATCCAAAGTCTGCATCATTCAGAGCATAAGTCAGATGCTCCTTCCTAAAACATTCCAGCCATGGGAAATCTCTTCTCAAAATTCTGACTTGCTTCTGTGATACATCTCATGGGAGTAAGCCATTCATTTTTTTTTTATCATGGATTCCTAAATACAGTATATGTGCTACATTCTTTTTTCCAATGGTGTATTTGCCAGACATGGTGGCATGCACCTTTACTCCCAGCACTCAGGAGGCAGAGGTAGGAGGATTGTGGCCGTGAGTTCAAGACCAGCCTGAGACTACATAATAGTGAATTCCAGGTCAGCCTGGACTAGAGTGAGACCCTACCTTGAAAAACAAAAAACAAAACAAAACTAATACAAAAGTGTGTATTGTATATGTATGATTGTTTTGTGTTTGTGTGTGTGTGTGTGTGTGTGTGTGTGTGTGCGTGCATATGTGTGCATGTGTCATGGCACATGTGTGGAGGTTCAGAGGACAACATAAAGTGTTGAGAGGACAGCCTCAGTCCTCATCATCCAATTTGAGACAAGCTCTCTCATTGTCTGTCACTGTGTATTCCAGTCTAGCTGACCTGCCAACTTCAGGATTCTCCTGTCTCCAACTCACTTCTTGCTGTAGGCATGCTGGGATAACAAACGCTCATGGTAGCATCTGGTTTTATGTGAGTTCTGGGATCTGACCTCAGGTCTTTAGGCTTACACAGCAATCACTTTACCTACTGAGCCATTTCCCTAGCCTACTACATTCATGTTTAACTCTAAATTCAGAGATATACTATCACAGGGCAAGTAAGAGCTAGATTTCTCAAAGCTCTAGTGACTGTAATATGTGCTCACAAGATTGAAATTGTAGAGACTTATACTCTACTATGCACTCAGAAGTCCTGAAGCAATGACCAGAGGAAGCTTGTATTGGTACCCAAACTCTCTTGTGAGTACATGATTCACACTAACTTAGGTCCATGTGACACTAGGTTTTATGCATCCTCAATGGGACTTGGCTCAGTGGCATACCTTTGGTGGATGCCTTCTCTTCCCTCCCACTGTTGTTCTGGGATAATCAGCTCTACAGTTATTTCTTTGAGCCAAATCCTCACACTGAGGAACTTTTCTAGGAGAATGCATACTAAAAAGGGTGTAAAAAATGATTATCATTAAATACTTCTTGACAAAAACTGCTTTAGGTGGATTCACTGGAATGAAAATTAAGAGGTATGCTGCCTACTTTTCATGTCGCTCTGACAAAATATCTGATATAACCAAATAGAAAGGAAGGAGGGGCTGGAAAGATGACTCAGCAGCTGCTGACCCAGGGTCCATTCCCCAAGACCCACATAAGCCAGATTCACAAAGTAGTTGTTTATTGCATCTGAAATTCATTTGCAGTGTCAAGAGGCTTGGGGATACCTTTCATTCATTTTCTCACTCTCTTGCTCTCCTTGTAAATACATAAATAAAAAAGGATTTGTTTGGGCTCATGGTTTCAGAGCATTTAGTCCATGGTCACTTGGCCCCATAAACTTGTTCAGAACATCATGGTGACAGGAGCACCTTCTGGCAGACCATGAAGCAGCAAATAAAACAGAAAATAATGGATAATATACCTCCAAGGAACCTTCTCTATTGACCTACTTCCTCCAACAAGGATCTACCACACAAAGTTTCCACAACCATCTAAAATAGCACAATCATCTGGGGGGATCACACATACAAATCACAAAGTTGTGGGAGATATTTCATATTCAATCCATGACATGGTGCACCAACTCTAATTCCATCATAAATATTTGAAAATCATCTACATGGTTATAAAGAATAAAATCCTCACAATATCACATTTATAATATCAGTAGAATGATGATTGTGGCCAAACAAATCAATATATGAAAGCAGCAAAAAACATCAGCAGCTAAGGAGATGACCTTGAACCCAGATCATATCTGAAATGTCATTAAATGTCGGAGGATGACTTAGATGCAGCCTTCCAACAGCCTTTCATTGGATGAGAAGTGATGAGAGAGACTTTGGGAATACTCATGTACTACAGGGAGGGACAGAAAAGCCAACTGTCACTTCCCTGGAGACTTCTCTTATCCCTTCTATATCTCAATGTTTGATGACATGAAACACAGACTTAAGAAATGTCACTATATCTCGTGCAATTTGCCAACTTTTTTTTTCCTTAATAGTCAAAACGCATGGATGGATTGACCACATTTTAACTGATATGCTGAGATACCCTCTAAAGAGTGAGAGAAGCCACAATCCTTCAGATAATTTCAACTGTAGTACCCTTAATTTAGGGGATCAGAATAGCCCTGAAATGATAATACAACATTAACCATCCTCAAGGTTCAACAATGAAGCAAAAAAAAAGTCTTCATTTTCTCTTTGCTTGTTTATTACTCCTGTGTTGGTACTAGTTTCCTAGTCTATTTTGATTGAAGGGCAAAGAATAGAATTTATTCCTGGGACAGAAAGCATGCAGTATAGCTCATAGATGCTTCCCTCAACATTGCCCAAGTGCATGCCACTTAGGCACTAAAGCCTGTCAACAACAGCTGCCAGAGAGGACCGAGAGAGAGAAGCCAGCTGCTTCACCTGTGGCTTTATGAAATGCACTAGCAGAACTCTTGACATCATTATTCCCCAAGGAGAAACTAAAGAAATAAGAAAGCAGAGTACTTCCTTGCTGACACAGTAGCAATTTCTACTGAACTCTAGCATTATTGGATTTCCATAGCAATGTCAGCCACATTGTTCCTTCAGATACGAGTGGCATCAAAAATATCACCTCACAATTGATTGTTTGATTCTCCCATGTTCTTTGTTCAGTCACACATGTAAAATATGCACAAATGCACAAATGCAACACACATAACCTTTTATGCAAGAAAAGACAGTTCTAAAGGTTTTCTTGCTGTCAAAGTATTGACTTTTTCGAGTATAAAAATAAAATAACTAGGGGTTGGCTCAGTCAGTAAAGTGTCATGCAAGCTAAGGACCTGATTTTGGGTCCCCAGAACCTACATCAAAATGTCAGACATGGTTGTGTGTGCCTGTAATCCACTGCTGGGAAAGTGGAGGCAGGAGAGTACCTAGGCTTACCAGCTAGCTAGTCTAACCAAATTGGTGACCTCCAGGTTCAGTGAGACCATGTCTCAAAAAATAAAGTGTGAGCTGGGGCGTGGTGGTGCACACCTTTAATCCCAGCACTTGGGAGGCAGAGGTAGGAGGATTGCTGTGAGTTCAAGGCCACCCTGTGACTACATAGCGCATAAAATAATACTAAATAAATAAAGTGGGGCTGGAGAGATGGCTCAGCAATTAAAGGCACTTAATTGCAAAGCCTTATGGCATGGGTTCAATTCCCCAATACCCATGTAAAGCCAAATGTACAAAATGGTGCATACATCTGGAGTTTGTTTGCAATGGCTAGAGGCTCTGGGGTGCCTGTCCCCCTCCCTCATCTCTTCTCTGTGTGTATATGTGTAGGTGGGCATGTCTATATGTCTGCTTGCAAATAAATAAATAAAAGTTTCAAAAATAAGGTGGAGAGTGACTAAGGAAGATGCTGAATGACAATTCCTGGCCTCCATTCACATACATACAAAGACACATGCAAGTATAGCACAAACATAAGCACACACACAAAAATCAGGTAAACGCAGCTGGAGAAATGGCTTAGAGATTAAGGAACTTGCCTGGGAAGCCTAAGAACTCATGTTTGAATCTCTAGGTCCCACACAGCCACATGCAGTGATGTGAGCACACAATGTCACACATGTGCCACAAGGGGGTGCATGCATCTGGAATTGGTTCATGCTAGCTGAAGGCCCACGCATGCCCATATTTCCTCTCCCCCTTCTCTCTCTCAAAATAAATAAAATAATATTTTTTTAGAAAAATCAGGTAAGCAAATGTTGAGCAACCTAGAAAGCAAAGGGAATATAAACATTGGCATACATACATAAAATATGGTTGCTAGTACAGTAGGGAATTTGAAATTTGCAAATAGGTCAATTACAGTGTGACCCATGAATTTCTGTTGGCAGTGTCAGAAACTCCTCTGCAAGTGATGCTGTTTTAGGATTCTAATGCTTCTACCCAGAAACATCACCAAAAGACCAGAGACGTGGGAAGAATGGAAATTCCCAGAGAGTGTAAAACCTACAAAGAAAGAAACCATGCTGGGAGTGGAGCTTGTTGGAGAAAATTATTAGTGCATTTAACTGAATGTGGGTGTGCTCTGCAAATAGTTACTATTTTAAGGAATTTGAAAGGTGAAGGGTAATTAATTCACAGCTTGAGTCTCATATGTGAGCTCAATTAAAAGCAAAAAAAAAAAAATCCCACAATCTCAGGGCTGGATTTTCTCGAAGAAAACACACCCCCATCTGAAGAAAAAAATATGTTCCCAGATGCCAGCATCTCTCCCTGCCCCCAGGGGCAGATGTGCATAAGTCCCACTTTTTTAAATATTCATCTCTAGCTTTGAAATTGTACATACTAGCTTTGTCACAGCCCTGGGACTGCTAACATGTGAGGAAGCATTTGGAGGGGGTTATGGATGGAAATGGCAATAGAAGATCATATAAAACCACCACACTTTTCCTGCATGCCAAGAAAGAAATTTTCAGTCAAATTTCCCCTGCCCTGCGTGACATTAACAGATTCCACTGTGGCTTGGGGACAGCCCAGATCATGCATGTAGCCAGTCCACCCCTATCCTTTTATCCTTTTCTAAAATTGACACTAGTGAGATGCTGTTGTGGTTACCTTCTTGTTGCTGGGACAAAACACCTGACCAAAAGCAGCAATGGAAGGGAAAGGGTTTATTTTTGCTTACAGTATCGAGAGGAGGCTTCATGATGGCAGGGAAAGAATGGCAGAGCAGAGGCTGGACATCACCTCTGCCATAGTAAGTAGAAAATAGCAACAAGACAGTGCGCTAAGCTCTGGCAAAGGGAAGCTGGATATAACACCCCTAAGGCTGCCCCCAGCACGACACTTCCTCCAGTAAGGCTCTGTCTTTTAAAATGCCACCAACTGGGGACCAAGCATATGGAACACATGAGTTTATTGGGACATCTAATTTAAACCACTTCATGATGCCTAAGAGCTCTGTATTTGTCTATTCTTTGTTACTATAATGGAATGTTTGAAGTAGGTTAACTTTATAAAGAGATTCATTTAGTTCATAGTTAGGGAGGAAAGTCTAAACAGTAATAGTGCTGGCCCTAGAAAAGCAGATGGTATGATTGTTATGTCAGAAAAGGGCATCATATCTCAAAATAGGATTCTAAAAAAGCTGGGATTCCAGTATCCCCTTTAAGGGCAACAACAACCTAACTTCCTTCCACTAGGTGCTGCCTCTTAAAGGTTCCTCTAGCTCTCAACCTTGCCACACTGAAAACCAAATCACTGACACATAAAACTTTTAGAGACATATTTAAAACACATCCATACCATAGCAAGTGCTTGTTAATTGCTGGACCATTTTAACCAGGTCAGTATCTGTGGTTGCCACTAGCTGGCTGTTCTCTGAGGTGTTTCCTTTTTACTGTTTACTTTTTCCTGTTTCTTACAACACAGATAAATGGCATTTCCCAGTTTCTCTTACAGCCACTTGTACTTACGGGAAATAAAAACAATAGTATAAGAGAAGGGACAGTGAGAGGAAGAGAAAGCAATGCGAGATGGTTTGATGTTTGAACATGCTGAGCTTTGTTGAGACCACAAGGAAACACATTGTGGTTAGGATGGAAATCTCAGAGATAAAAACTTGTAGAAAGAAGCACTGACTTTTCCATGACTTCCTATCTAGTTCCCATGCTGTTTCTGAGTGTTGAAAGATATTTAGCAAGCTACATACCCATTCTGCCCAAATCCTTCATTTTTCTGATGAGGAAGTGTGTTGGTCAGCTTTCTATAATTATAACAAAATAACTCTGATAGTTAATTTATAAACCCAGCATTGGAACTTTAGCATGCACTTGAGGATTGGCTTCAGTTTCCAGAAGCTAACATGTGGTTACTCTTTCCTCATAATTCAACCCAGGTTGATGCTGCAGCATACTTTGATATTGAAGCATTTCTCCTATGTTGTTTACAAATGTAGTCAGATCTCGAAAACTGCAGGCTCTACATGCATTGATTTGAGAAATTACAAGTAGAAAGTACTCAGGAAATTACATCCACACTGAACATGTACCAGCGTTTTTCTTGTTGTCATTCCTTAAGCCATGCAGTGTAACTACCAACAGAGTGTAGATTATATGAGGTATTATTATAAGTAATCTAGACAGAATTTAAAGCATGGAAGAGAGTTGTATAGGTTTTTGCAACTATTACACCAGTCTTTACCAGGGGCTTCGACATCCACAGGGGTCCTGGAACCAGTCCCTTGTGAGTACAGAGAAGTATACATTGTCTTGTGTTCCATGCAATATTTATGTACAAGACGAACCAGAAATGCTTTGTGCCCAGTTAAAGATTCAGAATAATGCAGTACAATCACCAACATAGCCAAAGATCTAAGATATGAAAAACAGAGCTGGTATTGGAGTCAGCTCTCTTGCTAATTTGTTTCCTTATCATGCTTGTGTGTATGTGCCACATTCAGTTCTGATGAAAAATTAATCACCATTATTGCTTTATTTG
The DNA here is from genome assembly GCA_036365145.1 of Orientallactaga sibirica. Classification (NCBI taxonomy): domain Eukaryota; kingdom Metazoa; phylum Chordata; class Mammalia; order Rodentia; family Dipodidae; genus Orientallactaga; species Orientallactaga sibirica. The sequence continues at coordinate 5,674,277 of JAEOAD010000982.1, forward strand.
TTCTTGAGCATTAATAATCTAGGAAATATTGACAAATATTTATTTTCCATATAAGTTTGTAAAAATAACACAAATACAAGACAGCATAAGCTCCCAAGATTTGGGGCTGGGGAGATTGCTCAGTGAGCAAAGCACTTGCTGTATAAGCGTGCGAACCTGAGTTCAGATGCCTGTACCCATGTAACTGGCTGGGTATGGTGGTGCATGCCTATAATCCCAGTGCTGAGGAGTTGGAGACAGGAGAATTCCTAGGCTTGCTGGTTAAGCTACTCTAGTTGAATCTAGTTCCAGGCTCAGAAAGAGACCATGTCTCAAATAATAAGGTGGACAGCAACTGAGAAAGACACCTTACATCAACCTCTGGCCTCCACATTCATGCACACATGTGTGCCCATGCATGCACACATGCCCCTATATACATATGGACATGCATACACACCACACACAAAAAAAACCAATATATTCCTAAAAGTTTCTGGGGGTGTAATTTTAGCCAAAGTTTGAGGTCATACATAATAGATTATGAAATAACCCACAATGACCACAAGTTAAAAGTTGACATTGGAGTTGGGCATGGTGGCTCACACCTGAAATCACAAGACTCAGATGGGTGAGGCAGGAGGACTGTCATAAGCTTAAGGTCACCCTGGGCTACATAGCAAATACCAAGACAGGTACAGCTATATTGCATCAAAAACGACAAAAAGAGGGCTGGAGAGATGGCTTAGTGATTAAAGCACCTGCCTCCTAAGCATAAAGAATGCCGTTTCCAATCTCCAGCAGTTCCAATCTCCAGGTCCCACGTTTAGCCAGATGCAGTGATGCAAGGGCGCAATGCCGCACTTGACCACAAGGGGGCGCACACATCTGGATTTCATTCGCGGCAGCTAAGAGGCTGCTGGCATGCCCAACTCTGTCTTCCCTCTCCCTCTCTCTCTGCGTCTCTCTCAAGAAAGAAAGAAAGGAAAGGAAAGGAAAGGAAAAAGAAAAGAAAAGAAAAGAAAAGAAAAGAAAAGAAAAGAAAAGAAAAGAAAAGAAAAGAAAAGAAAAGAAAAGAAAAGAAAAGAAAAGAAAAGAAAAGAACAAGAGTTAACAAGCATGTGACTTGGGTCCCAAATAAAAGTGTCACTTTGTGTGACTCATTTATTATTTGAAGAACATCAGGATAAACATTTGATTAACTTCTGCTTCTATCTCAGTCATTTGTAACAAATCAACGGGCATTTTATTGAATTATTCAAGTTCAATAGCAATTTTTATTGTGAAACTAAAATCTAATTTCTTGTCAAGACTTTTCAGAGCTTGGAATGGTGTTCAGTTGGTAGAGTGATTTCTTAGCATGTACAAGGACTTGGGTTTGACCCCAAACACTGCAAAAAAATCACAGCAAACTTTTCTGCACACCCACTGGGATGGCTACAATAGTGGAGATAGGAATGAATATTATCAAAGGGGTAGAGAAACTGAAACATGCATGTATGGTTACTGGTGGAAATGCAAGATGGAGCACCTGCTTTAGGAAACAATATGAGCGTTCCTTCAAAAATTAAACATACGGTTTGCACATGACCCAGCCATCACACTCCTGGGAACATATTCCAAGGGAAATGAAAACATATGTCCTCACAAAAACTTGTACAGAGGTCTATAGCTACATTATTCATACTAGTCAAGACATCCATCAACTGATGATTACATAAACAAAACACAGTGTAATCATACAAAGGTTTTTGTTAATTTAAAAAGCAAGAATGAAGGGTTGGAGAGCTAGCTCAGCCAGCCAAGTGAGGACCTGAATTCAATCCTCAGAAGGCACATAAAAAAGGCTGGGAATGATGATGACAGAGTTGTTTTGTAATCCCAGTGCTGGGCGGCAGAGAGGACAGAGACAAGAAGATGCCTGGGGCTTGATGGCCACCATTGTAGCCTACTTGGAGAGTTTCTGGCCAGTGAGAGACCTTGTCTCACAAAGGTGGATGGCCCCTGAGGGATATATATACCTGAGGATGTCCTCTGGCTCTACACACATGCACATTCTCATGTATTCACACTCATGAACACACACATACACACAAGAAAAGATCTCTCTCTCTCTCTCTCTCTCTCTCTCTATATATATATATATATATATATATAGAGAGAGAGAGAGAGAGAGAGAGAGAGAGTAATGAAGCACTGGCACATGGTGCAACATGAACTTACTTTGAAAATGTCATGCTAATTGAATGAAGCCAGACACAAAAGACTGTATATTATATCATTCCATTTATTCCAGAGTAGACACATCCAGAGAGACAGAAATTAACCAGTGGGGAAAGAAAGGGAGGAGTTAAGGTTTGAATGTGAAATGAACCTCATAGGCTCCTATGTTTGAAAACTTGGTCCTCAGCAGATGGTATTGTTCGGGAAGTTTGTAGAACCTTTAGGAAGTAGAGTCTTGCTGGAGGAAGAGTCATTGGGAGTGGACCTTGAGGTTGTATAGCCTGGCCCTATTTCCTGACTGCTCTCTGATTCCTGACTGTGGCTACATGCCTTTCCCACCCTGATGGAATATATTCTCTCAAAACTTTAAGCCAGAATGAAAGCTGTCTTCCCTTAGGTTGCATCCTGTCCCATATTCGCTCACAGTGGTGAATAGAGTAACCAATACAGAAAGAATTGGGGGTGAGGCCTTATGCCATCAGTTTTGTTTTGGGGAAATGGTGAGAAAAATGTCCTAGAATTACACTATTATGATGGTTGTGTGACCCTGAAAATCTGGAATGGCGTACGTTTAGCACAGTATATGGTACACAATTTGCCTTATACACGTTATTACAACAATAACTGTATTGCAGTATGTTATTTCTATAATAACTATTATTTTAGAGACAACCATAAATTATAATCACCTGGTGTCCAAGCATTAAAAAAAAAGTTTCCCCTGCCTTCCTGTAATATGAATCAACACTGTGCTGTCCATGACCAAATGTGATCAGCTGTGATTTTTGTCTATTTTTTAAGTTATTCATTTGCATGCATGTGCACATGTTCTAAGGTCTCTTGCCACTACAAACAAATGCCCATACAGCTTTACTTGGTCAGCTGGGGAGTTGAACACTGGCCAACAGGCTTTGCAAGAAAGTACATTTAACCACTATAACATCTGTCCAGCCCTGTGTTTTTTCATAAGTAAAGATTGATTAATATGACTCACATTTGTTGGTTACATATATATTCTATAGCTACTGTAGCAACAATTTTCTGACACATCTGTTCTAGACTATTCAGAGTATGGCCATTTTAAGCTGAGAGAAAACAAATTTTAATCCTTTCAGATGCATAAACTAGCTAAGATGGAACATGGTTTGCTATTTGCTAGGACTTGTAGAACACGTCTGTAATGGTCAATCTCATGTTGACCCATCTCAGATTCTACGTGCAGAAGTGTGTCATACCTGTGTCCCTGCTTTTCCTAAGGTGTGTTCTCTGTACTGTCAAAGAAGAAGCATGGAGAACACTTTTCTCAGCTATGTTTTCCATTAGGTCAGTCACATCAAAGGAAAACAATGCAATTCATTCTAGAGAGGACTTGAGAGTCTTCTCAGTTCTAAAAGAAACACAGCACCTTCTGCCCAAGAGACATGCCTTTGAGAATGGTTTCCCTCCTGGAAATAGGAATTCTTGAAGCCTCATTCAAGGAGAAGAGGAAAGATGGGGCTTTAGTCAACAATAGTATCAATATCTGGTTTTCCCAGCACCATTTGTTAAAGAGGCTATCTTTTATCCAGTGAATATTTTTGGCATTTTATCAAAAGTCAGATGGTTATAGCTACCTGGGTTTACATCTGGTTCTCTATTCTGTTGCATTGATCTTCATGTATGTTTTGTGTTAGTACCATGGTGTTTTGTTACTATGGCTCTGTAATATATCTTAAATTCAAATATGGTAATACTACCAGCCTTCTTTTTGTTGCTCAGAATTGCTTGGGTATTTGAGGGGTTTTGTGTGTGTGTGTGTGTGTGTGTGTGCGCGCGCGTGCGCTTCCTAATGAACTTAGGATTGTTTATTTCCATTTTGGTGAAGAATGCCATTGGAATTTTGATGAGGATTGCATTAAGTCTACAGATTGCTTTTGGTAAGATAGACATTTTCACAATATTGATTCTTCTAATCCATGAACATGAGATGTTTCTCCATTTCCTAGTGTTTTCTTTAATTTCTATCTTGAATGTTTTAAAGTTTTCACTACATATTCCTTCACTTCTCTTGTAGTTACCTTACCATTGCTACTGGACAAACACCCATCTAGAAGCAGCTTATGGGATGACAGGGTTTATTTCGGGCTTACAGATTCCAGGGGAAGCAACATCATGGTGGAGGAAGCTGACTCACTCCATAATATAACCATAGCAGTGAGACAAAGACCAACAATAGCCAGCACAAACAATCAAAGCTCAAGTTGGTTCTCTACACAGCTAGTAAGGCTGGGCTCAAGGTCTGCCCCCACTGAAATACCTCCTCCTTCAGGGCTCTGCCTGTTGAAGATCAAAGAGGAAGGCAGCTTAATCAAAAATACCTAAGGCTATGGAGGATATATATTAACATTCGAACCACCACAACTTCTTTGGTTGGGTTTATTCCAAGGTAATTTTTTGAAACAATTGTGAATGGAAATATTTCCTTGATTTCACTATTAGCTGATTTGTTATTGGTATATAAAAAGGCTACTGATTTCTGTGTAATAATTTTATATCCTGCTACTTTGCTGAAAGCATTTACTGGCTCTGACGGTTTTCTGGTAGAGTCTTTCAGGGTCCCTTATGTATAGAATCATATAATATATCAATAATGACAATTTGACTTTTTCCTTTCCTATTTGTATCCATTTTATTTGTGTCTCTTATGATTGCTATAGCTAAGTCTTTCAGTACTATATTAAATAAAAGTGGAGAAAGTAAACATCCTTGTCTTATTCCTGATTTTAGTGGAATTGTTTTGAGTTTTTTCCCATTTAGTATTATGTTGGCTGTAGGCTTGTCATAAATAGCCTTTATTATGTTGACATATGTTCCTTCTATTCCCGGTTTCTCCAGGACTTTTATCATTAAGAGATGTTAGAATTTTTCAAAAGCCTTTTCAGCATCTATTGAGATGATCATGTAATTTTTGTCCTTCAGTCCATTTGTATAATGTATTACATTTTTCTTTTTCAGAAGGTATCAAGACCTAAGGAGATGAACCACCTCTCTTACTTCAGCCAAGGACCAGGTAAAACCACAGTGGAATTGGGGAGATGAGCAAGAGTGCTACTTCCATGATGAGGCTGACAATCAGTGTCAGGGTGAAGGAGACAGAATCTGAGGATACTCAACACCTACCAAAGCAGAAATCAAGAGACCCTGAGAGCTTATCACTGAAGTATACTTAAAACACACCCACCACAGCTCAGGGAAATTTGTGAAAGGGGGCCGAGAGATTTTAAGAGCCACAGGTTGGGATGTCATACCCAGAGGTATTGCCAGCCCCCTCCTCAATAACTGATTGCTGCTCTCACAATACATAACCCACAACCCCATGGGGAATACCAGCAAAAAGTATTGCCTGTTGAAATCGCTACCCCATTTTTTGATTGGGTTGTTTGATTTTTTTATTGTTTAGCTTTTTGAGTTTTTTTTTTTTTTTTAGATATTGTAGTCTCAGGCTGACCTCAAACTCAAAGCAATCCTCCTATCTCTGCCTCCCAAGTGCTTATATTAAAGGTATGTGCCACCATACTCAGCTCCTTCCTATTTTTTTGTGTTACTCTTTGTTGGAACATTTTAGATCTGCCACCTTTTCTTTTAGCTCAGATATTCTGTCCTCTCCTCAAGCAGTACTATTGGTGAGACTTTCTACAGAGTTTTTTTTTATTTGATTTACTATGCTTTTCATTTCTAGTATTTTAGAATGGTTTTTCTTCAATATTTCTATTTCTTACTCATATCACTTCTTTATTTCATTAAGTTGATTTCCTGTATTCTCCTTCAGGAGTTTGTTTTCTTTGATTCTTTTTAGTCCTTCTTTGAATTCTTTGAAACTACTTCTGATCATTCTTTTGAATTCTCTGTCTGGAATTACATCTAATTCAGTCTCACTGGAGGTTATTTTTGTAATATTTATAAATTTTGGAGGAACTATTTTATCTTAATTTTTTATGTTTCTTTTGCTCAGTGATTTTTTTTTTTTTTGGAGAGAGACAGAGAGAGACAGGGAGGGGAAGACAGACAGATGGGCACACCAGCAGTTTCTCAGCTGCTGTGAACGAAATCCAGATGTGTGCTCCCTTGTGGTCAAGTGCAGCATTGCACCCTTGAGTCACTTTGCATCTGGCTAAACGTGGGACCTGGAGATTGGAACCGCTGGAGATTGGAACCAGTGTTCTTAGGCTTAGGAGGCAGGCGCTTTAACCGCTAAGCCATCTCTCCAGCCCTTGCTCAGTGATTTTTGTATCTCAAGTTATTTCAATGCTTGGGTTTTTGTTCTTTTACTGTATTCTGTTATGTGTAGATGAGAAGATATGTCTTTAGCATAGGTGCTCAAATTGTCAGATGTGGCTTCTATATTATTCCCAAAATAATAGCAGGAATGACCCAAGCTGTTGGATATGCCTGTGATGCAATTGCCCTAGTATACAATTAACAACAATTTTTTTTTCTTTTGATTTCAATAATTGCTGGTGAGTAAGCAAACAAGGCTTGTAGAATTATGCTAGTATTTTGGTTACTTAGAAGTGGGAGCAGTGAGTTCATGTGAAGACTAGTATCAACTTGGAAAAGATGAAGGTGGCACAAGTATCTGAAAGAAAGAATTTGGGGTATTGTTAGTTTCCACAAATTTTAGAGTTTTTGAAGTGATGGAAGGTTGTGATTATGGAGAATAAGGAGGAGATGATAAGAAGGAAAAGTAAATATAAGTTGTAGATGGTAAGAGTAGTAGAAATATTCTAATAGGCTAGGTGGAGAAAATACAGAAAAATCTTAAAATCCAACTGATCACTATACAAACACAAAAAAACTAGCATGGACTATTTATGCATGAGTGGGGATTAAAACAAACAGAGAAACTAACCAAAGTAAAGGCCTTAAACTGGCTTGTCATGATGGCACATGACCTTAATCTTGCCAGTTGAAGAGCAACTGAGAAAGATACTGGATATCAACTTCTGGCCTTCACATGCACGTGAACACATGCAAGTACACCCACAAACATATGTGCATCCATACTCATAAGAACATAAATATGCATGTATTCATACCATACACATATGTACATGCAAAAGAAAGAGACACAAAGAGAAGCAGAGAGAGACATAAGAAGATGCAGGGAGAGGCACAGAAACAAGAGAAGAAGATGCAGAGAAAGGCAGAAAAATCAAAACCCATGAAGAAAACACTCCTGTGAGACACAGTATCTTGGATACATCTGTCTGTCAATGCCCCTAACACCTGAGGCTCACATTACCTTCAAAGTGAGCTTTGCCCACATGTGGGAGAGCTCAGCATTAAGACAACTAAACTAGCCAAAAGAAAAGAAAAACAAACGAAGAGGACGCAGCATAAGCCTTTTTGCCTTTTCAAGAAATCAAACAATGACTCAGAACAGTGCATCACAATCAAAAGCCAAAGCTTCAAAGCTTCCAAGAAGATCAAAGCAGAGAGGAGAGGAGACAGCATCACAGAGACCGGGAGGAGCATCCTCACAACCAAGACCAAGCTCTATTCAATCATCATTATCTCCAGAAAGTTCACTTGTAAAATTCACTGAAAGCTTTATACAGGGAGCTCTATGGAAACTTCTGTAACAGACACAAAGCTGAAGCACTTGAGGGAAAAAAAATTGAAAATCAAATTCTATTTGCAAAAGTTTACAATCCAATGTGTGCCTTGATTTCAAAAGAAATCATATTCCTTTACGTCACATACCTTAAAACTCAGTTTTAGTATATTGTTCCAGAGTTAGATCATGGAAAAATTGTTCTCGATCTATTTCCTGCTTTCCTTTCAAAAGGTGATTTCTCTGCAATACTTCCAAGTGCTTTACATGGGTACTGGGCAATCAAACCCAAACTGGCAGGCTTTGCAAACAAGTGCCTTTAACTGCTGAGCCATCTTCCCAGCCCCCAAAGTTTTTCTTTTTCTTTTTTTTTTCAATGTTATCTTTAAGATATTTTTTATTTACTTGCAAAAGGAGAGAGAGAGAGAGAAAGAAAGTGAATACGGGCATACCAGGGCCTCCTGCCATTGCAAAGGAACTCCAGATTCATATGCCATTTTGTGAATCTGACTCTAGGTGAGTACAAGGAAAACAAATCCAGGCCAGGATGGCAAGTGCCTTTAACAGCTGAGCCATCTCTTCAGCCCTCCAGTGTTATTTTTTAATGATAAGAATTTTACTATGGAAATTTATCTAATATATTCACTCTTTCTTCCTCCCTCCTTCCCTCCTTTCCTCCATCAGAAAATATTTCTTCCTGCCACTCATATTTTCCAGAACTCTTGTGTTGTGTTAGTGCACAGAGGTATGATCATACTATTTGCTTGTGGCAGGATTCCACATCATTAGTGGAACAGAATTGGGCAATCACACTCACTTATGTAGAAAAATTACTGGGGCTGTAAAAAAATGGGAATTTCAGGCCTGGAGAGATGGCTTAGCAGTTAAGCAGCTGCCTGTGAAGCCTAAGGACCCCGGCTCAAGGCTCAATTCCCCAGGACCCACGTAAGCCAGATACACAAGGTGGCACATGCATCTGGAGTTCATTTGCAGTGGCTGGAGGCCCTGGTGCACCCATTCTCTCTCTCTCTCTCTCTCTCTCTCTCTCTCTCTCTCTGTCGCTCTCAAATAAATAAATAAACAACAAAAAAAGGGAATTTCAAGACTAGAAGTGTTTTGTTCTCGATAATGGCATATGGAATGTGTCACATGCATTATTGGTTCTCTCTTTTTGGCTTCAACAACACCATAAACACTTCTTACTCTAAGACACTACCTTTGATGTTTTGCTTGCAGGAATACTTGTTCCAGAATAGCCCATTTCAGGAGGCTGTGAGGGAACAAATCAATAAATGGTCAAGAACATAGCACAGTCCCTGAACAATATAAGTGCCCAATAAATAAAAAGAAGCTTAAAATTGTTCATTTAAAAAGCTGGTGACAATCTTTTAGAAAAGAGAATACTCAGACACCTGTACTTCTAATATTGTTATCTCCTTGTCTTCATTTTTTCCTGTGAACATAATAGATTCTTCTCACTGACTTTAGAAACTGAAGACCTTTAGGCTCATATTTTATATTACTTCAGTGGAAGTATCCACTTAAATAGAAAATGCAGTGCTGGGGAGATGGCTCAGTGGTTTAAAGCACTTTATGCACAACCAGAATTGTGACCCCCTAGAATCCACATAAAATCTGACACAAAATGGTGCACAAATCTATAGTCTCACTGCACCACTGGCAATGGGAAGCACAGCCAGGAAAATCCCGAACCTTGTGGTCCTCCTAGTCTGGTGTTCGCAGCAGCAAAAACAAGACAGGCCCTCCACATGTTCACCATGGCACATGTACACCCATACATAGGCACACACCACACACATGCATGCACATAATAGAAAACATCATCATTAAAACCCAAGTCCAGAATGTGATGCTTATAGCAGTTTTCTGCAATGTTTAGTCTTTGATTCTTGTACAATTTGAATAGAGCAACGCACACATGCATATGCAATGCATGTAACAATCCAAAGCAATGAGAAAATGTGAGCTTGGGCTAGAGAGATGGCTTAGTGGTTAAGGTGTTTGCCTGTGCAGCCTAAGGACTCAGGTTCAATAGCCCAGTGCCTACATAAGCCAGATAGATGTACAAGGTGGTGCATGCATCTGGAGTTTATTTGTGGTGGCTAGAGGCCCTGGCATGCCCATTCTCTCTGTCTTTTTCACTGGCGCTCTCTCTCTCTCTCTCTCTTTCTCTCTCTCAAATAAATAAATAAATAAATAAATAAATAAATAAATAAATAAAATATTTTAGAAAATGTGAAGGCTGGAGAGATGGTTAATGCACTTGCCTGCAAAGCCTAAGGACTCATGTTTGATTCTCCAGGTCCCACATAAGCCAGAAGCACAGTGATGCAAGGTTGTCACACATGCACACACAGTCACAAGTATCTGGAGTTAGATTGCAGTGGCTGCAGATCTTGATGTGCTCTCTCTCTCTCTCTCTCTCTCTCTCATAAAAAGGCCAGTCTTCTGGGCTTGCCTAAAAAAATATTTTAGAAAATGTAAACTTATTCTCATTGTATTGAATTCCGTTAAATCACATCAAGCTCTCTACTGCATCCATACCTAACCCACACCTCTTTTTTTCTGATTTGAAAAGATTATAGGAGGGCTAGAGAAATGGCTTAGCAGTTAAGTCACTTGCCTGCAAAGCCAAAGGACCAAGGTTTGATTCCCTAAGGACCCATGTAAAACAGATGCACAAGGTAGCACATGTGTCTAGAATTCATTTGCCATGGCTGAAGGCCCTGGTGCACCCATTCTCTCCCTCTCTCTTTCTTTCTCTCTCTCTCTCTCTGCGTCTTTCTCCCCCAGCTCTCAAATAACTTAAAAAAAAAACATATTTTAAAAGATTACAGGGGTAAACAGCAGATCTGTAAAGAAGAAAAAAAGACCGTGTGTGTGTGTGTGTGTGTGTGTGTGTGTGTGTATATAATGTCATTGGATGGTTCTCTTTTTATTTATTCATTGTAACATTACACTCAGGCTTTTTTTTTTTTCTGTGAAGCACACCCAAGTTTGCCAGAACAAAAGCATTAACTTTTTCAGAAAAGCTATTTGACCCTAATCCTGATGTTTATATCCTTGAAACAAGTTTTTTAAAACTGGCTGAGTTTTTTATGCAGCCAGCTTAACAAAAACAGATGGTGTACAACCTGCCTAATTAGATAACTTGGATAGAATCTCATTCCCTAAATAAAGCTGTCTTTTGATTAAGCCTGCTACATATCACGTACACCAGCCACAAAATGAGTCTGCCAAGGAAGGTCCCCCCCCCCATATCATCAATCATGTTGGTTCTTGTTCCTACCCTGGCCCTAGGCTATATCTTTCTGCTTTTATCCACATTGACAAATAGGAGCAAAGATAGGAAAATGCTCGAAGTTAGTCACTAACTTTTATATCAACATAAGGATAAGTTAAGATTTGAAGATTTTCCTAAGTGAACTTTTTTTTTTTACTATCAAGAAAGTCTATGGGTGTATATTTATTCTAAATAAATAGTTTTGCATAGCTAAGAGGAGCTCTGAATGACCGTGCCAAGATATCAAACCAATTCTTCAGTTTGCTCCATCTCTCTATATAAACAACATGCCAAAAGCATTGCCTGAAATCATCAATATCCTGATCAATGTTAGGCATAGCCATGAGTCCTTATTCTCCCTCAATTTTCCTATGAGTAATTATTTAGTCATAACATCAACCCCTCCCCAAAAACTGGGTCAGAAGAGCATGCACACATGTGCTCATGTGTTCATGTGTGCAAGCACGTACACACACACACACACACAACACACAGCACACACACAACACACCATGGTACGTTCATTTTTCTGAAACAATAAGGTCTAAACCAATAATGAGAGGAGAACATATTTTGCATGGAATTTCTCTAGACCATTTTATTTGGTTCCTTTTTATTTTCCATTGTTTTGGGCTTGCAAGAAATAAGAACAGATGCCATTCTGGGCCACAATCCCTTTTAATCCTGACTCTTTCAAAACAAGAAGGGAAGTGCTGAGAATACAAGAGAGCTAAGATCTACATTAAGTGAAAAGTCTTCACCCATGCATATGTGAAGAAAAAACAAAACAAAAAAATACTAGCCAGGAATAGTGGCGCACGCCTTTAATCCCAGCACTCATGAGGCAGAGATAGGAGGATCACTGTGAGTTTGAGGCCAGCCTGAGACTACAAAGTGAATTCCAGGTCAGCCTGGACTAGAGCAAGACCCTACATCCAAAAACTGAAAAGAAAAACAGAAAATAGAAATGCTAGTTTTATTATGTCACAACAAACTGCAAAAATTACTGTCAGTGCTGAATCAAGCTTTACAAACCCATCTCACTTCATCTCATCATTCAGGCGCATCCTCACATCATCAGAACAAGATAACAGGGGAGAGGCTGGAGAGATGGCTCACAGGTTAAGACACTTGTCTGAAAAGTTTGATTCCCCAGCACCCAGTAAAGCCAGATGTATAAAGAGGAGCATGCATTTGGAGTGTGTTTACAGTGGCTGGAGGCCCTGGCACATTCATTCTCTGTCTCTCTTCATTTTCTCTCTCTCTCTCTCTCTCTCTGTCTCTCTGCTTGCAAATTTTTTTAATTTTAAAAAGAAAACGGGTGTACTATGTAATAGTATTTTTTAAAGTAATAGAGAGGTCATACTTAGATAACTTCTTTTTCTTGAGGTAGGGTTTCATATAGCCTAGGCTGGCCTCCAGTTCCCTATGTAGCCAAGGATGATCTTGAACTGCTTATCCTCCTGCTTCTGCCTCCCATGTGCCAGAATTATAGGGATGTGACACCATATCTGGTTTACACAGTGCTAAAGGCTGAACCCAGAGTTTTGTGCACGCTAGGCAAGCACTCTACTAACTGATCTACATCCCCAGCCCTCAACTAACGTTTATTATAATATTGTTATAAATGCCCCATTTCATTAATAGTTCTCATTAGAGTCTTACTATGCCTAATTTATAAGCTAAGTTTTAGAATAGGTATGTATGTATATGATATAGGGTTCTGTGTTGCTTGTGTTTTTAGTTACCAATTGTTAAGACGTATTCCATGAGGAGAAGGAACTACTATAAATGAAGGCAAGATATCCTACAAATCTGAAAACGTTGGCACAGTCTGGACCTACACACTCTTGGAACTAACCCATGAAGGTTCCCTTCAGGACAGGGCTCTCACACTGCAAGTGAAATCCAAATTGAGTAGGCAGCGACAAGAGAAACAAAACAGTCTGTCCAACAGTCATAATTTTGTTAAACCTGAGAAGAAACAACTAAGCAGCAAGATCTGTGAAGCAAATGCATCATTCTGAATGCAATTCCTTCTTAAAGTTTATTAAAATGAATCTCATGTGAAAACAGACAATAAAAAGGATCAGAGTAAAATCTGACTCAAATTTATTGTATGAAAAAAGAGAATAAAGCACAAAGTCACATTTCCCAGGGTCAAGAAAAGCTGCCAGAAAATACATCCTTATAAAGTACTTGAAAACTGTACTGTTCTATTTCAAAGAGAATGTGTATTCATAAATGACACATAACATGAAAGTAGAACATGAGTCAGAAATTGAAACACTGAGAAGTCCTATGGTAGAACTCACTGAAATAAGGAAAATTTAATTTCAAGAATAAAGAATAACCTAGGGCTGGAGAGATGGTTAGCAGTTGAGGTGCTTGCCTATGAAGCCTAAGGACCCATATTCTACTCTCCAGATCCCTCATAAGCCAGACACACAAGGTGATGCAAGCACACAAGGTTGCACATGGGCAAAAGATGGTGCACATGTCTGGAGTTCAATTGCAGTGGCTGGAGGCCCTGGTATGCCAATTCTGTGTGTGTGTGTGTGTGTGTGTGTGTGTGTGTGTGTGTCACTCACTCTCGCTTTCTTTCTCATAAAAATTACAAAAAAAATAACCTAGAAAAACATGAGAGACTATATTAACCATAATGTCACAGAAATAACATTTTTTAATTTGTTTATTTTTATTTATTTATTTGAGAGCAACAGACAGAGAAAGAAAAATGCAGAGGGAGAGAGCAACTCCAGATGCATGTGCCACCTTGTGCATCTGGCTTACATGGGTACTGGGGAATCAAGCCTTGAATGGGGGCCTTAGGCTTCATAGGCAAGCACTTAATCACTAAACCATCTCTCTAGGTCCAGAAAGAAAACTTTTAAAAAGCAGAATATTTGAAATTAAAAATATAAAAAAAGATTATAAGAAAAGTGACACATATTTGAATATAGAAAAAAATCCAACACACTGCATAGAAACAGCATTTGGGAGAGTGAGACAAGTGGATCTAGTCGAGTCTGAGTTACATAATGAGTACAAAGGCAGCCTGGACTACACAGAGAGACTATCTCAAAAAGAAGAGAGGGAGGAATGAAGGGAGGGAGGGAGAACAGGAGTGAGGGAATCCTTGAAGGAAATACCACACAATCTAAGCAATATTAAAAAACTACAATTCGAGAAAATTTAATGAATTAAAGATTTGAAATTACATATTGAAAGAAAAACTGAAATCCCAGAGAATATTGACAAAGAAAATCAACATGAATATATTATCTTAAAATTCAGAGCAAAAGTAAAGAATTCTCTGAGTTTATAGGCAAAATTAAAAAATGACACACAATATACATAAAATTCCATTGTTATACAACTTGAACAATATGGCTTTATTCCAGTAGAAAATGGAGTAATACATTTTTATTAAAATATTTATTTACTACTTTTGAGAGACAGAGAGAGAAAAAGAGGCAGGTAAAGAAAGAGACTGGTCACATCAGGGCCTCAAGCCATTGCAAACAAACTCCAGACACATGTGCTACCTTGTGAATCTGGCTTATGTGGGTCCCGGGGAATGAAGTGTGGGTCCTTAGTCTTCACAAGAAAGTGCCTTAACCAATAAGCCATCACTCCAGCCCAAGTAATACATTCTTTTTTATTTGAGAGAGAGAGAGAGAGAGAGAGAATGGGCACGCCAGTGGCCTCTCAGCTGCTGTGAACAGACTCCAGACACATGTGCCCCCTTGTGGGCAAGCTTGGCATTGCACCCTTGCGTCACTTTTTGCATCTGGCTAAACTTGGGACCTGGAGAATCGAACAGTGTTCTTAGACTTGGCAGGCAGGCGCCTTAACTGCTAAGCCTCTCTCCAGCCAAGTAATATGTTTTTTTTAAGTAATATATTGAAGATACTCAAAAACAATAAAAACATCCCCAGTTTTTATATTCTAGCAAAACTGACATTCAAGTACAAATTTAAACAAGTCAGGGAGTGTTATTTCCAAGAGAAGTCTACAGTAATCCCCCTTTATAACCAAATGAAATGGTCCAAGGATAGTACCAAAATCAATTATATCTAGTAACCAATATGGCAACCAAATGGCTAATGGGTGGGTAGTGTATACAGAATGGAGACACTGGACAAAGAGATACTTCATATCCTAGGTAGTATCATCACACTACTTAGAATGCTGCACAGTTTAAAACAGATGAATCTTCTATTTATGGGACATTTTGTTTGATATTTTCTAACTGCAGTTAACTGCAAGTAACTGAAATCTCAGAAAACAAGACAATGGAAAAAATAGAGTGTTATTGTGCTAGACAATGAGATTAGAAAAGTAGAGTAACTGGATAGGCATAACCACAGGATGATGTGTAGTACTACATATATAATAATTGATACACAAAAATGAATTGCAAGTTAAATGTGAATGTTTGCAGTATGTAATGGAAGCATACTCAGAGCATATGAATATAGAATAATCATTTCACAATGAGGCAATACTAAAGAGAGAATAAGGAAAGGTCTCATTGGCTGTTTTAAGCAATCATATTGGTGATGGTAGCAGTTGTATTATTATTTTTAGATACTTGTGTTTGATATCGAATTCAAACAAAGGTGTTGTGGTTACAATGTGAAATACCCCCATCGGCTCATGTGTGAAAACTTGGTTCCCAACTTGTAGCACTGTTTAGAAAGGTTGTGGAACATGGAAGTAATGGAGTCTAGCTGAAGGAAGAAAGTCACTGTGGGGCAGGTCTAGATGTTTGAAAGCCAGCCCCATGTCCTTTCACCCTCTGCTTCCTGGTTGTGAATACAATGTGCCTAGCTCTGTTGCATGCTTCTGCCTGCAAGCCTTCTTTGTCATGATGGACTTTATTATCTTGAAATGGTAAGCCAGGATAAACCCTTTCCTCTCTTAAATTCCTTCTGGTCAGGTATTTGGTCATAGCATAATGAAACTAACTATTATACTGTATAATATTTTAATTTCCTTTATTCAGGGTTCTTGCAAATATGAGTCATTGGTATGGAAAAGTGATAAAATTTTCACATACAAATCTGTAAGTATTACTGTAAGCTAATAAAATAATCCATCTTGAAAATTTTTTCGGCTCTTTCCCTTGTAATATCCTAGAATTAAAGTCTGATAAATAGCAATAAAAATCCTTGGCATCATCCAAGATTGTGATTTTTTTTTTTTTTTTTGGTTTTTCGACATAGGGTTTCACTCTGGTCCAGGCTGACCTGGAATTCACTATGTAGTCTCAGGGTGGCCTCGAACTCACAGCAATCCTCCTACCTCTGCCTCCCAAGTGCTGTGATTAAAGGCGTGCACCACCACGCCCAGCTAAGATTGTGATTTTTGAGATACTGTTGCCCAGAGAAGGATGCCAAGGAATTTGGAGAAATGATTAGTTTCTAATGTGGAACACAAAATATAAAAAGTGACCTCAATTTTATCAGAGCAGGCATTTTAAAAGTCATCAATAAACTGAGCGTGGTGGTACATGCCTTTAATCCCAGCACTCAGGAGGCAGAGGTAGGAGGATCACCATGAGTTCGAGGCCACCCTGAGACTACATAGTGAATTCCAGGTCAGCCTGAGCTAGAGTGAAACCCTACCTCGAAAAAACAAACCAAAAAAAAGTCATCAATGACTATATGTCAAAAAGACTCATATAAAAGTTTCTCCATGACCAAAAATGGGATGAATTGAACACCAACTATAATAACTGAAACGGATTCAATACCATGTATGAAAAGCCAGAAGTTCATGATTAAATATATTTTTAATTAGTTATTGTTTTGCATTTGGTTAACTCCCAATACCAAAAATTGGTTACAAGCCGGGCGTGGTGGCGCATGCCTTTAATCCCAGCACTTGGGAGGCAGAGGTAGGAGGATCGCCTTTAGTTCGAGGCCACCCTGAGACAACATAGTGAGTTCCAGGTCAGCCTGTGCTAGAGTGAACCCCTACCTCGAAAAACCAAAAAAAAAAAAAAAAATGGTTACAATCCATGTTGAGCTTTTGATCAGAAAGACCTACAAGGTCACCAAAACAAGACAGGCTTCTGCAAAAGCACTTGATTACCTGTCTGAGGTAAAAGGTAAAACCCTATTGCTGAAGACACTGCATAATGCCAATGCAGAACATTGAGAGATCCAGCTGAATCTGAAAGGAAGTCAGTTCCCAGATGGTTAGTCCATATGGTGCTAAAAAGTGCTACATGAGCTGCTGGAGGAAAATGGCCAACAGTGTTATAAGCAAGCAGAGGACACTGCTATATGAAAACAACCAACCTGACAAGATGTGCACAACTGTGCAATAGTGGCACACATCCTAGGTGAGTAACCAATGACTCTTTTATTGCCTATGAGACCTTCTTAGTGGAAAGGAATGCATAATTAAGGAACCCTGGAATTAAAAACCAAGTCAGAACCCTATGGAGACCAAGATAATGGACTCAATGAGAAGCTCCCACTAGCCTTCATCTACAGTGAGGTTACACTCATTAAATCACTATAAATTAACAATGCTTATACCCTTTAACCCATCTTGATCTCACTCTCATTGGAGAATCTGTTCTTGTTTTTCAGAAAGCAGCAAGAACCGGGGACAACCATAATCTACCAAGAAGACAAGGATAGCTGACTTCCTGACAGGAGATGAACCAGCCCTCACACAGCAGGCAGGGCCCAGGGGAAACCACACAGGAACTGGAAGATGAGCAGGAGTGCTGCTTCCATGGAAAGCCTGACAACCTGGGACAGGGTGATGCAGACAGACACTGAGGACACTCAAAACACACCAAATTTAGATGTAGGCATTGCACATTTAACAGCTATGTTAACACCATGATATGAGTGAAATTCAAATACTGTGGCTCTTGAGGGAAAAAAATCAGCAACAGATAGTCTTTACAAATAGACTGAACCTGGATCTTATCATGTTTTCACACTCAGGTACAGGAAGTACAAAGGAAAATATATAATAAAATATAGATCTACAGGTAAGCAGACACCATTGTCCAGGCTTGGGGATACTCAATAGTCAACTGAAATACTTTAACAGACTGTAAGAAAGGACAGAATCAACAGAAGACATGGAAAAGGACACTGTAGACTAAAAGTGAGATAAAAAGCATAAAATTAGAAAGATATGCTGTCTAGAGGTACATATATATGGCACAACTACACAGAAATGTATTAAGCAATTACTATAAAAGTAAATGTAGTGAGTGCATGGAGGGGGTAGAATGGGGATTGAATGAGTTGGGACATGAGATGTATGAGGGGGCTTCTGAAACATTTGTTATGTTCTATTTTATCAGGTTAATATCTACAAAGGTTGGGCTGGAGAGATGGTTCACAGTTAAAGGCACTTGTTTACAAAGTCTGCCAGTCAAGGTTTGATTCCCTAGTACCTATGTAAAGCCAGATGCACAAAGTAGTGCATGCATCTGGATTTCATTTGCAGTGGCAATAGGCCTTGGCTTGCCCATTTCCTCTCTCTCTCTCTCTCTCTCTCTGTCTCGCTATAGTTATGTAGCTTCTGCACCTGGGTTTCAGTTTACAATACAAAGTTTAATGAAAGGGGTATAAAAGTAGTAACACCCTAAATTACCAAGTTTGGTGATTTGAATGTAAAATGTCCCCCATAGGCTCATTTGTTTGAATATTTGATCCCCAGCTGGTGGTGCTATTTGGGAAGGTATAGGGACTTTGGGAGGTAGAGACTTGCTGGAAAAGGCATTGGGGTATTATAGCCCAGCCCTGCTTGCCACACTCTTCTTGCTCTTGCTACTTCCTCCATGCTGATATGAAGATGTGATGCCTGGCTGTCTACTCCTCCCAGGCTTTCCTCACCATGATGAGACTTCTGCTTGAAACTGCAAGCTAGAAATAAACTTTTTCCTTCCATTAGCTGCTTCTGGGCAGGTGTTTTGTCCCAGAAACAGAAAAGTAAACTGCTATACCACAGACAGACAGGAGCAATTCTATAATGGTAAGAATCCAAAAGGACGCCTGAAGAGCTGGAGCCAAGCACAGGGTGAGCAGTATGGAGCACTTGCATTGAGAAGTCAGGGGATTTGAGTAAAGTTCTTTGGTTGAAGAGCTCAGAGATCCTCTGTCCTGAGTAAGTATGCTGAACTAAAAGAAAACACCTTTTATCCACATAAGCTGTCACTAGGGAACAAGTTACGATTCAGCTTCAGCAGGATTGATTCAGAGATTCAGTTCTCCAGTCAGAGACAGACAAGCTGTATCAAAAAAAGCAGTAGAAGGGGCCAGAGAGATGGCTTATCAGTTAAGGCACTTGCCTGAAAAGCCTTAAGGACCCAGGTTCTACTCCCTAGAACCATATAAGACAGATGCACAGGGTGACACATGTGCACAAGATGGCACATGCATCTGGAATTTGATTGCAGTGGCTAGAGGCCCTTGCATGCCAATTCATTCACTCTCTCTCTCTCTTAAAATAAATAAAATATTTTTTAAAAGAAAGTAGAAAGTCATAAGTGTAGAGCACCACTATATTCACCCCAAACACCAAAAGTATTTATGGACCAAAGAAAGGCTGTGAATAGGGAAATGTTTAATAAAAGAAGAAAAGTAAGATCAAAAAAAGAAATATAGTAATTTTCTTTATTTTTATTTATTCATTCATTCATTTGCAAGGAGGCAGAGAGAATATGAGCACACAAAGCCTCTTGCTGCCGCACACAACCTCTAGTTGCATGCATGACTTTGCACATCTCACTTTACATGGGTACTGGGGAATTGAACCCAGGCTGGCAGGCTTGACAAACAAGCACTTTGATCACAGAGCCATCCCCCTATCCCTGCTTCTTTTCAAGTCTGGGTTTTGCTATGTATCCCAAGCTGGCCTCAAACTGATAATCCTTCTGCCTCAGTCTCCCAAGTGTGGAATTACAGGCATATGCCACCACACACATCTCAAGGGAAAATTTTGAAATGGAGTGTCCAAATAGTCTGAAAGCAATAGAGACCTGCTCACTGGTTATCCATGGAATTCTGATCCTTCCTGGAACATAAAGACTTCTTCTCCCCCCCACCATCTGATATTGTCCACTTTTTTTAAGGTGAGGTGTCTCCTCATGGCCTCCAAGCATCCTTGGATTTTCTACATAGAAAAAGCCTTCTATTTTCCCAATAATCTTAAGTTCTTGGACACTTAAGCAAAGGAAAAATCCTCCAGTATTTTCTGCTTTATCTACTGAGGCCACAAGTTTACTTCAACATGGGAAATGGGAGTTACCAGAATGCTCAGGAAGTGGTAAGCACAACTTTATAACTATGCAAATGATGAAATACAACTTCAAAATTATGAAAATAAGTGGGAAATGATGCAGGCACAAAGCAGTGTAACTGCTGGCCAGAACTCCCACTCAGGGCTAGATTCTATGAGAAACATCAAGCCCCCAACATATGCTAGATTAAGGAGTACTATTTTTATGTGTGTGAATGTATGTGCACATGTGTGTGTGCTGGCGCGCATGTGCACACATGCCTGCATATTAATGAGATGCATGTCCTTGTTTATTTTTACATGACGAAGTGAATCTTAGCTGAGTATTGTGTGCATGCATGTGTATACAGGTACAAATGTGTGTGCAACTCTGTGTGCACATGCATGTGGAGGACAGGACAGCCTCAGGTGTTCTTCCTAAGGAATGCTGTCCACCTTTTTTTGAGACAGACACTCTTAGTGAATCTGGAGTTCCCTATTTGGCTAGACCAAATAGCTGGTCAGTGAGCCTCTAGACTACAAAACACTATTTCTTATTTATATTTTTTTTATTTTTGACACCTTTGTAGATGTATATAATGTATTTTGATCTTATTCCTCCTAATAACCCTCTCTTATCCCCTTACCCTCCCATTTATACTCATCTTCTTCCCCATTAATCCCTATCTTACTTTTATTCCATTTATGATCCGCTGAGTTAAATTAGGGCTGCTTGCATGATCATGGATGGGAAGTTATTTATTGTGGAATGGTCAACTTACCAGTGGCTACACCACTGGTGAACGTGACCCCACTCTCCAAGCAACTGTTAGCGGCCATTAGCTACTCTGGGAAGTATGAGGTCTCATGAACTCTTCCCCCATCCACGGTGAAATATTGGCAAGCTGATGTGAGTGTAACCACCCTGTCCAAAGGACAGCCTTTCACAGCCCTCTTCGCCAGGCTCCTGCTCTTGCATTCTTTCCCATCCCTCTTCTGTAAGGTTACCTGTGCCTTGGATGGGGTGGTTTCAATGTCTTCTTTAAGGGCAAGTGCATAGTACTAATTCAATTATTCTTGGCAATTTTGTCAGTTATGTATCTCTGCATTAACCTCTAGACATTGTAGTAAGAAACTTCTGTGATTGACATTTCAAGAAATACTCATCTATAGAAATAAATATAAATATCTAGAAGACAGTTTGACCTCTGTTTAGCAGAACTGCAGTATTATACTTCACCTCTAGAGCCCATATCCCTAGCCACAGGCTTTTTGCCAGGTTTACAGTACCAGACAGTAATTCACTCCTATGGAGAGGGCTTCAAGTCCAATCAGAAAGCAGTTAGGGGCTGGAGAGATGGCTTAGCGGTTAAGGCGCCTGCTCGCTAAGCCTAAGAACCCGGTTCCAATCTCCAGGTCCCACATTTAGCCAGATGCAGTGACACAAGGGTGCAATGCCGCACTTGCCCACAAGGGGGCGCACACATCTGTATTTCGTTCTCAGCAGCTGAGAGACTGCTGGCGTGCCCATTCTCTGTCTCCCTCTCCTTTTCTCTGTCTGTCTCTCTGTGTGTCTCTCTCCAAAAATAAAAATAAAATAGAAAGCAGTTGGTTACTCTTATGACATTCATGCCAGTATTGCACTAGTGGGCACATCTTTCTTGGCATGTCAGTTATGAAGTACCCAGGGTCCATAGATGGGTAGTACTTTTGATGAATTTTCTCCCCCAGCAGCTTTTATAGCAACTCCTGGTACAGAGAAAATTTGTTGGCTGGGAAGAAGCTTCCAGTTTAGGTCCAACTTAGTTTTTCTACACCCTGCAACTGAAACATGTGGTGTCTTCCATAATAGAGATTTACCATGAATCAAAACACTATTTCCTTAGTGTTTTTATTTATTTATTTTCAAGGAGAGAAAGAGAGAGAATCTGGGCGTTCCAGAGCTTCCTACCAATGTAAAAGAACTTCAGATGTACGTCTGGCTTTACATGGGGACTGGGGAATCAAATGCAGGCCATTAGGTTTTGTAAACAAAAGCCTTTAACCATCTTTAAGCCATCTCTTCAGCCCCAAAACACTATGTTTAATGTATGTTAAAATAAGGTATAAAAGGGCTGGAGAAATGGCTTAGTGGTTAAAGGCACTTGCCTGTGAAGTCTAGAGACCCAAATTCAATTTCCCCGTACTCATGTAAGCCAGATACACAAGGTGGCTCATGAGTCTGGAGTTCATTTGCAGTAGCTAGAGGCCCTGGTGCACCCATTCTCTTGCTTGCTCGCTCTCTCTCTCTCTCTCTCTCTTCCTCTTTCTCTCTGTCTCAAATTAATCAAATTAAAAAAGAAAATGTTTAAAACAAATAAATAAAAATAAAATAAAATTGAAAAAGACAGAATAATCTACTCACACAACTTAGTACAACCTTAGTTCCTTCTCAGTAACTGCTGGAAGACTTTCAAGTAACACTGGTATTAACTCTTGTAGTTGTTACCTGGTCCATGGGTGCAAATGTGTTGCACTTGAATATTTTATCAAAGTGTACCATAAGCCAACATTGAAAGCTCTTCAAAATACCCATAGACAAACATATCTCTATGAATAAAGAAACAAATATTCATTGATAACTTTTCACAAGCACCATATAAATTCACATCTTTATCATGTATTTTTTAATTAATTTATTTATTTTATGAGAGAGAGAGAGGCAGAGAGAGGGAGAGAATGAGTGCATCAGAGTCTCTAGCCACTGCAAATGAAGTACAGATGCATGCACCACCTTGTGCATCTGGCTTTACATAAGTACTGGGGAATTGGCTTTGCAGGCAAGTGCCTTAAACGCTGAGCCACCTCTCATCTCTTTACCATATATTTTGTGCATGTGCATGTGTGTGTAGAAGTTAGAAGATAATCTGAGATTCCTTCAGGTACTGTGCACCTTTTGTTGAGACAAAATCTCTCACTGGCCTGGAACTCATTGAGTAGGCTAGACTGATTGGCCAGTGAGTTCTAGATATCCACCTCTTTCTGTCTTCCTACTGATGGGATTAGAGTGTACATCACCATGCTCAGCTTTTTCACATAGGCACTGGAGTTCAAATTCAAACTCAAGGAACTTTGTTGATTAAGCTATCTCCCAAGTCTTGTTTTTGTCATATAAATCAGAGTTTTTCTTCACAATTTGTACTTATACTTTCATCCATGAATAATAATAATATCTCTGGGGTATAAGCAGCCTTAAATTTAAATTTAAACCTGAACATATATTTCATATTAGATATAAGAATGTCCCAAAATATAAAATATATATTGTATGGAATTATCCAGGCTGACCTGGAATTGTGTAGTCTGGATGCATCCTTACCTCTTTTGGGATTTGCGCCACCACACCCGGCTTGGATGCATTATTTTGTTCATAGGCAAAAAGGCAACTCTCCACTGGCTATTAATTAAAAGGTAAACATTTAAGTGCTGGAGAAATGATTCAGCAGTTAAAGGCACTTGCTTGCAAAGCTTGCCAGCCTGGGTTTGATTATCCTGTACCCATATAAAGTCAGATGCACAAAGTAGCTCATATGTGTGGAGTTCATTTGCAGCAGCAAGAGGCCCTAGTGTGCCTATTCTCTTATTCTCTCTCTCGTACCTAAGTAAAATATTTTCAAAATAAATAATTAAAAATAAACATTTAGGCAGAGGTAGGAGGCCAGGCCACCCTGAAAAAAGTTAATTCCAGGTCAGCCTGGACCAGAGTGAAACCCTACCTCGAAAAACCAAAAAAAAATAAAAATAAAAAAATTAATTAATTAATTAATTAATTAAATAAATAAACATTTAAGAGTAGGCCAGGCACAAAAAAACAGGTACATGGAACAATAGAACAGAAGATCAAGGTATGATTTTGAGTAATTACAGCTACTTGACTTTGACAAAGGGTCCAAAAATACTCACTGGAGAAAAGACAGCATCTTCAGCATATGGTGCTGGAGAAACTGGACAGTCATGTAGAAGAATGAATTTGGACCACCTCATCTCACCTTGCTAAAAAGCAACTCCAAATGGATTAATGACCTCAATATAAGACCTGAAACTCTAACACAACTAGAAGAAAAAATAAAGAGAATACTCCAAGATAAAGGCATAGGGAAAGACTTTCTGAATAAGACCCCAGTAGCACAGGCAATTAAACAATCACACTCAACAACTGGGACCTAATGAAACTAAAAGCTATTGGACAGATAAGCAAACCATCAACAGAGTCAATAAACAACCTACTGAATAGGAGAAAATCTTCACCAGTTGTACCTCTGGCAGAGGCTTAATATCTAGAATCTGCAAACAACTCAAAATTCCAAATAACCCACGACCCCATGGGGAATACCAGCAACCCCACTGAGGAGGGCCTCCTGCAGAATGGGGGTAGAGAGGAGGGAAAAGGTGGTACCAACACATGATGTATGCATACAAAGTACGTTCTTAAAATAAAATCAAGTAGGGCTGGTGAGATGGCTTAGTGGTTAAGGCACCTGCCTGCAAAGCCTAAGAATGGTTGTTCAGATCTCCAGGTCCCACAGTTAGCCAGACACAAAAGTGACACAAACACAATGTCACACATGTGCACAAGAGGGCGCATGCGTCTGGAGTTTGTTCACAGAGGCTGAGAGGCCCTGGTGTGCCCATTCTATCTCTGTCTCTTCCTCTCTCTGTCTGTCTCTCTCAAATAAAATTAAATAAATAAATGAAGCAACCCACTCAAATAAATAAAGCAGGCAACTGAATAGAGTTCTCAAAGGAAGAAATACAAATGGCCAAGAAACACCTAAAGAGATATTCAACACCTCTACTCATCAGGGAAATGCAAATTAAAAACTCTATGAGATTCTAGCTCGCTCCAGTCAGAATGGCAACCATCAAAATACTCAAATGATAGCAAATGATGGTGAGGGTGTGGGAGAAAAAACCCTCATCCACTGCTGGTGGGAGTGCAAACTTGTACAGCCACTATGTAAATCAGTATGAAGATTTCTCAAAACACTGAAAATAGAACTACCATTAGATACAGATACACCTCTTTTGAGCATATACCCTAAAGACTGTACTATTTACTTCATAGACATTTGCTCATTTTTGTATCGCTGTTTCTTTCACAACAGCCAGAAACTGGAATCATCCCAGATGTACATCAACATACTGACGGTTAATGAAGATGTGGTACATATACACAATGGAATTCTACCCAGTGGTAAGGAAAACCAAAATGATGAAATTTGTAGGAAAACAGATGGACTTGGGGAAAAAATCATGCTAAGCGAGATCTCACAGGCTCAGACAGACATACACCACATGTTCTCTCTCACATATACAGTTCCTAACCAAATTAGCTTCCGTTGATTGTAAGAAGTAGTAAGCATCAAGAGTACTGACATGGAAGCACAATGAAGCTAGGAAAAAGCGGAGATAGGGAGGGAGGAGAGGAAGGACTACACGACAAGTTGAGGATCAGTAAAAAGAAAGAATGAATGAATGATTTCAGAGGGCGTAAAGATCTTTGGGGTGGGGAAGGGAAGGTGGAGGGGAATTGCGTAAAACTAATGTCAACATGAATCAATTCCATGGAAACCTTCCTCCTGGATAGCTTTCTATAAGATACAACCCTCAATAAGGTGAATGTGAACAGAAGAACCCCATAGAAGGTAAAGAAGGCATAACCCTAAAACCATGAGCATTAGATGGTACTTCCCAAGGCCAGAATTGGGTTGCCCTCCACAGTGAGCTGTCGGTCAGAGACACACCTGTGGTCCTCAAGATAATGCAGGCCATTGGCAAAGCACTTGGTTACCTGCCAAAGCTAAAAGGTACAAGCCTGTTGCTGAAAACACCCTAGCCTGCAGTCACAGGACATCGAGAGACCATGCTAGATCTGAAAAGGAACCAGTTCCGTCCTGATTAGCCCTCATAGTGCTGGAAAGTGCTATTAGGAGCTGCTGGGGAATACTGATTGCCAACATAGTGAATAAACAGAAGATCCTGCCAGATACGAAATCATCCACCTAGCTACACAAGAAGTATACACTTGTACAATAGTGGCACACAGCCTATGCAGATAACCAACTGCTCACAGATTGTACATGAGACTCACTCAGTGGGGAGAACTCATATCTAGTTCTGGGAACCAAGCCAGATTCCCTAGGATAGGAATCCAATAGACTCCAGAGAGAACCTCCACTGCTCATTAGCTAAGAAGAGTGGGCATACACATCAATAAATTTCTCTAATAACTATGTGTACACCCTTTCATCCAAACTGCTCTCACTTTTGATTGGAGAATCTATTTTATCTTACAGATGGTGGCAAACACCAGGGAAAACCAGAATACATCAGTACATCAAGAATAGATAGCTGACTGCTAACCAAAGAACAGGTTACTTCCACCACATCTGTCCCAGGGGCCCAGAAGTCCTTGCAGAGTAAGCAATGACAGGAGTACTGCTCTCAAGGCTAGCCTGAAAACCAGTTCCAGGGAGATGATGACAGACACCATTGTCACTCAAACCCCATCAAAACAGAGATCCAAAGGCTACAGGAAAATCAACACTAAATCAGATCTCTACCAAGCCTGCCAAGGCTCAGGAAACATTGTGGAAGAAGGGGCAGAAAGAGTGTAAGAGTCTCAGGGTGGATGGGAGTACCCAGAGGCACTATCTCCCCACCCCCCAGACTGACTGGGGCCTTTATGACATTACAATGAATACCAATAACCCCACCAAGGAGGACTCTCAAGAGAATGAGGGCGGGTAAGAGGGGATATAAGAGTACAACCTTTTTATTTAAAAATCAATCAATTTTTTAAAAGACTAGCAGGAAATCGGAGCTCAGGTTGTAAAATACATGGCAAAAATAATGGTTTTTTTTTAAAGAGGATTGTCAAATATTAATATTATAAAACTAGATATTCACTAAGTCTTGGCAACAAAAAGAAGAGTGGGCCAGGTACCTGCACTAAGTCATGAGTTGTAGCTGCTTAGAGTTGCATTAAATTTAGTTGGCTTCAGTCCATAGAAAAACATGAGGTAATATAAGTTGATCCCTTTAAAAAAAGAGAGATTAAAAGTTGGAAGTTTCCCAAATATTTTCATGATTTGTAGACTAGAAAACTCACCATCTGGGGAACCTTACATGTTCCCCACCTCTTTAATCATCTTCCCTAACAAACAAGGGTGAAGTGAGCAACAGGGTATATCATATTGGAAGACCCAAAGAGACTGCCTTATGAGTTTGTCTTATGAGTAAGACCCTACAATTGGTTAGAAGGGATATATTCATGGAGATAAACTGAGCTTCAGAACCCTAATAAAATGGAGAATTTGACCTTGCTATTAGCATATATTTGAGCTATTTTTAAAGGGAGGAAAGTAGACTGCATTAATCAGCTCTACTTGGCAATCACCTAGGCACTGTGTGGGGTACAGCCCAACCTCAGCAGAACCCATCTCCTATCCAGCAAGCACACCTGAGCTTTAGCCAAGAGTAATAAAGACTGCACTTGGATACAGCCATCCTGCCAGCCAAGGTATTGATTGTTTAGTTATAGGCTTTGGATTATCTGTTATTTCCCTATGTCTTATATCTAAAATAAACTCACAAATATAAAAAGAAAATACGAATACCTTAGGAAAAGATACATACAATCCTGCTGGTATCATAGATATAGATGGAGATATATAGTTGATATAGATAAATACAGGTTTTGATTTAGACATAGATATTTCACCCAGATGAGGTGGCTCAGATCTGTCATTCTAGCACTTGGGAAGCTGAAGAAGGATGATCCTGTGTTCAAGGCCAGACTGAATTACATAGGGAAACACCGTCCAAAAAAAAAAAAAAGGATGAATTAAGCTATGGTTCACTGGGTAAGAGTGCTAACTCTGCAAGAATAAGGTCCTTATTTTTACCCCAGCACCCTTGTAAAAAGCCCGGTGTGGCTGGCATGCCAGTAACCCTAGCACTGAAGAGGGCTTGCTGGTCAGCAAGTATGTGAAGACCAGTGTAAACTCCAGGTTCAATGAGAAACTCTGTTTCAAGGAAATAAGGAGAAAAGCAATAGAGGAGATATCCAGCATTCTCCTGTGACCTCCATATGTGTGTACAAGGAGAACACACATCTGCACACACATGCATACACCATACACACAAAACCACATATACTATACACAAAAGAAAAGGAGAGACAAAGAAAGAAAGGGAGGGGGAAGGAGAGAAAGAAAAGATGCTTCCAAAATTTATTTTTGAAATCCTAAATCCTGGTTGTTTTGTTCCCTTAATCTAAAATAGTTTACCCACGAATCATTTTAAGTGTCCAGGTCCAGTATAATGTGTATAAGTTATGGGCACCAAAATCTATGACATGAGCTGAAATTTTCATTCAGCACAAATACAAGGCAGATATCTTTTTTTTTTTTTGGAGAGAGTCAGAGAGAGAGAGAGAGAGAGAGAGACAGAGAATGGGCGCACCAGCAGCCTCTCAGCCGCTGGCAACAAACTTGGGACACGTGCGCCCCTTATGGCAAGTGCGGCATTGCACCCTTGCGTCACTGCGTCTGGCTAAACGTGGGAACTGGAAAATCAAAGGGGCGTTCTTAGGCTTAGCAGGCAGGCACCTTAGCTGCAAAGCCATCTCTCCAGCCCAGGATATCATTTTTAATAACTTATAACTCAAGGGAGAAAGCTTTCCATCGTGCTGGTAAATGAATAGATGCAGTCTCAATAAACAAGACCATTGACTCCTACGTGAAATAGCTGTATTAAATAAATAAGGGGGCTGGGTAAAGAGCTTGTCTTGCAAGCAGGAGGACCTGAATTCAATCGCCAGCACCCACATAAAAATGCTGGGTGTGGTGGTGTGCTATTATAATGCCAGCACTGGGGAGGCAGAGATAGTCAGAACCCAGGGGTTCACTAACCTTTCCATCTAGTGAGTTCCCAGTCAGCAAGGGACCCTGCCTCAGAGAAGAAAGAGGGCATAGTGAGGGTGATAACCCAGGATGTCCTCTGGCCTCCATGTACATATGTACACATATGGCCACACACACACACATAAAACTAAAGTAAAACTAAAGTATAAATAGGTGTTGTAAAGATTTCTTACTTAAAACGCACCGGTTGACAGCTTTGAACTTTTCTGTCTAGGTAAACTCGGGCCAGCATTGCTTTCTTTTATCTTTTGTTTCACAACCGAGCTGATCCCGAGCTCCCCACCCCCACCTATCTCCTTTTCCGACATCAAGGGGGTTGAGGCCTCACATACTGCATCTTTGCCAACATCCTGTTTGGATTATTGATGAGACGCTGGACATTTGGAAAGCTCTCATCTCTGAAAGAGTTCTCAGGGTGCGGTTTTGCAAAGCACAGAGTGCAAGGCCCTCAATATTTATGCTCCTTCTACCGACAGCGGCTAAATGAGAAGCAGGAGCACCTGTGTGATCCAATCCATCTGCTTCATTGCATCCCTGGAAATGAGTAGGTGGGGGAAATTTATAAGCATTTTTCTCTTATCTCTTGTTACTATGGAAACTCCTTTTTTTTCAATCAAAAATCCCAGCATCTCAAAAGCACCAGAGCACAGCCTTTCTTCTCCTGTTTCTTCAAATGAAATAAGTAAGCATCGTCCCTGGAGCGCTTCCTCCGTGGTCACTCTGGGCACTCGGTCTCCAAGGACCTTGGATGATTCACAGTGATTTAAAATGTGCAGACTTGAACGTTTGCATTTTCTGCCTGCTTGGAATGGAGAAGTCCATGAAGCTTGCCTCACAAAACAACTGCTCCCTCACTGTGCTTTCTAAGGTGCTATTTTGTCATTCGTTCACATAAAACTGGAGAAATGCAAAGATCCCTCTGCCATATCCAACTGGAAGTCATTTTACTGAAAGGACCCCTTGTGTGATGAACACAAAATAGAAAATAATTGTGTTGCTTTCATGTTGCTTTCTGACTGGAAACATAAAAGAGAATTTACAAACGGAGTGGGAAACTGCCCACAGTTTTCATATCCTCAGGGGTCTTGAGAAACATCAGTCCTCTGAGGAGGCAGCCCACATCTTACCATGGGAGAGAACACACTAAAACAGCTATTGAAATACAGCCTGTGTGCATTGTGAGATTCCTGTTTAAGAAAGCTTAACTTCCTAGTGGCACAGCTTGTACTAGGAAGGCAATTGTGCTCGCCAGTGGTACAATTGTGCCCCGAACAATGGAAGACAGCTGTGGACAACCAAATGATTTGCATACTGTTTATAAAGGCAATCAAATTTCATGTGATATTTGCATAAGTCATTTATGAAGTCCAATTCTCATTCTCTAGTGCCCATAACTTGTTAGGGGAATGGATGTGGTCTGCCATGTTTCA
Organism: Orientallactaga sibirica; assembly: GCA_036365145.1. Lineage (NCBI taxonomy): Eukaryota > Metazoa > Chordata > Mammalia > Rodentia > Dipodidae > Orientallactaga > Orientallactaga sibirica. Next base: position 5,705,033 of record JAEOAD010000982.1, read on the forward strand.
ATTTCCCTCCTACATAATCTCCAAGGCACAGAATTTTTGTACATAGGTAAGCAAGAGGACCCTAAACGAGGACAGACCTTAACAGACTTTCTGTCCTGTGTTTAGTTGATGGATAAGAAAGCTCGTGCTGTAATCACAGCACTCGGGAGGCACAGGTAGGATGATTACTGAGATTTCAAGGCCACCCTGAGGCTACATAGTGAATTCCAGGTCAGCCTGAGCCAGACTGAGACCCTACACCTCGAAAAACCAAAAAAAAAAAAAGAAAGAGCAATCAGGGGCTGGAGAGATGGCTCAGTGAATAAAATGCTGAATTTGGGTCCCCAGCACCCATGTAAAAGCTGTTCCTAGTAATGCACACCTGAAATCACAGCACCAGGGAGGTGGAGACAGGAGGATCCCTGGGACTTGTCTCAGTAAATAAGCTGGAACACATCTGTCATCAATCTCTGGCCTCTACACATACATGCACAAACATGTACACTCATACACATAGGAACACAAACACACACTAGCACCATACGCAGTCATACCACACACACATTCACACAGAAAAGAAAGGAAAACAAAAAATAAGCGCCTACAAGAGGATAGGGAGATTGCTCAGTTGTTAGAATGTTTGTCACTTAAGCAAGAACACCCACGTTTGGTTCCCAGCACCCATGTAAAAAGCTGGGCATGGCCATGCATGTCTATAACCCCAGTCCTGCAGCAAATAGAGACTGGAGAATCACACGCCACACCATATACACTCTACACAAAACAAAAACCAAAAATGAAATAAAATAGAAAAGGAAAGGAAAAGAGAGGGAAGGAGAGGAAAAGGGAAAGGAGTCAATAATTTCAATTAGTGATGACAAAAGAAAGCATATTTTCATCTTGGATTACAGACCGTGGAGAAGGAAATACTTTATTGTGACTCTTCTGTTCAGGAAAATGAGTATATAAGGAGCCTTAATTTCAACTTCAATTTAACACTTTACAGCAACATGATCCCTCCAACAACAGTAATGAGGTAAATCTGCAGCTATTGTGTAGCCTGGGCTGCCATCTCTGATCTGTCAAGATGACTGAAAACCTGAACATATTAGCCAAGATCCTATGGAATGTGCATAAATTCCATAGTCCATAATTTAGCATATCTGAATCAGACCAAAAAGATGAAAATACTAAGGATAACTTGGAATAAATTAAGAAAGTGTGGTGTTGTTAAATGTAGATATCAAAAACAATATTAAAAAAAGACAGAGGCCGGGTGTGGTGGCACACGCCTTTACTCCCAGCACTCAGGAGGCAGAGGTAGGAGGATGGCCGAGAGTTCGAGGCCACCCTGAGACTATATAGTTAATTCCAGGTCAGCCTGGACCAGAGTGAGACCCTACCTCGAAGAAAAAAAAAAAGACAGAGAAGGGCTGGAGAGATGGCTTAGCAGTTAAGCCGTTTGCCTGCAAAGCCAAAGGATCCTGGTTTGATTCTCCAGGACCCACGTCAGCCAGATGCACAGGAGAACACATGTGTCTGGAGTTCGTTTGCAGTGGCTGGAGGTCCTGCCACGCCCATTCTCTCCCTCTCTCTGCCTCTTTCTCGCTCTCAAATAAATAAATATATTTTTTAAAAGACAGAAAAACATTATTATGAGGCTTAATACAGAATTAGATATTCAGTGCATAGCATCTGAAAACACAGATTAGAGGAAAGACAGATTCATGAAAATCTTAGCAGACAGGGTTTTTAGGTGATGGTGACAGCAGATAATTCTGTTCTCTTTACCTTGGTCTATTTTCCATCATAACCATGGAGGTAATACTTCTTTTTTAAAACATTTATTGGTTGTATTTATTCATTTGAGAAAGAGAGAGACCAGGACAAAGAGGCAGACATAAAGAGAGTAAGTATGACTGTGCCAGGGCTTCCCTCCACTGCAAATGATCTCCAGATGCATGAGCCCCTTTGTGGATCTAGTTTTAGCTGGGTACTGCCGAATCAAACTGGGCTCAACATGCTTTGCAAACAAGTGCCTTTAACCGTTTGAACTATCTCTCCAGCTCAGGCACTACTTCTTGAATGGAAATTATCCTTTGAATTACAGTCAGGGGCTGCAGAAATGGTTCAGCAGTTCAGGCAGTTGCTTGCAAAGCCTGACAGCCTAGGTTCAATTCCCCTGTACCTATGTAAAGCCAGACATGCAAAGTGGCGCATTGTCTGGAGTTTGTTTGCAATGGCTGGAAGCCCTGGCAATCCATTCTCTCTCTCTCTCTCTCTCTCTCTCCCTCCCTCCCTCTTTCCCTATCTTCCTTTCTCTCTGTCCTTGCACATAAAATAATTTAGAAATAAACGAAATGTAGCCAGGAGAGTCTATAACTTGCTAGTGGAAAAATAAAGGTCACCATCATGTCTCATGGCCAAGTTTTTACTTGGGTTGACACACTCCAGATATATAGCAAAGGCAACTGTCCCCTGGGTCTGCTGCTAACTGATAGACGGGGTATTATTTTACTACACCGTGCCACGGAATACATCACACACATTAGGGAAAGATCTTGACAGCCCAGAAGTACTCTGGAAAACTACAGTCAAGAAGTGCCTTGCAGGGATAAACATATGGCTCAGTGGAGAAAACATTTGCCATGCAAGTTTGAACACCTCTGAAAATGCAGGTGGGCATGGAGACTCTCTGTAATTCCAGCACTCTGGAGACCCAGACAGAGGGTCCTCAGGGCAAGTTGACTAGCTAGACTAGCTGAATCTGAGAACTCTAGACTCAAATGAGAGATTCTGCCCGGGTAAATAAAAAGGATAGTGACTGGGTGATAGAGAAAAACATTCAGCATTAAATGCTGTATTCACACATGCCCTCCCCCCCCCACACAAGTACATGTACATACATATAACCATATAGGAACACACACCACACACACACACACAAAGAAAAACGCATTGGAAATCGTGTTTGTGCCCAAATGCATCTTATTAAATGGGAAGGTTCATTCAGAGGTAAGACATTATAGATTCTTTCCTTCCTGCCCTCTGTTCTGTCTCCTCCACCACATAAGAATTATGGACAGCTGAAATCTAAGCATTCAATTCCTAAATTAAGCACTCTCTTGACTGTTATCCCTAACAGGAGATGTGTCTCAGATTAATCTATCCAAAAGACTTCAGATTTTGAGATCTCAGAAAGACAGAAGTCACAACAATGCTCAGAAGCATGGGAATGTCATTCCCCAAAATGTTGACTTAACCTTGACTATGTCCTTCAGCTGTCCCCCAAAGAATCATGTTTACACTAAAAATGGCCTAAACTTTCACATCCCACTTGTGATTTTACGTAAGTAACAAGAGCCATTAAGGGGCCCTCAAGTGAGACAGGTGTGGATTTTAGACTCAGACAGGCCAAGACTGAAATCTGGGAACACCTGACTCTGGGTCAAGTGCAGAGCACAGTTCCTTCATCCTTAATGCCCCATAAAATAACAATAGCGACTCCTGCCTTACAAGGCCCATGGTAGTTCTGCAGGACTCACAAAAGCAGCATGCCCTCCTCGTACAGTGCACCATGATCCTGGGTATAGAAAAACAGGTGGAGACCAAGCAATAGAACACAGTACTATTGTGATGTGATGGCCGCTAATCACAACATGATCAGGTTCAGAAACACCTAGATTAGTAAGGCAAAACTCTGGGAGCGGCGATGAGGGCGAGGCCTTGTCCACACCAGAGATCACTCCATCATGAAGCCTCTGTCCTTATGAATGAATTAATCCATTGATGGATTCAAATTTTGGATGGCTACTGAAAGGTGGTAGAACTGTGGAAAGTGTTGCCTGGTTGGAAGCAGGAAGTCACTGAGCATATATCCTTGAGAGCTACATCTCACTCTGCCCACTTCCTGTTACTGCTCCATTATGATTCCTGTCTGCCATGTTGTGAGCTGCTCTACCACACACACACACACACACACACACACCCTGCCACGATGGACTAGCACCTCTTAAACAATAAGTGTTCCAGTCAGGTTTGTATTGCTGGCAGAAATCACCCGACCAAAAGCAGCTTGTGGGGGAAAAAAAGAGGTTTATTTTGCCTTACAGGTTCGAGGGGAAAGCTCCATGATGGCAGGAAAAACGATGGCATGAGCGGAGGGTGGACATCACCCCCGGCCAACATAAGGTGGACAACAGCAACAGGAGAGTGTGCCAAATACTGGCTATAACACACATAAGCCCACCCCAACAATACTCTGCCTCCAGGAGGTTTTAATTTCCAATTGCCATTAGCTGGGGAGACTAGCATTCAGAACACTTAAGTTTATGGGGGACACCTGAATCAAACCACCACATTCCGCCCCCGGCCCCCATAAACTGATAACTATACATGATGTAAAACGCAATGCATCCATGCAACTTTCAAAGGCCCCATAGTTTTTATCACTCCTAATGATGTTCAAACAATCCCCATACTCCAAGGTCTTTTAACTGAGCCATAATACCAAAAAAAGTCCCCCCAAAAACCCATAATGACACAGAATAAACATTCACACTGCAAAGGATGGCATCGGACAAAGCAAAGAAATATTCAACAATACAAGATTTAAAACAACCAGGGAAAACATCAAACTCTGTAGCTCCAAGTCCAACAACTCTAGTCAATGACAAATCTCCAAGAGCAATAATTCTAACCAGCAACAAGTGTCTGGAGTTCCAATTCCGCCCCTCCAGCTAAGCTACTCACCGTCCTGGAAAACATCATCCAAGGCTGGCAGCTCTCCTTGGCAGCCATCTCATGGTCCCGGCATCTCCACTGGGCCTCCACTGTAACCCATGGTCCATCCTCATGGCCCCACAGGATTTCCATGCAGGCATCCAGCAAACCTGCTTCACACTGCCCGTGGCCATTTCCAAAACACAAAACCGTGTTGCAAACTCAATGGCCCTCTCTCTCCTGCACTTCTTATACTCCATTATACCAGCTAGAGTGCCAATTTGTTGATCCAGGGGGGAATAAAGAAGATTTTGAAGAACAGGACACTCCTTCAGCATTCAGGCCCCTTCAAAAGAGTCTGCATTCTTCCTGTTGCCCCAGGGCAGGGCAGCTGGCCCAATTTCAAAGGTTGTAATCTCTCAATTGCAGCTTTACAGGCAGAGTTCACCCAAAGGTTTCATTTTTTCTGTGTCATATCCCTTTGCTCACACCAGTTTGTTTCTACGCAAAGCAACCCTGAACAACTTCTCGGGACACTGGCATACCAACAAACTTCTCACACAAACTGCTAGCCCAGTCCAAGTAAAGCTCTTTCTCACCCTCGTAAGCCAAACCTCACAGTCCATAGTTCTTACTGCATTCAGGTCTTTCAGCTCTGACCAGAATAGTCCATCAAGCTGTACTTACAGCACTGTAAGGCATCTCTTAGGCCAAGGTTTCAAATCCTTCCCCATTCCTCTTGAAAATCAGCTCCAAAAGGCCAAAGCCACACAGTCAGGTGTCTAGCAGCAATCCCACTCCTCGGTACCACTTTACTGTTCCAGTCAGGTTTATATTGCTCGCAGAAATCACCCGACCAAGAGCAGCTTGTGGGGAAAAAAAAGAGGTTTATTTTGGCTTACAGGCTTGAGGGGGAAAGCTCCATGATGGCAGGAAAAACGATGGAATGAGCAGAGGGTGGACATCAGCCCCAGCCAACATACGGTGGACAACAGCAACAGGAGAGTGTGCCAAACACTGGCAAGGGGAAGCTGGCTATAATACCCATAAGCCCGCCCCCAACAATGCTCTACCTCCACGAGGCTTTAATTTCCAATTGCCGTCAGCTGGGGAGACTAGCATTCAGAACACTTAAGTTTATGTTGGACACCTGAATCAAACCACCACAATAAGCAAAATAAATCTTGTCTTCCTCAAGTCGTTTCTGTCAGGTATTTGGGTCACAGAAATGATAAAGTTAATTAACACTCGTGATTTAAGGAAGAAATTATCCCCTAGCCCTGACTGAAGCCCAAGACAAGTTTGGCTCACATGTGCTTGGAGATAGGGCTGAAAATAGACCCCCAGCGGTGTTGTTTGTAAAAGAGAAAGACTAAAACCACCACCAACCATGCCTAAGACGAGAAATGGATGCCATTGTGTCATAGCTCCCTCGTGAAACATGGCATATACTACCCCAATGAAAAAAATCATAGAAGCAAAGTTGAGTGAGAAAAGCAAACCCTAATGGGATGGATATTCTTCACAGAAAACACAAAACCAAACTAGAGTAGTCCTCTATCCACTGAGAGGCTTATCAACAGACATGTCCTGGAGGCTGGAAGTGCATGATCCAAGGGTGGCAGAGGCAGTGTCAGTGGAGCATTGCTTCGTGCTTCGTAGATGGCACTTCTCACTGTGTCCTCACTTGCATGGTGGAAGGAGCAAGGAGCTCTCTGGGGTCTCTGTTAGAAGGATACTAATCCACCCTCATGACCTCATCACCTCCCAGAAGCCCCACATGCCAACACCATCACGTTGAGGTGAGGATTCTCCATAGGAACTGGCGAGGCCAGACGCTCAATCCACAGCCATGGCTGAGCCATGGTGAGAGTGAGGGGAGTTTAAGGATTAGGAAGTAGGGCTGGAGAGATGGCTTAGCAGTTTAAGGTGCCTGCCTGCAAAGCCTAACAATGCCCATTCCAAACTCCAGGTCCCACGTGTAGCCAGACAGACACAAAACGTGTCGCAAGGGCGCAATGCTGCACTTGCCCACAGGGGGCACACACTTCTGGAGTTCATTCACAGCAGCTGAGAGGCTGCTGGCACATCCTCTCTCTCTCTCTCTCTCTCTCTCTCTAGCTCGCTCTCTCTCAAATTAAAATAAAAAGAACTGGGAAGTAAGCGCATGGGCTGCAGCTGGAGCAGCATTGGGCTGACTGCTGGTGTACTCCCACTGCCTCAGAAGGGCACTTGGCCTCCTCCACAGAGCTCCAGGGGCAGGTTTCCTCTTTGAAAATGTCATGCTCAGATTAACACCTGTACTTCACAGAAATTTTCAAAGACACTTATCTACACAGACTTTCTTCTTTTGAAATAATTTTTAAAAAACTTCACATTCTACAAATACTTTGTCATTGCCTTAAAAACTTAAAAGGTTATATCAAACATTCGTGACCCCACAGTGAATGTAGATAACCCCACTGAGGAGGGCCCTAGGTGGAATGTGCTGGAGGGAGGGGAACATAAGAGTGTATAACCTGATGTGACTATGACCAATATGCAGTGTGTTCATACAGTAAAGTTCACAATTAATAACAAGAAAAATTTTTAAGTTGCTGGGTCAGAGGCTGGAGAGATGGCTCAGCAGTTAAGCACTTGTCTACAAAGCCTAAGGACCCTGGTTCAATTCCCTAACACCCACATAAAGCCAGATGCAAAAGGTGGCACATGCATCTGGAGTTCGTTTGCAGTGGCTGGAGGCCCTGTCATGCCCATTCTCTCTTTATCCATCTGCCTCTTTCACTCATTCTGCCCCCCCTCAAATAAATAAATTAAATTAAATTAAAAGTTGCTTGGTGAGAAGAAGTATCCAGAGGCATTGCCGCCCCCCACAATGACTGCTGCTCTCACAATTCACAACTCAAAACCCCATGGTGAATACCAGTAACCCCATTGAGGAGGGCTCTGAGTGGAATGGGGGCAGGGAGGAGGGGAATGGGACAAACACATGTTTTATCCATACAAACAAAGTTTCTAACTAATAAAAAATAATATTTTTTAAAGAAACATTTTTTAAAAGTTGAACCAAAATAGGAATAAATATTTTTATGGCTTACTGAACTGTTACTATGTTCCCTATGAAAGGTGATGATACCAGGGCTCTTGGTTTCAAATCAGAATAGCTATCATTGAGCAAACAACAATAAATGCTGGCAGTAATGCAGAGATCAGGTAAGGAACTCTTATCCACTACTGGTGGAGGTACAAACTGGTCATACAGCCACTGTGGAAATCAGTGTGGGCATTCGTCAAAAGAACTTAAACTAGAACTACCATGTGATCATCTGTACCACTTCTGGGATGTGCCCATTCTATGGAAACTAAGGCAGCCTTGTGACATTTACCTGCACACCCATGTTTCCATGTTTATTGCAGCACTTTTCACAATAGTTAAACAAGTTATGGAATCAGCCTAGACGTCCATCAGTCAATGAATGGATAAAGAAAAGGTTGTATATGTGCACAATGAAGTTTTAGGCACAAAGAAGAGTGAAATGATGTCATTTGCAGGAAAATGGATGGAACTGGGGTCCAACATGTTAAGTAAAATAAGCCAGACTCAGAAAGACAAGTGTGAGGGGGAGAACAGGTGTGGGGGAAAGAGTGGCAAGAGAAAATAATAGAGAGGTGAATATGAGCAAATTACCTGATATACATGTTTGAAAATGTCCAAATGAAATCCACCATGTTCTACAATGAATATAGGCTAATTCAAAAAATAAATAAGCCGGGTATGATGGCGCATGTCTTTGATCCCAGCTCTCGGGAGGCAGAGGCAGGGGGATCACTGTGAGTTCCAGGCCAGCCTGAGACCACGTAGTGAATTCCAGGTCAGCCTGAGATAGAGTGAGAGCCTACCTCAAAAAACTGATAATAATTAGGGCCAGGCCTAGTGGCATACGCCTTTAATTCTAGCACTAGAGAGTCTGAAGTAGGAGGATCTCCATGAATTCAGGACTAGCCAGCCTGGGGCTGGACAGATGGTTTAGTCATTAAGGAGCTTGCCTACAAAGCCAAAGAATCCAGGTTTGATTCCCCAGGATTTACATAAGTCAGATGCACAGGGTAGTACATGCATTTGGTGGTCCATGCAATTCTCTTTATTAATAATTAATAATATTAATATTTATAATTAATAAAAATAAATATTTTTAAAAATGCTAACCTGGGCTAAAGTGTGAGTCCCAAGTCAGGCTGGGCTAGAATGAGACTCCACTTCAAAAACAAAACCTAGCCGGGCGTGGTGGCACATGCCTTTAATCCCAGCACTTGGAGGCAGAGGTAGGAGGATCGCCATGAGTTCAAGGCCACCCTGAGACTACATAGTGAATTCCAGGTCAGCCTGAGCTGTAGTGAACCTCAAAAAATCCAGGTCAGCCTGGGCCAGAGGCCACCCTGAGACATAGTGCACAGGTCAGCCTGGACCAAACCAAAAAAAAAAAAAAAAAAAAATAAATAAATAAAACCTAAAAGTAATCAGGTTAGGGGAGTATCTCAGTGGTTATGTGTTTGCTTAGCAAGCACAAGGCCCTGGGTTCAATGCCAGCACTGCACAAAACAAAACAAAGATAATTAAATCGTGGATGGGAAATAGCTCAATGGGTGGTGTTTGCCATACAAGCATAAGGACCTGACTTCAGATCCCCAACTTCATTCAGGCACCCAGGATGACCCAAACCTAAAACTTTTAGAGAAGGAAATAGTACATAAAATTGCCCCCTCTCCCTTCTCAGAAGGTGTGAATTGTCTATAACAAAGCACACTTCATTATTTAGCAATCTGTGTATTCCTTAGAAAGCAAACCTCCAAAGCACATATGCTGGGTTAATGCCTGTGGTGTCTGCATTGTTGGTCCAGCGGGGGAGGGACTTCTTGTCATCAGTGGAGTGATTTGGGAAGATAAAAGGCAAATGGTTGAGGTTCTGGGATTCCTTAGGTGATTACGTCATTTTGCTTGGGTGTTCAAATCACCATGGGGAGTATCAAAATTCCCAAACCAGAGCCACCCCCACAAATCATAGAGCCATAATCCAGGCAGGCAGGGACAGAGATTGGAGTACCCCAAGTGACTCTGGTTTCAGGCACTGAGGAAGGTGGGGCACAATGACCTAGAGACAGAAGTAAGTATTGGTAAAAAACCTAATTTTCATTCACTATAAAGGCAGAGGGGCAATCGGGTAGCTCTGTGCCCTTACTCCTACTGAAAATTCTAAATGTTTAAGACAGTGCTATCCACAAATAGGACTTCTACGGGGAAACAGATGAGGTTTCATGCTACTAGAATAATCTTAGCTCTTCTTATTTTGATTCTGGGAGCAGAGTAAGAATTTCCACAGGCTTTCTGCCCTTTGTTGTTAAAAAAAAAAAAAAAAACAGCTGTGAGCAGACTAAGGAAGGCAGCACACAAGGATAGCCCTCCCTGGCCACCTCTGGGGATGCTGTTATCCATGAATCTGGCTGGCTCAGACATTATCTTTCCTTTGAGGGACTCTGTTATCTTTATTAATTTCCCAAAGAGAACAAATAGCCCCTCTAAAAATTGCTTAGGTTCCTAGAAAAGGTAAATAAACATTTTGTCCTAAATTTATATTATGAATGACATTTGCAACCTAATGGGAAAGTCTATTTATTTTTTCAAATTGTATCATCTCCTTCCCACAAATAAATTAAACTCTAGTTCTCTACTCAGCATTGAGAAAACAAGCTTGGCCCAGCATGGAATCCTAGTTCTTGGAAGGCTAAGCTGGAGGATCACAAGTTCAAGACCAGCCTGGCTGGCATAATGAGACCTCACCTAAAAAACAAGACAAAGAAAGAAAAGAACAGAACAGAACAGAAAAGAAGCCAGAAGACAGTATGCATAAATACATTCTTACTAGATATTTGCTCCACCCTTATAACTAAGAAAGAGATAAATTTATATGTAATTATATATTATATATTACTATATATAATACAGTCATATGTATACTATGTATTGTATAACACATACTATGTATGCATTATAATTACATATTTTAAATATATAATTATAAATCTGTTGTTAATATATGAAATGTATGGTAATTTATGACTATATGGAAATATGCATACCTATATAATAAGTATTACATAATAAATAATATATAATATGCTTACTTATAATAAAGAATAATACAGTCATTTCTAATTTATTAGAAAAAGTACCTCTATATAATACTCATAACATTAATATGTATTTATATCCTTTGCATATAAATATAGATCAGTACATACACATAAGTATAGGTTGTACATATAATACAGGTGTATTTAATTGTATAATTATATGCAATATAGGCATTATATATGAATATACATGTTATATGTAATATTACATGTACTATGTTATTTGATTATAAGCAGACATATGGTAAATATGTTACCTGGTTATCTGGATCTATCCAGGTAACATGTGTATGTAGTTATGCATCACATTATGGGCAAACACATATATAATACAATATACGTCAAATGTATTATTTTATGTGTTTATTTCATATATGTTATGGTTTGGATGTAAAATGTCCGCTACATACTCATGTGCTTGAACACTTGGTCCCCAGGTGGTGGCATGGTTTAGGAAGGTTGTATAATCTTTAGGAGGTGGAGCCTTGATGAAGGGAGTCGCTGAGACAAGTCTTGAGGTTTTATAGCAAAACCCACTTCCTGTTTGCTCACTCTCCTTCTTGACTCTGGCTGCAATGTGACCTCCTACTGCCAGACCAGGATAGATGTATTCCCAAAAAACTGTAAGCCCAAATAAACTCTTCCCTCCTTAAGCTGCCTCTTGTTGGGCATTTGGTCACACAAATGAGTGACTAATATCTTACACATAAATTCAGAAAACACATCTTGGGCTCAGAAAAACTTACTTTAATCTTAATTTGATCTATTACCTTAAAGTGATGATTGAGAAGGTCTTTAAATTTTTAACTAGTTTTTAATGTGCAGCTTCTTTTCTTGAAATTTTAAGATGTTAAAATAGTGTAGTTGATCATAATCTCCTCCCATTATTCTCTCCTGTTCCACCTCTTCCACCTGATTTTACTTAAACTACTCCTCGTACCAAGTAGTCCTTCCCCTGTTCTGATGTCTCATTCTTTTTGCCCTCCTCTGTCCTCTATGTCAAAATTTTGATGGGCACAGTATTATGCAGATCTTAACCAGCACAGAAATAGTTAACAACAAAAAAAAATGTTAAGAAATCTCAGCCTTGCTGGGTTTCAAATTTTTCATTGGAACTGCTAAAGACATATAACTGAGCTTGTCTACATCCCATTTGAGGATCTCTTCACACACATTAGGGGTGACTCGGGCTTGCTCCGTTCAGGACTAGGAAGCGAGCAGCACCCAGGAGGCCCACCACCAGGTTCCAAGTGCTTGTGGGCTGACTCAGTGCCACTTGGGTTCATTCAGCCATGCTAATTTGTTTGTCAAGTTGTGTTTCCACTCAGCGTGAGGAATTACCTTGCACTTGAAATTAATGAGGAAATTTTAGAGGTTTTCCAGAGATTTCTGGATATTTCTGCTTTGTCATTAACTGGTGGCTACTTAGTGCCTACAGATATTTGGCCACATCAATGTTGATCATTCAGATAATTAATAAATGTCTCTTGTGAATCCCTATCAGCTCTGGCCATATTATCTAAAATGGCAACATCCCCCAGCTTAAATCAGAGTTATCTTTGCCACCCACTCTGCTTTTCTTCCTGTCTCTCTTTACTATACTAACAAGATGTACATTTTACTTATTCATCTTATAGAAGTTCATGACATCACCACTAGAGTCTAAGCCTTATAAAGATAAGAATTCAGAGCTATTATTTGGCTGGTAAATTGCAAGTGCTTAAAACAGTGTTTAGCAAATTGTGATCAATAAATGTTTGCTGATGACACGAATAAGCCAAAATATAAACAGATCAATGAGGAAAACAGCAGGCCAGACACAGGAGCTTGTGCCTGTAGTCCCAGGACTCTGGAGATGGATGCAGGAGGACCCTGCCACTTTGTGTATCTGACATCAAGTGAGTACTGGGAACTCAAACTTGGATGCAGCCAACTTTGCAAGAAAATGTATTTAACTACTGAACCATCACCCCAGCCCCTGGTTTAGAGATTTACAGAATGTTTTGGCTCCCTTATTTTACACTTACATCCCAAACTCCATGAACAAGGGGCAGGCAGGAGTCTGTAAAAAGTGGAGTGATAAATATTTGAATTTTCACGGGGCCACACAAACTCTGTGGCCGCCCCTCAGCTGTGCTATTGTCACACAAAAGCAGATGTAAAGGCATATTTCTAAGAGAAATATACTGGGCTGGGTAGTTGGCCCAGTGGATAAAACACTTGCCTCACAAGCCTGAGTACCTGAGTTGGGATCCCCAGAAATCACACAAAAGTCAGAAGCTATGGTGGGCTTCTGTAATCCCAGCACACAGAAGACTGGAAGGGAGGTAGAGACTGGAGAATTTCCTGGAACAGCTCGCCTGATGAATGCATCAAGAAGAAGAAGACCAAGACTCTTCCTCAGAGGAAATAGAAGGCAAGATGTCCTCTGATCACCACACACACACACACACACACACACACACACACGATGGCACATTCACACCTCTACTCATATGTGAGCATGCACACATACACACAAAAAATATTTTTAAAAAATCAAAAAGGTTATAGGGCTGGAGAGATAGCTTAGCAGTTCAGGCGCTTGCCTGCAAAACGTAAGAACTCCTGGTTGAATCTCTAGGTCCCACATAAGCCAGATGCACAGCGACACAAGTGCACAATGTTGCACATGCACACAAGGGGGTGCACACATCTGGAGTTCATTTGCAACAGCTGAAGGCCCTGGCGTGCCCATTCTCTCTCTCTCTCTCTCTCTCTTCTCTTTCTCTCTCTCCTTTTCTCTCTCTCTCAAAAAATAACAATAAAAAGGTTACATACTATCGAAATCCAACTCTGCCATATTCTAAAAATGGCAAAACTATGGGAGATGGTAACAATAACAAAGATATCAGTGGTCACCAGGGTCTGGGGGAACCAGGAGGGAATGAGTGCAGAAGAGGATGTAATGACTCTGTCTCCCACTGGCTTGGTGGATAGATGCATTCCACAGCTGTAAATCTATGTAGGCTATGCACCACAGGCATTGACCAGGGTAAACTGTGGAGATGTGGACAGTGACAGAAACCACACGTTTAATCAGATCTATGGGTACACTTCTGCTCAGTTCTGCTGTGAACCTGCATCTGCTCTCAAAAGCAGTCTGTTTGAAAAAATGGGAGAAAGGAGGTAGTTATGGATGGGCTTGGCCTAGTCAAGTGACCCTTGGAGGAAGGTCCCAGCTTTCCTTAAATTGTACGTGCACACTTGTAGTTACAGTGATCTCCCCTTCTATCCTTAAAGTGCCAGTACATACATTCCACCAGCACCCCAGGGAGCCTGGAAGGGTATCATTGCATACTCAAGAATGCAAATGGGAATGCAACTTGACAGACACCTTGACTAGAAGGTGGTCTGGGAAGATGGCTCAGTAAAGTGCTTGCCTCACAAGCATAAGTATCCCAGTTAATCCTCAGGAGCACGTTCCTGTAGTCCCATAAATGAGATGGTAGAAACAGGTGTATCCTTGGAGCTTTCTGGCCAGCCAATCTAACCTAGTTGGTGAGTTGCAGGCCAATGAAAGAGCCTGTCTAAAAAAAAAAAAAAAAAAAAGTAGATGGTGTCAGGCATGTTGCAAAGTAATCAGGTTAGGGAGTATCTCAGTGGTTATGTGTTTGAAGCACAAGGCCCTGGGTTCAATACCAGCACTGCACAAAACAAAACAAAGATAATTAAATCGTGGATGGGAAATAGCTCAATGGGTGGTGTTTGCCATACAAGCATAAGGACCTGACTTCAGATCCCCAACTTCATTCAGGCACCCAGGATGACCCAAACCTAAAACTTTTAGAGAAGGAAATAGTACATAAAATTGCCCCCTCTCCCTTCTCAGAAGGTGTGAATTGTCTATAACAAAGCACACTTCATTATTTAGCAATCTGTGTATTCCTTAGAAAGCAAACCTCCAAAGCACATATGCTGGGTTAATGACTGTGGTGTCTGCATTGTTGGTCCAGCGGGGGGGGGGGAGGGACTTCTTGTCATCAGTGGAGTGATTTGGGAAGATAAAAGGCAAATGGTTGAGGTTCTGGGATTCCTTAGGTGATTACGTCATTTTGCTTGGGTGTTCAAATCACCATGGGGAGTATCAAAATTCCCAAACCAGAGCCACCCCCACAAATCATAGAGCCATAATCCAGGCAGGCAGGGACAGAGATTGGAGTACCCCAAGTGACTCTGGTTTCAGGCACTGAGGAAGGTGGGGCACAATGACCTAGAGACAGAAGTAAGTATTGGAAAAAAACCTAATTTTCATTCACTATAAAGGCAGAGGGGCAATCGGGTAGCTCTGTGCCCTTACTCCTACTGAAAATTCTAAATGTTTAAGACAGTGCTATCCACAAATAGGACTTCTACGGGGAAACAGATGAGGTTTCATGCTACTAGAATAATCTTAGCTCTTCTTATTTTGATTCTGGGAGCAGAGTAAGAATTTCCACAGGCTTTCTGCCCTTTGTTGTTTAAAAAAAAAAAAAAAAAAAAAAAAAAAAAAACAGCTGTGAGCAGACTAAGGAAGGCAGCACACAAGGATAGCCCTCCCTGGCCACCTCTGGGGATGCTATTATCCATGAATCTGGCTGGCTCAGACATTATCTTTCCTTTGAGGGACTCTGTTATCTTTATTAATTTTCCAAAGAGAACAAATAGCCCCTCTAAAAATTGCTTAGGTTCCTAGAAAAGGTAAATAAACATTTTGTCCTAAATTTATATTACGAATGACATTTGCAACCTAATGGGAAAGTCTATTTATTTTTTCAAATTGTATCATCTCCTTCCCACAAATAAATTAAACTCTAGTTCTCTACTCAGCTTTGAGAAAACAAGCTTGGCCCAGCATGGAATCCTAGTTCTTGGAAGGCTAAGCTGGAGGATCACAAGTTCAAGACCAGCCTGGCTGGCATAATGAGATCTCACCTAAAAAACAAGACAAAGAAAGAAAAGAACAGAACAGAACAGAAAAGAAGCCAGAAGACAGTATGCATAAATACATTCTTACTAGATATTTGCTCCACCCTTATAACTAAGAAAGAGATAAATTTATATGTAATTATATATTATATATTACTATATATAATACAGTCATATGTATACTATGTATTGTATAACACATACTATGTATGCATTATAATTAATATTTTAAATATATAATTATAAATCTGTTGTTAATATATGAAATGTATGGTAATTTATGACTATATGGAAATATGCATACCTATATAATAAGTATTACATAATAAATAATATATAATATGCTTACTTATAATAAAGAATAATACAGTCATTTCTAATTTATTAGAAAAAAAGTACCTCTATATAATACTCATAACATTAATATGTATTTATATCCTTTGCATATAAATATAGATCAGTACACATACACATTAGTATAGATTGTACATATAATACAGGTGTATTTAATTGTATAATTATATGCAATATAGGCATTATATATGAATATACATGTTATATGTAATATTACATGTACTATGTTATTTGATTATAAGCAGACATATGGTAAATATGTTACCTGGTTATCTGGATCTATCCAGGTAACATGTGTATGTAGTTATGCATCACATTATGGGCAAACACATATATAATACAATATACGTCAAATGTATTATTTTATGTGTTTATTTCATATATGTTATGGTTTGGATGTAAAATGTCCGCTACATACTCATGTGCTTGAACACTTGGTCCCCAGGTGGTGGCATGGTTTAGGAAGGTTGTATAATCTTTAGGAGGTGGAGCCTTGATGAAGGAAGTGAGTCGCTGAGACAAGTCTTGAGGTTTTATAGCAAAACCCACTTCCTGTTTGCTCACTCTCCTTCTTGACTCTGGCTGCAATGTGACCTCCTACTGCCAGACCAGGATAGATGTATTCCCAAAAAACTGTAAGCCCAAATAAACTCTTCCCTCCTTAAGCTGCCTCTTGTTGGGCATTTGGTCACACAAATGAGTGACTAATATCTTACACATAAATTCAGAAAACACATCTTGGGCTCAGAAAAACTTACTTTAATCTTAATTTGATCTATTACCTTAAAGTGATGATTGAGAAGGTCTTTAAATTTTTAACTAGTTTTTAATGTGCAGCTTCTTTTCTTGAAATTTTAAGATGTTAAAATAGTGTAGTTGATCATAATCTCCTCCCATTATTCTCTCCTGTTCCACCTCTTCCACCTGATTTTACTTAAACTACTCCCCGTACCAAGTAGTCCTTCCCCTGTTCTGATGTCTCATTCTTTTTGCCCTCCTCTGTCCTCTATGTCAAAATTTTGATGGGCACAGTATTATGCAGATCTTAACCAGCACAGAAATAGTTAACAACAAAAAAAATGTTAAGAAATCTCAGCCTTGCTGGGTTTCAAATTTTTCATTGGAACTGCTAAGGACATATAACTGAGCTTGTCTACATCCCATTTGAGGAGCTCTTCACACACATTAGGGGTGACTCGGGCTTGCTCCGTTCAGGACTAGGAAGCGAGCAGCACCCAGGAGGCCCACCACCAGGTTCCAAGTGCTTGTGGGCTGACTCAGTGCCACTTGGTTCATTCAGCCATGCTAATTTGTTTGTCGAGTTGTGTTTCCACTCAGCGTGAGGAATTACCTTGCACTTGAAATTAATGAGGAAATTTTAGAGGTTTTCCAGAGATTTCTGGATATTTCTGCTTTGTCATTAACTGGTGGCTACTTAGTGCCTACAGATATTTGGCCACATCAATGTTGATCATTCAGATAATTAATAAATGTCTCTTGTGAATCCCTATCAGCTCTGGCCATATTATCTAAAATGGCAACATCCCCCAGCTTAAATCAGAGTTATCTTTGCCACCCACTCTGCTTTTCTTCCTGTCTCTCTTTACTATACTAACAAGATGTACATTTTACTTATTCATCTTATAGAAGTTCATGACATCACCACTAGAGTCTAAGCCTTATAAAGATAAGAATTCAGAGCTATTATTTAGCTGGTAAATTGCAAGTGCTTAAAACAGTGTTTAGCAAATTGTGATCAATAAATGTTTGCTGATGACACGAATAAGCCAAAATATAAACAGATCAATGAGGAAAACAGCAGGCCAGACACAGGAGCTTGTGCCTGTAGTCCCAGGACTCTGGAGATGGATGCAGGAGGACCCTGCCACTTTGTGTATCTGACATCAAGTGAGTACTGGGAACTCAAACTTGGATGCAGCCAACTTTGCAAGAAAATGTATTTAACTACTGAACCATCACCCCAGCCCCTGGTTTAGAGATTTACAGAATGTTTTGGCTCCCTTATTTTACACTTACATCCCAAACTCCATGAACAAGGGGCAGGCAGGAGTCTGTAAAAAGTGGAGTGATAAATATTTGAATTTTCACAGGGCCACACAAACTCTGTGGCCGCCCCTCAGCCGTGCTATTGTCACACAAAAGCAGATGTAAAGGCATATTTCTAAGAGAAATATACTGGGCTGGGTAGTTGGCCCAGTGGATAAAACACTTGCCTCACAAGCCTGAGTACCTGAGTTGGGATCCCCAGAAATCACACAAAAGTCAGAAGCTATGGTGGGCTTCTGTAATCCCAGCACACAGAAGACTGGAAGGGAGGTAGAGTCTGGAGAATTTCCTGGAACAGCTCGCCTGATGAATGCATCAAGAAGAAGAAGACCAAGACTCTTCCTCAGAGGAAATAGAAGGCAAGATGTCCTCTGATCACCACACACACACACACACACACACACACACACACACACACGATGGCACATTCACACCTCTACTCATATGTGAGCATGCACACATACACACAAAAAATATTTTTAAAAAATCAAAAAGGTTATAGGGCTGGAGAGATAGCTTAGCAGTTCAGGCGCTTGCCTGCAAAACGTAAGAACTCCTGGTTGAATCTCTAGGTCCCACATAAGCCAGATGCACAGCGACACAAGTGCACAGTGTTGCACATGCACACAAGGGGGTACACACATCTGGAGTTCATTTGCAACAGCTGAAGGCCCTGGCATGCCCGTTCTCTCTCTCTCTCTCTCTCTCTCTCTCTCTTCTCTTTCTCTCTCTCCTTTTCTCTCTCTCTCAAAAAATAACAATAAAAAGGTTACATACTATCGAAATCCAACTCTGCCATATTCTAAAAATGGCAAAACTATAGAGATGGTAACAACAACAAAGATATCAGTGGTCACCAGGGTCTGGGGGAACGAGGAGGGAATAAGTGCAGAAGAGGATGTAATGACTCTGTCTCCCACTGGCTTGGTGGATAGATGCATTCCACAGCTGTAAATCTATGTAGGCTATGCACCACAGGCATTGACCAGGGTAAACTGTGGAGATGTGGACAGTGACAGAAACCACACGTTTAAGCAGATCTATGGGTACACTTCTGCTCAGTTCTGCTGTGAACCTGCATCTGCTCTCAAAAGCAGTCTGTTTGAAAAAATGGGAGAAAGGAGGTAGTTATGGATGGGCTTGGCCTAGTCAAGTGACCCTGGGAGGAAGGTCCCAGCTTTCCTTAAATTGTACGTGCACACTTGTAGTTACAGTGATCTCCCCTTCTATCCTTAAAGTGCCAGTACATACATTCCACCAGCACCCCAGGGAGCCTGGAAGGGCATCATTGCATACTCAAGAATGCAAATGGGAATGCAACTTGACAGACACCTTGACTAGAAGGTGGTCTGGGAAGATGGCTCAGTAAAGTGCTTGCCTCACAAGCATAAGTATCCCAGTTAATCCTCAGGAGCACGTTCCTGTAGTCCCATAAATGAGATGGTAGAAACAGGTGTATCCTTGGAGCTTTCTGGCCAGCCAATCTAACCTAGTTGGTGAGTTGCAGGCCAATGAAAGAGCCTGTCTCAAAAAAAAAAAAAAAAAGTAGATGGTGTCAGGCATGTTGCTGCACGCCTTCAATCCTGGCACTTGGGAGGCAGAGGTAGGAGGATCACTGTGAGTTTGAGGGCAGCCTGAGACTACATAGTGAATTCCAGGTCAGCCTGGGCTAGAGTGAGACCTTATCTTGAAAAAAAAGGTAGATGGTACCTGAGGTACAACTCCTGAGATGTGAGATGTCCTCTGACCTGCACACACACACACACACACACACACACACACACACACACACACACAAAATATATATAGACTAGGAGCTGGGGAGATGGATCTTCAGTTAAAGGAGCTTGATTGCAAAGCCTGCTGGTGGTGGTTCAATTCCCCAGCCACCCATGAAAAGCCAGATGCCATAAGTGACACATATGTCTGGCATTTGTTTGCAGTGGCAAGAGACCATAGTGTACCCACACTACACACACACACAAACACACACACACACATTCTGGTACAAGTAAATAAGTAAAATATTTTAAACATATAAAATAAATTAAAATGGCAAATATGGCAAATTTTACATCAAGTATTTTAATGCAATTAAACTTTTTGTGGAAGGAGGCTATCAAATAATGTATGTTCAATTGCTCAATAAGCAGATAATAAAATGGATAGTTCTGTTTCTGTATTGAAAGTAGACAGAAGAAATCACATGCCCTTTACTTCAGTGGATCAAAGACTGTGATGCTTATACACAAGCCTCCAGTTCTAGGGTGGGGGAAGGGAGTGAGAAAGAAGCCTTTTCAGGATTTATTATGGTCTGTTTTCCAGGAAGCAAATCATCTGCCATTTTACCTCTGAAATGTTTGCACACCAGCTTTGCAAAGACAGGTCTCTGATCTGTGTTCCCTGAAGAGACCTTACAGGTATCTTTGGCACTAAATCAAGCTCAGTCTAAAACAATCGTCACATAAGGGGATTGCTTT
Organism: Orientallactaga sibirica; assembly: GCA_036365145.1. NCBI lineage: Eukaryota > Metazoa > Chordata > Mammalia > Rodentia > Dipodidae > Orientallactaga > Orientallactaga sibirica. The sequence goes on from JAEOAD010000982.1 coordinate 5,725,771, forward strand.
TGAGAGAGCCAGGGACCACCTGACTGCCAGAAACCACTTCTTGAAAAGTTTTTTTTTAAAAGCTGTCCAAGTTGGGATTAATGAACTCTTTGAAAAGATAAAATATACATTTTTAAAAAATGCTAGATCTTTGTATAATAACTAGTTCCCTGGAATGTGTACAGATTATTCCTCTTAGAAGTGTTTATCTGGCCATCTTGGTAATTGTTTTTATTTCTCATCAAAGAGTTTCCAAAAGACACAATGCACGCTGAACAAAATAATGATAATCATCATTTAATGTACTCAGGGAAATCCTAAAATCCCTAAGAGAAAATATAATTATATGAGAGTGCTGCCCTAGTGTTGTTCGCTTTATTTTGCCAGACACATATTATCTCTTTGCTTTGATTTCCTACCTTGTCTTGTTCCTCAGGAGAAATGAGTTGGGGGAGAAAAAAAAGCTCACACAATACACACCTGCTGCTTGTTATTTCAATTTCTCATAATATTTGTAGTGTTTGCTCTGTTAACATCACAAAAGCAGTAAGAAAGCTAATAAATATTGAATAGCTCTACCGCACAATACACACATCATGAAAATCACTTTTTAAATTGTTTTATCTACTTCACACTCCCAATATCACATGTAGCAGAAAATTTCTTGGCTGATTAAATAAAATGTCTGCATTGTTTGGCCTCAGACAGAGATTAATTTTTAAATATGGCTTAACTTAACTTAAAGATGGCAATCTTAATGCATGTATTTACACCTACTCCCAGAGCTGGCTCAGAGGGCAGCCAGTCACCATATTGCCAGGCTGCTTAAGCATCCACATGGAGAGCCCACATAGGAAGTTTGGGGGGGGCCACTGGGGAAATGGATTGCTCAGCAAGCTCTCAGATAACTGGTCAGTAAGACCGAGTCTCAAAGTCACCAATAGTGCTGAGGTATTCTGGCAAGATTAACACTACAGTCTTTTATAAAATAGTCAACCAAATGCCATGCCACTACTTTATAATGGAAAAAAGCATACTGCGAAGTCATCCCACATCCAAGGTCAAAAGCAGGGATGGAATAAACCAGAGTGTATGATCAGGACATAAGAATCACGGATCTTCCTAGAAGTTTGCTTCCCACTGCTGGAATATAGAAAAGAACCCACATATTCACTTCACAGCCTACTGTTTAAAAATATAGACTCTGGAGATGATTATAAAGCTTTTTTGTGAGCCGGACATGGTGGCGCATACCTTTAATCCCAGCACTGGGGAGACAGAGGTAGGAGGATTGCTGTGAGTTCAAGGCCACCCTGAGATTACATAGTGAATTCCAGGTCAGCTTGGGCTAGAGTGAGACCCTACCTCAAAAACCAAAAAAAAAAAAAAAGTTTTTGTGTATGTGTGTGTGTGATGTGCATGTGTGTATGCATGTTCATATTGTGTGGGTGCACATGCATGTATCTGCATGCATGTGGCAGCCAGAGGTTGATGTCAGATATCCTCTTCAGTCACTCTCTTACCTTACAGTAAACACAACAAATCATCTCTTTTCTTTTGAGTTTCACTGAAACCCTTGACAAGTTGCTAAATATCTCTGAAGCTAGATTTTCTTTTCTACAACATAGGGAAGATAATTCCTTTTATGGGAGGTTCTGGTTTGTGGAAAGTTTATGGCCAAATTGAGATATGCTCCCACAACATTGCATTAGTTACTTTTCTTGTGGCTGTGACCCAAAAATAAAAACTGACCAAAAAACAACTTACAGAAGGAAGGGTTTATTTTTGGCTCACAGTTTGAGAGTACATTCCATCATGGCCAGAATTCACAGTGGTGAGAGCATGAGGCTGGCTGGTCATGTTGTGTTTGTGGTTGGGAAACAGAAGCAATGAATGCTGGAGTCCATCTGGCTTTCCTGCCCCTTTTCCCTTTTATTCAGTGTGAGTGCCCAGTCCATATTTATAGTGGGTCTGCCATCATTAGTTAACCCCCTCTAGAACAGCCTTCACAGATGTGCCAACAGGTGTATCTCCTAAGTGATTTGAACTATCACAAACAGGAGCACTCCATCAATGAAACTGGCGATGATCCTCCAGGCTTCTCAATGAAAAGCCAAAAGGAGATTAAGTCACATGCTCCTCTGTGGGGTCAAGAGAAATAACACCGAGTTTTTCCTTAAAATCCCACAAAACTTGAATAAGGATAAAGAACACACAATTCAAAAAGAAAAGGTAAGTACACTGCAAAATTTAAAAAAAAAAAAAGTATGAAAGCAGTGACACTGAAAGTTGGATAACAATGGAGAAATGACTGTGACCTTCTGAAAGGAGAGAATGGGACGTCCACACCAAAACCAGAGAAGATGCTACTCAAGCAAAGCGGTATTCTTCTGCAGGAGGGAGCTCAGTGATACAGGCCCACAAGTGCTCTTGAGAAGTGAATGTGAAGATGAACTCCAGAGCTGCAGAGACGGCTGTGTGGGTAAAAATGTTTGCCGCACAAATAGGAGGACCTAAGTTTGATCCCCAGTATCCACGTAAAAAGCCAAGTTGGCCACAGATACCTATAACCCCACCACAGAAGGGGGCGGAAACAGGAAGATCGCTGGAGCTTCCTGGCCAGCCACTCTAACAGAGAAATGGCTTGAGCTCCAGACTCAGTGACAGGCTGTGTCTCAGGGAGTTAATGTGGAAGAGCAATGGAGACAGTCACCTGACATCCTTTTCAGGCATGAGTATATGGTACACTCATGTACACACACACACACACACACATACACACAAGCAAGATGAACTCCAGACCAATTAGAGGACACAAAACTAATCCTCATGAACATTGGCCAAACAGACAAGACACAGAGAACTGGTGTCAGGAGAACAAGTATATAGCAATAGTGAGAAGTTTTGTTACATAGCATAATATCACTGTTACATACATCATCACAGCACGACAATAATATGATGGTGAGGAATACCACAAGGCAAGATGGGAACAAGTGCGAAATGTCCTAATTTCATACCAGAAACTCAATTACCATTATCTAAAACTGAAGAGTGTAAGGCAAAGATAGGTAGCTAACTTCTTGATATTATTCATCCTTAATCTTGGGGTAATATGTTAGGAGCTATTATGTTTTGCAAAGGACTGGGATAGGGACAGGTATTTGAAGGCTAGTTAATTTCAAATAATTTTCATTTCATTCTACTAAATCAAAGAAAATTAACTTCAATTCTTGCATAAATCTGGGTGCATAATATAATATATCAAAATATAATCATTTTTAGGCAACCACCTTTCTATCTTTACCTCCAACCTTCTTTCTGAACCTGGACTTTGAAAAGTATTTAGTATAATGGTCACCTGCCATGAATGGTGTTTACCCCTTGTTGGTGGGAATTGGAGTTGGATTTTTAAAAAAATTTTATTTCGAGGTAGGGTCTCACTCTAGCTCAGACTAACCTGGAACTCACTCTGTAGTCTCAAGTTGGACTCGAACTCAGTGTGATCCTCCTACCTCTGCCTCCTGAGTGCTGAGAATAAAAGCATGTGCCACCACACCAAGCAGATTTTTAAATTTTTATTTGTGGAGTTTTGTATCTCTTTATCTTTGTAGCAAGGTTGGCACATTTTAATACAAGGGTGAAAAAGTCCTCTTGGCTTCTCATGCTCAGCTAGGATCAATCAGTTCTTTTGTGGCCCAAGTACTGCTCTAACAGTGTACTTTAGAAGAGAAGCTGGGATGACTCAGAAGGCACCATAGTGCTAAGAAGAAAGGACGGAGGAGTGTCCAGCACTGAAACATCTCTATCACACCTTCCAAGGCTCAGGGTCCATTGCAGAAGAGGTAGCGGAAAGAATGCAAGAGCCAAAGGAAGGTTGGGACTCCTTACAATGCACTCTTCAAGACACAAAATTGCCTGGATATCCATGACCTCACAGTGCCTGGTACTATGTACACAAGACCCTCATAATAGGAGGAAAAGATGATGACATCAAAATAAAAGAGAGACTAATTGAGAGGGGGAGGTAATATGATGGAGAGTGGAGTTGCTAAGGGGAAGGTGGAGAGTGGAATTATCATGGTTTATTGTCTATAATTATGGAAGTTATCAATCATAATAATAAAAGAAGAAGAAGAAAAGCTGTCTTGATCTCATTTACTTTTGCTCTCTATGAAAGTCCAACTCTGGTAAATGCTCAGGCCAACTTGCTTACTGTCTTTAAATACAGTCAAGACAAGCATGTAAAGTACAGAGATGGGTTTGGAGGTGAGTCTTATTTTTTTCTCTCTACTACCTACCTACTAATTAGAAGCCAATTTCATAATGTATATAGATAGGTGATACATGGATAGATATACTATATGGGAGAGAGAGGAATTTCAATTGTATTCTAAGAAAATTCTTGCTATTACCAGCAATCTGTTTCCACTTCTTTATCTTCCGCACAGAGCTTCTATTCTCTCTGAAACTAGAGCAAATAAGTAATTTGTCCTTATGCACTTTGTTAACTTTCACACAAACAAAAATCTGCATTGAAACATTTTTTAAAGTGCATAGTGCTTTGTGTCAATAAAATTCAATTTATAGCCATCATCATCAAAAGCCAACTTCCCTTTGATGTGCCAGAAGAGGCTGTCAGCCACAGCCATGATGGCTCGGTGTTTGCCAGGTAAGCTCCCTTGGAGCAAGTAGGAAATGGTGATTTCTGCAGAGAACAGAAGGGATCGCTGCATGGCTGAGAGCACTCTTGAATTATTGCAGCACTTGAATGTTGAAGCAGCCAGAGTCTGGCAAGGTCCTGACCTGTAGCAAACTGCAGTTCTGAGGTAATCAAAGAAGCCTGTATGTGTCAGGAGATTGCAAATGGAACCATGAGTGACAACCTAGGAAAGTCACTGAGAGGAGATTCTGGAAGCTTGTTCCTCTGGAGTTTAAGAGTTGAACAGGAACTGGGTCAAAGGGCAGCCTGTGTTTGCTAGTGAGGTCACTGTGAGTCTCAGTCCTAGGAGTCCCGTGATGACCGCCACTCCCTCCATTCCTCACTAAATATTTTAGGTCACAGTGATTGAAGTGTTCCCCATGATTAGTGACTTCATTAGCAGTGCTCAGCTAAGCAACAACTTGCATGAGCTGTCTCCATAGTCACCTGTTGTTTTACAATAATGTACGAGGATATTCATGGCCTCGTGTGGTGCTCAGAGAAAGAGAAAGAGGGATGCTTTCGACAGCATTTACGATGCTAACAGGGTGAGTGTTTGCACGAGACGTTGTTAGACCTACTTGTCTAGAACACTTGCTACAATATTATGATCAAGAAAATGAACCCCCTCAAATGGATTGATTCATTTATGAAGGTTACAGAAAGAATTTCATGCTAGGGCAATTCATGTCCCACTCCACCCTCACAAACCCATAACAACTGTGGAAAGTTAACCTTAAGTATAGTATAGAGAGGGAGAGAACAGGAAAAGTTTAGTAAGCGTAGACTAGAAATGTATCTCTGAGGTATCAATAGCAGTTTTACATATATGTGAGTGTGTCATTTCTGCTGGTAGTTATGTCTGAGAAATCACTGGACTTGGTATACCCTTTTAGCTTTTCCTGGTACTTGACTGTTCTTGCCTTCCACATCCAACCCTCCAGCTATCTTTTTACGCCACAGTAGAATTTGAAAAGTTCATTGTCAAAGTTCTAGAATACATACCTGTTAAAGTAACTCTTTCCAAGAGTTTCCACCTTAAAGCAATGAAAGTGTACGGTTTATTTTCTGCACAAAGAAAACTGTTCAGAAAACATTTGTGGAATTAATTGGGATAGAATGCTCTTGTATTCATTTTCCAGCTGAAATATTTTTCCCTTTGTTTACAGTGCTGGGAAGTGAACCCAGGGCCTTGTGCATGCTAGGCTAGTACTCTACTATTGATCCATAGCCTCAGCCCATAGTCAAGATGACGTTACATCCTCAAAGACAGGCAAAGAAAGCCTAATTGCTGCCTCTGCCTACTGGATGTGTGAGCCTCCAAAAAATAATTCCACTCAGCCTGACTCCTTCCCCCTGGGGCTAGCCTGATAGCTTCATTAGCCCACTTCTCAGGTAACCTGGCTCATGGTTTTGATACACAGCAATCATTCTCAAAATGTGCACATTGAGCAGGAAGTTAATGGGTCTTACAGGATAAAGGAAATTGTGTTCTAATGACTTTGGTAGACAGAGACAAAATTAAGTGGGTGTCTGTCCTATGGATTTTCTTGTTAAATATGCCACAGTGCATTTGTGATGTTCCAGAGGAAAATATGTTCCTGGGTGTTTCTCTAAGGATTTTTTTTTAATTTCATACATGCGTACAATGTCTTTTGGTAATATTCATCCTTCACTACTCTCTTATCCCCTCCCACTGAAGCCTTACTCTTCTCGCCAGCCCTCCTTCTATTTTGATGACTGCTTTTTTGAAATTTTATGATTCACTGAGTTTAATTAGGGTTGCTTGCATGAGCATGGGTGGGGAGGTTATTTGCTCGAGCACAATTAACTTAGTAGCAGCTACACCACTGAAGAAAATCACTCCAATACCCCCAGCAACTATTAATTGCCAATAACTCCTTGGGGAGGGGTGGTCTCATGAGCCCCTCCCCCATCCATGATGGAATGTCATGGGCCCGATCTTGTGCAGGAAAGCACAATTGCTATGAGTTCATGAGTGCAATGGCCATGTCATATCGGGATGACAGTGTTCCACAGTACTCCTCCTCATCCTCTGCCTCTTATATTCTTTTGGCTCCCTCTTCTATGATGGTCCCTCATTTAGAGCTGATGCATCTCTAAATTAGTCTGTCTTGGCTCAGAGCACTGGAGGGCAGATCTTCAGCTGTGGGCTGCCAAAGAAGTGAATCATTGTCTCGGGGTGGGGTCACTGTGGCATTAAGTAGCCAGGTTCTTCCTTCAACAAGCTCTGCTGCTGTCGTGTGCAAAGATTAATGACATCATCCACACAACGCATCAATACATCTGAACTACACTCCAGTCTTCAGAGGCTCTCAACCCTTACCCTTCCCTACAGGCTGATGTCAATGATGGAACCTCGCTGCAAGGCTGCAGCTGACTAGTCTTCCTGGGCAGGGCTTTCCTCCCCAACACCTCTGACACTTGAAGCTGGATAACTATCCACGTGAGAGCTGTCCTGATAATTGCAGCATCCCTGGATTCTTCCCACTCAATGCCAGGAGCATTTCTCACCCCAGGTTGTGAGAAGCAAAAAATGTTTGCAGACATTGCAAAGGACCCGTGGGGAAGGAATTGGCCTCTAAGAAATATGGCTCTAATGGGCATGTTGACTTGGAGACTCCACAACACCCAGCTGAAATGTTCTCAGGTTTATGCTATAACATGCTATTTTTCCCTTTCTGTTCTCTTTCACACATACTGGACTTGCACCACCTTGCAACAGCTCTCCCTGTCTTCGGTTGCTTACCAGCCCTTCCCCCTTCCCAGATATATTACTCCCTAAAAAATGGGACCACCAGCACTATGAGTGGGGGCATATTTGGAAAAGGAAACTTTGTAAACAGTTTTTGGGCAGAAGTGCCCTATGGTGGTGGATAATGCTGTATCCAGAAGCCATAAATTGTTACAGAAAACTTTCAGTGTCGGGGACAGGATACCTCCCAGTAAGTTGTTGGTCACAGAGGTTCCTGAGACCCCCAAACAATACAGACTATTACCAAGGCTGTTGGTTGCCTTAAAAAACTAGATGGTAAGACCCTATTGCTGAAGACACCACATGTTTTGGCTGCAGTACACTGAGAAATCAAGCTTGAGCAAAGTTGTAAGCTTCCTCCCCATTGACTAACCGTCATAGTGCTAGAAAGTGCTATGCAGACTGCTGGGGGAGAACAGTCATCAACTGGCTTAATCAGTAGTGGATACTGCTGTACACACCCTCCAACAGTGTTTGGATGAATGTGAAATGAACACACAACACGCAAAACGTGATCTAATGGAGGGTTACGGGGACGTACACTAGTGCTCCCCGAACTGACTGTACTTAGCAGCTTTTATTCAGGTTCAGGCAGTCAAAGCTATGGGGAGTCTGAGCATCAGACAGATCATGAGTTTGCATCAGATCAGATCATGAATTGTTTATGTTTGTCAAGGAATGTTTGGAGAACCTGTGAGTTTCTTGTCTCCAAGAAGCTCCACCCAAGGCACATAGTCTTATATGTCCTCAGGCTTAGTCTGTGCAAAGATTAGCCTTTTGCCTATTAGCACCCTGCAAAGCGATATGGCTAGCCAGCTAGGCAAAATGTGCCAACTGGTACAAGGGTGGCATGTCTGTTGTGGGGGAAACCAACTGTTCTCTGATTGGATTTGAGGCCCTCTCCACAGCAGGGAATTCTTCTCAGTACTGAAAACCTAGTCAAAAGCCTATGGCTGGGGATATCATAAGCCCCATGGACGGCGGGGGTGGGAGCTACTTCTGCTGTCTGGCTACATGGATATATTATGTCCATCAATTTATCCTCTAAATACTTTTATGCCCATATATTGGTGCTACTCTGATTTTTGGTTAGAGAAGCTTATCAGATGGCAGTAACTACTGAGTAGACTCAAAACCCACCAAAGGGGCCAGAGAGACAGCTCAGTGGTTAAGGCACTTGCCTGCAAAGCCTAATGATCCAATATCCACATAAAACCAGATGCACAAAGTGGCTCATGTATCTGGAGTTTTCTTTTTTTGCAGCAGCAGTAGCTGGAGGTCCTGACACCCCCATTCTCTCTTCTCCATGGCTTTCTGTGTGCAAATAAAGAAATGAAAATAAAATAAATTATGAAAGACAAACCCACCACCATGTTGAGAAGGAAGGACAGCGGAGTGGGTGTTCAGCACTAAATAAAACATCTCTGTGAAACCCCCAAGGCTCAGGGACTATTATGGAAGAGGGAGTGGAAAGAATGTAAGAGCCAAAGGAGTCCTTTGGAATGATGTCTTCTCGACATAAAGTGGCCATTGCATTCATGACCTCCTAGTGACTGGTGCTATCTACACAAGACCTTTATGAGGTTTAAAACAATGATGACAGGGCTGGAGAGATGGCTTAGTGGTTAAGTGCTTGCCTGTGAAGCCTAGGGACCCGGGTTTGAGGCTCAATTCCCCAATACCCACGTATGCCAGAGCACATGGTGGCACACGCATCTGGAGTTTGTTTGCAGTGGCTAGAGGCCCTGGTGCACCCATTCTCTCTTTCTCTCTCTCTCTGTCTTTCTCTCTCTCCCTTTCTCTGTCTCTAATAAGTAAATAAATAAAAATAAAAAATTTTAAAAATGATGACATCAAAAGAGAAGACTAGCTGGAAAGAAGAAGGGTTCAGTGGGGGGGCCTTGCAGGAGGGGAAATAAATGAGGGTGATGGAAAGGGATTGTGCTCAGGGTACATTATATACGTGTGAAAATCGTTAAGAAAAAGTTTTTAAAAATAAATAAATATGCCAAGCCAGGTGTGGTGGTGCACACCTTCAATCCCAGCCCTCAAGAGGCAGAGGTAGGAGGACTGTGGACATAAGTTTGAGGCCAGCCTGTGACTACATAGTGAATTCCAGGTCAGCTTGGGCTAGAACAAGACCCTACCTTGAAAAGCCAAAATAAAAAACAAAACAAAACACAAGAGTATCCTAAGGGACTTGATGATCAAATAAGAATCTTGAGATGAGATTGTCTTGGATTTAGCGTGAACCCTAAGTTCAATGCCATTTGTCCATGTAAGAAAAAGGGATGGCTCAGAGGTGTGGAGGACAATAATATATGAAGATGAGCACAGAGCCTGGATGCAGCCAGGGGCCAAGAGCTGGAAACAACAAGCAAGGGGTTACTGAAGAGCCTCCAGAAGAAAAAAAAAAAAAAAACATTGGCATCACCTTCACTTCAGACTATTGTTTTCCAGAACTGTGAGAGGACAAATTTCTGTGGTTTAAGCCACCTTGTACATGGTCCTTTGTTATGAAGCAGCTCCAGGAAACAAACACAGACATGCCCTTGGATGCGTGCCACACCTCAGCCTGTTTGGGCATCTGCTTCTCAGAGACCTGAGCTCACATCTAGGCACCTATTGAATAAAAGGAGCCCTTGCAAGAATGACTCCAAGCAAAGGCGTGTGCAAGAGCTCCAGCAGATGGCAGTAAAGGCCAAATGAGGCATGCAAATTAGCTTGGGGCCACCATGGCCAGGGTACAATTTCTTGTCATCCTCCAAATGAGTCACATTCTTACCTGTAGCAATATCCAAATGCCTAAACCAGAAAATTACAAAATGACTCATTATGACTTGAATGGCAGGCAGGACCACTATGGAGGTCCCTACTATAAGTCCTCGTAAGAAGTGCTTTGAGGACTATGATGAATTCATCATCACCATCGCTTTGGCCCCTTCACTGGTATTGGGAAGCAAAGAAGAATGCATCTACAGGACAGGTTGTGACACTTTGTGTTTCTGGTCTCCAACTTGGGCACATATGCAAGTGAACTTTGGACACCCTATGAGAACTTTCACAGCAAGAATGTCCTGCCCATGAAGACAGCCTGACTCAGAAATGCCTTTTGCAGAAATATCCAGAAGAACTTCTCAAGTCATACATAATAAAGCAACATGGGCATCACGAGACCCCCTAGCCTTCTGTACAGTCAAGGGCCTTCTCACCATCTCCTGAGCCCATTTTTATCGGTGAAATGAAAATCTTGGATAGCTAAATTTGAAAGTCCCATCTAACCTGGAGATTTCACGAGCCTATGACATTTTTACTACATGACTATACTTTATGTGCACAAGTCACAGTAAGATCCAGTTCAAAACTCGACTGTTCAACTCAACTCAAAATTGACCTCCCAGAAGGTGAGCACAAAGGTGAAGTCAGTGCAGTCGGTGCTGTTGCCTGTGTCTAGGGCAGCTCTCTTGGAAGAGACACGGATCTTCAATTGTCTCAAGTGGCTTTCCCTAACCCAAGTTCTGGCTGTCTTCATTCACTATTCCTTGGACAGCCTTGTGCTCAGCCAAGCACCTCTGTGACCAGTTTTGACTTCCCTGGAAATAGTTGTATTTGATGAGATGGACACGTTCTGCAAAGATTCTAAGATGAGAAAATAGCAAATGATTGTTTTTCCTACATGCTTTTTTCACATCAGAGCCAAAGATAAGCATGAAGCTCAACAATGCACACTTTGGGTATCATGGCCTCTTAGGCCAGCCACGCTGGCTCTCATCTCCCCTTGCAGGAGAAAGAGGAATTTTATTTATAGTTTCAGAATCCCATTTGTCTGCATGTGAACTCCGGCTTGATAGCTTTTATTCTTCCACAACTTGATTTCTTAAGAGCGACACACTTTGCATCTCATTTTGAATCTGCTCTTACATGGATCAAAGCTAATGACACTCTCAGCGAGTGAAAGATACCATTTGCCAGCTCCGTCTTTTTTGAAGACAATTTGCTGAAGCCGATTTTAGGGGAGGCTGGGACGTAGGGGAAGTACTCCAACTCGTGTTGCTGTGGCAACTTCAGCACTTGCGGGGCTTCTGAGTGAGTACAATCTTACTTCTTAAAATATCATTGATTTCCACGGTGCAGAAATGCAATTAGGCAAGTCTGTAGAGGAGGAGCATTTTCTTTCATTGCCTTTGGGTGCTGGAAGGTGAGGCTGAGATGGAGTCTTTTCATAGACATAATCACAGTGGACTTTGAATAGGTATTTCAGGGGCACCTGGAGGGAGCTAAAGGTGGGGGAAGGCATGAGGTGTCTAGAGACTAGTGCTGTTGTTGCAGAATGGAAAATGAGCATTTGAAGTTAGGGTGTCATTATGAAGTCCTCTTCACCATACCCCTAAGGAAGTTCCCCAGCAAACCTGCTGAGTCACACTCGGTGGGGGTCGCTCTTTGCATGAAACACTCTTAAGTTGCACATGACAAGATTTGCAGCTCTGGCTTCTGACAAATGTCAAGCCTATCATGGTCACAGAGTAATCATTCTCTCCATGCAATGTGAAGTGCTCTCTGAATGACCATAAAGGCAGATGAAATTGGCATAGCAATACTCATTATTATGTACAATCAGTATAGTGGGATGAGGAAGATGGCTCAGCAGTTAAATGAAACTGCTTCCAAAGCCTTTCAGCACAGGTTCAATTCCCCCAAATCCATGTAAAGTCAAATGTAAAATGGCATGTGCCTCTGTGACCCCCATGACCCTATAGCAATGAGAGGCAGAGCAGGAGAATCCAAAGCTCATGGGTCAGCAGCTTTGGCATTTCCTTTGCAGCAGCCAGAGAGCCTATCTATCTCAAAGCAGGTAGAGCACAGAGACCACAAAGCTGCACCCCCACCTCCACATATGCACAGCAGCACATGCACCCATACACACATGCACACACAATTAAATTAATTTTGAAAACCTGAAATATAGATTCTAATAAGATATTGAAGGCCAGGCATGGCGGCGCACGCCTTTAATCCCAGCACTTGGGAGGCAGAGGTAGGAGGATCGCCATGAGAGTTCAAGGCCACCCTGAGACTACATAGTGAATGAATTCCAGGTCAGCCTGAGCTAGAGTGAGACCCTACCTCAAAAAACCAAAAAAAAAAGATATTTAAAATATTAATTTGTGTCTACATAACCATGAGACATGGAAGACAGCAACCTTAGCTTCTACATCCTTGTGACAGTTAATCTTGATTGTCATTTTGATTGGGTTTGAGAAGCATGTAGGAGACTGGTAGAGAACACCTCTTTCTTGCTGTCTTCTTTATTTGGTAGGGGGATGGGAAAAATATGTAGATTTATTATCTGAGGAAAGAAGACACATATTTGCAGTGGCTTCATGCATGCCAGCTACTGCATAATCCTTCTGCCTCTAGCATCTACGTGCCAGCATGACAGACATGTAATGCTATGGCTGGTACTCTGTACTTTAAATTCAGGAAAGTATACAGTCATGTATCTACGTCAAATTAACATGTTTGAGCACAGCACGGTAACGTACACTCATCGTTCCAAAACTTGGGAGGCCAAAGCAAGAGGATTGCTGCAAGTTCAACCTCAGCCTAGACTTTACAGTAAGTTCCATGCCAGCCAGGCTACATATCAAAAAAGAGGAGTTCATTGATAATCTGAATTAAATGAACATGTTTGGAATGTATAGTGAAGTTTTTTCAATACTTTACTTATCTATTGACTATTTATATTCATCCCTCAGTAGTCTCAATGCATTGAGTCCTACTCTTCCACACATAGCCAACATGGATACCAGAATCCAAGGATGTTCAAAATCCTTATATAAGTGCTTTTTTTGTGGGGGGGGGTCTGAGGTAGGGTCTCACTGTAGCCCAGGCTGACCTGGAATTCACTATGTAGTCTCAGGCTGGCCTCAAACTCACAGAAATCCTTCTACCTCTGCCTCCCAAGTGCTGGGATTAAAGACATGTGCCACCATGCTGGCCCAAACTCCTTATATAAAATGGTGGAGTGTTTACACAGCACCTACACTTATTCTCACATATACTTTCCATCATCTCTAAGCCACAATCACATATGATTACTTAATCCAATGTAAATCCTGTGTAAACAAGTGTTGCACTCTATTATTAAGAAAAATGTCTGTACATATTCAGCACAGAACCACTTTGTTTCAAATATTTTCGATCTGAGGTTGGTTGGCTCCATGAATATCTATATCTATTCCCTGGGTATGAAAGGTTGACTCCAGTTTGATGAGCACATATTAGTTTTCTATAATTTTAGCAAGCAAAAATGAACATGTACATCACAAGGCTGATCCTGGCGTGGGCTGGGAAGAACAGAAAGAAGGAAAATTTGGACATTCTTCTGTCAGATTTTCAAGACTAAAACTCAGGCCCCTGTAGAAACCCCTGTGAAATCCTACATGAGTGAAGGCCTTGTCATAGAATGAAGACTCTTTGCTACTCTTTGTCTATGGGTGGTACTGTACGTACACTGAAAATACTGTATGTATTTTCAGGACACTGCTTGCCTTTGAGTGATGAATCTGTATTCCTTTTTAAGAAAAATGGATCCAGGGCTAGAGAGATGGCTTAGTGGTTAAAGCACCTGCCTGCCAAGCCTAAGAACGCTTGTTCAATTCTCCAGGTTCCACATTTAGCCAGATGCAAAAGTGAAGCAAGGGCACAATGCCGCATTTGCCCACAAGGGGGCGCACGTGTCTGGAGTTCATTCGCAGTGGCTCTCTCTGCCTCTTCCTCTCTCTCTCTCTCTCTCAAAAAAGAAAATAATATATCCGGGGCTGGGGAGATGGCTAGGTGTGTAAAGGGCTTGCCTCCCAAGCATGAGTACCTGAGTTAGGATCTCTAGAACCTACATAAAGCCAGACGGTATAGCACTAGTGTCTGGAATCCTAGCATGCCTAGAGTGAGAAGGGAGGTGGAGACAGGCCAGCTAGCCTGATGAACTCAGTAGCAAACAGCAAGAGACTCTGCCTCAAACCACATAGAAGGTGAGGACTGACACCCAAAGCTGTCCCCGACCTCCACACACATGCTGTGGCACCCAAGCACACCCAAACTCAAACACATGAACACACATGCACAGAAAGACAATGAAACAGAGAGAGAGAGAGAGCACAAAGAAAATTATGGATGGGCTTGGGAGGTATAGCAGTGGCAGAGCACTTGTAACCCCAGGAAGAAAGGCAATCTTACCTAGGTCAGATGGACCAGGGACTCAAAAGTGCCACCCATGAAGACTGTTTGCAGCTCTAGTGTGTGTGTGTTTACCAGTTGTGGTGAGGAAGGACCACCTACCTCTGGATCACCTAGGGAGCTTATTATGCATGTGAATTCCTGGATGTCAGCCTGAAACCCTCTGACTCAGCATCCTGGATGCAAGCCAAAGTGTTGCCTGTTTAACAAGCTCCCTTGGGAATTCTTCCACGTACACTGAAAGGTGCAAACAGCACATTTAACTTTCTAGACATGAGAGGAACTGTGCACAAGGCTCAGGTGTCACTAAGTGTACTTGAATGTTCCTGCATAAAAAGCAGGGGCCAAAGAGTCTTTAAGGAAAGGCTTTTGTTATTAAATAAATAAACAAATAAAATATTTAGAGGGCTGGAGAGATAGCTCAGCACTTAGTTACTGTTTGCAAAGCCTAACAGCCCGGGTTTGATTCCCCAGTACCCACATAAAGCCAGATGCATGAAGTGGTACATGTGTCTGGAGTTTGTTTGCAGGAGGTCCTGCTGCGCCCATTCTCATTCTCTGTATCTCTATTTCTCTCTCTCTCAAATAAATAGATAAAAATATTGTTAAAGTGTTTAGAAGCTGTAGGGTCTTACAAACTCTTCCCCCATCCATGATAAAGTACTGGCAAGCTGAATCTTGTGCAAGAAACCACAACTGCTGTGAGTTCATGAGGATAACGGCTGTGTCATAACCAGAAAACAGTAGCCTTTCTCCCCATCCTTCTGCTCTTACATTCTTTCCACCACCCGCTCTGTAAAGTCCCCTAAGCCTTGGTGGGAGTGAATTAGATGCCATATTTGAAGCTGAGCACACAGCAGTCGTTTACTCTTGGCATTTTGTCAGCTGTACATCTCTGCATTAACCTCTGCCAATTGTAGTAAGAAACATCTGTGATCAAGGTTGCAAGCAGTACTAATCTATGGGAACAAATGTAGATATTTAGAAGCTAAGAACAGTATTAGATTCCTTTCTAGGGCCTATCTCCCTAGCCACAGGCTTTTGGCCAGGTTTACAGAACCAGGCATGAATTCCCTCCTTAATGGCAGCTAATAGGTGCTGGGGGAGGAAGAATCATGTAAGTCACTGGTAAATTTCCCATTCCAAGTAAATAACCTCCAACCCACTATCATGCAAGTAACCCTAATTTAACTAAGTGGGTATAAAAAAATGGTATGAAAGTAACATGGGGATTGATGGGAAAGAAGAAGGATGTTAGTAAGAGGGAAAGGGGGATAAGAAATGGGAATAAGAAATAGGGAAATAAAATCAAAATCCATTATATATGCCAGGTGTGGTGTCACATGCCTGTAATCCCAGCACTTGGGAGGCAGAGATAGGAGGATTGCTGTGAGTTCAAGGCCAGCCTGGCCCTACAGAGTGAGTTCCAGTTGAGCCTCAACTAGAACAAAACCCTACCTAGAAGAAACCAAAAGAAATATGTATTATATACCTGTATGAAAGGGTCAAAAATTAAAATAGACAGTAAAAATGTATAAGTGTTTGGAAGGTCCGCATTAAGATCTGCAGATTAGGATCTCCTCTGCGTGCTCGGAAAGGAATCCTTGGAGATTTTCTAACTGCTGCAGAAGAAGCGAGGGAGGAAGGAAGAAGGGGAGAAAGGAACTCAATGTTACCATGTGCAGAGCATGCAATGGAGTCATCTTCTCCATGCCTCCAGAAAGCACAGCCCAGCTAGCTGAGAGCTCCATGGGGACACTTCTCTGGCTGTGACAAGTATACCTTGGCAGGTTGATTTTCTAAGAGGAACGCCAGTGGAGCATGGAGGAGCACTGTCATCCAGCAGTCCCAGGAAGGTGTGTGTGAGCTCCAGCCACAGCTTCTGTGTGGTGGAAGATGCTGTCGGGAATGTCTTACATTTGTAGGGCTCCATAGCTTTTCTCCAAAAAGACGCTTCTTGTGGGTTTTCCTTAGGAAAGCCCATTTGTAGGGAACATACAATTGTGGAGGTGTTGTTTCGTAGGACATTCTGCAGCATATGGGTGTCGAATTCTTACGTGGAAAACATAAATGAGAAACTCAGTTCATTGTTTCAAATTGTCAGATGGTTAAAGGCAACTGGCTGGGAGTGAACAGCTCATGCATATGTAAAAATGTTTATACAAATTTATAAATGATCATAAATATATTTATATTGTTACTTCTACAATAATAAATTGTTTTTTATTTATAATAATAAATGATTGCAATAGAATATAAATATATTATATAAAGTTATAATACATTATTGAAATATAAGAAATGGGCTGGGAATGTAGCTCAGTGGTAGAGCACCTAGCATAAGAAGCCCTGGGTCAATCCTCAGCCCTGCACATATATGCTGCAGAAAGAGCTCAGTCAGTAAAATGTTTGCCTAGCAAGCATGAGAAGCTGAGTTCAATCCCTAATGCCTACATAAAATGCTGGGCATGGTGGAATGCACCTATAATCCCAGTGCTGGGGAAGAAAAGGAGGAGGATCCCTAAAGCTTGCCAGCTGTTGCAGTCAGGTTCACACTGCTGGCAGAAAACACCCAACCAAGAGCATCTTGTGGGAGAAAGGGTTTATTTTGGCTTACAGACTCCAGGGGAAGCTCCATGATGGCAGGGGGAAATGACGGCATGAGCAGAGGGTAGACATCACCTCCTGGCCAACATCAAATGGACAACAGGAACAGGAGAGTGTGCCAAATACTGGCATGAGGAAACTGGCTATAGCATCCACCACCACCAGGAGGCTTTAATTGCCAAATATCCATTGGATGGGGACCTAGCATTCAGCACACCTAACTTTATGGGGGACACCTGAATCAAATCACCACACTGGCCAACCAGTCTAGCCTAATTAGTGAGCTCCAGGCCAATGAGAGGCCCTGCCTCAAAGGATGGGGACCACATTCCTGAGAATGACACCTAAGGTTGTCCTCTGGCCTCCACATGCATGCACATACCATTTGTATGAGTACCTGCACACACATGAACACATGCACACACAGGAAAATGGAAATATGGACTGGAGTGATGACTCACTTCATAAAGCACTTATTACACAAGCATAAGGACCTGAGTTCAGGTCCACAGAACTCCCCAAACCAAAAACTAATGCCAAGCACGGTGGCACATATCTGTAATCTCAGTGCTGGTGAGATGAGCTACAGGTTCAATGAGAAGTCCTGTCTCAAAAAATAAGGTGAGGCGTGATTGAGGAAGACCTAGGATGTCAGCCTCTGGCCTCTACCTACATGCACTCATATGCATGTAAACATGCATGCATACCTGAATACACATAACACAAATACACATGCTAAAAGTGAATATATATATTTACTTATATTATAGGTTAATTGTATTTAATGTCTAAGGGTATATAATATATACATATAGATAGATAGGGAGAGAGTGTGTGAGAGAGAGGAGTTAAAGCAGGTTCTTGCTACTGTAGCTCCAGATGGCCTTGAACTTTTTTATGAGAGAGAGAGAGAGAGAGCATTGGTGTGCCAGAGCCTCCAGCCACTGTAATCAAACTCCAGATGCATGCACCACCTTCTATGTATGTGCGACCTTGCACATGTCACCTTGAGCATCTGGCTTACATGGGATCTCAGGAGTCAAACATGGGTCCTTACGCTTCACAGGAAAGCGCTTTAACTGCTAAGCCATCTCTCCAGCCCATCCTTGAACTTTTGGTTCTCATGTCTTCCAGCGCCACAATTAATACCCTCGGATGAGATTCTGACAAATCATCTCAGGGCAAAGTAGCACCACACTCAGCTTCACGTTTTTATTGTGATGCTACAGATCCAAGTGGTACTGGGGATTGGGGCTGGGAAGATGGCTCAGCAATTAAGGCACTTGCTTGCAAAGTCTGACAGCATGGTTTCAGTTCCTTAGTGCCCGTACAAAGCCAGATGCAGGAAGTGGCACATGTGTCTTAAATTTGTTTTCAGTGGCAAGAGGCCCTGGTGTGCCCATACTCACTCTTTCTCTCTCTCAAATGAATAAATAAAGCTTTTTTAAAAATTTAAAAGTAGTAATGGGGATAAAACCTGGAGCCTTAGTCATCTCATTGTCTATGCCTCCAACTAAATTTATAGATTAACACATAAATATATATTTTATAAATGATATCTATGTAATTTTAAGATATATATAAATATCACACATTATGAAAATCATATGAATTCATTTCATGTCTATAACATAATATGAACCTATTATGTTATGATGTTATTATAAATACTATATATAAATTGTATAATTTGTGTTTCATATATAAATAAAGTATATGTATCATGAATAAATATACATGTTGATTATATTAACCTATAAATTATCCATAGACATGTGTGAATAAACATATATTTAAATATTAATTTGAATATATTGACCTGACTTCTTTTATGAATGTCATGTCTGCTGAGTTCAGGTCATTTTGTTCTTCTGTTTTCTAAAGGGAATTAAAACATGTTGTGGTCTGTGTGGAGAAACTCACACAGGTGAAAATAAGAGCCACAGTGTGAAATAAGAACCCACTCTGCTCTGGAATGACTCATCATATTCTAGCCAGAGCAAACCCCAGGGATTCAGGAAACAGCCGTTGATAATCCTGGATGCTGCCTGTCCCCGCACTTGTATGTGAGACTCACTTTGAAGTGTGCTATGTCCCCAAGTGCAGGAGATGGAACTGAATTTCTGACAGTCAGCTAGTGAGGGGGATTGAGTCCTTCATGTCCCTCGCTTTTGTCTGGTTACAAATCACCCTGCTACACAACAGTAGATGCCACTGAGTGTGTGGCCATGTTTATCTATACAGGTTTGAGTGAAGAGCAAATGTGGCAGATTTTTTTCTTGCCTGTATACAGAACGGAATGAAAACATGAAATGAAGACTGTGTGCACCGTCAATGGCTTATTACTTGCTGAAACACAAGTGATCGTCCTCAGATAACAAGAGCATCGTCTCCACACACAGGTAAGGAAATATGGGAGGAAGCAAATTTTGCCCCAAATATCATATGTGAAATCCTACTATGAATGACTTCCACTCACCGAAAGTCGAAGGAATAATTCCACAGGATTTAAAAAATATTTTTTTAATTTATTTACAAGCAGAGAGAGAGAAAGAAGAGAGACAAACAGAGAGAATGGGCACACCAGGTCCTCCAGCCACTGCAAATGAACTCCAGACTCATGTGCCACCTGATGCATCTGGCTTACGTGAGTCCTGAGGAATCCAACCTAGGTCCTTTGGCTTCACAGGCAAATGCTTTAACCACTAAGCCATCTCTCCAGCCCTCCACATGATTTTTTTAAACAGATCACCTTCTGGTTGTGTGATGAAATGTTTGGCCCAAGTAGAAAATGCTCAAATGTTTTAGGAATGGTAGCTTACATGGACAAAATTGAAGAAGGTGTTGAGGCTGAACCAAAAAACACCCAACCAAAATCCAGATTTTGGAGAAAAGGCATTGTAATTTTTCACATACCTTAATAAAAACAGTAAGAACAAACTCACAATGAATTTATAGCCTCCCTGTTGTTGCTTATTCTTCTGTTTTTGCTTCCACATCAAATTTCATTGCAGCACTGTTCATAATGGCTAAATTATACAAGCAACCTAGGTGTGCAACAACAGAAGAATATATATACAGACTCTGGGGTCTTTTAGCCATAAAGAGCAAAGTTATGTTGCTTGCAAGAAAATAAATGCAGGACTCACTCTCCTGTTGCAGTTGTCTATCTGATGTTGGCCAGAAGGTAATGTCACCCTCTACTCATGCC
Organism: Orientallactaga sibirica; assembly: GCA_036365145.1. Taxonomy (NCBI): domain Eukaryota; kingdom Metazoa; phylum Chordata; class Mammalia; order Rodentia; family Dipodidae; genus Orientallactaga; species Orientallactaga sibirica. Next base: position 5,746,282 of record JAEOAD010000982.1, read on the forward strand.
ATCATTTTCCCTGCCATCATGGAGCTTCCTCTCAATTCTATAAGCCAAAATAAACCCTTTTTCCCCACAAGCTGCTCTTGGTCAGGTGATTTCTGCCAGTGACGTGAACCTGACTACAACAGTAATGTTGGTATGGAGGAGTGGTGTCATTTGCACCTAGACACCTGACTGTGTGGCTTTGGCCATTTCGAGCTGATTTTCAAGAGGAATGTGGAAGGATTTGAAAGCTTGGCCTAACAGATGCCTTGCAGTGCTGTAAGTAGAGCTTGATGGACTATTCTGGTCAGAGTTGGAAGACCTGAATGCAGCAAAAACTGAGGACTATGAGGTTTGGCTTATGAAGGAAAAAAAAAAAAAAGAAAATGGATAACATTGGAGATAATCATTTTGAGCAAATTAAGCCAATCTCAAAAATAAATAAATATAATATGCTATCTCTCATTTGTGGTTTCTGGATCGTATATAGGTACATAAAATCATGTAAATATGCACATATGGCATGAAAGCAGACATAAAACTGTCTAGAGGCACAGAGGGGACTAAGGAGGGGGAGAAGTAAGAAAAAGAAGGCAGAAGGTGATGGGGGAACATTCTCAACATACAATATATACTTGTGCAAAAAAAACTTTTAAAATTAAAGCTATTTTATTTAGTTAGTTAATGAGGTAGTTAGTTAGTTAATCAGTATTTTTTTTTTGAGGAAGGGTCTTGCTCTATCTCAGGCTGACCTGGAATTCACTATGTAGTGTCAGGGTGACCTCTAACTCACAGTGATCCTCCTACCTCTGCCTCCCAAGTGCTGGGATTAAAGATGTGCAACACAGGCTGGAGAGATGGTTTAGCCATTAAGGTTCTTGTCTGTGAAGCCTAAGGACCCATGTTCAACTATCCAGGTTCCATGTAAGCCAGACACAAGATGATGCAAGTGCTCAAGGTCACACATGTGCACTAGGTAGCATACACATCTGGAGTTTGATTACAGTGGCTAGAGGCCCTAACGTGCCAATTCTCTCTGTCTGTTTTTTCTCTCTCTCCCACTCTCGCTCTCCCATATACAAAAAAGGCCAATCTGTTGGGCTTGCCTCAAAACAATTTTTTTTTAAAAAACAGATGTGCAGGGCTGGAGAGATGGCTTAGCGGTTAAGGCACCTGCCTGCTAAGCCTAAGAACGCTGGTTCCAATCTCCAGGTCCCACGTTTAGCCAGATGCAAAGTGTCGCAAGGCACAATGCCGCACTTGGCCACAAGGGGGTGCATGCATCTGGATTTCATTCACAGCAGCTCAGAGACTGCTAGCACACCCATCTCTATCTGTCTCCCTCTCCTCCCCCTCTCTCTGTCTCTCTCCAAAAATAAATAAAATTTTAAAAAAGATGGGCACCACCATGCCAGGCTTTTATTTTTATTTTAAAAAATTGTTATTGATTTGAGAAAGACAAACAGATAGTGAGAAAGAGTCCGACAGAGAGAAAGTGAGTATGTGCTGCCACCACGAATGAACTCCAGAAACATGAGCTACTCTGCATGTGGCTTGACACGGGCACTGGGGAACTGAACCCAGGATGTCAGGCTTTACAAGCAAGCACTTTTAACTATTGAACCAACTCTCTAGTCCCAAAAACATTTTTTTAAGTAACAGCAATAGGACTGGAGAGATGACTTAGCAGTTAAGGCACTTGCCTACAAAGTCAAAGGACCCAGATTTGATTCCCAGAACCACGTAAGCCAGATACACAAGGTAGTGCATGTGTCTGGAGTTCATTTGCAATGGCTGGAGGACCTGACCAACCTATTCTTTCCTCCCCCCCAGTAAATAGATAAAAAAATTTAAAAACCATAAAATGTAGCAGCAATAAAGCAAGGAATGGTAGTACATGCCTCTAATCCTAGCATTCTGGAGGCTGGGACAGGAAAGTCATGGGTTTGAGGCCAGCTTGGGCTGTATAATGAGTTCTAGGACAGCCTGAACTAGGGTAAGTCTTTATCTCTAAAAATGGGAGAAAGAGGAATAGCATCATCAACAATAAAGACTGATAATATCTGACTTTGAGTATCACATGCAACATGTATGTAGAGAAATCAGTTCACATCCACTACTCATGATTCAGCTTTTTAAAAAGATGATTTGGTTTTAATGCTTTCAGAAATACTTATAAGTACATGAAATGAAAAAAAATTATGAAGTAATATGAAAAAGTTTATTATTGGCCAAGTATGATGGCTGAGACAGGAGAATCATGGGGCTAGAGCCAGCCTAGACCACATAGCAATACCTCCAAAAATTAATTGTTCATTTGCTTCATTACTCCTCCAGCCATATGACCTTTGAAATAGTGAGAAGAGGGGAAACTTGTTGAATTGGCAATTAATTAAAGGTCATATGGGCAAAATTGCTTGGGTTTTATATCCAAAATTCTTCCATCTGCTCAATGCTATTGATTTTTTTGAATCATACTCACTTTGCTTTTCTACATCTTCTAAACATTCTGCAATAAACATATTAATTTTTAAGAAACCCTACTACTTGTAGGGGGAAAAATCTACAACACAACATCCCTCTTTCCACAGAGCTATAAAAACCTACAGTTGAAAGAGACATAGGAAGTCACTCAATCCAATCTTCCTGGTAATTAAGTTTTGCAATATCTCTCACTTATTATTGTCACGACAATAAAAAAGCTGATGTGTTAAAATTTTAAATATCTCTTCTGAGAAAGGCACTATCTAGAGAATGAGAAGCAAAAAAATCTTTACAAAAGATTCTTCATGTCAGGTTAAAAGAGGAGATTTTTCAAGTCAAGGTACATTGTGCGCACCGTTCCTCATAAGTACTCTATGTGGCCAATTGGTGGAGGCTTTGGGAACTATAACAGCACCTCTTCTGTCATTGCTCATCTTGTCCTACAATGCTGCCGACCTTCATTATGCTTTCTTCTGTAACATCCAGAGGTGTTATTGCATTTCCTTATCCTGTTTCAGTAGGCATGGGTAGAGGATAAGGGACAATGTATCTATCTTCAAATACTTTGAAATTAAAATATAAATGTGAGATAACTATATATGAGTTTCCTGTCACTTCTATAACACAATACCACACATTTTGTGACTTGAAACAACACAAGTGCCAGGCGTGGTGGTATACACCTTTAATCCCAGTACTTGGGAGGCAGTGGTAGGAGGATGGCTGTGAGCTTAAGACCAGCCTGAGACTACGTAGTGAATTCTAGGTCAGCCCAGGCTAGCTGAAGGCCCTACCTCGAAAACTAGAAAATCACACCAGTCCTTTACCTTACTCTTCTAGCGGTCAGAAGTCCTGGTCAACACTTTTGTGGGGCTCATTCCAATGGGAGAAACTGTTTCCCCTGGCTTTTCTCATTCCTAAGTATTTGGCTCCTGGACTCACTCTCTTCCCTTGCCTTTCCTGCTCTTTCTCTCCCTCCCTCCCCTCTTTCTCTCTCTCCCCAACTCTGTCCTACTGCTATTGCCAAATGTCCTCTGGTCCTGACCCTCAGCCTCTGCAGCAGTCAAGATTCTCTAGAGAATAAAAGCAATATAATATCATCTAGCTGATGTTTGCGGAGAGCGGCAGGGGAGGCAGACACACTCAGGATGAAAAGAGCATGGGTGAATGTACACACTGGCTTCCTCTTTCTAATTTCCTTCCACCTGGGCCCCCAGCCAAGTGCATGGTGCAACATATATCCTGAGAAGGTCTTTCCCTCAGTCAGTGTCTCACATGTCACTCCTTTCCAGGAAGCCACCAAAGGCACACTTCAACATGCATTTTGCAAGTGCTAGACATCTCTTAATCCAGCCACAATGACAACCAAGACCAACCACCACAGCCTTCTCCCTATCAGGATTCTTGTAATTAAATTGGACACACCCAGATATGTACCCTAAGATAACCAAACTCATCTTAAAGTCCTCAAATTAGCCACAGCTGCAACATTACCTATTCACATGTCTCAGGAATTAGGACATAGACAGCTTTATCGTGGGGAGAAAATAATTCTGTCTAGCACACTGAAGAAACCCATCTCAAACCAGAATTCTAGGCTCTAAAGAACTCTCTGTGTTATTTACTCACAGACACCGAGGGTCAAATAGCAAGTCCTGGACCTCACAGTCCTTTCCTTCTAAGGAAACCCCACATGGCAACAGAAACATCTAGCTGTGGAGGGTAGACCTGAGATCCCAGAAATGTTGTTAGCATGCTAGTTCTGGGCCAGGGTTATGTACTAATGCCACGATCCACTGAGAGATGGTAAGAATCCTGACCCATTCTCCACTTTCACACTTGCTAAAGAAATGACTCATTTAGATGAATCTGTGACTTTCAGTAATAAGAAATCCCCACTACTCACTGAGGCCTTCGTGCCCCACAGTGACTACCATAACCCCACAGAGAGGGCCCCCAGGGTAACAGGAGTTGGGGTGAGGGGACAATAATGTACAACCTGTTATAATATATATGAAATAAAAAATTTTAAAAACCCAGAAATCCCCACTTTGGAATTTCTGTGCCATTATCAAGGTTATGTATTATTGACAATTTGGATAATGTTTCATCTGCTTTACAAAAACTACAGTAACAGTTACAGACCATGGCAGACACCACCGGGTCATTTGTGAACAGCTTTCGAAATGGATTTCTAGATCTTCCTGGTGAAAGAGAATCATGCCTGTCATTTCTGGTAACAGTAACTCTGCTAATTTTGAGACCTTGTGTACGCTGTTATTTGAAGTTTACTCCTCTTATAGTCAGCAAACACGCAGAGGGTCCTGCGGAAATCTAACTCCATATACTGGGTCCCCTCAATCAGCCTCCAAGGCCAAACATACAAGAATGGGAACCCCAAGGAGCTCCAGTTTACTCAAGGCCCACGTTTCCCTAACATTTTGCGTTTAGTCTTTCTCCCCAGCATTTTCTTTCAGTACTGTGTTCCAGCACTCTACCAATGCACTTTTGAGGTTTTCCTTTCCTAGAATTAAGATTCCTGGAAGGATTACCCTGAACTTGGCATTGTGATTGGTTAGTTCAGCCTCCAAAACTTGGCACCACGGTTGGTAAGCTCAGCCTCCATTCAGAACCTATAAATGATCCAAACTAGAGTCTCTGGGTGGGCTTGACCCACTCCTGCCTTCTTGTGGACAAGAACTCTGCATAATCTCTCCTCTTTCCTTCTCGTAATCTAATAAAGTCTCTCTAAACTCTGAGATTAGTAAGAGACTTTGGCTTAATTAAGAATGGGCAGCCTGATGTCCCCAAAACATTACAGGCTATTGCCAAGGATCTTGGCTGCCCACCAGAACAAGGTGGTAAGCCCATATTGCTGAAGACTCTACATGCCTGGGCTGCAAGTCACTGAGAAAATGAGTTTGAGCTGAGCTAGAAGCCACCTCCCTATGGATAACTTTTCTCACCCAACAAGCTGTATAACTCTTTCCAGTGTTCTGACAGCTAAAGTGACCAATGGTCTTAACCATCAGTGGACCCTGATGGCTGGGTATGCCAAATGTACCAACTGGTGTAAGAGAAGCACATCTGTTATGAGAGAAACCATTTACTCTCTGATTGGATTTGAGGCCCACTTCACAGGACGGAATTCCTACCTGACACTGAAAATCAAATGAAAAGTCCATGGCTGGGGAAGTCAAAAGCCATGGGTGGAGGACTACCATTGTTATCTGGCTAACTTGATATATTTTGCCCACCGAAATGCCCTCTATATACTTCTGCTTATGTCCATATATTAATGCTACACTCATGTTTGTTTAGAGAAGCTTCTCTTTTCAGATGGTGGTGACCACTGGGGTGACTCAAAACTCACCAAAGTGCAGAAAAGGAGGGAGAGTGGAGTGTTCAGCACTAAGTAAGACATCTCTATCACACCGTCCAAGGCTGAGAGTCCGTTGTGGAAGAGGTGGTGGAAAGAACATAAGAGCCAAAGGAAGGGGAGCCCTTCTCACAATGCTGTCATCCAGACACAAAGTGGTCTTGATATTCATGACCCCACAGTGGCTGGTACTACCTACACAAGACCTGCATAATAGGAGAGAAAAAATGATGACATCAAAATAGAAGAGAGACTAGTTGGAGAAAAGAAAGGATTAAATGGAGAAGGGATTTGAGAGGGAGGAAATGGGGTTTGTGGGAGGGATCATGATCAGGGTTCATTGTTTATATTTATGGAGGCTGGCAATAAAAAAGTTTAAATTTTTTTCAAAGGATGAGCAGAAGACTGATGGAGGAGAACACTTGTTCCACTCCAGCCACCACAGGTGAGCACACCATACCACAGGTAAGCTCACAGGACACATACATGAGCATACACCACATATAATGCACACAGAGAGAGACACAGAGAGAGAGAGAGACGCTGTGGAGGAGAGAGGCCACATAACATCCACATGCCAAAAAATATCTTTACTTTAGTGATGTAACCTAACAGTGCCTTTTCCCCACCCTGGGACGTCCCAAGACAGCTCTTCTCCAGGTGATAATGCATGGCTTGCACTTCTTTCAACCTGCAGTTGAACCATCATCAGTATATAGTTTCTGTGTTTGCCAAGGTTGTTTAGATCCAACCAGGTAAAGAAGATAATGGAGGGCAGGGCCTTCTGTTGCTGCGCAACAAACAACGAATGGTATTTATTCATGTTGCAATAGCAGGGACTGGTGGTGGAGCTTGGTCAAAGACCACTTGCAAAACGTGGGCAAAGGCCTGGATTTTATCTCTGACACCACAAAAACACCCGCAAAAACACATTCCAATAGCTAAAAGTCAGTCATATGATTGCAACCAGCCACAAAAAGGTGGTAGAAGGGACACAAGAGAGCATAGATATAATTATCAGCTAGCTGGTTGTCATCGAATGCATGGAACACCACTTAAAATGCCTTGCAAGCAAAAGGAAGCATGAAAAAAATTTATATTGAATGGGAGACATTTTCTTCAGTGATGTGGCCACTGGTAGTTGCCCATGTTCCTATAAATAATCCCCCACCAAAGTTCATGTAAACAACCCTAATTTAACTCAGTAGTAAGACATCAAAATAAGAAGGGAATTCGTTGAGAAGAAGAAAGGGTTCACAATGAGGGGGATAAGAGAGGGTAAATATGATCAAAATGCATTATCTACATGTATGTTGGGGGAAGCAGAAAATGAAAGATAAAAGACTTGGCTCAACAGTAGAGACAGGTTTTATTTGGAGGAAACTTGAGAAGGGCTCTGACTAGGCAGGTCAGAAGCCACTTCTCTCACAGACTAGGAGATAGTTATGGGTGGTGAGGTCATGGGAATTCTTTGGTTGTCAGGCAGCCCACCTTACCTCTGGGCTTGGGCCACTTCAGAGAAATGGTGATTTGTACCATTTCAGGACATTGATATTTGAGATGGGTGGTCTGGGTCACTTCTGGGAAGCAGAGACTTAGAATTGTCAAATGATAGTCAGAGTTGAAAAATAAAGACAGTATGAGATTGTCAAAATTAAAGTTAAAAATCAGGCTGCTCAGATGGCTTAGCTGTTAGGGCACTTGCCTGTGAAGCCTAAGCACTGCTCAAATCCTCCAGATCCCACATAAAGCCAGATGCAAGTGACACAAGCATGCAACGCCACACATGCCCACAAGGGGGCACACACATCTAGAGTTCAGTTCAGTGGCTGAAAGGCCCTGGCATGCCCATTCTCTCTGCCTCTATTTCTCTCTCTCTCTCTCAAAAAAATTATTTTAAAATGACATTTCTTTATTATTTACTTATTTAAGAGAGTGAGAAAGAAGGCAGAAAGAGAATGGGTGTGCTTGGGCCTTCAACCACTGCAAGTGAACTCCAGATACATGTGCCACCTTGTACAGCTGGATTTACATGGGTACTGGGGAATCGAACTTGGGTCCTTAGGCTTTGCAGACAAGTGCCTTAACTGCTGAGCCATCTCTCCAGCCCTAAAATGATTTTTTTTTGAGAGAGACACAAAGAGAGACGGAGAGAGAGGGAGAGGCAGAAAGAGAGAGACAGAGAATGGGCGCGCCAGCAGTCTCTCAGCTGCTGTGAATGAAATCAGGATGTGTGTGCCCCCTTGTGGGCAAGTGTGGCATTGTGCCCTTGTGTCACTTTGCATCTGGCTAAATGTGGGACCTGGAGATTGGAACCAGCATCCTTAGGCTTAGTGGGCAGGCGCCTTAACCGCTAAGCCATCTCTCCAGCCCCTAAAATGATTTTTTTAAAGAACAATCACACCGTATCACCTCACAATTCTGCTACTAGGTATTTAGCTGAAGTGAAAGCATGTGTCCACACCAACACAAGCATATGAATGTTTATAGAGACTTTATTCACAGAAGTCACAAACTGGAAACAAGCCAATGCCATGGACCAGGCAAGTGGAAAAACCAGTGGTCCTGAGATTATGAACTCAGGTCCTCACACTTGTGTGCAGCAAGCACTTCACCCACTGAGCCACTTTCAACCTTGAAGAAGCATTCTGAAGAGCCACTTGTGCCCCTCCCTTGGACAATCAGACTATTAGCAATTTTTCCATTTGCAGAATTAGTGTGTTTAACAGAAATCAAAGTCTAGAACTTGAAGCTTACCTGCAAGAAAAGAGCAAAACGTCTTTCAAACTGGAGTGTCTTTAACACCTCATTTTCCTGCACCTTGAACGTAAAAACTGTTGCTGTAACTGAGAATAGAGGCCGCCGGAGGCCCAGATCCCTTCTCCTTCAGGAAAGGACCAGTTAACCTGTGTCACAGCGAAACTTATACATTCTAGGTTTAATTTCATGGCTGTCTGTAAAATGTAAGTTGAGCACCAGCACAGTGGGTGAGGAGAAAATTTTAGACTCACCAATCCCTTGTCCAAACTGTAAATAAATCTATTTTCCTTTGTCAATTTCTGTTTCCTGATTTCTTCTAAATTCATAAAACTAAGATGGCAAATGTATGGACCTACATGCCTGATAATGTTGGGGCCTCTGGAAGGAACAGGGAAGCAAAATCTCTACACAAGGGTTTCTTCATGACTGCTGTTGGTTTCTAAACATGACCCTCCTTGTGTGATGGATTCCTCACACTCCTTCAACCTGCCAGCTCCATTCTCTAAACTTGGCCTTAGCCTGAATATGGAATTACTACAATCTATCTATGTAGGATTCTGGGTTATCATCTCCAAAAAGCAGTGAGCACTTGGAGGAAAGCAGATCCTTTCAGTGCTGTCAAATTGCCTTGGCACTGTCTGACAAACAGATGGAAGGGTTTGCATTAAAGCTGGCAGGACATACTTCCTGTTCAAAGTGACAGGGTGATCCCCAGAGTAGCATATATTATTGTCAGTGAGAAGAGTCGTTGGCAATGGTAAAACTGAGTTTCCATTAGTGTTAATGGTGGAGAGCTACCATGACCCAATTGGGAGGGCAATTGCTAGGGCCAGAGCAGAGCTGGAATGGCTGCCACAATTTCCTTTCTTAATTCTGGAAGCATTTCCATAAGACATGATCTTGTTAGTGATACTCTCTGGGCAGCCTTGCCCCCCTACACCACAAAGCACCTTGCAAGCACACGTTCACTACTCCACCCCCTCAACTGTGAGTCAGATAGTTACAGGGACAGATCAGAGTCAGAGGAATATCTGCTGAGATTTCCTGGTGCTTATGCCCCAGAAGAATAAATTGAAACAGGGGCATATGAACAGTGACAGAAATAGTGGCAGGTTATTATGAAAGAAAAAAAAAACAGGCACTCCTGAGATGCAAATAAGTTAGTGAGCTGGGAAAAGACATATGCTCAAAAGCATCATACCATGTGGTTTCTAACCCTTTTATATCTAGGTCATTTCCATAGCTGGGGATGTCATTTAGTTGGTATAGTGCTTGCCTAACCCTGGGTTCCATCGCCAGTAACACACAAACTGGGCATGACAGTGCACATCTGTAATACCAGTGGAGCCAGGAGGATCAGAAGTTCAAGGCTATCCTCAGTTATGTGGAGAGTTCAAGGCCAGACTGGGCTACATGAAATCCTGTCTGAAAAAAATGTGAAAGTGGGATGGACAGATGGCCTGATGACCTGGGTTCGATTCCCCAGTGCCCACATAAAGTCAGGTGCACAAAGTGGCACATGTATCTGGAATTCATTTGCAGTGGCTAGAGGCCCATTCTCTCACTCTCTCCTCTTTCTCTCTCTGCTTGCAAATAAATAAATATATAAATACATCAATAAAGTATTTTTAATGTGAAAGGTGAGCCAGGTGTGGTGGCGCAAGCCTTTATTCCCAGCACTCTAAAGGCAGAAGTAGGAGGATTGCCATGAGTTTGAAGCCACCCTGAGACTATATACTGAATTCCATGTCATCCTGGGCTAGAGTGAGACCCTACCTTGAAAAAAAAAAGTGTTAAGTACAATGGATTGACATATTTCACTTTGGAAATGATAGAGCTGGTGTGCTGGTGTCCGTGGCTATAAGTGGGTGGGAAGGAGCTATCAGTGAACATGTTTCCATGGAAGGCTTAACAACTCATTCCTTTTTTTAAATTTTATTTTACTTCATTATACTTATTTATTTGAGAGAGAAAAAGAGGCAGAGAGAGAATGGGTATGTCTTTGCAAATGAACTCCAGACCCATGCACCACCTTGTGCATCTGGTTTTATGTGGGTACTGGGGAATCAAACCTGGGTCCTTAGGCTTCACAGACAAACACCTTAACCACTAAGCCATCTCTCCAGCCCAGCAACTCATTCTTTAGATTCATGAGGATTGATGTCATAGAGACAGTATTTTAATGGCCCCTAGAAAAAGTGTGAGCATGCTTGTCAACCTCTGCATATTACAGTCAGCAAGCTGAGAAGCCAACAGAAGGAGCAATGCATATTATTCAGGACTTTGAAGAAAAATGTATGAGAGAAATAAAAGAGAATAAATATTTCCTTTGTGCTAACTTGATCTAGAGCAGAACTATGAATAAGATGAGTTTCTACAGCACAGTATTAGAACAGAAAAGAGGAAAGTTAATGTATATTAGTAAATGAAAGAGTGAGTGTGTGTGTGTATTGGCAACAATCCAAATTCATTTGTGTCCAGTAGAAAGACCAGCTTCAGTTATGAACTATATAAGTGATCCTTATATAAAATATTTTCTACAGCCCATTATAAATGAACTTTCCACAAAAGTATTCTTGGGCTAAGGAGATGGCTGAGTGAATAAGGCAATTACTGTACAAGTGTGAGGACATGAACTCAGATTCCCAGCACTCACATAAATCCAGACACTGTGGTAGATATCTGTAAGTCCAGTGAACCTACAGTGAGAAGGGAAGTGGAGACAGGCTAATCCCCCACAAGCTTGAGGGCCATTTCTCCTGGTGAATGCCATGATGAGCAAATCCAGTGGAAGGTGAGGACTGACACCTGAAGTTGTCCTCTGACCTCCACATGGATGCCATGGCACATGAGCACTCATATTCATGCACATGAGCACATGCACATCATACACACAACAAAGTATTCTTTTTAGGAACTATCTTGGAGGTGAAAAAGAAGCTCAGTGGTAGAGACATTGCCTAATATGCACAGACCCTAAATTCTGTCACTACCACTAAAAAAGAAAGGCTTAATGTCATATTTGTATAATATCATAATTACTCTAGTAGCAGAACAATTATCCCAATCATTTTCTAAGACTGCAAGTTGGACAGGACTTGTGCATTTCTGTTGCTCTTGGTCTGGGTAAGGTTGACTCAAAGGCGAAGGCTGGAATCTACTGAAGACCCTCACAGGAATTGAGGACATAGCTCCACTGTTGATGTGCTTGTCTGGCACACATAAAGTATTGGGTTGAATTCCCAATGCTACGTAGACTGAGAATGGTGGTGAATGTCTATAATTCTAGAACTTAGGAGGCAGAGGCAGAAGGATCAAAGGTTCAAGGTCATCCTCCACTACATAGGAAGTTTGAGGCCAGCCTGAGCTACATGAGGACCTGTTTAAAAAAAAACAGTCAGGGCTTGAGAGATGGCTTAGCAGTTAAGGCACTTGCCTGCAAAGCCAAAGGACCCAGGTCCAATTCCCCCAGGACCCCAGGTATGCCAGATGCACAAGGTAGCACATGCATCTGGTGTTAGTCTGTAGCAGCTGGAAGCCCTAGCGTGCCCATTCTCTCTCTCTTTCTCTCTCTCTCTCTTTCTCTCTCTCAAATAAATAAATTAATTAAAATATTTTTATTCAAGGAGAGGTAAAATTGATTTCATTTCCTAATGGGCATGGAAAAGTTGTAAAAGATGCATGTGTAGGAAATGCAATCAACTGAAAGGCCCATAACTGATGACTGATAATGAACGTGTGGTACATACACCCAGTGGAGTTTTACTCAGCTGTAAAGAAAAATGAAGTTAGGAAAATGGATGGAATTGGGAAAAATACTAATACAACCAGAAAATCAAAATTCACATGTTCTCTCTCGTATATTGATCCTAATTTTTAATATTTGCATGCATGAGGGGATGTGAGACTGATTATGGGCTATGATTTGAGATAGGAGACCATGAGAAGGTAACAAGAAATGACAAGAAGGGGGAGGGGCAAAAGAAAACATGTAGTATGGAAGCAGAAAAGAGGCTATGTTGGTGGGGGACAGAAGGGGAAGGGAAACAAAGGCAAAGATGGGTTGAAAACCTCTTGATGAAACCAAACTCTTTGTATACTAAGAAGAAAGCTGGCAGGAATTGTCAGACTTGTCATAGTAACTCACACGGTCATACATATGGCACACTATTGCCTCTCCAAGACACATGTTCTTGGGAACAGCTATAAAGCCATCAAAAGATCTACCAACCATCAACAAGTACAAGTCATGAGATTAAAACAGCCACAGGAGGGAAATGTCAGTTGTTTCCTTTTCTATCCATAGCATTACTACAAGGCAGCTACATCCCCAATCTCTAGAAACCTTAGAATAACTTCAAATATGATTATCTCAGAGGAAATGCCAAATATGCTTTGCCCAAAAGAATTAAAATGAGAAACTGCAATATGCTCGCAACCCAGTATTTCCTTCCTCACATGTGGCTTCATAGCAGCAGAGCAATGATTTTCGATTTGTTGTGTGCTAAATATTTTAATTACATTTTGAAATAAGTAGCATTCCAGGAAAGATAAATAGTCAAAGACAGGGTAATTAATTCTTGAAGGTAACCATACTAATATGCATCTTTCATCCCAATAATAAATTATTCTCAAGGCAACTGTCTTTTCCCTTGTAAATTGGGACATTTTTCCTCTAATTAGTTGAAATTGCCTGTAAGAGATTATCACCACTGAGCCATAGAATTTCCTTCAGCAGGTAATTCTAGTTACCAGTAAGAGGAGCTTAAAATAGAAAGAGCAGAAGCTTGGGTTTCAGCATGCTTTCTCCATGGGGTGCAGAGGCAGGAATTCCTGTGTCAATGCATTTTCTGTATGGTGCTGACTTTCTGAAACAGTAGTAGTTCCCCACTTCCTCCCAAAATTCATAAGTAATTAAATAATGGTAGATAGATAATTATAAATAGATGATGATAGAGAGATGACAGATAGATACATGATAGACAAAAGAAAGAAAGGTATACAGATAGATTGATAAATGATAGATAGCTAGATATATAGATAAAAGATAGATATATGAATAGATCATACATGCATACCTATATACATACACAAAAACATACAAACAAAGAGGCATAGATGTCTGGATAGGAGATAGATAGATGATAGATACATAGATAGATAATATGTGCTTAATAGATAAATGAGGCATGGATATAAGAACAGATAGAACATTGAATTTAAAAATTATACACAGACAGATGGTACATTCATACAATGATAAATGCACAGTAGATACACAGGCACATTTTGATTCTGAGTGTATGTATGTGTGCTGTTGCAGTCAGGTTCACATTGCTGGTAGAAATCACTCAACCAAGAGCAGCTTGTGGGGAAAAAAAGAGGTTTATTTTGGCTTACAGGCTCAAGAGGGAAGCTCCATGACAGCAGGGGGAAATGATGGCACGAGCAGAGGGTGGACATCACCCCCTGGCCAACATCAGGTGAACAATAGCAACAGGAGAGTATGCCAATCACTGGCATGGGAAAACTGGCTATAAAACCCATAAGCTGGCCCCCAACAATACACCACCCTCCAGGAGGGTTTTAATTTCCAATTGCTATCAGCTGGGGAGACTAGCATTCAGAATACCCAAGTTTATGTGGGACACCTGAATCAAACCACCACCATGTGCATATTATCATTAGAAGTTTCAGATAAAATACTTGAGTGGAATGATACCCAACTAGTATAAGCACGATACACACACACTAGAAATACGTCCCTACAAAGGCTGGGAGTAGGACTGAGCGTGGCAAGACTAAAGACCCAACAGAAAGGCAGGCTGCTGGCTGACAGTGCAGTAAGGAGTGGGAATTAACTGAGAGGCAGTCAGTGGTCACCTCATTTGGCATCTTGTGAGCCATGGGACACCACATATATTGCCGTTGGATATACACACATAGCATCATTGCAAGCTTCAGAGTAAATTCTTGGGCAGAATAACACGGAAACTTGTAAAACTCCATGGGAAGCCAGCCTTCTGTTTTAGCTCTGTAGTGCACAGGTTCCTAAAACCCCAAAACAGGAGCTGCATGGGGATAAGAACCTTGGCAGACAGCAAAGAATGCTTTGCAGGGTAAGGCAGATGCTGTTTGTTCCTCCCTGTTTTCCTTGCCTCTCACATTTGACTTACTTATGTTGCTTTCAGGCTAGGCATCTATGTTTGTGTCAAAGGATTAGGGTCGGGGAGCATGGGAAATGTAGCATCCTCTGCTTATTCATAGGTTCTGGCTTTGTAGGACATCAAAAACTGAAGCTATCCGTCTTTACCTAGAAGTAGCAAAGGACACCAGCACTGGCCACAAGCCCAGCCTCCCAGTGTATCCAAGCCATATTTAAAGCCATTTGGGAGCCAAGGACATTTTTCTGAATCCATTCCAAACTAGAAAGAAGATGGTGGGGCCTGTTTTTTTTTTTTTTTTTTAATATGCAAGCTCAGGAATTGACAGACTTTATATTGACGTCAAGTATAAAAATCTATATGAATCTTTGTTGTGGAAAGCTGTTGTCTGCCAGCCAAAGCTAATAGCATAATGATTGATAATAAAGCAAGACTGGCAGGAAATCTTGTTTTCTCTTGAAGAGGGCCAATTTTTAGTTTGGTAGCTGTGACTCCTGGAACCCAAAAGGAAAATAAATTCCTACCCACATTCTGTGTCATTCTTTTTCCTTCCCATGTTAATTTTATCTCATATCTCAAATCTGTGTAGTCATTATTTTCTCCTATTATAACTGAAAGGTACTCATTCTAAAATTAAATTGTATTTAATTCCATAAATGGTTTCTTCTTGGCAATTGCTAATTTTCAAGACTGTTGCTTTAATTGAAGTTACAGGAAAGATGTTCTCTTGCAAAAATTCTTTCAAGATATATATGTGGGCTGGAGAAATGGCTTAACAATTAAGGCATTTGCCCACGAAGCCTAAACACTCATGTTCAAATCTCCAAGTCCCACGTAAGCCAGATGCACAGTAACACAAGTGTGCAATGTCGCACATGTGCACAAGGGGGCACATGCACCTGGAGTTTGTTTGCAGTGGCTGAAGGTCCTAGTGTGCCCATTCTCTCTCTTTATCTCTCTCTCTCTCTCTCTTTCTGCCTCTTTCTTTCATAAATAAATAAACAAATGATATATATGTATGTATGATACATATGTACAATATCACTAACACAGGTATATATCTGTATGCAGTTTTCATGACCTGAAAGCCAATTTCTCATTAGCTCTGTTTGCATACATAATAAAATATCTCCATAAAAAAAGATAATGTTGGCTGAGGAGATAGATGGCTTAGCAGTTAAAGGTGCCTCTTTGCAAAGCTTGGCAGCCCAGGTTCAATTCCCCATTTCTCTGGTAAAGCCAGATGCAAAAAGGGTACATGCATCTGGAGTTCCTTTACAATGGCAAGAGGCCCTGGCTCATCCATACTCTCTCTCTCCTTGCAAATGAATAAAATATATGTTTTTAAAAAGATAATGGTTGGGCTGAGGAGACAGCTCAGTGGGTAAAGCATTTGCTATGCAAGCATGGGGATTTGAGTTCAGAACTCCAGAACTCATGTCATTTCCAGGTCTGGTGGTGGCACTGGGGCAGTAGAGACAGGAAATACCTGGGGTTCACTGGCTAGATAGTCTAACCTCATCAGTGAGCTGTAGCTTTAGTGAGAGACCCGGTATCAATGAATGAGGTGGACAGCAATTAAGGGAGACCCCTGCCATTCAGCTCTGGCCTCTCCTTGCTCACCTGCCCAAGCACATATGCACATGCATGCTGACACACCATACCCACATACACATGCAAAAGAAGAGATAATGATTCATGGTGATCCAGAAGTAAAAATACTTTATTTAACCCCCAATCAGAATAATGCACAATGAAAACCTCATCAAACCCTAAAGCCACTCAGCTCAGGTACTATTTTAAAAACTTGAGTCATGCTGGGTGTAGGTAGCACATGACTTTAATCCCAGTACTTGGGAGGCAAAGGTAGGTGGATCACCATGAGTTCAAGGCCACTCTGAGGCTACATAAAGAACTTCAGGTCATCCTGGGCTAGAGCGAGACCCTACGTGGAAAAATCAAAACAATAAAAATAAAACCTAAGTCACAAATATAAACCAATCTGACATTTAATTGATCAAAACAAGATAAAAAGTGATGGTGCATTCACGTATTCTTGGAATGTTTTGATTCCACTGGCTGATGAGTTACCTGGATGAAGACCCAGAAGAGAAATCAGAAATGGGAGAGGCGAATGCTATGTGGAAAGAGGCTAGGTCAGGGATTTGTGACTGCCACTCTCATGGCCCAACAGAAATATCAACACACCTACTGCCTTTTGGAAGCTGAGCAGAGCAGAGGTACACCAGCCAACTGTAGGTGTCTATGTAAGCTGGTGGATACCACCATATCTACAACCCGTTTGGTCAATGAGAAGACGATGACTGTCACAACCAAATGGGACTCTAGGGAAGCTGCCTCATAGACCCTGTCCCTTTCCTCTTCTCCCTGTCCACACAGAGACCTGAGCCAGGAGATGACACAGATGTTCTACAGCCATGTAATGATGACTACATCCTTGGGTGGAACTAATAGGAAATGTCTGCAAGTCTGATGGTATCAAGGGGCCACTGCATCACCATATGCCTCATGACCTCCATTTCATATGAAAGGCAAGAATATCCCTTTTAGTTTAAACTCTGGTCTTTGAAGTTTCCAGAGCTTTCAAGTGAATGATCCAATACATTATACTCAGCTTCACAGTGCTACAACGAACATCCAAACAGATGCAGTTCATAGGACCAATGGGTTTAGTTCAACCTTATATATATTCCATAAATGGTGAAAGAAGCTGGCTCCCTTTTACAGAGCCAAGCAGAGAGAAACAACCAAACAGCCAGCAAATACCAAAAAGCAGTAAGCATGCACCCACCAGAGCTCACACAGCTCTCTCCACAACTTTGGGCTGGAATTTGGACCTGCCCCAGTGACGAGCCCCCCTGTAGTAGGAGTCTACCTGCTAGGGGCTGAAGTTGCAGACTAAATTTTAGTAAACACCTGAGTCTATGGGATCACACATTCAAACTACCATACCAACTAATATAGAACCTAGCCAAGGGCTTCCAGGTGTCTAGCACTGTGCAATTGTTGTAAATAAATCATCTCATTCAAAATAACCACCAGCGACCTAGTCACGCTTAACATTCTCAATTGCTCTGCAATTGTACATTTAGAAATGCACTATCCAGGTATGGTAGCTCACGCCTTAATCCTAGCACTTGACGGGCTGAGGTAGGAAGATCTCTATGACATTGAGGCCAACCTGGGCTACAGCATGAGTTTCATATCACCCTGGGCTAGAATGTAACCCTGCCTCAAAACATAAGAAAAGAAAAATACATAAATTTCTTACTTTATTCCTGAGCTGGAAAGCAGAGAGTTTGCTTGTGCAAGCCTGACACATGATCCATACCATGACAGTCCTTATAAGAAGGCAGTGTCACTTAGAGTAGGCCTCTCCATGACAGCCTAGGTAGAAGGGAAGGTCATCAGACTTGAACTTTGAACTTCTCCTTCAACTTTCAGTACTTTTTTGGGGGGAGAGAGGCACAGAGAGAGAGAGAGAGAGAGAGAGAGAGAGAGGGAGGAAGACAGATAGAGATGGGCATGCCAGCAGCCTCTCAGCTGCTGCGAACGAAATCCAGATGCATGCGCCCCCTTGTGGTCAAGTGTGGCATTGTGCCCTTGCATCACTTTGCATCTGGCTAAACATGGGACCTGGAGATTGGAACCGGCGTTCTTAGGCCTAGCAGGCAGGCGCCTTAACCCCTAAGCCATCTCTCCAGCCCAACTTTCAGTAGTTTTATTTGATGGCAATGGAACAACCTCGGAGTAGAAAGGGGAGAAGAATATTGTCTGGACTTGCATAGCAGTGGTTTCTAAATGCAGCCACCCCTCACCACACCCATGAATTAGAAAAGACACTAAAGAAAAATGGGTGCCACTAACACTGCAAATGCATTGGAGAATAAATCTCAATGACTGGACCCACCACCTACCTGTATTACAAACTCATGATCCCTTTGGGCCAGAAGGGAGCTACTAACTGGACTCCTACTTTCACTTGAAGCTGCATGACAGAGTTACTACTATGCACCTGAGATTCCCAGCAAGGTCCCCAGCATCACAACTCCGGCCCCGCTCAACTGTAATGTACCCACTTGGTTATTTACCTTCAATCTGGCTACTTTATTTATTTTCTAAATTACTTCAAGGCCAAAGTCTTCACTAACCCTTAGGATTCTAAACAACACATTTCCATGGGTTATGGTATTATGATAAAAATGCTTTTGACCTCTTCCATATGAGTGACTACCTGCTACAATGGAGGTTTCCTGGTGGCAAGTAAATGAGAGAGGAAGCAATTTCTAGCCTTCATTAGGACCCACTTCCTCTGGGATGGTTAATTCTTACACCTTTATCTTACCAGTTTTAGGTTCTTCCTATTTTGTTACCTGCACCTTTGAAATAAATTGCTTTTTAAGAATATAAGTGGAGTGGATGAATGCCACAGTTATCAGAAAAGGTTAAAAACCATGACTTTGCCTTTCCTACAAATGTGAGAACTACATCATACACTAGCTGGGAGAAAATGTGTAGATCACACCAAAGTCACATTTGCATTAGACACCTAAGAAAATTGTGCAAACTTTTATCCTTTGATGCTTCTTGAAGCAAAATGTTGTGTGTCTGTATGTGTGTTTTGATGTTGTTTCAGTATGGAATTTTGTTTGGTTTTATAGTACTGGTGAACTGGAGATCCAAGCTGGGGCTTTGTATGTGCTTTATTTGGAGGAGGTAGTTGTTTCATTTTGTTGATGTATTTATCTGTTTGTTTTAGTTTCGAGGCAAGATTTCATGTTGCTCATGGGATGGTTTATTTCTAAACCTCAGTTTTATTCCATATATATATATAGCAGACAGCCTGTACCTCACCATCATTATTAGTGTCCTAAGTTGTGCCTTTTCCTTTCTTAGTAAGTTCAGATCTCAGTAAGTGCGATCTCTCTGACTTTCATCTTCTTTTTCATGATTGCTTTGGTTAGCCAGGCTCCCTTCCATTTCCATGTGAATTATGGCTTCCATCCATCCATTTATGAAAAGAAGCCATCCAGATCAAATTGAATCTGTAACTATACTGGGTAGAGGTGCCACCTTAAGAGTATTAAGTTTTTCAACTGATGAATATAGATTCATTTCCATTTATCTAGATCTTCTTTGATCTCTTTCAGTAATGTTTTATAGTTTTCACATCATATATTTCATATTCGTTTTGCAGGAATCCAAAAGTGCTACAAAGAGAAAATTGATTGGGCGTAGAGAAGAGTGGATGTTGGCTGAGCAGTGGAAAGTGTAGCATCCAGAGGGATATAGTTTAAGTGTGACTAATTCATAGCTTTCTGACTCGAGATAATGCAAAGATAGTGGTTACACTGGTTAGAAAGATGGTGGCTTCTACCAGAATCTGTGTCAAAGACATCACATACATCAAATATCTTGTCTGAATGCTTTCTGCATTGTGGCAAATCTCACTACTGCTAGACAAGTGGCCCCCATATTCTCTTGGACAATTAAGGGAAGCTGAGAAAAGACCAGGAGATAACAGCAAAGCAAAAGCCAGAAATGGAGAAAGAAAATTCTATTCGGAGAGAAGTAGAGCCTTTGTTCATACCTGCTTTCCTTAGAAGATGATGTGTTATACCTTCTAGAATAAATGCCATAAAAACTAATGATTGTTTTTTTTCCCCCATCAGTAGATTTGAACCATGAACATGGTCCTAAAAATATCTTTTCCACTAAACATACATGACAAATTGAGAAGGGGGGAAATTGGATCAGACTCTACCATAATCCTACCAGCCCCAGCTAATTAACTGGAAGCACAATTATCCAGTGTTCAAACACTGTAAAGGAATAAAGAACCTATTATATGCAGAAAACATCATCTTAATGAAATCATTATCTCCAAGAGGGAAAGCGTTGTAACTCAAACTCTAAAAGTAAGAAGTGTCTGGTGGTCTGTGGTATTACAAGATTCCAATCCACTTGTGAAAAATTCTGCTAATGTGCTGTATGTCAGAGGAAAATTGTAACACTCAGTATTCTCTCTCTCTCTCTCTCTTTTTCTCTTTCTCTTTCTGTCCCTTTCCTCCCACCCCAACAACACTCAAAAGTTAAGTAGTAAGAGAACAGAGGTGTTCTTTGTTTCTTTAAAGGACATCTAGTCATGTTTTATTATGGAGAAAGAGAAGTCAAAATATGTTTTGAACAAGTAAATGCAAGTCTCAAAAGGTCCAAATGTAATATGTCAAGAAATGTTTATTTGTGGGTGGAACGAAAATGAAACAAAACAAAAAGATCTATTTATGCTTCAGCTTTCTGAGAGACATTCTGTTCCTTTCTTCCTTTAAAAATGGTATTGATCTGCACTCGGGATTACAGCAGTCAGCCTTCTGATACCCTTCTAGCGACATTTACCTTGGAACATTTTATTTCACCTTCTTCATATTCTCCTTCCCCAGCAATGTTCAGTGCAAACTACCCAGGAATCAGAAGAGAAGCTATAGTGCATGCTAAGGGCAGCAGCATTGGTGTGCAACCCTTTTTGCAGAGAGGCTCTCAAGCTTGTGGGATTTTCCCGCTCTGATCCCTTTGTGCATCCAAGCTTCATAGCTCTGTGCTCCACCCCATTGGCTCCAGGTCACTACTGCAAACTAAGTAGCCCCAAACCAGAATCCTACGCCATCTTTCTATGCCATAGTTCAGTAGGGAAACATCTTCAGCACACGATAAAGAGCTTTGCTTATCCATGTAGCATGTACAGGCGTCTCACAGAGAATTATAATTTATTTGTCATTACCATATGATCCCGGGGGAGGTCTGTGCCTTTTGCTCTGTGATGTTTCCATCTCAAGCCTTCAAGCAGGGCCTGAGATTCCTAATAATAAGCACTCTAGTAATATGTATTGAATCAGCTGGGCATGGTGGTACACACCTGTAATCTCAGCACTTGGAAAGTAGAGGCAGGAGAATCGAGTTCAAGTTCAGCCACAACTATAGAGCAAGTTTAAGGCCAGCCTGGGTTCCATCAGACCCTGTTTCAAAATACACAAATACAAAATGTGCTGAATCAACATATTCAGACATATTGAGGATTCTCATTTTTAGACTTCACATTTTTATTTTTAGTTCACTACATAATAATAAAAAGTTTCTTATGATTTTGTACATATATATCACTGTAATTTCCTCATATTTACCCTCTTATCTCCCTGCCTTTATTCCCTTTACTCCTCCCCAATAGCTCTCTTTCTGCTTTTAAGCTATATATGCCTACAATAATCTTTTTACATAAAAGAGAAAATATAGGATATTTGTCTTTCTTTTTCCCCTATTGCCTTATCTTGTTCCCAGGTCCTCCCTTTATTTAATCAGTTTCCTCTCCCCAAATAGTCCTCGTTTGGCTTTCATGCTGTATATGTACTTGTTTTAAAACATAGATGCAGCATGTGAGAAAAAAAGGCAGTACTTGTCTTTCTGAATCTCGTTTATTTTGCTTAAAATGATGACTTCTAGTTCCCTTTATTTTCCTGCAAATGACATTATTTTATTTTTGTTTATGACATAATAAAAGTCCTTTGTGTACATTTACCAAACAAAGCAGAAAAGATGTAAAGTGAAGGAAGAGAAAAGGAGGGATGAGCAGGTTCCATAGTGTAATGGCCAGCACTGTGGACTCTGAGAAGAGGAGGGAGATGAGAGAGGTGAGGGAGGAAGGAAGAGAGGGAAATATTCACTTGAATTGTTTCATTGTAATGCTACAAAAAATTTTGTTAACATGAACATGATTGTCAAAGAATAAATGAGAGGACACTGGCCATAAAAATAGAAAAGAAAAAAAAAGATGAATCATTCTAGGTTGGTATTATTATTATTATTATTATTATTTTGTTTTTTTGAGTCAGGGTTTCACTCTAGCCCAGGCTGACCTGGAATTCACTATGTAGTCTCAGGGTGGCCTCGAATTCATGATGATCCTCCTACCTCTGCCTCCCAAGTGCTGGGATTAAAGGCGTGCAACACCATGCGTGGCTAGGTTGGTAATATTAATATGACATTAGATTCAGATGGCTGTTGGGGAGCAAGATGCAGCCCATAGAAAGAATTCATGTTGAGAGTAAATAATTTGTGCATACAACTTATTTGAAATACCTTCCTTGCTGATTAAAACATTCCAACTTCTCTATCTTTGGGGAAAATTCTCCTACTCTCTTTTGTTCTGTGGTGCTGGGGATAGAACCCAGGGCCCCAAGAATACTAGGCAAGCACTTTACCCCGAGTCACATCCTCAGCCTTCTCATTCTCATTTACTCATCAATCTGCTCAGAAGTGCAAGCTGAAAATATTCTGTTTCCAAGGACTGTCCCTGCAATGGTCAATCTTTGTTGCCAACTTGACAGGATTTAGAATCACCATGGAAACAAATCTCAGGCATATCTGTGAGAGAGTTTCTAGATTAGGTTGACCGAGGTGAGAAGACACATCCTATGCATAGAACAATCCCACGGGTGGGGGTCCCGCAATGAATGAAAAAGAGAGAGAACACTGGCTGAGAACAAGGATTCGTCCTTTTCTGTTGCTTCTGCACTCTGGTCTGCATGTGACCAACTGCTTCCTGCTCCTGCTGCCATACCTTCACCACCATGATGGACTAGAACTTCAGTCTCTAAGGTGAAATTAACCTTTCCTTCCTTAAACTGCTTTTGTCGGGTATTCATTTGTCATAACAAAGAGAAAAGTAATTAATGTAACCCCCAAGCAGCCAGGCATCCCTGTTCTCTTCAAGCTGCCATAAATAACCATGTCTTTATGTAGGAATACACACTTGAAAAAAATAGTTTTTACAAAAATGCACAAAAGTCTCCATGGAAGGCAAGCAGACTGAAAACAAAAGAAGCTATGAATCTCTGTGGTGAGACCCTTTCTGGTGTCACCTTAAAGGCATAGATTCTCCCCTCCCACAGGACCCACAATTATAAATTACCTCAGCTAGAAGTCCTTACAACATACCAGGAACACAACACACATAATTTTCAACAAGATAACTGTGTTATGTGATCACCAACACCTTGGGAGGGTACTGAAACAACAGACAGGAAACCTGACCTCTCCCTGTTGTCCCCCAAGAGTACCCAATAGTAGCAAATCCTCCATCAGGGTCAAAATTGCCCATTATTTTTAAATATTTCAATTTAATTAATTTATTTATTTTGAGAGAGAGAGAGAATAGGTACACCAGAGGCTCTAGCCGCCATAATGAACTCAAGGTGCATGTGCCACCTTAAGCATCTGGCTTATGTGGGTACTGGAGAATCGAACCTGGATCCTCAGGCTTTGCAGACAAATGCCTTAACCGCTAAGCCATCATTCCAGGCCAAAATTTCCTATTATTTTTAAACCTGAAACTCAAAGTAATTTCAAAGTCCTCAACCACATGTGGAGCAATCTGTCAGATCTGTTGGATACACAAAGTTGATTCCAGCAGTCTGCCTCTCAGATTTGGCAATTTCTCATGTGCACATGGAAAGAATTACTGAGACTAAGCAGAGATGGAACAGGAGAAGGGAGGGGTAGAGGCGGCAACTCCAAGGAGCTGAAGCATACTGTTCTACTATCAAACAGGCAGCATCCAACATTGTCATGCCAAGGGACATTTCCCATGCAGGGGGTTGGGGATGTAGCTCAGTGGTTAAGTGCTTGCCCAGCACTTGTTCAATTTCCTGCCCAGCAAAATCACCTACCATACAAAAAAAGAAATAATTCAGGAGCTTATTTTATCCATTTAAAGGTTGTTAATACAGTCAATAGTTCTCATATATTATAGTTTGGATGTGAAGTATCACCCAAGGCTCATGTGTCAAAAGCTTGGTTCCCAGCTGGTGAATCAAGTCATTGAAATGTGACTACATCGTGAGGACTATGACCTAATTAGTGGGTTAACCCACTGATGTGTTTATAATTTGGTGGTATTGTTGGGAAGTGGCCAAAACATTAGAAAGTAGTGAAAATATTAGGACGGGACCTTGGGATCTGGTTTAGTGAACAAACATGAGAACATTAATTCATACCCTCAAAACTCACATAAAGCTGTGTGCTGCTACAGACACCTATTATTCCAGCATGGCCACAATGAGGAGGAGACAGAGACAAGAGAATCCCCAAGAAGTTCTCAGGCAACTATCTCAGTGAAGAGAGCAGTGAACCATGACAGACCCTGCCTCAAACAAGGAGGAAGGCAAGGACCGACATCCAAAGTTGTCATCTGATCTTCACACCTGTGCCATAACATGCATGCCCCCATACACATACACACACAAAAAAAGATGAAAGAAATAATAGGAAGTTAGGACATAGTTGGACAAGTAGGTCACTGGGGAATACCTTTGAAGGAAGTATCTTGTTTCCTGTCTCTTCCTATTTCTCTCTCTTTCCTTTCCACATGCCATGTGGTGAGCAGCTTGGCTCTGTCAGGTGCTCCCAAGGTGATGTTCTGCCTCACCACAGACCCACAGAAATAGAGTTGAAGCCTCCAAAAGTGTGAATGAAAATACATCTTAATCTTTCTTCTTTAAGGAGTTTGTGTCAGGCATTTGCTGTACCAATGAAAAGCAAACAAAATGTTGTTGTTCTGACTGTCTTAGTGGGTGGAATGTTTATTTTGTTTTGCTGAGACAAGGTGTTTCTATGTAGCTTGGGCTGTCCTCAAACTGTTTTTTGTTGTTGTTGTTTTTTTTTTTTTTTTTTTTTTTTTTGCTTTTTCAGGGTAGGGTCTCACTCTGGTCCAGGCTGACCTGGAATTAACTATGTAGTCTCAGGGTGGCCTCGAACTCTGGGCCATCCTCCTACCTCTGCCTCCTGAGTGCTGGGATTAAAGGCCACCACGCCCGGCTTTTGTCCTCAAACTTTTTATCCTCCTGCCTCTGCCTCTGCCTCCCAAATGTTGGGACAACAGAAATTCATTTACATACCTGGCTGATCCCTATTTTCACTCTGCATAGGAGGGACAGGCATTTCCCAAACATGAGAGTAAGTAGTTCTTTACATTCAAGCTCCTATTTGGAAGTCAGTATTATTACAAAGTAGATATTAAGTTACCTGCAAAAACTCAGATCTCCCAGACAGGAGGTCTTATTTAAACACAAATCATTTACATTGTTCCAGGTGTTAGAAGGTCAAGCAACAGATCCAAGGTCATGCTGAAAAATAAACAGAAAAATTAAATGCCCTTTTAATTGCTGGCATTCTTGCTGTGTGACTTGGTCAAGGACACTTCTCCCCACCATCCTCCAAATTCCAGTTCAGTTTCTAAGGTCTTCATCCTTTGAGCAAATCTTCGCTTTTCCAAGTCCAGCTATTCTGTGAACCTGAGGAATTGAGGTTTATATAGACACAGGTGGGTCCTGATGGGTCATGCAAATTATGCAAAAATCACAGGAACCAATCAGACATGCTTGCTTTAAAAGCTCCTGCCAATCGTGCTCCTTTCTGTTACCATGGTGACCATCAAGTAATGTTGCTGGCTTTCAGAAAAAATGGGGAAGTGTGGAGCAGCGGGGTGGGCTGGCAGCAAGAGCTCCCTGCTCCTAACTACATGGAGCTGCAGTAAGCAATTGGGAGGAAAGCTGCGCTGCTTTGTTTTTTGTTTTTTCTGAAAAGCAGGCAGCAAAGCCATTGGAGTCTGGGGATTTTTTCTGAACCACACATGCCTGCTCCAATCTACCTGCTGTTCGCTGCAATCACAGTTGTGAGGAGGGTCTCCTTTCCCATCTCAATAGGTGCACACTGATTAAACTAAAAGACAGTGGTCTAGGGGGATGACTGCCAAATCAGACCAGTGTGTGCTCGCTCTTTCTTTCTTTCTTTCTTTCTTTCTTTCTTTCTTTCTTTCTTTCTTTTGCTACTAATGTTTTTACTTTTCAATTTAATTTTATTTTATTTTCGGTCTTTTGCAACAGGTTCTCAAGTAACCCAGGCTGGCCTCTAACTCCCTATGTAGCTGAGGATGACCTTGAACTTCTGAATCCTCCTACTTCCACCTCCCAAGTGCTGAAATTACAGGCATGTGTCACCACATCCAACATAAAATCATCTTCTGAGGACTGGGGAGATGGTTCAGTCAGTAAAGTACCACATAACAAGCATCAGGACTGGAATTTGATCCCCAGAGCTCACATATAATGGTGGACATGGTGGTACCTGCCTGTAATCCAAGAGCTGGGGAAGGAGAGACAGGTGGAACCCTTGAGCTGGCCAGCCAGTGTAGCCTAATTGGTGAGCTTCAAGCCACCGAGAGACCCCGTTTCAAAAAGAGGTGGATCTGTCACACCCTCCAATGGCTCAGGGACCATTGCGGAAGAGGGGGCGGATAGAATGGAAGAACCAAAGGAAGGGTATGACCTCTTACAATGCAACTGCCCAGACAGAAATTGGCCTCGATATCCATGATCTTGCAGTGCCTAGCAATACCTTTGCAAGACCCTCAAAATAGAAGAGAAAGATGATGACATCAAATTAAAAGAGAGACTAATGGAGAGAAGGAGGGGATATGATGGAAACTGGAGTTCTAAAGTGGAATGGGGAGGGAGGGAAATATCAGGTGGGGTTTTATTGGTATGTAAGATTAAAAGTCAATTTAAAAAATGTAAAAAAAAAAAGAGGTGGATGGGGCTGGAGAGATGGCTTAGCGGTTAAGGCATTTGCCTGCAAAGCCAAAGGATCCCGGTTCGACTCTCCAGGACCCACATAAGCCAGATGCACAAGGGGGCGCATGCATCTGGAGTTCGTTTGCAGTGGCTGGAGGCCCTGGTGCGCTCATTCTCACTCTCCTTCTCTCTCTCCCTCTTTCTCTCTCTCTCAAATAAGTAATAAAATAAATCAATTTTTTAAAAGGTGGATGATATACCTCAGGAAGGACACTAAAAGTTATCATCTGGTCTTCACATGTGCAGACACACATGTGCACCCACACACATATGGACAAGCATACACATATGCAACCACACCACACCCACATGCAAAAAATAGCCTTTTGAATGGACTGAATTGTCCCTTGAATTTCTAGAGCTCCTTGAAGCCAACATTCCTGGAATCTGGCACCATTTCCTACCCTATAGATAGTGCTACCATTAGCATGAATAGCTGATCAAACCAGCTAGCCCTGGTGTGAAAAAATAATATTGCACTAAGTACTATATTTTCCATTTATAGAACACATTTTGTATACATAGTTCTCTTCCATGAATGTAACTCTTCCATGAAACAGTAAAATAACCCCTTTAGTAAAATGCAAAGGGGGAAGGTTTGGCTGGCTGCTACTACTGTGACAGGGAGTATCTGATGTCCACTCTTAAAGGACAATCGATGGATATGTAAAGCTCTCACAGAGTGTTGGAGGGTAGAGCTGGTAAGTGTGGGGAAAGGGGGAAGCTCTGCTCTCTATTGTTGTCTCAGAAAAATCTACATCCAAGACTAATGCCATTGTAGCTTTCTAGAATGCTAGATTCAAAGTCTAGAATGTCAGAAGACAAAAATCTTTCCAGAGGGCTGGAGATATGACTTAGCAGATAAGGTGCTTGCTTGCAAAGCCTAAGGACCCATATTCAACTCCCCAGATCCCACATAAGACACACAGGGGTGATGCATGTGCAAGGTTGTACATGCACACAAGGTGACACACACATCTGGAGCTTGATTGCAGTGACTAGAGGCCCTGATGCATCAATTTTCTCCCTCCCCCTCTCTCTTTCTCTCCCCCCCCCTCTAATAAAAAAAATCCAGGGTTGCAGAAATGGTTCCACGGATAAAGTGTTTACCTGGCTTCACATCCACAGAACCTGCATAAAAAGCTGGATGCCGTAACCAGGGTCTGTAATCACAGTAATCACAATTTGCTTCAAAAAGGCAGGAGGCATAGACAAGAAGTCTGAGGGCCAGCTAACCCTGCCTTAAACAAGGTAGAAGATGGGGACTGACACTCAAAATTGTCCTCTGACCTTCACACATGTTCAATACACACACACACACACACACACACACACACACACAATTTTTTTTCAGGCCCGGAGACAGATGCTCTTCTGAGACCTCAGTATCTGAAATCTTGTTACAGATTCAATATACCAAAAGCTCTTGCCAAGTAAAACCCTGGATGCGTGACAAGTTGTGTTTTGGAAAAAAATAAAAGCACATTTGAATTGCACAAGTTCAAATAAGCCGGTAATAAGTCAAATTGCTTGTCTTCTGGAGAGCTGGAGAGACAAAAGGATCAGGAAAGGAAATCACAAAATAAACACATCACTGCTATGAAATTTATATGGCTCACCCAGTCTCTGAAATGAGCGTTCAAAATAGAATACTTACTCCTTAACTTAACTGGTTATTATAACAAGATGTGCTCAATATGCGAGTTTCCTGCAGACCATTATTCAGCCATGCTGCATATTTTTCCATGATAGATTGGAAACCCCCACCATTTCATTTACAGCCTCTTCCTCCACACAGACTTGAGAGCAAATCTCGTTTGGATGATGTTTTGTCTAGAGGCTTCTGAGCTGTGTTGTAACAAGTACATGCAGAGGATGTCATTTCAAATGCTCACATTGCTCACATCCAAAAGCACACGGCTAATTACCTGAAGCTGGGAAAACAAGGCAGAGACGCAACCCATCTGCGATCTCACAGGGCGAATTCAGCAAGGCCTGTCTGTTGGCCAAGGGATGGAATGAATGAAGAGTCCTTCACCCTCTCTGTCCAGGCCTGCCAGGCACAAGGTAGGAGCCAGGCTTTGGTGTGTAGACACAACTGGACCACCTTTCATCTCAAATTCCCCAATCTGTTCCAGCTGTCACGTAACACAGGCATTAGAGACAGCCCTGAGTGGAGCAGAAACCCAAAATATGTCATGCTTTTCGATAGACGCTACCAATAAACACGAGACAAGCCAACAAATCTTCAGTTCCTTAAAACCACAGCTTTCATATTTTCTTTTTGCTACTGCTTTCCATTCACAAATATTGTTGTTTTTCCAGAATGATAATTATACAGGTAAAACTTGGTACGGGCCAGGTGTGGTGGCACATGCCTTTAATCCCAGCACACTGGAGGCAGAGGTAGGAGGGTCAGTCTTGAGCGCTAGGCCAAGCTAGGACTACAGAGTGAGTTCTAGGTCAGCCTGGACTAGAGTGACACCCTACCTCAAAAAAAAAATCTTGGTATGGGGCTAGGGAAATGGCTAAGCCAAGAACAACATCTGCCACGCAAGCATGAGATCCTGAGAGGACCTGATTCACCCTGAGTTCAACTTCCCATCATCTCAAAATATGCAGGGGACATATATCATTAGGGGATACTGGGAGAAGTGTCCTAACCTCACTACCATTGACATGCATAGCCTGGTCCTTCTCTGCTGCTGGTGCTATCATACGCATGGTGGAAAGTATAGGAACACCCCTGGCCTCTACTCAGTGGATGCCTGTAGAGCATCTTCCGCACATACCGACACCAAAAAAACTGTCTCTGGACACTTCAATATCCTTTGAAAACTCACACTAATCTCTAACATCAACCAATCCATGAAATCCTTTATTTCCTGGTACATATGAAGGAGGAGGAG
This sequence comes from Orientallactaga sibirica, assembly GCA_036365145.1. Classification (NCBI taxonomy): domain Eukaryota; kingdom Metazoa; phylum Chordata; class Mammalia; order Rodentia; family Dipodidae; genus Orientallactaga; species Orientallactaga sibirica. Next base: position 5,776,655 of record JAEOAD010000982.1, read on the forward strand.
GAGAAGAAGAAATGGAGGGAGGAGGAGGAGGAGAAGAAGAAGAAATAATAATGATGATGATGATGATGATGATGATGATGATGGGGGCAGTTAACAGTGAAAGGCATATGTAGGCTTAATTCACTTATCATTGTATATAGACCACACAAGACAGCGAGAATAGTAACCCCTCCTTTACCCTTGTGGGAGTAATGGGCCACCAGTTCATTTCCCACCTCTTGTGTTGAAAGGCCTCCCAACTCTCCTTACTCTGCAGAGCAGGGAGTGAATGTTTCATGGGTACCAAGGATCCTTGGGGGAAGGGTGTGGAAATTGTTCTAAAACTGCATTGTGCTAATGGAGGCATAACCCTGAGTCTAGTAGAACTCACTAGGCAAGACACTTAAAATGAGTGAACTTAGTAGTGTGAAAATTATGCACCTCCACTGCTAAGTTACCTATGATCCTGTAAATAACCCCCACTGTGCTCATGCAGGCACCCCTAATTAAACTTGATGGATCAGAAAAACAAGACATCAAAGGGGAAGTGGAACTAGTTGGGAAGAAGGGGGCTCAGCTAGAGGGAGAGGGAACAAGAGAAGGTAATGGGGGTTAATATGGTCAAAATACATTATATACGCATATAAAATTGTCAGCAAATAAAAATTTCAAATAGACCAAAATAACAAGATTGTGACCCCCCAAGAAGAATGTTATGTTGTAATGGATGGTCCAAATGGATTATGTTTTCTCAAAAATACTGGCCCCCAGTAACATTCCTTCTGAGACCCTATCACCCACTACTCCTCCATACATAGCCATACATCCCACTTTACCTCCTTCGCCCCAAACCTGCCTATGCTTCCATTATGCTGAGCCTCTGTTCAAGCAACTCCCTGCCCTTGCCCTTCTCAATCTTTTGCTTTTCAATAGAAGCAAAATCTTCAAAAATTCTGTCTTTCCAGAGCTTTCTCATGCACCTCTCAATAGTTCTCTCCCTCTCCTCCCACTTCTTCTCCTTACCTCCTGGGAAGCATACAGGTGACTGTGTGTGCCCAGGTGATGCTGGCTCCTTCCCATCTCCCTGAACACTGAGCCCAATCTCAGTAATCCCTACAAAACTGAGCACATAGCCAGACTTTAAGAAAGTACCACCAGGTCTGATTGTATTGGCCTCAAGGAAAGGTAAAAAGGGAAGAAATGGTAAATGTGAAAGGAGAAGAAAGGGAAGGGAAGGGAAGGGAAAGGGAGGGAAGGGAAAGGGAGGGAGGAGAGGGGAGGGGAGGGGAGGGAAGGGAAGGAAAAGGAAGGGAAGGGAAGGAAAATGGAGGGAAGGGAAAGGGAGGGAGGAGAGGGGAGGGGAAGGGAGGGGAGGGGAGGGAAGGGAAAGGAAGGGAAGGAAAAGGGAGGGAAGGGAAAGGGAGGGAGGAGAGGGGAGGGGAGGGAGGGAGGGGAGGGAAGGGAAGGGAAGGGAAGGGAAGGGAAGGGAAGGGAAGGGAAGGGAAGGGAAGGGAAGGGAAAGGGTTAGTGAATAATTGAATGCACTAGTAGATGCTGGCTGATTTCCAAAGGCCCTCATGGTCACTAAGCTCACTAAAAATGCTATCAAGTCTTAACCAAGTAAAAGGCTCATGACTTTTTGCTCAGTTCTTGGTCTGTGTGTTGAGGATGCAGCCAAACAAAACAGCAGATTTTAGTCAAAGTGGGGAAATAACACTGCACTTACAAAACTTATGTATTTAAAACTAGGAGTTTCAGCATCACCATGTCCTAGAATGTTGATTCTCTGGAAACTACAAGCTTGAGACAATGATCAGAGGGTAGCAGGAGGGATCCCATGAGAGGATGGCAAGATGCATCTGATGTTTACATCCTAGGATGTTTTACAAGTTCTTAGAATTTATAAATATCAACCTTTGTAAGACTGATGGGGAAGACAATATACTCCTACACTTTTTTGTGTGTCAAGACCTATTTCCCTACCTGCAAAATCTGACATGTTCCAAATTGCAGCTCTTCTCCTCAGCCTTGTATTGCCTGCCTGTCCTAAGCCTGAAGCATCACCCATCTGTCCCAAGCTATTTTCTAGCACTTAAAACAGACACCTTTCTAATGTACTGTTTGAAATTCTTATGTTTTCATATGTTTCTTTTTCTTTTTTAAAATGCTTTTTGTTTATTTTTTATTTATTTGAGAGTGACTGACAGAGAGAGAAAGAGGCAAATAGATAGAGAATGGGTGCACCAGGGCCTCCAGACACTACAGACGCACTCCAGATGCATGTGCCACCTTGTGCATCTGGCTTATGTGGGTCCTGGGGAATTGAACCAGGGTCCTTACGCTTCACAGGCAAGTGCTTAACCACTAAGCCATCTCTCCAGGCCCTCATATGTTTCTTTTTCAAATGGTCCTAACTGACTAAGTTCTTTGGGGCGTGTGTGTGTGTGTGTGTGTGTGTGTGTGTGTGTGTGTGTGTGTGTGATGGTGCATGTGGAGGTCAGAGAACAAACTCAGGCTATTGGTCCTCTCCTTCCACCTTGTTTAAAACAAGGTCTCTCTTGTTTTGCTGCTGCTGGGAAGGCCAGTAGGTATGTTGTGATTACAAACGTGTGCGCCACTTTGCATCCAGCATTCTACACAGGTGCTGGGTATGCAACCTCTGGTTAGCAGGCTTGTGGAGCAAGTGTCTTGAACTACTGAGCCAGCTCCCCAACCCTTACTGTAAGCCTTTGAAGCCAAGAACTAATGTACGTCTTTGTATCTTCAGCATCTTTGCAGGGCTCTGGCTTTGTACCTTTCGTTTCTCTAAAATGCTTGCAGCCTCAGCTAAAGTGCAAAGTGGAAGCTCAAAGTCGATACAGTACTGTGCAGACACCTTTCCTGCCCCCCATGCACTTTCGTACTGCTAACTAAATTAAAATGTGAACCAGAAAGAACAGAGCCATTTCTCTGTGCCTAGCAGACCTGGAGAGTCAAGTTCAATAGGGCTGAAGAAAAAAACACCACAATAAACACCATTAAACACGCAGGCTGAAATTTGGCACTAAAGAAAAGCTTTTCCATTACAAAGTTCCTTGGAAATCTTATTTTCATTTCTGACATGTAATTATTACTACATAAACTGAGCTGAGTGAATTTATGAGTTTCTGAAGTGCAGTCAAGAAAAATTATTAAGTGTAATTTTTTCCAGTAAATTATTTCAAGGAATGGGGGACATTCTGCTCCACTATAATGTACTAAAAATGGTTTCACTATCTACTCCATTAAGGTATGAAAAATTACACATAAACACATAGACATTTATTATACAGAGCTATATATATATATATATATATATATATATATATATATATATATATATATATATGTACATGTGTACCCATATGTGTTTATGTACACAGAAAGTATCTGGGAGTAGCTTTTGCTATTCTGCTTGCTTATTTTTGGATCCATCAGTCTTTTATTTTTATTTTAAGGTGTGTGCATGCTGTATGCATGTGTACAAGTATGCCTGTGTGTGTGAGTACATGTGCTCATGTGAGCAGGTATATATTGAAGCCACTGCACAGCCCTGGGTGTCATTCCTCAGGAACACTGTCTTCTACTTCTGAGTCTCTCATTGGCCTGGAACTCACCAATTAGACTAGTCTGCTTGGCCGGCAAACCCCATAGATCTGCCTGTCTCTACCTTCCCAAGACTGGGTTTATAAATGTAGACCATCACACCTGCAATTTACGTGGATAATGGAGATAGAACTCAGATCTTTACAGGCAAGGCAAACACTTTCCTAATGAGTTATCTCTTCAGCCCTCAATTTTATTTGGGTATAATTAAGTTTGGATTCCAGCCTCTCTTCCCATCTTGAGCTATACGTTATAGAACTGAATTACCATGCCAAATTTCAGCTGGATTCTCGGTAGTTGAACCCCTAACTCTTGTAGTTGTCCAAAGTTTTATGGGGGGTTGTTTTGCTTTTAATATTTGGAGTGCTATCTGTTCTCACATCCTGTTACATAACAGCCTCTCCCTTACAGACAAGGAGCCACACCCACTCTGAACAGGTTCACCCTTTTTTTTGTCTCAAGGCTTCATAGTCACAGCTAGAAAAGAGGACATAAGTGGTTGGAGAGATGGCTCAGTGGACAAAGCACTTGCCATGTAAGCAAGAGGACCTGAGTTTGGATCTCAACATACATGTAAATATCAAGTGTGTGTGGTGGTTCGCCTGTAATCCCAGCACTCAGGAAAGGGAGATGGGACCCCTGGAGCAAGCTGGCTAGGTAGACTATCTAAATCGATGATTTCTTGTGCAAGTGAGAGGTTTTGCCTCAGTAAATAAAATGGAGAGTGAACTAGCAAAATACCAGACATCAACTTCTGGCCTCCTACACAAACACACACATATGGGTAGGCCAATACACGTGCAAACATGCACACACACAGACACCACACTTGTGAGGAAAAGAGGAAATTAAAGTAACAAGAGCTGGGCGTGGCGGTGCACGCCTTTAATCCCAGCACTTGGGAGGCAGAGGTAGGAGGATCACCGTGAGTTCGAGGCCACCCTGAGACTACAGACTGAATTCCAGGTCAGCCTGGGCTAGAGTGAGACCCTACCTCAAAAAACCAAAAAAAAAAAAAAAAGAAAGAAAGAAACAAGAGGGGAGTTGGGAAGGAGCTCAGCAGGAGTGGAAGAGAGGTAAAAGAAGGGAATGCAGTACATGGTGCCCATGTGGGAAATTGTCAGAAAATTCCGGGAAAACTATAACATTTTCAGAAGAAAAAATTACAGTGAGAAAGTGAGTCTTGACCACACATAGCCCCGTGCCTCCTTTCCTCTTCAGCATCTGACTGTCCAGCCCAGAGTACCATACTTCTCTGGCCAGCCTGCAAGCATTTGTTTCCTCTTCCTGGCCCAGCCTCAGAAATCCCTTGACCTCCACAACTCTAAAAAGCCTTTTAGAAAGAACATCCACATATTTCTTGTCTGACCCGTCAGACAAATGAAATGTTAACAGTGACACTTACAAGCTCTTGTAGATAGCAGTCCTTTCCAGAAGCTTATCTGAACATATTTTGCATGAATTTTCCTAGGTTTCAGGTCCTTTGAAATGAATTAGAATGATGGATGTGGTTTATCCCCAAAGGTAAAGTCATTCCTCAAAGCAAGGCAAAAGACAGCTCTGCCGACTGAGAGCTCAAGAGCTGCAGGCGTCCCCTGAAGGTCACGAACTATGTCTGACCAAGGAGGACATTGTGTGTAGACAAACAACCTTGAAATTAAGAGGTGGCCATATACCCTTCCCACACAAAAAACAAACCGGAGCTAGCATCAACCAGCTCTCAAGCTGCCCTGCTATTTTATCATAGCCAGTATTCTTGTCCTGGATGTCTTCTGGGAGAAGCATACTGACTTAAGTGGTAAAGCCAAGAATGCTTCCATCTAAGTGTTTTTGAGTTTCATGGCAGTTTCTGTAGAATGCAGACATGCCATGCCAAGTACGATGCACAAGGATCTGGCTGAGACTTCCCCTATGTGCACAGTCCTCCTCCTATAGCTTCTGTGCCATCACAGTAGTTGGCATTTTCCATGTTCCAGATGCTTCTGCCTCAGTCTATTTGTGTGCTATCACAAGACTCCAGAGAATATACATTTGACAAAGTACAGAGGTTTATTTGTTTCACAGTTCTGGAAGAGCCAGGCAACATGGTGGTCCTGGCATCGTGGCACGAGTGAGAGCATGGCGCAGGAGAACTGGACGCTTACAGAATGAACTAAGGCATGGGACTGCCTTGTGTTACAACAACCTGCCCCTGTGAGAACGACTCAAGTCAAAGGTGACCGGATCCACTCCTAAACATCTGCATGAATCCATTTATGAGGCTAGAGTCCCAGAACCTAATTTCCTTAGAAGAGATCCCACCTCTTGAAAACTCTACCACCTCAACACCACTGCTTTGGGACCAAGCTTCCAGCACAGGAGCCTTTGGGGACAAGCCATATCCAAATCAAAACATCATTCTAATTCCTTTCAAAGTACCTTAATCCCAAGAAAAGACATGGGAAATGCACACAAGCAAGCCCTGGTTTGCAGGGACCAGCAGCTGGCATGACATGTTTTCATATTTGCATTTCTATAGTTTAAGGAAATCGTACAGCAGATAAGTCTTGTTGTTTGCAAAAGACACTATGAGAGCAAAATGCACACACACACACACACACACAGAAAGAGAGAGAGAGAGAGAGATGCACACTGGCATATACAATTTCTTAATTTTTATTTTTTATTTCACAATTTCTTCTTCTAACTCCCAGAAAAGAGTTGGAGCTTGCCTGCTCCCCAGAGAAGATAGATTGTATTTATCTCCCAATTCAATATTGTTAGCCATCCATGTGATTCTCAATTCTGACAGCCTTGGTAAATAGAGCACATTTTCAAATTGTACCTTTGGGGCTGGCAAGGTAGTTCACTCGGTTGAAGTGCTTGCCTAACATGCACAAAACCCAGAGTTCAATCCCAGTACTGCATAAAGTGGATAAGAGAGTCTATGCCTTTCATACCAGCTCTGGGGAGATAGAGGCAGAAGAAGCCAGAGTTCAAAGTCATCCTGAGCTACACAGTGAGGTCAAAGTCAGCTGGGGATACATGAGACACTGTCTCAAAAAAAGAAGAACAACTCAATGTGTACCTTCTGAAAACAGGTAGGAAGTTCTACTATGGCACACAGAGGAGTGCCTCCAAAGTCTTACGGTGCTTCCAGAGAATTCTGTGAAGGAATACCTAGTAATTCCTCGTGACACCCTGCACAGTCTCTTGTGAATCAGGAAGCCCCTGGGTTACTGAATGATCAAATAAGAGTGTCTTTAACAAGAGGTGATTTGTCACTTGCAACAATTTAGAGTGTCTCTTTAAGTCTACTTTAGAAAACAAATTTTTGTTGTTTCTGAACTTGAGTATTTTGAGCATAAGACCTCTGGCAAATTGCCTCAACCACTAACTTCACAGCTTACCTGTGTTTTGCTGAAAGTATCATTTCTTAAATAAATAAAAATGCACGGTTTTTATGAATACCACGGGATTTGTGATAGGTTAGAGGTAAAAGCAACTCATGGGCCCATCAAAGATGAATAGATAAGCAAACTGTAGTTTACACACGCATGCAATGGAATATTATTTAGAATATTCTAAAGATGAATGAAGTACTGATGCATGCTATAACAAAGATAAGCCTTACAAACATATACTAAGGAAAAGAAGACATGCCCAAAAAGAGGAATATTATATGGCTTTATTGAGTACAGATGAATCCATATACATAGAAAACTGTCTGGAGATTGCCAGAGGCTAGGGAGGAGAGAGAGTTAGGACTGAGTACTTAGTGGATATGACTTTAATTCAGAAGTGATAGTTGTACAACCTTGCAAATAGACTAAATGCCATTGAACAGTCATTCACTCTAAAATGGTTAATTTCACATGAGTTTCACAGAGTAGTTGACATTTGTTAAAGGATTGAACAGCATTTATTTTTTAAAATTTTTAAATAATTGACAACTTCCATAATTATAGAAAATAAACCATGATAATTCCCCCCACACTTTCCCCTTCACAACTCCACTCTCCATCATATCCCCTCCCTCTCTCCATCAGACTCTATTTTTATATCATCATCCTTTCCTCTTATTATGATGGTCTTGTGTAAGTAGTGTCAGGCACTGTGAGGTTATGGATATCCAGGTCATTTTGTGTCTGGGAGAGTGCATTGTAAGGAGTCTTATCCTTCCTTTGGCTCTTACATTCTTTCTACCACCTCTTCTACAATGAACCCTGAGCCTTGGAAGGTGTGATAGAGATGTCTCAGTGCTGAGCACTCCTCTATCCCTTCTTCTCAACACTATGGTAACTTCTTTGTATATCCTGGATATTAGTCACCTGTCAGATGTACAGCTGGCAAAGATTTTTCTCCCATTATGCAGGTTGTCTCTTTGCTCTATTCACAGTGTCCTTTGCTGTACAAAAGCTTTGTAATTGCATGAGGTCCCAGTGTTTGATTAGTGGCTTAATTTCCTGAGTAACTGGAGTCATATTCAGAAAGTTATTGCATATGCCAAGATGTTGAAGGGTTTCCCCTACTTTTTTCTCTAGCAGTTTCAGATTTTCAGGTCTGTTATTAAGGTCTTTGATCCATTTGGACTTAATTATTTTGCATGGAGAGAGATAAAGATCTATTTTCATCCTTCTACATATAGATAGCCAATTTTCCCAGCACCATTTGTTGAAGAGGCTGTCTTTTCTCCAGTGAGTATTTTTGGCATTTTTTTGTTGAAGATCAGCTGTAGCTGCCTGGACTTACATCTGGGTTCTCTATTTTGTTCCATTGAATTGTAGGATTTTTTTTTTATTTCCATGAAGAATGCCATTGGAATTTTGATGGGTATTGCATTAAATGTGTAGATTGCTTTTGGTAAGATTGACATTTTCACAATATTGATTCTTCCAATCCAAGAACATGGGATGTCTTTCCATTTCCTAGTGTCTTCTGCAAGTTCTTTCTGGAGTGTTTCAAAGTTTTCATTGTAGAGATCCTTCACTTCCTTGGTTAGGTTTATTCCAAGGTACTTTTTTTTTTTTTTTTTTTTTGAGGCAATTGTGAATGGGAGTGATTCCCTGATTTGATCCTCAGCATGTTTTTGGTTAGTATATAGAAAGGGTACTGAATTCTGTGTATTTTTTTGTATCCTGTTACATTGTTAAAGTGTTTATCAGCTCTAACAGTTTGCTAGTAGAGTCTTTAGGATCTTTTATGTAAAGAATCATATCATCTGCAAATAATGATAATTTGATCTCTTCCTTTCCAATTTTTATCCTTTTTATGTGTGTTTCTTGCTTTATTGCTATAGCTAAGACTTCCAGTGTTGAACCATCCCTGCATCTCTAGGATAAAGCCTACTTGGTCAGAGTGAATGATCTTTTTGATGTATTCTTATATTCTGTTTGCCAGTATTTTGTTGATATTTTTTGCATCTATGTTCATGAGGGAGATTGGTCTGTAATTTTCTTTTTTCATTCTTTCTTTATCTAGTTCTGGTATCAGGGTGATGCAGACTTCATGGAAGGAGTTTGGTAGAAATCCTTCCTACTAATTTTATGGAAAAGTTTGAGAAGCATTGGTATTAATTCTTCCATGAAGGTCTGGTAAAATCACCAGTGAATCCATCTGGGCCTGGACTTTTTTTAGTTGGGAGATTTTTTTATAACTGCTTGGATCTGCATACTTGTTATAGGTCTATTTAAGTGGTTAATCTCATCTTGATTCAATTTTGGTAGGTCATATAAAGCTAGGAAATCATCCATTTCTTTCAGATTTTCAAGCTCCATGGAGGATATGTTCTTATAGTATGTCCTTATGATTTTCTGAATTTCTTTGGTATCTGTTGTAATGGTGCCTTTTTTACCTACAATTTTATCAATTTGTGTCTCTTCTCTCTTGCTTTTGATCAGATTTTCAAAGGGTTTATCAATCTTCTTTATCCTTTCAAAGAACCAACTCTTTGTTTCATTGATTCTTTGTATTTTTTTGTTTCTATTTCATTAATTTCTGCCCTAATCTTTATTATTCCTTCCCATCTACTGATACTCGGTTTGCCTTGTTCTTCTTTTTCCAAGGTGAAGCATTAAGTTGTTTACTTGCAACCTTTCTAATTTCTTAATATAAGCACTTACAGCTATAAATTTCCCTGTTGTGGCTGCCTTCATTGTGTCCCAAAGGTTTTGGTATGTTCTGTTCTCATTATCATTTGATTCTATAATTGTTTTCCATTTCTAGTATTTCTGACTGGTTAAGTTTTCATTATTTCTATTTCCTTACTCATATCTTGTATTTACCTCTTTATTTCATTAACATGGTTTCCTGTGGTATCTTGGGATTCCTTCAGGAATTTGTTTTCTTCTGATTCCTCTGATTTCTTCTTTGATTTCTTTGAGCATAGATATAATCTTTTTAAAAAAATCTTTGTCAGGCATTTCATCTAAAACAGTCTCAGTGGAGGTCATTTCTTATGGATTTATAATTTTTGGTGTGGTTGTATTGTCTTGATTTTTGTGTGTTTCTTGTATTATAATGCAGAAATTTTTGCATCTTGAGTGAATTTGATGCTTGGATTGTCTAATTATCTGTAGTGTTCTTAAACATGCAAATCTAACTTTATATAGCTTCAGGATAGGAGTTTAAGGTGCCAGGTGTAGCTCTTATACTCCAAGAGAAACAGCAGAAGTGACCCTAGGTGTTGAGTTTGCCTGGTATTCAAGTATTCTAGTAAACTGGGTGGAGCAATTTACTGGCAAATTCTAAAATTCAACTGAGTAATATACACATTCAACCAAAACCAGCACAGAGTATTTATGCAAGAGTGGGGATTAAAACAAACAATAACCTTATAAAGCCAAAGTCCCTAAGGGTGTGTGTTGCTTTACACCTTTAATCCTGTCAATTGGGAGGTTGAGATTTCTGGTCTGAAATGGGTTCCAGATCAGCCTGTGGCCAAATCAGACCCTGCCCCCAATAATGACAGAAAAAAAAAAATCCAAAGGCCCTATAAATCAGGAAACATCTAAGGCAGCAATAGTAAACAACAAAATACACCTTATTTGAGAATGGTAAAACCAACCAAGAATATGTAACCCATAACCTTTCCTGACATGGAAAGAGAGATTAGCACTTCCAGTGCAGGCCTATGTACCTGCCTTTGTGTAAATAGGCCCTGTTACCTTTTGGCATGGCTTCCAATCTCACCAATGCCAAGTGCCCACCTCGATCCCTGTCTGTTGTGCTATAAATCTGGTGCTCTGATCAGCTGTGCTGGATGCCCTGAAGCTGGGGGCTAAATGAGTTCTCTCATGGTTCACCACAGCACTGGCAGTTGGGGGATGGGAGACTGTGCAGGATGCCTGGATGTGTACCAGAGCTGCTCAGCAGGTTCCATATGCGTTCTCCTTCAGCAGCAGTTTAGCTGATCCCTGCTCTCTTCTCCTTCAGGTTTCTTGACTTTATGAAGAGGCTGATGTGAGTGGAAAATCCCTCCACCTGGTTTCTGCTCCTGCAGCTCTGCACCAGCCAGGTGGGTGGCGACAGACTGGGGCCACCAGTGCCTAGGCATAGGCAGGAGCATGGACTGGGCCACTGGAGCCTAGGCAGGATTCTGGCTAGTTTCCTCCTTTCTAGAAGATCTCTCTTCTCTGCTGTGTTTGATAATAATCTATACACCTTTACTTTTCAGTAGGAGAGTGTATTTTGCAGTGTTTCTGCTTTTGTCCTCTCCCTAGGCGACCTTGGTGTGGCTACTATGCCACCATCTTACCTGGAAGTCCAGCATCCATTCTCTTGGCCACCTTCTGTCTAGTACCCAGATATTCTTAGGTCTTCCACCTCTTTTACACATTGCCCATGATGAGCTTTGGCAACATAGGGCTCAGCTCTGCACCTCACTTTTTTGGGGGGGGGTTGACATGATTTAAAACAATTAAATACATTTTGCTAATTTAACTGTAAGGTCTTTTGTTCCAATGTATTTAAGGTTTTTTTTTATGTGGAGGGGTGCACATACTATGATATGCATATGTACATCACAGGACAACCTTGGGTTTCAGTCCCCACTTTCCATCTTGTTTGAGGCAGTGTTTCTCATTATTCACCGCTGCATTCACCAGGCTTGCTAGCCTGTGAGCTTCTGTGGGATTCTCCTATCTCTCCACCAAATTAACTGAGAGTTCTAGTGGCCCTGGCCTGCAAGCTGCCACCAAGATTCCCAAACAGTGCTAGTGAACTGGACACCATGGAGAATTTTCTGACCCATTCTTTATCAGACTACCAGCTCCATTCCTTCTTCCTCAAATACAGTCATTTCCTTTCAGTGTGTCTTCTCCTTGCAGGATAATAAACCATCTAAAGTTATACTTCAGGTTATCTGTTTTCCACAATGCATGTATACCATTTGATCTCTTTTTTCAACTTTCATACCCACAAAAAAAAAATTATCACCAAGGTCTGGGGACTTGGTTTAGTCGGGAGACCTCTTGCCTAGCATGCAGTAAGCCCTGGGTTCAAGCCCTAGGATTTCATAAACTGGAAGTGGTGGCACATGCCTGTAATCCCAGTACCCAAGAACAGGAGACAGGAGGATCAGAAGTTCAAGGTCAGGGCTGAGGTGATTGTTCAGCAGCTAAGAGCTATTGCCTCATAAGCATGAAGACCTGAGTTCTATCCATAGCACTCACATAAAAAGCCAAGCATAACCACATAGGACTGTAACTCTAGTGTTGGGGGGGGAGACAGGAGGATTTGTGGGGCTCACAGTATATGGAAATGCAGTCATTTGGAAGCCCCTCCATGTTGGCTGGATTTCTTTGGCTGGCTTCCTGCTGCTTGTGCCCACCCCTAAATGGCATTTTTTTTCTCCATACAAAGCTAGTCATACCACTATGTTTTTGGCAACTCTTGTTGCCTTTGGTAAATGCTTCTGTTGGATGAAATCACGCACTTCTCCTGCAAGTGAGGTCATTTTTGCTCTCCATGATACAAATGACATTTATCCTACCAGGAATTAGTTTTCCCCTTCTGTAAGTTCCCATATTGCCATATGCTCCTGGCCAAGCAGTTGAATGATCATGAAACAAAATCCTCAAGGTGTCAGATCGGGCATGTTCAGAGTGGTATGGCCATCAGCAAAAATGACAAAATGAATGTCAGGGAGCACCCAGATTTGAACTTGGGACCTCTTGATCTACAGTCAAATGCTCTATTCCTAAGCTATAGCCCCTCTGATATATATATCACATATATCTATAATACACACATATATATGTAATACACATGTATGTAACATATATGTGTGTGTGACATGTGTGTGTGTGTTACTAACGAATAAATAACTCTTAACAAAGTTGTGAGCCAGGTTTGGCTATGTGAAGTTCCAAATATTATTATAGCATGACCACTTTTCCTGAGAGAGAAAATGGAAAGATCAACATTAGTTTCCAAGCCCAGAAACTGGAAGTCATGCAAACTACCAAAGTGTGTTCAGCTAAGATGAATCCAAACCTTTCAGAATTAGACAGGTTAACTTATAACAGGAAATTAATGGCACAGAGGGCTTTCAAGGGGACTTTATTTTGGTCCTCCCTAATCTATCTTCAGATGTCACATACACTCGAGCATGGGAGACACAACTTTAGAATAGTGCTAAAATAGTGAGCAATGGGCTCACTGTAGACTCCAGAAATTCTTGACCTTAAATTTAAACTACTCTTTTAAAGCCTCCTAAAAATATTCAAGAGCATCCTCAGACCTTTGGATTATGCTAGCATTTTTTTTTTTGAGTTTTTTCCTTGCCTTGGTAGAGCTCACCATATTTGAATATAAAGCACAGTTTAACTACCTCCACACATTTCTCATCAAAGCAAGTGTGAAATGATTTCCCCTGCTTTGCACAGCAAAATTCCTTCTGCAACTAAGTCAACAACAAAGAGAAGGAATAATGTGATTCAAAAGGCATAAATTTGGGGCTTATAAAAGATGTCCTTGCGAAGTTTGTGGTATGAACTTGTTCCTTTTGTTTTCTTGAGTCTCAGCTGGGAGACCACAACAGTGAAAACAGTGTGGGCCTAGCTAGTGGGATCTTGAAGCTGCTTTGTCCAGTGAAATTACTTTCTAATAATGAACCCCACTAGACTGATGAAGAACCTGCTATAAGATGTCCAGAATCACCCCTCGCAGCTCTATGCCACTTCTCAATTGACCGTAGGGGAACCCACATTGACTTGTGGGCAGAGAGTGTGTGTGGTGACACAGAACAGGGTAGCCCTGTCACCTGGCCCCAAGTGTTAACTTCAACTTGTTATCTCTGTCAGGGGTTGGAGTCGGGGGATGTGAAACTATCAGAAATGAAAAGGAAGCAGGCCTAAGAGTGTGGCTCGGTGATATGATAGAGGTTTTGCCTATCATATAGGAAACCCTGGGTTCAATTTCCAGCACATGAAGAAGGGAATGAAAGAATGGAGGGAGGAAGGGAAGGAGGAAAGGAGAGAGAGAGGGAAGCAGGTAGGGAAGAAGAGAGGAGAAAGGAAAGAAAGGGATGGAGGAGGAAGGAAGGAAGAAAAAGCGTTGATGGATGATGAATAAAGATAATTCAATTCCAATCTTTACCATCCTGGCAGTAAGCTGCAGGACTTATTACTACACAGTCATCCACATCCCACTCTGTGAGTCCTCCATGATTAGACCTGCAGCTTCCTGGGCTCAAGCACACTGGTTCTGAGTTGGACTCATAATGTCAGAGGAAAGAAAGAGGCCTCCGAACCTGCAGAAGGGGGTGGCATTTTCCCTGGAACTATGAGCCCCAATAATTCAGCACCTGCTGGAAGGCTCTTTTTTTTTTTTTTTTTATTCTCACTTTAGCCCAGGCTGACCTGGAATTCACTATGTAGTCTCAGGGTGGCCTCGAACTTACAGCAATCATCCTACCTCTGCCTCCCGAGTGCTGAGATTAAAGGCGTGTGCCACCACGTCCGGCTTTCTTTTTTTATTTTTCATACAAAGTAACATTTCTTATTATGACCTTTCCAAACATATTCTGTTTGGGTTGATTCTTCCTCCCTCTCCTCTCCTCCAGTGCCCTTGTAGCCTGTGAAAAATCAGCCTTCCAAATTCAGTAGCTTTTATATAATAAGACCAACAAGGAACTTGCTGAGAAAGAAATCAGGAAAAATGTCTCATTTAAAATAGCTTCCAGAAAAATAAAATACTTAGGAATAAATCTAACAAGGTGAAGACCTCAACAATGAAAACTTTAAGACACTGAAAAAGAAATTGAAGAAGACGTATATGTTAGAAAAATCATCTGTGCTCCGGATTGGTAAAATTAATATTGTGAAAACGGCCATACTACCAAAAGGAATCGACAGATTCAATGCAATCTCCATCAAAATTCCAATAACATTCTTCACACAACTGGAAAAACAAATCCTAAAATTCATATGGAAACACAAAAGATCACAGATAGCCAAAGCAAACTTAAACAGAAAGATTATTGCTGGAGGTATCACAATACCTGAACTTAAATTATACTACAGAGCCATTGTGACAAAGACGGTAGGATACTGCACAAAAAATAGACATGTAATCCAATGAAATGCCAAAAACCAGAGTTCCTAATGGGCGGGTCTCTATGGGGACCAGGAATGTACATTTCTAAGACGCTCCCTAGTGAGACAGACTCATGTCTCTACCACAGCCTCACTTTTCTAGACCCATCCCTTGGGGCTTAATTAAATATGTCATGGAGAAGATGTGGAATGCTAATTGAAAGTTGATTCATAGACTCCACCTCTTGATTCAGGCATACTACTGCATGTTTTCTTTGATCCTTGTTATTTTTGGCATGATTTAAACTAAAGGTACACTGCCCAGGTAATAGTCCAGCTTCCAAATTACTGTATGGGCTGAAGGAAGCTCAGAGAAAAAGAAAACTGAGTGAAGGTGTCACAAGGAGGGCCTAAGGTACACAGAAAGCAGTCAGACTGCCTGGGCTATGAAGCCTTCATGCCACGAGTGACTTTGATCTTGATTTTTTTTTAATATTTATTTTCAATTATTTATTAGAGACACACACAGAGAGAATGGGTGCACCAGGGCCTCTAGCCACTGCAAACAAACTCCAGATGCATGCACCACCTTATGCATCTGGCTTATGTGGGCCTGGGGAATCGAACCCGGATCCTTTGGCTTTACAGGCAAGCGCCTTAACCACTAAGCCATGTCTCCAGCCCTGATCTTGATTTTTCACCACCTTGCGGTACAAATAATAGAACATGATTAAATTTAATAAGTTGATAGTAGTGGTTGATAATCCCTTAAAGCAGCCAAGCACAGCCAATAATGTGTGTGTCAGGGGCTCCATCTCAGCCAGGCAGATAGGTATGCAACTCCTTTGCGTAGATGACACTGGTGGGGAGGAGTTACAAGTTTAAGCTTTTTACATAATTAACTTATTTTGTGCATATGTGTAGCATGGTATATACATGTATGTACGGTATATACATGTATACACGTGTATGCCCCATGTGCACATGTGCAGAGGCTGGAGGATCAAGTTGACTGTCTTCCTTGATCACTCATCCTCATAGTTCCTTGAGACAGAGTCTCTTAGTGAACCTAGAGCTGCAGTTTTTGGTCAGCTGGCTAACCAGTAAGTCCCAGTTCTTCTCTAGCCTCTGCTACCATGGTACTGGGGTTAAAGGTCTGTGTGGCCATACCCAGATGTTCACATGGGTGCTAAGGATCAAACTCAAGGTAAATGAGGTCTTCTCAGGCTCTTAGACTTGTTACACAAGTGCTCTTACCCACTGAGCTATCTTTTCAGCCTTGTGTTAGCTTTTAATATTGAGGAACAGTACATATGGAGGCTGAGGAAGTAGCTTAATTGGTAGAGGACTTGCCTAGCATGCATGAAACCTTGAGCTCCATGTCTAGCACTGCATAAAGCTGGGTATGGTGGTGCGTGCCTATAATCCCATCACTCGGGAGGAGCAGAGAGGATGATCAAGGTCATCTCCAGCTATGTAGAAAATTGGAGGCCAGCCTGAGCTCCATGAGACTCTATCTGAAAAAAAATTTAAAAAGAAATCTAGGGCTGGAGATATGGCTTAGTGGTTAAACGCTTGCCTGTGAAGCCTAAGGACCCCGGTTCGAAGCTCGATTCTCCAGGACCCACGTACGCCAGATGCACAAGGGGGCGCACGCATCTGGAGTTCGTTTGCAGTGGCTGAGGCCCTGGCGCGCCCATTCTTTCTCTCTCTACCTGCCTATTTCTGTATTTCTCTCTCTCAAATAAATAAATAAATAATAAAATATCCTTTAAAAAAAAGAAATCTAGGGGAAAAGTTGAAAGTTGTATGAGTACAAACATAAGAAAAAACTTAATGAAGGGCTGAGGAGATAACTCAGTTGGTAAAATGCATTATAAGCATTAGGACCTGAATTTGATCCCAGTACCCATGTAACTAGGTTGAGCATGTGATTGTGCACCTATAATGCCAGCACTGCAGAGGCAAAGACTGGAGGATCCCTGGGGCTGACTGGCCAGTCAGTCTAGCCTAATGGTGAGTTTCAGGCCAGTGAGAGACTCTGAGTCAAAGTAGATGGATGGTGTTCCTCAGTGTGACACCAGAGGTTGTTGTCCTCTGGCCTCCATGCATCAAACACACACACACACACACACACACACACACACACACACACACACGTGCATAAAAAGAAAAGCTTAATGAGTAAATGGGATATCTACAGGAAAGGCATGGTTATATACTAAGATACATACTGTGCTAAATTTTCATCTGATGATTGTGAGGGCTACCGAAAGGGGGAAAGTGATCTTACAACCATCTGAATAGGGCTGGGGGGTTGTCTCAGTGGCTAAAGGTGCTTGCTTGCAAAGCCTGTGGGCCCAGGTTCAATTCTCCATTATCCACATAAAGCCAGATCCACAAAATGGCACATGCATCTGGACTTCATTTGCAATGACAAGAGGCCCTGGTGTGCCAATATTCTCTATCTCTGTCTCTCTCTCTCTCTTTCATAAATAAATCAATAATCTTTACAAAAACAACCATTTGAATATTTGTAAGTGAGGAATGAGGTGGAAGAAAGAGAAGACTCACAAGAGAAAAAGGAAGGAAAAGAAAGGGAAGAGAAGCAAAGGAAGGATGTCTAGCATCAGGTAGGCCTTTCCTTAGTTGGATATAGGCCATCTGTGTGCTCTGGGGTCACAGTGTTTTCATTGCACTGTGATCCCAAAGGACTACTGCTCACCCAGTCTAAACAGACACCTGAAACCTGAGTACCTAATGAAAACACACAGGATTCAGTAGCTACAGCTGCTGTCCTTCGTGGCAGCCTCAGGACATTTTGGTTACCTGAGCTTTAGCTGACATCTCCAGGCAACGCACCCTCCTCCTCCCACACCCACAAGGAGGAGGCACCTGCTCCCAGGCCTACAGCTCTTTTTCCCGTCTTTTCCCATCTCCGTCCATGATTGCTAGGGAGTGATGTTTAAATAACCTATTTTGTAATCAGTATGCTCCTTCTGACCCATAATTCAGTGGAAACAGTTTGGAGCTTCAAAACCCTTTCTGATTATATATAAACATGAGCAGGAACTTCTAGGGTGGGAAAACAAACAGTAAGCAAAAATAGAGGTGAAGCTGCCACAGTCCTACGTGGTAAAATAGTTAAAACACATACAGAGGGCTGGAGGGATGACTTAGTGGTTAAGGCATTTGCCTGCAAAGCCAAAGGACCCAGGTTTGATTCCCCAGGACCCACATTAGACAGATGCACAAGGGGGCACATGCATCTGGAGTTCGTTTGCAATGGTTAGAGGCCCTAGCACACCCATTCTCTCTCTCTCTCTCTCTCTCTCTCTCTCTCTCTCTCTCTCTCTCTCTCCTCTCTCTTTATCTGTGAAATATAATAAAATAAAATAAAAACACATATAGAGGCCATTGCTATGTACACAAGAGACACACACAGCATTTACATGTCTATCATGTGTACACAGTGTACACATTCACCCATAGACACAGGTACATGGGCTTGCACATTACACAGTAATGTAATAATTAAAAGACTGAATAAACTAAAGACATTTTCAAGTCCTTCTGCCAAACTTGGAGGCTGCTGCAATACTATTTTAAAGACTAAGACATTGAACTTGGACCCCCAAGTATTCCACAGCTTCTGGTTTTCATCCTGTGATACAGTACTTTGTGGAACAAGGGATAGTGCTGAGGACCTGGGTAACTCTTGTGTTCTTTTATCACAATGAAAGCCTTGACCTCTGCCTCTCCTCAACACCTCTGGCAGGGAGATAAAAGTTAAAATTACTTTGAGATTTCATCTGACACCAGTGAAAATGTCTAAGACAACACATGCTGCTAAGGGTGTGGGAAGGGGAGAACTCTTATTCTCTGTTGGTGGGAGTGTAAAATGGTACAGCCACTATGGAAATCAGTGTAGAGGTTTCCCAAAAAGCTAAAACTTGGGGCTGAGGAGATGGCTTAGCAGTTAAAGACACTTGATGTAAAGCCTGTGGGTCAAATTCAATTCCCCAGCACTCACATAAAGCCAGACACACACAAAAATGGCATAAGCATCTGTGACGGATTGCAGTGGCAAGAGACCCTGGTGTGCCCATACATACATACATACACACACACACACACACAGAGAGAGAGAGAGAGAGAGAGAGAGAGAAATTTTAAAGCTAAAAATTGTACTACTATATAACCAACTATAGCACTCCTGGGCATACACCCGAAAGACTATATCCTACCACAGAGATACTCGCACATCCATGTTCGTGGCGGCTCTATTCACCATAAGTAGGACATGAAACTAACCTAGATGTCTATCAACTGATGACTGGATAATGAAAATGTGGCACATGTTCACAATAGAGTTTTATTTATCTATAAAGAAAAATGAAGTCAAGAAATTTATAGCAAACAGGCTGGAAAGATGGCTTAGCAGTTAAGACACTTGCCTGCAAAGCCTAAGAACCCAGGTTTGATTCTCCAGGTCCCATGTACGCCAGGTGCACATGGTGGCGCATGCGTCTGGAATTCGTTTGCAGTGGCTGGAAGCCCTGGCGTGCCCATTCTCTCTCTCTCTCTAATAAATAAATCTTTTAAAAAAAGAGAAAGAAATTTATAACAAATGGATAGAATTGGAAAAAAATTTTCTGAGTTAACTCAAGCACAGAAAAATAAAAATCGCATCCTCTTTTTGTTATTGTGGACCCTAACTTTTTATGTTTGTGTGTGTGTGTGTAACTAAGGGTATTAAGACAGAGTACAGGCTATGATTGCAGATAGGAGACCAGAAGAGGTGAACAAGAGGTGATGAAAAGGCAGAAAGGACAAAAAGCAACACGTAGTATGAGGGCAGAAAGGAGGCTAAGGTGGAAAGGCACATAAGCGAAGGGGGAGGGGAACAAAAAAGTGTATGAGAGAGGGGAGAATGAGAGGGGGTACTGTTAGTGTGACTGGACCCCTGAAGGTAAAAAAGGCAGGAAAGTGTGCACTTGCTAGAAATCAAAGATGGTCTGACTAGGCTCTTGCCTAGTTCCCTAGACCAGTTTCTCCACAAACAAGCAGGACCCCTCCTGGGAGGGAGTCTTTCATAGGATTTCAACATTGTGCTTGATCAAGTTCATTCCCTGGAACTTGGTGTCAGGACTAGCCTCTTCCTGAGACAGCCCCTAGCCCTAACCAACCAGCTCTCCCTCTGGTTCACCTGAGCCAGAAGACAACCCACCACTACAAGGTTATGAATACCTCTGCAAGGGGAGGGCAGGCTCTCTGATCACTTGGGAACTTCCAGCTGTGGGTGAGTTTTTCCCTAGCCATTACTCTCCACATGGGCTCCTTTACCCCCTCCAGCTCCCCACATGGCAGGAGCTCCTTGAACTTTCTTTTCTCGCTTTTCTTTCCATGGTTTCTTCAGGCCCTCCACATGGGATCTCTAGGCACATGTGTGCCTTTCCTTGGTTCTGTAGTTCCCTCAATAAATACACTAATTCAATAATTTTTTAAAAGTCTGTGAAGACACCATAATGAAATCTAACTCCTTGTAATCTGTTTTGAAAAATTAACAAGGCAGCCTGGTTCTGCTGTGTGTCAGACAAAGAAGGCTATTGCAGTTACCGCCTCGTTGCTGGAACGAACATCAAACCAGAAGCAGCTTATGGGAGGAAGGAGTTTATTTCAGGCTTAGAGGATCCAGGAGAAGTACCATAATGGTGAAAGAAGCTGGTTCACCTTAGCAGCCACAGCACAGAGAGAGAGAAGCCAACCGCAGCAAGCATGAACAGCTAGAGCTCTAACTGGCTCTCTACACACCTAGTAGGGCTGGACTCAAGATCTGCCCCCAGTGATACCTCTGCCAGCAGGCTCCTGGAGACTTAAGTAGGAAGTGCAGTGTTAATCAAAACTACCTCAGACTATGGGGGACATACATTCACATTCAAACCACCACAAAGGCCATGGCTCCTGCATTTTCCCTGTTCTGCCACTAGTACATGGATTATCACTGAGACCATGAATTCAAACCTCCTGAACTCTGGGGTTTTCTCCTTAATGAACTGGATCTTTGCTTTCCTCCCAGAACTGAGGCAGGAAAGCTGGGTAACAAGCAGACCACAGGGAACTAATACCATGAAATACAGTGAGGCCAGCTTAGAGAACCATCAACAGTGTCTGATTTACTTGCCTTGTTACTATCACCGAAGACCAAAGAAACAATGTAAAGGAGGAGGTGTTTATTTGAGATCCCAGTTTCAGGGGATTCAGTCCATCGTGACAGGGAAGACACGGTGGCAGGAGCATGAGGCGGCTGATCACATTGCATCAGTAGTCAGGTAGCAAAGTGGACAGGAAGTGGAGTTCAGCTAGAAAACTTCAAGGCTCACTCTTTCCTTCAGAGAGGCCCCACCTCCTAGAGGTTCCACAATCCTTCTAAGCCACCCACCAGCCAGGTACCAGATAAGTGTATGAGTGACATTTCACAGACAAATGATAACACCTACTCTCTATCTTTGGAAAGGTAGAGGGAAAGTACCATATGAACATCGTTTCCTGCCTGCAGAACAAACATCAGCCACACTTTGGTCCCTGGGTATGAGCAAAGAAGACAGTTCACTGAAGCCTTTCTGATCCCTGGTGTAATCAAAAACCTCACCTGCAAACTGTCACCTGGAATCCATTTTTTTATGCCAAGGTATGTCAAAGAAAAAAAGAAAAGAACTGAGCTAAGGAGGTGGTTCAGTGGATAAAGTGCTTGCCATACCAACGTAAGGACATGAGTTTGGAATCTGAGAACCAATTTAAAGCCAGGCATGGTAGTGTCTGTTATCCCAAGACATCTACATTGAAACACGAGGCAGAGACAGGAGAATCCCCTGGAAGTTCACAGACCAGCTAGCCTGGCAGACACAGTGTTGACAACCAGAAAGCTTGCCTCAAACAATGTGGAAGGCAAGGACTGACACCTGAGTTTATCCTCTGACCTCCACATGCATGCCATAGCACATGCATGTGTATACACACACACCACTTGTGTTTTTAACAAAATGGCTCCATGAAGCTGCAGAGGTTGCTGGCTGTCTAGGTACTTGGCAAGTTTTTAACAGCCCTAATAAAAGGCTACAGAGGGCTGGAGAGAAAGCTTAGCAGTTAAAATACTTGGGATCTCCAGATCCCACATAAGCAAGATGCACAAAGGTGAGCCAAGCACAAGTTCGCACATGGCCACTAGGAGGCGCATGCATCTGGAGTTAGATTGGAGTGGCTAAGACCCTGGCATGCCAATTCTCTCTCTGTCTCTCTCTCTCTCTAAATATTTATTTATTTATTTATTTGAGAGAGAGAGAAAAAGAGGCAGATAGAGAGAAAGAGAGAATGGGCACACCAGGGCCTCCAGTCACTGCAACAAACTCCAGATGCATGTGCCCCCTTGTGCATCTGGCTTACATGGGTACTGGGGACTCGAACCTGGGTCCTTTGGCTTTGCAGGCAAATGCCTTAACCACTAAGCCATTTCCCCAGTAAATTTTTAAGTAAATAAAAGGCAGATTGGGTCTGTCTTGTACTACAGAAGAAGCTTGGCAGAGAGGCAGGTATCTGGAACAGCTAAGCAGGGCTTCCAAAGTCTCCATTCCTGATCTCCACTCAGGTAAGTTTTCATAATCAGGACAAATTGCCTTCAAATGAAACTTGAATTTGAAAGTCAAAGTGGAAAATGAGGGAGGAGAGCTGGGATGTGGCTCAGTGTTTAAAAGGGCTTGCTTGAAAGTCGGCCAGCCTGGAGTCAATTCCCAAGTAACCACATAAAGCCAGAACAAAAGTTTTTTTAAAAAGTGGTCCGTGTGTCTCTCTGCAGTAGCAAGAGGCCCTGGCACTCAATCTCTCCCCTCCCCTGCACATATGCAAGTAAATAAATAAAAATGTTCTTAAAGTTGAAAATAGGAAGATGGTTATGTATTTAAATAATTTTATTCCAAGTGAACAACCATGAAACAGTAATATCTGCCAAGTCCTGATACCAATATCAGATATCCTTTCTTCCTTCCTTCCATCCATTTTCCTTCCTTCCCTCTTTCTTCTTTTCTTTCTTCCCCCTTTCCTTCCTTCTTTTCTTCCTTCATCTATTTGCTTCTTTCTTTACTTGTCTCCCATTCTTACTTTATTTCTTTCTGTCTCTCTCATTTTCTTCCTTCCTTCCTTCTTCCTTCCCTCCATTCTTTCTCTACTTCTATCCTCCATTTTTGTGTCTTTTCTTTCTTTGCTTTGTTCTCCCTCTTTTCTTCCTTTATTTCCTTCCTTTTTTCCTTCCTTGATTGAATATCTTCCTTCCCTCCCTTTCTTGCTCTCCTGTTTTCTTTTTTTGCTCCTTCTTTTAGTTCCTACCTCCTTCCTTCTGCAAGCCTAGAACATGTCCCTCTGGAGCTAGCATCTTACAAACACAAAGCATTCACTGTAAGGACCCGAGTGCTGAGGGTAAAAAGGGGAAGGAAGCAGAGTCTAGAATGCTGGAGAGCGTGTGGAGTTGCTGCACCAGCCTCACATAGACTATCTCTGCATCTTTTGTTTTGTGACAGGAAATTAATTCCTCTTTGGTCAAGGCTGTGAGCCAACTTTTATTGCAGTTACCCAAATTTCAGCAGTATTGCCCATGCTAGTTTGGAAACAGGCTCTTTTTTCCTAGTAGGGTCTATTAACAATATCTCACACAACTGTACTTCTGCTAGTCACATTTTTGCAAGTATCAACTGTAATATTGCTACAAAGACTGCATTTTTAAAGGGTGAAGTGCTCCTCCACCATGATACTGTGATAGTTGGTATGTTGGGCGGGGAGACATCACAGAAAGTTTGGAAAAGAGCTCAACGAACCTCAAAAATACTGCAAGAATTACATCCAAAGTATGTTATTCACCTTTATCTCAAATCACAAATTTTCAAGTGCTGTTTCACTGAAAAAATGTAAGACCTGGCTTTATTACTAGCTCGCATTACTTTGATAAGGTAAAGCATTTTAACTGGATTCCATGAACCAAATACATGCTACAGGTGGCTGCTCCCCTGCCTTCATCCATTTCAGTCAGTCAAAACAAGCAGCTGCTCGTTATTCTTTCACAAGCTCCAGTGGGGAGCATCTAAAAGGCAGCATGGGATTGCTCAGAGGAGAATAGGATTTAAGGGTACCCTACAGCCGAGTCTCCCAGAAGGAGACCAGTGGCCATACAGTGCCTTGAAGCACCGAGATGGGCTAGAAGTGTAAAACACAGGGCTTCTAAGATTTGGCATAAGGAAGAGCATATAAAATAGTCATCGATGGTTTACACATTAACCAAAAACTAAAATGACAATGCTTTGTTTATTAATTAGTTACAAACATTATTAAACTTAGTCCCATCTGATTATTATCATTTTGTAATGGACATACTAGAAAAGATTTAAAGAACAAGCATAGCAGGTGGATGTGGCTGGCATATTTCCATGAATCTGTGGGTTCTAGACTCTGTTTTCTCACTATGATGCTCTTATCCTGTGGGCCTCAATTTCCCCATCTATCAAATTGAGCTGATTGGAACCTGTTGCCTCCAGGATTAAATGTGTGTGGGTGGGCATAGCTCTGCATTTTCTTCTTGCCTTTCTTGTCTCCTTAGAAACCCAGACATTGGGCTCTCTTCCTGAGACTGAGAAGAGCCTGGACTTTGCAGACTGCTGGATGCAGTAACATTCCCTAGGCAAGTGGCTCTGAGCAGATAGGCATTTGTCTTAAAGGTCAAGGTATTTGTTCAGAAAGCTATGAAACAATAAACCTAACAAAGGTCTTCTGAAAATTGGCGAAACATTTTTTCACAGGCTTGCTGCCTAAAGCCCAAAGAGAACATACAATGCATTAAACACCTCCCACAACTTCCCCATTACTGAGTTTTAGTCTCCCTGCTGAAGGCTAAAGCAATTATCTCAGGCTCCCAGCAGAAATCAAATCTTGAAAAGGTAATACATACATTTTAGGTTCTCTTCCACGGACTCAGAATCTAAGAAGAAAACAAAAGTAGGGTATGATCCTTTCCCCTCGTGGTTATTACATTCCTTTTTGCTGCTGAGTGGTATTCTGCAGTTTATACATAGTACATGTGTTTAAAACTTCCCCTGTTGAAGGGACATTGGGTTTTTTTCTAGTTTGACACTCTAATAAATCAAGTTGCTAGGAACATTCACATACAGGATGTGGAGTGAAGATCCATTATTTGAGACAAATATCCATGGGAGCAATTGCCAGGTAGTATTGTGTGCAATGTTTATGAGGCCAAGATTTTAAGAGTCATCAATAATAAGTTAGAGAGGTTAAGATTTTACTTAATTGCAATAGAAAATGTTCACAGCCTTTTGGATAATAAGATATGATCAGAGTATTAATACATGAAAATAGTGCTCTTCTGACATACAGAGATACATTGCATGAAACTCGCCTCACCTGTCATTGTAATCAAAGGTAGAAGAAGAAGGAGAAAGAAGCAAGAGGACATCAGCAGAAGAGGATCCAAGGGTAAAAGATTTAGGGAGGGTTAAAGAATTAATGACATGGCTGAGAAAATGATGCCTTATAAAATGATCCTTCAGGAATAGAGAGGTAGCTCAATGCATAAAGCTCTTGCTGTGCAAGCTTGAGTACTTAAGTTCAAACTCCCAGGCCCCACATAAAAGTCAGATGTTGTGGTGGGCTTCTGTAATCCCAGCATATCTAGGGCGAGATGGGAGGTGGAGAGAGGAGAATGCCTGGAAGCTATCAAACCAGCTAGCCTGGAGAGTGCAGAGGGGAAGAGACCCTGCCTCTGATCAAGGTGGAAGGTGACAACTGACACTCAAGGTTGTCCTGTGACCTCCACCTGCACATGATGGCATACATGTGTCCATGCTCACACACATGAACACACACACCAAAAATAAATAAAATAGCTCCTGCAGACTTCTGCGGCTCTTAGAAAATAAACTACACAAAATGCAAAGCAGAACAAGAACTAGCTGTGGTTCAATGTATTTTTAATTAATGTGTCCATATAAAATTAAGAAAGATGCCCATAAACAAAGACTGTGGTCCAAATAATAGCTGAGATAAAAAAATTTTCCACATCATTTTTTCCAGTCTGTAGCCTCCAAGTACTGCTTTTAATAAAATGAAACATGATGTGCTTCTGCGGGTAAATGGTGATTTTCCCCTAATATATTCTAATTCAGACTATTTTTCTGAGAGCCTGATTTGAAAATTGCTCCCATCACTATAAAAAGCACGTGGATTCTGAGAAATAAAAGATGAGAAGCAAGAGAAAAAAAGATACAAAAGGAGGGGATAAAAAGCTGTCGCAGTCTGTCTGGTTGCAACTCGAGCCAAGAATCTGATGTCCTGAGAAAATTACTCTCTCCAACAGTTTTATAAAGGAAAGGACCCAGACAAAAATAAGCCTCTGACAAATGAAGCCTGTACAATAATCCATCAGAAAAAAAAACAAATCTAATTTAAAACCTCCCTCATCTCACTTGCGCATCTTTATTTTGGAAACTTCAGAGACAAGTGATTATTAAACCCTTTTTTAATTGAGAACTTTAGTATACGAACATATTGCAAATTGGTCATATTCACATCAATTATTAAATCCTTTTTAAAAATTGTTCCAACTTTATCTCTTTGTGGTGTCACTTTTTATTATTTGTAATTTATTCACGTGTGTGTGTGCATGTGTGCACGCGCGTGCACACACACACACCAGGGCTTCTTGCTGATGCAAACAACTCCAGACACACATGTCACTTTTTGTGTCTGGCATTACCTGGGTACTGAGGAATTGAGCCCAGGCCAGCAGCCTTGGCAGCAAGTGCCCTTAACCACTGGGCCATTCTCCTATCCCCCTCTTTGTTATTTCTTATTGGGATGTTAAAGTTTTTGTCTATTTGTTATTTGTAATTTTTTGGGTTTTGTTTTCTTTGGGCAACGTTGGCTTTTTTTTCAGGCAAAACCCTAAATGTAGACTGCCGACCCCCCCATTCATTCTGCAAATTTGACTATTCAGCAGAACCAGCTCTGTCAAAAAGAAAAGGCAAACCGGGCATGGTGGCGCACACCTTTAATCCCAGCACTCGCAGTGAGTTCAAGGCCACCCCAAGAATACATAGTGAACTCCAGGTCAGCCTGAGCTAGAGTGAGACCCTACCTCGAAAAAAAACAAAAAAAAAGGCAAGGAAAATAAACAATGCACACAGAAATTCTGAAACGGTATCTCTGTGCTATGTGTTTCTAGGCCAAAGGGTTAGCACAGTTATTGAAAACTGGGTTACATAAAACAATTAGGAACTTGGGGAGGAGAGGGACCAGCAGGAGAGGAACAATGGAGGTTGTTGGGGGATTCGTATGAGGAAAATCCAATGACAAACATGTATGAAAATGGCAGAATGAAACCTATTATTTTGTAAGGTAAATTAAATAATAATAAAATAATATCAAAGAATGAATGGCCCCAGTCACAGAAGACTAAGTCTTTCTGAATGTGGGCACTGCTTTTCCTGGATTAATACATTTCTCTACAAGCCTTTCGGCAGTCTGCTCTTGTGTTCTACTTACTATACAAGGAACGCACAGTTCTTGTTCCAGGAGGGAATTTAATGAGGCATGAGGCAATGTTTCACGTCACAACCACCCCCGAGCCTCTGAAGCTGCTTCTCTTGAGGAAGTGGAGGAGTCTCTGCCAACACACAGGAGAAGAAAGCTTGGCGTCCTTCACCTCCCCCTCCCCGCCCTCCGCTTACAGATAGCTGCCTGCTCCTTCAGAGGCTTCCCAGCGTCTGACACCCACCAGAATCTTTCCACTAGCTTGCACATTCTGAATTGTTCAGCTCTTCTTCCATGGGAACTCAGTCATCATAGAATCACAGTACAGAAAAATGCAGTCTGTACCTAATGACCTATGTACTGGGCTCGTCATTTCTGTATTATATATCCCTGCGTACCTACAAATTCTTGCCAAGGCTTAAGAATGACCTAGGCAAGAGTCAAGATGTAGTTCGGTTGTAGAATGCTTGTTCATTATGTGGACAGCCAGGAATTCCATCCCACTTTGTAAAAAGGAAGGAAGGAAGGGAGGGGAGGGAGGAGGGAGGGAGGGAGGGAGGGAGGGAGGGAGGGAGGGAGGAAGGAAGGGAGACAAATGGAGAGAGAGGAAGAAGGAAGGAAGGAAGGAAGGAAGGAAGGAAGGAAGGAAGGAAGGAAGGAAGGAAGGAAGGAAGGAAGGAAGGAAAGAAGGAAGGAAGGAAAGAAGAAAGAAAGAAGGAAAGAAGAAAGAAAGAAGAAATAAAGAAAGAAAAGAAAAGAAAAGGGAAGAAAGAAAGAAAGAAAGAAAGAAAGAAAGAAAGAAAGAAAGAAAGAAAGAAAGACATCTTTGAGCCAGAGCTAGGTGGGATGGCGCACACATCTGCAATCCCAGCATTGAGGAGGTAGAGGCAGGAGGATTATAAATTCTAAGCCAGTTTAGGCTACATAGCAGGATCCTGTCTTTAAATAAGAAAAAAAAAATGAGCAGGAGTGCTTTAGGAGACTGAGGCGGGCAGTATAGTGAGACCCTGTTTCAAAAAATATATACAAAATAAAACAAATGCAGTAAAATTATACAGAGAGAGAGAGAGATATGATTGCAGCACCAGGCATCCCAAAACTCAGGAAGTGAAGACAAGAGAATCAAGAATTCAAGGTCATCCTCAGCTACATAGTGAGTTCAAGGCCAACATGGGCTACATAAGACCCTGTCTAAAAATCAAACAAGGATGGGAGAGATAATTCAGTTGGTAAAGTGCTTTCCTTACAAAAATGAGAACTGAGTCCAATCCCCAGAACCCATATATTTAAAGAAGGAGCTGGAGGCTGGGTGTGGTGGCACACGCCTTTAATCTCAGCACTTGGAAGGCAGAGATAGGAGAACTGCTGTGAGTTCAAGGGCAGCCTGAGACTACATTGTGAATTCCAGGTCAGCCTGGGCTAGAGCGAGACCCTACCTCAAAAAAAGAGGATCTGGAGGGATGGTTTAGCATTTAAGGCACTTGCCTATGAAGCCTAAGGACCCAGGTTCAATTCCCCAGTACCCATGTAAGCCATATGCACAAGGTGGTGCATGTGTCTGGAGTTCGTTTGCAGTGGCTAGAGGGCCTGGTGTGCCGGTTTTCTCTATCTGCTCTCTCTCTCTCTCTCTCTCTCTCTTTCTCTTTCTCTAATAAAATAAAATAATAAAATAAAGCTAGGCCTGCTGGAACACACTCATAATCCCAGTGCTAAGGAGGTGGAAATAGGTGATCCATGGGGCTCCCTGGTCAGCCAGTGTAGCCCAGTGCCACTTTCCAGGTCAATAAAAGACTCTGTCTCAAGAAAGATGGATGGTTTCTATAGCATGAAAAAGTTATAGGAGCAATCCAATCTTCAGAAGGCTTTAAAAGGGAATACAGCCTATTGTACTCAATTAATTTTAAAACAAAAATTAAGAAAGTTTGCACATTATACCAAGGAGTTTCTTAAGCGTGGAAAACTGCCTTCTATGTTCTGGGTAATTATCCAAAAATAGAAAATATCTATGTATTACGCCTTCAGCAAAATGTCATTCCATCCACCATGCCATCTTCTTTCCCGAAAGTTCGCTGTCTAATTCCGTGAGGAAATATCCTCTAAAGATAAAGAAGACGGGCTGGGAAGATAGCTCAGTGGATAAAGCACTTGCCACACAAGCATGAGGGCCAGAGTTTGGATCCCCAGCACCCACGTAAATGCTGGGTGTGTATGTCAAAAAATCAGAGGCTGCAGAGAGCTCAGCACTAAAGGAGACTGTAACACACCCTCCAAGGCTCTGAGAACATTTCAGAAGAGGGAACAGAAAGAATGTAAGAGCCACAGGGTGGCAAGTATTCTGAGGCATTTTCCCCACTGCCACAGAGACTGATTGGTGCACTCATGACCCCACAGTGAATACCAACCACCCCCCCGCCGAGGCAGTCCCTCAGAGAAATGACAGTGGGGGAGAGGGAACATAAGAGTATAACCTGATGGGAATATGACAAACATGTGAACATGTTTATATAGTAAAGTTTATAATTAATAAAAATAATTGTTACTATTATTGAGTCTCCTTTAGTGTTGAGCTCTCAGTAGCCTCTGGTTTTCTGCTTTGATGAGTTTTGAGTCTTCTCAGTGTCTACTGCCACCTCCCTGGAGGAGGTTGTCACGTTAGCAGTGAAAGCAGCACTTGTGTTTAATCTGCCGCTTCCTCTATAATGCCTCCTGGGCCCTGGTAGATGTGATAGAGATGATTTGTCTCATGCTAGGCAGTCAGCTTTTTTTTCTTGTGGCTTAGGGAACATTGTGGAAGAAGGGGCAGAAAGAATGTAAGAGCTGCAGAGTGGCACAAAAATAAATAAATTAATTAATTAAATGCTAGAAGAAAGGATTTTTAAGATTTTATTTTCATTTATTTATTAGTGACTGAGAGAGAAAGACAGAGTGAGAATGGGCATGCCAGGGCCTCTAGCCACTGCAAACAAACTCCAGTCACATATGTGACCATGTGTATCTGGCTAACGTGGGACCTGGAGAATCAAACCAGGTTCCTTAGGCTTCACAGTCATGTGCCTTAACTGCTAAGCCATCTCTCCAGCCTGAAGAAAGGATTTTTTAATGTTTTCACTATGAAGCAATACATATAGATGTGTTCACTCTTACTGGAATACATGACACTCCATAAATATATGTAATTTTTATGGATTTCATTGGTTTCTCAGGGTAGGGTCTCACTCTCTAGCCCAGACTGACCTGGAATTCACTATGTAGTCTCAGGGTGGCCTTGAACTCATGGCAATCCACCTTCCTCTGCCTCCTGAGTGCTGGGATTAAAGGAGTGCACCACACCAGGCAATTTTTATGTTTTTATATGTCAGTTAATTTTTAAAATATTTTTATTTATTTAAGAGACAGTATGAATACACCCAGGCCTCTTGCTGTTGCAGATGAACTCCATATGTATGTATCACTTTGAACTTCTGGCTTTACATGGGTGCTGGGTAATTGAACCTGGGCTGGCAGGCTTTTCAAGCGAGTGCCTTTATTTTTTGTTTTGATGTATGTATGTATGTATGTATGTATGTATGTATGTATGTATGTATGTATGTATTATGTATGTATGTATTTTTTCTTTTTGGAGGTAGGGTCTCACTGTAGTCCAGGATGACCTAGAATTCACTATGTAGCCTCAGGCTGGCCTCAAACTCATAGAAATCCTCCTGCTACAGCCTCCCAAGTGCTGGGATCCCATGTAAAGCCAGATGCACAAAGTGGCACATGCATCTGGAGTTCATTTGCAGCAGCTGGAAGCCCTGGCACACCCATTCTCTCTGTCCCTCTTCTCTCTATCTCTCTCTGCTTGTAAATAAATAAATAAAAATAGTTTTAAAAGATTTAAAGGTGTGCATCACCATGCCCAACACAAGTGCTTTTAATTGCTGAGCCATCTCCCCAGTCCTTATATATCAATTTTTTTAAAAATGAACTTTTTAATTTCAAAAAAGTTGGAGCCAGGATAAGATGATTCAGCAGGTAAGAAAGAGCACTTGCCACACACAAGCATAAAGGCCTGAGGGGCCTTTGAGTTCAGTTCCCCAGTTAAGCATGACCCTGCACACCTGCAACTCCAGTCCTGTGGGGAGTAGAGGCCAGGGACTGACTGGTAGGGCACACAGGTCAGCCAGTCTGACAAAAAAAAAACAAAACAAAACAGCGGCTCTGGGTTCAGTAAGAGACTCTGCTTCAAGGAAACACATGGATGAGCAATAGGAGAAGACATCTGACATTCTCCTCTGTCCTTCTTACACATGTGCATGGAACACGCACAGCTGCATACGTACATACATATACCACACACATGTACCACACCACACACACAAGATGGAACCTAGCCAAGTGTAGTGGTACACACCTGGAGTTCTAGCAGTGGCGATGCTGAGGCAGAAGGATTTTGAGACCAACCTGAGCTATATAGCAAGTTCCAGACTAGGCTGAGCTACAAAGCAATATCCTGTCTCAAATGATAGTAACTCATTACTTTATATGCTTACTTAAAAAAAATTAATTCAAAAGTAATTACATTTTAGGGCTGGGGCGGTAGCTCAGTCAGTAAAGTGCTTGTCTCGAGATCATGAGAACCTGACTTTGATCCCTGGGGGCCAGGGGGGAAACTGGGCATGGTGACATGTGCTTGTAAATGCAGCACTGGGGAAGAGATACAGGTCAATCCCAGGGGCTCCCTGATTGGCAAGCTACAGGTGGGCAGACCCAAGGTTGTCCTTCACGGGAACATACACACACAAACCTGCACACACAAAGGTGTACACACACACACACACACACACACACACACACACATGCTCTCACACGCACAATTAAACTTTAAAAATGAAAGAAAGGAAGGCTATGGAGGTGTATGGCTGTAATGCCAGCACTGGGAAGCTAGAAGTAGAATCAGGAGTTCAAGGTCATTCTGTGCTGAACAGTGAGTTCGAGGCTAGCCTGGGCTACATGAGACCCTGTCTCAAAAAGAAAAGAAAGAAAGAGAGGAAGAGAAAGAGAGAAAGGAGTGAAATAGGGGACGAGAGATGGAGAGAGGGAGAGAGGGAGGGAGGGAGGGAGGGAGGGAGGAGGAAGGAAGGAAGGAAGGAAGGAAGGAAGGAAGGAAGGAAGGAAGGAAATAAGGAAGGAAGGAAATAAGGAAGGAAATGGAAGGAAGGAAGGAAATGGAAGGAAGGAAGGGAAGGAAGGAAGGAAGGAAGGAAGGAAGGAAGGAAGGAAGGAAGGAAGGAAGGGAAATGGAAGGAAGGAAGGGAAATGGAAGGAAGGAAGGAAGGAAGGAAGGAAGGAAGGAAGGAAGGAAGGAAGGAAGGAAGGAAGGAAGGGAAGAAAGGAAAAGGGGAAGGAAGGAAAGAAGGGGAGGTGGAGCCTGCTTCTCTGATTCTTTTCTAACTTGCTTCTGAGAGATAGAAGGGATAAGGTGAAAGTGACTTCCAGTCTATGTCACAAAAAGGGGTGACGTCTTCTGCTTGGCTACTTCATGGACCACTCGCCAAGGATGAAACCACTGACATAGTAAGACTCGTGTTAAGGTTCAGGCTTTCTCCCAAAAGCCAGAAGAGAGTCAGGGCCCTTTTACAAAGCCATGCAGGTGAGTTACATTGCAAGAAGCAGCTCAAATTAACGCTTCAAAGAACTCCAATTATCACAGTCTGATGAGATCCTGGGTCAAACCACCCAGCCAAGTTATTCCCTCATTCTTATGCCCAGAAACTACGTGAGAATCTGCTTTTGTTGTTTTAAGCCCCAAGGGAGTGGTGTGCTAAGAAGCCATAGATAAGAAATACACCAGGAATCCTTGACCCTGAAAAACTTGTATGCTTTCATTGCCCAACACTGCCTTTTCAACAGCTGCTTGTGCAAAAGCTAAATATTTTGACCTTCTCCACAGATATTTTCTCTGGCAGTGCAACCTTTCTGAATTATGTCACCCTTTTCTAGATGTATAGTATTTCTTGCATTCATGCGTGTGTGTTCATGTTCCTGAGTGCAGGTGAAAGCACACATATGTGTATATGTGGGTGGAAGTCAAAGGTCAAGCTCAGCTGTTGTTCCATCCTTTTTGAAATAGGTTCTCATTAGACTGGCCAAGTAGGCTGCACAGGCTGGCCAGTGAGCCCTAGGGATGTTTGTCTCCACTTCCCCAGCCCTGGGATTACAACAGCATGTCACCACACCTAGCTTTTTCTTTTTAATTTAATTTAATTTCATATATATTATACGAAATTATCTTCTTCTATCCCCTCGCTCTTGCTCCCATTTCCCTGGGGCCCTCGTTGGTGGGGTTATGGTAGTCCCTGTGGGGTCATGAAGGCCTCAATCAGTCACTGTAGGGTAGTGGGGGAACCATGTCTCAGGGTGTTCCTACCCACTCTGTGGCCCTTACAATCTTTCCACCCTCTCTTTGGCAATGTTCCCTGAGCCATGGCAGGCCTGTGGGCAGTGTGATTTAGTGTTGAGTTCTTTGTAGCCTCTGCCTTTCTGTTTTGATGGGTTTTGATTGATCACCATGTCTCACACCCAGCTTTTGATTATATGGGTTCTGGAAACCCAAACGTGGGTCTTCATGCATGCACGGTAAGCACTTTACCCACTGAGCTGTTTCCCTTTCCCAGTTCTTGCATTCTTGAGGCAGGAATCTCACCTTCTTGGTTATGGGATAGAGTAATTTGGGCCATTATTGTGTCCCCGCCACAACACTGAGTAATAAAAGCACCAAATGCATGCTTTTGAACGAATGCATGAGCAATGGTCAAAATGCCTATGACACTACCAGTCTTGCCTTTGTTCTTATTGGACTCACAGGTATAAATTCCATATGTAAGAGAAAGATGGGGTCGCTGCTTCTGGGCTATGATCTTCAGTGATCTGAACTCACCAGAAGAAACGACTCTGAAGAGCAAAAATCATGACTGTTTTTCAATAACATGTCAAAATGAGAAATATTTTCCTAAGCAAAAATGTCTTGTCCATCCCGCACACATTCTTTCACTTCCTGTTTCTGGCTGACTGGATGTTTTGGGCAGTAGGCCTTCAGACAGGAGTGGCCTCACCTTGGCCATGACCTTATTTTACCCCATCATCCCTTGCTGTCGAGGTAGGGAGCCTGAGCCTTCCATAAAAACAGCTTTTTTCCTGGGCAAGTTAATCAATCATTCACATGTATACAGTAAATCAACATGCAATCCTAAATTGCAATATCTTTTCACTTTGTGAGAAATGCCACCCAAATTTTATTTCCCAGCCAGAGGCGGAGGGAAATGATAATGTGCGAGAGGCTCACCATGCAGGAAGCATCTATCAGACATCCCTGAAATAAGATGTCGAAGAAACACAAAATGTTGCTACAGCGATGCAGCCTTGATCGGAGAGTGAGCGTTTTATAGTAACCACTAAAACTGAATGAAATGGCTTTCATCCATCTGTCATAAGATCCACCCTCCTTTCTTTAGCATTTTTACTGCCTCATTCTCTGCTAACCCTCTCCCAGGATAGAGATATTCTGGGCTGTCTAATTTGGTAGCCATGAAGCACTTGTGATTATGGGACACTTGACATATGACTGATGTGCCTGAGAATTAAAGCTTTAATATGATTTGAGTTTAACTACTTACTCATTTATGACTATTAGATCAATATTAGTTCATTTAAAGTTTTTATGCATGTGTGGATATGTCTGTTCATATGTGTGTGGGCACATGTGGGGGATGCACATGCATGTATGAGCATGTGTATATGGAGGCCAGAGATAGCCATCAGGTGTCTTCTTCAAATTGCTCTCCACCTTAGTTTTGGAGACAGAGTCTCTTGCTGAACTTAGAGCTCACCAATTTGGCTAGACTAGTTAGGCAGCAAGTCCTAGGGATCCTGCTGTCTCCACCTCCCCAGTGCTAAGATTACAGGAATGTGTCACTGTACTTGGCTTTATTTTTTGAGGGCTCTGGAGATCAGAACTCAAGCCCTCATACTTGCATGGCAAGCACTTTAACTACTAAGCATCTCCCCAGCCCCTAGTTCATTTAAATTTAAATAGCCACATGTAATTAGAAAGTACCATATGGAGAGAGCTGCTCTGCAACAATTTCACCAGGAGTTTGGGCACTCTGAAGTGATTGAAGTCATTGAGATTGAATACAAGCTGAGAATCAGAGAGATCCTCACTTATTTGTATCTATTATGTGTATATGTATGTATATATGGTGTGTGTACACATATGGGCACACACATGGCATGGCACATATGTAAAGATCAGAGAACAGCTGTAGAGTGTCAGTCCTCACCTTCCGTCTAGTCTGAGACAAGGTCTCTCTCTCTCTCTTCCTCTGTTGTTTTGCCAATGTCAGTGTCAGACTAGCTGAAGTCTTCGGATTCTGCTTCCCACTGCTGTAGGTAAGCACTTTGGGATTACAGATGTGTGCTACTTGCAGCTGGCTTTCCTTGAGTTCTGGCAATCTAAACTCTGGTTGTCAAACTTGGACAACAAACACTTTTAACCACTTAACCATTTTTCCAGCCCTAATTAACTCTTGTGCTTTGGAGCCCTTGTACAATAAAGTGGATTGCTTAAACATACTCACTGATGGGCTGGAGAGATGACTAAGCAGTTAAGGCACTTCACTGCAAAGCCTAATGACTGGGGATCAATTCCCCAGTACCCATGTAAAGCCAGATGCACAAAGTGGCACATGTATATAAAGATCATTTACAGTGGCTAGAGGCCCCGGCACACCCATTCTCATTCTCTCTCTCTCTCTCTCTCTCCTCTGTCTGCTCTCACTCTCTCTCTCTCTCTCCTTGCAAATAAATAAATTAAATTTTAAAAACAAGGACTGCAGTCAAGTCAACCTGATATGAGAGATGCTATTATGTGAATAATGAGTGCACTGGACAGACATGATTCACTTTCCACAGTTGGATGATGAGATTTCATCAAGGCCTTCAGAATTATGCCAAATTTAACATTTAGGAATCGTTTGTTTCTGGAATTTTCTATTTGATATTTGTGGACCATTGTTGATGTCAGGTAACTAAAGCCACAGAAAATGAAATCTCAGCTAAGTGTAGGGGTTTTGGCTACCACTATAGTACATCTGGTGAAAGAGATGAGTAGATAGGAATGCTAAAATCCAAAATTTCTAGCTGGATTGGAAGACTGTGGATGGACTATTATGTGGAGCTGGTTAGGATCAGCAACTAATCCGAGACTTGAAACAAGAAAGTATGAAGTGTAGAGTGGATCCCTGTCGACTGAAACTTCCCTCCTGGAGGGAAAGAAGGGAAGAAACAGCAAGCTCAGGAAAGTTAGAAGACTCATGAAGCCTTCCTCAATGTTACATAACCCAAGTTCCTCCCCAGCCACGGAAAGGTTCAGTCCTTTCTGTAAAAGGGACCACTAATATTCCTCCTGGGGGTGAAATAGTACATCAAAATGAAGCAAAAGCTGCCTGGATCTGAGAGTATCTTCCATTCACAAAGAAAATATAACTGGAAAGTCACAAAACTCTTGGAGTCCCCAGGTGAGATGCCCAGGGTATATAATCTCTAAAGGTTATGAATTGCTTAGGGAGCATGTCCACATTCTTCAGCCTGGCAAGGAAGCAGCAGTGGCTCCACCCCTCCCCCCACTACTTAACTGCCTTCTTTTTCTCCACTCCAGAGCAATAGTGCAGCAGACCTTATCATCTGGTCATGTAAGTCTGCGCTCATGCACTCTTCCGTGGCTCCCTGAACTCTGCCCCATGGTGAGGCTGGGGAGCCACTGAACCTCCCCTCCTGCTGATGGGAGTGTGAACTACTACAACCACTTAGGGACACAGCCTAAACATCTCTATCCACATCTCCCTTGGATTCACAACCCTTAAAATACCTTGTATTAAGGGCTTGGTAGCCCTATTAAAATGTAGGGCCTATTGGGAGGAAATGAGTCCACTAAAGGTATACCTTTAAAGGGACCCCAGGCCCATATACTCAAAGGCAATGGGGGAGTGTCAAGAAATAATGGACCTTGGGGCTGGAGAGATGGCTTAGCGGTTAAGGTACATGCCTGCAAAGCCTAAGGATCCTGGTTCAATTCTCCAGGACCCACATAAGCCAGATGCACAAGGGGGCACATATGTCTGGAGTTCATTTGCAGTGGCTGGAGGCCCTGGCATGCCCATTCTCTCTCTCTTTCTCTCTCTCTCTCTCCCTCTTTCTCTGTCAAATAAACAAATAAATATAAATAAAATATATAAAAATAAAACAGAAATAATGGACCAAAACCTCTAAAACCATGAGCCAAACTTTACTCTTTTCTTTTTTAAACACTTTTGTCTATTTATTTGCAAGCAGAGAGAAATAGAGAGAAGACAGACAAATAGAATGGGCCTACCAGGGCCTCCAGCTGCTGCAAATGAACTCCAGAGGCATTCGCCACTCTGTGCATCTGGCTGTAAATGGGTACTGGGGAATCAAAGTCAGGTCATTAGCTTTTGCAAGCAGGAACATTAACTGCTGAGGCATTCCTCCAGCCCTTTCCTCTTTTTAAGTTGTTTTCCTCAGGTATTTTGTGACAGTGATGGAAAGCTGACTAAGAATGCCCAAAAGAAATGCATTTACATATAGGTTGAAGATGTAGTTTAGTGGTAGACCTCAATCCAAAATTCCCAGTATTGGAGTGAGAGGGAGAGTGCATGGGTGTCAATTTAATGTGAATATGCCCCATAGGCTTATATGTTTGAACACTTACTTCCAAGTTGGTGGTGCTGTTTTGCAAGGTTGTAAGCCTCACTGGTGGCAAGCCTTAAACTCCCACAGCTTGTCTGGACTTGTCTACTCTCTGCTTCCAGACAGAGAGGCCATGTGACCAGCTGCCTCATGCATCTGCCACTATGCCTTCCCCACAATGATGAGAGCCAAAATAAACCCTTTCTTCTTTGTCAGAGCAAGAAAAGTAATTAGGGCTGGAGTGATGGCTTAGCACTTGAGGAACTTGCCTGCAAAGCCTAAGGACCCAGGATCAATTTCTCAGTACCCATGTTCACCAGATGCACAAGATGATGCATGTATCTGATGTTCATCTGCAGTGGCTAGAAGCCCTGGCATGTCCATTCTTTTTCTCTATCTGCCTCTTTCTCCATCTACCTCTGAAAGAAAGAAAGAAAGAAAGAAAGAAAGAAAGAAAGAAAGAAAGAAAGAAAGAAAGAAAGAGAGGGACAGAAAGAGAGAAAGAGAGAGAGAGAGAGAAAGAAAGAAAGAAAGAAAGAAAGAAAGAAAGAAAGAAAGAAAGAAAGAAAAAGAAAGAAGTACCGGGTGTGGTGGCACACACCTTTAATCCCAGCACTTGGGAGGCAGAGGTTGGAGTGAGTTCAAGGCCACCTTGAGACTGTGAATTCCACATCAGCCTGGGCTAGAGCAAGATCTTGCCTCAGAAAAGAAAGAAAAAAGGAAGGAAGGAAGGAAGGGAGGGGGAGGGAGGGAGGGAGGGAGGGAGGAAGGAAGGAAGGAAGGAAGGAAGGAAGGAAGGAAGGAAGGAAGGAAGGAAGGAAGGAAGGGAGGGAGGGAAAAAAAGGAAAAAAGAAAGGAAGGGAACTAATGCACACTCTAAGACATACCCCTGAAAGTCCAAAGATGCATTCTTTTTTATTTTTTATTCATTTGTACTGAGGGAGGGAGAGAGAGAAAGAGAAATAATATGGGCATGCCAGAGCCTCTAGCCACTGCAAATAAACTCAAGATGCATGCATCACCTTGTGCATCAGGCTTTATGTGGGTACTGGGGAATTAAACCTGGGTCATTAGATTTTACAGGCAAGTGGCTTAACTGCTGGGCCATTTCTCCAGCCCCAAAGAAGCATTCTTAAGAGTACCCTAAAAAGTCACTACACCAAATCCCAGCATAATGGAATGGGTGGAACTGGTGTAGAAAATAGCACAGAGCAAAGCACAGCCAGGAGAGCCAGGTGTCAGTGGCGTCTGCGCAACCGCAACCTCGGCTGTGAGAAGACATGAGATGATGCTCTTGTTCTTCAGAAAGAGTGGGGGAGCCCTCGAGGCTTGCATAAGTGCGCCTTGAGTTTAACATAGGGTTGGGGTCTTCTTGTTTTTGTTTTTGCTTTTGAAAGATCTGAAAATGTGAATCCCCAACCCAATGGCAATATGAAACCTTTCATGCTTCTCTCTGGCTCCTCCCTGTGTCCCCCTTTTTCCTCTTCCCTTTTCATTCCCTATGATCTTCACCCTATTTGTGTGTTTGGGCTGTGCATTCAGTGGCTACAACATTCCAGGTGTTTGGTTCTTGCACTGTGGACAAGCTAACCAAGTTTACCAGCTCCTTCTTGGTACCTCCCATTTCCCACCACAGCCCCATTCTGCATGAGAATCTGGTGTTTGAAAAGTTTCATGACTCTTTGTATATATTACAGAATTTATTTTTATTTATTTATTTATTTATTCATTTATTTAGAAAAACAGAAAGAAAATGAAGAAGAGAGGGAGAGAGGCAGAAGAGAGAGAGAGAATGGGCATGCCAGGGCCTTCAGCCTCTGCAAATGAACTCCAGAAGTGTGCACCCCCTTGTGAGCATGTCTGACATTGTGTACTTTGTGTCACTGTGCATCTAGCTTATGTGGGACCTGGAGATTCAAACATGAGTTCTTAGACTTCACAGGCAAATGCCTTAACCGCTAAGCCATCTCTCCAGCCCTGCTTTATGACTCTTACGGAGGGGGGTCCTTGCCTTATCAACCTCACTGTGGAGAAATGAGAGAAATGGAGGAGAATCTTCATCAGAAACTGGTTTTTTGTAGTAAACTATTTTGTGTTGCATTGTTTTGGGTTTTTTTTGTTGTTGTTTTTTTTTTTTTGTTTTTTTTTTTTTTTTTTTTTTTGGTTTTTGAGGTAGGGTCTCACTCTAGCCCAGGCTGACCTGGAATTCACTATGTAGTCTCAGGGTGGCCTTGAACTTACGGCAACCCCCCTACCTCTGCCTCCCAAGGGCTGGGATTAAAGGCGTGCGCGACCACGCCCGGCTTGTTTTGGTTTTTAAAATATTTTATTTATTTACTTATTTATCTATTTAAGAGAGAGAGAAAGAGACAGATAGAGGGGAAGAATGGGCATGCCAGGGCCTCTAGCCACTGCAAATGAACTCCAGAAGCATGTGCCATCTGGCTTACATGGGTATTAGGGTATTGAACCTGGATCCTTAGGCTTTAAAGGCAAGTGGCTTAACTGCTATGGCACCTCTCCAGCCTAGGGTTTTGTTTTGTTTTGTTTTGTTTTGGTCTGTCTGTGCAAGATCTGCAGTTGCTGAAATCAGCTTTGCCTTTAATTAAACCATGTTCTCTCCAACCAAAAAATAAAAATAATTTTTAAAAACCTCACCACCCCATATCCAAGGATACTGGAATGGATGGATGTGGTATATTTTAAACAGGGAAGACTACACAGCAGTGGAACAAGTTATCTGTGAAGGATCTGCTAAGCTGTATAGCAGCCGTGTGAAGATGAACTAGTGCCACTAGACCCAACATGAGTCCATGTACAGTATTCCTGCCTAATTTGAGCTTTCACTATCCCTGGTTTCAATTATCCAAAAACAACAGTGGTACCAGTGTATGGCATGAAAAGTTACAGAAACAATTTCTTGTTGCCCTGAATATCGTGATGAAATTTGTCACTGCCCCACTATGCCTAACTAGGAATTTGTCCAGTATATTGACACCATATACACGACCTACCCATGAGTCATCTAATTACCATCTTGGTTATCAACTGGAATACAGTAATATCACATTGCTAGTGTTCAAATTATCATTGCT
Source organism: Orientallactaga sibirica (assembly GCA_036365145.1). Taxonomy (NCBI): domain Eukaryota; kingdom Metazoa; phylum Chordata; class Mammalia; order Rodentia; family Dipodidae; genus Orientallactaga; species Orientallactaga sibirica. The sequence goes on from JAEOAD010000982.1 coordinate 5,818,200, forward strand.
TTAGTTAATAGTGGTCCAAAAGTATCGAGGTAATGATAGCAACCTGAATAAGCCAAAGAGAAGCTACAAAATGTTTTAAGGGAAAAGATGAGAGTCTCTAACATGTTTTGAGAGGGAGAGATGTTATATTCACATAACTTTTATCTATTTTTTAATTATTATTGTTCATTGACTATGGTACCTAATTCACAAACTACCATGTATAGGACCTGGTAGTCTGTGAGTTTTCAGAATCCATTGAGGTGTTTAAACATACTACCCATGAATAAGTGGCAGCACTGTATAGGTAGCACATATAGGAATACAGTTATTCATGGTCATTGGAGAGGTAGAGGGTCGGAGGGAGTAGGGACAAGGAAATGGTCTGTGGTGCTGGAAGACCTTTTTGCAGGGGGGTGGTGTTCAAGGTCAGATCTCACTCTAGCCCAGGCTGACCTGGAATTCACTATGTAGTCTTAGCCTGGCCTCGAACTCACAGTGATCCTCAACCTCTGCCTCCTAAGTGCTGGGATTAAAGGTGTGTGTCACCACACCTGGTGGAAGTCCTATTGATTTTCTTTTTTTGTTGTTTGTTTGGGCTTAAGGATGGAGAGATATTTTCTTTTTTTAATATTTTATTTTTATTTATTTATTTATTTGACAGAAAGAAGCAGAGAGATAGAGAGTGACAGAGAGAAAGGAAACGGGCACGCCGGATCTTCCAGCCACTGCAAATGAACTCCAGACACATGCACCACCTTGTGTATCTGGCTCATGTGGATCCTGAGGAATCAAACCTGGGTCCTTTGGCTTCACAGGCAAGTGCCTTAATACCTAAGCCATCCCTCCAGCCCCGAGAGCTATTTTCTTGATCTAGATATTTGGCGGGCAGTCATGATCAATTGTAAGAAGTCAGCAAGCTGTATACTTATGCATTTGTTTCTGCATATGTTCTGTAATATTTTAAAAGGGAACTTTATCAACTTGAGAAACATGGACTCTACACCCATGAAATATCAAAGTGCCCATGACAATGTTTTGTTTCCCATCAATTATGTTTAAGGACAAACTACTTCACAGACATATTTCTTATTGTATCCATTAAATTTAGGCCCATTGTTTTTGGTTTTTTAATATTTCATTTATTTACTTACAAAGGGAGAGAGAGAGAGAATGGCCATATCAGGGCCTCTTGCCACTACAAACAAACTTTACATGTGCCACTTTGTGATCTAGTTTCACATGGATACTGGGGAATTGAACCTGGGCCATCAGGCTTTGCAAGCAAGTCCCTTTAACCACTGAGCAATCTCTCCATCCCCTTATTTTGCTTTTTAGAGACAGGGTCTTACTCCTGCCTCAGAATACCAAATATTGGGAATATAGGCATATACCACTATGCTTAGTTCAACTCCAATGATTTTTTTAAAGGTCTCTCAGTGTTTGATAAAGAATGGTCAAACTATATGTGTTTATTTTTTATTTTCTATCAGCATATACTGATTATACATAACAAACTTCATAAACTATTTTCAGCCACATCTTTTTGCTGTGATTTGAACTTCCTTACACAGAAAAAGCAGGTGTTACTGTCTACTTTCTGTGAAGTTTGAAATATCTGAGTCCAGTAACACACACATTTACTTGCACATATAAAAATGGAAACCACCACAACCAAAAGATTAGAATGTTTCCATCCACACAGTTGTTGCTACACCTTATCTCTGGTGTAAACTTTGCTTCCTGGAACTCAATCCCACTTGAGGGAAAGTGTCTCACCATATTACACAGCTCCCGCTTGGGCATCCAAAACAATCAAGAAAAGAAGTCTTCCCCCAAATGTGGTGAAAACTGTAGATCAAGAATCTGAAAATGGCCGGGCGTGGTGGCGCATGCCTTTAATCCCAGCACTCGGGAGGCAGAGGTAGGAGGATCGCCGAGAGTTCAAGGCCACCCTGAGACTACATAGTGAATTCCAGGTCAGCCTGGACCAGAGTGAGACCCTACCTCACAAAAACCAAAAAAAAAAAAAAAAAAGAATCTGAAAATGCATGGTACAAAATGTCTCCCATAAGCTCATGTGTTTGGAGATTTGGTCCCCGGCTACTGGTACTGTTAGGAAAGGCTATGAAACCAATAGGAGGTGGAGCCTTGCTGGAGGAAATGGGTCACTAGGGGTGAGCCTTGACATTTTTTAATCAGATCCCACTTGCTGTTTGTCCTCTGCTTCCTGCCTATTGAGATGATCCACCATGCCTTTCCCAGCATGACACTTCCACTCAAATTAAGCGCTTTTCCTTCCAAAAGTTGCTTCTTGTCAGAAATTCTGTTTTAGTGAGTTTCCAAATAGTAGTTCACTACTTAGTAGTCACTCACCCGTTATGGGAACAGAGGGTAAGAAGATAGAAATCCATACACTAGTCCTAAGTTAAGGTAACCATTTGCAGATCTTGTAACGATCTAGAACTATACTAGGGAGGGTTTTGCTGTTGGTGAACACTGATGATTGAGACTAATTGAGGAATTCTCTTCCATGAGTGTTCCTTTGTTCTCCTTCACTTTCAACCAACTGCTTGCCTCTTAGAATGTTCTCATGTGCTTGCTTTCAACAGCTCTGCATGAAGAACAATCTCCAATTTGTAAAATTGAGACAAAGACAAAAGACCGGTGGTATCCTCAAAACTTTCACTCAAAATGAAGAGGTCATCCACTTTGTGATTTCCACATCCAAAAATTCAACCCATCACAGATCAAAAATATGTGAGGGGATAAAAACAGACATGCACAGGAATGGAACAGAATAGAAGACCCAGATGTAAACCTAGGCAACTACAGCTATCTGATTTTTGACAAAAATTCCAAAAATATTCACTGAGTAAAGACAACCTCTTTAACAGTTGGTGATGGTAAAACTGGACATCTATATGTACAAAGATGAAAATAGACCCTTATCTCTCTCCATATACAGGAATCTAGTCCAATTGGATCAATGACCTTAATATCAGACCTGAAACTGAAAGTGCTAGAGGAAATAGTAAGGGAAACACTTCAATATATAGCCATAGTCAAGAACTTTCTGAATAGAACCCCAGTCACGCAGCGAGTAAGACAACTAATCAACCACTGGGACCTCATGAAATTAAAAAGCTTTTTACAACAAAGGATGCTGTGAATAGACCAAAGAAGCAGCCTACAGAATGGGAGAAAATCATTGCCAGCTATACATCTGACAAAGGATTATTATTTAGGATTTACAAAGAACTCAAAAAGCTAAATAATAAGAAATCAAACACCCCAATAAAAAAATGGGCTATAGAACTGAATAGAGAGGTCTCAAAAGAAGAAATATAAATGGCCAGTAAATGTCTAAAAACGTGTTCTACATCAGATATAAATGCAAACTAAAACTATTTTGAGATCCTATCTCACTCCTGTAAGAATGGCTATCATCAAGAAAACAAATGATAATAAATGCTTGTGAGGTTGTGTGGAAAGAAGAAGTCTTCTGTATTGTTGCTGGGGATGCAAGGTAGTACACACATTGTGGGAATTTGTGTGGAGGGTCCTGAGAGAGCTAAAAATAAACCTACATTATAACCCAGCTATACCACTCCTTGGCATATGCCCTAAGAACTCTACTCATTACTACAGATATTTGCTTATCCGTGTTTACTTCTGCTCTATTTACAATAGCTAGGAAGTAGAACCAGCCTGGATGCCCTTCAACTGATGAATGGATAATGAAGATGTGGTACATTTACACAATGGAGTTTATTTGTGTGTAAAGAAAAATGAAATTGTGAAATTTTCAGGGAAATGGGTGGATCTGGAAAAGATTATACTAAGGAAGGTAATGCAGGCTCAGAATGTCAAAAGTATCGTGTTTTCTCTCATATGTGGATCCTAGCTTCAAATGTTGAGATTTGTATGTGAGTTCGAATTAAAGTCAGTAGTAAAGACCTAGAAGCTACAAAGGGGCCATGAGGAAGGGAAGAAAGGGAAGGGTTTAATGGGGGTATAGGAGATATGTAAGTAGAGGAGAGAATACTAGGGGACATGGTTTAAGGGCAGAGGATGGAGGAGAGCTAATCAAAATTTAAGATTAATGAATAATATAAATAAGCCATATGGAAACCTACTTCTTTGCTAGCCAAATTCTCTGTGTGTGTGTGCGTGTGTATGTGTGTGTGTGTGTGCGTGTGTGTGTATAATGTGTATGTGTGTCTAAAGAGAGAGTTTGGGAAGAAGTATCTCACGGAGAAGGATATTGTGCCCAGAATACATAGATTGCTCTTTTCAGTGCCAAGGGGTGAAATAACTTCTAGAGGGTTTTTGGCCAGGGATACCCCTGATGCCCTCAAAACAATACAGACTACTGCCAAGACTCTTGGCTGCCCACCAGATCTAGATGGTAAGACCCTACTGCTGAAGACTCCACATGCTTAGGCTGCAGGTCACTGAGAAATCAAGCTGGGGCTGCGCTGGAAGCTTCCTCCCTGTTGATTAGCTATCAGGATCCTGGAAATAGCTATATAGCCTGTTGGAGGAGAAGTCATCAAAGGTGTTAACCAGAAGTGGATCCTGCAAGCTTTACAGCTGGCCAGCCAGGACAAGTGTACCAATTGTGCAATGGTGGCATGCCTGTTATGGGGAAAACCAACTGCTCTCTGATTGGACTGGAGGCCTGCTCCACAAGAGCAAATTCCTGACTGGTAATGAAAAAGCCTATGGCTTAGGAGGTCATAAATTCTAAGGGGAAACTACTACTATTGCCTGGCTAAATGGATATATTATGCCCACCAAACTGCCCTATTAATACTTGTGATTATACCCATATATTAATGCTACTCTCGCTTTTTAAAAAAAATTATATATTTTATTTGAGAGCAACAGAGAAAGAGGCAAACAGAGAGAGAAAGAGAGAGAGAGTGTGGGTGCACCAGGGCCTCCAGCCACTGCAAACGAACTCCAGATGCATGCACTACCTTGTGCATCTGGCTTACACAGGTACTGGGTAATTGAGCCTCAAACCGGGGTCCTTAGGCTTCACAGGCAAGTATTTAACTGCTAAGCCATCTCTCCAGCCCTGCTACTCTCACTTTTGGTTAGGGAAGGTTGTCTTTCAGATTGAGTCACCACTGAATTGACTCAAAACTCACCAAAGTGCTGGGAAGTGATATGGAGTGTTCAGCACTAAGTGAGACTAAGTGAGACATCTCGATCACACCCTCAAAGGTTCAGGAACCATTCAGAAGAGGTGGTGGAAAGAATGCAATAGCCAAAGAAAAGGGAGCACTGCTCATAATTCTGTCTTCCAGACAAAAAGTGGCTTTGATATTTATGACCTCACAGTGGCTGATGCTACCTACACAAGACCTGTATAATAGGAAGAAAAAATGATGACATCAAAATAGAATAGAGACTAAATGTTGAGAAGGAATTCAGTGGAGGGCAGATTTGGGAGGGAGAAAAGAGGATGGTAGGAGAGGATTATGATCATTGTATATTGCTTATATTTATTTATTGTCAATAAAAATTAACTATATTTACTTATTGTCTGTGGTGGTTTGAATCAGGTGTCCCCCATAAACTTAGGTGTTCGGAATGCTAGGTTCCCAAATGATGGAGATTTGGGAATTAACACCTCCTAGAGGCTGTGTATTGTTGGGGGCGGGCTTAAGGATATTATAGCCAGTGTCCCCTTGCCAGTGTTTGGCACACTCTCCTGTTCCTATTGTCCACATGATGTTGGCCAGGGGGTGATGTTCACCCTTTACTCATGCCATCGTTTTCCTCTGCCATCATGGAGCTTCCCCTCGAGCCTATAAGCCAAAATAAACCTTTTTTTCCCCCAAAAGCTGCTTTTTTTTTTTTTTTTTGGTTTTTCAAGGTAGGGTCTCACTGTGGTCCAGGCTGACCTGGAATTAGCTATGTAGTCTCAGGGTGGCCTCGAACTCATGGTGATCCTCCTACCTCTGCCTCCCAAGTGCTGGGATTAAAGGCGTGCGTCACCACGCCTGGCTCAAAAGCTGCTCTTGATCAGGTGATTTCTGCCAGCAATGCAAACCTGACTGAAACATTGTCCATAAGTTTTGAAAATAAGTGACAGGAAAAATGTACCCATCCCAAACATGGACAGACTTTTCTTGTCATTATTCCTTAAACAATGCAATATGGTGGATATTTCTATGGCTTTACACTGTATGTCTACTACAGAAGGGCTGCAAGTAGGGTTCAGTGGTAGAGTGCTTTTCTAGCACGTGTGAGGCCCTAGGTTTCATCCCTAGCATGGCAAAAGAAACTATTTTAAGTAGAAAGTATACAGAGGGTTCTCTTTGGCTTTCTTGCTCCAGGTGTAAGTATCCCACTTCTCCATCCCCCTTTTCCCTCACTATCTCTTTCCCGCTCTCTCAAGTATGTTGTTGAGGCCCCATTAGGAGTTAAGTATTATGGTTTGTATGTAAAATGTCCCTAATCATTTCCTGTGTCTGACCATTTGCTTCCTGGCTAGTGGCACTGCTCTGTGAGGCTGTGGGATCTTTAGGAGGAGAAGCCTGGCTGGAGGAAGTAGGCCACTGGGAGGGGCGTGTCTTAAGAGTTATATATTTGCCTGCTTTTTCTAATCTCTCTCTCTCCTTATATATTGAGGAGTGAACAAGCAGATGTTTCACACTCCTTCTGACCACTGCCATGCCTTCCCCACCATGACTGACTGTATATCCTCAAATCACGAACCAAACTTTTACCTCCCCTTCCTTAAGTTGGTTTTTTTTCAGGTATTAACTCAAAAAGACAAGAAAAGTAACTATACCACTGAAAGACATAAAGGAGGTTCCTCTGGAAACCACATTGTGGTCATCACTTCTCCCCTGTCTCCATCTCCATGAACCTTTGTTCCCACATGACGGTAATGAGCAGGGTTAGTAGTGGCCAAGAGGTGACCGATGTGTAGTCTGAGCAAGATATAAACTTGAGCCGGGCGTGGTGGCGCACGCCTTTAATCCCAGTACTCGGGAGGCAGAGGTAGGAGGATTGCCGTGAGTTCAAGGTTACCCTGAGACTACAGAGTTTATTCCAGGTCAGCCTGGGCCACAGTGAGACCCTACCAAATATATATATAATTTGATTTCTAGAAATTTCATCTCATACAAAGTCCATCCTCATCCACACCAAAGGAATCAAAGAAAAAACACCATCCAGGATCTTTCCGAAAGCAAAGGAAAATTGCATGAGCTATACTACAAAATACATGCTAACTACTTGACCTGCTGTTCTTTGCTCTTGCTATTTTTACACTCAGTAATTACTCTTCTTGAGATTTTGCTAACTTGGCAAAATGTTCTAGTGCCTTTTGAGCCTGATTGGCAAGCAGGCAAAGGGAAAACCTGGATTGTATCAGATTTAAAATTCATGATGCACCGCACACCTTTAATACCAGCATTCAGAAGGCAGAGGGAGGAGCAACACCATGAGTTCGAGGCCAGCCTGAGACTACATAATGAATTCCAGGTCAGCCTGGAGTACAGTGAGACCCTACCTGGAAAAAAAAATCATGGTGCAACTTAGGCTCTGCACTAACTCATACAGTTCAGAGAGGCATTATCTAACCCATAATTCTAGGCTCAAATATAGGAGACACTGAAAACTACTCAGGCAACACTTAGGAACATCTCTCAGATATATATCATTCCATATCTTAGCATGAGTTTAGACCCAAGATTTTTGTCTTGTGGAAGCTCATATTAATAATTCCATTTAAATTCAGATTCTGCTAACTGAACATCTCAGGATTGGGAAATGTCATTGAGTGGCAACAGATGTCTAAATATCAGTAAATTGTCCTTCAAACAATAGTTAAGCATTTCAATATAAATTGATGGTGACCATCTCAAGTGTGTTTGAGTAAAATTCAGGGAAGAAAGAATTTTTAAAAATATATATTTATTAATTTGAGAGAGGAGGAAGGGAGAAAGAGAAAAGATAGGCATGCCAGGGCCACCTGCCACTGCAAACAAACTCCATGAAATACACTGTGCATCTGGCTTTATGTGGGTATTGGGGAATCAAACCAGGCCATCAAACTACTGAGCAATCTCTCCAGCCCCTGAAATTACTTTTTAAAAGTAGATTGTTGGGCTGGAGAGATGGGTCAGCAGTCAAGGTGCTTGCTTACCATCAGGCCAGGGTTCAATTCCCGAGTATTCAAATAAAGTGAGATGCACAAAATGGCACATGCATCTGGAGTTTATTTGCAGTGGCAGGAGGCCCTGGTGCATCCATTCTCTCTCTCTCTCTCTCTCTCTCTCTTTCTCCCTCTTTTTCTCTGCCTCTCGCTCAAACAAATAAATACAATTTTTTTAAAAAACTACATTGTGCCTGGCATGGTAACACATGCATTGAATCACAACACTCAGGAGTCTGGTGTAGGAGGATCACTGTGAGTATGAGACCAGCCTTGGACTACAGAGTGAGTTCCAGGTCAGTCTGAGCTAGAGTGAGACCCTATCTTAAAAAAAAAAAAAACCCTAAACATTGGATTGTTGTCCCAACTATCCAGGCAAGAAGTGCTCACTGTTGCAATAGCAGTGTGTCTGTTATGGGAGTAATTAACTGCTCTCTGATTGGATCTGAGAACCAGTCAATGAGAAGAAACTTGTGCCCAATAATGAAAACCTAGTCAAAAACCTACGGCTAGTCCAGGACCTGATGGTTTCTTAGCCAAATTCCACCAAACTTTCATCGGAGAACTGAAACCCCTTCTTCTTAAGCTCTTTCACTTAATTGGAGAACAGGGAAAACTCCCCAACTCCTTCTATGAAGTTAGCATCACCCTAATACCAAAATCAGACAGAGATACAACAAGAAAACTATAACCTGTATCTGTGATGACCTTAGATGCAAAACTCTTAAACAAAATCCTTGCAAGCTGAATGTGACAACACATCAAAGGCATCATCCACCTTGATCAAGCAGGTTTTATTCCTGGGATGCAGGGGTTGTTAAACATACAGAAACCAGTTAACGTAATACACCACATAAACAATCTTAAACACATCATTCCAATAGATGCAGAGAAGGCATTTGACAAAATACATCACTTCATGATGAAAACCCTGGAGAGACTAGGTATGTAGGGTTTATATCGCAACATAATAAAGGCTATATATAAAGCACCTGAAGCCCATATCTTACAGATTGGGGAAAGACCCAAGGAGTTCCCACTGACATCAGGAAAAAGACAGGAGTGTTCACTCTCACCACAGCTCTTCAGCATAGTACTAGAAGTCCTACCCCTAGCAATAAGACCCACGAAAGCCAGATACACAAGGTGGCACAAGCATCTAGAGTTCTCTCCCCCCCCTTTCTTACTGTTAGTCTTTCACTCTCAAATAAATAAATAAAAATAAACAAAAAAAATTTAAACAAAACTATGGCTACTCATAGTGCTGGAAAGTGCTGTGAGACCTGCTGAGGGATAATGGCTGCCAACAATGTAAACAAGCAGGAGATCCTGCAAGTTATAAAATCAACCAGCTGGGCAAGAAGTATATACCTCTATGCAATCGGGGCACTCAGCCTATGAGGGTAACAAACTGTTCTCAGATTGGATGTAAAGCCCACTCAGTGGGAGAGAACTCATACCTGGCACTGGGAAGCAAGTCAGACTGCCATGGATGGGACACCTATAGACTCCAGAGAGAACCTCCACTGCTCTTTGGCTAAGAAGAGTGGTTATACACATTAAAAAATATCTCAAAGCCGGGTGTGGTGGTGCATGCCTTTATTGCCAGCACTCGGGAGGCAGAGGTAGGAGGATCGCCATGAGTTCAAGGCCACCCTGAGACTACAAAGTGAATTCCAAGTCAGCATGAGCTAGAGCAAGACCCTACCTCGAAAAACCAATATATATATATCAGGGGCTGGAGAAATTGTTCCGTGGTTAAGGAGCTTGCACCAGGAGTTCCTTTGCAGCAGCTAGAGGCCCTGGCATGCCCATTCTTATTCTCTTTCTCTCTCTCACTCTCTCCTTGCATAAAATAATTTTTTAAAAACACTACCAAAGCAGAAATCGAGAATCTACAAAGAGCTGAACACTAAATCAGACTGCCAACAGGCCTACCATGGTTCAGGGAACATTGTGGAAGAGGGGACAGAAAGATTGTAAGAGCCACAGAGTGGGTAGGAACACCCTGAGGCATGGTCCCCTTGCTATCTCATCGGAACTGACTGAGGTCTTCAGGGCCCCGCAGTGAATACCATAACACCACTGAGGAGGGCCCTCGGGGGAATGGGAGCCAGGGCAAGGGAATAAAAGGGTATAACCTGTTATATATAAAATATTTTTTTTCTCACTCTAGCCAAGGCTGACCTGGAATTCCCTATGTAGTCTCAGGCTGGCCTTGAACTCACAGTGATTCTCTTACCTCTGCCTCCCGGGTGCTGGGATTAAAGTCGTGTGCCACCATGCCCAGCTAAGGTAAGATTTTTTTTTTAATATAAAGGTCGTCAAATGCTGAGGAGACTGAGGAAATAGCTCAGCAGTTAAAGGCACTTGCTTGCAAAGCCTACTAATCTGGGTTTGATTCCCCAATAACCATGTAAAGCCAAATGCATAAAGTGGCTCAGGCATCTGGAATTCCTGTGCATAGGAAGAGGCCCTGACATGCTAATTAATATTAACTATATTCATTCTCTCTCTCTCTCTCTCTCCATTCTTGCAAATAAATAAATTAAAAGGTCATTGGTGGCTTGATTCAGGTGTCCCCCATAAACTTAGGTGTTCTGAATGCTAGGTTCCCAGCTGATGGAGATTTGGGAATTAACACCTCCTGGAGGCAGTGTATCATTGGGGGCAGGCTTATGGGTATTACAGCAGTGTCCCCTAGCCAGTGTTTGGCACACTTTCCTGTTCCTGTTGTCCACTTGATGCTGGCCAGGAGGTGATGTCTACCCTCTGCTCATGCCATCGTTTTCTCCTGCCATCATGGAGCTTCCCCTTGAGTCTGTAAGCCAAAATAAACCCTTTTATCCCACAAGCTGCCCTTGGTCAGGTGATTTCTGTCAGCAATGCGAACCCGACTGCAACAGTCATCAAAATAGAAGAGGGAGTAGTTGGAAAGAGGGAGGAGTTCAGTGGATGGGGAGAGGGGACCAAAAAAGTGTTATGATTAAATTACATTATGTTCATGCATGGAAAATTTTTTAATATTTTATTTATCCATCCGCAAGGACAGAGAGAGATAGAGGGAGAAAGGACACTCCAGGGCCTCCTGTCACCACAAATGAACTCTAGACTCATGCACCGTGCTGTGCATCCAGCCCCACACAGGCACCTGGGAATCAAACCCAGGCCTACAGTGACTGCAAGCAAGAGCCCCCAATTTCGGAGCCATCTCTCCAGCCGTAGTGTATGGAAATTATCAATAAAGTAAAATGTAGACTGTTGTCATCTAGAAGCCAGATAAATAATGCTGTGTACTAAAGGTCTTTATCAGCATCTCTTTCCCCAAATTCATATGTTGAAATTAACTTCCAAGATGATTGTATTAGGAAGTAGGGCCTTTGAAAATGCACCTCAGGCCCTTTAATTTAATCTCCAGATATTATGCACTAGATATAAGACCAATATATACTGTGATGGTCTGAGTGTCTCTGCCCCCCCAAAATTTATTTGTTAATATCCTCACCCCCAGAGATAGGTCTACTGGGAGGTGATGATTTCATGAGGATGAGGTCTCATGGCTGTAATTAATGCATTTATAAAAGAGACCCCAAGGCTGGAGAGTGGCACTTGCCTGTGAAGCCCAAGGACCCTGGTTCAATTCTCCAGGTCCCATGTAAGCCAAATGCACAAGCATCTGGAGTTCGTTTGCAGTGGCTAGAGGCCCTGGCACACCCATTCTCTCTCCCTCCCTCCCCCCCTCTCTCAAATTAAGTAAATAAATAATTAAAAAGAGACACCAGAGAGTTTTCTACCCATTCCACATAGCAGGAAGGCACCGCCTCTGAACCAGGAAGTAGCCCTCACTAGATGTAACATCTGATGCTACATTAATTTACACATTTCCAGCTTCTAGGACTATGGAAAAATGTTTCCATGGCTTATAAGCCAGCCAGCATGTGGCCTTTCATCATAGTGGTCCAAATGCACTAAAGCAGCTTCTCATGAGTTCAAGTAACCTGTAGTCAAGCAATGCACACACACCCTCTAGTGCATGCCTGCTTGCACATACATGTGCAGCAATTACCAGCAGAAATGGAGGAATCCATGCATATACATATATGCACATGTATAATACACACCATCTACCATGGGCAATGTACACATTCACACACAGTCACAGCCTATGCATGCCCATACACAGTGAAAATTTGTCACCAGAAGTATTTGCATCAGATATAAAATGAAATACCTAAGAGACTGGACACCTATCTCAGTAGTAGAGTACTTATCTCTCAGGCTTAATACTTTGAGTTCTACTCTCAGTACTGTAAGAAAATAAAGTAAAATTCTGTAATATAATGAGTTTTGTTTGGGGTTGTTTTTTTTTGTTTTTTGTTTTTTTTTTTTTTTTGTTGTTGTTGTTGTTGTTGTTGAGGCAAGGTCTCACTCTAGCCCAGGCTGACCTGGTATTCACTATATAATCTCAACCTGGCCTTGAACTCTATGTTTATGTGGCTTTATTTACAATAGTTGAGAATTAGAATTAGCCAAACAGATAAGTGGATGATGAAAATGTGTCCATATACCCAGTGAAGTTCTATGTAGCCATACAAAAAATTAATTATGGAAATTTCAGGAAAATGGACGGATTTGTAAAAAAATCATATTAAATGAATTGCTCAAACTCAGAAAAACAAAACTATCAGGTTTTCTCTGATATGTGGGTCTCGGTGTGATATAGCTATAAGTATGTACATGCAGAGGGCAAATGTGAATTAAACCTACAAAAATAGAACCATAACCAAAAGTGAATATAAAGAAATGATCTGGCTGGGCGTGGTGGCGCACGCCTTTAATCCCAGCACTTGGGAGGCAGAGGTAGGAGGATCGCCGAGAGTTCGAGGCCACCCTGAGACTACATAGTTATTCCAGGTCAGCCTGGATCAGAGTGAGACCCTACCTCGAAAAACCAAAAAAAAAAAAAAAAAAAAAAAAAAAAAAAGAAATGATCTGGAAGAGGGAGGATGGAAGGGTAAAAGGATACAGGAGAGGGGAATTGGAGGGAAAAAAAGGAAATAGGGGATATGAAGAGGAATGTGAATCCAAAAAATATTGGGCTTGAAAATGCCAAAAAGAATGATACTTAAATTTCTGTATGGCAATTACAAAAAGAAAAAAATGATGGTAGTCAATGGCCCAATTTGGGGACAAATTGAACATAAAAAAGAATAATTGGGGCTGGAGAGATAGTTCAGTGGTAAAGATGCTTACCTGTAAATCTTAAGAACCCAGGTTCAATTCCCCAGTACCCACATAAAGCCACATGTGCACAAGGTGGCACATGCATCTGGGGTTCATTTGAAGTGGCTGGAGACCCTGACACATCCATTCCCTCTCTCCTTATCTATTTATCTATCTATCTGCCTATTTCTCTGTCTCATAAATAAATAAATAAATAAATAAATAAATAAATAAATAAATATTAAAGACTAAAGAACCTAGACATGGTGGTGCATGCCTGTAATCCCAATATTCAACAGGTAGAGGCAGGAAGACCTCCAGAAGTTCAAGATCGTTTCTCAGCTATAATAATGAGCTTTAGACTAGCCTGGGCTACATAAGTCTTTGTCTAAAATTACACTAAATTAAATAGGCACCTGTAACTTATTAAAACACATAAGAGAAAATAAACCAGGAGCCAATCAATACTTATATTAAAAATTGAGGTAAGAGAAGTAAAATCTCTTCTTCCTAGAATTATTTCACCTAACAGCTTGTAAAAGAAATGAGAATGCACCCTTGGTTGGAGAATCTGCTTTATTTTACAGATGGCAGAGAATACTAAGGAGACCCAAGATCCATCAATTTGACAAGAAAAGTCATCCTACTGCCCACCATGAGACATGTCACCTCCACCACATTCACCAGAGTCTAGAAGAATCTTCAGAGGAAGCCGTGATGAGTATCACTCCCAATACTAGTCCAACAACCAACTCCAGAGAAATAGCAACAAACACGGTGATGAAGTGAAACACATCGTAACAGAAATACAGAATTTACAGAGAACTCAACACTAAAAACAAACTGCTAACACTCCCACAAACGTCAGGGACTCTTGTGGAAGAAAGGGCATGAAGATTTTAGGAGTCACAAGGTGGGTAGAAATATCTTGAAGCACAGCCCCCCCCCTACTGAGACTGACAGAGGCCCTAATTACCCCACAGTGAACACCAATAACCCTACTGAGGAGGGCTCTCAGGGAAATGGGTGACTGGGGTGAAGGGATACAAATACATACATACATATATATATATATATATATTTCACCACTCTGTCACCACCAAAGGAGTATTGCAATGAGGAAAAATTGTGTATGCATGTGGAAAAAATCATCCCAGTTCATTCACTCATTTCACAGAGACATCTTATACAACCTTGAGAGCCAACAGACATAACCCTAACTATTGAACCATAGGAAAGCAAGGAAAGTTTGACCACTAGGTTCCCTGATAGGACTCATATAAATATGATGCACACCATCTAGTAAAGATTCTTGCCAAAAAAGTCCAACCTGAGGGGCTAGACAGATGGTTCAGTTGATAAAATTCTTACTACTCATACATGAGGACCAGAATTCAGATCCCCAGCACCCACATAAAAGCTAAGCATGGAAACACATGCCTGTAATCCCAGCACTGGGAAGGTAGATGTAGGGAATCCATGGGAGTTGCTGGCTAGCTAGTCTAGCCAAATCAGTAAGCTCTAGGTTCATGCAGAGACCTTGTCTCAAAAAATAAGATGGATGGGCTGGAGAGATGGCTTTGTGGTTAAACGCTTGCCTATGAAGCTAAGGACCCCGGTTCAAGGCTCGATTCTCCAGGACCCACGTAAGCCAGATGCACAAGGGGGCATATGCATCTGGAGTTCGTTCTCAGTGGCTGAAGGCCCTGGCTCGCCCATTCTCTCTCTCTCTCTACCTGCCTATTTCTGTATCTCTGTGTGTGTGTGTGTGTGTGTGTGTGTCTCTCTCTCTCTCCCTCTCTCAAAAATAATTAAATAAATAAATATTTTTTTTAAAAAAAGAAAAAATAAGATGGAGAGTGACTGAGAAAGATACCCAACATTGACTTCTGGCCTACACACACATACACGTATATGTCCACATACATATAAAAAATACATATACACGTAAGTCCATCATTAATCAAAGAATGAGGAAGAAACCAGACAAATACAGCTGATGGGACATTAGATTACTGAAAGAGTCTCTTCAAAAGAAGTCAGGGCCATAGAAGAAACAGTAAAGGGTAGCAGCAGACTATTGTAATACTCAGAACCAGATGCAGTGCATGACTCTTAACTGGATTTTAACCTCAGATATTTTTAAAGGTTATAAAAGGATATTTTCTTTTGGTTTTTCAAAGTAGGGTCTCATTGTAGCTCAGGCTGACCTGGAATTCACTATGTAGTCTCAGGGTGTCCTAAAACTCATGGTGATCCTCCTACCTCTGCCTCCCAGGAGCTGGGACTAAAGGTATGCACCACCACACCTGGCCATGAAAGGATATTTTTGCACTGATACCAAGAGGCCCTGGAAGATACCAAATGGGAAATTAATCCAGGCTATGTGACAGCTAGCTGTTGTTCTGAGGATACCCTGCATTGGAGTGATATGGGGCAGGTTTGGAGACAAGTGTTAGGATCTTCATAACATTGTAACAGAGTTATCCCTAGAAGAATTCAATTTAGTCTTCTGTATCAACTCCTGGCATCGTTTTTCTATTTTAAAAAAATCCACTAACAATTTCTAAAAGGCAACAAATAATTAAGAAATTATTATAATTATTGGGAATTATCACACTGATGATTTATGACCCAATTTATATCACTTGGAAAGCTATTTCAATGATGTATAGTTTAATTAGGCAATTAAATGGAATCTACTCTTAAACATTTTATTCTCATATTAATTTGTTTTACTAAGCATTTGGTGCAATAGCACTGTTACAAAGGTAATTTTTGGCATGGGCATGTGGTATGCATACATGTGTGTATGTGTGTTTTCTGTAGGGATGTCCATATGTACGTGGACACATGTGTGTGTGAGGCCAAAAGTTGATGTTGAGTGTCCTCTTCAGTTGGTCTCCACACTTTTTTTTCTTTTTGACACAGGGTCTCTCACTAAAACTAGAGCTCACCAATTTAGCTAGATGAGCTAAGCAATAAACCCTAGGGATTCACCTGTCTCCGCCTCTCCATCGCTGGGATTAAAGGCACACATCCCCACCCCCAGCATTTTATTTGGGCACTGATCATCTGAACTCAGGACCTCATGCTTGTGCAGCAAGTGCTTTGCCCACTGACTCATTTACCCAGCCCTCGAAAAGGGTAATTTTGAAGATGCAAATGTGCATGTCAGATGCTAAGCAAAGTAACTATCACACTGTAAATGTATGGTAAAGTCTGCATGCTTTTCTTCCAGTGGAATTTGTAGACTTTTGAGAAATTAATGAAGGAGACAGGATCCAGTCCCCAATCCACTTGCCTAAGCAAGCCACATGTTAGAAACTTACATTTGAGATGTGCACCAATGAAAGTAATGCAACTCGAACAGTGATACGTAGACATGATTCATGGACTGCAAAACTGAAAGGACACAAATTGTTTCCAGTTTTCCTCTGTGCTGAGGAGAAAAGCATGAAACAGGTAATAAATCAAACTTTAATTTAAAATTTTCCCGGGGTTTCACTTTCTGCTGTGTCAAAATTCTCCTACTCATCTCTGAGAAATGTATCTGTGGCTGTTGCTGTTTTTGTTGTTGTTGTTTTTCAGGTTTTTTTTTTCCTGTGATTCTGAATAGCCTTTCCATCTCAGGACATTTTTCAATCACATGGAAATCAGTTCTTCTAAATGACCACATGCCACCACTCAACAGATAAAACATTTTAATTGGGTGAGGAAAGAGATTTAGCACTTCAACAGTTCTTTGTAAAAATCCCTTTCACTTTATCAAGGATCAAAGCCCCCTTACTGGGGTGGTTTCATTTCATTTCTTTAACATCTGTTAGGTGGTGCTATTACTTTTCAAGTGGAGTGTGTGCTAAGTGTGCCCTTACACATCTATAGGATACAGGACAAAAATTTCCTTGTGGAGTTCTCTTTGCTTCTTCTTCTTCCTCTTCCTCTTCTTCACACTCTAGCTCAGGCTGACCTGGAATTCACTATGTAGTCTCAGGCTGGCCTTGAACTCATGGCGATCCTCCTACCTCTTCCTCCCTAGTGCTGGGATTAAAGGCGTGCGCCACCACACCAGGACCCTGTTTGTTCCTTCTTGATGGATAACTGTTGACCTACATATGAATGTAAGGGTATCCAGAGGGCTTTGACACAAAGACTCCACACTAACAGCCATGCTCATATTTCTCTTCTCTGTTTTATTGCTTTGGATTTATATTGGTTTCTTTCTTTGTTTTTCAGTGCTGAGGATGGAACTCAGGGCCTCAATCATGCCAAGCAAGCACTTTACCATGGAGCTACATCCCTAGCCTCTTCCTTACTTACAATAACAACAATAATAATATCATCCTTCTATTAGTTACTTTCTCAGTCCTGTGGCCAAATACGTGACAGAAAGCAGATCAAGGAAGGGTTTGTTTGTTTGTTTGTTTGTTTGTTTATGTTGTCTTACAGTTCTAGAAAATACAGTCCATAATGGTAGGGAAGGCATGGCAGCAGAAGCAGGAGGCCAGCTCATCAGATTGCTTTCTTAGTCAAGAAGCAGAGAGATATAGAAGATTGATAGACAGACATAGATGATAGATAGATAGATAGATAGATAGATAGATAGATAGATAGATAGATAGATAGATAGATAGAGATAGGGGATAGATAGGGCAGGAAGTAAGGCTGCACTATCAAACCTCAAGGCCTGCCCCCAGTGACCCACCTCTTTTAGCAAGTCTCCATCACAGCCTCCCAAACTGCCTCCAGCTAGGAACCAAGTATTCAACCACATAACCCGATGGAGAGACATTTTGCATATAAAGCAAAACACCCTACAAATGGTTTTCTCTCTAGTAGCTGAACAATTTGCAAAGGGCTAATTCAAAAATATTTTCTTCCTTTTTATTTTTTTTTTTTTTGAAGCAGGGTCCCACTCTAGCCCAGGTTGACCTGGAACTCATGATAAACCTCATATTAGACGGGGGCAGGAAATATGGCTCAGCTGTAAAGGTGCTTGCTTGCAAAGGCTACTGGCCCAAGTTTAATTTGCAAGCTACCCATATAAACCAGACACAAAAAGTAGCACAAGTGTCTGGTGTTCATTTGCAGCAGCAAGATGCTCTGCTACATCCATACACAGACAGACACATGCAAAATAATTTTTAATGTTTTCATTTATTTCCAAGGAGAGAGAGAATGGGAGTGCCAGGGCTTCTAGCCACTGCAAACAAACTCTTGATGTATGAGCCACTTTGTGTATCTGGGCTTTACATGAGTACTGGGGAATCAAACCCAGGTCATTAGGCTTTGCAGGCAAGCACCTTAACTGCTGAGTCATCTCTTCAGCCTAATAAATTGTTTTTAAAGTATAAATTAGAAAATAAAACCTGGATGCTGAAGAGATAGCTCAGTGGTTAAGGTGTTTGCCTCCAGAAAATAAAACCTGAAAGTCCATACAAATGATGCCCACAAACCAAATCAAGTGCTGCTTTTTTGTTTCAATAAAGTTAATTTGGGGTGGGGGCTGAAGAAATGACTCAGCCGTTAAGATGCTTGCTTGCAAAACCTAAGGACCCATGTTCAACTCCCCAGATTCCACGTAAGCCAGACACACAAGATGAAGCATGTGAAGTTTGCACATGCGAACAAGGTGGCACATGTGCCTGGAGTTCGATTACAGTGACTAGAGGCCCTGGTATACCAATTGTCTCTCCCTCTCTGTCTTTCATTTAAAAAGACCAGTCTGAGTTGGGTTGGTGGCGCACACCTTTAATCCCAGCACTCAGGAGGCAAAGGTAGGAAGAGTATCATGAGTTTGAGGCCACCCTGAGACTACATAGAGAATTCCAGGTCAGCCTGGCCTAAAGTGAGCCCCTACCTTGAAATTAAAAAAAAAAAAAGCCAGTTTGCTGTTGGGCTTGCCCCCAGAAATAAATAAATTAAATTAATTAATTAATTAATTAATTAAATAGCCAGATGTACAATGTAGCACATACATCTGGAGTTCAGTTGCAGTGACTATAGGCCCTGGCATGCCCATTCTCATTCTCTCTCTCTCCTTGCAAATATTTTTTACAAACACAGTTACTGGAGTTGGAGAGATGACTTAACAGTTAAGGCCCTTGCCTGCAAAACCTAAGGATACAGATTCGATTCTCCAGATCCCACGTAAGCCAGATGCACAAGATGGCGCATGTGTCTGGAATTTGTTTGCAGTGGCTAGAGGCCCTGGTGGGACTATTCTATCTCCCTCAACAATAAATAAATAAATAAATAAATAAATAAATAAACATTAAAAAATTATTTTTGTGTGCACATTGTGTGTGTTGACATGCCTTGGTATGTGTGTGTACAGTATTATAGTCTGCTGTGTGATGTGCTGTTTGTGAATGTGTGCACATATGTTTACAGAAGCATGTGACATGTGCACACACATGGTGAGAGCATTAGGTGGCCTCCACGTTCTGCTCAT
This sequence comes from Orientallactaga sibirica, assembly GCA_036365145.1. Taxonomy (NCBI): domain Eukaryota; kingdom Metazoa; phylum Chordata; class Mammalia; order Rodentia; family Dipodidae; genus Orientallactaga; species Orientallactaga sibirica. The sequence goes on from JAEOAD010000982.1 coordinate 5,838,038, forward strand.
TTGCCTGTTTTCTTGAGATGGAGTCTCTCACTCAAGCCAGAGCTGCTGTTTTCACCAATTTTTTTGGTCAGCAAGCCCTAGGGATTTTCCAATCTCCACTCAGTCCTGGCCATACCCAGCTGTTGACATGAGTGCTGAGGAATCAAACTTAGGTGGTCTTAGGCCCACTTTGCTTGCACAGCAAACACTCTTAACCACTAAGCCATCACTCAAGCCCCACCAATAAAGTTTTATTGGCATGGAATGACACCCATTTGTTCATATATTGTCTATGACTGTTTTTGTCCTATAATTAATTTGATGAGTTCAGATACTGACCTATAGCCCTCAAACTTCAAATATGGGCTAGATGGCCCTTTTCAGGAAAAGTTCAGTTTCTGTTTCAATGTGATGTTAGATAACAGAAGTGCAGGTGGCATATCTTGCCTCAAAAATATGACTTCAGTCCCCAGAACCCACACCAAAAAAAGCCAGACATGGTGGCATGTGCTTATAATCCCATCACTGGGGGAGACGGAGACAGGTAGTTCCCTGGACCTCACTGGCCAGCCAGTCTAGTCCAATTGATGAGCTCTAAGCCAATTAGAAACCCTGCCTTAAAAAAACAGTGAATGGGGGGGCTGGAGAGATGGCTTAGTGGTTAAGTCATTTGTCTGCAAAGCCAAGGGATCCTGGTTTGACTCTCCAGGCCCCACATAGGCCAGATGCACAAGGGGGCACATGTGTCTGGAGTTCGTTTGCAGAGGCTGGAGGCCCTGGTGCACACATTCTCTCTCTCTCTTTCTCTCTGCCTCTCTGCCTCTTTCTCTCTCTCAAATAAATAAATAAAATATATTTTAAAAAACAGCTGCCCGGAAAATATTACACTTAATGCTCATATTCACATATTAATGCTACTCTCACTTCTGGTTAGAGAAGCTTCTCTTTTCAGATGGCAATGACCACTGGGATGATCCAAAAGGCAACATAGTGCTGAGAAGAAGGGATGGAGGAGTGCCCAGCACTGAAACACCTCTGTCACACCCTCCAAGGCTCAGGGATCATTGCGGAAGAGGGGGCGGATAGAATGGAAGAGCCAAAGGAAGGGTACGACTCCTTACAATGCAACTGCCCAGACAGAAATTGGCCTTGATATCCATGACCTTGCTGTGCCTAGCAATACCTCCACAAGACCCTCATAATAGAAGTAAAAGATGATGACATCAAATTAAAAAAGAGACTAATGGAGAGAGGGAGGGGATATGATGGAGAGTGGAGTTCTAAAGGGGAATGGGGGGAGGGGAGGGAAATACTATGCACCTTTTGTATGTAAGTATATTTTGTTGTCAATAAATTAAAAAAAAAAAAACAGTGAATGATGTACCTGAGAAAGGTTACCTGAGGATGTCCTCCATTCATGTACATCAAAAAATATAAAGGGCAGAAGATATTGCTCAGAGAAAGCGTACCTGCTTTGCACGCACAAGGCCTTGGGGTCAATCCCCACCACCATAATAAATAAATAAAAATAGAAAATTAATTTTGTAAAAACTTCTATAACTGTATTTTTAAAAATTAAGAGTAAAGCATGGTGGTATAAACCTGTAATCCAGCACTCACAAGAGGCAGAAGCAGGAAGACTGAAAGTTCAAAGCCAACATGGAATATATAAGGAAACCTTATCTCAAACAAATAAGTAAGTGAAATTATGGAAGACAGATGAATGAAAATGCTTTGTCTCACCAAGACCCTAGGAATATCTTACCAAGCAGATAAAGGGTTCGATGACAGGTCTTCAATAGACAAAAGAACACTTGACACCCCCTTCTGCCTCCAGGAACTATCTGGGAGTCTCCAGGGAAGTATGGAAATGAAGCCAGCTAGGGAAGGCACATGTAGAATCGCAGAATAATATAACTCCCACGAATCCACGTGAAAACCGAAGTTGTAAGAAGCAATTTTGTGTGTTCTTATCTCTTCATGTGTATGTGTAAGGCAATATTTATTGGAATCATAACATAAAAGTTTCATTCAACTACACAATTTCCCATTGGATGCATACATTTTAATAAGTAGTCTATCCTAAAACTGGCTCTGGGGTGTGCGGCAAAAGGTGGCATGGGCACTGAGCCTGCTAGACCAGGGACACAGGGAAAGGTGGAGCGAGTGCAGAGCCCCCTAATCACAGGGCACAGGGATCGTGTGTTCTACCTCCTATATTGAAAACCTTGATGACTCTGCTCTCTGCCCTCCCACACTCAACCTTCTGAATGCCACAGAGTTCAAGCCCAGGATGGAAACTAGGCTCTTGGAGCAGACACCTCCTTTCATACAGGAGAGCAATTGAGTTCTGCAATCACAAGACACTTAGAGGACCAGTGAACTGTGCAATGCCTCCAAGTTCACGGTCATCTATGCCATGTGAACAAGTGAGAACAGACTCAAACAAAGAAATTGAGTTAGTGACAGCTACAATTATGCATTTTTCCTTCTACTCATCTTGAAAAGTATATGGGAGAAACTTTGTCAAAGAAAGACCTGAGGGCCATCAGGGTGGTCTCTGTCTGGGTCATTTTCTGAGCTTAAGCTCCAAGTCACATTGATCCACCACTTAATGATTGGTCAAAAAATGATTCTGTGCAGAATGGGGACTGCCTTTTAGTTGTGACAAAATTAAAAAAAAATGTTTAACAATATGAACATAACAACCCAGGATCTTTGCCTAATATGATTCCACCCCATCTGGAGCAAACAGAATATTCTGATTTTGGTCTTGTTACTACCACATCAGTCTATAACGTCAGTTACCAATGCTGTATCAACATGACTTTTCAATTGGGGCGTTATTTAAGAGAGTCTTGCTCTACAGGCCAGATTGCCCTGAAATTTTCTCTGTAGCTCAACCTGGTCAGCCTATAACTTCAGTTACCAATGCTGTATCAACATGACTTTTCAATTTGGGGGGGGTGTTATTTAAGAGAGTCTCACTCTATAGGCCAGATTGCCCTGAAAGTTGCTCTGTAGCTCAACCTGGTCATTATGTAGCTCATTCTGTACTCAAACTGCCTATCCTCCTGCCTTAGCCTCCAGAGTGCTAGGATTACACACATGCATCACCAAGCCAGACTCAAGAAGACTTACAAAAAATGTGTAGAATTCCAGAGACTCACAGCCGCTTCTTAGAGGCCCCTTGTTTGACTCTTACCACCTCAGTCAAAATTTCCTGACAGCATGCCCACTTTAAGATCCATTAATCCAGCCAGGCATGGTGGCACACACCTTTAAACCCAACACTTTGGAGGCAGAGGTAGGAGGATTGCTATGAGTTCAAGGCCAGTCTGAGACTACAAAGTGAGTTTCAGGTCAGCCTACGCTAGAATGAGACACTACCTTGGGAAAAAAAAAAAGATCCTTTAATCTTACAAACTCAGAAGCTCACTTCAAAGCAGAACACATAAAATGCACTGCAAATATGATCTGTATTTTGCTATAGACTTCTAAGTAAGTTTCTTCTGTCTGCACTGGGAAAACCTACTCCATCGAATTCTCTCTTGTGATGAGATGTAAAGATTTGCTCTTCTCACAGCTTAAAAATAAATTGCCAAGCTAGGTGCAGGGGCACACACCTGTAGTCTCACTACTCAGGAGGCTGATGTGGAAGGATCACTTATACCAAGGAATTCAAGGTCAGTATGGGCAACATAAAGATAACCAAAACAGAATGCCAAATGTCTTCACTTCCAGCTTAAATTTAGCCTCTAATTCATTCTAGAATTCCTCAATAAGATGTCATAAGATCAATGTAAATGTATTTAATTCCACTGACTTCCAAGCTTTAAAAGGGTTAAAACTGTTAAACTATCAACATATATATATATATCACAATAAAAATAATTAAATGAACTAAAACCAACTCACTCTGAATTGCCACCTGCAACACAATGTGGATAATGAATGAGTTATATTCCTATGGTTTTGGTACCTAAATAAAACTCTGTTTTTCCTTCATTAAATGGAAGTTTCTTCCTTCATCCCTCCCTTCCATGCTTTTTGTCTGTGTGTGTATGTGCGCACCTGCACACACATGTGCAGCCATGTATATGTGTACAAGTGTAGGCATGTACATGCTGTAGTGCACCAGGCCAGTTGGCCCACACGCTTCTGAGAATTCCCATCTCTTCCTCCCATCTTGCCATAAGAGTACTAGGATTACAGATGCTCAATCTACTACATCTAACTTTACATAAATTCTGTGAATCCAGGGCTGAAGAGATGGCTTAGCACTTAAGGCACTTGACTGCAAAGCCTAAGGACCCATGTTCAACTCCACAGATCCCATGTAAGCCAGATGCACAAAGGTGAGGCAAGTGCAAGGCTGCACATGCCCACTAGGTGCCACAAACGTCTGGAGTTTGAGTTCAGAGGCTGAAGCCCTAGCACACCAATTCTCTCTCTCTCTCTCTCTCTCTCTCTCTCTCTCAAATAAATAATAAAAATGTTTAAAATTTGTGAATCCAAACAGATCCTCATGTTTGCATAGCACCCATTAAGCCATCTCCCCAGTCCCTGTCTTTTTGAGACAGGATCTCACTATGTAGCCCAAGCTTCTTGATTGCTTATTTATTCATTTATTTATTTAGAAAAGGGATCTCATCTCAAACTACATTGCTTAAACTGGCCTTGAACTCCTAGGCTCAATTGGTCCTCCTACAGGTATGCATTATTCAGCCCAGCAAGCTTCAGCAATTTCTCCCCTATGGGAAACAACAGCTATTATTTTCATAAGCAATCAATTCCTTTAATGAGGACTTTGCTTACTACTTCTAGGTAGCCTAAAATGAGGTATATTTCAACCTTTCTAAAGATCAAACATTCCTAATAAATTTTCATGTTTCTAGTCATATGTACTGAGTAATTTTAGGAGTGGTTTTTTGGGGTTTGGTTTAGTTTGTTTTGTTTTGTTTGTTTGTTTGTTTGTTTGTTATGTGAAAGAGTGAGAGTGAGGGGGGAGAGAGAGAGAGAGATTGAGAGTTGGTGCGCCAGGGCCTCTGGCCACTGCAATCGAACTCCAGACATGTGCACCAAATTGTGGATATGAGCGACCTTGCACACTTGCATCACCTTGTGCATCTGGCTTATGTGGGACCTGGAGAGTTGAACATGGGTCCTTAGGCTTCGCAGGCAAGCATCTTAACCACTAAGCCATTTCTCCAGCCCAAAATGTCACCTTCTAACAAGCTGACTCTGAATAAAGTAGACATTAAGGGAAAATGGGTATTATGAGAACAGATGTTAAGGTTTCTTTTTTAATATTTATCTATTTATTAAAGAGAGAGAACAAATAGGTGCACTAGGGCCTCCAGCCACTGCAAATGAAATACAGACATATGTGCCACCTTGTGCATCTGGCTTATGTGGGTACTGTGAAATTGAACCTGGGTCCTTAGGCTTCACAGGCAAGCACCTTAACCACTAAGCCAACTCTCCAGGCCTAGTTTGGTTTGTTTTTGAGCCAAGTTTATTTATTTATTTTTATTGACAACTTCCATAATTATAGACAATAAACCATTATAATTCCATCCCCTACTTCCCCCTTCACAAACCCACTCTCTACCATATCCCCTCCCCTCTCAATTAATGTAATTAAGAATCTAGAGATGCAATCATTTAGGGAATACCACGATTCCAGGAGCTCTGTCCATACAAGAAAATAGAGGTGGGAATTTGAAACATAAGGACATAAAGGCCCTGTGAAGGCAGTGCTGTGGTCATTACAACTGGCCTGGACAATGAGTAAAAACTCACGTCATGATTCACAACTCAGAAGCAGTGTTCTGGTTTCTGCAGAGGAATCTAGTTTAAAATAAAGCATGTGAGTGCTCAGGAGAGACTAGGTAGATAGACTGCTGCCACCATCCATGTGGGGACTGAAAAGGGATGAGGACATGAAGGGGAAGTACTTTCACAGATAGCAAGTTGTTCTGTGGGGGACAGGGGACTGAGCAGGGGACAGGGGACACAGCTCCTGAGCTGAGAGGAGGGGTATATTATCAGGAGGTGTGATCTGTGAAAAAAGGGACACCTGCATGCTCCAATAGCAGGGATGATGATTATAAAAGCAAGTAAGGGCCAGGCTCAGACAAAGACAGCACGGTACTGGCCCCAAAACAGAAATGTGCACCAATGGAATAGAACACAGGCCCTAGAAAGAAACCCACACAACCATAGCCATCTAATTTTTGACAAAGGCATCAAAAACATACATTGGAAAAAAAAAAGACAACCTATTCAACAAACGATGCTGGCAAAACTAGATATCCAACTGCAAAAGAATGAAATTAGACCCACATCTCTCACTGTGCACAAAGATCAATTCAAAATGGATCAAAGACTTTTATGTAAAGCTAGATATGCTGAATATATGAGAGGCAAACATAGGAAATACACCGGAAATTATATGTATAAGTAAGAACTTTCTGAACAGGATGCAAATAGCACAGGAAATGGTCCTAAGCATCAACAAATGGGAAAGCATAAAATTAAGAAGGTTCTGCTGGGCTGGAGAGATGGCTCAATGATTCAGGCGCTTGCTTGCAAAGCCTAATGACCTGGGCCCAATTTCCCAGTACCCAGGTAGAGCCAGATGCACAAGATGACATGTGTCTGGAGCTCGAGGCCCATTATCTCTCTCTGTCTCTCTCTCTCCTTGCAAATAAATAAAATATTTTGTTTATTTATTTATGTCCAAGCAAAGAGATACAGACAGAGACAGAGAAGGAGAGGAAGACAGAATGTGCACACTAGGGCCTCTAGGTACATGCACCACTTTGTGCATCTAGCTTTATGTGGGTACAGGGGAATTGAAACTTGGTCTTTGAGCAGTCCCCCTAGCTCCAAATAAGTATTTTTTAAAAAAAGTTTCTATGGGGTGTGGTGTAGCATGCCTTTAATCCCAGCACTTGGGAGGCAGAGGTAGGAGGATTGATGAAAGTTCGAAGCCAGCCTGAGACTACAGTGAATTCCAGGTCAGAGTGGGCTACAGTGAGACCCCACCTCAATAAACCTAAAAAAATAAAAATGTTTCTGCTCATCAAAGAAAACTATCAGCAAAGTGAGTGGGAGAAAACCCTTGCTTTTGATAGGGGGTTGATACCCAAAATTTATAAAGAACTGTAAAAATTAAACATCAAAATACCCCCAAATGACAATCAACAAATGGGCAAAAGGACTGGAGAGATGGCCTAGTGGTTAAGACGCTTGCCTGTGGAGCCTAAGGACCCAGGTTCAATTCCTCAGTACCCATGTAAGCCAGATGCACAAGATCATGAATGCATATGGAGTTTGTTGGCAGTGGCTGGAAGCCCTGGCGTGCCCATTTCCCCCCTCATGCCTCCTTCTCTCCCTCTCTCAAATAAATAAATTAAATTAAATATTAAAAATAAAATAAAAATAAATGGGCTTAAAAAATGAATAGGTGGGTCTCAAACACAAATGGCCAGTAAGTATTTTTAAAAGTGTTCAGACAAATAAACTTAAAACTACTTTGAAATACCATCTCATCCTAGTCAGACTGGCTATTAGGATTACTAATGACAAGCCAGGCATGGTGGTGCATGCCTTTAGTCCCAACATAGTGAGTTCCAGGCCAGACCAGGCTAAAATGAGACCATGCCTCAAAAGAAAAAGAAAGAAAAGAAAGCTGGAGAGATTGCTCAGTGATTAAGGCACTTGCCTGCAAAGACTAATGACTGGCCAGCACTCGGGAGGCAGAGGTAGGAGGATCGCCATGAGTTCGAGGCCACCCTGAGACTACAGAGTGAATTCCAGGTCAGCCTGGGCTTGAGTGAGACCCTACCTCAAAAAACCAAAAAAAAAAAAAAAAAGACTAATGACTGGGGTTTGATTCCTCAATATTCACATAAAGTCAGATGCACAAAGTGGCACACGCATCTGGAGTTCATTTGTAGTGGTTGAAGGCTCTGGCATGCCCATTCTCTCTCTCACCAGCTGTCTTTCTTCTCTCTATCTCTCTATGCTTGAAAATAAATAAGTAAATAAAAAGAAAGGAAAAGAAAACTAATGACAAGAAATGCTGGTGAGGATGTGGGAAGAGGTCAACCTTTATTCATTGTTGGTGGGGGAACATACTGGTAGAGCCACTTCAGAAATCGGTGTGGAAGTTGCTCGAAAACTGAAAATTGAATGACCATATGACTCAGTTATACCACTTATGGGCATATACCCAAAGGAGTCTGTATCCCACCACAGAGATTCTTGCACATTCATGTTCATTTATGCTTTAGTCACAATAGCAAGGAAATGGAACTAGCCTCGATGCCCATCAACCAATGGACAAATGAATAAAGAAAATGTCCTAAATATACACAACAAATTTAGTCAGCTATAAAGAAAAATGAAATTAGTAGCAAAATGGATGAATCTGACAAGTTCTCTACAGTAAACAATGGCACAAAAATACCTTCTGGTAGATAAATGTGTAGTGGTATATGTAGTGGTTTGAATGTAAAATGTCCCACAAAGCCTTGTGTATTTGAATGCTTAATCCCCAGGTGGTGGTGGTGTTCCAGAAGATGTGGAGCCTTTGGGAGGTGGGGCCTTGCTGGAGGAAGTATGCTGCTGGGGTGGGCCTTGGGGTGTTATAGCCCAGCCCTGCTTGCTGCACTCAGCTCACTCTCTACTTCATCCCTACCGATGTGACGATGTGACACCCATCTATGTGCTTTTGCCATGCTTTCCCTGGATGAAACTTCCCCTTGAAACTATAAGCTATAAATAAACTCCTTCCATAAGCTGCTTCTGGTCAGATGCTTTGTCCCAGCAATGAGAAGGTAAATGCTACGGTGTGGTCATATATTGAATGCAAAGGCTATACACAAAATGCATGAGCTATGACTTCTTCAGGGAAGAACCTCTCACACATAATGCTGGGTAACAGATTAAGGACCCCAAAGATACAGGCAGTACAATTCCATTAATAAAAGTTATTCTAGCCGGGCGTGGTGGCGCACGCCTTTAATCCCAGCACTCGGGAGGCAGAGGTAGGAGGATCGCTGAGAGTTCGAGGCCACCCTGAAACTACATAGTTAATTCCAGGTCAGCCTGGACCAGAGTGAGACACTACCTCGAAAACCAAAAAAAAAAAAAGTTATTCTATTTAAGGATGTGTACACAAATATTGTGTGAAACTTTCCCTGGGAAGATGTATACAAATGTCTGTGTCCTACAGATGGGCACCCAAAGTACAATTCCACCAAAGACTAACTTGGTTAACCAATGAGATTATTGGGCTTACTTACAGAGCATGGGTGAGGGGTTACTGACAGGAGCATGACAGATCCCAAAGCAGCTGTATCACTGGAAAGTCTCACCCCATCATGGGTGACAACCTACCCATAACTGCATAGGTGGAGTCCCCCTTCAGGTAACCTTGCACAGAGGTTAACTCATTGCTCAAAGGACAGCACTCTACAAGAGTGCAAGGAAGTTATAAAGAAGAGCAAGGAGATGATTTTTCTCAAAGTCAAGATTGTATGGACTTCTAGCAGAGTGGTGACACGTACAACGTGCTGGTAAGCAGCTAGTAACATTCTGCTTCTTGATTTGGGGAGATGATGGTTCATCAGGATGCATATATCTCAGGCATGAATTTTCCTATGCATATATCATTTGTCACAGTGAAAAATGAAAGGAGGAAAATGCTTTATAACTCCAACATCATTAAAATATAATTTTACTGCTCTACAAATTAGAGGTTAGTATCCCAATAAGTGGGAATTTTGTTTCTCAGTGATAAACATTAGAAACTCATATCAAAAGGGAATAAGTGGAGGGCAGGCAGGGGAGAACACATTGGTTGTAGAGCTGAAATTTCCATGTGGCCTTCAGGCTTACATAGATCCAGGTGTGGAGGGCCTCTTTCTATCCCTTAGCTCAGTGATTCTCAGTGCCTTAGAGCTATCTTCAGTTTTAGGGAGTGATAAAGAAGATGGATTTTGTAATGAGTAAATTTACTCACAACTGCTTAGCAACCCCAGAAAAACACAAAACTCTAACTCAAGAATTTTAGCAAGCTCTATTCACAATAGCTGGAAATTGGAATCAGCCCAGATGCCCATCAACTGATGGATAATGAAGATGTGGTACATACACACAATGAAATTCTGCTCCACAGTAAGGAAAAATGAAATAATCAAATTCACAGGAAAATGAATAAACTTGGAGAAAATCATTCTAAGTGAGGTCACACAGACTCAGAAAGATAAACACCACATATTTTCTTTCTCATATGTGGTTCCTAACTTGGATCAGTTGGAGTTGAGTGTAAACAGTAATAAGCACCAGGAATATGAGCATACAACTAGAATGAGACTATGAGAGAGCAGAAATAGGGGTGGATGAGGGAGGGAATACTTGACAGGCTAGGTGATGGACAGAAAACAGGGGGTGGAGGGTCTTGGGGGAGGTAGGGGAAAAGGAGAAGGAAATTACACAAAACTAATGACAGCAATCTACAAGACATAACCCTTATTAGTGGAGGTGAGGGATGGTCAGGTGAAGTACCCTGTAGAAGGCAGGGCAGAGAAAGCTTAATATTAAAACAATGAGCTCTGGCTGGTGAATCCCAGACCCGAAATTAGCTTACTCCCTATAGTGAGCTGTTGGATCAGAGAGATCCACGAGGTGCCCAAAACAACACAGGCCATTGCAAGGGCACTTGATTACCCTCCACAACATAAAAGTAAGACCCTATTGCTGAAGACATGACAGCCTGCAGTCACAGTACATGGAGAGATCTGTAGGAATGGAGAGGGAAGCCAGTTCCCTCCTGGCTAGTGGAAAGTGCTATGGGAGCTGCTGTAGAATAATGGTCACCAATAGCATGAACAAGCAGAATATCCTGCAAGTTACAAAATCAACAAGCTGGGCAAGAAGTATGCACCTGTTAAATAGTGGTACATAGCCTATGCAGGTAACCAATTATTCTTGGATTGGATATGAGGCCCACTCAGTGGGAGAGAACTCATATCTGGTATTGGAAACCAAGTCAGAATCCCATGGATAGGAAACTCATAGACTTCAGAGAGGAACTCCCCACTGCTCTTTGGCTAAGAAGCATGGGTGTACACATGAAAAAGTTTCACAAATAACTGTGCTTATCCCCTTTAATGCAAACTACTCTCGCTCCTGGTTGGAGAATCTATTTTATTTTACAGATAGAAAAGAATACTAGGGAGATACAGGATCCATCAATACAACAAGAAAAGATAGCCAACTGCCTACCATAAGACAAGTCACCTCTACCACACTTGCAGGGGGCCCAGGAGACATTTCAGAAGGAAGAGTGATTTTAACATAAGTCTGCTCTTGCAGCTAGGCTGACAACTAGCTCCAGGGAGATGGCAACAGACACAGTGGTCACTCAAAACTCATCAAAGCAGAAATCCAGATGCTACATAGAACTCTACACTAAACCAGACTTCTAATAAGCCAGTTAAGGCTCAGGGAACATTGCAGAAGAGATACCAATAACCCCACTGAGGAGGGTCCTCAGTGAAATGGGGGCAGGGGAGAGGGAATATAGAGTATAACTTTTTAACAAAAATAAGTAATTTAAGGCCAGGTGTGGTGGCTCACACCTTTAATCCCAGCACTCAGGAGGCAGAAGTAGGTGGATCACTTTGAGTTCAAGGCCACCCTGAGATTACATAGTGAATTCCAGGTCAGCCTGGGGTAGAGTGAAACCCTACCCCGAAAAACCAATAATAATAATAATAATAATAATAATAATTTTTTTAAAAGAATTCTAGCAAAAGCCCAGATCTGGCTATCTCTGGATCATGAAGCATCCTGGATCCTTGGCTAACAACTTGTTGTGGCTGAGGCATCTGAGATGCTATTTGTCTCTATCTGAGCCTTAAGGCCATCCTTGGAGCTCTAGATCACAGAGCCTGAGGATAACAGCCTAGTACTGCCCAAATAAAACTAGTTTTTAATTGAATGTGGTGACTCATGGAAGGATGAGGCAGGATTGCTATCAGGAGTTCAAGGGAGTTCAAGGCCAGACAGGGCTGCAGGCCAGCATGAACTAGAGTAAGACCTTGTCTCAGACAGGAACAGAAAAGAGAAAGGGAAGGAAGAAGGGCAAAGAAGGAAGAAGGGAAGGGAAGGAGAAAGAAAAAATGAAGGGATGGGGGAAAAGAAAAGGAAAAGGAAGAATGGGGGAAGAGCAGAAGGCAAGGGGAAAGGAAGGGAGAAGGGACAATGGGAAAACAGCAGAAGGGAAGGAAGAAAGGAAGACAGAAGGGACAAGGGGGAGTGGGGGTAGGGGTATCTGTCTGTCTCTGTCTCCCTAGTACTGGTATTACAGGTGTGTACCACCATGCCTGGCATTTTATGTGGGTTCTGGGGATCAAATTCAGGTCTTCATCTTTGGATGGAGGATGTTTGAGACAGTGATTCATGTAGGCCAGGCTGGCCTCAAACTTCCTATGCAGTTGAGGCTGATCTTGAACTCCTGACCCACTTGCCTCCACCTCCTGTATACTAGGATTACAAGCCTATATTTGCTCACACTTGCCTTTATAACTCAGGAATCTAAAGCAAGAAGATCATGAACTTGAGGCCAACCTATACTCCACGGAAAGATCCCTGTCTCGACCTAGAGAGACAGCTTAGCAGTTAAGATGCTTGCCTGCAAAGCCTAAGAACCCAGGTTTGATTTCCCAGTACCCATGTAAGCCAGATGCACAAGTTAGCACATGCATTTAGAATTCTCTGCCTCTCTCCCTCTCAAATAAGCAAATAAATAGAAAAAAAATTAATGTTAAAAAAAAGATCCCTGTCTCAAAAAAAAAGTGGGCTGTGGTGATAGCTTAATCAGGGAAGTACTTGCTTCACAAGCATGAGGACCTGAGTGCAATAACCAGAACCCACATAAAACAGACAGGAATGATGATAAGTGTTTATAATTCCAGAGGTCAGGAGGTGGAGACAGGTCAATCTCTGGGATTTGCTGGCCAGCCTGTCTATCCTAATTGGAGATCTCTAAGCCAAGAAGAGACTCTACCTCAAAAAAAAAATGTGGGGAGTGGGGACAGGGAAAATGGCTCAGTGAAAAAGCACTTGGCTCTAAAAAGTGTTAGAGCCACAAGTTGGGGCATTATGCACAGAGACTTGGCCTATCCCCATAATTCTTGACTACCCCCACAATGCATAACCCACATTCCCCATTGATGAGGGTCCCTTTGGAAGAGGGAGGACAGGGAGGAGGCTAATGGAGTCACCATTATGAATGTAAAATTAGAATAATATAAATAAATAAATTATTTTAAAAAGGCAACCAAAAAAAAAAAAAGAAAGAAAAAGAAAAAGCACTTGGCACACAAGTTTGAGTACCTGACTTTGGATCCCAGACTCCAAGTGAAAGCAAGACGCTGAAACTGGCTTCTGTAGTCTCAGCATGCTGATACGGACTGCGAGATGGGAAGCAGAGTCAGTGGAATTTCCAGGAAGATGGAGGATCCTATCAAACAATGAGAGACACTGCCTCACTTGAGATGGAACATGAGGACTGGGGCTGGAGAGATGGTTTAGGGGTTAAAGTGCCTGGCTCCTAAGCATAAGAACATGGTTGGATTCTCCAAGTCCCACATTTAGCCAGACACAGAAAGTGATGCAAGGGCGCAATGCCACACTTGCCTGCAAGGGGCGCGGGGGTCTGGCATTCATTCACAGTGGCTGAGAGGCTGCTGGCACGCCCATTCTCTCTGTCTCTCTCTGTCTCTGTCTCTCTCTCTCCCTCCCTCCCTCCCTCCCTCCCTCCCTCTCTCTCTCTCTCTCTCTCTCTCTCTCTCTCTCTCTGACTCTCTCCAAAAGAAAAAAGAAAAAGAAAGTGAGGACTGTCTGGAAAGTTGTCCTCCAACCTCCACACACTTGCCTTTGCATACACGTGTGCACACACATACACAAAAAGGTGGATGGCATTCCTGAGGAACACCACCTAAGGCTGTCCTCTGGCCTCCACACACAAGCACACATACATACTCATTTGAAAATTAAGGTCAGGCATTGTGGTGCATGTCTTTAATCCCAGCACTTGGGAGGCAGAGGTTAGGAGGATTGCTGTGATTTGATGCCAGCCTGGGAGTACAGAGTGAGCTCCAGAGTAGCCTGGGCTAGAGTGAGAACCTACCTCAAAAAAAGAAGAAAAAAGAAAGGACATGATTTAGGTAAAATAATGTCTATGTGACCAGTGTTCTTTTTTCTTTTTTTTTTAATTGGGAAATCAGTTCTTATCTATTTGTTTATTTGAGAGAAGAGAGTGCGAGCAAAAGAGAGAGGAAGGAGGGAGAGAGAAAATAGGTGTACCAGGGCCTCTTGACACTGCAAACAAATGCATGAGCCAGTTTGCGCATCTGGGTTTACATGGGTAGTGGGGAATTGAACCTAGACCATCAGGCTTTGCAAGCAAGTGCCTTTAACTGCTAAGCCACATGTCTCCAGCCCTGACCAGTGTTCTTTTAAGGTGAAGCAATTAGGACACCCATATAGGGCAATCACAGGCACACACAGCAGAAGTTGGCATGCATAAGCCAAAGTGAAGCCACGCAAGAAACTAACCCTACTGACACCTTGAACTTCCAGCCTCCAGAACTTAAAAAAGAAACTTTATTGACAATCTCCATTCACATACACAATGTAGCCTGATCATAATCCCCTCCCATCAGCCTCTTCTTTCCCCCTCCCCTACCACTCCTTCATTGAACCCCTTCTTCTTTCCAACTAGCCCCTCTTGTATTTTTATGTCATAATTTTCAGACCCTGTAGTAGTACTGAGTTTATGGCCATGCCCCAACACCACCCTCCTCATCCCTGCTGCAGCATCCAGGATTGTGAAGCAAGTCGGCTTGCTGCTAAACGCTGAGTATGTGGTCTCAGAAGCAACAGCCCCTAGCAGACATACACCAGAAGGGCCCGCTGTTCAGCTCAGAGCAGAAGGAGCCTGCAGAAACTCCCATGTTCTGCCTGTACCTTTTTGCTTTCCAGTTTCTAAAAGCCAGCACAGGTGTAATGCCAGTGCCTTCTTGCTCTTTACTGAGCCCAGTTCAGCTTCCTAAAGATGACCCCATTCAAGGTCACCCTTGGCGAACTTGGACATGATGCTCCCAATCTGCACTATCCGTCTAGAATGCCCTCCTGCCCTAGCATAAACCAGGTCCAAAAACCCTTTTAAGAGGTTGTGTAACCAGACATACTGGCTCACGCCTTAAATCCCAGCTTTTGGGAGGCTGAGGTAGGAGGATCACCATGAGTTGAAAGCCAGCATGAGGGAGAATGAGACCTTGCCTCAAAAAGGAGGGGATGTGGTCTCATGATTTTAGCTAGCCTAGCAGCACACACACATATCAGATGGTGAACTATACACTTGCCAGTTTCTTCTGTGCCAAGCCATTTTTAAGTTATGTCTGCACAGAATGGCATTTTAAGGCCTTAAATATCTGGGTAGAGGGCAGCAGAAAATAGCCCAGGAAGCTTGCATAGAGTGAGCAAATGGCTGAGAAATTTTGAGTGGATTTTCTCTTTTTTTTTCTTTGGGGGGGAAGGGTGGTATTTTTCTGTTTGGCTGTATTTTTTCTTCTTTGTTTGAGAGGGTTTCTTTCTAGCACAGGCTGACCTGGAATTCACTGTGTAACCCACGCTCTACTGGAACGAATCAAGATCCTAGCCTCCTACCTCAACTTCCTGAGCGCTGGGATTACAAGCCTGAGCCACCACACCCGGCTTGGCTGTGTTTTTATTGTTTGTTTGTTTGCATTTGGGTGAAGAAAAGGGGCAGGAAACTGAAAGAACCTTGGTCTACCCTAGTGGAGAGGCCTGGAACTGCTTCTAGCCACCACCCTTGGGAAAGCGAAGAACACAGTGTGGTAGCTTGGGAGTCCTGAAAAGCCAGAGCCTACACCTACCTTCTCCCAGTCCACTGACAAATGATGGTTGTCTTTTTAAAAAACAACAACAAAAAGAAAGCTTTTTAAAAGCAGTACTTCCGGTTATGTTCAAGGAAGGCCTAGGTTTTATTAATAAGCAATTTTGTTTTTAAGTAAAGGAACTAAAAAAAAAAAAAATCCAAGACCACTTTGGTAAGAGGCTAGAATCTGCCTCACTCCAGCATCACTATTTTAAGTCTCCTATTTTCTTAAGCCCTTAATTAAGCCTTCCAAGAGCTTTGCGTATGTTACATTTGCATTCCGAAACAGAAAATTCAATGTGTTTTAACACCGTCTACTTCAGCTGAAAAGGAAACTGTAAATTTATACAGTCTGGTTTTAAAAAAAAAAAATGTCAATTGCATGTTAATGAGTTTCTGCAATGAGGCTGGGCGGCGCCCCTCCCCGTCTCCCATCTCCCATCCCCCCTCTTCTTCCTTCCTCGCCATTTTCCATCCCCTGCCGCCTGTCGCCAGCTGCCCTAATGGTCCGGCACAGCCCATCCCCCCCCCCCCTTCGCTTCACTTTCCATCCCATTCTCCGGTCTCCCCAACCCATCCCCCCCACTTCTCCTTAGCCCAGCCCCCCTCCGCTTCACTTTCTATCCCCCGCTTCCTTTCTCCATCGCCCCTCCTCCCCCCTGCTTTTTTCCTGCACCTCCTCCCCTCGGTTTGCCTTCTAGCGGCAGCCACAGCTTCCCAACCCCTCCAACCCCTCCCTTCTCTCCTCCCCTTCTTCTCTCCACCTCTCCTCCCCTCCTCCCCTTGGTTCCCACCTATCCAGCTTGGCTCCCAGCTCCTTGGTGGAAGGGCTGGGGAGCCCAGGCTTGCAAAGGTCACGTGGCCCTTCTGCCTCCCTGGTGGGGGCGGGAGGCGGCGGCAGAACCTGTTCTTTGTTAAGAGGTCACAGCCAGCGCCGGGCGCTGGCAGGGAAGGAGTTACCGAGGACCTTCGAAGAGCTGCGCATCCGCAGAGCCCCGCCCCCACCAGGGTTTGCTGGCTATCAGTCAAGGCTGGGCTCGCATATTTCTACTGGGGCTCACAGCCTCGGGCCTGAGCCCCGAGACCCTCTGAGTCTGCTTTGAAAGAGGGCCTTGAGGCTCTGATGTTGTGTAATCCTGTGAAAAGGGTTAATTTCAGATGTTAAGGCTTCGTTCTTTAGCTGGCTGATGAAATTGTTTCTTGCTTTATGTGGCTTTCCCACGTAGACATTAACGCTTTCTCGTCCTAATTTAGAACCCAGAATAGCTGCTTTTCTGTCCAGAAAAAAAAAAAAAAGGAAAAATACCTCTTGAGCCGGGGCTAAGGTATAGCCGAGTTTGTATAGCGCTTGCTTAACATGCACAAAGCCCTGGGTGCCAGCCCAATTACATGTTTAAAACCCTGGAGTGCTGTAGTCCCAGCACTTGGTAGGTGGAGACAGAAGGATCAGAAAGTCAAGGTCATCCTCTGCTAAATAAGCGAATTCAAGGCCAGCCTTGGCTACATGAGAGTCTTTCAAGAATTTAAAAAAAAAAAAAAGGTAAAGGAAAGGGGGAAGAAAGATTGATTCAGGAAAAAAAGTTAAAATTTGAGGTATTATATACCTGATGTTTTATCTCTGTGAAAAAAAATTCCATCCAAAAATGTGAGTTGAGGATAGAGGGAGGGAAGATGGGGAATAAAATTGGGCTTGCTCTAAGTAGCTGAACATTCTGATTCAATTACTGAGCTTTAAAAATATTTTTCTAGGTCACTAAATATGTTTCTCAAAGTCAGACTTGAAGGCTTAAAATTCCACCGTGTGCAATTTTATATGCCAGACAGTACTAAGCATTCCATAATGTAATGCAGAACTCCCTTCTTGTTTCACATTTAAGAAACAGCAATGCAAGGGGCTGGGGCAGTGCGGTTCAGTGGTAGAGCACTTGCCTAGCACTCGAGGAGTTTGATGTGGGAGGAGGAGGGAGGGAGAGAGATTATCCAGGCTTATATAATGACATAAGTAATATTTTTCTGCACAAGTCTCAGCACAATGAATACAATTTCCTCCTTTTGTCCTTAGTTACTTTGGAATTCCTAGTTAAAAGTAGAAATCGCTGGCCAGGTTCCCAAGGCAAGCGCTGATTGCTGTTTTTTGACACCTCCCAACACAGAATAAGGTGGCTAACTGCTAGCAGGATGCTCCAGACCACCTCAAACATCCCAGCATTCCTTCTGCCTTGGAAGAAGCCTTCCCTTTCCCCCATAGCTCTGCCTGCCATGCTCCAAGGCTGTCCCACAAAGCCTCAATGTTTATGGTAGGGAGGGGAAATTTTCCCTTCTGTAATGTTCTCTGCTGAATATAGTGTTTTATATTTAAATACATATGCACATTTTTAGCAGAATGCTGTAAATCACTGATTCCATATGAACTCAGTGACAGTTGAGTGGAGAAGTTAATGCAATACAATGGGACTTTGGCCTCACAGGGAAAACATTCCAGTCTCCTTCGTTGGCCATATAAGCTCAGGGCCAAAGTTTATGAAGAATCCTGCAAGTGTGTAATGGGTGACAGCCTTGCATCACTTGCTCAATTTGTGTCCTTACACACACTGCCTGAGAACTTGGTCTTTCCAAATGGCTTCCTCTTTCCAAGTTTCCCCAAGTTACTTGTACCTCAATACTGGGAAAACAGTATAAGATATATATATTTATTTAAGGTGCGAAAACAGATTCTCCTTCCTAATGCCTCGCCCTCAGCTTCCATTTCTTCAGTAAGAGAGCACCAACTCCAGAGCCTTTCCAAGTCTCTTGGAAGCACTCACATAATAGAGGTTTGTTAACGTTGTTTTTAGTCAAGAGCTTCAGTGTTGCGGTGGAATCAACTGTTATCTGTTTGCCCAAGAAAAATGAAAGCAAATGCTCATAGCAGCCTAATTCACAAAGGTCAACAAGTAGAAACAACCCAAATGTGTGTCAATGGATGAAATGCATACAAAAATGTAATATGGGCCGGGCATGGTGGCGCACGCCTTTAATCCCAGCACCCAGGAGGCATAGGTAGGAGGATCACCATGAGTTCAAGGCCACCCTGAGACTATATAGTGAATTCCAGGTCAGCCTGGGCTAGAGTGAGACCCTACCTCGAAAAACCACAAAAAAAAAAAAAGTAACATGTCCAACGGTGGACCATGACCCAGACACAAGAAGTACTGAATCACTGAAACATACAATGACGTGGTTGAACCTTGAAAACAATATATACAACCCAAAAAAGCTACAATAGTATAAGATTCCATGTATATAATCTGTCCAAAGACTACAGAGGCTGGGAAGATGGCTCAGCAGTTAAAGGTGCCTGTTTACAAAGACTAGAGACAGGAAGTAGGTCAGTAGTTGTCATTGGCTAAGGAAAGGACAGATAGAGAATGACTGTGTGCTCTCCAGATTTTTTTTTTGAGGTGATAGACATGTTTGCAAATCACATCGTGATCACGATTATATGACCACTAAATTACTAAAAACAAAGCAGTGAGTTACACAGTTACAACGGGTGAATTTACAGTATGTTTCTGCCTCAGTTTCCCAAGTGCTAGGATTACAGGTGTATGCCATTGTGCCCAGCTTCTACAGCTTCTTGGTTTTGTTTTCATTTTTTTCTTTTGATTTTTTTTTGTTTTGTTCTGTTTTTCGAGGTAGGGTTTCACTCTGGCCTAGGCTGACCTGGAATTTCTTTTGATTTTTTAAAAATTTTTGTTTATTTATTAGTAACAGACACAGAGAGAGAGAGAGAACAGGCGCACCAGGGCTGCCAGCCACTGCAAACGAACTCCAGATGCATGCACCACCTTGTGCATCTGGCTTACATGGGTACTGGGGAACTGAGCCTCGAACCAGGATCCTTAGGCTTCATAGACAAACGCTTAACCGCTAAGCCATCTCTCCGGCCCCTCTTTTGTTTTTTTTGAGGACAGGGACTCATGTAACTCAGGGTGGCCTTCAACTTTCTAAGGATGACCTTGACCTCCTTGATCGTCCTGCTTCCACTTTCTAAGTGCTGGGATTCCAGCTGTGTGCCACCACACTGGCAAACAAACTTGTTTTAAATGCTAAAGTATAACAAATCATTTTTGCAGGCATTGCCCCTAAGTGAAAAGGGGCCTTTATCACAAACCCATTGATGACAAAAGACCTTCAAACTAGGCCATCCTAAAAGTAGCACAGGGTATAGAAAATGTGTTCCAGATAGAGTTTTTCTTTGACTTCTTACCTCTATCTAAGCTCTCATCACTTGGTGTATGCATTTGGTACTCATCCTTTTTATAATATTGTATTTATTTATTTGAGAAAGGGAAAGAGAAAGGAAGAGGCAGATAGAGACTAGACATGCCAGGGCTTACAGCCACTGCAAACGAACTCCAGATACATGTGCCACCTTGTGCATCTGGCTTCCATGAGTACTGGGGAATAAAACCTGGGTCCTTAGGCTCCGCAGGCAAGCGCCTTAACTGCCAAGCTATCTTTCCAGGCCGGTATCCATCCTTTTACAAAGCCTTTTCTGAGCCAGGTGTGGTGGTCAGCACTTGGGAGGCAGTGGTAGGAAGATCACCATGAGTTTGAGGGCATCCTAAGATTAATTCCAGGTCAGCCTGAGCTAGAGAGAGACCCTACCTCTAAAAACCAAAAAAAAAAAAAAAAAAAGCCTTTTTTTTCTGTCTTCTGGCAGGATCCAATGAAGCTCTCAGCCAAATAACTTTCTTGTGTGGTGGGCTTCACTCTTAATAGTGTGCTTCATCATAAATTGATTGATCACACATGGTGGATATGGCATTAGCCCCTGCTTCCTGGAGCTTCCTGGCTTTCCTTCAGCTAATACTGTATAACCAAGCAGATACCTTTGTCCATTCTTCTCCCAGAGAAATGCCCCTCTGCAGCGACAAGTGCATGTGGCATGTGCCACGACCCTCATGAGAATCCTTGGCTTTTTCATGTGTAAGGAACTCTGTAATTTTCTTGTTAATCCACCCTCATTTTTTTCCATGCTAGTCACCACCCACACAGCTGGATTCTCAACCAACTAATTTTCAAGACATGACCATCTCCAGGTTGAAAAACATTGGTCTAGACCAGTGGCCTACAGCCAGGGGTGATTTTGCCCCACAGAGGATATTAAGCAATGTCTAGAGGCATTTTGAGCTGTCAGAAACAGGGCTGGGGTGGGGCTAAAAATGATGCAAAGCAGGATGCAGGATGCACCCCCATCACTGAGAATACACTGCCTCCAAATGTCAGTGGTGCTGAAGCTGAGAACCTCAATTTAAGAAATGTTTCTGGAAGTTCTAGAAACTTCTAGACAGTGTCTAATTCTTAATTCACTAATCAGCTTTTGTAGTGAACTCTAAAATAGCTTGGAGGTGTGCTTTCTGGAGTAAATACAGGTAATGTGCTGTTTCCTCCCACTTCTCTCAGATATCTTCATCTTCCATATCCCAGGTTGAGCATCCTTATCTGAAATGTGTGGAACCAAAAGTGTTTCAGATTTCAAATATTTTTTTTCTGTCTTGAATAGCTACATATATCTAATGAGATATCTTGGGAATGTGACTAAAGTTTAAACCCCAAGTCCCTTCAAGTTTCATAAGCACCTTATCTAAATAGCCTGAAGATAATTTTATACAATGTTTTGTAATAACTGTGTGTGAAACAAAGTTACATGGCCTGGAATTTTCCATGATGTCAAGGCTTCAATGTATTTCAGATTTTGGAGCATTTTGCATTAGGGATATTCAAAATATTCCATTGGCACCATGTGGGGTCACAGCCAAAGTTATGTCAAAATAAGGCCTCCATTGTGCAATTTTCATTTGTTGTTGATGATGGTAGTGTCCACATCTTTGTTCATGTAAAAGAGTATTATTTGTCAGACCTCTGAATCACTGTCTGCCATGACCACCTTCCAGTTCCCTAAATTTGAACCTGCTTATCCAGCAGACCCAAGTCTGGTCTTCAGGGGAGTGTCTAAGAGTGAAGGTGCCCCTGGAGTGAGCTCTGAAATCAAGGAATCTTTTTGGCTGAAACACAGACAGGTTTTGTGTCCTCTTGTCCTGGCCTTGAGATGAAACAGGTCTGGCTCCCTGGAGTTGCCTCGGCTACAGTGTGTGGCCCTGTTCCGGCCATTTGGCCACCTCCAGGCTCCCAGCAGGCAGACCTGCTGCACTCACATCCTGTACTCTTAAACTGCTCTCCCTGTGCTCCGCCCCCTGCGTCTGTGGGAAGTCCCGCCTCTCACCGAGTCACAGGAACTCTTCCTGGATGTTGCAGCCCGTGGGAGGTTTTTATGACACTCTGACCAGCTGCCCCTGCTCCGCATAGCTTAGTCCAATGTTCCTGTGATTCTCCAGCTTGGTCTCACTGTGAAATCATTACCTGAGCTTTAAAAACTCATCCCAGGACTGGTGAGATGGCTCAACAGATAAAGCGCTTACTCTGCAAGCCTGAGTACATGTCAATTCCCAGATCCCACACAAAGCCAGATGCTATTATGTAGCATTAGTGCCTGTAATCCCAGCACACCTAGGGGAAGAAGGTAGGTGGAGACAGGAGAATGACCTGGAAGCTCATGGGCCAGCTAGCTGGGCAAACAGTGATAAAAAGAGACCCTGCTTCAAATAAGGTGAAAAGCCAGGGCTGACACCTGAAGTTGTCCTCTGATATCCACACACGTGTGCTGTGTCACACATGCATGTACACTCACATTGTACATGCTTGCACTGTGTTCTGTTGTGAACAGTCTAAGCCCTTGGTGTTTCCTCCATACCCTTAGTACAGACAAACCACCTTGCACCTTGGAGAGGCGTTCTCGTATAAGTTAATATTGTGAACTTTGATGCACGAAAGATCCTTGGGATCTTTTTGCTGAGGAATGGAATTGAATAAGAGGTTTTCTTTTGTGTGTTTATGTGTTGAATGCATATGGTGTGTGATGTGTAGTATGTGTAATGTGTGTACAGCTGTGCACGCCCTGTGCGCACACATGTGGATGCTAGAGGAAGATGTCAGGTAAGCTCCTTATCTCTCTTCTGTCTTATTTCCTTGAAAAAGACTCTCAGTGAACCTGGAACTGCTGACCTGTGAGTCCCAGAAATTCTCCTGTCTCTGCCCCTCTCAGCGCTGGAGTTACAGGCATGTGTGGCCATACCAGACCTTTTTTCTCTTTATTTATTAATTATTAACAAGATATTTCATATGGATACATCATGTGTTAGTACCCTCTTTTCCCTTGTCCCTGCCCCCATACAGCTGGGGATCCTCCTCAGTGGGGTTGCAGGTATTCCCTAGGGGGTTGTGGGTTATGCGGTGTGGGAGCAGTAGTCAGTTATTTGGGGCGGGGGAGAATGCCTCTGGGCATGATGTCTCAACCGGTGGCTCTTACAATCTTTCCTCCCCCCTCTTCTGCAAAATTCCCTGAGCCGTGGTGGGTGAGTTTTAAGTCTACTTCAGTGATGAGCTCTTAGGAGCCTCTGGATCTGGGCTTTGGTAGGTGTTGGGTATCCTCAGGGTCTGTCTTCTACACCCTGGTGCTGATTATCAGGAACAGCATGGAAGCAGCACTCTTGCTCGTCTCCCCATTCTTCTGTGGCTTGGCTGAAGTGTGAGGGGTAGTTTATCTCCTCCGGTCTCGCTACCTTCTGATAAAGAACAGATTCTCCAAAGAATGAAGTCAACATAGTTTAAATGGGATAAGTATTATTAATTTAGGGAGATTTTGATGTATATGACCCCTCTTTTATATAAAGACTAGTGAGAGTTTGACACTGAAGAACATAATCTTTGTCTCCATAGGATTCTGATCTGGTTCCCAATTCCAGATATGGCTTCCTTTACACTGAGCTGATCTCTTAGCCAATCAGAAAGCTATTGGTTTCCCACCAAGGCTGTGCCCCACAATTGCATTGGCATGTACATCCTGTCAGGGTGTTTGCTTCTGAGTCTTCGACCCCTGGTTGCTCCAAAAGTTGTTGGCCACTTTCCCCCAGTAGCTCATGTAGCACTTTCCAGCACTAGACAGGCTGTCTGGGAACTGGCTCTCTTCTGGATTCCAGCCAGGTCTCTCCATGCTCTGTGTCGGCAGCATATTCACCAGGCTTTTTTTATTGTTTGTTTGTTCGTTTGTTTGTTTTTGAGGTAGCATCTAGCTCTATTCCAGGCTGACCTGGAAGTCACTATGTAGTCGCGGGGTGGCCTCAAACTCATGGCGATCCTCCTACCTCTGCAGGCCTTTTTTATTTTTATTTTTTTAAGATTTTATTTTTTATTTTTATTTATTTATTTATTTATTTATTAGAGACAGAGAGAGGGAGAACGAGAGAGACAGAGAGTGAGAATGGGCACGCCAGGGCCTCTAGCCACTGCAAATGAACTCTAGATGCAATGTGCCACCATGTGCATCTGGCTTACATGGGACCTGGAGAATCGAACCTGGGTCCTTTGGCTTTTCAGACAAATGCCTTAACTGCTAAGCCATCTCTCCAGCCCTGCAGGCCTTTAAAAAAAAAAAACATGGGTGCTGGTGATTGAACTCATGTCCTCATGCTTGCTCAGCAAGTGTTACTACTCACTATGCCCCTTGAACTTTATATATATATGTTTATATATATGTTTTTTTGAGGTAGGGTATTGCTCTAGCTCTGGCTGACCTGGAATTCACTATGTAGTTGAGTAACATTTTTCATACTTACTTTGACAGAATATGTATTAAAATTGGAATGATACAGAGAAGAGTAGCATGGGCTCCACTCAAAGCTGGCACTCAAATGTATTGTTAACTAGGGACTCAATGACGTTGGACCTTTACGGAAGATATATTTTCATTTATGTCAAACTTAACAGTACTGGTGCTTGAGATTGGACAGTTTTGGGTTAGGGGATAGAATTGCCCTATCCACCGCACAGTGTTTAAGGGCATATCTGTTCTGTATCCCCTAGATGCCAGTAGTGCCCACCAGTGTCACAGACAAAATTAGTTTCTCATATTACTAAATGTTCTTTTAGGGTAGAGGAATAAAGTTGCCCCAGTTAGAACCACTGATTTAAAAGTATATAGAAAGGTGTTTCTGATTTTCTTTTCACTACATGAAATAAAAAAAAATATTCTGGGAGGGCAGGGAGTGGGAACAAAAGTGGATAATGTGATGGGAACATGACCATATTCTAGTAAGTTCATATATTAAAGTTACCAAGAAATTTTTTTTTTAATTGAGAGCCAAGCATGGTGGCGCACAAATTTAATCACAGTACTCGGGAGGCTGAGGCAGAAGGATCACTGTGAGTTCAAGGCAGCCTGGGCTAGAATGAGACCCTGCTCCAAACTAATTAAAAACAAAAGTTATTGGGGGGCTGGAGAGATGGCTTAGCGGTTAAACGCTTGCCTATGAAGCCTAAGGACCCCGGTTCGAGGCTCGATTCTCCAGGACCCACGTAAGCCAGATGCACAAGGGGGTGCATGCATCTGGAGTTCGTTTGCAGTGGCTGGAGGCCCTGGCACACCCATTCTCTCTCTCTCTCTCTCTCTCTGCCTATTTCTGTATCTCTCTCTCAAATAAATAAATAAAAATAAAAATAAAAAAGTTATTGGGGCAGGGGAGATGACTCAGTGGGTAAAGTGCTTGTCTGGCAAGCATGAGGACCTGAGTTCAAATTCTCAGCACCCATGTAAAATGACAGGCGTGTTGGTGCACATGTGTAATCCCACCACTGGGAAGGCAAAGACGGGCGGCTCCCCAGGACTTGCTGGCTAGCTAGTCAGAATTGTGAGCTCTAGGTTCAGTGAAAGACCCTGTCTCAAAGTAATAAAGTGGACAGCAATTAAGAAAGACACTTGAGAGCTGGAGAGATGGCTTAGTGGTTAAGGCATTTGCCTGCAAAGCCAAAGGATCCCGGTTCAGTTCTCCAGGACCCACATAAGGCAGATGGATGCACAAGGGAGCACATGCATCTGGAGTTCGCTTGCAGTGGCTGCAGGCTCTGGCATGCCCATTCTCTCTCTCTCTCTCTCTCCCTCCCTCTTTCTCTCTCAAATAAATTAAATATATATATATATATATATATATATATATATAATATTTTATATATTTTTTTAAGAAAGACACTTGACATCACCTTCTGGCCTTAAAGTTTCTTGGATTTCCAGCTGCCTGGCTAGAAGAAGTGTCACTGTGGGCAGATCCTAGGGTCCAGCCCTAAGGTGTGTTTGGGGGAAGATTGGAATTCCAGTCAAAGGTAAGCAGAGAGCAGTTTGAGTTCTGCTGGGGCTCCTTCTGGTGTTGCTAGTGGTATTTCTCTCTGCATGGACCTGTGAAAGGGGGCCAGCTGCTTCTGCCATTATGGAACTTTCCCTGGATCTGTAAGCTTCAATAAATCCCTTCCTCCCATAATCTGTGTCTGGTCTGGCAGCTCATCCCAGCAACGTGAAGCTGTCTACCACACAAAAGTACACACACAAGTACTCACACACATGAATACATATACATCTGTACTCAGATCTCTCTCACACACACACACACACACACACACACACACACATACACACAGCAAAAATTCTCAACATATTTCACAAACCAATGACTTGGGATGACGGTCCTCTGTTCTGCTGAGGTGGGCGAGGGCACTTTTCCTGTCCTCCATGTCCCTGGAGAACTTCTGAAGGACCACTGCAAAAGAAAAAGATAGAGAAAGATTCCCTCAGTTTCCACCGCTGCTGTGCTCTTCAGGTACCTCCTGAGTCCTGCCTTCAGGGACCCTGGATCCTATCTCTCCCTGAAGCTATCCTTTGAAATACCAGGGAGTGGCCATCTGTAAGGAACAAGGCCCAGGTGAGTCAGGGACAGCATGCCACTTCTGCATCATGGGGAGCCCTTGGGCATGAGTTCCATCCAACTGTTTGTCTCTATACAGAGCTAAGCAGGGGATAATAAGTCATGAGAAGAGAAACTGCTCTGAAAAATCAATAGAGCGGCTTTCAAGTTTTCTTTCATTTACTTTGCAACATTTTCAGAACCAAGGAGGCATTGAACAGGAGACAATAGCACTGTGGCTTTCCCCCTCCCCTCACGTTGTTTCATCGCGTAGCCCAGGCTGGCTTCGAACTCATGATCCTTCCTGCCTCATCAGTGTTGGGGTTATATGCATGAATCACCACACCCAGCATTCCACAGTCTGTCTCATTATCTCTTCTGTGTGTACGTGTGCATGATGTGCGTGTGTGCTGTGCATGTGGAGATGGAAAGACAACCTCAGGGGTCCTTCCTCAGGCACCTCTACCTTTTGGGGGTCAGGGTCTCTCATTGGCCTGGAACTCACCAAATAGGCTACACTGGCTGGCCAGCAAGCTCCAAGGAGCCATTTGTCTCTTTAACTGCACTTCATGTAACAAAAGAGCCTGTGAGGGGAAAACTCTTGTGATATAGGAATGTGAGAGAAGGCATATGATGTGAGGCTCCTGAGCACATGTCTTTTCCCTGATCAGTAGCCCACATCCATCCTCAGGAGTGCCCGAGGAGCTCCTCTGAGAGCTTTCTCGGCAGACTTTTTTCACAGCAGCTGCTCATCTTTCTTTGGGGAAGTGTGTGGTTAATTTGCATTGAACACTCAGCATGCTTGCCCCCATCACCGAGAGCCTAAAATATTATCTTCCTGCTATGTTTTTTACCAAGACACATCATAATTCATTAGCTAGAAGGTTCAAAACAAGGAAACGTGGGCTGCGAGATGGCTTAGCAATTAAAGGCACTTGCTTGCAAAGCATGCCCACCTGGGTCTCATTCCCCAGTACCCATGTAAAGGCAGACGCACAAAGTGGCACATGAGTCGGGAGTTCATTTGCATCGACTAGAGGCCCTGATGTTCTCGTTCTCTCCCTCTCCCTCTCCCCCCCCTCTCTCTCCTTGCAAATAAATAAGTAAAACGATTTAAAAAAAAAACATGGAACTTGAGCCTGGTTTGGTGACTCACACCAGCGCTCGGGAGGCAAAGGTTGGGGAATCATTGTGAGTTCAATGGCAGTCTTGACTACAATAAGACCATGACTCAAACAAAACTGAACAACAAGAAACTAGTGCTTGTTAAAATCAGTACATTTCCCCAGTGTTTCAATTAATCAATCATAATTTTTTTTTTTGGTTTTTCGAGATAGGGTCTCGCTCTAGCTCAGGCTGACCTAAAATTCACTATGTAGTCTCAAGGTGGCCTCGAACTCATGGTGATCCTCCTGCCTCTGCTTCCCAAGTACTGGGATTAAAGGTGTGCGCCACCACCCCCGGCTTCAATCATAATTTTTTTTTTTTTTTGGTTTTTCGAGGTATGGTCTCACTCTGGCCCAGGCTGACCTGGAATTAACTATGTAGTCTCAGGGTGGCCTCGAACTCACGGCAATCCTCCTACCTCTGCCTCCCGAGTGCTGGGATTAAAGGCGTGCGCCACCACGCCCGGCTCAATCATAAAATTTTTATATTACACTATTGATACAGATTAGGAGCAAGGTAGCAATTTCCTGCTAGGTAGTTAGCTAGGGACTTGCCCACAGAAACATTGATGCCACCTTGCCTGTTCTGACAGGACTTGCACCCACATCTGATCCAGTCTCATCCAAGATGGCTGAAGGAAAGAACTCCTGTGTCACATCTTTCCGTTTCTTGCCCGGTTTCCTAGACTTAGCCCTTGTGGTTGTTCCTCTGGGGCGCACCAGCCAATCAGGTCCCTCCATGGTGTGTACCTGAGTCTTGTGATGAAGCCCATTGTAATTGCATGTCTGATTCATAAAAATATGCCTGAAGCACTCTGAAGCCCATTCTTCTTCTCTTCCCTTCCCTAGAGGCTTCCTCCCTGGAGAGAGACTTTTCCCTATGTGAGGGAGATTTTTCCCAGCTCTTCTCCCCCTTCCCAGGCTAGGAATGGGGAAGAACTTCTTGTAACTTGGGTGCTTTCCTGCTTTGATTTCCCTCTTAACTCTCCCTAAAATAAATCTCATTGCCAGGCGTGGTGGCGCACGTCTTTAATCCCAGCACTCGGAGGCAGAGGTAGGAGGATCACCGTGAGTTCAAGGCCACCCTGAGACTACATAGTGAATTCCAAGAAAGCCTGAGCTAGAGTGAGACCCTACCTCGAAAAACAAAAAATCTCATAATTGGCCCTTCTTGGAGTCCACTTTTTCAATTCTCTGCTCATGTGGATCGAACTCAAAGCTTGAGAGCTGCTGGCGTAGGAGTTATAACCCCACTTAGAGTTCTCTCCCACATCTCTATCTGGCCTCAACTCCTGGACTCAACTGATCCCCTTGCCTCAATCTCCTGAGTAGGTGGAGTTACCACTATAATTCACTGTACCTGACCATTTCTCTTTTTTAAAATATTTTATTTTTAACCTGACCATTTATTAAAAATATAATTGATGGCCTGGATATCCATGACCTCGCAGTACCTTGCACTACCTACATAAGACCATTATAATAGGAGGAGAAGATGATGACATCAAGATAAAAGAGAGACTGGAGGGGGGAGGGGATATGATGGAGAGTGGAGTTGTGAAGGGGAAAGTGGAGGGAAAGAATTATCATGGCTTATTGCCTATAATTATGGATATTGTCAATAATCAAAAATAAAATTAAAAATATATAATTGATGGAGCTGGAGAGATGGCTCAGCAGTTAAGGCAAGTTTGCCTGCAAAGCCTAACGACCGGTGTTCAATAGGCCAGTACCCACATAAAGCCAGATGCACAAAGTGACACATGCATTTGGAGTTTGTTTGCAGGGGCTAGAGGATCTGGCACGCCCATTCTCTCCCTCACTCCCTCTCTATCTCTCTTCTCTCTGCTTGCAAATGAATAAATAAATAACTAAATAAATAAATGTAAAAAAGGGATATATATATATATATGTATGTATATATACACATAATTGATAATAACTCTCGGTACTGGTGGGGTGTCAGCACAATTTTTTGTTGCCTGGTGTGGTTTGAATGTAAAATGGTTCCCATAGGCTCATGTGTTTGGACATTTAGTCCCCAGCTGGCGGAACTGTTGGGGGTGGGGGTGGTTATGGAATGTTTAGGAGGTGGAACCTTGCTGGAGGAAGAGAGTCACTAGGGGAAAGGCCTTGAGGTTTTACAGCAGGCCCCCCATTCCTGTTCATCCTCTACTTCCTGGCTGAAATGTGATGAGCCAGCTTGGCAAGCCTTTCTGGCCATGAAACTTAACCTCAAAACTGCAAGTCAAAAATAAACTCTGTGCTTCCTTAAGCTGCTTCTGGTCAGGTATTTGTTTACAGCAACGAGAAAGTAACGAAAATTCCTAGCTTCTCTGAAATTTCTAATTTTGCCTCAAAGGATGTTGTTGGTTTCGTTATTTCAACTGAGCACAAATAAAATGCGATCACACTAGCAGTCCTACATGTGAAAGGAATCTGTTAAGGGAAGGAAAAAAAGAAGAGAGATACACAACTTAGAAAAAATACTTAGAGGCCTTTCTACATTCTTCGAGGGGCTCACAATGTTCCATTGACCTGGCCAGTTTGGTTTTTTTTTTTTCTCAGAAAAATGGTCAGGAAGCAAAATTCACTGGGAGCCTAAGCTAAGAGGCCCAGCTCTTAAGTATGCAATGTCGCATATGCCCTCAGCATTCTCAGAAGAGGTATCACACAGGCCTGTACCTCGACCTCCCAAAAAGCCTTCCTACAGCTCATATGGTGCAAAGCTGTATTTGAAACAAGGGGTATGGGAGTGATAGGACAAGAAAAACCTGGGTCTTTCCCCAGCACCTCTGTTGAGCTCAGTTTCCTTCATCTCTTTTCTACATCCCCAGCTTCTTGTTCTCCATCTACAACTATTCTGAAAGGAAATAACAAGGGACTGTGAAGGAACATGTAAGAAAAGCAACATTTCACCTCTTGCTGCTATTAAGCACTTTTTAAAATATGTTAAACACTTTTTACCTGCAATTTCCGTAAGTATAGGCAATAAGCCATGATAATTCCCTCCCACCACCCCCATGTTTCCCCTCTCAAACCGAGCCTCTATTGAATCCCTTCTTTATAATTAGTCTCTCTGCTATTAAGAAACCTTTAAGGACTGGAGAGATGGCTTGGCAGTTAAGGCACTTGCCTGCAAAGCCAAAGGACCCAGGTTCGATTCCTCAGGACCACATAAGCCAGATGCACAAGGGGGCTCAAGCATCTAGAATTCATTTGCAATGGCTGGAGGCCCTAACACGCCCATTCTCTGTGTGTGTTTGTGTGTCTCTCTGTCTCTGTCTCTCTCTCTCTACCCGTTTCTCTCTCTCTCTCTCTCTCTCTCTCTCTCTCTCTCTCTCTCTGTCTGTCTGTCTCAAATAAATAAATTAAAAAAAAAGAAACCGTTAAGGGGCTGGGGAAATGGCCCAGCCATCAAAGGCACTTAGGCATTTGCTTGCAAAGCCTGCCAGCCCAGGTTTGATTCCCCAGTATCCACTTAAAGAAAGTGCACAAAGCACCTGCAGTTCGTGGGCCACTGCAAGAGGCCCTTGGAGAGCCAATACCCGCTCTCGCTCTCTCTCTCTCTCTCTCTTCCTCTTTCTCTCTCTCAATCTCTCTCTCAAATTAATCAATTAATTAAAGTTTAAAAAATAACCCATATGTTGGGCTGGAGAGATGGCTTAGTGGTTAAGCACTTGCCTGTGAAGCCTAAGAACCCCGGTTCGAGGCTCGATTTCACAGTACCCACGTAAGCCAGATGCACAAGGTGGCTCATGCATCTGGAGTTCGTTTGCAGTGTCTGGAGGCCCTGGTGCACCCATTCTCTCTCTCTCTCTGCCTCTATCTCTCTATGTGTCCATGTTGCTAATAAATAAATAAAAATAAAACAAAATTTAAAAAATAACCCATATGTTAATGCTATTCACACTTGGTTTGAGAAGCTTCTCTTTCAGATGATGGTGACCACTGGGGAAATTCAAACCTCACCACAGTGTTGAGAAGAAGTGACAGTGGAGTGTTCAGTACTGAGACATCTCTATCACACTCTCCAAGGCTCAGGGACCATTGTGAAAGAGATGCTGGAAAGAATGGCTTAGCAGTTAAGGTACCTGCCTGCAAAGCTAAAGGACCCAGGTTTGATTCCCATAATAAGCCAGATGCACAAAGTGGGGCACGCATCTGGAGTTCGTCTGCAGTGGCTGGAGGCCCTGACGCACCATTCTCTCTATCTGCCTCTCTCTCTCTCTCTCTTTCTCTCTCTCTTTCAAATAAATAAAAGTTAAAAAAAAAAGAATGTAAGAGCTAAAGGAAGGGGAAGAGTGCTTACAAATCTGTCTTCCAGACACAAAATGGCCTTGATATTTATGACCTCGCTGCCTGAAGCTACCTACACAAGACCTGCATAACAGGAAGAAAAAAAATGATGACAGCAACATAGAAGAGAGACTGATTGGAAAGAAGGGATTCAGTGGAGGGTGGATTTGGATGTGGGAACTAGGGGTGGTAGGAGAGCATTATCATGGTTTATTGTCTATAATTATGGAAGTTGTCGATAAAAAATTGAGAAAAAACTTTAGGCCTAAGGACATGGCTCAGCAGGTAAGAACACTTGCTGTGCAAGCTTAAGGGCCCAAGTTTAATCCCTAGCACCCATGTAGAAAGCCAGGCATGGCCACACATGCCTGTAACCCCAGTGCCTTGGTGAGACAGGAAGATCACTGGGGCTCACGTGTCAGCCAGTCTATCCAAAAATGGGAACTTCTAGGTTCAGTGAGAGACTGTCTCAAGGAAATAAGATAGAAGAGCGATAGAGGAGGACACCTAGCATCTTCCTCTGGCCTCCACACGTGTGCACAAGTGCGCGAAGAAACTGAACAAAGAAACCAGACCCAGATGATCCTCCAAAACACAAGTTTCTATTGTACAAGCTTTGCCAGGGAGACGGCATGACCCTGAGTCTCCTCCCTATCTATGCAGCTGCGCCCTGCTTGTACATTATCTGGTTAGTGCAGCCATAGACACAAACAGCCCTGAACAAACAGCTTTTTGTTTTGCATTTGTTCTTTCTTTCTTTCTTTTCTTTTCTTTCTTTTTTTGCTTTTGTTTTTCAAGGTAGGGCCTTGCTCTAGCCCAAGCTGACCTGGAATTCACTATGTATCTCAGGGTGGCCTTGAACTGGAAGTAATCCTCCTACCTCTGCCTCCCAAGCTTAACGTTTGTTCTTTCTTATCACTGACTTATTGGTAAGGAATTTTCTGTTTGTGCCCCAAATCATGTAACCTTAGAAACTTGTAACCCACCAATTGTGTAAAGAATTCAAGATAATGTTAGACTGAGTGTCATATTCTCTATAAAACCTCTGAGCTGGGCTGGAGAGATGGCTTAGTGGTTAAGGCACCTGCCTGCAAAGCCTAGGGACCCAAGTTTGATAACCTAGAACCCATGTAAGCCAGATGCAAAAGGTGACGCATGCGCACGAGGTATTACATATGTCTTGAGTTCAGTTGCAGTGGCTAGAGTCACTGGCACACCAATTCTTTCTCTCACTTACTCACTCTCTAATTTTTTTATTTAAATATATTTTATTTATTTGAGAATAAATATTTGAGAATGGGCACGCCAGGGCATCCAGCCACTGCAAACGAACTCCAGATGCATGTGCCCCCTTCTGCATATGGCTTATGTGGGTCCTGGAGAATCGAACCAGAGTCTTTTGGCTTTGCAGGCAAACGCCTTAACCGCTAAGCCATCTCTCCAGCCCCTCATTTTTTTTTTTTTTTTTGGTTTTTCCGAGGTAGGGTCTCACTCTGGTCCAGGCTGACCTGGAATTAACTATGTAGTCTCAGGGTGGCCTTGAACTCATGGTGACCCTCCTACCTCTGCCTCCCAAGTGCTGGGATTAAAGGCGTGCGCCACCACGCCCAGCCCTCATTTTTTTTTAAATTAAAAAAAAAAACTTTGAAGCCGGGCGTGGTGGCCACGCCTTTAATCCCAGCACTTGGGAGGCAGAGGTAGGAGGGTCACCATGAGTTCAAGGCCACCCTGAGACTACATAGTTAATTCCAGGTCAGCCTGGACCAGAGTGAGACCCTACCTCGAAAAACCAAAAAAAAAAAAAAAAAAAAACCTTTGAGTTCAGGACTCAGGCTTTGGAAGTTATTCCCAAGCCCATGTTGACATGAATAAATTTTCTGATTCTCCACCCCATCTCTCGTGCCATCTCTGTGTTTCCCATAACACACACAGGGCACATGCATCTGTACACACACACACAGACACCAAAGAAAGAAAGAAAAGAAATGTTTGATTTGAAGATACACTCTCCCAAGTGAAGGAAGGACTCCTTGGAGATGCTGAGACAGGAGAGGCCCCTCATAAACCTATTAAAGGCCAACAGATCAGGTTTTGTTTGCTTTAGTTTGAAGCATGGCCCCAAGCGCTTCACGAACCCCTGGGGCCTTCATTCTGAGGATGTCTCTTTGGATAGAGTCACTTTTCACAAGGATGTGAAGTTGTAGGGGAGTGTCACCCAAAGGCAGCTGCCAAAAATAGCTTACTTCCAAAGTTACAGAGAAATTGCCAGACTCACCTAAAAGAACCCAGTCACACCATTGTTGGAGTCCCCCCTAGGGCCAGCCCAGGAGGGACGGCAGGGTCTCTGCAGGGTAGGGGGTGAGAGGCACGGAGTCACGACACAGACTCCCGGAGTTGGGTGGAAGCAGCACACGGCGCACGCAAACTCGTTTATTCGAGGAAGTGCTGGGGGGTTTAAGAGGCTTGGCTGTCCAATCATTGTATGCGGTGGTCTCTTCTTGTGACCAATGACAGCCTGTCTCCAGGCGGATCATCTCGCAGCAGGTTTCTCGCGAGCACGGGACTGTAGCTGTTGTCACGCGAGGCCTTCGCAGGACGCCCCGTCCACAGAAGCCTCTTCCTGCTTTCTTCTGGCATGCCGTCTGGCTAGGGCGAGGCCTGCATTGTGCCATACATATCCTCCTTTTTGTTTTTATTATTGGCAACCCTGGGAGGCATGGTTCTTTGCCAAGCCATTGTTGACCCCAGGCCCCAAGGGATCATCACATGCGACCAGTGCCTTTCTTAGGTTGCCCCATCTCATGGCGTCTTACCGTCGTTGACTACCCGCCATCCTGGTGAGAAAACCCGAGGGGTGAGGCCTGGTTTCTTTCAGAATGCCCACTGGCTAGGGCCCAACCTGCATTGCGCCATATATATACCATAACCTGTCTGTGCCAATCACTGGGCTACTTTTGGTTACAAAACACATACATGCATGTTGAAAAACACGGATGTATGCTATGGCTAAGATTTTACCTGTATTACCTGCCCCGCTTTCCAGGAAGGGGGTAGGGAGACATGAGTTTTAAGGATCTAGGGAGTTTTCCTCATTCTGCTTTGTGAACTGAGGTGAAAGGACCTAGTCTACTCAAAGATGACAAAATCTGCCGGGCCTGGTGGTTCTGGTTTGTAATCCTAGCTATTTGGGGAGGCTGAATCAGGGTCGGCCTGGGCTATCAAATCAGTTCAAAGGTAGTCTGGGTAAATTAGTGAGATTCTATTGGAAACTAAAAGTAAAAATGAAGGCTCAGTAGAAGAGTACTTGTGTACCATACATGAAGCCCAGTACCACCCAAAAATTTTAAGTTAATTTAAATGTGTTAGGAAGATAAAATAAAAATACTTCCAGAAGTCAGGTGTGGTGGGGCACACCTTTAATCCCAGCACTCAGAAGGCAGAGGTAGGAGGATCACTGTGAGTTTGAGGCTAGCCTGAAACTGCAGAATGAATTCCAGGTCAGCCTGGGTAAGAGAGAGACCCTACCTCAAAAAAAAAAAATTCCAGAAATGTTAACATATGCTTTGTCTATGTGTGGATTAGAGTCAAATATTATCTTGATTTGTATAAGGAAGTTCAGTACCTTTGGAATTTGCTATCCATGGGTGTCCTACACCCAAACTCCCACAGAAGATACCCAGGGACAAGTCAGTATTGAAAACATAACATCTTTTAGATGATGGCATCAAAATAAAAGAGAGACTGACTGAGAGGGGGAGGGGATATGATGGAGAGTGGAGTTGTAAAGGGGAAAGTGAGGGGAGGAAGGGAATTACCATGGGTTATTGTCTATAACTATGGAAGTTGTCAATAACAATAAAGAAAAAAGAGAAAAAAAGAAAGAAATGCTTGAAAAACAAATGTCATATAATATTTATATCAATAAATGTAGAGGCTGTGGATGTTGCTCAGTGATAGAACGCTTGCTTAGCATGCACAAGGCCTTAGTACTGCTAAAGAAAAAAGGAGCAAAATAAATAAATAAATGTCAATTAAATATAAAGAAACAAAAAATAAACATATTTTAAGTATATTTGAGGACTGGGGATATGACTCAGTGGCAGAAGGCCTAGCATTCACAAGGCCCTGAGTTCAATCCCCAGTATGTGAGGTGAGGCAGTAACAAAATCAAGCTAAGCAATTATTATCTTGCTCTCCCCCAACAGTGATAAGGTGTGCACTCAAGAAATGAAAAAAGAAGCCACGCATGATGGCACATGCCTCTACACTTAGAACTTAGGAGGTGGAAGCAGGGGGATCAAAGTCATACTCAGTTACACATTAAGTTCAAGGCCAATTTGGGCTACATGAGACTCTATCTCAAAAAACAAAAAAGAGGGTCTCCCAAGGTCTGGGGTCCCTTCTTCCGTGAGGAGTCCAGATTCTCTGTGCTTTCTTTACTTTTGACTTTAAAATAAACCTTACTCTTAAAAAAAAAAAAAGCCAAAAGGAGAAAAGGTGGGGGAAGAAGAGGAGGAAGAGGAAAAAGAAGTTTGAAAACCTTAGGGAATAAGACAAGTTGCCTTAGGCAGAACTGTTCCAATTGTGTGTTAAACTGTGATGCCCTTAAGGGAAGGGAGATAGGGAACAGCAGTGGAGAAAGGGTGGAAGGATCTAGAACAGAGGGAGGGAGGTAATACAAGACAATAACCCAGGGCAAAGGTTGAACACCTTCAGTATTTGTTCGTAAATACTTGTATCTCAATAAGCCACAGTCTTAAAGTGTCTTTGCACTATTGATGATGTATGGCTTGCTCCATATCCCAGACACTTTGAGAAGCCAGCTTTGGAGGAAGTCTTAAATCAGTGCAGAAGAGGGGCCCAGAGGGGGTGGGCAGAGAGGAGCAGGTACAGATTGCCAGGCCACTCTTGGCACAGGCATTTTTGACCTGTGGAATTCAGTCACTGCATAGGAGAGGACAAGGACAATAAGGGTCAGAATGGCTCATGGCCACCTATGAATACGTATATAGTAGAACTAACATCCAACTCCACGTCAGATGGTCTTTAAAAATACAGGGTTAGGGACTGTGGTGGTTTGATTCAAGTGTCCCCTATAAATTTAAGTGTTCTGAATGCTAGTCTCCCCAGCTGACGGCAATTGGAAATTAAGGCCTCCTGGGGGTAGAGCATTGTTGGGGGTGGGCTTATAGGTATTATAGCCAGCTTCCCCTTGCCAGTGTTTGACACACTCTCCAGTTGCTATTGTCCACCTTATGTTGACCAGAGGGTGATGTCCACCCTCTGCTCATGCCATTGTTTTTCCTGCCATCACGGAGCCTCCCCCTCGAGCCTGTAAGCCAAAATAAATCTCTATTTCTCACAAGCTGCTTTTAGTCAGATGATTTCTGCCAGCAATATAAACCTGACTGCAACAGTAAAGTGGTACCGAGGAGTGGGATTGTTGCTAAACACCTGACTGTGTGTCTTTGGCCTTTTGTAGCTGATTTTCAAGAGGAATGTGGGAGGATTTGAAGCCTTGGCCTAAGAGAAGCCTTGCAGTGCTGTAAGTACAGCTTGATGGACTATTCTGGTCAGAGCTGAAAGACCTGAATGCAGTAAGAACTATGGACCATGGGTTGCAGTGGAGACCCAGCGGAGATGCCAGGACCACGAGATGGCTTCTGAGGAAAGCTGCCTGCCCCAGATGAAGTTTTCCAGGACTGTGAGTAGCCTAACTGGAGGGGCGGAATTGGAACTCCAGAGACTTGTTGCTGGTTAGAATTATCAGACTTGGGGATTTGTCAATGACTAGAGTTGTTGGACTTGGAGTTAAAGAGGATGATGTTTGCCCTGGTTGTTTTAAACCTTGTATTGGCTGAATATTTCTTTGCTTTGTCCGATGCCATCCTTTGCAGTATTAATGTTTATTCTGTGTGATTATGGGTTTTGGGGGGATTACACTACACTGACAACCTGTCTCAAAAAGGGGGAAAAAGAATATAAATTAAAATAGAGTATCAGGCTGCAGAGATGGCTCAGCGGTTAAGGTGCTTGCCTGCAAAGTCAAAGGACCCAGGTTTGATTCCCCAGGATCCACATAAGCCAGATGCACAGAGAGGCACATGCATCTGGAGTTTGTTTGCAGTGGCTAAAGGCCCTGGTGCTCTCTCTTTCTCTCTCTCTAATAAATAAATTAATTAAATATTAAAAATAATTTAGGGCTGAGAGATGGCTTAACAGTTAAGGACCAAGGTTCGATTCTCCAGGACCCACATAAGCCAGATACAAAAGTGGGTGCATGTATCTGGAGTTTTGTTTGCAGCAGCTGGAGGCCCTGGCTCACCCATTCTCTCTGCTTCTCTCTCTCAAATAAATAAAATAGTTTAAAAAGTAATTTAGGGCTGGAGGAATTGCTCAGCAGTGAAGGCCCTTGCCTGCAAAGCCAAAGGACCCAGGTTCAATTCCCCAGGACCCACATATAGTTTAAAAAATAATTTAGGGGCTGGGGAAATGGCTTAGCAGTTAAGGCATTTGCCTGTGAAGCCTAAGGACCCAGGTTCAATTCTCCAGGACCCACATAAACCAGATGCCCAAGGGGACGCAGGCGTCTGGAGTTTGTTTGCAGTGTCTGGGGGCCCTGGCCCACCCATTCTCTCTTTCTCTCTGCCTCTTCCTCTCTCTCTCTCTCTCTCTCTCTCTCTCTCTCAAATAAATAAATAAATAAATAAATAAATAAATAAATAAAATTTTAAAAAATAATAATTTGGGGCTGCAGGAATTGCTCAGCAGTGAAGGCCCTTGCCTGCAAAGCCAAAGGACCCAGGTTCAATTCCCCGGGACCCACATAAGCCAGATGCACAAGGTGGTGTATACATCTGGAGTTTGTTTGCAGTGGCTGGAAGCCCTGGCATGCCTATATTCTCTTTCTCTATCTCTCTCTCTCAAATAAATTTTAAAAATTTTAAAAATTACCAAACATTAAATATGGCTAGGTATTAGGCTAACTGTAGGGGAAATGTACAGACGCATAGATTGCTCCTCATCTCAAAGAGATGATCATCTATTGCTTTCTTTTTTTTGTTTTTCAAGGTAGGGTTTCACTCTGGCTCAGGCTGACCTGGAATTCACTATGTAGTCTCAGGGTGGCCTCGAACTCTCAGCCATCCCCCTACCTCTGCCTCCTGAGTGCTGGGAGTAAAGATGTGTGCCACCAAGTCCAGCCCAGTTAGTACTTTCTAAGTGATTGACAACATGAGGCTAAAGCAGAATTGATCATCAATTATGAATTCATACTTGTAAATGTGTCTGCTCACTGAGAAAGTAACTCCCAAATCAACACTCAGAGTAAAGATTTTAGTCCTTTGAATTGCTAGACATGCTATTTTTTTAAAGAGAGACAGAGAAAGAGAGAGAGTGAGTTGGCACCAGGGCCTCAGCCACTGCAATCGAACTCCAGACACTTGGGCCACCTTGTGGGCATGTGTGACCTTGCACTTGCCTCACCTGTGTGCACCTGGCTAACGTGGGATCTGGAGAGTAGAACATGGGTCCTTAGGCTTAGCAGGCAAGTGCTCTAACCACTAAGCAATCTCTCCAGCCTTAGACATGCTTTTTTATTTTAATTTATTGATTTATTTCACTTTGGGGGAGTCAGTGGTGAGGATCAAACCTGAGATTCTCACTCTTCCACTGAACTACCTGCTTTTTTCCATTGAGACAGGGTCTTACAGGTTCACGGCTGGTCTGAAGCTCCTAATCTGCCTCCCTCAGCCTTCTGGAGTGCTGAGATGATAGGTGTAACCCACCATGTCAGGGTCTTAACATGGTTTCCCCCAGCTGAGGTTGAATAGAGCTCTTAGGCTCTGCCTTCTTAATGCAGCTCTCATTCTATAATCAAGTGTCTTTTTTTTTTTTTTTCCTGTGGAACCTACTTGCGCCATGCACTTTGCGTTTTGTGTTCTGTCTTGACATTTCTGGTTTGAATGGCCTGAACGGGAGTACTCAACAGGATATAGCAAAGTGTCCTCAGCCAGATGTGGTGGCACAAGTCTATAGATCCAACACTCAGGAGGCAGAGGCTGGAGAATGGCAAGTTTAAAGTCAGTTTGGGCTAGGAGGTGAGACCCTGTCTAAAATAAGTAAGTAAATAAATAAATATATATATATATATAAATGATAGGGTCTTCAAACAGACGCACTCATAAGGTTGTATGCTGGTCAGTTGATAAAAGTGTTGTGGCAAGAGGCTCATAGGAACCAAATGTTGCTTCTCTTGTAAAGAGCCTTCAGTGACCTTAGCGAACACTATTCCTCTGAAGAGCAAGAATAGACTGTTTGCTAAATGAGCGCTTTCTGAGAGGATTGGCACCAAGGAATGGGCAACATTCAGATAGAGTTCAGACAGAGCTTCCAGAGGAGGAAGAGTTACCTGGAGGGACAGACTGTGTAAGATGTGCATTTAGAA
This sequence comes from Orientallactaga sibirica, assembly GCA_036365145.1. Classification (NCBI taxonomy): domain Eukaryota; kingdom Metazoa; phylum Chordata; class Mammalia; order Rodentia; family Dipodidae; genus Orientallactaga; species Orientallactaga sibirica. The sequence goes on from JAEOAD010000982.1 coordinate 5,878,745, forward strand.
AAGAGTTAACATTGTAGCTGTGGGACACTGTGACATGGGGACTGCTTCAGAGATGCCCCCAGGTCAAAGCCTGGGAACCTCAGTGGCATTTCTGGGATATGTGACCTCAAGGGAGTTACTCGGTTTCTGGTGGGACTGGGGTTAATAATAGTACCCATGTCATTAGGTTGCTATGAGGATTGAAATAGATGCTATCTTCTGCAAGAGCCTCAGCCAAGATTTAGCCCATGTTACATATTGAAAGCAATTCAGCTATTTTTTGTCGATATGATTTATATTACCAGGTCACTAGCTGTTTCCATTTACCTCAATCATAAGGTATTTGAGGCAAAATTGCGGGAAGCTGGGCTGTAAACACAGGTTGATGTCACGTCCCAGTGGACCTTGAAGTTCAGGTTCACAGACTGAGCTGCTTTGCCTACCTCACTCCACTTCTCCAAAGTGCTAGGGAGCCCAGGTGGCTTTAAGGGGAGAGAGAGGGATGAGGGTATGGCTCGGTGGCAGAGCGAGAGCTTGTCTATTATGTGAGAGGCCCTAGTTTTCATTTTCATCACTGAAGAAAGATACACACAATGGGCTGGGGGCGTGGCTCAGTGGTAGAGGGCTTGCCTGGCATGTATGGGGCTTGAGGTGTGATCCGCAGCACAAGTAAAAGAGATACAAGACAGACATAGCCAAGGTGTGTTCTAGCCTGCTGTGGCAGTGGGAAAAGAACAAATAAGAAGGAACATAGATGGGGCAAGACAATGAAGCAGTGAGGGTTCTGGGATGAAGACAAGAGGAGAAGAGAGTCAGTGGTGAGATCTGGAGGAACGCCACAGGGGCAAGAATTATGCCCAGAAGCTAGGCATGGTGGTGCACACGTTTAATCCCACCACTCGGGAGGCAGAGGCAGGAGGATCACTGTGAGTTCAATATCAACCTGAGACTACATAGTGAATTCCAGGTCAGCCTGAGCTAGAGTGAGACCCTACCTTAAGACAAAAAAAAAAAAAAACAGAATTATGTCCAGAATGCTGGGACATTCAACTTCATCTGGTGCTAGTTCTGTGGAAAGAAGGAGGGAGGAAGTATTTACACATCCAAGTTTATTGCTACACTATTCACAAAAGATAGCCAACATAGGAACCAGCCCATGGTCTCATCAACAGAAGAGTAGATAAAGAAAATGTGGTACACAAAGGACATGTGTATACACAATAGAATATTGTTCAGGTATAAAGAATGAAATTATGACATTTTCAAGAAAATAGATAGAACTGGAGATTTTCATATTAAAGGAAGTAAATCAGACTCAGAAAGCTAAATCTCTCATGTTTTCTCTCACATGTGAAACCTAGACTTAAATTTTTGTGTGTGTGTGTGTGTGTGTGTGTGTGTGTGTGTGTGTGTGACATGAAAGTACAAAGGGGAACTATGAGGGGGAACAAAAAGTCTAAAGAAAAGGAGAGAGAAGAACAAAACAGGAAAATGGGGCTGGAGAGATGCCTTAGTGGTTAAGGCGCTTGCCTGCAAAGCCAAAGGACCCAGTTTCTATTCCCCAGGACTCACATAAGCCAGATGCACAGGGGGCGCATGCATCTGGAGTTCATTTGCAGTGGCTAGAGGTCCTGGAGTGCCCATTTTCTCTCTCTCTCTCTCTCTCTACCCCATCTCCCTCTATTTCTCTCCCTCTCACTCTCAAATAAATAAGTAAAATAAATTTTAAAAGAACAGGACAATGAAATCTGTGTGTCAAGAAAGCACAAGTCGGGGTTATTTGGGAGGAGAAGGGAGGGGATTAACAAGAGGGGATGGTGGGGAGGGCAGTAAATGGGGTGAACAAAGTATGGAGCTGGAGGGAAGGCTTAGCAGTTATAAGGCATCTGCCAAAGGACCCAGGTTCAATTCCCTAGTAACCACATAAAGCCAGATGCACAAGATGGTGCATGTGTCTGGAGTTCATTTGTAATGGCTAGAGGTCCTGGTGCACCCATTCACACACACTCTCTTGCTCGCTCTTTCTCTCTCTTAAATAAATAAAATATTTAGGCCGGGCGTGGTGGCGCACGCCTTTAGTCCCAGCACTCGGGAGGCAGAGGTAGGAGGATCGCCGTGAGTTCGAGGCCACCCTGAGACTACATAGTGAATTCCAGGTCAGCCTGAGCCAGAGTGAGACCCTACCTCGAAAAACCAAAAAAATAAAAAAATAAATAAAATAAAATATTTAGAAAAGAACAAAGCATGAGATATATGTTTATGAAAATGTCACAATGAGGTCTCGGGAGATGGCTCAGTGGTTAAAAGCACTTGCGTGTGAAGCTTGTGGGCCCAGATTTATTCCCCAGTTCCCAAGTAAAGCCAGATGCCCCAAACTGGCATATGTTTCTGGTGTTCCTTTGCAGCAGCAAAAAGCTAAGGTGTGGCCATTCATATTCTCTCATTCATTCCCTCTCTCATAAAGAACTAAAAAAATTTTTAATATCATAATGAAATACATTTTTTAAGAAAAAGAGAAAGAGAAGGAAGGAGGGAAGGGAAAGAGGGAGGAAAGCAAGGCAGGAAGCAGCAACACCTGAGACTTCATTCACAGGCAACCTGCCTGGAGAGGCTCGCAGGAGCCAAGCCTGCATCTCCTCGGAGGAGGAGCGGGCTGTTTGCTGATCTCACACAGCATCACTTACATGTACATAGCAGGCATGAGGAGATAGGCTTCTTTTGATCATATCAATTTGGCACCCAGTTTTTCCTATAAATCCCTCATGGACCACAGCCTAACTAACATTCTAACAAAGCAAAGAGTTAGTTTTGCCAGTGTCTTAGCTTTATGTATGACTCCTAATGGCCAACAAGGTAGAGATACAAGGTCACAAATAAAGTTTTTCGATGTCTTCATTCTCAATCAAGTTCACTTCCCTTTGGGAAGTAGACTGGGGTGATAGGGCGAAAGCAAAATGACGAAACCTATTTGTCATGAGAAATCATCCCATTTTCTGTTTGAACATGCCTAAGTAGTCATCAAACACAGCAGCCACTGCTAGCGTCATGGCCTTCATTAACCTGTGTGCTCATTAAATAGCATGGGCCCACAGGGTGCCCACTGCAATACAAATCAACGAACCATGCGCATTCTCTCCACTCCATGTTCATGATTCCCTGTTGACAGGGCTGCACACTGGGACTTCTTGAGTGTCAAAGCAAGGTTATTAAGTAAAAAGTCTTACAGTTTGGTAAATGCCACACAAACCCGGGATCAAAGCAAGAAAAGAGGAAGGAAAGGATGATGAAATAAATGTAACCCTGCTTTGCTTAATTACTGGGAAAGAAATATATTTCAGGCCCCAATACTTACAAGGTGTTATCAGGCAACCTTCCAGAAGCAATGAGCACCATCAAACCCACGTGTGACCATCTCTCTGAGCACACAAGATGCTTCTAAACCACTTCCAGGGTGCCATGTCCAGGAAGAAGGGTTAATTATGGGCATTGTATAAAGCTAAAGGAAAATTAATGAAGGGTCTGCCCTGTCCAGGTCAGTCAACCAGACCATCTGGGGGTCTGTGCATGATTTTGGTAATCTCCTTAAGAAAAGATAACATTTGTTCTAAACATAAAACATCTGTACTGGGGTTGGGGCAATAGCATAGTTGATAAAGCACTTGCCGCAAGCTGGAGGCCTAGAATTGGATCCTAAGAACTCACAGAAGTAGGTGTGATGTCCACTAATCCCACCATGGGTGGAAGGCAAAGATAGGGGCTCCCCTGGGCAAGCTAGTTGGCTAGACTAGCTGAATTAGTGAGCCTAACTCAGTAAATAAAATGGAGCATGACTGAGGAAGACATGGATGCTGTGGTAGTTTGAATATATGTCCCCCGATATGTTCAGTATTTTATTAGTTATAGTTTGCATCTGCAATCACCTTGCTAGAGGCAATGTCACTGGGGGCTGGTCTTAAGGTGTTGGTGGTGGGTTTGAGACTCCATTGTAAAGATATGCAAAGTGTGCCTAGCGGGAGTTCCTGAAGTGTGCTGTGTGACTCTTTTGGCTGTAGTTTTGCTCAGTGTGCTATGTGCCTGGTTGGCTTTTACTCTCTCTGCTTGGCCCTGTGAATGCAGGCCAGCTTCTCCTGCCATTATTGGAACTTCCCCTGGATCTGTAAGCTTCAATAAATAATATCCCTTCCTCCATAACTGTGCCTGATCTGGAAGTTCATCTCAGCGAACCTGTAGCTGTCTGCTACAGATGTCAACCTCTGACCTCAACACATACACACGAGTGCCCATATACATGCACATATACTACACACATGCCCATGCAACATTTCATTTATTTATTTACTTATTTTTGGGTTTTCGAGGTAGGGTCTTTCTCTAGCCCAGGCTGACCTGGAATTCACTATGTAGTCTTAGGGTGGCCTTGAACTCTCTGTGATCCTCCTACCTCTGCCTCCCAAATGTTGGGATTAAAGGCGTGCACCACCACGCCTGGTTAATTTTTTTTTAATCTTTACTATATTCTGTATTTTCAATGAGCAAGAACACACCTCCACCAAAATTATGTTTGCCAAACAGGATTCTAAAACAAGTAAATAGTGAAAAGGGGGAAATTTTCTAGGACTTCATTGAAAACATAGCTTCTAGAATATATCTTGGGGCTACTACATAGGTATATTATACCTGCCAAATTGTCCTCTAAATATTTATGTTTATGTCTATATATTAGTGTTACTCCCACTTTTGGTTAGAGAAGTCTCTTTTCAGATGGCAGTGACTACTGGGGAGACTCAAAACACATCAAAGTGCTGAGAAGAAGTGACAGGTGAGTGGTCAGCACTTAATGAGATATCTCTATCACATCCTCCAGCAGCTCTGGGACTATAGCAGAAAGGTGGTGGAAGGAATGTAAGAGCCAGGCAGCCATGGTCTCGCACGCCTTTAATCCCAGCACTCGGGAGGCAGAGGTAGGAGGATTTCTGTGAGTTCAAGGCCAGCCTAGGACTACATAGTGAATTTCAGGTCAGCCTGGGCTAGAGTGAGACCCTACCTTTAAAAAAGAAGAGGAGGGCTGGAGAGATGGCTTAGCAGTTAAGGCGCCTGCCTGCTAAGCCTAAGAACCGGTTCCAATCTCCAGGTCCCACGTTTAACCAGATGCAAAGTCACGCAAGGGCGCAATGCCACACTTGACCACAAAGGCGGCGCACGCATCTGGAGTTCATTCACAGTGGCTGAGAGGCTGCTGGCACGCCCATTCTCTATCTGTCTCCCTCTCCCTCTCTGTCTCTCTCTCCAAAAAATAAAAAATAAAATAAAATAAAAATGAAAAAAGAAAAAAGAAGAAGAGTGTAAGAGCCAAAAGATATACAGGAATGTTTTGGGACACTCTCCCATACGCAAAGTAGCCATTGTACTCACGATATCATAGTACCTGCACAAGAACTGTGTAATATTGGACCCTCAACAAGTTGTTATGGATGATGAAGGAGGACAAGAAGAAAAAAATGCATCAATATAGAAGAGGAAATAGTAGAAAGGAAAGGGGGCATAGTGGAAGGGAATGGAGGGGGTGGACAAAGCAGAGTTGTGGGATGGGATTATGTAAATGTTTAATTAAGTTTTTTAAAATAAAAAATAGAAAAGAACATTTATAGAAGTATAGTGGAGGGTTCATTGGCCCACTTGAATTTTGGCTCCAAGGAGTTATATGAATCCAATCATGCAAATATTAAATTGGGCCAAGAATGCTGAACCCTTGTGGTGGGGAGGAAGCTGAAGTTTTTTTTGTTGTTGTTGTTTGAATTTTTTATTTTGAGATAGGATCTTGCTACATAGCTCAAGCTGGCCTGGGATTTATTATGTAGGCCAGGTTGGCCTCAAACCCAAGATTCCCCTGACTCAGCTCTCTGAGTGTCGGAATTATAGGTGTGTACACCACTACACCCAGCTCTGAGATGTTTTGTAAAGTGTTGCAATGAGGTAAAATACCAATCTCTTGATGAGGTTTGAGGAAGCCTGGGACTCCATAGCAGTCCTACACCCCACTCACTGTGAGGTTTAACTGTGCTTTAAAACATAAACTAGGAGGGCTCAGGAGGTATCTCAGTAGTTAAATGTGCTCGCTAGCAAAGCCTGATGGCCAAGGTTCAATTCCCCAGTACCCACATAAAGCCAGATGCACAAAGTGGCCTGTGCATGTGGAGTTTGTTTGCAGCAGCTAGAGACCCTGGTTCATCCATTCTTTCTCTCTCCAAATAAGTAAAAAATACTTTTAAAAACTAGGGTTTGAATAAAAAATAAAAGAGGGGCTGGAGAGATGGCTTAGCAGTTAAGGCGCTTGCCTGAGAAACTTAAGAACTCATGTTCAAATTTCCAGGTCCCATGTAAGCCAGGTACACAGTGATGCAAGCACGCAATGTCACACATGTGCACAAGAGGGGACACATATCTGGAGTTCATTCACAGTGGCTGAAGGCCCTGGAGCAGCCATTCTTTCACTCTCTCTCTCGCTCTCTCTCTCTCTCTCTCTCTCTCTCAAAACCCATAAATAAATAAGTAAAAAACCTAGGGTTTGAGGAGATTGCTTAGTGGATAAGAGCACTTGTTGTGCAAGCATGAGGACCTGAGTTTGATCCCAGCACCACATAATGAAAGGGAAGGATTGTGCGTGCCTGTCACCCAAGCACTGAACAGGCAGACAGCAGGAACTCGGGCTCATGATGAGTTCCAGGTGATGTGAGAGAGCCTGTCTCACAAATAAGGTGGAAGAGCTGTAGAGGAGGACAAGGGATGTCTTCCCCTGACCTCTACTCGTGCATAGGAGGATGAAGCATGGTTATGCATCCTCTAGGGAGTATGACAGAGGTATAGACTTGGTCTCCTCATTTTATCTTATCGTGTGCCACACAATTCTGTTTGCCCAAAGACTTGAAAACTTCACTTTCGATCCCAGGGTCAGGCTGGTGCCTACCAGAGTTCTCAGTGGCAAAGTGGTTCTCGTCCTCCTTGTGATCACTGAGGATTTCATGGGAAGGCTCTTTGAATCTTTATAAATATCCCCTGCTCATCAAACTGCTGTTTTCTAAACCATCCCCTGGAAATACTGAAGTTCCTTTGATAGTTTAATATCACAGGTTTATTGCAGATTTGGAAGGAAAAAGACACTTTTGCTAAACTCAATTGTAGCTCTGAATTACCATGCCCTTGGGAAGGCTATTGGTCCTGAACCACCGTTCCAAGGACTTCTGAGGACAAAAATCTGGTTAGTATCTTGCATATCCAAAAAGACAGGAAGGGACTTACAAGTAAATATCAAGGGTTTTAGTACATGCACACAGAGCTGTGTTTTATTTTACTTACTCGCTTGCTTGGGGCTGTGGCTGGCCAGACAGAGTCAGTAGCATTGTACTCACCACCACACCAATGGCTTCCGGAAGGAATGGTAACATCTTCAGGAATCTCTCCCTCCCTCCCTCTCTCTCTCTCTCTTTCTCTCTCTCTCTCTCTCCATATTTGATCACCAAGATACATCTAATGGTACAGATTTTTCATAAGAATGGATAGAGGGTCCCAAATGTCAAAACACTGACTCAGCAGTATGCAAAAAGATTTGGAACAAGACAGTGCTGAGCTGAATTGAGACAGGAGGATCACCGGGACTTCCTAGTCAGTCAATTTAACCAAAAAACAGGGAGCTCCATATTCAGTGAGAGAGTATCTCGCAGGAAATAAGGTCAAAGAGCAAGAGGAAGATACTCATTGTATTCCTCTGTAACCTGTACGCAATGTGCATGCAGCATACACATCTGCACACACACATGCGTACACCACACACAGTACATACTATATACTCACCAAAAAAAAAAATTGGGCTGGAGAGATGGCTTAGTGGTTAAGGCACTTGGCTGCAAAGCCTGAGAATTCCTGTTCGAATCTCCAGGTCACACGTTTTGCCAGACAAAAAAAAAGTGACACAAGGGTGCAATGTCGCACTTGCCCACAAGGGGGTGCACGCATCTGGAGTTGTTCTCGCGCCCCATTCTCTATCTGTCTTTCTCTCTCTCTCTCTCTCTCTCTCTCTCTGAAAAAAATCAAAACAAAAAAAGAAATGTTTAGTTCCAGCACTTGGGAGTCAGAAGTAAGAGGATCACTGAGTTTAAGGCAGCCTGTGGCTACACAGTGAGCTCCAGGTTAGCCTGGGCTACACTGAGATCCTGGTGGGGGATGTGGAGAGAAGAACACAAAGGATTTTTTTTTGTATGTGTGTGTGTAATGTGGTGTGTAGTGTATGCTCGTGAGTATGTGCCCATGTGGTGCTACATGGTAGCGTGTGCTCCTCTGTGAGGGCTGGAGGGGAACATCAGGTTTCCTGCATCATTCCTCTACTTGTTCTTATTTGAGTTGGAGTCTCTTAGCCTTTGTTCACAAGCCCAGGCGATTCTCTGATCTCTGCTCCTCACAGGATTGGGGTTACAGATGTGAGTGGTCATGCCCAGCTGGTTATGTGGATCCGGAGAATTGAATTCCAGCGCTCTCCCACGGCTCCCCAGGCCCGCCTGCTTGCATAGGAAGTGCTCATAACTACTGAGCCATCTCCCTGGCTCATGGAGATATTTTAATTAGATTTATGACACTGTTCTATGAATAAAACTGCATTTTGAGCATTTTTTTCATTGTAACCCTCATGAAGTCTCACTTGAACTTTTTCTTTTTTAAAAAAAAAAATTATTTTTATTTATTAGAGACAAGAGAGCAGGAAAGAGGGAGAGGGAGAGTGAGAATGGGTGCACCAGGGCCTCCAGCCACTGCAAATAAACTCCAGATGCATGCATCCCCTTGTGCATCTGGCTTACGTGGGACCTGGAGAGTCAAACTGGGGTCCTTAGGCTTCGCAGGCAAATGCCTTAACCACCAAGCCATCTCTCCAGCCCTCACTTGGTGTGGTAGTTTGAATATATGTCCCCCAATATATTCAGTGGTTTATTACTTATAGTTTGCATCTGCAATCACCTTGCTAGAGGCAAGGTCACTGGGGGCCCCGGTCTTAAGGTGTGGTGATGGTTTGAGATTCCATTGTAAAGATATGCAAATGTGCCTAGCAGGAGTTCCTGAAGTGTGCTGTGTGACCTTTTGGCTGTAGTTTTGCTCTGTGTGCTGTGGTGGCTGGTTGGCTTTCTCTCTCTCTGCTTGGCCCTAAGAAAGCAGGCTGCTTTTCCTACCTTTATGGAACTTCCCCTGGATCTGTAAGCTTCAATAAATAATATTCCTTCCTCCATAACTGTGCCTGGTCTGGAAGTTCATCTCAGCGAACCTGAAGCTGTCTGCAACACTTGGGCTTTTTCTCATGTGAAGTGTCAGGATTTTTTAAACTAAAATTTTAAAACTTTTTATTGATAACTTCCAAAGATGATTTATTTTTAATGTGACTTTCTAGGACAAAGGTAAATCAGGGTGTCACAAAACATGCACATTCACACAAGTCACACTAATATTCTTAGAAATTGGCCTGGCTTGTTCATTCTTATCATCCTTTCAGCTCTCCCTTGCTCCATTCAGAATTCTGCTGTGGCTCAGCACTGTGGAGAGGAGGGAAAGGATCTGAATTCTCCAAAACTCACTCAACATGAAATTTTATTTTATTTTTAATTTTTAAAATTTTTGTTTAGTAGAGACAGAGAGAGAGGGAGAGAAGGAGGGAGAGAGAGATGATGGGCACACCAGGGCCTCTAGCCACTGGAAACAAACTCCAGACGCATGCATCTGGCTTACATGGGACCTGGAGACTCAAACCTGGGTCCTTAGGGCTTTGCAGGCAAGTGCTTTAACCATGAAGCCATCTCTCCAGCCCTCGACATGAAATTTAATCTATGTTATAAGAGATTAAGAGGTAGGGGCAGGTGGGACCTTTAAGTGGGTGTTAGGACTCAGAATGGATTAATGTGCTTCTGCTATTAATGGATTAGTGGGTTAATAGGTTATCTACAGAGTGGGGCTGCTATGAAAGCCAGTGTGTCTGGGTCTCTCTCACTTCCAATCTGTCAGCTTGCGACACACTTGCTATTCCAGGACTCTCTCAGCATGATGCTATCCACAAATATGGTTCCTCAACTCTGGACCAGAACTATGAACCAAATAGATCTGTTTTCCTTATATTTTACCCAATTAGTGGTATTGTGTTGCTAGAAACAAAAATAAATAAATAAACCTAAGTAGATAATGGCAAAACAGGCAGATAGAACTGTGCTTTTGTAAAAGCTGTACAGCAGAATGGATGACTTACTCATCTGTGTGTGGGTATGTGTGTGTGCGTGTGTGTGCCTGTGCATTTGCACATGCATCAAAGGTCAGAGGACAACTTGTAGGTTGGTCCTTGCCTTCCGCCTCATTCTGAGGCTGTATTTCCGTTTCAGTGATCTGTTTGTGAGCTGCAGGGAAATTCCCCCGTCTCTGCCTCCCTTCTTACCGTAGGCGTAGTAGAATTCCAGAAACCTGACATAGCTTCTGGGTTTTATGGAGGGTCTCGTGATCTGAACTCAGGTACTTAGGTGCTTATAGTTGCACAGCGACAGCTTTATCCACTGAGCCCTCTCCCCAGCCCAGATCCTGTGTTTTGCATGGCTAATGGTTTAACTATGAAAGATAAAAGAAATGCATGTGTGTGTGTGTGTGTGTGTGTGTGTGCATGTGTGTGTGTTGGTGCGCAGGTTCATCTATGTGCATGTGTGTGGAGACCAGATGTCAATGTCAGGTGTCTTCCTCTGTCACCTTATTCTTTGAAACAGGGTCTCTCACTGAACCTAGAGCTCACTGATTCAGCTAGACCAGCTAGCCAGCAAGTCCCAAGGACTCCCAGTCTGCCTGCACAGTGTTGCAATTACAAGAACCCATTGCTATGCCCAGCACTCTATGTGGGAACCGGGGGTCCGAACTCAGATCTGCATGCTTGCCCAGCCCTGCATGCTTTACCTATGAGCCATCTCCCCAGCCTTATTTCCCACATTTAAAAGATGAGTGCAATGATGATCACATGATATGTGAAAGTAGTCAGCAAACAGGAGGCTGCAGGACCATTTTGGAACTTGGAGTATGGCTGCCACACAATGGGATGAGTCTGGATGACCTTCACAGTGGCCTGTCCCTGCTCCTGGGCTCTGTGTTGCTCTGGCTGATTTTGTACTTTCAGGATGGATGTGCCAAAACCTCTTGGAGGACTGGTGTTATGGGACCGTCCACATTTTGCCAGCTGCCTGCCATATGCCAATCACTGAAACTTAAATTTCTGCAAGCAACTTTATTTCTAAGGAGGCCAGATCTGTCTCCCCAAGAACAGAAGATAGAGGTTTTCATGGGAAGAAGCATGGGAAAGGTGACTGGCAGTTAGTATGCAGTCAGTGGGGTGTGTGTGTGTGTGTGTGTGTGTGTGTGTGTGTGTGTGTAAATGCAAACTGTTTTCATCCTAATCCACACACCAGAGGTATTAACTATACCTATAAAATTGGTGATTTTTTAAAATTATTTTTATTTATTTGCAAGTAGAGAGAGAGAGACAGACAGAGAGAATGGGCATGCCAGGACCTCCAGCTGCTGCAAATGAACTACAGATGATGCATGTGTCACTTTATGCATCTGGCTTCATGTGGGTACTGGGGAATTGAACTCAGGTCATTAGCCTTTGCAGGCAAGCACCTTAACTCTGCCTTAACCAAGCCATCTCTCCACCCAAAATTGGTGATTAAAAAATATTTACTTATTTGAGAGAGAGAGAGTGAGAATGGGTGGGCCAGGGTCTCCGGCCACTGTAAACGAGCTCCAGATGCATGTGTCACCCTGTGCATCTGGCTTTCATGGGTCCTAGGGAATTGAACCTGGTTCCTTAAGCTTCACAGACAAGTGCCTTAACCGTTCAGCCATATCTCTAGCCGCAAATTGGTGATGTTTAAAGCCAAGGAACTAAGAAGAGATGAGGCATGTGAAGTCTGGAAGGTTGCTATAGTTTTAATGGAAAATGTCCCTCCAAAAACCTATGTGCATCAGTGTTTACAGGTTGAGCCTTTGGGAGATGATTGGCTCATGAGGGTCCCAAATTCATCCATGGATAGATTCAAAACCCAAGGAGCACAGAGTGTGGTCGTGCACACCTTTAATCCCAGCACTCGGGAGGCAGAGGTAGGATGATTGCTGTGAGTTCGAGGCCACCCTAAGACTACATAGTGAATTCCAGGTCAACCTCAGCTAGAGTGAGACCCTACCTCGGAAAAAAAAAAAAAAAAGCAGAGTGAGACAGATAAGATGGAATGGAGTCTCAAAATCCCCTTCAAGGACATGCCTCCCCCAATGACCTAACTTCCTCCCACTAGGTGCCACACCTTAAAGGTTCCACCACCTCTCAATAGCCTATTGGATTAAGCCTGAGTGCTGGGATTAAAGGTGTGTACCTCCATACCTGGCCTCTCTCTGTTTCTTGACAACCACAAAGTGGGCAGCTTTGTCCCATTACACACTCCATGCATGATGTTTCCCATAAGCCAAGTGACCATGAACTGAAGCTTCTGGATATGTGGGTCAAATAAATCTTTCCTCTTTTAAGCTCATTTCCTTAGGTATTTTGTCACAGTGTCAGAAAGCTGACCAATGCAAAGGCTTAGCCAGGTTTTCCCTCCGTTTCATTAGGATGCCTGAGTTTAGATGCTAGAACTGGGTGCTGAAGCAATTGCCAGGACTTGTGCTCTAGGTAATTCTATGGGAAAAAGAGCTCCTCATGGAGGTACATGAGAAAAGAGCTTCTCAGAAATGGAGGATGGTTGGCTTCCATTGTGGAAGTTTTGAACCCAACCCTGTCTATTTCCTTAAGTGTCTTCATAGACCCATGCAACGTCCACCTCGGGGATAGTGAGCTGAGCAACGGGGATTCAGTTTTTTGGAATGTTTCCCCCTAGCTCTCACCCCTCACCTTGAAAGAAGGAGTCATGGAGGTGCATGCAAATTAATAGAAGCCTACAGGTCCTCTCAGCCTTGGCCTGTGAAGTCCCTTCCCACTGTAGGCATCTACATTTGAGAAAGACACAGAGCAAGATTCAAGGAGACCCAGCGAGACATAGAGCATCTTACCACAGGGAGATGCTGGTTGAGGTCCCTTTGCTGTTGTTTGAGAAACAGAAAATGTAAGCAACTGACACAATACAAAACATCCAGGCTAGGGAGATGGATCAGTGGGAGAAACACTAGCCACACAAGAGTCAGGAGCAGGGTTTGGAGCCCCACATCCCACAGACAGGGTAGTATGTGACTAGAATGCTGCTACTCCTGTGGTGAGCTGGAAGGTGGAGAAAGGAGAATCCCGAAGGCTCATGGGCCAGCTATCTGGTGTACACAGCAATGGACAAGAAACCCTGCCTCACGTAATGTGGGAGGTGGGGACCAGTACTGGAGGTTGTCCTCTGACCTTCACACACACGTCATGGTATGCTCACACAGACAGGAAAACATATAAACCCTCCACATCCTCGCACACACATAAACATAAACAAGATTTTTCTTTTTTTTATGAAGTAGAAACTTTGTATGGACACATCGTGTGTTGGCACTATCATTTCCCTCCTCCCTGCCCCCACTCCACTGAGGGCCCTCCTTAGTGGGATTTCTGGTGTTCACCATGGAGCTGTGGGCTATGAGTTGTGACAGCAGGCAGTCATTGTGCGGGGGAGGGGGGAATGCCTCTGGACATTCTGTCCCATCGTGTAGTTCTTACATTCTTTCTGCCCCCTCTTCCACAAAACTCCATAAGCCTTGGTGGGTGTGCTTTAATTCTACTTTAGTGTTGAGTTCTCAGCAGCTTCTGGATTTCTGCTTTGGTGCGTTCTGAGTATCCTCAGTGTCTGTCTGCATCAACCTGGCGCAGGTTGTCAGGCTCGCCATGGAAGCAGCACTCTTGCTCAGCTCACCAGATCCTCTGTGGTTTCCCCTGGGCCCTGGCTGCTGTGCTGTGCTAGAAGTGGTTCATCTCCTGTCAGGGAGTCAGCTATCTATCCTTGTCTTCTTGATAGATTTTGACTGTCCTTGGTTCTTGCTTCTTTCTGAAAAAGAAAAAACAGATTCTCCAATGGAGAGTGAGATCAGGCTAGGTTAAAGGGGAAAACATTGTTAATGTAGAGAGATTTTGATGGGTGTAGCCTCACTTTGGGTCAAAGACTAGTGGGAGTGTCTCATTGGAGTCCATAATCTTGGTCTCCATAGGATTCTGACTTGGTTCCAGTTCCAGTTATGGGTTCCTTTCCACTGAGTGGATCTCTTGTCAATAAGAGATCCATTTGTTACCCACCTAGGCTGGGTGCCACTATTGCACAGGTGTGAACATCTTGTCAGGCTGGTTGCTTTTATATAGCAGTGTCCCCTGCTTGCTCACAATGTTGTTGGCCACTTTCCCCAGCAGCTCATGTAGTGCTTTCCAGCACTCGGTGGGCTAACTATCTGAGGTCTGGCTTCCATCCACATTCTCAATGTTCTGCATTGGCAACATATGGCTTCTTCAGCAATAAGGTCTTACTTTTCACCTCAGGCAGGTAATCGAGTGCTTCGATAGAAGCCTGCCATGTTTTGGGGACCTCATAGGTCTCTGCGATCAATAGCTCAACGTGGGTTGTAACCAATTTCTGGTACTGGGAGTTACAAGCCAGAGCCAAATATTTTAGGGTTAGGCCTCATCCCACCCTCTCCAGGCCCTTCTTACAGACAATCCCTCCATACTCCTATTGAGGGTTACATCTTTTAGTCCACCATCCAGGAGGAAGGTTCTACGGTACCAATTCATTTTGGATTTGGTTTTGTGTATATCTCCTCCCACCCTCCAGTTCCCCTCCCCCCAAACCCTTCCCTCCTACTTACCTGTCCTTCAAGTTGCTTGTCAAGTATGCTTGCAGCTCAAGCTGCTCCAGGTTAGGAGCCACAGATGAGGGAAAACATGCAGCGTTTGTCTTCCTGTGTTTGTGTGAGTTTGCTTAGTATCATCTGTTCCAGGTCCATCCACTTTCCTACAATAGTGCTGAGTAGAATTTCATTGTGCGAATGCACCACATCTTCATTATCCGTTTGTCAAATGATGGGCGCCTGGGTTGATTCCAGTTCTTACCAATTGTGAACTGAGCAGCTATAAACACTGTTCAGCAAATATCTCTGTAGTGAAGAGTGGAGCTTTTAGGGTAGATGCCCAGTAGAAGAATGGCCGGATCAGTTGGTGGCTCTGTTTTCATCTTTTTTCAGGAGCCTCCACGTTGCTATCCATAGTGGTTGTACAAGTTTGCGCTCCCTGCCCCCCAGCAGTGAATGAGGGTTCACCTTTCCCCACATCCTCACCAACATTTACTGCCCAGATGAGCAGGTTGTAGAGGACTCACTTGTACCCAGTGGTGGGTTGTTGCCAAACATTTCAGTGCTCCCTATCTGGGGCAGGAACAATGTCCCAAGGGGGCACAAGCATGCAGATACCAGCAGTGGGGGGGAGTAGGGTCGGAGTGTGGGGCACTGAGCTCCACAGACCAGGCTGGAGCTCAGGTCTGTGGAGTTAGCTGGTGTAGGGGCATTAGTGAGAGGAAGCACCCAGCATAGCAGCTTGGCAGGATCAGAGCAGGTGGCCAAGGCCCAAAAGATCCACTGAGGCAAGAGGCACAGGGTGAGGAGAAGGACCCACCAGGACCCTGGTGGCGGGGATTGGATGCACAGGCCCCAAAGAGACTGGTCCCCTCAGCTGCCCTGAGCACATAAGCCCCAAACACACTGGTGCCTTGCAGACACAGGCCCGAAACACACCATCAAGATCTTTTTGAACAAATAAGGAGAAATTGAGGAAGACACCTAACACTGACCTCTGGCCTCCACACACATGCACACACAAGTGTGCATACATATGTGTCTAAATGTGCACACATACATATGCATAAATAATAAAATAAGAATAAAATTATTAAAAAGAGGGCTAGAGAGATGGCTTAGCCATTAAGGTGCTTGCCTTTAAAACTAAAGGACCCATATTCGATTCTCCAGGACCAATGTAAGTCAGATGCACAAATGGTGCATGCATCTGGAGTTCATTTGCAGTGGTTGGAGGTCCTGGTGTACCTATTCTCTCTCTTTCCCTCTTTCTCTCTCTCAAATAAATAAGAGAATATCAAAAGAAAAAGAAAAACAACATTCAGGGCAGCCAAAAACAAACATTTCCTCGATCAGCCTTTAAATTCCCTATGCTTTCCTTGCCACCTGCTTTCTTTATGAATGCATAAATCTTAAATTTCTACTCGGCGGGATTAATGCAAGCATAGAAAAGATGCAGATAAAGAATCATTAATTTCATCTTGTCTATTCCTTTTGTTGTGACAGAAGCAACCAGCCTTTCGACAGATCCCCAGAAGCATGAAGGCTCCCAAGACACTCGTTTATTCCATATTTACATGCTCCAATGATCACAGCCACAACTTCTTTGGCAGGCTTTCGCATCCACTAATGCTGTTCTGAATGAAATAGCACTTCAGAAAGTCCAAAATAAGTTTCTCCTTTTTCTCAATGCTTGTGAAATGCCCATAACGTTATAATAATCATACAATAAAAACAAATTTACTACAACCATTCACAGATGGTCGGGGGCCCTCCTATGCTCTCTTCTTTATCAATTCAATGAAACTTAGCACTTACCAAGCCCCTCCCATGTGCCAAGGTCTGTGGTAGATGACAGGACGGAGACATAAAAATGGATTAAGAGGGCTGGAGAGATGGCTTAGAGGTGAAGGCTCATGTCTGTGAAGCCTAAGGACCCAGGTTCCATTCTCCAGGTCCCATGTAAGCCAGATGCACATGGTGGCACATGTGTCTGGAGTTCATTTGCAGTGGCTAGAAGCCCTGGAGTGCTCACACAATCTCTCTCTCTCTCTCTCTCTCTCTCTCTTTCTCTCTGCCTTTTTCTCTGTTGCTTATAAATAAATAAAAATAAAAATTGTAAAGAATGGATGAAGACACATGTCCTTGAAGGACTTGTTTTTCTCCCTTATCCATCCCAGTGAAATCAATGAGCTGCTTCGTCAGATTATGGAGTGCTTCTTTCTACTGTGAACAAAAGCAATACTTACACACATCTAGATGATGATGTTATTTAACAAAACAAAAATGAGGAGATACAAGGAAAAACAATCAGCAAGCATGATTCAACCTCTACTTACTAGGGACAGCAGCCTATGGAAAGAGGGAACCATAATCAGCCATGCATTCATAATATAAAAGCCAAAAGAGCAAACAGACCAGATCAAACACGGCCGTTCTTCCCGAAAAAATATTCTCTCGATTATTTTCATGACATGGGCTCCTCCATGGCGTGAAGGCAGAACAAAGTCTGGGGGAAAAAAAGGTGCTTATGAATATAAGCCCGAGAGGGCAAGGTTAATTGCGTATATAAATAGATATAACGCCCATGGGAAAATAGGAGAGAAAGTTTAGAAAGCCTTTTCAGGAGAGTTTTGCCCCTTTGATCCAAGCCCAGGAGGTGAGCAAGACTTCCAAAGAGGAAAAATGAATGACATTCTAGCCAAAGACTGGAATTAAGAGGGAACTAGAATATCTTCTGCAACAGTCATGCTGCCTGCGTGGCTGGCAGTAGGGTCTGATAGAAGTGTCTAAAGGAATAAAAGTTGGGAAAGATACATTGTTAAAGTTTTTGGAAGCCATGCTAGAGACACAATAGACTATTTTCTAAGTTGTGTTTTGTGTCAAAGGGAGAGGCATGCAAGGTTTTGGATAGAGGCAGGAATCCCTAGATTGGAAGGCCATGGGTTACAAGGCCACACCCACAGCCAGGAACAGTCTTCTAAATATGATGCCCCAGATGTGAACAGAGGAAACAGGGAAGCTCCATCAAAGAACTCAGAGAGGTCTGGAGGGATGTCTTAGCAGTTAAGGCGTTTGCCTGCAAAGCCAAAGGACCCAGATTCGATTCCCCAGGACCCACGTTAGCCAGATGCATGAGGGGGAGCACGCGTCTGGAGTTTATTTGCAGTGGCTGGATGCCCTGGCGTGCCCATTCTCTCCCTGCCCTGTCAAATAAATTAATTAATTTTTTTTTAAAAAAAGAGCTCAAAGAGGCTGATATTCACTGGCTTTGCAAAACAGCTGGTAATATCCTTAATTTCAAATACAGATAATCTGAGAAGTTGGGTTTATGTGATAGTTAATCTCTATTTTCGACTCAATTGTAAGAGACTCTTTCTTGGATAGGTCTGTGAGAGCATTTCCAGGAAGGATTAACTGAGGGAGAGTCACTCCCCCAGAGTGGGTAGCCTACATATAAAGAGATTCCAGGAAAAGGCAATATGGTTTTGCCCTTGCTCCTCTCTGATGAGTATATCTACTCTGTCACTGCAATCTTCATGGGCATCGGAACCCAGCTTCTTCAGCCTTCCAGTGTGGACCAGCAGCTCTCTAGGAATCTTCCAGGCCTTCAGCAGCAGATGGGGACTGCTGAGGCGTCTGGTCTCCTGGACTGAACCGCTATCAGGTTTTCAGACTTCCCAGCCTACAGACCACTAATGATGGACTGTTCATTCCATGTCCTGTAAACCAACCTAAAAGATACTCAGCCTATTGGTTCTGTTCGTTTAGAGAAAACCCTGACTCACACAGCTTGGAAGATGAACTACTTATTGAGGAAGGGGTTCGAGGTGCAACAAAAAATGGTTTTGGACTTTAGAAGTCAAAAGCAGCATGGGGATTTGAGTAGCTGAAATAGAAAAATGCAAAGTTGATCACAGGTGTTCGGCCCCAGTGCTTTTGTGATCTGTGGGTGGAGATTTCAACTGGTGGCTGCCCAAAGAGTGCGGATGGCAAAAAGACAGAAGGGATGGTGGTGTTCCACATTTTGCCTGAACACACCCAATGAGAAACCTAGGAGCTATGCATTTTATTACACATAATTTATACATACTTAAACCAGGTGCAGTGGCGCATACCTAGAATCCCAGCTTTCAGGAGACTGAGGCAGTAGCATTGTCAGCCTGAGCTACATAGCAAAACCGTGGCTCAAAAATAAAATAATAAAATAAAATAAAATATAAAATAAAATAAAATAAATAAAATATAAAATAATATAATATAATAATATAATATAATATAATATAATAATAATAAATTTTAAAAGTTCTTCTTTGAAATGAAGATTCTTATTACCAAAAAAGGTAAAGATATTTTAGTTTTACCCTAAAAGAGGAGTTTGTCTTAATTTATTTTGTGTCACTATAGCAGAATACTTGAGTGCCTGAGAATGGGTACTTTATAAAGAGAAGTTTTATCCGGGTGTGGTGGTGCACGCCTTTAATCCCAGTACTTGGGAGGCAGAGGTAGGAGGATCGTCATGAGTTGGAGGCCAGCCTGAGACTATATAGTGAATATAGCCCAGGTCAGCCTGGGCTAGAGTGAGACCCTACTTCAAAAAACAAGAGAGAGAGAGAGGTTTAATCTGGGTGTGATGGTTCATATCTGTAATGCCCACACTCAGGGGGTTTAGGCTAATGAGGATCTTGAGTTCAAGGCCAATCTGAGTGACATAGTGAGCCTTTTTAAAAAAATAAATAAAAATTTATTATGAGAAGAGGATTTCCCTTCCTCGTCTCATAAAACCACTAATACTGCCATATAGGTCCCACTCCCATGACCTCATCTAATCCAAAGTCCCCATATACTAACACTATTAACATATGAATTTGAAGATTAGACTTCCAACACATGAACTGGGGAAGAATGCATTCGGACCACAGCAAAGTTTATCTAAACAAAGGCCCATTAATAACATAAAGGAAGATATGGTGTGGAATGTCAAGAGCAGGGTCCTGCTCCTTTGGGGTTTGGGGAAAAAAAGCTCCTCGTCAGGGATGATAATGCAAGTTTGTTCTGAAGGATAAATATACTGAAAATAAACTGCCCTCAAAATGAATGAATAGAGCCGGGGAGATGGCTCAGCTGCTAACAGTGCTTGCCACTTAAGCATGAGAGCCAAGGAGGGCCTGAGACTGCTTGAGTTCAATTCCTCCAGAATTCATGTAAAATCTGGGCATGATTGGGCCCATCCATAATCCCAGTCAGCAGAGGACAGAGACTGAAGAACCGCTGGGGCTTGCTGACTGAAAAGAGCTACTCCAGATTGAGGGAGAGACCCCCATCTCAAGGAAGAACACTCTTGAGCAATTGAGAAGCGTACCCGAAGTTCTCCTCTGGCCACTGCACACATGTGCATGCTGTGTGCATCTGCACATACACACATGCATGAATCATACATCATATACCACACCACGCCCAAGTGTGCAAAGCAAAAATACATAAATAATAAATAAAAGCACCAACTGTTCTTTGAAGATCACTCAGTGCATTAAGTTCAAACACACCAATCACAATGTGTTTAGGAAAATATACAGATCTGCACATATGCATTACTACATGAGAGAAAAAGTCTGTCCATGTGGAAGAACTAGAGCTTTGGAAAAAGTCACTTCTTGGGGCTTTGTGTTTGCTGGGGCATTGAGCAAGTTATATATTGCTAATATCTGTGTTAACTGACAATATCTGAAAAATCTGGTATTTCTGAGAATGAGTTGAGTCAAGAATGTGAAGGTCTTTGCCCACACAGTACAAATTCAGGCTCATAGTTTTATGACATAACAACAGCGTATGCTAAGATAACACAGCAAATGGTGCCTGTATGCTTACATATTTTGCTTTTAAATATTTCAGGTCTGAATTCTTAATGTTGGTTTTTCTCACCTGCACATGCCTAGAGATCTCTTTTGAATTTAATTTAGGTCTTTGTCATGGCTTCTGTTAAATTTATTTATTTTTTATTTTATTTTTTTTATTATTATTATTTTTTTGGTTTTGTGAGGTAGGGTCTCACTCTGGTCCAGGCTGACCTGGAATTAACTATGTAGTCTCAGGGTGGCCTCGAACTCTCGGCGATCCTCCTACCTCTGCCTCCCGAGTGCTGGGATTAAAGGCGTGCGCCACCACGCCCAGCTTTTCTGTTAAATTTAAACACACAAAACATTAATCTGGAACAAACAATAGGGTTTGCCACTTCTGTTAAAGGATCACTCGTGGAAATTATGTCTCTTGGCTGACAGTGTGAGAGGCAGTCACGTAGCACATTGCAGAGAAACCCTGGCCTCTCTTCTGGATCTTCAGGCCAAGAAAATCTCAGATGTGAGAACCTGCTAGGTTAAGCCATTTACTCCAGGAACAATGTGTCCTGACTAGTTTGGCCAAAATTGATCTTTGCCCAATTTGAGCTCTTAAATCATGGAAGTTGGCTTTCATCCAGTGCCCAGATCAGTTGGTATATTAGCTATGATAAAATATTTGATGGGAGCAACTTAAAGAAGGAAAGGTCCATTTCAGTTTCCAGTTTGAAGGGCTGCAGTACAGCGTGGTGAGGAAGGCATGGCAGCAGAAGCAGGAGGCAGCTGGTCACATGGCATACGCTACCAGGAAGCAGAGATGAACAGTGGTGCCCAGTTCCCTTTCTCATCGTTGTATAGTCCAGGACCTCCAATCCATGTGATGGTGCTGCCCACATTTAAGGTGGGTCTTCCCGATGCAGTTAACCTAATCTAGATACCTTCTCACAGACATGCCTAGAGATTTGTATCCTAGGTGATTGTAGATCCTGACATTCAATATTAAGCATCACATTTGTCGACTCCAGCTCCCAAATGAAGGTTGGGGCATGGGGCCAGCCAACTTGTACAGCATGAATGATCACAGGGAGATGGAGATAAGCAGAGAAAGGCAGGATCACATGATGATGAGTGACTCTGAAATTAGAGCATATTATAAACCATGTGTGATAGCTTATACCAGCTACTCACAAGGCTGAGGCAGGAGGATTACTTGAGCTCATCAGACCAGCCTGGGCAATGTAGTGTGACTTCATCCCAAAGTAAAGGCTTTTGTTGTTGTTGCCTGGAGATGAGGTTTCTATGGTACATTTAGAATTATTTGCCTCCTTGGCTGTCAGAATTCTTTTTTTGTATGTTGGGTGGGGAGAGAGAGAATTGGTGCATCAGGGCCTCAGCCACTGCAGTCGAACTCCAGACGCTTGTGCCACCTAGTGGGCATGTGCAACCTTGTGCTTGCTTCAACTTTGTGCATCTGGCTTACATGGGATCTGGAGAGTAGAACCAGTCTGGCTGTCAAAATTCTTGCAAAGACTACCAAGGTTCCACATTATTACTGGCTTACCATTTTTAAAAATACTGGGACTGGAGAGATGGCTCAGCAGTTAAGGTGCTCACCTGCAATGCCTAATGACCCAGGCTTGATTCCCCAGTGCCCATGTAAAGCCAGATGCACAAAATGGTGCATGCATTTGGAGTTTATTTACAGTTGCACCCATCTTCTCTCTCTCCTTGCAAACAAATAAATAAAATATTTAAAAAGCAAATAGAGGCTGGAGAAGATGGCTTAGCGGTTAAGGTGTTTGCCTGCAAAGCCAAAGGACTCAGGTTCAATTCCCCAGGACCCATGTAAGCCAGATGCACAAGGGGGCACATGTATCTGGAGTTCGTTTGCGGTGGCTGGAGGCCCTGGCGTGCCCATTCTCTCTCTTTCACTCTCTCTGTCTCTCTACCTCTTTCTCTCTCAAATAAATAAATACATAAATGAAATATATTTTTAAAAAAGCAAGTAGTTAAAAAATTCTAAAGAACGAATAAGGCTGCTTCTTCTTCTTCTTCTTCTTCTTCTTCTTTGTCGTCGTTGTCTTCCTCCTCCTCCTCCTCCTTTTCTTTTAGCCCAGGCTTCAAATGTTTTTTTTTAAGTTTGTATTTATTTATTTATGAGAGAGAAAGAGGCGGAGAGAGAGAGAGGAAATGGTCATACCAGGGCCTCCAGCCACTGCAAATGAACTCCAGATGCATGTGCCCCCTTGTGCATCTGGCTTACGTGGGGCCTGGAGAGTCGAACTGGGATTCTTTGGCTTTGCCGGCAAGTGCCTTAACCGCTAAGCCAACTCTCCAACCCCAAATGTTTTCTTTTTTTAATCTTTTGCTTGGGGCTGTGTGATGGTTAATCTTCATTGTTACCTTTTTTGTTTGGTTGGCTTTTTTAAGGTAGGGTCTCACTCTAGCCCAGGCTAACCTGGAATTCACTATGTAGTCCTAGGCTGGCCTCAAACTCGTAGCAATCCTCCTACTTTTGCCTCTCAAGTGCTAAGATTAAAGGCGTGTGCCACCACACCCTGCATTGCATTGTCAACTTGACGGGATTTACAGTCATCATGGAGATATGCCTCTGAGTATGTCTATGAGGATATTTTCAGAAAAGATTAACTGAGCAAGGAAGACCCACCCTGCATGTGAGTGGCACCATTCCATGGGCTAAAACAAAAAGGAGACAGCAAGCTGAGCATCAGGATTCTACTTCCTGCCACCTGATGGACTGTAAATTCAAACTGTGATCCAAAAGAAACCTTTTATTTCTGTGTTGCTTTTGTCAGAAATTTTGTCAATGATAAAAGTAACTAATACAGAGTGTGTGGATATGGCAGAGTGTGTCTTCTTGTTTCTGTATTATCTAGTATAGATTGTGGTAACAAAACTTTTCTTGCATGGGGAAATTTCATATATGTACAAGAGCTAACACGGAACAGATTTATCTCAGTAAGCAAAGGAAAAATTAACATGGAAAATAGAGCTGGGCATGATGATACATGCCTGCAATTCTAGAACTTTGGAAGCTGAAGTTAGCGAACCCCAAGTTCAAGGCTAGCCTGAGCTACGTAGCAAGTTTGAGCCCTGCCTGGACTACACTGCAAGATCCATCCCCAAAAGAAAATCATGATGATGATGGTGAAATACATATGAAGAGGAGACCAGATAACATTATTTGAAGGCAACACGAATGAATGGAATTGGCACGATTCTCAAGTTGGGAAAGTAGCACTGCAGAAGAGAAAAGCACATGTCACACCACGTTATCTGCCATACCTGTCATCCTTTGGAAGGCAGTCTATGTAAGGGAACGTCTTCGGAGGAAGGCACCGTTTTCCACTGGTGATGGGCTTAAACTGATGTTTCAATTCTATAACTAACCTGCATTCCTTTCTTGTGTATGGGTGTGTGTGTATATGTATGCACATGCATTTGTCTGGTTTGATATAGGGACTCTAGCCCAGGCTGACCTCAAACTTCCTATGTACTTGAAGACAGCCTTGAACTTCTGATCCTCTTGCCTCCACCTCCTGAGTGATAGGATTATAGGCATGCATCTCCACACCCAGTTTTATGTGATGCTATGCATGGTAGGCAAGCATTCTACCAACAGAGCTACAGCTTTCCCCTACCTTTTGCCCCATACCTTTCTTTTTTTAACATTTTAAAATATATTTTGATTTATTTAAGAGAGAGAGAGAGGTAGATAAAAAGAATGGGCACACCTCGGCCTCCAGCCACTGCAAACTCCAGACACATGCACCACCTTGTGCCTCTGGCTTACATGGGTCCTGGAAAATCGAACCTGGGTCCTTTGGTTTTGTAGGCAAGTGCCTTAACTGCTAAGCCATCTCTCCAGCCCATTAACATTTCTTTCTTTTTTCTTTTTCAAGGTAGGGTCTCACTCTTGCCCAGGCTGAGCTGGAATTCACTATGTAGTCTCAGGGTGGCCTCCAACTCACAGTGATCCTCCTACCTCTGCCTCTACTGAGATTAAAGGCGTGTTCCACCATGCTTGGCCCCATTAACATTTCTTTAAGTAGAAACTTCGTATGGACACATCACATGTTTATACCATCGTTTTCCTCCTCCCTACCCTCATTCCTCGGTGGGTTTGCTTGGGGTTGTGGGTTATGAGTTGTGAAAGCAGCAGTCATTGTGGGGGGAGGCAATGCCTCTAGACATTCCCTCCCACCCTGTGTCTTTTACAGTCTTTCCACCCCCTCTTCTGCAGAATTCCCTGAGCCATGGTAGGTATGCTTTAATTCTACTTTAGCATTGTGCTCTCAGCAGTGTCTGGATTTCTGCTTTGGTATGTTTTGACTGTCCTCAGTGTCTGTCTCCATCACCCTGTCTGAGGTTGTCAGGCTCACTGTGGAAGCAGCACTCTTGCTCAGCTCCCCAATTCCTGTGTAGTTTCACCTGGATGCTAGCTGCTTTGCGAGGGGTGGTTCATCTGCTGACAGGGAGTCTGCTCTCTATCCTTGTCTTGTTGATCAGTTTTGGTTGTCCTCAGTTCTCATTGCCTTCCGGTCCAAGCATACAATGAGACAGTGCAGTTAAACCTCAGTATTAGTATTTAGTTTGGTGTGACATTTCTAGTACTAAAGCTAGGATGTGTTAATCATCTTCCTACCACTGTGACAAAATACCTGAGGTAATGGAGAAAGAAGGAAAGGTTTATTTGGGCTGATAATTTCAAAAGTTTTAGTCTGTATCATCAGTTGGCTCTGTTGCCTTTGGACCTAAGGCAAGGCAGAATATCATGGTGGGAACAGATGGTAGAACAAAGCTGCACACCCCAAGTCAGCCAGGAAGCAGAGAGGGAAGGAGGTAGCATCCCTGTTCAATGGCATGCCCCCAGCGACCTGATCTCCTTCCACTAGGCCCCACCTCCAAAGGTCCCACCATCTCCCAGTAGTATCATGAACTGTGGACCAGGCCTTCAACATACGGACTTTTCGGGGCCAATCAGGATTCAAACAATAGCTGCCTGTGAACTCATTATCTATTGCTGCAGAGTAAATTGCTCCAACATTTAGTTGCTTAACCATCATGTATTGCAGCTCAGCTTCTTTGAGCCAGTAAATCAGGTAGTGCACAGAAGGAGTAATCAGTTCTCAGGGTTTTTATTTTGGGGGGTTTTGTTTTGTTTTGTTTTTAGTTTTGAGGTAGGATCTGGCTCTAGCCAGGCTGGCCTGGAATTCACTATGTAGTCTCAGGCTGGCCTCAAACTCACAGAGATTCTCTTATCTCTGCCTCCCAAGTACTGGGATTAAAGTCCTGTGCCACCACGCCCGGCTGGTTTTTGATATCTAAGGCTTCATTGGAAGACTTCAAAGCTGGAGATGGGAAGCCTCTGAGGGCTTGACTGGGGACACGGGCTTAGTGATCAGGTACACACTGCTAAGTTGGTACTGACTGTTGAAGGGAGGCCTCATTCCTCTCTCTGTTGGTCTTTCCACAGGACTCCTTGAGCATCATTATAACATGGTGGCTGTTCCCTCCAAGTGAAGGGTCCAAGACACCAAAGAGGAACTGAAAAAGGGTCTTATACTCTAGTCTATGAAGTCACATACCACCATGTCCTTAATAGACTTTCTTTTTCAGTTTGTGTTTGTACATGCTGGTGGGTATGAAGGTGTATGTGTGTGTGTGAATGAACATGCATGCAGAGGCCACAGCACAACCTCAGGTGTCATTTTTGGGAACACTGCCCACCTTTTATTTTTAGCCATGGTCTCTAATTGGCCTGGAGCTCGTCAGTTAGGCTAGACTGGCTGACTAGTGAGCCCCAGGAATCCACCTGGCTCCATCTCCCCAGTGTTGGAATTATAGATGCACGCCTGGCTTCTTGACTTGAGTGCTAAGGATAGAATTTAGGTCCTCGTGCTTGCAAAGCAAATACTTTACCAACTGAGCTATCTATTCAGCCCCCATGTCCCTGGTATCCTTTTAGTCACAACAATCAGCCCTAGCCAGTACAAGACTGTTCAAGGGCATTGTCTTGGTCAGCTTGGACTGCCATAGAAAACTACCACCAACAGGATGGTTTCTCGTGATTCTAGAAGCTGAGAAGTCCAAGACCAAGATGCCAGCTTGTCACTAGCAGGCTTCTTGCTATTTTCTCACATGGTGGAAAGGAAGATGGAACTGATCTCTCGCTCTTCTTATAAGGGCACTAACACTACCGTGGGGGGGGGGGTCTGCCCTTGTGATCTCATCTAAACTTTCTTCCCTCCCAAAGGCCCTATCTTAAGTACCATCACATACAATCACATGAGGGCAGGGGGGATGACAGGGGAGGACACAAATGTTTGAGTTTCACTTAAACTAGAGAAACAAAGGAGGAATTACTGTATTTCTTCTTTCTATCTTTCTTTCTTGCTTGCTTGCTTTTTTTGAGGTAGGGTCTCTCTCTAGCTCAGGCTGGCATGGAATTCACTATGTAGTCTCAGGCTGGCCTCGAACTCACAGCAATCTTCCTACCTCTGCTTCCTGAGTGCTGGGATTAAAGGCATGCATCACTATGCCCAGGAGACAGAGAGAGAGAAT
Source organism: Orientallactaga sibirica (assembly GCA_036365145.1). NCBI lineage: Eukaryota > Metazoa > Chordata > Mammalia > Rodentia > Dipodidae > Orientallactaga > Orientallactaga sibirica. Next base: position 5,905,999 of record JAEOAD010000982.1, read on the forward strand.
GGGAGCACCAGGGCCTCCAGATGCTGCAGATTAACTCCAGGCACATGCACCACCTTGTTCATCTGGCTTCATGTGGGTACTGGGGAATCAAACTCAGGTCAGTAGGCTCTGCAGGTAAGCACCTTAACTGCTGAGCCATCACTCCAGCCCCTAGTGTATTTATTTTCTTTCTAACACCACTTCCCCTAAGTTTTTTTTGTTTTTGTTTTTTTGGTTTTTTGAGGTAGGGTCTCACTCTGGCCCAAGCTGACCTGGAATTAACTATGTAGTCTCAGGGTGGCCTCGAACTCTCAGCGATCCTACTACCTCTGCCTCCCGAGTGCTGTGATTAAAGGCGTGCGCCACCACGCCCCCCCCTAAATTTTTTTTTTTTTTTTTTTAAGTTTTTGTTTTGACCTGGAATTAACTTTTTAGTCTCAGGGTGGCCTTGAACTCTTTGATTTTTCCCGAGTGCTGGTTTTTTTTTTTTGGTTTTTTGTTTTGTTTTGTTTTTGTTTTTTTGGTTTTTGCAAGGTAGGGTCTCACTCTGGTCCAGGCTGACCTGGAATTCACTATGTAGTCTCAGGGTGGCCTCGAACTCTCGGTGATCCTCCTACCTCTGCCTCCCGAGTGCTGGGATTAAAGGCGTGCGCCACCACGCCCGGCTTTGTTTGGTTTTTTTCAAGGTAGGATCTTGCTAGCCTAGGCTGACCTGGAATTTAGTATGTAGTCTCAGGGTAGCCTCGAACTCATGATGATCCTCCTACCTCTGCCTCCCAAGTGCTGGGATTAAAGGCGTGCGCCACCATTCCTGACCCCATAAGTTTTTATGTGATTTCCAGATACAGTGAACAGACTGGACTTGAATGACTCAAGACTCAGCAATGTGTCTAGTTAACTCATTGGTTTAAGGAAAAAGTGAGACATTTGGGGCAAAACTGAACCCAATATGCATCTTGGAGCTAAGAACAGATGATCTCAGAATAATTCTGTTGGCTTTCAATTGAGTTATAGACACACTTAGGAGATTAAATGGCTGGTGTGTTCTGCCAAGGAAATTACATGAACATGCTTGTTTCATGGCATTATAGGGACTCTAGCTCACTGTACAGAAGTTAGTGAAAGAACCATCTCACGGATTGTAAAGAAAGCATGGGACCATTACGTAGACTGCATTTAAAGCATTGTCTGGTGCTGAGGCTTGCACACAGAGTCTGGGACCTACTTCCTGCTACCCAGGATCACTCCCAGGCTCCTCGGTAGGCCCACTTCCCCTGGTAAGTGCATGTGGCTTTACTCTAGCCCCTTGCCTTTTGCTGCAGCTCATCTTCTCACATCTTCACATAGCTTGGCGGTTGTTTAGCAGAGGCTCTAATCTCCTTGTGTTATACACTAGTGAGTCGTTTATTGCTATCTCAGTTCCTCACTCCTGTCCTGAGAGTGAGTGGCTTTGGTTTGCTTGTTTTAAACTGTTACTGGAGTCAAAAGCTCCTTTTGTCTCTCTCCCCAATGGGGATGAGTCATGAAGAACAATTTAGAGAAGGGGCTGGACAGGCTATTAGAGGGCAGAGGTGGAAGAGATATCCTGAAAAAGTATAGAGAATGTCTCTGAAATGCTAGAGATTTGAGGCAATGTAGGCCCTCAGAGGCACTCACCACCTCCCACCTCACTCTATGCCTTTGCTCCAGGTCAATCCCATGGGAACCTGTGCATGCAGGTGGTCCTTACAGAGAACACCAACCGATCCAACAGATTTCATTAGGGAGACAGTAAGAAAACCTTTACCAAAGGCCCAAGGAATCTGAAGTAGCCTGTCTACAGAAGCCTCCAATTTCAAGGTCAGAGGTCACAGCAGAAGTGGAGTTCTGTAGGTGGGATTTGCATGTAGACCAGAGCACCATTTTTACCCTTGGCAATGTGGCTGTTTGGAGCTTAATCGTTTTTGACTGTAGAGGTAGCCCCCAATGTTAGAATAATTAATAATGTTTGTCACCCTCACTGAATATCCCTTGAGTAGGAACAAAGACACTTCCACTTGAGAACCGCTGAGCTAGATACTTGGAGTCAGAACCGAGAGCACTAGTATTCAATCAACAAGCATTGAGCACTTACCATTTGCTAAGCCTTGTGCTAGGATCAGGGGTACATGGATGAATAAGAGAGAAAGGCTTGTGAATGCTCAACAGAAAAATCATGTCGTGCTCTCACATAATCAAGTGGCAGTGGAAAGCATTCCACTCACGCTCTTGTCCCTAAAGCCTTTCATGTCTGCCTCTCGAACACTGTGAGACATATTGTCCCTCCTCCTCCCCATCCGTTTATTGGTCAATTTATAGTCCATGTCTTTATTAGTTTTATGCCCATCTCTATCATTCCCTCACCCAGAAAGCTCTCAGACACACCGTGTGTGTCCTGTCTGGAACTGGGAGCCACTGCTCTGTTTATGGACTTGTTTTTCAGCCTTAGCTGCACCTTGGAATAATTTGAGAAAGGCTAAAATGCTGAAGCTGGTACCAAAGGGTCTCTGATTTCAGGTATGGGGTCAGGTATACCTAGAATTTTTCTGAATGGCTGTCATCCAAGGACTCTTTCCTTCTGAACTTCAGATCTACTTGCAAGCCTTCCTTTCACATCTCTGGTGCTTTAAAAAAATGTAATGAGGTGGGGGTTGGGGAGATGGCTTAATGGGTCAAGTGTTTACCTTGCAAGCACAATGACCTGAGGTCAATCTCCAGAGGCCACATAAAAATGCTACGTGTGGTGGCATAAACCTATAATCCTATTCCTCGGGAGATGGAGAGAGAAGGATTACTGGAGGTCAGTGGTCAGCCAGACTAGCCATTGGCAAGCTCCAGGCCAATCTCAAAGGAGTTGTACAGAAATCCTGAAGATGACACTTGAGGTTATCCTCCTGCCTCCACATGCACAAGCATACCCACACAGATGTGAACATACACACACACACAGCAAAAAAATAAGTGACTTTGGGGCTGGAGAGATGGCTTAGTGCTTAAGGTGCTAGCCTGTGAAGCCTAAGGACTCATGTTCAACTTTCCAGGCCCCACGCAAGCCAGACACACAGTGACACAAGCATGCAATGTTGCACATGTACACAAGGGAGTGCATGCATCTGGAGTTCGATTGCAGTGGCTAGAGGCCCTGGCGAGCCAATTCTTTCTCTCTCTCTCTCTCTCTCTTTCTCTTGTGTTTGTGAGCACACACACACACAAAAAAATTGTCTTTGGGGTTGGGCGTGGAGTCATACACACCTTAATTCCAGAACTCAGGAGATGGAGGTGGGAGAATTGTGAGTTCAAGGCCAATCTTGGATATATAATGAGACCACATCATAAAAAATAAACACAACATGACCTTAAATTTTTTGTGCATTTTGTCCCACTATTGCCACAGAAGCAATGGCCTGCCCACAGCTAGCAATAAACCACTATGAGGTCTTTCTGTTGTTTTTATCTGCCCAGCAGATTTGAACGTGTAGCTAGAGTGAGAAGCATTGCTCAAGAAATGGAACAGGCATAGGTTCTCCGAGTGTGGCTCCCAGTCTGATCACCAGTCTCTTCAGTGAACTTTGTAGCAATGCAAATCCCTAGGCCTCCTCTCAGATCTGAAGCCTCATTGTGAGGGTGGAGGCTGGAGATTGGTTTGACAGAGACCTCTAGGTGACTATGATGTACATTCGAGTTTTGGAATCACTGCTAGAGGAGCTGATCGCTAGCTCTGACCAATGAGTATGGTTCCGTGACTCTTCCCTGAACACAAGGCTGGCTGCGTCCAAGTCACATCCCCAAGACGTTAACCAGGAGCTCATATGTGCTTGGTGAATGGAGTCTGAGAATGAGGTGCACTTCTCTGCTCTCTCTTATTCTCGGGTTCCTCTTGGCTTTCTAGGCAGCACACAGCTCTAGAGGAGCCCTAACACCAGCAGCACCCAGACACCCTAGCCTAGTCAGTGAGCTGCATGCCAGTGAGAGAACCTGTCTCTCTTGGCTTCAAGCCAAGGTCCATGGCCCTCTCAACCCCCAGTGGCTTCACCTCCTTGGATGCTGATGAAGCTGGAAACATCTACAGCCTTTGTTCACCCGGGGTGTTTCTGGACTCACCCAAAGCCAGCTAGATTCAATCCCTCAGCTAGCCAAGAACCAGCCACCTCTCCTACCCACAGCTGGCATCGTGCCTGGGCAGGATTAAGTTAAAACTAAGGCCAACCTGCTCCTCCTTCGTCCCTCCTTCCTTTCCTTCTTCCTGAATTAACAAACTAGATTCCTGTGTCTCTTTCAGGGAGGGAATGCTTTCAAGCTATCAAGAAAATACATTTGAAAAATGAGGTCAAAGTGTTGAGTAGTTAGTTAGCAATTAGCAGGCTTAAAAGTCCTTGAGGATAGACTGTTCCCTCATCGTCAGCAGCTTGTAAAACCAGGAACTGACGTTGTAGGACTTTGGTTATTGGTCAGAAGAATGGAATCTGGGGCTAAGGAGAAGGCTCAGTCAGTAAAGTGTTGAGTACAGGTCATCGCATCAAAAGCCAGGCATGGTGACATGTGCCTATAATCGCAGAGCTGAGGAGCAAGTGATAGGAGGATGTCCAGGGTTTGTTGTCTGGCTGAATCAGTGGGCCTTGTGTTCAGTGAAAGATTCCATCTCACAAATTGAGGTTGACCCAATAAAACTTTTTTGGTTTTTCGAGGTAGGGTTTCACTCTGGCCCAGGCTGACCTGGAATTAACTATGTAGTCTCAGGGTGGCCTCGAACTCTCAGCGATCCTCCTACCTCTGCCTCCCGAGTGCTGGGATTAAAGGCGTGCGCCACCACGCCCGGCTCCAATAAAACTTTAAAAATTAAATGAAATCACATAACAAAAAATAAATTGTAAAAATAAGGTTGTGAGCAATGGAGGAAGACACAGTGTCAGTCTCAGGCTGCTTCTACATGAATGCACACACATGTACACATGCACTTCCACACACAGATATGCCCCCACACACACATGCATGTATACACACACATGTGCACCCACACACACACACACAATACACAAGCAAAAACCAAAACCAAAGACAATGGGATGGGAGTTGTATCTCTGGCCCTGGGTGGAGCCATGACCGGCTGGCCTGCCAGGAGGATTATAGGATTACTATCTAACAGGAGGCTTACTGGTAAAGAACAAAGATATCCCATTGTCTCCTCCCTTAAGAGTTAATCCAAATGGGCCTGTCAATCACCAGGACAGAAAAATGCATCTCAGGAAAACCATCTGGTCTAGAGACTGTAGAAAATACTATAAAATCTACCTAAACGTGTAGGTTGGCATTATAGCCTTTGGGTATTGTCCACTCTTACCCCTTGAAAGTATTTCCTTCCACAACAATCCCTTTGCCATTGTCTGCTCTCACCTCTTGAGAGCATCTCATTTTATTCGGTAATAAGTTGTTCCTGTCTTCTTCACTACGTGCCGTGGGTCTAGTCTGACTTCATTTAACAGAAATCACAGGGACAAGGAAGCAGAGAGGAGGTCAGTGTGAGATCCCAGTAACAACAGGTAAGGAAGAAAAAGACAAAGACAGATAGGGCAAGAAAAAAAGCAGGTAAAATTAACTGGAGAAGAGGTCAGGCCCAGAAGGAAAAGGAGGCAACAGAGCTACAAAGAAGCCAGTTTCTGCAGTGCAAAGGGATGACTGCAGGGAATAAGGCATGGCTTGCATTTGTGCATGGATGACAGGGAAGAATGCATTAACGGACAGAGAGCCAGATGGAATTTTCATGACTACAAAGTTTCTCCACTAGCCCTAAAAGGGGAAGGGGTTCGAACAACAGTGGAGGGCTGGGATTGTGGCTTGGTGGTAGAGCACTTGCCTAGTTTCAAGACGTCCTAGGTGCAGTCCTCAGTACCAAAAGGAAAGGGGAGAGGAGAGCAAAGAAAGAATTTAGATCTCTAAACTAATATGGACACATTCGTGTTCCCATGGGTCCCAGGCATGGGAATTTGCCTTTGAGAGCTATTTCTGGAATATTTGCCTGGCTTAACACAAGGAACAAAAGACCAAAGTCTTAAGAGGGGATCCTGTATGAATTTTAATGAAAACCATTGTACCATCTGTCCAGAGTCTTGTTGTTGACAATAGGACTTAACTCTAGTCTAAACAGAAAATGAATTTATTAAGAAATAAGAGGCGTTCGCAGAATCTCTAAGAAGCTACATCAGACACAGAGGTGACAAGGTTAAGAATGATGCCAAAACAGCACAAAACAGCTCCATCAGGTAGAACACAAATCTGGAAATGACACCATTTTTTTTTGACCTGGAATGAAATTGTAGGTTTTGCTTAGTTACAGGGAAAGGGAGTCAAAGGAGAGTGTTGGGATGTAGTTTTTAATATCTATCTCTTCACCTCTCCTGCTGTCAGCTAGCTTTAACTGTAGGGAAATTTTACCCCACCTGAGAATGTGTAGAGATATGTTCGCTCGAGACAATTCAGGTGATGCATGCTGCTGAATTCTACTGGGTGGAGGCCAGACACGCAGCTGAACATCCAACAAGATAGGACAGTGTCTCACCATGAAGCAGTTGTCTTGATCAAAACACAATGCTGTGGCTCAGAACTCCTGCCCTATAGACATGAAGCCTGTGACCTTTTTTAACTGAGTCGTGAACCACCCACACTAAGGATTGTTACTCCCCTGGCAGGAGTCATGAAGGGAGAATGGAAAGGGCTGGGTCCCTGGGGCAGGCCAAAGGAGGAGCTTGTTTCCTGGAAAGAGACTTCACACAGTTCTGATAACTTGTCAGACCACCTTGAAAAAGAGACTGGAGCCAAGCACACTTGTTATGGGTAGGACCATACCTTTCTTGCCCATGGCTGCTTAGCTATGCATACCTTTGGCCCTCTATTTAAACCTACTCCTGTTAGAACCCTAAAGATGGACTTGGGGTGGGGGGGTCACTAAACCCCTTTATTTGTTCCTTCTACTGTGGCCACAATAAATAAATCTCTTTTCTGTGCTTTGCATAATCACTTGTCTCTTTAATTTGTTTATTGAGGCTAGGTGGCCAGGCTGAGCTTGTAAGGGAAGCCAGGGCTCAGGCTCTGACCCCAGCAACTCCTGAAACAGTAGCACGTTGTCTAGCATCATTTACAATGACGTTTGAACATACTACTAAGCTTTAGTCATTGGCATATGAACAGAAATGATGTGTGCACCTCTCAGGACAGGGTCATGCCCTCCTGTCTTCACCAGCTCAGCCTGCTAAAAGGAAATATCACAGACAGGGCCTTATACTGCGGACACTAACTTCTCACAGCTCTGGGGGCTGGAAGGCCAAGATCAAGGTGTGGGAAAAGGCAAAATATGGGATGGCTTGCTTCCTTGTTCACAGATGTACCAATAGGTACTTACAAAGTATGTGTGGTGGTTTGATTCAGGTGTCCCCCATAAACTTCAAGTGTTCTGAATGCTAGGTTCCCAGCTGATGGCAACTTGGGAATTAACCTCCTGGAGGCAGAGTATTGTTGGGGGTGGGCTTATGGGTATTATAGCCAGCTTCCCCTTGCCAGTGTTTTGGCACAGTCTCCGGTCGCTGTTGTCCACCTTATGTTGACCAGAGGGTGATGTCCACCCTCTGCTCATGCCATCGTTTTTCCTGCCATCATGGAGCTTCCCCCTTGAGCCTGTAAGCCAAAATAAACCTCTTTTTTCCCACAAGCTGCTTTTAGTCGGGTGATTTCTGCCAGCAATGTGAACCTGACTGCAACAGTAAAGTGGTACCGAGAGTGGGATTGCTGCTAGACACCTGACTGTGGCTTTGGCCTTTTGGAGCTGATTTTCAAGAGGAAGAACTATGGACTGTGAGGTTTGGCTTATGAGGGTGAGAAAGAGCTTTGCTTGGACTGGGCTAGCAGTTTGTGTGAGAAGCTTCCTGTCTTGAGAAGATGTGCAGGGTTGCTTTGCGTAAAAATGAACTGGTGTGAGCAGAGGGACATGGCACAGAAAAATGAAATCTTTGGGTGAACTCTACCTGTTCAGCTGCAATTGAGAGATTACAACCTTTGAGATTGGGCCAGCTGACCTGCAATGGGGCAACAGAAAGAATGCAGACTCTTTTGAAGGGGCCTGAATGCTAAAGGAGTGTCCTGTTCTTCAAAGTCTGATTTATTCCCCCTGGATTAACAAATTGGCACCCTACCTGGTATTATGGAGTATAACAAATGCAGGAAAGAGAGGGTCATTGAGTTTTGTAACGCGGTCTTATGTTTTGGAAATGGCCATGGGCAGTGTGAAGCAGGTTTGCTGGATGCCTGCATGGAGATCCCATGGGGCCATGAGGATGGACCGTGGGTTGCAGTGGAGACCCAGTGGAGATGCCGGGACTATGAGATGGCTGCCAAGGAGAGCTGCCGGCCCTGGATGAAGTTGTTCAGGACTGTGAGTAGCCTAGCTGGAGGGGTGGAAGTGGAATTCCAGAGACTTGTTGCTGGGTAGAGTTATCGGACTTGGAGATTTGTCACTGACTAGAGTTGTTGGACTTGGAATTACAGAGTTTGATGTTTGCCCTGGTTGTTTAAAATCTTGTATTGGTTAAGTATTTCTTTGTTTTGCCCAATGCCATCCTTTGCAGTGTGAATGTTTTATTCTGTGCCATTATGGGTTTTTTTGGGGGGATTATTTTTGGTATTATGGCTCAGTTAAAAGACCTTGGATTATGCGGACGTATGAACATCATTGGAATTGATAAAAACTATGGGAACTTTTAAATTTGCATGAATGCATTGCATTTTACATCATGTGCGGTTATCAGTTTATGGGGGCCAGGGGCTGAATGTGGTGGTTTGATTCAGGTGTCCCCCATAAACTTCAAGTGTTCTGAATGCTAGGTTCCCAGCTGATGGCAACTTGGGAATTAACCTCCTGGAGGCAGAGTATTGTTGGGGGTGGGCTTATGGGTATTATAGCCAGCTTCCCCTTGCCAGTGTTTTGGCACAGTCTCCGGTCGCTGTTGTCCACCTTATGTTGACCAGAGGGTGATGTCCACCCTCTGCTCATGCCATCGTTTTTCCTGCCATCATGGAGCTTCCCCCTTGAGCCTGTAAGCCAAAATAAACCTCTTTTTTCCCACAAGCTGCTTTTAGTCGGGTGATTTCTGCCAGCAATGTGAACCTGACTGCAACAGTATGTTTGCTAAAACTAAAAGAAAAAGCATTAATTCCCCTCTTGGACCCACAGGGTAACTAAAAACTTTCATTCTCTGTCTGTCTCATTGACTTTGAATCAGATTCCCACAGGACTCTGCATAGGCAGGTTGTGGTGGCTTGAATGTCAAATGTCCCTCATCGGCTCATGTGTTTGAACGCCTGGTCCCCACTTGGTGGTGTATGGGAAGGTGAGGGAACCTTTAGAAGGTGGAGCTTTGCTGGAGGAAGTGGGTCATTGGGGATGGGCCTTGAGGTTTTATAGCCTGACCCCATTTCCTGTTTGCGCTCTGCTTCCTGACAATACAATGTGACCTGCTGGTTTCCTGCTCCTGGCACTGTGCCTTCCATGCCATGATGAAAGTACCACTTCATCCCTTAAGCTGCTTCTTGTCAGGTATTTGGTCACAGCAATGCGACAGGTAGCTAATACACCTCCAAATAAGTTCTAAACCTAAACTCACCTTGGATGTCAGGAACAGCAAAATTCTGTCAAGACAGAGCTTCTCAGATGAGAGCAATTATCTATGATGGCAAGGCTCTATTCTGGAGCAGACGTGATCTTCTTGAAAGATCTTCCCCTCCAGCAGTGTGACAAGAATAGCAAGTCTGCAAACCACCTTGTAGAACCAGAATTGAGACAATGATCAACCATGTAAAAGCCAGGTGTGGGGTCACTCACCTGTAATCCCAGCACTGGGAAGGCAAAGAAAGAAGGATTCCTGGGACTTGCTGGCTAGCTTGTCTAGTCAAATTGGTGAGCTCCAGGAGCAGTGAGAGACCTTGTCTCAAAGAATAAGGTGGAGGCTGGGGAAATGGCTTAGCAGTTAAGGCATTTGCCTGCAAGAAAAGACCCCAGTTCGATTCCCCAGGACCCACGTAAGCCAGATGCACAAGGTGGCGCACACATCTGGAGTTCATTTGCAGTGGCTGGAGGCCGTGGCACACCCATTCTCTCTCTCTCTCTCTCTCTCTCTCTCTCTCTGCCTCTGACTCTTCCTCTCCCTCTCTCTCAAATAAATAAATAAATAAAATATTTTTTAAAAGAATAAGGTGGAGAGTAATTGGGGAAGACACTGGATGTCAATCTCTGACCTCCACACACATATAAACATGCACCCCACACACATGTACCCACACACATACAAACACACATAAATAATTAAGGTAGAGAGCAATTGAGGCAGACACTTGAAGTTAACCTCTGGTATCCACACATATACGTGCACATGTGTACACATCACTAAAACATACACACTCAAGAACTATATTTTTAAATGACAATAAATTGACAAGAGAGCAAAAACTATTTTCTTCTTTCTGCAGAAATTAACAGACATTTGTCACCATGGTCTAAAAGGACAGTGTACCTTTGGCAAGTCCAGAGGAAAAGGAGATGATAAATTACAGGTACCAAATTAGATGGGACTAAGAAGTATTGCTTTCTACTCGTTTCATAAGTAGAACATGTGAATGTGAAATCAACTGCTGTACAAAACGGAAAATATCTTCATAGAAGAAAAAGATTGACAAGAGAAGGGTGTAAGCATGGGGTATCACAGTCTCAAGTTCAAGCAGAAATGTCAGTCTTCCATGGGGCAGAAAGAAAACACTGTGTCTCTCCTTTATTTTCAGTGCATCACCATCTTTGTACCCCACATGGTGTGGGGGCAGGGGTGTTTAATTGTCCCTGCACAATCATGGTAGTGTTCTTTCTGTGGAAGAATAAATGATTTTTTTTGAAAGAACTGTCTTACTGAGATCATTTGTCACAATTGTCACTGGGAGAAAAGATCATGCCCTCCCTAGGAAAATATGTCCTTATAGAGTGTAAATGAAATTTGGATGTCAGTAATATTAGCTTTTAACATTAAAACTTAATGTACATGCTCAGAGTTGCAATGAGTCTTACTTTTGCTCATAGTCTGGGGTGGATTTTCCCCAAAACATAATTTGCTTCTTTTAGAACAGATGGGGAAGTCAGAAGTATATATAATAGATAAATGATAAAAACAAAACCAGTTTGATTTTAAAAGGTGCTTTAAAAAGTGGTGCATGCATTTTGGAGCTTGTTTGCAGTGGCAAGAGGCTCTGGAATATCCATTATCTCTCTATCTTTCTCAAACAAATAAATAATAGTATTTTAAAAAACTTTTTAGAAAGGTACTTCCATATTCTACTTCTCACAATATTTTCCTTCTGAGAGTTGAGGCAGACAATTTCCATTTCTAAAAAGGAAGCATATCAATTTCTTGCTGTAACTTCCTAAAACATGAAACCATGTTTCCTTTGGGCCCTTTCAAGCTTTCTATTCCTTTGTGTTCCATGACTGTCAAGCCTTAATCCATATTCATACTGGAAACATACAAATGGATTGCTCTAAGGCAAGCAAGATGTTCTCAGCATCATCCTTAATACCTCCTGCAATATGCTAGCTCCTGGCGTGCATGTCCACAGTAATGCTCATATATATACTTTCAGAAATATAGCGTGCTTGTTTTTCTGCAAGCAGGAAAAAGGTTGAGTATGACATCCTGTCACAAAAACGAGGTGGACAGTCACTGAGGAAGATATGTGGCTTCCATATACATGTGTGTACCCATGCACATGCATCTACACACACCACACACCAACACATACAAAAACTAGGGCTGCCGGGCGTGGTGGCGCACGCCTTTAATCCCAGCACTCGGGAGGCAGAGGTAGGAGGATCGCTGAGAATTCTAGGCCACCCTGAGACTACATAGTTAATTCCAGGTCAGCCTGGGCCAGAGTGAGACCCTACCTTGAAAAACAAAAACAAACAAACAAAAAAAAACTAGGGCTGTGGAGCAGAGAATAAGTATACGTATTCAGTCTCTGTTGTGTCTATCCAAGCCTGCTTCAGTAGCTAATAGATGCCACAAGCAATGTATTATATAAACGGACATGAGTAAATGCCAATCAAGCTTTCTTTTATTTTTAAAAATATTTTTATTTACATGTGTGTATGGGTATGCCAGGGCCTCTCACTGCAAATGAATATCAGATACATACACCAGCTTTTATGGCCTGGTTTTACATATGTACTAGGGAATTGAACCCAGGCCATCAGGCTTTATAAACAAGTACCTTTAACCACTGACCCATCTTCCCAGCCCCAATAAAGATTTATTGACAGAAGTGAGTCAGTTTCATCTTCATCCTATAATCCTCTGCTTTTAATTGAGGATTAGGGATCCAGTTTTTGCCACGTTGCTGACTGAACCCAGGGCCTCACGCTTCATGCAATCTCACACTAGGCTTCTATCTGTCCAGCCTTTGATTTCGTTTATTTATAGTCTGCCTGGATCTTACTACCCAAAACCATCCCAGAAAAGTGAGTGGTTGCTAAGGAAGGAATGGTGGGACAGGGTTGAGATCAGGATCGTGGCATTCTGTTTCCAGACTTATCTTATACAAGTTAGAGGCAGGTCAGTTACATGTCCCTTCACAATGCCCAGCCCTCCCTCCAAACGAAGGACAAGGAAAAAAAAAAAAAAAACAACCATCCAATCAAAGTAATTCTTTGCTCCCCAGAAATTATATAGGCCAGGACTAGTAAATTATTTAAGACAAAAGTTTAATTATTCAGTGAGGGTTCACAAGAAGCATTTCTGATCCTACAGTCACAGAGAAGGGCAGGCCAGCTGCTACCTCTGAGAAGAGACACAAGGAACTGCGCTAGTGCCTAGCATAGGCCAGAAAGGGGGATACAGCCTGAGAAAGTGGAGCATACACCAACCTCTAACATGGACAGCATGTTTCTACAGCAAATGGGGCAGAAAGAAAATCTCTCAGCTTTCTGAATGTAATTCCCTTTCCACGAGCAGACCAAGACTGAGTGACCAAGCCCGCACTGAGGTTTGACATGCATGTTTCCTCTGGGACACCAATGCCCAGCAAGAACGCAGTGTTTAGACAAAACGACCACATTAGGCAGTTACTTCTCCTAACAGCCTGCCTACCTTTCCTCGTGGAAATTGGAAGAGGCCTGCGTGAGTTTTTCGGTGGACATGTGAATGAACTCAGTGCATCTCTTTGATGATTTCTATAGAAGCCAATACATTTCGTCAGCTTGTTCATTGGCTTTGAACTTTTATTTTCTATTTTGGAGAAAGACAGAGAGAGAGGGAGAGGAAGACAGAGATGGGCGCACCAGCAGCCTCTCAGCTGCTGCGAACGAAATCCAGATGCATGCGCCCCCTTGTGGTCAAGTGTGGCATTGTGCCCTTGTGTCACTTTGCATCTGGTTAAACGTGGGACCTGGAGATTGGAACCACTGGAGATTGGAACCTGTGTTCTTAGGCTTAGGAGGCAGGCGCCTTAACCGCTAAGCCATCTCTCCAGCCCAGGCTTTGAACTTTTGATTTGGAAATAATGGTGGACTCACGGGTACAAGTACAGGGAAGCCTTTTATACCCATCACCCAACTTGTACCAGGGTAGGGTATCTTACATAAGTAGAGGGCGTAGCCAAACAAAGAACTCAGCCAAAGTATGTCTCAGTTCATTAGTCTGAAGACCTTACACAAATGTTCCATTTTTCCATGCACTCTTTAAAATGGGGAAGTTTTCATATGTAATTCTATATATGGTATCACATACACAGATTTCTCTAACCTCCACCATGATCAAGACAGTATAATTCTGTAACTACAAGGGAAGCCTCCCATGTCACACTTTTGTAATCACTTCTTGCCTCTCTTTCTCCACACCCATGCCACCATGGATCTGTGCTCCATTACTATAGTTTTATTATTATTTTTTAATGTATTTATTTATTTATTTGAGATAGAGAAAGAGGCACAGGAGGGGGGAAGAGTAGGGTAGAGAGGGAGAGAATGGGCACACCAGGGTCTCCAGCCACTGCAAACAAACTCCAGATACATGTGCCCCCTTATGCATCTGGCTTACATGGGTCCTGGAGAATCAAACCGGCATCCTTTGGCTTTGCAGGCAAATGCCTTAACCGCTAAGCCATCTCTCCAGCCCCTATTATTTTTTTTTTTGAGGTAGGGTTTCGCTCTAGCCCAGGCCGACCTGAAATTCACTATGTAGTCTCAGAGTGGCCTTGAAATCACAGCGATCCTCCTACCTCTGCCTCCTGAGTGCTAGGATTAAAGGTGTGTGCCTCCCAAGAACTGGGATTAAAGATGTGTACCTCCATGCCCGGCTCATTTCTAGATTTATTTCAAGGATCTTGTATATGTGGAATCAAACACCATGTGGCTGTTTAGGACTGGCTTTTTATAGTCATTGTGACTCCCTGGAGATTTATCCAAGTTGTTTTATGTAGCACTAGACAGTTGCTCCCACACTTACTGGGGAGAAAGATACCACCCTTTTAAAAGATGGTTCAGGGGCTGGAGAGATGGTTTAGCGGTTAAACGCTTGCCTGTGAAGTCTAAGGACCCCAGTTCGAGGCTCGATTCTCCAGGACCCACGTAAGCAGATGCACAAGGGGATGCATGCATCTGGAGTTCGTTTGCAGTGGCTGGAGGCCCTGGCGCACCCATTCTCTCTCTCTCTCTCTCTCTCTCTCTCTCTCTCTCTCTCTCTCTACCTGCCTATTTCTGTATCTCTCTCTCTCAAATAAATAAATAAATAATAAAATATTTTTTTTAAAAAAAAGATGGTTCACACAGGTTCATGCCTGTCATCCCAGTACTTGGGAGGCTGAGGTAGGAGCATTGCTAACAGTTTGCAGCCATCTTGGGCTACATAATAAGTTCCAGGCTAGCCAGGACTACAATGTGAGACCTTGTCTTATAAGGAAAAGTTAAGCTGGTGTGGTAATCCACGCCTTTAATCCCAGTGCTTAGGAGGCATAGGTAGCAGGATTGCCATGAGTTCAAGGCCACCCTGAGACTACAGTCGAGGTCAACCTGAGCTAGAGTGAGACTCTACCTCGAAAAACCAAAAAAAGAAGAAAGAAAGAAAGAAAGAAAGAAAGAAAGAAAGAAAGAAAGAAAGAAGAAAAGAAAAGAAAAGAAAAGAAAAGAAAAGGGCCTAGCCACTGCGAAAGAACTCCAGATGCACATGCCACCATGTACATCTGGCTTACATGGGACCTGGAGAATCGAACCTGGGTCCTTAGGCTTTGCAGGCATGTGCCTTAACCACTAAGCTATCTCTCCAGCCCTGAGCTTTAAATTCTTTATAATGAACCAGATAAGGTCACAAAAATCACTCTAACTCATCCTTTTACATGACCTAGAGTAAACCTGGCTCATAATACTGACAGAGTCTCTTGTCACTGCAAACAAAAGTCAGATTAGCTGGCTGGTGAGTGCTGGATTCTCCTGGCTCTTCCTTGCATTTTCACGGGTGCATTGGAATCACGGATGTAGGCACTACTTTGCAGCTGGCTTTACATGAGAGTTGGGGAATTAAACGTGTGTCAGGAGGCTTTGTAAGCAAGCACTTTTAACAGCTGAGCCATCTCCAAGGCTCCTTCTTCTTTCTTATATAAAAGCAAGTATGGACAAAAAAAAAATTAACTGCTATGGACATTCCTGGGCAGAAATTTACATGCACCTAAGTTTTCATTTCTGCAATAAGTGCTGAGGTGTGACTTCCAGCGAACATGTATTGTTTTTATTTTTGTTGCCATAGTCCACTTCCAAAGAAAACTATGTTTGCACACCAACTACTTGGGTTCCTGACACAACCCATCATGGAGCATGCTGACTCAAGCAACTGAGAGCTATTTGATCCATTTGATTCATGCAGGATTCTTGACAAGGAATAACAGGTGGTTTGTCCTAAATTCTGCTCTAAGATAGCAAAAGAAAAACAAAGATTTTCTAAGAAGGTATTTGTTATGTGTCAAAGAGGTCTTGAAAACAATGTAAGCTTTCATTTGGTAAATCTCCCTGAACAAGAATTTCCTAGGCAGACATAGGTAATATATGGTAGGGTCCCATGGGAGTCCTTGGCAATCAGTAAAGAAAGAACTCAACATTTGTGCAGGCAGCCATGTTTCCCTTCCAACATTTCCCTGTTGAACTTAGATCTGAGATGTGTATCACAGCATGGGCTAAGGCTGCTCAAGAAGTGTGGCTCCTTGCTTACAACTCCTTACCAACATCCTGTACACACACAAATACAAAAGTCACAATTGCTTAGGTTTTGTTTTTATACTAACTCATCTTTATTTTTAAAAATATTTAGTTAAGCCGGGCGTGGTGGCGCACGCCTTTAATCCCAGCACTCAGGAGGCAAAGGTAGGAGGATTGCCATGAGTTCAAGGCCACCCTGAGATTGCATAGTTAATTCCAAGTCAGCCTGGGGCAGAGTGAGACCCTACCTCGAAAAAGAGAGAAAGAGAAAGTGGGGGCAGACAGAGAAAGAATGGGCATACCAGGGCTTCTAGCCACTGCAAACAAACTTTCAGACACTTGCGCTACCTTGTGCATCTGGCCTTATGTGGGTACTGGGGAACTGAACCTGAGACATTAGGCCTTGCAGGCAAGTGCTAAAGCCACTAAGCCATCTCTCCAACCCTTTACACTATGTTTTGATTGCCTTGTCAGTTTTCGTTGACTATAGTAGAAACAGAGCAGTGATTTTTATGCTTCAGGAGAACAATGCTGAAAAACCAATCCATACACACACACACACACACACACACACACACACACACGAATGAATGAATGAAAGAAATCTAGTGAGGGCCACTCAAGGCGTAGCAGAAACATTCTGCATTTTTCCATCCATGTGGACACAAACATAAGAAGACCCTATTTATTTTACATGCAGTGCAGGCAGGATCCTTGAAAGGCAAAGACTAAGGCTTATTTTGTTTCATTTTTGTTTGTATTGTTTTTCAAGGTAGGGTCTCGCACTAGCCCAGGCTGACCTGGAATTCACTATGTAGTCTCAAACTGGCCAGGAACTCACAGTTTATCCAACTACCTCTGCCTCCCAAGTGCTGGGATTAAAGGTGTGTGCCACCACACCTGGAATGGGTTGGTTTCTTTCTTTTTTTAAAATATATTTTATTTATTTATTTATTTATTTATTTATTTATTTATTTATTTGAGAGAGAGAGAATGGGCGCTCCAGGGCCTCCAGCCACTGTAAACTAACTCCAGACCCATGTGCCCCCTTGTGCATCTGGCTTATGTGGGTCCTGGAGAGTCAAACTGAGATCCTTAGGCTTTGCAGGCAGACGCCTTAACCACTAAACCATCTCTATGGCCCATGAGTTGGTTTCTTGCTGCATCCCTGCAGGCCAGAATGATAATGGTTCCATGGAAAGTGTTCGAGAAATATCCATGGAAAGGATGAAGCTCAGTGGGTAGAGTGCTTGCCTTGCATGTATGCACCTCTGGGTTTTATTCCCAGCATAATACAGACTGGACATAGTGGCACAAGCCTGTAATGCTAGCACTTGGAAGGTGAGTTTGAGGGTTTGAGGATAGCCTGAGATACATAAAAACAGGTATGAAGAAGGATCAATAATTTAAGGTCAGCTTGAGTTGCATGGTGAGTTTAAGGCCACCCAGAAATACATAGGAAGATTTCAAAGAACAAACAAAAGGGAGAGGAAGAGAGGGAGGGAAGGGAGAAAAGGAATGAGAGAGAGAAAAAGAAAGAAACAAAAGAAAGAAGGAGCTGGGCATGGTGGAGCAAGCCTTTAATCCCAGAACTGGGGGAGGCCGAGGTAGGAGGATAGTTTTGAGTTCAAAGCTGCCCTGAGACTACATTGTGAATTTCAGGTCAGTATGGGCTAGAGTGAGACCATACCTCGAAAAAAAAAAGAAAAAGAAAAAGAATTTTCCCTCTCTCTCTCTCTTTCTGCATCTCTCTCTCTCTCTCTCTCAAAAAAAAATCAAGTTTTTAAAAAGGGTTGGAGAGATGGCTTAGTGGTTAAGGCAGTTGCCTGTGACGCCTAAGGACCCAGATTTGATTCTCCAATACCCACATAAGCCAGTTGCACAAGGTGGCACATGCATCTGAAATTTGTTTGCAGTGGCTAGGGGTTCCTGACATGCCCATTCTCCCTCTTTCTCACTCTTTCTGCCTCTTTCTCTGTGTCTCAAAATAAATTAAAAGATTTAAATAAAAAAGAAGAAAAGAAAGGAAAAAAGAGGGGGAAGGGAGGGAGGGAAGGAAGGAAGGAAGGAAGGAAGGAAGGAAGGAAGGAAGGAAGGAAGGAAGGAAGGAAGAAAGGAGGATAGGTAAAAGATACAAGATTATCTTGGCTGTGTTCCTGCCTCCACCTTGATTTTGAACTCCAAGCCTCAGTAGCTGTGTGAATATAGTATTTAGGTTCATAGTTACACGTAACTTCAGCCAATGAATTTAACAGGCTTCCTCATGGTGCTACTACAAGGATAATGTACTATGTGTAGTTGAGTCGGCCTTGTGGCAGCCCAGTCCCAGCTTAGTTCTCTTGCCTCAACATGGCTTCAGCTTCAAATACTAGGCGGATCTAAGTCACGGTCCCTCGTCTTTTTTGTACGTGTCAACAGAAAGCATAAAGGTCAACCGTGATTGGCCCAGGAAGTCATTGTGACCTCATTTCCTTTGTCTACCACGATTGAAGGAAGTACGTCATATTCCTTCGACTATGATTGGCTGAAGTCATAGTCCCATTTCCGCTCTCTATGAGCCACATTTACTGCACTCGATTTCACTGTGTTGCGATGCTCGCTGGCAGAATTCTGAATGCAGTTTTCTCTCAAGCGAAAAACAGGTAAAAAAAAAAAAAGATGTCCCTTCTGTCTTAGGACTAGAAGCGTTAGTATATGATACATAGAGCAGCTTCAGAGACCTGGTGCGTTTGGGGGAGGCAGTGTGAAAAAAGTGCGGAGTCATGGAGGAGAGAGGAGGAGAGAGACAGGAAGGGGCTGGGCCCTTGACGGACGTATTTAGTGGTGCGCACTCCCATCTTCCTGTAGGTTGGAGGAGTGGAGCTTGAGCTTGAGCAGGTGTCTCTTGTTATAACGGAATACCACAGCTCGGGTCATCTATTAGAAAACAGGTTTACAGGCAGGGCGTGGTGGCACACACCTTTAATCCCAGCAGCGCTTGGGAGGGAGGCAGAGGTAGGAGGATGGCTGTGAATTCGAGGCCACTCTGAGAACACAGAGTGAATTCCAGGTCAGCCTGGGCTAGAGTTAGACCCTACCTCGAGAAAAGCAAAAAAGAAACATAAAAAGGAGGTTTCCTTGGCCCGGACATTTCGTAACAACTTCCTTGCTATATCTTAAGATGGCGGAAGGTGGAGGGTGAGTAAGCAGGCATGTTAGCCTTCCATGCCCCCCTCATGCCGCCACTCTCCCCTCTACTCCTCCTTCTCCCCCTCCTCCTCCCTCTCTCCTTACCCTTCTTTACCCTCCCCCTCCTTAACCCTCCCCTTCTTTACCCTCCCTGTCTTTACTTGGCCCGGACATTTGGTAACAACTTCCTTGCCGTATCTTAAGATGGCGGAAGGTGGACGGTGAATAAGCAGGCATGCTAGCCTTCCATGCCCCCCTCATGCCGCCACTCTCCCCTCTACTCCCCATTCTCCCCCTCTACTTACCCTTCTTTACCTTTACCCTCTTTAACCCTCCCCCTCTTTACCCTCTCCCTCTTTACTTGGCCCGGACATTTGGTAACAACTTCTTGCTGTATCTTAAGATGGCAAAAGGTGGATGGTGGCGGGTGGCGGGTGAAAAAGCAGGCATACTAGCCTTCCATACCCCCTCTCCGTACCCCTCTTCCCCCTCCCCCCTTTTCCTTCCCCCACCCCTCTTCCGCTCTCCCCCTTCCTCCCCCTTCCTCCCCCTCCCCCTCCTTCCCTTTAGAAGGAGCTCACCCTCAGGACCTCATCTAATCCTACTTAATCCACAGCGGCCCCACCTACAAACACCACCAACATATGAATTTGAATGTTAAATGTCAACACTGTTAGCTGGAAGGGGGCACAGAGCACCACACTCCTGTCGAGGAAGATACTACTGTGTAAACCAATTTCAACTGGAGTTTCTGTTACTCCCAAAAGCATTCCAAATAGGGAAAAAATAAGTGATGTGGGACTGGGGCTCTAGCTGGGTGGTAGAGCATTTGCCTAGCATGCACAAGCTTCTGAGTTTGATCCCCAGCACTAGAAAAAAAGGCATTGACAAAAAAATGCCATGATAGAAAACAACAATGTCTGGACCAGAGTCATTGCTAGCATGGTTTCTTTTTAATTTTTTAAAAGGATTTTATTTATTGATTTATTAGAGACAGATAAAGGGAGAGAGAGAGAGAGTGGGTGAGAATGGGCGTGCCAGGACCTCTAGCCACTGCAAAAGAACTCCAGATTCATGTGCCACCATGGGAATCTGACTTACATGGGACCTGGAGAATCAAACCAGGGTCCTTAGGCTTCACAGGCATGAGCCACTAAGCCATCTCTCCAGCCCTTAACTTTTTTATTAGTTATGTATATAGTATATATACAGCCATGATGGTACCATCATTAGCCTTCTCCCTGTCCTCCCTCCCATGAGTAATGTGGATCTTGCCTCATGGAGGTAGCCATCAGTTTCGCGAGAGAGGCAATGACTCTGTGCATAATGACCCATGGCTCTAACAATCTTTCCGCCCCCTCTTCCGCAAGTTTCCTTGAGCCATGTTGGGTTCATTTTAGGTATATTTCAGTGACGAGGTTTTGTGAGTCTATGTGTCCTGGATATCTTCTTTGGTAGGGGTTGAGTGTTCTTTGTGTCTGTCTCCTTCGCCCTTGTTCTGGCACCAGGTTCGCGGATAACACAGCACTCTTGCTCATTTCCCCTATGACTCTATGGCTTCAGCTGGGCTAGCACAGTTTTTCTTCTGATATTCAATCCCAGTGTGTTCCACTGTAATAAAGTCCAGTTTCAAATGCCAACCACTTCTCAACTAGCCATGTTATGAGGCAATCTAGACAGGTGCATGCATCCATTGTAAGCCAGAAAATTCCTTAGGTTTTGTAGCTGTGACAACATTAGTGAAAGAGCCCCAATGGGGAGGGAACTATGAAGGATACAAATCAAAGGTGTATTTGGCAAAACCGAATATTTTAAAGGCTTAAACTTTTCTTTCTTTTGTTTTTGGCTTCTTGTATAGTGTGCATACATGTATATATGCATGTTCACATGTGTACACATGTGTTCAGGTGCATGTGGAGGCCAGAGTACAGTCTCAGGTGTCATCCTTAGAAATGCCACCTCTTTGAGACAGGGTCTCTCATTGTCCAAGAGCTTTCCAGTGAGACTAGATTGGCTGTCCAGGAGCTCCAGGGATCCTTCTGTCTCCACCTCACCAGCGCTGTCATTATAAGTGCATGTCACGCCTGGCATTTTACATGTGTTCTGGGGACCAAACTCAGGTCCTCATACTTGCAAAGCAAGCACTTTACCTACCAAGCTATCCCCTCAGGCCCAAGAGTCCGAGGGGTTCAGCAATCCCTCTTCTAGAACTTGCCTACTGTGCTGCTGCTATGCAAAGAATATGTTATGGAACTATTCATAGCAACTCTTGTTTGAGTCACAAAAGTCAGGAAACAAAGGACATGTCCAGCAATAAGGGCCTGGGTGAGCTGAGCTAGCCCATGTAATTGCTAGCCACAACTAAATCTAATATCAGACCGTAAACATCTAGAGGTAAAAATAAGACTTGGGAGGCAGAGGTAGGAGGATTGCCATGAGTTCGAGGGCAGCCTGAGACTACAGAGTGAATTCCAGGTCAGCCTGGGATAGAGTGAGACCCTACCTCGAAAAAAAAAAAAAAAAAGAAAAGAAAAGAAAACAGCTTTGTATAAAAGGAGAAATTCAGAAATACTCTGAGTAGAGCTGGGCATGGTGGCGCACGCCTTTAATCCCAGCGCTCCGGAGGCAGAGGTAGGAGGATCGCCATGAGTTCGAGGCCACTCTGCAACTAGAGTGAGTTCCAGGTCAGCCTGGACTAGAGTGAAACCCTACCTCGAAAAACCAAAAAGAAAGGGAGGGAGGGAGGGAGGGAGGGAGGGAGGGAGGGAGGGAGGGAGGAAGGAAGAAAGGCTTTGAGTAAAGGGGATATGAGCCCAAGAAAGCATTCCTGAAGGAATAAGACATATGGCTCCTTTTCCCCTCTACATCAGAGGGTGGCCACCTTCCTTTGTTCATGTGGCCATCTGAGCCCTGAGCTTACTTGCCAAGCGGTCATGACATCTTCCAATTGGTGCTGCACACAAGAGAGTCTTGATTTTATTTCCATGGCCTTTACTATTGATGAAATAGTTGCTTTCCTCTCCCATGGTAATAACCACCATGCATTCTGCTCTTTAACATTATTCAGGGTTTCTTTACAAGATGTGGAGGACACCATGTTCCAATTCTTGTACCATTTATTTCCCTGGGCACAATTGCCTCTGCTGTGACTATCTTCAGGGTGAGGATTAAATGGTACAAGGTTATGTGACCTAAAAAGTAAATGAGGAAGAAGGAAGGGGGGAGAGAGAAGGAGGGAAAAGAGGTTAAAAAAAAAGAAGAAGGGAAGAGGGGCCTGTAATTCTAGCCCTTAAAGTGGTGGTTCTAAAAAACTCACCAGATTGTCAAAATCTGGCCTTTTTATACGGGCTCACATATATGTAGAAAAGACAGGTATTTTGGTTTTTGTTTTTTTCCCAGTGAATTCATGCCAAGTATTGTCTGTGTGAAAAATGAGATGTGAGAACTCTTCCTGCAAAAATGTAGCTGGGAGAAAATGTTGCAAGCAGGTAGAAATGGAGTTCATGAAATACTAGGAAAGAGCCAGGCTTGATTGTGTATGCCCGTAGTCTCAGAAGTTGGGAGATGGAGACAAGAGGATCAGAAGTTCAAAGCCAGCCTCAGCTACATAGCAAGTTTAAGACCAGATAGGGCTGCTTGAGACTGTTGCAAAACATATAAAGAAGGCCAAGCATGGTGGCACACACCTTTAATACCAGCACTTGGGAGCAGAGGTAGGAGAATTGCCATGAGTTCAAGGGCACCCTGAGACTACACAGTGAATTCCAGGTCAGCCTGGGCTAGAGCAAAACCCTACCTCGAACAAAATAAAAAAGAAGAAAGGGTGCTTCATCATGCTGTCTTTCCCCCTTCTACATTTATTTTCAAATCTCAAAGGATCACTGTTGAAATATGCATGCTGAATTTTCATTTTTTAAAATGTTATTCTTGGGCTGGAGAGATGGCTTAATAGCAAAGCCAAAGGACGCGGGTTCAATTCCCCAGTACCCACATAAGCCAATACACAAGGTAGCCCAT
The DNA here is from genome assembly GCA_036365145.1 of Orientallactaga sibirica. Lineage (NCBI taxonomy): Eukaryota > Metazoa > Chordata > Mammalia > Rodentia > Dipodidae > Orientallactaga > Orientallactaga sibirica. The sequence continues at coordinate 5,929,445 of JAEOAD010000982.1, forward strand.
GCTTCTTGACTTCATTTGCAGTGACTCAAAGCCCTGGTGTGCCCATTCTCTTTCTCTCTATCAGCCTCTTTCTCACTCTGTCAAATAAATAAATAAGCAAATAAAATATTTTTAAAATGTATATTAAATATGTTAGTTAATGTATATCAAGTATACTTAGTGTCTTATCCACTGTCTCTCAAGTAAGTTCTCTACAGTGACTTAAATACCTGGGGAAACACCTTCAATCCCAGCACTCGGGAGGCAGAGGTAGGAGGATCGCAGTGAGTTCAAGGCCACTTTGAGACTACAGAGTGAGTTCCAGGTTAGCCTGGGCTACAGTGAGACCCTACCTCAAGGAAAAAAAACCTGGGGAATGAAAGAAGGAAGATTTGGAATTGGGCAGGAGGATGTGAATGGAAGGGCTCCAAGAGAAAACTAACAGGCTGGCTATAGGACAGGGAATTGCCGCTCAAAGGAGCAGGCAAAAGTGATGCCGCAAAGGTACTTTCCAGAAGATGGCATTGATATCCTGACCTGTGATTTGAGTTTGTGAGGGTGACATGTTCTTTTTTTTTTTTTTTTTTTTTTTTTTTTTTTTTTTTGGTTTTTGCAAGGTAGGGTCTCACTCTGGTCCAGGCTGACCTGGAATTAACTATGTAGTCTCAGGGTGGCCTCGAACTCTTGGTGATCCTACTACCTCTGCCTCCTGAGTGCTGGGATTAAAGGCGTGCGCCACCACGCCCGGCTCTTCTTTTGTTTTTTAAACTTGTTTTTTGACATTTTATACATGTATTATTGCATTTTGATCATATCTACCCCACATTGCCTGGGAAGGGTGTGGCCTACCAAGCCCTTCCCTTATCTATAACAGAATGTTGACAGGCTCTATCATGTACAGGCCTTTTGCAGGTAGCCACATCTCTGAGTTCCTTGTTGTGTCCACATGCCAGAGTACCACAGCGCTTCCCCCGGTCCCCGAGCTCTTACATTCTTTCTGTCCCATCTTCAGCAGTGTTTCCTTAGCTCTGGAGAGGACGACATGTATGTCTTGTGTAGAGTTAAGAATTCATCAGTCACAGGCCGGGCGTGGTGTCGGGAGGCAGAGGTAGGAGGTTAAGAGTTCGAGGCCACCCTGAGACTACATAGTTAATTCCAGGTCAGCCTTCATCAGTCACTTATTCTCAGCTCTTGACCAGTTACTATTTTCATTTACCACCTCCTACTGCCAGATAAAATAATGAATAATCTTTTTTTTAGAAAAAAAAAAAAAGCTTTTCTGACCAAGGCTGAGAATAGAACTGGTGTGTGTCTGTGTCTGTGTATCAGTTTGCTAACACACCTATATAGCAGTACAGAAATAGTAGGTTCTAGGATGGAGAGATGGCTTAGCGGTTAAGGTGCTCGCCTGCAAGGCCTAAGGACCCAGGTTCGATTCTCCAGGTCCCACGTAAGGTAGATGCATATGGTGGCACAGGCATCTGGAGTTCATTTGCAGTGGCTAGAGGCCCTGGCGTGCCCATTCTCACTCTTACTCTCTCTCTCCCTCTCTCTGTCTCTAATAAATAAAAAAATAAAACTAATTAAAGAAAAAAGAAATAGTAGGTTCTTCCCTAGGACCCACATTCTCTCCAGCCATAGGCTTTTGATCTGGTTTTCAATATTGGACCTGTATTCCCTCCTGTGGAGTGGACCTCAAATCCAATCAGAGAGCTGTTGGTTATTCCTATAACTTGCATGCCACTATTGCACTGGAGGTCAGTATTGTAGAATTCAGAATTCACCACTGGGTGCTATTGTTGATGACTTTTGTCTACCTGCAGTTTGACTATAACTTTCTAGCACTATGAAAACTAGCTAACAGAAAGAATACTTCTGCCTCAGCTCCATCTTTATTTCTCTATGTCCTGCACCCAATGAGTTTGCTGTCTTCAGCAACAGAGTCTTACCATTTAGTTGTGGTGGACAGGGATGGCATATTTTTAAAAGCTGATGCTGTATGAAGAAAAGTGGAAGCTAGAACCCCAGGTTCCGCTGTGGCGCTCTTTCATACGGAGAAGCTCATGTGGCGAGGATTTTTCAGGTGCTTTAGAACATAAATGGCAGCCGGGTGTGGTGATGCATACCTTTAATCCCAGCACTCGGGAGGCAGAGGTAGGAGGATCTCCATGAGTTCAAGGCCACCATGAGATGACATAGTGAGTTCCAGGTCAGCCTGGGCTAGAGTGAGACCCTACCTCGGAAAACCAAAAAAATAAAAATAAAAAAATAAATAGCTATTTATCAAACCCAAGTATACATATAATTAAGTAAAGTAGTACTGTCCAGCCATTCATGGTCTGTTTCTCCTTGCCCAAGAGCAGCAACTTTCTGCTCTGCTGCATGTCCAAATAAGATTGTGTACTATTGTTTCTCAATTTATTAGTTTTAGTCATTTTATTGACTTCTGTCATGATACTCCAATTCTCATCCCCTTCACATTCCTTTAATTTAGACACTGTTGCAGTCAGGTTTGCCTTGCTGGCAGAAATCACCTGACCAAGAGCAGCTTTTGGGGGAAAAAAGGCTTTATTTTGGCTTACAGACTCGAGGGAAGCTCCATGAGGGCAGGGAAAATGATGGCATAAGCAGAGGGCAAACATCATCCCTGGCCAACATCAGATGGACAACAGCAACAGGAGAGTGTGCCAAACACTGGCAAGGGGACACTGGCTATAACACCCATAAGTCCACCCCCAACAATACACTGCCTCCAGGAGGGGTTAATTCCCAAATCTCCATCAGCTGGCAACCTAGCATTCCAAACACCTAAGTTTATGGGGGACACCTGAATCAAAGCACCCCAGACAGTATGTTTTTTTAGAGTCTTATTATTCTAGCTTTACTAGTTCTGTGTGGGTGCAAGTAGCAAATTATGAGTACATTTTCCTTTCTTGTACAACTCTGAATATTCTACAGAATTAGTAATAAGATGTAATTGCTTGTTAACCCAATTTCTCTAAGTGACTTTGAATGCTTATTGGTGCTTTTCCAAATCCCGAGATATGTCAAGCAGCCCCATCCACAGACCACCCCTTGAGAGCCCCGTGCCCTCCAGCTGTGGAATGCACTACTGTGACTGACCTACAGACCCAACAGTATCGTGCAGTTCCACACGGGCTCCTGTCTCCTCCCTTCTTGTCCAGTACTACTTTGTATATATGACAGCATGCATAGCAAGGATCTACTTACAGTCCTTGCATGAAAGTGTTCCCTCTGCCTCCTCGGGTCTACTTGAGTAAGAGCTGTCAGCATTGGAAACTTTCACAGAATCTTATTATTTCTCCACTCTTTCTCTGGTGTAGCCTTCCCCAACCAGCCACCACTGGACTCCTGCATGTCAACTACTTCCCTCTGCAGAACTTTTCATCCCAGCATGCCCAAAGACCATTTCAATTTTCTAATAGCCACAATTTCAAAGACAAAAGAAAATAATTTTAGTAATGCATTTTATTTTATCCAGTATAGAAAAAAGCATTTTATCGTTTCAACCTTTAGTTAAGATAAAATTTATGAATGGGACATTTTTCTTAGTTTGGGGAATACAGTGTGTATTTCATGATCATAGCACGTCTCATGGGGATTTCCCACATGCTCTGTGCTCATTGGCCACATGAGATGGGGTACAAACTGGGGGCCCTGTCTTCATTCCCTCATGTCCTAAGAACCCCATAATGATTATATGTGTGTGTGTGTGCGCGGGTGCATGTGTGTGTGCAAGTGTATGTGTAAGTGGAGGCCAGAGGACAAGCTCAGGAATGCCACCCACCTCCCTTGAGGTGAGGTTTTCTCATTAGCCTGGAGCTCACCAGGTACTTGAGACTGGCTGGCCATCAAGCCCCAGAGATCTCTCTGCCTCAGTTTCCCCAGGGCTGGCATTACAGGTGTGTTCCACCACTTCCAGCTCTTTTCTTTTCCTCATGGGTTTTGGGGATGTAACTCAGGTCCTCATGCTTACAAGGCAAGTATTTTACCATCTGAGCTATTTTTCCAGCTCCTGGTCCTTGATGGTGTCTTTGTAACACTCTGCGCTCATGCTTCATGGTAGACTGGAATCCTTCCAGAATCATGCATCCATCTCATCAAGACCACAGTGGTACTTGACTGGGCCTTGACTTCTCAATGCCATGGGCATTTTGGATTGCTATAGACCTACCTTCATCTGTGCTTATGAGGATGTTGAGTGGAGAAGACAGTCTTTAAGGACAAACATCTGGCAACTGACCCAAGGTCATGTTAATGCCCTTCAAAGTCAATCCTCAAGTCCCCACATGACCTGAGATGGGCCATGTATTCTTAAGTCCTAGAGAATTTGCCTCTTTTCCACATTTCCTGTTGAGGGACCAGCAATTCCTGGAAGAGGTAGCTTTGTGCTCAAGTTCTAAGTTCTTTTTTTTAAAAAAACTCCAAATGCATGCACCTCATGCATCTGGCTTTATGTGGGTACTGGGGAATTGAACCCAAGTCATTAGGCTTTGCAGGCAAGCATCTTAACCACTAAGCCATCTCTCCAGCCCTGAAGTTCTAAGTTCTAAATAATCCCTCTACCTTCCATCTGGACCAAAACATTCCTGCACAGCAATCCATCCCATCCCTCATCCTACAAAGCTAGTCAAAGACAAAAGCTCACATCCAACCCTCCAGTAATACTCTTGGATGTAAAATTCCCACTTAATGATATTCAACTGCAATTTTACTCCATCCTGGTTTTTAGCTGGGAACCTATTTTCCTTTTTTAATTAATTTATCTGCAAGCACACAGAGAGAGGAGAGAGCCAGACAGAGAACAGATGCATCAGGGCCTCCAGCTGCTGCAAATGAACTCCAGACATGTGCACCACTTTGCACATCTGGCTTTACATGGGTACTGGGGAATTGAACCAGGGTCCTTAGGCTTTGCAGGTAGTCCTTAACCACTGAGCCATCTTTCCAGCCCCTTGTTTTCCTCTTTTTTCTGCCTGCCTTCTTCAATGACCTCCTTGCTTTCAGAGTTGACAACATGCTCATGAATTTCCAACCCTTAGTATGTTTCTTGCTAGGAGCCAGCAAATTCTCAATTAACAAGCGTTAATGAATTTGGGCTCCACTAATTTGCATGACAGGATCACTGAGTCAGAAACTGGCCTACTGTAGCCTTCACCAAGAAAGGGCTGGATAATCATTTGACTGTTGTAAACATGGCAGAGACTGGGTAAATACATTTTCAGGGCATGGAACTATGATGATTGTTTGCATACATGGAAATGCTTCTTGTTGTTTCCTACAGGCTGACTCAGAGACTTCAGTGTATCTCATCTTTGACTTTTCGGAGTGCATTTACTTTTTTTTTTTTCCTCTAGGGTTTTGTGTTATTGCTGCAGTCACATTTGCCTGACATTGAATTCTCTACATGCATGCCCCTTGCAGGCCACGCTGATCTGAAAATGAGTAAATTTATCTTGTCTCTTAAAAACCCCATGGACCTTGTATTTCACTAGTACTACAGTGTTAGATTCTATATGTAGCAGCTGATTCTGGGTAGAAAGACTCCAAAAAGAGGTAAAAGACTTTCTGAATCACAGAGCAAAACCTTGCTGTGAATTTCCTAAAAATAAAGACGGCACAGAGGAAATGAATATCCCAAACGTAGAAACTGAGATATTTGGCATAAATGTTCTGGCTTCTAGAGAAAGGGCAGGATGCGAAGTATATATTCTAGTGGAAGCAAAGGCCTGAAAGTTGCTGATGTGAACATGTTCTGTGAGGCTGTCCCATGTGAGGGACCCTGCTGTTACCTTTGAATTAATTGTCAGGAGATAAATTAATACAAGAATATGGCTTTTAAGGGTTAGTGTAATTTTTTAATTACCATCTGGAAATAATTATTTCAGAACAATTTTTTTCAAGTCTGGAGTTCTGATAAATTGTTCCTACTTCTTCCTGCACCTCCTTTAGCAGAGCTTGTAATTATTTTCACACATTTCATAAATATTAAGTAACTAGGAAGTGGGTTTGTTATTTTGTAGAGCTGATATTTTTAGCGTGCATCAAAAAATGTGGCATTAAGAAGCTGAGGTAGGAGGAACTCTGGAGGTCCAGGCCAGCCTGGGCTACAGAGTGAATTCCAAGTCAGCTGGGGCTATCAACAGACCCTGCCTCAAAAAATATTTTTTTTTGCCAGGCATGGTGGCGCACGCCTTTAATCCCAGCACTCGGGAGGCAGAGGTAGGAGGATCGCTGAGAGTTCGAGGCCACCCTGAGACTACATAGTTAATTCCAGGTCAGCCTGGACCAGAGTGAGACCCTACCTTGCAAAAACCAAAAAAAAATTTTTTTTTGAAACAGGGTCTCATGTATCCTAAGCTGGCCTTGAACTGGGTATGTATCCCAGGATGATCTTGAACTTCTGATCCTCCTGCCTTCACCCTTTGAGTGCAGGGATTATAAGTATGTACCACCATTGTTGTTTTAATAGTGCTGGGGATCGAATTGAGGGCCTTGGGTAGGCTAGGCAAGAACTCTACCAATTGAGCTACATTCCCTCCCTTAAAACATTGTGTAACAGACAGCTTCAGGTTGGCTGAGATGAACTTCCAGACCAGGCACAATTATGGAGGAAGGGATTTATTTATTGAAGCTTACAGATCCAGGGGAAGTTCCCTAATGGCAGAAGAAACTGGCCTGTCTTTTACAGGACCAGGCAAGAGAGAGAGAAAGCCACATAGCACAGCACACCTCAGGAACTCCAACTAGGCACACTTTGCATATCTTTAGATTGAAATCCTAAACCTACCGCCACACCTTAAGATCCGCCCAGTAACTCTGCCTCCAGCCAGGTGGCTGCAGATGCAAACTACAAACTATAAAACACTGAATATATTGGGGGCCATGTATTCAAACTACCACACATTGCAAATTCAAAACTTTTTAAAAACATTTTACTTAATTGAGAGAGAGTGAGAGAAAGAGGCAGAGAGAGAGAGAGAGATTGGGTGCTCCAGAGCCTCTAGCCACTGCAAAAGAACGCTAGACACATACGCCACATTGCGCATCTGGCTTTATGTGAGTACTGGAGAATCGGACGCTGGTCCGTAGGCTTTGCAGGCAAATGCCTTAACCATGGAACAATCTCGCCAGCCCCAAATTCAGAACTTTTATATGACTTCTCAAATGGCCTGACTTGCTGTCATTTTACCTTTATTCCTAATCCATCCTTTCTAATTGTGTCCAGACAAGCAGGAGCCACTATGCCTAAAAGTGTTCAGACTGGAAGATTCCCTGAAAGAAGAGGGGAACTTTCACTTCTGGGTGCTTACATCACTGAACTTAGACAGCTGTGACACTACCCACTGTGGTACCCAGAGTATCGTTGAAGCTTGGCCAGACACAGGCAGCCAAGCCTAGGCGCGATGTCTCTTCTTTAAGATGTGGGGGTAGGTGGTGTGAGCACCACTCACCCTCTATCTGTGAAGAAGCTCAGCGCAAGGGGCTTAACCTCCTTCATTGAGGTTGTTTGCTTGGATGCATCTATAAATCTAGGTCCTCAGGTAGACGATTGCAGTCTTTGTGCCAGAAATTTCTGCCCGTAGGAGTTGCTTTCCTCAATCTTCTTTCTGTTCTGTGCCTTTTTAGCAGCATTCGGATGAAGGCACTGTTTCAGCACGGGAGCGTATGGTTGTCCACTTGGTCTAAATGAAGGTTGACACCAGCAATAGGAAGGGAATGCAGTCAGAAGTTGGCACTCTGTTTTACATTGTGGTCGCACTTCATATCTCCTGCAACATGCTAGTGAAGTATTCTCAAACTCATCTCTCGCCTGCAAGGCCTAAGGACCCAGGTTCGATTCTCCAGGTCCCACGTAAGGGAGATGCATATGGTGGCACAGGCATCTGGAGTTCATTTTGCAGTGGCTAGAGGCCCTGGCGTGCCCATTCTCACTCTTACTCTATCTCCCCTCTCTGTCTCTAATAAATAAAAAAATAAAACTAATTAAAGAAAAAAGAAATAGTAGGTTCTTCCCTAGGACCCACATTCTCTCCAGCCATAGGCTTTTGATCTGGTTTTCAATATTGGACCTGTATTCCCTCCTGTGGAGTGGACCTCAAATCCAATCAGAGAGCTGTTGGTTATTCCTATAACTTGCATGCCACTATTGCACTGGAGGTCAGTATTGTAGAATTCAGAATTCACCACTGGGTGCTATTGTTGATGACTTTTGTCTACCTGCAGTTTGACTATAACTTTCTAGCACTATGAAAACTAGCTAACAGAAAGAATACTTCTGCCTCAGCTCCATCTTTATTTCTCTATGTCCTGCACCCAATGAGTTTGCTGTCTTCAGCAACAGAGTCTTACCATTTAGTTGTGGTGGACAGGGATGGCATATTTTTAAAAGCTGATGCTGTATGAAGAAAAGTGGAAGCTAGAACCCCAGGTTCCGCTGTGGCGCTCTTTCATACGGAGAAGCTCATGTGGCGAGGATTTTTCAGGTGCTTTAGAACATAAATGGCAGCCGGGTGTGGTGATGCATACCTTTAATCCCAGCACTCGGGAGGCAGAGGTAGGAGGATCTCCATGAGTTCAAGGCCACCATGAGATGACATAGTGAGTTCCAGGTCAGCCTGGGCTAGAGTGAGACCCTACCTCGGAAAACCAAAAAAATAAAAATAAAAAAATAAATAGCTATTTATCAAACCCAAGTATACATATAATTAAGTAAAGTAGTACTGTCCAGCCATTCATGGTCTGTTTCTCCCTTGCCCAAGAGCAGCAACTTTCTGCTCTGCTGCATGTCCAAATAAGATTGTGTACTATTGTTTCTCAATTTATTAGTTTTAGTCATTTTATTGACTTCTGTCATGATACTCCAATTCTCATCCCCTTCACATTCCTTTAATTTAGACACTGTTGCAGTCAGGTTTGCCTTGCTGGCAGAAATCACCTGACCAAGAGCAGCTTTTTTGGGGAAAAAGGCTTTATTTTGGCTTACAGACTCGAGGGAAGCTCCATGAGGGCAGGGAAAATGATGGCATAAGCAGAGGGCAAACATCATCCCTGGCCAACATCAGATGGACAACAGCAACAGGAGAGTGTGCCAAACACTGGCAAGGGGACACTGGCTATAACACCCATAAGTCCACCACCCCAACAATACACTGCCTCAGGAGGGGTTAATTCCCAAATCTCCATCAGCTGGCAACCTAGCATTCCAAACACCTAAGTTTATGGGGACACCTGAATCAAAGCACCCCAGACAGTATTTTTTAGAGTCTTATTATTCTAGCTTTACTAGTTCTGTGTGGGTGCAAGTAGCAAATTATGAGTACATTTTCCTTTCTTGTACAACTCTGAATATTCTACAGAATTAGTAATAAGATGTAATTGCTTGTTAACCCAATTTCTCTAAGTGACTTTGAATGCTTATTGGTGCTTTTCCAAATCCCGAGATATGTCAAGCAGCCCCATCCACAGACCACCCCTTGAGAGCCCCGTGCCCTCCAGCTCTGGAATGCACTACTGTGACTGACCTACAGACCCAGCAGTATCGTGCAGTTCCACACGGGCTCCTGTCTCCTCCCTTCTTGTCCAGTACTACTTTGTATATATGACAGCATGCATAGCAAGGATCTACTTACAGTCCTTGCATGAAAGTGTTCCCTCTGCCTCCTCGGGTCTACTTGAGTAAGAGCTGTCAGCATTGGAAACTTTCACAGAATCTTATTATTTCTCCACTCTTTCTCTGGTGTAGCCTTCCCCAACCAGCCACCACTGGACTCCTGCATGTCAACTACTTCCCTCTGCAGAACTTTTCATCCCAGCATGCCCAAAGACCATTTCAATTTTCTAATAGCCACAATTTCAAAGACAAAAGAAAATAATTTTAGTAATGCATTTTATTTTATCCAGTATAGAAAAAAGCATTTTATCGTTTCAACCTTTAGTTAAGATAAAATTTATGAATGGGACATTTTTCTTAGTTTGGGGAATACAGTGTGTATTTCATGATCATAGCACGTCTCATGGGGATTTCCCACATGCTCTGTGCTCATTGGCCACATGAGATGGGGTACAAACTGGGGGCCCTGTCTTCATTCCCTCATGTCCTAAGAACCCCCATAATGATTATATGTGTGTGTGTGTGCGCGGGTGCATGTGTGTGTGCAAGTGTATGTGTAAGTGGAGGCCAGAGGACAAGCTCAGGAATGCCACCCACCTCCCTTGAGGTGAGGTTTTCTCATTAGCCTGGAGCTCACCAGGTACTTGAGACTGGCTGGCCATCAAGCCCCAGAGATCTCTCTGCCTCAGTTTCCCCAGGGCTGGCATTACAGGTGTGTTCCACCACTTCCAGCTCTTTTCTTTTCCTCATGGGTTTTGGGGATGTAACTCAGGTCCTCATGCTTACAAGGCAAGTATTTTACCATCTGAGCTATTTTTCCAGCTCCTGGTCCTTGATGGTGTCTTTGTAACACTCTGCGCTCATGCTTCATGGTAGACTGGAATCCTTCCAGAATCATGCATCCATCTCATCAAGACCACAGTGGTACTTGACTGGGCCTTGACTTCTCAATGCCATGGGCATTTTGGATTGCTATAGACCTACCTTCATCTGTGCTTATGAGGATGTTGAGTGGAGAAGACAGTCTTTAAGGACAAACATCTGGCAACTGACCCAAGGTCATGTTAATGCCCTTCAAAGTCAATCCTCAAGTCCCCACATGACCTGAGATGGGCCATGTATTCTTAAGTCCTAGAGAATTTGCCTCTTCCACATTTCCTGTTGAGGGACCAGCAATTCCTGGAAGAGGTAGCTTTGTGCTCAAGTTCTAAGTTCTTTTTTTAAAAAAAACTCCAAATGCATGCACCTCATGCATCTGGCTTTATGTGGGTACTGGGGAATTGAACCCAAGTCATTAGGCTTTGCAGGCAAGCATCTTAACCACTAAGCCATCTCTCCAGCCCTGAAGTTCTAAGTTCTAAATAATCCCTCTACCTTCCATCTGGACCAAAACATTCCTGCACAGCAATCCATCCCATCCCCTCATCCTACAAAGCTAGTCAAAGACAAAAGCTCACATCCAACCCTCCAGTAATACTCTTGGATGTAAAATTCCCACTTAATGATATTCAACTGCAATTTTACTCCATCCTGGTTTTTAGCTGGGAACCTATTTTCCTTTTTTAATTAATTTATCTGCAAGCACACAGAGAGAGGAGAGAGCCAGACAGAGAACAGATGCATCAGGGCCTCCAGCTGCTGCAAATGAACTCCAGACATGTGCACCACTTTGCACATCTGGCTTTACATGGGTACTGGGGAATTGAACCAGGGTCCTTAGGCTTTGCAGGTAGTCCTTAACCACTGAGCCATCTTTCCAGCCCCTTGTTTTCCTCTTTTTTTCTGCCTGCCTTCTTCAATGACCTCCTTGCTTTCAGAGTTGACAACATGCTCATGAATTTCCAACCCTTAGTATGTTTCTTGCTAGGAGCCAGCAAATTCTCAATTAACAAGCGTTAATGAATTTGGGCTCCACTAATTTGCATGACAGGATCACTGAGTCAGAAACTGGCCTACTGTAGCCTTCACCAAGAAAGGGCTGGATAATCATTTGACTGTTGTAAACATGGCAGAGACTGGGTAAATACATTTTCAGGGCATGGAACTATGATGATTGTTTGCATACATGGAAATGCTTCTTGTTGTTTCCTACAGGCTGACTCAGAGACTTCAGTGTATCTCATCTTTGACTTTTCGGAGTGCATTTACTTTCCCCTTTTTTTTCCTCTAGGGTTTTGTGTTATTGCTGCAGTCACATTTGCCTGACATTGAATTCTCTACATGCATGCCCCTTGCAGGCCACGCTGATCTGAAAATGAGTAAATTTATCTTGTCTCTTAAAAACCCCATGGACCTTGTATTTCACTAGTACTACAGTGTTAGATTCTATATGTAGCAGCTGATTCTGGGTAGAAAGACTCCAAAAAGAGGTAAAAGACTTTCTGAATCACAGAGCAAAACCTTGCTGTGAATTTCCTAAAAATAAAGACGGCACAGAGGAAATGAATATCCCAAACGTAGAAACTGAGATATTTGGCATAAATGTTCTGGCTTCTAGAGAAAGGGCAGGATGCGAAGTATATATTCTAGTGGAAGCAAAGGCCTGAAAGCTGCTGATGTGAACATGTTCTGTGAGGCTGTCCCATGTGAGGGACCCTGCTGTTACCTTTGAATTAATTGTCAGGAGATAAATTAATACAAGAATATGGCTTTTAAGGGTTAGTGTAATTTTTTAATTACCATCTGGAAATAATTATTTCAGAACAAGTTTTTTCAAGTCTGGAGTTCTGATAAATTGTTCCTACTTCTTCCTGCACCTCCTTTAGCAGAGCTTGTAATTATTTTCACACATTTCATAAATATTAAGTAACTAGGAAGTGGGTTTGTTATTTTGTAGAGCTGATATTTTTAGCGTGCATCAAAAAATGTGGCATTAAGCTGAGGTAGGAGGAACTCTGGAGGTCCAGGCCAGCCTGGGCTACAGAGTGAATTCCAAGTCAGCTGGGGCTATCAACAGACCCTGCCTCAAAAAATATTTTTGCCAGGCATGGTGGCATGCGCCTTTAATCCCAGCACTCAGGAGGCAGAGGTAGGAGGATCGCTGAGAGTTCGAGGCCACCCTGAGACTACATAGTTAATTCCAGGTCAGCCTGGACCAGAGTGAGACCCTACCTTGCAAAAACCAAAATTTTTTTTTTTGAAACAGGGTCTCATGTATCCTAAGCTGGCCTTGAACTGGGTATGTATCCCAGGATGATCTTGAACTTCTGATCCTCCTGCCTTCACCCTTTGAGTGCAGGGATTATAAGTATGTACCACCATTGTTGTTTTAATAGTGCTGGGGATCAATTGAGGGCCTTGGGTAGGCTAGGCAAGAACTCTACCAATTGAGCTACATTCCCTCCCTTAAAACATTGTGTAACAGACAGCTTCAGGTTGGCTGAGATGAACTTCAGACCAGGCACAATTATGGAGGAAGGGATTTATTTATTGAAGCTTACAGATCCAGGGAAGTTCCTAATGGCAGAAGAAACTGGCCTGTCTTTTACAGGACCAGGCAGAGAGAGAGAAAGCCACATAGCACAGCACACCTCAGGAACTCCAACTAGGCACACTTTGCATATCTTTAGATTGAAATCCTAAACCTACCGCCACACCTTAAGATCCGCCCAGTAACTCTGCCTCCAGCCAGGTGGCTGCAGATGCAAACTACAAACTATAAAACACTGAATATATTGGGGGCCATGTATTCAAACTACCACACATTGCAAATTCAAAACTTTTTAAAAACATTTTACTTAATTGAGAGAGAGTGAGAGAAAGAGGCAGAGAGAGAGAGAGATTGGGTGCTCCAGAGCCTCTAGCCACTGCAAAAGAACTCTAGACACATACGCCACATTGCGCATCTGGCTTTATGTGAGTACTGCAGAATCGGACGCTGGTCCGTAGGCTTTGCAGGCAAATGCCTTAACCATGGAACCATCTCGCCAGCCCCAAATTCAGAACTTTTATATGACTTCTCAAATGGCCTGACTTGCTGTCATTTTACCTTTATTCCTAATCCATCCTTTCTAATTGTGTCCAGACAAGCAGGAGCCACTATGCCTAAAAGTGTTCAGACTGGAAGACTCCCTGAAAGAAGAGGGGAACTTTCACTTCTGGGTGCTTACATCACTGAACTTAGACAGCTGTGACACTACCCACTGTGGTACCCAGAGTATCGTTGAAGCTTGGCCAGACACAGGCAGCCAAGCCTAGGCGCGATGTCTCTTCTTTAAGATGTGGGGGTAGGTGTTGTGAGCACCACTCACCCTCTATCTGTGAAGAAGCTCAGCGCAAGGGGCTTAACCTCCTTCATTGAGGTTGTTTGCTTGGATGCATCTATAAATCTAGGTCCTCAGGTAGACGATTGCAGTCTTTGTGCCAGAAATTTCTGCCCGTAGGAGTTGCTTTCCTCAATCTTCTTTCTGTTCTGTGCCTTTTTAGCAGCATTCGGATGAAGGCACTGTTTCAGCACGGGAGCGTATGGTTGTCCACTTGGTCTAAATGAAGGTTGACACCAGCAATAGGAAGGGAATGCAGTCAGAAGTTGGCACTCTGTTTTACATTGTGGTCGCACTTCATATCTCCTGCAACATGCTAGTGAAGTATTCTCAAACTCATCTTTCAAGAAAGGACAGGATGGCCGAGCGTGGTGGCGCACGCCTTTAATCCCAGCACTCGGGAGGCAGAGGTAGGAGGATCGCCGAGAGTTCGAGGCCACCCTGAGACTACATAGTTAATTCCAGGTCAGCCTGGACCAGAGTGAGACCCTACCTCGCAAAACCAAAAAAAAAAAAAAAAAAAGAAAGAAAGAAAGAAAGAAAGAAAGAAAGGAAAGAAAGAAAGAAAGAAAGGAAGGAAGGAAGGACAGGATGGCACAACATGAGTCTGACTTCTTGTTTTCCCATTATGAAAGTATCCATGGCAAAAAAGGACTTTGCTGGTGGGATTAAGGGAAGGTTCTTGAGGTGGAGAGGACAATGCTAGATGATCCAGGCAGGCTCACAGCACAGTGTTATCACAAAGGTCCTTATTTGAGAGTGGCAGGAGAGTGGTGATATGAGGGTAGAATCAGAGGTCACAGTCAAAGAGATGAAGTTAGAAGAAGGGGGTGGTGTGGTGGTGCATGGCTGAAATCCTAGCACTTGGGAGGTGGAGGCAGGAAGATCAGCAGTATTACATAGCTGAGTTTAAGGCCATCCTGGGCTACAAGAGTCTGTTTCAAAGAAAGCAAGGGGTAGGGGATATCTTGGCATTTGAAAGCACTTGCTCCACAAGCCTGTGGACCCAAATTTGATCTCCAGGACCCACGTAAAACAGCCAACACAGGGCTGGAGAGATGGGTCTGCAGTTACAGACACTTGCTTACAAAGCGTACTGGTCCAGGGCTTAATTCCTCAGTACCCACATAAAGCCAGATGTGCAAAGTGGCACATGTGTTTGGAGTTCCCTTTGCAGTGGCAAGAGGTCCTGGTACAGCCATATTCAGTCTCTCTCTCTCTCTTTCTCTCTCTCAAATAAATAAATAAATAAATATTTTTTAAAAGCCTGACACAAAGTGGCCCACAGGTCTGTAATCCAAACAAATGTCTCTATGGCAGTGGAAGGTGGAGCCATGAGAATCAATCCTGAAGCTCAAGGGCCAGCTAGACTGGCCTTCCCAGTAACAAAACACCAAGAGAGACCCTGTTTCAAAAAAGGTGAAAAGGAGAGGACACTCAGGTTGTCTTCTGACACACACACACACACACACACACACACACACACACACACTCGCATCTATATGTGCACAAATAATTTCTTTTTTAAAAGCGAGGGCTGGGGAGATGGTTCAGTGGTTAAAGGTGCTTGCTGGCAAAGCCTAACATCCTGGGTTCAGTTCCCCAGTACCTACGTAAAGCCAAATGCACAAAGTAGTACAGGAATCTGGAGTTCATTTGCAGTAGCAAGAGGTCATGGTATGCCCATTAAACCTCCCCCCCCCACATTCTTTCTCTCTTTGCAAATAAATAAGTAAAAATATATCAAAAAATTGGACAAAAAAGGGGACCACAAACTAAGGAAGGCAGGCAGTAAATGGATAAGCAAGGAAGCAGGTTCTCTAGAACTTGCAGAAGAAACCGTCATGGAGGCCATTAAGAATGGAAGGTAGGAGCTGGACGGATGGCTTAGTGGTTAAGGCATTTGCCTGCAAAACCAAAGGACCCAGGTTTGATTTCCCAGGACCCACGTTAGCCAGATGCACAAGGGGGCGCATGTGTCTGGAGTTTGTTTGCAGAAGCTGGAGGCCCTGGTGTGTCCATTCATATTCTCTCTCTCCCCCCTCTGTCTCTGTCAAATAAATAAATAAAAATAAAATATTAAAAAAAGAATGGAAGGTAGGGGTCTAGGGAGGTGGCATAGTCAGTAAAATGTTTGCCACACAAGCATAAGGACCTGAGTGTGATCCCCAGCACCCATGGAAATGTGGCACATGCTGTAATCCCAGTGCCGGGGAGATGGAGACGGGAGGATCCCTCAGGCTTGCTCACTAGCAAAAAACAAAATGGAAGATTGCTTGAGGAAAACACCAGACATTGACCTCTGGCCTCCACACATATACACAGGAACATACATACACACACCATACACATTCAGAAAAGAAAAGGAAAAGGTCAGATTTCACACGTTCTCTGTCATAATGTGGATTGAAAAAAATCTCAAGTAGAATAACTACGAGTGATGGCTGGGAAGGACATGAGCGAGGGCAGATATCAGAAGGTTGGATAATGGGGACCGAAACGCAGATAAATGTAATAAGTTCTAATGTGAAGGCTATAGTTCACAATAAGCCATTATTATTATTATTTTTTATTGAGGCAGAGTCTCACTCAAGCCCAGGCTCTCCTGGAACTCTTATTTATAGCCCAAACTGGCCTCAAACTCAGGGCAATCCTCCTACCTCAGCCTTCTTACTGCTGGCATTATAGGAGTGAGTCACCACAAAAGGCTCCTTCATTTCATATTTTATGAATAAGTAGAAGAGAGGAGCTCAAAGACTCCAAATACAAAATAACTTGATGGAGTTTTAATTACTTCGCTTTAACCAGTACATGTTATATGCATGCACTGAAATACCACATAGTGCCCCATACTTATGAATTTCTTATTTTTTAGGTTGTAAGTAGAATAAAACAGTAGAACAGAGACCAGTTGCTTCTGCACCACTTCAGAGACTTCCTGCTTCACAAGATAAACTCCAGTTTTTCCTGCTGACTTGAGTGAAGAAGCAAACAGAAATCCTTGCCCCTGACTTTCAAACCTTGTTTAACCTTCACACACTATGTCAAGGGTTCCGAGTCTTCGATCTCCAACAGAAATGTTGAGATCTAAGGCAGCCCACAACTGGTGCTGCACCCAGATAAAGATAGTGAAATTCACCTACAGATGGACCATCAGTAACTTTAGCTTTTGCCAGGAGGAAATAGGTGAAGCCATGAAAAGTTCAATCTTTACCTCGGGAAAGAATGATAGATTGAAATGGCGTTTGCGAGTAAACCCCAAAGGGATAGATGAAAACAGCAAAGATTACTTGTCAGTCTACCTGTTATTGGTCAGCGGTCCCAAGGATGAAGTCCGAGCCAAATTTAGATTTTCCATCTTGAATGCTCAGGGTGAGCACAGCAAAGGTATGGAGAGTCACCGAGCTTGTAAGTTTGTGCAAGGCAAAGATTGGGGATTCAGGAAATTCATCCATCGAGATGTCCTCTTGGATGAGGCCAATGGGCTGATCCCTGACGACAGGCTCACTTTATTCTGTGAAGTGAACATGGTGCAAGATTACATCATTACCACCAGTCAGAATTACTTCGACAAGGTGTATGTCCCCAAGTGCCAGCTGGCCGATGACATTGGAGGTATGTGGGAGAATTCTCGGTTCACAGACTGCTGTCTAAGTGTGGCCGGGCAAGAATTTCAGGCTCACAAAGCAGTTTTAGCATCTCGCTCACTAATGTTTGGCTCCATGATTGAGCATGCAATGGAAAAGGGTGAGCAGATTCAGCTTGAAATCAATGACATGGAGCTTAACGTCTTCAAGGAAATGATGTGCTACATTTACACAGGGAGGGCTCCGAACCTCCACAAAATGGCTGAAGATTTGCTGGTGGCGGCCGAGAAGTATGACCTGGAGCGTTTGAAGGCCATGTGTGAGGAGGCTCTCTATAGAAAGCTGTCCGTGGAGAAGGCTGCAGAATTGCTCATCCTGGCTGACCTCTATAACGCAGGGCAGTTGAAAAAACAGGCGCTGAATTTCATCAGCTTTCATGCTTCAGAGATCGTGATGAGCTCGGGATGGAAGTTAGTGGTGGACTCGTATCCCCACTTGGTTACTGAAGCGTACAAACTCCTGACTCCAACAATGCGCCTCTTCCTGGAGCCTCCACGGAAGTACCGGAAGAAATCCCATGACACTGGCTAGACAGCCTCAGGCTGATGGCAGAGACTGCAGAGTGGCCCCCGATTGTTGAAAGAACACTAACTTACTTAGGGAAATGGGAGAAGGAGTAGAGGGGCAGGGGAAAGGAAGGATCTTGTTGGCATGTCACCCTTTGGCCTGGCCAGGTTTAAGAGTGGGATTCAGTTTAGTTGTTTACCTCAAGGACATGCCTGCGGTGGGTGGTGCTTAGAAGAAACCTTCCGGATTTAACTGAGCAGAACAAACCTCAAGGTGCCTGGACTTAAAAAGAGGACCAAAAAAATTTAGTTTTATTAATGGAGCGAAAGGGGAAGAAGAATGTTTCAAAAATCAGGTTATGGGTTCTAGTAGTTTTATGTTGAAATGTTAAATCTTTCCTGTTGTGCTAAACCTCTGATGTTTGTGAAAATTTCTTGCTGTTATGGTTGATGTGTATTTTTTGTAAAAGTAGAATACATCCTTTTTTCTAGTGTGTCTTTTTGATTGTCATCTTTGCAATTGTTTTTTAAACTGTTTTTCATAATTTTCATATGTGAATATATTGTATTTTGATCATATATACTCCCATTACTCTCTCGTCCCTCTTCCTACACCATCTGAACCCCTACTTGCCCCCACTTCAGTGGCGACTCACCCTTCCCAGCACTCATTTATTGCCATTAACTCCTCAGGGAGCGTTAGGGCCTCACAAGCCCCTCCGTCATCCATGGAGGAATGTTGACTGAGCCTTACCTTACAGCTGCTATGCGTTCATGACTGCAAGGCCCAGGTCTTGTCCAGACAACAGAGGTTCATAGAACTCCTCCCCATACTCCAGCTTGTACATTCTTACTGTTTTTGTGGTAGAGTCTCGCTCTAGCCCAGGCTAACCTGGAATTCACTCTGTTGTCCCAAGATGGCCTAAAACAGCCATCCTCCTACCTGTGCCTCCTGACTGCTGGGATCAAAGGTGTATGCCACCACACCCAGACATCTCTTACATTCTTTACAAAAATATTTTATTATTATTTATTTGAGAGACAGAAAAAGATGCAGATAGAGAATGGGTGTGCCAGGGCCTCTAACCAATGAAAATGAATTCTAAATGCATGCGCCAACTTGTGCATCTGGCTTATGTGGGTACTGAGGAATTGAACCTGGGTCCTTTGCCTTTGAGAACAAGTACCTTAACCTCAAAGCCATCACTCCAGCCCAGCTCTCACATTCTTGCTCTCTTCTGCAGTGTTTCTTGAGCCTTGGAGGGGGTGATACAGATGTCTCATTTTGTGCTGAGCACTAAGCAGTCCCTTGTTTTCAGCACTCCTGGGTTTTGAATTTCCTCAAATAGTCCCCTTCAATTGCACAATGAAGTTTCCTGACCAAAGAGGAGAGCAGCACTAATAAATGGACGTAACTATTCAGAGAGCAAGTTGATAGCAATGTAGCCAAAAACAGTAGTAGCTTAATAGGGCTTATAACCTTCCCAGCCATAGGCTTTTGTCTTCATGAATTCTCTCCCATGGCGTTGGTGTTAATCAGAGAGCAGTTGGGTACTCAATGACAGTCATGCCACTATGGCCCCAGTGGGCACCTCTTTCCTGGCTGGACAGTTGTGTACTTTGCAGAGTCCACTGCTGGGTAAGCCAGTTGATTTTCTTCCCTCACCAGTCTGCATAGCACCGTCCAGCACTATGCCAGCTAGCAGCTACTCTCTGGAAGGTATCCTACCTCTGGCACTGGGATTTTCCTGAAACTACCTGTGGCTTCTGGGCAGAAAACATCCCTTTTTTTACACATATGCAGTGGTGTGTGTATGTGTGTGTGCAGATGCACATGCCCTGTGCAGGTGTGTGTGGAGGCCAGAGGAGGGTGTTGGATGTCTTCCTCTATTGCTAATTCACTTGTTGCCTTGAGATAAAGTCTCTACTGAACCAGAAGCTGCTGTTTTTCCAGTCCGACTGGCTGACCAGAAAACCCAGCCCTGCCCTATCAATTCTCTAGTCTCAGCTCCCCACTAGTCTGGGGTTACAGGTGAAATCTTTATTGGTGTTGAAAACCGGAAAAACCAATTTACCCAGAATTCATCATACTGTCTTGACAAGAACTAGGGTTCTCTCATTTTAGATATTTATATTTTCAAAACAAACAAACGAAACTTTGGAAGTTCTCCCCTGTAGGAAAGGGGGTTAATTAGGAGTAACAGGATTAGTTCCAGCGCAGGCAGAAAAGGTATTTTTGGGTTTTTGGCTTTTTTCTGATTTTATTTGTCTTCTCTTTCTGCTCCCATTTTCTTTATTTTTAAAAGAGATTTATTTGGGGCTGGGGATATGGCTTAGCAGTTAAGGCGCTTGCCTGCAAAGCCAGAGGATCCAGGTTCAATTTCCCAGGACCCACGTTAGCCAGATGCACAAGGTGGCGCATGCACCTGGAATTTGTTTGCAACGGCTGGAGGCCGTAGCATGCCCAGCCTCTATCCAACCCTCTCTCTCGCTCGCTCGCTCAAATAAATACATAAAAATGAAATATTTTTTAAAAGGTACTTATTTGGTGTGAGTGTGGGCACATATGTGCAAAAGTGAGTGTGAAAGTCAGAGGACAACTTTTGGGTCAGTTCTTGTCTTCCTCCGTATTTGAGGCAGGGTCTCTTGTTATTCACTGTTCCACTTACTAGCTTCTGGAAAAAAAATCCTGCCCCCCACCTCCCTTCTCACCACAGGTGCACTGGAATGACAAAAGTCTGTTACTGGAGAGATGGCTTAGTGGTTAAGGCGCCTGCCTGCTAAGCCTAAGAATGCCCATTACATTCTCCAGGTCCCACGTTTAGCCAGACGTAAAGTGACGCAAGGGCGCAATGCCGCACTTGCCCACAAGGGGACGCACATGTCTGGAGTTCATTCAGTGTCTGAGAGGCCACTGGCGTGCCCATTCTCTCTCTCTCTGCCTCTTCTCTCCTCTCTCTCTCTCTCTCTCTCTTTCTTCAAAAACAAAAATAAAGCCTGTCACAACTTCTGGCTCATAGGTGGGGTCTGGAGATCTGAACCCAGGTACTCAGAGTTGCTCAGAAAGCCCTTTACCCAATGAGCCATCTCTCTAGCCTCCCCTCCCATTTTCTTAAAAAAAAAATAATAAAAAGAACAAACTCCTGGCGACCCACCCATTCTCTCTATCAGCCTCCCTCTCTCATAAATAAATAAATAAATAAATAAATAAATAAATAAATAAATAAATAAAAATATTTTTAAAATATTAAAGAGAGAAGCAAAATTAATTATTATTGCTATGTGGAAAAATTTCCAGCCCAGATTGCCCAGCTATGTGTAGCTGACTTGTTGCCTACAATGGAGCCTGTCCTATTACTTCTGAAATTATCACACAGCCACAGCACACCCCCATAAACTTAAAAAAATAAGATAATAAGCAGGGTGTATTGGCACATGCCTTTAATCTCAGTACTGGAGAGGATCGCTTCAAATTTCAGACTAATCTGGGCTGCATAATGATTCACTGTCTTTAAAAAACCATAGATGCTGGAGAGATGGCTTAGTGATAAGGTGCATGCCTATGAAGCCTAAGGTCCGTGGTTCGATTCTCCTGATCCCATGTAAGCCAGATTCATATGGTGGTGCATGTGTCTGGAGTTCATTTGCAGTAGCTAGAGGCCCTGGCGTGCCCATTCTCTTTCTCTCAATTAAATAAATTAAATAAATAAATAAATAAATAAAATATTTAAATTTTTTTTAAAAAGCCGGGCGTGGTGGTGCACGCCTTTAATCCCAACACTCAGGAGGCAGAGGTAGGAGGATCGCTGAGAGTTTGAGGCCACCCTGAGACTACATAGTTAATTCCAGGTCAGCCTGGACTAGAGTGAAACCCTACCTCAAAAAAAATCAAAAAAATTTTTTTTAAGACCAAATAAATAAATAACCTACCTTATGGACTGGAGAGATGGCTCAGCAGTTAAGGCATTTGCCTACAAAACCTAACGACTCACGTTTGACTCCCCAGTACCCACACAAAGCCAGATGCACATAGTAATGTATGTATCTGGAGTTCATTTGCAGCAGCTGGAGGCCTTGGTGTGCCCATTCTCTCTGTCTCTCTCCTATCTCTCTCTGCTTGCCAATAAAAAGAAAATTGAAAAAAGCAAGCCAACAAAAGGTGTTATGAAAAAAAAATTATTGTTCAGAAATTTAGTTCCATAGCACTTTGTATAGGCAATTTTCAGCCTGGGATGATGATGTGTCCATTGGCTAATGTCATTGTTGGTTGTCACAATATAAGGAGAGAAGTAAGATTGACATTTCATGCGTGGACTGCAGGGATGCTACTCAGTTAGCATCCTTCAGTGCACATGTCAATCAAGAACCTTCAATGCCTATTTCCATCTCCTGCAATAAAGAGTGGTCTGGTCTCAAAGGTTCAAGAAGTCACCCTAAAACCTTTGAAGACATGCCTTTTAATGTCTTGCACCTTTGACTACATTCCTTCAAAATCTCCAACAAATTCTGGCGCATTAATGTCATACAAAAAATCAAATCAGGCTGGAGCAATGGCTTAGCAGTTAAGGCACTTGCCTGCAAAGCCAAAAGACCAAGGTTCAATTCCCTAGGACTCATGTAAGCCAAATGCACAAGGTGGTACATGCGTCTTGAGTTCATTTGTGGTGACTGGAGGCCCTGGCGTGCCCATTCTCTCTCTCTCTCCTCTCTTTCAGTCAAAAAATAAAAATATTTAAAAAGAGGTAAAAAAAAAAAAACTTTGCTGGGCATGGTGGCGCATGCCTTTAATCCCAATACTCTGGAGACAGAGGTAGGAGGATCGCTGTGAGTTTGAGGCTACCCTGAAACTACATAGAGAATTCCAGGTCAGCCTAAACTAGATTGAGACTGTACCTCGGAAAAACAAAACAAAACAACAACAAAAAAAATACTTTGAGTGATGGAACAATTTTTGGTCACAAACAACTTCTCTCAGCCTCACACTCTGCTCTCAATTATTTTTTTTTGTGTGGTATGCATGCACATGTGTTTGTGTTCATGTCTGAGCAAGTGTATGTATGTGTGAGTGTGCATGTACATGTGTGTGTGTATGTGTGGTGACCAGAGGACAATATTGGGTGTCTTCCTCCATTGCTCTCCACCTTACTTTTTAAAATATTTATTTGAGCCGGGCGTGGTGGCGCACGCCTTTAATCCCAGCACTCGGGAGGCAGAGGTAGGAGGATCACCGAGAGTTTGAGGCCACCCTGAGACTACATAGTGATTTCCAGGTCAGCCTGGACCAGAGTGAGACCCTACCTCGAAAAACCAAAAAAAAAAAAAAAAAAAAATATATATATATATATATATATATATATATATATATTTGAAAGAGAGAGAGAGAGAGAGAATGGGCTCTCCAGGGTCCCCTGTTGCTGCAAACAAACTCGAGACACATGCACTACTGTGTGCACCTGGCTTTATGTGGGTACTGGGGCATCAAACCCAGGCTGGCAGGTTTTGCAAGCAAGCACCTTTAACCACTGAGCAATCTCTCCAGCCCGTCACCTTATTTTATTTTATTTTATTTTATTTTATTTTATTTTATTTTATTTTATTTTATTTTATTTTATTTTATTTTATTTTTTGGTTTTTCAAGGTAGGGTCTCACTCTGGCTCAGGCTGACCTGGAATTCACTCTGTAGTCTCAGGGTGGCCTCGAACTCTCAGTGATCCTCCTACCTCTGCCTCCCGAGTGCTGGGATTAAAGGCGTGTGCCACCACACCCGGCTCCTCCACCTTATTTTTTTAGACAGGTCTCACTGACCCTAGAGGCCCAACTAGCTAGCCAATGAGCCCCAGGAGTCCTGTCTGGGATTGCAGAAACATGTTTGGCTTTTGTGTGAGTGCAGAGGATCTGAACTCGGGTCCACGTGCTTGAGGGGCATGTACGTTACCCAGTGCGCCATCTCCCTAGCCGTAGGGTTGTATGGCACCTTCTCTCCTCTTGAGAATGGGAGTTCTCGGAAAACAGTCTCTCCAGCTGCTCCTCCGCCTGAATGTGATGCTGGATTTTGCAGTGGGAGAAGGAAGCTAAAAAACAGTTAAGCTCTAAAAGCTTGGCTCCCTGTCCCCATACTTAAGCAAACAGGAAAATGAAGCAAGCATGTGACTCAATGTGCATTATGAGATGAACAACACGGGCACTTTGTTGGCCCCCAAATTGAAATGTGCATGTTTATATTTAGCACGATTTTTGAAAGTTTTGTTAATCAAGACATGTCATCATTCCCCAAACCACAGTTGTGTGTGAAACAGAACAATTCTCTTTCAAGGCTCAGTAAGTCAGGGAATGTGCCCTTCCGGAGAACAGAGACCACGTATGTCACAGATGGCAGGCTGAGTCCTTGGGGGGTGTGATCAGTGACCCACAATTGATATTGCTCCTTTACTAGTAAGGAGGGTGCTAGAAAAGCTTCCTATTTGACTTAAAGGTGAAATTAAGTTCTGTAGGACATTTGATTTTGTGCAAGGCAGCATTTTCCTCAGGATCTGTATCTTGTCAGAAACCATGATATTAACATAAAAAATAAAAATAGAATTCCAGAAAAGGAGTTCAATTTTACATGTTGTAGTAGTTTTAATGGATGGCCCTGAATATATTTAGGATTTTATTAAAATTTGTCATTTAGATCTGCAGCAACCTTGGCTGGAGGAGGTGTCATTGTGGGCTGATCCTAGGGTCCAGCACTAAGGTGTGGGGGTGCATTTGGAATTCCAGTCTAAACATATGCAAAGTGCCTGAGCTTTGCCTGGAGTTCCTAAATGTGCTTTCTTTCTTTTGGGTGGTAGCTCTTCTCTCTCTGTGTCTGCACCTATGAAAGCAGGCCAGCTTCTTCTGCCATTACGGAACTTCCCCTGCTTGAATAAATCCCTTTCTCCCATAACTGCACCGGGTCTGGAGGTTCATCCCAGTGATGTGTGGCTGTCTACTATACATGTATTTGTAGATGATGTAATGTACTTTCATTCACATTTGCTCTTTGACCCTCGGGCAAGCAAGCTAATTTTGTAAGAAAAAGAAAATCTCATTATCTCCATTTTAGTGATAAAGTGAGGTGTGTGTATGCGTGCCCATGGAGGCCAGAGGACAAACTTAGGTGTACTTCAGGAACCTGCTTATTATTTATGAAAGTCTTTCATAGCCGAGAGCTCACCAAGTAGGCTAGACTGGCTGGCCAGAAAGCCCCATGGAGATGCCTGTCTCAGCTTCCTTGGGCTGAGATGACAAGCTAACAAGCACACACCACCACCCCTGACATGTTTATGTGGGTCTGGGTATCAAGCTTGAGTCTTCATGCTTGCAAGGTAAGCACTTTATGGACTGAGCTATCTCCTTAGACTTCTAAAATGATATTTAAAAAAATATATTGTTTTTTTTTGAGGTAGGGTCTCATTCTAGCTCAGGCTGACCTGGAATTCACTATGTAGTCTCAGGGTGGCCTCGAACTCATGGCGATCCTCCTACCTCTGCCTCCCAAGTGCTGGGATTAAAGACATGCGCCACCACGCCCGGCATATTGTATTATTTTTTATTTATTTGTTTATGACACACAGAGAGAGCATGGGCACACCAGGGCTTCCAGTCACTGTAAATGAATTCCAGATGCATACACCACTATGCATGTGCATCTAGCTTATGTGGGTACTGGGGAATCAGACCTGTATCCGTAGGCTTTACAGACAAGTACCTTAATTGCTAAGCCATCTCTCCAGGCCCTAAAATGAGATTTTTAAGTACCTAATTAACTCATAAAAATCATGCAGTTGGCGAATATAATAACCTGATCTTTGAAAAGGTATCCTTGTGTGACTGAAATTTTGAAGAGTAACCACAGGTGTTGGTGAGGGTGTGGAGAAGCTGTATCTCCCGTTCACAGTTTGGAGAATGGTATGCTATTTTATTGGATTATTTTATCATTTCACAAAATTTATTTCTTAAAATTTAAACCTATGCCTACAGTAGGTTCCAGCCATTTCAGTTTTAGGCATCAATCTAAGAGATATGAAAACATCTGCCCATACAAACACTTGTAAACAAATACACAGGTAGAGCCGGGCGTGGTGGCTCATGCCTTTAATCCCAGCACTTGGGAGGCAGAGGTAGGAGGATCACCATGAGTTTGAGGCCACCCTGAGACTACATAGCTAATTCCAGGTCAGCCTGAGCTAGAGTGAGACCCTACCTTGAAAAACAAACAAACAAACAAACAAAAATACACAGGTAGCTTTCTTAGTAGTAGTCAAGCACTGTAAAAAACTATAAACAACTTAAATGCCCATCAACAAATGAGTAAATAAATGATGCCGAGTGTGGTGGTTCACGCCTTTAATCCCAGCACTCGGGAAACAGAGGTGGAAGGATTGCTGTGAGTTTGAGGCCAGCCTGGGACTACATAGTGAATTCCAAGTCATCCTGGGCTAGAGTGAGACCCTACCTTGAAAAAAACAAAATACAAAAAAAAGGTGATGTAAACTACAATGGAACATGACCCAGACTGATGAGTATGTGAAAAGTATATGTGTATCTCGAAATTATCAAACGAAAGATAAGAAAGAAAGTAAACAAAAAGAACACAGAGGCTGGGAAGAACACTTAGCAGTTCAAGGTGCTCACGTGCAAAGCCTGCTGGCCTGAGTTCAGTTCCCAAGCCACCCACATAGCCAGACACAAAGGGTGGCACACAACTTTGGCATTTATCTGCAGTGGCCTGTGCACGCGCACACACACACACATGAAAATAAATATTTGTTGAAAAGAACACAGTCACAAAACTCCATTTATGTAAATGTTGTCTTTTTCTTTTCTTCCTTCTTTGGTACCATACTGGGGACAGAACCCAGGGCATTGTGCATGCTCAGCAAATACTCTAACATTTAATAAAATGTGGCATGAATAGATAAGCGGGTACTTGGGAACAGACCAATGGGGGAAAGCTGGAAAGAGGAATTACAACTACATTGTAGACAGAATAATACCGCCCCCATCCACCTTCTAACCCACAGAACCTGTAATAGGTTACTGTGTTAGTCAGCTTTCTGTGGCTATGACAAAATGCCTATGGGAGGAAATGTTTATTTTGGCTCATAGTTTCAGAGGTTTCAGTCTAGCTATTCACTTCATGGTGGCCAGGAATGAGACACAGACAGACAGATATAGAAGGCACCAGGGTCTCAATAGTCCCTTCAAGGGCATACCCCCCAGTGACATGCCTTCCTCCCACTAGGCCCCACCTCTGAAAGGTTCCACCACCTCCCAGTTATACCACAGGCTGGTGTTCAAACGTCTCACACACAGGCCTTTGGATATCCAAAGCATAGTCATTTGCACATGGCAAAAGGGAATTGAGGATGCACATGGAAGGAAATTTGCTCATCAGTTCACCTTAAAATGGAGGCAGGGATTATAACCAGGTTATTTGGGCAGTCTCTCTGTCTCTCTCCCTCTCTTTGTATGTGTGTGTGTTTGTGTGTGCGTGTGCCTTTCCCTCCACCTTATTTCATGTGGACCAGTCTAGCTGGCCTTTGGGCTTCCAGATTCTCCTGACCCCACCTCCCATTCTTCCATTGCCATAGAGACATTGGAAACACAGACACAAGAGCCACTTTGCAGCTTTACATGGGTGCTACGGAATTGAACTTGGGCGGGCAATCGTGCAAGCAAGTGCCTTTAACTGCTGAGCCATCTCCCCAGCCCTCATTCCCTGGTCTTTGACCTTGAGCTTTGCCATATGACTCATTTTGGCACAAACAGGTGTGCCAAACACCACATCAAAGCAGAAGTTTAAATACACATTCATTGAGGTTGGCATGCATTTGGCTTTGAGAAGCAGGCACTAGTTAAGATCTGGCTCCAGGTATGGGAAGAGTTCTTGGACCTGAGCCAAGTGTAATCTGGCAGAACTCAGCAAAGTGAGCTGATGCATGGCCTGCATTAATACTGGGAGCAAGGACTCAGTATTTACTGAGGGCTGAAGGACCAAACCTTCCCAGAAGCATTGGGAGACGCAGTACACAGGCACCAGTCTCCTTGGCACGCAGCAGGGCAGATGAGGCTGAAAATGGATGTGAGGATATGCATCAATCCACCCTTCCAGAAGAATGTGGTGGGAGAAACATAGGTCTATTTCATGAGGGGCTAAGGGAAAAAGACTTCTAGCTGAATGGACAAGAAAGATACCACAAACTGGCTGAGGCAAGGAAGGAGTTAAACAGAGAGCTCCCATTAGGAACAGCATGATGCCAAAATTTGCACTGCATCCATACCCTAGGGCTATGTAGAAAGGGGTCCCATGAGGGACTCTGAAATGCACTGCCAAGAAGTGGCAATGGGATCCCCCTTCCTGCAGATGGTCCTGCATACAAGAGCAACCCAGCTTTGACTTGTGAGAGTGTGCAGTACACCTGAGGCAGAGCTAAGGGACAGGGTGAGACAGTAGTGCCTTGTATGTTATAGCAGTGCCCCTCAAGAAACTTATCCCTATAAGACTTAGGTTATTCCATAACTCCTGTGAAAATTTCTTAAAGTCACTCTTGTAGCTCTCTGTAGATACCAGCCTGCATGCCCTAAATAAGTCTGCAACTCTGTGTCAGTATTCACAGCTGGGCATGTGGCTGTCCTCCCAGGAGATGTATGAGGGGAGGGGAAACTGAGGGTAATAACACCAGCACTTGCTGAGTTCAGCCATGCATCTGTCACCCTGTTGGTTTCTGTGTAGCTTATGACAGATTAAGATAAAAAGTGGAGGGCTGGGGCTGGAGAGATGGCTTAGTGGTGAAGGCGCCTGCCTCCAAAGCCTAAGAACGCCTATTCCAATCTCCAGGTCCCACGTTTAGCCAGATGTAGTGACACAAGAGCTCAATGCTACACTTGACCACAAGGGGGTGCACACATCTGGATTTTGTTCACAGCAGCTGAGAGGCTGCTGGCGCGCCCATCTCTATCTGTCTTCCTCTCCCTCTCTCTCTGTCTCTCTCCAAAAAAAAAAAAATTGGATTTTCTTAAGCTGGAGAGATGACTCAGCAGTTAAGACATTTGCCTGCTAAGCTTAACAAACTGAGTTCACTTCCCCAGTACCCGTGTAAAGCCAGATGCACAAAGTGGCACATGAATCTGGAGTTCATTTGCAGTGGCTAGATGCCCTGGCACACCTATCTTCTCTCTCTCTCTCTCTCTCTCCCTCTCTCTCTCTCTCTCTCTTCTTTCTGCTTCTATCTGCCTGCAAATGAATAAAGAAAATATCTTAAAAATAAATGGATTTTCTCATTTGTCGTGGTGGCATTCTAGCCTTACATTTTCTTGCCTTTTGAAATTAGAACTTATTGAGGAATGTGACTCTGTCATGTTGGAATCAAGGGCCTTCTGCAGGAGAAGCCGAGAGACAGGGGAACCCGGGTTCTAGAAGAGAGAGGCAGGGAAGGCTGCTGGAGAAGAATATCCATATGGAGGGGTTGACACAGGCAAGCCAGGGGTCCAGAAAAGCATTCCAGGCAGGAAGAAAAGAGAATGTCTGATTCCTGAGGAAGGATGGAGAGGGTAGAGGATGGATAAAGAACCTCAGAATACGTGAGACCCAGAGGGGCTAATGGCATACGGCTGAAATCTTTGTTCATTGCAAACACCTGAAAAGACTTGGCTCAGCTCAGGCCAGACAACTTTGGTCTTACTATCTCAGTTCCAGTCATATCTTCAACTGAGCCAGAGGGTCCACCCACATGGGTCAGGGCAATCTGCTTTACCTAGTCCACACTTCCAGTGTGAATGTCTCGCGGAAACACTCTGACAGTTCCACCCAGAATAATGTTTCAGTCCCTGCCCAAGCACCTCATGACCCACTCGAGCTGATACATAAAACTAACCTTCACACAAATCTACCAGGAGACAAATGTTCTGAGCCTGACACCATTTTCTATATTTTTATAAGATTTGTTTTAGGGGGCTGGAGAGATGGATCAGTGGATAAAGCTCCCACTGCGCAAGCCTGAGTGCCTGTGTTTGATCCTCCCCAGACTCTAAGTAAAAAGCAAGAGGGCATGGTGGGCTTCTATAATCCCAGCATGCTGACAGCGATATGGAAAGTAGAGACAGGAGAATTTTCCAGAAGTTCATACACTGCAACAGAGAACAATAACAGAGCCAAATCTCAACAGCAGAGTGAGATCCAGAGGGAGAAACCCTACCTCAGAAGATGAGGTAGCAAGGTGAGAACTGGCCTGAATATTGTCCCCTAACCTCCACACGTGAGCTGTGGCACATATGCACCCACACTTTCACATGTGTACACTCAAACACACACCTGAGCACAAAAACTATTGTTTGGGGGGCTGGAGAGGTGGCTCAGTGGGTACGACATTTGCTGCACAAGCGACTTCAGTCTCCTGCACCTGTGTATACCCGGATGTGGTGGCATATACTTGTAATTCCAGTGCTGGGGAGATGAAGACAAGAAGATGCCTGAGGCTCACTGGCTAGCGAGACTACCCAAATCAGTAAGCTCTAGGTTCAATGATCAACTGTGTCTCAAAAAATAAGGTGGATGGGCTGGAGAGAAGGCTTAGCCGTTAAGGCACTTGCCTGCAAAGCCTAAGGACCCAGGTTTGATTCCCCAGGACCGATGTAAGACAGATGCACAAGGTGGCACGTGCATCTGGAGTTCACTTGCAGTGGCTAGAGGCCCTGGTATGCCCATTCTCTCTCTACTTTATCTGCCTCTTTCTCTCTCTCAAATAAATAAATAAAATATTTTAAATATATCTAAGGCCTTACGATGGACACCTGTGTGAGAGGATGACTGGTTTGGTTGCTGTTTGACAACTGGTCTGGGTTTTGGGGAAACATGGTATAGTGTCTGAGGGCACAAAGGCTGTATACTGGAGTTGTGTTGCAGGACAGCCCCCCCTCCACAGTCCCCAGCAGGGCATATAGTGCTGTGGATCTGGTCTCCCTGGAAGGCCTGGCTAACCCCTCCTCCACGCTCAATAAAAATTTTAAAAGTAAGGTGGAGAGCTGGAGAGATTGCTCAGTGGTTAAGGTGCTTGACTGTAAAACCTAACGACCTGGGTTCAATTCCCCAGTACCACGTAAAGCCAGGTGCACAAAGTGGTACATGCGTCTACAGTTTGCTTGCCATGGTGGGAGTTCCTGGTGTGCCCATTCTCTCTGTTTCTCTTCTCTCTCTCTGCTTGAAAATTAATTAATTAATTAATTAATATTTATAATTAAGGTGGAGAGCAATTGAAGAAAATACCTGATGTCTATCTCTGGCCTTTGCATGCATGTGCACACATGTGCACTCACACACATACAAACATACTTACATGCAGGCATAACACATACACACATAAAAGAAAAAGATGTTTTAGATGCTGGCTTGAAAAGAACAAAATGTTTGGCGTTTGGGGGAAGGGGTGCTGATTAAAGGTGCTTGCTTGCAAAGTTCAAGTCCTCAGCTACACGTGTAAAGCGAGGTGGGCATTTGTTTGTAGTGGCAAAAGACCCTGGCATGCCCATACACACATATGAATGAATAAATAAATAAATTAAAAAGTCAAGGTGAGCCGGGCGTGGTAGCGCATGCCTTTAATCCCAGCACTCGGGAGGCAGAGGTAGGAGGATTGCCGTGAGTTCGAGGCCACCCTGAGACTACATAGTTAATTCCAGGTCAGCCTGGACCAGAGTGAGACCTACCTTGCAAAAAAAAAAAAAAAAGTCAAGGTGTTTTTTTGCATGGCTTTACTGAAAAGGGAGAATTCAGTCAGCGAAAATTCAGACAGTCAATGTCCTGGAGGATGGCCTTTATTAAATTATTAAATATTTACAATTATAGTGTATAAAATAACAGGCTGATGATGGCTTTTTTTTTTTTTTGGTTTTTCAAGGTAGGGTCTCACTCTAGCTCAGGCTGACCTGGAATTCACTATGTAGTCTCAGGGTGGCCTTGAACTCAAGGCGATCCTCCTACCTCTGCCTCCCGAGTGCTAGGATTAAAGGTGTGCGCCACCACGCCCGGCTGATGATGGCATTTTTATACATGGGTATTATTATACTTTGTTCATATTTACACACACACACCATCCTCCCTTGATGCCCCTTCCTCAACATTACACTCTAGCGCTTGTTGGAAGCTATTCTATTCTAACAGCAACAAAGTCCATTATAAGTTCATTTATTGAAACCCCAATTCTAGACTTCTAGCAGGTCCCCACCACAACATGAGGAGGTCTTGTGCAGGTAACCACGTCTGCTATGAGTTCATGAGAACAATGGCCATGCCATGCCCACGCTCGAGTTTCACAGCACTCCTCCTCATCCTCTGGCTCATACATTCTTTCCATCCTTTTTTTTTTTTTTTTTTTTTTTTGGTTTTGCGAGGTAGGGTCTCACTCTGGCCCAGGCTGACCTGGAATTAACTATGTAGTCTCAGGGTGGCCTTGAACTCACAGCAATCCTCCTACCTCTGCCTTCCGCGTGCTGGGATTAAAGGCATGCGCCACCACGCCTGGCCACCCCCTTTTTTAACAGCAACACAGTTCATTATAAATTTATTCAGTTATCTCAACCTCAATCCCAGACTTCTAGCAGGTCCCATCCACAACCTGACATCTTTAGAGAACAATGAGTCCTAATTGCCCAGGAAGGAATGAGTATCTGCTACACAGGCTTCTAATAGCATCAATTATGACATAGTGTTAGATGGCCCTGTCCTTCCCAAGGAAGAAATTACATCTTTAGTGTTTGGGGGAGTTTGTTTTTTGAGGACTGAACTGAGAGTCTTGTGCATGCTAGGAAAATTCTCCAATCAGTGAGCTATGTTCCCAGGCCTCTCTTTTTAAAAAAAAAATTATTGTAGAGAAAAAGAGAAAGAGAGAGACAGAGAGAGAATTGGTGTGCCAGGGCCTCAGCCACTGCAATCGAACTCCAAATGCTTGTACCACCTAGTGGGCATGTGTGATCTTGCGCTTGCCTCACTTTTGTGTGTCTGGCTAAAGGGATCTGAAGAGTAGAATATGGGTCCTTAGGCTTCACAGGCAAGCGCCTTAACTGCTAAGCCATCTCTCTAGTCCCCCAGCCCTCTTTTTTTCGAGGTAGGGTCTCACTCTAGCCCAGATTAACCTAGAAATAACTATGTAGTCTCAGGCTGGCCTTGAACTCATAATGATCCTCCTACACCTGCCTCCCGAGTGCTGGAATTAAAGGTATGTGCCACCATGCCCAGCAGACCAACCCTCTTTTTATTTCCTTTGAGACAGGCTCTTACTAAGTTGCCCAGTCTGGCCTTGCACTTGCTCTGTAGCCCAGGTTAGGCATTGAACTTGCAGTCCTTCTGCCTCTAGAAAGCATGCACCTGGCCTGGCAGGGGTTTTAAGATTTCCTCAACAGTTACCTAAGTGCGTAGTTTAACATTGGTTAAATACATACATTATTAATAATACACCAATAGTAATTTACACAGCATAAAGACTCACAAAGTGTGCACTCTGGAGGCTGGGGCAGGAGGATCACAGTGAAGTCAAGGCCAGCCTAGGCTATAGAGTGAGTTCCAGGTCAGCTTGGGCTAGAGTGCAACCCTGCCTCAAAACAAAAACAAAACAAAAAGGATCATTGTTGAGAGCTGGGCGTGGTAGCACACGCCTTTAATCCCAGCACTCGGGAGGCAGAGGTAGGAGGATTGCCCTGAGTTGGAGGCCAGCTTGAGACTACATTGTTAATTCCAAATCAGCCTGGACTAGAACAAGACCCTACCTCAAAAAAAAAAAAAAAAAAAGAATCAAAGCCGGGCGTGGTGGCGCACACCTTTAATCCCAGCACTTGGGAGGTAGAGGTAGGAGGATTGCCAAGAGTTTGAGGCTACCCTGAGACTACATAGTTAATTCCAGGTCAGCCTGGACCAGAGTGAGACCCTACCTTGCAAAACCAAAAAAAAAATTAAAAAGATTCATTGTTGAACCCCAACATTTTATATTCTGAGACACTCAGCCTCTTAGTAATTGTTGTATCTTTCCCCCAGTTCTTCATAGTTGTTTTATTTTATATTTTGAACAGAATTTTGTAGTTATATTATAAATATTGTGTCTGCTCCCATTCTTTCTAATCATTTGAGGTAAATATTTCAGTAAATTTATTAGAGGCTCAATTTATTGAGTGGTTACCATTTACTAAGCGTAGTATTGCATACAGAAATTAATTTATCCTGAGGACAAGGACAATGTAGCCATACTTTTTTATGAGAGAAAGAGAGAGATTGGGAGAAAGAGAATTGGCACACTAGGACCTCTAGCCACTGAAATCGAACTCCAGACACATGTGTGACCTTATGTGCATGTGTGACCTTGTGTGCATGCATCACCTTGTGAGTCTGGCTTACATGGATTCTGGGGAGTCAAATCTGGGTCCTTAGGCTTCGCAGGCAAGTACCTTAACCACTAAGCCACCTCTCCAACCCACTAGCCCTACTTTTCAGAGGCAGAATCTGGAGAGTAGCCACGATCCCAATAGCTTGCCACATGTGATTTGAAATTCAAAGCCAAGTTTAGCCAGGCTTGGTGGTAGGTATACACTTGGAGACCAGAAACGTGAATCTGTGAGCTTTGAGCCAAGGAGTTCAGAGCCAGCCTGGGCAACATAACAAAGCCTTATCTTAAAGAAAAAGGAGAAAAGAAAGGAATGAAAGAAAAAATCCAGGAGGTCTTGTTCTAAAATTGGAATTTGTAAGACCAAGTGAAATATTCCCAGAAACATCAACTCTGCCTTATCAAGGCATCAATCCAAATAGTCTGCAGCAAAAAGCAATTTAATGATGCTCACATGAAGCACTGGGGTCAAGGTTGGAAGAACATCAAAGGGCTTTCTTCCTGTTCATTGTTTAACCAGGAGAAGCATTTGTTCTGCAAGGGTATTTGCAGAGTGTTCTCTTTGTTCTGGAGAAGACCCAACACCTCCTTAAGGAACATAACAGACCATGCCAAAGGCACACCGAGGCCTTCCTCATCCTGTCAAGTGGAGCTTTCTATTCTGTTCCGTCTAGCTGCTCCTACAGTCACATGCTACCATCTCTTTGCTGTCACCCTCTCTCACTGACACCATTCCAGGAGTATCAAAACTGATTTCAGGGTTGGAGAGATTGCTCAGTGGTTAAAGTGCTTGCCTGCAAAGCCAAAGGACCCAGGTTCCATTCCCCAGGACCCATATAAGCCAGGTGCATGAGGTGGTACATGCATCTGGAGTTCATTTACAGCAGCTGAAGGCCATGACACACCCATTCTCTCTCTCTCTTTCTCTCTCTCTCTCTCATACATATATAAAAAAATTTTTAAAAATATTTTATTTATTTATTTATTTATTTATTTATTTATTTTGAGAGAGAGAAAGAGGCAGACAGAAAGAGAGAATGGGCGTTCCAGGGCCTCCAGCCACTGCAAATGAACTCCAGATGCATGTACTCCCTTGTACATCTGGCTTACATGGGTCATGGAGAGTAGAACCAGGATCCTTTAGCTTTGCAGGCAAATGCCTTAACCACTAAGCCATCTCTCCAGCCCCTATAAAAATATTTTTTAATTTTATTTATTTATTTGTTTATGAGAAAGAGAGACAAAGAGAGAATGGGTGCACCAGGGCCTCCAGCCACTGCAAATGAACTCCAAACGTATGTGCCACCTTGTACATCTGGATAACGTGGGTCCTGGGGAAACGAACCTAGGTCCTTTGGCTTTGCAGGCCAGTGCCTTAGCCGCTAAGGCACTTCTCCAGACCTAAAAATATTTTTAAAAATAACTGATTTCGCCGGGCGTGGTGGCGCACGCCTTTAATCCCAGCACTCAGGAGGCAGAGGTAGGAGGATCGCTGAGAGTTCGAGGCCACCCTGAGACTACATAGTGAATTCCAGGTCAGCCTGGGCCAGAGTGAGACCCTACCTCGAAAAACCAAAAAAAAAATAATAATAATAACTGATTTCGCCAGGCATGGGGGCACTTACCTTTAATCCCAGCACTCAGGAGGCAGAGGTAGGAGGATTGCTGTGAGTTCAAGGCCACCCTGAGACTACATAGTGATTTCTAGGTCAGCCTGGACTAGAGTGAAACCTTACCTCAAAAAAAAAAAAACCAGAAAAAAAATTTCAGAGCCGGGCGTGGTGGTGCACGCCTTTAATCCCAGCACTCGGGAAGCAGAGGTAGGAGGATCGCCATGACTTCGAGGCCACCCTGAGACTACATAGTGAATTCCAGGTCAGCCTGAGCTAGAGTGAGACCCTACCTTGAAAAACCAAAAAAAAAAGAAAAAATTCAGGCACCCAATACCTGTGCTCACAACACAGGGCTTAGCATTGTGATTCTATGTGGGAATCCCTAAACAAACCCTGACACAAAGCCTGGCCATTCTTCCTCCTTACTAATGGCCATCCCTTGGATCCCAAAGTCCCTCAGTTTGGAATTGCTAGTGATTATAGTAGGACTTAGGGCCCAGGCATTTTGCAGGCTGCTGGCAGCTGGCTAGGAGTCTCCTGGGGGCTGCTCTTGGTTCCTTGCCACATGTCTGGTGTCTTTAAAAAGCCAGCTTATACCATGTAACATAATCACAGGAGTGTCAACTGTTCACTATATCCTGCTTAGCAGCAAGGCATGGGTGTCAGCTATATTCAAGGGGATGGGATCCCAGAAGAAGACAGAGATGGTGAAGCCCTGTCCTCCACCCACACAGGCTCATTATTACTATAACAAACTACCTTGAGCTAGGTAATATATACAGAAAAGAGGTTTTAGAGGCTAGAAGTCTAAGATCAGGTGGCTGCATCCATTTGGCAAGGAAGAAAGAGAGAGAGAGAGAGATCACATGGGAAGACAGGAAGCAATAGAAGGGCCAAGAGTCTTTTTTTTTTTTTTTTTTTTTTTTTTTTTTTTTGGTTTTGCAAGGTAGGGTCTCACTCTGGCCCAGGCTGACCTGGAATTAACTATGTAGTCTCAGGGTGGCCTTGAACTCTTGGTGATCCTCCTACCTCTGCCTCCCGAGTGCTGGGATTAAAGGCGTGCGCCACCACGCCCGGCTAGGAGTCTGCTTTTTATTGGTTTTCATACTTTGTAGCCCAGGCTGTACTGAACTCACTATGTCACCCAGGTTGACCTTGAACTCATAGAGATCTGCCTGCCTCAGTCTCCAAATACTAGGATTACATGCATAAACCTTAAAAACTAATCCATTTCTATTCTCCCAGCACAAGAAACTTTGGGCAACAAACCATACTCAGGGTTGGAGATGTGGCAAGCCAGCAGCTAGGAAGAGATTTGACCCCTCTAGCAACTTTGCTCAGTTTGCTCACTCAGCAGTCAGCAAACCTCAGTGACATTCTGTGGGCGGAACGTGAGACCTCTGGTTCCAACAAGTGGGAACATTGTTGCCCAAGACCTTTGGATGGAGCCTGTAATGAACCAAGATGAAAGAAAAGACCAGCTCTAAGTCTTGGACCATCTTTCATCTACAGTTTTCAGCCTCAAAATAACTGATGTGAGTTGGGGAGGGGGGTCCCCAGTTATTTGCAAAGGGGTCTCTATTTTTTTTTGGAGAGAGAGACAGAGAGAGATAGAGGGAGACAGATAGAGATGGGCGCGCCAACAGTGTCTCAGCCGCTGAGAACGAAATCCAGATGTATGCGCCCCCTTGTGGTCAAATGTGTCATTGCGCCCTTGCGTCACTTTGCATCTGGCTAAACGTGGGACCTGGAGATTGGAACCGCTGGAGATTGTAACCAGCGTTCTTAGGCTTAGGAGGCAGGCGCCTTAACCGCTAAGCCATCTCCCCAGCCCAGGGGTCTCTATTTTTAACCATGTTTCTGTTGAAAATATTCACTATCTTCTGAATTCCAGTTACTACAGATCATTTCACCAGAAGAAAGATAGGGTGCTTATTTCTCAAGGCTATTTTCACCTGCTGAGAGAAGCCTTTGTTTCCATCCAGCTTTACAGGACGAACTTAGGCAGCCGGTGGTCTGCTGATCCTTGTATTGGTTGTGCTGGTCTTTTTTGTGAATCTGTGCTAAATTCAGACCCTCTTATTAGCTGCCTCTTGTGGCTCATTGTTTCCATTACTTGAACTTCCCAAACACTACTGAAGCCTAATGGTACTGTAGGTTAGGATGAATGTCTTCCGCTTTTCAGGACTGGTAACTAGGTGTTTGGCTAAGGAGAGTAGAGCTCTCCCCTTAGGCTGCTCATAAATGGAGTTTTCCCCCTATTGATCTGCAGCTATTTGAGTAGAGGGTGGGGGATGCAAAAGAAAGGGAAATTCAACAGAGGGGAAAATAATACCAAGAGGTTCTGTTTACTTCTTCTGCCTCCGCCTCCCAAATTCTGGCACTACAGGCAGGTATCATTATGCCTGGTTTTGCATGGTGTCGAGAGAAACGTAGGCAAGCACTCCATCAACTGACCTACAACCACAGTCCCATTAGGTTTTTTTGAGACAGGACATTGGTATGCATCCCATGCTGGCCTGAAATTCACTGTGAAGTTTGGGCTGGCCTTGGAACCAGTGCTTGACTTACAAGTGTGCCCCATCACACCCGTCTCCATTGTAAGTTTGTTGCGGGTCTCTTTATATCACAGGCACTAAAAGTAACATTTCTCAAGCAGTCTTCATGAACACGATGTGTTTGGAAGAGCAGAATGGCTCTGTAAGAATCTAGAAGATGGTGGTTGTTTTTCCAGCCTCAGTTAATATATTCCCTTGGAGGGAAAATAGTCACAGAAAACCAAAAGGCTTCATTAAAATCAGAACTGGGGGCTGGAGAGATGGCTTAGTGGTTAAGGCACATGCCTGTGAAGCCTAAGGACCCAGGTTTGATTCTCCAGGTCGCATGTAAGCCAGATGCACAAGGTGGCGCATGCGTCTGGAGTTCGTTTGCAGTGCCTAGAGGCCCTGATGTGCCTGTTCCTCACACTCTCTCTCCCTCTCTCTGTCTCTAATAAATAAATTTAAAAAATCAGAACTGGAACCAGCAAAGATAATATACAGGTTCTCCTAGAGGTGCTCTACTCCCCCACCTGCCCCTCCCCGGGTGCTAGGGCTGGAACCCAGGGCTTTAGCAATTGTGCCACCACTGCACACCACCCAGTTCATAGAAATGCCTTGAATTCCGGGCAGCGGCTGTTGTCACTTGCATAAGACCTGCACAGTCTTGAACCCATCCACAGACAGTCATGGATGATGGATGAGGGGGAAAATCAAAGTAGAAGAGCAACTAGTTGGAAAGAAGAGGGGGCTCCGTGGCAAGCGAATAGGGGAAGGGGGAAAAGAAGGTACGAGTATGAAAACTGTCAATAAAAAAGGTTTCAAGGGGCTGGAGTATGGCTTAGAGGTGAAGGCACTTGCCTGAGAAGCCTAAGGACCCAGGTTCGATTCTCCAGGACCCACATAAGCCAGATGCACAAGCGGGCGCATGCATCTGGAGTTCATTTGCAGTGGCTGGAGGCCCTGGCGCACCCATTCACTCGCTCTCGCTCTCTCTCTCTCTCTCTCTCTGCCCCTCTCTCTCATATAAATAAGATATAAAAGAGTTTTCAGAATGCTCCATGTCCTGCTGTGCTGGTGGTACGTGTTTAGAGGAGTTGGCTGTCTCCATCTGTTATACTTAAGTTATACCTCTAAGTTTAAAATCAGGAGCACAGCTGAGCCCAAGGCTAGTAAAGCAGAGTGAGCAACAGACTGTTAATTTAGTAACTGAAAGTCGCCAACAAACATTTTAAATGACTTAAGTATAGGGCTCGGACCTATACTTATCTAGCCATATACATATATCTCACCTGTAGGATTGGCTCAGTGGGTAAACCACTTTCTACATAAGCATGAAGACCTGAGTTCCATTTCTAGGCACCATGAGGCATGTGCTTGTAATCTCAGTGCTAGGGAGGTGAAGACAGGTGGATCCTGGAACAAGCTGGCTATCTAGACTAGCCTGATCTATGAAGTCGGGTTCAGTGAGAGATCCTATCTCAAAGGATAATGAGCAGAGCAATTGAGGAAGATACACAACATGACCTCTGTCCTCTTTACACATGCACACATGTGCA
Source organism: Orientallactaga sibirica (assembly GCA_036365145.1). Lineage (NCBI taxonomy): Eukaryota > Metazoa > Chordata > Mammalia > Rodentia > Dipodidae > Orientallactaga > Orientallactaga sibirica. Next base: position 5,969,571 of record JAEOAD010000982.1, read on the forward strand.
CATGCAAGTGCACCCTCCCCCTCGCATATACCCTAAATGGCCCCAAATGCGCCAGTTCATGCCCCTTATTTCCTCCTCTGCATAGGACACCTCACAGTCTACTGTCTCTCACCTTCCTGGAGTTATTTTGATCAAATGTTCTTTTATTCTTCTTTAGCTAGTTTTAATAATAGCAGATTATTTATTTGTTTTAATTTGCCTCTTTGGGTTGTTTTCCTAATAGATCAGTGTTAGATAAAGAAATACAAACTAGGGCTGGAGAGATGGCCTAGAAGTTAAGGCACTTGCCTGCAAAGCCTAAGGACCCATGTTCAACTCTCCAGATCCCCCATAAGCCAGACACACAAATGTTAGACAAGAGCAAGGTCACACATGCCCACTAGGTGGCACAAGAGTCTCACATTCGATTGCAGTGGCTGAGGCCCTGGCGCAACAGTTCTCTCTCTCTAAAATAAAAAAATTAATTAGAAAAGAAAGAAATGCAAACTATAGTACTCTTTTGGTGTGTGCATGTATGATGCATGGAGTGTGTGTCTAGTATATGCACATGAATGTGCCAATGTGGTGCTGTGCTCCATGCTCACTTGCAGAGGTCACAGGAGAACATTCTTTCAGTGTCTGTCCCTGTTGCTCATATGTTTTTTTCCTTGTCATGCAGTCTCTCACTGATTCCTTAGCTTGCCATTTTTTCATGTGACCCAGCGAATCTCAGGTCTCTGCTCCCCATACGACTGGGGTTACAGATATGTGTGGTCATACCCAACTGTTTCTGTGGTAACTCATAGAGATCTGCCTGCCTCAGTCTCCAAATACTAGGATTACATGCATAAACCTTAAAAACTAATCCATTTCTATTCTCCCAGCACAAGAAACTTTGGGCAACAAACCATACTCAGGGTTGGAGATGTGGCAAGCCAGCAGCTAGGAAGAGATTTGACCCCTCTAGCAACTTTGCTCAGTTTGCTCACTCAGCAGTCAGCAAACCTCAGTGACATTCTGTGGGCGGAACGTGAGACCTCTGGTTCCAACAAGTGGGAACATTGTTGCCCAAGACCTTTGGATGGAGCCTGTAATGAACCAAGATGAAAGAAAAGACCAGCTCTAAGTCTTGGACCATCTTTCATCTACAGTTTTCAGCCTCAAAATAACTGATGTGAGTTGGGGAGGGGGGTCCCCAGTTATTTGCAAAGGGGTCTGTATTTTTTTTTGGAGAGAGAGACAGAGAGAGATAGAGAGAGGGAGACAGATAGAGATGGGCGCGCCAGCAGTGTCTCAGCCGCTGAGAACGAAATCCAGATGTATGCGCCCCCTTGTGGTCAAATGTGTCATTGCGCCCTTGCGTCACTTTGCATCTGGCTAAACGTGGGACCTGGAGATTGGAACCGGTGGAGATTGTAACCAGCGTTCTTAGGCTTAGGAGGCAGGCGCCTTAACCGCTAAGCCATCTCTCCAGCCCAGGGGTCTCTATTTTTAACCATGTTTCTGTTGAAAATATTCACTATCTTCTGAATTCCAGTTACTACAGATCATTTCACCAGAAGAAAGATAGGTGCTTATTTCTCAAGGCTATTTTCACCTGCTGAGAGAAGCCTTTGTTTCCATCCAGCTTTACAGGATCTAACTTAGGCAGCCGGTGGTCTGCTGATCCTTGTATTGGTTGTGCTGGTCTTTTTTGTGAATCTGTGCTAAATTCAGACCCTCTTATTAGCTGCCTCTTGTGGCTCATTGTTTCCATTACTTGAACTTCCCAAACACTACTGAAGCCTAATGGTACTGTAGGTTAGGATGAATGTCTTCCGCTTTTCAGGACTGGTAACTAGGTGTTTGGCTAAGGAGAGTAGAGCTCTCCCCTTAGGCTGCTCATAAATGGAGTTTTCCCCCTATTGATCTACAGCTATTTGAGTAGAGGGTGGGGGATGCAAAAGAAAGGGAAATTCAACAGAGGGGAAAATAATACCAAGAGATTCTGTTTACTTCTTCTGCCTCCGCCTCCCAAATTCTGGCACTACAGGCAGGTATCATTATGCCTGGGTTTGCATGGTGTCGGAGAGCAAACGTAGGCAAGCACTCCATCAACTGACCTACAACCACAGTCCCATCAGGTTTTTTTGAGACAGGACATTGGTATGCATCCCATGCTGGCCTGAAATTCACTGTGAAGTTTGGGCTGGCCTTGGAACCAGTGCTTGACTTACAAGTGTGCCCCATCACACCCGTCTCCATTGTAAGTTTGTTGCGGGTCTCTTTATATCACAGCCACTAAAAGTAACATTTCTCAAGCAGTCTTCATGAACACAATGTGTTTGGAAGAGCAGAATGGCTCTGTAAGAATCTAGAAGATGGTGGTTGTTTTTCCAGCCTCAGTTAATATATTCCCTTGGAGGGAAAATAGTCACAGAAAACCAAAAGGCTTCATTAAAATCAGAACTGGGGGCTGGAGAGATGGCTTAGTGGTTAAGGCACATGCCTGTGAAGCCTAAGGACCCAGGTTTGATTCTCCAGGTCCCACGTAAGCCAGATGCACAAGGTGGCGCATGCGTCTGGAGTTCGTTTGCAGTGCCTAGAGGCCCTGATGCGCCTATTCTCACACTCTCTCTCCCTCTCTCTGTCTCTAATAAATAAATTTTAAAAATCAGAACTGGAACCAGCAAAGATAATCTACAGGTTCTCCTAGAAGTGCTCTACTCCCCCACCTGCCCCTCCCCGGGTGCTAGGGCTGGAACCCAGGGCTTTAGCAATTGTGCCACCACTGCACACCACCCAGTTCATAGAAATGCCTTGAATTCCGGGCAGCGGCTGTTGTCACTTGCATAAGACCTGCACAGTCTTGAACCCATCCACAGGCAGTCATGGATGATGGATGAGGGGGAAAATCAAAGTAGAAGAGCAACTAGTTGAAGAGGGGGCTCCGTGGTAAGCGAATAGGGGAAGGGGGAAAAGAAGGTACGAGTATGAAAATTGTCAATAAAAAAGGTTTCAAGGGGCTGGAGTATGGCTTAAAGGTGAAGGCACTTGCCTGAGAAGCCTAAGGACCAAGGTTCGATTCTCCAGGTCCCACATAAGCCAGATGCACAAGCGGGCGCATGCATCTGGAGTTCGTTTGCAGTGGCTGGAGGCCCTGGCGCGCCCATTCACTCGCTCTCTCTCTTTCTCTCTCTCTCTATCTCTCTCTCTGCCCCTCTCTCTCAAATAAATAAGATATAAAAGAGTTTTCAGAATGCTCCATGTCCTGCTGTGCTGGTGGTACGTGTTTAGAGGAGTTGGCTGTCTCCATCTGGTATACTTAAGTTATACCTCTAAGTTTAAAATCAGGAGCACAGCTGAGCCCAAGGCTAGTAAAGCAGAGTGAGCAACAGACTGTTAATTTAGTAACTGAAAGTGGCCAACAAACATTTTAAATGACTTAAGTATAGGGCTCGGACCTATACTTATCTAGCCATATACATATATCTCACCTATAGGATTGGCTCAGTGGGTAAACCACTTTCTACATAAGCATGAAGACCTGAGTTCTATTTCTAGGCACCATGAGGCATGTGCTTGTAATCTCAGTGCTAGGGAGGTGAAGACAGGTGGATCCTGGGACAAGCTGGCTATCTAGACTAGCCTGATCTATGAAGTCGGGTTCAGTGAGAGATCCTATCTCAAAGGATAATGAGCAGAGCAATTGAGGAAGATACACAACATGACCTCTGTCCTCTTTACACATGCACACATGTGCACATGCAAGTGCACCCTCCCCCTCGCATATACCCTAAATGGCCCCAAATGCGCCAGTTCATGCCCCTTATTTCCTCCTCTGCATAGGACACCTCACAGTCTACTGTCTCTCACCTTCCTGGAGTTATTTTGATCAAATGTTCTTTTATTCTTCTTTAGCTAGTTTTAATAATAGCAGATTATTTATTTGTTTTAATTTGCCTCTTGGGTTGTTTTCCTAATAGATCAGTGTTAGATAAAGAAATACAAACTAGGGCTGGAGAGATGGCCTAGAAGTTAAGGCACTTGCCTGCAAAGCCTAAGGACCCATGTTCAACTCTCCAGATCCCACATAAGCCAGACACACAAATGTTAGACAAGAGCAAGATCACACATGCCCACTAGGTGGCACAAGAGTCTCACATTCGATTGCAGTGGCTGAGGCCCTGGCGCAACAGTTCTCTCTCTCTAAAATAAAAAAAAAATTAATTAGAAAAGAAAGAAATGCAAACTATAGTACTCTTTTTGGTGTGTGCATGTATGATGCATGGAGTGTGTGTCTAGTATATGCACATGAATGTGCCAATGTGGTGCTGTGCTCCATGCTCACTTGCAGAGGTCACAGGAGAACATTCTTTGAGTGTCTGTCCCTGTTGCTCATATGTTTTTTCCTTGTCATGCAGTCTCTCACTGATTCCTTAGCTTGCCATTTTTTTCATGTGACCCAGCGAATCTCAGGTCTCTGCTCCCCATACGACTGGGGTTACAGATATGTGTGGTCATACCCAACTGTTTCTGTGGTTGCTGAGGAATCAAACTCAGGTGGTCTCAGGCCCCCCACAGGTACTTGTGCTCATGTGGGAAGCACTCTTAACCACTGACCCACCTCTCCAGGCCCTCTTTTGTTTTTTTTATGGTTTATTTTGGGGCAGGGCTGGGGCTGAGACTCAGGGCCCTCATGCCTTCCAGGCAAGTGCTATACCACAGGGATACATGTACAGTTCTTCCACATTGTTTTTACAAATTTATTTATTTACTTATTTGAGAGAGAGAGAATGGGTGCACCAGGGCCTCCAGCCACTGCAAACAATGTCCAGATGCAAGCGTCCTCCTGTGCATCTGGCTTATGTGGGTACTGGAGAATCAAACTGGGATCCTTAGGTTTCTCAAGGAAGTGCCTTAATGGCTAAGCCATCTCTTCAGCCCAGGTTTTTGCCTAGCAGGTTCTTGTCACCAGTAGCTACTGATCTGTATTTCTGCACATAGAAAACTCTGCAGTGAATGTAGCTTCATTATGTTCCAAAATAAATCTGGCATTGGTTATTTTTTTCCTATCAGCTAAGTTATTATCATTTACTGCTTCTGTGAAAGGAAAGAAAATAATTTTTTGCGATAAGAAGCTAAGCATTGAGCATCTGAGGTTCAGGGCAGATGGCTGAGGGTCAGCACCCCCACTGTCTCAGTGAACTTCCAAGAACATGTACATTTGTGATGCATTCTTTATTATTTTTATTTTTAAAATATTTTTATTTATTTGCAAGCAGAGAGAGAGAGAGAAAGAGAGAGAGAGAGAGAGAATTGGTTGGACCAGGGCCTCTTGCCACTGCATACAAACTCCAGATACATTTGCCATTTTGTGCATCTGGCTTTACATGGATACTGGGGAATCAAACCTAGGCCTTCAGGGTTTTTATTTTTATTTTTTTATTTATTTACTTAATTGACACAGAGAAAGAGAGAGAGAGAGAGACAGAATGGGCACACCAGGGTCTCTAGCCATTGCAAATGAACTCCAGATGCATGCGCCACCATGTGCATCTGGCTTACGTAGGTACTGGGGAATTGAACTTTGAACCAGGGTCCTTAGGCTTCACAGGCAAGTGCTTAACTGCTAAGCCATCTCCCCAGCCTTATTTTTATTTTATTTATTTTATTTTATTTTATTTTATTTTTGAAAGAGAGAGAGAGAATGGGCATGCCAAGATCTTCAGCCTGCTGCAAACAAATTCCAGACGAATGTGCCCCCTTGTGTGCATGTGCAACATTGCATGCTTGTGTCACTGTACATCTGGTTGTGTGGGACCTGGAGATTTGAACATGAGTTCTTAGGCTTCACAGGCAAGTGCCTTAACCGCTAAGCCATCTCTCCAGCCCTATGATTCATTCTTGTTGGGGAATGTTTGTGCTGCTTCTGGAATCAGACTTCCAGTAAACATCAAGTACAAGGGGTTTTGTGGAGGGGTTTTTTGTTGTTGTTGTTGTTATTTTTCAACCCAACCTGGATGTCTGCTTACTTTTCCAAATATTCAATTTACTTTACTTTGGAACAAAAGGTCTATATTTTAGCCAGGTGTGAGGTACATGCTTTTAATCCCAGGCACTCAGGAGACTGAGATAGGAAAACCACTGTGAATTCGAGGACAGCCTGGGTTACAGAGGGAGTTTCAGGTTAGCCTGGACTAGACTGCTTCAAAAAAAACCCAATGTTCTATATTTTAGGTCATTTTCTCTGTCCTTTGTGTGTGTGTGAAACATGTAGTATGTGATGTGCGTGTGTGTGTGTGTTGATGTGTGAATCCCTTGCATGTGCATGCAGAAGCCAGAGGAGAACTTTGAGGTCATAATTCATCACTTATCTGCTAGTTCCATTGAGATCTGAGACCAAGTCTGGCAAGCAAGTCTCAGGTATTAATTTCCCACAGGACAGGGGTTATAGGCATGGGTGACTGTGCCCAGCTATTTATGTGGGTGCTAGAGAATCAAACTCAGGTGGTCTCAGGCTCCCTTAGGCCCCCATGCTTGCACAGGAAGCACTCTTAACTGCTGAGCCATCTCTCCGGCCCCCTGACTTTTTTAAAGTTGAGATAAAATTAACATAACATAAAAATAGTAAATTGAAAGTGTGTGATTGTAACAGAGTGGTGTTTAGTGATACTCACCTGTAATCTCAGTAGTTCCGTGGGAGGGTGATGCAGGAGAATTAAGAGTTTGTGGCCAGCTGGGGCTACACAGAATTACAGGTCAGTCTGTGCTACAGAGTGAGAGCAAAACAATTCAGTGGCATTCCATCAATTCACAGTACTGCACAAGCTTTTCCTCTAGAGCTAAAGCATTTCCATGTGCTCCCGTGGAAACTCCTCACCCACTAAACAGTCATTCCCCAAGTCATTCCTCTCCCTCCTGCTCCAGAAAACCACCAATCTAATTTCTGTCTCTATGGATTTAGCCATTCTACACATTAAAAAAAAAATCTGACCAGGGCTGGAGAGGTGGCTTAGTGGTTAAGGCACTTTCCTGCAAAGCCTAAGGACCCATGTTGGATCTCTTTCCAGATCCCACCCAAGCCAGATACACAAAAATGAGGCAAGCACAAGGGCACACATGCCCACTAGGGGGCAAAAGCATCTGTTGTTCAATTTTAGTGGCTGAGGCCTTGGCTTGCCAATTCTCTCTCTCCCTCTCTCACTCCCACTCTTGCACTCACTGAAAAATAAAAATAAATAAAAATCTGGCCAGGTGTAGTAGCACATGCCTTTAATCCCAGCGCTTAGGAGGCAGAGGTAGGAGGATCACTGTGAGTTTAAGTCCAGCCTGAGAATAGTGAATTCCAGGTCAGCCTGGGCTTGAGTGAGACCCTACCTCTATAAAAAAAAAAAAAAAAATCTGAGGCCGGGCGTGGTTGCGCACGCCTTTAGTCCCAGCACTCGGGAGGCAGAGGTAGGAGGATCTCTGTGAGATCGAGGCAACCTGAGACTACATAGTGAATTCCAGGTCAGCCTGGGCTACAGTGAAACCCTACCTTGAAACCCGCCCCCCCAAAAAAAAATCTGTATGTGTGTATACAATGGGTGTGTGTGTGTGTGTGTGTGTGTCAGAATACAACCTTGGGTGTTGGTTCTTACTGTGTACCTTGATGGAGGCAGGGTCTCTCTTGTTTGCTATTGCTGCATGCACCAGGCTAGCTGGCTTTGTAGCTTCTGGGAATTCTGTCTCTGCTTTCAGTCTGTGCACTGGGATTATAGACGTGTGCTACCGTGTCTGGCTTCACGTGGGTTCTGGGGTCCTCATACTTGCATGGTGAGCACTTTACCCATTGAGCCATCTCCCTAGCTCCTTATTCTGTACATTTCATATAAATGAAATCAATAAATGAATATAAGTATAAATGTCTGCTTCTTCCATTGAGCGTGTGTATGAGGTTCATCACGTTGTAGGATATATCAGTAATTTATTACATTTCAGTGAAAAGACAGCAGACAGGAAATGTCTCTTGATTTCTTTCCTTTAGCACCTGCCCCCGACACACACATGGCTGTGGAACACTGTCCTGTGGACATGACATGGCCTTTGCCCTCTTGAACTGTAAGCAGCTGCAACTGCTGGATGGAAACCCTGACAAGAGTGGACCCATTAAAGGTCTGTGATAGAGGAGAGGGGCTCCTGGGGCCACACCCTCCCCAGCATTTATAGGTGGTTCACAGTTGCAAGGGGAAGAAGCTCACAAGGCCCCGCCCCACCCCAAGGACATACTGACAGTTAACCATTGCCTGGGAGAGAAACATTGTCTTGACCTGGTAGCCATTGGCTGAGCTCTTGTTAGTAACCGTCTTCCAGACGCCCTTGGAAGTAACCCTCACTAGACTACACTTGCTCGGACTTGTTTCTTTGATTCTATTGTTACTACCTTATCTGAGGTGAGTTTACATCTCCCCAGAAAATGCTTACACACCACGCCACACCTACGCACTCGCTCTGATTTGTGTTTGGCCTGTCCCAGCTCACAGTGGACAGACACCGGAGACGTTTTTCCTGCATCCAGGTTTCTTACTCCAAGTTGCCACCCACAGTTCTCAAGAACGATCTTTCATTTATGTGTATTTAAATCCTTGTGTTTTCTTTTATGAGATGAGGCCTCACTGTGTGGCCCAGGTTGACCTTAAATTCATTTATGCTCCTCCTACCTCAGTCTCCCAAGCGCTGGGACTACAGGTGTGCACCACCACACCTGGCTCACAATTCTCTATTAAACACAAATCAGCTTGCACAAGATGCCTTGTCAGTGATCCACTGCGAGGGGCAACTCAGCACAGTTATGAAGGTCTCCTACAGACGTGCCCAGAGGTTTGTCTGCTGCTTGATTCTAGATCCAATCACGTTGACAATTGAGATTAACCACCACCAGTGTTAGCCTCAACTGGACCACACCGAGCACCGGAAATGGTGTTCCACCTCCTACGATCATACCCTTCTGGCCTTTTCACTAAGGATGTAAGTCCCCCGGGACAGCCTCCTATGGTCAGTACAGAGCATCAAAATTGTGAGGGCTGCCCTCTGTGGTTCTTGCTGCCCACTCTCCTAACACAACAACCAAGTACTATCTCATCACGTTCTTGCTGGGGAGGAGTAGGACATGAATAGAGACTGGTTAACACCTACCATACACCAATGCCCACTCACACCCACATAACCTCCCAGAAATCCAGCGGCAAGTTCAAGCAGGTGCAAGAAGTAGAAGCAATAAAGAGATGTCATGTCACAAATAAGTTTGGGGCTTTTTTTTTATTATTAAGGCTAGCCCTGTAATTCAGATTGTCAAGTTTGCCAGCCTTAATATTCAGGTGCACATGATTTCTTCAATTACATGAAAAGGTGGTCTATTTTAAAGTGACACAGGTCATGCAATTGACAAGCAAGTGAGGTTTCAAAGATTAATATTTTTGTATTTCACTGAATGAAACTATATAAAATTACAAAACAAAGGAATAGAGAATAGTAAGTATTTATAATGCCCACTAGGTAAAATCCAAATATAGAAAAATCGATAAATCCTTATGTGATGATGTGCCACCCCACACATGTCCTTCTACCATTTGTCACTCACAGCTTATTAGAGTTCAGTTTGATTCAAGAGATTATACACATCTAAAAGATCATGCTGCATCTTACTGTGTAATCCCCCCCCAGATTCATGAAATATGCTCAGTAAATGTTTGCTTGAATAGAATTAAAGAAAGGGCTTTTCTTTTCAGCATGCTTATTTTTGCCAGAGGCACCACTGAATTGGTATTCTAAGAATAGCTTTGAGTCATTGCTTGGGAAGTCATAATTAAATTAAGTGAAGTAAGACCCCCCCAAACTTCCAGGTCCATTAAGAAATGATAACTAATTCAATTTGAAAACAACATTGAGTCATACATTTCATACACAAGGTTTTCAATGATTTTATTATAAGCAAACCCTGACAACATTTTTATTTGCTTTGTGTGTGTGAAGATTAAATACAGGATGACACACATGCTAAGCATGAACTCAACCACCAAGCACACCCTTGGCTCTTTGCTTACTTTTATGTATGTGTGGCGGGGGCGGGTTTTGAGGCAAGGTCTCACTCCAGACCAGGCTGACCTGGAATTCTGTAGTCTCAGGCTGGCCTCAAACTCAAGATGATCCTCTGACCTCTGCCTCCCCCAAGTGCTGGGATTAAAGGTGTGAGCACCACCTAAATTCTTACTTGGTTTTTTTTGTTTTTTTGTTTTTGTTTTTGTTTTTGTTTTTTGGGTTTTGAGGCAAGGTCTCACTCCAGACCAGGCTGACCTGGAAGTCTGTAGCCCAGGCTGGCCTCAAACTCAAGATGATCCTCTGACCTCAGCCTCCCAAGCAAGTGCTGGGATTAAAGGTGTGAGCTACCAAGCCTAAATTCTTACTTGTTTTTTAATCTTGTTTGGTTTTCCGAAGTAGGGTCTCACTCTGGTCCAGGCTGACCTGGAATTCACTATGTAGTCTCAGGGTGGCCTCGAACTCACAGATATCCTCATGCCTCTGCCTCCTGAGTGCTGGGGTTAAAGGCGTGCACCACCATGCCCAATTTACTTGCCTTTTTTTTTTTTTTTTTTCTTTCTTTCTTTCTGTTTTTTTTTTTTTTGTTTTGTTTTGTTTTTCCAAGGTAGGGTCTTGCACTAGCCCAGGCTGACCTGGAATTCACTATGTAGTCTCAGGATGGCTCAAACTTACGGTGATCCTCTTACCTATGCCTTCCAAGTGCTGGGATTAAAGGCGTGAGCCACCATACCTAACATCCGGTTTACTTACTTAAAAAAAAAAAGACTTGTTTATTTGTGTGGCCGTACATGATTGTATGTGTTATGGGCATGGCAAGGTTTCTTGCTGCGGCTGCAAATGAGTGACCATCTGGTTGTATGTGGGTAGTTGTTAACAGGCAAGAGCCTTTAACCACTAAGCCATCTCCTAAACTCCTCTTACTTGCTTTTTAATTAATCAGTCCAACGGTGTTCCTCTCTAAAAATATTTTTGTTGTTGCAGTTAACTTCTCAAATTGCTAGGACAATGCACCCAATCAGAAGCAGCTTATGAAGGAAATGGTTTATTTTGGCTTACAGACTCCAGGGGAAGCTCCATGATGGCAGGGGGAAGTGATGGCATGAGCAGAGGGTGGACATCATGTCCTGGCCAACATCAGGTGGACAACAGCAGCACGCTAGTGAGCTGAATACTGGCAAGGGGAAATTGGCTGTAACACCCATAAGCCGGCCCTCAACAACACACTGCCTCCAGCAAGACTCCAATAGCCAAATTGCCATCAGCTGGAGACCTAGCATTTAGAACACATGAGTTTATTGGCGGGGACACTTAACTCAAACTACCACAGTTGTTATTGTTGCCTTGTAAAATTAGTTGTTTCAAGATTGGGCTCACTATGCATTCCTGGTTGGTCTGGAACTGGCTGACCTCAAACGTGAGGTGATATTCCTGCCTCTGCCTCCTGAGTGCTGGGATTACAGGCGTGCACCAGCATGCATGACTTCCTATAACAGCCTATGTGTCAAATAAAGTATGCAACTTAATTCATGTAACTCCATCCCTAGCACATTCATGTAACTTCTCAAATTGGCACAAAGGTTCTGGAAAAATTGTTGATTTTTTTTCCCAGTGCCAAGTCAGCTCACAGAAGAATCTCAAATGTTTAAACCTGAATGGTTTTTGAGGCTTTGGCAGAAGAATCTCCTGAAGGAAAAAAAAAGTCTTGTTATCCTCTAGGGTCCCCTTTATGAATGCGTAAATCAGAATGGATGTGCATAAGTTACTGAATTTATTGCTCTTGAGGTAAATGAATTTTAAATATTACATCTAAAATCATTTTCTCATGAAAGTGGGAAAGTATTGCCGTTGTTATTATTGCAAGCCCTTCTATGTTAGTGACTGTTCATTACTATGACAAAATCCCTAAAATAATCAACTTAGAAGGAAGAAAGGGTTAATAGCTCATAGGTTTAGAGCTTTCAGTCCATGATGTGTTGGCCTCACTGTTTGGGGGCTTGTGGTAAGGCAGAACATCATGGCAGGATTACATGGTGGACTAAGATGACCACCTCACGGAGACTAGGAATGAAAGGAGAGAGGAAGACGAGGGGTAAAGATTCCAATATCTTCTTTAAGGGCACACTTCTTAAAGATACCACTCCTTCCCACTATATCCAGCTCTGAAAAGACTCACCCCTGCTGACAACACCATAGGCTGGCAACCACCCAAAACATGTGGGCCTTTGAACCCGTTCCAAACTATAGTCTTTCCTATTTACCAACAGAAATCCTTTCGTTCAAAAGGGTCAGATTTCATAATTCACTCTATTGACAGGACTCTTAAGTTGTCAAGCCCTGCATTTGCCTTCCAATCTCTATTGCCTAATGTGAAATTTCTAAATTTGGGTCTCTTTGGGGCCTACAAAGTGCTTTGTTGAGTGTGCATGAGTAAAAAGACATTGCATACATTTCATGAAAACTCAGCTAAAAATGAACTTTGGGGGGAAGATGGGGAGATAGCTCAGTTGGTAAAGCACCTGCCTCGCAAGCATGAGGACCTGAGTTAAAACCTCAGAACCCATGTGAAAATGCTGCCCATGGAGGCATGTGCCTGTAATTCGAGCTTTGAACAACCACAGCTAGGAGGATTCCTAAAGCTCACTGTTTAGCGAGCTTAGTTTTATGGGTAGACCTTCTGGAGAGCTTCAGGCCAATGAAAGACTCTGTCTCGAAAAGCTGGAGATGATATTCCTGACCGTGACCCTAAGGTTTTCCTCTGGACTCCACATGCACACATACCATACATGTACACACTGCTACACATGCATGTGAGCTCTCACATAAAAAAAATACATATGCAGACACATCCAAAAAACAAATCATTGGGACTTAGCATAGTAAAACCCAACGCTAACTTTTGGGGATAGAGAAGACTCACTTGCATTTTCCAGAGGAGGAGTCCAGTGCCTTGGGAACAAACGGGATTCAAGGATGTATTAGTCTCTCTCAAAATAATTATATCATAGGTGCGTGGGTGTGAAGCCAACATTTCTGCTTCACAGCCAGGGAACTCGGTTCATGTTTTGCTGGGGTCGGAACCAAATACATGTTTAGTTAATAGTCGTTCATGCCCAGCACCCTCCTCTAGTGTGCTTGTTTTGGTTGTAAAATGTCCCCCAGGGCTGGAGAGATGGCTTAGGGGTTAAGGCGCCTGCCTCCTAAGCCTAAGAACGCTGGTTCCAATCTCCAGCGGTTCCAACCTCCAGGTCCCACGTTTAGCCAGATGCAAAGTGATGCAAGGGTGCAATGTGGCACATGACCACAAGGGGGCGCACACATCTGGATTTCATTTGCAGCAGCTGGCGCGCCCCTCTCTGTCTTCCTCTCCCTCTCTCTCTGTCTCTCTCCAAAAAAAAAAAAAAATGTCCCCCAGAGCCTCATTTGTTTGTGGCTGTACCGAATACTTAATTCCCAGCTGGGAAGTTTGTGGAGCCTTTGGGAGGTAGAACTTTCTTGGAGGAAGTGTGTCATCGGGGGCAGGGTCTTCAGACATTGTAGTCCAGCCTCATTTGCCACAATCAGCTAACTCTCTCTACTTCCTCCCTACTGATGTAGAGATGTGACTCCCAGATATCTGCCCCTGCCATGGTGGAAATCACCCTGTAAACTATAAACCACAATAAATCCTTCCCTTCCATAAGCTGCTTCCAGTCAAGTGCTTTGTCCAGCAACAAGAAGGTAACTGATATGCCTGAGCACATGATGGCAGACAGCCAGGGAGTGTAAGGGGTGCAATAAAGGAGGCACAGTGTCCTCGGGCTCTGTGTTCCACTTGGCCACTCATCTGGATGGCCCACAAAAATAGGGTGGTAGGGCTGGAAAAGAGGAGGGCAGCACTGGGATGGTAGCATGCCCATCTCCCCTCCTCTCTCTGCCCCTCCCAAGTGTATTGTTTTCCCCCAGTGCCCCAGTCCTTGAAGAAGGCATGAGGTGTCTTCCTTGTTAGCCCTCCACATGCATTCCTAGGAGGGCTGACAGATGATCCCCGGAGGCTGCTCCACAAATGGTGAGTCCATTGTTGGCATCTCTGTTCTCAGCCTGAAAATATTTCTGAAGGCTTTGCTGTACATCCTCCAAAATAAAATGTCCTTTTCCTCCCTACAGCTTCTTGAACAAAATATCTGTCCCTCACCCTGCTCATATCTAAGAGAAGCATGTGGACTGACCAAGCAGGTAGATCCATCTGCTCTTCAGGCACTGGTTAAGAAAGACTGTAGAGGGATAGAGGATGGCAGGTTCCTTCCAACCCTGCACCTGATGGAGTGTGCAGCTAGCCTAGAAAGAAGACAGGGCTGATCATTGAAAACTCCATCTTCCTGCTGGGCGTGGTGGCGCACTCGGGAGGCAGAGGTAGGAGGATCGCTGTGAGTTCAAGGCCACCCTGAGAATACAGAGTGAATTCCAGGTCAGACTGAGCTACAGTGAGACCCTACCTAGGAAAAACAAATAAAAAATAAATAAATAAAACTTCATCTTCCTGGGAAACATCCTGCCCTGGGAATGAAATTCCAGCCTGTTCAGGATTTAATCTGCAATACCCAATTTGCACAACCAGGTGTATTTGACTTATAATAATTCTTATGACCAATTTCAAAAGTTTTTTTGGGGGGGAGGGATGCTGAAGACAGGGTCCAGTGGGTAAAGTGCTTGCTGCACAAATCTGAGGACCTGAGTTTAGATCCCAGTTACCTATGTAAAAGCTGGCAATGGTGATGTGAGCCTGTAATCCTAGTATTTGAGAGGCAGAGACAGAAGGATCCCTGGGGTTTGCTGGCCAACATGTCTAGCTTAGTCAGCGAGCTCCAGGTTCAGTAACAGACCCTGTCTCAAAAAATAAGGTGAATGGATTGGGGAGATGGTTCAGCAGTTAAAGGCACTTGCTTGCAAAGCCTGTCAATCTGGGTTCAATTTTCCAGTACCCATGTAAAGCCAGATACACAAAGTGGCATGTGAATCTGGAGTTTGTTTACAGTGGCAGGAGGCCTTGGCATGCCCAGACTAACTCTCTCTTCCCTCTCATATAAATAAATAATTTAAAAATAAGGCGGAGAGCAATTGAGGAAGATACCTGATGTCAACTCCTGGCCTCCACATGCATACGCACATATGTGCACACACACATTTGAACATGCATATACATGTATACAACATATACACATACACAAGCAACCTCCTTCCAAATCCTTTTTGGAGTACTGAAAGAAAAAGAAAGAAAGACAGAGGTGGAGAAAAAAGAGGTGGCGGGATGGGAGAGGAGGAAGGGCAGAGGAGAAAGAATGACAAAAGAGAAAGGGATGGAAAGAGGAAAGGGTTCTAAAAGGGAACTAGCCTGACGCTGTGGCTTAGTCCTTGCCTAGCATGCAAAGCCTTGGATTTGATCCCTTGCACTCATAAACTGGGCATAGTGCTGCATTCCTATAAGCCCTGAACTTGGGAGGTAGAGTCAAGAGGATCACAAGTGACTTGGAGGTTAACTAGGGGGAGGTGATGATACCGTCAAGGAAGAGAGAAGGGAGGAGGATTGAAGGGAAGGAAAGAGGAAGGGAGGGAAGAAGAAAGGAAGGAAAGACAGGGAGCAGAGGTGAAGGGAGGGGAAGGGAGAAATAAAGGGGAGGAAAGAAAGAGGAGACAAGAAGAAAATATGATGGGAACACCTCAACTGTCTTCCCAGTCCTTCACTGGGAGCCCTTGGGCCCACTGAGCTCTGGTCCCCCGTGACAGGACCTCTCCCCTGACAAAGTCCTCAGGAGACTCACCTTGCTGAGTTAGCTTTTTCCATGAAAGGTAATAAATGTGTTGACTGGTCACCCTGAAGAGCCGGCACTTGATTGCGTATTTCCTCCCAGTCAATAATTAAATGGGCTCTGGATCGCCAAGCAAACCCAGATTAGGTGAATTTGACCCCAGTGAACCAAGTGCTTCTGAGCCTTGGCCCTCTGTCACATAGCGCAGGGGCCCATGCCTGGCTGTGGTCAGGGAAAATAAAAGCCTGGGAGGACTTGGGAGCCGCCAGCTCAACATTCTCTCTTTTTACTATTGCCTTCTTGCATCTAGGTCAGCTGTGTGGCTTTAGTTTTGCAAGCATGCTATTTAGCTGACATTTAGCCAGTGGCTGGTTGGCCTTGGAATACCTGTCTAGGAGCTAGGTCTGGAGTCATGGTGGAATAATCTCTCTTATCAGGGGATCTTGGTGAAAGGGATTTGCCTTTGAGCAGGAAGTGCTGGCCAATAAACTTCCTACCCACTTCATGAGCCTTGTTCCCAGACAGTTGGATGTACATGAAGTGGAGTAGCAATAAACAGAGTGGTGCTAGCTGGACAAACCCAATGCCCACGACCATCTGTTTCCGTAGAGTGGCCACACGCAGAGGTGGTTGGTCCCTGTAATGATCAACTTCACAATGGCTTTATGGGAGGAAGCAAAGACTGAGTAGCTCAAATTCCTGAAATGGATCTGATGTGCAAAGTCTAAGTGACCCTCAGAGGGGCGTATCCTTCTTCACAGGTAACACCTGGGATGTGCTTCAAACCTGATAGACTGTGATGAAGAGGATGGATATCTGTATTAATTTGCTTTCTTGTTGCTGTAACAGAATGAAGGAGGGGGGAAGGTAGTTATTTAATTATGTATTTATTTTGGCTCATGGTTTCACAGGATTCAGTCCATTATGGTGGTGGGAGCATGTGCTGGAGGAAACTCTCCACTTCTTGGCATGAAGAAAGCAGAGAAAAGGAGAATTCTAGATGTTTGACTGGCTTTCTCCTTTTTCCTATTTTATTCTGTTTTGGTCCCAAATCCAGATGGTCCATATATATGTTAAGACATGGTACTATCTACATTCAGGGAAGTTCCTAACTCCTCAATTAATCCTCTCTGGAAAGGACATTACACAAACATCCAGAGGTATATCTCACCAATCTCCCAGGTGATTCTCAATCTGGTCAAATTAATCATGAAGATTAATCGGCACTACATCACTCCCTTGATTAACTTGTGTCATATAGTAAAGGTGAAAAATTTCACTGATGTAATGAAAGTTCTAGGTCAGTTAATTTTGAATTGATTTCAGAGAGATTTTTATCCAAGTGTGCTAGTGATTAATCCCACTTCTTCCCTTCCCTTCTCTTTCTTTCCCTCTTCACCCTCTCCTTCCTTTCCCCTTCCTTTCCTTCCTTCTTATTTGATTTTTTTTCTTTGAAATAAGGTCTCCTGTGAACCAGGCAGACCTCAAACTGTATATGTAACTGGGTTGCTTTGCCTCCCTAGGGTTACAGATATTCACCAACATGTCCAGCTTGCCTTCTGGCTCCAATTCATAGCAACTTGCACTTGAGATTCATCAAGTTACCACCTAGATCAATACTTTGTTCCTTTTCAGTGTTTACTCCTTCCTCCACTGTATAGATGGGCCTCACATATCCATCACCTATGGAGGGCTCTCTGTCAGTTTTGGCAGCTGTGGATGCCCTCGTCTCTGTGTACAGTTTCTCCTGTAAACCTAAACTTTCATTCTCGTGGTTGTAGATAGACAGATGCCCGATTGTTGGGACGCATATGCATGTAACTTATATATCTGGTTGTATCACATGGCTGTTGATTTCTCAAGAGCCAAAGCACCCTGCAGGCTTCCTGATAATGGCAGTGGAGCGAGGCAGTGTGGTCTGCTACCATTTACCTTCACTTACACTTGTCTGGAAGGATTTTCTTTGTAGATGTGGTATGGAGCTTGAGTGTGTGAGAGATGGTTTTGTGCAGGAATTATTTATGACAAGATCATCCTCTCTCCTGTTTGTTCTCCACGCAGCCTGTTCAAGACCAACTGCACAAGTGGAAGCAGAGAGAGTAAAAGCATGTTTCTTCTTACAGGAAAACATGGGAAAGTGGGAGGAGAGAGGTGGCCTTTTGGAAAATGACAGTTTGTGGGCTGAAACGATGGTTCAGCAGTTAAAGGCATTTGCTTGCAATTTCACAATAGCCACATAAAACCAGATGCACAAAGTGGTGCGTATGCCTGGAGTTCATTTGTAGCAGCAAGATGCCCTGGTGTGCCCATACTCTCTCTGTCTCTCTCTCATGTGCACATAAATAAATAAATAAATAAATAAATAAATAAATAAATAATATTTTTTTAAAAAGAAAATGACAGTTTGTGCCAGGCATAGTGACACACACCTGTCATGCCAGCATGTAGGATGCTGAAGCAAGTGAATTATGAATTTGAGGCCATATTTGGATACATAGAAAAATCTGGTCAAAACAAACAAACAAGCCGGGCGTGGTGGCCCACGCCTTTAATCCCAGCACTCGGGAGGCAGAGGTAGGAGGTTCGCTAGGAGTTCAAGGCCACCCTGATACTACATAGTGAATTCCAGGTCAGCCTGGGCTAGAGTGAAACCCTACCTCAAAAAACCAAAACAAACAAACAAATAAACAAACCGGGCATGGTGACACAGGTCAGTCTAGGCTAGAGTAAGACCCTGTCTCAAAACAAACAAAAAACAAACAAACAAACAAACAAACAAACAACAGCTAGGCCTTAAGGCAGAGGTCTATAACCTCAGCTTCCAAGTGGGAGGCTAAGGCATAAGGATCATAAGCTCAAGGCCTGCCTAGGCAAGTTAGTGGGATTCTGTCTCAAAATACACTAAAAATTATATAAGCAACCTTGATATAGTTCAGTGGTAGGCTGCTTGCCTAGCAGGCATAAGGTTCAATTCCCAGTACCACAAAAAAATTACAATATCTTATGATTTTGTAACTATAACTGTCAGAAGCAATTGGAAAAAATTTGGAATCCTGGTCTGTCACATCCATTTTGAGTAAACATAATAGTTCTGTATTTTGTTCTTTGGGATTGTTTGTTTTTCCTATTGGTGACAGTAAAGTCTGAAAATTGTCACATGGTAGGTTTCCTGTGGCCCAATCAAGTTATACATAAAATTATCCATCACACCCATTGAGACACATTTGGGACTTATGACCCACAGAATTTTCAGATAATAAATTGATGCTGTTCAAAGCCTTATACGGAGGGGTCGGGCATCTAGCTTAGTTGGTAGAGTTGCTTGCCTAGCATGTACGAGCCCGGATTTTAATCCTCATTACTTTACAAACCAAGAATGGTGGGTCATGTTTGTAATACCAGCACTTGGGAGGTGGTTGTAGGAGGATTAGAAGTTCAAGGTCACATAGCAAATTTGAGGCCAGGCTGGGATTCATGAGACCCTGTCTCAAGAAAAAAAGAAAGGTAGGGCTGGAGAGATGGCACAATGATTAAAGGTGCTTGCTTGAAATAAAGAAAGGTAGAAAGAAGGAGGGAGGGAAGGAAGGACGGAAGGATGGAAGGAAGGAAGGAAAGAAGGAAGGAAAGAAAAGGAAAAAAATAAAAATAAAAACTAAAAAAGTAGGGCTGGAGAGATGGCTGAGCGCTTAAGGTGCTTGCCTGCAAAACCTAAGGACTCATGTTCCACTCTCCAGATCCCATGTAAGCCAGATGCACAAAGGTGAGGCAAGCGCAAGGTTGCACATGCCCACTAGGTGGCACAAGTGTCTTGAGTTCGATTGCAGTGGCTGTGGCTCTGGCGTGCCAATTTTCTCTCTCTGTCTCCTGCTCTCTCTCTCTCAAAAAAAAAAAAAAACCTAAAAAAGTAAAACATAATCTAGCTAGGCCATTCCAATGATCCTAATCTCTGGTTGGGTGGCTATGCCCCAGGCCCTTGCCCTTCCTGTTTCTCTAGATTTCAACACCTTCACCAGAGTGAATTTGGGTCCCAAGGACATCCACTATTTCTTTTCTGCTATCATTTCCTTCACTTGATTAATCTTAGTTAAAAGGCTGAGAAGCTATCTCTCTCTCCTATTTTACTAAGTATTTTTAAAGGGGTCCAAAGTTTATTCTGAAATTAGAGCCCACAAATAAAGAAAAACTTTTCTAGGGAGAAGTTAACAGATTATACCAGGCTACTTGGATCCTTCAGCCTTTTAGAACAAGTGTTAGCAAACATTTTCTGTAACAACCCAGAAAACAAATACACCTTGTCTTCACAATATCCAGCCAACTTTGGCTCCAGACCTTTCTTCCAGAATCCCCTTGCATTTGCATATAACCTAAATGTACTTTACTGGATAGGTTAAATCACCTCTAGGTGATTTTAAATGTCTAATACAATGTAAATAGCTATTAAACTTTATTGCACAGTCATACTGAGACAAAGAAAAGAAGTCTATACGTGTTTAGTCCAGACACCACTTTTTTATTGCATAGTTTTGATTGCTGGTTGATTGAATCCATGGGTGTGGAACTCTGTGGTTTCAAGAAGGGCTGAATGTATTTATGCCTTGTAGCTCATGGGGTAGCTTCCTGAATCACTTAAATATACCAGGAAAGCCCTGTAAGCAGGGAACAGTGGCTCTGGTGCTCCAATGAAATTTAATGGGTCCTGCAAGTTGAATTTTGTTGTGAATATAATTTGACTCTTTCCAATAGCTTACAAATGCAAAAAATGAGCCCAGCCCATGGACTGTACAAAGGTGATAGACTGGATTTGGTTCAGGGATCATGGCTGACTGAACCCTAAAACAAAGTTCCACAAGGGCAACAAATCATGTTTTGGTGAACTACTCATTCCCAGGCCCTGGAGCTAAAGAGCTGTGACTAGAATCAGCATAGAATAAATTATTTTTCTCATTGTCAGTAGGACAGAATGCTTGGCATAAGCAACTTACAAGGAAGAAAGATCCATTTTGGCTCATGGGTTCAGAGGGTTCAGTTCTTGGTGGCTTGGCTCAGCATTCTGGCAGTGGGAGCAAGTGGTGGGGTCCTTCACTTTTGTTTTTTCAAGGCAGGGTCTCACTCTAGCCCAGGCTGACCTGGACCTCACTATGTAGTCTCAGGATGGTCTTGAATTCATGGCAACCCTCCTACCTCTGCCTCCCAAGTGCTGGAATTAAAGGCATGTGCCACCTTGCCCAGCAGTCCTTCCACTTCTTGGTAGATGGTAAAGCAGGGGCGGGGGGGGGCAACACTGGTGCTCAGCTTTGTTTCTCCTTTTTCCCATTTTAGTTCATCCCAGGCTGGACCCCATGGGATGGCACCACGCACATCCAGAGTGAGTCTTCTCCTCTCAGTTAATCTTCTCTGGAAACACCTTTATATAGTCACACAGAGGTGTGCTTCGCCTGTCCTCCTAGGTGCTTCTAAATTCAGTCAGGTTGAAATGAAGATTAACTGCAAAAGATGACAAAGACTCCCACCCTGTCGGCCTTTAATATTTTAATACTATGTCTACAATGCAGGGTTTTGGGGCATTCATTTTGAGTTTTAAAATATGGCTATAAAATAATAAAAAAAAACATAAAGCCCAGCAATATAAGAGCTGAGGGCTCAGTGATATAGTACTTGCTTGGCCATGCATGAGACCCAGCACAATGGGGAAAAGGCCTTATAATATTTATCTTGATGACTGCACTTTTGGTACCCTTCCAACCAGGAATGGCGAATATCATTGCCTTTTATGACAATCTTGAACAAGGTTGGAGTTTTCCTTTTGTACCTGGGAACCTATTTGTACTAGCTAGTCTTTCTTTCCAGTGGTATAATAGTTATATCACACAACAGTGGTGAAAGATTTAATTTGGCTTTGAATTTTTCTTTCTAGAGCCGGTGACATCTGTCTAAATTATACCTGGTTGGTAAAATACAGTAGGAAAGGGGGAACATGTTGTTGTAGTTGAATAGCGAGACGTGGATCATGGAAAACTAGGTCTATCCTGGGAATAATAGGACTTTCTGAATAGGCCAGTCATGGAAGCAAAGGCTGGCTCATGCGTCAGAAGTCTGATTATCAGATGTGTCTGGAGGAAATTAGGTATTAAGGTCGACAAAAATAAGCACTAACCGCTGGGCATTGTGGAGCATGTCGTTAATCCCATCACTTGGGAGTCAGAGGTAGGAGGATTGATGAGTTCAAGGCCAGCCTGGGACTACAGAGTTCATTCCAGGTCAGCCTAGGCTAGAGTGAGACCTTACCTTGAAAAATCCAACTAAAATAAAATAAAGCAAGCATTAGGTCCTGTGAGAAGTATAATACTTCCTTCTCTTGTTTTTCTTTTGAAAATAAAATGTACTATATTCTAAGGACATTTACCCCCCCATACTTGTTGGGTACACAGGCATGTCTAATGATGCTTTGTTGAATTGTTTTGTGTGTGTGCATGTGTATGGTGTGTGTAGTGTATGCAGGTGTGCATGCAGGTGCATCACCCATGTGCTCGTGTGTGGAATACAGAGTAAAACATCGCTATTTTCTTAATATGAGTCTCTCACTGAATCTGGAGCTACCAGTTTGGGTCAGACTGATTGATCAGCAAGCCATAGCAACTCTGCCTTGTGCCCAGACCTCAGTCCTTAAGTCATTTTTAAAATATTTTATTATTTTTTATATATATATATATATATATATATATATATATAGAGAGAGAGAGAGAGAGAGAGAGAGAGAGAGAGAATGGGCACACCAAAGCCTCCAGCCACTGCAAATGAACTCCAGGCACATGTGCCACCTTGTGCATCTGGCTTTAGGTGGGGACTGGGAACCAGACCTGGGTCCTTTGGCATCTCAGGCAAGCTCCTTAACCACTAAACCATCTCTCCAGTCCCCCTTAAGTCATTTTTGTGAAAGTGTAAGGTCTGTCCCTTCCTTCCTTCCTTTATGTCTTTTCTTTCTCTGTCATATGGATACTCATTTTAAAATGATGAATGGCCTTTGATTTTTAAAAAAAAAAATTACATGCATATTTTTTTTGAGGTAGGGTCTCGCTCTAGCCCATGTAGTCTCAGGGTGGCCTCGAACTCACGGCGATCCTCCTACCTCTGCCTCCTGAGTGCTGGGATTAAAGGCATGTGTCACCATAAGGGTCCCCTGTCTTTTAATTAAAATTTGAAGTACTGCTTGGAGGAAATGGTAATGGTATTTGTCATGAGCAGATTTTTGTCAGTAAATAAAAATAATTGGAACACACACACACACACACACACACCTCTTTCCTCTTCTTTAGAATGCTGCTTCCTTGTCTCCTTTATTTCCTTTCTTTCTTCCACCTCATGGGACTCCATATTTGAAAAATAGCGAAAATATTGACTAGAATACACTGACTTTCCACTCCTGTTGCACTTTGGAAAGAGAACTTTTGATGATTTTATGATAATGGAGTGGGATCTATTTTCCTGTCTTAGGTCTTCCAACATTCCTTAGAGGGGAGGAAAGGATTGTCCTATGGGATTTTGCTAAAAACTCTTGGACCTTTTTTTTTTTTTATTGGATCTAGCTCAACCTGGCCTGGAACTCCCCATCCTCCTGCCTCAGCCTCCCAAGTGTTGGGAGCCTGCCTAGAGTCCTTGACGTTTTATAGTTAAAAAATGTTTGGGATTATTGGGATGTCTATCAAACAGGCAAAATAGAGTGGTACTCTGTTGCCTAGACAATCAGAGGAGGCCTGCAGTAAATTCTGGTCACACTGCGCCCTATTTGGAAAGTGAAGATTTCCACCACTTTCCCAAACTTTAAATGACAAACACTTGCCAAATAAGAGAAACGGACATTGAGGTTTTTTTAACCAAGTCATTTTGGAATTTCCAAGCAGCTGGGCTGGGTAGATCATGGGCAGGTTTTTTTTTTTTTTTTCTGCGCAGCTACTTGAGAGTGTGCGGTAGCCGAGGGCCGCGTCCCTGTAAAGCCAAGAGCTGTAATGATGTCAACTTGTTATTTACTTTCCAAATCTGAATGACTGAGCAAGGCGAAAGGAGAATCAATCAACCACAATGTGACCCTACAGGCGGAAAAAACGCAGCGCTCCCACCAGCAGGCGGTGGGGGAAGGGAAGCACGTGTAACCGGGCCAGGGTTGCATCACGAGCGGGCTCGGGTTTTCTATTGCACTCATCGTTTTCGTTTGCATGTAATCCTCAGCATCAGTCTGAACGAGCTCAGGAGCCCAGGAGCTACGAAGGGCAGGCTCAAGGCAAAGCCCCACCCAGTCCTTTTGGGGGGAGTCTTGAATGGCAACTGATAGCTAATAAGCCTCAATCTATTCTGCTGATTCACAATTATGGAGACTGTGTAAGTGTGTATTTTTTTATTGATGTGCTCTAATAATGGTGTAGCAACAGTCGTTTGACATCATTGACGTTGTGCAGCAATGTTTTGCGGGGTGAATTTTCGGTCCTCCTTTTTGATGGAGGACCGGTCCCTTAAAAACTCACCTCGGGTGCCCCTCCTTTCCCCAACAACCAGAACAACAAATGGCCTAGTGTTCAAGGAAGGAGCAAGCGAGGTTATAGTTGAAATTGCTGAGTGTACTGGGCTCTTAGCACCAAGCTTATTAGAAACCAAAGGGAGGGGCAGATTGATTTTAAAAATACTCAGCGAGGCAGACACCAAAGGTTCTGAGGAGGAGAACCGGATATTTATTTAATTGAATTAAAGCCGGGAGTGGGGGGGGGGTCGTAATCAAAGTGGAGGGGGGAAGGCGCGCTAGGGCTGGGCCAGACTAGACATTGCAACCGAAATCACATTGGCGGTCTGCGGCCTGGGGTAGATCCGAGGACCCCAGTTCTCCGACATTTCCTTTCCCAGTCCCCACAGCAGAGCTTATTTGCTCGCATCTTCAGGTGCATAAGCTTTGCCCTACGCCTTTCTGACCCTTCCCTTGGAGGTGCTTTGCAAAGGTTGTGGCTCTGCCCGAGCCCCCAATTTGTGGGGTGGAGGTAACCGCCATTGGGGATTGCTGTAAACCGCTAATTTTGAGGCAGCTGCACCCAGGGACAGGTTGCAGGTGGTCCTGCTGGGGCTTTTGGGCGGCTTCGTTTTTGAAGTGGGGGAGGGTAATATTTATGTGACTTGGGCTACCTCCCCAACCTTGCTGGGTGGCCCGGGTTTCCATCCCCTCAAAGCCACAGCGGAAAGACTGGGTGAGGGTAGGCCCCTGGTTCCTATTAAGAGGCCACGGGGAAGGGACAGAGATCGGGCCAAAGAGCGTGAAGCCTTCTCTCCTCAATCGTAGGCGTGAAGTGGGGTAGAGAAGGTTTGGGGGTGAAGAACTATGTAAGTGATGCTGTGTCTGCCCCCCCCCACCAGTGTGTGCATCGGGTCTCGCGTCCTCCTTAGGAACGGCGGGGTGGGGGGGGAAGGGCAGGCCTGGAGCCCCGGCCCTGTGTGGGGGTGGGGCTGCTCTGTGTGGGTACGCCCCCCAGGGCGGAGGGGAGGTGCCGATGGGGCCTGGGCGCCCCTCCCCCTCGCGGTGGGGGAGGGGAGGGCTGGAGAGCAGCCCCCCTGGCCGAGGGGGAAGGGCCTGGCGGAGGCGGTCCCCTGGCGCATCTTCAGCCCAGCGTCCGCTCGCTCGTAGCTGTTCCTCGCGCAGGTCGCTGCCCGTGCGGGTCCCTCCCGCCGTCCCGCCCTCTGCCCGCCGCCGCCGCCGCTCCCTGCCCAGCCCCCTCACTCCCGCGCTCGCGAGCGCCGAGCCGCCAGCGCCCCCGCCCCGCCGCCGCCGCCGCCGCAGCGCCCTCCGGCCGCCATTCGCTACCGAAACTTTCCAGCGCCCTCGCCTCTTGGGGACCCGGCGGCTGCGGGGCGGGGGCGGCCGGGGGCGGCGCGCGGCTGCTCCGGGGCGCCGAGCCCTCCACGGCCACGGCACGCCACTAGCCGGGGCTGGGTGACGAATTGCCGACTGGAGGAACACACGGAGTGCGCCCGCAAGTTGCGTGGCTCTCGGCGAGGTGACTATGCATGGGGTCTCCGCGGGCTGGGAAAGGGGAGCAAACTTCTCCAAGCCCAGGGGTACGGCGATGACCCTGCTAGAGGGATCGGGCTAGACGCTCGCCAGCCCCTGGAGCTCCAGAGGGGCAGGTCCCCAAGTGTCCCCTGGGGCACTGGGGTGCGGGTGGGGCGCGCTCCCTGCAGGCTGAACAATACTCTCGGGGTGGCCGCTCCCCACAGTGCTTGCGCACGGGGGACTGGCGGAGGCGCGGGGAGGTGCTCCTTTGTTTTGGGAAGGGAAGAGGTGGGCTGGCAAGTTTAGGGAAGCTCTGCAGTTCTGTCCTTTTGGCCCTTTGTCTGTGGCTCCAAGGGCAGGGTAAACCTGCGAGGGTCGAGGACTCAGGGGTCCGCGCAGCATTCCCTATGGGGGAGGGGAGCCCCATTCATCCGCACCGGGAACCCGGTGGATGCGATGTGTCGCGCCGAATAGAGTGGCGGACGAGGTGACGCGGGCTCCGCGTCTGATCAGCTTCCGAGGTGCAAACTGACCAGGAAGTCCGGAGCCCCCTTCCCACACCCATCCTCGGGCCCGAGCGCCAGAACCCGGCTGGAAGCGACTCCAGTGGAGGGTGGCGCCCTTGGCCGGGCGAGGGACCGCAGAGCGCGGCCTGGTGAAGATGCAGACCTGTTGCTCTTACATTGGGGGGTGGGGAGGGCGCCCCAGATCTGCTGCTCCCTTCCGCCTCTTGCTCACCAGGGGACTTTCCCTAACGCGGGGACGGGTGCTCACAACGTGTGTGTGTGTGTGTGTGTGTGTGTTGATGGTGGTGGTAAGGGGGGGTGCGCCTGAGGGAATTGGTGATCTCCGGGTTTGTGACTACTTGGGCGGCTAGAGGCCCACCCGTGCTCAGGTTGGGCTCGAACTTCACAAGCTGGATCTGCGTGCGGTAGAGCCGGCGGTCCTGAAACCCACCGCATTGAAAATCCCACAAAGTTAGGGCCCACATGTTTCTTTTCGGGTTGGTGATACTGTGCAGCAAAAGCCAAAAACAAAACAGAGAAACCAAACCTCGTTGCTGTGCAAGTGTTTCTGCTTTGTTTGTGGCTTGACGTGACTTCTGGTGTTTTCCTCTTCTGAGGGGCACTAAGTCCCTGGCTTATCCTGGAAGAAGAGAGACCGGACTTAAGGAAGGGGTGCTCCTTGCTGAGGTCCCCAGGCTTTAGAAGTAGCAAATTGCTCTTGCCAGTGTTATGAAGAGTTTACTCCTGGTCATTCCTAGAAAAGACGTAGTTAGGGCAAAAAAGTAAAATAGAGTGTTGAGAAGGAACAATTAAGACGTTAGGATGGCGCTTTTATTTTAAAGGGATTTTGTTTCTAAATTTTTAGCAGATTTTAGTGGAAAACCACCCACCTGGGTAATTACTACAAGGATGAAAGTTGAAGTTCACTTAATACATGACCCCCTAAGGTTGGTCAGCCTTTAAAAAAACACACACCAATGAGACAAAAATGAAAGATGGAATATAGTGCTGTCATCTATCGGAGGACACATTTTCCCTCTTTACTGGGGTCAGAGAAGTCTACT
The DNA here is from genome assembly GCA_036365145.1 of Orientallactaga sibirica. Taxonomy (NCBI): domain Eukaryota; kingdom Metazoa; phylum Chordata; class Mammalia; order Rodentia; family Dipodidae; genus Orientallactaga; species Orientallactaga sibirica. The sequence continues at coordinate 5,996,986 of JAEOAD010000982.1, forward strand.
TTTCCAGTACTAGTATGGAGCAAGAGGTTTGAAGAAAATGATCACCTTATTGAGGGCATGCTCAGAAGTGGAGCATTTCGACCATTACATCTGAACCACTGATTCTACACAGTATCTTCATAAGAGAGTTTTCTTTTTTACCTCCTTTTTATGGTAATAGACAGATAATAAAAAATGTATCACAGTTATTGAATGCTGGGTATTGTGCAAAACCCAGGGGACACAGACCAAGACCTTTGGGGGACATTGAGAGTGGAGGAGGGTTGCTGTCCAACAGCAGGGTGGGTAACCAGGATCCTTGGGCTACTGGCTATTCTTAATCTTTGACCCAGGATTGGCTTAGAATGGGAGTTAATGAATATCCGCCTGTAAATTTACCGTATCAATCCCTATGCTTCCCAAACCGTCTTTCTGCGTCTTGAACGTTTCGCTGTTACAGTAGACATACAGTATAGGGATACTAGTGCTGCTGTGTAGGGCCATGGAGTTGTAGATGGTCTTGAACTCCATTTTTGTCTGACAATAGCTCTTGTTTTCATCTATATGCTGGGATCATGGATCTACCTTACCAGGCACTTGGGAGGGTGTCAGTGGGCATTGTGTCCAAGAAAGTGGGTGCATATTCCAAGGAATGTTTCGAGAGAAATGCATGCTCTATCCATATTTAGTGTGAACTAATGCTTGACCAGTGTGACCTTGAACTCCTGTAACTTTTCTGAGCATCAGAAAAAAAGGGGGGGGGCTGGAGAGATGGCTCAGCAGTGAAGGTGCTTGCCTGCAAAGCCTAATGACCCCGGTTCGATTCCCCAGTACTCATATATAATGGCCAGGTTCGATTCCCCAGTAACCATGTAAGGCCAGATGCACGTGTATCTGGAGTTTGCTTGTAGTGGCTAGGGGCCTTGGTGTGCACCCCCGTATCTCTGTGCTTGTAAATAAATAAAATATTTTACAAAAAGAATCAAAAGAAAAGCTGAAATAGTCCTCATAGACATTGCAGGGACCAAAAGAGAAAGTGCACATATTTTCTGTGCTTTTGCAGGCTTGTGATCCCAGTTGCTCTGGGAGCTGAGATAGGAGATCACACATTCAGGGCCTGACTGGGCAACAAAGTGAGATCCTGGTTCAAAATAAAGTAAAAAGAGTGCTAAAGATATCGTTCAGTGGCAGAGCACTTGCCTAGTATGCGCTAGGTCCTCAGTTCAAGATCCAGTCCCGCAAAAAAGAAACACACACCTAACACTCTCCCCACCCTGAAAAATGTGTACATTTTGTTGTACAAATAAAGTAATTATCTTCACATTACTCGAATATCCTGCATTTAGAATTTAAAAAAACTGTATATTTATTAGAGAGAGAGAGAGAGTGTGTTCATTTGCACCAGGGCAAATGAACTCCAGACGAATGCACCACTTTGTGCATCTGGCTTTATGTGGGTAACTGGGGATTTGGACCTAGGTTGTCAGGCTTTGTAAGCATTTGTCTTTAACCGCTGGAGACAGTCCCCTGCGTTGAAAGTTTTCTAGATTTCACCCTATGGATAACAGCTGTTTCCATTTTTTAGCCAAGGACACTAACCCTTGCAGAGAATGAGTAAGGCGCTCATATAACCCAGCGGAAGGAAGGGAGGGGGTGTGAGTCCCAAAGCCCAGCTCTTAAACTTGGTGTTTTTTTTTTTTTTTTTGCCTCATCTAGTATGGATTTTCTGACTTGGAAACAAGACATAAATTACACTGTTTCTCCCCCACCCAAGCATCTCTATTGAGTGTTAATAGAGATCTGTGCTTCCATATTAGGTGGATCTTAACCCTACGTCTAAAGATGGACCATAGTGCTGACATTGTTTTTAATAGGTTTACCATTGGGTTTGGTGGCCACTAAGCCACATGTGTGTATTTAGCTGAAAATAACAGCTCTGATTTATCATAAAGTGAATTTCACAGACTCTCTTAGCACATGGGAAATGGGTAGTGGATAGTATTAAATGTGTGCAAACAGAACTAAAACTCGGGAGGCACAGGTAGGAGGATCACCGTGAGTTTGAGGCCACCCTGAGAATACAGAGTGAATTCCAGGTCAGCCTGAGCTAGAGTGAGACCCTACCTTGAAAAACAAAAACAACAAAAAAAAAATTACAAAAGAAACGCTTTCAGCTGGGCGTGGTGGCGCACGCCTTTAATCCCAGCACTCGGGAGGCAGAGGTAGGAGGATCGCCATGAGTTCAAGGCCACCCTGAGACTACAGAGTGAATTCCAGGTCAGCCTGAGCTAGAGTGAGACCCTACCTTGAAAAACAAAAGCAACAACAAAAAAAAAATTTACAAAAGAAATGCTTTCAGCTGGGCGTGGTGGCGCACGCCTTTAATCCCAGCACTCGGGAGGCAGAGGTAGGAGGATCGCCATGAGTTCGAGGCCACCCTGAGACTACAGAGTGAATTCCAGGTCAGCCTGAGCTAGAGTGAGACCCACCCTGAGACTTCAGTGGCGCACGCCTTTAATCCCAGCACTCGGGAGGCAGAGGTAGGAGGATCGCCATGGTCGAGGCCACCCAGCAGGTCAGCCTGAGCTAGAGTGAGACCCTACCTCGAAAAACCATTTAAAAAAAAATGCTTTCTACAGTGTGAGGCCTCACGTAGTCAGTCACTTAAAAAAAAATGAAGACAGCTGTTTCCTACACAGTGGCCCTTGACTCGGGACTTACCTTAATTACTTATTTGCGATGTTCTTTGCATAGTTTTTGCTGTGCATGTTTTATAAACGTGGTTAGAAATTTCATTTGTAAATGAGGACACAACCTTTTGTCTGTCGACGATATGACTTAGCTGTAGTTCTGCCATTGCCCTCACGCACTCTTTATTTTGTTTCATTTTTTTCTCTCTCTGTGTGTACGTGGGTATGCATGCATTTGGAGGCCCTAAGTTGGTGTTTCAATGTCTTCTCCACTCACTGAGCCATCTCCCCAGCTCCCTTTTTATTATTATTTTATAATTATTTTTAAAAATATATTTGTTTATTTGCAAGGAGAGAGAGGGGGAGAGGGCAAGAGAGTGAATGGGCCTGCCAGGGCCTCTTGCCACTGCAAATGAATTCTGGATGCATGTGCTACTTTGTGCATCTGGCTTTATGTGGTTACTGGGGAATCGAACCTGAGCTGTTGTGCTTTGCCAGCAAGTGCCTTTAACTCCTGAGCCATTTTTTTTTATTTCTTTGCTCTCATTCTAGCTCAGACTGACTTGGAACTCAGCTCTGTAGTGTCAGACTGGCCTTGAACTCATGGAGCTTCTCCTACCTCAACATCCTGAGTGCTGGGATTATAGGCATGAACCGTCATGCCCAGCTTTATTTTTAAATTATATTTCTTTTTCAATTTTTCTATTTTGAGACAGGATCTGGGCTATATGTAATACTGCCTGGCCTGGAATTTGATAATCCTCCTGCCTTGTCCTCCCAAATGCTGGGTTGACAGGTGTATGCCATCATGCCTAAGTCTGTCAGAACTTAGAAAGAAACGTAAGGTGCTCTTGGCTGGCTCCCTTAAGCAGGTGTAGAAAAGGTCCCTCTGCAGGGAGGCCATGTGACCAAAAAAAAAAAAAAAAGCCAGCACAGTAGGCCCATAGTTCAGGTCCTCTGCTGTATTTTCTGGAGGATAGGACACCTGAAGTAAATCCCAGGACTTCACCTGCCAGGTGCCCCTCCCCCATCGAGGTTCCTACTTCTGTTCCCTATTGGGGACCTTTGGTCCTGCACAAATAATCTTTCTCAGCTGAGGTGAGGCAAGACTTTTGTTCCCACTCTGGTTTCCTGGTACCTGGCATTTGTCCCCTTTTTTCCCCTTAAGAAGTAATATGTACACTGCCTCCAATAAATTGTTAATCTTTCACCACCAAATACATTTCAAAACTAGTTCTAATGAGGAAGCAAAGCAAGATTAAAATCACTTTGTAAACATTTTTTTTTAACGTTAGGAAAAAAATATTTTTTAGTGTGAAGGAAGAAATTGGCCCATGGAGCTGGGGACTGGAGTTGAGATTTTCTGGAGTCTTTCACCCTTGACTCCTTTGCATCCTTTCTGTGCCATTCTTCCAAAGGGACCCCACTGGCCAGATGGGCAGAAATGAAACTCTCAGAACTAAAACAAATAGCTTGATGGAGAAGATACTGAAAAATGCCCATGTTGATAAAGGCCAGTGACAGCCTACTTGGGGGGGAGAGAGAGGGAGGGGGAGAGAGGTGTGTGGGTGCGCGCGTGTGTAGATTGACTTCAGGTGTGTTCCTCCATCATTCTGCAGCTTCTTGTTTTGGGTGGGTCTCTCATGGAGCCTGACTCACCGATTAGGCTAGACTAGCCAGTCAGTGAGGCCCAAGGATCTCATCTCTGCCTGCTTAGCATTGGGAATACAGGTGTGTGCTGCTGTACCCAGCTTTTTGTCCCAGCCCCAGGAGCAGATAATATTGAAGGGGAGAAATACAGCTGTGGAGAAATTCCATCCCAGGCGGGTTGCTGCTTGATCAACAAGCAAGGCCCTTGTTTTGGATGGCTGTGGTACCCGAGCTGCCCCTTCGTGCCATGACCACTGTGTATACTGTCATCCCTAGCACATATTTGTGGAGCAGCCTGAAAAATCTTGGGAAATGAAGGCAGGGAAGGTGATAGTTTATGGGAATGGTAGTGTGGGCATTGGGCTCTGGAATGCTGCTGTCCATGAATGAATGGCTCTCAACTGGGACAATTTTGCCCAACCATCTGGAGATGTTTTGGTTGTTAATAGAGGGAGAGGGACAAGGGATTCCAAGCATCTAGAGGGTGGAGGTCTACGGGTACTGTTGCGTGGTTTTGGATATGTTTTGTGTGTACCCCTTGGAAACTTGAGTGCTAGAAGCTTGATAGCCAGTGTGTTTGTGCTAAGAGGTGGAACTTTGAAGTCATGGGACTGGCAGTCAGGTCCTGGAAATGTCACTTTGAAAAGAATGTTAGTCTCCTGGAATGGTCTCTCTCTCTCTCTCTCTCTCTCTCTCTCTCTCTCTCTCGAGGTTTTTTTTTTTTTTTTTTTTTTGGTTTTTCGAGGTAGGGTTTCACTCTGGTCCAGGCTGACCTGGAATCAACTATGTAGTCGCAGGGTGGCCTTGAACTCATGGCGATCCTCCTCCCTCTGCCTCCCGAGTGCTGGGATTAAAGGTGTGCGCCACCACGCCCCGGCTTCGAGATTTGTTTTAAAAAAGCTAATTTGGTTCTCTGAATCTTGCCAGGTTCCTGTCTTGACATGTGATCTCCATTCCCTTGATGCTGTCATGCGCCATAGTGTGATGTAGCCAAGAGGCCTTCACCAAAACCCAGCAGATGTTGACAACATGCTCTTGAACTTCCAGAACTGTGAACCTAAAACCTGCGTACTTGGGAAAAGTATCTAGCTTCAGGTGTTTTGTTATAGCAACAGAAAGTGGACTAGGGCTGGGGTTGGTAGAGTGCCTGACTAGCACCATGGATTTGATCTCCAGACCACATGACCTGGGCATGGTGATGCACACCTTTACTTAGGAAGAGGCAGGAGGGTCAAGAGTTCAAGATCATCATCAGCTATAAAGTGAGTTCCAGATCCGCCTGTGCTAGCTACATGAGACCCTTTTTCAAAAAAAGAAGAAAAAAGAAAGAAGTGGGCTAATGTAACATCTTACAGGGTACAGACCAGCCTTCATCACAGAGACTGTTTAGCACTCAGTATCAATAGTGCTAAAAATTAGAAACCTTGAGATATATAGTCAACTGTGTAAACCTATTTTGGCCAAGGTCTGTGGCGAAGGTGGATGCTAAAGGGCGGGGGAGAGAAAGAGAGAAGGAAGGGAGGGGTCAGAAGGGATCAACAGAGACAAAGATAGAGACAACCAGGCTGACTTGGAACTCTCAGATTGTCTTACCTCAGCTGTACCAGCACTAGGTCAAAAGGCATGTATCGCCATACCAGGCGGGGTGGGCTGTGTTTGTTTCTTTCCTTCTTCTTCTTCTTTTTTTTTTTTTCTAGGTAGGGTCTCATCCAGCTCAGGCTGACCTGGAATTCACAATGCACTCTCAGGGTGGTCTGAACACGCAGCGATCCTCCACCTCTGCCTCCCTAGTGCTGGGCTTAAAGGCCTGCGCCACCACACCTGGCCTTGCCTGCCTTCCTTCCTTTCTTGCTTGCTTTCTTTCAATAGAGTCTCACCATGTAGCTCCTCCTGCCTCAGCCTATGCAGTGCTTGGATTCTAGGCATGCACCATCACATCTAGCTGTGAACCATGCAAGTTTTGGGAGATTTGTTAGGAAATAAATGACAATAGTGCTGATAGCTACTGTAAGAGGTTGGAGATGGGCTCTGAAAAATCTAAAACCAAGCAGTAGGTGTGGGTGAGGGGCCACCTACATAAGCTCTCCCTCCGAAGCACTGAGAGTCCCAGCTGCGTGGTCACCTTGGGTGCATGTTTCTCAGCGCCTGCCTTTGGCTTTATTGATGTGGGCACAGCTGGACTAGGCCTGGCTTGGCTGGGGGTCAGCTTCTTTGTAGCTTTGGTGTGGATTAGGAATCCCCTAGACAGCGTCTGTCTCATGTTTATGCAGACCCAGAGATGACCCAGTTGAAATGCTGGTCAGCCTGGAATTTTAGTGTCACTTAGGAAACAGGGACATTTAGGAAACCTGAGGGTACCGGTAAGTGGCTGAGGTTTTGGCTGTTTGCTGGATTCTAGGTGTTGCTGCTTTCTGTGACCCTACAGCTAGTGGTTTGGAGACCTGTGTGTGGACTTGTTTTATTTTCATTTTTAAATTTATTTACTTGTGTGTGTGTGTGTGTGTGTGTGTGTCTGTCTGTCTATGTGCACCACAGTCTCTTGCCACTATAAATGAATGCCAGACACATGTGCCACTTTTCTTTATGTGCGCACTGGGGAATTGAACCCAGACTGGCAGGCTTTGCAAGTGTGTTCCTGTAATTGCTGAACCCTCTCCTCAGCCCCTGACCTATGTTTGATTTGAGGAAGCTGTCTTCCAAGTACCCTTAGCTCAGGTGCTCAGAGTGTGGTCCTGCAGTGGGCTCTGGTCTTCCTGTGCCATTCCCACCCATGTTCTAGTGAGCCCCCAAGCTCAGCCAGGGACAGGGGAGATGGCCAGTGGGAGAAATCTGATCTGTGCCCTGCACTGATTGCATATTTTGGAAGGAAGCTTGTGGGGCGGGAGGACAGAGAGGGATTAAATTTTACTCTCTAGGAGTCTTATATTAAATGTGATAGAATCACTTACGCTTATAATTTCCTCTTTTCCCAACTTGAGGATAGGATGTAGAATGTTCTTTCTGTCATTTACAGTGTTCTTTAGCAGTTGGTTCACTTTCTTTCCTTTTTCAGTTTCAGGGTTAGTTTCATATATTTAAAAATATATTAAGGGTCTGGGACACAGCTCAGTTTGATAGCGTGCTTGCTGATCATGCATAAAGCCTTGGGTTTGATCCCCAGCAGTACATAAACTGGGTGTGGTGGTGCAGGCCTGCAATCCCAGCACTTGGGAGGTAGAGGCAGGGGCATCAGAATAGATTCAAGACTAGCCTGTGCTATATGAGATCTTGTTTCAAAAAACAAAAAGAAAAAATATTGAAACATAGTTCCCTCCACAGCACCTCTTCTTCCCCAGGGGTTCGTTCTTTCCCCCAGAAAGACAAGTGTTGATTGTTAGATGTGATCAAAAGCAAAGAAGGAACAGCATACCTTTTCTTAGTGTAGGAGAAACCACAGCCACACGACATTACACGCTTCTGTTGTGGTGGCTAAATTTGTGCTTTTTACCTGCATTGCTTCATCCTTGCCACCAGGTTTGCTGACATGGAACATTGTCTGGTGAGCTTTGAAAGACTGCTGTAACCTTTATGCACAGATGAAAGATGTTTAACATGCTATGTACAGTGAACCAGAAGGTAAAAGCTATGCCTTTAGCTTCAAAAGTAAGACACTTGGGCTGGAGAGATGGCTGAGCGGTTAAGGTGCTAGCCTGCAAAGCCAAAGGACCCAGGTTTGATTCCCCAGGACCCACATGAGCCAGAAGCACAAGGTGGCACGAGCTTCTGGAATTCATTTGCAGTGGCTGGGGTCCTTGGTGTGCCCATTTATTCTCTCTTCTCTCTCTTTCTCTCTCTCTCTCTCTCTCTCTCTCTCTCAAATAAAAATAACATATTAAAAAATGAGACACTTATACATGAAAAGCTTGAAGCCTTCCCCACAGATTAATCATGTGGATATAAACCAGGCAAAAGACAGGAGTTTTTGCATTGGCTTGTTGAAAAAAAAAATGAAGAAACTCATGCCTAAAATCCCAGCACTTGAAAGGCAGAGGTCAGAAGATGGCTGTGACTGCAGGCTAGCCTGATACACTGAGTTCCAGGCCAGCTTGGGCTAGAGCGAGACTCTGCCTTAAATAATCACCTCTCCACCAAATGCGTTTGTTGAGACAGGGGCTCATGTGGGTGAGGAATGGCCTTGAACTCCTTCCTCCTGCCTCAGCCTCCCAAGTGCTAGGATGACAGGCATGTGCCACTATACCTGGCTTAAAAATAAAATAAATTTTTACCTGTGGGCCTCTGTGTAGTTGCTCACCTCAAGTTTACTTTGGGACATTATTTTACTTTCCATTATCTCATGGTATGTTTTCTAGAATTCTTGCCTTAGCAGTTTGGAAAATAAATGTCTTCGCCTTCTTGGTGTGGGGTCATCTTAATCTGTGTGCACTGTAGGGATGAGGGGTTAGGGGAACTCCCGTCAAGCTTTCTCATCGTTTTGAGATGTGAAGATTTTAATCTGGAAGATGGCTTAATTGTTTGGCATGGTTTTTTTTTTCTCATTTTAATTTTTTCAGATTGGCTGAGGGGCATGGTTTTATAGAAGTTAACTAGAGGCTGGGCAGATGGCTCAGCTAAACTAAAATTGCCTGCTGAGCAAGCTTGATGACCCAAGTTCAGATCCCCTGAAGCCCACGTAAAGCTGGATTCAAAAATGACCACTCTCCTGTAATCCTAATATACCTATGGCAGTGAGAGGCAGAGTCAGGAGAATCCCGGGGCTCAGGGCTCAGCTAGACTGGCCTTCGCAGTAACAAACAATAAACACTGTCTCCAACAATGTGGAGGCAAAAGGCCCACGCTCAGAGGTTGTCCTCTGACCTCCACACGCATGCTGTGGCATGTAAAAATAATCGAACAAATATGTTAACTAAATGGGGTAAATGGACAGTTATTTTTATCCCAGGCTTGGACTGTTGCTTTTCCCATGATTAAATGAGCACTGTTTTGGTTAACATTGATAAGTTGTGTATTTTAGTTAAGAAAAACATACATACTACTCTTGAGAAGTCACTGGGCTGTTGGGAGTGCTGTGGTGTTAGGAATCCTACGAGACTGTGAAACAGGAAGGCATGCTAGGGACAGACCAAGAGTGTCTGCCTTGAATTCCTGTCATTTTTTCCTCTCTCAGTGGATGTAGCTGGAATGCTTGAAAGAAAACAGAGCCTCCTTTTTTGCTTGTTCCCTTGAGCCTGGAACCTGCACTGTGACCCCAGCCAGCCAGCACCACACTCTTTCCTTTCTGGAGCTCTTAGGCCAATCAGCTCCTGGGAAACAGGGTGCCCTGCCCCGCTTTCCTGGAGACTAAAACTGGATTCCAGCACCATGCTTGATGAAGCAAGACTAGAAAAGGCACTTGGCCCCTTTTGGCCAGCCTCATTCACCACTAGCTGGCTTTACTTGAGGCATCACAGTCTGTGCAAACACATGGTACTGTTCAATTCTGTAAGCATTTCTGCCTGAATTTCCTGAAGGATGGAAATATGGACCAAAATACCGTACTCTATACCACTTCCCCCTTAAATCACTAGTCACAAATACTTCAGTATAGCAGACTATATATAAATTCCTTTTTTCTTTGGAGGCATATGTAGCTTGTCTAGAACTTGCTGTGTAACCCAGGCTGTCCTCAAACGTGTAATCCTCCCACCTCAGCCTCCCGAATGCAAGGATTACAGGTGTGCATCCCCATACTTGACTGTAGAAACCATTCTAAGAGCTGGAGGAAAACATAGTAGGCCTGACTTGTGATTTTCATTTCCCATGGGCTGTGGATGATTTCTAGTGTTAACTGGCCCATTGTTCGCCTTCTCTTAACAGCATTTTCTTGACACACATTTGAAGAGAAGTGGAGCTGAGTGAATGTACGTCACCAGTTGGTGATGTTTTCTGTGGCTCCACGATGCAAACAGAAATCTCAGTACCTATGAAAACCCAGCCAGCTTTGTGTGTGTGAGCGGAATTTTTTGAAAGCAGGAGAGAATTGATCGTGCAGGCTATACGTGCTCCTCCATGCTCTCTATTTGGTCTGCTTGGGCACTGGAATGAACTTGAGTGCTTGCCATAAACTCTTTTTCCAACAGAATCTTATCAGGTATTTTAATCCCTCACAATCTTTTTTTTTTTTTTTTTTTTTTTTTTTTTTTCGAGCTAGGGTCTCACTCTGGCTCAGGCTGACCTGGAATTAACTATGTAGTCTCAGGGTGGCCTTGAACTCTCGGCGATCCTCCTACCTCTGCCTCCCGAGTGCTGGGATTAAAGGCATGCGCCACCACGCCCAGCAATCCCTCACAATCTTAATGCCGATCCCATGTTAGTAAAAACTCACATCTGACTTTTGTTAGAAACTTGAAAATGACATCTGCCAGTTTTTAAGTGTTTAATTGGAATCTTAATTAATTGTTTTTTGGAGTGCTGGGGGGATTGAACACAAGACTTCCCACATGCCAAGCAAGCACTCTACCACTGAGCTATATCAGTAAGTAACCCTCTTTATTTTGAGACAGGGTCTTGTTATGCAATGTAGACTTGCTTTGAATTTGTTCAGGTTGGCCTTGAACTCATGATCTTTCTTCCTCACCAGGAGCTGAGTTTATAGGCTTGTACCACAAGACCTGGCTTTGACACCTGACTTGCTTAGGACAAAAAGCACTACCTCCTGCCAGGCGTGGTGGTGCAGGCTGCCTTTAATCCCAATACTCGGAGGCAGAGGTAGGAGAATCGTGATGAGTTCAAGGCCACCCTGAGAATACATGATGAATTCCAGATCAACCTGGGCTAGAGTGAGACTCTACCTCGAAAAACCAAAAAAACAAAACAAAACAAAACAAAAAAAAACACTACCTCCTGTTTATTTCTAAGATATCTGCTGATGGCAAGTGAGATCCAGCAAAAATTCTAGCCAGAAGCCGAGCGTGGTGGTGCACGCCTTTAATCCCAGCACTTGGGAGGCAGAGGTAGGAGGATCGCTGTGAGTTCGAGGCCACCCTGAGATTACATAGTTAATTCCAGGTCAGCCTGAGCCAGAGTGAGACCCTACCTTGAAAATCAAAAAAAAAAAAAAAAAAAAAAATTCTAGCCAGAAGCTATAGCCTTTGAAGTGTGCCCAATGTGGATTAGATAGAAATAGAATACATGGTCCTACCTGTCTTGGAAGTGACTGAATTTATTGTAGTTGGGATGAGAACAAGGGATGAGAAACCTGTGGAAATTAGTTATCTTAGATACTTCTGAGAACTCCCTGAAAGATTTTGCTAGTGTGTTTTCTTTGTAAATCTGGGAAAGGTGGAGGGAACTGAAAGGCCTTGCCTTAATTTTAATTTTCCAAGTCAACTCGTAAAGGGAATATAATGTCCCATGGCAGGGTTTTATTGGAGTGCAGGAAGCAACTACGAAAATGACCCAAAACAGCAACAACAACAACAACAACAACAACAACAAAAAACCTCAAAGTCTCCAAACATTTACTGTTTTTACTTGGTGAAAAATGTCCTTGAAGGGCCAGAGAGGTGGCTCAGTGGGTCAAATGCTTGCCATACAAACATGAAGACCGACTGGAGTTTTATCCCCAGAGGTCACCTCAAAATGGACATGGTGGTACATACTTGTAATCTCAGACCTGCAGAGGTGGAGATAGAAGGATCCCTGGGGTTTACTGGCCAGCCAGTCTAGTATAATTGTTGAGTTCCAGGCCAGTGAGAGGCCCTGTCTCCAAAAAAAAAAGGTTGTTCTCTGGCCTCCACGCACACCGATGTGCATACACACATGCACACAGCCCTACATAAAAAGACAAACTCATGTACTCTTAGTTGCGTGTTTTACGCAGTTCATAAATAAGTTTCATGAGTTGGAGGCCTCTGCTTCAAACTGCTTCTGACGGAGATGTACAATGAAAAAATATCAAGCTCAACAGCAGTCTTGGAGTCTGGAGTCGAAAGCATGGGCACAGGATCAAAATTAAAATTCCTGGGTGTAGATGGGACACATAAACTTGTACACACATGCCTGGGTGTATTTGTGAACGTTGCGTGTGTATTTGTTGCACACACATCAAGTGACTTTGAGATCTAGCAGCTTAACAGTGCAGTGAAACCTCATCACTCCTGAGAGTGAGCTATCAGTGTTTTGACGTAGGAAAGGGCATCAAGTACTTCGTGTACTTCAGATCTGGTAGATTTTCTTTTGTATTGTTAATAAAGCTGAAAAACTATTTAAGAGCTAAATGACAAAAAGTCTCAGTTGCAGGTGGGTAAGGGAACCTTGGTGCAATGTTTTTTTTTTTTTTAAAGTATCTCATGACTATTGGCATTTGCATAATCACTTAATTCTGATTATAAATCATCTGCTTTCATTGGCAGATGCCCCCAGGGCTCTGGGGAATTAAGCATTTTGTTGAAAAACTTGTTCAAACTACAGCAACATGAGTTAGTGCCAAAACTGGGTGGTGATAAAACTCCTTGGGTGTCTTAAATCTGGTTGTTTATTTGTTGTTTTTCCTCAAACATATTTTATCCATCTTTTTTGCATTTCATATCAGTTTTGTTTTAATGAGAACACTGTTTGAATTGATGTTATATTACTGGTGTTAGGGAATGTAAATGACATAAAAATTATATTCACAATTCAGACTGCATTGTGGGCTGCAGAGGTGAGTAATGGACTCAGCTATAAACTTGAGGTATATGCCTGAGTTTGTTTGTTGAGAATGGTCTAAAGCTTGGTTTTTGGTGGACTCTCAATGTCAGCCCTCAGGGTGATTAGGGATTTCCTGACCAGGATTTTGTTTGTGTGTGGAACTTGAGAGGCTTGATATGCTTGCTTTGTGGCTCTGTGTGTAATTTTTGCTTTTTGCGTCTCTTTTTCCCCTTGTGGAAGATTGTATTTGCAACCTTTGTTTATAAAATGATAGAGAGATTTATGTAGCGCACGAGATTGTCTACAGGAAACAGGTCTTGTACATTTCTATATCCTGGCTGAACACCTTATGCCAAGTGTCATTAGTGCTTATCTGTGCAGATATACATTGGGCCTTTGGTGAGCTGAAATATTTATCTCCACTTAAAAATATCACTTCTCTTCATAGTAATAGTAAGCATGAATTGTAAAGAGAAGCCAGAAATGGATTTTAAAAAATATATACTGTAGCCGGACATGGTGGCACACACCTTTAATCCAAGCACTCAGGAGGCATAAGTAGGAGGATCACCGTGAGTTCAAGGCCACCCTGAGACTATATAGTGAATTCCAGGTCAGCCTAGAGTAGTGTGAAACCCTACCTTGAAACACACATGTGTGCACACACATGCATGCCACGTATACTGTGTGGATTTGTGTTTCTGTCTTAATCCCCCAGGAGACAATCTGTGTAAGTGCTTGAAACAGCACAGTGAGGTATATCGAAGGGTAAATCAGGCACAGTCTAAGTACCTTCTCTATCCCACCTGCCCAGCCTTTGACCTTGCAAAGAGGAATACACAACATGTTATTTATGTGCTTCTGGCCTGCAGCCTTAGGCAGGTTGGAAACAGGTCAACAAGATAGAGCTGAATTGCTTCAGCTCTGGACCCAGATCCTCCTGTCTGTGTTGTTGAGTGACAGCACTTATTATCCATTTGATAATTTGCCAGCCAACTGCACATAGTGTAGTATTTCAGGAATATAGTCCAAGAATGGTCTTTAAACTGGTGGTTTTCTGAAGCTAATACTGAGGTGATTCTATTTCCTGTGTGGCTACGAAATATGCTGTTAAGTGCAGGTGTCACTGCACCCTTTCTGGGATTTTTATCGGGCGGGAGGGAAGCAGGAGTTTGGGGGACCAGTCAAGGCAACTGCAAATGCCATTGGACAGGGAGCTCTTTGAGTCCAGTAACCCGTCACGGAAAGTATAGAACCAAATGTGTTTATGCCACAATTTACTCAATTTACTCAAGGGAGCTCTTTAGAAGATGGGGCTGTAACAAACTAGTTATCTTCCTTTTTTTTTCTACAGAAATAAAAATCAAATGAATTTTCATTCAAATAATTGTATGTGAAGCTTTATAATTGGAAATCTGAAGTTAGCAAAATTATATAACCCTAGCTTAATTACATTAGTGTACTCAAACTAAATATAGAGGAAGATTAGCTCCTGGAAACATTGCTTTTCTGTCTGTGTCAGTATAGCTCTTACATATAGCTTCCAATGCGCAGTGTCTGTCTCCCTATCCTCCCCTCTTCCTTTGTCTTCTGTAACAGCCCAGGCAGGCCTCAAACTTGTTACGTAGCTGAAGATGACCTTGAACTTCTGATCCTCTTGCCTCTACCTCCTGAGTGCTGGGATTACAAGTGTTAGTGGAGGTGCTGGGGATCAAACCCAGGGCTTTGGGCATATTAGACAAGCACTCTTCCAGCAGAACCATAGCTCACATTTGACTCGCCCTTTTTGAATTTCATTTTCTTTATATTCTATGGCTGGCAAAATGAGTAAGCTGGAGGCTTACTTTAGTCTTCTTTTTCTCATGGCGTTTGCTTTAAGGGAAGCATGCCTTGATTTGTGTTTATCAGAAAGTCAATGTCCACCCTTCTCTGATTTCCTGTTGTGTTGACTTTTCCACGCCGAGTTCTATATTTGGACAATGGATGTATTTTTATGGATGAGTTTCTGGTGGCCCAGATGTTCATGGGAGTGGAATTTCTCTGTCCACACCAGAGGACTGGGCTGTCGCTAGCATTTGTCTGCTTCTCTTGTAGGTTGGATTAGATGCTGTTCTGGATGTGGTTGGGTCACTGTGTTTCTTTGCTTCCCCACACACAGTTTACCCTAGATGTTTGCTTTGCCTTAGACTCGCAGGAGATGCCAGCTCGGGGGATGTTTTCTTTGACATGGAACCAATGTTCATTTATTTGTTTTTCTTTTGTAGTGCTGGGGATGGGACCCGTACAGATGCTTGAGCACGCCCTTGCAAGCAGTCTACCACTGTACTCCACCCCAGCCTTTGACATAGCATTCTAAAGTCTTGACTTAATTCTAGGTGATATTCCTTTCTTCATGGATTTCCAAGGTAGGGTCTCTCTCTAGCCCAGGCTGGCCTGGAATTTATTATGTAGTCTCAGAGTGGCCTTGAACTCAAGGAAATCCTCCTACCTCTGCTTCCCGAATACTGGGATTAAAGGCGTGCGCCACCACACCCCGGCTTAGGTGATTTTCTTAACCAGTGTTATTGAGATAGAAATGGCCTGCCATTAAAGCCACCCACCTCAAGTGACTGATGCAGTCATTTTAGTAAACATTCTGAGCTGTGCAGACCTCATCATAAGGCAGTTCTAGAACATTCCCATTCCCCTCAGGTCCAATTGTCATCAGTCTGCTTCCCCATCCCCATCTCAGCCACATGCAAGCTCTGGGTGTTATGGAGCAAGGAGTATCTCTGCCAGATTAAGCTTCCTCAGTGGCCTCCTCTCTCCCACTTCTCAGATGGAAAGAATAGAATGGGAAAAGAAGGAAGGCCAGTATAATTGGCATCTTGTCTCAGTTTCCTCATCTACTGCTGTTTGCTTTGTATTGTTTGTGAGGCACAATTTCTCTGTGTGGCTCAGGCTAACCTTAAACTTGTAATCATCCTGCCTCAGACTCCTGAGTGCTGGGAATATGGACACGTGCCACTCACTATTCAAAGTTTATGTCGAGCTGTGGGGTTGAACCCAGGGCTTCTTGCATGCTAGGCAAGCACTACCAACACTGGTGACAGTTTTAAATGACTTAGATCCTCCATAAAGACTCCCATCAGACTCACGTTAAAAAAAAAAAAGTTAAAAAGCCGGGCATGGTGGCACATGCCTTTAATCCCAGCACTCAGGAGGCAGAGGTAGGAGGATCGCCGTGAGTTCCAGGCCACCCTGAGACTACATAATGAATTCCAGGTCAGCCTACCTCGAAAAACCAAAAAAAAAAAAAAAAAAAAAGTTATTTTTCAAACTTTCTACGGGCTAGGCAGGTAGGGATTATTTTTTCTTTTAAAAAAAAATTTTTTTTTTTTTTTAAGGTAGGTCTCGCTCTGGTCTAGACCGACCTGGAATTAACTATGTAGTCTCATGGTGGCCTTGAACTCATGGCGATCCTCCTACTTCTGCCTCCCGAGTGCTGGGATTAAAGGTGTGCGCCACCACGCCCAGCTAAAACATCTTTTTTTAAAAATATATTTTTTTTATTTATTTAATTGAGAGGGGGGAGAGAATGGGTGTGCCAGGATCTCCAGCCACAGCAGATGAACTCCAGGTGCATGTGCCACCTTGTGCATCTGGCTTATGTGGGTCCTGGAGAATCGAACTGGGATCCTTTGGCTTTGCAGGCAAATGCCTTAACCGCTAAGCCATCTCTCCAGCCCTAAAAAATCTTTTTAAAAAAATTTATTTGAGAGAGAAAGGTGGGGAGAGAGAGAGAGAGAGAGAATGGGCATGCTAGGGCCTCCAGCCACTGCAAATGAACTCCAGATGTCTGTGCCCCTTTGTGCATCTGGCTTACATGTGTCCTGGGGAATTGAACCTGAGTCCTTAGGCTTCATAGGCAACTGCCTTAACATCTAAGCCATCTCTCCAGCACGGGATTATTTTTTCTATGTAGCATATGATTATGTAAAACAAAGGAACAATAAGACATAAGAGCTCACTTTAGGGGGGGGGTGACTTTGGGACCCTTCAAAAGTATTCACTGGTAAGGAAACAGCGACCGAGCAGATGGAGAAACCCCGGCAGCCCTGTGCTTTGATCTGGGACTCCATTACATCTCTGGGTTCTGTTCCCTCAAGGTGCCTGGCTCACACCTGCTTCTTTGGTCCCCTTTAAAGCTCAGGGCTGAGGCTAATGGGCCTGCTTGGGGCAGTTTGTATCTCTCCTGTAGGATCTTTTGTTGTCTTCTCCTCAACCTTGCCTGCCCCTGCCTCTGGTCTCTGCCCCTGCCTCAGGCCTCCTGCATGCATAGATCTGCCCCTCACAAACATCTTTGTGTAGCTCTCTGCTGTTTCACCTGCCCCTAAGGTTGGTTTCCTCCTTCCCTCCCTCTCCCCTTCTGTCGAAGTTGCCTTCTTGCTGCTGGCTTAAAGCAGCTGATGGGAGCAAAGTTGTTTATTTTGGCCTACAACCTCCAGGGGAAGCTCCATGATGGCAGGGGAAAGCATGGCATGAGCAGAGGCTGGACATCACCTCCTTGCCAACATGGGGTGCACAACAGCAGCAGGAGATTGAGCCGAACCTTGGCAAGGGGAAGCTGGCACCCATAAGCCTGCCCCCAACAACACACCTCCTCCAGCAAGCCTCCAATTCCCAAATTGCCATCAGCTGGGGACCTAGCATTCTGAACACATGAGTTTATGGGGGACATCTAGTTCAAACCACCACACCTTCCTTCTCTCCCTTCCCTTTCCCTTCTGTCTCCTTTCTTTCCCTTTTCTCTCCTTCTTCCTTCCTTCCTTCCTCCCTCCCTCCCTTCCCTTTCCCTCTCTTCATTCCTTTCCTTTCCTGTCTCCTGCCCCTCCCTTTTTTTGAGGCAGGTTCTCTCTATGTAGCCCAGGATGGGCTCAAACTTGCAGAGATCCTCCTACCTTTGTCTCGCTAGTGCTGGAATTATAGGTATGCACCACCACACCACACTACACTACATCTACACTCATTCTTTTTCTAAAGGCTGTACATGATCATATGCTACAGAGAAAGAAAGAACCTAATTCCAGATACATGTGCCACTTTGTGCATCTGGCTTTACATGGGTACTGGGGAATCGAACCCAGACTGTCAGGCTTTGCAAGCAAGTGCCTTTAACTCAGCTCTGCTTTACTTTGATATTTACTGAAGTATAGTTAAAATATGGTAAAGTCTGGGCTGGAGGTATGGTTCCACTGTCAAAGGCACTTGCATGCAAAGCCTGCTATCTTGGGTTCAATTCCTCAGCCACTCACATATAGGTGGATGGACATTGATTTGCAGTGGCAAGAGATCCAGGTGTGTATGTGTGCATGTAACTAAATAAAAATTGTAAATATATATAAAAGTATGACTAAAATACACATTTAATCAGTTTTTAACATTTTATTTTATTTACTGAGAGAGAGGGGGGAGAGAATGTGTGCCACCAGGGCTTTAAGCCGCTGCAAACGAACTCCAGATGCATGTGCCACTTTGTGCATCTGGCCTATGTGGGTCCCCGGGAATTGAACTTAGGTCCTTTGGCTTCGCAGACAAGCACCTTAACTGCTAAGCTGTCCCTCCAGCCCTTAATCGATTTTTTTACGTAAGTGTATGTACACACATACATGACAACCAAAATCTTGAATATTCCTCCCCAAATGTACTTGGTATCTTTTTATGATCTCTTGGCCTCTGTATATCCCTACCCATAGGCAATCGTTGATAGATTCCCCTCCCTCCTGTACTGAGGATGGAACCCAGGGCCTGTGCATGCTGGGAAAGCATTCCACCAGCGAGGTACAGCCCAGTGCCTGGCTGTATTTATGTGGCCATACTAGGGGGTTCTCAAATTTGATCATGTACAAGAACACTCCCAAGTTTCTGACTGTTTGACTCTGGGATGATGGTGCTTAAGTCTGCCTTCCTAACAGCCAAACCAAAGCCGCTGGCAGAAGGACCACACACGCTTTGAGGGCCCCTGCCTTCAAGGAAGTCTTTATAAGTGACAATTGCTCCTTTGTTCCTTGTTCCAGGGATCTCTGGTAGATTGCTCCTTGCTTACAAGGTTGTCCTGGCTGAGTCACTGGGTTCCACATTTTTGTGTGTGTGGTTGAGTATGTCCTTGTGTATGTGTACTGGTGTGTGTGCTCATGCACCTGCCTCCTGTTGGTATATGTTTGCATTTTCATGTGTTTGTGTGTGTGCATGTATGTGTATAGGCCAGAAGTCAATGTTAGTGTGTTTCTCAATCGCGCTCCACCTTTTTCTCTTTTGAGACGTGGTCCCTCATTGAACCTGGAGCTCACTGATTCAGTTAAACTAGCTATCCAGCAAGCTTCAGGACCTTTCTGTCTCTGCCTGCTCAACACAGGGATTACAGGTTTGTTCCACCATGCCCGGCTTTTACACGGGTTCTGTTGATCAACCTCAGGTCCTTATGTTGTCATGGCAAAGCACTTTACCCACTCAGCCATTTCCCAAGCCCCTGAATCTGAATGTGTCTTTTCTTCTGGCTTCTGGGTTTGGCTTCCTGGTGCCTAGAGAATACGTCAGGCGGGTGAGGCAGGACACTCATTTTTCCCAAGCCAGTTGTGATGCCCCCTCCACATAAATGGGAGTTGGCCTCTATTGGGCCTGGCCGCTGCTGCTCACCAAGATTACCTTTGGATAGAGTGTCCAGAAATGGGTCCCCATGTGTGACAAGCTGGTAACCACACCCTGCGCTGAAGGCGGTAGGGTACATGCTGTGCTCTGCCTTCTGAGGCTTGAGAGTGACCTCAATTTATGTGGGTCCCCGGGAATTGAACTGCCCTGCCTTTCTTAGGCAAACAAAGAGGCAGGGGTGTGGCTCATTAGTAGAGTATTGCCTAGCATACACAAGGCCCTGGGTTCAATCTCCAGCACCAAAAAAAAAAAAAAAAAAAAAAAGTGGCCTCACAGGCAAACGGTATCCCTGTTTTACGGATCCCCCTCCTGCCTCAAACAACCAATCTCAAGGCAGTCAACCTTAGAAGCCACTTTGCTGGTAAGAGACATACTACTTTAGGGTCTTTGGTGTATTAGGTCAGGAGATGCTATGGAGTGGCTTATGATGGAGGAGTCCAGTCTGTTGCATGACTTCTTTTGGGGAATGTGAACAGATAGGGCACTGATGACAAAGCAAACAAATTACTCCCCCCCCACCCTGAAATCTAGCTTAGTGAATGAATGAGTTTACTGGGGCTACTTTGGGCAAGGCCCACCCCAGGATAGGCACCAACTCAAGCAAGCTGCTTCCCTAGAGCTGTCTGTATGACTCACAGGGGGCACCACCCCTCCCCAGCAGCTGTCGCTGTTTACATAACCTGGGCAGGGACTTTGTGAAACTTGTAACTTTCTGAGCTTCCTATGCCTTGTAAGTTTCCTGAGCCTCCTGCCAGTTGGAAAGAATGTTGCAATTACGAGGAAGGTGCTACACAGCTGTGATTGATTGGCTATTGTCTAATGGTGAGGTGGTGAATTGCACCTGCAGTGACTTGCAATGGTCCTTGCTGTTTCTTTTTTTCACTATTTGTGGGGATGGTGGTACTGGGGATTGGAAGTTAGGACTTTGCTCATGCCAAGTTCATCTTGTACCCTCTTCCAGGCTTTTAGTATGACATCTTTCCTGACCATACACATAACTTGCTCATTTAAAGTGTCTACTTGATGGGCCAGCACCTCTGGCTCCAGAACATTTTCACCACCCGTTCTTCCCAGTCCCCGGCCCCTGGCAGCCACGACTTCCTTTGTGTATCCGTGGATTTTGCATGTCCTGTGCTTTTCATAGAAACAATACATGGTCCATTGTGCTCGGCTTCTTTCACTTACATGTTTTTTGAGGTTTATCCACGTTGCAGCTCATGTGTTGTTGAGCTGCTATTTTGGTCAGCAAGCCCCAGCAATTTGCCCATCTGCACTCTCCACATGACTACAGATGTGCTATAGATGTGCATGGCCACGTCCAGCTGTTTACATGGGTGCTGGGTTATCAAACTCGGGGCAGCCAGGTCCTCATGCTTGTGAAGCAAGCTGTCTTAATTGTTGAGCCATCTCCCCATCCTCTCAGTTACCCTTGTGTGGTATGGTAATGCTGCACAACAGACAGCCCCAAATTCCTTTCCTTCTGTGTTTTTTTTTTTCTTTTTTTCTTGCTTAGTAGTTGGCAGGCCAGCTGTTGTACCTTGGCTGGGGTCAGGTTCTGGTTTGGGCTAGATGATGCATCTCAACCCTGGGGTCAGGAAACCCTGGGGCAGGTTTCTGTTTGTGCTTCTCCCATCAGATAAAATTAGCCCGGCTTAAAGCATGCAGGCAAATTTAAAACCCCTGCTTGTCACTCTCAATAACACCTCCTTGACTAAAGCAAGTCACAGCTTCCCTGGGGAGGGGAGGGCTATTTTAGTTGGGAGTTGCCATAGAGTCACACTGCAGATGGAGCAAAGATGTCTGTTCCAGGCAGGCAGGGAGGCGAGGATGTCCTTCCCTGCATGTGTGGAACACGGAAGATGAGTAGTGTAAGAGGCTGCTTTCTCCAAATCAGGAAATTACCTCTCAGATGCTAGCAGCTCTGGGAGCTTGTTAAATATAGAGCCTCGGCTTCATATTTGGGCTGTCATGTGTAACTGGAGGAAGGGGACAGTCCTGAATGCCAGGGAACATTTGTAGCGATACAGCTTGGGAGGGGGCTACACTGGCACCTAGGAAGGGAGGCCAGAGGTGTTCTTCAGCATCCTACAGTGCCTAAGACAGCCCCACAACAGGAAACTTGTCCAAATGTGAGGCATTCCAGCCAAGGAACCCCGCCATGTGCAGGTTATTCGGGGCTGTTTGTGCACTTTGTAGGTGAAGAATCACGTCTGGTAAGACTGTCACACCTTGGAAGGGGGCTTGGTGGTGATCTCTACAGAAGGAGGCAGAGGCCAGGATGGGCTGTATCTCAGTGAGAGAGCACATGAACAAGCCCTGGGGTCTACCCGCTTTGTAAACACATTATTTAATATCTCCCAGATAGCTGTATCAAGGCAAGTTGAAACCCAAGGGTCTTGGTGAGGTCTCTGTTATTTCTGTGACTTTTAAAGCTTTTGTATGTGTTGTATTACATCTTTAGGTTTTTTAAAAAATAGAACCTTAAGGTTATTTTTATTTATTTATTTTTTTGTTTTTTTGAGGTAGGGTCTCACTCCGGGGCCCATGCTGACCTGGAATTAACTATGTAGTCTCAGGGTGGCCTCGAACTCATGGCGATCCTCCTACCTCTGCCTCCCGAGTGCTGGGATTAAAGGCATGCGCCACCATGCCCGGCCTTAAGGTTATTTTTATTTTTAAATATTTTATTTTTATTTGTTTGAGAGAAAAAGGCCGGGGCGGGGTAGAGAATGAGAATATGGGCGCACCAGGGCCTAGAGCCGCTGTAAACTCCAGACACATGCGCCACCTCATGCATCTGGCTTTTTGTGGGTCTTGGGCAATGAAACCTAGGTCCTTTGGCTTTGCAGGCAAGTGCCTTAACTGCTAAGCCATCTCTCCGGCCTTGTATTTATTTTTAAAAATATTTTTATTGATTGATTTGAAAGAGAGATACAGACAGTGGGCACACCAGGACCTCTTGTTATTGCACACCAACTCCAGATGCCTGTGTCACTTTGTGTGTCTGGCTTTATGTGGGTGCTGGGGAATTGAACCCACAATGGTAGGCTTTATAAGCAATCACTTTTAACCACTGAGGCATCTCTCCAGCCCCATCTTTAGGTTTTATTAATTCTTTGTTATTGGTCATTGAACTTTTGTTGTGGGAAATAGCCATATTTTAATAAGAAATTTCATTAGCTTAATATTTCCCCCTCTCCAAGTGGCCTTTGCCAACTGATTCTTTCATGCACATATTTCTTTTTCCTTACCAGCAACATTGTAAATTCTTTTTAAAAAATATTTTTATTTATTTATTTGAGAAAGAAAGAAAGAGCGAGTATAGGAATGCCAGGGCCTCTTGCAAACGAACTCTAGATTCATGTGCACCACTTTGTGTCTGGCTTTCTGTGCATACTAGGGAATTGAACCCAGGCTGTCAGACTTTGCAAGCTAGTACCTTTAACTGCAGAACCATCTCCCCATCCCAAGAATGTAAATTCTTACTGTGGTTGTAAAATTTTAAGTTTGTTTTTCTTTGTCTTTTTTTGAGTGGTGCTGAGTATTCAACACAGGCATGCTAGTCACACACTCTACTACTGAGCTACATCCCCAAACCCAAGGCTGTAAATCTAATTCTCTTTTTGGCATGTGTGTGTATAGTATGTGTGGTGTGGAATATGCACATGAGTGTGCAGATATGCATGCCCCATGTGTGTACATGTGGCAGAGAATGTTAGGTGTCTTCCTCCTTCGTTCTTCTACATTATTTCCTTGAGATGGGATCTCGCACTAAGCTCACGTTTGGTGCGACTAGTTGATAAGCAAACCCCAGCTATTCTCCAGTCTCTGCTCCCCACAGGACTGGGATTACAGGCCTGCTTGGCCATACCCAGCTTTTTTATGTGGGTGCTGGGGACTGAACTCAGGCCTTCTCAGTTCTCATGACCAAGCCAGAAGCACTCTTACCTGCCAAGCCATCTCCCCAGCCTCAGGACTGTAAATCCTTGATAGTAACAATCCTGCCTTGAGTTGTTTTTGCTCTGCACAGTGGTAATTAGCATATGATAATTCTTGGTTGGTTGCTAATGGCAATAGTTGCCATGTAAGTTGCCCTCTGTGGTTAGGTGTCATTTCTCCAGCGTCTGTGGGCCAGCCTTTTTCTTCTTTGCTATCAATCTTGTTTCTCTTTTGTTTTCTCTCTTCTCTGCTCTCGTCTCTCCCTCTCTCCTATCACTTCTCCCCCTCGCCCTCTGCACTCCAGGGCTCTAGCACATGCTATGCAGGTGCTGAACTATTGAATTACAGCCTAGACCTGCAGTGAGTTAGTTTTTCTGTTTCTCAATCTCACATACAACAAGCTGATGCAGTTTGTGTAAAGAAGCCAGTCAGGGGCCTGGGAAGATGGCTCAGTAGTTAAAGGCTCTTGGTTGCAAAGCCTGCTGTTAAGGGTTCAATTCCACAGTACCCACATAAAGCCAGATGCAGAAAGTGGCACGCGTCTGGAGTTTGTATGCAGTGGCAAGAGTCCCCGGCATGCCTTCTCTCTCTATTTCTCTCTCTCTCTCAAATGGATAAAAATATTTTAAAAAGCCAGCCAGGGAAGTATGTATTATAGGGGATGCTGTGTTATCTAGAAATTATCAAATAAATAAATAAATAAAAATAATTTCTAGGGCTGGAGGAATGGCTTAGCAGTTAAGACATTTGCTTGCAAAGCAAAAGGATCCTATTCAATTCTCCAGGTCCCATGTAAGCCAGATGCACGAGGGGGGCATGCAGTGGCTGGAGGCCCTGGCATGCCCATTCTCTCCCTCTCTCCTCTCTCTCTGCCTCTTTCTCTCAAATAAAAAAATAAATAAAATAATTTCTAGAAATTGTTATGATGAGTTTAACCTAGTATCTTCTGGGGACTACCAGGAAGTCCTAAAAATAAGCCCAACAAGTGTGAGGGTCTGGGTTCTAGCCCCAGCACTGCAAAAGAGGGGGGGAACTATAAAACATAACCCCATTGTAAAACTCTTTTCTTTTTTTTAACTGAGCAGTAATGAAATGGTTCTGCTTGTATCTATAGCACAGTAGCTGTGAGAGCAAGGCTTTTGTTCTTTCAGCTTCTCCATGTGGGAAGACAATGTTTTGTGGGATCCCGTGGAGGAGCTCCATCCTTCACTGCACATTTTTCTCCCTTTTCTTTAAAGAAAAGAAAAAACTTTATTACAGAGAAATTGACAAAGAGGCAGATAGAGAGAGAACGGGTATACCAGGGCCTCCAGCCACTGCAAACGAACTCCAGACACATGCGCCACCTAGTGCATCTGGCTTTACATGAGTACTGGGGAATCAAACCTGGGTCCTTAGGCTTTACAGTCAAGTGCCTTAACTGCTGAGCCATTTCTCCAGAGAGAAAGAGAGAGTCTCAGCTGGCCTTGAACCTGCTATATAGCAGAGGATGACCCTTTTGCTGGGATTACTGCATACCTGGTTTATGTGATGTTAGGGATTTAACCTAGTGCATGCTTGGTAAGCACTCTACCCACCAAACTCCATCCCCAGACCCTCACTTGCTCTTCCTACCACCTATTACTAACTTGATTCCTATCTCCTTGGCCCTTAGGACTGCAGGTTGGTATGTCTGACAAATTGATTAGCTCAGAATCCTCACATGGTGAAAGAAGAGGTGCACAAAAGAAACATACAAGCTGCATTAAGAGGAGGACTCAGCTTCACTACAAAAAGGGAAAAGCTGGCTTGTGCTTACTTTAATTTTTTTTTTTATTTATTTGCAAGCACACAGAGGAGAGAGACCAAGAAATGCACGTGCCACTTTGTGCATCTAGCTTTATGTAGGTACTGGGGAATTGAACTTGGGTCCTTAGACTTTGCAGACAAGCCCCTTAACTGATGAGCCATCTCTCCAGCCCTGTTATTAAGTTTTTTTTTTTTTTACAAAGTTTTGCTGTATATATGATGTATGTGTGTATATGCGCTTGTTCATGTGTGTGAGTGAGGACATGTGTGCTACGGCACACATGTGGATGACAAAGGACCACTTTTGGGAGTTGGACCTTGCCTTCCACTTCGTTGGAGGAAGGGTCTCTGTTGTTCAGTGCTCTGTAGCATTCTCTGAATTCTCCAGTCTCTACCTCCCTTCTTGCCATAGGAGTTTGGGCAGAGAGAGGCCTCGTAGTGCATCTGGCTTCTAAGTGGCTTCTCGGTATTTGAACTTAGGTCCTCATGCTTGTCCTGCAAGTTTTTATAAAAAAATTTTATCCACTGAGCAATCTCCCTAGCCTCTTGTTTGTTTATTTCTTGCTTGTTTATAAGCAGCTTTTCACTGTGTAACCCAGGCTGGATTTAAACTCAAGATGCCCCTGCTTCTGCTTCCTTAGATTGCAGGCACAAGTCCCTACAGCTGGCTCTGTTTGGTGGGAAAAGGTATTCATTTGCTTGGTATGCTGGGAGTGGATTATTGCCCCTCTTCCCACTTCCTCCCTCCCTTCCCTCCTTTTTCTTTTTCTTTTGACCAAACTGGGAATTGAACCCAGGGTGTGACACTCTACCACTGGGCCACATCCTTAGCTCAAAGCCTATAAGTTTTATTTGCTTGTGCTGGGGGTTGAACTCAAGGCACTTGCATGCTGGGCCATTAGTCACCATTGAGCTACACCCTCCAGCTGCTGTTTCTTTTTCTACTCTCTTCACACACTCCCTCACAGGGTGTCACTATGTAGCCTGGCTGGCATGGAATTCTCCATGTAGACCAGACTGACTTCCAATTTGGAGCAATCCTCCTGCCTCTATAGCAGTGTTTAAGTCCCTTCTGAGTTGGTCTCATTTATCAACAGGAAATGAAGGCTACTGAGATAAGTTGATTTCTCTATTTGGAAATTGTGGTTATTTTAGCTCAATTTGAGTTCCTGAGTTCTTCTATGATTTACTGGATTAAGTAAAAAAGGGTGCATGTAATTATAGATTTTAAAAAATATTTTATGTTTTAATTTGAGAGAGAGTGTGTGTGTATGTGTGTGCGCACGCACCAGGGCCTCTTGCTGCTGCAAATGAACTCCAGATGCATGTGCCACTTTGTGCATCTGGATTTACATGGGTACTGGGGGTATTGAACCAGGGCCATCAAGCTTTGCAAGCAAGCATCTTTAACCACTGAGCCATCTCCCCAGCCCCCTTTTTTTTGGTTTTTCGAGGTAGGGTCTCACTCTGGCTCAGTCTCAGGGTGGCCTCGAACTCTCAGTGATCCTCCTACCACTGCCTCCCGAGTGCTGGGATTCAAGGTGTGCACCACCACGCCCGGCTGCCCTTGTTTTTTAGTATAAAATATTTTCTCTGATAAATTCCCTTGAATGGGAACAGGATTATTGAATATAGATTTGAGGTTGTCATTTAATACCCACCTGACACCTCTAATTTGAAACAATAGAATTCCATGAATTAGTAGCTAGGCTTGGTGGCTCAGTCTAATCCTAGCACTTGGGGGGCTAAAGTAGAAGGATTGTCATGAATTTGAGGCCAGCTTGGGCTACAAAGTAAGTTCCAAGTAGCATATACTAGAGTGAGACTCTACCTCAAAAGTACAAAAAAGCTATGGATCATGCTACTGTGTATAATTAATAGTAAAATTACATATGGTGCCACCAGTAGCCATCAAGTTGTCATTGCTTTTCTCATCATAGGGGCTGTTCTGTGATTGTGTTGTCCACTGAAATGTACAGTGATCCAGCTACCTTGAAGTGAGACCAAGAAAATTCCCCTTTCTAGAAAATTCCATTTTATATATTGTTCTCCTACTGGGAAAGTCTAGGAACATTTCATTATTTAGCCACATGGATCTGACATACTTAAAAAGCTTATTTGGAAAAAAAAGATTATTTGGGGGCTGGAGAGATGGCTTAGTGGTTAAGGCGTTTGCCTGCAAAGCCAAAGGACTTTGGTTCAATTCCCCAGGACCCATGTAAGCCAAGTGCACAAGGTGGCGCATACGTCTGGAGTTCATTTGCAGTGGCTGGAGCCCTGGTGCACCCTTTCTCTTCCTCCCTTCCTCCCTCCCTGTCTGTCTCTCTCTCTACCTCTTTCTCAAATAAATTTTTAAAAAATTTAAAAACAATTTAAAAAGCTGATTTGGATCCAATCAGAGAAAAATCAAGTTCAGACATTTAGTTTAAATCGAAGTAATGGAACATAGTTACCTGTATCTTGTTATCTGAGTTCTCTGTGGAAAATATGTAAATCTGTGCCATGGTGACAAGTGTCACATCTGGAGGGGTTTTTTAACCCCCCAAAAGTTCATGTAGAATCAACTCTGACTCTTTTTGAAAAAAATATTTTTTTAATGAGAGAGAGAGAGAATTGGTATGCTAGGGCCTCCAGCCACTGCAATTGAACTCCAGATGCACGCACTATCTTGTGTGACCTTGCACACTTTCGTCACCTTGTGTGTCTGGCTTATGTAGGACCTAGAGAGTTGAACATAGGTTCTTAAGCTTCACAGGTAAGTGCCTTAACTGCTAAGCCATCTCTCCAGCCCAAATGATATGTGCTGGTGTGGCCTTCTTTTTTTTGTTTTTTTTTTTTTCTTCAAGGTAGAGTCTCATTCTGGTCCAGGCTGTCTTGGAATTCACTATGTAGTCTCAGGCTGACCTCAATCTCATAGCAATCCTCCTACCTCTGCCTCCCAAGTGCTAAGATTAAAGGCCCCACAATTCAGATTCTTGAATTAAAATAAAACACCTTTGGGGTATGGGGAAATCGCTCATTGAATAAGAGCCTGAGTTTATCCCCCAGAAGCATGTAAAAAGCCAGGGATGGGGCTCAGTGGTCAGCCAGTCTGACAAAAGGGGGGGGGTCGCACTCCAGGATCAGGAGTGACTCTGTTTCAGGAAATAATGAAGAGGGATATAAGAGGACACCCGTTGCTCTTCTCTGACCTCTGCACGTGTGTACACACTGAGTACATGCATCTGCACACACATGTGCATCCACTATACACCCCCATACACACATACCACACACCAAAAACAAATACTAAAATTTTAAAAGTTTTTTTTTCTAGTATTAAAATATTTAGTTTGGCACTCCTCATTGAGAATTGATTATGTTTTGTGCATTTGTTCAAGTACATGTTGGTACCTTTTAAAAATGTTCCTTCCTAAAAAAAAAAAAAATGTTCCTTCCTGCTTGGTAGTCTCCATCCTTTGGGATTTGGGGCTAGAACATTCTTGGAAGCAGATATGTTCAGTTGCTTGCTTCACAGATACCCACACTGAGACTGTGTGGCTCCTCTTGTGCTTTCTTGGACTTTTTTCCACATCTGGCTTTAGAAGACTGGTAAAATAGGAAGGAGTTAATAGTTTCATAACTAGCGTTTGCTTCTTGCCCTAAGTTAAACATTTCCCCCATCCATTTTCCTCTTAATATTGAGTCCTTGAAGGTAAAGGAGACTGACTTGACTGCAGGGATGGATACCTGGTCTGACAGGTGGGTTCTGGAGAGTGGCCAGCAGGAGGGAAAGATTATCTCTGTCCTTCATGGCTCATTTCTTTTTCTGTTTTTTTTTTTTTAAATGTTTTGAGGCATGGTCTTACTCTAGCCCTGAAACTGCACTCTGTAGCCAAGGTTGGCCTTGAACGCATAGAAATCCTCTTCTCTCAGGCTCCTGAACACTGGGATTAACTGAGCCATGATGGCCAGTGCCTCGTTTTGCTCTGGTGTTTTCCCTTGGTAGCTGCCACTAATGACCATTTTACCAAATGTCACCTGTACAAAAGGGCTATGTGCAGACAGGCACAGCATAGCCAGTCACATAAGGCCAAGGGGGAAAAGGGTAAGAGTGGGACACATTACTCCAGGATGTCTGTGGAATCTAGAAAAACGGTAAAACAATTGTTTTCTTTTTTGATGGAATAGAGGCTGCTGGGATGGCTAAGACTTCATGTCCATGTACACAGTTGATTATGGTAGCTATGTTGGGTCACAGGGTTGAGCTCTGCTGAGCCTCTGGGGTATTGTATTGTAACCATTCAGTCCAGAGCCTGGTTTTGTGTTTGTCTCTGTTTAATTTCGGTATGTTTCTATTGATTGATCACCTTTGAACTCATGCCTTACATGATTACAGACCTCAACTAACAAGTGTTTTCTCCATGACATGTATCCCATCCCTCTTTCACTTGAGCACCGTGCTTGAATGCCATTAGCCAGGCTAACTGCACACTCTAGACCTTCTTGCTTCTGCCATGGGAGTCGTGGGATGGCAGGCATGCACCACATTTGACTTAGTGGAGTGGGGTCATTTTAACCAACAAAAATCTTAAAAACGGGAGTGCCTAGTGTGCAAAAAAATAAAAAGAGAATCTCCACTAAACTCCTTTTGTTTTAATGCTGGAGATGAAACGGGGCCATGCACATGATAATTATGTGCTCCCCCACCTGGAGCACCTCCAGCCCACAGACCCTTGTTTACAGGGTGAGGGGCTTCTTTGGTCTCAGCTGGAACATTGGGCAGTTCTCTTCCCTGCCCTGCGAACGTGAGTGACTGAAAATGCTGTATTGATTTTGGAATATAAAATAAATGTACCAAATATACAGATTGGCAAGCATGGACTCTCTCTACTTAGGCTCAACTGTGAGTGCATGTGTGTTTGTGTTGGGCTTGCATAGGAACAGACACGTGTTTATTATACTTTAAACAAGATCCTAAGAATTCCAAGGAAGGCCTAAGTCAGATCCTTCTGCCCACTAATTACAGCCTCCGAAGACACAAGGTGAAGTGGAATCTGGGGTCCTCCAGGCAGGGACCTGTCTGTGAAAGATAAAAGAGTGGCAGGATTGAGTTGGGAAAGCCTAAGAATAGCAGATGGTTTTCTGATAATGTGATGGTCCCCTAACCAGTTAGCTCGGGACAAAGGTGTCCCTTCAGAGAGTGGCCTTGCTTGTCAACAAGTCATTACCTGGGGCCAGAAGCCTGGGGATGAGCCCTGGAAGCTGGCCTGCCTGGATCTGTACCTTTGGGAACACGAGGGGAGTGTATTTGGCTTTTCCCTTACTTTGGATTTCAGTTTTGCATACACTTCTCACCTGCCAGAGGTTTGAACCAAATGATCCTGCTGTTTTGAGATCAAAAGATGCCATATACTCTTAGCCTTTTAGGGCCCAGTTCTGGGCTCTTTAGAGGCATAATTAGAATGTTTGAAATGATGATACTTGTGCCTTACTTGCTTGTTGAGGAAAATTCATCATTCCTCACCCAAGATAGGGTTGGAATCATAATGGAACGTAGTCAGTGGCATCAGGAATTGTCCCCAGGATTCTTGGCTGTTGATTCTGTGAGGATGCCCCACTCTCCCCAGTTAGGAAGGGAAGGAGACCAAGGCAGGTAAACAGTTTGTTGCATTAATGAGTAGGCGTTGGCTGAGTTTAATTAAATCCATGAAAATGAATTTCTGGCTGATATGGTTGTTTTTCCTCTAGATTTATGAGTGCTTGAAAAGTCAAGTCCTGTGTTTTAAAATTCTGTCATTGAAAAAAATGTATCAGGGGAACAGACAGCAAGCAAGAAGATACCTCTTAAAGTGCTGGGTGTGTTAAAAAGCATTTTGTTGTGTTCTGAAGTCACTTCCCAACTTGGTCTTCAAGACCAAGTTCATGTACAACAAATGCAGGTCTTGTCATTAAAGAAGGTGATGCGTTTGTGAAAATGGAAAGTTAAGAAAAAAAAATTGTTTTGGCTGGGCATGGTGGCGCACACTTTTAATCCCAGCACTCAGGAGAAGAGATGGTAGGCTAGCCAGGGGTTCGAGGCCACCCTGAGAATACAGAGTGAATTCCAGGTCAGCCTGGGCTAGAGTGAGACCCTACCTCGAAAAACCAAAAAAAAAAAAATTGTTTTGGTTTTTCGAAGTAGTTTTTTGCTAGAGCCCAGGCTGACCTGAGTTTACTGTGTAGTCTCAGGCTGGCCTTGAACTCACAATAATCCTCCTACCTTGGCCTCCTCAGTGCCAGGATTAAAGGCGTGCACCACCACACCCAGCTAAAATTTTTATTTATTTGCATTCATGTCTGTATGTGTGTTGCAGGGGAGCACTCCAGTGCTTCTTTCCACTGCAAATGAATGTCAGTGCATCCGGCTTTCATGGGCAGCTTGGGAATTGAACTCTGGCTGGCAGGCTTTGCAAGCAAGTACCCTTAGCTGCCCAGCTGGAAAGTTCTCTGTTCTTTTTTTGTATTTTTTATGAGAAAAGGAGAG
Source organism: Orientallactaga sibirica (assembly GCA_036365145.1). Taxonomy (NCBI): domain Eukaryota; kingdom Metazoa; phylum Chordata; class Mammalia; order Rodentia; family Dipodidae; genus Orientallactaga; species Orientallactaga sibirica. The sequence continues at coordinate 6,028,891 of JAEOAD010000982.1, forward strand.
AGAGAGAGAGAACTGGTGTGCCAGGGACTCCAGCTACTGCAGTCGAACTCCAGGCACATGTGCCACCTTGTGTGCATGTGCAACCTTGTACATCTGGCTTACATGGGACCTGGAGAGTTGAACATGAGTGCTTAGGTTTCACAGGCAACTGCTAAGCCAACTCTCCGACCCTCTAATTTATTTATTTATTTGGTTTTTCGAGGTAGGGTCTCACTCTAGCTCAGGCTGACCTGGAATTCACTATGTAGTCTCAGGGTGGCCTCAAACTCATGGCGATCCTCCTACCTCTGCCTGCCCCCCCTCCCAGTGCTGGGATTAAAGACGTGTGCCATGATGCCTGGCTCTTTGTTCTTTTTTGGTGTATGTAGTATGCATGGTGTATACACTTGTGCAGATGCACATGCCTGTGTACATGCATGTGGAGAGGTATCAGTGGGCATTTATCCCCAGAAGCATGTAAAAAGCCAGGGATGGGGCTCAGTGGTCAGCCAGTCTGACAAAAGGGGGTCGCACTCCAGGATCAGGAGTGACTCTGTTTCAGGAAATAATGAAGAGGGATATAAGAGGACACCCGTTGCTCTTCTCTGACCTCTGCACGTGTGTACACACTGAGTACATGCATCTGCACACACATGTGCATCCACTATACACCCCCATACACACATACCACACACCAAAAACAAATACTAAAATTTTAAAAGTTTTTTTTCTAGTATTAAAATATTTAGTTTGGCACTCCTCATTGAGAATTGATTATGTTTTGTGCATTTGTTCAAGTACATGTTGGTACCTTTTAAAAATGTTCCTTCCTAAAAAAAAAAAAAATGTTCCTTCCTGCTTGGTAGTCTCCATCCTTTGGGATTTGGGGCTAGAACATTCTTGGAAGCAGATATGTTCAGTTGCTTGCTTCACAGATACCCACACTGAGACTGTGTGGCTCCTCTTGTGCTTTCTTGGACTTTTTTCCACATCTGGCTTTAGAAGACTGGTAAAATAGGAAGGAGTTAATAGTTTCATAACTAGCGTTTGCTTCTTGCCCTAAGTTAAACATTTCCCCCATCCATTTTCCTCTTAATATTGAGTCCTTGAAGGTAAAGGAGACTGACTTGACTGCAGGGATGGATACCTGGTCTGACAGGTGGGTTCTGGAGAGTGGCCAGCAGGAGGGAAAGATTATCTCTGTCCTTCATGGCTCATTTCTTTTTCTGTTTTTTTTTTTTAAATGTTTTGAGGCATGGTCTTACTCTAGCCCTGAAACTGCACTCTGTAGCCAAGGTTGGCCTTGAACGCATAGAAATCCTCTTCTCTCAGGCTCCTGAACACTGGGATTAACTGAGCCATGATGGCCAGTGCCTCGTTTTGCTCTGGTGTTTTCCCTTGGTAGCTGCCACTAATGACCATTTTACCAAATGTCACCTGTACAAAATGGCTATGTGCAGACAGGCACAGCATAGCCAGTCACATAAGGCCAAGGGGGAAAAGGCTAAGAGTGGGACACATTACTCCAGGATGTCTGTGGAATCTAGAAAAACGGTAAAACAATTGTTTTCTTTTTTGATGGAATAGAGGCTGCTGGGATGGCTAAGACTTCATGTCCATGTACACAGTTGATTATGGTAGCTATGTTGGGTCACAGGGTTGAGCTCTGCTGAGCCTCTGGGGTATTGTATTGTAACCATTCAGTCCAGAGCCTGGTTTTGTGTTTGTCTCTGTTTAATTTCGGTATGTTTCTATTGATTGATCACCTTTGAACTCATGCCTTACATGATTACAGACCTCAACTAACAAGTGTTTTCTCCATGACATGTATCCCATCCCTCTTTCACTTGAGCACCGTGCTTGAATGCCATTAGCCAGGCTAACTGCACACTCTAGACCTTTTTGCTTCTGCCATGGGAGTCGTGGGATGGCAGGCATGCACCACATTTGACTTAGTGGAGTGGGGTCATTTTAACCAACAAAAATCTTAAAAACGGGAGTGCCTAGTGTGCAAAAAAATAAAAAGAGGATCTCCACTAAACTCCTTTTGTTTTAATGCTGGAGATGAAACGGGGCCATGCACATGATAATTATGTGCTCCCCCACCTGGAGCACCTCCAGCCCACAGACCCTTGTTTACAGGGTGAGGGGCTTCTTTGGTCTCAGCTGGAACATTGGGCAGTTCTCTTCCCTGCCCTGCGAACGTGAGTGACTGAAAATGCTGTATTGATTTTGGAATATAAAATAAATGTACCAAATATACAGATTGGCAAGCATGGACTCTCTCTACTTAGGCTCAACTGTGAGTGCATGTGTGTTTGTGTTGGGCTTGCATAGGAACAGACACGTGTTTATTATACTTTAAACAAGATCCTAAGAATTCCAAGGAAGGCCTAAGTCAGATCCTTCTGTCCACTAATTACAGCCTCCGGAAGACACAAGGTGAAGTGGAATCTGGGGTCCTCCAGGCAGGGACCTGTCTGTGAAAGATAAAAGAGTGGCAGGATTGAGTTGGGAAAGCCTAAGAATAGCAGATGGTTTTCTGATAATGTGATGGTCCCCTAACCAGTTAGCTCGGGGACAAAGGTGTCCCTTCAGAGAGTGGCCTTGCTTGTCAACAAGTCATTACCTGGGGCCAGAAGCCTGGGGATGAGCCCTGGAAGCTGGCCTGCCTGGATCTGTACCTTTGGGGAACACGAGGGGAGTGTATTTGGCTTTTCCCTTACTTTGGATTTCAGTTTTGCATACACTTCTCACCTGCCAGAGGTTTGAACCAAATGATCCTGCTGTTTTGAGATCAAAAGATGCCATATACTCTTAGCCTTTTAGGGCCCAGTTCTGGGCTCTTTAGAGGCATAATTAGAATGTTTGAAATGATGATACTTGTGCCTTACTTGCTTGTTGAGGAAAATTCATCATTCCTCACCCAAGATAGGGTTGGAATCATAATGGAACGTAGTCAGTGGCATCAGGAATTGTCCCAGGATTCTTGGCTGTTGATTCTGTGAGGATGCCCCACTCTCCCCAGTTAGGAAGGGAAGGAGACCAAGGCAGGTAAACAGTTTGTTGCATTAATGAGTAGGCGTTGGCTGAGTTTAATTAAATCCATGAAAATGAATTTCTGGCTGATATGGTTGTTTTTCCTCTAGATTTATGAGTGCTTGAAAAGTCAAGTCCTGTGTTTTAAAATTCTGTCATTGAAAAAAATGTATCGGGGAACAGACAGCAAGCAAGAAGATACCTCTTAAAGTGCTGGGTGTGTTAAAAAGCATTTTGTTGTGTTCTGAAGTCACTTCCCAACTTGGTCTTCAAGACCAAGTTCATGTACAACAAATGCAGGTCTTGTCATTAAAGAAGGTGATGCGTTTGTGAAAATGGAAAGTTAAGAAAAAAAATTTTGTTTTGGCTGGGCATGGTGGCGCACACTTTTAATCCCAGCACTCAGGAGAAGAGATGGTAGGCTAGCCAGGGGTTCGAGGCCACCCTGAGAATACAGAGTGAATTCAGGTCAGCCTGGGCTAGAGTGAGACCCTACCTCGAAAAACCAAAAAAAAAAATTGTTTTGGTTTTTCAAGTAGTTTTTGCTAGAGCCCAGGCTGACCTGAGTTTACTGTGTAGTCTCAGGCTGGCCTTGAACTCACAATAATCCTCCTACCTTGGCCTCCTCAGTGCCAGGATTAAAGGCGTGCACCACCACACCCAGCTAAAATTTTTATTTATTTGCATTCATGTCTGTATGTGTGTTGCAGGGGAGCACTCCAGTGCTTCTTTCCACTGCAAATGAATGTCAGTGCATCCGGCTTTCATGGGCAGCTTGGGAATTGAACTCTGGCTGGCAGGCTTTGCAAGCAAGTACCCTTAGCTGCCCAGCTGGAAAGTTCTCTGTTCTTTTTGTATTTTTATGAGAAAAGGAGAGAGAGAGAGAGAACTGGTGTGCCAGGGACTCCAGCTACTGCAGTCGAACTCCAGGCACATGTGCCACCTTGTGTGCATGTGCAACCTTGTACATCTGGCTTACATGGGACCTGGAGAGTTGAACATGAGTGCTTAGGTTTCACAGGCAACTGCTAAGCCAACTCTCCGACCCTCTAATTTATTTATTTATTTGGTTTTTCGAGGTAGGGTCTCACTCTAGCTCAGGCTGACCTGGAATTCACTATGTAGTCTCAGGGTGGCCTCAAACTCATGGCGATCCTCCTACCTCTGCCTGCCCCCCCTCCCAGTGCTGGGATTAAAGACGTGTGCCATGATGCCTGGCTCTTTGTTCTTTTTTGGTGTATGTAGTATGCATGGTGTATACACTTGTGCAGATGCACATGCCTGTGTACATGCATGTGGAGAGGTATCAGTGGGCAGATATGTGGAACGTTGAAGGCTTGAAGTCGGAGAAAAGGGTGGCACCTTCAGTTTTTATCCTTTCTTGTTTTTTTTGGGGGGGTGGGGGTTAAAGTAGGGTCTTTTTGGTTTTTCGAGGTAGGGTCTCACTCTGGCCCAGGCTGACCTGGAATTAACTATATAGTCTCAGGGTGGCCTCGAACTCACGGCGATCCTCCTACCTCTGCCTCCCGAGTGCTGGGATTAAAGGCGTGCGCCACCACGCCCGGCCTAAAGTAGGGTCTTATTCTAGCTCAGACTGATATGGAATTCACTATATAGTCTCAGGGTGGCCATTAACTCATGGCCATCCACCTACCACTGCCTCCTGAGTGTGTGGATTAAAGGTGTGATCTACCACTCCCAACCCCCCCCCCCTTTTTTTGTTTTTCGAGGTAGGGTTTCACTCTAGTCCAGGCTGACCTGGAATTCACTATGGAGTCTCAGGGTGGCCTCAAACTCATGGAGATCAACCTACCTCTGCCTCCCGAGTGCTGGGATTAAAGGTGTGAGCCGCCATGCCCAGTCCCTTTCTTGTTTTTGATGAAATGAACCTTGGTGATTTCCTTAAAGAGAATTCAGGGAAACATCCCAACACAGGTACAACTTGGTCGTTTGTGTTCCTTGTCAGAGATTTCTGCTTGGAAATGATTGAAAGCCCTATGTTTCCATTCCTGAAGCACGATTTTGTAGTAATAATAATAATGATGATGATGACAAACCATACTTCTGAGCCTGGTGTGGTAACACAAGCCTGTAGTCCCAATATCTGCAGAGGTTGAGGCAGGAGAATTAATTACAAGGTCAATGCCTTCCTGGGCTACTTAGTGAGACCCTATCTCCATACACAAAAATAAAAGAAAGAGAAAAAAATAATAAAAGAGGGCTGGAGATATAACTCAGTGATAAAATGCTTGCTTAGCATATGTTTAAGGCTGGTAATTCTGATCCCAGTACAAAAAGTTCATATTTCTGATGCTTTGCACTCACTTGTACTTTCTCCATCTTTTTTTTTTTAAATTTTTGTTTATTTTTATTTATGTATTTGAGAGTGACAGACAGAGAAAGAGGCAGAGAGACAGAGAAAGAGAGAGAGAATGGGTGCACCAGGGTCTCCAACCACTGCAAACAAACTCCAGATGCATGTGCCACCTTGTGCATCTGGCTTACATGAGTCCTGGGGAATTGAGCCTTGAACCGGGGTCCTTAGGCTTCATAAGCAAGCACTTAACCACTAAACCATCTCTCCAGCCCTCTCCATCTTTCTTTCTCTCCCTTCCTTCTTCCTTCCTTCTGACAGGGTCTTGCTGTGTGCATGTAGTTCATGCTCGTCTTGAACTTTTGGTCCTCTTTCCTCAGTCTCTCTTTGTGACCCCTGTGATACTTCCTAGTACTGGACAATTCCACTGTGAGCTTTGTACATAGTAAGATGGGGATTTCTGATGCGGTACATCTGGTGAGAGCTGAGCAGAACACTGGCCTGAGGAATGTTATCTGAATAGCCATCTTTAGTTACGTTGTTCCAATATGTTGCGTGGATCAGAAGGAGGCTTGGTTATAAATCGTACTTAATACACAGTCACAAGGGACACAAACATGCTGCATGGGTAATAATGGCACAGGCGTGGTGAGATGGCACGCAGAGGAGATGCTTAGGAAAGTGGTAGACACAACCAGTCTCCCTCTCTCCTAGTGAGGGCTGAGGCTGCCAGGAAGGGTGACAGAATGGCCTGCCCTGGCGCTGTCCTTCTGCTCTTGTGCTGTGTGTTCCTTCCCATCATGCACCTGCTGCATTCTCTGTGCCTTGGCCTGATCCCTACACTGACACCTGACACTGTACTTTGGAGCGTGGGCAGGAGACTGAAACTGAGGCTCAAGAGGAGGGAAAGAGGGGCCAAACAATCAGAATTGCATTTGTACCAGGACATCTCTTGGGTCTCTGCTCTCTGCACAGCTTTTGGTAACTCCACTGAAGCTGGTGTAAGTGGGGAAATGGGCCAGGGCAGTGACCAGTGACAATACCAAGTCCCATAACTCTGGGCTGTAGGGTGGCTGCAGGTGGGCCAGTGTGATATCCAAGCTTGTGTGGGTTCAAGGCATCTGGGTGTTTTACTCAATGCCAGGTTTTCATTTTTCTTTTGTGTGTGTCTGTGTGACTGCCTGTGTTTATGTATGTTAGAGTGCCACATGTGTGCCACAGTGTGCATGTAGAGGTCCGAGGACAACTTTAGCAGTTACTAGTTGCCTTCTTCCTTGCTTGAGACAGGATCATTTGGTCACTTCGAGCTGGCCTTGGAGCTTGGTGGGGGGCGGGGGAGTGTGCACATTCTCTGGTCTCCCCTCCATCTCTGTTGGTTTTCTGGGATTACAGATGCTTATACTACAGCATTTGGCTTTATGTGAGTTCTGGGGTACTCACGCTGGCATGGCAGGTGCTTTCCCCCCGAGCCATCTCCCCAAGTCCTCCAAATGCTAGGATTTTGTACCCTAATTTACACGGCATAATTCAGTGTTTGAATGCCACCCTATCCTGGAGGCCACCAGGGTCAACAGTATTGTGGAGTGGAGGCCAGGTTACATGTGCATGAACAGCCTGCAAAAATGGCAGTGTCTGATTCCAAAGCTATTCTGCACTCACAGTCGGAGACAAGCTTTCCTTAAGGCAGGGGCCAAATTGGATCTGCCACCTGTTTCTGTACAGCCAGCAAGCCAGGAACGGGAAAAAAAATTACTGAGTGGCAGGTGAAAATGATGTGCAATTTCAAAGTCAGCATTCATGCAGTTTTACGGGAACATAGCTATGCCTGTTTATGTATCATGTGTGGCTGCCTTCTCGTTACAAAAGGCATTGTGAGGGTTGGGACAGACCTAGCCCCAGCAAGGCCTACTCTAAAAGTGTGTTGTCTCTGCAGGCTGTTGAGGGCGAGCCACTTCCGTGGAGTGACTTGGGCTTTTAACTCTCAGTAGAGAGTCATGTATTCAAAGCAAAGTTTCATCTTGGTTAAGGTGCAGAGTGTAACATAGTGCCAGTTATCCATACCCCAGGAGGGGAAGGAGTGGCTGCGGGCTTTGCAGAACAGAGCTGGCATCACAAGGCAGAGCCCAAGGGCTGTTAAAATGTAAATGAGGGGGGCTCCCAGGCTCTTCTGTGCGTGGTGGGTGAAAAGAGTCTGGCTGTTGATTAGTGTGGCCTGTATTGAGGGCCTGTTTTTCCGGCATCTTCCTCTTGGTCACCTGGAAGCTGGGCTTATTGGTCAACAGAGGCCACAGCTGAGTTTCTCTCTGAAGACTGCAGATTCACCTAGTGAGAAGAAGGGGGAGGGCCGTTAGTCCCATTTTTGAGGTCCATGCAAAGGTATAAGGCAGAAGCTATGGCTGGGAAAAGGTTGAATTGGGGTTTCATTTGAATAGTCATCTTCTGCTCCTCTGTTGCTAAGCTTTCTTCTATCACCTACTATGCAACTCCAAGGCCAATCTCATTTTATAATTCACTATTGGAAGGCCATTTCTTCCTAAGATCAGGAAAGACCCTATGTGGAAGATACCCTTCCATTTCTGACTCGTCTGTAGTATATATACATTTCCCCCCTGAAATGGCGTTGTCTGTGGTTGACATCCATCATGCCAGCAATACAGTTGGCACCATATTGCCACTTGTCTATTTTGCTTCAAAAATTCACATTTCGTTTACATCTTGTGGGCTTTGAAAACATTTTCTGGGCGAACTGGGAAGATGACCATTTTTACTCGTTCAAGTTTGTGAGCTAAGGTCTTACTGTGTAATCTAGTTGGACCTGGAAGTCACCGTGTAGCTCAGGCTACATTTGAACTTGGGCTGATGATCCTCTTGTCTCAACCACTTGAGTGCTGGAAACGGCACTCATTTTTGTTTTGATGTGTATAGTGTGGAGACAGAGAGTTTTTATCCATTTGCTATGATCTGTGTAAGTGGCCGTAACCCCTTTGCTTGTCTTGTGTTTTTTCTTTCTTCCTTTTCCCCCCTTGAGACAGTCTCATGTTTCCCAGGTTGACCTCAAACTCATTATGTAGCCAAGGATAGCTTTGAACTTGGGATCCTCCTTTCTGCCCCTCCCCAGGGCTGGGATTGTAGGTTTGGTTTTCTCCAAGCATTTAGCTGGAGGCACACACATCTCTTCTGGCTAGATGGACTGTGGAAAAGGGCTTGGGAGAAGGAAGGTTTTGGTAGAATTCAAGTTGACAGTGACAGCCATATAACCTGTCACGCATGCTGCCAGGACAGTCTGAGAGTGAGGAATCTCGTTTTTTCTTCTTTTACCCCTGACAAGATTGAAAACTATCTCAGTTGGGTGATGGGAGCATGGACCTCTGATCACCAAGGCCTATGATGGTTCCTGTTGGCGCAGAGCTTACAAGAACTTGGCGTTTCTTCAGTGAGTCTCCTGGCACTTGGAGCTGTGGGGTGGGCACTGTGCCTGTAGTCTGCCTTAACCGGAGAACCAACTGGTCTGTTTCCTTTACTGATCCCTAAATAGTCCTAGCCCCACATCTTCCTTTTATGTAGCCAGAAACCAGAATATATGTGAGGAGGACTACAACAAGACAAGATCACATCTTCACACCAGAGAAATGTTGACTGCCTCCTGCTTTGGGATTAATAAAACCAGTCTTTACCCAAGAGGCTGTAGTCTCCTCGGACCACACAGGGATCTGTGACTTCCTTGAATTCTAGAAGCAAAAGATAAGCCAGGGAGAAGATACTGTTTGGGAAGCAGGGAACAGAAACAAGTTTCTTGCCAAAGGAACTCTTATCAGAATCCAGCCTTGGCCCAGGAGGAGCAAGGGGGATCTTGCTTTTGAGATGACATGTGGTTAACATGTGGGATTTTTTCGAAAGCAAGAAAAAAAAGGTGATTCTTAAAAGTTTTGCCAAAAATATACCTCATGAGAAGGGCTTGGTGTTCTGAGGGAGAACAGGGTCCCTACTCAGACATATGATGGATTGAATGCAGAAGAGGGTGAGGAGTGGAGTGGGTCCTATTTAACCCACTTTCGATAAGGTTTCTATTTTGAGTTCATTTCAGCTTGATACATGGAACTCAAAAAGCAAACTGAAACCTTTAAAAAACTAACCCACCGTGGTGTTACTCAGGGCACTGCCCTGCCCTGCCCTGCCCTGTCCAGTGTGGTGATTGCTAGCGAGCAGTATGTGGATCCTGAGCACTTAGAATGAGGCAGGTACAACCAAGGGATGGAAATTTAACTTGTACTTTTTTGCATTATGTATGTGGCATATGTATGTGTTCAAATGTGTAGGTGCACATGTGTGTGGAGACCAGAGGTCGATGTTGGGTGCCCTCTTCAGCCATTCTCTACCATATTTTTTGTTTGATTTTCGAGGTAGGGTCTCACTGTAGCCCAGGCTGACCTGGAATTCACTGTGTAGTCCCAGGCTGGCCTCAAACTCAAGTTGATCCTCCAACCTCTGCCTCCCAAATGCTGGGATCAAAAGGCGTGTGCCACCAAGCCTGCCTCTATTGTATTTTTTGAGAAAGGGTCTCTCACTGAACCTGGAGGTCACCAATTCAGCTAGACTAGCTAGGCAGCCAGCCCCGGGGATCCCCTGTCTCCACCTCCCCAACACTGGACTTACAGGCATGTTAACCATGCCTGGTTTTTATATGGGTACTGGGGTAACACTTGCGCTGCAAAGCACTATAGCCACTGATTCACCTCCCCAGTTCTGGGATTTCTTTTTCTGTTAATCTTCATGGCCACGGCTCCATGTGGCTGATGGCTGGGTAGCACATTGACTAAGCAAGCTACTATGAGAGGCCATTTGGGATAAGGCTGGGAGGGAGTAATGGGATAGTTTTGGGCCAGAAGCGGAAGCACAGGTTGGGTAGGATGGTCCTGGCAGCTAGAGAAGCCTCCTTGTTGCCCAAGGCTGGAGTGGAGGATCCCCGGGGGAGAGAAAGACCAGGTGCTCTTAAGGTCTGAAGCTTGCTGTGTCCACTCCTGTTTCTCATTGCTGTGTATACTCAAGGAGTTTGAGGATTGATTTTTTTTCCCCCTGGCTACTGATCGGAGCCAGGCTACATTTTGTTCAATTAAGGAAGGTGGTTGTTGTTGTTGTTGGTGGTGGTGGTGGTGCTGCTGCTGCTGCTCAAGAGCAAAGAGGAAGTTGACCTGGGGTTTTCAGACAGCCACCTCAACTTCTCCCCTCTCCTAACTCATTTTCTCTGGCTGTCACCTTTATGGAGCTCTGATGGACATTTGACCTTGGGCAAGGAAAAGATGATAGTTTCCATGAGTGAGCAAGGTTTGATTGAGCATGCTGAAAATAGGGGTTTAAATTTGTGAGTTCAGCACAAATTCATGTGGTTTAAGATTTAGTAACAACTAGGTTTTTGTAAGGAAAGAAAACCTTTATCTTCTAGATTCATGCTACACTGAAAGCACAAAGCATTATTTCAAAACATTGATCCAGCTGGATGTGGTGGCTCAGGCCTATAATCCTAGCACCTAGATGAGGCAGGTGGATTATAAGTTTGAGGCCAGCCTGGGCTGTATCATAGCAAGAGCTATCTGGGATGGAGGGAGGGAAGGAAAAAGGGAGGAAAAGAGGGAGCGCAATGGAAATACTGAACATAAACAAGGTGTTATAAAATTCCTTTTTTGGTTTGGTTGTTTATTCTATTTTTCTCCCACTTAGTGTACTTCTTCAAAGAAACATTTCACTTCTGTTTTCTCCCTTTAAGCTTTAACTGTGTGCATGCTGGCATCCACACCATCTTGGAAAAAGGGATGTGCCTCAGGTTTCCCTTGAACTTGCAGTTGTGACACGCCCAGTCACCCCAGCCACCCTCTTTCCTCTCCCCCATACAGAGCAGCTTTAGGCCCTCTCTACTCTGGCTTCCACTTTATCCTGTTACCCAAAAGATGTTTTAAAATGGCTGGCCTTGGGGACAGGAACTTGAGCAAGTCCCCACACTGTGACCATAGGTGCAGACCCTTTGGGGGAAAGGCTGTCTGAGAGCTCTAGGCCTTTGCTTTCTCAGAGACTCCCTTCAGCAGCCATGCAAAGCTGCAGGGCTGACAATCACATTGTTAAATGCAGTAAAAGTAGCACCTCTAAGGAAGAGGTGAAAGTTTGCAGTTGCAGCAATGGTAAGAGCAAAATTGCCAGGTGTGGTGGCTCATGCCTTTAATCCCAGCACTTGGGAGACAGATATAGGAGGATCACTGTGAGCTCGAGACCACCCTGAGACCACATAGTGAATTCCAGGTCAGCCTGGAACAGAGTGAGACCCTACCTCGGGGGAAAAAAATGGGCTGGAGAGATGGCTTAGCAGTTAAGGCATTTGCCTGCGAAGCCTGAGGATCCCGGTTTGACTCTCCAGGACCCACGTAAGCCAGATGGACAAGGTGGCACACATCTGGAGTTTGCAGTGGCTAGAGGCCCTGACACGCCCATTCTTACTCTCTCCCTCTCTCTTTTCCTCTATCTCTAATAAGTAAATCAATAAAAATAAAATCTTTAAAAAAGGAAAAAAAAGAACAAAATTGTTTTCTTAAGTAGTAGCCTGCTTTTATCTTCTTTCTTTTCAAAAGAAAGGTGTATCATATAAAGTGTTGTCATCTTAACTGGTTTTGAAATGCTCCTAGCGGGAAGGACACTCATTGTGTAGCCAGTCTCCAGAATTCCTTTTATCTTGTGGATCTGAAACTTCTGTCCCTGTTCCAGAGCTCCCCCCCCCCCACCTCAGTGCCTGGAAACCACCTGTCTCTTTTCTGTCTTGGAAGCTGGCTTCTCTAGGGATCTTATGTAAGTGGAGCCATATAGTATGTGTGTATTCTTTTATTCCCATTCACATCAAGGTTCATCTGTATTGTAGCATGTGTTAGAATTTCCTTTTTTAGGCTAAATAGTATTCCATGCATGCATATGAACATAACCTTTATCCATGTGTTGATGGACATTGGGGCTGTATGTCTTGGCTCATGTGAATGATGCTGCTGTGAAGTTGGCTGAACGCATGCCTCTTGAGAGCGTGCTTTCTTTCCATCCTTCAGCATGTTTGGTTCAAACATAACACGCCTCAGCCACTGCCATCATTTGGAAGTGGTGATGAGTGAGAGCCATGCTTTGAAGTGTCTGAAGCAGCTGTAAGATGATAGGAGCATGCCTGTGGTATCTATTGATAGAATCTCCGGGAGCTGTTAATTCCACAGGGCTTATCGCCTGTGTTCACAATGGGGAATTGGTGAAGGGTTAGTGAAAGCAGAGCGGCCCCCTCCACCATCCAAATTCTGTAACTCCCACAAACCCGGGCACATTCCAACCAGTTGCATGACTTTTCCAGAACACACTTGGAGCTTTCTTCTCTGTTATCTGTAGCTAAAATCCCTCCCATGGAAAATGCTTACTTTTCCCCGCCCGCACCTCCTTCATCACTCATTTGTTCAGCACGTTCCATTAGCGCTGTTTGATGAGCCCGGTTGATTAGCACTGTTAGGTAAACTAGGCCCCAGGTACCAGGGACCCAGGTGTGAAGGGAGAGGGAAGAAGTCGTAGATTCCACAGGAATCCTTGGGTTACAATAGCAGTGAGTGTGTTGGGGAATCCAGTCAGCTGGGAGAGTCTGGGGGCATGGACTGGATGTCTTAATTGTCACTGAGGAAGGGACATTTAAGATGGGACCTCAAAGATAGGTGGAGGTGAGAGGGAGCACTGGGCCAGAATACAGCCTGTTCAGAGGTCGAAAGGTTGGCCCGGAGTGAAGACACAAGCAGACAGGGAAAGAGGAGTCATATTCCCATGGCTCTGTTGGCTGCGTGAAAGTAGCTCTTTCTCTGAGAGAGTAAGGGCAGTGCCAATGGAGGGGAGTGATCTCCCATTGCGCACACTTAGGTGGGCTGGGGCCCCTTAGAGAGAGTCAGCAAGGAAAGTGAATTGTCCACTGGAGTTTATTGGAATATTCCAGAAGGAGATTTACTTGGCCCAGAAGGCATCCAGCTGGCATCGGTGATGGTCAGACTTGAGGATTTGTTGGGATTCTTGGGGTTGTGGGTTTCCCTCCATCGTGAGGTTCCTCCTCATACGCCATCTTCCAGTGACACCCAGAGCGCCATGCACTGACCAACCTTTGCTCATTTAGCCTGAACGCTCATGTAATCAGTCCCTTTGTTCTCCGAAATCTCTTGTACTTCAGGGCAGAAATGAACCTCCCTGGCTTTAAATATCGCAAGCATTATACCTCATGGCTGAATTGAATGAATGCACTTTCCCTCCTTGAATCTGAGTGTGTAGGTATTTTAATCCATTTCTGAGTAAGAATGGAAAATACACATCTTACTTGTAGCAGCCAATGCCTTGCGAGGTAGGTGGGGGGTCCTGGGCCCCCTCTGCTTCTGTGGTGGGAAATTCTCAGCTCTCCCTGAAGTATCCAGGAGGTATAGAGATGTCCCATTGTAAGACGTGTACTCTCTAGTCTTTGGTTCTGTGCTGTGTGAGGGTTGGTTAAGAATAGAGGGAAAGACCCTACTTCAGCTGTCATAGAAATAAGCATTGCTGGTTAAGTATAGGTGGCACATAAAACAATATCCATTTGCCAACTTGTAATTTATTCTGTAAATCTACCATCGGATGAGCACATTGCACTCTGCATTTCCTTACGTGTTTGTACAGAGAAAAGACTTTTTCCCAAGGAACTTTTGGTGCTACAATCGCTGATACTGTTGGAAGTGGAAGATGTCTTAGATTGCAGTTCTGTGCATTTATTTTTTGTTTTGTTTTGTTTGAGAGGGTAGGTATTTAAGCATGCAGTGTTATGTGCGTGTTCCGGTATATTCCTACCATATCTCTGCTTCCAGAATGGGTCCTCGTGTCAGAAATAAGACTAATAGGTGCAGTTATGACCATGGTTCTAAATAAAGAGAGAAGAAGGAGAGAGGGAGACACAGACAGGAAGAAGGAGGATGAGAGAAGGAGAGAGGCAGGCAGGCAGACAGAGAGACAGACAGACACTAAGAGCACAGCTGATTTATTGGCCTCATGTCCCCTCCTGGGCCTGAGGTTGAGATGAGAGCAAAATCAGCAAGCAGTTTGCCTGTGGCTACTTGAGAAGAGGAAGGGAGTTGGGAAGGGGACAACAGTAGGCAATGAGGATAGATGTATGTTACATGCATGTATGAACCTCTTACAGTGAGTGAGACCCATTAGTTTGCATAATTAATATAGGACAATAAAATGCTGTGCATTAGCAACAAAATGATTGTGGCTTATATTAGTCTTTAAAGTTGAAACCTGCAAGTTTCCCATTCTGGTTTGAAACCTTCTGGGAGTACTGGGGGAAGAGTTGAAGTAGATCATGGGAATACTGCTTTGAGGACTGTACTGTAGACTGGCTAATTGGCTTTTTCATTTTGTAGAATTGGAGGAGAAGCAGACCTGCCAGGTCCCTGCGTGATGAGGGCAGGGCTTCTGGTAGCAGGTAGCTGTTTTTTTGAAGGCCCATGCTATGTGACACAGGGTGGGCACCCTTGTCCGTAAAGGGCCCCCTAATGCAAATTGACACTGGCGTGATTCCTACTCTGAAGGCCAAGCTGTTTCTGTGTCTCCCCAGCTGCATGCACTCTGCCTGCCTGCACATTCCCTAAGCACTAGGTGTGGCCATGGCCCACTGCCCTTCCATATATGGCCACGGAAATATGAATTGCCTACCATTCTCATGTCTCCTGAAAGATTGTTCCTGTTTTGTATATTTTCTCCATGGCCTCCCTCTCCTAGGCAGGCACTGTATCCCTGAGCCACTCCCCTAGCCATCTTTTTGCTTCTAATTTTATTTTATTTTTTTTAAAGTTTGAAACAAGGTCTCACTAAGTTGCCCACACTGGCCTTGAACTCTGTAGCTCAGGGAGGTCTTGGACTTTTTTTTTTTCCTCATGGTATGTATGGTGGGTGTGGTGTATGCATATGTGTGTGCATGAGTGTATTGAGGTCAGAGAACATCTGTGTCCTCTTATTGCTTATCTGCCTATTTCTTGCCTTGAGACAAAGTCTCTCCTTTAACCTGGAGCTGCCAGAAATTAATTCTCCAGCCCCCCCCCACCCCATGGGTTATAGCGCTTCACAACCACGCCTGCCTTTGTAGACAAGCTCTGGGGAGTCTGACCCAATAGGCCCTCTTGCTTAAGCTACAAGTACTCAACTCCTGAGCCATCTTGAACTTTTGCTCTTCCTGCCTCTCAGTCTCTGAGGGGAGTAGAGGATAGGCTTGCTCTGTTTCTTCAATAAGTACTCAGTCAGTGCAAGCCTCTGCCTAGTGTTAGAAACACAAGCTGAGCATCCCTCGTCTGAAATACAGAATGCTCCACTTTTTGAGGGCCAGTGACATCATGTGTGGAAAATTCCACTCTGGAGCCCAGTGACTGCAGTGAAAGTGCACAGGCACTGTAAATGTAGTGTCAAGTTACCTTCAGGCTGCTTGTAAGGTGCATATGAAACAAGCAAATTGTGTCTTTAGATTGGGGTCTCACCACCAAGATTTCTCATGATGCTTGTTCCTGTATTCCAAAATCAGAAACACCTGTTATCAAGCATTTTGGATACTAGCTACTATATCTGGAGGGTAGAGTGCTTCTCGGCATAGATACACAAATGGGGAGAGAGGAACAGAAAAGCAGATAGAAACACTCCTTGGGGTACCTAAAGGGGAGTCACATGTCTTGAGGCCTGCAATGGGAAGCACCCTCTTCTCAAGGGTTAGAAAGGGGAACAGAACCCACAGAATGAACATATAGTATAAAGGGCTTTATTAGATTGGCTGATAGGATGTGATGGGTTTATATTTTTTGTCAACTTGACCAGGCCTGGAATTATCTTCAGAGCTGGATTCCTTGGTTCCTCTGGTGCCACTTGGGAATTATAATGATGTAGAGTGACCAGCCTCATGGGGTTCTGTGTAGTAACTTCTAGCAAACATCCGTTCTGATGCCCACCTTCCTCATAACTTGGGGAATGATGGGTTAATGTCTGGAACCATGTCTATATCTAGGAATAAAACTCATGAAAGCATAGAAAAATGTATGAGCATGGACAGGCATTTATTCGTTTTAGAAGATTCAGGAAGGTGATTTGAAAACAAGCAGGGGAAGACTGGGTGATTAGTTTATGGTGGTGGTTTTCTAAGGTGAAGTGCATTTCTGAGTCAGGTGTGGTTTTTACTAATTTCCTTTTATTATAGAGGAGCCTTCTTCCTTTCCTTGACCTGGGGGGGGGCAAGTCCAATTTTAGTTTTATGATTTCATTCTTTTTCTTTTGCATTCCATTTCACCTGCATGTCATAAATTGGCAAAAATGAAGAGCATCCTCAAATTTTGCCTGCAATGAAAGCAAATTCACTCATTAAATTTGAAATTATTGTCTAGGTAAATGATACTTTAAGATTCAATTCATGCTAGCACTTATCTTTTAATGAACAGGCTGTGGCATGCAATTTTATCTTAAATGGTGTTTTTAGAGCTATTAAAAGGTGTTCTTATGGCTCAGTGGTTAAGGCACTTGCCTGCAAAGCCTAATGAGACCCGGGTTTGATTCCCCAGTACCCACATAAAGCCAGATACACAAAGTGGCACACACACCTGGAGTTCGTTTGCAGCAGCTGGAGGCCCTGGTGTGTCCATCTCTCTCTCTGTCTCTTTGTCTCTCTCTGCTTGCAAATAAACAAAAATTAAAATTTTATTTAAATAAAAAGTTGTTAACAAAAAGTACTGTGTGGGCCTGGGGAGATGGCTCAGTGGATAAAGTGCTTGCTATGCAAGCACAAGTACCTGAATTCAGATTGCAGACCCCACATAGAGCCAGACACCGTAGCCTGCTGAGCATAGCAGTGAATAATGAGAGACACTGCTTCAAACAAGGTGCACGGTGAGGACTGACATCCAAAGTTGTTCTCTGACCTGTACACACACACGGCCATGCATACATGCATATACACCACCACCCCCTCCAAGAAGAACAGTACTGGGTGGTCCCCCTCATTCTTTTCCTCAAAAATACTTATAAAATGAGGTCAGAAAATTCCCTTGGTCTCTTAGTTTAAAGGAACTAAACTTGTTTTTCCACTACAAATGTTTGCTTGTTTATTGTAGTTGATACCAACTCTTGAAATCTTTAAGATAGAACAAGGTTTCTTTTGGAGGTGACAAATATTCTGGATTTAGAGAGTGGTTGCCCAACTAAATACTCTAATAGTAGAAGAAGAAGACTGAGAGCTGGAGGCAAGGCTCAGTGATTAAAGGTGATTGCTTGCAAAGTCTGACAGCCCAGGTTTGATTCCTCAGTATCCTTATAAAGCCAGATGCATAAACTGGCTCTTGAATCTGGAGCTTGTTTGCAGCACCAGAAGGCCCTGGTGTGCTCCTTGCTCTCTCTCTCCCTCCTCCCCCCTGTGAAATACATATATTTTAATTTTATTTAATTAAAAATTTTTAGAGAGAGATAATTGGTGTGCCAGGGCCTCAGCCATTGAAATCAAACTCTAGACCCTTGTGCCATCTAGTGGGCCTGTGCGACCTTGCGCTTGTCTCACCTTTGTATGTCAGGCTTACGTGTGGTCTGGAGAGTTGAACATGGGTCCTTAGGCTTTGTAGGCAAGCGCCTTAACAGCTAAGCCATCTCTTCAGCCATATATATATATATATTTTTTTTTGGTTTTTCGAGGTAGGGTTTCACTCTGGTCCAGGAGGACCTGGTATTAACTATGTAGCCTCAGGGTGGCCTCGAACTCTCAGCGATCCTCCTACCTCCGCCTCCCGAGTGCTGGGATTAAAGGTGTGCGCCACCACGCCCGGCTCCAATAAATATTTTTTTAAAATGACTGAATTATACAGTTGGAAAGAGTGAATTTAATGATAAGTTAAGTAAACCTTAGTACATGTAATATACCTCAATAATGCTGCTATAAATAAAACCCACAAAAAAAGTGAGGGAGAGGAGTAGAATGAGGAAGTTCAAAATGGTACTTTGGGGGGAAGGTCTCCCTTTCTCCCTCCCTCCAGGAGAATCATAAACCTTACTTCATGGGGAGATATTTTCCATTTTTTTGTGTATTTGCAACAGGGATAATAAAGGAGCCCCTTTAGGAAAAAAAAAGAAAGAAAGAAAAAGTGGGCAGGGCTTGTTGGCACATACCCATAATTTCAGTGCTTGGCTGGCTGAAGCAAGAGTATTGAGTTTCAGGTCAGCCTGGGCTACGTAGTGAGTTCAAGGCCCACCTGGGGTCATGCAGTGGGACTTTGTCTCAAAATGATAAATAAAAAGGTGGCACCAGGTGCTGGAGAGATGGCTCAGCGGTTAAGGCACCTGCCTGCTAAGCCTAAGAACCCGGTTCCAATCTCCAGGTCCCACGTTTAGTCAGATGCAAAGTGACGCAAGGGCGCAATGCCGCACTTGCCCACAAGGGGGCACACACATCTGGATTTCGTTTGCAGCAGCTGAGAGACTGCTGGCGCACCCATCTCTGTCTCCCTCTCTTTGTTTCTCTCTGTGTCTCTCTCCAAAAAATAAAATAAAATAAAATAAAAATGAAAAGGTAGTATCAGGTATAAAAGATGGATAATTTTTCCCATGAAAGAGCATCAGTGCTTAACACAAACATGCGGGCATGAACGGGCACCTCTTTTTTTCCCACTCTGCCATTTTGCTTCCTCTGTGTTCTAATACCACATGGGCTCTTCACTCAGCTTTTTGGAACATTTCTGCCAGCCCTTAAGGGTGTCCAATTAGAGTTCTGTAAACGTAAATGTGAAATTTTCTGTTAGCAGGGTAGCCTAGGAAAAGCTTCCATACTTTGGGGGCAGTTTTGTTTTCTTTCAAAGCCTTGATCTCCCGTGTATGTCTTCCACAGGAACACTTTCCTCTGCTACTGCGAAGAAAAGGAAGCTTCCAAATGATCCCGGGGTGTCGTGTTCCCGGCTGCTGTCTTGGGAGGGGTTTGGGGGAACTGAAGGGCAATATAGATTTCCAAGGCCACAAAATGGACTATCTTGCACACACCAGACCCAAAGCCAAGGCACAGTGGTCATGGTAGTATTCAGGCAGTGTTTTGGGAGCAGGTGATTCAGGCTTGAGTCAGTGTCCTTTAGAAGAGCGCATCCCACACATTCTCCAGTTGCCATTGACTTGGGGCTGCTGTTGACTTTTAAGTGTCACCATGCTGGTGACCTGGAGGGAGGGGGAGCCCTTGAGCTGGTACATAGAGGAGAGTGATGCATACTGGGTTCAGTGAAGGGCA
Source organism: Orientallactaga sibirica (assembly GCA_036365145.1). Lineage (NCBI taxonomy): Eukaryota > Metazoa > Chordata > Mammalia > Rodentia > Dipodidae > Orientallactaga > Orientallactaga sibirica. Next base: position 6,048,522 of record JAEOAD010000982.1, read on the forward strand.
CCTGCTGAGCTTGGAAAGGAGGGAGAGAGAGAAGAAGGGATTGTCCAGAACTCTCTGTTCCCAGTCCATGTCTTACCCACATCTGTCCTTTCTTCCCCCACCTCTCCCTGGTTCCATTGTAAATGATCCTGGGAGATGTTGGGGTGAAAATTGGTCAGTGACCATGTTTGTCCCTTTCATGGTTTTCTATGATGTCTGTTTCACAACGAACATAGTCAAGGCATTTTGATGAGGCCAGAAAAAAATGGCTCCTTGGATGGGGCTAGGGAGATGGCTCTGGTTAAAGGCATCTGCTTAGAAGCCTATCACTTTGAGGACTCATGTAAAGCCTGAAACAAAGCAGCGCACACGTCTGTAATCCCTGTAATCCCGACAGGCCTCCAGCAATGGCAGGTGGAGCCAGGAGAACCCAGAAGCTTGCAGGGCACTTAGACTGCCGCACACACAGTGGCCAAAAAAACAAGGAAGACCCTGTCTCAAGCAAGGTGAAAAGAGAGGAGGAGAGGACAGATACTCCAAGACTGTTCATAGTCAGGCCTCTATATGTGTACTGTGGCACACTTGCAACTATCCCTCCACACACACACGTATACAATGCATATATGCACACACAAAAATTTAAAAATTGGCTCTTGGTATTCCTTTAATCTCAGTTCTTTTTTTTTTTTTTTAAAAGATTTTTTTCTGTCTTTCTTTCTTTCTTTCTTAGAGACAGAGAGAGTGAGAATAGGCACACCAGGGCCTCTAGCCACTGCAAATGAAGTCCAGATGCATGTGCCACCATGTGCATCTGGCTTACGTGGGACCTGGAGAATCGAATCAGGGTCATTAGGCTTCTCAGGTTCTCAGGCATACGCCTTAACCGCTAAGCCATCTCTCCAGCCCTAATCTCAGTTCTTAAGTCACTTAAGGTTTTTACTCCTCCACATACAACTGTTACACACTGGTCACATATTATTATATGAGAGTACTTTACATAATTGCTGGAAACAGAATGACATTTATTTCTGTGCCACATATTACTGTGTGACTTTTATGCCAAGTGTACCTAATCTGGACTTAAAAAAAAAAAAAAAACACCTCATTGAGCTTAGAATTCACAAGGCCTAGGTTTGATCCCCAGCATGGGATAGACATAGTATGTGACAACCTAGGGATGACAGACCATAATTAAAAAAAAAAACAACCTTATAAAGATGTAATTCAGCTGGGCATGGTGGCACACGCCTTTAATCCCAGCACTCAGGAAGCAGAGGTAGGAAGATCACCGTGAGTTCGAGACCACCCTGAGACTACATAGTGAATTCCAGGTCAACCTGGACCAGAGTGAGACACTATCTTGAAAAAAAGAAACCAAACAGACAAAAAAAGATGTAATTCACTTATGGTTCACAGATTTAAATACATAATGTGATGTGTGTATATACGTTTAATTTTCCTATTTGTGGTGCTGTGCATGGAACACAGAGCCTTGGGGATGATAAGAGAGATTTACTACTAAGCTACATCCCCAGCCTCTATCATAATTCAAACAAACAAGACCAGGAAGCTAGTGAGCATATGAGCCTCTGGGCTTAATCCCCAGAACGCATGTAAAATGAACCAGGACCTGTGGCATGCACCTATAGTCCCAGCACCGGGGAGGTGGAAACAGGCAGATCTCTGGGGCTCCCTTGGCAAGTGGCAGGCCGATGACATACCCTGTCTCAAAATAGGTGGCTGGTCCCTGAGGAATGTCGCCTGAGATTGTCCTCTGACCTCTACATGCACACAAGTATATAGGCACTTTTGTGTGCATGTACATGTGTGTGTGTGACATGCACACACACCACAGAGTGTAGCTAAGTATTTCCCCTTTCTCCTACAATAGATAGTGCATCAGGACCAGAGGTTACTATCCTTAAGTCTTTCAGGTATTTCCCGTAATAGGATGTTCTTGCAACATTTCACCTACTTCGTGAAATTTACAATCTGCACCCATATTTAAATGTCTGTTGCCAACTCTCTGGACAGTGTTGGATAGCAGATGTGAACAGGTTTTCCATCTTGTAGAGTGGAATCCTTTCCAAAGTGACTTGGTGTTAGAGTGGGGGAGGACAGACGCTTCCAGTCCCCCTTGGGGAAGGGAAATTGCCCTGCTCAGATGTGGCTCTGTTTACAGAAGGAAGGAAATGGTCTTGGGAATGTGCCGAAGAACAGACATTTTTGCCTCCAGAATTTTAGCTTCCAACAAGCCTGCATTCCCCTGGACAAGCATGCTGCCTGCTGGGGTCTGTGGCCCCTGCACACCTGATAATTCTTCCGGTATGTCAGTAAACACACCCCTCTTTAGCCAAAGAGGTGATGATGAATTCTTTCTGAGGAATACTGGTTTTGTGAGAACAACCATGCCCTCCTGATGCCTAAATGATAGAACTTGCCTTTGATGTCTTTTCTTTTTTTGTAATTTTTAAAATTTATTTGTGAGGAGGGAGAGAGAACAAATATGAATGAATGAGAATAATTGGGTGTGCCAGGGCCTCCTGCAAGTGAATTCCAGATGCATGCACCACTTTGTGCATCTGGCTTTACATGGGTACTAGGGAATCAAACCTGGGTCCATCAGGCTTTACAAGCAAGTGCCTTTAACCACTGAGCCATCTCTCTAGCCTCAGTTTTGGTTTTTGTTGAAATTAATAGTGAAAGACAGTATCTTTCCATTTGCCTCACTTGGCTATAAACAGCTCAGTCTCTAAAGTTCATTGTCTAGGATTCACTCTCCCATGATAACCGTGAAAAGAAAAGAATGCAGATAAAGAGGTTGTTTTCTCGTGTGTGTGTGTGTGTGTGTGTGTGTGTGTGTGTGTTTATTGGGGACTGAACCAAAACCTTATGCATGCTGGGCAAGCATTCTACTATTGAGCTACATCCCCTATGCCTTAGAGAAGGAGTAGTTTTTTTTTGTGTGTGTGTGCATGTATGGAATTAGTAGCCTTTGTGTGTCAAAGTGATGTAGTTGAGTCACATTTAAGAAATGGGCCAGGGCTGGAGAGATGGCTTAGCTGTTAAGGCGCCTGCCTCCTAAGCCTAAGAACCCTGGTTCCAATCTCCAGGTCCCACGTTTAGCCAGATGCAAAGTGACCCAAGGGCGCAATGTCGCACTTGGCCACAAGAGGGCGCACACATCTGGATTTCATTTCGCAGCAGCTGAGAGGCTGCTGGCACGCCCATCTCTATCTGTCTTCCTTTCCATCTCTCTCTGTCTCTCTCTAAATAAAAAACAAAGAAAAAGAAATGGGCCAGCTGGGCGTGGTGGTGCACGCCTTTAACCCCAGCACTCGGGAGGCAGAGGTAGGATTGCCATGAGTTCAAGGCCACCCTGAGACTAAATAGTGAATTTCAGGTCAGCCTCAGCTAAAGTGAGACCCTGCCTCAAAAAAGCACAAAAAGAAATGGGCTGGAGAGATGGCTTAGCGGTTAAGGCGCCTGCCTCCTAAGCCTAAGAACGCAGGTTCCAATCTCCAGCGGTTCCAATCTCTAGGTCCCACGTTTAGCCAGATGCAAAGTGATGCAAGGGCGCAATGCTGCACTTGACCACAAGGGAGCACACCCATCTGGATTTTGTTCGCAGCAGTTGAGAGATTGCTGGCGCGCCCATCTCTGTCTGTCTTCCTCTCCCTCTCTCGCTCTCTCTCTCCGAAAAAAGAAAAGAAAAGAAATGGGCCATATGGGCTGGGAAGGTTGCTCAGCAGTTAACGGCACTTGCAGGCAAAACCTGTCGGCCCAGGTTCAGTTCCTCAGTACCTATGTAAAGGCAGATGCAGAAACTGGTGCATATGTCTGGAGTTCATTTGCATTGGCAAGAGGCCCTGGTGCTCTCTCTCACTCTCTCCTAAATAAATAAACAAATAAATAGAGATATTTTAAAAATAAATGGTCCATAGAGCCTGGACAAACAAACAAAAGTGCAACATGGGAGTTTGTCACGTGTTCCCCAGCCATTCAAACAATAATTTTATTCGTGGGAGAGATGGTGAGGGGAGAGCACTCTAGCACAGGGCTCACGTCAGGGCCTTTTGCTGCTATAAACAAACTTAGGTGTCACTTGTGCATCTGGCTTTACATGGGTACTGTGGAATTGGACCCAGGCTGACAGGTTTTGCAAGCAAGCACCTCTATCTGCTGAGCCATCTCCTTTGCCCTTATCAATCTATGTTTTTTTAAATTTTGTTTGTTGAGGTAGGGTCTCACTCTGACCCAGACTGGCCTGGACTCACTGTGTATCCCATGCTAGCCTCACATTTACTGTGGTCCTCCTGCACAGCCTCCCAAGTGCTGGGGTTGAAGGCATGAGTCATCATACCTGGCTTTCCCCCTCCCATTTTTGAATGACTCACTCTTTAAATGAAAGTGATTTGAAATTGATTGGCCTGGATTCTCCAGCATTGTCCTCAGCGCATGGATTATATTATAAACACAGTTGTGCTGCTTTAATGTAATATGCCATGCCACAGTGCACAAAGTGATGACATTTATGGGCATTCTTTTTTAGTGAGCCTTTATGACCTAAGTACCTTACAAACTTTACAGGACCGATCCATACAACAATTGGATGTAAAATGTTAGATGATTCTTGGTTGGCCAAGCATCAATATGGAACCATAGAAGGCTTTTATCATTTGCTATTGGTGTGTTGTTGGCAGTGGCCTGTGTGGTTGAGTTCTCTTTGCCATGCATAGGTAATAGTGGCTGTGGGATGAAGAGTTCACTTAGCAGCCTGTAGTTTACCTTCTCGTTCCTGGGACAAAAAAGCCAACCACCAGCAGCTTATGGGCGAAAAAGGTTTATTAAACTTACAGTTAAAAAAATTTTTTTATTGACAACTTCTATACTTACAGACCATAAACCATGGTATTTCCCTCCCCTCCCCCATTCCCCTTCAGAACTCCACTCTCCATCATATCCCCTCCCTCCATTAGTCTCTCTTTTAATTTGATGTCATCCTCTTTTTCTCCTATTATGAGGGTCTTGTGAAGGTAGTGCTAGGCACTGCAAGGTCATGGTCAATTTTTGTCGGGACAGTTGCATTGTAAGGAGTCATATCCTTTCTTTGGCTCTTACATTCTTTCTGCCCCCTCTTCCGCAATGGACCCTGAGCCTTGGAGGGTGTGACAGAGATGTTTCAGTGCTGGACACTCCTCCGTCCCTTCTTCCCAGCACTATGTTGACTTTTGGGTCATCCTAGTGGTCATCGCCATCTGACAAGAGAAGCTTCTCTAACCAGAAGTGAGAGTAGCATTAATAAATGAATATGAACATTAAGTGTGGTGCTTTCAGGGCAGCTTGGTAGGAATAATATATACATTTAGTCAGACAAGAGCAGGCTTTATGCCCCTAAGGCTCATGACCTCCCCTGCCATAGACTTGTGCTTAGTTTTTTCAGTACCAGGCATGTATTCCCTTCCGTAGAGAGGGCCTTCAGTCCAATTATGGAGCAGTACATTTCCCCAAGAGCAGACATGCCACTATTGCACCCGTTTGGTCATTGGGCCTGTCTGGCCAAACTTGAGGTTTCCAGTGTCCACTGTTTTCACTGTTGATGACTTCTGTCTCCCATACGCTGCGTGCAGTGCAGCTTTTTCCAGCTTTCAGTTGGCTGGTCTATAGGGAGAAGGTTTTCAGCTCTGCACCAGCTTGCTTTCTCCGTGTCCTTGCCTCTCAGGCAAGAGAGGTCTTCAGCAATAGGGTCTTACTATCTGTTTCTCAAGGGCAACCAAGGGCCTCGGCAGTAGCCATTAATGGGAAAGCAGAGGCTGGGCATCACAGCCTGCCACAGTAGCTGGTAGGGAGCAGGGAGAGTGAGCTAAGTTCTGGCAGAGGGGCACCTGGGCAATAACATCCCAGAGCCCACCACTACCAACATACCTCCTCCACCTCCCAAACTGCCACCAGCTGGGGATCGAGTATTCAGTACACAAGAGGCTATGAGGGACATTCCACTCAAACCACCATACAGCCTTAGAGCTTACCTGTAAACTCAGAACAGAGCTAGCTCTAGTTCGAGGAGAATGTACATTGCTCTCCAAAGGAGCCCTTTCCTGACCACCAGAAAGGGAATGGGCCACAGACAGAAATGACCAGGAGGTCCAAGTCTGCTAACTGCATTTTATTTTAACCAGGTAACATTTTCCTTCCTCCCTTGCTTGGGGCAGTGACTTTAATGTCTCTTTGAGTGGCAGGACAAGAAATCCAAGACTGTTTCCCTAAGTCTTTCTAGTTTGGGACATTCCTAGAAGGGTCTTTTGAGATAGTATGGCATCATTCTTTCTTCTTCCTCCTCCCTCTTCTTTCTACCCTCCTTCCTTCCTTCTTCCTCTTTCCTACTTTTCTTCTCCCTCCTCCTCCCCCTCCCTCTTCTTCCCTCCTCCTCTTGTTCTTTTTAAAATTTTCAGTCTTGAAGCAATTCCTAGAAGGTCAATCCAATAATTCCTTCCAGAGTTACCAGTGACCTTTTGCTTAATCATTTGGCACTAGATGCCGGTACCCAGTGTGGCACAGTGCTGGAGACCTGATTAGGAGTTGGAAAGGATCATGCCCCTTTGGTGCATCTGTAGTCTTGAGAAACACCTGTTAGTGATGAAATGTGCTCTTATTTAGGCATATTGAAGAGTTGGATATTACAGTTAGCTGGTTTATTTTATTTTATTTATTTGAGAAGAGAGTAAGAGAGAAAGGGGCACAGAGAGAATGGGTGCACCAGGGCTGCTGCAAATGAATTCCAGACACATGTGCCATCTTGTGCATCTGGCTTACATGGGATCTGGGGAGTCAAACCTGGGTCCTGAGGCTTTCCAGGCAAGCGCCTTAACTGCTAAGCCATCTCTCCAGCCCCGTTAGCTGTTTTTTTTAAACTTGTGGAAAAATGCATATATAATTTATCATCTTAATACCCGTTATTATTTCCTTTTCTTTCTCCCCTCTTCTCTTCTTCCTCCCTCGTCTTTCCTCCTCTTCCCCTTCTCCTTTCTTCTAACCTCCTCTGTCCTCTCCTCCCTCCTGTTTCTCTGGGGCTGAGGATTGAATCCAGGGCCCACACATGCCGTGAATCTATACCTAAGCCTCATTTTACATTTTAACGTGTGTGTGTGTGTGTGTGTGTGGTGTGTGCACATGTGTGTGCAGATGTGCGTCTCAAACACACATGGGTAGAGCCCAGAGCAGAATACCTGGTGTTCTGTCATTCTCCCTTTGTTTCCTTGACATGGAGTCTCTCACTGAATCTGGAGCTGCCATTTTTGGTCAGACTGTCTGACCAGTGAATTCCAGCAATTCTCTCGCCTCTGATCTTCACAGGACTGGGTTACAGGCATGCATGATCATGTGTGGCTTTTTATGTGGTGCTGGGAAATGAACGTGGGTGCTCTCTGGCCCTTTCAAAGCCCTGTGCTTGCACCACAAGCGCTCTTAGCCACCGAGGCATTTCTCCAGCTCTCGTCTTAATCAATTTTAAGGTATAGTTCAGTGGTAATAAATGCATTCATAATGTCGTTCAACCATCCCCTTCACCTGTGTCCAGGTCATCCTCATCATGGTAAATAGACGTTGTACTCATTAAATATGAGGTGTGCATTCTATCCCTGGCTTCTGGCCCCCCAGCACCCATGATTTTCCTGACTGTCTTGGTGACTTCCTTTAAGGGCTTCAGTAAGTACATTGGTACGTTATTGGTCCTTTGGTGACTGGATTATAGCCAGTGTCAGGATTTTCCTCCTTTTAAAAGCGGAACTATATCTGTGGCAGGGATCAGCTGAGTTTTATGAGTTCATCCGTCTGTAGGCACTAGAGTTGTTCATACCTGTTGGCAGTTGGGAACAGTATTGCTGTGGGCCTTAGTTTGGTATCGGTTGGCTCTGAGTTCAAGTTTACATAGTGTATATGGCTAGTAGGCTTCAGAGGGGCAGCCTTGGGCACCAGCTTCAGTTGATCTGTGGAAGCCTGGGCTGGCTGGTGGGCTGAGACTCTCTGTAAGCCAGATCTGGTATGTGTGACCACTCAAGGAGACATGGGTGGTATCGTGGGAACTTGGAATTCGGAAGGAAAATCTCAGAGGAGAAGGCTTTGGAAGTCAGTCTTCAGTGACCATGACTAGGTCCGAGATGCACCTTTGTGGCATGCCTGACTCTGAGGTCATGGTCATGGGCACTGGGGCCCACAATGGGACTCTGACTCAAGAAATGGGTGAAATATTTACTGGGGGATGGTGTCACTGTGTTACATGTCTGGAGGTCTAGTCAATAATTTTAATTGAGCAATTATGGGGACTAGAGACTCAGTTGAATTTGGCTTGGATTCGTTTTCCCTCACCCCCTCCACCCCATGTCCAGTTTTGCAGTGGGTCACTTTTGCCATTGCAGCTTGGCTTGTGTTACTCAGTTGCAAGAACATGCTGGTCACATAGGTGGTGGGGATGCATAGCCATGTGCTTGCTTACCACCCTTTCTGGCTAGGAGTTGATGAAGTTGATTTCTCCAAGGGCACTGGTTTGGGGTGAGGGGTGTTAAGACAAGGTCTCACCATGTTGCCCAGCCTTGCCTCACACATGTGATCATCCTGCCTTAGCCTCCTGAGTGTTTTTGTTTGTTTGATGGACCCCAGGGCCAGGTACGTGCTAGACAAATACTGCATCACTGAGCCATACTCCCTTGCCCTTCTATGCTTTTCTTATAGTGAATGCTGGGTGGGAGGTTCCATTTCTGTCTTTGGTCTGGTTTCCTGGGTGACATTGGTTCTTGTTTATTTTGTATGGGATGTATCATGTGTCCAGAGCCCTAGAGTATCTTCCTTATTTGCTGGCGAGCCTGAATGCTTGGCCTTTGGCAGGTACAGGTGGCTGGGGAAAGGTTGTGTGGCCCAGTGCCAAAATGCATGTGGACCTGTTAGGGAGAAGCTGGCCCGTGACCATTCCCTGGGATAGAAGATAAGATGTCAGGGCAGTGGGGCAGATGGGCGACTTAGTTCAGTTGTCTCTGCCATCCAAAGCTGCTGAGAACATGGTGCTCAGTGAACAAGAGAGGGTGGGCAGTGTCAGATTAAGGTCGAGGGGACCGAGGATATAAGAAGGGATGACAATCTTGGTTTCTTTCCCCTTTGTGGATCTTGCAATGGTCAGAATGAGGGAAAGGCTAGATTGCATGTTGGGACGCCAAGGCATGTCTGGTAATGTGGAGATCTTGTGACCGTGGGTGCAGTGGAAATTGCATCAATCTGGGAGTGACAGGGATCAGAGAGAATTATGGCACTGCTCTTTTGTAGGTGTGACTCCTGGTCAGGCTAACTACCCTCCTTCCTCCCATGCTTTGGAGTCAGCAGAACTGGGTTGCAGTTAGCAGCTTGATGAGGTTGTGACATGGCTTCAGTGAGATTGCATAAGTGAGGAGTTTGGTGTGTGGGTGTTTGATTAGGGTTATTTTCTGGGGTGCTCTGTGAGGACCTCCACTCCTCCTTTCTCCATGTGAGTTAAGTTCTACTTACATTTTAAGAGTTGCCCAAATACTCCTTTCTCCCAGTGGCTTTTTGCTTATCAGTGTGTTTTATAATGCGTGTACAGAGCATTATACTGTAGCACTTTTAGGTTGACTTAGGGTACATGTACGTTAGCTTTTCGGTGCCTATGACAAAATACCTGTGTGAACAACATAAAAGGAAGAAAGGTTTGTTTGGGTCACGGTTTGCGAGGTTTCGGTCTGTGGTCCTTGGTTGCATGTGGTAAAAGTACATCATGGCTGGGGATAGATATATGGCTGAGCAATGTGATTCATCTGGTAGACATGACAGGAGGGAAATGGGTAAAAGGGAGAGATGACACCCCAGTAAACTACTTCTCAACCAGGCCCTACCTCCTAAATCTCCACCACCTTTTTGTAATGGCATCACATGACAACTCCACCAATGTATTAAAATACCCATTAGCCAGGAGTGGTGGTGCACACCTTTAATCCCCAGCACTCGGGAGGCAGAGGTAGGAGGATCACCATGAGTTCGAGGCCGCCCTGAGACTACATAGTGAATTCCAGGTCAGCCTGGGCCAGAGTGAGACCCTACCTTGAAAAACCAAAAAAATAAAAATAAAAAAAATACCATTATATGAAGTCAAGGTCCTTATGATCCAATCATTTCCCAAAATCCCCATGAGCTGGCAAGCCTTTAGCACAGGGCCCTTCCAGGGACAATTCATATTCACATCATAGCATCTTATGATAATCATGATAGATGTGTCACCCCACCACACGTCCTCTGCGATATGGTTAGGGCTGTGGCACTGCCATCTTGGTCCTCTTGCTCCTGCTGCAGAGTCCTAGGATATGCTCAGTAACAGGTGACAGCGACAAGGTTGATGAGCCTTCTCACCCCTCCCTCTTCACTTTCAATTCATAGCAGGCTGTGCCTCACCAACTATAGGCCATCTTTGTAGAGAGCAGGCTGAGAATTGAATTAGACTGGCCCAGTGGGTTCAGGAGCACACCAGCCAGTTGTGGCTCTGTCTTAGAAGACACCCATTATTACAGGTGGAGCAGAATATCCAAGAATATACACACAGATTATACAGATTGTATCCAAGATAACCTGTATGTACACAACCAGTGGTCATTGTGGTACAAGAAGAATTTGGCATAAGAAATGGGATATTACTTTTTAAAATATTTTAATTTAATTTAATTGATTTATTTGAGAGAGAGAAGAGAGAGAAAGCGAAATGAGAGAGAAAATGGGCATGCCAGGGCCTCAAGCCACTGCAAACAAACTCCAATGCATGTGTCACATTGTGCATCTGGCTTTACGTGGGTATTGGGGGGGTTGAACCTGGGTCTTCAGGCTTTGCAGACAAGTGCCTTAACTGCTGAGCCATCTCTCCAGCCCCGGAATATTAGTTTTAAAAATATTTGATTTATTTCTTTGCAAGGAGGAATGGAGAGAGAAAAAGAGAGAATGAGCATGAGCATGGATACATCAGGGCCTCTAGACACTGCAAACACTCCAGAAGCATGCACTAGTTTGTGCATCTGACTTTATGTGGGTACTGGAGATTTGAACTTGGGTTAAACCCAGGTCGGCAGGCTTTGCAAGCAAATACCTTTAACTGCTGAGCCAGCTCTTCATTCGAGAACTGGAATCTTTTAAGATGAGGCCAGCTGGTCTTTCCACACTCTGAAATGAGATAGTAGTAACTCTTCATTGTCACCCTCAAGACCCATGTGTATAGTTACGAGCATTTGTGTGGCAGCCAAGACTCCATAGCATGTAGTGTAGTAGGTGGATTGCCAAGACAAAGAAGCACACATGGGCACAAGGTCACAGAAACTATAGACTTGTGGTGGCTGACTCATAGGAAGGGGGTGTGCTGGAGCCTGGGTCAGCCCTAGGCTGCCCATGCCCTACCTAGACTGTAGAAAAAGCAAAGCTTCGAGTTAGCCAGAGAGAAGCAGTGAATCACAGAGGCCTGCCTCTGGCAATGGCTCCTTTATTGCAAAGCCTTCCTGCTGTAGTTTCCTTTTAGGCAGTTAACTGCTATATAACAGAAGTTCAAAATTACAAACCCTGGGCTTGTTAGCACAAGGCTGGAGCAGCCCAGGGAGGGGATGCTAAAGACAATTGTTACTTTTTCCTTCAAATATGTGGTGATTTGGGAATAGCAAAATGTTTTATGTTCATAGTTGATGAAAGATTTAAGTCTTTCATTGCCAGCAAGTCTAAATGTGGTGGTTTAGTCGGGATTATATTTTCCCATGTTTTTTAATAAGACACTTCTGTATTCACTAATGCTTTGGGTGTTTTTTAGGAAAGCCTCCAATTTAGTGGCAAGCCCCAGGGAATATTACTGTTAGCTGTTCCAACATACTATATTGTGTGCGAATCCCTCTTTTATTGTCTTTTAAAGGGTGTGAAAATGCATCTTTCTGTCACCATAATTAGATAAGAATGCAGCATTAATCTGCTTTCTAACTCTGCCTGTCCTTTCAAATTGCAATAAATGCACAATGTACTCATTATAAAAGGCGTGTTAAGTAATGAACAATTAGAGGGAAAATTTCTGTTCACCAGGGTAAAGCTGGAGCCTGAGAATCAAACAATATAAAAACATAACCAAAGAAAACAAAAAAGCAAACGGCTTTTTTCAAATCTAGCTATAATTATGTCTACTAATTCAATATTGTGGAAACAAATGATCATAAAGGAATGGTGGTGCAATGCATTTGTTCATGGAGTCTTGTTTCTAATTCATTGCATGCTAAGCACCTGAGGTGGTTTAGTTACTATGCGGGCCTTGTTGCGAAGAGGGCTACATGGGGCCCATTGGGTTCATTTGTCCAGCAAGAGTTAGAGGCTTGTGCCTTGCTCATGCGAATTCACTAAACCAGCAAGCTTAAAGGAGATGACGTATTTCTCGTGGGTGAGTTTGCTTCTCTTTTTTAGAGTTGGATGCATCAATATTTTTGTTATAGTGCATGCTGTTTATTTAGATTAGTATTGGAAAATTCAAAATAGTATAATGAATACTTAAAGAAGTAAAAGCCTCTTTTCTTCCTCTAAAGCCTGACTTTGCAGAGTAACACTATTGATAGTTGCTTGTGTATTTTTCCAGGCATTTTACATGAATTATAAGTATTTGTGCGTGTTATATGTTTCCTAATGTATCTTGGACATATTTGTATAACAATATACTCAAACCATCGCCAGGCCAATCAAGCTAACAGCTGTTAGGGTCATTGCAGTTAGAGTGACAGAAATGGTTTGTAGCTAAGCTAATAGCTTCTTAGCATCGGGGGACCCATGGGATTGATGGAGGACTGGAGACTAGTGTGTGTGGGGGGGGGGCTAGCAGGAATCAAGGCGGTTTTGTAGGATTGAGCAACAGGAAGCTGGGAATGGAAGTATGGCAGCAACAGTGTGTCCTCATATATCACAGCTATAAGAGACTCTAAAAACATTCCTCCCCTAGGTCTCGTACCTCAATATTCAAAGCGCGCATGCGTTTACTTGCCTGTACATGCAAGTGAACACACAGTAGCTGGGTGGTTGAGCTGGGGTTTATCTGCAGACAAGACCAAGGGCAGGCAGAACAAGGACTTGGTTGTCGCTCTTCTCAGAAATTGCAACTAGTAATTACCCTCACCAGGTTCTGATTAGCAAAGAGTTACAAAATTTTACAGAGTTGACAACTACCACAGGATCATGATGTGAGAAAAATAATGTTTATGAATTAATTGCCTGACACCCCCCCGCCCCACTGCCATTCTATCTTTTTAATATCTTTAGTGTTGGGGACTGAACCCAGAGCCTGGTACTTGCTAGGCAAGTGCTATACCAATGAGCTAAATCTTCAAGCCCCTGTTTATTATTATTATTTTTCAATTTTTATTTATTAATTATTTGCAAGGAAAGAGAGGGAAGAAGAAGGAGAAGAGAGAGAGAGAGCGGAGAGGTAGGAGAAAAGAAGAAGAATGGGGTGTGTCAGGGCTTCTTGCCACCGCAAATGAAATCCAGACACATGAGCCACTTTGTGCATCTGGCTCTACGTGGGTACTGGCGAATCAAACTCAGGCTATCTGGCTTCGCAAGCACGTACCTTTAACAGCTGAGCCATCTCGTTAAATAGAAAACCTGAGACCCATGTGATGGTGTACATAGTCCCAGTTACTTGGGAGTAGCTGAGGCACGAGGATCACTTGAGTCGTAGATTTCAGCCTGAGCTTTAACATAGCAAGACCCCATTTCAAAAGCAAAATGGAGGGCCTGAGGATATTTCAGTGGGTAGAATGCCAGCTTAGCATGAATGATGCCCTGAGTTCTATCCCTAGCACCACATAAATGGGCATGCTAGCACACACCTGTAACCCCAGCGCTCAGCTGGTGAAAGCAAGAGAATCAAGAATTCAAGGCCATTCTCAGCTATATAGGGACATTGAGGTTAGCTTGTGCTATGTGAGATCCTGAGACCCCACTTCAAAAAAAAAAAAAAAAAAAGCAAAAAAGCAGAAGTGAATATTCATTTTTTTCCCCTTTACATGTGTTGGTGATATCATTTTCAGTAGTGGAAATAGATCATTCAGGGCCTCTCACAAAGTGGCTTTGTCATTGATGGTATGATGGTAGTTGAGTGTGGACATCTCGTGTGTTAAAAATTTTGGAATAGAGCCGGGCGTGGTGGTGCACGCCTTTAATCCCAGCACTCGGGAGGCAGAGGTAGGAGGATCGTCGAGAGTTCGAGGCCACCCTGAGACTACATAGTGAATTCCAGGTCAGCCTGGACCAGAGTGAGACCCTACCTTGCAAAACCAAAAAAAAAAAAAAAAAAAAAACCAAAAAAAACAACATTGGAATAGGGCTGGGGAAATGGATTAGTGGTTAAAGCGCTTGCCTGTGAAGCCTAAGGACCCAGGTTCAATTCTCCAGGACCCATGTAAGCCACATGCACAAGGTGGCGCATGCATTAGGAGTTTGTTTGCAGTGGCTGGAGGCACTGGCACACCCATTCTATCTGCCTCTTTCTCCCTCCCCCTTCTCCAATAAATAAATAAATACAATAAAAATATTTTTAAATTTTTGGAATATTTCCTACAATTTTTTTGCAAGAGGGTCTCACTCTAGCCCAGGCTGACCTGAAATTCACTCTGTAGTCTCAAGCTGGCCTTAACCTCACAGAAATCCTCCTACCTCAGCCTTCTTAGTGCTGGGATTAAAGGCATGTGCCACCACAACTAGCTACAATGTTTTATTTGTTTTTATTATTTTTAGTTGAGAGAGAAAGAGAGAGAGAGAAAGAAGCAGACAGAGAGAATGGGCATGCCAGGGCCTCTAGCCACTGCAGACAAACTCCAGACACATGTACCACCTTGTGCATCTGGCTTTACATGGGTACTGGGGAATTGAACCTGGGTCCTTAGGCTTTACAGGCAAGTGCCTTAACCAGTAAGCCACTTCTCCAGCCCCTACAATCTTTTTTTGATATGGGTGAAAGTTGGTAAAAAACTTGTTTAGAGATTAAAAGCCCACAGAAGGATTTTCGATAGACCAGTGCCTGTTTTCCATTCTCTGCTACTCTCGTGCCGTATGACTGTGCCTCTGGCCCTGCATCCTGTCACTGTCTGACACTCCCCACTCAGGGCTGACACTAGTTAAGTTGTCATTAAAGTGTTCCTAGACGCTGTTGCTGCTCTGCACAGCTCAGAGTAACCCATGGTGAAACTTGGGCTCCGGATAGATACATTTCACTAAGCCAGAATGGGACATTCTATTTTCTTCCACAGTGGGGGAGTTAGAGTTGAAGGAGAAGGTCCTTCCTCCACCCCCACCTTGTCTTACTTTAGCCCAGGCTGGTCTTGAACACACAATGATCCTCCTACCTCAGTCTCCTGAGTACTGGGATCAAAGGCATGTGCCACTGCTCCTTGTTGAGAAGGGGTCCTCACATGACTGGTTAGTATACCTTTGTCTTGTCTTTTTTCTTTTTCTTTTTTTTTTTTTTTTTTTCAAGGTAGGGTTTCACTCTAGCCCAGGCTGACCTGGAATTAACTATGTAGTCTCAGGGTGGCCTTGAACTCATGGCAATCCTCCTACCTCTACCTCCCAAGTGCTGGGATTAAAGGCATGCGCCACCACGCCCGGCCTTTATCTGTCATTTTTCATCATAAGTTTGGGAAGACTGCTTTGAGACTTTCCTAAAATCTGGGAAGAGAAGGTTGTACTTCTGTAAATTCTCTCTGTCCTTGACATTTTTAAGGCAGAAAGGGAAAGGACATCTCTCTCAGGGAAGGTGGGAAGTTCATCCACTGTCTGCCATCTGTCTGATGATGCTAGTGTTACGACAGGTTCCCATGACTATATCTTATTAAGAACAGCCCTGTTGTGGCTCACGCCTTTAATCCCAGCACTTGGGAGGCAGAGGTAGGAGGATAGCCATGAGTTCGAGGCCACCCTGAGAATACAGAGTGAATTCCAGGTCAGCCTGGGCTAGAGTGAGACCCTACCTCGAAAAAAAAAAAAAAAAAAAAAAAAAAAAAAAAAGAACAGCCCTGTATTGCAAGGACTTCATTAGTGGCCCAGAGCAGTGGACGCTCAGTCAGTACATGCAGAGAAGGATTGGCTGGGCAGCACGAAGCCCTGGCTTGTGTGCTTATGGGCCCTCTGCTTAGTCAGTCTTCTCTTTGAGTCACATCTTTTCTGTCACTTGTCACCATATCCAACATTTGTAGGTACTTTTCAGTTTTCAGAATGCCTCAAAGTTCCTGTGACATATGCAGAAGTAGTGTGATTATTCCACATGGCCACCCTGGTGAGTGCGGTGGTGTGTCTTCCTGTGGCCTGCTACAGGACCGGGTTTATATTATACTAAGTAATGGTGTGGGCCCCAAATCTGTGCCTTGGGATTCTGCTTGAAAATGTCTTCTGCATGCCTGCCCTTGATTTTTTGACTGTTCTGAGTGAGTGTGTGTGTGTGTGTAAGTGTGGGAATCTCTTCTAGGTGAGGGGGGAGGGGATATCAGCTGGCTGGGAGTGGAGGTGCCATGCCCAAGCAGGTATTGGCCATGTGTGAACCCTCTGTGGCCCTCACTTTCCCGAGGTAGCAAGAGTACTGGATATGGTGGAAAGTGGTTATTTTCCTGATTCTAAGAGGTCTGGCTCATTTTTCTCCCTCTCCTTTCTCCTCCGTATTTTCTTTTCTTTTCTTTCTTTCTTTTTTTTTTTTTTTTTTGGTTTTGCAAGGTAGGGTCTCACTCTGGTCCAGGCTGACCTGGAATTCACTATGTAGTCTCAGGGTGGCCTCGAACTCTCGGCGATCCTCCTACCTCTGCCTCCCGAGTGCTGGGATTAAAGGCGTGCGCCACCACGTCCGGCTTCCTCCGTATTTTCTTTTACTAGCTCCTATACTAAGTGGTTAGTATACTTTTCTCTTGTAAATTTTTGCCAACATGGTTGATGGCAAAACGAAGCAGAACTCTTGCAGTGTGGTACCTGCATCTGGCTGATGTGCAGGTAAGTGTGTAAGTATCCATTGCAGGAAGATTAAGATTAATACCCATTTCTTTACTTTGTATGGTTTAATGCACAGTCATGAGCATTTTTCTAGGTGTTTGGTTTGGGTTATAATCTAGGATTGGGCATTGTGTTTGGTCTTGTGTTCTGGAGAAGTCCTGTTCTTCCTTCTATAGCATAGGCGCTTGGATAAGTTGTCTGTTTCTTTACGGTGAAAGTGAGGTTGGGTTCCCATCTGAGTCTTAGTGTCTATTTTTTTTTGTATTGTATGTATGTGTGTGTGCATGTTCATATATATGTGCACACATGGGTGCATGTGTGTACATACATGTGGAGGCCAGAGGTCAACATTGGGTGTCCTTTTCAATCACTGTCCATTTTATTATTTTTTCTTTTTTTAAATTTATTTTAATTTTACATGCATGTTGGTGCCTCCAGTAGCCTCCTCCCTGTCCCTCCCACCTCCAAAAGGACCTTCCTCATTGGGGAATGTGGGTCGTGCATTATGGGGGTAGCCAACAGTTATCGGGGATAGGCCAAGTCTCTGTGCATAATACCCCAACTTGTGGCTCTAACATTCTTTCCGCCCCCTCTTCTGCGAATTTCCCTGAGCCACGTTGGGTTCATTTTAGTTCTACTTCAGTGATGAGGTCTTGGGAGCCTCTGTGTCTCTGGATATCTGGTTTAGTAGGAGTTAAGCGTTCTCTGTGTTTATCTCCTTCAGCCTTGTGCTGGTGTCAGGTTCGCCAAGAAAGCTGCACTCTTGCCCATTTCCCCTGATTATTCTTTTTTTAAATTTAATTTTTTTGAGGCAAGCCCAACAGACGGGAGTGTGTGTGTGTTTGTTGGGGGGGGGAGAAAGAGAGAGGAGAGAGAAAATGAATTGGTGTGCTAGGGTCTCCAGCCACTGCCATTGAACTCCAGACACGTGTGCCACCTAGTGGGCATGTGCAGCCTTGCGTGCTTGCATCACCGTGCATCTGGCCTACATGGGACCTGGAGCGTCAAATATGAGTCCTTAGGCTTCACAGGCAAGTGCCTTAACTACTAAGCGATCTGTCCAGCCCCCCATCTTATTCTTTGAGACAGGATCCAGTATCTCTCACTTAACCTAGGACTCATAGATTCAGTTAGACTAGCTAGCCAGCAAGGCCTAAGGATCCTCCTGTTTCTGCTTCCTCAGCACTGGGATTACATGTGTGCACTACCACACTATCTTGTGGGTTCTGAGATCCAAACGCAGCTCCTCATGCTTACATGGTCAGCACTTGACTCACTGAGTCATCCCCTCAGCCTCTCAGTGTCTCATTATTGATCCCTCCCTGACGATGTTTCTACCAAGTCATTCCCTCTGGAAGGTCCTCTTTTCTGGAGTCAGTGACCAATCTGGGTGCACTTTGAAGTGTGGCGATTCCCCTCTTTTCACATCTTTTTCATTCAGTGGTTTCATCCTACATTGCACAGGTGAACGAGGGCAGATATAGCTACTATGTCTGGCCTCAAACCAGACCCACAGCTGTATTCACTTTCATTGAAAGGATTCAATGCTGCATCCTTTCAAGAGCTAGAATTGAGGAACCAGGAGAGAGACCAGGAGGTCCACAAAGCCAAAAGTATTTACAGTTTGGATAACTCTTCAGGGCTTTTCTCATTGTTCACCCAGCAATGTGCTCGATTCTCCCATCCACTTGACATGCATTAAGTTGGAATTCTTAAAGAAGAGCTGTATTTTATTGGCCTCTTTGTACAAAATTGGTGTGCTAGGGCCTCCAGCCACTGCAATCGAACTTTGAAAATGTCATTATTGCCGGGTGTGGTGGCGCATCTTTTTTTTTTTTTTTTTTTTTTTTTTTTTTGGTTTTGCGAGGTAGGGTCTCACTCTGGTCCAGGCTGACCTGGAATTAACTATGTAGTCTCAGGGTGGCCTCGAACTCTCGGCGATCCTCCTACCTCTGCCTCCCGAGTGCTGGGATTAAAGGCGTGCGCCACCACGCCCGGCTTGTGGCGCACATCTTTAATCCCAGCACTCGGGAGGCAGAGGTAGGAGGATCATCGTGAGTTCGAGACTACCCTGAGACTACATAGTGAATTCCAGGTCAGCCTGGGCTACAGTGAGACCCTACCTCGGAAAACCAAAAAAAAAAAAAAAAAAAAAAAGTCATTATTCCTTTCGGGATGGATCCTGGGTCTTGGCATCGTGTTCCTCCAGGATCCTTTAACATATCCTTTCTGAGACATGAAGATGGTCTCTCATTAGTAGAGCAAATTCTCTGCCCTTTGCCTAGAATCAAGCCTTTGTGCCAAGAGGTCTGGAGCAGGGTAACTAGAAGTGTTCACTGCTATTGGGGTGCATTGCTTCTAGGCCCTTCCAGTGAGGAGACCTCTGAAGTGGATGTTGTTTACCAGTGTGACTTCCTGCCTTTACAGTCAGATGCAGCTCTGTAGGGCCTTCTCTGTGCTTCCTCTTTCTCTTTAGCATTCCTTTCCAGCAGTCTCTTTTACCCATTACTGCCTGGAGCGTGTCCTGTGTCTTCCAGGTGCCATAGATCATTCAACAGCAGGGATCTACAGCCTGCACCTGCTGAGCCCATCTCTGTTCAGCATACCACCTACTTTGTTGTGGCTTCAAGCTAGGAACAGCTTTGATGCTGAGGGTGGGGAGGGAGGAAAGGAGAATTCTTTCACGACAGGTGAAAATGATAGGGAGTTGAAGTTTAGTGTTCATGAAAGTTTGAACGCTGTCAATAGAAATTGGGGACACATTTGTTCTCTTGTTCTTTTTTTGGTTTTTCAAAGTAAGGTCTGTCTCTAGCCCAGGCTGACCTGGAATTCACTATGTAGTCTCAAGGCGACCTCAAACACATGGCGATCCTCCCACCTCTGCCGGGATTAAAGGTGTGCACCATCAGGCCCGGCCAGTACTCCTGTTCTTTATGTCTCTCCATAATAGTTTGTTTTGCTTTTTGACGTTCTAAGCCTAAAATATGGACCTGTCTGACTCTTTCCAGAAAGTATGTGGACTCTTTATCTACAGAGGTAGACCTTCCAATCACATTTTAAAGATGATGTGTCCCAAGCTGTTACAATAGATACTTACACTTCCTTTTTAAAAATATTATTATCGCCGGGCGTGGTGGCACACACCTTTAATCCCAGCACTCGGGAGGCAGAGGTAGGAGGATTGCCGTGAGTTCAAGGCCACCCTGAGACTACATAGTTAATTCCAGGTCAGCCTGGGCCAAGAGTGAGACCCTACCTCGAAAAACCAAAAAAAAAAAAAAATTATTATCGTTTCTGTGTGTGCAAGCATGTGTATATGGGCACACATGGTACATGTGTGCGGGTGAGAAAACAATCTCAGTGTTAGTTCTTCCAGCTTGGTTGAAACAGGGTCTCTTGCTTGCTGCTGTGAACACTCTGTCAGACTGGTTTAGGGATTCTCCTGACTCCATCTCCCGTTGCTGTAGGCTGGTTGGGATTACAGGTTTTTGTGCCATTTATGTCTGGCTTTACATGGATGCCAGGGATCTGAACTCTAATCTGCAGCTTGTGGAGCAAGCACCTTTAATCCTGAGTCATATCCCCAGTCCCTATTCATATTTTCTTGTTGAATTGGTTACTGTTCTTGCTATCAAGAGGACCTCTTTGCAGAGTAGAGTCCTATTATATCATTCTTGCTGTATGGAGTTGTTGTTGTTCTTGGTATGTGTATGTTCATTTGTGTGTGTGTGTGCACATGCGTGAGTGTGAGCATGCAAATGCGAGCACATGTGGAGGTCAGAAAACAATCTTGAGTGCTATGGCCTGGTTCGGGGCAGGGTCTCTATTCACTCCTGCAATGCACCAGGCTAGCTGGCTTGTGACCTTCCAAAGATTCTTCTATCTCCACTTCCCGTCTTGCCGTAGGAGTACTGGGATTACAGATCCTTGTACTACTGTGCCCAGCTTAATGTGAGTTCTGGGGATCCAAACTCAATGACAAGCCTTTTACCTACTGAACCATCTCCTGAGACCTGTTCTGTTTGGGACAGTAAATGTGTCCTAGGCTGGCTGACCTTGAACTCCCTGTATAGCTAAGGGTGATCTTGAACTTCTGATCCTCTTGCCTCTACTGCTTGGATTTTAGTATTATAGGTGTATGCCATCACACTCAGTTTATTATGAGTGCTGGGGATGGAATCCAGGGCCCAATGCTTGTTGGCAAGCTCTGTCCAACTGAGCCACATCTGTAGCCCTGGAATTGTTTTTGATGGTGCCTTGCTGTGGAAAAGGGAGCACAGGGGGTGGTGGGGCCCGACATCTCACATGGCTTGAACAGCTCACAGCTGGACTTAGTCATTGACTTAAGGATGTTGGAGCAAAGGAGTAGGGGCGGGCCGGCTCCCATTTGCTCTGATACTTACTGCAGGCAGCACAGAGCACTGCTTTCATGATGGCTAGCCTTTTAGTCTGGGAGGGAAAGCTAAGGGGATGGTGGCAAAGCTCAAAAGGAGTTCTGAGGCTGCAGGGCCAGAGGCACAGTTGTACAGCAGTGTGCTCACTCTGGGCCCACCCTGTAGAATTGGTTTGATTTCTGAGAGCCCCTTCACCTCTGAGCTTGGCTATGTAAAAAGGAGCTAGGGGCGTGGGATCCCAAAAATAGCCTTCTGTGATGTTGTAGCTGGCTCTACTCTTTAAGTGGGGGGCGGTCATGGAGAGGAGTTAGACCAAAGCATGAAAGTTCCCACTGCAGAAAGGATAAAAGAACGGTTTTGATATAGGCTGTTTCCAGCTATACATTTGATTCTCGGTCCACGGGTCAAAAGAAAATAAACAGCCATTGAAAAGTAAGATTTATGCAACCTGTAAAAATCTCAATCAACCAAAGGGAAAGTGACATGTTAGGTGGCATTGGAGGACAATCTCCTGAGTTCTCCATGATGGAAGGCTTCTGGGTAAAGCTAATGAGAAAGCGAATGCCATTTCTGTCCGAGTCCTTAAAGTCCCCTTGATAAAACAGTCACTTTTTGAAAATGGAAAAATGGCTTGTACAGATGTCCTTGTGAAAGTTTACATTTGGGTCATTTTAACAGGTCACATACACAAGAAACATAATGGGAGAATATGTGACTTTTAAAAAAATATTTTAAATGCTTTTATCAATGTATGAGAGAGGCAGATGGAGAGAGAGAAGGAGAGGGAGGGAGGGAGCAAGAGAGACGGAAAAAGAGTGAATGCACCAGGGCCTCTGGCCACTGCAAATGAATGCCACCTTGTGCATCTGGCTTTATGTGGGTCCTAAAGAATCAAACATGGGTCCTTAGGCTTTGCAGGCAAGCCCCTTAGCCACTGAACCATCTCTCCAACCCATGTATGATATTTTTAAGACCTCCAAAAGAAGGGAACTGTTATTGAGAATCATAATGAGGCAGAAAGGTAGACTGAGGTGGTGTCAAGAATGGAGTGTGCTTCCAATAAGCACAGACTGGTTGGGTGTGATGGTTTGCATCTGTAATCCCACATAGAAGGCTGAGGTAGGAGGTCTGGGTACCTGGCAAGTTCAAGGCCAGCCAGGGTTACACAAGACCTCATCTCAGAAAACCAAAGTAGGGTAGACTAGAATAAAATGGGAAATAAAGTGTATTTATAATACAAAAATTTGGTAGCTTGGTGCCATGGTCCTAACTGGAGCACTTATGGTCATTAGGACATTTAGCAGGCATTGGGGACATTTTCAGTTGTCACAAGTGTGTGTGTGTGTGTGTGTGTGTGTAGAGGGGGTGGGAGCTCCTGATATCTGGTAGATAGAAGCCCAAGATACTGCTACACAGCCTATAGTGCCTCAGCACAGCTCCTCTTCACACCAACAATACCTGAGTCTCAAACATTAATGCTGCCACCAAACAGAAAGTTCAGATTAGAGGGTGTCATAGTCAGGTTTGCATTGCTGGCAGAAAACACCCAACCAAGAGTAGCTTGTGGGAGAAAAAGGGGTTATTTTGGTTTACAGACTCAAGGGAAAGCTCCATGTTGGCAGGGAGAACGATGGCATGAGCAGAGGGTGGACCTTACCTCCTGGCCAACATCAGATGGACAACAGCAACAGGAGAGTGTGCCAAACACTGGCAAGGGGACACTGGCTATAATAGCCATAAGCCCGCCCCCAAGAATACACTGCCTCCAAGAGGTGTTAATTCCCGAATCTCCATCAGCTGGGAACCTAGCATTCAGAACACCTACGTTCATAGGGGACACCTGATTCAAACCACCACAGAGGGTGTCTTAGAGCCAAGCCTATATTAGTCTGCTTTCTATCACCAGCACAAAACAGCACCTGACATAATCAGCGTAGTGAGAGCAAAGGTTTGTTTTGGCTCACGGTTACAAAGACTTCACTCCTTGCTTGCTTGGCTTGGTGACTGTTGGGCCTATGGCAAGGGAGAACATCATGGTGAGTACGTGTGATGGAACAAAACGGTTTACCTCCTGTTGGCCAGGGAGGAGGGAGAGGAAGAGAGAACCTAACTTCTTCCTTCTGGGTATTACCTCTTAAAGGTTCCGCCAATTCTCAATAGTACCACCCTGGGGACCAAGCCTTTAACACATGGGCCTTTGGGGGACATGCTGGATCTGAACTGTATGGGATTTTTCTGTAAAGTGCGGAGTAGGTATGCATGGATGCAGTAACACACATCAACATCAGTGACCCCCATGAAGCTTGGATTAGGGTATGCCGCCAGCTTCCAGCACTCACCCAAGTGATCTGCTTTCATTTGCATGGCTGTGCACACCCAGTCCCTAGGATAGAAGGGAATTAAGACCAGGCCTTTTTGAGGCTGGTGGAGAATTCTATGCTATGGTGCCCTACCTAGGGCCCAGGATCCAAGTGGTGTCTGTGCTAAGTAACGGTGCTGGGCAGGATCCTACGTGGTGTTACAGCCAAAGGCTTTGCGATTTTGTGCTCAAGGATGCAAAGTAGAGGAGATTTTGTATTTCCTGATAGTTTTATGATTTGAACAAAATGTTTCTCTGCAGCATTCCTTGGCCTTCGTTGCAAGCTTGCTCCAGAGACATCCTGAGAGGGATTTCCAGAGAGAGAGAGGGATTCTGATGCAGACATAGAGCCCCTTCTAAGTGTGGAGGGAGAAGTGTGCCAGCTCAGAATCATTAGCAGACCTGTTAGTGTTCCCCGAGTGTTTGCAGGGGAGCTGTCTTTCCATGTTTTGCTTCATACATGAAGTTTTAAAAAAGGTGGAGGATGGAACAACAACAACAACAACAAAAAACCAGACATGGTGGTGCACGTCTTTAATCCCAGCATCCGGTATAGGAGGATCGCTGTGAATTCAAGGCCACCCTGAGGCTACATAGTGAGTTCCAGGTCAGCCTGGGCTAGAGTGAGACCCTGCCTCAAAAACAAAGAGAAGGAAGGAAGGAAGGAAGGAGAGAAGGAAGGAGAGAAGGAAGGAGAGAAGGAAGGGAAAGGAAAGAAAGGGAAAGAAGAAAGAAAAGAAAGGAGGAAAGAAAAGAAAGAGTGGAGGAAGGATTCGTGGTGGAGATTGAGACATGTCCTAAGCACCTGCAATGGCAGGTGTGCTGAATCAGCTTTAAGGTAGAGAGAACAGAACACACATTTTCTCCTCACGAGAACTTCAGATCAGGCTGGAGTGGTGGATGAAGATTCTACTGATGCTACCCCAAAGCGGGAGGCAGAGCAGTGATGGCAGTGTGCATGGCACGAAAGTGAGGGAAGAGGTCAAGCAGCAGGTGTCCAGGAAAGGGACAGGACCACACAGGTAGGGCTTGGGCCTGGTGCACAAGCCTTAAGAAGCCCCATAGTGCAGTGAGAGGGCACTTGCAAAAGTAAGCGCACTGGGGTGGACGTGAGGCCTGTGAGTATTGTCTGTTTCTGTCTTGGCTTCAGAATAGTAAGTTTCTGGCTTGGATGTGTTGATAAAGTGAGACTTAGCTGGTGGTTTTGTGTGTTCTAGTAGGAGCCATGTGCATACAGGTTTCATCTCTGACATTGTGTCTGATCCAGGAACGTCAGCTGCCCTGAGTCTTTTATGTACACTTTGGGCATCATAACGTGTCTGAAGAATGAAAGATGCAGGAGTAAGAATTCTGTGAATTTCTGCATGCCTTCTGAATTCAGGTCAGAATGTGAGCTACTTGGACTTACACCAATGTCTGCTTTCTTTTGTTGCTGCAACTATCACTGTTCATTTACTGTAAATCCTGAGGTAGACAGTATGAGTCCAAAGTGTAGAAATTGACGACAATGTGGATTTGCTGAAGGCAAAGACAGGATAAGATGGCTGTTCAGGCTAGTAAAAAAGAAGTGCTCCTTTGTCCTGTTGCAGTTTCCACCTAGACTGGCATGATACGGCAGGTAGAACTTAAGAACCCCGAGACGAGGAGATGGTCCATTTGGAACCCAGAATAATCACAAAGGTACCTGAAGCAGAGGGGTCCAAGAGGTTCAGAATCTAGGACAAGTTGTGAGGAGAGCAGCAGAGCCCATGAGTGGACCACCTCTAGAACCTTTAAAGCAGCAGTTTTTTTTTTTTTTTTTTTTTTTTTTTTTTGGTTTTGGTTTTTCGAGGTAGGGTCTCACTGTGGCCCAGGCTGACCTGGAATTAACTATGTAGTCTCAGGGTGGCCACGAACCCTTGGCGATCCTCCTACCTCTGCCTCCCGAGTGCTGGGATTAAAGGCGTGCGCCACCACGCCTGGCTAAAGCAGCAGTTTTAAAGGCCTCCAAAGTAGATCACAGCTCTGGGGCGCACTTTATGAACCTCACAGGATGCGATTACAGCATTATTTTTTTTTTATTGTGTAGTATGAGGAATTGAACCCAGACACACTTAAAATAGCCGGCAGAAGGCATGGTCTAGGACTTGTTGGCTTTTTCTATAGTCCCCTGCTTCCTCTTGCAATGAGAAATGACAGCCTCTTCATGAGATTTGTCATCTGTGTATTGTCATGTTCATTGGTATGATTCTGCCAGGATATTTTATCTTACCAGGCATAAATAACCAAATTTGACCATGTGCTTTTGAAGCACAGACCTATAAAATTGAATTTTGCAATGATGATTCAGTCTGAAATAGGAGAATGTAGCCACTGAAATTAAAGTGAATGAGTGTGGTGATCCTAACACACCTGGTCTGGAAAAAGCTATACAACTGCATGATTAGAAAATCTATATCCTATACACATATTTTAAAAACATTTTACTATCTATATTCATTATCTTCTTGCTGGGACAAAATTCTTGACAAAAATCAATTTAAGGAAGGGAAGGGAAGGGAAAGGTTATTTCAGCTCAGTTCGAGGTTACTGTCCATCATGGTGGTAAGGAGCTTGAAACAGCTGCTCACAGTAAGCCAACAGTGAGGAAGCAGAGAGGGACGAATGCTGGTTTTCAGCCAGCATTCTCCTTTTTAATCAGTCCAGGACCCCAGTCCATGGATAGGTGCCACCCACAGTTAAACTGGGTCTTCCTGCCATAATTAATCTAATCTAGATAACCCCTCACAGGCGTGCCCAGAGGCTGACCTAATCAATCTACACAGTCTTTTACAGATGATTCTAGGTCCTGTCAAGTTGACAGTCAGTATAAACCATAATGCCATTATCCTTCTTTTTTTGAGAGAGAGTCAGAGAGAGAGAATGGGTGTGCCAGCAGCCTCTCAGCCGCTGTGATCAAACTTTAGATGCATGTGCCCCTTTATGGGCAAGTATGACATTGCACCCTTGTGTCACTTTGCGTCTGGCTAAATGTGGGACCTGGAGAATCGATTGGGCATTCTTAGGCTTAGCAGGCAGGCGCCTTAACTGCTAAGCCATCTCTCCAGCCCTCATCCTTTTTTAAAAAATTTCTTCTGGAGCTGAGGATTGAACCCAGGGCCTCACACTTGCCAGGGCAAGCATCTTACCACTGAACTATAATCCCAGTACCATCATTCTTTGTTTCACATCTTGTTGTGTGTCAAGACCAAAAATTGAATTTTGGTGGAGAGGGGAGTGGTGAGACAGGGTTTCACTTAGGAACCCAGGCTGGTCTCAAACTTGTTGTGCTCCTCCTGCCTCAGCTTCTTGAGTGCTGAGATGACACTGTATGTGCCCCCATTCACAGCCCTAGAAAATTGAATTTCAAGGCACTTAAATGAAGTTTAAAATCCACATTGGAGGGCTGTAGAGATTTCACAGTGGTTAAAGACACTTACTTAACAAAGCCTGGTGGCCCGGGTTTGATTCCCCAGGATCCACATAAAGCCAGATGCACAAAGTGGTGCACTGTGTTTAGAGTTCCTTTGCAGAGGCTGGAGGCCCTGGCATGGCCATTCTCATTCATATTGATTCTCTCTGTCTCTCTCCCTCTCTCTCAAATAAAAATAAGTAATAAAAAAATAGTTTGTAAAAATCCACATTGGAGGGCTGGAGAGATGGCTCACAGTTAAAGGCACTTGTTTACACAGTCTTCCAGGCAGGGTTTGATTCCCCAGTACCTATGTAAAGCCATATGCACAAAGTGGTGCATGCATCTGGAGTTCGTTTGCAGTGGCAGGAAGCCCTGGTGTGCCCATTCATATGCTCTGTCTCTCTCCTTGAAAATAAATAAATAAAATATTTTAAAAAACACATCGGAAACCAAGGGTTTAGGGATTAAGATTCTTAGCTTCTAGTAAGCAGATACTGAATGGGTTTCATCAACTGGGTTCTGTTGTGATTCTAACAAGACACATTTTATGCATTTCAGTTTTCATCACAACCCAGCTGAAAACCATGTTAATGTACAAATATGACTTGATTCAATAAAATTTATTGTGCGGGTGTAATTTGAATTAGAAAGCCATTCTGTGTGTTTCATACTAAATTATGCTTTTATGCTTTTGACATTAGAGTAAATGCATATATTTAAAATCCCCTTATGTCTCTGAGTAAGTATAAGAGTTTTCATATTGGAAGTAGTATGGTTTTCTGATTATACAGTAACAACGTACTGGATACTGGACCTGACATTTGTATATCCATAAACTTGCCATCAAAGAGCTTTGAGCACTTGAATAAAAGCAAAGCACATTTTTGTTGTTCCTTTTTTTTTTTTTTTGAGACAGTGTCTTACTTTGAGCCCCATGCTGGCCTGGAACTCAGGGCAGTCCTCCTGCCTCAGGCTTCCAAGTGTTGAGGTTACAAGTATGTGACACTGTGCCCAGCTAAAAAGTAGTCCTAGCCGGGCGTGGTGGCGCACGCCTTTAATCCCAGCACTCGGGAGGCAGAGGTAGGAGGATCGCTGTGAGTTCAAGGCCACCCTGAGACTACATAGTTAATTCCAGGTCAGCCTGGGCCAGAGTGAGACCCTACCTCGAAAAACAAAACAAAACAAAAAAAGTAGTCCTGTTGATCTCTAATTTACATATTACCAAGTTACAAAGTTCATCTTTTTATTTTTATTTATTTATTAGAGAGAAAGAATTGGCACACCAGGGCTTCTAGCAAGTGCAGGCAAACTCCATACACATGGGCCACCATGTACTCTGGCTTATGTGGATTCTGGGGAATTGAACTTGGGTCTTTAGGCTTCATAGGCAAGTGCCTTAACCACAAAGCCATCTCGCCAGGCCAAAATTCACCTTTTATAGTTGTACAAATCAATTAATTTTCATAAGTATAGTCAGGCAGACATTGTCACACTGAACATTTTTATTACCTGCAAATGGCTGAATAAAACCTTTAACAGTCCCCCACCCTCATGGTCCTGGCAACCACTAATCTATTTTATGTCTCCATGGATTTATGTATTCTTTTTTTTTTTTTTTTTTTTTTTTTGGTTTTGCGAGGTAGGGTCTCACTCTGGTCCAGACTGACCTGGAATTAACTATGTAGTCTCAGGGTGGCCTTGAACTCTCAGCGATCCTCCTACCTCTGCCTCCCAAGTGCTGGGATTAAAGGCGTGCGCCACCACGCCCGGTGGATTTATGTATTCTTATTTG
The DNA here is from genome assembly GCA_036365145.1 of Orientallactaga sibirica. NCBI lineage: Eukaryota > Metazoa > Chordata > Mammalia > Rodentia > Dipodidae > Orientallactaga > Orientallactaga sibirica. Next base: position 6,077,510 of record JAEOAD010000982.1, read on the forward strand.
GGCATTCTTAGTAAGTAGTATCATAGATTGTTTGGTGTGTGGCCTCATTCATTTTGTGTGATTATTTTTGCTTTTTCTATACTGGGATAAAGGACCTTACACATGCTATGCAAGTGCCCCTTCACTGAGCTATATTTCTAGCTCCCTTTTGTGTGTCTTATTTTGAAGTAGGGTCTTACCCAATTGTCCTTGAACCCGCTCTGACCTTGTGACCCTCTTGCCTTAGGCTCTTGAGTAGCTAGGGTACCAGGCTTGGCTACTGTAATGTTTCAGGGTTCATTCATGTTGTGGCATGAGTAATGGCATTCCATCATTATGAACATATCACATTGTGTTTATCCGTCCATCAGTTAATGATCAGTGACTTGATTCCACACTTTGTGCTGTTATGAATAAAGCTGTCATGATCATTCATATATAGGATTTTGCACGCTTGTGTTTCCATTTCTGTTGCTTATAGTCTTAGGGGCAAAACTGTTAAGTGAGATGGTGGAAGTTGTGTGTTTGAGCATTTGGTTGCCTGGTAGTGGCAATGTTTGCAGAGGTTGTAGAACTTCCAGGAGGTGGAATCTCACTTGGAGGAAGCAGGTTACCCGAGGCAGGCCTTGTAGTTTGAGAGCCCCTCCCCACTTCCTGTGCTCTTCCTGACTGCATAAGCAATGTGACCAGCCCACCTTATCCTCCTGTCACCATGCCTTCCTCCCCATAATAGACTTTTCCCTTCCAACTGTGAGCCAAGTTGAGCCTTTCCTCCCCTAAGTTGCTTTTTGGAAGGTATTTGATAACAGTAACAAGAAAAGTAGCCAATAATGTCAGAGTCAACTTATTATTTTATTTAATTATTTTATTTTGTTTTTGAGACAAGGTTTCTCTGTACAGCACAGGCTGGTCTACAATGTGTATGCTAAGATGACTTTGGGCTGATCTTACTGCCTTCACCTCTCCAGTGCGAGGATTACAGGTATGTGCCACCACACCGGCCATGTTCTGCTTTTTAAAAGATGCATGTGTGGCTCTGGAGAGGTGGCTCAGTGGTTAAAGGTGCTTGCTTGCAGGATGAAGTGGAATAATTAAGAAATTATGCAAAGAAGTACATTGTGGGTATGTTTGGACAATCGAACTTTGAGAATTTTTTTTTGTTCTCTTCTTCATTTTTATGTATTTTCTGAAGTGCCTGAAATACCATATATATATATATATATATTTTTTTTTTTTTTTTGGTTTTTCGAGGTAGGGTCTCACTCTGGCCCAGGCTGACCTGGAATTCACTGTGTAGTCTCAGGGTGGCCTTGAACTCCTACCTACCTCTGCCTCCCGAGTGCTGGCATTAAAGGCATGCGCCACCACGCCCGGCTCCCAATATTTTATAAAAAGAAAACAATGACCGTAGCTATACATCACGCTGTATAATTATGGATTTCTTAACTTCTCTTCTTGCTAGACTGTGAGATCTCCAAAAGGTTTATCTTATTCATCTGTGTTTTCTTGTATTAGGAGACCTCTGATATAACGTGACTTAGAAATTTAATAAAAACTGTCAGTAAATAATGCAAATGAAAAAAAAAGAGGTGCTTGCTTGCAAAGCAGGTTTGATTCCCCAGTACCCACATACAGCCAGATGCACAAAGTGCCACATGTTTCTGGAGTTTGTTTGCAGTGGCAAGAGGCCCTGGCATGTCCATACACCTTCCTTCCGTTCTTGTCTCTCTCTCTCTCTCTCTCAGAAATGTCATCCACCTCCTTTTGAGACAGGGTCTCTCATTAGCTTAGAGCTCTCCAGTTAGGCTACACTAACTGGACAGTGAGCCCCAGGGATATACTTGTCTGCCTGCCTCCTAGGCACTGGGATTATAGGCATGTGCCACTATAAGTGGCACTTTTACATGGGTTCTGGGGATCTAACTCGGGTTCTTTACTGACTGAGCTATCATCTCAGTACCCAGAATAGAAATTCTTTTTCTTTTCTTCTCCTCTCCTCTCTTCTCCTCTTCTCTTCTCTTCTCTTCTCTTCTCTTCTCTTCTCTTCTCTCTCCTCTCCTCTCCTCTCCTCTCCTCTCCTCTCCTCTCCTCTCCTCTCCTCTCCTCTCCTCTCCTCTCCTCTCCTCTCCTCTCCTCTCTTCTCTTCTCTTCTCTCTCTTTTGAGGCAAGCTCAACTGACTGGCCACAAGAGGACAGAGGGCCTCCAGCCACTGTAATCAAACTAAGGAAACATGCCATCTTACATCTCTTTTTTTTTTTGCATTTTGTTTGGTTTTTTGGGATCTGGTGAGTAAACATGGGTCCTTAAGCTTTGTAGGCAAGCACCTTAACCACTAAGCCATCTCTTCAGCTCAGAATAGAAATTCTTTTGCAGGGAACAAAATGGTACTGAATAGCCATCAAGATCTGAGGAAGTTTGAACACATTTTTCAAGAAGATGACAGCAAAGTTGTAATGTAGAGAGAGGGTTAAATGGAGACCACAGGGCATAAGGTTGAAGGAGGTACTGATTCACCTTTGTCTAGCCACCACACCCAGCTCAGAATTGCATCTTAATATTGATTGCAAAGTACACAGTTAACTGTTTTATAAGACAGAATGCTCAGTGCCATAAAATGATATGAGTATCATACAATTGGGACTCAGTTATAAGGGGGTGAGTGTATATTAGTTTCAAATGGATTCCATAACAAACTCCCACAAATTTAATTGTTTAAAACAACACAAGTTTGCTGTCTTAACAGTTTTGGAGATCACAAATCCAGAATGGGTCTGTTTGGCTAAAATCAAAGTCTTGGGGCTGGGAGAGATCACAGTCAATAAAGTGCTTGACTTTCAAGCATGAGGAGCCGAGTTCAATCCCAAGTACCTGTGTCAAATCCTGGGTGTGGCAGTGTGTGTAATCCCAACACTGGGGCAGTAGAGACAGAAGGATCTCTGCAGCTCACTGGCCAGCCAGTCTAGCCTAACTGGTGAGTTCCAGGCCAGAGAGACCTTGTCTGAGAACAAATAGACAGAGCCCCCGAGGATGACTCCAGACGTTGTCTTCTGGCCTCCACCTGCACATCTCCACACATACATATATGTTTACACACACACGAACATGTACATAAATACACACACACCCCACACACACACAAAATCAAGGTCAGATTATTTTCAGGAGGCTTTTGGAAAATTTGTTCTCTTCTGTTTCTGGAGGCTACCTCTTAGCCCATGGCCCCTTCTTTCCCCCTCCCTCTTTGATACCATTGTTGGGTGGTTGATTCTGTTTTTTTTTTATTTCTATTTATTTATTAATTTGTAAGGACACACACAGACACACACACACACACAGAGAATGGGCACACCAGGGTGTCTTGCTGTTGCAAACAAACTCTATGTGCATGGGCCACTTTATGCATCTGGGTACTGGGGAATCAAACCCAGGCCGTTAGGCTTTGCAAACAAGTGCCTCAACCACTGAGCAATCTTTACAGCCTGATCATGTCGTTTTCATGCTGGATCCTCCCTCCCTTTCCTTGTAGCAAGAACTATTTTGAGAATCCTGTTGAGGATGCAATTGAGGTCTTACCATGACATCCTTTAGAAACCTGCAACAAGGGAGGGATATTTTGGAAGGTATTCAATCACACCAACAAGAAAACTCGCTGGTAATGCCACATCAACTTGTATGGTTGGATTTTATTTTATTTTATTTTATTTTATTTTATTTTATTTTATTTTTTTTATTTATTATTATTTTTTTTGGTTTTCGAGGTAGGGTCTCACTCTAGTCCAGGCTGACCTGGAATTCACTATGTAGTCTCGGGGTGGCCTCGAACTCATGGTGATCCTCCTACCTCTGCCTCCAGAGTGCTGGGATTAAAGGCGTGCACCACCATGCCCGGCTTTATTTTTATTTTTATTTTTTTGAGACAAAGCCTCACTGTGGAGACCACTATGTTACAATTTAGCAAATACCCACTCACATAATCCAGTGTAATTACTCTCCTTCATTTCCCCTTGCCATGTATCAGCCATTGTTCTAGCTTGGGCACATTGAGTTATGTACAGGTTGGGAAGGGAAGAGCATTATTTTGCCTGCTATATAGATGGAAGCTGCTTAGAGCATTATATAAGTTTTGGAAATGTTACCACCCTAATCTCCTACTCTTCTGTTGATGTAGGAAGCACATGTTCAGGCAGGCAGTGTAAGGAGCATGGCCTTGTTTTCTGAAGCAGTGATGTAATACTTTGCCTATTTTTGGATAATGAACGAGGGCCAGACCTTTGCTTTAAGTGGAATCATGTGATTTTGGAAGGAGATATTGAGGCAGATAGCAATTCTGTGTCACTGTGCAGAGGCCAGAATGCCACATGGGAGTGACAGGGATGTGGAAAGATGAAATGAGAATGTGTGACCTGCTTCATACATGTTGAGTGAACAGCTACAGCTTTCTGGCTGGAGGTGAACTGAAATCCAGCGCAGTCCTGGGATGCATGGAGCTAAGAGTCCATGAGCATGGCTCCAGGGCTCTTCCCTTGGATGTGGACATTACATAAGTCAATGATGGAGGTGGTTTCTGAAATCGTGGATGCCAGATGGTTCTGGGAAGTGGGCAGGGCAAGGTTTGCTGTTTCATTTGCGTACTTTTGTCAAGGTTATTGTTTCAACACAGCAGAGGTAGGAGGCTTCCTTTGATGACTCACATGGTTCTAGCCTGGGGCCTTTCTTAATTTACTTTTCCATGTTTAATCACACCTCACGTCTTTGTGTAAGAGTCTCTACCTGTGACCTTGACCTCTCCTACTTGGTTCTGCTGCAGCTTCTGCCAGGTTGGTTGTTGACTTGAAATTAAAATATATGGTGGTCATGTGATCTCTCCTCCAAATACAGGCCTTGTGAAATACAAAGGGTAAATTAATAGTGACACGTCGATGGTTGGGATAAAGTAGGATTGTCTCAAGCATCAAAAGGAGCACAGTTAATAATGACCCAGGGTCATCTTAAGCCTCAAGATATTTGAGACATCCTTCTAATACCTTCAAACTGTAATACTTTGGATTATTCTCTGGTGTGAGGAAACATTTCTTCTGGAATAAAGCTGACTTATATTTGGGTCCCAGAGGCTAATGTCCCAACAGAGTAAAGACAGATGATTATAGTTCAAGAGGTAGTTTACAAACTTGCAGGGTACCAAGAGTATGTGTTTGTCAGCTACCAAGTACACGTGTCTTTAAATTAATTTTCTGGTTGGAATTCGGGACAAACCTGTATAAATTGATTAACAAATCTATGAGCTTAGGTAGTAGGAGGCCCTTACTGTCCATCCTGGACCTGTTGTTCTAAGAAAAGGAAAGACAGCAAATAAAGTCTCTGTTAGCTTTTCATTGCCATAACAAAACACCTGAGAAAATCAGTGCTGAGATAGGAGGTTTGCAATGTGTTTGAAGCCAGCCTGTGGTACAGAATGAGTTCCATGTCAGCCTGGGTTAGAGTGAGGCCCTGTCTCAAAAATAAAATTACCAAAAAGAAAAGGTCATCATTGAATATACTGTCATTGTGTCTTGGTGTCAGGCTTCCCCCACCACACACTCTTTAAGCATTAGATAATAAAAGTGAAGTATTACTAGGTGATTTACAAATTTTGGACACCTAATAAATGGTTCTGGAGGCCGGGTGTAGTGATTGATGCCTGTAATCCCAGCACTTGGAGGCAAGTGTTTTGTAGGGTCTCACTCTGGTCCAGGCTGACCTGGAATTAACTATGTCGTCTCAGGGTGGCCTCGAACTCACGGCAATCCTCCTACCTCTGCCTCCCAAGTGCTGGGATTAAAAGCGTGCGCCACCACGCCCGGCTTGGAGGCAAGTTTTGGGCCTCTAAGTAAGAGCTTGTCCAATACAATAACAAATGGTGCTTGTCCTAGGGATATAGCTCAGTAGTAGGGTATTTGCCTAGCATGTACCAAGACCCTGAGTTTATTCGCTAACATGGCAATAAATACATTTTAAAACTGGATAAGGGCTGGAGAGATGGCTTAGCGGTTAAGGCGCCTGCCTGCGAAGTCTACGGACCCAAGTTCGATTCTCCAGGTCCCATTTAAGCCAGCTGCACAAGGTGGCACATGCATCTGGAGTTCGTTTGCAGTGGCTAGAGGCCCTGGCATGCCCATTCTAACACTCTCCCCCACCCCATCTCTGTCTCTAATAAATAAATAAAAATAAATCTTTAAAAAAACTGGATAAATAAAATTTAAAAAAAGGTTCTTGCTTTCTTCTAGTGTTGCTTATGATAGCAAGAAATCGAAGGCCATGGTGAGAAGTGGGTTACTGAAGCATGATTTAGATCTAGTCACACAATAGGTTACTAGGCAACTGTTAATAATATTATGGAACTGGTGTATTTATTGGCAGTAAAATGCATTTGCAAGATACTGCAATGTGTTTCTGCAACCTCCAGAGACCTCCGGGCCCAGTTGGGACTCAAGTGCTTCTGCTGTGTGACCTTGGAATTGGCTATGATGCCGGGGTCTGCGGTGGACACTGCTGCGGTCCTCTCTGCTCAGGATTTATTCAGCTGTTCTTTGGTCTTGAATGCTGACCCAGGAGGGAGAGTTATTTTAAGAAACGCCTCACGTGTTTACTGAGATTGGTCTTTGCAGACGTACTCCACAGTTGCTTTTTTTCTGCAACCTGGGGGAAGAAATTTTATTTTGTATGTATGTGTGTGGTGTATGTATGCACAGCATATGTACCTGTGTGCACAGATTGGGGTGCTGCGTGCACGTACACAGAGGCCAGAGGGGAGCATTGGATTTCTTCCTCTATCAATCATCCGCATTATTTCTTTGAGATAGAGTCTTTCACTGAACCCAGAGTTGCCACTGTCAGTCATTCTGGTGCACCAGAAAGTCCCAGCGATTCTCCTGTCTCTGCTTCCCCACAGGATTGGGGTTACAGGCTTGTGTGGCCTTGCCCAGTTGTTTACATGGGTGCTGTGGAATCAAACTCAGGCCAATCAGGCCCTCGTGCTTGAGCCATCTCCCCAGCCCCAGACATTTTAAATCTTATCAAAAGACTAGCAGCTGTGATCTTGAAAGTTCTGTCTGTCTTTCTTTTTAGATCCTGTGAAGTAAGCATCTCATTTTATTTTCTCCTTTGAGGAGATGCCTGCGAAGCTGAGAATCACATTTGTGGTTCCCTTTACACAAATACAAAGTTAAATTCCATGACAGACTGGGAAATATCTTCAACTTCTGGCCTTCAGTTTAATTTCCCTACTGTTAGCTCTCTGTTTGCCCTGGTTTGCGCAGTTATTTTATTTTTGGTTTTGAAAGCCATCCCCTGTTTTTCTTTTTTTCTTTTCCTGGGTGGGGAATGATAAGGATTTCCATGAATGAGACTGTTAGGGCTTCTTGGAGGCTGGTAGCTGGCAGTAGCCTTTGAAATCAGAGGTGTTGGCGGCATCCTATTTTAACCTCGTTGCTTCCTGTGGAAGTGCCTCAGGCCAGAGTGTATTTCTAAATTTAGTGTGATGAATACTGGATCACACGCAGTTTCTGGCAGACCCTAGGCAAAGCTTTGGAGATGGTTCAGGTCTGAACATTAAAGATAAAGTTCCTTAAAATGGGTTTATATATGCCTGAATCATTGAATTTTATTGGAGTTTTTTTTTAAGTGTGTGTGTAAAGGTGCACATCAGAATTATTTTCTATCTCCTTATCTGCTATAGAGTGATTGTCTGTCAACTCCATTGAAATCTGGGTCTTAAATATACTTCACAAGGTTTGTTGAGAAAGCAGGAAATTAAAGTGAGGTATTAGAAATCAAAGGTCTTCAATGCCTCTGGTGAAACCAACGTTACTTACATGGTTGGCTTGAGGATTGAACTTGGGCTGCTAAGCTTTGCAAGCAAGTGTCTTTAACTGCTGAGCCATCTTCCCAGCCCAGTTTCACTGTATCTTACGTGCAATTGACCTTTCCAGGTGAGGAAGTGAGGTGTGCTTTGCAAATGATAGAAACTGAAATATGAACATCAGGGCCATATGGTGCTCAAAAACTCTTACTATAATTTCAGAGAAAAAAGGACTTGACAATTGCATTTAAAATTATGCTTAACACTCATTGCAAAAATGTGTACAGTGGGACTGAGGGGGAGATTAATTAGGATTCTTTTCAACCTCATGATACTTGACTTCATCCATAAACAAAGAACTGATTAGCATTATGTGTGAATTATCTTTATAAAGTCTGTTATATCTGTGGGGAGAGATTAGAACTGCTGTTGATTGACAATGTACTGACTGAGAAAGATCTTATTTTCCTAATACTTTAATGCATCATCTTTAAATTTTGTGATTCTTCTTCTCTCACTAGAGATTAGTTTCATGCCACCAAATAAAATTTAATCTGTCACTGTAATTTAAATAATAAATGCCTAGAAACAAATGTTGTGCAACGGATAGCTTATTAAAATTTCCCATAGGTTTGTTTTCTGGTTGGAAGTATTGATTTTGCCAGTTATACAAGCATGAAATATTTGTTGTTAAGCCTCATAACACACAAAAGAGGAAATCAAGTTTGTACAAGTGTGTTACTTACTGTTGCATTTTCTCCTTATTTGAATAGCTCAAGCAAATACTATTCGTATTTTGTAGGAACTGCTGGATATTAGGTGACTTAACTGCAAAATAAGTATCCCTGAATATTTATTTCCCTATACATAGAGAGCTAGTATATCTGGTTTTCTTTAAGTCTGAGTAAATAGTGCCTTGCTTTTGGTTTCCATCCCACTTTGCATTTGTTTTAAATACATACCTATGAGGCACCTATGTGCTACCCAGGAAGCTCAAATGAGAATTGATTCCCACAGATTCAGACAATGCAGCAGTGTTTTGTAGTAAGTATGCAGAACTTTTGCAGTTTGTTTATCCTTCTCTCCTTTGAAATAGAGTCTTACCGTGTTGCTATGTAACCTAAGCTAGCTTGGCCTGCCCCCCTTTTCAGCCCCTCAGGTGCTGAGATCACAGGAGTGAGCCGCCATTTCTAGTTTAAAGTTGTTTTTGTTTTTGTTTCCAGTCTAGGTCATTGTTGATAGTGCCCAGACAACCAATTGTTATTTTCTTGTGTGTTTTTGTGAGGGAATTCAGGCATGCATTAAGAATGCCCTGGTATGCCTTTGTAGTTTCAGACTGTTTCTAGAAAGAACAGCCAGTATACAGAAGGAGCATTTCTTACCAAAGAATGCAGAAAGTACAGTATATATAAGAGTCCTCGTGGAATATAAAGAAATGGCCATCCAGCTGGTACTGAGGCAGAAGAGGATCCAGAGCTCCATGTCAACCTAGGTGACATAGTGAATCTCACAAAAATAATTTATAATAATAAAAGAAGTTGCTATCATTGGCCTTGCTGTTTATGGTGTTGCTTTTTAATGTTGGTTTCTGTGATAGTGCATGCTACTGTGTTGTGAGGTACCTTGATAGCTTACTTGGGGAAAGGAGGTACACCTTTCCATATTTCTAGATTGCTAGTGCTAAAACTCATCTTTAGGTACAAGGGTTGTCTCTACTTGTGCAATAGCCATTGTGGTGGGGGGTGGGGAGGAGGCCATAAAGGATTTCATCATGACACAGAAATTATACTCAATTTTTTCTTGTGAATTCAACTTTAATATATCTTCTTAGAATTAATGCTAAAGACCTTTTCCTGTTTTCTCTCTCTCGCTCTCTCTCTCTCTTTGAGTTTTTTTTTTTTTTTTAAGGTAGGGTCTCACTCTGGCCCAGGCTGACCTGGAATTAACTATGTAGTCTCAGGGTGGCCTTGAACTCATCATGCCCGGCGTCTCTTTGAGTTTTTTGAGGTAGGGTCTCACTCTAGCTCACGCTGACCTGGAATTTGGTATGTAATCACAGGGTGGTTTCCAACTTACGGTGATCCTTCTACCTCTGCCTCCTGAGTGCTGGGATTAAAGGCATGCACCACCATGCCCTGCTTTGTCTCATTTTTGGTCATAATCTTTTAGTGTGTGCTGTTCCAATTTGGTATCCAGTAGCCACATGTGACATTTTAAACTTAATTAAAATTAATTTAGGGCTGGAGAGATGGCTTAGCAGTTAAGGCACTTGCCTACAAAGCCAAAGGACCCAGGTTCAATTACTCAGGACCCACGTAAGCCAGATGTACAAAGTGGCACATGCGTCTGGAGTTGGTTTACAGCAGCTGAAGGCCTTGGCGTGCCTGTCCTCTATCTGCTTCTTTCTCTCCCTCTCTTGCACTCTCAAATTAAAAAAAAATTTAAAATTAATTTTAAAATTCACTTCATTCTTCCCAGCCACATGTGGATTTGATATCTTATTAGACAGGGAAGAAACAGCATAAAGGCTCTAGAGGAAAGAAGAGCTATGATAATTCATGCATTTGCTTAATAGGAACCAGAGAAGAGAGAAAAAACTAAACAAAACCAAAACAATCTTAAATCTGAAGAGAGAAGTTATTACTTGTTTATATATTTATATTTTTCAAGCGGGGTCTCAATGTAATCCAGATTGACCTGGAATTTACTTTGTAGCCCCAGGCTGGCCTTGAATTCATGGTGAGTTTCCTACCTTAATCTCCTGAGTGATGGGACTAAAGGTATGCACCACCATGCCTGACCTTTAAAAATATTATTTATGGGCTGGAGAGATGGCTTAGTGGTTAAGTCACTTGCCTGCAAAGCCAAAGGACCCAGGTTCAATTCCCCAGGACCCACATAAAACCAGATGCATGAGGTGGCACATGTATCTGAAGTTCCTTTGCAGTGACGGGAGAACCTGGCATGACTATTTTTTCTATCTGCTTCTCTCGCCCTCTCAAACAAATAATTAAAAATATTTTTAAAAATTATTTATCTAAGATACAGAGTATTAGGTGCACCAGGGTCTCTTGATGCTGTAAAGGAACTACAGACAAATGCATTTGGTGGTTCTAGATATACCATTTTTCAGTGAAATCTGATAATACTTTGGTGCCTTCCAGAGGCGGGGAGGGGGGCACTTTGATGAACACTCTGAATCTGCATGTGCAGGAAATAGTACAGATAAGCCTAAATATGATTCTGAGAATATCCTTTCTGTGTCTTTGCTGCAAAGAAAAGCCAACACATAAAAAGGAAGGAGGAGCTGGGCGTGGTGGCGCACGCCTTTAATCCCAGCTCTCAGGAGGCAGAGGTAGGAGGATAGCGGAGAGTTCAAGGCCACCCAGAGACTACAGAGTTAATTCCAGGTCAGCCTGGACCAGAGTGAAACCCTACCTTGCAAAACCAAAAAAAAAAAAAGGAGGAGGAGCAGCTTCCCTGTACATTCTTCAGGAATTTTACTTTCAAGAGGACAGTCTTCCAGTCAATTCAGACTGTGTCACCAATAACTGAATGGCTCAGCTCAGCTCTTTAAGGATATAGTAAAGCCATAAGACTTTAAATTGTTTGACAATGACTCTAAGACTCTTAAATAGCAAATCGCCATTAATAAAATATAGTTACAAATAGAAAATGACTTTTCAGAATTGAACGTCCAAAAAGGTGTCCAAGTAGACCATCTTTTTGGTAACATTACAGTCACTATTTAGACAAAATGAAAGAATGCTCAATATTTACATGTGCTGTATAAGACAGGGTCACTAGCATGAATCTGCTGAAGAGGACCCAGAATAAAATGAACATGACTTTAGGGCATACGTTGTGACTTTTCATACAAAAGATAAAGAGGAGATGTGATGCAGACAATATACTAGCTATTGAAAATATGCCTTTTGAAACCACAAAGCAAGAATAGAAGGAAGAAGAACCTAATTAACAAGGACTAAATATTTGACAGAGACAAGGAAGGCCAGTATTTCCTAAGAAATAAAAGGCATGGTTTTAGCCCTGACATTAAAATGTGTAGCCAGACTTGTCCAGCTAACATAATATGTGGTGATGGTGGCACGGGCGTGCATACCATCCACATGCGCGTACACTAGTCAGCACTGCATCTCCTCGCCCCCTTCTTTCCTCAGACTATCGTGAGATCCAACCTTTTCAGGATTTTTTCCCCATCTATCTCCTTAGGTATCTGTTTTTATTTTAAAGAAAATTAATCTTTTGGAACTTCATATACCGTAAAATTATACACCTCAAGAGCCAACAATACAGTATTTTATTTGGCACTGTGAAACTATCATAATTGTGATTAAATATTTTAGAGCATATACATGACTCTGTAAAGAAACCCCATAAATATCAGCAATTGGTTTCCATACTCTCTTATTTTTAATCTTTTGGGAAGACAAAACCTTGAGCTGTGGTTTTATTAGTTAGTTGATCCATTATTTCCTGGAATGAAACTCTATTGGTGTTAAAAAAAATTACTTCTTTTCCAAAACATGTAGGCCCAATACATACTTTGAGTATAATCTTTGACTTCAGTATAATCTTGGCAATTCAAGTTGTTGATTCCTTGAACTTAAAGGTTAGTGACATCCTAAAGATAGCCAGGTGGGTTTTTTGTTGCTTTAAAGCTTGGCATGGTGGAATCACAGCATTTAAGAGGTTGAGGCAAGAGGTTATGAATTCCAGGCTAGCCTGTGATACATAGTTCTGGAACAACCTAGGCTAACTAATGAGGTTCTGTCTTAAAAAGGAAAAAAATACAGGTTTTTATGTTGTATTAATGTACTTTATAATTTATTATTCATATCTAGCTAATGGTTTCAATGTCTCTTAACTATTTGCAATAATGTATGAATAATTCTGTATGTAATCCAGGGCCTTATGAGTCCTTGTCCGTAGAAAAACAAAAGGAGTCATCACAATTTGTGATTCTTATCTGGCTAATGATCTGATTTTAATATTTCCATAGCTACATGTCAGTTTATTTAATACCTTTATGTTATTTTATAATATTCTGAATTATTACAAAACTGTTTAAAGCCAGTAATATTTACTAGAAATAATCACAATTAGACAGAGGCTGTAGCTCATGTTTTAGGCCCTGGGGTCAAGTCCCCAAAAGCAAAAATGTTTAAAAATATAAGCTGAGGTATTTAGCTCAACAGTGAGGCACTTAGCTAAGCCTGTGCAAGGAAGCAGACATCAGAAGAAAACGCCGACCAAAATCAAGCCAAGCTGGGGGTGGGTAGCCACCTGTAATTTCAGACTGAGGCAGGAGATCACAAGTTGGAGGCCATCTTGGCCTATATATAAGCCCCTGCCATATGCATATGCGTATGAAGGAATTAGCATCAGGAAAATTTGGTGATCAATGCTCAGATGCCTTTTTGGTCTTTATTTGAAATGTATTAATACCTGCTGTGCTGAGGATTATTTCTGTTGTCTTTTTTTTTTTTTTTTTGTGGTGCTGGGACGTGAACCTACAGCCTCACATGCTTACAGTAAGCATGTATTCAACTATCGACCCTGCATTTCTTTTGCTTGCTGTACATATTTATGCCAGATGTACAAAGTGGCACATGCGTCTGGAGTTGGTTTACAGCAGCTGAAGGCCTTGGCGTGCCTGTCCTCTATCTGCTTCTTTTCTCTCCCTCTCTTGCACTCTCAAATTAAAAAAAAATTAAAATTAATTTTAAAATTCACTTCATTCTTCCCAGCCACATGTGGATTTGATATCTTATTAGACAGGGAAGAAACAGCATAAAGGCTCTAGAGGAAAGAAGAGCTATGATAATTCATGCATTTGCTTAATAGGAACCAGAGAAGAGAGAAAAAACTAAACAAAACCAAAACAATCTTAAATCTGAAGAGAGAAGTTATTACTTGTTTATATATTTATATTTTTCAAGCGGGGTCTCAATGTAATCCAGATTGACCTGGAATTTACTTTGTAGCCCCAGGCTGGCCTTTGAATTCATGGTGAGTTTCCTACCTTAATCTCCCTGAGTGATGGGACTAAAGGTATGCACCACCATGCCTGACCTTTAAAAATATTATTTATGGGCTGGAGAGATGGCTTAGTGGTTAAGTCACTTGCCTGCAAAGCCAAAGGACCCAGGTTCAATTCCCCAGGACCCACATAAAACCAGATGCATGAGGTGGCACATGTATCTGAAGTTCCTTTGCAGTGACGGAGAACCTGGCATGACTATTTTTCTATCTGCTTCTCTCGCCCTCTCAAACAAATAATTAAAAATATTTTTAAAAATTATTTATCTAAGATACAGAGTATTAGGTGCACCAGGGTCTCTTGATGCTGTAAAGGAACTACAGACAAATGCATTTGGTGGTTCTAGATATACCATTTTTCAGTGAAATCTGATAATACTTTGGTGCCTTCCAGAGGCGGGGAGGGGGGCACTTTGATGAACACTCTGAATCTGCATGTGCAGGAAATAGTACAGATAAGCCTAAATATGATTCTGAGAATATCCTTTCTGTGTCTTTGCTGCAAAGAAAAGCCAACACATAAAAAGGAAGGAGGAGCTGGGCGTGGTGGCGCACGCCTTTAATCCCAGCTCTCAGGAGGCAGAGGTAGGAGGATAGCGGAGAGTTCAAGGCCACCCAGAGACTACAGAGTTAATTCCAGGTCAGCCTGGACCAGAGTGAAACCCTACCTTGCAAAACCAAAAAAAAAAAAAGGAGGAGGAGCAGCTTCCTGTACATTCTTCAGGAATTTTACTTTCAAGAGGACAGTCTTCCAGTCAATTCAGACTGTGTCACCAATAACTGAATGGCTCAGCTCAGCTCTTTAAGGATATAGTAAAGCCATAAGACTTTAAATTGTTTGACAATGACTCTAAGACTCTTAAATAGCAAATCGCCATTAATAAAATATAGTTACAAATAGAAAATGACTTTTCAGAATTGAACGTCCAAAAAGGTGTCCAAGTAGACCATCTTTTTGGTAACATTACAGTCACTATTTAGACAAAATGAAAGAATGCTCAATATTTACATGTGCTGTATAAGACAGGGTCACTAGCATGAATCTGCTGAAGAGGACCCAGAATAAAATGAACATGACTTTAGGGCATACGTTGTGACTTTTCATACAAAAGATAAAGAGGAGATGTGATGCAGACAATATACTAGCTATTGAAAATATGCCTTTTGAAACCACAAAGCAAGAATAGAAGGAAGAAGAACCTAATTAACAAGGACTAAATATTTGACAGAGACAAGGAAGGCCAGTATTTCCTAAGAAATAAAAGGCATGGTTTTAGCCCTGACATTAAAATGTGTAGCCAGACTTGTCCAGCTAACATAATATGTGGTGATGGTGGCACGGGCGTGCATACCATCCACATGCGCGTACACACTAGTCAGCACTGCATCTCCTCGCCCCCTTCTTTCCTCAGACTATCGTGAGATCCAACCTTTTCAGGATTTTTTCCCCATCTATCTCCTTAGGTATCTGTTTTTATTTTAAAGAAAATTAATCTTTTGGAACTTCATATACCGTAAAATTATACACCTCAAGAGCCAACAATACAGTATTTTATTTGGCACTGTGAAACTATCATAATTGTGATTAAATATTTTAGAGCATATACATGACTCTGTAAAGAAACCCCATAAATATCAGCAATTGGTTTCCATACTCTCTTTATTTTAATCTTTTGGGAAGACAAAACCTTGAGCTGTGGTTTTATTAGTTAGTTGATCCATTATTTCCTGGAATGAAACTCTATTGGTGTTAAAAAAATTACTTCTTTTCCAAAACATGTAGGCCCAATACATACTTTGAGTATAATCTTTGACTTCAGTATAATCTTGGCAATTCAAGTTGTTGATTCCTTGAACTTAAAGGTTAGTGACATCCTAAAGATAGCCAGGTGGGTTTTTTGTTGCTTTAAAGCTTGGCATGGTGGAATCACAGCATTTAAGAGGTTGAGGCAAGAGGTTATGAATTCCAGGCTAGCCTGTGATACATAGTTCTGGAACAACCTAGGCTAACTAATGAGGTTCTGTCTTAAAAAGGAAAAAAATACAGGTTTTTATGTTGTATTAATGTACTTTATAATTTATTATTCATATCTAGCTAATGGTTTCAATGTCTCTTAACTATTTGCAATAATGTATGAATAATTCTGTATGTAATCCAGGGCCTTATGAGTCCTTGTCCGTAGAAAAACAAAAGGAGTCATCACAATTTGTGATTCTTATCTGGCTAATGATCTGATTTTAATATTTCCATAGCTACATGTCAGTTTATTTAATACCTTTATGTTATTTTATAATATTCTGAATTATTACAAAACTGTTTAAAGCCAGTAATATTTACTAGAAATAATCACAATTAGACAGAGGCTGTAGCTCATGTTTTAGGCCCTGGGGTCAAGTCCCCAAAAGCAAAAATGTTTAAAAATATAAGCTGAGGTATTTAGCTCAACAGTGAGGCACTTAGCTAAGCCTGTGCAAGGAAGCAGACATCAGAAGAAAACGCCGACCAAAATCAAGCCAAGCTGGGGGTGGGTAGCCACCTGTAATTTCAGACTGAGGCAGGAGATCACAAGTTGGAGGCCATCTTGGCCTATATATAAGCCCCTGCCATATGCATATGCGTATGAAGGAATTAGCATCAGGAAAATTTGGTGATCAATGCTCAGATGCCTTTTTGGTCTTTATTTGAAATGTATTAATACCTGCTGTGCTGAGGATTATTTCTGTTGTCTTTTTTTTTTTTTTTTTTTTGTGGTGCTGGGACGTGAACCTACAGCCTCACATGCTTACAGTAAGCATGTATTCAACTATCGACCCTGCATTTCTTTTGCTTGCTGTACATATTTATGAAGCACATGTAATGGTTCAATACAAGTGTACATTGTATAAGGCTTAACCTAGGTGGTGTGTATGTTCTTCATTCTCATATACTTTTTTTTTTTTTTTTTTTTTTTTTGAGGTAGGGTCTCACTCTGGCCCAGGCTGACCTGGAATTCACTATGTAGTCTCAGGCTGCCCTTGAACTCATGGCAATCCCTCCTACCTCTGCCTCCCGAGTGCTGGGATTAAAGGCGTCAGCCACCACGCCTGGCCATTCTCATATACTTTTTTGAGCAAAAATACTGACAAATGGAAGAAGATAGGAATTGTAAGTACATGTAGCCAGCACCTGAGAAGAAAATTTGATTTTGCTTCCAGAGGACATGCAGTTAATCCTTTGGCTACATTCCATCGTGCTGGGAACCCTAACAAATAATAGCTTTCTACATCCAGAAGAAAAGCTGCCCCGGAAGCCTGATCCCAGACAGCGCCAGTGATGCTGTGACATGGCAGTGGCATTCTTACCTTTGGCGAGCTCTTCCTGAAATTTTGTTTCTAATTTTTTAAAACCTGGGTCAAATAAAAGCTAAAGTGCTAAGTGTGAAAAAAGCTCAATGTTATGACATATTAAAACAGCAAGAATAAACATTTTCATAGATTTAAAGAAGAACCATATATTAAAGATCTATAATCAGCCAGGCGTGATGGCGCACGCCTTTAATCCCAGCAATCGGCAGGCAGAAGCAGGAGGATCACCATGAGTTCAAGGCTAGCCTGAGACTACGTAGTGAATTCCAGGTCAGCCTGGGCTAGAGTGAGACCCTACCTCACCTGCAACCCCACTGAGGAGGGTCTCCAGCAGAATGGGGCAGGGACAAGGGAAAAGAGGGTACCAACACATGATGTATCCATACAAAATATGTTGTTAATAATAATAATCAAGCCAAAAAATCTAGAATCAGGATGACATTGGATTTCTTCATGTGCGTAGTATGTGTATGCATGTGTGCATATGCAGATGCATGTACCCTTGCACAGGCTAGAGAACTGTGGTGTCTTTCTTTGTTACTCTTCAGCATGTTTACATGAGATTGAGTCTTTCTTTGAACCTGGAGTTGCCATTTTTGGTCAGACTGGCTGACTAGTGAACCTAGCTTTCCCCTGTCTCTGTTCCCCACAGAACTGGGGTTACAGGCATGTGTGGCTATGTCTGCCTTTTTATTTGGGTGCTAGGTATTAAACTCAAGCTGTCTCAAGCCCTCATGCTTGTGTGGCAAGTATTGTTAACTGCTGAACCATTTCTCCAGATCCTAATTTTCTTTTTTTAATATTTATTTTAAATTTATTTATTGATTAGAGACAGAGAGAGTGAGGGAAAGAGAGAGAATGGGCACACCAGGGCCTCTAGCCACTGCAAAGAACTCCAGATGTGTACACCACCTTGTGCATCTGGCTTACATGGGACCTGGAGAATCGAACCTGGATCCTTAGGCAGTGCAGGCAAGTGCCTTAATCACTAAGCCATCTCTCCAGCCTAGATTCTAAATTTCTTACTCTCAACACTTCAGTGAGATAACAGGCTGAGAATAATATTATTAAAATATAATTTATACTCAGAATTTAAAAATGCATTTATTTATTTGTTTGTGTATTTGAGAGATAGATAGACACAGAGAGACAGATAAAGAAAAAGAATGGGCACTCCAGGGCCTCCAGCCACTGCAAACGAACTCCAGATGCATGTGTCACCTTGTGCATCTGGCCTATGTGGATCCTGGAGATCGAACATGGGTCCTCAGGCTTCTCAGGCAAGTGCCTTAACTGCTAAGCCATCTCTCCTGTCCTACACTCAGAATTTTGAGGTATTGCCTCTACTTATTACTAAGGATAGTATGCAGATGTTTCCCTAGTATGTCAGTACATACAGCTTTCACATTAACGTGAGGAAGTAAAGGAAGAGGGAAGGATAGGTACCCTGGGAGCAGAAAGAATTGTAAAGATGTCATTTCAGGCCATCAGTTTTGCAAGAGGCCTCACATAGACTAGAACAGGAGGTGGGAAATTTCATCTGGGTCTGGTGTGCATGCATTTCTTGACAGATGGAGAGTTTTTAAAGAGTTTTTTAAATTTTCAATATTTAAAACAATTATTTATTTGAGAGAGAGAGAAAGAGGCAGATAGAGAAGAATGGGCATGCCAGGGCCTTCAGCTGCTGCAAACGAACTCCAGACGCATGCACCACCTTGTGCATCTGGCTTATGTGTGTCCTGGAGAGTCGAATCTGGGTCCTTTGGCTTTGCAGGCAAGTGCCTTAACCACAAAGCCTTCCCTCTAGCCCCATATGGAGAGTTTTGATCCTGTGAGAAAGTGAAGGAAGTCTAAAAAGGAAAAAAAGGCCACTTGTAATTCCAGAAAAATGCTAAAATTGAATAACAAATGACTCAATCTTCCTTTATTCCTTGATGTGAAATATCCATTCCATTGTCAATATGTGTAGTATCTAGATTTAATTAAAAATATAAAAATAACTGGGAAAAGGTAGAAGGTTAAACACAGGATTGGTGGTAGGAATTTTAAAAAACCATTTATGTGAGAAGATCAGTTATACTGATGTAATGAAGGCAGTATTATAAATAGATTATTTGGAAACATGAAAGTCCACATAATAACAGTTGCCAGCAGTAATAAAAGTAGTTCCAAGAATAAAAGTGGTTGCTTTGTAAACTGGAGTTGGGCATCCACAGTGATGCTAAGAGGTTGGCAGTTTTAAGAGGAGACTTGATTGACTCGTGATTTACTTTTAAAAACTGCTTGCAGGCGTAACTTTGAGAACAAAAATAATGTGGCAGATGGAACTATTATAGGACATAGGCTCTGAAAATTAGAGAAATTAGAGCATACAGGGCTTCCCAACTTTAGTAACGTTGACAAGTTGAGTCAAATCTCTGCTAAGGAGGCCTCCCTGTGTGTTAGAGCTTTAGCAGTGTCCTTGACCTCTACCTTGTAGATAGATACCAGTAGAGTTCTTCCATGTCTTTGGAACTGACCAAGCTCCCTGAGAACCACTGACCTTAAAGGGTCTAAAAATCTGTTATTGGATGAGTCTCATACAACACAACACAATGCTGCTTGATATTTGCAGTATAGGGAAACAGCAGTTTCCTTCCACAGAACTTGAACCCTGTAGTAGGAATCGTTTGGCATGAGAGCACCCCAGCTGTTCATACCAGCCCTGTCTTAGCATCTGGCTCCTGGCCTGCTGCATTCAGGGCTCACTAAAACAACACAAGGAATCTGGAAGAAGATGCATCTTTCACGTCATGCTTAGTGGCTTCTGAAAACATACTTTAGATTTTTCACATTATTTTCCTGATGGTACAATTTGAATTTCTCGGGAATTCAAATGTTAATCATTATGCCCAGTCTGCGCAAATACTGTATCCTTTGAATATATTCTGGTGCACAGCCGACTTCTTGTAAGACAGTATATGGAGTCCCTTCCTCCCACCTCCCTCCACAATTCTTTTTTATAAGTTCTTAGGTTTGCAAGTGTTTCCCCCAAGAATCTACAAGGCAAATCCACAGGAATATAGCCCCTCACATTTTCTGATACAGAGGAAACCTTGTAAATAATTTAATGCTCTTATTTCAGAGCCGAGGAAACTCTAGGTCCCAGAGAATTCCTTATCACTAATTAGGAGCAAAATGTGACCTGAAACTCTGTTTTTGTTCCCCTGTCCTCTTTTCTTTTTGACACAGGGTCTTGCTATGCATCCCTGACTGACCTCACACTCATGATCCTCTTGCCTTGGCCCCATGAGTGCTGGCATTATACCCATGAGCCACTATGAGCAGCCCCTTTCCTTATTTTAATAAAAGGTATGCACACCTGTGCGCAGAAGGTGGGTAGAATGGTCTGGGCAGTGGCTCAGGCATGCGGCACTTCTTGGAATTTGGAAACGTCAAAGTGTGAAGCTTCCCTTGTCTGGAGTCACCACCTTCAATGAGTCTAGAGAGAATGCCCCCACAATGCAGGAAGACTAGTTTCTGTACTCTGTACATGGGAGGCTCCTTTGTCCCAGTTCCTGATGATCCAGACCTGATGAAAGAGCTCTGGCCCCGTGGACTCACAGCTCTCCTATCCTGGTGCCTTGGAGCTTCCCTGCACACCCATCACAGCTCTTCCCAAACTGGTAGCCATGGGTTCAGTCAGCTCATGGCAGCCTAGAGTGGAGCTTCTTCTCTAGCCCTGTCCCCTCCTCTGTGGTCAGCCTCCCTCCCCCCCCACCCCCGTGGAAGGTCATTGTCTGACCCAGGGAGGCGCCCTGGCTCCTGTGGACCATGTGGTATTTTGGCATCAGACTGACTTGCCCAGTGGCCCCTTCTTCTGCCCATCATCTGTCTTTTGAATATCCTTACCCAAGCACCATCAGAACAGCGCCCCACTTTTTAGAAATTTCAGTGTCCCTATTTTTTTGTAATTAAAAAAATTTTTGATTGACAGTTTTTCATGCATGTATGTAATGTATTTTGATCATAATCTACTGTTTATCCTCTTTTGTCCCCCTCCCCCATTCCTCTTACACTGAACCTCTTCTTTCCAACCAGTCACAGTTTTTTTGTTCATGTTTATTTGAGGGGGTTGTAAACAGAAAGAATGCATGTGTCAGGGCCTCCCGCTTCTGCAAGCAAACTCCAAATGCATGTGCCACTTTGTGTATCTGGCTTTATGTGGATACTGGAGAATCAAACCCAGGCAAAGCAGGCTTTGCAGACAAGTGTCTTTAACCATCAAGCCATCTCTCTTCTATTTTGATGTCCTCCGTTCCACCATCCATAATGGAATGTCGATGGACCCAGCATAGTGCCAGTCTTGTGCACCTAATGACAGTCACTGTGAGGTCATGAATGCAACAGCCACACCACGTCCAGAAGACAGTGTTCCAGAGCACTCCTCCCATCCTCACTTTCTGTAGTGTTTCCTGAGCCTTGGAGGGCATGATAGAAATGGCTCATTTAGGGCTGTGCATTCAGTAGTTATTTACTTTCAGCATGTTGACAAGTTTCAAGTCTCTTCAGTAGTCACTGCCATCTGCAAAAAAGAACCCCTTTTTATTTATTTGTAAGCTGAGAGAGAGGGAGAGAGAGAGAGAATGGGCTCCCCAGGGCCTCTAGCCACTGCAAACAAACTTCAGATGCATGGACCACTTTGTGCATCTGGCTTTACGTGGGTACTGGGGAATGGAACTCCGGTCATTAGGTTCTGTAGGCAAGCGCCTTAACTGCTGAGCCAACCCTGCAGTCCCCCCCCCCAAAAAAAATTCCTTCTTTGACCAAAGGTGAGAGTAGTACTAATCTGTAGGCGTAAATGTGAATGTTTAGAGGGCATTTTGACACATGTCCCTATGTTAGGCCCCAAACACCATTCAGTGCCCCTTTCTCTTCCTCCTCATTTGATTTCATGGGCCAAGGTGATTGCCACCTGGGCCATGAAGCCCCACTAGGTTTCTTCTACAGGGAGGAGGATACCTTAGAGACGCCCCCCACACACATACTTTGCTTGAAGAGTTGTTTGTCACCACAAGCAACAACTCCCTTCTTCCCTCAGGCTTTTCCCGTAACATACTCTCATGAACTTTGTTCCTCCCTCCTTCCCACAGGGTTTTCTCCCGCCACACACTGCCAGATGAGAAGTGCTGTGTTCAGGGATCAGCTTCAGTTGTCATGTCTGTGGGGGAATCCAGTTGAGGGTTCTCCAGTATGCAGGATGATCCCTGTTAGAATGACACATCACTTGTTGTAGTAGATGGTTTCACATTGCTGGGACGAGCATCCAACCAAACGCAGTCTTATGGGAGGAGGGATTGATTTCAAGCTTACAGATCAGGGGAAGTTCCATCAGTGGGAGGAGAAGCTGGCTCCCGTTCATAAATCCAAGCAGAGAGAGAACCCACCAGCAGCCATTAAACACCAAAAAGCAGCAAGAAGGAACTGGCAGCAAGCAGTACCCCCAAAGCTCAAACCTGTCTGCATACCTTTGGGCTGCAATTCAGATATGTCGCCCCCCCCCCCAAGCACATCTTTGGGTTGCAACCCAGGATCTGCCTTGAGTGACACCTCCAGCCAAGTAGCTGGAGACCCAAGTTACAAGCCTTAATAAAACACCTGAGTCTAGGGCTAGAGAAATGGCTTAGCAGTTAAGGCGTTTGCCTGCAAAGTCAAAGGACCATGGTTCGATTCCCCAGGACCCACGTAAGCCAGATACACAAGGTGGTGCATGCATCTGGAGTTCATTTGAAGTAGCTGGAGGCCCTGGTGCACCCATTCTCTCATTCTGTCTATCTCTCTCTGCGTCGCTTGCTCTTTCTCTCTCTCAAATAAATAAATAAAAATAAAATATTTTACCCCCCCCATAAAAACACCTGAGTGTATTCAAACTACGACATTTGCGTTGAGGGTGAGACACCTACAGTGGCTGCTCTCATGAACAGCCATGGCTTCATAGAGGAGGTAGTATGATGGCATCTAGTCCTACCTAGCTCAGTCTATGACCACTTCTTCCAGACTTGTACAGGTACTTCAGTCTGTCATAAGTTCGTGATATTGTTAGTCAAAAAAGCATTGACTAAGCCGGGCGTGGTGACGCACGCCTTTAATCCCAGCACTCGGGAGGCAGAGGTAGGAGGATCGCCGGGAGTTCGAGGCCACCCTGAGACTACATAGTGAATTCCAGGTCAGCCTGGACCAGAGTGAGACCCTACCTCAAAAAAAAAAAAAAAAAAAAAAAAAAAAGCATTGACTAAGCCTGACTTGAACATGATAGCACAATACACCATAGACTATTTCTGATTGCATGGCCTCTCTCATGGCTGGAATGCTGGGGGGTGGAGTTGAAGAGACAGAAGCAGAGAGAACACAAGACAGAGAGACTATGCATTATTAGCTTGGGGAGAGCTCGAATTCAGAACATGAAGTTTCACTGATGTATATTGCTCTTGCACCATTTTAAGGTAAAAACATTGTAAGTCAAACCTTAAGTCCAGAACTGTCTCCGAATTAATGATTTAGGGCATTTCAAAGTTAACACACGGGAAAAGGCTTGTGTTCCCCTCTCGTCAACCTTCCTACATGGAAAAGTGGCCTTCATTCTAAGTGTTAGTCTAATCCTAAACCTGGGAAACCCTCCTTGTTCCCTGCCCTGCCCCTTCCTGTGGCTTGCCAAATTCCTCAAGACTTAGAGCATTTCTTTCCTCTCATCTCCTAACATCCACCATTGTTTTCGTGCTGAGCAAAAGTATTGCTGGGTTTTGTTCTAATCACCAGGGGCAGTGTGTGTAGGGTTTCAGAGCAGAAGAATGTCATATCTTTTTTTGAGATAGGATCTTATTATGTAGCCTGGACTAGCTTTGATCGCCTCCTGCCACCGCCTCCCGAGTGATGAGATTACAGGTGTGCACTGCTGCAGCTAGCTCATCTTAAATTGTCTACTATGTCTTACCTTGACTCCTGGAAACACCTAGATAGATCTTCACTTAGCATGCTTTTGGGTGACAGAGAAGATTGTGTTAGAGTTGAAGGTTTCTCCGTTACAGAAATTTGTGACAGTGGTGGCATCATGATAAACTCAAAGCAGTTTTGTGGGAACCATCTCCCTGTATGCTTTAAGCAGAGGCTGTCTGCCACCTTCTGTGGTTACCAGTAATAAAGCTGCACTAGGCTTTGTCTGTCACTTAACAGGGGTATGTTCCAAGAGATGCATCTTTAGGAGATTTTGTTGCTTGAATATAGAATGCTGCATGTGAGCCATGCTAGCTGTGATGTCTCTAGACGATCAAGTGTCATGCACACCATCATTGGCCGAAGCATTGTCATACAGAGGTGACTAGACTAGCTAAGTCTTGTATCTTCCAGCGGTGGGTTGTTGAAAATAAGCACTTCAGGTTGTGTTTGCTGACATGTTTGCCTTACTTTGGGTCTTATTCTTTAATAGGTAATTGAAGATAGAAGAGAAACCTAAAAAAAGACACCTGGGAAAAAAGAAGGGATCTTTCTGCGCTTGCTTCTGAGTAAGTAAAATGGTAAAATGGATTTCTCATTACATAGTCAATAACCTATCAGCCTTCCTGTCTTTCCTGTGCGTTGAAAAATGAATGTGATTTGATCGCTGTAAGTCTTGGAGATGATGACTGCTCAAAGTTTATTGCAGAGCCGGGCGTGGTGGTGCACGCCTTTAATCCCAGCACTCGGAAGGCAGAGGTAGGAGGATTGCTGTGAGTTCAAGGCCACCCTGAGACTACAGAGTGAATTCCAGGTCACAGCCTGAGCTAGAGTGAAACCCTACCTCGAAAAACCAAAATAAAATAAAATAAAATAAAATAAAATAAAATAAAATAAAATAAAATAAAATAAAATAAAATGTTTATTGCAATCATGGATTTTGCTAGCAAAAACTAACAACAAAAAAACTGGAGAAATTGTGTCGACAATTCAAATAAACTCCTTTCAAATTTTTTATTTTGTTTTGTTTTGGTGGCACTGGGGATGGAACCAAGGGTCTTGTGCATGCTAGGCAGGCTCTCTGCCACTGAGCTTCACCTCCATTCTCATGAAGTTCATTTTCCTTGAGCTTCTGGAAGTTGGATATATAGATACATTTTAGAAAAGAAAAATAGGGAGTTATTAAAATGTGTGTGCTTTTGAGTACAGCATAGCTGTTTATCTCATTTCCCATATACATTCCAGGTACTTATTTTGTCACCTAAAACTGGATTGTAGAAAACCAGCATTTGGGTTTTTTCAGTGTCATAGACTTCCTGGTCTTATGTTTCTTTTGGAATTTGTAAATTACTTACAGCCATGAAAGGCTAAACTCATCAGCCAGAGTTTTCCATCTGTATCTTCCTGGGGCAGCATGTCTGGAAATATCTTCCTTCAGTCTGGAGTCTGGGTATTTTATTAATCAACTAGAGAGAGGTTGGGGGCTTTGGAGGCTGACATATTGTTGGCTGCCCTTTGTCGCCTAGTTTATGATTTAAAACACTGATTGCTGGCACTTTATATAAAGATTGCTGGTTGCTGGTATGGCGGTCCTTGGAACCTGTTACTTCTGCCCTGTTGTGGCATGTAAATGTGTGTGAGGTGAGTTTTAGTTCCTTTAGAGAAAATTACAGAGGCTGGGCATGGTGGCGTACGCCTTTAATCCCAGCACTCGGGAGGCAGAGGTAGGAGGATCACCATGAGTTCAAGGCCACCCTGAGACTACATAGTGAATTCCAGGTCAGCCTGAGCTACAGTGAGACCCTACCTCAGAAAACCAAAAAAGAGAGAGAGAGAAAGTTACAGAGGTACGCACAGGGTACCTGTACAGGCTGCCATATGTATGGGTGCCCCTTTTGTAGCACTTTGCACCCTATCTTGTTGTTTTTTGATAGTGCTTTATTGAGATACAATTCATGCAGCAGACAAGTCGCCCATTTAATGTGCATAACTGAGTGTTTTTCAGATATTCAGAGAGTTGTGTAACCACATCCCCACCATCAGTTTTAGAACATTTCTTCACTCCCAAAAGAAACTCATATATCCGTTAGCAGTCATTCCCTATTTGCACCTCCCCAGTTCTTAGCACTTTCTGTCTCTGCATTTGTCTGTCCTGGACATTTCCCATGAAGGAATCACATACTGTCGGATCTTTTGTGGGTGGTGCGTCCACTAGGCATGTTTGAAAGGTGCACTGGGTCATTTTGTGTCTCAGTACCTTGTTCTTTTGTGGAGCAGCTCACATGTGCTCATTTGTCTACCACACGCAGTTAGTTTTGAAACTTCTGCTTTGTTCCCTGTGATGGTGGGTATCAAATGCAAGAGTCTGCTCACGGCAGGCAAACACTTTACCACTGAGCCTTCCTTATTTTGATTATAAGACCCAAGGTCTCCCTGTGTTGCCCAGGCTGGCCTCAAACTCATAGTCCTCCTGGCTCAGCCTCCACAGTAGCTGTGCTTGGTATGGACCACCATACCTGCATGAAGTTTTTTACTTTGAAATAATGATAGACCCTTGCAGAAGAAATTGCAAACATGTTAGGGTGAATTCATTCCCCTTGAAAGCCATATCTTCCTACAGGAAAATATGCGATTCTTTTGAATCCAGACCTCTGTTCATGCTAGGCAAGTACCTTACTGCTGAGCTATATCCCCAATTTGCCTTACCTTTTATTTTATGACAGGGATACTACTAACTTGCCCAGTCTGGTGGTGAACTCACTCTGTAGCCCAGACAGGCCTTGAACTCACAATCCTCCTGCCTCAGCTTCCTGAGTAGTTGGGATCCCAGATCTGTGCTACCTGCTGTGTATGTGATTTTTGGAGACAGTCTTTATTGATGCGTACCCAATGCCTGGCTTTTGCCTATTTTTAATTGGGTCATTTGTGCAAGGAATAACTTTCAAACGTGGATCTATATGTGACTACTCTGTAGATGTGGAAGACATTCCAAGTGGCGCACTGTCCAATCGTGTATTCTGAAAGAACACTCTAGAATTTTCCTATACACTTCCTCATGTACCATTCTACTATTCTCCACTATTGTAGCACTACACTGCCTTAAGATAAGTTCTATGTTTCTATTCCCTTGAGCTTCCAAAGGAAGGAACGATAGAAGAAATAACGAAAGCAGCAGTAGAAGTATCTAGAATCATACTTCATGCCAGTCCACTTTTCACTGTAATCCTGTCCTGCCACCCTCCCCTCTGGAGCTGTTCTCCTTTGCACTCTGTTCAGGGACACATAATGGTTCTTGGTCTGCTTTCTTGCACTCTGTCCCTAAATGGACTTTCCTCTTTCCACCCACTGTAAGTTTACTTCCATGCAGTTCTGTAAACTTTCATTCTGTGTGTATAAACTTTGGATACACTCTGCAATCAGCATGATGAAGTTTCGTCTTTCTGTGAAAGGGCTCTTGATTAGTCTGAAATGTGGTGTCTGTCACTTAAACTTCGTCTGCAGAAATCACCATACTATATTTGGATCTGATTTGGTTCCAGCATGTTATCATAATCCTGAATCCCAAAGGAACTGTGTTTACTGGCCAAGGGTAGCTTGCAGCTCAGATGAGTTTATAACTTTATTTACACGGGTAAATCAAGACAGACGTCTTTGCTATTTTGGTGCAGAGTAGTAGAGCATTGCTGGTCCTCATTCATCTGTTCATTTGCTCAGCATTACAATGCCTGCCTTCTTGATGCAGGACAGAGATTGTAACATAGTAGTTTGTGGTTTCATCCCATTCTTGGTTGGGAATGGGAAATGTGCAGGAAGCAAGTATAGGACCCACTGAAATAATTAAAAACTGCTTGCAAAATCTTTATTGTGTGTAGCAACTTACATCACCTCAGAATGTTCTGTGGGCTTCTTTAAGTTCTTTAAAGCACACACCTGCCTTCTTTATTAACTAAAATAAGACTGTGTCCCTCATTTTTCTAAGGAGAAGTCTTCATTTGTAAGGCAAATCCTCACAGCAGGAGGGTTTAATCTTTATTTTACATTGCTGATTAACTTTAAATAGGACTCAAATTTTAATTTAGTTTTTTTGGTTTTTTTCGAGGTAGGGTTTCACTCTGGTCCAGGCTGACCTGGAATTAACTATGTAGTCTCAAGGTGGCCTCGAACTCACAGCAATTCTCCTACCTCTGCCTCCCAAGTGCTGGGATTAAAGGCATGCGCCACCACGCCCGGCTAATTTAGTTTTTTTAAATATATTTTTACTTATTTATTTGAGAGAGAGCGAGAATAGGCATGCCAGGGCCTCCAGCCACTGCAGACAGAACTCCAGATGCGTGCTCCCCCTTGTATATCTGGCTTGCGTGGGTCCTGGAAAATTGAACCAGGATCCTTTGGCTTTGCAGGCAAATGCCTTAACCACTAAGCCATCTCTCCAGCCCCTTTAATATAGTTTTCTAAAGAAATTAATTATATTATGAGCTGCTTTCATGTTTTTGTTTAAGAATCTTTGTTTTGAAAGCACTGGTTTGACAATGATGGACAGGGTGTTTATTGACCTTTAAGGTTCTTTACATCCACTTTAAAGATTTTTGCCCCCTATATGACCAAATAATGTTATTTATGAAATATGACTATCTTCAGAAGGCCAGATTTTAGCTTCACATGTCACCTTTCAACTGGGTTCTTTGTGTGGGGTTTCTGTGCGTGAAATATTATCATTTTGCACTCTGTGGCTATTGGTCTTTGTCAGTGAAGGGAGGAACATATTAATCTCGTATGAAATCCAGATAAGCAGGGAACAGATGGATTTATGGCTGTTCAGCTGATGTGAGTTGGTGAACTATGAATAAAGAAATGATGGGCTGAAGTTGGAAAATACTGGAATGACTTCATTGGTCACAAAACACGCCAATGTTGTTTTCTTCAGTTTGGTCCTAATGCTGTGTTTCTGCAGAATTGAATTGGGCTCCCTCTGACTGATACTGTCATTGTGTATGAGAATGGGGGTGGGGTGGGGGGGGCGGGGTGAGCATCCCGGGATGCCAAAAGTAAGTTCTTAGTTTCTCAGTTCCTTTTTAATCACTGGACATTGAGGAAAGTCTTCCTCCTTTCACTGGCACTCTTAGAAAAGCAACTGCCCACCACCCTCCTCTGTGAACATCACGTCTCTTCGCCATGATAGAATTGACCCTGCCTTCATCGTGCCAAAGAGATATCATGTCTGTAAGTTGTACTCAGTGCCATGTGGGTGTAACCTACTTAGCTAGCACATTTCTTTTCAGATGATTTTCTTGGAATGGAGTTGAAATAACATCAGATACAACCCCTGAAAGTATGTATATGATTCAGTGATGGTATGCAACCCTGACCACAATCTAATTTTAGAAGATCTTCGGTACCCTATACTCACTATAGTAGGAACTCCTCATTCTACTTCTGTCCCGGCCCTATGTAGACTACCATGCTATTTTCATTCTCTGTGGATTCGCCTATTACGCACATTTCATATAGATGGAACCACAGTCTGGCCATTTGTGGCTGGCTTCTTTCACTCAGCATTGGGTCTTCAATTCCTATTGTACTGCTTCATTCTTTTTTCAGAGCCAAACAATGCCATTCCATTGTATCACAAGACCACGTTTTGTCTGTCCCATTTATCAGTCAGTGTACATTTCCACTGTTTGGCCTCTGTGAACAATGCTGCTGTGAAGCCAGGAGTGATGGTGCATGCCTACAATCCTAGTACTCAAGAGGCAGAGGCAGGAATATCATGAGTTTAAAGCCAAGCTGGGCTACATAATGAGACCCTGTCTCCAAAAGCAAGCGGATAAATTATAAAGCAACAACTAGGTGTATGGTGGGTCACACCTATAATCCCAGAGGCTGAGGTAAGATGATCACCGTGAGTTCGAGGCCAGGCTGGATTACAGAGTTGAGCTCCAAGTCAGCTTGGACTATTATGAGACCCTGTCTCAAAAAACCAAAAGTATTATGTGACTTTGAATTTTTTAAGTGTTAGTTTTTGTATAGAAGTATGCAGACTATTTTCGTTGTTTGGCTGGTTGTGTTTTTTTTACTTCAAGTCAAATATTGCCCATGTTGGCCTCCCTTAAATTCATGGGCTCACACAGTCCTTCTGCAATGACCTCCCATGTCGCCAATACAATAGCTGTGCATGCCATCACGCCTGGCTCAACGCCATTTTCTCTCTGAGAGACCTCTATCCGAGAATACTGTTTTGAGGACTTTAGAGCAGACTTTGTGGTGTGTTTATTTGGGTATAGGAAGAGGAACTGTTGATAGTAGCTTTATAAATATTATCATGTCACACAGTATCCCTTAACTGTCATTATTTTAGAAGGCTGCTGTTTATGAGTTTTGCACTTTGGTGGTCAATCTGAGAA
Organism: Orientallactaga sibirica; assembly: GCA_036365145.1. Taxonomy (NCBI): domain Eukaryota; kingdom Metazoa; phylum Chordata; class Mammalia; order Rodentia; family Dipodidae; genus Orientallactaga; species Orientallactaga sibirica. The sequence continues at coordinate 6,108,105 of JAEOAD010000982.1, forward strand.
AAGTTTTCTGTCAATGTGAATATAACTTGCTTTAAATGGGGATAGGATAGCCAGGCCTATTGTTATCCCTGCACTTGCAAGGCTGAGACAGGAGGATCATGGGCTTAATTGAGGTCAGTCTGAGTTACATAGCAAATTCCAGTCTTGGGCTACATAGCGAGTTGCAGTCCAACCTGAGGTACATAGCAAATTCTAGACCGGCCTGGGCTGTGCAGCAGAACCTTACTTTTGAAATCAAAATGCTAATACTAACAACTTGAAAATGATGCATGAAAGCAGGATAATCCTTTAGAAAGACTGATACAGTTAAAATGAATAGTGATCAGTGAGTATGACAGGTGAACTGTTGGCTATCAAAACAATATAGATGAGGGCTGGAGAAATGGCTTAGTGGTTAAACGCTTGCCTGTGAAGCCTAAGGACCCCGGTTCAAGGCTGGATTCTCCAGAACTCACATAAGCCAGATGCACAAGGGGGAGGGCGCATGCATCTGGAGTTTGTTTGCAGTGGCTGGAGGCCCTGGCGTACCTATTCTCTCTCTCTCGCTCTCTCTTAAATAAATAGATAAATAAATAAATACAAAATACATACATACATAAAATATTTTTAAAGAGCCGGGCGTGGTGGCGCACGCCTTTAATCCCAGCACTCGGGAGGCAGAGGTAGGAGGATCGCTGAGAGTTCGAGGCCACCCTGAGACTACATAGTGAATTCCAGGTCAGCCTGGACCAGAGTGAGACCCTACCTCGAAAAAACGAAAAACCAAAAAAAATATATATTTTTTTAAAGTAGTTAAGTAATGAGCCGGGCGTGGTGGTGCACGCCTTTAATCCCAGCACTTGGGAGACAGAGGTAGAAGGATCTCTGAGAGTTCGAGGCCACCCTGAGACTACATAGTGAAATCCAGGACAGCCTGAGCTAGAGTGAGATCCTACCTCGAAAATCCAAACAACAAAAAATATATAGATGAAAATGCATTTTTGTCAAGGAAGGACTTTTGAGCTGCTTATGGTTTTAAATGTATTTCAGCTTTTATTTTTTCTTTCCTTCTAAAGAAGGACATACTGGAACTAGGTCATGTTTGGAAGGTAATGGGTTGGGTTCAGGAGGTGCTTACCTGATGAGAATGCAACGAAGAGGGCTAGAAAGCACACTTGTACGTGTGTAAAGTCTGGGTAATCCATGAGTCAGGCTGCTCAGTGTGCCCCCATATTTTGGCTCAGGGTTATTGAAAGTGGAATGACATATACCAACCGTTTCAAACATAGGGCAGAGTCTCCAGGAGAGCAAACTGGAATCATGCCATATGTCACAGGAGAGTGAGTCATACGATGAAATGAAGTGGGCCATTTACATAGGCCTGGATAGCAGGCCTGGGTGAGTGAGTGAAAATGATCCTGGCCATCTTTTCCCCAAATTCATAATTTTAGACCCATCTCAATATTTTCCAGGCTTATATTTTTAAATGCATAAATTATAAGTAGGGGGGGGAAATGTCTTCTTGACTTCCTGTTTTCTTTTTTTTTAAATTATGTTTCTTAAATTTATAGGCTTGTCCAGTATTAAGTGGTCCGTTTTACCAAGATTATGCGTTCCATTCAACTTTTTGAAAAGTACTAAGTTCAAAAGAAAACTTGTTATCCTTATTTCACCAAACCTAGATCATCATTGTGCATGTTTTTTTATGAGAGAGGGAGAGAATTGACACGACAGGGCCTCTAGCCACTGAAATCAAACTCTAGACATGTGCGCCACCTCATGCACATGTGGCACCTTGTGTGTCGGGCTTACATGGTTTCTGGGAAGTCAAACCTGAGTCCTTAGGCTTCACAGGCAAGCACCTTAACCACTAAGCCATCTCTCCATCCCATGTGCCTGGTTTTGATTTAAATTTCCCATTGCTGGGCATGGTGACACACTGTGGAGGCAGAGGTAGGAGGATTGCTGGGAGTTTGAGGTTATCCTGAGACTACATAGTGAATTCCAGGTCAGCTTGGGCTAGAGCAAGACCCTACTTCAATACTCCCCCCACCAAATTTGCCCATCAGTAATCTTCTGAAGTTGTGGAGAAGTATGCATGAAGGAATCTGCTTGTGGGTGCCTTTTGAAGAGGGGGGTAAATTTTCATTCCTTTCAGAGCCCAGGAACCATGAGACAATGAAGATGTTTTGAGAAGTAACAGTAGGGATGAGATATGTACCAGTCAGCTTTCCCTTGCAGTTAGACCAATAACCTGAAATGATCAATTTTGTTTTTAATTTTTTTAATTTATTTGAGAGTGACAGAGAAAGAGGCAGATAGACAGAGAGGGAATGGGCCCACCAAGGCAAATGAACTCTAGATGCATGCGCCTCCTTGTGCATCTGGCTTACGTGGGTCCTGGGGAATCGAGCCTCGAACCAGGGTCCTTAAGCTTCACAGGCAAGCGCTTAACCGCTAAGCCATCTCTCCAGGCCTGAAATGATCAATTTATAAGGAGGTATGCTTTGGCTCATGGTTTGAGAAGCTTCATTTCATGGTAATTGTGGCCCATTGCCTTTGGGCCTGTGGTGAACCAGCATATCAAGTTAAGGAGCATATGGTACCCTCAGGACCCAGACTTGAACACATGGGCTCTCAAGGGACATTCTAGATCCAAATGAGCAAGGTGCTGTTGGCACACAGTGGGTGCAGACGTGGGGATCCTTCTCAACATCCTGCAGTGCTTAGTGGAGCAGGCCTACTTTATACTGACATGGCTGGTAGGGCCCTTAGGATACAAGCAAGTTGCAAGCCCCGTTTTGCACGTGAGTTTGGGGCTGTGTATGAGGTCAGAACTCCCAGCACACATGCAGGCTCAGACCGGAAGCCACATGTTTGACTGCTTCATGGCCTCCCAGGCCACCTCTTCCTTGCTGTACTGATTTATATCAAGTGTGACGATGTGCATGAGTCACAGCACCAGTCTTTTGTGAGCAGCTTTATTACTAAGGAGAGAACAAACCCCCTCAGCCTTGCCTCTACAGTTTGCTCTTGAATTTAGAAAACTGGAAACTAGACTCACATGTTGCTGTGTCACTGTGGGCCCAGCTGATAGAAGGTGAGCAGGGTAAAGGGGGATGGCTGAGCTGCTCTTATGGGTCCTTGTCACTTTCAGCTTTATTTATTTAATTTCCAACTTTCTTTTGTATATATGCGTGTATGCCTGTTTGTTTGTGTGTGCATGTGTGAGTGTGGAAGCCAGAGGATAACCATTAGTGTCAATTCCTCGGGTACTGTCTACCATTTTTTAAGAAGGGTCTCTCATTGGTTGGGAACGCTCCAATTTTGGCTAAATTAGGTGGCCAGTAAGCCCCAGGAATACACCTGTCTCCACTTGCAAGTACTGAGATTATAAGCGCAGGCCAGTGCACTTGGTATTTTTATGTGGGTTGAAGAGCTTGAACTCAGATCCTCCTGCTTGCATGCCAAGCAAGAGAGCAATTGGAAAGTGTCTCTTTTGCACACCATTTTTGGCAACACTTGGCAGGACAATTAATTGGGTAATCACAAAGGGATTTTGACTTCTTGTTAAATGCTAAGTTGAAATTTTTGTAAATATTAACCAGTGATTTCCCCCCCATACACACCCACCCACTAATCTGCCCACCCTTGGTCCCATGCATACCCCAGAGGTGACCCTGCTATTTGTGGAGAAACGCAGGTCATAGGTGTGGGCACTAGTGACAAGTGCACACCTCATTGCTGGGAGCGAAGATTCCAACTGTGCCAAGTTGGCATAGGCAGAAGGGGGCACAGAGCCGTGGAAAGCTGAGCTAGGTCTTTGTTGGCACGAAGTAGAACTAGGCACTGTAATAAAACAAGCGTCCCCCTGTGTGTGAGTACAAATGGGGTGCCTGTGGTAGAATGCAGGGGCGGCCTTGGCAGAGAGAAGCCTCCTGGCATCGTGGGGCTGAATCATTCATTTCTTTTCAAGATACTGCACATTATTGTAGCATTTCTCATCCCAAGGAAGCCAGGACAGCTTGCTAGACAGACAACACTGATGATAATAATATTAAAAGAAACTTTGATGCTTAGAAATGAAAATTGTTCGTGTCCTGTTTTGTGGAGTCTGCAAATGTGTCAACAAGGCAGTAAGAGGATTATGCAAGAATTAAATTAAGTTGAAGTCATTCACAAAAGTAAGCTCTCTGGCAAAATCAAAGTGCCCAGGAGATGCAGATGTTACTTAATGTAAAATTCCTTGAAGCAAAAACCTGGTAGGCATTATTGTGCTGCCTGTGGATGCAGGCAATTTTTTTTCTTGATTGTGAACGTGTGACTTACTCTGAGAGCCCAGGGGAAACAAAACCCAGCAAAGGGCAGAGAGGTGGGAGGCATTTTTTTTTTTCAGCTGAGAATTACAGCGATGTAGAGCTGAGTGTAGCTCACCAGAATCACATGCCAAGAGCTGAGACTGGTGTAAAATGGCGTGCCTGGTCACCGTCTCAGTGGGGATCCCTTGTGAAGGCACAGTGCCAGTGTGGAATTCGATATGACCAGAGCTGAACAAAGGACAAGCTTCCCAGGATTCCTGTCCTACCATTTTTCAAACTAGCCTTGCCTTTTGGGGGGAGGGGAACATCGGATACATGGGGATAAAGCCTGGAAATCATAATCCAGATTGTTAGGTTGTCTCTGCAGGTTCCTTCTGTGAGTGGGGAGATTCCAGAACCTGCTCTGTTGTCCTTTAAAAAGGCTGATGGAGGAAATGGTCAGGAAGTGAATTGCTGACACATGGTTCCTTTGCATGGCACAGGACAGTCCTCTGCACTAGGGGAGTCCCAACTCAGCAGGTTCTGTGTCCAGAGCCCCTTGGGTCCACTCTGAGCCAAAGCTCTTTGTCACGGTCCCACCATACTGGCGTGAACGAAACGGTGTGAGTAGTTTGGGATGCATACTGTTTTATAGCTCTGTTTCCTTAGCCTGTTCATGTCAGCATGCTGGGTTTGGGACACTTTTAGCCACTGATTGAGAAAATGATGAGGAGTGGGACAATCGAAGATAGGCATAATTAGGGGAGCTTTAAGTGGTTTCAGGAGCCATGCTGTGGTCTGTGCATGCATGTGTATATGTGTGGGTACACTTGTATGTGTGTGCAGGTGGGTAGCCTTTGCTAACCAGTGCAGTGCGTGTGTGCATATGAAGTCACAGGTTGATGTTGGGTGTCTCCCTCAGTCGCTCTCCACCTTATTTACTGAGATAGGCTCTCTCACTGAGCCCAGAGTGCACCAATTCAGCTAGCCAGTTTGCCTGGAGGATCCTTTGTCTCTGCCTCCAGCATGGTGGGAGTGCAGGTGGGCCTTCACACCCACCTGGCATTTATGTTAGTGGTGGGGCTTTTCCTGCTTGCACAGAAAATGCTTTACCAGGCCGGAGGGATGGCTTAGCAGTTAAGAAGGCACATGCCTGTGAAGCCTAGGGACCCTGGTTCGATTCTCCAAGTCCCATGTAAGCCAGATAAACATGGTGGCACATATGTCTGGAGTTCGTTTGCAGTGGCTAGAGGCCCTGGCAAGCCCATTTTCACTCACACACACTCTCTCTCTCTCTCTCTCTCTCTTTCTCTCTCTCTCTCTCTCTCTCTCTCTCTCTCTCCATATATATCCCTCCCCATCTCTCTATCTCAAATAAATAAATAAATAAAATTTTTTTAAAAAATAAAATGCTTTACCAACTGAGCCATCTCCCCAGCCCATTTCTGGTTTTTTGTTTGTTTGTTTGTTTTGTTTTGTTTTGTTTTGTTGTTGTTGTTTTTGTTTGTTTGGTTTTGGTTTTTCTTTTTGTATTTTTTTAAGATTTATTTTTATATATTTATTAGAGATGGGGGGTGGAGAGCACACCAGGGCCTCTAGTCACTGCAAACTCCAGATGCGTGCACCACCATGTGCATCTGGCTTACGTGGGACCTGGAGAATCAAACCTGGGTCCTTAGGCTTTGCAGACATGTACCTTAACCACTAAGCCATCTCTCCAGCCCTGCCTGTTTTTGGTTTTTCAAGGTAGGGTTTCGCTGTAGCCCAGGCTGACCTGGAATTCACTAGGAAGCCTCAGGGTGGCTTCGAACTCAGGGCAGTTCTCCTACCTCTGCCTCCTGAGTGCTGGGATTAAAGGTGTGCGCCACCATGCTTGGCTCCTGTTTCTGGTTTTGACATGCATTAATAAAAAACCTATCTTGGGGCTAAGGAGAAGGCTCAGTGGTTAAGAGCACTTGCTGTGTAAGCATAAGGGCCTGAGACAGTTCAAGTGTGATTCCCCAGTGTAAACAACTGAGCATGGCCATGCATGTCTGTAACCCCAGTCCTACAGGGAGGGTGGGACAAAGACAAGTTCTCTGGCCTCTGCCCATATGCACACAGGTGTGCACATCTGCATGCACACACATGCATACACTACACACTCATCATACCACACCACATACGTATACTCTTTGTGAACAATAAAAACTATTGTTTTAAAACACTGTTAGCTTGCTGTCTTTTGGCAAGCCCTGGCCATTCATGGGGTTCTGCTCCACTATGGGACCAGGGATATAGATGTCAGTAGCCATGCACAGCTGTTTATGTGGGTCCTGGGAATCAAATTTGAGCAGTCTCTCAGGCCTTTATGCTTGCACAGGAAGTGCTCTTAACTGCTGAGCCATCTCTCTAGCCCTTACATTTCCTCAATAAAAGGAGCCACAGCCAGTTTGTGGAGGCACATGCTTGTAATCCCAGCACTTGAAAGGAAGAGGCAGGAGGACGAGGAATTTGAGGCCAACATCACTACACAGGAAGTTTGAGGCCAGCCTTGGCTACATGAGTCCTATCTTTTAAAAATAAATACACAGAAAAAAATGAATGATACTGGACGTGGTGGTGCACGCCTTTAATCGCAGCACTAGAGAGACAGAAGTAGGAGGATTGCTGTGAGTTTAAGACCAGCCTGAGACTACATAGTGAATTCCAGGTCAGTCTGGGCTAGAACAAGACCTAACCTCGAAAAACCAAAAATAGTAATAATAATAATGATAATAAATAATGAAAAAAATTATGAGAGAGAATTGGCACACCAGGGCTTCCAGCCACTGCACTTGAACTCCAGACACATGCACTACCTTGTGCACAAGTGCTACCTTGCGTGTTTGTGTCACCACATGTGTCTGGCTTACATGGGACCCAAAAAGTAGAACATGGGTCCTTAGTCTTCGCAGGCACACATCTTGACCGCTAAGCCGTCTCTCCAGCCCACAAAATGTTTTTCAAGTGGGTCAGAATATTCAAATTGTGGGCTGTATAAGAAGGTGCTTCTTAGCAGTTTGATTCTCATGAGGGGGTATTGTTTCCCCCTAGGGGCAACTTGGCTGTCTACAAATACTTGTCATGTCTCAGGAACTCTGGTTGTATCTGGTGGGGGAGTCCCCTCGGGTGCTACTAACATCTTCCTGTGATTAGGACACGCCCTTAATCAGATAGTGACTGCCAAAAGTCACAAGTGCTGACAAAAGCAATCCTGTCCTGCTGTGTTGTTTACCTGCTTTAGTGTTTGGGGAAGGTAGATCTGTTGGAAGGTCATCTTGGAGAAGGCTAGGACCCTGCCCTACCCAAATATGCAGGCATCCAATTCTAAAGGGACAATGGAAAGGGGAGTCCCATTAAAGGAAGCTTACAAATGACAGGTTCTTTAGACCCTGCCCTGCCCTGCCCAGCCCAGCCTCTTTCTCTTTGAGAGCCCACCAAGGTCTCCCTGTGAAGGACACTGACTCAGGCATTCCCCTCTGGTTTCATTTCCTTCCTGTGCTATGGAGTGCAGCTGGAGCAGCAGAGAGGCAGTAGAGTATCTTGAAAATAACTTACCAAGAAACCTCACCATCTTTGTGAAAAGGAAGCTAACCATTTCCCAGGCAGTGGGGCAGGGGTAAAGGCTAGAACAAACACAGGTGGCTTTCTCCCCTTGCATTGTTTCAGTGTTATAAAGGGTCCCAGACAGCTCTGGTGGCATTGCTTCAGAACTGGAAGTGAATGTTTAAAGTGTTCACTTTGTAGTATCCATTAACGTGATCTCCCAGAGTATGGCCATGTCCATGGGCCTTAGGATTTTATGAGCAGAATGCTTCTTTGCAAGCCATTGGCTCCATGCTTCCCTGCTTCCTGCATTCAGCAATGGCATCCTTTGGAAACAGCGAAGTGTTAAATATACTGGCAAGGTACTTACAGTCCTGTCCAAGGGCGACTGCTATAATGGCACATATGTCCTTTGAGTTTGTGGTATAACTGATCTGATCAAGCATATGGTTAGGAGGAGGAGAGTATGAACTGAAGATCTGTTTGAGGAAACAGTTGGATGGACACTGCCATAAGTCAGGAGGCACTTACTTCTTTTGTTAATCTTTAGAAGAGAGCAGGGAACAAACTTAGTTGCACTGTTGCAAGAGGGGGGTGGATGTCACATTTATATTTCTAATGCTTTTGTCGAAATTATCAGATTTTCAAAACTATACAGAATTATATTCTGTGTACATGGTGCTGAACATCAAAGAGACCCTGCTTCAAAAAAAAAAAAAAAACAAAGATGAAAGGTGAAGACTAACACCAGAGGTTGTCCTCTGACCCCCATACACATGCATGTCCTCAATCACACACAAAAGGTAACAGGTCCCATGCCATTTCACCCACAAACATGTCACGTGCTATCTGTAACATAGAAGGACTTCTTCCCCACTTCCTCATTTTCCTTTTCCTCCTTCCCTCTTCCTCTCTCCGCCTCCCCTTCCCCTCCCCCTATTTTCCTCCTCCCCTTCTACTTTCCTCCTCTTCCTCTCTTCTTCCATACCAGTTATACCCATTCATCATTTCCTGTGATCATAACAAACTATCCAAACTGAATGGTTTAAAGTAGCAGCAAATTATTCTGTCCTTACTGAAGGGTCAGAAAGCCCTGACTCCTGCAGAGGCTGTGAGGGAGAATTCCAGCTCCTGGAAGCCCTGGGTGGCATTTGACTGTGGCTGCTTCACTACAGGCTCCAAGACCAACCTTCCAGTGCCTTCTATGCCTTGGTCTTCACGTCTCCCTCTTGAGGCAACAATCCAGATTGATCTCATCCTCAAATCCTTAATTTAATCACAACTACAATACCCCTGTTTCCAAAGGAGATCATAATCAGTCTTTTACCATCTGCAATAATACAACTCCATGGTTCACTCCTCCCGCCCTCCTCCGCTCCTCCCCTCTCCATCTTTACCCTCCCTGCATTTTTGAGACAGTGTCTCATGTAGCCCACATTGGTCTTGAACTTGTTATGTAGCAGAGAGAGACCTTGGAATTCTTATTCTCCTGCATGTCCCTCCAGCTGTGTGTTTTGTATTTTAGTTCTTTCTCAGATCATGTCCCTCCAGTTTTGTTCATTCATGCTAAAGGGAATGCACAAATGAGGGGGATACAGATAATCTTTGAGCAATGGAGATTTGTTTTTTCTTATTTTGAGGGTGGTAATGGAGATTTCTTAGGCTTATAATAATTTTTTTGAGAAAGAAGGGTGGCCTTGAACTCAGGGCAATCCTACCTCTGCCTCCCAACTAATGGGATTAAAGGCGCACGCCACCACACCCAGCTCAAAACTGCTGTGGTGAATATGAAGAAAATGAATGCAAGTCTTAGCGGTGAAATAGAATGCTTATAGAAACCAATGGCGTAGGCTGAAACTATGTGTGAACCTCATATCTGTTAAGCATAAAGTGAGGCTAACAATGAATTGTCTCCTAGATTTTTTTTGTTACTGTTGTTTTGAGGTAAGGTCTTACTCTGGTACTCACTCTGTAGTTCCAAGCTGGCCTCTAACTCACAGTGATCCCTCCTACCTCTGCCTCCCAACTGCTGGGACTAAAGGCATGCCCACCATACCCAGCTCCTAGATTATTTTTAGGACTAGTGATAAGATAAATGTGGTATTAATAGAGGATGTAATGGTAAGCATTTAATACATAGTACGTCTTATTTTTCTGGACAATCAGAGTTCATTGTAAATGAAAACCCTAGAAGGTTGTGGTAGAACCATATAATGCAGTAGATATTTCTTCTGTGCAAACCTACAAGGCAGTGTGTGACATGAGCAGTGACAGCTAGGATTGGTGTCAAATGAGGAACGTTTGTAGCCAGTACAGGATGCTAAAACCCTAGGAAGGAAACTGTCTTCCCCTACCTTCCTGCTGAGACAGCAGCCTATGCCTGCCACTCTCATTGTGCCTTTATATTCTGCTGGGGTCATTCAGCTCCTACAATGAATGGTCCTTGGCCAGCAGAACCTGCTGGAAATTCTCGCCCTCCAGTCCCACACAGACCTGTGAATGGGAAACTCAGATCCAGTAAATAGGAACATGTTATTCAGTATTATAGAAACGCACCATTGGCCTTCATGGTTTTAAGATTGTTCCTGAGTTGCAAGTGCAGTTTTAAGATGTGATGGCTACCTGGAGTTCTTTGTCTCTGCTTCCTTGTTGCTGTCTCTGTTCTCGATTCCGTCTTGAAGGCTGGTTGTATGGCTCCTTTATGTCATGATGTGCTGACATCATAGCAACAAGTGGGTCAAAAGCGACGGGGGAAAATACCTTTTTCACAGTCTTTTATTTTTTTTCTTTTGCATTTTGAAATAGAGTCTCATTATGTAGCCCATGTTGGCCTGGAACTCGGGATTCTCTTGCCCCAGCCTCGTGAGTTCTGGGATTATAGCTGTGTGCCACCACTTCCCCACTCCCATTTTTCTTTTCTGTTAATTTTATCATTTGTAGAGTGTACATGTGCATTTTACACTTGTTTGGGAAAGACTATGTTAGAGATATGGAAGAAAAAGGAGGAGCTTTCTAAAGCTTTGTGTGATAGTGCATGCTTTAAACATACTTAAAGCATGTGACCTTTTGAGCATACACCTGTTCTTCAATATCTGTGGAACTTTTGTTCAAGGACACTCATGGATTTTCAAGTCTCATACAGAAAATGGTACAACATTTGCATAGAACCTACACAAATCCTCTTCTATACTAGTCTCTGGATTGCTTATAGTATAAAGTGAATGCTATGGAAATACTCATTTTGTTTAGGGACTAAGGACAAGGGGGAAAGCCTGTACATGTTCAGAACAATAACCCAGCCACACCTCTGAAGCTTGAACCTCCTGGGAGCCCAGTTCCACCAATGTCCACCTGCCTGTGAGGGCTAATGAGGGGAGGACTGGGAGAGAGATCTCCTTGGGTCTGGCTGCAGATGAGTTCTGGGGACCATGCAGATGGAGGTATCGCTCCCCACTTCTCTATCAATGCTCTTTTATCTTTCTTTACCTGCTGTCACTCATCTTGTAACCCACATTCATCTCCCTTCCAGGTAAGCAGGAAATAGTCTCACTACCATTCCACACCCCCTCCCTTCCCCCTGCCACCTACTCAGAGTTGGTGACCTACTCTGGACTCATGTTCCATCTCTCCTGTCTTCCCAGTCTCCTCCTCTGTCTAGCTGTTGCCCAGACCTCACATCCCTACACCCATCTCTCTTCCTACTCTACCCCACCACCTCTGTCCCTTCATTTCCGTATTCTTTCTTCCTCGTCTATCAGGTCTCACCCTCAGTTGTTCTTTCAGTTGACTGTATCATAACAGGAACCCATTTACCTCTTTCTCCATGCCCTCGTTCCCAGGCCACCTCCCCAATGGATGACTATGCTTCAAGGTCCTCCACTTGCCTTGGCTAGAACCTGGGAATTTCCCACCAACCCTTGTAGCTGGTACTGTTGATGCCCAATGGAGCCATAAGTGTGACTGACCACTGGGGTGAGGTGAGCGAGGCTTTTACTGCCTGTGCTTCTGTAAGCAGCACCAATTACTTGGGCTATTGTTAGTGCCCTGTCGAGGTTGAATAGACATTTGTTTGTCTCCCCCAGAAAAGTTCGCACAACACTGTAGCATTGCAATAACTTTGTCACTTCTAGGTATCTTTTTGTAATTGTTTTTTTGCATGCCATGGTCTACTGGTAGAGGTCAAAGGACATCATCAAGTTGTTGTGCTCTATCTTCTGAGACAGGATCTTTTTTTTTTTTTTTTTTTTTTTTTTTGGATTTTTGAGGTAGGGTCTCACTCTGGCCCAGGCTGACAGGGAATTAACTATGTAGTCTCAGGATGACCTCGAACTCATAGCGATCCTCCTACCTCTGCCTCCCGAGTGCTGGGATGAAAGGCGTGCGCCACCACGCCCTGCTTGGGATCTTTTTTTTTTTTTTTTTAAAGCAAGGTCTCACTGTAGCCCAAGCTGACTTGGAACACACTCTATACCCAAGGCTAGCCTCAAGCTTATGGCGATCCTCCTACCGCAGCCTAAGTGCTGGATTTAAAGGAATGTGCCACACTCCCAATGATACTGGGTCTTTTGCCACAGCAGAGGAACTGCCAGACTACATGAACATCAGACTAACTACCCCAAAAGCTTCAGATTCTCTTGGCTTCGTCTCCCATTACCTTAGCCTGTGCCACTTTGCATCTGACTTTACATGGATGCTGGGGAATTGAACCTAGGTGAGCAGGCTTTGTAAACAAGCACCTTTAACCACTGAGCCATATCCCCAGCCTCTCAGTTCTAGGTATCATTTTTTAAAGGAGATAATCATGCACAAGCAAATTCTAATTTTTTAAAAAAGATTTTATTTATTTATAAGCAAGAGAGAGAGAGAGAGAGAGAGAGAGAGAATGGGTGCATCAGGGCCTCTAGCCACTGCCAGTGAACTCCAGGTGCATGAGACACTTTGTGCATCGGGCTTTACGTGGGTACTGGGGACTCTAACCCAGGTCGTTAGGCCTTAACTGCTGAGCTATCTTTCCAGTACCAGACACATTTTTGTTTTGTTTTTGTTTTTCAAGGTAAGGTCTCACTCTAGCCCAGGTTAACCTGGGACTCCCTCTACAGACCCAGGCTGGCTTTGAACTCAAAGTGATCCTCCTACCTCTGCCTTCTGAGATCCCGTGCCTGGGATTAAAGGTGTGTACCACAATGCCTGGCTAGACACATTTTTAAAGCAGACTTTTTTTTTGACAACTTCTTTAATTGTAGACAATATCCTATGGTACTTCCCTCCCTCCCCCCCCCACTTTCCCCTTTGAACCTCCACTCTCCCATCATATCCCCTCCCCATCTCAATCAGACTTTTATTTTGATGTCATGATCTTTTCCTCCTATTATGATGGTCTTGTGTAGGTCGTGTCAGGCACTGTGAGGTCATGGATATCCAGGCCATTTTGTATCTGGAGGAGCACGTTGTAAGGAGTCCTACCCTTCCTTTGGCTCTTACATTCTTTCCGCCCCCTCTTCCACAATGGACCCTGAGCCTTGGAAGGTGTGTTAGAGATGTTTCAGTGCTGAGCATTCCTCTGTCCCTTCTTCTCAGCACCATGGTACCTTCTGAGTTATCCCAAGATTACCACCATCTGAAAAGAGAAGCTTCTCTAACCAAAAGAGAGAGTAGCATTAATATATGGGTATGGGCATTAAGAGAAGTCCTTACTGGGCAGTTTGGTGAGCATAGTATATACATTTAGTCAGACACCAGCAGACATTACACCCTTAGGGCTCATGACTACTCCTGTTGTAGGTTTTCAGTATCAGGGATGTATTTTCTCCCATGGAGTGGGCCGCCAGCCAGTCCAATTAGAGAGCGGTTGGTTTCCCCCATAACAGACATGCCACTATTGCACCCATTGGCTCATTTGGCCTGGCTGGCCAAATTTAAAGCTTGCAGTGTTCACTGTTGAGTATCTTCACTGGTGTTTTCTCTCTCTCCCATTGAACTGCATGCAGCGTAGCTTTTTCCAACTTTCTGTCAGCTGGTCCACATGGAGGAGGCTTTCACCTCAGCTCCAGCAGGATTTCTCAGTGATCTTGCAGCCCAAGTGTGTGGAGTCTTCAGCATTAGGGTCTTACCATCTATTCCTGGTGGGAAAACAAGGGCCTCGACAATGGCCTATAATGTTTTGGGAATATCTGTGACCTCCCCGGCCAACAACTTACCCAAAAGTATCCCATCCCTGGCACTGAAAATTTTCTAGTAACAATCTATGGCTTCTGAGTGTTCCATTGTCCAGAAAAGAAGGTTTCCATATGACTTATTTATATCCTCTTAGATTTTGATTAACCCTCCCTCCACCTTTCCTTTACTCAATCTCTTCCCCCTGACCTCACTTAGGCCTTTTCACCCCCATTAATTTGTTCTTCTACTTATATATATTCAAGGTAGGGTCTCACTCTGGCCGAGGCTGACCTGAAACTTACTATGTAGGCTCAGGGTGGCCTCAGACTCACGGTGATCCTCCTACGTCTGCCTCCCGAGTGCTGGGATTAAAGGCGTGCGCCACCACACCTAGCAAAAGTATGTTTTTAAAAAAGAAAAAAGAGCCAGGAGTGGTGGCGCACGCCTTTAATCCCAGCACTGGGGAGGTAGAGGTAGGAGGATCGCCATGAGTTCGAGGCCACCCTGAGACTGCATAGTGAATTCTAGGTCAGCCTGGGCTAGAGTGAGACCCTACTGCTAAAAAAATTTTTTTCAGCCAGGCATGGTGGTGCACACCTTTAATCCTAGCACTCTGGAGGCAGAGGTGGGAGGATGGCCATGAGTTCAAGGCCATCCTGAGAGTACATAGTGAATTCCATATCAACTTGGGCTAAAGTAAGACCCTACCTCAAAAAAACAAAAACAAAAAAAAACCTTTTGAGTAGCTGGAGAAATGGCTTAGCAGTGAAGGTGCTTGCCTGCAAAGCCTAAGGACCCATGTTCTACTCTCTAGATCCCGTATAAGCCAGACACACAAAGGTGAGGCAAGCACAAGGTCACACGTGCCTACTAGGTGGCACAAGCATCTGGAGTTCAATTGTAGTGGCTGAGGCCCTGGTTCACCAATATTTTCATATTCATTCCTTCATTCTCATTCTCTCTCATTTTTTTTCAGCCACCACACCTTTAATCCCAGCACTCTATAGGCAGAGATAGGAGGATCATTGTGTGTTCACAGCCATCCTGAAACTACATAGTGAATTCCAGGTCAGCCTGGGTTAGAGCGAGACCTTACTTCAAAAAACCAAATGAATATAATTTGTTTACTGGACTGGGGAGAGAGCTCAGTGGTTAAAAGTGCTTGCACATTTGTCTGGAGTTCGTTTCAGTGGCAGGAGGCCCTGGCATGCCCATATACTCTCTGCTTTTCTCTCTCTCTCTCTCTCTCTCTCTCTCTCTCTCTCTCTCTCTCTCTAATATCTAGAGCCCAATACAGTTTCTGGAAGTTAAGGAACTGGTGAGTTGAATTGTTTTTATCTCCCTTCATCTCTGCGTAAAACAGATTTTGCCCTGATTGGGTTTTGTCCCTCTCCCTCTCCACTCCCCACTCTCTACTTGCCACTTTTTCTTTCCTTGTGGCTAGGGGTCAAACCCATTGCTTTGTATGTGCTAGTCAAGTGTTCAACCACTAGAGCTACGTACCTAGACCCTATTCTGTTTCTTTTTTGTTTTCTCGAGGTAGGGTCTCGCTTTGGCCCAGGCTGACCTGGAATTCACTATGTAGTCTCAGGGTGGCCTCAAACTCCTGGCTGTCCTCCTGTGTCTGTCCCCCGAGTGCTGGGATTAAAGGCGTGCACCACCACACCTGGCCTATTCTATATTACTATCTGGAATGATTCATATTTTTAGTGTCTACATGGTACCTGCTGGGAATTGGTTTCAGGACTCTATCCCTACAGCAGTGGAAACTAGAATCCCCAAGTCCTGCATATAAAATGACGTAGTGTGTTCATACAGCCCCCATACAACCTCCTCTACTTTAACTCTTGTCTACATAACATGTCTAATACTGCACATGCTTACAATAAGTGCCATATTAATAGTGTTAACTGCTGCTTAGAGAATCGTGATAAGAAAGGTGTGTTCACATGCTCAACCTGGACGAAACTTGTTCCTCTGGTATATTTTGACCTGGGGTTGATTATATTACCTCATAGGGACCCCAGAAAGGTAAAGGATATAGAGTTAGCAGAAGCCCTTAGGTAGTAACCCCTTTGAGGTTTCAAAACTTCCATTTCATTCTCCCTCCTGGGCCATCAAGTACTATGGGCGCTCTGGAGTCTGAAAGGTTTCCAGGTTACAGTTAAATGAGAAGAAGACATCACAGACCTAAGTCTGCGGCATCCTGGAGTCTGTGACAAGTGGCCCAGCAGAGCAAGTGGGTGCATTTCTTGTCTTCACCGACCCTGCTCTGCTCCGCTCTGTGCTTACACAGCCGTTGTTGCCTCTTGTAGAAAGACATTTGAAAGTTCCTCTTCAGACCAAGCATGCGTACTCCTGTGTGGTGACATGAGGAAGGAGAACTTCTGACCCTTTCAAAGGGGTCAGCTGGGACTTAGTAACTCCTAGCCCTGTCTGGAAGAGGAAGAATGGTGCTGAACATGTAGATGGATTGGCTCGCCCAAGGCCACAGAGAGCTGGGAAGTGGTCCAGAAACTCAAAGAGGGAAGAGTTTCTTTCCAGGGATCTCGTGCTGTGCTACATGTTGGTTGTGTTTGGGGACAGCCTTGTAGCTAACTACCCTACTGATAAGAGAAAATGGATTATCATGGCTTTGATATATCTCTTTGCCAAAATGATAACCTTGTTTTGGCTTTGCCATGTAGAGGGTTCACTTGATAGATAATTCTTTTCCCATCCACTGCTTTCATGGCTCCTCAGAAGGGCCTGGCCGAGAACCTTCAGCACAGCATCTTCTTGGGCTTTGGAAAATGGAGACAGGAACAAAAGGGAATCAAATACACCATAATACCTTAGCAACTGCTGACTAATAACCCTCTGCACAAACCAGCATGGCTGTAAGTGGAACAGTACCCCCAAATTGGTTTGTCACTGGGAGTGGGCTTTTTAAAAAGTGCCCAGCCGGGCGTGATGGCGCATGCCTTTAATCCCAATACTTGGGAGGCAGAGGTAGGAGGATCACCATGAGTTCGAGGCCAGCCTGAGACTACATAGTGAATTCCAGGTCAGCCTGGACTAGAGCGAGACCCTGCCTCGAAAAAAAAAAAAAAAAAAGCCCGGTATCCAGAGCTGAGATTTTGGTGACCATACTGAAGAAGTCTGAATGAGTGGAATTTAAAACTGTAGACAAACATATATTAAGTGTTGGAAGAGGTCACTCCTGAAAGTCATTGGCTTTATAATTTTTTAGACTGTTTCCCAGTAATATTTGAACTAACAAAATAAACTAATTTGGAGGTTTAAAACCAAAGAAAAACAACTATAGGAAGATTGTTTAGCTTCCTCATGAAACCAAATTTACCTTATTTGATGTGGGAGAGTACTGTAGTCTTTTTCTTCATTAGTGACCAATAGATGTAATGTTGTTTAATAATTCATGTAATAAACTTTTAAAAATTATTTAGTGTGTGTGTGTGGCTGTGCACATGCGTGTGCACCAGGACCTCTTGCCTTTGTACAAACTAACACCAGACATTTGTGTACTTTTTGTATCCAGCTTATGTGGGCAGCTTGGGAATTGAACCTAGGCTGGCAGGTTTTGCAAGCGAGTACCTTTACCCGCAGAGGAGGCGTTTCCCAAACCGGCATGTAAATCTTTTGGTTTTCCAAAGTAGGGTCTTACTCTAGTTCAGGCTGACCTGGAATTCACTATGTAGTCTCAGGGTGGCCTCAAACGCTCGGCTATCCTCCTACCTCTGCCTCCCAAGTACTGAGATAAAAGGCACGCGCCACCATGCCTGGCCTGTTTTTGTTTTTTTGAGGATGTAGGGCCTCACTCTATCCCAGGCTAACCTGGAACTCACTCTAGGGCAGGCTAGCCTTGAATGAACTCATGGTGATCCTCCTACCTCAGCTACCCTAGTGCTGGGATTACAAGAGTGAGCCCCCACATGTGGCTAGTAAATGTTTTATTTAAAATTTATATTAGGACTGGAGAAATGGCCTAGCAGTTAAGGCATTTGCCTGCAAAGCCAAAGGACCTCGGTTTGATTCCCCAGTACCCACATAAGCCAGATGCACAAGGGAGCACATGCATCTGGAGTTCATTTGCAGTGGCTGGAGGCCCTGACACACCCATTCTCTCCTTCCCTCTCTGTCTACCTCTTTCTCTCTTGCTCTCTCAAATAAATTTTAAAAATTAAAAAAATAAAATACATATTATTTCAGAGAGAGAGAGAGAGCACCAGAGAACATCAGGGCCTTTTGTTTGCCACTGCAAACAAACCCAGATACATGTGCCGTTTTGTGCATCTGGCATTGCATGGTTATTGGGGAATTGAACCCTAGCCAGCAGGCTTTACAAACAGGTGCCTTTAAGCACTGAGCAGTCTCTTTAGCTCCCAGCTAGTAAATGTTAAACTAAAGATGGTTTGAAAATAGCCCCTCACTGTAGTTACTTGAGCCTACCATGCAAGATAAGAAAGGGTTATAGTTAATTGATACAGAGGTCAACCCTCCTAATTCTGAGTAGCCATAGATAACAAGGGATCATCCAGATTGGCCATTGAGTTAAACTTGCAGGTTGGGCAGGTCTCATCTAGAGACAGTTTGGGGATCATAATCAGGGGAGAGGTGCACTGACACTGGAGTGGGAAAAGAATAGAAATATTGCTGTTGCTAAATGTCCTACAGCATACTGGACAGTTCCACATGCAAAGAATGTCCCCATCACTCCCCCAGGACATGCCAGAAGCACATGACTTTCTACATATGACAGAGGTCTCTTCAGATGTTGTGTAATGCCCCTTCCCCATCCCCCAGTGAGCATAATCACCCTGAGTTGGAAACTATCACCCTCAACTCCTAGGCTGTGAAATTAGCTATTACTTCAGTTCTTCTGACTGAGCTCAGGTGAGTTAAGTGATGTTTTGAACAACCCTGCTTTTGTGTAGGGGTAAAACTCCAATCCTGCAGTCTCTCCTTCCTCCCATGAAATCCTACCATACATTGCTGTGACAACAGAACTGATATCAACAACTTAAAAGGGACATATTTGTTTTCACTCATGGTTGAATAGGTTTTGGTCTGTGGTTGGCTTGCTCCATTGCTTTAGGCCTTAAAGGGTGAGTGAGAGAGAGGAGAGTTGTGTTTTGGTTATTGGAAATGGACCAGTTAAGACCCAAGGTAGCCTTTCTGAGTCATTTATTTTAAAAAATATTTTCATTTATTTATTTTCAGGAGGGAGAGAGAGAGGAGGAGGAGGATGAGGGAGGGAGGGAGGGAGGGAGAGAGAGAGATGTATATGTTCACATGACATACATATGTCCAACCCAAGTACAGGGAAGTGATACAGTATTGAAGGTCTCTTTGTATTTCCTCCAGCCTTTCTGAAGAAGACCCAGGAATGGGCTGGGGGACAGTGGTTCCCTGTAATTTCACCACTGTCTAGAGTATCAAGTCAGAAGTAATTAGGCTGACACTATACATTATTGACATTTGTTCTCAAATATTCATAAGTTTAAAAAAAGCTGTAATGAGACTATTCAGCCAGGAAGAAAGCTGAGTCCTAAGTGAGTGAAAGACTTGGAGTAAAACAACTGAGAAATGACTCAGCACCCATAGACAAGAAGAACATGTGCTTAACCTAAAATCCCAGCACTCAGGACATGGAGACAGGAGGATGGAGAGTTCGAGGCCAGCCTGGGATGTATAGTGAGACCCTGTCTCCAACACCCATGTGCACATGCACTTTAAGCATGTTTCTGTACCATTTGTAAAGTAGAGGAAAATGAGCTGTGTGGAAACAATTTAGGAGAAGTGGTAGGGATTGAGAGAACCTTCTGCTTAAGCCATGGGTGCTCTTCTCTGCCTTTTTTTTTTTTTTTTCCAAAATAGGGTTTCACTCTAGCCCAGGCTGACCTGAATTCACTGTGTAGTCTCAGGGTGGCCTCCAGCTCAAGGTGATCCTCCTACCTCTACCCTCCCGAGTGCTGGGATTAAAGGTATGCAGTACTACACCCGGCTTGTCTGCTTTATTTTATTAATTATTTTAGTTTTTGCATTGTTAAGAATGAACCCCAGAGCCCCATGTGTGTTTGGCAAGCCCTTAACTATTGGTCTCCAACCCCAACTTCTCTGCTTTACTTTAGAGTGTGAGATTAGTGATCTGTAAAAAAGGGAGAAGTTATTTATAACCCTGTGAGATGCCTGCCTTCCTCCTCTATGCAATTCTGCAAGCGATTTTCCTCCCAAAGATAGTAATTTTGAATAGCCTTGAATGCCCACTCATCTTGCAGTCCTTCGACCCACACACATGCTCAACTTCCCACTGTCCGGAATATATTCTAAGTGCCAAGAGACCCTGGCATGGATAGAATACTTTCTAAAAGGAAGAAAGGTGCATGGAATCCCTACAATATATTGACAGTGTTTCGATCCAGCCATCTTCAAGTCAAGTACGGCCTTCAGGAGTGCTATTGACAACATAGCTGTTGGCATGGGCTGGCTCCTGGGAGTGAATGTTCTGACAGTTTACTGATGACCAAACCCAAGAAAGGAATGGGAAGGCAGCCTTCACATCTGTCTTTAATGTTGCGCAGGGCAGTGCTTCTCAAAGCTTGTAATGGTGCTACAACCCAGTAAACCCATCAAATTTGAAAATAATGTTATAAAGGCAAAAACACATTTAATCCTCCTGGCCTACCTAATATCATAGCCAGTTGTCCTAGTCTATTTGGACTGCTGTCACAAAATTCCGTAGTTTAAGCAATAGATATTTCTTTCTCAAGTTCTGGAGGTTGGAAGTCCAAGGTCAAGGTGTAGTAGATCCTGTGACTGGTGAGGTCCACTTCCTGGTTCATAGATGGGACCTCACATGGAAGAAGGGGTAAGGAACTCTGATGTGTCTTTGATAAGGACATTCATGCCATCCGTTATCTTAAAAAACAGATATTTCTGTCTCATAGTTTTGGAGGCTGGAAGGCCTGGGCCCAGATGTGGTAGATGGAGTGTCCTGTGAGGGCTGCTTTCTGATCCACAGGGCGCCTTCTTGCTGTGTCCTCACATGGTGGGAGGGACAGGGAGCGCTCTAGGGTCTCTATTATAAGGACACTCATCCCATCCATGAGACGTGACTTCATTAGCACCCTGTCTCCCGACACCATCACATTGGGGGTGAGGGACACAAATATTCAGACCATGGCACAGGAGTTCACATCTTGGAAAAAATACCATTAAGAAGGGCACTTTCAAAGCCGGGCGTGGTGGCGCATGCCTTTAATCCCAGCACTTGGGAGGCAGAGGTAGGAGGATCGCCATGAGTTCAAGGCCACCCTGAGACTACATAGTTAATTCCAGGTTAGCCTGGATCAGCGTGAGATCCTACCTCGAAAAACAAAAACAAAAACAAAAAAAAAAAAAAAAAAAGAAGGGCACTTTCTTTCTTTATAGGAGGAAAGTGTTCATGTCTCTCCTTAGGTCATATCAGTGAATCCTTCTTTATTTTTTTTTTTTGGTTTTTTGAGGTAGGGTCTCACTCTAGCTCAGGCTGACCTGGAAGTTACTATGTATTCTCAGGGTGGCCTTGAACTCACAGTGATCCTCCTACCTCTGCCTCCCAAGTGCTGGGATTAAAGGCGTGCGCCACCACGCCCAGCTAATGAACCCTTTTGAAACACTTGTGTTATAAAACACTTATGAAGCAAATAAGGTTGTCAGCTGCCTGTTGGGTGCCTAGCCCCGTGGCTATTGGCCGGCTTCCTCCCTCCCTTACTCCCTCCCTCCCTCCCTCCCTCCCTCCCTCCCTCCTCCCTTCCTCCCTTCCTCCCTTCTTCCCTTCCTTCCTTCCTTCCTGGATCTCATTCTAGCCCTGGTTGACCTGAAACTAACTCTGTAGCCCAGCAATCCTTCTACTTCAGCCTCCTGAGCACTGGGATTAAAGGCATGTGCCACCACACCTGGCCCCATGCTATTTCATATGGTGTTATTATTACATTATATCTGGGTTTATGTCAGTGCAGCCAACCTAGAGTTGGTAGTGTTGTCTATCAGTCACTGTGCTGTACCTAGGATGCAGAATGATAAATGAAACATGTGGTTTCTTACCCTGATTGGGTGGCACTGGCTGGGACACAGACTCCGCCCTCAGTGCAAACCCGGTGAAATTAATCACTGTCCAGACCTCGTGTCTCTCAAGCTGCAAGGCCCGAGGGCCTGAAGGACCACATCAACTTCATAAGGTAAGGTGGAGTTTTATCCAGAGCTTTTCAAAGCAAAGGAGCTTCCTGGAGAACAAACAAACAGGCCAGGACGCGCGGCCTTGATTGCAAGTGCTCTGAGGGCTAATGGAGTTTCTGTTGCATGGAAAATGATGACATGAATAAGTCAGTGTCTTGGTGCATTACTTTTGGGCAGCATAGGGTGCAACCAAGTCTCTGGGGTAAACATGCACACAGAGGCCAAGGCAGAAATCGGAGGTGAGGTGGGAGAGTAGCCCCCCTTCTACCAGCACCATTGTCTTTCACCAGCTAATTGTGTCTTCAGGGAGGGATTCTTGTCACATGTGTTCCCTATAGAGGTATGCGTGTGTGTACACGTTCATATCTATGCACAACCTGCGTGCTTATTGAAAGGGCTAGAGGAGGATGTGGGGTGTGATCTTCTGTCAGACTTGAACCTTTTTCTTAAGTCAGGGTCTCCCACCGAACCTGGAGCTTACGTTTTCAGTTCGACTGGCTGACCGAGCGAGGAGCCCAGTGATCCTCTTGTCTCTTCCGCACGCACCACGCACGCACGCACGCACGCACGCACGCACGCACGCAGCCACACTTGGTTTTTTATGTGGATGCTGGGCATCAAGCTCAGCTCCTCATGTTGGCACAGCAAACCCTCTTACCTGCGGAACTACCTCTCCGCCTCCCCGCATGTTCGTGTGTTTGTAGACATTATGGGTCATTCCTCAGGAGTGCCATTCCTCCCTTTGAGCCAGGGTCTCTCACTGGCCTGGAGCTTGCCGATTAGGCTAGACTAGGTGGCCAGGGAGCCCCATGGATCTAAACATGCAAGCATTCGGATTCCATGTGCACACTACCACACTCAACATTTTTACGTAGGTACTGGGCATTTTGAACTCGGGTCCTCATGCTTGTGAAGCAAGCACTTTACAGACTAAGCTATCTCCTCAGCCCCTAATTGTGGACCCTGACAGCTTCCCTCTTCACTTCTCACCAGCACATGGAGGGAGACTCTGGAGGCCTACTGCTAAGCTTATGTAACAGCAAGGACGGTGTAGCAGACAGCTTCAGGTTCGGCTGAGATGAACTTCCAGACCAGGCACAGTTATGGAGGAAGGGATATTATTTATTGAAGCTTACAGATCCAGGGGAAGTTCCATAATGGCAGGAGAAGTGGCCTGCTCTCCACAGGCAAGAGAGAGAAAGCCAAGCCAGCCACACAGCACACAGAGCAAAACTACAGTCAAGCCACAGCACTCTTCAGGAACTCCTATTAGGCACACTTTGAATATCTTTACAATGGAATCTCAAACCCACCACCACACCTTAAGACCAGCCCCCAGTGACATTGCCTCTAGCAAGGTGATTGCAGATGCAAACTATAACTAATAAAACACTGAATATATTGGGGGACATATATTCAAACTACCACAGACGGTTAAGATGGAAATCCATCAGTTAAGCTGTTTTCTACCTACAGATTCCTGGCAAGAGTGTTCTTGAAGCTTACTTTGTCTGTGGTTGTTTTATTGCTAGAGTTACGGTCACAAAAGGGCACAGACTACAATAGGTTAGAACATAGTAAGCATTATCGGGCTGTAGAGGTGGCCTAGTTAAGGTGCTTGCCTGAGAAGCCTAAGGACCCATGTTGGATTCTCCAGGTCCCATGTAAGGCAGATACACAAAGTGACACAAATGCATAAAGTCTCACATGCGTCTAAGGGGGTGCACATGTCTGAAGTTTGACTGTAGTGGCTGGAGGCCCTGGCACACCAATTCTCTATCATTCTCATTAAAAAGGCCAGTCTGTTGGACTTGCCTCAAAAAAAAAAGAAGAGGAGGAAGAAGAAGAAGAAGAGGAAGAAGAAGAAGAAGAAGAGGAAGAAGAAGAAGAAGAAGAAGAAGAAGAAGAAGAAGAGGAGGAGGAGGAGGAGGAGGAGGAGGAGGAGGAGGAGGAGGAGGAGGAGGAGGAGAAGAAGAAGAAGAAAAAGAAGAAGAAGAAGAAAAGAAGAAGAAGAAGAAGAAGAGGAAGAAAAGAAGAAGAAGAGGAAGAAGGAAAAGAAGAAGAAGAAGAGAAGAAAAGAAGAAGAAGAAGAGAAGAAGAAGAAGAAGAAAAGAAGAAGAAGGAGAAAAGAAGAAAAGAAAAAAGAAGAAGAAAAAGAAGAAGAAGAAGAAGAAGAAGAAAAGAAGAAGAAGAAGAAGAAGAAAAGAAGAAGAAGAAGAAGAAAAGAAGAAGAAGAAAAGAAGAAGAAGAAGAAGAAAAGAAGAAGAAGAAGAAGCATTGTCACCAAGTTCTGGAGGCCAGACGGTTCACATCGAGATGTCTGTGGGGCCATGTTGCCTTTGATGCCTGTCGTAGTCAGCGTCAAATTGTTGGGATGAACCTCCAAACCAGACACGGTTTATGGGATGAAGGGGGGACACCCATTCAAACTATCCCAGATTCCTCTAGGGTGGGCTTTCTTACCTCTACTTACACTGGTTGTTTTTGGCATTCCTTGGCTTGTAGAAGCACCACTCCAACCTTGTCTCTGTTGTCCTGTGACCTTCTTCCTAGGGTTGCCTGTCTTTTGTGGTCATCTTCTTAAAAGGGCACAAGCATCTAGCATTCATTCATTTGCAGTGGCAAGAGACATTGACACTTACACACACACACACACACACACACACACACACACACACATACAATTTTTAAAAAGATAGTAGTGTTAGATGTCCACCTCCCAAGTGCTAGTATTACAGTATAGTACAGTACAGTATGCCCAGCTTAATCTAATTCTATCTACGATGGTTATATTTTGAAACAAGGTCACATTCGGAGGGGCTGTAGATTAGGACTTTACCATGTTATTTTGGGAGACCCAGTTCAACCTGTAACAGCAGTAATTCCCCACTCATCCTCCCCCGTCCTCCTTGTACCTGTCTGTGCTGTATTGCATCTTAGTGGGCACATGGCCATGTCACTGTGGCTGTTGGACATTTTTGTAGAGCAGCCAAAGAAATCCGTTGCAGGTCCCATTCTTTGTCTTTAATATAGTGAACATGTAAACAGAGAAAGTTAAGCTCCAAGTGAAATGTTCCCTAAAAGGTCACTGGAGATGCTGTTCTTTACACTCGAGAGTGGTAGTCACACAGCAGCGTGTGCAAAGCCAAACTCAGAAGCTGGAATCGAGTTTAACGTGGCCCCACCCTTTCACCAGTGTTCTGTAGAGTCTTCCTGAGGGAAGGGCAGCTTGTCAGTCAGTGAGTTACAAATTGATCTGTACTGTTGGATGTTGTTTCTTCCTCAGGTGAGGACCTGAAAGGTTGGACACTGGATTCGAAGGCATTTCTTAGAAATCTTTCACAGTTATGTGCACAAGGTGGGCTTTGGTCTGGACACCTAAGTTAGTCCCATCCTGCATCCCATCCAGAAGGCTTAACAGGAAGATTGTAGTGAGTGATAGGTGTGGGCCCCGTACCTGTTTGCCTCCACCCCCTGGAATACTCTGGTCTCACCATGGAACCTGTGTTCTGCCAAGCCCATAGCTACCCATGGGAGCCTCTGGCTGCTAGCTTGGAACTCATTGCTTTCGCTCTTCTAGCATGGGCACAGGAGACACATTTAACCTTGAGGTTTTGTTTGCTGGACTCTAAAGGCCTTTCTAGAGTCTTGTACAGTTTTTCTCAGTGATGAGTAATATGAGTCTTGGGTGCAGAGTGCAACATATGTCAAGACTCTTGTCTCTTTTCAGGGAAATATACTGTACATACATAGCATCCACTGGGAAATGCTGCATGCTTAGAAGTCTCCCAGCACCATAGGTGAGGTCTTGACCTTGAAGTTTCCTCTCACAGGTGTTGGCTTCAAATGTAAACAGGAGATTACTGGGTGCCATGTCACTGAATTTAGCCCTTGTGCAACAGACTTGGGGCCCTGGAGAATGAACTTCTAGTAGCAGTTAAGGGCGAGGACTACATCTTGCATCATGATTAGAATCCTCCAAGAAGGTCCTGCTTCCTAATGAGAGCCCCAGGTAATGAGCTTGTATGCAGCTGTTCACTGCACTGATTTCTGAAGATCATGTTGGATCACAAACAAGCTAACCAAACCGCCTGGAATGAATTGTGCTTGGTAGGAAAAGCCTCAATTCTGTTTCGTGTGATAACTTAAGTTGCTCACAGCCACAAAGACATGTTTTCTTTCAAGAAGTACGCCCTTCTGCTCTCCTGCAAACTGTGGAACAGTTTCTTGCATCTTTATGTCAGGAGTTTACTAAAAATAGCTTGGCATATTGGTGCATGCCTGTGATCCCAGCATTCAGGAGGCTGAGGCAGGAGGATTTTGAGTTTGAGGCCAGCCTGGACTACAAACAAAACAAGAATTATTAAAATTAACTAGTAGAATTTAGGATTGACTGTGTAGCAAATCAAGAACTTGAAGCAGGCCCTTTTCTTCTGATCTAATTTTTTTTTAAATATCTTTTATATCATTTGAATATAGAAATTCTTCCCAGAAAAGAACAAATTATTCCCTGGGGATTTAGAAATAATGCTTATTTCCATCAGTCTGGCTTCTGGTTTCTAAGGCTCTGAATCTGGAGGTATATAAATAGCTTATCACACTCAGATGGTACCAAATGGAAACTTCTTTATGGGGCAAGATGTGTCTGTTCAGTTGGCTAGGTCTTTTGTTTGTTTTTGTTTGCATACTCACTTGAAGGCAAACCAATGGAATTTAATAATACTGCTAGACGTGCCATGTATTCTGTGAATGTGTTACAGTTTAACCCCTGCATAAGTTGCTTACTGTTTGCTATGTGACAAAGGACCCCCAAACTCAGTAGGTGATTGATGCCCTCGCATAGGTCCTGCCACCCAGGAGTCTAGGGACAGCTCATCTCTGCCAGCTAATGCTGCCTCGGGGTCCCAGTCATGATATCAGCCTGGACTATGATCTTGGGAAGCTGTACTTGGGCTTTCCAAACTCACTCCACAGGTAGCCACGGAGTTACATCTTTTTAAAAAATATATATTTGGGGGCTGGAGAGATGGCTTAGCGGTTAAGGTGTTTGCCTGCAAAGCCAGATGCACAAGGGGGCACAAGCATCTGGAGTTCGTTTGCAGTGGCTAGAGGCCCTGGCGTGCCCATTCTCTCTCTCTCTCTCTGCCTCTCTCTCAAATGAATAAATAAATAAAATACATTTATTTACTTATTTATTTATTTATTCATTTGAGAGATAAATTATATATATATATATATATATATATTTGTTTGAGAGCAAGAGAGAAAGAGGAAGATAGAGAAAATGGGCACTTTGGGCCTCTAGCCATTGCAATCAAACTTTAGATGCATGTTACCTTGTGCATCTGGCTTGTGTGGGTACTGGGGAATCGAACCTGGGTCCTTAGGCTTTGCAGGCAAGCACCTTAACCACTCAACCATCTCTCTAGCCCCCTGGATTTATATCATAATTACAGAAGTAACACACCACCACGTTTATCATGTTCCTGGCTAGCTTGATGAATGTAGCCTGGTTTCTACTAGAGCGTGAGTTCCTGGAGGCATGGCCAATGGGACCATGAGCAGTCTATAACATCGGCCTTTGCTTTTTTACACCAATAAATTAGTATCATAGTTAGAGAATCACTTTGAATCTGTAGTTATTGTCAGAAAATGCTGGCAAAGTTCAACCATCTCCCTTGATCCACAGTAGACACCTTTTAAGATGTACTTGATGCCTAAAACCTTGGATGCTACTGAATGCTCTGTATATGATGTTTTTCCATATACATACACATATGTGATAAAGCAACTGATGACTTCTTTTGGTATATCCAAATTGCCAGTGTCAGTATTCTTAAAAGTTCTCTTAGCATTGTAATACCATGACTCATAGCATGGGACAGCACAAGAATTTATCACACTGTTCAGGACACATACAGTTTTAAACTTGTTTATTTCTGTAATCTTCTAGAGGAATTTATTTATTTTTGGGTTTTCAAGGTGGGATCTTGCTCTAGCCCAGGCTGACCTGGAATTGACTATGCAGTCTGTGGCAGACAGCTTCAGGTTCACTGAGATGAACTTCCAGACCAGGCACAGTTATGGAGGAAGGGATATTATTTATTGAAGCTTACAGATCCAGGGAAGTTCCATAATGGCAGGAGAAGTGGCCTGCCTCACAGGACCAGGCAAGAGAGAGAAAAACCAACCAGCCACCACAGCACACTGAGCAAGCTACAGCCCAAAAGCCACAGCACACTTCAGGAACTCCTATTAGGCACACTTTGCATATCTTTACAATGGAATCTCAAACCATCACCACAACTTAAAACCGGCCCCCAGTGGCATTGCCTCTAGCAAGGTGATTACAGATGCAAACTATAAACTAATAAAACACTGAATATATTGGGGGTCAAATATTCAAACTACCACACAGTCTCAGGCAGACCTTAAACTCATAGCGATCCTCCCACCTTAGCCTCCCCAGTGCTAGAATTAAAAGCAAGTGCCACCACACCAAGCCTATCAGATATTTTTAGGTTGCCATTGACTTAGGGAACTGAAACTAATGGAAAAAGAGTCTTTTGCATTGATTTATTTAACCATGTCTGTGGTCTAACCTGTAGAGCTGTAAGGGGCCACATAAAAAGGTGGTCCCCTAGTCAGATGAGGTAGCACACACACCTTGTAATCCCAGCACTCATGAGGCTGACAGGAGATCAGGAGTTCTAGGCCAACCTGGCTACATACCCAAACCCTGTCTCAAAACAAGCAAGCGAGGAAAGATGGCACACACCTGTAATTCTAGCTCACTCTGGAGGCAGAGGCAGGATGATTAGGAGTTCAAGTTCTTGGCTACACAGTGATTTTTTTTTAAGGCCAGCCTGAGTTATGTGAGACCCTATCTCAAAAAAACAGAAGCAATAGAAAGTTGAATGAGGGGGAAAACGCCTCTGCCTTGACTATATAGCAGTCTTTTGATAAGAAGGTATTATGGCCGGGCGTGGTGGCACACGCCTTTAATCTCAGCACTCGGGAGGCAGAGGTGGGAAGATCACCATGAATTCAAGGCCACCCTGAGACTACACAGTGAATTCCAGGTCAGCCTGAGCTAGAGTGAGACCCTACATCCAAAAAAAAAAATATTATGTACTTGTCTTGCACTGTTACTTGTATTCTTGAACAGGAAAATACTTTCCTATCGAATCAATGAAACCACTATTCAGCCCCTAATGGGTGAGCATGCTCAGCTCCCCTCACTGCTATAAATTCACATCCACCTTCCAAGTAATTTCAAACTCGCTATTGTTTTTCTGTGTGTGCTTCTATAACCCAAGGCATTTAGGAAATGTTGGCCCTGTTTGTTTATTTTTTGAGGTAGGGTCTCGCTCTAGCCCAGGCTGGCATACACATAGATGTTCTTTCTAATTTTTTGTTGTTGTTGTTTTGCAAGGTAGGGTCTCACTCTGGTCCAGGCTGACCTGGAATTAACTATGTAGTCTCAGGGTGCCCTCGAACTCTCGGTGGTGATCCTCCTACCTCTGCCTCCTGAGTGCTGGGATTAAAGGCGTGCACCACCACACCCGGCCTTTCTAATTTTTTAATTATTAACTATATTTCAGACTTTTTCAGAGCCCACCCATTTTTCCATGAAAGTCCTTTTTCAGTCCCTGGACTCTGTCTGGGACACCATATTACAGTGAGTCCTCATGTCTTCTTCTCCTCTGGACTCAGATAGGTTTTCAGACTGGGCTTTCACTCGGTGACCTTGACAGTTTTCAAGAGGTCTGCTCATGTTTTGTAGACTGTCCCTCAGTGTATTTGGGAGAGCCCCTCCTGTCGAGGGTGTGTACAGTCAACATGACATGCTGTTGATACTCACTTCTTCAGTTGGCTAAGCTTGTGGGTACTAAATTTATACACAATGATGTTAATAGTTCTTTCTTCCTTTTTATAAACTGTTCTTTCAAATTCCTCACTGGTGATGGGAGAGTGTGTGTGTGAAGCTGTACTCTTTAGAGGTGATTTGGTCATGTTTTACATAAAAATATATCAACTTAGATTTTCTTGGTTCACTCTACAATGTTGACCTCTTTGTAATGGACTAACCATTAAAGGAGTTTGTGAAAGCATTTCCATGTAGAATCCATGGAGAATTGCATTCTCTTTCCTTAAGTCTCTTGGTATTCACCAACCCTATATCCAAGATGACCTTACATTTCAGCCTGGCAGCAAATGAACTTCATTGGGAAAAATTATTCATATGTGTCCACACTTGCATGTGCAAGCTCACGTGTGTGCACACACACACAAGTTTCTAGCTTATCAGTTTTTTGAAATATTTCATTTTCTTAAAAAGCATGAACCTGTTTGGAGTCGGTCAGCAGGGGTTCTCTGCTCAGTCCTAGGGAGCCAGCTCTAGGCCTGGGGCTGCCACAAAGGAAGGACAACCCAGCCCCAGACACGGGGACAGCCGTCAGCCCCTCGTTAGAAGAACAAGCTTCAATTAATTCAGCAAAAAGGTTAAGCATGTTTCTGTCTCCTTTGAGTATTTTTAGAAGCAACAAATACCAACCATAAATATTTAATGCTGTGTTTATAGACTTCAGCATCATAAAAGTTAAAAAGGTGACCACGAGAGAGCTACAGAGCTTGGGGAGAAAATGTCCCAGCACCTCACCATGTGTGAGGATACCATCTTCAACATGCCTTGGGGAAAAGCAAGAAGGCAAATGGCTGTCATTTTAAGAATCTCCAGAGAAAGCATTAGTAATTAATTATCCTTTTGTTGTGAGGGTCTTCAGGACTCCTGAGTGTAAAAAAGAATGTTGTATAAGCAATTTGGAAAGTAGAATTGAGCATGCCGAGAAGCACTGATAAACCCACCCAGAGATGCACCCCACCAGCATTGGTGTCTTTGTTTCTGTTGTGTGTGACCTACCATAGATCTGGCTTGGAGTGGGTGTCATCTTGCTGAGCGTACTGACTGCCTTGCACCAGCTACCTCCACAAAATGCAAGTGTGTGGACATCTCTCCTGTCAAATGTGTGTTCTGTAGCTCATTCAACACGTGTGGTTGCGGATGTAGATTGATTTCTTTTTCTGCTTTAGGGTACATTGCTAGAAATAGAAGTATAGGACTCTTGAGACCGATTACCAGATTGCTTTCCTCAAAGGTTCAGTGAGTGGTATTACAAGGAGGAGAGATGGGTGGGGGTGGGGGGGGAGTGAAGACTGCTCAGATAGCTCACATGTTCACAATTACCTGGGCCACACATGCATGGCATTCTTTGTAGGGGTTTTTCAACTTTTTGCATTTCTTTGATTTTTAGTGAGGTGAAATCTTTTTAGTCAACCTAGCATTTCTTTTCCTGGGAATTAGACATGAGCCACTTTAAAGGGGGCCTCTCAGTTTCCTTCAACTGTAATTGTTTTTAAGGATTACAGTATTAGAATTTCACCGCCATGCACCATTTCTGACATTTGCTGGTACGTTCAGTCTTCAGACTTGAGCCAAATGCTGAGTCTACGTTAGAGCTGCATATTAAACAAGAGCTAAATGGAGAACACATTAGCAAACTAATGTGCTAAGATTAGACACATACATGTCACTATTAACTATGGCAACCCTTTTCTTAAAGGTCGCCATTGTATACCACTATTCAGATTGCTTGTTTGGGACAGCTGATGTGTTTGGATTCCCAAGAATTGCTCATCTCTTCCTTCCTAGTATAGTGATCACAAGATAGTGTTTTTGTAGAATGACCGTTGTGCAAGATGCAAAGTTTCTTAGGTTGGTCAATAAAAGATCGTCTGTTCAAATGATACTTAGGAATTGGCAAGCTCACCAGCTTGTTGCTGCTTGTTATTAGCCAAAGTTAAGCGTTTCCTGAGAACCGTGTGTGTGTGTGTGTGTGTGAGAGAGAGAGAGAGAGAGAGAGAGAGAGAGAGAGAGAGAGAGAGAGAGAGAGAAAGAGACAGACAGACAGACATATGTTTGTATATACATGAGTTAATCGAGTATCTGTGGTGTGGGAAGCTGTATGCTGTCTTTGAAGGGCTGATCTATCTTGTACTCAGGACATGGGGAGAAGTGCTTGTTTTCCATTTCTCTGAGGTCACGATTCAAGCGTTTTGCATCAGTCACCACAATATCTCTTTATTGCTTGGTGACATCACGCCTTTAAAAAGCTTACCTAATGTCTGTTCCAGCTCTTTCCTGAACACTGTCTGCTTTAAGTCCAATTACTTCTACTTTTTTTCTCCAAAGAAAGCTTTTCAAATTTTAAAATGAAACAGAAGAAAGGAGAGGTGAATGAACAGTGACTCAGAAATTACTGCTGGATTGTGCTGATCATTTCGAGATAGAATGAGTATATCTTGCAGCATAGAAGATTTGACTTCTTGAAGATGTTTGTATGTTTTTGCTCAAACGTACACTGAATTAGCAAGCCAGGCTTCAAATAAATTGCTTCCTGCCAGGTTCAATAAATGGAGCAAAGATAAGGAGGTATGGTTTAAGATTCTCTTTCTGTAGGAAAGAAAACAAGTTTTTATGGTGCTACCATGTGCAGAAGGCATAGAAATTGGGCAGCTCTCACTCCCTCTTCCAGAAAGTGTCCCCAGATGGATGACAGTGACTTTGAAGTCACCTAGGTAGGCCATGTATGTGTGCCCACTTCCAAAGACAAACAGCTTGTGTTCTGTCCACCCAAACAAATCTAAAAGCAAGTCTCCCTCTTCATGCTTTGTAACTTTCACCCCACAAAGCAAAACTCACACCTCATGTGGTCTTTAGTTAGTTCAAAGCCGGTCTTCCCTTGAAGGTTGTATTCCCCTTCCTGGCACAGGAGCCACAGAGTATTGGGTTTATCACAATGGATTAAATGCAGTTGCCCAGTGCTAGCTGCCTAAGCATCTGTAGGCGTCCATTCCCCTGTGCTTTTAAAGGGCAGGGTATGATTAAATTTGAATGGGACACCCAAAGATGTAAGGGACAGGATGTTGTAAACAAAAGGAAACGTCTCTGGTACTTGTTAGGGTGGGTGTAGTTTGTATTATATAAGTATTATGATGAAGGATCATACTGTACAGGCAAGGGAAGCTTAGCCAGGTGGGGTCCTTGTCCATTGAAATGTATCGAAGGACCTACGATGCAAAGTGGCCTTGTCATTCTTAACCACAGCTCCCAGCTGGGCCTTGATCCAGTGTCTTTGGGAACTATAATAATTTATTATGTTTAACTTCCAACAGGGAAAACTCTCCTTAATTTTTCCTAGAAAAGACTTGTCTTCTGCCAGAGCAATGTACAATTACTAAGCTGTTTCAAACTGGTCAAGGACTGAGAATGATGTTATGGGCATGGAACTAAAAAAAAAAATCTGTGTCACATACAATGAAGAGAGTAATTACATAGCCTTAAGAAAATGTTAATTGCCTCTTCATCTTCCACTGAGAATCACATTTCAGAGCCATAGTCACCATGAAGTCTCTAGGCTTGCTGCACCCAGCATGAATGGGAAGCAAGCGACAAATGGACAGTAAAAAGAAAGAAATTTATATCCTAACATCTATTTGACTGTATAGTAAATGAATACTGCCATATCCTCAAACAATCCTTGTTTTAAGAATTATTCATGAGGCAGTATAAGGGTTTTGAGGGGAACTTAGGGATTATGGAAAATATGGTGATGATTTGGTTATGATTAGAAACTCTCAGGATCCAGTGAGTATTTGAAAGTAGGCAAATCAACTCATAGTACAGAAACGATTTCTTCAAGTGGAAAGTTACTCTATTTTTAAGAAGAGGTAGTATTAAACTGGGACACATTTGTGGTTATTAATGGATTTGGAATTGGTCCAGGAAAAAATGTTGTAGGTATATAATTTAAAAATTTGTATGTAGACCAAGTAAAGAGGAATTTCCTGTCTTGTATTCTTCCATTCTACAGACTACAATGAAAGAATTTCAGTTGATACTAACTCGTGGTGTCCATATTGACCTGTGCTGTCCCCATAGTGGCCACTATGAGTCCTCAAATGTGGCTAGTGTCTCCCAGGAACAAACTGTGAAATTCTGCTCCCTTTAAATTATTTTCAAATAGCTGGGGACTTGGAATGTAAAGTACTTGCCCCTCAAGCATGAGGACTTGAGTTCAATCACCAGTACCCACGTAAAAACACTGGGCATGGTGTCGCATGCCTGTAATCA
This sequence comes from Orientallactaga sibirica, assembly GCA_036365145.1. Lineage (NCBI taxonomy): Eukaryota > Metazoa > Chordata > Mammalia > Rodentia > Dipodidae > Orientallactaga > Orientallactaga sibirica. The sequence goes on from JAEOAD010000982.1 coordinate 6,142,515, forward strand.
CAGAGCTGGGAAAGTGGAGACTGAAGACCCCCTGGGGCATGCCTGCCAGCCAGTCTAGCCTAATCGGCAAGCTCCAGGCCACTGAGAAACGCTGTCTCAAATGAGGTGGACAGGATTTCTAACAATGACACCCAAAGTTGTCCTCTGGCTTCCATACACACATGCACACACATAAATAAAACTGAAAATCAACATTTCCTTCAGTAATAGAAAATTTTTCAAATGTTAGAAACCATGTGTATGTGAATTTCCATTGTCAAGTGTACATTTATAAGTTAACAGTCTACTTATTAACAGTGTATTTCTGATCAGAATTTCACATCCATATTGATACATAGTAAGTGTGTAAAATGAAGACACTGCTGATCTTGGAGACTGAATAGGAAAAAGGTTAAAATACCTCTTTTTGCCTTTTTTGGTTTCTGACATAGGATCTCACTGCATAGCTTCAAACTCAATCTTCTCGCCTCCATCTCAGGGAGTGTGTGTGTATGTGCACGCACACACCCGCACGTGTACTTACAGATGTGCAAAGCCAGAGGAAAATGTTGGATGTCCTCCTCTCTCAGTCATGTGCATATTTCTTTGAGGCAGAATCTCTTTCTGTGAATGCAGAGCTGTGCGTTTTGCAAGCCCCAATGATTGTCCCAAGCCCCAGTGATTCTCCTGTCTCCATTCTCCACAGGACTAGGGTTATAGACATGCGTGGTCATAGGCAGATGTTTATGTGGGTCCTGGAGAATTAAACTCGGATGGTCTCAGGCCCTCATGCTTGTGACAAGTGCTCTTGCCTACTGAGCCATCTCCCCAGCCCTCAGTCATTTTTTATGTGGGATACAAATTAAAAATGTACTGTTTTGGATATATGTGGCTTATTAAAATATACTGTGAAAAATAATTTTACTAGTGCTTCTGTATGTATGCATGTATGCATGCATATTTGGAGACCAGAGGATAACCTCAGGTATTACCCCTCAGGCACCATCTAGTTTTTTGGGAGACAGGGTCTCTTTCACTCTTCTGAAACTTTCCAAATCGAATAGATTGGTTAGCCAGTGAGCCCCAGTAATATCCCTGTCTGCCCACCTCTCCAGCGCTTGGATTATAGGTGTGGGTCTCTCTCCCTGTGGATTCTGGGGATTGAACTTGGGTACTCATGCTTGCAAGTCTCTCTCTCCAGCCCCCAATTTTGTAGTTTTAAGAACATTTACAATTATAGGCAAGCCTTGTTTTACATTGGTGCTGGGCAGTGCCAACGGCAAGCCCACTTGTCATGTAACAAGTGAGAGAAGTAGAATCTGAACCTGCAGGGCGTCTGTCAGCAGTAAGATCCCAGCTAGAACACAGGTTTCACTGTGGCCCTTGAAAAAGCATGGGGCACCCTCAGAAGTGAGTCAGGCTGGTGACCCAAGCCTGTCTCCTCAACATTAAGCCATTTTCAAGACCTCTGCCAAGTGGAGCCTTGTACATGGAGAGTTGGCGAGGAGGAGAGAAGGTGTACCTCCCTTGGATGGGAAGGGGTAGGATTCTGTTGTTGCTATTTGCCTGTCCACAGCATCTCGTGAGAAACAAATGGCTTTTGCTGTGGTACACTCAAAGGGGCCAGGCGTGATGGTTCACTCCTTTACTCCAAGCAGGGGAGGATCACTGCGAGTTTGAGGCCAGCCTGAGACTGCAGAATGAGGTCCAGATCAGGTGGACTCGTGTGAGACCCTGCCTTAAAAAACAAAACTAAAGCCGGGCATCGTGGCACACGCCTTTAATCCCAGCACTCGGGAGGCAGAGGTAGGAGGATCGCTGTGAGTTCGAGGCCACCCTGAGACTACAAAGTTAATTCCAGGTCAGCTTGGGCCAGAGTGGTGAGACCCTACCTCCAAAAACTAAAAAAAAAAAAAACAAAAAAAAAAACAAGAAAAAAAACTTACTTTTGCTGGGCATGATGGCACAAGCCTTTAATCCCAGCACTCGGGAGGCAGAGGTAGGAGGATCCAGTGAGTTCGAGGCCACCCTGAGACTACAAAGTTAATTCCAGGTCAGCTTGGGCCAGAGTGGTGAGACCCTACCTCCAAAAACTAAAAAAAAAAAAAAAAAAAAAAAAAAAAAAACAAGAAAAAAAACTTACTTTTGCTGGGCATGATGGCACAAGCCTTTAATCCCAGCACGTGGGAGGCAGAGGTAGGAGGATCCAGTGAGTTCGAGGCCACCCTGAGACTACATAGTGAATTCCAGGTCAGCCTGAGCTAGAGTGAGACCCTACCTCAAAAAACCAAAACAAAACAAACAAACAAACAAAAAACCTAAATGAAAAATGACTCTCAAGGTATTAAATAACAGGACCATGAAACTAGTAACAGTTTAAGCCCACGGCCACTTTCTTTGATGTTGAGCAAAATGATGCTGCCTCCTCTGCTCAAGGAACTTAATTCAAGCTTTGGTTTTGTGAAGAAAACAGAAAACTTAAACGTTGGTTCCAAATCTAACAAAGTATATATACAGAATGGAACAGCAGGTGTTGTTTTGTTTGTTCTAGATAGTGAAATTGCCATGCTGGTTGTAAGCACTCTGGAAAGGTTGCTGAGCAAGAAATCATTCTTCATTGTAGATTTAATGGTGCTGACGTTTTCTTCTCCATTGATGAAGCTCTCTGTGTTAGGTGAGGTTAGTTAGCAGCTTATGACCTTCCTCAGAAGAATAATCCAATCTAGGTTGGCCTAGAATGGAATTTTCTGCAGCATTTGACGTGGCGAGGAGGGGTCTTTTGTTCTTTGAATCGCTGCCTCATAAAGGTGACTTGATATACTGTCAGGTAACTAAGAACGTTGTTGCTGGACTGGAGAGAAGGTTCAGCAGTCAAAGAGCACTTCCTGTGCAGGCATCAGGGTCTGAGGAGTCTCCAGTTCAATCCCCAGGACTCACATAAACATATGGATGTGGCCACATGTGTCTGTAACCCCAATCCCAAAGTGGGGGTGCTGGAGAGATGGCTTAGCAGTTAAGGCACTTGCCTGCGAAACCTAAGGACCCATGTTTGATTCCCCACATCCCACATAATCCAGCCATACAAGATGATAGGTGCACAAGGTCGCACATGCACACAAGGTGGTGCACATGTCTGGAGTTTGATTACAGTGGCTGAATGCCCTGGCATGCCAATTCTCTCTCTCTTTCTCTATCTTGCTCACTCTCTCATACAAAAGGTCAGTCTGTTGGGCTTGCCAATAAATAAGTAAATACTGGGCTGGAGGGATGGCTTAGCGGTTAAGGCATTTGCATGTAAAGCCAAAGGACCCAGGTTTGACTCCCCAGGACCCACGTTAGCCAGATGCACAAGGGAGCGCACGCATCTGTAGTTCGTTTGCAGTGGATGGAGGCCCTGGGGCATGCACGCGTGTGCTCTCCCTCTCTCGCTCTCTCTATCTCTCCCTCTTTAAAAAAAATTTTAAAATAAATAAGGCAAACTTCGGGATCTATAAGAGACTGGCTCAGAAAATAACAGACATGGCTTGGTATTTAAGGGTGCTTGCTTGCAGTGTCTGCTGGTCCAGGTTTAATTCCCCAGTATCCACACAAAGCCAGACGTACAAAGTGGCACATGTGTCTGGAGTTCATTTTTATATTGGCCAAGGCCCCTACAAGGCCATGCTCACTCGCTCGTGCTCACTCGCTTTCTCTCCCCCTTGCTCACTCTCATATAAAATAAATAAATATTTTTAAAGAGCAGGCGGAACAGTGGTGGAGCAGGACCCCTAACATTCAGCTCTGGTCACTGCAGGCAAGCACATGGGCCCCCCCCATGGGCATATACATGTGCATATACCATGCAGACAAAAGAAAGAAAAAGAATGCTGCTTCTGCCGTCACATCCACCGTCTAGTCCCTGAAGAGTAGGAAAGACAGATTTTATCACCTTTAAGGGCACAGTTGCAAAGTTTAATATTGGGGTTTTGGCCAAACTAGGTCATCCTTTAAAGGGGGAAATTGGGTACAGTCATGGACCCATGGTAAACTTCGGGTGTCCTATTCATGAAGAATTGAAGGGAACATAGATCATGATAGACTTCCTAGAGGGAAGGTGACTGCCATTACTCACAGCTGAGATGCAGATTTCTAGCTCTCTTACCTACCGTGTGTTCTGAGGATTGAATGAGGGCAGTGAGGGTGAATGTGGGCCTTTGCTTGCCTTTCCACCCTTCACCTGGGATATTAACCAGGCAGAGATTGGGGCTGTGTTCTCACTTGGAAGCACATGTTCTTACTGTGAGTTTTCTGCATAGTGGCTTTCCTTCTAATGGCTCTGTGTATCCTTGCACATCTTAAGTTCTTTCAGGGCCGTTAGTGTCTTTCATTATTGTCTCCCACCTCATCTCTCAGCATAACAGATTGAACAAATATGTATTGAACACTTACTATGTGAAATGCAGGAAAGATAATCAGGCAGAGGTCTTGCATTTAACTAGATAAAAGTACACATCACATATAGCACTTGGGGTTTTGTGACGTCAATCATGAAACTCCATGGCTTCACTTATATATTTGCATTAAATTGTGTTTTATAGGTTTCAAGGTGTAGCAGTGCTCACTAAAGAAGAGTTAAGAGTACAGTAAAAGTGGGCTGGGGAGATGGCTTAGTGGTTAAGGTCTGTGAAGCCTAAGGGCCCAGGTTCGATTGTCCAGGTCCCACGTAAGTCAGATGTACATGGTGGTCCATGCATCTGGAGTTCGTTTGCAGCTGCTAGAGGCTCTGGTGCACCCATTCTTTCTCTCCCTCTCTCTGTCTCTAATAAATAAAAATAAAAGAAAAAAATAAAGGGTTGGGGATTTAGCTCAGTGGATGAGCGCTTGCCTAGCAAGCGCAAGGCCCTGGGTTCGGTCCTTAGCACCGAAAAAAAAAAAAAAGAAAAAAGAAAAAAAAATAAAAGAAAGAAAAAGGTTTGGGGTTGGGAAGATGGCTCAGCAGTTAAGACACTTGTCTGCAAAGCCTGGATTCAATTTCCCAGTAACCCATGTAAAGCCAGTGCACCAAGTGGCACATGCATCTGAAGTTTGTAGTGGCTGGAGGCCCTGTCATGCCCATTCTCTCTGTCTCCCTTCTCACTCTCTCTGCTTGTAAATAAATAAGTACAGTAGAAGTGTTATGGAGGCCAGGGTCTTGGCACACTCTACTTCTGAGCTATTCTCCCAGTACTGGTCGAACATTTTATTATTGTTGAGGTATGTTGATGGTATTTATAATCTTGATCTGTGTAATTCAAGAAATGTGTATGTAGAATTTCATTTCTCCTCGCATCTTCGTGCTTGGTTGGCAAGAGAAAACAATTCTTAAACCTTTATGGTTGAGAGATGGCTTAGTGAAGTGCTTGCCACTCAATCTAAGTACCTGAGTTAAATCTTCAGACCACACATGAAAAACAGCTGGAAGCCCTAGTGGGCCTCTATAATCCTAGCATGCTGATGGAATATGGAGACAGGAGAACGCTCTGGAAACTCATGAACTAGCTAGCCTGACCAGCACAACAGTGAACAATGATGACAAGAGGAAGAGGGAGAGAGAGAACAAAAACAGCCTGCCTCAGACGAGGTGGAAGGTGAGCACCAACACCTGAAAGTTCTTTCCTGGCCTCCACATGCATGCCATGGCATACATGCAACCATACACACACACAGACATGCACACGCGCAAGACAGCAAAGAGAAGTTGCTTTTTCCTGTCATTGGTGTAGCAGTTGGGAAGCATAATGGCTCTCCTCATGTGTGATGTCACTGACAATTACCAAGAAGTTGATGACCACCTGAGTTGAAGGGGCACATAGCACTTTAAAGGGGAATTGGCCTTATAAATAAGAAAGATGTCCCTGATTTTATTGTAATAGTATTTTGTGAGCCAAAAAGGCAACTTCGGACTGTGCTTTGGGTAAGTTAAAATGTATGCATAGGCCGGGCGTGGTGGTGCACGCCTTTAATCCCAGAACTTGGGAGGCAGAGGTAGGAGGATCGCTGTGAGTTCGAGGCCACCCTGAGAATACAGAGTGAATTCCAGGTCAGCCTGGACCAGAGTGAGACCCTACCTCGAAAAACCAAAAAAAAAAAAAAAAATTAAAAAAAAATTATGCATATAGAATGTGCCCATTATTTCTGTCTCTCAGTTATTTTGCATTCCACGGACGTTTGTAAATCATTATATAATTGTTCCTGTTCATTGTATCCATTCTAAATGCACCTGTTGACCTGTCACAGAGAAGTTCCATTTGGTCAGGACCAGAATATTAAGTGGAGGTTTCCAGCCTGTAGAAATTAAAGAGGAAATAAACGCCAGAAGACACAGTCCTTGTGATGTTCCAGTATGTGATCAATTATTTTCTTACATTTATGCTGGGTTTTTATTCTACGTGTGCATGTCTGGTGTGTGCTTGAATGCGCTTCATCTGTGTGAAACCCTTTTAATGAATTGAGCACATTCCTGTAGTCACAGCACTTGGGAACCTGAGGCAGGAAAATTGCGAGTTTGAGGCCAGCCTGGACAACATAATGAGTTCCTGGCCAAGGCTGGGCTGCAAAACATGATCCTATCTTTTTTTTTTTTTTTTTTTTTTTTTTTGGTTTTTCGAAGTAGGTTCTCACTCTAGCTCAAGCTGATATGGAATTCACTATGTAGTCTCAGGGTGGCCTCGAACTCATGGCGATCCTCCTACTTCTGCCTCCCGAGTGCTGGGATTAAAGGTGTGCGCCACCATGCCCGGCAACATGATCCTATCTTAAACAAAAAACCACCCGTAGTGATGGTTTGTTGGGGAGGTGATATGAATGGCCATGGGCTTCATGTTACTCAGTTGACTCACTGGTTTTTGGCTGAATGAGCTGGTCATTTGAGCATGTGGTATGTATTGCTTTCCATTGCAGTAAGTAGGATGAAATAATGTGAATAGTTGGTGGACTTTGTTTTAAACAGATGCTGACTTACAAGTCTATTTTACTGTTTTCTTTTGAGATAGGCTATGTAGCCCAGGCTGCATTTGAACTTTGGGGCTGGGTAGATGGGTCAGGGCTAAAGGCCCTTTGAATCAGATGTCTCCATAAACTCACGTGTTTTACATGCTTGCTTCCAGCTGATGGCAATAGAGAAAGTGGCGCTTTGCTGGAGGAGGTGTATTGTTGGGGGTGGGTTTAGGGGTATTATAGTCCACTCCCCTCTGCTAGAGTTCAGCTCACTCCCCTGCTGCTATTGTCCACGTGCGGTTGGCCAGGAGGTGATGTCCAGCCTTTGCTCTACCATCTTTCTCCTGCCATCATGAAGCTTTCCCTCCAGACTAAGCCCAAGTAAACCCTTTCCTCCCATCAGCTGCTTTTGGTCAGTTCGTTATCTCAACAACAAGAAAGGGACTACGACACTCTGCAAGCCTGCACACTAGAGTTCAGATCCCTGGCGTGCGTGTAAAGCTGGACACACAACGGCACACATGTCTGTAATCCCAGCACACCTACAGCAATGGGAGATGGAGACAGGAGAATCCTAACGCTTATGGGCCAGCTAGTCTGACTTCTTAGTGGCAGACAGCAACAAGTGAGAGACCCTGTTTCAAACAAGGTGGAAGGAGAAGGACCACCATGCCGAGGATGTCCTCTGACCTCCAAACACACCGTGGCACATACGCTTCCATAAACGCGAACATGCACGCACAAACTCAAAAGAAAAAAATTTTGCATGAAAGAATCTGTTGTTTATAAGCAGGGGTAAAGGGAGAGAGGTGAACATAAAATCTTTAGGGAAGTATGGCGTGAAGGAGCTGTTCAGATGGCATTCATGTATAGTAGGAAGATCTGACAAGATGCGTGCTAATTCATTGTGGGTGGCACTAACAGATTTTAATGTTCTCTTTACAGAAAGAAAAGCCACTCTGCATCTGATTTTTTTTCTTGCTCAAATATACTTTGCTGCTTAAAAAAAATTTGGTTGCTTAAAAACCAAAGAATGTTTTCTATTTAAGAAAGCCACACATAAATATGATTCTGTTCCATGTGGGAAGACAAATTCATCTCCTTGTGGGATCAGTTTGTTCCCTTTTAAAGTTTATTTTCATTTATTCAATTATTTTTTTATTTATTTATTTATTTATTTATTTATTTGAGAGAGAAAGAAGGGGGGAGTTCCAAGGCCTCTTGTTTCTGCAAATGAACTCCAGACACATGTGCCACGTGGTGCATCTGACCTCATAAGGATAATGGGGAATTGAACCACAGGCTTTACAGGCAAGTGCCTTTAGCCACTGTACCATTTTCCCATTTTTAAAGATTTTTTATTTATTTCTTCACTAGAGACAGAGGGAAAGAGAGAGAGTGAGATTGAGAATGAGAATGGGCATGCCAGGGCCTCTACCACTGTAAACGAATTCCAGACGTGTGCGCCCTCTTGTGCATCTGGCTTACGTGGGACCTGGAGAATCAAACCGGGGTCCTTAGGCTTTGCAGGCATGCACCATAACTGCTAAGCCATCTCTCCAGCCCCATTTTCCTTTTTTTTTTTTTTTTTTTTTGGTTTTTTGAGGTAGGGTCTCGCTCTGGCCAGGCCGACGTGGAATTCACTCTGTATTCTCAGGGTGGCCTCAAACTCATGGCGATCCTCCTACCTCTGCCTCCCCAGTGCTGGGATTAAAGGCGTGCGCCACCAGGCCCGGCTCCCATTTTCCCATTTTTTGAGATGAGGTTTCCTTCTGTTGCTTAGGCTAGACTTCAACCCTTGGGCTCAAGCAAACCACCATTGTGCCTGGCTCTTAAGTCTCTTTTAATAAACCCTCTCAAATTTATCCCTTTAGGAATATCTAATGAAAACATTTGTAGGTTCATCTTGTCTTTAAGTTTATTTTTCATGCCTGGCAAAATTAAATGAATTAAAGGATCAAAATTGTATTCCAATGACAAGTATGTGCTGTTATGCCCGTTGTAGGCTATTAGATCAGGTGTCCAGTTAGATTCTACATTTGCAGCTGTCTTCATTTCAGCTTGTGACTTCATGCAGTAAAATGTTGAAAGCACTGTGCTCATTCAACAGCACAAGAGTAACTTATTTACTACAGGACATCAAACCTTCTCTGCAAGAAATTCTAGGGTTTGCTGGGTGTGGTGGTGCATGCCTTTAATCCCAGCACTCGAGAGGCAGAGGTAGGAGGATTGCTGTGAGTTCAAGGCCACCCCAAGACTACATAGTGAATTCCAGGTAGCCTGGGCTAGAGTGAGACCCTACCTCAAAAAGAAAAGAAATTCTAGGGTTCAACCAAGGACAGCTTCCCCTTGGGAATAAACTACTCGCCAGAGTTTGTTAGCATACATGGCTAGGGAGACACTGCCCTTTGGGACACCAACTGTCATTTCTGGGAAATAAGATCACGTAGGAATCCAGAGAGAAGAACGACAGCTGGCACTGTATATAAGTAGAGCGTGACTGTGATGTGTAAGAAAAGCATAACCAATGGTTTGGCCTTAGAGGAAAATGCAGACTAATAGAAGAATGTGTTCGACTCCTTTTTCTTTGTTGCCTCTTAAGAGCTGTTTGAAGTATCATTTTGATAGAGATCATGTATAATGGAATGCTGATGGGATGTCGGGTCGGTGACCTGAGATCATTTCTACATTCTCACTTCCCTGGAGATCATTCTGAGGGTCAGATCTCCTGGAAAGGCTCAATTGATGGAACGTGAAATATACCACTGGTGCTGTGTGTGTGCCTTGGTAGCAAGCACATCTTTCTTGACATATGTATTCTTTTCTTAAAAATTTTTTTGGCTTTCACATACTAATTTTAATTGCTTTTTTGTTTTGGTTTCCTGAGCTTTGAAACAACAAAATTTGGTAACAAATGTCTAACAAGTACACGTTATAATTGCTAAACTGTGAAATCAGCATTACTCATATCTGATCAGTTATACAAAACTCATCAATTTTTCTCTTGGCGAAATACAGTAGAAATTCCCAAAGAACAGAGGAGCAGCCACCAGTTAAAGGTTGTGTTTGCAAATCTAACTCCATAATTCCAGTCTCAGAACCTCCCAAAGCCAGGCATGGTGGTGCACACCTTTAATCCCAGCACTCGGGAGGCAGAGGTAGGAGGATCACTGTGAGTTCGAGGCCACCCTGAGACTACATAGAACCTCCCAAGTAGCTCAAGGGAAGATACAGGAAGAGGGAAGGCTGTTGGAAATGTAAAGGGTAACTTAACTTCTGGCCACATTTTGACTCTGAGGCAACACACAGGATCAAGCTAAGGAAATCAGACACTGGAGAGGAAAACAAAAGCTTTGAGCCATGGAATCAATTGCTGTGTCCAGGATGCAGCGCCGGCGTGGGCATCAGGAGCTAGGAAGTTTCTTCTTGGCTTCCAGGTCCTTTTTAATGTCTTCCTGTTTTTTAGCCAGGTTTGGTATGTCATAGTTCTGAGCCAAAAGTAAATGCAAGCATGATGGCGGCGAGGAGGGAGTGAAGGGCACTGGAGCTCCTTGGTGGTTAGTGTCAGCCACCCTTCTCATGATGTGATGTATGTGTTTTCTTGACCCGCTAAGGCACAGTCCCGTGTACCTGACTTCAGCATCCCACACCCAGACTAGTAGGCTCAAAGGAACCAACGGAAACCATTAGTAGTATAGAAATTCTGACTAGCAATTATTGACAGAAACATTTGATTCACAGGACTTTTAGATTCCACCCCCCCCCCCCCGCCCATTTTGAGCTTCATTGGTCCTTGTAGATGAGAGGGAAACCTCTTTATTTTTTATGTGAGAGAGGCAAAGAGAGAATGGGTGTGCAGTGGTCTCTCAGCCGCTATGAACCAACTCCAGACGTGTGCACCCCTTTGTGGACAAGTGCGGCATTGCACCCTTGTGTCTCTTCTTGCGTCTGGCTAAACATGGGACCTGGAGAATCGAACGGGCATTCTTAAGATTGGCAGGCAGCGCCTTAACCATTAAGCCATCTCTCTAGCTCGGAAATCCATCTTTTTGACAAATCGAATAGTTGGCCTTGTTACTCTGATGGGGTTCATCATGTTAACATGACCTGTATCATAAGCACATAGAATTCATAAGGCCTGCTGTCTCACAAGTGTCATGTTTCTCTGCTTCATCGTGGTGACCATGGCTCTTATTTAAGTGGCACTTCTTACTTCAAGTAAAATGAAGTGTTTGCTTCTCCAGTGATCTCATACCATAATTCATGTCCTTTGTATCTGTCATCTCCGAGGATAAACAGGTGGAGGTACTCTTCAGGCACATCAAAAGGGACATAGCACAAAACTGAACCATGTCACCAACATTCCTGAGAAAGCCCTACTGCACACCTTTGGCTCCTGGTAGTCAGGGCTTCCATGCTGTCCATACCAAATTCTTTGTAGTGAGCAACATCAGGCAGTAAGGAAAGGTACTGAGGAATCAGTTTTTGAAAAGCAATAAATGCTTTTTTTTTTCGAGGTGGGGTCTTGCTGTATCCCAGACTAACCTGGAATTCACTATGTAGTCTCAAGGGTGGCCTCAAACTCATAGCAGTCCTCTACCTCTGCCTCCCGAGTGCTGGGACTACAGGTGTGCACCACCACGCCCTGCTCAATGATAATTTTAAGAATTGAAAAGAGTCTTTATCCAGAATAGCTAGAAGGTTTTGCAAGTCTGTTTGCACTCGTGTCCTGGGATCACCATCTTAATGTAACGTGATGCTTGCATGACTGTCCTGGGGATCCCTAATGTACCTGTCCAGTAACAATGCCCATACCATGCTTCAACTGTCCTGTCCACTGATGGCCCACAGTGTCAAAGCACACACTTGTCACAAGTGGAGAGGTAACTGTACCTGTGTTGTTCTCAGCTGTGCTAGTGATGGTCTTAAGTTATCTGTGGTTTTATTATGGGGGCGGGGGAGTATGTTTGTGAGAACGTGTGGAGGCCAGAGGACAAGCTCCATGTCATTCCTCAGGAATACCATCCACCTTTTTATTTGAGGCAGCGTCTCTCATTAGCCAAGAGCTCACCAGTTAGGTTACGCTAGCTGACCAGCACACCCCAGGGATCCTCCTACCTCTGCCTTCCCAGCACTGGGATTATAAGAATATCCCATCACACCTGGCAATTTTATGTGGGTTTGGGAAATATGGTTCAGATTACCAATTGAGCCAACTCCAAAACCTAGGTTATCCACCCTTCCTTCCTTCCTTCCTTCCTTCCTTCCTTCCTTCCTTCCTTCCTTCCTTCCTTCCTTCCTTCCTTTTGGAAAGTGGGTTTTCCAATGTAGCCCAGGCTGACCTAGAACTTGGTGTGTAGCTCAGGCTGGCCCCATGCCCCTGAACCTCTTGCCTTACCCTCCCAGGAGCTAGGATTATAAGTGTGTGCCAACATGTCCAGCCTCTTTTATGTTTTTACCTTTAGAGTACCTTCCCCAGACTCTAAGGAGACAAGAAATAGAAGTCACAAAAGAGAAGGCAGGTAAATTCAGTGGAATATGTATATTCAGAGCTAGGAATGCAGTTTGGTAGTCAAGCACTTTTCTACGTTCCCTCCCCATCACTACCCCCCCCCCCAACAAATATATATGTGAATACAGATCAATATGATTATATGAGTAAATAGTAATATAATTAATAAAGAAAGACTATAGATCAATGATACATGGTCAGTATGTATAAATAAATATGACATCAATATTATATACATGTGTCTTGGTAGAATCCATACACCCACCATATTTATTAGAAACAGCATAAGTGATAAAATCTGCCTTTTTGTTACCCAGTCTTATAATTTCACCCTTTTGATTGTTTGATGTAGTTATACCATTTACTACTGGTTCTTTATTTTGCACTTCCATCACTTTTTGTGTTTTTTTTTTCTCTATTCCTATATGCTCTCACATAAATTGAAATTTTTAAAAAAACTTTTTATTTTTTATTTTCTACTATTTTTTTGGAGAGAGAGACAGAGAGAGGGAGGGAGAGGAAGACAGAGATGGGCGCGCCAGCAGTGTCTCAGCTGCTGCGAACAAAATCCAGATGTGTGCTCCCCCTTGTGGTCCAGTGCAGCGTTGCGCCCTTGCGTCACTTTGCATCTGGCTAAACGTGGGACCTGGAGATTGGAACCACTGGACATTGGAACCAGTGTTCTTAGGCTTAGCAGGCAGGTGCCTTAACTGCTAAGCCATCTCTCCAGCCCTAAACTGAAATTTTTATATTAGCTGTACTTCACAGATTGTTTGAGGATATGGTTCTAATGTTTACAGTAGGTATTTTTATGATATCACAACTTATATTTGGTTGATATTTTGCCACATCATCTATATGAACTTCATGGCATATTACAAATACCTCAACACAGCATGAAGCAGTTGTGGTCAATAATTGCTTCCTATTCTCACTCTTTCTTTCTCTTGCTCCCTCTGTCTCTAATAAATAAATAAAAATAAAATCTAAAAAAATACTAATAATTACTTCCTTCATGACAAGAAACTTTTTATTGACCCCTATATTTAACTCATGTTTTATGAATGAATACTAACCCCAGTTAGGAAGATAATAATGGTTTTGGGGTTTTTTTTAAAAGATTTTATTTATTAGACACAGGGAGAGAGGGGGAGAGAGAGAGAGGGAGAATGGGTGCACCAGGTCCTCTAGCCACTGCAAACAAACTCCAGACACATGCGCCACCTTGTGCATCTGGCTTACGTGGGACCTGGAGAATCGACCCTGGGTCCTAAGGCTTCACAGGCATGTGCCTTAACTGCTAAGCCATCTCTCCAGCCCGATAATAATGGTTTTTTAAAATATATTTTATTTGTTTATTTGAGAGAGAGAGGAGAAAGAATGGGCATACCAGGGCCTCCAGCCACTGCAAACGAACTCCAGATGCATGCACCCCCTTGTGCATCTGGCTTACGTGGGTCCTGGAGAATCAAACCAGGATCCTTTGGCTTTGCAGGCATGTACCTTAACTGCTAAGCCATCTCTCCAGCCCAGGAAGATAATGGGATAAATCTACGTTTGTATTTTCTGTTTATTGCCCAGTATTGACTTCTTGCACCATTAGAACTGGGTTACTGAGACGGCTCCTGCACATTTATCTGGTATTATTGTAGAATATGTCAACACGATTCACTGGTGCAAGAAATATCATGAGTAACTACCAGCTTTCTGTGCAAACTCCAGTTATAATCATTTTCTTCATCTTCAAAGTAGGTAAAATCTGTCATATTCTGTATAGTAATGATACATTGACATTCTAAAGGAAAATTGATGTCATAAGCCAAGATTACCATCTATAGCTAACATCGCTGAAATGTTAACTCTCAAAGACATCTAGACCCCAATTACTATTGGTTGACTTGGGACAGCAATTTTTATCATTTACCCTTGAAGACTATTTTTTAAAAAAAATCTTTTTCAATGTTCCTTGGTTTAAGTTTATAACTCCCCTTTTTAAGATTTTATTATTTATTTATTTGCATAGAGAGAGAAAAAACAAGGGTGCTCCAGGGCCTCTAGCCACTGCCAGTGAACTCCAGATGCATGCACCACTTTGTGCATCTGGCTTTACTTAGACACTGGGGAATCAAACCCGAGTCCTTAAGCATTGCAAGCAAGCACCTTAATTGCTGAGCCATATCTCCAGCCCATTAAGTTGATAAGTTCCTATTGTGTTTATGTAACATATGTTTCTTTTTAAAAGAACACTAAGGTTAAACTTTTGGAATTTGCATACAAAATTGGAGTTCTGATTAAGAGACTGTAGCAAACATTTTTCTGTGCCATAAATATAACTTTAAAAGAGAAGGGATTCCTTGCATAGTGCCCCTTCAGGAATGCAGATAAAAAAGAGAGAAAAGCCTTCATTCCTTATTTACTGCAGCTGCAAAAATAATCTCGGTCAGGTCTTCTTAAGTATTTTCCACCTGGGACACCTTTTCACCTGAGAAAATTTTTTTACCAGGCCCCTAGTGTTGTAGTCACCTTCATGTTGCTGGGGCGAAACAGCTTATGGGGAGGAAAGGATTTATTTCAGGCTTAAATTTTTAGGAGAAGCTTCCTCGTAGTCCAAGAAGCTGGTTCACTTCATCATATATTCATAGCAGAGAGAAAACCAACAGGCCGATTTCAAGCTGGCTCAGAACACACCCTAGAGATGGACTCAGAATCTGCCCCCAGTGACATACCTCCTCCAGTACAGCTCTGCCTGCTGGAGAGTTAAGTAGAAAGCTTTATCTTAATCCAAGATAGCTGAGGCTCTGGCGCCATGTACATTCAAAATCACCACACCAAGTATATAGATATATAAATAGTTACATGCATCAAACACTTACTGATAGTAAAGTATAAAGAAAATTACTCTAGGGCTGGAGAGATGGCTTAGCAGTTAAAGTGCTAGCCTGCAAAGCCTAAGGACCCAGGTTCAATTCCCCAAGATCCACTTAAGCCAGATGCACAAGGTGGCACATGTGTCTGAAGTTGGTTTGCAGTGGCTGGAGGCCCTGGTGAATCCGCTTGTGATCTATATATCTCGTCCCCCCAATAAATAAGTAAATAAAATTTAAAAACTAGTTTAAAAATAAAATTAGTCTAGGGTTGGAGAGATGGCTCAACAGTTACGGCACTGGTCTGCAAAGCCTAATAACCCAGGCTCAATTCCCCAGTACTTGGGTAAAGCCAGATGCACAGTGATGCATGCATGTGGAGCTCATTTGCAGTGGGCTGGAGGCCCTGGAGCACCCATTCATAATCATATTCTCTCTCTGGGTCTCTGCTTGCAAATAAATAATAAAATTTTAAAGAAAATTATTTGAGCTGGAGAGATGGCTTAAAGGTTAAGGTGCTTGCCTATAAAGCCGAAGGACCCAGGTTCGATTCTCAAGGACCCACGTAAGCCAGATGCACATGGTGGTGCATGCGTCTGGAGTTCCTTTGCAGTGGCTAGAGGCCCTGGGGTGCCCATTATCTATCTCCATTCTCTGTCTTTCTCTGTATCTGCTTCTTTTTCTCTCTCTCACATGCGAACGAATAAATATATTTTTTTAATTTGACCATTAAATATAAAAGCAGATTTGCATACTAATAAGGTGTATGCACTTGTTTATTTTTACATGAAATATTATATCTTGGCTGAATATTTGATATTACAAGACAGTGAGCATCTTCAGTGGTTTTCACAATTGATTGCCATTTTTACTTTCTATTCATCCATACTCAGAATGCTGTTTTGCATGAATACATAGTACAAAATGGCACAAGTAGGTTTAAGGTCATTGCAGAAATTGTTGGAAATTCTGTCATAATCCCAAGCCAACATTTATTGAATGACTTTTCTTTTAAAAGAAAGTGAAATCAGCCACTCAAATGGCATTTTTAACTTTCTAGCTCAGTACTCATTGGATACTTAAGTATGTGCTAAGGAATGATGGGAAAATGTTAAATGTCTTTTTTTTAAATAATTAAACCATTTTGCCTTTATAAAAATAGACAGTTTAGCTGGGCGTGGTGGTGTACGCATTTAATCCCAGCACTAGGGAGGCAGAGGTAGGAGGATTGCTGTGAGTTCAAGGCCACCCTGAAACTACATAGTGAATTTCAGGTCAGCCTGGGCTAGAGTGAGACCCTACCTCGAAAAATCAAAAAAAAAAAAAAAAAAAAGAATGGACAGTTTTATATATATATAGTAAAAACACTGGAGCACATAGCATATAATCTTGAATCTGAGCTGAGGCGTTTCAGACAGCTTTAGATGGTGTGGCACTTGTGGCGTAAGAACTTGTATAGTGTAAAGTGCATGTGTTGTGTGTTCCCAACCAAGCCAACAGTGAGTTCCTCATGGCAACAAAGGCAAGCACTGCCAGATACCCTTTGAATTCACCACACATTTGATGTCGAATTACTCATTTTTGGTCATTGTGCATTCAAGTACATGACTACATGCGGAGTTACACCCACAGTTTAAGAAGCTATGCTATAAATAAAATGTATTCTCAAAGTGATTTTATTTATTTATGAGCGATAGAGAATTGGTGCACCAGGACCTCCAGCCACTGCAATTGAACTGCAGATGCATGTGCTACCTTATGCATATGTGAGACCTTGTGCATCTGGCTTAGGTGGGTTCTGGGGAGTTAAACCTGGGTCCTTGGGCTTTGCAGGCAAGTACCATAACTACTAAGCCATCTCTCCAGCCCCAAAAGTGATGTTTTTAACCGTGAAATAAGGCTGGGAGTGGTGGCACACACCTTTAATTCCAGCACTCAGGATGCAGAGGTAGTTGGATTGGTGTGAGTTTGAGCCCAGCCTGAGACTACATAGTGAATTCCAGGTCAGGCTGGGCTAGAGCGAGACCCTACCTCAAAAAAACAAAAACAAACCCAGATCATTAACCATGAGATAATATGAGGAAATAATTAATGCATTGCCAATTTTTGCCTCACCATGTCCATTTTCAAGCAAGTGCCTTTAATTGATGAGCCATCTCCCCATCACTACCATACCCATTTTCATACTTTCATGAGTATTTTAATTCCCAGTGGATAAAGGCTCATATAGACCTGCCCTACTTCTTGGCCCTATTATTTTATTAAAAATAACATTTATTTTGGTAAGGCATTGCCATCTTGGCACACTTACATTTGTTTCAGCCAAATACTGTCATAGATTTCAGGCTCCCAAAATCTCTTAAAAATTGCACATTGGGGGCTGGAGAGATGGCTTAGGGGTTAAGGCACCTGCCTCCTAAGCCTAAGAACACTGGTTCCAATCTCCAGGTCCCACGTTTAGCCAGATGCAAAGTGACGCAAGGGCGCAGTGCCGCACTTGACCACAAGGGGGCGCACACATCTGGATTTTGTTCGCAGCAGCTGAGACACTGCTGGCGCGCCCATCTCTGTCTTCCTCTCCCTGTCTCTGTCTCTCTCTGTGTGTCTCTCCAAAAAAATAATAAAAAATTTAAAAATGCACATTGGTTATTCCTTTTGTTGAACATATGATTTTTTTTTTTGAGGAAGATTCTTAAGATGTTGCCCATGTAGGCCTTGAATTCAGAATCTTCCTGACTCGGCCTCCCGAGTGCTCAGATTACAGGCCTCCAGCACCTTGTGTGGCTGAATAAAACATTACAACAATCAAATCTCAAGTTATTGGACTGTTTAAGTAACTCATGTGCTAATGTGTCAATCAGAAAACTGTCTTTAAATTTTCAGCATGTCGGAAAGTTTTCCATGAGGAAATTTGGGAAATGGAGGCTGTGTTCTATATGGGGGAGCACCTGTGTGGGTCTCAGGTACACATCGAAATTCGTCACAAGCCGGGCGTGGTGGCGCACGCCTTTAATCCCAGCACTCAGGAGGCAGAGGTAGGAGGATCGCCAAGAGTTCGAGGCCACCCTGAGACTACATAGTTAATTCCAGGTCAGCCTGGACCAGAGTGGGACCCTACCTTGCAAAACCAAAAAAAAAAAAAAAAAAAAAAAAACAAAGTTTGCCTACTGCTCAGAGGTCTGAGAGTGTGACAGGGGAGTGATCACGTAGCTCTATAAGTGGCTGCTGTGGCACCTTGGTTCTACGTGTCCAAGGATTCCTCCGTGCAAATGCATCATAAGATTGTAGTGGGTGAGATTCATGGCAAATACTGAATTCTTTAATGTATTTTGTTGTTTGTTTTGTTGGTGGAGGTGCTGGGGATTGAACCCAAAGCCTTGCACACTCTAGGCAAGTGCTCAACTATTGAGCTATATGTCCAGCTTGGGGTTTTGTATCTCTACCTTTGCACTCTATGATACACAATGACTCATCAAGGCTTTCAGCAAGTCTGTCCCCCAGTAGATAGAAAGATCTATACTGTGGTTATTCAGGTGCCGACTGGAGCTAACTTACAAATGTGCAAACTCTCGCCCTGTTGCCTCCTAGCCCTGGGACTTGGGTCCCCATCCTTGGGGGTTGTGTTTCTTCATCTGTAATAGTGAGATAACAGTAGCCCTATAAAAATACAGAGGTCACTTCTGCAGGATGTAATACATGCCTACCTTATTAGCACTCTGTGTTCTAAGTACTTAAAGTGTTTTACTCATTGTAAGGTTTGAGTAAGTTCTAAGCACTTGAGCCAGTTGATATGGCATGTATGCATGCATGCATGCCAGTTGTTTTGGACTGGGGAACCGTTTTTCAGGTGACACATCTTAAACACATACCAAATAACCTGGAAAATACCATTCTAAAAACCGTACTTGAGTCAGAGCAGGTGGCATAGGCCTGTAATGAAAGCTTCTTGGGAAGCTTAGGCAAAAGATCACAAGTTTAAGACCTGCCTCCGCTGCAGAGCTAATTCAAGGCCAGCCTGGGTAACTTAAACTCTGTCTCAATTTTTAAAAAATGAGAAAAGGGGGCTGGAGACATGGCTTGGAAGTTAAAAGCACTTGCTTACAAAGCCTGGTGGCCTGAGTTCAATTCCCTAGTGCCCACTAAAAGCCAGATGGACAAAGTGGTACATGCCCCTGCAGTTCATTTGCAGTGGCAGGAGGCCCTCATGTGCCCATTTTCTCTCTCCCCCTCTCCCTTCCCCCGTCTGTATGTGTGTATGCATGCTTCTTTCTCTTTCTCTTTCTCTCAAATAAATAAAATATTTTTTTTGTTTTGTTTTGTTTTTCGAGGTAGGGTCTCACTCTGGTCCAGGCTGACCTGGAATTAACTATGTAGTCTCAGGGTAGCCTCGAACTCATGGCGATCCTCCTACCTCTGCCTCCCAAGTGCTGGGATTAAAGGCGTGCGCCACCACGTCCGGCTTTTTAAATAAAATATTTTAAGTGAGAAAAGGAGCCAGGTATGGTGGCACACGCCTTTAATCCCAGCACTTGGGAGACAGAGGTAGGAGGAGTTCGAGGCCACTCTGAGACTACATAGTGAATTCCAGGTCAGCCCAAGCTAGAGTGAGACCCTTCCTCAAAAAAAAAAAAATAATAATAATAATAGCAAAAAAGTGAGAAAAGGACTGGGGAAGTAGGTAGGTCTGTGGTAGAGTGCTTGCCTGCCATGCCTAAGGCCCTAGGTTGGATCCGTAGTATGCCACACTCCACCCACGTGAACCTACTCCCTCTTATTTAAAATCTCCACTTGATTCCTTTCCATGTTTATTTGTAGGTTTTCTTTCCATTTTATGAGGCACTTGCTAAGTCGCTGCCCTACCCCCCAGGCCTCTGACTCTCATCTGGCTTTAATGCGTTGGTGCCGTGTGTTAGAATCTGAAGGTCATGAAAGCTGCTGACTTAGATGAACAGAATGAGTTTGGAGTCTGCCTTGAAGCTGTAAGCAAGAGTCCACCTGAAAATTTGATTTGGACTGGTGTGTCCATTTCCATGGTGGCCTGAGTCCATGGCTGGCAGGCGGGAGGAAGGCCCCTTTGCTGTACGTTGGCTTCTTCATAGACAGCTGAAGGCGTTTTCTCATATGTTGATTTGATTTTATAGTCGGTGGTTGCATTGTTAAACATTTCATTTACAAGTCATAAGATTGCACATTTATCTTTTTGAGATCCAAACACACCCAGGCACATCCTCCGTGACTCCAAGTTGTATGTGTGTTATTTCACCTTCCATAGTTCACCTTGTGAAATCGGGCAGTCATGAAAAGATCAACTTAGTGACTTGATTATTGCAACAGAGCATCTCTGCATTGTCACCTGATCCCTGGGGGCGGGTTAATCTTTCCTGCACTCAGATGGTCTTGTGCACTGCGGTGTGTCTAGCTACATCCCTGGCCTGTAACCCAGTAGATGCCAGGAACGTATCTGCCTCTACTTGGTATCCCCAGACATTGCCTGAGATCCCCTCAGTGGTAGAATATAGTTGCTCCAGATTGAGAAGAACTTTATTAAAATATGGAGTCATGAAGATCTTGTACTTTCGTTGAGAATTAGCTATGTAACGGGTACCATGAGTAGGAAAGTACTTTTGTTTGCACTGAGTCAAGTGTTCAGTAAAAACTTAGTCAATAGAGGAAGGGTTTGTCTGAAGCAGCTATAAGGGGATCTGCAGAACTGAGTGTGGTGTGAACTTAAGGTGTAGATGGTGCTTGCCAAGCCAAGCTCTGGTGAGCTGTCATTTGCCAGCAGTGGCTTTGAGCAGCAGGGACCTGGCTTCTTGTGCAAACCGGCTGCTTTGCTTGCTGGAGCCCCAATATCTGTCCGCTCCCCAGGTGCCAGCTCAACCTCTGCCTTTCATGTTTGGGAAGAGGAAATTATCTGGGGAATGATGTATGCTCCTCAGTAAGGCCCCCAAGCAATGGAAAACAGCTCCTCATACATGCATGCATATTCATGGCACTATTATTCACGCGAGCCTGACACCCATCCCTAGGTCAGTGAATAAACGCAATTTGGCCATTGGCACAATGGAATAGTGTTTGGCCATAAAAAGCAATGAAGTACAGACTCATGGTGCAACATAGTGGATGTTAGGAGCATGTTCAGTGAAAGAAGCCAGACTCAGAAGGTTATCCACCATGTTGTAAGGTTTCCCATAAATATGCCAAACCAGCAAATCCATAGAGACATACACCCAGCTAACAGTTGCAGTGCCTGGGAAAGGAGGAATGGGGAGGGACTGCTAAATAGGTAAAGGGTTTTTGTCTGGTATGATGGGTCTTTTGGAACTCCATATGGCTGGTGGTCCGAAGAAGATTTGATTGTGCTAAATGCCACCAAACTGCATACTTCTAGAATGGTGAATTTTATGTCAAGTGAGGTTTTTGGTGGTTTGGTTTGGTTTTTCAAAGTAAGGTCTTGCTATATCTCAGGCTGACCTGGAACTCACTATGTAGTCTCAGACTGGCCTTGAACTTACAGCAATCCTCCTACCTCTGCCTCCAAAGTGCTGGAATTAATTAAAGGCATGTGCCACCATGCCTGGCTCTTTATTTTTTTTTGAAGTGAGTAATTTTTTAACCTCACCTAAAAAGAAAGAAACATGAAGAAGTAACTTGCCAAGAATGCAGGAGTCTATTACTGAGGTGGAGCCAGAAGTGTTATGTTTTTTTCAGGTAAATGAATCTTCAAGACACGGTGTGGTAGTTTGAATTGATGGCCCCCAATATATTCAGTGTTTTATTAGTTTATGGTTTGCATCTGCAGCCACTTGGCTGGAGGTAATGTCTCTGGGTGGATCTTAAGGTGTGGTGCTGGGTTTGAGATTCCATTGTAAAGATATGCAAAGTGTGTCCAGTAGGAGTTTCTGAAGTGTGCTGTGCTGTGTGGCTGGTGGCTTTTCTCTCTCTTGCCTGGTCCTGTAAGAGCAGGCTACTTCTCCTGCCATTATAGAACTTCCCCTGGATCTGTAAGCTCCAATAAATATCCCTTCCTCCATAGCTGTGCCTGGACTGGAAGTTCATCTCAGCCAACCTTAAGTTGTCTGCTACACAGGGTTTCCTCATGTAGTGATATGAATATTTTAAAACTAGACATCATCTTTAAAGGGGTAATCTTTTTAAATGGTGAATGCCCTCATAGGCAAGGAATATAAACTCCCAAATGAATGCTTTCACGGAACATACTTTCTTTTAAAATATTTATTTGTTTGCAAGAGAAAGAAACAGGTGTGTCAGGGCCTCTTACTACATGTGCCACTTTGTGTTTCTAACTGTGTGTGTGTACCAGGGAATAGAACCCAGGCCAGCAGGCTTTGCAAGCAAGCACCTTTAACTGCTGAGCCATCTTTCCATCCCCATACTTTTTAAGATTTAAAAACAGCATTGAGGGCTGGAGAGATGGCTTAGCGGTTAAGGCACATGCCTGCAAAACATGAGGGCCCAGGTTCTATTCTCCAGGTCCCACGTAAGCCAGATGCACATGGTGGCACATGCATCTGGAGTTCATTTGCAGTGGCTAGAGGCACTGGTGTGCCCATTCTCTCTCTTTCTCTACCTCTCCCTTCCCCTCTCTCTCTGTCTCTAATAAATAAATAAAATAAAATCTTAAAAAAAAACAGCATTAAAAGAAGCATTCAAGCCAGGCGTGGTAGCACACGCCTTTAATCCCAGCACTCGGGAGGCAGAGGTAGGAGGATTGCTGAGAGTTCGAGGCCACCCTGAAACTACATAGTTGATTCCAGGTCATCCTGGACCAGAGTGAGACCGTACCTTGCAAAACCAAAAAATAAAAATAAAAAAAATTCATTGCTTTTTTTTTTTTTTTTTTTTTGGAGAGAGAGGAGGACAGATAGAGATGGGCACACCAGCAGCTGAGAACAGAATCCAGCTGCGTGCGCCCCCTTGTGGTCAAGTGCGGCACTGCGCCCTTGCGTCACTTTGCATCTGGCTAAACGTGGGACCTGGAGATTGGAACCAGTGTTCTTAGGCTTAAGAAGCAGGCGCCTTAACCACTAAGCCATCTCTCCAGCCCTTTGTTTTTGTTGTTTTCTGAGGTAAGGTCTCTGTGGTGGCTTGTCAGGTGTCCCCCATAAACTTAAGTGTTCTGAATGCTGGGTTCCCAGCTGATGGAGATTTGGGAATTAACGCCTCGTGGAGGCAGTGTATTGTTGGGGGCAGGCTTACGGGTATTATAGCCAACATCCCCTTGCCAATGTTTGACACACTCTCCTATTCCTGTTGTCCATCTGTTATTAGCCAGGAGGTGATGTCCACCCTCTGTTCATGCCATCATTTACCCCTGTCATCATGGAGCTTCCCCTTGTGTCTGTAAACCAAAATAAATCCTTTTTTTCCCCACAAGCTGCTTTTGGTTAGGTGATTTCTGCCAGCAATGTGAACCGGACTGCAGTAGTCTCACTCCAGTCCAGGCTGACCTGGAATTTACTGTGTAGTGTCTCACAGCGATCCTTCTACCTCAGCCTCCCGAGTGCTGGGATTGAAGGCATGTGCCACCACACCCTGCATCATCACTTCTTGTATGTGATTTAAACATCTTAGCTGGGTTGGGTGTGGTGATGGAGGCTTGTTGTCACAGTACTTGCCTATAATCCCCGGAATTCATGTAATCTCAGCACTTGCCTGTAGTCTTATCAAGATGCTGAGACTGGCAGATCATAAATTCAAGGCCAGCTTAGACTACATAGTGAGAACCTGACTCCAAATAATGACTGATAGATGATAGACAGACAGACAGACAGACAGACAGACAGACAGACAGAATGAATGAATTCTTTACAGTGGTTTCTCAAGTTTGTGTCAGTGTCTCAAAACTCCATTGACAAGTGACAAACAGAATCCGATCACAAACAAACCTGCCGGCTCGAGTTTAGGATGAAACTTGGCAAAGGGTGCTGTTGAATTTGGACATGCGGCTAGAGCAGTGTGACCTCTCTGTCCTGTGCAACAATAATAACCGTATGAATCGTTACAGGGTAGAGTGGTTAGTTGTAGGTGAAATCTGGTTCACATGTGCTCCAATAAGGCAATGTAGTTGGGTGTGAGCTCAGGGAAGTAGAAGGAATGCCCTCTTACAGATCCTGAAACAATAGAATGGTGATCCATGCTCAAACTTGGACATCTGCAATCACAAAGACTTGGTAGGTGGGAGCTATGGATCAGTGATAAAGCAGCAGTGTAGCATGAGCCCACATTTAGCCACAGCAATCCCCTCTGCAGAATAATTAGGATTTTAAAAACCATTGAGAGAACTGGGGATGTAGCTCAGTGGTAGACCACTTGCTTAGTATATTCAGTGCCCTGGGTTCTATTCCCAGTATTATAAATGCAAAAACAAAATTCCAAAGAAGTGTTCCTGAATTCTGATATCCTTGTGAAAATGTTATATTTCTTTGTATTTTTCCAATTACA
Organism: Orientallactaga sibirica; assembly: GCA_036365145.1. Classification (NCBI taxonomy): domain Eukaryota; kingdom Metazoa; phylum Chordata; class Mammalia; order Rodentia; family Dipodidae; genus Orientallactaga; species Orientallactaga sibirica. The sequence goes on from JAEOAD010000982.1 coordinate 6,167,289, forward strand.
ATATACATCATGAGGAAATGAATGTGGTAGAGAGATTCTCCAATTACTATAGTAAAATGGGTGGTAACTACTGTAATGTTAGTTACATATGAGGTGCATCGTCCATTCTGTCAACAATCATACATTAAGATGACATTTGTCTTATAGATGCTGCGTATCCATCCTAGACTATAGAAATCAGCTTAAGGAAGAAGAGATTCTTTCTCCTGTCAGAAAACTATAAAGCACGAGTTATGTACCCTCTAACAAAAGGAAATACAGGATGCAGTGGGGCGGGGGGGGGGAGAAAGTTGGGAAAGAGCTTATTCCCCCAGGGAGTCTGCATTCTACTTAGGGACTATGCTAGCCATTAAAATACAGTGGTCCTGGCTCAGTGGTTAAAGGCGCTTGTTTGCTTGCAAAGCTTGACAGCCCAGGTTCAAATCTCCAGTACTCATAAAGTCAGATGCACAAAATGACACATACATTTGGACTTCATTTGCAGTGGCAGGAGGCCCTGGCATGCCCATCCCCCATGCGCCTGTTGCAAACAAGTTTTTTAAAAAATGAACTCGGTGCCCCCTATAACGTCCAAAGGCAGGCTGGTGGGCTTTTGAGAAGGGTATATACCAAGTCCCAAGGTTAGATGTGGGAAGGGATCCCAGGTTCTGCGGTCTCACTATTCTGCCATTCTATTCCGTAGGGCCAGGGGCAGGAGTTTTTGTGTCACTTCCCACGCCTGCCTGGATGCCATCTGTAGCAACTAAATGAAGGAACACTCCGTCTCTAGAGAGGAGTGTTTACTTGACTAGACCATACAGACAGATGGATGCAGGAGGACTGGTGGATTAGGCATTTGTAAATTATTTTTTATTTGGTTTTATTACAGTGTTTAATTCTTTTAAGAAATGTTTTAGCACCACAAACTCTATCCTGACCTACTTTCTGTGGAGAAGCAGTTATATGCATCTTCATGAAAGGGCTGTTGGTGTATGTGCAAGCCATACCTATGCCACGCAAGAGGTGAGGCCAACTGGGCCATTCGAATCCTATCTGTATTTATTACGTCTTGATATTCTCTTAGAAAGATAAAGAATATGTCACGTTTATTAAAATCACTTGCATTTCACACAAATGTTTTGCAATCAAGTCAACTTTCCTGACAACATCATTTATTGGTGATGATTCTGTTTTAGGCTCTAATCATGGAAAAATCAATCAAAAGCAGTTATTGAAAGGGCTCATTTCTCATTTTAATTTATTGTTTGTAGCAGTGAACTAATTATTTTTGACATGTTGCATAACCAGAAGAATGTTATTAACCAAAGTCATAATACCCATTTTTGTGTTGATCACACACAGATGATACGTTAATTACATGTAGAGTTTCACAACATATATAAAAGATAGTCTCAACTTTAAAATTCTAATTTGTAACCATCTGTTCTGGACCAAAGAAAATAGGAATTTGACTTTATAAAGTTTTTTTTTTCCTGAACAGCTTGTAATAAGAGCTGTTGGTATATTAATTGCTTATTGAATTATTATGGATTTTAATGTTTTAATTTACAGACAATTTGGAACTTATTGTGATGACATCTGCTCATATTTTGATACTTTACAGCATTTAGCAGTTTCATCATAAGGTTTATCCCCAGTGACTTACAGCTCAGTCCTGAAAATCATTACTTGCTTTCTGCTTCAGCTTCTTTTAAGGAGCCTTGTCCTGTTTTGTTTCCAGTGCATTTTTTTTGTGATCAAATTTGTTTTTATTTTATAAGCAAAATCAATATCCCTTCGCGTCTGGTTTATTCTTTTGCCTTTTAATTTCCATTCCAAGTGTTATAGGTGGATTTTGTAGACATCTGATTATTTTTCTTATCCTGGTTGTTACTTTTATCTCTTATATCTTTACAAATTGATTTTTATCTTTAATGTACTGTAATGAAACTTAGGGGCCTGTGAACCTGCCTGGCAGGTCTATTTAATTTTCTTCCTTTAAACAACATAACTATAAACATGACTCAGCAGGAATAATTTGCTTGGATTTCCTGAAAACACTTTATGAGGTGCCTTATAAATTCAGTAATAAGAAACACCTTTTCTCCCAGCTTCTCTTGTGAATTTGAATCACATTAAACTTTATTGTCACTCAAGATGAGCGAACAGGAACTTAAGAAAATGGCAGAGGGTTGGAGGGATAGCTTCGTGGTTAAGGCGTTTGCCTGCAAAGCCAAAGGACCCCAGTTCAATTCCCCAGGACCCATGTTAGCCAGCTGCACAAGGGGGCGCATGTGTCTGGAATTCGTTTGCAGTGGCTGGAGGCCCTGGCACGCCCATTCTGTCCCTCTCCTTCCCTCCCTCTCTCTCTCCCCCGTCAAGTAAATAAATAAAAAGAAGTGAAACTTAGAAAAGAAAATGGCAAACATTTCATTTCCTTGGTTCTTAGAATTTTAGATGGTTTTGGGTAAACTCTAAGAAGCTGGATTCATTCACAGCTAAAGAAATTTCATTAGGACAAAGGCATATCTTAGGTTTATGCTGGTTGGTTGATTTGTGTTTTTAATTACTGAAAAATGATGATTTTATATGTAAAGGATAATGTGCTCGTGAGCTAGAAGCCTAGATTCTTCAAAAATCAGTGCAGATGGGGCTGGAGAGATCGCTTAATGGTTAAGGCACTTGCCTATGAAGCTTAAGGACCCAGGTTCAATTCCCCAGAGTACACGTAAGCCAGATGCACAGGGTGGCGCATGCATCTGGAGTTTGTTTGCAATGGCTAGAGGCCCTGGCATACTGATTCTCTCCCCCCCCACACACACTTCTATGTCTCTTTCACTCTCAAATAAATAACTAAATAAATAAAATATTTTTCAATGAATTTGAAAAATCAGTTGCAAGGTTGAGGTGGAGCCTTGGGTATGGCTCAGTGGAAGAGTGCTTGCCTCGCTCCCATGAGCCCCTGGGTTTGATCCTCAGCATCAGAAGGAAACAATAAAACAATCAAAATGTATTAGTAAGTGCCTTTGCTTTCTTTTAGGGGAGCCAAAGATAGAATGTGTGCTTTGCAAGCACAGAAGCAGGGATGTAGACATACAAACTGGCATGCTGGGTTTACTGTACACATTAGTCCGATTGATGTGTGACTTGTTCCTAAAGGGTGTTGCTTGCACTGGGGGTGTCCACAGTTTAGCAATTGCATGAAGCTCTGTCCTGAAAACCAAGACGTTACCATGGGACATTAACTTATTATTAAGTAGCAGTAGTAGCAGTATCTGAGCTTGTTGTAATTTTACTAGGTTCGAGATGTTTTCAGAATTTCTACATGCATAAAAATGCCTGACTAGCTATTGTAATCACATGCGCGTGCACGCACACACACACTCTCTTTCTCCCCTTTGTATACAAAACTGTTGTCATCCTACAGATGAAGATAGAAATGATGAGTCAAGCTGAGGATGTGGCTCAGTGGGCAGCGCGCCTGCCTACCATGCACAGAGCTTTGAGTTTGATCCCAAGCACTGCATGAATCAGGTGTGGCGGCACATTGTTAGAATCCCAGAATTTTGGGAAGTGGCGGAAGAAGGATCAGAGAAGTTCAGTGTCTCCCTTGGTTACATCAAGAGTTTGGGGCTATCCTGGACTACCTGAAACCCTGCCCGAATGGATAGATGATAGAAAGAAAATAATGAGCCAGTAAAAGATGTTAAATTTGATTTAGTATGAATGAAAAACCTAAAGGAATTGGAGGGATGAGAAGTGAATACACCCTCTAAAATTTTTACAACTTTTTTTTAAATTTGTGTGTTTCTCCACAGGCTCGTCTCCACACACGCCTTCTGGTGTCTGTGGTCGGATGTGGGCAGCCCACTGCTCTGGAGGTCTGCACATGAACTCGCTGTAACGGTAAGCAGCTGTGCTCCATGGGATTGTTGACCTTTTCCCTGAAATCTACCTGAAAGGTGGGCTTGCATTTTGCAAGCTGAACACCTGTTTTAACATCATTGTTTTCAAAGGCAGTTGCATGCCTTTCTCCTTGCAGGAGGACTTAGACCACCATTAAATCACCATGAGCTTGTATATGGTCAGTGGGCCTTTTAGTGCTATGAAGGACTTTGGATCCTGGATGATTTAAAATAAATTCTGAGTCTTCCTGTGAAAGACCATACCTTCAAAAGTCACTTTTTCTTGCCAACATTATGAATTATACTTAAGCTAAAGCATTCTTTATAATTAGGCACCCAAGTGTAGCTTTTGTTTGGCCCTGGCATGTTCATTTTATGGTTTATTAGTTTGTGAATAGGATTTGTGTCTATCTGAAAATTGACTGGCTGGTTAACCTTGAGACTTGGTAGAAAATCATGTAGTCTCAGAACTCATCGAAGTGCTGAGAAGTGGCAGTGGAGTGTTCAGCACTGAGACATCTCTCTCACACCCTCCAAGGTTCAGAGACCATGGCAGAAGAGGTGGGAGAGAGAATGCAGAAGCCACAGGAAGGGCTTGCAAAACTGTGTTCCAGACACAAAGTGGTGGTGGCACTCGTCCTCACAGTAGCTGATGCTGCCTACACAAGACCTGCATAATAAGAGGGAAAAATAATGTCATCAAAATAGAAGAGAAACAAGCTAGAAAGAAGAAAGGGATTCAGTGGAAGGAGGATGTTATGATCATGGTATATTGTCTATATGTACAGAAGTTGTTAGTAAAGTTTTTAAAATCATGTAGGTTTAAGATTTCATAACAGGAGGAAAAGATGATGATATCAAAATAAAAGGGAGGGCTGGCTTAGCGGTTAAGGCCTTCAAAGCCAAAGGACCCAGGTTCGATTTCCCAGGACCCACATTAGCCAAGTGCACAAGGGGGCACACACATCTGGACTTTGTTTGCAGTGGCTGGAGGCCCTGGCACACCCATTCTCTGTCAAATAAATTAATTAAATAATAAAAGGGAAAGCCAGGCATGGTGGTGCATGCCTTTAATCCCAGCACTTGGGAGGCAGAGGTAGGAGAATCACCATGAGTTCTAGGTCACCCTGAGACTATATAGTGAATTCCAGGTCAGCCTAGGCTAGAGCGAGACCCCTCAAAAAAAAAAACAAATAAAATAAATAAATGGGAGACTTATTGGAAGGGGAGGAGATTCAATAAAGAATAAATTTGAGAGGGAGAATTGGAAGTACAGGGAGAGAATGATCATGGTTTTATTGTCTATAATTATGGAAGCTATCAAAAAGGTTTTTTTAAAAAAAAGAAAATATCATGTAGGTTACTAGACATAATTGTAGTGATAGGCCAAGGTTTGCAGGACAGCAGTTGTATGCTGTACACATGTTGAGTTGAAATTCATATCCAAAGGTAAAATTGATAATGCCCCCTGTTCTGTAAAGGTTTTTACCTTGGTGCTGGAGGTGTGGCTCAGCTGTAGCACACTTGCCTGGCTTCTAGCTCCAGCACTGGCACTTTAAAAAATTGTCTTGTTGCCTTTTGACTCATGGGATTTTAGAGTTCTGTGTTTGGGTTGTTTTATGCTTTCTTAGTAACCCTCCTTCTCCAAACACCCACAGAAGATTCCTAATTTTAAAGCCTAAAAGTATTTGGAGATTTTTGTTGTATTATTTTCATGCATCCAACCACTAAGATGTGTAGAGTTCCAACTAGTCACTCCTGCTGCCATGGACTCTATTCTGCTTCCCCCATGATGGACTGTAGCTCTCAAAATGTGAGCCAAAAGGACTCCTTCCTTCTTCTATAAGTTGGTTCTGATTAGGTATGTTTCACAGTATCAACAAAAGTAACTATTAGTGCATCAGACTCCCAGCTAATACATAGGTTCACTATGCTGTTACTCATTTTCCTTTTTACATATGTGTGCTTCATTAAATGTGAGCATCAAAAATTGATACAACTGCGGGATTTATTATGAGTTTCAGACCACCTTGGGGAGTGAAGCATCCCTGACTTGATGTCTGCAGAGTAAGTCACAGGGTGCACTTTTCAAAATTCTGCAAGCTTCATGAAATGAGTAATTGTATAATCAAACACACACAGATACACATGACCGTTGGTCAGGGAAGATGAGGATAGGAAAGAAAGCAACAGAAAACCACTGTTGGTACACTCATGTATTTCATCCCAGTCTTTTCCCAGGTGCACATTTTCCCACAATATGGGTCAAACTATAAATGCATATTTGATCATCTTTTTGATTTTGTTGTGTGTCTTCCCCAACACATACACCCTTACATCAATTGCTTATCATTGCTACCCTGATACACAAATAGAGAACATGCAGCGGTCGCTGTATTTGCCTTTTTTGGTTACCAGACATTTCTCTTTTTTTTTTACTTTTTAAACTTTTTTATTGACAACTTCTATACTTACAGACAAAAACCCATGATATTTCCCTCCCCTCCATGAGTCTCTCTTTTAATTTGATGTCGTCATCTTTTTCTTCTATTATGAGGGTCTTGTGAAGGTATTGCTAGGCACTGCAAGGTCATGGATATCGAGGCCAATTTCTGTCTGGACAGTTGCATTGTAAGGAGTCATATTCTTCCTTTGGCTCTTCCATTCTATCCGCCCCCTCTTCCGCAATTGGCCCTGAGCCTTGGCGGGTGTGATAGAGATGTTTCAGTGCTGGACACTCCTCCGTCCCTTCTTCTCAGCACTATGTTGCCTTTTGGGTCATCCCAGTGGTCATCGCCATCTGAAAAGAGAAGCTTCTCTAACCAGAAGTGAGAGTAGCATTAATATGTGAATATGAACATTAAGTGTAGTGCTTTCAGGGCAGCTTGGTGGGAATAAAATATACATTTAGCCAGACGAGCAGGCTTTATACCCCTAAGGCTCATGACCTCCCCTGCCACAGACTTTTGCTTAGGTTTTTCAGTACCAGGTATGTATTCCGTCCCGAAGAGAGGGCCTTCAGGCCAATTATGGAGCAGTACATTTCCCCAAGAGCAGACAGGCCACTATTGCACCCGTTCAGTCATTGGACTTGTCTGGCCTAACTTGAGTTTTCCAGCGTCCACTTTTTTCACCGCTGATGACTTCTGTCTCTCATAGGGCTGGCTGCATGCAGTGCAGCTTTTTCCAGCTTTCAGTTGGCTAGTTTATAGGGAGAAGGTTTTCTGCTCAGCACCAGCTTACTTTCTCAATGACCTTGCCTCTCAGGCAAGAGAGGTCTTCCCATCTGTTTCTCAAGGGAAGTCAAGGGCCTTGGCACTAGCCTTTAATATTTTAGAGGCTAAAGAGACCTCCTTGGCCAACAGCTCAGTGGAAGGTATCCCATCCCTGGCACTGAAAATTTTCTAGTAACAGTCTATAGCTTCTGGATGTGCTATTATTCAAAAAGTAGGTTTACACAAGTCTTATTCAGACTATGTTGAATTTTGATTGACCCTCCCCCTGCCCTTCTTTTACGCATTCTCTTCCCATGGCCTCGCTTAGGCCATTCCCCTCCCTGTAATCTGTTCTTCTACTTACATATGTACAATACCATCCACTTAAGTCTTTCCCTCTCCTCCCTCCCTTATAGCCTTTTACCAGCTTACTGGCTTCTGGTACCTATTTTTGGTTCCAGTTCACACACAAGTCTGTACATTGGTAGCTAGGTTCCACATATAAGAGAGAACATGTGATGTTTGGCTTTCTGAGCCTGAGTTACCTCACTTAGTATAATCCTTTCCAGATCCATCCATTTCACACATATGGAATATCAAGGTCCAGAAAGCACAGGGACTGCTCAAGCAATGACCCCTTAGCTCTATGACCTCATGGTGATAGGATCACAATAGTGGGAGTGTCTGGAACAGGTATCACATAAGAAGATAGGAAGCCAGGGAGACAGCATAGGGATAGTCTGTGACCTCTTACTAGGCCCTGTTTATTTTGTTTGTTTTTTCCTGAGGTAGGGTCTCAGTCTAGCTCAGGCTGACCTGGAATTCACTATGTAGTCTCAGGTGGCCTCAAACTCTGAATGATCCTCCTACCTCTGCCTCCCAAGTGCTAGTATTTCCTTTTAAAAAATATATTGGGCTGGAGAGATGGGTAAGTGGTTAAGGTGTTTGCCTGCAAAGCCTAAGGACCCCAGTTCGATTGTCCAGGTCCCACATAAGCCAGATGTACAAGGTGGCACAGGCATCTTGAGTTTGTTTGCACTGGCTAGAGGCCCTGGCACGCCCATTCTCCCTCTCCCTGTCTCAAATAAATAAATAAAATCTTTTAAAAGATTATTTATTTACAAGCAGAGAGAGGAAAGAGAGAGAGAATGGGTGCACCAGGACCTCCAGCCTTTGTAAATGAAGTCCAGGTGCATGTGCCATTGCATCTGGCTTTATGTAGGTACTGGGGAATCAAGCCCCCGGATGTTAGGCTTTGCAGGCAAGTGCCTTAAGCACTAATCCATTTTCCCAGCCTAAGACCCTGTCTCTTAAGGGCCTACCACTATACTGAGGACTGTGTCCTCCAGCACATGGCCCATTGCGGGATGCACTCAAATGGTATCTAATCCATATCAGGCCCCAAATGTCTATCATGGACTAGGTGGCAGATGTGTGAGATGTTTCGGGAGCTTCTAGGTCAGAAAGAACAATCTGTCATGACAGAGAAGGCACAGGGGTGGGCCAGCTTACATCGGACAGCAGCAGGAACACCTTGCTTGCTACCTGTCAGTAGATCTGGAAGCAGAGAGAGAACTTGGCTATCACCCTCAAAGCCTATCCCCAGTGACCCACTTCCTCCATCAGGCAACAACTTTAATTCCCTGCTACTCCAGGCTTTCAGCTGGTCCTAAGCTTTCATTTCCCGAACTTTGTACAATGGTAGTAGACATTATGGCCATGTGGTTCATATGGCCAGAGTCCTGACAGATACCGCATTTTATACTTATACCTCCTACTTAACAGGCATGTAATATATATGGCATATTGACTTCTAAAATCATTTTAGGGCTGGAAAGATAGCTAAGTCAAATAAAGTGCTTGCCTCACAAGCACAATGGCATGAGTTCAATCCCTAGAATAAAAAAAATGCTGGGTATGATTGCATGCACCCATAATCCCAGCACTGAGCACAAGGAGACAAGGGGAATCCCTGGGGCTTGCTGGCTAGTCATTTCAGCATAATTGGTGAGTGTCAGGCCAATGAGAAACCCTGTTTCAAAAAAGAAAGTGGGGGCTGGAGAGATGACTCAGTGGTTCAGGTGCTTGCTTTCAAAACCTAACAACCTGGCCTCTGTTCCTTAGTTCCCACATAAAGCTAGATGCACAAAGTGGTGCATGTGGCTAGAGGCCCTGGGGTGCCCATCCCCTCCCCCCCCCCGCTTGCAATGAAATAAATAAGGGTGAAAAAAACTTTTAAAAAATTAAGGGGGGGGGCTGGAGAGATGGCTTAGCAGTTAAGGCGTTTGCCTGCAAAGCCAAAGGATCCCAGTTCAATTTTCCAGGACCCACATAAGCCAGATGCACAAGGTGGCACATGCATCTAGAGTTCGTTTGCAGTGCCCCATTCTCTCTCAAATAAATAAATAAAATATATTTAATTAAAAACTAAAGGAGGGCTGGAGAGATGGCTTAGCAGTTAAGTCGTTTGCCTGCAGAGCCAAACGATCCCAGTTCAATTCTCCAGGATCCACATAAGCCAGATACACAAGGTGATGCATGCATCTGGAGGCCCTGGCATACCCATTCTCTCTCTCTCTCTATCTGCGTGTGAGCTTGTGCACTTGCGCGCCCACACACTCTCTCTCTGTTGAATAAATAAATCAAAATATTTTTTTTTTATTTTTGGAGAGAGACAGAGATGGGCGTACCAGCAGTCTCTCAGCTGCTGTGAACGAAATCTGGGGGCGTCCGCCCCCTTGTGGTTAAGTGCGGCATTGCACCCTTGCGTTACTTTGCATCTGGCTTAATGTGGGACCTGGAGATTGGAACCAGCGTTCTTGGGCTTAGGAGGCAGGTGCCTTAACCGCTAAGCCATCGCTCCAGCCCAATAAAAATTTTTTAAAAAGAGGAAGTGAAGGGCTGGAGCGATGGCTAGCAGTTAAGGCATTTTTGCCTGCAAAGCCAAAGGACCCTGGTTCAATTCCACCGGACCCATGTTAGCCAGATGCACAAGGGGGCGCATGCGTTGGGAGTTTGTTTGCAGTGGCTGGATGCCCTGGTGCTCCCATTCTCTTTCTTTCCCTCTCTGAAATAAATAATAAAATATATTTAAAAAAATAAAAAATGACACCTGAGGTAGTCCTCTGGCCTCCACACACATATGCACATGCATGTACCTATACACACTAATACGCATGTGCACACATGGACACATATATACCCCCTGGCAACATGCTACTTTGCCTATGTGTTCACCACAATGTATTTAAACATGCTGTCACTGGAGACTAAGGGTGCATTTTAGCTTAATTACGGTTTTAGATGTGCAGCATGATAAAACAAGCCTGCTTTCTCCCCAAATAAGCCAGTCCCAAAACGGTTGCTGGAGAGGGTGCTTTGGGTTTTATATGTAATATTCAATGCATGTCTTCGATTAGCTACCGATAGTACAGTAACAGTGAACTCAGCTTAGAGAAAGATGTTATGGAGAAATCCTCTGGGGAGCTAAGAGCTGCTGAGACCAGGCCAGCAGAAAGAAAAGCCCTTTTGACGATGGGGTCACTTGAGCCCATCCTCCAGCTGCCCTGGCTCGCTCCTTTCAATCTTCATGGAAACAGGACCCAAAGATCCAAGTCTCATCTAAACAGTTTCTTCCCACTATGGATTCTTCCAGCATCAACAGCAGCAGGCTAGCAGCAGAAATGAAACACTTTCTAACCTCCCCTGAAGAAACATAGGGCTGCTTCTCACACTTATAAAAGTCCTTTGCGTCATGGGAGAAATTGTGAAAAGAAAATGTGTGCCATTAACTGACGTCAGAGTCAGAGTCCTCTCTCCAAGCCATGTTCCTCATTGCAGAACAAGGTTCCCTCCTTGTGGCAAGAAACAAATTTGCTCTCTGTCCTTCATAGCCCCTTCATAGCGGGGGTGTGTCTTGGGGGTTCTGTCTTTTAAGATAATTAAGAAGCAATTAAGAGCTTGTCTTTTTAAGCAATCCTCTTGTTTCCCAGAGAGTGATGGCATAACGAATCCTATAAGTATACGGTAGGAAAGAAGGGATGGGAAGGAGGGAGGATTTAACAGTGCTTTGGGGCTAAATATTGACCGCTTTTGCAGAGACAACTTGTACAAGCTCGATGAAGTCATAAGAAGAGCACACAGTCGAAGTGATGCTCTCTTTACTTTCCTTATGACTCCAACCCCGAATGGTTATGTGTGCTGACGTGTTTCTCTCTAGTCGAAAAACTGCAGAGACACCAGCAGCCCACACGCAGCTTGTCTTCTTTCTCGTGTTTCAGTCATGGAGTGGGGTTTTTATTTTCTTTCTTGTGCACTCACTACTCCTAAGAACCCAAATCAACTAATTGAAGATTGTCCATCACCAAAAATAGGTCAGGCGAAGGGATAAATGCAATTGCTCTGATTAGGCACTCATGTTTCCCCCACCCCCACCCCCCATTACGGCCAGGAGAATCTGAGAATGCTGCACAGACAGTCTTTATTTTGGAATTAGGAAAGTTGAAAAATAAAAAGTCCCTTGGGGCTCAAAACTTGAAAGCTGGGGGTGGGTCCCATCCTGCTAGAGAAGGTTGACCAAATGTCTGTAGGCTCCTTCTTCCCTTGATGGTGTATCAGTTTCTCATGGCTGGGATAAATCACCTGCCTAGAAGTGGCTTATGGAAGGAAAGGGCTGGTTTGGGCTTACGCTACCAAGAAGATTCCTCACAGCAAGGAAATTATGGCAGGAGCAGGAAGCTGGTATTACATCATACAGCAAGGAGAAAAGAGAGAGAATGGCAAGAAAGGCAGAGCTGTCACACATCAAGGCCCAGCCCCGGGGACATACTTCCTCCATCAAGGCGCCACCTCCTAAAGATTCCACAGCCATACAGAACAGCTGGGGACCAAGTGTTCAGACACATTAGTCTGTGGGAAACATTTTACATTTAACCACCATAGATGGTCAGAATCACCTGGCCTGCGTGACAGTCACTGCTATGAGCTGGAGGAAGTAGAGCCCGCATGGATATTAGTGACCACGATCCATGCATGAAGCCCCTCTCAATTGCTCCAAGACTATCTTCAGAGTTAGCTGATAAGATCAGTAGCTGACATGGTGTGGATAGTTCCTCTGCTCCTGAGAACTTAGAGAAAAGCATGCATAGGAGCCACAGCAAAGCAGCTCTGGGGGAGGGGCAGGGAAGGCAGGAAAACTATACAATACACTCTTCTACTGAAAAGTGAAGGCGTGTAAGGAATTATAAACCCCAGCAGAGAAGCAGGAGAGACCCAGAGCTTCTGGCAACCACATAACCAGTGAGTTGGCTCCAGCTGTGGCTGCAGTGGTCAGCTGAGAAGAGCTATGTGCCCTAAGCCCTGCCTGAGCTGGCATGAGCAGAACTAAGTGAAGGGATTCTCCACTCCCGCCAGTCTCGCAAAGACAAAATATCTGAAGGAAAAGACAACAGGGACCTGCTGGGCAGCTCCCGAACAAACAACTTCAGGCAATCTCCACAGCCTCCTGTCCCAAAACTGCCATTACCTGGAACCACTGGAGATCTTGGGACACCAAGGAATCAAGGGATCCAATCCACCCAGCATCTAGTACAGCCAATCTAATAGCAAATCTACTGACCCTATCAGTTTAGGCAATCCCACAGCGCAACGAAGAGGGAACCAGGCAGGCGCTCAGCATACATGAGACCAGAAGCCACCCCAAAAGGTAACAGGGCCTACTTAAACCCCAAAGCCAGGTATATAGGCCTGCATTGGAAGTGCTAATTGCACCTTCCATATCAGGGCAGGTTACTATATAAAAATCCCAGGGAGAGCCGGGTGTGGTGGCACACGCCTTTAATCCCAGCACTCGGGAGGCAGAGGTGGGAGGATTGCCGAGAGTTCGAGGCCACCCTGAGACTACATAGTTAATTCCAGGTCAGCCTGGACCAGAGTGAGACCCTACCTCAAAAAAAAAAAAAAAAAAAAAAAAAATCCCAGGGAGGAAAAGAATTCAAACCTAACCCACTTCGAGAAAAAAATACTGATGCATATTAGATTTGATTGATGTACTTTTGGTTGGTTTTGCCATTCTTTTTTTTTTTTTTTTTTTTCGAGGTAGGGTCTCACTCTGGCCCAGGCTGACCTGGAATTCACTATGTAGTCTCAGGGTGGCCTTGAACTCACGGCGATCCTCCTACCTCTGCCTCCCGAGTGCTGGGATTAAAGGCATGCGCCACCACGCCCGGGTCTGGTTTTGCCATTCTTAAATAAGCTGTGTTTGAGGTTGACTTATGTCACAATTGATATTTCTTGATTTATAGCGAGTGCCTTTTTATCTTTTTGTTCTTTCTTGGGGACAGGGTCTCACTCACACCAGAAAGCTCAATAGGACTAAGGGTGTGAGTCAACACCTGTCTGTTTTAATCCTCACTCTTGCATAAATACTCCTGGTTTTCTTTGTGTGCATATTGCTCAGTTGGATTTTAGAATTTGCCTGTATTTTGCTCCACCCAGCCTACTAGAATAATCTCCAAAGCAGTCAAATCCAACACCTTGGGTCACTTCTGCTATTACTCTGAGAGTAATGGTGCAGAATACACATTCTTTTCAACAGCACATGGTACATTCTCTGAAACAGACCATATATTAGGACACAAAGCAAATCTTACCAGATATAGGAAAATTGAAATAATCCTTGTACTGTATCTGATCACAATGGGATTAAACTACACATCAATGGCAAGAAAATCTATAGAGCATACACAAAACCATGGAAACTAAACAGTACACTACTGAATGATGAAATTGAATAAATCTAAAAGAAAATAAAACTTTTTTTTTGGTTTTACGAGGTTGGGTCTCACTCTGGCCCAGGCTGACCTGGAATTAACTATGTAGTCTCAGGGTGGCCTTGAACTCATGGCGATCCTCCTATCTCTGCCTCCCGAGTGCTGGGATTAAAGGCGTGCTTGGAAATAAAACATTTTTAGAGTAAAAAAAGATTTAAAAAAAAGCCAGGCGTGGTGGCACATGCCTTTAATAATCCCAGCACTCGAGAGGCAGAGGTAGGAGGAGACTACATAGTGAATTCCAGGTCAGCTTGGGCTAGAGCGGAGACCCTACGTCAACACACACACACACACACACAAAAATTGTAGAATCAGCCGGGCATGGTGGCGCACGCCTTTAATCCCAGCACTCGGGAGGCAGAGGTAGGAGGATCGCTGAGAGTTCGAGGCCACCCTGAGACTACATAGTTAATTCCAGGTCAGCCTGGGCCAGAGTGAGACCCTACCTTGCAAAACCAAAAAAAAAAAATTGTAGACTCAAATGATAACAACACAACATACCAAAATTTTTGAGACACAATGAAGGGAGTCCTAAGAGGGAAATTTTATAGCTTTAAGTGCCTACATTAAGAAATGAGAAAGGCCAAAAAAAAAAAAAAAATTTAAAGCCGGGTGTGGTGGCGCACACCTTTAATCCCAGCACTCGGGAGGCAGAGGTAGGAGGATCACCATGAGTTCGAGGCCACCCTGAGACTACATAGTGAATTCCAGGTCAGCCTGAAACCAGAGTGAGACCCTACCTCAAAAAAAAAAAAGAAATGAGAAAGGTCACAAATAAACAACTTAATGCTTCACCTTAAAGCATTGGAAAAAGAACAAAGCAAACCAAAAATCATTATACAGGAAGAAATAATAAAGATTGGGGCAGAAATTAATGAGATAGAAACCAAAAAAAAAAAAACAATCCAAAGAATCAATGAAACAAAGAGTTGGTTCTTTGAAAGAACAAACAAGATTATTAAACCCTTAGCAAATCTGACCAATATAAAGAGAGAAGAGACACTACTTAATCAGAGATGAAAAAGGCACCATTATAACAGATACCAGTGAAATTCAAAAAATCCTAAGGAAATGCCTTGAGAACATATACTCCACTAAGTTTGAAAATCTGAAAGAAATGGATGATTTCCTAGATTTATATGACCTACCTAAATTAAATCAAGATGAGATTAACCACTTAAATAGACCTATAACTAGTACAGAGATCAAAGCAGTTATAAAAAGTCTCCCAACTAAAAAAGTCCAGGCCCAGATGGATTCACTGGTGAATTTTACCAGACCTTCACAGAAGAACTAACACCACTGCTTCTCAAACTTTTCTATAAAATAGAAAAGGAAGAAATACTGTCAAACTACTATGATCATCTCAATAGATGCAAAAAAAAGGCATTTGGCGAAATGCAACATGGTAAAAATCCTTCATGGTAAAAGTCGTAAAGAAACTGGGAATAGAAGGGACATATCTCAACATAATTAACACTACTGATGACAAACCTATAGCCAACGTTATCCTACATAGAGCAAAGCTCGAAGCATTTCTACTTTTAGCAACATAGCAGGATACAAAAATAACACAAAAATCAGTAGCCTTCCTATATACTAACAATAAACATACCTAGGATGAAATCAGGGAAACACTCCCATTCACAATTGCCTCCAAAATAAGTACCTTGGAATATACCTAACAAGGAAGTGAAGTATCTCCACAATGAAAACTTTCTCAAGAGAGAAGTTGCACAATGGGAGAAAATCTTTGCTAGCTACACATCTGACAATATTAATATTCAGGATATACAAAACTCAAAAAACTAACTGATAAGAAATCAAAAAACCCAATCCAAATAAATAAATAAATAAATAAATAAATAAATAAATAAATAAATAAATGGGCTATAGAACCAAATAGAGTGTTCTCAAAAGAAGAAATACAGTTGACCAGGACATGGTGGTGCACGCCTTTAATACCAGCACTTGGGAGATAGAAGTAGGAGGATCACTGTGAGTTCAAGGCCACCCTGAGACTACATAGTGAATTCCAGATCAGCCTGGACCAGAGTGAGACCCTACCTCAAAAACAAAAAAAAGTTCTTCATCCTTAGCCATCAGGAAAATGAAAATTATAACTACTTTGAGATTCCATCTCACTCCTATCAGAATGGCTATCATCAAGAAAACAAATGACAATAAATGCTGGCGAGGGTGCAGAAAACGAGGAACACTTCTACACTGTTGGTGGGAATTAAATCTGGTCCAGCCATTGTGGAAATCAGTGTGGAGATTCCAGAGACAGCTAAGAATAGATTTACCATAAGACCCAGCTATAGCACTCCTAGGCATATATCCTAAGGACTCGTCTCACTACCTTAGAGATACTTGCTCAACCATGTTTATTGTCATTCTCTTCACAATAGCTAGGAAATGGAACCAGCCTAGATGTCCCTCAACTGATGAACTGATAATGAACATGTGGTACATTTATACAATGGAATCCTATTCAGCAGTAAAGAAAAATAAATAACACGAAATTTGTGAGGAAATGAATGGATATGGAAAGCAAAACACTGCGTGTTCTCTCTATGTGGATCCTAGCTACAAATGTTTATGTTTGTATGTGGGTTGGAGTAACAGTCAGTAGTAGAGGCCAGGAAGCTAGAGAGGGGAGGGCTTAAAGGGGTATTGTATGTAGGTATAGATGAACAGATTACTTGGGGTGCAATGGCCTAAGTGAGGTCATGGAAAGGGATTGAGTAAAGGAAAGGTGGGAGGAGGGTTAATCGACATTTAAGACGGGCTGAGCATGGTGGCACACACCTTGAATCCCAGCACTCGGGAGGCAGAGGTAGGAGGATCGCCTTGAGTTCAAGGCCACCCTGAGACTATATAGTTAATTCTAGGTCAGCTTGGACCAGAGAGACCCTACCTCGAAAAAAAAAAAAAAAGTCAAACACATTGCCAGGCGTGGTGGCTCACACCTTGAATCCAGCACTCGGGAGACAGAGGTAGGAGGATCGCTGTGAGTTCAAAGCCACTCTGAGACTACACAGTGAATTCCAGGTCAGTCTCAGCTAGAGTGAGAACCTGCCTCAGAAAAAAAGCACAAATCATTGTCTACCTCTTTCTTATCTTTGAGAGAGAGAGAGAGAGAGCACACTAACACGAGCAGGCATGTGCCACAGCACTTATGTTGAGGTCAGAGAATAACCTCTAGTGTCAGTCTTTGCCTTCCAATCTGCTAGAGGCGTTGTGTATTGTGTGCTGTGTGGATGCCAGGCTAGCTGACCCACAAGCTTCTGAGGAGTCTCCAGACTCTGCCTTCCGTCTTGCTGTAAGAACACTGGGACTACACATAGGTTCTGCCGCATCTGGCTTTTATGTCAGTTCTGGAGATCAGAACTCGGGTCCTCATGCTTGTGCAGTCAGTGCTTTACCCACTGGGCCATCTCCTTAGCCCAGTTTCCTATATTACGTGTTTTAGAATTCCTCATTTACCTTCTTTTACAAATGTATAGATTTTTGGAGAATAATGGTAAAAACTGGCAAACATATAGTGGGGTTTGTAGATTCAAACTACTTTTCAAGTTGTTTCTTTTGGGCCCTCTTAATAATAACCCTATGAAGCATCTGCCCTTCCATTATCTTCTCATCACCAATTGGTGATATAAAAATTAGAGGTTTCGCCCGGCATGGTGGTGCACGCCTTTAATCCCAGCACTCGGGAGGCAGAAGTAGGAGAATCACCTTGAGTTCGAGGCCACCCTGAGACTACAGAGTAAATTCCAGGTCAGCCTGGGCCAGAGTGAGACCCTACCTCAAAAAAAAAAAATTAGAGGTTTCAAGCTGTGCTGGATGTTGCCAGACTCTGAGCCTGTAGATTTGTCATTGCAAAGCTGAGTTGTCACTATGACGACAGACTCACCAAGTCAGGCTTCTCAGAGCCTCAGTATTTCATTACATGTACTTTGTATTGCCCAATTTCTTCCTTCCAGACATGTCCAACTTTCTGACATTTTGACACAACATTGTCATATACAAAGTTCATCTTCGCAAACCTCACAACCAAAAAAATGTAAAAAAGGATCTAATAATATTTTAAGTATGCTTATGATTTTGTCTTGAGTCACATTCACAGCTGTCCTGGGCTGCATCTGTATATGGCCCATGATTATGGGTTGAACACATCTGCTACATGACTTTTTTACTTTTAAAATATATTTTCATTCATTTGGGGGAGAGAGAGACAGAGAGGAAGAAAAATCAGCATGCCCAGGGCCTCCTTCCACTGCAAACAAACTCCAGACAGATGTGCCACTTTGTGCATCTGGCTTTATGTGGGTACTGGAAAATTGAACCCAGGGCAGTAGACTTTATAAGCAAGTGCCTTTAACTGCCAAGCCATCTTCCCAGCCCTAGATGGTATTTTCTTGGTTAGGTTGTGTTCTAAATTGTTAGCTACATGTTAAGCCCCTACTAAACTCCCCAGGTGCCAAGAAGAAATCTTAGGTCAAATTTTCTTCACAGTGTGTGCACAAAGTACAGCCATGTGACCACATTAAACCAAGGAAGACAGGCTTTTTTAAAAAAATTTTTCTTCTCTGTCTTTTTTTTCTTATTTGACAGCAACAGACAAAGAGGCAAAGAGAGAGAAAGAATGGGCACGCCAGGGCCTCCAGCCACTGCAAACGAGCTCCAGATGCATGCACCACCTTGTGCATCTGGCTTATTTGGGTACTGGGGAATTGAGCCTTGAACCGGGGTCCTTAGGCTTCACAAGCAAGCACTTAACCTCTAAGCCATCTCTCCAGTTTATATTTTTAACTATTTGAGAGAGAGAATGGGTGTGCTAGGGCCTCAAGGCACTGCAAACAAATTCCAGATATGTGCACCCCCTGGTGCATGTGGCTTACGTGAGTCCTGGAGAATTGAGGCTCGAACTGGGGTCCTTAGGCTTTACAGGCAAGTATTTAACCACTATGCCATCTCTCTAGCCCTCTTCTCTGTCTTTTAAAAAAAGTTTTATTTATTTGCAAGCAGAGAGAGATAGAGGAGAGATAGAGAGAATGGGTGTGTCAGGGCCTCCATCTGCTGTAAATGAACTCCAGATACATGCACCTCTTTGTGCATCTGGCTTTATGTGGGTACAGGTCATTAGGCTTTGCAGGCAAGCACCTTAAACACTGAGCAATCTCTCCAGACCCTTTTCTTTTAAAGATACAGAAATATAGCCAGGCATGGTGGCGCATGCCTTTAATCCCAGCACTTGGGAGGCAGAGGTAGGAGGATCACCATGAGTTCGAGACCACTCTGAGACTATATAATGAATTCCAGGTCAGCCTGAGCTAGAATGAAACCCTACCTCGAAAAACCAAAAAAAGGAAAAAAAAAGATACAGAAATATATAAAACTTGAACATATTAATGGAGTGTCATATGATGTTTCAATGCAGGTATACATTGTGTAATGTTCAAACCATCACCATGCATATAAGTCTCCTCAAACATGGATCATTTCTTTATGGTGAACCCTTTCAAAATCTTTTCTTTTAATTTTTCAGCTGTGAAGTACATGATTGTTAATTATAGTCTGCTTACTATGTAATAACACACCAGAGCATCTTGCTCCTAATTATACCTTAGATCCCATTGGTTACCTCTCCCTGTCTCCATCCACTTCTCCCCAGGTTCTGGTTCTCATTCTTCTTCTCGTCCCTTCTACAAGATCAGCTTCTTAACCCCCACAAATGAGCAAATCTGTGCTTATTTTCCTTGGTTTAATTTGGTCACATTGCTGTACCTTGTACCCACACAGTCAAGAAAATTTGACCTAAGACTTCTATTTGGCACCTGGGAAATTTAGTAGAGGCTCAACAAGTAGCTGAAAAATTTAGAACATAACCTAACAAAATGACCTCCATTTCCATCCATGTTGTTGCAGGTGACAAGATTCTGTTGTTTTCAAAGTTAAATTTTGCTGCATTGTATATATATATTGGTAAGTTCAGGGTTTGTAATATAGGACCAAGACATAATGTCTTTGGCCCAAGGTTTTATTTAATGCCAGGCAAGAGTGGCAGGGTTAAGAGCAAGGGGGAATGGACCCCTAAAAACCACCTAGTAGAAGGAATGAGTGGTTTGTATGCTCTTTTGGAGAAAGGAAGTAAAGGCAGACGATCTTGTGCTGTGCTGTGCTGCAGAGGAGGATTGCCTGGAGCCTGCAGGAGCCAGTTTGGCTGGACCCTCTGTTGAATTTTTTGTAGGAAGTGAGACTTTGTATTTCATTTCTGTATAGAGTTAACAGGTGGTGGCTAGGAGGAAGTTGTTTTGTCCTCTCAGCTCAGATATAGAAAGGCTATTCAACACCTTTAATCCCAGCACTCGGGAGGCAGAGGTAGGAGGATCGCTGAGAGTTTGAGGCCACCCTGAGACTACATAGTGAATTCCAGGTCACCCTGGACCAGAGTGAGACCCTAACCCTCAAAACATCAAGCCAAACAGAAAAAAAGAGGGCTGGAGAGATGGCTTAGCAATTAAAGCACTTTGCCTGCAAAGCCAAAGGACCTTGTTGGCTGGAGGCCCTGGCACTCTCATTCTCTCAAATAAATAAATAAATAAATAAATAAATAAATAAATAAAAGAAAAAAAGAAACGCTACTCAAGTACCACAGTAGTGAGTAGAGATTTTATGATCTCAGACCTAGTCTGGGCATATAGCAAGGGAGGAAAGACAACTATGTTTGAGATCTCAGTTACTGTTCCAGGAGATGGTTCTAGAGTTCCTGGCCTTGTAAGAAGGGATGGGTAGAGAGCTCTGGTACTCTTGCATGTGTGTCTAACATTTTCTTTATCCATTCTTCACTTGAAGGACACTTAGGTTGATCCCACTTCTTGGCTATTGTGCATCATGCTACAATTAACACAGGATGCAGGTATTTCTTTGGGATGCTGATTTCATTAACTTATGGCACATATATAGAAGTGAAATTGCTAGGTTGCATCATAGTTCAATTCTTAATTTGATGGGATCATGTGTACTGTTTTCCACGAGACTGTACCAGTTGACATCCCCACCCACAGTGGGCAAGAGTATCCCTTTTCTGCACATCCTTGACCACACTTGTTAGAAGGTAAGCATTTTTGAGTTCCAATATTCTGGTAACTATAAAATCAAATCCTAAGACTACAAAATGAGACATAGAATGACCTGACTTAGCTGTATTGCTTATGAATATAACTTCATAACAGACTATCATAACTTTAACAGCTTGCAACAATATACAGTTACTTTCTTGGTTTCCAAGGGACACGGGAACCTAGGGCCTCCTCTTAGCTAGGTCTTCAGCCAGACTGCGTTCTCATTGGAGCCCAGGGATTTTCTTCCATGTTCTAGCTCTTGGCAGAATCCAGCTCCTTGTGGTTATAGGACTAAGGTTCCCAGGGACAAATCACATGATGGTAACTGACATCTTTTAAGGCTTGTGGGAGAGACTATCCCTGAAGTACACTAAGGCAGAATCTTATAGAATGCAACATGTTGTTTGTGGAAGGGACAGCTGGTCAACCTTGCCCTGAAATGTAACCTAGCAGACAGAGTGCAGTCTTATGTCCTTTGGCATAGTCTGGTGTAAAAATGGGTCATAAGTATTACCCACACTTGAGGGGAGGGATTATACCAGGGCCAGACTCATGGGAGTTAACCTGACATTCTTCCCATTTAACGGAATATATCTCCAAACCAGAATACACACTCTGTGTGTATGTGTGTACATGCATGTGGAGGCTAGAGATCAATGTTGGTGTCTTCTTCAAATACTCCCCACCTTATTTTTTTCTACCCATAAAGATACCTGAAAATGTGTGGCATGGATTGCAAGGAAAGTTTCTAAAAGCCTATGCTGATCCCTGCCATTGGGAACCAGCAGCTCTTAATGATAGACTCTTTTTTTTTTTTTTTTTTTTCAAGGTAGGGTCTCACTTTTAGCTCAGGCTGACCTGGAATTCATTATGTATTCTCAGGGTGGCCTCGAACTCAAGCGATCCTCCTACCTTTCCCCCCCGAGTGCTGGGATTAAAGGTGTGTGCCACCACACCTGGCCCATTCTTTTCACTTTCTGGACATTCCTAATTTTTATTACTTTTCTTGGATGCTGGGGATCAAACTCAGGGCCTTGCACAAGCTATGAAAGTACTTTACAACTGAGCTACATTGTTGCCAGCTCTCAATTATTTTTCAGTTAGTATATATAAATTGGTTTCTTTCATAGAAATACAATTATTTGTCTTAGCATGGTGGTGATTGATAAGTGCAAAATCACTAAAGTTCATCCTTTTTAATTTTTTAATTATTTTTTATTTATTTTTAGAGAGAGATAGAGAGATGGGCGTGCCAGCAGTCTCAGCTGCTGTGAACGAAATCCAGATGTGTGCGCCCCCTTGTGGGCAAGTGAAGCATTGCGCCCTTGCGTCACTTTGCATCTGGCTAAACGTGGGACCTGGAGATTGGAACAGCTGGAGATTGGAACCAGCGTTCTTAGCCTTAGCAGGCAGGCACCTTAACCACTAAGCCATCTCTCCAGCCCCCCCCCTTTTTTTTTTTTTTTTTTTTTTTTGGTTTTTCAAGGTAGGGTCTCATTCTGGCCCAGGCTGACCTGGAATTCACTATGTAGTCTCAGGGTGGCCTCGAACTCATGGCAATCCTCCTACCTCTGCCTCCCGAGTGCTGGGATTAAAGGCGTACACCACCACGCCCGGCCTGCCACCATGCCCGGCCTTGGAGTCTGTTTTAACATGTACAGAATGTTGTCTTTGCTGGGTATTTGCTAAGTCTAATGCAAATGTTTTGGAAGAAAATGAGAAGGGATCTTGTTGGATGTCTCAGAACAGAGGAGCCCCTGAGGCATGCACTGTCTACTCCTCCTCAAGTGTCCACCTACCCTCTAGGCACCAGAAATCTCGGCAGGATATACTAACAGGCTTTGTTTCACTTGGACTCTGCCTCCCGTGCTCCCTCCGCTTTTCCATCTGGAGCCCTGGTAGAAAAATGTCAAAGCCGGGGTGGTGGCGCACGCCTTTAATCCCAGCACTTGAGAGGCAGAGGTAGGAGGATCGCCATGAGTTCAAGGCCATGCTAAGACTCCATAGTGAATTCCAGGTCAGCCTGAGCTAGAGTGAGACCCTACCTCGAGAAAACAAAAGAAAGAAAGAAAAATTATGTCAAGGTGACATATATAGCTACCTAGCCTCATGTGTGTTCCTGTTCCTTCTCAAGCTGCTGAGTCCCTAAGTATATTGCACAGACTCTCCATGATTGAAAGATATTGCAATTAGTCATTTTTCCAGGATCACATGGTCACTCTTACAAGAAGAATTCATGTCACTGTCAATCTGCTCAAGCATTTTCAATCTGGGAAAGTGCTTAGCATCTCATCAGACATCAGCTACTAGAGTGTCCTTTAGTTTTCCATGCATGCTGATAACCAATTATGTTGTGAATTGTGCACCTGTGAGTTTACTGATAGGTATCAGAATCTTGTATAATGCAATGATAGTCATTAGTCACCCTATATTGTAACATGTTGTGTTATATAGAATATTCAATATAATACTGTTACTATTATTTCTATATAATTTATTTATTTGCATATACACTTTGTGTGTCTGTGTGGTACTCAGGATTGACCAGGGCCACATGTATGCTAGACTAGTGATGTACCGCTGAGGCACAATGACATTTTAGATGATAACTACAAAGTATAGCATGAATTAGACATTAATTACTGTCATGTGTATGAGACAGTGGGCATTATTTCCTTCAGTCATCTCAAAGAGATCACAGAACTAGGGGTGAGGTTCGTCTGTAGAGTGTTTGCCTAGCATCCACAAGGCCTTGGGTTCCATCCTCAGCATTCCCATACACAAACAAGACTACCGAAGGAAAAAATAGGGGCAATGTATTCAACATATTCTTTCTGTTTTTCCTGACAGAGGGTGGCACCCACTTCGTAAAGACCTCATCACCACAGGGTGAGGCTAAGATGAGCATAACCAGTGACGAGGTGAACTTTCTGGTGTATCGGTATCTCCAGGAATCAGGTAACCAACTTGCTTTTCCATAGGAAATTCAGTAATCCAGTAATGAGGGAATACGTCAGGAGTACAGGGTAAAATAAAGCTGCTCACCTCATGGCAGACAGGAAGCAGAAAAAGAAAGGGGATGGGGGTTAAATTATCCCCTAAAAGGCAATAACCTAGCTTCCTCCCACTAGGCCGCTTCTAACAGGGCCCATCAAAAATTGTGCAAGTGGCTGATAGCCAAGCATTTAGCACATGGGACATTAAAGGGCATTCAAAGCGAAACTACTATGTGCTGTCCTCAACGTAGGATGCAGTTAGCCCATTAAACCCATCCTAAATTGAAAATCTCTTCAGTCAAAATAACATTTAACACGTGTAACGTACCATATACCATAGCCTATCCTAACCTACCTCAGTGGTTTAGTATATTCGTGCATAACACAAAGGGCTTTCATCCCTATAAATGGATCTCAAGTTAAAAATACGTTTCGTTGTAAGATTTCTTTCTTGTTCCACTGGTTTTGTGAGTATTAATGGGATTCCCCTTTCTCCACCCTTCATCTCTGCTCCTGCGACTGCATTTTAGTACCTCCAGGTGCAGACTTTTGGATAGAGCAAAATGCAATGCCTGCTTTTATTAAAATTTCCCAAAGTATTTTTCCCCTTGAGGAAGGAGAAAGTCTGCCAAAAGCATTCTTTAGTAAATAAATAAAATAATTTTGAGTAACAGACTTTCCATCTGAATTTGTTTTTCTGGGCCCGGTGAGTCAATTAGATAACCAGTACAACTCTTGCTGTTTGGGAATAATTCCATCTACACAACTGTTGATGTGGCTTTTCCCACTGATCCTGGCAGCTGACAGATCATCCCATAGGCTTCACTTCTTTCCCAGGCCCCCAAATACTTTCTTATGCAAGGCACGTTTCCATGGATTCAGAGAGTCATTTTAATGGCTCAGCTTTCTTAATTTATACAAAAGTTCAGGGCTTATTGTTCAGCTGAGTCTCTAAAAATATTTTTTGACTACAGTAGCTCTTTTCCATTGCTAATGTGTGTCCCTATCTAAAAAGGATCTTCAGGAACACGTGAGACTGAGGCTCTCTTGGAGGTGCCTTTGCTGTAGAAATAAATAATAAAGGAAAGCATTAATTCCTTCAAATAATCAAAGTCCCATGTTACTGGAGGATGAAAGGACTTTGAACTTCCTAGAAAGTAGTAAGGTCTCAATCTTGTTTTGAACACCCCGCATCACCATTGCCTAAGTGCAAACAGTGCATGGCTATGTGGGGATTCCAAGTCACCTCCAGGTTCAGGGATATACTGGAAGGACTCACAAGACTCTTAGAGCAAAAAGGTACATATTAAAATCAGCAAAGGGAAAAAGTGCACAGCTGTGCAGGTATCCCATCCCAGAGGCATAACAGGAAGGCAACTTTATTCTTCCAGAAGTGCTGGGTGATGGCTTGCAAAGTGTATTCAGACCTATTCTTAATCCACTGAGCCTCAACATGCAGGGCAGGTAGGTTCACAGCATGTGGCACTTACAGAGAGATTCAGAAGGAAAACTAGAAGGGAAATGGGTCCAAAATGACTCACTGTGGGTCCACATCCAAATTTGGATTCTGGGTGTACCTGTCATTTATGCATCTGTGTATGTTACAGATCATTTAAAAAAATAACTTTGAAAATTGCAGGGAGGGGTGAGTAAGTAGCTAGAGAATGTGATACTCATGTTTTCCATTTAGAAAGGAGTAAGACAGCTCTCCAGTGAGATGTGACATCAATAATTCACAGACCTCCACCAAATATATCCATTATTTCTGCAGAATAGTCGGGGTAGTTTTACAGGTCCTCAGCTTACCCTTCCCATGTGTAGAGGTTAGGAGGGAACCTATAGTAAATGCTAATTGCTCAATTACAAACCTGCCTGTGTTGGAGAGTTGCAAACTAACTCTTCTTGTTAGGAAAATACTTTTTTCACACTCAGCTGTCTTTGGGGTTTGACTAGAACCACTTCTATTAGAAAAATATGAGTCTACAAGTTGCTTCTTCACATATTCCAACCACCCATCTACCTGGCTGTAACACAATTCCAGTCGTTCAGTCTTTTCTAAGTTTACCGTTCTAATTAATCTGTTTGGGTCTATAAGCCCTTTGTCTCTCTCCATCTATTTTATTGAATTCTTGTACATTTGTCAGAATAGAGAAAGTCCAACTTTACTAAACTCAAAGGAATTTTAAAGTAAGACTGGCTAAATTTGAAAATAAGAATTTGCAATTCTTGTGCTTGTTGATTTGTTAGAGGGTAAAAAAGGGGTTAGATAAAAGCTAGTCAAGTACATTTTTATAATTATTTAAATATGTATCCCAACACTTCCCATTGATCTTAACAGCCACCTCCCTCCAAAAAAAAAAAATTAAAGGGCTGGAGAGATGGCTCAGCAGTAAGGGTAAGAGTGCTTGCTGTAAGTGACAAGGCTGGAGACCTCCTCAGTTTGATTCCTCAAGAACTGTAGAAACAGCTGGGTGTAGCCGTGCATGTTTCTAACACTAGTCATGTGGGGAACAGACACTGTAGAGTATCTGGTGTGTGCAAAAGCCACAGCTCCATGGTCAGAGCAAGAGAGTCACTCTAGGAAATATACTGATGAGTGAGTGACAGAAGAAAGACACCTGTTCTCCCCTGGCCTTCATCTGCCTACACACACACACACACACACACGCTACAATACATTGGGGGAAAAAAAAACTAAAGATGCATGTGACACTTAAATTGTGACTACTTTTAAAATTGATGATAATGTGAAAAAGTCTAATATCATGTTTTAGCTAAGATGAAATAGCTACTTAACAAGATGCCTGTCTCCAAAGTTCAATCACCATCACATATAAGACCTGCATGTTCTCAAATTCTAATATGACTCTAAAAGTGTCCAGCATTGATGTATCTCTTTCCTTTTCAATTCAATTTCCTATTCTCCTTACCAAACCAGCCAGCAAATGAGTCCCCTGGACTAGTAGAAATACTTTGCCCCTGTTCATTGCAGTCTCTGTATATCACATCATTGGTATCTTTTTCCCCATCACTTATTAAACACCACTGTCCCCAAGTGGTGTCCCGTTCTTTCTATCCCACATGCACGGGTACAGTATTCACTGCTTCTTTCACATACACTCCCAAGCCTTGGTATCTATCATCAGTCACTGTGATTGACCTTGAACTCACAGCCCTTTTGTTTCAACCTCCCAAGCGCTGAAATTACAGGCATATACTCCCATGTATGCCCAGCCTTTCTTTTGACCCCAAAGTCTGGTGGGTGTCCATCACAGTCTCACTATCCCTCCTGTTCTGGGTGTCTGCATCTAATCTCTGCAATGACACCCGATGTCTCTGACCTCCGTACTGGTGTCCTACATGGCATTTTACCCAGACATTCTTTAACACAATCCTATACTCTGTGTCCCTACTACCATTGCTCACTTCTAACCCCAACTGCTTCTACTCTAATTCCTTATTTTTCTGAAGCTGCTGTGAGACCACCATAGACAGTGTGGCTTGTAAACATCAGAGATTAATTTCTCACAGTTCTAGAAGCTGGAAGTTCCTGATGGAAGTATCTGGTGAGAACTTGTTGCAGTCAGCTCCAAGTTGCTGGGATAAACATTCAGCCGAACACAGTTTGTGGGAGGAAGGGATTTATTTCAAGCTTATAGACCTAGGGGAAGCTACTTACTTCCATACATCCAAACAGAGAAAAAGAAAACAGCCAGCAAACACCAAACAGCAAGCACAAACCCAGAGCTCAAACTGCTCTGCACACACCTTTGGGCTGGAATTCAGATTCACCCCTAGTGACACCTCCTCCAGCCAGTTGCAAGAGACTTCAGCAGGAAGCTTGAGCTTAATCAGCAAATACTTGAGGCTATGGAGGACATACATTCACATTCAAACCACCACATTCTACCTCTGGCGGCCACAGACTCAGGGCCATCTCACATTGCAAATGGTTTTCAGTCCAACTTCAAAGCTCCCATCAACTTTACCAACTTTAAAACTGTCCCAAGTCTGATCTTAGGGTCGAGACTGTCTCTTAATTTTGAGTCCTGTAAAACCAAAACAAGTTATATACTTCCAACACATAATGGCAGAGTAAACGTTGTCATTGCAAAAAGTCCTAACAAGGACAGACTGGACCAACGCAAAATCAGCAACCAACATCTGCAGCTCAAGTCTGATAGCCATAACCACTTATGACAGTCTGGATTTTCAATTTCCATCTCTCCAGCTGGGCTGAGTAGTCAGGGGAAAACTTCCTTTCCAAGCAAACAGCACTGCAGTCCTGGTATATCCAAAACATTTTCAGGTCGTCATTGCAAACCACAGTCCATCTTATAATGCCCTCACTGGCCTCTCTACAGAGGGACATTGTCCTGCTTCACATGCCTTATCTTAGCAGCAGCACCTGGAACCAGGTGCACTTCATGACCCGCTTCCGTGCATTTTCCATACTTCCCAAACCAATTCCAGGTATGCAGCAACACAGTGATTTTCCAGGGAGGAAATAAACCTTGACCTTGAACCTTCAGAATTCTTCATTCAGCCTGTCCTTAGTGGACTTTACCTCAGGCATCCTTTGCATTGTTGTAATGTAAAGCAGTGGGCCTACCCTTAATGGTGGCAATCTGTTTAATAGCAGCTTTAACGACCTAAACCCAGTCTCTACCACTAGCTTTAAACTTGCTTGAATTTTTCCAACTTTTAAAATAAATGTACATCTTTCAGTTCTATATCTTCTACCAAGCACACTAGTTCATTACATTTGAATTCAACCTTGAACAAACTTTGGGCATGGGCCGAAGAATGCAGCCAGCCTTTATGCCAGTAGGCCAGTTTCAACAAAGTTGACTGCAGTCTTTCCTTCCCCTTAGAAAGATCATAACTCAACAGAATTCTCTCTGCATTTAGCCTTTTCAAACTGTCACCAGACTAGCCCATGAAGTTTGGCTTACCACTTCTGCACTTGCAAGTACCAAGTCCACACACATTTCTCCTGTACACAAGTTCCTAAAGACCAAATTCCACATGGTCAGATGCATCACAGCAAAACCTCACTCTTCTGGTACCAAATTCTGTTGCAGTCAGCTCAAAGTTGCCGGGACAAATGTCTAAGCAAACAGTTTATGGGAGGAACGGATTTATTTTAAGCTTTGCAAATCCAGGGGACATTCCACCAATGGCAAAAGAAGCTGTTTACTTCCATGCATTGCATCCAAGCAGAGAAAAAACAGCCAGCCAACACCAAAAAGCAGCAAGCACAAACCCAGAGCTCAAACTGCTCTGCACATACCTTTGGGCTGGAATTCACATCTGCTCTCAGTGACACCTCCTCCAGCCAGCTGCAGGAGAATTCAGCAGGAATCTTGACCTTAATCCAAAAATACCTTAGGCTATGGGGACATACATTCACATTCAAACCACCAGGGCTGCTGCTTGGCTCACCCTGTGTCCTCACAAAATGGAAAGGGCAAGAAGGTCTCTGGAGTCTCCTTTATAAAAAGGATACTAATCCCATTCATGAGGCTTCACCCCATGGCCTCCTCACCTCCCAATTGTCCCACTTCTGAATATAATCACCTCCAAGGTGAGTATTTCAGCATGTGGCTATGGAAGAGATGAGGATCCAAACATGTAGTTAGGCCACAGCTTCACATACATAATGTAGATCATGTTGGAACATTTCTATACTTATCATTCCTACTGCCTCCATGCCCTTAATTCCCTTCTCCCTCACACCTCTATCAGTCAGGGAACCCTCACTTTTGTTGGTGTTGCTTCAGGTTGTATTGTCCTTACTTTGTTACTCTTACAGTAATTCATACTGATTAAGGAGTTGCTGCATGCCAGGCCTGATTCTAAGTACTTGAAAAATGAAGCTGTTTCTTCTTACCAAACCTGAGGATGTAGGTGCATCTGATTACTAGGAGATCATAGAGCTAGCATTCAGAACAGGTTCTCTAGCTCTAGAATCTTCCCCACTCATTCATTCATTCATTTAGTGGTACTGGTTTGCAGGCATAAAAGATACAGGGTCAAGGGGGATCATGGAGGCTTGCACCAAGATTCCAGAAAGCTTCCAGGACCAGCCAAATATAGCAGAGTCAGATTTCATGCAAGGAGGCCCTGGCAGGCCATTGCATGAAGATGTAAAGGTGAGGCCCAAGCTGTAGTTGGAGACTCTAGAATGTTGGAAATGGCAGGACCATGTGGGACATCTGCCAAGATTAGCTGTAGACATCAAATGAATGGGCCCAAGAAAAAGGCTACTTGATGTGATCTGGAATCACCTAGGAGACAAACCTTTGTAGAGGTCTGTGAGGATAATTACAGAGAGGTTTAACTGAGATAGGGAGGCAGTCTGAATGTGGATGGCTATTCCATAAGCTTAGGTCCAGACAGAATAAAAAGGAGAGAAAGTGAAGAAAGCACCAGCATTCATCTCTGCTTCCTGATTGTGGATGCAGTGTGACCAGCCACCTCATGCTCCTGCTGCCATATATTCCCTGCCATGGTGGACTGTACCCTCAAACCATCAACCAAAGTAATGCCTTCCTTCAGTTGCTTTTGTCAGGTACTTTGACACAGAAATGAGAAAAGTAACTAATGCAAGGTTCATCATTTTGAAAATGTCAGGATTTTCTTTCCTTTTTAAGGCTCAATTGGATTCTGTTTTATACCTGAGCCATACTATCCATTTCTCTGTAGGTGGACCCTGAAGTTGCTTTCCTATCTTGGCTACTGTGAGTAGCACCGCAGTTAACATAGGCATGCAGATATCTATTCAACATACCAATCTCGTGTTCATTGGGTATACGTCCAGTAGTGGAATTGTTGAATCACACAGGAGTTCTACTTTAAAAGTTTTTGAGGGGCTGGAGAGATGGCTTAGCGGTTAAACGCTTGCCTGTGGAGCCTAAGGACCCCGGTTCAAGGCTTGATTCTCCAGGACCCACGTAAGCCAGATGCACAAGGGGGTGCGTGCATCTGGAGTTCGTTTGCGGTGGCTGGAGGCCCTGGCACACCCATTCTCTTTCTCTCTCTACCTGCCTATTTCTATTTCTTTCTTTCTATCTCTCTCTCTCTCTCTCTCTCTCTCTCTCTCTCTCAAATAAATAAATAAATAAATAATAAATAAAATATTTTAAAAAAAGTTTTTGAGAACCATCCACACTGATGTCCATGAAGACTGTACCAACTTACAGTCCCATCAACAGTATAGAAGTATAGAAGGGCTCAGTTTTTTCACATACTGAAAAACTATTGCCATGTTTCATCTTTTTGATGATAGCCTTTCTTGCAGGTGTGATGTGGTAGCTCATGGTGGATTCAGTCTGCATTTCTCCGCTGTTTACTAATACTGAGCATTTCTTATATACTCTTACTGGTAAAATCTGCTTTTAAATGAACTTTCTTGATTCTGTCAATGTGATGATTTTTTAAAAAAAAACTTTTTATTTTATCTTATTTTTTTGGAGAGAGACAGAGAGAGAGACAGAGAGAGAGAGAGGGAGGGAGGGAGGAAGACAGAGATGGGCGGACGAGCAGTGTCTCAGCAGCTGAGAACGAAATCCAGATGTGCTCACCCCCTTGTGGCCAAGTGCAGCATTGCGCCCTCGCATCACTTTGCATCTGGCTAAACGTGGGACCTGGAGATTGGAACAGCTGGAGATTGGAACCAGTGTTCTGAGGGTTAGGAGGCAGGTGCCTTAACCGCTAAGCCATCTCTCCAGCCCAATGTGATGATTTTTAAAAATTTATTTTCTGACATTAAACCCTGCATTGCTGAAATAAACTCCGCTTGGCTGAGACATTTTTCCTTTTTACATATTCTAAATTTGCCTTGTTATTACCTCATCTGGCATATTTACATTTATTTTGCTGAGAAAAACTAAGCTGTGATGTTCCTTCCTGGGGGTGCTTATTCCATTTGTGTATTTGCTTTGTTCTAGTCTGGGAAAACAAACCAGGTATTTAGAAATTGCTTTCCTATAGACTGCCTGGCCTTATCTTCCTATCCCAAGTCTCCCCAAGGTCAGGGTTGAGGAAACACTATAAATGGCCAGATTGTATTATCTTAGCCTGTTTTACTGTCTCAGTCATCTCTATATTCTTGGCAAACAAAGAACAATTGAATATTATTTAACATATTAGAGTACTTGTATCCCAATAAAACTTTCTAAAACAGGCAGTGAGACCGATTTCTACTGCAGGCTGACCAACCTGTGCTCATAACCACTGATCCAAGTTTATCCTCCCTTCCACATACCGGTGTGTGAACAGTGAGAATTTCTTTCCTTCTTACTCCCTTTGAAAATTTCTACAGCCTCTTTCAGTCCAAGTTGTACTTCCTAACCTGTGTTCTAGGTTTATTATCTGAATTTTGCCCTGTTTCTATCCATGTGGAACATTATATAAATATTCATGAATAAAAGTATCAATGAATACTTTTCCTTAAATTAGAAGCTATTGCTATTTCTTTCTTTCTTTCTTTTTTTTTTTTTTTTTTTTTTTTTTTTTTTTTTTCGAGGTAGGGTTTCACTCTGGTCCAGGCTGACCTGGAATTAACTATGTAGTCTCAGGGTGGCCTCGAACTCTCGGCGATCCTCCTACCTCTGCCTCCCAAGTGCTGGGATTAAAGGCGTGCGCCACCACGCCCGGCTGCTATTACTATTTCTTAAGCACACTAATCGATATTCATATACCAGTTCCCTTCCCTTCTGTTGAGTTTACATGAATGAAGATTTCAGATACTCGTCTGTGGACCACCTAAAATACATTGACTACCTCAGTGATACACTTGTCATGGAGTCTTGTTTAGAGTAGGTGGGTGGTTGAGACTGCATCTCACTATGTAGCCCATGCTGGCTTAAACCCAGAAGCATGCCTGGAACTATAGGCATGAATGACCATTTCTGGCTCAGTTTTGTATTTTATTTTGTTACTTGTTCCGTGACAGGATCTTGGTACATAGCTTAGACCAGCCTAGAACTCTGAATCCTGGTTCTGCCCCTTGAGTGCTGGGATTACCAGCATGCACCACTGGGCCCAGGTAGAAAGTTGATCTTCATGACCCACAGCATAGCATTGTCGTAATTTTGGGCTTGACAAATGTCTCTTGATAGATTGTCTATTGAGTGGTGGTATTGCCCTCAGTGCTGGGATGCTCACAGTATTTACAGCTATCTGTCACAGCTGATATATGGCATGAAGAGAGCTCTGGAACCTAGGGAATGGCTCACAGAAGATGAGGCATTTGAGTTAGCTCTTGAGCTTGAAGTCTTCAAAGCAAGAAGACAGACATGTGAGGGAAAATCAAGAGCCTGCATGAAGGCTTTGAGGCTTAACGTGCTTAGAGGGGAGAAGCTGTCTTGGTGAAAGGAACCAAGGAATGATAGGAAAGAGCAGAGTCTGGAGGGTTAGGTTGGTTGCAGACTGGCAACAGATAAAATGTGGAAACCTATCCATTTGGAAGCCATTGGTGTATTTGTT
This sequence comes from Orientallactaga sibirica, assembly GCA_036365145.1. Classification (NCBI taxonomy): domain Eukaryota; kingdom Metazoa; phylum Chordata; class Mammalia; order Rodentia; family Dipodidae; genus Orientallactaga; species Orientallactaga sibirica. Next base: position 6,200,833 of record JAEOAD010000982.1, read on the forward strand.
AAATCTAAACCTGGAAACCATTGAATAAAGGATGACTTATCTACTAAATAAAAATTAGTAACCAAAAGCCAGGCATGGTGGTGTGCACCTTTAATACCAGCACTCGGGAGGCAGAGGTAGGAGGATCACCATGAGTTCGAGGCCACTCTGAGTAGTGACTTCCAGGTCAGCCTGGGCTAGAGTGAAACCCTACCTTGAAAAACCAAAATAAATAAATAAATAAAAATTAGTAACCAAAATGGTGACTGAAAACCAGTCAACAATGGTGGAAAATGCCTATATTGTTAGCTGAATAAAAAGATACTTAGGGGCTAGAGAGACTGCCTAGTGGTTAAGGTGCTTGCCTGTGAAATCTAAGGACCCAGGTCCGATTCCCCAGCACCCACGTAAGCCAGATGCACATGGCGGCACATGTATCTGGAGTTCATTTGCAGTGGCAAATGGCCCTGGCACACCCATTGTCTATCTGCCTCCCCCTCTTAAAGAAGCATAAAAAATATTTTTTAAAAAGGTTTTTAAAAAGATACTTAGATGACAGTAGACACTGAGGAGACTCAAAACTCATCAAAGCAGAAATTCAGAGGCTGAAGAGAACTTAACACTAAAGGAGACTTAAAACATGCCCACCGAGGTCAGGGAACATTGCAGAAGAGGGGGTTGAAGGGTATAAGAACCATAGGATGGAAAGGAGTATCAAGCACTGCCCTCCCCCCTCCAGAGACTGGTGCATTCATGACCCCACAGTGAATACCAATAACCCCACTGAGGAGGGTCCTCTGTGGAATGGGGGCAGGAGGGGATAGAAGAGTTTAATCCTATAGGAATATGACCAATATACAGTGTGTTCATATAGTGAAGTTCATAATTAGTTTAAAAAATAGAAGAAAAGGCCATGACAGAAGGATGGAGAATAGTTGGAAAGAAGGGGTTTGGTAGGAGTGGGAAGAAGAGTCTACAGAGGCTAAGGAGGTGACAGAATCTATCTATATGAAATTGTCAAAAAACTAAAATTAAAGAGTGAATAAAAGACACAAGAGATCTACAATATCCTATGATTATGAGGATGGTTTTCATTAATCTCCTTGTCACTGATAAAAAACCTGACAAAACTTAAAAGGAAGATGAATTTATTCTTGCTTATGGATTTAGAGGGTTTAGTCCATGCTTGCCTGGCCCCATGCACTTGAGTGGAACATCATGGCAGTGGGAACATGAGTCAAAGACGCCTTTACCTACCTCATGGTAGACAAGGAACTGAGACAGAAGCAGGAACCTAGGACCGGTATAACCTTCCAAGTTCCCCCTCTGCCAGCAATGTACTCCTCCAACTAGGCCCCTGCTCCTAAAGTTTTCATTACCTCCCAAAATAGTATCATCAGTTGGAGACTAAACATATGACACATGAACCTGTGGGAGCCATTTCAAATTGAAACCATGGCAAAGATTATACATAACTATTCATAATACTTTATAATACACACAGAGGAAAGTCACTTGAAGTTTCTTAAAGTGAAAATAGGAATTATGTTAATGATATAATAATGTGAGGTGTTTTTTTTCTTTTATATTCCAAATTATTTTTTTCTCCTATTTCTAAAATCATAGGTGTGATGGTTGATCTGAATTGTCAACTTGATTGGATCTGGAATCACAATTCTTGGGCCTGTCTGGGAGGGAGTTTATAGATTAAGTAAATTGAGGTGGGAGATCAGTGTTACCACTCTCAGCTTCCTGGTTTTGGATGAAGTGTGAACAGCTCTGCTTTGTCCTCCTGCCACCATGCCTTCCCCACCATGATAAACTGTAACCTCAATTTTAAGCCAAAGTAAGCCTAACTGCCCTTGAGTTGCTTTTGGTCAGGTATTTTGCCAAAGCTACTAGGAAATTAATAGATAAAATTGGTACCAAGAGTTGCTGTAATAAACCTGATTTATAGACATTTGGAACTAACTTGTAGGACTAATTTCTTTGGTTTAAGAAATTTCAAGACAGCATTCAGGCTGTTTGTAGCATGGTTACTGCTCACTCCTCGTATTCAGCTGTACAGTGAAAGAGCAAAAGGATATGAAAAGGAAAAGTGTGAGCAAGTTTAAAATAGCAAACAAGGAGTATGCAGGAGGCAACGCATCTGTAATTGTTAAAAGAGATTAACACAATTAAGGAGAAACCTCTCTTCACTGGAACAATAGGAAAGGTTCCCTGAAGACAAGACCCCAGTGCTGATGGCCCTAATTTGTAAGAATGCAAAGGTATTTGAAAGGGGAGAATCTGAACTGAGACAGCTGTTAAAGGGGTTTCCTATTCAAAAACAACCATAGGTTAAAAGCAACTGTGGTTCAAGTGGGGCAAGCTGCATTTCAAGCTGGCAGAAGGATATGGCTGCATTGTCCACATGACACAGGTTTTGTAGGTATGAAGGATGGAGTATTGATGGGGTGTTAGTTTTGTGCCGTGCTGCTACAGAGCTGTTGAGGCCATGCATCAAGAGGCAATGTCAGAGTGCCTGCAAGGCTCAAGAAAGAGTGTGTGTGCTGCAGGCTTCCAGGAAGCAGCCCCCCCTTTCCACCCACTAACCCACTGGGTTGGTCTTGTGGGCAGTCTCCACACCCCAAGTCCATTCCTGCCCTGGGAGGAAGTTGCGCCATTAGCTTATAGCCTGAGTAATGTTTTCCCCTCCTGGTTGGTCCTCATGTTTCGAGGATATTAAAAGAATCTTGGCAGGGGTATGTGGTTTGCAGCAGTTAGTGGCTGTGCTGTACTCAGCCACAGACTGGAGGTCCTGGCCAGATGTAAGTGCAACCCTATTTTAACAAGATCCTTCTGGTATTTCTTTTGGCTGCCAGCCAAGGCAGTTCCTCATTTTACTAAATGCCATGTGATGGTGGGACAGGTCACCTAAAACTAGTCTGCAGCCCATAAAACCCTTCTGCCTGCACTACATAATTGCAGCAAACCATAGTCAGCGATTTAGGCTGGGAGATAAAACTGGGCCTTAAGGATTTATTATTTTACATGTCTACATTGAAATGTAAAGTTGATGTGATCATTGTTTCTGATTGATAGAGGCTGGAAAATGAAAAGAAAAAAATCTTCCCAGAATATTGTACTTTTTCTACCAAGGATAAAACAAGTTTATGTATAATAAGAATGGCATCTCAGACAGAAAATGCATTCCTCTGGAGAAACTAATCCATCACTGTTGAGGAAGAAACGAAGCATTGCCCATTGCCCCAGTGATCACAGGGTGCCAGCTAAAGGTCCAGCTTTTCCCACCCTACAGGGGTTCCTACCTGCCACATGTCCTGTCACTGCTGGTTCTGCAGCCGCCCAAGCTCCCCTGTTGATCTGAGGGCCATTAAACAGCACACAGAGGAGTGACATGGGGAAAGTAAATATGGAGTGTTGGAGACAGTTCCATGACACTGGAATGAATATCCGACCAGACAGTGTTTATGGGAGGAAGGGATTGATTTCAAGCATACAGATCCAGGCAACAGTTCCATCAATGGTACAAGAAGCTGCTTCCATACATCCAGGCAGAGAAACAACCAAAGAAAAGCAAAAACCAAAATCAGCAAGCACAAAAATCCTCCAGAGCTCAGACTGCTCTGCACACCTTTGGGCTTGAATTCAGATCCCCACCAACACACCTTTGGGCTTGACCCTAGGATCTGCCCCCAATGGCACCTCCTCCAGCCAGGTGGCTAGAGACCCAAGTTAAAAGTGTAATTTTTTTAACACTTGAGTCAATGGAGGATATAAATTCAAACTACCACAAAGAGTATTGAAAAAAGTCCAAGTCTCCTTATTAGCAGATGATATGATTCTATACATGAGACCATAAAGACTCCCCCAGAACACTCTTAGAACAAATACTTTTAGTATAGGCACAGGATACAAAACACACAAAAATCAGTAATCTTCTGTACACCAGTAAGAAACATTTGGGAAGCAGGGCGTGGTGGCGCACACCTTTAATCACCCTGAGGCTACATAGTGAATTCAAGGTCAGCCTGAGCTAGAGTGAGACCCTACCTTGGAAAAAAACAAAAAGAAAAAAAAAAGAAATGAAAGAAACATTTGGGGAGGTCTGGAGAGATGGCTTAGCAGTTAAGGCATATGCCTGCAAAGCCTAAGGACCCCAGTTCATTTCTCCAGGTCCCACATAAGCCAGATGCATATGGTGGTGCATGCGTCTACAGTTTGTTTGCAGTGGCTAGAGGCCCTGGAACGCCCATTCTTACTCTCTCCCTGTCTCAAATAAATAAATAAAATAAAATAAAATAAAATTGAAAAAAAAAAAACATTTGGGGGAACAAATCAGGAAGACAATTACAGTCAATAATTGCTTCACAGAAACCAAATACCTTGGAATAAACCAAAGCATGGACATGAACAACATATGTAATAAAAACTAGAACATTCAAGAGAGAAATTTAAAAAGACACTAGAGGGCTGGAGAGATGGTTTAGCAGTTAAGGCACTTACCTGCAATGCCCAATGACCCAGGTTCGATTCCCCAACACCCACATAAGCCAAGTTCACAAGATGGGGCATACATCTGGAGTTATTTGCAGTGGCTGGAGGCCCTGGTGTACCTATTTATTGTCTTTCTCTATCTGCCTCCCCCAAATAAATAAATAATTTTTTTAAAAAAAAAAGACACTAGAAAATGGAAAGGCTTTCCATGCTCATGCATTAGAAAAATCAATACTGTAAAAAGAGTTGTCTTACCAAAAGCGATCTATAGATTGAGTGCCATCTCCATTTAAATTGTAGCACCATTCTTCACAGAAGTAGGAAAGTTAATTAATGTTACATTTCATTTGAGGGTTAGGGAGTTGGTAAAGTGTGTTCAGTGCAAGCCTGAGGACCTGGGTTTGGATCCCCGGCTCCCACACAAATGCCAGGCCTGGTGCTGTGTGAGCCTGTAATCTCAGCGATCAAGACACAGAAAGATAGGAAGCTCCTCGGGGAATGCCGATTAGTGAACTCGGGGACCAGTGAGAGGCTTTGTTTCAGCAAATAAGGTAGACAGCAACTGAGAAAGGCACTTGACATCAACATGTACATGCATCCATATTCATACACACCACATGTACATACATACAAAAAATGAAAACATTAAAAAAAAAACACCTCAGATAACCAGAGAAATCTTGAGCAAAAAGGAAAAAAAAAAAAAAAAAAAGAGGGCCGGAGGGCTCACCATACCTGATTTCAAGGTATGTTCCAGAGCCACAGTAACAAAAATACCATGGTACGGGCTCAAGAACAGACATGAAGATCAGTGGAACAGAGATAAACCCACACAGTATAGCCACCTAATTTCTTGACAAAAATGCCCAAAATACACATTGCAGAAATGACAATCTCTTTAACAAATGCTTCTAGGAAAACTAGATGTCCATGTGTAGAAGAGTAAAACTAGATCCTTATTTCTTGCCCTGCACAACAATCTACTCCAAGTGGCTAAGTGTTCTTAACATAATACCTTAGTGTCTGAAACTGCTAGAGGAATGAAAAGGACAACCGGTGAGAATTTTCTGAATAGGACTAATTATTCAGGAAACGAGGCCAGCAGTTGATAATGGGATTTCATGAAATTAGAAAGCGTTTGTACAGCAAAGGGAACAGTTGATCCAGTGACGAGGCAGCCTGCAGAAGGGAAGAACATCTTTTCCAGCTGTATGTCTCACAGAGAATTAGTATCCAGCGGAGAGAGAAGTAAAAAAAGCTAAACTCAATTGGTAAAGTGCTTGCCCTGCAAGCCTGAGGATCTAAGTTCAGCCCCCAGAACCCCATGGAAATACACGCATGGTCATAGATGATTGTAATGCCAGCAGCCCTGGGGAGGCAGAAACGTGTTTTGGCCAGCCTTTCTAGCCTACTGGGCAAGCTTCAGGCCAGTGAGAGGTCCTGATTTACAGAAGAGGGATAGCATTCACCAAGACCACCACCTGTGGATGTCCTCTGGCTTCCCTATGTATGCACACTTGGATTCACACATATATGTACACACACATGCACATAAAAGATAAATAAGAATAGAAGACTGTGACTCTGAGTCATCAAAATATTGTCAGTTGCCTAGGCACTGAGACATATACCTGTAATCCCAGCACTTGGGAAACAAAGGCAAGAGGAGCAAGAGTTAAGGTCATCCTTGACTACATGGTGAGGCCAGCCTGAGCTTTATGAAACTCATCTTTTAAAAAGCTAAAGTAGGGCTGGAGAGATGGCTTAGGGGTTAAGGCACCTGCCTGCTAAGACTAAGAACCCGGTTCCAATCTCCAGGTCCCACGTTTAGCCAGATGCAAAGTGACACAAGGGCGCAATGCTTCACTTGACCACAAGGGGGCGCACGCATCTGGATTTCATTTGCAGTGGCTGAGAGGCTGCTGGCACACCCATCTCTGTCTCCCTCTCCCTCTCTCTGTCTCTGTGTCTCTCCAAAAATAAATAAAATAATAAAAAAAAATTTAAAATCTAAAGTAATATTTCACACTCGCTGTATATAACTTTTAGGTTAAGCATTGATGTGGGGGTCAGCTGGCTAGTTACTAGCTGTGGACTCATAGGGTTAGGAAATTACCTCCCTACTTTCTGTTGTTCCTCAACATGAGTTTAATGACACTAGTTCATTGGTTATTGCTAGGGCTTTATGTGTTAGGTTACAAAAGCATGCAACACATCATAAACCCTTACTGTCACTAGTGGGGGAATGTCAGGATAATGAGTGGGGAGAGGAGGAGGGAAAGGGAGGGAAAGTTGTTCTTTTCTGAGAGTGAGTCCAGAGCACGCTCATGTTCTTTGGCCATTTGGTTGTGTGATTCATCTGCCCCATGTTGGTTACTTGTATGTAGCTATAGCTAAATACCAGACATAAACAACTTAAAGGTGAACTTAAAGTCCACAGCTTTCACTCTGTTGGCTGTGAGCCTGGGGGGAGGCAGAATATCATGCCATCATGGTGGACAGGAAGCTGAGAGTGAGCCAATGTCATGGCCCCAGTGACCTACTTCCAGTCAGGCTCTGTTCTAAAGTTCTCACAAATCACCAAACAGCCCCACCAGCTCAAGACCAAGGGTGCAACACCTAGCCAGTGGAGACATTTCAGTTTGAATCCCTGGCGCCTGTGTGCTTATGAGTGTCCAAGCCAGGCATGTGCTGGCAGATTATGTTGGGCCAAAGAAAAGCACCCGGTATGCACTGTACCTGGGGGCACAGACTTTAGCATTAAGACCGTGCGAAGACGAGCAATTCAAATCCGCAGGCCTGGAAGCTTACATTCAATTTGTCACAAAACCACCTACAAGTGCTCTCAGGGCAAACTTGAGCATGTTTTCCTTATAGAGGCTTTCAGCTTGCAATATTTTGACTTCATGATCATGTAAAAGCAATACGAATTCAGATAGAAAAGTTACCTTGGACTTTGGATGTGGATCTTTTCCTAGGCTAGCTCTATGCTTCTTGTCTGTCTGTCTGTCTGTCTCTCTCTCTCTCTCTCTCTCTCTCTCTCTCGGCATCAATGACAGGCCTCACCTCCTAGTTAGCCACAAGACTAAGAGGAGAAACAATCCATCTACAGTCTCTTGTCAGTACTTTTTGGATATTGTGCCTCATGGCTTTATATTCCAAATATCTTTTTTTGGCCATATCTTGGTTTTTCATGGCTATGACAAAATATCTGACATAATCAACTCATGGAAGAAAGTTTTATTTTGACTCCTAGTTTGTTTGTGGTCACTTTGCCTCATTGCCCCGGGGCTTTACTTCATGGTAGAGGAAGTGTCTCACCTCATTGGAGCCAGAAAGAAGAGAGAGAATGAGGGAAGCAGGAAGGGCAATTCTCTAATGACCTAACTCCCCCCCCACTAGGCCCCACCTCTTAAAGGTTTAACTTCCTCCCCAAAGAACCCTTTTAACACATGTACCTTTAGGGGACCTTCCTGATCTAAACTGTGTGTACATGTGATACTTGAACGTTTCCTTATAAAGTGTTCTCTGTGTTACAAGAGGATTTTCCCCAGCTGTAGGCTGGTAGGTTAGGAGTTGTGTTCATCTTTTCAAGGTAATCAAATACCTGGGGCCAACAAGGGATGAAGGATTTGTTTTGGCTGATGAATTTAGAGGTTGCCGTCCATGACGCACCTGGTTGATTGCTATGAGCCTGTGTGCAGCAGAACATTACGGAGGCAGGGCCAGCTATACCCTGCAACCCCCTCCGCCTGTGACTAGGGCCCACCTCCTAGTAGTCCCTTCAGCTGTGCATTCCTGAACAGTCATCGGCTGATGAAGTTAACATCCTGATGATTCAATCACTTTCAACAGCACCAACTGGGAACTAGGCCCGCAGCATATGAGCTTTCAGGGGACATTGTCAGATTCAAGCCATACAACCTGTCTTAAAAGCATTTTCAACTAACGATATTTTCAGTTTAGGGTGGATTATCCAGATGTGACCCCATTGTTACTGGCAGCACATGTGTAAGGCTCCAAAAGCTCAGGTGTTAAGGCCATTTCTAATCACGCTGACTCCGGTTCAAGCCTTTTTTGGTTCTGTGGTCCTGTCTCCCCACCTGCCCAGCGCAAATCCGAAGGCAGGCTTCCATCCCATAGCCTTCAGTAAGCATATTTGCAACTTACATCTTTATCCCCCACCTGACTCTCGCTCACCTTGGCTTCCCTCTTCCTACAGGATTTTCCCATTCGGCCTTCACGTTTGGGATCGAGAGCCACATCAGTCAATCCAACATCAATGGAACGCTAGTACCACCAGCTGCCCTCATCTCTATCCTTCAGAAGGGACTGCAGTATGTAGAGGCTGAAATCAGCATCAACGAGGTATGTCCACCCTGCCACGTGTGGCAGGGTCCCAGCTCTCGCCACAAGAGAGTCCTGGACAGTGTAGGAACCCGGAGTGCCTGTAACAGTCTCTCATGCATTTCCCTAAGATGCCTGAGAAAAAAAAATGGAGAGTGACAGCTACGACAGGATAACAACAGCAGGTGGTTTCTAACAGAGCAAGGGCAAGAGGTTACGTACAGGAGCATGGAGACGTCAAAGCGGCCACGTTGAAAGGTCTCATCCCACCATGGCTGGAGAGGGGGAGTTCCTGTTCCTTGATCTTTCACCCTCTGTATACTCTTAAGTGCCCACTGAGGCCACCAGACCTCAGCATCATTGCATACAGCTGGCACAAGGCTCGCCTGACATCTCATGTGAGGCTCTGATTGACTGGTCCGCCTCTGTCCTTCTATGAGGATCCCATCAATAGGCCCAGTCTGGAGAGCCTCTCATGCACAGTTAGTTGAAGTCACTTCTAATAAAGATAGCAAGAACTATGTCACACAACAGCAAGCGTTAATTGCTCTTCCACCCGCCACCAAGCCAGGTGGGTTTGCAGAATGGCGGGTTGTTGGTTGATAGAAACAATCCCTTGCCACCTCCTAAACACGACAGAGCCGCTTTCTGCTCTTCTGCACATGTGCAGATATGCTCTCTTTGACTTCTTAGAGCAGGTTGATTAAAGAAGGCCCTCACTCCATGCTTTGTATTCATGTGAAACTGACAGAAGGTGTAGCCAGAGGGAGAGTTGGGATGGAGAGAGGATGAACCTTGTGTGAGAGAGGGTATGAAGTCATAATTTCTGATGGTATACTGTTTGTACAGTGCATGAGGACAACATGGAACAGTCACTACATCAAAATCCTACTGGTCACTTACAGCCACTCAGACGGGGAGCAGTGCATGCTAGTGTGGCTTGTACACCAAGTCGGTGACTTTCCTGAGCTGCTCTGCAGGGCACTGGGATTCTCCAGAAAGATCCCTTCAGCTTCCTGAAATGCATACCATCTCTCACCGCCTTCACCTGAGTCTGTGGTCAATCCACACTTCCCAAACCCTTTCCATCCCTGTCTTGGCAGTTCTCTGTCACGATCCCATGGTGTCTCTCCTCTTCATCTTCTTTGAAACTGGCCCTGCTCTTCCAGACCATTCCCACTCATGCTATTTTATGCTGCTCTCTCTTTGACTTTAAAAAAAAAAAAACTTCAATAAACAGTGTCTGATTTCTATCTCAGTAGCTGAGAGGCCTTCGTGATGTTTCCCCCAGCAATCCAAGTTTTTCCGTGTGTAGGGAGAAATAAAAACAGCATCTTGTTTGTTACAAGTTCCTAAACATGAAAAGAGAAAAGCAGTGTGCTTTGAGAGTTTAAGTGACTGGGACTGTAAGAGAAAGATGACATGGAAGGAGCAAGATTTGTCAGCCCTCCCCATTCCATGGCTGGGCTATAGACCATGGTGGCTGACAGGTGACACTGTATTTTTGTGTATTGTTTTCCTTATTTCCAATATTGAGTTATAAATAAAATATCACATGGGTGACATGTTTCAGTACTGTTCAGCCCAAATCTTGTGGCTTTGATTCTTATTTCCGGGGTAATTCAAGTTCAGAGCACAGGGAAATGTGTTTGTTAATCTAGCAGACACAGCCTGGAGGCATATTGACTTTCACATGATTCAAATATTTGGAGTGCTTCCTAAGGAAAGTAACTCCTCTATTTTTAAGGATGTGTGGAAATTTTTCATGGTAGGTAGAAAACAGAAAATCAGAGGGCATTCACAAATACCAAAATCAAGTTAGCCTGGTGCCAGTTGTATTGTGTCTGTATTTAATCTCTACTCTAAACTTATCAAGTCATTTCAGATAGCACCCAGCGCTTATTTTATTAAATCAGATGGTCACGAGTCCTGGGAATCAAATTCTGAATTGTGTAGTCACCTCTGTATTGGGCTTCAAGCTTCTGCAAAATCACCCTCCCTGGTTAATGTTATGTGCAGAGACGCCCACTGTGGCAGTCACACCCAGGCAGGCTGTTCTCAGTCTCGGCACTGCATCCTTATCACTGGATGAGTCTCTGCACCCTAATGTGGAGCAGCACGCCTGGCCCCCCACCCACCAGATGTCAATATAATGGCGCTTCCCTAGAGTTGACAGCCACCAATGGGTCCCAGCACTGAGAACTGTCCCCAAGAGGCCAGCCCACCCCACTGGAGCATTACTGCATCAAGGATACTAGGCTTTGTCACGGAATAAAGTAGACCCACTCAGATGTCTTTAAATGCCCACATTCAGCTTCATATTTACCAAACGCAGGTCACTCAGCAATGATCCATACCTACAAAAAGTGGTATTTTTCATATACTTCCCTGTCCTTCTCTGCCCTCTGACCCTGTCCCTGCAGAAAATCCCTTATGCCTCATGCCTCATTGATGGCAGCTTTTCCTTCACTCCCCACTCCACTGGATTGACATTTGTCCCCTGGCTTGCTCTCCCAGGATGGCACGGTATTTGATGGCCGCCCCATCGAGTCCCTGTCCCTCATTGATGCGGTGATGCCCGATGTGGTCCAGACGCGACAGCAAGCATTCCGGGAGAAACTTGCTCAGCAGCAGGCCAGTGCCGCCGCCTCCACAGCAGCAGCCACCACAGCAGCAGCCACCACCACCACCGCCGCTGCTTCCCAGCAAAACCCACCAAAGAACGGAGAGGCCACGGTGAATGGGGAAGAGAATGGCGCCCATTCAGTCAGTGAGTAGGAACGGTGTCTGGGTCTTGGGGGCCTCATAGATTTCTTCTAAATCTGTGTATAGCTGAAGGACTGCTTAAATAGCTACCTGTATGAGCATGGATAAGGGGTTCTTTATCAGAGCATGTGCCACTTCTCAGCGGCTGCATCCTCCCAACAGCCATTAACTGCCACTAGCTCCTCAAGAAGGGAAGATGGAGCTGTTCCGGCCAGATTAAAAGCAAAGCCTACATTGACAGCAGGCTTGGTTGCCCACCAAAACTAGATAGTACAACCCTATTGCCAAAGAAGACATCACATAAAGGACATAGAGAAATCAAGCTACAACTGAGCTTCTAGAAGCTTCCTTGCTGCCAGAAGATGCTATGCAGGCTGCTAGGGAAGAAAACTCAACAGTCTTATTCAACTACGGATAGTGTGCCCTGCATGCTACACTACCAACCTGCCAGGCAAGATGTGCACTGGTGCAATAGTGACACGACTGTTACAAGGGTAGTCACCTACTTTCCGGTAGGAGTTGAGGCTTCACAGGAGGGAGTTCACGCCTAGTACTATAAACTTGGTCAAAGCCTGTGGCTGGAAAGGTTATAGGCATACTGGGGAAGATGGGGATATTGTTGTTTTGCTAAATGGACATGTTGGTGGCCCAGCCTCGGGCAGGTAACCACAGCTGCTATGGATTCATGAGTGCAATGGCCATGGCAGGTCCCAAAGACAATGTGTCGCATCATTCCTCCCCATCCTCCGGTTCTTACATGCTTTTTACCCTTTCTTTGGCAGTGTTCTGATTCTTGAAAGGGGTAATATAGATGTCCGTTTATGGCTGAGCACTCAACTGTCACTCATTCTCAGCACTTTGACCACTTAAGAATTTCTACAGTTACCACCACCCGCTGCAAAAAGAAGGTTTTCTTACCAACACCGAGAGCAGCAATAATGTATGGACATACACATACTTATTTAGAAGGCAGTTTGATGTGCATGTTCGGAGGAGCAGCTCCTGAGGGCTCACTCCTGCTGCCACCTAGTTCAGAGGGTTATGACTTCTTCACACTGGTGTTCTCTGCCTGATGCTCCTGCTCTGCCCTCTCTGGCACTCATAGTATGCTCATGTCTTGCTGCCTGGTGGCTCCTCCCTGCTGTTGGTACAGTGGCTCGGCAGGCTGTGGCCATACCTGAAACCAGATTTCATTCTGACCTTTAAAAATTTTTTTTCTTTTCCCACTACGTGGGAGAGAAATAATCCCATGCCAGGGTGGTTCTTTGAGAGTGGTTTTGTAACTATACTGTACAGAAATACCTGAGGCGTTTAGTTTGTGAAGAGAACAGGTATATTTCAAACCAGGGAATGTGGTTTGAAACATGGGTGTTACTGTGGCAGTGAAACTATATTTACAGAAATAGGTGGCAGTGGGTTAAATTTGGTCCTTGGCTCATGGTTGGCTGGTTCCAGTTATAAAGAATAAATGGAGGGCTGGAGAGATGGCTTAGCAGTTAAGGTGCTTGCCTGCAAAGCCAAAGGACCTCGGTTCAATTCCCCAGGACCCACATAAGCCAGATGCATAAGTGGGCACATGCATCTGAAGTTCGTCTGCAGTGGCTGGAAGCCCTGGTGCACCTATTCTCTCTCTCTCTTTCTCTATCTCTCTATCTCGGCCTCTTTCCCTCTCTCAAATATATAAATAAAAACAAAAAATTTATTTAAAAACTCTAAAAAATAAATAAATAAATGGAGCCAGGCATGGTGGCACATGCCTTTAATCCCAGGTCAGCCTGAACTAGAGTGAGACCCTACCTCGAAAAACGAACAACAAAAAGAGGATAAACTGGGCATGGTGGTGCACGCCCTTAATCCCAGCACTCGGGAGGTAGAGGTAGGAGGATTGCTATGAGTTCGAGACCACCTGAGACTACATGGTGAATTCCAGGTCAGCCTGAGCTACAGCAAGACTCTACCTCGAAAAACCAAAAAAAAAAAAAAAAAAAAGGAAGCTGGGCATGGTGGTGCACACCTTTAATCCCAGCACTCGGGAGGCAGAAGTAGGAGGATTGCTGTGAGTTCGAGGCCACCCTGAGACTACATACTGAATTCTAGGTCAGCCTGGACTAGAGTGAGACCCTACCTCAAAAAAAAATAAATAAATAAATAAATAAATAAATAAATAAATAAATAAATAAAGTAAAATAAAATAAAATGAAATAAATAAATGGTTTTTATCCCTCGGTCAAATTTGAAGACTATTTTGTGTTAATCGAGCAAAGCACTTGAGGTTGAATACATTATAAAGAAACTATCTGCTTACTTTGGTAGGCTGAAAATCCAGAACCTTGTGGCTGCATCACAGCATGGCAGATGGCATAATGTGACTAGGGACTATAATCAGAGATAAGAACTTGGAGCAGACTGAGGGGCCAACAATAATTTCCCCCTAGCGAAGTCTGAAGGGCTCCAGCACGTCATAGCATCTCCACATCTGGTCACCCAGCTACCAGCATGGGAACGCTGAGGGTACAAACCTCATCCATATATAACATGGTCAAAAGAAACAGAAAGAGAAGTGTTTAGGAAAGTACACAAAAATCCCACTTTTTACAGTCATTGGTTATAGCTTGACTTTGGTGCATAAATATAAGGAATTTTCTAAAGCCAAGAAAAGAGGGGTTTTCTTTTGTGCTGGTGAACCACATATGTTTTCATGTTTCTTTTGACAGATAATCATTCAAAGCCAATGGAAATTGATGGGGATGTTGAAATTCCACCCAACAAAGCCACTGTCCTTCGGGGTCATGAGTCAGAGGTGTTCATTTGTGCCTGGAATCCTGTGAGCGACCTGCTAGCTTCTGGGTAAGGACTCCAGGATGGTGATGGATGCCGTAGGGTCAGGGGCTCGGCAGCTTGCTCTTCCCTGGAGAACCGCCAGCTTAAGGAAGGTGCGCCTGTTTGTTGCATCTTCCATGAGTGCAGACCAAGAAGTGGACTGCTCTGTGCTCTGCTTCTCTGGCTATCTCGTAATGTAGGGAAGTCGCTGTGCCAACTGATTTTTCTGTGCGGTGTGCAGCACCACAGACACATCTCTAATCAGTAAGCGCAAAGAGGGTGATGGGGGAAACAGTGAATGAGAAGTATAGCAAAGACGGAACACAGGCTGAAGATGTCCAACGAGCCCGAGCAGCTGGGTGGCCATGAGCAGGTCCCCTTTGACCCGGAAATCAAACACTGCCATGTGTTTACTCTGCAGATCCGGAGACTCCACTGCAAGGATATGGAACCTTAATGAGAACAGCAGTGGAGGCTCCACACAGCTCGTGCTGAGGCACTGTATACGCGAAGGAGGACATGACGTCCCCAGTAATAAGGATGTCACCTCGCTGGACTGGAACGTAAGTGTCTTCTGCCACACAGCTGCTGTGACAGCTGTAAGATGTGTCACCTCGTGTAGCTCATACAAACATAAAGAGGGAGACAAGTTTCTCAGGATAGATGCAGTGACACTGGCCTCCCTTTCTAGGATCTTATTACCAGATGGGTGTTAGCAGACAGCAGGATGGGGCTGGGAGCCATCCGTGTCATGGCGAGCACACAGCTCAGTGAGCGGGTGGCTCTACTACACATCTTCCCAGTGGGAAGGCGGCCCAGGGGAGCCCCGGAATACTAATGTGGTTTGTCTTCTGGCCCCCAGAGCGATGGGACACTATTGGCTACAGGTTCTTATGATGGATTTGCAAGAATATGGACAGAAGACGGTAAGGCTTGCATCCCTTATGTTTGGGTTGAGTAAAGACTTGTGTGACCATGGCATGAACAGTTGGTGACTTTAAAATATGTTTTCTCATCACAGGTAACCTGGCCAGCACCTTAGGTCAACATAAAGGCCCCATCTTTGCCTTGAAGTGGAACAAAAAGGGGAATTACATTTTGAGTGCTGGTGTAGACAAAGTGAGTGCCTGCTTAAAATACATTGCTTGCACGTAGAGATGCGTACCTACTGTTAATCTCGTGGCTCCTTGAAATTCTTAGGTTTTACGCTTCCCTTCAAGCAATCAAAGCAGCTTGCCTAGGCTCTATTTGTTTTACTGGTGTTGATCTGACTGTTTGAAATGAACAACACACCATGTCATCATATATTCGACTGCTCCATATACCTTTGTGCTAAAGTCAGTGATCAAAATACATATGGCTAAGTGACAAAGAGGAAAATCTCCAAATTGCATTTAGCAACCCTGGCATCAGCACGCTGGTGTGGGCATATCTGCATCAACTTGCCCCCACAACCTCGCCTCCCTTCTTCTCTAACCCTGTCCTCAAGCTGTCCTCTCCTGATCATCGCCGCTTCCCCTTGTACATGTCACATGGCTATGAGGCCTTGATACAAGACGAAATTCCTGAAGCTCATGGACCTGACTTAGATTTTGATTCGTTCCACTCTGTACTTCAGACTTTTGGATTAGGGGTAATCAACCAGCACCCCTAATTCATGGAATGATGGGGGGATTGTTAGAAATGCTCATTTCTGTGCTTGGAGCTCTTCCTTTGGGAAAATGCACAGAAGACACACACATGTTTTGTCACTGGCTACTTAACCATTTTCTAAGTCTGTGGGCTGGGCCAGCATCCCTACCAATTTTGGTTGCCTATCAGTTCAGCCTGCTATATCCCATACAATAGCCAGCATATAAAGCTATCTTGTTCAGTGTAGCATCCAGAAAAAAAATTTTTTTTTTTTGGTTTTTTGAGGTAGGGTCTCACTCTGATCCAGGCTGACCTGGAATTAACTATGTAGTCTCAGGGTGGCCTTGAACTCACGGCGATCCTCCTACCTCTGCCTCCCGAGTGCTGGGATTAAAGGCGTGCGCCACCATGCCCGGCTCTAGAAAAAAACATTTTTTTTTTTTTGGTTTTGCGAGGTAGGGTCTCACTCTGGTCCAGGCTGACCTGGAATTAACTATGTAGTCTCAGAGTGGCCTCGAACTCTCGTCAATCCTCCTACCTCTGCCTCCCGAGTGCTGGGATTAAAAGCGTGCGCCACCACGCCCGGCTAGAAAAAAATTTTTACGAGTGAAATACACAGGCTGAAGAGATAGTTTAGTGGTTAAGGTGCTTGCCTGTGAAACCTATGGACCCAGGTTCGATTCCCCAGTACCCACATAAAGCCAGGTGCACAAGGTTGCACATACATCTGGAGTTTGCTTGCAGTGGTTAGAAGCTCAGGTGCACCCATTCATTCTCTCTCTCTCTCTTCCTTCCTCCCTCTTTCCCTCCCTCCATCTGCCTCTTTCTCAAATAAATAAATAAATTTAAAAAAAAAAAAAGAGTGAAATTGCCGGGCATGGTGGCGCACACCTTTAATCCCAGCACTCGGGAGGCAGAGGTAGAAGAATTGCCGTGAGTTCAAGGCCACCCTGAGACTACATACTGAATCCCAGGTCAGCCTGGACTAGAGTGAGACCCTACCTCAGAAAACCAAAAAAGAAAAATGAAATACACATAGCACATTATAGACTTAGGATTAAAAAAAAAAAAAAAAAAAAAACTAAAAAGAGCCGGGCATTGTGGCGACGCCTTTAATCCCAGCACTTGGGAGGCAGAGGTGGGAGAATTGCCGTGAGTTTGAGGCAACCCTGAAAATACAGAGTGAATTCCAGGTCAGCCTGGACTACAGTGGGACCCTACTTTGAAAAAAAAAAAGAAAAAAAAAACCAAAAAGATAACTATGTCAATATTTTTATACCAGTTACATATGGAAACAGTATTTTCTTGTATTAGTAGAATGAAGTGTGTTACTGAATTAGTGTCCCTAGTTTTTTAAGTGGCTACTAAGAACATTTGGCTCACATTCTCTCTATTGGACTCTGTTGAGCTGGACGGAAAATAGGTTGTCTTTTCTGTTATATTCTTCTAGAGAATTCTTTGTGAGCACAGTTACTAACCTTTTCCTCTGTTTGTGGAACACAGACAACAATAATTTGGGATGCCCACACAGGAGAAGCCAAACAACAGTTTCCTTTTCATTCAGGTAGGTTTGTTGATGTTGTTGGGGGAGGGTGCGGATGCAGAGATGGCCCCAGGAATTTAAGCTTCTGTGATGTGGTGGATAAACAAGGCATGTTCCAGAACATGGGGCTGTCATGAACCCACTACTGAAAATAGAAGGAAGTAGATGGTGTAGCCTGTGGTAAAACTCAATGCTCTTACATCTTCTCTCTGGTGGTGGAGCTGGGTGTGGATGCTAATGGGATCACTGCAGTGGTGGAAGGTATAATGGAGGGGAGGGGAAGGAAAGGGAGAAGAGGGGAGAGGACAGGAGAAAAGAAAAGGGAAGTCAATGGCTAACGCATCCAGAGAAAGCCGATTCTTCTCCCGATTTAGTGCTGGCTTGCCTTTAAGAAACATACATAAGGGGGCTAGAAAGATGGTTCAGTGGTTGGAGGTACTTGCTTGCAAAGCCTGACTGCCCGGGTTCGATCCCCTAGTGCTAGACACACAAAGTGGCTCATACATCTGGAGTGCATTTGCAGTGACACAAGGCCCGACATACCCAATAAGAAACTTACATAAGACAAGGTTCTGAGTTTACAGTTGATATGAATGTTGTGGCCTGAGGCTTTGGCAGAAGTACAGCCCTCTCTTTCCTTAAATTGCCAGGCGTATACTTTGTTATTTGTCATTTTAGTGTCTATGGCCACTCTACAGACTAATTTCTACAAGTAGCAAATTCACTTTAGTATTCAGGAAAACAAATGAGTGTGGCCTGGCCTGCATGAGCTTACACAATTGCCTGACCTTCGCCTGCTCTTCTGGGAGCATCCGAGAGCCCATTCTGTGGTGGGACCCATCTCGAACATAGGTCCCTTCCCAGCACAGTTGTCACAGCCCTGCCTACCCTTGTCTTTCCTGCCAGCATCGTGGAGATAGGCTGTCTTCACTTCCAAGTTACAGGTCACCTACTTGGGGAGGGGACATTCATGTCCTGGCTGGGAACAATATGAGCAAACCGTCCTCTCCCAAATGGCAGCTACTCAGCTGCTTCTCTCCAAACGTTCCCATTGAATCATGAACTCAGAACGCAGCGTGTCTGACAAGCACACTTTGCGGATTTCACACAGAGGCAGCAGAACAACCTAGCCCTTCAATATGGTTGAAGGATAGTTCATGAGTTACTGCTCAAACTGTTGCCAAAAATACACACTGGTTCCTAAATGAAGTTGAGCTAATCTGAAGTCCTTTTTTTAAAAAATATATTTTATTTTGTTTATTTATTTATTTGAGAGAGAGGGAGATACAGAAATAGGCAGGTAGAGAGAGAGAGAGAGAGAGAGAGAATGGGTGTGCCAGGGCCTCCAGCCTCTGAAACGAACTCCAGATGCATGCACCCCCTTCTGCATCTGGCTGACGTGGGTCCTGGAGAATCGAGCCTCGAACCAGGGTCCTTAGGCTCCACGGGCAAGCGTTTAACCGCTAAGCCATCTCTCCAGCCCTGAAGTCCTTTTCTAAAAGTCAGAATTTTTGCTGGGCGTGGTGGCGCATGCCTTTCATCCCAGCCCCCGGGAGGCAGAGGTAGGAGGATCACCGTGAGTTTGAGGCCACCCTGAGACGACATAGTGAATTCCAGGTCAGCCTGGACTAGAGTGAGACCCTACCTCAAAAAAAAAAAAAAAAAAAAAAAAAAAAAAAGGGAGAATTTTTTTTTTCTTTTCTCCCACTGAGGGCTGGAAAGATGGTCAGCAGTGAAGTGCGCTTCTTATCCAAGCAGGAGGGTGCCTGAGACCACCAGAGTTCAACTATGCAGATGCTATGTAAAAAGCTGAGTGTGGCCCCATGTGCCTGTAACTGCAGTCCCACAGGGAAACAGAGACCCAAGAATCATCAGAGCCCCACAAGCTCTGGAATCAGTGAAGAGACTGTGGCTCAAATAAGACCAGGCACAAGAGTGATGGAACAGGGCACCTTGTGTTCGGTTATAGCCAACATAAGCAGGCACCCTCTGGCCACCCCCCAGCCACAGGCAAGCGCATAAGGCACCACACCAAACACAAGCATACAAGCAACAACAGCAGCAAATTGTGTCCACTGAAAATACAATAAATCAGTGCAGCTCTGGAGCCAGCACTGCAGAAGATGGTCAAAGGCTAAGCCCTCAAAACATGTAGCCCTTGCCCCCAGACTTTCTTTTCTTTTTTTTTGAGGTGGGCTCTCAATCTAGTCCAGACTGACCTGGAAATTCACTATGTAGTCTCAGGTCTCAGGGTGGCCTTGAACTCACAGCGATCCTCCTACCTCTGCCTTCCAAGTGCTGGGATTAAAGGCGTGCGCCACCACGACTGGCTTCAAAGACTTTTCTTGATTAAGTTAGCGTGATATAGACATTGGTGATTCCTAAATCTCCGTTTTACACATCACTGGGCCCATTCTTGTGGGCTTTTCCAGTTCCACCCCTACTCTGGAGGATTTTGCCCTGCGAGGTGTGCTCAGGACGCTAATGGCAGGTGGAAGGACTTCGGCTCCCGTGCTGCAGTGGGAAGATCCCATGAGGGATTTCCTGGTGTTCCTCCTCCTCAAACGTGTGCACTCCTCTCCTGATCAGTTCCCTCTCTTCCTTGCTGTGGGGAGGATTCTAGGGGCCATCCTGGTGGAACAGAAGCGCAAGTGGATGCCAGCATAGCATAACCCGTGGCTGCTTGGGCCACTCTCTGAGGAAGGCAGGAGAGAGAAATAGAGAGCACGCTTCCCCAGAAGCACAGAAGATAGTCACAAGAACCGTATTAACTTCCACATATCTGGACCTGTCGGTGTACCCAGCATGCTAACTGCTTAGGATGCCCTCTTGCCTGGCGCTCATGCTGGCGTCCACATTTGCAACTGAGACTCCCGAGGCGTGCACCCTGCCTGAGATAGAGTCAGGGACAGAGCGAGGGATTAGGCCCTGGGTGCCCTCACTTCAGGGAGCTCACAGTTGGCCATTGCATCTGTGTCTCTCAGTTCAAAACAGACCTAGAGAATCTCTGAAGACAAGTTGAAAGCCTGAATTTTCAGTAATGAGGCAAGATGCTGACCCCCCCGCCCGCCCCCGTTCCTGGCAAGAAGTCAGAAGGTAGAGAACTAGAATCGTGAGTGGAATGGAATTTCAAGACTGGCCTGGTGTGGCCCCTGTCTGAGTTACTTCGGATTAACGAGCAGTGCCCTGAAGTGGAAGTGTTGAGAAAGGACAGGGGACTCAGAAGTCGGCGGACACAGGGAGCGAGGAAGTACTGTGAGGGCTGAATGGTAGTCACCAGTCTCAAAATCTGCCACTAGTGGTAGAGTGTTTGCCGAGCATCTGCAATGCCCTGGGCTCAATCCCCAATGCCAGATAGTTAGGCCTGTAATCCCAGCACTCAAGAGGTGAAGGCATGAGGATCAGCTGTTCAAGGTCATCCTTGGAGGCCAGCCTGAGCTACATGAGACTCTGTCTCAGAAATTAAAATATAGGGCTGGAGAGATGGTTTAGCGGTTAAAGCACCTGCCTCGTAAGCTTAAGAACGCTGGTTCCAATCTCCAGCGGTTCCAATCTCCAGGTCCCACGTTTAGCCAGATGCAAAGTGACGCAAGGGTGCAATGCCGCACTTGGCCACAAGGGGGCGCAGGCATCTGGATTTTGTTCACAGCAGCTGAGAGACTGCTGGCGTGCCCATCTCTGTCTTCCTCTCTCTGTCTGTCTCCCCCCCCCCCTCAAAAAAAAGAAATGAAAATATAAAAAGCCTGCAACAGGTGCCGGGCGTGGTGGCGCACGCCTTTAATCCCAGCACTCGGGAGGCAGAGGTAGGAGGATTGACGAGAGTTCGAGGCCACCCTGAGACTACATAGTGAATTCCAGGTCAGCCTGGACCAGAGTGAGACCCTACCTCAAAAAAAAAAAAAAAAAAAAAAAAGCCTGCAACAGAAGGCACCATGGTGCTGAGAAGAAGGGACAGAGGTAGGCTGGGCGTGGTGGCGCACACCTTTAATCCCAGCACTCGGGAGGCAGAGGTAGGAGGATCGCCGAGAGTTCGAGGCCACCCTGAGACTACATAGTTAATTCCAGGTCAGCCTGGACCAGAGTGAAACCCTATCTCGCAAAACCAAAAAAAAAAAAAAAAAAAGAAGAAGGGACAGAGGAGTGCTCAGCACTGAAACATCTCTAACACACCTTCCAAGGCTCAGGGTCCATTGCGGAAGAGGGGGCAGAAAGAATGTAAGAGCCAAAGGAAGAGTAGGACTCCTTACAACGTGCTGCTCCAGACACAAAATGGTCTAGATATCCATGACCTCACAGTGCCTGACACTACCTACACAAGACCATCATAATAGGAGGAAAAGATCATGACATCAAACTGAAAAGAGAGACTGATTGAGAGGAGAAGGGGATATGATGGAGAGTGAAGTTTCAAAGGGGAAAGTGGGGGGAACGAAGGGAAGTACCATGGGATATTATTGTCTACAATTAAAGAAGTTGTCAATAAAAAAATAATAATAATAAGCCTGCAACAGACCAGAGCTGCTTTTGTACAATATGGCCTGGGAAAAGACCCAGGAGTGAGGAAGGGTATCTTCAAAAGTTCTGTCTTGTTGACTCTCATTCCTTAACCTGTGCATGCAGTATGGAGGCACAGTTCAAGTACGTTCAACATAGAATAAACATGCTGTCAGCTTCCTCTTTCCCCTCCTTCCTTTCTCAAAACAAATGGGCATATTCTATGCCACTGGTGTTGCTGGGCATGGCAAGGGGCATGAGCAAGCAGTCATATTCTTCTAGCTCAGCACTCTTGCCAGTACCATGGGATCGAGAGATGCCACTTGGCATAGGACGCTGGAAGTAACAAGAGGCATTCCATCCCTTCAATGGGAAGGAGGTGATTGAAGGAAAGAGCTGGTCACACTGAGGGTGTAAGGCTTCTTGGTGCAAATCACCCAAACCCTGTACAGAGTTAAATACTGCACATGTGGGGCTGGGATGATGACTCAGTGGTTAAAAGACGCTTGCCTACAAAGCCTGCCAGCCTGGATTCAGTTCCCCAGTACCCACCCATGTAAAGCCAGATGCACAAAGTGGCGCATGCGTCCAGAGTTCATTTACAGTGGCAGAAGGGCCTGGTGTGTGTACATATGTGTATGTGCACATGCATACACACACACATGCATATTCTCTCTTTCTCTCTCAAATAAAAAATTCATTTATTAAAATAACCGCATATTTGCCCCTGTCTTCCTGGCCCGCAGCCCCCGCCCTGGATGTGGACTGGCAGAACAACACTGCCTTTGCCTCGTGTAGCACAGACATGTGTATTCACGTGTGCAGGCTCGGCTGTGACCGCCCAGTCAAAACCTTCCAAGGACACACGGTGAGACTGCCGACTTAAGATTGTGAGTGATGGGGATGCCATGTCTTCAGTGCCTGCCTTCACAAGTGTTGAGATGGCACCAGCTCATCTTGAGGACTTTGCTGCTCAAGCTGCCCTGAGTACTTAGGATGGTTGCTTAACCCACTTGTGGCTCAGTGCTCCTGGGAGCATGTCATTGTGCCTATAGCTCACCCTGTCCATTCTTCATGTCCAAACCTGTTCCTCTTGGAACTCGAGTCTGTCCCCCAGTTTTTCCCTTTTCTTTTTTTCTACTTTTTTTTTGTGGTAGGGTCATACTCTAGCCCAGGCTGACATGAAACTCACTCTGTAGCTTTTAATAGGACTGCATGTAATGTCTTTGATTTCTGTCAGTCCTGCTCAGGCATGACCCCTGTCATGCCATGCCGTTTGATTCCCCTAAATGGTTCTTATTGCTTTTGATTGCTCTGAGCAACGATCTTCCTAAATGTGATTGCATCTGCTTCTTGCTGACACCTGTGAGGGGGTTCTGGATGCTTCCCTGGAAATGGAACTTAGGATGCAGAAGGAGGAAAGGAGGGATCTATGGTCCCAGGAAGGAATGCGTATCTCCCTGGGGAACTGGAGAGTTCAGCTGGGAACAGCCAGCCAGCCTGGCCCTGAGAGGTGTGCCTCTGGGTTCTCTCCAGAGCTGCAGTTGCCCTGTGCACACTCACATGCACACACGTGCACACACTCTCAACATGCTCGCTCTCACCCCTCTCCAGTGTCGCCTCCTCCTCGCTTGCACCTTCTTCCCTCTTCCCAGACACCCCTACCATGTGCAACACAGCTGTCGCTCGCATTTCACAGCTCTGAAAATTCCACGTCCTTAGGAAGGAGCTGAGCCATGTGATTCGTTCTCAAGACCATGGTGTTTGGAAGTGTGAAGACATTCAGAGAATAATCTCCTGTGTGAAGTTACTTGTTAGACCCAGACAGTAAACACAACACTGGGGGACTGTTACATCTGTGGCAATCGGCAGCCCCTCTCCTGGGAACCACCTCCCCAGGGAAACTCACTCCCCACCACTTCCTTCTGCTCGCTCTGCACACCACCCCTCACCCTGTGCAGGCCTGAGCTGCAAGTGGCCCTATGTAAACTCATGTCTCCCTCTCCTCTTCCCCATCCTGAGCCTTGGGGCCTCCTGGTCCTCAGAAACTATGGAAGCCTGCAGCAGCCTCCTTGCTAGGTACTGCGTATACTGGTAACTTTTGACACGTTATGTACTTGGCTCTTTGCTCTGGGTTGCAAGTCCAGTGAAGGATGTTTCTCTGTTTTTCTAACCATGGTCCCTGCATGCCGTTTCCCTTGTACTGCTGTGTGTCTTCAGGCTTTTGGGTGGCACAGCATTCTTCATAGCTGAGCCATCACTCTGCCTCACCCTTTCTCTGCCTTTATCTCCCACCTACCAAGACTGACACGGAGGGAGGCACAGTTAAATTCAAAGTGCATAGGGGTGCTGGGGAGATGGCTTAGTGGGTTAAAGTGCTGACAGTGTACGCTTGAGGGCATAAGAGGAACCAGGTTCAATTCCCGGCACCCATGTAAATAGCTGGGCATGACCACACACGTCTTTATCCACAGTCCTGTGGGGAATGGGACCAGAGAGCGGCTGGGGCTTGTTAGTCAGCCGTTTTAAAAGTTACTCATTTTAGGGTTAGGTGTACTTGTGCACACCTTTAATCCCGGCACTCGGGAGGCAGAGGTAGGAGGATCACCATGAGTTTGAGGTTAGCCTGGGCTACAGCAAGACCCCACCTCGAAAAAAAAAATTACTCTTTTTAACCTGGCATGGGCTAAGGCAAAAGGATCACGAATTCAACCCAGCCTTAGGTACATAAAGAATTCCTGGCCAGCCCGGGCTACATAATAAGAACTTCTCTCAAAAAAAAATAACTAGAAAAAGGCTGGGCGTGGTGGCGCACACCTTTAATCCCGGCACTCAGGAGGCAGAGGTAGGAGGATCGCCATGAGTTTGAGGCCACCCTGAGACTACATAGTGAATTCCACGTCAACCTGAGCTAGAATGAGACCCTACCTCGAAAAAAAACAAAAGAAGATGATCAATAGAAACTGGTTTTATTACTTGTGCTTGTTGTATGTGAATTCGTTTGGCATCCTTCCTTCCTGGTAAGGACTTTTTTGCCCTAAAAACAACATGGACAAGAATGTAGCTGGCCCTGTGCAGCATATGAGCATACATTTACATAAATGAAAAGGCTAAGTGAGAAAAACAAATACAAGTGGCTTCATGTGCTGTGTTCTTTGATATTCAGGCAAAAGCCTAAGTTCTTGCCCAGAGCTGGCAGAATGCTTCTGCCTCCTGGTGGATGGCTGCCTTACCTACACTGATTTCTTTCTGAAACCTTTGCTCTCTTACAGAATGAGGTTAATGCCATCAAATGGGATCCTTCTGGAATGTTGCTAGCCTCCTGTTCAGATGACATGACCTTAAAGGTAAAGCTGGTACCCTAGGGGATAGGCCTCTTAAAAGGCCACATAATTCAGGACAAGCCCCTTTATTCCACAAGCCTCCCTATGCCCCGTCCTCTATCGGATGTGTGTCTTCCTTCTCGCATTACTTCCCGTTGATTAGCTCTGATTGGTCAGACTAAGGGCCCAGCTTTCCTGTGGTCTCCCACTAGCATCCTTGCAGACGTAGCATACCCCTCTGCTCTGACACTTCCTGCATAGCCACCTGCTCGTGCACACAGTGGACCCCTGCTATCTTGTGAGCCTCTCCCAGGCCAGCCACCTAAGGAGTGCGTCCAGAATGGATGGGGTAGCAGACAGCTTCAGGTTCGCTGAGACGAACTTCCAGACCAGGCACAGTTAGGGAGGAAGGGATTTACTGAAGCTTACAGATCCAGGGGGAGTTCCATCATGGCAGAAGAAGCTGGCCTGCCTTCACAGAACCATGCACAGAGAAGCAAAAGCCAAAAAGCACAGCACACCTCAGGAACTCCAGCTAGGCACACTTTTCATATCTTTAGATTGAAATCTCAAACTCACCACCACACCTTAAGATCCACCCAGTGACATTGCCTCCAGCCAGGTGGGTTCATATGCCAACTACAAACTACTAAAACACTCAACATATATTGGGGGACAACTATTCAAACTACTTCATTCCACCCCTGGCCCCCAATAGATTTTAAGTTATTATGTATTGTAAATTGTATGTAGTCTAATTTCAAAGGTCCCCATAGTCTTTACCAACTTAAGATAGTTCTAAAGTTCCAAGTCTCATCTGAGGTTTAAGATTGTCTCTTAGCTATGAGTCCTATAAAATCAAGCAAGTTAAATATTTTCAACATATAAAGGCGCAGAGTAAACATTTTCAACTGGTATCGGGCATAGGAAGGAGAGACTAGAACATTGTAAACTCAACCACCATCAGCAGTCATCAAACTTCTGTAGTTTAAGTGTAATAGAACCAGAGACAGACTGTCTCCTAGTTTTCAGTTTCGCCCCTTCACTTGGGCAGAGTAGCCAGGGAAAACTGTGATCCCAGGCCAGCATTGCACCCCGTGGTAGCCCTTGCATAGTCCTGGTATGTCCAAAATATCTTTAGGTCTTCATGTAAACCATGATCCATCTTTTAAAGGCTTTTTCAGCCTATCAGGACATCATGTCCTGTTTCATGCTACATTTCAGCAGTGGCTTCTGGAACTGTGTGTAATTCATAACCATCTTATGCATTTTTCATGTTTTCAAAATTAATACCAGGTGTGCAGGACACAGCCATATTTTTAATTTAGGGACGAAGTAAATTGTGAGCCTCTCCCAGGCCGGCCACCTAAGGGGTGCGTCCAGAATGGATGGTGAATAAGCATTCACGGGGTGGGGGGGCACTATGAGCTCAGATTTGCCAATGCCTCTTCCAGATCTGGAGTATGAAGCAGGAAATGTGTGTGCACGATCTTCAAGCGCACAGCAAAGAAATATACACCATCAAGTGGAGTCCCACAGGACCAGCCACCAGCAACCCAAACTCCAACATCATGTTAGCAAGGTAAGGGAAGGCTGACACCAAGCTCTGTTCTCTTCCTGAAGGCCACCTCACTCTGTGTGGCCAAGCAAGGAGCTTAGCTAGGAGGACTTCCTCTGGCCCAAAGAGAGCCAAAAGTGGTGATACAGGGTGTTGCTTGTGTGTTGAAGGCTTTCCACACTGAACAAAGTAGAAGCTCACTTTGAAGGGACCAACTAGAAGGAGATGCGATTGTCTTCAATTTGATATTTTATATTATTTTTTCCAGTTTTGTCCAGATACATTTAGTGAAAATGAGTGTTCTATTGTAAGCAGTAGCACTTTAGAGAACTTGGTAAATGGTCTGCAAGCGTTTCCCATTAGTGGGTATGAAAACCACGGGGAACCAGGGGAGCATGCTGGCTCAGTGGAGAGCTCCTGGGTAGCTTGTGCAAGGCCCTCTGTTCTGACTGCAACTTTATTTCCCATATGTCTGAGAGAAAAGGCTCGCTAAGTGATTGTTTCTTGAAATACAGAGGTCAAGCACACTTCTAATGTATTGGGACAGGCAATTGTATGTACTGTGTTATAGAGGTTGTTTCCTTGCCATCTTCCTAGTGCTTCATTTGATTCTACGGTTCGGCTGTGGGATGTGGAACGAGGTCTTTGTATCCACACACTGACCAAGCATCAGGAACCCGTCTACAGTGTTGCATTCAGCCCTGATGGGAAGTATCTGGCCAGTGGCTCCTTTGACAAGTGTGTCCATATCTGGAATACTCAGGTAAACTCTTGACTCCTATGTCTGAATCCTTCGCCAAAGCAATGCCCAGATTAGGCATGTTTTCAGTGCCCAAGATGGGTGGGAGGAGGGCTGGAGAATGAGTGGTCTCAGATCGTGAGCAAGGACTCCCCAGGCAGAGCTCAGGCCTTGTGTGGTCTGTTCGGTGGGCCTTGCGTGTGTGGATCTTCCACACACTCCAGGTCAAGAACTTGGAAGAAGCTGGAGGGGACAGGGAGAGCTTAGACCAAGAGGACGATCTGGCCACCATGTGAGACAGAAAGAAGGATGGAGTTGCAGCCAGGTTCGCGTTGCTGGCGGAAATCACCCCACCAAGAGCAGCTTGTGGGGAAAAAAAGTTATTGTGGCTTACAGACTCAAGGGGAAACTCCATGATGGCAGGGGGAAATGATGACATGAGCAGAGGGTGGACATCACCCCCTGAACAACATCAGGTGGACAATAGCAACTGGAGAGTGTGCCAAACACTGGCAAGGGGACACTGGCTATAACACCCATAAGCCCGCCTCCAGGAGGGTCTAATTTCCAATTGCCATCAGCTGGGGAGACTAGCATTCAGAATACCCAAGTTTATGGGGGACACCTGAATCCAACCACCACGGATGGTTTGATAGGAAGAGTGTCAGATGGTCTATGTCAATCAGTAAAGCTGATAGGAGATCAAGCCTAGGCCTTGCCTAGCACTCCTCAATGCCCCGAGCTCCATCTCCAACAGAGGGAGGGAGAGAGTAGGGGGAGGAGGAAGGAGGGAACAGAAGAAGAAAAATGAAGGGAAAAAGGTCATGAAGCAATGGTCCCCAGCAGGCAAGAACGTGTCATGTACACGAACCGACTATCTCTGCTCCTTGGGGCATGACTGGGAGCAGCCATGACCGTCACTGAAATCGCTGCCAGTTCTATGGCTGACAGGAGATTGGGGACACCAGTATTTACTCAATAACTCCTGTGTGCTTGAAAGTATTCATGACCAGATCGGATACAGGGGCTTACAGGAGCACTGTGTCTACACCCGCCCGTTCTTAAGGTCCCTTCTAGCAGCCATGACAGTTGCTTTGCTTTACAGAGTGGAAGCCTCGTCCACAGCTACCGAGGCACAGGCGGCATCTTCGAGGTGTGCTGGAATGCTCGGGGAGACAAAGTCGGCGCCAGCGCCTCTGATGGCTCTGTAAGTAGCACATTTGCTTGGCAAGGAGAGGGTGCCAGGCAGCTGACCCTGAGTAGGCTTCCAGTTCGTGTGGGGCGTCCCTGTCCTGGGGCCTCCTCAGCAGTTGTCACTACTTTGGGGCAGGATGCTACTAATGGCCCTCCAGGATACTCTCATGCACCCAACATCCCGTGGAATGGAGAAGTATCTAGCTGCAAATGGAAATAACATCCAGGCTAAGAAACGGTCTCCATGCGTGTGCCCTTGGGGACAAGATAGGGCCTTCCATGCTTCAGGTCTCTCAGGTCCCTATGGACTATATTCTAGTAGAACATCTAGATGTTTGACTTTCCTTCCATTTGAGCTCGTAGTGACCTACAGCGCAAGGGGCATTGTAGCTGAGGAGCCGAGTTTTGGCATCGCCCCAAATGTTCTTAATGAACAGTTGTCATCCACCCCACCCCACCCCTAGGCGTGGCTAGCCAGATTGAGGCCAAAGACTACAATTTACTAACATCTGCTTTAAAGGCATCTCTCAGTAACGGACACTCTATCTTTCCTTCCAGGTCTGTGTTTTAGATCTGCGGAAGTAAACAGAAGATATTCTAGAAAGAAGTCTATTGGACCAGCAGCGAGTATGTGGGATTGCAGCACAGCTCCATACTGTGTGAACTTGACTTGTGTTTGGGTGTTTTTGGAAATAACCTCGTCCTGGGCCACAGGAGTCTGTATTTTTTTCATAATCTCCATCCAGAAATTTCAAGCGCAAACAAATCCTAAGTCATACACACAGTCATGTTAGCGCAGGAGGTATGGTTTCCACTTAGGACGGTCAGCTGGGGAAGGATGAAGCCATCAGCTAGATGGTACGTAGTTTGGTTTCCATCCAGAACAGGCTCTGATGGCTGAATGGGAAGGAAGAACAAAAGGCTGTGCCAAAAAAAAAGAAAGAAAGAAAGGAAAAGAACAGAACAGAACAGAAATTTTTAAATGCTGTGATAAACCAAAATGGGGAAGAAATGTCCCCTTTATGGTGTTTCCCCTCCTGTCGGTTTGGACACTACAGTCGCTCTTCAAAAGACCAGTTTGTACCAATGATATGTGTGACTTTGTAATCCTGACACTTTCTATTTTCTAAAACCTTTGTTTGATTTTTCTATCCCCTGGGATTCTGTGGTCTGGGGGCCTTCCACCTCAGCTGGAACCTGGTTCTGGTTTGTTGCTTCTTTCCTCTCTCATCATTCCCTGCCCCTTTCCCTCTTGTCCTTGGTCTAGTGTGGTCTAACTTCTCATGAAACCCTACATTGATGTGGCCACGTGAACACCATGGAAAGATTGTTCATGGACAGTGTTGTCCCTCCCTCTCCACTCCACCCCTACCCTTTGCTCACTCTGTCCCTGTCTTATAGTTGCATCCCATCTAAGGTCCCAAGGGCACTTTCAGAGCATAGTAAGTGCTTTTATGTAAGAAGGCAGGGAGGGGGACTTTTTACAGGAGAAAAAAATGACATATAAGAGAAAGAGCCTGGAGTATTTTTGGAAAAAATATTTTTATGTTTAAAACAATTTTAAAATCCTAAACTGGCCATCTGACATGCAGAGTTTTGTGTGATTCATATTTAAAAGATTAAGAAGGGGCGGGCAGAATCTGAGGTGTCTACTCCATTCCCTTCAGCTTCATGAAAAACAGGAAAGCCCTGGCTTGGGAAGCATCCCGTAGGAGGACATCAGGATTGTCCTACAGCCAGCTGGGAAGAACCCACTGGCTCAGTGTGAAGCTGAACGTTGCCTTGTTCCATGTGTGTAGCTTAATTCTGCATCCCACAGGAAGAAGCAGAGAAGCCATGCTCAACTACAGCATGGCTCCATGGCACCTGCCAGCTACATCTTTCTCATGGTCACGTCACAATCAAGAACATGCTTAGTGAGTCCTTGCAAGGCTGACCTGAAGGCCCCAGTGTCACGCAGTCTAGTGATGGCAAAAACTAAGCATCAGAGATGTTAGGTCCTCAAGATGGATTATGACCCAAGTAGACAGACCATCACTAGACATTTCTGCCCCTCTACAATTTCTTTCTCTCACAAGAGACTAGGACAAACTTTTTTTTTAAAATAATGAGTCTTTTTACTATTTTTCAAGAATTTAAAAAGGTTTTGTGTTCCTAGCAAAGTTGACTGTCATTGGATCAGGTGACCTTTGTCCACTTCTTGTTGTGACTTGATATTGACCTATTTTTAAATTAGCAAGGGGGAAAAGACCAGACGATAGGGCCTCTTCTCACTGACTTGACTTCCTGTGGCCACAGGAAGGGCAGGGGGTTTGGTGAGGTCAATGGGCCTGTAGGTAGGCTGACAGTGTGCAGGTTTCAGTCTGTAGCTGAGGCAGCTCTTACTCAGAGGGAAGGCATCCATCTGCAGAGCCAGAACAAAATCAGCTTGCAAGGTCAAGGGTTTTCTATACAACACAAAACGTTTGGACCAAGGACATGAATCGGCCTTCTCCCAGATATGTGAATTGTGCAAGCCTAAAAAGACCAATGCTGGGCTACTGAGTTGGGTGCTGTGTTGGGGCTCTGGCACCTAAACAGTTAGCAAAGAAAGTTAACGTTCCGTGGAACCCTTTGCCACTTTGATTATAGCAGGTGTCCCTGGATATAGGACAGGATTTGTCATTTCCTGCTCTGAGAATGCATTCACTTTGGGATACAGGCTTTGGGGGGTTCAGATGAACCCCTTTGCTATTTCCCAAATAAATATGTGCTCATCTCTACAATCTCAGCTGTCAAAAGTCAGCCTGTTGTTGGGATACGACTTGCAATTTGGCAAGCCCCACACGGCTCGAAAATCTTTCCTGGCTAATCTGTGGGTAGCCAGGGATTGGCTGATGGGTTGGCTGCTCAACTTGATGAATGTGAACGTATTGGAATTGTTAGGCTGGGCTCACAGGCTGGGAGGACAGGAGAGGCTCGATGTGTACACAAAAGGAAGCCTGAGAAAGATCACCCTCATCTCTGGCCTCCTCAAATAGTGTGGGCCACAAAGGGACCAAGCTGGAGAGTGCATCTCACACCCCACCAAACAAGTCAACCCACAGCTGTTTCCGAAGCTGCCAGCATTTGCACACCATCACCCCCCTGCTGCCGGACAGCTGGCGATCATCTTTGAGGTCAAGGGGGTGGCCCATGTGTTAATGCTATTGTCCAACATGGTCTACAACATTCTAAGAAATGCTTAAGACTTGTCACCCTTGAATTCGACCTTGAAAGCAGTGTAGTCACTGGAATGTTTCCATGGGTTAGAAATGACAATGTTCCTTGCCAAGCTCACCCAGGATGCTGCCTGCAGGGGACTGGAGGGTCAGATGGATGTATAGGGTCCAACTCTGGCCCCACACGCCACCATAGGACTTGACTTTCTGTTCTGTCTTTCTAAAATATAGATCATGGAGTCAAGTGAAGTGCACTTTGTCAAATGTGAGGATCGGTTTTTGTCCTTGTTATTTTTCTTAGCCTTCGTTCCACCTTCTCTCTTTCTGTTTCTTGTTAAATGCAGAAATGTCTCTTCCGCAACTCACTGAAGTTTTGAATTCTGGCTTCTGCTGTTTTTATTGTCTGTGTCAGACGTACAGCCAGACGTGGTTCTCTGTCAACATTTTCCAGATTCTATTAAGCAACATTGACCTCTGTTCTATCCTTTACCCCACACTCTTATTCACTTCTCACACTCTTGGAAAAAGAATCACCTTATGTGTCGTAGCTCATTTGTTTCAGGAGAGACTCAATCAACAGATCATATTCAGTGTCTTGAATAAATTGCTCTATTTTGATATTACAGAACTTGGTTGCTATGGGGGTTTTTGTGTGTTTCTCTTTGCTAGGGAGCTCCTGCGCCAGCTGACAAATAAAAAGAGCTCTGTCATGTTGAGAGGGTGTGGTCCACCATGGTGAGGAAGGCATGGCTGCTGGGGCCCCATCTATGATGGTTAGTTTACGTCATAGCCAACCAGGAAGCAGAGAACTCGGGCCTGAGCCAAGCCTTGCTGTAATATCATATTTCTCTGTGTCTGCCAGCTAGGCCCCATCTCCAGAATGTTCCACAACCTCCCAACCAGGGTGGAGAGTGAGTGTTCAAGCCTGGAGAAGACTCTTCATGGTCAGACTAGAACACTAGATTTCCTCAAGAAGGAAGTTACATGAGTGCCTTTTTCAGGCTCGCCCCATTGAGTATGGAAAGGGAGGCCAGCCCCAATGATATGAACTTGTTCCAGAGAAATACAGCCCCACGGATAGAATGCAGGAGCCAAAGGAAGGGCTACGACTCCTTACGATGCAACTGCCCAGACAGAAATTGGCCTCGATATCCATGATCTCGCAGTGCCTAGCAATACCTTCACAAGACCCTCAAAAAATAGAAAAGATGATGACATCAAATTAAAAGAGAGACTAATGGAGAGAGGGAGGGGATATGATAGAGATTGGAGTTCTAAAGGGGAATGTGGGGAGGGGAGGGAAATATCATGCGTTTTTTATATGTAAGTATAGAAGTTGTCAATAAAAAAAAAGAGAAATACAGCCCCAGAGTTTGAGGACTCATCCCAGATGCCATGAGATAGAGAGAGGAGGCAGCTAGTATGCTGGTGGCTTGTGTAGTTGGTATGAGATTCTTGATACTGGGGAGGAAGCTTTATTGGGACTATAGAATTGGCCAGGATTTGGACACTGGGAATCTTCAGGTCACTGGAACACCCTGTTGCAGTGATTAAACAACTGCTTTTCCCCCCATGGATGCTCTCACTTCCACTCATTGGGGAATCTCGTCACCGAACGGCTGTATCTTTTCATAAACCAGTCTCCCTGTATACCCCAGGTTGCCCTGCAACTTGCATCCTTGTGTCTCAACCTCTCAAATGCTTGGATTCCAGGCCTGTGCCACCACAGCACTGCCTTCTACAAAGTTGCTGCTCAAGAACTGCACGATGGATTTACAAAAAAAAAAATATATATATATATATATATATATAGTAATAAGCAAAATCCACCTTGTAATGTTTTCAGTAAGTGTATGATTTTGTGTTGGGTCACATTCCTCTCTCTCCTGACCACATACAGCTCATGGGCCAAGGGTCACGTGGTACAACAGCTAGATTTCAACCACTATCTATCCATTGTTTTCCTTTTTTAAAATTTATTTATTTATTGAGAGGAGGGAGAGAAATAGGCAGAGAGAGAGAGAGAGACAGAAAGAATGGGCATGCCAGGGTCTCCAGCCACTGCAAATGAATTCCATATGCACGCACCCCCTAGTGCATCTGGATTACGTGGGTCCTGGAGAATCGAACCTGGGTCCTTTGGCTTTGCAGGCATGCACCTTAACCACTGAGCCATCTCTCCAGCCCGCGTTGTTTTCTTTATTGCATATGTGACATGTCAGGGTTGCGTGTTCTATATGCACGTGTATGTACAGGTGCACTCACGGCGGGGAGCCATAGGAGAACACTCGGTATCCTCCAGTGTTGCTCACTCGGGAATGTTCTGGAGACAGAGTCTGTCTCTGGACACGACACGGAGCTGCAATTTCTGTGACCCTTGATTCTCCTGCCTCTGCTCCCTGCAGGACTGGGCTTACAGACGTGTGGTCATGCCCAGCTGTTTTACATAGTTCCTGAGGAATCAAACTCAGGCCTTCTCAGGGCCTCATGCTTGTGCCAAGTGCTGTTAGTTAGTTAACCTCCCACTGAGCCATTTCCGCAGACCCTCAGCCACTGTTCATTCTTCAAGACTGGCCTAAATGACGGGGGTGTCCTACAGCCACGTTTAGAGGCCAAAGCTAATGAGTACAAAGGGGTAAAGAGGACAGCCAAGATTTTGGCCATTGCCCCTGGGTCTCCTAGGTGCCAGGGGACCAGGGCACAATGACATACCTCTAAAAGGGTGCTGCAACTCTGGTAAGTAACCTGTCCTTGTGATTGAAGAGGCCATTGAGATCCTGGAAACTGGATTCTGTAGAGGAGGATCATTACCGAGGAAATGCCTTCTATGCGCCTACGGGAATTCACATGGTCGACAAGACCCTGACTCTTCCCAACAGATAGCACACCTGGGAGAGGAAGGCCGGAGAAGCCGTGGACACGCTCCTCCGCCCTCCATACCACTCACCTCTGAGGATCTTTCATGGGCCGTGACTCAAAGAAAATAGTGTGTGGCCAAAAGTGATGCTATCATAAAAGAACATTCTACCAGGCCCCCAACCAGGATTCTCATCCTGACCTGGTTCAGTTTGATAGTCTCAAAGCCCTGCAAAGACATTCAAGCATCCAGCTTGAGCCAATTTAAAAGCCTTACCAGGCCCTTTAAGCTCTCAACTCCCGGGATTTCCACCCCGTCTCAGTAGATGGAACAAGTATGGGACTTTTGTCTTATGAACACCAGCACTTCCTGAAAGCCTTGCCAGACTTTCAATCCCGCTCCAGTACTGCCAGAACCAAATGCTGCTGCACAGAGGGAAGAAGCGTTGTGGTGGCAGGTCACAGGTTTGGGGGGAATTGCAAGGGTGAGTCACAGAGGTCATGGGACCTAGGCTCTTCTGGGTTATTCCACACCAGCCCCCAAAGCGGAGCTAATCGCCCTCACTCGAGCTCTCCAGCCAAGGGGCAGGAATCACACACTATTTACACAGCGTTCACCTATGTTTGTCATGTGATCCGCGGCCAAGCAGCAACCTGGGGAGAAAAAGAGCTCCTTACGGCCCACGATACTCCTCTTAACATGTCCCCGAGATTCTGGCCGTACTACAAGACATCTGGCTTCCAATTCAGGTGACCATGACACATTGCTAGGCCCACCAAAAGGGCCACTCGGACATTTCTCTGGGTGACAGCCGAGCCAATCAACAGGCCACACGAGCAGCTCAGCTTCTACTCCATACTGTCTTCGTTCCCAACACCACCCTCCCTCCTCCTCAGTGTACCCCTTGGGAAACTCACGGGGCTTTAGGATCAGGGTTTCTCAACCACCCAGAGGTGTGGTACAAAGGCCAGAAAACCAGCTGCTGCTCTCTGGGTCCTTCCAGTGGAGGATCTGTCACAATTTTCATTAAGCCATACATTTAGGGACGAAGCTGTCCAAATGTGACTTGAGCCTCTTGTTACAGGCACAGGAATTCCTAAGACTTTGTGATCCATTTCCAAATCTGGTCCCAGCTGTTGACAAGCCCATCCTGGGGAGCTGTGAGTGGAGGGGAACCATGCCGAGGGCAGGCTGGCAAACAGAGTTTGTGACATCTCGGCCTAGGTGCTGCTCAGGCCACGTCCAGCAGCATCAGCCTCTGTGCTGTCCAGAGATGGTAAGCATCTGCTGTGACAGTAACACCACATCCTCTCTCTTCCCACTGCCACCCAGAAACCAGGGGCAACCGGACTGCGGGCACAGACTACGGGCTACTTGCTAACTAAGCCTGCCTTCTCCCGAGGCACGATCCCCCTGCTCTCAGAAGCCCGTGAGTGGGGCCGACCCCTCTTTCTCCAGGGGCACAGAACGCTCGCTGCAGAGCTCCCTCCCACCGTCTGGGGCACTGAGGCTACTAACCCATTGGCCTCAGGGGTCATCTGGCATCTGTCTCTCTGGGGTCTGCCTTGGAGGTTTCGCTAACGAGTCTCCATGCACAGAGCTCAGCGTGTTATCTCTGAGTTCTAAGTGCCGCGTTGCGTGTTGTGGGGAGACATTTTGGCCAAGACAGAAAGGACCTCAGAGGCGACCACTACACGCGGAGAACACATTCCTGCTCCCTTGGCCCTCCCCCACGTCCTACTGTCCCATGAGGATCCTGCTTTCATCCCCAGGATCACTGAGGGGTGAAGCTCTCAAAGTAATGGGGCTGCGGAGATGACTCGGTACATAATTATAGCGCTTGCCGCACGAGTGTGAGTACATGAGTTCGGATCCCCAGAAGCCACGTGAAGCTAGATGATATAGTGGGCATCTGTAAACCCAGTGAGAGGCAGGCAACCACAGGTATATGTCCTGGATGCTCACAGGCTCACTAGCCAGGCAAGGGCAGCTGTGAACACTAAGAGACCAGGCCTCAGATAAGGTGGAAGGCAGCCTGAAGCTCTCCTCTGACCTCCCCATGCTCACTGTGAGGCACACGTGCACGCACATGCACACACAGCTCCACATGGATGGCCTGGCACTCTCAATCTTCTCAGACGGTTGAAAGAGTTAATCTTTCTTTTCAGGTCTTTAACTAAACTCACCCTTCTTTCTGCCAATGGCACTTTGCAATCACACATCACTCCCAAGTCTACAACCCACCATGGTTCCTATGAAACCTTTATGATCGGCCCTTCCTGAAGACAGATGTCTCACTAGGACCACAGACAGACTTTACATGGCACATCACTGCCACCTGTATCAAGGCTATCCCCGGGTTCTAGAAAAAGGACAGCCCCAAGCCCGGCTCCACCCCTTCGGGATCACCTCCTCCCATTTACCAGGACATGGATAATGCAGTAACCTTTTGCTGCGACCAAACACCTGACCAGAGCAACTTATGGGTGGAAAGGGCTTATTTTAGGCTTACAGTTTCAAGGGTTCGTTTCATCATGGTGGGGAAATCCTGGCATAAGCACAAGCTGGGTATCACTTCTTGCCACAGCAGCTTAGAAGTAGCACCAAGAGTGAGCTAGCGAGGGCAGGAGAGACGCCTCAGTGGCTAAGGTGTTTGTCTACAGAGCCTACTGACCTAAGTTTGATTCCCCAGTACCTATGTAAAGCAAGGTGCACAGAGGTGTGTACATCTGGAATTCATTTGCTGGAGCCTCTTATGCATCCATTCTCTATCTTCTCTCTCCCCTTCTCTCTCTCTCTCCTTGTAAATAAATAAATAAAAATGTTTGAAAACAGTGAGCTAAGCTGGGTGTGGTGGCACAAGCCTTTGATCCCAAGACTGGAGAGGCAGAGGTAGGAGGATCACTATGAGTTCAAGGCCAGCCTGAGACAACATAGTGAATTCTAGCTCAGCCTGGGCTAGAGCAAAACCTTACTTCAAAAAAAAAAATAGCATATTAATGCTACTCTCACTTCTGGTTAGAGAAGCTTCTCTTTTCAGATGGTGATGACCACTGGGATGACCCAAAAGGTAACAGTGCTGAGAAGAAGGGATGGAGGAGTGGCCAGCCCTGAAACAACTCTGTCACACCCTCCAAGGCTCAGGGCCCATTGTGGAAGAGGGGGCGGATAGAATGGAAGAGCCAAAGGAAGGGTACGACTCCTTACAATGCAACTGTCCAGACAGAAATTGGCCTCGATACCCATGACCTTGCAGCGCCTAGCAATACCTTTGCAAGACCCTCATAATAGAAGAAAAAGATGATGACATCAAATTAAAAGAGAGACTAATGGAGAGAGGGAGGGGAGATGATGGAGACTGGAGTTCTGAAGTGGAATGGGGGAGGGGAGAGAAATAGCATATGTTCTTTGTATGTAAGTATAGAAGGTGTCAAAAAATTTAAAGAATACTAAGTGTCAAAAGGCATCACTGAACCTACAAAAGTGTGTCCAATAAAATAGGAGAAAATATCTAGAAGCCATATGTCCAATAAGAGTTTCATATCCAGAGTGCATAAAGAACACCTACAACTCAGCAGGGAATAAAAACAAGAAGCCCGATTAAATTTGGGCAAAGGCAGGAAGCACTTCTCTTAATGTCATATTCATATACTAATGCTACTCTCCCTTTTGGTTAGTGAAGCTTCTCTTTTCAGAGGTCAGTGACCTTGGGATGGCTCAGAAGGCACCATAGTGCTGAGAAGAAGGGTTCAGCACTGAAACATTTCTATCACACCTTCCAAGGCTCAGGGTCCATTTCAGAAGAGGGGGCAGAAAGAATTTAAGAGCCAAAGGATAAAGGGGAATGGGGGGAGGGAAGGGAAATATCACGTGGTTTTTTTCTTTGTATGTGAGTATAAAAGTCAATAAAAAACAATAATTAAAAAAAAAGAGCCAAAGGAAGGGTAGGACTCCTTACAACACGCTCCTCCAGACACAAAATGGCCTGGATATCCATGACCTTGCAGTGCCTGACACTCCCTACGCAAGAGTATCATAATAGGAGGAAAAGATCATGACATCAAAATAAAAGACTGATTGAGAGGGGGAAGGGGGATGATGGAGAGAGGAATTGCAAAGGGGAAAAGTGGGGAGAGGGAATTACCATGGTTTATTGTCTAAAATTATGGAAGCTGTCAATGAAAATAAAAATAAATAAAAATAAATAAAACATAAATAAACAAACAAATAAACATAAATGAATAGACAAACATAAATATAAACAAACAAGCATAAACAAACATAAACAAACAAGCATAAACAAACAAGCATAAACAAACAAGCATAAACAAACAAGCATAAACAAACAAGCATAAACAAACAAGCATAAACAAGCATAAACAAGCATAAACAAACAAGCATAAACAAGCATAAACAAGCATAAACAAGCATAAACAAACATAAACAAGCATAAACAAACAAAAATAAACAAACAAAAATAAACAAACATAAATAAATAAACAAAAATAAATAAATAAAAATAAAAAATAAATAAATAAAAATAAAATAAAATAAAATAAAATAAAATAAAGTAGGGCTGGAGAGATGGCTTAGCAGTTAAGGCGCCTGCCTGCTAAGCCTAAGAACCCGGTTCCAATCTTCAGGTCCCACGTTTAGCCAGATGCAAAGTGATGCAAGGGCGCAATGCCGCACTTGCCCACAAGGGGGCGCACACATCTGGATTTCGTTCACAGCAGCTGAGAGACTGCTGGCGCACCCATTCTCTGTCTCCCTCTCCCTCTGTCTCTCTCTCCAAGAATAAAAAATAAATAAAAATAAATAAGCCGGGCGTGGTGGCGCACGCCTTTAATCCCAGCACTCAGGAGGCAGAGGTAGGAGGATCACAGTGAGTTCAAGGCTACCCTGAGAATACAGAGTGCGTTCCAGGTCAGCCTGAGCTAGAGTGAGACCCTACCTTGAAAAACTAAAAAAATAAATAAAAGAGTGAACTAGCTAGGTAACACCAACTAGGGATGGACTAATAGATCCAAGATCTGTTTCCAGGGACATACCTCTTGCATCAAGTTCCCACCTCCTAACCTTCATGGAAGAACTAACACCACTGCTTCTCAAACTTATCCATAACATAGAAAAAGGAGGAATATTACCAAATTCCTTCTATGAAGCCAGCATCACCCTGCAACCAAAACCAGACAAAGACAGAACAAAAAAAAGAAAGTTACAGACCAATCTCCCTCATGAACATAGATGCAAAAAATTCTAAACAAAGCCGGGCGTGGTGGTGCACGCCTTTAATCCCAGCACTGGGGAGGCAGAGGTAGGTGGATCGCCCAGAGTTCGAGGCCACCCTGAGACTACATAGTGAATTCCAGGTCAGCCTGAGCCAGAGTGAGATCTTACCTCGAAAAACCAAAAAAAAAAAAAAAAAAATTCTGAACAAAATATTGGCAAACAGAATACAAGAATATATCAGAAAGATCATTCACCCCGACCAAGTAGTCTTTATCCCAGAGATGCAGGAATGGTTCAACATACACAAATCAATAAATGTAATACATTATATAAATGGACTGAAGGACAAAAATCACATGATCATCCCATTAGGTGCAGAAAAAACATTTAACAAAATCCAACATCCCTTCATGATAAAAGTCCTACAGAGACTGGGAATAGAAAGAACATACCTCAACATAATAAAGGCTATTTATGACAAACACACAGCCAACATAATACTAAATGGAGAAAAACTTGAAGCTTTTCCACTAACATCAGGCACAAGACAAGGGTGTCCACTGTCCCCACTTTTATTTAATATAGTACTGGCAGTCTTAGCCATAGCAATAAGGCAAGAGACACACTTAAAAGGGGTACAAACTGGAAAGGAAGAGAGCAAGTTATTATTAGCAGATTATGATTCTATACATAAAGGATTAAAGACTCGACGAGCAGACTGTTAGAGCTGATTGACACCTATAGCCATGTAGCAGGATACAAAATAAACACAGAAATCAGCAGCCTTCCTATGTGCTAACAACAAACACACAGGATGAAATCAGAGAATCACTCCCACTCACAGTTGCATCAAAAAAAAATAAAGTACCTTGGAATAAACCTAATCAAAAAAGTGAAGGATCTCTACAATGAAAACTGTAAGACACTCAAGCAAGAAATTGCAGAAGACAGCCGGGCGTGGTGGTACGTGCCTTTAATTCCAGCACTTGGGAGGCAGAGGTAGGAGGATCGCCGTGAGTTCGAGGCCACCCTGAGACTACATAGTTAATTCCAGGTCAGCCTAGGCCAGAGTGAGACCCTACCTCGGAAAAAAACAAAGAGAGCCAGGCGTGGAAATGGAAAGACATCCCATGTTCTTGGATTGGAAGAATCAATATTGTGAAAATGACAATCTTACCAAAAGCAATCTACACTTTTAATGCAACCCCCATCAAAATTTTCATGGCATCCTTCATGGAAATAAAAAAAGAATAATCCAAAAATTCATATGGAAGCACAAAAAAACCTCAAAAACAATTTTGAGCAACAAAAATAAGGCTGGTGGTATCACCACACCTGATTTTAACCTTTATTACAGAGCCATAGTAACAGAAAGGGCATGGTACTGGAACAAAAACAGACATGTAGACCAATGGAACAGAATAGAGGACCCAGATGTAAGTCTGGGTACCTACAGCCACCTGATCTTAGACAAAAATGCCAAAAATACTCATTGGAGAAAAGACAGCCTTTTCAGCAAATGGTGCTGGGAAAACTGGACATGCATTTGTAGGAGGATGAAAATAGATCCTTCTCTCTCTCCATGCACAAAAATTAAGTCCAAATGAACCAAAGACCTTAGTATCAGACCCAAAACTCTGAAACTGCTAGAGGAAAAAGTATGGGAAACCCTTCAACAAATTGGTCTTGGCAAAGACTTTCTGAATATAACCCCAGTTGCTCAGGAAATAAAACCACAGATCAACCACTGGAACCTCATGAAATGACAAAGCTTTTGTACAGCTAAGGACACTGAATAGAGCAAAAAGGCAACCTACAGTATGGGAGAAAATCTTTGCCAGCTATGCATCTGACAGAGGATTAATATCCAGGATATACAAATAACTCAAAAATTAAATAAGAAATCAAACAACCCAATTTTAAAAATATGGCTGGAGAGATAGCTTAGCAGTTAAGGCATTTACCTACAAAGCCAAAGGACCCAGGTTCGACTCCTAGGACCCACGTAAGCCAGATGTACAAGGGGGGAACATGCATCCAGAGTTCGTTTGCAAAGACTGGAGGCCCTGGTGTGCCCATTCCCCTCTCCCCCACCTATTTCTGCATCTCTCAAATAAACAATTTTTTTTGTTTGTTTTTTGAGGTAGGGTCTCACTTTGGTCCAGGCTGACCTGGAATTAGCTATGTAGTCTCAGGGTGGCCTCGAACTCACGGCAATCCTCCTACCTCTGCCTCCCAAGTGCTGGGATTAAAAGTGTGCGCCACCACGCCCGGCTAAATATTTTTTTAAACGGAACTAAATAGAGAGTTTTCAAAAGAAAAAATACAGATGACATATAAACATCTAAAAACATGTTCTACATCCCTAGCCATCAGGGAAATGCAGATTAAAATTACGTTGAGATTCCATCTCACTCCTGTCAGATTGGCTACCATCATGAAAACAAATGACCACAAATGCTGGTGAGGATGCAGAAAGAGGAACCCTTCTACACTGTTGGTGGGAATGCAATCTGGTCCAGCCTTTGTGGAAATCAATGTGGAGGTTCCTGAGACAGCTAAAAATAGATCTACCATATGACCCAGCTATAGCACTCCTAGGCATATATCCTAAGGACTTGTCTCACTACCTTAGAGGCACTTGCTCGACCATGTTCACTGCCGCTTTATTCACAATAGCTAGGAAATGGAACCAGCCCAGATGTCCCTCAACTGATGAGTGGATAATGAAGATGTGGCACATTTATACAATGGAGTTCTAATCAGCAATAAAAAAAAATGAAGTTGTGAAATTTGCTGGAAAATGGATGGATTTGAAAAGGATTATACTTAGTGAAGTAACTCAGGCCCAGAAAGCCAAGCGTCACATGTTTTCTTTCATGTGTGGATCCTAGCTACAAATGATTGGACTTCTATGTGAATAGGAATAAAACTCAGCAGCAGAAGCCAGTAAACTAGAAAGGGGATATAAAGGTAATAGAAAGGGAGGGAGGGGAACTTAATAGGATGGTATTGTGTATGTGTAAGTAGACAAACAGATTAATGGGGGTGAAAAGGCCTAACTGAGGTCAGGGGAAGAGATTGAGTAAAGGAAAGGTGGAGGGAGGGCTTATCAAAATCTAAGAGGATATAAATAAGTCATATAGAAACCTACTTTTCTGGACAATGGAACACTCAGAAGCCATAGATTCTTACTAGAAATTTTTCAATGCCAGGGATGGGATACCTCCCAGTGAGTTGTTGGCCAGGGAGGTCACAGATACCCACAAAACATTACAGGCCAAGCCAGGCGTGGTGGCACACGCCTTTAATCCCAGCACTCGGGAGGCAGAGGTAGGAGGATCGCCAAGAGTTCAAGGCCACCCTGAGAGTACATAGTTAATTCCAGGTCAGCCTGGGCCAGAGTGAGACCCTACCTTGCAAAACCAAAAAAAAAAAAAAAAAAAACACATTACAGGCCATTGCCAAGGCCCTTGGTTTCCCACCAGGAATAGATGGTAAGACCCTAATGCTGAAGACTCCACATACTTTGGGCTGCAAGGTCACTGAGAAATCCTGCTGGCGCTAAGCTAAAAACCTCCTCCATGTGGACCAGCTGACAGAAAGTTGGAAAAAGCTACGCTGCATGCAGTTCAATGGGAGAGAGAGAAAACACCAGTGAAGATACTCAACAGTGGACACTGCAAGCTTTAAATTTGGCCAGCCAGGCCAAATGAGCCAACGGGTGCAATAGTGGCATGTCTCTTATGAGGGGAATCAACCCCTCTCTAATTGGACTGGAGGTCCACTGCATGGGAGGGAATACATCCCTGATACTGAAAACCTACAACAGGGGTAGTCATGAGCCCTAGGGGTGTAATGCCTGCTGGTGTCTGGCTAAATGTATATACTATGCTCACCAAACTGCCCTGTAAGGACTTCTCTTAATGTCTACACCCATATATTAATGCTACTCTCACTTTTGGTTAGAGAAGCTTCTCTTTTCAAATGGTGGTGACCTTGGAATGACTCAGAAGGCACCATGGTGCTGAGAAGAAGGGACAGAGGAGCGCTCAGCACTGAAACATCTCAAACACACCTTCCAAGGCTCAGGGTCCATTGTGGAAGAGGTGGGGGAAAGAATGTAAGAGCCAAAGGAAGAGTATGACTCCTTACAATGTGCTCCTCCAGACACAAAATGGCCTGGATATCCATGACCGCACAGTGCCTGACACTACCTACACAAGACCATCATAATAGGAGGAAAAGATTATGACATCTAAATAAAACAGACTGATTGACAGGGGGAGGGGATGACGGAGAGGAGTTTCAAAGGGGAAAGTGGGGGAGGGAGGGAAGTGACATGGGATATTGTCTACAATTATGGAAGTTGTCAATAAAAAAATTAAAATTAATAAAAAGAAAGAGAAAGACACTCCTAAGAAGCAGAGTGGGCTAGTGAGCTGGGAAATGGCCTATGCTCAGGGGTACTGGGCCACAAGGCTCATAATCTTTCACAGTTCATTTACACAGTGCCAGCCTCTCCTGTGTGTTTCTATCATGGTCTTCATTTGTTACATTCTCTATCTTATATGTAACCAGCATTGAATATATGTAGCCAGCACTGAAATGGTTTCCAGTCTTCTGCTGCCATCACCTTTTTTACATGTTGATCCTTAATTTTCATAA
Organism: Orientallactaga sibirica; assembly: GCA_036365145.1. Taxonomy (NCBI): domain Eukaryota; kingdom Metazoa; phylum Chordata; class Mammalia; order Rodentia; family Dipodidae; genus Orientallactaga; species Orientallactaga sibirica. The sequence continues at coordinate 6,245,685 of JAEOAD010000982.1, forward strand.
GCTGATCTTTAAAATTTTTTTACTTGTAATTTATTGTATGTGTGTGTGCGTGCATGCACATGTATGGGCATCTGTGCCACAATGTGTGTGTGGAGGTAAGAGGACAACTTCAAGGTGTTTGTGATCCACCTTCTCGGAGACAGGGTCTCTTACCACTGCAAATGAACTGCAAGACTGTGAACCGACATCACGACTCTATGGGGACCCAGGGAAGAATGTGGTGTTTTGAAGCAGATTTCCCCTATAAACTAATGTGGTTTTTCCTTCTTAAAAATATTTTTATTTATTTTCAAGCAGAGTGTGAGACAGACAGAGAGAGAGAGAGAGAGAGAAAGAGAGAGAGAGAAAATGAGCATGGGCATGCCAGGGCCTCCAGCTGCTACAAACGAACTTCAGACGCATGCACTACTTTGTCCATCTGGCTTTACTTAGGTACTGGGGAATTGAACCCGGGTTGTTAGGCTTTGCAGGCAAGTGCCTTAACCGCTTATCCATCTCTCCAACCCCCTTTAATTGTTTCTGACATCCTTTGGATGGAGAAAGATTCTTAGCTGGGTTTTGAATGCTTGGTCCCCAGCTGTGGCAGCTTGGGGGGGAGGGTGAAACCTTGCTGAAAGAGTTGTGCTGCTGTGAGTAAGCTTTGGGCATTCTAGCCAGTATCCTCTTGCCAGAGCTCAGCTCACAGTCTTTTATTTTATTTATTCATTATTAAGAACATACTTTGAAGCCGGGCGTGGTGGTGCACGCCTTTAATCCCAGCACTCGGGAGGCAGGGGTAGGAGGATCGCCGAGAGTTCAAGGCCACCCTGAGACTACACAGTGAATTCCAGGTCAGCCTGAGCCAGAGTGAGACCCTACCTTGAAAAACAAACAAAAAAGAACATACTTTGTATAGCTACATCATATGTTGGTACCCTCTTTTCCCTCCTCCATGCCCCATTCCACAGGGGACCCTCCTCAGTGGGGTTGCTGGTATTCCCCATGGGGTTATGTGTTATAGGAGCAGCAGTTATTGGGGGGAGGCAATGCCTCTGAGTATGATGTCTCAACCTGTGACTCTTACAATCTTTCTGCTCCCTCTTCCACAAAATTCCCTGTCAGCCCACTCTTGCTGCTCTTTTCTACCTACTGTTGCAAGGGTCGTATCCAGCCTCTGCTTACACTATGCTTTCTCCTCTACCATCATGAAGCTTCCCCTTAAGACGGTAAGCCAAAATACGACCTTGCCTCTCACCACCTACATTTTTTTATTGACTTTTAATCTTACATACCAAAAAACCCCACCTGATATTTCCCTCCCCTCCCCCACTTTTGATTGTTGTTACCTTCTCGCTCCTAGGATAAAACACCCAAAGGGCAAGTCTGGTCTGAACTCAAACCTGACTCAGGATGGTGATCAGGGACACCTTCTTGGTTCTTCTAGGAAATTTTTCACAAACATTTCTCCCCCACCTACCCCACAGTGGCAGGCTCTTTCCAAATCTTTGCTCTCCTCCATGACCCAACCAACCAGTCAAGTCCCTCCATATACATTTAGACTTAATTAATGAAACACATCCCAACTCAATGCCTAATGTATACCTTCAAGATTATAAATTGGGGTAATGGTTTGATTCAGGTGTCCCCCATAAACTTAGGGGTTCTGATTGTTAGGTCCCCAGCTGATGGAGATTTGGGAATTAACACCTCCAGGAGGTGGTGTATTGCTGGGGGCGGGCTTATGGGTGTTACAGCCAGTATCCCCTTGCCAGTGTTTGGCACACTCTCCTGTTCCTGTTGTTGGCCAGGGGATAATGTCCACCCTCTGCTCATGCCATCGTTTTCCCCTACCATCATGGAGCTTCCCCTCAAGCCTGTAAGCCAAAATAAACCTCTTTTTCCCATGAGCTGCTCTTGGTTGGGTGATTTCTGCCAGCAATGCAAAGCTGACTGCGTCAGAAGTATACTGGCTCCAACTCACTATGTGGACTACCTATATGCGGCCCTTTCCAGTTTGGGAGCTTTTCTGCTTTACTTTGTTTCTGCCTTATTTCTTAGCTTACCCTTCCATGTGTCTGCACTTGCCAGTTCTTCGCAAGTTAGAAGACAAAGGAGCTTGATAGCCACTGGCTTGGTGAGTTAGAATGGTTACAGAATCTCCAGCATTCTAACTCCTGTGATGCCAGTCCAGAGCCCACAGGGTCCTGCTGCTCACAAACCTGGTAATGGTGAGAGGTACCACATGCCTTCTGGTATACCATAGTCAGTCTAAAGTACACGGTGCCACCTAGGAGATAATCATCTTCATAGAGCGCAACTGGGTTCGTTAACTCTCCTACTTGTTTTGTAACATTTTTATGAGATACTAAGAGGGAGAGGGAGGGAGAGAAAGAGAATTGGCACACCAGGTTCTCCAGCCACTGCCAGACATTTGTGCCGTCTTGTGCGCATGTACAATCTTGCACACTTGTATCAGCTTGTACATCTGGCTTATGTGGGACCTAAAGGGTCAAACATGGTCCTTAGGCTTCACAGGCAAGTACCTTAATGGCTGAGCCATCTTTCCAGCCCCTGACCTACTTTTTCAACACATCAAAATCTTTACAAATGCGTGGAAAAGAGGCAGAGAGGATGTCACCTGACTATACGAGCATGGAGGGGAGGTGCTATTGATTATGACATAAGCTAATTGTGTGTAGCAAATAAAACCATAGAATTGTTTGAAGGCCATTAAAAACTCTGGGCGGCCGGGCGTGGTGGCGCATGCCTTTAATCCCAGCACTCGGGAGGCAGGAGTAGGAGAATCACTGAGTTCGAGGCCACCCTCAGACTACATAGTGAATTCCAGGTAAGCCTGAGCTAGAGTGAGACCCTACCTTGAAAAACCAAAAAAAAAAAAAAACACACACACACTCAGGGCGTTACAAGAAGTTATTGTTAAGCTGTTAAAGGTGTAGTTCAGTCATGTGAAGAAATACCCAGTTTTAAAGAATATTATTGGAGAATTTGGGTATGAAACAATGTGACTATGTCTTAAGTTTGTTCTAAAATACTTAGAAAAAAGGAAAAAAATGGATTCAAAGGGCAGAACAAAGGAAAGAGAAAGGAATGGGAAACTGTTTAGAGCTACTGAGTCTGGGAATGGATTGTGGAGATTTTTTTTTAATTTTTTTATTATTTATTTATTTATTTGAAAGTGACAGACAGAAGCCTCGAACCTGGGTCCTTAGGCTTCACAGGCAAGCGCTTAACCGCTAAGCCATCTTTCCAGGCCCAGGATTGTAGAGATTTCTTGTACCAACCTCTGGTCTTTTTCACATTTGGGAAAAGTTCACAGGGTAGAGAGATGCTATTATGATGTCCTTGGAAATAAGGTATTGTTGCAGTCAGGTATGCATTGCTGGTAGAAATCACCCGACCAAGACCAGCTTGTGGGGAAAAAAAAAAAAAAGAGGTTTATTTTGGCTTACAGGCTCAAGGGGGAAGCTCCATAATGGCAGGGAAAACGATGGCATGAGCAGAGGGTGGTCAACATAAGGTGGACAACAGCAACCGGAGAGTGTGCCAAACACTGGCAAGGGGAAGCTGGCTATAATACCCATAAGCCCGCCCCCAACAATCCACTGCCTCCAGGAGGCTTTAATTTCCAAATTGCCATCAGCTGGAGAGACTAGCATTCAGAACACTTAAGTTTATGGGGGACATCTGACTCAAACCACAACATTCCGCCCCTGGCCCCCATAAATTGATAACCATACGTGATGTAAAATGCAATGCATTCATTCAGCTTTAAAAGTCCCCATAGTTCGTGGTGGCGCACGCCTTTAATCCCAGCACTCGGGAGGCAGAGGTAGGAGGATCGCCGTGAGTTCGAGGCCACCCTGAGACTACATAGTTAATTCCAGGTCAGCCTGGGCCAGAGTGAGACCCTACCTCGAAAAACCAAAAAAAAAAAAAAAAAAGTCCCCATAGTTTTTAATCAATTCTAATGATATTCATACATTCCCATAATCCAAGGTCTTTTAACTGAGCCATAATACCAAAAAGAGTCCTCCCAAAAACCCATAATGACACAGAATAAACATTCACACTGCAAAGGATGGCATTGGGCAAAGCAAAGAAATATTCAACAATACAAGATTTAAAACAACCAGGGCAAACATCAAACTCTGTAATTCCAAGTCCAACAACTCTAGTCAGTGACAAATCCCCACCCAAGTCCGGTAATTCTAACCAGCAACAAGTCTCTGGAGTTCCAATTCCGCCTCTCCAGCTAGGCTACTCACAGTCCTGCAAAACTTCACCTGGGGCCAGCAGCTTTCCTCAGCAGCCATCTCAAGGTCCCGGCATCTCCGCTGGGTCTCCACTGAAACCCACAGTCCATCCTCATGGCCCCATGGGATCTCCATGAAGGCATCCAGCAAACCTGCTTCACACTGCCCATGGCCATTTCCAAAACACAAGACCATATTACAAACTCAATGACCCTCTCTTTCCTGCATTTCTTATACTCCATAATACCAGGTAGAGTGCCAATTTGTTAATCCAGGGGGGGAAAAGCAGACTTTGAAGAACAGGACACTCCTTCAGCATTCAGGCCCCTTCAAAAGAGTCTACATTCTTCCTGTTGCCCCAGTGCAGGTCAGCTGGCCCAATCTCAAAGGTTGTAAGCTCTCAAATGCAGCTGAACGGGCAGAGTTCACCCAAAGGTTTCATTTCTTCTGTGCCATATCCCTCTGCTCACACCAGTTCATTTCTACGCAAAGCAACCCTGCAAAGCTTCTCACACAAACTGCTAGCCCAGTCCAAGCAAAGCTCTTTCTCACCCTCATAAGCCAAACCTCACAGTCCATAGTTCTTACTGCAACTCATGCCTTTAAACTCTGACCATAATAATCCATGAAGCTATACTTACAGCACTTCAAGCCATCTCTTATGCCAAGGTTTCAAATCCTTCCACACTCCTCTTAAAAATCAGCTCCAAAAGGCCAAAGCCACACAGTCAGGTGTCCAGCAGCCATCCCACTCCTCAGTACCACTTTACTGTTGCCGTCAGGCTCGCACTGCTGGCAGAAATCACCCAGCTAAGAGCAACTTGTGGGGGGAAAAAAAAAGGTTCATTTTGACTTACAGGCTCGAGAGGAAATCTCCATGATGGCAGGAAAAACGATGGCATGAGCAGAGGGTGGACATCAGCCTCTAGCTGACATAAGGTGGACAACAGCAACCGGAGAGTGTGCCAAACACTGGCAAGGGGAAGCTGGCTATAATACCCAGAAGCCCGCCCCCAACAATCCACTGCCTCCAGGAGGCTCTAATTTCCAAATTGCCATCAGCTGGGGAGACTAGCGTTCAGAACACAAGTTTATGGGGGACACCTGACTCACCACCACAGGTATGCTTCTGTTTCTAGCCGAAGATTCACAGGTTGATGTGAGATGTTAAGTCGGCCAAGACTCTTGTCCATCATGTGTGCTAGGCTTATTGAGTATTTGTCTGCACAGAAAAAACTCTCAGAAGAACTGGCAGGGGGCATCAAGACGTTATAATGAAATCCCAGAATACAATCAATGAATCAAACAAGACAGAAAAAACTCTCAATGGCTGTAATCGATGAACCTTGGCCATGGTCTTGAACTCTTGAAAACTTTTGATAGACATCTCAAAATTACTTCTCATAGCCCCCTGGGATTTTCAAAGATACACAAACTGTAAATTTATTTTCAAGCCTGGGGACTCACTCTGTCGTTCATGGAAATGTTGTAAAAAAGGAAAATTGATGCACTTGTCATGAATAAGAAACCACCCGTGCTTGCCATCAAAGGCGCACTTCCAACTCTTTGACTGTTTGGTACTAAGGACAACGAAAAAGACTGCGGGAAGACAATCTTCTCCGTGCTGTTGACAGAATGATAATTAAGCATGGTAGCAAGAAAGACAAAAGCAGCAGCAATGATGCCCAGAATCCCCGACAGGATGAATGGTCTGTAGATGACATTCTTCGGAGTCTCCGTGTACATTTGCCTAGATATAAGTATAATAGAGACTTTCACCAACACTCCAAAGATGCTGGCAGCCATAAGCAGGTGTTGAGCCAGCCACATATCAAACGGGAGGAAAGAGTCAGGGTAGGGGTATCGGTGACACAGTTTCACACGCCTGGAACTGCTGTTGTGGTGGTAAGTGCAGACTCTCCACAGTCCCACAAAGACTTCACTATGGGAGGAGTAAGGTGGGTCACTCATATGCCACACTTGCCACTGCTCCAGAACCATGGATAGAGTGGACATGATCCATGCTGTGCTAACCAAAGTGAAACCAGCTATTTGACAATTTAAACATCTGATGGGCAGCTTCAGAATGGCAACGAGCAGAAGAACCCTGTAAAGAAAATACATTGAACGTCAAAAGGATGAGCTCCTAGGGCCTGGGGCAGTCTCTTGGGGTAGCAGTACAAGGAAGAAAGGGTATGTTAGAGAAAGGAGGCCAGCATGGACTACACTTTTCGTTCCACATCAGCCTGGGCTAGAGGGAGATACTGCCTCAGGGACAAAAAAACAAACAAACAAAAAATAAACTGTGTGGTGATGTATGCATACATGCTTGTATGTATGTAGGTGAATATGTAACTCAAGCCTTTAATCCCAGCTCTTGGGAGGCAGAGGCAGAGGCAGCAAGATGGTCAAAGTTTGACACCAGCCTGGTCTATTCCATGAGGTCCAGACCTACTGTGACCAAAAAAAGATACCAAAATAAATAAGTAAATAAGTGTCAAGCGTGGTGGCTCACGCCTTTAATTCCAGCACTCGGGAGGCAGAGGTAGGAGGATCACCATGAGTTCAAGGCCACCCTGAGACTACATAGTGAATTCCAGGTTAGCCTGGCTTAGAGTGAGACCCTATTTCAAAGAACCAAACAATAAATAAATAAATAAATAAATAAATAAATAAATAGTTGTAAAGTAATAAAGGATTAACTAATTTTGGCCCACACATTCAGTTTACTACTTAATGTACATTACCACAAAGCAAAACATTCACGGGAAAACTTACCACATAACCAAGACAGCAGGCAATTCAAGAACATGAGAAAACTTTCAGCAGGATGTGAGTCTAAAATGAAGAGAAGTCTGTAAGTATCGACCATAATATAATGTTTTTTCCTATCATGAAATATGTTGAGAAGATAGAAAACACAATGCATCTGGATGCTGGAATTGCTTGTGATTATTCTTTCCATTTTTGTTGTAGGCTAAATATCTACCATTTTTTAATTGTTTTTCTGTGGCTTTGGCAGAGGATCTCACTAAGCTTACCTCAAACTCACTATGCATCCCAGATGGTTCTCATATTATCCTGCAAATGCTGTGACTACCATCATACAGCAGCATGCACAGCTTGGGTTAGGTGTGTGCACGTGTGCTAAGTAAGGATAATTGACACATCAGTCTTAAAGTGGCACTTAAAATATGAAACCAGGGACTTCCAGTTAAGGTGGTGACATAGTAACCATACCAAAGCAGCCTAGGAAGGAAAATAAGCAGAAAAACACCAAAATATACTCTTCTACCAAAAAGTGAAGGGGTTGAAGGATTTATCAAGCACAGCAGAGAAGCAGGAGACCCACAGCTTCTAGCAACCACACAACCAGCCAGAATCAGCTCCCGCCATAGCTCCGTTCTGGTGGTCTTCTGGGAAGACCTACACATGCCTGACCCTGCCTGAGCTGCCCAAGTAGAACCCAGCAGACTCTCCATTCATACCAGCCTCCTCGCAGAGTCAGGAAACCTGAGGGACAGGACATCAGGGACCAGCTGGGTAGCTACAGCTTCAGGCACTCTACACAGCCTGCCCTCCCCCAACTGCCACTGCCAGGAACCACTGGAGACCTGGGGAAGGGAGCTCAGCTACACGGCATCCAGCACAGCCAATTAAAACAGCAGATGCACAGATCCAACCAGCATACAAGAGCCCACAGAGCAGTGAAGAGCGAGGCAGGCACATTGCATAGGTGAGACTGGAAGCCCTCTCAAAAGGTAACAGCCTACTTACACTGGGTCAATACCTGCCCCAAAGTTTGGCATATAGGCCAGTGCTGGCCTATATACCAGGCTTTTGTGGGACCTGGAGAGTTGAACATGGGTCCTTAGGTTTCACAGGTAAACACCTTAACTGCTATGCCATCTCTCCAGCCCTGTTTGTTTTAATCCCCTCTATTACAGAATACTCTGTGCTGGTCTTGATTGATAATGCTCAGCTGAATTTGAGAATTTGCCTGTGTTTTGCTCCACCCAGCCTACTGGCATACTTGCATAGCAGGCAAAACCAACACCTAGGGTAACTTCTGCTGTAACTCTGGGAGTAATATAAGAGCCACACCTAGCACCATAAGCTCCAACCCTTAAAAGATATAATGTCAGATTTACATATCTAATAATACTGCAGATTATTAGAAGACCCAAGCATCAATTTAATTCAAGATGGAAAATTCTCTACATTATAATATAAGAAACACAAAAAACCAAGACAATATAATTCCACCCAAAATGATAAATCCATCAGAAATGACCTCTAGTGAGACTGATTTAGATGAAATGCTTTACAAAGATTTCAAAAGAATGATTATAACTCTGTTCAAAGAAATCAAAGGAATGGTATTGTATATATGTAAGTAGAAGAAGAGATTAATGGGGGTGAAAAGGCCTAAGTGAGGTCAGGGGAAGAGATTGAGTAAAGGAAAGGTGGAGGGAGGGCTTATCAAAATCTAAGAGGATATAAGTAAGTCATATGGAAACCTACTTTACTGCACAATGGAACACTCAGAAGCCATAGATTGTTACTAGAAATTTTTCAGTGCCAGGGATGGGATAACTTCCAGTGAGTTGTTGGCCAGGGAGGTCACAGAAACCCCCAGAACATTATAGGCCATTGCCGAGACCCTTGGTTTCCCACCAGGAATAGATGGTAAGACCCTGTTGCTGAAGACTCCACACACTTGGGCTGCAAGGTCACTGAGAAATCCTGCTGGAGCTAAGCTGAAAACCTCCTCCATGTGGACCAGCTGACAGAAAGCTGGAAAAAGCTATGCTGCATGCAGTTCAATGGGAGAGAGAGAAATCACCAGTGAAGATACTCAACAGTGGACACTGCAAGCTTTAAATTTGGCCAGCCAGGCCAAATGAACCAACAGGTACAATAGTGGCATGTCTGTTATAGGGGAAACCAACAGCTCTCTAATTGGACTGGAGGTCCACTGCATGGGAGGGAATACATCCCTGATACTGAAAACCTACAACAGGGGTAGTCATGAGCCCTAGGGGTGTAATGTCTGCTGGTGTCTGGCTAAATGTATATACTATGCTCACCAAACTGCCCCGTAAGGACTTCTCTTAATGCCCATATCCATATATGAATGCTACTTTCACTTTTGGTTAGAGAAGCGTCTCTTTTCAAATAATGGTGACCTTGGGATGACTCAGAAGGCACCATGGTGCTGAGAAGAAGGGACAGAGGAGTGCTCAACACTGAAACATCTCTAACGCACCTTCCAAGGCTCAGAGTCCATTGCAGAAGAGGGAGTGGAAAGAATGGTAAGAGCCAAAGGAAGAGTAGGACTCCTTACAATGTGCTCCTCCAGACACAAAATGGCCTGGATATCCATGACCTCACAGTGCCTGACAGTACCTACACAAGACCATCATAATAAGAGGAAAAGATGATGACATCTAAATAAAAGAGAGACTGCTTGGGAGGGGGAGGGGACATGATGGAGAGTGGTTTTGGGAATTGTAAAGTGGGGGAGGGAATTGTCATGGTTTATTGTCTATAATTATGGAAGTTGTCAATCAAAATAAAATAGGGCTGGAGGAATGGCTTAGAGGTTAAGGTATTTGCCTGCAAAGCTGAAGGACCCACGATTCCCCAGAACCCACGTTAGCCAGATGCATAAGGTGGCACATACATCTGGAGTTCGTTTGCAGTGGCTGGAGGCCCTGGCACGCCCTTTCTCTCTCTCTCTCTCTCTCCCTCTTTCTGTCAAATTAATTAGTTAAAAAAATAAAATAAAGCCAGGAGTGGTGGTGCACACCTTTAATCCCAACACTCAGGAGGCAGAGGTAGGAGGATCGCCATGAGTTGGAGGCCACCCTTAGACTACATAGTGAATTCCAGGTCAGCCTGAGCTAGCGTGAAACCCTACCTTGAAAAACCAAAATAATAATAATAATAATAATAATAATAATAATAAAAAAAAATTAAAAATAAAGTAACATGAAATCAAAGCTCAGGAGAACCAGAAACATCTGAGTACACTGGATCCTGTTCAAACGCTGTCAATATATCGACAAAACTGGTAATTATCATGAGGCAGGCACAGAAAACATGCTTGTGGTGAAACTGCCTGGCACTTCCAGATATTACCAAAGGAGCTACAACAGCCCGCCACCACCACCACCACAATCTGACCACCTGCTAGAGGGACACCTGCTGGGCCAGACAGGTGGGCTCATTTTTGATTTTACCTCCTGCCCACAGAACTCCTCTTACAGGAGAACCTCAGCTTTCTGTTAATCCATTAGGAGCTTTCAGAAAGGATGGTTGCACTGCCATTGCCTGTAGGAGAGGCGACCTTGGGATGGTGCGCTTTACAAAGAACAAACACGGGGCCAACAAACAGCTGCCCCCGAAGCCAGGTACTCCCTCCCTGTGAGCCCTCACCTGCTCAATACTGTGCAGACAGCGTCAGGCACCGGACTCATCAATAGGGTCATTTAAGGCCCCCAGGCGCCATGGGGAAAGGGAGCCAGCCGCTCTAGGGTAGAACAGAGATAGTCTAAATACCGAGGTCCAAACCACTCTCACTCGGGTTTCCTTCCTCTCCACAAACAAAAGCAGAAGGGAACTCCCACTCCACCCAACCCAGATTTAAGAAAGTTGACAGTGGCCAATCTTGCCCCAAATAGCATTCATCTAGCCTCTTATGAGTCTCCGAATATCCTTTTACTATTTCATGTATAGTCCCACAGTGGGAAGAGGAAATGGCACACACATTACACTGTCGCTGTACAGGGTGGTCCTCCTTTGTGGGGGATGAGTTTCAGGACGTTTGCAGAGACCTGAAACCACAGTAGTACTGAGCCCAGGGTATATTGTACTTTTCTCTAGTATCATACCTATGATAAAAGTTAGCTCATAAATTATGCATGGTAGAAGATTTAACAAGTTATAACATTGGAAAATCAGAATTAAGTAATAAAATATAAGCTCATTTAAACCTCGTGGTGGCTTACCACCAAAACTTTTCTTCAACTATTCTGACCGGGCTGGCCATGGATAACTGAACTCACCGCTGACGGGACCTAGTGCACAACTTCTTTGCTCCTCGCACCACTGGCCACAGTACCTGCCCAGGACTCATTCGCTGTTTCTTGCTAGCTCACTGGATGTCAGGTTCTGAGTAGCATCTGGTTGCCATAGTAGCACTTCCGGCCTGCTCACGCCTCTGCACGCAGGAGGAATGAGGTAGCTGGCTTGTGCTGCAGGACTGGCCCATCACCGAGCACCACTCCAGACTACCACCACGTGAGGTTCTTGGGGACAAGGAGCTTCTGTGCGGGGCGTCTGCATTTCCATCACCCAGGACCGTCCTGTGTCTTTTTCATCATTTCCGTGGTCTCCGCTTGCTCCCAGGTGAGCTCCTCCGTGGGCACCGACGTGGAGAAGTTCAGGGTGGGGGCCGCATGCAGCAAAGCGTCGTGGACCTTGCTCAGCGGCCCTGCCCACTCCCCGCCAGGGCTCAGCACGCTCCGGGCCGGGCGCCTGCCTCACCCACCACGTGGTGGTGGTGCCCCTCGGGGCGGCCTTGCCACCAGCCGTCACCACACTTCCTTGGCCAGCCGCGGCTCTTCCCTCGCTCGGCCTCCTGGGTGAACTTGACAAGGTCTGAGGTCTTCAAGGACCTGGCCGGGCTACTCGCCATCCGTCCTTGGAGCTGGGGTACTTCCCAGCTCTCAGCTCCCTGCCTAGCTTGCTGAGGCCCGATGTGTCCTTGACGTTCTTCTCCAAGGAGCCCTTCTTCAGGGTGTTCCTTCCTTCCTTTCTCCCTCCCTCGTTTCTCCCTCCCTCCCTCGTTTCTCCCTTCTATACTTCCATCCTTCCTTTTTTCTTTCTTTCCTTAAGCCTTTCCTCCCTTCCCATCGTTTTTTTCAAGACAAGGTCTTGTTATGAACCCAATATGGTTTCAATTCATGGTCCTCCTGCTTCAGCCTCTCTAGTGTTGAGTTCACAGGTATGCACCACCATGCCTAGCTCTTTTTTCCCCTTCAATTGTTTGCATATTACCTAGACGTCATGTTTTTATGCATTTCAATTTGTTTTATTCATTTGTGTGAGCACACGTGTGTGTGTGTCTAATGATACACCAGGGCCTCTAGCCACTGCAAACGAACTCCAGACCCCTGTGCCACTCACTCTCTGCACCCAGCTAACATGGGTGAATTGGAAATTGAACCCCGGCTCACAGGCTTTCTTTCCAAGCAGGTGCCTTTAACTGCCCAGCCATATTCCCATCCCCATAATTTTTAGTAGTAAGTATTATACAGACTGTTTTAATTATCAATATAGCGATCGATTACTATCAATATATTAATTATCAAGTATTTGTCCCTTATCCTACATTCACAAAAGTCTTTTATATATTGCCACCAGATGGCAGCATAAGCCCATGAAATAGACTAGAATCAAAAATAATTTGTTATGTTAGTCATGCATTCTTCCAAAGGTCCATAAGGTGGCGATATAAACCTGCCAAATAACAGAAGCACAAAAATAATTTGTCTATATTTGTAAAGTATTTCCTATGCTACCACAAGATGGTATGAAATACAGTAGCAGCAAAAACTGAAATCAGTCCATTTGATATGAAATTGAATGCTGCTTTTATTTTGCTGTTTATTTTCACATATCACCTCTAAAATTGTTGAGTATATTTGATTCTTTTTGGATGAAATTATATATTCATTGTAAACTTGGTGTGGTAATTTGAATGTAAAATATGCCCCATAGGCTCGTGTATGTATTTGAATACTTAATCCCACTTGGTTGCATTCTTTGGGAAGGTTGTAAACCGTTTAGGAAGTGGAACCTTTCTGGATTACGTGGGGCACTGGGGGCAGGCGTTGAGGAGTTAGGGCTCCGTTCTACCTGTGGTTCTCTCTCTCTCTCTCTCTCTCTCTGCTTCTTCCCTGCTGACGTGTCAGTGTGAGGATGGCTTTCTGCTCCTGTCATGCTTTGCCCACCATGATAGATTCTACCCTCTGGAACTGTAAACTCACTTAAATCTTGTTCCTCCTACAAGTTGTGTCTGGTCCACCATTTTGTCCCAGAAAGGAGAAAGTAACAGATACATGACTCATTGGGTAAAGTTCTTACCCTACAAGCATAAAGAACTGAGTTCAGATGACCAGAACCCATGTAAACCCAGATTCCTTCGTGACTATCTATAATCTTGGTACTCCTGTAGTGAGATGGAAAGCAGAGACAGGAAATCGCCAGAAACTTTCAGGCCACCTTTATGGTTCTTTGAAGAGGCCAACAAAAATATACCCTGCCTCAAACATGGTGGAAGTCAAGGACTGACACCCAAGGACTGTGACTGTTCTCTGACCTCCATACTTACACTTTGGATTATGCCATTCACACACACACACTTGGAAATGTCATACACAGACAAAGATTTAAAAAGAAACAAAGCCAAGCCTTTAATCCCAGCACTCGGGAGGCAGACATAGGATCGCCATGAGTTCAAGGCCAGCCTGAGACTACATAGTTAATTCCAGGTCAGCCTGAGCAAGAGTGAGACCTTACCTGAAAAAAAAAAAAAAAAGAGCTGGGCATGATGGCACATACCTTTAATCTTAGCACTGGGGAGGCAGAGGTAGGAGAATCGCCATGAGTTCAAGCCACCCTGAGACTGCAGAGTAAAATCCAGGTCAGCTTGAGCTAGAGTGAGATCCTACCTCAAAAAACAAAACAAAAAGAAAGAAAGAAACCAACTTCTCCATAATTGGACTGAAGGCCCTCTCTACGGGAGGGAATACATACCTGGTACTAAAAAACCTAAGCAAAAGTCTATGGTAGGTGGGGTCATGAGCCTTAGGGGTATAAAGCCTGCTCTTGTCTGACTAAATGTATATTTTATTCCCACTAAGCTGCCCTGGAAGTACTACACTTAATGTTCATATTCACATATTAACGCTACTCTCACTTCTGGTTAGAGAAGCTTCTCTTTTCAGATGGCGATGATCACTGGGATGACCCAAAAGGCAACATAGTGCTGAGAAGAAGGGATGGAGGAGTGCCCAGCACTGAAACACCTCTGTCACACCCTCCAAGGCTCAGGTACCATTGCGGAAGAGGGGGTGGATAGAATGGAAGAGCCAAAGGAAGGGTATGACCTCTTACAATGCAACTGCCCAGAAAGAAATTGGCCTCGATATCCATGACCTTGCAGTGCCTAGCAATACCTCTGCAAGACCCTCAAAATAGAAGAAAAAGATGATGACATCAAATTTAAAGAGAGCCTAATGGATAGAGGGACGGGATATGATGGAGATTGGAGTTCTAAAGTGGAATGGGGGGAGGGGAGGGGAGGGAAATATCAGGGTTTTTTTTGTATGTAAGTATAGAAGTTGTCAATAAAAAAATAACTTAAAAAGAAAGAAAGAGAGAGAGAGAGAGAGAAGGAAGGAAGGAAGGAAGGAAGGAAGGAAGGAAGGAAGGAAGAAAGAAAGAAAGAAAGAAAGAAAGAAAGAAAGAAAGAAAGAAAGAAACGAGCGAGCTTAGGAGAAGAAAGGGTTCTTTTGACTGACATTTTGAGGGGATACAGCCCATGGGGGCAGGAAAAGCATAACAACAGGAGCTTTAGGCCCCTGGCTGCATTGCGTCCATGGTCAGGAAGCTGAAGACATGAAGGATGTTACTCTACCTGCTTTTTCCTTTTCATTCAGCTCAGGACCCCATCCATGAGGTGCCACTGTTCCCATTCAGGATGGATCTTCCCCTATCAGTTAAAGCTTTCTGGAAGCAACCATACAGACACACCCAGGGGTGCTTTCCCATCATGATTCTAAATCCAGCCAAGTCGACAATGAAGACTATCATAGATGCTTTTGCTAAAAATCTCTACCAAGAGTTAGGAAACAGCTACCCTGGCTCCACCCAAATTCCCATCACACCCTACACACCCCACCTACTGCCTCTGAGGTGAGGGAATGTGCCATCCCAGCTCTTGGCACACCTCTCCCATTGTACTATGCACACCCTGCTTCCTTGGTTAGAGGCTGTGTGACCCCCATCCCCAACACAGTTCACCTGACTGCCATGCCTACAGAAGCCTTGGCCTGAGGGTTCAGTGTCCACATATCTCGCCCACCCCTAGCTGAGTCAGGATCACGTCAGCTACCTCATCCACTGGTCAGCAGCGCACGCCTCCACAACCGAACTTGAAGCAGCATCAAGCCAAGCCAACTCGGGCTAAGACAGGAAGCACTAAGCACTGACTTAAACACTCAGCAGAGTTGTGCCAGAAAGGCTTCACCAATAAGCCATCTCTAGATGTGCACGTACCAACACAGGAAACATAGGTCACCTGAAAATGAACAAAGAGGCCTCAAAAGAAGAAATAAATATTTAAACCTGTTCATCACCAGCCATCAGGGAAATGGAAATTAAAATTACTTTGAAATTCCCTCTCAGCCGGGCGTGGTGGTGCACGCCTTTAATCCCAGCACTCGGGAGGCAGAGGCAGGAGGATCACCATGAGTTCGAGGCCACCCTGAGACCACAGAGTGAATTCCAGGTCAGCCTGGAACAGAGTGAGACCCTACCTCGAAAAACCAAAAAAATACCAGTAGCCTGCCCTGCCTTTGTTGGCAGGATCTGAATAAATTCACAGGGTTGGGCTACAGATTTCAGGAAGTGAAAACCTTCAAAGAAAGGAATGCATTGAGAGAAAAGAGGCAGATATCAGTGTTAGGCACATTCTGAGAGGGCGACTTGATGTTTTATTTTAGGTGAGTACCTAATACAAGACTACTGTATACATGTACGAAGCTCCTATGAGAAACCTGCTGGTGGACATTGCAAACGCAGGAGCCCTCCGTTCAGTCCTTCAGAGGGCAAATTGTCCCGGGTACATGGGCACTTTGAATTCACTGTGTTTTCATCAATCTTATCTCAAAGTGGTACATAGTGATGGCAAAGACTGAAAGGGTGTGGTGCTTCTTGTTCAGGGCATCTTTTTTTTATTTGTTTCTTTTTTGAGGTAGGGTCTCGCTCTAGCCCAGGCTGACTTGGAATTCACTCTGTAGTCTCAGGGTGACTTCAAACTCATGGCGATCTTCCTACCTCTGCCTCCCAAATGCTGGGATTAAAAGCATGCACCACCACGTCCGGCTTCAGGACATCTTTTTTTAACAGGAAATGTTAGAGGAAAATCAAGACATGTTTGGCCATAAAATTGCACAATATGGTTCCAGCTCACAGCACACACCATACAAAGACTGCCGGGAGCCAGAAACGAGACAGAGGCATTGGAACACAGTTCCATGTACTCTGGGAATGGGGCTTCTTTCCAGCTAAACATGAGGGCCACTGAGCCAAAAATCAGGACAACACACACCATAAAATTAGCCATTAGCATCAGGCCCTGGCCGTACTCGATTTCGGTCACAATGACCCAGCTAGAATTGATAGGGCTGTACACTGGGGTTTTAGTGACTGAAGCAGAGTTATTAAACACTTGATAATAATAAGCTTTCCCAGAGTCCAATGTATACAAACTGAACAATGTGACTGTTGAATTGCCACAGGCACCAGAATTTGCTGATTGCCAAGATTATACTACAACTGCAAGACAAGAAGCCACAAATGAAGCCAGTCAGTGTGTAGCTCCACTCCTTCACTTCCACCAAACTGAACATCAGGCCAATGATGTGTTGAGCCAAGGCAGGAACTCCATGTGAGGAGGAAAACCGGATGGTGGAAGTCATGGTATGGTAGTTTGAATAGATGGCCCCCAATATATGTGTTTTATTAGTTTGTAGTTTGCATCTGCAGCCACCTTGCTGGAGGCAGTGTCACTGGGCGGATCTTAAGGTGTGGTGGTGGGTTTGAGATTCCATTCTAAAGATATGCAAAGTGTGCTGTGCTATATGGCTTTTGTCTTGTCCTTCTCTCTCTGTGTTTGTAAGAGCAGGCCAGCTTCTTCTGCCATGATGGAACTTCCCCTGGATCTGTAAGCTTCAATAAATATCCCTTCCTCCATAACTGTACCTGGTCTGGAAGTTCATCTCAGCGAACCAGAAGCTGTCTGCTACAGTGGTAAAGGATGATGTCAGAAATTTAAAAAAAGGGGGGGGGCTGGAGGGATGGCTTAGCGGTTAAGACACTTGCCTGCAAATCAAAGGACCCAGGTTCGATTTCCCAGGGCCCACATAAGCCAGCTGCACAAGGTGGCACATGCATCTGGAGTTTGCTTGCGGTGGCTGGAGTCCCTGGCGCACCCATTCTCTGTTTCTCTCTCCCTTTTTCTGTCAAATTTAAAAAAAATACATTTAATTTTTAAAATTTAGTGGAGGACTTTACTCCACTTCTGTCTTCTTGAGCGTAGGAGCTCTCTGTACTCGTCTCTTTCCTCCTTTTTTTTTTTTTTTTTTTGGTTTTTCGAGGTAGGGTCTCACTCTGGCCCAGGCTGACCTGGAATTCACTATGTAGTCTCAGGGTGGCCTCGAACTCTCGGAGATCCTCCTACCTCTGCCTCCCGAGTGCTGGGATTAAAGGCGTGCGCCACCACGCCCGGCTTCCTCTTAATCTAATAAAATCTCTCTAAACTTAAGAAAAATTTAGTGGACTCCTATGTGATTTATTGAATTGATGAATAAGTTCTCTACGGCTGCAGAGAGCTCAACACTAAAGGAAACATAATACATACACCAAGACTTCCAGTTAGGATGGTGGCATAGGAACCACACCAAAACAGCCTGGGGGGAAAAAGCAAGCAAACAAACAAACAAAAAAAAACCCAGCAAAATAATACTCACACCAAGGCTCAGGGAACATTGCAAAAGAGGGACCTGAAAGATTATAAGAGCCACAGGATGGGAAGGAGATCCTGAGGCCTTGCCTCCCTCCACAGAGCCTGCACATTCATGACCCACAGTGAATACTGATAACCCACTGAGGAGGGCTTTCAGGGGAATGGGGTGGGGGAGAGAGCAGAGTATAACCTGAAGGGAAGATGACCAATGTACAATATGTTCATACAGTAGAGGATACAATTAATAAAATAAAACAAAAAAGAATACAGTCTGTAGGAGAGGTCTATCACAAGAAATGAGGAGTCCTCGGGCATGGCTTGCAGACCACATCATTGCAAGTGGGGGCCCAAGTGGGACAGAGGTTCTGGCCATAGGGCTTCTGAGACCAACCAGATGAGAGGGAAGCACACACACACCCCTACCCACCACCACATATATAAATAGGAGTGTGTGGGCATATATGCTTATAGCAAGGAGGGAAGATCAACCACTGGTGGGTCCGTTTTACAGAACATCAAGTAATTTTTGCCAGGCGTGGTGGCGCACGCCTTTAATCCCAGCACTCGGGAGGCAGAGGTAGGAGGATCGCCGAGAGTTCGAGGCCAGCCTGAGACTACAGAGTGAATTCCAGGTCAGCCTGGGATAGAGCAAGACCCTGCCGTCAAAAAACAAAAACAAAAACAACAACAAAAAAAGGTGAAGTAATTTTTTTTTTTTTTTTTTTTTTTTTTTTTTTTGGTTTTTCGAGGTAGGGTCTCGCTCTAGCCCAAGCTGGCCTGGAATTCACTATGGAGTCTCAGGGTGGCCTTGAACTCTCGGCGATCCTCCTACCTCTGCCTCCCGAGTGCTGGGACTAAAGGTGTGCGCCACCACGCCCGGCTAACATCAAGTATTTTTATGTTGTCCTTGACATACATAGGAGAGCACACATGTCCTTTTCTGTACTTTGTGAATATGTATAAATACACGTGGTAGAGCAGCTGTGGAGGCCTTCATGAGGTCACACTGTGTGCATGGAAGGGTCTGGAACTAGAGAACACTGTACTGTTGGGCACATTTCCTCACCATTCACATGGGTGGTTTCTACTCAAGTCACACAGAGACATAGAAACGGACAGAATGAGATTTACACCAAGACAGAGACACACAGAGATGAGTCTCATGAGAGAGTAGATCTCACTGCGTATCGCTTGCCCTGGGGGAGAGATCCAAGGTCAAACTTTACGCTGTCTGCTCAGTGGCTGCGGTTGTTATCGGTGGTGAAGCCCTTCAGGGTAGAGCTGGGATTTGAACTCAGAGCTTCATGCTTATGCCCTTTTGCCCTGGGCTACATCCCTAGCACCAATGACTTTACACTAAACTATAATGTACATAAATTAAAGACACACTTCATTCATTTGCAGAGATACGATTTATTGTGTTAAAGTCAAGCAGGATGATCTGTTGATAAGTGGTCAGTGTCAAGGATAAAGTCTCTACATGTTTGCCAGGGTGGAGTGCAGGGTTCAAGTCACAAGAGCTGAACAAAAGCAAGTATACTGTGTGTACAGTGTTCCACAGCTGTGCCACATCCTATGAATGCCAGGACCAACCATTAGCACCGGATTGTTTTTATGCAACAGTACCACTATATACAGACGTATATACATGGACTCACTAGAATCTTTGGGTCCCCGCTAAGCAGACATTGAAGAAACAAACAAGATAATAGACAGACAGGTTACAATTATGTGTTTCACTAAAAGCATAGTAGAGTGCAATAGATTGCTATGCATTAAGAAAAAGTCTGAAAACTACACAAAACAGGCAGATACAAATGAAATTCCATTATTCACATTTTACACACATTTCACTAAAATGATCACAACACTGTATTTGAGGGGAAAGAATCACAAGTAAATAGCTTGGTGTAAATTATAAATAGTCTGAAATTCCTCCGAAGGTTTGTGGACAGCCAGCTTCACTTTTGCTGACGTGACCCACATTCACAGCAAGGGACACAGCCAGGTGGGAGGAGGAGGCTGCAGTAGCAGAGCAGGGAGTTTGCAAGGCAGAAATATATTCACTTAATAGGAATGAACATTTTTTTTGCAGAGGCGTTCATCTCACTGACGCTGGCATGCTGCCAAGAAAGCAGTTTCTGGCTTGAACTCTCGAAGCTTGCCCATCTGGAGTTGGCTGTGTGAAGGGTCCCAACATCTCCACTAGTGACAGTGGCATCCACCTTAGCTCCTCTGGCTCAGGAAGCATGGATTCTGATCCTGTACAATAACTCCGCATGTGTGTTCATGTGTGCGCACATGCATGTACGCCTGGACATTACAGTGCATGTGTGTGTGTGTGGGGAAGGTTGTGGTCACAGCCGAAAGCGGGAAATCTCTGCACTTGCTGCAAGCTTCCGGCGGGGCTGGGGGAGTTAAAATTATTCCTTGATAGAACAAAGGCTCTAGCAATATCTAAACATCAAGCCACCTGGTATACTTGCTAACCATTCACCATGCATTTAGTTACATGAACATCTTTTGAAGAACTACACCAGATCTACACATATTAAAAATAAGTAAGCTATAACCAAGCCACTGGTGGCTGAACTTTTCATGTGCTTATCTGCCATGCATATGTCCTCTTTGGTGAAGTGTCTGTTCAAGTCTTTTGTCCATTTTTTAATTGGGCTGTTTGTTTTCCTACTGTTGAGTGTTGAGAGTTCTTTTTTATATTCCCAATACAAATTCTTTATCAGATGCATAAAGCCATGAAGCTGGGCATGGTGGCACATCCTGTAATCCCAGCACTCACGAGGTGGAGGCAGGAGGATCAGGGATTCAAGACCATCCTTGGCTTACAATGCAAATCTGAGATCAACCTGGGATACGTGAGACCCTTATCAAAAAACAAGCAAACAAATTAGACACATGATTTCCATATATTTTCTCCCAGTCTGTGACCTTATCAATTGGAAATGGACAGAACGACAGTGTTGTTTTAAAGGGTTTAGCATACTGCTAATTCAACTGATTAAAGAGCACAGAATCTAGAAACTCGGTTTCAAATTTAGGTGCTAGACAGTCCACAGGCTTCTGAAAATCCAAAGGAAAGGGTCTTACAGTACATGGCATGTGGCCTTCATGGTAGGGTAATAGACTAGGAGGCACAAAAGTCACCAAGTAGCATTCCAATTAATCATGAAAGTTCTCATTAAAATTAATGGTCTGGTGGAAAGTGACTCTAAAAATATCTCATCAGTTTCAGGAAACTAACAACTAACAGGTACATTATCACTGGATATCCGTTAACCAAGTCACACGACTTAGCTAGAAGATACGAACAACAGCTATCGGTTTATTTCGCGTGTTTCAAAGCATGCATAAGATGTATGTGGCAATCTTAATGTTAGAGTGTGCCCAACATGTAGTTGTTCATTTCACAGTTGGTTTTTAGCCACTAGGAAACCGTTCATGTCTCCCGCATGTTAACAAATTCTCATCATTGATTTTTGTTGGGTCAGAGAATATCATTATGGTAGATATGACAAATACACTGTTGAATGAGCAAGGACAAAACACACCACAACCCAAGCTCGGCTGAATCACATGAATCACAAGGACTGGCTCCTCTCATACACCGTAGGGATGCACCTGGCATCTGTGCACAGGAGGAACAGTGAGTGGCCCTGCTGCTGCAAAGCACTACTTGAGTATACTGGAGGCCCAGCTTTAGTGGTCCCCAGGTACCTTGGCAGCCATCAGAGCCTGGTGTCTTCTGTAGTCACATGTGAAGAGAAACCGCTCAGAGTTGCAAGGGAAACTAGAATCTTCAATCACCACACACCAACACAGACGTTATTGCTTTTCTACTAGCCACTCAGCTCCCGGGGGGTCTCTTTCCAGGAGATGGGCAAACAGGACGGGGTTGGCTTTCTCTTCTTTCCCCAGGCCTGGGACACTCTACAAGGACTGACTAGGCTCTCACTTGCCTCTCTCAGGATGCAGGCTATCGAATAAGCACTTGAGCTGCTCCTCGCCGAGGTGGATTTTGTCTTCCAGCTCTCGCTGCTCAATGATCAGGGCTGACTTCATTTTCACGAAGTGCTCATAGTCGGCCAGGCTCTCCTCACTGAGGTAGGTGGCCAGTATGTCACACACGATGCGCTCGCGACGGTCCAGGTTCTCTTTCAGCTCCTTGGCGTCCTCATGTTGTTGGGTCAGGACTTTCTGCTTCTCCAGCAGTGATTGCTATTGAGCAGAGGAGACAAAGAAATATGCCTGTGAGAGTAGGACAAAGACAAGGGCTCGCTCATCCTCTTTGAAAACATGGCAGCTTTTGGGAACTGGTCCCATAGCTGTCCATCAGGTGGCCAGTGGAAACCTTAAGGCCACCTGAGATCTAATGGGATCCCTGCAGATATGGCCAGGATATGGGAGGCATGTGTTTGTCACTGTGGCTGGCTCCTCCTGGCGTATCCCACTCAGAAACCACTTTCTTGGGCCTCTATGGGTTTCTCTCATTATCTTTTCACAAAGTGCTAGGAATTGTACACACTGAACACAAGTACACACTGTTCCACTGACCTACACCCTAGAATGTAACTGTTTTTATTTTTTTCAAGATAGGGTTTGACTTTAGCCCAGGCTGACCTGGAACTCACAGCGATCCTCCTACCTCTGCCTCCTGAGTGCTGGGATTAGAGGCATGCGCCACCACGCCCGGCTGAGTTTGACTTTTGCTAAGCACCAGGATAGCTGCTGTGTGATATTACTATTTGGCAAACTGCTAGACCCAGAAAGAGGTCAGCAAAGAGGGACTATTATCTCTTGGCATATGGCTTCTGAAAGTTGCCCATGACCACACAAGCTTTGCAGAACACTCTGTCTGTCTTTGGCTGAGGAATACCTTGGCCCTCAGGTGTGAGGGAAACAACATGGTTTCATGGAAAGAGGCCAGAACAGGTCCGGCCAACTTATTACAATCAGAAGGGAAACTTAACTGGCTCCACAAATGTAGTTCAGGTTGTGAAGATCATCTGGCCTCATTGGATGCCTGGAAGCTGCTGAGGTAGTGGCAGTGGGGGCTTTAGTAACATTAAAGATGGTTATTTTGACAGCCCATGCTGTACCAAGAATGAAAGAAAAATGTTTGCCTTATTCTTTACCTATGAGGAAAGCCAGCAAAGAAGATACTATTTCTTGTATTTTGCATGTGACAAAAATGAAGTTAGGCATGGTGGTGCCCTGCAATGCCTCTACCCTATGTATATCATTAATTAATTCTCCCTGCCAACTGAAAAGAAAAGGAAGAAGTGGGCAGTGGCCATTTCTCTGCATCATGCCCTAGGAGGTATGCAGGACAGGCAGACACAGCGGGAGGCTTCCAAGGACAGCCTTCTCAGCAGAGCAACCCTCCATCATCCCAGTGTGTGGTCAGATGCATTTGCAGAGATACCCGGTCATTAGGAGAAGGACTGTCATCCAAATTATTGAGGGCGTTTTCCACCCGAGCCAGGCGGCCTGACAGTGACAGCAGAAGGTTCACCACTTTGTCCAGGTCTCCAATGAACATCCGGAACTTGTCAAACTCGTTGGGCTTGCAGACATCTTTCACGATGGCCTCCACCTCCTCCCCAAGTGCATTGTTGGCCTGGATGTCCTCCAGCAGGCTCTGGCGGGCTTCCCGGAGTACCTGCAGCTTGCGGCTGATGCTGTCTATGAGCTCTTGCTGTGGCACAGAGGGCAGCAGGGAGACACTCATTAGGATTGCATTGAACAGCTGCCCTGAATTCGCGCAGCCACACAACATACAACTCAGGCAGAATTCAGCCAGACTGAGCTTCTAACCTGTTTAGACTTAGTAAATAAAATGAATAAAGTTAGACATGTGCATTAAATGCATTAAAAATAAAGCAGGGCTGGGGGGTATAGCTCACTGATAGAGCACTTGCCTAGGATCTACCAGGTCGGGGTTCCATCCCCAGAATGATACAAATAAACAAACAAAAGTGAGTGTGGAGTGTGATGGTGCACGCCTATAATCCCAACACTTGAAAGACAGATGAAGATGACACCTAGGTTAGTCCATCTCGGAACACAAAAACAAATTCTCACTCTGTTAATGCTCTACTTAGACATACAAGCGCCTTCAACTCACAGCAGACACTATTTCCATCTCTGGGTTTGCAAGAATTCATAGAATCTGTGATACTTTGTGCTATCTACCCTTTGGAAGTGTTCAAATTAAAGAGTCATATCTAGCCGGGCGTGGTGGCGCACGCCTTTAATCCCAGCACTCGGGAGGCAGAGGTAGGAGGATCGCCATGAGTTCAAGGCCACCCTGAGACTACATAGTTAATTCCAGGTCAGCCTGCGCTAGAGTGAGACCCTACCTCGATAAACCAAAAAAAAAAAAAAAAAAAGATAAAGAGTCATATCTAGTGTCATTACCGAGTGCTATTCTAGAATCAAATGCAAGTTCTTAGCCAGAGCACGTGTGATTATCCAAGAACTGCTCAGCAAGACTGAATGTGCTAACTCTCCCTCAGAAGGAGATGATGAGAAGTCAGTAGACCTTCACCTTAGAGCCATGCCCCTCCTGCATCTGCCCCTAGCTTTAGGTAATACTGCCCAGCTGCCTGTGGTCTCGGACGGTGCTTGTGTGTACACAAAGTGTGAGCACACAATTCCCCAGTACCCATGCAAAAGCAGGTGCACAAAGTAGTGCATGGAGTTCATTTAAATAAAAAAGAAGAGAAAATAAAAACGAAGTGTGAGCATATAGCCAGACTGCTCAAATCACCTTGAAGCTCCACAGCTGAGACTGTGGCTGTATTTTTAGATATTCATCATTTAAGAGGAAAGCACACAACAGAAAAATGGGCAGAGAACTTTCCAAAATCCTGTTGATACCAGCCCTAACCTACACAAACACTTCAAGCAGCAGAGGTTTTTGTGGATATAAGAGGCCCTTGCCTTGTGTGTGTGTGGAACCCAAGCCTCAAGTACATTGAGCACATGTTGCTCTTCTTCAGTTAGCTACAGTAATAAAGATTTCACACCAGGGCGGTACACAGATGAACAGCTAACCTCTCAGCATCACATAGGTGACGCAGTTGTCAGCACGGTGGCTCCCATTTCCCAACAAGCTCTTCGTGAGTGTGGCCGCAGAGGCCAGGTTCACACCGTCTTGCCTCTCTCAATATGCACAAGAACTGGGAAGATGGAGGTGGGAGCTCTGAGCATTTCCATTCTGCCTATATTAGGAGCGCTACTTCTCTGCCTTTGGTTCCAGTCCATGGGGACCGATCTTGTCTCTCTGTGCCCTGCACCCATATCTTTGTTCCAGTTTAAAACCATAATCTGCCGGGCATGGTGGCGCACGCCTTTAATCCCAGCACTTGGGAGGCAGAGGTAGGAGGATTGCCGTGAGTTCGAGGCCACCCTGAGACTACATAGTTAATTCCAGGTCAGCCTGGGCCAGAGTGAGACCCTACCTCGGAAAACCAAAAAAAAAAAAAAAAAAAAAAAAAAAAAAAAAAAAAAGAATCTTCCAAACTAAAGGGTTGAACCATTTCTGGTCGTTCTGAAGAATCCCTGGAACAGCCTGTGCAGACTGCACCCAAGCAGCCCAGGTCTGAATACACTGAGTGCTTTAAAGTACTAGGTTTCTGGATGGGCCACAGGATTCCCTGCTGTGTGCCTATACAGGGGTCTTCCAACTCCCTCCTACCTCTGTCCTCAGCCTTGCAAACCAAGGGTCACTTGTGCTTTGGCCCATGGCTCTATGACCATGTAGTGACCCTGTGATTGGGAAAGCTAAGGTCTCGCAGGAATGCTGAATCCATGTGCACTGAGGTTTAGGTATGAACCCCAGAATTCATGTATTGAAAACTTAATCTGCAAATCCATATGTTATTTGGAAGTCAAGTGTTGGGAGGTAATTGGGACTAGAAGAAGTCACGAGAGTGGTAGGTCCCCAGGATGGCATCAATGGCTTAAGAGGATGAAGAGAGGTTTCAGCTAGCACACTTGCTCTGTCTCCACATGGTTTCCTCCATCTTGCCAGCTGCAGCAAGAAGGCCTTCCATAGACACTTGCATGTTGATTGTTTTTGGCGGGGGCAGGGTTTCACTCTAGCCCTGGAACTCACTCTATAGCACCAGGCTGGCCTTGAACTCACAGTGATCCTCCTACCTCAGCCCCTGAGTGCTGGATTCAAGGTGTGAGCCACCTGCCTTGACACTGGTACTTTGATATTGGACTTCCAAGTCTCCACAACTGTAGACTAAATAAACTATTTATTTATTTATTTTGGTGACAATGTCTTGCTTTGTTTCTTGGGCTGGCCTGGACCTTACTATATGGGCCAGACTGGCCGTGAACTTGTGATTCTCTTGCCTCAGCCTCTCAATGGCTGGGATTATAGGTATGGATATACCACCCATCTGGCTAACCCTCTGTTCCTCATAAATTGCCAAGTCTGTGGCTTTCTGGTACAATAATGTAAAACAGTCTAAACACATTGAGACTAGGGTCTTGCTATTTCCAATTAAACTGCTACACAGCAGGTGGCCCAGTGAAGTCCCATTTGCACTCTGATCACTTCTTAGCACAGGGCTTCGTTTCCTGCACGCGTCACACCATTCATGGGTGGATGCTGAACTCGACAGAGCACCGAGAGCACAGCGGCAGCCTGTCAGATGCAGCAGGAGAACAGGATGCTAGAGCTGCTAACATGGTAGTGCTAAGACCTATAATGTTTCCTGCTTATGCTCTCATTGCCAGATTCACGTTAACTAAAAATGTAAGTCTGGCTGGGTGTGGTGGTGCAGGCCTGTAATCCAGCACTCAGGAAGCTGAGGCAGGAGAATAGCAAGTTAGAGGCCAGCAATCTGGGCCACATAATGAGATCCTGTGTCCAAAACAATAAATACATAAATAAAGGTAAAATAAACATGAAAGTCTCATTCAGCTCACAGTAACTCACGTCCCAAAACAGTCTCGTTTGGTGACACATTATCCCAGCAACTGGCATGTCTCAGAGCACATGGACAAAGCACCATGCATATAAAGGCAAGTGGGTCCAGGCATATATTACACTTAGATTCCCACTGTAGCTTTGACTGACCTGGCCCTGAATATGTAGTCCAGGTTGGCTGAGAACATGTAATGAGATACATGCATGTACCACCACAAATGGCTTTTAAAAAATTATTTAATTTTATTTATTTGTAAGCACAAAGAGAGAGAGAGAGAGAGAGAGAGAGAGAGAGAGAGAAGACAGAGAGAGAATGGGCGCGCCAGGGCCTCCAGCCACTGCAAACAAACTCCAGATGCATGCATCCTTGTACAGCTGGCTTACATGGGTCCTGGGGAATTGAACCTAGGTCCTTTGGTTTTGCAGGCAAACGCCTTAATCACTTAAGCCATCTCTCCAGTCCACAAATAGCTTTTTAAAAAGGTTTCATGCCAGGTGTGGTGGTGCACATCTTTAATCCCACTGCTCAGGAGGCAGAGGCAGGAGAATTGCCGTGAGTTCAAGGCCACCCTGAGACTACATAGTGAATTCCAGGTTAGCCTGGGCTACAACAAAACCCTACTTGGATAAACAAAACAAAACAAAAAGTAAAAAAGGTTTCATTACACTTCTTACGAGGTTGGGGGTCTGAAATCAGGGCTTTCGTGCTAGGCAAACACTCTTTTAATGAGCCACATGCAGTCCAAGGCCAGGTCTTCTACACTGCACTGTCGCCTACTTGTAAAACCTGCTTGTAAAGAAGGCATTACCTCTCTGTGTGTAGAGGATGGTCTAAATTCAAATGTTCCAGACTGCATGGCTCCTACTTTATGAGGAACACCTGAAGTGTGTGTGTTTTTGTATATTTTTTTTTTAGGGTAGGGTCTCACTCCAGTCCAGGCGGACCTGGAACTCACTCTGTACTCCCAGGATGGCCTTGAATTCACAGCAAACCTCCTACCTCTGCCTCCTGAGCACTGGGATTAAAGGGGTGCACCACCACACTTGGCTGAAGATGGATTTTAAAATAGAAACATGCATCCAGAATAAAGTACATGGTGCTCTAATCCAGACAACTCTGAACATTCCAAGGCCAAGCCCTTCACTTTCTGTCTTCCTACATAATTCTTTGAACCAAAATGTGATTACTTTCTACATTGAAAAGAATAGTCTTTTTCTAAAAAATTATATCTATATATATATAGATATAATTTAGTTATGAGAGAGAGAGAGAGAGAAAGGGAGCACCAAGATCTCTAGCCACTGCATACAGACGTATGCACCCCCTTGTGCATCTGGCTTACGTGGGTCCTGGAGAGTAGTACCGGGATCCTTAGGCTTTGCAGGCAAATGCCTTAACCGCTAAGCCATCTCTCCAGCCCAAGAATATTCTTTTTACATATGAAAAAGTCATGATACTGCTGCATCTTACTTCCAGTACATTAAAAAAAAATCAATCATTGCTATTTATTAAATCAGGCCAACTTTCAATTTAATCATTCCAAAAGGCCTTGTCAACAACCGTAAGGGACAGGGAAGATGGCTCAATGGATAATGCACTTGCTGCCTAAGCTTGAGTACCTGAATTTGTCCCCATGTAAAAAGCTGGGGAGACAGCTTAGCAGTCAAAGGCACTTGCTTGCAAAGCTTGACAGTCTGAGTTTGATTCCCCAGTACCCATGTAAAGCACAAAGAAGGGCATAGGCAGTGGAATTCATTTGCAGTGGTGTGAGGCCCTGGCATGTCCATTCTCTTTCCCTCTCTCTGCCTCTTTCTCAAATAAATAAAAAAATACATATATTAGCTGCCAGGCGTGGTGGCAAACGCCTTTAATCCCAGCACTCGGGAGGCAGAGGTAGGAGGATAGCTGTGAGTTCAAGGCCTCCCTGAGACTACATAGTAAATTCCAGGTCAGCCTGGACTAGAGAGAGAACCTACCTCAAAATAAACACGAACACACACACACACGAAGGCTATGGCAGATTTCTATAATCCCAGTACTCTTCATGGCAAGATGGGAGGGACAGTCAGGAGAATTTTTCAGAAGCTCTCAGTGAGCACAGCATACAGAACAGCAGAGCAAGAAAGACCTCCACATGTGCCAGCACTCACACACATCAACACGTACACAGACACAAAACAATAATTAAGGTTTTTTTTTTTTTTTTCGAGGTAGGGTCTCACTGTGGCCCAGTCTGACCTGGAATTCACTATGTAATCTCAGGGTGGCCTCGAACTCACGGCAATCCTCCTACCTCTGCCTCCCGAGTGCTGGGATTAAAGGCGTGCACCACCACGCCCTGCTTAATAATTAAGTTTCAAAAAACCAATAACAAAAAAACAAAAGCCAGGCATGGTGCTACATGCCTGTCATCCCAGCACTTGAGAGGCTGAGGCAGGAGGATCCTAAGTTTACGGTGAGCCTGGACTACATAACAAGATTCTGTCTCAATAAACAAACTGCTTTTTTACGAAGCCTTTCCGTGATGCTATATCCCTAGAGCACACTCACACAAGATGTCAGTTGTTCTTTTTCTTTCCCCAGTAAACTCAAAGTCGTTAAAATAAACACATCCTGCCCTTGGAACCTGACTTTCTTTAGCAATACTACTGTGCCTTTATGCTAAGTTCTTTATATATAAAACAAGTGGCCAAGCCAGATGCCATACCTGGACAGCTGATGTGTGTGAACAGCTAGAGCTTAAAAGTCACCATTCCAGCAGCAATAGGGACAACTGTCCCTGCAGCGACTGTCATGGCTGCTCATAATGTGACCTTGACTCATTTCCAACCTTCCCTCCCTGGCCACCAAACTACCCTGACAGGTCCCATGCACCTGCTCTACCCTCCCTTGCACACCAGACATTCCCAAGGCTCGTGCCTCACATGAGAACACAAGCAGCTCCCTTAGAGTGGGCTCTGTTCCGTATTCTGCCTACCGCTGGATTCCCTAGGGCCTGGGTGAGCTTTTATAAGTTGGATGCATGAGGACTTTTGACTGGTAAGGCACTTTCTGACCCTACTGTTGGATTTAAGATTGTGTGGTTATGGATGTTTGAACTTGATATTCACAGAAGACAGATGACACCTGTGAGGCCAGAGGAACATGTCAGGTGTTCTCCATCACTCACCTGCCTGTTTCCTTGAGATGGAGCTGCCGTATTCCATTGTGCGCTCATACTGGCTGACCAGCAACCTCCAGGAAGTCCCTGGCCTCTGCTCCCCACAGGACTGGGCTCAGACATGCATGACCCCACCCAGCTGTTTATGTGTGTGCTGAGGATAAAACTAAGAGCAATTCAAGCCCTCTCAGGTGCTCATAATTACACAGAAAGCACTTATTCACTGACTCATCTCCCCAGCAGCCCCCCAAACATACAATTTTGAGGGTTGGTTTTTGTTTAAAGGAAGAATCTGTGTAGCTCAGGCTGGCCTTGAACTTGCTATCTAGCATAGGCAACCTCCCCTTAATTCATTGGTATTACAGGCTTGTGACCTGAACTTGCCACCCTCTTGCCTCAGCCTCCTGAATGCTAGAATTACAGGTAGACACCACCATGCCCAGCAGGCAGGTTTTGTTTTTTAAAGACAGGATCTTGCTCTGTTGTCCAGGTTGATCTGAAACTCCTAGGATTAACTGATCCTCCTGCCTTAGCCTCCTGAGTAGCCAGGAGTTGTAATCACTGCATCCAGCTCCAATGTGCACTTTTACTATGAGTCCCATCTTCTTACCTTCTTCATTGAGAGATCGTGGTCCAAGTCAGCCCCCGAATACTCCTCAGGCTCCTGCAGGTCCTTCATCTTGATGAGCAGCTCTGCCTTCGGGGCTGATGTACTGTAGTAAGTGGAATTGGTGGCCAGGGACACGAATGCTGGCACACCTGGGTCCTGTTTCCTGGGTGAAGAGGCCAGAATTTCAATTAGTTGTGACCATATGCACTAGACACTCCTTGGGCCTGGTCCCTGGCTTGTGACAGGCAACACAAGCTAGTAGTGACAAAAGGATAATGGCTAGGGAGACAACACAGTAAATGGAGCAAACGAAGGTTAAAACTAGAAAGATTTTTTTGAAAAAATAACAAAATCAATACAAGTTTCCAGATTTGTTGCTGCTGCTGTTGTTTTGCGGTGCTAGGGATAGAAGTCTAGGCTGCCATCATGCTACGTAAGTGCTCTACTGCCAAGCTGCATCTCTAGCCCAGGAACATGGCTCTAACAAAACACCAGTAAGGTGGAACAATTAAAAATTTTGGCTACATAGGTCATGCATGGTCTTACGGCACACACTTCCCACCTAAGAGCTGGGGAGTTGACGAGGATGAAGACTTAGTAACAACATAGATGCTGGCCTCTTTTCACAAGTCATGCCATTGTCTCCCACCTGCCACCTTCCTGGGTGGTACATGTTATGTTTTTCCTCCCCTGTTGCCTTTCAGGGTCATTGAGCAATGCTTTTGGGGACAAGCACACCTCAACTGGAAGGATGGTCATTACCACACATCTTTATGATCAAGTCACTCAACGAGAGACACCTGGAAAGGGTATTTACAAGAGTCATTTCCACTGAGCTATAGCCCCAGCCCGCTTGTTCACTTTTATTTTGAGGCAGGATCTAAGTTGCCCACGCAAACCTTGAACCTGTGATTCTCCTGCTTCAGCTTCCCACTAATTTGTCGGTATTGCAGGCTTGCGCTACCAGGTCTGGCAAATGTTGACAAAGGTTAAGAGCCCTCCTCAGAAGCACTGGCCGTGCAAGTGTGAGTACCTGTGTTTGCATCCCCATAAAGCTGGATGCTATAGCCTTACTGTGGTAATTCCAGCATGCCTATGGCAAGATGGGAGGCAGACGCAGGAGAATCATCTAGAAGCTTACAGATCAGCTAGCCTGGCAAATGGAGCAGTAAACAATGAGAGATCTTGCCTCAAATGAGGTAGTAGGTGAGGACAGACATTTGGGGTTATCCCCTGACCTCCACATGCACAACACAGCACATACATGCCCACATTCACACCAAAAAGCCCTTCTCATACATGTACACTAACCTTGCCCATTACCCTCTAGCACTGGTTTGTTCCTGTAGGTACTACCCACATTCAGGGTTGGACCACTTGTTTGTTTGTTTTTGGTTTTGGTTTTTCAAGGTAGGGTCTCACTGTATGTAGCCCAGGCTGGCCTGGAATTCACTATGTAGTCTCAGGGTGGCCTTGAACTCACAGCGATCTCCCTACGTCAGCCTCCCAAGGGCTGGGATTAAAGGTGTGCACAACCAGCCTGACTAGACCACTTTATGGTAGGGCCATTCTGTGCACTACAGGATGTCAAACAGAACCTCCGGGCTCCATCACCTCGATGCCAGTAGCACACCCACAGTAGTGACAAGCCAAAATGTCTTCACTTATTGCTACGTGTATCCATTGCTCTTTCCTACCCCATCAGGAATAACGGTTATGCGCAGCATCCATGTGTCCACTATGAAGAGTTAGAGAGAATCCAGTGAACTCTTTCTTTTGGTTTGTTTGCAGTGCTGGGGATGGAATACAAGGCCTTACACACACTACGTAAATGCTCTGCCTCTGGGTTGCCTCCTCAGCCCCTGGTTGCCTGAAATTTAACAAAGATCTCTAATAAAAAAAAAGTGCTATTAAATATCACATCTTTAGCACAGAGGCAGAATATGCGATGAACTTCATGAATGGGTGATAGATAGGCAGAAGAGACACAGATTAAATACATATAAAGATAAGATGACAGCCGGGCGTGGTGGCGCACGCCTTTAATTCCAGCACTCCGGGAGGCAGAGGTAGGAGGATTGCCATGAGTTCAAGGCCACCCTGAGACTACACAGTGAATTCCAGGTCAGCCTGAGCTAGAATCAGACCCTACCTCAAAAAAATTCAAAAAAAAAAAAAAAAAGATGAGAGCTAGACAGACCAATAGCCAATAGAATAGAATAGATAGGCAGCCAAGTGTGGTGGTGTGCATGTGCAATCCCAGCACTGAGAAGGCAGAAGCAAGAAGATCTTGAGTTCAAGGCCATCTTGGGCAACTTAGAGAGACCCTGTCACAAAATAAAATAAAAATAGACTGGGAATGTAGGTCAGTGGTGGAACACTTGTCTAGTATACATGAGGGCCTGGATCCCATCCTCAGACAAAGAAAAAAAGGGAGAGAGGGAGAGGAAGAGAGGGAGGGAGGGAGGAAAAGCCAGGGCTGGTGGCACATGCTGAGAAGGCTGAGGCAGTAGGATAATGCATTCAAAAGCTACCCTGGACTTTATAAGGAGGGAGGGAGGGAGGGAGGGAAGAAGGGAAGGAAGCAGGGAGGGGAGAAAGGAGACATATAAGTAGATGGATAGACTGACGAGTAGATAGACACAGAAGTGGTAGATTTGGCGTGTAGATGGATATATAAGTGATAGAGAGGATGGATGAATGGGTAGGTGGATACGGGATTGGATAAGTGGAAGATGGATAAGAATAATATAAAGTGCTCAGCATTGGGAGCCTTGATGAAGATCTGTCCCCTCACAAAAGCAGTCTTGAACACTAACATATAGGTATGACCCTTCTTGCCTTTTAAGGTGGTAGGGGAACACCCCATGGTATGCAGCATCTACTCACTTGTCCTCTGTGGCTCTGGGTGAGGGGATTTTGGGGAGCAGCTTCCTGCGCTGTTGAGCTTCCTCTAGGAGATACTCGTCTTTGGGGAAGATTCCCTCCATCAGATCCATGGTGGTTTTGATCTTGACACTGGGGTCCAGGATATCAGCCAATGACTTGTCCTTCCCCACGATTTCCCTGGCCAGCTCCTCGGACTTCAGGTCGTCCATGGTCTTCTCCTTGGCCTTTCCGTAGCCGAGTGTGGGAGGAGAGGCACAGCTACCTCTGGCAGGGGGCGCAGGGGCACTGGGGGGCCAGGGCTCCGGTGGGCGGGCTCTGGGTGGGGCTTCAGCCTCTTGTCGTGTGTACACACAGAAGCGGGAGTAGCACTGCTCTGATGTGCTCAGCGTCTTGATCTGGTCTTTCTCCAGCCCACTGGGCAAAGCAGGCAGGTCAGCTGGGCGTGCCAGGCTCTGACGGCTCTCCTTTTCCGGCTGGCTCTCCGAGTGCACGATTTTGATGGGCACCATCTTCACAGTAGTGTTGTTGTCCATCACCCGCTCAATTCTGCCAAGAAAAGAGCTGTCCTCTGAAATCTTGACATGCACAGATTCCCACCCACGACTTTCACTGCTGGGTCCCCTCCCCACAGGGAGCCCAAGACAAAGACCCACTGTCAACCAGCCGAGTGGAAGGATAAGGCAGAGGTTGGAAATTGTCCTCATCTGGCCCCTCATACCACCTCCAGACCCTAGCAGTCCAACTCATAGTCTGCCACACACCTACAGGTATCTCAAGGTGACTTCCTGAATGACACGAGGATTGTACAATATTCTTTTTGTCTTACAGCCCTCAGAATTGAACCCTGGACCCTGGCTTTCAAGGAAAGTGCTCTACTACTTGAGCTATGACCTTAGCTCTTCATTTATTTTAGTGCAATAATGCAAACATACCAAGCCCACTTGTTAAATTCCTTTCTGTAGGAGAACCCTGCACTGAACAAGCATCTTTCACAGAATTACTACAAGCTTCTCAAAGCAGGCCAGTGCATACCACAGGTGCCTGGGTGGCCCTGGAGGTCATCTCTCGGGATTATCTGGAATTACTACTGAGGACCTCCACCATGGATTCCACTTCGAAGCTTCTTATGCATTACAGTCCACCTTCCATGTGCCTTGCACCTCCCAACACCTAAAACCACTCTTGTGAAGACTTTCATACCACTGTGATGGGGACCATGAGCTACACAGGGAACTCACTCATTCTGTATTAGTCTCAGTGATTCACACAGGGCACACTTTTTTTTTAATATTAAGTTCTAGCCAGGTGTAGCCAGGTAGCTCATGCCTGTAGTCCCAGAACTCAGGAGGCTATGGCATAAAGACTTCCATAAGTAGAAGCCAGCCTGTGTTTCATAATGAGACCCTCTCAAACAACAAAAAAGCATTTAATAAGAAGAGTATAGGGGGTTGGGAAGACGGCTCAGTGGATCAAGTACTTGCTGCATAACTACTTGTGTTTAGAGCTTTAGCACCCAAATAAAGGTGAGTGTCGTGGCTCACCTGTAACCCCAGCACTAGGGAGGCAGAGACAGGGATCCCAGACTATCCCCATCAGCAAACTCTGGATTTGAGTGAGAGATCCTGCCTCCATAAATCAAGTGACAGGAAGACACCTGACATCAGCCTCTGGCCTCCACATGTACATATATGCCCACACCCATATATGCATGCATGCATACCACACACATGCAAAAAAAAAAAAAAAAAGACAGCTGGGTGTGGTGGTACATGCCTTTAATTGCCCAGTACTTGAGAGGCAGAGGTAGGAAGGATCACTGTGAGTTTGAGGCCAGCTAAAGACTACAGAGTGAGTTTCAGGTCAGCCTGGGGTAGAGTGAGACACTACCTCGAAAAACCAAAACAAACAACAACAAAAGACTGAGGAGATGGCTCAGTAGACCAAACACTTGCTATGCAACTGTGAGTGCCTGAGTTAGGATCCCCAGACCCCATGTAAAAGCCAGAAGCTGTGGCAGGCTTCTGTAATCCTAGTGCACCTATTTTGAGAAGGGAAGCAGAGACAGGAGAATTTCCCAGAAGCTCATGAACAGAGTGGTGAACAATAAGAGATTCGACCTCAAATAAGGCAGAAGGCAAGGACCAACCAGAAAGCCATCCTCTGACCTCCATACAGGCACTGTGGCACACACATGCACACCCCAAATAAATAAATAAATAAATAAATAAATAAATAAATAAATAAATAGGCATTAATGGGCTGGAGAGATGGCTTAGCAGTTAAGGCGTTTGCCTGCAAAGCTAAAGGACCTCTGTTCAATTCCTGAGGACCCACGTAAGCCAGATGCACAAGGTGGCACATGCATCTGGTGTTAGTTTGCAGTGGCTGGAGGCCCTGGTATTCCCATTTTCCCTCTCTATGTCTGCCCCCCCAAATAAATAAAAAGTAAATATTTAAAAAACATGGGCATTAAAAACTTTACGTAAAGATCTTACACTTAGGTTAAACCTGATATTGATCATAACCATTAAATGCATTGGAAAAACACACCTAGCATGCAGGTACCTGGAGGTGAAGGTATCACAATATCACTAAGTTCTACTGGTCACTGGAACTGTGGCTTGTCCCCCATACATCTTCCCTGGACTAACTTTTAACCCAATAGTTTAAGCTGAAGCAAGATGCCAGAAGCAAACACTGAAAGCTCATGAAATGAAATGGGGTGAGCACACAGTATGTACACCACAGGACAATACCTTGCTGAGTTGTCATCCTGGATAAGCAGGGGAGGCTTGTCTGTCAGCTTCTGTGGGGCGAACTGAGGCGAGGGGGAGCGAGAAGTTTCCATGGTGGATGTGTGCAGGTGGTGGCCCTTGGAAGGGAGCAGGGCTTTGGGCTGCGGGCAGGAGGTGTCCTCATTCACATGCTGGCTGTCTTGCAGCTGGGCACTACTGAGCACAGAAGGGCTGTGGGAGACAGCCAAGTGAGGGTTCGCAGGTGTACTGTTGGGGTCCCAGTACTTCCTGGGCTCCTGCTTGAGTGGTGGAGGCCTCTGTGCTGGGATTGGCTTCTTAGAGAACGGGGCTGTGCTCACTGGCCGTAAAATGGGTTCCTGAGTAGGTGGGGATGATGGGGGACCCTGGGCTTGGGGTCCCAAGTCTGCAGATGAGTTTTCCTCTGAGTACCTATAATCTCGAGGTAGAGTCCCGGCTTGGCCCTGGCCCTCCTGGGCTGGCTCTGGGGCTTCCTGAGAGTGGGAGGATTCAGACAATGTGGACGGGGTCCATGGGTTTTGATTCAGTGGGCCCTGCAATGTTCCTGGACTGACTTCTGGACACTGGGCATCTGCTTGTCTAGAGGAAGACAGAATAAAAATTAGCCAATGATTCTAATTAGCACCTTTCCCCTGCATGCAACCAGACCCGTATCTCAACAATCCCTTTGGATCACTTTAAGGACTAAAATCCCTATTCACACACCTGTGCCCACTGCCATTTGTGATACATGTAACAATCTGGAATACACATTACACAACACAGCACTGTATGTTGGCATGTTATATATGAAACACAGGGCATTAAAAACACATACACATCAAACTAGTATTAATACATATGTGCATACCAAACTGTATTTTAAGTATTTAAAATAATTGATTTATTTAAATGTATTTGAGTATGTGTGCTCCAGGGTTCTTGAAGTTGCAAATAAATGCTAATCTGGTTTATCATAGGTGGCTGGGGAATTCAACCTGGGCTGACAGGATTTTCAAGCAAGTGTCTTTAACCTCTGAGCCATCCCCCCAGCCCCTTCAAACTGTATTCTTTTTAAAAAATATATTTTATTTATTTGAGAGAGAGAGAGCGATACAGATGGATTAATGGTTAAGGTGCAGAGCCTAAGGACCCAGGTTCAATTCCCCAGTACCTGCATAAGCCAGATGCACAAGGTGGCACACATGTCTGGAGTTCCTTTGCCATGGCTAGAGGCCTTGGTGTATCCATTCTCTCTCTCAAATAAAATAAAATTATATATATATATATATATATATATATATATATAGAGAGAGAGAGAGAGAGAGAGAAAAACAGGGCTGGAGAGATTGCTTAGTGGTTAAGGCACTTGCCTGTGAAGCCTAATGACTCATGTTCGACTCTCCAGATCCCACATAAGCCAGACGCACAAAGGTGATGCAAGCATGCAAGGTCACACATGTGCACAAGATGGTGCATGTGTCTGGAGTTCGATTTCAGTGGCTGAAGGCCCTGACGTTCCAATTCTCTCTCTCTTGCATAACAACAACAACAACAACAAAAAAAAAAAAAAAAAAAAAAAACCAAAGAGAAAAAAGGAAAAAAAAATAGGAAAACTGCATTTTTGTGAAACTTGTCGGATACAGACTATATTTAGGACTATTTACTCCAAGTTGTAGAATTTTTACATGGCATCTAGGAAGTTGCCGTGAACACAGGGAGTTTTTTCTAAAATAGGCCTCCAATCAAGTCAGTCATAAAACCTTTAAAATCAGTCCGGCATGAGAAATATAATGGCTAGTTATTTTGGAAGCAGCAAAGAACTGCAAAGCTTTCTACTACCCTATCATATAACATGGGCATGCAGATACATACATAAACATGCCAGAGACACACCAAGACAAGTTTGCATGAAAACTGTCACTGAAGTGCACAGGCTGACTACTGTGAAACTTGCAAAACAAAATCAAGGTGCTATATGTACCTCTGCTGACACACTGCAGGAAACCTAACCCGGAAGAGAAGCCTCTCATTTAAGGAAAGGAGCTATTCTCAGTTTAAAAGTGACCTTTGAAAACTTACTATTTTGATGAGCAACCAAGACGAAAAGAAAGGAGTCAAATCTTCCCAGCAAACAAAGAAAGGAATTTTGAGATCCTATAACTAAATTACAATAGTCTTCTGTATTTTCCTAATAAAGGTACTGCTTTTAAACCTTCAAAAATAAAAAAAAAAAAATAAAAGTGACCTTTGAGCTGGAAGTGGTGGCTCAAATTTGTAATCTCAGCATTTGGGAGGCTGAGGCAGAAGGACTGCCTAAATTTGAGGCCAGCCAGAGGTTCTAGTGAGACACTGTCTCAAAACTAAGCAAAAAAGGTGACCTTTGAGGGTTAGGTATAAGGCAGTGGTCGAATACTTGCCTAGTAATTGCAAGGCCCTAGATTTGATCCATGGCACTGGAAAACACAGACATCCATCCTCCCTCCCATTAATCACCACCAAGAAACTCTGGGTTGTTACAGACCCAAACAAGGACAGCAAACAGCAACCCAGCACCAGATGACAACCTAGTTACTAACTGTTAGGTCAGGACGGGCTCCCAAGATGGAGTCACCAAGGTCAGCAGAGTGGTGATGGAGGCATAGGAAATGGATTATCCACATTGTTCAAGAAACCACCTGGTCACTATGCCCTCCTTGCCTAACAATGACCCCAGTCATGGTTTTCTGCCCCCTTATCTCCTAAGTTACATGGTCACTGTTCTGGTGTTACACCCTAGCTATTTTAAATGGTTAATGTAATGATCTCCTGTAAAGGAACTTCTCTATTCAACTTAACAAATGAGTTCTTTTTCCTTCCTCACCTTACCCCAACTGAAGAAGCCCTATAAATCTCACCATCTGCAAACTCAGGTGCGCTGTGCTCCTCTTGAGAGTCAGCCCTGGCAGCTCGTGCTTTTCCCGAATCAAAGCTTTCATCTTTGCCTCAGAGTGGTCTGTGTGGTCTTGGTCACTCCCGAACCTTACACTAACAAGTAGAATAGAGGACCCAGCACAACAGAGAGAGATACACGTGCCTCTGAACTTGATTTTGTTGTAACCTAGACGTGATGTGGGGTATTGGGGTACTGCAAGACTGAGAATATAGTGGCCTATGGATGTCACTCTTGCTGTGTCCTGGAGTGATGGAGGGAAAGGGTCCCTCCAGGGTTAAGGGCTGCTCTAGAGTAGAGCATAGCGCACAGCCCAATACCTCCCTGCTCCTCTGGAAACAGGAGCTGCCATCCTCAGTGTGCACCACGGAACAGTATGGACCTGAAATCCTCCTGAGCCACGCAAGGCAGCTGGCATGTTATTACTCAGAGGAGCTAAAGACAGCTTAGAAAACAAGCAGCAACAGAACCACTAAAACTAACAGATTCACTCCAGCCCAGGCTGACCTGGAATTCACTCTGTAGTCTCAGGCTGGCCTTGAACTCACAGCGATCCTCCTACCTCTGCCTCCCAAGTGCTAGGATTAAAGGTGTGCGCCACCACGCCCGGTTATCAAAATATCTTAAGCACAATAATGGATGGCTTAAAGCTAGGTGTGGTGGTTAATGCCTATAAGCCCAGCACTAGTGAGGCAGTTTAGGGGTGACAGGACCAAGCTTTCTTCTTGACTAAAATGCTAGAATTGTCCTTGGGTCCATAGGGAAAAAAATCTAGCTCATTAGACTTTGCTGCAGGTCACAAACATCAGAAGAGTAATACCCCAACCTGAGTCCTGAGGTGGGCTTCTCAGCCCCCTCTTGCCTTCCTGGCCTTGCTTCCTTTCTTAAGTTGGGGGCTTCTCTTGTCCCTTGGGCAAAAGATATGCCTTTCTTCCTTCCCTTAAGCTCCTCTTGTCTATAAGCTCTAAGCTATAATCAAATCATTCTGGTCTGTGCATTTCATTGGTCAATTCATAAGAATGCAGGGACACCCAAAATTTAGAGGTGCATTGGCAGAGGATACCCCCAAATCCTTATATCATTAGGGAGGCAGAGGTAGGAGGATCATCATGAATTCAAGATTAGCCTGGGCTACATAGTGAGTTCTAGGTCACTTTGGGATAGAGTAAGGCCCTGCTTTAAAAAAAAAGGGGGGGGGGGCTGGAGAGATGCCTTAGCAGTTAAGGCGCTTCCCTTTGAAGCCTAAGGACCCAGGTTCAATTTCTCAGGACCCACATAAGCCAGATGCACAAGGTGGAGCATGTGTCTGGAATTCATTTGCAGTGGCTGGAGACCCTGCCACACCCATTCTCTGTCTCTTAAATAAATAAATAAATAAATAAAATATTTTATTTATTTGAAGCCGGGCGTGGTAGCTCATGCCTTTAATCCCAGCACTAGGGAGGCAGAGGTAGGAGGATCACCATGAGTTCGAGGCCACCCTGAGACTACATAGTGAATTCCAGGTCAGCCTGAGCTGGAGTGAGACCCTACCTTGAAAAACCAAAAAAAAAAAAAAAAAAAAAAAAAAAATTGAAATGAAGAAAGAGGCAGATAGAGAGAAAGAGAGAATGGGCATGCCAGGGCCTTTTAGCCACTGCAAACGAACTCCAGATGCACCCACCTCCTTGTGCATCTGGTTTACGTGGGTCCTGGGCAATCCGCCCAGGGTCCTTAGGCTTCGCAAGCAAACACCTTAACCATTAAGCCATTTCACCAGCCCTAAATAAAATATTTTTTAAAAAAAGATAGCTTAGGGAACAATATCCAGTTGGACAGCTGTTTGCTTGTAAAACAATTGTTACTAGAGTTCCTTGTCAAAAAGCTGAGTTCTGTGCCTGAACCTTTGCCCATATGAACATTGTGTGTGTGAGAAAATGAAAAAAATATATATAGTTTTAGACAAAACTAGGGAGAAATTCTCTAGATGTCTGCCTTCTAATAGCAGTACACACACACACACACACACACACACATACACATGAAATGAAACAAAAGCCAAGAATATGCATGAATATGGAAACTGGAAGATAAACCAGGTCTATTAGTTCTGGCCATTTTCATTTCCAGTCCTCTTTATACATTTTGTTTGTTTGTTGTTTTGTTTTTTTTTTGAGGTAGGGTTTCACTGTAGCCCGGGCTGACCTGGAATTCAGTATGTAGTCTCAGGCTGGCCTCGAACACATGGCAGTCTTCCTACCTCTACCTCCTGAGTGATGAGATTAAAGGTATGCACCATCATGCCCGGCTCTCTTTATACATTTTATTTTGAGAATTGTCCAGGTTGGCCTTGAACCACTATATAACTCAAGCAGGCCTTATACTTGCAATCTTCCTGCTTCAGCCTCCCCAGGCTTGACCCTGATTTGTAAACTTTTTAAAAGATATATTTTATTTATTTATTTGAGAGAGAGAAAGAGGCGGAGGGGGGGGGGAGAATGGGGCTTGCCAGGGCCTCCAGCCACCGCAAACAAACTCCAGATGCGTGCACCCCCTTGTGCATCTGGCTTACATGGGTCCTGGAGAATCAAACTGGGATCCTTTGGCTTTGCAGGCAAGTGCCTTAACTGCTAAACCATCTCTCCAGCCCCCTCCTTTTTATGATAAAAGGTCAGTGTCACATGGCTGTAATTCCAGCATATAGGAGATGGAGATAGGAGAAGCAGGAGTTCAAGGTCATCCTTGGTAACAGAGAGTTCCAGGCTACCTTAAGCTACATGACACCCTGCTTCCAGGAAAAAAAAAAAAAAAAAAAGGAGAGAGAGAGGGAGAGGGCTGGGGATGTGGCTCAGCATAGTGTTGTCTTGCCTAGTATTCACAAAGCCCTGCTTTCAATCTCTAGTACTGAATAAATAGGGCCACCAGCCAGTGGTGTCACACTGGGATTATTATCTCAGTACTCAGGAGATTAGAGAGGCAGGAAGATCAGAAATTCAAGGTCATCCGGCCTTAAATAGATCAGCCTGGGCTATATAAATTCCTTTAACAACAACAACAAAAGAGCCTCTGTGAAAGATGGGGGGAGAAAAAATTTCAGGTACAGACCAAATAAACAAGACAATAAAATGACCTGCCCGCCTGAAGCAGGAAGGTGAACCACACAAAGGAGGGTTACAAAGGCAGGAGCATTCCAGCTCCAGGTAATTATTCAGGCTGAGTAGGTTGTTCTTTCTTATGCAAAACATGCTAATGACATGTTACCATGGAGAGCTGCCTTTCTGAGAGAGGAGACAGATGGTATGTTACAAGTAGCAGAGGTCCCAAAAGACCTACAAGGTACATGCTTCCTCACAGACTTAGCATTCTACTATCACGGCACAAGTCTGTGTGGAAGGGGGCTCCCAAACCTAACAAAACTCGTCTGAAGAGAGCAGGCA
Organism: Orientallactaga sibirica; assembly: GCA_036365145.1. NCBI lineage: Eukaryota > Metazoa > Chordata > Mammalia > Rodentia > Dipodidae > Orientallactaga > Orientallactaga sibirica. The sequence continues at coordinate 6,288,483 of JAEOAD010000982.1, forward strand.
CAAGTCAAGGTCCAACTTAAACGTACTGTCATATCACTGGCAGGAGGTTAGCTCCTAGGGGGACTGACCAGCTCAGGGTACATTTGTCTAGTGGTCGGTGGGTGGGGGTGGGGAGATGACACAGCAGGTTGAAGGCACTTGTCTGCTTAAAGCTTTGCAATGCCTGCCAGCTAGGTTAAATTTCCCAGCACCTGCCAAGCGTGGTGGCCTCACCTTTAATCCCAGCACTTGGGAGGCAGAGGTAGAAGGATCACTGTGAGTTCAAGGCCACCGTGAGACTACAGAGTGAATTCCGGGTCAGCCTGAGCTAGAGTGAGACCCTACCTTGAAAAACCAACCCCCCCAAAAAAAACCCCAAAATTCCCAGCACCTACATAAAGCCAGACACAAAAAATGATACATGTGTTTAGATTTGCAATGGCAAGAGACCCAGCACTCAGCAACCTTACAGCCTGGGCTGTTTCCTTTAGTGCCTGGAACGCAACTTCTTGTTAGGTTTATTTATTGGTCATGGACAAACACACAAACACCCACACCCACAAACAGAATTAAAAATAAAGATAGTGGTGGTGGTTGACTCCAGATGGGTCAGGGTCCCTAGTGAACTTTTCAACTTTAAAGATACTGTGCATATTCTTGCCTCTTATATACTTATTTATTACAGACTGAATTCTGGGTAAAACAAGCCTCCGCGAAACACACCCCTTTCCTGCAAGTGCCCATCCTTGAGGAGGCTCCATGGAGTGGATGACAGGGAGAGGAGAAAGAGAAGCCCTATGCCTGCCTGGAATAGGGCCTTTGCTGGTTGGCTTGTTCCCTTTTTCTAAAGAGTGTATGCAAACCTTAAATTTGGCCAGCCAGGCCAAATGAGGCAATGGGTGCAAAAATAGTGGCATGTCTGTTATAGAGAAAACCAACCACTGGACTGGAGGCCTGCTCCACGGGAGGGAATACATGCCTGATACTGAAAACCTATGACAAGGGAAGTCATAAGCCTTACACGTGCTGGTGTCTGTCTAAATGTTATGCTCACCAAACTGCCGGGTAAGCACTTCTCTTAATGTTCATACCTATATATTAATGCTACTCTCACTTTTGGTTAGAGAAGCTTCTCTTTTCAGATGGTGGTGACCTTGGGATGACTCAGAAGGCACCATGGTGCTGAGAAGAAGGGACAGAGGAGTGCTCAACACTGAAATATCTCTAATACACCTTCCAAGGCTCAGGATCCATTGCGGAAGAGGTGGTAGAAAGAATGTAAGAGCCAAAGGAAGGGTAGGACTCCTTACAACGTGCTCCTCCAGACACAAAATGGCCTGGATATCCATGACCTCACAGTGCCTGACATTACCTACGCAAGACTATCGTAATAGGAGGAAAAGATTATTGTAAAGAATGGGAGTGACCAAGACCGTGCAGACCACTCTGAGGCAAAGATGAAAGCTTTGGTTTGGGATAAGCACGAGCTGCCAGGGCTGACTCTCAAGACAGAAGGACAGCGCACCTGAGTTTTCAGGTAGCGGGCTTTATAGGGCTGTTTCAGTTGGGGGAAGATGAAGAAGGGAAAAGAACTCATTTGTTAAGTTGAATAGAGAAGTTCCTTCAGAGGAGATCATGACATTAGCCAATTCAAATAGCTAGGGTGTGACACCAGAACAGTGACCATGTAGCTTAGGAGTTAAGGGGGCAGGAAACCATGACCTGGGGCATTTTTAGGCAAGGAGGGCATAGTGACCAGGTGGTTTCTTGAGAAAAGTGGATAATCCACTTCCTTATGCCTCTGTCATCATTCTGCTGTCCCTAGTGACCCCAACTTGGGAGCCTGTCCTGACCTAACAATGATGACATCAAAACTAAAAGAGAAACTGATTGAAAGGGGGAAGGAATATGATGGAGAGTGAAGTTGGGAAGGGGAATGTGGGGGAGGGGGGAATTACCATGGTTTACTGTCTATAAGTATGGAAGTTGTCAATAAAAATTTAAATTAAAACAAAGAAATATGAGGGGAAAAACAAAGACCGTGTTTATTCTTGTTTCCTCTAAATAAACTCCTCACTGCTTGCTCTATCACTGTGTCCCAAATTCTCTTTCGAGAACAAGAAAATCCAGATTTCTGCTGGGATCAAGACCAGAGACACTCCCCCCCCATAACCCTCTCATAGAAAAGAAGTCAGTGTTAGGGGAGAAAGTGTCAAATGATCTTGAAATCCCATGAAGATCATTATTATCCATATTGACATTTTGGTCCTGCTCTGGAGACAGCCCAGGATTCAGCAGGAGGTTGTGCTTACAAGGGGTGGCTGTCTAGAAATAAGACTCCCATCTATGCACCATGGGATGACTGCAAACTGGATTCAATGTCCTGGTCTCTCTGTTTTCTGTTCCCTACAGCTACATCTTTGGCCATGATGACAGGTCTTCAGACATGCCAGCCTTGCCGTCTCCAGGTCCTGCCTCATGGAACTCTAAGATGACCTTACAGTTGCCCTCACTTCAAACTCTTGCTCGCACCCAGCATTCAGCAACCTCTTAAGTGGTGGGGGCCTGGGCTGTTTTCTCGGGTGCCGAGAAGACAACTTCTAGTTAAGTTTATTTACTGCTCATACAATGCCTTTGCTCTAATGCTCATTAGACATGCAAATATTCTTTTTGATTTTTAAAATTTTATTTATTTTTTATTGACAACTTCCATAATTATAGAGAATAACCATGATATTCCCTCCTCCCCTCACTTTTCCTTTCACATCTCCACTCACCATCATATCTCCTCCCCACTCTCAATCAGTCTTTTATTTTGATGTCATCATCTTTTCCTGCTATTGTCCTGGTCTTGCGTAGGTAGTGCCGGGCACTGTGAGGTCATGGATATCTGGGCCATTTTGTGTTTTGAAGAGCGCATTATAAGGAGTCCTTCCCTTCTTTTGGCTCTTAGATTCTTCCTGCCACCTCTTCAGCAATGGACCCTGAGCCTTGGAAGGTGCGCAAGAGATGTTTCAGTGCTGAGCACTCCTGTCACTTCTCAGTACTATGGTGCCTTTAGAGTCATCACAAGGTCACTGCCATCTTGAGAAGCTTCTCTAATCATAAGTGAGAGTAGCATTAATATATGGGTGTGGACATTAAGAGAAGTGCTTACTGGGCAGTTTGGTGAGCATAGTATATACATTTAGCGTAACACCAGCATACGTTACACCACTAGGGCTCATGACTACCCCTATCGTAGGTTTTCAGTATCAGGGATATAATCCCTCCCATGGAGTGGTCCTCCAGTCCAATTAGAGAGCGGTTGGTTCCCCCCCCCCATAAGAGACATGCCACTATTGCACCTGTTGGCTCATTTGGCCTGGCTGGCCAAATTTAAACCTTGTAGCGTTCGCTGTTGAGTACCTTCACTGGTGTTTTCTCTCTCCCATTGAACTGCATGCAGTGTAGCTTTTTCCAGCTTTCAGCTCAGCTCCAGTTAGATTTCTCAGTGACCTTGCAGCCCAAGTATGTGGAGTCTTTAGCAGTAGGGTTTTACCATCTATTCCTGATGGAAAACCAAGAGCCTCGGCAATGGCCTGTAGTGTTTTGGGGCATCAGGGACCTCCTTGGCCAACAACTCACTGGAAGGTCTCCCGTCCCTGGCACTGGAAATTTTCTAGCAGCAATTTATAGCTTCTGCCTGCACCATTGACATGTAAATATTCTTGTTGTCACTCACTTTCAATCACTGCAGAGTGCTGGAGAGAAGGGCTGCACTTTCTAAAGAGGCAAGCAGCTAAGTCCTTCGTGGAATAACACTGCAGCCTAACAGTGACAGTTCATTTCTATTGTTAACTTGATCAGATCAGGAATGAAGTAAGACTCATGTCTCTTGGGCAAGTCTGTGAAGGTGTTTCCAGGAAGGATCATCTGAAGAAGGACCTATCTTTCTTCCGCGCAGAGCAAATTCCTTCCAGTGGCAGCCTATATATAAGGAGAGTCCAGGAAAAGGCCTGTTGCCTGGCTGTCCTTGCTACATGCTGGTGAGTACATCTACCCGTTGCTATTATACTTTGTGGACATTGGAACTCAGCTTCTTTGGCCTTCCAACATGAATTGAGGTCCAGCAGCTTTCCAGGAATCCTTCGGGCCAGACTGAGATTATTGAGGCATCTAGCCTTATTGACTGAGCAGCTACTGGGTTCTCAGACTGCTACCTTCAGTCAGCAGGTATACTTCTTTCTTTCTTTTTTTTGGTTTTGCAAGGTAGGGTTTCGCTCTGGTCCAGGCTGACCTGGAATTAACTATGTGGTCTCAGGGTGGCCTCGAACTCATGGCGATCCTCCTACCTCTGCCTCCCGAGTGCTGGAATTAAAGGCGTGCGCCACCACGCCCGGCTTATAATATATATTTCTTCTATAGGTTCTGTTCCTCTAGAGAATCCTAGTACACTAACTAAATATTCCTTAATTATGAATTAATTCATCATTGTTTTATGAATAGGGGTTATAAATATTTTTATCAAGGAGGGTGGGGAAACTTTCCAAACCTTTCAGATGATTTAAGGAAAACACACTACAGGATCCTCCTTTTCCAACTGCTTTTGGTATCAAATGGCAGGAATGGCAAGAGGGGTTTATTCTAACTCATGGACACAATTACTGCTTTAATAATGCTGGCTTTCAGACAGTAAGGTGTCTGAAGCCTTGGTAAAATACAAGTCCCATCTAGATTTCAGTGTCAGGTACTTCTAATCATCCATGGTGAACCAGCCCTGTGCCATCTAGCCAGCAACTAGGTCCGAGGAAGCTTCATTTCCTCCTTATACTGGTTCATCACAGGCCATACGGCATCACACAGTGTGTATATTACTTTTCTTCTTGCGGTTGTAACAACATACCTGACAGAAACAAGTGATTTCACTCCACTATAAGGCATAGTGAAGCAACCTCTATGGCAGTGGGAGTGGATTGGCTTGGGCTCTTCTCCTGTGGTGGACCAGGAAGCAGAGAAAGCAGTCTAGAACCAGGGGCAGTTGAAAGCAGGCCTTCAAAGACCTGCCCCTAGTGATCTCTTTCTGCCAGCTAGGCCCCACCTCCTAAAGACTTCATAGCCTTCAAAATAGCTCTGCAAGCTAGTGACTGAGCTTTCAAAATATAAGTCTGTAAGATTCGAGATAAGAAATGATAAGAGGGTTATCACAAAGGATGATGAGATGGGGGAAGGACAAAAGAAAACATGTAATAATGAAAGCAGAAAGGAGGCTAAATTGGAGTGGGGAGGGGGAAAGGAAAACAAGTTGATTGAAAACACCATAATGAAACCTAATTCTTTAAAAACAAAAACATGAGCTTGTGAGGGACATTTCAAATTCAAATCATAATAAGGTGAGTGTGAGAATCAGAGGCACAAAAATCCCAGGTGTAGTGGGAGGATTTGTATGGGTTTTCTATGAGACACCTAAGATGGCAGAATGAACAAACATCCAATGGATAATAACAGTGAGGCACTTCTTCCTTTCATAAGCATGAAGCAAAATGCTAACATGACTTATACAGATGTATTTGCTGTAGCATACTGTCAAGAATGGGCGTGGTGGCGTACGCCTTTAATCCCAGCACTCTGGAGGCCGCAGTAGGAGGATCACTGTGAGTTTGAGGCCACTCTGATACTACATAGTGAATTCCAGGTCAGCCTGAGCTAGAGTGAAACCCTACCTTGAAAAACCAAAACCAAAACCAAAACCAACACAAAACTAAAGAATAGCAATGGACAGGAGCAGTTCTGTTTTGGGGTGAACCAAGAATCATACCTGAGAGCTCACTGCTCAAGCTGTTTGCAAAGAGCCACATTATCTCACAAAATAACGGGTTTGAGACCAATGTCCCTGTATTTGAAACAGAGACTCAGACTTCCCATAAGTCACATGTTCTCGAGTTCCACATTACAGTTTGAGTGAGGCATTTAGGAAGCATACCTCCACTGGCTGTGGGTTTAAGTACAAATATCTGTAAAGGGTCAGCTTGTTTGTCAGCAATTAGTGTACTTAGCTTCTGGTTGCTGGGACAAAACATACAACGAAAGGTAACTGATGTGGGGAAAGGGTTTATTTCAACTTATAGTCTCAAGGGGAAACTTCATCATGATGGAGAAAGCATGGCAAGAGTAGACAGCAGGATAGCACATCTTATCACACATCTGGATGGAAGTAGTCTAAGTGGCCTAGCTAGCATTGACAAGCTGGGCTAATAAGCCTCAAGGTCTGCCCCCAATGACACACCTCCTCCAGCAAGACTCCACCTCCCAAATTGTCACCAGCAGGAGACTGAATGTGAGGCTTAATTATGAACACCAGGTTATTAGGGACATTCCACCCCTGTCCACCATAGACTCACGACCATCTCATGATGAGGTGCATTCAGTCCAACTTAAAAAGGCTTCAGGGAGCTGGGGAAATGGCTTAGCGGTGTTTACCTGTGAAACCTAAAGACCCTGGTTCAATTCCCCAGGACCCATGTAAGCCAGATGCACAAGGGGGCACATGTGTCTGGAGTTTGTTTGCAGTGGCTGGAGGCCCTAGCGTGCCTATTTTCTCTTTCTGTCTGCCTCTTCCTCTTCCTCTCTCTCTCAGATAAAATAAATTTTTAAAAAAAGTTTAAAGAAAAGGCTTCATACTCTTTAACAATCCCAATATCATTCAAATGTCTAAAATCTGAGTTTCAAGAGTCTCTTAACTATAAAATCAAAACACAAGTTACACTTTCAACACTTAATGGCACAGAGTACACATACCCATTGCAAAAAGAAGGCACAACAGGAAAGGTTGGACTAATGCAAGATAGAAAACTAGTAGGACAAACATCAAATCCTGCAGCTTTGTGTCCAATATCTGGGACTAGTGATGCAATGCTTGAAAAGGCTTGAGTAGCTCCACCCCTCCAGCTGGGCTGCTTAGAGAAGAGGGGAGAAATCCATCCTGATCCAGCAGCTCTTCTTGGCAGCTGTCCCATAGTCCTGGCATCTCAGAAATCCCATGGCTCATCTTCATGGTTCCATGCCATGGCCTCATAGAGCCTCTGTGCAAGGATTTCACCACTGCCCCACATCATCCAGTAGCAATCTCCAAAAAATCATGCTGCAAATCCAATGAGCTCCTCTCTCTGCTGTATTTGTCCTACTTCCAAAACCAGTACCAAATGAGCTACCATTTTTTTGAAGGCAGGAAGTTTTGTTGGTTTTTGTTTGTTTGTTTGTTTGTTTGTTTGTTTGTTTTTTGTTTTTCGAGGTAGGGTCTCACTGTAGCCCAGGCTGACCTGGAATTCACTCTGTAGTCTCAGGGTGGCCTCAAACTCACGGCGATCCTCCTACACTTGCCTCCCGAGTTCTGGGACTAAAGGTGTGCGCCACCACGCCCGGCTATGGAAGGGTATATTTTGACTTACATTTCCAGGGAATACAATTCAAATTTGTTATTTCAGGGGGAAATAAAGCTGACTTTGAGGAGTAGGACACCCGTTCAGATCTTCTTCTATTGTCTCAATGGCACAATCTCAATGGTGGTAATCTCTCAAACAATTGCAGATGAAGTGAGCTGCAGTCTCTGGTCAGAAATTTCAATTTTTTTCTGTGCCAACTTTATATATTTCATATCTTTCTGCTGCTTTTACTGCCAAATACATCAGTCCATTATCTTTAAACTAAACTTGGCTCAAGCTCTCAGGACATGGGCAGAATACAGCCAAACTATCACATGAACTGCCTCTAGCCCAGTTCCAACAAAGTCCCCACACCCCAAACCTCGTAAAGCAAGCATCCCCAGTTCATACTTCTCTCCAACTCTCACCAGAATGGCCCATCAAGGTCTGCTTATAATACTGCAAAGGGGGCTGGAGAGATGGCTTAGGGGTTAAGGCGCCTGCCTCCTAAGCCTAAGAACGCTGGTTCCAATCTCCAGGTCCCACGTTTAGCCAGATGCAAAGTGAGGCAAGGGCGCAATGCCGCACTTGACCACAAGGGGGCACACACATCTGGATTTCGTTCTCAGCAGCTGAGACACTGCTGGCGCGCCCATCTCTTTCTCTCTCTCTGTGTCTCTCTCCAAAATAAAAAAAAAAAAATAAAAATACTGCAAAGGTTCTCTGATAACATTTCAAATCCTTTCATATTCCTCCAACATATCAATTCCAAAAGACCAAAACAAAAACAAAACAGACAGACAAAAAAAAACACAAACACTACATAGGCATATTACAGCAATGGCTACTCCCTGGCACCAATTTTCTTGTTGCTGGGACAAAAACACCCGACCAAAAGCAACTGCTGGGAGGAAAGGATTTATTTCGGCTTACAGTCTTGAGGGAAAGCTTCATGGTGGCACAGATAGCACGGAGGAACAGACAGCAGGGCATCACATCCTGTCACACATACACATCTGGGTGGAACTAGTCTAGCAAGCTAAGCAGCACTGGCAAACTGAGCTAATAAACCTCAAGGATCATCTCCAGTAACACACATCCTCCAGCAAGGCTCCACCTTCCAAAATGTCACTAGCTATGGATTGAATATGAGGTTTAATAACTAATGCATGAGGCTGTGGGGGACATTTCACTCTCAAATGACCACAGCAACCAAAGATGGCTTATCATCTACGCTTCAGCCTGGCAGCATGGATAAAATTTACTATAGGAATCATGCAGCTGGGGAGAGGGAATACCCATGCCACTCCTGGTATTATTCTCATTGTTCTTTTTGTACCCTGGCGGTTCTTAGCAGACACGTAACCCCTTGTTGAAGCACAGCATCCCATAATTGTCAAATGCAGTGGGAAGTAGACAGTGGAGCAAGGTATCGGAGCCTAAGAGAGGCAATCAACTAACCAACCAAATAGGAAACAGAGCTCATCAGAAACATGTAAACAGCATGGATGCCCAAGAATGGCACCAGCTACTCACTTCCTAGAAATGCCAATTTATCATTGGACTTCCCAGAGCACAAGCAGCCCTGGGTAGGATAGGGGCTGTCTGATCCTCTTCTGAATACCTTGTTTTCAGGCTTGGAAACAACAGGATGAATGTCCTTTACCTGAAATGCTTGGGGACAAAAGCATTTTGAATTTGGGGATATTTTCTGGAATACCTGCATATATATAAAATGAGATAACGGATGGGGCTTAAGTCTAAACACAAATGTAAAATGATAACTCATGCCACACACTTATATTTATATATGCATTTATATTTTATTTATTTATTTATTTATTTATTTATTTATTTTTTTTTTTTTGAGGTAGGGTCTCACTTTAGCTCAGGCTGACCTGGAATTCACTATATAGTCTCAGATTGGCCTCGAACTCACAGCGATCCTCCTACCTCTGCCTCCCGAGTGCTGGGATTAAAGGCGTGCGCCACCATGCCCGGCCATAAATTCTTATTTATTTGAGAGAGAAAGAGACAGGAAGAGAGAGAGAGTGCGCACACCCATGAGCAAGCAAGAGATAGCATGAATAGGTATGCCAGGGCCTCCAGTTGCTACAAACTCACTCCAGACACATGAGCTATCTTGTGCATCTATCTTACATGGGTCCTCGGGAATGAAACCTTGGTCTTTTGGCTTTGCAGGCAAGCGCCTTAACTGCTATACCATCCTTCCAGCCCCCTTTTTATTATTTATTTATTTATTTATGTAAGAGAGAGATAGAGAATATTGGTATGTCAGGGCCTCTAGCCACTGCAAATGAACTCCAAATGCATATGTTATCTTGAGCATCTGGGTTCACATAGGTACTAGGGAATCGAACCCGGGTCCTTAGGCTTTGCAGGCAAGCACCTTAATTGCTGAGCCATCTCTCCAGCTGCCATATATTTTTTTTTGAGGGGGTGGTTTCAAGATAGGGTCTCACTCTAGCCCAGGCTGATGTGGAATTCACTATGTAGTCTCAGGGTGGCTTCAAATGTACGGTGATCCTCCTACTTCTGCTGGGATAAAAGGTGTGTACCACTACACTCGGCGGTATTTATACTTTATATATACTTCATACAGATAGCTAGAAGGTAATTTTACATAACATTTCTCATGCATCTGTATTTTGATTGTAACCCTTCACAGTATGATATAAGGTCTGGTGTTGGAATTTTGACTTTATGGCATCATGAGGGCATGCAAAAAGTTTCTGATTTTAGAATTTTGGATTAGAGGAGCTGGGCATGGTGGTGCACGCCTTTAATCCCAGCTCTCGGGAGGCAGAGGTAGGAGGATCACCGAGAGGTTGAGGCCACCTTGAGACTACATAGTGAATTCCAGGTCAGCCTGGGCTAGAGTGAGACCCTACCTCAAAAAACAAAAAAAAAAAAAAAAAAAAAAAAAAAGACTTTTGTGTTGGGCCCTAAGAGGCCCGGGTGTGAGGCCTAGTGGAACTTCCTAAGTTTGACTAGAGTTTAGCGACCTGTCCTTGGCCTACTTCCGCTTAAGAGTGACTCAGCAAAGCCTAAGCCGAAACTGCCTCCGCTCAGCTACTGCTGACGTGATGAAATAATATTGGTCCTTACACCTTTTTCCCACCCTCTTTCTCAAAACTAATATATACACCCTCTCATTTCAATAAGACGAGTTCCTGCTTCGACATGACTCCCGGCTCAGTGTGTTTTTTCTCTCCGGTGTTTTGGGGAAAGGTCTGAGCCACCGACTCCCGTCTTCCCGCTCAGCCTCAAGAGGAGCCGCTGGCCCGGCTCTCTCTTCAGCTCTACCTGCCGGGGGAAAGGAACCGGCACTTTTGGATTAGAGATGATCAACCAGTATGTGCTGAATCGGCAGACAGACAGCTAAGAAGAGAACTATGCCTACAAGTTCTGCTCAAACTATTCTTGTGTCTTTTTGTATGTTGGGGGTTATCTTACGTTTTTCTTTGTTTTGGGTTTGGGGTGTGTGTGCAGTAGCAGCATGTGTGTAGGTGTACAGTGCATGTGCATGCATGCTACATGTATGCAGAGGCCAGAGGAAGACATTGGTTATCTTCCTCAATCAATCTACACCTTATTTATTTATTTTGGTTTTTCGAGGTAGGGTCTCACTCTAGCCCAGGCTGACCTAGAATTCACTATGTAGTCTCAGGTTGGCCTCGAACTCACAGCAATAACTCCTACCCCTGCCTCCTGAGTTCTGGGATTAAAGGCGTGCACCACCACCCCTGGCTGCACCTTATGTTTTTGAGACAGGGCCTTTGACTTGAACCTGGAGCTCACCAATTTGGCTAGACTAGCCAGCCAGCAAGGCCCACCGATCCTGTCTCTGTCTTCAGTGCTGGGGTCACACACATGCACAGCCATTCTTGGCTTGTTTTTTGATTTTACGTGGGGGCTGGGAATCGAACTCATGCTTGTGCTGCAAGCACTCTTACCTACTGAACCACCTCCCAAGACAATTTTTTGTTTTGTTTTGTTTTGTTTTCTGAGACAGGCTTTTACTACGTACCCAAGATTGGCCTCAAACTTGCTAGGTAGTCCAGGAAGACCTCAAACTAAAGATTCTCTTTCCTGAGTAGCTGGATTACAGGTGTACACTTACTGTGCCTAATCTTGAAATTTTTGTGTCTTCCTGATGTCCTTTAGGAAGAACACAAGACCAGAAGTGCCCTGAATTTGGTTAGGTATCTACTAAAATGCCTCCGTTAAAGCTTTTCTTTCTATACCATCCCCAAACAGGCTCTCTCAGCTGTGTTTACTCATGCCATGAGGGAGAAGCAATAACTTTAGAAAACCAGATGAATTTTATTTCTCCAATGTCATCACAGATGGATAAAAAGGTTTTCAGTTTCCTTGGGACTTTACTTTGCCTTGCAGGGGCTCTGATGCCGAAAGGTAATGCAGTTGAACTACATAGACTGATAAGTCATTTGTGGTTAAACATGTAGGGACAGATTAAAACGGAAATTCCACTTACAGATAATCCAAAGACAAATTAACAGGCATTGACTTTTTAAGAGATTAGTAATTAAAAAAAAAAGCAGCAGCCTAGATTTGGAGATTATAACCCATGACAGCTGCTTAAAGCATCCCAGTGGAACTATGCTTTCACAACATAGGTTCGGAAATTCTATTGTGAGGCCCCTCTCATTTCTGGGTTCTATCACTTCATACTTGGTCCCAAGTCTGACCCATGGAACTGAGCTCTGTAAAACTTAATCTAAAAGCCAGGCCAGGGTGGAGGGTCAAAGAATGAGACATGGGCTGGAGAGATGGCTTAGCAGTTAAGGCACTTGCTTGAGAAGCGTAAGGACCCAGGTTCGATTTCCCAGTACCCACGTGAGCAAGATGCACAAGGTAGTGCATGTGTCTGGAGTTTGTTTGCAGTGGCTGAAGGCCCTGTTGTACCCATTCTTTCTCACACATAATTTTTTTTTTTAAAAGAGTGAGACATGCCTGCAAATATAGTTCAAAATTAGCCTTCCATGCAATCTGGATGTCAAGCCATCACTGGGTATTGGCTTTATAAAACATCCCCTCCACATTCCTTCCCTCCTACTTTCTTCTTTTTCTCTCCTTCTTTTCTACCCAGTACTTTTGGATATTGAAAAGTATTTTCTGGACATGTCAGTCCTTGGCTTGGCATGTCCCTTAAATGAATATCATCTGCAAAAACAGTGATACTGAGAGCTTCCTGGCACAAGGCCTGGAGGGCCCTATACATCTTCTATTCCTCCAGACAGCAGGGCTTCCTGAGCCATTCAAAAAGCATTCTGTGAAGCACCACTGCTACCCAAGTGACAAAAAGGAGCCCTGGGAAGTTAGGAGATACAGCTTTGCAAAGCCCATCATACCCTCCTCCATCAAGTACACAGAACTGTCTTCTGTCCCTGTTCTGGCATTCTCTATGTCCTTCATAGTGCTGAGCAAAATGAGCAACTGTATATACTTGGTTTTTAATTTTTTGTTTGTTTCTTTCTTTTTTGAAGTATAGGATCTTAAATAGGTGAGACAAACTGCCACTGAGCTATATTCACAGCCTTTTTTTATTCTGAGATAGTCTAAGATGACCAGGCTGGCCTTGAACTTGCCATCACTTTTCCTTGGCTTCCCAAAGAGCATGGCTTACAGGCCTGTGCCACCAGGCCAGGCCAGGCCAGGCCAGGCCATTTGTGTCTTAAATTACAATCTTTCTTGCTATCTGAACCAGCTCGCTCTAGCCCAGGCTGACCTGGAATTCACTATGTAGTCTCAGGCTGGCCTCAAACTCACAGCCATCCTCCCATGTCTGCCTCCTGAGTGCTGCCACCATACCTGGCTCACACTAGACTTTTTAATCCTTGATGTAGCATGCCCCTTTCAAAGAAAATAGCGTCAAATCCCCAGTGATGCCTACTTTTATAAATGAACTTTTATTGGAAAATACTGTTCTAGAACAACTTGGTCCTACTGAATGAAGACCTGCCCCAAGGTGCTGTGAGACCTATGAAAAAAGGCAGACTGTACAAAGTATACTTTATTGGAAGACTTACTAATGAAAATATGGTCATGTGCCACCATTATTGGCTATAGAAGTCTCCGTTTTTATTTTTTGTTTTTCCCCCCCCAAGGTAGAGACTTGCTCTAGCCCAGGCTGACCTGGAATTCACTATGTAGTCTCAGGGTGGCCTCGAACTCATGGCCATGATCCTCCTCCCTCTGCCTCCCCAGTGCTGGGATTAAAAGTGCATACCATCACACCTGGCAATTATTTTTTTAATATTTTATTTATTTATCTGTAAGCAGAGAGAGATAGGAGACAAGAGATAATGGGTATATCAGGGCCTACAAGTAGGCTGAGTAGCACATGGGTCCTTTCCTCCTGCCTGGTTGATACGTCTCTGAACCACCCACCCTGGATTCCCATATTAAAATTCCACCTCACTGCATAGTCAGTACACTGGATATGGGGTAAAAAGGTTAATAAAAGACCAGCTTTGGGGCTCAGTGGTAGAGTATTTGCCTAGCATGTTTAAGGTCCTGGGATCAATCCATAGTACTACAAAAAAAGACTGAATGAATGAAAGGAAAAGAAAGTAAGTTAGTTTCAGCATCTTATACCAGTTCCACATTGCACCTATAATTGTCTATAGGACCTTTTCTTCCTTAGTTAGCAGGAGCCTACCACACTGAAAATGAGACACTGCATCCAGGGCTTGCCATTAACTAGCTGGGAGAACAGTTACTAAACACCAAGACTGCTTCATTGTAAAGGGAACATGGTATCTGCTTTGTGAGATACACGAGATACTTGTGAAAATGCATCAGAAATTTGCAGGTATTTAAAGAGGGTTCTGCAAAAAGTTTTAATTTTTTTTTTTTTTTAGTGAGGGTTGCACCTAGGGCCTGGTGCCTGTTTAGCAAGTGCTGTATCACTGAGCTATATCCCTAGCCCTGCAAAGACTTTTTTTTTTTGGTTTTTCATTTTTCGATTTTTCAAGGTAGTGTCTCACTCTAGCCCAGGCTGACCTGGAGACTTTATTTTTTTAAAAGGTGAAAAACGAACTCCCAGGTCTATTTAGACATCCAGGGATGTCAACAACTCTCTCACCAATGATCTGATTGCTAACCTGCTCTAGGGAAAGCCATCTACAAACCCTGAGTGTCTAAGGGCACAGAAAGATGGATGGACACAAAATAGGTTCTGCCTATGGTTCCCCAACCATGATATTCACATATACACATATACATATATACTTTATATGCATACATACGTATGAATGAGTAGCAAGGAGTTATACAAAAGGACTACAAATGGCCACTTAAAACATTACCAGCCAGGCGTGGTGGTGCACGCCTTTAATCTCAGCACTTGGGAGGCAGAGGTAGGAGGAGGATTGCTGTGAGTTCGAGGCCACCCTGAGACTACACAGTGAATTCCAGGTCAGCCTGGGCTAGAGTGAGACCTCACTTCGAAAACAAACAAACAAAAAAAAAACAAACCAAAAACATTACCTTCTCCAACCCCCCAAATACAAAGGCAGATTTTACTGGAGTGGCTAGTCTGTGTCAAACATGCAGCAGTTAACAGACATTTACGACAGTCATTTGTCACTGCAGCTGGGTGATAGAAGCTTTTTGCAATCCCCCTGCTTAACACACTCATGGGTATGATTATTTCTAGAACTCTGCAAAATAAAATGCCTTTGTTTATGCCTGATTGAAAATTTCCCTGCAAAGTTTTTCCTTAGGTGGGGGGGTGGGGAGAGAGAATATGAATTTCTCCTACTATACATGAAGTATAAAAGGAAGTAAGTCCCCTTTTCAACACCAATGCAATAATACATTGTGCCCAAAAAAAATCATGAAAAATACTTGTATATATTTTGTATGGAAAACACACCAACCATTGGTCTGATCTGTATCAAATCTTCAATATTTTTCTATGACATGTTAAAATATTTTTCATTCATTTTATAAACCTTAAGACAGTTGGCAGGTAGCAAGCTATTTAGTTAGAGATGCTATCAGAATTCTAAAAACCTTCCTTCAATCCACTTTTCTATTTTGGCTCCTGTACTCACACAATCAATGCCTTAACATGCAATTCAAGATGACACCTGCTCCCATGAGTCTGTGGACACAGACCCAGACCATGTGTGCATGTGTGCACAGAGATCTCTATGCAGCAGTTGCCCCGTGAGAATGGCATACCCTTTGCAGGCACACACAAAAGCTTCCTTTCCTGCAGCAAAGGCAAGTCAGTCCCTGAGCAATATGGCCAAAAATAATAACCTGCTTTTAAAATCACAACATAAAAGGCAAGATTGACAAGGTAAGCACGTGCACGGCAATGCATTTAAAGAAATGGCACGATCACAATCACACCAATGAACAAAATGCAAAAACTGAAAATGCTAAGAGTCACAGCCACTCCATTTTTCTTGGGGGTATTTTCACTGCAATTAGCAAGCTATGTGTGACAGTATCCATGAACCATCCTCACAACCAAGCGTGCACATATGATTTTAGTGCTTCTGTGGGTTTGCATTTGGATGCATGTGACTCACCGTCTTCTTTCAGTGTCCACAGTCAATGCCTCAGGAGTGAGAATGCCTGCATCTTACTGCTATTGAGAAAGAAAAAGCAATGCAGACTGGTCTTCCTGGGAATCCAGTGTCCTTGAGCCAGCCCCTTCAGGTCACCCATGTGCAGAACTCACAGGGAGCAATGGTTTCACACAGCCAGGGTGACCAGTCCCACCTGTGAGGATGACAGCACTGTGGTTTCCCGTTCCAGTGTGCTTTAGTCAGCTGTGAAAGCCAAAGCTGCAAAAACTGCATGCACTGCCAGGCACACATACAGCACAGATGAGCGTGTCCACACACATGTGTCCGCAGTGCTCCAGAAAGAGTCTACCCCCCGTTTACATGATTTTTCATCTTGAGTTAGAACAATAAACAAGGAGAATGTTTGCAGATCTTGCCAGATCTGACCCACGCTGAACAACCTGTCCTTCAAAGCAGCAGAACAAAAGAGGCATTGGGAGCTACACCCTCCTCCCCAACAAGTAAGGGGGATTTTAAACAAGTCCCCTTTGGGATGAGGTGCCCCCAGAAGAAGCACTGGGGTCTCTTACCTGCTTGCTGCTGTGAATCACTGCTCAGCCAGCCTCGAAAGGCAGCTAGATGCTTCAGAGATCCACAGCCCGCCTCTGCAACCACACCATCCCACTGCCTATAGCACCACGGAGTCACGAAGGCATGCTGGCAACAGCTGGAGTGTCAGAGCCTGCTGCCTTATGATGCACAAGTCGACGCAGGCTCTGTCAACTCAAGTCAGAGCCAGCGACGTCTAGCTCTAGGGAATATCCCCAACACTTCCATGTTTAAGCCCCAAGAGGTTTTTGCTTTTACCAACCCCCCTAAAGCATGTGTAAGTCCTCCTCTTTCTATTTTAAAAAATAGGAAATGTAAAAAAAAAAAGCATGAATGTCATATAGCTTTGGCTATTTAAGAACTCCTGGAAATGCTATCACAGGTGAAACACTTGGTCCAATTTCATAACCACAATAAAGTTAAAGACATTCAATGGCCTGTTTTATGTCTATGTTGATGATTACACACTCATTAGGAATGTAATCTGTCAACCAAACAACCAAGTGTTCCGGAACTTTTCCTGTGTTTAAGGGCACTAGGGAGAGAAGACAAAGCATCCAGGCTGACCCCGACTCACCCAATTCAGCATAGCACAATGAGCTGTATTTAAAATCCTCATGCCCCACCTCCACTCCTAGCACAGCCCCTGACCTCAGTGCCACAGGGAAGTACCTCCCCATAGCCCCTTCCAACGTGGACAGCTCCCAGACTCTGAATCCGGGACTCAGCTACCATGACTCACTTTCTCTTCCCAACCTGCTTCCACCAAGCTCTTCTCAACGCACAACACTATTTCAGACATGCACTCGTGTCACCAGATGCTTCTTTACAGCTCCAGGGATTCCATCTCTGCCTCCCCAGATACATGCCACTACACTCCACATTTTACATGGGTTCTGGGGATCCAAAGTCAGGTGTTCATGATTGCATAGCAAGCTCTTTACCCACTGAGCCATCTCTCCAGCCCAATACCTACTTATTAGCATATGTTCATTTGATAGGTTTCATTATATTTTCCTACATGTGTATATCATGTACTTTGCTAATATTCATACCCCCATTACTTTCTCCTATTCCCCTTCCATAGTCCCCTTCCAAAGAGCACTCCTTCTACTTTCATGTCACAGCACATATATATGCATATTTCAATCTAAATTCTACATGGGAGAGAAAACATGCAATATTTGTATTTCTGAGTCTGTTTGTTTGTTTGTTTGTTTGTTGAGAGTCTCACTCTTGCTCAGGCTGACCTTGAATTCACTCTGTAGTCTCAGGGTGGCCTTGAACTCATGGCCACAATCCTCCTATCTCTGCCTCCCAAATGCTGGGATTAAAGGCGTGTGCTATCACGCCCGGCTGAGTCTGGTTTATTTTATGTAACATGATGATCCCCAGTTTCATCCATTTTCATACAAGTAACATTTTTTTTCTTCTTGATGGCTGAATAAAACTTCATTTTGTATATACACTATGTTTTATTTTTAAATATATGTTATTTTTATTTATTTGAGGGGGGGGAGAATGAGCACACCAGGGCCTCTAGTCACTGCAAATTCCAGATGTATGCCCCACCCTATGGATCTGGCTTACATAGGTACTGGGGAATCAAACCTGGGTCCTTAGGCTTCATAGGCAAGCACCTTAACCACGAAGCCACCTCTCCATCTCCGACATTTTATTTTTTAAAAAAATGTATTTGTGGGCTGGAGAGATGGCTTCGTGGTTAAAGGGCTTGCCTGCAAAGCCAAAGAACCCAGGTTCGATTCCCCAGTACCCATGTAAAGCCAGAGGCACAGGGTGGTGCATGAGTCTGGAGTTTGTAGTGGCTACAGCTCTGGGGTGCCCATTCTCTCTCTCTCAAATAAATAAATAAAATATTTTAAAAATGTATTTCTGTGTGTATGTACACACATGCATGTGCACATGCCAGGGTCTCTTGCCACCACAAAAAAAATTCCTAGGAGCTTGTGCCACTTTTTGTGCCTGACTTTTTGTTGGTAGTGGGGTATTGGACCTGGCTGAGAGGCTTTGCAAGCAAGTGCCTTGAATCACTGAGCCATTTCCCTAACTTTGCTCTATTTTCTTGACCCATTTATCTGTTGATGGATAGCTAATTCTGATTCCATAACTTGCCTATTGTGAATAGTACCACAATAAACATGGATGTGCAGGTATCTGTGGTAGGTTGACTTGGATTTAAATGACTAAGCATTTAAAATAAATCGGTGGCGCTGGAATGATGGCTTAGTGGTTAAGGCACTTGCCTGCAAAGCCCAAGGACCCAGGTTTGATTCTCCAGGTCCCATGTGAGCCAGATGCACATGGTGGCACATGCGTGTAGAGTTTGTTTGCAGTGGCTAGAGGCCCTGGAGCACCCATTCTCTCTCTCTCTCTCTGTATCTAAGAAATAAATCAATAAATATTTTTTTTTAAAACTTGGGCTGGGGAAATGGCTTAGTAGTTAAGGCGTTTGCTTGCGAAGCCTAAGGATCCGGGTTCAATTCCCCAGAACCCATGTAAACCAGATGCACAGGGGACACATGCATCTGGAGTTCGTTTGCAGTGGTTAGAGGTCCTGGCGTGCCCATTCGTTCTTTCTCTCTGCCTCTTCCTCTCTCTCTCCCTCTCAAATAAATAAAAAAAATTATTTTTAAAAGTCAGGCATGGTGGCGCATGCCTTTAATCCCAGCACTCGGAAGGCAGAGATAGGAGGATCGTCATGAGTTCAAGGCCACCCTGAGACTGAGTTCCAGGTCAGCCTGAGCTACAGTGAGACCCTACCTCGAAAAACAAAACAAAAAACCTTAAAAAAAATTGTGGGGGTTGATGAGATGACTCAGCAATTAAGAGTGCTTACTGAACAACAACAACAAAAAAAAATTGCACAGGAAGCCGGGCGTGGTGGCGCACGCCTTTAATCCCAGCACTCGGGAGGCAGAGGTAGGAGGATTGGCTAGAGTTTGAGGCCACCCTGAGACTACATAGTTAATTCCAGGTCAGCCTGAGCTAGAGTGAGGCCCTACCTCAAAACAACAACAAAAAACAACAACAACAACAACAACAACAAAAGAGTGCTTAACTGTGCACGCATGAGGGCCTGACACCACCTGAGTTTAATTCCCCAGCAACCAGGTATAATAGCTGGGTGAAGCTATGCATGCTTGTAACCTCAGTTCTATGGGAAACAGAGACCACAGAATTGCTAGGGCTCCCAAAAACTGCAGCTCCGAACTTGATTACCCACCAGAGGTTAATTAATGACTCTACTGCTGAAGACACCATACGCTGTCAGCGCAGACCATCGAGAGACCTGGTTGGAATCTGGAAGAGAGCCAGTCCCCACACAGTAAGGCCATCTAGTCCTGGAAGGCACTACATGAGCTACTGTGGGAAAGTGGCCAACATCTGTCCGAGCAACTCAAAGTCTAAGCGACTCAGAAGCAAACAACCCAACGTGATGCTCACACAAGAGCAATAGTGGCACACAGCCATGGTGGGTAACCAACTGCTCTTGGATTGGCTAACAGATCCTCTCAGTGGAAAGGAAACCATATCTGGAACTGGGAAACAAGTCAGAATCATATCCAGATAATGATTTTGCTTTCCAATGTCAAGCTCCCACTAATCTTGGGCTATAAGAGGGTCTACACCCTTTAAATTCTCTCTAAACTAATAATGGTTATCCCATTTAACTGGTGCTGAGTTCACTCTCCATTGGACAATCTGCTTCTCTTTTTCAGATGGGAGCTGGACCTGAGAAAATAAATGACTCCACCTCTGCCCCAGCTGAAACCACAGAGGAATTGGGGAAATGAGCAAGAGTGACGCTTTCTTGGTGAACCTGATATCAGCTCAAGGGTGAAGGAGACAGACACTGAGGACACTCAACACCTACCAAAGCAGAGATCCAGAGACTCCTAAGAGCCCATCACTGAAGTAGACTTAAAACGCACCCAACATGGCTCAGGGAATTTTGCGGAAGAGGGGGCAGAAAGATTGTTAGAGCCACAAGTTGGGATACTATGCACAGAGACACTGCTGCCTCTTCCCCCATAACTGACTGCTGCCCCCAGAACCCATGACCCACCATCCCCATGGGGTTGACCTGCATTCCCAACAAGGAGGGCCTCTTCAGAAAGGGGGCAGGGATGAGGGAAAGGATGGTACCAAGATGTGGTGTTTACATACTAAGTATGCCCATATCTAATAATTTTTTTATTGCTGCTTTGAATTGTTAGAGAGACTCCATTTTGTTTTTGTTTTTGCTTTTTTTGGTTTTTCGAGGTAGGGTCTCACTCTAGCCCAGGCTGACCTGGAATTCATTATGTACTCTCAGGGTGGCCTCGAACTCATGGCGATCCTCCTACCTCTGCCTCCCAAGTGCTGGGATTAAAGGCGTGCACCACCACGCCCAGCGAGAGACTCCATTTTGAAATACATGGATGAGTGATAGATGAGGACACCTGATGTTGTCTGGCTTCCACATGCGCTAGCACAGGGCACAAGTATCTGCACACACATGTGCATACACCACACACAAAAATACATACACACATACATACATACATCTATCGTTAAGAAAGGGTTATGGATTTCCCCACAAGCAGCAGTAGAGGTTAGCAAGCCTAGGTAGTCTGATACAATCACAATGAATAGCACAATGAGGATTTAAACCTGTATCTTTGACTGCAAAATACATAGCATTTCCAGTGTTTTTCAGGTGAGGCAGGAGGATGGAAAGTTTTAGGGCAGCCCTTTAGGCCATACAGTGAAACTCTCAAAAGCAAGCAAACAAAGCCCTTAGGATCATTGATGATAGTCATAATGGTCCTTCACTTCTGTCTTTTTTTTTTTTTTTTTTTTTGGTTTTGCAAGGTAGGGTCTCACTCTGGTCCAGGCTGACCTGGAATTCACTATGTAGTCTCAGGGTGGCCTCAAACTCTCGGCGATCCTCCTACCTCTGCCTCCCAAGTGCTGGGATTAAAGGTGTGTGCCACCATGCCTGGCATTTCTGTCATTTTTTTATCCTGAAATTCATAGCCCCAGTCTAATTATAAGAGAAAAATCAAATGTAGAATGTGTTCAGGTTCCTGAAAAAAAATCTTTCTCAAAGTGTCAAGAGCACCAAAACCAAGGAAAATTGGAGAAATTGTCTCTCCTAGTTTATTCAGACTGCTGTGACAAAATACCTTAAGCTGGATGGCTGATAAGACAGATACTTATTTCTCTCAGTTCTGGAGGCAGAGAAGGCACTAGTAGATGTGGTGTGTGGTGAGGTGCTGGCTTTCTGGCTGATAAGTGAACATCTTTTCCCTGTGTCCCCAAAGGGTGGAAAGAGCTGGGCACGCTGAGGGCTCCATCATCCTGAATTACTCATTTCCCAACTGCCCTGCCTCTTAATTCTTGGGAGGGTAGGGCTTTGTTACAGTCACTATGTCAGAACCCCATCAGAAGGCAGCCAGGTGTGGTGGCACACACCCGTAACCTCAGTACTTGGGAGGCTGAGGCAGGAGGATCACCAGAAGTGATCTACACTGCAAGTTCCAGGCTAGTCAGGTCTACATAGCAAGACTCTTGTGAGGAGGGAAGGAGGTGAGGGAGGCTGCACAGAAATTCTGCTTGAGGAAGCTTTGCTTCCCTGCCCCATCTAGCAGTTAGACGTCAGAGTGAACTAGCCATCCACGCATCTTTCCTGTTTCACTCAGTCACTTTGGTATTTGGCACAGTTCTCACTCTTTTTTGGGGAGGGGGGTTCGAGATAGGGTCTCGATCTAGCTCAGGCTAACGTGGCATTCACTATGTAGTCTCAGGGTGGCCTTGAACTCACGGTGATCCTCCTACCACTGCCTCCCGAGTGCTGGGATTAAAGGCGTGCGCCACCATGCCCGGCTGTCTCACCCTATCTTTGTAAGCTGCCTCCTTCACATTGATGCACTGTGGATTTGTCTCCTTGGTGTCACTTTCCCCACCCTGTCCTAAACTCTGCAGCCCTCAACCTTCCAAATCTGCTTTCTAAATAATGTGGAATCACAACATCGAACAAACAAGTAAACAAACCGATGGGGCTACCTGGCCTAACTGTGGATTGCTAAGTACGTGGGCATAAATACAAGGAGAAAATGAAGATGCAAATCAAGACCAAAAAAACCCCAACCTACTCATCTCCTGTCTATCTTTCCCTGAGGCTGTGGTTTTTCATTTCTGGAATGACAGTGCTATATTTGCAAGTACTTCCTGCACAGACAGAAACTCTTTTGTCCAGGGCCATGCAGAGCCTGGACTACAGCTCTGTGGAATGCTAGCTCTGCCTCTGACACAATTCTAATCTCAAACTTTGCCTTCTTAGCTGGATCCACCCAGCACAGGCTGAATACTTACCAAACAGGCTGTTCAGAATGGAAAGCTGCAATTGCCCCTCAGCCCAATGAAGGCTAGAGACAATAAATGCCTGCTCTAAAGCCACAAACATGGATACGGCTTAGGTAATCAATCTCTATTACTTCTGAAATCTGCTTGGCAGCCACTGCTTTTGTAAAGCCACAAATGGCGTTCATATTAATCTCTGTATACCAAGTCACCTCTTGGGAAAGATAGGCAAGAAGACAGCCTTCAGGTTTGTTTTGCTGGTTAACAGGTTCTATATTTGAGCAATGTTCCCCTCTACTTCCTACACATTCAGCTTTGTGGCTCGACTGGGAGTGCACTTGTACTCTCAATCTTTCTCTCCCCTCTGTCCCAATGAAATACAAAGTCTGAGACCAGTGGTGACCCAGCTATAAGGGACACTGCCAGATCTCATCTCAGTCCCAATTCCTGGAGCCTCCCAGGACACAATCTCACTGAAGTACTGATGATCAAATAATGCACTATGTCTTAAGTTTCTTACAAGATTTAAAGAAAAAGTCTGGCAAACAAGTCCATGCTACCAGGTATCTTTTAAGATGCTCATGTCTTCTTGCCTCTAAATCAAGTGCAAAAAGTCAAGTAAAGCCCACTTTACTTACTAGCATTTAACTAAAACCTTAAGTGAAAATTCAATACAAAGCATGTGCCACCATGGAATCCTATCCCCTGCCATCTATCTTTTTCATTCATCTGTCAACTCATTCACCTATCTATCATTCATGCACCCATCCATTCACGGATTCATCCATCCATCTGCCCATTCACTCACTCATCTAGTCATCCATTCATCTATTTATTCATTCATATATCCATTAACCCACTCATTCATTTATTCATCCTCATATGTACCTATCCATCCATCTATCAATTTAGCCTTCCATCCACCTACTCATTCACTTACCTATCTAACATCTAGCCACTCACCCATTCATGCACCAATTAATTTACGTTTCCATCCTATCTATTTGTCCATTTACCCATCCACTCATCAATATTTCCATTCTTCTATTACCTGCTTACTCATCCATCCTTGTACACATTCATTCATCCACCTACCTACCTGTCTCTGAGATCTCATCCATCTGTCCATTCACCAGTTCACCTATCCACCAATCATTTAGCACCTAATCTGTGTAGGAACGATGTCAGATAAAAGGTAGTGAAAAATGAAATCATAAAATCCTGATCTTTCAGGTTGGTCTACAGAAGCAAAGAGGGAAGCTGGGAGTGGTGGCGCACACTTTTAATCCCAGCACTCAGGAGGCAGAGGTAGGAAGATCGCCGTGAGTTCGAGGCTACCCTGAGAATACATAGTGAATTTCAGGTCAGCCTGGATAGAAAGAAAGAAGGGAGGGAGGGAGGGAGGGAGGGACAGAGGTCAATTGCTGAATTGAGATGGGGTGGAAGTCGGGGCAATTCTAAAGTTGCAATTATGTACTGTCCTAAAGCTGTCCAGACAAATAGCTCCAAATCTCTTTTCAGGGATAGCACTTCCTCTCCATCTAGCAATGTACTTTCCTATGAGCTCAATGACAAAGTAACACTTTCTGAGAAAGCTGACACAGAAATAGGATTCACTAGCTTTAAGATACTGAGAAAAGCAGCATAGCTCCTAGTGTTAGGGACTAAATTGGGACCGCCTCCCAAATTAATGTGTTGAAGCCCTAATCCCAGTATCTCAGAATATAACTATGTCTACAGACAGGGCCTTTAAAGAGGTGGCTGAAGAGAAATAAGATCACTAGGGTGGGTTGAATCTAATCTGTGTGGTGTCCTCATAAGAAGTGGAGATCAGGACACATTTGTTGGGGTCCCCCCTAGGGCCAGCCCAGGAGGGACAGCAGAGTCTCTGCCAAGTTGGGGGTGAGACGCGCAGAATCATGACACAGACTCCGGGAGTTGGGTGAAAGCAGGCAGAGGGCGAGCTGCCACAAACTCATTTATTTGAGGAAGTGCAGGGGGTTTTAAGGGGCTTGGCTGGCCAATCATTGTATGGGGCGGTCCCCTTTTGTGACCAATGACAGCCTGTCTCTGGACAGGTCATCTCGCAGCAGGTTTCTTGTGAGCATGGGACTGTAGCTGTTATCACGCCAGGCCTGCGCAGGACGCCATGTTCACAGAAGCCACTTCCTGTTTTCTTTTGCCATGTGGTCTGGCTAGGGCCCGACCTGCATTGTGCCATACATATCTTCCTTTTTGTTTTTATTATTGGCAACCTTGGGAGGCATGGTTCTTTGCCAAGCCATTGTTGAACCCAAGCCCCAAGGGATCATCACATGCGACGGTGCCTGTCTTAGGTTGCCCCATCTCATGGAGTCTTACCCGTCATTGGCTACGCCATCCTAGTGAGAAAACCTGAGGGGATGTGGCCTGGTATGGCTTTTTGCCAGCCATTGTTGAACCCAGGCCCCAAGGGATCATCACATGCTACGGCAGACCGCACACAGACACACAGAGAAGGACTACCACATGAGGACACGGTGAGGAGACAGCAGCAGCAAGCTAAGCAGAGGTGCTTCAGGAAGAAACAGCCCTGCTCACACCCTGACCTTGGACTTCCAGACTCCAGGACTAGGAAGGGATTAATGCCTGCTATGTGAATCACCCAAGCTGTGGGACTCTTTTAAATAGTAGCCCTTGGGAATTTAAGACAGCCAGTGTTTGAGGGATACCTCTGCAAGAAGCATACCCTGCTTGAGGGTCCACCATAGAATCTCTGAGAGCAGTGGGGGGCTGCTGTGGAAAAACCTTCAGAACAAGGAAGGTGGGTTTCAAGGGAGGCAGGTTGCTCAGAACAGGGTGTGCTGAAGGTGAGACCTGATTCCCTGATGTACCATGTAACTCTTTGTTCACTTTTGGGCAGGGTCTTTCATTCTGTAGCCACAGGCTGGCCTTGAACTTGTGATCCTCCTGCCTTGTCCTCCTGAGTGCTTGCTAGAATTACAGGCATGGGTCACATGCCTGGCTTCCGTATAACATTTTGAAGGGTTTTAAATTATGTGTTTTCTCTTTGGTTGTAAGTATTTGTGTCAGTCTTCCCTCCTACACTGTGAGGTCCTATAGGATCTTGCATCTTAACCAGATGTGGTGGGGTTGACTTCTGTTAACTGTAATCCCAGCACTTAAGAGGCTGAGGCAGAAGGATAAGCACAAGTTTGAGTTCAACCTGTGCTACATAAGGAGTTCCAAGACAGCCTGACTACAGGGTGAGACTTTCTCAAAGAAAATTTAAAATTTTTTAATTTATTACCAACAAAATAAATTTTATTACCAATCAATGATCAGATTAGTAATTTATTCATCCTATAGACATGTTTTGTTCAATTTGTGCAAAACATTTTTTTGTCTTTCATTTCTATTCTATTTTTTCCGGCATATTATTTCTTGCTGATTTTTCAGAAAGTTAAGCATCTCTGGGAAAAGCTGAAAATGACTTTTTAACATTCCTATTCTAAAGTTTCATTGGTCTTTTCACTCTTAAGCGCCCCCCCAAAAAACAATTCTGAAAATTGCTGGGTTTGTAGTTCAAAAGCAGACTGTTTCGGGAACTAATTTCTTCACAGTGGTTATGCAGTTGGCTGGAGGACACAACTATGATAAATAAAGCATACAGTCCCTCCTCCCTTCTTTCTGACCCTGTGAGCTCTGACACACACACACACACACACACAATTATAGCTGTCCACAGTGACAGTCTCTATGCATAGCAGAATAGCCACCACCCCCACCACCATGTACAGGCCACAGCTGGTGCTCAGCACGTGACTGGCTCAGGATTTCCAGGAATAAAGCTCTAATTGTCCTCCTCAGACACTGCTAAATTCTATAGGCGGATTATTCAGCAGTCTTTCTTACCCATGGGTGAGTTGTTTGAGCCACACAGACTGTTAAGTAATTGTGGGGATTTCTGAGGTAGGCACACAGAGTATCAATCTTATCACCTCAGAGCCACATAAATATGTGATACTTTCAAGGAAGGCTAACAGTATTCCTTTGATGGCCAAATGAAGTAAAGACCCTATTACTTAAGGCTCTTGAAAGTGAACATCTCAACTAGTTATTATTACAGTTGAACCTTGAGCTTGGAGTTCAGCACGGCATTTGCATATTGTACCAGTTGAACAAGACGTGCAAGGCAATAGAAAAATCCTCTCAGGAAAGACTGGTGCACACTGATTCCCACATGCCCATCAGCCATTGTAAAACAGGGTTACACACATCTGCAGACATGCAAGGGGCCCAGCACAGGAAAGGCAAGATGATATTAAGCATCTAATCAAATCCCGTCTTCTGCTCAGCTCAGCAGCTACCCACATCACATTCTGGAATTGATTGTCACAGGCAACACCCAAACACCACAGATCTTGCCTGTCTCTGGGGAGTCAACTGACTTCTATTTTAAAGCTTCAAATTAACTCATTAAATATGCCCAATTTAGGAAGGTTGGCCCTAGTCCTTTCTGGCAATCTTCAGAAGCAGCTCCAATTCTGAGACCATGCCCCACAAACACTGTGTGCTACACAGTGTGAAAGCATCCCTTCAGTCATGCACTTGGCTCAAGGATGTTAAACCGGACTTTTCATTTTGTCCCCATAAAGCATCTCACTACAGAAAACACAGCAGCCATTTTAGGAACCCGAAATGCCACCAAGGCAATGCTTCCTTGGGCAGGGCTTTAAGGCACATGGGCTCTGCTCCAAACTCCAGAGTCTCAGGGATGGCAGAAGTCATGCCTGATTAGCAGCCACTTTGGCCCTGGCCAAAGCCAGACGCCTTGCTAAGCCAGCATTCCCCTTCCATAATGAAGCCCACTCCCGGGACAACTTTTCAGCAACCACAAATCCACATTTCACCCACCTTAGAGCACAGTTTCCCTCCTTGGCCCGCACTGTGCAGGGAAGTGCTTCTCTGTGTCCACCAGGGTCCTCTGCCTGCCTGTGAGGCTCAACAGGCACTTCCTGCGAAGGGCAACACCATGAGACACGGAGTCATCAAGCTGCCTGCCTGCCTGAGACGGCTGTTATTATGAAACCCTTCATTTGTGGGTTCGCCTGTGCGCTTGTCCCACAACGCCTGTGGTGTGGTCCGTTGTCTCCTAACAGGACCCAGCCAAGGAACACGCCTGCTCATCTCCACAAAGGGCTTCATTGAGACCACTGACCTAAGACCCCCACATCCACTTCTGTTCTAGGCAGGAAAGAGAAATCCTATGTGGGTGTGACCATGTGACACAACCAGCCAAAAGAAATGCAATAAAAGACAGCTGGTCACAAGTCATTACTGTGAAACCTCAAGCTCTTAGACTTGTGGGGGCTGGGACTCTGCACTCCTGACTGGCTAGCCAGAAGTTCTCAGAGGTCACACTGAACTGTGCAGCAGCCAGGACAGGACAAGGCAGAAGAAGCTCTTTGCATGTCTGCATGGCCTTTTAGCACCAGGTGTCCAAAGCAGACAGGCAGCTTTCTCTCTGCACACGCGTGTTGGGTGTATTGTGTGAAAGCTACTACCGGTTATAGTTCTCTTACAGAAAAAGAATCTCTTATTACAGCACGATTTCCCCCACAAAGCAAATACACAGAAACAGCAGAGAGGAACTGGGAAAAGGAAGAAAGAAGGAGAAAAGGAGAGGGAAAGAGACTGACTGTACATGCTGAAGTACTCATAAGAATGTATCATTTCCTATAAAGCTCAGAGTTAACTCAAACACTTAAACTGTCACTGAAAATAATGCAACAGGGCCTGGTGTGGTGGCATACACCTGTAACTGTAGCACTTGCGAGACAGAGACAGAAGCATTGTGAATTTGAAGTCAGACTGGGCTACAAAGCAAGTTTAAGGCCAGCCTGAGTTACAAAGAAAGACCTTGTCTCAAAATTTAAAAAAACAAACAAACAAACAAACAATAATGCTGGAGGCTAGGGTAGGAGAACCACCATGAGTTCAAGGCCAGTCTAGGCTACAGAGAGAGCCCCAGGTCAGACTGGTCTAATGGGAAACCCTCCCTCAATAAATAAATATACAAAAATTTAAAAATAAAAAAATAAGCCAGGCATGATGGCACACACCTTTGATCCCAGCACTCGGGAGGCAGAGGTAGGAGGATCGCCGTGAGTTCTAGGCCAGCCTGAGACTACATAGTGAATTCCAGGTCAGCCTGGGTTAGGGCAAAACCCTACCTCAAAAAACCAAAATAAAGTAAAATAAAAATAAAATAAACAAACAAAAAATCATGAAGTAGGGGCTGAGAGTGTAGCTCACAAAACAAAACACAAAAACCTCTCATTTTTTACTTCATTAGGCAAGGTATTTTCTGTAGTTCCCCAGCACCTCAAGTTTGCACTCAGTGTGACTATAAACACAAGCTAATTATGTGCAAAGACAGTGAAGTGTGAGAGGTTGGGAGGAGAATGAGAACAAAAGATCCAGGCTTGCACAAATATGTCACTTAAAACTGCCCTGCTGGTAATGATTTCATCCCAAGTATCTTTCAGACATAGTGCACTAGAAACCATACTCAGTGGGCCTGGAGTAGCACCTTAGGAGGGCATCATGTATGCAGGGTGTGTACTGTGTGTCTCCTGGTGGCACTCAGGGCAGGCTAGCTTCTGGCTTGTTCCATGATGCTTACCTGTGTGTAATGATCTGTGGACGGTGATGACCTGGACCGTTCATGAATATACTTGGACCTCTGGTGCTGATCCAGACCCACGTCCAGAATATCATCTGCTGAGTGATAGCGCCCGGAACTCCTGGCTTCCATAGGCTTCCTCTGTTCCTTCCAAGACGCTTGGTACTCTGCGAAGGTTCCAAGTCTTCGTGGTGCATCTAGTTTCTCTGGGGCCTTTTCGGCTTTTCTGTGACCATTAAGAATTTCTCCAAAGGAGGTAGCCCGTGACCTCTTTTGAAAGCAGGGCTCTGTGCCCTCACACACATGGCTTGCTGTCTGTGGTTTATCCACCTTCTCTCTCAGAAGCCCACAGAGAACTTGTCTGTGGCCTGACCTCTGGGAAACAGATTTGCTTGTTTCCTCAAAAAACTTCCATCTGTCTGCAAATGTGCCCACTGTATCCTCAGATGTCCTAGCATGTGGATGAGGACTGTGGTCCTCCGAGAGGCCCACCTCATTCATTTTCTCTGGCTCTGAGTATGACTTCAGTTTCTGTTCCACCGTGAACCGTTTCCGGCCTCCAATTCGAGGAATGTGGGGTATGCCACTTCCAGCT
The DNA here is from genome assembly GCA_036365145.1 of Orientallactaga sibirica. Taxonomy (NCBI): domain Eukaryota; kingdom Metazoa; phylum Chordata; class Mammalia; order Rodentia; family Dipodidae; genus Orientallactaga; species Orientallactaga sibirica. The sequence goes on from JAEOAD010000982.1 coordinate 6,318,669, forward strand.
GAGGTTGGTTTGGCCAGGCTTGCCTCGCAGAAACGAGGGACAGAGTCTGGCTCCCCAGGGAAGGAAGACAAAGATGATGAGGCACTGTGGTCCCCAGTCCTGTGTTCTGGTGGCCCTGCATACTGGTCTCCTGGGGTGGGGTCTAAATCACGGCGCTGGAAGGAGGTGGCCCTCAGGACACGTGCCTGAGCCTCCTTCAGGTGGTCTTTATAAGTGCTGGGAGAGGAGCCTTCTGGGGCAGCCCCCACCTCTGTCCTCCAGCTGCTGCCACTGTCCTCTGCCTCACTGTCTCCAGCCAGCGTCACTGGGCTCTTGCTCTTCTGCAGCCTCGCTCTGCGCATCTGGATCTCGTTCCTCAGTGTTGTGGCAAAACGGTTGCTCCTTCGTGTGGGTTTGCCCACCTGGGTGTCAAATGGTGCCAGCTTCTCATGTCCACCATCCTGCCTACTGTCAGGTCTCCGCGTCTCCTCTTGGGTCAGGGAGTGTAGCATGGGTGTTCTCCGGTGAGAGATTCTCCCATCCTCTCCATCCAGCCACTTGAAGCCATCCCCTGTTCTCTGCAGACTGGCTTGCTCAGGGTGGCTGGGCCTGGGGGCTTCTTCCACAGCTGAGCTGCAGCCTCCAGTCCCTAGACCCAGCAAGTGACACTGCTCTCTCTTGCGGGGTGGCAGGACCTCCTCATGCGGAAGTAGGTAGCACTGCTGGTTCAGGCCCACTGGGCGTATGGGCGGATACTCAAGGAGCATAGGTGCTGCCTCTGAATGCCAATAGTCCCCTCGGGGCAGGGCTCCTTGGGAACCCCCCTGCACAGGTTGCCTGGGGGGCACACAGAAATAGGGGCTCTGCCCACCACTGTCCTCCTTCTGGTTGGCAGCACCAGGCCACCTCACTTGAGCAGGGCTATCATCCTGGCAGGATACAGTAGGCTCCTGACGTCCTCTACAGAGGGTTACTCTTGGTGATGTGAGCACCTTGGGGCTCTCGTCACTGCACTGGCGAGGGTGCTGGCTCCCATGGTAAGACTGTGGGAAGCGCACATCCGTGCTGGACAGGGAGACCCGGGGAAGTCCACCTGTCCTATTATCAGAGCACAGCCAACCACAATCCAGGTGGCCCTCTGGCAGGTGACCCAAACCTGCTGTTTCCTTACCACCACTTGGGCGTTTCAGCCTCCACTGTCGATCAGCAGGTTCTGGTCTCTGGTCCCCGCAGGGCTGAGCATGGGGCAGGACAGTCAAGTGCTGTGTGGTGGCCATGTCTGAGAACAGAGGGCCCGGGGCCTTCTCATGGCCCTTGGCAACAGTGAAGCTATCACTGCGCAGCGGAGGTGCAGGAGGGGGAGGAGACGCAGGGGCTTTTTTCTTATCAGGGACATACCAGACAGGCCCAAAATTGGATCGCCCAGAAGTGGCCAGCTTGGGCTCAGCATGGTCCTCTGGCCTGGGGCTTTTACCACTGTCGCTAGGGGCCGCGAGTGGAAAACATGGCGGCCTGTCCTCTGGGCCCGGAGCATCACTTGCAGCCTGGCTCTGCCGGCTGCCACTTGCTCTGGAAGCTTCCCAGAGGCTGACTTTGTAGAGGATGTTCTCCGTGGAGGTGGTGTCGGCTTTCAGCAAGGTGTGGTCAGGGGTGCTGGAGCAGGTGGAGAAGGAGCCATAAGCCGAGTCACGCTTACTGTGGCCGCCTAGACGGTCAATGCTGCTGTTGGACTTGGTGGCCGAGAGGCGGCCAGATGGGTAGGGCTGGGAGGTGTGGTCCAGGCTGTCCATGCTGCCCAGGGAGCTGAAGTGGTCAGAAGTGCGCTGTAGGCTCACATGCTCCCATGAGCTAGTCAGGTCATGAGAAGAAGAACTGCAAAAGTGAGAAGGACAAGGACAGGTTTGCTTTAGCAGTACTATGAACACAGCTGGCAGCTCTGCAGATGGTGAGGACGCCCAACAGGAATTTCTGGGACAGGGGGTGGTTTTTGTAGGCAGGCTGAAGGATTTTACCTACTGTTTGTTTATTTTCTTGAGGTAGGGTCTCACTCTAGCCCAGGCTGACTTGTATGCCACCACACCCAGCCTGAATGTTTTTTTTTGGTTTGTTTGTTTTTTGGTTTTTCGAGGTAGGGTCTCACTCTGGCCCAGGCTGACCTGGAATTCACTATGTAGTCTCAGGGTGGCCTCAAACTCACAGCGATCCTCCTACCTCTGCTTCCGAAGTTCTAGGATTAAAGGTGTGTGCCACCACATCTGGCTTTGTTTTTTGATGGTCATAGGTAATAAAAATAAGTTATCAAAATACATGTAAATAGTATACACTAAAGGTCCTTTATTTAGGCTGATTACAATGGATTTATTTTTCGGGATTGATATACAAGTGCCAAAAAAAATTATTTTTTTCATTTTATGTGCTTGAGAATCTTTAAATTTTGTTTTCGTTAGTGAAGCTTACAAAAGATGCAATCCCAGAAAATAATAGCATTCAGAATCTGGGTAGGTCTATTTGTGTGGCTATGTTATTAAGTCTTAAACTAATATCATGTAATTTTTTGATGACTTTTAACTTAAAGTTGTGACACTAAAGTATAAAAATTATTGCCTATCTCTTCCTTCAAAACAATTTTATTTTTAGGTTTTAAAAAACTTTCATCAATGTTTAAAAAAGGTCATTTTAAAGGCTCTGTTTTTAAGACCTAACATTTCTGCTTACTTTCTATTAAGTCATGTATTTTAAGGTATAAATTTAAAATGAAAGATTAAAAAGTAGCTGGGCATGGTGGTGCACACCTTTAAACCTGGCACTCGGAGGCAGAGGCCACCCTGAGACTTCCAGGTCAGCTTGTACTAGAGTGAAACGCTACCTTTAAAAAAAAAAAAAAAACAAGGCTGGAGAGATAGCTTAGTGGTTAAGCACTTGCCTGTGAAGCCTAAGGACCCCGGTTTGAGACTCGATTCCCCAGGACCCATGTAAGCCAGATGCACAAGGTGGTGCTTGCATCTGGAGTTCGTTTCCAGTGGCTGGAGGCCTTGGTGTGCCCATTCTCTATCTATCTGTCTCTTTCTCTCTCTGTCACTCTAAAATAAACAAAATTAAAATTTATTTTAAAAAATTTAAAAAACAACCAGTCAAACAAACAAAACCTCTAAAATCCTCTGGGGCTGGAGAGATGACTTAGCAGTTAAGGTGCTTGTCAGCAAAGCCAGAAGACCCAGTACCCACATAAAGCCAAATGCACAAGGTGGCACATACATCTGAAGTTCATTTGCAGTGGCTAGAGGTCTTGGTGTACCTATTCTCATTCTCTCTCTCTCAAACAAATAAAGTATTAAAAATATTGGGCTAAGGGATGGCTGCCTGCAAAGCCTAATGACCCAGGTTTGATTCCCTAGAACCCATATATGCCAGATGCACAAGGTGGCACATGCATCTGGAGTTTGTTTGCAATGGCTGGAGGCCCTGGCATGCCCATTCTGTCTCTCTCTACCTCTTTCTCTCTCTGAAAGGAGGGAGGAAAGAAAATATTAAAAACTATTATTGCCAGGTATGGTGGCACACACCTTTAATCCCAGCACTCAGGAGGCAGAGGTAGGAGGATCAAGGTGAGTTTGAGGCCAGCCTGAGACTACATAGTCAATTCCAGGTCAGCCTGGGCTAGAGTGAGACCCTACCTCAAAACACCAAGTTACTAAATTCCTGAATAAGATATGTGTGGTGGTTTGATTCAGGTGTCCCCAATAAACTTAAATATTCTGAATGCTAGTCTCCCCAGCTGATGGCAATTGGAAATTAAAACCTCCTGGAGGCAGAGTATTGTTGGAGGCAGGCTTATGGGTATTAAAGCCAGCTTCCCCTTGCCAGTGTTTGGCACATACTCCTGTTGCTCACCTACGTTGGCCAGGGGTGATGTCCACCCTTACTCATGCCATCGTTTTTCCTGCCATCATGGAGCTTCCCCCTCGAGCTTGTAAGCCAAAATAAACCTCTTTTTTTCCTCACAAGCTGCTCTTGGTTGGGTGATTTTTTTTACCAGCAATGCGAACCTGACTGCAACAATGTTAATAAAGGTTATTAAATTTTTATAATCCAAAATTCAAATTTTGGTGAAATGATTCTGCTTTTAATAATGTTTACAAAATGTCTAATTCCACTTCCAACAATAGATTTCTTAGGTATTACTATACTTTTACTAACACATACTAAATGGTTTATAAACCAAAAGTTAATTTGTTTTTCATGAGAATAAGCCTTTATTTTGTTTTCTAAAAACTAATATACTTACAAGATTTCTTAAATATTCTGTTATTACCAACACTTATAAAAGTGACTTGCAAGGATTTTTCTATTATTTGGGCCTAGCCAACTAGATTACTATGTTTTCAAATGCTGAGAAAATTAATTAAAGGCTGTCAGAGGTCCTGTGACATATTCAAATTTCTGACAACTTTAATGCAATTTTAATTTCATTTACTCTCAGAGATACCTAAAGATTTGGGTTAACTCTCATATGCAAAATATACAAGCATGTCACTCTGTAATAATAACAGTATTAATGGTATTCTAGAACTTGAGAGCTGATATTAAGTCGATACGTAAAGTGTCATATACTACAGTTAACTGTGATTAACAGTGACTCCTATTAGAGGCCCTACATGCCAGCAGATATAAATAATATTAAGGGTGCTCTCCATATAGATGTGGGCAGCACATATGTTTCTCTAATGAAGACACTGGCCAAGCAGGTAAGTGGAAATGCCAGTACATTGGAGGTACTCCAGTAAGAAAACAGAAAGCTCCATTTTCATTTGTTTTACTACTGGTTGAGAACCTGTGGTTATTCAAAATGACCCTGTACACTAAATGCCACCTGTCTTGTTGCCTTGGATAGTGTGTGTCATAGTTTGAATAAATGGCCCCCAATATATTCAGTGTTTTATTAGCTCATAGTTTGGATCTGCAGGCACCTGGCTGGAGGAGGTGTCACTGGGCAGATCTTAAGGTGTGATCTGTAAGCTTCAATAAATCCCCTCCTTGCTGGCTGGGCGTGATGGCACACACCTTTAATCCCAGCACTCAGGAGGCAGAGGTAGTAGGATCGCTGTGAGTTCGAGGACACCCTGAGACTACACAGGGAAATTCCAGGCCAGCCTGAACTAGAACTCTACCTTGACAAACAAACAATTAAAAAAAAATCCCTTCCTCCATAACTGTGCCTGGTCTGGAAGTTCATCTCAGCGACCTGAAGCTCTCTACTTCAGTGTATAATACTTCATTTGATAAGTACTTCCTTTATACCACTCTAATTTTTCATCAGAGCAGTCCCAATGGGTCTTTAGGGTACTTACATGAGTAACAGGGACACTATTGGGCTGGGGATACAGTTCATTGGTAGAGTACTTGAACATCATGCAAAAGATGCCCTGGGTTCAATGTCTAATGCTGGAGTGAAGGGCAAAGGGGGGAGCTAGGCATAATGGTGCATGCCTATAATCTCAGCACTGGAGAGGCTACAGTAGAAGGGTTGCCACAAGCTCAAGGCCATCCAGGGCTACATAGCGAGACCCATTTCGAAAACAAGAATGAGGAAGAAGCAAGAGGGGGTAACCGGACAGAAAAAGACAAATGAATGTTTTTTCTCATATGCAATATCTAAATGTATGTATGCACATACATGGCATTAGAACAAAGGAGATAATGTAGAGGGAGGAACAGGAACAGTGGGGGGGACATGAGAGGCTAATTGGGTGGGCAATTAATATGAGCAAAAATACAATGATATACATGTATGAAAGTGCCAAAATGAAAAACATTTTGTAGAAACTAAAAAAATAGTTTTTGTTTTTTTTTTAAGCAAAATATAAGAGCCTGGCATGGTGGCTCACGCCTTTAATCCCAGCACACAGGAGGCAGGGGTAGGATCACTGTGAGTTTGAAGCCACCCTGAGACTGCATAGTGAATTCCAGGTCAGCCTGGGCTAGAGTGAGACCCTACCTTGGAAAAACAAAACAAAACAAAACTAAAAGAAAACTTGAGTGTTACAGCATACACCTGCAATCCCAGCACTCAGGAGGTTGAGATAAGAGAATGAAGTTCAAAGCCAGCAATGGTTACATAGTGAATTTGAGGCAAGCCTGAGCTACATGAGACTGTCTCCAAAAACAACAAACAAACAAAAACCCCCAAAGGCTAAAAGATATTTACATTATTTTCCTTCTTCTCTTTCTCCTTTTTTTTTTTTTTAATTTTTTTGGCTTCCTGAGGTAGGGTCTCACTCTAGCCCAGGCTGACCTGCAATTCACTATGTAGTCTCAGGGTGGCCTCAAACTCACAGTAATCCTCTTACCTCAGCCTCCTGAGTGCTGGGATTAAAGACATGTGCCACCACGCCCAGCATTTACATTATTTTTAAACATGCACAGATATGCATGCACACAAACACATTCAGTTACAACTGCATACTCATGCTTCTACACATATATACATACTAGAATTTATGAGCACACATACACACACATATTCACAAATACAAGCAGACACAAATACGATACATGTAGACAAATACTCATAAGCATACATGCACACCGATATATATCCACAGACACAAGTGCATGCAGAGATGTACAATTCACACATGCGTGAGGATACAGCACGGACTATACATGCACTCAAACCCACAGGACTCATCATTATTACCATCACTCCATCAGGAGACACGGGACAGATACTTGTCATAAATGCTGGTGAGTGGGTGTAGATGCAATGGAATCTCCCAGGGAACTTTTAGGAAATATACCCGTGGCCCCATAAATATCACCTGTCTGCCCATCCACAGAAAAAGGTGGCGGTCACTCAGGGGTGCTGTGGAAAGCTACCTTGATAGGTTCAGAACCACAAATGGTTCCACTGGACAGTCCCTAACGGATTCCGCCAAAAGGATAAACACTGAGACTTTCTTCTCTTTCCCCACGAGAGAACGTGCCTGTTCATCCCTCCTCTTACATTTCATCGTGTTTTCCACTGTCATACACGTCCCTGCTCAGTTTAAGGCTAACCCTAATGGAGCATCACCAGCCTTGTCACAACAGAAATACTCAAACCATTCCGGGGTCATGACATGCACAGCAACTTCTGGCATTAAAAGAGCATTAGAGTTACAAATATGGCACATGGTATCTGGTGTCAGGAAGGACCACCTACCTGGCATGGTGCCGGCTATGCCAGGAAGGGTAGCCACTGGCACAGGGGAACTGAGAGGCTGCAGGCTCAGGTTGGCCATCAGAGAACTTGGTGGCATGCCAAGAGTGAGGTCTCCAATTCGGGTCACTCTTCCTGGAAAAGAATGAAGACACTGAGGGAAGTTTCCACACTGGATGCCTTCCTGCCAAGACAGCAGCAAGCTGCTTGTACAGGACACATGGCATGGCTTACAGCTGCTTCCCATTGTATCTACAGTGCATGTTCTTTCAGACGTCTGTTAATCAACGAATTGCCCTAATGCAGAGTGGGCATCACAGGCTCCAAAAATAAGAAACACCCCTTAGTGTTTATAATGTATTCCTTCATAAATAAATAGGACTACTGTTTGGCAATTAGAAACTGCATTTTTAGCCGACTGTGGTGGTGCACACCTTTAATAGTAGCACTCAGGAGGCAGAGGTGGGAGAGTTCAAGTCCAGCCTGAGACTACAGAGTGAATTCCAGGTCTGCTTGGGCTAGAGGGAGACCCTACCTTGAAAAACAAAACAAACTGCATTTTTGTTTGATACAGGGTCTTATATATTGTCCAGGCTGGCCTCATACCATGCAGATCCTGTTGCTCTAGCTCCCAAGTTCTGGGATTATAGGCATGTGTTACCATGCCAGGTTTTACGTGATGCTGGTGATGTCCCGTGTCTCCTGATGGAGTGATGGTAATAATGATGAGTCCTGTGGGTTTGAGTGCATGTATAGTCCGTGCTGTATCCTCATGCATGTGTGAATTGTACATCTCTGCATGCACTTGTGTCTGTGGATATATATCGGTGTGCATGTATGCATGTTAGGCAATCAGTCCACCAACTGAGCTGCTTTTTTTTTTTTTTTTTTTTTTTTTGAGGTAAGGTCTCACTCTGGCCCAGGCTGACCTGGAATTAACAATGTAGTCTCAGGGTGGCCTCGAACTCACAGCAATCCTCCTACCTCTGCCTCCCAAATGCTGGGATTAAAGGCATGTGCCACCACGCCCGGCCTTTTTTTTGTGTGTGTGGTAAAATGTATTCTAACTAAACTTCTCCATCTCTGATCCTTACCCTCCACAATCTAACATCCCCATCTCTGATCCTTACCCTCTATAATCTAAGCATAAACAGAGTCTGCTCTCTCTCGTTTCAGCACATCTCTGCATAGGACCCTAACCTTTGCAGAGCAGGGACTGGGCTGGAGAAACTGAGCAAGCCTCCACTCAGCATGTGCACACAGTTTAGACAGCGTGTCTAACTAAGACTAGAACTTCTTTCATCTTCCTTTGTGGTTAGCTGGCGAGGGAAACAAACTGGAATGACTGAAAATGGGAGCAACAGGGAAGAAAGAGGAGTCTGAGAAAAGAAAATACCTCCTGTGGTGATGCTATTTGCACCCTGAGATTATGGGGGAGTGTGATCTAGGAAAAAGCAATCATTAGCAAGCACATTCTAATTATTAGCAATAATTTTGTTATTACAAAACATGTGTAATATGTTTAAAAAATAGCTGTTACTTCTCCTATCAGTTGGATTTGGGGGAGAAACAGGAGCAAGATAGTTTTTTTGTTTTTGTTTTTGTTTTTTTTTTAAATAGGAAGTCAGCCAGTGAAAGGTCCAAAGAGTGGGAATGAGGAGATAGCACCTCGCTTCTCCTGGTGCTGCAGCTACCTTCTCATTGCTGGTAGAAAGCACCTGATCAAAAGCAGCTTGTAGGAGGAAAGAATTTATTTTGGCTTATAGACTCAAGGAGAAGTTTCAGGATGGCAGGGAAACCATGGCATAAGCAAAGGCTGGACATTACCTCCTGGCCAACAGCAGCAGGAGAGAGTGCCAAACACCACCAAGGAGAAGTTGGCTATAACATCCATAAGCCTGTCCCCAACACCACCTTGTCCAAAATTCCCAAATTGCCATCAGCTGGAGACCATGCATTCAGACTATGTGAGTTTAGGGAGAACACCTAGTTCAAACCACCACACCTGGCAAAGCTGAAACTGGTGTCTGACCCTTGAGTCCAATCAGTTGCCTCACTTATACGCCCGAGCCTGATGACAAAATCCATCCTAATTAAAAGAAGCTTGCCATGTGGGCAAGGGGTCTTGGCTATTCATTTTCCTCCTGATGTCTGAACCCCCAGGGCACTGCTCCGGTAAGCCCTTCCGTGATCTCAGCGTGGCAGTGGAGGGCTATCTTCCTTTTTGTTTTGTTGCTCTCTTGTAAGCTATGGGACCTTTCCTAACTGATCTCTTAGCCTTTTTTCTAATGTGAAAGCAAAGGGCTTATACTCTCATGGTCTACTTCACACATGGGTGTGCTTGTGTTCCTTTAAGATAAGAGAATTCCCCCCCCCTCTTATTTTGCTACCTCCAAGTTCTGGCCCTTTTAAGTCTCCATTTCTCATCTTCTCTTTACTCCCATGCTCAGCTTCCTGATTGCCTTCTGGGTGCATGCATGCGCATGCGCACACCACCACACCAGGCTTGCTTCAACTTTTAAGAATAATTTTATAATCTTGGGTAATACTTGGGTACTTTACTTACTTTTGAAATGCATGATTCAGATCAACACAGTAACAGATACAGATACTTGATTATCTGTCAGAGCAGCTAAAAGGTAAGACCCTATCACTAAAGACACCACAGACCATGCTGGAACCAAAAGGGAAACACTAGCTCCCTCCTGGCTAGCCCTCATGGAGAGGGCTGGAGAGCCCTATGGGTGCTGCTGGAAGACAATGGCTGCCAACAGCATGAATAAGCAGGGGCCCCTGCAGACTATGAAATCACTAGCCAGGCAAGAAGAACGCACTTGTGCAATAGTGCCACACAGCCTCTGTGGGTAATTAAGTGTTCTCTGAATGAACATGAGGCCTGCTCAGTGGGAGAGAATTCATATCTGGTAGTGGAAACCATGTCAGAATCCCATGGTCAGAATTTTTCAAGGTAAGGCCTCACTCTAGCCCAGGCTGACCTGGAACACACTCTGTAGTCCCAGGCTGGCCTCAAACTCAGAGCAATCCTCCTACCTTTGCCTCCTGGGATTAAATCCTTGCTGGGATTAAAGGCATGCACCGCCACACCCGATTTAGCCTCTGTCTTCTATGTGCTTGTGAACCTGCTCCAGTCTCCCAATTTCTCTTAAATGAACCTCATGAGCTATGCTTTGCCTCCCACAGGAGTGTTTCTTCTAAATCTTTTTTTCATGGGCTTCTAGATCCTGTCTTCCACATGTGTGAACTGTTCCAGCCTTTTCTAAATCCCAATTCCCCTAAATAAACCTCATAATTTATGATTTCTCCCTCAATAAACTCAATAATTCATAATTTATCCTTCTTGAGTCCATTTGTTTTTATCAATTCTGTGTAAAAATAGGATAAGGACCCAAAATTGGGTTCACAAGTCTGGAAGACCCCTCCTGAACCCCCAAATCCTGCATCACTGTGAATTGAAACAATCCCTCCGAGGAGGAGGGAGGCTCACCGGCTGAGTAAGCTCCTGAAAAGCACCAGGTTGAGGAAGTTCAAAAAGATACAAGGTTATAAAAGTAGTAAACAATTTCTGGGGAGAGGAGACGTTCTCCAGTGGAGATGCCTGCAAGTTGAACAGGGAGCTGAGCTGCCCCCAGGCTGGGATGGGCTTCTCAGGGATGCAGTTGCCTTTGAGTCACTCATGCTCCAGAAGTAAGCCCAATAAACTCACTAGTTCACCAAGCTAGACCTGGGCGGAATCCGTTCTTTGACCTGTCATTGGTACCCTGTCTGGGGTGAATAGATCTTTGCTCATGTCTTCCAGAAAGTCACACACACCCTTTCTCCCTGCCTCCCTTCTGCCACTGTCTTTAATTTTGCAGCTGGTACGGCTAACATAGGTTTGTAACTATACTTCACACCTGGACCAGCCTGTGAAGCACAGCTCCCCAGCGCTATCCTCAAATTCCCCTCTTCCCTCTCACAATCACTAGTTGAGTGTCTGTGGTCCATGTCTGAACAGCATTCTCAGAAGCTGAATCTGCTGGAAGGACATCAACCACTTAGCTGTGCATTTCGTCTTGTAAGTTAAGTGACTATATGAAAGACATGTCAGAGTACTCTTAAGAATAACACTGTGTATTTACTGTAAGAAAAAAGCAACAGGCCTGGGGATGCAGGCTTGTAATCCTAATACTCTGAAGAGTGAGACAAAAGGATCAAGAGTTTGAGGCCAGCCTGGGTTAGATACAGAAACTCTGTTTCAAAAGCAAAACGGAAAGAAAAGGAAAAGGAAAAAGGAAGAAATAGAAAAGAAGAAAGAGAAAGAGGCTGACCCTTAATGGCATTGTGGAAGATTTACAGGACAGTGTATTCTTTCCTGAACAGTAATACAAAGCAATGCTGTGAGTGGAGAAATCATGCCTGATAAGATGTAGTCCTGTGGGACAAGAATGAAGGAGTTCCTGCCTTCGCACACAAAGAGAATTCAGGAAAGGTACAAACTCCCAAATGGCTCAATAGCTGAAACTGTAGAAGACATCAAAGGGACATTTTCCGGCAATCACAGTTGCAGTCACACAGAATAAAAGCCTGAGAGTTTTCTCCTCACACCTTTATGCATCCCCTGGCCAGAGCAAAGAACCCACTCTTCTGTTCTCAGTGTCTAGTGTCTGCCATTCTGTCCCCGTCACATCCCACACCCTGCCCCATGGTCCTCTAAACCGAAAAACTTGCTGGAAGAATGTTACAGAAAGAACTCACATACAGGATCCTCACCTGGAGCACACTCAAGTGAACTGTTTCTTCTCTTCTGCAATGTGCCTGTCTATAAATCCACTAATGTCCGAAAGGAAAGAAAATGGATGGCTGGATCTCCACCTTCCCCACCCTGTAACCAAGCAACTGTGATTAACAGCAAATCTGCCCCTGCAGTCTAACACATCATACTGCATTTCATGCAAGTGAATATTTTTTAAGGGTGCCAACACAACTCCCTGGCTACATTTCAACAGAATGGATATGTTGGCAAAGAAACTCAGGACATTCAAAAGGGCAACCATTACTACTACTGTTACAAAAACAAAAAAATCCTAAGAATTAACAAAGGAGCTAAGGAGTCTTATGCAAGAGAACAAAGACACAAAGCAGGGCATGGTGGTGCATGCCCTGGTAATCCTAGCCTTGGGAGGAAGAGTTAGGAGGGTGGCCAGTTCAAGTCCAGCCTGGCCTATGTAGCAACTTATGAATAAAAACACAGAAGTAGGGCTGGAGAGATGGCTTAGCGGTTAAACACTTGCTTATGAAGCCTAAGGCCTCCGGTTCAAGGCTTGATTCTCCAGGACCCACATAAGCCAGATGCACAAAGGGGTGCATGCATCTGGAGTTCATTTGCAGTGGCTAGAGGCCCTGGCGCACCCATTTTCTCTCTCTGTCTCTACCTGCCTATTTCTGTATCTCTCTCTCTCTCAAATAAATAAATAAATAAAATTAAATATTTAAAAAAAAAACACAGAAGTAGGGCTGGAGAGATGGCTTAGCGGTCAAGGTGATTGCCTGCTAAGCCTAAGAACCCATGTTCAACTCTCCAGATCCCATGTAGGCCAGACATACAAAGGTGAGGCAAGCACAAAGTCACATATGCCCACTCGGTGGTGTGAGCATTTGGTGTTTGATTGCAATGGCTGAGGCCCTGGTGTGCCAATTCTCTTTCTCATGTGCTCTCTCGAAAATAAAAATTAAAAATTAGGGCTGGAGAGATGGCTTAGAGGTCAAGGCACCTGCCTGCCAAGCCTAAGAATGCCCATTTGATTCTCCAGGTCCCACGTTTGGCCAGATGTAAAGTGACACAAGGGCACAATGCTGCACTTGCCCACAAGGGGGCGCACACATCTGAAATTCGTTCACAGTGGCTGAGAGGCCACTGGCGCACCCATTCTCTGTCTCTCTCTCAAAAAAAAATAAATAAAAGACAAAATATAAAATTAAAAATAAACATAAAAGTATTCATGGATATGTTAACATGTTAGTACAAATAGGAAAAAGAGGCTGGGCGTGGTGGCGCACGCCTTTAATCCTAGCACTCAGGAGGCAGAGGTAGGAGGATCGCCATGAGTTCAAGGCCACCCTGAGACTACAGAGTGAATTCCAGGTTAGCCTGAGCTAAAAAGTGAGACCCTACCTCAGAAAACCACAAAGAGAGAGAGAGAGAGAAACAGGAGAGTGCATGTCAGTCTCAGAGCTCCTTCCCTCCCCTTTCCAACTCTGAAACAAGCTTTCCTTCAAAAGAGCCCTGCCCTCCTCCTCCATGGAAGACCCCAAAAACCTGGCTCTATGAACTGGCATCTCCATAAGCCCATCCCATTGGCCAGCCCACCACGCCCCATTGCCACTATCTTTGCCTTTTTCTGTCCCCCCCTTTTCTGACTCAGGTGCATATGTTTATCTTTTTGTCTACCCCTGCCCCTTGATCACCTTCTCTTTCATATTCCCTCGTCTCTGTCATTCTCCTCCCCCCACCCCTATTTCCCTTCCCACCTCGCCATGCCAGTTTCCTTCTCTGCTTTCCCCAGCTATCAGGTTTCCCTCTTCCCGCTGGTCTATTTAACGGCCTTCAACCAGCATGTCACCTGCTATGCTACTCAGCTTCAGGGTGGACAATAACATTTTCTTGTTTAACCCACACAGTGGTCTCAGAGCCTCTATCTCAGACTCCTTTCACACCTGACAGTGCAAGCTGCAGTCACTTAAATGCTGTGTATAAAGCAGTGGTAGAGATCTTGCTTACCCTGGGTTCCATCCCCAGCACTGCATATATAATCATGCATACAACCACACACGCGCACGCACACATGCACACGCACACGCGCACACACACACAATAGGTAAAGAGGCCTATCTAGGTAAGCAAATGCAGAAGAAAAAGAATGAGATTCCAATGCTCTCATCTATCTAGCCTTTCTAGAATTCTCCCCACTGCACAAAGCCCACAGTAACCAACTACATTTTCCACTCAACTTGTCCTCACATTCCCTGCTTGAAGCCTGTGGTTATGCTCAGCATCTCTAGGTAAAATGCTGTTAAGAGTTAAGGTTTTCCTGCTAGAAAAAGAAACAAAAAAAGATATACACAAAACACATAACATGTAGGGAAGGCAACCCAAGAGATGTTAATCAATCTACCATATGCCAAAGAAATGTTGAACCTGGATAGTGAAAAAAGAAAGAACTTTATAAAATCGGAAGAAGAAAAAAAAAAGAGGGGTCAGTGAAATTTACCACTAAGTCCTTTTAATACAAAGAATCGGCTCGCTGTGGTGTTGCACACCTGTAATCACAGCAACTGGGAAGCTGAGGCAGGATGAGTGCAAGTTCAAGGCAGCCTGATGACAAAGCAAGACTGTGAGGAGAGAGCAAATGGGCCTACCATTGCAGATTAAATGTGAGTTGCCAAATGATCCTCCAATTAAGTGTGCTGGTAAAAGTATGTGAGCACTTGAGAGATGGAAGCAAGATGGGCTACATGGGACCCTGGCTTAAAAAAAACAAAACACAGCTGGGCGTGGTGGCGGCGCACGCCTTTATTCCCAGCACTAGGGAGGCAGAGGTAGGAGGATCACCATGAGTTCAAGGCCACCCTGAGACGACATAGTGAATTCCAGGTCAGCCTGGACTAGAGTGAGACCCTACCTCGAAAAAGAAAAAAAGAAGAAAAAAAACCCAACAACAAAAAACCCAAGAGCCAGGCATGTTGGGTCATGCCTACAGTCAGAGGCTGATATAGGAGGGATCAAAGTGAGTTCAAGGCCAGCCAGAGAGACCTAGCCCTCTTAAAAAAGAAAAAAAGAAAAAACAAAAGGTGTGTTAGTGTATGCCTTTAATCCCAGCACTGGGGAGGCTAATGTAGGAGGATCACTGTGAGTTCAAGGCCAGCCTGAACTATGTAGTGAATGCCAGGTCAGATTGAGATAGAGTAAGACCCTACCCTTCAAAAAACCAAATACACACACACACACACACACACACACACACACACACACATGCACACACACTGAGAGATGGCTCAGCAGTTAGAGACACCTGCTTGCAAAGTCTTGACAGTCTGGGTTAGATTCTCCAGTACTCATGTAAAGCCAAATGCACAAAGTGGTGCATACATCTGGAGTACATTTGCAGTGGCAGGAGGCCCTGGCACACCCATTCTCTCTCTGCTCTCCCCCCACTTTTCTCTTAAATAATTTTTTTTTTTTTTTTTTGCGAGGTAGGGTCTCACTCTGGTCCAGGCTGACCTCACTATGTAGTCTCAGGGTGGCTGACCTGGAAGTGCTGGGATTAAAGGCGTGCGCCACCACGTCCGGCTTAAATAAATATTTTTTAAAAAAAGAAAAGAGGAGCCGGGCGTGGTGGCGCACGCCTTTAATCCCAGCACTCGGGAGGCAGAAGTAGGAGGATCGCCATGAGTTCAAGGCCACCCTGAGACTACATAGTTAATTCCAGGTCAGCCTGGGCCAGAGTGAGACCCTACCTCAAAAAAAAACCAAAAAATAAAAATAAAAATAAAAATAAAAAAAAAAAAAGAAAAGAGGGCTGGAGAAATGAGTTAGTGGTTAAAGCACTTGCCTGCAAAGCCTAAAGACTAAGGTTCAATTCCCCAGGACCCATGTAAGCCAGATGCACAAGGTGGCGCATGCATCTGGCATTTGTTTGCAGTGGCTAGAGGCTTTAGCATACTCATTCCCTCCCTCCACCCACACACACTGCCTCTTTCTCTCTCTCTCTCAAATAAATGAAAATAAAATATTTTTTTAAAAAGAAAAGAGAGCCGGGTGTGGTGGTGCACACCTTTAATCCCAGCACTCGCGAGGCAGAGGTAGGAGGATCACCATGAGTTTAAGGCCACCCTGAGACTACATAGTGAATTCAAGGTCAGCCTGGATTAGAGTGGGACCCTACCTTGAAAAACCAAAAAGGAAAAAGAGAAAAAAAGAGTTTGGGGCTAGGGAAACAGCTTAGTCAGTAAAAGTACAAGCATGAGGACCTGAGTTTGATTCCCCGCAAGCACACACACATTTACAAAAACCAAACAAACAAAAAGCCAGCATGGGGATTCATGCTTATAACCCCAGTGCTAGGGAGGTGGAGACAGGAGATCCCTGGGGCTCACTGGCCAAGTAGTCTTTCTACCTAGTGAGTTCCAGGCCAATGAGACACCCTGGCTCAAAAAAAGAAAAGGTGGGGGCTGGGGAGATAACTCTATGAATAAAGCACTTCTTGTGCAAGCATTAAGTACCTGAGTTCGGACCCCCAGAACCCACATAGAAGCCAAAAGCGGCCTTCTGTAATCCTAGCACGCCAACTGTGGGATGGGGGGGAGAAACAGGAGAATTTCCCAGAAGCTCATGAACCAGCTAGAAGCAGCCTAGAGAAGGCAGGGGTGAACAGGGAAAATGAGAGAGTGATCTTGCCTTGAGGGAGATTGACAGTGAGGACTGACATGAAGTTGTCTCTGACTTTAACCCGTGTGCTGTGGCTGTGCTGCATGCACTTACAACACACACACACACACACACAAAAAAAGATGAATGAGGTCTGAAGTTATCACCTGGCCTCCATATCACATACATACAGGTGCACATGCACACCCACACATGTGCATTTGTATGAACACACATGAACAAAGAATCAAATAACCAAAGAAAGTCCGCACCCTTCATGATACTTTACACACTTGGAGATATAGTAAATAATGCTGCATGTGTACAGCCACTGCCAGTGCACAGCCATGACCATCCATATGTGCTAAGTGGCTTATGGACTATTTTTACTATTTCCCTACATACCCGCTCACTGAGGGTAGAAGGGATCATTTTTTTAAAAAGCACCAGAGAACACGTTCTGTATCTTTAAATTTAGTGAACCCCATGGGGTGAGAGTGTGGTTCTGGATGAGAGTATTTGCCTATCATGCAGACCTTGAGGCCCTGGATTCCATCTCCAGCACTCCTCCTCCTCCTCAAACAGCAATGTTATGGTGGGGAAGTCAAAGTAGAAAAGTTGCTCAAGAAATATTTGTATCAGCCAGGCGTGGTGGCGCACACCTCTAATCCCAGCACTCGGGAGGCAGAGGTAGGAGGATCACGGTGAGTTCGAGACCACCCTGAGACTACAGAATTAATTCCAGGTCAGCCTGGGCCAGAGCGAGACCCTACCTTGCAAAACCAAAAAAAAAAAAAAAAAAAAAAAGTCTGTATCGAGGGCTGGAGGTGTAGCTCAGAAGTAGAATGATTGCACTATCATGAACATGGCCCTAGATTTCATTCCCACATTCCTAGGATAGGGGTGGAGGTGGGGAAGAAGAGGGAGAGGAAGAAGTAAGTTTTATATATGAGTAGTCTCAAAGCTGTTTGGTTTGGTTTGGTTTTTCTCACTATACAGCCCCAGCTGGCTTGGAATTCATGGTCTTCCTGCCTCAAGCTACTCAGTACTGGGATTACAGGTATGTCGCCACACCTGACATGACCCCAGTTATTTAATGAGCACATTCCACAATCACATCAATGCAAGCACTAATAATATCACTTCCATTAAACAGTCTTTGGACTCAACTGTCATGAACAGGCTGTCCTTAAGGATAAAATCCTGTTTCTAGGCACCGATTCTAAATGGTTTTGGCAAGGGTTGGGTTCTAAAAAGTACCTTGAGTGACAGAGACACAGGAAAGCACCTGGAACTGGAGCAGAGAGGAGGGAACAAGTGTCTGGGCAGGAGAGAAGTATGTTCTCATACCATAAATGGTTTCTTTGCATAGATGAAACAAGCAACGTGGAACCCAAAGGAAGAAAACCACACTTTAACAGTGATGTGCATCTTTTATTTTCTAGAGAACACCAGCGCTACCCAAAGGGCATGCTTGCTGGCTTCCCCAAAGGCTCCCTGCCTTGGAATCAAGAGGTCTTTGTTGTCACAGGTTTGATGGGGGACAATCTAAGAAGAGGTGACATTTATCCAGCCTTTATGACCTACTGGGCAGCCATCTGCTCATGGCTTTGCCAATATCCTTCCTCTCTCCCCCCACCCAAACAAACTACATTTCCATTTCCATCTAGATCAATTGGCCAGCCCAAAGCAGCAGGGCACCCTCCTGGCACAGCTATAGACAAGGACTGGGCAGGCAGCCTCTGGGAGCCACCTGCCTCTTACAAGTGACAGCAAGGTTAGTGGAATACTGGATGCAAGCCAAACTTGGGCCTCCTGCCCAGACAAACCCATTAAAAGGTCAGCAGAGGTCCCTGGTGTCTGCTGGCTTCCGGCTCGCCAGGCCCTTCCTCTTGGCACTCCCAAGTCTCAAGAGAGGATGCTAGGCTCCACAGCCTCATCAGCACACTCATCTTTTCAACTGAACTACACTTCAGGAATTCAATCTGCACAGAGACTTTTTTCTTTTAAAGCTGAAGACTGCAAGCTAAGAGGACCTCATTATGGGGACACCTTTCAAAAAGAACTGGGTTGTAGATGTGATTTGGTGATAGGGTGTTGGCGGCATTCATGAGTCTCACACATGGATTCACTCCCAGCACTGCAAACAAAAAAGTAAACTTCATTGTTAATGCTGTGGTTCATTTCTCAATCACTCAGGCTTCAAAATGAACGAAATCCGTACTACCAGAGGCCAATTACATAAGCACACAGTTTGTCTGAAGGGAACATGGTGATGCATGTCTATAATTCTAGCATTCAGGAAGCTTAGGCAAAAGGATCACAAGTTCCAGGCCAGGCTGGGCTATTTAGTGAGATCCTGTCTCAAAATACAATCAGAAAAATACACAGTTCCTCTGGAAAACTCAAGGAAACAAAAATAAGTGACACCTTCTTTATATGTGTGTCTTAATCTATTAAAAGCCATTGACAGGGGCTGGAGAGATGGCTTAGCAGTTAAGGCGTTTTGCCTGCAAAGCCAAAGGATCCTGGTTCAATTCTCCAGGGCCCACGTAAGCCAGGTGCACAAGGGGAACATGCATCTGGAGTTAGTCTGCAGTGGCTGGAGGCCCTGGCGTGCCCATTCTCTCCCTATTTTTCAAATAAATACATCAATAAAATATATTTATAAAAATAAAAAATTCCAGGTGTGGTGGCACACGCCTTTAATCCCAGCACTTGGGAGGCAGAGGTAGGAGGATTGCTGTGAGTTCGAGGCCACCCTGAGACTACATAGTGAATTCCAGGTCAGCATGGGCTAAATTGAGACCCTACCTCGGAAAACAAAAAATAATAGTAATAAAATAAAATATAATTTTTAAAAAGCCATTGACGGGATGGGAGTGTAGCTCAGTAGTAGAGCCCTTGCCTAGCACGAGCAAGGCCCTCAGTTCAATGCCCAAAACCTGGTGTGGAGGGTGCAGTAGACAAACATGAGCAAAATACACTGATGCATTATATATATAATGCCATAATGAAACAGGCCTAGTAGCTTATACCTGTAAAACTCAGGAGGCTGTTAAGTTCTAGGCTAGCCTGGTTTACATACTGAGTACCAGGCCAGCAAGGCTTAACAAGTGAGATTCTGTCTCAAAAAATACAAGAAGGAAAAGCCGGGCGTGGTATTTCACACCTTTAATCCCAGCACTTGGGAGGCAGAGGTAGGAGGATTGCTGTGAGTTCAAGTCCACCTGAGACTACATGGTGAGTTCCAGGTCAGCCTGACCTAGAGTGAGACCCTACCTCGAAAAACAAAAACAAAACAAAACAAGGCTAGAGAGATGGCTTAGCAGTTAAGGTGCTTGCCTGCAAAGCCTAAGGGCCCAGGTTCAATTCCCCAGAATCCACGTGAGCCAGATACACAAAGTGACACATGTGCACAAGGTCACATATGCACACAAGGTAGCACACATGTTGGGAGTTTGAGTACAGTGGCCAGAGGCCCTGGCACACCAATTCTCTCTCTCTCTCTTTCTCTCTTTCTCTCTCTCTCACACAAAATAATAATAAAATAAAATAAGAAAATGTCATAATGAAATCCATTATTTAGTATGTATTTCAGTCAGGTCCAGATTGCTGGCAGAAAACACCTGACCAAGAACAGGTTGGGGGGGGGGAATCTTGTGGGCTTACAGATTTAAAGGGAAGCTCCATGATGGCAGGGGAAAACAATGGCATGGGCAGAGGGTGGACATCACCTCCTGGCCAACATCAGATGGACAACAGCCAGCCCTTCCCTCAGGCCACACCACTACACACAGCCTCTCTCGGGCCCTTGGAGCGGCAAGGCACCGGCTCATAGCCAGCTCCACAGAATCAGGGCAGAGGGGAACACGGCACAGTACAAGTCTAAAGGTGAGGTCAGGATAGCACTAACACCAGAGAAGGGATGCAAGTTGGGAGAAACCTGCTCTCGGCCTCCTTTTAACAAAACCATGAACAAAGGCTGGCAAACTCTAGCAGTCTCAAGCAAAAGAAAGCCCTCCCCACTTTGGTGTTGCTAATCAGTTCCTGAATGGAGTTTAGTGGATGTAATTAGAATCACAAAGGTCCTATCATGACTTGACCCTAACAAAATTGCTTGCCATGCAGGACAGGGTCACCAGAGACTATGCAGAGTGCAAGATTAAGAATGAGATGGACCTTGACAGATGGCTCTGCCGTTGAGGTGCTTGCATGTAAAGCCTAACAACCCTGGCTCAATATCCGGAACCCACGTAAAGCCAGATGTACAGTGGCACATGCTGGAGGCCCTAGCATCTCTCTCTCTTTTGTCTCTCTCTGCAAATAAATAGTTTTTTTTTTTTAAAGACTGAGGTGGCAGGTCTACTTCAGGATAAAGAAAGAGCCGGACATGGTGGCGCACGCCTTTAATCCCAGCACTCAGGAGGCAGAGGTAGGAGGATCATGGCCGTGAGTTTGAGGATACCCTGAGAATACAGAGTGAATTCCAGGTCAGCCTGGGCTAGAGTGAGACCCTATCTCGAAAAACAAACAAACAAAAAAGAAAGCTAATACATAAATTAGAGGAAACATTCAAAAGAATAATCGCACACTTTAGGAAATAATGTTTCATGTTTAAAAGAAATTTCCCCTATGGTGCTTGAAATTACAGGCACATTTGCTTGCTTTAGTGGTAATGGGAATTGAACCTTGGGCCTTGCACATACTAGGTAAGTGCTCTACCACTGAGCTACATCCGCCTCCCCTGCCCCCAGCCCTTTATTGTTATTCTTGAGGCAGGGTCTCAATTAGGTTACCCAGTCTGGCCTTGAACTCAGACTGACTGCTTAATCTTCCAGTATCAGCCTCCAGAAGTGCCTGGGGTTATTGGCATAGCTGTTTTGGTTGGTTGGTTTGTTCTGCTTGGCAGTGCTCATCACACCCAGGACCTCACACAAACTGCTTAAATGTGTACCACAAAAGTATGGCCCCAATCTACAGTTGCTGTATAAAAACTGAACTTGGAGCAATTTGCCTCTGAATAGAGAAAAATGATGACTCCATCCCCAGAGTTATTAATGCATATTCTAGGGCACCAGCTAACACAGCCATGACCCCTAGCACTGACAGAAGAGGACAAGCCCAGGCACAAGGGACAGAGTTATCTACTGGGCGAAGCAGCCCAGCTTTGGCCCCATCTTTTTCTCCCAAGTGCAGCTGCTTAATCCAGTGAGTGACCAAATGAATGTAGCCATCCAACAGTAATGACCTGTGGCCACGGATGAAAATCCCACAGCCCAGATCCAACCCTGCCCTGTTCAGACCGCCAAGGGCCGAATTACACACTGAGGACCATAGCTCAGGTGGCCACTGTCTGGAGGGATGAGCACACAACCCTGAAAAGGGGTACTTCCTTGGCTAAGCAAGGAGTAGACATTCTGAAGGACCAAGAGCAAGGTAAGTGTGCTCAATTCACATCTGACTCCTACAGTCTCCCACCTCACCTCACTCCCCCCCCCCAGCTCATGGGCCCAGATGCACCTGGGCATTGTGAGGAAGACCATGTGTGCTCTTGCTGAGTGTTCCAAGTCCCTTTTATCCAGTTACCCATTCTTGTCTGCAAAAGAATTTTCAATGGAGAAAGAGAGAGCTATATTGCTAGGTCTCCCAACACGGCTTCCCAATGATGACAAGATCACATTGCCTGTGTCCCATGAAACAAGATGCCAGTGCTTTGTGAAACTGGCCTACTGAAATCCTATACTGCCTAGCCATTTGGTCCCCTGGCCACCACACACAGCGAGATAAGAGAGATACAGGAAATAAAAACCTGGGAGCATGTGTCATCAGGGGGAGGGGTGTATATGCAGGAACTTCTATCTAAATGTTAGCAATCCACCAGTGACAGACATGTGGTTGACACAGAGATGTAAGGACTCCTTCCCCACCCTACCACTTCTTAGTCACCTGGGATGGGCAATGGTTGGAGCAACCCAGACTATTACTTGGTCATATTCTTGAGTAGGGAAGTATTTTAATATTGATGTATTTGCAGGTCAGGCTGAAAGGGAGTCAGGTAGCTCTTTCAGGCAGTTCAGGTGACCCCTGAAAGTAAAAGAAGCAGGAATAAAAGCCGGGCGTGGTGGCGCATGCCTTTAATCCCAGCACTCGGGAGGCAGAGGTAGGAGGATCGCCGAGAGTTCGAGGCCACTCTGAGAATACATAGTTAATTCCAGGTCAGCCTAGACCAGAGTGAGACCCTACCTCAGAAAAACCGAAAAAAAAAAAAAAAAGCAAGAAAAAAGAAAAGAAGCAGAAATGTCTTCGGGCCAGGATCTGATGTCTTATCTTTTACCTATATCTGTTTTTCCACAAAAACCTGGGTGCCCCCTGGGAGGGAGGTCTCTCCTAGGATTTAAATCTAGCCCTAACATTATAGTTGGTCGAAATTCAGCCCCCAACCCACACCAATCAACTGTCCCTCAGGTGAGCTGAGCCAGGTAGAACCCACCACTATAAGGTTATAATACATTTGCGAGGGGAAGAACAAGCTCTCTGTGCTGCCCAAACTGCTCCTGAACTTCCAGCTACGGGTGAGTTCCTCCTCGGCTAGGCCCAACCAAGCTGACAGCCCCCCAGCCCTCACTCTCCACATGGTTCTTTACCCCCCCCTCCAGTTCCCCATGTGGCAGGAGCTCTGAACTTTTTCTTTCTTTTATCTCCATGGTTTTCCCAGGCCCTGTACTTCTCTAAATAAATATAGTAATTATTCTTCTCAGTCTTTTTTTTATCCAATTCTCTGATTAAAAGTAGACACAGGGCTGGAGAGATGGCTTAGCGGTTAAATGCTTGCCTATGAAGCCTAAGGACCCCGGTTCAAGGCTCGATTCTCCAGGACCCACGTAAGCCAGATGCACAAGGGGGTGCATGCATCTGGAGTTCGTTTGCAGTGGCTGGAGGCCCTGGCGCACCCATTCTCTCTCTCTCTCTCTGTCTCTCTCTCTCTCTCTCTACCTGCCTATTTCTGTATCTCTCTCAAATAAATAAATAAATAATAAAATATTTAAAAAAAAAAAAAGTAGACACAGACCTAGGGTTTAAGGTTCAAGGACTATCCTGAACTCCTAGCACCCAGTTACAAGGCTATGAATTACAACATCTCTTTTTAATATTTTATTTTTATTGATTTTTATTTTTGGAGAGAGACAGAGAGAGAGAGAGAGACAGGAAGACAGATGGAGATGGGCGAGCCAGCAGTGTCTCAGCTGCTGAGAATGAAATCCAGATGCGTGTGCCCCCTTGTGGTCCAGTGCGGCATTGCGCCCTTGCGTCACTTTGCATCTGGCTAAATGTGGGACCTGGAGGTTGGAACCGCTGGAGATTGGAACCAGCGTTCTTAGGCTTAGGAGGCAGGCGCCTTAACCCCTAAGCCATCTCTCCAGCCCCAGCATCTCTTTTTATAGACTCAGGCATGCTAAGCACATGCTTAACCAACTAAGCCCCACCCAGAGTCTATATGCTTTTTGTTAGAAGGCATGCTCAAAGAGCTAAACTTAAAATGCTAGTAAATGCTAACTAATCCATGGGAGGAGAAGGCAGATTGAGTGGTTGCCTGGGGGTAGGGAGATTAAAATTTAGATGAAAAAGAAAGCATGCTGGGACTTTAAGAACAACAGGAGCATTTGCAGTCATCAAGTTGTTATTCTGGAAAGGCCTTACTATAGGTAGCAACCATCCACCATGTACTGAGTGACAGATACTAGTCCCAATATTAACTAATTATCAGCTTGCAAAGTTTATTTAGAGATGTATCATGTCATATTTGTTTTCTGTCCAATTAACAAGAGTAATATCTGCAATATATTACTTAAAATTCATGTAAAATCACTTTTTTAAATTTTGACATTTGAGCTGGGTATGGTGGCGAAGGCCACCTTTAGTCCCAGCACTCGGGAGGCAGAGGTAGGAGGATCACTGTGAGTTTGAGGCCACCCTGAGACTACATAGTGAATCCATGTCAGCCAAAGCTAGAGTGAGACTCTACCTCAAAAAAAAAAAAAAATACAGAAAAAAAAGTAAGATAAAAATTTGACATTTGGGAGCTGACTCAACAGTTAAAAGTGCTTGCTTGCAAAACCTGCTGGCCCCAGGTTCAATTCCCCAGCCACCATATGTAAAGCCAGACCAGCATTCATTTGCACCAGCAGGAGACCTTGGCACATACACACACACACACTGGCATGTATGCAAATATATAGATTTGACACTTAGGCATATTACCAAAAAATGTGTTTGAAAATAAGTGTTTTAACAAATGCTTTGTTTTATATCTTACTATTTAAAGTATTGCAACTTTATTTTAAGCACATAATTGTATATACTCCTTAGCAAAAAACAGTGCTTAGAATGAACAATAGGAATTCTCCATAATGCAGCTCCAATTGATTCTTCAGAGTAAAACTTGAATGAGTTCCTCTTTCAATAGCCAGTCAATGCTCTATGATCCTCCCAGGATGCCTTCTTTTGAACAGGCTTCAGCCTGTTAACTGATATCCTTAAATCTACAATTCAAGTTTAAAACTGAATTACATATATCCCATATGCAGCTTCCCTCACAATTATAGAAGTGCAAAATAAATAATAAAGCTATTTTTTATCTATCACACTCAGAGAGGTAAAAGCAAATTGAAAGCATTCTACTCTAGAGATGACACTGAAAAGTAAAATGGCCTGAGAAATTTGTGACCATCCATCCATGCTCACCACATACCCATTCCCCTACTCAGAATTCAGAGGCAGAGAAGCCTTGGGGATATGAAAGCGGTACATCTCCCACAGAAGAGATGATAGTAAGCCACTGAAGAGGGCGCTGGCCACCCAGGACCAGGAGGTACAGAGGCAGAAGAGGGGAATTTTCTTTGGCCTGGGGCTGGGTGATAATCCCTACTCTAGGGGATGATTGACTCCTACTCTTGATCAAGTCTAACTGAATTTCATGACAACCTAGGACTTCCCTCCTAAGGGTCATGAGGTGATCACCAAGGAGTTGTAGTACAGTGAAGATACCGGTTACATCCCATATTCCTCAAATAGATCAGAAACTGTCATCCTAGCTTTCTTTTTCCATCCAATTTTATCTTCTGAGTTTTAAGGACTTATTAAAAGGGTGTTTAGGACTATAGGTATAGCTCATTTGATACAGTGCTTGCCTAATTTGCATCTTGTCCTGGGTTCAATCCTCAGCATCTCCAAAACACAAACAAAAAGATAATCAATAATAGCACAGCCCACTTAGAAATGAGGGTTGGCAAATGAATGCACAAAGAACATTTTTTTCTTTTATCATTTCTGAACTTCTACCTTGAATACTATTTGAAGCCAAAAGGGGTGAGGAATAGTCTTTGGGAATATGTCTTTAAATCTGTACATAAAAACAAGCGGCCTCCAGCTGCTGCAAATGAACTCAAAAGGTATGCGCCACTTTGTGCATCTGGCTTTACGTGGGTACTGGGGGATCGAACCTGGGTCCTTAGGCTTTGCAGGCAAGTGCCTTAACCACTAAGCAATCTTTCCAGCCTCTCAATTTATTTCTTAAATCTAAATGTCAACTTTGGAGAGAATCTATAAATTTTGTCAAGACATATAGCTGGGCTTGGTGTTGCACACCTGTAGTCCTAGCACTTTGGAGCTGAAGCAGGGGGATCAGAGTTGACAGTCAACCTCAGCTACATTGGGAATCGAAGACCAGCCTGGGCTATTTAAAAGGTCTGTCTCAACAACTAACAAACAAAAGAGGCATATAGAAATTTTAATTTTTAATTTTTTTAATCCGTTTTTGTTTGTTTGTTTGTTTGTTTGTTTGTTTTTCGAGGTAAGGTTTCACTCTGCTCAAGCTGACCTGGAATTCACTATATAGTCTCAGGGTGGCCTCGAACTCGTGGCGATCCTCCTACAGCATGCGCTACCATGCCTGACTTTAATTTTTTTTTTAATTATTTGAGGTAGGGTCTTACTCTAGCCAAGGCTGACCTACAGACCTCACTCCATAGTTCTACGTTGGCCTTGAACTCACAGCTATCCTCCTACCTCTGCCTCCCAAGTGCTGGGATTAAAGGCATGTGCTATCATGGCTGGCTGACAAAAACCAGCATAGAAATTTATGCCTTCCTAAAAACAATAAAGTCCAAATGCTCTTGTGGCATTCTTACCTGGGAATATTGTTCCCATTTCTGTACCTAAAGGCAACCCCAATTTCATTTTCTAAGAATCATCCAAGTTCCTTCAACAGTCTCATTTATAGGGAGGGGCAGCTTCCCTCAGACCTCCCTCAGCAAAGATTTTGAATAGCTAGCCTGGGCTGGTGTTCACCTCTCTTTCATGCAGAAAATTCAAAACAGCACCCCCACTTTGTGTAAATAACAGACAGCCCAGCCTTGCACTGAAAGCAGGTGCACAGCTTCCTCTGTGCATAGAGACTAGCTATATATTTCTAAAAGAGTATGCAAATTCACCTAATAAATTTAAAATTCCCTAAATCAGTAGTACTAAAATAAAGAATCCTTTAAAGTTTGAAGCTGGGTTCACTTCTGACCAAGGTCTGTAGTCAGCCCTCTGTGTCTACGGGTTACATACCCAGAAACCCCTCAGACTGAAAATATTTAGGCAAAAATAAAAATTGTGGGGCTGGGAAGATAGCTCAGGAGTTAAGGCACTTGCTTGCAAAACCTAACAGCTAAGGTTCAATTCTTCAATGCCCATATAAAGCCAGATGCACAATGTGGTACGTGTATCTGGAGTTTGTTTGCAGCAGCAAGAGGCCCTGGCATGCCTAATTCATTTTTCTCTCTCTCTCATAAATAAATAAATAGTGTTTAAAATAAATAAAAATATGGGCTGGAGATATGGCTTAGCGGTTAAGGCGGCTGCCTGCTAAGCCTAAGAACCGGGTTCCAATCTCCAGGTCCCACGTTTAGCCAGATGCAAAGTGACGCAAGGGCGCAATGCGCACTTGACCACAAGGGGGTGCACACATCTGGATTTCGTTCTCAGCAACTGAGAGACTGCTGGCGCGCTCATCTCTATCTGATCCCTCTCCCTCTCTGTGTCTCTCTCCAAAAATAAATAAAATAATTCAAAAAATTTAAAATAAATAAAAATAAAAATTTTATCTGTTTTGAATGTGTCAATTTTTTGGTCATCATCCCTAAGCAGTTTGGTGTAATAACAGCTATGATTTAAATCTAAAATAATCTCCATGGGCTCATGTTTTGAATGTTCATTCCCTCCACTTGTGGTACTACTTTGAAGGCTTTGGAGTCTTTACAAGGTGAGCCCTGGCTAGAAGAAGGAAGTCACTAGGGATGGGCTTTTGAAGGTTTTAGCCTGGCCCTGGTTCTGGTCCAGCTCTCTGCTTCTTGGTCAGCAAAAATGTGAGGAATCTTTGCCACACACTATTGCCATCATGAATTCCACGAAGCCTTCTCTTTCCATGGAGGACTGAAATCTTTCTGAAACCATGAGCCAAAACCAAGGTCCCCTCCCTTCCGAGGTTTCTGTCAGGTATTTTTATCATAACCATGTAAAAGTAACTAATACAGTAACTACTGACAGAGCACCCACATTAGATTAGGCCGTCTAGAGATTATTTATGAGCGCTTGTGCCTAGCTAATATGCAAATACTACAGCATTTTCTAGAAAGGACTTTAACATATGTAGGTTCTGATATCTAAGAGGGATCCTGGAACAGTCCCTAAGGGCTATCCAGGGAACTCTATAATTCTAAGTGCACACACAAATTGAGAAGTCTGTATTGATAGAGACAGGTCATCCAGGGTTGACAGTTCAATATTTAAGTCCCTCTTGTTTGTCTTGATAAACATGGAAAAGGCACACATCTCACCTTTTGACCACCAGCTTCAAGGTCTTATGGGACCCTTTCACCAGGCAAATTGCTTCTTGTCTGAACCCTGAGAGACCCACATCATTGATGCCTACGATCTCGTCTCCGGCCAGCAACTTGTCAACTGCTGCGGCTTTGCTTCCTTCTTCAATCTGGAATAGAGAAGTGGGTTGCAATGAACCTTCCCGAGTCAGAGCAAGGCCCCAGCAATACAACTGGGAATAGAAGCCCAGAACTCATGTAAGTCATGGGCCACCAGGACTGGCTTCAGGATGACTCGGGAGTGCAAGGACCCATTTGGGCCCAGGGAGCTTGGAGGTAACAAGGCTCTGGAATCTCTTTCCCACCAAGGAACCAGAGTCATGTTAACAGAAGGCCTTGCCAGCATCCCTTGACTTTGGTTGATCTCCCCTAGGACACATGCATGCTCACCAAGGAAAATAAGCAAGACTCAGAAACACATACAACTGAAAATATGGGATCCAAAACCACTGATTCTTTTTCTGGATTTCCTCTACTCGATAACTAATTGGGGACCATTATTATTATTTATTAATTGTTTTCATATCTCAACCCTGTAACTTTGTTTTTGTAATGCTTTCATTGAGATATATTTCAAGTAGCATGATGTCACTCAAATGTTCACTTAACAGTCTTGTTCCAATCCTCCTAACTTCTGGCAACTTCAGTGTGCTTTTCTCCCTGTTCTGTATATTGAATACAAGGCCTCATGCATACTAGGCAGGTGCTCTACCACTGAGCTATACATCCCCATCTCACTTGCTCTCTCTCTACTCCTGCCCCCAGGCTTATTTATACTTACTCTACAACCCAGCCAGGCCTTGAATTTGTGGTCCTCCTGCCTTAGCTTCCTAAGCAGCTACGATTACAGGTCTGCAGCACCACCGTGTTGAACTTTCTAATATGCATGGTATCTAATCTACAGATTTGCCTGTTTTGGAAGGTTGACCTACACAGAACCATGCAACATGAAACCTTGTATGTCTGGCTTCTTGCACTTATAATGCTTTTTTTTTTTTTTTTTTTTTTTGGCTTTTCGAGGTAGGGTCTCACTCTGGTCCAGGCTGACCTGGAATTCACTATGTAGTCTCAGGGTGGCCTCGAACTCTCGGCGATCCTCCTACCTCTGCCTCCCGAGTGCTGGGATTAAAGGCGTGTGCCACCTTGCCCGGCTCCACAAGGTTTTTTAAATTTATTTTTATTTATTTGAGAGGGGGAAAGAGAGAGATGGAGAACGGGCGCACCAGGGCCTCCAGCCACTGGAAACGAACCCCAGACGCATGTGTCACCTTGTACAAGCACCTCAATCACTAAGCCATCTCTCTACCCCAGCACAAGGTCTAATGTGGACACATTTTTCAATTTCTGTGGGGTATGTAAGTAGGGCAGCTGGATTCTGAGGTAACAGTATTTAACTCTTTGAGGAACCACCACATTGTTTTCCAAATCAGCAATTGCACACTGCTTCCCCTAAACATTCCAGTTTTTTCACTGCTTGCTAAGGCCTATATCTAATCTCTAAGAGTCCTGACCAGATAATTATGCTATGCTGCGTAGCTTAAGATGTGCACTATTGCCAGGCGTGGTGGTGCACGCCTTTAATCCTAGCACTCGGGAGGCAGAGGTAGGAGAGTTCAAGGCCACCCTGAAACTACATAGTGAATTCCAGGTTAGCCTGGGCTAGAGTGAGACCCTACCTCAAAAAAAAAAAAAAAAAGTGCACTACTGAGTGCTAAGCATCGCCTGCTCTGATATGTCTCAAATTCCTTAAATGCCTGAATGTTGGGCTGGCGGTATGGCGACAAGGAGAGCCTGCCTAGCATGTGCAAGGCCCTGGATTCCATCCCCAGCAAGGGGCGGGGGTGAAGCTTGACTGCTTGATGATCGTCTATTTTATAACTCTTACCTTAAGGAAACCTGATCTAGTAGTTACACCATGCAGTAGCAACTAATCCGTTATCCTAGCAATTACCCTCCATTCAAAAGCTTGTCTTCGCCAGGCGTAGTGGCACACACCTTTAATCCCAGCACTTGAGATGCAGAGGCAGGATTGCCATGAGTTCGAGGCCAGCCTGAGACTACATAGTGAAGTCTAGGTCAGCCTGAGCTAGAGCGAAACCCTACCTTGAAAATAAAAAAAGGAAGAAGGAGAAGGAGAAGGAGAAGGAGAAGGAGAAGGAGAAGGAGAAGGAGAAGGAGAAGGAGAAGGAGAAAGAAGAAGAAGAAGAAGAAGAAGAAGAAGAAGAAGGAAGGAGGAGGAGGAGGAGGAAGAAAGAAGAAAGAAGGAATTAGGAAGGAGAAGGAGGTGAAGAAAAACCAAACAAAAGCTTGTCTTCTATCCAAGTGATTGGCTGGCCAAGCAAAATGCAGCAAGGGGCAAGGGGCCTTTGCTGTCCTTGTAAATACAGTTTCACTGGAATGTAGCCATACCTGTTCATTTTACATAGTGCTGCAAAGCAGCACTGAGTTCGTAGGCCCACAAGGCCAAAAATATTTACTATTTGGACTGCTCCAGAACCCCAACCAGCTTTACAAGCTGCAAAGAAACCCACTGTCAAATGAATGACTGGTATGCAGTCTATGAAGTCACTCCTTTGGCTATGTGGTTCAGAATGGTCTCAACCTCAGGATACTCTTGCCTTTCCCTCCAAGGTAAAACACACCTGTAATCCCAGCCCTTGGGAGGTGGAGGCTGCAAGTTCTAGGCCAGTCTGGGCTACAGAGTAAGACCCTGTCTCTCAATAATCTTCGTTTTCCTAAAATCTCCACCAAGTTTCCAGAAAAACTGAACTCTTAGGTTTAAAGGCAATTTTTTACTATAGGACAATAGGCACAAAATTAAAGGAATAATCCTAGCTGAGCCTGGTGGCACAAGCCTATAATGCCTGCACCTTTAGGGGGTTAAGTTAGGAGAATCAGTTCAAGTTCTGCCTGGGCTATAGAATAAATTCAAGACCAGCTTGGGTAACTAAGTGAGACCGGTCTCAAAGTAAAAAATAAAGGCTGACTCGGGAGGCAGAGGTAGGAGGATCGCCAAGAGTTCAAGGCCACCCTGAGACTACGTAGTTAATTCCAGGTCAGCCTGGACCAGAGTGAGACCCTACCTTGAAAAACCAAAAATAAATAAATAAATAAATAAATAAATAAATAAATAAATAAATAAATAAAGGCTGGAGAGATGGCTTGGTGCTTAAGTCACTTGCCAGGTTCAATTCCCCAGGACCCATCTAAGTGGGATCCACAAGGTGGCACATGCGTCTCGAGTTCATTTGCAGCAGCTGGAGGCCCTGGCATGCCCAATTTCAAACACTGTCTCTTTCAAATAAGTAAATAAATAATTTTAAAAAAATAATAAAAAAATAAAAGCTTGGCTCTTGCCTAGCATACATGAGTTCTTGGGGTTAATCTCCAGGATGCAAAGTGACACAAGGATGCAATGCCACACTTGACCACAAGGGGGCACACGCATCTGGATTTCATTCGCAGCAGCTGAGAGGCTGCTGGTGCGCCCATCTCTATCTGTCTTCCTCTCCTTCTCTCTCTGTCTCTCTCTGTGTTTCTCTCTCCCCCCAAAAAAACTGAGACAGGACTGGAGGGATGGCTTAGCGGTTAAGGCGTTTGCCTGTGAAGCCAAAGGACCCTGGTTTGATTTCCCAGGACCCACATAAACCAGATGCACAAGGTGGCACATGCGTCTGGAGTTCGTTTGTGGTGGCTGGAGGCACTAGCATGTCCATTCTCTCACTCTCTCTCTGTCTGCCTCTTTCTCTCACTCTCTCAAATAAATAAATCATTTTTTAAAAAGTGTTGAGACAGAGCTGGGTGTGGTGGTGCACACCTTTAATCCACCACACTCGGGAGGCAGACATAGAAGGATCACCATGAGATCAAGGCCACCCTGAGACTACATGGTGAATTCCAGGTCAGCCTGGACCCTTTCCCCCTACTTTGGGGGGAAAAAAGTCAAGACAATTTTATACAATATTCTAACAAAAAGACAAGTAATTTCCACTTGCCTCAGACTGCATACTCAGCCATGTCGGGCCAAAAGGCAAGTGAACCTGGTAGACACTAGGTTTCCACAAGTCTCTTGTGGAAGACCCAGGAGCTCCCCAGGTAGAAAGGCAGGTTGGCAGTGGGCTGTTTGAAAGGTGGCCGCCTACCTGTGGCTTGACCAAGAGCAGGAAGTACTTAAAGCCTGGAGGTGGGGATAGTACCAAACATGGCCACATAGGTCACATACCACAGATGGCGGCCCTGGAGGATGGCTGAGGACCCAGAAAAGATCCTGCACTCCTGACAGTGGCAGCAAAAAGGCCAACCAAAAGCCCAGGAAGTAAGAGTGAGAGCTATAGACACTAACAAGCCAAAGTACATAGAATGGACACAGTGAGGGCTCCTGACATTTTAGCTGGGGTCACTCACTGAAGCCAGCCAGTAGAAAACTGATACCAGACCCTTCTGGCTGGTAAATAACTGGGACCCTGGTAGGTGGGCTGAGAAATAGAACTTAAGTTTGGCTTTGCCATTGAACAATAATTCATTCTAGATGCAAACAACCCAAATTCCCATCAATAGGTGAATGGATAAATAAAATATGATATATACAAATGGTGAAATGTCATTCAGCTTTTAAAAATAAGTGGGGCTAAAAGGAAGGGTATGACTCTTTACAATGCAACTGTCCAGACAGAAATTGGCCTCGATATCCATGACCTTGCAGTGCCTAGCAATACCTTCACAAGACCCTCAAAATAGAAAAAAATGACATCAAATTAAAAGAGAGACTAAAGGAGAGAGGGAGGGGATATGACGGAGAATGGAATTCTAAAGGGGAATAGGGGAGGGGAGGGAAATATCATGGTTTTTTGTATGTAAGTATATTAGTTGTCAATAATTTTTTTTTTTTTTTGGTTTTTGCGAGGTAGGGTCTCACTCTGGTCCAGGCTGACCTGGAATTAACTATGTAGTCTCAGGGTGGCCTCGAACTCTTGGCGATCCTCCTACCTCTGCCTCCCGAGTGCTGGGATTAAAGGCGTGCGCCACCACGCCCGGCAATTTTTTTTAAATAATAATAAGTGGGGCTAACCAGGCATGGTGGCGTACGCCTTTAATCCCAGCACTAGGGAGGGAGAGGTAAGAGGATCACCGTGAGTTCGAAGCTACCCTGAGACTACATAGTGAATTCCAGGTCAGCGTGAGCTAGGGTGAGCCCCTACCTCAAAAAAAACAACAAAAAAAGAGGTGAAGTTGAGGATGTAGCTCAAGTGGTAGGACATTTGCCTAGCATGCATGAGACCCTAGGTTGTATCCCCAGCACTCCCTATCTCCCCCCAAAGGATACTATGTCACATGCTACAACATAGAGAAACTTTGACATTATGCTAAATGGTATAATCCGGACACAAAAAGACAAACACTGCACAATTCAATTTATATCGGGTACCTACAGTAGTCAAAGGCAAAAGCACAGAGTAAAATGGTGGTTCCCAGAAGCTGGGAAGAGGAGGGAGGAACAGAGAGGAGAGTAGGGGTTGGATGGCCAGAGTTTCAGTCTGGGAGGTTAAAAACGTCTGAAGATAGGCAGTGGTGGTGATGGCTGTCCTAAAATGTGAATGTATTTAGTGCTATTCAATCTATACTACAACATAGTTCAGATACTTAATTTTATGTTAGAAATAATTCCTCAAGCTGGATGAGGTGGCACACGCCTTTAATCCCAGCACTGGTGAAGCAGAGGTAGGAGGATCAACGTAAGTTTTCAAGGCCACCCTGAGACTACACAGTGAATTCCAGGTCAGCCTGAGCTACAGTGAGATCCTACATTGAAAAACAAAACAAAACAAAACAAAATAAGAAATAATTCTTCAATAACTAAAAGAAAGAAAAGTATTTTGGACCCGTATAAGAATGATATGGGATGTTGGATGGAGAGATAGCTCAGTGATTAAGGACACTTGCTTGTAAAGCCCAACAGCCTGGGTTCAATTCCCAGGTGCACAAAGTGACACATGTATCTGGAGTATCTGGAGTTTGTTTGCAGCACCAAGAGGCCCTGGCATGCCCTATTCATTCCCTCCACCCTTTCTGCTTGCAAGTAAATAAAATTTTTTTTTTTTTAAAAAAGAAGAATGATATGGGCTAAAGTTTAAATTTGCGCCATTTGCCTTAACACTTTTTGTTTGTTTGCTTGTTTGGTTTTTCAAGGTAGGATCTCATGCTAGCCCAGGCTGACCTGGAATTCACTATGTAGTCTCAGGCTGGCCTCGAACTCTCAAGCAATCCTCCTACCTCTGCCTCCCCAGTGCTGGGATAAAAGGTGTGTGCCACCACGCCCGGCTCAGTCTTGAGCCTTTTTTTAAAAAAGAAAGAGAGTGTGTGTAGCTCATAGGACAATTTTCAGGTCAGTCCTCGCCTTTTACCTTGTTTTGAGGCAAGTTCTTCTGTTCACCACACCTGGCCTGAGACAATTTTTAGAGCAATGCTTCCTCAGGGTGACACATTAGCTGTGTCTGACTCAGCCATGACGAATGGGGTTTTCAGTCTCATTCCCACAAATGCTTGTATAACAAGTCCTGTGACACTATGGCAAACTGTTGCCATCTGAGTCTTGCACTTTCTCATCTGCAAAGATCCCTGAAGGTCTTCCTCTGCAAAAAACAACACCCATCTATCTCCCTCAACCACACCCCACCTACATTTTTCCAGCAAAAATATGTTTGTATTGTGGAGACAGAAGTAGTGCTATTTTCTTCACTGGCTTCATTGCCAAGAGAAAGTTTCTCCAGGATATTTGTGTGTGAGGAGGGAATGCAGTAAAGAAAGAAAAAGCTTTGCAAATCTCCACTCTATGCTTTTTTAAAAAAAAATTATTTATTTAGTTAGTTATTTTTACTTGAGACAGAGAGAGAGGGAGAAAGAGAGAATGAATGGGCGTGCCAGGGCCTCTAGCCATGGCAAACGAGCTCCAGACACATGCGCCACCTTGTGCATCTGGCTTACATGGGACCTGAAGAATCGAACCTGGGTCCTTAGGCTTTGCAGGCAAGTTCCTTAACCACTAAGCCATCACTCCAGTCCTCCATTCTATGCTTTGACTGTGGCTTCTAGTGTCCCATGCCTTCAGTACCTCATATGCATTACAGAATTATAAAAAGTGCCAGGTATGGTGGCATACATCTGTGATCCCAGCATTCCAGGAAGCTGAGGCAGGAGGATTGTGAGTTTAAGGCCACCCAGGGTTACATAGTAAGACCCTGTCTTAAACTAAAACCACAACTACAAAAATGGTACTCATGTTATTATAGCTGTGTGTCTGCAAGGTAAAGCCAGTGCGTGCATTGCATGCCAGTGGCAATACTGTAGACCCTTATAATCAAGGAGAAAGACTCACAAAGGCAAAGAATGTGAATTCTGCAGGGAACCAGATGCACAGTGCAGTGGGAGTGAAGGCCACTTTCAAGTATAGATGAAAAGGCTTTGTAAACAGAAAGCGGTCTTTAGTGCAGCTTGAAAGGAAAAGGGTAGGACTGGGGAGGACATTCCATGGAGGTCTTGATGTGAGGGAAGGGGTAGGCAGGAAGGAGAAGCGTGCCTGAGGGATGAGTCAGTGGGCAGAGTGCAAAGAGTGTAAGTGTGCAAGAGTGTGACGATAAGAGCGGAAAGTGAGAAGACTGGGAACTTGACCTTGAGTCAGAATGTGGATACAATTCTATTCTGTGGAGGGGGGGGTGGAAGAGAGAGGGTAGACAAAGACATAATACATGAACTTAAGGTGAAAGCTAATGCTTGCGGATGGTTAATCTTGTATGCACCAAAGAAATTCTTGTCATTTTACAAGGGCCAGGTGGGGTGGTTCAAACCTAGCACCAGGAGGCTAAGGCAAGAGGACTGCAAATTCAAGGATAACCTGGACTACATAATGAGGCCCTGTGGCAAAAGAGAGGTGGGAAGAGGAGAAGGAAAAATGCTAAAACAATGCCTACCCCTAAAAGTCTTTGCAGTGTTCTTTACAGAAGAAAACAGAGGGCTAAATGGATATAGGGCAGAGACAACTAAGGTAGGTAGGGACCTCAGGTGGAGGAGGGAAGGAGACTTAGCTTACCATCCATATTGATGGGAGATTATATTCTTAAGGAAAATGGAATACCCCAATGCACAAACATGAAAATGAAAGTGGGAGCCCGGCATGGCGGCACACACCTTTAATCCCAGCACTTGGGAGGCAGAGGTAGGAGGATTGCCATGTGTTTGAGGCCACCCTGAGAATACATAGTGAATTCCAGGTCAGCCTGGACTAGAGTGAGAGCCTACCTCAAAAAATAAAAAGAAAAGAAATAAAAAAGAAAGGGGAAAGGGCTGGAGAGATGGCTTAGTAGTTAAGGCACATGCCTGCGAAGCCTAAGGACCCCAATTCAATTCTCTAGGTCCCACGTAAGCCAGATGCTCAAGGGGCGCATGCATCTGGAGTTCATTTGCAGTAGCTGGAGGCCCTGGTGTGCCCATTCTCACTCTTCCTCTCTCTCTTTCCCTCTCTCTAATAAATAAACAAACAATAAAATCTTTAGAAAGAAAGAAAGAAGAAAGACCACCGAGCAGATTGGTGTTTTGTAAAATCATACTTCAAAGTATGAGTCACACTTGCAAGTTATCAGCTACAGCCATCTTCAGAACAGTTCACCTTCCAGAGAATTACCTAAGTGCATGACCAGGCCATGGTTTTAGTTAGATAGGACAATGGTGAAGTTGCCTCCTCAGCCAGCCTTAAGTCCTTTGCTCATTCTACTTGGGCTCAGATCCTGCAAAACAGAAACATGACTCATGGGAAATACCCTCAGCACTCTTCCTGGACAGAAGTGTACCTTCCATCCCATCAGTGAGAAAGAACAGAGAGTAACAATCCTTTCAGCCCTCCCTGAATGGTGGCTGTGTCACACTTGGCCCAAAGACACAGAAAGGCAGATGTGGCCTGAACAAAGTGACAGAGCCAGATAATGGATAGAGATCACTGAAATTCTTTTTTTTTTTTTAATTCATTTTATTTCTTTGAGGAAGAGAAGGAGTGAGGGAGGGAGAGAGAGAGAGAGAATTGGCACCCCAGGGCCTGTGGCCACTACAAAGAACCTTGTGCATCTGGCTTAAGTGAGTCCTGGGGAAATTGAACCTGGATCCTTAGACTTCACAAGCAAGCACCTTAACTGCTAAGCCATCTCTCCAGCTCTGAAATTCTTTTATTTCTTTTAAATATTTTTTTTATTTGTAAGCAGAGAGAGAGAGAGAGAGAAGAGAAATAGAGAGAATGGGAGCTCCAGGGCCTCTAGCTGTTGCAGATGAACTCCAGATGCATGTGTCACTTTATGTGGGTATGGGGGAATCAAACCTGGCTGGTCGGGCTTTGCAGGCAAGTGCCTTAACCACTGAGCCATCTCTCCAGCCCCAGGTCACTGAAATTCTTATGAGAGCTTGGTGATGAGTTCAGGTAGAGCAGCAGGGAGTATGTAGCCACCAAAACATGGAGGGAGGTGTCCTTCCCTCGATGAGCCTTAGCCTCTGGAGGTAAGCACAAGGTCCAGGGCTGTCCACACAACCATTAGAGAGCACAAGGAGCAGGTAGCTCCTTTACTGTGAGAATTGTGTATGGGTGGATCTTTCACCAGACAGGTGGGCAATCTTAGCACCCAGGCCAGCTGGACAGGGAACCAGACAGACATGCATTCCGTGACAGGACTGATGGCTTTCACGGTGATTGGGAATATAAAGCCCAGTGCTATGGGCCTGCTCTCCAGATGGGGTGAACGTCTGAGGACCAGGGCATCTGACAATTCCCTAACCATCAGTCTACACTGCCTCAGAGGCAGCTCCTAAAGAGCGAGTGACATCTGCTTAGAGCTGTCAGTAGAGGGCACTGCAGGGACACTGAGGGAATACTGGTTTCCTTTCCTTGTCCAGGCATGCTTTCCTCTCTGCCTGCCCTGTGGGACATGCAATCCTAGCCACACTGCCTTCCTAGCAAGTTTCACTGGTGCCACTGTGGGCAGCTTCCCAGCGATTTTTTTCAGGAACAATCCTCAGGTGGCTTCCCATTGAGTCCCATGGCCACCTCAGCCAGCTTACTTGTGAGCTTCATGGGCTCCCCAGGGGATAGCTTCCTTCTTACCAGCAGCCTTACCAGTGGCCTTCACTGAATCCCCCTGTTTGAGGACAACACATGGACATGGACACACACACACACACCATCAAGATGTGCATCTAAGCTTCAGAGGGCTGGGGAGGAAGTCTACAGACTTCTTATTTTCCTAGGTCTTCCAGCTCTGTCCTGGAGGTACTTAATGCCTGCTCC
This sequence comes from Orientallactaga sibirica, assembly GCA_036365145.1. Lineage (NCBI taxonomy): Eukaryota > Metazoa > Chordata > Mammalia > Rodentia > Dipodidae > Orientallactaga > Orientallactaga sibirica. Next base: position 6,357,512 of record JAEOAD010000982.1, read on the forward strand.
TCTCCACTCTGTTCTTGTTTAGAGTTCTTTTTAACTATAGTAGTTACCAATTAATAATGAATCAAAACAAACAATAACCTGATGCCAATGACAACCTACAATATTCAAACAAGTCTGCCTCAGCATCCTGAGTAACTGAGACTACAGGCTGGAGAAATTTCTTCATCAAGAGCTATGGAGTGACTACATTTTGTTTTGCAAAGCTTACGATCTCTATGGCAACTGCTCAAGTTTGCTTTTACAGAGAAATAAGACAATAAGCAACTGAGCCAATTTGCTAAATCCTGATTTACATTAAGCATTCCTGGTTTCAATTACTGTGTGGTTTCTGGCTGGCTGGCTATACTAGTTAAATTGGTAAATTCTGTAAAAACTGTAGTAAAAGCTCATTGTCTAAGTCAGGTGTGGTGGGGTTGGGGTAATGGCTCAGTGGATAAAGCACTTGCCACACAAGTATGAGAAACTGGGTTCAGATCCCCAGCATACATGTAAGTGCTGGGCCAGCACTGCAGACCACCTGTATCTTGGTGCTTGTGAAGTGGAGACAGGATTCCCAGAACAGGCTGGCTGGCTACACTAGTTAAATTGGTAAATTCTGGGTTCAAGTGAGAGCTCCTGCCTCAGTAAGTAAGGTGGACAGTGAGGAAGACGCCCAACATCAGTCAACCTCTGGCCTCCACACACATGTGCACACATACCTGCACATACATGAGCCCCACACACAACATGCATACACACCACAAAAATAGAAAAGAAAATTTAAATCAGGTGTGGTGGTACACAGTTATGATCTCAGCCACTTAAGAGGCTGAGGCAGAAGAACTACAAGCTCCAAGTAAGCTTGAGCTACATACTGAGACCTAGTGTCAAAAACAAGGACTAGAGCTGGAGAGATGGCTTAGCGGTTAAGCACTTGCCTGTGAAGCCTAAGGACCCCGGTTTGAGGCTTGATTCCCCAGGACCCATGTAAGACAGATGCACAAGGTGGTGCATGTATCTGGAGTTTGTTTGTGGTGGCTGGAGGCCCTGGTGCGCCCATTCTCCCCCCCTCAAATAAATAAATTAATTAATTAAAATAAAATTTAAAAAAAGGGCTAAAGAGATGTCTCAGTGGTTAAGGCATATATGCCTGCAAAGCCTCAGGACCTGAGTTTGATTCCCCAGTACCCATGTAAAGCCAGATGCACAGGGTGGTGTTTGTGATTGATATTTGTTTCAGTGGCTCTTGCAAATGAATAAATAAATAAATAACAAGGGCATGGAAGATGCTCAGCAGTTAAAGTTCTTGCTTGCAAAGCCTTCCAGCTCAGGTTCAATTCACAGAGTAAGAGACCCTGGCATGTGCATGCAAATGCAAATAAATATATTAATTTTTTAAAAAACGCATACTAGGTCAGCCAGGCAGGCATGGTGATATATACCTGTAATATTAACACCGGGGAAGTAGAGGCAAGATGATCAGAGTTCAATGTTAAAAACCAGAAAGGGAAAAGGAAAGAAAAAGAAAAGACCCTTGCAAATCTGGGAAGATTTGATGAGATAAACATGAAAATATGTTGCAAACTAGAAAGTACTATCCAAGCATACTCACAAATCACTATTATTGTTACAATCTGTTCCTGTCAGAACTGCAACTGGAAGCAGGCATGGTGGCACATGCCTGGAATTTGAGCACTTGGGAGTTCAAGTTCATCCTCAGAGAGTTCCAGACCAGCCTAGGCTACCTGAGACTCTGTCTCAGTAAGCCAAAAATTAAAAAAAAAAATAAACTGGGACTAGAACACAGCTTAGGCTGTCCCACTCTCAAGTTCAGTGACAGCTTACCAGTTCTTGATGTAAACATAAGGAAGCAGGCAGTGTAGTGGAAAGGGAGATCTCCAAGCTACTTAGGCAGAATGCTTTCTAAACCCTTGAATGTGAGAATGTTTGAGGGAAAACTCCCAAAGTTCAGTTATCCTATATGTTCTTAGCGTTTGAACATAATAACAAGTTTCTTTACCCTCTTTATAGCTAACATAGATTATCAGAAACGGAAAGTTGCAATTTATAAGTGGGGCAACTTTCAAAAGTTTAGCCTAAGTGGATTATGTGGAACTCGGGCCAATTTCCCCCATGAATTAAAGGTAGTTAATGGCTGGGGTACAGCATAGCTAAGAAACAGGATACTTGTGTATTACAGATAAAACCCTGAGTTCCATACCCAGTGCTATAAGAAAACAAGGAGGTCTGACATATACATAGGGATACTTTGTATGATCTCGCTAGACATGGTGGCACCTACCTATAATAGTAACACTCTGGAAGCTGAGACAAGAGGCCTCTGAGCTAGAGGCCTATGGGATACATACCAACCAAGTTCAAGGCCAACCTAAGCTACACAGTAAAACCCTGTCAAAGAACAAAAAGAAAGGAGGGAGGGAAGAAAGTCTCTAACCTATCAGGTGAAGACACAATTATCTATTGAAAATATATCACAATAGGGCTGGAGAGATGGCTTAGCGGTTAAAGCGTTTGCCTGGGAAGCCTAAGGATCCAGGTTTGATTCTCCAGGTCCCACGTAAGCCAGATGCACAAGGCAGCACATGCGTTTGGAGTTCGTTTGCAGTAGCTAGAGGCCCTGGAGCACCCACCCATTCTCTCTCTCTCTAATAAATAAATAAATCATTTTTTATAAATCTTTATTTATTTATTTATTTATTTATTTATTTATTTATTTATTGGTTTTGCAAGGTAGGGTCTCACTCTGGTCCAGGCTGACCTGGAATTAACTATGTAGTCTCAGGGTGGCCTCGAACTCTTGGCGATCCTCCTACCTCTGCCTCCCGAGTGCTGGGATTAAAGGCGTGCGCCACCACACCCGGCTTTAAATAAATCATTTTTTAAAAAAAGAAAGAAAAGATGTCACAATAAAATGCCACATGTATATGTTTGTTTGTTTGTTTGTTTGTTTTTTTTTGAGGTAGGGTCTCGTTCTAGCCCAGGCTAACCTGGAATTCACTATGTAGTCTCCGGCTGGCCTGGAACTCATGGTGATCCTCCTACCTCTGCCTCCCCAGGGCTGGGATTAAAGGAGTGTGCCACCACACCTGGCCACAAGTATATCTTGATTGTCAACTTGTTTGGAATTAGAAAACTAAGAGACAAATCTCTGGGCAGGTCTGTGAGGGTATTTCCAGGAAGGATGAGACTCTCTTCTAGAATGGGCAGCACCTTCCATGATCAGCCCAGATATAAAGAGGTCCTAGGAAGAAGCACCGGCCGCCCACCCACCCTTCTCACTGCTGAGTGTGTCTATTCTATTGCTGCCGCTGCCGCCACCTCCTCAGACTCCAGGCATCTTTGGCCTAACATCATGGACTGAAGGTCAGCACCAGGAATGCCACTGCATTTAAAACACATGAGTTTATGGGGGCCATCTGATTCAAGCCACTACACACCATGTATTTTCAATCAAGTAAGGAACATGAAAGGAATGCACGCACATCTCCCCAGCTGGCCCTCTGAAGTAGAGGATGTACACAAGTCAGGACAATTGTGTTTTCAAGGGTCTCTGTCCATCAGCTGATGCTGGAAATGATAGCACATGTCTTTAATCCCAGCACTGGGGGCGGGGAGGGGGCGACTGAGGTAGGAGGATAACCATGAGTTCGAGGTCAGCCTGAACTAGAGAGTCAGTTCCAGGCCAGCCTGAGATAGAATGAGACCCTATCTGGTGGGTGGGGGAGGATGCTGCCAAGGATTAAAGAGGTATAGCAGCCACTCATATGTGACAGGTGATGCTGCAATCACATGAATCAATGGAAGATACAGAGATACCTGAAGGCTCCAGCCTTCTCCATAGACCCCCTGCTCCACATCTTCCAGTAGGACAACAACCATTAGCAATCCCAAGCCCACCAGGAGATGACGTCTGGAACCCATGGAGGGCAGTGACCGGGAGAATATACCTTTCCAAGGCAGGATAGGTGGGCTTCTCAAATGTATTGGTTGGGGACAAACCTGCCCATGACTTTCCCATTGGTCTGTGACCCCCCCCCTTCTAGTCACATCAGTTCGTAGTGCTTTTCAGAGCTCCCTGATGCAGGACACTCACAGAACCTCTGCTCTCTGGCTGAACCCAGTCAGAAAGAGGATCCTATCCTGAGTGCCCAGCTCCATGCAGCCAAAGAAAATGCAACTTCAGAACAGATGCAGAGAATGCCATGGCCACAAGGGCAGAAACACCAGCAATTTTCTCCTCTGTTACAAAAAACCATTAATAGTAACAAACAAACATTTTTGAGATTTTTAATTTTTTTTTATTTGAGAGAGAGAGAGAGAAGGAGAGAGAAAGAGGCAGATAGAGAATGGGCACATTAGGACCTCCAGCCACTACAAACGAACTCCAGATACATGTGGCCCCTTGTGCATCTGGCTTACGTAGGTCCTGGGGAGTTGAACCTGAGTCCTTTGGCTTTGCCATCTCTCCAGTCCCATTTTTGAGTTTTAAAAAATATTTTATTTATTTGAGAGTGAGAAAGAGACAGACAGACAAGAGAATGGGCGAACCAGGGCCTCTAGCCATTGCAAACAAACTCCAGATGCATGTGCCATCTTGTGCATCTGGCTTTATGTGGGTACAGTGGAATTGAACTTGGGTCCTTGCAGGCAAGTCCCTTAACTGCTGAGCCATCTCTCCAGCCCCCAAACACATTTGTACATATACATCCTGATGTATAATCACAATGGGGAAGCATCAGATAACTCTGGGTGGGGGGGGGGTATGTGTACTTTCCATCACTATGACCAAATACCTGGAATAATCAACTTAAAAGAGGAAATGTTTGTTGTGGTTTATGGTCACTTGACCAGGATGCCTCTGGAGGAAGAAACCTGTTCACCTCAAGGTAGTCAGGAGGTGAAAGAGAACGAAGACCCCAGGGTCCCCAATATGGCTGAACTTCCTCTCACTAGGCCCCACCTAGAGAATCCATACCTCACAAAGCACTACATAGTGGTGACCAAGTAAGATATGGACATTTGGGGGACCTTTAAGATTGAAACCATAGCACTGTTCTGGAGAAAATATGTTCTCCAAAAGACTCAGAAGGTTTCTGCCAGCACTGCCTATAATAATTAAATGGGTATTTTACCCAAATATCCATTGAGTAAAATTTGGATAGCCAAATAATAGACTTTAAACCAAGCTTCTTAACCTCAGAATTCCTGGTATTGGTGGCCAGGCCTTTCTTGGTTGGGGGCAGGGAGGCTGTCCTGTACTTTGCAGGTGGTTTAGCAGCATCTCTAACCTCATCCCACTAGATGCTAGTATCCTCACTCCCCTCGTGCCCTGCCCCTGAGTTGTGCCAACAACAAATGTCTCCAGACATTGCCATATGCCCCCTGGGGGACCCAATTACCTCTAGTGGAGAACCACTATACTAGAAGGACAACCTATTAGACATCTCCAGAACAGCTCATATACAACAGAAAACCAAAACCAAAGTCACTTCCCAAGTCACATTTTAACCTCCTGCCCCACGGGCACTGCCTACTCACCATGGCAGGAAGCAGGCAGCTACCTGAACGACACAGATCGACTTCCTTCTGGTCTGTGACAGAATGCAAGATACCAGTTTTGGCCAGGCCAGGTGGGGCCATTACATTTTACATCATCCTACCATTTCCATACAGAACAGGCCTTGGTGTTCTGGACACCATCTATCCTGCCCAAACATCACATACCACAACTACGAACACTGTGTCCTGCCTCCCCACAGAAAAGTGACCTACAGAGCCTGATACTGGCCCTCCTATGGACTTACTATCCATCCGGATCATTGATATGCACACATTCTGCTTGGCTCACCCATATTCAGCACAAAGGATCCCAGTTCTTCTCATGTACTAAAAGACTTGGTTCCAGGGCTGGAGGGAAGGCTTAGAGATTAAGGTGTGTGGTAATTTGAATATATGGCCTCCAATATATTCAGTGTTTTATTAGTTCTGCTGCTCAGGCTCAAAGAGTTTGATCAAGGTTAAATTTGTAATAGACTGATGTGCTTGGCTAAAGGTATTTGTCTGAGAGATTTAAGATTTTCAGTTGGAAAACCTCAAGCAAGTTAAAATTAGAGGCACTGAGACTGGTTTTAGGTTACTGGAGCTGCTATTGTCAACACATTAGCAATCTTAAGGAAGGTGGCCCAACTGCTTTACATTAAAACAACGGAGAAGATGCCTGAGGAAAGACTGTTAGAAATGCAAACTCTTTTGGAAAGAGTTGACTGGAGGTCTGGAGAGATGGCTTAGTGGTTAAGGCACATGCCTGTGAAGCCTAAGGACCCTGGTTCGATTCTCCAGGTCCCACGTAAGCCAGATGCACGTAGTGGAGCATGCGTCTAGAGTTTGTTTGCAGTGGCTGGAGGCCCTGGTGCACCTATTCTCTCTCACTCTGTCTCTCTCTCTCTCTCCGTCTCTAATAAATAAATTCTTTAAAAATTAAAATATTTTAAAAAAAAGAGTTGACTGGAGAAGGAACCTGCTTTTCAAGGTTATGATTTATTTCATCCCTGAATTAAGATATGGCTGTGTCCTGCATGCACACCTGATATTAATTTTGGAAGCATAAAAAATGCATGGAATGGTCATGAATTGCACAAGGTTCCAGGAGCTGCTGCTGAAATGCAGAATGAAGCAGGGAGTGATGCCCTGACAGGCTGAAGTGCCTTTGGAAGGTGGACCGTGGTTTACATGGAGACCTGAAGAAGTTTTGGATATACCAGGACTATGGAAGGGCTACCATGCACTGCACTGTTGACCTGGGGTGGAAGTGTTCCCTGGATACTCTGCCCAGCTGGAGGGGGGAAACTGGAAAACCTGGAGACTGTCAGTCTCTGGTTATATTGAACTTGAACTGCAGAAGTTTGATGACTGCTGATGGTGGTTGAGTTTGCATTGTTCTAGTCTCTCCTTGCTATGCCTTATACCAGTTAAAAATGTTTACTCTGTGCCTTTACATGTTGAAAGTATTTAACTTGTTTGATTTTACAGGACTCACTATCTTAAGTTGGTCAAGACTGTGAGAACCTTTGAAATTGGACTGAATACAATTTACAATGTGTGAAAGTTATAAATCTATTGGGGGCCAGGGGCGGAATGTGGTAGTTTGAATATATGGCCCCCAATATATTCAGTGTTTTATTAGTTTGTTGTTTACATCTACATCCACCTGGCTAGAGGCAATGTCACTGGGTAGATCTTAAGGTGTGGTGGTGGGTTTGAGATTTCAATCTAAAGATATGTAAAGTGTGCCTAGCTCGAGTTCCTGAGGTGTGTTGTGCTGTGCTGTGTGGCTTTTGGCTTGTGATTTTTTTCTGTCTGTGTTTGGCCCTGTGAAGACAAGCCAGCTTCTTCTGCCATTATGGAACTTCCCCTGGATCTGTAAGCTTCAATAAATATCCTTTCCTCCATAACCATGCCTGGTCTGGAAGTTCATCTCAGCAAACCTAAAGGAGTCTGCTACAAGGTGCTTGCCTGCAAAACCAAAGAACCCAGATTCAATTCCCCAGGACCCATGTAAGCCAAATGCACAAGGTGGCACATGTGTCTGGAGTTCATTTGCAGTGGCTGGAGTCCCTGGAGCACCCATTCTCTGTTTCTCTGTGTCTGTCTCTCTCTTAAATAAATAAAAATAAAAATACTTGGTCCCACCTGGTGGCGCAATTGAGAGAGGACTAGATAGTGAAGGCTCAGACCTAACAACTAATTAATCCATTGGTATTCATAATTTGATGACATTACTGAAAGGTGGAGCTTAGTTGGAGGAGGGGTATCTTATCTACAGTCCTTTGCCCCTCTCTGCTTCCTGATCACCACGAGGTAAGCAACTCTGCTCCACTACACTCTTCCACCATGATGTTCTGCCTCACTACATGCTCAGAAACATAGGAGCCCACTGACCACATAGTGTAGCCTCTGAAACTGTGAGCCAAAATAGATCTTTCCTCCATTAAGTTGTCTTTAATCTTTGTCACACCAATGAAAAGTCAGCACAGTTAACATCTAAGGATAAAAGCCAAGCTCCTTGCTTCTTTCCCCTCCTTATATAGATGTCCCTCGGGGTGCAGTAAGTGACAGTTCTGGAAAAGGCTGAGCAAAGAGCAAAAGAACCAGTAAAAGCTGGGCATGGTGGCACATTCCTTTAATCCCAGCACTCAGGAGGCAGAGGTAGGAATACTGCCTTGAGTTCAAGGCCACCCTGAGACTACATAGTGAGTTCCAGGTCAGCCTGGGCTAGTGGGAGACCCCCCCGCAAAAAAAAAAACCAGTAAAGATGAGCAAAGTTCCTATCCACAGCCTAGCAGCTAGCTTTCATCTCAGAACTATGGGAGGAAAAATGAAAAAAGCAGAAGAAAAAAAAAAACGGGCTGGAAAGATGGTTCAGTGGTTATAAAGACACTTGCTTGTTAAGCCTGACAGTCCAGGTTTGATTTCCTCAGTACCCACATAAAGCCAGATGCAAAGTGGTGTGTATATCTGAAGTTTCTTTGTAGCAACAAGAGACCCTGCACACCCATACTTTTCCTTTGTTTCTTTCTTTCTGTCCCCGACTCTCTCACAAAAAAAAAAAAAAAAAAAAAAAAACCCTTTTAAACCTATCATAGCACTTTCAAGTGGATTTTTTAAAAATATTTTTTTTATTTATTTGCAAGGAGGGAGAGGGAGGGAGAGAACTGGCATGCCAGGGCCTCTAGCCACTGCAAATGAACATGATGCATGAGCTACTTTGTGCACCTGTCTTTATGTGAGTACTGGGGAATCAACCCCAGGTTGTTAAGACTTTGCAAGCAAGCGCCTTTACCTCTGAGCCATATCTCCAGCCCTCAAGGGAGTTTTATAAGTAAGTATACAGATCCCCCAAGCAGGCTTACTGCCAATATGGGAATACAGATCTGCATTGCTCCTAGGCCATTCTCACAGACCTTTGAGGAAAAGAGTAGCAGGGTCACTTAAGCGCCTGCTTAAACTGAGATGACCAGAATTACTTAAGTCTGCAGTTTTCAAAGCACAAAGGCAATCTGGAAGAAGAGATATGCAATCAAGAGACAGGAAGCAGAACTGCTGGAGGTTAGAACACAGAGTCCCAGCACAAGCCTGTTTATTTTTAATGGAAATTCCCATCTTACAGCTGCTTCAAAGGGACCAGTTGCTTTCAGACAGTCAAATGCTGTGGTTGTGCATGTGAGAGGGATGGAGGGAGAGAGGTCTGGGTGGTGGTGACATTCCTTTCCCAGGCTGTAAACTCAGACACTTCCCTCCAAGCCTTCATCTTTCCTTTGAGTGCAATATAGTGCTTTCAATCATCACAAGGCCTATCTTTCCTTGGGAGAGCCTCTTTTCAGTGACATCATTGTCAAAAACCAGCAACTAGGGGAAAAAGATAGCTGTGGGTTGGACATGCAAGTGTTTATGAGTCAGGAAAAGGGCTGACCAAGTGTGGAGCACAGAGTACAAAACACAGACAGACCCCAGGTAGTGGGCCCCATGGGCAATGTCAGGTCCTTTCTCCCAAGGTATAGTCACCCCCCAGGGCCATAGATAAATAACTGTACATGTGCCCAGCTAATAATCTGGATTGGTAGGGGGTGGGGGCAGTCAGCTCCTTCTGTCCTCCAATATTGACATTCCCTTTGCTTTTCAAAATAGGTGAAATGAATCATGATGCCACCCCCCAAAAAAGGTCAATGGCCACACATGCCTGTCATTCCAACACTCAGCAGTTGATGCAGGAGGACCACAAGTTCAAGGCTGGCCAGGAGTACATGGTGAGCCCCTATCTGGAAAGAAAAAAATAAGGACTGGGTTTATACCTCAATGGCAAAGGGTTTACCTGACATTCACAAGATTACTAGGTTCAATCCTAGCACTGGAAAAAAAAAGTAAAAAGAAACTAAATCATGTCCAAGGGTCACATGCCAACAGCTGGCATCTTCTGGCTAATTCACATCTTATTCTCGGGGCTGAAGAGATAAGTCAGTGGTTAAGGTGCTTGCCCACACCCTACTCTCAAATATAAATGACCACTTCTATGATGCTGTACTTTGAGAAAAACAAAACAATTATTGCCATCTTTTTATTCCCCCCAAGATAGGGTTTCACTCTAGCCCAGGTTGACCTGGAATTGATTATGTAGTCTCAGGGTAGCCTGGAACTCACTGCAATCCTACCTCTACCTCCCTGGTGCTGGGATTAAAGGTGTGTGCCACCACACCCAGCTTAACGATTGCCATCTTTATCAGCAACACCTGTGACTGCTCACAAGAGCATCTCAAGATTGGTACCATTGACACTCCCCCTTACAAGAGGGGGTGGGTCATGAGACCCTCACCTGAGACTTCAGCTGCCCTGTGCCAGCTGTATGCAGTGATGCATGAGGTCTTGCGGTCTCAGAGGGGAGACACAGTGAGGTGGGGATAGAGTTAGGGTGACTGGACCCCTTAAGGTGAAAAGTGCAGGCTGAGTTCTTATCTTTTGCCTAGTTCCCTAGAGACACAATCAATCAGGACCCCTTCTGGGAGGCAGGTCTTTCATAGGATTTAAACACGTGGTTGGTCAAGTTCAGCCAGAGCTAATCTCTACCTGAGACAGCCCTAGCCCTAACCAACCAGCTGGCCCTCTGGTTCACCTGGGCCAAAAGACAGCCGACCACCCTAAGGTTATAAATACTTTTGCAAGGGGAGGGCAGGCGCTGGCTCTCTGATCACTTGGGAACTTCCAGCTGTGGGTTTTTCCCTTGGCTGGGCCTGGGTTGGCTTGGCCCCCTAGCCCTCACTCTCCGCATGGGTTCTTTATCCCCTGCAGCTCCCCACATGGCAGGAACTCCTTGAACTTTCTTTTCTCTATTCTTTCCACGCTTCCCCCCCCACCAGATCCGTATCTGGTCACATGGACTCCTGGGCCCCACGTGGTGTACTTCTCTTCTCCCCACTTTATCTCCCCTTACCTCCCAGCCTTCCCCGTTCTGCACTCCTTTGTAAAATCTGAATAAAATGTGGTATTTAAAAAATCATTCTCTTGAATCTGGAATTGCCAATTCTTTGGTTTGCAGATATGAAGTCAGGGCTTGGGGTTCCAAGAAGCACCCGGTTACAAGAGCACATAGAAGGTAGCAGGTCAAGGGCCTGGGGCCTGCATCTCTGCAGCCTTGGGGAGGTCTTTGCATGCATGCTGGATGAGACTTTTAAGTGCCACGACTGTCTTCACACTCCTGTAAGTAACCCCTCGCCCATGTTCTGTAAGCAAGCCTCATAAACTCATTGATTGGCCAGGCTGAACTTTAGTGGAGTCATCCCTCACTCTATTGTGGGTGCCCTGCGTGTAAGGAGCAAGAGTTTATTGGCATCTCTCCAGAAACGCTCACACACTACTGCTTTTGTGTCAGCACCTGTGCAGGAAACCTGCACCCCAGGGTGCTCAAGGCCCTTCTCTATAAAATGGTATAGAATTAGCATACAAAGTGCACCCCATTTTTCCTTGGCATTTTCTCTCTCCTGTACTTGCCATACCACCATCATACCCCTCCAAAGTTCCTGGGGGCTTGATTCAAGTCCCAGGTTCCTGAGATCTTTAATTGCAGCTCTTGGAAGTTGGCCCTCTCCTCTCATCACTAACATCAAATACTCCATGGTGGTGGCCATCCCTGCCCCCCACTCCAGTGTCTGCAGAGAGGCTACAGCCTGAAGGCTTCAGAGCAGAGTCTTTGTTTTTGCAATCAAAGAATAGGGGATGTCTGGGGCCACCCCTTCCCTTTGCTCTGGCCTTGAACAAAGACAGGATGCCTGTGGACCCAGCAGCTAGTGTGCAATGGAGGAGAAAGACTTGAAGGGCCATAGGCTCAGGTGTGGCAGAGCACAGGCCAGGATGCAACCATGGGGTAAGGCAGAAGCAGGGATTCCAACAAACCCTCTGGTCCAGGATTCCTAGTATCTGCCCGAGGGGCTGGGATTAAAAGCAGAACAGCTCTTCCCCCCAAAGACTGATGTTTTGAATAGTTCCAAACTTTTTTCTTTTCAGGGGGAGACCCCCACCCCCAGTCTCATTCTTAAGGCCCAGGCTGGCCTTAAACTCAAGATCCTCCTGCCTTGGCCTCCCAAGTGGATTTTGGGCATGTGCCATACCCAGCTTGGTTCATTAATTCTTTGGAAAGCCAAATGTTTTAATGTTTACAAGTTTTCTTTCTTTATTGGAGGAGGGGTGCACCAGGCCAGGACCTCTAGCCACTGCAAAACTCCAGATACATGTGCCACCTTGTGCTTATGTAAGTTCTGGGGACTCGAACCTGTGTCCTTACGCTTTGCAGGCAAGTGTTTTAATGGCTAAGCAATCTCTCCAGCCCAGTGTTGATAATTTTTCAATTCTAAAACACCAATGAGAATAGTTCTACATGCTAAAACTTGATTTACTTTTGTAATTAGAACTTCTAAGGGATAGTTAGGCATGGTAACACACGCCTTTAATCAGGAGGCAGAGGTAGGTGGATCGCAGTGAGTTCAAGTCCATCCAGGGACTACATAGTGAATTCCAGGTGAGCTAGAGTGAGACCCTACCTCAACACCACCACCCCCTCCCCCGCGGCCAAAAAAAAGGAACTACTAAGGGATTTTTAAAAGCAGAGAAAAACAGTATCTTGCAGCCGGCTGTGTTTATGTTCTTTAAGACATATGGGACTGACAGTGTAGTGTAGCCTAGTGGTACACTATGTGCTTAGTATACTTAGTATACTTAAGGCCATGGGGGTTTCCCCACCATAACTTCCCTCTCCTACTGCAAACAAAAGGCCTTTAATCCCAGCACTCAGGAAATTGAGGTATGAGAATCAACTTGAGTTTGAGGCCAGCCTGGGACTACAGACTTCCAGGTTAGCCTGGGCTAGCTAGAGTGAAATACTATCTCAGGACAAAACAAAAAAATAGAGGCAAAAAAAAAAGTGTGGGGCTGGAGAGATGGCTTAGTGGTTAAGGCGTTTGCCTGCAAAGCCAAAGGACCCCGGTTTGATTCTCCAGGACCCACATAAGCCAGATGCACAAGGGGGTGCATGCATCTGGAGTTCGTTTGCAGTGGCTGGAGGCCCTGTTGCACCCATTCTCTCCCTGCTCCCCACCCCACCCCCGCCTCTTTCTGTCTCTCAAATAAATAAATAAATAAATAAAAATATTATTTAAAAAAAGTGGGGGGCTGGTTCTGAAACAGGAATTTTGGGGTTCCTTGCCAATACACTAATATGCCAACACACCACTAAATTTAGGGTACCACAGATTCTTCTGAATTTAAAGTAAAATCCATAGACCAGAGGGTAAGGTTTAGAGAGACTTTATTAGATTGAGGAGGAAGTACAGAGAGCTCTTGCCATGTGGGAGGAAGGAGGGGGTAGAGAGCCCATGTGGGAGTAAAGGTGTATGTGGGGGGGTCTCCCCTAGTCTCAGTCTCAGCCCAAGGGAGGTTTACCAGAACCTGGAAGTTCAGAAGAGACCGAGCCAGGGGGACTGCCAGCTGAGAAGGATCTATATATTGCCTTATTGCCGTGGGCCTTACCTTCAGGCTCAGGTGAGCCAGACTGAGGGGCTGCTTGGTCTGGGCTAGATGCTGGCTCAAGAAGAGACCAGTGATGAAGCCAAGTTTTGGGGCTGAGCTTAACCAACCACAGTGTGAAGATCAGATTTAAGTTCTAAGAAAGGGGGAACTCCCTCCCAGGAGGGGCTCAGGTTGTTTATGGAAAAATAGATCTAGGAAACTCTTCTAGTCAAGAGATAATGAGAGGAGACATCCTTGTCTGATGCCTGCTAAAGTGAAGATTGCAAGGACAGACTTAAGGACAGTTCTGCTTTTTACATTCAAGACCCAGTCACCCTAAACTACGTAACAAAGCTGCCTGACTCCCTCTTAGTCAAGACCCCCTGTGGATACCAAGGTCTGAGGATCCTCAAGTCTTTTATAATATGGTGTAGTGTTTATACACAACATGCATTTCTTCCCATGTAGTAAAACATCTCTGGATCACCAATAATACCCTATACAACGTCAATGGCATGCACACAATTGTTACACTATATTGTTTAAGGACTAATGACAAAAAGAAAAATATGTACATGTTCAACACAAACATCATTTGTGTGTGTGTGTGTGTGTGTGTGTGACAGGAACATTGGGGAACTGGTCACACTGAGAGGAAGTCAGGTAGCTTTGTTCACTATCTCTGGCTCACCTGAGTGGGAAGGTAGAGCGTGCAAGAGGACAAAGTTCTTTTTCTTGGCTGACCTAGTAGAGGGGAGACCTTCCACATGGCAAGAGGTCTTTGTACTTTTTTTGGGGAGGGTTCAAGGTAGGGTCTCACTCTAGCCCAGGTTGACCTGGAATTCACTATGTCATCTCAGGGTGGCCTTGAACTCATGGCGATCCTCCTACCTCTGCCTCCCAAGTGCTGGGATTGAAGGCGTGCGCCACCACGCCCGGCTTTGTATGTTCTTTTCTGTCCTCTCCAGTTTTTCCAGGCCCACCATGTGGGCCCTCAAGCCACGTGTGTGTATTCATTTTCCTTCCCTTGGTCCTGTACTTCCCTAAATAAATATAACTTTATAATTATCCTTCTCAGTTTGGTTTGCCCAATCTTTGGCTAAATGCAAATGCGAATCCAGGGTTTGGAGTTCAAGGACTCACTCTCCTGAACCCCTAACACCGTTTCAGCACAATGTGTGATGTAGGTAAACAAAAGTACACAGGACTCTGATGCTTGCAATGTGCCTAGCACAATGTGATGCATGGTGTAAGCATGGCCATGGCATGCATGAATGATCTGTGAAGATGTCAACAGAAATACAGCTGCACTCTGGACAAGACGTGATGATGTCAGCATGCCAGCAGCTGAAGTGGGGAGGGGGGAAGCAAACAAACGGACACACCCATGCCCACAGCTGCCATTGGTTACATGGACAAACAGACCATCCAAATTAGCAATAAAAACAGCCCCTTGAGGCCATTGGAAAGGGACCCAGTAAGCCAGTGATGGCCCTGGTCTGACTCCATGGGACGTTGATCTTGGACTTCGTGCCACTGGCCAAGCGTTAAGAAAGGTATTGCCTGGACTCTGGCTACTCATCTGATCCCCATGACTTCGGCAGTCAGGAACCAGACTCTGGGACACTGGGGAGACTGCCTTGGCAGCTCTCCTAATCCAACTCTGAACTCTTGGACTGGGCGGAGCAGCCATCTGTGTGGCCACCCCAAGGGGGGGCAGTACCCCTCCCCTCCAAGGCCTAGCTAAGGCGGAAACTGCAGGAAGAGCTCCACGTGCGGTTGCCAACTTAGAATGTCATTAGCATAGTTGTTGGGTGTGAAATGCTCAATAAATTGTGTGATTGATAAAGCATATTGACTCCTGCCTAGGAGCTGCCCTCCAGTTCCAAGTCCTGCTCATGAGAGTGTTCATGTGGGTATGCGTGAAGACCAGAGGATAACATCAGGTGTCATTGTTCAGCTACAGTCTACCTTTTTATCACTTTGCTTGGTTTTGGTTTGTTTTGAGGTAGGTCTACCCAAGCTGACCTGGAACTCATCCTATAACCCAAACTGGCATGGAACTCATAGTGATCCTCCTACCGAAGCTTCCCATGTGTTAGGATTAAAGGTGTTAGCCACCAGGCCTGCATACAATTCACTTTTTTTTTTCTCGAGGTAGGGTTTCACTCTGGTCCTCCAGGCTGACCTAGAATTAACTATTTAGTCTCAGGGTGGCCTTGAACTCACGGCGATCCTCCTACCTCTGCCTCCCGAGTGCTGGGATTAAAGGCGTGCACCACCACGCCCGGCTTCAATTCACTTTTTTTTTTTAATGGAGGAAGGGACATTTATTGAAGCTTATAGATCCAGGGGAAGTTCCATAATGGCAGACGAAGCAGCCTGCTCTCGCAGGACCAGGCATGAGAGAGAAAAAAATCCAACCAGGCACCCAGCACACAGAGCAAAACTACAGCCAAGCCACAGCAAGCTTCAGGAATTCCTATCAGGCACACTTTGCATATCTTTACAATGGAATCTCAAACCCATCAACACACCTTAAGACCGGCCCCCAGTGACATTGCCTCTAGCAAGGTGATTGCAGATGCAAACTATAACTAATAAAACACTGAATATATTGGGGGACATATATTCAAACTACCACATTCCACCCCTGGCCCCCAGTAGATTTTGTTCTTGGCCCCCAATAGATTTATAACTATCACACATTGTAAATTGTACTCAGTCCAATTTCAAAGGTTCTCACAGTCTTGACCAACTTAAGATAGTGAGTCCTGTAAAATCAAACAAGTTAAATACTTTCAACATGTAAAGGCACAGAGTAAACATTTTAAACTGGTATAAGGCATAGCAAGGAGAAACTAGAACAATGCAAACTCAGCCACCATCAGCAGTCATCAAACTTCTGCAGTTCAAGTTCAATATAACCAGAGACTGACAGTCTCCAGGTTTTCCAGTTCCATCCCTCCAGCTGGGCAGAGTAGCCAGGGAAAACTTTCATCCCATGCCAACACTGCACTACATGGGAGCCCTTTTGCATAGTCCTGGTATATCCAAAACATCTTCAGGTCTCCATGCAAACCATGGTCCATCTTCCAAAAGGCTCTTCCAGCCTATTCCTGAGGGTCTTCATGCCCTGCCTCATGCCGCATCTCAGCAGCGGCTCCTGGAACCGTGTGCAATTCATGACCACTCCATGCGTTTTTCATGCTTCCAAAACTAATACCAGGTGTGCAGGACACAGCCATATTCTTAATCCAGGAACAAAATAAATCATAGCCTTGAAAAGCAGGTTCCTTCTCCATTCAACTCTTTCCAAGAGTTTGCATTTCTAACAGTCTTTCCTCAGGCATCCTTTCCATTGTTTTAATATAAAGCAGTCAGGCCACCTTCCTTCCATCTTCCTTAAGATTGCTAATGTGTTGACAATACCAACTCCATTAACCTAAAATCAGTCTCAGTGCCTCTAATTGTAACTTGCTTCAGATTTTCCAACTTAAAATCTTAAAATCTCAGTCTGATATCTTTAGCCAAGCACATCAGTCCATTACAAATTTAAGTTTGATCAAACACTCTGGGCCTGGATAGCGGAACGTAGCCATCCCTTATGCCAGTAGCCCAGTTCCAACAAAGTCCTCTGCACTCTTTCCTTCCCCTTAGAAAGCTCATAAACCAAGCCTCGAAGTTCAATACTGTCTGTATTTAGCATTCTCAAACTCTCATCAGAATAGTCCATAAAACTTGGCTTACCACTCCAGAAGGCATCTTCAGTTGTAAGCACCAAGTCCATGCCCATTCCTCCAAAACAAAGGTTCCAAAAGATGAATATCCCACGGTCAGGTTCATCTCACCCCACACTCCTCGGTACCACTTTACCGTAACAGACATCTTTTGGTTCACTGAGATGAACTTCCAGACCAGACACAGTTATGGAGGAAGGGATATTTATTGAAGCTTATAGATCCAGGGGAAGTTCCATAATGGCAGAAGCAGCAGCCTGCTTTCGCAGGACCAGGCAAGAGAGAGAAAAAAATCCAACCAGGCACCCAGCACACAGAGCAAAACTACCTCAATTCACTTTTTTAAAAGCAGGGTCTCGCACTGACCTGAAGCTCATCTGTTAGGCTACATTTGGCTGGCCAGAGAGAACCAGGGACCTGTTATCTCCATTTCCCCAGAACTGGGGTTTGCAAGAATGTGCTATCACAAATGGGTTCTAGGTATCAGCTCAGGTCCTCATGTTTGCAAAGTAAGCACTTTACTGATTAAGCTATCTCCATAGCCCAAATTTCTCCACAAATATTTGTAATCCATGGTTGGTGGCATCTATGACTGTGGAACCAGTGGATACAGAGGGTCAATTATAATAAACTTTAAAAAAATGTATCATGGACATGGGGAGTGTATTTACAAAGTTTAAATACATTAAGAGCAATGAGAGGGGTTGAGGGTCAGTGGTTAAAGATGCTTGCTTGCTTGCTTGCTTGCCTGCCAGCCTGGGTTCAATTCCCCAGCACTCATGTAAACCAGATGCAACAATTGGTATGAGATCCTGGCATACACACAAGACTAAACAAAAACCAGATACCTTTTGCTGACTTGCTCCAGCAGCCAACTTTCCTTAAGTCCCAAATTCATTCAGTTTGAGAGATTAAAAGGAAACATACAAGCCGGGCGTGGTGGCGCACGCCTTTAATCCCAGCACTTGGGAGACAGGTAAGAGGATCACCGTGAGTTCGAGGCCACCCTGAAACTACACAGTGAATTCCAGGTCAGCCTCAGCTAGAGTGAGACCCTACCTCAAAAAAAAAAAAAAAAAAAAAAAAAAAAAAGGAAACATACTTAACTATTTAAAATACCTGAAATTAAAATGTATCATTCTGATACAGTAGCTCCTCAGCCTCACCTAAATAAAGCTGAGCAACTTGAAATTTTTCCGTTGTGCTCTGGAGGAAGAGGCAACCTTCCCCCAGGATAGCAGAACTGTGTTTAGTAGCCCACCTCAACTTCCTCACATGTTACAGCCTGAATTGTTCATCAGCCAACTTTTAACACTGCTTGGTTTACAATGGGCATGAGTTTGCAGAGCAAGGCAGAGAGATGATGCAACCCCACCCCACCCCCACACACTTAGGTAGAAAGGAAACCATCGTTCATTCTGGGCCTAAAACTTGGCATGGCAACACCACAGCCTCAAAGCCACCTTTGGTTCTTTTTCATTCTTTTTTCAAATCTCAGAAGCAGCCTTATCTTCTGTGTCCTGTACTATTCTCATTCAGTCCTTTTAGGGACACATTTTTATGCAGAACTACACATTTATCTGATAGGATACAGAAATATTTGGGACCAATTTATCACTGTATTCAAAAAAGGAGATATTGGGCTGGAGAGATGGCTTAGCGGTTAAGGCATATGCCTGCAAAGCCAAGGATCCCAGTTCGACTCCCCAGGACCCACGTAAGACAGATGCACAAGGGGGCACACACATCTGGAGTTCGTTTGCAGCGGCTGAAGGCCCTGGAGTGCCCATTCTCTCTCTCTCTCTCTCTCTCTCTCTCTCTCTCAAATAAATAAAAATAATTTTTTTAAAAAAAGGAGATATGGGCTGGAGAGATGGTTTAGCGGCTAAGGCGCCTGCCTGCTAAGCCTAAGAATGCTGGTTCCAATCTCCAGGTCCCACGTTTAGCCAGATGCAAAGTGAGGCGCAATGCTGCACTTGCCCACAAGGGGGAGCACGCATCTGGATTTTGTTCACAGCAGCTGAGAGACTGCTGGCACGCCCATTTCTGTCTCTCTCTCCCTCTCTCTCTGTCTCTCTCTCCAAAAATAAATAAATTAAAAAGAAAGAATAAAAAGGAGATACATCAGGTTCTTTCCATGACGAACTATAAGAAAAATTCTTTTTAAAAAAATACTATTTATTTATTTATGAGCAGAGACAAATAGAAGAGAAAGAGCACGCCAGGGCCTCTAATCACTGCAAACGAACTCCAGACACCTGCACCACCTTGTGCATCTGGCTTACGTGGGTATTGGGGAATCCAGCCTAGGTCCTTAGGCTTCATAAGCAAACACTTTAACTGCTGAGCCATCTCTCCAGCCCAGAAAAATTCTTTAAAAAAAAATTGGGGCCGGGCGTGGTGGCGCACGCCTTTAATCCCAGCACTCGGGAGGCAGAGGTAGGAGGATTGCCGAGAGTTCGAGGCTACCCTGAGACTACATAGTGAATTCCAGGTCAGCCTGGACCAGAGTGAGACCCTACCTCGAAAAACCAAAAAAAAAAAAAAAAAAAAAATTGGGGGCTGGAGAGAAGGCTCAGCAGTTAAGGTGCTTGCCTGCAAAACATAACGACCACAGTTTGATGCCCCAGTACCCATGTAAAGCCAGATGCACAAAGTGGTGCATCCATTTGGAGTTTGTTCACAGTACCTGGAAGCCCTGGAGTGCCCATTCTCATTCATTCATTCATTCTCTCTTCTCTCTTCTCTTCTCTTCTCTTCTCTCTCTCTCTCTCTGCTTGTAAATAAATAATTTAAATTTTCATTTGTGTGTGTGTGTGTGTGTGTGCGCGCACACGCACGTGCATGGGCATGCCAGGATCTCTTACCACTGCAAATGAATGCCAGATGCAAGCACCACTTTTGTTCTGGCCTTACATGGATGCTGGGGAATTGAACCCAGGCCAGCAGGCTTTACAAGCAAGTACCTTTAACCACAGAGCCATCTCCTCCTCCCTATATGAAAATGTCTTAGCTGAGTGTGGTGGTTCCTACCAGTAGTCTCAGCTACTAAAGAGTCTGAGACAGGAGGATTGTGAGACTGAGGACAGTCTGGGGTACGCAGCAAGACACTGTCTTGAGGGAAGGGAAGAAAACAGAGGGATTACAAATTCCATCTCAACTCTGCAAGAAAGCAAACCAAGGGTGACAAAGATAAGTAACTTTCTGGGACAGTTACTAAAGGCATGTGATTTCCACAAGACCAGTACAGCAAGAATGGTACATGGATTTCAAAGTGGAGGAAATGCAGGATAAAGGGATGGCAACAAGCTCTTGCCAGTAGGAAGTCAGCATCTCCCATTGGGGCACAAGTTGCAGTGTGTGAGACACTGAGCTGGGACTGGATGTGAGCAGGACTCCCCTCCTGCCTCCACACAACCCATCCACTCTACAGAAAAGATACCAAAGCAGAAGCATGGGCAAAAGCTGGACTGAGCCCAAGGTTCTTCTAAGCTGAAAATGACAGGTGGGAATGTCCCTTTTGCTTTTAGGATGGAACTGGTCTTTTAGTAGATTTATTTCATAAAGGAACCTGTGGTGGTGTCTCTAGTTAATTGCTCCTACTCAAAAAGGAATTGTTTTTGTTTTGTTTTTGTTGTTTTTTCTTTTTTTTTTTTTTTTTCTTGAGGTAGGGTCTCACTGCAGCCCAGGCTGACCTGGAATTCATACTATGTAGTCTCAGACTGACCTCAAATTTACGGTGATCCTCCTACCGCTGCCTCCTGAATGATGGGATTAAAGGCATGCACCACCACACCTGGCTAGTTTTGGAATAATAAATTTGCAACAGACGTCTCAGGGAACCACCAGGGTCAAAAAATGAAAATGCTGATTCCTCTTTACAGGAAAACATCTGCATCATTGAGTATTTTAGTGCCTGGCCTGACAGGCACCTGCTTCGTAGTCTGTCTCTACTTTCTCCAATGCTAAAGTTTGAGTTATTAATCAGCCAGCCCGTAACTGAGTTAAGAGCACCAAGTTGCTGAGTTAGCACGGATGACACCCCCCCCCATGCTTACAGGTCAGCAGAAGCATCAATCAGACTAAAGAGACTAGGGACAAAGTGTTCCAATGCAGGGCTTCCTTACAAAAATGGGGTCATCTCTATTCCTTCATCTGGGTGGAGGTGGCAAGTGTGGTTCACTAAGTGCAAATTCACGAAGAGTAATGCTTATGATGTGAGCACTTTTCCACATGGAGGTTTTTATCTCAAGGGAAAAAACAAAATATATTGCCTTTGTCATAAGTTGAAATGCATCACTGAACAAAGATACTATGTAGCCCTCACTCCAGATGCTGCAAAGGTGGCATGATTTGGAAATGAGGTCATTACAGACGTAACTAGTTAAGATGACTATCTCCTGGACTGCACGTAAGAGGGACATTTGGACATAAATGCTTTGTGGAGAACCATATGAAGATTGAGGCGCAGATGGGAGTGATGCAGCCACAAGCCAAGGAATACCGAGGGCTACAAGGAACTACAAGAGGCAGAAAGGATCTTCCTCTAGAGCACCCAAAGGGTGTCATCCTGCTGACATCAGGATTTCAGGTGTCTGGCTTCCAGAAGTTTTACTTGTATTTACTATGAGATACAAACTGTTGCTGGGGCTCAGTGGTAGGTACATGCCCAGCATGTGGAAAGCACTGGGTTCAATCCTAACACTGTCATATATATATATTGGTTTTTCGAGGCAGGGTTTCACTTTAGTCCAGGCTGACCTGGAATTCACTATGGAGTCACAGGGTGGCCTCGAACTCATGGTGATCCTCCTACCTCTGCCTCCCGGGAGCTGGGATTAAAGGCGTGCGCCACCACACGTGGCTAAAATATTCTCTCTTTTTAAAAAGCATCTCAAACTGGGTGTGGTGGCGCACGTCTTTAATCCCAGCACTCAAGAGGCTGAGGTAGAAAACTTGCTGTGAGTTTGAGAGCAGTCTGGGACACAAAGTGAGTTCCAGGTCAGGCTAGGCTATAGAGAGACAGTAACCTCAAAAACAAAAATCTCGGCTGGGAGATGCCTCAATGGTTAAGGTACTTGCCTACAAAGCCTAATGATCTGAGTTCCATTCCCCAGTGCCCATGTAACACCAGATACACAAGGTGGTGCATGCATCTGGAGTTCCTTGGCAGTGGCTAGAGGCACTGTCATGCCCATTCTGTCTCTCTCTCTCTTTGCAAAATATATATATATTTTTTTTTTTTTGAGGTAGGGCTTGTGTTACTTTGTGCCTCCCAAGTCCTGGCAAGTGGCTTTGGTGTTCCTGCCCTCCCCACTCCTCCATAGGATGCTGTTGGATCTACCTCCATCAGGAAAGTATGGAGCCACCTGAGGAACTGGGAGTGCTTTCTTCTAAAAAAGAAAAGCTACTGGAACTGAGAGGTACATTCTCAAAGCTTTAAAGATGCTAAGCTTTCTTGTGTGTCTTATTTTGAGACAGGATCTCACTCTGTGGCCCAGATTGGCCTCCAATTTGTAATCCTTCTGTCTCAGTTTGGGGATTACAGGTGTGTGCCACCATACCCAACAGAGATGTTAGATTGGTTTAACTTGCATGCCAGGAATGCAGGGTGAGGTACATGGTTTGTTTGCTTCTTCTACTGTGCAAAAGCTTGCACAGGAGCTGGGGGGGAGGGATGGTTCAGTGGGTAATGTACCCATCCATGCCAGCCCGAGGACCTGAATCTGGAATCCCAGGAGCCACACAAAAGCTTAGGCATGGTGGTGTATGCCTGGAATCCCAGTTCGAGGGGGTGGGAGCCCAAAGGAAAGCTGGGGTTTGCTGAGCAGCTCGGCTAGCTGAATTGGCGAGCTCTAGATTCAGTGAGAGAGATTCCCAAGCAATAAAGTGGAGAGCAGAGGAAGACAGCAGATATTGACCTCTTGCTTCCCCCCCACACACGCACACACACGCACGCACACACACACTCATACCACCCACTCACACAGATGCTGCATCCCTATAATCCCAGCACTCAGGAGGCTGAAGCAGAAAGATTGTGAGTCAGACTAGCCCAAAGGACAAAACAAGTTTGGGCTAGCCTGGATCACATATCCAGAGTGACTTCCCAAAACAAAACAAAACAAAAAAAAACTCTTATACAGATTGTGTGCCACTGAATGAAGAATCGAGTAAATTTCTACTTTCTTCAAATACACAAGAACCCATTAGACATATTAGGAGTCAACTTGTGGCCCTTTCTGGGCCTCAGTTTCCCTAGTCATAAAACCATCAGCTCAATCTAGGATATTTTCTTTTTCTTCTTCTTCTTCTTCTTCTTCTTTTTTTTTTTTTTTTTTTGAAGTAGGGGCTCACTCTAGCTAAGGCTGACCTGGAATTCACTATGTAGTCTCAGACTGGCCTTGAACTCACAGTGATCCTCCAACCTCTGCCTCCCAAGTGCTGGAATTTCTTTTTGAGGCCAGTCTCACTCTAGCCCAGGCTGGCTGAAAACTCACAGTGATCCTCCTACCTCCTGAGTGCTGGGATTAAAGGTGTGAGCTGCTGTGCCCAGCTCAATCTAGACTATTTTCAAGATTTCTTTTGAAGTTTTAGAACTACACCTATCACCTTTACTGTGTGGGTCAAATCCAACAGCCTTTGAAATTGCAATTCATGCAAATTCTCTTTTGCACTAATAGGGTGTGTCAGTCGATGAGGAGGACACTAACAAAAGAGAAAGCCTTCTGTACAGCCAGCCTAGACCAGGCCCTCACAGTGAGGGCAATAAGAATGACGTCTTGGGCTGGACAGATGGCTTAGCAGTTAAGGTGCATGCCTGTGAAGCCTAAGGACCCAGGTTTGATTCTCCAGGTCCCACATAAGCCAGATGCACATAGTGGCAATGCATCTGAAGTTCATTTGCAGTGGCTAGAGGCCCTGGTGTGCCCATTCTCTCTCTCTCTCTCTCTCTAATAAATAAATAAAAATAAAATATTTTAAAAAAAAGAATGACGTCTCACTACTGCACTCTTGACCTTTCAGCAGCTGTGATTACCTGCACAAGACTGGGCCTGGCAGCATTCTATCATGGGGAGGAGCAGCCTGTGAGGCCACGCCCTCCCCGAAGATGTACAGGCAGTTATCAGTTGCTGAGGGAGAGGGGGAAATACCTTCTTCAGTGGTGTAGCCACTGGTAATTTGCCCTTGCTCCTGTAAATAACCCCTCATCCATGCTCCTGTAAGCAACCGTAATTACAATCATTGGTATACACACACACCCACCTCCACCACCACCACCACCAGACACAAAAGTAAAAGGGGTACTATTTGGAGGGAGAAAGGGGATTAAGAGTGGGAGACACAAGAGAGGGTAATGGGGGAGAGAATACAATCAAAGTACATTATATACATATATGAAAATGACATGAAACCTACTATTATGTATAATTAATATATGCTAGTAAAAACCTTGGGAAAAAATGAAGCCTCGTATGGTTTTTAAAAAGTCAGTAATGAGCTAAACAGGTCCCAGGTGGAAAATTATCACATATTGTTAGGAATGAGAAGTGTCGAGCTGGGAGTGGTGGCACACACGTCTAAACCCAGCACTCGGGAGGCAGAGGTAGAAGGATCGCCTTGAGTTCGAGGCTACCCTGAGACTACATAGTGACTTCCAGGTCAGCCTGAGCTAGAGTGAGACCGTACCTCAAGACAAAAAAAAAAAAAAAAAAAAAAAAGTGTCCTGTAAAGAACAGTGGTAGAGTTTTCTTCATCCATTAATTCATTTTCTTTCTTGTAGGTAGGTATGTGTGCTTATGTGTATAGAGAGAGGGCAGAGGTTGAGATCGGGTGTTATCTTCATTATATTTCCTGAGGCAGCATCTCTCACTTGAGCCCAAAGCTCATAAATTTGACTAGTCTAGCTAACCAGCTAGCCCTGGGAATCTCAGGTGTGATTACCGCTGCCACGCCTACTCAATATTCATGTGGGCAATGGGGATCCAAACTCCAGTCCTCATACTTGGACAGGAAGTATTTTATTCACTGAGACATCTCCCCAGCCCTGATTCATTTATTTTAAGGGAGTGCTGAGGCTCAAACCCAGGGGCCGGCTGATGTTAGGCAAGTCACAGCAGGAGTGACACAGCTCCTGTACTATATATACATCTCCCCATCACTATAGGATCCCTCTTCAAAGCAGAGCATAGAAAATAAACTAGTTGGGCTGGAGGGGTGGCTTAGCAGTTAAGACACTTGTCTGCAAAGCCAAAGGACTCAGGTTCGATTCCCCAGGACCGATGTAAGCCAGATGCACAAAGTGGCACATGCTTCTGGAGTTCATTTGCAGCAGCTGAAGGCCCTGACGCACCCATTCTCTCTCGCTCAAATAAATTATATATATACACATACATACATATATAATTTTGGTTTTTCAAGGAAGGATCTCACTCTAGCCCAGGCTGACCTGGAATTCACTATGTAGTCTCAGGGTGGCCTCAAACTCATGGTGATTCTCTTATCTCTGCCTCCTGAGTGCTGAGATTAAAGGCATGTGCCACCATGCCCGGCCAGTAAATTTTTTAAAAAGACAACAAACTAGTTCATTAAATGTCTGTTTTATAGGCTTTAGCTGAATGTGTTGCTGGGAGGCAGCCTGGAGTATTTTTCAGACAATCTTCATAAACCTTTTTTCATGGCTGCTAACCTGCTGCAAAGTGAACTGCTCAGCCAGCTACTAGTTATGCCTTGCATTTCAATACATCTTGATCAGCTTCACAAGAGGCTGCTTTTAATGGCCAGGCCCTTTCTACTGGACCATAACCTTTTTTTTTTTTTTTTTTTTTTTTTTTTTTTTTTGGTGGTGCTGAGCATTGGAACCCAGGCCCTTACACATGCTAAGCATGTGCTCTACCACTGAGCTAACGTCCCCCACTCCATCCCCCAGACCATCATTCTTGAAAAGAACAGAATGAGATGATGACAGAGGCTTTTCTCCCAATACAGTGAACTCCTGTTAATTCAAAACTAGAAGCTGAAGGGATAACACAGATTTCAGTCACCCGGGGAACATCTGCTGCTCTTAGTTAAATGCTAGTCTAAACAGTTGATCATTGATTAACAGAATTTTATGACCTAAGAAGGTTTGAAACTTTTTATTCATACAAAAGTAAGACAGAAGTGGGTGTCACAAGCTAAAAGAACACAATGTATTCAAAAAGGGAAACTGCAGCATTTTGGCAGAGTACACACTGTAACTTGCTAGGTACCCATAAACGTGCTCCTGGCAAGCTCTATCGCCACACAGAAGATATACTCCATGGCAATAGACTTCTCAGTAGCCAGCCTGACTGTTCTGTCTAAATTCCAGCTGCTGCCAGGTGTGGCACACGCCTTTAATCCCAGCACTCTGGAGGCAGAGATGGGAAAATCACTGTGAGTTCAAGGCTA
The DNA here is from genome assembly GCA_036365145.1 of Orientallactaga sibirica. Lineage (NCBI taxonomy): Eukaryota > Metazoa > Chordata > Mammalia > Rodentia > Dipodidae > Orientallactaga > Orientallactaga sibirica. The sequence continues at coordinate 6,384,232 of JAEOAD010000982.1, forward strand.
CCCTGAGACAACATAGTGAATTCCAGGTCTGCCGGGGCTAAAGCAAGACCCTACATCAAAAAAACAAAAACAAAAACACATAATAAATAAATAATACAAAAATAAATTCCAGCTTCCCACATGGCTAACTAGCTTTTCTGGGTTTGATTGATTTGATACTGAAAGCACTAACTGAGGCCACCCCAGCAAACTGCTTTTCAAAAGGAAGGTAGAATCGATTACCATCATGTCTCCCATAGCACAGTCTCAGGAGGTTGCAGGACGTGAAGCAGCAAAAACCCACAAAGCAGGATGGGAAGTCCCCTTCCACCTTGCTCTGCCCCTCTCCTCTTTGCTCCTGGTTTCAGAGCCTTTCTCCTCTCACTCTGAATCACTCTCTTACCTGACGTGAAATAAAACTCTGGACCCAATGGGAAAATATACAAAAACCCAGCCATACCCAGTGCAGAAACCAGCTGAGTAGGATGCTAAAGTCCCTAAGAAGCTTCCTGAACATGCTACCACCTCCCTTTCTTCCCTCCCCACTCAAAGACCAAACTCTTAGGAGCTGGGGACACAAAAGACTGACCCTAGGTACTTCAGCAGGTGGACAGTATGGAATACTACTGATAAATAAAAAAGAAACATGGATAATACACAATCTAGATGATACTCCAGGGAATCACGTGGCCTGTGTCCAAATCAATATTCCCATGCGATACTGCGCTGACAAGGAGGGGAACTCTGGGCTGAGTCCAAAACTGCATAGAATCTATCATCTCAAAATAGAGTTTAATTGAAGAACAAGAAAGGACCATGATGCCGGGCATGGTGGCGCACACCTTTAATCCCAGCACTCATGAGGCAGAGGTAGGAGGATTGCTGGAGTTCGAGGCCACCCTGAGACTACATAGTGAATTCCAGGTCAGCCTGAGCTACAGTGAGACCCTCCCTTGAAAAGCCAAAAAAAAAAAAAAAAGGAAAAAGAAAAAAGAAAAGAAAGGGCCACAAAACAGAAGGTTAAAAGATAACCCAGGCTCTATTAGGGAGGTAGACTAACTCTAATGGTTGTGATGGGAGACCTACCACCAACTCAACTATCTCTTTCATAAGGAAATGGGGGACCATAGGGAAGGGAGGCCAAAAGCCAAATACCAGCCCACACTGGCCCACTCTTGGGGATGGAACCTAGAGCCTTTTGTTAGGCGAGGGCTCTACCAGTAAACCACCTGGACCCCTCCACCCAGCCCTCACTGTCTGCCTTTAAGGAGATAACGAGCTCTTGGAGAATCTTCCAGAAGCAGACTGTCAACTTATAACCATTCTTTTCTTTAATATTAGAGAATGTGGGGGCTGGGAAAATGGCTTAGCGGTTAAGGCATTTGTCTGCAAAGCCTAAGGACCCTGGTTCGATTCCCCAGGACCCACATAAGCCAGATGCACAAGGGGCACATGCGTCTAGGGTTCGTTTACAGTGGCTAGAAGCCCTGGCATGCCCATTCTCTCTTTCTCTGTATCTGCCTTTCTCTCTCTCTCTCTCAAATAAATAAATAAAATATTTTTAAAAAAAGATTGAGAATGTGGTAGCTCAAATCTGATATCGCCTATAAACTCATGTGTTTTGAATGCTTGGCCCCCAGCTAATATCAACTGGGGAGAAGGAGCCTTGCTGGAGGAAGTGTATTTCAGGGATTGGGCTTTGGGGTGTTATCGTCTGCTCCCCTTTGCCAAAACTCAGCTTATTCTTTTGCTGCAATTTGCCACCTGCTATGACAAAAAGTGATGTCCAGCCTCTGTTCATGCCATGTATCCCCCTGCCATCAAGAAGCTTTCCACTCGGGGGCTGGAGAGATGGCTTAGCAGTTAAGCACTTGCCTGTGAAGCTTAAGAACCCTGGTTCGAGGCTCAATTCCCCAGTACCCACATAAGCCAGATACACAAGAGGCGCATGCATCTGGAGTTCGTTTGTAGTGGCTGGAGGCCCTAGTGCACCCATATTCTTTCTCTCTCTGTGTCTGTCACTCTCAAATAAATACATAATTTAAAAAAGCTTCCCAGTTGGGCGTGGTGGGCACACACTTTTAATCCCAGCACTCGGGAGGCAGAGGTAGGAGGATCGCGGAGAGTTCAAGGCCACCCTGAGACTACATAGTGAATTCCAGGTAAGCCTGAGCTAGAGTGAGACCCTACCTCAAAAACAAACCAACAAACAAACAAAAAGCTTCCCAGTTGGGTGTGGTGGGCACACACCTTAAATCCCATCACTCAGAAGGCAGAGGTAGGAGGATCCCTGTGTTTGAGGCCACCCTGAGACTACATAGTGAATGTCACATTAGCCTGAACTAAAGTGAGACCCTACCTTGAAACCCACCCCCTCAAAAAAAAATAAAAGAAAAAAAAAAAAGAAGATTCCTTTTGAGACTGTAAGCCAAAATAAACCCTTTCCTTCCATCAGCTAGTTTTGGTTGGGTATTTTGTCCCAGTAACACAAAGATAACTACAACAGAAAAACATTCTGGCATGGTGGCATATACCTATAATAACATTTAAGAGGCAGGAGGAAGGTGAGTTCCAGGCCAGCCTGACCTATATATCAAAACCCTATCTCAAAAAAAAAAAAAAAAAAAAAAAAAAAAAGCCGGGCGTGGTGGTGCACGCCTTTAATCCTAGCATTTGGGAGGCAAAGGTAGGAGGATTGCCATGAGTTCAAGGCCATCCTGAGACTACATAGTGAATTCCAGGTCAGCCTGGGCTAGAGCAAGACCCTACCTTGAAAAACCAAAAAAAAAAAAAAAAAAAGAAAGAAAGAAAGAAAGAAAGAAAGAAAGAAAGAGAAAAGAAAAACACCTAATAAAAGGTGACAGTGACCAAGCAAAGTATCCTAGAACATATCAAAAGCAGCACCTCTTTTTCTACAGCCATTCTAAGCAAACACTTTTTGCTTTTTTTTTTTTTTTTTTTTTTTTTGGTTTTTCGAGGTAGGGTCTCACTCTAGCTCAGGCTGACCTGGAATTCACTATGTAGTCTCAGGGTGGCCTTGAACTCTCAGCAATCCTCCTACCTCTGCCTCCCCAGTGCTGGGATTAAAGGCGTGCGCCACCACGCCCGGCTACTTTTTGCTTTTTTATGAGAGAGAGAGACTTGGCATGCAAGGGCCTCCAGCCACTGCAATCAAACTCCAGATGCATGTGACACCTTGTGTGCATGTGCGACCTTGCACGCTTGCGTCACCTTGTGTGTCTGGTTTATGTAGGACCTGGAGAGTCACACATGGGTCCTTAGGCTTTGCAGGCAATGCCTTAACCTCTAAGCCATCTCTCCAGCCCTAGGCAAACACAGTTTTGTTTTGTTTTGTTATTTGAGGTAGGGTTTCACTCTAGCCCAGGCTGACCTGGAATTTACTATGTAGTCTCAGGGTGGCCTTGAACACACAGCAATCCACCTACCTCTTCCTCCAAAGTGCTGGGACTAAAAGCAAGCACCATCATGCCCAGCACAAACACTGTTTTTTTAAAAAATATTTTATTTATTTATTTATTTATTTATTTGAGAGAGAGAGAACGGGCATGCCAGGGCCTCCAGCCACTGCAAACGAACTCCAGATGCATGCACCACCTTGTGCATCTGGCTTACGTGGGTCCTGGAGAATTGAACCGGGATCCTTTGGCTTTGCAGGCAAACACCTGAACTGCTACGCCATCTCTCCAGCCCACAAACACTGTTTTAAATCAGTACCACTGAAAGCATCTGGGTTGGGCTGGGGATCTAGCCTTAGTGGTTGTTGCAGGCAGCTTCAGGTTCGCTGAGATGAACTTCCAGACCAGGCACAGTTATGGAGGAAGGGATATTATTTATTGAAGCTTACAGATCCAGGGGAAGTTCCATAAAGGCAGGAGAAACAGCCTGCTCTCCACAGGACCAAGCAGAGAGAGAGAAAGCCAACCAGCCACCACAGCACACAGAGTAAAACTACAGCCAAAAGGTCACACAGCATACTTCAGGAACTCCTGCTAGGCATATTTGCATATCTTTACAATGGAATCTCAAACCATCACCACACCTTAAGACCGGCCCCCAGTGACCTTGCCTCTAGCAAGGTGATTGCAGATGCAAACTATAAATAAAACATTGAATATATTGGGGGACATATATTCAAACTACCACATTCCGCCCCTGGCCCCCAATATTTTTAGCTCCTGGCCCCCAATAGATTTATAACTATCACACATTGTAAATTGTACTCAGTCCAATTTCAAAGGTTCTCACAGTCTTGATCAACTTAAGATAGTGAGTCCTGTAAAATCAAACAAGTTAAATACTTTCAACATGTAAAGGCACAGAGTAAACATTTTTAACTGGTAAAAGGCATAGCAAAGAGAGACTAGAAAAATGCAAACTCAACTATCATCAGCCGTCATCAAACTTCTGCAGTTCAAGTTCAATATAACCAGAGACTGACAGTCTCTAGTTTTCCAATTCCGCCCCTCCAGCTGGGCAGAGTCACCAGGGAAAACTTTCATCCCATGCCAACACTGCACTCCATGGTAGCCCTTTTGCACAGTCCTGGTATATCCAAAACATCTTCAGGTCTCCATGCAAACCACGGTCCATCTTCCAAAGGCTCTTTCAGCCTATTCCTGAGGGTCTTCATGCCCTGCCTCATGCCGCATCTCAGCAGCGGCTCCTGGAACCGTGTGCAACTCATGACCATTCTATGCATTTTTCATATTTCCAAAACTAATACCAGGTGTGCAGGACACAGCCATATTCTTAATCCAGGGATGAAATAAACCACAGCCTTGAAAAGCAGGTTCCTTCTCCAGTCAGCTCTTTCCAAGAATTTGCATTTTTAAAAGTCTTTCCTCAGGCATCCTCTCCATTGTTTTAATGTAAATCAAGTCTGGCCACCTTCCTTCCACCTTCCTTAAGATTGCTAATGTGTTTGACAATAGCAGTTAAACCAGCCTCAATGCCTCTACTTTTAACTTGCTTCAGGTTTTCCAACTTAAAATCTTAAAATCTCAGTCCGATATCTTCAGCCAAGCACATCAGTCCATTACAAATTTAACCTTGATCAAACTTTCTGGACCTGGATAGTGGAACGTAGCCATCCCTTATGCCAGTAGCCCAGTTCCAACAAAGTCCTCTGCAGTCTTTCCTTCCCCTTAGAAACCTCATACGCCAAGCCTCGAAGTTCAGTACTATCTGCACTTAGCATTCTCAAACTCTCATCAGAATAGTCCATAAAACTTGGCTTACCGCTCCAGAAGGCATCTTCAGTTGCAAGCACCAAGTCCATGCCCATTCCTCCAAAACAAAGGTTCCAAAAGACGAATATCCATACGATCTGGTTCATCTCACCCCACTCCTGGTACCACTTTACTGTTGCAGGCAGCTTCAGGTTCGCTGAGATGAACTTCCAGACCAGGCACAGTTATGGAGGAAGGGATATTATTTATTGAAGCTTACAGATCCAGGGGAAGTTCCATAAAGGCAGGAGAAACAGCCTGCTCTCCACAGGACCAAGCAGAGAGAGAGAAAGCCAACCAGCCACCACAGCACACAGAGTAAAACTACAGCCAAAAGGTCACACAGCATACTTCAGGAACTCCTGCTAGGCATATTTGCATATCTTTACAATGGAATCTCAAACCATCACCACACCTTAAGACCGGCCCCCAGTGACCTTGCCTCTAGCAAGGTGATTGCAGATGCAAACTATAAATAAAACATTGAATATATTGGGGGACATATATTCAAACTACCACAGTGGTAAAAACATATGCTTAGTATATATTACAGAGTTAGCAAACGGGTTGGCAACAGTCTTTGAAATTAATGTCTTAGTGAGATATGGAAGCTTTCTTTGTCTTCTCATTAGAATTTCCACCACAAAACAAGTTACTTGGAAGGGGTGCAAGAACTAGAGGGGAGACTCAACAGTACAGTGACTGTAGAAGGCGCTTGACCCTTGGGCAATGGAGACACATTCTAGGGGATGCTTAAAACTCATTGCCATCATCCCAGACCGGTCACCTCTGACCCTTCAGCTCTGTCACCCAAAACATCCAGCCATGCTCATCCAGCTCATGAAGTGCCCCAAGGAAACCACCAAATCTGTGCCATGGGGAAGGGCAGCTTCTGAAATCACCCCACAGAAACGCACTGAATTCCCAGAGTAAAGATGGGAATGAAAGCAGGGTTCGATGCAGAGGGCTGCAAGACCAAGAAGACGTGGCTTGAGGATGATGAGTAAGGAGCGCCCTCCATTAAGACCGGACACCTGCCTGCTGTCTACTCTCATAATAACTGAGTATACAAGCACACAAACGCATCCAGCTTGCAGTCCCCTAAGGAAGCCACCTTGCCCTGGGTCAGAGCACAGCCCCACAGAGCAAGACGTGGAGGCATGGCTACATTGCACTCACCTACACCTGCATCTCTTCTACTCTAGACTGGGAGACAAGGGCCTGTCCAGCTATACCACTGAGTTCTGGCAGATAGAAATGGTGTCTGGTTGCAGGGACAGGGACTACCACCAGAGTGGAAGTTTAATTGCTTTAACACTTTAGGTAAGTCAAGATAGATGAATGGAAAGAATGTGTGTGTCCCCGAAGTAGCAAAAAAAAAAAAAAAAAAAAGTCAGCCAGGCCTGACCTGGTGGCACAAACCTGTAATCCCAGGCAGAGGCAGTAGGATTAGAAATTCAAAGTCAGTCCAAGTAACCTGGTGAGCCCCGTCTCAAAATATAAAAAGACAGTTTGGGATACAGCCCATAGCTCAGTGGAAGAGCATTTGACTAGCATGCACAAACCACAGGTGCAACCCATAGTACTAAGAAAGGAGGGGAGCAGACAGATTACTGGGCTCAGAGACATGACGTAATTCACTCAAGGTCACACACAGCTAATTAGTGGTAGAGCATAAATCACTATACTATAAAAACCTCTTACTGCTGGGTGTGGTGGCACACGCCTTTAATCCCAGCACTCAGGCTGAGTTCAAGGCCAGCCTGAGGCTACAGAATGAATTCCAGGTCAACCTGAGCTAGAGTGAGACCCTACCTGAAAAACCAAACCAAACAAAAACCTATTGTCTCTCCTGATAGCCCAGTGGCAAAGGAATTTTGTTTGTCTGTTTGAGCTGTACTGGGGACTGAACCCAGTACCTTGCATATGGCAGGCAAGCTCTCTACCACTAAGCCTCAGTCCCACAAAGGGATTTTCCTGTCCTAGATATTTAGCATTTACATACTTAGGCATTTAAAACAAGCTTCTCAATAGATAGCAGACTCTACTTCAGTAACAAATACCCACAAGGGATATACAAATCTCAGCTGCTTCCTGACCTAGCCATGCACTGTAGATCTTTGCCACAAGTTCCTCCTTTAAACCACACAGTATTTCCCATGACACAATGGTGATATTAACCCCATCTAATATGTACTTTTTAGGCTGCTGGTAAACAGTTCACAAATACTAAATGCCCCTGTTGTGGTTTGATTCAGGGGTCCCCCATAAACTTAGGTGTTCTGAATGCTGGGTTCCCAGCTGATGGAAATTTGGGAATTAAAGCCTCCTGGAGGCAGTGTATTGTTGGGGGCGGGCTTATGGGTATTATAGCCAGTGCCCCCTTGCCAGTATTTGGCACACTCTGCTGTTCCTGTTGTCCACCTGATGTTGGCCAAGGGGTGATGTCCACCCTCTGTTCGTGCCATTGTTTTCCCCTGCCATTATGGAGCTTCCCCCTCGAGTCTAAGCCAAAATAAACTTTTTTTTTCCCCAAAGCTGCTCTTGGTCGGGTGATTTCTGCCAGCAATGCGAACCTGACTGTTACAATCCCTTTCTACACCTTTCCCGGGTATTGCAGGTAAAGAGGAAAAGCAGCTATAGATGCAAAGCATTAAAGAGAGAATGGTCAAAAGAATGATAATTTCATTAGGGACATGAGTTCATGAAATAAAAGAAATCCTTGGAAACAAATAATCCAGGGCTGGAGTGATAGTGCAGTGGGTAAAAGGGTCAGGTATGGTGGCACACGCCTTTAATCCCAGCACTGAGGAGGCAGAAGTAGGAGGACCACCTTGAAACTACATAATAAATTCCAGGTCATCCTGGGCTACAGTGAGACCCTATCTCAAAAAAAGAAAAAAAAAAGAAAAAAGTAACTGATAAAAACTCTAATCACAAAAAGGCCAGCAGACCATTATCTGGGGCAATTTCAAGATTTATTTCCTTTTCACAGGAGATGATGTTATAAGCCTAGTTTGCTAAGCTGATTCTACAAGATTTGTCCTGTTTCATGGATATTGAGTACAAGCACACAAGGACAAAACAATATAAATGATTAACTGCCTTAAGAACCCAAAATGACAAAACCCAGCAGATTAAATACAACATTCTAATGGTATGATTGCCCTTTTAACAGTGTGAAGTTACATGACCAGGACTCCAGATTCTCTCCTTCCTCAGTCCTTTATAATCATCAACTGTGCCAGACATGGAATGCAATGAAACCCAGATGCAGCTAATGTGAATCCCAACTCTGCTCAAATAGTTTGAAAGTGTTTGAGGGCAAACAATGATTTTTCTGGAAGCTGGATACCAACCACACAGCTACCAAACATTAAGGCAAAACAGATGTCAAATCTGTGTTTAAAGTATGTAATCTCAGGAGGATAAAAAGGGGACTTCAGGAAGGTCAAGGAAAATAAAAACTCCCCCCCCCAAAAAAAACCAAAAGAACAAAACAACCTTTAGGACCTGCATATCGTGGCATACACCTGTAACCCTAACATTTGGGAGGCTGAGGCAGGAGTTAGAGGCCAACCTGACCCACATAATAGGGTCCAGGACAATCTGGTGCCTGCAAAGCCAAAGGACACAGGTTCCATTCCCCAGTACACACGTAAGCCAGATGCACAAGGTGGCATGTGCATCTGGAGTTTATTTGCAATAGCTGGAGGCCCTGGTGCACCCAATATCTCTCTCTCTCTCTCTCTCTCTCAAATAATATATATATGTAAATTTTTATGAGACAGAGAGAATGGGTATGCCAGGGCCCCCAGCCACTGCAATTGAATTCCAGATATGTGTGCCACCTTGTACACATGTGCAATCTTGCATCACCTTGTCTGCCTGGCTTATGTGGGACCTGGAAAGTTGAACATGGGTCCTCAGGTTTTGCAGGCAAGCGCCTTAACTGCTAAGCCATCTCTCCAGCTCCAGTAAATATTTTTTGAAAAGACAACCCTCACCAGGCGTGGTGGTGCAGGCCTTTAATCCCAGCACTTGGGAGGCAGAGATGGTAGGATCGCCATGAGTTTGAGGTCACCCTGAGAATACAGAATGAATTCCAGGTCAGCCTGGGCTAGAGTGAGACCCTACCTCGAAAAAACAAAAAAAGACAACCCTGGGCTGGAGAGATGGCTTAGAGGTTAAGGTGTTTGCTTGTAAAGCCAAAGGACCCAGAATCAATTCCCCAGGACCCAAGTAAGTCAGATGCACAAGATGGTACATGCATTTGGAGTTCATTTGTAGACACTGAAGGCCCTGGCGTGCCCATTCTCCCTCTCTTTCTCTCTGTATCTGTGCCTTTTCTCTCTCTCTCTCTCTCTCTAATAAAGTTAATAAATCTAACAACAAAAAAGACAACCCTTAAAAAAAACAGTTCACCAGGGGCTAGAGAGTTGGCTTAGGGGTTAAGGTGCTGGCCTGCAAAGCCTAAGGACCCAGGTTCAATTCCTCAATACTCACGTAAGCCAGATTCCCAATGTGGCGCATGCATCTGGAGTTCGTTTGCAGTGGCTGGAGGCCTTGGCATGCCCATTCTCTCTCTATCTGCCTTTTTCTCTCTCTCAAATAAATAAGTAATTTAAAAATTTCTTTAAAAATCAGTTTACCAATAAGCAGGGGACCCTCCAAGCTATGAAATCAACCAGCCTTTGTGAGTCATCAAATGTTCTCTAATTGGACATGAGGCCTGCTCAGTGGGAGAGAACTCATACCTGGTGCTGGGAACCAAGTCAGAATCCCATAGACAGGAAACTCAATAGACTCCAGAGAAAAGTCCCTCACTACTCTCTGGAGAAGAATGGGCACATACACCAAAGTTTCTCAAATAACTATACATATCTCCTATAATCCAAGCTGCTCTCCCTCTTGGTTGGAGACTATGTTTGATTTTACTGATGGCCGAGAAAACCAGCGATATCGAAGATCCATCAATGTGACAAGAAAAGACAGCCAACTACCTACCACAAGATGTGCTATCTTCACCACATCTGCCAGGGCCCACGAAAAATTGCAGAGGAAGTGGTTCTCACTGCTAGCCTGACTACCAGCTCCAGGGCAATGGTGACAGACACTGTGGTCAATCAAAACCCATCAAATCAGTAATCCACAGGCTATAGAGAATTCAACACTAACTGAGAATGCTAGCAGGTCTTCCGTGGCTCAGGGACCATTATAGAAGAGGAGCTGGAAAGATTTTAAGAACCACAGAGTGGGTAGGAATACCCTGAGGCACAGTGCCCCCACACCCACAGAGGGAGGGATGACTGATGGAGGCCTTTATGATCCCACAGTGACTACCAATAACTCCACTGAGGAGGGCCCTCAGGGAAATGGGAGCAGGGACAAGAGAATGAGACTACAACCTTTTACTTAAAAATAAATTAAGGAGCCGGGCGTGGTGGTGCACGCCTTTAATCCCAGCATTTGGGAGGCAAAGGTAGGAGGATCACCATGAGTTCGAGGCCACCCTGAGATTACATAGTGAATTCCAGGTCAGCATGGGCTAGAGTGAGACCCTACCTTGAAAAAAACGAAAAATGAAAAAACCAAAAAAAAAAAAAAAAAAGAAAGAAAGAAAGAAAGAAAAGAAATTAAGGGCTGGAGAGATGGCTTAGCAGTTAAGCACTTGCCTGCAAAGCCCAAGGACCCCGGTTCGAGGCTCAGTTACCCAGGACCCACATAAGCCAGATGCACAAGGTGGCGCATGCATCTGGAGTTCGTTTACAGTGGCCAGAGGCCCTGGTGCACCCATTCTCTCTCTGCCTCTTTCTCTCTCTGTCTGTTGCTAATAAATAAATAAAAAGAAAACAAAGTTTTTAAAAATAAAAATTTTACAGAGGTAGGAGGATCACTGTGAGTTCGAGGCCACCCTGAGACTACATAGTGGATTCCAGGTTAGCCTGGACCAGAGTGAAACCCTACCTCGAAAAACCAAAATAAATAAATAAATAAATAAAATAAAATAAAAACAAAAATTAAAAAAAAAATAAAAATTTTAAAAATAATATTTTTTTCAATCCAAAAAATAATATTTTTAAAATTAAATTAAATTTAAACAAAAACAGTTCACCACCAATATGCATGAATCTCACAAAAATAACTGACAAAATGTAGACACAAAATAGGTAGCAGAAGAGGGGAGGAGAGAAGTTGTAAAGTAAAGGAATGTAAATAAATTATAGTCTTCCATTCACAACAAAAATCTACTAATCAACATTGGTTCCCTGCACCAATGCGGCAGCACATTAACAAAGTATTAACAATAGTAAAAATTGCTACAGGTCACATCAGAACTCACTCATGTATTGTTTGCCTCGGTCATGGAACACCCAGTTCCATGAGTGATCAGCAGGATATCCTGAGCCCTAAGGAGGTTTCTGGGTACAACCTGCCTTTCTGATGGGTAGGAAGGTGTCAGCTAAGAGTACAAAGAAGACTCTATAGAGCTCTGCAGGCAAATTCCAGCTCTCTTTTCCCTTCTCTACCCAAGACAGGTTCCATAACCCTCAGGAGGGAAGGGGAAAGGAGGGAGGGGCAGGCAGCTGGAAACAGACACAGAGCATCTTGCTCCTGCCTCACCCCTGCTATGGAATGCAACCCAGCATTCCTAAGTCCCAGGCAACTAGCTTTCTTGTGGAAACCAAATGACCAGACAGCCAGCATGAAACTTTCCCTGCTCTCCCAGCCTTTCATTAGGTAGAGCTGGAATTCTTTGAAAGCTCTGGGCCACAGACATTTGCTCATCACCAAACACGCTAGCTACAGGCTCAAGAACATGGAAGGTGGTAGGAGGGGCGCCCCCAGGACTCCCTATATGGGCCACCATGTTTCTAACTCAGCCTTAGAAATGGGTCATTATGGGACTGGGGATATAGCTCACTTGGTAGAATGCTTGCCTAGCATGCATGAAGCCCTGGGTTTGATTCCAGCACAAAACCAGGTGTAGTGGGGCAGGCCAGCTACATAGTGAGTTTGAGATACATGAGACCCTGTTTTGAGGGAGGGAAGGAGGGAAAAAGAAGGAGAAAGAGAGAGAGGGAAGAAGGGAGAGAGGGAGGGAGGAATCATTGTGCACCCTACAGCAAGAATATTACCTCAAGGCCAGGAGGGAAGGTAGAGGGGCATGAAAAAATATGTGACCAAATTTTAAAGAAATCTCTATGAATCCCACATGTATCTCCAGGAATTTAAGTAAAAGTATGGCTGGTATGTGGCTCAATGATCCACAGCTTCCTGCCTGCCATGCACAAGCCCTATGCTCCACTCCAGCATGACAAGACCAAAAAGCACTAACCATAAATTACAATAGGTGAAAAGGAAAATTATCCAAACTTTACATATCAGTCAGTCAGTCACAGGTGAAATTTCTTATTTCACCATGTTCACTACAAAGATCAAGGGAGCCAGACATGGTAGCTCACAACTGTAGCCTCAGCTTTCAGAAAGAGAAGGCAGGAAGACCTTGAGTTCCAGGACAACCTGAACTATATGATGAGTGCCAAACCGGCCTCGGCTACAAAGAAAGACCATGTATCAACCCCACCCCCCCTCCACCATTTATGATGTAAGCCAAACAGAGAAAGCAAATTAATGAAATCAAAGGGAAAGCGTGGGGTACAGCTCAGTGGTAGAATGCTGGTATAACATCATAAGACTCTGGGTTCCATGTCCAGTATCAGAGGAGGGGAATAGTGTATACTGCATATACAGTTAATTAACTATGAAAGCTCATGTACACCTATTCAGTCATTGCCATGGAGGATACAAATAATTGTATTTATTTTATTTTTGGTTTTTCAAAGTAGGCTCTCCCTCTAGTCCAGGCTGGCCTGGAATTCATTAGGTAGTCTCAGGGTGGCCTCGAACTTCCAATAATCCTCCTACCTCTGCCTCCCGAGTGCTTGGATTAAGGGTGTGCACCACCACAGCTGGCAAGAATTTTTTATAAGAAGAAAAATCTAGCCGGGCGTGGTGGCACACACCTTTAATCCCAGTACTCGGGAGGCAGGGGTAGGAGGATCGCCGAGTTTGAGACCAGCCTGAGAATACATAGTGAATTCCAGGTCAGCCTGAGCTAGAGTGAGACCCTACCTTGAATCTCCCCCCCACAAAAAAAATATAAGCTTGGTTTGGTAGTACACACCTGTAATCTTCCAGCACTAAGGAGCCTGAGCCTGAGATCTCAAGTTGAAAACTACCCTGGGCTACATATGGAGTCTCAGACCAGCCTGAGCTACATAGCAAGACCCTACCACGAAGAAGCAAGGCCCTGTGAAGAACGAGCAGAAGGAAGAGAAGGAAGAAGAGGAATAATCATCTTTCAATCTTCAAATAACCTTAGTGGAAAAACTAAGCTTAGCAAATCAAGTTTTATTTATTTGTCAGCTTTCCTAAAAATAAATATTGGCAATAGAAGAATGATAAGTTATATTAAAAAAGAGTGTAAGGGGATCTCATCCACATTCAACAACCAAAAACCCAACATTTGGTATTTTGATATATTCTCTCGATCCATCCTTTTCCCTGTGGACATGTAGGATTATTATTATTATATTATATTATTATTAAATTCAAAGCAGTTGCTCTACTATCAACTTTTCCATAGGAGGAGATTGTACTGGGACAGAATCATCCACAATCCAGTCTACGGCCATTCCAGCCTGAATATGCCCAATCTTGTCTGATCTCAGAAGCTAAGGAGGGTTGGGCCTGGTTAGGACTTGGATGGGGAAATTATCCATGGTCTGAATGATTACATAGAATTCTGAATCTGTTTTCACTTAACAAATGAAAAATAGCAGCAACAGATCTGAACCTTGGGGTTACAAGTTTTTGTTTTCTGTCATATATTCATGGGAATTTGAAACAAGAATCAACTGGATTTGCGACTTCAATGTACAATGTTTTCTTATAGGGAGACTACTTCCTCTTGGTATATATAAGAACATTCTTTCAACTTTTAAAAGACAATAATATTAATGGGGCCTTAGAAATCATGCATTATTGTCTATGGTCACACCACCCTAACCACACCCAAATCTGGTCTATCTTGGAAGCTAAGCAGGGTCAAGTCTGGTTAGTATTCAGATGGGAGAAATGGTGACTTCATTGAAGTATGTAGCCCTGTGTTCTCGCTCCAAGTTAACTTTTCACCTCCTTTCAACATCTGTTTTTCCAACTTTGGCAGTGCGAGGGATGGAACCCATGGCTTTGGGCATAGTAGACAAATGCTTTACCACTGAGCTACAACAACTTTATACTGCTTAGCTGCCTTAAAACTTTCCATCATCCTTCTGTAGGTGCTAAAGTGAAGGAAACCTTGGCTTTAACAACCTCAAAGATAGTAGAAAACAGATGTTATCTGAACTTGGAAAGTGAAGTCAAGGTAATAGTCAATGATTTGTGGTATTTCAAGTAATTCAGTCAAAGAAGACAAAACCAAGGCTGGAAGGGGTGTAGCTCAGTGATAACACTTGCCTAGCATGCAGGAAGCCCTGGGTTCAAGCTACACTGCTCAAGAAGAAAATGAGGGTGGGGGGAGAGAAAGCATCATGCTTGATAGAAAGGGAATTATCAGGCTGGAGAGCTGGCTTAGCAGTTAAGGTGCTTGCCTGTGAAGCCTAAGGACTCATGTTCAACTCTCCAGGTCCCATGTAAGCCAGACGCACAGTGACACAAGTGTGCAAGGTCACACATGTGCACAGGGGCCGCACACATCTGGTGTTCGACTGCAGTGGCTGAAGGCCCTGATGCATCAATTCATTCTCTCTCCCTCTTTCTCACTCTTACATTTAAAAAAATGCAGTCTGTTGGGCTTGCCTCAGAAAGAAAGCGAAGAAAGAGAAAGAAAGAAAGAAAGAAAGAAAGAAAGAAAGAAAGAAAGAAAAGAGAGAAGAGAGAGAGAAAGAAAGAAAGAAAGAAAGAAGGAAAATAAATAATCTCCATCAACTAGGGAAATTGTCTTTGCACTCCCCTTGGCTCCCCTTTCAACTTTTGCTAAAAATTAACTTCTAATATTAAAATACAATCTCTCAGCATTGCAACTTGACAATACAATACTACTCAGCAATAAAAAAAAATGAGCTATGGATGCATTTGACAAGGGCAAACCTCTAAGAAATAACTGAGTGAAGAGAGCCAGGCAGAAGAAAAGACCTTCTGTGGTGTCACATCTGCATTAAAATTCCACGTCCCACATGGTGACACAGGAGGCAGGAGAGTATGAAGTTCAAGGCCAGGAATGGGGAGACAGCTCAAACAATAAAGCCTGGCGTGGTGGCAGAGGTAGGAGTATTGCTGTGGTTCAAGGCCAGCTTGAGACTACATAGTTCATTCCAGGTCAGCCTGGGCTAGAATGAGACCCCACCTCAAAAAATGGAAGGAAGGGAAAGGAGAAAGCAAGCATGACAAGTTCAGTTTGTGTGAAGATGAGGTGTGAGGCATGCACATCTATAATCCCAGTGGCCCACAAGCCAGTCAATCTTGCTTGATCTCAAAAGGAAGTGGACAGTGTACCTGAAGAATGGCACATGAGGCTGTCCTCTGGCCTCCACATGGGTGCACACACGCAAGAAAAAAAGTTCATTGCCAGTGTGCACTACCTAGCAAATTTGTAGTGAGACCTTGTCTCACAAACAAAAAATGAAATTTCCATTTAAAATTCTATAAAATACACAGTTACTTAGAGTGGTAGGAAGCATAAGCATGGTGAAGCTGGGGATCAGGTAGGTGGGATACAATTCCAAAGGGTTGGGACAGTGTCTCAGGGGTTGGGAAAGCTCTGTACCCCTAGGACAGACAAGCCAAATAAACAAACAAGGTTCCCCTTCTGGCCAGATTCCACATCTGATAGGAAAGCATAGGAGACAAGAAGGTGACCAGTGCCTAGGACAAACACCCCAGAAGACGACTAGTGGGCAACTGTGCCCCTCTCCCAAGTCCCCACTCAGGTTTGCTTATAGGGTACACACATCAGCTGCTGGAGTTGCAGACACCAATTAAGAAGTGACAGAAATAATTAATACTCGCTGTAACCTGATAGTGTTCAGTGACGTGAATCTCAACACCAAGAGCCACCTGGTGAAATTTCAGTCGCGAAAAAGGGCTCTTTCCATGCATCCAGCTCTCATTTGGTTTCTGATTTCCTCAAAAGTGCAATCTTTGCAGATCAGTTAGACTAAAAGGTGAGTCCGGGTCTCCCCCACCCCCTACCCCCAGTGTGTGTGTGTATCTCTGTGTGTGTGTGCTCAGGGTGTCACTATGCAGCCCAGGTAGGAATGAAACTCACTTTGTAATCCACGGTGGCCTTAAGCTCAGGATGTTCCTGACTCACTGGCATTACACCATGCCACATGGCACCACCATGCAGCTAGAGGTGCATTTTTGTGAGTGCTTTCTCACACGTGAGTGAAAAGACTGCTTCTATTCCAGAGAACCTGGGTGGCCCACTTGGGGTATCAAATACAAATGCTTTCCCAAACTAACTGAGGAAGGATAGAGAGAAAAATCTTAAAATTCTTTTACTTAAGGTTTTTATGTTTCTCTTCTGTTTGCTCAAAAAGCTTGCTGGAGGGCTTAGGCCTGCACTGAACGTCCTGAAGAAGCTTGGAGAGCAAACAGGGAGGGGGAGTATGGCATGCCTGTTGTATCCCCTACTCTGAGGCTGAGAGAGGTTAAAACTCAAGAGCCTAAAAAAAATCTCCACGTAAACAAATGCTACAGTTGCTTGCTACACAGATACCTTCCTGCAAATTACCTCAACTTGATCTGTCATGGGCTTGTGCATTCCTAGGGTTACCACATCAGACACACCATAATAAAATACGCTTACAGCGAGCATTTTACACAGCTTGAATCTTGCCTGGATGTTAGCGATGACCCAATCCTAGCAGCCCCCATACTTAAATCCTGAGTGTCCTCACTGCTCCCACTCCCTAAGGAAATGTCCAGGATCACCCAATTCTAGCTGTTCTGCTCACTAACTGTGCCCTCCATGCACAGTGGCCCAATGTGTATGCAAGGACATGGGTCACCCACTGTCCAAGACTGAGAGAACCAACTATGGGGTCCCATGGAAGGCACAATGCCTGGCCCACGGCTGGGAGAGCAGCTGACTATTATTAGACACTGAGCTCTGGGTAGGAACAAAAGGATGAGGTGTCTAACCAGGCATGAGGAGCTGGTGCACAGGGACAACAGATGGCATCCTCCTAGATGAGGCAGATAGCACACAGGGCAAGTGGCCAGGCCCAGCATGGATCTGACCACCTGCTGGCCTCCCCACATTATCAGAGAGCCCTGCTTCCCAGTGCAGCCACCACCACACTATGGAGAAGCTTGCTGCTGCTGAAGCACTGCCGTTTTCCTAAGCATGGTCCACATTCCACAACACCAGGGGCAGGCACGGGACCTGCGCAGGGCATGTTTTATCAATTAGCTCCTGAGAAATGACATGGAGAATATGCAGAAGGCTTTGTCCATTCCGTGGTCTGATTAATGTTACAGATTTTTCTCCATACGACAAGAATTGAAAGCCACTTCCTAAGGTCAGAGAGAGGCAACATACATAAAATACATTTCTCAAATATTTCGTTGATTAGATTTTCATAACAATCCAAAAACACATGTATAAAAAAGTCATCTCAAATCACAAGCAAACAGAATTTATGTTCTAAAGGCTTTCATGACCTGCTGCCCCCAAGCCACAGAGCTTAGTCACTTAGGAGTCTGGCCACCTTCCATGTGCCCACAGGGGCTTGGGAAACCAATCATGTGTGGAGACAGTGCAGGGTCTGGGGAAGCAAAAAAAATGCCCATCAGCTGATGAATGGGCCCATCCGCATACAGGACCACGAACTGCCATGTTTTCTGTTCAAACCTTTACAGTGTGACATCAAGTAAAAGCCAGACACAAAAGGTCAAACGCTGTGGGCTGGAGAGATGGCTTAGTGGTTAAGGCGCCTGCCTGCTAAAGCTAAGAACGCTGGTTCCAATCTCCAGTGGTTCCAATCTCCAGGTCCCACGTTTAGCCAGATGCAAAGTGCCGCAAGGGCGCAATGCCGCACATGACCACAAGGGGGCGCAGACATCTGGATTTCGTTCACAGCAGCTGAGAGACTGCTGGCGTGCCCATCTCCCTCTCCCTCTCTGTCTGCCTCTCTCTGTCTCTCTCCAAAAATAAATAAAACAAAACAAAAAAAGGTCAAACGCTGTATGATTCCACTTACAGGCACAGAACGCAGACTCATGGCTACTTGGGGCTGGAGGGAGAGCAGAGGTGATTGTTTCACAAAGCATCTTTGGAGGGTGATGAGAACATCCTAACTTTGGACTATGGTGATGAAAGCACAAACTCCACAGTTACGAAGTCAGTGAACTACATACCTAACACTAGTGAATTGCCAGGCCTGGTGGCACAGGCCTGTATACACCCAGGTATTCAGGAGGCTAAGGAATGAAAATTGCAAGTTCAAGGCCTGCCTAGGCAACTCAGTGACCCCGGTCTCAAAATAAAAGGTGAAAAGAGGGCTGGGGATATAGCCTTAGTGGTAAAACATGCAACAGGCCCTGAGTTCAATTCCCAATACCACTCAGAAAGGCAGATGAGTCAACTTAATAGTGTAGAAATTGTACCCCTCCATAAGGTTTTTCTTTTCTCTCTTTTTTTTTTCTTTTTCAAGGTAGGGTCTCGCTCTAGGCCAGGCTGAAAGATATATTTTTTTAAATGTGCAAAAGAAAGCCTGGCGTGGTGGCACACGCCTTTAATCCCAGTATTAGGGAGGGAGGCAGAGGTAGGAGGATCACAGTGAGTTCGAGGCCACCCTGAGATTACATAGTGAATTCCAGGTCAGCCTGGCCTAGAGCGAGACCCTACTTCAAAAAAAAAAAAAAAAAAAAAAAAGTCTTTATTTGAGAGAGAAGAGAGTGAGAGAAAGAGGTAGACACAGTGAGAGAGAGAGAGAAAGAGAAAAAATGGGCACATTAGGGCCTATTGCCACTACAAACTCCAGATGCATGTGCCACTTTGTGCATCTGGGTTTATGTGGGTCCTGGGGAAAGCAAACCTCTGCCATCAGGCTTTGCAAGCAAGCATCTTTAACTGCTCAGCCATCTCTCCAGCGCTTATTTTTTTTTAAGACAGGGTCTCAGGTATCCTAGGCTAGTCTTGAATTGGGTATGTAGACAAGGATGACCTGAAACTCCCATTCCTCCTGCCTTAGCCTCTAGAGTGCTGACATTACAGGTATGTGTCACCACACCTGGTTCTATGCAATGCTGGGTATCCAACCCAGGGCATGCTAAACAAGTACTCTACCTCCTGAGCTACACCCCCAGCCCATTCATAAAGTTTTGAAAGAAAGAGAAGGGCGCTACGCATGCCAGCACACAACTACAATTCCAGTGCTCAGGACCCTAGCTGAGGTAAGTTCGAGGCCAGATTTGGTTATTCATGGAGACCCTGTCCCAAAAAGGAGGTTAAGAAGAGAGAAAGAGAAGGGCGAGACAAATGAAGAAATGTCACTTCACTAAGACTGGAATGGACACCTACAGAGGGAAGATAGAGGGAAGGTAGACATTCCAAAGGCACTTAAGTCAGGGTCTTAAATGTTAATTTTCACCACTTCTGATCTGATGAGTAGCTTCTATAAGTCAGCCAATGTATTTTAGGCCGTACAGACTCCAAAGACTTTTTCTTTTGAGACAGGCCCCCAGTAAGTTGACCAGGCTGCTCTATAGCCCAGGCAGGCCTTGAGTTTTCAATCCTCTGGCCCCAGCCTCCCCAGTAGCTGAAGTTAAGGGACTGTGTCACCAGGCCTGCCAGTTCACTGCTAGTATTTCATCCTCCATTTGCAAAGGCAGAGACTATCTAAATATGGTTCCTGTTTCTGCTGCGGGTCACCTGTTCAGGAGGGGAGGGGATTAGGTGGCAGTAACTTGGAGACTCTTCACCAAGTAAGCTACCTTGAGCCTCAGCCTTTCACGGGCCGGCAGGGGGCTTCTGGCCTCATCTGTACAACACACTCCCCTGCCCAGCTCCTCCAGATCTGCACTCTACGGTTGGCCAAGGACTTCCGCCTGCCTCAGTAGGTTACCATGGCTCTTAGAAATGTATGTAGCCTGTGACAAGGCTTCCAGAGTGGGATCCACTCAGAGTTCTCCTTACTCCAGCTCCAACCAGCTTTACTCAGCAAACACTGTGTTTATCCTCCAAACAGAAACTTCCCTTCTGAGCCAAGAGGAAGGGCCTAGGGCCTTTTCTAAGACCTGTTTTCTAAACTCATATTCTTCTAGCATATCCCTATGCTGAAAGCCACGAGCCTGCTGTGGGATATAGTTGCTGTGGATACTAACTCAGGATTGCTGCAGTATTTCCCTAAAACCAAGCATGCTGCATGCTTTTACTCAATTGCACTCTACATTTCTAATATGCTTCCAAGGGGATGACTTTGCTTAAGGTCTCACTCCCTTCGCATAACAAGGATCAAAACTAAAGCTGCTGGAGGGCAGGCTAGAAAGGTACCAAATACACATCGTTATGTGCATTTATCACACCTGCCCGTTCTTCCTATGGACTCCTGGTCTTCCAAGCAATCACAAAACATAGGACCTTTGGCACAGTAGGTCCAATTTCCTGACACCCGGTTTGGAAATGGAAAATATCAATTTCATATCACTGTATTTACAGTAAACATTGCTGGGTGCAATTTTTTTCCTCATCAATGAACAGTCTGCAGAGTTAACTTGGTAAAAACCTTCTTTCCATAAAGACACATTCTCTGGAAGATCTAGTTGGACTCTGTGGGGATTACAAGGCCAATCTTGACGGGCAGAGCCAATACACAGCAGTGGCCCACCTCCCTCCCAGGAAGCTGCTTGCATCTTTATGGCAGTGGATGCTGAATGGAGTTACAGAACAAATCCAGTCAGTGCAGAGGGAATCAGACAGCACCAGGCACCGACAGGGCAGCCTGATAACAGCAGCCCCATTTGCCCCCAGGATCAGCTGGGGAGATGGCTTAGCGGTTAAGGTGTTTGCCTGTGAAGCCTAAGGACCCAGGTTTGATTCCCCAGGACCCACGTAAGCCAGATGCACAAGGTGGTGCATGTATCTGGCGTTTGTTTACAGCAGCTGAAGGCCCTAGCGTACCCATTTTCTCTCTCTTTCTCTCTTAAACAAATAAACTTTTAAAAATCTTCAAATTTTTTTAAGAAAAAAAAAAAAAAAAAAGAAAAATCCACCACTGCATGCACTGGTGGATTCTGGGTATTTGAAATCCTGTCTGCTGCTCAGTAACCTTCATGAAAATCTCACTGCCCTTCCTGACCTCCTTCTGTCTGAACTCTTCCCAAAGAGGTTCAAAGTAAACTGCCTGCAAATTCAGGGAGTATGAAGAAATGGGCACAAGGGAGCCAGGGTGCCAAGTCTCCTCATGGCTATTTCCTGCGGCTGCTTTGCTCACCACCTCTGGTGCTTCCACACTCCTCCTGGATGAGCCGCAGCCCAGTCTTCAAGCATGCCATCTCCTTGTCAAAGGGAACCTTCCACCACTCAACCTCCACCTTAATGTCTCTGAAAGTGGGTGTTGCCACCTACCTCCTGGACAAATTCAGGTGCAAACAGAGAGACAGAGAATGGGTGTGCCAGGGCCTCTTGCCACTACAAATGAACTCCAGACACATGTGCCACCTTGTGCATCTAGCTTTACGTGGGTACTGGGGAACTGAACCTGAGCCCTTTGGCTTTGCAGGCAAGCACATTAACCACTAAGCCATCTCTCCAGCCCCAACAAAATGGATTTCTAAAGACACCTACCACAGTGAAGCCTCCCCTAGTGAGAGTGTGAGTGGAAAAGTACAAGGAAATTGCAGAAAGAGAGGCTGAAAGGAAAGACAGAGAATGGTGAATAACATGGAGAAAATAGATGGGGCTAAAAGCACAGGAAGAGAAGGCTCCCCATGGCACAGAATCTGAAGATTCAAAGATCAAGTGATAGGGACTAGAGAGAAAAACAACTCACAAGAGAGGCAAAGTAAGACTGGCACAATTGATGATTAAGAAAAGAGCAACAGGGGCTTAGCCAGGGCAACATAATTATTATACCCCATCTAAAAAGAGAGCTGCTGGGGCTGGGGAGATAGCTCAGTGGTTAAAGGCCCTTTCTTGGGAAGCCTGTCAGCACAGGTTCGGTTCCCCATCACCCACAGAATACCAGATGAAATAAGTGGCACATGTGTCTAGGATTCATTTTCAGTGGCAAGAAACCTTGACATACACACACATATGCAAATAACATTTTTTAAAAAGAGCTGTTGTAGGATTTTATGACATTTTCTATATCCATCATTCCATGACAAATAACCTCCAAGAAAACACTCACTGAGCAATATTATTCAAGTGGCAATACTCTAGGGACACTGTGAAGGACCAAGCAGACAGGCATAGGAGAGAAATCACTCACTGAGCAGTTGAGATGGGAAGAAAGAACAAAGGGTGCAGAAAACTCAAATTTTATTTATCTTTTTAAATGAGGAATTAGAGATGATAGCTTACTAGTACAGTGCTTGCCTAGCCTATGCAAGGCTTTGGGTTCCCAGAAATAAAACAATTTTTAAAAATATTTTATTTTTATTT
Source organism: Orientallactaga sibirica (assembly GCA_036365145.1). Classification (NCBI taxonomy): domain Eukaryota; kingdom Metazoa; phylum Chordata; class Mammalia; order Rodentia; family Dipodidae; genus Orientallactaga; species Orientallactaga sibirica. Next base: position 6,407,137 of record JAEOAD010000982.1, read on the forward strand.
ATTTGTGACAGAGCCTTTAAAGCACTTGGGAAAGGAGAGGAACAGAGAGAGAGAATGTTAATTCCAGGTCAGCCTGACCAGTGAGCCTCCAGAAAAAAAAAAATATTTTATTTTTATTTATTTGACTAGAAACAAACTGAGCATGTGCCAGGGCCTCCAGCCACTACAAACAAACTCCAGATGAGTGCGCCCGCTTGTGCATCTGGTTTACATGGGTCCTGGAGAATAGAGCCTCAAACCAGGGTCCTAAGGCTTTACAAGCAAGCACTTAACCACTAAGCCACCTCTCCAGCCCCAAAACTAAATTTTAATCTCGAAACTCATATTGCTATCTCAGAAGTTTCTAATTGGGAAAAAAATAAAATGTTAACAAAGACTCACCAAGATAACAAAGATGGCCTTAATTTTAAATGAATCTCTAAAATTCCAGGTTGGAATGATGGTTGACTTTTAATCAATACACTTTTTTTTTTTTTTTTTTTTTTTTTTTTTTTTTGGTTTTTCAAGGTAGGGTCTCACTATAGCTCAGGCTGACCTGGAATTCACTATGTACTCTCAGGGTGGCCTCGAACTCTCAGCAATCCTACCTCTGCCTCACGAGTGCTGGGATTAAAGGCATGCGCCAGCACTAATCAATACAATGTTTATAAATATCAGCTGTCACTTTAGTTTGTATGTGTGGTATACATGCATGCATGAGTGTTTACATGTATGTGGGTGCATGTGGAAGCCAGAGGACAACCTTGGGTATCCTTCCTCAGTCACTGGCCACCTTTTTTGAGACAGGGTCTTTCACGGGCATGGAACGGACACCCTCTACTTCCCTAGTACTGGAATTATAAGTGCACACCACTAAACTGGGCTTTTTTTGTTTTTGTTTTTGTTTTTGTTTTGGTCTTTTCAGCTCAGGCTGACCTGGTCTCACCCCAGTCTCAGGCTGACCTGGAACCCATCCTCTACTGTAGTCTCAGTGCTGGGGGTGGCCACAGAAATAGGCAGGTAGAGAGAGAGAGAGAGAGAACTCAGGGCCTCCAGCGATCCTCCTACCTGTGCTTCCCAAGTGCTGGGTCCTGGAGGGATTTAGGCTCCATAGGCAAGCGCGCCTAAGCCATCTCTCCAGGCTTTTATTTTATTTTTTTAGTGGGCATTTTTTATGTGTGTTTTGTGGATCAAACTCAGGTAGGTCCTCATGCTTGTGAAGAAGCACTACTGACTAAACTCTCCCTCCAGCTCAGCTGCCACTGTTTTGATAACTCTTTAAAAGTAAATAAGCTTTAATCAGTCTTTGTTTTTGTTTTTTGAGACACAGACCAGGTTGGCCTGAACCTCATACCTCCAGAAGAGCCTGGCATTAGCTAGGATTACAGACAGACACCACCTCATGCTCTGTATTCCTAGTTTGTGAAGGTCTGAGCTGTGTGGTATATTACATTGTTCTTTGAGGATTTATGGACCACCAAATCCTACCTGACATCCAATTACAGGCAACCTCATTTACCTACACAGACACACTGACTTCAGACTCAAGAGCCTATACTCAACACTGTGAATCTGCAACTAATTTCATTATTTTTGAAGCAATTAATGAATGATCCTCCAAACAACTGTATCAAAACACTCTTGTAAAAGCATCAGCAAAATCTGAAGCCCAGGTCCTTTTTTTTTTCACCCTTACAACACACACCATCTTGGTTCCTAGCAGTAGAATGACAAACTAAGCATATCTGGGTAACTGCAACTGGAAGTAGGTGTGTGGTTTTTGCCTAAGCTGAATCATACTTTGTATCTGACTTACCAGCCAACTTTAGAAGTTATCTTCACTTGTGACTCACCTTCAGCCAACCTGAATTGCTTAACCTTGAGGGTTTTTTCTATGCACTTAACAAAATAGTGTTCTGTGCTCCTAATCACCTGGCCCTAAGGGCTGAAAGGCAATCACACGCAGTGTGGGGTCTGCTCTCTGGTTAGACTGGAGAACCCATCCCTCTCCCATTAGGAAGGATGGCACTAAGCACTGTCGCCATTGACCTTTGGGGCAGCTCTTGGCCATACATGCCAATCATACCTACTGCAAGGCCATTTAACACATGGAGAACCTGTCTAGTTGGTTGGTAAAACCTCCGTCAATTCATGCGTGAGCTTCTCCAGCAATCCAGTAAAGTTATAAACCCCGGCACTAGATACAAGCAAACTGCTCAAAGATTCTAAGTGACATGAAGATTTCAAGGTTAACAACACAGGGTTCAAGTGTGGATTTCTTGTGTGGATTTCTTTCTACCTCATACGTAACTCAATGGTCATCTTTAAGACATACCTTGCTAACTTTTTTTTTTTTTTTTGGCCTGTTCAAATGAAAATAACCATTGCTTTGCCTTTGTAAAACTCTGTGTATGCGTAGCTGATAAATGATTGACAGCTAGAGAAAAACACACCTGATTTTGTTTAAACTGCCAAAACACTACAGTGCTCCATGAACTATAAACAGAAAAGACAGGTGCGGTGGCACATGTCTGTACTCCTGGCTACTTTAGCTACCTGGAAGGCCGAGGTGAGAGGATCACTTGAGCCTATAAGCTCAAAAGCCAGTGTGGACAACACAGAAAGATTTTATCTTTAATTCCCAAACTATACATATATGTATGCATGTGTATATGCATCTAGAGGTATGAGTGTGTTGTTATGGTTTGACTATGAAACATTCCCCACAGGCTCATGCATTAAAACCCTTGGTCCCAGATATAGTTTTTTGGGGGGAGGCACTGGAAACCTTAGAAGTGGAAGCATGTCTTTGGGAGCTCTATCTTGCCCTTGCCCTTTCCTCTCTCTGCTTCTTGGCTTCTATAAGGTGAGTATGTCTGCTCCACCATGCCCTTCCCCCACAATGTACTTCCTCACTTTAAACCCAGAAACCAGGGAGCCAGCTGACCATGCACTGAAACCTCTGAACCTGTGAGCCAAAATAAATATTTTCCTTTTTTATTGTTGTTGTTTTTTCCCAAGGCAAGGTTTCACTTTAATCTAGGCTGACCTAAAACTCACTCTAAAGCCAAAGGCTGGCCTTGAACTCATGATTATCCTCCTACTTCAGCCTTCTGAATGCTGGGACTAAAGGTGTGTGACACCATACCCAGCCTTCCTTTTAAAGTTTTTCTCTTGGGTGTATTATAGGGATGAAGCACATCTATACCTTATACATACATATAAGTTAAAAACTAAACTCTATGGCCAACCCACTATCAAGCCTCACTCCACTCAATTCTCTTAGTTCTAAATGCAGTAGATGCAGCAAAGGTGAGCAACTCTGGACTCAGAGCCTCAAACAAATGTTCCCAAGTCATGGAACCCTCTCCAAAGGTAACGGCACCCAGTACAATTTTAGTTCTCAGCTCTGCCACAAACCTCCACATTTATGTGCCTAAGACCTACAGTTTCCTACATCAATGGAATGTGAGGAACAGAGAAGATGAAGTTGTCAAAGCTGAGGTCCCCAACACCGGGGTGACTCAAAACTCACCATCATGCTGAGAAGTGACAGTGGAGTGTTCAGCACTGAGACATCTCTATCGCACCCTCCAAGGCTCAGGGTCCATTGCAGAAGTGGCAGAAAAAAAATGTAAGAGCCAAAGAAAGGTATGACTGCTTACAATGAAATCTTCCAGACACAAAATGGCCTTTGATATTCATGACCTCGTGGTGCCTGAAACTACCTACCCAAGCCCTTCATAACAGGAGGAAAAGATAATGACATCAAAAAGAAGAGAGACTATTTGGGAAAGGAAGGGAATTTATGGAGGGTTAATTTGAGAGGGAGGGTGGGAGTGGAGGGAAGGAATAATCATGGTTTTAGTGTCTATGCTTAGGAAAGCTGTCAATAAAAAGCTTTTTTTGGTTAAAAAAAAAAAGCTGAGGGCCCCAAAGCCCAGCTTATAATCATAATCCATGAGATGGAACACTCCCACCCAGGGTTTCGGACTGGACAGGTCTGGGGCAGGAACTGGAGGACTCGGAGAGCATGTCTGACACGCTCCCAGAGCGCGCACATGCTGCTAGTCCCAAGACCACCATTAGCAAATTGGCGCTGAAGTGCCTTTAACAGAATAAGGCCTCCTCTTTCCTCCAACTTCTGGCCTGGCAGCACTGTTCACTTTCCAAGGCCCATCATGTCTGCTGGCCTCACCTTTGCCCTGTGGCTCCAACAAAACAGCAAAATGCATTCCATGGGCTTGGGAGCTCTTTTCACTTTAAAATTCCTCTGCTCCAACCGCAACATAGAGACCTATTTTTTTTTCTTTCCTGAGACCCCTTGACCAGTAGGGCCCAGACAATGCTTGACCCCTCCACCTTGCCAGGCCCAAAGGGAACATAGTCTCCCCAGCACAGAACACACACTTGAGGCCCCACTTAAGCGGCCCCTTGCCAGGTACACACCATTTTTCTCATTAAGCTTTTTAGTCAACTCTTGGTGCCTGGCTATAAACTGGACACTAAAAATTAAGATTACTCAACCAAGCGTTATGGTGTGCAACTCTAATCTCAGCATTTAGAAACTGGAGGTAGGATGGTCTGGAGTTCAAAGCCAGCTTCAGCTATGTGTTGTCTCAGACTGGCCTAAGCTACAATGGGGCTATGTCTGAAAAAGGGAGGGGGCATAGTTCAGTGGTACAGTGCTTGCCTACCATGTGCAAAGACCTAGGTTCCATCCAGCACCCCCCTACACACGCGTGCACGCGCGCGCGCACACACACACACACACACACGTACATTAAAAGTTAAAGAGAGCCGGGCATGGTGGCGCACGCCTTTAATCCCAGCACTCGGGAGGCAGAGGTAGGAGGATCACCATGAGTTCAAGGCCACCCTGAGACTACATAGTTAATTCCAGGTCAGCCTGGGCCAGAGTGAGACCCTACCTCGAAAAACCAAAAAAAAAAAAAAGTTACAGAGTCCACACACTGGACTCCAGTATGTTTGTACAAAATACCCAAGTTTATCAACTTATAAGGCGGAAAGGTCTGATTCATGGTTTCAAAAGTTTCAGCCCATGGCCACTGTGTCCCACTACCTTTGACGGCATAGCACAACATGTCAAGAAAGTCTGGAGGCTGGAGAGAGCTCACTTGTTAAAGGTGCTTGCTTACAAAGCCCAAGAGACCAGGTTCAATTCCCCTGTACCTGTGAGAAGCCAGATGCACAAAGTGGCACATGTATCTGAAGGTCATTTGCAGTGGCAAGAGGCCCTGGTATGCCCATGCTCACTCACTCTTGCATGCTCTCTCTCTCTTTCTCTCTCAAATAATTGATTTTGGGGGGCTGGAGGGATTGCTTAGCAGTTAAGGCGCTTGCCAGTGAAGCCCAAGAATTCATGTTCAAATTTTCAGGTCCCACATAAGCCAGATGCTCAGTGATATAAGTGCGCTATGTTGCATATTCGCACAAGAGGGCACATGCATCTGGAGTTCATTTGCAGTGGCTGAAGGCCCTGACACACCCATTTTCTCTCTCATACACTCTCTCTCTGCCTCTTTCTCTCTCTCTCTCAAATAAATAATAAATAAAAAATTTATTTGGTAGGGTCTTGCTCTAGCCCAGGCTGACCTGGAACTCACTCTGTAGTCTCAGGATGGCATCAAACTTAGTGCAATCCTCTTGCCTCTGTCTCCCAAGTGCTGGGATTAAAGGAATATGCCACCATGCATGGCCTTAAAATTTTTTATTTATTTATTTATTTATTTATTTGGTTTCTCGAGGTAGGGTCTTGCTCTAAGCCCAGGATGACCTGGAATTCACTATGTAGTCCTTGAACTCACAGCAATCCTCCTACCTCTGCCTCCCAAGTGCTGTGACTGAAGGCATATACTACCATGCCCGGCTCTAAAATAATTTTTTGAAGAGAGAGTCTATAGCAAAGGAAGCTGCTCACCTCAAGGCTGCCAGGAAGCAAAGACAGAGATCCAAGGTGCTGGAATATTAATATCCTCCCTTCAAGACCAATATCCCATGACTCACTTTCCTTCTAAAAACACCAAATTTTGTTTTATAAAATATTATTATTATTGTTGTTGTTTTGTTTTGTTTTTCGAGGTAGGGTCCCACTCTATCTTAGGCTGACCGGGAATTCACTATGTAGTCTCAGGGTGGCCTTGAACTCACTGCAATCCTCCTACCTATGCCTCCCAAGTGCTGGGATTAAAGGCACCACACCCGGCTTTATTTTGGTTTTTTGAGGTAGGGTTTCACTCTAGCCCAGGCTGACCTGAAATTTACTATGTAGTCTCAAGGTGGCCTCAAACTCACGGCAATCCTCCTACCTCTGCCTCCTGAGGGCTGGGATTACAGGCAAGTGACACCACACCCAGCTATTTTTATTATTTTAAATATTTTATTATTTATTTATTTATTTGAGAGAGAGAGAATGGGTGTGCCAGGGCCTCCAGCCACTGCAAACGAACTCCAGACACATGCTCCACCCTGTGCATCTGGCTTATGTGGGTGCTGGGGAATCGAACCTGGGTCCTTTGGTTTTGCAGGCAAGTGCCTTAACTGCTAAGCCATCTCCCAGCCCTAAAAACACCACATTTCTTAAAGCTCCCATCACCTCCCAATCACACTACAGACTGGGGAGCAGGCCTTTCACATGTGGGCCTTGGGGATATTTATCCAAATCATAGCAGTGCCCGGTAAGCTATAAAATCTGCTATATGAGGGGAAGAGAAAAACTGCCCCAGCCAAGCCCAGGGCCTAGGTGTTTGGCTGGAATGTTTTCTTCAACAGGCCTGAGTCCCAGCCACATGCCTCTTCCCCACCGTGGAGCTGAGGCCTGTGGCTATGTCAACTGGGTGGGGGAGGTAAGCACGCTGTCCCTCAAAAAAAAAAAAAAGAGAGAGAGAGAGACACAATGGGAAAAGACACGACTCATAGTGCTTACTAACTGCTGTGATTTTCTGCCAAAGTGCTCTATGACAAATATATCTTTACATAAATGTAAACTGGTTATTCATACAGGTATTATAAAAAATAAAATGAAGCCAGGCGTGGTAGCGCACGCCTTTAATCCCAGCACTTGGGAGGCAGAGGTAAGAGGATCTCCCGGAGTTCAAGGCCACCCTGAGACCACATAGTGAATTCCAGGTCAGTCAGGGCCAGAGTGAGACCCTACCTTGAAAAACAAACCAAAAAAAAAATAAAATAAAATAAAGAAAGAAAAGAAAAAGGAAGAAACTAATAAAAATAAATAAAATCAAATGAGCTAGGCCTGGTATACAGGCCTATTATCCTAGCTGCTCGGGAAGCTGAGACAAGAGAATCACCAATTGGAGGCTCCAATGTGATAGCCTGACTGCACATTTCAAAGCCATGTGACTTTTAAATTGCTTGGTAAAACTAAGTATATAATTTTTTTTTTTTTTTTTTTTTTTGGTTTTCGAGGTAGGGTCTCACTCTGGCCCAGGCTGACCTGGAATTAACTATGCAATCTCAGGGTGGCCTTGAACTCACGGCGATCCTCCTACCTCTGCCTCCCGAGTGCTGGGATTAAAGGCGTGCACCACCACGCCCGGCTCTAAGTATATAATTTTAATTGATGTTTTCCAAATTACTTAATAATTAAAAAACAACTCGTTAATAACTGTAAAAAAAAAAAAAAAAAAACAGGCCGGGCATGGTGGAGCATACCTTTAATCCTAGCACTTGGGAGGCAAAGGTAGAAGGATGGCCATGAGTTCAAGGCCACCCTGAGACTACATTGTGAATTCCAGGTCAGCCTGGGCTAGATGGAGACCCTACCTCAAAAAACCAAAAAAATAATAAAAATAATTTAAATTAAATTAAAATCTGCTGTTTGAGACTGTTCTCGGTATCCTAACTTAATTGGTCTGAGGCCCAAATTTGCATTAGTAGCTTATTACAGTGTCGAGTCATTTCCCGCCCCCTTCCCCCCCCACACACACAAAGGACTTCAACACCTGCAAGGGCTTCAATGCACTGTGCTGGAGGAAATGTCATCGGCATGCCTTTCAACTCCTTTATGGTCACTACAACATCTTCCCTGGGGCATTTCTGACACTGTTTTTAAAAGCTGAACAGAAGCCCCAGGTCCACTATCCACATTTCAAAAGTGTTACAGCCTCTGGGAAGTTCTCCCAAGTAAAAGAATGATCTTTTTTTTTTTTTTTTTTTTTGGTTTTTTTTGTTGCTGGTGGTAGTAGTGATTGTATTGGCTACTTTTCTCATGGCAGCAGGAAAAAAAAATCTGACAAGAAGCAACTTAAGGAAGGTTTTATGTTTGGGGGGGGCAGGGGCGTGTAAGACAGGGTCTCCATGTAACAGCCTTGCCTGCCTGGATGGCATGGTACTCACTAAGGTAGCTCAGGCACACCTTGAACTCGGTTATCTTCCTGGCTCAGCCTCCTGATTGCTGGGATAACAGACCCTGTATTCAATCTCCAGCACCAAAAAACAGAAATAAAAGCACCAGAGAATTTTTTCAAAAGAGAGTAAGGTGATGCTTATCAAAGAAAGGTTATTTGGTGTAAGATTTAGATGTTAAAATAATCTTGTATGATTCAAGTCTACTCCGTGTGGGGTCATCTGAACTAGCACTGTTGCGTAAAGGCTAGGCTATTCACAAAATGCATGGCTCTGCATGCCACAGATTGGCTTGTAAAACCCAAGTGTGCAAAGAAGGTATTATAATTTGGATGGAAAATACCCCCCCATAGGATGTATTTGAATGCTTGGTCACCAGTTGGTGACAATGTTTTGGGAGGTTGTGGAACGTTTGGTGGGTAGCACTTAGGGGAAGTGGGAAACCTTATCCCCTTCTAGTTCTTTCTCTGCTTATGTGGCAAGATGTAAGGAGTCCCAGACTTATGCTCCAGCTGCCAGGGAGCCACGTGCCACCAGCCTTCCCCATAATGGACTGCATCCCCTCAAACCTTCCTTCCTTAAGTTATTCTACCCAGGTATTTTATCACAGTGATGAGAGAATTAGTAAAGAAGGGGAGGAAAGAAAGGCAGCCCTTGAATTTGATAAGGGTTATGGCCTGACACATTCAATGAGAACCAAAGCCTGGTGTGAAGGCACATGCCTGTAATACCAGCTTTTGGGGGGTGGAGGTAAGCAGATCAAAAGTTCAAGGCCAGCCAGGTGTGGTGGCACACGCCTTTAATCCCAGCACTTGGGAGGCAGAGGTAAGAGGATTACTGTAAGTTTGATGCCAGCCTGAGACTACATAGTGAATTCCAGTCAGCCTGAGCTAGAGTGTCTGACACCCTACCTCAAAAAACCAAACAGAAAAGAAGAAAAGAAAAAAAAGGAGGTAGGGAGGGGAAAAGAAAAGAAAACAAAAGAAAAGAAAACAAAAGAAAAGAAAACAAAAGAAAAGAAAACAAAAGAAAAGAAAACAAAAGAAAAGTTCAAGGCCAACTTCAGCAACACAGTGAGTTCCAGGCTAGCCTGGAAGACATGAAACCTTGTCTCAAAAACAAACAAACAACAACAACAAAAAAAAGCAGTTAAAGGTGCTTGCATGCAAAGCATACCCATCCACATAAAGCCAGATGGGCTCTTGCAATGGCAAAAGACCCTGGCATGCCCATGCTTAGGTCTAAATCCGCTCGTTTTGAGCCTTGGCTGCAAGTCATATCTCCTGGAAGGCTTAAAACCCAAGGTGCTGGGGCTCAGGGTGTAGCTCGGTAGTAGAGCTTTTGCCGGGCCTATGTGAGACCCTGGGTTCAATTCCTTAACAGTAGAAAGAAAAAGAAAAAGGGTTGGGCTAGGGATGTGGCCCAGATGCTTTGCATGCACAAGGCCATAGACTCCATCACCAGCACCACACAAACTGGGCATAGTTATGCATGTTTGTAATCCCAGCCCCAGAACTAAGGTGGGAGCAGGAGGGTCAGAAGTTCAAGGTCATCTTCAGCTACATATGGAGTTCAAGGATAGCCTGGACTACATGAGATTCTGTCCCAAGAAAATGAAGCATCCAGGTGACAAATGTTCAGCAAGAGTGGGTGAGTGATGACTGAAAGAGATTATCTTCATAGCTGAAACAACCACACACAACTTGCTCATGGTACCAGAAATACCGCTTACGTGTACCGTGTCCAATAAAAAAATAAAGGCTAGGAAATGCCCATTTCCCGGGGGGTTATGCACATTGTCCTTGACACTCAAGTTTCTGGAGGTTAAGCTATACAAGGTTGTCTTTTTATCAGTGTTGGATGTAAACACAGGAAGCAGAGGGGAAATTACCAGGAAGTTTTCTCTCAAATGCCCAACTCATTAATTTTCTCATCCCTGGTAGAGTTTATGGGAACAAAATAACAGAGGATTCTCACCATATTGTGAGAATCTGAAAAGCTTTCAGCTAACAAAATTTGATGCTATCATGGGGTGATTGGTTCATAGTTTTTCCCCCAAGCAAAGAGGAAACAACAACACAATGAACAGGGTCTGTCTGCTAGGAGAATCACAGGGCAGTGAATAACCCCAGCCAAGAAAGCTGGTTTAAAATATATATAGCATAGGGCTGGCGGCGGGGGTGCTTTAGTAGAGCACTTGCCTAGCACATCCAAAGACTGGGAGTCAAACCTCAGCACCACACACACACACCCCTACCTTCATGATTCCTTTCATCTTTTTCCAGAGTTACTTCTTTTTTTCAAAATTGAATAATGAGCTGCAAATAACTGGAATTTCCCAGAGTCATTAAAAGCTATTCCAAGAACTTAACCCACAACCTTTGTATTTTGATATTTAGGGAAAGTTTTCCAAAGCTCTTATTGAAAGAATAGTAAATCCACTTAGGGGAACTCTTTCCTGCTTTTACTCTATTGACATCTGAAAATAAGATACTTCATTCAAAAAGGTGATTTTGCCTTCTCACTTTCCTAAAACCAAACTACACACGCATGCTTGTGCAAGAGACTATCTGGAAGACGAAGGATCCAGGGAGCAGACTGCTTGTCACCCCACAGGAGACTTTGCGGAATATTTTCCCTCCTGGCCAGATATTAAGCAGCAATTGAACATCTTTTTTTTGTTTGTTTGTTTGGTTGGTTGGTTGGTTGGTTTTGGTTTTATGAGGTAGGGTCTTGGGGGGGGAAGAGTTAGAGTGACTGGACCCCTGAAGGTAAAAAGGGCAGGAAAGTTTGCACTTGCTAGAAATCAAAGATTATCTGATTTCTTATCTCTTGCCTAGTTCCATACAATTGTTTTTCCAGTCAGGACCCCTTCTGGGAGACAGGTCTTTCATAGGATTTAAACATGTGATTGGTCAAGTTCTGCCAGAGCTAATCTCTTCCTGAGACAGTCCCCAGCCCTAACCAACCAGCTGGCCCTCTGGTTCACCTGGGCCAAATGACAGCCCACCACCCTAAGGTTATAAATACCTTTGCAAGGGGAGGGCAGGCGCTGGCTCTCTGATCACTTGGGAACTTCCAGCTGTGGGTGAGTTTTTCCCTAGCCATTACTCTCCGCATGGGTTCTTTATCCCCTCCAACTCCCCACATGGCAGGAACTCCTTGAACTTTCTTTTTTTCTTTCCATGCTTTTTTCCCCAGATCCTACCTAGTCACATGGACTCCTGAGCTCCACGGGTGGCCCACATGGGCTTTTGGGCTCCACATGGTGTACTTCTCTTCTCCCCACTTTATCTCCACTTACGTCCCAGCCTTCCCGGTACCGCACTCCTTTGTAAAATCTGAATAAAATGTGATATTTTAAAAATCATTCTCTTGCCGGGCGTGGTGGCACACGCCTTTAATCTCAGCACTTGGGAGGCAGAGGTAGGAGGATTGCCGTGAGTTCAAGGCCACCCTGAGACTACATAGTTAATTCCAGGTCAGCCTGGGCCAGAGTGAGACCCTACCTCGAAACCCCCCCCCCAAAAAAATCATTCTCTTGAATCTGGAATTGCCAATTCTTTGGTTAGTTTGCAGATATGAACTCGGGGCTTAGGGTTCCAGGAAGCACCCCAGAATCCCAATTTCCCTGTTACAGTCTCACTCTAGCTCAGGCTGAACTGGATTTCACTATGTAGTCTCAGGATGGCCTTGAACTCACAGCGACCCTCCTAACCTCTGCCTCCAGAGTCAACTGAACATCTTAACAGAAGAAAATACTCATACTGCCTGGTGAGCCCAGCCCAGCCCAGCCCAGCCCAGCTCACTTCAAAAAGACAGATTTCTTCTGAGCCTAGAATCACAAAAGCACAGCAGGACTACTGATAGCGCATCCACATTCCAATGCCCAAAATGCTTCTCCATTGTTGCTTTGTGTGAACTCCAAGAACTAGCTAAGAAGGGTTTCATGTAATTGGTTTTTGTTTGTTTGTTTGTTTTTTGGTGTTTGGTTTTCTGAGGTCGGGTCTCACTCTAGCTCAGGCTGACCTGGAATTCACTATGTCATGTAATTAGTTTTGTCCAAGTGACTGATTACTTGGGAAGGAAGGCCAGAGTGGAAGGAGGGAAGATGAAGGGGGGAAAAAATCTATGGTGTAGACTGTTACTAGAAAATTTTCAGTGCCTGGGATGGGATACCTTCCAGTGAGTTGTTGGCCAAGGAGGTCCTGGTAGCCTCCAAAGCATTAAAGGCTTTTGCCAAAGCCCTTGGTTTTCCCTGAGAAATAGATAGTAAGACCCTATTGCTGAAGACATCTCTTGCCTGAGAGGCAAGGTCACTGAGAAAGCAAGCTGGTGCTGAGCAGAAAACCTTCTCCCTGTAGACCACCCAACTGAAAGCTGGAAAAAGCTGCACTGCATGCAGCCATATGGGAGACAGAAGCCATCAACAGTGAAAACAGTGGACGCTGAATATTCAAGTTTGGCCATACAGGCCCAATGACTGAACGGGTGCAATAGTGACATGTCTACTCTTGGGGTAACCAACTGCTCCATAATTAGACTGAAGGCCCTCTCTACAGGAGGGAATACATACCTGGTACTGAAAAACCTAAGCAAAAGTCTATGGCAGGGGAGGTCATGAGCCTTAGGGGTATAAAGCCTGTTCTTGTCTGGCTAAATGTATATTTTATTCCCACCAAGCTGCCCTGGGGGCACTACACTTAATGTTCATGTTCACATATTAATGCTACTCTCACTTCTGGTTAGAGAAGCTACTCTTTTCAGATGGTGATGACCACTGGGATGACCCAAAAGGCAACATAGTGCTGAAAAGAAGGGATGGAGGAGTACCCAGCACTGAAACATCTCTGTCACATCCTCCAAGGCTCAGGGACCATTGTGGAAGAGGGGGCGGATAGAATGGAAGAGCCAAAGGAAGGGCACGACTCCTTACAATGCAACTGTCCAGACAGAAATTGGCCTTGATATCCATGACCTTGCAGTGCCTAGCAATACCCTTGCAAGACCCTCATAATAGAAGAAAAAGATGATGACACCAAATTAAAAGAGAAACTAATGGAGAGAGGAGGGAATATGATGGAGAATGGAGTTCTAAAAGGGCATGGGGGAGGGGAAGGAAATATCATGCATTTTTTGTATGGAAGTAGAGAAGTTGTCAATAAAAATAAATAAATAAAAATCTATGGGAGATTTCTAGGTTTGTGTGTTGCAATTTACAAATTCCCTGAACTTTCTGGGAAATTAGTTTTTATATTGTTGTTTAAACTAAAAAGACTAGGAGAGAAACCCTTGAATGCAAATAACTTCATTCACTTAAGACTTAAATGTTAGGGCTCAAGAGTTGGCTTAGGGGTTAAGGCACTTGGCTGTGAAGTCTAAGGACCCAGGTTCAATTCTCCAGAATCCACATAAGCCAGATGCACAAGGTCACGCATGCACACAAGGTGGCACACATATCTGGAGTTTGATTGCAATGGCTAGAAGCCCTGACATGCCAATTCTCTCTGTCTCATTATGAACTCGGGGCTTAGGGTTCCAGGAAGCACCCCAGAATCCCAATTTCCCTGTTACAGTCTCACTCTAGCTCAGGCTGAACTGGATTTCACTATGTAGTCTCAGGATGGCCTTGAACTCACAGCGACCCTCCTAACCTCTGCCTCCAGAGTCAACTGAACATCTTAACAGAAGAAAATACTCATACTGCCTGGTGAGCCCAGCCCAGCCCAGCCCAGCCCAGCTCACTTCAAAAGACAGATTTCTTCTGAGCCTAGAATCACAAAAGCACAGCAGGACTACTGATAGCGCATCCACATTCCAATGCCCAAAATGCTTCTCCATTGTTGCTTTGTGTGAACTCCAAGAACTAGCTAAGAAGGGTTTCATGTAATTGGTTTTTGTTTGTTTGTTTGTTTTTTGGTGTTTGGTTTTCTGAGGTCGGGTCTCACTCTAGCTCAGGCTGACCTGGAATTCACTATGTCATGTAATTAGTTTTGTCCAAGTGACTGATTACTTGGGAAGGAAGGCCAGAGTGGAAGGAGGGAAGATGAAGGGGGGAAAAAATCTATGGTGTAGACTGTTACTAGAAAATTTTCAGTGCCTGGGATGGGATACCTTCCAGTGAGTTGTTGGCCAAGGAGGTCCTGGTAGCCTCCAAAGCATTAAAGGCTTTTGCCAAAGCCCTTGGTTTTCCCTGAGAAATAGATAGTAAGACCCTATTGCTGAAGACATCTCTTGCCTGAGAGGCAAGGTCACTGAGAAAGCAAGCTGGTGCTGAGCAGAAAACCTTCTCCCTGTAGACCACCCAACTGAAAGCTGGAAAAAGCTGCACTGCATGCAGCCATATGGGAGACAGAAGCCATCAACAGTGAAAACAGTGGACGCTGAATATTCAAGTTTGGCCATACAGGCCCAATGACTGAACAGGTGCAATAGTGACATGTCTACTCTTGGGGTAACCAACTGCTCCATAATTAGACTGAAGGCCCTCTCTACAGGAGGGAATACATACCTGGTACTGAAAAACCTAAGCAAAAGTCTAGGCTAAATGTATATTTTATTCCCACCAAGCTGCCCTGGGGCACTACACTTAATGTTCATGTTCACATATTAATGCTACTCTCACTTCTGGTTAGAGAAGCTACTCTTTTCAGATGGTGATGACCACTGGGATGACCCAAAAGGCAACATAGTGCTGAAAAGAAGGGATGGAGGAGTACCCAGCACTGAAACATCTCTGTCACATCCTCCAAGGCTCAGGGACCATTGTGGAAGAGGGGGCGGATAGAATGGAAGAGCCAAAGGAAGGGCACGACTCCTTACAATGCAACTGTCCAGACAGAAATTGGCCTTGATATCCATGACCTTGCAGTGCCTAGCAATACCCTTGCAAGACCCTCATAATAGAAGAAAAAGATGATGACACCAAATTAAAAGAGAAACTAATGGAGAGAGGGAGGGAATATGATGGAGAATGGAGTTCTAAAAGGGCATGGGGGAGGGGAGGGAAATATCATGCATTTTTTGTATGGAAGTAGAGAAGTTGTCAATAAAAATAAATAAATAAAAATCTATGGGAGATTTCTAGGTTTGTGTGTTGCAATTTACAAATTCCCTGAACTTTCTGGGAAATTAGTTTTTATATTGTTGTTTAAACTAAAAAGACTAGGAGAGAAACCTTGAATGCAAATAACTTCATTCACTTAAGACTTAAATGTTAGGGCTCAAGAGTTGGCTTAGGGGTTAAGGCACTTGGCTGTGAAGTCTAAGGACCCAGGTTCAATTCTCCAGAATCCACATAAGCCAGATGCACAAGGTCACGCATGCACACAAGGTGGCACACATATCTGGAGTTTGATTGCAATGGCTAGAAGCCCTGACATGCCAATTCTCTCTGTCTCATTAAAAAAAAAAAAAAAAGCCGGGCGTGGTGGCGCACGCCTTTAATCCCAGCACTCGGGAGGCAGAGGTAGGAGGATCGCCGAGAGTTCGAGGCCACCCTGAGACTACATAGTGAATTCCAGGTCAGCCTGGGCCAGAGTGAGACCCTACCTTGCAAAACCAAAAAAAAAAAAAAACCTCAAATGTTGGAGCCTGGTGTCCTGGCTCATGCCTATAATCCCAACACTAGTGAGGCATGAGAATCTTGAATTCGAGTCCAGTCTGGACTACAAATTGAGACCCTCTCTCAAAAACGACATGAACGAAAAGAAAAAACCTTAAATGTTGGGGCTGGTGATAAAGATCAGTGGTAGACTGCTTGACTAGCATGAGCCAGGTCCTAAATTCCATCCCTAGCACTGCAAAAAATAGAATAACATAAAAACTTAAATTGTTTTTCTCCATTTAAATCTGAAACGACTCAAAAATGACTTTAAGCCGGGCATAGTGGCTCACACTTATAATCCCAGCACTCCAGAGACTGAAGTACTCCCAGCACTAAGGGAGCCTGGGCCACACAGTTAAGTTCCAGGTTAGTCTGGGCTACAGTGAGACCTTACGGGGGGGGGGGCATACAGCCTCATTCTGGGAAAAGTAACTAATGCAAACCAATTCAGTTTTTTATTTTTTAGAGAGAATAAGAATGGGTGTGCCAGGGACTCTTGCCACTACAAATGAACTCCAGGTGCATGTCACTTTGTGCATCCGGCTTTACATAGGTACTGGGTCATCAGGCTTTGCAAGCAAGTGCCTTTAACCACTGACCCATCTTTTCAGCTCCCTAATCCAGTTTTCGTGGCACAGTGTTACATAAATTGAAGGCAGAATTAATGATACAAGTAAAATACTACTTGTTATGGTGACAATTCTACTGCTATTAGGAAGAATAAGAAATAGTGGGGCTGGAGAGATGGCTTAGCTATTAAGGCACTTGTCTGTGAAGCCTAAGGATCCAGGTTTGATTCCCCAGTACCCACATAAGCCAGATACACAAGGTGGCACATACATCTGG
The DNA here is from genome assembly GCA_036365145.1 of Orientallactaga sibirica. NCBI lineage: Eukaryota > Metazoa > Chordata > Mammalia > Rodentia > Dipodidae > Orientallactaga > Orientallactaga sibirica. The sequence goes on from JAEOAD010000982.1 coordinate 6,423,953, forward strand.
AGTTCATTTACAGTGGCTAGAGGCCCTGGTGCACCCATTCTCTCTCCCCCCCTTCTCTATCTGCCTCTCCCCAAATAAATAAATTAAATATTTTTTAAAAAAGAAGAAATAGTGATATAGCTCACTTGGTGAAGTATTTGCCTAGCATGCAGGAAACCCTGGGTTTGATTCCCAGCGCTGCATAAATCAGGCATGATTGGGAAGGCCTATAATCACAGCACTCAGGAGGTAGAAACAGGAGGATCTAAAGTTCTAGGTCATCCTCAGCTACATAGAATTTATGGCCAGCTGAAATTTGTCTCAAAAAAAAAATGGGCTGTAGGGATGGTTTAGCATTTAAAGCACTTGCCTGCAAAGCCTAAGGACCCAGGTTCGAAACTCCAGGATCCACGTAAGCCAGATGCACATGGTGGCGCATGTGTCTGGAGTTCGTTTGCAGTGGTAGAAGCCCTGGCACATCCGTATTCTCTCTCTCTCTAATAAATAAATTAAAAAGAAAATAATAACATGAAGAAATTTATTAGAACACAACATTGAGAAGATTTATTTGCTCACATAACAATGGGCCTTTATTCCAGAGTGCAAGTAATTTGGCAATGACCATATAATCGGATTGTTGATATTTGCAAAATTAGGTGGTTCATTGAATAATTGACACTTCCATGGTGATTAATATTTATACTGGGCTGCAACTTGGGGCAGAATGACCAGGGCAGTACTGGAATTGGGTCCTCAAAAGAACAGGTAGCCAAACAGAGGTGCTCTAATAACCAGCCAGTCTCTCCAGCAGATTCATTGTGTAAATTACCTTCCTCTCTGCTCAAAACACAGGTCTCTTCTGCTCAGCCTGGTAATCCTTTAAAACAGCAAATACACTTCCACAGAAAAACACTTGTCAGGGCTGCAGACAGAGCTAGGCGATAGGAGTCAGTGCATGCTTAGCATGTACAAGGACCTGGTTTTCATCCACAGCACCAGAAGGAGAGAATTAAAAGGCACCTTTCAAAACAGTTAGTGGTAGGGACAACCTCTCCATCAATCTTGTCACTTCTTGCATTACTAAAATCTGAAATCATAATTATGACAGTGCCTTCCACCAGGAATAGCTGGGCTACCTGCTATTTTCCAAAAGAAAAGCAGATAAAGCTGCAATCTCTTCCAGGGAGACCCAACACACACCTCCTGGACTTGTTTGTAGTACCCTTATTGTGGCTTACAATGTGTCCTAAAAAGGAAGAAGCTGAATCCCAGCACTTACGAGTCGAAGACAAGAGGATTCCAAATTCTAGCCAGCCTGGGCCACAAAGCAAGACCCTGCCTCAAATACTAATTAAGATAAAATAAATAAATGAAGAGGAAATTTTAAATTGAATGTCACCTAGACAACTATTCTGTAATAATCCTTATTCTTGAGCAACATGATGGTGCACACCTGTAATCCCATCACTCAGGAATCTGAGGGATCCCTGCTTCCAACCCTCTGGTGGCTGTTGGGACTAAGCATAGAAAATGTGCACTATCTATAGCCGGGCATGGTGTCGCACACCTGTAATCCCAGCACTCAGTAGGCAGAGGTAGGAGAATTGCCATGAGTTCGAGGCCACCCTGAGGCTTCATAGTGAATTCCAAGTCAGCCTGAGCTAGAGCAAAACCCTACCTCGAAAAACCAAAAAAAAAGAAAGAAAGAAGAGAGAGAGAGAGGAAGGAAGGAAGGAAGGAAGGAAGGAAGGAAGGAAGGAAGGAAGGAAGGAAGGAAGGAAGGAAGGAAGGAAGGAAGGAGAAGGAAAATGTGCACTGTTTGCTGGGAACCCTCAGGGAGGGATGAGGCCCAAGGGTGGCCCAGCCCAGACCTGAGGCACCTTGGTACGCCTGCTCCAGGTGTGTACCAAGCACTGGGTAAAGAAGGGCTGGGTATGTACAGGGTGCACCATAACCTCTACAGAGCTCTCAAGAGCTACTTCTGCCCAGTGTGCGGTCCAGATCTAGGAGCCAAGACTCCAGTGACCAACCCCTGCTCATCCTGGCCTCCACTAGGCAGACGGGATGTAGGGAGGGTGAGGGAAGCAGCCTCTGCAGCCACACAGGTGCCATCTTCAGCCTCAAGGATATCTCCCCGTGGCAGTCAAAATGTACAGCCCCCATAGACTCAGGTGTGGTAGTAAAGCTTGTAACTTGGATCTCTATCAGCCTGGCTGCAGTAGGGGTCACTGGGGGTGGATCTGATTTCCACTCCCAATGCGTGCAGAGCAGTCTGAGTTCTGCCTGTGCGCCTGCTGCTTGTGGCAGTTTTCCTCTCTGTTTAGATTGATAGAAGCAGCTGATAGAAAGAATTTCCCCCTGGATCTGAAAGGGTGAAAGCAACCCCTTCGCATTGCTGGCAGAAATCACCCAACCAAGAGAAGCTTTTGGTGAAAAAAGGGTTTATTTTGGCTTACAGACTCGAGGGGAAGCTCCATGATGGCAGGGGAAACCAATGTCATGAGCAGTGGGTGGACATTACCCCTGGCCAACAACAGGTGGACAATAGCAACAGGAGAGCGTGCCAAACACTGGCAAAGGGAAACTGGCTATAATAAATAATAATAATTAATAATAATAATAAAACTGGCCTCAAACAATACACTGCCTCCAGGAGGTGTTAATTCCCAAATCTCCATCAGGTGGGAGCCCAGCATTCAGAATACCTAAGTTTATGGGGGACACCTGAATCCAACCACAACAAAAGTCATGCACTATGGGCTGGAGAGATGGCTTAGTGGTTCAGGTGCCTGCCTCCTAAGCCTAAGAACACTGGTTCCAATCTCCAGGTCCCACGTTTAGCCAGATGCAAAGTGACGCAAGGGCGCAATGCAGCACTTGCCCAAAAGGGGACGCACACATCTGGATTTCGTTCTCAGCAGCTGAGAGACTGCTGGCGCGCCCATTCTCTATCTGTCTCCCTCTCCCTCTCTCTCTAAAAATAAAAAATAAAATAAAAATAAAAATAAATAAAAATTAAAAAGTCATGCACTAATGTGCTCAAAGGCCCAGCTTGGAGCCTTGGTTCTCTTGATGGCCTAGTATAACCTTCAGCAGGACCCTTGGGCCTGTGCTCACATCTACAAACAGCCAAGCAAAAACTTCTGAAAGACTTATTACAAAATCAGGACCAAAGAAAATGAATAAAGATCTGGAATCCCAGCATTCAGGAGGCTAAGGCAGGAGTATCAGGAGGTTGAGACCAGCCTGAGTCACGTTTACACACATCCATGATTCTGTCAGGGGAGGGGAGGGGAGGAGAGGAGAGGAAGGGTGGGTAATTCAAACAAAATTTTAAAACCCAACAATGCTATCAATGCCCCCCAAATCTGGAAACTTTAATCTGATTGTAGGTACCTGAAACAACCAGAAATCATCAAGGGAAGGTTTGCATTTTCTTTTGAAGTTGAGTGCTAGAAAGAGAAATTAATGGGGCAAGAAAGGACAGCGAACTCCTTTCCAAAAAAAAAAAAAGCCCTAGGAGCCGGGCGTGGTGGTGCACATCTTTAATCCCAGCACTCAGGAGGCAGAGGTAGGAGGATCACTGAGTTCAAGGCCACCCTGAGACTAGATAGTGAATTCCAGGTCAGCCTGAGCTAGAGTGAGACCCTACCTTGAAAAAATTTACAAAGCGGGGGGTAGAATCAACTCACAGGGAGCAAAGGGCATCCTCTACCACACCAATAGAAGAATGGAGGCTGGCATAGCTTCCACTTGGAGAGGGAAAATGCCCACCTTGTAAGAAGGTTAAGTCTATTTCCCTATGGCCCTATGGGTGAGGCCGACTCCACAGGGTCCAGAGCATTATGTTGCATACTGTGGAATGGGAACAGAGAAAATCACCAGGTCCACTCCACAGGGCTGTTTAAGGAGGTCTACCAAGCAGGGACCCCTTGGGGGCTGACACTGTGAGAACCTATTAGCAACAATTCAGAGAACAAGAGGACCTTGTCTAGGAGAATTTTCAGGACTCCAAGTGAGATGCTAAATTTGACAGGGACCTACATTGTAGTTGTGACTTAAATGCCCAGTGTTAAGATTTTTAAGGTGTTTGTTAGTGTGCTGACTCATGTTTGTAATCCTACCACATGGAGAAGGAGGCAGGAGAATCAGGATTTCAAGGCCAGCTTTAGCTACATAGGGAATCTGAGGAGATCCTAGACTACAGGAAGCCCTATTTCAAAAGGGGAGTGGGGGCTGGGAAAGGGCTCAACAAGTAAGAGCACTTGTTGCTCAAGCATGAGACCAGAGTTTGGATCTTCAGTCGCCAACACTCACATAAAATTAATTAATTATTTTTTTTTAAAGCTGGGCATGGATACTGGGCGTGATGGCGCATGCCTTTAATCTCAGCACTTGGGAGGCAGAGGTAGGAGGACTGCCATGAGTTTGAGACCACTCTGAGACTATAGAGTGAATTCCAGGTCAGCCTGAGCTAGAGTGAGACCCTACCTCGAAAAAAAAAAAAAAGCAGGGCGTGGTGGTGCACGCCTTTAATCCCAGCACTCGGGAGGCAGAGGTAGGAGAATTGCCATGAGTTCGAGGCCACCCTGAGACTACATAGTGAATTCCAGGTCAGCCCGAACTAGAGTGAGACCCTACCTCGAAACCCCCCCCCAAAAAAAAAGCTGGGTATGGGCTGGGGAAATGGCTTAGCAGTTAAAGTGTTTGCCTGCGAAGCCTAAGGACCCACGTAAGCCAGATGCACAAGAGGGCACATTGTTTGCAGTGGCTGGAAGCTCTGGTGTGCCCATTTGCTCTTTCTCTCTGCTTCTTCCTCCCTCTCTCAAGTAAATAAATAAAAAGTAAAAAAGAATATTAAAAAAAGAAATAAATAAAAAGCTGGGCATGGCTATGCACACCTGTAAACCTAGTGCTGAGAGGCGAAGAGACAGGAGGATCGCTAGGGCTCCCTAACAGCCAACCAATCTAACCCAAAAACAGGGAGCTCCAGGTTCAGTGAGACCATGTATCAGGGAAATAAGGCAGAAAGAGCAATAAAGGAGGGAAAGAAAGCAGGAGGGAGGAAGGGAAGGAGGGAGGGAAAAGAAAGTACTAGTTTTAACTTTGCATAAAAAGGCCTCAAAGCTAGAATGACCAATCCTATTCTTTTATGAGGTGCAAGGTTCCTGTACACAGGGTATCACAAGCACTAGGCCTGTGTGTCTGTGTGTGTGTGTGGGGGTATGCAACAAGCTTGAAGCACAAGGAAAACACCCAAGAGAACGGAAAATGAACACAAAGAAAATAAGTGAAGGTTCAGAGCAGCACAGTTCACAGTAGCCAAAATGCAAGTGGAAAGAGCCCAAATACCCATGAACAGAGAAAGGGGTAAACGCCACGTGTGCAGCATACATGTTCGGCATGAGGATGCGGTGCTCAGCCACAGGAAGGAGGGAAGCAGTGGCACATGCAGTGAAAGAAATCAGCACAAAGGACCACATACGTGATCCCCCTTTTATGAAATACCCAAACTAGGCAAACTCATGCAGATGGGAGAAATAAAATAGCTTAGTGGATGGCATAGGTTGGGGGCAGAGTGAGGCTACTAGTGGAGGAACAGAATTTCTTTTGGGTGATGAAAATGTTAAAGCATTAAAAGTTGACAACTGCACAACTCAGTGAATAAAAAATCCCCACTAAACTGTGTATTTTAAAGGCAGAAAACAGCAGATGGCATGTGGTCCTAGGTCCTGGGGAGACCGAGGTAAAAGGATCACTTGAGCCCAGGAATTAGAGGCTAGCCTAAGCAATTGACATAGCATGATTCCATCTTAGAAAAACAAGAGAAAAAAAGGCAGAAAGTGAATATTGTGGTAGGTAATATCAATTTTTCATATTTAAAAAAAAACCTTGCTGGGTGTGGTGGCGCACGCCTTTAATCCCAGCACTCGGGAGGTAGAGGTAGGAGGATCGCTGTGTGTTCAAGGCCACCCTGAGACTACCTAGTGAATTCCAGGTCAGCCTGAGCTAAAGTGAGACCCTACCTCGAAAAACAAACAAACAAACAAAAAAAAACCTTAAATTGTGTGTGGTGGCACATGCCTTTAATCCCAGCACTTCTGAAGCAGAGGTAGGAGGATCACCATGAGTTCAAGGCCAGCGTAAGACTACATAATAAATTCCAGGTCGGCCTGGAATAAAGCAAGATCCTACCTTGAAAAACCAAAAACTCAAGGGTGGTCTGGGGAAATGACTCAGTAAAGGTATTCGCTTGCAAGCTTGATAACCCAAGTTTAATTCCCCTACACCCATATTAGAGCTGGATACAAAGTGGCACATGTGTATGTGATCCAATGCGCCTAGGGTAATGGGAGGTGTGGCTAGGAGAATCTGGAAGCTCACTGGCCAGCAGACTGGCACACACATGGGGGGAAGGTTGACAAAGGAGACGGTTTCAAGCAAAAGGTTCACACTTATAATTATACCAGCACTCAGGAGACTGAGATAGAAGGATAGCTGTGAGTTTGAGGATAGCCTCGGCTAGAGTGAGTTCCAGGTCAAAGCCAGGGCTAGAGTGAGGCCCTGCCGAAGGAAGGAAGGAAGGAAGGAAGGAAGGAAGGAAGGAAGGAAGGAAGGGAAGGGAGGAGGAGGGGAGGGAAGGAAGGAAGGAAGGAAGGAAGGAAGGAAGGAAGGAAGGAAGAAACTCAAAGAAAAAGAAATGCAAAATGAGCAAGAGCGCTGCTTTCTTGGTGAACCTGACACCAGCACAAGGCTGAAAGAGATGGACAAAGAGAACATTCAACTCCTACTAACGCAGATATCCAGAGACACAGAAGCTCCCTAGACCTCATCACTGAAGTAGAACTAAAATGAACCCAACGTGGCTTAGGGAAATTTGCGGAAAAGAGGGGGCGGAAAGATTGTTAGAGCCACAAGTTGGGTCATTATGTACACAGACATTGCCTCTTCCCCATAACTGATGGCTACCCCCGCAATGCACGACCCACATTCCCCAACGAGGAGGGTCCCTTCGGAGGGGGGAGGACAGTGAGGAGGCTATCAAAGGCACCAACATGAATGTACTCACATTATGAGCATAACTAATAAATAAAATAAAAAGAAATGCAAGTAGGCCTCGTTCCTTCCCCAGCCACTCCAAGGAAAGAAACTCAGACACCACACAGTATACTTTCATCTGAGAAAGTGCAGGACAACCATAGTTCCTACAAGACACACTAGAACAGCCAGAGATCAGAATGCTGTCAGGGCTGCAAGGTCAGGAAGGAGTGGAAATTGTGTCAATCCTTGGGACAACCCTCCCCACAGTGCCTGGCCAGGCCTTGTTCATGGCAGAAGCTCAGTTACCTGGGACCAGGAAGGTAGCTGATAAGCAAAGCGCTTGCTGTACAAGCACGTGAACCTGAGTTCAATCCCCAGGACCCACATTAAAAAAAAAAAACAGGCATGGTGGTGCAAGCCCAGCACTGGGGAGGCAAAAATAGGAGACTCCTGGGGCTCCCTGGCCAGCCAGTCTAGCCTAATGGGTATAGATCCTGGCTCACTAACAGCGGAGCATGTTCCTGAGGACTGACACCAGCGGTTGTCCTCTGGCCTCCACACACATGTATGTATACACACACACACACACACACACACACACCCCTCAGTTACCTGTACTCAAGTATGACTCACAATCGGATTCTGTTCACTACATGCTTACTTGGCCATGCCCTTCCCTGCGCCACAACCTCCCCTGCGCAACGTCCTCCTCCCATGACTGTGACTTCAGTAGCAAGTAACACAGGGAAACACTGAGCCCAATAAAAAGCAGGCAGCCCAAGGGAACTGGAAATGAAAACCAAATGCTCCCTGGCCCCTCTCTCCAGAGCTATCTCAACAGCAGGGCTTCCTTTAGACATGAATGATGTGTCTTTTCCCGGCACAACATCACCATGCTACCTTCAATTTGGAAAAGAACAAACGAACTAGTCTCGGGCCTGGAGAGATGGCTTAGCAGTTAAGCGTTTGCCTGTGAAGCCTAAGAACCCCGGTTCAAGGCTCAACTCCCCAGGACCCACGTAAGCCAGATGCACAAGGGGGTGCACACATCTGGAGTTCGTTTGCAGTGGCTGGAGGCCCTGGCACACCCATTCTCTCTCTGTCTGCCTCTTTGTTGCTCTCAAATAAATAAAAAATAAACAAAAAAATTTAGAAAAGGAGAACTAGTCTCTTGCATCTCAGGAGTCTAACAGAGTCTTCATAATCTGCTGCCCTTTCCCTCAGTCCCTATTGGTGGTTCTGGAGATTGAAACGAGGCCCCTATGAATGCCAAGTATTCCACCACTCTCAACAGAGTCTCACTATATAGCCCAGGCTGACCTCAAAACTCAGGATCCTTCTGCTGCAGTCTCCCAAATACTGGGACTAAAGGCATGAGCCACCACATCTGATGCTGACAAAGCCTTGTTTTCTAGAAACACCTGAGGTCTTTCCTTCAGTCTAGGCAGTGTCATAGCCTCCTCACAGGTCTGCTTGGCCCAGGCTCAAGGGAGTGGTGCCCTGGGTGGTGGGCTTGGTCCTGTGTTCTCTGGCCTTTGTCCCCAAATCCCCATAACTGAAACAATTCTGCAGTATACCAATGTCCTTATCAGGACCATTGCATGGACAGCAACCATACAAGCGCCTTTTCATAAGCCAGCTTTCCTGCTCCATGGGCCAATGTCCTGCACCTATCAGATCTCTACTAAGTCCATTATGTGCTAGGCATGATCATAGGACTGGCTCTAGCCTACTGAGGTCATCCATGATCACATGGGGGTACAGACCTTCACAAGGTTACATGAGGTAAACTGACAAAGGAAGGGGTGCAACTCCCTTACCTGAACCCTATAAAGAAGTGGACCCCAGCACGACAAGAGCAATGTCTCCCATTGACCTGTCATCTGACCACCTGGTGTGTGTGCATCAAGGGACCAACAAAAAGACCAACTCCCAACTGTCCCAGGGGCTTCGGCTCAGCTAGGCCCCATTGCTATCTGCCTATTTCTCTGTCTGAATCAGTGATCCATCCATCTATCCATTGGTTGAGATTTGGCCCTGCTCTTTTGCTTCTGCAGCTGGATTCAAACCAGCAGTAGCCTGACTCTATCCCTACTTCCTGCAGACCTCCAGCCACATAAGTTTTCTGACTCAACAGGGACTCCTTTTTGCATCTCTATCTTGCCCCTCAGTCCTCTTTGAGCTCTGTCCTGGCCTCTCAACCCCTTTACAGTCATTCTGTAACCCAGATAGACAGATGATTGATAGATATATAGATAGATAGACTAACTTACTGTGTGATGTGTAATGTGTGATCTAAGAGTAATTAAGGCTGGAATAAAAGAACCTGTGTTTGCCTCTACCAGGGCTATTACGGAACGTGGAAGTATCTAGCAAATTACTGCTATTGAAAAGGCCAAACCTTGTGACTTTACTGTTACCCAATAAATTCTAATCCTGTGCAAAGACACAAGTTGTCTATGTTTCTGACACTGTGTGCTCCTGCTGTGTGTGAAGGGCCTCAGGAACAAGGGCCATCCCAGAGAATACAAGCTGTGGCTGCACATGGGAGACTTGAGAATTGTTCATTCAAACATTTTATTTCCAGAAGGCACAGAAGAAGCTGGGTGTGGTGGCTCATACATGTAATCTAAGCACTCAAAAGGCAAAGCCAAGAAGCCAAGAAGATTGCTGTAGCCAGCCAAGGCTACAGAGCAAAGACTCTGGCTCAAAAAAGAAAAAAAAGAAAGAGAGAGAGAGAGAAGAAAACACAAGACAGACCACCTAGACGTGCAAGAAAAGCCCTTGGAGAGAAATCAACATTCCAGAAGAATACAAAGGAAATGAGCCCGTAAGAGGCCACTGTGAAAAGCAGAAAGAAAAAAGAAACAATAAGTTTTCATGTGAGGTATTCATCTTTTTCAGAACTGCAATTACAGCACGGGTAATTTGAGAATGAAATGCCTGTAAAAACACAGTGAGTTCCAGCTGGTCACGAGGGCACATGGAGACATATCCCTGGGAGCCAGCAGAGAATGCAAAATGCATCTCTGTGGTAGAAATTTCACAACTATGCAGAGTGGTATGCAGCTTTAATTACTTTGCTCTGAAGCACCAGTCACTGAAAATGGAGTGGGGGAGCTCCCAGCTAACCCTAAGAGGATGAGTTGTGTCAAATCTCTACTGTTAAATCAACACAAAATAAATATGACTGGGGTAGCAGCAAACAGACCTTTCGAAGTCCAGATGTTTTCTCTCCAAACTTTCATTCAAGTTCAGGTCCTCTATGCACAGTGAAAATGTTAAGGAAAACTGCACATACAAAAACAGCACATTGTTGTTTTAAAGACTGACATATTTGATCAACCTACTCAGTTTTCCAGAAGTTAGACTGTTTTTTTTAATACACCTATGTAGAAAAAGCTGTTATAAATTAATGCAGGAATGGAGAGATGGCTTAGAGGTTAAAGCACTTGCCAGCAAAGCCAAAGGACCCAGGTTCGATTCACCAGTACCTACACAAAGTCAGATGTACAAGATGGTGCATGCATTTGGAGATCATTTGCAGTGGCTAGAAGCCCTGACACACCCATTCTTTCTCTCTCTCTTTGTCTCTCTGCCTTTCTCTGTCTCTCTCTCTCAAATAAATAAATATTTTTTTTAAAAAAATTCAGGGCTGCAGAGATGACTTAGCAGTTAAGGTGCTTGCCTGTGAAGCCTAAGAACCCAGGTTTGATTCCCCAGTAGCATAAGCCAGATGCACAAGGTGACACATGCACCTGGGGTTCATTTTCAGTGGCTGGAGGCCCTGGCTCACCCTCTGTAGCAGACAGCTTCAGGTTCGCTGAGATGAACTTCCAGACCAGGCACAGTTATGGACGAAGGGATATTATTTATTGAAGCTTACAGATCCAGGGGAAGTTCCATAAAGGCAGTAGAAGCAGCCTGCGTTCACAGGGCCAAGCAGAGAGAGAAAAAGCCAACCAGCCACCACAGCACACAGAGCAAAACTACTGCCAAAAGGTCACACAGCACACTTTAGGAACTCCTGCTAGGCACATTTGCATATCTTTACAATGGAATCTCAAGCCCACACCATTAACACCTTAAGACCGGCCCCCAGTGACATTGCCTCTAGCAAGGTGATTGCAGATGCAAACTATAACTAATAAAACACTGAATATATTGGGGGACATATATTCAAACTACCACACCCTCTCTCTCTCTCTTTCTCTCTCAAATAAATGAATAAAATTAAACTATTTCTTTAAAAGATTAATTCAGAGCTAGAGAAATGGCTCAGTGGTTAAAGGCACTTGCATGCAAAGCCTGACACCCAGGGACGATTCCCTAGTACCCAAGTAAAGCCAGATGCACAAAGTGGTGCATGCACCTGAATTCCTTTGTAGCAGTAGGAGGCCCTGGCACACCCATTCTCTTTCTCTCCCCCAAATAAATTTGCCCTTGGCGTGATGGTTCAGCAGTTAAGAGCTTGCTGTACAAACATGAGAACCTGAGCTTGATCCCTAGCACCCATGTAAAAGGCCCAGGCATGGCAATGCATGCCCATAACCTCAAAACTTAGGGGAGAAGCCGGGCGTGGTGGCGCACGCCTTTAATCCCAGCACTCGGGAGGCAGAGGTAGGAGGATCACTGAGAGTTCAAGGCCACCCTGAGACTATATAGTGAATTCCAGGTCAGCCTGGACCAGAGTGAGACCCTACCTCGAAAAACAAACAAACAAAACAGTGGGAGAGATAGGAGCATGCCTGGGGCTCCATGGTCAGCCAGTCTAACTGAAAAACTGAGAGCTCCAAGTTCAGTGAGAGACTATCTCAGGGAAATATGGCAGAAGACTAATAGAGGACAGGAGGACACTCTTTCCTTTGGTCTCTGCACACATGGGCATGGGGCACACAAATCTCCACATACATGTAACACATACATACACACACACACACACAAAAAAAAAAAAAAAAACATTCCACAAGAACAAAATGTCTTTCTCAGCTGGGCATGGTGGCTCATGCCTACAATCCCAACATTTAGGAGGCTAAGGCAGGACTGCCAAGAGTTCAAGGCCAGCCTGGGCTACATAGTGAGATACAGGTCAGCCTGATCTAGAGAGTGAGACCATGTCCCAAAAAGTAAGTCTTTTCCACCCCCTCTCTTGGGAACTGGGAGTAGAACCTGAGCTTGAGTACCTTGGGTGTGCTAGGCAAGCGCTCTACTCTCAGCTACATCCCCAGCCCAAATGGCATTTTTTAACATGTCAAGTGTTCTTTTTTCTCCCCTCCCCATTCTTCCTCCCTCCCCCCTTCCTTAAACCCAAGGCCTTGCAAATAATAGCCAAGAGCCACAGCCCTAGCCTCAATTCTCTCAATATTTTTGCAGCAAAAAATACTATGCCACTCACAATGTTTACAGCTTTGCAAGCATGCATGCAATTAGAACTGATAAATATCATTGTGTTTACAAATTTGCAAACACAAGCACAATTAGCACAGAGGCAAATGTTCATCCTATACAGAATGTGGGAGCCATTGGCAAAGAACTACCTTCACCTACTGTGCAAGCCGATGGAGAGCTTTCTGCTCAGATGACTGGGGGAAGGGGACTTGGTCTTCCCACCACTTCTCCTTTGCAAGATTTCCTAAAACCTCCTTTCCCCACTTCTTCAGCACCTCCTCTTCCTCAGTCTTCCAAAGCTCTACCTTCCTCCTAAAGGCAGCTGTCTTGGGCCCTCATCTTCATCTACCTTCTCACTGTTGATCCAACTCCTGAGTGAATGTGCTAGTCCTCAGGGGAAGAAAAAGTCTGCCATACATGATTATAATTAGCTAATCTGATGAAGGCAATCTTGTTAATGACAACTTAATGTGTAGCTCTCCCAGGCAACATGTTCTGCACTTGAGATAGCACTGCCAAGAGAAAGGTCCAATCTCTAATATCATCACAATGGGAAGCTGCCCACCCACCTCTGCCTCTGAACCACCTTACCTGAGGGCTAATTGTCTACCCTGGGCATTCTCTTAGCCTCCTACTCTACCTCTCTAGGGCTCTCTAGTAAGCATCTGCAGGACTAGAGGAAAAGAGAGACAGGGTGAAAATTAAATTACCAGCTGAGAGAAAAGGCTAGTGTGTGGGGCTCTCACTTTATATAATAAGTGTGTGCTGAATAAGCTGTGTGCTAACTGGACACCCACAGTGATTCCTTAAATAAAGTAAATAATCACTTCCTCTTGCATGGGACTCAAGTGTTATATATTTTGTCTCTGAACGTGGAGTATATTCACTAAAAGGAAAACTTGATTTCTGTCAGGATTTCATTTGCTAGAACAGTCTAACATATCAAATAACACAAGAACCAAATCATAATCAGGTTTATTTTTTGTTCATGTAGTGGTAGCATTAGGAGAGTGACCAGGCCAAGGGCAGGCACACTTGTAGTCACTGAAGAACCTATGCTGATAAAGCTCTCACCTAAGGCCATCTTTACTCCAGCCAGGCAGAAGAGGGAAACTATGATGGGGCTATGAAATGGCAGACAGCATTTCGGTTTACACTGCACGGGGTAGGGTAGTCATATGACCACACCTAGCCACGAGGAAAGTGGGGACATACAGTTCAGCACTAGGGAGAGAAGATATGGATCTCTGTAAGTGGCAGCCACTCTACACCACACCACACACCTGTGAGTCCAACCTGAAGATTTTCTCTTTGTTTTAATATTTTATTTATTAGAGAGAGAGAGGAAGAGACAGAGAGAATGGGCACGCCAGGGCCTCCAACCACTGCAAACGAACTTCAGATGCCTGCGCCCCCTTGTGCATCTGGCTTGCATGTGTCCTGGGGAATCGAACTGGGGTCCTTGGGTTTCGCAGGCAAACGCCTTAACCACTAAGCCATTTCCTTAGCCCTTTTAAAAATATTTATTTATTTATTTGAGAGACAGAGCCAGGCGTGGTGGCGCACGCCTTTAATCCCAGCACTCGGGAGGCAGAGGTAGGAGGATCGCCGAGAGTTCGAGGCCACCCTGAGACTACATAGTGAATTCCAGGTCAGCCTGGACCAGAGTGAGACCCTACCTCGCAAAACCAAAAAAAAAAAAAAAGAAAAGAAAAGAAAAGAGAGACAGAGAGAGAAAGAGAGAAAAAAGAATGAACTTGAAGATTTTCTACCACTAATGGATAAAGGAGTAAAGAAATGAAGGCCTTTATTACAGGAATATATAGCCTTCACCCTTTATATATATATATATATATATATATATATATATTTTTTTTTTTTTTTTGGTTTTTCGAGGTAGGGTCTCACTCTGGCCCAGGCTGACCTGGAATTCACTATGTAGTCTCAGGGTGGCCTTGAACTCACGGTGATCCTCCTACCTCTGCCTCCCGAGTGCTGGGATTAAGGGCGTGCGCCACCACGCCCGGCTCCTTTATACTTTTTTAAATTTAATTTTATTTACTGATTTATTTGAGAGAGAGAGGAAGAGGCAGAGAGAGAGGGAGGGGGAGAGAATGAGCACGCCAGGGCCTCTAGCCACTGCAAGCAAACTGCAGATGCATGCACCCCTTGTGCATCTGGCTTATGTGGGTCCTGGAGAATTGAACCAGGATCCTTTGGCTTTGCAGGCAAATGCTTTAACCAGTAAGCCATTTCTTCAGCCCCTTTATGCTTTTTGTCACTTCACTTTTTTGTTTGTTTGTTTGTTTTTCGAGGTAGGGTCTCGCTCAGCCCAGGCTGACCTGGAATTAGTCTCAGGGTGGCCTCGAACTCACGGCAATCTTCCTACCTCTGCCTCCCAAGTGCTAGGATTAAAGGCATGTGCCACCACGCCTGGCTCTCACATCACTTTTTAAAAAATCTATTTTGGGAACTGGGGATGTGGCTCAGTTGGCAAAGCACCACCTACATTCAGAAGTCCTGGGTTTGATCTCCAGTACTGCATCAAACCCAGTATGGTGGTATTGCATCCCAGTACTGGGAAAATGAAAGCAGGAGGATCAAGAGTTCAAGGTCATCCTCCGCTACATAGGGAATTTGAGGCCAGACTAGACTACATGAAACCTTGATGGAAAATCAACTTTTAAAAGCTTATTCTGGGCTGGAGAAATGGCTTAATGGTTAAGTCACTTGCGTGTGAAGACTAAGGACCCAAGTTCCATTCTCCAGTATCCACATAATCCAGATACACAAAGTGGTGAATGTGTCTGGAGTTTGTTTGCAATGGCTAGAAGCCCGGAAGCGCCCTTTCTCTCTGCCTCTGTCTCTCAAATAAATAAAGTATTTTTTTAAAAAAAGCTTATTCTGCAGCTGGGTGTGGTGGCGCACACCTTTAATCCCAGCACTTGGGAGGCAGAGGTAGGAGGATCACCGAGAGTTCGAGGCCACCCTGAGAATACATAGTTAATGCCAGGTCAGCCTGGACCAGAGTGAAACCCTACCTTGCAAAACCAAAAAAAAAAAAAAAGCTTATTCTGAGCTGGGCGTGGTGGCGCATGCCTTTAATAACAGCACTCGGGAGGGGAGGCAGAGGTAGGAGGAGCACCGAGAGTTCGAGACCACCCTGAGACTACATAGTGAATTCCAGGTCAGCCTGAGCTAGAGTGAGACCCTACCTCGGTTAAAAAAAAAAAAAAAAAAAAAAGCTTATTTTGTAGCCAGGCGTGGTGGTACATGCCTTTAATCCCAGCACTTGGGAGGCACAGGTAGGAGGATCGCCATGAGTTGGAGGCTACCATGAGACTACATAGTGAATTCCAGGTCAGCCTGAGCTAGAGTGGGACCCTACCTCGAAAAACAAAAAAATAAATCAATAAAAAAAAAATTGCCAGGCGTGGTGGCGCACGCCTTTAATCCCAGCACTTGGGAGGCAGAGGTAGGAGGATCGCTGTGAGTTCAAGGCCACCCTGAGAACTACATAGTGAATTTCAGGTCAGCCTGAGCTACAGTGAGACCCTACCTCATAAAACCAAAAAAAAAATAATAAAATAATAAAATAAAATAAAATTATTCTGAGGCTAGAGAGATGGCTACGTGGTTAAAATGCTCTTGCTCACAAAGCCTGACAGCCCAGGACTCAATTCCCCAGTATCCACATAAAGCCAGATACACAAAGTGGCATATATGTCTGGAGTTCATTTGCAGTGGCAGGAGGTCCTGGCACACCCATTCTATCCCTTCCTGTCTCTTTGCTTGTGAATATAAATAAATAAATGCCTATTCTGTATCACATTGCTAAGATAGACCATAAATATTATAAAAAGAAATTGACAAAAATATTTTAGGGCTGGAGAGATGGCTCAGCAGTTAAGGAGCTTGCCTACAAAGCCTAAGGACCCAGGTTTGATTCCCTAGTACCCATGTAAAGCCAGATGCATCTGGAATTTTTTTGCAGTAGTGTGAGGCCCTGACATGCCCCCATCCTGTTTCCTACCACTCTATGCTTGCAAATAAATAAATAAAATATTTTTAAAGATCATTAGTATTATAAAAAGCCTTACTTTAAAAATTATTCTGGGGCTGGAGAGATGGCTCAGCAGTTAAGTTGCCTACAAAGCCTAATGACCCAGGTTTGATTCCCCAGCACCCATGTAAAGCCAGATGCACATAGTGACACATATATCTGGAATTTGTTTGCATCAGCTGGAGGCCCTGGAGTGCCCATTCTCTCTCTTTCTCTCCCCTTGCAAATATAAATATATATATTTTTTGGTTTTTCGAGGTAGGGTCTCACTCTAGCTCACGCTGACTTGGAATTCACTATGTAGTCTCAGGGTGGTCTTGAACTCACATCCGAGTGCTGGAATTAAAGGCATGCAGCACCACGCCCAGTTTAAAATATTTTTTTAATTATTCCAATTTTGGAGGGAGAGGAGGAAAAAAACACTTCTAGGTAATACATTGTTGCTAGCATTAGTTGATGTTATATAGCAAATTTCTTCAAAAATGTATCAAAAGCAGCTAGGACCACTCAGGACAGACTCTGGAGACTGAGCCTGTTGACATTCCCCCATGACCTTCTAGGACATAGGGATGGTCTTCAGACCCCCAACCTGACATCTCAGATGCCCCTATGCCAGTTGTATGCAATGATGCAGGAGGTCTCAGGGCCTCAGGGGGAGATAAGAAAGAGGTAGACAGAAGGCAGAAGACCAAGGACAGCAAGCTCCACCTAAGCAGATGTGGGGAGGTTGTCATTCATTGATGGAGCGAGACATCTCGATGACACGGTGGCTCTGGGATCTCCATGATCCTGTAGGTAACCCCCTCACCTTGCTATGTAAGTAACCCAAATAAACTCATTGGTTCACCAAAACTGGTTTTGTGAATCGTGCTTTGCTGTGTCACCTGTGCCTTACCTAGGGTGAATACATGTTGTGTTCGCACTTCCAGAGAAAAAGTTTCATTGTAACAGATGTAGTTTTTATATTTATTTATTTATTTATTTATTTATTTATTTTTATTTTATTTATTTATTTGCAGTGCTGGAGATCAAACCCAGGGCCTTGCATGTGCTGTGTAAACACCTTACCAGTAAGGTACATCCCCTAACCAGATGTATCCCTTAATTAAATGCATACCTATAAATCCTGTACTAAACAGCCAAAAATTAGTAAGAAAATCACCTTGAGACATATTAAACTTCCACCATGCAAAATCCAGCACAAAGTCTGTCTATAAGAAGTGAGTGCTTTTAATACATTAGGTTTTTTTTTTTTTTTTTTTTTTTTTTTTTTTTTTTTTGGTAGGGGTCTCACTCTGTCCAGGCTGACCTGGAATTAGTAGTCTCAGGGTGGCCTCGAACTCATGGCAATCCTCCTACCTCTGCGTCCCCAGTGCTGGGATTAAAGGCGTGGCGCCACCACGCCTGGCCATATGCTATATTTTTGTATAGAGCAGATTAAAAAGGTGGTGGGAGAGCCAGACGCAGAGGTAGGAGGATCGCTGAGAGTTGGAGGCCACCCTGAGACTACATAGCTAATTCCAGGTCAGCCTGGACCAGAGTGAGACCCTACCTTGAAAAACGAAAAAAAAAAAAAGCATATGACAAAAGTTATTATATGATAAGGATATGGCTAACTCAAGAAGAAACTACATGAAGTTTTTGTGAATATAAATAAATAAATGCCTATTCTGTATCACATTGCTAAGATAGACCATAAATATTATAAAAAGAAATTGACAAAAATATTTTAGGGCTGGAGAGATGGCTCAGCAGTTAAGGAGCTTGCCTACAAAGCCTAAGGACCCAGGTTTGATTCCCTAGTACCCATGTAAAGCCAGATGCATCTGGAATTTTTTTGCAGTAGTGTGAGGCCCTGACATGCCCCCATCCTGTTTCCTACCACTCTATGCTTGCAAATAAATAAATAAAATATTTTTAAAGATCATTAGTATTATAAAAAGCCTTACTTTAAAAATTATTCTGGGGCTGGAGAGATGGCTCAGCAGTTAAGTTGCCTACAAAGCCTAATGACCCAGGTTTGATTCCCCAGCACCCATGTAAAGCCAGATGCACATAGTGACACATATATCTGGAATTTGTTTGCATCAGCTGGAGGCCCTGGAGTGCCCATTCTCTCTCTCTTTCTCTCCCCTTGCAAATATAAATATATATATTTTTGGTTTTTCGAGGTAGGGTCTCACTCTAGCTCACGCTGACTTGGAATTCACTATGTAGTCTCAGGGTGGTCTTGAACTCACATCCGAGTGCTGGAATTAAAGGCATGCAGCACCACGCCCAGTTTAAAATATTTTTTTAATTATTCCAATTTTGGAGGGAGAGGAGGAAAAAAAAACACTTCTAGGTAATACATTGTTGCTAGCATTAGTTGATGTTATATAGCAAATTTCTTCAAAAATGTATCAAAAGCAGCTAGGACCACTCAGGACAGACTCTGGAGACTGAGCCTGTTGACATTCCCCCATGACCTTCTAGGACATAGGGATGGTCTTCAGACCCCCAACCTGACATCTCAGATGCCCCTATGCCAGTTGTATGCAATGATGCAGGAGGTCTCAGGGCCTCAGGGGGAGATAAGAAAGAGGTAGACAGAAGGCAGAAGACCAAGGACAGCAAGCTCCACCTAAGCAGATGTGGGGAGGTTGTCATTCATTGATGGAGCGAGACATCTCGATGACACGGTGGCTCTGGGATCTCCATGATCCTGTAGGTAACCCCTCACCTTGCTATGTAAGTAACCCAAATAAACTCATTGGTTCACCAAAACTGGTTTTGGTGGAATCGTGCTTTGCTGTGTCACCTGTGCCTTACCTAGGGTGAATACATGTTGTGTTCGCACCTTCCAGAGAAAAAGTTTCATTGTAACAGATGTAGTTTTTATATTTATTTATTTATTTATTTATTTTTATTTTATTTATTTATTTGCAGTGCTGGAGATCAAACCCAGGGCCTTGCATGTGCTGTGTAAACACCTTACCAGTAAGGTACATCCCCTAACCAGATGTATCCCTTAATTAAATGCATACCTATAAATCCTGTACTAAACAGCCAAAAATTAGTAAGAAAATCACCTTGAGACATATTAAACTTCCACCATGCAAAATCCAGCACAAAGTCTGTCTATAAGAAGTGAGTGCTTTTAATACATTCGGCTTTTTTTTTTTTTTTTTTTTTTTTTGGTTTTTCAAGGTAGGGTCTCACTCTGGTCCAGGCTGACCTGGAATTAGCTATGTAGTCTCAGGGTGGCCTCGAACTCATGGCAATCCTCCTACCTCTGCGTCCCCAGTGCTGGGATTAAAGGCGTGCGCCACCACGCCTGGCCATATGCTATATTTTTGTATAGAGCAGATTAAAAAGGTGGTGGGAGAGCCAGACGCAGAGGTAGGAGGATCGCTGAGAGTTCGAGGCCACCCTGAGACTACATAGCTAATTCCAGGTCAGCCTGGACCAGAGTGAGACCCTACCTTGAAAAAAAAAAAAAAAAAAAAGCATATGACAAAAGTTATTATATGATAAGGATATGGCCAACTCAAGAAGAAACTACATGAAGTTTCATTACCAGGTCACTCAGTCATAGGTCTAGAGCTTGCAAATATTATTCCAGGCAACCTACTCTTCGATACTAAAGAGCACTAAACATTTGAAAAACTTTCTGTCAGAGAAGAGAGAAAGCAAAACAATAAAAACCAACCTCAGAAAAAGAATCTTTGCAGAAAGAGGACTTTTTGCAAACCAGTTTAGTCTCATCAGAGAGAAAAGAACAACCAAGAGCCGGGCGAGGTGGTACACACCTTTAATCCCAGCACTCAGGAGGCAGAGGTAGGAGGATCGCTGTGAGTTTGGGGTTACCCTGAGACTACATAGTGAATTCCAGGTCACCCTGGGCTAGAGACCCGACCTCGAAACCACCACCATTGAAACAAGATCAGGGCAATGCAGAAAAGGAACATCTGTGAAACAAAATTTGGAATTTGAAGAAAAAAAAGGGAGGCCATCATTTAAAACTCAATGAAAGGATTAGAAGGTTAAACAAAATCTCCTAAAAAGGTCACAAATGCAGGGAGAGCTGGAGAGCGGGCTCAGCTATCCTTGCAGAGTCTGTCTGCTTCAGCTGGATATCCTCAGAGCCCATATAAAGCTGGACCCACAGTGGCTCATGAGCACCTAGGAAAGTGGGAGGCGTGCCAGGACAATTGGAAACTGGGGACAGCTAGTCGGGCATTCATTTGCAGTGGCAATAAAGCCTGTCTCACAGAAAGTAGAGCACAGACACTGCAAAGATGTCCTATGACCTCACACATATGCTGTGTCATGTGTGTGCCCATACATTTACACACATAAATTTAAAAAAACACTAAGAAATGGGGGGCTGGAGAGATGGCTTAGCGGTTAAGGCATTGCCTGCAAAGCCAAAGGATCCTGGTTCAACTCTCCAGGACCCACGTAAGCCAGCTGCACAAGGGGGCACATGCATGTGGAGTTCGTTTTCAGTGGCTGGAGGCCCTGGCGTGCCCATTCTCTCTCTCTCAAATAAATAAAGAAAATATTTTTTAATGTTTAAAAAAAGCCACTAAGAAATGAAAAATAAGGAAGGATCAAGAATCAGAAAGGTCTGACCTCACTCCAGCAGTACTGCACACCAGCAGAGAATGGACACCACTGTCTCAGTGTGCTAAGCCGAAACTTAACCCAAACAATCAAGTTGGCAAGATAAACCATAATATTTACACACAGAGAAGGAAGACACACACCCCCCCAACCCCGCGCCGCCAAGTGTATGAGAATATAGTAAGAATGTTTCATCACTGGAGAGGATTTGAGAGAGAAGTCAATAACTGCATAGGAAATTAAACAAAATGTAAACATCTTTACTATAAATGACTGCAAAATCTTGTAGGGGAATAATCAGAGTGTATATCTTCTCCCACCCAGGCTTGCAGTGCTTTCCTACCACAGGCAGAGCATTGTGTTGGATGCTCAACAAAGCAAGCAAGCTATATAATCTTCAGGTGTAAAGTGTACGTCAGTTGAAGGACACTTGTGTAGCACACATGGAGTCCTGGGTTCCATCCCCAGCACTGGAAAGAAAACAAAGCCAGAACAATGTCAACACGGAAAATTTAACCCAGACCTCCCCACCAAGGGCCATCTGGCAACATGTCTGCAGACCTGTTTCACTGTCACCTGTCACACTGGGGAAGGGAGGGAACCAGCATCAAGTAGTTAAGAGGCTGGGGACACTGGTAAACATCCTACCATGCACAGGTGGCCTCACAACAAAGAGTTACTTGGCCCCAAATGTCAATAATGTCATGATTGGTGGGGAGGGAATCCTCTTCTAGCCATAATTACGGTGTGGAAGCCACTGGGAATGTAGGGGGCCCAAGAAATGTTCCTGAGGAGCAGAGAGAAGAGGAGCAGTGGCGATGCGGGGCTGAGTCCTAGGCATGAAACCAAAGTGGCAGCTATATAAAATGTAAATCCACTAATTAAGGATAAGGACAGATGTGCCGGGAGAAACCTGCTACAAAGTCTCAACAGTTGGTGATGGACCTCAGTAGCAGAGTGCTTGCCTAGCATACACAAGGCCCTGGGTTCCATCCCCAGCACTGAAAATAATAATAATAATCGACATCTATACCCAGGGTATGGGAGAAAAAAGCTATTGTAAAGAGCTATTTTGTGTATGTATGTGTGTATATATATATTATATATATATATATATATATATATATATATATACATATATACATATATACATATATACATATATACATATATATATATATATATATATATATATGGGCTGGAGAGATGGCTTAGAGGTTAAGGCACTTGCCTATAAAGCGTAAGGACCCACGTTTGATTCCCCAGTACCCATGTAAAGTCGATGCACAAGGTAAAGCATGCATTTGGAGTTCGTTTGCAGTGGCTGGAGGCCTTGGCGTGCCCATATATTCTATCTCTAATAAATAAATAAATTTTAAAAAACAGTATCAGCACTCAGGAAGCAGAGGCAAGAGTTCCAGGCCATCCTGGGCTACATCATAAGCTGCACATCAGGCCAACCTGGGCTGCATAGCTAGATACACACACACACACACACACAAGCCCTTTGTCCCCTTTCTTCTGCCAGTAAGTAAAAATGTTGATCTTCAAGGACACAGAATCTACCCTGCCTACGTCCTCCTCCTTGACCTTCACAATTTGCCTCTAATTTGCCTCTGAAAATAGTAAAAGTCACCTTTGATTTAAAGATAATTCCAGCCGGGCGTGGTGGCACACGCCTTTAATCCCAGCACTCCGGAGGCAGAGGTAGGAGGATCACCATGAGTTCAAGGCCACCCTGAGATTACAGAGTCAGCCTGGGCTAGAATGAGACCCTACCTCAAAAAACCAAAAATAAAAATAAAAATAAAGATAATTCCAGCTGTTTCTAGGCAATCCAGAACACTGTTTTTCTTCCTTCTCCAACATAGACAATCATCATTACTTGCAATTTAATACTCTTGGAATTGAAAATACAAAAACACAACAACAAAAAATAGTCTATGGCCAGGTGTGGTGGCACATGCCTTGAATCCCAGACTTCAGGAGACAAAGGTAGGAGGATCATAGTGAATTCCAGGTCAACCTGGGCTAGAGCAAGACCCTACCTCAAAACACCAAAAAAACAAACAAACAGTCCTCATTCTCTTAAACCAGAAAAAAATGGTATCTTTGCAATTCATATTTTTCCACTCATTCTTTTTTATTTATTTTTTATTTTTATTTACTTAGCTGAAAGAGAAAGAGAGAAAGAGGCAGACAGTTAGGGTTAGGGTTAGAGAATGAGTGCACCAGGGCCTCCAGCCACTGCAGACAAACTCCATATGCATGCACCACCTTGTGCATCTGGCTTACGTGGGTCCCAGGGAATCAAACCTGGGTCCTTTTGGCTTTGCAGGCAAGCGCCTTAACCACTAAGCCATCTCTCCAGCCCTACTTCTTCTTTTTTAATGATACTGGGGATCAAATCCAGAACTTCACACAAGTGGAGCAAGCACCCTGCCAGACTAAACTCCCATCTCAATTTGTACAGGGGCTCACTAAGTAGCCAAGGCTGGCCTGAAACTCGATAACCTCCAGTCTCCACCTCCCTAGTTTACTACACCTGGCCCAGATTTTTTTTTAATATATATTTTTTAAGCTTTTATTTTTTAGTTTTAGAGAGAGCGAGAGAGAGAGAGACAGAGAGAAAGAGGGAGAGGGAGACAGACAGAGATGGGAGCGCCAGCAGTGTCTCAGCTGCTGTGAACGAAATCCAGATGTGTGCGCCCCCTTGTGGTCAAGTGCGGCATTGCACCCTTGCGTCACATCTGGCTAAACGTGGGACCTGGAGATTGGAACCGCTGGACATTGGAACCGACGCCTTAACCGCTAAGCCATCTCTCCAGCCCAGATTTTTTTTTGAAAGATTTTTATTTATATGTGAATATGTTGGTGTACCAGATGCTTGCACCACTTTTTTGCTGGCTTTCTGTGGGTGCCAAGGAATCAAACAAGGGCCAGTAAGTCCTGCAGGCACACACATGTAACTGCTCAGCCATATCTTCAGTCCCCATTTTTTAAAAAAATGATACATTATCATCCTTCCACTAATACACATCGCCCCAAAGAGAAATCTAAATAGACAC
Organism: Orientallactaga sibirica; assembly: GCA_036365145.1. NCBI lineage: Eukaryota > Metazoa > Chordata > Mammalia > Rodentia > Dipodidae > Orientallactaga > Orientallactaga sibirica. The sequence continues at coordinate 6,448,100 of JAEOAD010000982.1, forward strand.
TCCCTGTATTGGAATCTGGTGATTTTTTTTTAAATTTGTTTTTCTGAACCCTCCTGTTGGCTAAAGATCCCAGCCCACATATACAGGCAGACCCTAGACTTCTAAAACCTGTAAAATTTCTCCTCTAAGGCCTTAGGCCACATCTACCTAGTGTTTGAACGTAAAAGACAACCTGAATAAAAAGTCCATTCAGCCCTTACACTCTACAATTATCTTGTTGAACGTTTCACCGTGTCTAGTGTGCAAGGAAAAGCTCCACAGAACCCAGGGCTTTCAGCCCTCTCCTACCCCTAGAGCCTGGCCACAAATCCAAGTTTATTTACATGCTGGTACAAAACAACTCTGGCAAGGAGATCACGCCAACATGCATTCCCAAGGGAATAAAAAGCTTACCCAAGTGAGGAGTCATGAAATATAAATGTGTACTAAGAAAATCTAGCTTATTATAACCAAGTGAAAATGACTATTTGTTATTCGACATGTAGCTCTTGGGCAAACTAGCTCCCCGCCTCCAAGAGATAAATGTTAGAACATGTTAAGCAATACTCCTAACTCAGCCAGAAGATCAAATTCAGAAGAGCACAGAAGTGTGATGCATAGCTCAGGTTTATAGCTTTTCGTAATGGTGGAAGCCTCTGGATTTATAGTTTTGAGTCACATACCCTAGTGTCTCCCAGAGAGAAAATCCTACAGAACCTACCAGCTACCAGGCTTTGGACTAGGGCTTTAGGCACTGTGCCTGGCTCCCCACCCCCTACGCCCAAAACCTCTCTGGAGGAACAAGGATTAGAATTCAGCAAGGCCAAGTTAATTTGCAGGCTGCAAGGGGTAATAAAGATATATTTGAGAGCCAGTTGGCAAGGCAGATCTCCCAAGTGAAAAGGCCTTTCAGCACAGGAAAGAAAACTCACCTCGTGTTCTTTAACCAGACTATGAATTCTCAGTACAAATGAGTCTTTAGACTCATTCTAATAACTCCAGAACACACTGTGACTGCCATCACAAAGTGACTTGGATTTAGAATTCGGAGGATTTGATGTGCTTAGAGCACATTGGTCGAGGAAGCAGGAGGACTAAGCCCTCCTCTGACCACCATTTCCAAGACACTTCTAACGCAGCCACCTGGCCTACTGTGAACTATGTGCAACACAGAAGTCAACCAAAGTCCATAGAGAACTGACATCCATCCCTTCCAGTGCCACTGCTGACGCCAATGGGTCCCTCTTTTTTTTTAAATACCTTGGCTGATATTTGATATAGAACTTATCTCTTCAGGGTAAATACAAGGGCAGAAGGGGGATGGTAATGTAGTTCAGTGGGCTTGCAGAAGGCTAGCCTGCCGAAGGCCTGGGTTCCAGCCTCAGCACCATGAAAGAGGAAAGAGGAAATGAGGAGCAGAGGAGGAGAGGACAGGGGAAAAAGGAAAAACTTTTCATCTAGATATGGAAGCACACAAACCTATAATGCCAGCACTCAGAAGACTGAGGCAGAAAGATTCAAAGTTCCAGGCCAGCCTGGTAAGACAGTCTCAAAAAGAATAAAACCGAGGCTGAGGATCTAGCTCAGGTGGTAGTGTGCTAGCATGAAGCCCTGGGTTCTATCCCCAGCACCTCATAAACCTGGCATTGTAGCACAAACCAATAATCCCAGCACTCAGGAAGTAAAGCAGGAGGACTGGAAATTCAAGGTCATCCTCAACCACGCAAGGAGTTCAAAACCAACCTGGGCTACATAGATCCTGTCTCAAAAAGAAATAAAAAGTAATTTCAAAAACCCACAAGGGAGCTGGAGAGATAGATGGCATAGTGATTAAGGCGCTTGCCTGCAAAGCCAAAGGAACCAGGTTCGATTCCCCCAGATTCATGTAAACTAGATGCACAAGGTTATGCATGCATCTGGAGTTCATTTGCAGCAGCTGGATGCACTGGTGCACTCATTCTCTCTCCCCCCCCACCTCTTTCCCTTGCTCTCTCAAATAAATAAAAACAAAATATTTTTCTGGGCATGGTGGTGCATGTCTTTAATCCTAGCACTCGGGAGGCAGAGGTAGGAGGATCACTGTGAGTTTGAGGCCACCCTGAGACTACACTGTGAATTCCAGGTCAGCCTGGGCTAGAGTGAGACCCTACCTCAGAAAAAAGAAAAGAAAAAAAAAGCTACAAGGTCACAAAGGACAACCATTTGTGCCAACGAGGGGCACTGCTCTAATATCCCTGATACCTGGTCACCAAAAACCTTAACTCAGCATAGACCACATTAAAGTGGAGACCTGTTTATAAGTCACTAATGTGTATATAGTGTGCTTGGAACCTCTGACTCCAACTTATCACCAACTACCTGTCCTTATCCCTGAATCCTTGGTTACTTTGGACTCCGGCTAACACTTTATATAAGACTTTTGCAACCTGGTGTATACCCCTCAAAATTTCCTGGTTCCACCTTCAGCATTGCAAGAAGTAGGAGGAGGATTGGGGAGGAAATATTTTAACAATAGTCAGGAGCCCTTGAAAGGATGACCCAGGTGAGGAGCTGTCTATAAACAACACCAAGCACCCCACAACACAGCAATGTGCACCATATGCCAGTGTGTGCGCGCGTGTACACACACACACACACACACACATTCTCATTAGGATACCTGTGTTCCCAGAGACAACTGGAAAAGCCACAGGTTCTCAAAAGAGCTTGCCCATGAGGCCAGGGAAAGCCAGGCCCTGGTGAATGTGTTTCTGGCATTCTCAGAGGAAGGCTTTAAGAAATGAATAGCCAGGGCCACGGCCTCATTCCTTCCTTCTCCCTTGACAAAGATTCCTAAGGCTGCAGGGGGGCTCCTGACACCCAGCTGGTGGATGCAGCTCCCCAGTGGGTGACATCTTCGAAATCAGCTCTCCCCTTCCTCCACTGGAGTTCTCAGTGGCTAAACTGAAGGGAAAGGGAATCGTAACATCAGCAAGACAGGGCTGGGGATGTCCCCCAGTGGTACAGCACTTGCTGAGCATGTGCAGGATCCTGGGCTCCCTCCTCAGCACAGCAAAAGTTTTTAAATGTTTTTTAAAGAGTCATGGTGGCTCAACCTACCCCAAGTCAGACTCAGCTAAATAAACAACTCACTGTGCAATATCCCAGGGCCCTGAGAGGTCTTGCACTCATGTGTACTCTCACAAATACAAGCAAGTCCTGCATGGGCAGATGGGTTTTGGTTGTTCGGGTTTTTTCCCCCTTTGTGTGTCTAAATGTGTGTGGAGAGCAGAAGGTGAGGATGGTTGTCCTCCATCACTGTCTTATTTACTGAGGCATGTTCACTCATTTGTACCCAGGACTTGCCAGCTTGCCCTGGGAATACTGTCTCCAGGCCTACCTAGCTATGGGATTACAGGTGGGCAGGCAACAACACCCACCAGGCATTTACATGGATCTGGGGATCTGAACTCAGCTCCTCACTCTTGCCCAGCATGTGCTTGGTCTACTGAGCCATCTCCTGTCCCTGCTTATATGTGTGTGTTGTTGGTTTGTTGTTTGTTTGCTAACGGTAGCAGAATTTCAAGCTGCAAATCTGGGTAAATGTACCAAGTAGTTATCCCCGTTACCCTGTCTCAGCACAGGTCTTAGAAAAATTTAGGTGGACCCCTCACATTGCACGAATGCTACTCTCTCCTGGAAAGGTAATGTCTTTTACCTTCCTCCAATCCAGACAGGAGAAAAGTCAGACCTTACTCAGCAGCCACTGTGAATGCCCATAAGGAACAGCACTGGGGAGTCCCTGCTTTCTATTTCCTTTCTCCAGCTACAAGAATGCAGATGAAGCAAGTATTTGTTTGCATTTTACTGTGTAAATACAGCCTTTTCTCAAGGCCAACAGCTGGGCTTGAAAAGCAAACAGCCCTCCATGAAAACACTGGAAATGCCAAGGACTCCAAACACATCACCCTAAAGGCCAGTGTCTTCAAAAAGAATTAAATAACGGCCAAAAGACTTTAAAAGCCAAGAAGATACACCATTAGCCTAACAAAGTGATCTGCAACCAGGGAAACATATGGCAATGGCTGGGGACATTGCTGATTGTCACACCTGAAAGCAGGTGCCAATGGCCTTTTAGTAGAAGCCAAGGAAGTACTGGGTACTGAACAAACCCCACAACAGAGAATGATTCAGCCCAGAATGCCAATGGTATAAAGACGGAAAAACTGTCACCTAACAGATGTCACCTAGTTAATCTTAACATCGCAAGAGTTCAGACACAAACAATGGCCTTCACTGGACAGGAAGCTAAGGTGGACATTCAGGGTCAAGGTCTGATTTTCAAGGCCCTTCCAAGGACTCACCAGCTTTGTGGCCTCAGAGTACACCATTTACCCTCCCTTGGCCAAAGCTGTTTCATCCACAAATAAGCCAATGCAACTTCTCTAGTTTAGGATTGAATCAGCCTGGCTCTAGCCATCCCTTCCAATATTGTTTTGCTCTGCCATGTTAAAGATCGAATCTAGGAGCCGGGCGTGGTGGCGCACGCCTTTAATCCCAGCACTCGGGAGGCAGAGGTAGGAGGATCGCCGAGAGTTCGAGGCCACCCTGAGACTACATAGTTAATTCCAGGTCAGCCTGGACCAGAGTGAGACCCTACCTCGCAAAAAAAAAAAAAAAAAGATTGAATCTAGGGCCCTGTGCAGGCTAGGCAAGCACTCCTACTGAGCTATACCTCTAGACCAGTCCAATTCTAAGTCCTGTGCTCCTGTAAGGTTTCCAAATGACACCCATATTACCATCAAAAGAATGTATTCTAAACTGGATCAAACTGCTCCTAAATCAGTATTAGCTAAACAGAAAATCAGCTGTACAATAAACTAGGCATCTAACAAGTAATTAATGCATGGTTTGTTTTTATTTTAGTTCAAAAGAACAATTAGAAAAAAGTTAATATTTAGTAAGACCCCCTACAACTTTTCAGTAGCTATTAGAAGTTGAAGTCTGGATTAAAGGATTAAAGTGAATTTTGCTTGAAAGATTTTTCCCTATTATATATCAGAGCAGTCTATGTCTACCTTTTTTTTTTTTTTTTGTCTAGGTAGGGTCTCGCTCTAGCCCAGGCTTGGAATTCACTATGTAGTCTCAGGCTGGCCTCAAACTCACAGCAATCCTCCTACCTCTGCCTCCAGAGTGCTAGGATTAAAGGCGTGCACCACCATGCCCGGCTCTATTTCTTTTTTTTTTTTTTTTTTTTTTTTTTTTTTTGGTTTTGTGAGGTAGGGTCTCACTCCGGTCCAGGCTGACCTGGAATTAACTATGTAGTCTCAGGGTGGCCTCGAACTCTTGGCGATCCTCCTACCTCTGCCTCCCGAGTGCTGGAATTAAAGGCGTGCACCACCACACCCGGCTTATTTCTACCTTTTAAGTGGCCATTAATGGGAACAGTTTCCTTCATCATTTTAAAATAATGTGACAGTTAATTACCAGCCGTCAGGTTGAAGGCGGGTATCACTAGTAAGCCACAAGAAATGACAGGTGTTTGAGATCCTGCTGATTAGATACAAAAGAACACATGAAAGTGCACTCATTCTTGTAAACACAGATATAACTGCACAAGTGTGTCAACTAATGTTTGCATGGAAATACAAGTCTCAAACCATTCCCAATCCCATCCATCCTAAGGTATGAAAACGTAATTTTCTAGTCACATGGAAGCAAGGACAAAAAATTAAGTTGGGGAGATGGCTTAGTGGTTATAGGTGTGTGTTTGCATGCTTGGAATGCCTGCTGGCCCAGGTTTGATTCCCTGCCACCTACATAAAGCCAGATGCAAAAAGCAATGCATGGGTCTGGAGTTTGTCTGTAGCAGCAAAAGGCACTCCCCTCCCCCAACATGCCCTCAAACTCTCAAATAAATAAAACAAGTGTTTTTAAATGCACAAAGGAGTACATGCATCTGATGTCCACTTTCAGTGCAGGAAGCCCTGGCATACCCAATACCTCTCTCTCTTCTCTCAAATACATAATTTTAAAAAAAGATTAAGCAGTGATAAAGCTTAGCATTACCGAGTTTGACCAGCACCTACTTTAATTTCTAGAAAGCACAGAGAGAACCAAGTAGCCATCAAGCATGCAGGATTTGTAAAACTATGACTACCTATACAAGAAGGAGGGAAATCTCTGGCAAATCTCCCACGAGTCTGTGACACAACTGAATTTTAGAGGTAAATGACCTCCAACTGTCTTACATTGTGAAAACAAAAGGTCTTCATATTAAATGTCTTAGTTTATTACATCTGCTAAACAAACAAGTCTGAGGAAGATTATAAAGTCATGTTTTGTTTTGTTTTATTTTGTTTAAGAAATACATGCCAGGCATGTTGGCATATGCCGGTAATCCTAGCATTTGGAAGGCTGAGGCAGGAGGATTGAGAGTTCCAGGACAGCCCTGGGATACACAGAGTTCTTGCAGTGGCTGGAGGCCCTGGCACACCCATTCTCTATCTGCTGCCCACCCCCCAAATAAATAAATTAAATTACTTTAATCCCAGCACTTGAGAGGCAGAGGTAAGAGGATCACCGTGAGTTTGAGGCCACCCTGAGACCACATAGTGAATTCCAGGTCAGCCTGAGCTACAGTGAGACCCTACCTCAAAAAAAAATTAAAAATGAATTAAGTTTTTTAAAAAAGGAAGGAAGAAAAAAAGAAAAGTATGATATGGTAAAGATCCAAAAGACTTACCTGTAACTTTTTAACTTCACTAGAAATGTCCTCTAAAACCTGTATTTAAAGGCAGAAATGGCCTCTAAAACCTAGCTAGACATGGCAGTGCACCCCTGCAATCCTAGCACTCAGAAGACTAAGGCAGAACTGCAAGATCAAGGGCAGCCTGGGCAATTTATTTAAGAACCTTTCTCAGCCAGGCGTGGTGGCGCACACCTTTAATCCCAGCACTCGGGAGGCAGAGGTAGGAGGATTGCCGAGAGTTCGAGGCCACCCTGAGACTACATAGTTAATTCCAGGTCAGCCTGGACTAGAGTGAGACACTACCTCGAAAAAAAAAAAAAAAAAAAAAAAAAAAAAAGAACCTTTCTCAAAAAATAATGCTGGGCATGGTGACCTTTAATCCCAGGAGGCTGAGAGGAGGATCGCCATGAGTTCAAGGGCACCCTGAAAATATATAGTGAATTCCAGGTCAGCCTGGGCTAGAGCAAGACTGTACCTTGGAAAACCAAAAAAAATAAAAATAGTGAGGCTGCAGATACATGCAAGTATAGCTCAGTAGTAGGGTACTTGTTAGGGTACTTGTATAGAAGTCCCAAAGTTCTGAGTTCAACCCCAGGACGGAAATGAAAGGGGAAAAAAAAAGCACATGTTAGGACTAGGTATGTAGCTCAGTAGTACACATGCACAGACGTTGCCTAGTATGTGAAACACCCTGGGTTTGATTCCCCAGCATGATACATTTTTTAAAACAGCAGAAGTTAATGCCCATTAATAAATGTGCAAAAGCGTGCAAGGTGTCCAAACTTTAGAACTAGTGTAAAACCATAGCCTGTTTAGAGAATTCCGTTTGATAAAGGATTACATGTTGGTTAAATTTATAACAGTAATCACTAGTCTACATTCCGAGAGGAAGGAAAGGGAAGGAGGGAGGGGGAAGGAGGAGGGATGGGGAGGTCTCATCAGCTGTTTGAACAACAAAGCCAACCCACTTCCCAAATTCAAGACCAGTGTGGTGGGTTGGGGCAACTTAATGTCTTCCTGTTGTGGCAAGGGAGGGGAAGAAGAGGAAACCAGCAAGTCACCTTCAAAGGGAACTTTGCCCTTGGTAAGGCTCCAGTGTTTTCAGAGATAAGACCTCTAGACACTTTTAACCAAAAGACTTCAGCAATTGGCTTGCTGTTTGTTTCTACAGCTTTATACAAGTTCCGTTGGTAAGTTTCAAGATGCACTTCGTTTTAAGAGAATTCTAATTCTAAAACAACCACACACACACACACACCTTGTTATCGGAATTGAATTTCTATTTTATAAGCACACCAAAGTTTCTCTGAGTGTTGACAGGTGTCCAGGGCGCGTGGATGTAGGGTGCGCGAAGCCGAAAGGCAGCAAATACTGAAGAATTAATGGGAATCCAGAAACTAGGCTGGTAGCAGCTAGTACTCTGGGTTTCAGAGTAAAAATGGATGCAAGTCTAAAAGGTGCCGAATCAGGGGTCCAGGACAGGTAAACACAGGTAGGGAAGGCCGTGGCCATCTCCGGGCTCCTGAGAAGGTTCCTCTCCTCACCACCAGGCAGTCGTTCAGGTGCAGATCGTCAGGTGGAGTGGCTAGAAGTGACAAGGAACTCTGCCAAGTCTTTTCCCAGAAGGGGAGGGAAAGGAGACCCGGAACAGGATCCACTGAAACTATTGGCGATGCAGAGAGCCGCCCGAGGGCAGCCAAGGTGGCGCCACAACCACACACCTATGCCTGCCCAGGACCCAGATCCCTACAGGTACTTCAGTACACACGCGCCCCGGACTGGAGCCCCAAACTGGGACACTCCGTCCAGTGTCCTGAACCCCGACAGCCGTCCAGGGTCCAGGCAGCATCTGGGCTCTCACGGCGCGGGCCCCACGGTCGCCTTACCTTGGTGATGACCAGTGGCTCGCCATGCTCGCGGCCGCCCTTCAGGGTGAAGCCCCACGGCGCGCCGCCGCTCAGATGCACCTCCACTAGACGGCCGCCGTCGGCCGCCCGCGCCTCGGCCTCGGCTTCAGCCAAGCGCTCCGGCCGCCCCAGGGGCTCAGTGCTGTCCATAGCGCGGGGCGCTCAGCCGCCCCCCCCCCCGGGCCGTACAGGCCGGCGCCCATGCACTCGAGGGAGCCCGCGCCGGCCCGCACCTCCGCTGCCACCGGCCAACGGCCACCGGCCACCGGCGAACTTGCCTGCCCTGCAACTTGGACGAAAGCGCCGCTGACCCAGCCCGGGTGCGAGCGCCCAGGGCGTCGCGGCGCAGGGAGGGGGCGGGACAGGCGCGCTCCGGCTCCAGAGCGCGTGCTCGGCGGCCGTGCGGTGCAGGGGGCGGGGCCGGCTCGCAGGCGGGCGCCGGCCCAGAGCCCCGCCCCTTCGCGCGCCCGACCGTGGGAGCGGGCCGGAAGGATGGCGCTGGGGACACCACCATCCGCGGGCACCACACGCACCCGGGCCAGGATGGCTGCGCGAGGTCCCGCCCTTCCTCCCGCCGAGCGCTGGCGCCACGGGGAAGCTCGGGACGGGCGGCGCGCGGAGGCCGGACGCCGCAGGTGAGGCGGCGGTGGCCTCAGTCCCGTCACGGGCCCTTCGGAGCGCCGCCCGCCAGGAGCCGCCTTTGTTCCCGCCCGCACGGGCTGTCGGGGCCGCGCGCAGGTGAGGGCGGAAGGCCGGGGTGCCCGCCGTCGTGGCTCCAGCCCCGGGCTTTACCTTCCCGAGAACCCTCGGAGCAAGGACGCTGTCCCGACCCGGTGCGCGCGGGACAGAAGGACAGGGACGACCCGGCAGTGTGGGCGCCCGGCGGGGCTAGTCACAAAGGCCTGGCCCTCTGTGGCGCTTGGAAAGCCCGGGCTGGAGGAGGGTGCCGGACCTGTTCCAGGGAGGGCCTTCCCTACAGAATCCCACCTGTGGCGCCAAGCATGCACAACGAGTGGCATTTTGGTGACTTTTCCTGCTGGTTATCACAGCACTGGAAGCCTTCCATTCAGTCCCTGTCCCTGATTTACACAGAACTCTGTCACAAGTTCTTAATGTCTGGCCTGCCTGTACATCTGCGATGGGGAAATGGAAGTCTGGAGTTAATGAAAGTTTGTTCTTTCTTTTTCCCCCCACTCGTCTTTGAGACAGGGTCTCATGAAGCCCAGGCCAGCCTTGAACTCGATCCTACCTCCACCTCAATCCCACCAAGTGCTGTGATTACACACATGTGCCAGCACACCTCGTTTATTCATTGCTGAGGTGGAACTCAGGGCTAATATAGGGTTGGCAAGCAAGTGTCTTTAACCGCTGAGCCATCCCCCCAGTCCTGAGATCTTTTTTATAACAATCACATTACACATCTTTCTGTACTTTCTGTACATCATATGACTATGAGGCAACTCTGTATAGGCAGTAATAAGCTACGGGGGCTGGGCCAACTCTTGTGTGGCTTCTGTGAGACAGACACGCACTTGCAATACTAAATCCATTAATCGACATTCTTAGTGGTGTATAGTTGAGCACATTCGTCCTTGCTGTCATCACACCAAAACTTCTATGTTCCTCATCATCACAAGTCACTCATTTTGTGAAAATATAAACACCTTTTACAGGCATTGCCCCAATTTATCAGACTTGTGTCTGATAAATCCTCCTACCCCTGCCTCCCGAGTGCTGGGGTTAAAGGCGTGCGCCACCACGCCCGGCTCAGACTTGTGTGTTTTGGGGGTGGGGGCACAGTTTAGTACGGTATTGAACCAATGTTGGCTACTGGTAGTGGCAGTTTTCTTTCCTGAGAATACAGGACTTGGTGGATGCCCAAAATTGCAGTATGTTTGTCAACATCTGTGGGTTCCCTTGAGCTTCTTGCTCCTTAACTGTTGAGCTGCATTGCTTGGAAAACAAAAGGACAAGTGCATACTTTTATGAACTGCAGGGAGTGTGACCTCAAAAAGCCCCTACATCTAAAGATGCAAGAGCTGCAAGTCTGTGTTCCATTTAGCAAGTCTGACATTTTCTTTGAGAGAGGAGAGGTGAAGTAAAAGTAGTTCAGCATTTGCTTTGTCTACAGTGAATAAATGAGCTTATCAATGAATAAAAGGCAATCTAAAACAGGTGTGATGGCGCACACCTTTAATCCCAGCACTCGGGAGGCAGAGGTAGAAGGATCGCGTGAGTTCAAGGCCACCCGGAGACTACATAGTGAATTCCAGGTCAGCCTGGGCCAGAGTGAGACCCTACCTCGAAAAACCAAAAATAAATAAATAAATAAATAAAAAGGCAAAAGGCAATCTAACTACCTTCAGAATAGTAGCCAGTCTTCTGTATGAAAATGTGATAATGGGGCTGGAGAGATGGCTTAGTGGTTGAGGCGTTTGCCTTCAAAGCCAAAGGATCCCAGTTCAATTCTCCAGGACCCATGTAAGCCAGATGCACAAGAGGGCACATGCATCTGGAGTTCGTTTGCAGTGGCCAGAGGCCCTGGAATGCCCATTCTCTCTGCCTCTCTCTTTGCCTCTTTCTCTCTCTCTCAAATAAATAAATAAAATATATTTTTAAAAAGAAAATATGATAATGGTATTAGGGTATAACCCAATGGTGGAATTCTTTCCTCGTATGCAAACTGCCTTGGGTTCAGTCTCCAGCACTACAAAAAATGAAAATGTAGCCAGGCGTAGTGGCACACGCCACCTTTAATCCCAGCACTTGGGAGGCAGAGGTAGGAGGATCGCCATGAGTTCGAGGCCACCCTGAGACTACATAGTGAATTCAGGTCAACCTGAGCTAGAGTGAGATCCTATCTCAAAAAACCAAAAAAGGAAAAAAAATTAATGTTTTTAAAAATAGCTAATGTGCCTGGCATGGTGGCACATGCCTTTAATCGCAGCACTCGGGAGGCAGAGGTAGGAGGATTGCCGTGAGTTTGAGGCCACCCTGAGATTATATAATGAATTCCAGGTCAGCGTCTCCTAGAGCGAAACCCTACCTTGAAAAACCAAAAATAGATAAATAAATTTTTAGCGGGGCGTGGTGGCGCACACCTTTAATCCTAGCATTCAGGAGACAAAGGTAGGAGGATTGCCATGAGTTCAAGGCCAGCCCGAGTGCTGGGTTTAAAGGCGTGTGCCACCATGCCTGGCCAGCCCTTTTTTAAAAAATTTAAAAAAAAAATTTTTTTTTTGATTTTTCGAGGTAGGGTCTCACTCTAGCCCAGGCTGACCTGGAATTAACTATGTAGTCTCAGGGTGGCCTTGAACTCATGGCGATCCTCCTACCTCTGCCTCCCAAGTGCTGGGATTAAAGGTGTGTGCTACCACGCCCGGCTCTAAATAAATAATTTTTTAAAAATAGCTAATATATGGAATGGAGCTGAAGACTTTTCCTCTAACAAGAGATTTATACTCAGAAAAAATGCTGGAGGATGAACTTCCATTCAAGTCAGTAGATAAATCAATGCATAGGGCTACACTCCATAAAACCTTTTAATGTGGTGGGGGGTTTAATTTATTGTGTGTGTGTGTGTGTGTGTGTGTGTGTGTGTGTGTGTGTGTGTGTGCCCCCGCGCTTGGGGAGGTCACAGGACAACTTCGAAGTGTCTATGCTCCACCTCCTTTGAGATACTGTCTTTTGCCACTGCAAAAGAACCTCAGACTATCTGGCTGGAGAGTTTCCCATTGTCCTGGCTCCGCCTCCCATCATCGTAGGTGTTTCTGGAAGTTGAACCCAGCAGGCTTTTGGAGCAAGCGCTTTTAACCACTGAACCATCTCCCCAGCCCCTAATGTGGGTTTTTTCCTAGATATGGGAGCTGGAGGCGTAGCTCAGTGGTGAATGCAGGATGCTCCAATCCTCAAAGCAAATAGAAGGCAGCATTAGTTATTTCCTCCTTGGCCCACTGTTCAGATCCCTGTGGAATCCAAGCTGTCAAGGGATTGACAAGATCAGAGAGCATAAGGGGATGTCTCATTAAGGTGTTTTGACAAGATGAGTTAGTTTGTCCTTTGCCATCAAAATTTGTCATTTTATTCTGAGATTTTGTTTTAAATTTTATTATTTGCGCCAGTAGTGGTGGCGCACGTCTTTATTCCCAGCACTCGGGAGGCAGAGGTAGGAGGATCACCATGAATTCGAGACCACCCTGAGACTACAGAACGAATTCCAGGTCAGCCTGGGCTAGAACGAGGCCCTACCTCGAAAAACCAAATTATATATATATTGACATGGAGAGGGCAGAGTCTTTTGCCCCTGCAAATGAATGCCAGACACTTGCACCACTTTTTTTTACGGTGTTTTGGTTTGGTTTGGTTTGGTTTTTCGAGGTAGGGTTTCACTCTAGCTCAGGCTGACCTGGAATTCACTATGTAGTCTCAGGGTGGCCTCGAACGCTCGGCGATCCTCCTACTTCTGCCTTCCGAGTGCTGGGATTAAAGGCGTGCGCCACCACGCCCGGCTTTTGTTTTGTTTTTGAGGTAGGGTTGCACCTCCTTTTGCATTCTCCTTTACTTGAGTGGCTGGGGAATTGAACGCAGACTGGCAGGCTTTGCAAACAAGAGTCTTTAACCACTGAACCATCTCTCTCCCCAGTTCCTTTATTCTGGGAGTCTACAAACTATCATAAACATTGGGAATAATTTAGCTACAGAGCTTGTACCAATAATAAAACAAAATGCTAAATGCCCCCACTACCTACCCCATCAGAGCTCAGAAAGATTTCACACAAGCTCTTCTTGATAATTAGAATTTATAGATCTCTGCTTATAGAGAACTCCCATGCAGAGGAGTGAGGAGAGACCACTTAGCCTGTCTGTGCCTGGCATCATTATCGCATTCCACATAGGAGTTTTCATCTGAGCCTCAGCTCTTTTTAATTTTGAGATATAGAAGTATATCTACAGTTATATATTAATATGTAACTTCAAACTAGGAGCACTTAAAGGAAAAAAGAAAGAAGCTCTTAAGCTACTGCACAAGAATTTATACATTGTAGAGCTTTAGAAGAAAGCCATTGACTTGGGGCTAAGGTGTGGCTCAGGAGTAGAGCAGTGTTTAGCATGCAAGGGTCTGAGTTCAATTGCAGCTCCAAGAAAAAGATCATTGCTTTTGTTGTTTTTGTTTTTTTGTTGTTGTTGTTGCTTTTGGTTTTTTTCTTTCTTTTTTTAAAAATTTATTTATTTATTTATTTATTTATTTAATAGAGACAGAGAGAGGGGAAAAAGAGGGAGGGAGAGTGAGAGAATGGGCATGCCAGGGCCTCTAGCCACTGCAAACAAATTCCAGATGCGTGTGCCCCTTTGTGCATCTGGCTTATGTGGGACCTGGAGAATCAAACTGGGGTCCTTAGGCTTCGCAGGCATGCGCCTTACTGCTAAGCGGTCTCTCCAGCCCAATTGTTTTTGGTTTTTTGAGGTAGGGTTTCACTCTAGTTCAGGCTGACCTGGAATTCACTCTGTATTCTCAGGGTGGCTTTGAACACATGGCGATCCTCCTACCTCTGCCTCCCAAGTGCTGGGATTAAAGGCATGCGCCACTATGCCCGGCTCATTGCCTTTTTAAAAAATATATAGCTAATGGGTATAGCTTTCTTGAACATTTCTTACTTGCCTAATATTGGGGGAAAGGTTGCCAAGGAATGTGAAAGATGCTAGGAATGTGAAGCATTAATGCCAGCTGGAGGAGAAATTAATGAAATCTTATGAAAAACTACAGTGCCATTTAAATGGTAAATTGCTTTTAACTAAGGAATATTATCAGGAGAGAAATGAAAATAGCAAGTATCTCATTGTGGAGATTTCAAACGGACAGAAAAATAGAGCCCGGCGTGTTGGCACACTCCTTTAATCCCAGCACTCAGGAGACAGAGGTAGGAGGATCGCTGTGAGTTCAAGGCCAGCCTGAGACTACATAGTGAATTCCAGGTCTGCCTGGGGTACAGTGAACCCCTACCTCAAAAAACCAAAAGGAGAGAGAGAGAAATAGAGCTCTTGTTTCATCCATTACCCACTTGGTGTTTTTGGATTTTTTGTTTTGTTTTTGAGATGGGGTTTCTTGTGGACTAGGCTAGTCTCAAATACACTACATAGCTGAGGATGTCCTTGAATTCCTCCTCCTCCACCTACTAGGTGCTGGGATTATAGGACTATACCACCACACATCGTTCAAACCACTTTGTTTTTACCTAAGGTATTTAAAAGCAGTTTAAAAGCCATAATGACCAGGCTATAAGTTGGAGACTGAAAGGAAACAGGGATGAGGTTTGTCAGATGAGGACCCTGGAATGAAGGCTGCATGATGACAGGAAAGTCCTTTATGGGAAAGTAAAGAAACCTCAGGAATGGAAACAAATGTTTTGTTGTTATTGTTTTGAGGCTGGTCTCACTCTGGCCCAGGGTGACCTGGTACTCACTCTCTAACCCAAGCTGGCCTCAAACTCATGATGATCCTCAGTTTCTTTTTCTTTTCTTTTCTTTTTAATTTTTTAATTGCTATTTATTTATTTGATACAGAGAGAGAGAGAGAGAGAATGGGTGCACCAGGGCCTCTAGCCACTGCAAACGAACTCCAGATGCATGTGCCATGTTGTGCATCTGGCTAACATGGGACCTGGAGAATCGAATCTGGGTCCTTAGGCTTCACAGGCAAGTGCCTTAACTGCTAAGCCATCTCTCCAGCCCCTTTTTCTTTTTTTTTTTTTTCAATTTTTTTTTATTGACAACTTCTTTAATTGTAGACAACATTCCATGGTACTTCCCTCCTCTTTTCTTTTCATTCCTTTTTTTTTTTTTTTTTTTTGGTTTTTCGAGGTAGGGTCTCACTCTAGTCCAGGCTGACCTGGAATTCACTATGTAGTCTCAGGGTGCCCTCGAATTCATGACGATCCACTTTCCTCTGCCTCCCGAGGGCTGGGATTAAAGGTGTGTGCCACAATGCAGTTTTTTTTTTTCTTTTCTTTCTAAAGGCAGGGTCTCACTGTGTTGCCCAGGCTGGAGTGCAGTGGCTATTCACAGGCCCAATCCCACTATTGATCAGCATGGGAGTTTTGACCTGCTGTGTTTCCAAACTGGGCCGGTTCATGCCTCCTTGGGCAACCTGGTGGTCCCCTGCTCCCAGGAGGTCACCCTATTGATGCCGAACTTAGTGTGGACACCTGATCGGCATAGCGCACTACAGCCCAGAAATGGACTCAAGCGATCCTCCTGCCTCAGCCTCCTGAGTAGCTGGGACTACAGGCACATGCCACCATGGTGATCCTCATTTTCTATCTACCCAATGCTGGAGTTAAAGGCATGAGCCACCACATCTGCCTTGGAAATCTTTATTGAGTACAGAAATTCCCCAATAATGTCAAAGTCAGGTTGTGAAGGACTGTGTCCTATGTGCAAAAGTGACACTCCAAAATAGTAGTCTCTCTTATGTGACGATCCCATTTCCATGGTCTCAGTTACCATGGAAACCAAATATTACATACACTATTAGTTTTGGATTGCCTTTTAAAAATATATAGCTAATGGGTATAGCTTTCTTGAACATTTCTTACTTGCCTAATATTGGGGGAAAGGTTGCCAAGGAATGTGAAAGATGCTAGGAATGTGAAGCATTAATGCCAGCTGGAGGAGAAATTAATGAAATCTTATGAAAAACTACAGTGCCATTTAAATGGTAAATTGCTTTTAACTAAGGAATATTATCAGGAGAGAAATGAAAATAGCAAGTATCTCATTGTGGAGATTTCAAACGGACAGAAAAATAGAGCCCGGCGTGTTGGCACACTCCTTTAATCCCAGCACTCAGGAGACAGAGGTAGGAGGATCGCTGTGAGTTCAAGGCCAGCCTGAGACTACATAGTGAATTCCAGGTCTGCCTGGGGTACAGTGAACCCCTACCTCAAAAAACCAAAAGGAGAGAGAGAGAAATAGAGCTCTTGTTTCATCCATTACCCACTTGGTGTTTTTGGATTTTTTGTTTTGTTTTTGAGATGGGGTTTCTTGTGGACTAGGCTAGTCTCAAATACACTACATAGCTGAGGATGTCCTTGAATTCCTCCTCCCTCCACCTACTAGGTGCTGGGATTATAGGACTATACCACCACACATCGTTCAAACCACTTTGTTTTTACCTAAGGTATTTAAAAGCAGTTTAAAAGCCATAATGACCAGGCTATAAGTTGGAGACTGAAAGGAAACAGGGATGAGGTTTGTCAGATGAGGACCCTGGAATGAAGGCTGCATGATGACAGGAAAGTCCTTTATGGGAAAGTAAAGAAACCTCAGGAATGGAAACAAATGTTTTGTTGTTATTGTTTTGAGGCTGGTCTCACTCTGGCCCAGGGTGACCTGGTACTCACTCTCTAACCCAAGCTGGCCTCAAACTCATGATGATCCTCAGTTTCTTTTTCTTTTCTTTTCTTTTTAATTTTTTAATTGCTATTTATTTATTTGATACAGAGAGAGAGAGAGAGAGAATGGGTGCACCAGGGCCTCTAGCCACTGCAAACGAACTCCAGATGCATGTGCCATGTTGTGCATCTGGCTAACATGGGACCTGGAGAATCGAATCTGGGTCCTTAGGCTTCACAGGCAAGTGCCTTAACTGCTAAGCCATCTCTCCAGCCCCTTTTTCTTTCTTTTTTTTTTCAATTTTTTTTTATTGACAACTTCTTTAATTGTAGACAACATTCCATGGTACTTCCCTCCTCTTTTCTTTTCATTATTTTTTTTTTTTTTTTTTTTTTTGGTTTTTTGAGGTAGGGTCTCACTCTAGTCCAGGCTGACCTGGAATTCACTATGTAGTCTCAGGGTGCCCTCGAATTCATGACGATCCACTTTCCTCTGCCTCCCGAGGGCTGGGATTAAGGTGTGTGCCACAATGCAGTTTTTTTTTTTCTTTTCTTTCTAAAGGCAGGGTCTCACTGTGTTGCCCAGGCTGGAGTGCAGTGGCTATTCACAGGCCCAATCCCACTATTGATCAGCATGGGAGTTTTGACCTGCTGTGTTTCCAAACTGGGCCGGTTCATGCCTCCTTGGGCAACCTGGTGGTCCCCTGCTCCCAGGAGGTCACCCTATTGATGCCGAACTTAGTGTGGACACCTGATCGGCATAGCGCACTACAGCCCAGAAATGGACTCAAGCGATCCTCCTGCCTCAGCCTCCTGAGTAGCTGGGACTACAGGCACATGCCACCATGGTGATCCTCATTTTCTATCTACCCAATGCTGGAGTTAAAGGCATGAGCCACCACATCTGCCTTGGAAATCTTTATTGAGTACAGAAATTCCCCAATAATGTCAAAGTCAGGTTGTGAAGGACTGTGTCCTATGTGCAAAGTGACACTCCAAAATAGTAGTCTCTCTTATGTGACGATCCCATTTCCATGGTCTCAGTTACCATGGAAACCAAATATTACATACACTATTTTTAAATTTTTTTTTATTTTTATTTATTTTTTTTTTTTTTTTTTTGGTTTTTGCGAGGTAGGGTCTCACTCTGGCCCAGGCTGACCTGGAATTAACTGTGTAGTCTCAGGGTGGCCTCGAACTCATGGCGATCCTCCTACCTCTGCCTCCCGAGTGCTGGGATTAAAGGCGTGCGCCACCACGCCCGGCTAAATTTTTTATATTTCCATTTATTTGCAAGCAGAGAGTGATAGAAGACAGAGAATAGGCACACCAGGGCCTCCAGCCACTGCAAATGCACTCCAGATGCATGTGCCACTTTGTGCATCTGGCTCTATGTTGGTACTGGGGAATTGAACTTGGGTCACTAGGCTTTGTAGGAAAGCACCTTAATAGCTAAGCTATCTCTCCAGCCCCTACTTTTTAATCTTTAAAAAATACATTAAAGATTTATTTATTTATTTATTTATTTATTTATTTATTTATTTATTTATTTGCAAGCAGAGAGAGATAGAAGAGAGGCAGACAGAGAAATAGGCACTCTAGCCACTGCGAACGAACTCCAGATGCATGTGCCCCTTGTGCATCTGGCTTATGTGGGTCCTGGAGAATTGAACCGGAATCTTTTGGCATGGCAGGCAAACACCTTAACCACTAAGCCATTTCTCCAGTCCCTAAAAAATATTTTTATTTATATGAAAAAGAATGGGTACACTGGGGCCTCTTGCCACTGCAAATGAACTCCAGACACATATGCTACTTTTTTTTTTGGTTTTTTTTTTTTTTTTTGAGGTAGGGTCTCACTCTGGCCCAGGCTGACCTGGAATTAACTATGTAGTCTCAGGGTAGCCTTGAACTCACGGCGATCCTCCTACCTCTGCCTCCCAAGTGCTGGGATTAAAGGCGTGCGCCACCACGCCCAGCTCATATGCTACTTTTGCATCTGGCTTTACATGAGTACTGGAAAATTGAACCTGGGCTATCAGGCTTTGCAAGTAAGCATCTTTAACCACTGAACCATCTCTCTAGCTTCTGTATAAAATTTTTTTTTTTTTGTTTTTCGAGGTAGAGTCTCACTCTAGCTCAGGCTGACCTGGAATTCACTAGGTAGTCTCAGGGTGGCCTCAAACTCACGGCAATCCTCCTACCTCTGCCTCCCGAGTGCTGGGATTAAAGGCGTGAGCCACCACACCCGGCTTATAAAATATTTTTTACATAAAATATTTCTTTACATAAAATATTTTAAGAGCCCACATTCACATAAGTTTTATCACAGTGCATTGATATAATTATTTTTATTACTAACTGTTAATCTCTTCGTACTCCTACATTTGAGGTCAGCCTGGACTACATATAACCCTACCTGAAAAGACCAAAAAAAAAATAATAGATTAGTGAATTTTATTTATTTATTTATTGGCTTTTTCGAGGTAGAGTTTCACTCTAGCTCAGGTTGACATGGAATTCACTATGTAGTCTCAGGGTGGCCTCAAATTCATGGCGATCCTCCTACCTCTGCCTCCCAAGTGCTGGGATTAAAGGCGTGTGCCACCACACCTGGCTAGATTAATGGATTTTTGCCTTATAAACTAAACTCTATCACAGGCATGCATGTAGGGGTCTTGGGATCATTTTTAATCATTATATATAGCCCAGTAGTGTCTGTGATTGCAGGCATGCACTGGCATCTTGGGATTAATCCTCAGTGGATAAGGGGAACTTCTTATTATTTTTAAATTTTTATTTATTTATTTATTTGACAGATAAAGAGAGAGAGAGAGAAAATGGGTGTGCCAGGGCCTCTAGCCACTGCAAATGAACTCCAGACACATGCGCCCCCTTGTGCATCTGGCTAAAATGGGTCCTGGGGAATCAAACCTGGATCCTTTGGCTTTATAGGCAAACACCTTAATTGCTAAGCCATCCCTCCTGCCCAGGTAAGGGGAACTTTTAGTGCCTCTGTTGGTGGCCAGCAGTGCTCCATAAGCACATATGCTTTGACCATCTCTTGGATTCTGGGCTGTTGTAGAGCCTGAGCAGTGGCTGAAATGAGTAGGACCTGGAACCACAGGGCATTCAACCTTTAGGAAGGGAGGACTTTGACATTGGGGAGTAATTGTAATTGTAGCTACCATTGTTGAGGATAAGGATAAAGGTGTGGTCTCAACTTGGCTAAAGTCAAGGAGGACAAGATCACTGGTTGAGGAAGTGGGGGGACATATATCCAAGCTGACTACATGAGGAATGGACTGGAGAGGAACTGGAAAATTCTATAGATATTGGACAGAAGCATACATAAGAAGCATCCTCAGTGACATTAGACTGTCCACACTCATGACATTGCTATCTGAAGAGATGTCTCAAATTGGGATAGAAAGTCACTTCCATCAGGAAGCTATCTTAAGAAAATGGGACCCTTGGGCTAGAGAGATGGCTTAGCGGTTAAGGCACTTGCCTGAAAAGCCAAAAGACCCAGATTCAATTCCCCAAGGACCCACATAAGCCTGATGCACAAGGTAATGCATGCATCTGGAGTTCATTTGAAGCAATTGGAGGCCCTGGCACACCCATTCCCCCCCCCCAATCTCTCTCAACTAGATAAATAAAAGTTTAAAATTTTTTCAAAATATTTTTTATTTTTATCAATTTATTTATTTGACAGAGAGAAAGAGGGGGAGAGAGAGAGAATGGGTGTGCCAGGGCCTCCAGCCACTGCAAATGAACTCCAGATGCATGTGCCACCTTGTGCATCTGGCTAACATGGGTCCTGGGGAATTGAACCTGGATCCTTTGGCTTTGCAGGCAAATGCCTTAACTGGTAAGCCATCCCTCCAGCCCCCCCCTTTTTTTTGGTTTTTCAAGGAAGGGTCTCACTCTAGCTCAGGCTGACCTGGAATTCACTATGTAGTAGTCTCAGGGTGGCCTCGAACTCATGGCGATCCTCCTACCTCTGCCTCCCGAGTGCTGGGATTAAAAGCGTGCACCACCATGCCTGGCCAGCCCTTTTTTTTAATAAAAATTTTTATTTATTTATTTTTTAATTATTATTATTATTTTATTGACAACTTCTATACTTACATACAAAAAAGCCACCTGATATTTCCCTCCCCTCCCCCATTCCACTTTAGAACTCCAATCGCCATCATATCCCCTCCCTCTCTCCATTAGTCTCTTTTAATTTGATGTCATCATCTTTTTCTTCTATTTTGAGGGTCTTGCGGAGGTATTGCTAGGCACTGCAAGGTCATGTATATCGATGCTAATTTCTGTCTGGGCATTTGCATTGTTAAAATAAAATTTTTTAAAAAGAAAATGGGCACCTCAAGCTGGACATGGTGGCTCACGCCTTTAAGCCCAGCACTGAGTAGGCTGAGGTAGGGGGATCACTGTGAATTTGAGGCCAGCCTTGGACTACAGATGAGTTCCAGGTCAGCCTGAGCTAGAGTGAGACCTCAAAGAAAAAAAAAAAAAGAAAATGGGACCCTCAGAAGATTCATTTCCAATATCATATAGATGAGGATCACTTCCTGAATCAAGAATTAGCCCTAAAATGGAATTCATCAAGAAGTGGGGGATGTGAGGAATCTCACTCTCCTGCACCCACTGGCTAGTCCTTCTGAACTCAAACCTCTTTGTCACTTCTTCATTTAGTTCTATTTAGAGTCTTGAGCATTCAGCATTCTGTTGCCAATCTGAACCTAACCTCTTGCCCCATCTTGAATTTGTTGCTGGCTTCTACTTTTCACACACACACACACACACACACACACACACACACACACCTTCCATTTTGGGACTGGGGACAGCACAGGACAAAAGCAAAGTATCCCCAGAAGCCATGGATTGTCACTAGAAAAATATCAGTGCCAGGATTGGGATATCTCCTTGAGTTTATTGGCCAGGGAGACCCCTGACCTTCAACCTTGAACCACAGGGGTCTCAGAAGTTCCCTTTCCCTAGCCATCAGGGAAATGCAAATTTAAACTACTTTGAGTGCAGGACGTGGTGATGCACACCTTTAATCCCAGCACTTGGGAGACACAGGTAAGAGGATCACTGGGAGTTTGGAGGCCACCCTGAGACTATATAGTGAATTCCAGGTCAGCCTGGGCCAGAGTTAGACCCTACCTCAAAAACCAAAAAAAAAAAAAAAAAAAAAGCTACTTTGAGATTCCATCTCACTCCTGTCAGAATGGCTACCATCATGAAAACAAATGACCATAAATGCTGGTGGAAAAGTGGAACACTTCTACACTTTTGGTTGGAAGGCAATCTGGTGCAGCCATTGTGGAAATCAGTGTGGAGGTTCCTGAGACACCTAATAATAGATTTACTATATGACCCAGCTATACCACTTCTAGGCATATATCCAGAGGACTCTTCTCACTACCTTAGAGATACTTGTTCAACCATGTTTATTGCTGCTCTATTCACAATAGCTAGGAAATGGAACCAGCCTAGATGTCCCTCAACTGATGAGTGGATAATGAAGATGTGGCATATTTACACAATGGAATTCTACTCAGCGGTAAAGAAAAATGAAGCTATGAAATTTACAGGAAAATGGATGGATCTGGAAAGGATTATACTTAGTGAGGTAACACAGGCCCAAAAAGCCAAACATCACATGTTCTCTCTCATATGTGGATCCTAGCTACAAATGATTGGACTTCTATGTGAGTTGGAGTAAAACTCAGTAGCAGAGGCCAGTAAGCTAGAAAGAGGATATAAAGGGAATAGAAAGGGAGGGAGGGGGGACTTCATAGGATGGTATTAGATATATATGTAAGACTGCTACTTGGCCGGCTGTAGAGTCCCCATAAGATAGATATTCTAGACTCTGACAAAGACTTGAAAGCTGATGAGGCAGTGTCCCCACCTTCCTCTATTGCTCAAAGTGGGCCGGGACATTCCCCGTCCATCCAATAGAGTCTAAGACCTTCCTATTCTGCCAAAGGAGGGTCCAGGGCTTCCCACTTCCGATGAAGGGAGCTGGGGCCTTGTGACTTTTGCCATGTGTACATGGGGGAGGGACTGGGGCCAAATATATACTATTTATATAATATATAATTAATTTTAAATTTAAAACTAATATTTAGTTATAGTTAAAATTTATAAGCTAGGCTTGGTGGCACATGCCTTTAATCCCAGCACTCAGGAGGCAAAGGTAGGAGGATCACTGTGAGTTTGAGGCCACCCTGAGAATACATAGTGACTGGATTAGCAAGACACTACCTCAAAAAAAAAAATTATAGCTGTACTTGTGTATGTACAGGTTCTAATAAAGTTGAGTTTAATTTTTAAGATTTTCAATGTAAAGTATCAAATGTTCACTTTAATACAGTTATTATTATTATTTTTTTTTTGGTTCTGAGAGGTAGGGTCTCACTCTGGTCCAGGCTGACCTGGAATTAACTATGTAGTCTCAGGGTGGCCTTGAACTCACGGCGATCCTCCTACCTCTGCCTCCCGAGTGCTGGGATTAAAGGCGTGCGCCACCACGCCCGGCTTAATACAGTTAATATTATTCCATGATATGCATTACATAAAAGGAAATACAAAATAGTTTGTCTGGCCTGATGGAGAAGATGAGAATCCGTGTTCTAAGCCCTTTGGATATTTTGTCTACATTGCTCTTTCCACCTGAAGCCTCTTTGCATGTGATTCAAGTATTAATTTCAGGAGATTCCTCACCAGACAATTTAGAATGCCGCTGTAAACTAAGCAAAGTGCCTTTTTCTGAGGGGCTTGCTCTGTAAAGGGGTGGAGACAGCAGGTGAATACAACATCAGCACACTCTAGGGCGCATGGGATCAATACAAAGAGCTCTAAAAGGGACAAGGCAGGGTGAGGATGGAGTTGAAGGAAAGGCACTGCCCTAACATGTGTAGGGTGGAGTTGGGGAGGAGACCTGGAGTGAGACTCTAAACTCTTTAATTTAGAAATTGTCCTTTCTGGCAACCACCATTTGGCTGTTTCCTCTTTGTTCAGATTGATTTTCATGATTCAGTTTTTTTGTTTTTTTGTTTTTTTTGGTTTTTCGAGGTAGGGTCTCACTCTGGTCCAGGCTGACCTGGAATTAACTATGTAGTGTCAGGGTGGCCTCGAACTGTCGGCGATCCTCCTACCTCTGCCTCCCAAGTGCTGGGATTAAAGGCGTGCGCCACCATGCCCGGCTCAGTTTTTAATTTTGAAGGAAAGTCTCTGTGGGGTTGTTTTCCATGGGGAGGGTGCGGCAGGGACCATAAAGAGATGAGGATTTGAAAACAGTCTGTACTTCGGAGACATGCTTTCAGAGGATGAGCATGTGTGTGTTGTCACAGACCCAAACAGGAACGAACTGTCTGATTCATAAAGTGCATTTATCTAGGAAGATCAGTTAAAACTACATGGCAAGTTGGGATGTTTTAGGTTCTGGGGAAGGAAGGCACGGAGAACATGGGCTGAATGAGTAAAGTGCACACTTTTGGCGCTTCCCCCCGCCGCCGGGTCGCTCCTCCTCCTGGGGATCCAGCATCTGCCTCGTGAGTCCTCGTGGCCTTTGCGGTTGGAGGGAGCCCGGCGCCTTTTCTGCAGCCCAGGGGGTGGGCTGGGATTAAGGCCAGGGCACATGATGCTGCCCCCCTCCTCTGATCAGCACCTGACCCGGAAAAGCTCAGGGATCCTGCAAACGCGAGCTTTGTCCCAGAGCACCATCCATGGCCTCCCCGCGCCTGGGGACCTTCTGCTGCCCCACGCGGGACGTGGCCACCCAACTTGTGCTGAGTTTTCAGCCGCGGGTGTTCCACGCGTTGTGCCTGGGCAGCGGCACTCTCCGCCTGGTGTTTGGCCTCCTGCAGCTGCTGCCAGGGCGCAAGCTTGCTGGTCCTGGGGCCCCTCCAACACCCCCGCCCGCTTCGTCCCCTCCAGCCTCAGCCCGCATCCTCCGCGCCGCCATCACCTGCGACTTGTTGGGTTGCTTGGGTAAGGGGGCCCGGGTGGCCCGCTGTTCTGTCTCTGATCAAGGGAACGCAGGGGGGATTGTGCTTGGTTCTGGGTGACAGTGAGTTGATGTAGTCCCATTCGCCTGCGAGAGTGCAAGACCATCAGTTGGGTCCTGCTCCTGGCCAGGATTTGTGGCACGTGCCCAGTGCCAGCGAGACGGTGTGCGACCAGCAGTCAATTTGGAGCAGATTGGTGCAGGGGTAGCCTTCAGGTTAGGCAAGCCTTTGAGCCCTCCTAACACTGACAGGGAGACGCTGGATCTGTTTCCCAGGTGACTGGAAGGGACTAGAGAATTCTGTGAAGGATTTTGGTTGCTAAAATTAAAATGCAAAATGACTCCCTCCCCACCAGGTAAGGTCTCAACTCTAGCCCAGGCTGACTTGGAACTCACTCTTGTAGTCCCAGGCTGGCCTCGAACTCACAGTGATCTTCCTACCTCTGCCCCTCCGCCCCCCAGTGCTGGGATTAAAGCTAAAGTCATGCGCCACCACGCTTTGTGATGTGTGTGTTTGCTTTTTATTTTATTTTATTTATTTTTTATTGAGAACTTCCATAATTGTAGACAATATCCCTCCCTCTCCCCCCTCACTTTCCCTTTGAAACTCCACTCTCCATCATATCCCCTCCCCCTCTCAATCAGTCTGTTTTCATTTTTTTTAAAGCAGTTTATTGTGTTTGTTAATGTACATTACTAGGTTTGGTTTGGTTTTTCTCTCACCTGAAATCCATTCGTTTCAAGGTACTGTCCCTAAGCCCCACAGGTATCCTTTTGCATCACAGTTGTATAGTCTGCTGCCTGGTGGGTGTGAGTGATACCCAAAGGGGGAGTATGTCCCAGTGGAAGGTGACCAGGTTACCTATAAGATGTGCTGTGTCCCACCCAAGAACCAGAAGCTGCAGGCTGTGGAGGTGGTCCTCACCCATCTAGCACCAAGCACGAGACGTGGTCTGGGCATGTCATCAGCTCCGAGGACCTGCAAGACCCCTTCAGCTGGGCTTGGGGGAGACTGGGGGAGGCAATAAGCAGGGCCACACTGGAAATGATACTCCATCACACAAGATGGGGCTTAAAGGTGGGGCACTGGTTCTTTTCCAGAGCTGGGGCACCGGGTGCCCACTCCACCAGCACAGCCTCTGGCCATCATAACAAGGTCTTGCCGTCTGAAAAGCATTAAAATCATTTTAAAAAGCCGGGCGTGGTGGCGCACGCCTTTAATCCCAGCACTCGAGAGGCAGAGGTAGGAGGATCACGGAGAGTTCGAGGCCACCCTGAGAGTACATAGTTAATTCCAGGTCAGCCTGGAGGACCAGAGTGAGACCCTACCTCTCAAAACCAAAAAAAAAAAAAAAAAAAAAAATCATTTAAAAAAGAAAAAAAGTCCCAGTGTGGTGGCGCACACCTTTAATCCCAGCACTCCAGAGGTAGGGGTAGGAGGATTGCTGTAAATTCGAGGCCACCCTGAGACTACATAGTGAATTCCAAGTCAGCCTGAGCTAAAGTGAGACCCTACTCGAAAACAAAAACAAAAGCAAAAAAGGAAAAGAATGCTTTAACATTTTCAAATGTTTTTGAAACCCAAAAGAACATTGCTGGCATGTGACTTGTACATGAATTTAAATGTCAGTGTTCATACATAAAGTTTGTTGCTGGTAAAAGATCCCTTTGTAAAACACAAAAAAAGAAATAAATATTTAGGATATTTTTAACATCAATGCCATTCTTCTTTTAAAATAATTTAAACCAAGTTATCATATCATTAGTGTACAGCATTCAGCTGTCTCATAAACGTTACATGATAGTATGTTTGTACGTATCAGGCACATATTCTAACTACACTTCACAATTTCCTTTCTTTTTTGTTTTGTTTTTTCAAGGTAGAGTCTCACTCTAGCCCAGGCTGACCTGGAATTTTCAGGTTGGCAGTGAACTCATGGCGATTCTCCTACCTCTGCCTCCCGAGTGCTGGGATGAAAGGGGTGTGCTAACACACTTTGCAATTTTTTTTTCAAGGTAGGGTCTCACTCTAGCTCAGGCTGACCTGGAATTCACTATGTAGTCTCAGGGTGGCCTCGGTCGGACTCACAGCGATCCGACTACCTCTGCTTCCTGAGTGCTGGAATTAAAGGCGTGCGCCACCATGCCTGGCTTACTTCGCAATTTCTTGATGGTGCTGTCCATGTAGAAGCGGTGACTTTTTCTCATTGCTTGTTCTTGAGGCAAAGGTGTGTGGCCTTGAGCAGGTCCCTGGATACTGGCTGAGTGTCCCAAGGTCCAGACCTGATTTGTCCGATTATCCAGAATAACAAAAATGTGGTTGGAAACACTCTAGCTCATTGCTCTCTCGGGCTTGATGACTAAGGCAAGAAAGGACTATTTCCTTTTGATGAGGGGTACAGGGTTTGGGGCAGGATAACTCAGTCCAACTGGTATCTTTCCTGATTCTATAAAGATGTTCTTGAGAAAGATTCTAATAGTAATCTATTTCTAATAGTAACCTATTTATAATAGTAATCTACTTCTAATAGTAATCTATTTCTTTCTTTTTCTTTTTCTTTTCTTTTTTTTTTTTTTTTTTTTTGATTTTTTGAGGTAGGGTTTCACTCTGGTCCAGGCTGACCTGGAATTCACTATGTAGTCTCAGGGTGGCCTCGAACTCTCAGCGATCCTCCTACCTCTGCCTCCCGAGTGCTGGGATTAAAGGCATGCACCACCACACTCAGCTTTAGTAATCTATTTCTAATAGTAATCTATTTCTGGAACTTGCATATTTGGAAATAAATATCTTGAAGGGTAGTGACTTAGCACTGTCCTTCAAAAACATCAGTAGATGGTATTGTGGACACATGAGCAGAAGTCAAGAGAGGGCTGAGGGACTGTCCCCTTTCTGAAAAATAAGAAATGTGAATGCTTACGTTGTCGTCCCCACCATTCTGGTTTTCTGAGACTGTCCCACTATGTATCCAGGCTAGCCTGCAGTGAACCTGTCGCTCCTGCTTCTGGAATGCTGGGATCATAAGCCGGTACAACCATGCTTGGCACCATGTAAATCTTTTATTAAGCTGGGAGGAGAGCCAGATGCAGAAAATTATAAAGCACTTTTCAGAAAAGGAATTATTATTTTAAGAGTAGCTTGATAATGAGACTTGGCTTAAGCTTTTCAAGTTCATACTTCTCCTTTAGTAGTCTATTATTACATAGTACCTATGTGTAACATGGTACATGTGTGTTAAACAGTACTTACATAGTATGTGTGTTTGATAGTCTGTTATATGGCACATGTGTGTAGTAGTTGTTGCATAGCATATATGTGTTTGATAGTATATTATATAGTATGTGTCTGTTTGGTAGTGTATTACATAGTACATATGAGTCGGGCAGTATCTTACATAGTATGCTTTTAGTTCTCTTCTACTGGTGTATTGCATAGTAGACATTTAAACAAAGAACATTATCTTACTTGACAAGGAAATGGCCCATACACCATGAGAATGTGAGCTGTTTTAAGCACTAAATATTTGGTGTAGGGCTAGGGGCTATAGCTTAGTGGTTGAGCACTTTCCTAGCATGCAAGGGGCCTTGGGTTTGATCCTCAGAATTAAAAAAAAAGAGTAGAATAAAATTGAATCTAAAAGCAAGTGAAACAAATAATAAATGTCAAAAGCAAATGATTGAGAACTAATTTATATAGATCTTTTATGTACTTTTTTTTTTGGAAGCAGGGTCTCGCTCTGTCATTTCAGGCTGGCCTCGAACTCACAGTGATTCTCCCACCTCTGCCTCCTGAGTGCTAAGATTAAAGGCGTGCACCACCACGCCCAGCAATTTTATTCATTATCTCTTTATCTATTTATTTATTTGTTTATTATCAGAGACAGAGACACACACAAAGAATAGGTGCACCAGGGTGTCTAGCCACTGCAAATGATGTGCCACTGTGTGCATCTGGCTTTACATGGGTACTAAGGAACTGAACTTGGGTTAGGCTTTGCAGACAAGTACCTTAACTGCTGAGCCATCTCTCCAGCCCCTTCTATATTTTTTTGAATTCATGGCAATTCTCCTACCTCTGCCTCTCAAGTTCTGGGATTAAAGGCGTGCGCCACCACACCCTGCTCTATGTACTTTTTAAGAGTTTGAGGCCATCCTGAGACTCCATAGTGAATTCCAGGTCAGCCTGAACTAGAGTGAGACCCTACCTCAAAAAAACAAAAAAAACAAAAAAAAGAAGAAAAATTAGAAAGAAAGAAAGAAAGAAAGAAAGAAAGAAAGAAAGAAAGAACAAAGAAACAAAGAAAAACGAATGAAGCCACTGTATATTTTCACTTCAGAATTGTGTTGGGAATTGAGGTAGGGCTTCAGGCATGTAAGTGTTCATCTACTGAGCCACACTCCAACCCAATGAATCTTTTTTTATATGAAGAGTAATTAACATGGACATTAAAAGATAGTTTATGGGTACAGATTGCTATTGGTGTTATAAATGCCAAATTGACAAACAAATGAGGGAAAATATGGCTATTGATGGTTTCAGTTGAAATTGAAGTGCCTAGAATTTCTCTGTGACTGAAACAATTATGATCTCAATCACTATGTTTTTCTTTTCCCTTTTCTGTACACACCAACATATGTGTTTTCCCCTCCCTCATCCCATCTTTCTTCTTTTTGTCCTCTCACCTTCCCTTTATTCCCCTCTCCTTCCCTCTTCTTTCTTCTTCCTCCCTCCCTCCCTCCCTCCCTCCCTCCCTACCTTCTTCAAAGTAAGTAGTGTGCTTCTGGTCTAAAGTAGGGTCACATAGTTTTCTACCATCTGTTTCTCACTTAGGGCTCATCATCCGGTCCACAGTATGGTTAGCCTTCCCAGATTTCGTTGAAAGCATCTCCGATGTACAGGAAATGGACATTTGGCCTGCTGCTTTCTGTGTGGGGAGTGCGGTGAGTTTCCCTCTGTTGGCTTCTCCTCCATACCTCTGCTCCTGCTACACAAAGGTCCTCAAAATTAGCAGCAACAGATCCAAGAAGCAGTGAGAAATGCACATGCCCGTGCCCTGCCCTGGACCTAAGGACCAGATGTAAGTGTGGTATCAAACACTCCTGGGGTGCAGATGGACTCTCAAGTCTGAAAATGACCCCGCTGGTGCTATGTATTCCACCTTAACACACATTCGCCCTTCTCTCTCTTCCTCTCTCTCTCTCTCTTTGTTTTGTTTTTTGAGGCAAGGTTTCACTCTAGCCCTGGTCTGGAATTCATTATGTAGTCTCAGGGTGGCCTCAAAATCACTGCGATTCTCCTACCTCTGCCTCCCAAGTGCTGGGATTAAAGGCGTGCGCCACCATGCCTGGCTTTCCCTCTCTTTAATATGGACACAACCAGGGCTGGAAAGATGGCTTAGCAGTTAAGCGCTTGCCTGTGAAGCCTAAGGACCCCGGTTCGAGGTTCGATTCCCCAGGACCCACATAAGCCAAATGTACAAGGTGGCACATACATCTGGAGTTCATGCTATGCTCCATGCACTGCATGGATGCTCACAGGAATGACATAGAGGGCAGAACCCTCAGCTCCCATCCTTCCCTCCCCTCCATGGCTTCCTAACTGCATCACCATGATAACACGTGTCCCAGCCCACAGTAGGAGAACATTGATTTGATGCCGTGTCTACCTACCACTCACAGCCTGAGTCTTTCAGACCCACACTCTTCCCTTCTTAGAAACAGAGCTTCTATCCGAAACCCTGGGAGCACTTCCACCACTGTCAACTCTGCATGGTGGACCACTACGTGCCTTATCCGCAGCCTGCCAGAAGCAGAACACCTACGTCAGATGCAGCTATGTAGAGGGAGGACAAATGCACACACCTCTCCTGGCCATAGCCATCTTGGGTTCCAGAGAACATGTCCGCATGGGACAGCTCACCCATGTTATTTCCTGATGCACTCATGCCTGCTTCTCCTCATTGCAGATGTGGATCCAGCTGTTGTATAGTGCCTACTTCTGGTGGCTGTTCTGCTATGCGGTTGATGTTTACCTAGTGATTAGGAGATCAGCAGGAATGAGGTACTGACTGGGGACTTGAGTAGGGACATCTGCCTTGCTTCTATTTGAGGAGCAAAGTTTGGATATGTTACTGGGCTTTCAGAATTTCTTTGCCGTGTGGCCCAAATCATCCGTCAGCCTGTCAGTTAGATGCCTATTCAGAAATATCTATGCCTGCTTTATTATTATTATTATTATTAATTTTTTTTTGGTTTTTTGAGGTATGGTCTCACTGTAGCTCAGACTGACCTGGAATTCACTATATAGTCTCAGGGTGGCCTCAAACTCATGGCGAACCTCCTACCTCTGCCTCCCAAGTGCTGGGGTTAAAGGCGTGCACCACCACGCCCAGCCTGTTTGCTCATTTTCATGATAACATCTCTTGTAGACACATGGTTTCTCTATGTAGCCCAGGCTGGCCTTGAACTGGGGTTCCTACGGGTGGCATCTCATTTTGAAACCAATGGCAGATTCAAAACATCAAGGTTCTTACAATGTTGACAATAAGCAACTCAGGGAATTAAATATTTTGAGGCTGTTGGGAAGTTCAGGGATAGAATACATTCCTTCGAGGCCTTGGGTTTGATCCCAGCACAAAACACAATGGAATGAAAGAACGTGAACATTTGGAACTAAGCACTGTGATATTGGAACATTGGGTGACACTGTGAATACTGTGTGACACTATATGAGCATTTGAACACTCTGTTTTGGAACGATTACCTGCTGTAGAAGTTACCTTTACATTGCTGCGACAAAACACCCAACCAGAAGCAGTAGCTTATGAAAGGAAAGGGTTTATTTCACTTTACAGTTTATTTATTTTTATTTATTTGAGAGAGAGAGAATGGGCACATCAGGGCCTGTAGCCACTGCAAACAAATTCCACATGCATGTGCCACCTTGTGCATCTGGCTTACATGGGACCTAGAGAATCAAACCTGGATCCTTGGGCTTCACAGGCAAGTGCCTTAACCACTAGGCCATCTCTCCAGCCCCAGCTTCCAGTTTTGAAAGGAAGTTGCATCATAGTAGGGAAAACATAGCAGAAGCAGAGAAGGCATCACATCTCTGCAGCTAGAGTGAGTTAGAACTGGCAAGGGGGACTGAATTATACAATCCCAAGGCCTGGCAACACACCTCCTCCAGCAAGTCTCCACCTTCCAAAGGCTCTGTGAGCTGGGAATTAAGTATGAGACTATTGCATTTTACATTTAAACCACCATCCCTCCTCATCCAAGAAATGTGTTTGATATTCATTTTGGAGACAAACATTCCAGTAAACATTTTGATGGTGAAGACAGTGCCTAAATTTGTAGGTATTAAAATTTATGAACTGAAGGTACTGCTTATTGTAAGCAAATGACAGTGCAGACCTGCGTAATAGAACTCTGAATAGTCTCAAACACTCAGGAGGCAGAGGCAGCAAAATCCTGAGATGGTTGTGAGTCCAAGTTGAATAGTGAGATCCTGTGGCCTTATGGGCCACATGTGGACAGGGATAGTGATAAATAAAGCCCAACACAGAATCATAAATTTACTTACAACATTATGAGATTTGTTTTTAAACTTAAAAACAATTCCAACATTATGTGAATTTTTTCTTGCAATGCCCTGGTGCAGTCCTTGAGCATGACTTTTGTAGATAACATTATATAGCAATGCAGAGAGCTGCTCTGGGTTGCTGAGTTCCCACACAGCCTGCAGCTCCCAGCAATATATGCATTGCTGAGACCAGCTCCCAGCACCAGGAGGCCAGGAGAGGGCTGTTCCAGGTACAGCTACAATGGGGGAGCATACAAAATAGGCTACAGACATATCCTCATGGTTTCCCAGAGAGCTGGCTACAGTGCTACAGCGTTTCTTCTCTGGAAGCTTTGGTGGGGGGGCTCTGCTTCTCTCCCTGCTTAGTGTAGGGCCTGGTTTCCTCCTCTGATCCCAGAGCAGACTTTGTTCACACAATGGATCTTCAGAGTTATAATCCCAATGGGATATGGGATGCCCACCATTCACCAGGTATCTACAGTCTTGAGTGACAGCCCTGTCCTGCCCACCTCATCACAGACAAGCAGCAGTCTGAATGCTTGCTACTGACTGACAATCAGTTGCCTCTGCATGGGTCTAATTCCGCAAGAGGTCCTGACCCACATCTGGGAGGCTATGGCCTCAGATCCTTGGAGGACAGGGTGGGGTGTGTGCAAGCACAACGATGAAAAGGGGATTGTGCAGGAATGTGAGCTATGCAGGAAAGGGAAGTGCAGAGTGGGGGAAGGAGAAAGGAAACTGCCTGGCTGGCATGCAGAACGTGGAAGATTTAATCCCCACCAGGTTCTCAGACACAGCTTCTTAGTGTGAGCTTTTAGACAGGGCTCATGGGATGTTAGGTATAGGGTGACCTTGGAAAGGAGGAGGAATGCTGGGTCTTGCTGGGGTGACAGGACATCCAGCTAAGGGGATCCAGCACATTCGTGTACATCCCTGGGAATCCTCAGGTTCAGGGTAAAGTGGTTCCAGACCGCACTGAACTCACTTCCATGTCTGAGAATTGGGCAGAAAAGAGACAACAGGTCTCTTTCTGTCTTCCCCCCTAAAACATTGAAGTCATAACTATAGGCTGATTTCTTCTCAGAGAAACCCTTCCACCATTACTGGTGTTAATAAATTCTTTTAAAATTTTTTTAAATTTATGTTTGAGATAAAAAGAGGCAAAGAGATTGAGAGAGAGAGGCAGATAGAAAGAATGGGCATGTCAGGGCCCTCAGCCACTGCAAACAAACTCCAGAAGCATGTGCCACCTTGTGCATCTGGCTTACATGGGTCCTGGGGAATCGAACCTGGGTCCTTTAGCTTTGCAAGCTAGCATCTTAACCGCTAAGCCACCCCTCCAGCCCTGATTTTATTAAAGTCTATTCTTTTTCTCTTTTTCTTTTTTTTTTTTTTTTTTTGGTTTTTCAAGGTAGGGTGTCACTCTGTCTCAGGATGACCTGGAATTCACTATGTAGTCTCAGGGTGGCCTCGAAGTCATGGCGATCCTCATACCTCTGCCTTCTGAGTGCTGGGATTAAAGGCATGCGCCACCACACCCGGCCTCTTTTTCTCTTTTTCAAGATAGGGTCTCATTCTAGGCCCAGGCTGACCTGAAATTCACTATGTAGTCTCAGGCCGGCTTGGAACTCACAATGATTCTCCTACCTCTACATCCCAAGTGCTGGGATTAAAGGCATGCACCACCATGCCCACCTTAAATTCTATTTTTTAAAAATTTTATTTATTTATTTGACAGAGGGAGAGAATGGGCACACCAGGGCCTCCAGCCACTGCAAACAAACTCTAGACGCATGTGCCACCATGTGCCTCTGGCTTACGTGGGTTCTAGGGAATCAAACCTAGATCCTTAGGCTTCGCAGGCAAGCTCCTCAACCACGAAGCCATCTCTCTAGCCCCTAAATTGTGTGTGTGTGTGTGTGTGTGTGTGTGTGTGTGTATTTGGTTTTCTGAGGTAGGGTCTCACTCTAGCTTAGGCTGACCTGGAATTCACTATGTTTTCTCAGGGTGGCCTTGAACTCACAACAATCCTCCTACTTCTGCCTCCCTGAGTGCTAGGATTAAAGGCGTGAGCCACCATGCCCAGCCCCCTAAATTATATTTTTAAGCTTTAGCAATTATCTTATTGATTTTTGTGTGCATGTGTGTGTGAGCGGGGAACAGGGGTTCCCCCATGTGTCCCAGCTGTGCTCTATCTTGAATACCCAGTATCCTAAGCACCTGGTCTACTTGTGAGCTACATCCCAATGCAAAAACCCTGTGCTTTTGGTTGTTGTTTTGGTCTGTGTGTAGTATGTGTGGTGTGTGTCCTCTATCACTCACCCACATGTTTCCTTGAGATGGAGTCTCTCACTGAATCTGCAGCTCCTCTTTTACGGTCAGGCTGGCTGACCAGTGATGACTCTCTTGGCTGTCTCTGCTCCCCGCAGGACTGAGGTTACAGGCGTGTGTAGCCATGTCCAGGTTTTCACCTGGATGCTATGGAATTGAACTTAGGGAGAATCAGGCCCTCTTAAGTGCTCATGCTTGTGCAGCAAACACTTTTGTCCACTGCGCCATCTCTTTAGCCCTGAGCCAGTGCTTTTATGAGTTCCTGTGATTACATTGGGCCACCCTGCTAATCCAAGCTGAGTTCTCCATCTCAACACTCCTTCACTTAGTCCTATCTGGGAACTTTGTTTTGAAAAAGAATCAAAACAAGTACTGTTGGCTGCTGGCAAAGATAGTTTGTTTCCTCCAAAAGTTAAATATGGGGACTAGGGAGATAACTCAGCAGTTAAAGGCACTTGTTGGGAAGCCTGTTGACTTGAGCTTGATCCTCCCCAGTGTAAGGTTAGGAGTGACCAAGACCACGCAGAGCACTCTGAGGCAAAGATGAAAGCTTTTATCCAGGAAAAGCACGAGTTGCCAGGGCTGACTCTCAAGAGAGGAGCACAGCCCACCTGAGTAGTGGGCTTTATAGGCTTATTCAGATAGGGGGAGGTGAGGAAAGCAAAAGAACTCTCCTTCTTTACCTTAGCCATTTCAAATAGCTAGGGTGTGAGACCAGAACAGTGACCAGGCAATTTAGGAGATAAGGGGGCAGGAAAACATGACCTGGGGGCATTGCAGGCAAAGAAGTGATAATGGCTGGGTGGTTTCTTGAGGAATGTGGGTACTTCACTTCCTTATGCCTGTCACCATCCTGCTGTCCTTGGTGCCTCCATTTCTGGGAGCCTGTTAGACCTAAAACCCAGCATCCACAGAAGCTGGACACAAAGTGGCACATGGGTCTGTGATTACAATACAGGGCAATGCGAGGCAAAGCCAGGGGATTCCCAAAGCTTGCAGGCCAACTAGTCTGGCATACATAGCAGTAAAACAGGAAGAGAGACCCTACTTCAAAAAAGGGGGAATGAAAGGCTAGACACCTTGAAATTGTCCTCTTACTGCCACATGCACACTGCAACATGTGTGTACCCACCCTCACACGCACCCACAAATAAATTATTTCAGAAAGTTGAATATGGACAGGCTAGAAAGGTGCACTTAACTGAGATACACAATGCTAGGGGTTCAGTCCCCAGTGCCACCAAGAGAAAAAGAAGAAAGGAAGGAAGGAAAGGAGGGAGGGAAGGAAGGAGTGAAAAAGAAGAGCGAGAGAGAAAGGAAGGAAGGTTGGTTAAACATGAGAAAGCCATATAATTCAGCAATTTTACCTCTACATATGTCCACCAAAGAATTGAAAACAGAAACTCAAGTACCTACACACACATGGTGATAGCAGTCCTAGTCATAGTAGCCAAATGCTACCATTTGTACCACTCCCAAGTATGTGGATGATCAAAATGGGATATACCCATTTTGGAGCATGGGTCAGTGCTGTGTCACGATGTATCATTCAGCCAGGAAAAGGACCACAGAGCTGGAGAGATGGCTTAGCCTGCCTGCTAAGTCTAAGAACGCCCGTTCGATTCTCCAGGTCCCACGTTTAGCCAGATGCAGTGACGCAAGGGCGCAATGCCGCACTTGCCCACAAGGGGGCGCATGCGTCTGGAGTTCCTTCACAGTGGCTAAGAGGCTGCTGGCACACCCCTCTCTCTCTCTCTCTCTCTCTCCCTCACACACACATACACAACACTCTCTCGAAAAAAACAAAACAAGAAAAGGACCACAGCACTGACCCATGCTCCAATATGGATAAACTTTAGATACATGCCGAGTGAAAGAATCTGGATGCAAGGGCTAGAGAGATGGCTTAGTGGTCAAAGTGCTTGCCTGAGAAGCCTAAGGACCCAGGTTCAATTCTCCAGGTCCCACGTAAGCCAGATGCACATCTGGAGATTGTTTGCAGTGGCTGGAGGTCCTGGTGTACCCATATACACACTCTCTCTCTCCCTTTCTCTGTGTCTAATAAATAAAAATAAATCTTAAAAAAAAATAGAATCCAGATGCAAAACTTACTGGGTATGTTCCCACATACATGAAGTATCCAGAACAGGTAAGTCCGTAGACAAGTGCATATGAGTGGCTGTCAGATGTCACAGGCCAGAGATAATGGGAATGACTGCTAAGGTACAGGGTTTCTTTTTGTGGTGATGAAACTGTTCTGAAACAATATAGTGGTGACAGTTGAGCAACACTGTGTGTACATATGTCCGAGTCCCCCCCCTTTAGTTCATCTTATGTGATGTTCATCTTAACCAAAAAACAAAAATCCCAAAGCACCCACCCCTCCGCGGCAGCACGGGAAACTTATGTGGCCATTTCTATTGGGAAGCCCTGTGCGCTCTTCAAAGTTGTGCATGTCCTGTTCTGCTTCTCTCCTAGCACCATCCTGCTGTACCACATCATGGCCTGGGGCCTGGCCTTGCTGCTCTGCGTGGAAGGAGCAGTCATGCTCTACTACCCCTCCGTGTCCAGGTAAGCCCAGGCACCAGCAAGCCTGTGCTCAGCTCTCTGGCTCACGGTGTGCCTCTTAGGAATGAAGGGTCTTATTGGACCATTGTCTCTGGACCACTTGAGGTCATGCTCAGGCCCACCCAGCCTGAGAGCCAGAAGCTTGCTGCAATCCCTTGTACCTTTGAGATGTTTTCCGTGCCTCTTTCTTTTGCTACTATCATTTTCTTGCACGTGTGTCTCAGGGTAGCCTTGAATTCACAGTGATCCTCCTACCTCAGCCTCCCGAGTGCTGGGATTAAAGGCGTGTGCCACCACACCTGGCTTCCCCTCTGTTTTGACTGCTCCATGAATGTGAAGAGCCCCTTCATTTTCACCATTCCCCTTTCTGCGGCTCCAGGGCTCATTGGTTCTCTCTTTGGTTAAGCCTAGCCATCCTCTGTGTACTTTGCTTTCACTGCTCACTTCCTTTCAGCAGCTTTTCATCTCTCCTACATCATAATGAAGGTCTGACCTGATAATTCCTATCTTGGCCACATGACTGTGTGGCTCTTCATCACATCCTCTTTGTGACCAGTGATTTGTTGACTGAGCAGCAGAAATCTTTGTTCTTTTCCCTGTAAAGAACCACTGAGACTATTCCTATCCATGACACTGAGAACAAATTTCCTTTGAAATACAAAGCTCTTCCATTCTGAGTGGATCAAAGACAGGGCGTAGTCTTTATTCATGTTATTGGCCAAGGCTATGTGGCAAGTTCTCAGAACCCAATACTTAACTGAGTGCCTTTGTCTCTTCTTGAATTGTGCGCCTTTTTCCTTGAGGAGACCCGGTACAGAGAACTCTCCATTTCAGCATGTTTATTTACCCTTCTTTCTCCAGCACAGACCTTTAAAAGCACCCCGGGTTGAATGCGCTATCACGCCTCCCATTTATGAGACAGGAACCCATAAGCACTCACCCGCCCGAAGTGCTTATCTTGTTCTCAGACATAAGAAATGAATCAGATTTCCTTTGGGCCAAGTCAGCAGCAGATTGATGTGTTTTCCTCTCTGCCCTCCTCCTCTTAGCTCAGCTTCCCATTTTAGGCAAAGCTGTTCTTTCAAGGAGAATGATTTGATATTCCTCCCTCAGGTGTGAGAGGGGCCTGGACCACGCCATTCCCCACTATGTCACCACGTACTTGCCACTACTACTCGTCTTTGTGGCCAACCCCATCCTGTTCCACAAGACAGTGACTGCAGGTAAAGCCTGAGGAAGTTCTCTGGGGACATGGCTGGTGGGTACATGCACATACTTTGGAGTTGTATGTTAATATACTGTGTCCTTCTGGAATTGTTCACGGTAACTGACCTCATCCTTCGGAGGCACATAAGCAGAACACAGCTGGAGAAACCGAGCATGTTTCCTAAGTACAAATAATTAAGCACAAGCGATTTAGTTATTCAGTACACAAGCTCTGTGTTGACATTGCTTGTCTCAAAGCCATCAGTTCTGGTTGAGGCTTTGCTTCTGAGTTGGGCTCCTAAGTCCACCTTTAGCCTGCTTTTGAGGCCCTGAAGGTGACCTTGTAAAATGATAAAGGTGATATAGGAGCAGAAGGAGAAAGAAGTGGGTAGGGGAAGGGATCGGGTATGGACCCAGAGATTGATCACTCCTAGCATGCATTTGGTCTGTGCTTTTCTCAGATGGGCAGTGTTGTAGCTTGAATGTGAAATGCTTTTCACAGGCACGTGTTTGAACCTTTGGTGCCGTTTGGGAAGGTTGTAGAACTTTTGGGTTACTGGGGGCTGGCCCTGAGGTTTTATAGCCTGGCTCCACTTCCTGATCATCCTCTTGCTTCCTGTCTCTGGCTGAAATCTGACAAGCTGGTCTGTGTGTCTTCTCAGTCACAATGGACTATATCCCCTTGATACATAAGCCAAAACAAACCCTTTCCTTCCTTAAGTTGCTCTGGTCACGTATTTGTTCACAGCAGTGAGAAAGTACCTAATACAGTCAGGAAACAGAAAGTGGAGCACAGGAAATGAGTCCATTGCAATGGTTGCAAAGCAGATGAATAGGATGTAGTGATTCAGTGGGGTAGTAGACCTCTCACCCTACCGCCTCCTCAAGGAATCGTGATATGGAGTGAGTGGCCACCTGCCTTGTACTCTGGTGCATCTCTTGAGCAAAATGTAAGTCCTGTAGACATTGGCCTTAATACAAAGGTCTTTTGAGGATCTGTAGATAGTTGTAGAAATGCTGACAATAATTGTTTCTCTCACTAGTGCTAAGAAATTATGGACTCTTTCCTATTTATGAATCGTTCCTATCTATTTTTAAATATAACACATTAAATGTAGTCATTTTGTGTTTTTTGTTTTGTGGGGTTTTATTTATTTATTTATTTTTTTTGAGGTAGGGTCTCACTGTAGGCCAGGCTGACCTAGAATTCACTATGTAGTCTCAGGCTGGCCTCAATCACCGTGATCCTCTTACCTGTGCCTCCCCAGTGCTGGGATTAAAGGTGATTACCACCATGCCCAGCTCTGTTTTGTGGGGTTTTATTTTTTGTTTTTATTTTTCAAGGCAGGGTCCTTCTCTAGCTCAGGCTGACCTGGAATTCACTCTGTAGTCTCAGGGTGTCCTCGAACTCTTGGCGATCCTCCTGCCTCTGCCTCCTGAGTGCGCCACCACGCCCGGCTGTTTTGTGTTTTTTAAAAAAAATTATTTATTTGTTTCTTTGTTTGTAAGCAGACAGAGAGATAGAAGAGAGACAGACAGAGAGAATGGGCACTCAAGGGCCTCCAGCAGCTGCAAACGGACTCCATGATGCATGTACCACTATATGTATGTGGCCCTACTTGGTTACTGGGGAATCAAACTCTGGTCATTAGGGTTTGTAGACAAGCACTTTAACCGCTGAGCCATCTCTTTAGCCCCATTTTGTGTTTTTGAGACAAGCTGACCTGGAATTCACTCTGTTGCCCAGGCTGGCCTTGAACTCACAAAGATCCTCCTGCTGAGCCTCCCAAGTGCTGGGATCATAGATGTGAGCCACCATGCCCAGTTCTAAATATAGCAATTTTTTAAAAAATTATTTATTTACTTATTTGAGAGAGAAAGAGAGAGGCAGATAGAGAGAATGGGCCTGCCAGGACATCCAGCCTCTGCAAACGAACTCTAGATGCATGTGCCACTTTGTGTATTTGGCCTACATGGGTACTGGGGAATTTAACCCAGGTTTTTAGGCTTCACAGGCAGGTGCCTTAACCACTAAGCCATCTCTCCAACACATAAATATAGCATTTTTTTTGCATTTTGTATCAACAACTTCCATAATTATAGACAAGAAACCATGATAATTCCCTCCCTTCCCCCATTTCCCCTTCACATAGCCACACTCCATCATATCCTCTCCCCCTCTCAATTAGTCTCACATTTATTTATTTATTTATTTATTTATTTATTTATTTATTTATTTTGGTTT
The DNA here is from genome assembly GCA_036365145.1 of Orientallactaga sibirica. Taxonomy (NCBI): domain Eukaryota; kingdom Metazoa; phylum Chordata; class Mammalia; order Rodentia; family Dipodidae; genus Orientallactaga; species Orientallactaga sibirica. Next base: position 6,489,073 of record JAEOAD010000982.1, read on the forward strand.
TTCAAGGTAGGGTCTCACTCTGGCTCAGGCTGACCTGGAATTCACTGTATAGTCTCAGGGTGGCCTCGAACTCATGGCGATCCTCCTACCTCTGCTTCCCGAGTGGTCTCACTTTTATTTTGATGCCATCATCTTTTTCTCCTAAATATAGCAAATTTTTTATGGTTGAGGATCAGCAGTTGGTTGTAGAACTTTGGTTTTTCTTTTTTGAGGGAGGATCTCACTCTAGCCCAGGCTAACCTAACTCACTGCAATCCTCCTACTCAGCCTCTTCAGTGCTGGGATTAAAGGCATGAACCACTATTTCTGGTTTGTAGAACTTTTGGAAAATATTTTTTAAAAATATTTTTAATTGTTATTATTTATTAGACAGAGAAAGAAAGAAAGAGAGAGAGAGAAAATGGGCACAGCAGGGCCTCTAGCCAGTGCAAACAAACTCCAGATGCATGCACCACCATGTGCATCTGGTTTATGTGGGTTCTGGGGAATCAGACCTGGGTCCTTAGGTGTCACAGGCAAGTTCCTTAACTGCTAAGCCATCTCTCCAGCCCTTGAAAACATATTTTTAAGTCTCTATTACTAGTAATAGGAAACTATTGTGAGTCTTTAAATGAATCTTTTTCTACTTTTAAATATTATATATTTACTATAGTAAATTTTGTTTTTAAAAACTGCATCAAAATAGTGATTTATGTTAAAATAATGAAAATGACTTAAGAAAACACTACAGTGTCTAGTGGTTGTGCTTGTGCCAAGGCAGCATGGTTCATTAATTCTTCTCTGAACATATATTTTCTTTTCTTTTTTTTTTTTGGTTTTGCGAGGTAGGGTCTCACTCTGGCCCAGGCTGACCTGGAATTAACTATGTAGTCTCAGGGTGGCCTCGAACTCACGGCGATCCTCCTACCTCTGCCTCCCGAGTGCTGGGATTAAAGGTGTGCGCCACCACGCCCGGCTGAACATATATTTTCTAAATGTCTATAAAAGGGAATATTAACTCTTTTTGACATTTTAAAGTAACAAGTATGTCTTATTACATGAGAGAAAACAAGCTTTAAAAACATTTAGTACCTGAACTGGTAAAGTTCTGGTAAAATTAGGAGTTTATTTCATAAACTATCAGTGTTAATTTCTCACTTGTGCCCTTGTGCCTGATATTAATACTGAGGGAAGTTGAGAGAATTCTTTGGGCTAAGTAAATCAGGATGAAATAGAGTCTAGTATTAGAACACTTGGTTAGCATGCACAAGGCCCCAAGTTCAATTCCCAGTATCACACACACAAGTTATCTCAAAGGGAAAGCTTGTGTGTTTGTATTTCTTAGCAAATATGAGAACTCTAAGTGGGATGTTGTGAGGAATGACTGTTAGTAAGGCGCTTTGTTTTATGGTCTTCTAGCTGTGCTTAACTTAAGGGATAACATCTCTTCAAATTCTTTTTTCTGTCACAAATGTTGCCTGACATTCCTCTGCATTCCTCGCAGTGGCCTCGTTACTGAAAGGAAGAAAAGGCGTTTACACTGAGAATGAGAGACGGATGCGAAGTGTGATCAAGATCCGGTTTTTCAAAATAATGCTGGTCTTAATTGCTTGGTAACCTTTCTTCTGTATTTTTGTTGTCATTGTTGATGACAGTGGGAAGGGATATGCAGCTTGCCATTTTGCTTTTTCAAAGCAAAGAATCTGGAAGGAACATCTTGAAGACTGTGCAGGGTATCTTTTAAAGAGTGCACAGTCCAGAACTCACGAGTTTCTGAAAAAAAAAATGTTTTTTTTTGGAGGTAGGGTCACAGGGTCAGGGTGGCCTTGAACTCATGTGATCCTCCTACCTCTGCCTCCTGAGTGCTGGGATTAAAAGCATGTGCCACCACACCCAGCATGAAAAAAATAATTTTAAGTTAAACATAGTCTGCATAAAGCCCTGAAAACAAAAAGTCCTGTGTTCAGGGCTGAGGAGATGGCTTAGCGTTTAAGACGCCGCTTAAGCACAAGGGCCTTTGGGGTTCTGAGACCACCTGCATTTGACTCCCCAGAACCCATGTAAAAAGCTGGGTGTGGGGCATGACCACACACATGGGTAATCACAGTCCACTGAGCGAGGGAAATGGGGAGAATAGAGAATCTCTGGGCCTCCCTGACTGAGAAATAGCAGTTCTAGGTTGAGTGAGTGCCCTCAGCTCAAGGAAGTATGGACGAACAATAGAGGACACCTGGACTTTTCCTCCTGCCTCCACTCGCATGCACACAGCACTCGTGCATCTGTACATACACCACATTTATTCTACACACATGCAAAAAAAGGAAAAGTCCTATGTTCAACTTTTCTTCTTCTTCTTTCTTTCTTTCTTTCTTTCTTTTCTTTTTTTTCAAGGTAGGGTCTCACTCTAGCTCAGGCTGACCTGGAATTCACTATGTTTTCTCAGGACGGCCTTGAACTCATGATGGTCCTCCTACCTCTGCCTCCCAAGTGCTGGGATTAAAGGCGTGCGCCACCACGCCCAGCTCCCCCCACCCCGCTTTTTTTTTTTTTAAGACAATGTCTCACTTGTGTGGAACTTTCAGTAATCCTTCTACCATTGCCTCTCTAGTGCTGGGATTGTAGGTGTGCACTAGCACACCCAGCTCTGTTCAGTTTTAAAAGATTTGTAGGGCTGGAGGGATGGCTTAGCGGTAAAGGTGTTTGCCTCCAAAGCCAAAGGACCCAGGTTCAATTCCTCAGGACTCATGTTAGCCAGATGCACAAGGGGGCACATGCATCTGGAGTTTGTTTGCAGTGGCTGGAAGCCCTGGTGCACCCATTCTCTCTCTCTCTCTCTCTTTCTCTCTCTCCCTCCCTCCCTCTTTCTCTGTCAAATAAACAAATAAATAAAAATAAAATATAAGAGATTTGTAACCTCTGCATCTGGTATTTCATCCTATCACTGGGCTAACCAAAATAAGGGAATGGTCATGCTTGACAATTGTTCATTTGCCTCACTCTTGACCCCAGAATTCCTGTGTTGGCTAGAGAGAGGATCAAGGCACAACTTCAGTGTGAAGGTTCAGCTCACAGGGGGGTGGAACAACTTTCCTCTCCTCACTTTGCCCACCACTGGTGTCCCACACAATTGTTTTTAGTGGCTGCTTTGAAAATACACTTACAACCCATGGGGAAAGACTGGTGTCAGAACACCCTGTACCACAGTGAATCAGTACTTTGCAAGACAGCGTAACTTTCTTGCTATTAAAATTCACTTGGGACTGGAGAGATGGCTTAGTGGTTAAGGCGCCCGCCTCCTAAGCCTAAGAACGCTGGTTCCAATCTCCAGCGGTTCCAATTAAGGCTAAGGAGGCTGCTGGGTCCAATCTCCAGCGGTTCCAATCTCCAGGTCCCACGTTTAGCCAGATGCAAAGTGACCAAGGGGCAATGCCGCACTTTACCGCAAGGGGGCGCAAACGCACCTGGATTTGATTCACAGCAGCTGAGAGCAGGAGCGCGGCTGGAGGCACCTGGATTTGATTCACAGCAGCTGAGAGGCTGCTGGCGCGCCCATCTCTATTTCTCTCCCTCTCCCTCTCTCTCTGTCTCTCTCTGTGTCTCTCTCTAAAAAAATTTTTTTTTTAATTCACTTGGAGTGAGGATATTCTTTTGAACAACCTCCTAGGAGAAACCCCAAGCATCTGCCACTAAGAATACACTCAAGTCATCATTTCAAACTTCACCCACTCACCAAGGTAATACTTAAAATTTCCCACGTTAAATATCAAAGTAAGATTTTGGTCTCCATAAAAAAAAAATATTAGATTAGCCAGGCATGGTGGCACATGTCTTTAATCCCAGCACTCGGGAGGCAGAGGTAGGAGGATCACCATGAGTTCGAGGCCAGCCTGAGACTACATAATGAATTCCAGGTCAGCCTGAGCTAGAGTGAGACCCTACCTCGAAAAAACCCAAAATAAATAAACAAATAAACCCACATTAGATTTACTCCTCAAACAGAATGATTTCTGGATTGATACAAGCTAGATTGTCATGCCTTGATGTGACAGAGATGAATGTTCCCACCAGGGGTACTTTTTGGGATCTGCATGAGACTGGGAGAAAGAAGGAATGACATATCGTAAAATCTTACTGTTCCCCCTTCTGGAAATGTTATGTCTCCCCAAAGAATTGGTACTTAGAGACAGGGGTGAAAGTCATTCTCAGCATTCAGTGTTTAAAATGAATTTTGGGGGCTGGAGAGATGGCTTAGCGGTTAAATGCTTGCCTTCGAAGCCAAAGGACCCTGGTTCAAGGCTCGATTCCCCAGGACCCATGTAAGCCAGATGCAGAAGGTGGCGCATGCATCTGGAGTTCCTTTGCAGTGGCTGGAGGCCCTGGTGCACCCATTCTCTCTCTCCCTCTCTCTCTGTCTGTTACTCTCAAATAAATAAATAAAAATTTTTAAAAATTTAAAATGAATTTTTGGTTGCATATTCTTCACTTACGGTCCATGTTTTTTCCATCAGTTGGTTGTCCAATATCATCAATGAAGGCCTTTTGTTCTATCTTGAAATGCAACCAGATATCCATGGAGGCTCACTGAAACGTATCCAGACTGCAGCCAGGACCACGTGGTTTATTATGGTAGGCCAATCTAGATTTACATTCTTTTGGAAAGCAATAAAAGGAAAGAAAACCAGAATTTAAAAAAAAAATCAGGGTTGGAGAGATGGCTTAGCGGTTAAGGCTTTTGTCTGCAAAGCCTAAGGACCCTGGTTCAATTCTCCAGGTCCCACGTAAGCCAGATGCACAAGGGGGCACACGCGTCTGGAGTTTGTTTGCAGTGGCTAGAGGCCCTGGCACGCCCATTCTCTCTCTCTTTCCCTCTCTCTGTCCCTAATAAATAAATAAATAAAATCTTTTAAAAAAATCAGAGTTGGGCTGGAGAGATGGTTTAGTGGTTAAGCGCTTGCCTGTGAAGCCTAAGGACCCCAGTTCAAGGCTCAATTCCCCAGTACGCACATAAACCAGATGCACAAGGTGGCACATCTATCTGGAGTTCCTTTGCAGTGGCTGGAGGCCCTGGTGCACCCATTCTCTCTCTTTCTCTCTGCTGTTGCTCTCAAATAAGTAAATAAATAAATAAATAAATAAATAAATAAATAAAAATAAACAAAAGCTAAAAAAATCAGAGTAGAATGTGTTGTTCTATGAATATATGACCAGCTGGAAAAGTTCTGGTACTACCTCTGTCACCCAAGCTCGGTTTTGCTCAGTATTGGGATCATTAATGAACAGGCTTAGGGCTCAGGTGTGGCTCAGTAGCAGAGCAATTGCCTAGCCTTGAGGGGATCTACATTTGATCCTCAACACAGCCAAACAAACAAACAAATAAAATGAAGAGTAAGTATCCTGGAGCTTCATGAAGCCTTTCAGGCAGACTTGAAATATCAAAGTGTTTCTCTTGAAGGAGTATTTGAGATCACGAAAAAGCCGACCTTTCTTTTCTCCAGCCAATCAATGAAGCAGCCAACCTCTTCAATGGAGACTAGCCCAGTGGGTGTCCCATGGGGAGTTTATTGCTATGGGGACCAAAGGCTGTCACTCCTGTCATGCTCCAATGATTGCCATGTGTTCTTTTTTCTTCCCAGGGCATACTGAATCCAGCCCAAGGCCTTCTCTTGTCTCTGGCCGTCTACGGCTGGACAGGATGCAACCTGGATGTCCAGCCTGCCAAGATGTTGATCCAGTGGGAATCGATGACCACCTCAGCTGCCAATGGCTCAGACCAACCCCCTGTGGGCTCCTGTGTGCCCTGTGAAAACCCCACTTCCAAGAAGGGGTGCATGTTGGGAGGCATACTTCTGACGAGGACCTGAGTATGCTGTCTGAAGGTAACAAATCCCCACTGGGCTGGGCAGGTGCACTAGAGAGCTCCAGAGCTCCCTGGGAATTCCTTCATCAATAGCAAGGTACAGATAGAAAGTTACAATAGCAATGTCATCATCCATATCTCTGCTTTGAATTTAAATTTTTGTTATTATTCTTTTTTTTTTCCGAGGTAGGGTCTCACTCTAGCCCAGGCTGACCTCCTGAGTGCTGGGATTAAAGGTGTGCGCCACCACACCCGGCTTGTTATTTATTCTTAATTTATGTGATTTTGAGCCATTTTATACACGTAGAGAAGATATTTTGATCATATTCAGCCCCCATTTTCTTGTTCCCCTCTGGCTGACCCCTTTCTTATTATCAACTAGTCCCACTATGATGTCTGTTTTTGGGGACCAACTGACTTTGATTAGGGTTGTTTGCATGAGCGTGGGTGGGGAGTTATTTACCAGAGCATGGGCAGTTTACCAGGGACTATATCACTGAAGAAAACGTTTCCTTCTTTAAATGTTTTATGTGACAGGGTGTCAGTGTGGTGCACAAGCTTCCCTTGAACTTGCTATGTAGCCAAGACTGACCTCAAACTTCCCATCTTCTTACCTCAGCCCTTTAAGTGATGGTATTATAGGTAGCTATAATTTACTAGCAGCCCAATGGATGTCTAAGAAACAGAGAGGATGTTTGAAAACATTCAGGGATATCAGCCCTGCACCGCCTATGCTCAGCAGAGCCATTGGGAATGGGTAGAAATGGAGCTGGCTTTGCTGTAAAGTACTTAGCATGTGCAGTTCCTTCCTCTAGAGAGCACCGCTCATCCTCGGCAAGATTTGCGTTGAGAGCTGGCTAATATCTGTGTCCTGCAGGCTGTCTATGCAAAATAGGGTGTTTAGCAGCACCCTTGTCCTCTGCTTACTAGGCTACTGCTAGTACCCTCCCACCATTAACAAAACTCTCTCTCTACACACCAGCAAATGCGTCCTGCAGGCATAGTGACCCTGGATCAGAAACCAGCTAAGAATTGCTAGGCTTTTCAAAAACTTGTATCCAAAAACTTGCTTTTCCCAACATGTCATAGCTATATGCACACAAATGTGTCCACACACACACACACACACACACACGAAAGCCAATACATAGTACCAAATTACTCTGGTTTACATCAAAGTAAGGTTGAAATTTGGGGCAGGAGTATTTTGAGGAAAGATGTCTGAAATGACTAAAAGTTCTATCTTCCTTTCCATTCCTTCTATTCAATACACAAAAGAAGATTCATGGGCTGGAGAGATGGCTTAGTGGTTAAGGTACTTGCCTACAAAGCCAGAGGACCCAGGTTTGATTCCCCAGGACCCACATAAGCCAGATGCATAAGGTGGTGCATTCATCTGAGTTTGTTTGCAGTGGCTCCAGACCCTGGTGTGCCCATTCTCTCTCTCTCTCTCTCTCATATAAATACAATATTTAAAAAATATTTTTAAAACACATTAATTTTGAAGAGTAAGTATCCTGGAGCTTCATGAAGCCTTTCAGGCAGACTTGAAATATCAAAGTGTTTCTCTTGAAGGAGTATTTGAGATCACGAAAAAGCCGACCTTTCTTTTCTCCAGCCAATCAATGAAGCAGCCAACCTCTTCAATGGAGACTAGCCCAGTGGGTGTCCCATGGGGAGTTTATTGCTATGGGGACCAAAGGCTGTCACTCCTGTCATGCTCCAATGATTGCCATGTGTTCTTTTTTCTTCCCAGGGCATACTGAATCCAGCCCAAGGCCTTCTCTTGTCTCTGGCCGTCTACGGCTGGACAGGATGCAACCTGGATGTCCAGCCTGCCAAGATGTTGATCCAGTGGGAATCGATGACCACCTCAGCTGCCAATGGCTCAGACCAACCCCCTGTGGGCTCCTGTGTGCCCTGTGAAAACCCCACTTCCAAGAAGGGGGTGCATGTTGGGAGGCATACTTCTGACGAGGACCTGAGTATGCTGTCTGAAGGTAACAAATCCCCACTGGGCTGGGCAGGTGCACTAGAGAGCTCCAGAGCTCCCTGGGAATTCCTTCATCAATAGCAAGGTACAGATAGAAAGTTACAATAGCAATGTCATCATCCATATCTCTGCTTTGAATTTAAATTTTTGTTATTATTCTTTTTTTTTTCCGAGGTAGGGTCTCACTCTAGCCCAGGCTGACCTCCTGAGTGCTGGGATTAAAGGTGTGCGCCACCACACCCGGCTTGTTATTTATTCTTAATTTATGTGATTTTGAGCCATTTTATACACGTAGAGAAGATATTTTGATCATATTCAGCCCCCATTTTCTTGTTCCCCTCTGGCTGACCCCTTTCTTATTATCAACTAGTCCCACTATGATGTCTGTTTTTGGGGACCAACTGACTTTGATTAGGGTTGTTTGCATGAGCGTGGGTGGGGAGTTATTTACCAGAGCATGGGCAGTTTACCAGGGACTATATCACTGAAGAAAACGTTTCCTTCTTTAAATGTTTTATGTGACAGGGTGTCAGTGTGGTGCACAAGCTTCCCTTGAACTTGCTATGTAGCCAAGACTGACCTCAAACTTCCCATCTTCTTACCTCAGCCCCTTTAAGTGATGGTATTATAGGTAGCTATAATTTACTAGCAGCCCAATGGATGTCTAAGAAACAGAGAGGATGTTTGAAAACATTCAGGGATATCAGCCTGCACCGCCTATGCTCAGCAGAGCCATTGGGAATGGGTAGAAATGGAGCTGGCTTTGCTGTAAAGTACTTAGCATGTGCAGTTCCTTCCTCTAGAGAGCACCGCTCATCCTCGGCAAGATTTGCGTTGAGAGCTGGCTAATATCTGTGTCCTGCAGGCTGTCTATGCAAAATAGGGTGTTTAGCAGCACCCTTGTCCTCTGCTTACTAGGCTACTGCTAGTACCCTCCCACCATTAACAAAACTCTCTCTCTACACACCAGCAAATGCGTCCTGCAGGCATAGTGACCCTGGATCAGAAACCAGCTAAGAATTGCTAGGCTTTTCAAAAACTTGTATCCAAAAACTTGCTTTTCCCAACATGTCATAGCTATATGCACACAAATGTGTCCACACACACACACACACACACACATACGAAAGCCAATACATAGTACCAAATTACTCTGGTTTACATCAAAGTAAGGTTGAAATTTGGGGCAGGAGTATTTTGAGGAAAGATGTCTGGAAATGACTAAAAAGTTCTATCTTCCTTTCCATTCCTTCTATTCAATACACAAAAGAAGATTCATGGGCTGGAGAGATGGCTTAGTGGTTAAGGTACTTGCCTACAAAGCCAGAGGACCCAGGTTTGATTCCCCAGGACCCACATAAGCCAGATGCATAAGGTGGTGCATTCATCTGGAGTTTGTTTGCAGTGGCTCCAGACCCTGGTGTGCCCATTCTCTCTCTCTCTCTCTCTCATATAAATACAATATTTAAAAAATATTTTTAAAACACATTAATTTTTTTAAAAAAAGGAAAGGATGGGGCTAGAGAGATGGCTTAGCTGTTAAGGCGTTTGCCTGCGAAGCCAAAGGATCCTGGTTCGATTCTCCAGGATCCATGTAAGCCAGATGCAGGAGGGGCACATGCATCTGGAGTTCGTTTGCAGTGTTTAGAGGCCCTGGCGTGCCCATTCTCTCTCTGTCTGCCTCTCTTCTATCTCTCTCTCTCTCTCTATCTGCTTGCAAATAAATAAATAAATTTAAAAAAAAAAGGAAAGGAAAGGAAAATTCATTCTCAGGGGACAACCCTGGCTAAGAGAACATGGCGGTGAACCGTGCACTTACGCCATGAGGCAGTGTTGTCTGGTCATAATTGGGGGCTCTGAAGGAAACAGAGACGCTATTCTAGCTGAATATACAAGACAGAGAGCAACCATATGTTAAGAGACTTTTTTCTTTTCTTAAAAAAATGTTTTTTTTATTTATTTACTTAAGAAAGAGAGATATAGAGAGAGAACAGGTACACTAGGGCCTCTAGCCACTGCAAATGAACTCCAGATGCATGTGCCACATTGTGCATCTGGCTTTACATGGGTCCTGGGGAATCAAACCTGGGTCCTTAGGCTTTGTAGACAATCACCTTAACTGCTGAACCATCTCTCTAGCATTTTTTTTCTTTTCCTCCTCTTCTTCCTTCTCCTCTTCTTCCTCTTCCTCCTCTCGTTTTTTTTCAGGATTGGGAATGGAACCCGGTGTTTTGCCAATGTTAGGCAATTCCTTTACCAATTAGCCACTTCTCTAATCCCTACCTCAATTATTTCTTAATTTTTTTAAAGTTTTATTTCTTTGCAAGGAGAGAAAGAGAGTAAGAGAGAGAATGGGCACACCAGGGTCTCCTGCCACTGCAAATGAACTCCAGATATATGTGACACTTTGTGCATCTGGCTTTATGTGGGTGCTGAGGAATCAAACCCAGGCCCTTAGGCTTTACAAGCAAATGCCTTAACCACTAAGCAATCCCCTACCTCAATCCTTTAAAAAGCAAAAGCAGTCCTGCCCTGGGTCCCCTCGGCAGTACTGAAAAAAAAAAGAGCATTGGAATATAATCTACTGTTGCAGTTCCGTTCTCATTGCTGGGTCAAAGCACTGGACCAAAAGCAGCTATGGGGGGGTGTATTTTGGCTCATAGTCTTGAGGAGAAGCTCCATGATGGCAGGGGAAAGGTGGTGGAGCACAGGCTGGTGGAAAACAGCAGCGGGAGAGTGAGCCCCATTCTAGCCAAGGGGAGCTGGCTATAACAACCCTAAATCCACCCTCAACATCACACCTCCTCTAGCAAAGCTCCGCCTCCCAAACTGCCGTCAGCTGGGAACCAAGCATTCAAAACACATGAGGTTATGGGGGCATCTAATTCAAGCCACCACATACCATAAAGTTCACCTATTGAAAGGTTTCTACTTCAGTGGGTTTTGTGTCGATTCTTTTTATTATTATTTTTTTTTTTATTTTTTATTTTTGGAGAGAGACAGAGAGGGAGAGGGAGAGGGAGACAGAGAATGGGTGCGCCAGCAGTGTCTCAGCCGCTATGAATGAAAACCAGATGCGTGCACTCCCTTGTGGGCAAGTGCGGCATTGCACCCTTGCGTCACTTTGCATCTGGCTAAACGTGGGACCTGGAGATTGGAACTGGGTTCTTAGGCTTAGCAGGCAGGCGCCTTAACTGCTAAGCCATCTTTCCAGCCCTTGTGTCGATTCTTAAGGTTGTACAGCCATCACCACTGTGAAATCCAGAATGTTCTTACCATTCCAAAAGAGACCTCAAGACCTGCTTCTAAAAAGCCTGCACTGATGTTTTTGTACCACTAGGGACATCCACAAATTTTTATTCCTCTTCAGCAAGTGCAGGCCAACAGCCCCCCACTTGTGGGCATCTTCCCTAGCAAGACCTATATGTAGGTTTTTTTTCCCCAGCAGCCTATGTGGCATCCTGAGTTATTTCTCATTCAGCTGTTCCTGTTCCAACCCACAATCGGCCATAGTCACATGCATCTCCTGGGCTTGGGAGGTCGGATGTCACCTTGGAGCAATCTGCTGTTAGCTTCCCCTTCTTTGAAAGTAATACATAAAGGCCTCACGAATTGTAGCTGCCAGATGAGTGTGGATGAAAATACACCCCAAGGCCTTAGGCTCTGCCCAGATTCTCAGGTCAAATGAGACGTGGTGATGTGGAGCTGGGTCCTCCTGGACTGTGGTTCTGTGGCTCACATGTGGCATCTAAAAGTTGTACTATCAGTTCTGGGGCTCAAGTGTGTTGAAGTCACTCGATAAGAAAGTGGTATCTAATATACATCTCAATGTCAGGTATATGCGATATAGGGAGCTTCCAAGAACCTTCCTGGACTTGGAGCGCTCATTCAAGGGGCCACAAGGATGTGTTGTCATCACGAATTCATGACAGACGTTGTACCAGTAGGGAACTTAGTCAGCATCCCTAGCAGCCCCGCTGGACTGTTTCCATGGAGTCTTTCTCTGCTGGCACCTCCTCTCTTCGTGGAGACCTCTAACATGAAGAGAAGCCCCCTACCACGAGGCCTACAGCACAGCTCGAATGTCAAGCCCTGCTTTGACTTGGAATAGATCAGGTTGGACTCAGGAGGCTCTGTTCCTACAGTGTTTGCTTCCAGAGAGTTCTTATACATCCCTGTTCTCCACGGAAGCCTGGGGGGCAGGCAGAGGTTAAGAGACCAGGCAGTCTCCAAAGACATGGAACCCAGAGCATGTCCTTAAGTGTGACATCATAGGGGAGTGTCAGCCCAGACCTTGATCACAAGCCACCCTATGACACTCAGCTGAGTCTTTTTGAACAGAACTACAGAAATTCCACATGGGTTCTCAGGGGCCTAGGATGACCTCAATAACCGACGGTGACCCTGTGAGAATCAACTCTTTTTGAAGCGCCTTCAACCAGGCCCTCCTGCAGCAATGCTCTTCTAGAAGATTCCTTTAGAAGCCATCCCAGCCAGTGCCGGGTTACTCCAGCCAAAAGGTCTTCCCCCATCACCCATGTGGGTAATCATCTCTGGGGCCTGGCTATAGAATTCACTCCTCTGTCCCTTTCTCTAAGCTCCCTTGTGATCCTGCAGAGACCACTCTAGCTCTGCCTTCCTCACTCCCCTGTCCTACCAGGCTCATCTTCATCCAGCCCTGGGGCAGGGCAGCCTGCGGTTTTCCTCACAGACCACAGCGTGTGTCCTGTTTGTGGCAGAGGACCCCTGTCGTACAGTGCACCAACCACTGTGCAAACTATACTTCTTTTTGGAGGTGGGGGGTTGAGGTAGGATTTCTCTCTAGTCCAGGCTGACCTGGAATTCACTATGCCATCTCAGGATGGCCTCAAACTCTCGGCCACGATCCTTCCACTTCTGCCTCCCGAGTGCTGGGATTGAAGGCGTGTGCTACCATGCCTGGCTCAAACTATACTTCTTGCTCTCCTTCATAGTCAACAGTCTTAATTGTTGCTGGTTTGAGTGCTGCACCCCCACTACTCTCGAGCTGCTAACCTGACCGTAGTGGTCCATTCAACGTGTTGTTGTTTTTTTTTTATTTTTTATTTTTTGGTTTTCCGAGGTAGGGTCTCACTCTAGCTCAGGCTGACCTGGAATTCACTATGTAGTCTCAGGGTGGCCTCGAACTCATGGCAATTCTCCTACCTCTGCCTCCCAAGTGCTGGGATTACAGGGGTGCGCCACCATGCCCGGTTCATTCAACATGTTTATTGGGCATTTTCTATGTGCCTGGAGTGGTCTAAGCCATTTGTAATGACATGTCAACTAAAACACACTTCCTGGACTTAGAAAATGGCTTAGAAGTTAAAGGTACTTTAAAAGCTTACTGGCTCAGGGTTCAATTCCCAAGTATCCACATAAAGCCAGATGCACAAAGGGCACATGCATCTGGAGTTCATTACAGTGGCAAGAGGCCCTGGTGCACCCATGCTCACTTGCTCTGTCTCTCTCAAATAAATAAATAAAATATTAAAATTGAGACAGTCCAAGCTGGGAGTGGTGGCACATGCCTGGGCCAGAGTGAGACCCTATCTCAAAAAAAAAAAAAAAAAAAATTGTGACACTCCATTCCAGTGGCAGATTCAAAGAAAAAAATCACAAGGGCTGGAGAGATGGCTTAGCAGTTAAGGCGCATGCCTGTGAAGCCTAAGGACCCTGGTTCGATTCTCCAGGTCCCACGTTAGCCAGATGTACAAGGGGGCGCATGTGTCTGGAGTTCGTTTGCAGTGGCTGGAGACCCTGGTGCTCCCATTCTCACTCTCCCCCTCTCTCTTTCCCTCTCTTTGTCTCTAATAAATAAATAAATAAAAATAAAATATATTTTTTAAATCACAAGCATTTATGCAATATCATATCCAGGTAGTGAGAAATGCCAATTAGGGTGCTGGAGATGCAACTCAGTAGCAAAGTGCTTGCCTAGCATGCACAAGGCCCTGAGTTCCACCCCTAATTCATTCAAAAGAAGGATAACTACCAACTGGGGAGAGGGGCGGGAAAGTAGTTTTTAGTCAGGGTGACCCAGAAGTTTCTCTATGGATGAGGTATCAGTTAAATTGAGGCCCTAATAAAATACAGGAGTGACGGGCCGGAGAGATGGATTAGCAGTTAAGGCGCTTGCCAACAAAACCAAGTAAATGTTTTAAAAATATATAGGAGTGAACCATGAGAAAAATCAAGAAGCTTCATAGGCAGAAAAAGATGTGCTACAGCCCAAGTCTGCAGGGGGCGGGGTAAAAGGGGAAGGTGGCCCAAGGGTTATATTTGAGGAAAAGGACAGGAAAATAGGTTCCAGCGATCAGTAGGGTCCATTGGTGAGAGTTAGAATCTGTTTGGAAGACCAATCACTTGGTCCACAAATATTTGAAAATCAGGCTGCTTCACTTTGTGGTTTTTGTGCCTGAATTCCCCACCCACAGTCTCCCCTCCAGCTTAAAGCAGGTATGCCTCAGTATCTGTGGGAGGAAAGAATAATTTTGCTATTGGTTCCAACCGATATGACTGCCCTGAAGGAAGGCATGCTAATGAGGTGATTAAGCAGGCCTCCAGGATGACCCTGTCCAGGAATGAAGTTCTGTTTCATCCACTTTCCTCCCCCTCACTGTGTTGTGTGTGTGCCTTTTGTAAGCCATTTCCTATTCCAGGCCCAGGAAGAGAGAGCTGATTAGTAAGGAAAGAGAGCAAAAGTCAGAATGAAGATCAGAGCAAAAGCAAGGTTACATGACTAGTTAGGCTTTGAGCTTCCTAGCTGGGAACTCAAGAGAAAAATGTGATCAATTCTAAACGGGATATTCCCAAGAAAATTTACCAATGGTTCTTGAAAGCACAGATATACAGATTTCTCCCTCCCCTCTCTCTCTCTCTTTCTCTCTCTGTAGAGTCTGGGTGGTGTAGGATATTATGTGTGGTGCATGCTGAGACCAGAAAACTTCAGGTGACCTTCTGTGTTGCTCATGTGCTTATTTCCTTGAGACAGGGTCTCTCCCTCAACTCAGAGTTGCCATTTTTTTCTGACAGTGAGCCCCAACAATTCTCCAGTCTCTGCTCTCTAAAAACTGGGGTTCCAAGCCGGGTGTGGTGGTGCACACCTTTAATCCCAGCACTCGGGAGGCAGAGGTAGGAGGATCACTGAGAGTTCGAGGCCACCCTGAGACTACATAGTTAATTCCAGGTCAGCCTGGACCAGAGTGACACCCTACCTCGAAAACCAAAAAAAAAAAAAAAAAAAAAAGCCAAAAAAACTGGGGTTCCAGACTTGAGTGGCCACCATCAGCATTTTACATGGGTTCTGGGGAATCAAACTCAGGTAGTCTCAGACCCTTATGCTTAACTGGCAAATACTTTTTTTTTTTTTTTTTTTTTTTTTTTTTTTTTTTTTTCGAGGTAGGGTCTCACTCTAGCCCAGGCTGACCTGGAATTCACTATGTAGTCTCAGGGTGGCCTTGAACTCACGGCCATCCTCCTACCTCGGCCTCCCAAGTGCTGGGATTAAAGGCGTGTGCCACCACGCCCGGCTTTAACTGGCAAATACTTTTAACCTCTGAGCCTTCTTCCTAGCCCCCCCTCTTTTATTTGAGAC
The DNA here is from genome assembly GCA_036365145.1 of Orientallactaga sibirica. Taxonomy (NCBI): domain Eukaryota; kingdom Metazoa; phylum Chordata; class Mammalia; order Rodentia; family Dipodidae; genus Orientallactaga; species Orientallactaga sibirica. The sequence continues at coordinate 6,504,517 of JAEOAD010000982.1, forward strand.
AAGATCTCATTCTTGACTAGGCTGACCTGGATCTCATTCCGTAGTTCTGGCTGGCCTTGAACTCATAGCAATCTTCCTACCTCAGCCTCCTGAGTGCTGGAATTGAAGGTTGTGAGCTACCACCCCTAGCTTCTGACTCTCTTTTTGAGAAAGGCTTTCACTGGCTAGCCCAGGCTGGCCTTAAACTTGTAATTCTTCTGACGAAACCTCTTAAATAGCTGGGATTACAGGCATGAACCACCACACATGGCCCTCACATATTCTCTAGAGACCCAGTCCTGAGAGAAATGTCTCCTACTGTTTCTCATGGAAGGGATGCCAAACAACATGGAGCTTATTTGGACATGCACTCTGACATCTGAACAGCACATTGTTTGTCAGTCTGTCATTACATGTAGGGTCCCAGTTTATTATCAGAAAAAAAAAGAGCTGGTTTGTCAAAGCTTTGCCAGGCTTGTGCTGTTGTGTGTTGGGACTTGACGTGTGCTGTAATTCCTGTCCTTGAAAGATGCAGAGCTTCCCACGGGTCCAGCCAGATGCTGAAGGAGAGGACTCGCATGCTGAAGGCAGGTGGCATCATTCATAAGGACAGGTAAAAGTGTAGCAAAAGGGTTGTTCTCCCTCCCTCTTGGGCCTCCTGGAACTGAGTGCAGGTGGCCAGGCAGCCATTTGGTCCTCATAAGCAAGCAGCAGCCTGTCCCTGAGCACCAACATCTGACAGGACTTGTACCGGGGCTCCAGAACCAGCTTGGTCAATTCATGTTTTTTCAGCTGCCTCAGATGATGCTCTAGGGTTTGCTTGATCCTCTGAATGAGCAGATTAAATGTAGTAAGTGATGAGGCAGTTTATTCCTTCTTTGCCCACATATGATACACATGCTAAGGTATGACCAAGTGGTCTCTAAGAAACACATTGAGCTGTTGAGTCCTGAGGGCATTTTCTGAAGCTGAAAAAAAAAGCCTTCTAGTGGGTGGGGAATGTAGCTCAGTTGGTACTGTGCTTATCTAACAAGCGTGAGGCCCTGGATTTGATCCCTAGCACCACCAACACATCCACGCCCATTGCTGCTCTACTCACAATAGCTAGGAAATGGAATAAACCCAAATGCCCATCAATAATAACTGCATAGAGGCTGGAGAGATGGCTCAGCAGTTAAGGCACTTGCCTGCAAAGCCTAACAACCTGGGTTCAAAGCCAAATGCACAAAGTGGAACATGCATCTGGAGTTCGTTTGCAGTGGCTACAGGCTTTGGTGCATCCATTCTCTCTGTCTGCCCTCTCTCTCTCTCTCTCTCTCTCTCTCTCTCTCTCTGCTTGTAAATAAATAACTTTTTTTTTTTTTTGGTTTTTCGAGGTAGGGTCTCACTCTGGTCCAGGCTGACCTGGAATTAACTATGTAGTCTCAGGGTGGCCTCGAACTCATGGTGATCCTCCTACCTCTGCCTCCCGAGTGCTGGGATTAAAGGCGTGCGCCACCACGCCCGGCTTGTAAATAAATAACTATTAAATAAAAATAAAAATAATGACTGGATAGTGAAAATGTGGTACATATACACAAATGGAGTTTTTACTCAGCTGTAAACAAAAACAAAATTATAAAATTTTCAGGAAAGTGGAAGGGATTGGAAAAATATTCTAAGTGAGTAACCCAAGCTCTGAATGACACGAATTGCATGTATTCATATGTGGATCCTAACTTTTTTTTTGTTTTTTTGAGGTAGGGTCTCACTCTGGCCCAGGCTGACCTGGAATTCACTATATAGTCTCAGGGTAGCCTCGAACTCATGGCGATCCTCCTTCCTCTGCCTCCCGAGTGCTGGGATTAAAGGCGTGCGCCATCACGCCCGGCTGGATCCTAACTTTTAATGTATGTATGTATGTATGTATGTAAATAAAGGGATGTGAGACCAAGTATGGGCTATGATTCCAGATAGGGAGACCATGAGAGGGAACGAGAGGTGGTGAGGAAGGGAGAGAACAAAAGGCAACACGTAGTGTGAAAGTGGCTACAGGCTTTGGTGCATCCATTCTCTCTGTCTGCCTCTCTCTCTCTCTCTCTCTCGCTCTCTCTCTCTCTCTCTGCTTGTAAATAAATAACTTTTTTTTTTTTTTTTTTGGTTTTCGAGGTAGCGTCTCACTCTGGTCCAGGCTGACCTGGAATTAACTATGTAGTCTCAGGGTGGCCTCGAACTCATGGTGATCCTCCTACCTCTGCCTCCCGAGTGCTGGGATTAAAGGCGTGCGCCACCACGCCCGGCTTGTAAATAAATAACTATTAAATAAAAATAAAAATAATGACTGGATAGTGAAAATGTGGTACATATACACAAATGGAGTTTTTACTCAGCTGTAAACAAAAACAAAATTATAAAATTTTCAGGAAAGTGGAAGGGATTGGAAAAATATTCTAAGTGAGTAACCCAAGCTCTGAATGACACGAATTGCATGATTCATATGTGGATCCTAACTTTTTTTTTGTTTTTTTGAGGTAGGGTCTCACTCTGGCCCAGGCTGACCTGGAATTCACTATATAGTCTCAGGGTAGCCTCGAACTCATGGCGATCCTCCTTCCTCTGCCTCCCGAGTGCTGGGATTAAAGGCGTGCGCCATCACGCCCGGCTGGATCCTAACTTTTAATAATGTATGTATGTATGTATGTAAATAAAGGGATGTGAGACCAAGTATGGGCTATGATTCCAGATAGGAGACCATGAGAGGGAACGAGAGGTGGTGAGGAAGGGAGAGAACAAAAGGCAACACGTAGTGTGAAAGCAGGAAGGAGGCTAAGTTAAGGAAAAGATATTAGGGGAAAGTGGGGGAAGGAAACAAAAAATTGTTTGAAAACACCATAATGAAACCTAATTCTTTGTTTAATAATAAAAAATAAAGCTGGGGGCTGGAGAGATGGCTTAGTGGTTAAGGCATATGCCTGCGAAGCCTAAGGGACCCCGGTTCGATTCTCCATGTAAGCCAGATGCACATGGTGGCACATGCATCTGGAGTTCGTCTGCAGTGGCTAGGGCCCTGGTGTGCCCATTCTCAGTCTCCCTCTCTCTCTCTTTTCCTCTCTCTGTCTCTAATAAATAAAAAAAATTATTTTTAAAAAAAAAGCTGGTCATGGTGGCACATGTCTTTAATCCCAGCACTCGGGAGGCAGAGGTAGGGAGATTGCCGTGAGTTTGAAGCCAGTCTGAGACTCCATAGTGCATTCCAGGTCAGTCTGGGCTAAAGCAAGACCCTACCTCAAAAAAACAAAAACAAGGCCTGGAGAGATGGCTTGGAAGTTAAGGCACTTGCCTGCAAAGCCAAAGGACCCCGCTTCAATTCTCCAGGACCCACATAAGCCAAATGCACAAGGGGACGCATATGTCTGGAGTTCGTTTGCAGTGGCTGGAGGCCCTGGCATGCCCATTCTCTCTCTCTCTCAAATAAATAAATAAAAATAAAATATTTAAAAAACCAAAAACAAAATAAAAATAAAAAAATAGGAACATCTTAAGCACTTCTACCGAAAACCACCTCAGCAGCCAGGCTTGGCGCACACCTTTAATCCCAGCAGGAGGCTGAAGTAGGAGCATCACTGAGATTGAGGCCTGCCTGAGACTAAATTCCAGGCAGAGGACGCAGTGAGGAAGAAATCTCGGGTCACCAGTGAGGCGAATAGCAGGAAATGTCAGCAGGCCCTGGCAGAACTGGAGAGTGTCCTCAGTCATCTAGAGGACCTCTTTGCCTGGACACTAGTGCCACGAGTGTTGATCCTCCTTGGGGGCAATGCCATAAACCCCAAGGAATTCTATGAATTGGACTTGTCCAGGCTGGCCCCCTTCAGTGTGGACCAGGGCCTGAGCACAGCAGCTTGTTTGAGACGTCTCTTTCAAGCTATTTTCATGGCTGACGCCTTTAGTGAGCTACAGGTTCCTCCACTCATGGGCACCACTATCATGGTACAGAGACACCGCGACTGTGGAAAAGATTGGTTTCGACCCAAGCTCAACTATAGAGTGCCCAGCCGGGGCCACAAACTCACTGTGACCCTGTCATGCAGCAGGCCTTCCATCCCAGCCATGGCTTCGGAGGATTACATTTGGTTCCAGGTCCCAGTGACTCTTAAAGGCTTCCATGAGTAAATGAATGAGGGTGCTTTTAAATTATGAAAACAATGGCTGGATCATCTCTCCCTGTGGCACCAAGACACCCATCTCTTGCTTGGAACTGGAGCTTCCTCCTGGTGAGGAAAGAAGACATGCTTCATATGGCTCTGTGTCTGTCTTCCCAAAACTTCCTGGTGGGCTGATGCTGTGGCTCTGACTGTCATAATCATCATGGAATAATATCTCTAAATCAAAGGTTGACTTTCCCCGAGGCCAGTGGGTCAGTAGATTCTCCTGTGGAAATGACTGTTTTTGCTCTGTCTCTTCAGAACTTTTACCAAGGTCATAATGTTGATGTGACATATATTTATATAATGAATACAGTCCTATTAAATTCTAAAAAAATAATAAATTAAAGGCTTAGTGGTTAAGGCCTGCAAAGCCTAAGGACCCGGGTTCAATTTCCCAGTACCCACAGAAAGCCAGATGCACAAGGTGGTGCATGCATCTGGAGTTCATTTGCAGTGGCTAGAGGCCCTGGCATGCCCATTCTCTCTATCTCTCTCACACACAAACAAATAAACAAAATATTAAAAAATAAACTAATTTAAAAAAAGAAGTTCCAGGTCACCCTCGGGTACATAGCAGATTTGAGGCCAGCCTGGGCTACATGCAGCCCTACCATGAAAATAAAAAAGAAAAGAAGAGGGGGAAGGTCAACTAGGACCCCCACCCTATCTGTTGTAGTTTGAATGTATCGTCCATATACTCAGACTTTTTAAAAATATATTTTATTTATTTATGTGAAAAAAGAGGCAGAGATATATATATAGAGAGAATGGGTGTGCCGGGGCCTCCAGCCACTGCAAATGAACTAAGGATGCATGCACCACCTTGTTCATCTGGCTTACATGGGTCCTGGGGAATCAAACAGGGATCCTTTGGCTTAGCAGGCAAACACCTTAACCACTAAGCCATCTCTCCAGCCCATACTCAGATATTTTTGATTAAGCTTCCTACTTGAGCACGGGGGAGTTTGACACTGGGCATGGATCTTGGAGTCTATCCCTAAGTTGTGTTTGGGGGAGGATCTTGAGTCCAGCCCTGTTGGTGTGTGGAGAGCAATTGGAGTTCTGGTGGTTTATGTGTGCTGGTTTTGTTGGTGCTATCTGTTTGTGCCGTCTGGAGGTTTTGTGGTGCTGACTGTTGGCAATATCTCTCTGCTGGATCTATGAAAGGAAGCAAGTCCCTTCTGCCACTGATGGTGTCCCCCTGGATTTTGTAAACCCTTTCCTTCCATAAGCTGACTACAACACCATCACAGTCTACTCTTCCTCTCCAGGTTCTGACGCCAGCACCATTGAAATCCATACTGCAAGTGGGCCCCGAAATGAAAATGAAGCTGACTTCATTCCTCAAACCCAGGGACCCTTATGAAGGGAAGGATTAGGAGTCCCCAGAGCCCTAAGATTCTCCAGCTCTCATTCTTCAGGACTGTGTTCTTACTTTCCTTCCCATACCGGACTGTCAAAGTATAGATATCATTGCCCCAAGCCTCCCTCTGGTCACTATAGGAGAGCTCTCTGAGGAGCTACAAGAAGTGAAGCTTGGGAATGGAGAATCCTTTCTAGGACACTCAGCCCCTCATCTCGACTCTTAATTGCCATTTGAACTTTTTCAGAGATCAGCTGCAATGTTAAGTGCCATATCCATCCAAATCCTTAGGAACGTGGTTAAATAAAGTCATTGTGACTGAGCGGCTGCCTGACTTGGATTCTGTTCAAACGTCTCTAGTCAGTGCTTATTTTCGGTTGCCAAGCAGCGGCAGGGGACAGGAAGAGCGGGATGGATGCGGACTGGGACACTTGTTACAGCCACCAGGGAGGGAAAGCAACACATCTTTAATACAGTTGTTCCTGGTTCCCAAGCTGTGTTGAGCAGTGACAGAACCTAAACGATTCCTTTGAATGTGATTTACACTCAGATCATTGCCCATGTGTCCATCAGTTAAGAAGATCTATCTAGCTGAGCATGGTGGCTCTAAACTTGTAATCCTAATACTTGGGAGGCCGAGGCAAGAATATTGCCCTGAGCTTGCAGACAGCCTAGCTGCATAGTGAGTTTGAAACTAGTCTGGGTTACTGAGACCTTGACTCAAAAGAGCAAAAGAGGGCTAGAGGAACGGTGTAGCAGTTAAGGCGTTTGCGTGCAAAGCCAAAGGACCCAAGTTCGATTCCCTAGGACCCACGTTAGCCAGATGCACAAGGGGGCGCACACGTCTGGAGTTTGTTTGCCATGGCTGGAGGCCCTGGCACGCCCATTCTCTCTCTCTCTCTCTCTCTCTCTCCTCTTTCTTTGTCAAATAAATAAATAAAATAAAAAGAACAGCTGGGCGTGGTGGCTCACGCCTTTGATCCCAGCACTCGGGAGGCAGAGGTAGGAGGATCGCTGAGAGTTCGAGGCCACCCTGAGACTACATAGTTAATTCCAGGTCAGCCTGGACCAGAGTGAAACCCTACCTCGAAAAACCAAAAAAATAAATTAATAAAATAAAATAAAAATAAAAAGAACAAAAGAGAAGGGATGAGGAGATGGCTTAGCAATTAAAGGTGCTTGTTTACCAGACTGCCAGTTGGAGTGTGATCTTCCTTGAGGCAGACACAAAGTAGTTCACACACCTGTAATCCCAATGCCCTATGGCAATGGGAAGGAGAGCCAGGGCAATCAGGAAGCTTGAGAGTAGAAGCAGCAAGAGGAACCCTGTCTGAAGAGGGTGGAAGGAGAAGAGAAACACCCGAGGTTGTTCTCTGAACTCCATATGCACGCCATGGTACAGGTGCGCCCATACACACCATCATACATATACAACATACACATATACAAACAACATATACAAATGAGTAAAAACAGCAAAAATAAGTTTATCCATCTATCAATCATTTATCGGTGTACATTTTTATTTATATTTATTTATTTATTTATTTCGAGGTAGGGTCTCACTCTAGCACAGGCTGACCTGGAATTCACTATGGAGTCTCAGGGTGGCCTCGAACTCACAGCGATCCTCCTACCTCTGCCTCCCAAGTGCTGGGATTAAAGGCGTGTGCCACCACGCCCAGCTATATTTATTTTTTTAACTTTATTTTATTTTTATTTACTTATTAGAGACAGAGGGAGAGAGAAAGGGAGAGAGAGAGAGAAAGAGTGAGAATGGGTGCGCCAGGGCCTCTAAGCCACTGCAAATGAACTCCAGACACATGTGCCCCCTTGTGCATCTGGCTAACGTGGGACCTGGAGAATCAAACTGGGGTCCTTAGGCTTCACAGGCATGTGCCTTAACCGCTAAGCCATCTCTCCAGCCCTGGCTATATTTTTTTTTTTGTTTGTTTTTCAAGGTAGGGTTTCACTCTAGCTCAGGCTGACCTGGAATTCACTATGTAGTCTCAGGGTGGCCTCGAATTCATGGCCATGCTCCTACCTCTGCCTCTCAAGTGCTGGGATTAAAGGTGTGTGCCACCACGCCCAGCTATATTTATTTTTTTAACTTTATTTTATTTTTATTTATTTATTAGAGACAGAGGGAGAGAGAAAGGGAGAGAGAGAGAGAAAGAGTGAGAATGGGTGCGCCAGGGCCTCTAAGCCACTGCAGATGAATTCTAGACACATGCGCCCCCTTGTGCATCTGGCTAATGTGGGACCTAGATAATCAAACCAGGGTCCTTAGGCTTCACAGGCATGTGCCTTAACCGCTAAGCCATCTCTCCAGCCCTGGCTATATTTATTTTTTTGTTTTTCAAGGTAGGGTTTCACTCTAGCTCAGGCTGACCTGGAATTAACTATGTAGTCTCAGGGTGGCCTCGAACTCATGGCAATCCTCCTACCTCTGCCTCTCAAGTGCTGGGATTAAAGACATGTGCCACCATGCCTGGCTCTAGGAGGATCATTGTTGAGGGAAGAGGGGTTTGTACTGGTCTGTGAGGAGCTCTTCCATGACAGGCATAATCAGAAGTTGAGTTGGGTGGAGACACAAGACCCACTGCCCACCAGATAGCTTTTGCTGCATTTTAATGTTTTATTAGCCATTTCATTTGCTAGCCAATTTACTGTCAATTTATTTACCATCATAAAACTTTCATAGCCAAGTCCTTCCCTTCATTACAGAGGTCATCACCATCGAGGGATTTTAACAGAATGTATGCACCAGGTTATTTCCTGTGCAGCGTCTCTAAAGGAGATATTTGCTTGAAGACAACCATATTCCTGTGACAGTTAAGTTCTCTTGTCAGCTTGATCAGATCAGGAATGAAATAAGAGACACACCTCTTGGGCAGGTGTGTGAGGGTGTTTATGAAGTGCCCAGTTCACAGCACCCCCCAGAGACCACCAAAGAGTCCAGACACATATGCAAAAGCAAAGAGCTTTATTTCAGGCTTAAGCTTGGTCTCTTGACTTCACCAACACAGTGGATTTGCGCAAGAGCCTCGAGTTGCATTTGGGAGAAGCTTTTATTGGGTTCAAACAAAGAGAAGGGAAATTTCTAATATGATTGGTTGACATTTACCATGAATTTACATGTTACAAGTTGATTGGTTGTACAGCAGCTGAGGAACGTTAAGCAAAGTTATCTATAGATACAAAGCCACAGGAATATATAACACCTGCTTAGTTTTGTCTAATTGGCTCATTATGGGGTTAGTATGGTCTTTCCAGTAACTGTTCTGACTTACATTCTGGGAACCTGACCTGAGTTTAACCTGAGGCCTGCAAGGCAGATAAAGCCTATCATGGTGTTACTTTGGTTCTTGGGTCTTTCATTTACAGAAAACATTGATGGAGGGAGGAAGACCTTGCCCCGTCTGGTGGTGGACTATAATATGAGGAAACTCCAAGAGATCACAAAGCCTTTCGTGCCTAGTTGTCTGTACTACTTGCTGGTGTATGCATTACTCTGTTGCTGTTGTCCATTGTGGACACCGGAACCCAGATTCATTAGCCTTCCAATGTGAGCTAACAGCCAGGGACTCTCCAGGAATTCTCCAGGTCTTGAGTGACAGATTGGGACTGTTGAGGTATCCAGCTTCATGGACTGAGGAGCTGCCAGGTTCTCTGACTCTCCAGCTTGCAGCCAGCCATTGTTGGCCTATAGAGCCCATTTCCTGCAGGCTAATCTAATAAGTCCTATATACAATACATAATTCATTCTATCGGTTCTGTTCCTCTAGAGAACTAATACAATTCCTAACCACACACCCCATTATACAGAACATCGCTTCACAGTCTACATCAGGCTAATAGAGTTCTGCCTTCTTGTCCTTACTATAGATGAGATGGGTCACAGAGGAAGCACTTGGACTGGAAAAAAAATAGTCAAACCTGTAGTCATTTTGTTTGTTTGTTTGTTTTATGAGGTAGGGTCTCTATTCTAGGGCAGATTGATCTAGAACTCACTCTGTAGTCTCAGGCTGGCCTTGAACTCACAGTGATCCTCCTACCTTTGCCTTCTGAGTGCTGAGATTAAAGGTGTGGGCCACCATACCCGGGGGCTTTGTTTAAAATTAATTAATTAAGTGTGTGTGTGTGTGTGTGTGCGCGCGCGCGTGTGCACACGTACACAGCTCATGCACATGTGTGGAGGTCAAAGGACAACTTCAGGTATGGTGTCTTGTTTACTGCACTATATGAGAGCTTCTGGGAAATTCTTCTGTCTCTGCCTCCTTTCTGGGATTTGGAACCCCATCATTACAGCTTCTGACTCTTTTTTTTTTTTTTTTTTTTTATGGAGGAAGGGATATTTATTGAAGTGTACAGATCCAAGGGAAGTTCCATAATGGCAGAAGAAGCTTTTTTTTTTTTTTTTTAAGGTGGGGTCTCTCTCTCTCTAGCCCAGGCTGACCTAGAATTCACTATGTAGTCTCAGGGTGGCCTCGAACTCACAGTGATCCTCCTACCTCTGCCTCCCAAGTGCTGGGATTAAAGGCATGCACCACCACACCAACCTAACTTTTGGCTTTGTTTGTTTTGTTTTTTGAGGTTGGGTTTCACTCTGGCTCAGACTGACCTGGAATTCACTATGTCGTCTCAGGGTGGCCTTGAACTCATGGCGATCCTCCTACCTCTGCCTCCTGAGTGCTGGGATTAAAGGCGTGCACCACCATACCCAGCCTAACTACTCTTTAGTTAAGTGGTACCTATCTAATGTGTCAATTAAGCACATAGTTATGTGGCAGCATAGGCCATGTAGGTCTGTACAAGCACATGGATGTTCACGTAAGGATGCAATCCCCCTGTCTTTCTTTCTTTTTAAAAAATATTTCATTTTTATTTATATATTTATTAGAGAGAGAAAAAAAGAGATAGAGAATGGGCACACCAGGGCCTCTAGCCACTGCAAATGAACTCCAGATGCATGCGCCACCATGTGCATCTGGCTTACGTGGGACCTGGAGAATCGAGCCTGGGTCCTTCAGCTTCGCAGGCATGCACCTTAACCACTAAGCCATCTCTCCAGCCAATCCCCCTGTCTTTAAGTGACATATGACTTTATTTGTGATTTGGCTAGAGGTGAAGATCTCAGGTACTCTGGATACCCATAAGCAACTGTCCACAGAAGCAGTGAGCCAAGGGGACTGGCCTCCAGCTCTTGGCTCTGTCCTGGAAACAAGTGTGGATCAGAGGGAAATGTGACACTTGCACAGCAAAACCTTAGGCTCAGCCCAAAGGCCTTTGCTGAGTTTTCATTAAGTTCCTTAAGCCACTGCCTCTTTCACACAATAGGATCGTCAATATCTACTAGCTAATTAAATGATACAGAATGCAGCAATTCATTAAAGGGACATGAAGGAAAACATCTGGTAGCTCTGGCACACAGCAACTAACCACAAATGCTTGTTAAATGTTACTACGCACAGTACAGAACTCAACAGGCCCCTATGCTTTCTCATTAGCCTCCTCATAACACAGCTAATCCTAACTCAAACTCCCAACCAAGCAAGAGGCTGTCAGACAAAACTCATTGGCCTTGACTTTTGTTTGCCTTAAATCAGCTCTCACTATGTAGTCCAACCTAGTCCCCTGCTCCAGAGCGCTGGGATTACAAGCATGTGGAAAAGGAAATACATAGGCTCTCTTTATGTAACAAACTTGTGGAATGACCGTGGCAATGCCTGTGTGCACCTAGCTTGACATCACAGCAGCTAATGTGAGTCATGGCCACCATGACTGTCCCTGAATAACTCTTGTTTTTCCTCCATGTTTCCCCAACAAAGTGTAAATAGAGCAAACCATCAACGTGGAACCATACAGCTTTACAACTGAACTCTAGCCCCAGGGATGTGGCTGACTTTGATAATAGCCGAACACAAACCTTGTACATTCCAACTGGAGTGATGTCACTTCTGTTCTGGCCCATATCCACGTCCCTGTTTTTGACCCTCACCAGCACACTTCCATCAGCAAGTACCCCAACAAATGGCATTCTGTGCAGCGTTAGGTCTGTTTGCCTCTTTCTCTTGGTCTCTGGGACTTCATTGCTCTGGAACAACTCCACATTGTGGTGGCGGTCCTCTTTTCCTATTTAATAGACAAACCTGGAAAGACACACTCACTTTACTTCCTTCTTAAGGAGACACAGTGTTGTGTTTTGTTTTCATTTTTAATTTATTTATTCAAGTGTAAACATATTATATTTATTTTACACAGGAAAAGCCAATAATAGTTATTTTTTTCTTGGTACTAATACACATATGTATTCAAAAAGCTAGGTCATTCACACTTATAATCCTAACATTTGGAAGGTTGAGGAGGGAGGATCATGAGTTTGAATCCAGGCTGGCCTACTTAGCAAGACTCTGTGTCAATACAAAAATAGAGCCAGGCTTGGTGGTACATGCCTTTAACCCCAGCACTCAGGATGCAGAGGTAGGAAGCTCACCATGAGCTCAAGATCAGCCTGGGACTATAGAGTGAGTTCCAGGTCAACCTGGGCTAGACTGAGACCATACCTGAAAAAAAAAAAAAAAAAAAAAACATACTTCGAGGCCACCCTGAGTCTATATTGTGAATTCCAGATCCGCCTGGGCTAGAGTGAGACCCTACCTTGAATAAACAACAACAACGACAACAACAAAATAATAAATGCCAGGCATGGTAGCACACGCCTTTAATCCCAGCACTCAGGAGGCAGAGGTAGAAGGATCTCCATGAGTTCGAGACCAACCTGAGACTACAGAGTGAATTCTAGGTCAGCCTGGGCTAGAGTGAGACCCTAACTGAAAAAAAAAAAACACATAAACAAAACCTAAAGATATATACTAGTAGTATTTTTCCTTCTTTTGTTTTACATTTCCTTTTCTTCATTTATCATTTTTCTTCTTTTGGAAAAAGGCATGTGTGTCTACTCTTTTAATTATCTTTTACCTGGATTATCTTATTTAATCCCAGCATTTAGGTGGAACATAGTTAATTCCAGGTCAGCCTGGGCCAGAGTGAGTTGCCAATAGTTATATGTTTCATTGTGAAGCAATCATTTAGGTGGAACATTGTGGGGCCGGTGTTGCCTGGGCAGCTCAAGAAAGTTTGGAGGGGTGGACTAGATGGCTCTTAAAAAAATTAATTATATGTGACTATTATATTTTGTGCAGTGCTAGGTATTGAACCCAGGGACTTGAGCATGCTAAGAGCTCACTACTGAGACACACCGTAAGCCCAAGTTTGGTTGTGTTCATCCTGGTGCAGCCCAGGCGCCGGTTCCTAACATGCAGTGCAGTGTGCCATGAAGCTCTTCAGGCAACTCTGGTTTCTTTCTGGGTGAGGCACTGATTTTAGCTAGACTGGACCACTTAGATTTTTTTCATTGTTTGGGGGTTTTGGGAACTTTCTTTACAGATTTCTTGGGAGTAGTGAAGAATTTGGCCTCTGGCTTTTTTGGAGTCTGTCTCGGGGTTGTTTTTTTTTTTTGTTTTTTTTGTTTGTTTGTTTTGTTTTTTTTTGCCAGTGAAGAGTTTCTTTCTTTCTCCTGTTCCACTTTTGGCCTCTTCCCTGGGCACTTACCTGTGTCCCCAGGCCCTGAAGCTTCTGGGGTCCATGCAGTTGGCAGGGCCTTTCTCTTCTTGCCCAGAGGTGTGCTGGGACCAGGACTCTTTTGGAGACTTTTCTGTGACATGCTTTTGCATCTTAACTTTTTCTGTAGCTGGAGCTGTTCCTATCAGTACCAGCTGTGGAGTCTCATCTTCAGATTCGCCTGTGACTTTGGGTTGGGCACATACGTTACCAGTCTCCTTCTTCTTCTTCCTCCTCCTCCTTCTCCTCCTCCTCTTCTTCTTCTTCGAGCCAGGGCCCTTCACTGCAGCACCACAGACTTCATTACTTTTAACTTGAGGTAGGACGGATGCTGCCTTCTTGGCCTTTTGTCTCAACATTTTGTTTTTCTTCTTCAATTTTGTTTTTCCTGGTATTTCTCGTTTGTTTTTATCTTTGCCATCGTCTTCTTCATACTGTGTAAGGACACAATGTGGTTTTCATTCACACAGGTGAGAAAGGAGGAAAAGATGGGAAGGGAAAGTGACTTTTCAGTTTTCACAAACAGGAGTTTCACACTTTGCCACTCCAGAGGCAACTTTTCTGAAAGCTTTTCCAGGACAGCTATGATGTTTCAATGATGTTCTGTGTCTGCACTCCAGTGTGACCAGTTCGTACAGCGCTGCAAGACCCACTTGTGGAGATGTTTAAGACTGTCCCACTGACACAGTTACTGATCTCTTTTGACAAATTCTTTTTTTTAAATATTTTATTATTTATTTATTTGAGAGAGAGAGAGAGAGATACAGAAATAGACAGGTAGAGAGAGAGAGAATGGGCACGCCAGGGCCTCCAGCCATTGCAAACGAACTCCAGATGCATTTGCCCCCTTGTGCTTCTGGCTAACGTGGGTCCTGGAGAATCGAGCCTCGAACCGGGATCCTTAGGCTTCACAGGCAAGCGCTTAACCGCTAAGCCATCTCTCCAGCCCTCTTTTGACAAATTCTTGGCCTGAAGGTTTATAGGCACTGGAACTTTCTTCCTCTGATAGAAATGTGTCCCTATGTGCGTGGGTAAAAGCCGCCTAATCCCTTCATCAGTAAGGAAGAAGTCAAAGCTATTCAGAAGGTTGGGCTTCACTTCATAGGCATTGTATTCTGTTCTTAAAGTTTGGAAAGGGATAATCCGAGAAATGGATTTAATGCCATGCTTATTCAAAAGTTTTCTTATAGAATCGTTCAGTCTGTTCAGATGATTCACGTTCATCCTTGATGAATAAGCAGCTCTCTGCCAAATCAGTTCGAATACTATGAAGCAAGGACAATCTGACCGCAGTTCTTTTTCTGGAATTTTCCATAATATCACCATTAAGAATAAATTCTCCTTTTCATTCAAAAGCAATCCATTATCCTTTTTTCCTGGATCTGGACTGTGCCAGCAGAAATTCCACTGCTTTTCTAATCTGCTCTTTGTCCAGCTGTTCCAGTGAAGTTGGGTCTGCTGGAGTGGCCAGGGAGGGCGTCAAAGTGGCGGTGGAAACCAAAAGTGAGAGGGAGGCCCAGCCCTCCATGTCGCCCTCACCGCGTGTAAGCACGCGTATGTTCTAGATGGCTCTTTTGCAAGACAGTTCTCTTCATGGCTGGCAAGTTGGTATTAACTGCTGGTGGGAAACTTAACTGGCAATGCACCCAGGACTGAACTCATGTACTCACACTTGTGCAGCAAGTGCTATAATTATGCACCGAATCATCTCCGCAGCCCCATTATTTTGAGAGCTTCACCCCTCAGTGATCCTGGGGATGAAAGCAGGGTCCTCATGTCTCTGGTTTCTAGGTGGCAGTGGGAAGGGAGAGGACATGGTGTTACTGTAGCAGCAGATGCTTACCATCTCTGGACAGCACAGAGGCTGATGCTGCTGGGCGTGGCCTGAGCAGCACCTAGGCCGAGATGTCACAACTCTGTTTGCCAGCCTGCCCTCGGCATGGTTCCCCTCCACTCACAGCTCCCCAGGATGGGCTTGTCAACAGCTGGGACGAGATTTGGAAATGGATCACAAAGTCTTAGGAATTCCTGTGCCTGTAACAAGAGGCTCAAGTCACATTTGGACAGCTTCGTCCCTAAATGTATGGCTTAATGAAAATTGTGACAGATCCTCCACTGGAAGGACCCAGAGAGCAGCAGCTGGTTTTCTGGCCTTTGTACCACACCTCTGGGTGGTTGAGAAACCCTGATCCTAAAGCCCCGTGAGTTTCCCAAGGGGTACACTGAGGAGGAGGGAGGGTGGTGTTGGGAACGAAGACAGTATGGAGTAGAAGCTGAGCTGCTCGTGTGGCCTGTTGATTGGCTCGGCTGTCACCCAGAGAAATGTCCGAGTGGCCCTTTTGGTGGGCCTAGCAATGTGTCATGGTCACCTGAATTGGAAGCCAGATGTCTTGTAGTAGGGCCAGAATCTCGGGGACATGTTAAGAGGAGTATCGTGGGCTGTAAGGAGCTCCTTTACTCCCCAGGTTGCTGCTTGGCCACGGATCACATGACAAACATAGGTGAACGCTGTGTAAATAGTGTGTGATTCCTGCCCCTTGGCTGGAGAGCTCGAGTGAGGGCGATTAGCTCCGCTTTGGGGGCTGGTGTGGAATAACCCAGAAGAGCCTAGGTCCCATGACCTCTGTGACTCACCCTTGCAATTCCCCCCAAACCTGTGACCTGCCACCACAACGCTTCTTCCCTCTGTGCAGCAGCATTTGGTTCTGGCAGTACTGGAGCGGGATTGAAAGTCTGGCAAGGCTTTCAGGAAGTGCTGGTGTTCATAAGACAAAAGTCCCATACTTGTTCCATCTACTGAGACGGGGTGGAAGTCCCGGGAGTTGAGAGCTTAAAGGGCCTGGTAAGGCTTTTAAATTGGCTCAAGCTGGATGCTTGAATGTCTTTGCAGGGCTTTGAGACTATCAAGCTGAACCAGGTCAGGATGAGAATCCTGGTTGGGGGCCTGGTAGAATGTTCTTTTATGATAGCATCACTTTTGGCCACACACTATTTTCTTTGAGTCACGGCCCATGAAAGATCCTCAGAGGTGAGTGGTATGGAGGGCGGAGGAGCGTGTCCACGGCTTCTCCGGCCTTCCTCTCCCAGGTGTGCTATCTGTTGGGAAGAGTCAGGGTCTTGTCGACCATGTGAATTCCGTGAGGCGCATAGAAGGCATTTCCTCGGTAATGATCCTCCTCTACAGAATCCAGTTTCCAGGATCTCAATGGCCTCTTCAATCACAAGGACAGGTTACTTACCAGAGTTGCAGCACCCTTTTAGAGGTATGTCATTGTGCCCTGGTCCCCTGGCACCTAGGAGACCCAGGGGCAATGGCCAAAATCTTGGCTGTCCTCTTTACCCCTTTGTACTCATTAGCTTTGGCCTCTAAACGTGGCTGTAGGACACCCCCGTCAGTTAGGCCAGTCTTGAAGAATGAACAGTGGCTGAGGGTCTGGGGAAATGGCTCAGTGGGAGGTTAACTAACTAACAGCACTTGGCACAAGCATGAGGCCCTGAGAAGGCCTGAGTTTGATTCCTCAGGAACTATGTAAAACAGCTGGGCATGACCACACGTCTGTAAGCCCAGTCCTGCAGGGAGCAGAGGCAGGAGAATCAAGGGTCACAGAAATTGCAGCTCCGTGTCGTGTCCAGAGACAGACTCTGTCTCCAGAACATTCCCGAGTGAGCAACACTGGAGGACTGCCAGGACTCTTGTAATATACTTAAAACCTGGGGGATATCTAGGAGGGGAAAGCATTACTCAGGCTATAAGATAAGGGTGCAACTTCCTCCCAGAGCAGGGATGGGTGTGAAGTGAGGGGACATCCCATGAGGGACCTCATTGCGTTGGTGGGTTGGAAGGGAGAGGTTGCTTCTTGGAAGTACTCTCAGAGAAGTTAATAGAGGCAGAGTAAGCCTAAACCTTAAGCCCACATCTGTTGGCCACAGGGAAAAACAAGGCTAACAGTCCCCGCTCGGTACCACAGAGTGCTCCCCTCTAGCTTAGAATCCTTGAGAATTTTGATTAATAACTAGATACTCAGAAATAATGTGACGAATACTAAACTGGAGATTGACAATAAAAAAAACACAAATAAAAAGGTTAACATAGGGCTGGAGGGATGACTTAGCAGTTAAGATGCTTGCTTGCAAAGCCTAAGGACCCAGGATCAATTCTCCAGATCCCTTGGAAGCCAGATACACATGGCGGTGCATACGTCTGGAGTTCATTTGCAGTGCTTGAGGCCCTGGAGCACCCATTCTCTCTCTCTCTCTCTCTCTCTCTCTCTCTCCCCCTCCCTCCCTCCTTCCCTCTCTCTGGCTCTAATAAATGAATAAAAAATTTTTTAAAAATAATAAAAAGGTTAACACATGATTTAGGTTACAGCAGAGAAAGCAATTTGGATTATGAAAGAAATAACTCACTTTATACTACCAATACAACTCTTGTTCTTATATTGGAGAATTCCTTTAAGTCATTTTCCTCTATGTAAATTATTTTATATATAAGTACACATAATTTTTGTTATGGTTTAAATAGCAAATGTCCCCCATAGGCTCATATGTTAAATATTTGGTTCATAAATGTTGGAGCTATTTTGGAAAGTGGTGGAAACTTTAGGAGGTGAAGCCTATTTGAAGGAAGTAGATCAACTGGGGGGTGGGTCTTTGAAAGTTATACTTTGCCCCAGATCCCTAATTTTTCTGCTTTCTGTCAGCTATGAGGTAAAGAACATCCTTGGCCATGTGTTCCTACTGCCATCATATTCTGCCCAAGTGCATGAAGCCAAATGATCACAGACTTAACCATCCGAAACAATGAGCCAAAGTAAATTCTTTCTCCATTTCAGTTGTTTTATCAGGTATTTTGTTATAAGCACTGGGAGATTAACTAAAACAACCCCTGTGATTGTAGGATGCTGTTTACCTGTACCTTTTATACCTATGAAAATATAAGCATTTTTTTTTTTTTTTTTTTTTTTTTTTTGGTTTTTGCGAGGTAGGGTCTCACTCTGGTCCAGGCTGACCTGGAATTCACTATGTAGTCTCAGGGTGGCCTCGAACTCTCGGCGATCCTCCTACCTCTGCCTCCCGAGTGCTGGGATTAAAGGCGTGCGCCACCACGCCTCGCTTAAGCATTTTCTTTTTTAAAAACTTTTTAAAAGCTGGGCGTGGTGGCGCACGCCTTTAATCCCAGCACTCGGGAGGCAGAGGTAGGAGGATCGCCGAGAGTTCGAGGCCACCCTGAGACTACATAATGAATTCCAGGTCAGCCTGGACCAGAGTGAGACCCAAAAAAAAAAAAAAAACTTTTAAAAAACATTTTTTAAATTTATTTAATTGACAGAAAAAAAGGGGGGGGTGGAGAGAATGGGCATGCCAGGGCCTCCAGCCACTGCAAAGGAACTCTAGATGCATGCGCCCCCTTGTGCATCTGGCTTATGTGGGTCCTGGGGAATTGAACCTGGGTCCTTTGGCTTTGCAAACAAACGCCTTAACCGCTAAGCCATCCCTGTAGCCCATTATAAGTATTTTCTTCATTGTTGGCTGATTTTCATAGTCACCACTTTAGTAAATAGGCCATCCTTTACTTACTGGACTCCCAGAGTTAGATTTCAAAAATACCCCAATGGCTCTTACCTGGACAGGTTCCCCATGTCAGCAGGCATCAGTCTGCTGTCAACACAACCTTCTAGTATCTCGTCCACCCCATCATGCGTCCTTCATGAAGATGGATACTTCTCACCAAACATGCTGAGCTTTGCTGTGTCTCAAGGTCTTCACTCTTCATTTTCCTTCACCCTTTGCCTGAAAACTCCAAGTCCAAGATGTAGCTCAGAAGCCTTCTCTAGCAGACAGCTTCAGGTTCACTGAGATGAACTTCCAGACCAGGCACAGTTATGGAGGAAGGGATATTATTTATTGAAGCTTACAGATCCAGGGGAAGTTCCATAATGGCAGAAGAAGTGGCCTGCTCTCACAAGGCCAGGCAAGAGAGCAAAGCCCCCAGCCACCCAGCGCACTTCAGGAACTCCAATTAGGGACACTTTGCATATCTTTGCAATGGAATCTTAAACCATCACCACACCTTAAGACCAGCCCCCCAGTGACATTGCCTCTAGCAAGGTGATTGCAGATGCAAACTATAACTAATAAAACACTGAATATATTGGGGGACATATATTCAAACTACCACACCTGCTGTACTGTGAGCCCTTTCCCAGTTTGCCCGTCCATGCCAGATAGCTTCAAATACTCAGAGCTGCCCTAGACAGGAAAGAAACATCAGATCCTTCCATCTCCAATACTGAGGCCAACACCACCGCTCAACAGACAATCTATCAACAGACATTTGTCAAACAGAAAATTGTGACAAGTGCCATATTATGGGACATCAAGAACAACTCTCTAGCTAGGCAGGCACCATACTTGATGCCTGCAATCCCAGAATTCCCATCAGAGGCAGGATCAAGAGTTTGAGGCCAGCCTAGGCTACACAACAAGACCTTGTCACAAAGCAAACAGAACAACTCCCCGTCCCAAAGCCAGGTTTGTTGGTGTATGACTATAATTCCAGTGTGGCAGAGGCAGGAGGATTGTGGGTTTGGGGCAAGTCTGGGCAACATACTGAGACACAGTTTCAGCCAACCCCCTCAAAAAAGAATTTTCTGATAGTACCTATATATTATTGATAGTACTCAAAACAATTTTACTGACTATATTCTAATATATGCCATGAAGACCAAACAGAATTAAAGGGAACTGGTATAATTATTATACTTAAGAAACAGTAACTGTTTCTATTTTTTTGTTTGTTTGTTTGTTTTTTGGTTTTTCGAGGTAGGTTTTCACTCTAGCTCAGGCTGACCTGGAATTCACTATGTAGTCTCAGGGTGGCCTCGAACTCACGGCGATCCTCCTACCTCTGCCTCCCAAGTGCTGGGATTAAAGGCGTGCGCCACCACGCCCAGCTAACTGTTTCTATTTTAAGGAAAAGTATCATGAACATTTATTTGTGAATGTTAATAAAATGTATGAAGTAGAAGCAAATATGGTAAAATTCAAATCAACCAAGAACAGAGGTTGAGAAATACAAATTTGGATGGTAGGTTACAGAAATTTTCAAAAGTAGAAGTATAGAACACTCACAGTTCACACACAAGCATATAGAAGGGAAAAGAAAGTATAAACTCCCATGTTCTATTAATAGTCCTTGAGCAGGGGTTAGCTCATTAGAGCCTTCAGGACAAATCCAGCTCACTACCTGTTTTTTTTTTTTTCTTAAAGTTTTATTGGAACACAGCTACTCTCTTGTGTTTGCACTTTGTTTTTCTTTTTTTCAAAAAAAATTTTATTCATTTATTTATTTGAGAGAGAGAGAGAATGGGCGTGCCAGGGCCTCCAGCCATTGCAAACAAGCTCCAGACACATGTGCCACCTTATACATCTGGCTTATGTGGGTCCTGGGGACTCAAACCTGGGTCCTATGGCTTTACAGGCAAGTGCCTTAACTGCTAAGCCATCTCTCCAGCCCTAGATCTACCACATGGGTATTTCCTTTAAACTCCTGGCCTGCTACCTGTGTAATTTCTCTAAACTTGGAGTAACCATGGGTGTAGCTCTTTTTTTTTTTTTTAACAAGGTAGGGTCTCACTCTAGCCCAGGCTGACCTGGAATTCACTGTGTAATCTCGGGGTGGCCTCAAACTCACAGCGATCCTCCTACCTCTGCCTCCCGAGTGCTGGGATTAAAGGTGTGCACCACCACGCCCGGCTTCTTTTAACTTTCTTCCATGGGGAGGCTCAGGGCAGATGCTGTGCCTTCCATACCAGTATAAGTTTCTTCTAAATCCCAACATAAGCTTCTAGATCCTATCTTCCCCATGCGTGAGGCTCTGTCCCAGTCTCTTCCTGGACCCAGTTTCCCTTAAATAAACCTCATGACTTATTATTTCTCCCTAAATAAGATCAATAATTCATAATTTATATCTCATGAGTCCATTTTTATCACTTCTTTGTTAAAATTAGGATAAGGACCCAAAATCCATAAGTTCAAAAGTTCATAAGTTTGGGATACCCTCCTGAACTCCAGAATCCTGCATCATATTAAGGAAAACTTTTCCAGCCCCTGGGATAGAATACAGAAAAGTCAGGAGTGTTAAGAGCCCTGGTTACACAATTGCTTTGCTCTAAGCATTAGGCCATGGGCAGAGAAGGGAGACCTCAAGACTGCCTTTAGACAAAAGGCCATTACCCTTGGGCCATCAGGAAGAGGAGTGTTACAATCAGCTTCACCTTGCTGGCAGAAATCACCCAACCAAGAGCAGCTTGTGGGAGGAAAGGGTTTATTTTGGCTTACAGACTTCAGGGGAAGCTCCATGATGGCAGGGGGAAACAATGGCATGAGCAGAGGGTGGACATCACCTCCTGGCCAACATCAGGTGGACAACAGCAACAGGAAGGTGTGCCAAACACTGGCAAGGGGAAACTGGCTATAACACACATAAGCCCACCCCCAACAATACACCGCCTCCAGGAGGTGTTAATTCCCAAATTGCCATTACCTGGGGACCTAGCATTCAGAACGCCTAAGTTTATAGGGGACACCTGAATCAAACCACCGCAAGAAGTAACTTGTGTGCATGTGTATCAGCACCGCCCAGTCCTCCTGAGACACCAATGATACATACATCTAGCCTGTGCCTCCAACAGTGCCTTTGCAGTGCGCCTGCCTAGTCACACAGTAGTTTAACCAAGCCAAGTGTTCAGATTCATGTGGGCTACTTGAGTGTCTGTGAGGGGCTCATTCAAACATGAGCAGGAGTCAGGCTGAAGTGTAGCTCAGTGGTAGAGCACATGCTTAGCATTCTTGAGTCCCAGTGTTTATTCTTCAAGACTAAACAAAGATTAGTAAATATATGTTAAAATGTGATTCATGAACTTCCTTAGCCTTTTTAAAAATTTTTATTTATTTATTTATTTATTTATTTATTTATTTATTTATTTGAGAGAGTGAGAGAGGGAAAGAGGCAGACACACACACACACACAGCAAGAGAGAGAGAGAATGGGCACGCCAGGGCCTCCAGCCATTGCAAATGAACTCCAGACACATGCACTACCTTGTGCATCTGGCTTACGTGGGTCCTGGGGAATCGAACTGGGGTCCTTTGGCTTTGCAGGCAAACGCCTTAACTGCTAAGCCATCTTTCCAGTCCCTTCCTTAGCCTTTTTATATTAGACATCTCAGATTTGAGACTTTGGTGTGAATGAGGACTTTATAGCATTTATACATCCCCCCCAAAAGTTTTCTCATTTCAGATGAGCAGGTTCTACAAAAAGAAGCATTAGGTAAAAGTTAAGCAAGGTTTTGGGCTATGTGCCATGTGTACATGAGTGTCCATCCTAATTGTCACATCCCACCACACACAACCCATCCAGTCACACACGCACTTCTTAAAAAACACACCTGCCACCAAAGAGTCACATGGAGAACGTGGCCATTTGGGACCTGCCTCGCATATCAAAGGCAGACTCCCATGCTGTTTCAACATGGCAAGGTGAGAGAAGGGGCACAGCTTGAAGACCCTCATGGAGACACAGACATGAGGCTCTAGCTCCCCTCTTGAGTCAGTGCTCAGACCTGCCTGGGTTTGACTGGCAAGTCCACCATATCTGTGACCTTGAACACCTTGCCTCACTTCTGATGCTTCCTGTGTAAAATAGGGATGAAACCAATGACCCACAGAAAGATGGTAGGAGTTAAGCAAGTTGAAGGCAGCCCTATAAGGATGTCAAGGTCCCTCCTCTCTCACGGGCACACCTACCCCTCTCCTTCCTTTCTAAAAATTATTTTTGTTAGCCAGCCATGGTGGCGCACACCTTTAGTCCCAGCACTTGGGAGGCAGAGGTAGGAGGATCTCAGTGGGTTCGAGGCCACCCTGAGACTACATAGTGAATTCCAGGTCAGCCTGAGCTAGAGTGAGACCCTACCTAAAAAAAAATATTTTATTTATTTACCTGATAAGGGGGCAAGGTCCTCCTTGTCCCTGCTAACAAACTCCAAATGCATCTGGCTCTACATGGGTATTGGGAAATGAAACCTGGGCCCATAGCCTTTGCAAGCAGGCACCTTTAGTGGCTGAGTCATCTCCCCAGCCCTTTCCTTCCTTTGTTTTGTGTGTGTGTGAATGTTTTTGTACGAGACTGTTAGTGTACGCATGCCATGGCATGCACGTGGAGGTCAGAGGATAACATGACCTGTTGGTCCTTACCTTCTACCTGCTGGAGGTCGGGTCTCTCATTGTTTACTGCTCTGTTCCGTGGCTAGCTGGCTCAGGAGCTTCTGGGTGAGCTCCTGTCTCCAGCTCCCTTATGGCCCCAGGTGTGCTGAGCTTACATTTATGTGAGTTATGGGGATCCAATCTCAGTTACTCATGCTTGGATGGCAAGCACTTAATCCACTCCCCAACCCCTCCTTTCCCCCTTGTTACTTGTCTCTCTCTTCCCATGTTGAGCTTGCTTAGCTCACAGATTCATTACTTGAGGCACCATGTTTTTGTTTTTCTTTTTTTTTTGGTTTTTCGAGATAGGGTCTCACTCTAGTCCATGCTGACCTGGAATTCACTATGTAATCTCAGGGTGGCCTCCATCTCATGGTGATCCTCCTACCTCTGCCTCCCGAGTGCTGAGATTAAAGGCGTGAGCCACTACGCCCGGCTGAGGCACCATGTTTTTCACCGTAGATTCCTGTTGCTTTCCAAAGGAAGGGCATGTGCCAAGATTTTCATGCTTTATCAGGTGAAGTCAGTGGCTCAAAATAAAGCAAAAATCAGGCTCTTTGGGTTCTGAGCCCAAGTTCCAAATTCATTCCTTGTATGGCATCTTTGCAGATCTGCAGAATTCCCCAGAGGGCAGGGGAACGAGTTCAGTGCCAAGATATAAGCCACTACAAAACATGGTGCCCTCCTAAAGCTTTGTAGTCACCTGCAGCATTTTGTGCATTCGACAGCATTGCACTACGCAAACTGAATGCAGAATGCGTGGATGGAGCTTTTAGCCTAAGTAAAAGCTTTCTATTTGCAGAACACTTTGTGATTCTGCTGACACCATGTTTTGGGACTAAGGACATCTGTGTTTATCTTGGAATGCTGGGAAAGGAGATTTTGATGGGTATTCTCCTGTCATTAGGGAAATCTAATATTCATCAATAGTTTTAAACGAGCCATGGTATCTCCCGCTTCTGAGATAGGGAGTTGCTATCTACTTTGTTTTGTTTAAGCCATTATCTGCATAAACTCTGCATGAACCTTGCACACAGAGCTGGTCTAATAAAAATTCTGCAGGCTGTTGCCTCTGGGCTCTCCGTGCAAAAGAAAATGCCTGGAGTCCCCGGTTCTGTTGACTCGCCCCAGTCTTAGCTCAATTCCTCGGCACCGGTCATTCAGGACCTGGAAACAGGTTCAGTGGGCCCCAGCAGGTTCTTAGTTCCCCAGTACTGCTGCTGTGATAAATTGTCATAAACTTGGAGGAGTGTAGCCATCCTTGTAGACTTTGTATCCCCCTAGCATGCATTTTTGTTTTTATATTTGTTTATTTATCTATTGTTTTTTCAATGTAGGGTCTTGCTGTAGCCAGTCTGACCAGGAATTCACAATGTAGACTCAAGCTGACCTTGAACTCACAGTGATCCTCCTACCTTTGCCTCCTGAGTGCTGGAATTAAAGGTATGTGCCACCATGCCCAGCTTGTTTTTATTTTTTAATATTTTTATTGTGCTGGAGAGATGGCTTAGTGGTTAAGGCACTTGCTTGCAAAGCCAAAGGACCCAGGTTCGGTTCCCCAGGACCCACGGAAGCCAGATGCATAAGGTGGCACATGCATCTGGAGATCGTTTGCAGTGGCTGGGAACCCTGGAGCACCCATTCTCTCTCTCCCCTTCCACCTTTCTCTCTTTCTCACATAAAAAATAAAATATTGCCGGGCGTGGTGGCACACACCTTTAATCCCAGCACTCGGGAGGCAGAGGTAGGAGGATCACCATGAGTTCAAGGCCACCCTGAGACTACATAGTGAATTTCAGGTCAGCCTGAGTTAGAGTGAAAGTGCAACCCAACCTCGGGAAAAAAATTAAAAATAAAAATACATTTAGTATTTTTATTTATTGTATCTATGCTTTGAGGTAACTTCTCTGCAAATGAACTGCAGACGCATGCACACCTGGTACTGAGTAATCAAACCCGGGCCTTTAGGCTTTGCAAGCAAGTAGCTAAATCGCTGAGTCATCTCATAGCATTTAGACCGTCGCAGCCTTTGCAAGAGCCAGTCCTTAGGCTTGTTTGTAAGAAGACTCTGCCAGAGCCTACAGGACCAGCTGGGTCTGGGAGTTCAAGTGCTCACCTCCAGCAGCAACCCACACTGGTTGACTGAGTGGGGCATGAGCTGTCCAGTCTCCCTGTATAATCAGACAGCTGGCTGTGATGAATCCACTTCACAAAAGATTCTGTCTGGCACATAGATCCCAGCACTTTGTGCACAGTGGGCACGTGCTCTACCACTGAGCACATCCCAGCCCTGCTAGCTGGCTGTGATAAATCAAGGCACTACAGGGATGGGATACCTTCCAGTGAGTTGTTGGCCAGGGAGGTCACTGATACCCCCAAAACATTATAGGTTGGAGTTGTGGCTTAACAGTTAAGGCAGTTGCCTGCAAAGCCTAAGGACCCAGGTTTGATTCCCCAGGATCCATGTAAGCCAGATGTACAAAGTGGCACATGCATCTGGCGTTCATTTGCAGTGACTGGATGCCCTAGTGTGCCTATTCTCTCTCTCTCCCTCCCTCCATCTCTTTGCAGATCTGCAGAATTCCCAGAGGGCAGGGAACGAGTTCAGTGCCAAGATATAAGCCACTACAAAACATGGTACCCTCCTAAAGCTTTGTAGTCACCTGCAGCATTTTGTGCATTCGACAGCATTGCACTATTAAACTGAATGCAGAATGCGTGGATGGAGCTTTTAGCCTAAGTAAAGCTTTCTATTTGCAGAACACTTTGTGATTCTGCTGACACCGTGTTTTGGGTATAAGGACATCTGTGTTTATCCTGGAATGACCGGTCATTCAGGACCTGAAACAGGTTCAGTGGGCTCCAGCAGGTTCTTAGTTCCCCAGTACTGCTGCTGTGATAAATTGTCATAAACTTGGTGGAGTGTAGCCATCCTTGTAGACTTTGTATCCCCTAGCATGCATTTTTGTTTTTATATTTGTTTATTTATCTATTGTTTTTTCAATGTAGGGTCTTGCTGTAGCCAGTCTGACCAGGAATTCACAATGTAGACTCAAGCTGACCTTGAACTCACAGTGATCCTCCTACCTTTGCCTCCTGAGTGCTGGAATTAAAGGTATGCGCCACCATGCCCAGCTTGTTTTTATTTTTTTAATATTTTTATTGTGCTGAGAGATGGCTTAGTGGTTAAGGCACTTGCTTGCAAAGCCAAAGGACCCAGGTCGGTTCCCCAGGACCCACGGAAGCCAGATGCATAAGGTGGCACATGCATCTGGAGATCGTTTGCAGTGGCTGGGAGCCCTGAGCACCCATTCTCTCTCCCCTCCACCTTTCTCTCTTTCTCACATAAAAATAAAATATTGCCGGGCGTGGTGGCACACACCTTTAATCCCAGCACTCGGGAGGCAGAGGTAGGAGGTCACCATGAGTTCAAGGCCACCCTGAGACTACATAGTGAATTTCAGGTCAGCCTGAGTTAGAGTGAAAGTGCAACCCAACCTCGGAAAAAAATTAAAAATAAAAATACATTTAGTATTTTTATTTATTGTATCTATGCTTTGAGGTAACTTCTCTGCAAATGAACTGCAGACGCATGCACCCCTGGTACTGAGTAATCAAACCCAGGCCTTTAGGCTTTGCAAGCAAGTAGCTAAATCGCTGAGTCATCTCTTAGCATTTAGACCATCGCAGCCTTTGCAAGAGCCAGTCCTTAGGCTTGTTTGTAAGAAGACTCTGCCAGAGCCTACAGGACCAGCTGGGTCTGGGAGTTCAAGTGCTCACCTCCAGCAGCAACCCACACTGGTTGACTGAGTGGGGCATGAGCTGTCCAGTCTCCCTGTATAATCAGACAGCTGGCTGTGATGAATCCACTTCACAAAAGATTCTGTCTGGCACATAGATCCCAGCACTTTGTGCACAGTGGGCACGTGCTCTACCACTGAGCACATCCCAGCCCTGCTAGCTGGCTGTGATAAATCAAGGCACTACAGGGATGGGATACCTTCCAGTGAGTTGTTGGCCAGGGAGGTCACTGATACCCCCAAAACATTATAGGTTGGAGTTGTGGCTTAACAGTTAAGGCAGTTGCCTGCAAAGCCTAAGGACCCAGGTTTGATTCCCCAGGATCCATGTAAGCCAGATGTACAAAGTGGCACATGCATCTGGCGTTCATTTGCAGTGACTGGATGCCCTAGTGTGCCTATTCTCTCTCTCTCCCTCCCTCCATCTCTTTCTCTCACTCTCAAATAAATAAAAATAATTTTTTTTTTGGTTTTTTGAGGTAGGGTCTCACTCTGGCCCAGGCTGACCTGGAATTAACTATGTAGTCTCAGGGTGGCCTTAAACTCACAGCGATCCTCCTACCTCTGCCTCCCGAGTGCTGGGATTAAAGGCGTTTGACACCACGCCTGGCAAAATAAAAATATTTTAAAAACTCATAAAAGTGCTTAGAGTATGAGACTTTGAGTGCCCAGTGCTAAATGAGACATCTCTATTACCCCCTCCAATGCTCAAGGAACGCTATAAAAGGGGATGAAAAGAATGCCAGAGAGCCAGAGGATGAGGAGGAGGGGCTTTAGAACACTGTCTGGACATTCAAGACCTCTCGGTGACTGTCACTACATGACCTACATGACATTGGGCCCATCAACATTGTGACATGTGGATCCCATCCCTCCCTGAGCAGTTATTGGCAGTTAATGGTTGTTGGAGGAGGGAGAGACATTTTCATCAATAATGTAGCCACTGATAAGTTGCACATGCTGGTAAATAACACCCCCCAACCAGTAGAAGACAGATGAGTTAGGAAGAAGAAGGGATTCAGTGGAAAGGGGTCAAGAGAAGGTAATGGGAGATTATGTTGAATGCATTATATACATGTATTAAAAATGATCAAAAATAAACTTTAGGGGAGGGAAATATCATGCATTTTTTGTATATAAGTATAAAAGTTGTCAATAATTTTTTAATTAAAAAATAAACTTTAGGCTGGAGAGACGGCATAGTGGTTAAGGTGCTTACCTGCGAAGCCTACAGACCCATGTTCAACTCCCCCCAGATCCCGTGTAAGCCAGACACGCAAGGTGGCACGTGCATCTGGAGTTCAATTGCAGCATCTGGAGGCCCTGGTGCTCCAATTCTCTCTCTAATAAAAAAATAAATAAACTTTTTAAAAGTTAATAAATAATTAAAGGCCGGGCATGGTGGCACATGCCTTTAAACCCAGCACTCAGGTAGCAGAGGTAGGAGGATCACCGTGAGTTCCAGGCCACCCTGAGACTACATGGTGAATTCCAGGTGAGCCTGGACTAGACTGAGACCCTACCTCAAAAAACCAAAAAGAAAAAAAGTTAATAATTAAATACTTAAAAGATATTATTTCAAAATGGCCCACATTTACTGGGTGTTTGGGATATCAGGTATGGAACCCAGGGTGCTGGGCCAGCCTGACTTTCTGACTTTAGATTGAACAGATCATTTCTATCAGGACTTTAATTTTTTTTTAAAGAAGCAAACAGGTTTATTGATTACATGAGAGGGGCTGCAGATGGCCAGGAACAAGCACCTCTGTCGTTCAGTATTTTTATTTTATTTTTTTTTAGTTTTTCTAGGTAGGGTCTCACTCTGGTCCAGGCTGACCTGGAATTAACTATGTATTCTCGAATTTACAGCAATCCTCCTATCTCTGCCTCCCAAGTGCTGGGATTAAAGGCGTGCGCCACCACGCCAGGGTTTTTCTTTCTTTGTTTTTTTGGTGTTTTTTTTTTCAGCATTTTAAAAACACAAATAAAACTTTTTCTGACTTCAGTTTGGTTGTCAATAAAACGTGTCCAGCCGGGCGTGGTGGTGCACGCCTTTAATCCCAGCACTCGGGAGGCAGAGGGAGGAGGATTGCCATGAGTTCGAGGCCACCCTGAGACTACATAGTGAATTCCAGGTCAGCCTGAGCTAGAGTGAGACCCTACCTTGAAAAACCAAAAAATAAAAATAAAAAATAAAATGTGTCCAATTTTTTTCTGCAAATCTATGGAGAGTTAGTTGTGTGTGTGTTCAAGTGTGCAGACATGCACTTTCAAAAGTATACAAAGCAGGACATAGTAGTACAGGCCTATAATCTCAGACTGCAGAAGGCTGGGGCAGAATTGTGACTTCCAAGCAAGCCTGGGCTACACAGCAAGACAAGGTGTCTACAATTGTCTTTTAGTTGTTGGGTTTTTTGAACAGTTTATTTATTTATTTGCAAGGAGAAAGAGAGAGATCGCATGGGCACACCAGGGCCTCTTTCCACTGCAAATGAACTCCAGATGCATGTGCCACTTTGTGCATCTGGCTTTATATGGGCACTGAGGAGTTGAACCTGTAACAGCAGGCTTTGAAAGCAAGCTTCTGTAACCTCTGAGCCATTTCTCCAGTCATAGTTGTTGTTTTTTTTTTTTTTTTTTTTTTTGGCAATATTGGGGATTGAACCTAGGACCTCACACATTCTGGGCAAGTGATCTACCATTGAGCTCTCTCCCCAGCCCAGCAGTTACTTCAGATGTCCCATAGCATCTGAGATAGTGATAGTATTATTACAGATCATATTGTTCCCTTCTGCCACAGGCAGACAAATCTTAACACATCCGTGAAAATAATACATTCTTTACCAGGAAAGACACTTGCTAGTTTCAGGGTAAACACTCGGTTCCCTTTTCTAATCACAGTCGTTTACTCATTATAGATATCAGAGTAATTCATGTTTCAAAATATAGTACAATATTGTACTCTTGTGGTGTGCAAACACCCATGAGGCATGATAAGAATGTTTGCTCAAACTAAGCCCCCCCCAATAAGTAATCTGAGATATTGAAAATATTTTTTGCCAAGTGCACCCGTATGTTTTCATCTCTGTGGATGGACAAAGTCATTAATAAGAACATAAACATCTTTGTTTTGTTAGGGTCGGTTTTTAATTTTCTTTTCTTTTCCCTTTTTTTTTTTTTCGAGATAGGGTCTCACTCTGGCCCAGGTTGACCTGGAACTCACTATGTAGTCTCGGACTCATGGCGATTCTCCTACCTCTGCCTCCCGAGTGCCGGGATTAAAGGCGTGTGCCACCACACCCGGCTCAGTTTTTAATTTTCTATTTGTTTGGATGTCCATTGATCTTGAGACATCCTCTTTACCCTGGTGAGGTGTAGCCAAGGCTGACTTCTGGCAAGTTTCACTGCTGTTGGCATTGCCAGAAGCACCTCCTACATGCCTGGGAACTAAAGGTTCCTGGAAAGAAGAGACACCTATGTTAAGCCTTCAAGGTTGATTAGAACTTCACTGTTGGTGAAGACTTGGAATGTTAAAGGTCAACATTCAATTTCTCTTCCACTATCTTAGCCCTTAAGTGACTAAGATGTATTGTCCATCTCTGTGTTTGACCTAATGTCCTGTCACTATTCGGTAAATCCCTTAGAATATATGAACCTTTCACCAACCCCAGAGCTAAAAATGTCATCAGATAGCAGCTGAGGCTTGTGGCAGACATTTCCCTGCCTTGCTGTAACCCGCCTATCCAATGTATCCACGAGTGTGTTTCAAGAACGTTTTGATTTATGACTTTCTTTGTTCTGTTACTATAAAAACTGCTCTCATGGTGGAACATGGAATTCAGGGTAGCTTAAATCTGTGTTCCCAGGCCATGGTCACTCATATTGAGCTCCAAAATAAAATATCTCTTCGAGGTGAGAACTGATTTTGCATTGAAAGGCCAGTTTGTCTTTTAGCCAGCTGATCTTCCAGTGATCCTGTTTTTAAACAGAACCTGGTCTCCTGGCTTAAGTGAATTGCTCATGACCTGCAAGGGCAAAACTCTAACACATGCATAAATTTTAGATACGTTTAAAATTTGTCACAGATAGCATACATAACTATTAATTTTGAAGTCCTGATGTATTACGACATCACCTTATTTAAGTGTGGTATGGAATGGCTATTCATAAACAATTTTGTGAGGCACTAAACCCAGTTCCAGGCCTGGGAATAATAACTGAGCCCACTTTGGGAACTACTCTTATGCTCACCAGGGCAACAGAGATAAGAAGAGGAGATAGAAATCAGCTAGGCAGTTGAGAATAACAGGGCCCCTGGAAATGAGCAGTTTGTTTTTTTCTTTTGGCTAAAAGCAGGAAATGTTCTGGAGCCTGTGAGGGGTTTCTGTTCTTCCCTATCTCCTTTTCCCTCAAGGAGTCCACCAGCCTCCACATTGCTGCAGGCCAGCAACGTCAGAAGGCTCTGCTCTTTCCTTATCTCTTCTTCCCTCAAGGCATTCCTCTTCCCTAGAATGTGACTAAGACTCCAAGCACCCAGACACCTGGCACCTCATCTTCCCATCCAATAAAGTCATTCCTATAAAAAATATATAAAAAACTGAAGCCGGGCGTGGTGGCGCACGCCTTTAATCCCAGCACTCGGGAGGCAGAGGTAGTAGGATCGCCAAGAGTTGAGAGGCCACCCTGAGACTACATAGTTAATTCCAGGTCAGCCTGGACTACAGTGAAACCCTACCTCGAAAACCATTAAAAAAACAAAACAAAAACTGGAGCCGGGCGTGGTGGCGCACGCCTTTAATCCCAGCACTCAGGAGGCAGAGGTAGGAGGATTGTCGTGAGTTCGAGGCCACCCTGAGAATACAGAGTGAACTCCGGGACAGCCTGAACTAGAGTGAGACCCTACCTCAAAACAAAAAACAAAAACCATATATATATATATATATATATATATATATATATATATATATATATGAGGCGGGCGTGGTGGCACGCCTTTAATCCCAGCACTCGGGAGGCAGAGGTAGGAGGATCACCGAGAGTTGAGGCCACCCCTGAGACTACATAGTGAATTCCAGATCAGCCTGGACCAGAGTGAGACCCTACCTTGCAAAACCAAAAAAAAAAAAAAAAAAAAAAAAACACCATATATATATATATATATATATATATATATATATATATATATATATATGGCTGAGCCAAGTGTGTTGGTGTACACCTTTAATCCCAGCACTCGGGGCACAGGTAGGAGGATCACTGTGAGTTCAATGCCACCCTGAGACTACATAGTGAATTCCAGGTCAGCCTGGGCTAGAGTGAGACCTACACAAAAAAAAAAAAAAAAAAAAACTGATTTGGGTCATTATGTGGATTACCAGCTCGGACCCCTCCTGCTAGCCTTCTTTCATTCACTTAAGCTCTGTAATAAAATCCTTCTAGGGCTGGAGAGAGGGTTTAGCGGTTAAGGTGCTTGCCTCACGAAGGCTAAGGACCCATGCTCTATCTCTCTCCAGATCCCAAGTAATCCAGACACACAAAGGTGAGGCAAGGGCAAGGTCATACATGCACACTAGGTGGTGTAAGCATCTGGAGTTTGATTGCAGTGGCTGGAGGCCCTGGCATGCCAATTCTCTCTCTCTCTAAAAAATCTTTCTAAACCTCACCCCCCTATGGTCTGTACAGTTCATTCTTCAAATTCATAAGAACCTGGAGGCCACTGACTCATGACCATGAGCATCTGGGGACCTAATTCCTGCATTAAAAGAGTAAAAAGTGGGAAGCAAGGACTGAGAAAGGCTCCATTGTTCTCAAGATCAGCCCAAGTTCCTATATCAATAGGCAGGGCTTCGTCTCACTGCATGTGGGTGAAGGGACAAAGACAAACTTGATCAATGTTTGACTAATGTGACTCCATTTTGTGTACTCCGCCATTTTGTGCTTAACCCTCACCCAGCCCCCAGTTCTAAGAAAAACACAAAAATTTTTCCTTGAGCTATAGAACAAACAACTCCTGCCTCCTGATAAAAATAAAACCTTGAAGTTTGTTGGTGTCCTGACACTGCAAATAACATGGATGCTTCCACCAATCACGTTAAGGGTCACTCTGTTCTCCCTAGGTAAAATATCCTTGCAGCTGTTTGTGGGTTTTTCTTTAAAACCCTGCTCCCCTACCCTTCAGGGGAGCAGTTCAGTTTTTCGATACTGGCTGCTTCCCTAATCAATCAGAATTGATTGGTTGTAGCCCCGCTTTAATAAAATCTTCATAAGCTTGAACTCAAACCTCCGCCTCTGTCTCCATTACTGCACAACTCAAACCCTAACAGTGGGTATTGTGGCACAAATGAGCAATTGTTTTTTTTTGAGGTCAGGGTCTCGCTCTAGCCCAGGCTGACCTGGAATTCACTGTATTCTCAGGGTGGCCTCGAACTCACGTTTTGATCCTCCTACCTCTGCCTCCCAAGTGCTGGATTAAAGGCGTGCGCCACCACGCTGGCTCTTAATTATCATTTTTTTTAAAGCTGTGGTTCATGTCCAGCTTACCTGATGCTTTGGGCCCACAGGTTATGTGTAGACTCCATTGATTCTCAAATGCTTGTTTATTCTCTGTATTATCTTGGAAACAGAAACAGGGCCACTGTTATTTTGCATGCTATAAGCCACCAGTGCATAATGTGGAATAATTTCCCACGGAGACTTTAATTACTTCTGTGCCCTTTTCAGTTGAATGGCAGCAGCAAAACACAGGCTAACCACATCCACCAGCACCTTGAGGACTTCCCTTTCCCCCTTAGGGACCTAACTCAGAAAATACTGATTTCCTTGTTTTTTTTTCAGAAAAAAAAAATTCAGGATGAACCAGAGTGAAGCACAGATAATGAGCTTAGTGTTAAGTATTTAGAAAGTCATATGGGAAAAGAACAGTACCACAGTCCCAACACATGGGTACAGGCTTATGAAGAGAGTTGAGCTTACATACATGTCATGACAATGGCTATGTATATGATCTTGTGGCCACCAAGTTACAGTTTTTTTTTTTTTTTTTTTTTTTTTTTTTTTCTTTTTTTGAGGTAGGATCTCACTCTGGCCCAGGCTGACCTGGAATTCATTATGTAGTCTCAGGGTGGCCTTGAACTCACGTGTGATCATCCTACCTCTGTAAAGTTACAGGTTTTAAATGATATGATTTACAAAAGAATGTAAAGATTAGGAAACTTCACATTTTAATCAAAAGTTTTAGAAGGTAAAAAGATTAAAAGTAAAGCAAAAAGATAAGAGGCTTGATGCAAAAATGCCCTTCAGGGCTGGAGGATGGCTTAGTGGACAGGCATTTGCCTGCAAAGCCAAATGACCTGGGTTCAACTCTCCAAGACCCATGTAAGCCAGATGCACAAAGGGGGAACATGCATCTGGAGTTTGTTTGCAGTGGCTGGAGGCCCTGGTGCGCCCATTTTCTCTTTCTCTCTACCTGCCTATTTCTGTATCCTCTCTCTCTCTCAAAATAAATAAATAAAATTAAAATATATTTTTAAATGCACCATATATATATATATATATATAAGTGTGTTGGTGTACACCTTTAATCCCAGCACTCGGGGGCACAGGTAGGAGGATCACTGTGAGTTCAATGCCACCCTGAGACTACATAGTGAATTCCAGGTCAGCCTGGGCTAGAGTGAGACCTACCACAAAAAAAAAAAAAACTGATTTGGGTCATTATGTGGATTACCAGCTCGGACCCCTCCTGCTAGCCTTCTTTCATTCACTTAAGCTCTGTAATAAAATCCTTCTAGGGCTGGAGAGAGGGTTTAGCGGTTAAGGTGCTTGCCTGCGAAGGCTAAGGACCCATGCTCTATCTCTCTCCAGATCCCAAGTAATCCAGACACACAAAGGTGAGGCAAGGGCAAGGTCATACATGCACACTAGGTGGTGTAAGCATCTGGAGTTTGATTGCAGTGGCTGAGGCCCTGGCATGCCAATTCTCTCTCTCTCTAAAAAAAAAATCTTTCTAAACCTCACCCCCTATGGTCTGTACAGTTCATTCTTCAAATTCATAAGAACCTGGAGGCCACTGACTCATGTGACCATGAGCATCTGGGGACCCTAATTCCTGCATTAAAAGAGTTAAAAGTGGAAGCAAGGACTGAGAAAGGCTCCATTGTTCTCAAGATCAGCCCAAGTTCCTATATCAATAGGCAGGGCTTCGTCTCACTGCATGTGGGTGAAGGGACAAAGACAAACTTGATCAATGTTTGACTAATGTGACTCCATTTTGTGTACTCCGCCATTTTGTGCTTAACCCCTCACCCAGCCCCAGTTCTAAGAAAAAACACAAAAATTTTTCCCTTGAGCTATAGAACAAACAACTCCTGCCTCCTGATAAAAATAAAACCTTGAAGTTTGTTGGTGTCCTGACACTGCAAATAACATGGATGCTTCCACCAATTGTGTTAAGGGTCACTCTGTTCTCCCTAGGTAAAATATCCTTGCAGCTGTTTGTGGGTTTTCTCTTTAAAAACCCTGCTCCCCTACCCTTCAGGGGGAGCAGTTCAGTTTCCGATACTGGCTGCTTCCCTAATCAATCAGAATTGATTAGTTTCCCGCAGCTTTAATAAAATCTTCATAAGCTTGAACTCAAATCTCTGTCTCTGTCTCCATTACTGCACAACTCAAACCCTAACAGTGGGTATTGTGGCACAAATGAGCAATTGTCTTTTTT
This sequence comes from Orientallactaga sibirica, assembly GCA_036365145.1. Taxonomy (NCBI): domain Eukaryota; kingdom Metazoa; phylum Chordata; class Mammalia; order Rodentia; family Dipodidae; genus Orientallactaga; species Orientallactaga sibirica. The sequence goes on from JAEOAD010000982.1 coordinate 6,540,445, forward strand.
TTTTGAGGTAGGGTCTCGCTCTAGCCCAGGCTGACCTGGAATTCACTATGTATTCTCAGGGTGGCCTTGAACTCACGGTGATCCTCCTACCTCTGCCTCCCAAGTGCTGGGATTAAAGGCGTGCGCCACCACGCCCGGCTCTTAATTGTCATTTTTTAAAGGTGTGGTTCATGTCCAGCTTACCTGATGCTTTGGGCCCACAGGTTATGTGTAGACTCCATTCGATTCTCAAATGCTTGTTTATTCTCTGTATTATCTTGGAAACAGAAACAGGGCCACTGTTATTTTGCATGCTATAAGCCACCAGTGCATAATGTGGAATAATTTCCCTCACGGAGACTTTAATTACTTCTGTGCCCTTTTCAGTTGAATGGCAGCAGCAGCAAAACACAGGCTAACCACATCCACCAGCACCTTGAGGACTTCCCTTTCCCCTTAGGGACCTAACTCAGAAAATACTGATTCCTTGTTTTTGCTTCAAAAAAAAAATTCAGGATGAACCAGAGTGAAGCACAGATAATGAGCTTAGTGTTAAGTATTTAGAAAGTCATATGGGAAAAGAACAGTACACAGTCCCAACACATGGGTACAGGCTTATAAAGAGAGTTGAGCTTACATACATGTCATGACAATGGCTATGTATATGATCTTGTGGCCTTTAAAGTTACAGTTTTTTTTTTTTTTTTTTTTTTTTTTTTTTTTTTTTTTTGGTTTTTCGAGGTAGGATCTCACTCTGGCCCAGGCTGACCTGGAATTCATTATGTAGTCTCAGGGTGGCCTTGAACTCACGTGATCATCCTACCTCTATAAAGTTACAGGTTTTAAATGATATGATTTACAAAAGAATGTAAAGATTAAGGAAACTTCACATTTTAATCAAAGTTTTAGAAGGTAAAAAAGATTAAAAGTAAAGCAAAAAAGATAAGAGGCTTGATGCAAAAATGCCCTTCAGGGCTGGAGGGATGGCTTAGTGGTTAAGGCATTTGCCTGCAAAGCCAAATGACCTGGGTTCAACTCTCCAAGACCCATGTAAGCCAGATGCACAAAGGGGGAACATGCATCTGGAGTTTGTTTGCAGTGGCTGGAGGCCCTGGTGCGCCCATTTTCTCTCTTTCTCTCTACCTGCCTATTTCTGTATCTCCCTCTCTCTCTCTCAAAATAAATAAATAAAATTAAAATATATTTTTAAATGCCCTTCATAGGCTCATTGTTGAACACTTGGTCCCCAGCTGGTGGCACTGTTTGGGAAAGTTGTGGAACCTTTAGGAAGTGGAACCCCAGAGGAATTTAGGTCACTAGGGGTGGGCCTTGACCTTTTATAGTCCAGCCTAACTTCCTGTTTGCTTTCTGCTCACTGATTGCTAACTTGACAACCAGCTCTCTTGCCCTGCCAATGCATTCCCTGCCATGAAACTTCTCCTCAAAAGTCTAAGCCCAAAAGCCAGGCGTGGTGGCGCACGCCTTTAATCCCAGCACTCGGGAGACAGAGGTAGGAGGATCGCTGAGAGTTCGAGGCCACCCTGAGACTACATAATGAATTCCAGGTCAGCCTGAACTAAAGTGAGACCCTACCTTGCAAAACAAAAAAAAAAAAAAAAAGTCTAAACCCAAGCCTGACGTGGTGGCACACACCACCATGAGTTCAAGGCCACCCTGAGACTACATAGTGAATTCCAGGAGGCCTTGAATCCCAGCACTCAGGAGGCAGAGGTAGAAGGATCGCCTTGAGTTCAAGGCCACCCTGAGAATACAGAGTGAATTCCAGGTCAGCCTGGGCTAGAGCGGGCCCCTACCTCAAAAAACAAACACAAAAAAAAAAAATAAAAAATCCCCAAATGCACCCTTCCTTTCCTTAAGTTGCTTCTGGTCAAGTGTTTGTTCATAGCCACAAGAAAGTAATGGATCCAAGGTGGTTTACTAATTCTTATCTTAAAGAATTCCCTTCTGTAAGTGAAATTTGTAAAGTTTTATGAGGTATACTGTTTAAATGTGCAGATGAGAGAAGAGTGCTAATATGTGAGAATTCAAGATTACAAACATCCTGACCCTAAGTAAGCATAGGATTTTTTTTATCTTTTGTTGTCACCTTTGTACCACAGGCTGGCCTAGGATTCTGTATATAGCCAAGACTGACTGAACTTCTGATCCTCCTGCATCCATGTTGTGAGTGCTGGAATTCTAGGTGTGTGCCACTGCACCTAGTTACGTGGCAACAGGCATCAAACCCACAGATTTGTGCGTGCTGGGCAAGGACTTTAGCAACTGAGCTAAATCCCCAGCCCTAGTTATTATTTTCAATGTCCTTGTTGAAACATTGAAGGAGGATAGGAAAAAGCTAGCTTTTTAAACACAGTTTTAGAGAAGAGATTAAGGCCCAAAGAGAGAACCAGGATGCCACCCTACATGACACCTCACCCAGGCACAATCTGGGGAAACTTCTCTGCTTTATAGTTTAGGGTAACTACATGAATCATTTTCCTCTGGTTTCTGAATCTACCATGTGCGCATTTTCCTTACACTCCAGATGGACCACATGGGTGCTCTCGTCCAGATTAAGTGTGCTACCTGTGTAATTTCTTCAAACTCGGGGTAACCCTGAGTGTAACTTTCTTCATTCCTCATTTCTCCTGTGAATCTTTTGGTCTCTGCTTTGATAGCTGCCCTCTCACTTTTTTTCTTTGACTCTTACCATTTGTCCTCTTTTTTTTTTTTTTTTTTTTTTTGGTTTTTCGAGGTAGGGTCTCACTCTGGTCCAGGCTGACCTGGAATTAACTCTGTAGTCTCAGGGTGGCCTCGAACTCTCGGCGATCCTCCTACCTCTGCCTCCCAAGTGCTGGGATTAAAGGCGTGCGCCACCACGCCCGGCTACCATTTGTCCTCTTAATGTCTCTAAAAACACATGGCAGATGCTCCTAGATTCTGCTGTCCATGTGCCAGCAACTTTAGTCTCTCTCTAAAGGCCTCAATTTCTAGTAAATGTACCTTATAAATTGCAGTTTCCACATGAGAAGATATTTTCTGCTTCTCACTTGTTTATGACTCTGTTCTAGCTCCCAATCTCCCTTAAATAAACCCCACAATTTGTGGCTTCTCCCTAAATAAACTTGATAATTTATCATTCTTGTGTCTATTTTATTAATTCTTCTTTTTTGGCTTTTTGAGGTAGGGTCTTGCTGTAGTCCAGGCTGACCTGGAATTCACTCTGTAATCTCAGGATGGCCTGGAACTCGGGGCAATCCTCCTACCTCAGCCTCCCAAGTACTGGGATTAAAGGTGTGCACCACCACATCTGGCAATTAATTGTTTATTAAAGGTAGAACAGAACCCAAAACTTGGGGTTCATAGATCCCACAGGACTCCTCCTGAAACCCAAAATCCTGTATCAATAAATATATATTTAAGATATGTGTAATAGCCGGGCATGGTGGCGCACGCCTTTAATCCCAGCACTCGGGAGGCAGAGGTAGGAGGATCGCCATGAGTTCAAGGCCACCCTGAGACTACATAGTTAATTCCAGGTCAGCCTGGGCCAGAGTGAAACCCTACCTCAAAAAACCAAAAAAAAAAAAAAAGATATGTGTAATATATATTATCTCTTTAGACAATTTTGGCTTTGTGGGCTTTATTGAAGTTTCTTGACTCTCAGTCACAAGAGACAATTTCTAATTTCTTTAAAAAATATTTTAAACCGGGCGTGGTGGCGCACGCCTTTAATCCCAGCACTCAGGAGGCAGAGGTAGGAGGATCGCCGAGAGTTCGAGGCCACCCTGAGACTACATAGTTAATTCCAGGGCAGCCTGGACCAGAGTGAGACCCTACCTCGCAAAAACCAAAAATATATATACATATATATTTTATATTTATTTACTTGACAGACAAAGAGAGAGAGAGAGAGAGAGAGGAAGAGAGAGAGAGAGAATGGGCATGCCAGGGCCTCTAGCTACTGAAAACAAACTCCAGATGTGTGCACCCCCCTTGTGCATCTGGCTAACATGGGTCCTGGGGACTCAAACCTAGGTCCTTTGGCTTTGGAGGCAAACACCTTAAGTGCTAAGCCATCCCTCCAGCCCAAGGCTTTCTAATTTTGGAAGGGTCACCTATCATTAATAATACTGTAATCCTCAAACTGTTACAGACTGCCTCCATTCTCCACTATAAAGGGCATGTTGTAGTCAGCTCCACGTACTGGGATGTTACCAATGAGACACAGTTTAGGAGAGGAACAGATTTATTTCAGGTTTATAGCTCCAGGGGATGGTCCATCAATAGCAGAAGTTGCTTCTTTCCACACATCCATGCAGAGAGGAAAAATCTGCAGCAAGAAAACATCAAGAAACACCAAACACAAACCCACCAGAGCTGAAACTGCTCTTTCTACACCTTTGGGCTGGAGTCAGAACCACCCCCAGGGACACACCTTAGACATGGACTCAGGATCAACACCAGTGGCATGCCTCCTCTGCAGCAGGAGTCTACCTGCTAGGGGCTGCAGTAGCAAACTCAATTTTAATAAAACACCTGAGCCTATGGGGAACATACATTCAAACTACCACAGTGGTGCCAGAGACAAAATTCTTTTATTATTTGAAGGAATCATAAAGATGACAAAGAAGTAAGATTTCAAGCCACAAGCCTTTCCCTTCTCTTCATTGTCTTGCCATTTAATCCTCCACTAGGAGGGAGTCTCTTTAAATCCAGGTTGATTTGTTAAAGGAGAGAAGATAATTTGTTTTTTAATTTTCTTATTGACAACATCTATACTTACAGACAATAAACCATGATATTTCTCTCCCCTCCCCCACTTGCTCCTTCACAACTCCTCTCTCCATATTTCCTGCCTCTCTCCATTAGTCTCTCTTTTAATTTTATGTCATCATCTTTTTCTTCTATTATGAGGGTCTAATGAAGGTATTGCTAGGCACTGCGAGGTCATGGATATCAAGGCCAATTTCTGTCTGGGCAGTTGCATTATAAGAAGTCATACCCTTCCTTTGGCTCTTCCATTCTTTCCACAACCTCTTCCACAATGGACCCTGAGCCTTGGAGGATGTGATAGGGATGTTTGGGTGATGGACACTCCTCTGTCCCTTTTGAGAGAAGATAATTTTACCTAAGAAAAATGTACTCATTTTAATCACCCGCATGATTAGTTCTACAGGGGTCGTCTCCCTCTATCTAATCAACTTTCACAACTAACTGAAGATTCCTTTCTCCTTAGTCTTCTCCATGAAATTACATGGTGCTGTCCCATTAAGGCTCAACAGGTCTGTGGGCCTCTCCAAATTACATGGAGTTTACGTATCTCCTGTGGGCACTAATCATTAGGCAAAGTAGAGAGGATGAATACCCTTTAAAAAAAAACATGTTATCAGGCTGGGCGTGGTGGCGCACTCCTTTTATCACAGCACTCGGGAGGCAGAAGTAGGAGGATCCCTGTGAGTTCAAGGCCACCCTGAGACGACATAGTGAATTCCAGGTCAGCCTGAGCTAAAAAAAAAAAAAAACAACCTGTTATCAAGGCTGGAGAGATGGATTAGTGGTTAAGGCATTTGCCTGCAAAGCCAAAGGATCCCAGTTCAACTCTCCAGGACCCACGTAAGCCAGATGCACATGGGGGCACGTGCATCCTTAATTTAGCTGCAGTGGCTGGAGGCTCTGGTGTGTAAATTTCTCTCTCTGTCTCTCTCTCTCTCTTTCTGCCTCTTTCTCTCTCTCTCAAATAAATAAATAAATAATAATAATAATAACTGTTATCCCATATTAATGATACAAACATAAACTAACTGGATTAATTTTCTATTACTGTCATGAGAATTCAGTCAATACTCCAAGCTACACATGGTGTAAGTCCCGTTGAATGAATGTACTACAGGCCCTCTCTTCTGGAGAACTTACCTATGGCTGTTGGAATGAGACATGCCCCATAGCCTCATGGTGGCAAGTTCACAGATGGAGTCTTGCTGAAGGAGCTGTGTCACTAGGGGTGGACCTTGAGTTGTACTAGCCAGCTTGTTCACTCTTGCTGCTTTCTGCCAGTTTCTATGGCAAGTGGTGGTGTCCAGCCACAACCATTCTTCTCCTGCCATAATGAAGCTTCCCCTCGGTACTGTGAACCAAAACCAACCCTTTCCCCCATCAGCTGCTTTTGGTCAGGTGTTTTGTCTCAGCAACATGAAGCAGCTACAACCTTGGTGACTACATCCCAGTCCTTTCCCATGCCTGACACTCCCTAAGACACTGCCAATAAGCTTCTGCCAGTGTCTTCTCATGACTGGCTATCTCTCCCAATCCAACTGGGAGACTAGCTCTACAAAAACCTCGAAACACCTCTAGTTTCCAGTTGGCCCTCCTTACCACCCCCACTGCGGCTAAGCTTTCAGGTCTCAGCTCTTGGAGTCACTTTTCCAGGCTGTAACAAACTCCCTGACCAGAAGAACACATCCTCAAACTTGACTCAACAGCTCCTTTCCCAGAAGATCAATTATTGAAGGGCCACCCCTCCACCAGTCTTATCTACTCCTGTGACCTCCTGGGGAACCTCAAACTCCTATTCAAAAGACGACTGGATGATGGCCTACGGCCTTTAATCCCAGCACTCAGAATGGGGAGGGAGAGGATGCTCACTGTGAGTCTGAGGTCAGCCTGGGGCTACATAACAAGTTCTAGGTCAGCCTGAGTCAGTGTGAGACCCTGCTCCAACTCCCCCCTACACAAAAAAGACAAAAACGGGGCTGGAGAGATGGCTTAGTGGTTAAGGCACATGCCTGCGAAGCCTGAGGACCCCGGTTCGATTCTCCAGGTCCCATGTAAACCAGATGCACAAGGGGGCGCACATGTCTGGAGTTCATTTGCAGTGGCTAAAGGTCCTGGCATGCCCATTCTCACTCTCCCTCTCTCTCTTTCCCTCTCTCTGTCCCTGATAAATAAATAAAAATAAAATCTTTTTTTAAAAAAGACAAAAACGTCAAGAAACAACTGGGTGAGACTCCTCCCCCTTCCTCCCATGTAGAATTCCTTCGGATAATCCACTCTGAAGTCTCACTGGTGAATGGTCCTAGGGCTTGAAATTCCTGATTTACTAGAATTCTTAAGAGGGGGAGCTCATGGATATAACGCCACCTGAAATCAAGTGTTTTACCTTTGTCCTTGCCGTTGAAGTCTACTCTGACAGCAGACATCTTCCTTTGCCTTACTCTTTAGTTTTACTTCATTCTGCCTGTTCAGTTACAGTTAAAGAAGCTCTTATCTTTGATCAGCTATAGAAGTGTGTCTCTTAGTTGATTGCAGACCCTGTCACGTAGACAGTTAGCTTTTGAATAATTCAAACAGTATTTTGATCTGAAATGGGTTGATCCCAACTGTAGGTTGACAATTAGCATGTATGGACTGGAGGAGGCTACTGCACAGAGAAATTTAAGGGAGGACAGGACTTTGACTAGGGCCTGTCCAAAGAGCTCTAGCTCTTGGACTATTCAAAAGGCCCCTTGTGACACAGTCCAGGTAAGCTGCTGAATAACCTAGATGGAAGGGTGCTACCATTTAAAGGCAAATAAGAGCTGAGAGTCTGGAGCTGCAGAGATGGCTCAGAGTTAAGGTGCTTGCTTACAAAGCCTAAAGACCTGAGTTCGATTTCCCAGTACCCATGTAAAGCCAGATACACAAAGTGGTGCATGTGTCTGGAATTCGTGTACATTGGCTAGAAGCCCTGGCGTGCCCATTCCCTATCTCTCTCTGTCTGTCTGTCTCTCTCTCTCTCTCCGCTTGCAAATAATTTTTTTTTTTTTGGTTTTGCAAGGTAGGGTCTCACTCTAGTCCAGGCTGACCTGGAATTAACTATGTAGTCTCAGGGTGGCCTGGAACTCTCGGCGATCCTCCTACCTCTGCTTCCCGAGTGCTGGGATTAAAGGCGTGCGCCACCACGCCCGGCAAATTTTTAATTTTTATTTATTTGAGAAAGAGAGAGAAGCAGGCATATACAGAGAGAATGGGTATGCCAGGACCTCCAGCCACTGCAAACAAACTCCATATGCATGCACCACCATGTGCATCTGGTTTATGTGGGAACTGGGGGAACTGAACCTGGTCCTTAGGCTTTGCAGGCCACCACCGTAACCACTAAGCCATCTATCCAGCCCCACAAATAAATTTTTAAAAATTTTTTTATATTTATTTACTTAATTGTGAGAGGGAATGAGATAGAGAGAGAATGGGCGCACCAGGGCTTCCAGCCACTGCAAATGAACTCCAGATGCATGTGCCCCCTTGTGCATCTGGCTTACGTGGGTCCTGGGGAATCGAACCGGGGTCCTTTGTCTTTGCAGGCAAAGGCCTTAACCGCTAAGCCACCTCTCCAGCCCAACAAATACATTTTAAAAGAAAGAACTAAGAGTCTGGGTGGATGTAAAAAGAAGAGAAAGCAGCTTTAAGGTCCAGCACTTTGAACCAGAAGGTATTGGGATATCTGTTCAAAGCAGATATAAGGACTGGGAACATGGAGGTGGATCAGGCCCATGGTCTTATTTACGGTGCTTAGGTCCTGAACCACTTTATAGGGTCTGAAGTTTTTTACTGCCAGGATTTAAGTGTTGTGTGGAAAGTTACAGGGACACAGTAGCCCAGTAGCAAAGAATTTATCCATGACAGGCTGTAAGCCTTTTCATGCTTTAGATTTAAATGACATTGGGACCATTTCCTTGAGAGGAAAATGGTTAGGATGCTTAAGAGGAATTGTGACCGAGTACACAGGGATGGAGGTACTCCAGACATCAGGTGGTTGATACTTGTTGGCAATGCAACAGGTTTAGATCAGAAACTATAGGGAGGTCTTTTGAGGATTCAGACAGTTCTGGCCCATTACATGATAGAGGTTTAGATGCTAGGAATGTGATAAGAGCCTCTGGAGTGCTAAAGAGACTTAAATGGTCCTGAAATTTAGACATGATGTCCTTATCTAGGAGAGGAATGGGGCAACTAGTTAGGAAACAATAGGAATGAGTCAAAATTTGTGTATCATAAAGGTTAAAAGAGGTTTAAACTGGGGTGATTGGGGCTTGACATCAATGGTAGTGAGGGAACTTGGGGAGAAGAAGACAGAACAAGAGAAGGTAGTCAAGTCGGAAAACATCATTTCTGTATCCAACAGGAATGTAATTGTAGTTACTGCCAAATCTAGGGTCACCTGAGGTACATGTGTAGAGATGGAGAATACAGGAACTTATATGGTCTCAGGGCCTGTATCCTCAACGGGGACCCTCATTCCTCACTGGTCTCCTCATAGTCCATGGACAAAGTCAACATCATTGTCTTTTTGAGGTTTCAGCTGATTCTGATGTCCTTGAATGCAGGCTGGCCTTCCCTCATGAGGAACTCTTATGGCTCTCAAGGTCTTCCCCTGGCTATTAATGACCTTTAAGGTCATGTCTGATAAAGAAGAGAAGGGAATCTGGGGTCCCACTTCTTGTTTTTGAAACTCTTGTCTAGTGGAAGGAAGGCCTGGCTTATGAAACCCACAGCCAGAATTTGGCCTTATGGACTCTCAGGATGCAGAATGTATTTGTACTTTTTTGTTGTTGTTTTTGTTTTTGTTTTTCAAGGTAGGGTCTCACTTTAGGTCAGGCTGACCTGGAATTCACTATGTAGTCTCAGGGTGGCCTCGAATTCATGGCAATCCTCCTACCTCTGCCTCCCAAATGCTGGGATTAAAGGCATGCGCCACCACACCCCACTTTGTACGTGGTTTTAACAAGCCTATATCGAAAGAAAGCAGCGTTCTCAGACTCTTCCTGGGTTATTTACCATGTTATTATATTTAACAGGCATGTGAATGGCCTTTTCATCCCCTCCAATAGACAAATGATAAAACTGCTTCTGTGGGTCCTTCCCTTTTAGTTTCCTACATCAGGAGCCTAATGAAGCCTAACTAGGGTGTGACTATGCTTTTGTTGTTTTTGTTTTTTGGGTTTTTTTGTTTGTTTATTTGTTTCAAGGTAGGGTCTCACTCTAACCCAGGCTAACATGGAACTCACTCTGTAGTCCCAGGCTGGCCTCAAACTCATAGAAAACCTCCTACCTCTGCTTCCACAAGTGCTTGGATTGAAAGAGTACACCACCACACCTGGCCTTTGTGACTACATTTTTTTATTTTATTTATTTATTTATTTATTTATTTATTTATTTATTTATTTTTGGTTTTCACAGTAGGGTCTCCCTCTAGCCCAGGCTGACCTGGAATTCACTATATAGTCTCAGGTTGGCCTCAAACTCACAGCGATCCTCCTACTCTGCCTCCCAAGTGCTGGGATTAAAGGCGTGTACCACCACGCCCAGCTCATTTTATTTTAAATTACAGATCAATCACATTTTTATTATTTTTATTTATTTATTTGAGAGAGAGAGAGAAATAAGCAGAGAGAGAGAGAGAATTGGCACACCAGGGACACATGCACCATCTTGTGCATCTGGCTTATGTGGGTTCTTGGGGAATCAAACCTGGTCCTTTGGTTTTGCAGGCAAGCGCCTTAACCACTCCAGCCATGTGACTCCATTTATTTTTTTTTTTTTTTATTTTAGAGAGAGAGAGAAAGAGAGACAGAGAGAATTGGCACGCCAGGGCCTCAGCCACTACAATCTAATTCCAAATGCTTGTGCCACCAGCTGGGCATGTGCAACCTTGCACTTGCCTCACCTTTGTGCATCGTGATACATTTTTAAGCAAGTTCCTTAACCTCCGAGCCATCTCTCCAGCCTCTTGTGACTATGCATTAGCCCAGGTGTGTGCTAAAGACCGTATATCCATTTACTCATGAATACATCATGAGTCAGGATGACATAGAGAGCTTGTCTAGTTAGGTTAAAAGTTACAGTGAACCTTTTGAATTCTTTGATGAAGGTGGGGGGATCCTAGATAAATGGCCTTAGACTTAATAGAGCACAGAAGGAATGAATAGGGATACAATTATAGTCTGTATTATAAAGACACATTTTATTCTTTACTGTGAAAGAAATATGCACATATGTTATTAATAACTTAGCATGTACACTGCGTTAATAGTTTCTTCTGAACCCCGTCTCCCGCCTAGCACAGATGCCCTTGGAAAGAGTCCAAGGTTGATACCACCAGACACTAGTCTTAGTGTTTCAAGAAGTGCCTGAGTTCAGACATCCAGAGAACGAGGGAAGAGTGCAGAGGAGAATAACAAGAGAAGCACAGACATCACAAATGTCAGAAATGTGCCTGACCACCTGACCAGAGGAGCCAAATTTAATTCTGGAATGAATGACTGCTGCCTTTGTTGTGTCCCTCCCATCCCTCTTCAATTTGCTGTCTAGAGATCATTTTATTTATTTATTTATTTATTTATTCATTCATTCATTTATTTTGGTTTTTTGAGATAGGGTCTTGCTTGGGCTCAGAGTGAGCTGGAATTTACTCCGTAGTCTCAGGCTGGCCTCAAACTCATGGCAATCCTCCTATGTCTGCCTCCTGAGGGCTGGGATGAAAGGTGTGTGCTACCACGCCCAACAACAAGACCATTTTTTGAAAAGATGTTAATCTATAGTATTCCCAGATTGTTGGCTCTCTGGCTAAACCACAACTTAAAGACTCAGTTCCTAGCAGGGTGTGGTGGCACACTCCTTTGATCCCAGCACTCTAGGGAGGCAAAGGTAGGAGGATCACTGTGAGTTCGAGGCCACCCTAAGACTCCATAGTGAATTCCAGGTCAGCTTGGGCTAGAGTGAGACCGTACCTTGAAAAAACAACAACAACAAAATTCAGGGCTGGAGAGATGGTTTAGCGGTTAAGGTGCATACCTGTGAAGCCTAAGGACCCAGGTTCCATTCTCCAGGTCCCAAGTAAGCCAGATGCACATGGTGGCCCATGCATCTGGAGTTCGTTTGCAGTGGCTGGAGGCCCTGGCATGCCCATTCCCGCTCTCTCTCTCTCTCTCTCTCTCTCTGTCTTTCTGATGCAAATAAATAAAAATTTTAAAAAAATTTTAAAAGATTCAGTTCCTGACTCTGCTCAGTGGAGTCCTAGTATTCTAAATATAGCTTGGATTGTATTTGGGACAGGTGTGATATGAGGAAGGGGTGGTGTTCCTGGATGGTGTTAAGATCCCCTTCAGCAACCCTAGAAAGGGAGAGAGGGGGGATAGCTTTCAATTTTTCTTGAGTTCCTTGTATAAAGGTTCTTAGTGAGCGTGTGAGGGGGGGAGTGGTTGAAGAACTCCAGGGGTAGAGAGGAGGGAGAGGGAGAAGAAGGATGAGGAGGAAGAGGTCAGAGAGAGGGAGTTGGAAGCAGAGTCGTTAAGTGTAGGGGTGGCTGAAGGCAGACAACTTGGTTTGAACAGGGGCTTTTGTGCACACAAAGAAAGGGTCATCCCGGATGGCCTCTGGGGCTGAATTGAGGATAAGGCACACCATATATTGCTCTCAGAGCCGAGAGCACTGTGACAAAGCCATGAAGGCTTGCATAAAAGGAATCTCAGAGTCCTTTCCTAGCTTATGATAAAAGATGTCTCATTGTAGCATACAGTGATAACTCAATGTGCCATGAGGTGCCAAGTGTTCCTTTTAAAAAAATATTATTATTTATTTGCAAGGAGATAGGGGGGGCACACCAGGGCTTTTTGCTATTGCAAATGAACTCGAGATTCATACTCCACTCTGTGCAGCTGGCTTTATGTGATTACTGGGGAATTGAACTCAGGCCATCAGGCTTGGAAAGCAAATGCCTTTAATTGCTGAGCCATCTCTCCAGCCCCCAACCAAGTGTTCTTGATCTGAGAGTGGGTATACACGCTGAATTTTGTTACAAAGGAAAATAAGCTGTTTTCTTTTGGGGAGTCTGAGGATCAAACATAGAGTAATTTTTTGAGATAATCCCCCAAGGGTAAGTCCGAGGGGATAGAGATCTCAACATTCACAGTAGGCCCTAACACAAGTGTAGTACTTACGTTAAGAGTCCCGGGCTCTCTCTCTCTCACTTCTCCCAATTGACCATGCTGAGACTAGGTCTAGGACTCTGGAGCGACCTCCTGTTAGGTAACATGGGCTACCTCTGGGCTGAGAAGAGGGAATGCCACTTCCTTCTAGCTATTACCATAGTACACCATCCAAGGCCCCTCCCTCACAAGGCACCTTCTCTCTTCCTCGTCCCATAACCCTTTGAATCCTTTCTTACCCTCTCACTCTTTTGGGTCCCCTTGCTCTTTCCTTGACCTGTGCTCCCCACCTCTGTCTCCTTTTCCCTCTCCTTGTACTTGTTACAGTAAAGTCTCAAACTCAAAAACACCCTTTGTCTTGTCTTGATGCCTCTCTCAAACTCAGAACCTGACACCCAGAAGGTTTCTCTTAGGGCAATGAACCTCTAATTTTTTTTCTTTTTTTTTTTTTGCAAGGTAGGTTGTCACTCTAGCCCAGACTGACCTGGAACTTACTCTGTAGTCCCCAGGCTGGCCTCAAACTCACAGCAATCATCCTAACATCTTTTTTAAAAATTGTATTTGTTTGTTTGAGAGAAGGAGAGAAAGAGAGAGAGCGAGAATGGGTGCGCCAGGGCATCTAGCCACTGCAAACGAACTCCATACACATGTGCCACTTTGTGCATCGGGCTTTACATGGGTACTGGGGAATCAAACCTGAGTCCTTTGGCTTTGCAGGCATGTACCTTAACTGCCATCTCTCCAGCCCCTGAATCTCTCATCTTTGGCAGGGATGGGAGCTGGCCTTACTGCACTGACCCTGCCAGTGTTTTTCTGGCTAGTCAGGCCAGAATGACCTTAAAGGGATACTCACAACTGAAACTGGCCACAAATCAGTTGTAATGGAAAGGTGTGCCAGTTGTGGTAGTGCACACCGGTAGGATATTGCTGAAGAGGCGGAGGTAGGAGGATCAGGAAAGGTGTATTCACCATCCTAGAGCAACTGAAAGCTTGGCTACTCACATGTCCCTTAGATCATGAAATCTGGCCAGAAAGGGAAAACAGCACACACACTGTTAGCCACGTATTCTGCTTTCCCTCCCCCCAAGACTGGCAGCCAGTGTCAACGTGGGAAAGGATTGAAGGCAGAGAAGAGGGAGCCTTCCAATAGCGTGGACTCATGCTAGATGAGCTGGCACTGTCATCGCATTACATGCTGAGAGTGGGAGGACCCCCAGAGGAAGAAAAGAAGCCCGTTAGTTACCTGTGTCCTCCCTTTGTCCCCATTGTCTTCAAGTTTCACCAAAGTGTATCCTTGGCCAGAGTCCTTCAATTGTAAACAGGAAGTAAGGTCAACAGAAACTCCTTAGCTTGTGCTCTGACACGAGACAGCACTGCAGAACCATAGCCTTTGGTTCTTACCGGAGACCTCCCCAGCCAGCGGTCCTCAGTTACCCAGAGACCACTCAGCTGACCACTACCAGCACCAAAGCGAAGCCCATCCAAGGGAGACAAGGGGAGAATTCCCTGATGTGGACACACACAAAAACTTGACACACCAGGAACAATGAGCCGAAAGTGTGAGGGTAAAATGATTTCCCAGCCCACAACTGATATAAAAGTTTTAAAGGGAGCCGGGCGTGGTGGCGCACGCCTTTAATCCCAGCACTTGGGAGGCAGAGGTAGGAGGATTGCCGTGAGTTCGAGGCCACCCTGAGACTACATAGTGAATTCCAGGTCAGCCTGAGCTAGAGTGAGACCCTACCTCCAAAAACCAAAAACCAAAAAAAAAAAAAAAAAGTTTTAAAGGGGACTGGAGGGATGGCTTAGTGATTAAGGGGTTTGCCTGCAAAGCCAAAGGACCCAGGTTTGATTCCCCAGGACACATGTTAGCCAGATGCACAAGGGATCGCACGCATCTGGAGTTCATCATTTGCAGTGGCTGGAGGTCCTGGTGTCCCCATTCTCTCTCTCTCTCTCTCTCTCCCCTTTCTCTGTCAAATTAATTAATTAATTAATTGATAAATTAATTAAAAGTTTTAAATATTATATAGTGTAGGAGAGACAGAAACACAGGGGCACATTCTCAAGGGAATGAAGGGACAAGGGAATGAAGTCCTTCTACAGAAGTGAAGAAAAGTTACTGGTAGGGGAAAAGTCTCCAGGGATAAAGTGCCTGCTGTGTGAATAAACATGAGTACTGGAATTTGGATCCCTGGAACCCAGGTGCAAAGCCGAACACTGTAGTAGGTGCCTATGATCTCAACGTACCTATGTCAGGAAGGGAAGCGGACACAGGAGAATCTCCTGGAAGCTTGCAGGCCGGCCGGCTAGCCTGCTGAATGCAGCAGTGAATAAGTAAAAAGTGAGGACCAACAGCACACATGCACGCAGGCACGCACGTGCAAAGGCTACTTGACCTTGTCTGCTGGGCCATTGATGAGGGACTCTATTTGCATAAATAAGTGAGATCTCACTTTCTTTTTTTATATTTATTTTTATTTATTTATTAGAGACAGAGAGAGAGGGAGAGAGAGAGAATGGGTGCGCCAGGGCCTCCAGCCACTGTAAACAAACTCCAGATGTGGTGCCACCATGTGCATCTGTCTTATGTGGGACCTGGAGAATCGAACCTAGGTCCTTAGTCTTTGCAGGCATTCGCCTTAACCGCTAAGCCATCTCTCCAGCCCTTCTTTTTCTTTTCTTTTCTTTTCTTCTTTTCTTTTCTTGGTTTATCAAGGTAGGATCTCACTCTAGCCCAGGCTGACCTGGAATTCACTCTGTAGTATCAGGGTGGCCTCAAACTCAGGGCAAACCTTCTAGCTCTGCCTCCTGAGTGCTGGGACTAAAGGTGTGTTCCACCATGTCTGGCTTCCTTTTTCTTTTCTTTCTTTAATTTTTAAAAATTTTTATTTATTTGAAAGAGAGAGAGAGAGAATGGGAGCACCAGGGCCTTCAGCCACTATAAACAAACTCCAGACACATGTGCTATCTTGTGCATCTGGCTTACGTGGGTCCTGGGGAATTGAACCTAGGCCCTTTGGCTTCTCAGGCAAATGCCTTAACTGCTAAGCCATCCCTCCAGCCGTCCTTTTTCTTTTTATTAAGGATATACTTTGTGTGGACACATCATGTGTTGTTACCATCATTCCCCTCCTCCCTGCCCCCACTCCACTGAGGGCCCTCCTCAATGGGCTTGCTAGTATTCACCATGGGGTTGTGAGTGATGAGTTGTGAGAGCAGCAGTCAGTCATGGGGGAGAGACAATGCCTCTGGATATTCCCGTCCATCCTGGGGGGCCCTTGCATTCTTTCACCCTCCTCTTCCGTAAAATTCCCTGTGCCTTGGCCGGTGTGCTTTAGGTTGACTTTAGTGTTGAGCTCTCAGTAGCTTCTGGATTTTTGCTTTGGTGCATTTTTTATTGTATTTTTCACTGGCATTTGTTAAACTGATCTCAGAGGAAAGAAGTATATGTCTGTATGTCTACCTTCCCTTTTAATCTACCCCATCATTGGATTTCTCCTAACATTTTTGTTCTGTATTTTGTCACATTTATAACATATAACCATCGTTTATATTATTTTTATTTTTAAAAATATTTTATTTATTTATTTATTTATTTATTTATTTATTTATTTATTTGAGAGAGAGAAAGACACAGGGAGAGAGAGAGAGAGAAATAGAGAGAGAGAGAATGGCGCACCAGGGCCTCCAGCCACTGCAGACAAGCTCCAGATGCATGTGCCACCTTGTGCATCTGGCTTACGTGGGTCCTGAAGGGGAAACAAGTAGAGTCTTTCAGTTTTACTTGTGTGGGATGGGCCCAGGATACCTTGGTCTGGAATTCCTGTTTCCTGTACGCTGGCCTTGTCTTTTCGAAGCCCAATCTCAGGTGACTTTTTTTTTTTTTTTTTGGTTTTGCAAGGTAGGGTCTCACTCTGGTCCAGGCTGACCTGGAATTCACTATGGAGTCTCAGGGTGGCCTCGAACTCTCGGCGATCCTCCCACCTCTGCCTCCCGAGTGCTGGGATTAAAGGCATGCGCCACCACACACGGCTCAGGTGACATTTTTTAAAGTTGTGATTGTGAATAAAGAAGAGCTAAGCCCTCACTTTGGTCAGAATGTCCTGTTCCTAATGAAGGGATGGTG
This sequence comes from Orientallactaga sibirica, assembly GCA_036365145.1. Classification (NCBI taxonomy): domain Eukaryota; kingdom Metazoa; phylum Chordata; class Mammalia; order Rodentia; family Dipodidae; genus Orientallactaga; species Orientallactaga sibirica. The sequence continues at coordinate 6,557,518 of JAEOAD010000982.1, forward strand.
TATGAACAGGATGATCAAAATAATTTTTTTTCCAAAATCTTTTTCTTTTCTAGGTAGGGTTTTGCTCTGGCCAGGCTGACCTGGAATAGTCTCAGGGTGGCCTCCAACTCATGGTGGTGATCCTCCTACCTCTGCCTCCTGAGTGCTGGTATTAAAGGTGTGTGTCACCACAACTGGCTCCAAAATCTTTTTTTCTGTTTCTTCTTTAATTGATGACATTATGTTACCTTCCTGTTGCCAAACGAAAGAATGATTCGTGAACTGTTTCCTTGTATTTGATGAGCTTATGTTGTGGAGAAATGGAAGAATGCTTCATGTGTTTAGAACAAATGAAAATGTTTGTTCTACTGTATTTGGTGGGCTCATGCTTCCATCGTGTGAAAAAATGGAAGAATGCTTTCTAGACAGAAATCTGAATTTAGCGTTAACGTTTTCTTATTTGATGGACTTTGCTGCCATCGCGTGGCCAAGTGCAAGAATGCAATATGAAGCCGGGCGTGGTGGCACACACCTTTAATCCCAGCACTTGGGAGGCAGAGGTAGGAGGATCGCCGAGAGTTCAAGGCCACCCTGAGACTACATAGTTAATTCCAGGTCAGCCTGGACCAGAGTGAGACCCTACCTTGCAAAACCAAAACCAAAAAAAAAAAAAAAAAAAAAAGAATGCAATATGAGTTTAGAACCAGTGAAATTTTTTTTTCTTCCATTATAGTTGATAGCTTGTGCTGCCGTCTTGTGGACAAATGTAAGAAAGCTCTATGAACTTGGAAATCCAAATTGCTTGCTTGCTTTTATGGTACTTGATGGGCTTATGCAGTCATCCTGTGGATGAAAAAAAATGGATGAATGTTTTATGAACACGGAAATGTGAAACTATTTTTGAGTTTCTATCATATTTGATCGGCTCATGCTGTCCTTCTGTGAAGACATGGCTTCATAAAGGTAGAACAATAGAAAATACACATTTCCGTGCCCATAAAACATTCATCCATTTTTCTCTACAGGATGACAGCATAAGCCCATCAAGTACCATAAAAGCAAAACATAAATTTAGATTTCCAAGTTCATAGAGCATTCTTACATTTGTCCACAAGACGGCAGCACAAGCTATCAACTATAATGGAAGAAAGAAATAGGTGTTTCAACTGGTTCTTTTTTTTTTCTGTTTCTTCTTTAATTGATGACATTATGTTACCTTCCTGTTTAAAAAGAATGATTGTGAACTGTTTCCTTGTATTTGATGAGCTTATGTTGTGGAGAAATGGAAGAATGCTTCATGTGTTTAGAACAAATGAAAATGTTTGTTCTACTGTATTCAGTGGGCTCATGCTTCCATCGTGTGAAAAAATGGAAGAATGCTTTCTAGACAGAAATCTGAATTTAGCGTTAACGTTTTCTTATTTGATGGACTTTGCTGCCATCGCGTGGCCAAGTGCAAGAATGCAATATTAAAGCCGGGCGTGGTGGCACACACCTTTAATCCCAGCACTTGGGAGGCAGAGGTAGGAGGATCGCCGAGAGTTCGAGGCCACCCTGAGACTACATAGTTAATTCCAGGTCAGCCTGGACCAGAGTGAGACCCTACCTTGCAAAAAAACCAAACCAAAAAAAAAAAAAAAGAATGCATGTTTAGTTTAGAACCAGTGAAATTTTTTTCTTCCATTATAGTTGATAGCTTGTGCTGCCGTCTTGTGGACAAATGTAAGAAAGCTCTATGAACTTGGAAACCAAATTGCTTGCTTGCTTTTATGGTACTTGATGGGCTTATGCAGTCATCCTGTGGATAAAAAAAAATGGATGAATCACAGAAATGTGAAACTATTTTTGAGTTTCTATCATATTTGATCGGCTCATGCTGTCCTTCTGTGAAGACAAACATAAAGGTAGAACAATAGAAAATACACATTTCCGTGCCCATAAAACATTCATCCATTTTTCTCTACAGGATGACAGCATAAGCCCATCAAGTACCATAAAAGCAAAACATAAATTTAGATTTCCAAGTTCATAGAGCATTCTTACATTTGTCCACAAGACGGCAGCACAAGCTATCAACTATAATGGAAGAAAAAATAATTTCACTGGTTCTAAGCTCGTATGACATTCTTTTTTTGTTTGTTTGTTTGTTTTTTCGAGGTAGGGTCTCACTCTGGCCCAGGCTGACCTGGAATTCACTATGTAGTCTCAGGGTGGCCTTGAACTCACGGCGATCCTCCTACCTCTGCCTCCCGAGTGCTGGGATTAAAGGCATGCGCCACCACGCCTGGCTCGTATGGCATTCTTGCATGTGGCCATGCGATAGCAGCAAAGCCCGCCAAATAAGAAAAGTTAAAGATAAATTCAGATTTCTATGTTTATATCCCATTCTTCTTCTTATTTTCCCACATGATTGCAACAGAAGCCTGTCAAAAAGGAGAACCAAAGGTATTTTCTATTGTTCTACCTTTACGAAGCCATGTCTTCACAGAAGGACAGTATGAGCCGATCAAATATGATAGAAACTCAAAAATAGTTTCATATTTCCGTGTCCATAAAACATTCATCCATTTTTTCATCCACAGGATGATAGCATAAGCCCATCAAATACCATAAAAGCAAGCACTTAATTTAGATTTCCAAGTTCATAGAGCTTTCTTACATTTGTCCACAAGATGGTAGCACAAGCTATCAACTATAATGGAAGAAAAAAATAATATCACTGCTTCTAAGTGCATATGGCATTCTTTTATTTAGCCACATGATGGCAGCAAAATTCATCAAATAAGAAAAAGTTAGAGGCTGGGCGTGGTGGCGCATGCCCTTAATCCCAACACTCGGGAGGCAGAGGTAAGAGGATCACCATGAGTTCAAGGCCACCCTGAGACTACAGAAAAAAAGTTAAAGCTAAATTCAGATTTTGAGTTTATTGCTGCTCTATTCACAATAGCTAAGAAATGGAATCAGCCTAAATGCCCCTCTACTGATGAGTGGATAATGAAGATGTGGTACATTTATACAATGAAGTTCTATTCAATGGTAAAGAAAAATGAGATTATGAAATTTGCAGGGAAGTGGATGGACCTGGAAAGGATTATACTTAGTGAGGTAGCCCAGATCCAGAAAGCCAAACGATGCATGTTCTCTCTCATATGTGGATCCTAGCTAGAAATGTTTGGACTTGTATGTGAGTTGAAATAAAACTCAGTAGCAGAGACCAGTATGCTAGAAAGGGAATATAAGGGAGGGAGAGGGGACTTCAGGGAATGGTATTGTATATATGTAAGTAGAAGAACAGATTACTGGGTGGAAAGGCCTAAGTGAGGTCAGGGGAAGAGATTGAGTAAAGGAAAGGTGGGGGAAGGATTAATCAAAATCTAAGAGGGGCCAGGCATGGTGGCGCACACCTTTAATACCAGCACTCAGGAGGCAAAGGTAGAAAGATCGCCATGAGTTCAAGGCTACCCTGAGACTACATATTCCAGCTTAGCCTGAGCTGGAGTGAGACCCTACCTCAATAAACAAACAAAAAAAAATCTAAGAGGGTATAAATAAGTCTTATGGAAACCTACTTTTTTGGACAATTGCCCACCCAGAAGCCATAGATTGTTATTAGAAAATTTTCAGTGCCACAGATGGGATACCTTCCAGTGAGTTGTTGGCCAGGGAGAGGTCCCTGATGTCCCCCAAAACATTACAGGCCATTGGCAAGGCTCTTGATTTCCCACCAGGAATAGTGGTAAGACCCTATTGCTGAAGACTCCACATGCTTGGGCTGCACAGTCACTGAGAAATCCTGCTGGAGCTGAGCTGAAAACCTCCTCCTTGTAGACCAGCTGACAGAAAGCTGGGAAAAGCTATGTTGCATGCAGCCCTATGGGAGAGAGAAGTCATCAGCAGTGATAAAGAGTGGACACTGCAAGCCTTAAGTTTGGCCAGCTAGACCAAATGAGCCAACGAGTGCAATAGTAGCATGTTTGTTATGGAGGAAACAAAACACTCTCTAATTGGACTGTAGGCGCGCTCCACAGGAGGGAATACATGCCTGATACTGAAAACCCAGTCAAAGCCTATGGCAGGGAAGGTCTTGATCCCTAGGAGTGTAACGCCTGCTGTTGTCTGGCTAAATACATATATTATACTCACCAAACCACCCTGTAACCACTTTTCTTAATGTTCATACCCACATATTAATGTTACCGACACTTTTGGTTAGAGAAGCTTCTCTTTTCAAATAGTGGTGACCTTGGGATGACTCAGAAGGCAACATGGTGCTGAGAAGAAGTGACAGAGGAGTGCTCAGCACTGAAACATCTCTAGCACACCTTCCAAGACTCAGGGTCCATAGCAGAAGAGGTGGCAGCCGGGCGTGGTGGTGCACGCCTTTAATCCCAGCACTCGGGAGGCAGAGGTAGGAGGATCGCCGAGAGTTCGAGGCCACCCTGAGACTACATAGTTAATTCCAGGTCAGCCTGAGCCAGAGTGAGACCCTACCTAACCCCCCTCCAAAAAAAAAAAGAAGAGGTGGCAGAAAGAATGTAAGAGCCAAAGGAAGGGTGGGACTGCTTACAATGCACTCTTCCAGACACAGAATGTCCTGGATATCCATGACCTCACAGTGCCTGACACTACCTACACAAGACCATCATAATAGGAGGAAAAGATCATGACATCAAATTGAAAAGAGAGACTGATTGAGAAGGGGAGGGGTTATGATGGAGAGTGGTTGTGTGAATTGTAAAGTGGGGGAGGGAATTCTCATGGTTTATTGTCTATAATTATGGAAGTTGTCAATAAAAAATAAAATAAAGTAACATGAAATCAAAGCTCAGGAGAACCAGAAACATCTGAGTACACTGGATCCTGTTCAAACTCTGTCAATATATTGACAAAACTGGTGATTATCATGAGGCAGGCACAGAAAACATGCTTGTGGTGAAACTGCCTGGCACTTCCAGATATTACCAAAGGAACTACAACAGCCCGCCACCACCACCACCACAATCTGACCACCTGCTAGAGGGACACCTGCTGGGCCAGACAGGTGGGCTCATTTTTTATTTTTTTTTCATTTTTTTTATCATTTTTGATTTTACCTCCTGCCCACAGAACTCCTCTTACAGGAGAACCTCAGCTTTCTGTTAATCCATTAGGAGCTTTCAGAAAGGATGGTTGCACTACCATTGCCTGTAGGAGAGGCGACCTTGGGATGGTGCACTTTACAAAGAACAAACACGGGGCCAACAAACAGCTGCCCCCAAAGCCAGGTACTCCCTCCCTGTGAGCCCGCACCTGCTCAATACTGTGCAGACAGCGTCAGGCACCAGACAATGTACCACTCCAGACTACCACCACGTGAGGTTCTTGGGGACAAGGAGCTCCTGTGCGGGGCGTCTGCATTTCCATCACACAGGACCGTCCTGTGTCTTTTTCATCATTTCCGTGGTCTCCGCTTGCTCCCAGGTGAGCTCGTCCGTGGGCACCGACGTGAAGTTCAGGGTGGGGGCCGCATGCAGCAAAGCGTCGTGGACCTTGCTCAGCGGCCCTGCCCACTCCCCACCAGGGCTCAGCACGCTCCGGGCCAGGCGCCTGCCTCACCCACCACGTGGTGGTAGTGCCCCTCGGGTCGGCCTTGCCACCAGCCGTCACCACACTTCCTTGGCCAGCCGTGGCTCTTCCCTCGCTTGGCCTCCTGGGTGAACTTGACAAGGTCTGAGGTCTTCAAGGACCTGGCCGGGCTACTCGCCATCCGTCCTTGGAGCCAGGGTGCTTCCCAGCTCTCAGCTCCCTGGGTAGCTTGCTGAGGCCCGATGTGTCCTTGACGTTCTTCTCCAAGGAGCCCTTCTTCAGGGTGTTCCTTCCTTCCTTTCTCCCTCCCTCGTTTTGAGAGATCCTCAATCTGGGACTCCCCGGGCTCTGTCTCGGGAAAGGTGGCACCCCAAATCACTAACTAGAAACGGTCTTGATGCAAACAGCAAGAGGATTTTTATTCCAAGCGTGCTGGGGCCTACAGTCGTACGCCACGCAGGGGTAGAGGACTGGAGCCCCCAGTGCGGAACCAGGACAGCTTTTATTGGGTTCAAACAAAGGAGAGGAGAATTCATAACATGATTGGTTAACAGTTAACAAGAATGTACATGTAGTAAGCTCATTGGTCATTTAGTTGCTGAGGCACTTTGAGCAAGCTTATCTATAGTATGAAGGCCACAAGTATGTATAACATTTGCTTGGTTTCTTCTGACTGGCTCATTACAAGGATTATTTTGGGTACTGGGCAGTTTGTGGTTTTTCCAGTAACTGCAAAAGTGCTGTGTCAGCTCTGCCCGGAAATGGAAACTCAGGCCTGTGAATATCCTTAAAGCCTGTCATGGCGTTACTTTAGTTCGGGCTTTTCTTGCTTACATTCTCTATCGTCCTACACCTCCATCTATATACTTTTACATTACAATCTTTGTAACCATTCTGTAACAATTTCTTTTATCAGATGTTTTGATTTTTTTTTTTTTTTTTTTTTTTGTGAGGTAGGGTCTCACTCTGGTCCAGGCTGACCTGGAATTCACTATGTAGTCTCAGGGTGGCCTCAAACTCTTGGCGATCCTCCTACCTCTGCCTCCCGAGTGCTGGGATTAAAGGCGTGCGCCACCACGCCCGGCTTATCAGATGTTTTTTCATCCTTCCAGTTTCTCCCTCCCTCCCTCGTTTCTCCCTTCTATACTTCCATCCTTCCTTTTTTCTTTCTTTCCTTCAGCCTTTCCTCCCTTCCCATCGTTTTTTTCAAGACAAGGTCTTGTTATTGTTATGCCCAGTTCACGGGGCCCCCAGTGACCACCAAGGAAGACCAAACACGTATGCAAACGCAAAGAGCTTTTACTCGGGCTTAAGCTCGGTCTCTTGCCTTCACCAACGCAGTGGATTCTAGCAAGAGCCCAGAAAATCAGAATGGCGGGCTTTTTATTGAGGTTTGAACAAGGGGGAGAGGACTATCACCCACGCAACCACATTATTGGCTAATTTGAACATTAACTGTACTTGGGGGTTCTTGATTGGTCTTAGGATTTTGGCGGGCTAGGTCTAGGGGAATTTCAAACTTAATTGGCTCAGCAAGTGGCAGTTACATTTGAACAGGTTGGCGCGCGTGGTTACATTCATTTGATTGGTTGACATTTACAAAACTCTGAGACAATGGATCTTATTGGGCTATCCAGCCCAGGACCGCAAGAATGTTGAGTCATGCTCACACAGCAAGTTTATGGTTTTTCCCGGTACTGCTTGTTCTTCCCTTTATTCCGGGAACTCGCCCCTGTGGCCTACAGAGTGACTGAGGCCTGTCATGGTGCTACTCTGGCCTGGGTCTTTCATTATGAACCCAATATGGTTTCAATTCATGGTCCTCCTGCTTCAGCCTCTCTAGTGTTGAGTTCACAGGTATGCACCACCATGCCAAGCTCTTTTTTCCCCTTCAATTGTTTGCATATTACCTAGACATCATGTTTTTATGCATTTCAATTTGTTTTATTCATTTGTGTGAGCACACGTGTGTGTGTGTCTAATGATACACCAGGGCCGCTAGCCACTGCAAACGAACTCCAGACCCCTGTGCCACTCACTCTCTGCACCCAGCTAACATGGGTGAACTGGAAATTGAACCCCGGCTCACAGGCTTTCTTTCCAAGCAAGTGCCTTTAACTGCCCAGCCATATTCCCATCCCCATAATTTTTAGTAGTAAGTATTATACAGACTGTTTTAATTATCAATATAGTGATGAATTACTATCAATATATTATCAAGCATTTTGCCCCTTATCCTACATTCATGAAAGACTTTTTTTTTTTTTTTTTTTTTTTTTTTTTAGTTGTTCGAGGTAGGGTCTCAATCTGGCTCAGGCTGACCTGGAATTCACTATTTAGTCTCAGGGTGGCCTTGAACTCATGGCAATCCTCCTACCTCTGCCTCCAAAGTGCTGGGATTAAAGGCGTGCGCCACCACGTCCAGCTCCACAAAAGGCTTTTATATATTGCCACCAGATGGGAGCCTAAGCCCATCAAATAGACTAGAATCAAAAATAATGTTTTGTTAGTCGTGCATTCTTCCAAAATTCCATAAGGTGGCAATATAAGCCTGCCAAATAACAGAAGCACAAAAATAATTTGTCTATATTTGTAAAGCATTTCCTATGCTACCACAAGATGGTATGAAATACAGTAGCAGCAAAAACTGAAATCAGTCCATTTGATATGAAATTGAATGCTGCTTTTATTTTGCTGTTTATTTTCACATATCACCTCTAAAATTGTTGAGTAGATTTGATTCTTTTTGGATGAAATGCTTATATATTCATTGTAAACTTGGTGTGGTAATTTTTTTTTTTTTTTTTTTTTTTTTGGTTTTTCGAGGTAGGGTCTCACTCTGGTCCAGGCTGACCTGGAATTAACTATGTAGTCTCAGGGTGGCCTCGAACTATCAGCGATCCTCCTACCTCTGCCTCCCAAGTGCTGGGATTAAAGGCGTGTGCCACCACCCCCAGCTCTTGGTGTGGTAATTTGAATGTAAAATATTCCCCATAGGCTCTTGTATGTATTTGAATACTTAATCCCACTTGGTTGCATTCTTTGGGAAGGTTGTAAAATGTTTATACCAGGCATGGTGGCACACCAGAACTCGGGAGGCAGAAGTAGGAGGATCGCTGTGAGTTCAAGGCCACCCTGAGACTACATAGTTAATTCCAGGTCGGCCTGGGTCAGAGTGAGACCCTACCTCAAAAAAAAAAAAAAAGGAAAAATACCGTTTAGGAAGTGGAACCTTTCTGGATTACGTGGGGCACTGGGGGCAGGCTTTGAGGAGTTAGGGCTCCGTTCTACCTGTGATTCTTTCACTCCCTCTCTCTCTCTCTCTCTCTGCTTCTTCCCTGCTGACGTGTCAGTGTGAGGATGGCTTTCTGCTCCTGTCATGCTTTGCCCACCATGATAGATTCTACCCTCTGGAACTGTAAACTCACTTAAATCTTGTTCCCCCTAGAAGTTGTGTATGGTCCACCATTTTGTCCCAGAAAGGAGAAAGTAACCGATACATTTCACCTCAAAGGGTATAAAGAAATTGTTTATTCTGGAACCAAATATGAGTGACTACAGCTTGTGAACATGTTCCAACCAATTTCACAGTTACGGTACAAAAAGAATCCATAATCAAGGCACTTTTCAAACTCTCCAAGTTCTGGATCCAGCACAGGACAGGCTAGTAGTCCCCACGGGGTGACTTTGCATGAGGAACTTTCTACCTCTCTGCCTGATGAGGTGAGCTGTGTCATGCAAAGAATCTAGGCTGGCTTCCACTGAAGGAGGCCATCAGGGGCCAATGTATCAGCCTCAGAAATCAAGACTGAATGACAAGGGGCCCTATGGCCCTCTCCAATGCAACAGCATGGAGCTTGTCAGCTGATAGGAAACCATCAAAGGGCACAGCTGCAGCCCCAGGGAACACCATAAGTGTGAATGAGAAGGGGTGCTGGGGGATCCTCTAACCTCTCTCACCTCCGGATCTGGCACATGAAAAGCTTGCACCCCCAAAGCATTGTCATTATCTGCTCAGTAGCACCTGTGGGCAACTCATGTGCTCTGCATGAGAAAAGGCCCTGGGTCCAACACACAGACCAGACTAGCACCCTCTGACGTAGGCCATCCTGGGTCATTGTGTCAGTTCCAAAAGTCATGACAAAATAATAAGGGATGCTATGAACCAATGGAACCAGAATGGGCCATGCCAGCTGATAGGAGGTGATCACAGGGCACAGCAGCCAGCTCCAGTAGCACCACAAGTGTGAATGACAATGAGTGTTATTAATTACCCACCATGGGCCCCACATGGACCTTGTCTGAGGACAGCAGGCCATGACAGGACTCAGAAGCAACCCTGGGAGCATCACATATGAAAGGGAAGGAGTGCTTGGACCATGTGCCTTCAGGACCCTTCAAGCCGACATCTGCCTATACCAGAGCCTGGGGGTGGAGATGGCTCAGAATGCGGAGGAGATATCTGGACCCTCTAACCTCTCTAATGCCTGGATCTGGCATACTTGAGCTTGAGTCTATTGAACAGGAGTTCATTACCTGCACAGTGGCATCAGTGAGCACCCCTTGCTGTGCATGTTGAGGGATGTGCAGCCCCACACACAGTCCAGTTTGCAGGCTCTGATGGAAGCCCTGAGGGGTCAAATGAGTTAGCCCCTGGAGTCGTGACTGAATGACATGAGGCACTATGGACTTTCTGCAATAAGACAGCAGGCCATCACAGTGCACAGCAGCAATCCCAGAGCGCCATGACTGAATGAAGGAACTATGGAGCTTCTGCAATGGGTCCTTCATAGGCCTTGCTTGCTGATGGCAGGCCATCAGAGGGAGCAGTTGTGGCAATCCCAGACCCATTACTACATGAGAAGGGGTGGAGGGGTTCAGACTATTTCCTAGAAATCCTTCATTCTGAGACCCACCCAAATCATGTGGCAGAGGGTGATTCTGAATGAAAAGGGCCCATGGGGACCCTCTATGCACTTGTTTGCACATGAGATCAGCTCCTGCTCCCACTGACAGGTCATTACGTGTACAGTGTCATCTGCAGGCACCCCATATGTTCTGCCTTCTCAGGTGCACAGACTAGGATGTGCTGGCTGCTTGTGGCCATCAGGGGGTCCATGTTTCAGTCCCAGAAGTCATGATTGAATGGCAAGAGTCCATCAATAGGGACCCTGCTTTCTTAGGATCCATGAGAACCAGGCAGGTGCCCACTGACATCAGGCAAATATAGGTCTCCATGGCAGCAACTGGCACCATGTACTCTCTGAATGAAAAGAAGCACTCAGAATCCCCTGCCCTCGAGTCCAGCAGGCATTCACTGATTGATATCAGACCATGGGAGATTCTCCCAGCTGAGATCAAATAGATGGAAATACATGAAGTCTGCAATTTGTTTCTAATTAACCTAGCCAGGAAGAGAAAGAGAGTACAGGAGGTATACGAAGCAGGGAAAGAGGCACAAGGGGATTCATAATCCTGCTATAACAGAATTGAAGACAACAAGGCCTTCTCCCACACATGTACACTAAGGAAAGGTGTGCACCCTCAAGAGATCTGGCATCCTCATCTGATATCAGTTACATTCTGATTTTTTTTTTTTTTGGTTTTTCGAGGTAGGGTCTCACTCTGGTCCAGGCTGACCTGGAATTAGCTATGTAGTCTCAGGGTGGCCTCGAACTCATGGCAATCCTCCTACCTCTTTTGATCCCTGATTTTTGATCCCTGCCCTCATTAGGTGGGCTTTTCTAGAAGATCATTGGAAGAAATATCCTAAAATAGGATCTTTTCCACCATCATTTGTGACAGAAATGGACCTTCTTACCTTACAAATGTGCTACTCACCTGTGGTGGTTTGATTCAGGTGTCCCCCATAAACTCAGGTGTTCTGAATGCTGGGTCCCCAGCTGATGGAGATTTGGGAATTAACGCCTCATGGAGGCAGTGTATCATTGGGGGTGGGCTTATGGGAATTATAGCCTGTGTCCCCTTGCCAGCATTTGGTGCACTCTCCTGTTGCTCTTGTTCACCTGATTTTGGCCAGGGGGTGATGTCCACCCTCTTCTCATGCCGTCGTTTTTCCTGCCATCATTGAGCGTGCCCTTGAGTCTGTAAGGCAAAATAAAACCCCTCCTTTTTTTTCCCCAAAAGATGCTCTTGGTCGGGTGATTTCTGCCAGCAATGTTAACCTGACTGCAACAGTAAAGTGGTACCCAGGAGTGGTGTCATTTGCTGCTGGACACCTGACTGTGTGGCTTTGGCCATTTGGAGCTGATTTTCAAGAGGAATGTGGAAGGATTTGAAACCTTGGCCTAAGAGATGCCTTGCAGTACTGTAAGTACAGCTTATGGACTATTCTGGTCAGAGCTGAAAGACCTGAATGCAGTAAGAACTATGGACCGTGAGGTTTGGATTGTGAGGGTGAGAAAGAGCTTTACTTGGACTGGGCTAGAAGCAGTTTGTGTGAGAGGATGGTGTTATGCCGTGCCCTGAGAAGTTGTGTAGCATTGTATTGTGTAGAAATGGACTGGTGTAAGCAGAGGGATATGGCACAGAAAAAAATGAAATATTTGGGCTGAAACTTCTGCCTGTTCAGCTGCAATTACATGAGAGATTACAGCCTTTGAGATTGGCCCAGCTGACCTGCACTGGGGCAACAGGAAGAATGTAGATTCTTTTGGTTTCCCAGGCTGACCTTGAATTCAGTCTGTAGTCTCAAGGTGGCCTTGAACTCACAGCGATCCACCTAACTCTGCCTCCCAAGTGCTGGGATTAAAGGCATGTGCCACCATGCCCTGATGAATGTAGACTCTTTTGAAGGGGCCTGAATGCTCAAGGAGTGTCCCGTTTTTCAAAGTCTGCTTTATTCCCCCCTAGATTAACAAATTGGCACCCCGCCTGGTATTATGAAGTATAAGAAATGCAGGAAAGAGAGGGTCATTGAATTTGCAACACCGCCTTGTGTTTTGGAAATGGCTGTGGGCAGTGTGAAGCAGGTTTGCTGGATGCCTGCATGGAGACCTGATGGAGCCATGAGGATGGACCGTGGGTTTCAGTGGACACCCAGTGGAGATGTGGGGACCATGAGATGGCGGCTAAGGAAAGCTGCAGCCCCCAGATGAAGTTTGCCAGGACTGTGAGTAGCCTAGCTGGAGGGGTGGAATTGGAACTCCAGAGACTTGTTGCTGGTTAGAATCGTCAGATTTGGAGATTTGTCACTGACTAGAGTTGTTGGACTTAGAGCTACAGAGTTTGATGTTTGCCCTGGTTAAATCTTGTATTGGTTGAATATTTCTTTGCTATGCCCAGAGCCATCTTTTGCAGTACAAATGTATATCCTGTGCCATTATGGGTTTTTTGGGGGATTTTTTTTGGTATTATGGCTCATTTAAATGATCTCAAATTATAGGAATGTTTGGACATCATTAAGATTGATAAAAACTATGGGGACCTTTTAAAATATATTTTTTGGGGGCTGGAGAGATGGCTTAGCAGTTAAAGTGCCTGCCTCCTAAGCCTAAGAACGCTGGTTCCAATCTCCAGGTCCCACGTTTAGCCAGATGCAGAGTGACATGAGGGCACAATGCTGCACTTGCCCACAAGGGGCGCACACATCTGGGTTTCATTCACAGCAGCTGAGAGACTGCTGGCGCGCCCATTCTCTATCTGTCTCCCTCTCCCTCTCTGTCTCTCTGTCTCTCTCCAAAAATAAATAAAATAATAAAAAAATTAAAAAAAATAAAAATATATATATTTTATTTATTTGAGAGAGGGAAAGAGGCAGAGAAAGAAAGAGATGGAGAGAATGGGCACACCAGGGCCTCCACCCACTGCAAGTGAACTCCAGATGCAAGTGCCCCCTTGTGCATTGGGCTTACGTGGGTCCTGGAGAGTTGAACTGGGATCCTTTTGCTTTGCAGGCAAACGCCTTAACCATTAAGCCATCTCTCTAGCCAACTATGGGGACTTTTAAAGATGGACTGAATGCATTGCATATTACATCATGGATGGTTATCAGTTTATGAGGCAGGAGCGGAATGTGGTGGTTTGATTCAGGTGTCCCCCATAAACTTAGGTGTCCTGAATGCTAGGTCCCCAGATGATGGAGGTTTGGGAATCAATGTCTCCTGGAGGCAGTGTATTGTTGAGGGCGGGCTTATGGGTGTTATAGCCCTGTTGTAGTTGTCCATCTGATGTTGGCCAGGAGGTGATGTCCACCCTCTGCTCATGCCATTGTTTTTCCCTGCCATCATGGAGCTTCCCCTCAAGTCTGTAAGCCAAAATAAACCCTGTCCTCCCACAAGCTGCTCTTGGTTGGGTGATTTATGCCAGCAATGCGAACCTGACTGCAACATCACCTCATAAATATTCACGAAGACTTTAAAACACACAAAATGTAGAACCTACTGATATATCCCCACCTTTGAAGCATCCACTGCAGTCTCTCTTTCGAGTGTTTGCTTTGCTTACCTTTGCTGAATGAACTTCTGCTTAAACGGTCTCTGCCTCCTGACTGAATGATTCCCTTTATGAGGCCAAGAAATGAGAGACCCTTGTAATATATTCAGTACCAAAGATAGGATTCTGCAATATCAAGGTCAAGGCCTGTATTTGGTGATGACTTTCTTGGGGGCAGAGTCCTAAGGGTGACACAAGGATCACATGGTAAGCATTAGGAAGGTCGTGTGTGTGTGTGTGTGTGTGTGTGTGTGTGTGTGTCTTGGTCTCATCAATTCTTCTTATAAATTTATCATGATTCCATCATGGGGGCACAACTCCAGTTACTTTAAGTGAATCTCATCTCCTCCAAAAGGACCTGCTTTGAAACTACATGTACAGATTCCTTTACTCATTTACCAAATCCATGACAAGAAGCAGCCTGAGTAAGGCATGGTTGATTTGGGCTTATAGTTCCAGGGGATACATTGCATCATGGCAAGGAGGGCATGGTGGCAGCAGCCTATGGCTGGCTGGTCACGTCACATTCATAGGTGTGAAGCCAAGGGTGAACAAGTAGTGAGGGAGATTCTTTCTAAACTGAGGGCTAACCCCTGGTGACCCACTTCCTCCAGCAAGGCTGCAACTTCTAAAGGTTTCACAACCTTCCCAAAGAACACAACTTGCTAAAGACCACTTGCTGTGTTCAAACACAGCGGGGATTTTTCATAGACAAGCCAAGAGCCATACCGCCATCATGTTCCTGCCTTCTTAACACAACAAACTGGGGATTGAGGAGCTGGAAAGATGGCCTAGCAGTTAAAGCACTTGTGAGAAAAGCCAAAGGACCCAGGATCAATTCCCTAGTGCCTACATAGAGCCACATGCACAAAGTGGCACGTGCATGTTTGTTTGCAGTGGCTAGGCGGCTCTGGCATGCCCATTCTCTCTCTCTCTCTCATCTGCCTCTGCCCCTCTCTCTCTCCTCTCAAATATATATATATATGATGGGCTGGAGAGATGGCTTAGCGGTTAAAGCGTTTGCCTACGAAGCCTAAGGACCCAGGTTCAATTCTCCAGGTCCCATGTAAGCCAGATGCACAAGGTGGCACATGCATCTGGAATTCATTTGCAGTGGCTAGAGGCCCTGGCATGCCCATTCTCTCCCCCCCTCTCTCTCACTCTCTCTGATAAATAAAAAAAATCAAATATATATATATATATATATTTGGTTTTTTGAGGTAGGGTCTCAGTCTAGCTCAGGCTGACCTGGAATTAACTATGTAGTCTCAGGGTGACCTCGAACTCATGGTGATCCTCCTACCTCTGCCTCCCAAGTGCTAGGATTAAAGGCGTGCGCTACCACGCCCGGCTAAAAAAATATTTTTTATTAAGTAAAAACTTTGTATGAACACATCATATGTTGGCACCATCATTTCCCTCCTCCCTGCCCCCACTCCACTAAGGGCTCTCCTTAGTGGGTATTCCTGTAGTCACCAGACAGTTGTAGGCTATGAGTTGTGAGAGCAGCAGTCTGTCATTGTGGGGAGAGTTATGTCTCTGCATATTCCTTCCCATCCTGTCCTTACATTCTTTCTGCCCCCTCTCCCACAAACTTCCCTGAGTCTTGGTGGGTGTGCTTTACTACTTTAGTGTTGTGCTCTCAGCAGCTTCTAGATTTCTGCTTTGGTGCATGTTGAGTATCCTCAGTGTCTGTCTGCATCACCCTGGCCCAGGCTGTCAGGCTCACTGTGGAAGCAGCACTCTTGCTCAGCTCACCAGTTCCTCTGTGGTTTCCCCTGGGCCCTGGCTGCTATGTGAGACCTGGTTCATCTCCTGTAAGGGAGTCAGCTATCTGTTCTTGTTTTGTTGATAGATTATGGTTGTCCTCAGTTCTCACTGCTTTCTGAAAAACAAAAACAGATGCTCCAAAGAAGAGTGAGATCAGATTAGGTTATAGGGTGTAGCAGACAGCTTCAGGTCCGCTGAGATGAACTTCCAGACCAGGCACAGTTATGGAGGAAGGGATATTATTTATTGAAGCTTACAGATCCAGGGGAAGTTCCATAATGGCAGAAGAAGCTGGCCTGCCTTCTCAGGGCCAAGCAAGAGAGAAAAAAGCCCCCAGCCACACAGCACACAGAGCAAAACTACAGCCAAAAGCCACAGGACACTTCAGGAACTCCCGCTAGGCACACTTTGCATACCTTTACAATGGAATCTCAAACCATCACCACACCTTAATGCCCAGTGACTTTGCCTCTAGCAAGGTGATTGCAGATGCAAACTATAAACTAATAAAACACTGAATATATTGGGGGACATATATTCAAACTACCGCATAGGGGATGAGCATTGTTAATTTAGAGAGATTTTGATGAGTGTAGGCTCACTTTTGGATGAAAGCTAGTGGGAGCTTCTCACTGGAGTCCATTATTTTGGTCTCCGTAGGGTTCTGACTTGGTTCCTAGTTCCAGTTACAGGTTTCTTTCCACTGCATGGACCTCATAGCCAAGCAAAGAGCCATCGGTTACCCACCTAGGCAGTATGCCACTATTACACAGGTGTGTACATCTTGTTAGGTTGGTTGTTTTCGTATAGCCATGTTCTCTGCTTGTTCATGATATGTTGGCCATTTTCCCCCAGCAGCTTATGTAGCACTTTTCAGTGTTATATGGGCTAACCATCTGGGAACTGGCTACCTTTCAGATTCAGCTGGATCTCTCATTGTTTTGCATTGCCAGTTTATGGTGTCTTCAACAATAGGGTGTTACCTTTTACCTCAGATGGATAATCAAGTGTGTTGACACAAGGCTGTCTTGTTTTGGGAACCTCATAGGTCTCTCTGATCAACAGCTCAACCTGGATTTCTGGTACTAGGAGTTGCAAGCCAGAGTCAATTTTTATCGTTTTTTATTACGAATATATTTTGTATAGACACATAATGTGTTGGTGCCACCATTTCTCTCCTCCCTGTTCCCATTCTGCTGAGAGCCCTCCTTAGTGAGGTTGCTGGTATCCCCCATGGGGTTGTGGGTTACAAGTTGTGACAGCAGCAATCAATCATTGAAGAGGCAGAACCAAATGTTTTAAGGTTAGGCATCATCCCACCTTCTCCAGGGCCCTTCATACCAGACATTTCCTCCAAGCTTCTATTGAGGGTTATATCTTTTAGTCTATTCTCCAGGAGGAAGGTTTCTATGGTACCAATTCACTTTGTATTTGCTCTTATGTATATTACATACAGACATTTGCCCACCCCACCCCCAACTCTCTGGAGATTGTACCCCAGACCTCACACATGGTTGACAAATTCCATACAGCTGAGCCATACCCTCAAGCCTCATAATTCCTTTTTTAGGGCCTGATTTGGGTATGCATGAGTGTTAACACTGGGCAATAGGCTTTGCAAACAAGCACCTTTAACTGCTGAGAGCCATTTTCTAGCTCAAGGATCTATTTTTTCACAGTTCTTCAAGTGTTTTTATTTCTTTGCAAGCAGAGAGAGATAGAAAGGAGACACACACACACACACACACACAGAGAGAGAGAGAGAGAGAGAGAGAGAGACTGACAAAATGGGCCCAGGGCTTCCAGCCACTGCAAATGAACTCCAGGCACATGCACCACTTTGTGCATTGGGTTGTACATGGGTACTGGGGAATTGAACCCAGGTCCTTCGGCTTTGCTGGCAGGTGCCTTAACTGCTGAGCCATCCCTCCAGCCCCTATTTTTGTAAAATCTGCATTCCATGTCTGAAAGAACAAAGGATATTTATGTTTCTGATTCTGGCTTATTTAAGTTAATATCATCTACAATTGCACCCATCTCATGGAAATGAAATGATTTTGGTGTTTTTACAATATTTATTTTATTTATGAGAAAGAGAGAGAGAGAGAGAGAGAGAGAGAGAGAGAATGGGCATACCAGGGCCTAAAGCCACTGCAAACAAACTCCAGACACATATGCCACCTTGTTTATGTGGGTACTGGGGAACTGAACCTGGGTCTTTAGGCACTGGAGCTTCTTGCCGCTCCAAAGGAACTCCAGATGCACGGGCTATGTTATGTATCTGGCTTCACATAGATACTGGGCAACTGAACCGGGACAATCAGGCTTTACAAGAAAGTGTCGTTAACCACTTAGGCATGTCTCCATCCCAGGAGTTTCTGAAAATATCAAATTCCATTGGTATTCACCAGCATGTTGTAGTCATACATAGAATAGGTATTTTCAAATCCAGGGCCACATGATTTTTTTGAAACAGTCCAGTAAATCTCATTAAGGAAAATTCACTGTCTATATTCAAAAGAATCTTCTGGGGCTGGAGAGATGGCTCAGCAGTTAAAGTGCATGCCTGCAAAGTCTAAGGCCCTGAGTTCAGTTCTCTAGTACCCACATAAAGCCAGATGCCCAAGGAGGCACTTGAGCCTGGAGTTCATTTCAGTGACTAGACGTCCTGGTGTGCCCATTCTTTCTCCCTCTCTGCCTCTTTCTCTCTTTCACTCTTTCTCAAATGAATAAATAAATACAATATATAAAAAGAATATTCTGCATCTACATTACTAAAACTAGGCATAATCTGAAAAGTCTGAGAAATTTCTTGTTTCATTTGGAACCTTGCCATAAATCACAGCTTGTGAAAGCCTGCTACCAAGCTCAGGATGAATACAATGCAGATACTTATGCAGGTGCCCTTAGGCACAAAGAAAAAGCTAGAAGTCCCCAGTTATAGATCCAGAAAAAAAGGATAATGTTGTTGAGCTAACGTTTTCTTTTCTTTTCTTTCTGGTGTTTTCTTTTGTTATCAATGCTAACAGTTCTGTTGTTCTCATGGCAATTCTCCTGCATCAGTCTCCCAGTCACTGGCAGTTCTGGTACGAACCACCACACCTGGTTTCATGCCTCTCTTTCTTAAACCCCCAAGAAGTAGATTCCTCAGATGTCTATATTTTAATAAAAACATGAATAATGTGTCTGAAATGAGGTTCTTCCCAGTGTGTTTTTGTTTTTTACATAAACTGCTAGGCTCAAAGGCTTGATATGGCCATGTGTAACTGAGCAAGGAAACAAACAGAACCACTCACTCTTCATACCTACACAAGTGTGAGGTGGCAGAGATATGCTGCCTTTTAAATTTCTGATTTTTTTATTTCACATCTAAATTTGATACTTTTCTATTTTTCCCTCCAATTATCTTCTCTTACTCCCTTCTCCTCCCACTAGCACCCTTCTTCTTTACATCTTACTTTCATGCCTTTTTTTATTCATTGAGTTAAATTATGGTTGTTGCATGGTCATAGGTGGAAGGTGATGTACCGGGACCAGGCATCTTACCAGTGGCTAACCATCTTATGACCTGAGGGAGAGAAAGGAAATATGGGAACTATTGATAATTGTGAGACTGGTTATGGAGACTACTGGTACCAATGTCTCACCATTTGCATGTTTTGGAAAACTTCACTGGGTAGAGATGTTATTGCTGTCTCCTTCAAAATGAGGCACACGTGCTTCCGCTTCAAGCAGTTCAGCAGGAGTACCCCCACACTCATTTCCCTTTGTGTTAGGCTTATTTAGTATTTACCTCAGCCAATGTTAGGAAGTAACAGATTCCCTGATAACAACTGGCAGGGCAGGAAGATGTTCTATTGAAATTATAATAATGCAATCAGTGAGTTAAAATAAATCAAACCAGACAGAGAGAATAGTAATAGGATTGGTTGACCATATTCTATCACAGACCACATCGCACACAGTCTTGAGCCCTTGGAAATTTTTTATTATATAGCTTAAGGATAGTTTTTTATCCTTATCTGAGCATTTTGCATTTGAAAATATAGGCAAAATATAAATTTATTTTACAGTCTCAGGATGTATCTGGTTGTCTTTGGGGATGGTAAAGAAAATACATACAGTTAACAAAAATAGGAAACACCCTATGCCTGCCAATATCAGGGCAACTCCACTATGTTGAGTATCTGGTCGGAAGGGCAAGTTGAAAGATGGAGGTAAGTCAATACCCTTCATTTTCCTGATAGCATGGTAATTGATTATGACAGTAACTAAGACAGAGATAGTAGCAAGGATGTTCATAAAACCAGGAAGGACAAATGGATTGTCAGTACCATTCTTCTTTATCTTGTTCAAGTTGACTTTTGTAAGTATTAAAATGGTGGTGACTTGTGAGAACATCCCCAAAATGCTAGAGATTATCAGGGCGTATTGACAAACCCAAATATCCCAAGGGACGTGGTGTCTATATGCATGACACTGTTCCACACTGCTGCCATTGATGTCACGTTGGTAAATGCAGACTTCCCACATTCCCACGTAGGCTGCCCTAGGGTAGGACAGCAGTGGGCCTTTCATTTGCCATACACGCCAATCCTTGAAGCCCATGGACAGGCTAGAAATGATCCATGCTGCCATGGACAAAATGAAACCAGGTAATATATGATTACAATCTTTGGTGAGCCAGAACATGGTGGCAGCAAGCTCCGGAACGCTGCAAAATACAAAAACAGGGTGTCATAAAGGTGGGTACCTCTGGCCTGAGACAGTGCTTGCTAGTGAAGCAATAGCAAGAGGGGAGGGTGTGTTTCAAAAAGTAGGCCTTTGACCTGGCAAATTGCTGCTAGAGGTACACCTTGAGCAAACTCAGAGAAGGACCTAGGTCAATAAATGCTGAAGGTGATAAAAGTTAGCCATGGATAATTTGTTATAAGAATGATTTCATGACCATTCATAATACTGGAAAGTGGGAAGCTACTTCTAGTCTGATAATTGTTTCAATGATTTATGCTCCTCTCTACCATGGGACTGTATGCCTGCATGAAAGAAACATACAGAAATACACATGGTTTGAGAGTTTGTTACTTCCCACTTTTCATTTAGCATGATTTTATTGAGACAGGACCTCACTCTGCAGCTCAGTCTGATCTCGAACACAGTACGTACCCTGGCTGGCTATGGCTCATGTAAATCTTTTTGTATTTTCATCTCCTAGGTGGGGAAGCCACCAAGTCTCTAAGCATGAGCCATGCTTAGATATGGACGTTCTCTGAGGTTGTAGTATTTGTGGCAAGTTTGTCCTATTTAGTGCTGCATAATGTGTTCGAGTTATGACAATAGCACCTGTACCTATTATGAACAAGGCCATGTGAATCAACAGCATGCATCAAACTTTGTGTTGAGGCTCATTCTCATTCTCTTGAGTGAATGTTTGGGAGTATAATTAGACTTCAGTAGTTGTCTGATTCCTTCTATAGAAATTATTAAACTCTTGCCTGAAGTTGTTGCACCATTTTTGCACTCCTGAAGGGTTCCAAATTCTTAACATCCTTTGCTATTTTTAGCTTTTGTAAATATAAGGTGCTCAGATGGCCACTAAGTACCCCGTGGTTGTGTCAAAAACACAATTCTCAGGCTGGAGATCTGGCTTAGGGGTTAAGGCGCCTGTCTCCTGAGCCTAAGAACTCCCATTTGATTCTCCAGGACCCACCTTTAGCCAGACGCAAAAGTGATGCAAGGGTGCAATGCTGCATTTGCCCATGAGGGGGCACACATGCCTAGACTTTGTTCACAGCAGTTGAGAGGCTGCTGGCGCGCCCATTCTCTATCTGTCTCTCTCTCTCTGACTCTCTCTCCAAAAAAAAAAAAAAATCACAATTCTCAAATTTCAGACTTTCACCTAATTCAAAGTGTAGACATGTACCATGGCATCAGGGATTGTGTTCTCTTTTTCTTGGAAAGAGAGTCTTGCTGTCTAGCCAATATTTGTTTGGGAGTCCCTATGTCACCCCAAGTGGCCTGAAATTGATAATCCTCCTGCGTCAGCCACATTGTCATAGAATCACAGGCATGAGGCACACTGCCCAGCATTTTTTGGTCCTTTAGATTCCAGTCCTTTTGCTTATGATTATATGTAAGAAAAGTAAGATATTAAAAGCATATTAAATATAACCAGCATGGTATAAAATAGTGTACTTGAAAGAATCATGGATGTGAATTGCACTGTAAAGCTATATGTGAGTGTTAAAAATTTCTGCTGGACTAAGAGAGTATGAGCTTCTCTTTCTGAGCTATTGATCTTGTGAAGCATCAAACACAGGTAAACAAGGTCTATGAATTCAGCTCAATGAATTCCTCAATCATAGAGGAAGTTACAGACAGCCACCATGCTTTAAAAATCTGTAATATCACCACCATTTCTTTGCTCTGCTTTAAAATGCTATCAACTCAGTATCACCTCACATGTTGTATAATTTTGCCTATTTCCTTGGGATGGGAATCATGCAGAAGGTAGTCCTGTGTGGCTGGCTTCTTTCACTCACCATTGTGTGTAGGACACTCAGCTTATTTCATTTCTTTTCTTTCCTTTTCCTCTTTTAATTTTGTCTTGCTGGGGGTGGGAACACAGGGCTTTAAGCAAGCTAAGTGTGTGCACTACTCTTTACTACATTCCAGCCCCATCTTATGGTCTCCAATATTGCCTAGCTTCAGTCTTTGTAGATAGTTCTACCCCAATCATGGTTTTGTATAATAAGAACACAATAAAAAGACTTCCTTATAAAGATGTCAAGGGGCAGGGCAAGACAATTCAAGCATGAATATTTGAAACAGCCTAAGACCACCTGAGTTCAATTCACCAGCTGTCATGTAAAACACTGGGCATGGTTATGCATGTCTGTAATCCCAGTCCTGTGATGTGAGGAGACTGGAGAAACCAGAACTTGAAAGTAATATGCAGGAAGATGGTGGAATTCAAGGCCACCCTGGTCTAGGTAGCAAATTACGAGCAAGCCAAGGGCACACTGTGAGATCTTCCCTTAAGAAGCCAGCATACCAGTAACAATAAACAAATAATAAATACATACATAATAAATAGTAAAAATAACTGATTTTGATAGATAAATACAATTTAATAGTTGGTATACATTACCTTGGTGAGATCTGTTTACTGGAATATTCACCACATGTTAAAACAGAAGACAATGTAGGAACGCTGGCAGATGTTCCAAAGAAAGTTAACCTAAATTGTAAAGAAAATTATAAGTACATACCTGAGTTTCATTTTCATTTGTATTTATATCAACATATACGTATTTGCCTATCATAAAATGAGCTAGCTGGGCATGGTGGCGCATGCCTTTAATCCCAGCACTCGGGAGGCAGAGGTAGGAGGATCGCCGAGAGTTCGAGGCCACCCTGAGACTACATAGTTAATTCCAGGTCAGCCTGGACCAGAGTGAGACCCTACCTTGCGAAAACCAAAAAAAAAAAAAAAAAAAAAAAAAAGAATATCATGAATTGCAGCAGGTGGGAGAGACTACTCACTTCATGGTAGACTAGATGCAGAGAAAGGGCGAGGACCATGAATGATGTCAAACCTTCTGAGACCAACTTACATCTGCCCCATCACCCAAAATATCCAGAATGGTCCCAAAGCAACTATAAGCTCAGTAACAAGGGTTTAATATGTGAGCATTTAGTAGGGGCAGGTCATATTAGAACTGTAACACCTTGGCCAGGCGTGGTGGCGCACGCCTTTAATCCCAGCACTCGGGAGGCAGAGGTAGGAGGATCTCCATGAGTTCAAGGCCACCCTGAGACTACATAATTAATTCCAGGTCAGCCTGGGCCAGGGCCAGGACCAGGGCCAGAGTGAGACCCTACCTTGAAAAACCAAAAAAAAAAAAAAAAAAAAAAAAAACAAAAAACTGTAACACCTTGGTAAATGAGGGCCCTCTAAGGAGTATGGGATATTCTGACATGGATGACCCTGGTGTATATTAGACTAAGTGAAATGAATCAGTCAGAAAAGACTTAAAAGTGTGAGTCTACAAAGGAGGTCCCTGGTGGAGTCAAAACCACTGATAGAGAAAGCAGAATGATCACTGTTAGGGACTAGGCAATGAGAAACGGGAGGAAGAGTTTAATTAAGACAGGACTCCAGTTGGGGAAGTTGGGCCACAGTGAGGGCACACAACACTGAATATACTTAGTGCTGTGAAACGGCACATTTGGAAATGGTCAAAATGACTCACTTCGACAGGGACAGTTGACCACAACAAACAGAGTATCAACAGAGAAGAATGGAGACTCTACTAACCAACGATGCTGTCTTGAATTGAACCAGGACAAGTAACACTGCAGAACGATCAGCTCCTTGATCCAGCGAGGCCGACGAGAGCACAGCTACTCTCAGGTCCACTTCGTGGCTCCTTGCTGGCTTCTCAGGCAGCTCTGAGCTCTTGCTCACAATGCTGGCCTTCTTTTATAGCCCTCAGAGTTCCATTGCATCATCAAATTCCACCCTTCAGTGACGTCACCTTGCAAGTCCTCAACAGTTAGTGTTTGAGTAACCTAGCACCATTTGGAGGATAACAATAGCACTGCCTTCATTTTTTTTTTTGTCATGGACCTTTTTTGTCAGCCTTTAGGTGATATGGGTGACAAGCCCATGGACAAATAACCTAATAAATTCACACCTAACTGCCGTCCCTTTCTTCATGCTTCTCAGACACTGTTTCCAAGTCATGACATTAGAGGCAGTGACTCTTTAGAAGAGACACTAGCTATGGGTAAATACAGGTGCTAGTAATGGCTATCAATGCACCAGGAAAGATACCAGTTAATCCATCACAGCTGGGTACAAAGACCCACGTGTAAAGTACACTCAATGAGATTTTTTTTTAATATTTATTTATTTATTTATTTGAGAGAGAGAGAGAGAGAAATACAGAAATAGGCAGGTAGAGAGAGAGAAAGAATGGGCGTGCCAGGGCCTCCAGCCACTGCAAACAAACTCCAGATGTGTGCGCCCCCTTGTGCATCTGGCTTATGTGGGACCTGGAGAATCAAGCCTCGAACCGGGGTCCTCAGGCTTCCCAGGCAAGTGTTTGACCACTAAGCCATTTCTCCAGCCCCCACTCAATGAGATTTTAACAAGGAGGAATAAAGCAAACTCCTCAACACACATTTAGAAAATGCATTCAGTGAAACGTTTTCGGTCCCTACAAATTGTCAATAGTCAGATCATCTAAATAGAAAATTAGAGCAACTATGCACCTAAAACCTACTGCCAGCCAAATGGACTTAATAGATATCAATTGAACATTCCCTCCAAACTCTACAGCATACACATTATTTTCAAAAACTCATGGAACCTTCTTTAAAATAGATCATATATTAGGGCCTACACTGTGGGCTGAGCATGCGTGGGCCACCGGAAATTGCTCTGTTCCCAGAGCCAGGCGTGTGTCCCTGGCCGCCATTTTTGATGAGGGCAGTGCCGGTTGTTTGCGGTCCTCACCGTAGGTGGCTCTCACTCCCCTCCTTCCTTCGTGGAGCCCCACTCTGTGCTCTCTTGGAGGTGAATAAAAGCGGCACAGGGCCTGATAGTTGTAAAAAGGTTAGCAATGAGGATGCGTTGCCAGCAAGAAAAATGGAGATTGCAGCGACAGGCTGTTACCGGACGTTCTGAGAATTTGCTCGTGAAAGACTATTTAAGGCGTGCCGCTAGGCGTTATTGTTGGTCCCGACCCCTACTCTGAACTGCACTTCTGCAAGACTTTTCTAGCGTTTTTGTTAAAGAGACTTTCCCAGTTACTTCTTCCGAATCTGTTCTATCCAGATTCACAATATTCCTTACTTCCTTTCTTCTTTTTCTGTTTAGCACTTGCCACTATGTTTTCATGCTTATAGGACCATAGAGCACTTTGTACAGAAAGGAATCTGAAGTGCATAAAGTAGTAATGCACACATTACTTATCAATGGCTAAAAGCCAGACGTGGTGGCGCATGCCTTTAATCCCAGCACTTGGGAGGCAGAGTTCGGGGTGAGTTCAAGGCCAGCTCTGTAGTTCCCTACAAGAGTTCCAGGTCAGCCAAGGCTAGAGTGAGACCCTGCCCCGAAAAACCAAAATACATATATTAGGAAATAAAGCAATTCTCCACAAATTAAATAAAAGTGACATAACTATATTATATTTGACAGAAATGCAATAAAGGTAGAAAAAAAAAAAAAAAACCTGTAGACAATACAGAAACTCCCGGAGATTGAACAACATACTATTTAATGCATGGGTCTTTGAAGAAATCAAGAAGGAAAACCAAAAGTTCAGAGGACTAAATAAGAATGAAAACACAGAGTCCCAAAACTTATGAGACATGATGAAGGAAATCCCAAGAAGGAAATTTATAGCTCTGAATGCCTATATTATAAAAATACAGGGATCTCAAATAAATAACTGAGTAACCATCCGAAAGTTCTGGAAAAACAAGAACAATCCAAACCCAAAAGTATGAGCTAGAAAGAAATAAGCAAGATCATGGCAGAAATCAGTGCATTACAACTGAAGAAAACAATTTTTTAAATTTTTATTTATTTATTTGAGACAGAGAAAGGGAAAGAGAGAGAAAGAGGGGGGGAGAGTGAGAATGGGCATGCCAGGGCCTCTAGCCACTGCAAACGATCTCCAGACATGTGCACCCCTTGTACAACTGGCTTACATGGGACCTGGAGAATTGAACTGGGGTTCTTAGGCTTCTCAGGCAAATGCCTTAACCACTAAGCTATCTCTCCAGCCCCAAGAAAACAATTTTTTAAATGATGAATTGAAGAGCTGTTTCTTAGAAAAAATAAACATTGACAGCCTCCTTGCCAAATTGCTCAAAACACAAAGATAGGAAACTATAATCTACAAGATTAGAGATGAAAAAGACGTTACACCAGATACCGATAACATTGGTAGAATAATGACATATTTCAAAAGCCTATATTCCAAAAAGTTGGATAATCTGGGAGAAATGGATAAATTTTTTTAGTCGTATGACCTACCAAAGCTAAACTTTTATGAGATAAATTAAGAAAAAACAAGTTTTATTTACCAAATGTTGTGGCGCACGCCTTTAATCCCAGCATTTGGGAGACAGAGGTAGCAGGAGCTCTGCGAGTTCAAAGCCAGCCTGGGACTACAGACTGAGTTCCAGGTTATCCTGGGCTAGAGTGAGACCCTATCTTTGGGGGGGGGGAACAGAGATAAATTATCTGAACAGAACTATAACATCTAATAAGATTCAAAGTAATTAAAAGCCCCCCAACTAAAAAAGTGCAGTTCCAGATATATTCATTGTCAAATTCTACCAAAATTTATTGAAGAACTAAAACCACTTCAGCTCCCGTTATTTCTAAAATTTGAAAAGGAGGGAATTCTCTCTAACTCTTTTTAGGTATCCAGCATTGCACTAAAGCCTAAAGCAGACAGACACATGAATCAAGTAGGTTTCATCCCAGGGATGTAGGGATGGTAGAAACTGGTAAGTGAAATATACATCACATAAATACACCTAATGGCAGAAATCACATGCTCATTAGATAGTCACATACTCATATTCAATAGATGCAGAAAAGGCCCCAGTGTAAGTCCTGAAACTGTGAAATGACTGGAAGAAAAAGTAGGAAGGATATTCTATGATCTAGGCACAGGGAAAGGCTATAAGGCCCCAGTTGCCCAGTGAATAAGAGAAACACTCAACCAACTATTGAGATCTCATTAAACAAAAAGGTTAAGGTGTCCTAAGCAAACTGTCAACAAAGTCAAAGACAACCTACAGAATGGGTGAAAATCTTTGCCAGCAATACATCAGACAGAGGGTTAATATCTAGAATACACAAAGAACTCAGTGAACTAAGCCATAAAAGCATCAACCATGATGTAAGGAACTGAACAGAAAGTTCTGAAAGAAAGAAGTACGAGTGGCCATTAAACATCTAAAGAGATGGTCAGTATCTCTAGCTACCAGGAAAAGGGAAATCAAAACTACTTTGTGGTTCACCCTGTGGTCAGAATGGCTATCATCAAAAAATCAAGACAGAGCCGGGCGTGGTGGCACATGCCTTTAATCCCAGCACTCGGGAGGCAGAGGTAGGAGGATCGTTGAGAGTTCGAGGCCACCCTGAGACTACATAGTTAATTCCAGGTCAGCCTGGGCCAGAGTGAGACCCTACCTTGAAAAACCAAAACAAAACAAAACAAAACAAAAATCGAGACAGCAGTTGCTGGCGAGGGTGTAGGGAACGAAGGTTCCTTATCTAATCTTGGTGAACACTTGTACAGCCACTGTGGAAATCAGTATGGAGGTCCTCAGGTCCTCAACATTCTAAAAATACATTTACCATTTGACCCAGTATATCACTCCCAAGATTATGCCCTAAAGACTCAACCATTTCCTATCAAATCGCTTGCTCAGCCATGTTTGTTGCCGCTCTACTCATAGTGGCTTGCAAATGGAATCAGTGCAGATGCTCATATAATGAAAAATGGATAGTGAAGATGTGGTATTTATATACACTGGGTTTTGTAGCAGACAGTTTCAGGTTCGCTGAGATGAACTTCCAGACCAGGCACAGTTATGGAGGAAGGGATATTATTTATTGAAGCTTACAGATCCAGGGGAAGTTCCATAATGGCAGGAGAAGCAGCCTGCTCCCACAGGACCAGGCAAGAGAGAGAAAAGCCAACCAGGCACACAGCACATAGAGCAAAACTACAGCCCAAAGGCACAGCACACTTCAGGAACTCCAACTAGGCACACTTTGCATATTTTTACAATGAAATCTCAAACCCACCACCACACCTTAAGAACCACTCAGTGACATTGCCTCCAGCAAGGTGGCTGCAGATGCAAACTATAAACTAATAAAACACTGAATATATTGGGGGCCATATATTCAAACTACCACACTGGGATTCTACTCAGCTAGAAGGAAAAATGAATTCATGAAATTATCAGGAACACTGATGGACATGTAAAAAAATCATATGAGGTCACACACACAGACTTGGAAAGACAAATGTTACATGTTATCTGTCATACATGACTCCTAACATGTACTAATTTCATTTATCTGTAAGTTGTACTAAGCATCAGCAGTACCGATAAGGAAGCTAGAATGAGGCTTGGAAGCAAGCAAGCAGGGAAGGACCAGAGGAGAGGTACTAGATAGGCAAGTGGGTAATAGGGTCTTGGGGGTTGGGATAAAGGAGTGAGAGGAGGGGGGAGATACACAAACTAATGATGGTAGGAATTGGTACTCTAGAGTTTCTTCTTGGTTAGTTAATTAAAATATATAACTCTGAGAGAGAAAGAGAGAACTCTTCACTGTTGCTGGTAAAAGCCAGCGGCAGAATTGAGTTGTCTCCCATAGTGAGCTGTTGGTTAGGGAGGACAAAGAGGTTCCCAAACAAAGCAAACAATTGACAAAGCACCATTAGAAAATGATAAGACTCTGTTACTGAAGGCACCACATGGCTGTGGTTGTGGTACATTGAGAAGTCAGGCTGAAATTGAGATGGAAGCCATTTCCCTGCTGGCTTGCTCCATAGTGCTAGAAGCACTATGTGAGTTGCTGGGGGATATACATCACCAACATTGTGAACGCAAGCAGTGGATCCTACAAGCTACAAAATCATCAATCCAGGCAAGATGTACACACCAGGGCAATAGTACCACACATGCAATGGGGTACACAACTGCTTCCTGATTGGGCATCAGGCCCGTTGATTGGGAGGAAATTCATACCTGGGACTGAGATCCAAGTCATAAGCCCACAACTTGAAAGGCCATAGACCCTAAAGGGAAGCTTCTACTTTTTTTTTTTTTTTTTTGTTTTTTGAGGTAGGGTCTCACTCTGGTCTAGGCTGACCTGGAATTAATTATGTAGTCTCAGGGTGGCCTTGAACTCTTGGTGATCCTCTTACCTCTGCCTCCAGAGTGCTGGGATTAGAGGTGTGTGCCACCACACCTGGCTGAAGCTTCTACTTTTATTTGGCTCAAAGGAAATATTATGACAGAAGTCTTCTAAATGTCTATTTATATCCCCTTTGATCCTTGCTGCTTTCAATCTTGGCAATCTTTTTTTTTAAAATTATTTTTATTATTATTATTTTTTTTTGAGAAACAGAGAGAGAGAGACAGACAGAGAGGGAGATAGAGAATGGGCACACCAGCAGCCTCTCAGCTGCTGTGAACGAAATCCAGATGTGTGTGCCCCCTAGTGGTCAAGTGCGGCATTGCGCCCTTGCATTACTGCATCTGGCTAAACGTGGGACCTGGAGATTGGAACCGCTGGAGATTGGAACCAGCGTTCTTAGGCTTAGCAGGCAGATGCCTTAACCGCTAAGCCATCTCTCCAGTCTGGCAATCTTCTTTTTAAAGATTATATTTATTTATTTTTATTAGAGACAGAGAGTGAGAGAGAATGGACATGCCAGGGCCTCTAGCCACTGCAAATGAACTCGACACATGAGCCCCCTTATGCATCTGGCTTACGTGGGACCTGGAGAATCAAACCGGGGTCCTTGGGCTTCACAGGCATGTGCCTTAACCACTAAGCCATCTCTCCAGCCTGAGAAGAATCTTCTTTTTTTATATATGGTAGTGAATACCTGGTGGAGCCAAGACCCACCAGTAACACAAGAAAAGAAGGCCCAACACAAAATGAGTCATTTTTATCACATCCTCCAGGGCCCAGGAGATACTGCATAGGAGGGGGCATTCAAGATGAATGTGTTCTCACTGTTAACCTGAGAAGCTCCTCCAGGTAGATGGCATCAGACACTGAGCAGACACAATACTCATGAAAGCAGAAAATCAGAGGCTGCTAAGAGCTCAACCCTAAGGAGACTTATAACATGGCCTACAAGGCTCATGGAACATTTTGAAATGTGGAGCAGAAAGAATGTAAGAGCCACAGGGTGTGAAGGTGTATTCTGAGAGTTGCCCACACACAGACTGACTTATGCCCTCAGGACCCTACAAAGATGACTGATAACTCCGCTGAAGAGGAGCCTCTTTGGAATGGGGGTGAGGAAGAAGGGATATAAGAGTACAACCCAATGGCAATGTAATCAACTTGCAATTAAAAAAAAATAGCTGGGCATGGTGGCACATTCCTTTAATCCCAGCACTCCAGAAGCAGGGTTTATTTCCGGTTTACCAAGTCCAGGAGAAGTTCCACCATGACAGAAGAAGATGGTTCACTCCAGCATGTATCACAGCAGAGAGGGTGGGGGTCAACATCAGTAAACACACCACCAGAGCTTAAATTGCTCTTAACACACCTAGTAGGGCTGAACACCGATCCACTCCCAGTGACACATGCTCTGTAGCAGGGATCTGCCTTCTAGAGTCTCAAGTTGCAAGCTCAATTTTAATAAAACACCTGAATCTAACTATAAAGTTAAACTATCACACTAATGTAGTGTGACTTTGACATTGTGACATGATGTTGTCATCTACAAATGTATTGAACTACATTTATGGCTATCCTGGGCTACATGTGGCCGGTGACCTCAGAAGTCACCTAGTCAAATGGCAGGGTCACAAAAAAGAAGTCTGAATGCCAGAACTAATGCTTAGAGAAATGTCACTTACCCAGTAGGAACCTATATGAAAAGCGCATATATATATTATTAGGTCACTGAAATTTGGAGGTTCTGTGCTAATGAATGGTTTTACTTTAACTGGTAAAGATTAATGCTGTACTTTTTTGTTTTTATGATATGTGTGTATGTGTTTGTGTGCTTGTTCATGTGTGTGTGCATTCATGTGGAGGCCAGAGGAAAACCTCAGGTGTCATCCTCAGGAATTCTATCTACTTTTTAAAATTTTTATTTTTAAAAAACATTTTTATTTATTTGAGAAAAAGAAAGAGGCAGAGAGAGAGAGAGAGAGAGAGAGAGAGAGAGAGAAAGAGAGAGAGAAAGAGAGAGAATGGGTGCACCAGGGCCTCTAGCCACTGCAGACTCCAGAGTCATGCACCACCTCTATTTTTTTTAAGATTTATTTTTTAAATTTTTAAATTATTTTATTTATTTTTGGAGAGAGACACAGAGAGAGACAGAGAGGGAGGCAGATAGAGATGGGCGCGCCAGCAGTCTCTCAGCTGCTGTGAATGAAATCCAGATGTGTGCGCCCCCTTGTGGTCAAGTGCGGCATTGCGCCCTTGCATCACTTTGCATCTGGCTAAACATGGGACCTGGAGATTGGAACCGGGTTCTTAGGCTTAGCAGGCAGGTGCCTTAACCGCTAAGCCATCTCTCCAGCCCTTAAAGATTTATTTTTGAGCTGGGCATGGTGGCGCACGCCTTTAATCCCAGCACTTGGGAGGCAGAGGTAGGAGGATCACTGTGAGTTTGAGGTCACCCTGAGACTACACAGTGAATCCAGGTCAGCCTGAGCTAGGGTGAGACCCTACCTCGAAAAACCTGTAAGCTTGCTGGCCTGAGCTCACTCTTCCTCAGTGTATACATAAAACCAGATGCAAAGTGGCACATGTATCTATAATCCTAACATGATAATGGCAATGAGAGAGCTCCAAGAAATATAAGGCAAGACACTGAGTCTGTTCAGGAAGCAGGTTTTATTCAAACTTCAGCCTGATTCAGAGGACTCAAGTCCAAATTCTGAACCTTGAATTGAAGCTCTTTCAATGTTATACTTTGAGTTGTGAATTTCAGCAAATAGAACATATTGATTAGTCCCCAAACCAGACAGTTTATAGGTTTCTTTCTTTCTTTCTGTTTTCAAGGTAGGGTCTTGCTCTAGCCCAAGCTGATATGGAATTCACTATGTGGTCTCAGGCTGGCCTCAAACTCACAACCATCCACCTACCTCCACCTCCCAAGTGCTGGAATTAAAGGCATGTGCCACCACACCCTGCTAAGAAATTGGTTTCTTTTGGAAAGGAGAAAAAATTTAAAAAGTAGCTGTCTGAGACAAAAAGAGGAAGGCTCTATTAAAGGGGTGGGGAAGTACTATAAGGTGGGTGGCTATAGCTAACCACAAGCCTGTCAGTAGACTTTTGCTAGTAGAAGTACATAGAGAGAAGATAAAAATCTTTGTTTAAAAATCTTTGATTTTGTTAATTTTTTTTTTTTTTTTCCTTTTCACTATGTCTTATATCAAGACATGGAGCCAGGGGAATTTGGAAGCTTGTAAGCAGCAGCAGCCAGACAGACCCTGTCTCAAAAGAAGGTGGAACAACACTCTGAGGTTATCCTGTGACCTCTACATGTGTACCATCACACACACACACACACACACACACACACACACACACCATACACACAAATAATGAAAATAGAAAAATTGGGTTTTTTCCCAGTTTAAGTCAGGATTCTATAAAGAAACAGAAATCATATATGTATGGATATACACGAGTTTATTAGATTTACTTCCAAAATTAGAGGCTAGATAATCCAAACACTGCTCATCTGTACCTGAAAAGGCAGAAAACCTGGTAGTTGCTCAGTCCAAGAAACTAAAAGCCTCAGAACAAGGAGGACCAGTGATACATTCCCAATCTGAGGTTGAAGGCCTGGGGTTCCCCGGAGAATCACTGGTATGAATCTGTGTTGGAAGGCTGATGAAGTTGGAGTCTAATGTCCACAGGCAATGGTAGAATCAATACACACACTTTTTGAGGGCGAATAAACCTTGCACACTATTTAGGCCTCCATCTTATTTGTATGTTGTGTAGTAATTTCCTCAGAATTGAAACATTTCCTCCTGGAGGCAAGCTCCTAAGACTAAGATTTGGTAGACTCATCAACACTCAGGAGGTTCGGTGGTGGCTCACACCTTTAATAGGAGGACCTCAGTGAGTTCAAGGTCAACCCTGGCTACAGAGTGAGTTCCAGGTTAGCCTGGAATAGAGGAAGACTCTGCCTCAAGAAAATGAAACACAAGACTTAGGAGGTTCTGAAGCTCCTTAAGGCTCAGTAAATAAATAAAGCTGAGGACTGCTCAAATCTCCGAAAGTTTCAGAAATTATAAGACCCTCCCCAAGGTCATTGAAGCAGTAAACAACTGCTGGGATCAGACTGACCTGCTGAGCTCTGTTGATGTAATTTCCCCGATCCTCACCCAGGATGAGGTGAGGCTTTGGGGTGATACAGCTATCATATGTGTCCTTATTTGGGGTAAGTAGATGTGTTCTTGTATGTTCTCAAGGAAGACATCTCATCCAGCAGATGTTCAAACTCACATCCAGGGCAGGCCTTTCCTCATCCATTTGTCCCACATGTCAATTGTCTCTGGAAACACCACTGTAGATGCACCCAGAAGTGTATTTTACTAACTTCCTGGGTATATTTCAATATAGTCAGATTGAAAATTGAGAGTAATCATGACAAAGGATTTAAAAACTACCTTCAGGAGCCCTGTTAGCACAGTAGATAGCTTGTTTGTCTTATAAAACTACCCTGAAGTTCATTAAGCCTCTATGTGCAGGAAATACAAATGACAGGGCAGTGCTTCTTAAACTTCATGGGGGGCTGGACAGATTGCTTAGTGGTTAAGGCATTTGCCTGCAAAGCCCAAGGACCCAGGTTCAATTCCCCAGTACCCACATAAAGCCAGAGGCACAAAGTGGCACATGCATGTGGAGTTCATTTGCGATGGCCATTCTCATTCTCTTATTCTCTCATTCATATTTTCTCTCTCTTCCTTCTCTCTTTCTGTGTCAGAATCACTTGACTCAGTTGATGAACCCTACCCCCAGAGTTTCTGATTCAGTAGCTTTACATTCATTCAGTGTGTGTATGTATATGTGGGTGCATGTTTATGTGAGCAGGTGCATTTTATGTAGCTACATATGCACAGAAGACAAGTTTTGGGTGTCATTCATCTCAGGCACTGTCCACTTAAATTTTTTTTTTCTACAGATAAGGTCTCATTTTAGCCCAAGCTGGCCTGAAATTCACTCTGTAGTCCCAGTCTGGCCTCGAACTCTCAGGGATTCTCCTACCTCTGCCTTCTGAGTGCTGGGATTAAAGGCTTGCTCCACCATGCCCAGCATCTGTCCACTTTTTTTTAGAGACTACTTTTTTTTTTTAAAGATAGGATCTCATCATTGTAGAACTCATCAATTAGGCCAGATTGACTGAGCCCTAGGGATCTTCCTGTCTGTGGCTCCCCAGTTCTGGGATTACAAACCAAGCCAGGTGATGAGAGGCTAAGGAAGTTAAGCATCAGCCAGATAAAGAAATGCCTCACATACTATGCTGCAAAACAAGAGGTGAAGCTGCAAAACAAGACCTTGTTGAAGGCATTCTGTAGCAATTGGCTCCAAATTGAAACATTCCCTTTTGGAGGGAAGAAGGAAGCCCAGGAGACTAGAGGTAAACAAGTATGAGACAGCAGAAACTTACAAGGTCACAAGAACCCCCTCCCCAAGGTCATAGGCTAGTGGGGTTGTGAAGAGACTGACCAATAGAGAGCTTGCAAGATCTGCAGTATGCTGCAGAGATGCAGCTTCTGGGGGTTATCACCAATGTGGAGGTATGCTCTTTCTTGATGAGCTACCTTTGAGTTAGCTCCTTGTAAGGGTCTGAAAATCACTGAAGAAAGACCCCAGAGTCAAATAGTATGTAAAAAGCCTGGAGCGTTTATTCTGCAGAATCAGCCAACATGCTGGGGTCAACCATTTGTACAAAATGGCGACCCCAGGAGGAGCTCGCAGGCTCCTTTTAAGCACAGCTAAAGGAATTTTGGTGGGCTTTTAGTCTTTTAACATGATTGGCTAATTTGAACAGTAACTGTATTTGTTTTTTTTTTTGTTGTTGTTGTTTTTGATTGGTCTTAAGGTTTTGGCAGCCAGGTCTAGGGGAATTCTGGGCAGGTGAGGTAACCTCCTAACGTGATTGGCTAAGCAAGCAGCAGTGGCATTTGTACATCTTTGATTGGTTGGGGCAAAAGGGACATGTCTGGGCATGTTTGGACATGTCTCCAGGAATTGACTCAGGTCCCAGAGCTTGCCCCTCTGAAAAATTGAAACTTCGGCCTAGTCAGAGTGGTGCCTTACTGAAGCCTGTCATGGTGTCAGTTTGGTCCCTTCACTCCTTACCTGTGCTCTGTAAACAACCTAAGTAAACCCCAGTAAACTCACTGGTTCACCCAAATTGGATTTTGGTCTGTCATTTGTGTCCTATCTGAGGTGAATAGACATGTATTCATGTCTCTGAAGGGAACACAGAAAATATGGTTTATACAGAGCTTAAGAAGAGCTGGAAAGGTTTGTAGAAGCCATTATTCAAAACAAAGTTCTCATAAGAATAGGGTCACATAAGAGAATAAGACGTAGCAAGGCTCTCATTGTTCTGTTTATAAATTGGTAGTGATGCCATTCTCTTATAGCTGTGTGGCTCACTTACCATGTTGAGAAGCACAGATGTAAAGTGAAAAATGTGGATCATGGGAAAGTTTTACAGTGCACCTTTGGTATTAGGCTATGACAAATGGCAAGGCAGGGGGCTCTACTAACAAGGATGGTGGAAGTCGAAGACATGGGTTTATGTTGATAGTAGGTTCACGGGATGTGAAACTTGTAGGGCTTTTTTTTTTTTTTCAAGGTAGGGTCTCACTCTAGCTCAGGCTGACCTGGAATTCACTATGTAGAGTCTCAGGGTGGCCTTGAACTCATGGTGATCCTCCTACCCCTGCCTCCTGAGTGCTGGTATTAAAGGCATGTGCCACCATGCCCTGCTCCCATAGGCTTTTGACTCAGTTTTTCAGTACTAGGCATGTATTCCCTCCCATAGAGTGGGCCTTAAGTCCAATTATGGAGCAGGTGGTTTCCCCCAAAGCAGACATGCCACTATTGCACCCGTTCGCTCATTTGGCCTGTCTGGCCAAACTTGAGGTTTCCAGTGTCCACTGTTTTCACCAGTGATGACTTCTGTTTCTCGTAAGGCTGCAAGGAGTGCAGATTTTTCCAGCTTTCAGTTGGCTGGTCTACAGGGAGAAGGTTTTCTGCTCAGCTCCAGCTTGATTTCTCAGTGACCTTGCCCCTCAGGCTAGTGAAGTCTTCAGCAGTAGGGTCTTGACCATCTGTTTATCAAGGAAAACCAAGGGCCTTGGCAATAGCCTGTAACGTTTTGGAGGCAACAGGGACCTTCTTGGCCAACAGTGAGTTGCTTTTAAATCAGTGGGATTTAATAATGCAAGATTTCAGAGATGGAACAGTATTAGGTGGTTAATGTTTAGGAGAGAATAGAGTAAAAGAAGAGAGGGGAAGTGGTATTTTTGTTTGTGCCATTAACCTGTTTGGGAAGTCTAGAGGGTTTTGTTTTCCATGTAAAAGCTTCATTTGGGGCCATGGATTATGATCAAAGGTTAAGCGAATAGTTAAAAGATTGAGCAGTTAGGGACTGGAGAGATGGCTTAGCGGTTAATCGCTTGTCTGTGAAGCCTAAGGACCCCGGT
The DNA here is from genome assembly GCA_036365145.1 of Orientallactaga sibirica. Taxonomy (NCBI): domain Eukaryota; kingdom Metazoa; phylum Chordata; class Mammalia; order Rodentia; family Dipodidae; genus Orientallactaga; species Orientallactaga sibirica. The sequence continues at coordinate 6,594,766 of JAEOAD010000982.1, forward strand.
TTGAGGCTCAATTCCCCAGGACCCACGTAAGCCAGATGCACAAGGGGGTGCATGCATCTGGAGTTCGTTTGCAGTGGCTGGAGGCCCTGATGCACCCATTCTCTCTCTTTGCCTCTCTCTCTCTCTGTCTGTTGCTCACAAATAAATAAAAAAAAATTTAAAAAAAAGATTGAGCAGTTAGCTAGGTGTGGTGGTGCATGCCTTTAATCCCAGCACTTGGAAGGCAGAGTAGGAAGATCACTGTGAGTTTGAGGCCACCCTGAGACTACATAGTGAATTCCAGGTGAGCCTGAGCTAGAGTGAGCCCCTACCTCGAAAAAGAAAAAAAAAATTCAGCAGTTAGGGAGACACCGTAGAGGAGCTGGTTTTGGTCAGAGGGGTCTGGAAGGGATTTGAGAGCCAATTCACATGTTTGAAAACCTATACCTAAGTGCTTGGCTACTACCTTCCTCTTCCTGCATCAGTTTGCGCAAGACTAGAAAATCCAGGGGACCAAATCCTTGCCCCTAATTGAGGGCGACCTTTACTCCTTGACCCTCAACCCCTAAGAGCCTGTATGGTCCTTTCTCCCTAGCTGAAGGGGGTGGGTGGGTGGGGGGGAGGGAGGGGAGTGTGCAGCCTGGGCGGGGCTTCCGATTTGGGAGAATCCACGGGTTTGAGAGAACGTGCAGGCACGAGGTGGACGTAGTGGGGCGGGGCCACCATAGGGGTTGGGGGGGGTACACTGCTCCGGAAGGAAGTAGTTCCGGGTCTCGTGGCCTTCTTGGGGGTAGCTCCTGCTGTTTGAGTAGGAGGCGGTGTCTGTGCAAGGGGCGAGGCCTATGAGGAGGGCCGGCGGTGGTTGCGACGGCGGCAACGACGGCGGCAACGGCAGCGGCCACGGCGGCGGCCGCAGCGGCTACGGCGGCAGCAGCGGCGGCCGCGGCGGCTACGGCGGCGGCGACAGCCGCGAAGACGGCCGCGAAAGCCGCGAAGACGGCCGCAAAGGCCGCGAAGACGGCGGCGAAAGCCGCCAAGGCCGCCAAGGCGGCGGCGAAGGCCGCCAAGGCCGCAAAGGCCGCCAAGGCAGCGGCGGTGGCAGTGGCGGTTGTAGCGGCTGTGGCGAGGACTTCCCACCCTGGTGAGCAGTCCTGGCGTGGAGGCCTCGGCCTATTGGGAGGGTGTGTCCGCTGTCCGAGAGAGGCGGTTCTGGAGGTGGTGGGAACGAAAGGGCAGTGCGGCCCGGGTTCCATGACGGACCGAGGTAGCGGGGGACGAAAGGGCGGTGCGGCCCGGGTTCCGTGACGGACCGAGGTGGCGGGGGACGAATGGGTGGTGCGGCCCGGGTTCCGTGACGGACCGAGGTAGCGGGGGACGAATGGGCGGTGCGGCTCTGGTTCCGTGGCGGACCGAGGTGGCGGGGACGAATGGGCGGTGCGGCCCGGGTTCCGGACGGACCGAGGTGGCGGGGGACGAAAAGGCGGTGCGGCTCTGGTTCTGTGGCGGACCGAGGTGGCGGGTACGAAAGGGCGGTGAGACTCTGGTTCCGTGGCGGACCGAGATAGCGGGGGACGAATGGGCGGTGCGGCCCGGGTTCCGTGGAGGACCGAGGTAGAGGGGGACGAATGGGCGGTGCGGCTCTGGTTCCGTGGCGGACCGAGGTAGAGGGGGACGAATGGGCGGTGCGGCTCTGGTTCCGTGGCGGACCGAGGTAGAGGGGGACGAATGGGCGGTGCGGCTCTGGTTCCGTGGCGGACCGAGGTAGAGGGGGACGAATGGGCGGTGCGGCTCTGGTTCCGTGGCGGACCGAGGTGGCGGGTACGAATGGGCGGTGCGGTTCTGGTACCTTGGCGGACCGAGGTAGCGGGGGATGAATGGGTGGTGCGGCTCTGGTTCCGTGGCAGAACGAGGTGGCGGGGACGAAAGGGCGGTGCGGACCGGGTTCCGTGGCGCACCGATGTGGTGGGGACGAAAGGGCCGTCTGGTTCCGTGAGGGACGGACTACTCAGGCGGTGCGGGTGGTTGGCTCTCGTGTGTCCCTTGGAGGATCGTTCTACTGGCTCCTAGCCTGAGCCTGTGACATTCCCAGCACCTGCTAATGGACCCCAATTTTCATCCCCACAGTCGCTTTGGCAGCATTCCCTGCAGTTCCCAGTGTCGTGTGGGGACGGGGTGGTGGTGTCGGGACCTGAGCCGCGGAGACCCTGCTTTGTCCTCGGGAGACGCTCCTGCCTCGTACATGCTTTCCCCCAGAGCTTGGAGAACGAGTAATACTTCTCTCGATCCTGCATTGCAAAATAAAGCTTGGCTTTTTAGAAACGGACATTGTCGCATCTCATGTGGTTTTCTATGACATATTTAGGAAACTAGGCCACAGACACGACTGTCCTGTAGCTAGGTCTGGAAAGAAAAGGCGCGGGGGAGGGGGAACTTATTCCGAGTTGCTTTTCTGGAACAGTAGATAGGGTCCCTGAGGCTTCTAGTCAGGCAACCTATATAACATTTCTTTAAATATATGTTTTTAAGTTGGTACGGCAAGAGGGGGGAGAGTGTGTCTGTGTTTGTGAGAGTATGGGTGCGCACCAGGTTGTCCAGCCTCTGCAAAGAAACTCCAGATGCATGTACCACTTTGTGCCTCTGGCTCTATGTGGGTACTGGGGAATCAAACCTGGTCATTACGCTTTGCAGGCAAGTGTTGTAACCACTGATCAATCTTTCCAGCCCTTTTTCTTTTATTTATTTGCTTGCAAGTAGAGAAGAGAAAGAGAGAGAATGGGTGCACAACACTGGCCTTCAGCCTCAAAACGACCTCCGGATGCATGCACCATTTTGTTCATCTGGCTTTACTAGGTACTGGGGGATCAAACCTGGGCGCCCCCCCCACGTTTTAGTTAGTTTTTTTTTTTTAAGGTAGGGTTTCACACTAGCCCAGGCAGACCTGGAATTCACTATGTAGTTCCAGGTTGGGCCCCAGCTAACAGTGATCCTTCTACTTCGGCCAAAGACATGGAATGGCATTCCTGGCCACTTTAATTTTTGAGACACAGCCTCACATTAAGTTGTCCAGAGTGGCCTTGAACTCTCACTCTAGGCTTCAAAATTTCCATCCTTCTGAAATAGCAGGGATTAAAGGCCTGGAACCTTTTTAACATCTTTTCCCACAAAAGGGAACAGGCCTTAAAAAGTGCTGTTTTTTTTCCATAAAGGATCTTATTTATCCCAGGCTGGAGTTAACTATTAGCTGAGGCTGGCCTTGAACTCCTGATCTTGTTTCAAGCTCCCAGGTGCTGGAGTTATAGGTGTGTGCCACCCTCCCTGCCTTCACCCCTTGTTTGATAGCAGTTCAGTTTCTCATCTTTTATTCCACTATTACCAGTTTAGTAGAGTTTTTTAGATGAAAAAGGGATTTAAAGGGCCTAGAGAGATGGCTTAGCAGTTAAAGCATTTGCCTGAGAAGCCTAAGGACCCAATTTTGATTCCCCAGTACCCATGTAAGTCAGATGCACAAGGTAGTGCATGCATCTGGAGTTTGTTTGTAGTGGCTAAGAGGTCCCGGTGCATCCATTATCTCTCTCTCTCTCTCAACTAAATAAGATATATATTTTTTTAAAGGAAAGGGTATTTAAAATCAGTACTTCCTTGAATTCTAGATGATATAGGACATAATAGAAAATTAAGGAAAACAGATTTTTAATTTTCTCTCTCTGGGTCTCTGCCAGCAAAGTTCCTCTGATGTGTTTGTGTTAGAATGCTAGCATAATTAGCTAGAGCCATCTATCTTATGGTTCCCCCTTTACAGGAACTTCCTTGTTTTGGTCTGGCTTACTTTACAAAGAATTGACCAATTTATTATAAATCTCTTATTTTAGAACTTTTCTGTTAGCCAGTCAATATGTAAGTTGCCTTTTTGATGTAAACCCCTGCCTAAGGTATAAAAATGTAGGAGCTTCCCTTTGGGGTCCAGACTTTGAGACTTCTTTTTGCTTGCTAATAAATTTTTTTTGAGGTAAGCCCAACAGAGTGGCCCTTTTTTTATGCATGTGCAAGGGTGGGGGAGGCAGAAGGAGAATATTGGCGTGCCAGGGCCTCCAGCCACTGCAGTTGAACTCGAGATGCATGCACCCCCTTGTGTGTATGTGCGACCTTGCGTGCTTGTGTCACTTCGTGTGTCTGGCTTTTGTGGGACCTGGAGAGTTGAACAGGCTTTGAAGGCAAGCATCTAACCTGCTAAGCCATCTCTCCATCCTGCAAATAATTTTTAAAAAATTTTTAAAAATTTATTTCTTTATTTGCAAGGAGAGAGAGAGAGGAGAAGCAGACACAGAGAGAATAGGCACGCATGCCAGGGCATCCAGCCACTGCAAACCAACTCCAGATGCATGTGCCCCTCATGCATTTGGCTTACATGGGACCTGGAGAATCGAACCTGGATCCTTTCGCTTCATAGGCAAACACCTTAACCACTAAGCCGTTTCTCCAGCCCTTTTTTTTTTTTTGAGGTAGGGTCTCACTGTAGCTCAGGCTGACTTGGAATTCACTATGTACTCTCAGGGTGGCCTCGAACTTACAGCCATCTTCCTACCTCTTCCTCCCAAGTGCTGGGATTAAAGGCATGCACCACCAAGCCTGGCTCAAATATTTTTAGAAAAAGCTACTTTGGCCAGGTGTGGTGACATAAGCCTTTAATCCCAGCATTCGGAAGGTAGAGGTAGGAGGGTCGCCATGAGTTTAAGGCCAGCCAAAGACTACATAGTGAATTCCGGGTCAGCCTGGGTTAGAGTAAGACCTTACCTCGAAAAACCAATAAATAAATAAATAATAAGGTATTCTGGGGCTTAGACCGTATGTAGCTCAGTTGGCAAAGTGCTTGGGTTCCATCTCCAGTGATTAATAAATGACATGGTGGTCCATGCCTGCAATTCTGGCACTCAGGAGATAGATGCAGCAGGATCAGAAGTTTAGGATCATCCTTGCCTACATTAAGTTGGAGGCCAGCCTGGAATCTGAATTCAGGCATGTGGGAGGCTGAGGCAGGATTGCAAGTTCATTTTCTTATTATATGTGTGTGTGTGTATGATGTGTGTATGGCTACATACATGCCATAGGCACATGTGGAGGTCTGAGGACATTTTTGGGGTATTTGTCCTTTCTTTCCTCTTTTGCTTGAGACAGTTTCCCTTGTTTTTGCTGTTTTGTGTTTGAAGTCTAGCCAGCCTGTGAGCTTCCAGATACTCCTGGCTCTGCCTTCATTGCTGTAAGCATGTGGGCTACTTTGTGTCAGGTTTTATGTAGGTGTTGGGGGAATTGAACTTGGCTTGGCAGGCTTGCCAAGCAGGTGCAGTATAACTGCTGAGCCACTTCCCAGCCTTTCCCATCTGCAGGGTTTTTTTTTAATAGTCTCACTGTGTAGCCTAGGCTGGCCTTGTATTCAATCCTCCTGCCTCAGTTTCCTGAGTGCCACCATATCGAGGACGACAAGTTTGGGAATAGCCTACACACATTGAGATTCAGTTTCAAAAGCAGAAACTTTATTCTTTAGCCCTCACACTCTTACTCATTAAATTTGAAGTTTTAATTTTTACTTATTTTTTTTTAAAGTTTTTTGAGGTAGGGTTTCACCCTATCCCAGGCTGACCTGAAACTCACTATATAGTCTTAGGGTGGCCTTTGCCTCACAGTGATTCTCCTACCTCTGCCTCCTGAGTGCTGGGATTAAAGGCATGTGCCCGGCTACTTAATGATTTAATTTTTTTAATTTAAATTTTTTAAATTTATTTCTTTATTGACAACTTTCTTAATTGTAGACAATATCCCATGGTACTTCCCTCCCTTCCCCCACTTTCCCCTTTGAAACTTCACTCTCCATCACATCCCCTCCCTTTCAATCAGTCTCTTTTCATTTTGATGTCATGATCTTTTCCTCCTATTATGATGGTCTTGTTTAGGTAGTTTCAGGCACTGTGAGGTCATGGATATCCCGGCCATTTTGTGTCTGAAGGAGCATGTTTTAAGGCTTCCTACTCTTCCTTTGGCTCTTACATTCTTTCTGTCCCCTCTTCCACAATGGACCCTGAGCCATGGAAAGTGTGTTTGAGATGTTTCAGTGCTGAGCACTCCTCTGTCCCTTCGCAGCACCATGGTGCCTTCTGAGTCATCCCAAGGACACCACCATCTGAAAAGAGAAGCTTTGCTAACCAAAAGTGAAAGTAGCATTGATACATGGCTATGGACATTAAAGAGAAGTTCTTACTGGGCAGTTTGGGGAGCATAGTATATACATTTAGCCAGACACCAGCAGACGTTACACCCCTAGGGCTCATGACTACCCCTGTTGTAGGTTTTCAGTATCGGGGATGTATTCCCTCCCATGGAGTGGTTGCCCCCATAACAGACATGCCACTATTGCACCAGTTGGCTCATTTGGCCTGGCTGGCCAAATTTAAAGCTTGAAGTATCTACTGTTGAGTATTTTCACTGGTGTTTTCTCTCTCTCCCATTGAACTGCATACAGTGTAGCTTTTTTTTTTTTTGGTTTTTCGAGGTAGGGTCTCACTCTAGTTCAGGCTGACCTGGAATTCACTATGTAGTCTCAGGGTGGCCTTGAACTCACGGCAATCCTCCTACCTCTGCCTCCCGAGTGCTGGGATTAAAAGCGTGAGCCACCACGCCCGGCTCAGTGTAGCTTTTTTAAAAAAATTTTTTTATTTTTATTTTTTTATTTTTGGAGAGAGACAGAGAGGGAGAGGGAGACAGAGATGGGCGCACCAACAGCCTCTCAGCTGCTGTGAACAAAATCCCGATGTGTGCGCCCCCTTGTGGTCAAGTGCAGCATTGCGCCCTTGCGTCACTTTGCATCTGGCTAAACGTGGGACCTGGAGATTGGAACCAGCGTTCTTAGGCTTAGGAGGCAGGCACCTTAACCACTAAGCCATCTCTCCAGCCCCAGTGTAGCTTTTTCCAGCTGTCAGCTGGTCCACATGGAGGAGGTTTTCAGCTCGGCTCCAGCAGGATTTCTCAGTGACCTTGCAGCCCAAGTATGTGGAGTCTTCAGCAATAGGCTCTTATCATCTGTTCCTGGTGGGAAACCAAGAGCCTCAGCAATGACCTATAATGTTTTGGGGGTATCTGTAACCTCCATGGCCAACAACTCACTGGAAGGTATCCCATCCCTGGCACTGAAAATTTTCTAGTAACAGTCTATGGCTTCTCAGTGTTCCATTGTCCAGAAAAGTAGGTTTCCATATGACTTGCTTATATCCTCTTAGAATTTGATTAACCCTCCCTCCACCTTTCCTTTACTCAATCTCTTCCCCTGACCTCAGTTAGGCCTTTTCACCCCCATTAATCTGTTTGTCTACTTACACATATACAATACCATCCTATTAAGTTCCCCTCCCTCCCTTTCTATTACCTTTATATCCCCTTTCTAGTTTACTGGCTTCTGCTGCTGAGTTTTATTCCTATTCACATAGAAGTCCAATCATTTGTAGCTAGGATCCACACATGAAAGAAAACATGTGACGCTTGGCTTTCTGGGCCTGAGTTACTTCACTAAGTATAATCCTTTTCAAATCCATCCATTTTCCAGCAAATTTCACAACTTCATTTTTCTTTATTGCTGATTAGAACTCCATTGTATAAATGTGCCACATCTTCATTATCCACTCATCAGTTGAGGGACATCTGGGCTGGTTCCATTTCCTAACTATTGTGAATAAAGCGGCAGTGAACATGGTCGAGCAAGTGCCTCTAAGGTAGTGAGACAAGTCCTTAGGATATATGCCTAGGAGTGCTATAGCTGGGTCATATGGTAGATCTATTTTTAGCTGTTACAGGTCTATTTAAGTGGTTAATCTCATCTTGATTTAATTTTGGTAGGTCATATAAATCAAGGAAATCATCCATTTCTTTCAGATTTTCAAATTTAGTGGAGTATATGATCTTATATTATGGCCCTATGATTTTTTTGAATTTCTCTAGTGTCTGTTGTAATGGTACCCTTTTCGTCTCTAATTTTGTTAATAGGTGTCTGTGTTTTGGTCAGATTTGCTACAGGTTTATCAATCTTGTTTATCCCTGTCAAAGAACGAACTGTTTGTTTCATTGATTCTTTGGATTTTTGTTTGTTTGTTTCTATTTCATTAATTTCTGCCCTAATCTTTATTATTTCTTCATGTCTACTGATTTTTGGTTTGCCTTGTTCTTCTTCTTCCAAGGCTTTAAGGTGAAGCATTAAGTTGTTTACCTGTGACCTTTCTAATTTCTTAATATAGACACTTAAAGCTATAAATTTCTCTCTTAGGACTGCCTTCTTTGTGTCCCAAAGGTTTTGGTATGTTGTGTTCTCATTATCATTTGATTCTATGAATTTTTTTATTTCCTTCTTGATTACTTCATTGACCCATTCATCGTTTAGTAGTGTATTGTTTAGTCTCCATGAATTTCTGTATGCTCTGTAGTTTTTCTTATTGCTGATCTGCAGTTTAATACCATTGTGGTCAGATAGAGTACAAGGAATTATTTCAATTTTCCTGTATTTGTTAAGATTTGCTTTGTGTCCTAATATATAGTCTGTTTTAGAGAATGTTTCATGTGGTGCTGAAAAGAATGTGTATTCTGCAGCATTTGGATGGTATGTTTTGTAGATATCTGTTAGGTCCATTTGTTCTGTGACCTCATTTAATCCAGATGCATCTCTGATTTTTTTTATGTTTTATTTACTTATTTATTTGAGAGAGAAAGAGAGGGAGGGAGGGAAGGAGGGAGGGAGGGACGGAATGGGAGCGCCAGGGCCTCCAGCCACTGCAAACAAACTCCAGACACATGCACTCTCTTGTGCATCTGGCTTATGTGGGAACTGGAGAATTGAACCGGGATCCTTTGGCTTTGTAGGCAAATGCCTTAATCTCTAAGCCATCTCTCCAGCCCTGATTTTTTTTTTTTTTTTTTTTTTGCTGGTATTGACCCAGTAATGACACAAGCAAAGGACAAAGGCCCTAAAAATCAGGAAGCATCAAAGGCAACAATAGTCAGAACCAAAATACAGCTTATTTGAGAAGGGTAAAGCCAACCAAGAATATATCATTCAAATGTAATATATAACCTTTCCTGACATGGAAAGAGAGATTAGCACTTCCAGTGCAGGCCTATGTATCTGGCTTTGTATAAGTAGGCCCTATTACCTTTTAGGATGGCTTCCAATCTCACCACTGCTGAGTGCCTACCTTGATCTCTTTCAGTTCCGGCAGCCAGGGTTGAAAGATTTCTCTGGACCTTCATGACCCTTCATCAGATTGGGGGATGGGAGACTTTGCAGGGTGTCTGGAGTTGTATTGGAGCTGCTCAGCGTTTGTATTCTCATTCAGCAGCTGCTCAACTGATCTCTGCTGTCCTCCCCTTCAGGTTTCGTGACTTGCTGAGGATGCTGATATGAATGGAAAATCCCCTTACTTTGTTTCTGCTCCTGCTTCTCTGTGGGGCCAGCTGGGTAGGCTCGTGGATCAGGGCTGGGCTGCTGGTGCCTCTTTGGGATTCTGGCCAATTTCCTCCTTTCTGGAAGATCTTGGTCTCTGCTGCTTCTCTGCTGTGTTTGATACTAACTTATATGCCTTCACTTTTCAGTAGAAGAGTGTATTTTGCTGTGTTTCTGTTTATTTCCCTCCCTAGACTGCTTTGGTGTGGCTATTATGCCACCATCTTACCCAGAAATCCTATTTATTTTATTTTGTTATGTATGTGTGATGTGTGCATGCATGGTGTATTTACATGTTCACACGTGTAGGTGCATGTGGAGCACAGAGGTTGATGTCAGGTATCTTCTTTGGTCACTCTCCACCTTATTTACTAAGGCAGGGTCTCATTTGAACCCAGAGCTGTCCCCATTTGGCTTGTCGAGGCAGTTTGCTTGCCCTGGCATCCTCTGTGTACACCTCCAAAGCTGCTTCACCTATTTTGCATTTACTATGATCTGTACACTTGCATAGCAAGCATTTTATCCACTGTGCCATCTCCCCAGCTACATTTCAAAACTTTCTAAAAATTTTTTATTTGAGAAAGAGAGAGACAGATAATTGGCACACTAAGGCCTCTAGCCGCTGCAAATGAACTCCAGATGTATGTACCACCTTGTGCATCTGGTTTATGTGGGTACTGGAGAATCAACCCTGGGACCTTAGGTTTGCAGGCAAACACCTTAACCACTGAGCAATCATGTAGCTGAGAGGATAACCTTGAACTCCTAATCCTCCTCCCCCCTCTCATGTAGTTTTTTTTTTATCTTAAAGACTTAATTTCCTATTATAATTTGCGTGAGTGTGTAAATGTGTTTGAGTTTGGGTGGGCACATACCATGGTGCCCATGTGAGGGTCAGGACAGCTTCAGATATTGAATGTCTTCACCTTCTTCCTTGTTTGAGGCAGGTTTTTCCTGTGTACTCCCAGGTAGTAGGCTCATGAGTTTCCAGGGATTTGGTTGTCTTTGCCTCCCATTTCACCATAGGAGTGCTGGGGTTGTAAGCATGGGCTACTGTGTCTGGCTTTATTTGGGTTCTCAGATCCTCAAGCTTGTAGGGCAAATACTTTATCCACTGAGCCATCTCCCAAGCCTATAAAACTAACAATGTAATATATTTAACCTAATACACTCCACATAATCTTTTAAACATATAATCACTATTAAAATAAGAATAAGCCAGGTGTGGTGACACACACCTTCAATCCCAGCACTGGAGAGGATTGGTGTGAGTTTGAGGCCAACCTGAGACTTCAGAGTGAGCTTCAGGACAGCCTGGGCTACTGTGAGACTATACCTCAAAAAAGCCCCCCCCCAAATATAAAATAATAATGGAGATATGGATTGAAGCCTTAAAATTTGATATGTGCTTTTTACACTTAGGACCCATCTTAAAGTGGCCTAATACATCTTTTACATTTTTTAATATTTTCATTTATTTGAGAGAGAGAAAAAGAGGCACAGAGAGAGAATATGAATGAGCATGCCAGGGCCTCCAGCCACTGCCAATGAACTCTAGCCACATGTGCCACCTTGTGCATCTGGCTTACATGGGTACTGGGGAATTGAACCTGGATCCTTAGGCAAGCACTTTAACCATTAAGCCACCTAGCCTTTTTTCTTTTTCTTATACATTTTTTGAAGTTTATATATAATCAGGCTGGCCTCAGGTTTGCTATGTAGCTCAGACTGGGTTCAAACATGATCCTTGTGTCTCAGCCTCCAAAATTCTGGCATTACAAGTATGTGCCATCATGCCCAGCTATATTTTTACAAATGTTTTTATTTAGTTTTATTTGTAGGGAGAGAGGGAGGAAAGGTGGATATGGGCACCCCAGGGCATGTTGCTGCTATAAATAAACTCTAGGGCTGGAGAGATGGCTTAGTGGTTAAGGCACTCGCCTGCAAAGCCGAAGGACACAGGTTCAATTCCCCAGGATCCACATAAGCCAGATAGATACACTAGATGGCGCATGCATCTGAAGTTCATTTGCAGTGGCTAGAGTCCTTGGCATACCCATTCTCTCTCTCTCAAATAAATAAATAAAAATAAAAATAAATAAATTCCAGAGGCCTACTCGGCTTTGTGCATCTGGATTTACTTGGGTAGTGAACTCAGGTTGGTAGGCTTTGCAAGCAAGGGCCTTTAACTGTTAGGCTACCTCCCCAGAACCCCCAAGCTATGTTTTTACATTTTAAGGGATTATTAAAAACCAGGAGGGCTGGGCGTGGTGGCACACGCCTTTAATCCCAGCATTTGGGAGGCAGAGGTAGGAGGATTGCTGTGAGTTCAAGGCCACCCTGAGATTGCATAGTTAATTCCAGCTCAGCCTGGGCTAGAGTGAGATCCTACCTCAAAAACCAAAACAAACAAACAAACAAACAAAAACAAAACCAGGAGGGCGCTGGAGAGATGGCTTAGCAGTTAAGGTGCTTGCCTGCAAAGCCTAAGGACCTAGGTTTGATTCCCCAGAACTCATGTAAGCCAGTGTGGTGCATGTGGTGGTGCATGTGTCTGGAGTTCATTTGCAGTGGCTAGAGTCCCTGGCATGCCTATTTGCTCTCTCTCAAATAAAATAAATAAATAAAAATATTAAAAAACCCAGAAGGAACAGACTTAATATAGACCCTATCAGGCCTATAATGCCTGATAGAGTTCCATTGTAGCCCTTTACAGAAAATACTTGCTGATCCCTGATTTAATTCATTGTGTTCTGCCAATGTTCTTGTAAGGTACATGCTATTCTCATTATTATTTTATAATTTGGGAAATAGAGGACAGAAGAATTAAGTAAATTTCTTCTGGTAGTATTTACCACTAATGCTGTGTTTCTTTACAGTGTAGAAAGGGGCTCATGTCCAAGGATGGCACGGTCACGATCCCGATCACCCAGGTGGAAACATAGGTGCGTATTTATTAGTTTAGTGGAATAAGCTTGTATTTGCAATATACTTTTGACTTGGAAATAGACCATTATTACTAAAAATTCTATTTTTATATGTTCATAGGACTTGATTCCTCATAGTTGATGGTTTATCATGCTAAAGATAGTGTTTGTAGATTTTGGGAGCCAAAAGCTTTCTTTAATTGGGGCAGACAGAATTAATTTATAATGAAAAGAAGTGCAATAATCATAACTAGGGAGAATAAGAAATATGTTTGAGAGGTTTTTGTTTGTTTTACATGTTTTGAGACAGAGTCTCTCTCTAGCTTAGGCTGACCTGGAGCTCACTCTGTAGCCCAGGCTGTCTTAGAACTAACAGTGATCCTTGTACCTCTACCCCCCTCCAGGCCACAAGGCCTCATGCATTATTGTGTATAGCTGGCACAGTGGCACCTGAAATCTCAGGCGGGGGTCTGATGACTAGCTCACACCCTTTTTCATGAGTTGTCCCAGCTGCTTTTGATAAAGCTAGCAATAGTTGTTCACTACTTTCAACGTGGAGGATTTTTGCCATGCAACAGTAGGACATTGCTTTATGGAAGGGAAAGGGGGAATACTATGAAATTTTTTTTAAAAGAAATAATTTTTTGTTTGTTTTTATTTATTTGAGAGTGAGAGAGAGACAGAGACAGAGAGAATGGGTGCACCAGGGCCTCCAGCCACTGTAAACAAACTCCAGATGCATGTGCCACCTTGTGCATCTGGCTTACGTGGGTACTGGGGAATCAAACCTCAAACCGGAGTCCTTAGGCTTCACAGGCAAGTGCTTAACAGCTAAGCCATCTCTCCAGCCCCTTAACGAAATAATTTTAAGCAATGATTTAGGATGGGTAGAATTTTCAAGGCCCAGAGACTAAAGAAAGTATTCTGGTCAAGCTGGTGGAAGAAGATAAAAGGCACAAAACTGGGGCTGGAGAGATAGCTTAGCAGTTAAGGCACATGCCCACGAAGCCTAAGGACCCCGGTTCGATTCTCCAGGTCTCATGTAAGCCAGATGCACAAGGGGGCACACGTGTCTGGAGTCTGTTTGCAGTGACTAGAGGCCCTGGCGCACCCATTCTCTCTCTCTCTGTCTCTCTCTTTCCCTGTCTCTAATAAATAAATAAATAAATAAATAGATAAATAAATTTTTAAAAGGCACAAAACTGTAAACACAACTGATACAGTTTACAAGCAGAAAAAATAATACACAGAAGGTGGACCAAGATTTTTGTGTTGTGTAACTTGGCCACTGTGCCTGCTAATTCTGGTAATGTAAGGACTAATGAATCAGTCCTTTTTTTAAATATTTATTCACTTGAGAGATGCAGAGAGGCAGGTAGAGAGGATGGGTGCATCAGGGCCTCCAGCTACTATAAAGGAACTCCAGATACACGCGCCACCTTGTGTGCATCTGGCTTACGTGGGTACTAGGAAATTGGACCTGGGTCCTTAGGCTTTGCAGGCAAGCAGTTTAACCACTAAGCCATCACTATCACTCCAGCCCCTATTTCTTAATTTACAATTTACAAGACCAAGTTGTAGTGAGGCGAAGCATCAGAAAAGAAAGGGGGAAAATAAAAAAGAATGCCGGGTGTGGTGGTGCATGCCTTTAATCCCAGTACTTGGGAGGCAGAGGTAGGAGGATCTCTGAGTTTGAGGCCACCCAGATACCCAGATACTACATAGTGAATTCCAGGTCAGCCTGGGCTAGAGCAAGACCCTTGAAAAACAAACAAACAAAAGCTAACACATTAGCTTGTGACAAAGCATTCCTGGCTTAGAGACAAAGGCCTCTATTACTTGTGGTATATATAGCAAGCAGGTTGAGCTCATGTTCCTGCCATTCTCCCTATCATGTAGGTGCCCATTACTTGCAGAGTGGCTGTCTAAGTGGATGATATAAAGCAATAGGATTGTGACATAGCTGAGGAACTTGAGTGCCTTATGAAAAACTGCATGCAAATTCTCTAAGCCTTAACTTGGAGTAAAAATTATCTTGTTATCCTGGACAGAAAACAAATCTACCCTCTATCCCTGAGGAAGACCCTATTTCCATATCCAAAACTGTTTGCTTTGAAACAAAAATTGTCAGTTCCTTCATGCACAAGGCATGCTTAACTCTAGTGATGGTAGAGAATTATCCCAGGAAACTTTTGTATCTTTAGAACTAGAAATGATCGCAACTATTCTAGCAACTTCGTCTAGAAGATGGGTGCTATACAATGAAGGATAAGATATAAAACAATATCAAAGCTATTTTTAATATGAAGTAAGGATTAAAGATAGATCTTGATGGTTTCATCCAGTCTAGTTATTTCCCCGCCTATGGTAAGTTAAAGCCTTGTCAGTATGTGGAGCTTGGAGACTCTAGAAGGGAACATTATCAAGTCCAGTTTAAATGTCCCAGTAGGTACCAGAGGAAGATAGAGCTACTTCATTTCTTATATGAAGACACAGATTTGTCATTGAAAGGAAAGAGATTCACTTATGGTTGCTCTACCTACATAGAACAGGTGATAGAAAAATTGGAAGGGTAGATTTCCTTTTTAAAATTATTTATTTATTTGAGAGAAGGAAGCAGAGAGAGAATATGAATATGAAGATGGGCATTCCAGGGCCTCTAGCCACTGCAAAGGAACTCCAAATGTATGTGCTACTTTGTGCATCTGGCTTACATGGGTACTGGGGAATCGACCCAGGGTCTTTAGACTTCTCAGGCAAGTAACTTAACCATTAAGCCATCTCTCCAGCCCACAAGGATAGCTTTCATATTGATACAAAAGATTATAAATGCTCAGGAAGGAGCTGAGAAATTAGACAGGTCAGATAGGGAAAAGGTCCTCAGATGCAAAAACCAAACTTTATCATGGTCCTAGTATGTACTCCTCACTTACTTTAAAGGCTGGGCAACCCACACTCTTTTCACTGGATATAGGAGCCTTCCTCAATGGAAATACAAGTTTTCATGTTGCCAATGTCAAAGTACCAATAAAGGTATATACAGAAGGGGTTTACTCTTTCCCAGAGAACATTATATGTGTGTTAAAGCACTCTTTTACCTGTTATAAGTGCTGTTTGAATAGCACATCTTTCCATTGATGTGTAAAGGGAGAATTTGAGAAAGAAATGTAACATCTATGCCATACATACATATGGATGGCTAGATATGATGGTGCACATTTATAATCCCAATACACGAGGAATAGACAGGATTGCTATACATTTGAGACCAGCTGGGTGTGATGGCACACACCTTTAATTCCAACATTGGGAGGCAGAAATAGGAGGATTGCTGTGAGTTCAAGGCCACCCTGAGACTACTTAGTGAATTCCAGGTCAACCTGGACTAGAGTGAGACCCTACCTCGAATCCCCCCCCCCAACAAAAAAAATGAGGCCAGTCTGGGCTACAGAGTAATTTTATTTTCACTTGTTTCTTTCTTGGCTATTGAGCCTGACAAAAGCTTTTGCTGGCTGGCCCTTTGAGATTACTGTATCTCCTTTTGCTAGTGCTTTGCTATCAGGAGTTTTCCATATTATATCCTGCTGGATACCTAGCTGGTACTTCTTCAATAGGTATCTTCAGCACATTTTGATATACACATTGAATACATTAGTTTGGAAACAAGGGCCTTTAACCACTGAGCTATGTCCCAGCCCAAATACATTAGTTTGGATGGTAAGAGTATGATTGCCAAATAGGGCAAAACCACCATCAGGCCTCCAAAGTGTACAATTCAGAATGTGCATATAGCAATTGATGAATTTACTTTTAGTGGGGAAAACAGTGCAATTCTAAGAAAATCAACTATGTTAGGTAGATCATATTTAGACAAATTTAGTTTATTTTCTTAAAGTGGATTTAACTTTTCTGTTTGTTTACATAGGTCTTTATCACCTCAACCTAGAAATTTTGAATACTATGAGGAAAGACATTCTTATGGACATTTTAGCTGTGAATATAGAAAAGATCCAAAAAGACCCATTGCTTGGAGAATGGACAGTGAGAAACAAGGACAGAGTAAACCAAGGATTCCTCTTCATGGGAACTTACACTACCGATTTTATGAAAAAAGGTCACCTTCCCCAAACATAGGAAACTCTTCAGACAAGTTTTACCCACATCAGCCTCACCAGGTATATTTAGCTGGAAGAGAGGATGTTAACAGAAGATCTCAGTATATGCCCACATACTCAGAAAGTCTACCCTACCTAGAGCATGAGAAGGATTGTTATCCCCCCCAAATGCAAGGAAGGTATATTCTTGATGACCATAGAGTTAGAGAAAGTGAGAGAGAAGGGAAACCACCTCCGAGGTCACCAGCAAATTCTTTTAGATTTGAAGGCAAGTGGCATGAAGATGAGTTGAGACACCAGGGGATACAAGAAGAAATATACTCCCAGTCATCTAGAAGAAGCTCAGAAGACTTGGACACAAGAAGCTCTTTTCAGAAGAGGTATAAGAAAAACATTAAATCTGGGTAATTTGACACAAAGCCTAAATGAAAAAGTGTTCATTTTGTGGTTGAAGATAACCACCTTGAAAAACTTATTTGAAATGATAAAATGTATTCTAACATGTTCTGCCAGTAGTAGGGAATTAGTAAAATATTTCTTTTTAAACTTTTATTAACAATTTTTATACATGTATGTAATGTGTTTTTATCATAATCTCCCATTACCTTCTATTTCATTTCCCTAGATCCCCTCCCACTGAATCCCTCCTTTCCAGCTAGTCCCTCTATTATTTTGATATCTTTTTCCTCCATCATCCATGATGAAATGTTGATGGGCCCAATATGCATGTAGTGACAATCTTTGTGAGTACATATTCCCCCACACACACACTCACACTATTGGAAGCAATAGTCTCACTTTAGCCAGGCTGGCCTGGAACTCACTCTGTAATGCAGGTTGTCCTTGAATACATTGCGACCCTCCTATATGTTACTCTCAGCTTCCTGAGACTAAAGGTATGTACCCCCACTTCCAATGGCTTGAATTTTTTGTCTTTTTTAATTATTCAAAATTTTTTTGTGGGCTGGAGAGATGGCTTAGCGGTTAAGGCGCCTGCCTCCTAAGCCTAAGAACCTGGTTCCAATCTCCAGGTCCCACGTTTGGCCAGATGCAAAGTGACACAATGCTGCACTTGCCCACAAGGTGGCACACACATCTGGATTTCGTTCACAGCAGTTGAGAGACTGCTGGTGCACCCATTCTCTATCTGTCTCCCTCTCCCTCTCTGTCTGTCTCTTTCTGTGTCTCTCTCTAAAAATAAAAAAAAATAAGAATAAAAACTTAAATTTTTTTTTGTTTATTTTATTTGCAAGCAGAGAGAGAGAGACATTGGACATGCCAGGGCCTCTAGCTGCTGCAAACAAACTCCAGATATATGAGCCACTATGTGCATCTGGCTCATGTGGGTTCTGAGGAGTCAAACCTGGGTCCTTAGGCTTCACAGGCAAGCACTGCTAAGCCATTTTTCTAGCCCTAGAATATTTTTAAGATGTTATTTTTCTTTCTTTTTTTTTTTTTTTATTGACAACTTCTATACTTACATACAAAAAACACATATTTCCCTCCCCTCCCCCCATTCCCTTTTAGAACTCCAATCTCCATCCTATCCCCTCCCTCTCTCCATTAGTCTCTCTTTTAATTTGATGACATCTTTTTCTTCTATTATGAGGGTCTTGCAAAGGTATTGCTAGGCACTGCAAGGTCATGGATATCGAGGCCAGTTTCTGTCTGGGCAGTTGCCTTGTAAGGAGTCATAACCTTCCTTTGGCTCTTCCATTCTATCCGCCCCCTCTTCCACAATGGTCCCTGAGCCTTGGAGGGTGTGACAGCGGTGTTTCAGTGCTGGGCACTCCTCCATCCCTTCTTGTCAGCACTATGTTGCCTTTTGTGTCATCCCAGTGGTCATCGCCATCTGAAAAGAGAAGCTTTTCTAACCAGAAGTGAGAGTAGCATTAATATGCAAATATGAACATTAAGTGTAGTGCTTTCAGAGCAGCTTGGTGGGAATAATATATACATTTAGGCACACAAAAGCAGGCTTTATACCCCTAAGGCTCATGACCTCCCCTACCATAGACTTTTGCTTAGGTTTTTCAGTACCAGGTATGTATTCCCTCCCATAGAGAGGGCCTTCAGTCCAATTATGGAGCAGTTGGTTACCCCAAGAGCAGACATGCACTATTGCACCCGTTCAGTCATTTGGCCTGTCTGGCCAAACTTGAGTATTCAGTGTCCAGTGTTTTCACTGCTGATGACTTCTGTCTCCCATACGCTGCGTGCAATGCAGCTTTTTTCCAGCTTTCTGTTGGCTGGCCTACAGGGAGAAGGTTTTCTGCTCAGCACCAGCTTGCTTTCTCAGTGACCTTGCCTCTCAGGCAAGAGATGTCTTCAGCAATAGTTTCTTACCATCTGTTTCTCAAGGGCAATGAAAGGCTTCCCAGACCTCCTGGGAGGTATCCCATCCCAGGCACTGAAAATTTTCTAGTAACAGTCTACAGCTTCTGGATGTGACATTATTCAAAAAAGTAGGTTTCCATAAGTCTTATTCACACTATATTGAATTTTGATTGACCCTCCCCCTGCCCTTCTTTTATGCATTCTTTTCCCATGGCCTCACATAGGCCATTCCCCTCCCTGTAATCTGTTCTTCTACTTACATATGTGCAATACCATACACTTAAATCCTTCCCTCTCCTGCCTCCCTTATAGACTTGTACCAACTTACTGGTTTCTGGTACCTATTTTTTTTCCAGTTCACACATAAGTCTATACATTTGTAGCTAGGATCCACTTATGAGAGAGAACATGTGACATTTGGCTTTCTGAGCCTGGGTATTTTTCTTTTTAATTACTTTATGCCTCAATGAATTGGCTTGAGATACTGTAGGTTATCTTGCCAGTGCATGTTGCATTTAAAGTCATGCTATTCAACATTATGTACATGTAAATTCTCCTTTGTTTTCTGTGGTACAAATGTAAATTTCTTTTTGTCAACACAGATATCCTGAGGATCATGATTTCAGAAAATACAGATATACATCAAAAAGACCTACAGATATGGCAAGATATGAAAAGAGAGAGCCAGTCAGGATCCCAAAGTGGAAGCCTGAGCCCTCTCTGCTTTACCAAGAGAGGAAGGATCCGTGGAATTTTGGACAGCAAAATCACCGATATGCTGAGAGGGAATACCCAGAGACCAGTACAGCAACTAAAGTATCCTATGACTATCGACACAAACATCATAAGCTCTCAGATGGTGACCAAGACTTCCCTGATGGGAGAACTCGGAAATACTTGAAAGAAGACAGAAAATATGGTTCTCAAAAGGGCTTTGTAAATAAGTTAAATACTTTTAATGCTGGAAGAGGGAGGGAGACTGAAAATGAACAAATCAGAGAGTCTTTTAAGCCATCTAAGAAAGACTGTGTTACCCATACTAATTCAAATAAAAATGTTGATTTGAGGCCCTGTAATGACAGATGGAAGAGGAAAATGAATCAAGAGGATGGCAGAAAAGAGAGCAACTCTTCCAGTAACCAATCTGACACAAGCCAAAACCTTTCTGATGGCAACAACTCATCTCTTGGGAATAAATCCCTTACAATTCAGTTAGATGTGAAGAAAACAGTGGATGCAATCAGGTACTTGGTACTATATGTATGTTTTTAATTTTTTATTATTTTTTTGGAGAGAGAGAGACAGAGGGAGAGAAAGACAGAGTTGGGCGGGCCAGCAGTGTCTCAGCTGCTGCGAACGAAATCCAGATGTGTGCGCCCCCTTCTGGTCAAGTGCGGCATTGCGCCCTTGCGTCACTTTGCATCTGGCTAAACGTGGGACCAGGA
The DNA here is from genome assembly GCA_036365145.1 of Orientallactaga sibirica. Taxonomy (NCBI): domain Eukaryota; kingdom Metazoa; phylum Chordata; class Mammalia; order Rodentia; family Dipodidae; genus Orientallactaga; species Orientallactaga sibirica. Next base: position 6,615,041 of record JAEOAD010000982.1, read on the forward strand.
GATTGGAACCACTGGACATTGGAACCAGTGTTCTTAGGCTTAGGAGGCAGGCGCCTTAACCCCTAAGCCATCTCTCCAGCCCTGTATATTTTTTTAAATATTGTTTAATATATGTTTATTCCACTTCTATTTTCAGCTTCCAAAATAGTTGTAATGTTGGATAATAGTTCATTGTGGAGCAGAGGGATTACCCAGATACCCCCTTTCTCCCCAAATAAATCCTGTGATGAGAGTGAACTCTTTAATTAGTAATAGGAGGTAGGAGGTGATTTCATGTCTGCTGGTTTCCATATCATAGCTCCAAGTGATTCTTGGTTGCTGAGTATTCTGAGGAGTTGTTCTTAATGAAATTGTGTGTTTTTACACTGCAACATTTTCCTTACCTGAGGGTAGGCTGGGCAGAGTTCAGCATTTATTTTTTTAAATATTGTTATTTATTTATGTGTAAGAGAGAGAGAGAGAGAAAATGGGTGCACCCAGGCTGACCAGTCACAAACTCCAGATGCATGAGCCACTTTGCATCTGGCTTTGCTTAGGTACTGGGGAATCAAACCATGATTGTTAGGCATTGCAGGCAAGAGCCTTAAGTACTGAGCCATTTCTCCAGCCCCAGAATGTATTCTTTGTGTGTTTTCTCAGAATTTGTTTTCTGTTGCTTGACAGTGATTTTATGAACAGGAAGGAATCTAAGCAGGCCCTGCTTTTATAAAGAAAGAAAGTGAGGTCTTGAGATGAAGTGAAATACCTATGTCAGAATGTAGGGCTCAAATCCACATGCGTTCTCGGGACTCTTGAGAGGCAGGTGACTTCATGTGTGATTCCTGTTGTCATCTCAACATGACTTGATTTTAACTGACTACATTTTCCTAGGTAGAGGAAATTGGTCTATAATCTGGGACAGTGTCTGTTTATAAGACATTTGTTTTAGCTCTTAATGATATTTTTAGACAAAAACCAGACTATTATCTATTTGAAAGAAGGAAGGGGGAGAGAGAGAGAGAGAGAGAGAGAGAGAGAGAGAGAGAGAGAGAGAGAGAGAGGCACATAGAGAGAATGGGTACACCAGGGCCTCTAGCCACTGCAAATGAACTCCAGACACATGTGTGCCACTTTGTGCATCTGGCTTTTCAGATGGGTAGTGACTGGGGAATGGAACCTGGGTCCTTAGGCTTCACAGGCAAGCACCTTAACTGCTAAACCATCTCTCCAGCCCAAACACCAGACTATTATGTATTATGTAATGTGAATCCTAAAGCAAGCCCATATGCTTTGTTCCTTTATTAATTCTGCTTCCGTTTATAGATTCTGTAATTATAAGGTGTTTCAGTTAGCTATGCTAGGTAAATTCTTTAATTACCGTGATATATTAGGCATAGTAGTATGTGAATGAATATGTGATAAGGGCAGGCATGTGGTTTATTTCTGTAGAGCTCCAGCACTTAGGAAGTTGAGGCAGAAGGAGCCATGAGTTCAAGGCTACCCTGGGCTACTTAGTGAGTACCAGGCCAGCTTGAGCTACAGAATATCCTGTCTCAAACAAAAAATCAAAGGGTAGGAGTATGACAGTTGCAGAGGTTGGTTAAACTCAAGTCCACCTTTTTTCAGAAAACAAATATTTTTCCTTAAAGTTAGGCATAACAATCTTTCATAGTTTTCTTCCATTTATTGCTGTTGTAAAAAATATTTTAAAATATACATTTTTTTTTCGAGGTAGGGTTTCACTCTAGCCCAGGCTGACCTGGAATTCACTACGTAGTCTCAGGGTGTCCTCAAACTCGTGGTGATCCTCCTACCTCTACCTCCCGAGTGCTGGGATTAAAGGTGTGCACCACCATGCCCTGGCTGTATATTTTTGTGTTTAAAAGAAATAAGATGTAACATTTAAAAGGTATATTAGAAATACCAATTTTGAAGGGTTTTATTTTAATAAAACTCATTCAAAATACTATATATGTGGGCTGGAGAGATGGCTTAGTGGTTAAGGCAGTTGCCTGTGAATCCTAAGGATCCAGGATTGATTTCCCAGTACCCATGTAAGCCAGATGCATATGGTGGTGCATACATCTAGAGTTCATTTGTAGTAGCTAGAGGCCCTGGCACACCCATTCTGTCTGTCTCTCTCTCAAATAAAAAAAATTAAAAGATAACTGTATATTTAATCTTCATGTGCCCCTTTCCCATAACTGAAGCTACTTTTTAATACTATTTTGATTTTCTAAACTACATTTTTGTGAAACCTTTTTATGTATTACTGAGGCCTGGCAGGCATATATGACCAGGATTAGTAGGATGGTTTGTGTAATAAAAAGCCTAAACTGGAAATCCTCTCTAGTCAAAGACATAAAAAGTAAGTAACTGAACAAATAAATATGCATTTTTGGGCACAGGGGCGCATACCTATAGTCCCAGCTATTCAGGAGGATTGCTTGAGTCCAGGAGTTTTGGGCTGCAGTTCGCTGTCCCTATCAGGAGTCTGCACTAAATACAGCATCAATATGGTGACCTCCCATGAACAGGGACCACCAATTTGCCTAAAATGGTAAACTAGCCCAAGTTGGAAACAGAACAGGTCATAAACATATGCATCTAAGTGTCATAGTAAAAAAAACTCCTCCTCTGATTATACTTATTTATTAATAAATGAGTTTTGGAAGAGTTTTATAGGTTGGATTTAATTATCTTTGGACTGATGAAATATCCATGCATCAAAAAGGTAGGTAATAACCCTCAGTAGAATTGTTTTCAAGTGTTAACCTGAATTAGATTTATTTTTCTTTGCTAGAAAAGACTAAAATAATATGTATGCAACAAAAGGTTTATTTATTTATTTATTTATTTTGGTTTTGCGAGGTAGGGTCTCACTCTGGTCCAGGCTGACCTGGAATTAACTATGTAGTCTCAGGGTGGCCTTGAACTCTTGGCGATCCTCCTCCTGAGTGCTGGGATTAAAGGCGTGCGCCACCACGCCCGGCAACAAAAGGTTTATTTTTTGAGTTAAAATTTAGAGAGTTTAGCCAGGTGTAATGGTGGCACATGCCTATAATCATAGCACCTGGAAGGGGAAGTAGAGGTAAGGAAGATCAGAAGTTCAAGGATAGTCTCAGTTACATAGTTCAAGACCAGAATGGGCCATATGAGACCCTGAAGACCAAGGTTTTTTTCCCCCCATTAAAATTTGTCACATAGATGAAGCTGGGTGTGGTGATGCATGACTTTAATTCCAGCACCCTGGAGGCAGAGATGGGGGGGTTGCTTTGAGTTCAAGTCCAGCCTGAGACTACACAGTGAATTCTAGGTCAGCCTGCCTACCTCAAAAGAAAAAAATATATCACATAGGGTTTTTGTGTGTGTGTGGGGGGGGGAAATGTAGCATCTCATGTAGCTGACAATGTTGAGCATCTGATCCACTTGCCTCTACCCCCCAAATGCTGGGATTACAGGAGTGTGCTATTGATCTATTTATTTGTAAGCAGAGATAGGGAGGAGAGAGAGAATGGGCACGCCAAGGCCTCTAGCCACTGCATATGAACTCCAGACACATGCACCATTTTGTGCATCTGGATTTACATGGGTACTGGGGCATCAAACCCAGGTCATTAGGCTTTGATAGCAAACACCTTAAACACTGAGCCATCTTTCCAGTCCACTCATACACATTTAAATATATATATATTTGCAAGAGGAGAGGGGCGGGGGAAGGATGGGTGCACTAGGGCCTCTAGCCCTACTGCAAACAAACTCCAGATGCATGTACCACTTTGTGCATCTGGCTTTACTTTGGTGCTGAGGAATCAAACTGTGGTCATTAGACTCTGTAGACAAGTACCTTAACTGCTGAGTCATTTTTCCAGTCTCTCATACAATTTTTTTTTAAAGTTTAGAGACTTTATGAGATTAAGGGAACAAAAGAGGAGAAAGTATAGAGAGCTCCCACCATGAGGGAGGTGAGTAGGGGGTAACGCCTACCCTGTGACCCAAATTGGAGTCATTTATATATTGTTAATGGGTGCTGAGCTAACCAGACATGACCCCCATGTAAATTGTTAAAATAAGAAATACAAAGAACGTTCCCTAGCAGTCCTATTTTTTATTTATTTTCTATTTCATTATTTGAGAGGGTGGTAGAAAGAGAATGAGTATGTGGGGCCATCAGCCACTGCAAAAAAACTCCAGATGCATGTCCCACCTTGTGCATGTGGCTTATGTGGGTCCTGGGCAATCAAACCTGGGCCCTTAGGCTTCACAGGCAAGGGCCTTAACCACTCAGCCATCTCCAGCCCTTTATTATTTGAGAGAGAGCCTTTTTTTGGAGAGAGACACGGGGGGAGGGGGAGAGGAAGACAGAGATGGGCGCGCCAGCAGCCTCTCAGCTGCTGCAAACAAAATCCAGATGCATGTGCCCCCTTGTGGGCAAGTGCGGCATTATGCCCTTGCGTCACTTTGCATCTGGCTAAACATGGGACCTGGAGATTGGAACCGCTGTTCTTAGGCTTAGGAGGCAGGTGCCTTAACCACTAAGTCATCTCTCCAGCCCGAGAGCCTTTTTTTTTTTTTGAGAGACAGAGAATGGGCGTGCCAGTGGCCTCTCTCAGCTGCCATGAATGAACTCCAGATGCTTGTGCCCCCTCGTGGGCAAGTGCAGCATTGCACCTTTGTGTCACTTTTTGCATCTGGCTAAACATGGGACCTGGAGAATCGAACAGGCATTCCTAGGTTTCACAGGCAGGTGCCTGAACCACTAAGCCATCTCTCCAGCCTGACAGAGCCTATTTTTAAACATTTATTTTCTTGAGAAAGAGAAAAAATGGGCACACCAGGGCCTCCACAGCCACTGCAAACAAACTCCACATGCATGTGCTACCTTGTGCATGTAGCTTTATGTGGCTGCTGGGGAATCGAACCTGGATCCTTTGGCTTTTCCAGCCAGCACCTTAACCACTAAGCCATCTCTTTAGCCTACCATTCCTATTTTTCACCCTCATTTCTCTCATGTCTTTTAGGGAGACTTATGGAGGGAGGTGAGTGCTCTATTGGGAGTTGGGACACATAAGTTTTTTTGTTTGTTTTTCAAGGTAGGGTCTCTCTAGCTCAGGCTGACCTGGAATTCACTGTAGTCTCAGGGTGGCCTCGAACTCATGGTGATTCCCGAGTACTGGGATTACAGGCATGCACCACCATGCCTGGCCCACATAAGTTTTTGTCTTGCTATGGACCATTAAACAACTCTGTGATATTGGACAGGTCACTTGGCTGTAATCTTTTGGGCCCTAATTAGCCAGCTGTACAAGTCTGCTTTGCTTGTCCATGTGTTGATAAGTATTAAAGTGAGTTTACAAGGCACATGAAGACTCATCACATATGTCATTTTAGGTAAAAACTAAATACTGTGATTGGAGAGATGGCTTAGCAGTCAAGGCACTTGCCAGAGAAGGCTAAGGACCCAGCTTTGGTTCCCTAGTACCCGTATAAGCCAGATGCACAAGAGTTGACCTTAAAAAAAAAACAAAAACCATTGGATGAATAAATGGTCACTTCAAAATGACAGATTATAAACTTCATTGTAATTGAGGCTCATTTAATATTTTCTAAAACTTTTCTTAGCTTGCTTTTACTTAAATTTAGACCAGCTTAAATGAAAATTATCTAATTTTTAAAATTTTTATTTATTTTTTTAATAATTTTTTTATTGACAACTTCTATACTTACATACAAAAAGTGCATGATTTTTCCCTCCCTCCCCCTATTCCCCCTTAGAACTCCAATCTCCATCATATCCCCTCCCTCTCTCCAGTCTCTCTTTTAATTTGATGTCATCATCTTTTACTTCTATTATGAGGGTCTTGCGAAGGTATTGCTAGGCACTGTAAGGTCATGGATATCGAGGCCAGTTTCTGTCTGGGCAGTTGCATTGTAAGGAGTCATAACCTTCCTTTGGCTCTTCCATTCTATCCGCCCCCTCTTCCGCAATGGGCCCTGAGCCTTGGAGGGTGTGACAGAGATGTTTCAGTGCTGGGCACTCCTCCATCCCTTGTTCTCAGCACTATGTTGCCTTCTGGGTCATCCCAGTGGTCATCGCCATCTGAAAAGAGAAGCTTCTGTAACCAGAAGTGAGAGTAGCATTAATATGTGAATATGAACATTAAGTGTAGTGCTTTCAGGGCAGTTTGGTGGGAATAAAATATACATTTAGTCAGACAAGAGCAGGCTGTATACCCCTAAGGCTCATGACCTCCCCTGCCATAGACTTTTGCTTAGGTTTTTTCAGTACCCGGTATGTAATCCCTCCTGTAGAGAGGGCCTTCAGTCCAATTATGAAGCAGTTGGTTACCCCATGAGTAGACATGCCACTATTGCACCCGTTCAGTCATTGGGCCCGTCTGGCCAAACTTGAATATTCAGTGTCCACTGTTTTCACCACTGATGACTTCTGTCTCCCATACGGCTTCATGCAGTGCAGCTTTTTCCAGCTTTCAATTGGCTGGTCTACAGGGAGAAGGGTTTCTGCTCAGCACCAGCTTGCTTTCTCAGTGACCTTGCCTCTCAGGCAAGAGATGTCTTCAGCAATAGGGTCTTACTATCTATTTCTCAAGGGAAACCAAGGGCTTTGGCAAAAGCCTTTAATGTTTTGGAGGCTGCAGGACCTCCTTGGCCAACAACTCACTGGAAGGTATCCCATCCCAGGCATTGAAAATTTTCTAGTAACAGTCTACAGCTTCTAGATGTGCCATTATTCACAAAAGTAGGTTTACATAAGTCTTATTCACACTATCTTGAATTTTGAATGACCCTCCCCCTGTCCTTCTTTTATGCATTCTCTTCCCGTGGCCTTGCTTAGGCCATTCCCCTCCCTATAATCTGTTCTTCTACTTACATATGTGCAATACCATACACTTAATTCCTTCCCTTTCCTCCCTCCCTTATATCCTTTTACCAGCTTACTGTTTTCTGGTACCTATCTTTGGTTCCAGTTCACACACAAGTCTATACATTTGTAGCTAGGATCCACATATGAGAGAGAACATGTGACGTTTGGCTTTCTGAGCCTGGGTTACCTCACTTAGTATAATCCTTTCCAGATCCATTTCCCTGCAAATTTCATAATTTCATTTTTCTTTACCGCTGAATAGAACTCCATTGTGTAAATGTACCACATCTTTATTATCTTATCTAATTTTTATATTTTATTTATTTAAGAGAGAGAGAAAGAGGCAGATAGAGAGAGAATGGGTACATCAGGGCCTCTAGCTGCTACAAATGAACTGTAGACTCATGCACCACCCTGTGCATGCTCTATGTGGATACTGGGGAATTGAACTCCGCTTAGGTTTTGCAGGAAAGCACCTTAGCCACTGAGCCATCTCTCCAGCCCTTGTTTTAGGTTTTATTGTTGCATTTTGTTGTTGTTTTGCCGTAAGTTTGTGTGTGTGTGTTTTGTGAGTCTTAAGTATGTATTATAAATTAAGGTTTAGCTGGGCGTGGTGGCGCACGCCTTTAATCCCAGCACTCCAGAGGCAGAGGTAGGAGGATCACCGAGAGTTCGAGGCCACCCTGAGTCTACATAGTGAATTCCAGGTCAGCCTGAACCATCGTGAGACCCTACCTTGAAAAACCAAAAAAAAAAAAAATTAACGTTTAATGTGGCTTTTTATATTTTCTTAGCCAGGGAGAATATTAGTAGAGTCCTCCTTAAAGAAGAAAATAGGGGGAGTGGAAGATTTAATGACTAGTATTAGGAATTATACTAGAATTTAAGTTTTAAGCTGGACTTTAAAAACTTAAAATGCATTTCAAATGAGAACAGTAGGTCTTTTTAGCTTAGCCACTTGCTTTGAGGGTATTTCCTAAAATTAAGCATTTATAATTTATGCCATATGGGGAATAGTTAATAATGGTAAACCAAAGGGTGATTACATTTGAAAATGTGAATGCTTAGAAACTTTTCGTTTTCAAGTCCAAAGAGGTTTTCTTTTAGTAGGAAAAACATTTTTTTTTTTTTGGAAAAACATTTTTTTGAGGCAGGGTCTCACTCTAGTGACCTAGAATTCACACAGTAGTCCACGCTGGCCTTAAACTCATAGAGATCCTCCTACTTCAGCCTCTAAAGTGCTAGGATTAAAGATTTGAGCCACTGGGCCTGGAGAGATGGCTTAGCAGTTAAGTGCTTGCCTATGAAGCCCAAGGACCTTGGTTCGAGGTTCCATTCCTCAGGACCAACGTAAGCCAGATGCACAAGGTAGCGCATGCATCTGAAATTCGTTTGCAGTGGCTGGAGGCCCTGGTGTCCCCATTCTCTGTCTTCCTCTTTCTTTCTTGTTGCTCTCAAATAAATAAAAATAGAAATAAAAAAAGATTTGAGCCACCATACCTGGTGGCACAATTGTTTTTAAAGAGTATAATTTTGAGTTATACCATTTTAATGTATATTTTTCATAAAATGATAATTTTAATTGAAAATGTTATAGTTATGATAAATTTTAACTAAAAACTAAGTTAAATGAAATGAAATATAACTTCAGAGTAAATATTGTAGTACTTCAATGGATTGAGGATTGGGCATGGAATGAGGACAAGAGTAATACCAAGAATTAATTTGTAATAAGTTACAAATATTAAGTTAGGTGTGGTGATGAATGTCTATAATCCCAGCTACTTAGGAGGTTGAAGCAGCAGAGAAGTACAAGTTCAGGGTTAGCCTCGGCAACTTAGTAGGACCTGTCTCAACAAAACAACACAACTTGCTGTGCATGATGACACATGTCTGTAATCCCATCACTCAGGGCAGGAGCAGGAGGATTGCTATAAGTTTGAGGTCAGCATGTGCTACCTAGTGTGAGACTCTTGCGTCAAAAAAAAACAGCCAAAAATATGTGTTAGCAGATAACTCAGAAAGTGTAAGAGCACTTTTTGCATAAGCATGAGGACCTCAGTTTGACCCCCCAGTACCCCATAAAAATCCAAGTATGAGCCGGGCGTGGTGGCGCATGCCTTTAATTCCAGCACTTGGGAGGCAGAGGTAGGAGGATTGCCGAGAGTTCGAGGCCACCCTGAGACTACATAGTTAATTCCAGGTCAGCCTGGACCAGAGTGAGACCCTACCTTGCAAAACCAAAAAAAAAAAAAAAAAACCAAGTATGACCACACGTGCCTATAAACCCTAGTACTGGGGGGTGAGAGTGCAGGAGTATCATTATAGCTTGCCAGTATGACCTAAAAAAATAAACAATAGCAGCTCCAGGTTCACTGAGAGAATCTGTCTCAAGGAAATAAAGCAGAAGAGTATAAAGGAGGGCACCCAATGTGTAGCAGACAGCTTCAGGTTCGCTGAGATGAACTTCCAGACCAGGCACAGTTATGGAGGAAGGGATATTATTTATTGAAGCTTACAGATCCAGGGGAAGTTCCATAATGGCAAGAGAAGCGGCCTGCTCTCCACAGGGCCAAGCAGAGAGAGAGAGAAACCAACTAGCCATCATAGCACACAGAGCAAAACTACAGCCAAAAGGTCACACAGCACACTTCAGGAACTCCTGCTAGGCACATTTGCATATCTTTACAATGGAATCTCAAACCCACCATTAACATCTTAAGACCAGCCCCCAGTGACATTGCCTCTAGCAAGGTGATTGCAGATACAAACTATAACTAATAAAACACTGAATAAATTGGGGGACATATATTCAAACTACCACACAATGTTTTCCTCAGGCCTCTGTACTTTTGCTCTTGGGGTACACGCACCTGCACACACAAACTGAAGGAGGGAGGGAAGGAGAGGGTGGAAGGAAATAAATTGTGGGTGGGTGGATGCGCTTGTACCAATGCACACACGTGGAAATCAGAGGACAGCCTCAGGGTGTTGGTCTTTCCATCATTTTTCTTTTTTAAAAATTTATTTATTTATTTATTTATTTATTTATTTATTTATTTATTTGAGAGAGAGAGAATGGGCACGCCAGGGCATCCAGCCACTGCAAATGAACTTCAAATGCATGTGCCCCTTTATGCATCTGGCTTATGTGGATTCTGGGGTATCAAACCGGGGTCCTTTGGCCTTGCAGGCAAGCACCTTAACCAGTAAAGCCATCTCTCCAGCCTTCCCAACATTTAAAAATGTTTTTTCTTTTTTTTATTGACAACTTCTATACTTATAGATAATAAACCATGATATTTCCTTCCCCTCCCCCCATTCCCCTTCAGAACTCCACTCTCCATCATATCCCCTCCCTCTCTCCATTAGTCCATCTTTTTTTCTGAGACAGGGTCTCTCTTGTTTTTGCTTCCAGGAAGGCCAGTCTAGCTGGCCTCACTAACTTCAGGATTTACCTGGCTATCCCAGTATACCATAGGCACGTTGGAATTAATAGACATGTTTCCACTTTGTGTCTGGCTTTATGTGGGTGCTGTGATCACAACTCTGGTTGGCAGGTTTGTGGAGCAAGCACATTTAACACTGAGGAGCTCAAGTCACAAGTAAATTTTAATAATTACCTAATTCAGTATAAAACTGGAAACTTTATTCAGGGGATTTCTTGGGAGAAACTAAGGCAGCAAAAATCCTTAATAGTTGATTTTCCTTATGGATAGATCAATTTATTCATCTTATTTTTATGTATAAAATGTTTTAAATTTATTTTATTTATTTGAGAGAGGTGCAGATAGAAAGAGAATGGGTTCTACAGAGCCCGTAGGCATTGCAAACGAACTCTAGACGCGTAGCCTACCTTGTGCATCTGGCTTTACATGGATACTAGGGAATTGAACCTGGGTCCTTAGGCTTTGTAGGCAAGCCCCTTAACCATTGACCCATCTCTCCAGCCCTATAAAATGTTTTATAAAGATAAATGCATCTATGTAGGGCTGGAAACTAAACTTAGGACCTTACTCAGGCAAGTGCTTTACCACTAAACTGTATCTAAAGCTAAACCTAAAGCCAACCCTGAAGCTGTATGTTTTGTTTCTCTATAGCTGGTTTTTGAAACATTAAACCCCTTAAACAAGAGTATTAGCAATTCTTTGTTAGTAGGCTATTCTTGCTTTTACCAGTAAATGTTTCTTAGCTTGTTATTAGACATACACAGTAGGAAGCTTCGAGCAAATGAAGAGAAAGAAGGGAAATGAGCCCTTTCATGAAAGTCCTAATGAATCAGCAGTGCCATCAACATGCTGCATATTACTTTTCTGTCTTTATGCCTTGGCACAGGGTATTGTCTCCAACAGGCTGTTCTGAAAGTATGGAACATGGAAAGTCAGACGGAAGTCTTTCTAATAAGTTACATTAAAAGAATTTTGTTAGGAAATCTTTTCAGAGAATATCTAATTCTCTGAGAACCCTGGAATGGTTTTGAATAGATGGTTAAGTGACTTTAAAAAGTGAATATGGCCAGGTGTGGTGGCACAGGCCTTTAATCCCAACACTTGGGAGGCAGTGGTAGGAGGATCACCATGAGTTTGAGGCCACCCTGAGAATACATAGTAAATTCCAGGTCAGCCTGGGCTTGAGCGAGACCCTACCTCAAAACCTACCCCCCCATAAAAAGTGAATATGTGCACGTATGCCTCAAAACATCCATCCAAGTGCTTTTTGTTATATACTGAGTTACCATTAAAAATTTTTTATTTGAGAAAGAAAGAAGCAGAGAATGGATATACCAGGGCCTCCTGCCAGTACAAACTAATTCCAGACACTTCTGCAAACTGGGGAATCAAACCTGGGCCATCAGGATTTGCAAGAAAGTATCTTTAACCACTGAACCACCTCTCCAGCCCTGACTTATTCGTTCTAGTGGTTCTGCTCTATTTAAAACATATTACAGGCTCTCTTTATCTTCAAAGCCTATAACATACACATGAAAAACTCCAACAGTTATAAGTCTCATGTCTTCAGTCAATGAAATTGATTTTGAGGAAGAATTTAAAGGATTTTAGAGTCAAATATAGAAGTACTATGGTTACAAGCTGAGTTACTATTTTGGGTCTAATGTACAATAAAAATATAAAATAAGACATTCTTTTTATAGTGCATAAACTGTCTCCAAACAAAGAATTTACAAGTAGTTTTAAGCCAAGAACAGTATTTTTGGAATATGGAACTTGGAAGACTGTTAATTGAATGTTTAACCTTTGGGATGGTTTTTCTACTGTGTCCATTGGAACTGTTAAATATGATGATGTTGATATGCTCTAAGCTCCTTTGTTTGTTGTTTATTAAGCTCTCAGTAACAGTTGGCTGTGTAGCCTGATCAGTAGTACCCATAAGTCAAGAAATTTTTTACTAGGTAGAAACTTTGTGTGGACACCTTATGTGTTAGTACTATCATTTCCCTCCTCCCTGCCCCTATTCCACTGTCAGCCTTCCTCGGTGGGATTGCTAGTTATTCACTGTGGGGTTGTGGGTTATGAGTTGTGAGAGTAGCAGTCATTCATTGTGGGGGGTGGGGGCAATGACTGGATGTTCCCTCCTACCCTGTGGCTCTTAAAATCTTCCTGCCCCCTCTTATAAAAAACTTCTGAGCCTTAGTGGGTGTGGTTTCTTTTTCTTTATCTTCTTTTCTTTTCTTTTCTTTTCTTTTCTTTTCTTTTCTTTTCTTTTCTTTTCTTTTCTTTTCTTTCTTTTCTTTTTTTTTCGAAATGGGGTCTCACTCTAGCTCAGGTTGACCTGGAATTCACTATGGCAATCCTCCTACCTCTGCCTCCCGAGTGCTGGGATTAAAGGTGTGTGCCACCATGCCCAGTTTAGTGGTTTTTTTTTTTTTCAAGGTAGGGTCTCACTCTAGCCCAGGCAGACCTGGAATTAATTATGTAGTTTCAGGGTGGCTTCGAACTCATGACAATCCTCTTACCTCTGCCTCCCGAGTGCTGGGATTAAAGGCGTGCGCCACCACACCCGGCATGTTTTAAGTATACTTCAGTGTTGAGCTCTCAGGTGGCTTCTGGATTTCTGCTCTGGTACATTTTGAGTATACTCAGTGTCTATTGCCATCACCCTGCTGCAGGTTGTCAGGCTTACCATGGAAGTAGGTAGTACTCTTGCTCATCTCACCAATTCCTCTGTAGTTTCATCTGGACCCTAGCTGATGTACCAGGGGAGGCTCATTGGGGAGTCGGCTGTCTTGTCTTATTGATAGATTTTGTTTGTTCTCCATTTTTGCTGCCTTCTGATTTCACCCCAGGAGCTCTAGCATGGTTGCAAGTCTGTTGTGTTTAATCTAAAATTGTTTTCTGAGAGTCGACGGATATCTTGGTGATTAATTTCTTAGCAGAATTCAATTTTAAAATAATGTTCTAGCTGGGCGTGGTGGCGCATGCCTTTAATCCCAGCACTCGGGAGGCAGAAGTAGGAGGATCACCTTGAGTTCAAGGCCAGCCTGAGACTACATAGTTAATTCCAGGTCAGCCTGGGCCAGAGTGAGACCCTACCTTGAAAAAACAAAAACAAAAGTTCTAAATTTCTCATTGCTATTAGAGCATTTTTTGAAGTCAGAGAAGTTCTTATGTTTAATAATGGCTTTTATAATGTAGTAGAATTTCAAAATAATATATTGGCCATTTAGAAGAACATAATCTGCTTGTTTCTTACATATTGAGTGTCTTTAATGACTTGCAGGCTTTTTGAGATAATTCTCTCATTCAGAATTTTGTGGCAAATACTGATTTCTGATTTGAAAAGTGCTGAGAACACATATCTATAGTTGTTTTCTTCTACTTATTTATAAGTTTCATAGCTTATAATTTAGTGTCTAAATTATAAGGTAGGATAAATGTCTTTATGACTATCTTAATTTTTAATACATTCTTTCTTTAGAGAAAATAGTTTCTAATTGAGTCGAACATTTGTAAATTATTCTAGGGCTGCTTCTAGCTATTCCACAGAGAGACAGATGTCACATGATTTGGTTGGCATGAAAAGTGAGAACTTTCATCATCCTCTGTTTGAACATATTGACTCAACTCAGAATACTGAAAACAAAACTATAGAAGAATTTGCTCAGGAAATCATAACAATAATCCATAAAATTAAAGGTTGGTATATTTTTATACATACATTAAAGGTAGCACAGAACTAATGTACTGAATTTTCACAAAATATAGGTAAATACTTGTGATGTTTAATAGTGATTAGGATTCCATTTTAAGTAGATCATGAACTAAGAAATCTGTTGGAGAAAATACCAGTCATGCATGCAGCCTTAGTTGTTTTTCATAGATATTTTCAATAGGCTTGTGACCCATGTTCAATCCTTAATACTCACTTAAAGCCAAAGGGAAAGTGACACATATGTCTGAAATTCCAACTTGTATACACCAGTGAGGGAGGCACAGCAGTGGGAGATTGGACCAGGAGAATCCTGGAGCTTGTGGGCCAGCTACTCTGGTCTTCGAAGAGGCAAAACAAGAGAGACCCTGTCTCAAAAGTACGTGGAAGGAGAGAACAGATAATTCTGAGGTTATCTTATGATCTACACTTGTGCCCTGTGGCACATGTGTAACACACAAACAATAAAGTAAGTACATTGTGACTAGAGGTGTAATTCAGTCTTAGAGTTCATTTCCTAGCCTGTACAAGGCCCTGGGTTTGATCCCCAACACAGCAAAAAATAAATAATAACTGGGCAAGGTGGTTCATGCTTTATAATCCCAGCACTCTGGAAGAGCTGAGGTAGAATCACTGTGAGTTCGAGGCCAGCCTGGGTTAGCGGGAAACCCTGCCTCTAAAAAGCCAAATAAAAACATCAGTATGCAATTTGTCTGAAAGTTTACCCTCTCCACTCCAACTTGTTTTCCTCAAAGAAAGGACCATTATTTGCAGAAAGAAAGCTAGTATCTCAAGAAAATACAGAAGATTGACCCAAGATAGGAATAGTAAACTAGCTTACAGCATTCTTTATAGCATTCTGATGGGTTAAGTATACTCTCTATTCTACTCAAAGTCTGTTAAAATGAAATGACATTGGGAGGCTTTTTCTGTTGATTTAAACACAACACTTAGCATTTATTCAGAATTACTTTGATGATTTCAAGTTGTCAATTTAATTTTTTTTACCCATGTTGAGTTATAGAGCTCTGTGCCACCCTCATTGAGAGAGTGAGATCTTCTGTAGAGAAGAAAGATTCTCGCTTTAAGAGAGCCATCTTTTTTTTTCCTCCTGGACAAATAAGTATGGTCTATAAAAAGAAAATCTTTGGATTCATAAGTCAAGAATTTTAAACCCTTGCTCATGTTTAGAAAAACACACAGACACTACAAATTAGTTAGCTAACCAACTTCAAGTCCCATTTTCTTTCTTTCTTTCTTTCTTTCTTTTTCTTTTGGTTTTTCAAGGTAGGGTCTCACTCAAGCCCAGGCTGACCTGGAATTCACTGTGTAGTCTCAGGGTGGCCTTGACCTCAAGGTGATCCTCCTACCTCTGCCTCCCAAGTGCTGGGATTAAAGGCATGTGCTACCACACCCAGCTCATTTTCTTATTTCTTTAAAAAAAAATTTTAATCAGTGAGACAGACAGAGAGAGAGACAGAGAGTATTGGCACACCTGGACCTCCAACCACTGAAATTGAACTCCAAATGTATGTACCATCTTTTGAGCATGTGCGTCAGGTCCCATTTTCTTTTTTCTCCTTTTTTGTGGTTTTTTTTTTAAGGTAAGGTCTCTTTTTAGCCCAGGCTAACCTGGAATTCACTATGTAGTCTCAGGGTGTCCTTGAATTTACGGCAGTCCTCTTACCTCTGCCTCCCAATTGTTGGGATTAAAGGCGTGCACCACCATGCCTGGCTAGGTCCCATTTACAAAAGAACAAATTAGATATATTTTAGTGGTCCTTTCTGGTCTTATATAATATTGTATTTATTTAAACTTTTGATTGACAATTTCCATGCATGTACATAGTACATTTTGTTCTTAATCCCCTCTCATTTCTTCTTTTGTCCCCTGTGCCCTTTTCACTGAACCTCTTCTTTCCAACTAGTCCCTCTTGTATTTCAAAGTTAATTTTTTGCCCTTCTGCATTGTCTATGACAACATATCAATGGGCCCCAAATTATGTAGATCTTGTGCAAGTAACAACAGTTGCTGAGGTCACTCTGTCTGGAAGATAGCATTCCAAAGCATTCCTCCTATTTGGCTATTACATTCTTTCCGCTACCTCTTCCACAATGGTTCCTGAGCTTTAGAGGGTGTAATAGAGATGGATCATGAAGAGCTGAATAGTCAACTATCACTTCCCAGTGCATGGATAAGTCTTGAGTCTCTCTGATAGTTACCATCCTCTGTAAAAAGAAGCTTCCCTGGCCAAATATGAGTGGAGCACAAATATGAGCATAAACATAAATATTCAGAGGGCAATTTGGTGGGCATAATACATACACTTTAGCCAAACAATAGTAGTAGCTTCCTCCTTGTACTTAGAACTTTTCCAGCCATAGGTTTTTGACTGGGTTTTCAGTACCGAGCATGAATTCCCTCCCATGGATCAAGTCTTAGTATTCTACTAGAGAGCAGTTGGTTACTTCCATAACAGACATGCCACTATTGCACTAGTGGCCACATTTTGCCTGTCTTGGCCAGTTGTGTAGCTTGCAGGGTCCAACTGCTAGTTAAAACTGCTGATGACTAGCTTGCATAGCACTTTCCAGCACTATAATTGCTAGTCAGCAGGGAGACTTCCAGGTTAGTTCTAGCTGGATTTCTCAGTGTCCTACAACCAAAGCATGTGGTAGCTTCAGAATAGGGTCTTACTAAGTAGTTGTGGTGGGTAATAAAGAGCCTTTGAAATAGTCTGGTATTGTTTGGTGGCCTCCCTGACTAACAGCTTACACTGGCAAGTATCCCACACCCTTGGCACTGTGATTTTTCTATAATCTATGTATATGTGAGCTTTAAAAGTTGTACATTGTGATAAAATTATTTGTTTCCTTTTTCAGCAAAGTGTTTTCTATCACCTGGCATGACTCTCCATGAACGTTTCTCAAAAATGCAAAATATACATGATGCAGATGTAAATGAAACTCAATTTAATTCAGATCCAGAAATTCACAGGTAGTTATTGATTATTGTATTCCCTTTCAACTCATGAGAATAAACCTCAGAAAAATATTAGAAAGGTCCTACTCCCTGTGCTTGCTCACCTAGACTTGTAGATTCAAGGTGTACATTTTTTTCCCATAAAAACATGACCAGCTCAAGCAGCTACTGGACCCCAGTGCATATCGATGAAATTGATTGCATTGAAGCCATTGAGTAACTTTGTTTAAATGTGTAGGACTTTGAAAATATTTACCTAACTTTGATTCTACTGTGTCTACAGTAGTTGCCTACTGAAGTTATCGCTGGAAGAATGAAAGACAGTTGTCAAGTCGTTGAAATCATGGGTTGCTTCATGTGGTCACAAATGACTGTTCTGAGGGCAACAAGATGAAAACATGTCTTCTGCTGGCATTTGTCCGAGCAGGTGGTGCACCCTGTCTTGTGAGCTGAGTTGAATCAATATTAGAATGCAGTATATCACCAGAGTAAAGTTTCAGGTTTTACAGATTAGTGATTTGAGAACCACTAAACCTTTCCAATAATATGATTCACAGTGTATGTATGTCCTGGTAGACTGCCACATAGATGAAAACCTGTCTGGTAGCAGTTTTCTTTAGCTTTCTCCAAGACATACCTGCTTTATTTCAAATTTCATTCAGTAGTAGTAATAGAAGAACATAACATTGGTGAAAAATAATTAATATGGCTTTATTATTTTAGGAGAATAGATATATCTTTGGCTGAACTTCAGAGTAAACAAACTATGGTATATGAAACAGATCAGGTAAGTGAATACAACTTTTGTCGAGAGATTATGATTGTTTTTACAGTTACAGAAAAAGGGATCAGTGATGGGAAGTTAAAAGGGTTGACACCCAGGAATTTGAAGTTTCAGAAGTTCTCCAAGTGACTCTGGTTGTTTGTCCAAGTTGAAGTGAGGCAAGCACCTTAACTGCTGAGCCATGTCTCCAGATCCTGAAGTGAGAATACTGACAAAAGACAAAAATATTCCTTAAAATGGGTAATCCTTGAGAACAGGTTAATAGCTTTGTAAAATTATTAGAAAATTACAATATCTCATATTCATTCGTTACAAATCTTAACAGTGTGAAGCTTACAGAAAATAGTTTCCATAGCTATTTTTCCAAAGCAGTCATACAGAATACATTTTTAACTCATACACAGAATGAATGTATTTCATTTCATATTACCCTTGCTATGAAATGTATAACACATTCTGTGGAATATGAACTAGAAAAATAATGGAAATCATACTAAATATTTTTATTGTCATGTGGTGTGTGTGGTTCTCACCCAACACCTCTACTCCCTTCCCATCTTCCAATTCTTTTCAAATTAGGATGATTCATAACTAGCCAGGTTGGAAAAAATTGGCTCTTATTTTAAAAGTATGTCAAATTCTAAAAGAAATAATTTACCCGAGAATGGCACATTTATATAGAGAAAACATTTAAATATATTTTTGATAGAATATATAGTTTTACTTGTGAAATAATTAGTTTTTATTATAGAGTTGTTTGTCAAGTAACCTTTTCAGAAAATTTCTAATCATAAGAGTATTATAGTCAACTTACAGGGAATTTGAAGACTTAAAAAATTGATAAATAGTCAGCCATATACTACAAAATATTATTGGATCATCTTGCAGTCTTACATGTTGCATTTTAATAGTCACTATCATAATATATACAGTTTAGTATGCCTTTTTCCATAACATTCTTTTTATGTAAAAACTGAATTTTTCATGACTTTTTTTTTTTTTTTTTGCGAGGTAGGGTCTCACTCTGGTCCAGGCTGACCTGGAATTAACTATGTAGTCTCAGGGTGGCCTCGAACTCTTGGGGATCCTCCTACCTCTGCCTCCCGAGTGCTGGGATTAAAGGCGTGCACCACCACGCCCGGCTGTTCATGACTTTTAATGATTGAAGTTTAAGTTTTAATTAACTTTATTCAGTAAGTGTTTTTTCCATGTTCACTTCAACATGGCGCTTGTTAGTTTTAATAGTTGAATATTATTATTTACCTATTTACCATAGATTAATTATTCTTCCTTTGCCCTTTAAATTCTTTTTTACATTTAAGTTTTCATTTTTGTTATTTTAAGCATGGTATTTTAATTAGGCAGCTTTTTATTTGTGATAGAATTCCCGAAGTAGGATTTCTGATTAAATGTTAGGAACTTCTTTTGGCTGTATTGTCAATTGTGTCTCAAGATATTAGTATCATTTTACACTACTATTACAAAAAAGAGTACAAAATAACTGACTTAGGATTTTTAATTAAGGTTCTGATTAGATATGGTCTTTGTGCAACTAACAGTAATGTGAATGGTTTGTCTTCTGTCAAAATTCCTCAGACTCTGGTCAAAATAATAGACCCAAATGACCTACGACATGACATTGAAAGAAGGAGAAAAGAACGGTTACAGAATGAAGATGAGCACATTTTTCACATAGCTAGTGCTACAGAGAGGTAATCAGTAGATGAAAAACATGTTATTAGGGAGCTTTTGGTTTTCTCATTTTTTCATTTTTTTGTGTGATAATTTCATTTTAGTGTAGGGGATTTTATCCTTCAAATTCATTTTCATATGTTTAAGTAAAATCTATTAAAATGTTTCAAAGTCACTCAGTGATCAGATCATATGAAGCTTGATTTAAATAACAAAAATTATGGGGTAGATGACCATTTAAGGTCATCATAATTCTAGAGAAGAGTGTAACAGCTGTTTGAATATTAGCAGGAGCCAGGACTACCAACTTTATGGATGTTATGGCTGAAGCTGATTAAACTATACTTTCTTCCCCTTAAATTCTGAATTAGTCTGAACAGTAAAAATTGTTGGAGGTCAGTGCAACTGTCCATAGATAACTGTCTATGAAATAAGCAGGTATGACAGAAAATGCAGAAGAGACCTTAATTTGAATCTCATCTCTGCCCAGATGTTAAACACATTTTTTTGAATCTTTTGAAACTCCATAAAATGATGATGAAACTAACTTACTATATGCAGGCATTTATGTAGATGAGGTAGTTGGCACAGTAAAAGCGCTTGTGCCATGCATAGCAAATAGATTTATCAGTAGATTTTTCCCCTAATTTTGTATGTACCTTTCTTCAGGAGCTATTAATTATCTAGATTGGCCCTGATCTGTCTCTTGTTCTGATAGCCAGCAAAACCCAAGGCAATTATGTGTCCCCATATGATTGCCAAGCATAATTGAATAGGACTTTTCTACTTTGGCCAAGAATTCTTACACTATTTGAATCTCTCAGAAGTAAGAATGTGTGACTTGGAAGGGGCTGTGCTAATAGTTTTTTTAATAAACCTTGCTATCAAAATTGTTTAAATATTTGATTTTTAAGTCAAGTCTAAAGCTTATTGGTCTTAATGAGAATACATAGTGCTTGTTTAAAAGTGGACTTGATTTTAACAATATAGTTAAACTGTGTATTGTGTCCCATGAAAAATTAAAAACAGTAAAAATATTGTTCCTTGCTAAGTGAGTCATTAATTTCCTGATTGATATGCTTAACACATGCCATCACTCTGTTCTTTAATAACAAGCTGTCTGTAGTGTTTTTCTTGACCCAGCAAGTTTAATAAATATTTACAATGATAAGAGATGATGACGAGAGTTTGAGCACTGGAATTAGACCTGAGTTCAGGATCTGACTCTTAGACTCACAGCTATATGTGAATAATTTGAGGTAGATTACCTAGTTTTGTTTCCTCATCTGTGAGATAATTATTTATATTGGCTAGTTGGCATGGCATATGGAGCCATTAAGATTTTTTTTTAATGTAATATTCATTCCTTACCATAAATTTCATAAAATTCAGTTAGTATATTCACAGAGTTGTATAAGCATCACCACTGTTTAAAATATTTCATCATCCCACAAGAAAACACTACCCGCCTGGGACTCCCTCCTTTTTGCTTCTTCCATCCCTGGCAACCACTGTTGTTTTCTATCCCTCTGGATTTGTCTGTTCTTGACATGTTATATAAATGCAGTCTCATAATGTTTGGCTTTTTGTGACTGATTCTTTCATGTAGTATGTATTCAAAGTTCATACATGCATGAAGATTCCTCTTGTTACTTAATAATCCATTGTATGGATGTGTTATATGTTGTTTGTCTATCAGTTGGTGGGCTTCTGGCTTGTTTGTACTTTTTGGTTATTGTGAATAATAATGACATGAACATTTATGGAAGTTGGTTTAATTTAATTTATTTGTTTGTTTACGTTTGTGTGTGTGTATTGTTACACCAAGATCTCTTGTCACTGCAAACAAACTCCAGACACATGTGCCACTTTGAGTCTGGCTTTACATGAGTGCTGGGGAAATGAATCTAGGCCAGCATACTTTGCAAGCAAGTGCCTTGAACCACTGAGCCATCTTCCCAGCTCCTTGTATGGATATGTCTTTTTATTTCTCTTCATTATATACTTATATGCAGAAATGATGAGTTAAATGGTAATTCTGTTTTAAAAGTCTTTTGCACATGTTTGTGGTATGCATGTATGTGTTCATATGTGTGTACATGCATATGGAGACCAGAGGTGTATTTCTCATCTTGTGCCACCTTTTTTTTTTTTTGAGGTACAGTCTTAGCTCAGGCTGACCTGATATTCACTATGTAGTCTCAAAGTGGCTTCAGACTCACAGTGATCCTCCTACTTCAGCCTCCTGAGTGCTGGTATTAAAGGTATATGCCACCATGTCTGGTATGTTTAACTTTTTGAGAAACTTCCCTGTTCATTATACACTTCACCAGGAACATTAGTTGATCCATGTTCTTACCAACATTTGGTTTTCTAGGGTTTTTTTTTTTTGAAGGTAATAAAGAACTGTCAGTTTTCTTAGTAAAATAAATCAAATTTTAGTTTATAAAACTTGATCTTAGCTTCTTTCCTTTTCTGTGTCTCCTTAATTTTTCCCATCTCTCCATCCTGTCTGAATATCACTTGATCTGATATTTTTATGTCACTCTTTTAAGTCAATGTAATGTAGTTTCAGGAAAATCCGGATAAAGCAAACATTTTTTTTAAAGATTTTATTTTTATTTTACTTATTTATTATGGACAGAGAGAGATTGAGAGAGAGAGAGAGAGAGAGAGAGAAAGAAAGAAAGAAAGAAAGAAAGAAAGAAAGAAAGAAAGAAAGAAGAGAGAGAGTATGCCAGGGCCTCTAGCCACTGCAAATGAACTCCAGAAGCGTGTACCCCCTTGTGCATCTGGCTTACGTGGGACCTGGAGAATCGAACCGGGATCCTTAGGCTTCGCAGACAAACGCCTTAACCGCTAAGCCATCTCTCCAGCCCATAAAGCAAACATTTTTATATGCACCACACATATGCAAACAAAAAAAAATGAACTTTAAGAGGATATCAAGATTCCAGGACTTTACTTTTAGCTAGGCAGTTTATAGGAAAACATTAGTTTTTATTTTTATTATTTTAGCAGTATAACCTTTACTGAACTAGAGTTAACTTTATATAGTTATGTGTACATATATATCAAATTTCTTTGTTCTAAGGTGACTATTCTAAGCATTGGGAGATAGACATTGGAAAAACTATACCAAATTTCTTGCCTTCTTGAAATTTTTATTTATTTATTTATTTGTTTGTTTGTTTGTTTGTTTTTGTTTTTCGAGGTAAGGTCTCACTCTGGTCCAGGCTGACCTGGAATTAACTATGTAGTCTCAGGGTGGCCTCGAACTCTCAGTGATCCTCCTACCTCTGCCTCCCGAGTGCTGGGATTGAAGTCGTGCGCCACCACGCCCGGCTAAATTTTTATTTATTTTTAATTTTTAAATTTTTAAATTTTTAATTTCTATTATTCTGATTTTATATTCATAGAATTGGTTCCATTTTCCTCCTCCCTGTCCTCCCACTTCCAAAGGGACCCTCATCAATGGGGAATGTGGATCGTGCATTGTGGGGGTAGTCAAGAGTTCTGGGGGGTAGGCCCCAGTCTCTGTGCATAATGCCCCAACTATGACTCTAACAATCTTTCCGCCCCCTCTTCTACAAGTTTCCCTGAGCCACATTGGGGTCATTTTAGTTCTGCTTCAGTGATGAGGTTTTGGGGGCCTCTGTGTCTCTGGATATCTGGCTTAGTAGGAGTTGGATGTTCTCTGTGTTTATCTCCTTCAGCCTTTTTCTGGTGTCGTGATCGCCATGGACACTGTATTCTTGTCCTTCCCCTGTGTTGTTCTATAGTTTCAGCTGGGGCCCTGGTGAGGTGCGATTAGCTGATCCTCCCATCAGGTTCATTGTGCACCTGAAAAAAGATAAGCAAATTCTCCAACGGAGAGAGAAGTTAGTACTAGATAGAAGGGATGACCATATATCTTTTGGAGAGAATTTTATATGTGTCGGCTCTCTTCTAGCCCACGTTTGGTGGTCTCTTGAACTTGGAGACTGAGCTTGTTTTGTGTACCTGGTTTTTGACTTATTTCCCAGTTCCAGCAATGAGTTCCATTCCACTGAGTGGATCTGTTAGTCAAATCAAGAGCAGTTGGTTACCCACCATGGCTGTGTGCCACTACTGCACTTGTTTGAGCATTACGTCAAGTTGTTACCTACTGGGTATCTTAGACTGCATGTTGTTTGGACCATTGTCGGACATTTTCCCCCAGTTGCTCATGTAGCACCCTCTGGTACTAGACTAGCTAACTGTCTGGGATCTGACCCTCTTCCAGATTCTGGCCAGGTCTCTCTGTGTTTGGTCTCACATACGTATACTGTCTTCGACAGTAGGGTCTTACCATTAACCTTTGGTGGGTCACCAAGAGCCTTCTTGAAATTTAATAGAAATAAAATAAATACACTTAAGTAGAGATAGGTAAAAAAGACGGAAGTTGGAAAATTAATAGGAAGGAGTAACGTGTGATGTGGTTTAAAAAATTTTGCAGGCATATGAATTAAGTGAAGGAGTTAGCCACAGGGTTACTTGAAAGATATATTTCAAAAGAGGGAAAAACAGCAAATGCAAAGATCCTAAGGCCAGAAGCATAGTTCTTGATTAAGGGCTTGAATCAAGGCTAGTGGGGTTTGCAGTATGGTAGGAAAGGAAGAAAGTAAGTAGGTGAGTTCAAATCACAAAGGACATGACTGTGTTTTACACTGAGTGAAATTAGCAAGCATTAAGAAAATAATAGAAAAACGGAAAATGTAATCATACAGCTTTCTCTTTTGTGTCTTGCTTACTACACTCAGCACAATGTTTTCAGGGTTCACCCATGTATCATATGTGGGAATTCCATTCTTTTCTAAAAAATACATTTTAAAGGCTATTTTATGAATCTACCACATTGTGTTTATCTCTTTTTCTGTTTATGGACATTCGTATTGTTTCTGCCTTTTGCCTGCTGTAAGTATGCTACTATGGGCATTGAGGTTATAATTTTTCATTATAGCCATTCCATTCTAGTGGATATAAAATGGTATCTCGTTGTGGTTTTGATTTACATTTCCCTAATGACTAATGGTATTGAACATCTTTTCATATGCTTATTGGCTGCTTTGTGTGTTTTCTATGAGGACATTAAGTTCAAAGACTTTGTCCATTTTAAAATCAAGTTACAGTCTTATTATTGAGTTATGAGTTTTTTGTATATTCTATATACCAGAAGCTGAATATCCCTTATCTGAAATGCTTGGGACTAAGAGTGGTTCAGATTTTAGGGCTTTTTTTTTGGAATATTTTGTAATATATGTAATATAATGAGATATTTTTTGGTATGGGATCCAAGTTAAACATGAAATTTTTAAATTATTTTTTTAAATTATTTTTTAATTTGTTTCATATACACAGTGTGTGTGAGTGTGTGTGTGTGTGTGTGTGTGTGTATTTTACATGTTAATTTGCCTGTGTTTTAACTGTGACCTGTCACATATCAGGTGTAGAATTTTTTCCATTAGGGGCATGTCAGTGCACAAATAGTTTCAGATTTTGGAACATTTTGCATTTTAGATTTAAGGGTACTCTTCCTGTATTTCCTTATCTGATAGATGCTGATGTTTTTACAAAGGAACTTTTTTTGTTGTTGTTGTTTTGAGGTAGGGTCTCACTCTAGCCCAGGCTGACATGGAATTCACTAGGTAGTCTCAGGGTGGCCTCGAACTCATGGTGATCCTCCTACCTCTGCCTCCTGAGTGCTGGAATTAAAGGCGTGCGCCACCACGCCCAGTTCAAAGGAACTTTTAAAAATAATGTTTTCTTTATTGAAGTAGCTATATATATGCTAGTGGTAATTATTTGGAAAGATAATAAAGTACAAAATATGACCACTGTTAAAATTTAGTACATTTTCTACCATTTCTCTCTTTCTAGGCCATATGCATGTGCAATTTCAATTAATAAAATTCTCCTCATTGTATAAACATTACACTCTAGTATTTTGACTTGATGTTATATC
Organism: Orientallactaga sibirica; assembly: GCA_036365145.1. Lineage (NCBI taxonomy): Eukaryota > Metazoa > Chordata > Mammalia > Rodentia > Dipodidae > Orientallactaga > Orientallactaga sibirica. The sequence goes on from JAEOAD010000982.1 coordinate 6,640,515, forward strand.
ACAAACATTTTGATAAGACAGTGCGTCTTTTAATATTTCAAAAGACCTTGAAGTCTTATTTCTTGTCAGGCTCTAAAGTCAAAGTTGGGGCCATAAAATGAACCATCCACAGTGAGAAACAAAGCTTGTTCCATTAAACACACAGGTACATCAGTGCTTAAAAACATGGAGAGATAGGTGTTACTACTCCATATGTTATATGTAGGGGTGGGTACCTATTATAACTCAGAGGAGTTCAGGAAAGTACAGGCAGAGTTCAGGAAGAGGTACAAATGGGGCCAAATTGTGAAATTAATTGTGAAATTAATGTAAATGGAAGGAACTGATCATAAGAGTTGCAGGTATAAAGATGTGGAAGCAGGAAAAATTGTGGTGTATTCTGGGAACTACACATAGTTAAATATCTCTAAAGGTCAGTGTATGTGCTAGCGTGACTGGAGGAAGGAAGGTCACAAGGAGCAGAGCAAGCATGACCTTAGGAATAATGAATGTGAATTTACCTCCTTGTCAGTACAGAATGCATGGGATGGGCTGAAATGGAGTGGTGGGCTCACTAGGGAACAGAGCCTACAGAAGAGATAAGATAGGTATTAGCATTGTGGGAGAAATGAGATATGACGAAGAAAGAAATTCCCAAGGACTATGGAAGTGAGGCTTCCAGGGTCTGCCTTCCAGGTAAACCTTGGAAATTCTTGTATGACCTCTGGAACTCACAGGTCAGAAGATAGGAGTATGTCTTTTGCTCCTTTGGCCTAGTGGCATTAGAGCCCTCAGCTTTGCCAGTGAGGTGAACCTGTTCCAGTCCCATACCTTACCTCTATTAATAGTCCTGGTGTTTCTGCCAAGAGGAGTCAGGTGTTGGGGCAGTGCTGCCAAGGTCTCTAGAGTAGAAATCTTCTTTCTGAGAAAGCACATTTCATATGTCAGCAACCTCCAGGAAACTTGTCCTAGGACCTCAGATTGAGAACCCTGGTACAAGGAATGGTGGTTTCCCTCTGTTGTTGACTTCCTTATTGCAAAATAATGTTTGTTGAAAAATGTTAATCTTAGTAACTTATCATTTGTAATTTTACTAGTGATAGATCATTACTGTTGTACTACTTTATCTCTGAAGGTCATTGTTTTCTCTTCCCTTGGGTAGTAAAGCAATAAAAGATGATTTTTTTTTCTTTTCTTTTTGTTAGGAATGATCAATGTCCCAGTTTTTCAAAGGTGAAGATTTTTCATGCTGATGGATTCCAAAAGCCTTCATATTTTAGAAAATCAAATTTTAGAAAATTTATTCAGAAACCATATATAGTAAGATTGGAGTTTTATTTTCATATATTCTCTTTAAATATATCTATACTTTTCAAAGTGATAGAACTTCATTCAAATGTGTTATAAGAGTCTTGAGGGCTGCAGAGGCAGCTTAATAGTTAAAGCACTTGCCTGCAAAGCCAAAGGACCCATGCTCTATTCTTTAGGTCCCATGTAAGCCAGATGCACAAGGTAACATGAGCATACAAGGCCACACATGCACAAAAGATGTCGTATGCATCTGGAGTTTGATTACAGTGGGTGGAGGCCCTGGTGTGCCAGTTCTCTCTCTCATTAAAAAAATTACTAAAAATTTAAAAGTCTTGAGACTTTTTTTTTTCTGAATACAAGAAAATTCATCTCTTTAGTATGATTTTTAGTGGGTTTACTGTACTGGTTACTTTAAGATACTTTAATAACTTTATTAAAATATAATTTACAGCCGGGCGTGGTGGCGCCTGCCTTTAATACCAGCACTCGGGAGGCAGAGGTAGGAGGATTGCTAAGAGTTCAAGGCCACCCTGAGACTACATAGTTAATTCCAGGTCAGCCTGGACTAGAGTGAGACCCTACCTTGCAAAAACCAAAATAAAATAAAATAAAATAAAATAAAAATAATTTACATACTGTAAAGTTCACTCTTGTAGGTGTACAGTAAATTTTTAGTAAATTTCACCAAGATGTATAACCATCACCATAATCCAGTTGTAGGATTTTTTTCCAAGACAAGATTTTATTTTGTAGCTCAGGCTATAACATGGAGCTCACTATAATAGCCCAGACTAGCCTCAAACTTGCAGTCCTCCTGCCACTACCTCCCAAGTGCTGGGATTACAGGGCTGTGCATAGTATCTGTGTAGGATATTTTCATTACCCTAACAGTCTCTGTCCCTGTTTAGTTATCCTGTATAGTTTACTTTCAGTATAGGACAGCTCACAGAATGATAGCTAACTATGGTTCTATAAGCAATGGCTACAAAGGTGGGAAACAGAGTCTGTTTGTAACCAAATTTCAGAAGAAATGTCTTAGTACTTTACCATATTGTTATTTCCAAAAGGAAGCTACTAAGTCTTGGCCACTCTCAAAGGGCAGGATGATTGGTGGGGACAATTAGGAGCCATGTCAGCAGCTACCCAGTACAAGCCTCCCTCTGGCCACACTTCACAGAAATGATGAGTAAAAGGTTCTAAGACTACTAAATTTAGAAATAAGGAACTGTCTGGAGAATGAGTTCCATTTTACCTTTTCCCAGTAGAGGATTCAGATTCTTTGAGGTTCTAGATTGCTATTGTTTGTTATTCTTTCTCTTTAAAAAAAATTTTTTTTGAGGCAAGCCCAACAGATTGGCCTTTTTAAAAATGCATGTGAGAGAGAATTGGTGTGCCATGGCCTCCAGCCACTGTAATCGAACTCCAGACAATTGTGTCACCTTGTGTGCATGTACAACCTTGCATGCTTACATCACTCTGCATCTGGCCTGGAGAGTCGAACATGGGTCCTTAGGGTTCACAAGGCAAGCACCTTAACATCTAAGCCATCTCTCCATCCCTGTTCTTTCTCTTATTTTCTGGATCTTCTCAAGCCATGGCAGAAATATCACCTCCAGTCATTTATAGTCTGTTGCCCATGCTTGCCTTCTGACAGTGTTAAGATTTGTGTCCTTCATAGGCAGTAGGAAGCCTTTATCAACTCATGCTGGTAATGGATTTCTTCCTTCTGTCCTTCCCTTCCCCTTCCCCTTCTCCTTCCTCTTCCCCTTTCTCTGTCTCTTTCTTTTTCTCTTTCCCTCTCCTTTCCAGAATGCCTGATCTATAGTTCACTTTGTAAGTCAACCATTGTGTTACACACAGTGGGTTATTTTCACACATTCCACAGCATGAGTGAGACTGCCTTTCACAAACTAGCATGGGTCATGTGAAAGTAGATTTATGTTCCATGCTTACTGCTTTGGGTTCTTTGTTTTGTTTTGCTTTGCTTTGTTTTCGTGGTAGGGTTTCATTCTAGTCCAGGCTGACCTGGAATTCACTAAGTAGTCTCAGGGTGGCCTCGAAACCCCAGAAATCCTCCTACCTCTGCCTCCTGTGTGCTGGGATTAAAGGCATGTGCCACCATGCCCAGCTGCTTTGGGTCCTTAATCTTCAAACATATGTCTTAAGTGGTGGGACTAGTTTTGCAATGTATATTAAGCCATTAATTATTATTAATACTTCTTGTTCAGAATATGCAGAACAAAAACCCCATTACGCAGAAGCCATTTGGAGTTGAGGAGAACCATCAAAACAGAAGAGGCTTTAAAAGGCCTTTTAAGGTATTTAAGTGTTGTTTATAATTTATATGTGGCTTTGGGCTTATATTTTGGACGATGCTATATTAATAAATTAAAAAGCTATTTTGTGGTATTCAAATAGTAGCTTATAAACTAGTGTTTCTGGTTTATGTGAATAGTTCTAGTATTTATACTTAATTGGAATCAGTTTAATGACCTATTTCCTGAGGACTTGGATTTCAATTTTGTTTTGAGCTGTAAAAACCTCTTTCAAATATTAATGTTGGCCTCTATCAGTGAGCTAGTCATGCTTTTAAGACTTGGGGCACAGGTAGACTCCATCTGTGAATATGAAGGCTCCTTCTCTTTTAGAATATTCTAGGCTGCTTAGAAGTAAAGTAGCTATGAGGAGTGTATAGTAGGAGGGAGGAAGGGTGGCTTGTAGAATTTTTTAGGCAGGTTTGAACAAGATTGGTTCATGTCTGACTAAACTGATGCACCCCTCCCAAACCAGCACAAAATTACAGCATGGAGAACTTATAAATCTACATTGTTCTTTTGAGTATATTGTACTGCAGGCCAAGAATTGGTCTTTCATTGTCCATATAATTCATTCATGCTTAAATGGTAAGCACTGTACCCCCCTGAGCTATTTCTTCAGCTCCATTTCAAATTTGTTTAACTTTTTAAGATTGGTTTGTAAAAATTAGTATATAAATAAGCTACTACTTAGTTTGAAAGAAATATACTTTATTGCCATCATTAACTCCTTCCTTTTTAATATCCGTGGTGCATAGTATCAATGGCAGCTGTATATACCTGATGTTTTTTGTTACAATTATAGATTTAGAAACTGTAATTTTAACATTTCACTTTTTTTCCTTTACAGAACAACTCTTTAGGTAGCAGATTCCAGCCCAATTACAAATCAGACCTCGTACAGAAGAGCTTATGTATTCAGGCTAAATATCAGCGTTTACGGTTTGCTGGTCCAAGGGGATTTATCACTAATAAATTCAGAGACAAACTACTGAAAATAGAAAAGGTTAGTTGGACTAGTATCATTTTAAAATGTTGAGTAACTTGAATGTTAGATATCTGAGGTTTTCATTTAGTTTAAGAAACAAAATGTTCTTTTTACATATTAGTGGAATACAACTTCAAGAGTAATGCATATTGAGTTGTGATGTTATTTAACCTCAAAATGTTTTTTAGCTATTATACTTGAAATAATTTGGGTATGCTATCTCTTTGAAAGTGTTTTTTTTTTTTTTTTCCTGATGTAGGGTCTTACTCTAGCTCTTGCTGACCTGGAATTCACTATGTAGGCTCAGGGTGGCCTCGAACTCACAGTGATCCTCCTACCTCTGCCTCCCAAGTGCTGGGATTAAAGGCACACACCACCATGCCTGGCTCTTTGAACACTTTTGTTGTAGCATTTCTGTTGTATAGTAAACTTTTGAAATGAAAATTTAGTAAATATCTGAGTGTCAAAAATCACTTGTACTTTCCACATTCATATATATATAATTGAGAACTTTATTCTATGAACATATGGTCATATTCCCATTGAATTATACTACTATGTTAGCATTCTCTGTTTGTTTGTTTGTTTGTTTGTTTGTTTGTTTGTTTGTTTGTTTTTTCCGAGGTAGGGTCTCACTCTAGCTCAGGCTTACCAGGAATTCACTGTGTATTCTCAGGGTGGCCTCACACTCACAGTGATCCTCCTGCCTCTGCCTCCCGAGTGCTGGGATTTAAAGATGTGTGCCACCACGCCTGGCTAGCATTCTTTTTTTGTTTTTTGAGATAGGGTCGTGCTCTAGCCCAGGCCAATCTGAAATTCACTATCTCAGGGTGGCCCCAAATTCAGTGATCCTCCTACCTCTGCCTCCCAAATGCTAACATTAAAGGCATGTACCACCACGCCTGCACTCATTTATTTTTTAAGTCATGGCAAAATATTCATAATGCAGAATTTACCATTGACTGTATAGCTCAATGATATTATATTCACAATACTGTTGAGTCATTAACATTATGTACTTTTCTAAAAGTTATTTTTTAAAACTTTAAAAAATATTTTATTTTTTTTTTTATTTGAGAAAGAGAATGGGTGCTCCAGAGCCTCTAGCCACTGGAAACAAACTCCAGACACATGCACTACCATGTACATCTGGTTTATGTGGGTACTGGAGAATTGAACCTGGGTCCTTAGGCTTCTCAAGCAAGTGCCTTAACTGCTAAGCCATCACTCCAGCCCCTAAAAATTATTTTTAAATGGCAAGTTAAAATTAGATTTATGGGGTACACTATGATGTTTTGAAAAAAATATATATATATGAATGAATGAACATCCAATTTTTTTTTTTTTGGTTTTTCAAGGTAGGGTCTCACTCTGGTCCAGGCTGACCTGGAATTAGCTATGTAGTCTCAGGGTGGCCTCGAACTCATGGCAATCCTCCTACCTCTGCCTCCCGAGTGCTGGGATTAAAGGCATGCGCCACCATGCCCGGCGACATCCAAATTTTTGAATTAATTTTTATAAAGGAAAAAGATCAATGTGGTAGGAACAATCAAGGGCATATAGGCTGAGCACTTTGATACTCTCTTTCAAGAGGAAGTGGATTCGAAGCTGAGGTATGGAGAAGAGCTAGACATAGAAAGAGCTACAACCAAAGATCCATGTTGGGCAGTAGGCTGAGGGCTTAAGGAGACTTGGGAGTAGGCAAAATAGAGGAATGCCTTAAAATATGGGTAGTCCTTGACTGAGGAGGAGAAAGTTGTACTTTCGGATGGTCCTTAGTTAGTAGTGGTTAACAGGATTCTAGGAAAGAAAGATAAGGTACAGGAAGACTGACCAACAAGGTAATACTTGGAATGACCCAACCTAGGTCAAAAGGGGGTTCATATAACTAGTTCAACATCCTTAAATAGACGTTCAAGTCATTGAAGAGTGAGGAACACATTTAGGAAATGGTATGGTGCTGGAGAAATGGCTCAGCAGTTAAGGAGCTTGCCTGCAAAGCTTAAAGCACTGTGTTCGATTCCCCACTGCCCATGTAAAGCCAGGTGCACAAGGTGGTGCATGTGTCTGGAGTTAGTTTGTAGTAGCTGGAGGCCATGGTGTGCCCATTCTCTAGCTGCCTATTTCTCTCACTCAAGTAATAAAATATTTTTAAAAAATGGTATGGAAGACACTATGCCAAGGATGAAAGTAATTCAAAATAAGTGCATATTTTTGTAAATGTTTTACTTGAAGTTTTCTTTAGTTGTTCGTGGGTAACATTTTGAAAATAAATTTGATTTTTATATTTTATGATTAGTCAAAAAACAGAGACAGCTACCTTTATTTAAATGAATGATATTAGAAAAAATGTATATATATGCATTTTGAATGTTTCATTAACCAATAAGTATGAGCATTGTTTTTCTTTGGAATTAAACATTTCCAAATACCAAAAAATAAATCAACTTTTAAATTTCTTTCAGTGTTAATAATGTATGATTCTAATAAAAGGTAAGGATATATGCATTAATATGTCATTATACCATTGTTAGTTTTATTATTTGCATGGTCTTATTTCCAGTTTGTTGGATGGTATTTTTATTTTTGCATCATACCACAATATAAAACCATATTCGTTACCCTTTTATCATAGTTTTTTTATTTTGAATTCCTTTTTTTTTGTCTCTTGTCTTGTTATATTATTGTTAACTGTCTGAAAGGAAGAAAATCTACATCCCTCTAATAGCTTTCTTTGCAATTAGAAGAGTCCAAATGGTTTTAGAAGTAGAGATATGATATGATTGAAAAGAGAGTAAGAGTTTGAAGCTATGCTTCTATTATGTCAGGCTTGGGATTAGAGAGCCTCAAACGCTTAGTTTATGCCAGGACGATCTTACTGGAATTTACTCAAAGAACAGAGTACCATTTTCTCAATTTAGTCTTGCCTGTGTTATCTGGTATAATTTTTGTCCTTTTGATTTATAATATGATACCTTTTCAGTGTCTTCTGTTGTCACATTGCATCTTTAGTGTTCCATATTACCTTTGGTGGAGATCTTGAGTGCAAGTAATAATATAATTTAAACTCTTTGTAAAATGCATTGTCTGGTAAAATGTACTGTCAGCCAGATTTTAGCACAGATGTTGTAACTGACTCTTTTCTTGTTTTCTCTTGACAGGAATATACAAATGTTGCTACAGAAATCTAACCTGGAATTGTTGTAGGTGGAATTGCACTAGGAGGTCATTTTGGAGCATCTCTCTCTCTCTCTCTTTTTTTTTTTTTTTTTGGTCAGGAGTTAGAAATGACACTAAGGCACTAGTACTGTAACTTTCTTGATAAAATAACTTTATTTTTCAGTAGTGGAATGCTGCAACTTTTTTACACTTAACTGCTGTTAATCACAATATTCAATTTAAACGTTGTATTTAACTACAATTTCTTTTGCAAAAAGACTCAGTAGAACCACTTGAAGACATTGTTGTTGCATTTTTCTCTGAGCATGGTTCCTTTCAGAGATTTTAACTAAGTCATATCCAAACATTTATATGTTGAAAGCTTTGTTAATGTAATAAAAATGAGTATAGGAATTATATAGTGTCTATACATGAAAGAACAGTGGCCTTACAGTAGCAAATTTTATACTGGTCTTTCTTTTTCTGATGACATTTTGGCTTATAACTTGAAGTTTTCTTAATTTTCTGAAGATCAAGGCCTATGTAATTCATACATTTCATACTACAATATAAGAAGGCTAGAGAAAAGGTGCTTCAGCTTTTCCATCAGGTAGTTGTGAGTGCACTGAAGTTTTACTAATACGTTCATTCAGTTTTTTTCCACAACTATTTGCTCTTTTCCAGTTTCAAAAGCTATTGTGGAAAATATATAAAGGTTTTCTAATCTATATTCCATCTTATTTTTCCCTCAGGGCAAGCTTGTGCATATCATATTTTTAAAGGCTTTTAAAATCTGACATACAAAATCACATATTTGAAAAAGATACTTTATTACTACAGCATTACACACTTCACAAGCACATCTTACAGTGCTTAATTTCAGTTGAGTTGATATACATTTCATACCTACTACATGTAAGATAGGATTGATGGGATTTTAAGTACAATTTGTAGGTCCCAGTACCTTCTTTCTTTGTTTGCTGTGTTCTGCTTAACAGTCCATATACATTCCCTGTTAAATTTTTGTGAAATGTTTATTTGTAAGAAAATAAAAATTGTTGTTCTTTCTGCTTGAAGTCATTACTTGACAATTTGTAAGAGCATTCTTTTTTGTTTTAATATGTATTAAAAATGAATGAGGGCCAGGCGTGGTGGTGCACGCCTTTAATCCCAGCACTGGGAGGTAGAGGTGGGAGGATTACCATGAGTTCGAGGCCACCCTGAGACTACATAGTTAATTCCAGGTCAGCCTGGACCAGAGTGAGACCCTACCTTGAAAAACCAAAAAAAAAAAAAAAAAAAAAAAAAAAAAAGAATGAGGGGCTGGAGAGATGGCTTAGCAGTTAAGGTGTTTGCCTGTGAAGCCTAAGGACCCTGGTTCGATCTCCAGGTCCCATGTAAGCCAGATGCACATGGTGGCGCATTTGTCTGGAGTTCGTTTGCCATGGCTGGAAGCCCTGGCGTGCCCATTCTCACTCTTTTTCCCCCTCTCTCTGTCTCTAATAAATAAAATCTTTAAAAGAAATGAATGAAGGTTGGAAAGATAGCTCAGTAGTTAAGGCATTTGCCTGCAAAGCCTAATGACCCAGATTTGATTGCCCAGTACCCATGTGAAGCCAGATGCACAGTGATGCATGCATCTGGAGTTCGTTTGTAGTGGCTGGAGGCCATGGCATGTCCATATTCTCTCTCACTGCAAATAAATAAATAAATAAATAAATAAATAAATAAATAAATAAATAGTGTATGGTTTGCCTGGAAATTAAAAAATAAGAAAGAAATTCCACTGAGCAATTCATATATAAACTATATGATGTTTGAAACAGCTTTTTTATTCCTGTTAAAGCCATATATTTAAAATATCTAAATGATAATGCTTATACAAGACTTGAGAGTATCAAACCATAACTTCAGTAGCTTGATTGCATAGCAATCCACATGACACTGCATATTTCTGTTTCACCTATTATAAAATTGTGGTGGTTCATACAAAGTAACCAATGACTACTAAACACAATTTACATAGTTTCTACTTGACTTGGCAGAGGGTGAGGGGTCTAATCCAATGCTATTGGCCTAAGAAAATTTTTTTCTGTTAGTGTGTATTCAGGAAGCTTGCAAGGGTTTCATCTGAAGTCCTTGAAAGCATTGTGACAGTTGCTTCCAAGATCAAATAAATTTTGCACTTGTATTCATTCCATGATATCATTTCTTCATCTCTATTAATCTTCCAGAATATAGGTATCGGCTTCATTCTTTTCTGGATGGTGCCAGCTTCTCAGGGCATTGTTAGAAACCTGACTCTGTTCTGTTCCTTTTGGATCTCAGGGGTCTTCCAAAAGCAAAATAGGCCAGTTTTCCAATAAATTGTTTAGTTCAATTAACAGCCCTCAAAGTCTGAGCTGCAGGTCTGAAACTCTTCAAATATTATGTAGCTTTGTGTGTTCTGAGGTAGAATTGTTTTGTGCTGTCTGAACAAAAGGATCCATCACCTTACGCAGTTTTTAAGCATGTCCCATAAGTCCATTAAGTAGAAGCCCCTGACACTCTTCCATCTCAGTGGTCTCTCAAATGATAAAACCATTTGTCTGGTTTTAGCATTAGATGTATATATTGCTTTCCGAACAATAACTTCTGTTCTTGTAGAAGTTTAAAGTGTTTTACAGAAGGTGTAATATAAGGTAATAAGTGTCCTTGGAAAGCTGCTTTCAGGATTTGTAGGAATTGCTTATGGTGGTAATTGGATGATTACCTGTTAAGTCAGAAAGATAGCAAACTGACCTACATAGTACCCAGTACATGTTTATTGTTTCATCTTCTGGACACATTAAAATCTTAGGTAAGGGCTGGAGAGAAGGCTTGGCAGTTAAGACACTTTCCTACAAGGCCAAAGGCCCCAGCTTCAATTCCCCAGGACCCATGTCAGCCAGATGTACAAGGTGGTGCATGTATCTGGAGTTCATTTGCAGTGGCTGGAGGCCCTGGTGTGCCCATTCTCTCTCTGGCTCTGCCTCTTCCCCAATGACAAGTACCCACTAATCTTTGGCCAAAAGTGAGGCAGTTCCCATCAAAATCTAACAAAGCAATATACCCTTTAAGATCAGGAGAATCTGTTTTTTTCAGAAAGCCAAGGACAACCAAAATGTATCAAGACGACAAGAATAGATAGTAGACTCCCTGTCAGCAAATGAACCACCCCTAGTATAGCAGCTAGGGCCCAGGTAAAACCACAGAGGATCTGGTGAGCTGAGCAAGAGTACCGCTTCCATGGTGAGCCTGACAACTTGCACCAGGGTGATGGAGACACTGAGGGTACTCAGAATGCACCAGAGCAGAAATCCAGACACTGATGAGAACACTAAAGTAAACTCAAATCACACCCACCAAGCCTCAGAGAATTTTCTGGAAGAGGGGATGTAAAGAATGTAAAAACCACGGGCTGGGAGGGAATATCCATAGGCATAGCCCCTCCCCTGCCATGACTGCTGCTCTCAGCTCATAACCCACAACTTCGTGGTGAATAAAGTCCCATTGAGTGGAGTGGAAGCAGGTAGGAGAGAAATGATACCAACACATGATGTGTCCATACTAAGTTTGTACTTAATAAAAAACAAACATGGTTGTTTAATTATTACTCATTCCACAACTAATTTGTGATTTAGCCATACTTGGATATATTTTTGGCACTGTCTCAAAATCCCTAGCTTGGAATTCTGGGTAAGGTGGCGGCATAGGAGCCACACCAAACTAGCCTAGGGAGGGAAATAAGCAAAAACACAGCAAAATATACTCTTCTTTGAAAAGTGTAGGTGTATAACCTCAACCACAGCAGAAAAGCAGAAAGGAGGAAACCAGCCAGAACCCTGCCAAGGCACTAGCAGCCCTGGTCCAAGCACGCACCTGGCTGGTCCTGCAGGTCAAGAAACCTGAAGGGGAAGACAGCAGGGGCCAACTGAGCAGCTGCTGAAGGACAACACAAACAGGACCAGCTGAGCAGCTCTGGTACAACTCCAGGCATCCTGCACTTTGCCATCCCCCAACTGTCAGGAACATGAACCTCCAGAGAACTCATTTAGCCCCTGGCTGCAGCTGATCAGAACACCACATCCACAGTGCAACACAAGAGGAAGCCATCCCAAAAGGTAACGGGGCCAATTGACAAAAAATCAGGCACACAGATCTGCATTGGAAGTGCTAATCTCTCCATGTAAGGGCAGGTTATAGGTCACATATTCTTGGTTGGCTATTCAATTCTCAAGATGTATTTTGGGGTTGACTATTGTTGCCTTTGATGCTTCCTGATTTATAGGGCCATTGTCTTTTTATTCTGCCATTATTAGGAGCAGGTCTGATTCAGACCCAGGTGGACCTAGAACCCATTTCAGAACACACCCTTAGGGACTTTGGCTTTATAAGGTTATCTGTTAGTTTTAATCCTCATTCTTGCATAAATACTATGTGCTGGTTTTGATTAAATGTGTATATTACTCAGTTGAATTTTAGAATTTTCCAGTAAATTACTTAACCCAGCCTACTAGAATACTTGATTAGCAGGCAAACTCAACAGCTAGGGTTATATTTGCTGTTTTCTTGGAGTACAGGAGATACTTGGCACCTTAAACTCCTACCCTGAAGGTATACGAAGTTGAATTTACATGGCTAAGAACACTGAAGATAATTAGAAAACCCCAGCATCAAATTAACTCAGGATGCAAAAATCTACATTATAATACAAGAAACACAAAGACTCAAGACAATACAGTCCCACCAAAAATTATAAATCCATCAGAAATAACCTTCAATGAGACTCTTGTAGATAAAATTCCTGACATTTTTTTAAAAAAAAATTTTATCTATACTAAAAGAAATAAAAGAAGAAAACAAACTCCTAAAGGAATCCCAGGAGAACACAGGAAACCAACTTAATGAAATGAGGTCAATACAAGACATGAGTAAGGATATAGAAATACTGAAGAGAAACCAGGCAGAAATACTAGCAGTGAAAAACACAGTCAAATAAAAAACTGGAAAGTCTCACCAGTAGAATGGATGAAGGAGAGAACAGAATATCTAAACTAGAAGACCATGTGGCACATCTAATACAGTCCAACAAAGAGAAAGACAAACTAATATGAAAGTATGAATGGGAATTCCAAGATATTTGGGACACTAAAACATAAGAATTCAAGATATAGTAGAAGAAGAATTTCACTCCAAAGGCTTAGTAGGCATTTTCAACAAAATCATAGTAGAAAAATTTCCCCAAGTTGGAGAAATGCCAATGCAGATAAAGGAAGCTTTTAGGACACAAAAAGGACAAAACCTACAAAGAACCTCTCCTCGCTGTGTTATAATTAAACTACCAAACACACAAACCAAATAAAGTATATTGAAAGCTGTTAGAAAAAGCAAGTCACTTATAAAGGCAAGTCCATCAGGATCACAGCAGATTACTCAACACAAACTTTAAAAGCCAGAAGGGCTGGGAATGATGTATTCCGAGTTCTGAAAGAACAACTGTCAACTAAGATTATCCTGCAAAGCTATCCATTCAAATAGAGAAATAAGGACATTCCACAACAAAAGCAGGGTGAAGGAATATATGACAACTAAACCAGCTCTACAGAAAATACTTGAAAGGATCCTTCATGTTGAAGAGAAAGAAAAGCACACATGTGAGGAAACAGGAAATAATAAATCATACTCAAATAATAGTTAAAACAGAGTAGAGCCGGGCATGGTGGCACACACCTTTAATCCCAGCACTTGGGAGGCAGAGGTGGGAAGATCACCATGAGTTCGAGGCCATCCTGAGACTACATAGTGAAATCCAGGTCAGCCTGAGCTAGAGTGAGGCCTTACCTCTTAAAAACAAACAAACAAAAAAAAAAAAACCAAGAAAGAGAAAACAGGAAGCACTACAAAACAAGAAGAATGGCAAGAATAAATATATACCTTTCAATAATAACTCTTAATATTAACAGCCTCAATGCCCCAACCAGAAGACATGGGTTTGCAGACAGCTAAAAAGCTGGATACTTCTATTTGTTGCCTTCAAAAACTCACCTTTAGCCGGGCGTGTTGGCGCACACCTTTAATCCCAGCACTCGGGAGGCAGAGGTAGGAGGATTGCCGTGAGTTCAAGGCCACCCTGAGACTACATAGTTAATTCCACGTCAGCCTGGCCAGAGTAAGACCCTACCTCAAAAAATCAAAAAATAAAATAACTCACCTTTGTGGACTGGAGAAATGGCTTAGAAGTTAAGGCATTTGCCTGTGAAGCCAAAGGACCCGGGTTCAATTCCCTAGGAACCATGTAAACCAGATGCACAAGGGGCACATGCACCTGGAGTTCATTTGCAGTGGCTAGAAGCCCAGTGTGTCCATTCTCTCTCTGTCTCTCTTCTATCTATGCTTGCAAATAAATAAATGAAAATTTAAAAATTACCTTCCCGCAAAAGATGGACACTATCTTAGAGTGAATACATGGAAAATGGCATTTCAAGCAAATGTGCCTAGAAACTAAGGAGGTATCTCTATCCTAATATCTGACATGGTAGACTTCAAACCAACATTAGTTAGGAAAGATAAGAAAGTCACTTTAGGCTGGAGAGATGGCTTAGCAGTTTAGGTGCTTGCCTGCAAAACCAAAGGACCCAGGATACCCCAGGACCCACATAAGCCACATGCACAAGGGGGTGCACAAATCTGGAGTTCATTTGCAGTGGATGGAGGCTCTGGCTTGTCCATTCTCTCTCTTTCTACCTGCCTATTTCTGTCTCTGTCTCTATCTCAAATAAGTAAAAATAAAATATTAAAAAAAAGAAAGTCACTTTATATTGATTAAAGGAACACTCCAATAAGAGGACATTACAATCCTAAACATACATGCCCCTAACATGGGGGTTTCCAATTTCACTAAACAAACTGTTAGTATTAAGGTCACAGATAATACCAAACACAGTTGTATTGGGTGACTTCAATACCCCACTCTCATTGACAGGTCATCCTGGCAAAAAAAATAAACAGAGACATCTAGGTTAAATAATGTCATGGTACAAATGGACCTACAAATATCTACAGATCATTCCATTCAAATGCTGCAGAAAACACATTTTTCACAGCAGCATAAGGAATACTCTCTAAAATAGACCATATATTAGGACACAAAGCAAATCTTAACAAATACAGGAAAATTGAAATAATTCTTTGTACTCTTATCTGATCACAATGGGATTAAATTACAAATGAGCAACAAGAAAAACTACAGACCATACACAACATGGAGAGTAAACAGCACACTACTGAATTATGAATGAATTATTGAAGAAATCAAAAAGGAAAAAATTCATAGAATCCAATGATAATGAGAAAAAAAAACATACCAAAACCTTTGGGACACAATGAAGGCAGCCCTAAGAGGGAAATTTGTAGCTTTAAGTGCCTATATTAAGAAATTTGAAACTTCACAGATAAACAATGTTTCCCCTTAAGGCCTTGGAAAAAGAAGAACAAGGCAAACCAAAAATCAGTAGATGGGAAGAAATGATAAAGATTAGGGCAGAAATTAATGAAATAGAAACCAAAAACAAAAATCTAAAGAATCAATGAAACAAAGAGTTGGTTCTAAGCCGGGCATAGTGGCACACGCCTTTAGTCCCAGCACTCGGGAGGCAGAGGTAGGAGGATCACTGAAAGTTCGAGGCCACCCTGAGACTACATAGTTAATTCCAGGTCAGCCTGGACCAGAGTGAGACCCTACCTTGCAAAAAAAAAAAAAAAAAAAAAAAAAAAGTTGGTTCTTTGAAAGGATAAACAAACAAACCTGACCAAAAGAAAGACACAATGAAATTAGAGATGAAAAGGGCACTATTACAACAGATACCAAAGAAATTCAGAAAATCATAAAGACATACTTTAATAATATATTCTCCAGGTTTGAAAATCTGAAATAAATTGATGATTTCCTTAACTTATATGAACTACCAAAGTTATATCAAGATGAGATAAACCATTTAAATAGACCTATGTATAAGTATGGAGATCCATGCAGATATAAAAAAAAATCTTCCAACTAAAAAAAAAGTCCAGGCCCAGATGGATTCACTGGTGAATTTTTTCAGACCTTCTAACACCAATGCTTCTCAAATGTTTCCATAAAATAGAAAAGGAAGGAATTCTACCCAACTCCTTCTATGAAGCCAGCATCACCCTTATATCAAAACCAAAGACAGAACCAAAAAAAGAAAATTACAGACCAATCTCCTTCATGGACATAGATGCAAAAATTCTCAACAAAATACTGGCAAACAATACAATATATCAAAAAGGTCATTCACCTAGACCAAGTAGGCTTTATTCCAGAGATTCAGGGATGGTTCAACATACGCAAATTGATAAATGTAATACAATAGATAAAGGGACTGAAGGACAAAAATCACATGATCATCTCATTAGATGCAGAAAAAGCCTTGAATAAAATCTAACATCCCTTCATGATAAAAGTCCTACAGAAACTGGCAATAGAAGAAACATCTCTCAGCCGGGTGTGGTGGCGCACGCCTTTAATCCCAGCACTCAGGAGGCAGAGGTAGGAGGATTGCTGAGAGTTCAAGGCCACCCTGAGACTACATAGTGACTTCCAGGTCAGCCTGAGCTACAGTGAGACCCTACCTCGAAAAACCAAAAAAAAAAAAAAAGAAGAAGAAACATCTCTCAACATAATTAGGCTATTTATGACAAACCTACAGCCAACATAATACCAAGTGGGGAAAAACTTGAAGCTTTTCCACTAAAATCAGGCACAAGACAAGGGTGTCCATTGTCCCCACTTTTATTTAATATAGTCCTGGAAGTTTTAGCTATAGCAATAAGGCAAGAGACACTCATAAAAGAGCTACAAATTGGAAAGGAAGAGATCAAATTATCCTGGAGAAAAGACCACCTCCTTAACAAATGGTGCTGGGAAAACTGGATATCTAGATGAAGAAGGATCAAATTAGATCCTTATCTGTCTCCATGCACAAGAATCAAGTCCACATGGATCAAAGACCTTAATATCAGACCTGAAACTCTAAAACTGCTATAGGAAAAAGCAAGGGAAACCCTTCAACATATTGGCATAGGCCATGAATATAACCCCATTTGCTCAGGAAATAAAACCAGTAATCAACCACTGGGACCTCATGAAACTACAAAGCTTTTGTACAGCAAAGGACACTGAATAGAGCAGAGGTATCCTGTAGAATGGGAGAAAATCTTTGCCAGCTATACATCTGATGGAACTAATAACTAGGAAATAAAAATTACTCTGAAAAGTAATAAGAAATCAAATAACCTAATTACAAATGGACTAAAGAACTAAATAGTTCTCAAAAGAAATAGAAACCGGGTGTGGTGGCACATGCCTTTAATCCTAGCACTTGGGAGGCAGAGGTAGGAGGATCACTGAGAGTTCGAGGCCACCCTGAGACTACATAGTGAATTCCAGGTCAGCCTGAGCCAGAGTGAGACCCTACCTTGAAAAACAAAACAAAAAAAAAAGAAGAAAAAGAAGAAATACAGATGGCATATAAACATCCAATAAAATGTTCTACATCCTTAGCCATCAGGAGTATGCAAATTAAAATGACTTTGAGATTCCATGTCACTTCTGTCAGAATAGCTATCTCCAAAAAAAAAAAGTGACAATAAATGTTGGTGAGGATGTGGAAAAAGAGGAACCGTTCTACACTGTTGGTGGGAATGTAATCTGGCACAGCTATTGTGGAAATCAGTGTAGAGGTTCCTGAGACAGCTAAAAATAGATTTACCATATGACCCAGATGTACCATTCCTAGTCATATATCCTAAGGACTCTTCTCACTACTGTAGAGATACTTGCTCAACTGTGTTTATTGCTGCTCTATTCACAGTAGCTAGGAAATGGAATCAGGCTAGATGTCCCTCAACTGATGAATGGATAATGAAGATGTGGTACATTTACACAATGGAGTTCTATTCCATGGTAAAGAAAAATGAAATAATGAAATTCACTGGGAAATGGGTGGATCTTGAAAGAATTATACTTAGTGAGGTAACCCAGTCCTGGAAAGCTAAATGTCACATGTTCTTTCTCATGTGGATCCTAGTTACAAATGTTCAGACTTTGTGTGTGAGCTGGAACCAAAAATCGGCAGCAGAGGCTAGTAAGCTAGAAAAGGGCTGTGAGGGAGGAGGGGGTGGATTTAAGGGGATGATATTGTATATATGTAAGTAGAAAAACAGATTACCGTGGGTGGAATGCCCTAAACAAGTTGAGGGGAAGAGATTGAGTAAAAGAAGGGTGGGGGAGAGTTAATAAAAATTCAGGATATTAAAAAAAATAAAAATTCAGGATATTGTGAATTATCCATATGATGACATCCTTTTTTAGTTAATGGCACACCCAGAAGCCATAGACTGTTACTAGAAAAATTTTCAGTACCAGCGATGGGATAACTTCTAGTGAGTTGTTTATCCAGGGAGGTTCCTGAAGCTCCCAAAACATTATAGGCCATTGCCGAGGCTCTTGGTTTTCCAACAGAAACAGATGGTAAGACCCTATTGCTGAAGATTCCACATGCCTGGGCTGCAAGGTAAATGAGAAATCAAATTGGACCTGAGCTGAAAACCTCCTCCCTATAGACCAGCTGACAGAAAGCTGGAAAAAGCTGCATTGCATGCAGCCATATGGGAGACAGAAGCCATCAGCGGTGAAAACTGGACACTGTACGCCTCAAGTTTGGCCAGCCAGGCCAAATGAGCCAACGGATGTACAGTGGTATGTCTGTTAAGGGGGAAACTAACTGCTCTGTAATTGGACTGGAGACTCTGTGAGAGGGAATACATGCCTGGTACTGAAAACTTAATAAAAAGCCTATGGTGGAGGAGGTTGTGGGCTTAGGTGTATAACATCTGCTCTTGTCTGGCTAAATGCATAGATTATGCCTCCAACCTGTCCTGTAAGCACTTTACTCAATGTTTATACTCATATATTAATGCTACTCTCACGTTTGGTTAGAGAAGCTTCTTGTTTCAGATGGTGATGACCACTGGGATGACCCAAAAGGCTGAGACGATGTGACGGACGAGTGTTTAGCACTGAAATATCTCTACCACATATTCCAAGGCTCAGGGTCTATTGCTGAAGAGGTGGCAGAAAGAAGGTAAGAGCCGAACGAACGTTAGGACTGTTTACAATGCAATCATCCAGACAGAAATTGACATCGATATCCATGACCTCACAGTGCCAAGCACTACTTTCACAAGACCCTCATAATAGGAGGAAAAGAGGACAACATCAAAATAAAAGAGAGGCTAATGGACAGAGGGAGGGCATATGATGGAGTGTGGGTTTGTGAAGGGGAAAGTGGGGGAGGGAAGGGACTTATCATTGTTTATTGTCCATAAGTATGGAAACTGTCAATAAAAAATAAATCCCTTGCCGGGCGTGGTGGCGCACGCCTTTAATCCCAGCACTCGGGAGGCAGAGGGAGGAGGATCACTGAGAGTTCGAGGCCACCCTGAGACTACATAGTGAATTCCAGGTCAGCCTGGACCAGAGTGAGACCCTACCTCGCAAAAAAAAAAAAAAAAAAAATCCCTAGCTTGTAATCTCTAAAATACTTATTTAGCAAACTGTGTGTACAAGATAGCCTAAAAATCTCTAATAAAATTATTTAATAAATAAAATATTTGAAATATTTATTTATTTATTTATTTATTTGAGAGTTTGAGAGAATGGGTGTGCCAGGGCCTCTAGCCACTGCAAATGAACTCAAGATGCGTGTTCCTCCTTGTGCATCTTGCTTACATGGGTCCTGGAGAATTGAAACGGGGTCCTTTGGCTTTGCAGGCAAACACCTTAACCATTAAGCCATCTCTCCAGCCCAATAAATAAACCTTTAATATTTATTTAATATTGCTGTATAATTTAGAGTATAACCTGATCATGGTGAAATTTACCTGCAGTCTCACCACTTGGGAGCCTTAGGAAGATTGCCATGAGTTTGAGGTCAGTTTGGTCTACATAGTGAGTTCAGGCCAGCCTGGTCTACACTGTGAGACCCTCCTTCAAAAAATTTATTAAAGGGGCTGAAGAAATGTGTTAGTGGTTAAGGAATTTGCCTGTGAAGCCAAAGGATCCCAGTTCGATTCTCCAGGACCCACGTAAGCCAATTGCACAAGGGGCACATGCATCTGGAGTTCGTTTGCAGTGGCTAGAGGCCCAGGTGTGCCCATTCTCCTCTCTCTGTCTGCCTTCCTTCCCTTTCTCTGCTTTCAAATAAATAAATTAATAAATTAAAAAAATTATTAAAGGGCTGGAGAGATGGCTTAGTGGTTAAGGCACATGCCTGCGAAGCCTAAGGACTCAGGTTCGGTTCTCCAGGTCCCACATAAGCCAGGTGCACATGGTGGCACATGCATCTGGAGTTCGTTTGCAGTGGCTAGAGACCCTGGCATGCCCATTCTCTCTCTCCCCCCTCTCTGTCTCTAATAAATATATAAAAATAAAATCTTTTTTAAAATTTATTAAAAATAAAGATAAGCCTGGGGGACATTTAAATTAAAATAAGTTAGAGCTGAAAATAAGGACAAGAGACTGTGTCAGTCATGTTCTCCATAATATCCCCAGCATCCAACACTCTCCTTGATATCAGGAACTTATTAAATATTAATTGAATCATGAGTAAATGAGGGTGAGTAGAATGTTTATTTGGATTTACATACCTAGTTTTCATGTGGAAATAGAACAATGGTTATCCATAACATTTTTAACTAACTGAAAAGAATCCGAATTCTTTTATAGTTTATTTTTTATTGACAACTTCCATAATTATTGACAATAACCCATGGTAATTCTATCCCTCCCTCCACTTTCCCCTTTGAAACTCCACTCTCCATCATATCCCTTCCTTCTCTAAATCAGTCTCTTATTTTGATGTTAGCATCTTTTCCTCCTATTATGATGGTCTTGTGTAGGGAGTGTCAGTCACTGCAAAGTCATGCATATCCAGGCCATTTTGTGTCTGCAGGAGCACATTATGAAGAGTTCTACCCTTCCTTTGGATTTTACATTATTTCTGCCACCTCTTCTGCAATGGACCCTGAGCCTTGAAAGGTGTGGTAGAGATTTTTCAGTGCTGAGCACTCCTCTGTCACTTCTTCTCAGCACCATGGTGCCTTCTGAGTCACTGCCATCTGAAAAGAGAAGCTTCTCTAACCAAAAGTGAGAGTAGCATTAATACATGGGTATGAACATTATGGAAAGTGCTTACTGGGCAGTTTGGTGAACATAGTATATACATTTAGGCAGACACCAGCAGACATTACACCCCTAGGGCTCATGACATCCCCCATCATAGGTTTTCAGTATCAGGCATGTATTCCCTCCTGTGGAGTGGGCCTCTAGTCCAATTAGAGAGTATCTCTACTGGTGATTTCTCTCTCCCATGGAACTGGATGCAGCATAGATTTTTACCTGGTCTTCACAGAGGAGGTTTTCAGCTCAGCTCCAATAGGGTTTTTCAGTGACCTTACAGCCCAAGCATGTAGAGTCTTCAGCAATTGTAACTTACCATCTATTTCTGGTGGGAAACCAAGAGCCTCGACAATCTATGGCTTCTTGGTGTTCCATTGTCCAAAAAAGTAGGTTTCCATATGACTTATTTATATCCTCTTAGATTTTGATTAGCCCTCCCCCACTTTTCCCTTTCTCAATCTCTTCCCCTGACTTCACTTAGGCCTTTCCACACCCATTTATCTATTCTACTTACATATGTACAATACCTCCTATTAAGCCCCCCTCCCTTTCTATTCCCTTTATATCCCATTTCTAACTTACTGGCCTCTGTTACTGAGTTTTATTCCACCTCACATAGAAGTCCAATTTGTATCTAGGATCTACATATGAGAGAGAACATGTAGCATTTGGCTTTTTGGGCCTGGGTTACCTCAGTAAGTAGAATCCTTTCCAAATCCATCCATTTTCCTGCAAATTTCATAATTTCATTTTTGTTTATCACTGAGTAGAACTCCATTGTATAAATGTGCCACATCTTCATTATCCATTCATCAGTTGAGGGACATCTAGGCTGGTTCCATTTCCTAGCTATTGTGAATAGAGCGGCAATAAACATGGTTGAGCAAGTGTCTCTTAGGTCATTGGACGAGTCCTTAGGATATATGCCTAGGAGTGGTATAGCTGGGTCATAGAATCTGAATTCTTGAAATGTATCAGATAAGGTTTTGCCATTAATATTTCTTGGGAACTTTAATATATGAACATAATTTAATTTGATCATGTTCTCCTCCTGGTTATCTACTTTTGCCCCTTTCCCCCCTCCACCAGTTCACTGAGGACCCCCCTCTTCCCAGGTAGTCCTTCCTCTCTTTTGTTGTCTCATTTTTTGTCCTCCTCCATCCTCCATGTGAACATGTTTATGGGCTCAGAGAAGTGCAGGTCATGTGGGAGTATCTATAATCACAGTGGTGTCATGGATGCAGCGGTTGGTTCATACCAGGAGGCAGTGCTCCAAAGTTCTCCTTCCCACCCTGTGGCTTTTACATTTTTTCTTCCCCATCTTCAGCAATGTTTCCTGAGCCTTGGAGGGCATGATAGAAATCTCCTTTAGTGTTAAGCTCTCCACAGCCTCTGATTTGCTTTGATGTGTTTTGAGTCTTTTCAGTGTCTACCACCATCTCTATAGAGATGGTTCTCTGGCTAGCAGTGCCAGCAGCACCTATTCTTCTATTTCCTTCACAATGTTCCCTGAGCCCTGCCAGGTATGATAGAGAACCAATGAGTTTTCTTCTCATTTCGATGAGTCTTGGGTCTTCCTGGTATTTGCCAGCATCTATAAGAAGGAAGTTCTCTAACCAAAAGTAAGAACAGTATCAATCAAAGGGAATATACAAATATATTTAAAAAGCTTTTGATAGTCATAATCTCTCCATTTAGCCAAAACAGCAGTGGAAACTTCCCTCTAGGGTCTATGACCTGCTAAGCTATAGACTTTTGACTCAGTTCTCAGTACTTTGGAAAAAAAAAATTTTTTGAGGTAGGGTCTTGTTCTAGTCCAGGTTAACCTGTAATTTCTTATGTAGTCTCAGGCTTCCCTTTGAACTCATGATGATCCTCCTACCTCTGCCTCCCAAGTGCTGGAATTAAAGGCATGCACCCACCATGCCTGACTTGAAAACATTTATTTATTTGCGTGTGTGTGTGCACGCACACACACACGCTTGAGATAGAGCATGCACCAGAATCTCTTGCCATTGCAAACAAATGCCCATCCAACTTTACATGGCTAGGGAATTGAACCCAACCTGCCAGGCTATTCAAGCAAGCACCTTTAACCACTGAGCCATCTCCGCAACCCAGAGAAATTTTATTTATTTACTTATTTATTAAGAGAGAAAGATTGGGCATGCAGAGGGCCTCCAGCCACTGCAAACTCCAGACATATGTGCCACCTTGTACATCTGATTTTATGTGGGTACTGGGGAATTAAACCAGGTTATTGGGCTGTGTAGGCAAGTGCCTTAACCACTGAGCCATCTTTTGAAAAGTTTGTTTTGTTTTGTTTTTCAAGGTAGGGTCTCACTCTAGCCCAGGCTGACCTGGAATTCACTATGTAGTCTCAGGGTGGCCTTGAACTCACCTCAATCCTCCTACCTCTGCCTCCTGAGTGCTGGGATTAAAGGCGTGCACCACCAAGCCCAGCCTTGAAAAGTTTTTGAGTCCCAACCATTGCCTCCTCTCCTTCCTCCTCCATCTAGACTCCTCATTGTAAGATCTAGTTCTTGCTTTGAGGAATCACTAAACTTCAGGGGAAGAATATTCTCAAAGTCAAAGAGCTGCAACATACAGCATTTCCTATGCAATAGACACATATTTTTGAAAAAAAAAAGGTTGACATTCTGGTTGGGTAGCCTTAAAATTTCTTTCCTATTGGTGTACGGACTAAACCTCAGATAAAAGTATTCAATTGGGAGGTCTTACTAGTTTTAAAAATTGGTCTGGGGGCTGGAGAAATTGCTCAGCAGTTAAGGCACTTGCCTGCAGAGCCTAAGGACCTCAGTTTTATTCCCCAGTACCCATGTAAAGCGAGATGTGCAAAGTGGTGTGTGCATCTGAAGTCCGTTTGCAACAGCTGGAGGCCCTGGCATTACATTCTCTCCATCTTTCTCTTTTCTCTTTCTCTCTCTCTCTCTGCTTGCAAATAAATTTAAAATTTTTTAAAAATTGATCTGGGGGCTGGAGAGATGGCTTAGCAGTTAAACTCTTGCCTGTGAAGCCCAAGAACCCTAGTTTAAGGCTCAATTCTCCAGGACCCACGTAAGCCAGATGCACAAAGGGGTGCATGCATCTGGAGTTCGTTTGCAGTGCTGGAGGCCCTGGCGCACCCATTGTCTCTCTCTCTCTACCTTCCTATTTCTGTATCTCTCTCTCTCAAATAAATAAAATTTTAAAAAATGATCTGGTGGCTGGAGAGTTAGCTCTGCAGTTAAAAGCACTTGATTGCAAAGCTTACTAGCCTGGAGTTCAATTCCTCAACATTCACAGAAAGTGAGAGGCAAAGAGATTTGGAAGCTTACAGATCTATTGGGAGAAACTGGGTAAATGCACCCAGTTCTGTCAGTTCTTTGTTTTGTTTTGGTTCAGTTTTTAGACAGTCTCATAAAGTCCAGGCTAGCCCTGAACTCATGATCCTCTTGCTGCTGGTGGGAGTATAAATTACTGCAGCTACTTTGGAAATCAGTATGGAGGCTCCTCAAAAAATAGAACTGGGCATGGTGGCCCATGCCTTTAATCCCAGCACTGGGAAGACAGAGGTGAGTGGATCACCCCATGACTACGTAGTGAATTTCACGTCAACCTGGGCTAGAGCAAGACCCTACCTTGAAAAAAAAAACAAAAGAAAATTAATAGTTCTGAGCAATCACTCAGTGATTATAAATACTTGCTGCACAGGCCTCACAACTGGAGTTTGGATCTCCAGTACCCACATAAAGCCTGACTCAAGTAGCACTGTTGTTTATAATCCCAAACTACAGGAGAGACCCTGTCTCAAACAAGATGGAATGAGAGGACCAACACCCTGAGGTTGTCTTCCAACATCCAGATATGTGCTATGGCACATGTGTGCCCATACATACACACCTACAAATTAAAAATATAACTACCAAGCCAGGCGTGGTAGCGCACGCCTTTAATTCCAGCACTCGGGAGGCAGAGGTAGGAGGATCGCTGTGAGTTCGAGGCCACCCAGAGAATATAGAGTGAATTCCAGGTCAGTCTGGGCTAGAGTGAGACCATATCTTGAAAAACCTATATATATATATATATATATATATATATATATATATATATATATATATATATATCATGTGACTCTAGGCATATATTCAATTTACCACCAAGTTACCTACATATCCATGTTTATCGCTGCACTATTCACAATATTTAGGAAATGCAACCACATGTCCATCAGCAGATGAATGGAATGGATAATTAAAATGTGGTATATGTACACAGTGAAATTTTATTCAACTTTCAATTTTATTCAAATTTCAATTAGGAAATTTGCAGGGATAGACCTGGAAATAATTATATTAAACAAGGTAACCCAGACTCAGACAAATACTGCAAGTTCTCTCATGGAGATCCTGGCTTTTTTGTATATGTGGATGTGAGTGCAGGTATAGGCTTATGAAACTAGCAAGACCAGGAGATGGAGAAAAGGGTTGAGGAAAAGAGGAGAGCAAACACATGTCACTTGAAAGCAGAAGGGAGGCTACTGGAGGTAAGGGGAGAAGAGAATTGAAAAAATATTTTATGTTTGAAATGCCATAATGAAAGTAATACCTTGTATACTAATTTTCAAAAAGAGAAAAAAGGGATACTTAGAGGGAGAAATAAGAAAAGTAAAGCTGTTGCAAAACAAGGAAGGAAAGTATTACATGACAAGGCATTATCGCTTAGAACCCTTCCTCATGTCCCATTAGCACCTAGTAAAGAAACATTTCACAATATCTTGGTAACAGTGGGCTCCCCACACGAAGTAGGGGACTGGCAGGATGAGCAGGTCTCATGGATGAGAGTCAAGGTAAACCCTTTAGAAATATCCTGAGGCATAGTCCCTCTCCTCCGCCCCACAGAGACTGACTAAGGCCCTATTTACCCCGCAGTGAACCTCAATAACCCTATTGAGGAGTGCATTCAGGGAAATGGGGATGGAGGAAGAGAGTTTATAAGACTATAACCTATATAAAAAATTTTAAAGTTAATTTCAAAATTATATTTTGGCCGAGCATGGTGGCACATGCCTTTAATCCTCAGCACTTGGAAGGTTGAGGTAGGATCTTTGGGAATTCAAGGCCAGTCTGAGACTACATAATGAATTCCAGGTCAGCCTGCGTACAGTGAGATCCTTTCTCAAAAAAAAAAAAAAAAATATTGTTTTAATTAGCATCTCAACTGGAGAACTTAAAAATGTTGGAAAAATTTCCTGGTTACTGTTGTTATTATCAAGTATTGAAACACATATAGTCTCAACTTAGTTTTCTCTAGAATACTCTCTGGAAACAGTTTTTATCCTAGAAAAAAAATTGACATGCTAACATGTGTCCCACCAAGTAGATTGGGATGACTTCTAAGTTGTTGTTGTTTTTGTTGTTGTTGTTCTTCTTCTTCCTCCTCCTCCTCCTCCTTCTTCCTCCTCCTCCTTCTCCTTCTTCTTCTTCTTTTTGAGGTAGGGTCTCACTCTAGCCCAAGCTGACCTGGAATTTACTAGGTAGTCTCAGGGTGGCCTCAAACTCATGGCCACAATCCTTCTACCTCTGCCTCCCGAGTGCTGAGATTAAAGGTGTGTACCACCATGCCTGCCGATTTCTGAGTTCTAACTGCTTTTTTCTGCCGTTTTTGTCCTGTTCACATTTTGGTTGGTAGGGAGTCTTCTAAAGCTTCCTTGCCCCACCTAATGGGCAAGAAAGGGATGCGAGCTGTCTTTCTCAAATACTATCTAGAAAGCATAGGCTATGGACTAGAGAGGTGGATCAGTAGTTCAGGTGCTTGCCTGCAAAGTTTAACAACCTGGGTTTGATTCCCCAGTACCCACAAAAAGCTAGATGCACAAAGTGGCACATGCATCTGGAATGTGCTTGCAGAGGCAAGGCTTATTTTTTTTTAAACTTTTTATTGACAACCTCTATACATATAGACAATATACCATGATCATATTTCCATTTCTCCACCCTTCATTTTCCACTTCCCATATACCCTCTCCACTGAATCATTTTCCAAATAGTCTCTCTTCTGTTTTGATGTCATCATTTTTTCTCCCATTATGCAGATGTTGTGTAAGTAGCGTCTGCCACACTGTGAGGCCACGAATCCCACTGGCCAAGCTTTCTTATCTATGCTAATTGTTACATGCATGACTTTTGGTGCCAGCTCTGGAAGTTTGTCTCTAGGTTTTCAGATGATCATTTTTGCAAGTTATATATTATTAAACATGGAAATAACTTTTTTCTGGTTATACAGGTAATGCATGCAGAATGGGAAAAGTCTCTCGATCCTTGTGGGCTTTTACTCTGTGTTTGTGTGTTGTGTGTGTGTGTGTTCATGTTGCATGTGCAGACACATTTTCCTTTGTAATTTATTTTAGATTTTTTAATTATTTTAATTTTTATTGACAAGTTCCATAAATATAGACAATATTATGCCATGATCATAATACTCTCCCACCACTCTCCCTTTCCCCCTCCTGAATTCCTCCTACACTGAAACCCATCTTTTTTCCAACTAGACTCTTTCTATTTTGATGTCATCATTTTTTCCTTCCTATTATGTAGGTCTTATGAGCCACTGTGAGGTCATGAATATCAAGGCCACTTTGTGTCTGGAATAAAGTATTATAAGAACTTCTCCACTACCTTTGGCTCTTACATTCTTGTTTTAATTATTATTATTATTTTTTTGGGGGGTTTTGCGAGGTAGGGTCTCACTCTGGTCCAGGCTGACCTGGAATTACCTATGTAGTCTCAGGGTGGCCTCAAACTATCAGCGATCCTCCTACCTCTGCCTCCCAAGTGCTGGGATTAAAGGTGTGCGCCACCACTCCCGGCACCTTGTTTTAAATTTTTAAAATATATTTTATTTATGTACTTGAGAGAAAGAGGCAGAGAGAAAGAGGGAGAGAATGGGAGTGCCAGGGCATATAGCCACTGCAAACAAACTCCAGATGCATGTGCCTCCCTGTGAATCTGGCTTATGTGGGTCCTGGAGAATCGAACCAGGATCCTTTGGCTTTGCAGGCAAACACCTTAACCACTAAGCCATCTCTCTAGCCCTCTTGTTTTAAATTTTTAAATTTTATTTTTGAGAGAGAGAAAATTGGCACGCCAGGGCCTCAGCCACTGAAATCAAACTCCAGATGCTTATGCCACCTAGTGGGCATGTGTGACCTTTGCACTTGCCTCACCTTTTGTGCATCTGGCTTTCATGGGACCTGGAGACAGATTGAACATGGGTCCTTAGGCTTCACAGGCCAATACCTTAACTGCTCAGCCATCTCTCCAGCCCAGCTCTTATATTCTTTCTGCTACCTCTTCCACAATGGTCCCTGAGCCTTAAAGTATGTGAAAGATGTCTCACATAGTGCTGAACGCTGCATTGTCATGTCTTCTTCACACTTTGGTGAGTTTTGAGTGACTCTAGTGGTCACCACCATCTGAAAAGACAAGTCTTCTCTAGCCAAAACTGAGAGTAGCATTAATATATGGGCACAAACATAAGTACTTGGCAGTTTGATGGGAATAATATATCCATTTAGCCAGACAACAGTAGTAGCATCATAATTTTATTTTTGTTTATAGCTAAATTAAACTCCATTGTGAAAATACAACATATCTTCATTATGCATTCATCAGTTGAAAGGCATCTAGGCTGGCTCCATTTCCTAACTATTGTGTATAGAGCAGCAATAAACAACATGGAAGAGCAAGTATCCCTATAGTAATGAAGTAATGAGTAGAGTCCTTAGGGTATATGTCAATGGGATATATATATATATATGCTGGGTTATGTGATAAATCTATTTTAGCTGTCTGAGGAAACTCCACATTGATTATATATATTCAAAAGACAGAGAATACGGGCATGCCAGGTTCTCCTGCCACTGCAAAAAAAACTCCATATGCATGCACCACTTTGTGAATCTGGCTTTACTTAGATACTGGAGAATTAAACCTTGGATCTTCAGGCTTTACAAGCAACCACCTTTAACTGCTGAACCATCTCTCCAGCCCATTTTATTTGATTTCTTGATAGCCATTCTGACAGGCGTGAGATGGAATCTCAAAGTAGCTTTAATTTTCATTTCCCTGATGGCTAAGGATGTAGACCATGTTTTTAGATATTTAGTGGCCATTTGTATTTCTTCTTTTGAAAGTTCTCTATTCCAGTTATTTTATACATTAGCATATATAAATTAGACATATTAGTTTATAGATATTTCCATATATGCATATGGCATGTGTTGACCATTGATCATATCTGTATCAGGGGTCTCTAGAAGAATGAAACCAGTAGAATAGATGATATATATTACACAGGGGACTAATTAGGTTTGCTTACACAATACAGGCTGGGCAGTCTGAGAACCTGGTAGCTGCTTGGTCCATGAAGCTGGATGCTTCATTAGTTTCAACCTGGTGTGGAAGGCCTAGAAGATTCCTCATTTCACGTTGGAAGGCTAAAGAATCTGGGTTCTGATGTCCCCAAAGGATGGCAGTGACAGCATAGACACTCACCAGTCAGTAACAAGTGCAGCCAGGCAAAAGAGCTACGATTTTTCTAGAACCTCTTTATATACAGACTTTCACTACTGGCAGGGCTGACCACTCTGGGGGAAGGTCTTCCCTTTTCAGTTAATCCTTCCTGGAAATGCTCTCACAGACCTACCCAAGATGCATGTCTCTTACTTATGATCCAATCAACTTGACAATAGAAATTAACCATTACAATGTCTATCTACCATTCTACTCTTACCACCTGGAATCACCCTTCTCAGCCCCTGGTTACCACTCTTTTTGTTTGTTTGTTTGTTTGTTTTTTGTTTTTCCGAGGTTGGGTCTCACTCTAGCTCATCAGGCTGACCTGGAATTAACTATGTAGTCTCAGGGTGGCCTCGAACTCATGGCAATCCTCCTACCTCTGCCTCCTGAGTGCTGGGATTAAAGGCGTGCGCCACCACACCCAGCCTCCTGGTTACCACTCCTATCTGGTATTTGTCTTTCTATGTCTGGCTTATTTCACTTAACATGTATCCTCCAGTTCCATCCATTTTTGATTCACATGACAGAATTTCATTGCTTACGGCTGAATAGTACTCAATTGTGTGTATACCAAATGTTCTTTGTTCATCTATTGACAGGTACCTAGGCTGATTCTTCATCTTAGCTATTCTGAATAGGGACACAAATATTGCTGTGGTTTCCTGACTTCATTTCCTTTGTATATATACCAGAAGTGGTAGATCATATGGTTGGTTATTTTTCTTTTTGAGAAACTACCATACTCTTTTACATAGTGACTGGACTAATTTACATTCCTGCCAACAGTTCCCTTTTCTCCAGATACTCTCCATAATTTTTTTTTTTTGTTTTGATAATAGCCATTCCGACTGATTTTAGATTGTGTTTCACATAGATAGATAGACAGACAGACAGATAGATAGGTTTTTGAGGTAGGGTCTCACTCTAGCCCAGGCTGACCTGGAATTCACTATGTAGTCTCAGGGTGGCCTTGAACTCAGGGCGATCCTCCTACTTCTGCATGTGCCATCATGCCCAGCTTTTATTTTTTAATTTACTTATTAGAGACAGAGAGGGAGGGGAAGAAAGAAAGAGAATGGGAGTGCCAGGGCCTCTAACCACTGCAAAGAAACTCCAGACATATGCATCACCTTGTGCATCTGGCTTACGTGGGACCTGGAGAATTGAACTTGAGTCCTTAGGCTTCACAGGCAAGCACCTTAATTGCTAAGCCATTTCTCCAGCCCATTGTTTTGAGGCAGGGTCTCGCTCTAGCTCAGGCAGACCTGGAATTTACTATGTAGTCTCAGGCTGGCCGCAAACTCATGGTGATCCTTGTACCTCTGCCTACTGAGTGCTGGGATTAAAGGCGTGCACCACCACATCCAGCGTTTCTTTTTTATTTTTAGTTTTTTTAAATATTAATTTTTATTTTATATTAATTACAACAGGCTATTCTCTTATTAAATATTTTTAAGATTTATTTTTATTTATTAGAGATGGAGAGAGAGAGAGAGTGAGAATGGGTGCACCAGGGCCTCTAGGCACTGTAAACAAACTCCAGATGCATGCACTACATGTGCATCTGGCTTACATGGGACCTGGAGAATTGAACCTGGGTCCTTAGGCTTCACAGGCATGCTCCTTAACCACTAAGCCACCTCTCCAGCCCCAGGTTATTCTCTTTTATACCCTTGGCTGAGTTCCCATTTTCCTGGGGGCCCTCTCAGTGGGGTTATGGTATTCACTGTGGGGTCATAAAGGCCTCAGTCACTCCCTGTGGGGTAGCTGGGGACCATGTCTCAGGATGTTTCTATCCACACTATGGGTCTTACAAACTTTCTGCTCCATCTTCTACAATGTTCCCTGAGCCATGACAGGCCTGTTGGCAGTCTGATTTAGTGTTGGGTTCTCTATAGCCTCTGCATTTCTGTTTTGATAGGTTTTGGTTGATCATCATATTTATCACCATCATCCTGGGACTTGTTATAAGACTAGCTCACTATAGTTTTGATTTGCCATTCACTAGTAGCTAATGATATTAAAACATTTTCATGCATTTATTGGACATTTGAATTTCTTCTTTTGAAAAGTGTCTACTCAGATCGTTTGTCAATTTTTTATTGGATTACTTAGTTTTCTGAGTTCTTTGTATATTCTGTATATTAATCCTGTCACATGAATAGCTGTCAAACAAGTTTCTTCCCATTCTGTAGGTCACCTCTTCAGTAGGCTGACCAATTCCTTTGGTGTGCAGTGCATTTTAATTTGATGTAACCTGTTTGTCAACCTTTGTTTTGTTTCCTGTGCTTTTAGAGTCTTATATAGAAAATCATTGCATGCATCAATATCTTAAAATGTTTCTCCTATTTTGCTTTAGTAGTTTTATAGTTTTGGGTGTAACATTAAGGTCTTTGATCCATTTTTATTTTTGTATGGTGTAAGAGATAGGGGTCAACTTTCATTCTTCTGCATGTAATTAAGCTGTTTCCACAGCAACCTTGAAGTGTTTGCTGAGGCTATTCTTTCTTCAATCTCCATTGAATGCATAAATTTATCCTGGGATCCTCTATTCTGTTCACTACATCTATGTACATGATCTTATGCCAGTACCATGATGCTTGGGTTGCTATGGCTCTGTAATAGGTCTTGAAATCAGGTATTGTGATGCCTTTTGTTTTGATTTTTTTTTCCTCAAGATTTTGTTGGCTGTTTGGGTCTTTGGTGCTTCCATATGAATTTTAGGAGTTGCTTCTAATCTTGTGAATAATGTCATTGGTATTTTGGTGAGAATGACATTGTTTCTTTAGATCACTTTGGGTAATATGGACAATATTAATTCTTCCAGTCCATGAATGTGAGAGGTGTTGCAGTTACCTTCTTGTTGCTGGGACAAACATCTGGTCAGAAGCAGCTTATGGGATGAAAGGGTTTATTTCAAGCTAACAGATTCCAGGGGAAGAAATTCCACTATGCTAGAAGAAGCTGGCTCACTTTAGAATCCATAGCAGAGAGAGACACAAACAGAGAGAAGCCAATAGTAGCAAGCATCAACAGCCAGAGCTCAAACTGACTCTCTATACACCTAGTAGGGCTGGACTCAAGATCTGCCCCGAGTGACACCTCTGCCAGCAAGGCTTTTGCCTGATAGAAACTTAAGTTGAAAACTTAATAAAAAATACCTCAGGCTATGGGGGGCATGCATTTATGTTCAAACTACCACAGGAGGTCTTTCCATCTTCTAATGTCTTCTTTAATTTCTTCAGTGATTTTTTTGTTTTGTTTTTTTGAGGTAGGGTCTCACGCTTGTCCAGGCTGACCTGGAATTCACTATGTAGTCTCAGGGTGACCTCAAAGTCATGGCCATCCTCCTACCTGTGCCTCCCGAGTGCTGGGATTAAAGGTGTGCACCACCATGCCCAGCTTCTTCAATGAGTATTTTTAAGTTATGTACATAGTGTGTATACAGCCATGTTGGTACCATCGTTAGCCTCCTCCCTGTCCTCCCTCTTCCAAAGGGACCCTCCTCATTGGGGAATGTGGGTCATACAATGTGGGGGTAGCCATCAGTTATGGGGAACAGGCAATGTCTCTGTGCATAATGTCCCAATTTGTGGATCTGACAATCTTTCCATGAATTTCTCTTCTGTGAATTTCCCTGAGCCATGTTGGGTTTGTTTTAGGTCTACTTTACTGATGAGGTCTTCGGAGCCTCTGTGTCTCTGGATATCTGGTTTGGTAGGACTTGAGTGTTTTCTATGTATATCTCCTTCACCCTTGTGCTGGTATCAGGTTCACCAAGAAAGCAGACCTCTTTCTCATTTCCCCAATTACTCTATGGTTTCAGCTGGGCCCTGGTGAGGTGTGATGGGCTGATTCTCTCCTCAGGTTCTGCGTCCATCTGAAAAAGAGAAACAGATTCTCCAACAGAGAGTGAAGTCAGCACCAGATAATGGGATAACCATTATTATTTTAGAGAGAATTTAATAGATGTAGGCCCTCTTGTGGCCCACGATTGGTGTGAGCTTGGATATGGTTCTGACTTGTTTCCCAGTTCCAGCTATGGGTTCCATTCCACTGAGAGGATCTATTAGTCAAATCAAGAGCAGTTGGTTACCTACCATGGCTGTGTGCCACTATTGCACTTGTGTGAGCATCACGTCAGGTTGTTTGCTCCTGAGTAGCTTAGACCACTGGTTGTTTGGACAGATGTTGGTCATTTTCCCCCAGTCACTCATGTAGCACCTTGTGGCACTAGACAAGCTGTCTGGGAACTGACTCTCTTCCAGATTCCAGCCACATCACCCACTCCATGTTCTGTTCCAACAGCATATAGTGTCTTTGGCAGTAGGGTCTTACCATTAACCTTTGGTGGGTCATCAAGTACTCTGACAGAAATCTGTCTTCTTTGGAGAAATCTTGTAGGTCTCTCTGATCAACAGCTCATTGTGGGTGTTAACCGTATGCTGTTACTAAGAGTTACAGGCCAGTGCCAAGGGAAAAGAAGGAAGAAAAAGGTAATATGAAAGAGATGGGGGGGAGAGATAGAAAGAGGAGAAGATTAAGGTTAGCTTTCATCATACCCTCTTCAGGGTCCTGTGATTCAGGTGTTCCCTATAAGGACCTGATGAAGGTTCAACTTTTTAGTCTGTCTTTCAGGATATAGGATTTTATGGTACCATTTCCACTTGGTCCATTTTTAGGTGCCCCCTCCACCCTTACCCTCCCCTCCCACCTTACCCTCCCTATTGTCTGGTCCTCAAGATATTTATTAGGTGTGTCAGCATCTTGGGCAGATTCAGGTTAGGAGCCACAGGTGAGTGAGACCATGCGATGATTATCTTTCTGTGATTGGGTGAGTTCACTGAGAATGATCTGTTCCATGTTTGACCATTTTTCTTCAAATTTCATTGTGTCATTTTCCTTACTGCTGTGTAGAATTCCATAGTATAGATATACCACATCTTGGTTATCCATTCTTCTAATGATGGACATCTGGGTTTGTGGTTCCTGGTTGTCCTGGGGCCATGGTGCTTCAGTGTCCCAGGGGCATCCAGGCAAAGGCAGAGCAGGGTCTTGAGTAGCTGTGAGTGCAATGGGAAGAAACACCCTGGAGACAGTTTCAGAGAACAGCTCATTTATTTGCTAGTGGAATGGGCTAATAAGTGTTTGTGAAAGAGTGGGAAGAGGTATGAGTATGTACGGGTCATAAGGGGATTGGTCAGTTCAAAGGTCCTGGGGATGCCTAATTAGCACATAGTGACATCAAGGGTGAGCAGGAGAGGGTCACATGGTCTAAGTAGTGGGGAAAGGTATAGGGAATGGGTCGTAGGGAGATTGGCTTGCGAAGGCTGCTGGCTGATACCTCATTAACATATAGTGACAAAAGCAGAGAAAGGTCACAAGGCTCCAGGGACAGTGAAACCTAAGTGTTATCAGGATGTCCAGGTGCACTCTTGCCAGTCTCGAGATTGTCGGGGTTGGGGAGGGGTCTGGACTCACTGCAACCTCAGGGGCAGGGAGCAGCCTCACTCCTGCCAGTCTTGAGATTATCGGGGTTGGAGCTCACTGCAACCTTGGGGTGACCCTAGTCATCCCTGACAACTCAAGTCTGCCTCCAGTAGCCTGTGGGCCTTCAACCATGCCCTACGTACAGTGAACATATTTTTATATTCATCAAAAACATCTAATAGAGGGCTGGGGAAATGGCTTAGCAGTTAAGGCACATGCCTGCAAAGCCTAAGGACCTGGGTTTGATTCCCCAGGACCCATGAGAGCCAGATGCACAAGGGCACATGTGTCTGGAGTTCGTTTTCAGTGGCTGGAGGCCCTGGAGAGCCCATTTGCTCTTTGTTTCTGTTTCTTCCTCTCTCTCTGTCTCTCAAATAAACAAATAAAATATATTTTTAAAAAGTTCTAATAGGGCCAGGTGTGGTGGTGCACGCCTTTAATCCCAGTGCTCGGGAGGCAGAGGTAGGAGGATTGCCATGAGTTTGAGGCCACCTTGAGACTACATAGTTAATTCCAGATCAGCCTGGACCAGAGTGAGACCCTACCTTGAAAAACAAAAAAAAAAAAAGTTCTAATAGGGCTGGAGATATGGTTTAGCAGTTAAGGCACTTGCCATCAAAGCCTAATGACCTGGGTTTGATTCCACAGTACCCACATAAAGCCAGATGCACAAGGTGGTGCATGCTCTTGGAGTTCATTTGCAGTGGCTAGAGGCCCTGGCATGCCCATTCTGTCTCTATCTGCCTCTTTCTTCCTCTCTCTCAAATAAAATTTTAAAAAATTCTTTAAAAAGTTTAAAACGGAGCTGGAGAGATGGTTTCGTGGTTAAGGCACGTGCCTACAAAGCCAAAGGATTCAAGTTTGATTCCTGAGGATCCACATAAGCCAGGTGCACAAAGTGGCACATGTGTCTGGAGTTTGTTTGCAGTGGCAAGAGACCCTGGTGCGCCCATTCTCTCTATCTTACTCTTTCTCTTTCTATCTCTCTCAAATAAATAAATAATAATAAAAATTTAAAGTTTTTAAAAAGATCTAATAAAGCTGTGTGTGATAGCACCCACCTTTAATCCCAGCACTTGGGAGGCAGAGGTAGGAGGTTCGCTGTAAGTTTGAGGCCAGCCTGGGACTACAGAGTGAGATCCAGGTCAGCCTGGGCTAGAGCTAGACCCTACCTCTGGGAAAAAAAAATCTAATAAAACCAGGTGTGATGACCTACCCGTATAATCTTTGCACTCAGAAGGCTGAGGAAGATCAACATTTGAAGCTTGCTTAGACTACATAACAAGACCTTGTCTGAAATTAAAAGCAAATCTAGGGCTGGAGAGATAGCTTAGTGGTTAAGGCGCCTGCCTGCTAAGCCTAAGAACCTGGTTCCAATCTCCAGGTCCCACAATTAGTCAGATGCAAAGTGACACAAGGGCGCAATGCCACACTTGCCCACAAGGGGGCGCACACATCTGGATTTCATTCAGAGCAGCTAAGAGACTGCTGGTGCGCCTATTCTCTATCTGTCTCCCTCTCCCTCTCTCTCTGAATGTCTCTCTCCAAAAAAAAAAAAAAATAAAAAGCAAATCTAGTGCCTGGTGTGCAATGGCTCCAACTACTTGAGAAATAGAGGGAAGCAGATTGTTTGAGCTCAAGAGCTTGAGACCAGCCTGGGCAACATAGTGAAAAAGAAAGAAAAAGGAAGAAATGAAGGAATGGAGGGACAGAGGAAGGGAAGGAAATTTGCTACATAGTAACTTTTCCATGACAGTACCTTAAATGAGTTGTCATGAGCATATGGTAGTTTGTACTTGTCCAGCTTCATACACAATATATGCAAAATTCGATTTTTATTCACATGACTATTCCATTAGAATTAATTTCTAGGGGGCTGGAGAGAGTGCTTAATGGTTAAGACACTTGCCTGAGAAGCCTAAGGACCCAGGTTCAATTCCCCAGTATCCACATAAGCCAGATGCATAAGGTGGTGCATGTGTCTGGAGTTCGTTTGCAGTGGCTAGAGGCCCTGACATGCCTTTCTTTCTATCTGCCTCTTTCTCTTTTTTTTTCTCTCTCAAATCAGTAAATAAATAAAATATTTTTTAAATGAATTAATTTCTAGGGGTCTGAGTAGGTGGCTTAATAGGGAAAATGCTTGCCACTGAACAATGAAGACCAGAGTTCAAATTTCTAGCACCCATATAAATGTCAGGTGGGTGTGGTGGTCTGCCTGTAATCCCACTGATCCAGAGGTGGAGATAAGATCCCTGTCTAGCTAAGCTAACCTAATCGGTGAGATGGTTCAGTAAATAAAATTGAGAGCAATTGAAGAAGAAATTCATAGTCCACTTCTGGCCTCCACATGCATACACACATGTGTACATGTACCTGTATACACATATATGCCACACACACAAGAATTAATCTCTAGAAGTAAAGCTATTTGATCAAGGAATACATACATATATATTATAATTTAAACTGGTATGTGGCAGACACTTGCAATCCCAGCAGTTGGGATGTAGAAACAGTAAGATCAGGAGTTCAAGACCAGCTTTGGCTACATGGCAAGTTGGAGGATAGCCTAGGATGCATGAGAACCTATATAAAAAATAGAAAAAATAATACTACTAAATAAAAGATACATAATACAAAATAATAACCTTTCCCAAGATATCTAGATTCTAATCATTAGAACCTTACATGGAAAAAAGATGCTTACAGGTAGGTTAAATTAAACATGACAAAATTGGGAGAATATTCTGGATGATGAGTGGGTCCACTGTCCTCACAAAGACCTTTATAAAGGAAGTGTGTAGGTTCCTTCACCGGTAGTTCCCCAGGTAGTTCTGTTTCCTCACACGGGGCACCAGTTGCCGGTTCTTTTCCTCCACCACCGGCAGGTAGAGCGGAAGAGAGAGAGTTGGGCCAGCCGCTTCTCTCGAGGCTGAGCGGGAAGGTGGGTGTTGCAGCTCAAAAACCTCCCCAAGCCACCGGGGAAAAGAAAACCACATTGAGCCGGGAGTCCGTCAAGGGCAGAAAAACTTGGTTTATTGTCATGGGAAGGTGTTTTTGAGAAAGAGGGTGGGAAGAAGGATGAGAAAAAGGTGTAAGGGCCAATATTATTTCACCACGTCAGCAGTAGCTGGGCGGAGGCAGTTTCAGCTTAGGTGCTGAGTCACTCCAAGGACAGGTCGCAAAACTCTACTCAGGCTCCGGAAGCTCGACTAGGCCTCACAAGCGGGAGTAGGCCAAGGACAGGTAAACTCTGGCTAGGCTCAGAACCACTAGGCCTCACACGGGGGCCTCTTAGGGCCCAACAGACATGGGGAGATGGAAAGTCATAAAGGAGATAACAGTGATGGAAGCAGAGATTGGAGTAATGTGATTGCTATCTAGATAAAGGTCATCATTCCAGAAAGGTGAGCAACCTCTAGATTCTAGAAACTGGGAAGTCAGGAAAAGAATTCTTTTCTAGGGCTGGAGAGATGTCACACAACACGAGGGCCTCTCCAGGGCCTGAAACTAAGTTCAAATCTCAAGATCCCATGTAAACAGCTGGGCATGGCCACCTGCACCTTTAACCACAGTACCACACAGGAACTGAGGCCAAGAATGAGCTCTGGAATTAGTAAAAGGGAACTCAGGCTGAAAACAAGGCCCCAAACTGGGCATCGTGCCATACATCTTTAATCCCAACATCCCAAAGCCCATGAGTTCAAGGCCAGCCTGGACAATGGAGTGAGCTTCAGGTCAGCCTGGGGAACCCTGCCTCAAGAAAAAAAAGTTATTGGGCTGGGTGTGGTGGCGCATGCCTTTAATCCCAGCACTCGGGAGGCAGAGGTAGGAGGATCACTGTGAGTTTGAGGCCACCCTGAGACTACATGGTGAATTCCAGGTCAGCCTGAGCTAAAGTGAAACCTTACCTTGAAAAAAAAAGATAGTTATTGGTTCACAATGGAAGAGAGTTGGAGCAACATACCACACATTTCATTTTGGCCTCCACTGGTAGGAGAATGAGGTGCTGCCAAGACACATACATGCACATACACCACATACACACACACACACACACACACACACACACACACACACACGTATCATTTTCATTTTCCTAAGGAAACTGGAGAGAATTAAGTCCTGTTGCTACCTCAATTTCAGCTCAGGGAGACTCATTCAAACTTCTTTTTTTTTTTTTTCCAAGGTAGGGTTTCACTCTAGCTCAGGCTGACCTGGAATTCACTCTGTAGTCTCAGGCTGGCCTCAAACTCACAGTGGTTCTCTTACCTCTGCCTCCCGATTGCTGGGATTAAAGGCATACGCTATTGCACCAGGTCAAACTTCTTGTTATTAGAGATTTTAGGGTAAAATAATGGGGCTCTGGCAGCCCCAATAGGCCAGGCTTGAATGGTCACCTCCAGTATGCCAATGAAAGAGACCAGTTATGATGAAGAGCAGAGAAAGGAGATTTATTAAATGTGGTCACATTGTGAAGAGGGACCGATAAAGAGGGACAGTGATTCCAAGTCCATTTTGGGTCCTAACAGGAACTTCAGGTTTAAGCCGAGAAAGAATTGGGACAGAGATTGAGAGCTCTGCATGATTAAGCAGCTCTGGTCAGTGTGTGGTCTGACTGATCATTGTCTCTGTTCTGATTCTGCAAGGTGGCCCAAAGAAGTTCTTATCGTTTTGTTCTTGCTTAAACTCATTCTGGTTCCTACGTGATGATCGTTTTGGCATCAGGGTAAAACTCACGCTCAAGAATAATTGTCCTCTGTTGTAGTGGGGGATGAATCTGTTCTGTGTGATTCTTCTGTTCTGCGAATCCATTTTTTTTTTTCAAGGTAGGGTTTCACTCTAGTCCAGGCTGACCTGGAATTAACTATGTAGTCTCAGGGTGGCCTTGAACTCATGGTGATCCTCCTACCTCTGCCTCCAAGTGCTGGGATTAAAGGTGTGCGCTACCACGCCCGGCTTCTGAATCCATGATTTATTTATTTATTTATTTATTTATTTTTATTTTTTTGGTTTTTCGAGGTAGGGTCTCACTCTAGCCCAGACTGATCTGGAATTAACTATGTAGGCTCACGGTGGCCTTGAACTCACAGCAATCCTCCTACCTCTGCCTCCTGAGGGCTGGGATTAAAGGCATGCACCACCACGCCCGGCCTGAATCCATTTTTTTTTTTTTTTTTGGTTTTTTGAAATAGG
Organism: Orientallactaga sibirica; assembly: GCA_036365145.1. Lineage (NCBI taxonomy): Eukaryota > Metazoa > Chordata > Mammalia > Rodentia > Dipodidae > Orientallactaga > Orientallactaga sibirica. Next base: position 6,680,814 of record JAEOAD010000982.1, read on the forward strand.
GTTTCATCTAGCTTGATTTATTTATTTATTTAGTTCAGGGTTTTGAACTTTATTTGATCCTTTCTGCCTCCCGAGTGCTGGGACTAAAGGTGTGCGCCACCACGCCTGGCTGAATCCATTTTTTAAAATTATTTATTTATTTATTTATTTATTTCAGACAGAGTGAGAATGGGCACGACACTTCAAACGAGCTCCAGACGCATGTGCCACCATGTGCATCCGGTTTACGTGGGACCTGGAGAATTGAACCGGGGTTCTTAGGCTTTGCAGGCATGTGCCTTAACCTCTAAGCCATCTGTCCAGCCCCCTGAATCCATTTTTTAAAAATCTATTTAATTAATTTATTTGAGAGAAAGAGGCAGAGAGAGCGGGGGTGGGGGAGGAGAGAATGGGCGCACCAGGACCTCCAGCAACAGCAAGCGAATTCCAGACACATGCACTCCCTTGTGCATCTGGCTTATGTGGGTCCTGGAGAATCGAAATGGGGTCCTTTGGCTTTGCAGGCAAACACCTTAACCACTAAGCTATCTCTCCAGCCCCTGCAAATCCATTTTGACTCAAGAGGAGAAGTTAAGGGCAATGATTTATCTCTATGCCTTCATCCAAGGTAAAGGAGGCAGACCAGCATAAAATGAAGATAGAGGCATCAGGCTTTCACCCTGATTTTAGCTGCTTTGTGGGCCCAAGTGAGGAGTCAGCGCTTTTTTAGCAAAAGCAATTTCTAAGTGTTTGCTTAATTTTGACATTCAGAACTGCACAGTAAAAATTTTCCATTATTTTTAGCCACTAAATTTGTGCTAATTTGTTTCAGCAGCAATAGGAGAGAGGGAATTACAACAATTGTCTTGTTTGTGTATGTCCATGTATGTGTGTAGAGTAGGTGTGGTATGGTATGTGATGTGATGTGTATGGTATATGCATGTGTATGTGGGCAGATGAACACATCCCATTTGCACATGTGCAGAAGCCAGAGGACAATTTCAGATGTCATCCTCTATCACTCATTTATGTATTTCCTTGACATGTAGACTCTTCCTTAACCCCAGAGCTGCAGGGTGTTTTGGTCAGCTATCCCCAGAAATTCTCTGGTCTCCACCTCCTGCAGGACCCAGGTTACAGGCAAGCATGGCCACCCCTAACTTTTTACAAGGGTGCTTAGGAATGAAACTCTGGCAGTCTAAGGCCTTCTCAGTTGTAAGTGGCAAATGCTCTTAACCTGCTGAGCATCTCTTCAGACTCAATGGAGTTGTGTGTGTGTGTGTGTAGAGTATATACGAGTGCTGTGGCTAGAGAACATTTGATGTCTTTCTCTTATTGTTCATCTGAGTACTTCCTTGGGATGGGGTTTTTCTCTCAATCCAGAGCTGCTGTCCTATTGTCATCAGTCATCAGCCCCTGTGATTCTCCTGTTTCTGCCTGCCACTGGGATTAAAAGACTATCTTTTTTTGTTATTGTTGTTGTTTTAATTTATTATTTATTTTCAAGGAGAAAGGGAGAGAGAGAGAGAGAGAGAAGGAGCAAGTGAGTATGGGCATGCCAGGACCTTAGTCTTTGTAGGCAAGCACCTTAACCATTAAGCCATCTCTCCAGTTCTGTTTTTTTAAAAATATTTTTTTTATGAGAGAGAAAATTGGTGGACCAGGGCCTCCAGCCAATGCGATTGAACTCCAGATGTGTGAGCCACTTTGTGCACATGTGCAACCTTGTGCTTGCGTCACCTTATGTGTTTGGTTATATGGGACCTGGAGAGTCAATCATAGGTCTTTAGGCTTCATAGGCAAGTGTCTTAACTGCTAAGCCATCTCTCTAGCCCTTTAAAAAATCTTTTTTATTTATTTGCAAGCAGAGAGAGAAGAGAGACAAACAGAGAAAATGTGCAAGCTAGAGTCTTCAGCCACTGCAAACGAAGTCTATAGTCCCAGGCTGGCCTCAAACTCACAGCAATCATCCTAACTCTGCTTCTAAAGTGCTGGGATTAAAGGCATGTGCCACCATGCCTGGTTTAAGACTACCTTTTTGTTGTTGTTTTTGAGGTAGGGTCTTGCTCTAGCCCAGGCTGACCTGGAATTCACTATGTAGTCTCAAGATGGCCTTGAACTCACAGTGATCCTCCTACCTCAGCCTCCCAAGTGCTGGGATTAAAGGTGTGTGCCACCACACCCAGCTAAAACTATCTTTTTATATGTGTTCTGGGGAGTCAAACTTGGTGTTCTCCAGACTAAGAGGCCCTCATGCTTAAATGACAAGTGCTCTTAACCACTGAACTATCTCCCCAGCCCCATCCTTAAAAAAAATTTTTTTTTTGGTTTTTTCGAGGTAGGGTCTCACTCTAGCTCAGGCTGACCTGGAATTCACTATGTAGTCTCAGGGCAGCCTCGAACTCATGGTGAGCCTCCTACTTCTGCCTCCCGAGAGCTGGGATTAAAGGCGCGCATCACCATGCCTGCCTTAAAATAGTTTTTATTTTTATTTATTATTTGAGAGGGAGAGGCAGAGAGAGAGAGAGAGAGAGAGAGAGAGAGAGAGAGAGAATGGGTGTGCCAGGACCTGTAGCCAGACACATGCGCCACCCTGTTGATCTGGGAGGCAAGTGCCTTAACCACTAAGCCATCTCTCCAGCTCCCATCTCTCTCTCTCTCTCTCTTTTTACACAAGGTCTCATATAGCCCAGGCTGATCTCAATCTGACTATGTAGCTGAGGATGATGTTGAACTTCTGATCCTCCTTCCTCCACCTCACAAGTGCTGAGATTATATGTGTGCACCACCCCATTGCTTTAATTTTTACCACCACAGTCTATTTTGCAGTGGGGATTGAACTCATGTATGCTGTATTTTAAGGGCTCTTGTGATTACATTCAAGCAACTTGGAAAATCCAGGATGATCTCCCCATCCCCAGATCAGTGAATCAGCAACCATATCCATCTGCAACCTTACTTCCTCTTTTCTGTATTAGCCAATGAAGTCATGAATAAAAGAGAGAGAGTCTATAAATTCCTATCACATGTTCTACATCCTTAGTCATCAGGGAAATGAAAATTCAAACTACTTTGAGATTCTATCTCCTGTCAAAATGGCTATCATCAAGAAATCAAATGGCAATAAGTGCTGTCAAGGGTGGTGGAAAAGCGGAGCCCTTCTCCATTGTTGGTGGAAATGTAAACTGGTACAGCCACTGTGAAAATCAGTGTAGAGGTTCCTGGGACAGCTAAAAATAGATTTACTATAGGACCCAGCTATACCACTCCTTGGCATATACCCTAAGGATTCTACTCATCCATGTTTATGGCTTCTCTATTTACAATAGCTAGGAAATGGAACAAAATTGATGAATGGATAATGAAGATGTGGGTTATTTACACATAGAGTTTTATTCAGCTGTCCATCAAAATGAAATTTGCAGGGAAATGGATGGATCTGGAAAAGATTATACTAAGTAAGGTAACCCTGCCTTAGAAAGTCAAATAAACACCACATGTTCTATAACATATGTATAACCTACATTCTAATGTTAGATTTCTATGTGATTTGGAATACTAGTCAGTAGTAGAGACCAGAAAGGTAGAAATGGGCTAAGAGGAGGGAGGAGAGGGGAGGGCTTCAGGGGAAAGTATAGTAGATATGTAAATAGAGGGGCAGAATACTGTTGGTGGACTGGTCAAACTGGGGTTAGGGGAAGGGATGGAAGAAAAGAGGGGTGAGAGGAGGATTTACCAAAATTAAAGATGTTAAGAATAAGCCATATGAAAACCTACTTCTTTGCTAATAATATACATGTAGAAAAAGAGTTTGGGCAGAAGTATCCTGTGAAGGTAGATAATGTTGTGCCCAGAAGCCATAGATTGTTATTAGAAAAATTTCAGTGCCAAGGATGAAATACCCTCCAGTGAGCTGTTAGCCAGAGAGGCCCTTGATGCCCCTAAACCATTACAGGCTTTTGCCAAGGCTCTTGGTTGCCCAACTAAACTAAATTAGAAGATCCTGTTGCTGAAGACTCCACATGCTGGTCTGCAGGTCACTGAGACGTCAAACTGTAGCTGAGCTAGAAACCTCCTCCTTGTTGACTAGCTGTCAGGATGCTGGAAAGACCTATGCACCTGTTGTGGGAGAAAAGTCATCAATAAGTTTAGCTATCCATGGACCCTGTAGGCTTTATGGCTGGCTAGCCAGGTCAAATGTACTAACTGGTACAATGGTGGTATGACTATTACAGAGGAAACCAACTGCTCTCTGTTAGGACTTGAGGCCCACTCCATGGGAGGGAATTCCTTCCTGGTACTGAAAACCTATGACCGAGGAGGTCATAAACCCTAGGGGGGGGGATTGTTACTGTTGTCTGGCTAAACAGATATGTAATGCCCACCAAACAGCCCTCTAAACACTTGTGTTTATGCCCATACATTAATGCTACTCTCTTTTGGTTAGAAAAGCTTCTCTTTTTCAGATTGTGGTGACCGCTAGGGTTACTCAAAACTCACCAAAGTGCTAAGAAGAAGTGACAGTGGAGTGTTCAGCACTAAGAGAGACATCTCTATCACACCCTCCAAGGCTCAGGTGGAGGAGCTAAAGGAAGGGGAGGAGTGCTTTGCAATATTGTCTTTCAGACACAACGTGACCATTGGTATTCATGACCTCACAGTGGCTGACACTACCTACACAAGACCTGTATCATAGGAGGAAAAAAAATGAAAAAAATAATGACATAAAAATAGAAGAGAGAATAGTTGGAAAGAACAAGGGATTCAATGGAGGGGGCATTTGGAAGGGGAAAAAGGAAGGTGGTAGGAGGGGATTATGATCATGGTTTATTGTCTATATGATGTTGTTAATAAAAAGTTTTAAAAAATCATTAGTTTTCTGACAGGTCAGCTGAGAGGTGTCTACCCACCCTCCTTGAAAAAGGCTTATTCAAGAGTATCAGAGAATTGCTTAAATATTTCAATCAGAAATTCAAATTACTTCTCAGAATAATTTGATGAAGTACATTCTCAAAAATCCATTCCAGATAGGCTTAATATTTTACAATAGAATTTATGTGAATGAGAAATGGTGATGTGATAGCTAATATTTGTTGTAAACTTGTCAGGATTTAGAATTACTAGGAGACGCATATCTGGGCATGTCTGCTAAGATATTTCAGAGGATTTAACTGAGGAGGAAAGACACACTGGATGAAGGCAGCACTATCCCATGGGCTGGAATCCCAGAGTGAATTTAAAAGGCAAAAGGAGGAAGCTGGCTGAGCACCAGTGTTCATCTCTCTCTGCTTCCTGTAATGTGACCAGCTGCCTCATACTTTTGCCACCATGCCCTCCCAGTCAGGATGAAGTGCACCCTCAAACTATAAGCCCAAATAAACACTTTCTCCTTATTAAGTTGCTTTTTTTTGTCAGGTAACTAAAAGTAACTAATATAGGTGATTTGAGTCTTCTAAAGAAAAGAGTAGCTGGGCATGGTGACACACACCTTTAATCCCAGCACTCAGGAGGCAGAGGTAGGAGGATCACTATGAGTTCAAGGCCAGCCTGAGACTACAGAGTGAATTCCAGGTCAGCTTGGGCTAGAGTGAGACCCTACCTCGAAAAAAAAAACAAACAAAAAAAAAAAAAAAAAAAGAAAAGAAAAGAGTATCCCCTCTTCTCCCAAGCCTCTCCATTTTCATCATTAAAGCACTAAGAAGGAGTTACAATTCAAAATAATTACAAAGGAAGTATTGAAATAACCATATATCTTACCATCATCATTATATAAAAATGTCTAGAGGAACAGTTGTTCAAGAGTTATCAGTGATTATTAATTATCTTTGCAATAATTTGTAATAGTCAAGTTACAGAAGATTTTAATTTTACACTGTATATATATTTAAAACATTTATTCATTTATTTGGAACAGAGAGAGTGAATATGGACACACCAGGGCCTTCTGCCACTGCAAGCTAACTCCAAATGCATGCACCACTTTATGCATCTTCTTTATGAGGGTACTGGGGATTCAAACCCAGGCAGTCAGGCTTTGCAAGCAAGCGCCTTTAACTGTGTATCTTTAATGTCTTATTTAATACCAAGTAGGTATTACTTTTTTTCTTTTTCTTTTTAGAGTAGGGTCTCACTCTAATCCAGGCTGACCTAGAATTCACTATATAGTCCCAGGCTGGCCTGAAACTCACAGTAGTCCTAACTTTGCCTCCAAAGTGCTGGGATTAAAGGCGTGCCTCACTATGCCTGCTGGTATTACTTCCATAATAAAATGATGTACATATTTTTCATAAGACATCTAGTAAGCTTTGGCAGGTAAGAGACATGTGTTCCTGGTAGGTCCCTTGAACCCATTTTTATTGTCAAGTAGCAACAAATTTATTACATGACCCAAGCATTCATCTTGCCTCTCAGGAGTAGAGGTATAGAAGATTTTCCTCCTGCTTTGAGCTGCACCAGAATCCCCCAAAAGGATGAGGTCTCTGTGTTCCTGACTGGGCATATCTGGGATGGGGTCCAGGATGTGTGCTGCTAATCAGTTCTCATGCGCTGACACCACAATCCATAAGCCTCTATGGCATGAGAAACAAAACAGCAGGGAGCAGAAGCCTAAGCTCAGGGCTGGCAAAAAAATCAACTTAAATGACTTCTTACTTTTGCCTCTGGCTGGCCTTTAGTTTTTTTTGAGGAGATGAACTTGATTTGACTGACTCTATTTAATAAGAAGTCTTGCTAGTTAAGGGTTGCGCCGTATCTTATTAGATGAGCGCCTGGTTTAGAGACTTTTCAATTAAGTCCCATAGCCTCTAGGGCTTGACAGTTCATCTGAGGTTGGCTGCCTACATTGGGAGCTTCACAACCCAAGGGGTGGCTGTGGCATCTCACCCTCAGCTCAGACTACTGATCTTGGTTTCTCTGAATTCTAAGGTGGTGACATTGAGAGTAATGGAAGAATCATTGCAGAACTGATTTCCTGTTGGAAAGCAACAAGGGGTTATAATTGGAGGAAGCAAAGCACAGGGTAAAACATTCCTACCCAGCCCCATAATCCATAAGTGACAAATATATTGTTTGCGTGTGGTGTGTGTGTGTGTGTGTGTGTGTGTGTGTGTGTACATTTGAATATGTATGATGCACATGTATGTGCATGGGTATGTGGGTATGTATGGAGGCCAGAAGTCAATGTTGGTTATCTTACTCAATCCCTGCCCATCTTGATTTTTGAGACAAGGTCTTTTGCTGAACCTAGAGCTCACCATCCTGGCTAATCTAGCTAGCCAGCAAGCCCTAGGGATTCTTCTGTGTCCACCTCCTCAGTGTGGGATTACATGTGCATACTGTCATGCCCAGCTTTTTACATGTGTGCTGAGAATCTGAACTCAGGCCCTCCACTCACATAGCAAACACTTCATCAATCTAGTCATCACCCTAGCCCTACAAATGTATTCTTTTCCTGGCAGATTAGATATATATAATTTTGACCATTTAAGTGCACAGTACAGTGACATTGAGTGCATTAACAATGCTGTACAGCCACCACGACTGACCATCTCCAGAACTATTTCATGATTCCACACTGAAACTTTATGATTGTCACATACAAACACACATATGCATTTACTGAGATATGATTCACAAATCATACAAATAACCCATTTAAAATATACAATTCAAGAGTTTTTAGTATATTTACAATTGTGCCATCATTAACACAATTTATTTTACATTTTTGTCACTTCAGAAAGAAACCCTGCACCCATTCACTGCCTCTTCTCGGTTCTACCAACTGTAGGGGATCACTAATTTACTTTCTATCTCTGTGGATCTGCACGTTCCACACTTTGACTAAATGGGATTATAAAACAAGTTGTTTTTTGTGTCTGGCTTCTATTAGTTAGCATCATATTTACCAGGGTCATTCATTCATGTTCTAGCTTGAATCAATACTTTGCGTATGTATGTATGGTGTGCATGTGGAGGCCAGAGGACAACCATGAAGTGTTTGTGCTTTTTCCACCTTCTTTGAGACAAGGTCTTGTGCCACCCCCCCCCCCAAAAAAAGCCTGTCTAGGGGGCTCTGGGGCTTTGGATTCTCCTGGGTCCTCCTCCCATTGCCATAGGCATTTTAGGATCACAGAGGCTTGTTCCACTTTGCATCTAGCTTGATGTGCGTGCTAGGGAGGACTTAGCTCCAGTCAGCCGACTTTGCATGCCTTTAACCACTGAATCATCACCCCAGACCTTTTGTTCCCTTTTATGGCCTCTTTTGACAAAATTCAAATTTGAATTCATTATCTCCTCCACATCCCCACTGCCCAACCGAAACTTACTTCTCCATTTGGTTGAACTCTCCACTACCCACCTTCCAAGCTGACATTGTGGCTCCTTGCCAAAGCAAATCATCTGCCTCACCAGTCTATGAAAAGCACTTCAAAAATGGTTCAAGAATTGTCTCTCCTCTTTTTCAATGTAAAGCCATCACATTTTTTGCTTATGTCTCTGGCCTCTCTCTGGCTTCCCAAAGTCCCCCAGTCTCTCCCTCCTCTAATCCTGTTCCACAAAGCAGAGTTCACCAGTGACCTTCTGAAAATCAATCTGCTTAGAGAGCTCTGCTGCTACCCATTGCTTGCCTTCTCTTGTTCACACTAAGCTGGCAGAGATCACTCAGACTAGGCATTTGGCTGCACTCCTGCCCTTTTCACATAAGGCCCCGAGGAAACTATCTGTTCCTCAGGCTCTGAGCATACTTCCTTTTCCTTCCTTCCTCTCTGTCTGCAATGCAGGCAAACTGTACAGCAGAAGACCCGGCTCTCATGAAACCCAGCCTGTAATGAGACCCCAGAGCTTGACTTCTGATCATTCTGGGGTGAAAACAAAGCCGTTTCACAAGTTAATTCCTATTGTTAAATCTTTACTACTGGTAGGATGAAAAGCTCCCTGTTGTTAATCAGTTCCCCATTTATTTATTTATTTTTATTTATTTATTTATTTATGTATTTTTGTTTTTCAAGGTAGGGTCTCACTCTGGTCCAGGCTGACCTGGAATTAACTATGTAGTCTCAGGGTGGCCTTGAACTCACGGCGATCCTCCTACCTCTGACTCCCGAGTGCTGGGATTAAAGGTGTGCGCCACCACGCCCGGCTCCCCTTTATTTTTTCCATGTGTGTGTTGTGTGTGCGTGTATGTATGCATGTTCACGTGTATGTGAAAGTGCACATAGATGTACAGTCACATGGATGTGTGTGCATGTGGAGGCCAGAGGAAAACCTTCAGTATTGTTCCTTAGGTACATCATCTATCTTTCTTTTTTCAAACAGGGTCTCTCACTGGCATGGAGCCCACCAAGTAGGTTACACTGGCTAACCAGTGAGCCCAAGGATCCTCCTGTTTCTGCCTCTCTACCACTGGGATTATAGGTGCATGCCACCACAATCAACATTTTCACAAGGGCTCTGGAGATCAAACTTAGGTATGTACTAATGTTTTCAAGGCAAGTACTTTAACATCTGAGCTATCTCCCTAGCCCTCAGTTCTTACTTAAAAAATTGACCTGAGCCGGGCGTGGTGGCACACACCTTTAATCCCAGCACTCGGGAGGCAGAGGTAGGAGGATAGCCGAGAGTTCGAGGCCACCCTGAGACTACAGAGTGAATTCCAGGTCAGCCTGAGCTCGAGTGAGACACTACCTTGCAAAACCAAAAAAAAAAAAAAAAATTGACCTGGGGCTGGAGATATGGCTCCGCAGTTAAGGCACTTGCCTGCAAAGCCTAAGGACCTGAGTTTGATTCCCTAGTACCCACATAAACCAGATGCATAAGCTGGTATGTGTGTGTATGGAGTTTGTTTGCAGTGGCAGGAGGCCCTGGTGTACTCTCTCGCTCTCAAATAAATAAAAATATATTTTAAAAATTGACCTATTGAGATGGTTTATTCCTATGTTAAACATAAATTCTACTTAATGTTAATCATATTATGAGTGCTCATTTTACACATGTAATCTAACATGTGGTGCTTCTGGAACTTTTTTTTTTTTTTTTTTTTTTTTTTTTTTTTTTTTTTGAGATAGGGTCTCACTTTAGTTCAGGCTGACCTGGAATTCACTATGTAGCCTCAGGGTGGCCTCGAACTCAGTGATTCTCCTACCTCTGCCTCCTGAGTGCTGGGATTAAAGGCGTGTGCCACCACACCCGGCTTGGAACTTGTTTTTTAAATATGGTAAATAAGTATTTTTTAAAAACATTATTTTTCTTTATTTGAGAGAGAGAAAGAGGCAGATAGAGAAAGATAGAGAGGGAGAAGGAGAGAGAGAGAATGGGCATTCTAGGGCCTCTATCCACTGCAGAGGAACTCCAGACTCATGTGTCACCTCATGCATATGGCTGTATGTGGGTACTGGGGAATTGAACCTGGGTCCTTAGGCTTCATAAGAAAATGCCTTAACTGCTAAGCCATCTCTCCAGCTCACAAATAAGTATTTTTAAAACTTGTTTTATAAAACAATTTTTATTTATTTATTTGCATGCAGACCAAGAGAGACAGAGAAGAGAAACAGACAGAGAGAGAGAGAGAGTGAGAAAGAGAGAGAAAGAATAGGCATACCAGTGCCTCCAGCCACAGCAAACGAGCTCCAGGTGCATGTGCCCCCTTCTGCATCTGACTTTATGTGGGTACTGGGGAATTTAATCCAGGTCCTTAGGTTTTGTAGGCAAGTGCCTTAACCACTGAACAATCTCTCCAGTCCTATTTTTTAAAAAGCTTTTTATTGACAAGTCCATACATAAACACAATGTACCCTGCCACCACTGTCCACTTAACACTTTCTTCTTTTCAACTAGTCCCTCTTCTATTTTGATGTTATCAAATGTTTTTTTCCCCTCATGCAGTCTCCTGTAGGTAGTGTCAGACAATGTAAGATCATAAATGCAATGGTCACTTTGTATGTGGAAAATGGCATTCCAGAGCACTTTTTCTCATCCTTTAGCTGTTACTTTCCTTCTGCCACCTCTTCCACAATAGTCTCTGAGCCTTGGAGGACGTGATGGAGATGTCTCACTTAGTGATGAACACTCCGTGGACACTTCTCAGCACTTTGGTGAGTTTTGAGTCACCTCAGTGGTCACCACTATCTGAAAAGCGAATCTTTTCTAACCAAAAGAGAGAGCAGCATTAATTTATGGGCATAAACATAAATATCTAGGGGGGAAATTGGTGGGCACAATATATCCATTTAACCAAAGAACAGTGGTAGCTTGCCCCAGGGCTTACAGCCTCCCCAGCCAAAGGCTTTTCACTAGGTTTTCAATACCAGGTATGAATTACCTCCTATGATGTGGACCTCAAACCCAGTCAGGGAGCTGTTGGCTTCCCTCATAACAGACATGCTACCATTGTACAAGCTGTTGTACAAGTTGGCACATTTTGTCTGGATGGCCAGCCCTGTAGATTGCAGGGTGCACTGCTGGTTAAGACCATTGATGACTCCCCCCAACCCAACAAATTGCATAGAACTTTTCAGCGCTATGACAGTTAACAGGGAGGAGGTTTCCAGCTCAGCTCCAGTTTGATTTCTTAGTATCCTGCAGCCAAAGCTTGTGGTGTCTTCAGTAACATTGCTTACCATCTACTTCTGGTGGGCAACCAAGAGCTTTGGCACTAGCCTGTATTGTTTGGAAGGCTTTAGGGATCTCCCTGACCAACAACTTACCGGGAATTCTTCTACCTTTGGCACTGAAATTTTTCTGTAACAGTCTTTGGTTTCTGGTGCAGCATTATCCACCTCCCACAGGGTGCTTACATCCAAATTCTTTTTTAAAAAATTGGGTTTGTTTTGTTTTAAAATATTTATTTATTTATTTATTTATTTATTTATTTATTTATTTATTTGTTGAGAGAGAGAAAGGGAGAGAGAGAGGGAGAGAGAGAATGGGCATGCCAGGGCTCCAGCCACTGCAAACAAACTCCAGATCTATGTGCCACCTTGGTTTATGTTGGGTCCTGGGGAATTGAGCCTCGAACCAGGGTCCTTAGGCTTCACAGGCAAGCGCTTAACCACTAAGCCATTTCTCCAGCCCCCAACTCTTTTTTGGAACTTGTTTTGATTATGAAATTTGCATTTCATTTGTGAAAATATTTTTCTTTATTTTAAAAAGGTTTTATTTTTATATTCTCTCTCCCTCATCCCCATTCCACTGGGGGACCTTCTCTGTGGGTTATTGATATTCACTATGAGGTCATGAAAGCCTCAGTCTCTTTGGGGAGGAGGTATGGTACATCAAGATAATCCCACCCACCCATGCTCTTAGTATCTTTCTGCTCCTTCTTTTACTGTGTTCCCTGAGCCATAGCAAGCATGGTAGAAATCTGATTTAGTGTTGAATTCTCTGTTAGTCTATGGATCTCTGTCTTGATGAGATATGAGTGACCACAGTGTCAGCTGCCATCTCTCTTTTCTTTTCTTTCTTTCTTTTTTTTTTCTGAGGTAGGGTCTCACTCTAGCTTAGGCTGACCTGGAATTCACTATGTAGTTTCAGGCTGGCCTCAAACTTATGATGATCCTCCTACCTCTGCCTCCTGAGTGCTGGGATTAAAAGTGTGTATGCCACCACGCCCAGCAGAAAGAGAGAATGGGCACTCCAGGGCCTCTAGCAGCTGCAAACAAACTCCAGACACATGTGCCACTTTGTGCATCTGGCTTTATGTGGGTACTGGGGAATCAAACTTGGGCTGTTAAACTTTGCAGGCAAGTTCCTTAAATGGTGAGCCACCTCTCCAGCTTCAAGTTACAAGTTTTAATAAAACACCTGAGTGCATGGGATACATACATTCAAACTACCACAGATGATATTAAAGGTTATCAAAGTGAAGTATGATTTATTACATGTAAATTACAGATGTCAATTCTGAGTATTTGGAGAGAGCAAGTTTTTTTTTTTTTTTTGAGGCAAAGTCTTGCTCTAGCCCAGGCTGATCTGGAATTCACTAGGTAGCCTCAAGCTGGCCTCAAACTCATGGTGGTCCTCCTACCTATGCCTCCTGAGTGCTGGGATTAAAGACATGCATCACCATGCCTGACCACACTCAATTTTTATCCAAAATGTTACTACCATTAAGCAATACAGTGGCGCCTTTTAAGTCATGTGCTATCACATTAAATGTGACAGGTCAGATAGTTTCCATGTTCCAAATGCATTATCTATTCAGGTAGAAATGGGAGTTCAGCGGGACAAAGATGTGGTATCCAATACAATTGTATTTCCCTAGAAATATTCATGAAGTAAATTCATATAATTTAAAACATTGTATTAGCTATTCTATTAAAAATTATACTTGTACTGGGCATGGTGGCACACTCCTTTAATCCCAGCACTTGGGAGGCAGAGGTAGGAGGATTGCTGTGAGTTTGAGGCCACCCTGAGACTACATAGTGAATTCCAGGTCAGCCTGGGCTAGAGTGAGACCCTACCTTAAAAAAAAAAAAAGAAAGAAAAAGAAAGAAAGAAAGAAAATTATACTTGTAAGAGATAGTCATGATGAGTTATACATGCATTCATGCCAGCATTTGGTCTGGAATCTTGATATAAACTTCTCTTGTGCTGGTCAGCAAAAATTTCTCAAAGGAAGCTGGGCACGGTGGTGAATGCCTTTAATCCCCCCAGCACTTGGGAGGCAGAGGTAGGAGGATCGCCATGAGTTCAAGGCCACCCTGAGACTACATAGTTAATTCCAGGTCAGCTTGGGCCAGAGTGAGACCCTACCTCGGAAAAAACGGAAAAAAATTTTCTCAAAGGAAAATGAAAGGACAATAGGAACAATTCAAAAGACCTAATCATGAAGTGAAAAAGGGAATTTTCACTCAAGATTTAGAGAAATTTAAGATGAAAAATATTGTTTTTTAATTTTAATTTTATTTTATTTAAAATTTTTTTTGGAGAGAGACACAGAGAGAGACAGACAGAGAGAGAGGGAGAGGAAGACAGATAGAGATGGGCGTGCCACCAGTCTCTCAGCTGCTGTGAACGAAATCCAGATGCATGTGCCCCTTGTGGTCAAGTGCGGCATTGTGCCCTTGTGTGACTTTGCATCTGGCTAAATGTGGGACCTGGAGATTGGAACTGGCATTCTTAGGCTTAGGAGGCAGGCACCTTAACCACTAAGCCATCTCTCCAGCCCGAAAAATATTGTTTTGAATAAAATTGTCACAACTTGGTTTAGTTATTACAATTAGGTCATAGCTCAGGATTTTTTTTTAAATGTTCAGTCTTGCCATCAGTCTTTCCTTTGTGATAAAGTGACAAAATTGTCATTGTAGGAAGCACATTCAGGTCAAGGAGTAGGAATACAGTACTTTGGATCAAAAAGAGAAAGGTAGGTCTGGGACATAGCTCAGTGGTAGGGCACTTGCCTAGCATGTATGAGGCCCTGGGTTCAAGTCCCAGCACCACAAAAATATTCTCTGTGACAGGCCATGATTCAAAAGTTCAAGTGTTCTGACTTAATCTGCATGAGGCTGACAAAACTATTCAATGAGAAGGCTAAAATTACGAATAATGCCGGGCGTGGTGGCGCATGCCTTTAATCCTAGCACTCGGGAGGCAGAGGTAGGAGGATCGCCATGAGTTCGAGGCCACCCTGAGACTACATAGTTAATTCCAGGTCGGCCTAGACCAGAGCGAGACCCTACCTCGAACACCCCCCCCAAAAAAAAAGCAGTATGGGGCTGTAGAGATGGCTCAGTGGTTAAGGTACTTGCTTGTAGATCCTCAGTACCCACGTAAAACCAGAGGCACAAAGTGGGGCATGTATCTGGAGTTCATTTGCAGAAGCTAGAGGCTTTGGTGTGCCCATATTCTCTCTCTCTATGCTTGCAAATAAATAAAATATTTTTAAAAAGATTAAGTAGATGAGATTAAGCACATGAGATATAAGACAAGATGTTTATTGACTTTCCCTTCTTCCCTCCATCCAGAGTTCCATTACTAGTCTGCTGGTTTAAGTGTACTAGCCTCTGTAATGTCCAGGTAAGTCCATTTATGGTATGTCTAATAAACGATGTTCAATGACTTTTGACTCATCATGGTGAGAGTGCATGGGTTAGCCAGCCAAGAGTCTTCAACACCAGGCTACCACAAGTCTAGCTCAGTTATTTCCATGATGAAACATGCCCAGACACTTTCAGGGGCCAGAATGACTTTGAAAAAGAATTAGGAGGACTCAATGACTCCAGGTCTAGTGAAGAGAGCCACTTCTGGAATGGGGCAGACCCCAGACCAGTTCTTCTAAGGGGTTCAGGGGAGGTAGTCCCAGTAACAGTGGGTTAAGCCAGGCTCTGACTATGTTTGTCAACAGTAGGATCATTTTATGGGGCTTCATTCCCCTAATTAGACCATAGACATGCCAAGACATGTCCTGAGTGCCAAATTGGATGAATATTCCTGCCTTCAACACCTTAGGTTCTTTTATTATTTTTTAAATTTGATTTATTTATTAGAGAGTTTGCACATATGTGCACACATGCATGCACAAGAGAGACAGGGAGAGAGAGAGAGAGAGAGAGAGAGAGAGAGAGAGAGAGAGAGAGAGAGAGATGGGCATGCCGGGGCCTCTAGCCACTGCAAATGAACTCCAGATGCATGCACTGCCTTGTGCGTCTGGCTTATGTGGGTTCTGGGGGATCGAACCTGTATCTTTTGGTTTCACAGGCAAGCATCTTAACCACTAAGCAATCTCACCAGCCTTAGGTTCTTAATCTGAAGATTCTTTCATTCCTTACTTAGTCTGACATTGATGTCACCACAGCTTCATCTCAGCAGCTGTGTGGATGAGCCTTCTGTCCCTTGGATCCTTTCCTGTTTAGGTTGATCTAACAAACATGAAGAGTATTTAGAAAGACAGTCACCCTTTCCTTTGTGATAAAATGGTAACATGCTGAATTTGAGAGGTTTTGTTTATTTGTAACTCAGGCTGGCCTTGAACTCATGATCTTCCTTGTCTTGGCCTCCCAAGTGCTAGGTTTACAGGCATGTATCATGGCATTTGGTTGAGATATTTGGGGGGGGGGTGTTTCAAGGTAGGGTCTCATTCTAGCCCAGGCTGACCTGGAATTCACAATGTAGTGTCAGGGTAGCCTGGAACTTGCAAGCAATCCTCCTACCTTGATCTCCTGAGTGCTGGGATTAAAGGCATGCACCACCATGCCCAGCTCTGGCTGAGATTTTTTTCTTTTAGAGAGAGTAAGCAAACGAGAGAGAGAGAGAGAGAGAGAATTGGTGTGCCAGGGCCTCAGCCACTAACTTCAGGTGCTTGTGCCACCTAGTGGGCATGTTTGACCTTGTACTTGTCTCACCTTTGTGTGTCTGGCTTATATGGGATCTAGAGAGTGGAACATGGGTCCTCAGATTTTGCAAGCAAGTGCCTTAACTGCTAAGCCACCTCTCCAGCCCTCTGGCTGAGATTTAAAAAAAATTATATATATTTTTATTGACAACTTCCATAATTATAGACAATAAGCCATGGCAATTCCCTCCCCCCACTCCCCTTCACAACTCCACTCTCCATCAGTCTCTCTTTCATTTTGATGTCATCTTTTCTTCCTATTATGATGGTCTTGTGTAGGTAAAATCAGGCACTGTGAGGTCATGGATATCCAAGTCATTTTGTGTCTGGAAGAGCCCATTGTAAAGAGTCCTACCCTTCCTTTGGCTCTTACATTCTTTCTGCCACCTCTTCTGCAATGGACCCTGAGTCTTGGAAGGGGTGATAGAGATGTTTCAGTTCTGAGCATTCCTCTGCCACTTCTTCTCAGCACTATGGTGTCTTTTGAGTCAGAAGTCACCACCATCTGAAAAGAGAAACAAACTTCTCTAACCAAAAGTCAGAGTAGCACTAATATATGGGTATAAATATTAAGAAAAGTGCTTACTGGGCAGTTTTGTGAGCATAGTATATACATTTAGCCAAACACCAGCAGAGGTTACACCCCTAGGGCTCATGACTTCCTCTGTCATAGATTTTCAGTATCAGGCATGTATTCCCTCACATGGAGTGAGTGTCAAGTCCAATTAGAGAACTATTGGTTTCTCCAATAACAAACATACCACTATTGCACCTGTTGGCTCTTTTGGCCTGGCTGGCCAAATTTAAGGCTTGCAATGTCCATTGTTGTTTATCTCCTCTGGTGATTTCTCTCTCTCCCATGGAACTGCATGCAGTGTAGGTTTTTCCAGCTTTTGGTCAGCTGGTCCACATGGAGGAGGTTTTCAGCTCAGCTCCAGCAGTATTTCTGTGACCTTACAGCCCAAGTATGTGGAGTCTTCAGCAATAGGGTCTTACCATCTATTCCTGGTGGGAAACCAATATTCTCGGCAATGGCCTGTAATATTTTGGGGGCATCAGGTACTTCCCTGGCCAACAACTCACTGGAAGGTATCCCATCCCTGGCAATGAAAATTTTCTAGTAAACATCTATAGCTTTTGGATGTGCCATTGTCCCAAAAAAGTAGGTTTCCATACGACTTATTCATACCCTCTTAGATTTAATTTTTTTTTAAATTTTTATTTATTTATTTATTAGAGACAGAGAGAGGGAGAGAGAGAGAGTGAGTGAGAACGGGCACACCAGGGCCTTTAGCCACTGCAAATGAATTCCAGACACATGTGCCACCTTGTGTATCTGGCTTATGTGGGAACTGGAGAATTGAACCAGGATCTTTAGGTTTTGCAGGCATGAGCCTTAAATGCTAAGCCATCTCTCGAGTCCCCCCTCTTAGATTTTGATCAGCCCTCCTCACCTTTCCTTTACTCAATCTCTTCCCCTGACCTCACTTAGGTCTTTCCACCCCCAGTAATCTGTTCTTCTATTTTACATATATATAATACCATTCTCGTAAGTACCCCCTCCTCCCTTTCTATTCCCTTTATATCCCCCTTTCAGCTTACTGGCTTCTGTTACTGAGCTTTAAAAAAATTTTAAGGATTTTACGTTTATTTATTTATTAATTTGAGACACAGAGAGGGAAAGAGAGAGAGAGGGACAGTGAGAATGGGTGTGCCAGGGCCTCTAGCCACTGCAAATGAACTCCAGACGCATGCGCCCCCTTGTGCATCTGGTTATGTGGGACCTGGAGAATCAAACCGGGGTCCTTAGGCTTCATAGGCATGTGCCTTAACCACTAAGCAATCTCTCTAGCCCTGCTACTGAGTTTTTTAAAAAATACTTTTATTTATTTGGAGAGAGAGAGAGAGAGAGAGAAAGAGAGAGCATATGGGTACACCAGGGCTTCTTGCTACAGCAAACAAACTCCAGGCACATACACCACTTTGTGTACCTGGCTTTATGTGGGCACTGGGGAATTGAACGTGCGCTGTCAGACTTTGCAAGCAAGTGCCTTTAACCACTTTACTCTCTCCAGCCCTTTTTAAAAATTATTTTTATTTTTATTGACAACTTCTTTAATTGTAGACAATATCCCACATTATCCCCCCCCCACTTTCCCCTTTCCAGCCCTCTTTTTATTTTTATTTATTTTTTATTTTTATTTTTGGTTTTTCAAGGCAGGGTCTTGCTCTAGCCCAGGCTGACCTGTAGTCTCAGGGTGGCCTTGAACTCATGGTGATACTTCCACTTCTGCCCCCCTTTCCAGCCCTCTTTTTTTTAAAAAAAATTTTTTATTTATTTTCAAGCAGAGAGATTTGATTTTTTTTAAAGTTTTTATTTTTAATTTTTATTGGGGGGGGGGAGAATGGGCCAGGGCCTCTAGCCACTGCAAAGGAACTGCAGATGTATATGCCACCATATATAGCTGGCTTACATGGGTTCTGGGGAATGGAACTTAGGTCCTTAGGCTTTGTAGGCAAGCACCTTAACCGATAAGCTATCTCTCCAGCCTGAGATTTATTTTTATTTTTATTTTTTTATTTTTTAAAATTTTTTTATTATTGTTTTTTATTGACTTTTATACTCACATAAAAAGAAAAAACCCACGTGATATTTCCCTTTCCTCCCCCCATTCCCCTTAAGAACTCAAGTCTCCATCATATCCCCTCCCTCTCTCCATTAGTCTCTCTTTTAATTTGATGTCATCATCTTTTTCTTCTATTTTGAGGGTTTTGCAAAGGTATTGCTAGGCACTGCAAGGTCATGGATATCGAGGCCAGTTTCTGTCTGGATAGTTGCATTGTAAGAGGTTATACCCTAGAAGGCTGTGAGTTAGTGCACCCAAAATGATAAATAAAAGCTGACCCCTTGCCCATGGGAAGCTGTCTGCATACTTCATCTATGATAAATGGATTGCCTCTTTTAATTAAATTAGTCATATCTTAGAATTTTGTAAAAGATATGCTTTTAAAAAAATCTCAGCCTGTTCCATTCTATCCGCCTGAGATTTTTTTAAAAGCATATCTTTTACAAAATTCTAAGATATGGCCGGGCATGGTGGCGCATGCCTTTAAGCCCAGCACTTGGGAGGCAGAGGTAGGAGGATTGCCATGAGTTCAAGGCCACCCTGAGACTACATAGTTAATTCCAGGTCAGCCTGGGCCAGAGTGAGACCCTACCTCGAAAAATCAAAAAAAAAAATTCTAAGATATGACTAATTTAATTAAAAGAGGTAATCCATTTATCATAGATGAACTATGCAGACAGCTTCCCATGGGCAAGGGGTCAGCTTTTATTTATCATTTTGGGTGCACTAACTCACAGCCTTCTACATTTTCAGGGGCCAAAGATCTAATTTCTCTTGTCTTAACTTTTTCTCTGCCTGTATGTCTCCATGTGGTTCACTATACGTTCCTACCACCAGATGGTGGAAAGGGAAAAGGAAACAACAGGCTGGTAAATGAATGTGGTTGCAGGCAAGTATCTATCTATGGCTGACAGGTGTGGTGGGGAGTAGACCCAAAAGGGAGCTTGTGAGTTGCCCAGAAATCCCCACGAACTCCAGTTTTCACTGTTGTCACCCACTCAACCTTTGGCTCTCCATATTTGAGGGTCAATATGGCACCATGATTCTTGTTGGGGAGGGAGCCAGTCTTTGTTTCTAAACCTGGGATAATTTCTGAGCAATCCAATTCTAGCTGGCCCAGGCAGGCTGGCTGGTATGTGGTAAGGGGCTTTAGGTGAGAGGTGGGGACGCGCACGCCCCTCCAGCCTCTCTGTGCCCTTCTCTATCCCATCACCTTCTCCACTCAGAATTTGCACCTGGCCTGCCTGCGTGCCCACGATGTACCGAAGGTACCCGGTCTCCCCTCCCAACAGGCCCCTTTCGTGCCTCCAACGGCCCTGAGTCACCTGTTAAAACTCAGCAGGTGTTCTGCTCCTCTTCACCTGGTCCCGATCCACTCCCCACCCACCTGTCCTCACCCCAGCTCATCGCCCCTTCCGGGCCCGCCCCTTTTCTCATTTTCCACGTGCCCCCCACAGCTCCGACGCCCCTCCCTCACGGACCCCTACATCTCCTCCGGTCTCGAGGAGTCTCGCGGCATTTCCTGGGGCGTTAGCCGGGGCCTCCGCGGATTAGGGGCGGCTGCTCGGAGCTCGGGCCCTTCGGAGCGGGCGGCGTGTGAGGAGGAGGGCACCGGAGCCACCTCCGCCGCAGGGGCGCGCCAGGGGAGCCAGGCCGGACGCGGCTCGAGCCCCGCCCCTTTCGGGCCCCGCCCCCGCCCTGGCGGCCGCGCGTCCCCTGCAGGCGGAGCCGCGGGAACATCGCAGCCGCGGCGCTGAGGCGGAGGAGGGGAGTGCGAGCAGGCGGCGCGGCAGCGGCTGCCCGGCACTGTGCTGGGCGGCGCTTTTTTTTTTTTTTTTTTTTTTTTTTTTTTTCGCAATTTCCACACTCACAGAGCAGGAAACCCGGCGCAGCCGGGCGCAGCGGGCCGCGATGCAGCAGCAGCAGCAGGAGTCGCCCCAGGGCAGCGGCAGAAGCAGCAGCGGGCGGCGCTGAGTGGTCACCGCCGTCTCTGAGGAAGAAGTCGGCCCAGCCGCCACCGCGTCCCGACGCCCGCGCCCCGGCCCCCGTGCGGCGATCCTCGGCGCCCCGAACCTCACGTCCGGCTCCGCCAACTTTTACGCTGCCTCGGCGGCCCGGCCCGGCTCGACGCCAATGGGTAAGTGAGGGGCCGCGCGAAGCCTCGAGCCCATCTTCTCCTGGGGTAGGCGCGCCCATCCTGAGATCGCGGACCCAGGGAGGGCGTCCCGGAGCTGGGCCCCGGCGGATGACATCGCTCTGGGAGTCCTCACCAGCCTTGCGCACCCCAATTCACTCCCACTTGGTTTCGTGTCCCTGTGGAGCCAGCGCGCGGCGCCGACGGGAACCTGCGGGGGCCTGGGCTAAGGATTGCGGGGGGGGGTTGGCCCCCTGGGCCGCTAGAGCTGAGGTTTGCAGGGGGTGTGGTTGGTTTTTTTTTTCGGGTGGGCGGGGAGAGTTTTGCCTTGGCCATTTTCTCACCCAAGATCACCCTTCTTTGCGCTGCAGATGCAGGTTTTGGGACATGGTGGGCTCTGGCCCTGCGTTGAGCTTGCTGTGCCCACCTGGCCCAGCCTGGCAGGGACCAGGAATATGGGAATGAATCTCCGGAGACGGGTTGGATTGCGTTTTGGTGCGGGCTGATAGGACTGATGGAAGGTTAGGAACCGTCTCAATAGGTCCACAGCTCTTGATGAGCCTTCCTTTGCGTCCCCTTCACCTTTTGCTTCCAACCCAGACTCCCGCTCCGCCTGGCCCCTCTTCACTCTTTGATGCCCAAAGGCTACTTACCACAGCCTCCTCTAAGTCTGCAGGCCTAGGAGGATGGTGATCCAGTCCTTGATTTAGTTACTAAACATAATTTCCAAGTAGATACCTAACATTATGTCTCTTGGGTCCCACTTGGTATAGACCCAATAGTATGGGAACCACCTTGCTGCCTAGATGAGCTGATTCTTTACTGGGTAAAGGACTTATGATTGCCTGGGTTGCTAAACGTTTGGTTTGCCCAGGTAATATTGTTACGGACAGCTAACCTAAGTTTTTTATGCCTCTGGCAGATCATTTTTGGGTGTTTTTAGGCCAATCACAGGAAGTGTGCACATTATAATAAATCATATTAAAGTGAGACCTTTCTCTATTCAGGTAATAGAGGTTGATTGGGTACACCAGTCACATGATAATAGGCAAGCAATCATAGGATGCGCATGAATATAGAAGCACAGGAGGAGAGGTTTAACCCAGTCTGTCATTGATCCGCAAAGTTCAAATCCTATTTGTAATCACTTATCAAAATGGTTTTCTTTTTCCAAAGTGGTGGTAATCTGATGACCTCTTAGTTTAATGTTACTTTTTTTTCACAGTGCCCTTCTGTGATGACACCACTCCTAGTCTAAATTAGTACCTTTCTCATACTACACCTTTTTATTGTTGGGGAGTTGCACCCACGCGTGCATGATCAGATCACAAACTTTCAAGTATCTTTGCCTCCTGCAGCTAATTGCTCCTGAACTTCCAGGAAATTCTCCTGTTTCCATTTCCCATCTTGCTGTAGTCATGATGGGATTATAGAAGCCTGCCACAGTTTGTGAATTTTACATTGGGTTTGGGGTTCTGAACTCGGGACTCAGGTTTGTTAGGCAAGCTCTTTATCCACTGAGCATCTCTCCAGCCCCTGACACCTTTTTTCATAGCAGTATTACCTATTACAGTGTGTTTATTATTTAACTCCCCTATTGCTTAATGACCATGGGGATAGTGTTGGGTTCTATGGTGTTGCTCAAAACTGTTTTCTTTGATAACTGGAGCAGAGCAGGCTCTAAATAAATATTGAATGAATAAATGAATGAGTGAGTGAGTGGCATGAAATACTCATAATCTGTGGAAGACACAACACTTAATTCACACTCTTGCTTTTGACTTTGATGGAATGATTTAGTTCACTGACAGAAGTATATACTAGTTCATTGACAAAAGTATATACACTGTAGCAGACAGCTTCAGGTTCGCTGAGATGAACTTCCAGACCAGGCACAGTTATGGAGGAAGGGATATTATTTATTGAAGCTTACATATCCAGGGGAAGTTCCATAATGGCAGGAGAAGCGGCCTGCCTTCATAGGGCCAAGCAGAGAGAGAAAAACCAACCAGCCACACAGCACACAGAGCAAAACTACTGCCAAAAGGTCACACAGCACACTTCAGGAACTCCCGCTAGGCACATTTGCATATCTTTACAATGGAATCTCAAACCCACACCATTAACACCTTAAGACCAGCCCCCAGTGACATTGCCTCTAGCAAGGTGATTGCAGATGCAAAGTATAACTAATAAAACACTGAATATATTGGGGGACATATATTCAAACTACCACATATGTTAAACCTCATGATCACTTTATTAACATATTACTTTCTCCTGAGGTAGCCAGAATCTTATGATCACCTTTCATTTTGGATGGGCCACTGAGGGAGTTATGCACAAAAAGCAGGAGGTAGAGATGTGTGCTTGTGTTTGCATAGCCAGCCTGTGCTTTATAGCTGTCAATGGGAATAGGACTGAGTCTCCTTTAAGAGGAAAAAGACTTGTTTGTCATTGAGATCTGAACTGTTTTCATTCTTTAGACTTTCCTAAGAAAGAGTGTGCTTCTGCAGTTTATAGCCCTTTCAAGTTTCTTTATTTTTTAAAAATTTATTTTATTTATTTGAGAGAGAGAGAGAGAGAGAGAGAGAGAGAGAGACAGACAGACAGACAGTGGGCACACCAGATCCTTCATCCACTGCAAATGAACTCCATATGCATGTGCCACCATGTGCATCTGGCTTACGTGGGTCCTGGGGAATCGAACCTGGTTCCAGGCAAGCAGCAGTTAATACTTGGAGGTGCTAAATTAAAATAAATGTAATTAATTCATTTTAAAGTATATAGTGGAATATCAGGTGCATGAAGTAGCTTGTGGGTAAAGATCAACTGCTGTTTTCTAAAGTAGCTGTGTATTTGCAATGAAGTACAGATATGTAGCAGTTGATTCTGTATATTTTCCCATAGAAATGCCTACTAGTACTAGGATTTTGTGTACCCACAGAGGCACAGCCCTTTCACCTGAGTCTCTTTGATTTTCAGAAGATTTATCCAGTTTATCAATTCGATACACTTGCATTCTTGCTTGGCCTGATAATGATTTTTCTGTTGATGGATAACACAGACAAAATGTATTATGTAGTCTTGGTCTGAACAATAACTGAAAAGCATAAAATCCCTCATCCTGAAATGAAGTTGGTTAGCTGTGAAATGGTCTCTTACAAAGCCCTATGAACTAGGCTGGGAGATGCCGTCAGTGCCAGAAACAGGGAAAGCCAACCCAAATCTGGGAAGAGTAAAGGCTTCACAAGTCAATCAAATGATTTCTGTTTGAAGATTTCCAGACAACAAAGTATGGGGTAATATGCTATATCAGTGTGGAGTATGCTATGCTAAAGCTGAAGTGATTGTCACTCCCAAACAAGCCTTGAGTTAAAAATGGAGGAAAGGGCTGAAGAAAAGGCTTAGCAGTTAAGGCACTTGCCTGTGAAGCCTAAGGATCCAGGTTTGATTCCTCAGCACCCTCAAAAAGCTAGATGCACGAGGTGGCGTTCATTCCTTGCAATGGATAGAGGCTCTGGTGCACCCATTCTTTCTCTCTATCTGCCTCTCCCTCTCTCTCCCCTTCTCTCTCTCAAATAAATAAATAAATAAATATTTTTAAAAATGGAGGAAAGCTCTCTCACCTCTATTGTGCATGACCTTTATCCCTACATATCTACCATGGCCCAGATCAAAACTTTGCAGTCATCTTGGTTGTTTCTGGTCTCACTCCTTCAGTTGTTTGGTATTATTGATATTATATCTTTAATACTTGTGTTTGTAGTTGTTTTCTTATTTTATTTTTATTTATTTATCGGAGAGAAAGAGAATGGGCATGCCAGGACCTCTAGCCACTGCGAATGAACTCCAGACACATGTGCCCACCTTGTGCATTTGGCTTACATGGGTTCTGGGGAGTCTAACCCAGGTCCTTAGGCTTTGCAGGCAAATGCCTTCACCACTAAGCCATGTCTTCAGCCCTATAGTTGTTTTCAAGTGTGTTTCATACAGTTGTCAGTATTGGTCTGTTTGTCCATTCTGTAAATTATTTATTGATCTCCTGCTTTGTGCCAGGGATAACTTCATAGCTCACATGGACCTACCAGCTTGGGTTTCTCAGTCTAGTAGAGGACTTGAGTGCAATGGTGGTGGCAGCATGTAACTAAAAGACCCACTATCACAGGTCTTGTGAAAGAAAAGGAGAATCTGGTGATGTCTGTGAGGAGACTGCGAGTCATCACTGCTGTCTAGCCACATACCCTTAGGAACACACCTGGAGTTCAACAAGCTGGGTTTCTTGTTTTCCTCATTGTAAGGAGAACACACACCCATGGGGGCCATGATGCATCTGAACAAGAGGGTGCATGTGAGTGAGGCTGACATATAGGATTTGTACCTGTGTCACGGTGGTTAGAGGAATGCTTAAGGGAATTAGGCATTACTTTAGGTTGGATGTTGCCTGGGCTACTTCTGTGATTATCAACAAATATTTTCTAGAAGTGGGAAACATTGGGGCCAGGTTAAATTTGGTAGATAAGCAGTAGACCTTGTATATGCAGGTTGGAGATGTCTGGTCACATTTGTGGGTTGGATAAAGCTTATGTTTTTCTGTGTTCAAACATGATCATGGAGGGGCTTTTGTGTCTTCTTCCTTTTTGGTCACAGAGTGGCCTTGCTGATTTCTGGTGGCTGGGGTATTGTTTCTGTTCAACAGCAGCTCCCAGAGAGCAGGACCATGGTCCTGTTTCTCAGCATTAGGTAAGACATGAGAAGTTACAGTGAATAGGAGGTGGTAGGTGAGGAGAATGACTTCCTAGGGTATATTTTGTGCCTACTTCCTTAATATCAGCTACCATTAGTCTTGGACTTTTGTTCAATATTAAGCAAAATGGACAAATGAAAAGCTATACCAGAGGAAGACGTGGGGTAACACCGAGTAAGCTGCTAAAAACTAGAAGTCAGGCTCTTCATGGGAAAGATGCAGCGTGGAAAAAATATTAGAAAACACTAGAATCCTTACAATATTAGAGAAGGAAGGTCCCTAATACAGTGGTTTTCATAGTGTGGATCCCTTTAGATGTATAAATTTTCTGGTCCTATCCCACCAGACCTGCTGCATTAGGAATTCTGGGTGCTTAGCAGCAATCTGTATTTTAATAAGTCCTCCAGGTAGTATTCTGATGAATGGTAAAGTATATACCATCCTTACCTTACAGAAGAGTACTCCTGGCTCACTGGAGTACCCAAGTCACTTTCTCCAGAAGCAAGATGTTCTGGGCATTAGGATGTAGACATCTGGGGGTATGGGGAGGCAATGTTATTCTTCCTATCACACATTTTGTTTCTCCTGGATAATTGAACATTCATAGTTAATTGTCTACTTCCTGCTTGAAGATTCCATCATTGGTTTTAGACTTAGATTTTTTAAAAAATATTTATTTATTTGAGACAAAGAAAGAGGCAGATAGAGGGTGAGTTAAGTATGGGTGTGCTAGGCCTTCCTGTCACTGTAAACGAGCTCTGGACACATGTGCCACTTTGTGCATCTGGCTTTATGTGGGTACTGGGTAATTGAACCCTGGCCATAGCTTTGCAAGCAAGCACCTTTAACCACTGAACTATTTCTCCAGCCCTAAACTTTGATTTTTAAAGTGTATTAACAAAGCCACTTGCTAGAATTTGATTGTTCCACCAAAAGTTCATGTGTTGGAAACTTAGTCTACAAATAAATGTTAATGGTATTTGGAGGTGGAGCCCTAGAAGAGATCATGAGAGCAAGCCTTCATGGTGTTATTAGTGATTTTATAAGAACAGAAAGAGGCCCAAGTTAGCATACTTGCTCTGTCATGGAATGTGATGTCCTCTGCTATGTTACCTGGCAGCAACATAGCTCATACCAGGAACAAGGCAAATCCAATGCTGTGCTTATGGACTTCCTAGATTTCAGAAGAGTAAGCCAAATAGACTTCTATTCTTTTTATGTTGTCTAGTCCCAGGTATTTTGTTATGGAACACAAAATAGATTAAGACACCATCTTAAAGCTAGACTTTGCATTAATTATTTTCCTCTTTCACTGCTCTTTGTCTTGAGACAGGTCCTCTTCCCCCACCCACACTTTCACTATGGATCCTGCCCTGCACTTACCAGGACCGTTGTCCTCTGGCACTGCCCTGATTGTGTTTTTAGAATCTGTTCATGACAAGGTAACTCATGGACAATCTCCCAAATCGCAAAACAGATATATGTCAGCATTTTTGACTGTTTGAGGCTAAAGACTTGAACTCTCTCTCTCTGTGTATACATGTTCATGTTTGTGTGCACATGTATGTATGAGTGTACCCATGTGCATGTCATGACAATGTGTGGAAGACAGAGGACAACTTCACATGTTGGTCCTTGGCTTGCACTTCCAGTGTTTGTGGCAGGATCTTTTTAAAAATATTTATTTACTTATTTGACACACACACACACACACACACACACACACACAGAGAGAGAGAGAGAGAGATGGGGAGAGAAAGAGGCAGATAGAGAGAATGGGCGCACGAGGGCCTTCAGTCACTGCCAACATACTGCAGATGTATGTGCCATCCTGTGCATCTGGCTTATGTGGGTACTGGGGAATTGGACCTGGGTCCTTTGGCTTTGGTGGCAAGTGCCTTAACCGCTAAGCCATCTCTCCAGCCCAGGATCTTTTTTGTTTGTTTGAGGTAGGGTCTCACCCTAGCCCAGGCTGACCTGGAATTCACTATATAGTCACAGCGATCCTCCTACTTCTACCTCCTGAGTGCTGGGATTAAAAGTGTGCACCACCATGCCCGGCAGGATCTTTTCTTTTCTTTCTTTCTTTCTTTCTTTCTTTCTTTCTTTCTTTTTTTTTTTTAAACTTTTTGTGTGTGGATAGTGTATGGATGTGTGTGTGTGCATATGCTCACACCCAGTGCACATACATGCAGAGGCCAGACTAGAACGTTGGATGTCCTCTTCTATCACTCTTCCATTTATTTCCTTATGATAGACTTTCTCACTAAACCTGTAGATGCCATTTTTAGTCAAAGTAGCTGACCAGCAAGCCTCATCAGTTCTCTCTTCTCTGCCCTTCTCAGGACTGGAGTTATAGGCCTGCGTGGCCACCCTTGGCTTTTTACATGGGGCCTGGGGGTTCCACTGAGCTGTCTCTCCAGCTCCTGAGGCAATATCTTTTTTTTTTTTTTTTGGTTTTTCCAGGTAGGGTCTCACTCTGGTCCAGGCTGACCTGGAATTAACTATGTAGTCTCAGGGTGGCCTCGAACTCATGGCGATCCTCCTACCTCTGCCTCCCGAGTGCTGGGATTAAAGGCGTGCGCCACCACGCCCGGCTCTGAGGCAATATCTTTAGATGTTCATGGATGTGTTTGCCAGGCTAGCTGGCCCATGAGTTTCTGAGCAATTCTGAGATTATAGATGCTAGTGCTATTACATCTGGCTTTATGTAGGGTGTGGGGATCTAAACTCAGGTATTCATGCTTGCATGGCAATCACTTTATCCACTGAGCCATTTCCCCAACTCTGGACCTCTTTTTCTTGGCTTCTGGGACACTGTTTTACTCCCAACTTCCTCCACTACTCCTGTTGCTGATTCTTCCTCCCCATCCACCTCTGGGACACTATTAATCTTTGTCCTCTTCTAGTGTGAATGTGCCCTTTAGTGACCTCAATCACATTGCTGATTCAAATGTTCCCGACCCCAATCTTGGTCTTTGTGTGTGTTTATAAAAGTATTTTATTTGCAAGCAGAGAGATACAGAGGGAGAGAGTGGGGAGGAGAGAGAGAGAGACATTGAGAGATTGAGGAGAATGAGTATGGGCATGCCAGGGCCTTTAGCCACTGCAAATAAACTCCAGATCTATGCACCACTTTGTATGTATGGCTTATGTGGGTACTGAGAAATAGAATCCAGGTTGTTAGGCTTTGCAGGCAAGTGCCTTAACCGCTGATCTATGCACCACTTTGTATGTATGGCTTATGTGGGTACTGAGAAATAGAATCCAGGTTGTTAGGCTTTGCAGGCAAGTGCCTTAACCGCTGAACCATCTCTCCAGCTTTTGTGTTTTGTTATTTTTTTTTTTTTTTTTTTTGGGGGGGGGTTCAAGGTAGGGTCTCACTCTAGCCCAGGCTAACCTGGAATTCACTATGTAGTCTTGGGCTGGCCCCGAACTCACGGTGATCCTTCTACCTCTGCCTCCTGAGTGCTGGGATTAAAGACGTGTGCCACCACGCCCAGCTTGGTCTGTGTGTTTTTTTTTTAAATAATTTAATTTTTTATTGACAACTTCTATACCTTCAGACAATAAACCATGATATTTCCCTCCCCTCCCACTCCCCTTCAGTTGGTCTGTGTTTTTATTAGGTAAGGATGTACTTAACGGTGTCACTGGGGTGGAAACTTCTTCCATTAGACCAATGTGTTCCTGTGCTTGGCACATGGTAAGCCTATAAATAATAGTGGTTGGTCGGCTGTGGATCCCAGCACTCAGGAGGCAGTGGTAGGAGGATCACTGTGAGTTTGAGGCCAGCCTGAGAATACATACTGAGTTCCAAGTCAGCCTGGGCTAGAGTGAGACCCTATCTCTAAAAAGAAAAAAAAAAGACTAAAATACTGGTCCAGTTGAATCCCATTCACAACCTCTCACTCACCTCCTCCAGGTGTGTCTTAAACACTTCCAACTGAGCATGCTGCAAACTGAGCTCAACATTTCTCCATCATATTTCCTGCTTGATCTGTCTTTTTAAAAAACCTTCCAGACACAAAATGACCTGGATATCCATGACCCCACAGTGCCTGGAACTACCTATGCAAGACCTTCATAATAGGGGGAAAAGATAATGATATCAAAATAAAAAGAGCCTAATTGTGAGAGGGAGGGTATATGATGGAGGGTGGATTTGTGAGGGAAAAAGTGAGGGTGGGGAGGGAATTATGTTTTATTGTCTATAATTATGGAAGCTGTCAATAAAAAAAAGATTTTTGGGCTGGGCAAGATGGTACATGCCTTTAATCCTAGCATTTGGGAGGCAGAGGTAGGAAGATCATCGTAAGTTTGAGGCCACCCTGAGACTACATAATGAATTCCAGGTCAGTCTGGGCTAGAGCGAGACACTACCTCAACCCCCCCCCCAAAAAAAAAGGTTTTGAGGGGCTGGAGAGATACAGCTTAGTGGTTAAGGTGCAAAGCCAAAGGACCCAGGTTCAATTCCCCAGGACCCACACAAGCCAGATGCAAAAGGTGGCGTATGTGTCTGGAGTTTGCAGCAGCTGGAGGCCCTAGTGTGCCCATTGTCCTTCTCTCTCTCTCTCTCTCTTTCTCACTCTCTGCCTCTCTTTCTGTCAAAAATAAAAATAATTAAAAAATACCTTCAGGCTCATTGAGGCAATTATCACCTTTCGCATCACATCCAAATGCACTTTCATATTTTGCTTTGCCTCTGGTTCCTTCCCCTTTCCCCTCAACATCTTCCAATCACTATGCAACCCCAAGTAGCTCTGTATTGGGCTCCATGTGCTTATCCTCTGGCAAATGATTTAGAACCTAAATACCATAGTGAAGCCTTCTGGAGCTCAATGGCCAGCGTATGCCTTCTTTGTCCATGCGTGTTGAGGGGTTAGGTTTCTGAGCAGCTCCCTCCATGGAGAATGGATGTCACTCCTGCATTTCATAGTTCTCCCGTACGTTTCCTAATGCTGCTATAACAAATCACTGCAAAGCCAGTAGTAGCTTAAAATAACAGGTCAGAATTTTTAAATGTCTTCTATAGAGTCGATATCAAGGTGTGGACGGGGCTGCATTCTTTCTGGAGGATTACATTCCTTTGCCTTGTCCAGCTTCCAGAGGCTCCTGCATTGTCTTGGCTTATTACTTCATCACTCTGGCCTGTAATTCCGTTTCCTCACATTTCCTGTCTTAACTCTGGCCCTCCTGTCTTCCTTTTAAAAGTGTTGCTGTGTTTTATTGTACCCACCTGATAATCCCGGGTTCTTTTTTTCAAAAGCTTTACCTTAATTACTCACAGGTTCTGGTGATTAGAATGTGGACATTTTTGAGGGGCCATTATGTAGCCTCCACCTACCTCTTTATCCAAAGATTGCTGTACATTTCATCTTGTAGGAAGTCTGTCATCTCCGACTGGGTCTCCCCAGCTCTACTGCCGTGGCTCATTGCCTGGCATCCAGTAAGTGCCATATGTTAATGAATGAATGAGTAACCCTTTCACCCAAGTGTGGTTACTACTTGCAGTTCCTAAGACTGTGGATTGCCAGGAGAGAGAGATTGAGAGAGAGAGTGAGTGTGTGTTTCTGAAAAGTCTCCTGGGCAGAATATGTTGGCAAGGTCTGTTTGCTGACAGTTCCTGGTGGCCTGAAGAGTTAACACTTCATGTGTCACATGGCTTCAATGAAGAACTGCAAATTTAAAGACAGAAAATCTCCTTGGCTGCAGTTCTCAACTGAGGGTGATTCTCCTCCCCACAGGGGAAATATCTGGCAATATCTGGGGACAATTTTGGTTGTTGCAGTGGGGAGGTGTGTGCAGGGTTAGTTTACAGGAAATCTGGTGGGCAGAGACCATGTACGCTGCAAAATATCCAACAGTGTGCAAGACAGTCCCCCACAACAAAGAACATGCTGGGTCTGAGGAGGCCTCGAGGGCACTTGAGAGATTCAGTAACACAGCTGGTTGTAGGTCTGCTTCCTTCTTCCTTTATCAGGTGACTTCATGTTGGCATGTAAGACTTTCTTCTGCAGCTGAAGTCTTAATTTTGTGAAGGAGCCTGGAAGGCACTGTAGAAAAGGACTTGGGCACTCTCTTTCACTATTTTGTTCTTTGAGTGAAAAGTACAGCACTGCTGTTGCCCTCTCTTCTCTCAGGGAGAGGTGAGGGCTTTGGCACGCATTGCTGACCTTGCTTCTCACAAGGTTGCGTCCCCCTAATTGTTAACCTTCCTGGTGAGATGTACTTCCGTGTAAGGTTGTTGGCATCTGGAGTTGAAGTGCTGGAATGGTTTAATGGCATGGACCATGATTGCAAAGGACAAGAAACTGAGGCTTACAGAGGCATAGTGTGTGGCCTCCTAATAGCAGCACCTGACTGCCTTCCGATGTGAAGGAAGCAGCCCTACCCAGCTTCTAGATGCTCTGTCAGTGCAAGGCTCCTGCACTAGCCATTTTCCTTAGTAATTTTTTAGGGGGTAAGGGCTCACTCTAGCCCAGGCTGACCTGGAACTCACTATGTAACTGAATGCCTGATCCTCTTCCACCTTCCAGGTGCATAGGCATGTACCACTCTGCCTGGTTTCTCGTAAGTTATTTTTGGTGTGTGTGCATGCATGTCCATGAGTGTAGGGGCATGGGTGTGACACCACATGTATATTGGGTCAGAGGACAACTTTTGGGTGTTGGTTCTTAACTTCCACCTTGTATGAGGCAGGGTCTTTTGTTATCCACTGCTGTGTTAGCCAGGCTGGCTTGCCTGAGAGCTTTTGGAAGATTCTCCCTTCTTATTTTTTATTTGATTTTGTGTGTGTGTGTGTGTGTGTGTGTGGTGTGGGTGTGTTTGTGGTGTCTTCTCATTTGATGTGCCCCATGTGCTTGCCTGTGGTGGCTGGAGTGAATGTTGGGGATCCTACTCGATCACTCTTCCACCCATTTTTACTTGAGTGGGAGTTTCTTTTTTTAATATTTTGAGAGGGAAAAGAGAGAGAGAGAGAGAGAGAGAGAGAGAGAGAGAGAGAGAATGGGTGTGCCAGAGCCTCTAGCCACTGCAAACGAACCTCAGATGCATGCACTACCTTGTGCATCTGGCGTTGCTTGAGTACTGGGGAATCCAACCTGGGTCCTTTGGTTTTAGGCAAATGCCTTAATTGCTAAGCCATCTCTCCAGCCCTTGAGCAGGAGCTTCTTTTTTTCCCTCTTTTTTCTTTATTAGTTATGTATATACTCAGTGTGTAAACAGCACATGTTATACCATCCTTAGCCTCCTCCCTGTCCTCTCCGCTCTGAAGGGTGATCATGGAGCTTGCTGTTTTTCTCACAAGCTCTGGTAATTCTTGGATCTTTGTTCCTTTATGAAACTGGGGTTACAGTTGCACATGTCTACACCCACTATTTATGTGGGTCCTGGGGAATCTTAGGCCTCCTCAGTCCCTCATGCTAGCACAGGAAGTGCTCTCTCCAGCCCTTCTGCTTCTGTTCTTGCTGTAAGGCATGCTGGGACCATTGAAGTCTGCTACAGTCTGGGGTTTTTTTTAAAGTATTTTATTTATTTATTTGAGGGGGGGAGAGAGAAAGAGAATGGGCACGACAGGGCCTCTAGCCATTGCAAACAAACTCCAGATGCATGCACCCCTCTGTGCATCTGGCTAATGTGGGTCCTGGGGAATCAAACCAGGGTCCTTAGGCTTCTCAGGCAAATGCCTTAACCCCTAAGCTATTTCCCCAGCCCAAGAGTCTGGGTTTTTTATGTGGGCTTTTGGGAATCACATTTTAGGTACTCAACACTTGTGTAGCAAGTGTTTTATCTATGAGCCATCTCCCCAGCCCTGTCAAATACATTTTAAAAAACAGTTTTGAGCTGGGCGTGGTGGCGCACGCCTTTAATCCCAGCACTCGGGAGGCAGAGGTAGGAGGATCGCTGAGAGTTCGAGGCCACCCTGAGACTACATAGTTAATTCCAGGTCAGCCTGGACCAGAGTGAGACCCTACCTTGCAAAACCAAAAAAAAAAAAAAAAAAAAAAAAAAAAAAAACAGTTTTGTTGCAATTTAACTCACCAAGAAATTTATACATTTAAATTATTCAGTTCAGTGGTTTCTTAATATATCAATTATTTTAAAAATTACAAATCTATGCAATGAGGTTTGCCATTTAACCATTTTAAGAATATAATCTTGTGATATTAGGTATATTCACAATGTTCTTCAGCCATGACCACTATTTTGTTCTAAGTCTTTTTCATTATCCTTCCCCAGTACTTTTCTAGTGTGCAGATCCCTATCCTTGTCCCCTAAGGGCTCCAGGACCTGCCAGTTGCTTTGAAGAAAACTTAGAAGTCCAAGGCTTTCAGTTAAGATTCTAAAGGGATACAGGAAAAGAGGAAGCATGCTTTTGCTGGGAGTTTTGGTGAGTGTGTATATGTGGAGTAGTAGTAGCAGTCTGTGGTGCATGTGTGTGTGAGCAGATGTGTGTGTCCCTTATGCATGCATGCGGAGGCCAGAGGAGAATGTTAGGTTTCTATAACTCGTGTGCTTGTTTCCTTCAGAGGGACTTTCTTTGGTTTTCCGAGGTAGGGTTTCACATTAGTCCAGGCTGACCTGGAATTCATTATGTGGTCTCAAGATGGCCTTGAACTCACAGTGATCCTCCTACCTCTGCCTCCCAAATGCTGGGATTAAAGGCATGCGCCACCATGCCCAGCGAGAGAGATGTTCTTATTGAACGTGGAGCTGCCACTTTTGGTCAGGACTGTTGCTCCAGCAATCCTCTGGTTTGTGTTCTCCAGAGGACTGTGGTTACAGGTGTGCATGGGCACACCCAGCTGTTTAAATGGTTTCTGAGGAATCAAACTCATGGTGAATTAGGCCCTCATGTTAGCATCAAGAAGCATTCTTACTTGCTGCTGAGCCATCTCCCCAGCCCAGTTTTGCTGTTTTTT
This sequence comes from Orientallactaga sibirica, assembly GCA_036365145.1. NCBI lineage: Eukaryota > Metazoa > Chordata > Mammalia > Rodentia > Dipodidae > Orientallactaga > Orientallactaga sibirica. The sequence goes on from JAEOAD010000982.1 coordinate 6,715,555, forward strand.
TTTTTTTTTGATGAGGGGGAGGGAGAGGATGAATTGGCATGCCAGGGTCTTTAGCCACTGCGGTCGAACTGCAGATGCATGTGCCAGCCACCTTGTGCATCTGGCTTACATGGGATCTGGGGAGTCGAATATGGGTCCTTAGGCTTTGCAGGCAGACGCCCTAACCACTAAGCCATCTCTCCAGCGCAGTTTTGCTGTTTTTTTAAAACATATTTTAGCCCATACTTCCTCTGAGAAACTACATTTTTGCTTATCTTAGATACCTTCCCTAGTTATATAGCTCTCTTCCTGGGGGACGGGACTTTTGAATTTACTTTGACTTCCTGAAGCTCTTGGCATTAGGTCCTTGGCAGTTACTGGGATTCATTAAGAATGTTTGAATAGTAGCAGGAAAACACTGCAATGCCAAACTGATCCCTCAAGTTTGTGCCTACAGGGTTGATGATATTCCACATTTCTTCCTTTACATTCCTTCAGCTGGCAAAGGTACCCTGGTAACCTGGTTGATTATGAACACTTGTTTTTCATCTTGATCCTTATTTTGTGGATACATCTTGCAGACATGTCTATAGTTTTCATTAGGGGACACTTAAATCAAGCAAATTGTAGCTTGTGGATCTTACATCAGTATAAACTGTTTATATTTAGCCTAAGGAGGAAAAAAACACTGTAAAATCATGCAATATTTGTCCTAACTGAATCATATTCATTTGGCAAGAAAAACCCAGAAAAAGGCCATTGCTTATTTCCTTCCAGTGGCTAGGGAAATGATGTGGGTCACTACAGGAGGCTAGTCTGTCCCTAGGTATAGGGACAAAGTGGTAAGATGAAGTGCAATTCCTATTACAGATTTTATTCTCTCTTGGATTAAATGAAACAAACACTTTAATACTCATTAATTACTCATTTTTCATAACCAGTTTAGGTCTTTAAACACCATAGAACAGAATATATAGACAGTTTAAATTACTATCTCCTTAAATGTTAACTTCTTTTTTTTTTTTTTTTTGGTTTTGTGAGGTAGGGTCTCACTGTGGTCCAGGCTGACCTGGAATTAACTATGTAGTCTCAGAGTGGCCTCGAACTCTTGGCGATCCTCCTACCTCTGCCTCCCAAGTGCTGGGATTAAAGGCGTGCGCCACCACGCCCGGCAAATGTTAACTTCTTTTTTTAATAAAGGAATTCTTTTAGGTTTCTTGGCTTTTTAAAAAAAGATTTTATTTTTATTTATTTGAGACAGAGAGGGGAAAGAGAGAGAGGGAGAGTGAGAATGGGCACACCAAGGCCTGTAGCCACTGCAAAAGAACTCCAGACGTGTGAGCTCCCTTGTGCATCTGGCTTACATGGGACCTGGAGAATCAAACCGGGGTCCTTAGGCTTCACAGGCATGTGCCTTAACTGCTAAGCCATCTCTCCAGCCCATTAAATGTTAACTTATTACCAGTCAGCATGCAGACATCAGCCCTTGTGTTTTTGCTGGATTTTTTTTCTGGATTGTTCTAGACTAGAAGACTTTGAGTCATGTTCTAGGTCTGGTCCTCTGGGTATACATCAGTTTTATTCATCACTTGTCACCTCCCTGTGAGCTTCTAATTAGTTTACTGTCCTATCTAATTATTGCAGCTAGTTCTTATTTTCCTGCCTGGAGCTAGGCGAAGTGCTTAACCTTGTTTTGGGTGAGAACTGGAAAGGCCTTTGCTTTGCTCTCTCCTCACTTTAGCCAGCTTCATAGATCTCCCTGTCCTTCACCAGATGGTTGTAGAAGCCACACTCTGCCTGAGCACTGTACAGGCTAGCCCCTGAAATTCATTTGACTTGGAAGGATTCATAAATGAGCTTTGTCTTTCCCTTACTTTGATCATTAAAACAAAACAAAACTAAACTAAAAACTAATTAAAACAAGGCAGTTAAACCACTTAACTATCCCTTTTCTGTTAGTGAACTTTTTTTTTTTTTTTTTTTGGGTTTTCGAGGTAGGGTCTCACTCTGGCCCAGGCTGACCTGGAATTCACTATATAGTCTCAGGGTGGCCTCGAACTCACGGCCTCCTACCTCTGCCTCCTGAGTGCTGGGATTAAAGGCGTGCGCCACCACGCCCGGCTCAATGAACTATTTTTTGAGAGGTCATACTATGTTATCTAGGCTGGGTCCTGTGTTGTCAACCACTTGAGTAGTTTGGACCAAGGTATTTGTTTCAATAAACTACTGGGTAGAAAACAGTTGTTAACCCAAGTACATTCAGTCAATGAATGGCATACTAAGGCAGATTGGGCAGAGTATTTGTTAATTAATTGTGATTTTTAGCTTAGTTGTTACAAACCTTTGACCATCAGAAAAGAAATGGAAGATTTTTTTTTTTGAGAATCCTGGGTGGTGGTGTTGGGAGGGTTGGAATCGTTACCAATTGAAAATTTGAAAGGGGGCTGGAGAGATGGCTTAGCTGCTAAGGTGTTTGCCTGCAAAGCCAAAGGACCCAGGTTTGATTCCCCAGGACCCACATAAACTATATGCTGTTTGCAGCAGCTGAAGGCCCTGGTGTGCCATTCTCTCTCTCTCTGCCTCTTTCTCTCTCAAATAAATAAATATATTTATTGAAAACAATTTCAAAGGAGGAAGCAGTTCACACTATGTCCACTTGTTTGTTGACATAATGATTGCAAATACTTGCTTGAGAAATTTTAAAATTACTGTTATTGCTGTAGTCGAGACAGGGTTTCATGGAGCCCAGGCTGATCTCATACTTGTTATGTAGCTGACAATGACCTTGACCTTCTACTCTTCCTGCCTCTATCTCCCAAGTGCTGGGATTACAGACCTGTACCAGTACTCCTGGCCTAAAAGTATTTTCATATTTTTATTTATTTTCAAAGAAAGATAGAAAGAGAGAGAAAGAGAAAAAGAGAAAGAAAATGAATATGAGAATGGACACGCAAGGGCCTTTGGCAACTGCAAAAGAACTCTAGGTGTGTGTGTCCCTTTTGTGAATCTGGCTTTACCTGGGTACTGGAGAATCAAATCTGGGCTGTCAGGCTTTGCAAGCCAGCACATTTAACCACAGCACAATCTCTCCAGACCCTTATACTATTTTTTAAAGCTAATTTTGGACATAGATTATACATCCACAAGATTGAAAATTCAAAAAGTAAAAGTGCTTACATTAAAAGGTTTCAGCCAGGAGTGGTGGCAGGTTCCTGTAATCCTAGCACTTGAGAGGTGGAAGCAGGAGGATTAAGAGTTCATGGTCATTAACACTTGGAGCTTGAGGACAGCTTGGGCTACATGGGACCCTATCTCCAAAACAAGATTTATTTTCTCTTTTGCAGTATCAACCAGTTATGCAGTGATTCTTCTCATAAGATACTGATATTTTGTTTCTGGAGTTTTCTTTTAGGGAGATTTCATGCATATCCCTACAGACAGGTATCTACAAGTTCTTTTCCTTTTTACATTATGATTAATTGGTTATAAATAAATGTCTATTTCATTTGTGATTGACGATTTTTTTTTTTGGCCTCTGGGGATGTACTTCAGAACACTATGCCCGAATCCTTCCATTTTGTTTGCTTATTTATTTTTGCTGTGCTGGGGACAGAGTCTAGGTCTTTGAATATTCTAGACAAGTATTCTGCCACTGACCTACACCTCCAGTTTCCCCATCTGATTTGATAGAGAGACAGATGTCTTTTGGAAGAGTTCTCGAAGAGAGTACAGTGTATTCTTAAATCTTAACTGATCTTGTCTATTATTAAAAAAATCTTTGTGTGTATATATGATATATGTGGGGGAGGGGCACATGCTTGCCACGATGTGTGCATGGAGGTCAAAGGACAACCTCAGGTATTTGTCCCACCTTCCATCTTGCTTGAGGTAGCATCTCTTGTCCATGGTGTATATGCCAGCCTAGCTGTGAATTTTCAAGGATTCTCATGTCTCCACTTCACATCTCACTGTAGGCATGCTGGGATTATAGATGCTAGTGTTATCCCATCTGGCTTTATGTGCATATTGGGGATCTGAACTTGAGTACTCACATTTGAGTGTGAGTGAGTGTGAGTACTTTATCCACTGAGCATGAACTTCATCCTGATTCTTAAGTTCTTAACTGAGTTAGGAACTATCTTCCACTTTCATGTTTTGTGCATATATACGTTCAAAGTCCACTAACCTGAAAAAAGAATGTTTATTACCATCTACAGGGACCTTTCTTGCAACCCAGGGGGATACCTTATGAAGGAACTTGGCCCAAAGGAGAGCTTAGAACCAGTGTGCCCTCTGGCCATTTTTCCTTCCTGTCCCATTTCTGTCTCTGCAACTTGCTTATGGAGTACCCCAGTTTCCATGTGCACATTTGATTTGGTCTCAATTCTAAATTATTGCTCACAAACTGTAAGCTCACTGGAGTGAGAATTCATCCCACACCAGGAAGGCTGCTGTGTAGCCCCTTGCGGGGTGGGGGGTGAGAACCCTCAGTTTCAGCTCTCATGCAAATGTTCAGTGAGGCCTACTTAGTAGCAGGCATGTGCAAAGTGCTGGGATACATTGATGACTGAAAGCCCTGCTCCGTTAAGGCCATTCTTTGGAAAGGAACCAAGAGAATTTTTGCAGGCCAGAAGCTAGAATATGTGGGAGTCCCACTTTTCCTGTGTTCCTCTTGGCAAAGGTGTAACTGATGTGAGGTAGTATGGCCTCTCCTGTGCTGTGGCCATTGAGGTTTAACCATGAGGCTCCCCTGGGGAAAGAGCAGTTACGCTATTGAATCATGGGTCCCCCCACTTTGACAGCCTGTATTGTGTAACTGAGTTTGGTTTCTCCTTTTGAGTTAGTGGTGCTTAAAAGCACTAGGGGGCACTTGGATGGGTTGAAGATAACACACTATGGGGGAAGGGTCCAGTTGTGACATTGTCTGGCTCATTTAGGGAACCTGTGGGTTTTTAAATGGAGGAAGAAATGAAGATATTGTGAAAACAAGCCAAAGTCTGGTGGGTTAACCACTGGGGCCCAAGATGTGCTCAGGGAAAGGGACCAGGGGGCTCTCCCTGTTCTGTCTCTCTGGGTGGTGGTCTCTCCCTCCCTCCTGCCTTCTTAACTCTTTTTCTCCCCCACCAACTTTCTCTCCTCCCACTCTGTCTCCTCAGTGTCTCACTCGCCCCATGTTCTCTCTCCTTTCCTTCCTTCCTGTCCTCTCCCTGCACGACTACATCCTGTCTCCCTCTACCTTCTCTTACCAGGACCCTCTTCTCATATTTTCCCCTCACATACTGTCTAGCCACACCCTCTCACTCTGTACACTCTCATTTCCTCTTACACTACTGCACATTCTCTTCTCCTTCCTCTCAGCCCTTTTATTATTGTGTGTATGTATGCATGTAGCGTATGCACATGTGTGTGCACATGTGTGAGTCTTGTGCGTGGGAGCCAGGAGAACATTGGACATCCTCTTTTATTGCTTTTCTGCTTTATTTACTTGAGGTAGCTTCTCACTGAACCTGGAATTGCCGTTTTTCCTTTAGACTGGCTGACCAGCAAGTCCCAGGGACTCTATTGTCTTTGCCCCTGCCCCTAGCACTAGGGTTGCAGGCATGTATGACCATGCCTGGATTTTTACACGACCACTGGAAATTGCACGTGGGTCCTCGTGCTTGTGCAGCTACTGCTCTTAGCTGCTGAGCCATCTCCCAGCTCCATCAGCCCTTCTCTGTGTACTCTCTCCTGGTCCTCTCCTTCATTCTCTCTTACCCCTTCTCTCCCAGTTTGTCCATATCGCTTTTTTTCTCTCCAACATCCCTTCTCCTCCAATTCCCCACCCCCTCATAGTTTGGCTTTTTGAGAGAGGATCTCATCCTGTATTTCATATTGGCCTCAAATGTCACCGTCCTGCCTCAGCCTCCCCGAGTTCAGTCACCATTGCCCTGAAGCTGGTTGTCAGGCTAGCAGTAAGAACAGTATTCATGTCACCTGTTCCTCTGCAGTTTCTTCTGGGCCCCAACAGATGTGGTAGAGGTGGCACATCTTATGGTGGGCCGTCAGCTATCTTTTTTTAAAAAATATATTTTTATTATTTATGAGAGAGAGAGAGAGAGAGATTGAGAGAGAGAGAATGTGTGTGTGTGTGTGTGTGTGTGTGTGTGTGTGTGTATGTGGCATGAAGAGGCTCTCTCTAGCCCATAGCCTCTGGCCTGAGGGGAGTTGTGCCTTGCCAGTGAGTTGCTGGCCTTCAGAACTCTCTCAGGAAAGCAGAGGGTTTCATCTCTTTCTGAAGAACTAGGTGGAGTCTAGGACAGTTTTCATTATTCTAGCTCCAGCATTCTGAAATTTTAATAAATTTTTGTTTGTAAATATAGAGTGGGTATATATTATAGAATTTAGAAAACAGGAAGCAGGAGAATTTCTGTTGACTGCCTATACAATTCCTCAGTACAACCTTTATCATTCTATTTCAGGCTATTTCTTTTTAGGTTTTTTTTTTCTTTTTTTGAAGCAGGGTCTCATATAGTACAGACTGGCCTTGAACTCACTATTACTTGAAGATGACATTAATCTCCTGATATTCATGCCTCTACCTCCCCAGTGCTGGAGTTAGAAGAATGCACTGCAACACTGAGTTGATGTTGTACTGGAGACCAAATCCAGGGCTTCCAACAAGTTAGTCAAGCACTCCACCAATTGAGATACACCCTCAGTTCCTCTTTTAGGTTTTTATTTATATATTCATATTTATTATGTATATAATTAATTATACATATATTAATTATAAATTTGTGGATATATGTGCATATATTTTTCCTGTCTTTTCACTTAACTTCATAGTTATCTTCAAAGCTAATGTTTTTAGAAGCTGAATAGGGGAGTTCATGCATCTTACATTATCATTCAGAAGTTAGGTTACTTCTGTGATCTTCATAGTATAAGTAAGAATGCAAGGAATATGTTTCTCCTTTTTACTTTTGAAGGAAATCAAGTGGAAGGCAAGATAGCATTTTTATATTCATTTCTTGTATCTAGTGATGATGAGAATGACCTGTGGACTGGCTAATGTGGCTGGAGGGGGAGAGGGACGGAAGGAGTGAAAGAGAGAAGGATGAGGAGAGGGAACAAAGAGAATGAATGAGAGAACAGATGAGAATGAGTGAATATGAATTATTCCACCTCTGAAGGAAGCATACCCCCATAGTACTATACCTGTTTCACTACAGTGGGGTGCAGTGATTGACCTTTCTCTTAAGTAGTGAACATTGAAGCCCCTGGGATTTGGTTCCTTCGCTTCTTTCTTCTTTCCCTCTTTATTTTTATTTTTATTTTTTGGAGAGAGACACAGAGAGAGACAGAGACAGAGAGAGAGGGAGGGAGAGGAAGACAGAGATGGGTGCACCAGCAGTGTCTCAGCTGCTGCAAATGATATCCAGATGTGTGCGCCCCCTTGTGGTCAAGTGTGGCATTGCAGCCTTGCGTCACTTTGCATCTGGCTAAACGTGGGACCTGGAGATTGGAACCGCTGGAGACTGGAACCAGTGTTCTTAGGCTTAGGAGGCAGGCGCCATAACCCCTAAGCCATCTCTCCAGCCCTTTGCCTCTTTTAAAAATACTAATTTATTCATTTGGGTTGAAGGAAGGAGGGGGACAGGGAAGGAGAGAAAGAAAATGAGTATGGACATACCAAGGCCTCTTGCCTCTACTAATGAACTCCAGACACGTGTACCATTTTACATGGGTACTGAGGAATCAAACCTATCCAGGCCAACCCTGGTCAGCAGGCTTTGTAAGCAAGTGCCTTTAACCACTGGGCCATCTCTCCAGCCCACTCTTTTTAACTTTTGCCACCTGACTGGTATTTGGTTTTCTAGAACTGTAGAGAGAACCATAGAAAGAACCGTGTTCTAAAGTGACCTCTTATTGGCTAAGATACGGGTCATTGTCCCATGCCAACAAGGTAAAGGTCATGGCTGTAATAATCCTCTTGTGGTTTCTAGCTTAGCTTTGTAGTGTCATCATACAACCCCTAAAAAAATTGCACCTAATGCTTCGCATGGTGGGTATGCTTAGAATCCTAAAACTCAAAAGGCAGAGACAGGAGGATTGTGAGTTCCAGGCCTGGCTGGGCTACAAAGTGAGACCCTTTCTGTCTCTCAAAAAAAAAAAAAAAAAGGTTGAACCGGGCGTGGTGGTGCACGCCTTTAATCCCAGCACTTGGGAGGCAGAGGTAGGAGGATGGCCATGAGTTTGAGGCCACCCTGAGAATACATAGTGAATTCCAAGTCATCCTGAGCTAGAGTGAGACCCAACCCCGAAAAACCAAAAAAAAAAAAAAAAAAAAAAAGTTTAACAGTGGGTGTGGTGGAATGCACCTGTGTTCCCAGCACTTGAGAAGTGGTGGCAGGAGGATTACAAGTTTAAGGCCAGCCTGGGATACATAGTTCCAGACCAGCCTGGCATGCAGATTGAGACCCTGCCTTCAAAAATGGAACATAAAATTATGCTTTGTATATATGCATTTTCACATGTGTGCATAGTGAGTGTGTGCATGTGTACATACATATGGAGGCCAATGGATAACCTTGGGTATTGTTTCTTAGGGGCCATCTACCTTTCTTGACACAGGGTCTCTATCTGGCCTAGAACTTGCCTAATTAACCTAGATTGATTGTCCAGAAAGCCCCAAGGATCCTCTTCTCTCTCTCCCCAGCATTGGGATTTTTAAGTGCATGGCTTTAAAAAAAATGTAAGTTCTGGGGATCAAACTCAGGTCTTTGTGCTTTTAAGGCAAGCATTTTACAGACTGGGCAATCTTCCAAATGTCAAAATTATGCTTTAAGCTTCAAAGGGGGCATTGATATGGGTAGCTAAAAGTCCTAGGATCCAGGCTGGAACAATCATCTTAAAGCCTTACATTTTCACTGTATAAGTTTTGTTACTAGAAAGCATTATGTAAAGTATTTCTTCCTTAGCACCAAGTATATATCAAATGTCATCTTGTGTACCTGGTGAAAACATTAGTTGAATAGTTGGGCAAGTTTCTATGAAAGCTCTAAAATTTATAATGTTAGAAAGCATTGGTAGCTCATATATGTCTTATCCTTTATGTTACATTTTCATATTGCAACTATAACTGCAAATATTTAGGGCAAACAAGATAGTTGACTGATATAGAGCTATATATTGGAATTCAATTACATTGTAGAAGGGTTTATTTAGTGCTTGTTAAATATAAGGTCTGATAACCAGAGAAACTTAAAGATATCTGAATTCTCACTTACTGGGGCATTTCACTTAATGTATTTCCCTAATTGGGAGGAGATTGTGATGTGCTCATTTCAGGAACCACACAGTGAAACAAGCAGTTTAAACAGCCAGAGGACCTTTGAGAAAATTCTGTTTATCCAGAAAGAAGGAAAAGTGTCAATGCCTGGTAAGCACACTGAATTAGAAGACAGCTTTCTGAGCTCTAACAACCTTTAACCAGTCTCTGAAACTCCCTCCTTGTCAGTGGTTTAGAGAGATACAAATTAGACTACGTTTGCTCAAATGACTTATGCTCAAGTTCCTATAGGGAAAATATTTTCTTTTTCTGTCTTTTTTTTTTTTTGAGGTAGGGTCTCACTCTAGCTCAGGCTGACCTGGAATTCACTCTGTAGTCTCAGGGTGGCCTCCAACTTACGGCGATCTCCTACCTCTGCCTCCAGAGTGCTGGGATTAAAGGCGTGCACCACCATGGCTGGTGGGAAAGTATTTTATAAGAATCCCCATTTTGCCTTGAACTTTTTAATGTTTATTAGTTTTAATTTTTTGTACTTATTTATTTGCAAGGAAAGAGAGACAAAGAATGAAAATGGGCACACTAGAGCCTCCTGCCACTGCAAATGAATTCCAGATGCACACACCACTTTGTGCATCTGGCTTTATTGTAACAAAATATTCATGACACAAAATTGATCATTTACCAGCTCAGTGATACTTGCCACAATAAAAAAGTAAACTTTCAGGGCTGGAGAGATGGCTCAACAGTTAAAGGAACTTGCTTACAAAACCTGACAACCTATGTTCAATTCCCCAGAACCCACATAAAACAGCTCTCAGCACTGGTGGGATATTTGTGTTCTGCATCACATGCCATTATGAAATGTATCCTTGTGGTAAGAACTTAAACAGTGTGTGCTGACAGAGGAGGTTTTGCCTTCCATTTCTTTCTTTCCCCCAAAGGAAATAGCCCATATAAGCTTTCTTAATTATCTTTCCATTTTTGTGAGAAATGGTTTTTATCATTTCCATATGTATCTCTTCAAAACATATTGTTTGGTTTTTCTCGGTTTTATTTTTATAAAACTGAGGTTGAGCTGGGTGTGGTGGTGCACACCTTTAATCCAGCACTTGAGAGGCAGAGGTAGGAGGATCGCCGAGAGTTCGAGGCCACCCTAAGACTACATAGTGAATTTCAGCTCAGCCTGAGCTAGAATGAGACCCTATCTCGAAAAAAAAAAAAAAAAAAAAACAACAAAAACAAAAAAACAAACCACCAAAAAACTGAGGCTGAGGTTGGGCATAGTGGTGCACACCTTTAATCCCACCACTTGGGAGGCAGAGGTAGGAGGATTGCTGTGAGTTTGAGACCAGCCTGAGAAGTACGTAGTGAATTTCAGGTCAGTCTGAGCTAGAGCAAGACCCTACCTGGCAAACAAACAAAACCCCCAAAACAAACAAACAAAAAAAAAAAAAAAAAAAAGCCAACCAAAACTGAGGTTGAAGCTGCACAGGCTTGTGACTTGCTTGTTGTGTCTAATTTTGCAGTTCATTAATTTTTCCTATATGGTATTCCATTGTTTGAATGTGGCACTTTGTATTTTCACTTTCTTCTGCTGATGGGTTTTTGGATTGCTTCTGATCTTTTCCCTATTATGGAAGACCGTGTGTGTGTGTGTGTGTGTGTGTGTGTGTGTGTGCGCATGCGTGCACATGTGCACGCATATGCTCATGTGTGTATGGAGGCTAAAGGAATTGCTCTTCACCCTAATTATTTTTTTAAAAATTAATTAGAGAGATAAAGATAGAGAAAGATTATGGAAGTGCTAGTACCTCTTGCCACTGTAAACAATCTCCAGACACATTTGCCACTTTGTGCATCTGGCTTTACATGGGTACTAGGGAATTGAACCTGGGCTGACAGACTTCATAAGAAAACACCTTTAACCACTGAACAATCTCCCCAGCCCTCCTAACTTAGTTTTTGAGACACAATCTCTCCCTGACCCTGGGACTCACCAAGTAAGTTAGTCAGTACAAGTCCCAGGGATCCTCCTCTCTCCACCTCCTGAGCCTGTGGGATCATAGGCCTGCACAGCCATGTTTGTCTTTTTTACATGGGTGCTGGGGATCTGCACTCAGGTACTCATACTTGTGCAACAAGAACTTTACTGACTGAGCCATCTCCCCAGCCCCCAGAAAGACTTCTCACTATTCTTACAAATGTCTCTGGTATGTCTGTGAAATATACATTTTTATTTCTTTATTTTTTATTTATTTGAGAGAGAGAAAAGAGGTATAGATAAAGAGAGAGAGGGAGGACGAGAATGGGTGTGCCAGCCACTGTAAATGAACCCCAGATACATGCACCACCTTGTGCATCTGGCTTACATGGGTCCTGGGGAATCAAACTTGGGTCTTTTGGCTTTGCAGGCAAATGCCTTAACTGCTAAGCCATCTCTCTAGCCCACATTTTTATTTTTTAGAAAATATTTATATCAGAGAAACAGGCATAAAGAGAGAGAATGGGTACACCAGGGCCTCTGGCTACTAGTAGGCATATGAACTCCAGAGGCATGTGCCAACTTGTACATCTGGCATTATGTGGGTCTTGGCGAATAAAACTCAGGTCCTTAGGCTTTGCAGGCAAAAGTGTCTTAACCTCTGAGTCATTTCTCCAACAAGAAATATGCATTTTTAAAATTTTTTAAATTATTTTTTATTTAGTTTTGGAGAGAAAGACAGAGAGAGATAGAGAGGGAGAGGGAGACAGAGATGGGCGCGCCAGCAGTCTCTCAGCTGCTGTGAACAAAATCCAGATGTGTGTGCCCCCTTGTGGGCAAGTGCGGCATTGTGTCCTTGCCTCACTTTCATCTGGCTAAATGTGGGACCTGGAGATTGGAACCGCTGGACATTGAAACCAGCATTCTTAGGCTTAGCAGACAGGCGCCTTAGCTGCTAAGCCACTCTCCAGCCCAAGAAATATACATTTAAAAAAATTATTTTATTTATTTTTGGAGAGAGACACAGAGAGAGACAGAGAGGGAGAAGGAGACAGAGAATGGGCGTGCCAGCAGTCTCAGCTGCTGTGAACAAAATCCAGATGTGTGCGCCCCCTTGTGGGCAAGTGCGGCATTGCGTCCTTGTGTCACTTTGCATCTGGCAAAACGTGGGACCTGGAGATTGGAACCGGGTTCTTAGGCTTAGCAGGCAGGCACCTTAACCGCTAAGCCATCTCTCCAGCCCCAGAAATATACATTTTAAAAATATTTATTTATTTATTTATTTATTTGAGAGATAGAGATACAGAAATAGGCAGGTAGAGAGAAAGAGAGAATGGGAGCACCAGGGCCTCCAGCCACTGCAAAGGCACTCCAGATGCGTACTCCCCCTTGTGCATCTGGTTTATGTGGGTCTTGGAGAATGAGAGCCTCGAACCGGGGTCCTTAGGCTTCACAGGCAAGCGTTTAACCGCTAAGCCATCTCTCCAGCCCCAGAAATATACATTTTTAAAGGAGAATAGCAAGGAGTGGTTTTGCTGGATTTCAAGTTGTTGGAATTCCAAAATGTTTGTCTGTAATGAGTCTATGTTCTGAACAAGTCACTGAATGAGCTAGCAAGTGTATGAAGATGATAACATATCATGGAAAGACAGAGTATATGTATATTCAGCTTTAGAAGACAATGCCTAATAAATCTTCAAAATGTGTGTTCCCAAAGTGTAAACATTTCTGTTGCTCACATACCCAGCAGTATGTATCAGGGTGTAGATTAAACGGTTGTCACAGAGTCTTCAAGGTATTATAGTTGTCTGTGTCTTTCTTAAGTAATCATTGGCTGATCATGGGGGTGTTCAGGGTGACCAAATTGCTTTGCTCTGTAAGGTCATTGGGAACCAGGTTATTTCTCTGTTATTGGCATGGCTGATACTGTTGCCCCAGTACAATTTCCACCTTCCAGTCCATGGCAACTTCCCATTGTTGAGAAGACTGCCTATATTACTTCTAGTCACACTGAGGACAAGAATGCAGCCAGTCTCAAACCTAGCGGCAGGGTGGTCTATGGTAAAGTATTATCCAGTTGGGCAACCATGTACTCAACAAAATCTGAAGGTGGAGGAGTATTTGTTTACAACTTGGGACATAACAAATTTGCACAAACTCAGTAGCTTCAACAAAACAAATCTGGTCAGAAATCCAAGATGGGTTGGCAGTGCTGAGTGCCTTCTAGAGACCTAGGAGGCAATCCTATTTCTTATCTTTTCTAACTTCTGTGGGTCGCTTGCGTTCTTGAATCACTCTGACCTCTGTTGCCTTCATCTCAACTCCCTTTCTGGTTCCTTTGCTTTTCTCTTTCATTTTTTTAAAGACCTCCGTTAATTACATTGGGCCTACCCAGTTAATCCAGAACATTGTCCCCATCCCTAGATCTGTAACTTAACAAATTCTTCAGGGTCCTTTGTCGTATTAGATAACAAGTTCATAGGTTCTGGGGTTCATGTGTGGACATATATGCTCTGGTCTGTTCTTTCTTTTTGAACCAGGGTCTCACTGAACTTGGAGCTCATTGGTTTGGCTAGACAAGCTAGCCTACAAGCCCCAGGGATCCTCCTGTCTCCCACCTCTCCAGTTATGGGATTCCACATGCATGCCACCATGCCTGGCTTTTACGTGAGTGCTGGCAGTCCAAACCCAGGTCCTCATGCTTGCACCAACACTTTACCCATTGAGTCATTTCCCCATACCCTTGAAGGGTTCTATTTTCTAAAAAGAGGAAGGGGGGAAATGGGGACTGGAGATAATTATTTTTCTGTGCTATTTCATATGACTGCATTGTTGGTAGTCTCCTGACTGTGGGGATATTTTAAACTATTAAGTTGTCAGAGCTGGTGAACTTGGTGAAAACAGGACTTTGTTTCCTGATACTTTGTGATTCACAGGCTCAAATCACAAAATACTCCCCATGGAGAACATACTTAGGGGTTTGCATCCTTTCTCACAATGACAAAATTATCAGTTTTATTTTGCTACATTCCTTTTGTGAGGGGTACTTTGAATTATTGTTCTGCTCATGGTTTCCTCAGGGACACCACAAAGACACTAATGTCACTATGTTGTGTGCATAATAAGAACTCAGTACATAGTAGGAGCTCAAATCTGCTAAAAATAAATAACAAGAGCCCACATTGGCACACTGAGGTCAGAGCCCTCTTTTTTTGTAGAATCCCTCATCAGGCATCTTGTGTACATAGTAGGTAGACTAATCAAACTCCTTGTTTTAATATGATTTAATTCTCCAGTTTGTGTGTTCATCTATATTTGTGTGTGTTTGTGTGTGTGTGTGTGTGTGTGTGTGTGTGTGTGAGAGAGAGAGAGAGAGAGAGAGAGAGAGAGAGAGAGAGATTGAAGCTTAACTCCCAGTGTGGTGTTACTTGGATATGATACCTTTGAAAGGTAGTTATAGGCCCATCTATACTCCTTGAGGCAGCATGATTTGGAGATTTAAAAAATTTTTTTTTTTGGAGAGAGACACAGAGACAGAGAGAGAGAGAGGGAGGGAGGGAGAGGGAGGAAGACAGAGATGGGCGCTCAAGCAGTGTCTCAGCTGCTGCGAACGAAATCCAGATGTGTGCGCCCCCTTGTGGTCAAGTGTGGCATTGCGCCCTTGCATCACTTTGCATCTGGCTAAACGTGGGACCTGGAGATTGGAACCGCTGGAGATTGGAACCAGTGTTCTTAGTGTTAGGAGGCAGGTGCCTTAACCCCTAAGCCCGGTTTTTAGTTTTTTCTTTTGCCATTAACTCTTCTGGTAATGGAGCTAACTCAATTTGTCAAGTTCACATGTATCCACTTTCATATATGTTAGGACAACATCTGTATGATGATGACTTTAGGAGTCTCTAGTAGCCAGGAAGACTCATTTATGTCCTTTGCTAGCTCCAGCAGCACCTTCCCACAGCTTCCCTGAGCTCAGTTGAGTCTTTGTCTGGTTGCTTCCCTCCATGCTGTCCTAGGCCTTGCCTTGGGAAATCTTGGCTCTCAGCCTGGAGCTGACGAATTCTTGCTTAGGAGGTGGAAGAGAATAGCACGCTTGACTAAAATAATTCATGCATGCTGCAGTTGCGATTTCACTTTCCTGAAGCTTAACAGTTACAAGCAAGAAGAAATTACCAATTGGGAAAGAGTTATTTATTTTTGAGGAGGGCTCCTGAGACATCTTATTTATCTTTCCTTTACTTGGACTGCTGGGAAATGGCAGAATATCCAATTTGTTGCAGTCAGACATCATTCCCAATTCCATTTCCTCCTTCCTTCCCCACCCCTAACTCAGATGCTTTCAGAGCACACAAGAAGGGTCTTAGCATGAGGAGCAGACACTTTGGGTCCAGGAAGCCCAACCAGGGATTTCCAGGATCCCAACAACTGTGCTCTGTGAACATTATCCCCTTCTTGCCTAACAATGCCCCAGGTCATGGTTTCCTGCCCCCTTATCTCAAGTCATATGGTCACTGATCTGGTGTCACACCCTAGCTATTTTAAATGGTTAATGGGAACTTTTCTTTTTTCTTTTCTTTTCTTTTCTTTTCTTTTCTTTTCTTTTCTTTTCTTTTCTTTTCTTTTTTTTTTTTTTTTTTTGGTTTTTCGAGGTAGGGTCTCACTCTAGCTCAGGCTGACCTGGAATTCATTCTGTATTCTCAGGGTGGCCTCGAACTCATGGTGATCCTCCTACCTCTGCCTCCCAAGTGCTGGGATTAAAGGCATATGCCACCACACCCGGCTAAAATAACTTTTCTATTCAATTTAACAAACAAGTTCTTTTTCCTTCCTCACCTTCCGCCTAACTGAAAAAGCCATATGAAGCCCACTACCTGAGAAACTCAGGTTGGCTGTGCTCCTCTCTTATAAGTCAGCCCTGGCAGCTTGTGCTTTTCCCAAATAAAAGCTTTCATCTTTTCCTGAAAATAATAATAATAATAAAAGAAAAAAAATAAAATAAAAGGGAGGGGGCTGGAGAGATGGCTTAGAGGTTAAGGCATTTGCCTGCAAAGCCAAAGGACCTCGGTTCAGTTCCCCAGGACCCACATAAGCCAAATACACAAGGTGGCGCATACATCTGGAGTTTGTTTGCAGTGGCTGGAGGCCTTGGTGTGCCCATTCACACACACTCTCTCTGTTTCTTTCTCTCTCTAAACAAATAAATAAAATAAAAAAAAATTTTAAAAATAAAAGGAAGGAAGAGGCAATGTGGTGGCCAAGAATAGGTAGTAGAGTCTCTTCCTTCCTTCCCCCACCCCAACACCTCTCATCTACAGGCATTCCTGCCCAGAATTCACTTCTCTAAAATCCCTCCAAATGGTTGATCTAATAGACTGGGAGGGGCAACTGTCCATACAAGTCTACTGGGAATAGTAACCTCTGGAGGATGTTGAGGTCAAACTTATCCTGGGAATGTCAGCCAGTCCTTGAAACACACCTAGTACTAGCACTATTTGATACAAACAAGGTGAAGAATGTATCATAACATGTGCTAACAACCCCTTATAATCAGTCTTAAAAGCCTGGAATAAATGTTGCATATGTACATGAATGTTGCCTTTGAGAGGTACCCATGTTTGCAAGACATTCCTAGCTTTGTTACATATGTGTATGGTTTATGTGTATGCATGTTCATATGTATGTGGGTACATATGTATGTGCAAGTGCATGTGTGCACACACGTGTGTGTAGGCCAGAGGTTGCCTTCAGGTATCTTCCTCACCTATTCTTCACTTGATCTGCTGTTGCAAGGTCTCTCCCTTGAACCTAGAGCTCACTAATTCAGCTAGTCTAGCTAGCCAGCTTGTCCCAAGGATCCCTGTCTACCTCCTGAGCTCTGAGATCACAGGCAGGTCACCATGCCCATCTGGCTTTTATATACTGTTGTGGGTTGAACGGTTTCCTCCCCAAATGCAAATGTCCTAACCCCAAGTACCTTAGAATGTGGCCTTATTTGGAAATAGTGTTACTACAGACAGAATTAGTTAAGGTGAGGTTTTTAGGGCCAGCCCTAATCCAATAGGACTGATCTCCTGGAAATCAAAGACCATCACAACCTACCTCTGATTTGACACTGACAACCTCCCTTGTGTTTACACCCAGCCCCCACACTCATCTCTTAAGGGTACCCTGTATACTTCAATCCAGGAAATCTGCTTCCCTACTCCTTACATTGCCATAAGGCCTCAAGCTTCATATTTGAGGTCAAAGAAAGCTCTTCTCAGAACACTATCCATCATCCCAGTCTCACACTTACTAATGAGGGTACTGATTCATTCACTTGTACTTATCATACAATGCCAAATTTGAGAATTGTTGTTTTAGACCAGGAACTGGGAGTTGGTCATTTTTTTTCCCTAAAAAGCCAGACAGTAAATGTTTTCAGCTTTGTGAACCATACATTCTGTTGCAATTATTCACTCTACTCTGCTGTTACAACAATAAGCAGCCACAGATAATAGATATAAACAAATGAATGTGGCTGGGTTCCAATAAAACTTTATTTATAAAAAAAATCAGCAGGGCCTGGAGAGATTGCTTAGTGGTTAAGCGCTTGCCTATGAAGCCTAAGGACCCTGGTTCGAGTCTCGATTCCTCAGGACCTCACATAAACCAGATGCACAAGGGGGTACATGCACCTGGAGTTCATTTGCAGTGTCTGGAGGCCCTGGCGCACACATTCTCTATCTACCTATTTCTCTGTCTGTCACTCTCCAATAAATCAATAAAAAATTAAAAAATAATCAGCAGGCAGATTTGGCCTTTAAACCATAATTTGTTAACCCCCATATTTTAGCGTATCTTAGATCATTAACTGTTTCACTGCTACTTATAGCCTATGTCTTATCATTGCAAGTCAGATTTAAATTCCTTTAAAAGGGGGATGTGGCACTATGTATTTTCATCACCCCTTAGTCCCTACCTGGAATAGTGCTAGATGTACAAGGAAATGGATAGGCATGGATAGATAGTCGTTATATGATGGAGACTGAGAATACATAGGGAGAATAAGCATTTGAGTATATGTTGAATAATGTACTGCAGTTAAGCTCTTTTTGTCATTTTAATGTTCACACTGATAGTATAAATCACCATTTCTAACAAACAAACAGTACTCATGTAATTGGACTATGTGCCATAAAGAACTTTTCCTGCTCTTTTACTAGGTATTTTTCTCCCAGACAGAATTGACTAATACATTCATTCCATCAGCTACTTTACAAACACATTCCACAAGAGATTTACCATCAGTAAAAGAAACTTGGGCATTCTGGACACAGCATCCATTGAGACATTCAGTGTTTCCCCCATATCACAGGAATATGGATAAAGGGGCTTGCACAGCAGAGTTTTCAGAGAAACAAGAGGAAATCTATCACCACCACTCCTCACAGAAATAGACATTAAACAATTCCCTATAACCAAAACTATAGAGTGAGTTAGTGACAATCCCTGTCATAGCATTCTAGTGTGCTTCTAAATCAACAACTGCAACACAAGGAAGTAAGCAGACATCTGTTGAAGGAATTAAAAAATGTAATAAACTACACAACTACCATCCCTCACTCCCAAACCCAGCTTTTGATTATGTTAAAGTAGACCTTGTATAGGGAGCTAAAAAGTAACTATACAGTTTTCACAGAATGAAACTCTTATGGGGCTGGGCACGGTGGCACACGCCTTTAATCCCAGCACTTGGGAGGCAGAGGTAGGAGGATCACTGTGAGTTCAAGGTCACCCTGAGACTACATAGTGAATTCCAGGTTAGCCTGGGCTAGAGTGAGACCCTACCTTGAAAACCCAAAAAGAAAAATCAAAACTCTTATGGGTCCCAGAAAGTCAAGACTTCACTTCCTGTCAGTTAGTACCCTTTAATAGCAATAAAAGTCCCTACTTCCTTTCTCACCTCAAATGAAGGCAAGAACAGGCAGCCCAGACAATACAAGCCCATGTCACCCAAGTCACCCTGGCACCCACTTAAACATTCACATAGCTGTAAAGGTCTAATATGGGATGAGCATCCTTCCAGCCTGCAATCACCCCCTATGAACAACTACTTGTACCTCTTTTAGTTAGCTGCTCAGTATCTGATTCTATGTCTCTATAAAGCTACTAGCATTGCTTCACCTTGATACTTTTCTAGGGGGGGGGGGTTCTTTTTTTGCCCTGCCCACATGAAAGATGAAATCTACTCCCCTCCAACCCCTGTACATACTTGCCCACTGTTACTGTCCCCTGCTCCTCCAATGTGGGTATATCATAGTTTATGTTGGAACAGTGCTCAGTTTTCTTACCAGTTGACTGTTTCCTTCCCAATTTCATATGTCCAAACCCAATCACCTAAGAATGTGGCATTATTTGGAATTAGGGTTATTACTGATAGAACTGATCGAATGTACAGGTTGCAGTGCAGACCCACATCCCACATGACTGATGTCCATATTAAAAGTAAAAGAAAAATCTGAGCATAGTAAAAGCAACGTGAAGAGACAAGTAGATGACTGTCTACACTCCAAGGAGGAAGGTCTACAACAGATCCTTCCTTCACAGTCCTGAGGGAATCAACTTCACCAACACCTTGATCTTGAACTTCCAGCCTCTAAGATTGTGAAACAAAAACAAAAATGAAAGCAAACTTTTCTGTTTAAGCCAACCAATTAGTGGTACTTTGTTCTGGCAGCTCTAGAAAATGAATACAAGTGTTTTTACACCACTGGAGTACATAAACCATACTGAAAAGCTGGTCATGTATGCAATAAGATTATGGGATTTTTCCATTGCAATTTTCCCTTGGAGCTGATACCTTTTTGTGTTCCTTTGCTTGGTGACAAGTATTTTAAAATGAATACAATGCCAGTCTCCTCATATCAAAATTACTCTCAGAAGGCTCCCCTGCTTCAGATATGTTTTTTTTTTACTTCATCCTCACTTCAAATCTTCTGACCTGTAGGGGTGCAGTAAAAGTTGGGGTACACTAAGCAGTTGGCTCCAGCCTTGAGGCACACGGAAGAGACTGCATTATTAGGAAGCATGAGAAGTGATTGTGGTGGGAGCAGAAGGGAAATATAACCATAAATGAGTGTTCTCTGAAATGCCTATGGCAGAAAGACTCAGGCAGAGACAGATGCCAGGGAAACCAGATAGGTGGCAGATGTGGTAGCCCAAAGACAAGGATGGCTACTTAAGCTGAGGCAGGGGTTGAGGAGTAGGGAGCTAGAACAATAGATATTCCTGGGGGCTGTGGTAGAGTACAAGTATGACATGGAATGAATAAGAAAGTCTGCACAAAGCTAGTATAGTAACACTCATCTGTAATCTAGGAGGACTGCAAGTTAGAAGCCATATTTGGGCAGAATACAGAGACCTTCTCTCTTAAACACTAAGCCTCATGTGGCAGTATAAACCTGTAATCCCAGTACTTGGGAGGTAGAGATAGGAAAACCAGGAGTTCAAGGCCAGTCTCAATACATAGCAAGCTTGAGGCCAGCCAGGGTTAAATGAGATTATATATATAGTAAAAGCTGGGCGTGGTGGCACACGCCTTTAATCCCAGCACTCAGGAGGCAGAGGTAGGCTGTGAGTTCAAAGCCACCCTGAAACTACAGAGTGAATTCCAGGTCGGCCTGAGCTAGAGTGAGACCCTACCTCGAACCCCACCCCCCAAAAAAATGCAAAAAGAGAGGGTAATGGGAGGTAAATACAATAAAATACATTATATACATGTATGGAAATGTCATAATAAAACACATAAACAAGCTGGGCGTGGTGGTGCACGCCTTTAATCCCAGCACTTGGGAGGCAGAGGTAGGACAATTGCTGTGAGTTCAAGGCCACCTTGAGACTACACAGTGAATTCCAGGTCAGCCTGAGCTAAAGTGAGACCCTACCTCGAAAAAAAAAATTAATTCTAGGAAACGTAAGTGCAAGGAAAATGGCCCTTTTTAAAGATAAAATGACATCTTCCTTCTATACCAATACTAAGCTTTCTCAAATTCCAGTTTTGCAGCTATGGCAATTTTTTTTTTTGATAATCCGAAACCAAGACCAAGAAAACAGTCAAAGCAGCCCGGTGTCATGTTGCACATCTGTGATCCCAGCACTCAGGAGACTAAGGCAGGAAGATTAAGGAAGATTGCCGTCAGTTCAAGGTCAAAATCGACTACAGAGTGAGTTCCAGGACAGCCCACAGAGTTAGATTGCCTCAAAACAAAACAAAGCAAAATGTCAAAAGAGAGAGAAACCAAAGAGTCATAGAACTAAAAGAAAATCACAGTCTAGGGACTTTGCTTCCCCCAAATGATTCCCCCCCCCATGGATGTAAACTTGAGTCCACAATTTATCCCAGTCTGTATCAAATATTCTCAATGATTTATTCTACATTCCATTATCATGTTCTACATAGACCTGTGGCAATTCCCAAAACTTCAAGCAACTTACAAAATTATATGAATAATTAGGATCAGGGAAAATACAGCAAGAAAGTCAAGAACTAGAGAAAGTCAAGGCAGCAGTATATATAGTATATCAGCATTACAGAGACCTACTAATTGGTTGCACCAACTTGGCTTTGAATTTCCTTATAGCCAAAACCCAAAGAGGAAATGTGATCAATTACATGGCTGATATTTTTCACTTGGAGGAAAACAAAATCTCAATAATAATAATAAAAAAAACTAACAGAAAGAACTACACAGCTTTGTATACCACCGTGTTTTCAAAATGAGGACAACCAAGGTGACCAGAAGCATTTTTCTCTAATGGAACAGAATTGAACAGAAAGTATTAGTTCATCTAATATTTACTATAAATTGCTTTGTTAAGCATTACTAAAGATATATGTATACACCAGGATGAAATGTAAAGTCTCTCTCTCTCTCTCTCTTTTTTTTTTTTTTTTTTTTTTTTTTTTTGGTTTTTCGAGGTAGGGTCTCACTCCAGGTCAGGCTGACCTGAAATTCACTATGTAGTCTCAGGGTGGCCTCGAACTCACGGTGATCCTCCTGCCTCTGCCTCCCAAGTGCTGGGATTAAAGGCGTGCATCACCACGCCCAGTTTAAAAATCTCTCTCTTATTTTTGGAGACAGTTTTATTATGTAGTCCAGTCTACCCTCAAACTCACAATCTTCATTCCAAAGTGCTTAGATTACAGGCATGCACCCCCCCAATACCCAGTGCAAAGTATGTTTCTTACTGAGAGATAAGAGTCACAAAGTTGTGTGACACACCAGAAGGAGCTAATAAGGGCCTTCATTTCCAGCCCAGCCTGTGGTATTCCCTCCAGCCTGGTTCTGGGGTGCAGGATGAACTGCCTTTGCTGTAGTGAATTGTGGCCCTGGGCTGCTCTCCTGCCAATTTCCTAGTCTTTGCCTCTGACCAGTGGGCTTGCTTTGAACCTTCCAAGTCTTCTTTAAGTGGCAGAAGTTTTGAGCAAGCCTGACAGGGTGGGCTTCTGGGCTCCTCAAACAGCTAGCACCTGTCTCTGAATTCCCCTGCCATCTCCTTTCCAAATTACAATCTGTCTTCTCTGGAATAGTGCCTTTTCCTGCCTTTCTAAACTCTATCTTCTCCAGCTCCAAGTTGCTTTTGAAAATGTGACCCAATGACAGCTATATGCCTGTTCACAGCAGCATGATTTACAACAGCCAAAAAGGGAAGCAACCCAATTCATCCTCGTCCAGAGATAAATGGATAAGCAAAATGGCATCTAACCCTCCAATGGATCATTATTCTGCCTGAAAAGGGACGAAGTTGCAGGGCATCTGTGGCACATGCCTACAATCCCAGCTTACTTTAGAGGCTGAGGTAAAAAGACCAAAAATTCAAGGTCAGCCAGGACCTTGAATTCAACCCCTATACCAACACACACACACACACACACACACACACACACACACACACACACACACACACACACACAGAGTTCAGTCCTGACATGTTACAAAATAGAGGAACCTATATGAGGAACCTAGACTAGACCAAAACAAGGAGAATGGTGATGTTCAGGGGCTAGGGGAGGTATGGGGGGGAGAAGGATATATGAGGAGTAACTTAATGACTACAGAGTTTGTTCAGGAAGATGAAAAAGTCATAGAAATAGTATAGCAGTGGCACATCTTGTGAGTGTACATGATGCCACCAAACTGTATGATTCAAAATAGTTTAAGTAGTGAATTTTAGGCTATGCGTATTTTTACTATCGGTTTTTAGACAGTGTAACCTTAGCTGGGCATGGTAGACCACACCTTTAATCCCAGCACTTGGGAGGCAGAGGTAGAAGAATCTGTATGAGCTTCGAGGCCACCCTGAGACTACATAGTGAATTCCAGGTCAGCCTGGGCTAGAGCAAGACCCTACCTCAAACACCTTCCCCCCAAGAAAGTATAACCTCAGTCCACTCACAAGAAAACACAGTTTGAGTAACAATCAACAAAATAACTGATTGATGCTTTTCAAAAGTATCAGGGGCAGAGATAAAGCACTTGCTATGCAAGTGTGAGTACCTGAGTTCAGATTTCCAGAACCCATGTCAAAGCTGAACACCAGAGTACTAGTGTCTATAATCCCAATGTACCTACACTGAGAAGGGGCAATCTCGAGGCCCACTAGCCTGGAAAATTCAGGGGTGAACAATGAGTATCTCAAACAAGTTGGAAAGTGAAGACCAACACCCATAGTTATCCTCTGACTTCTACATGTGCACCATAGCACATGTGCCTACACTCACACACATGAATACACACATATACAGGGTACACCCACACCCCCTCACACACACCCAAGGTTGTGAAAGACTGGAAGATGAAGGAACTGTCACCAACTATGGAAGATAAGTTGAAATACCTAAATGATGAGATGTGGGATCTTGGATAGGACCCTAGAACAACAATAATACAAAGATCTTAGTTGAAAAACTGATGATGATAAAAAATATCTTCAATAGAGTAAACAGCATTATGCCAGTGTTGGCTTCCTGGTTCTAATACTACTGTAATGATTGTCTGAGAAGTCAGCATTAGGGGAAATGAGTAAAGGATATGTGAAAACTGTATCATTTGTATATCTTCTCCACAAGTTAGAAGTTTGTTTCAAATTTAAAGTGTAAGATTTTTTTAAACATTAGCCAGTGCTTTAAAAAATATATAATGGGTGAATTCCAGGTCAGCCTGAGCCATGGTGAGACCCTACCTCAAAGAAAAAATGTAATGGAGGGCTGGAGAGATGACTTAGCGGTTAAGGCGCTTGCCTGTGAAGCCTAAAGACCCAGGTTCAATTCCCCAGGACCCATGTAAGCCAGATGGACAAGGTGGCACATGTATCTGGAGTTTGTTTGCAGTGTCTACAGGTCCTGGTGCACCCATTCTCAATCTCTCTCTCTCTCTCTCTCTCTCTCTCTCTCTCTCTCTCTCTCTCTATATATATATATATATATATATATATATATAATATATATGTGTGTGTGTGTGTGTGTGTGTGTGTACTCTTTCTCTCAAATAAAGAAAACGTTTTGAAAAACTTAAAAAATAGGCAATGTAGGGCTGGAGAGATGGCTTAGTGGTTAAGGTGCTTGCCTGCCAAGCCTAATGACCCAGGTTCAATTCCCCAGACCCACATAAGCCATGTGGTGGCTAGAGGCCCTAGAGTGCCCATTCTCATTCTTTCTGCATCCCCCACTCTCTCTCAAATAAATAAATAAAATAGTTTTAAATGAATAAATAGGCAATGTAATATACAGTTGCCTATTA
This sequence comes from Orientallactaga sibirica, assembly GCA_036365145.1. Classification (NCBI taxonomy): domain Eukaryota; kingdom Metazoa; phylum Chordata; class Mammalia; order Rodentia; family Dipodidae; genus Orientallactaga; species Orientallactaga sibirica. Next base: position 6,740,564 of record JAEOAD010000982.1, read on the forward strand.
ATTAGCTTTAATCCTTGTCCTGAAGCTGTTCAGTTGACACCTGAAGTACCCACATCAGAAGCAAACACTCAAGGGTCAGCATATGCAAGACTGACCAAAGCCCATCTGCACCAGAGTTAGTAGATTAACATGGTGAACACCTTGCTCCATGGACTGATGACTACATCATGCTGCCATCCTGACCCTTGCAAGAGCCACACAGAGGAATCTGGAAAAAATCAGCCATCTGCCACCTTCAGAAAGGTGGCTCAGGACTGTCCAGGCCCCGGGGTTCACCATGAAAGGAGGGCTCTGGCCCCTCCCTGAGGGTTAGCTGAACATGTGTTACATGTGTTCTATCACACCTGCCTTGAAAGCCTTTGCAGTGGGGGGCTTAGCCAGCTTCCAGAGCAGATTATAGGACTCTCCCTGTGTCTGCTGATTAACGAATGTCAGAAGGAGTGGCTAAAAGACCCCTTGGGCATGAGACTGTCCCACAAAGTTTTCATCTATTAGGTCCCAAAAGAACTTAATAATTCCTCAAAGCCCAAACCAGTATAGGTCTGTTCACAACAGGTTATGTATTGGGATTCTGAGGACAAGGCTAAGGCTCTGTGAGCATGTGTGAGATCCTTTTGCATTCCCCTGGTGACAAGGTCACCAACTGGGTTTCTGGTCTTTCTGGAGAGAGCCTTTGGGCAGTGACCAGCCCTCCTTCCCTCACTCCCTGCCCCCCCCCCAAGCAGTCACACTAAAGCCCTAGGGATTTCAGTGGCCAAAGTGCAAAAGTGCACCGGATATCCAAAAAGTAGCTGTATTTATTCAATCTAGAGTCTCAACATTGCCTCAACAGTGGAATCAACCCATAAGCAGCAAAACAAAACATCCCCCAGTTATTTTCTTTGGGCCAGATGTGGTCAACCCCATCTTCTATTTTCTTTCTCCCAAGGGGCAGACAGTGTCATTTCCTGTCCTCATCCCCATGGTTTCCTTGTTCTGCCCTGGCTGGCCAGCCCAGCTGTGACCAGTGCTCCCCTCCAGTGCCATCCCATCTGGGGGCTCTACCAGGAGAGCAGCCCTCCCCAAGTGCCAGATGGGGCCAGCAGAACTCCAGGCTGGCTCTGCAGAGAAGGACAGTATCTGCTAAACTTCACAGCCCACTGGTCAGAACTTCCTGAAATGGTGCAACGATTGAAGCTGTCCCCCATACACACTACTACCAACAACACTAGTAAACTGGAATGAAGGCTGCCAATCAGCACACATTAAAACAAGGAGGTGAGGGCTAAAGAGATGACTTAGCACTTAAGGATCCTGCCTGTGAGGCCTAAGGTCTTATGTTTAACTCTCCAGATCCCACGTAAGCCAGATATACAAGTGTGTAAGGTCACACATGCGCACAAGGTGGCTCACCTGTCTGGAGTTTGATTATAGTGGCAGGAGGCCCTGGTGCAATAATTTCTCTCCCCTCCCCCTTTCTCTCTTGTGTGCGTGTATTAAAAAAGGCCAGTCTGTTGGGCTTGCCTCAAAAAAAAAAAAAAAAAAAAAAAGGAGGTGAGTCTAGATTCTTCAGCTGGACCCAACATCATCACCCCTTAAATGGAAGAGAAGGGCACCTCTTTAGGTCAGAGTAGTAGGATGTTAAAAGGGTTCACAGGCTTTGAAGACTGAGGAAGGGATCAAGTCAAGGAATGTGGACAATCTCTAGAAACTGGAAAAAACAAGGGAACGGTATTTTCACTAGGGTTTCCAGGAAAGAATACAGCTCTCTACACACCTTGATACTAACTTTAAGAGATCCATAGTAAACTTCTATAAAATGGGGAGACAATGTACTTGCAATGTTTTAAGCCACTGATTTTGTGGTAATTTGTTAGGGCAGCAACAGGAAACATACACATCTGGTTATTAAATGCCAGAGCAGTTTGTTTGGGGCCTGTTGGATAAGTGAATCTTAACTAAAACTATACAAGGTCCACAGAACTTTCATGCTGTGTATCCTAAAGGCCTAGCTCAATGTCAATAGCTGCTACGGGTCTTCATTCTCTTAACTCCAAAGAACCAGTGTCCAACAACTGGAAGTACACGTGGTTTTATGTCACAGGGCAGCTTCTAAATAGAACATTTTGCCTGTGCAATTTTTATGAGGTATCTGCTTGACACAGATCTTTAAAAAGAAAACCCACTCAGAGTTATTTCTGTAACTGAAGGTGGGCAAGAACAGGGATAGTAAAATGAGATTATTACTTATGAAATGAGCAATGGAACGTAAGCTTCTTCTTTCTTATCATCCAATGCATCTACTTGCAACTAAGAATGGTGACGCCAATTTCCATTTCAGACCTCCCAAAGCTCACAGGGTCTGGGTCTGAATCTCACTGTTGTTCAATGGCCTCGAAATTGCATTATGCAAACTGTTCTGGTTATTATAGATTTAGCTGCTGCCATAAATTGCCAAAGAGGTAAAATTCACCGTTTTCAACATATTTTTCTTGTGGTAAGGATCCTAAATCCACAGTGAAAAAGAGCCCTCCTTAAAGAGAAGGTGAGGGTGAAGGAAAGGCATGTGGAGGCCAGCACTCCTATTTCAACAGATTTGAGTTCTCCATCCAACTAGCTGGGAGGGTAAGTTCAAACTCTGTTAACAGTGTCCAGCTGACAAAGGTGTTGCTCATTGATTCCTCTTGCCTGGGCTTGAAAGGAGTTGGGAATAACAAAGGATAGTCTAAAAATAGAGAGCAATGATTTCCTATGCCAGGGTGGGACCACTTAAGCTCTGGCGCTAGTAAGTCTCAGTCACCTGTGAAGCAGAATATGGCTCCACATCATGAGAACATTCAAAGCTGGAACTCTTGATGATACGTGGTGGTCACCAAATGTGGTCACCACATACTAACTGAAGTGGAGAGGTAACACCCCAGTTGATCCAATGGGCTTTCAAGGGGGACCCCACCATCACACTGTAACTTTAGCCACTAGAGAAAGTTTGAATATGAAGCTATATTAGATGGAGGAGTTTCCACTAAAAATTTAGAATAGGGAAGACTTCATGTTTTTGACAGGAGGGTATTTTATAACCAATTACTCCTGCAGAGAAGAAAAGACTATTGAAGCAATAAAATTCAAGTAAAGCAAAAAGGAGAAAAGAAAAATATCTCTCATTGTGGGGAGCAAAGGGAGGCAGCCAGCAATACTTCCCTAAAATGCAGGATGAGAACCCTGCTGAAATAAGTGTGCATGCTCGTGTATCTCAAATGTACTCTGCACAATGCAGGGCATAAGGATGTACTTCATTACATACCCAAGAGGAAGTGTGGCAAGTCCAGAAGCTGACCACAAGTACAAAAGATAAAATAGAAGATTTCTGCAGTGGAGGCGGCAAGCCCACTGGCCATGCTAATGACCAACTGCATGCTTTTCAAGAGGCTGATGACAAGTTCAAGCAAAAGAAACTTCTGTTAATGGCTAATTAAGGAGCACAGGAAGATTCCCATATAGAAAGAGCAAGGAGTCTGGGTATAAATGCTATTGTAATGTCAAAATTCTCCCATGAGAAATGCCACTCGTCGTTTTCATATTGCTTTAGGTCTTTCAAAAGAAAACTATATCCAAACGTATAAATATGTCTTACAACATGACAGGACCAATAGCAGGAAAGACGATGGGCAGCGATGATTTTCTCAACTGCTCCTGACCACATGCCCTGTGCATTTGAGCAGAAGTGAATAAGACATACCATTAAATACTGATTTCTGCGCCTGTCTGGAGAAATAAGATTTGTTCAACACCTATTTTTCTTTGGGTGCCCATTGTGGGAACATCCACGGGGATTAGAAGGCTGTCATGTTTGAGCACTAGGGAAACAATGTTCACAGAGCACAGTTGTTGGGATCCTGGAAATCCCTGGTTGGGCTTCCTGGGCCCAAAGTGTCTTCTCCTCATGCTAAGACCCTTCTTGTGTGCTCTGAAAGCATCTGAGTTAGGGGTGGTTTCTTGAAGAATGTGGATAATCCACTTCCTTATGCCTCTGTCACCATTCTGCTGACCATGGTGATTCCATCTTGGGAGCCTGTTCCGACCTAACATTCCAGCCTTTTTTTTTTTCTTCTTAAAATAGGGGCATCTTAAACCCATATGCGTCTACAGAAATTCCTTTTTTTAAAACTTTTTATTTTTTATTTTTATTTTTTTGGAGAGAGACACAGAGAGAGAGACACAGAGAGAGACAGAGAGGGAGACAGAGATGGGTGCACCAGCAGTCTCTCAGCTGCTGTGAACGAAATCCAGATGTGTACGCCCCCTTGTGGGCAAGTGCAGCATTGCACCCTTGCGTCACTTTGCATCTGGCTAAACGTGGGACCTGGAGATTGGAACCGCTGGAGATTGGAACCAGTGTTCTTAGGCTTAGGAGGCAGGTGCCTTAACCCCTAAGCCATCTCTCCAGCTCCATTCCAGCCTTTTGTTAATGATAAGGGATGATGGTATTTTTTCTTCTGTGATGTCTTCATGCTGACCATAGGGGCTATGATTTCTTATGAGGGAGGCTGGATAATTTGGTCGATGGTTTTCCCTTCAGGGCAGGTGATGAAGAGGCAGTTTTATGGTGGCTAGAGGTGGCTGAGTGGTGAGATTGACGGTGAGCACCCTCTAATAGTGCCAGTGTAGCATGTTGTTATGACTTGGTCCTGAATGAAACAGAGACTTCTCTCGTACCATCTCTGTATTGAGCTGGCTTCAGGGCAGTTGCTGGCGACATCTGTTATAGAGAAGGCGAGGGAGATGGGTTCTGTGCACCCCATGAGAGGACAGAAGAAAGAATTAAGGAGCTTGTTATCCTTGTCAACAGCTACGACATCAAAATGCCAGGCTCGGGGGGTGGGCGGATGAGCACTAAGAGGCGAGGAATAGAGGGCTTGGGGCAAGAGAGAGGAGGCAAGAGGGGCATCAGTGTATTCAAGAGGAACATTTTGGGATTAAGGGAAGAGTAGGAACATGAGAGAGAGTTTAAGTTTGAGAAGGCCTGTTGGGGTGGCAGTGTACTTATCCCTGGATGAGGTAGGGTAGGTCGGAGGTGACTTGACTCTCTTGAGCTGTGATAGGTGGATCCAACTGGGGATGTCCTGAAGCTTTGCGGCCATGCGAGTGGTTAGGATCACCAGATGAGGTCCGGTCCAGAGTGGCTTGAGTTCCTGTGGGCAATACTGCTTAAGGTAGACTTGATCTCCAGAGTTAAGTGAGAGAGTTGGGGCTCTCTATGATGGTGGGGGAAGAATGTGGTTAGCATGTTCCCAGAGAACGTTCCAGATAAAGGTGAAAGTTGGTAAGTACCCATGCAGAGGAGTTTCTGGTAGCGGGAGTTGTTTAACAGGAAGGGGCACCTATACATGAATTCAAAAGGACTAAGGAAGGAGGGAGCCTGAGGAGTAGCTCTGATTCTGGCTAAGGCAAGTGGGAGGAGCTGGGGCCAGGATAGGTGAACTTCAGAAGTCAGTTTAGGCAGGTGAGTTTTGAGAATAGCCTTTGCTTTCTACCTTGTCTGAGGACTGAGGCCTATATGGAATATGAAGTTTGGAAATAAAGGCTGGTCCATTGTCTGTTTGAATGGTAAGGGGAAGGCCAAAGTGGGGCAGAATAGACTGGAGAATGTGAGAGGCAACTATATTTGCAGTTTCTCCTGTTGTAGGAAAAGCTTCAACCCACCCGGAGAAAGTATCCATCACAGTGAGGAGGTATTTCATCTTTTTGTGAGGAGGCATGTGAGCAAAATCTATCTGCCAGTCCACCCTGGGCAGTGAGCCCCTGTGTTGGTGGGGTTTGAAAGAGGGAGTGGGATGGTCTCCACCTTGTGGAGAGGCCTTGGCACAGAGTGAGCAAGCCTGTGTAGGCAAGAGTTGGAGAGTAGATCTTGAAGCCTATAGGGGAGAAGACAGTGAGTTGTTGCCCCAAAGAGAATTTCTGTGCCTCTCTGTCCAGAAGAGCAGCTGCAGTAAGAGCACATAGGCACAGTTGCTAGTCCCGGAGAGAGGTTTCTAGTTGTTTAGAAAGAAAAGCTACATGGGGCTGGAGAGATGGCTTAGTGGTTAAGGCATTTGCCTGCAAAGCCAAAGGATCCCGGTTCAATTCTCCAGGACCCACTTAAACCAGATACACAAGGGGGCTCATGCATCTGGAGTTCGTTTGCAGTGGCTGGAAGCCCTGGCATGCCCCCTCTATCTCTATCCTTCTTTCTCTCTCCCAAATAAATTGTATATATAAAGAAAGATAAGCTATAGGGGCAAACGATCAACCCTTTATTTGGCCCAGAACTCCCAATGGCATACCCCCTTTTTCTGTGGAATAAAGGAGAAAAGGCTACTGAAGTTCTGGAAGTGCAAGGGCTGGAGCTTCCAAGAGCAGGTAGGTAGTATCTGTCTCTGACTTAGGGTCTAGGGGTTCATGATGGTCTCCCTTAGCTTTGTTGTAAAGGGGCTTTTCCAGGGGCAAAGTTTGGAATCCACATTTTCAGGCCGGAGGAGCTGTTGGAGCTAGGTCATCTACGGCGTCTGAGTCAAAAGCACAGGGTGAGGATTAGTATGGGGGAGGTGTTGAATTAGAGTGCATTCCTGAGACCTTGCTAGAAGGACCTGGTGAGAAGAGCAGGTAGAGTAGAAAGAGTGGGCTGTGCATGCAGAGTGAAAAATGCTTGAATATAGGGTGTCTCAGACTACCTGCCTGTATGTTGGCAGAAGTTTTCTAAATCAGTGAGAATTTGGAAATCAAAAGTACCTTTTTCAAGCTACTTTGGACTCATTGTCCAGCTTATATCGAGGCCAGGCAGAGTTGAAGAGAAAGAGCAGACAACGAGGTTTGATGTTGCCCAAGAGTCATAATAGAAATTGGTTTAGTCCATGGAAGCATGGAATATAGTAAAAGGGTTAGTGAGAGGAAACAGAGAAAGAGCAAAACAAGGGTAGGAGAAAGAAACCAGGTCTTAAGCTGGGTTTACACAGAACACCAATATGACCCCCTGGCCTGCACATCCTACGTGGGCAGAGGCCACACAGGTTGTAACTGTCGGCTCTTTAGCCTATTAGTTGGCAAGGCGGGCATCTGTGCTCCCGATGGAGTAAGCGGCTGGCAGTGAAAGATGAGACCTCAGGAGGTGGAGGGAGAGGTGTGAGGGGGAGAGTGTCCCGAGACTGGTGGAACTGAACCAAAAGGTGCCTCTTAGGGTATGGTAGACCAGAGAGTGAGAGACCTGAGGTGTTGAGAGTGCGTCTTTCTTGAGGCCTGGGGTTGGAGCCCAAAAGTGGGTGAGGGGTGTAGCCTGGTGTGCCAGCATGGCTTCCATGAGGAGGGATTAAACCCAAGAGCAGGCTAACCTGAGAGGGGACATTTACCGGAAGGAGGAGATGAAGAAGGGAACAAGAGCGAGGCTGGATTGTGGTGGGTGTGAGAGCCGGTATCAGGCAGAGATGGTCCAAAGCCTTCAGAGGGTCAGTGGCAGCTTGGTGGTCTAATCAGGGGATAGGAGGTCTGGCCGCCCAAGAGGGCAACTGGAAGACTCCTATCTAAGTCATAGCACCAGATGTAAAGTTTGGGAGTGACCAAGACCACGCAAACCACTCTGAGGCAAAGATGAAAGGTTTTATTCAGGAAAAGCGTGAGCTGCCAGGGCTGACTCACAAGAGAGGAGCACAGCCATCTTTTTTAAAATTACTTTTGAGAGAGAGAGAGAGGCAGAGAGAGAATGGGTGTGACAAGACCTTCAACTTTCTGCAAATGAACTCCAGATGTGTGTGCCTCCTTGTGGCACATGTGCAACATTGCATGCTTACGCCACTGTGAATCTGGTTACATGGGACCTGGAGATTTGAACATGAGTTATTAGACTTCTCAGGCAAGCACCTTAACTACTAAGCCATCTCTCCAGCCCTATTTTATTTTTTATGTGTGTGTGTGTGTGTGTATGGGGGGGATGAATTGGCACTGCAATCAAACTTCAGATACATGTTCTACCTTGTGTACATGTATGATCTTTTTTTTTGGGGGGGTTTCAAGTTAGGGTCTCACTCTGGTCCAGGCTGACCTGGAATTAACTATGTGGTCTCAGGGTGGCCTCGAACTCACGGCGATCCTCCTACCTCTGCCTCCTGAGTGCTGGGATTAAAGGCGTGCGCCAACACGCCCGGCTACATGTACGATCTTGTGCGCTTGTATCATTGTGTGTTTGGCTTATGTGGAACCTAGAGAGTCAAACATGAGTCCTTAGACTTTGGAGGCAAGTGCCTTAACTGCTAAGCTATCTCTGCAGCCCTCTTCCTTCCTTTTAGTTGTCCCTGGATCATCCATATAGTTGGTCAGGCATATTAACATTCCTTCCTGCCACTCCTTCTTGTGCTGTTCTAGAATATGTTCTGCTGTCTTGATACCTGTAGGAAACTGAGCATCCATTCTCCCTAAACCAGTTGTTAGAGGCCACTGAGTCCTTCTCTGAATCCTTTTCCTCCTACTTGGACACATCTGTGGGTACCTAGGCAGTGGTGCTTGCTCTGGTCCTGTGGTAGGTTTGGGGCATCATGTTGCTATGTCTGCTCAGCCTCCCTTTGGTGCTTCTTTTTACTTCTCAACTCTTACTAACTCTTGTTTCTTTTGTAAATCAACATGTTCACACAGGTAGAGAAATACAAAAGCAAATTTCATTGTGTATTTTGCCCTGAGACTTGATTTTTAATTATGTAATAAGCAGAGAAAAAGAGAAGAGAGAGAGAGAGAAGAGACAGAGAGAATGGGCACACCAGGGCCTACAGCCACCGCAAATAAACTGCAGATGCATGCACCACTTTATACATCTGGCTTTTACACAGGCACTGGAGAATCCAACCTGTGTGTGTGAAGGTGCTCATGTACTTGTGTATGCATGCATGTGGAGGCCAGAGGACAATCTCAGTTGTTATCCTTAGGAATGCGATCCACTTTTGTGTCTGTGTGTGCACACACAGACACATCCCTTCATAAAAAATAAATAAAAGTAAAATACATAAAGATACCAAAGTGTGCACATAAACAGAGGTAGTGGACTCAAATGTAAAACCAAGATAAGTCAGGCCTGTCATCTTTATAAGTTTGTCACTGACATCTTCTCAGACAGAATGGTAGTTTGATCCAGTAAGTATTTGAGTCTCAGAGGACAGAGCATCACACTGGACAACAGGAATATGAGTCAGAGGTGCATTAAGTTAGTTCCTTCTCTTGACACTGGATAAAAAGAGGTCACTGTTACAACAGTGATAAAAAGGCATGAAGATGAGGAACCATCAGGGAGCTGACACCTTCTCTTGCACAGGAATCAAGGTCATCTGTTGAGGGAGTTAAGTGCAAAAAGAGAATATGAAAAGATTGAAGAGAAAAGTCTAATAAAGCCTAAGTGTGGTACTGGAGAGATGGCTCAGCAGTTAAGGCGCTTACCTGCAAAGCCTAATGATTTGAGTTGGATTCCCAGTACCCATGTAAAATCCAGATGTACATCTATGATTTGCATTTTCTAGCTATTGTGACTAGAGCAGCAGTAAACATGGATGGGTAAGTATCTCTGTACTACTGAGTATAGTCCTTAGGGTATATGCTAATGATGGTCATATGGTAATTCTATTTTTACTTCAAATGTAAACCATAGCAGTCACATTTTTGTTGTGTCTCAGAATTAATTTCTTAAAAGTAAGGGCTCTACTAAAAACTATAATCGTGGTATAATTTTTGCACCTAAATATCCAAAACCATAGCCTTTTAATATAACACATTAACTGAAGAAACCCAAATCTAAAATGTTCTCAAGCTGGCCTTGTAGAAGGTCCCTGCCATATATATATGGTATAAGAAATATTTGACTGTGGCCGGGCGTGGTGGTGCACGCCTTTAATCCCAGCACTTGGGAGTCAGAGGTAGGAGGATCGTTGTGAGTTCGAGGCCACCCTGAGAATACAGAGTGAACTCCAGGTCAGCCTGAACTAGAGTGAGACCTTACCTCGAAACCCCAAAAAAAAAAAAAAAAATTGACTGTGCTTATTATTTTTAATTTATATTTTTATCTATTTGAAAGAGAGAGAGAGAGAGAGAGGCAGAGAGGTAGAGAGAAAGGGAGAATGGGCATGCCAGGGCCTCTAGCCTCTGCAAACAAATTCCAGGTGTATATGCCACTTTATGCATTTGGCTTATGTGGGTCCTGGGGAATTGAACCTGGGTCCTTTGGCTTTGCAGACACGTACTATAACTGCTAAGCCATCTCTCCAGCCCATTACATAGTTTTTAAAGTATCTAAAAGTATACCGTAAAAAAGAATTAGGCTGGTTATGGTGGAGCATGCCTATAATCCCAACACTCGGGAGCCTAGCAGAATTCTTCTGAGTTGGAGACTGTCCTGGACCACATAGCAAAACCCTGTCTCAAAACAACCACCAAAAAAAAAAAGAAAAAGAAGAAGAAGAAGATTAATATGGGACCAACTCCAAAGTAAACCTTGTTTTAGTATGTCAGGCAATTTTAGTTGATACTGTTTTATATTTTATAACCCATAGAAAATGAACTATAGTACTGAAAAGAAGGCTAACTTTTTTTGGATTTTTGAGGTCAGTTTTCACTGTAGCCCAGGCTAACTTAGAATATATTATGTAGTCTCAGGCTAGCCTCAAACTCACAGTGATCCTTGTACCTTGGCCTCCCAAATGCTGGGATTAAAGGCATATACCACAATGCCTGGTGAAAGGTAATTTTTTTCAAGATAGGGTCTTGCTCTAGTCCAGGTTGACCTGGAATTCACTATGTAGTCTCAGGCTGGCCTCAAACTCATGGAGATTCTCCTATCTTGGCCTCCCAAGTGCTGTGATTAAAGGCATGTGCCTGGCCGAACAGTAAGTTTTGATAAATTCCTTTAAAAAATATTTTAATTTATTTGTGGGAAGAGGGGGGGAAGGTAGAGGGAAAGAGAGGGAGGGAGGGAGGGAGAGAGAGAGAGAGAACGGGCATACCAGGGCCTCTTGCCACTGCAAATGAATTCCAGATACATGCACCACTTTATCTATCTGGCTTTACATGGGTACTGGGAATCTGAACCCAGGCCATCAGGTTTTGTAAAAAAGCACCTTTAACTACTGAGACAACTCTTCAGCCTTCTGATCAATTCTTTTGTTTTCTCTTTTTCATATATTTTATTTATTTGAGAGGAAGAGAGAAAGGGAGACAGGGAGACAGGGAGGGAGCGTGGGCACACCAGGGCCTCCAGCCACTGCAAACTAACTCCAGACTTAGGCGCCATCTTGTGCATCTGGCTTTATGTGGGTATTGGAGAATTGAACCTGTATCCTTTGGCTTTACGGCAAGTGCCTCATTGTGTGTTTGGCTTATGTGGAACCTAGAGAGTCAAACATGAGTCCTTAGACTTTGGAGGCAAGTGCCTTAACTGCTAAGCTATCTCTGCAGCCCTCTTCCTTCCTTTTAGTTGTCCCTGGATCATCCATATAGTTGGTCAGGCATATTAACATTCCTTCCTGCCACTCCTTCTTGTGCTGTTCTAGAATATGTTCTGCTGTCTTGATACCTGTAGGAAACTGAGCATCCATTCTCCCTAAACCAGTTGTTAGAGGCCACTGAGTCCTTCTCTGAATCCTTTTCCTCCTACTTGGACACATCTGTGGGTACCTAGGCAGTGGTGCTTGCTCTGGTCCTGTGGTAGGTTTGGGGCATCATGTTGCTATGTCTGCTCAGCCTCCCTTTGGTGCTTCTTTTTACTTCTCAACTCTTACTAACTCTTGTTTCTTTTGTAAATCAACATGTTCACACAGGTAGAGAAATACAAAAGCAAATTTCATTGTGTATTTTGCCCTGAGACTTGATTTTTAATTATGTAATAAGCAGAGAAAAAGAGAGAGAGAGAGAGAGAAGAGACAGAGAGAATGGGCACACCAGGGCCTACAGCCACCATAGAAATAAACTGCAGATGCATGCACCACTTTATACATCTGGCTTTTACACAGGCACTGGAGAGAATCCAACCTGTGTGTGTGAAGGTGCTCATGTACTTGTGTATGCATGCATGTGGAGGCCAGAGGACAATCTCAGTTGTTATCCTTAGGAATGCGATCCACTTTTGTGTCTGTGTGTGCACACACAGACACATCCCTTCATAAAAAATAAATAAAAGTAAAATACATAAAGATACCAAAGTGTGCACATAAACAGAGGTAGTGGACTCAAATGTAAAACCAAGATAAGTCAGGCCTGTCATCTTTATAAGTTTGTCACTGACATCTTCTCAGACAGAATGGTAGTTTGATCCAGTAAGTATTTGAGTCTCAGAGGACAGAGCATCACACTGGACAACAGGAATATGAGTCAGAGGTGCATTAAGTTAGTTCCTTCTCTTGACACTGGATAAAAAGAGGTCACTGTTACAACAGTGATAAAAAGGCATGAAGATGAGGAACCATCAGGGAGCTGACACCTTCTCTTGCACAGGAATCAAGGTCATCTGTTGAGGGAGTTAAGTGCAAAAAGAGAATATGAAAAGATTGAAGAGAAAAAGTCTAATAAAGCCTAAGTGTGGTACTGGAGAGATGGCTCAGCAGTTAAGGCGCTTACCTGCAAAGCCTAATGATTTGAGTTGGATTCCCCAGTACCCATGTAAAATCCAGATGTACATCTATGATTTGCATTTCCTAGCTATTGTGACTAGAGCAGCAGTAAACATGGATGGGTAAGTATCTCTGTACTACTGAGTATAGTCCTTAGGGTATATGCTAATGATGGTCATATGGTAATTCTATTTTTACTTCAAATGTAAACCATAGCAGTCACATTTTTGTTGTGTCTCAGAATTAATTTCTTAAAAGTAAGGGCTCTACTAAAAACTATAATCGTGGTATAATTTTTGCACCTAAATATCCAAAACCATAGCCTTTTTAATATAACACATTAACTGAAGAAACCCAAATCTAAAATGTTCTCAAGCTGGCCTTGTAGAAGGTCCCTGCCCATATATATGGTATAAGAAATATTTGACTGTGGCCGGGCGTGGTGGTGCACGCCTTTAATCCCAGCACTTGGGAGTCAGAGGTAGGAGGATCGTTGTGAGTTCGAGGCCACCCTGAGAATACAGAGTGAACTCCAGGTCAGCCTGAACTAGAGTGAGACCTTACCTCGAAACCCCCCCCCCAAAAAAAAAATTGACTGTGCTTATTATTTTTAATTTATATTTTTATCTATTTGAAAGAGAGAGAGAGAGAGAGAGGCAGAGAGGTAGAGAGAAAGGGAGAATGGGCATGCCAGGGCCTCTAGCCTCTGCAAACAAATTCCAGGTGTATATGCCACTTTATGCATTTGGCTTATGTGGGTCCTGGGGAATTGAACCTGGGTCCTTTGGCTTTGCAGACACGTACTATAACTGCTAAGCCATCTCTCCAGCCCATTACATAGTTTTTAAAGTATCTAAAAGTATACCGTAAAAAAGAATTAGGCTGGTTATGGTGGAGCATGCCTATAATCCCAACACTCGGGAGCCTAGCAGAATTCTTCTGAGTTGGAGACTGTCCTGGACCACATAGCAAAACCCTGTCTCAAAACAACCACCAAAAAAAAAAAAGAAAAAGAAGAAGAAGAAGATTAATATGGGACCAACTCCAAAGTAAACCTTGTTTTAGTATGTCAGGCAATTTTAGTTGATACTGTTTTATATTTTATAACCCATAGAAAATGAACTATAGTACTGAAAAGAAGGCTAACTTTTTTTGGATTTTTGAGGTCAGTTTTCACTGTAGCCCAGGCTAACTTAGAATATATTATGTAGTCTCAGGCTAGCCTCAAACTCACAGTGATCCTTGTACCTTGGCCTCCCAAATGCTGGGATTAAAGGCATATACCACAATGCCTGGTGAAAGGTAATTTTTTTCAAGATAGGGTCTTGCTCTAGTCCAGGTTGACCTGGAATTCACTATGTAGTCTCAGGCTGGCCTCAAACTCATGGAGATTCTCCTATCTTGGCCTCCCAAGTGCTGTGATTAAAGGCATGTGCCTGGCCAACAGTAAGTTTTGATAAATTCCTTTAAAAATATTTTAATTTATTTGTGGGAAGAGGGGGGGAAGGTAGAGGGAAAGAGAGGGAGGGAGGGAGGGAGAGAGAGAGAGAGAACGGGCATACCAGGGCCTCTTGCCACTGCAAATGAATTCCAGATACATGCACCACTTTATCTATCTGGCTTTACATGGGTACTGGGAATCTGAACCCAGGCCATCAGGTTTTGTAAAAAAGCACCTTTAACTACTGAGACAACTCTTCAGCCTTCTGATCAATTCTTTTGTTTTCTCTTTTTCATATATTTTATTTATTTGAGAGGAAGAGAGAAAGGGAGACAGGGAGACAGGGAGGGAGCGTGGGCACACCAGGGCCTCCAGCCACTGCAAACTAACTCCAGACTTAGGCGCCATCTTGTGCATCTGGCTTTATGTGGGTATTGGAGAATTGAACCTGTATCCTTTGGCTTTACCGGCAAGTGCCTTAACCACTAAGCTATGTCTCTAGCACTGATCTTTTCTTTTTTTTTTTTTTTTTTTTTTTTTTTTTTTTTTCGAGGTAGGGTTTCACTCTGGTCCAGGCTGACCTGGAATTCACTATGTAGTCTCAGGGTGGCCTCGAACTCCTGGTGATCCTCCTACCTCTGCCTCCCGAGTGCTGGGATTAAAGGCGTGTGCCACCACACCCGGCTTTGATCTTTTCTTTATTTAAACATATTTGCAGATATGTCGTATCCATAAATAATGAATTTAAGTACTGAAACAAACTCACACCTTTGATATCTTGTTGTTTAAAAGAAACATGTTTGAGCCAGGCATGCTGATACATGCCAAAATCCTATCATCAGAGGCTGAGCTGAATTGATTGTGAGATCAAGGCCAACATGGACTACATAGCGAGTCTGGGGTCATCCTGGGATATATAACGAGACCCTATTTCAGAAAATTAAAACCATCCATCCAACAAACTAAGCAAACAAAAAACCCAAACTCTCCAAAACAGCTTCTTTCTTTTGGGGCCTGTTGCCATGCATGGCTTTGTTGGCTGAATCATTGTGAAGTAGTGATTACACCAGCCAGAGTTAGACCAGTATTAAGCTATTTCTTTTCAGCTTTGTAAGTTCAGTAGAACACCACTTTTCTATGTGCATGTTTAACATTCTGAAAGTTTCACTTTGTAAAGATAAATATGACAATAATCAAATCATTCTCTTTTTAAATATTTTTTTTAATATGTACTTTTAAAAAAAATATTTTTTAATTTTTTACTTTATTTATTTGAGAGAAAGATACAGAAATAGGCAGGGAGAGAGAGAGAGAGAGAGAGAGAATGGGTGCGCCAGGGCCTCCAGCCACTGCAAACGAACTCCAGATGCATGCACCCCCTTTTGCATCTGGCTTACGTGGGTCCTGGAGAATCAAGCCTCAAACCGAGGTCCTTAGGCTTCATAGGCAAGCATTTAACCGCTAAGCCATCTCTCCAGCCCATCTTTTTAAATATTTTTATTTAATTTTAAGCAGAGAGAGAATGAGAATGTGAATGAATGAATGAATGAATGAATGAATATGGGCACGCCAGGCCTCCAACTGCTGCAAACAAATTCCAGATGCATGTACCTCTTTGTGCAACTGTCTTTATGTGGGTACTGGGGAATCAAACCCAGGTTGTTAGGCTTTGCAGGTAAGCAACTGAACCACTGAGTAATCTCTCTAGCCCCAAATTATTCTTAAACCCACAATAGCTAATAATGTTTCCTTATTATTAGGTATCTAGTTTTACACATAGTTAAAATCTTTCAGAAGGCATTTCTTTGAAACAGGCTTTGGAAAGGCCATGCTATATAGTTGGTTGGTTGTCTGAGTCTGTTGTAGTCTAGGTCTCCTTCTCATTTCTTCTGTGATTTTTTGGTGGTGGTGACGAATCCAGATAATTTACCTGGGGTGTTGCTACAGTCAGGATTGACTGACTGCATCCTTAGGGTATCATTCAACTTATTTCAGGAACTCATTATTATTTCCTGTAAACTGATATGAAATCCAGAGGCTTAGTCCAATCCAGCTTCTATTTATTAACTGGCAAGAATGTGTAACTTCTGGTGACACGAACTTGTGTCACAAGGCTTCCAATGCCTGGTTCTCTCTTCTTGGTATGCCAGACTCTATTAGCACCCATTACCCAGGTTCTTGATTATAGTAGAGGTTGCAATGTGTTGGTTGAATAATTCTCTTTCCTTCTCCATTTCATTAATTAATTAATTAATTATTTATTTGAGAGAGAGAGATAGATAAAGAGAATGGGTGTGCCAGGGCCTCTAGCCATTGCAAATGAACTCGAGATGCAAGTGCTACATGTGCATCTGGTTTATGTGGGTCCTGGGGAACTGAAGCTGGGTCCTTTGGCTATGCAGGCAAGCACCCTAACTGCTAAGCCATCTCTCCAGCCCATCTTCTCCATTTCTTATCTACGATACTGCTACTGAGAGAAATACCTTCTTATCAATCACTTGACTACCCTGAGTTTATGTAGAAAAAGCAAGACAAAAGTTTGATTCTTTACGAGGTTTTAAAATTTTTAAAAATTTATTTCAGAGAGAGAAAGGCAGATAGAGAATGAATACGCCAGGGCCTCTAGCCACTGCAGATGCATGTGCCACCTTGTGTATCTGGTTTACATGGTTCCTGTGGAATCGAACCTGGATCCTTAGGCTTCTCAGGCAAGTACCTTAACTGCTAAGCCATCTCTCCAGCCCTTCTTTACTGGTTTTTCAAACATTGATTTGGTTCATTAGTATCTTCCAAAGTCGACCAGTGATGTTTTTTGGTGTGTGTGTGTGTTTGTGTGTATTTTCATGTGTGTGAGTGCAGGTGCACATGTGCCATGGTGTACCTGTGGAGGTCAGGGGACAACTTCGGGGTGTTAGTCTTTGCCTTTGACCTCGTGTGAGGCAGGTTTTGTCATTGCACAGCACTTGGTTTGTTGGGCTAGCTGGCCCCCGAGCTTCTCACAGACTCTCCTATCTTTGCCTCCCTTCTTGCCCATAGTAGGGCTGAGATTATAGACATATGCTACGACATCTGGCTTTATGTGGCTGCTTGGGATCTGAACTTGGGTATTCATGCCTGTGTGACAAGTGCTTTATCCACTGAGTCATCTTCCCAGCCCTGTTATCAGTAGTTTTAAAAAATTGTTTTTGTTTATTTTTATTTATTTATTTGAGAGCAACAGACACAGAGAGAGAAAGTGGCAGAGAGAGAGAGAGAGAGAGAGAGAGAGAGAATGGGCATGCCAGGGCCTCTAGCCACTGCAATCGAACTCCAGATTCATGTGCCCCCTTGTGCATCTGGCTTATATGGGTCCTGGGGGATCGAGCCTCAAACCGGGGTCCTTAGGCTTCACAAGCAAGCGCTTAACCGCTAAGCTATCTCTCCAGCCCAATCAGTAATCTTTAATAGTATTATCATAGAACATATATCATACAACATATGTGATATAAAACTTGTTTAATATATATTTAAGTTTTCAGTCTTTTGTGGTTATTCATTGCAGAATTGTACATTCCTATTGGTGGCCAGTGGAAGCCTCTTTTTACATTTGATTCTGAGTTATTTTGACATAGCCTCAGGACTCTTTGATGACTTCCTTATTTTCTTGGTGTAATAAGATGATCCATGGTTATCATCTTTCCTGTCCATGACCTGGAATTAGTCATTTCTCCAAGGCAGCCTGACTACGTTTAGTAAAAAATGTTAGAAGTTTTAACTTTTTGTTTCTGGCAAAAATGACATATTGCTCTTCTTAGATCATCCTTCTGGAAGTCTTTGATGTGGTGCTGTTGATCTTTTATCAGTTTATTAGCTTGTATTTCAGATTTGGAAATGGTTTAAATTTTTTAAGTGCAGCCCACTTTATTGAGATCTTATTCTATTTATCAGATTAAAAAAAATTTTTTTTTAAAAAACTTCTTCTGTTTTTTTCAGGCAGGGTCTTAACTATAGCCCAGGCTGACCTTGAATTCATTCTGTAGTCCCAGACTGGCTTCAAACTCATAGCTTCCTGAGTGCTGAGATTAAAGATGTGCATCACCATAAACAGCTTGCTTGCTCGCTCCCCCTTTCCCTCCCCCCCTCCCTCCTCCCCTTCCTTCCTTCCTTCCTTCCTTCCTTCCTTCCTTCCTTCCTTCCTTCTTTCTTTCTTTCTTTCTTTCTTTCTTTCTTTCTTTCATTTCTAAATGTTTTTATGAGAAAAAGAGAGAGAAAGAAATAAAGAATGTGAATGTGAGTGTGGTAGTTTGAATAGATGGTCCCCAGTATTCAGCGTTTTATTAGTTTATTGTTTGCAAATGCAGCCCATTGGCTGGAGGCAAGGTCACTGGGCCAATCTTAAGGTGTGGTGGCAGGTTTAGGATTTCAATCTAAAGGTATGCAAAGTGTGCCTAGCTGGAGTTCCTGAGGGGTGCTGTGAGGCTTTTGGCTGTGGTTTTGCTCTCTCTCTGCTTGGTCCTATGAAAGCAGGCCAGCTTTTTCTGCCATTATGGAACTTCCCCTGGATCTGTAAGCGCCAATAAATATCCCTTCCTCCATAACTGTGACTGGTCTGGAAGTTCATCTCAGCGAACCTGAAGCTATCTGCTACAGTGAGTATTAGCACACCAGGGTCTCCTGCCACTGCAGCTGAACTTTAGATACATGTACCGCTTTATGTTAAGTTGTTACTGGGGAATTGAACTAAGGCTGTCAGGCTTTGCAAACAAGTGCCTTTAACTGCTGAGTTCTATCTTCAAACCCTTACTACAATCTTTCTACCTTAGTCTCTTGAGCTTTGAGATTATAGGTGTGAACTACCATACCCTTTAGGAACTGTTTTTAAAAATAAATTTGAAGAGTTCTAAAGGGGAATGGGGGGAGGGGAGGGAAATACCATGCACTTTTTGTATGTAAGTATAGAAGTTGTCAATAAAAAAAATAATTATTAAAAAAAATTTGAAGACAGGAACTAAATCCAACTTCCTTTTTTCTTCTTTCTGGTTTTTCGAGGTAGAGTCTTGGTCTAGCTCAGGCTGATCTGGAATTCACTATGTAGTCTCAGGGTGACCTTGAATTTAAGGCAATCCTCCTACCTTTGCCTCCCCAGTGCTGGCTGGGATTAAAGGCATGTACCACCACACCTGGCTCCTTTTTTTGGTGCTACTCTGGATATGAACCTGTGGCCTTAGGCATGTTGAGGAAACACTACCACTGAAGTATATCTCCAGCCTTCTATAAAACTTTTAAAGGAAACAAATATGTTGGGGTTTGACTTCAGTTCTGTTCTATGTTACTCTGTGTAGATGCACACTTAGTGATTTGTCTGATACAGTAATTGAATATTTACCATGAAGTAAATATACATAAACATACATGAAGTGGTTTTTTTTTTTAATTTTTATTTTTTGGTTTTTTGAGGTAGAGTCTCACTCTAGCCCAGGCTGACCTGGAATTCACTCTATTCTCAGGGTGGCCTTGAACTCATGGCGATTCTCCTACCTCTGCCTCTCAAGTGCTGGGATTAAAGGCATGTGCCACCACATCTGGCTGGAAGTGGATGTTTTTAGTTCAAATTTTCAAGTATTTAAAAATGTTAATCAGAATTAATACTAAACCATGAATAGTTACTTAAATTTAGTATGCAATATCACTGGTAAAATATAACATGAAACTATCCAATAATAACCTTGTTTTTTTTTTTTTTTTTGGTTTTTCGAGGCAGGGTCTTGCTCTAGCACAGGCTGACCTGGAATTCACTTTGTAGTCTCAGGGTGGCCTTGAACTCACAGCGATCCTCCTACCTCTGCCTCCCAAATGCTGGTATTAGAGGCGTGCACCACCGCGCCTGGCTCCCATTATAGTTTTTTAAATATGCTGGATGTTATTTCTGGATGAGGTGTTGGGGAGCTCAAAGCAGCTATGTTTATGACAGTTTGTAATTCCAGACTGCTTTGAAGAGCCATTATTTTGCTGTTATCTTTTGTTTTTAGCCTTGGCTAAGATCTCATTTCTTGGACATAGTTTTTCACTAAAAATTCTCTCCACTCAATGGTAAGCATTTCTTGAGTGCCAGATGGGGCCAAATACTCTACTTATTTCTTTTTAATAAGAGAACCATAAGCTTCAGATTTACATGTCCCTTCTGCCTTTCAGGGTCTCCCAGTAGCAGAATTCCTTCAATTTGGGGGGTGCATGTGTAAATGTAGAAGGATATTAAATCTGCCTGAGGAAGGCAGCAAAAGCTCACCATGGTTTCTTCTCACCTGACTGCTTTCTCTTCGACAATGCATTTCTTGTCAACAGAGGCCCTGCAGTGACTCAGCCTTTGTACTTAAGCCTACTACTGCACCTACTGACCACATTTTCTTTTTGTTCAGTGGAGCTGTTCTTTTTTAATTGTTTTAAATTTGTATTCACAAGCAGACAAGGCCAGAATGAGTACACCAGGGCCTTCTGCCAGTGCAAACAAACTCCAGACACATGTGCCACTTCATGCAGCTGGCTTTTCGTGGGTCTTGGGGATTCAAACCCAGGCCATCAGGCTTTGCAAGCAACCACCTTTAATTGCTGAACCATATCTCCAGCCCAGTAGAATTGTTTTTAACTTCTTTTCTGTTTTTTTTTTTTTTCTTTTTGAGGTAGGGTTTCACTCTAGTTCAGGCTGACCTGGAACTCACTATGTAGTTTCAGGATGGCCTTGAACTCACAGTAATCCTCCTACCTCTGCCTCCTGAATGCTGGGATTAAAGGCGTGCGCCACCATGCCTGGCACTTTTATCCTTTTGACCTGGACCTTGCATCTTACTGCTGATTCAGCTTGGCTACCCTGAAGCACACATGTCTAGACATGAAGCCAGTTTCCCATCCTCTTCACATTGTCATCCAGAAGAATAAGAGCCATGCTCTGTTACAGCCCTCACAAAGTACCTTTGAATATAAGGCTCTATGAATTTATTTGAAGTAAAATAGTTTAAACAAATACTTCAGATATGTTAACAACAGAAAAATTTATTTCAACCATCCTTATATCCTTACACTGTCCATTGAATAAAATAATTTCATTAGATGAGTGAGCATTGGGGAGAGAAGAAAGCAATTCTTTCTTATTGATTTATTGCATAATCTGAAATTAAATGGACACATAGTATGAACAGACACTTGACTATTCTGTTTTAAAGTTTACATACTCAGGTTGGCCCAAAAACCTTTTGGATGTTCTTTGAAAAATAGGGCATCACCTTCTAATCAGGCACTTGTCTTTGGCTCACATTGGAATGTGAGAATCAAACTGTTATATAAAATCAGGAAAAGCTCTACCTGCCATTTTATTACTTAAAACTGTTAAATTAAAAGCAACACTCATGGACATTTTCTCTCTTACTTGAATAAAAAGATTATGTCTTGGAAAGCTGAGTGTGGTACTCAGGAGGCAGAGGTAGGAGGATTGCTATTAGTTCAAGGCCAGCCTGGGACAACAGAGTGAGTGCCAGGTCTGCCTAGGCTAGACCCTACCTCAAAAAAAAAAAAGATTATGTCTTGGGCTGGAGAGATAGCTTAGCAAAGCCTAACAACTCTGGTTTGATTCCCCAGTACCCATGTAAAGCCAGATGCACAAAGTGGAAAATGTATCTGGAGTTTGTTTGCAGTGGCTGGAGGCCCTGGTGTGTACTCTCTTTCTTTCTCTGTTTGGAAATAAGTAAATAAAAATATATATATTAAGATTTATTATTTTATTTATTTATTAGAGACAGACTGGGAGAGAGAGATAGTAAGTGAGAATGGGCACACCAGGGCCTCTAGCCACTGCAAACGGACTTCAAATGCATGTGCCATCATGTGCATCTGGCTTATGTGGGACCTGGAGAATCTAACCTGGATCCTTAGGCTTCTCAGGCATGCACTTTAACCACAAAGCCATCTCTCCAGTCCTAAAGACGTTAAGGTGCTTGCCTGTGAAGCCTAAGGACCCATGTTTGACTCTCTAGATCTCTTGTTAGCTAGACACACGAAGATGAGGCAAGTGCAAGGTTGCACATGCCCACTAGGTGATGCAAGCGTCTGGAGTTCCGTTGCAGTGGCTGAGGCCCTGGTGCGCCAATTCTCTCTCTACCTCTGTTTCTTTCTCTCTCTAAAAATAAAATAAAAACAAATAAATATTTTTTAAAAGATTTCATCTTTAAATGTCTAAACTGTTTTGACTAAACTGACTTTTTTTTTTTTTCAAGATAGGGCTTCACTCTAGCCCAGGCTGACCTGGACTTCACTATGTAGTCTCAGGGTGGCCTCAAACTCATAGAAATCCTCTTACTTTTGCCTCCGGAGTTCTGGGGATTAAAGGCGTGAGGTACCACGCCTGGCCTAAACTGACTTTTTTTTTTTTTTTTTTTTTTGTTTTTTGAGGTAGGGTCTCTTGCTCAGGCTGACCTGGAATTCACTATGGAGTCTCAGGGTGGCCTTGAACTCATGGTGATCCTCCTACCTCTGCCTCCCGAGTGCTGGGATTAAAGATGTGCACCACCACACCTGGCTTTTTCTAAACTGACTTTTTATAAAATGGGTTTTCTAAGAATCCATTATGTTCCCCTCCATGATTGCTGTGTAAGAACTGTTCTGTATATTGGGTTAACCAACTTTAACAATTTTTTTATTCTACATTATTATTTTTATTCTGCAAACTTATTTGCACCCACTTTCTGTGCTTTCTTTTTAAGTTTAAAAAGTGTGTGTGTGTTTGTGTGTGTGTGTGTGTGTGTATGCATGTGATGTGTGCATGCCATGGCACACATGTCGAGGTCAGAGGACAACCTGAAGTATTGGTCCATGCTTTCCATCTTGTTCTGAGGCAAGGGCTGTCTTGTTGCTTCTGGATTCTTTTGTCCTCCCTTCTGGCTGTGGTTACCCTGGGTTTACAGATGGTTGAGTTATGTATCTGGCTTCATGGGATTCCGGGGACCCATGCTTGGGTTGTCAGGTTTATGCACAAGCACTTTACCCACTGAGCCATCTCTCACCTTTAAAAAGTCTTTTATTTTCGTCCAAGTTACTCTTATCCAGTCCATCTAATGCATCTTCTGAAAAGAGCAATATACTAGGTCTCAGGGTCAATTTCAGTCATAACATGTATGATAACACATTGCTTCTTTGTCCCTTGAGTGTGTGTTCAAGGGCTAGGCCCTGAGGAGGCTGAGGCTTCAGATGCTATGCTGCCAGATACCTGGAGCCTCCAGGCTTTGTGAGCATTTTGCTGTCCACGCTCTGTCCTGCAGGACTTTCTCTAGCCTTCAAGTCAAACAACAGCTCTTACTTGTAACTGTATCTCTATGTGCTGAATGAGAATGAGAAGGTATGGTATGGAGTTAATGCTCACTTAGGATTCTCCTGGTGTTTCATGGATGGCCTGGATCCCCAACATTTATGGAGTGCCTACTGTGTGCCGGAAACAGGGGATGCCCCCATTCTAGCATGAGAGACCTAGTGGTGGTTATTTATGGAGCAGCTTCTGTGTATAAAGGAGTTTACAAGGATTAGCCTTCATCTTTGCACCAGACCATCTCTCAACTTTAAACACAAAAAGTGGACAAAAATTGTCTCACCTCATGTCATACAGATAGTAAATGTGTATGTTAGAGTTCACTCCCAGACCTATCAGGCCTTTTCTTCTACTTTGTGTCCTCTGTGAAGATGCTTACATAGAGGTGACAAGAGGGGAGAGATGGCCTTGGAGGTTAGGGTACCTTGGGCAGGGAGGGACATGGGTGTCTAATTCAGACAGTGGTGGACCTTTCTCCTCTCTCATAGTTGAGTTTATCTTTTTTCTTCTGTCTTGATTTATCTTTCCCCATTTTCCCTCTTGAAGGCCGGGCCTTGTAGCTTCTGCTGGGCTCACTGCAAACCTTGATGTACCCTGCAGGAAGCCACCCCACTGATGCTGAACTGCCTCTTGCCCAGGGCGAGTTCTTGGTCTTCCAGTTCCAAGTTCTGGGACATTTTCCTTGGAGAATCTGATGTTCAGTTTCTGTCATTCATTCCCTTCTCATCCCCTTACTGATGTGTTTCTGAAGACACGAAAACTTAGCTGAGACACCCATGTCCCCAAACCCTTAGTCCAGGCACTGATGAAGAAGCATTGGATGACAAGAACTTGGCCTTCTCTAGAGAAGAGTATAATTTTTAAAAAGTTGATTCATGAGTCTGTTAGGGCTCTCTGGTTGCAAGTGACAGAAACTAACTCTCTGACCAGAAGGAAAAATGATTCATTAGAAGGCTTTGGCATGGTTTATGGGATGGAAGGGGAAGCTGGAGGTCATGCATGGGAAAAATGGCAACCAGGCACCCCGAGGAGCTTTGTTGGGGAGTCTACTCCAGCCATTCCCTGCCTTTGTCATATCACTAGCATTCATTTGGGTTCTGTGCCCATCTATTGCACATGTTGACAGGCAGTCGCACAGACTATATCTCATAGGGGAGTAGAAGCTCTCCCAAGTAACTTTCACTTTCTGAATGGGAGGTGGTATCTCCCTGGGCACAAACGTAGTCAGGCACCTTGATGAGAAAATACCTACAGTCATAAGTTTCTAAATGTGGGTCATACCATTTCAATTTTTGTTTTTAATTAATTAATTTTTTTGGAGGTAGGGTCTCACTGTAGCTGGGATTAAAGGCATGTACCACAATGCCTGGTGAAAGGTAATTTTTTTTCAAGATAGGGTCTTGCTCTAGTCCAGGGTGACCTAGAATTCACTCTGTAATCTCAGGGTGGCCTTGAACTCATGGTGATCTTCCTATCTCTGCCTCCCAAGTGCTGGGTTTAAAGGGATGCACCACCGCACCTGGCCTAAATTTTTATCTTTAAAATATAAATTTAGGGGGATGGAGAGATGGCTTAGTGGTTAAGGCGCTTGCCTGTGAAGCCTAAGGGACCCAGGTTCGATTCTCTAGGTCCCACGTTAGCCAGATGCACCTCTTAGCACATGCATCTGGAGTTTGTTTGCCCATTCTCTCTCTCCCTCTGTATCTAATAAATATATAAATAAAACAGTATTTTTTTTAAAAAAAAGATAAATTTAGGGTCTGGAGGTATGGCTCACTGGTTAAGGCGCTTGCCTGCAAAACCTAATGACCTGAGTTTGATTCCCCAGTACCCAGGTAAAGCCAGATGTATCGTGGTGCATGCATTTGGAGTCCATTGGTAGCAACTGGAGGCACTGGTGTACCCATTCTCTCTGTCTGTCTTCTCTCTCTCTGTGTGCTTGCAAATAAATAAAAATATTTTTTAGCTGGGCGTGGTGGCGCACGCCTTTAATCCCAGCACTCGGGAGGCAGAGGTAGGAGGATCGCCGAGAGTTCGAGGCCACCCTGAGACTACATAGTTAATTCCAGGTCAGCCTGGACCAGAGTGAGACCCTACCTTGCAAAAACCAAAAAAAAAAAAAAAAATTTAAAAAGGATAAATTTAGGTATGAAATTTCATATATTTCAGTGTTCAGGATAATGAGTTTTTAATAAATTTATTGCATTATATAACTCTTACCACAGTTCAATATCAAAATATTTACAACATCCTAAAAATTCTTACACTTATTTGCAGTTAGTTCCCACACTGGGCTCCAGGCAAAACACTGATCTGTTTTCTGTCTGTTCAGATTTGAACATTAGGTATTTATTTACTTATTTATTGAAAGAGGGTATTTATTACTCTAACCTAGGCTGAGCTAGAACTCACTCTGTATCCCAGGATAGAACTCACTGAAATCTTCCTACCCCAGCCTCTGAGTGCTGGGATTAAAGGTGTGTGCCACCATGGCTGGCTTGAATGTAGGTTTTTTTTTTGTTTTTTTTTTTGAGAGAGAGAGACAGAGAGACAGATAGAGACAGACAGAATGGGCGCGCCACACCTCTCAGCCACTGTGAATGAACGCCAGATGTGTGTGCCCCCTTGTGGCGCATGTGTGACATTGCATGCTTGCATCACTTTTGCGTCTGGGACCTGGAGTTTCGAATGGGTGTTCTTAGGCTTTGCAGGCAGGTGCCTTAACGCTAAGCCATCTCTCCAGCCCGGTTTTTATATTATTTATGACTACCGTAACTTCGAGTGTTCTGGAATTTCTGCTATGTGAGGGAGGGGAGGAAGAAAGTCTTCCCATGGTGCTCAAGTCTGTATCTCGTAGGCCTCAGTTACCTCTTCTGTTTGCTTTAGATTTTCCTTTCACTTCTGAAAACTGTCATTTGGAAGAATTCAGTCTCTGTGTCACCATTATATAGCTCTTTGCTCTCATTAAGCCTCAGTCCAGGAGCGTTTCTCAGTTCTTCTAGTTTTTGACCTGTAAAATAGGGAAATTATTGACAAGATGATGTCTCATCTTCTTTCTATCACCAGTAACGAGCAATTATTTTTTGTGCATGAAATCTTTTCTGGTGAAAAATTACTTCTTGATTTTTCTATGCTGTTTTCAATATGAGGACTGAAACAAAACAAATTAAAAGTTGCTTCATCAGAATTCATAAAAAAAAGTGTAAAGTCATAAGTATGTAGCCTTTTTGCTTCTGAAATGATTAAAGCTTCGAACTGCACTGGGACCTTTCAACATTATGTGCATGTATCAGAGTGAAGGAAATTAACTGGAAATGTCTATTCTTCATGCTTTCTGGTTTATTCAAATATTTATTGAATCAGATGAGATGCTAGATAGTAGAGATAGAATCTTGAGAAAAAGAGGGCTTCTCTTTGACTGAGCTTGCAGGCTAGGTGAGGAAAGCCAGTGATGAAATTGCAGCTCAGTGAGCTGGGCAACGAGAGGAAATAGTGCATGAGCAAGGCAGGCCAGACCCGAGTCACGTTGTGGAGCCTTGGGAAATGCTGCTGCCCTCATGAGAAGTCGACCATAAGAAGCTCTTGGCACCTGGGCTAGCCAACTCAACAGTTTAAAAAACACACCCATTTCATCCTTGGGAGAAAGATATTCAGCAAGTTTGAAGGTGGAAAGAGGGAAGGTTGAAGTGTTTTGCATTTCTAAGCAGATCTCTTATCTCTTCTGGCCTTACCTTTTCATAAAGGGTTAACTGGTTAACTGCAGCTTTGGTTTTTGCAGACAGCAAACTTGCGGAGGCTGGCTTTTGGCACAGCAGACAACTGGAGGGTGGTATTTTTCTGATGGAGAGACATTCTGAAGTTTTGTAATTTATGGCGTCTTTAAATATGGGATTTTGTTTACTGTTGGCCTAATTACACCTCTGATATATTTTACTTAGCTTAATGTTTTAATTTTGTGCTCATGCTCAGAGGTGGTTGCCCAAAGGGTACCATTTAAAAAAAATTCTTAAGTAATGATTTATCCTCACTGTAACTACCTGAAGCTTGCTGAAGGTAAGAAAACAGAGGGAGACAGTCTTGAAGGACAAGGGCTTTTTCGTGGATTGTTGTGAATATTTCACCTTTCTTTTTTATTTCACCTTTCTGAGGTCTTAATTTACCTGTTTGCTAAACCCTGTCCTAAACCATTTCTTTTCAATATACATATAGTACAGGCCACACGAGGAATTTAAAATATTCTAGCCACCACATTAATAAATTAAAAGAGCTGAAATTAATTTCAATAATATATTTATTTAGCCCAACATACCCAAAGCATCATTTTACTATGTAACTAATATTAAAATTATTGAGCCATTTTATGTTCTTTGTTATCAGAGTTTTAGAGTAACAGCCCTAGTTCTGGCAGCCCCAACAGGCTAGGCTTGGTCACAAGTCCCAGTACACCAGTTAAAAAGAATTAAAAAGAAATGAGGAATGGCAGAAAAGCAGAGAAAGGAGATTGAATGACTGTGGCACAATGAGAGTAGGAACAGTTAGAGGGGCCCAATAATCCCAAAACCATCTTTGGGATGCTGATGTGAGTTTAGGATTAAACAGAGGACGAATTAGGGGAGGGGTAGGAGGGGCAAGAGGTATGCATGATCAAGCAGTCCTGGCCAGCTGTGGTCTGGTCCATCATTGTCTTGGTTCTGGTTCCAAGAGGTGAGTTGGAAAAAAGCCCTTATTGCTTGAGGAGGCAGGCTGGTTTTCAGGAGATGCTAACTTCCGTTCCACCTATATAGCCTTGTTCTCATTGACAGTTGTCCCCATCTGGGGGTGGGGTGGGGGCTGACCTGGAGGCTTTGCTTTCCTGGAATCCAAAGGTGACTGCAGGTTTAGGACAGTGACTGGAGACCTATAGGTGTCCTTTGGGGTCTAGAACAAGATGCTATAAAAGGTTCACAGTAAGATGCCTTCAGCCTTGAAGGGGGAGGAGATAGGTTGGGATCATGGGTTTTTGGGTAGGTGCTCCTTGAGTGATTAACATGCCTGGATACAGAGATAGGCTGAAGTCTGACCCAAAGTAAGAGACAGATGTAGAATGGAGGCAGACCCGGGCAAGGCTTGCATCCTGCTTTACCTTGTGGGCCCAAATGGGGAGACAATGCTTTTCAGCACAAGCAGCTTCAAAGGGCCTGTTATACCCACATAGTGCATCACATCTCAATTCAGATTAGCCATATTACAAGTGTTCAGTAGTCATGTGTTGCTTGTGCTATTATATTCGACAAGACGGTCCTAAGCCTTTGAAAGGGGTGGCAGAGACATAACTCATGATTTAGGAGCACTTAACAAAGCACACACAGGTTTCCTACCCTTAGAGAAATCTGATATGGAAAAATTCATCTTGACAGGAAAGGTAAAGCAGGAAGTGATTATTCATATTACAAAAGAATTAACCGCAGGATCTTTTAAATAGCAAACTCCCTTAGTGCTCTGAAGACTATGACTCAATTTGCAAAAAAATGTGATTGACACTTGACATTTTAGTAGTACCTGTGTTGGGCAGAGAACTGTCAATATAAAAATGCAAGCTGAGGCTTAGCAGTTGAAGCCTTTGCCTGCAAAGCCAAAGGACGCTGGTTCAAATCCCCGTGACCCATGTAAGCCAGCTGCAAAAGGTGGCACATGCATCTGGAGTTTGCAGCAGCTGGAGGCCCTGATACACCTATTTTCTTTCTATCTGCCTCTTTCTCTCACTCACCTTCTTTTAAATAAATAAATAAATAAATAAATAAATAATAAAATGTTTCTAAAAAATATAAGCTGACTGGTCAGCATTACAAGTCTTCATTGAACACCCATTGCATGCTATGGATGCTCATGGAAAGAGCTAAGGCATTTTAGAAGTTCACTGGGCAACACACAGGCTGCCATTGTAGCACGGGATAGCCCCAGTGGCAGGAGCAGGGAGGTGGAATGGAGGCAGTTAGGACCCAGCTGGGGCAAGGTGGGAAGGTGCATATGATTATGTAAGATTAAAGCAAGGGTTAGATTTTGTTTAATCTGAGAGTAATTTTCTTCAAAATGGTAGTTTAATAAAAGGGTAAATTAGAAAAGAACAGCTCAATGGGATGCTGTGAAAAAGGCTGTAATATTGTGCAGTTGCACTCTATCTTTGAGTCCTCAGTCCCTAATAGTTGGTCTCTATTAAGGCATGCCCTGGGGTTCATGGAAGCAGAGATTGAAAAGTGAGCTACATTCTTCTCTGGTTTAGCACACCAGGCAACAGCTATTTACCTCATACTAAACATCTGCTTGAAGTAGACTCCATTTGCCCTTTTCCAGCTTTACCTTGTTACAGGTCACATAGAGAACAGAGAAGTGCAACTTGCTATATAGGAAGGAAGAAGCAAGGCTGTGATCCACAAGTTGGGCGACTCCCAAGTCCCTGAAAGTACCTAGGATTGAAGTTCACAAACACTAGATGACTCAATTGAAGATGACCTTGTTCTCCCTTTCTCTCCTTCAGCACACTTGGATTTGATGTCTCCCAATTCCACACACCATATTTTCATGTTCCCTGTCAGAAAAGCTTAGAGTTTTCCCTCCTAGATGCTGAAGTGGGATCAATCTTGGGCCGCCTAGGTCTTTGTTTCAAGACTTTTTTAAATATTTATTTAAAAAGGAATACATGTTGACCATCTAAAGAATGTACTAGGGATGTATCATTAGGCAATTTCTTCATTGTATAAACATCAGAGTGTGTTCACATAAAGATGGCTGTGGTATTACCCTTGGTATCATCCTGTTGTACCATATATGTGGTCCATCAGCCAAACTGTTGTGTAACACAAGAGTGCATGTATATTACTGTCTTAATTTCAAGTTGAAGAAATTCCAGAGAAGGACCTAAACATTTCTTACTCGGTTCAGTGAGCTTTTGGGAAACAAAAAGAAAAAGTGAGTTTTGTATAGTTTGTAAACCATTGTGAGAAACAAAAATGTTCTTGTCAGGGTTCAAGGTATGTAGTTTTAAAATGTTTCTAATTCCGGATAGCTCAATATTTATGCCTCCATAGAGGGTGGATGTAACCCCATAGTATAGTTACCTTGATAATTGAGAATTATTGGCCATTCCCTTTAAGATGTGATTGGCTTGTCCTGGTGTTCATCTCAAACATGACTGGCATAAAGCTCCCACCAAGAACCAAAGTGGCAGCTCTGCTATTTTCTTGTGTGCTTGGCCTTGGGTTTTGTCTATAATTCTGTTTCTGTCACACAAATCTTTCAAGCTGCTAATCCATTCAGTGAGGGTGATTTTATATACTGATGTGTCATGGTAACTGGTACTCACCTGGGAGACAATTCAGCATTATCCAATCAGTTTTTTTTTTTTTTTTTTAATTTTGAGGGTGCTTTTAGTTAAAAGGGGCGAGATGCATAAAGAGGCTTTTGCAGTAGGCGTCCCAGAGCTGCCACCACACCCTGCTGCTGGAGCTTGCTCTGGCTTGCTCACTTGTGCTTCTTGCCCATCACTGCTTGGTTCTGCTGTCTTTCAAGCTACTTCCTGCCCCTTTGAGGACCCTGAACTTTCTCTGAGAGACTAGATGAAGGATCCAAGATCACTGTATAAATGAAATAGTAGGGGAGTTGAAATTTTCTCTTTAAAATTAAAGTGAACAGATATTTTAACTTTTCTCCCATCAACCTCAGCAGATCCCTGAGGGGGGGCATGTCCCCGTGTGGGGGACACTACCTCAATAAGTGAGTTTGACTTCTCTGCTGAGCTTCAGATTCTATAATTGGGAAGAGATCAACAAACTGGGAATTGAGACAATGTAGGAAGTAGTTTCTGGCACATGCAACCTAGTTACTGTAATCACAGCTTTACTAGATCAATGTGTGAAGTGCTTTTAAAAATGTTTTATTTATTTTTATTTATTTGAGAGAGAGGAGGGAGGGAGGAAGAGAGAGAGAGAAAGAGAATGGGCCTCTAGCCACTGCAGATGAACTCCAGGCACTTGTGCCATCTTGTGCATCTGACTTACATGGGTACTGGGGAATAAAACTCAGGTTCTGAGGCTTTGCAGGCAAGTGCCTTCACTGCTGAGCCATCTCTCCAGCCCCTGAAGTACTTTTTAAAAAAATATTTTATTTATTTATTTACAAGCAGAGAGAGACAAATGGGAGAGAGAGAGAGACAGAATAGGCATACTTGGGCCTCTAGCCACTACAAATGAACTCCAGATGCATGGCTTTATGTGGGTACTGGGGAATCAAACCTGGACTGTTAGGTTTTGCAGGCAAGCACTTTAACCACTGAGCGATCGCTCCAGCCCTGAAGTAGCTTTTTTAAAAAAATTGAGTTGACGTCATGTTACCCAAGCTGGATGAACTGTTGGGTTCAAGCAATTCTCTTGCCTCAACTTCCCAAATATCTGGGATGACATGCAGCTGGAAGCTGGTTTTCTTCTTCTTTTTATTGTCATATGTGTATGTGTATATGAAATAGTCATATGTGTGGGCTAGTGCATGTGCATGTAGAGGCCAGAGGTTCATGTTGGGTGTTTTCCTCAATTGCTCTCTGCCTTATTTTTTTTGAACATGGTCTTCTGCTAAACCTGAAATTCACTGATTTTGCTAAACAAGCTAGCAAACAAGCCTCAGGGATTCCCTGTCTCCGCTGTCCCAGTGGTGGAATTATAGGCACATACCACTGTACCTGGCTTTTATGTGGCTGCTGGGAATCTGAACTCAGGATTTCATGCTTGTGGGGCAAGCACTTTAGTGACCAAGTCATCTCCCTGGCCCCAAGAAAGCTGTTTTAAAATCCACCAGGTTTTGAATCTTCTGATAGTTCATTTTAACTGCTATGGAGCAGAGTATGATCCAAGGAAACTGAAGTGTTCCTGCCTGCATACATGTTAGAAACCGGGAGAAAGCAGGAATGGTTGTCTTAGCCATGCTTTTACACTCCTCAGTCCCATTCACAACGGATGACAATAGCTTCATCGTGGGTAGGGGTTTCCTTTCCTTCCTTTCCTTTCCTTTCCTTTCCTTTCCTTTCCTTTCCTTTCCTTTCCTTTCCTTTCCTTTCCTTTCCTTTCCTTTCCTTTCCTTTCCTTTCCTTTCCTTCCCTTTTTCCCTTCCTTCCCTTCCCTTCCCTTCCCCTTCCCTTTCCTTCCCTTCCCTTCCCTTCCCTTCCCTTCCCTTCCCTTCCCCTTCCCTTTTCCTTTTCCTTTCCTTTCTTTTCCCTCCCTTCCTTCCCTTTCCTTTCCTTTCCTTTCTTTTCCTTTCCCTTTTTTCCTTTTCCTTTTCCTTTTCCTTTCCTTGGCAGGGCCTCACTGTTGCCCAGGCTGATCTGGTATTGACTATGTAGTCTCAGGATGGCCTTGAACTCACAGTGATCCTTCTACTTCTGTCTCCTGAGTGCTGGGATTAAAGGCATGCATCACCACACTCAACTATGTGTAGATTTTTGATGGTAGAGTAAATCAGCTAATTTGGAATGAAAATATGATTTAGGAAAGGGAAATTCCACTTTGAGCTCCTGGTTTATTATACTGGCTGGTTTAGTTGCCATTATGAATAGACAGTCTGAGAGACCAGACATTCTGAACAGGCAGTGCTTTGGGAAATTAATGGAAATGCAAAGCCCATGTGATGGGAAACCATTTATCTAATGACCTTTTTGTCCTAGACAAGTGACCTCTCTAATTTGTCTTTTACTTGTTGATATCTTTTGGTCTCTTATTTAGGAGACCTTGGCCCAAACCAAGCTTATTAAGATTTTTTTCTATGCTTTCTTAGATCTATAAGAGAGGAGCTTGGAGGCTCCAAATGTAAAGAATTGACAAGAGAGCCGGGTGTGGTGGCGCACGCCTTTTAATCCCAGCACTTGGGAGGCAGAGGTAGGAGGATTGCCATGAGTTTGAGGCCACCCTGAGACTACATAGTGAATTTCAGGTCAGCCTGTAATAGAGTAAGACCCTACTCAAAAATCACAATAAATAAATAAGAATTGGCAAGGAGAGTGCTGGAGAGATGACTCAGTGGTTAAAGGCATTTGCTTGCAAAGACCGAAGGCCTGGGTTTTATTCCCCAGTACCCACATAAAACCAGATGCACAAAGCGGCACATGAGTCTGAAGTTTGTTTGCAGTGGCAGAAGTCACTGGTGCATCTGTTCTCTCTGTATCTTTCTAAATAAATAAAATAAATATTTTTAAAAAAGAATTTACAAGGAGAGGGATATGCTAACTACCCACATTTGTGTACTGTATGTATACCATTAATATGTATGTTTATTACATGCTAATAAGAAACCTGGGCTGGAGAGGTGGCCTAGTGGTTAAGGTGCTTGCCTGTACAGCCTAACGTCCCAGGTTTGACTCCCTAGTACCCACGTAAGCCACATGCACAAGGCACATGTGTCTGGACTTCATTTGCATTGGCTGGAGGCCCTGGCGCACCCATTCTCTCTCTCTCTGCTTCTCTCAAATAAATAAATAACAATTAATTTTAAAAACCTTACAAACCAAAAAATAGTACAGCTTACATGCTTACATTTTGAGTGAGTATATGTATTCTTTATAGCTCATTTAACTTTTCCTGTTCCATTATTAAGTTGCAAATTTTCCACTAAGTTTTTTTTAAAAATTTTTATTGTCCTTGTATTCATTCACTCACTCATTCATCCATATAAACTGCAAATGAAAATGGGCAAGTTTTTTAAAAAATAATTTTTTATTTTTATTTATTTATTTGAGACAGACAGACAGAGAGGCAGATAGAAAGACACAGAGAATGGGCACGCCAGGGCCTTCAGCCGTCTGCAGACGAACTCCAGATGCATGTGCCACCTTGTGCATCTGGCTTATGTGGGTCCTGAGGAATAGAACCTGGGTCCTTTGGCTTTTCAGGCAAGTTCCTTAACGTCTAAGCCATCTCTCCAGCCCGAAAATGGGAAAGTTTTGATACTGGTTTATATTGAGGTGGTCATGAGGAAGACTTCAAAGTCTAAAGGAATTTTGTAATTGATCTCTGAAAAAATTAATCTCTGGATTTGTAATCTCTGCTAATTTGCATTGGTACATTGTTAACTAAAAGACCCATTTTCCTTTCCTGTTGACTCTTGCAAGTGTGAGAGACAGGTTTTTGTTGTTGTTGTTATGGAATGGGAAGACTGTAACACGGTATGGCTGTGTAAAGCTCATCTGTTGGGAGGGCAGTTGTGATCTGATGTGAGGAGTCTGAGACATTAGCCAGTTAGTGGGACTGTCTGTGCTAGCTACCTTGACACATGTTGTCATGAGAGATGCATGTTATCTCCTCTGTAGGGTGGGGATTATCATTCCTGTTTTGCACAACTGTAGCCCAAGAAGGTTAGCATCACATAGTTTGTACTGGCAAAGGGAGGGGAATGGAGGAATCAAACTAAATATTGCCTGTGATTGTTCTCTGGTCTTTTGGTATGAGGCAGTGATGCTGGACTACCCCTGGTTTGGGCAAATGTTGTCAGGTGCTGTTTCGTGTCTAAAGCCCCTGCTGGCCCAGTGGCACAATTGTAGGCCATCCTGCCTGTGTCTGACCACAGCCAGCACTTTGTGGTTTCTGTGCTACACAGAAGTCGAGGTTACTGTGTGTGGCCCTGTAATTTTAAACATCTGTAAAGGGGAAGACCCTTTAATATGACTTGATTGGCCTTTCAGGAACCCTGGAGCTTAGACTTCTGCAACATATGATCTAAGTTGTTCTTTATTCTTTATTCCTTCCAGTGGAGGCCATAGTGGAGTTTGATTACCAGGCCCAGCACGACGATGAGCTGACAATCAGCGTGGGTGAAGTCATCACCAACATCAGGAAGGAGGAAGGAGGATGGTGGGAGGGACAGATCAATGGCAGGAGAGGTTTGTTCCCTGACAACTTTGTAAGAGTGAGTACCAAACAAAACCCTTTTTCTTGTCTCCTATGTGGGCTCTGGTGATCAAAGGCTTTGGGGGCATGTAGGGGTAAATTACATGGGACTCATAAAGGCTTTGTTGACAGCTTGACCTGAGTGCCATCAAGGAGCGCATGTGTAATCTTGCCTTTGATATATGGGATACCTGTTTTGAAATGGCTTTTTTTAAGACCCAGAATGATCTCTTCCTAAACTGCATATCACTTCTTTGAAAATGCTGGAAAAATATAAAACTTGTTAAATTGTTTGGTGTATTACTTGTTTTACTTGCTTTGAGAGTTTAAAATTCTACCTTTCTACTCATGTATTTGCCTTTTGTTGTGTGTGTGTGTTGCATGCGCACGTGCACATGTGTGTATTTGCATGCATATGTGGATGTATTTTCATATGTGTGTCTGCACATGGGGAGGCCAGAGGACAATGTTGGATATCATCCTCAGACATGCCATCCACCTTTTTTCAGACAGGGTCCCTCTTTGGCCTGGAGTTCACCAATTAGGTTAGGCTGACTGGCTGGCTGGCTGGCTGGCTGGCCCCAGGGAGACTCCCGTTTATGCCTCCCCAGCATTTTACATAGGTACTGGGAATTGAACTCTGGTCTTTATGCTTGTGGGCAAGTACTTCACTAACTAAACTAGCTCTCCAGTCCCTGTATTTGCCTTTTTTGATAGGATCAATCATCCTTTCCTTTCTTTTACCCCCTTAGGTCCATGAAATATGAAACAAAACCCATTTTTTCAATAAGATTTTGAAAAGTATACCTTTTGCAGAACTTTTCTAGGGCTTAATTATAAAATGTAGCTCATTCCTACTAATAGATTACATGTGTTACAGTTGTAAATAGTAGTTTGAATTGTTGGGTAAAAAACTGGTCACCTGAAGGCTGTCCCTCATGGGAACTACTATGTTTAAAAGATCCAGTACCATAAATTTTGTGGCCCACCACAGAGAAGAGTGGATTGCCCTTGATATGAAGAGCTGCATATAGAAGCATCCAGGTCTATAGCCAAATTCCTTGTAGTACCAGACCACATTTAGGAGTGTGCCTGTGCTCTGGGCAACAGATAGTTTGAGAAACTTTGGATCCAGAGGAACAGGTGTCCTCTCCAAAAGAATTTCAAGGGCTAGGTGGGAAAGTTTTATGATAAATGGGTGTTAATGGAAAAAAAAAATCTGCGCTTCAGATTCCATTTCCTGGGCTCTCTACCTCCTCTCCCTCGGAATCTACTCAGATTTTTTTTTTTCAGGTCTTGCTACAGGGAGTTTCTTTTGGTGTGCTGCAGAAAGCTGGGAGGGAATTTTGTTAGTAACAAAACTGATAAACATCGCTTTTGCTTTCTGTGGTAGAAATATAACCCGCTCCCAGCCCCACTATGCTTCAATCCAGTGTCTCCTACTTATTTAGAAGTAAGAAAGCATCACATCTGGGCTACCACTGTTGATGTGTAAATGAGAGGTAATTCTTTTGCTTTTCCAAACAAAACCTCCATTTTGGAGTAGGACTGTCCTTGAAGTTAAGCCAAACTCTAATGGGAAAGAAGGGGGTTCTCTAAATAAATGGAGCTATGATTGGAGTGAAGATGGACATGAAGGAATGAGAGAGAGGGACTGTGGGAAAGAGAAAAGAGGACCCTGGGAAAGGAGGGAGGGCTCTGGGAAAGAGAGGAGGAGCACAAGAAAGAGAGGAGAGGCTCCTGGGTGGGAGGGAAGGCCATGGACAAAAGAGGAGGAGCATGCAATACGGAGGAGGGGCCTGGGAAGAAGAGACTGCAGCATAGGCTTCAGTTTTTTTTTTTTTTTGGTTTTTTTCGAGGTAGGGTCTCACTCTGGTCCAGGCTGACCTGGAATTAACTATGTAGTCTCAGGGTGGCCTCGAACTCTCAGTGATCCTCCTACCTCTGCCTCCCGAGTGCTGGGACTAAAGGCGTGCGCCACCACGCCTGGCTAGGCTTCAGTTTTTTTTTTTTTAATTATTTTTTTATTGACTTTTAATCTTACATACCAAAAAAAACCCCACCTAATATTTCCCTCCCCTCCCCCATTCCACTTTAGAACTCCCGTCTCCATCATATCCCCTCCCTCTCTCCATTAGTCTCTTTCCTAATTTGATGACATCATCTTTCTCTTCTATTTTGAGGGTCTTGCAAAGGTATTGCTAGGCACTGCAAGATCATGGATATTGAGGCCAATTTCTGTCTAGGCAGCTGCATTATAAGAGGTCATATCCTTCCTTTGGCTCTTCCATTCTATCCGCCCCCTCTTCCGCAACGGCCCCTGAGCCATTGGAGGGTGTGACAGAGGTGTTTCAGTGCTAGACACTCCTCCATCCCTTCTTCTCAGCACTATGTTGCCTTTTGGGTCATCCCAGTGGTCATCACCATCTGAAAAGAGAAGCTTCTCTAGCCAGAAGTGAGAATAGCGTTAATATGTGAACATGAACATTTAGTGTAGTGTCCCCAAGGCAGCTTGGTGGGAATAATATATACATTTAGTCAGACATGAGCAGGCTTATACCCCCAAGGCTCATGACCTCACCTACCTTAGACTATTACTTAGGTTTTTCAGTACCAGGTATGTATTCCCTCCCATAGAGAGGGCCTTCAGTCCAATTATGGAGCAGTTGGTTACCCCAAGAGTAGACACGCCACTATTGCACTCGTTCAGTCATTGGACCTGTCTGGCCAAGCTTGAATATCTGATGCTGACCAGAAAACCTACTCCCTGTAGGCTTCAGTTTTAAGGGCACGTCTTCTGAAAGCTTTTAACTGAGTCGCAAGGCATTTGTAAAAGCTGAAAAATTTGTTCTGGAGTCAGAGCTGGTGTTTTACAAGGGATTGTAGAATCAAGCAGGAATTGTCCAGAGAGGATAGAAAACGACCCTCCTCCTAACAGAAGACACCTTCCCTGTGAAGTGAGGGTGATGTGGGTTTTACTGCCAGGAGGTCTTCCATTGCTTTGCCTGTGCTGCCTTGGCTTAGGCCAGGGGTGATGATTCTTAGCAGCAGACTCCTGGCTGCCATGGTCTTTGGCTGCAGTGGAGTTCTGGTAGTAAACACCAGGGTGGGGAGATTAGGATTGCCCTGGGCTACCTTTGTTTTTTGCCAAAGAAGTGGCTATTCCCGTGTAGTTTACCTTCCTCCACACACCTTTCCTCCATTCTTTCAGATCCAGGGCTCCCTTGTCTCTAGCTCTGTACTGCTGCCTTGGGTCTCTTTATTCTCCATGTGCTTTATAAAAGCTTCCTTATTAATCTGACCTCCGACTACCTTTACCTGAGCATGCTGTTTTCTTTTGAGAGCCCAACTGCCCATTGGCTGCTCTGAAGATTGGATGGCATAGCACTGGCAATCATTTAGCACAGCAGCAACCTTCTCCCCTGGGCATGACTCCCCTCGCTCTTGCCTACTCACTCACTTGTCATCTAACCTGGGCTTGAGCCCTTGTCCTGTGAGGGAAGTCACAGTCTTGAGAGGTACTCATTCCACCTAGGGTGGATGGACAGGAATGGCAGATCTAGTTGTGCCTATCACATTTGATAGAAACAGTCTTTCAGATGGCTGAGTCGATTTTCAAGTCTTCACCCTTAGCTTATTATTGAAAATTCAGTAAGTGAATGGTGTTTTACAAGGGGTTGTAGAAGGCACATGGGAATCAGGGCAGGAATTGTCCGGGGAGACTGGAAGGTGACCCTTTAGAAGGAATTAAGGGAGAGGGGCATGGGGGAAGACATACTGGATGGGAATAGCCACTGATTTGGCAAGAGACAAAGGCAGCCCAAGGAAACCCCACAGGCAGAAACCAGGGTTTTTAACAATAACCAAAACACCTGTAGCAAAGTCTAAAAGCAGAAAATGCATCTTAAAGTAATGACAATTATATTGGCATAGGTCTACAGTTTTGAAAGTGGCTGTATGCATGTTATATTTAGCTTAAGAGTAATTTGCCCCCAGATAGGTTAGGTAATCTTATGGAATTCTGTCATTTGTGTGTGTGTGTGTGTATGCATGCCTTTAAGTTGATAGTATTAATGTCAGAAAACCTACCTTAAGTATTGTCTCAGTTCATTTAAAAGATCATCGGTGTCTTTTGAAGCGTGTTCTATTAAAGGGATGGCATTTTGGGGTCCACCTTCAACTCTCTCTGGTCTCGGTCATTCAAGACAAGAATACCTGCCATCCTCCTTGTATTCTGTACATCTGCTGCACCTCCCAGGCTGTGACTCATTAGCTTATATTTCTTTGGGATTGTCCCAACTTTTATTTATTTAGTTCCTACTTACTTACTTGAAATATGTTAGAAGAATTTTATCATATCCTTCTTTTTCTTCCCATTTTTTTTTTTTTTTTTTTTTTTGGTTTTTCGAGGTAGGTTCTCACTCTGGTCCAGGCTGACCTGGAATTAGCTATGTAGTCTCAGGGTGGCCTCGAACTCACGGCAATCCTCCTACCTTTGCCTCCCGAGTGCTGGGATTAAAGGCGTGTGCCACCACTCCCGGCTTTTTCTTCCCATTTCTTTCCCACTCCTTTTAGAATAAGTCTTTTTATACTTTGTCTGCTTAAATTTTAATTTTTAAAAAATATATTTTATTTATTTGATAGAGAGAAAGAGGCAGAGAGAGAGAGAAAATGGGCGTTCCAGGGCCTCCAGCCACTGCAAATGAACTCCAGATGCATGCACCCCTTGTGCATCTGGCTTATGTGGGTCCTAGAGAATTGAACTGGGATCCTTTGGCTTTGCAGGCAAACTCCTTAACCACTAAGCCATCTCTCCAGCCCTAAATTTTTATTTTTATTTATTTTTATTTATTTTTATTTTTTTATTATTATTTTTTTTTTTTATGGTTTTTTCGAGGTAGGGTTTCACTCTAGTCCAGGCTGACCTGGAATTAACTATGTAGTCTCAGGGTGGCCTCGAACTCTTGGCGATCCTACTACCTCTGCCTCCCGAGTGCTGGGATTAAAGGCGTGCGCCACCACGCCCGGCAAATTTTTATTTTTTAAAACATATTTATTTATTAGAGAGAGAGAGAGAGAGAGAGAGAGAGAGAGAGAGAGATTGAGAAAGGGGGGAGGAAGGATGAATGGGCACAATCAGGGCCTGTAGCCACTGCAAATGAACTCCAGACACATGCACCACTTAGCGCATCTGACTTTACATGGGTACTGGGGAATTGAATCTGGGTCCTTAGGCTTTGCAGACAAGTGTATTAACCTTGGAGCCATCTCTCCAGCCCCTAATTTTTTTAAATTAAAAAAACATTTTTATTTATTTATTTATGGAAAAAGAGAGAGAAAGAAAGAATGTGTGCATGCACGCACATTCCCGAGCCTCTTGCCACTGCAAATGAACTCCATATGCATGTGCCACTTTGTGCCTCTTGACTTTTTATGGGCACTGGGGAATCAAATCAGGGCCAGCAGGCTTTGCAAGCAAGCATCTTTAACCACAGAGCCTTCTTCCCCAGTCCTCTTTAAAAATTTTAATACACTTTAAGTTGAAATTTACATAGAATAAAATTCACAAGTCACTACTGTGCATGATGCTTATTTAAAAATATTTATTTATTTATTTATTTATTTATTTATTTATTTATTTATTTATTTCAGAAAGAAAGCAGGACAGAGAGGGAGGTGAGAGGGAGAGTGGGTGTGCCAGGGCCTCCTGCTATGGCAAATGAACTCCAGCTGCATGCACCACATTGTGCATTTGGCTTTATGTGGGTAGTGGGGAATTAAACCCCAGGCAGTCAAGTTTTGCAAGCAAGTGCCTTTAACCACTGCGCAATCTATCTAGCCCTGATTGTTGTTTTTAAGAGTGTACCTCTGTTACCACCATCTAGATCACTATTATTTGTGCTTCTGCCCCCAAAGTTCTGTCATGTCCTTTCTCAATCTTTTCCCTCTCCCTAGGTAGTTGATTGCCATAGATTAGCATCGCCCATATTTGAATTTTCATACAAATGCAATCATACACTACATGCTATTGTATATATGTCTTCCTTTGTGCAACAAGATTGTTGCACATGTCAGTACTTTGTACTTGCTATATAGTAACGTGTGATAATGAGCATACCATGATGTGTTGATCCAGTCTTCTGTTGATGGATATTTTAGTTATTTTATTTGGAGACTTTTGGGAATAAATGCTCTGGACATTGTTGTGTGTCTTTTATAAATACAAGTTCTCATTTTTCTATCTATCTATCTATCTATCTATCTATCTATCTATCTATCTATCTATCTATCTATCGTTATATATACATACATACGTGTAGGGGTGGAATTGCTGCCCTTTATTTAAACCAGTAGCTTTTCTTTCTTTTTTTTTTTTTTTTTTTGTTTTTACGAGGTAGGGTCTCACTCTGGTCCAGGCTGACCTGGAATTAACTATGTAGTCTCAGGGTGCCCTCAAACTCTTGGCGATCCTCCTACCTCTGCCTCCGGAGTGCTGGGATTAAAGGCGTGCGCCACCATGCCCAGCTAACCAGTAGCTTTTCTTTGTGCAGAGCTCTGGCCTCTGAAGGAGAGTTGTACACTTGTGCCTTGAGCCTCATGTGTGTCACATAGGCTGACTGAAGGAGTCACCCTGAATCTTGGTGTCTTCTTGGAGCTGCCCTGTGAGTCTGACTTGTAAGGAGACTTGAAGCACACAACTCTAGGTCTCAGGACTGATTTGATTGGTAGCTCAGGAACTATCAAAGATTAATTCTTACATGCAGGGTTTGGGGAGATGGCTC
Organism: Orientallactaga sibirica; assembly: GCA_036365145.1. Classification (NCBI taxonomy): domain Eukaryota; kingdom Metazoa; phylum Chordata; class Mammalia; order Rodentia; family Dipodidae; genus Orientallactaga; species Orientallactaga sibirica. The sequence continues at coordinate 6,782,599 of JAEOAD010000982.1, forward strand.
AGTGGGTAAGAGTGTGTGCTGCACAAACATGAAGGCCTGAGAGGGCCTGATTCAACCTGAGTTTGATTCCACAACACCAATGTAAACAACTAGGTGTGGCCATGTACTCCTATAATCTCAGTCCTGTGGGGAGACTGGAGAATCACTGAGGCTTGCTGGTCAGCAGCTCTAGGTTCAGTGAGAGACTTAGTCTTAAGGAAACACATGGTTCATGATAGAGGAGGACACCTGATGTTTTCCTCTTGCCTCTGTGGGTGCACATGAGGTGCACACACATGCATACACCATACACATAAACTACACATACACATGTAAAAAACAGGCAAGTAGGAGCTGGAGAGACGGCTCAGGAGGTAATGTACCTTCCTTACAAGCATAGGGACCTGGGTTCATTCCCCAGTACCCATGTAAATGCCAGGCATGCTGGCATGTACTGATGATAGCAGTGCTGGGAGGTAGAGAAAGGCAGATCTCTGGAAATTGCTGGCCAGCCATTCTAGTCTAATCAGTGAGCTACAGGCCAGTGAGCGGTTGTCTCAAAAAAAAAGTGAATGACATTCCTGAGTATGACACCTGAGTTTGTCCCCTCTGGCCTCCACATGCACATGTGTGTGTGCACATGCACACATGCATGCATACCTGCACTCATGTGTGCCCACACCCACACACAATGCACACAGATGAACATGTACACACACAGATGCATACCACACACACATACCACAAATGCAAAAAGAAGCCCACCAAAACATGCAAATAGAGAACATGTATCTAAGTTTTGTTGGTCTCATTTAATAAGGGAACTAGTGGAATAAATTGACTTTGACTTAACTGATTACAAAACCAGGTAAAAGGGAAATGTTCAAATGAGATAGTAAAGTTAGATTCAAAATTGGTTCATGTTTTAGTGGACAATAAAGTCTAACCTTTGGAATTATCTTTGTATCAGAAAAGAAAAAAAAAGGAATCAGTGTACCTTGCTATTTCTTCTATGAGTTATTTTTTCTTTTATAGTCTTGTAAAATGTACCAATGAAGTGTTAGATAAATTTATATTTCTGGAAAGGTAGAATACCTTCCTGGGGGGCTTCCTAGAAAATGCACTAGCATAATAGTAAAAGGTCTTACAATCATGATCATATTTTTATTTTTGCCCAATTTCCAGTCTTAGGATATTGTTTTTCCTGAATTGACCATGATAGACCATAATGTGGGGTATAATAATAGGAAAAACTGGGTGGAATCATCAAAATCATTTAATTAAAAAAAGATTCCTTTCTGAAACCTCAAATTGTCACATAAAATAAGCATGTCACCTATTATAGGCAGATGTGGGCTCTTTCTTTGGATTTAATTGCCAGTGTTTACCTTACCCTGAAATCCAGACAGCAGTGTGCCTTAGTCATATAGAAGATTGATAAACAGCCTTTTTCTGGGTTCTTCTGACATGGATTCATAGCTACACATTTCAAAAAATGGCCAGCCAAATAAATCTCAAAAAGAAAAAAAAATCACCACCATGGCATAGACTGAATGCATTTGTTTGTCTCCTCTTGGAGGGGACATATGATAAAATAGAGCAGGACCCAAGCCTGTGACATTTTGTAGCTCACAAAATGACATGAAGAAAGCAGGAAGCTGTGGTAAGGGTTAAAAGACTATGGTTGTTGATCTTTAAATTTATCTGATACTGTCTGTGAGGAAGTGAGCTGTTTTCATGGCTTGTTTCTGCATGTGTTGGTGGGAGTGTGTTTTACACATCACCCACCCCATTGTCGAAGGCTGAAGTGTGTTTACTTGTAGTTCACACTGTATGTATGCTGAATGTAACCATTTTCAGCTTGCTCTCCCATTACCTCAGCTTGCCCTTCCTGGGTGTTTTAGATCTCTTTGGCATATTCAGATCCTTCCTTTGTATTTGTATAAAGTGTTTGGTGAATATAGTTAATAAACGAGGCAAAAGGCCGGTTATTTCACATATTTGCACCACTTTGAGATAGTTAGGTTACTATTGTTGATTTATGAAAAAAAATCACAAATCTCCTTCAACAAGTAGTCATGAAGTAGAGATTTCCAGGTTGTTCTTTATTTAAAGATCATTTCATGTCTCTCTTTTGATAACATTTCTCTTAACACTTTCAACTCAAAACCCATTAATTTTGTGAATTATAGGAATTATTTTCAAGAGCCAAATCACTTTTCAAAAGGTAGCGAAATTTTTTACATTTTTGTTTATTTTTATTTATTTGAGAGCAACAGACAGAAAGAGAGAGAGAGAGAGAGAGAGAGAGAGAGAGAATGAGAGAATATGGGACCACCAGAGCCTCCAGCCACTGCAGACTCACTCCAAATGCATGTGCCACTTTGTGCATTTGGCTTACGTGGGTACTGGGGAATGAAGCCTCAAACCAGGGTCCTTAGGCTTCACAGGCAAGCGCTTAACCGCTAAGCCATCTCTCCAGCCCTTTTACATGTTTTATGATATACAGCACCTCCCCTTCCTTCCTTCCTTCCTTCCTTCCTTCCTTCCTTCCTTCCTTCCTTCCTTCCTTCCTTCCTTCCTTCCTTCCTTCCTTCCTTCCTCCCTCCCTCCCTCCCTCCCTCCCTCCCTCCCTCCCTCCTTCCTTCCTTCCTCTCTCCCTCCATCCCTGCCTCCTCCTTTTCTTTTTGGTTTTTCAAGGTAGGATTTCACTCTAGCCCAGGCTGACCTGGAATTCACTATGTAGTCTCAAGGTGACCTTGAATTTACTGTGATACTAAAACTTCTGCCTCCCAAGTGCTGGGATTAAAGGCGTGTGCCACCATGCCTTGCTGTCTTTTTTTTTTTTTTCCTAGTATTGGAATTGAAACCAGGGTCTTGCACATGGTAGATAAGCTGTCTATCATGAGCTATATTCCAGAACTTGGCAGAGTTGCTCACATTTAATGGTAAGATATTTGGGTGTGTGGGTACTGGCTGTACTCATAGAGTAAACATTTGCTGGTTGTGTGCTATGTGCTAGGCACCAGAGAATAGAAGCATAAAGGGGACACATTGACTGGAGTGTTACATTGTCACAAATATAAGATGATTGACAAAGGTGTTCTGATTTAAATGCTGCTTGGGAAGTTTGTGGGTAGATTCATCAGGCAACTGTGTGAGTGCACTAAATGAACCTACAGTTAGCATTTTGGGCCCTGATTGCTGGGTTACTTTATGGAATTAGAATGGCTGCATTCTATTCAAGGCTTACTGTTGGCTGGATATTGTGTGCATAATTTGAGTACAATGATCAATTTATATTGAGCATTTACTGCCTGCTAGGTAGGAAGGAAGCTAATTCCTTCATGTGCTTTATTTTATTAAATTGTTATACCATCCTGTGATGTTGGTACTGTTTTGATCCTAAAAAAATCTTGAGCTGGCTATGGTGGTGCATATCTTTAATCCCAGCACTCTAGAGGAAGAGGTAGGAGGATCACTGTGAGTTTGAGGCCACCCTGAGACTATGTAGTGAATTCCAAGTCAGCCTGGGCTGAGACCTTACCTTGAAAAATAAAAAGAAAATCTTTTCAGAACTGGAGACAGAATTTCATGAGCTATGGAGGAGCAAAGAGAGTCTTGGAGTCTGGGCAGGCTGGCTGTAGAACCTGAACTCAAGCAGGCTGCATTATCTTGAGTGTCTGAAGGGTCCTGACAGCCTAAAGTCCCACAGCACTATTGCCTGCTCTATTATACCTCCCCAAGTGTCTATCAGATGGAATCAAGCATATTAACTCTCTTCAGAAATAGGGTATTTCAACCCCAAAGGGCAAACTTTCTAGGTTTATGGGCTTGTGCGATTTTTCCTTCAAATTCTGAAATAAAGGCAATTAGGGAAAATATTGTTTTATGAATTTTTAAGCAGGCTTGTCATGTTACATACCCTTCAGTCTGAATGTGGTGATCTTTTCTGTTCATGGTAGACAATCTACATATGTAACAGTTGTATTGCTTTCTATTAATGGGACCCTTGAAAGCAACTGGTTCCAGCTCAAAGTATCTTTTAGACTTTAAACAATTTATTTTCAGAAAAAGTCCTAAAACAACGGGACCTGTTAGATACCACTTTGAGAAATGTTATTTACTCCAAGTGAGTTCTGGAGTAATTAACGACAAATGTGTGACTCGTAAGAGCCAATGTCACTTGGCCAATTCCTCGGGCTTTAACTGTTACAGTGAAGGAAGTGGGGGTTACATCTTGTGACTCAGGGAGAGTTGTAACCTCAGTGAAGTCTAGTCCCCTGACCAAGTTGATTGTGTTGATTATACATAATGGAATCTTATTTTCTTAATGATGAGATTGTAAAATCTTAGCTTAGAAAGAGACGTTGAGATCATGTGTTTCAACCTCCAACTTTCTGTCAGATCACAATCTAAAGCATCTAGGATGTTGTGGAGATCACTATTGGATACGAAAACTTTAAAACCATGGGACTCAGGCTGGAGAGATGGCTTAGCTTTTAAGGTATTTGCCTGCAAAGCCAAAGGATCCTGGTTCGATTCTCTAGGATCCACATAAGCCAGATGCACAAGGGGGCGCATGCATCTGGAGTTTGTTTGCAGTGGCTGGAGGCCCTGACATGCCCATTCTCTCTCTCTCTCTCTCTCTCTCTCTCTCTCTACCTTTTTCTCTCTCTCAAATAAATAAATAAATAAATAAAATATTTTTTAAAACCATGGGACTCCCACCAATGACTCTAGTCAGTGGGCTTCTGATGTTGCTGTGTTCTAGATGTGTGGTATTGTCAGAATTTTGGGGGTAGGTGAAAATTTGGGATAAGAATGTTAGAATATTTTTTAGAAGTTTACTTCTGGCATGGTGGTGCACATCTCTAATCTTAGCACTTAGGAAGTGGAGGCAGAAGGATCAGGTGTTCAAGGTCATCTTTGGCTACTAGTGAGTTCAAGGCTAGTTTGGGCTGGGCTACATGAGATTGTGTCTCAAAACACAAACAAATAAAATACAAACCAGGAAATTCAGATGATTCTGTTGCTTGATAAAGCTTGGGCATTCATTTTATACCATTGCACTGATAGGGCCACATCATCATTTGCACTTGATATCTTTTCCCAGCATGGATTAGTATGTGGTGACTTAGATTTGAAAATTTTAAAAATTGTTTATTTGTGTGCATGTGCCCATGTGTGCATGTGTGTGTGCACATGCATGTGTTTGGGCACACCAAGCATTCTCATTGCTGCAAACAAATTCCAGATGCTTGTGCCACTTTTTTTGTAGCTGGCTATACATGGGTGGTTGGGGAATTGAACCTGGGCCTGCAGTCTTTGCAAGTAAGTGCCCTTAACCACTGAGCATCTCAGTAACCCCTGAAAATATAATGTCATTTCTGTATGTATAAAGTAGCCATATGAGTGAATAGCATATCATGTATGACATTGTAAAAAATGTCTCCAATACATAAAACATAACAGTAATATATAAACAATTGTCATTTCAAAAGCCTAGAAGAATGAGTACAGTCTAAGAGAATCTCTGGACCCAATAATTCCTACCCATTGCCCCATGGTGTGAGGTAAACAGAATGTCTAGGAATGCTCTCCTGTGTGTCACACCCAGATCTCCTCAACCTATGAATATGACAAGCAATCATTCAAGTGACTGTGTTTTGTTGTATGGCATATCTGACCATGAAGAGGAGGTTTTCCAGCTGGGTCTGATTTATTACATGAACCCTTAAAAACCCCGAATGTTCTCTGCTTAGTGGTAGAAGAGAAAATCAGAGAAGTCAAAGTTTCACATGGACTTTCTGGTATGAAGACGGAAGCATTCCATAAGAAGTAATACAGTAACCTGGAGATCAGACCTGGGCTGGCAGTCAGGGAAGAAATGCATGCCTCACACCTTCAGCCACAAGGAACTGTATGCTGCCTAAAACCTGGGTCATCTTCGAAGTGGATCAGTCCTCAAACCTGCAGATAAAAGTCCTGGTTGGTTGACACCTTGAAATCTGCCTTGTGAGTTCCTGAGTGATTAGAGAACTCAGTCTACCAGGATTTCTGACCTTCAGAATCCTGAGAGAATAAATGGGTGTTGTCTTAAGCTATGTTACTTGCATGGCTTAGTATGCATATAGCAAATGGCTTGAGGTGTAGCTATCTTTGTCAATGGAGACAGCATGGAATCTAGATTTCTGTACTTCCTTCAGTGGCACCAGGAAACCCATGGCAGGTCTCCCCTCATGTGATGGTGACTCGGGGCCCCTTCTCAGCAGTATCATGCATTCACCTTCACCCTTTGCATTAGAGTGTGGGGAAGATCTTGGAGAGCAAGCAGCTGGAGAAGGGATTCTTTAAATCTACATAGGACCTCCTGGGAGAACTCCTGCCTGGTATACCTACACATGAATCTGACTAAAATGAACATATCTGAAGGTTTAAGGATAGAAGCTTAAGTGTGGAACTCTAAACAGGTGAACACAAATAAAACAGATCAGAACAACACTTTATGGACTCCTGTTTTTTTTTTTTTTTTCTTCTTCTCAAGGTAGTGTCTCACTCTAGCCCAGACTGACCTGGAATTCACTCTGTATGGCCTTGAATTCATGGTGATCCTCCTACCTCTGCTCCTGAGTGCTGGGAATAAAGGCGTGTGCCACCACTATACAGACTTTTGGTTTTGCGAGGTAGGGTCTCACTCTGGTCCAGGCTGACCTGGAATTAACTATGTAGTCTCAGGGTGGCCTCGAACTCTCGGTGATCCTCCTACCTCTGCCTCCCGAGTGCTGGGATTAAAGGCGTGCGCCACCACACCCGGCTCTGTACAGACTCTTTATACTAACCTGTCATGGAAATGTAGCCCATAAAAGTAGTACAGAACTGCTATATTCAATCTAGATAGGGTAAATGCCTGCTAAATTTTAAATAGGATCCAGAGTCATGTAACAAAATAGCTCAAAAGTCCAGGATAAAAAACTCGCTTTTATTTCCAAGAACCAAGAAAATCACAGCTTGAATAAGAAATGACAATCGACAGTGACAAGATTTAGGTCTTGGAATTATCTGAGAAAATTTTCATTTTCTTTTTTGGTATGTGGAACGTGTGCACATGCATATGGAGGCCAGAGAAAGATGTTGGACGTCCTCCTCTTGAGAATGATCTTAAAGCATTCATCATAAAAGTACTTCAGCAAGCAAGTACAAACATTATTTAAACAAATTGGAAAATGTCAACAAAATGGGAAACTATAGCACTGAAGAATAGCCAAATTTAAAGCTTACCAGATGACCTCAGTAATAGATTAGATATTACATAGGAAAAAAAATAAATGAATGTAAAATGGATCAATAAAAGTTACTCAATCTCAGTAATAGACAGAAAGCAGCCTCACACACCTGTGGGACAAAACATAAAGTATATTTGTGTTGTCAGATTCCAGAAGAATAAGGGAATAATTTAAATAAACAATGGCTGAAAAGTCCCCAAATTTGGCAAAAGACAAACTTTCAAAACCAAGAAGCTATCCCAAACCTAAACAGGATAAAGTTGAATCTTTGGCAAAACATATCCCAATCAAACTTGTGAAAATGAATGACAAAAAAGCAGCAAGGACTGGAGAGATGACTTAGCAGTTAATGTGCTTGCCTGCAAAGCCTGAGGACCCAGGTTCAATTCCCCAGTACTCATGTAAGCAAGATGCACAAAGTGGCCCATGCATCTGGAGATTGTTTGCAGTGGCTAGAGACCCTGGTGCGCCCATTCTCGTCTCTCTCTGTCTTCCTTCCTTCCCTCCCCTCCTCCCTCCCTCCCTCCCTCCCTCCCTCCCTCCCTCCCTCCCTCCCTTCCTTCCTTCCTTTCCTTCCTTCCTTCCTTCCTCCTCTCTCTCTCAAATAAATAAATAAATAAGTAAGTAAGTAAATAAATATTTTTTTTAAAAAAGCAAGCTCTATTCACAAAAGCAAGGAAATGGAATCAGCCTACATGTCCATCAGCAGATGAATGGCTAAGGAAAAGTGTACATATATACAATAGAATTATTCAGTTGTAAAGAAAAATGAAATTGTAAAATTTGAAAGGAAAAATACTGAGTGAGGTAAACCCAGGTTCAGCAAGAAAAATCCTGTATATTCTTTCTCATTTGGATCTTAGTTTCTAACTTTTACACATGTATATTTATGTGGGAGTGAGAGAGGGTATATGTCATGAAACCAGAAAGGGGATCATGTGAGGGGAAAAAGAGACTCAAAGGAAGTGTGTGGAGGAGAGGGAAACAGAACACATGTGATATGAAAATTGAAAACTGGGGGTGTAAGGGTACAAGTTGGGGGAGCAGGGAGAGGGAGGGAGGAGAAGAGGATTAATGAAAACAAAGTACGTATGTGAAAATGCTATGGGTTCTGACTGGGGGTGCATCTTAGTTGGCACAGGCTGTGGGTTCATTCCCCAGTACTATATAAACTTGGTGTGGAAGTGCATGCCTATAATCCCATTACTCTGGTAGTGATTAAGTAGATCATGGTCATTCTCAGCTACATAGTGAGTTTGAGGCTAGCAAGTTCAAAGCCAGCCTGGGCTATCTGAAACCCTATCTCAAAAACAAAACAAAACACCATAGCATCAAAAGTTAGTGTCCAATATTTTCAAATGCTAAAAGAAAAGAACAGTCAACTTCAAATTTTATAGCTGGTGAAAAAAATCCTTTGAAAATGAGAAGAGATGGGCATGGTGGCTCACATCTATAATCCTAGCACTTGAGAGGCTGAGTCAGAAGGATCATGTGAATTCAATACCAGTAAAAACAAAAAACAAAGGTAAAAAAATTTAAAAATTCTCAAATGACCAAAAACCAAGGAAATATATAAGAACCAGATCTATCTTTAAATAATTAGTAAAAACACTCTTCTTAGTACAAACGAAATGATAACAGGAGACTTGGAATTTCAAAAAAGAAACCATACATAGGTAAAAATAGGAATATGTATAGTAGGCTATCTTTTTAATCACCTTTCCCTTTAAAATTATTTTGTGTGCACATGCATGATCTGAGTGTGGATGTGCCTATTTGTGTGTGGGTGCAGGTACGCACATGCCATTGCACATGTGTGGAGGCAAGAGGGCAACCTTGGGTGTTGGTCATCAACTTTCACCTTGTTTGACACAAGATCTCTTGCTTACAGCTATGTTTGCCAGGCTAGCTGGCCCACAAGCTTCTGGATGATTCTTTTTATCTCTGCCTCTTATCTCACCATAGGTCTACTAGAAGCTTGTGCTACCAGTTCCTGGGCACTTGAACCCAGGTTGTCTCACTTGTGTAGTAAGTTCTTTACCCAGTGGGCCATCTCCCTCAGCCCTATCATTACCTGTTAAGAATCATTTTTAAGGGTTGGGGGAAAAGTTATTATCACCTAGTATGTTGTGGCTACTTGTGATACCCACCTGTATCCCAGCTACTTGGGAGGCTAAGGAAGGAGGATCATGAGTTTGAGCTCAATTTAGGTGACATAGTGAGAGTCATTTAAAAATGTATTTAAGAAGTGTGAAAGACACTAGGGATACAGCTGAAATAATGGTAGAACACTTGCCTACCATGCCCAAGGCCATGGGTTCAGGATCTTAAAAGGGAGATGGGGAAAAATATAGAAGAATCTAAATTGAAGGTGAAACTAAAAAGTAAGGTTTCTTAGGTGTGATGGCTCATTCCTGTAATTCCAGCAATTAGGAGGATTGCCAGAAAGAAAAAGTAGCCAGGAGTGGTGGCACACACCTTTAATCCCAGCACTCAGGAGGCTGAGGTAGGAGGATGGCTGTGAGTTTGAGGTCAGCCTGGACCTTGAAAATACAAAAAAAAAAAAAAAGATTTAGGTTTTTTTGTTTGTTTGTTTGTTTTTCGAGGTAGGGTCTCACTCTGGTCCAGGCTGACCTGGAATTCATTATGTAGTCTCAGGGTGGCCTTGAACTCACAGTGATCCTCCTACCTCTGCCACCCTAGTGCTGGGATTAAAGGTTTGTGCCACCATGCCCCCCTGCTGTTGTTTTGTTTTGTTTGAGACACGGTCTCACTTTATTACCCATGCTGGCCTTAAACTCATGGCAATCCTCCTGCCTCAGCCATTTGCATTCTGGGATTATAAATTTGTGCCACTATGCCTGTCTGCTGAAGTAACGTTTCTGCAATTCAATTTAAATAGAAATTATTGAGTCCAGTATTCTGCAGTAAGTCACATATGTGTATTATAAAGCTAAAATACAATTAAAAAGCTATACCAGTTTGGGGAAGTAGCTCAATGGTAGGGTGCTTGTGTCACATATATTAAGACTACAAGTTCAGTACCTCTAAAAATAAGCTTGTATGCATCTGGAGTTCATTTGCAGTGGCTGGAGGTCCTGGCGTGCCTATTCTCTTTATCTGCCTCTTTCTCTCTCTCTGTCTGTTGCTCATAAATAAATAAATACATAAATAAATAATTTTTTAAAAGGTGTACAAAGAAATATTAAAAACTGTAGATAAATCAAAATAATTCTAAAAATGTGTAAATAACCCACAGCAAAATAAGAAAAAATAAAGATTATCGGAGTTAATAAACAGAAATCCATACAATGGCCAGCTTAATCTTCCACATATGAATTACTTTAAATATTAAGAGACAGAGAACAGATTACAAAAAACTTCAGCTGGGGCTGGGGAGATGGTGTAGTGGGTAAGAGTATTTGCTATACAAACCTGAGGACTTGAATCTGATCCTCAGCATCTATGTAAAAAGCCAGACATGGCCATGCATGCCTGTAACTCCAGTCCTGAGGGGGCCAGAGACAGGAAGATCAGTGGGGCTCATTGGTCAGCCAGTCTAACTGAAAAACCGCAGCTCTGGTTTCACTCCCATCTCAAGTTAAAAATGAGGAAGAGCCATAGAGGAGGACACTCAACATTCAACTCTGGCCTCTGCACGTATGTGCGTAGGGTATGTGATCTGCAAATCTGCACACAAACATGCATACACTCCACACATACCACCCCATGCATACCAACACACAACTCTCTCTCTCTAGCTCTCTCTCTCTTTCCTCTTGCTCTCTAACCAAAGAGTCAACTATTTGTTTTTCCATAAGAAACTCACTTTGAAATATTTAGATAGGGTCAATGAAGGTAAAAATGTGGAAAAAGATATGCCATGCATAATTGAAAAAAAATTCAGGAGTAGCTATCTATAACATTAGGAAAAGTAGAGCGAAGAGCAAAGAAAGTTACCACTGATAAAGAAGGGCATTACCACACACACAATGATGAAAGCTTTATTCCACCAAGAAGAGCAGTCCCAAATGTGTATGCATCAAACAACAGAGCTTCAAAATAAAGCTGGTCCTTGCTTTGTGATGGCTTAACTTGGGACATTTTTGTAGTAGTACCAAAGAGATAGCGATTCGATTGAAATCATACTTCAAATTTTGATCTTTTTTCTGGACTAGTGACATGGGGTAGTATAGTTTGTTATGAAGTTGGCCTGTGGTAGTGAGCCACACCTCCTAGTCCACTACATGATCATGAAGGGTACACAATCGATACTATATGGTTCAGTGTGTTTGTGTGCGTGCAGGTGCGTGTGCACTTAACATGGAGACCAGAGAACAATGTTGGTTTTGTTCCTTAGCACCATTCACCTTTTTGAGACAGGGTCTCTCACTGTCCTGGAGCTTTCTTAATTACACTGGACTGGTGGGCCAGTGTATACCAGCATGGCTGTTTATTTTTTTTTTTTTAAACCTGAGTTCTGCTGATAGAATTCAGATCCTCATGTTTGCATGGTAGTCACTTTACTGACTGAGCTACCTCTACTAAATGTATTTTTTTTTTTACTCAGAATTTCAATAGGTGATATGTTTATTAGGAAATAATTCAAGGAGAAAATCAAATAGAGTTAAGTGAAAGATAGATTAATTTACAGTTGAAGTTGGGAACTTTAACATCCCTTTCTCAGCATATGGCTGAACTACTAAATGGAGAACCAGTGAAGATAAAGAACTACATAGCATGATCAACCAAAAGGTACCAATTGGCATTTACAGAGCACTTCATGTAGAAAGGAATGGAACACATTTTTATTTTTATTTATTTGAGAGAGACAGAAAGAGGTAGGGGAGTGGGGAGGGAGGATATGGGCATGCCAGGACCTCCTGGCACCACTTTGTGCATCTGGCTTTACCTGGGCTTATGTGGGCATTGGGGAATTGAACCTGGGTTGCCAGCTTTGCAAGCAAGTGCCTTTAACCTTGAGCTATCTCTCCAGACCAGAACACATTCTTTTTTAGAATCCTTGAAACGTGAAAGTTAGACCATATCCTTGGTTATAAAACTAACCTGTGTGTACTTAAAGGACCTAAAGTCATACAGAATATGTTCTCTGACCACAATATAATCAAATTGAAAGTCAGTTAACAGGGCTGGAGAGATGGCTTAGCGGTTAAGCGCTTGCCTGTGAAGCCTAAGGACCCCGGTTCAAGGCTCCATTCTCCAGGACCCACGTAAGCCAGATGGACAAGGGGGCACATGCATCTGGAGTTCGTTTGCAGTGGCTGGAGGCCCTGGCACGCCTATTCTCTTTCTCTGTCTACCTGCCTATTTCTGTATCTCTCTCTCTCAAATAAATAAATAAATAAATAAAATATTAAAAAAAAAGAAAGTCAGTTAACAAAAAGACAACAGGCAAATCTCCAAACAATTAGAAATCAAGTAACACACTTCTAGGTAATTTATGCCCAACGCTCAGATGGCTGCTATTCTTACTTAGGACCCATGATCTTCATATAGGACAGGGATGTTCAACACTTTGACGTTGTGCTATGTGGGCCACAGGTTGGCCATACCTAACAGAGCAAGTTTCATAGTGTTTTATTTATATTAATCAGCCAACAAATATTAGCTACTAATACAAAAATCCACTCTGAGATACTAGAAAAATTCTTGATATTTTTCAGTTGGCTCCTCTTGGATGCAGATGCTAAAATGAATTTAGGAGTACATGAAGTTTATGTGGACTGTTGTGGAGTGTATCCTTGAAAGATGAGAGGACCAAGGAGTGAGTTAGACCCTCAGACTACAATGCCCATCAATCCCAGATGGCCTACCATGGAGCTGCTAAGCAAAGATTGACTTGTAGAAAAAAGCAGATGTTGGCCAATGGGTACAAAAGAAATTTTGGTTACCTACTGTATGATATGGTGACTCTAATGAATGTATTGTATTGTACTTGAAATTTGCTTAGTGGGTAGATGTTAGGGGTTTTCATCACAAAAAGGTACTGTAGGAGGTGGTGGATATATTAATTATCTTTATGTGATAAACATTTCATAATGCATCCACATATCAAATCATTACATTGTATATCCTAATAAATAAATTATTTATCTGTCATTCACACTTGAAAAAAAAAACTGGAAAAAGAATGGGCAGAAATGGCCAGCCCTAGACAACCCCCTTCCAATATCAGTAACCAGTGGGAAGCGAGAGCAGGGTCACTGCCAGAAAGGATGCTGAGGCCAATGATAAAGATGCGAATTGTCCTTGTAGGACGTGTGAGTAGTATGGCTGTAGGGCTGCCCAGAAGACACTTGGTTTCACACATCGCAAGGGAATGTGAAATAACAGATGCACCCGCAGGCCTAGGAGAAAAGTTCGTCATCTTTGTACCACAGAAGATGAGATGAGGAAATCTCAGGGAAGTTTAGGAAGAGTGAAACTAAAGTTACGAATGTCTCTCCAGTGAATAGTAACAACATGGACTAAATACAAAGCCATACACACACTTTTTAGTTTACATGTCTGTGTGTATATACATGTCTGTATGTAAGTGTGTGTCTGCGCGTGCATGCGTGTAAACTAGAGAACCATCCCAAGTGTTGTCTTTAGAAATGCTGTCTACTTCTTTTTGATTGCGGCTAGGTTTTTCATTGGCATGGAGCTCACCAGTTAAGCTGACTGGACTAGCTGGCCAGAAAGCTCCAGGGATCCTCTTACATTTATCTCCCCAGTGCTATAATTACAGGCATGTGTTGCCATGGTGGGCATTAAATTTTTAAAAAATATTTATTTACCTGTAAGCAGAGAGAGAAGAGAGAGACAGACATAGAGAATAGGCACACTAGGGCTTCTAGCCATTGCAAGCAAACTCCAGAAGCATGTGCCACTTTGTGCATCTGGCTTATGTGGGTACTGGGAAATTGAACTTGGGTCCTTAGGCTTTGCAGGCAAGCACCTTAACCATTAAGCCATCCCACTAGCCTCATGTTAAGCTTTTTTTTTTTAAGGTAGGTTCTCACTCTAGCCCAGGCTGACCTGGAATTCACTCTGCATTCTCAGGGTGTCCTTGAACTCACGGTGATCCTCCTACCTCTGCCTCCTGAGTGCTGGGATTAAAGATGTGTGCCACCACGCCCAGCATTTTAAATAAGTCTGGAGATCAAACTCGGGTCCTCATGCTTGTGAGACAAGCACTTTGTCCATTGAACTGTCTTCCTGGCTCCTGTATACTCTTTAATTGTGGAAGATGAATGAAGTCAGTCCCCTCCTTTTTTTTTGGGCTGAGCTTCCTATTTTTTGTGTGTCACAAAGGAATGGATGTTTCTTTTTTGAGGTAGGATCTCACTGCAGCCCAGGCTGACCTTGGTTTCATAGTGATCCTTTTACTTCAGCCTCCTGAGTGTTGGGACTACAGGTGTGAGCCACCACACCTGACTCTGAATGCTTCTTTTATTTTTTTTTCCCCTGAGGTAGAGTCTCACTCTAGCTCAAGCTGACCTGGAATTCACTATGTAGTCTCAGGGTGGCCTCCAACTCACAGCTGTCCTCTTACCTCTGCCTCCTGAGTACTGGGATTACAGGCATGTGCTACCATGCCCAGCTCTGAATGCTTCTTTTTAAAAAATTGTTTCTTTATTTTAGAAAGAGGCAGATAGAAAGAGTATGGGCATGTCAGGGCCTCCTGCCACTGCAAACAACTCCAGACACATGTACCATTTTTGTACTGGAGAATCGAACCCAGGCTGTCAGGCTTTGTAAGCAAGTGCCTTTAACCATTGAGCCATATCTCTAGTGCTTCTTTTATTGTCTCATTTCCCCTGGGACCAGTAGGTTTTCTTAAGACCAAAGAGTGATAATATGTCTAGGAGTCTGAGTGCAAAAACCAAATGGGCTTGTCTGAGTTAGTAAGCAGGGAAGTTGTTCAAGCCAGACCACATCCTGCCCTGGGGGTCTGAAGGCAGGTGGTCCCAGATGGAGACCTGGAGCCTAGGCAACTCTGTGAACCCTGCTCTCCTCAGAATTCCAAGACCAAGTATGTGGGGATGCTCTCATAACTATGTCTTGTTGACCCCAAACTTTTTTAGGGCAGGCTGTCGACTCACTGGTCACTAATAAAGGCTGTGAAGTTGGTGTAATTCCAACTGTGGCTATCCTGTGAATCAGCTGCACCACTGGTGGTCCTGCCACAGCTCTCAGGGGAAGTACTTTCTTGGCTGCAAAACAAGTCCATGGTCAAGATCATAGAGGGCGAGTGCAAGTTGCTAGTAGTATCAGCCTGGTAAACCAAAAGGGGAATTGGTTTTACATATTATGGAAAAAATAAAATTCCACTTAAATATTTACTAGCTGTACATTTTAGTTATGATGGTATTAAAATATAGTTGGGAGTGGTGAAGTGTTAAAATGTGAATACGTTCTTAGTACGGCTGTGCATGTTTGGATGGTATTTCATTGTCTGCAATGTCATGAGTTTACTTTTTGACCAGAGAAAATTCATACTATTGAAGTGAAATACAAAATCAACCCAGTTAGATTATGGGCAAAAGATACCTTATAGCTGCTTAAAATCATAAACATTATCAAGTGATAGCTGCTAGGCTTTTAGTTGTGCTGTAGTATTAGGACTTCCATGGGCACACCAGTAAAGGAATCAGGTTTATTGCTGTCACTCTGTAATTGCTCTGAAATAGGCTGGCTCATATTCACAATTCAATCTTTCACTGTTTCTCGCAGCTGCCAAACTGCCAAGTGTGTGCACATTTTTTTCTTACCAATATTTTGTGTCATTGTTAAATTATTTTTGGCAGAGATGGAACCCCAGGCCTGGCACATACTAGGTAAGTGCTAAATTACTTAGCTACACCTCCAACCCCTCTCCTCCCATCTTGAAATTGAAGTAGTTGACAACTTGCCTGTAAGAAGAAGCATATTTGCCATATGAAAAGAGTTTCAGCTACTCAGTGTTAAACGGGAGATTATGACATTAGGCTCTTGCAGTACATGTGAACTCAGACAAATTTGAATGTGGAACACATCAGGTGGTTGTGTTTTCCAATGTTGACGAATCATTTTCTATGCTTATTGATATTTCTTCCAAGGACTGCTCTGTTATTTGGTTCAAAATCTCACATGATAGCCATTCTCTTTGGTGCATATAATCTAGACAATTATAGTATGAGCTTCTGCTGTCAGCGGTGGTTACAATCCATGTATCTCACTCCGTTTTTAGCCTCTGATGGTTTTTATTCAATTTAACTCATCCTTTTATTTTAAAACTTGAATTTGAATGGGTTCCATTAACAGACATTTTAAGGTGACAGTCAAGTCTAGGGTGCTGCCAACTTTAAGCTGAAAATGACCCCCAACCCTCAAGCTACATAGGAAATCTAATTTCAGCCCTGTTGCAATGCAGAGATAGAGTTGATTTGTAAACAGCCCTTGTGGCAACCTATCACAGTTGACAAGCCATGTTCTTCTTGGGCAGAGTAAAGTCTGTTATTTTGCTGTCTAAATGGTGTCCTTGATTGCATGTCCACCTGGGGTGCATCTGACAGAGCCACACAGGATAATTAAAGCCACAGATTCATCACTGAAAGATTCCTCCCATTTTAGTTTCTTTACAGAAAAACTTAGGCCTGTGTGCACTCATGCTGTTGAAAACCAAATGAGGATTTGCTTCACTAACAATGTTATTCTTCTAAAATATTTTATTTTTACTTATTTATTTGCGAGAGAGTGTGGGAGAGAAAGAAGCAGATACGTGGCTTCCAGCTACTGCAAGCACACCCCAGACACAAGTGCCACTGTGTGCATCTGGCTCTATGTGGGTACTGGGGAATTGAACCTGGGTCCGTAGGCTTCACAGGCAAGTGCCCTAACCACTAAGCCATCTCTCCAGCCCAATTTTGTTCTTTTTTTCCCTTTTACTTGCAATGCACATGTGAATATGAAAGCATAAAATAATTAAAAGTCCCTTTCCTTATAATGAAATTTACCATAGAGCTATTCTTTTTTTTTTTTCGAGGTAGGGTCTCACTCTGGTCCAGGCTGACCTGGAATTAACTATGTAGTCTCAGGGTGGCCTCGAACTCACGGCAATCCTCCTACCTCTGCCTCCCAAGTGCTGGGATTAAAGGCATGCACCACCACGCCCGGCTAGGTATTCTTTTTTTATTAAAATGAATCTCTCTCTGTGGGTGTGCACATGCACACATGCAGGTATACATTTGCCATGGCAAATATGTGGAGGTCAGAGGATAGACTTGGATGTTGGTCCTTGACTTCTACCTTGTTTGAGGAGGGGTCTCTTGTTTGCTGGTGTGTATACCAGACTAGCTGGCTGGTGAGCTTCTGGGGATTCTTCTGTCTCCACCTCCCATCTCACCACAGGAGGGCTGGAATTACTGATACTTGCCACTGCCTATAGCTTCATGTGGGTTCTGGTGATCCAAACTAAAATCACCAGGCTTGTGCATCTCCCCAGTCCCACAGGGCCATTCTTGGCTGGTGGCATGCAGTGAAAGTTTCTGGGCTGCATTGTAACTGAGGTTTCGCTCAGCCCTGTAACCTCTCCCCTGTGTATCCTGATGGCAGGGATTGGTAGGTGATTCATATTGTCCCATCATTTTCTAGAGTGCCTAGAATGGCCACCTACACCTTAATTTTATAATGTTACATGTTATTGAACTGTTAAAATATAGACAAGTATGAGAATATGACTCACATGTAACCTCTCATTACTTGGTCTTATCAAATGTTACCATGTTGACAAAATAAATAAGTACACTTATGGTTTCAGCTCCAAGATGTAGAGAGCTGCAAGCGTGTTCCTCCCACACTTCTACGAAAAAAGTCTAGTCAGACTGAAAATTAACAAAGAACCAAGTTCACAGAACAAATGGCCGTTTCAAAATCTGCAGAGAGCTAGGTGCTTTCTGAGATATAGGACAGAGCATGAACATTTGTTTGCAGTGGCCAAAGCCATCAGATACCCTAGAAGTAGGTAGGAAGAATAAGGTAGAAAATGTGACAAGTTTTTGGAGGCTATGTAGGCTGGTGGAGTGGGAAGCTCCTGGGGCAGCAGCTGTGGGCTTTCCTCCAGGAGCCCTGCATGGCTGTCATAGGCAAGACTGGGGAAGACCAGGGAAAGCTCATTGTGCTGGCCCATGAACCAATGAGAAATCTGTTTAGACCCTGCTTCCTTAAAAAGCAGAAGACTTGGGAGGAAGGTTGGCTTAGCGGTTAAGGCTCATGCCTGCTAAGCTTAAGGATCCTGGTTTGATTCTTCAGGTCCCATGTAAGCCAGATGCACATGGTGGTGCATGCATCTGGAGTTCGTTTGCAATAGCTAGGGGCCATGGCATGCCCATTCTCACTCTGTCTCTAATAAGTAAATATATAAAAATAAAATCTTAGCCGGGGCGTGGTGGCGCATGCCTTTAATCCCAGCACTTGGGAGGCAGAGGTAGGAGGATCCCCGTGAGTTCGAGGCCACCCTGAGACTACATAGTTAATTCCAGGTCAGCCTGGGCCAGAGTGAGACCCTACCTCGAAAAATCAAAAAAAAAATCTTTTTTTAAATTATTATTTGTATTGACAACTTTTATACTTACATACAAAAAAACCCACCTGATATTTCCCTCCCCTCCCCCATTCCACTTTAGAACTCAAGTCTCCATCATATCCCCTCCCTCTCTCCATTAGTCTCTCTTTTAATTTGATGTCATCATCTTTTTCTTCTATTTTGAGGGTCTTGTGGAGGTATTGCTAGGCACTGCAAGGTCATGGATATCGAGGCCAATTTCTGTCTGGGCAGTTGCATTGTAAGAAGTCATACCCTTCCTTTGGCTCTTCTATTCTATCCGCCCCCTCTTCCGCAACGGTCCCTGAGCCTTGGAGGGTGTGACAGAGGTGTTTCAGTGCTGGGCACTCCTCCATCCCTTCTTCTCAGCACTATGTTGCCTTTTGGGTCATCCCAGTGGTCATCGCCATCTGAAAAGAGAAGCTTCTCTAACCAGAAGTGAGAGTAGCGTTAATATGTGAATATGAACATTAAGTGTGGTGCTTTCAGGGCAGCTTGGTGGGAATAATATATACATTTAGTCAGACAAGAGCAGGCTTATGCCCCTAAGGCTCATGACCTCACCTACCATAGACTTTTACTTAGGTTTTTCAGTTCCAGATATGTATTCCCTCCCGTAGAGAGGGCCTTCAGTGCAATTATGGAGCAGTTGGTTACCCCAAGAATAGACATGCCACTATTGCACCCGTTCAGTCATTGGGCCTGTCTGGCCAAGCTTGAATATTCAGCGTCCACTGTTTTCACAGTTGATGACTTCTGTCTCCCATACGCTGCGTAAAAAAAAGCAGAAGACTTATTCTGTAGAGGAAGGATCTGGTATGAGGGCTCTGGTGAAATGCCACTGCAGCCACCGGGTGAAGGCAACTCACCCAGTCCCCACCCCTTCCTCCCTCTTCACATCTCACCTAACAGAGTTTTAGTCTGCAGGGAGAGGAGCCTCACGCTGGAGGTAGACTGAGCACTGATGAGAACTGTGCAGCTGCAGGGTGGGATGGGGTGTGCCACCCTCTTCCCCCCTCCCCCCAAAAGCATGTCATTGAGACTCCAGGAACAAGAGCCCTGAAGGGTTAGCCTAGGAGAACTGCAAAGTACAGGCTTGCTCTGGCAACCAGCAAAAGGGGAAGCCCCAAAGCCAAGAGAGGGGGCAACAAAAGATAACTAGAGAGCTGGGGAGATGGCTTAGCAGTTAAGGCATTTGCCTGCAAAGCCAAAGGATCCTGGTTCGCTTCCCCAGGACCCACATAAGCCACATGCACAAAGGGGCACATGCATCTGGAATTCATTTGCAGTGGCTGGAGGCCCTGGCGTGCCCATTCTCTCTCTCTCTCTCTCCCTCTTTCTCTCTCAAATGAATAAATAAATAAATAAATAAATAAATTTATAATATATATATATATATATATATATATATATATATATATATATATTTTTTTTTTTAAAAACATCACTAGGTCACTAGAGGAATTTGAAGCCCCATGTGCATGAGAACAACAAACCTCAATTCACTCGTTTCTTTTGAGAGTACTACAAATCCCCTTACCAAAGGCACATTCACCTCAATATCTGCTACCTTGGAGAAAATGTCCAGCTTTCAACACAAAACTCAAAGCATGCCAAAGGGCAAGGAAAATAATTCTGAAGGGTCAAAGCAATTATTAGGACCAGATGCAGGTATGATAGAGCTATTGGAGCTATCAAACTAGAAACACGTATATTAAGGTAGCTGTGTCTACTGAGCGCCCTTCAGATGCCAGGTGCTGTTTGGGTTGCCATTTTAAGAATGGGTATTGCAGGGTCTGAGCTCTTAGAGAGCCCAAGACTAGGAGGATAGACTTGGATGTTGGTCCTTGCCTTCTACCTTGTTTGAGGAGGGGTCTCTTGTTTGCTGGTGTGTATACCAGACTAGCTGGCTGGTGAGCTTCTGGGGATTCTTCTGTCTCCACCTCCCATCTCACCACAGGAGGGCTGGAATTACTGATACTTGCCACTGCCTATAGCTTCATGTGGGTTCTGGTGATCCAAACTAAAATCACCAGGCTTGTGCATCTCCCCAGTCCCACAGGGCCATTCTTGGCTGGTGGCATGCAGTGAAAGTTTCTGGGCTGCATTGTAACTGAGGTTTCGCTCAGCCCTGTAACCTCTCCCCTGTGTATCCTGATGGCAGGGATTGGTAGGTGATTCATATTGTCCCATCATTTTCTAGAGTGCCTAGAATGGCCACCTACACCTTAATTTTATAATGTTACATGTTATTGAACTATTAAAATATAGACAAGTATGAGAATATGACTCACATGTAACCTCTCATTACTTGGTCTTATCAAATGTTACCATGTTGACAAAATAAATAAGTACACTTATGGTTTCAGCTCCAAGATGTAGAGAGCTGCAAGCGTGTTCCTCCCACACTTCAACGAAAAAAGTCCAGTCAGACTGAAAATTAACAAAGAACCAAGTTCACAGAACAAATGGCCGTTTCAAAATCTGCAGAGAGCTAGGTGCTTTCTGAGACATAGGACAGAGCATGAACATTTGTTTGCAGTGGCCAAAGCCATCAGATACCCTAGAAGTAGGTAGGAAGAATAAGGTAGAAAATGTGACAAGTTTTTGGAGGCTATGTAGGCTGGTGGAGAGTGGGAAGCTCCTGGGGGCAGCAGCTGTGGGCTTTCCTCCAGGAGCCCTGCATGGCTGTCATAGGCAAGACTGGGGAAGACCAGGGAAAGCTCATTGTGCTGGCCCATGAACCAATGAGAAATCTGTTTAGACCCTGCTTCCTTAAAAAGCAGAAGACTTGGGAGGAAGGTTGGCTTAGCGGTTAAGGCTCATGCCTGCTAAGCTTAAGGATCCTGGTTTGATTCTTCAGGTCCCATGTAAGCCAGATGCACATGGTGGCGCATGCATCTGGAGTTCGTTTGCAATAGCTAGGGGCCATGGCATGCCCATTCTCACTCTGTCTCTAATAAGTAAATATATAAAAATAAAATCTTAGCCGGGGCGTGGTGGCGCATGCCTTTAATCCCAGCACTTGCGAGGCAGAGGTAGGAGGATCCCCGTGAGTTCGAGGCCACCCTGAGACTACATAGTTAATTCCAGGTCAGCCTGGGCCAGAGTGAGACCCTACCTCGAAAAATCAAAAAAAAAAATCTTTTTTAAAATTATTATTTGTATTGACAACTTTTATACTTACATACAAAAAAACCCACCTGATATTTCCCTCCCCTCCCCCATTCCACTTTAGAACTCAAGTCTCCATCATATCCCCTCCCTCTCTCCATTAGTCTCTCTTTTAATTTGATATCATCATCTTTTTCTTCTATTTTGAGGGTCTTGTGGAGGTATTGCTAGGCACTGCAAGGTCATGGATATCGAGGCCAATTTCTGTCTGGGCAGTTGCATTGTAAGAGGTCATACCCTTCCTTTGGCTCTTCTATTCTATCCGCCCCCTCTTCCGCAACGGTCCCTGAGCCTTGGAGGGTGTGACAGCGGTGTTTCAGTGCTGGGCACTCCTCCATCCCTTCTTCTCAGCACTATGTTGCCTTTTGGGTCATCCCAGTGGTCATCGCCATCTGAAAAGAGAAGCTTCTCTAACCAGAAGTGAGAGTAGCGTTAATATGTGAATATGAACATTAAGTGTGGTGCTTTCAGGGCAGCTTGGTGGGAATAATATATACATTTAGTCAGACAAGAGCAGGCTTATGCCCCTAAGGCTCATGACCTCACCTACCATAGACTTTTACTTAGGTTTTTCAGTTCCAGATATGTATTCCCTCCCGTAGAGAGGGCCTTCAGTGCAATTATGGAGCAGTTGGTTACCCCAAGAGTAGACATGCCACTATTGCACCCGTTCAGTCATTGGGCCTGTCTGGCCAAGCTTGAATATTCAGCGTCCACTGTTTTCACTGTTGATGACTTCTGTCTCCCATACGCTGCGTAAAAAAAAGCAGAAGACTTATTCTGTAGAGGAAGGATCTGGTATGAGGGCTCTGGTGAAATGCCACTGCAGCCACCGGGTGAAGGCAACTCACCCAGTCCCCACCCCTTCCTCCCTCTTCACATCTCACCTAACAGAGTTTTAGTCTGCAGGGAGAGGAGCCTCACGCTGGAGGTAGACTGAGCACTGATGAGAACTGTGCAGGTGCAGGGTGGGATGGGGTGTGCCGCCCTCTTCCCCCCTCCCCCCAAAAGCATGTCATTGAGACTCCAGGAACAAGAGCCCTGAAGGGTTAGCCTAGGAGAACTGCAAAGTACAGGCTTGCTCTGGCAACCAGCAAAAGGGGAAGCCCCAAAGCCAAGAGAGGGGGCAACAAAAGATAACTAGAGAGCTGGGGAGATGGCTTAGCAGTTAAGGCATTTGCCTGCAAAGCCAAAGGATCCTGGTTCGCTTCCCCAGGACCCACATAAGCCACATGCACAAAGGGGCACATGCATCTGGAATTCATTTGCAGTGGCTGGAGGCCCTGGCGTGCCCATTCTCTCTCTCTCTCTCTCTCTCTCTCTCTCTCTCTCAAATGAATAAATAAATAAATAAATAAATAAATTTATATTATATATATATATATATATTTTTTTTTTAAAAAACATCACTAGGTCACTAGAGGAATTTGAAGCCCCATGTGCATGAGAACAACAAACCTCAATTCAGTCGTTTCTTTTGAGAGTACTACAAATCCCCTTACCAAAGGCACATTCACCTCAATATCTGCTACCTTGGAGAAAATGTCCAGCTTTCAACACAAAACTCAAAGCATGCCAAAGGGCAAGGAAAATAATTCTGAAGGGTCAAAGCAATTATTAGGACCAGATGCAGGTATGATAGAGCTATTGGAGCTATCAAACTAGAAACACGTATATTAAGGTAGCTGTGTCTACTGAGCGCCCTTCAGATGCCAGGTGCTGTTTGGGTTGCCATTTTAAGAATGGGTATTGCAGGGTCTGAGCTCTTAGAGAGCCCAAGACTAGCAGAGGACAGAGATGAATGAAAAGACAGATCTAGTGGAGCATGTTACCAATACAGTAGGGAAAGGCATGGAATGGCTGCTGGGGTCTGGGCTACTTCTACTGGCGTTCACTGGGAGACCTTTCAGGGGAGGTGATGTTAGAGCTTACATGTGAATGATGAAGGGGGTCCTACCATTTGTTGTTCAGAACCATCCAAGGATCAGCAAGGGCAAATGTCGTGAGGCATGAACACAGTTGGATTACCCAGTATAATATGAATGCTGTGGAGGGTACAAATGCTGTGATGCATTGGTGGCAAGAGCAACCTTACAGCTGTGTCACTGTCCTGGTTAATCTAAGGAGGAAGTAGCTTACATAAAATTTGCTTGCCTGCCTGCTTTCTTGCTTGCCTGCCTCCTTCCTTCCTTCCTTCCTTCCTTCCTTCCTTCCTTCCTTCCTTCCTTCCTTCCTTCCTTCCTTCTTTTTCTTTTTTTTTTGGTTTTGCAAGGTAGGGTCTCACTCTGGTCCAGGCTGACCTGGAATTAACTATGTAGTCTCAGGGTGGCCTCGAACTCTCGGTGATCCTCCTACCTCTGCCTCCCAAGTGCTGGGATTAAAGGTGTGCACCACCACGCCTGGCAGATAAAGCTTTCTTTAAACACATAGAATTACTCCCCCATTGTGGAAGGGGCAAGTAAAATCTGTTATGCTTTCTTTATAATCACATCAGAACTTGGCACAGTAAAAAGGAATGCAAACTTGCAATTGTGAGTAGAAATTTCATTTATCCAGAAAAATTGTATTGTCTCTTAATTGTAAAGAGTGCACATTGGGGGCTGGGGAGATGGCTCAGTGGGTAAATTGCTTGCTATGCAAGCATGAGGACATGATTTCAGATCCCCAGAACTCACATAAAGCCAGACACAGCAGCATAAGTCTGTAATTCTAGCACTCTTACAACAAGAAGGGAGCCA
Source organism: Orientallactaga sibirica (assembly GCA_036365145.1). Classification (NCBI taxonomy): domain Eukaryota; kingdom Metazoa; phylum Chordata; class Mammalia; order Rodentia; family Dipodidae; genus Orientallactaga; species Orientallactaga sibirica. The sequence goes on from JAEOAD010000982.1 coordinate 6,807,363, forward strand.
GAGATAAAAGAGTCCCTAGAAGTCCCTGGGTCAGCTAGCTTGGCATACATAGCTACAAACAACCAGCGACCCTACTTTAAAGTAGAAGTCAGGGACCAACACCTGAGGTAATCGTCTGACCTCCACACAAATGTCATGTGTGCATGCCTGCACTCATACATGTGAACTCACACCCCTGCACCCACAAAGACATTAAAAAATATGTGCCTTGGCTCAGCTGCTTACTCCCTGTCCTCTATCCTCTGCCCCAATTAGCAGCTATTCCTGCATTACAGATGAGAAAACTGAAGCCCAGAGAGGTTACCTAGCTTGACTGAGACTGAAAATCTATTGCAGGTCTATAGTACCTGAAGTCTGACTTAGGAGGATTGCACTGTAAGAACCACAAGCAAAGATGGGTATAATATAGTCTTGGGGTGGCCTCGAACTCAGAGCATTCCTCCTACGTCAGGCTCCTCCCAGAGTGAGTGCTGGGACTAAAGGTGTATGCCACTACGCCCCTGGTTGGTTTTATTTATTTATTTTTTACTTTTTAAGACAGTTTCATGTAGCCCTTGAATTTCTAATCCTCAGTCTTTCTGCCTCCATCTCCCAAGTGCAAGGATTAAAGGTATGTGCCACCATGCCCAGCTTTGTTGGATTGTTATAGTTGACTGTTTAAAAGTTTTAGTCAGTGAAACTTCCTAGAGAAAGGGATTTAATAAATACATATTGTACAACCTAAACTTGTTCATTTGTACTGAAAGATTAAAAATAAGTGAAAACAATTTTATTGAAAAAGATAACATCTGAATTCCCCCTGCTGTCTTACTACTATGAATGTTACTATATAATATTAATACTGTGATGACAATGTGGCCTGACACTTTCCTATCCAGAACATTCTAGAAATCCGTTTTTATGAACTCAGTATCTATTAAGTCTACTCTTTCATGGATGGTATTTTTTACATGCTTCAATACTCTTCATACTTTTTTGTAGTTAATATTTCTTCTTTGAGATGAAATGAGGTATATGATACATAACATATTAAGGATAATTGGGGAAGGGGAACATTCTGTTGGATGAAAAGGGTGGCTACTGGCTGGAAGCGTAGCCCAGTGATAGAACACCATGCTTAGTTTATGTGAGGTGTTTTAATGCAATGTAATACAAATAAGAGAAAAAAAAGATGAAGCCCTTTGTCATAAGCATCTTTCTTTACATACCAAAAGCCACTGGTAATCATAGCTTCACTGGAGAAAATTCTACCTGGTGTTCTCTAGCCAGCCACAACTGAGCACCTACTGTGTTCCTAGCTCAGTTGCCATTCTGAACCATTCATGGGATTGCATTGTAGAGCAAAAAGACAGTATATCTTTTTCTAGTACATCCTATGGAACAGGTATTCAAATTTCAGATCTAGATTTGAGCCTGTGGATAGTTTGACTCCCGTCTCTTCTCCCTCACCCCTGATTGTACCACGGTAGAACATTGTTTGGGTGTCCACAGCTATGTTGATAAAACCAAACCAGTTAGTAATTAGCATGAGGGTTGCTAAAAACTGTCAGGTTTTGAGAACCTGCTGGGAATCTTGGCTGAGCTCTGTGATAGGGTACTGTGAGATTTTTTTTTAAACATGTAGCCACATCTCAATTGAAACCACGACTTCCTGTGAATGCCTCATGATGTTATTTGAAAAAGAGAAATAAGCATATAAATTTTTCAAAAGTTTTTTTCAAGTCTATTGATTTTTTACAAATGGATGCAATTAGTAGTTCTCATTAGTTCCAGGAAATATTTGCTTTGGCATGCTTTGGTCTCATGTGAAGCTCCTTAGTACTAAAAGATTTTGCAGGTTCTGCTGCCTTGACTGTCTATCAGGTCTTGAATTTGACTGATGACTTTAAACATGTGCAGTAATGCAAGTGTTGATGCTGCCAGCACAAATGGAACAGTGTATTGCTTAAATTTCAAAAACAGGCTGTGTCTAGTTTTTGTCTCCTTTTATATTTAACCAGTCATATTTTCTGGGAGGATGGGAAGGGAGGGAGCAAGATTGGGCCCTACTGTTTAGTGATAAGATCCCAGGGGCTGGGGTGTAGTTCAGTGGTAGAACACTTACTTGCCTAGTATGTGAGAACCCTTGAATTCCTTTCCCAGCACTACAAAAAGAGAGGTCCCAGAAAAAATTTGGTATGACTTCTGATGATGGCCTACCACTTGTGAAGGGGAAAGAAACAAAAACCTCAGACTTCTGAAGCCAGATGGTGATGTAGCCCAAGTTGCCCAGCCTCTAATGTGCTTCTTCCCAGAATCCTTGGGTGGGTGAGGGAAGCTGAGATGCTGCAGTTCTGATATGCTCCCAGAAAGGATCATTGACCTTCCAGACCCCACCATTTATTCCAGTCTCAGGGGATCACTGGAATCACCTGGGGGAGTTTCAAAAAGCAGTTTCCCAGAGCTGCTCCAGACCTATTGAATTAGAGACTCTGAGAGTGAGGCTGGTAAGTTTTTGTGGAGAAAAAAAGCAGATAAGCAATTTGATAATAAAGCTGTCAGCTTTGTTTATTGGGGAGGAGAATAATAACAGCTTGGAAAACTTCACTGTCAGAATCAGATTGAGATGTTTAAAGGTGAGTTTTGTGGAATCCTAAGAGCTACCTCTTTGACCTGAACTACATGAAGAATCTTATAAGCCACCTCCCCAGAAGGGAATTGGGGGGTTCCTTATGATTGTGTCCAGACTGGCTTAAATCAGAAAGCATGGAAAAAAAAAAAAACACTTAATGGTTAACTTGCTGAGCTGCCTAGCATTAGCTAATGTCTGTGAAGGCTTCTGAGTGCATCCAGGGAAGCCAGGGCCCAAATATGGAAAAGAGAAGTCATGATCATGAGGGAGGAGTTGAAATTATCATCAACAATATTGAACATGTCATTACAGCTTTTTCCTCTGCTCCAAGGCTGGGGGTTTCATTCTAGTCATATGTGGAGAGTCAGGAGCAGCTGGAAAGGAAGCCTTCGGGCTGACTTTGTCGTGGTGAAAGATTCTACAGCAGGGTTTTGTGGGTCACTCCTTTCACAATGTGACTATTTCTGTATTGATAACCAAGACTCCCTAGCAAGTGGCTCTTTCCTATTTCCTAAACTTTACTATTAAGCTTTTCCCCAGGTCAAGAAGGAAGAGAGGACACCAGGTGGGGACTGATCTTCTCAGTGTTTGCACCTTCCTGGAGCTATTGTATTCCTCTTCATTTTTAGTCTTTCTTCAAACCCAAGTGTTTGCCATTGTTGCATGTGTGATTTTCTTTTTTTTAATTTGTTTATTTTTATTTTATTATTTTATTAGCAACAGAGAGAGAAAAGAGAGAGAGAAAGAGAGAGAGAATGGGCACACCAGGGCCTCCAGCCACTGCAAACAAACTCCAGATGCATGTGTCACCTTGTGTATCTGGCTTATGTGGGTTCTGGGGAATTAAGCCTCGAACCGGGCCCCTTAGGCTTCACAAGCAAGTGCTTAACCACTAAGCCATCTCTCCAGTCCCTGATTTTTTTTTTTAACACATGATCGTACCTTGTCCGAGACCATACAATCATGAAAAAATATTGGAACCTTCCTCTTTTTTGAGGTAGGGTCTCACTCTAGCCCAGCTGACCTGGAATTCACTCTGTACTCTCAGGCTGGCCTTGAACTCACAGCGATCCTCCTACCTCTGCCTTCCTGAGTGCCGGCATTAAAGGCGTGTGCCACTGTGCCTATCTTCTTTTTATTCCTTTTCTGACAGTTAAGCAGTCGAAGACACATTGTGTGTTAGTTAAACCTGAGAAATACTGCCCCAGGAGCTCTAAGGATGGTGAGCTTGAGAGTTTCCTGCTAGGGTCCCACTTAAACATAGTGGGCCTTGTGGGATCAGGCTGTGTCCATGCAGAGCCAGTAGTCACTGTAGATCAGCCAGTTAGCCAAGACACTAGGAACCTGCCTCTGGCTCCCACACCTTTGACCTCGAGGACAGAAGACAAACAGGAGCCTTCCTGATAGATTAAGATCAGAGCAGTCCAATGGGTATCTGTTGAGTGTGTATTTTGTCCCATTGCTATTCTAGGCCCCTGGAGGCAAGCCTGGAGGAAGGACAGCTAGAAACCTACTTTTCCCATCCATTGTGGTGCTAGGACCAGTATGCTAAGGAAGAACAAAGGGAGGGGGCTTAAGAATGTGGGACAGGATGGAAGGAATGTGTTCAGGTGGAAGATGGGCTGGCTGAGCCACTAAGGAAAAGAGTTCAGTGTACGCAGAGGCCTGGCAGGGCAGACCACTTTGATGAGTATCTGGAAATTAGCCTTATTGGTAAGATGGGAAGTGGGGGAAGAGAGGCCAGGAGGTGAGAGGGAACTTGCATTCCCTTGTAAGGAACTTGAACTCTGAAGGGAATTGGGAACCACTGGAGGAAGGATTTAGGTGGAAGCAGGCCTCCGTCAGATGGGTATAGAGGAAAAGTTCCTTCAACTTGGGACCTCTCCTGCCTGACCACCGGCATTCCTAATACCTCCTTAAACAGCTTTATGACATCTAATTTAGACACCATAAAATCCTCCCAAAGTGTCTCATTCATTGATATCAGTTTAGTATATTTAAACTTGTGTAACGATCACCAGTATAATTCTAGAACATTTCCATCACTCCCAAAAGATAACTTTTCCATGCCCAGCACTAGGCAATCAATCTTTTTGTGATTTCTTTTTTTAACATTAAGGGGCATGTTTTCAGTGAATGTATCAATTTTTTGATGAATGTGTGCACGTGCCCCATGTGCATACCTTTGAGGCCAGAGGAAGACATTGGAGTATCCTTTTCTGTTGCTCTTCCATCTAATTTCTTTGAGACAGAGTCACTGAAACTGGTACTCACTGCTGTTGTTTTGATTATACTGTTTTGATCCTCCTGTCTCCCCCCAACTCAGCATTGGGGTTGTAGGCATGCATAGTTAAGCATGGATATTTGAGATTGAACTCAGATCCTCATGCTTGCTTAGCAAGCACTCTTACCCGCTGAGCCATCTCCTCAGCCCCCATGAATGCCTTCTATACTTTAATGAATCTGTTTGCCAAATTATAAAGTCTTTCTCTTGGTTCCCCAGCTACTGCTCAGTCCGTCTTTGTCAGCATGCTTTAGATTTTGCATAACAGAAACCTGTCTGGGATTGTCTTAAACACATGTTTGCTATCTTGCGTAATTGGGAGGCTAGAGGAGACTGGACCCCTGGGGCAGTGTGACCGGCGGCTGTGTGATGTGATATCAGAAACCTTTGTTCTCACCTCTCTCCTCCATGACATTCTGGCAGTAGTAGCTTCACCCAGGATTGGCTTCTTTTCTGGGTTATCAGGTGGTTAAGAGGATGAAAGCATGTGCAGCATGGCCCTTTGCTTTCTTGTCCACAGCCTGTGTGGAGAAGTACTTTCCTGAAGGCTAAATGGTGGCGCTTAGTTCCCACTGTTCCTCTTGAGTTGGTGATTGGCTTAAAATTGGTTAATTTGCACTTCCAGAGGTGAAAACTGGCTCTGCGGGGGATGGTGAGTACCTGAGACCAATAGTGGGGTCTGTCAGGAAAGAAGGAAGGAAACTGTCTCTGCTTGGGTAGGTGACCAGATAGTGCTCCCTGAGGGTTATTGAGCAACCGCATTAGATTCTTTGGCCCTCTTTCGTGGCTTCTCATCTGGGAGCCTTTTCTATGTTAACACAAGTAAGGTGGGAATCTGACTTAGAACTTATTTGTGGACAGGTAGCCCCAATCCCAACGTATCCTGGGTGATAGTGGATGTGATCCATGATCTCACTAAGCTGGAGAGTGATTGGAGTATGTGAAGTCAATTCTAGCTTTATGTCTTCAAAAAGTATCATCAATACAGTTTTCACCTATTCAGGGATTTGTTGGTCATGGCCAGGAAGTGCACTGAGGAGGATCATTTAGACAGTGTAATATCCTGGACAACAGGTTGTAACATTAGCACTCGGAAAATAAGTTACAGTAGAAAGACCTGTGCATTATAGGATACAACTAATTATATAAAATATAACTAGAAGTACGGAGTAGAAAATTACTTACATCTAATTGGAATCTTTCCTTGCAAAAAAATAAAATCCCACTCTGAATATGTCAGTATTTAAGTTATGATATGAACTTGAAATTACCAAAATTGACTTTCTTTCAAGTGTAATTCACACTTCACTAAACCAAATAGACATTCTGCCAGTTATTAGAACTTTGTTAAATTCTACTTTATGTGTACTAAAAAAAAAATCAAGCAAGGTCTTTGTGTTGCAAAGCCATTTATTTTATGATGAGCTGTAGTTCAGAGTCAATTTCAGGGTGAGATCTGTCCACATGTAAGTAATGAGCATTCACTGGCGCAGCTCTTAATGGTGAGAACGGATGTTGAAGAAAGCAAACACCATATGCCCTTTGTTTCCCGTGCTTGTCTCCTTCTGGAGGCCTGGGTGGAGTGTCTCAGCTGTCTCAAATAATCTCCATTTTGCTGTTACTGCAGACTCTGCGGTTCTCCAACTCTTCTCTCTGATGTTAATTATAACTTCTTTCTAATTAGGTGGCTCTTCCTTCTCTTTGGTCGTAAAGGTTCCACTTTCTCAAGTGCCAGAGATTGGATTAATTTTGAAAAATGAGTTTCACTTGATTTGTGACAGAAATAAGTGAAAAGAATTTAAGGGAAAAAAAAAACCCACACCAGTATGAATGTGTAGTGGGAGGGGCAGGCGGGTTGGGTACGGGACAGGATGCTTAGAATGATTCTGCTGCCAAGTGAGTCAGAGAGACTTGCAGTTCTCAGGGAGTACGGAACTCACTCCTTCCCGGAGTGCGGACAGTCAGCCAGAAATCACCATTTCCTACTCCACAGAATGGAGCTTTCAGCAGCAAAAGCCCTGAGTGCCACAGACTTGTCTGAAAGTGTAAGTAGTTTGTATGTCTGCTTTGATTGTTGTTATGTCTGCATTTTTTTTGGTCTTTTGTTGCTTGACTATTTTGTAGGCCAGGAGGGAGACATGATGGGGAGTCTGGTCCCAACTTAGTCCTTCTGAGATGGTGACCAACATTGTTTTTCCACTTGGAACCAGGTCTTGGTTTCCCTGTTTGTGGTGAAAGGGAATTTCTTTTCTGAAGCCCTCCCTAGGACAGAAGTGACTTATTTTGACTGAGTCCCTTCTGTAGCAGCACTTGTAAGGATTTTAAGCCCTATCATCTGGTTTGCTCTCTTTCCTTCTCTGGGTGCGATCTCTGGCTCATGAGTTTTCCATGAGGAAAACTGCACACAGTCACCCTCATCCAGCAAACCAGCTAGGCGTCCCCCCAGCCAGAGGTTGAGAGCAGGTAATATTTCTGAGGCAGCTGGTAGATTTGGAAATTTGGGATGAAGCCAGATGTGGAATTCAGCTTTTCTGTGGTGGCAGTGACTAAAGGGGGAGTATAATGAGATGGGAGGCAGGATAGAAAGTCAGCTTGGGGTCTGTTAGGAGCACTGTATAGTGTTCGATTCCAACGGTGGTTTCAGGCCAGGCTCAAACCCCTTCTCCGCTACCCAGATAGCCTTGGACCACTGAGAAAAATCTCTCTGAATTACTTTTTTTTCCCATCTGAGAATCTTCATGATTTCAGCCGTTCACGGGACTGTTGAATGTTGAAGTAATGAATATGAAAACACCTGGCACTGGCTTGTGTGACTCATGGTATCATTCTCTTATAAGTGCAAGCAGGGCCCTCTGACATGGCCACCAATGCTGCCATGTCGCTTCTTTCAGGGCAGGCTTGGAAACCTTCAAGTTCTTTTGGTTGGTGTCATTTGGTTGGTTATCTAGGGGTTGGTCACTTGGCTTTGCTTAAAGCCCATAGCTCCAGGTTGTTGTTTTAGTCATGGTTAGGTGACCCCCCCACCCACCCAAAACAAGGTTCTTGATAGAGGATATAAATGGGGCATGCTTATAGATTGGAGTTAAAGCGCTGGAGCATGGGGAACTGAGTCAGGTGGTTATGTTATAAGTCCTTGGAAGAGTCGTTCTGGTTCAGCTTTGAGTTTTGCAACTATTGAATGCCTGTATCCACTCAGTGAGAGGAGGAAAAACAAGATAATCCTCGATGAACAGCACTTTAGGCTCAGAGTTCATCTAGCTTCTGACTCACAAGTACGCTGTCATAGTGCCTTTTCATTAGGTTTTTTCTTTCAGTTACCCAGCGCACGAGTTTAGCCAACCATCAGGCAAATGAATCAGTCCCCAAATACCTTTCCACTGAGGTTGTGGGGGGGGAGCATTTTAAGCCTTGTTAATTAACTTCACTACATATTTTATATTTTCTAACTGTGAGTTAATTGCTAATAATAGTGTTCCCTTGCCAGTCAGAAGTTTTTCCAACCCTTTCCCCCATTAATGCCCTGTATTTCATCTCATATTTAAGCTGAAGTCATTTGCTTTAGCCAGCATGACTTCTCAGTAATGGTGTGTGAGCTGTAATGGCTAACTCTTATCTTTGATTTTGGAAACATCTTATCACCTGGACACTCGGTTTATGTATAATGATGTAAGAGTGTCTTTTATCTTTTTCCTATGTGTTTCATGTGAATGGGGGGTACATGTGTATGCGTGTGGAGACCAGATGTTCCTCAGTTGCTGTCCGCCCGTTTTGAGACAGGGTCTCTCACTGGCCTGAAACACAGGTAGACTAAACTGGCTCATCAGTGAGCCCCAGAAATCCACCTGTCTCCATTCCCTCAGTGGTGGGCTTGTCACTACACCCAGCTTAAGTATCTCTTTATCTTAATCAGCATCAATGCCTCTTCACTGAAATCCATGTTCTTTCCACCTCTGGCATTTCAGCCTCATCAGAGACATTTTCCTGTTTGTACATTACCTTCTACCGAAGAGACTTTCTACCCTCTCAGGACCCAACTGTGTCCCTTCCTGCCTCTGGGCCCATGCACTTGTGGGTTTCCATACCAAGAATGCTCTTTCCTTGAAGCCTTGCTTGTCTGGATCTTTCTTTTCTTGTGGATGTAACTGGGAGCAGCTCTCCAGGGCCATCATCTCTACAGGGACTTCCTCTATCTTATATTTCCTTTCTCCCTTACTGTCACATCACCATACTTATTTCTTCGAGAGTAGCACTGCCTGTAAATGTTTTGTTGACTCACTGATTTGCTTGGCATTTTCTATCCCTGACTAGACATTCAACTGTGGTAAGCCTGAGGCTTGGTTTGTTTCACTCCCACCCTATCCCCTGCCCCTAACTCAGTTTTAGATGCATAGTAGATGCTAGATAAATGTATGTTGTTTAATAGTTACTTTGGATAATTTAGTTAATAATTTTTAATAGAGACAGTTCTGTCTTTTCTGTGCCCAACCCTCCTACCACCAATCTGTATCCATCATAGCTCAGGCACATTGGGAGCAATCCAGACTCCAGGGCTCTATTTCTCTCTGCAAGCCCTTGGCAGGTATCTGGACTCACCCTCTGTTTTAATCATCATTTTTGTTCTCAAAATGAAAACCACCTGTCTTCAAAGTGATTTGCTTAAAACAAATGCTCCATTTCTTGACCAAGGTCTTTTCCCCCTTGTGCCTTTCTCTATCTCCTGCCAAGAGTAATGGGAAAAACCCTATTATCTTGGAAAGTGGTTTTCCTTCTGGTCAGAATCCAGAGCCGGGTGATTTATTGCCGAGTGTGCTGGGGCCGTGGCTTTTCCCTGCCTCTTGATCTGCTCACAAATCCTAGTGGTTTGTTCTTCCTAGGATTTTCACTGATCATGTGATGGGGGCCCAGCTCTGGCACTGCCTTTCCTTGTATGTTTCCTTCCTATTACTCTAAAGAACCTAATACCAGGCACCACAGAAATGGCAGCAGGGCTGGATTCAGTGTCCAAGTAATACTCTGTGGTGGACTGCTCACCAACACACTGTGGCCTTCACACCAATTCTAGAGAGAAAATAATTTTACCCCTGCTTTAGAGTTGCCAAAGTGAAGGCTTACTGAGGTTAGGTGACTTGGTTCCCAGGCACATAGGTTGAAATCAGCCAGGACCTGCGCAGGTTGACCTTGAAATTTTTTTGTTGGAATACATATTGTTTCTTGGGCTGCTTTGACCATCCCTACCCTGCAGTTTACAAAACCACTGGCACATGTGCACATATGTAACCTAACTAAGTTTCCTGAGGCAGTAATTGCCTTTTGTGTGGGGGATGTCCTCTTGTATTCTTGAGTCCTTTAAAATAATTCTGGTCAAGGACTTTTTTTTTTTTTTGGTATGTGTATATTTGTGTGTAGAGTATGTGTGTACAGATGCATGCACTCTATACATGTGTGTATAGTGGCCAGAGGAGGACATCAGGTATCTTTCTGTTATTGCTCATCCATGTATTTCCTTGAGACAGGGTCTTTCCCTTAACCCAGAGCTGTCTTGCCTGCCAGCAAGTCCAAGCAATTCTCTTGCCTCTGCTGAGGGTTACAGCCATGTATGGCCATGCTCAATTACACACACACACACACACACACACACACACACACACACACACACACACACACTTTAACAGATTACACTCTTTTATTCCCCCACCCCTGCTCCCATTTCCCTGGGGCCCCCAGTGAGGTTATGAGATTCACTGTGGGGTCATGAAGGCCTTAGTCAGTCCCTATGGAGTAGTGGGGAGACTGTGCCTCAGGGTACTCCTACCCACCCCTCTTCTGCAGTGTTCCTTGAGCCATCATACCCAGTTTTATACTTGGGTTCTGGGGAGTCTATTTGTTCAGTCTCTGGCTGAGAGGCCCTCATGCATAAGCTACAAGTGTTCTTAATAACTGAGCCATCTTCCCAGGCCTTGGTCAGGGCTTTCTAAATTGATTTTATGGCATTCTGATTAGTGGCAACTTGGTTGAAAAAAAAAACATTTGAGAAACACTCCTGTAGGATGAATAACTTATGCTTACTTTATCTAGAGGTATAAGATGCTTTAAAGCAATTTTATGGCAATATGAAATAATATATAAATGCACACAGGAGTACAGCTTGTTGAATTTTCACACAGTGAGCAAGTCTGTGTATCCTGCACCATATCAAAACACTTGCCACTGATTTCAGCTTCTTTCAATCAAGGTGGAGGCATGGAGTACAACAGAAATGGAGACTCCATCATTTTGTTCTGAATTACGCACATACAGCTTTGACGAGAGAGCCTCTCTTTGTGGAGGTTGGTGTTTCATGTTTCCAGTATCGGTGCTTGGTTGGAGTTGTAAATTTCACAATTGCTGAAGGAGTAGAATGCAGCTTCCCCAATGATGGCTGCCAGAAATTGGCACCAGAAAAGGAGTGGCTGAGGATGTGCCTGGTAAAATGTGAGTGAGGATGATCAGGGGAGGTCAAGGCGCTACAGTTGCCTATGGAACTGTTCAGTTGTGAGATTTTATAGTCATAGTAATGGATATTAACTTTATTCAAATGCAAGTAGGGGAGGGAGTAAGGAAGAGGATTTGTGATTAAGAGTCCCAAACTCGCCAGGCATGGTGGCGCACGCCTTTAATCCCAGCACTCGGGAGGCAGAGGTAGGAGGATCGCTGAGAGTTCGAGGCCACCCTGAGACTACATAGTTAATTCCAGGTCAGCCTGGACCAGAGTGAGACCCTACCTCGAAAAACCAAAAAAAAAAAAAAAAAAAAAAAAAAAAAAAGTCCCAAACTCCTAGAGGTTAATGAACATCTGTGTAAAATAAAGACTCTCCACCTCTCTTGGTGAGTATTTACATTCAAAGAAAATTGTTTCAGTTTCCTGAATAAAACTGCTGATTTCTTGGCAAATAATATAGGAGAGGTACATCTCAGTAGAAAAGCCATCCAGAGAAACTGTTTGCACAATGGTTGGCTCTGTAAGGCAGTGTTGCTGGGAACACTGTACAACATTTGTTGTAATGAGATATTCATCAAAATGAGAGGTAACTAATAGTGTAACATATTTTTTTTTAAAAGAGGTAGAGTCTTGCTCTAGCCCACAGGCTGACATGCAATTCATTATGTATTCTCAGGGTGGCCTCAAACTCAAAGTGATCCTCCTACCTCTGCCTCCTGGGTGCTGGGGTTAAAGGCATGCGCCACCATGCCCATTGCTGTAACATGCTTATAAATATTGAGGAATCAACTTATAAAGTTTTATCAATTAGTGTCCTCTGTGAGATGCTGAAATATTATGTCTGGTAAATTTTCGTCAAACTCAAATAGCCTTCCTGAATCAGGGACTTTGGGGATAATAATCCTTTTGTCTTTGCTGATTAGATAAGTTCTGATTTATTGTTCATTTTTGCATAGTAGACAATTAACTCATCTATGTTTGGTAATGAGTTTCCTGAGTATTCTTGACCTCTAATGGTGGCTTAGTGTTTTAATTTTGCATGTGTCATGACTGTGTGCATATAAGAAAAGTCTTGAGAATTAAAAACTCCAGGGAACAAGAGGAAGAACTCTGCCACTGACAGGGAGTGGCAGTACCCAGACTTGCTTTTATTTTCTCTACCACCCAGAGTCATTCCCAGGCAGTAAGGACTTGCTGAATGAATGTGGGGAAGAAAGGACTATAATCATGGCTGGTGTTTAATGAACCTGTACTGTGTGCGTTGCCTCATTTATCTGATTTGGTCATCACAGCAGGTTATTATCCTTTGCTTTAGTGTGATCTTATGTCTTCTGTGTGCTTGGGGATGGTTCTGGTATACACCTACTACCCTAGCATTGAATTACTGTAGTACCCCCTTTCACTTCCAAGTGACCTGCTTCAGGTATCTTCTGGTTTGGATAGACAGATGAGGACACTGGTGTAGAGAAGCCAGGCCTCCCCACTTTCTGTGGTCATACACCTAGTGAGAGGTAGAGCTGGGGTTGTTGCCTAGGATTCTGACTTTGGGTCTTGTCATTTCATCACTAAGTTCTGCTGCCTCATGATTTATACCAAGGAAGGCATATTAGAACTCTCTATGGTTTTCAGTCTGGTATTTAGTAAAAATCATTGTTGAGTTGGCATATGAAGTAAGTGGCTGACTCAAGGAAGTGGGAATGTTCTAGGCAAAGACCTGTTGAAACTCTCAGTATGTTTGCATTTGTAAGCCTAGATAATTAGGGCACTGGAGTGATAATGCCATTCACATGTACATGGTGCTTTGCAGTTTATAAAACATTTTCTCATGCATGGGTTTGAATTTGTGGCAGACCCGTCTCCCCAGGCCTCTCATAGTGTTCCATGCCAGACCAAACTGTGGCCCAAAACCATTGCCTGGCCTCTGCGCCTGAAGTGGATTGTACAGTGGGGGAAAAAACCCACATTTTCTCTTTTATCATTGTGTTGAAGCTTCTTGTACTGCCCTGGGTAGTGCATGACATGATTTCCAACTTAGAGGAGGGTAGAGTTCAGCATTGTGGCACAGCTATCTGCCTGCTCTTGTGCACCAAGAAAAGGGTTAGTGGGTTCAGATTCATGTCAGGTAGTCTGCCTCCCTGGTTGGTGCCTGATATGGCTCTTGGCTACATGTTCTCAGACAGCCCTTGAAGTGTGCTGTTCTTGGAAGATTAGCTAGTTCCCTAAAGACTAATTAGCCTGACATAGGGCTTCTCAACTACTGTTGACCTTTTGGGACAGTTCAGTCTTTTGTGGGGGCTGACCTTTGTCTTGAAGGAAGGTAGGCTGCATTCTGATCTCTACCTACTAGATCCCAGTAGCACAGGTTGTGACAACAAGTGTTTGTAGACACTGCCAATTGTCATCTGGGGTACATCGCTGCCTCTGATTAGAAAGCACTAAGCAAATGTAATAGCTGCATTGAAAAGAGGTAAAAACAACCTTGAAAATGTTAGCCCTGTCTCCTTCCCCTCACCAGCCTCTAAAATATCAGAAATGAAAAAAAAAAAGCACTAAAGACCAGTAAAGGAGCAGGAAAGGGAAGGAGAGTGGGAGAAAATGCATAGGCAAGCAACATATTCCATGTTGAATCCTCTTCCATGAAACAGCATTGCATCTGTCAAGGAGAAGATTATCTATCTTCATTTCCTTTTTTTTTTTTTTTTTTTTTTTTTGAAGTGGGGTCTCACTCTAGGCCAGGCTGACCTGGAATTCACTCTGTATCCTCAGGGCGGCCTTGAACTCATGGCAATCTTCCTACCTCTGCCTCCTGAGTGCTGGGATTAAAGGCGTGCACACCACGCCCGGCAATATTTCTTAAAGTTAATAAACATGCAGTAAAAACTGTTAGCAAGCAACTAAAACACATGCATGCACAATAGACTGTAATTCTTCTGTTCAGTGACAACCACAGTTCACATTTTGATTTATCTTCTTCTAACCCTTTTCACCATTTAGGCCTAACTGTATACTTACTGATATATTTTCAAACAATTCCCATTAAAAATGCTATAATATCCATATTTGGTGGCACACACCTGAAATCTAGCACATGGGAGGTAGAGGCAGCAGGAGTATCAGGAACTCAAGGTCTTCCTCGGCTACATACTGAGTTTGTAGTCAGTATGGGCTACATGAGAGCCTGCCTCAACCTCCCTCCTCAATAAATCAAAATAAGCTGCACTAATCAGCTTTTTTCAGGTTTCTTTTTTGTTTATTTTTTATTTATTTGAGAGTTACAGACAGACAGAGAGAGATAGAGGCAGATAGATAGAGAATGTGCATACAAGGGCCTCCAGCCACTGCAAACGAACTCCAGATGCATGTGCCCCCTTGAGCATCTGGCTTACATGTGTCCTGGGGAATCGAGCCTCGAACTGGGGTCCTTATGCTTCACAGGCAAGCGCTTAACTGTCAAGCCATCTCTCCAGGCCCTCGGGTTTCTTTTTTAAAAAAAATATATATATATTAAATTTTACCTATTCTCACACGTACACACTGTGTGTGTCTTTCTGCAAACAAACTCCAGATATGTGCATCACATTGTGTCCAACTTTATGTGGATACTGGTGAATTGGACCTGGTTGGACAAGCTTTGCAAGAAAGTACCCGAAGGTTAAAACCACTGAACCATCTTCCCAGCCCCTATAATCCGATCGATTGATCAATAGATAGTATGGATTTGTCAGGGCCTCCTGCCATTGCAAACAAACTCCGCACATGCACCAGTTTGTGCATCTGGCTTTACATGGGTACTGGAGAATTGAATCCAGGATGTAAGACTCTATAAGCAAGTGCCTTTAATCACGGAACCATCTTTTCAGCCCCATAATCAGCTTTTTTTAAGTTTTCATTTATTTATTTGCAAACACACACACACACACAGAGGAGAGAGGCAGACAGAAAGAGAATGGGCACACCAGGGCCTCTAGCCACTGCAAACGAACTCCAGATGCATGTGCCCCTCATGAATCTGGCTTATGTGGGTCCTGGAGAATCAAACTGGGATCCTTTGGCTTCACAGGCAAATGCCTTAACCACTAAGCCATTTCTCCAGCCCGCATAATCAGCTTTTTTAAGCTTTAATATACCACAGCTTTCTCTCTCTCTCTCTCTCTCTCTCTCTCTCTCTATATATATATATATATATATATATATATATATATATATATATATATATATTGGTTTTGCAAGGTAGGGTCTCACTCTGGTCCAAGCTGACCTAGAATTCACTATGTAGTCTCAGGGTGGCCTCGAACTCTCGGTGATCCTCCTACCTCTGCCTCCCAAGTGCTGGGATTAAAGGTGTGTGCCACCACGCCTGGCTTCTTCTTATATCTTTAATACAGAGTCACAAAGTTTCTAATGACTACAGAGTATTTCACTGTATGGCTACTAAACACTTTATTCATTCACTGTTTCTTGTTGTGAACATTTGATTTGTCCCCCCCCTCCCATCTTTTTGGCAATTTAAAACAAAACTATGAGTATCCATGCGTGTACTTAAGCCCTTCACAGCTTACTTTTTTCCTTATAGAAATTACAAGATCCTTTGATAGATAGAAGCATCTAATCCATACTGTTCTGGTTTTATTTTGAACACACACATATATCTTTGTCTCTTAAATTATGAAAACTTCACTGATAAAAACTTGATTATGCCTTATGTTTGCAGAATAGGATGTGGAAATTTCTTCAGTTTTTTAAAAAGTATTTTTATTAATTGTGAGGGGAGAGAGAGAGAGAGAGAGAGAGAGAGAGAGAATATATGAATGGGCACACCAGGGTCTATAGCCACTGCAAACAAACTCCAGATGTGTGTGCCACTGTGCATCTGGCTTTGTATGGGTACTGAGGAATCAAACTCAGGTTGTTAGGCTTTGCAGGCAAATGCCTTAATTGCCGAGCCATCTCTCCAGTCCCAATGTCATTGGTTTTCTAATTAAAGGATGACTAATAAGAAACCGTTTAAGTTTCATGCCATGTTCTTGAAGCCTTTTGTCACCTGTGTTGTGTTACTTCCTGGGGAGGATTCAGCCCTGCCAAAATGTTGACTCTTCCTTTAATACACTGTAGACTACTGAGAGAAATTTCAGGCTACCTTTTCATTACCCATGGATTTTTCTTTATATATGTTTTAAATTATAGAATTATAAACTTATGATAGAAACAACCAATAATATCAGAAGAGCTTAAAGTTCCCTGCTGTTCCACTTCTTTTTTTTTTAAAATATATTTTATTTATTTATTTGAGACAGAGACAGAGACAGAGAGAGAGAGAGAGAGAGAGAGAGAGAGAGAGAATGGGTGTGCCAGTGCCTCCAGCCACTACAAATGAACTCCAGATGCATGTGCCTCCTTGTGCATTTGGCTTACATGGGTCCTAGAGAATCAAACCAGGATCCTTTGGCTTTGCAAGCAAATGCCTTAACCGCTAAGCCATCTCTCCAGCCCCTGTTCCACTTCTTGATTTTTCATTCTGTAGAATTTTTTTTTTTTTTGCATGTACGGAAATGTTTTAAAAACCATGAACTGAGCAACAATATGCAAAGTTTAAACAAAATATTTTTTCTCAGCCGGGCGTGGTGGCGCACGCCTTTAATCCTAGCACTCGGGAGGCAGAGGTAGGAGGATTGCTGTGAGTTCGAGGCCACCCTGAGACTACATAGTTAATTCCAGGTCAGCCTGGGCCAGAGTGAGACCCTACCTTGAAAAACAAAAAAACAAACAAACAAAAATTTTTTTCTCTTAATGTATTTTTCTGCGTTAGCACCTTATTCTGTTTAATTGGTGCTCCAGTTGGGTTTGATTTAAGCTTTTTCTCCTTCAATAAACCACTCTTGGGCTGGAGAGATGGCTTAGCAGTTAAGGCACATGCCTGCAAAGCCTAAGGACCCAGGTTTGCTTTTCCAGGTCCCACGTGAGCTAGATGCACATGGTGGAACTTGTGTCTGGAGTTCGTTTGCAGTGGCTAGAGGCCCTGGTGTGCCCATTCTCACTCTCCCTCCCTCTTTCTGTCTCTAATAAATAAATAAATAAATAAATAAAAATAAATCTTTTTAAAAAAGTCTATTTAGAGCTGGGTGTGGTGGCGCGCACCTTTAATCCCAGCACTGAGGAGGAGGAGGAGGTAGGAGGATTGCCGTGAGTTTGAGGCCATCCTGAGAATACACCGTGAATTCCTGGTCAGCCTGAGCTAGAGTGAGACCCTGCCTCAAAAAACCAAAAGAGCCAGGTGTGATGGCACACGCCTTTAATCCCAGCACTCGGGAGGCAGAGGTAGGAGGATTGCAGCGAATTCGAGGCCACCCTGAGACTACATAGTGAATTCCAGGTCAGCCTGGGCCAGAGTGAGACCCTATCTTGAAAAACAAAAAACATCAAGCAAACAAAAAAGCCAAAAAAATCACTCTTTTATGAGTTTATCAAAGGGATAAGTGCACACCAATGGAGTTGGTGGTTAAGAGCCCATATCCTGGGCTGGAGAGATAGCTTATTAGTTAAGGTGCTTGCCTGCAAAGCCTTACGCCTAATAACTCGGGTTTATTTCCCCAGTACCCACATAAAGCCAGATGTACAAGGTGGCACATGCATCTAGAGTTTGTTTGCAGAGGCTGGAGGCCCTGGTGTGTCCATTCTTACTCTCTTTCTTTTCTCTCTCTCTCAAATTAGTAAAATATTAAAAAAGACCCCAAGTTCTTAAATTTTTGATTGGTATTACTAAATTGACCGTCCACTAACAGCATATCACTTGTTTCATCAGATTTTTCCCCTCTATTTGGTATAAACTATTGATTAATAAAATAGTAACACAAAGGTAGAATTTCCTTTATGTAATTGTATTTAGCATCACTATGGAAATATACCTCTGGGTATGTCTGTGAGGGCCTTTCCCAGAAAAGGTTTAATGAAGGAAGGGAAGACTTACCTGGCATGTAATTGGCACTATCCCATGGGCTAGGGTCCTAGACTGAATAAAAAGCAGAAAGAACACTGAGCTCCTGCTTTCATGTCTCTGCTTCCTGACTGTGAAAACAATATGACCAGTAGCCTCAAACTTCTGCTGCTATGCCTTCCTACCATGATAGACTGTACCCTCAAACTGAAAGCCTAAATAAACTCTTCCCTTCAGTTGTTTCTTATTAAATATATTGTCACAGAAATGATAAGCATAACTAATACAGTGGGTACTTACAGGTAATCAATAATATCAAGACTTTCTGTTTTTCTCCTGCATATTCCTTCGAAGTTCTTTTCAGATGGAGTTACAAAGAACTCACAAGATCAGAGAAGATAGGTCCTTTATCGGTGTAACAAGCAGTGAAATACTTTCTTTTGAGCAACACTTTATCCTTTTTATTTGTTAACATACTGAGGTTCCAGGTAAGATTTATTTAGGACATGGATTCTGCTCCTCAAATTGACTGGTATGTTGTGAATATTTACGACACCTACTAGCCATTGTGGATTAGTGTATTGCTTTTTTCATCACTGTGACCCAATACCTGATAGAAAAAGACTTAGAGAAGGGAGATTTATTTTGGTTCATGGTTTCAGAAAGTTGTCATCCAGCCTAGTGGGGCAGGCACAGTAGAGTGGCTCAGTCCATGGTATAAGAAGTGTGTTGTAGCTCTTGTGCATCTGGCAGTAGGCTCTGAAGCTAGAGTGGCCAGAGCTAGGAGCTTGGCTAATAGCCTTCAAAGATGTGACCCTAGGCGTTTAATTTTGCCACCCAGGCCCCACCTTCTAAATGTGCTCCAGAGTTTTCCAAAAATAACTCTACCAGCCAAAGAACAAACATTCAAAGCATGAGTGTGAGGTGGGGGTGGGGGTACATTTTAGATTCAAACCATAACAATTAGTTTGCCCACACCAATTTAACAAATACCACAGGCTGAGTAGTATAACCAGTGGAAACTAAGTTTGACATATGGGCATCAGCACAATTGCTTCATTTTGAAGTCAGTAAGGGAGACTATTCCACACCTCTCCCTAGCTTCTGATGGTTTTCTGTTATTCTTCTGGCATGTAGATACATCAACCTGATTTCTGCGCTCATCTTCACATAGTCTCCCCCCCCCCTTTTGAGGTCAGTTCTCACATTATAGCCCAGACTGGCCTGGAATGCACAGTAATACTCCCATGTGCCATGATTACAGGTGTGAACTGTCATGCCCAGTTCAAAATTTCCCTTTTTGTAAGAATACCATAAGTCATATCAGATTCAGGTGTACCAAAATGAACTCATTTTAACTTGATCATCTGCAGTGTTTCTATTTCTGAGTAATATCACAATCACGGGTCCTAGGGATTGAAACTTGAATATCTTTTTTTTCCTGTGTGTATGTGTGTGCATGCCCTATGCTCAGATGTGTGAAGGCCGGAGGAAGATGTTGGGTGTCTTCTCCTATCACGTTTTCATGTATTTCCTTGAGATAGAGTCTCTCACTGAACCTGGAGCTCCCTGTTTTTTGGTTAGACTGGCTGACCAGGGAACCTGAGTGATCCTCCTATCTCTACCCTCTTTAGCAGCAGTAGGGTTACAGGCATGCATGACCATGCCCAGTTCTTTTTAAAAAATTTTGAGAGAGAGAGAGAGAGAGAGAGAGAGAGAGAGAGAGAGAGGAGGGAGGGAGGGAGAGAATTGGCGCACCAGGGCCTCCAGCCGTTGCAATTAAACTCCAAACCATGCACCACCTTTATGCATGTGTGAACATGAGCATGCCTCACCTTGTGTATCTGGCTTTTGTGGGATCTGGGGAATCAAACATGAATCCTTAGGCTTTGTAGGCAAGTGCCTTGACCACTAAGCCTTCTCTTCTCTCCAGCCCATGCCCACCTTTTTTTTTTTTTTTGGTTTTTAGAGGTAGGGTTTCACCCTGGCCCAGGCTGACCTGGAATTCACTATGTAGTCTCAGGGTGGCCTTGAACTCACGGCAATCCTCCTACCTCTGCCTCCCAAGTGCTGGGATTAAAGGCGTGCGCCACCACGCCTGGCTCATGCCCACTTTTTATGTTAGTAATGAAGATTGAACTTAGGTCCCCCATGCAAGCACTCTTACTTACTGAGCCATCTTCCCAGCTATTTGAATAGCTTTTAATTTAAATTGTAGCAGAAGTTATGTTGGAATCTGTTTTGCCATCTGTGTACCTCTGCCTGTGGCTGGAAGCTTTCCCCCACCTCTCCAACCTAGCCTTCCACTTCTGCTTGTCATGTTGGTTTCAGTTCAGAAGTCACCTTTTTAGTAGGCCTTCCCCAGCCACCCTCAATAAAGGTTGATTAAATGAATGAAATACATTGCAGAGTAAAATGAAAATGTGATTAAGAATTATGCTGAACATAATTTATCCTTAAAAGTGTGAGAGCACGCTTCTTCCCTCTACATCAGTGTTACTTGTAACTCTCTTGTATATGTTGGCTGTGGCCCCACCACAGATGCTATTTAAATATCATTTTGTGCCTGTGAATTGAGATGTCGGGCACCTTCCGAATGTCATGATGTTTCCTGTTCTGTGTACAGAGCATGCCAAGAGGATTCAGTTTGTTGGAAATGGATTTTTGTTGGCATTGAATCATAATTTGATTATGATTTTATGATAATTCAGAGGGAAAAGCTGGCTAGAACCTTCTCTGAAGGACATCTAGGTCTAGAAAAACCTGTGAGTCATGATCAAGGGAGAGATTTACTGGCGGTAATTAGTGTTAAATAACTGTTAAAACTGCTATGTGCCTTGCAGAATACAGTAGCAATAGAGCCAGTAGCTGGGGCCTCCAGGATGGCACAATTAACATCAGACAGTTGAAAAATAGGGTAACACAATTGTGTGAAAATGTGAAGATAAGTGAAGAAATGGCATTTGTGGTCCAGAATAATTCAGAAAGGTTTTGTGAAAGACCTGGATTGTACTTTGAGAAGCAGAAGTCTCAGAAAAGAAGGTGAAGGTAATATTAACATGGTATTATTAATCTGTGGAATATAGTGGTAGACTAGGGGAATGAGATATAGACAGTATGTGTGTGATTTGAATGATATAAATGTGTTATATTGAAAAAGTTCAAAGAGAAAGGTGTGATTAGAATAGAAGTTGGTCATGTTTTTGCTGCCCCTTAAGTTGCTGGGATGTAATGAATAAAGATAATCGGCTATACTAGACATCTCAGAAATAAGTCCTTTTGCTCAGAGAATAACATTCCGTTGACTAGTTTTCTATTTTTATTGATCATTGGTAGAAATGTTTCAAATATACTAGAGAAGTTAGTTGAATGAATTCTTTGTACCTGTCCTCCACTTTCAGCAATCATCTTAGTCTCATGGGACCTCCTTCCTTTTCATTCTCACTCCTCTGCTTGTGTTTCTCATTATATTTCTCATTGATTCTTCCTAATCTGAAAATCTGATAAACAAAATTCTCCAAAATCTGAAGCGTTTTAAGCACCGACATGATGCCACAAGTTGAAAATTCCACTGATGTCATGTAACAAGTCAAAGTCAAAATGTAGGCTCACTAAAAATATTATATAATGTTACCTGCAGGCTACAGGCATAAAGAAATATATGAAACTTAAACAAATATTGTATTTGGACTTGGTTCCTATCCCCAGCAAACCTCATTATATACATGGAAATATTCTAAAGAAAACAACAATAAATCCAAACAAATATGAAACAGTTCTGCTTATAAGTATTCCGTATAAGGGCCCCACATCCTACATTTAGAATTACTACCCTGGCCTCCAGAGTCCTACCCTGATAACAGGCACACAGGCAGGTTAATGCTTGAGGTGGTAAAAGCTTTTCAAAAAATGGAATTTGGATTATCGCATTAAACTCACTTAACTTGACTCAAAATTTAAAAACTAAAATGTACATAAAAGCCAGGCGTGGTGGCACATGCCTTTAATCCCAGCACTCGGGAGGCAGAGGCAGAAAGATTGCTGTGA
This sequence comes from Orientallactaga sibirica, assembly GCA_036365145.1. Taxonomy (NCBI): domain Eukaryota; kingdom Metazoa; phylum Chordata; class Mammalia; order Rodentia; family Dipodidae; genus Orientallactaga; species Orientallactaga sibirica. The sequence continues at coordinate 6,829,714 of JAEOAD010000982.1, forward strand.
GTTCAAGGTCACCCTGAGACTACATAGTGAATTCCAGGTCAGCCTGAGCCAGAGTGAGACCCTACCTCGAAACCAAAAAAAAATGCACTTAAGAGTTACTATCTTACCCATTTTTAGTCTCCAATTAAGCAATGTGCAGTACTGTCTGAATTGATGTGCCTTCAATCCCCAGAACTTTTTCATCTTGCAAAACTGAAGCTCTGTACCCATTAAACAATGCCCTGTTCTCCACCTCTTTCCTTGGCAACCACTGTTCTCCTTTGTGTCTCTGTTTTTGAGTACTACCTTACTCACATATAAGGATCCTGTAGTAATTTGTCTTTTTTTTTTTCGAGACAAACCCAAAAGACTGACCTTTTTATGAGAGAGACAGACAGACATATGAGAGAGAGAGAGAGAGAGAGAGAGAGAGAGAGAGAGATTGGTGTGCCAGGGACTCCAGCCACTATAATTGAACTCCAGATGTGTGTGCCACTTTGTGTGCATGTGTGTCCTCACACGCTTGTGTCGCCATGCGCATCTGGCTTACATGGGTTCTGAAGAGTCGAACATTGGTCCTTAGGCTTTGCAGTCAAGCGCCTTAACTGCTAAGCCAACTCTCCAACCCAGTAATTTGTCTTTTTATGACTGGCTTATTTAGTTTCACATCTTCTTTGTTTGTCTATGTTGTAGCATGTATCAGAATGCCATTTCTTTTTATGGATGAGTGATATTTTATTGGATGAATAGACCATATCTTATTTACCAGCTCATCAGTTGAGGGACACTTGAGCCAAGTTTACTTTTGTCCCATCTGAGAATGTAGGGTTTTATGGTTCATAATTCCATGCCATGCCAATAAGAACATACTAGCATAATACGGTCTTCTAGTTAAGAGAATAAATGAAACATTTGAAAAAAAATTGAGATAGGTTGCCACTCTAGCCAAGGCTGGCCCACAACTCACTATGTAGTCCAGGCTAGCCTCAATGTACAGCAGTCCTTTTGTGTGAGCCTCCTGAGTACTAGGATTGCAGGTATGCACCACCATACCTAGCTGGCTTGATAATAATTATATTTATACCAAATACTTTTGCAAAGATCAGAAAGCTTTCTTTTTGCCCTTATGACCAGAGACACCTTTTTCTCTGAAAGCTCTTATGAATTTAGAGAAACAGGCAGGGGGTGTGATTGGGTTTTCCATTTTCCTTTTTCTAGTACTCGGTATTGTGCTGGGTACAGGGTGGATGTTTAGGAAGTATTCTTTTTTTTTTGAGAGAGAGAGAGAGAGAGAGAGAGAATATGAATTGGCATGCACCAGGGCCTCAGCCACTGAAATCTAACTCCAGATATTTGCGCCACCTAGTGGGCATGTGTGACTTTGCGCTTGCTTCACTTTTGTGCTTCTGGATAATGTGGGATCTGAAGAATCGAACTCTTCAGGCTTCACAGGCCAGCACCTTAACTGCTAAGCCATCTCTCTAGCTTCTTAGGAAGTATTTTTATAAGAGCAGGGTTACTTAGAGCAAGTCATATAACCATGTAATTCAGGAGCTGAACCTGATGAAATGTAAGCTCCTTTGTGATCCAAGTGTTGTTTGGGGCCATTATTAAATCTGATGATGAAATTTTCAGACTCAAAGACTGGAGCACAGAGGAATGAGAAACAGAGTTTTGGATAGACATCTTTTCTTTTTCTTTTTTTGATTTTTTGAGGTAGGGTCTCGTTTTAGTCCAGGTTGACCTGGAATTCACTATGTAGTCTCAGGGTGGCCTTGAACTCACAGCAATCCTCTCGAGTGCTGTGATTAAAGACATGTGCCACCACTTTGGGGGGAGGGGTGAGTGTGCATGTGCGTGCATGCTCATGCATGTGAGTGTGCACATGCCATGGTGCATGTTTGGAGGTCAGAGGACAACTTGGGTGTTGATCATTGCCTTTCACTTTGTTTGTTCATCACAGCTAGTGTAGCTTCCTGTGAGCTTCTGGGTGATTCTCCTATCTCTGTGTTCTTCTTGCCACTGGCACACTGGAGTCACAGAGGTTTGGGTATAGTCTGGCTTTATGTGGGTTCTGGGGATCTGAATTCAGGTGCTTACACTTGCAAGGCAATTTATTTATCTGCTGAGCCATCTCACTAGTGCCTAGATAGATATATTTTCAGTGCCCCTCAGCTTATATCACAGAGGCTACCACTCCCAGGTAGAACCCTCTCACAATATAGTATTTTTAAAAATAACATTTGGATTTGAGACTTCCTCCTTGTGCACTAATTATATTCTTTGAGTAATAGAAAAGCCACCACCTAGAAAGTTATTTTAAATTGTGCTTAATTGTATACCACATGTCCTAGATATACTGGTATAGAAAACAAACCACCTCTTGAGATTGTCATTTTCACAAGGAATCTTAGTGGCAACCTTACAATGACGAGGAATTAAGGCAATGGAAAACTGAGAAAACAAAGGTTCTGGAATTAGACATGAAAATGTTGGTTAGAAAGTATGGAGGAAGATGTGATCTAAGTATTGGATCTTGTTGACTTGCTGAATTTTGTGCCAGTTTGTGCATTTTTATTTTAAGCCTGGTTTCCAAAAGTCTCCTGTTAGCAACCAGATGGTTGTCAAATAATTGATATGGGTTCATTTTAAACCCATTTGGGGAACATAGTGGCCTGGATTTTCCAGTAGAAGGATTTATTAATCTTGCTGGTTTTTGAATGCCAAAACTCTATTGGAAATTGAGATCCTGAATGTCTTGGAAGTAACTCCTGGAAAATTGGAAACAGTGAACTGTTTGCATGATGTACTTGGAATAAAACGTCAAGGCCATGGATACAGTTTGTTTTGGCTACAAATGTTTAGCCTTTAATAGTTAAATTTGTAAATTAGGTGACAGTTTTTTGTTGTGCAAGATTTTCACTCATTTGTTTTCTGAGATGAGTGAATACAAATAGACATATAAGATGTACTGATCTGATTTTATTTTTTTTTATTTTTGAGAGAGACAGAGAGAGACAGAGAGAGGGAGAGGGAGACAGATAGAGATGGGCGTGCCAGCAGACTCTCAGCTACTGTGAACGAAATCCAGATGTGTGCGCCCCCTTGTGGTCAAGTGCGGCATTGCACCCTTGCGTCACTGCATCTGGCTAAACGCGGGACCTGGAGATTGGAACCGCTGGAGATTGGAACCAGCGTTCTTAGGCTTAGGAGGCAGGCGCCTTAACCCCTAAGCCATCTCTCCAGCCCCTGATCTGATTTTATTTCCCATTTTCAGAGAGTAGTTTAAAGCTCTAGGATCTACTACCCTATAGTATCCCCAAATGCTTTTCAATGAAAAGAAAATTTAATATGGAGTTTGCAATGAGCAAAAGGGTTGTAAGTTGCCTCCTGGGTCAGTGAACCACAATGGCCTTCTTTTTGAGGTTGCTTAGTCTTCTGTGACTGTTGAAAGTTTCTGATAACCCACATGTTGTGTTTAAAAAAATAAAGAAGAGAGCTGAGATCTGTGTGAGAGAGCCTCAAGCAGCAGCAAGGATCCCTTGATAGTTAGGACTGGTGACAAGACAGTAGCAAAGAACAGCTGTGCTGTGAAGGAAGCATTCTTTCCGATGCCCTTTGACTGTTTTTTAAATATTCTCCAGAATGTCTTGTAGGTGTTTCCAGAAGAATCTTGTCTCGAAAAACATTCTGTGACCTCTGGTTTGTCTTTCTTTTCCCTCCCTCCCCTCCCTCCTTCCCTCTCTTCTTCTTCTTCTTTTTTTTTTTTTTCAGACCCAGTTTTGTTGTGCTGCTCAGCCTGGCCCTGATCTCCTGGGCTCAAGTGATCTTCTTCCTCTTTTTTTGGCTTATGTGTATGTGGTGTGTGTTTATGTGTGGTGTATACACATGTATGTGTCCTTTCAGTGCCCCACACGCTTGCCTACAGTGAGGGGAACAGAACAAAGGGCGTCCTGACCCATTGCTCTTTCACGCATTCTTATTTTGAGCCAGAATCTCTTACTGATACTGGAACTTGCTGTTTTTCCCTAAGCCTGGGCTGTTTCCTGGTCTCTACTCCCCCTTTGTGGGACTGGGCCATGCTCAGCTGTTTAAGTGAAAACTGAAGGTTTGAACTCTGGCAGTTTCAGGCCTTCAGACCCCCATGCCTGCACAGGAAGTATACTTAACTGCTGAGCCATCTCTTCAGCCCTCAAGTGATCTTGCTTCAGCTTCCTTAGCAGCTGCAATTACAGGCCCATGTTCCATCTCTTCCCATGTGAAGATTTCTTTCTGCTCCCTTAATCATGCCACCATGGCTAGCCCATCCCTGGTTGTCTTAGGGTATGACCTGAGATCTGACTGGAGCTGCTGCTGGAACCAGCACAGGAGGTCTCATTGTGTGTGTGGGGGGGGTGCGGGGGGGTTAGTTTCTTGTGGCTGCTACAGCAAATTACACAAACTGAGTTGCTAAAAACAACTGAAATGTACCTCATGATCCAGTGGCCTGAAGTACTAAGCTAAATAGTGCTACATAGTGCTAGGGAAGAGACGGCTCCTGGGCCCTCCCACCCTTTGCTGGCTCCTGTCTTTCTTTGCCTTGTCTGGTTTGTAGCCATGTCATTCCAACTCTGCCTCCATCCTCATATCACTTTCTCTTATGTATAACTTCTCCTTGGGTGTCTAACATGAGGACATGTGTCATTGGATTTAGGGGCTGCCGGGATGACTCAGAGTGCTCTTTTTTATCCCAAGATCCTTTCTACTTTTGCAAAGGCTCTTTCTCCAAATAAGGCCCCATTCCTAAGTTCTATGAATTAAAATAATGCCATACCTATTTGTGGGCAGGAGCTTGTGCTTCTGGTTGCTCTACTACTGTGAAAATGCCAAGGTGTGACTAAGCCTTGAAAAGGAAGTGCAGAGAAAGAAACCCTTCATCAGCATCACTGTAAAACAGCCAGCACTTGCACTTATTCTTCTAAGATTGTTAGTATTACTGTGGTCAGATACACAGAACAATAGATTTTATCATTCTAACCTCATTTTGTTGTTGTTGTTTCAAGGTAGGGTCTTACTCTAGCCCAGGCTGACCTGAAACTCACTCTGTAGTCCCAGGCTAGCCTTGAACTCACAGCAGTCCTCCTACTTCTGCCTCCTGAGTGCTGGGATTAAAGGTGTATGCCACTACACAGTTTTATTGTAACCATTTTAAAATGTACAGTCTGTGGCATCAAGTATATTCTTACTATTGCACAGCCATCATGGTCCTTCTTCAAAACATTTCCATATTCCCAAACTGAAACTGTATACCTATTACACACCAGCTCTCTGTTTTTGTTATCCCCCAATTATGTTTTAAAAATCTTTCAGTTGTTTTAGAGGTGCTGTGTGATCATTTTAAAATGTGCCTGATGGACTGGAGAGATGGCTTAGTGGTTAAGGCACCTGTGTACAAAGCCCAAGGACCCAGGTTCAATTCCCAAGTACCCACATAAGCCAGATGCACAAAGTGGCACATGCATCTGGAGTTCGTTTGCAGTAGCTAGAGGCCCTGGTGCACCCATATTCTCTCTCTCTCTGTCTCTTTCTAATAAATAAATTAAAAATGTACCTGGTCATTAAAAACATTTTAGAAACTGACTTTATTGAAGCATACTTAAATATTGTATAATTTACTCATTTCAGGTATATGGTTTTATTTTAGTAATTTAAAAATATTTTATATTTATTTATTTATTTATTTGACAGAGAAACAGGGAGGGAGGGAGGGAGGGAGGGAGGGAGGGAGGGAGAGAGAGAGAGAATGAGAATATGGGCCTGCCAGGGCCTCCAGCCACTGCAAACGAACTCCAGGCACATGCGCCCCCTTGTGCATCTGGCTAATGTGGGTCCTAGGGAATCAAACTTGGGTTCTTTGGCTTTGCAGGCAGATGCTTTAACCGCTAAGCCATCCCTCCAGCCCTGTTTTAGTAATTTCATTCACTTAGATAAACCATTGCCATATTTGGAGTATTTTTATTACCTCATAAATTCCTTTATGCCCCTTTATAGTTAATTCTCATTCATATCACCAGTCCAATTGCCTACCATATGATTCCATATATTTGCCTCTTTTGGATGTTTCATATAAAGTTTTATGTAAAATTTAAAGATACTTTTAAGATTGTAAAATACAAAGAAATACAAAATAATCACCAAGAGCCTGTGGAAAACAGAGGATCTCTCAAAAGGTCCTAGACCTACTGATTCATATATTTTTCATGATATATTTTGGTTATATACAATGTTTTTTTTTTTGGTTTTTCGAGGTAGGGTCTCACTCTAGCCCAGGCTGACCTGGAATTCACTATGTAGTTTCAGGGTGGCCTTGAACTCACAGAGATCCTCCTATCTCCTATTACCAAGTGGGTAATATTTTTTATTAAGAACTTTATTGTGGGCTAGAAAGATGGCTCAGCAGTTAAGGCACTTACTGCAAAGCCTAAGCTAAGAACCCAGGTTCAATTCCCCAGTACCCATGTAAGGCAGATGCACAAGGTGGTGCATGCATCTGGAGTTTGTTGCAGTGGCTAGAGGCCCTGGCTTGCCCATTGTCTCTCTGTCTGCCTCTTTCTCTTAAATAAATAAAGAACTTTATTGTATGAACATATTGCAGATTGGTCGTATTCCTATTGGATTGTACTCTTATGTTCCCTCTTCCTTGCCCTCATTCTACTGAGGGCCCTCCTTAGTAAAGCTACTAATAAACTGTGGAGTCAGGAATGTCCCAGTCAGTATTTTAAAATATGATTCCTCATATAAATGCTGATATTATAGATAGTGGTTTTAAAGCACTGTTTTTCTATAAACTCAATCTAAAACTAAGGCTGAGCAGATAATGGGAAATCCAGGCCTCTAACCAGTAATGTTAGAGAATCTAACTACTTCTCATCGTCTTGAACATTGATGTCTTTGGTGAGTGAAATAAATGAAAATGGGAAATGAAAAAGGGAAGTACAGCTTCCTTTGTTCAGAGACAATGTCTCACTATATTTCCCAGGCTGGCTTCTAACTCCTCAATTCAAGGGAGCCTCTTGCCTCAGTTTTCCTGAGTGTCTGGGACTATAGGTACCCACTGCCCCTCCCTGCTGACTTTTACTAAGCTGGTTTTTACTAAGCAGCCGTAAAATAGAAAGGGGAAAAACTGGACCTTGTGTATCAACTTTCTCATCTGTTCTATCTTCCCTAAACTTCTACTAGTTAATTCCACCCTCACAAGCAGTCCTATATGTCCCACATGGAAGACCCTACTGCTTAAACAGTCTGTAACTCCCTACTCCTAAAGGGGAATTCATGGCCATGGAAGTGATGGTACCTTTCTCAGACCACACGGTCTGGGCTTTCTGTCCAGTTAACTGCTTTTCCTTAGTGTCATAGTCTCTTGTTTAGTGATCTCCCCAGTCCCTAGGTCCTTGGGGAGTTTGTGAGATTAGGACTTGTGCATCCTTTGCGATTTTTTTTTCTGAGCTTTCCACTGCTATAATATTTCCTGAAAAGAGCCAGCTTTTTCTTTGTGGGGAGACCATGGGGAAGGAGGGCTAGGTTATGAAAGAATCCCTGCCTTTGATCCAGTGCGCATCACCAAGTGTTCAGATCTAGCCAGCTGCTTTTCAGGGCCTTGGGACCTCCTATAACCTCACTGTGGGGGCAACCTTTTTTGTTCCTTTGGACAATGGCTCCTCACACCACAGTGTGCAACAGAACCAAGAAGGCTTGTTAAATCAGGCTGCTGGGCCCCAGCTTATGACTTTGGGTTCAGTAGGTTTGGGTTAGGGCCAGAGAATTTGCATTTCTAATAGGTTCTCTGGTGCTGCTGTTAGCTTGGAACTCCTTTTTATGAAAATTTTATTTAGCATACAAATAGTGGGTTTCGTTTTGTGTGTGTGTATATATATATATATATATATATATATATATATATATATATATATATATATACACACACATGTATGTATTTTGCTCATATTTATCCCCCCATTACTCTTCCCTTCTACTGTCATGTAATATATACATTAATTTATTTTAACAATATTTATTTACTTATTTATCTGAGATAGAAAGAGAGAGACAGAGAGAGAGAGAGAGAGAGAGAGAGAGAGAGAGAATGTGTGTGCCAGGGCCTCTAGCCACTGCAGACTCCAGACACATGAGCCACCACATGCATCTGGCTTTACATGAGTAGTGGGGAAATCAAACCTGGGTCCTTAGACTTTGTAGGCAAGCACCTTAACCACTGAGTAATCTCTTCAGCCTCATAAATATATTTAAATGTAGGGGCAGAAGGATCTCTCAGTGGTTAAGGTACTTGCTTGTAAATCCCAATGACCTGGGTTTTATTCCCTAGTACCCATGCAAAGCCACATGCACAAAGTGATGCATCTGGAGTTCATTTGCAGCAGCTGTGTATGTATACGCCACATTTTTAATGTATTTATCTGTTGATAACCTAGGCTGGTTCCATACATGGACATGCAAATTTTTCTTCAGTATAGTGATTTCTAGAGTTAATTAGGAGATACACACACACATACACCCACCCAATCTGGGTATAAAAGTAGAGTCACTTTTAGTATATACCTGACTTGGATATAAAGGCATAAAGTCATTTGGGTATATGCCAAGAATGGTATAGCTGGGTTGTATGGTAGTTTTATTTTCAGTTTTATTGAGGAGCCCCAATGCTGATTTCTGTAGTGATCATAGTAGTTTGTATTTCCACCAGCAGTGAATAAAGTAGAACTCCAGTTTGAGAACTGCACTGGACTTTCCCATATTGCTCCATTTCCCATGCAACTGCTTCCAAGTGGGTGAAGCAGACACTGGTGGACTGGAGCATGTGAGGCTCTTTAAGCCAGTGATCCTGTCCAGACCTAGGGGAACAATGCCTTGTGTGGTGCGCGTGTGGGTGTGTGTTGTATATCTGTGTATGCTTGTTCTGTTTGTTGCCTGTTGCATCTATGAAGGAGATTTCAGATAAGTCCTTCAGAGTAAAAGGAACTACAGCTCATTCTAATTACTGTGATTTCATTTATCTATGGTCAAGTATGATCTGAAAATAATAAATGGAAAATTTCAGAAATAAACAGTTCATAAAATTGACTGTCATTCTGAGCACTGTGATGAAATCTCACATCTTCCCACTCCATCCTGTTCTATCCTGCCCAGGACGTGAATCATCCTTGATTGTCCAGCTTATCTGAACTGTATACACTACTACCTACCTATTCGTCAGTCACTTAGCATTGTTTATCACATTGATTGTCATGGTATTGTGTTTAAGGAGCTCTGATCTTACTGAATATTGTCCCCCAAACACCACACTTTTGCTACAATCCATTATATTTGGGCTAATTTGTTAATAATTGCAGAAATTTCTTATTGAGCCTAAATTAGAAATTGAACCATCATAGATATGTATTACATATGCATACATGCATTCATGACATATAGGGTTTGGTGCTGTCCATGGTTTTAGGCACCCATTTGGGGCTTGGAACATAGCCCTCTCTGATAAGGGATGATGGCTATATTACTGGTGGTGAGGATGAAGTTATCAAATTATTTAGGAAAACACACAAAGAAGAACAGATCCTTGGGTCCTTAGGGACCAGAGGGTACTCCATAAAGCCAAGTGCATGCACTCTGGGGCCTTGGCCTGCTGCACACCTTTGATTCTTGGCTCACACAGGGCTGCTTTGGACATTATAACCTTTCACCCTGGCTCTATGTGTTGATGTCCTCTCTTACCCAGAAGGAACACAGTGACCCCTTGCTATGTCCCTGACCCACCCACCTGGCCCTGTAGCAAATAGTCTTAGCCAGTTGCTGGTAGAATCTGAAGCCTTTAGTGAAATAGGCTCTGGTTCTTTAGCTCAGGCTGACCTGGAATTCACTATGTAGTCTCAGGGTGGCCTCGAACTGATGGCAATCCTCCTACCTCTGCCTCCCAAGTGCTGGGACTAAAGGCGTGCACCACTATGCCCGGCTTTAAATTCTATTTTTGAGAATTAATCTTTTGTTTTTACCCTCCAGAGACTTAAGGTCAACTGGTGGCAGCTGAAGAAGGTTAGGGGGAATGGAGAGAATCGTACTTCAACTCTCATCTTTTGCCATGATCTTTCAATGGGTCTTTCCATTCATAGTGGTGGCTTTGTGCTGTTTCAGTACAGATTTTAGTGGTAGGTGATTGGTGGTTTGTTATAGATCAGAGGGATGTTATAATATGCAGAATGGCAAGGGTGCAAAGTAAGACAGGGAGTGGCTTAACAAACCAGGCTGTCAAGATAGATGTAGACCTCATTGCCTTAACCTTTGACCAAAGGAGATCTCTCCATAGTGGGCAAGTTGTTCCCTCACCTACCCCCACCTTTTGGAAGGGAATTGCTCCAAAGTGTTATATATCAGGTAGTATTGATCTCTTTTTTTTTTTTTTTTTTTTTTTTTTTTTGAGGTAGGGTCTCACTCTAGCTCAGGCTGACCTGGAATTCACGCTGTAGTCTCAGGATGGCCTCAAACTCATGGTGATCCTCCTACCTCTGCCTCCCGAGTACTGGGATTAAAGGCATGCACCACTACGCCCAGCACCTCTGCTTTCTTTATGTGCTGCTGGGGATCCAACCTAGAGGGGGCCTCATGCATGCAAGGCAAGCACTCCACCAACTGGGCTATATCTCCTGCACTGCCCTCTGCTTTCATTTCCCCCAGCATATTCCCTTAGGCTCTTCTCTGCCACATGAGTAAGAACATACAGGCCCGAGCCAGACACCATTTGTGTATCAGATTTTCTCTAGTAGCACATGGCTATTATGGTTTATGCATATGGATGTTTATGTTAGTTTTGAGAGGTCTGGTTGTAGGTCATTTTAAAGAAAATGTCTTCTGAGGTCTTTATTTCCTGTAAACTTATACAAGCAGCTAAATCCTTTTGGGGGAAATGAATTCTTGGCATGTTCTGTCAACCTTTGGGCTACTCACATTTGTGCCAAATACTAGCAGATCTCTGTAGACACTGTAGGATAAGGACATCCTCTTGTTCTTGCTAGTTTGCAAGGGGTAAATTAGAGTGCAGCACTTGTAAGTAGAGTTATTAAATATCAATGGGGGATAATAGATATGAAGTAACTTGCAAATCTTTGATATTATGTCTGTTTCAGTGAAAACACAGCTGTTAAAATACTTTCCTAGCTGTAATTGAGAAGGTAATTTTCTTTAAGGCCATTTAAGCCAGATTTTTAGTGCCTTTGAAACATTAAGAACCATCAATGGGGGTGCATCTCTGAAAAAGTTAAGTAGATACAGTGTCTCTGCTGCTGAGTGGTGACATTGAGAGCCTGGGTTTTCCAAATAGACCAAGGGCTAATTCTCTCTGTGTGTGTGTGTGTGTACACATGCATGAATGCACACAGGCACACATACACATGCATACATGATTTCATACTTTTTTGTGTGGGTGCATGTGCAAGTACATGTGCATTTGTGTACGTGTGTAGAGGTCAAGGGAACAACATTTGGGTGTTGTTTTCAGAAACGTGATCCATATTTTTTCTTTAGAGACGAGGTCTCTCTTTGGCCTGGAGCTCACTAATTATACCAAACAAGTTGGCCAGCAAGCCCCAAGGATCCTCCTTTCTCTGCCTGCCCAGTGCGTGCCAGCACCACACCACACATTTTCACATATGTTCTAGGGATCAAATTTAGGTCCATTTAAACCAGATTTTTAGTGCCTTTGAAACATTAAGAACCATGAATGGGGGTGCATCTCTGAAAAAGTTCAGTAGATACAGTGTCTCTGCTGCTGTAGTAGTTTGAATTGATGTCCCCCAATATATTCAGTGTTTTATTAGTTTATAGTTTGTATCTCCAGCCACTTGGCTGGAGGCAGTGTCTCTGGGCAGATCTTAAGGTGTGGTGGTGGGTTTGAGATTCCATTGTAAAGATATGCGAAGTGTGCCTAGCTGGAGGTCCTGAGGTATCCTGTGCTTTGGGGCTTGTGGCTTTCTCTCTGTCTTGCCTGCTCCTGTAAGAGCAGGCCACTTCTCCTGCCATTAGGGAACTTCCCCTGGATCTGTAAGCTTCAATAAATAATACCCCTTCCTCCATAACTGTGCCTGGTCTGGAAGTTCATCTCAGTGAAACTAAAGTTGTCTGTTACAGCTGCTGAGTGGTGACATTGAGAGCCTGGTTTTTCCAAATAGACCAAGGGCTAATTCAGTGTGTGTGTGTGCTTGCAAGGAAAGTACTTTGCCACCAGTGCTATCTCCTCAGACCTGTTGTGTGGCTTATTAATGGGCTAGAGTTGACACTGGACTAATCCAGCTAATTCTTCCACTTAGATTTAATGTTCACAGTAAATTTTCTCCAGTAATGAATGATTTAGGGTAAGCAGGCATGTCAGGTTAAGATATAGTGGTAATATTTCATGAGAAACATTGAACGGGGCATGATGTTTAAATCAATAGATGAAAATGTGAGGTAAAGCTTCCAGAAAAGGATTATTGGCTAAATAAAAGCAGTTAATTGGAAGAAAATCAAGCCCACCCAATATTTACATTAGAAGCCAAGAGAACAGGAGAGAAATTTCTCTAGTTTTGTGGTGTCATCAGCTTTTCTGATATATTTTGGAGCTGTTGACAGCAGTGTGGCACTTTACCTCTGTAATGCTGATGGGAATGGAAGGGTGGGGTGAGAATTGAGTGCAAGAAATTTTGTACTGTGCTCATGAAGAGTAGTGGAGAGATTTGCCTTAAGTCAGTTGGATGGCTTCTACTTTCAAGTCTGATAAAATCCCTTAATGTCAAGCTATAGATAGAATTTTCATAGTCTGTGCTCTGGAAACTGGTGATAAATTCTCAGCAAAAATTGTGTGGAGACATTAGAAGGACTTTCAAGGAGGGGCATGAGGAAACCACTACTTAGCGGCTTTACTTACAACACTATGATTAGGAGTCTTGATCTGTCAATGTGCAGCTGGCCTCATAGCAGGCCTGGCCAGATTTGGAAAGTCTACCTTTATAATGTAGGATGGCCCTTGAAAAATTTTGAGTCACATCTTTTATGGTTTTCTCTATAATTTGAGAATATAGTAAGCCCCCCTTATCTGCAGGGGGTTTATTCCAATATTCCTGATAGATGTCTGAAACTGCAGATAATACCAAATCCTATGCATACTATGATTTTTCTTCTATATATACATACATACCTATAATAACATTTAATTATATATTGAGCACAGTAAGAGGTTAATAGCAATAACAATATGATAGGAACAGTTATAACAGTATACTACAATGGAAGTTAAGTGAATGTCATCTCGGTGAAAATGCCGTGTGCTGTCATCCTTTCACTCAAAGAATGCATTCTATGGCCTGTCTTTGATGTAACAGAATTCCCTGAATCACCACTGTTGTGGTTTAGGACAATCATTAAATAAAATAAGCATACTCAGTCTGTTAACTGATACTGCTATGGAGTGACTAAAGGGCAGATTATAGATACAGTGTAGATATGCTGTACAAAAGAAAAGATTCCCGTCATGGGCAGGTTTGAGAGGATGCAGTGGAACAGTGCACAGTTTCGTTATGCTTATAATTATACACAGTTTAAAAATTAAGGATTTTCTGGAATTTCCATCTAACGTTTCGAGCCCTTGTTGACCTTGCTAACTGACATCTCAGGAAGTGAGAATTTAAATGAGACTACTGTGTAGCTCTAAAAATGTAAAAATTAGGACTTAATTCTATTTAACAATAATTTAGTAAAGCCTCAAAACTTATTGTGAAAGATACTATAAGCTAGTATTTCTTGAGGTTTCTTACAACTGAGCATCACCTGACACCATCAAAAGATTGCACACAGAGATTTAGTTTGTTAGTCAAAAGGGTGTTTGTAACAGTGAAGAGGAAAATACAAAGCAAACACTACTGAGCCAAGTACTTATATTTATATTCATAAAAGAAGAGAAAGGATAAAATCAGAATTAAGAGCTCAAAAAAAAAAAAAACCCTATAGTTAGGCTGACTGGGAGAGTTATTGTGCTGGGAGGACCATTTGACCTTGATGACAGTGTAGTCACTGAGTTCCCAAGAGTCTGCTTTTTCAAGTCAAGTAACGTTTGCAAGCAGCTGCTAATTCTGTTTTCTATGAAAGGGTAGCACTGGGTGACAGGGTGTTCTCAGGACATAAGCTGCTCCTCGGAGCCACTTGACTTTCATGTGGGTGGTACAGTCAGCTGAGGCCTGGGGGGCTACAATACTAGTCCAGATTCTGGCTGGTCATTTAGCTCTTCTGAAAATGATTCCTTTTTCCCTTTTGTTAACTTTTTATTGATAACTTCTGTAAATATAGACAATATACCATAATCATAATCCCCTTCCACTACCCACCACCTTTCCCCCCTCCTAAAGCCACCCTCCACTGAATCCTTTCTTATTTTTAAATTTTATTTTATTTATTTATTTATTTATTTATTTATTTATTTATTTATTTGCAAAAGAGGCAGATAGAGATGGAGATAGAGAATGGACACACCAGGGTCTCAGTTACTGCAAATGAACTCCAGATGCATGTGCCACTTTGTGCATCTGGCTTTATATGGGTACTGAGGAATCAAACCCGGGTCATTCGGCTTTGTAGGTAAGCTGCTTAACCACTGAGCCATCTTTCTAGCACACCCTTCTTCTTTTCAACTAGTCTCTCTTCTATGTTGATGTTGTCAATTTTTTCCTTCTGTTATACAGTTCTTGTATAGATAGTGTCAGCCATGGTGAGGTTATGAATATCAAGGCCACTTCGTGTCAGGAATACAGAATTGTAAGCACTCTTCCCCTTCCTTTGCTCTTACATTCTTTCCACCACCTTTTCCACAATGGTTTCTGAGCCTTGGAGGGTGGGCTGGAGATGTTTCACTTAGTGCTGAACACCCCACTATCACTTTTGCTCAGCACTGTGGTTGTTTGCTTTTTCCATGATGGGTTTCGAGTCACCTAGTAGATACCACCATATGAAAAGAGAAGCTTCTCTGTGCAAGGGTGAAAGTAGCATTAATATATGGGCAGAAGCATAAATACTTAGGGAGCAGTTTGGTGGGCATAATATATCCATTTAGCCAGACAATAATAGTAGTTTCCCCACTAGGGCTTATGGCATCACAAGCCATGGGCTTTTGATTATGTTTTCAATACCAGGTAGGAAATCCTTCCCATGGAGCAGGCCTCAGGTATAATCACAGAGCATTTGCTTTCCCCCAGAACAGACATGCACTATTGCACTAGTTGATACATTGGTCTGGTTGGCTAGCCATAAAACTTGAAGGATCCACTGCTGGTTAAGACCCTTGATGACTTTTCTCCCTCAACAGACTGTATACCTGTTTCCAGCATCCTGACAGCTAGTCAACAGGGAAGAGTCTTCCAACTCAGCTCCAGCATGATTTCTCAGTGACCTGTGCACAAGCATGTGGTGTCTTCAGCAGAAGGGTCTTACCATCTAGTTCTGGTGGGCAACCAAGAGCCTTGGAAATAGCCTGAAATGTTTTGGAAGTATTAGGGGCCTCCCTGGCCAACAACTACCTGGAAGGTGTCCTACCGCTAACACTGAAAATTTTAAAACAACTAGCTATGGTTTCTGGGTACAACATTATTGACTGTCACAGGATACTTCTGCACAAATTCTCTCTTTTTAACATCCATTTTATTATCTAGTGAAGAAGTGGGTTTATATATGGCTTATTCATAAGATCTTAAATTTTTTAAGGCAAGCTCAACAGATTGGCTTTTTTATGTGTGTGAGAGAGTGGGGGAATATGAATAAATGAATGAATGAGAGAGAAATTGGCACACCAGGGCCTCCAGCCACTGCAATTGAACTCCAGATGTGTGTGCACCCTTGTGCACATGTGTGACCTTGCATGCTTGCATCACTCTGTGCGTCTGGCTTATGTGGGACCTTGAGAGTTGACCATGAGTCCTTAGGCTTTGCAGGCAAGCGCCTTAACTACTAAGCTATCTCTCTAGCCCAACATCTTAAATTTTGATTAACCATCCTTCTGTCCCCTCCTCTCCTTCATCATCTCCCCTAATTCCGTTTCACCATTCATAAGGGCTGTATTCTTGGGGGAAGGGGAAAGTATAGATATGATGGGGGAAGAAGAGACTAAAAATTTTAAAAATAAGAATGCTTTTGAGTTCAGATATGAATTGACATTTTAAAAGCATCAGGTTAAAGAAGATTAGTAAATGCAGATGACTCAGATCTGTACACAAACCTTTGCCTTTACAGTTACTGAAAATAAAATACCATTTATGTTCAGTTGAAATTATTTAACTAGAGGTAGAATTCCACACAGCAGGCCATGATCTAGGTAGAGTCCTGGATGTGGGAAGAGGAACAGAGTACAGCTATCAAGGTTATCTCACAGCACTCAGGGACAGGGGAAATAACAATTTACGAACATTTCTCCTCTCCATGGGTCTTTGTCCCCAGTTATATTTCTCTCTGTGTCATTGTACCTTTGTGCATGAGTGTCTCTGAGTGTGCATGCCTGTATCTGTATGTCTGTGCCTCTATCTGCGGGCAGTTCTGTCTGTCCATTTGTGGGCATGTTTCTGTATCTTCCCGTGAATGTGTTTCTCATTCTCTATAAATGGGCTGCTTCAGGAACTTACCAGGCAGAGCAGATGAGGCTGGGCCAGTGCCACGTGGGATTTCTGACCAGTTACTAATTGGAGGGGGAAGAAGGTATGGGAGAGCATGGTTGAATTTCATTGTATAAATATGTTCTTATGAAACTCATACCATGTACAGTGAATATACACCAGTTCAAAAGAGAGTGGCTACACCAGATGAAAATAGGCATGCCTCAAAATTGCATCCAGGGAATCAGTTTCCTCAAAGTCACATGATAACATCCCAGGTGGGATAAGGTGAGGAAGATTTAGCTGGGAGTTTTAGGCATGTTGTTATTGGACTATTGCAACAGCTGTCCTACAGGTTTCCCTGACAAACTTCCTATCCACTTCTCATTTTGCATCACTTCATCCATGCCCATCTCCATGGGACATTCCCCAGAATTGTAAATACTTCCTTTTGCTTTCTCTGGTGCAAAATCCACCTCTCCGGGGGATATTATTATAGCTATTGCCAAATTTCACGTTCATGTTTAGTGTTGCAAAAGAGAGAAAATAAGGGAGTATGGGTAGTGACTCAGAAACCTGGAGAGATAGCACTTATTTGATCTAGAATCTTATTGAATTTTTTAAAAAGCTGGCATTAAACTGTTTGTACCTTATTTGCTTGCTAGCTTTCCTTTGACCAGTCTTTGTCTATTTCTTTTTTTTTTCTTTTTTCTTTTGCTTTGAGAGTCAAAAAGCTTTCAAAGCTATTAGAGGTTACTGTTAACTTCCTTTCTTCAAAGAGTCCCATTCAACCATTTGAGCTCATTTCTCCTTAGAGCACTCCCAGAAGAGGAAGGGTCTCTTATCATCAGTAATAACATGAGCTTTTGTAAAGGACATTGTCGTTGATAATAATTTAAGTAAGTTTTTTATATCTACTGAACGGTTAATACTCAGAATATATATAAAGTACTTTAAAAACTCAACATAAAAAACAAAAGTGTATGCACACATGACAGAGGGAGGAAGGGAGGGAGAGAGAGAAAGAGAGACAGGGAGGAAGGAAGGCAAGCTGAAGAGATATGGGAAGATGGCTCAGCGATTAAAGGCACTTGCTTGCAAATTCTACTAGCCAGGGTTCAATTCACCAGCTACCCAAATAAATCCAAGGCCAGAAGCTCTTCCCCTGAGTTATACCTCTGCAAATCAAAACCACCCCAATGAGCCACCATCTCATTCCTTTAAGATTGACTATTTTGAAAAAGACAAAAGATGAAAACATTGATGAGGATATGGAGAAAAGATAACCCTCACATATTGTTGGTAGGAATGAAAATTAGCACAGCCATTATGGAAAACAGCATGAACGTTCCTCTGAAAATTAAAAACAACTACCATATGGATCCAGCAATTCCCCTTCTGGGTGTATATCCAAAGGAAATGAAATCAGTATGTCCAAGAGACACCTATACTCTCTTGTTCATTGTAGCACTATTCACAATAGCCAAGATATGGAACCAGCCTAAGTATTCACCAATTGAATGCAAGAAAAAAATGTACATATATACAATGAAATACCACTCAGCTTTAAAAGAAAATAAAACTGTCATTTGTGGCATCGTAAATGGAACTTGTGATCATTATGCTCAGTGAAATAAGTCAGGCATGAAAAGACAAGCATTGCATGCTCTCACCCATATGTGGAATATGAAAAGCTGATCTAATAGAAGTTATGAGTTGAGTGGGTTTCCTATGTCTGTGGAGAATGGGAAGCTGGGGAAAGGTTGATAGGTACATACCAAGCTGCAGCCAGATAGGAGCAGGAAGTTTCAGTGTGCCAGTGCACAAAAATATGACTGTAATAGATAGTGATAACTTAAAAACGTAGAGGGATAGAGAGATTGCACAGTGGTTAAAGTGCTTGCTTGCGAAGCCTGCTTCCTGGGTTCCATTCACCAGCATTCATGTAAAGCCAGAAACAAAAAGTGGTACATGCATCTGGTGGTCATTTGTAGTGGCAAGAGACCCATATATACATACCCATACACATGTGCAAATAAATAAAAGCTTAAAGAAAGTATTTTGATGCTTTGCTATAGAGGAGTGATAAATGTTTGAGGAAATAGTGAACATGATTACATGATATGTTCATATATCAAAATATCACATGGTATCACATTACAAAGCAAGGTAGGCTGGGGATGTAGTGCAGTGGTAGAGTACTTGTTTATCACATGTGAGGCCCTGAGTTTGATCTCCAGCACTACAAAAATAAAACCACAAAACAAGGCTTGAGGGATGGCTTAGCAGTTAAGGCACTACTTGCAAAGCCTAAGGACCCACATTCAATTTCCTAGTATCCACATAAAGCTAGACGCACACGGTGGTACATGCGTCTGGAGTTCATTTGCATTAGCTAGAGGCCCTGGCGTGCCCATTCTTTCTTTATTTCAGTCTCTCTCTCTTTCTCTCAAGTAAATAAAATATTGAAAAAAACCCACAAAACCAAAACATTACAAGGTATTTTTCCTGATTGTTTTCCTCTTTTACCCCTCTCTTTTATTGATGTCATGAAAGCCTTTTTTTTTTTCTCTACCATTGGCACAGATATTTTCCTTATTAAATATACTTATTTCAATTTCAAATTTGCAAGATGAAGACAAAGACAACTAGAAATGAAAAAAAGAATAATGTGTCATCGTACCTTCTAGATGTACCCATGGTTGAGAATTCACTTTCTATTCAGTTGTTTGACTTAACCATATTTATATGTTTGTTTTTCTACAAAAAGGGAACCATGCCAGATATGGTGGTGCATGCCTTTAATCTCAGCACTTGGGAGGCAGAAGTAGGAGGATCACTGTGAATTTGAGGACACTAAGTCTACCTAATGAATTCCAGGTTAGTCTGGGCTAGAGCAAGACCCTACTTCAAAACCTCCCTCAAAAAAAAAAAAAAAAAGCCAAGGGAAGTAAACCTATTTAGCTGTGGTAAAATATATAAAATGGCAACCACTTTTAAAGTTCGATCTAATGTGACTTGTCTTCAACACTGGTAATGTGTATGCATGTGTGCATGTGAAGGCCAAAGGTTGACACTGGGTAGCTTCATCAGTCATCCTCACCTTATTTTTTTGAGACAGAGCCTCAC
Organism: Orientallactaga sibirica; assembly: GCA_036365145.1. Lineage (NCBI taxonomy): Eukaryota > Metazoa > Chordata > Mammalia > Rodentia > Dipodidae > Orientallactaga > Orientallactaga sibirica. Next base: position 6,849,471 of record JAEOAD010000982.1, read on the forward strand.
AGTGAACCCAGAGCTCACTAATTTAGCTAGACAAATCAGCCAGTAAGCTGTAAGGATCCCCCTGTCTTTGCCTCCCCAGCCTTGGGATTACAGGCATGTGCTGCTACATCTGGCTTTTATGTGGGTTCTGGGATCTGAACGCAACTCCTTATGCTTATGTAGAAACAGTTTTTCTTTTATCTTTAAAAATATTTTATTTATTTGAAAGGGAGGGAAGGAAGGAGGGAGGGGGAAGAGAAAGAGAAGCAGAGAGAGAATGAGAAGGAATAAATGAGGATGAGCGCCCCAGGGTCATTTACTACTGCAAATTAACTCCAGACACATGTGCCATTTTGTGCATTTGGCTTTACGTGGGTACTGGGAAATCGAACCCGGGCCATCAGACTGTGCAAGCAAGTGCCTTTAACCACTGAACCCTCCCCAACCTCACCCTTTACAAACTTTAAAAATATATAGGCTTTTACTCATAGGCAAAAGAGATAGAAGCAGAATTGGGCCATTGAGGTGGGACTAGAGACCAGGCTTCAGTGTGTTGCTGCTACAGTTTGTTGTTATACTCTGGGTAGCCTCATGGGCTCTGAGGGCTTCTTCCCACTCTCAGTAGAGGACTTTGAAAGCACATTAACCTGCCTCCTTGTCTTAAAAAGAATAAACTGTGGACTTTTCCTTTAAAAACATTTGCAGTTACTTCCCTAGATAAATGGCTATAAGTAGAGCTTCTGAATTGAGAGTCACTTCCTTCCCGTCTCCAACATAAGATTTTACAAGGAACAAAACTATAGATGTTGAGCTCTGGTTTTATAATTGTGTGGTATTGGATGGCTTATTTGTCATTAAGAAATATGCCATATTGATTAGAGAGAAAATCCAGAGTTAAAGCCAATGACTATGTTAAGTTTGGACATTTTTTTTTTGAGAGAGAGAATGAATTAACTGATGCACCAGGGCCTCTAGCCACTGTAATTGAACTCCATATACATGTGCCACCTTGTGCCTATATATGACCTGTCATGTGCGTCGCTTTGTGTGTCTGGCTTATGTAGGATCTGGGGAATTGAACATGGGTCCTTAGATTTTGCAGACAAGTGCCTTAACCACTAAGCCATCTCTCCAGCCCAAGTTTGGACTTTTTTCCCCTAAATTCGGGGGTTTGTTTATTACTGTACTACTCAAGCCAGAATGTAAGAGTTCTGTTGTGTGGCTTTTTATAACTACATATTGTATTAAAAATCTTCTACTTAAGAAATGCATGAAGGGTGCTATGCATTTTGAGCATGGTATGTTATTTGTGAAGTCGGTCTTACACGGGGCCCCACAGCTTTTGCCTGTGCATAGAACATGGTTACGATATTTTTGCCTTTTGCTTGCTAGGTGATGCTAAATCATCGATAATATTGCTTTGAAAGGGAACAAAAGCATGGCATGACTATTTGCTATGATAATATAATGTAGCTTTACATAATACTGTTCAATATAATCCTGCAAGTAAAATGAGAACTTCTTTCTACTTAACAAGATAATTCACTATTTCCAGAAAGGAACTTTCCACAGGGTAACAAGAATCTTTTCAACCTGGTTCTGACAGCCATATCTAGTTTTTTTTTTTGGGGGGAGGGGTTGGATATAGAAATTTCTTTAAAGAATTAATGACATCTAGGGAGAAGGCTCAGGTGGTAGCTTGCCTTGAAAGCAGGAGGACCAGAGCTTGATCCCTAGTACCCATATAGAATGCCAGGCATGGTTGCACATGTGTATTCCCAGCACTGGGGAGACAGATATATGAATCCCTGGAGCTCACTGGCCAGCTGGTATAGCCTAAGTTATGAGCTTTAGGCCAATGAGAGATCCTGTCTCAAAGGAGGTGGAAGACATTCCTAAAGATAACACCCAAAGCTGTCCTCTGGCCTCCACATGTGCCCACAAACATGCATTCCTATATATGCACACAGAAATAACTAATGTATACACACATATTGACTCATCAGATCATAGGATAACTAAAAAGGTAGAACTAGAGAGCAGTGTTATGTAATTTTAACCTTTCCATTGTGGACATCTATTTTATGTCGTCAACTCGGCATGTTCTATTTCTTCCAAATAATAAGTATCTCAAATATCTAAAATTTATTTATTTATTTATTTATTTATTTATTTATTTATTTATTAGCAGAGAGAAAGAGAGAAGAGAGACAGAGAGAATGGGCATGCCAGGGCCTCCAGCTGCTGCAGATAAACTTGAGATGCATGTGCCACTCTGTGCATCTGGCTTTATGTGGGTACTGGTCATTAGGCGTTGCAGGCAGGCGCTTTAACTGCTGTGCCATCTCTCCAGCCTAAAATTTTGTATTTTTGTTCAAAGAGAACAGAATATCTTCTGTCCACAGTGCAGGGCATGGAACCCATGGCCTTGCACTTGCTAGTAAGTGTTCTACCCCTAATCCACATCCGTAGCAGAAGGACCTAGTTCTTTGTCTTGATAAGCTCCAGCATAAGTGCCCGCTGAAATTGTTCGGGTGTCCAGGAATGTCCTTGGTACATGCCATTTGGTTGTGTGGTACAGTCAGTTACATTAGGTAGATTTACCCCAAGTGATTTTAGGGGCTGTGGACAACATGTATTGAATTCAGACTTCTCGTTTATAAGATGGTGTGTGTTTGTACACTGATGTTATTAATTTTTGTTTAACCCCAAATACTGCTGTGTGCTTTCCTCCCTTAAATTGGTCACAAAACCTTAAAGTACTTAAATAGTATTTAAGCTTTTGGTAGTGCTGAGCAAAGTACTTATAGCTGACTGGCTCAAGTGGACATAGAACAATATGATAGTTGAGGAGGATAACAAATCTTGCCTGAGATTACGTTCATGTGTATTACGGGCTGGGAAGAAATTTCATTTGCAACCAGTCTGTATTTTGCATGTCTGTGTTGTGTATTTGAATGTGGTTGATTGGAAAATTGATATCGTCATGAAGTAGTAGTATCAGTACATTCTCTTATGTGTGACCTAAAACCACTGTGAATTTCCACTTGTCAGGCTCCCCAGTGTGCCCTGTGTTCAGAGCAAATTAAGCTTCAACTTAAAATGCCCTACCAAAGCTCTGTCTGGGCTGAAACTAAGCTATGGGGCTGGTATGGGGGCAGGGAGGAAGGTTGATCATTACAGGACAAGGACAAGTTGAAAAAATTGTTCTGTATCACAACCGGTTAATTAGTGCAGCTTCCCAGCATGTGTGGAAGGAGAAAGGAGGATACCATCAGTAGTGATTATTTTCCTTCATGATTCTTTTCACCTGCTATTTATTTAGTCCAGGGAGGAGAGATTATCAGAGGCTGACTTTAAAAGAAAAGTCAGAGTTGCAGAAGCATGCTGTGTCTGCCTTTCAGGCCCTGTGTGGTGTGGGTGGGGCAGGGCTGGCATGAAACTTTTAGATCTATTTTTAAGCTTTGAGGACAAATTTTATAAATATGAGCTGCTACTGCTTCTTTTAAAAAAATTCACTTTTTTACCCTAAAAATAGTTTCCTGGGAAAAAGTTTATGAATTGTTTATTAAAGGAAGACTTAGGAATTCAGCTAAGTGTGCTTTGTTATAAATTAAAAAAAAAACTCACAGCTAGAATGTGGCTTCTTGGGAAATATATATAATTTCTGAGACTTTAAAGCCAATGTTAAAATGGAAGAAAATTCTGAATTTTTTCTTTTGACCTCATCATTTCGTACACTTCAAATTCTAGACTTTTTTTTTTTTAAACCAAGTTGGCATGTGGTCCTTTTGGAAAAACATTCCTGTTTTCTTTCTGGTAAAATGAGTGGTCCTAGCTTCTGTTCTTATAAGTACCCCCAGCCACACCTATTTATTTCCTGTATCACTCTGTATTATGTAATAATAATTGTTGCATTTACTATAAGTTAGGCATTGTGATAAACTTTGTTCATGTATTATTTTGTTATTATATGCCTCTAAGTTGGATTATAGAATTTTTCTCATTTTGTGAGACTGACATGCTACCTACTTGTGCTAACAAGGCTCCTTGAATTATTCTCATTTTAAAGATGAAGCAGTGGTTTCCCAATATATTCAGCTCCAACTCTCCAAAGATGGAGTGTACATGGCAAAAGAGACTTCGCAGATATAATGAAGCTAAGGCTCACAAGATAGATTATATGATAACAAGAATTCTTCTAAGAGGGGGCACATGGGCAAGAAAAGTAAGGGGACACATAGGATCATATCAAATTAAAACATGTGTACAATAAAGAACCTAATTAACATAGTGTAAAAGGTAACCTATGGCATGGGCAGCATTTTCAAATTGTATATCTGATAAGAGGTTAACATCTAGAATATGTAAAGAACTTGTACAAGTTAATAATAAAAACCAACCCAGGGGCTGGAGAGATGGCTTAACGGTTAAGACAGTTGCCTGGGAAGTCTAAGGACCTAGGTTGGATTCTCTAGGATCCACGTAAGCCAGATACACAAGGTGGCACATGCATCTGGAGTTCATTTGCAGTGGCTGGAGGCCCTGATGCACCCATTCTCTCTCTCTCTGCCTTTCTAACTCTCTCTCAAATAAATAAATAAACTTTTAAAAAAACAAACAACCTGGTTAGAAAAGATGGGTCTCCAGCCAGGCACGGTGGCACTTGCCTGTAATCCCAGGACTTGGGAGAAGGAGTCAAGAGGATCAGGAATTCAATCTCATTTTTGGCTACAAAGCAAGTTCAAGGCCATCTTGGGTTATATAGTGAGAAACTGTCAACATACACAACAAAACAAAAAATACTTTTCCAAAGAAGATCTAAAAGTGGCCACAAGCATATGACACGATGTTCAACATCACTAACTATATTCCCCTATTTGCTCTAATTTTTAATCTTTCCATTTCCCTATCTCCCCAGCCCCCAGCTCCTGTTTATTGCCCTTCAATCTGGATGGTTCTGATTGGTCTGACTTTCATGTTTCAAAACCTATTTTCCTACATAAGTCTGTCCTACAGGTGGATTCTGTGCAGCTTGGGAAAGATGGTCACAGCTGTGACTGATGGAGAAGATGGATGCATTGTTAAGTGGAAGAAAATGAAATGTAAAAAACACCTTAAATGAGGTCACTTGTGTTTTTTAATAAAAGGAATCCAGATGTAGTGGCATGTGCCTACAATCCCAGCCACAACGTAGGCCAGGATACGAAGGCTGCAAATTTAAGCCTAACCTGAGCAACATGGTGAGACCCCATCTCAAAAAACAAAATAGGGAGGGCTGGAGAGATGGCTTAGTGGTTAAGTGTTTGCTTGCGAAACCTAAAGACCCATGTTCGACTCTCCAGATCCCACATTAGCCAGATGCACAAAGGTGAGGCAAGCGCAAGGTCACACATGCCAACTAGGTGGTGCAAGCGTCTGGAGTTCCATCGCAGTGGCTGAGGCCCTGGCATGCCAATTCTCTGTCTCTTTCTCTCCCTCTCTCTCGCTAAAATAAAAAATAAAAATATTTTTAAAAACAGGGCTGGAAAAATGACTTAATGGTTAAGGTGCTTTCCTGCAAAGCCAAAGAATCTAGGTTCAACTCCCCAGGACCCATGTAAGCCAGATGCATAAGGTGGCACAGGTATCTGGAGTTTGTTTGCAGTGGCTGGAGGCCCTGGCATGCCCATTCTCTCTCTTTCAAATAAATAAAAATATTTTTTCAAATAATTTCAAATTTCAAATAAATAAAAAAATATATTAAAAATTTTAAATAAAACAGGGCCTGGAGAGATGGCGTAGTGGTTAAGGCGTTTGCCCACAAAGCCAAAGGACCTAGGTTTGATTCCCCAGGACCCACGTAAGCCATATGCACAAGGTGGCACATGTGTCTGGAGTTCGTTTGTAGTGGCTGGTGGCCCAGGTATGCCCATTCTCTCTCTTATATTCCTACCTCTCTCTCATCTGCCTCTCTCTCTCTCTCTCTCTCTCTCTCTGCTTCTTTCACTCTCTCTCAAATAAATAAATAAACATAAAATTAAAAAAATTATTAAAAAAACAGAGATCTGGCATGGTGGTGCATGCCTATGATCCCACACTTGGGAGGATGAGGCAAGAGGATGGTGAGTTTGAAGTCAGTCTGCACAACACAGTGAGTTTGAGGCCAGCCTGAGTTGCCTAACAATACCCTGTCTCAGAAACAAACAAAACAAAAACTCCTTTGTTACTACTGCTACCATGAGCACATGCATACACTTACATAACTTATTAATGAATGCCAGGGGAAAAGGAATGGGATTTCACTGGGGAATAGGTGCTTTACTTTTGGGGCAAATCCTCTTTTACTGTTTGACTTGATTTATTCTTTGGAACAAGCATATATAGTTTTAAAATTATTACTAACTTTTAGGGTGGTTTTACATACATATGTATATACTCACAGTTTGATAGGTCATATAGTGCTAAAAGACACATGTGTATCCAGCACCCCTTTCTCCTTGTGTCTGGACTGTCTTCTAGGAGGCAGTCACTTCTGTTCTAGCCATGGCTTCTAGTACTTGAAACTATTTCTGGGTAACATTTATGTGCTGCTATCCCCTGTTTGCTGATTTGAGATATTATCTGTGGAATGTTAGTGGCTGGTAGTTGAAGATTTAGCTCACTCCTTCTGTACCCACCCTCTGTATAATGCTCCTCAGGTTCTGCTATAATCTATATTTAATGTTTTCATTAAAGTGGCAGTGCTGATGTTGAGTAATGAAGTAAGAATATACTATAATTAATTTCCTCATATAACTTTTAATTTTCCCTGGAGATAATAACTCTCTTGTTTGTTGACATCTTCTTCTTATACCTTGAACTGAACATCTCTATAAAATAAAATGTCTCTTCATACAAAAATCTCTCTCCCTCTCCTTCTCTCTCCTGGAAAAATGCCAGAGGCTCTGAGAGCCCTCCAACTCCTACTCTGCCTTGAATTGGTTGTTTTATAAGGGCCGCCCAGCTGTCAGCCAGGAGCTCCTGTCCGCACACTCATATTGACTGTCCTAGGTCCAGTGTCCTTCTCTTTCTTGCTTTCCTTACTTTGATGGAATGACATGTCCCTCCAGTAGCCTTTTGAGAGAGAGTGCATGGAAATACATTGTTGAGATCTCTAAAAACTAACTGTGCCAGAAATTGTATACTATGAAGTTCTCAACTTCAGGTGCCATTCCTTAGGTGCCATCCATCTTTTTCCCCAAAATAGGGTCTCTCTGTACTTCAGACTGACCTGGAACTCACTCTGCAGTCCCAGGCTGGCCTTGAACTCATAGTCATCCTCCTACCTCTGCCTTCTGAGTGCTGGGATGAAAGGCATGTGCCACCATGCCCTGACTCATCTATCTTTTTTTGAGACAGGATCTCTCATTGATCTGCAACTTGCTAATTAGGCTAGATTGGCTGACCCGTGAGCCCCTGGGATCCTCTTGCCTTTAACTCCCCAGCATTGGGATTACAAGCATGTTACCATGCCTAGATTTTTAAAATTTTGGTTCTGGAGATCAAACTCAGGTTCTCATTTTTGCAAGGTAAGCATTTTGCAGACTGAGCTATCTTCCCAGCCTAGTTTTCCCCTTTTCATATTCAACTGCCTGCCATACAGTACCTACCTGGCCTGTGTTTTTGACAAATGGGATTCTGTTGCCTACTAGTGGACCCCAAGAATTCTGGGCCACAGAGGCTATGTATTCTTTTCCAAGATGTCCTTGGATCTTCAAAACATCTCAGTACCCCCTTTTATAACTAATAAAATCAAGGCAGAGGGGTTACCACGTCAGCAGTGTCAGAGCCAGAACTTGAATTTGTCAGCTGCTGTTACCCAGCTGCTGCCTTTCCAAACCCAGCTGATCTTTACTGGAGAGAGAAATACCACTGTGCTAAGTGCCAAATGCAAGGCCTTGGCTGCAGACTGAGTCTAATTCTAGGGTCACACTTGGGTCTGTTTCTGAACAGCTTCTAGTTCCTGACAATATCAGCTCCAGTTAGCAACCCTTTGTTAAAAGTTGTTGACTGTGCACATGTGTACAAGTGCAGGTGTGTACATGTGTGCAGGTGAGACAAGAAGGGAGAGATTGGCTTACAGTTATGCTGTGAGCTCCTTGTGACAATCCAGATGCTCTGCCTATCATTTGTATAAGCTCAGTGTGATTGTTTTTACTGCTACAGTATTGGGTTTCAAGCAGTGCCTTTTGTGACGTGAACTGCCTCATTACTTAGGAGTTTGCTTTGAATGTGCAGTTTAGCATTTGATCTTTTTGTTAGCCAAAGTCAGGTGACCACACAGAGTAATTAGATTAACTGGCCTCCCCTCTCTCTTACTGAAACAATATAAAATCCAGTACTGTGCTGGCACATACTTTCCTTAGATTAATGATCTTAGAGTCACTGTGTGGAAATTTGCATAGCTCCCTACAGCTCTGAGAAATGAAAATGCCCAGCTGTCTAAAAGCTTTAATCAGGAAATGAGCATGAAATGGCATTGTTTTGTCATGGGCTTGGAATAATTTATTCTTGACAATCGAGTTATCCTGGATGGAAATGTATATAAACATTCTTTCAACAACCAGTAAATGGGTTTTTTGGTTGGTAAAAATCCAAGCATTTCTTTACTTGGGAGTGGCTTTCAAATCATTGGCCCTCAAGCTAGTCGCTGCTGGCAGTTTATACGGTAGTCATTTTCCTTTTCTCTCCTCTTTGAAATGGCAGTTTATGGAGAAAGAGAAAAGTAGGAAAACAGGATCAGGGAACATACGTATTATATGGGCAGAGAGCGTGGTGTGAGGGATAGAAATGGGGCCCCAGCTGTAGGATCCTCTGGGCCAATCCTCACCAGCCACTTCTTGCCTGCATGCTTCTATTTTCTTGGTACTCACTTTCCATGGCTGTCAAAAAGAGATAATAATGGCCCCTACCTCTTTATATGGTTGTGAGCATTAAATGTGTTGTTTCATGTAAAATCTCAGAACAGTACATTTCTCATAGTATAGTCTTAATGATTGTAAGGTTATTCAATACTTTTAGAAAACCAAAACATGAAGATTGCATACAATTTTGTTTTGTGTTTAAAAGATCCTAATACATTTAATTTTTTAATTCAATTATTAGTCTTAGAAGCAATTATGACTGTAAAACTTGACATTATATAGATATGTTGCTGTCACTTATATCTGGCACATAGTAGGCACTGAAACATTTGTTAAAAGAATACTAGAAGTTAGGCACTCAGTACTCAAAAGGCAGAAGGATGGTGAGTTTCAGGCCAACCTGAGCAACATGGTGAGAAGCTTTCTCAACAACAACAAAAAAAGCCTTGCTCCATAGTTAAATATTTTTTATGTTCATGTGAGATGCAGGAGTTTGCTTCATTATTAAGTAAAAGTATATATCAGCACAGACAGAGAACAGCTGGGACAGGGGTTCTACAAAAGGATTTGGGATTGTAGGCTATTGTCATTAAAGCTGTTTAAAAAGACAGCAGAAGTGGCTGCTGAACTTTAGCCCTCACCCCCTCTCCCTTCTTTTCCCTCAAGAGCAAGTTTTTTTGTTTTCTTTGAGGTAGAGTCTCACTCTAGTCCAGGCTGACCTGAAATTCACTATGTAGTCTCAGGGTGGCTTCGAACTCATGGTGATCCTCTTACCTCTGCCTCCTGAGTGCTGGGATTAAAGGCGTGCGCCACCACACCCAGCCAGTTTTTTAATTAAATTAATTAATTAATTTGAGAGCAGCACACACACACACACACACACACACAGAGAGAGAGAGAGAGAGAGAGAGAGAGAGAGGGAGAGAGAAAAAGAGAGAGAGAGGGAGAGAGAGAGAATGTGTGCACTAGGGCCTCTAGCCACTGCAAACGAACTCCAGATGTATGCGCAACCTTGTGTATCTGGCTTGCATGGGTACTGGGGAATCGAGCCTCGAACCAGGGTTCTTAGGCTTCACAGGCAAGAGCTTAACTGCTAAGCCATCTCTCCAACCCCCCAATAGCAAGTTTTAACCTCGCATGCAGCTCAGCAGTTCGCAAATTTTGGATTTGTGATGCTTTGGATATAAAATGTCCGCTCATGTTGTGATTAAGCCTCCTACTTAGTCCCCAGCAGGTAGAACCTTTGGGAGGTGGAACCTTACTGGAGAAGGTATGTCACTGAGGACAGGTAATATACCCCAGCCCCAAGCTTAGTACATGGACTACTTCTTTACTACTGATGTGGAGATGTGATCCAGCTTCCTGCTCAGGTCTGTTTTGCTTTTCCTGCCTTTGTGGGCTTCCCCTCTAAACAGTTAGCTGAAATAAACCCTTTCCTCCCATGAGCTGCTTCTGGTCAGGTCTTTTGTTCCAGCAATGAGACGGTAACTGTGACAAGATTACTGCTTCAGGGAGTAGGTATGATGTTAATTTTTTCCCAAATGAGTCTTTATTATTATTATTAAGTAGAAATTCTGTATAGAAACATCATGTGTTAGTACCATTATTTCCTTCCTCCCTGCCCCCATTCCACTGAGTGGGAAAAGTGCCCATACTTTGAGATTATTTTGAAATTGTATAATTAATCTTTGGGAGCATAATTAACCAATGCAAATTGTTTACCTCTTGTTGCATTCTGGGCACCCAAGCAAGCTGGATTCCACCCATGACAAAACTATAAATAATATTTAGTGTTGCATCCTTATATGCATGCTATTTTTAATTGTTGTTATGCCACTAGTTATGCTTGCAATTTGGGAATCTTGAGTGGGGCATGGTGTGCATACCTGTATGTAATCACAGCACTTGGGAGGCCCAAGTGGTGTAGTCAAACTCTTGTTTCAGAACATACTAACAAGCAAACATCTTGAATTTTATGTTACAGAGTTGAGAAAACAATTGATTATCAGACCTGACCTGATTTTTCCTCACATTTTAGTTTTTCCATTTCCTTGCTTGATGAATATATGGACTGGAGCGTTTTCTCTAAACCTTTGTATATATTAGCATTTAACTGCTGTCTCCATAACCAGTAGCATTGAGATCTGTAAAACTATCAGCAGGTGGTTAGGGATATGGTTCAGAAGTAAATGCCTGTGTAGCATGTATGAGGCCTTGGGTTTGACCTCCAACACCTAGGGGAAAAAAAAATAACACAACAAGAAGTCTTAATGGTATAGCCAAACTTATTGAGGGCAGTGTCAATTTCTTTGTAGATTAGACAAGTAGCAGTCTATAGTTTGGGAATCAGTAAGCTTTTCTGTCATTTAATTTTTTTGATTAAAAATGTGAATATCTACTACAAACACATGATACCAGTTAAGAAGGACAAAATACATGATTTTCCTGTCCCTTTGCCACCTTGTTTCCCTCCCTGGAGGCAGCCTTAGTTTTCCGTTTGTTTATGTGGGTTCCATATCACACATCAAAGCATGTACACAGGTTCATCCAAATGCCAGCATGCATTCTTATACTTTCGGACCTAGCAATATGTCTTGGCCATTGTCCTTTTTGGTACATGTAGACTGGCCTCATTGCTGATAGCATGAATGTATGGTCACTTACAACCAGCTCTCTACTGCCACATAGTTGTGTTCTTTTAATCTTTTGTTGATTTAAGCAATACCATATCAGTTAACTTGTGCATTCACCACTTTGCACATGTGCAAGTATATTTGTAGTTTAAATTCCTAGAAGTGGAAATACTGAGTTAAAAGGCATAGGCATTTACATTTTTGATAGATAATTGCCACATTGCTTCCCACAGAGATTGTACTGATTTATATACCAGTTTTTGCTCTCATTAAGAAAGAACGAGGGGCTCTCTTGCTGTGCATTCTTGCCAACATTCTATTATCAGGTTTTTTGGTGGTGTTTCCAATATCCCCAATAAAAATATCTCATTGTAATTAAAATTATGTCCATTCCTGTCAACTTCTTTGGAGTTTTGTACTCGCTGTTCTCCACAGTCCACATTCTTTGAGTGGATACTAGCTGTGTGCCAGGCACAGAGCTACGTGCTGTGAAAACAGAGCTAGTATCCCAAGAAAGCCAGACTGTAGTGCAAGGACATGTGTAAACATTATTGTAATATCGTAGCTAGATGCTGCAGTTTGGGATATGGGGAAATGGTCGGAACAATTTGAGGACAATTTGGCACCTTTTCATGTTTTGAATGATTTGTCTTTTTTGTGAACTGTACTGTTTTTGTTGGGGTTATTAATATTTTTGCTAATACTTTGTAGAAGGAGTTCTATTTCTGTAATAGACAACATTCCCCCAGTTCGCTTTTTTGTCTTAGTTGCTGACCTTTTTGCTTTTGTTTTTGCAATATTGTATTTACAGTCTACTGCCCTTTTTTGTGGTATCTGCATTCTTTGTCAGAGTGTCACATTGCCTTCCTCATTCTGAGATTGGAAAAGTATTATTTCACATTTTCTTGTGTTTTTAAGTTATATTTTAAATGAATAAATTTATTTTGAGTATCTAATATTCAGAGTCAAATAAATGACTTGTTTAATAATGATTCACTCTGTAAATTTTCTTACTCTTATCACCTTATTAACTGCAGTTTAAAAAATTATTTATATTGTTTATTTGAGGGGGGGGCAGATAGATAGAGAGAATGGGCATGCCAGGGCCTTCAGCTGTTGCAGATAAACTCCAGACACATGTGCCACCTTGTGCATCTGGCTTACATGGGTCCTGGGAAATAAAACCTGGGTCCTTTGACTTTACAATCAAGTGCCTTAACTGCAAAGCCATCTCTTCAGCCCTTAACTACAGGTTTTATTTTTATTATTTTTGTGTATATACATGTATGTTTGCATATGTGCACGTTCATGTGGAGGCCAGAGGAAAACCTTGGGTGTTATTTCTCAGGAACATCATCTACCTTTTTTTGAGAAAAAGTCTTTCATTGGTCTGTGGTCAATAGCTCACCAGACAGGCTAGACTGACTAGCCAGTGAACTCCAGGGACCTGCCTGTCTCTTTCCCTAGTGCTGGGACTATGAATGCATGCCGCCAAGCCTGAAATTCTTTTAAATTTTTATTTATTTGCAGGCAGAGTGATACAGAGATAGAAGAGAGACAGAGAGAATGGATGTGCCAGGGCCTCCAGCTGCTGCAAATGAACTCCAGATTCATGTCCCACTTTGTGCATCTGATCTTACATGGGTACCGGGGAATCAAACCTGAGTTGTTAGACTTTTCAGGCAAATGCCTTAACTGCTGAGCTATCTCTTTAGCCCCAAGCCTGGAATTTTTATTTATTTATTTATTTTTTTGTTTTTTCTAGGTAGGGTCTCACTCTGTTCCAGGCTGACTTGGAATTAACTATGTAGTCTCAGGGTGGCCTCAAACTCATGGCAATCTGCCTACCTCTACCTCCCAAGTGCTGGGATTAAAGGCATGAGCCACCACGCCTGGCAAGCCTGGAATTTTTTATGTAGGGGCCGGGGGCTTGAACTCAGGTCCTCATGCTTGCATATATGCTAATGGCTCTTAAGCCAGATCTGCATCTAGTGAGGTGAGAAATTAAGGGTGATTCAATGAATCCTACTTGTATCTCTGTAGGAATGGCATAGATCTTATGCTGACTCAGCTTTGGGTGTACTGAACAACTCCTCCCCATCTGTGGGTTGTTGTTTTGCCCATAACACTACTTGATTGGCTATTCATTTCACAAATGTGTATTATGTGCCCTCCAAAGCAGGTCTAAACATTTGGTTGGTATTGACGTCTTTTGATCCAGTGGTAATCATCCTGTGTGTCTATGAACAAAAATTAAGGCACTGGCTGTCATCCAGGTCATTGTGCTACATGTCACGAAATGATGTTATGTGTTTTTGATGTAAGATAGCCCTTCACATCTCTGCTCCATATCGAGAACTTGCTGTGCTTTTGGCAGTGTTCATTCCCATCCTATAGGTCAAGAGCTTCTTGCTCATTGTCTTGTGCTCTTGTGATTTTTTTCTGCCTGTGTTATCAGTGGTTCTGAGGAGGTAATGCTGCAATATATGGTATATGGTGTTGCAAATATGCAGCTGAAGATTGATATAGAAACAAGGCAGAGGGTATCTTATTACTTTAAAATTTTTTTCCTTGTTAGCTTTGTGCTGAAAATGTCCTTGATATATTATAATTACATGTCAAAGCACTTTTCTAAGTGGCAGCATATTTTGTAAATACAAGAAAGCCATTGTGTTGTGAGACATCACCATGGTTATGTTATGTAATTTTCAGGGAAATTTATGAACTATTTCAAGAATATAACAAATACCAATGTGCCTGCCATCATGTCTTATCAGATCCTCATATCTTGTGTGCATGTGTGCTTGCTGTTGCACCCCCTCTATATATATTCTCTCTCTATATATAGATATAATTTCTCTCCACAAGTTTTCTAACAAATTTAGTGTATTTTGTGGTTTGATAACATGAATATTTTCTTTTATGTACTTATATATGATCTTAATGAAACAGACTCTTCCAGATCCAGCTGAAGCTCCCCACTCTTCTTGCTCTTTTGCCTGGCTCTCCTCAGCTGTTCTGAGATAGATAAGTCTTTTTTTCTTTTCACTTTCTTTTTTTTATTAGTTATGGACATACTTAGTATGGAAACATCACGTGTTGGTATCATCCTTTCCCTCATCCCTGCCCCTTTTCTGAAGGGGCCCTCCTCATTGGGGTCACAGGTTATCCCGTGGGGATTGTGGGTTATGTATTGTGGGAGCAGCAGTCAGTTATTGGAGAGAGGTAGTGCCTCTGGGCATGATGTGTCTTTAGTGAAGGAAGCCAAATGCTGGTAAAGCTATCTGTACATTCGGGCAACACACTGGCAGGGTGGATGCTCCTCAGACTTGCCTTTTGTGTGGCGAGGAGGAAGATACACATGTGGGGGAGTCATGTGCTAGTTTTAGGATTCTGTATCCATTCAGACCCCTTCCTCTCAGTCCATTTCGTGTAAGGGTTTGTTTGTAGTAATTTCCTTCTATCTCCAGCCAGTGGTATTTTTGTAGAATTTTTCCATGTTTTCCATGAAGAAGGGCACAGCTGTGATCCCAGAGCCGTGTCTGGCTCAAAAGCAAGTGTTTGCTCCAGAAAGAGACTAGAATTAAAGACAAGCTGACCAGTAATTTGCCTGTTTTCCCAGCCTTCCCTCTATGCTGAGCTATGGGTACCCTTCCCAGCCTTATGTAGCAGTCCTTCTAATGTAGAGGGAAGCCCCAATACTCACCTTTTGAGCAGGCTAGGGGGTGCCAAGCTCCCACTGGAGTCCTTGGCATCAGTCTGCCCCATTTGCAGGTACTATTGGTGGTGGAAGTGAAAGAATTGTTGCAAGACAGAAAGCAGCCAGTGTAGAGAACGAGGATCATTCAGTGGATTAAATAAAGAAGATGAGACATTCCTTTGCTAATTCACCCAATACACTGTGTCTGGCCTAGTGTGGCCATCTGTAAACTTAATGTTCATGCCGGAAAGCTTTCTACCACTTGAGATGAGTATTAAAATATCCAAGTGTTTGATTGTCTTGTTTCTGGGCCTCAAAGACAAAATATTAGCCCATTTAAATTTTAAAGAATCTGGCTTCCTCTTGTTTAAGCATTTATGTTGTTTTCTTAAATTGAAATAACCTACAGTAAAGTGTAGAGGTCTTAGAAGTACAAGTTCGAATTTTCGATGTGTGTATGCCTATGTAACTATCACACAGATGAAATTATAGCATCTTTATCCTCCCAGCAGGCTTCCTCTTACCCTTCTCTTCTCTTCCCCTCCATGGCAGTACCTCCCCAAAGATGACTGCTGTTGTGAGATCTCTCACCAGTAATTAGTTTTGCCTGTTGGTGAACATTACGTTAATGGAATTGTTCAGTATGTAATCTTTTGTATCTGTTTTCTTTCACTCAACATTTTTACTGTTAGGTTTATCTGTGTTGTTATGTGTAGTGTTTTAAAATATCACTTATTATTTCATAATGGCAGTAAACAATAATTTGTATACTACTCTCCAGTTCATTATTTTTTTTCCCTGAAGATACCTCTCATGGCACATTTAAAGTTGCTGTGAGGTTTCAAGCATTTCTCCAAGGTCACGCTCCTAATAACTTGAAGCTAGAACTCGTTCTGGTTTCTAACTCACAGTATTGTTCTCTTCACTCAGCGTGAAACTTGTGCATTAACCTGTGTTGTGAGTGGTAGAAGATGTGAAGGATGAAAACAAGGAGGGACCCCTCAAATTGGATTTTAGTTGGCGTTTTACCATGTAGTGTTTTGCTTGGAGACTGCCTAACTTAACTGAAAAGTCAAGCCAGCCAATCCCCAGCACTTGAATACTATGTAATAGATGCAGAGGAGGGAGGAGCAGTCACACACATCCAGGCAGTTCAGCTTATTGGAAAGCCAACTATTTTAGTTTAGCACCCAGTTGCATACAGATCGTGTGTTAGCCCAGCAAGGTTACTGTTTGCAGGTCCTGAAATATGCCATGGAAAAATTTTGCTCCACTTACACTGTCAAGGCTATTTTTTTTTTGAGGTAGGGTCTCACTCTAGCCTAGTCTCAGGGTGGCCTTGAACTCACAGCGATCCTCTTACCTCTGCCTCCTGAGTGCTGGGATTAAAGGCGTGTGCCACCATGCCCAGCTTGTCAAGGCTATTTTGCTTCTAAATATGGGTCAGCCATTTTGGCTGTGTTCAGCCCATTGCCTCTGGGAAGCAAGAATAGTGTGAGAATAGGAGAGAATAGGAGAATAGGAGAATTGGCTTAGCAGTTAAGGCGCTTGCCTGCAAAGTTAAAGGACCTTGGTTCGATTCCCTAGAACCCATGTAAGCCAGATGCACAAGATGGCACATGCATCTGGAGTTTGTTTCCATTGGCTGGAAGCCCTGGCACACCCATTCTCTCTCTCTTTCTCTGCCTCTTTCCCTATCTCAAATAAATAAGTAAAAAATAAAAAAAGAAAAGAAAAAAATGTTAAGAGGGCTGAAGGGATGGCTTAGCAGTTAAGATGTTTGCCTGCAAAGCCAAAGGACTGAGGTTTGATTCCCCAGGACCCATGTTAGCCATATACACAAGGGGGCACATGTGTCTGGAGTTCGTTTGCAGTGGCTGGAGGCCCTGGCATGCCCATTCTCTCTCTCTTTCTCTCTCTGAAATAAATAAATAAATAAAAATATTAAAAAAGAATAGAAGCTGGGCATGGTGGCACACATCTTTAATCCCAGCACTTGGGAGGCAGAGGTAGGTTCGCCACGAGTTCAAGGCTGCCCTGAGACTACAGTGTGAATTCCAGCTCATCCTGAGCTAGAGTGACTCCCTACCTTGAAAAACCAAGAAAAAGAAAGAAAACAAAAAAGAATAATGTGAGAAATTCTCCATTTCCTTCTCTCAGGGGTCCTTGAGACTTACATAGCTCAAGCATCCTTGCACCATCAATATCTTGTTAATGATCTCGGTTTTACTACACATGGCAAATTTCCATTGTTAAGGCACAAGATCTGAGGTGGAGAAACTGTATTTCCTTTGCTGCCTAAAGAGCTTTTCTGATAGCCTGTATTTCCCCTATTGTTTTTAAAAATATTTGTGTGTGGTGTGTATGTATATTTGTATGTGTGTGTGGATACATGTATTTGGGGGTGCATGTGAAGGCCAGAGGTCAGTGTTAGGTATCTTTCTCAATAACTTTTCATCTGATTCTTGGTAGCAGAATCTCTTGATGAACTTAGAGCTCACCAATTGGCTAGACCAGTTAGCTATCCAGGAAGCCCCAGAGATTTTCCTATCATTGCTGGAACTACAGGCAAGCACCACCATACCTGACATTTTACATGGGTGCTGAGGATCTAAACTCAGGTCTTCATCATTGTGTGACAAGCACTTTACTCAATGGACCATCACCTCAGCCCCTGTGCTGTCTTTAAGTGGTATTGTCACTGCTGATTTTTACATGTGCACATGTATGTATGAATTTCCAAAAGCCCTAGTGACTCCCTGTTCTGGGCCAGTATGTAGCCTTTACCACTGAGATAATAGTATCTAGGTTTTAAACAAATGGGCTTAGTTGTCAGAAAGCTGTGGTTGAGGGTGAGAGCTTAGGAATTCCTCTGGCAAACCCAGAATTCTGCAAAATTGGATCAGAACCTCGGAGAGCTCCAGGTGGTGGCCCCATAAGGCAGCCAGGAGTTGCTGTAGTACTGAGTGTACCTCTTTTACAGGAATGAGCTCTTTTGTGTGTATGATAAGAGACTTAAATTTGAGCCTAGATCCTCTGGGGTTTATGGGTAAAGAGGTACATTGAATCCTTGAAGCATTCAGGGAAGCTTTGATCCTCATTGGAGCCACAGGCATAATGCTTCAAGTGCTCTCCATAGTCATGACATTGGGTCTTCTGGGAACATGAAATGTAGTAGGACAGCTGTGGTTTACATCCATGGCTGACTCTGCCTCTTTTCACCTTTGTGCCTGTGTCTGCTTTTGCATCCTGACTATGTCTCACTATTCACATGATAAAAATATATGTCTGACAAAATCTAGTTTTGTCCTGATAGTGTTATTGGGAAGAGGAGCAAGTGGAAAAATATCTGTGAAAGCACCTTCCAAGTGTAAGGTTGTGTCGTTGGCAACCTCACCACCCATTTTTAGAGCACTCTGATAAGAACCTAGGACATCAAAATTCAGTAAAAGTAAGATATTGGCCAACTTGCATTTGCATGGTAATTGGTGCCATGGGGGCAGCACACATGTCAGATATTTTTAGCCAGAAGCAGCCACAGGGACTTGCAGCTTGCTGTGATTTGAGTCGTTTTTAAATGAAAGAGTCTGGCCTGTGGTCTTTTGGAAGCAACTGGAGATTTCAGTAGAGGGATGACAAGAGCAGACATTTGTTTTTAGAAATGTCCCTTGTGGCATTGTGGAGAGACTGAAAGTAAGAAGACATTGTAATCCAGGCAGGACTCAGAGGAAGCAGGGTAAGAGTTGAGCCCTGAAGCTAGATCGGTCAGGCTCCAAATCTGTTGCCTTAGCTCTCTGTGCCTTGTTATATTTACCTGTGACTAGAACTCTTACGCAGATGAAAAACTGCTAATTGTGTAAAACTCTTAGAGCAGGTTTTGACATACAGTATACATTAAAATGTTAAATTCCAGTCATATGGAAGGGCTCGTCCATTCTCTCATTTTAAACTATCTTAGTGTCTAATAATTGGCAGTGCTTTAATTTACAATGCTGTATAATAATTAACACTATTTTGTAATTTTTTAAACAAACATATGTGATTTTTATTTTATTTATTTATTTGAGTGTGACAGGGGCGGGGGAGAAAATGGGCAATCCAGGGCCTCCAGCCACTGCAAATGAACTCCAGATTCATGTGACACCTTGTGCATCTGGCTTATGTAGGTACTGGGGAATCGAGCCTCGAACCGGGGTCCTTAGGCTTCACAAGCAAGCACTTAACCACTAAGTCATCTCTCCAGCCCAATTTCCTATTTTTTATCCCTCCCCAACAGAAGCTCTGTGATGATTTAAAGTAAATCTCCATTCCCTCTCTACTACTCGTATGTAACTTCTAACATAATTCTTGAATTTGCCCATTCTTGTTATCTCATGTAAGTAGAATCATATATTTGTCCTTTTTTGTAGCATATTTTACTTATGTTTTCTAGGCTCATCTGTGCTGAGCATATATCAGACTTTTATTCTGTCTTTAAAAATATTTTTATTTATTTATTTATTTATTTATTTATTTATTTATTTATTTATTTATTAGAGAGAGAGCGGGAGGGGGAGAGAATTGGCACACCAGGGCCTCTAGCCTTTGCAAAAGAACTCCAGGTGCACGCACTACCTTGTACACCTGGCTTACGTGGGTCCTGGAGAATCGAACCTGGGTCCTTTGGCTTTAGGCAAGCACCTTAACCACTAAGCCATCTGTCCAGGCCCAGACTTTTATTCCTTTTGAGGCTGAATAATGTGCCATTGTGTAGATATATCATAGCTTCTTTACCCATTCATCTCTTCAAAGTCCTTGGAGTGCTTCTTCATACCTATCTGTCTTCAGCTTTGCATTCAGTTCTATGGAGTATATCTGTTATAATTACCTTTGTTTTGCTGCGATAAAGCAGCCAACCAAAAGCAGCTGATAGGAGAGAAATTTTTATTTTGGCTTACAGTCTCAGGGGAAACTTCATGATGGCAGGGAAAGCATGGCATGAGCAGAGGCTGGATATCACCTCTGCCATAGCAGGTGGAAAACAGCAGCATCAGGAGAGTGAGCCATCTAACAATGGCATGCTGGGGCTAACAAAACTCACCATGCCTTCCTAGTAACACACTTCTAGCAAGGCTCTACCTCCCAAGTTGTTATCAGCCAAGGAGCAAGCATTCAGAACTCATGAGTTTATGGAGGGCATCTTACTCAAATCACAATATCCTTAAGTGTAGACTTGCTGGGTCATATGGTAGTTCTATGTTTAGCTTTGAGGAACTGCTAGAGGCCTTATCATTTCATACTCCTCAGCGGAGTACAACAATTCCATTTTCTCCACATCCTTGTTGAGGCTTGTTGTTTTCTCTTATAAATTCTAGATCTCCTAATGGATTTAAAGGGCTATCTTAATCTGAGTTTGATTTGCATTTCCCTAATGAGTAATGACGTTGATCATCTTGTCTTGTGCCTATTAGTCTTTGTACTTGTGCTTTGGAAAATTGTATGTTCAAATCTTTTGGTTGACTGGGTGTGGTGGCACATGTCTTTAATCTCAGCACTTGGGAGGCAGAAGTAGGAGGATCGCCATGAGTTCAAGGCCACCCTGAGACTACATAGTGAGTTCCAGGTCAGTGTGGGCTAGAGTGAGACCCTACCTCGAAAAACTGGAAAGAAAAATCTTTTGCTTGATCTTTATGTTATCAAGGCAACAGAATGAGAATATAAACAGAGATAAAGTACATGAAGTCAGACAGGAGAACTGCTTAGATAGGGAGTGATGTTGATATTTCCAGTCTAGGTAAGTGGGCAGATAATGGTTCCCCTCCCCTGAGAAAATGGGTGGATTGGAGTAAGGTGTTGGCTTTGGGTGGGTCTACACTGAGCAAGGGCATTGTCCAGGTTGCAGAATTCAATGCCATGTTGTGTGCCTTTTTCTTTTCCTTTCTTTTTTCTTTTTTTGAAAAAAAATGGTAAGGCACAGAGTTTTCTTTCTGTAGTGGGCAGCATTTAATGCAAAGACACAGAGCTGGCAATAGTGCTATGGATAAGTGACTTAGCCATCAAAGTGACATCTATACTACTCTCTCCAAGACTCCGGAAAAATCATGTAAAATGGGGTGGAAAGAAGGTTAAGAGCCAGAGGATTGGGAGAGGTGCTATGGGAAAACTATATTCTGGATACACCATGGCCCTTATACTCATGAACTCAAAACTTTGGTTTCTTGCCCCAAATTGGGCCTGTCAACATTCTATCATGGATGTGGGATTGGCTCACATGGGTCCTGTTCTTGGCAGTTAACTGTTGCTACAGAAAGGGGAGTCATGTTCTTCAATGGTGCATGTGGCCACTGGTAAGTTTTCTCTGGTAAAAACCTCTCACCCATACTCTAGCAAGCAAGCAACCCTAATTTAACTCAGTGGATCACAAAAAGCATGAAGACAGGAAGTAGATTAGCTGGAAAGAAGTGTTTTAGTGTAAGTGGGAGGGAAATAGGAGAAGGTATTGGGGTGAATATGGTCAAACTACATTATGTACATGTATGAAATGGTCAAAAATGAAATAAATAAAAATTATGGAGCATATTTTAATTTGTATCTTCCCTGTTCTTATCTAAGAAGCAACTCAAGAACTTTGGTTAATATTAGGCTTCTCTGCCTGACAAATGTGAAAAATCATTTGGAGAACAAAGGAATGTGGGGTTCCTAGTCCAGCCTTCTGGCGTTTTATCTTAACCCCCCAACATCAGATTGGTCCTTCTCAGACAGCTGCTTATGGTATGCTGCTTGCTCTACAGCATTTGGACCTAGGTTCTCGAGGACTATAGCTTCTGAGGCTTTATCCAGCGATCACCACAGCCTCACAACCTTTGTCCTGCTTCTTGTCTTTCCTCAGCTGCATGCCATTCACAGTTAGTTGTCATGTTGTCCCTAGGATCAGCTGGATTTCTTGGAATCATTCCTCTGCAAAGGGGAGTGGTTGATGTGTTACCATGGGGAAATTGGTGTTTACAGTTATACCCACACTGTGACAGAAAGTGTGGCTTGAACACCTAACTCTCTTTTCCCCCAAAGAGGCAACCATTAGTGAAATGAGTGCACTTGGTGACATGCCTTTACTTCTAGAGCCACAGCTGGCTGGCAGCCATTGTGTGGCTCAGGCAGACAGTGTTTTCAGATTGTCCCCTGATGCCATCTGCCTGTGAGGCTACAGGAAGCCCCAGCAACTGCTGTTATAGCAGGTGCTGGGCTGCTGAGGTGGGTGTCCGTGTACATACACACATGCACACACAGCATTGTGTGGTGTGTAGAGGTACTGGTGTTGGTCTGGAGCTGAGCTCTGCCTACTAGGGCTCCGGGATGCTAGCTAAAATATTTAGCCCAGCAAAGCCCCAGCCCCAGTTGCTGGTTTCCGGTGGGGCCCTGGTGAGAGAGGAAGAGAGGGTGAGGCTGTTGTGAACAGAGCGAACAATTGGCTGAGGAAGGTCGAGGCAGTGGCAGTGTTTGGACAAGTATTTTTCTTTTTTTTCCTTTTATTTATTTTTTTAACTTTTATTGGCAACTTCCATAAATATAAACAGTATATCATGATCATAATCCCCTGCCACCACCTTGCTTTTTTGTTGCTTTTAAAAAATTTATTTGTATTATATATGGACATATTTAATATGTAATCAAACATGTTGGTACTATCCTTTCCCTTATCCCTGCCCCTTTTCTGAAGAGGCCTTCCTCATTGGGGATGCAGGTCAACTCCATAGGGATTGTGGGTCATGCATTATGGGGGCAGCAGTCAGTTATGGGGGAGAGGCAATGAATGTCTCTGTGCAAAATGTCCCAACTTGTGGCTCTAACAATCGTTCCACCTCCTCTTCCGCAAAATTCCCTGAGCCATGTTGGGTGTGTTTTAAGTCTACTTCAGTGATGAGCTCTTAGGAGCCTCTGGATCTTTGGTTCAGTAGTTGTTGAGTGTCCTCAGTGTCTGTCTCCTTCACCCGTGTGCTGGTATCAGGTTCACTGAGAAAGCAGCACACTTGCTCATTTCCCCAGTTCCTCTGTGGTTTCAGCTGGGGCCGGGATGGAGTGTGCTGGGTCGTTTATCTCCTCAGGTCCAGCTCCTGTCTGAAAAAGAGAAGCAGATTCTCCAACGGAGAGTGAAGTTAGCATCAGTTAAATGAGTTAACCATTATTAATTTAGAGAGAATTTAAAGGGTAGCCCAAGATTAGTAGGAGCTTGACATCGGAAATCAAAATTGTTACCTGGATATGATTCTGACTTGTTTCCCAGTTGCAGGTATGGGTTCCTTTCCACTGAGTGGATCTGTTAGCCAATCCAAGAGCAGTTGGTTACCCACCATGGCTGTGTGCCACTATTGCACTTATGTGACCACCACATCAGGTTGTTTGCTTCTGAGTCATTTAGACTCTGAGTTGCTTGGACAGATGTTGGCCACTTTCCCCCAGTAGTTCATGTAGCGCCTTCCAGGACTTTTTGGGCTAATTGTGTGGGGACTGGCTGTCTTTCGGATTCCAACCAGGTCTCTCCGTGGTCCGTGTTGACAGCGTGTGGTGTGTTCAGCAGTAGGGTCTTATCATTAACCTCTGGTGG
Organism: Orientallactaga sibirica; assembly: GCA_036365145.1. NCBI lineage: Eukaryota > Metazoa > Chordata > Mammalia > Rodentia > Dipodidae > Orientallactaga > Orientallactaga sibirica. The sequence continues at coordinate 6,873,249 of JAEOAD010000982.1, forward strand.
GTAATCAAGTGCTCTGACAGAAGTTTGTCTTGTTTGTTTTGGGAGATTTAGTAGGTCTCTCTGATCAACAGCTTATTGTGGATTAAACAACATCCTGGTACAGGGAATTACAGGCAAGCAGCAAGGGAAAAGAAAAAGAGAAGAAAGAGAAACAGGAGGAATTTAAGGTTAGGCTTCATCTCACTCTCCAGTGCCCTTTGATTCAGGTGCTCCCCCTAAGGTCCTCTTAAGGGTTCCACCTTTTAGTCTAACTTCCAGGATATAGGATTCTGTGGTACCAGTTCAATTTAGGTTCAGTTTTTTGTCACCTCCCACACACTCTTCCCCTTCCCCCATGCTCTACCTTCGCTATTGTCTAAGCCTGGAGATTCCATTCAGGAATGTCAGCAACTTGGGTTGATCCAGGTTAGGAACCACAGATAAGTGAGACCATGTGATGATCATTTTTCTGTGATTGTGTGAGTTCACTTATAATGATCTGCTCTAAGTTCTACCATTTTTTTTTTTTTTACAAATTTCATTCTGTCATTTTTTTCTTACTGCTGAGTAGATTTCCATCATGTAGATATAATACATCTTGGTTATCCATTCATCCAATGATGGATACCTGGGTTGATTCCAGTCCTTAGCTATTATGAATTGAGCAGCTGTAAACATGGTTGAGCAAATTTCTCTGAACTGAGATGTGGAGCTTTAAGGGTAAATGCCCAGGGTCTGTTGGTAACTCTATATTCATCCTTTTCAGGAGTCTCCATATTGATTTCCATAGTGGTTGTACCAGCTTACATTCCCACCATCAGTGAATAAGTCTTCCTATTTCTCTACATCCTCACCAACATTCATTTTCATTTGATTTTTTAATGTTTGCTACCCTTACTGAGGTAAGGTAAAATCTCATAGTTGTTTTAATTTGCATTTGCCTAATTATTAGGGTTGTTGAACATTTTCTTAAGTGTGTCTTAGCCATTTGTAATTCTCCCTCTGAGAACTCCTTATTCAGTTTTCTGCCCCACTTTTGAAGTGGGTTGTTTGATCCTCTGTTGTTTAGTTTTTTTGACTTCTTTGTTGATTCTAGATATTAGGCTTATGTCAGTGGTATAGCTGGTGAAGATTTTCTCCCATTCAGTGGGTAATCTATATTGGCTGTGCTTATGGTATGTTTGTCTGTGCAAAAGCTTTTTAGCTTCATGAAATCCTGTTGGTTGAGTGCTTGTTTAATTTCCTGGGCTAGTGGGGTTTTGTTCAGGAAGTCTTTTCCCAGTCCTATATCGTGGAGTGTGCCTCCTATTTTTTCTTCCAGTAGTTGAAGAGTTTCAGGTCTTATATTGAGGTCTTTAATCCACTTGGACTTGATTTTTGTGTATGGAGAGATGAGAGGATCTAGTTTCATTTTTCTACATATGATCATCCGATTTGTCCAACACCATTTATTGAAGGTGCTGTCTTTTCTCCAGTCTACATTATTGGCACCTTTGTCAAAGATCAAACAGCTGTAGTTACTTTACCTAAGGTCTGGGTCTTCAATTCTATTCCATAGGTCTATGTTTCTTTTTATATTCCAGTACCATGCTGTTTTTGTCACTATGGCTTTGTAATATAGCTTTAGATTGGGTATGGTGATACTGCCAGAGGTGTTTATTTATTTTTTGCTGAGGATATGTTTGGATATCCGAGGCCTTCTGCTATTCCATTTGAATTTTAAGATCATTTTTTCAATCGCTGTAAAGAATGATGCTGTTTTGTTTTTATTGGTATTAGGTTAAATCTGTATATTGATTTTGGTGGAATTGCCATTTTCACAATATTAATTCTACCTATCCAGGAGCATGGGAGGTTTTCCCATCTTCTTGAGTCCTCCTTGATTTCTTTCTTGAGTTTTTTTAATGTTTTCATTATATAGGTCTTTCATATCCTTGGTTAGTGTTATTCATAGATGTTTAATTTTTTTGTTGCTGTTGAAAATGGGACAGCCCCACTGATTTCTCTCTCTGTATATTTGTCCTTTGCATATAGAAAAGGTACTGATGTTTGTGCATTGGTTTTGTGTCCTGTCACTTTGCTGAAGGAATTTATCACCTTCAGAAGTTTTGAGATGGAGAATTTAGGGTCACTTATATATAGGATCATGTCATCTGCAAATAGGGTTAGCTTGACTTCTTCCTTGCCAATTTGAATCCCTTTCATTTCTTTCTCCTGTCTTATTGCTTGGACTAGTACTTCTAGTACTATGTTGAAGAGCCAGGGTGAGAGTGGGCACCCCTGTCTTGTTCCTGATCTCAGTGGGAACTCCTTCAGTTTTTCCCCATCAAGTATTATTTGGGCTTAATGAACATTATATATAGCCTTTATTGTGTTGAGATATAAACCCTCCATGCCTATTCTTTCCAGTGTTTTGATCATGAAGTGGTATTGTATTTTGTCAAAGGCCTTCTCTGTGTCAATTGAGATGATCATGTGGTTCTTATGGTTCAGTTTATTTATATGGTATATCACGTTGACCGATTTCCATATGTTAAACCATCCCTGCATCCCTGGGATGAAGCCTACTTGATCAAGATGGATAATGCTTTTGATGTGTTGTTGATTTGGTTTGCAAGGATTTTGTTCAGGATCTTTGCATCTAAGTTCATCAGGGATATAGGCATATAGTTTTGCTCCCTCGTTGCTTCATTGTCTGGTTTTGGTATTAGGGTGATGCTAGCTTCATAAAAGGAGTTGGGAGGATTCCCTGGTCTCCTATTATGTGAAATCGTTTGAGAAAAATTAGTTTCAGTGGCCATACATTCCTGGACTTTGTTTTGGGAGAGGGTTTTGATTACCTTTTCAATCTCCATAGATGTGATAGGTTTGTTTAGGAGATTAATCTGCTCTGAGTTTAGTTTTGGTAGGTTGTATGTGTCTAGGAATTCATCCATTTCTCCCAGGTTATTCAATTTTGTGGAGTAGAGGTTATGGAAGTATGCCCTGATGATTCTTCCAATTTCATTGATATCTGTTGTGATCTCGATCCTTTTTCATTTCTGATTTTGTTCATTTGATACTTCTCTTTTTTTGCTTGATCAAATTGGCCAGAGGGTTGTCAGTCTTGTTTATTTTTTTAAACAACCAACTCTTTGTTTCATCATTTTTTAAAAATTGCTTTCTTAATTTCCAATTCATTAATTTCTGCTCTAATCTTTTTTCTTTAAAGTTTATTTATTTACTTATTTATTTACTTGAGATAGAGGGAGAGTGAGTGAGAATGGGTGAACCAGGCCCTCTAGCCACTGCAAACAAACTCCAGATGCATGTGCCCCCTTGTGCAACTGGTTCACATGGGTCCTGGGGAATCAAACCGGGATCCTTTGGCTTTGCAGGCAAACACCTTATGCACTAAGCCATCTCTCCAGTGCTTCTGTTCTAATGTTGATTTATTCTTTCTGTCTGGAGCTCTTTTGGTTGGATTCTTCTTGTTTTTCCAGAGCCTTTAGGTGGACAGTCAAGTTAATGATTTGGGATGCTCTGTCTTTGTAATGAAGGCATTTAAGGCTATGAATTTACCCTTTAGGATTGTCTTTATTGTGTCCCATTCATTTTGGTAGGTTGTGTTTTTGTTATTATTCAATTCTATGAATTTTACAATTTCTTTTTTGATGTCTTCCATGACCCATTCATTGTTTAAAAGTGTGTTGTTTATGCCGGGTGTGGTGGCGCAGGCCTTTAATCCCAGCACTTGGGAGACAGAGGTAGGAGGATCGCCATGAGTTCAAGGCCACTCTGGGAGTACATAGTGAATTACAGGTCAGCCTGGACAAGAGTGAAACCCTACCTTGAAAAACAAAAACAAACAAACAAAAAAGTATGTTGTTTAGTTTTCTCCAGGAGCAAGTGGAGTTCTTGATATGTTTCTTGTTGTTAATTGCTAGCTTTGAAGCATTGTGATCTGACATGATGCAGGAAGTTACTTCAATTTTCCTGATTTTATGAAGTCACGCTTTATGGCCTAATATATGGTCAATTTTGGAGAAAGTTCCAAGGGCTGCTGAGAAGAATGTGTATTCTGTAAAGTTGGGGTGGAAAGTTCTGTAGATATCTGTTAAGTCTAAGTTGATCTATGATGTTGTTGAGTTCTATTACTTCCCTATTGATTTTCTGCTTGGATGATCTGTCTACTGATGATAGTGGAGTATTGAAGTCTCCAACTATGATGGTGTTGGTGTTTATTTCTGTTTTATTGTTGAGTAGATTTTGTTTTATAAACTGTGGCGCACTCGTGTTTGGTTCATGTATATTTATGATTGTCATATGCTTATGTTGGATCATTCCTTGATGAGTAAGAAAGGCTTTCTTTGTCCTTTTTGATTAATTTTGGCTTGAAGTCTATTTTATCAGATATTAATATAGCAACACCTGCTTGATTTTCATTTCCATTTGCTTGGAATATCATTTTCCAACTTTCACCCCTAGGAGGTGTCTATTTTTAGTGGTGAGGTGGGTTTCTTGAAGACAGCAGATAGAAGGGTCATGTTTTTTGATCCACCCTGATAATCTGTGTCTTTTGATGGGTGAGTTAAGACCATTACTATTTTAGATTATTACTGTGTTTTTTTATAATAGTTTTTTTAAAAAATATTTTATTTATTTGAGAGAGAGATACAAAAATAGGCAGAGAGAGAGAATAGGCACGCCAGGGCCTCCAGCCACTGCAAACGAACTCCAGATGCATGTGCCCCCTTGTCCATCTGGCTTACGTGGGTCCTGGAGAATTGAGCCTTGAACCGGGGTCCTTAGGGTTCACAGGCAAGCGCTTAACCGCTAAGCCATCTCTCCAGCCCTACTGTGTGTTTTGAATTAATCTCTGCTATGTTGAGGTGTTTTATGGAGATTGGTCCTTCCTTCTGTTTTGTACTATGTTGAGCCTGGTCTATTTTTGGTTATTGTGATCATTTTTTATTGACAACTTCCTTAATTGTATACAATATCTGTGGTACTTCCCTCCCTCCCCCCACTTTCCCCTTTGAAATTCCACTCTCTATCATATCCCCTCCCCCTCTCAATCAGTCTCTCTTTTCATTTTGATGTCATCATCTTTTCCTCCTGTTATGATGGTCTTGTGTAGGTAGTGTCAGGCACTGCAAGGTCATGGATAGGCTCTTGAGATTGGTTGTTTGACTGTTCTGTGTGGAGTATTCCCTCAAGTATTCTCTGTAGGTTTGGCTTTGTGTTCATGTAATCATAGAGTTGACTTTTTCATGGAAAGTTTTTCTTTCACCATCTATTATGAGGGATACTTTTGCTAGGTAGAGTAGCTTGGGTTTGAAGCCTTAGTTTTTTAGACTTTGAAGTGTTCCATTCAAGGCCCTTCTGGCCTTCAGGGTTTCCACTGAGAAATCTGATATAATTCTGATGGGATTGCCTTCATATATTGTGAGCTGTTTCTCTTTTGCTGCTTTTAACACTCTCTCTTTGTTTTCGTTGTTAAGAGTTTTAACTATGATGTGTCTTGGAGAGTTTCTTTTTTGGTCCTGTCTATTTAGTGTTCTGTGGGCTTTTTGTATCTGGATGGGACTCTCTTTTGAGAGATTCAGAAAATTTTCTTCAATAATTTTACTGAATATGGTCTCTATGCCTCTGGCCTGGATTTCCTTTCCTTCTGGTATACCCATGATCCAGATGTTTGGTCTTTTTAGTGTGCCCCACAGTTCCCTCATATTGTGTTCACTTGATTTTTTGAACTTAGCAAATTTTTTGGCCTCCTGATCAATTTCTTCTGTCTTGTCTTCCAGGTAAAAGGTTCTGTCTTCCACATGAGTAATGCTGTTGGTGAGGAGTTCTAGAGAGGTGTGATTTTTTTGAGAGACAGAGAGAGAGTGAGGGAGAGGAAGACAGATAGAGATGTGCACGCCAGCAGTCTCTCAGCTGCTGCGAACGAAATCCAGATGTGTGTGCTCCCCTTGTGGTCAAGTGTGGCATTGCACCCTTGCGTCACTTTGCATCTGGCTAAATGTGGGACCTGGAGATTGGAACCAGCGTTCTTAGGCTTAGCAGGCAGGCAGGCAGGCGCCTTAACCACTAAGCCATCTCTCCAGCTATTTGATTTTTGTTTTCTGTTGTGTTATTTTGCATCATGTCCATCTCTCTCTCTGTCTTTTTTTTTTTTTTTTTTTTTTTGAGGTAAGGTTTCACTCTAGTCCAGGCTGACCTGGAATACACTACGTATTCTCAAGCTGGCCTCTAACTTATGGCGATCCTCCTACCTCTGCCTCCTGAGTGCTGGGATTAAAGGTGTGCACCACCACGCCTGGCCTTCCATCTCTTTTGAGTTACAATTTCAATTTGAGTTCTTATTTTGGTGATACCTCCTGGAATTCATTCTTGGATTTGATCAAGCCTTCATTAAGCTTAATGAACTGGTTCTTGAGATCTTCCATTTCTTGACTCACCTTCAATTAATTCATATCTCTTTGGAGAGTTCTACCATTTTCTTTAATCAAGTTAAACCTACTGTCAAAAGCTGAATGCTGCTGGACATGGTGGTGCATGCCTTTAATCCCAGCACTCAAGAGGCAGAGGTAGGAGGATTGCCATGAGTTCGAGGCCACCCTGAGACTACATAGTGAATTCCAGGTCAGCCTGAGCTAGAGCAAGACCCTACCTTTACCCCCCTCCCCCCCCCAAAAAAAAAGCTGAATGCCGTAGAAGTGGAGTGTGTTCAATTTCCTTGATAGAATTGTTGGTTCCTTGATGGTTTGCTTCTAGTTTTGTGATTTTTTTTTTTTTGATCAGGTTCTCATGGAGGTTGTGTTTTCATTTGGGAATGAATTTCTGTTGATTTGTCTTATGATTTCATTGGAGGTTTTCATTGTAGGACTGTTTCTTTTTTTATGCCTTCTCTCAGTTTTCTGATTTTCATTGGCTTTTTTGCATTGTTATCTACCCATTTTATGGAGATACTTAATTTTACTGAGGAGGAAGCAAGTTTTTGTCTTTTGGGCCATGTACCCTCTGACTCAGGTGAACCAGAGCAAAAGGCTGGATTGCACAGCTCACACAGGGACCAGGCCTCCCCAAGCAAGGCACAATGGGACCTACTAGGACCACCAGGGACTGGGAGGAGCCAGGGAATGGCTATCTGGCCTTCTCACTCCACTCTGCACTTGCCCGCACACTGACTGGTGCAGGGAACCCAGACAGGGAGCTGGGAGGAGCCAGGATCCAAGTATTTGTTTTCTTTCCACATTAGCCTTCTGGCTCATTCCACAGAGGGGACCAGTCTTCATTTCTTTCCCTTGCTATTTTTAAAGCACATATCCCTTATCTGTTGAGTCCTTCCTGACATTCATAAGGCTTCAGGTCTAGTGCCTAGCTTTAATTTTTCCCCAAAGTTAGCGCAATCATGGTTCAGACAAACCAGAAATGCCTTGTTCCTTTTGGAAGAATTCTTTTGTACAGACCTATACCATATGTGACTTCTGGTCATTTTAAGCTGTTAATGCTTTAACAAAGAATTAGCTAAGGTATTAAAGCAATGCAAAGTACAGCTTGAATATCTATTATTCATATTTTTGGGGGACTGGGAAGATGGCTCAGCAGTTAAGGGCACTCTCTTGTAGTGTGCTTGGAACTAGAATCATTTCAGTTAGGAATATTTTTAGGGAGGTGGGTCTTTGCATTTACCTAATAAGATACTTACAGATCAATCCCAAATATAAACTTAGAGAATTCATTTAAGTTTTTTTTTTTTTTGTGTGTGTGTGTGTGTGTGTGCTAAAGGTAATTTGATACAGTATTTTAGTGCACCTCTGTGCATTATCACAGGAGGTCAGGTGTAAAATTTCCAATTGTGGCATCGTGTTATTGCTATAAAAGTTTTAGGTATAGGAGCAATTCATGTTTTCTGTTAGCTCAACCTGTAATTACAGCAGCCATTATGTTAAAAATGTCCAGGTCTTTGCAGAGCTTTAATAACAGTCCATCCAGATCAGGATTAACATTTTTTTTCTGTAAATGTATAGAAGTTTTAGGCTTTGCTGTCTGGTGCAACTCCTCAAATCTGGCATTGGAGCATTAAAGCAGCTATACAAATGCACATGAATGTGGTTGTGTTCTAATGAAACTTTATTGACAACATAAGATGGTGTCGTTTGCTGACTTATTTTTGTCTATCCTTTAGTCCTTATTGTTTTCCCTTGTCAAGAGTTGAAAAACCAGAAGAGCCAGATAACTAAATGAATTTCTGTCATCTTGTTGGTGGGGCTGGAGAGCTAGTTCAGTGGGTAAAGTGCTTGCCTTGCAAACGTGAGGACTTGAGTTTTACCTCTAGCACCCGTGTGAAAAAGCTGAGCGTGGGCTGGGGAGATGGCTCAGTGGTAAAGCACTTGACAGGAAAGTATCAGGACCTGAGTTCTGACCCTCACTACCCAGGTAAATCTGGGAATAGTAGTAAAGGTCTATAATCCCTGAACTCCTACAGTAAGATGGGAGGCAGAGACAGGAGAACCCCTAGAAGTTCATGGAGCAGGTAACCTGGCCTACACAGAGGTGTATAAGAGATCCTGCCTCAAAGAAGGTGGAAGGTAAGGACCAATACTTGAGGTTGTCTTCTGACCTCCACATGTGACAGTCACATGTGCCTACACTCATGCACTCACATATACTCCATACACACATACACACACAAAGATAAAAAAATTAAAACAGGAGCTGAGTGTGCTGGTCCACACTTGTAATCCAAGTGCTGGGGAGCTGGAAACAAGAGAATCTCGGGGATCCACTGACCAGCCAGTTTAGATATTTGGCAAGCTCCAGGCCATTGAGAGACCTTGTCCCCAAAAAGAAAAAGTTGGACAGCATTATTGAGCAACAACACCTGAAGATGTCTTCTGGCCTCTCCATTCATGTTCACACACGTTGCATGTGTACCCTCACAAACGTGCATGCACAAACGAAATCATCATTTGAGTTTAGTACAATTATGAGAATAGTGGTGATTTTGGGAATCTACTTTGGTAAACTCTTGAGAATAGTAAAAGTCCAAAGGCCTTTTAAGGGTAGGGGAGTCTGTTTGGCTAAAGCTTTTTGTCATTGTTCAAAATGTAGAACAAACAATCATTTAGAGCTGTGTGGTGGTTTCATGTATCAATCATTCTTTTGACGCTCACATGGATTTCCCTAGTCATGTAAAGTCACTTTAATATACTGGCCATTCTAATGTATAGGACTAGATAGTTCCTGTAATAAATGTAAGGAAGAAACCACAAAAATTCAGGAAGTGGTGTTTGAAAATGTTGTGTTATGCTAACTTGGCATTATGGTGATTGACTTCCAGAAAGATAAAGCTTAAGAAGCACCTTAAATTTCAGATGATAATCATTTTTCCTATTATCTGTCCTCACAGGAAATAAAAAAAGATATGAAGAAAGACCCTCTCTCCAACAAAGCTCCAGAAAAGCCCATGCATGATGTGTCCAGTGGAAACTCTTTGCTGTCTTCTGAAACAATTTTAAGAACCAATAAGCGAGGTATGGCAAAGGGGAAAGGCTCCCTCCTTGCACACAAACAAATAAGGCAATTTGGGGTTGAACTATGTCATAGTTTGCATTGCCAAAAAAATTGAATAGGTTTTGTTTTTTTCTTTTTCACTATAAATTTTGGACACACACAGCTAGTAACCTTATTATACTAGCTATAGTAAAAATAACTATATGACAATGTTTTTTTATGACAGAATGTGATAAGATTTATAAATGATTTATTAGATTCTGCCTTCACATATATTTTTATAAATTGAGAAAATGATAGGGTTCAGGCTGAGCTCTGTGTCTGACCATGCTCCCCTTTAAATTAAGACAAACTCTGTTGACATCTTTCTAACTGCCCAGCTCCCAAATGCAGACCCTGCCCCCCGGGTTTATAAGGTAGAATGTTTGAAGATATAGATAATCTATCTAACTTGTAAACCTTTCATGACCTTGTTTTCCTTCCTTCAAGACCTCAGTAAATCTCTTGTACCAGCTTACTGGAACATTATTCCCTCCCCTGTCTGCTCATGATAACTCTTATTTGAATGGTATGAGAGACTCTAAGGTCACAGAGGTGACCATGTTCATTTCTGGACCATAGGTACGCCAGGTCTGAGCTGAGTATGCCCATAGTAGGTCAGCCTTTAGTAATCTACTTTTCCTGCATTTATTACTTCCTTAAAGGGAAATGAAGAGCTGTTTAAAAGCAGCAGGAGGAAGTGTATTAGCAAAGGATTCCATTGACAAAAAGAAGGCAAGTTTATATAACCATGGGGAAGAACAGCTAATCTTTCATAAAATTTAGACAGCATGTGAATTTGCCCAATAAACTGCCCATTGACCACAGCACTAGAAACATTAGCTTTGTGTCTCTTTTCCTTCCTGCCTCTTCCTCTGCCCCCTCCAGCTGCCTTGGGTTGCACTTCCTTTTTTGAATATTCAGATGAAATATTGGCTGAAGGCCCATGTTGGTTAGCAGCTATAGCATTTCTTTTGTTCCCCGTCTTCTTCTTCCTTTTTCATCCCATGGTAATAAGCTGGGGATTTCCCAGCTTAAGAATCTAGCTTATATTGTTTAATACTACAGTGTACCCAAAGTGACTCCTACATTCTTTTTCTTTCCTCCTTTTTTTTTTCTTTGGAGACAGGGTCTCACAGAGTCCCGGGCTGGCCTCTAACTCCTTCTATAGGCCAGGGTGATCTTCTATAGGCCAGGTCCTCCACCTCCCAAGTGCTGAGATTTCAGGTTTGAGAGGTGTGAGCTGCCACCTGGCCCTGCATTCTTGCAGACAAGTTCCTAAAGCCCAGAGACCCGTACTCATTGGATTTGTTAGCTGGAGTCCAGGGAATCTTTTTTCTGGTTGCTCTGACCTGTCCCTTTCCTCTGGCTGTTGTTGGGTCAGTGAGCCCAGCCATTTCAAGTAGGGACCTGCGGCAAGAGCTTTCTGATCAGCCCTGTTTTTGTCAAGTCAATAAGACACCTAAAGTAGTTAATTAATTTCACAAGAGAAAGAATTAATTAAGGTAAAAATGAAGGTAATTATCTAGATGAGTTCAGTAAGATTACCTGAGAACTTTAAATCAACGGAAGAATAGAAATTTCTAGACAATTGTTTCTTTGTAACTGGAAATCTGGCCTTTGTGTTCCCCTAGTGGGAGTTCTTACTCACCAGAAAAAGGAATTCAAAGGGATTGCTTACTTGATTTCTCAAAGCCTTCTACCTTATGCCTGCAGCTGACCAGGCTTTTACTGTTAGGCCTTTTATATATTAAATTTTCCAGTGGCTATGAGACCTGAACATACAGAAGCATTCTGTCCATATGAAGCCCTTAAGGACTCATCTTCATTCTGTCTTGGGCTTCACACTGACCTCCTGGGTCACCTGGGCCAAACATAAATTTCCAGCTGAAGAGCTGCATTGTGTATCAGGACGTATGCTGTTATGGCCCTCCCCCATCCCATCAAGACTAACAGTATTTTACTACTTCTTATAATAAACAGTGTGTGGGGTGGGGGAGAGATTGATTGGCCTTGTCAGGCCAGATAAATAGTTCATTGTACTGAGCTCAAAAGCTATATTTTTCCCACCTCAAATCAATGAAAAAAAAAATCTCTCTCCCTCTTTGAAACAAAGATGAGAAGCTCATTGGAGGGGGTGATTCTAGTTACTTATAAACACTTCTGTCCATCTCTAAGTTTTATTTAAAGTTTTAGGAGTTAAATGTCTGAAGTTTCCCCCCTCCCTTCTTGTTTCTATCAAGCTTTATCTTCAGAAACCTTTAGGATGTTTTGGTCCATTATGTCTTCCTATTTGTTATAGAGGGAGGAAGTTGTTCTCGGGGTTTGTTAGCCTGTTTCATTATGCTAAGGTGGGGTCTGTCTTAGAGTAAATGAGTCCACCTTATAACTTAGCCTTGGAGAATTTAATAGAATTAACACAAATTCTTTTCTTTGAATTGCACTGAAGATGGGATGACATTTCTTTATATGAGCCTTGTCCTTAGATACAGGCTTGGAATTGGTTTAAGAAGGAAAAGAGTATGTTATGACTCTGAAGCTAAACCACTTCATTGGGACCTGAGCTGGAGACAGACTTAGCTGAAGAAGTTTGCTGGCTTGCGTTCAGCTATTAGTGCGTTTTGCAACACGCCTCACCTAGGCAGCTGAAGACAGGTTTTAATACTTCCCCATCAAGTCTAGGATGAGCTCTCCTCCCTGGGCATCTGCACAAGGGCAGAAGATATTAAAGTAAGCTATTTGTACTTTCGAGAAAAGATCAGGAGCACTGGAACATGAGTTTAAGGGACTGATTAGTTTCAATTTTTTTTTGTTTTGTTTTACATTTATACCAAAACCAGGTTGTTGAACCAATGAATTTATTGGGGTCACTTACAGAGCAGGGTGACTCAAGGGCAGCTGCAACACCACAAAGTCCCACTCCATCCTGGATGGTGACCTCATGGAAGATGTACCATGGAGTCCCCTAGTTTCAGTTTTAAAGTTTACATATTACTAAAGTTGATTTAGGGAGGTGCAGGAATGACTCCATGACCTTATCATTTGAGAAGAAGGAAGATGTGGCTGAAATTCAGAGAGCAACAGGGCCTCTCAGGTAGCTTGGCAGCCACCAGTGATTCATTTGGGGCCTTAGAAGCTTGGGCAGTTGTACCTGTTCCAATCTCTGGTCACAGTGGAGGAGCTTCCCAAGGAATAAGATTTTTTTTAAGGTTTTTTTTTTTCCATTTAAACTTGCAGCATGGATACTGGGTATCCTAAAGTTATCACAGACTCCAGTATGTTGATGAATCGTAGCCAGCAAATGTAAGAATTTTCCATGGAGCCAAATGCCATTCCCATGACCCAGACAGAGGAGTTGTGTTATATTGTGAGGGTGACCTCTTACTTTGCTTTTGTACTTAGGAGAAGGATGGGCTCTCCTCAGTTGGAATAGTGATGAAGAGAGGATTTTTTAAAAGCGTCTTAGTCATGAGTTTAGGAAGGTGGATGTTATCACAATTGTGAGAAAATACCCTAAATATGTTCTTGAAAATGAATAGTGGATTTTTTCCCATTTGAATAATCTCTTCTAGTTCAATTACAAACAAAATAAAAATCATCTGTAACGGGATTTCCTGCTTAACTTTATCCATGTGTTTTGTTAAGTATCCAGGCTGTAATCCACACCCCACTAGGCCTGGATGAGGAACAGGTTTTATGCCAGGCCTGTAGCTTGTATCATTAGTAGACCATGTGGGGAAGATGTGTCTTTGCCTCTCTCTAACCTACTCCTGCTGCCTGTGATTTTGGACATTATTCTTCCTTCACTGTTTGATGAATACCAATGAACATTCCATAGCACATGTTTACTGCATGCTAACTGTGCACCTGATCCTGTGCCTGGGGCTGGGCATCCAGTCCTGCCTGCAAGCACCTGTAGTCTGCACATTACAAGGGAAATGTTGAAAAAAGTGCTGCACAGTTCCTTTTTTTTTCTTTATGGCAAAGTGGGGGTGCATCTCTTTTGTCATTCTGAATGTGAAGCCACTCCATGGGTTTCTGGTTGGCTTTTATATGTCCTTGTTTCTATTTCCAGTTTATCATGAATTCAGTGTTTGGTAAGTCTCTATTGTATGTGCATTTATTATTCTTTGCTATTACTACAATTATTGTTATGCTGTCCTGTATAAAATGTATTTTCTAATCATCTTTTTAAGTCGCTATGCTACTTTGGCATCTGCCTTCTGAAAGATAAACTGCTTTTTACCATCTTTATTTAAGGTTTGTTATGCATTTGCATTTTACTGCCCTTCTAGAGATAAATGCTGAAAGATCTGACAGTTTTAAAGATGTTATTTGTAACAGGTCTGATGAGAGGTGAGATCCTCTGTCTCACATGAGATTCAGGTTAGAATGGGGAGGGTTGCTCTCAGAGCTGATATGTGGGTCTCACTTTATAGAGCATTAGTCTGTGGGTTCTTTTCTGGTATGTTTAATCCTTCTGACAGATTTGAATCAAAGGTCTTTCTTAATGGAAGGACCAATGCCTGTTCTGCCTCTGGTGACACACTGTTGCTTTAAAAGTTTGCCCAGAAGTCCTTCAGAATTCGTTTTGCATGTGGATGGGTGGTACTTGCATGCCCTTCACATTAATATGGGCTTTGTGCCTGCCACACAGAAGGGCTCTCCATTTAAGACTGCTGCTTGTAGCTGTCCAAAGAATTTAATGTAACACATTAAGTATGCCCTTCTTTTACTTGTCTTACCAGCACTAGTTGTTCTAACCACTAAACAGATTTGGCCAGATGACTTCTTTCCTTTGTCCCTACCTCCTGAAGGGGAAAGATGTTTTTCAGTCTTCTATTTCCTTAGCATTTCTTTGGCTTATAGAATAATATACTCAAGGTGCCATGAGAATTTGGGTGAGCATGTGTACATGTGTGCAAGCATGACATGCTGGCATGGAAAGCTCATCATGGTTCGGAGTCTCAGTAGCATGGAGGTTTTTTTTTTGTTGTTGTTGTTGTTGTTTGTTTTGTTTTTGAGACTGGCTTTCCCTATATCCCAGGCTGGCCTCAAACTCATAGCAATCCTCCCGCCTTGGCCTTCCATATACTCGGATTATAAGCATGTGCCACCATGCTTGGCTCATGGCATGGATCTCGCTAGATTGTGGGCTTTTTGTTGGAAATGAACCTTTTAACAAATGGTGCAAAACAGTGAATTCATAGTAAAGAAATTGCCAATCGCTTTGGCTTTCCAGTGGCTTCTTTTTTAAGGCATGTGCAAAATTGGTGGGGGGGTTTGCTTGTAGAAATGAAATGTTTTCCTTTTAAATTTCCTATGGGGAAACACATACAATTTCCCTGTGGTAAAGTAGGTATTTGAATATATGGGATTGTGGGTCAGACGTGTCCTGGATTATTTAAATTGTCAGTTTTGCTTTCTGAGCTGGCTTTTTATACACTGACAGAAGAGGAGGAGTTAAGAGAAGCATCAGTGTTGTGTGATTGGTATTGTAAAATAAAGGTATGATTTTGTGAGGGTATTGGCTATCACCTGACCTGGTTTTTCCAGGGGAAAAGAAGCTAGCAACATGGCAGATAGTCATTCAGTATGATGTACACCTGTGTGTATCTGCATATATGTCTCTATTCTTTGCTTTCAGTAGGTTTTCATCCTGATCCCTTTGAAACTAATGGACCTGGTGGTGTGTCTGAAAAGTTTATGGGAGCCTGCATGAAGATCAGTGATTGATGTTTCCCTTGCTCATTCATTATTAAATAGTACTACCAATCAAGTCGAGGGGTGGGGCTGTTGAAAGGGGTCAAAAGAAGCTCCAGAGGTTTGTTGTTATTGCATATTTTCTATACTTTTGTGTATGAGTGAATAAAAAATTGCTTTTTAGACTTTACACACACACACACACACACACACACACACACACACACACACACACACACACACAGGACTTGGCCCCAAAGCATTAGCACTAGAGTAGCAGTGTCCCACTACACTCCTGCTGGGTTTCCATCTATCATTCCCTAGGAAGATACATGGAGTGGGTTTGAAGTGGTGGCTCCATCTAGTGGCTCTCTACAGAAACTCCTCCTCCTGCTCACCTTTTCTTTCTCCTTGGGAGACTTGTTTGAGGGTGTCTTTGATTCCTTTCTTCAGTGTTCTCAATGTGTGTTATGTGTGTGTGCATGTATGCCGTGGCATGGCATGTGTGGAAATCAAAGGACAACCTCAAGATGCACAACTTCTCACACTGCACACACAGTCCCTTTAGCCCCTTTATTTCTCATTTAAGATCCACTCCTTGAACTCTTTGAATCTATTTCCTGCTCCTTGCTTTGTGATACTCTCACTAACCCGAATACTTGCTAATTTTTTGTTAGTTTGTTCTGAGGGTCTTGAGTGTAGTCCAGTCTGGCCTTTGAACTTGTGGTGGTCTTCCTGCTTCACACTTCCAGTGCTGGGATTACAGGTGTGAGTGAACACACTGGCTTTTGGTAATGAATAAAAGGAGTCCTACAGGCATGCATTTGGGTGTAGATATTATTTGAGACACAATAAAGAAAGATACTGAAATCCCTGTAAGTGAGCCAATGTCTCCTTCTTAATATCTTCAAGCACTCTTAATTACTTCACTTCTTGTTGAACCTGTGTTTTCTCCAAGGAGCAATATTTTTATTACTCTTGTTGTTTTCAATTGCCAACAGGTGATGAAAGTAAAGAGTCAACTGATTTTGTTGGCTTCATTTTTGTTTGTAAACTCCCTATGGTTTGCCGCTTATTTTTAAAAGAATATTCATTTACTTGTGTATGTGTGTGATATATGTGTGTGTGCATGTATGCCATGGCATGGCATGTGTGGAAATCAAAGGACAACCTCAAGTTGTCTGTGCTCCACTTGTTTTGAGACAGGGTCTGTTGCTGCTGCAAATGTGTCTGGCCCTCTGAGCTTTGGATTTTTCTGGCTCCACCTCTTGTTGTTATACATCTTTGGTACCACAGACGCATGAGCCACTTTCTGCCCTGTTTTATGAGGAATTAAACCTTGGCTGGCAGGCTTTGCAAGCAAGTATCTTTAACCACTGACCAATCTCTCCAGCCTGGCAGCCCCCTTTTGCCTGGCTATTTGGTATGCTACTGAATGTGTAAGTATCTTGATGAATAAAAATGCCTTTTTTGGGGGGTAGGGAGGTGGCTCAGTTAATAAAGTGCTTATCACACGAGCATGAAGACCTGAGAAGTTCAGATCCCAAATACCCATGTAAAATGCCAGCCACGGTGCTATCTATATTCTTGTAATCCCAGTGCTGGGGAATCAGAGATAAGCAAATCCCTGGGGTTGGCTTGCCAGCTCTAATTTAGCCAAATGGGTGAGCTCCAGGTTCAGTGAGAGAGACTCTGTCTCAAAAAATAAGGTGGAGGACTGAAGAGATGGCTTAGCACTTAAGGCACTTGCCTGCAAAGCCTAAGGACCAAGGTTCAATTCCTCAGAACCCATATAAGCCAGATGTACAAGGTGGCACATGCATCTGAAGTTCATTTGCAGTGGCTGGAGGCCTTGGATCTATCTCTCTGTCTCTCAAATAAGTAATCTTAAAAATAAGGTAGAGAGAAATTGAGGAAGACACTTGATGTTTACCTATGGTCTCCATATACATGTGGATGCAGGCATGTGCATGCATACCCACACATGCATACACGCATGCACATCACACATATACATATAAAATGTCTTTTCTTTAATCTCAGTATTTTTCAGTTTTTGTTGATAAAATTGCAGATGTGCCTTATTTTAGCTACATTGTGGGTTAGTCTGGGAACTCAGTCAACATTTCTAACTTTGTTTCGATGGGGAAATGCATTTAGAGTTCCAAACACTCAGCATAGAGCACAGCACACTCATCTGACTTCCTGTTTTATTTTTTATATGGCTGGCAATGAAGCCTTGGCTGAGAAAAGTCAGAGTTGGTACAGTTGGGGACAAGTGAAATTTGCCCATGTTGCCAAGGAGCTGACAATTGACTGGGCCTGAGCTCACCCTTAGCACCCTCAAGTTTGTTTATAAGGTGTATTATTGTGTGTGTCCATGTACTCAGGAGGAAATCTTGCAACAAGTGTGACATGTTCATACAGAAAAGCAGGCCGTCATTTCCTGCTATGTATTGTGTGTAATGTTCTAAGGAAGAGGGATGGGGAAAGAGACAGACACAAAGAGGGAGAGAAAGTTATCTCAATGGTTAATTTTCAGCTGCAGCACTAACATGCTCTTGGAGACTAATAAGTGCACTAACATATTTCATCCTTTCAGGTATCCTGTAGTAAAGTTATGGTTTTACTGGAAACTAGTTAGGACTACATTTTGGGATGTCCTGGGCTTCAACACGCAGGATAAGGAATTCTCTAAGGATCTCTGAGATAATGCTGAGAAATTTTAAAGTGAGGAAGTGGTGATGAGAAGTGACTCTCAATGCTTCAAAAGCTTGTGGTCACCAAAATATAAGTTAGTTGATGGTGAGGAGGACAGTCTCTGGATCCGAAACGAAAAAGTTAGTCCTTCTGGTAGTTTGGGTTTGTTTTTTTCTTTAGTTTGTTTTTCTTTTTTGGTTTTTCAAGGTAGGGTCTCACTCTAGCCCAGGCTGATCTGGAATTCACTATGTAGTCTCAGGGTGACCTCAAACTCAAGGAGATCCTCCTATCTCTGCTTCCCAAGTGCTGGGATTAAAGGCACACGCCACCACACCCTGCCCTTCTGGTAATTTTTAAAGTGACCAACTGAAAAGAAAAATCTCCCTCCTCCTATCCAAGCCTCACAGTCATTTCTTCAATCCTCATGTCTAAGATTGTCTCCCCAGGCAAGGCTTGGGCATGTTATTTGAGAAGAACCAGACCCAGTGACCTATGAGCCTGGTTGTTCAGGTCTACCTAAGTCTTGGACCTGTATAATAGGAGGGGGGGGGAATGACATCAAAATAGAAGAGAGACTAGTTGGAAAGAAGGTGGGATTCAGTGAAGAGGTGATTCTGGAGAAGGAAAAGAGTGGGGTGGTGGGAGGGGATTATAATGATAGGTGCCTGTTTTTATGGGAGTCATCAATAAAAAGGTTTAAAACCAAAGAAAATATTTACTGGGGATAAGGAGAGGCATGGAGTTCAGTAGGGTGAGGAGTGATAAATTCCTAGTAAAACCACTAGATTGCTGGGAAGAAATAAGAGATTTATAGTAAATAATAGTAGAGCATTGCTTTCACAAGAGCAGTCAGTGATCAGACGTACAGGGAATATTCTCCATGATGGACCAGATGCTGGGCTGTAAAAGAAATCTCAATAAATTTGAAAGGATTCACATCATACCAAATATCTTATCTGACCACAATAGAATTAAATTGGAAATCAACAACAGGAGGGAATTGGAGAAATTCACAAATATATGGAAATTAATGTATTTCTGAATAATGACAATTCACAAGAGACATTGTAAAATACCTTGAAATGAATGCAAATGAAAATACAACAGAAAAGGGGCTGCATCAAACCTGAAGTGAAACTTAGAGCTGCTAATATCTATGTTCAAAGAAAAGACATCTTGGGATCAGTAGCCTAACTTTCTACCTTAAAGAACTGGAAAAGAAAACCAAAATAAGCGAACAGAAAGAAGAAATAATAAAGATTACAGTGGAAATAAATGAAATAAAGAATATGAAAACAATGTAGAAAGTCAATTAAACTAAGGTTGGCTCTTGCCTAGGTTATGGTGGCACACTTTTCAATCCCAGCACTTGAGAAAGAGAGTCAGGAGACTCAGGAGTTCAGGCTCATCCTCAGCTGCATATTGAATTTAAAGGCAGCCTTGGCTAAATGAACCCTGCCTCAAAACAAAGAAATAAACAAAAAGTTGGTTCTTTCAAATGCTGGACAAAATTGGTATACTTTAATTAGTGATCAAGAAAAAAGGCCAAGGCCAGGTGTGGTGGTACACACCTTTAATCCCAGCACTAGGGAAGCAGAGATAGGAGGATTGCTATGAATTTGAGTCTATCCTGAGACTACATAGTGAATTCCAGCTCAGCATGGTCTAGAGTGAGACTCTACATCAAGAAAAAAATGAAAAAAGGGAATATTTCAAATCTCATGAACTAAAGGAGGGCATTGCTGTTAATGTCAAGAGATTAAAATGAAGCTGGGCATGGTGGTGCATGCCTTTAATCCCAGCACTCAGATGGCAGAGGTAGGAGGATCACCGTGAGTTCAAGGCCACCCTGAGACTACATAGTGAATTCCAGGTCAGCCTGGGCTAGAGTGAAATCTTACCTTGAAAAGCAAAACAAACAAACAAAAAGATTAAAATGACTATAAGGGAATACTGTGAATACCTCATACATTGCAGCTGAAAATGTAAAATGGTGCAGCCAATTTGGAAAAATAGTCTGACAGTTCATTAAACTGTTAGAATTTCCTTATATTCTAGAATTCCACACTGAGAACTGAGAACATATGTATCCATAAATAAATTCTATCTGATTGCTCATAATTCCATTGTTCATAATACTACTCTCAAAGTGGAAGCAACCCAAATGTCTAGCAGCTGATGAATGGATGACCAAAATGTGTCTGTCCATACAGTGGAATATTACTGGGTTCATCAAAATGAATGAAGTATTGGTACATACTACAATTTGGATGAACCTTGAAAATATGTTAAGTGAAAGAAGCCAGACACAAAAGTCGATGTATTAGATTCCATGTACTTGAACTATGCAGATTAAGAAGATTCCTAGAGGCAGAAAGTTGATTGTTGGGCTAAATTTGGGGGTTGGGATAAGAATGCCTGCAAATGGGCATTTGAGGTTTTATTTGAGGAGGATGGAAATGTTCCAGAATTAGATTGTATAATTCTGTGAATATAAAACATTTAATTTATGCTTGATATGAGCAAATTATACATTATATAAATTATATTTCAATAATGCTGTTAAGAAAATAAGACCACACAAACGTGTTAAAATATAGTACCTAAGGCTGGAGAGATAGCTTAGCAATTAAGGC
Source organism: Orientallactaga sibirica (assembly GCA_036365145.1). NCBI lineage: Eukaryota > Metazoa > Chordata > Mammalia > Rodentia > Dipodidae > Orientallactaga > Orientallactaga sibirica. Next base: position 6,893,807 of record JAEOAD010000982.1, read on the forward strand.
ACTTGCCTGTAAGACCAAAGGACCCAGGTTTGACTCTCCATTACCCACATAAGCCAGATGCACAAGGTGGCACATGCATCTGGAGTTTGTTTGCAGCGTCTGGAGGCCCTGATGTACCCATTCTCTCTCTTTATCTGCCTTTCTCTCAAATAAATGAATAAATGAATGAATAAATAAATAAATAAATAAATAAAACTTTAAAAAATGCAGTGCCTAACTGTGCCTGCCTGCCTGCCTGCCTGCCTGCCTGTCCGTCTGCCTAATTTGCCTTTCCTAGTCCTGCCTCCCCCACTCCACAGACGATAGAAAACACGTGCCATTTCTTTTATTCTGGTAGTTCAACTTATATGTTTCTCAGTGAGGTTTATATTTTTAAATTCAATCAGTTGCCTAGGAGATAGTGAGTCTAAGGGATCAAAATGACAGTGTTTGGCTAGAGATGACCTAAATATTAGATAATCGATTTGAGAAGGGTAGAGCACTGACTGTGACCTCCTATTGTTCATTTCTTGAGGAAAAAAATTAGATTGCCTGTAAATCAAAAGCCAAACCTCTTATATTCTAAATTCCTTGCTTTATGGAGAAAGAAGCTCTGTTGGGAAGGCTAGACTCCATTTATATTTCCAATTTTTCTTGCCATTGTCAGTAACTCTACACTGGCTATTTTTGCTCATAAATCTTTATCTGCAGCACCGATGATCTCTTTAGGAAAGACTTACATGTGGAATTATCAGACAGAATTGTATATATACTTTATGGGATTTGGATTCATTGTTATCAAATTGGCTTCCTGAAGCTCACACCATTCCACCCCATGGAATTGGAGTGATTCTTTTCAGTGCTTTAAGCCTGAAGTTTGGATCGTTTTTTTTTTTTAAAGATTTTATTTTTATTTATTTAATAGAGACAGAGAGAGGAAGAGAAAGAGAAAGAGAAAGAAAGGGGGGGAGAAAGAAAGGGCACACTAGTGACACTAGCCACTGCAAACAAACTCTAGACACATGTGCCACCATGTGCATCTGGCTTACATGGGACCTGGAGAATTGAACCTGGGTCCTTAGGCTTCGCAGGCAAACACCTTAACTGCTAAGCCATCTCTCCAGCCCTTTTTAAAAAAAGATTTTATTTTTATTTATTTATTAGAGACAGAGAGAGGGTGAGAAGGGGGGGGCTGGGTAGTATTCTTATATCAGGTGTTAGTAGTCTTCTGATTTTTTTCCTGAATAATATATTATTCCTTTATCATTTGTGGCAATTTTGCCTCCCAGTTTTGATCACTTTTGATTGTTTTCTATTGATTTTAATGTACTAAAATAGTACATTTAATGTAGATTAGTAAGTTTATTGATGCTTTCATATTTCCTCTGCATAAATTCTAAGCTAATTTTTCTTTTCTGTTGGCTTCATTTTCTACTTGAAATTTTTAATCTGTAAGGACTTTTGATGTAAACTATGAAATCAGTATGCAAATTGATTAATTTGAAATAGCTACTTTTCCAGGATTATCTGTTGGGTAATTCAGCTCTTCCCCATGGATTTGTGAGTGTGTATGGTGTGGGGTGGTATGTTGTGGGGGGTGTGTGCATCTGTGTGTGAGTATGGGTATATGTGTGTCATGGCATGTGTGTGGAAGTCAGAGGACAACTTCACTCCTTGCTCCTACCATGTTTGAACAGAGTCTCTCATTTCTCACTGCTGCATTCACCAGGTTAGCTGGCCCATAAGCTTCAGGGTGATTCTTTAGTCTCTACTTCTTTTCTGGGATAACAGATGCCCACCATGGCATCTGGCTTTATATGGGGCCATGCTTGCACATCAAGCCCTTTATCCACAGAAGCATCTCTCCCACCCTGTCTCATCATTCTTGCATCAGTAAAGGTAATTACACGGCTTTGCAATAGATTTGAATGTATAGCATTCAAGGTTTTGTCCTTTCTGTTACCACTCTTCATGTTAATGTTGTATCTATTCAACCTGTTTATTATAAACTCATGTTATCAAGTTAAAATATCTTGAGATTTTGGTTTGAACCTCATTAAAATTATAAGTTAATATGAAATTAATTGGCATTTCCCCCGATTTTTTTTTGTTTACAAGCCATCTAGTGAAATGGAGTGTCGCTCGGGTGCTACAATTTTTTTAATTAAAATTATGAATATATTTTAATAAAATTAAACTATTTAACAAATAGAAAAATATAAATATTTTGATAAAAATGTTATATCAGATTATATCACTTTTTAGCAATAAATGTGGTCACAATTTAAACTTTTAAATTAAATATTTACTAATGCCATTTCATGTCTGTTTACCAAATTTTTTTTGCAGCATTGCTTACTTCAGGTAAAGTTAGTCTTAGGTTGTACCTGTTATTGACCTTTGTAAATGAGATCTTTTTCCCTTCTGTTTTTTCTATTGCTGATATATAGAATTTAACTTTTGATTATTTCCCTTATAATAGCCCTTCACGGAACATTATTGTTGATTAAAAATGTTCCTCTTTGAGACAGATGACATTTTAGAAACAAAAATTCCTTAACTTGGATAGAACTTTGTAGTGTGTATGTATATGTATCATGCATGTGTGCATATCTATGTATACATATACACATGTGTAAGTGAATGCTTATATATTCACATATGCATGAGTATAGATAGAGTCATATACGTACATATGTGAGAGAGGAAAAAAGACTTGTGGATTCCTTAGCTTAACCCTGTGAGGGGTGGTAAAAGAAGCATCATTGTCTATTTTCTTTCTCCCCTCCTTTCCTTCCCACCCTCCCTTCCTTCCTTTTTCCCTCCCTTCCTCCCTCCCTTCCTGTCTCTCTCTTTCTTTGTGTGTATGTATATGTGTGTGGTATGTGTATGTATGTATATGAGTGTATGGGTATATACTTACCATGTTATGTGGAAGTCAGAAGACAACCTCAGGGTTCTTTTCCTCCCATTCCATTTCTTTCTTTTTTTCTTCCCTCTTTCTTTCTTTCTTTCTTTCTTTCTTTCTTTTTTCTTTCTTTCTTTCTTTCATTCATTCATTCATTTTTCAAGGTAGGGTCTCGCTCTAGTCCAGGCTGATCTGGAATTCACTATGTAGTCTCAGGGTGGCTTCAAACTCACAGCAGTCCTCCTACTTCTGCCTCCTGACTGGAATTAAAGGTGCGCACCACCATGCGTGGCTCCTTCCACTCTCTTTTCAGGGGGAGTCTCTCTTGTTGTTTGGCCACTGTGTCCACCAGTTTGGCTAACTTACAAGCTTCTGGATTCTGGCTCTGCCTCCTCTTGATGTAGGCACACTGGGATTACAGACACAAGTGTGCCACTTTAAATCTGGCTTTATGTGATGGCTGGGGAGGATTAACTTTATGCCATCAGGCTTACAAACAAGCATCTTTAACTGCTGAGACATCTCTCCAGCTTTTTGTTAGTCTGTTTTATAAGTAAGGAAGATTCTGTGCCCTCCGTTCCCTTATGCTCCAGCAATAGGAATACCACCCAAGATTGCAGGAAGACAAGGTTCCCACTTAGCTCTCTCCTGCACAGTATCTAGACCAGTTGGTTTGAACGTCTGATTCACCTAGCTAGCTGAGACAAGCCAGAGAGAACTGGCTTCATAAGTAATAAAAAAAAATCCAAGCAACGAAATAACTTGAGATGAGAAAATCTCAATGCAGTAATATAAACACACACACACACACACACACACACACACACACACACACAAAATCAAGGTAATATAACTCCTTGAATCCCACAGTAATGACCTCCAGTGAGAGTGAATTAGATGAAATACCAGAGAATTCAATAGAATGATTACAAACATGCTCAACAAAATCTAAGAAGAAATGAAAGGAATCAAAGAATAAAAGGAGGAAGGAATCCCAAGAGAACATAGGATAGCAGCTAAATTAAATGGGTCTCATATAAGATATAACTAAGGAACTAGAAATGCTAAAGAAAAAATGACATGAATTACTGGAAATGGAAAAAAAAAAAAAGCTCCATAGCCTCACCAATAGACTGGATCAGGGAGAGGACAGAATATCTGAGTTTGAAGACTAGGTGGAGGATTTGAAACATTACAACAAGGAGAATGATAAATTAATAAGAAGGTATGAGCTGGCATTTCAAGATATTTGGGTTACTGTGGAGAGATCAAATGTAAGAATTCTGTGCATAGAAGAATAATTTCAACTAAAAGCATAGTATTTTCAACAAAGTCATAGAAAGAAAATTTCCCAAAACTAGGGAAAGAAATCCCAATACAGATACAGGAGACATTTTGAGCACCGAACACACAAAACCAGAAAAGAACCTCTTATCATAGTAGAATTAAACTACTAAATCACATACCAAAGAAATATATTGAAAGCAGTAGGAAAGAAGCATCTAGTCACCTATAAAGGCAAGCCCATCAGAATAATGACAGATTTCTTAACATAAACTTTAAAAGCCAGAAGAGCTTGGAATGAAGCTCTGAAAGACAGCTGCCAATGCAGAAAGTCAAAGTCGCATGTTTCCTCTCATATGCAGCTCCTAACTTCAAATGTTTAGAATTCTGTGTGAGTTGGAGTAAGAGTCTTTAGTTGGGGCCACAAAGCTAGAAAGGAGCCATAGGGGAGTTGGGGGAGAAGAGAGCTTCAGGCAAGGGAATAGTAGATAAGTAAGTAGAGGAGTTGAACACTGTGAGTGGAATGGCCTAAGTGGGTCAGGGAAGGTGGATGGAGAAGGATAGGGGAAGGGTTAATCATAACTAAAGAGATTGTGAATAAGACATGTGGAAAGAATTAAATTGAAAAGATAATTGGGGCAGAATTACCATGTAGGGGTGGATAATGCTATGCCTAGAAGCCATAATGCTACAGAAAAATTTCAGTGCCAGAGTTGGGATACCTCCCTGTTTGTTGTTAGTCAGAGAAGCCCCTAAGGGCCACAAAACAATACAGGCTTTTGCTAAGGCTCTTGGTTTCCTATCAGAATTAGATGGTAAGACCCTATTGCAGAAGACACTACGTGCTTTGGTTGCAGGACACTGACAAATCAAGCAAGAACTGAGCTGGAAGCCTCTCTGCTGACTAGCAGTTATAGTGCTGGAAAGCACTATGCAGCCTGTTGGGGGGTAATCAACTACTCTCTGACTGAATTTGAGGCCCATTCCACGAGAGGGAATTCAGGCCTAGTACTGAAACCCTAATCAGAAACCTATGACTGGGAAGATCACGAGCCCTACTGTGGACGTTACTACTGTTGTTTGGCTAAATGGATGTATGCCCACCAAATTGTCCTTCAAATACGTTAGTGTATGCCTATATATTAGTGCTACTCTCACTTCAAAAATATTTTTATTTATTTGTGAGCAGAGAGAGGAGAGGGAGAGAACAAACCAGAGTATGGGTGTGCCCTAGACCTCTTGCCACTGCGTACAAACTCCAGATACATCCACCAGTTTGTGCATCTGGCTTTATGTGGGTATGGAGGGATCAAAACCAGGCCAGAAGACATTGGAAGCAAGCTCCTTTAACCACTGAGTCCTCTCTCCAGCCCTGCTCTCAATTTTGGTTAGAGAAGTTTCTCTTTTCAGATGGTAGTGACTGTTGGGGAGATTCAAAGCTTGACATTTAATGAGACATCTCTGTCACACCTTCCAATGGCTCAGGGACTATAGTGGAAGGGGTGGCAGAAAGAATGTAAGAGCCAAAGGATTTGCAGGAGTGCTTTGGAATGTTGTCTCCCAGATGCCATGTGGTCATTGTAACTGCACAAGACCCATTAACAAGGAGGACAAAAAAGAAAAATCATTATAGTAGAGGGAATTGTAGAAGAGAAGATTCAATTGAGAGGAATAGGAAGGGGGATTGGCAAAAGTGGGTGGTGGGAGGGAATTATGTACATTTTTAGTAAAGGTTTTATAATTTAATTAAAAAATATATGAGAGGACAACTAACTGTTTTTTGAGGGAAGTTTCTATTTTATGTAGGACTAAACTTCTAGGTTCCCATATATTGCTTTTAACAAAAATAATGAATTATAAACATATATTAGCTAATTAAATTAATGTAGTTGTGTAAATACATTAGAGGCTTGTAAAAAGTAACATTTTCTTTAAAATTCTGTGGAAGGAGCCATTTAAAATGCATGCATGACACTCATCATAGAAAGAAAAGAACTCTAAGGTAGAGGCCATTTCTTTTGCAATGTTCTTGTAATATTCACCAACAGAGACTACCTACCTAAGGAAACATAGTCTATATGAAAAATTAAAGATAACAAATAAAACAAATAAAAATAAGGGGACAAAGGTGGAAGGCATGGAAAACGATTCACCTAAAGTGTCAACACATGGCAAATTAAAAGGTCTCTTATTTCTCTTTATGCAAATGTGCTTGCAGTTATATAAGCTGTGGTGTCAGAAAAGTCTTAAAGATTGACCTTAAATAGTTATCTTTGGTTAAGTGTGTCTGCATTTCATTCTATTAATGAATTTGTATTCTTCTGTGTGGTTTGTGTTTCAGTTTTAAAGGTTTTTTTATTTTTATTTTTTTGGTTTTTCAAGGTAGGGTCTGGCTGTAGCCCAGGCTGATCTAGAATTCATTAGGTAGTCTCAGGCTGGCCTCACAGCAATCTTTTTACCTTGACCTCTTCCCAAGTGCTGGTGCTAAAGGTGTGTGCCACCATGCCTGGCTCGGCTTTTAATTTTATTTACTAGATTACAAACTTATTGGAGGAGGAAGTTACCTCTCATTCCTCTTGGAGCCATATTTCCCCTTTTTTTTTCTTTTTTTAATTTTATTATTTTATTATTTTATTTTTTATTATTTTATTTTTTTTATTTTTATTGACTTTTAATCTTACATACCAAAAAAACCCCACCTGATATTTCCCTCCCCTCCCCCATTCCACTTTAGAACTCCGGTCTCCATCATATCCCCTCCCTTTCTCCATTAGTCTCTCTCCTAATTTGATGACATCATCTTTCTCTTCTGTTTTGAGGGTCTTGCAAAGGTATTGCTAGGCACTGCAAGATCATGGATATCGAGGCCAATTTCTGTCTGGGCAGCTGCATAGTAAGAGGTCATATCCTTCCTTTGGCTCTTCCATTCTATCCGCCCCCTCTTCCGCAATGGTCCCTGAGCCACTGGAGGATGTGACAGAGGTGTTTCAGTGCTAGGCACTCCTCCATCCCTTCTTCTCAGCACTATGTTGCCTTTTGGGTCATCCCAGTGGTCATCACCATCTGAAAAGAGAAACTTCTCTAGCCAGAAGTGAGAATAGCGTTAATATGTGGACATGAACATTTAGTGTAGTGTCCCCAGGGCAGCTTGGTGGGAATAATATATACATTTAGTCAGACATGAGCAGGCTTATACCCCCAAGGCTCATGACCTCACCTACTCTTCTCACTTCCTTAGAGATACTTGCAAAACCATGTTTATTGCTGCTCTATTCACAATAGCTAGGAAATGGAAGCAGCCTAGATGTCCCTCCACAGATGAGTGGATAATAAAGTTGTGGTACATTTACACAATGGAGTTCTATTCAGCAGTAAAGAAAAATGAAATTATGAAATTTGCAGGGAAATGGATGGATCTGGAAAGGATTATACTTAGTGAGGTAACCCAGGCTCAGAAAGCCAATCGTCACATGTTCTCTCTCATATGTGGATCCTAGCTACCAATGTATAGACTTGTGTATGAACTGGAACCAAAAATAGGTACCAGAAACCAGTAAGCGGGTAAAAGGCTATAAGGGAGGGAAGAAAGGGAAGGACTTAAGTGTATGGTAATACACATATATAAGTAGAAGAACTGAGTACAGGGAGGGGAATGGCCTAAGCGAGGCCATGGGAAGAGAATGCATACAAAAAGGGCAGGGGGAGGGACAATCTAAACTCAAGATATTATCAATAAGACATATGTAAAATTACTTTTTTGAATAAGGGCACGTCTAGAAGATGTAGACTGTTACTAGAAAATTTTCAGTACCTGGGATGGAATTCCTTCCAGTGAGATGTTGGCCAAGGAGGTCCCGGTAGCCTCCAAAACATTAAGGCTTTTGCCAAAGCCCTTGGTTTCCCTAGAGAAATAGATAGTAAGACCCTATTGCTGAAGACATCTCATGCCTGAGAGGCAAGGACACTGAGAAAGCAAGCTGGTGCTGAGCATATTTCCCTTTTGATGGAAGTGTGGATCTATACTCAGACACATTAACCCTTTTCAAAAGACTCAGCAAAAGGAAAACTATCAGAGGGAAAGCAAGCTAATTATGTGTTTAAAAAGAGGTTGTTGGGACTGGGAAGATTTCTCAGTGGTTGAAGGAGCTTGCTTGCCAAGCCTGGTAGCCTTGGTTCAGTTCCCCAGAACCCATATAAAAGCAAATGCAGAATAATGGCGGCCTGCAGAGCTCATGGGAGGGAGAAGCGGCTGCTGCTGCTCTGAGGTAAAAATCTGCCCCTTTGGCATGCTATGGATGCCCTGCTTTAGAGCCAAATGCCCCGCGTGGATGTGCCCGTGTCCCCAGCACACTTGTCACAGACCAGTCATCCCCCTGGAGGCCCTGGCTCTGCTCAAGCCACCGGCCCAAGTTGTGGCCTCTGTTCATGCCGGGGCCACTCCCCAAGTCCAGGGGCCTCCCCTTTGCAGCCATAGGGAACTGAGGCCATTGCAGGACTGGCTTCCGGGTGGAGAGCCACGGGAGGATCACTGCAGGCTTGCATCCAACTGCAGCCTGGGAGGCGGAGGGCTGCTACTTGGGCAGTGAGGGTGGCCCGAGTCTCCAGGGCAGTGTGTAGCACCTCTGGCCTGACTGTCCCCTCCTGGCACCAGTGGGTGTATGGCGTGGTCTGTGGTGGCCAGTACTAGATGAGCACCTGGGCAAGAGGGCCTGGGCAGTGCCATCATAAGGTACCGAAGGTTCACCTGGGATGCATCACCATGCTGTCTTTGCGTCCAAGATTCCAAGGGCTTGAAAGCCACCTTCCTTAAGAAGTTGCTCTTTGCCTGTAGGTGCCATAAAAAGAGGGAGAGAGACGGGACTGCTTCAGAGAAGAGAGCCGCTTGGGAATGTATGGTCACTGGTGATCTGAGCAGAGGAGGAAAAGAACATCCGCCTCTGATTCTGTGACAGGAAATCAGACAGTAGGAAATACAGTAGGAATCTGAAGGGTGGGTGATCACCTAGGGGAAGTTGGACGTAATCCTCAGAAACTGTCACTTTCCTATACTAAATCTGCCCTGTGAATTTACAGTAGCTATTCCCAGGTCCTCCAATTCTAGGAGCAGTCACTTTTTTGTTTCCCTAATCATACAGTGTAAATATTGGACAATGTCAGGTTGCTTTTCGTGTCTGTGGTGTGATAAGAGTCTTCAAGTGAATTAGGAAAAGGGGAGTGGGGAAACGCCCTGTGGACTCTGCATTCAACACATGATCATTTCTGTGGCGGGCCTTTGCTCCAGCTTGCTTTTAAATGATGTATCAAGTGGAATTCCAATAAGCTTTGTCAGAGCATTCTCCATGATGTGTAGGATGTTCTTTTCTTGGGAAAAATGACCTAGACCTAAGTAGCTATTGTTTAACAACAAAACGTAACTGTATTCGGTGTAGCTTATTGTATTTTAAGGGAACAAACTTTATTCTTTCTTATTTTGCAAAGAAATAAGGAAATAACGAAGCATGCTACTACATGCCTGTAATCCTAGCATGTGAAGAATGGAGGTAGAAGGGTTAGAAATTCAAGGTAATTTGAAGCTACAGAGTAAGTTCAAGGCCAGCCTGTACTACATGAGACTCTGTCTCAAAATCGAAATGGAACAGACAAAAAGTGGTCTTGTCCACTTGTAATGCATAAGCACAAGCTGGCTATGTGTATTTCTGTGAGGGATTTCTTTGCTGTTTCTGTGAACTTTTATGGATGTGTTTGCCTTGAGGAGAAGCTTAAGATTTTTCTTCCTTTGTTTTTTTAATGATCAGTAAATAAAAATGGTGATTTTTGAGAAAAAAAGCAGATGCACAAAGTGGTGCATGTGTCTGGAGTTCATTTGCAGTAGCAGGAGGCCCTGGCACAACCATTCTCATGTTCTCTCTCTCTCAAATCAATAATTAAAAATATAAAAAGAAGTTGTTGAATTTTTGGAGAGGTGCTGAGAAGGTGGCTCCATGGTTAATGGCACTTGCTTCCAAAACCTGCTGTCCTGCGTTTGATTCCCCAATACCCACGTAAAGCCAGATTCACAAAGTGGTGCATGCATCTGGAATTTGTTTGCAGTGGCAGGAGGCCCTAGCATGCTTGATTACTCTCTTCATGAATAAATAAAAATTCTTAAAAAGAGCCAGGCGTGGTGGTGCATGCCTTTAATCCCAACACTCGAGGCACAGATAGGAGGATCACCAAGAGTTAGAGGCCATTCTGAGACTACATAGTGAATTCCAGGTCAGCCTGAGCTACAGTGAGACCCTACCTCAAAAAAACAAACAAACAAGCAAACAAACAAACAAAAAACCAAAAAAACCCAACAATTTCTTTTAATCCTTTTCTAGGCCACATTATTTGACAGAATAAAGTCAGCAGGTGAACACAACATGTTAAGTATATTTTATGCATGTGTGTTTATGTGTGTGCAGGTGCACATGTATGTGCATGCGTGTGTGCGTGTGTGTGTGCGTGTGAAGTCCAGAGGACAACTTGAGGTGTAGTTCCTGAGGAACACCATCCACTTCTTTTTTGAGATAAGGTGTTTTATTGGCCTGGAGCTTATCAATTAAGCTAGACTAGCTGGCCAGGAAGCTGTTTGTCTCCACCTCCTCATTGCTGGGATTTTAAGTGCACACCACTATACCTGCCATTTTTATGTGGGTTCTGGGGATTGAACTCAGGTCCTCATGCTTATGAGTCAAGCACTTTATCAACTAAATAACCTCCCCAGCTCAGTATGTATACTCTATTTTAAAATGCTATTTAGGGGAAAAAATAACCAATTATTTTTGTGTGTATATATGTGTGTATGTGTTCATTTGGATGTAGGTGTGGGTGTGTGTGTGTATACATGCATGTGGAGGCCAGAAGTTGATGTTGAGTGTAGTCCTCAATTGCCCACCACCTCATTTTTTTTTGTTTTGAGAAAGAGTCTCTCATTGAACCCCCAGCTCACAAATCTGACTAGACTAGCTAGCCAGCAAGCGCCAGGAATCCTTCTGTCCCTGCCGTTCCAGCGCTGCAATTACAGGCATACACCATACACTGCTATGCCTGGCTTTTATATGAATGCCGAGGTTCTGAGCTCAGGTGCTTAAGCGGCAAGCATTTTACCCACTGAGCCAGCTCCCCAGTTGTTGATATCAGTTGTTTTATCCTTGACTTTTGAAAAGGGTTAAAGCAACTCTTTGATAGCATTACTAGGAGTAGTTTTTCCTTTTGAAAAATCCACTTCCTTTGTAATTTAGTTTTCACTAAAGCATTAAGATAAAAGGTAAGACAGTTGGAGTTATATACAAAGAGGGGGAACATCACTGTTACTGATATGTGTGGCACACTGTGGACAAGAACAGAAAAGCATAATAAAGTGAAGTGGAAATTCTGTATTTCATATATATGTACCCTTACAAATTTATTCTCTCCTGGCTTTGGCTCTGTAACTCTGCCCTTCTGCTTGGCACTCGTGTGCAATGCACACTAACGTTGAAGAGACTCCTTTCTGTCCTCCCTCCCTTCCTCTTCACTTATATGATCTCTCTCCTTCTAACTCCCTCTCCACCCTGTTCTTCTTTACCTCACTCTCTAGGCTCCATCTCGTTCTGGAGTCACTCAGGTATGTATATTAGTGACGATGTCTCACTGGTTCCTGGTTTCATTTATGCAAAGAGCATGGGAATAATCTGTACCTTTGAAATCCAGGAATGACCCACTGAAACTGTTTACAGGCTTGTGTAGGACACTATTTCCCTTTTCTCACTCCCCACTAATCCTTTCTGTTGAAGGTGTTCATAAATTTAGAAATGACTTACACCTAGGCAAACTGAAGGAAGAGAGGAAAGCAAGAATTGGGAGGTTTTGTAGGCTCAGTCTCTCTCCCTCCACATCTTCATAAATTATGCACTGTATTGATCCATTCACAATGATGTATGAATTCATCCTACCAAAAGCCCAAGCTGAACTGGAAAATGGTAAGTGATCATTTCTTAGAGTTTATGGTTGTTAGTCAGCTTTGTGCTAAAACAAAACAAAAGCACACCGGCCTAGATGGCTTCCACTTCAACTCTAAAACTGCATGGCCATAGGCAGATGGATTGGAGGGTAACCTGTAAGGCTTGGTCACAGTCACAAATACCCTGTTCAGAGGCTCAGAGTACTAGTAAGTTTCTTGAGGCTGGAGACCCATTTAGGTTCCTTTCTCTTCCTCACACTTTTCCCAGGTTGATCCAGGGACTTGGATTCAAGGACACATGAGACATCTGCTGCATAATTCTCCACTTTACTAACGGTTACAGATCCTAGGAAGGCCTTTTCACCTTTTTAAGCATCAATTTCCTCATCTGCAAGTTGAAAGGTTGATAAGTTTGCAGTAACTTTAAATCTTTCAACTATTGCTAAAAGTTTCTGCTCCTATCTTCAAACATAAATAGTTCTTCAGGGTCAGGGTCAGGGTCAGGCTACTATCTATCTGAAGTTCTCAGAGCATTTTAACCTATGTGCCCTCATTTTGGCTACTGAGCTTTTTTAAATGTTTCAAAGCTTCAGGACTCCACTCCTGTCCTTGCAAAACCCTTCCCAGGGCCTGGAGAGATGGCGTAGTGGTTAAGACACTTGCCTGCAAAGCCTAAGAACACAGGTTCGACTCTGCAGGTCCCACGTAGCCAGATGCAGTGACACAAGTGTGCAATTTGCATATGCGCACAATGGGGCTCACACGTCTGAGTTTGTTCACAGTGGCTGAAAGGACCTGGCATACCCATTCTCTCTCTCTCCTGTTCTCTCTCTGTCTCTCTCTCTCTCAAAAATAAAGATCAAGCCGGGCGTGGTGGCGCACGCCTTTAATCCCAGCACTCGGGAGGCAGAGGTAGGAGGATTGCAGAGAGTTCGAGGCCACCCTGAGGCTACATAGTTAATTCCAGGTCAGCCTGGACCAGAGTGAGACCCTACCTCGATAATCCAAAAAAAATAAAAATAAAAAAAATAAAGATCAACCAACCCTTCCCATGGTCTCTAGAAGGGACTTATCAATGTCCGCTTGCCATGCCACCCACAACCCATTCCAGTTCCTCCAGCTGGCAAACGTGTTCATTGAATCACGTTTCCACATGACCTGTCAGAAGCTTCCCAAGATCTTCAGAGAATTTTGGCCCCTTGCTTGAAAAGTTTAATAGTGATTTTGTTGAGTAATGATATTAAAATCATGTTGTTGTCTCTGATAAGCCACCCATTCTCACCCCATAAGTGTGCAGGCTTCTGCAAGTCTGGGCTCAGTTTTCTTGCACAGGGGTGGGCAGGTGGTGATGTGCATTCAGCCCAGCCTCTTCAGAATGAAGCATTGTTTTGTGTTTGTTTTTTGAGGTCTCACTCTAGTTTCAGACTGACCTGAAACTCAATCTGGAGCCCTAGCCTAGCTTGATACTCATGGTGATCCTCCTACTTCAGTCTCCAGAGTTCTGGCATTTTGAAAACATTTACCTCTACACCCAGCCAAAATGAAGTTTTATTTAAAACATTAGAAAGGGGGGGCCTGGAGAGATGGCTTAGTGGTTAAGGCACTGGCCTGCAAAGCCAAAGAACCTTGGTTCAATTCCCCAGGACCCACGTAAGACAGATGCACAAGGTGGCACATGCATCTGGAGTTCGTTTGCAGTGGCTAGAAGCCCTGAAGTGCCCATATTCTCGAGACCCCTCCCCCCCCACCTCTTTCCCTCTCTCAAATAAATAAATAAAAATAAAATATTTAAAAACTTTAAAAAAACATTAGAAAGGATCAAGAAATGGCCCAAACAGATTGTATATCCATGTACAGCATAGCACTATGCACAATGGTCAAAAAGTGGAAGCAACCCAAGTTCAAGGATAAACAAATGTGGTATATGCATACAATTCAGTACTATTCAGACTTAAAAGGGAAGGGGATCTGGAGAGATGGCTTAATGGGTAAAGCACTTGTACACTTGTCCCTCAAGTTTGAATGCCAGAGTTCAATCCCCAGACCTCAAATAGAAAGCTGGAAGCTGTGGTAGGCTTCTGTAATCCCAGCATGCTGTGAGATGGGAAGAGATGGGAGGCAGAGACAGGAGAATTTCCTCAGATGCTCATTGTGTGCACAGCAAAGGACAACAATAGAGCAAGATACAGAGAAAATCCCTGCCTGAAATAAGGTGGAAGGGAGAGGACTGACCTAAAAGTTATCCTCTAACCTCTAAACACACATGCACACGTGTGTACACACAGCAACATAGACATACACAAAAATAAAAAAAAAGGCTGGGGAGATAACTTAGTGGTTAAGGTGCTTGCCTGCAAAACCTAAGGACCCTGATTTGATTCCCCAGGACCCACATAAAGCCAGATGAACAAAGTGGCACATGCAACTGCAGTTCATTTGCAGCAGCTAGAAGCCCCGTCATACCCATATTCTCTCCTTGAAAATAAATATTTTTAAAAATAAAAAAGTAAGGAAATTCTGACATGTGCTCCAACATGGATGAGCCTTAAAAAATGATGTTGGGTGAAATAAGCCAGCCACAAAGCATAAAATACTACATGATTCTGCTTATATGAGATGCCCAGAATAATCAGATTTATAGAGATATAAAGTGAAATGGTGATTTCCAGGGTTGGAGTGAGGCCAGAAAGGGAGAGTTGTTATTTAATGCATATTGAGCTTCAGTTTGACAAATAGATGGTGATGACTGCACATTAATATGAATGCATTTAGTACTACTAAAATGTATACTTAAAAGGGTTAGAATAGTGTGTGTGTGTGTGTGTGTGTGTGTGTGTATGCACACACATATATATACATACATATATGCATATAGAAATATATATTATACAAAAAAGAATCAATAATACGATGAATTCTCACTACCCTTCTATCCACCACCATCGCTAAAATATTTTTATCAACTAATATTTAGAATCAACATGTCATAAATAATTTTGGTTTTTCAAGGTAGGGTCTCACTCTAGCTCAGGCTGACCTGGAATTCACTATGTAATCTCAGGGTGGCCTTGAACTCATAGCGATCCTCCTACCTCTGCCTTCTGAGTGCTGGGATTAAAGGCGTGCACCACCATGCTCAGGCTAACATGTCATATTTATTATTCCAACTCAGTTGTATGATGTGTGTGTGCTTGTCAGAGGACAATCTACCGTTTTTTAAAACAGGGCCTCTCATTGGCCTGGAGCTCACCAATTAACCTAGACTGGCTCTTCACCAAGATCCAGGGATCCTGCTGTTCCTGCCTGCTGTGATTATAGGTGTACTTTACTGTGCTGGACATTTTTACTTGGATACTGGGAATCAAACTCAGATCCTCATGCTTATGAGTTAAGCACTTCACCAACGTAGCTATATTCCCCAGTCTTTTGTGTGTGTTTTTGAGGAATGGATGGCTTTGGGTCTGTGCTAGAACACCTTTCCTTTCCATGTATAATTTTCTGTTTGTATTGGTTAGCTAAAGTAAATATATTGTAAGTGGAAAATTAACAGTTTTTTTTTTTTTTGAGACAGGGTCTCATGTCCCCCAGGCTGGCTTCAGACCTACTATGTATGCAATGATGACCTTGAAATTATAATTCTCCTGTCTCTTTTAAAAATATTTAACTTATTTAATTTATTTATTTGAGAGAATGAGAAAGAAGTGGAGGGTGGGGCAATGAATGAACTCTAGACACATGTGCCACGCAATGCATTTGGGTTTATGTGGGTACTAGGGAACTGAACCTGGGTCCGTTGGCTTTGCAGGCAAGCACCTTAACCACTAAGCCATCTCTCCAGCTCTGAGTCTTCTGTCTGTACCTTCTGAGTAATAGGATTATAGGCATGTGCCACTATGCATAGTTTCTGTGGTACTGAGGGTAGAACCTAGGCAAGCACTCTACCAACTGAGTCACATCTCCAGCCCCAGGAAATTGATAACTTTTATATCCCTTAAAATTAGGGTTTCTAAAAAAAATTAGTGTTTCTGAACTGGGTGTGGTGGTGGATGCCTTTAATCCCAGCACTTGGGAGGCAGAGCTAGGAGGATCCCTGTGCGTTTGAGGCCCCCGAGACTACAGAGTGAATTCCAGGTCAGCCTGAGCTAGAGTGAGACCCTACCTTGAAAAATCAAAAAAAGAGTGTTTCTTTTTTAAAGTATTTAATTTATTTATCTATTTATTTGAGAGAGAGAGAGAGAGAGAGAGAGAGAGAGAGAGAGAATGAATACGAATGGGTGCACCAGGGCCTCCAACCAATGCAGACAAACTCCAGATGATATGCCACTTTTTGCATCTGGCTTATGTGTGTTCTGGGGAATCAAACCTTGGTCCTTAGGCTTCACAGACAAGTTCCTTAACTGCTAAGTCATCTCTTCAGTCCAAAAAAATAGTGTTTCTAAGGGCTGAAAAGATGGCTAAGCATTTAAGGTGTTTTTTGCTTGCAATGCCTTGAAGCATCAGTTCAATTCCCAAGCACAGGTGCAAAAAGACAGATGTGGGGCTGGAATCAAGCAGCGGCATTATGGAGAAAGGGGTCCAACAGATCTGGGTTCAAACCTGAACTAAAATCAGCCCCCAATGTCCATGGGTTCCCCAGCTATGGATTTAACCAACCTTAGATAGGATCACTGCCTCTTTCTGTAAATACTGTTTTGTCTTTTGTTTCTCTGTATTTGCCTCCTGTCATTTCTGCTCTACCTCTTTCTTATTACATTTTGTTAATTTTTCTCCAACTTCCTAAAGGTAAGCTGTTTTTCTGCTCCTGTTTTCTTTTTTGTCTACTTGCTCTTGGTCTCAGCTAATGCCATGAAGCATATAACCCCCCAAACACCCCCTTAGGCTGGTCCACCTTCCTTGCTTCTTCTCTACATCCACTCTTACACACTGTGCTCTGGCTGCTGTTCTAGCTGTAAGTCACAGATACCTTAGTTCATCCTGGCTTAGTTTATAAGGAAATACTTGTTTTGCGCAACAGGAAGTTGTTAGTCGGGGCAGGATCTCAAGGACAGATTTCTTCTCTGCTTTGTTTCTCCTTGAGATGACCTCATGCTGTGGCCAGCAGGGGAAGTAGAGATAGACTTCTCAGTTTACATCCATCTAGTGGGCAAAAGCAGAGGACTTCTCTCCATTTAGATGGTCCGCTAGATCCATCTTTGTTTTTCACTGTGACATCCTGTCTGCCCATTCCTGAACTCATTCTTGGTGAGACCTGATTCAGGTCTAGTGGTCTGTGATGATTGGCTGAAGGGAGGCAGTCAAGTGCCTCCAACTGTTCCTGCATGGTTCAGCAGACAGTTCTCCTTTATGCCAGAGTCCTGCTGCTTCGCTCTTCTGCATGATAATTGGTGGCATTCCCATCCTTTCCTTCGTTTTTTGAGATCACTACTAAAGGCTCCTTTGTATTAGTTGCTTTTCTTGTTGCCACAAAACACCTGACAAAAGCACCTTAGGGAATAAAGGGTTTATTTCGGCTCCCTGTAGTCCATTATGGAAGGGAGTGCAATCAGCAGGAGCATGATGCACTCGTCATAGCCAGTGTGCTGTCAGAAAGCTGAGAGGGAAGAATGCTGGTGCTCAGTTCACTTTCTTCTTTTTTTCTTCTTTTCATGAAGTCTGGGACTGTAGCCCATGGGATGGTGCCACCCACATCCAAGGTGTGTCCTTCCTCTCTCAGTTAAACCTTTCTGGAAACACTCTCATAGCCATACCCAGAAGTGTGTTTCCATAGCGATTCTATATCCTGTCAAGTTGTCAATGAAGATCAACCATCACACCGTTTCTGGGCCAGGCTCTCAGCTAGTATATAGCAATCTACAAGGAGACCAGCCTGAGTTCCTTCTCTCAAGAGTCTACCATTTAAGAATCAGGTAGGCCTTTGACAACATGGGCAGGGTGAAGAGAACTTTGTGTACCAGGTTCTCAGGCATGCCTTGGTGGTGGTAGGAATGAAGGGGCCAGAGAAGATGCTCACGAAGGGCTCATTTCTAAGCTGATATTTCAACATTAGCGATGTCTCTTGCTTTTCCTGTAAAAAAAAAAAATCCCTAGTCTCTGATTTGGTCCCTTATCAATTCTTCTTACAGACCACATCAAAAAACTATAGCCTGTGAGCCTTATCTGGCAGTACCTGGCTTTGTAAATAAAGTTTTATTGGCACCCAACTATACCATTAATGTCTTGTGTTGACTGCTTCTTCTGTATCAGCAGATTTAGGTAGTATGGCCCACAAAGCCTCTCATACTCTCTGGTCCTTCACAGAAAACATTTGACAACCCTGCTGTAGAGTAGTAGAAAAATCCAATTTCTGTTTTCCAGAATTTAGTTTTGTTGTATTTTTTGAGGTAGGGTTTCACTGTACACCAGGATGACCTGGAATTCACTATGTAGTCTCAGGGTGGCCTCGAACTCATGGTGATCCTCCTACCTCTGCCTCCTGAGTGCTGAGATTAAAGGCGTGCGCCACCACGCCCAGCTTAGAAATTTTTATCTTATAAAAGGAGAGTTTCTCATTTGTAGTATATATGAAAATTTAGCATAAAACCTTTCCAAGTAAACATTTATGTGCTGAAGAAGTATTTAAAGTCCCAACAAAATTAGTATTGTTTGGGAGATTATTACACATTTTTCTATATTCTCTATTTGTTTCCTGTTATTTCTTTCTCTGTTCCATGGGTAAATTGCACTCCTACCATTAAGACTTCTAGATTGACACTTTCTAGATGTACAGTTTCTAAATTTAGACACTGCATGACACTTGGTTCCTCCCTATGGGGGTAAAGGTACAGATCACTGGGGAAATTGAAAAGTCTGAATGTGAGATACTTTTTTAAATGACCTTTGGACTTTTCATATACTTAAAATGAAAATAAGATTTGTTTAAAGAAAGGAGAAAAGTCTTTACTTGCTTTGAACAAATAGATAATATGGGCATTACTGACATGTTTGAAAAAAAATCCACTTAAAACCCTTCACACATTATGAAAGAAGAGGAAGAGATCTTCAGGGAGGTAAAAAAAAGAAAACAGAGGATAATGAAATACATGCAGTAGGAAAGCAGGGGAGGCACTAACTGGGGGAGGAAAGGGAGCCAGCTGGAGGTAGTGAAGGGAAACGAGGGTGGGGGCAGCATGGGGAGGGGAACAAATGAGAACAAAATATAATGATACATATGTATGAAGACCTTTGTATGCTAACTTAAAAATGAATTTTAAAACTTGAAATAAAACAACAAAACCACTTTACTTGGAGTAAATCCATTCCCCTCACCTGCTCTTTCATTTGCTTGGAAGTCTGCCTTGTTCTTTGTGACACCCCCTCTCTAGGGGCCTTGGCAACAAAACCATTTGCAGCCCCTCCAGGATGCCCAGAGTTCTGAGTGATTTTGTTGCTCTGACCAGCATGCAATCAGCTGCTCAGTAAGACAGCTCTTCAGTGGTTTAGACTTCATTGCTCTTTTCTGTTTCATTGAATTGTACATTTTCTTTTAGATTCATCTTAAATCTTCTGTTAAAGACACTATAAAGAGTAGCATCCATTCCCTTCCCCAAGTCATATTTCCTGTGAGAGACCTGGGTCCCAATTCTCTCCAGAAGACATCTGCACAGCTACATTAAGATGAACCGTAAACAGTTGCAGATATTTGATCAAAAATGTTAATTGTACATGGTACAACCTAGTCTAAGAACACAGTAACACATATATATTGGTAGATTGTTTTTGGATGGAGTTCTTGCTATGTAGCCCAGACTATTCTTAAACTTGTGATTCTCCTCCTTCATCCTCCTGAGTTCTGGGGTTCTAGGGATGTGCCACCATATTTGGTATGGTTGTTTGAATGGATGCCTCCCCAGTAGATACAGGAGTTTATTAAAGTTTATAATTTAGATCTGCAGCCACCTGGCTGGTGGAGGTGTCACTGTGAGTAGATTCTAGGATCCAGTCCTAAGGCAGATCTGAATCCCAATATAAGATATGTAAAGTTCCTGAGTTCTGCCTGGAGTTCCTGAAGTACACATGTTTAATGTTTGCTTGATGGTTATTGAGTTTGTATTGTTCTAGTCTCTCTCTGTTATGTCTTATAGCAGAGGGAAATGTTTACTCTGTGCCTTTATATGTTGGAAGTTTTTAACTTGGTTTAATTTTACAGGACTCACAGCTATGAGAACATCTTAAATCTCAGATGAGAGTTGGGACATTAGAACTATCTTAAGTTGGTAAAGACTGTGGAGACCTTTTTTAAAAAAATTTATTCACTTTGGTAGGTGTTGAGTATCCCCAGGGTCTGTCTCCTTCACCCTGGTGCTGATTATTAGGAACAGAATGGAAACAGCACTCTTGCTTGTCTCCCCATTCCTCTGTGGATTCATCTGTGGCTTGGCTGAAGTGCAAGGGGTACTTTAGCTCCTCTGGTCTCACTACCTTCTGAAAAAGAAGAACAGATTCTCCAATGGAGAGTGAAGTCAGTGTAGTTTAAATGGGATAAGCATTATTAATTTAGGGAGAATTTGATGTATATAACCCCTCTTTTAGCCAAAGATTAGTGAGAGCTGACACTGGAGAGGCTCCTAAGAACTCACCACTGAAGTAGACTTAAAACTCACCCACCACAGCTCAGGGAATTTTGTGGGTGAGGGGGCGGAAAGTTTCTAAGAGCCACAGGTTCAGACGTCATGCCCAGAGGCATTCCCTGCCCCCCCCCCAAATAACTGACTGCTGCTCCCGTAATACATAAACCACAACCCCATGGGGGAATATCTGCAATCCTACTGAGGAGAGTCCCTGATGGAATGGGGCAGGGATGATGGAAAAGAAGGCACCGACACACATGATTAATCCATACTTAACATCTTGTTAATAATAATAAACATTTAAAAAGCAGGCTGGAAGCCGGGCGTGGTGGCGCACGCCTTTAATCCCAGCACTCGGGAGGCAGAGGTAGGATCGCCGAGAGTTCAAGGCCACCCTGAGACTACGTAGTTAATTCCAGGTCAGCCTGGGCCAGAGAGAGACCCTACCTCGAAAAACCAAAAAAAAAAAAAAAAAAAAAAAAAAAAAAAAAGCAGGCTGGTTAAGGTGTTTGCCTGAAAAGCCAAAGGATCCCTGTTTGATTCTCCAGGACCCACATAAGCCAGATGCACAAGGGGGCGCATGCGTCTGGAAAGAAAAGAGGGTACCAACACATGATGTATCCATACAAAACATCTTGTTAATAATAATAAACATTAAAAAAATATTAACAAAATGGTAAAAATATTTATGTGCAAACACAGGGGTAAGAAAGAGAAAGGAGAGAGAGAGAGAATGGGCACTCCAGAGTCTCTTGTTGCTGCAAACAAACTACAGATGCATGTGCCACTTTGTGCATCTGGCTTTATGTGGGTACTGGGGAATCCAACCTAAGCTGTCAGACATTTCAAGCAAGAGCCTTGACTGCTTAGCCATCTCTTCAGTCTTGTGGGGACCTTTAAATTTGGACTGAATGCAATTTATGGCGTGAGATGATTAGGAATCTATTGGGGCTGGGGTAGAATGTGGTAGTTTGAGTGGATGCCCCCAACAGGTACAGGCGTTTATTAAAGTCTGTAATTTAGGTTAAGAAAAGTCTTTTAGAGCCGGGCGTGGTGGCGCACGCCTTTAATCCCAGCACTCGGGAGGCAGAGGTAGGAGGATCGCCGAGAGTTCGAGGCCACCCTGAGACTACATAGTTAATTCCAGGTCAGCCTGGACCAGAGTGAGACCCTACCTCGAAAAACCAAAAAAAAAAAAAAAAAAAAAAAAAAAAAAAAAAAGAATTTTAGTGACAGTTCACTTAAAACTACACCATTCTACAGTAGTTTGTGTAGTTATACCTATAATTTGACTTGGCCTCTAACACACTTTTATGATGATTCTGGTTAGTCATTATTATGAATAATGTAGCAGTGAGCATTATGCTTATTTCTTTCTACAGTCTTTGTGAGCTATCTACAGTATAACTTCCTAAAAACAGAGTTATGATTTTCATGTCTTTTTTGATGTTTTCCCTTGGAAGAACCTGTCAGAGCCTCTGGTCTCAGTTGTCCTCACTGACCCTATGATCCTTCATCCTCAGTAATACCATGGAATTGGAGCCTCAGTGCACGTCAGGCAGCTCCTCTAGACAAATCCTGTGCACTTGTAAATCTGGCATAAACTTCCCTCTCTGTGGAAGATGTATGTGCTCACTGCCTAAAGGCAGCAGGGACACGCACACGCAGAGTGACAGTGCTGCTGAAGAGGGATAGGAGCCAGGAGTGTGTGTTTGTGAAGCCCTGTAGGTACACAGTATTCTAGTCATCTCTTCATCCTCGAGTGGGTGAGGAGCACATAGTGTTTCCCAGAAGTTCAGTAGCTAGAAAGGGAGGAAAGTAGAGGGCTTGGCTGGAAGGGGACAGTGGTAAGGCAGTGGCAGGTGTCAGTCTGAAAACTTGGCTGTGCTGCCTCCTTGGAAGAGAGCATGGGCATAGGGCTGTGCTGAGCCAATGCACTAGATGACAGAGTGGGGCTCTCGCCAGCCACTGACCCAAGTAATAAGAGGGCACTTGGCAAGCAGCTTCATGAACACTGTGCCACGTGGCTGTTTATGGATCAGGACTTGTGATATTGCCTGATGTGGTCTTTTGTTGTGATGTGCTTTTCATCAGCTTATGAAACATTCCAGTGACTAGAATCCAAATGTTATTTTGTTTGTTTTTCAAGGTAGGGTCTCACTTTAGCCCAGGCTGACCTGGAATTCACTATGTAGTCTCGAATACACGGCGATCCTCCCACCTCTGCCTCCCAAGTGCTGGGATTAAAGGCTTGCATCACTGTACCTGGCCAAATTTTTTTTTTTTTTTTTTTTTAAAGCAAGCCCAGCAGATTGGCCTTTTTTATGAGAGACAGTGTGTGTGTGTGAGGGTAATTGTGCGCCAGGGCCTTCAGCCACTGTAATCGAACTCCAGACACGTGTGCCACCTTGTGGGCGTGTGTGAACTTGTGCATGTGTCACCTTGTGCATATGGCTTAAGTTGGATCTGGGGAGTCAAGCATGGGTCCTTAGGCTTTGTAGGCAAGCATCTTAACCTCTAAGCCATCTTTCCAGCCTCCAAATTTTATTGCTTTATTTTATATAAAAGAAATACCCCCTAACTCTGTGTTTCCTTGGTAACCATAATTTTAAAAGCAGAGATTAGAGATTCCTAATTTTTTAAGTTTAATTTCCATGGAACCAGCTTCCCAGTATAATGAAACCTATAGACCCCCCTTTAGAATAAAGTTTGTAAATTGACAAAACACAATGCATAAGATTACAAAGGAAACCAGTCATGTTGAAATATTATCAAAATGTTGCAGAAACATACGTAGTGAATGTTCTTTTATTGGTGCATTAGACCCACAGTGGGTCTAAGAATGATCACTGGTGTAAGTACAGCTGAGATGTGTGTAAATGATTTTTCAGCATAACTGCACACATAAACTGAAAATGTCTACTCATGTAATGGGAAATAAATAAAATTCAGAGATCAGATAATACCTGTGTGGTCTGTTGTCTGTGTTCATAGTAGAAATAAAGGTCACATTTTAGTTTAGAAGATAGTAATTTTTTCTTTCTATCCAAGTTTATGTATTTATTACTGCTAGGGATGAAACTCAGGTTGTGCACATGCTAAGCAAGTGCTCTACCACTGAGCTGTGTCCCTAGCCAGATTTATAACCCTTGAATTATCTCTGCCGATGCAAGTTAAGGACCTCTGCTTATGAGGTTAAGCTCCTTTTTCCCTGTAAAAAGGGACATAGGGAATTTTTTTATTATTCTTGAAATCTTCCACTGCAGTGGCCATTTGTTGATACTCATCTCAAAATCCAGGAAACTCTATATTTGCTTATGGTTCTTTAAGATTCTTTAAGACTAAGCAAGAGAAGTAAATCCCAGATGAGGGTCTTTAGGATTTCTAGACGTTTGTCACAGTCCTTAAAGTGTTTGTGCTTTCTTGCTCCCTCTTTACCTCTCTCCTTCTGTCTCCTCCTTCCTTCTTTCCTTTCATTTTATCTCCCACTTTCCTCTGTGTCTATTCTCCTTTTCATTATCCTATTATCCGCCTCCCTCCTTGCCCACCCACCATCTTTTAACTCTAAAGGTTTGGGGTCTGATATATTCATTTTTCAGCCTTTAAAAATAGATATATTGAAGGAAGTGTATTTGAAGGAAGGGAGAAAATCTTAGTTGTGCTCAACAAATAACTTATATTTAGACTCTTTCCTCAATTTTTCCTTTTAAATCCTGCATTCTCATTTTAGTTGAATGACTCTGCATGAAGCATTTAAAAGTAGATCAAACAAAACTCTATAAATATGTTGAATTCTTTGGGACATTTTGCCAATATCAGCCTGGCTGAAGCAGGAAAGAGCCATGTGCTTTATATATTGTCTTTTCTCCTCTGAAAAAAAAATCCAGACTCCTTCTCCCAGAAAACTGGCTGCCTTGGGGATGTGCTCCTTGGAATGGTCTGGTGTAAGTTTGAACACTTGGATTAAGGGGTATTCTGAAAGGCCAAAACCAAGGCCTGGGACCAGTCTGAGGAAAGGGGGAAAACAGTAGTGTTTAGAGAACTTATTTATTTTGTCTCTTTAGTGTGATTCTTTCATGTCACTCTAATCGGAAAGGTAGGATGATAAAAAGGAAATTGTTTGAGCTACTATAAATAATTAACCAAGCTGCCTCCTTACAAATTTATTAATGTTAGAATGTAAAGCCAAAAGTTTGAGAGGGTGGAGTCATGTTGGCAGGGAGCCCACCCCCTTGTTTACTTGAGAAAACTGAGGCCAAGAGCCTATCGTGGTTGCAGTGCTGGGCCCACTGGGCTGTCGTCTTCTTCTTTTTTTTTTTTTTTTTTTTGTGAACTAGGGGTTTGCTTGATGCATCGTAATGCTTTCAGTGTGTACTGTGTGTACTTGAACAAGAAAATCAGTATTCACCTGTCCTTGCATGGGGTAATTCATACATTTTTATAAGATGGTCACGGTGGAGAACATTGAGTTCTTTCATGTCCATGACACCCAACTTATACATGTGGCTTCTTAGAAAATGTCTGAGCATGGCATGGTGGCACACAGACCTGTCATCCTTACACTTGGGAAGTAGAGCCAGGAGGATTTAGAAGTGCAAGGACATCCTTAACTACATAGCAAGTTTGAGACCCTATCTCTAACAAACAGCAAAACAAGTGGGAGGGAGGGAAAGAGGAAGAGAGGAAGAAAGGTCCCCACATTCAGCTCCTCTCTGTAGGAAGTCAGTTTATTAAGTGGATGGCTCTTTCTGTATTATGCTGGCAGTAGAAACTTAAAAAAAAATCCTGCTAATCAGCCAACTTTAAGATTGCTTTCAGTGACTTACTTAAACAGGGCACCTGATTTCAGAGTTTCTAGGGATGAAGAGGGACTTGATCTGGGATTTGTGTTTTTCCTTCTCAAAGTACATGACACCTGGGCCCACTTACTGAGTGAGTGTGGGCCTTTGTGAAGAAATAGCATCCACATAACCATAATAAGACATACGGGAGAGTTGGTAAATTAGTTGAATTTACTGAAGAAGGTGTGTACAAAAGAGTCAAGAGGTGTTAGGTTGAAAGGGTGGAGACAAACATGTAATGAAGATACACTGGTATAGTGGAGTGATGACCATGTTAGAGAAAAGCAGTGGTGGTTAGGAAAACCCAAGAAAAGCCCCCCTTGAGTGTATATGTGTTCCCATGAGTGAGTGGAGTGAGTGAGTGTGAATGAGTTCATTCAGTAGGTGGGCATAGGGAGCCCTGGGCCTGGACAGAGATGGCTGGCTGGGCTGTGTGAGCTGGAAGGAATCGTGGAGGGAAAGCAACCTTAATTATTCCCTGATGGGATATTGCGGCCTCCTCAGGACACTCTTAAAAGCATCTGACTAGAGTAGTAACTAGTGTGGGTTACAGATACGGCTCTGTCCCTCTGGAATCATACCACTTGTCTTCATGAGCTTCTTGTCATTAGGAGGTGAGAGCCCCCTTGTCATTAAGCCTGTGAAATGCATCTTTTATCTGATTTAATTGGTACTTATTTACTCGTGGAATAGGAACCCACTATTAATGCCATTTAAGCATGCTAAAAAAAATAAGTTTCCTATACAAGATAATTATTTTAGTAGGTGACTATGATGTTTAAAACAAAACCCATTACATGCAGTTATGTGCTTTTTGTAAAATCAAATTGATATGTAAAAGCATTTAAATGAGTCCATGTGCTTCACCCCAAGTACCACTATTATGGGTGCATAGCCTGCCACCCATTTTTGTGCTTATACAAATGTGTTTGTGTACATTCATGGAATTGTATTAGGCCCTCAAAAATAAGTTGACTTTTGAATTAATTAATTTATTCACTAATAAACATTTGCTGAATGCATACTCTGCTCCTTTCTGGGTGATCAGGAGTAAGTAAAACAGTGATGGTGCTTATTCTGTTTTCATAAAATTGGGATTATATACACGTGATATTTGGTATTTCAATGTACTACGAACACATTTTTACATCAGTATCCATACAGAATGTTGTATTTAATGACTAATAAATATAAAATGATTTATTCAACCCTTTCCCTCTTAGTAAATATTCAAGATGTTTTACATAGAGACCTGTATGTATGCACATTTGCTATTAAAAACAGTGCTGCCCTGAATGTTGTTAGACATATGTCTCTGGTTACTTAAATACTTTCTGTCTTTTAAGAGGACCAAACTTAAAATATACCTATTTTTGTTCATATAAATTAATGCTCTGCTATTTAGCATGAATTATTATAAGTGGACTGTAAAGTTGTAAAAGAAAAACAGGTGTAGATGATTGTTTATGATGACATATGTTTCACACTACAATGCAGGTGGAAAAGGGACCTTGGTGCATTCCAGGGTCTATCATTTTTCCATCCCTAACTATCTACAAGTCAAGATGTCACTGACTTTTTTTTTTGAGAGACTCAGAGAGGGGGGGGGAGAGAATGAATGGGCACGCCAGCAGCCTCTCAGCCACTGTGAATGAACCTCCAGATGCGTATATCCCTTTGTGGACAAGTGTGGCATTGCACTCTTGCATCACTTTGTGTCTGGCTAAACATGGGACCTGGAGAATCGAACAGGTGTTCTTAGGCTTAGCAGGCAGGCGCCTTAACCGCTAAGCCATCTCTCTAGCCCATGTCATTTTAAAAAAAAAAAATTTATTTATTTACTTACTTGAAAAAGAGGCAGAGAGAGAGAGAGAATGGGCACTCCAGGGCCTCTAGCCACTGCAAAGAACTCCAGATACATGTGCCCCTTTGTGCATCTGGCTTACGTGGGTCCTGTAGAATCGAACTGGGATCCTTTGACTTTGTAGGCACACGCCTTAACCACTAAGCCATCTCTCCAGCCCACCTGTCATTTTAAAAAAAAAATATTTATTTTATTTATTTGACAGAGAGAACAAGGCAGAGAGATGGGAGGGGGAGAGAATGGGCATACCAGGGCCTTCAGCCACTGCATATGAACTCCAGACACATGTGCCCCCTTGTGCATCTGGTTTACATGGGTCCTGGGGAATCAAAACTTGGTTCTTTGGCTTTGCAGGCAAATGCCTTAACCACTAAGCCATCTCTCCAGCCCTCATTGACTTTTTTTGTTTTGTTTTTTTGAGACAAAGTCTCACTAAGTAGTCCTGGCTGGCTTGGAACTCACTTTGTAGACCAAGCTGTCCTTGAACTTGCAGCAGTCTTCCTGCCTGTGTCTCTTAAGTGCTGGGATTACAGGCATTTGTCACAATGTCCAGCTTATGCACTGATTTATAAGCAAACAATGGTAGGTACCCTGTGTAACCCTGTGTTGAGGCTTTACTTCTCTTACCTCCAACACTCCTTTTTTTCTTTAGTACGTCTCTTTCAGGGAGTTTGTATTGGCAAACTTAAGACCTGCAGACAATATGTGGAATAAATATTCATTAGTTCTTGAAGAAAACTTTTATCAGGGCTGGAGAGGTGGCTCAGCAGGTAAGGCGCTGGCCTACAAGCCTAACAACTTGGGACCTGGGTTTGATTTCCCTAGTACCCACATAAAGCCAAATGCACAATGTGGCGCATGCATCGGAAGTTCATTTGCAGTGCCTAAAAGCCCTTGTGTACCTATTCTATAGTTCTCTTCCCCCCTCCTGAAATAAACAAGAAACCTTTTTATCAACAATTTTCATCATATACAACAATGTCTTTTGATCATAATCTCCTCCCATTACTTTCTCCTGTTCTTCCTTCTCTATCACCCTTCCACTGAGCCCCTTCTTCTTTCCAAATAGTTTCTCTTCTATTTTTATTCCATTTCTTTTTTATCCCTTTTTTAAAATTTATATTATTCTGATTTTACATTCATAATATTGGTTCCATTGTCCTCCTCCCTGTCCTCCCACTTTCAAAGGGACCCTCATCAATGGGGAATGTGGGTCGTGCATTGTGAGGTTAGTTAAGAGTTCTGGGGGGTAGGCCCCAGTCTCTGCATAATGCCCCAACTTGTGACTCTAACAATCTTTCTGCCCCCTCTTCCGTGAGTTTCCCTGAGCCACATTGGGGTCATTTTAGTTCTGTTTCAGTGATGAGGTTTTGGGAGCCTCTGTGTCTCTGGATATCTGGCTTAGTTGGATATTCCATTTCTTTTTGTTCACCCATCACTCAAAAACATATTGATGGGCCCAGTATTATATGGGTTTTGTGCAAGTAACAACAGCTGCTGTGAGGTTATGAATGCAACAACCACTTTTTGTCTGGGAGATAGTATTGTAAGCACTCCTCCCCATCCTTTGGCTCTTAAATTCTTTTTACCACCTCTTCTGCAATGGACCCTGAGCCTTGGAAGGTGTGATAGAATGGTCTCATTTAGTGCTGAACACTCAACTATCACTTCTCAGCACTGAGTTGAGTCTCCCCAGTAGTCACCACCATCTGAAAAGAGAAACTTGTCTAACCCAAAGTGAAAGCAGCACTAATATATGGTCATAAACATAAATATTTAGAGGACAGTTTGGTGGGCATATAATATATCCACTTAGCCAATCAACTTTAGTAGCTTCTCCTCTTGGATTTACAACTATTCTAGCCATAGGCTTTTGCCTAGGCTTTCAGTACCAGCTATAAATTTCCTCTCATGGAGTGGGTCTCAAATCTAATTGGAGAACAGTTGGTTACCTCCATAACAAACATGCCACTATTGCACTAGTGGGCACATCGTGCCTGTCTGGCCAGTTGTATAGCTCTCACGGTCCACTGGTGGTTAAGACAGCTGATGACATTTTTCCCTTAACAGGATGCATAGAACTTTCCAGCACTATGACAGATAGTCAGCAGAGAGGAGTCTTCCAGCTCAGGTCTTGCTTGATTTGTCAGTGTCCTACAACTGAAGCATGCATTGTCTTCAGCAGTAGGGCCTTACCATCTAGTTCTGGTGGACAGCCAAGAACCTTGGCAATCACCCATATTATTTGGGGATTCTCAGGGGCCTCCCCGAAAAGTAACTCACTGGAAGGTATTCCCACAATTGGCACTGGAATTTTCCTATAACAACCTATGGCTTCTGGGTGTACCCTTATCCACCTACACAGGGTACTTTTACCCAAAGTCAGTGTCTGTCTGTCTGTCTCTTTCATTCATTAAATTATGAATCTATTTTAATTAGTTAATAAATAAGTAGTTTTTCATATGGCTTATTCATAACATCTTTAGTTTGTTTAACTCTCCTCTTACCCACCCTCCCACCTCTTCCATATATTATTTA
The DNA here is from genome assembly GCA_036365145.1 of Orientallactaga sibirica. NCBI lineage: Eukaryota > Metazoa > Chordata > Mammalia > Rodentia > Dipodidae > Orientallactaga > Orientallactaga sibirica. The sequence goes on from JAEOAD010000982.1 coordinate 6,923,793, forward strand.
ATCCATCCATTTGTCAAGAATGGGCAGTGCATCTACTGACTGAGCTAGATGCTGGGGGTTATGGACAAATAAGAGAGGCTTATTGACCCCCAAAGGAGGGAGTGGACTCATCAACTGAAGAGGATACTTTGCATATCTGCAGTTTTGACTGTGTTTTGGCTCCTCCTTACCTGATTGTTCATCCCACTATGTTTTTCAGGCTTTGTGAGTGCCCTGGTTTCCTGTTGTGCCGTTAACCAGCTCTCAGGCTCTTTCCCTCAAGCTATCCTCCATACCTTGACACCTCGTATGTCTCCTTAAGTAACTGTCCCCATCATACCTGATTCCATGCTTCCCTGTTCAGAGATTTCCTCTGAATTCTCATAGCCCATAAAGTGAAGTCCTTATCCTTAGCTTGGCACCCAGAGTTGTCCCCTCCTACTGCCCCCAGCCTCTGAGACTCACTCCCAACCTCCCTTCTTGGTAGTATCTTGGGTTTGTGGAAGAAGAGGGCTAGAAAACACTATCTAACTCATGTGCCTTGGACCAGTTATCCACTCTTTGCTTATCCATAAAGATGGGGCCAACACCTCAAACCTCATAGGATTAAAGTGAGCACTGATGAAAGGCACTGAAGGCTTCAGGGCAAACATGGATCCTAGCACATAGGAGCTACTAACAGGTTCATTTACTTCATTGCCCAGAAGATGAAGTTATTTTTCTTTATGTAATGTTGGACTTTACCTGCCTCCCTCCTCACTTCTTAATGCTCAGAAGTCCTAGTAAGTGAATCCTCTCTGGTTCTCATTTTCTCTGATGAGGTGGAAGAAAGCGAGGACTAGCATATCTATCGGCACTTTTCAGATGGTCGCTTCTTGTGAAGTAGCATGCAGAAGGGCTAGAAAGATCACTCAGTGGTAAAGTGCTTACTATGCAAGCATGAGGACCTGAGTTTAGAATATTGGTACTTACATAAAAGCCAGGAATACCTGTAATCCCAGAACTGGGGAAGCAGAGACAGGAGGATCCCTACACCCACACATACATATGCACTTGCATGCAACAGAGAGAGAAAGAGAGAGCGAGAGAAATAGCATGCAATGCAAAGATGTTGATGATAGACATCCTTTGGGAATCAAGGATGTTCATCTCTAGAGACCACACAGTGCTGGTTAGTTTGCATACAGCACATTTCCATGTCAACAGTTCTGTTGCAGCCAAGAGGGGCTTTGCAAAGAAAGACCTAAGAGATAGCATTTTTTTTTAAGGAAGCCCAACAGACTGGCCTTTTTTATGTGAGAGAGCAAGAGAGAGAGAGAATTGGCATGCCAGGGCTCCCAGCCACTACAATCAAACTGCAGATGCATGTGCCACCTTGTGCACATGTGTGACCTTTCACACTTGCATCACCTTGTGTCTGGTTTTACGTGGGACCTGGAGAGTCAAACATGGGTCCATAGGCTTTACAGGCAAGCACCTTAACCACTAAGCCATCTCTCTAGCTCAAGAAGTATCTTTTATTATGGAGTCTGATTGGCTTCTGAAGTGTCCTTTTTTTTTTTTTTTTGGTTTTTCAAGGTAGGGTCTCACTGTGGTCCGGGCTGACCTGGAATTAGCTATGTAGTCTCAGGGTGGCCTTGAACTCATGGCAATCCTCCTACCTCTGCTCCCCAAGTGCTGGGATTAAAGGCGTGCGCCACCATGCCCGGCTCCTTTTCTTTTTCATGCATGTACATTGTGTGTGTATGTGTAGTGTATATGTGTGCATGTACATGTGGGTGTCAAAGGACAATCTTTGGTAATGCCATCCACCTCCTTTGAGACAGGATCTTTTATTGACCTGGAGCTTACCAATTAGGCTACCCTGGCTGGCCAATCAACCCCAGGGATCCTCCTGTCTTTGCCTCCCCAGCACTGTAACATTTTACATGGCTACTGGGGATAGAACACACATCTTCATGCTTGTGAGACAAGTACTTTACCAACTGGGCTATCTTCCCAACCCAGTGTCTTTCTCCTTCTCTGAGTTGCATAAGAGTGAAACGGTCTGGCGAATAGCAACATTACCAGTAGAGGTTATGGATGCAGAGTCTGTATTTCTTCCCCTCCATCCAGAATCCATTTGATGTCCCAGGTGAAATGTGCAATTATCCACATTGATTTAGTTTGGGTTGTATTGTGTTTTCATCCCGAGTTAGAAAATGTGATCTTTTGCATAAATTGAAATTTCCAACTCAAGGACAACTTCTTTAAGAAGCCAATATGTTGTTCAGTAACATGGGGAGTTATTGCACCCCAGCAGTGTCTGCTAATGAACCATAGCAGATCTCTTCATATTCTCCATTCTCTTGCCTCCAGGAATCATTTCCAGAGCTTGGAATTGCTTAGTGCATCTGTTCCAAAGTCCTTTGGAGTAAAACCCCATTATAGAAGTATTCACCAGGGTTATGTGGTAGGATAATGCCATTAGATATTTAGTCATCTGATTTCTCTCCCTTGTGGGAAAAGATACCGAAGGTAGGCCCTATAGTAATGTGGTCATGGAAAGGTCGCATTGACTCTTGGCCAGATGTTCTTCCTTGAACAAACACATCTGTCTTGATGTCTCTCTACATTGGCTATATGGTAGAATCACCTGGGGAGCTTTTAAAATCCAGATTCCCAGGCTACACTCTTGACTGATGACATAAGAATCTCTAGAGGTAGAGTCCAAGTTTTGGTATTTTCCCTCTTTTTCCTCAAACTTTGACTGAAAAGATTTCAGATGTGCAAAAGAGTTGGTACAGTGACTACCCACCTAGGCTCACCAGTTGTCAGCATTTGCCATTTTTACTTTGCATCTACAACATTCCGCCTTTTAATAGTTATTTATTTATTTGGGGGGGGGATGAGAATGGGTGCACCAGGGCCTCCAGCCATTGCAAAGGAACTCCAGACATATGTGTCACCTTGTCCATCTGGCTTTATGTGGGTACTGGCGAATTGAACTTGGGTCCTTAGGCTTTGAAGACAAGCACCTTAACCACTAAGCCATCTCTCCAGACACTTCATCCTTAAATACTTCAGAGTATGCTTCCTAAAATTGAGGACATTGTGCTGTACAACTGAAACAGAATTGATACACTTTGGAAATGTATAACATTAATATAATACTATTATCTAAAATTAGTCCCTGTTTAAATTTTCCCAGTTCTCCCAATAATGTCTTTATATTACAGTCTTTAAAAAATTAGAACCCAGGCCAGAGATATGGCTTAGGTTTAAGGTACTTGCCTGCAAAGCCAAAGAACCCAGGTTTGATTCTCCAGGACCCACGTAAGCCAGATGCACATGGTGGGTGGCACATGCTTCTGGAGTTCCTTTGCAGTGGCTAGAGGCCCTGGTGTGTCCATTCTCTCTCTATCTGCCTCTCTCTCTCTCTCACTGAAATAAAAAATAAAAATTTAAAATATTATAACCCAATTAAGGATCATGCATTATATTTAGTTGTCATATTTTTAGTCTCTTAAAAGTTGACATAACATTTGTACATATTTAATAATATTTTGTGATATTCAAGTTAAAATAAGAAAAAAAATCAGGGCAGTTTTTGTGGACTGTCCCTCATTTGAGAATTGCATGATAGTTTCCTGATGGCTAGATTGAAGCTAGTGCTTATGACAGGATTATCCCATAGGTACAGCCAGTCAGGAGGGACATGATGTTTGTCAATTTGCCTCATGACTGGCAGTGCTAACTTTGATCGATTGGGTAAGACTGTGCCTGTCAACTTTCTCTATTCTAAGGGGATTGACCATTTCCTTTTTCGATTTATAGTAATCTGAGAAAGATACCTTGAGGCTCTTTAAATATCCTAATCCCCAGCAAGCTTCCAGTCAGTGGCTTTAGGAACTACTGATTCTTGTCGGAATCAATGATGGTTGCTATTAAAGATTCGGACCTGGGTTGAATGGAGAGGCACTGATATGAACTTTCAGTAGAATGGATGGGAGCAGATTCTCAGGGGGTTAATGGAAGAAGCTCACAGGAAAAAGGAAATCCCTTACTTTTATATCTTCTCTTACTTTATTTTACTTTTTTAGTTTTTTTTTTTTTTTTTTTTGAGGTAGGCTCTAGTCCAGGCTGATCTAAAATTCACCATGTAGTCCCAGGGTGGCTTCGAATTCATGGTGATCTTCATACTCTTCTGCTTCCTGAGTTTTGGGATTAAAGGCCTGCACCATCATGCCTGGCTTTGTTTTGTTTTGGTTTGGTTTTTTGAGGTAGGGTCTCACTGAAGCTCAGGCTGACCTGGAATTCACTATGTAGTCTCAGAGTGGCCTAGAACTCATGGCGATCCTCCTACCTCTGCCTCCCAAGTGCTGGGATTAAAGACGTGAACCACCACACCCGACCATCATGCCAGGCTTTTTATAATCTCTTTAAGGGGAGAGATTTCTCATTAGAAATGAGTGAGGTAAGAGGTGGATATACAACTTGGGTTATTTGATGGTATATATTGATTGTCAGTGTGTCAGGACCTCGAATCACCAGTCAGAGATAAGTAGATTAGGTTTGCCTTGGGGCATGCCTATAAGGGATTCTCTTGATTTGGTTAATTGAGGTGGGAAGACCCACCTTAACTAGCACCATTTCATGTGTCTAGGCTGAGGTACTGGACCGTATAAAAAGGACAGAGCTGTCTGAGCACCCGTATTTCAGTGCTCTCTGCTTCCTCACTATGGACTGTAAGTGGCAAGCTACATCCAGCTCCTGTCACCATGTCTTCCAAGCCACAATAGACTGTAACCTGGAATTGTGTCCTGAAATAACCCCTTCCTCGTAGAAATTGATTTTGATGGATGTTTTGTCCAAGCAGCAAGAAGGCAACTAATACAGGTTGCTAGGGACTAGGAGAAGGCACAGGGTAAGTTGTAAAGTCAGAAGTCAGGACTTGAGCTGGTCCTGCTATCCCACACAGGCTGCCAGCTCTCTTTCTTTATACCTGGGATGAGAAGGGGATGATGGTACAATTGGTGTGACTACTTGTCTGTGTGGTGCTGGCATCTGTCCTTTTACAGAGACAGCAGCCTATATTCTAACAGATACTAAATGGTAATATCTATTTCTACTTTATCTATATTCACTGGTCAGTATTCTTTTGTTACAAAAAAGAGCTTTCATTTCTCAACCCTTAACCATCTAATCATGTCTGCCTATCTGTCTGGCTTTTTGCCTATTGAACGTACCAGTATTGCCTCATGATTTTATCGGAAATGAATAAATAGTAACTATCCCACAGTACATTCTGTTATTTTGCCAGATGTGCCCACTGAAAGGCCTATGAAGCTGACTCTTGTGTCCTTCTATTAATTTGATATACCCTGCTATTTCAGTCGCATCTGGTATTTTCTTTGCCCCAGCCCTGGAATAAGCCATTTTCTATGGAGACCTAGTTCCTTAAAGACTGCCATTTAGGAAGGTAAGGGAAGTTTTATAAAGGCTTCTTGGGTAACGTCAGTGTGCAGCCAAGACTGGGCACTACTGGGATTGAATCCTTCAGAAAGAGATCACCTGTCCTCACAAGGTATTTCCTTATCAGCTGTGAATATCATGCTGATTCATTACCCCAGGTTTAGAATTTTGTGAACATTATCATGTGGGGAGATAGCTTTAAATGTAGGTCTCTAGCTTCTGCCACCCCAGAAATTGAATTTCAGTAAATCTACCCTGGATTTTTGTTGTTGTTTTTGTTTTCGCACACACACACACCCTTGCAGTGCCCCATCCACTTGTCTGCAGCTGGGGTTGGTCACCTGTGGTGGCTGGAGTGGAATGTCAGGTGTCCTGCTCCTTTGATCTTCCACTGGGCTTGTTTTGAGCTAATCTGTTTTTGCTGATTCTGGAGCTTGTAGGGCTTGGTCGATTCTTGGGTCTGTACTCCTCTGTGGGACTGGGGTTGTAGGCATCTAGCTGTTTTACATGGGATCTGGAGATTTAAACTCTGGTGGTTTCAGAGCCTTCAGGCTCTCATGCTTACCTAGGAAGCACACTTAACTGCTGAGCCATCTGTCCAGCCCTACCTGGAATTTTAAAAACTATAAATTTATTTATTTAGACAGAGAGAGAGGTACAGAGATAGAGACAGACAGACAGACAGACAGACACAGAGAGAATGGATACACTAGGACATCTTGCCATTGCAAACAAACTCCAGAGATGCATGCAACACTTTGAATCTGGCTTTATGTAGGGACTGGGGAATTGAACTCCAGGCTGGTAGGCTTTGCAAGCAAGCACCTTTAACCATTGGGCCATCTCCCCAGCTTATGTATTGTATTTATTTATCTATTTTTAACAGATTAAACCCTTTTTAATTTTTTTTAAAGTATAGCCTTTTTAAAGTTTTATTTGTTTGTTTGAGAGAGTCAGAGAGAGAGAGACAGACAGACAGAGAGAATGGGCACACCAGGGCCTCCAGCCACCACAAACGAACTCCAGACACATGCGCCGCCTTGTGCATCTGGCTTACATGGGTCCTGGGGAATCGAACCTGGGTCCTTTGACTTTGCAGGCAAATGCCTTAACCGCTAAGCCATCGCTTCAGCCCACCAGATTATATTCTTTTATTCCTTCACCCCTGTTCAGGTCTCCTGGGACCCCCCCCATGGGGCTATAGGATTTACTGTGGGGTCATTAAGGCCTCAGTCAGTCCCAGTGGGATAATGGGGGATTGCCCCTCAGAGTATTTCCACCCACTCAGTGGCTCTTAGAATCTTTCTGCACCATCTTCTGCAATGTTCCCTGAGCCATGGCAGGCCTGTTGGCACTCTGATTTAGTGTTGAGTTCTTTGTAGCCTCTAGATTTCTGCTTTGATAGGTTGTGCTTGATGGCTGTGTCTGCCGCCATCACCCTGGAGCTGGTTGTCAGGCTAGCAGTAAGGGCAGTGTTTATGGTGCCACTTCCACTGTACATTCCAGCCCACGTATTTTGATGTTATTTTCCCAATTGCCCACTCTTACTCCTCTTCGTGCCACTAAAACCTTTCTTCTTCCCAATTAATCTCCATCCTGTTTTCATGCCTTTTTTGACTCAGTGAGTTAAAGTGAGGTTACTTGTATGAGCATGATTTGGGGGTTATTTACTGAAATATGGGCAAATTACTGGCAGCTACAACATTGGATAGCATGAATTCCCTTCTCCAGCAACTATTAGCTGCCATTAGCTTCTCTGGGAGGTGTGCAGCTCTGCACTTTTAACATTCTGGAACAGCTTGGGGAAAATTCCAGAAGTGGCTTTGAACACTAGGAATTATGTAGTCTCAGAGTGGCCTCGAACTTATGGCAATCCCCCTTCCTCTGCCTCCCAAGTGTTGGAATTAAAAGCATGTGCCACCACACCCAGCCCTTTTCACTTTCTAATCTCACCTTTTAACCATGTACCATGTTAGTCCAGCTAGTTCTTTCTTCATCCTTAAGACAGAGCTGTGAATTCCTATTAGGAGTAACCAGATGCATAAAAGGCATGTCTAGAATTATATCACCTGGTTTGAAATCTTGGGCCCTCTACTTATAAGCTGGATCTTTATCAAACTCCTTATCTGAAAAAAAGGGTCAGTAATCTACCCAGAGTTTTGATGTGAAATAAAATTGGTAATACAAGTAAAGTATCTAATAGTCTTAGGTATTAAGTAATCAATAAATGTTAGCTGCTGGTTATTTTTTAGTCCACTTTTGTAAACAAATTTACTGAGATTTAATTCACATGAAATTGTGGCTTTAAATAGATTTGGGTTGTATATGTATCATCATAGTCTACTTTCAGAGCATTGCTGATAATCCATGAGGCTCTTTTTTGACAGAAATTCTTTTAGAGCAACATAATGTCATCTATTAATGTATTTTATGTTTATTATTTTAAAGTACCAAAGGAAGTTCCTTAAAATTATTTTTATTCAGATAGTTTAATTTTTATTGACAATTTTCATACATGTACACAATGTATTTTGATCATAGTCCCCTCCCATTATTTTCTTTTGTCCTCCATCCCTCTTCTGCACGGTCCTTTCTTTTCCAACTAGCTCTTCTTCTAGTTTAATCTCGCTTGTTTGCCTTCTTCTATCATCTATGACAACATGTTGATGGGCCGAGGGTTGGGCAACTAACAACAGCCACTGTGAGGCCATGAATTCAATGGCCACTTAAATGTCCGGAAGACACTATTCCAAAGCACTTCTCCTTCTCTGGCTCTTACCTGCTTTCTGCCTCCTCTTCTGCAGTCTTCCCTGAGCCGTGGTGGGTATAACAAACATTTGGTGCTGTACACTGAGCTGTCATTCTTTCTCAGCACTTTGATGAGTCTCCGGTCTCCCCAGTCTTTAACGCTGTTTATAAAAAGAAGCTTTTCTGACCGAAAGTCAGTGCTGGACTAATGTCTAAACATACATATGTATATTTAGAGGAAAATCTGATGAGCACAACACATCCATTTAACCAAGCAATAGTAGTTTAGTGGCTGTTTTAACTAAACTTGTTAGTGTGCCTAGCTTGTCTTAAGTGTGTACCTATAGTTTTGTATATGATTGTGTACTCATGTGTGTATTTCATGATTAACATACTATAAGGCTCTAAAGTAGGAATGTTCTGAATACACCTTATTTCAGTAAACTATGTGTGCATACTCATTTGCATGGCTATTATATCCATTCTGTCTTTCAGTTATGTATGAAGAGATAAGTGGCCCTACCTAGGAAACAGTGACACAGAACAGTCACAGTGGTGCTACTACGAATGAGAAAACATACATTTTCTCCGCGCTTTCTAGTTTTTCTAATGTTGTAATTGTGTGTGTGTGTGTGTAAAACAGAGTCTCATGTAGCCTACACTGGCCACAAATTTGTTATGTAGCTGAGGCTGACCTTGAAGTACTGATCCTCCTGATATTTTGCTTCTGCCTCCCAAGTGGATTGCAGGTGATATTTTTGATTTTACTGAGACAGTGTTTCAGTCTGTAGTCCAGGATGGCCTGGAACTCACTCCCTGTGTAGCCCAGGCTGTCCTCATACTTGTAGCAATCATCTTACCTGAGCTTCACAAGTTATGGGATTACAGGGGTGAGCCACTATGCCAAGCTATATAATATTTGAAAAAAAACACATAAAGGGCTGGAGAGATGTCTCTGCAGTTAAGGTACTTTATTGCAAAGCCTGACAGCCTGGGTTCAGTTACCCAGTGCCCACATAAAACCAGATGCACGTGTCTGGAGTTCATTTGCTGTGGCAAGAGGCCCTGGCATGCCCATTCTCTCTCCTCCCTCCCTCTTTTAACTTTTTAAATTTTATTTATTTATTTGCAAGTAGAAACAGATAGAAGAGAGCATGAGAGAGAATGGATATACTAGGGCCTCCAGGCACTGCAAATGACTCCAGATGCATGTGCCACTTTGTGCATCTCACTTTATGTGGATACTAGGGATTTGAACTTGGGTCGTTAGGCTCTACAGGCAAGTATGTTAACTGCTGAGAAATAGCTCCAGGTCTTTTTTTAAAACAAAAAACTATTTTAATTATTTTTTGAGAGAGAAAAAGAGGCAGAGAGAGAGAGAGAAGGAGGAGGAGAGAAAATGGGCACATTAGGGCCCCTAGCCACTGCAAATGAACTCCAGACACATGTACCACCTTGTGCATCTGGCTTACATAGGTACTGGAGAATCAAACTTGGGACCTTAGGCTTTGCAGGCAAGTGCCTTGACCACTAAGCCATTTTTTCAGCCCCCTCCATCCTTTCCTCCCTGAAAATATGTAAATAAAAATAAACGTAAAGGAGAGTTGTGGAGGGTTATGATCATGGTACCTTGTCTATATATGTGGAAGTTGTCAAGATAAAGTTAAACACAAAATGTTTCTTTGTAGACTTAGTTTAATCCACAGGGAGGAAAAAACCCAGTAATGTGTGTTAAAACTGGAGTTTGCATCAAGAACTCCATATTCAGTTCATCAGGGCAGGAAGAGGTAGCTCAAGCTAGGGGATTCTAAATCCTGGGCATGAGCACACTATGTTTATCCCCAATTCTCAAAAAACAAAATAAACAGAAAGGGAAATGATGTCCTTGTCCTTTTTGAGGATTGTCGACTCACTAGTACACATCATGGCAATATTTGTGACAGAGTCTCACTGTGTAGCCCAGACTGGCCTCAAGCTCAGGATCCTCCTGCCTATGTAATATTGGGTCCGTGTTTGTCATCATGGATGATGGATAAAGACAAAGTATGAGAGAAAAATAGTGAATGGCATCCTTAAACTTTGTGATATTTAGATGGATGGAAACAACTGGAATATACTGTCTCCCAACGTCACGCACCCCATCCTTGAAGTGGTAGGACTGGTATACAACTTGAGGTCAGTGATACATAGAGTTGAGGACTAGAAAAACAGCAGTCCTATAGTGGAGCTCTCTATAATGAAAGCTGTTGTGAAGACCTGGGGTGTTGCCACATGGTGGTATAGGAAACAACTAGTACAGACTGCAGAGAATTTGTGTCTGGATATAAATTTGAATTAGTTCACCAGGACTGGAAAGAAACCTCTGCACTCAGGCCAAGGAAATACTGTTACTTAACAGAGTGGTGATACATAGGGCAAGTCACCGATCTCTGGTTTCCTCATTTGCAAAATGGTTGTTCATCCTGGCTCTTTGCAACTTACGTGGCTGGCCCAATGTGATGTTTCTCATAAATGCTTTCAAAATAATCACAAGCTGGTGGGCATGGTGGTGCACACCTGTAATTCTAGTATTTGGGATGCAGAGACAGGAGGATCATGAGTTTGAGGCTATGTCACAAACAAACAAGCTCCACAAAATTATAATAAGCTGTCCCAGCATAGGGTGAATACCAGGTCCTGCTTGAGTTCAAGTCAGATGGCCTTTAGCATCACGTGCTCTGAGCCCTTTCCTTGTGCTCTTTATAGGGACTGACTTCCTGTGTTTTCCAACAGGATTTGTCTTACAGGATTTTATGCTCCAAGTTGAGAAAGCATTTTGAGGCTTTTAAAAAAAATATTGACTGGCCCTATAGAGAGAAATTAGTGAATGCATGGATAGCAGGCAAGCCTTTATGGAAGCCCAATTCATAGACCTGGTTCTAGATAAATCTGATGATTGTGTTCAAGTTCTGAATCTGTTGGATTAGTTGTTTTTCTAAGAAAAAGTCTTACCTTTGCTATTTGTGCAGTGTTGGGATAAAAGTTATGCTTTACAGGGTGTTCTTAGGGGATACGAACTTGCATATTAAGATTTTGGGTTTTTAAAATTATAATTATTGGTGCATGTTAACTAAATACGGCTTTAGCTAACACTAAGCCTTCCGTTGTTATTATTAAGTCATTTTGATTGGGACTTGGGTGACTTCTGTGGTTATCATTTTTCAGACATTTGTTATTTTACTTGTTTTATATTCAGATTTGTGTCTTTAGGTTTCATTTCACCTTTACATCTAGAAAATGAAAAATTGTAAAGACTCCTAGAACTTCATTTTAAGGGATGTATATGGGGCAGAGGGCACAAGAGGAGTACTAAGAGCTTGTCACATAGGTGGTCTTGCCTACAATGCGACACTTGCATCTTTTCTAGTAACAGAGAATTTGGTTTGCCATCTATGATGTCAGGAGCTATGGGGCAGTGGTGGTAGTTTTACGGTTTGTTTTGGGTATGTAAATGTGCATGTATGTGCGTGCTCACATGTGTAAGTGCAGGTGCATGCCTGCCACAGTGCATGAGTGGTGGTCAGAGAATAATTTCGGGTGTCTGCCTTAGCCTTCCACCTTATTTGAGGCATGGTCTCTTACTGTTGTTGTTCACCACTATGTTCCCCAAGCTAGCTGGCTTGCAAACATCCAGGAAATTATGTGTCTGCCTCTCTTATCACCACAGTGTGCTGGAATTATAGACACTCATGCTACAGTATCTGGCTTTATGTGGGTCCTGGGGGTTAAAACTCAGAAACTCACACATGGCAGTTGTTTTATACACTGAGGCATCTCCCCAGTCCTGTTTGTCTATTTTTGAGACATGATCTGACTCTATGGCCCATGCTAGCCTCTAACTCAGGATTCTCCTGCCTTAGCCCTCTGAGGGCTTGGATTACAGGCCTGCACCATCACACCCAGCTCTAGTGGTGTCATTCTTGGCACTGCGTTTCTATTCCACTAGCCTTGCACCTTGGAGAAACAAGGTGAAATGGATCCTCTAGCCTACAGAGAGCCAGGCCCTCCTTAGGGTTGCATGGCTCACTTTGCTGACAGGTTGCATTGCTCACTTACAAGGGACTTGAGAGCTCTGCATTTGTTCATATTAAGATTCAACAGCTTGTGACTCTGCACAAAGGCATGGAGATCATTAGTGTACTCACTGGAGATGTGATTTGACAAGATATTGATTCTGAACTTCTGCTTGCTTCTCTGTTCAACCCTTTCTTCCTTAGTAAGAGACAGAGAGAGAAATGAAACAGAACTAGGCCACTGGCTTTTGAAAAATATTGATCAGGGAGCACATAGCTGTAGTTCAGACACTTTCCCCTTTGTGTGATGTCATGCTGTGTGGGGGCCTAATGGGTCCTGTAATCACCCCTGCAGGGATTTCTTCTTCAGGAAAAAAGATCAGGAAAGAAAAAGAATCCCCAGAAGCAATACCCAGAAATAATTTCCACGTTTCTAAGTGCATTTCTTTGAAGTCGTTGATCCCTTTGGTTTTCTAGGCCATGTGGTGGTATGAAGAAGTGGTATGATGGTCAGCTGTGAACAACAAGCCTCTGAACATTGTCCATCTCACTTCCTAATTTCTATCACCTCTCCCTGGCTTTGGCCTCCACTGCTGCATGTCTGTATGTTAGACACACACACACCCCTTACCCCACATGCATGTTCATTCTCATCACAATGCACATGTGTGGTATGGGTGTGCTTTGGACAGCTGCATCTGTATTTGCACTAGCTATGAGTCAGGCTCCCAGGTGGGCCCCACTGGGTGAATGACGTGGCATAACCTTGAGTATCCTCTGGTCAAGTGAAGTGTGGCCTTGGCTTTTACTTTGATTTGCCTGGATTGGTTCTGTGAATGCAGCCAGGGATCCTGTTAATGGATCCCCTGGGGCAGAAGTAGAGCTGTTAAACCCCACAGGACACTTGAAATGACACCAGGAATAGGGTGAACTCAAAGTGGCAGCTGCTTATCAGGCCCAAGTTCTAGTATGTTGAAAGGGTGCCATTGAGTAAGAAAAATGCCAGCACACCTCCTCTTTTGCTTTGCACATTTGGGGAAAACGCCCTCTGCCTTTGCTAGCCTTAAAGCAGAACATTCTTGTTTCCCTACTCCATCATATCAGCTTTTATTACAAACCAATAGTAGCAAATATAAAGCCTCATCCCTGGAAACCTGTTTAAGGCAACACTGTGCTTCAGCGCTTCATGGTGGGATTTCTGCCTTCTGCACCAATGGATTCGTTTCTCATCACCATGCTGTCCTGACCCAGCAGCTTTTGAACAACCAAGAAGCATTGCTCTGCTTTTTAATGCCTCTCTAAGAGACCAGGGCTGCTGTGCCTCTAGCCATATCCCAGGCAGCATACTTGAGACAAGTCAGCTTTATTTGCCTGCATGCCTAGAAAGCCTCCCTTTAAAACCTTAGTTTAGGAGAAGATTTGTATCTAAATATTTTTGCTTTTTCTATCCAGGTGAGCGACGGAGGCGCCGATGCCAGGTGGCATTCAGCTACCTGCCCCAGAATGACGATGAGCTGGAACTGAAAGTCGGTGACATCATAGAAGTGGTAGGAGAGGTAAGCGAGTGGTTAGTGGCCTTTTTGCCTCATGTGGCCATCAACCCCACCTGTTCACCCAGCCCCAAGGAGCCCTTGCTGCCAAATGCACAGCTCCACTGGCCTTGATATGGGATGTTGGAACTTGCAGAGACCTTAGAGATCATCTGGTTGAATTTCTTACAGAGGAATGCTTATAGGCCACTTGGGGTCAGATGTGGGACATTGTGAAGCCATTGACTCTGTAACACAACATGCTAAGTACCATTGAAATTCCACCAACTTTCTTTTCTGCTTTAGTTAATGAGAGAGACCGGGAGTTCACATTGGCTGAGATCTATCTCTAGAATATAGATTAAATATTCATGATGCGGAAAACCGTAGATTTAGGAAGAAGGAGTATATATTTAAAGACCAAACATATAACAGCTGTGATGATATTCCCTTGTTTGTGGTTCTGGGAACAAACTCAAGGTCTCACAGATGCTAAGCAAGTACTCTACCACTGAACTATCCTCCCAACCCTGTCATGGAGTTCTTTGTACGTTAGCCCACTTATTCATCATGACTGCTTTGTTGTATAGATAAGTAAAAGGCCCTCAAGAGACTCTTACCAGAGGCAAGGCTGAGGGGAAAAGCCAGGTCCACTGACTCTGACTCAGAAAACTCTCCTTTCTGCTGTGTCACTTTCCCATGTCTTGTTTGGTCCTATATAATTCCAGAACCATCCCTGCTGGTAAAATGTTCCTGCAGGTACTGGGTAGGTTGCCCAGGTTCTACTCCCTCATGCCTGGGGGGATCTTGGGCCTTCCACTTAGAACCTTGTCATTCATTCTGATTCATTCCTTTCCTTTGTACACAGAAATATAGTTTTCTGTTTGCTTTTGTTTCCTAAATATCAGTTAACCTGACAGAAGTCCATGATTTATAGAAAAGAAAGATAGAATTTGAAGAGGACTATAATAAGCAAATCATCATGTGTGTAGAAGGGATAGAGTTGATCCTGGAAGCTGGGTTTCTCTGACTCATAAAGACTAACCTGAATCTATGTCTGTGTTTTCCTTCACTCATAAGTGACGGATCTGTAAGATGAAAAGGGTAGCCACAAGAGAACCATGGGAGAGCAAAACATTAAAAATGACTGAAAGCATTACTTGATTAAGATGGCTAAGTCAGGTGCCAAGCCTTGCAGTGCTCAACATGACAATAAGACAGAAACTTTTGGGGTTATCTTTTCTACAGGATGAATCATTTGCATTCCTGCCATTCAAAGTTTATTTTCATTGCTATTTGAAAGAGTTACTTGCATTGCTTTCAGATTTTGTAAACTAGCCTCAAAAATAGTATGAAACAAAGGTATGTGTCTCCAGAGTAGCCGTGAATGGGGTTCTTGGTGTAGTGTTGGGAGGACATGCTGTAACTTCCTTTGCCACTAAGTTCTGGAAAACTTGTGTTAATATATATTTTTGTTACTTAAAAATCTAGAGGGCTGGAGAGATGGCTTAGTGGTTAAGGCGCCTGCCTCCTAAGCCTAAGAATTCTGGTTCCAGTCTCCAGCGGTTCCAATCTCCAGGTCCCACGTTTAGCCAGATGCAAAGTGACACAAGGGCGCAATGCTGCACTTGCCCACAAGGGGGCGCATGCATCTGGATTTCGTTCACAGCAGCTGAGAGGCTGCTGGCTCGCCCATCTCTGTCTTCCTCTCCCTCTCTCTCTGTCTCTCTCCAAAAAAATAAAAAAATAAAAAATAAAAAGTCTAGTGTGAAACAGGGAACATAGGAAACATTTATCAAATGAGTGGGAGGCTGGGGAGATAGCTTAGTCAGTAAAGTGCTTGCCTTACAAGTATAAGAACCTGTGTTCACTCCATAAAAAAAAAACAAAAACGCTGGACATGGTTACACATGCCTGTAATATCAGCACAGGGGAGGTGGAGACAGGTAGATTCCTGGGATTATTGGCTAGCCAGTCTAGCATACTTGGTGAGCACCAGGCCAATAATGACTGTATCTCAAAAAGAAATGGATGAAGCTGGGCGTGGTGGCGCACGCCTTTAATCCCAGCACTCGGGAGGCAGAGGTAGGAGGATTGCTAAGAGTTCGAAGCCACCCTGAGACTACATAGTTAATTCCAGGTCAGCCTGGACCAGAGTGAGATCCTACTTTGAAAAACCAAAAAAAAAAAAAAAAAAAAAAAAAGAAAGAAAGAAATGGACGACACACATGAGGAATGACACCCAGGTTGTCCTCTGCTCTCTACACACATACACACATATGCATCTGCAGTACAATATGTGTGCCCACATACACATGAATATGCATACACATATGCACACCAAAAGAAGAAAGTTAAGTGAGTGCAACATGAAAGGACAATAATAAAACATTCCCATGATAGACGACTTCCTTAAGATGGTAACTATGGAAAAAATTCTAGAGAAAAAAAATAAGTAGATGTGACTAATAAAAATGTTTTAAAATGTTGGTATGATTTGAGGTAGTTAAGCTAAAGAAAAATAACAAATAAGAAAAAACTGTAAGTTATAACAAAAAGTTAGATATGTAACATATGAAAGCTATATTAGGAAGCTGCTAAAACAATGGTAAATAATATTTGAATCTGCCATAAACACAAATTCCACAAGGGAGAAAATATTTTGTTAATGTTTTTACACATAGTCTCACTAGCTAGCCCAAACTGACCTCAAACTTATAATCCTGTTGCCTCAGCAGTGTTGGGATTTCAGGCATGTATCACCATATCTGCCTCTGGGGGAGAAGTCTTAACTATGTGAAAATATTCCTCCATTTTCTTAGTTAAAGAAACACAAATTAAGACAATAATAGATTTCTGCTTAAATAAGCAGAAATTTTCAACATTTAGTATGTCTAAAAATTTCAGTGCTAAAACTTTTCAGTGCTCAGTATTACTGGTGAATTTTTAATCCATGTATGGTACTTTATATGAACCGATTTATCAAGATAGGTCAGTATCTATAAAAATATGAATAAAACTCTGACTGTGATCTCATTTCTAAGAATTTATGTGAATAAAATAGTTAACAATGGAAAAAAATGACACAGGAATTTTTTTTTTGTTTTTTTGTTTTGGTTTTTTGAGGTAGGTTCTCACTCTAGCCCAAGCTGACCTGGAATTCACTCTGTATTCTTAGGGTGGCCTTGAACTTTTGGCGATCCTCCTACCTCTGCTTTCTGAGTGCTGGGATTAAAGGCGTGCACCACCACGCCTGGCTTAGAAAATGTTAATAGCAGCAGTGTTTGTGATAATAAAAATTAATCAATGGGAGCTGGGCATGGTGGTGCACACCTTTAATCCCAGCCCTTGGGAGGCTGAGGTAGGAGGATTGCTATGAGTTCGAGGCTACCCTGAGACTACATAGTGAATTCCATGTCAGCCTGGGCTACATTGAAACCCTGCCTCAAAAAAACCAAAACAAAAATTAATCAAAGGGAATTAAGTTGTGTCATCCAGTTAAAAGATTGTAAAGCCATTAAGATGGTACACACAGAGAGAGCTCTTTGAGTATGTATTTATTATGATGTTCTGTTTTAAAATTCTTGGTTATATTCTACTAAGCTGAGAGCTTTTCAATGGAAGGGACTGGTTTTTATCTGTTTTTATATTCAAGGTACCTGGAATAGAGCTGAATCCTAATATGCACATTAATAAATGCTTGCTAAATAAGTGTGTGAATGAATGGAAATATGAGAACAGTTTTTCCAAAATAAATGAACAGGTCGGAACACAAAATTGCATGTACTACATAATCATGTAAAAAAATAAATGCATGTAATCAAAGATTGAAATGAGCAATAATTGAAAATGATCTTGTCACAGATGATTTTTCTTTGTAAAGACAAAGAAAGTGATTAATATATTCCTGGGGAAAATTCCTGTTGGCTGTGGGCAAAGTGAGTGTGGGTTGCTGAAGGAGAGGAACAGTTGTCATGCTGTGACTGTACTCACCCTAGATGACAGGAGCCGTTTGCCACCCGCAACTCCAGGCTCCTTTCAACTTGCAACCAGATGACTTCTGGGCTATATTCTTGGTTCACTTCCATGGGAAAAAGAAAAAGTAGCCATAGAGCCTATGATATTTACAAAAAGCTAATTGGCCTTTTAATCCACGTTTTTAAAATCCTACATTTTAAAAATCCTATCAGGAATTTCCTATTGTTCTAATTTACTTGTGATATTGTAGATATTGTAACGGTTTTTTTTTTTTTTTTTTTTTTTTTTTTTTTTTTTTTTGAGAGAGACACAGAGATAGAGAGGGAGAGGAAGACAGAATGGGCGTGCCAGCAGCCTCTCAACTGCTTTGAACGAAATCCAGATACGTACGCCCCCTTGTGGTCAAGTGCGGCATTGCGCCCTTGTGTTACTTTGCATCTGGCCAAACGTGGGACCTGGAGATTGGAACTGGTGGAGATTGGAACCAGCGATCTTAGGCTTAGGAGGCAGGGGCCTTAACTGCCATCTCTCCAGCCCCAGATGTTTTTTTGCCATTATGACTGTATAAAAATCTGTCCAAAGCCGGACGTGGTGGTACACGTCTTTAATCCCAGTGCTTGGGAGGCAGAGATAGGAGGATCGCTGTGAGTTTGACACCACCCTGAGACTACATAGTGAATTCCAGGTCATCCTGGACCAGAGTGAGACCCTACCTCAAAAAACCAAACAAACAAACAAAAATCTATCCTTTTCTCTGCTAATGGATGTTGGTTAAGTGCTAATGGATATCTCTTGTATGATTCCACTTGAAACTGTAGACAAAAATCAGAGTCCTAAGTAAAATCCTTTACATCACAGGGAAGATCAAAGTAAGGATATGAAGGGAGGAGAATTAACAAAAAGAAGTTTGTTTGAAAATGCCATAATGAAACCCAATATTGTACATGCTTATTTAAAAAACATATGCACACCAAAAGAAGAAAGTTAAGTGAGTGCAACATGAAAGGACAATAATAAAACATTCCCATGATAGACGACTTCCTTAAGATGGTAACTATGGAAAAAATTCTAGAGAAAAAAATAAGTAGATGTGACTAATAAAAATGTTTTAAAATGTTGGTATGATTTGAGGTAGTTAAGCTAAAGAAAAAATAACAAATAAGAAAAAACTGTAAGTTATAACAAAAAGTTAGATATGTAACATATGAAAGCTATATTAGGAAGCTGCTAAAACAATGGTAAATAATATTTGAATCTGCCATAAACACAAATTCCACAAGGAGAAAATATTTTGTTAATGTTTTTACACATAGTCTCACTAGCTAGCCCAAACTGACCTCAAACTTATAATCCTGTTGCCTCAGCAGTGTTGGGATTTCAGGCATGTATCACCATATCTGCCTCTGGGGAGAAGTCTTAACTATGTGAAAATATTCCTCCATTTTCTTAGTTAAAGAAACACAATTAAATTAAGACAATAATAGATTTCTGCTTAAATAAGCAGAAATTTTCAACATTTAGTATGTCTAAAAATTTCAGTGCTAAAACTTTTCAGTGCTCAGTATTACTGGTGAATTTTTAATCCATGTATGGTACTTTATATGAACCGATTTATCAAGATAGGTCAGTATCTATAAAAATATGAATAAAACTCTGACTGTGATCTCATTTCTAAGAATTTATGTGAATAAAATAGTTAACAATGGAAAAAAATGACACAGGAATTTTTTTTTTGTTTTTTTGTTTTGGTTTTTTGAGGTAGGTTCTCACTCTAGCCCAAGCTGACCTGGAATTCACTCTGTATTCTTAGGGTGGCCTTGAACTTTGGCGATCCTCCTACCTCTGCTTTCTGAGTGCTGGGATTAAAGGCGTGCACCACCACGCCTGGCTTAGAAAATGTTAATAGCAGCAGTGTTTGTGATAATAAAAATTAATCAATGGGAGCTGGGCATGGTGGTGCACACCTTTAATCCCAGCCCTTGGGAGGCTGAGGTAGGAGGATTGCTATGAGTTCGAGGGCTACCCTGAGACTACATAGTGAATTCCATGTCAGCCTGGGCTACATTGAAACCCTGCCTCAAAAAAACCAAAACAAAAATTAATCAAAGGGAATTAAGTTGTGTCATCCAGTTAAAAGATTGTAAAGCCATTAAGATGGTACACACAGAGAGAGCTCTTTGAGTATGTATTTATTATGATGTTCTGTTTTAAAATTCTTGGTTATATTCTACTAAGCTGAGAGCTTTTCAATGGAAGGGACTGGTTTTTATCTGTTTTTATATTCAAGGTACCTGGAATAGAGCTGAATCCTAATATGCACATTAATAAATGCTTGCTAAATAAGTGTGTGAATGAATGGAAATATGAGAACAGTTTTTCCAAAATAAATGAACAGGTCGGAACACAAAATTGCATGTACTACATAATCATGTAAAAAAAAATAAATGCATGTAATCAAAGATTGAAATGAGCAATAATTGAAAATGATCTTGTCACAGATGATTTTTCTTTGTAAAGACAAAGAAAGTGATTAATATATTCCTGGGGAAAATTCCTGTTGGCTGTGGGCAAAGTGAGTGTGGGTTGCTGAAGGAGAGGAACAGTTGTCATGCTGTGACTGTACTCACCCTAGATGACAGGAGCCGTTTGCCACCCGCAACTCCAGGCTCCTTTCAACTTGCAACCAGATGACTTCTGGGCTATATTCTTGGTTCACTTCCATGGGAAAAAGAAAAAGTAGCCATAGAGCCTATGATATTTACAAAAAGCTAATTGGCCTTTTAATCCACGTTTTTAAAATCCTACATTTTAAAAATCCTATCAGGAATTTCCTATTGTTCTAATTTACTTGTGATATTGTAGATATTGTAACGGTTTTTTTTTTTTTTTTTTTTTGTGGAGAGAGACACAGAGATAGAGAGGGAGAGGAAGACAGAATGGGCGTGCCAGCAGCCTCTCAACTGCTTTGAACGAAATCCAGATACGTACGCCCCCTTGTGGTCAAGTGCGGCATTGCGCCCTTGTGTTACTTTGCATCTGGCCAAACGTGGGACCTGGAGATTGGAACTGGTGGAGATTGGAACCAGCGATCTTAGGCTTAGGAGGCAGGGGCCTTAACTGCCATCTCTCCAGCCCCAGATGTTTTTTTGCCATTATGACTGTATAAAAATCTGTCCAAAGCCGGACGTGGTGGTACACGTCTTTAATCCCAGTGCTTGGGAGGCAGAGATAGGAGGATCGCTGTGAGTTTGACACCACCCTGAGACTACATAGTGAATTCCAGGTCATCCTGGACCAGAGTGAGACCCTACCTCAAAAAACCAAACAAACAAACAAAAATCTATCCTTTTCTCTGCTAATGGATGTTGGTTAAGTGCTAATGGATATCTCTTGTATGATTCCACTTGAAACTGTAGACAAAAATCAGAGTCCTAAGTAAAATCCTTTACATCACAGGGAAGATCAAAGTAAGGATATGAAGGGAGGAGAATTAACAAAAAGAAGTTTGTTTGAAAATGCCATAATGAAACCCAATATTGTACATGCTTATTTAAAAATTTTAAATGAAGGCTGGGCATGGTGGCACATGCCTTTAATCACAGCACTCAGAAGGCAGGGGTAGGAGGATCGCTGTGAGTTCAAGGCCACCCTGAGACTACATAGTGAATTCCAGGTCAGCCTGAACTAAAGTCAGACCCTACCTCGAAAAACCCCCCAAAATTTTTTTAAATAAAAATATATGTGTATCATTTTTTTTTAGGATTTTCTGCTTGATTCACTTTTCAAAAAAAAAACAGTTTATACATTCAGAATCCTTTTAAGAGTTGTCTGTCAGTGACAAAAAATGTACATGTGTTTTGGTGTATACAACTCTGTAATACCTATCAATTAACTTGTTAATCACTAAGAAGATAACCTAATTGGTAAATACACAATATATTTAGTGTAAATCTGTGAATAGATTGGTTAATTCAGTTGCATCTTAAAGCATATTTTTCCTGAGTGCTGGGGTTATAGGCATGTGCCCCCTCCTCTGGCTTATGTGCCACTGGGGATCAAATCCAGGGCCTTATAAATGTTAGACACACACTCTACCAACTGAGTTACATCTCCAGCCTTGTTTTTGCTTTTGAAGGGTGCATTGAAGCCTCTGTTTGTCTACCTATGTTATCTAGAGTCCACAGAAGGAGCTTATGTTGTCCCATGTTAGATGAGCCTGGCCTTAGCCAGTCTCTCACAGTGGTGGCTGGAATGATGTTCAGAGATTTTTGCTTTCATGTGCTTTTTTCAACGGTTAGTTTTGGAAGCATTTTTCAGTGGTTCCCAGTCAAGTTGGTTGGAGACTAAGGGCTGCAGGCTCAGAGTTAAAGTGTGATCTGGCTTTGTGGTTTGCAGAGTTGATAATTTACGCATTCAAAAAATGTATGTACCATCCTCTTTATGCCCGTAGAAGGAGATTAACTCAGCTAGAATTAAATAAACTCTTGAAAAGAGTTAAATTGTAGTATAGCCTATTTATATGAAGTTTTTGTTTTTTTTTGTGGGGAGCAAAACCCATCAAAGGTGATAGAAATCAAATTAGTGATTGCTTAGAGGCAGGTTGATTGGGAAAGGGCACTGTGAATTTTATGGACTATTGAAAATGCTGTTTGTTGATGGAGGAGTGGGTTATGGTGGACATTTTTCAAAACTGGCCCACAGTATGTTAATATTTGTGTATTTTTTACAGGTTTCATAATATCATTTATTTATTTATTTGACAGAGAGAAAGAGGGAGATAGAGAGAATGGGTACATCAGGGCTTCCAGCCAAGAACTCCAGACGCATGAGTCCCCTGTGCATCTGGCTTACTTGGGTCTTAGGGAATTAAACCTGGGTCTTTTGGCTTTGTAGGCAAATCCCTTAAACACTAAGCCATCCCTCCAGCCCCAATATTAGTTTTTTGTAATTTATTTTTTTGTTTATATTATTCTAATTTTACATTCATATTGGTGACTCCATTATCCTCCTCCCTGTCCTCCCCCCTCCAACGGGACCCTCATCAAGATTTGTATATTTTTGTAAAGTATACTTTGACTTTAAAGAAACTGGACAAGTATCTTAATGTTTTTCTAGTGTTTTAACATTTTGCAAAATACCTTCAACTTCTTTTTATAAGTAGGAGAAACCGCTAGTATTGAAGTGTTCATGTGATTTTTCTTTTTTCTGGAGAAATTTTGAGGAAAATTTTAGGAAAACTAAGGTGTTGATTTTAGATTCTGATATGTTTATTTTATTTATGGAAAGAGAACTGTTTTTAGAACAGTGAAACTGACTTCACTGGCTTGTGTATCTTTCCCTTTAACTTCCACTGAACTCCCCCTTTCAGTTTGCTCCTGACTAGAATTTAGTGAACAAAGTAGTAATTAAATGGAAAAAAATGTTTGCACCCCTGACGTGGATTTTTCTGTGTGGCTATTTATACCCTCAGATGGGCTTTAGGCTTGTTAAAGTTTCTATTCTCTTCTCAGCAAACTGACAGGTTAAAAAAAAAAAACCTTCAAGGACCTACCTGTTCAGAAAAAATAGGTATCAAAGGGAAAGTGCATCATCTTTTCACTCCCAGACACCTTCTTCTCTGCTTAACAAATGTGGGTGTTTGCATCGTTGAGTAGGGGTATTGAACTTTGCCTGCTGTTTCTTCAACTTCCAAGACACTAAGATCTAGAAATCACTTCCTTAGCC
This sequence comes from Orientallactaga sibirica, assembly GCA_036365145.1. Classification (NCBI taxonomy): domain Eukaryota; kingdom Metazoa; phylum Chordata; class Mammalia; order Rodentia; family Dipodidae; genus Orientallactaga; species Orientallactaga sibirica. The sequence goes on from JAEOAD010000982.1 coordinate 6,947,257, forward strand.
CCCTAAGCCTATTTAGAAGTGATTGCTTGTCAGCCATGAGGCGCCGGGATCTACACTCTAAAATGTTCATATACTCAGCCTTTCTCAAAATCACTAGGTGGGCATGAGCACTTGTATGCACATAATGGCAGCTAGAGGAAGAAGCTCCCGAGGTCATGCTCCTCCATAGGCAGTTTATGGTCCTTGGAGGAGGAAGAAACATTTCTTTCACTGGCTGGGAAGGAGCCCATGCTCCTGTAAAAATCCCTTATCCAAGATTCTGTAAGAATTCCCAATGACATTCACCAGGTATTATGAAGAAGGGGAGCAATGGGAACGAGAGGGGGATAAGGCAATAAGAGAAGATAACAGTAGGTAAATATGATAAAAATACAATGTAGACTGACCATGGTGGCGCAAACCTTTAATCCCAGCACTTAGGAGGCAGAAGTAAGAGGATCGCCATGAGTTTGAGGCCACCCTGAGACTACAGAGTGAATTCCAGGTCAGCCTGAGCTAGAGTGAGACCCTACCTCAAAAAAATATATGTTATATGTGTCTATGAAAGTGTCATAATGAAACTTATTATAATATATAATTAACATATGTTAATGAATAAAAAAGAAAGGGAAAGAAACAGTAGGTGAAACTGCCCTGCAGCCAGCTTTGAGCCATAGATAGAATTTTCTCTTGGGGCAAAGTCATGGGACCTAGGGCTGGGCAGGTTGGCCACAGAGAGGGCCAAGTGGGGTTTGTTCTTAGTTTAGAGCCAGGGACTACAGAAGATTAATGAGTCAGGATGGGGTGAGCTTGGGGAGAAGGTGGACATTCTGTCCCCTTTGTTACGTTCCTTGGGCAGAAGTTGTCGGCTTTTGGTGCTATTTATACTCTGTACTACAAGGGACACACTTCCTTCTGCCTTTAAATCCAGAAGCAGCAGTACAAGCCAGCTTGACTTCTGAGCAGGAGGTGTATGAGTGCTTCATGTTCTTCTTTTGTTGCAGGGGTTTCTCTAGGCCAATTCACCAAAGAATCTGTCCCAAAGTCCCGAGGTAGTACGAGATAAATGCTCATTAAATATTGATGGGATTGGTGACCCTGAGATGGCCACATAGGCTTGGTATTGCAGAACCTAATTAAGAACAGCCAGGGTCAGGATTTCTGTATCCCTTCTGCTCCTCACAGGAAAGAAAACAATCCTGTTGTGAGGGAGTCCGGACCTCGTAGACTCCATGGAGGACATCTACCAGTCATTTCCCTGCTAGTCATGCATTCATTGGCACTGTGATTTACTTCTGGGATAAATTAATAAAGGGATGTTACCATTCTAGGCTTCAGTGCCCCTGTTTTTATGTAGGAAGTTAAATTAGAGTATCTCTGAAGGGGGCCAGTGTGAGAGTAAGGATAATTTTTCTCCTATCTTCCGGCTCAGTCTTGAGACAAAACCAGCAGACTATAGGAAGAAATTGTACTGCACTGTTCTCATTGGTTCTGGGGCCAAGCCCTCCCCCAGGAAGGGCTCAGGTCACAAAGAAACATGCCTCATACACACAGCATGTGCAATTGGAAGTATGTCCCCTCAGGGGATGAGCAGTGATTTTATTGTCTGCCTCTCCACTGCCTGTGTGGCTAATGATAGACCTCTGTCATTTTCTCATTGACCTCTCTTACTGTGCTGTGATAGTAATATAGGCATCTGGGGGCATGGTAAGGTGAAGATACCTCTATGTTGTCCCAGCAGGCAGCTGCTGATCCTACATATCAGGAGCACTTCCCTCCAGGATCTCAGGCTAGAGCTGCTTATTACTAGGAACAAGGACATTTCAGACATCATCAAACTGAATGGCATGGAATTGGACCCGCTGCCCTATGCAGCCAGGGATTATCCCACAGATTGCTCATTTGTGATTCCTGCCCTGGGTTTTTGTCTTGCCCTGTGAATCCTGGGAGGAAGAAGGTCATTGTGTGGTTCTTTATTCAGAGATATCACAAAGGACCCTGTGCTAGAAATTCTGTGCCTATTGATATTCAGGCTCACAGTGAATCTTCCTAACCATCTTAATCCTATGAAAAGCTCCTTGAAAGAATAATATATATCAGTTGAATTGGCGTAGAAACATGGAAATGCTATTCAATGAAAATGCTATTGAATGCCAGTTCACATTGAATAGTCATTTGTGGATGCTGTTGTATACATTCTTTCCTTAAGACTTTGTGGCTATGCAAATGTAATCACCACTCTGCAAGTCGGAATCCCATGAGTTCCCTAACAAATGCTTGGAACATATTGTTCTGGTTGTCTCCATTCCACAGGCTTCATCAGCCCCTCACCTATTTCCGGAATGTCCTGTACATCCCTTCCCTAATGATAGCTGCTGTTTCTAATTTCTTTAAGGCTCACCTTCATTTGGCTTACTCTTCCCCCAAAGCCTTCATTTTACAATCCCAGATCTCATTGAGCTCAACTTGAAATAAGCAGTTTGATTTGTGCTAAGTCATGGTTTGTTCTTATTTATTTACCTGGCGTTGCTGATGTTTTTAGTCACACTTTTCTATCTTGGAAGATTATCCCCTCACCTTAGCAAAAGTAGAAATATATCCTGTATAGTTCTGTATTCCCAGCTCTTAGTATAGAACCATAGTACATATCCCTCTATGCTACTTGTGCCATATATTAATTATTCCCATTATGCAGATGAAGAAAGGGGGTTCATGGTGGTAGGAAAACTTTGAATAAGGTCACATAACTGCTAAGTTTCAGGGTAGGATTTGACCTGGGCCTTGAGCTTTAATTTTCTTTGTTATTTGTTTGAATTTGTAGCCCTTAAATTCTTGTTTTTTGACTTGGCCTGCTAATATATGCATGTAGAAAAAATTCCAAAGATTCTAGATCTCTTTCTATTATTCCGCATGATATTGTTAACTTAATCCTCAAAATGACCTTATTTCCTCCAAAAAAGTCAGGTAACTATTCTTATGTCTCTGTTCTGTTAGTAAGTCCACCACAAATTCATAGGACTTTTTTTTTAACCACTCTCTCCCTTACAACTCATACCTCAAACGGGCCTCAAAACTGAATCTACCTTGCCCATCCTCACTGATCAAACCTTTGCTTCCTGCCCATATGACTGTGGCCTTCATACCTCTAATCCTTTTTCCCCTTTCAGTTCATTCTAGGGACTTACAGAAACCTACAAGGAATCCTTCTACTTTCTGAGTGCTTAGCCTATGACTTCCTAACTATTTTCATTAGACTGTCACTTTGCTTTGTTCATCTGGGGAAACCATTCAATTTTTTTTCTTTTTCTTTTTTTAATACCTCTGGGAATAGAACCCTGAGCTTTGTGCATGCTAGGCAGAATCTCTACCAGTGAGCCATATCCACAGCCCTTGATATCAGTAGGCAGTACTGGTCAGCCTCAAACGTAACTATTTATCTCCTGCCCCTACCTCTGCCTCTGCCTCTCAAGTGCTAAAATTGTAGGTATGTGCCACCATACCTGGCTTCATTCACAGTTTTTAATGATTTTAAGTCCATAAAGTAAAACCACTTAGTGTTATAAAGGAAACAATTTGTATTTAAGTAGACCTCAAACTCTTGTATAAACAAACTTTGATACAGAAATCTATGTGATTCCTTTCTAATACATTAAATAACCAATGCCTCCCAACATGTATAATAAGGTATGCTAGGAGCTGGGGAGATGGCTCAGCAGTTAAAAGCACTTGCTTGCAAAGCCTGTTGGCCTGGGTTTGAATTGCAAGTACACACATAAAGCCAGATGCACAAAGTGATACATGCTTCTGGAGTTCACTTGCAATAGCAAGAGGCTGTGGTGCACTCATTTCTCTCTCTCTCTTTCTCCTTGCAAATGAATGAATAAATAATTAAATGGTGAAAATAATGTATATCACTATTTCAAAGTAAGAGTATAGATAATATTTTCAGATACAGCATCTATCATAGAATATGAAAATATTTTATGATTTTTTGGTGATGAGTCACAAGTCCTAGTACTAGTGTGTTTACATTCATAATCAAAGGAAATGGCAAAGTTTGGTGATGAAAATTAAATATTACTTTTTGTTCATTTGTGTTAGTGCATTCCACATTAATCCCCCTTTCTTAGTTTGAGTCTCAAGACTGTGTGGCCTGCTCTCTTGTTCCCTGGTTACTTTTAAGCTATGGGCTCTTCCCCTGTCTCTATGTGTATTTTCTTGTGCATTGAAGAGGTAGGATGCACTTATAATCTAACTCTACAACTTTGTTCTTCTCTTTGATTCTGCACAGGTAGAGGAAGGATGGTGGGAAGGTGTTCTCAATGGGAAGACTGGAATGTTTCCCTCCAACTTCATCAAGGAGCTGTCGGGGGAGTCAGATGAACTTGGTATTTCCCAGGATGAGCAGCTGTCCAAGTCAAGTAAGGAAGTCTACCCCAGTGAACAGGAACGGGAGGGAGAGACCAGCAGGCTCTGTCCCAGCCTCCTTTCTCTAACATGTTCTATACTGAAAGGCTGTGACAGAAGCTTGTGGGAATTTTACTGGTTATCCTACTTTAACCCACTGTGGTTTATTGAGTTCATCACTGTAAAGATAAGACCTGTAGCCAGGCATTCTACACACATCTCTGCATAGGTGACTGCTAGCTCTCATGCTGTGATAATGCTGCCTCATGGGTGGTGCAGGTTGCTATGCCTCCATACACTTCTAGAATATTATTTATCATTAAGTACATCATTACTTTTAAAATGAATCCAATGAGATTGTCAGTATTTCTGTGTTCCTTGAAGAACTTTGAGAAAAATAATAAAATTAACAGAATCGTGGTGGTAGGAAGTACTTGCCAGTTCAGGTAAAGTATGTCAAGACAGACAGCTTAGAGTCCATGACCTACCTTGGATGAGGAAGTATTTCCTTCTGTGATGGTGAGAACGAACTTCAGGTCTTTTTTTCTCCAGGGCCTGAAGGTCTCCCTCCAGTTTCTCTGCTGCCCTTTCCAGCTCATGGAGCAAAAGGTCAGGCCCAGGAAGCTTTGTCCTCCCAGTCACTAACTTCCCATGTGGGCGTCTGTGTTTATCTTGTACCGTGTTGAGCCAAGGTCATGAGCATGAATGTTGCAGGAGGCTTGAGTGTGTCTTAGTGATGTGACACCTTGACAAGAGGACAACTCAGTTTTGCTAAAACAATTTTTAAATGTCTTCCTTTTCCATTTGAAAAAAAAAAATGACTTGAATGATGTTTTTAAGTTGGTTTGGTGTTCCTCTTATTTAACCAGTAGTATGATTCGAAGTAAAGCTGCTTCCAGAGAAATGTTTAGGTAATCTCCTTTGCTTGGTGTTTCAACAGCAGCTCTAGGTCACATAGCCTGTCATACATAAATATAGCTTCACTGGCTGGTTATCTCAGTGGCTTTAGCAGGATTCTTCCTTTCACTGCCAAAGTCTGAGACCCTCTGGCCCAAAACTCTGTTCTACCTTAGAATCTAGGATAGGATGAACTAGGAGGGAGTCTGGAACAAGTGAAGTATCTTGGAGCTCTGGCTACCTTCTGCTGCCTGAGTTCTGGGGGTTTTCCACTAACATGGTCCAGCACATGAGTAGGGCAGTAAGAGTTACTCTTATCCCTTAAATCCAAATTAGAAGTTTAGCTGCCCTGCAATCTTCTTTTGTACACTGGAAGAGTATTGTGCTTGGTATTTAGGTCCTATAATACCAACACTGTACTTCAGGAACATTGTGGATTAAATATACTGTCTTGAGAGGAAGTCCAAATCAGGCAATTATAACTTTATTTCTACAAGGAAATTCATTATGAGTTCCAATAACAGTAATGTATATAAACCGCTTCACCCATGGCATACATGATAGCTCTCACTGTTGATCAAGATTGACTGTTAGGACATAATCAGTGTTGAACTGTTTGGAAGCTATTTGCTTACTCTTTGATACCATGGCCCCTGAAGCATGTCTGGATTTGGACATTACTTTGCAGTTCTTCTACTGATGCAGAAATGGAGATTTGGGGAATATTGGGCACCCTCTTTGGGAAAGCCTTGACCTTTAGTGTCCTGCCATCATAGCTATATGCTCTCAGAGGTGGAAAGTTTAAGAAGAATACATCCTATAGTTTTTGGAACTATTGAAACAAGTTGTCTGCCACACATTCCAGGTCAAAAACATGACGAGCTGACCCTGCATAAACTTTCTACTTAATTGCAGATGGTGTTGGAATTCTTGGTGTGGGAGGCTTGGGAGGCTGAATGGAATGGTCCTCCCAATCACCTGGCCTTCCTTCACCTCCCCCCAGGACACATTTAATAATTAGATTCTGGTTGGGGATCAGGAATATCCAGTATTCCCAGGAACCATGTTTCGTCCATGGGATCTGTCTGTTGGTAAGAGGCTTTTGAGGTCCCTGGAGAAGCATGGTCTTCTAACAAGGATGGATAGTTATGATAAAAATATGACTCATAATATTCCTATATGAATAGTTAAAGAAAACAGGCCCATCTCTCCATCTGCCTGTCTGTATCTGTTTATCTGCCCTTCTTTCTCTTCTCTCAGATTTCTTAATTCATTTATTCAATCTCTTTTGAGTTCCTATTTTAGTAAGATTCTCTCTGAAGTCCTGAAGATCCACAGAAAAACCAGATGTGGATATGACCCCCTGATGTCAGTAAACTCACCTTTCCTAGAAGCTCAGGAAAGTGCCCCAGGAGCTAACATCTGAGGAAGAGTGGGTGCATAGGCAGGGAGGCCAGTCCCATAATGATAGGGAGTGATGGTGGTCACAAAGGGCTTCTTAGAAGCACAAGTGTGAGAATAATGTCCCTGTCAGTTTGTAAATTGAAACCATCTCTTGAAAGAGAAAAATAGCAACTCTGAGTGTTCTAGTAGGATTTTTAGTAGCTGTTCACAGTTTGGATTTGCTTCAGTATGTGATTATGTTAAAAATACATGCAGTCAGATCAGATCTCCAGCATAAATTATATATACTGACAGGATTTGTCCAAGTAAGACCTTTGGTTTTAAAGTTTATTTATTTATTTATTTATTTATTTATTTATTTATTTATTTATTTATTTAAGAGAGAGAGACAGATTGACACAGAGAGCATGGGTGCTCCAGGGCCTCCAGCCACTGCAAACGAACTCCAGATGCGTGTGCCCCCTTGTGCATTTGGCTTACATGGGTCCTGGGGAATTGATCCTGGGTCTTTTGGCTTTGCAGGCAAGTGCTTTAACCACTATTCCATCTCTCCAGTCCAACCTTTGGTTTTAGAATCATCTGCTTATTCTCTCCCACAGAGAATAGTCTTAGGACTTTGTGCTTTACTTCTTTGAAAAATGTTTTGAAATGATTAAGATTCATAGGAGATTGTAAAAACAAACACCAACTATCTAATGTATACTTTATCCAGTTTCCTCCATTGATAACACCTCTTATAATTATGGTAAATGTATATTTGCCTTTATCCTATAGCTGAAAAATGTAAAACATAGTTAGTGCACAAAAGACATCTAGGGTTTTCCCTGCTCTGAGCTATAATGTACTCGATAAAAGTCTTTGTTAGACTGATTATTTAATACACTTAATAAACGAGTTCATTTAGCACAGAGATTGCTTAATTAATACATGACTCTCAGAATAAGCTAAATCCTAATTACCTATTGGTAATTTTTAGAGATAAAAGTGATATTATTAGGGTGAGAATTTTCTCCCTCCCTCTCTCCCTCCCTCCCTCCCTCCCTCCCTCCCTTCCTCGTTATTTGAGAGAAAGAGGTAGAAATAGGCAGGAAGAGAGAGAGAGAGAGGGAGAGGGAGAGAATGGGCTCTCCAGGGCCTCTAGCCACTGCAAACGAACTCCAGATGTGTGTATCCCCTTGTGCATCTGGCTTACGTGGGTCTTTGGAGAATTGAGCCTCGAACCAGGGTCCTGAGGATTCACATGCAAGTGTTTAACCGCTAAGCCATCTCTCCAGCCCTCTTTTTTCAAGATACATAAAATGTATTCTAGTATGAAGAGAACATTGTATACAATGAGTCCTTGTATAACTTTTTATTTCACACATGCATATACACACAATTTTACTTTTGAATGTATGCATGCTTTTTGGTGTTTGTATTTTCTACATTTCTACTTAAAAAATTAAATCATACATACATGCATACATACATACATACATACATACATACATTCATATGTATATATAAATGGATAAATCTGATACAAGAAACTTTGGCATACCATTGATTACTTGTCACGTGATAAGTATTTAATAAATGCTTAATGTATCCTTTATTACTCCAAGAATGCATTTTTTAAAGATTTTTTTATTATTTTTTATTTTTTTTTGGAAAGAGACACAGACAGAGATAGACAGAGAGGGAGAGGGAGACAGAGATGGGCACGCCAGCAGTCTCTCAGCTGCTATGAACAAAATCCAGATGTGTGTGCCATCTTGTGGGCAAGTGCGGCATTGCGCCCTTGCGTCACTTTGCATCTGGCTAAACGTGGGACCTGGAGATTGGAACCGCTGGAGATTGGAACCAGCATTCTTAGGCTTAGGAGGCAGGTGCCTTAACCGCTAAGCCACTCTCCAGCCCAAGAATGCATTTTTATTCATGAGAGGTAAATACTTCCAAAACTTGCTTTTTTCTTATTCTGATATTATTTTACACATAACAGTTGGTTATCAAAACCTTCAAGCTTTCATAGGTCTTTTGTTCAGGGTAATCTCGTCTCCCAAGGAAAGAGTTAGAACAATTATATTGGTTGATCATAGCTTTGTAGTATCAGAAACTTTTTGTTCATATTTAAATTTGAAAACATCATGCCAAAAAGATAATGCAGTGGGTAGAGTACTTGCTGTGCAAGTATGAGGACTTGAGTTTATATTACTAGCACCTATGTAAAATGCTGGATGTTGTGGCATACGTCTATAATCTCAGCACTGGGGAGGTGGAGGCAGAGAACCTCTGGTGCTTAATGGCTAGATAGTCTAACCCAATCTGTGTGCTTCAGGTTCAGTGAGAGACCCTGTCTCAAGTAATAAGGAGAGTAACTGAAGAAGATACCTTATGTTGACCTCTGGCCTCCACCCTTATAAACATGCACATACACATGAAAACACACATGCCTACACATATACACATGCACCTCATACATATATACACATGCTAAAACTGAAACTTGAAAACATCTTTACTTATCTAGAACTTGTAAAACCTTTAAAAGTAGTTTTTCCAAAAAGATTTTTATAAACTTTTAGCTATAGACAATTTCTAACATATGCAAAAGTAAGAATAATACAATAAACTCTGTGTACCCATCACTCTGTTCAGAGATTATCAACCTGTAGCCAGTTTGTTAATTATAGCCTTCTATACTCTTGTCACATATTATATTAAAGAAAATCTCAGATAGTATATAATTTCATCCATAAATATTTTAATATGTATCAATAAAATGTTTTTAAATAACACTATCACAGCAATACAAAGTTGCAGCAATTCCTTAAAATAATTCAACATATGGTCAGTGTTAACTTTCCTCTAAGAGTCACATTTGTTGATTTGAATCTGGATCTAAATCAGACACACATGTAGTGATTAGATGACATGTTTCCAGTTTCTCTGATTTTGTAGATTTCTTCTTCATTCCTCTCATTTTCTTTGCAATTTTTTTTTGCTGAAGAAGCTAAGTTCCTTTATCCTTATTTTCCCATAGTCTGGTTTGTGATGGTTTCATATCTGCTGTTGTTTATTTTGTATTCCTATAAATTGATAATTAGATCTAGGGATATGAGTAGATTAAGGTTTTATGTATATATGCATTTATTTTGCAACTCTTCCTAGGTGTGCTACATGGTCCACCTGAAGGCATAATGTCAGGATGTCTTTGTTTTTGAATGTTATCAGCCTTTGAGTATCACTCAGCTCTAGTCACTAGGGGTTATGACTTTTTAATGAATGAAATAGGTTCCCACATACTACACGAACTCATCCATGAACTCATCTAGAAAAGGTATTATGTAAATTTGATTATTCAGAAACAGAATATACAACTGTTTGTGTAAGTAGTGCAGACTATTAGAGGTGGACAGGAATTTTGAGATCATTTATCCTGGTATCAGATGACAGCACTAAAGCTCAGTGTAATTAAGTCTCAGGTGTAAAGTGGCTTTTGAATAGGAGGCCAAAATGGCATGTAGGCTTTTGAAACACATTCTGGTGTCATCTCCACTATGCAAACAGGTCAACTTCTCACAGACCATCTGCGACATTTCAAACCTGGCTAAAGTTGAGCTTATTTGTTATGATCACAGATCATGGTTAATGAAATGCCTTTTCATTCATTGTGCACATGCTACTATTGACTAACCCAAAGTGGAACAAATAATCAAAAGTCATAATCACAGAGTATCCTCACTGTAAGATTTATTTGGATTTAGCAAATAAAACTATGTATGAGTATTGTCCAACTTTGATTTCATAAGTATTTTGCTTCACATTTGAAATATATAGCTCATCTATTTTTAATATATTTTAATATTACTTGATTTCAAATAGATATTGTAACCTAAAAGTTATTCTTATTAAAAATATTTGAAGTTGGGTGTGGTGGCACACGCCTTTAATCCCAGCACTCGGGAGGCAGAGGTAGGAAGATCACCGTGAGTTCGAGGCCACCCTGAGACTACATAGGGAATTCCAGGTCAGCCTGAGCTAGAGTGAGACCCAACCTCGGACCCCCCCCCAAAAAAAAAAAAGAAAATATATTTGAGGGCTGGAGAGATGGGTCAGTGGTTAAGGTACTTGCCTGTAACATCTAACAACTCAGGTTCAATTCCCTAGTACCCACATAGAGCCATACACACAAAGTGGGACACGCTTTTAGAGATCTTTACAACAGCTAGAGGTCCTGATGAGCCCATTCTCCCCATTCTCTCTCTCTCTCTCTCTCTTCCTGCCAGGCTTGGTGGCACATGCCTTTAATCTTAGGACTTGGGAGGCCAAGGTAGGAGTATCACTGTGAGTTCAAGGCCAGCCTGAGTTTACATAGTGAATTCCAGGTCAACCTGGGCTAGAGCAAGACCCTATCTTAAATATATATATATATATATATATATATATGAATGAACTGAGATGTATCACAGTTGGTAGAGTGCTTGCCTAGATCCTGGATTGGATCCTTAGCAAATTATAAATCAGGCGTGGTGGTGCATGGTTGTAATTCTAGGCATTAAGACATGGTTTTTCTACTTCAGTGATTTCCAGACTGGTCCCTTGGCAGAATACATGAAAATTCTGTTGGCCTTGGAGGAACATCAACAGAATCTTGACTTTTCCCTCTTACACTTACTTTTTTTCTGATATGGAAAGGACTGCTGATATTCAGTGTTAAAGGGTCTGGCTCACAGAACAGCTGTGGTCCTTAGGCGTAATATTGGCTTGATGGCTGAAAAATAGAATATGATTTGCTCCAAAAAAACCTAGTGACTAACTTGCTTTGTTTTTATCATTGATATCTTCAAGAGCTTCAAGTCTAACAAATACATTTCACTGATCCCATGCAGAGTCTTACTTTGTAACTCAAGCTGGCCTGGAACTCACTAAATAGCCCAGGCTGGTCTCAGACTTGTGATCTCTTGCTGCAGCCTTCTCAGTAGCTGGGATTGCATATGTGTACCATGAGGCTTCATGGATAGCCTGTGACTTGAATACCTAACTTTTTTTTTTTTTTTTTTTTGGTTTTTCGAGGTAGGGTCTCACTTTAGCTCAGGCTGACCTGGAATTCACTATATAGTCTCAGGGTGGCCTCGAACTCACAGCGATCCTCCTACCTCTGCCTCCCAAGTGCTGGGATTAAAGGCGTGCGCCACCACGCCCGACGAATACCTAACTTTTTGTTCTACTTGGATGCAGCATATTATGTTCAAAAGGGAAGATTTCAAAATAAAGATGTATACCACCATGCCTGTAAGACATAGAAACTGGTAATAGCTCATTCCATTTAAAGTGTTGGTCTGATCATTCATAATCTCCTTTATCTCAGAAGTGTCAAGGCTCTGAAGGTGACATGATGGTTGCTATTGGGTTTCCCATTTTTGTGCTGAGTGTTTATAAAAAGTAAGACAAGTTTCTCTCTCCCTCCCTTCTCAGTTCCACTCTCTGCTTCTTGGAATAGCCTCCCCTTTTCATCCCTCACACTTACGAAAGTAGGCCTGGGCCCCAGTTTGAATATTTAGTTCACAAACCATAAAGAATTATTTCCTATAGTAATGGATTCATTCATTGAATTTGTTTTTAGCAAATCACTCTACCTGATAATGATACTCTGTAGTGTGTGTGTATGTGTGTGAGAAGATGGGTGGGTAGATATAAGTTCACCCAAATTGAGGCAGTATGTGTATGTTCTGTGTACTTACTTTGGTCCCAGTGATATTTGGGCTTTAACTATGTGTGTTCAGTCTTATGATATTGTAACACAAACATTTGAATCTGGATGAGTCCTATGTCCACATGCTTTAGTATTAGGACGAGTAGAGCTAAACCTCAATTAGGATGTTTCAAGAAAATATTTTGGGGGTTCTGTATGCTAAACAGAACCCCCTTACATTGATATGGATACTATTGTTGGTTTTAAACCTCATTAGTAAGACCTCCCCTCTAGTACGTTAATACATTGTTTGTCTTGCTTAAAAGTACTGAGGATGCTAAATCTTTTATTTACTTATTTATTCATTCATTCATTTATTTAGGCTCTGAGGTCAAAACCAGGGCCTTGTGTATGCATGAGTGACCACTCTACCACTCAGCCATGCCCTCAGCCTGACAAATTTTTTAAGGAGAGTTCTATGTCTTGTTTAGAATATTGGGGCTTGGTTATCTGTTTTTATTACATGTGGCATACATCTATTTATTCTTAGGTCATACTCTCCAAGAGAAGATAGTACTACACAGTTGACCTAATGGAGAAATCCAATGAATTGGGTTCTCGTTGATTAATTGAGGATTTTGTTCTATTCTTACATTAAAGTGTTGAAATAGCGGCCAGATTTTTGCCAGGCATAATCGACATGCCAATCATTTGCAGAGGCAAGTCCCTAATTTGGGTGTGTGCATTGCTCTTATGGTTGCATGGGGACTTTGGGCTCATTCTGTAACCTTCTTAAACTCTGCCTAATGGTCTTATATTAATTTTATGGGTGAAGCTCTTGCAGTGGTTTCCTTGAAGGCAAGTTCAGTTAAAAGACTCTTCCTCTTCCTTCTTTTGCCATCATTTGCTCCCCTGCCCTCTCTCTTGTTTTTCTCTCCCCTTCTCTTCTCTCATTCACTGTCAGGAAAGACTACCTTTGAAGGGACAATTCTGTACCGAGCTGCACCGGGAAAGACGGAGGGCCACAGACGCTATTACAGTGAGTGATTTTATCGGCAGGAGCAAATTGTAAAGATAAGATCTGGGTACTTGTGGTTTTTGATGCAGCTGCACTTTCCTGAGCTGAGCTGCTCATGCTTATGCCAAATGTCTGCGTGAATTTCTAATGCAAGGACATGGACTTATTTGCCGATAATAAGTGTCATCTCCTTGGTATGTGCTACAAGAGCATTTTCACCTTCAGCCCCTGGCACTTTCTTGTTTGCTTCCTGCTTCTATCATGTATGTGATATGCGTGCATGAACCATGCGTGTAGAGAAGGGAGCAGCAATAGCATTTGTTATGGCATATGTATTCGTACCAATATCTCTAGGCTTCTGGGTGGTGGAAGATGGCTTCTGGCAATGACATCAACCTCTCATAGTTGCCGCTTTTTCCAAGTGGGTCATTCGTCCTTGTGTGATTCAAAGAAGATTTTGGCATGGAAGTCCATGCCAGAAATGGTGTTTTGCTTTGCTCATTCACCTAATCCCCACACGGCAGAATTCTTTTGGCTGGATCCATGTGTAGCCTTTTGTGTTGTGAAATATGGCTGCCAAATTTGAAGGAAAAGATATGAATGACATGAATAAATTAATTTCATGATACCCTTAGCACAGTCCTTGCTACATTGTAAGCACTATATGTGTGTGCTAAATTAAAAATAATCAAGAATGGCTCTGATCTGTGTTGGAAGGGTAGTGGAAATTACACTGAAATGGACACGTTCAGGACTGGTGGAAGCAAATTTGAGGAGACTTTATTCTTTTTTTTTCATCTTGAAGAAAGCATTTCTCTCTTACTATACATATGCACATGTACATACATACAAGAGGAGGTTCAGGAATGAACGCCCAAGCTGTCCTTCTCAAACTGTCTGGGTGAAGTTTACTTTTCTTTTTATTCCACCATAGCCTGATGCACGGACCTACTGCACTTGACTTAACACGCAGCGTGCTTCACGTGCTCTCTGGGAATTTGACAGACCTCGGAGTGGCCTGTGACCTTTCTACCTCCATGCATTTCCCTGGCCACATATCTAGAAGTCACCACAGTGCTTACTGCAAAAATGCTAAATTTGGAGCTGGGGAGATGGCTCAGTGGGCAAAGTGCTTGTCCTCCAAGCATGCGAACCTGAGTGCAGAGCCCCAGCACCTATATAAAATGCTAGGTGTGGAGGTGTATACCTGTAATCCCAGTACTGGGGAGGCAGAGAGTGAAACCCTGAGACTTTCTGTCTAGCTAGTGTCACTGAATTACTGAGCTCCAAGTTCAGTAAGATACCCTGTCTCAAAGAATAAGATGTGAAGGAATGAGGACGACCCTAACAATGACCTCTGGCCTCCACCACACACACACACTCATACACACACATCTACACACATGTGCATGAACACATATACACAGATACACAAAAAGAATAACAGCAAAATGCTAACATCATTTCTAAACATGCACTTACCTTGTATTAATAACAAGCCTTTCATAAACTGGCTCTAATCTACAATTTACTCTCTAGGTTTCACTGCCTATAATTGTTATCTGCCATTCTGAGGATGACATGGAACATTTTATTAAACAACATGCCTCTTGGGCACCAGTAGCTGAAAGGTACAGCACCAAACATACATGAAAATGAATTTACCTTTCTTCCCTTCCAAAGGGAAGGAACTTGATATTACTTCCTAATGCACATATTTAGTTATGTCATTAATATTCTTAAAAATGACAAAGCTGGGCTGCCAAAATTTCTGGAAGAAAAATCTGCCGTGTGTTTCCTTCTGAGGCCATGCTTGTGTGATTGAGTGATGTGCAACCTCTCCCTGTGCAACAGAACATTTCTTACAAGGATTAATATAATGGTATTAAGATGAGCCCGAAGGCAGCGAATCCCTAAAACTGTAAACTTGGTGAAATTAGGATGGCATTGATGACATTATTATGGCTGTAGCTAATAGTGAACAGTATAAGGGTCCTTAAAATTCCCTTCAATAAAGATGTAAAACAGACTTGCCCTGCTGCCTTCTGGTATTGATGGGGGTGTGTGTGGTGGTAATAGTGGTTTCATTCCACTATTTCTTTAGTTCGCATCCCCCCCAAAATGGTTCTTTCTAAACATGAGGGAGAATATGCAAGCCATTTATCATGTAGAAAGAATCCATACAGCAAAATAAGAACATGTTCAAGGGGAAATGACACAATATTTAGATTCCAAAATTATATCTTTCAGCAGGGATATTTCCAGAAACAATGAATAAATAAACACATAAATGGGTAGCTAATCCAGGGGGTTCTCCATGTTTGCAAACTTGGGTCCTGTGGATTGCAGCCGACCCCCAGCTCCTTATGGGTTGTGCCTCATTGTTCAGTCCTCCATTCTTGCTCACAAATGCTTTGCTTCAGTTAATTAAAATAAACACCAGGGACCTTCCTCCTCCCCCACTCTTTTGGCTTAGAAATGCTATTTTGTGGAAAATAGCAGCAACAACAAAGGAATCCATTGTTTTAAGGATGTGATTTTGAAACTTGTTAGCATTTATAATGACCTTTCTATATGCTATCTGTTTTCATTTAACAGTTTCTTCCTGCTCTGAGACTTCCTCACTTGAATGACTTCAGCATTTTATGATATTTTATGTGAGCAATTATTTGGTGTATCATTATTATACACTAGGAGGCCACCTTACCTGTAGGAAGATAATGCACAATTGGCCAGTAGCGAACTAAATTTGATGGCATATTTTCAGTCCTGAGGGCATTGGTATGCTCAGGAGATGGGTAGTAAATGGTCAGACACTATCCTATACATATAAAGGCTTTGAAATACAGTTCGATGACAGAATTTAGTAATCCATAAACTATCTTTTGAATACTGTCCTTTGATGGCATAATTAGTGTCCTGACCGTCAAAGGAAGAACATGTACCCAGAAACTAACTAGATACAAGTAGGTTCTTCCTTTTAGGAACATGGGCAGAGCCAGGGGAAAAGGATCTGGGGAGGTAAGTGCATATATTGTCTTACTGATAATTATCTTATGCCTCCCAACTCATGCCCCAAGAGGTCAAAGGAAGAGTATCATATTTTCTTTAAAAAGGGATTCAGCTTTGGGAAGATGATGGTGTTAAAAGAGAGAGGAAGTACCATAGGCATGGGGGATTCTACCCTCTGGGAGGGTAGCTTTCTTCCTCTCTTTACCAAACACCATCATCTTGCTAGTGGAACTGTCATAATGTCAAGTTTGGTTTAATGTTTTCCTAGAGAAATATGTCTGCATGCACTTATTCCTTGTGAAATTATCCAAAGAGATTTAATTCTTTGGCAGTCATAATTTTGTGTGGTTTAATTGCTAATTTGTTTCAATTGCTTTTAGCTTTACAGTTTCCCTTTAGGAAATGTTACTTTCATTGCTAATTGCTAATTGACGTGAGTCAGAGAGTTTGGAGGTACAGTGTGTGGTACTGACTTGACTAGGGAGGTGACAAGGGAGTGGGGAGGGCTGATGTTGCACAAGCCATGTGCAAACAGATTTGGACTAGAACCAGGCTCCTACTGAAGTGAGGTGAAATGTCATAATGTCACATATGCAAAGAGATCTGCTTTAAATAAGATTTTCTTAAAAGTTACTTTGATTTATTGCTTAAAGTCAAAATCTACTGTTAGGAATATCAGATAAAACTCAGAGAGAGCCAAAGTCAGCATACTCAACACATTGAATGCAAAAAGCCCAGTCACACTTTAGAGGTGGCTCCTGGCTGTCTGAGAAGGTCTTCTTTAGGGCTCTGGATGGTTTCTGAGCTCTTTCTCTCCCCACTCCCCTTTTGACAGGCTTAAGGGAAACCACAGGCTCCGAGAGTGATGGGGGTGACTCAAGCAGTACCAAGTCCGAAGGTGCCAATGGGACAGTGGCAACTGCAGCCATTCAGCCCAAGAAAGTTAAAGGAGTGGGCTTTGGAGATATTTTCAAAGACAAGCCAATCAAACTAAGACCAAGGTCAATTGAAGTAGAAAATGACTTCCTGCCAGTAGAAAAGGTATGTTTGACAGTTTTTGTTTGATTTCATTGTAATGCAAAATATCCAAAAGTACATCTTGAGTTTGACATCAGATGTTTCTGGGACCTCTTTTGAGGCTTCAAAGTTTTCCTTTGTTAGCTGTTCTCCATCCTCCCTTTTTTGTTCACCTTCCATGTAGGAATAGTTTTCTTATGGCTCTCTTGTGTCAGTCAGCTACTATATCATCACTATTAGAAAATAAAGCTTCAGATAAAGTTTGGGCTGGGGTAGTAGCCTCATTGGTAAAATGCTTGCTTTGCAAGTGTGAGGGCCTCTCTTTGACCACCAGTACCCATGTATAAAACAAGCAAAAGAAAACAAAACAAGGCAAAGCAAAACCAAAAACAGGCATGCTGATGCACACTTGTAATCCCAGTGCTTAGGAGGTGGAGACAGGTGAATCTCCCACTCACTAACCAGCCAGTCTAGCCTACTTGGTGAGCTCCAGGCCAGTGAGAGACCCTGTCTTGAAAGTAGCGGATGGGAGCCAGGCGTGGTGGCACACGCCTTCAATCCTAACACTTGGGAGCCTGGGGTAGGAGGATCACTGTGAGTTCAAGGCCACCCTGAGACTACATAGTGAATTCCAGGCCAGCCTGAAACTGGAGTGGCCTGAGGAATGATACCTGAAGTTGTCCTCTTAAACTTGACATGCATGTATACACACATGTATTCACACTCACTAAGAGTGTGTACAAAGAGAGAAAATGTCTATTTAACTCACAGTTTTGGAGCATCCAGTCCATAATTGATTGGTCCCATTGGGCTTGACGTGGAACAAAATGGTTTATCTCATGAGCCAAATAGCAGAGAGAAGAAAGAGCCAGGAACCCATAATCCCCTTCAAGGGCACATCTGCAATGATCTAAGGACCTCTCATCACACCTCACCTCTCACAGATTCTGCAACTTCCCAATAATACTACCCTGGGGACCAAGCTTTTAACACACTAGTCTTTGAACAACATCAAGGTACATACATACAATATATTTATATGCATACACACATATGTATTACCTCTGTAGGGAATGTTTCTCGATATGACTTTTAAGTGGCCCAGCACGTTTCCATATCCCTTCTTGAAAAGTCCCTCATGGGGCTGGAGAGATGGTTTAGCAGTTTAGGCATTTGCCTGCAAAGCCAAAGGACCCCAGTTTGATTTCCCAGGACCCACGTAAGCCAGATGCACAAGGTGGCACATGTGTCTGGAGTTTGTTTGCAGTGGCTGGAGGCCCTGGCGCACCCATACTCTCTCTCTCTCTCAAATGCATAAACAAAAACAAAATTTTTTTAAAGTCCTTCATATCTGCACCCAGCTAAACATATGACCCTGATATCTTTTATATACCCAACAGTCTTTCTCCTTTCCTTGTACAGTTCTCTAATGCTTTGTGCTAGAGTGTGTTGACTATGATTCTGCATTGGATAAAAGCAGTTGTACTAAGAGTTAGCTGGAGACGATTTCAGATTCCCGAAAGGAAGTCTCCTGTATGTGTGAATGATGAAGACAGCCTGTGTTCTGATTCCCTGGGTTGCTCTCATCAGGAAGCTGGCTGTTTTCTTTTGCCTCTGGTTCTGGGTTGGTGAGGGGTAGATAGCATGTTGCTGCTGAGTACACGGTTGCTATGGCAACCCACCCAGAGCCATAGCTCTGTGGCTGCTGATGACGTCTACTGTGGTATACTTCTGAGCATCATAGCCTTGCTTAGGAGTTGATAAATAGTGTGGAATTTTCCAAGTTATAATAAGCTACACTCGTGCTGTGCTTAAGGAATGGTTGTTAATTTGATTTAGTGATGAGATTTTTTTCTCCTATGTTTGTGCCAGCAGGTTTGGGGGATGGGGTATTGGCAAGTTTTCAAATGCAGGTTCATTGGTGGCTTTTAAATGTGTTTTTTTTTTTTTTTTTTTTTTTTTAGTGAGATGAAACTTTAAAGGTTGCATCATGTTCTACAGCTATTGAACCTATACCATCCACTCTGCCCGTACCAACTTTGCCAATTATCACCATGCATTAGAAGCCGATTCTGGGGAGGGAACTGTTTGGACATTTAGTTCCTTAGAGGAAAGGCCAAGAGGAAGAAATTACAGACTGCTTAACTTAAACTCTTCCTTTGTTGAACCTTCTCTGAACCAGTTTTGCTCTTTTCATTAATCAGTATGTGATGTTTCTCACAAATGGAAACCTATTTCATTAGTAGCTCAGCTTTGTGAGCACACATCTGTCTTCTATGGTTACCTCTAGATTCCTGGAAGTATTCATGAAAAGAGAGCCTTCATTTTTCTAAAGAATAATAGAGGTCAGGCATGGCAGTGCATACCCTTAATCCCAGTACTTGGGAGGCAGAAGTAGGAGGACTGCTGTGAATTCGAGGCCACCCTGAGACTACATAGTAAATTCCAGGTTATCCTGGGATAGAGTGAGATCCTATATCAAAAAAAAGAAGAAGAAGAAGAACGGAAGGCTGGAGAGATGGCTTAGAGGTCATATCACTTGCCTGCCAAGTGTAAGGACCTGAGTTCTTTTCCCTAGTACCCACATAAAGCCAGATGCACAAGGTGGCACACACGTCTGGAGTTTGTTTACAGTGGCTAGAGGTCTTGGCATGCCAATTCTCTCTCCCTGTCACTCTCTCTCTCTCTCGCTCTCTCAAATAAATAAATAAAATATTTTTTAAAAGAATAATGGAATTTTTCCATTTTATTCAAGTATTTGAAATGAACATGACCATTGACTCAATCAAGTTGGTATGGTGTAACTTTTATTATTGCTATTAATATTTATTTTAACTGACAATAATATGAGTTGTTATTAATATCAGTGTCAATGTAAAATATATAATAGTTCTAGTTTTGCTTATTCTTTTTTTAACTTTTATTGACAACTTCCATAAATATAGATAATATACCATGATCATAATCCCCTCTCACTACCTTCCTTTTCCTCCTCCCAAATCCCCCCTCCACTGAATCCCCTCTTTTAAACTATACTCTCTTCTACTTTTATGTCATTATTTTTTCTCTTTTGTTATTTAGGTCTTGTGTAGGTAGCATCAGCCACTGTGAGGTCATGAATATCATGGCCACTTTATGTCTGGAGGACAATATTGTAAGCACTCCTTGCCTTTTTTGGCGTTTACAGTCTTTCTACCACCTCTTTCACAAATCATCCCTGAGCCTGAAAGGGTGTGATAGAGATGTCTCGCTACGCTATAACTTCTCAAGACTGGTGAGTTTTGAATCACCCCAGTGGTCACTGCTATCTGAAAAGAGAAGCTTCTCTAATCAAAAGTAAGAGTGGGCTGGAGAGATGGCTTAGCAGTTAAGGCATTTGCCTACAAAGCCTAAGGACCTAGGCTCAATTCCCCAGTACCCACGTAAACCAGATGCACAAGGTGGCGCATGTATCTGGAGTTCATTTGCAGTGGCTAGAGGCCCTGGTACACCTGTTTTTCCTGTCTCTATCTGCCTCTGTTTCTCAAAAAAATAAATAATATATTTAAAAAGTGAGAGTAGAGGGCAGTTTGGTGGGCATAATATATTCACTTTGCCAGATAGCAGTAGTAGTTTTCCCCCTGGGGAACGCCATAGGCTTTTTTTTTTTTTTTTTTTTTTTGGTTTTTCGAGGTAGGGTCTCACTAGCCCAGGCTGACCTGTAATTCACTGTAGTCTTAGGGTGGCCTTGAACTCTTGGTGATCCTCCTACCTCTACCTCCCAAGTGCTAGGATTAAAGGTGTGCACCACCACGCCCAGCTTAGGCTTTTGATTAGGTTTTCAGTACCAGGAAGGAATTCCTTCCTGTGAAGAGGAAGGACCTCAAATCCAATCAGAAATCAGTTGGTTTCCCCCATGACAGACATGCCACCATTGTACCAATTGGTATATTTGTCCTGGCTGGCCAGCCATGAAGCTTGCAGTCTACCACTGGTTAAGCTCGTTGATGACTTTTGTCCCCCAACAGGCTGCATAGCTCTTTCCAGCATCTTGACAGTCAACAGGGAGGAGGCTTTTAGCTCAGCTCTAATTTGATTTCTGAGTGAACCTATAACCCATGCACATGGACTCTTTAGCAATAGGGTCTTACCACCTTGTTTTGGTGGGCAATAGCCTGTAATGTTTGGGGGGGGGCATTAGAGGCCTCCCTGGCCAACAACTCACTGGAAGGCACCCATTCTTGGCACTGAAATTTTTCTAGAAACTGAGTATAAAATTATCCACCTCCACAGTCTACTTATGCTCAAAATTTATTTTTTAACATATATATTATTAGCTAGTGAAGAGGTAGGTTTCCATATGGCTTATTTAGGACATTTTTTTGAGCTTAGGGTCTCAATGTAGCACAGGCTGATCTGTCTTAGGGTGGCCTTGAACTCACAGTAATCATACATCTGCCTCCCAAATGCTGGGATTAAAGGTATGTGCCACCATGCCCAGCCAGAACATTTTTTTAAAAAATATTTTATGTATTTATTTATTTGAGTAAGAGGGAAGGAAGGAAGAGAAGAAGGGAGGGAGGTAGGAAAGAAAGAAATTGGGCCCACAAGGGCTTCTAGCCACTGCAAACGAACTCCAGATATATGTGCTACCTTGTGCATTTGGCTTTATGTGGGCCCTGGGAATCAAACCTTGGTCATTAGGCTTTGCAGGCAAGTGCCTTAACTGGTGAGCCATCTCTCCAGCCTCCACAACTTTTTAAATTTTTAAAAATTTTTTTTTATTTTTAATTATTTATTTGAAAGAGGGGGCGAGAATAGGTGTGTCAGGGCCTTCAGCCACTACAAACAAACTCCAGATGCATTTGCCACCTTGTGCATCTGGCTTATGTGGGTCCTGAAGTATCCAGCGTGGATCCTTTGGCTTTGTAGGCAAGCACCTTAACCACTAAGTCATCTCTTCAGCCCCCATTTTTAAATTTTGATTAACCATCCTCCTATCCCCTTCTCTCCTCCACAATTTTTTGTATGGTCCTGAATTCCTGGGCTCAAGCAATTCTATTGCCTCAGCTTCCCAAGTGGTGCATGCCACCACACTCAGCCACTCATAAGTTTATATCTCATCACACCTTTTCCTAGCACCACAGAGATGCATGCTTGCCTTCCTATTTCAACATATGCACTTGGCAGATTTTAAATCTATATTAATTCGTCCAAACCAAAATTCCTCTACCTCTTCCTCCTTCCTTTTCTTTTACCCACGACTTTCCCTATCTGTATTGAAGGCAGTGCTATCCTGTTCTTTGTTAGAACAAAAGCCCTTGGGTTGTTCCTAGCTGCCCTACCAGGAAACCCCATCACCGCTGCCTAACTGTGTCCAGCATCCACTCACTGACATCTCATCACTTTCATTTCTTCCTAACAGGGTTTTTGGTTCCTTCTCTCTGGTGCATACTGGGTACTTAGAATTGTATGTGACACATAGTAGGTGTTCAATAAGTATTAATGGAAATAATATATAAATGTGTTAAAACAGCATTTTGGAGATTAGACAGCTATAAAATGAGGGGACTGGGTAAAATTATAGAGCAGGGCTATACTTGAAAATATAGGAATTGTTTGGTTGTCAGTAATTTTGTGAAATAGAGTTTTTTTGAGACAAACTCCACAGACTGTCCATTTTTTATGCAAGAGAATGAGAGCAAGGGAACTGATGTGCCATGGCCTCCAGCCACTGCAATCGAACTCCAGTCGCATGTTCCACCTTGTGCACATGTGCAACCTTACACTTGTGATACCTTGTGCATCTGGCTTACATGGGATCTGGAGAGAGATCGAACATGGTCCTTAGGCTTCACAGGCAAGTGCCTTAACCATTAAGCCATCTTTCCAGCCCGAGAGATTTTTTTTTGGCATTTGTAGTGGTGACATGAAACATTAATTTCATCATAGTTGTGTAATATATAGATAGGTATGCATGCATGCATGCATGCATGTATATGCACACATGTGTATGCATCCTGATTCCAGCTTTTTTACAGAATGAAACCATGTGCTAGAACCGAACCCTTAACTCATTTTTCAGTATGAAGCCTCTGAAACAAGCATAAACTTCCCAGCCTGCTTTACTGGTTGCAGACAACTTTTACAGTATCTGAAAAGATATGAATCTATTTCCACACTCTCGCTTCCCCCAGGTGTTGGTGACATGGATAGTTGCATAAATTTACAGATCCAGTATGCTATTGTGCAACCTGGCATGAGAGATGATGAGTGTGATATTGTTTTATTAATGTACCATGTGGTTCTTCCCACTCTTGAGATGGTTTTTTGTTTAAGATTTATATTTAAGGAAGAAAATTTCCTTTGAGAATGGCACTTGCTGTTTTGATTTTTGCCAAAGCACAAGTTGTTTTGCATGTGGCAAATGAGCATATCTTGCACTTATACTGGGATCATTGACTTTCTGACATGGCTGATTTAGTAATGTATAGGAAGGGGGAGGAATCTTATAGTTATGTGTAGCTGCAAGCATCACATGTATACTTTCTATTCAAGTTTGTGAAGTATTTACATTCACTTTCCAGTCTCAGCAGGTAGTGTTGTGCTTATGTTAGTCCTGTTTTAATCCATGGCACTGAAAGTTAATGATTAGACTATATTTCAGGCAAAATATTATATAATATTCCTCTATCACCCCTGAAAAATGAGACGTGAAACCAGACAGGTGACACATGCCTATAATCATAACACTCAGGAGGCTGAGGCTGAGGTGATGATTGAAAATTCACTGCTAGCCTAAGCTACATAACAAGTTTCATGTCAGCCTAGGTAGTATAGAGAGACTGAGTTCCAAGACAGTCAACAAAACAAACAGTGAATATAGTTTTTCTTCTGTATCTTATTAAGCTGACAGGAAAAGCCACATTTATGAATTGTTAAATACTGCCAAATGAATATGCCCAGAAATGATTGGTGTAATGTACCATTCAACTGAAATATTTTCAGACAAAATCATTTAATATCTCAGATTTGCTTTCAGTAATCTGGAACATGGAAGAGTGGGCAGAAGGTATAGGAGACAAGATTGGTGATGAGTTGATTATTTTGTTTTCACACAGGGTCTTATGTAGCCTAGTCTGACTTTGAACTTGCTATGTAACTGAGGATGACTTTGAACTCTTGATCCTCTTGCCTCCACCTTCAAAGAGCTGGGATTGCAGCCAGAAAGGTGTATACATAAGAGTTTGTCACACTATACAGTATTTTTTTTTTGGAGATAGTCAAAGAGACAAAGAAAGAGAGAGAGAGAGAGGCAGAGAATGGGCGCACCAGCAGCCTCTCAGCTGCTGTGAACGAACTCCAAATGTGTGCGCCCCCTTGTGGGCAAGTGCGGCATTGTGCGCTTGCATCACTGTGTCTGGCTAAATGTGGGACCTGGAGAATGGAACAGGCATTCCTAGGCTTAGCAGGCAGGCGCCTTAACCACTAACTATTTTTGTATGTTAGAAATTCCCCTTAATGAAGACTGAAGGAAATAAAGCCTTGGAGAAAATGGACCATTTGAATTAAGCTCAGATATAAAAATGTGCTATTTTAGAATAATGAAAAGTGTTTTGTAGCTGAGATGAGCCAAAGTAAACATGAGAAGATTTCCAGGCATGGATTGACCTTGACAAAGTTGCCTTCAGTTGGATCATATGTATAATGGGAATGCACTTTTAAGTCATTCTACCTCATAAAACTTAAATATACATAACAGGGCTGGAGAAATGGCTTAGCGGTTAAGGCGCCTGCCTCCTAAGCCTAAGAACACCGGTTCCAATCTCCAGGTCCCACGTTTAGCCAGATGCAAAGTGACGCAAGGGCGTAATGCTGCACTTGGCCACAAAGGGCGCACGCATCTGGATTTCGTTCACAGCAGCTAAGAGACTGCTGGCACGCCCATTCTCTATCTGTCTCCCTCTCTCCCTCTCTGTCTCTCTCTGTGTCTCTCTCCAAAAATAAATAAAATAATTTAAAAAAATTTTTTTAAAAAAAAAAATATATATATATACATAACAGAAAATACATTGTAAATTATGTGTGTGTCATTTCAAGTAGTGTTTATTAAATGCTCATTTATGCTTGGCACTGGGGATACAGCAGTAAAGGAGACTAGATCAATGACTCCGAGAACTACATAAAAGTTATCAGGCAATGCAGTATGGCAAATGCCATAATCAGGTTGAGAACACAGTGCTATGCTGTAGAATGTATTTTCTGTTATGTATATTTAAGTCTTTTCAGAAAATACATTCAGGCCAGGTGGCCCAGGTTCAAATCCTACCTGTCTCCTGACATAAGTTAATTACTCAGTGCTTTAGGTTTCTCATCTTTAAATTGAGAGTAACGGGAGGATCTGCTCCATGGGCTTGCTTTGAGGGTTCAGTAATGCGCACAATGACTGGAAAAAATGTCTGGTATATTATGCTCGCTTGCTTATGGTTAGTTATTGTTGTGCTTGGTACTAGAAATGAATGCTTATAAATGACAGTGCCATTTCCAGGATCATTGCTTTACCTTTTGATTATGGAAAATTTCAAACTCCAAGGTGTAGACTTGAATTTCCTGTGTTTGGGAAAGCTGCTTATTGTGTAGCATTAAGTCAGCCACTAGAAAGTAAGTGCTGTCATTTGGTCCCTTGTCCTCATTGGTCACCACTGTATTTGCAGTTCTTCGAAAAGGCTTGTTAAAGGTACTATAGCTGGCCTTCAATGAATGTTTATGGACTAGATGAGTGAAGACAACATTTTGTCTTAGTTCAATTAAAATTATAAAGGAAAATTCATCCTGTTTGGGTTCTGCTTGTTGTATAGCTACAGATTGGCTTTTCTGTTTATTCATTAATTCATTTATTCATTTATTCATTTACTGAAGCATTATTGAATTTCTTGTATGGATTAGCAGTAGCAGCTGAGCTTTCTGAATCAATGAATTAATGGGTGGCAGTCCATGTGGAAAGGGATTGGCTGAATGGCATGTCTCGATGCTATATTTGAATAATTGTACCCTTTTGACTGGCATACTATTGATTTGGGGTGGGGTAGGTTTGGTCTAGCTAGTTAGAATGGAGTTAATCCCTCTTCCCAAAATTATGCTTGGCTCAGCCACCATTTTTAGGCCTCTCATGTGATGTCTTGGAATGTCACTACACTACTCTTTTTGTTGCTATTTAAAAAACTATTTTATTTATTTATTTGCAAGGAGAGAGAGAGAGAGAATGCATAATAATGGACGCACCAGAGCCTCTAGCTGCTGTAAAGGAACTCCAGACACATGTGCCTCCTTGTGCATCTGGCTTATATGGGTAATGGGGAATCAAACCTGGGTTGTTAGATTGTACAGGCAACTGCTGAGCAATCTGTCTAGCCCTCATTGTTGCTTTCTTTGACACAGGGTCTCTTGTAGCCCTGTCTGGCCTTGAGCTTACTATGTAGTTGAGAGTAATTTTGTTAAACTATCAAGCTTCCTATCTCTGCCTTCTAAGTGCTATTATTACAGGCCTATATCAACATGCCTAATGGATTGTGCCTACCTCTTACAGACTTGAATATGTATACGTCACTATAATGCAGAATACCAGGACTAGCAAAAGTATGCCCAAAGTATCCATGAGATTCTGGAGAAAAGAACCATTAACATTCCTGGATGTGAGAAGGAAGGAATGGGAGTGTTCAGAAATCTTTTCAAGGAAATTGGAATTGAGCAGTGTTCAAGCAGTATGTGCATGGGCGGGAGAAAGCATGTGTATTAGTTACTTTTCTCATTGCTGCTACAAAATACCTGACTAAAGCAATGGATGGGGGAAGGAGGGAAGAAAGGAAGGTAGGAAGGAAGGATGGACTGATTTATTTTGTCTCACAGTTTGAGGATACAGCCCATTATGGCAGGGAAGTGTGGTGGCAGGATCATGAAGTAGCTGGTCACATTGCATCCATAGTCAGGAAGCACAGAAAGAAGGGTGCTGCTACTCAGGTCACTTTCTCCTTTGTTTTCAGTCCAAGACCATAGCTCATGGAATGGTGTCACCCACATTTAGGGTGGGTCTTACTACCTCAGTTAACTTGGTCTAGAAACACCCTTAGACATGCCCATAAGGTTGTCTCTTAAGTAATTCTAGATCCTGTCAAGTTGCCAATATTAACCATCATAATATAATTACCTTGAAGGACCAAAGAAGTGGGTTGGGCTGAAGTGCAGCGTCCGTGGTGATGGTAGGCAGCTGGAAGGGAGGTGGTGCCTCTTCCCCCAGGGCTCTCCTAGTCTGCTCACAAGCCATACTTCTTGTGAGTAGGCTGGCACATTGGTGAAAGAGTTTCACTGGGCAGCAGCATGTTTTGCACTTTTGATATAACTGGGGAGGTGCTGGGGAATGTGGAATAGAGATGAGAAAGGAAGTAGCTGGGAGAGTTGCCAGCCCAGGGCTCCATGGTTGATGACTAATTGGCCAGGCACCAGGAATTTCTAGTAGCTCTTGGAAAGGGGCAGATGGGCCCACCTCATGTACACTCTTGAAGCTGGGCTGCCGTTGCCTTGGTTGGCAGCAGAATTGACAGAAGAGCCAAGTTTCCTTTCAAAGAAATTTTTTATGTGTATTTTAAGAAGCAAAAAGTCAGGAGTCAGCATTCTACTATCATTGTTCATAGATGGGCTAAAGATAGAGAAGATTTTTATTTTTATTTATTTTATTTTATTTTATTTTTTTTTTTTGGTTTTTTGAGGTAGGGTCTCACTCTGGTCCAGGCTGACCTGGAATTCACTCTGTAGTCTCAGGGTGGCCTCGAACTCTCCGTGATCCTCCTACCTCTGCCTCCCGAGTGCTGGGATTAAAGGTGTGCGCCACCATGCCCGGCTTATAGGGACTCAAGGGCTACCATCTGCCTAGGGTGCAGCCCCTGTTTTTTTTTGTTGTTTTGTTTTGTTTTTTGTTTTGTTTTTGGTTTTTCGAGGTAGGGTCTCACTCTGGCTCAGACTGACCTGGAATTCACTATGTAGTCTCAGGGTGGCCTCGAACTCTCGGTGATCCTCCTACCTCTGTCTCCCAAGTGCTGGGATTAAAGGCGTGCGCCACCATGCCCGGCTGAGAAGATTTTTAAAAATTGAGAGGGGTGGGGTAGATAGTTCAGTCAATAAAGTGCTTGGCTTGCAAGCATGAGGATCTGAATTCAATCCCTAGTATGCATATAAAATAACTAGATTGGGGTCACACACTTGTAATCCCAGTACTGGGGAGGTGGAGACAGGAGGATCCCCAAGGCTTGCTAGCCAACCAGTCTAGACTAATTGGTGAATTCTAGGTCACTGAGAGATGCTGTCTCAAAGGAGATGGGTAGTGTTCCTGAGAATGACACTCAAGTTTGTTTTCTGGCTTACATATGCACATACACACACACACACACACGTGTGCACTCACACACATACACACAGCACACACAAAATCAAGTTGGGAGGATATTTTTAAAATGCATTTGCATGTATATATACATGTACATAATTATTTACATCTAGAAGTCAGACATAAATTTATCTCTACCAGTGCATTCATCAGGTTTGTCTTCCTAATTAGGTTTTTATTTTGTTGCTGTTCTTTATTCCTCTTTCTTTTTCTATGGCAAAGTCTCATGTAAGCTGAACTCAAAGTAACTCTGCAGGTAAAGCTGGCTTTGAACTCCTAATCTTCTGTCCCAACCTTACAAATGCTAGGATTGCAGGTGTGTGCCACCAACCCAGATGCCTTAATAAGTATTTATTTATTAATTGAGGCAGGAAGACCCAGCCTAATTGGGTGGCATCAGTCCCACCTCAATTAATTTAATCTAGAAAATCGCTAATAGACATGCCAAGATATTTATTTCTATGATGATTCTATTTTTATTTTTTTATTTTTTATTTTTTATTTTTTTGAGGTAGGGTCTCACTCTGGCCCAGGCTGACCTGGAATTAACTATGTAGTCTCAGGGTGGCCTCGAACTCACGGCAATCCTCCTACCTCTGCCTCCCTGGTGCTGGGATTAAAGGCGTGCACCCGGCTTCTATGATGATTCTAAATCTTGTCAAGTTGACAACCAGAGATTAACCATCAACACTCACTGTGTAGCTGGAGATGCCCTTGAACTCTTGATCTTCTTGTCTCCACCTCCAGGTTACTGGGATTGTAAGAGTAGGCTACTATCCCTGACTTTTTCAAAATTTCTAAATAGTTTTAAAATAAGCTTTTCATTGTAGAATCATTTTAGATTTACAGAAAGTTGGTAAAGGTAATAAAAAGTCTCCACATACCCCACACCCATGTTTCACTGTTATTAACAGCTTATATTAATATAGTGACTTTGTTGCAAAACTTGCTTGTCTTAATGACCTTGCAATTTTGTGTTTTGTGGAATGTTCTTAAATAAGCTTTTCATCTGAAATTTTTCTCATACTTAGATTGAGGTGGTAAATTTTGAGGTGGACGTGCACAGAGATGGAGTCTCACATCATATCACATATCCAGGGCACATACTGCTAAAAAAACATCTCATTGTTGATGCTAACCTTGGTCACTTTGACTGATATGATGTTAGCCAGGTTTATTCCCAAGAAAAGGTTTTTTTCCTGCTTTATTTCCCCTGTCTTTCCACACTTGATGATTTTGGAAGATGTTATTCTACAAACCCTTTACTTTAGGAGTGAGGAGTTATGCTCCATTTTCTGGAGGGAGGAGTATCTAAATAAATGATTTAGAATTCTTCTGCACAGAAGATTGGTCTGTTTACTCGAATCTTAATGAGGTTTTGATAAGGTAATTTCTTATCTGCCTTCTGCATTCCCAATGCTAATCCTGTAGTACTTGTATAACATTTGTCATTAACACCTAGTGACATCTCCCACATTCATTTTATGTGTGTCATATATAAACAGATCTATGTCTTATTTACACACAGAGATTATAAATTTCTTGAGCACTGGGTTACCATCTTATTCAAAACCACCTAAAGAGTTGGCTACAGTGCAGGTTGTTAATAAGTACTGAATATATTGTTTTAAAATTCATTGAATTTAAAAGCTTAAATGCTGGGCTGGAAAGATGGCTCATTGGTTAAAAGCACTTGCTTATAAAATCTGATGGCCCAGGGAGGATTCCCAAGTACACACATAAAGCCTGAAACACAAAGTAGTGCATGTGTAGGAGGCCCTGATGTGCCCATAACCCCCTAAGTAAGTAAAGTAAGTAAGTAAATAAGAAAGAAAGAATATTTAAAAATAACTTGGGGGCCTGGAGAGATGGCTTAGTGGTTAAACGCTTGCCTGTGAAGCCTGAGGACCCTGGTTCAAGGCTCAATTCCCCAGGACCCACATAAGCCAGATGCACAATGTGGCACATGCGTCTGGAGTTCATTTGCAGTGGCCGGAGGCCCTGGCGTACCCATTCTCTTTCTCTCTGCCTCTTTATCTCTGTCTGTCACTTTCAAATGAATGAATGAATGAATAAATAAATAAATAAATAAATAAATAACTTGGGTTGGAGAGATAGCTTAGGGGTTAAGGTGCTTGCCTGCAGAAAAACCAAAGAACCCTGATTCAATTCCCCAGTACCCACATAAAGCCAGATGCACAAGGTGCTTCATGAATCTGGAGTTCATTTATAGTGACTAGAGGCCCTGGCGCATGTGTTCTCTCTCTCTCATCCTCTTTCTTTTTCTCAAACAAATAAATAAATAAAATATTAACAATTAAAAAATAAAAACTTAAATGCTAAGCATGGTTAATAACAGAAAAGATTATCTAAGTCTAAGAATATAAAAAATATGACAAGCGGAAAATGCCCGATTTGTGGATTTGTCCTGAACTTGTAATAGTGGCTGGTATAGTACTTAACTCTGTGCCAAGGCCTTCTGTAAGCATTTGGCATATATTATCTAGACACATAGATAGCTGTATAGACTAGTGCTTTTATTACTGCTCTTTTTATTGTGATTGTATTGGTTATGCTGGGGATGGAACCAAGGACCTTGCACATGCTGGCAAATGTTCTGTCACTGACCTATACTCTCAGCCTATTATTCACATTTTACTGCATTTTGTTTTTTGGTGTGTCTGATGTGTATATGTGTGCATGGTGTGTGTACATATGTGTGCAGATGCATGTGCTCTATGAGCATATGTACAGATGCCGGAGGAGAACTTTGGGTGCCCTATTCAATAACTTTTCCACCTGATTTCCTTGATACAGCATCTCTTTTGTTGTTGTTTTTCAAGGTAGGGTCGCACTCTAGCCCAGCCCAGGCTGACCTGGGATTCACTTTGTAGTCTTAGGGTGGCCTGGAACTCATGGCGATCCTCCTACCTCTGCCTCCTGAGTGCTGGGATTAAAGGTGTGTGCCACCACGCCTGGCTGACACAGCACCTCTTACTGAACCAGGAACTCACAATTTTTTAGCAAGACTGGCTTAACCAGTAAGCCTCAGTGATTCTCAGCACTGGGGTTATAGGTATGTGTGGCCATGCCTGGCTTTTTACAAGGATGCTGGAGATCAAACTCAGGTCCTCATGCTTGTGCAGCAAGTGCTGTTACCCACTGAGACATTTTCCCCTGTTCCATTTCATTTTTTTTTTTATTTATTTATTTATTTATTTATTTATTTAAGAGAATGAGGAGAGAGTGAGATAGAGAGAATGGGCATGCCAGGGCCTCCAGCCACTGCAAACGAACTCCAGATGCATGTGCCCCCTTGTGCATCTGGCTTACGTGGGTCCTGGGGAATCAAATCTAGGTCATTTGGCTTTGTAGGCAAGGGCCTTAACTGCTAAGTCATCTCCCCAGCCCCATTTCAATTTTATAGAAAAAGAAACTAAGGCATTCAAATTTTAAGTTATTCAAGATCACATAGCTGAGAGAAGACCCAACTGGAATTTTGATCTGATACTCTGGCTTCAAGGTTTTAACTCTTAATCTTAATCATTGGGCTCTAAAATCTTTAAAGTGGTGATTCATATGGTATCTTATCTGGGGGAGAATCAGGATTGTTGCTTAAACACTTCATTCCAGAAGTATCTGTTAAGATACTTCTGATGACACGACAGCAGTCTTGCTGTGTTTTTTCCTAGGGGAAGCACTTCCATAAGGCTATTGCTTTTTCCCTTCTTCCGTTTTTAAATGAGTTTTTAAAATATATTATAACTAGTTTTATTTCTGTAAAAGTGTTTCTAAAATTGCTATTTCATATAATAGACCATATTCTAAATATCCCTCCCTTTCAAGCCATGTGATCTGTGGAAAGATAGTGGACTTTTTATTTCCCCTCTAGTGTTTATTTTTAAACACAAGTGGTCCTGCCAAATAAATACTCTCTGAGTGCATTCCTTGTCTGAATGGCCACACCTTTGAAACCCAGGAGACAACCTAGATTGCTGGAGAGTTGTAGGGGAGGGACGATGACTTCTAGAGAAGCCACCCAAGCCATGAATTGGCCCTGGCTTCCTGAATCATAAACAAATGCAAGCTTTGTTCTCGCCATTCCTCATTTGGTCCCAAGTATGACTCAGGGTTAGGCTGGGTCCTCAGGCTCCGCGCCTTTGGCTGTTGGAAGGAAGTGGGACGAATTCAGGGTAGTTCTGGGACCTTTTCAAACTGAAGAGAGGAGGCTGACTACATGATGGGCGAAGAGGTATTTTTTTTTTCTTCTAGAGATGAAGCAAATCATTTTAATTTGTATCTTATCTATACTGTTTTGTAGGTGGAACTTGTAGTCATTTAGATGGCTGGGTGGGATAAAATGATGTTTGGGCCAGTTAGCTAGAACTCTACATTAGAGGACAGAGTGGGAAATTTTTAAAGAAAAATCTACCAAATGTAAGGATAATGTTATTAAGTCAGATGTTGCACTGGATTTATTTAACTGCTTTAATCTCTACCCCCACCACTTTGGTCAATTTGGCCATCAATTTTTACAGATGTTTCCAATTTCTCTGTGTCTTGATTTTCATGTGCTCACACTGCAGAAAGTAATTTATATGGGCAGTTTGCACAAGTAGTAACTGTTACACCATGTCACAGTGATATTTAGCAATTACAGATGCTTGTTCAGTAAACAGATCTAGCTTGCATTTCAGGTTAGTTTAGGAGAGAAGAATATGTCTACAAAGAGAAAGCCAGCTGTGGGGCATTTCACCCTTGGGGGGTATGGATATTTGGAGTTTTTCTTATGAATGGAGAAACTGTGAGTAGTGATTTCTGCTTTTTATGGAGGTAAAAATATTTGCTTGATTTGGTAGTGCTGAGCATTTATATTTGTACACTTACAAATAGAGCAAAAACACTAAATTAATCTGCTTTTCTAAAAGTTAGCTAGTAGCAAGTAGTCATGTTTTACTTTGTGAGTTGTTCATATTTGTCTACCTAAAAGCAGAAGTCTATCATTTTTCCAAACACAAAAGAAAATTCCCTAAATAGACTTCAGGATAAGTAAGGCTTACGATTGTCATATGTCTTCCATATCCTCATTCTCTTTTTAAAAAAAAAAGTAAAGGGAGCGTCGAAGTCTATAAAATATGTCCTTTGTGTCTTTTAAAATCTGCTTTAACTTAAAATATTTTCAGAATTAAAAAAAGGGAAACAGCACGGCAAAAAAAGAAACACGTTTCAACACATAATTTGAGTATAAGAGAAATTCTTGAAATGATTTTTAATGGCTTCTGTTGCTTGCTTGGGAGGATAGAGAGGATAGGATAGAGGGGAGCTTCAAGGATTAATTAACTAGAATAAAGTTCATCTACAATGGGTTGAAAGGATTTTTCCCAGGGAAAATGTGTGAAATTTGCCGGACTTGCTGTTGAATGTCACCTTTCTGAGTTTTTAAAAGCATATCTTTTTTTTTTTTAGGTTAGCATGAAAGTAATGGGTTTCATTGTGGCATCTTCCCATGCATGTGTCATGATACTTTGTTCTTATCCATTCCCCTCCCCCACTGCTCTTCCATTTATCCATTTCCCCCATAACTTTCTCATTTCTGATAAGGAGAACTCAGAATTAGGCATTTATATGCACAATTAGGATGGAAGTCTTCACTGGGCAAATGAGTGAAAGCATGACAGGTTATAAGGTATGAAGATGGAAATGTCTCAGCTCCCCAGGCAAGCTCCAGGAAATTGGAATGGGAGGACGCCTGGGGACCCTCGCTGGTTCTGTGACCTATAAGCTACTTACTGCACTGGAGTGCTGCCTAAACACTAGGTTGGTTTCTCAGAAGTAAATAGCTCTGTTACTCCATTCATGACAAGAATTCTTTGCAAGAATTACAATAATAGTCAAAACTCACAAAGTTGAAATATATAAGGAAGTAAATGTAAAATACCCTTAGTCCTGTGATTGAGCAAGAGCTATAGTTATGTGCATCCAACCCGCTTTTCTTTTTCTGCATTTGAATATGCATGAATCCTGTATTTTTATACAGTGATGAGATCATATTGAATATATCCTGTTTTAAGTATCTTTTTTGTTTTTGTTTTTTATTTTTTATGAGAGACACAGAGAGAGAATGAGAATATATTGGCATACCAGGGCCTCCAGCCACTGCACTAGAACATCAGATGCATGCACCATCTTGTGCACGTGTGCGACCTTGCGTGCTTGCATCACCTTGTGTATCTGGCTTACATGGGACCTGGAGAGCCAAACATGGGTTCTTAGGCTTTACAGAAAAGCTCCTTAATTACTATGCCATCTCTCCAGTCTCCTGTTTTAAATATCTTGACATGTTATGCCCCCCTTTTTCTGTTACTTAACAGTGGGGAGATAGACTTACTGTTTATTGAACAAATGATAACTGTTTGGATTGTTTTCATATTCTTGGTATTTTTTCCTATTCTGAATATTAAAAGCAGCATTCTTAGGCTAAGCATGGTGGCCCATGCCTGTAATCCCAGCAGCCAGAAAACTGGGGCAGGAGGACTGCCATGTTTTTGAGGCTGGCCTAAGATGATGTAATTCCAGGTTAGCCTGCATTACAATGTGAGACACTGTTTCAAAAAAAAAAAAAAAACAGCATTCATGTCTATGCATTATTGTACCTGCCATGATTAATTCCTTTAGATCAATTTTGTGTTTGTGTGTGTGTGTGTGTGTGTGTTTGAGACAGGTTCTCATAACAACTGCTTGGCCTCTCTAACTTGCTGTGTACTTCAGGATTACTTTGGACTCCTGATACTTTTGCCTATATCTCTTGAGCGCAGGGAATCTTAGGCATGCCACAGCTGGCTGGTAAGCTGAATTTTTAGAAGAGGAATTGTGGGGTTGGGGCTGTAGCTCAGTTGATAGGGTGCTTGCCAGCATGCACAGAGCCCTGAGTCTGATCCCTAGCATTGCATAAACTGGGTGTGATGGCACACATCTGTAAATCTCACTGCTTAGGAAGTGGAGGCAGGAAGATCAAAAATTAAAGGCTGGGCTGGAGAGATGGCTCAGTGTTTAAGGCACTTGCATGCAAAGCCTACAGACTGGGTTCAATTCCCCAGTATTCATGTAAAGGCACATGCACAAAGTGGTGCGTGCATCTGGAGTTCATTTGTTTGAAGCAGCTGGAGGTCCTGGCACACACGTTCTCTATCTCTTTTTTAGCTATCTCTGCTTATAAATAAATAAATAAATAAATAAATAAATAAATAAATAAATAAATAAATATTTTTAATATTTTATTTTTCTTTATTTATTTGAGAAAGAGAGATATTGAGGGAGGGAGAGAGGATGGGTGCGCCAGGGCCTCCAGCCACTGCAAACAAACTCTAGATGTATGTGCCCCGTTGTGCATCTGGTTTACGTGGGTTCTGGGGAATCGAACCTGGGTCCTTTGGCTTTGCAGGCAAGTGCCTTAAACACTAAGCCATTTCTCCTGCCCAATAAAACTATTTTTTTAAGTTAAATATCATCCTTGGCTACATAGTGAGTTTATTTTTATTTTTATTTTTATTTTGCTTTTTCACGGTAGGTTCTCACTCCAGCTCAGGCTGATCTGGAACCCACTATGTAGTCTCAGAGTGGTCTTGAACACACGGTGATCCTCTTACCTCTGCCTTCCAAGTACTGGGATTAAAGGCCTATGCCACCATGCCTGGTTCTACATAGTGAATTTAAGGCCAGCCTGTTCTACATGAAACCTTGTCTAAAAATGCATATTAGATTATTCAAAGTCCAGGTATGATGGCATAGGTTTGTAATCCCAAGACTTGGGTTGCTGAGGCAGGAAGAGCTTGAATTGAAGGCTAGATTGGGCTAGATGGTGAGCTCCAGGTAAGTGAGAATCTTTATCATAAAATCAAAAAAGAATTTCCAGGTTAAGAGGTGATTCGACTTTGGTTTATTTATTTTTTAATTTAATTTAATTTATTTATTTGAGAGAGAGAAAGAAGCAGAGAGAAAGAGAAACAGATAGAGAGAGAATGGGCATGCCAGGGCTTCCAACCACTGCAAATGAACTCCAGACGCATGCGTCCCATTGTGCATCTGGCTTACGTGGGGCCTAGGGAATGAAACCTAGGTCCTTTGGCTTTGCAAGCAAGTGCCTTAACCTCTAAGCCATTTCTCCAGCCCTGTTTGTTTATTTTTTGAAACAGAGCCCTCTCTAGCCCAGGCTGACCTAGAGCTAACTCTGTAGCTCAGGCTGGCCTTGAACTCATGACAATCCCTTGCCTTAGCCTCCTGAGTGCTTAAACACATGCATTACTGTGGTTAGCTATTATTTTATTTTGTTTTATTTTATTTTATTCTATTTTATTTTGTTTTATTTTATTTTGGTTTTTCGAAGTATGGTTTTTTTCTAGCCCAGGCTGACCTGGAATTCACTATGTACTCTCAGGCTGGCCTCGAACTCACAGTGATCCTCCTACCTGGGCCTCCCAAGTGCTGGAATTAAAGATGTATGCCACCACACCCGGCTCTATTATTTCAATTATTCGGATGTTTTTCTTTGGGTTTGTTTTGTTTTGTTTTGTATTTTTGTTTTTCAAGGTAGGGTCTCACTCTAGCCCAGCTGACTTGGAATTCACTATGTAGTCTCAGGGTGGCCTTGAACTCACTGCAATCCTCCTACCTCTGCCTCCCAAGTGCTGGGATTAAAG
Organism: Orientallactaga sibirica; assembly: GCA_036365145.1. Taxonomy (NCBI): domain Eukaryota; kingdom Metazoa; phylum Chordata; class Mammalia; order Rodentia; family Dipodidae; genus Orientallactaga; species Orientallactaga sibirica. The sequence goes on from JAEOAD010000982.1 coordinate 6,984,777, forward strand.
GAATGAACCACCACACCCAGTGGAAGTTTTGTTTTTAATGAAAATAGCCCAAGTGTATGTTTTCTTTTAATGCCAGTAGAATAAAAGTATGACTTTTGTAATCGTTTGCACTTACCCCAACTTCCTAGTAGAAATCCCCCTAAAGCTTCTATAGCTGAGCATGATAGTGCTCACTTGTAGTCCCAGCACTCCAGAGGCTAAGCAAGAACTGCCACAAGCTCCAGGCCAACTTAGGAACTGGTGGAGACTGAGACCAACTGACCCTGTCTCTAAAAGCAAACCAACAAACAAAAAGCTTTCTCTATACAGCGTGTGAAACTAAGGACATTGACATAAATCTGTCATTACTATTCATCTCCAGAAATTTTTCGTCCTGCAAATTCTGTACCCTTGAGACATTAACCCCTACACCCATCTTCCCTTAAGCCCCTCAAAGTCCATTCTGTTTCCATCTCTATGAACTGACTAGATACTATGTGTATGTGTGTGTGTTATATATGTGTGTGCATATATATGTTATATATGTATGTATATATAATTTTATACAGATTTGTCCCTTTGTGCTTGGCTTATTTCATGTAACACAGCATACTCATTATTCATTTGTAGCTTGTAGAATTTCATTCCTTCTAAGGCTGAATAACAGTCCATTGTATGTATATACCACATTTTATTAGTACATGTTTTTCTCTTAATATCTGAGTTTTTTCCACCTTTTGCCTATTATGAATAGCAGTGTAATGAATGTTGTTCTTCCCTTACCTTTCCTTGCTTTGGATTCTTCTGGGCATATCCCTAGAAGTGCAGTTGTTGGATCATAGCCTTACTGCTTTGTGGGACCTTTATGCTGTTTTCCAGTGGCTGCACCACATTTTAAATCCACAGGGGTTCTGAGTTTTTACATCCTCACAGACCCATGCTATTTTTCTGCTTTTTTTTTCATTTTGTTTTGCTAGCAATCATCCTAATGGATGTGAAGTAGTATTTGATTGCAGTTAGAATTGCTGTTGAACATGTGTCCATGTTGTATATAACTAAAGGGGAACGCTAACATTCTTGTAATCTTAGAACTGAGGAGTGGGAGAATCAAGGGAAAGGTCTTCTATCTAGCTAAATGTTTGCACAACTACAAGGAACTGCAAATTATTTAAAGAAAGAACTAGGTCCTACTTTGCTGCATCTGAAGAAAAACAATTAGTGTCCAGGTAGTTGGTTGAATTCTTGGTTTTTACGTACCCTCAACCCCTTACTTAAATGGTTTGTGGAGCATGGATTCAAAATAGTTCTTTTGAGAATTTCTCCTGTGTGCTATTTATTGTCAATTTTAAGTGGTTCCTTCTTGATTCTTCTCACACAGTGGGGAAGTCATGCTCTATGAGTGATTTTCAGTTGTTGCATTGCACTATAGAATTGCTTGGGGTTAAGAAATGAAAGTCCTTTTTGTAGATTATTTGCTGAATTGGTTATATGTTTCAGTTGATATTCTTTGATAGGGAATACAGAACTATTTGTAAATATCATGGCCTTTTTTGCTCTCTACAGATAATAGTGATTATTTCATAATATCTATATGCTTCAGTTTACAGATGCTTTTGGTTCTTGAAATTCAAGTATGTAAACAGTTCTGAGTGGCTATTAAAATGGGCATGATTTTATACTTAATATGATTTTCTGATATTCTCACTAGCTTTAAAAATGATATACAGACCAGTTAAGATTCTGAGGGATGGAATAAATTTAATGCTATATGAAAACTAGGAACTTTAACAAGATATTTAGCTTACTCAGTCTGCATGGCAGCATGTCTTTCCTCACATTTAACAAGTTTAGAACCCACACCTCTGTCAATCAGCAACTTGTCTTGTACTTCTCTGTGGCATTGGAGCTCATTTAATTGCCTCAAGATTTACTCTCAGCTCAGGCCCTCAGTATTGGAGGCCAGATCCCCAAATAAATGTGTTCCCATAGACACTATAGAAACAAAAGGAAGCATAAGCATAATCAGCTCTACTTATACTTCTAATAGATATTTATCTTTCTGAACTTGGAATTGTCATTTTAAGATGAACAATATATCAATTTAGAGTGTAGATGGTGCCGCCAGTGCCGGTCTCTCCACTCAGCAAGCTCAGCCAGTACTCCGCCTTGGCCTTGGCATGGCCTATGGTGCCAAGTGCTACAGTTACCTAAAATACTGGCCAGAAGAGGAGAGGAGGGTAGCAGCCGAGGAGAAGAAGAGGCAGGATGAACTGAAATGGATCGAGAGAGAATTGGCAGAAGCTCAAGATGACAGCATATTAAAGTGAGGTGCCAGCAGACTTACCTTTCTTTGGCCCCTGTGGATGAATAAAACTTTGGTTTGTGGGGGAAAAAAAAGAGTGCACTAGAATTATCTTAAGACACACTTCATCAGAAGGCTGCCCTAAAGCCATTTCATGGATGGCTATGATTCTGAAGTGTTTCCTCACTTAAAATTATTCTTAAACGGGGGCTGTAGAAGATGGCTTAGCAGTTAAGGCATGTGCCTGCAAAGCCAAAGGATCCTGGTTTGATTCTCCAGGACCCACGTAAGCCAGATGCACAAGGGGGCACGTGCATCTGGAGTTCGTTTGCAGTGTCTTGAGGCCCTTGTGCACCCATTCTTTCTCTCACACACACTTTCTCTACCTCTTTCTCTCTCTCTCAAATAAATAAATAAAATATCTTTGAAAAATTATTCTTAAACATTTAGGCATCAAGTAGGCAGCATTTGGGAAAAGAAAGGCAGGAAGTTGAGGTCTTTGTCTCTTAGAAATTGTATTTCTGTGTTGCTCACTCAGGATGAAGTTAGCAATGGTAAAGATGGATTTACTGCTTCATCTTTTTCTTCTCTCATTGGCTAAGCATTTTCATCTGCCATTGATTTTAATATGTTTTGCACTGTTTGTTTTGGTAGTATCTGTTTAGTCTGGTATTTTGACTTAGTGTTCGTATTTTCTCTTTCCATCAGAAAACAGCTTCTCTGGATATCTTTTCTAGAGTAGTGAAAATTGATAACTGATATAATGATGTCAAGAATATCAAGATTTTAGATCCCAGAGTTGTTCACATATGTTCTCTTGGCACAGTGATTAGTACTGTCCAGTTACTGCACTAGGGGAGCTAGATGCCATATAGATCCTCCATGTCTAATTGTACACTTAATTTCTTTTGATCCTAACCCTAGTACACCCCTCTACAGTTAGGCACTGTTAGAAGTAGATTAAGAAGACATACTTATAATTTAAAATCCTGGCTTTTCAAATGATAAGAAAGTAGATACTGTTTTTTTTTAATTCAAGAGAGATAAAAATTTTCAGAAATGAGTAATTTGCCAGGTGTGGTGGTGCACACCTTTAATCCGAGCACTTGGGAGGCAGAGGTAGAAGGATCGCTATGAGTTCAAGGTCACCCTGAGACTACATAGTGAATTCCAGGTCAGCCTGGGTTAGAGCAAGACCCTACTTCAAAACTCCTCCCCCCCACAAAAAAAGAAAAAAAAGAAATGAGTAACTATGTCCGCTCATGGAAATAATTTACCTAACCAGTACATATCACAGTATTAATCTGCTGTATAAAGCTAAATGATATATAATTAATTATGAATGTATTGTAACCTCACTGTACTTTGCAGTCAAAGATTACAGAGTGTCTGTTGCTTTAGTATATTTTTTTGTATGCAGTGCCCAAGAGTTCAAAAAACTGCAGGTTTTTATGACCTTCAGTCTTAGGTTCATTAGGCCAGAACCTGAAAAACAGTGTGGATAAGAGATGAAGAGCAAGCTGAAGAATATTATTGAGAGACTGGGTGAGAGCTAAATTAAGGAATGATCACCAAGTTTCCAAGTACTAAAAATGACTGCATGTGGCTATGTAGCAGTATTTTTGTGTGTAGCCCAACCTTGTCTGGTCTAATCCTATATGAAATAAAGATTTTAATGATGGTTGATCATCTTGCCACGAAAATAAATGGCTAGAAAGAGGTAGGGTTATGCTAGAAGGTAGCAAATGAAAATCATCAAGAAACTACGTATTAGAAGTTATGGAAAAATCTTGGTCATTGCAGCAAAGAGATGTGAATAAAGTCTAAGGATATTAAAGATCATACAGGATTTGGTGGGTGACTATTTGATTCCACTGATGACTGAAAAAGGCATCTTCATTTAACTTGAGGCATAGTGATTAGGTTAGTAATAAGCCCATAGTGAGGGCTTATTTATAAACTCATTTCATTGTCCTGGGCAGTGAAAATGTGGATTTTTTTTTCTTGAAAATCCCTGTAAATTTGGGGACATGACCAATCTGAAACCTATATGCCAGAAGTATATTAACAATAATAATTCAGGAGTAACAAATGGATTATTTACTCCAAAGGTACCATTCCTGAATTTGCCCTCTTTTGTTACCATCTGCTGTGCATCTGGGTTGATTTCCCTGTGCAGTCTATAGCAACCCTTTGTGATATACTTAAGTAAATAACCAACTGATTGTAAGAATAGCAGTCAAAAAAGGGAACCTCAATATCTGTGAGGCCTGTTTCTTAGTACACTTATTTTTACTACCAGTTGAGATACTATTTCTCATACTTACTTTGATTTATGTCTAAAAAGTTGTGGAAAAAAACAGAAGGTGGTAGTTAAGCTATGAACATGCAAATGGTTCTCATCCCTTACATCCATTCTTTTTTTTTGTTTTGTTTTGTTTTGGTTTTTCGAGGTAGGGTCTCACTCTGGTTCAGGCTGACCTGGAATTCACTATGTAGTCTCAGGGTGGCCTCGAACTCTCGGCGATCCTCCTACCTCTGCCTCCCGAGTGCTAGGATTAAAGGCGTGCGCCACCATGCCCAGCTTCATCCATTCTTTTTTAAAAAATTAATTTTATTTATTTGAGAGGGAGGGAGGGGATGGGAAAAAAGAGAGGAGGGGGGAGAATAGGTGCACTAGAACCTCCAGCTGCTGCAAACAAATTCTCAGATCCATGTGCCACCTTGTGCAACTGGCTTACGTGGGACCTAGGTAATCCAATCTGGGTCCTTTGGCTTTGCAGGCAAGTGCCTTAACCACTAAGCCATCTCTCCAGCTCTCCATTCTTTAAAGACCGGAAATTAGGGAATCTGTAACCATTGTCTTTGATCATACATGAAAAACCATTCCAAAAAAGTTATTAACTCTTTCTTCAGTCCCATTCAGGTCTTCGAATAAGAAATTCAGATTTAATCACAAGATCAGGAAATATGTTTTTGGCTGTGAAAACATTTGATAAAATGTCCCAATACTTTATTTGGAATAGCATTAATTGGAAATGGCTCTGCATCATGTACTTAGTCACTGAAGATATGAACTGATGAACAACTAACTATAAGTGAAGGGGATGATAAATGACAGAGTGTGTTCTATACGGGTGGTGTCTTGCAAATTACCATCATGATTCACTTTGCATCTGATGTTCTTAACATCTTTACTAATGACTTGGAAATATAATGACACTCAAATGAGAGCTGCATGTGATTTCTAGTTAGGAGGCATTGCAAATCAAATCAGACCTTATGGGCAGACATCAATAATGTGGAAAGGTAGACCATAATTTATAGCTACATTAATGCTGTTTATTGTACTTCTTAAAATTTCATTTTTTTCTGATTATAAAAATACATTCTGAAACACTAGAGAATAAAAACATAAAAAGAAAGCAAAAGCACCAATAATTTAATCTCCCTGAGGCAACCACTGTTAACATTTTAAAATATTAACTTTCAGTCTTTTGCCATACATTTTTAACTGGTTGAGATCATACCACACTCATAATTTTTTTCCACACACATACTTTTGTATCTGTCTCATTTAGCATTATATAAAAATTTCCCACATTGTTGCAGACTTTTTGTAAACATCTCTTTAAAAGGCTGGAAGACTCAGGATTTTTTTCCTTTTTGTGGAAGTGCAGGGGATTGAACCCTGAGGGTCTTATACATGCTAAGCAGGAGCTGTGTCACCAAGCCCTGCCTCCATTCCCAAGGCTCTGTCTTAAGTCTCCAGACATATTGAGGATCTTTGAGAACTAGGATTTGGTGTTTGCTTTGACTCTTATCAACGTTATACTTAAATTCCCCATATTATAACTGAGAGCACAACATTTTCTTGACAACATAAAAAAAACAACAACAAAATAGAGCCTTGGAGATAGCTCAGTCAGTAAAGCACTTATCTCCCATGCGTAGGGACCCAAATTCAATCCCCAGAATAAATGCTGGGCATGGTGGTACGCCACTCTTATATCCCAGTGCTAGGGAGATGGAGACAGGACGATTCCTGAATTCACTTGCCAGCCATTCTAGCCTACTTGGCAAATTCCAAGCCAATGAGAGAACCTGTGTTTAAAAAAAAAAATGAAGAGATGGGTAATGTACCTGAGAATGATACCTAAGGTTGTCCTCTGGCCTCCACACATGGTTCTCATTCTCTCTTTCTCTCTCTCTCTCTACTTTTTTTTTCTTTTACTCTCTTTCTCTCTCACACACATGCATGCATACAGATACGAAAAAAATGTAGGGCAGCCACTTAGTCTTGCAGGCTGCACAATAGTCAGCATTCCTCAGAAGGCTTGTTGAATTTAACATACTCTACATAGGATCTGAACAGGATTCCAGTTCTCTCTTTCCTGCATCTCTTCAAAGAAGCCTTTAAGAGCAGCCTTTTTACAGGAGGCTTGTCGACTTCCAGGTAGAAGATTGTGAATTCACCTTTTCACATTAAGTGTCTGTCAGTATTTTTCACTAGTGACTTTAGAAATCTACTATACCACATGAGCTATGATCTCATTTGACCCCTGTTCTGTCACTGCCTTGGGAGGAGTATCTTTTCAGCCTAGTGATTTAGGATTTCTTCATCCATTACTGAATGGATGCCAAGCTTTGTAAAAAGATGCTTGGAGTAATTTTCTATGGTGGTGTGTTTGCTCCTGAGTATCAAAATTCTCAATAAAAGGCTTTCTGTTCTCTGACAAGGAGCCGTTCTCTCCAGACACACGCCTTGTTATTTTTCCATCATTAACAGTAGATAACAGTTTGGATACAGTCAGAAGCGATTGGCATGGGCCTGTACTTGAAGGGCTGCTGGGATGGTCTTTTCCCCAGTCATTGTAGGCACCACCTTTATTGACCTAAAATCTCTTTGAATTGTCAGCTGTGTCCCCCCTCCCCAGTTAGCCTGTCTGAATTCTGACTGCTTTTCCTCCCAGGCAGCAGCTGTATTGGTGCGAAATGTGGCTATTCATTCCTTCCAGTGTTTAGATTTCCTGCAGGCACATTTCTGCTGTATGACTACCTTATAAAAGTTGTTTCATGTTCTCCAGTCCTCAGGCAAAGGGATGGGAGGATAACCCACTGTTAAAAAATAAGAACCCTCTTGTATTTGAACATTCTTTGTAATAGAATTCATACAGAGATGATATGATGATTGCTTTTTATTTAGCAAAATTCAATGATAATTAGCAGTTTATATGTCTTTTTTAGTTCATCCTGATGTTTGTATTATTTCCTCCATTTCAGAAGAGGGATCTGAGGTATGGAGTGGTTAAGTACCTTGCCTAAGATAACATAGCTTGAAGAAACCATTTCTACTCAGTAGAAGCTTACTCTACCACCAGATGCTGGAAGGAAGGATGAGTTTGTTCTGTTTTTTGTATATCCCTAGAGTCTTGAAAATGCATCACACACACGTTTCACATGTGTATCTGAACTCTAGTTACGTGTAGGAAAGCTCCTGTTAGCAATAAGTGTATGACCTGAACTCATTCTTCATAATAAAACCAAGATATAAAAATAATATCAAGCTTTCTAAACTAACTTTTAATGTAATTTTCTCTGGTTTTCTGTAAATTATGGGAGCCAGATAATGATTAAAAGAGAGTGTTATTTTATTTATTTGAGAGAGAGAGAAAGATGCAGAGAGAGAGAGAAAGAGAGAGCGAAATAGAATGGGTACACCAGGGCCTCTAGCCACTGCAAATGAACTCCAGATACATGCACTACCTTGTGCATCTGGCTTATGTGGGTACTGGGGAATCAAACCTGGGTCCTTAGGCTTCGCAGGCAATGCCTTAACTGCTAAGCCATCTCCCCGGGCCAGGAGTGTTATATTTTAGGCATCTGTGGAGCTGGTGGTGAAAGTAAAGAATGGGACCTACAATACTAAAGGCAGGGTTATTTAGCATTATCAAGGCTTGGAGAAAGGCCTTAGAGAATCAAAGGGTTATCTTTTGCAGTGAAAATAGGAGTCTTCCTCCTTTCCTTTCCTTCCCTTCCCTTCCCTTCCCTTCCCTTCCCTTCCCTTCCCTTCCCTTCCCTTCCCTTCCCTTCCCTTCCCTTCCCTTCCCTTCCCTTCCCTTCCCTTCCCTTTCCTTTCCTTTCCTTTCCTTTCCTTTCCTTTTTTGTGGTTTACCGAGGTAGGATTTCACTCTAGCCCAGGCTGACCTGGAATTCACTATGTAGTCTCAGGGTGGCCTTGAACTCACAGCAATCCTCCTACCTCTGCCTCCTGAGTGCTTGGATTAAAGACATGTACCACCACACCTGGTGAAAATAGGAGATTTTCAAATAAGATTGAGGTGAATGGACATAGCAGGCAGCCATGAAGCTGCAAAGCTTCTGCAAAAAGATGAATTTGTTCTCTAACAATGTAAGATGCATAGCCCTGATTATTAAATATCAGGATAGCAGAGTCTCATGAGTAGTTTTCTTTTGCTATCTTAGTCAACACTTACAGATAGAGCAGTATTTACCAGGAAGGAGGAGTATGTTCTAGCATGATGTAAGAACTGTCCAAACCATTGTTAGTTGCACAGTTCAGTTATACTAAGTACAGTACCTCATATAAATGGAATTATAGCTAGGGATGCTCAGTATTAGAATGCTTTTCTAGCATGAGGTCTTGGATTCAATTCCTAGCACTACAAAAGAAATGAAATTATATGGTCTAGTCATCCCTCAACTGGTTCTAGGACCCTGCCCCTATGGGTCCCAAAATCTGTAATATTCATTTCTTATATAAAATGATGTAATATTTGTATATAACTAACACCTATTCTGCCCATATATTAAGTCATCTATATATCACTTAGGATACATAATATACTACAAAAATAGTTATTATACTATATTGTTTATTGAATAATAATAAGAAAATCTATATATGTAATATGGATACAAAATTCAAACTAAGCCAGGCAGGGTGGTGCATGCCTTTAATCTCAGCACTTAGGAGGCAGAAGGAGGAGGATCACTGTGAGTTCAAGGCCAGCCTAGGACTGCAAATTGAGTTCCAGGTCAGCCTGGGCTAGAGCGAGACTCTCCCTCAAAAAAAAAAATTCATGCTAAATGTGGGTGGCTTTCCCAAATTTTTAGATGTTTTTGGTTTTTCAAGGTATGCCATCAGCCACCATACCAAGCCCAAATGTTTTAAATCTGAGATTGATAGACAATCTATGGATATAGAACCCACACATACAGAAAGGGCCAACTGCGTGTGTTTGTTTTCATGACTTGCTTCATTCACTTCACATAATGTCTCCCAGGATCATCTGTCTGTAGCATGTATCTGGATTCCCTTTCCTTTTAAGGCTGAATAATATTTCCTTTTGTACTCTAAGCCTTTTGGGTAGGGCTTTTACTTAAAAACAAAGCAACAACACTTTTCTCATTGAAACTATTTCATTTCCCTTTCCTACTCTAAACAGCAGAAAACTTTTTCTGGAAATTTATTCTGAATAAGGAATTTCTTTATCCAGAATAAATTTCCAGTTTTTATCTTCACTCAAAACATTTCGGGAGACATACGTGACTAAACAGTTTGCTTTAAATTTGTCAGATTAAAAAGATGCTTTTTTGTATGTGTCAAGAGCTTTTTTGTATGTGTCAAGAGCTTCTCGTGTGTCTGTGTTTCAAGAAAAATGTTTTCATTTTTAAGTAGTAGATTGGTGTTTTAACAGGAAGCTAAATGTTCAAAACTATTACAGGCCCATTATTTTTCTAGTACTTGTTTCCACACTACCATCAGAGCATTGAGAAAGAAACACATTCTCCATGATTCTTCCCACTAGGATAAATTCTCCATTACATTTCTCTCAGACACCAAATCTTTCTCTTTGACTTACTCATCAGACTGTGAACTTAATGTTTTTTTTTTTTTCATGCACATGGTTGCCATTGAATAACTATGTGGCATGCACATATGTAGACTCAGACATATCACAAAACTGGAAATGTTTCCATCATATTCAAACAAGTTTACAGTCTCTGATTCATGCCTGCAGTGGCTATGCATGGTGGCTCGGCAGGCAGTCTAAATATTCCTCAAATCTCTTTCCTATACTCACAGTTTCGCTGCTTTAATTGGATGATTGTGTCAACCTCTCCAGTGTCTCCTTAGCTTTCTAGGTTCTTTTTGTTTCTTCTTTCCTCATGAGTCTTAAAGTCACAAACTGAATCATACCACGCCCTTCTCTTCATGATGTCAGATGCCTCAAGGATAAAGCACAAACTACTGAAACACTGGCCTTAACTTACCTCTGGGCACAGGGTGCCCTCCTCTCACCTCCATGTGCCACTCACTGTGAACCTCTGCTACTCCCATCACACTGTGGACGCAGTGATTCTCCTGCTCCAGCCTGCTGAGTGCTAGGATTCCAGTTGCACCTGCCATCCATTCTTGCCTTGCTTCTCTTCAGCTAGGACACCCTTTCCACCATGACGTGTTTAGCAAATTGACAGTGCTTGAAAACTTGTTTGAAAGATTTCAGAGTTTGGCCTAAGCCTCATTGCTGCCTTCTGAGGCTGATTCCCCATGTAGATTGGTTAATAGCTCCTTTTTCCCCTCTTCTGTACCTACCACCTTTATTGTACTATTTATCCCTTTGCACTGTGATGCTTTGCTAATGAGTTTGTCCCTGCTGCTAATTTTGAACTCATTAAAGATCAAGTAATTTGCTCCTTTCATGTTGATATATGCAGGTTCCAGCAGAGAATAGTGGAAGGATGAAGCCACTCAGTCCTTCATTTTTGAGTTATAAAGGAAAACTGAACCAAAAAGGTGGCTTTGCTCTCAACTGTATCTTACATATAAAATTGTCATGAGCAAGCATGGGATGCATGATAGTAGAAAATGGTACTGAAAACTGCTGTGTTTACCTGGCTGGACTTGAATTAAATCTTATAAGGGAGATGGACTCTACTTTATTGAGGGAAGAGTAGCCTGGACTCTATTGTGAACAAATAAAGAAATGCAAAGAACTAGAAATGATCTTTGTATGTTAATTGAGTTCAGACAGCAACTTTATGAGAAAATTGTATTTGGTCCATCTATATACAGTGTGTTTCAAATTAAAACACTGGACAAACCAGCCCATAATATTCATACCTTCCATACCATCCTTTTCTCTCTATTGTCCATTCATTGTCTTCTTAAATTCTCCAAATACATCTAAATGGAAGACATTGCTAATCAAAAGATAAGAAACCAGCCTTTTATCTGTTATAACAGCAAAAATAATCATTTAAGGTATATTGGCAAAAGTATATTGTCAGAGTGGTATATGAAATGGAAATTAACTTTGGCTTGTTCCTCTTACGTAAAGAGGACAGTTCTAGCATGCAGGCTCCTCTTGGGAACAGTGGGGGTAGAATACAAACATTATTTCACATAATGTAAGGTTTTTGGAGAGCTGCCTTCTATGATTTTAATATTGTCAGAATGTATGTTGTCCAACTTCGTGAGCACTTAATCAGGTTTTGATTTCATCTTCAATACCAAATTTTCCTAGCATGAGTGGAAGCCCCTACTAAATCTTAAGAAAATGATTTTGCTTTGGCAGAAACCATCTTACCTTTCCCGAGTGTATGCTGTATAGTTCTTTTGAGTTTTTAAGACATGTTCTCTAGAGGTGTTCCAAAAGTAAACAAATGATCATATTATCAAATCCTAACAAAAATTAAAGTCCAAGCTTACATTCTACCCTCAGGTATAGCCATGTCTGTCTATCTGTATGTCTGATTTTTTTATCTCTTTCACACAAACATATAAAAAAGATTTCACATATATGTTTACAGTAGAAAAAGATGGACACTGAAGTTTTTGATGGATAAATTAAAAGAGTTGGGGTGGGACTGGAGAGATGGCTTAGCAGTTAAGGTGTTTGCCTTCAAAGTCAAAGGATCCTGGTTCGATTCTCCAGGACCCACATAAGCCAGATGCACAAGGGGGCAGATGCACCTGGAGTTCATTTGCAGTGGCTGGAGGCCCTGGCACACCCATTCTCACTCTCTCTCTCTCTCTCTCTCTCTCTCTCTGCCTCTTTCTCTCTCAAACAAATAAATAAAATATATTTTTTAAAAACTACACTAGTAAAAAAAAAAAAGACCATGGAAGACTTAATAGAAGAATCTAAGTTAAGGTCATCTGTGTTTAGAGAAAATTTACTCTTAGTATTGAGAGCCTAAGAGGATGGCAGGAGTTTTCAGGGCATATGGCAAATTGTAATAATTAGAAGTAAACCCTCAAGTCGCCTATTTTGGAGATTTACATAAGCAGTCATTATGTTGGTGGCATATATTCTGATTGCTTTGATGTGGGTATATTAAAGAATAACAGTAGGGGGTGCTTAAAAGTTGTGTCTTAGGGGAAATCAAATGAAGCAGGTTGAATCTGGGCAGGATTCCTGTCTGAAAAAAAGTACTGAAATAATCCCTGAAAGAGTGCATGCACTAGAGTGGAGTGAGAGGACGAGGACTGTGAGAGCAGAGCTCTGCTGATAGGAGAGTTCCCACTCATGATCTTCAAAGATGAAGAGGCTAGGAAGAAAATTTCGAAAGGAAAGGGGTGATGTTCACCTATGTGTTCCATAGACTACTCATTTTTGTGGTGTCTTAATGGATGTCGAATGAAGTTGAAGGTTAAAGTTAACTAATGACCCCCTTGGAAGTTGAGATTACTATAGTGGTATGGGAAGTGTTTGAAAAGCAAACCCTGTCCCTGGAACAGATTACAAGACGGTTTTTTTTTTTTTTTTTTCTTTAACTGGGCAATTCCTTTTATTTTAAGACCTTTGAGTTGTATTTTACTCTGGCATAGCGTCCTTCTGTTGATATTATACAGTTTAAGTAGGGCCCACAAAACGCAGGCAAACTAACAGTTGCTCATGTAACTGAAGCCTTCCAGTGGGAATGCACAAGGCGCTTCATTGTAAGGACATGTCTTTGTGTTTGTTCCTTTCTGGCTCTGACATGCTCTACTCCTACTGCTCCCTGCTGAGAGCCAAGATGACTTTTCACAATGCCATCAGTCATAGGTGTTCATGAAGGGCACATGTGAAAAATGAATATGAAACATTTCCAAGGAATCGTCATAGTAGTTTGGCTATCTTTCTAAGTTGTGATGAAAAACAAAAACTGAAATGTACATAAGGTCTCATGTAGATATTGTTTAGACCTTTCTTCCATCACTGTGTCCTATACCTTCTATCTCTCTTTTTAATTTTCATTGGAAAGAGAGAATGAGAATGTGATATTTTCTCAATTTATTTTTAAATACTTTATTTGGAAGCATACAGTGATAGAGAGGAGAGATACAGACAGAATAGACATGCCAGGGCCTCCTGCTGCTGCAGACAAACTCCAGACATATGTGCTACTTAATGCATCTGGCTTTACATGGATACTGGGTAATCAAATCCAGGCAGTCAGGCTTTACAAGCAATTGCTTTTAACCACTGAAGCATGTCTCCAGGGCCCTTATATCTCTTTATATCCTAGAGTTGAGCAGGATGGAGGATAGCCATGCTGCACTCTTGGGCACCCTTCAACACACCACTGTGGAGAACTAGCCTAGCAAAATTGTTGCAGTGTTTGCAGCTATGGTGGACATCTTGTCTATTTTCCTGCCTCACGTTGAACCGGCACCCAATGAGTCTGTAGTAGACAGAAAGAAAGAAGTACTGTCAGATGCTAGTGTTGTAAAAAGATGCTAGTGTTGTAAAAAGATTATCACCAGTCACCTTAAGTCTTAGAGTTGACCAGCTTTTTGGAAGGTCATCTCCTGTGTTTGGCTCTAGGTAAGTGCATGAGCAGTGTGTACATGTAGCTTCTCAGACCATCATCTATGTCTAGAGTAGCTGCCAGAAAGCCTGGTCCATGCAGAGGAGGCCTAGACAGCTGCTAGGATCCAGGGAGCGTCCTCCATTCCCCCTTCACCTGAGTGAACCTTTGGATTTCAAGAGCTGTGTGTGGTGTCTTTTAAATTTTTTTTTTCTTTTAGAAAGGAGACTTTGAGGAATGAGATGTAAACATTCTCCTTCATATTGTCCTGTAATTAGAAATTCCTTTTCACACCCACAGGATTTTGCATTGGAATTACAACAAACTCAGAGGGGTGATTTTATAATGTTGACTTGAGCAGGATGCTGGACTCACATTCCACAGTCACAAAAAGAAACAGTTATATTCATCATTTGGGAACTGGATTCCCCCCAAACTCCAACCCAATGATTGTCTTTCCTGAAAGCATTAGTTTCCTCATTTTGGCATGGAAAAGAGAAAAAAAATTACTTGCTTCTCTAATTGAAACCATATGGTAACTTATCTGTTATGATGCTGTATTAGTGGATCTTGTGGAATGGAGTTTTAAGCAAAATATGTCTATATAACAACGTATGTATGTATGTATGTATGTATGTATGTATGTATGTATGTATGTATCTATGTCCATCCCACTGTAGACAAGAACCTTCATCCAAAACCAAAATTTATTTTGTGCTTTTGGCAAGAACTAAATGGGGAGGGATTAATGTTATTAACTGTTTAAAGGAATGGATTTTCTGAAATTTTTTAAATTAGGCTTTAAATGGAGTTTGGGATGTGGTAAGAGACACAAAAGTGATACTAACCTAGTAATCACTGTGTCTTAAAGTAGATCCATAGTGCTGGCCTTTTTGTGGGGTACTGAGCTCTGTGCATTCTTCCACATGCACATCTACTGCCACACCATGTAGGGGCTTCTGGATGGGGACACAGGCAAGTCAGACCAACATGGATGTGTGTTCTGCAAAGCCTTTAGCCACTGCATAGAAAAGGAGAGGAACTGTTGGGCCAAGCCGTGGAGTAGAGCTTGAGAGACTTCCTTTGGAAGGCATGTGGTTAAATAGGCCTGCTTACTGCCCTCTTGGGAGGTGAATGACTGTGTTAACACAAACCCTGAGTGCCTCCTCACCGGTGTTTTCTCCGGATAAACCATCTTCATTAGAGTACCCACGAGGGTGAGAACATGGCATTCTGTGGAGGAAGTCTCAGGTGGAGGTCTTGGGTCCTCTCCCACAACCAAGAACAAGCCCAGCCTCCTCCTTTGCTGCCTGCTAGGTGCAGCAATAGATGCACATAAAATTCTCTGGTTTTCTATCTACTCAGGCAGCTACTGCCTTGTAGCTGACCTTCAGTTATAGATGACCTAGATGTGTCCATGCAGCTTAGTAGCAATAAGTTCTCATGCCTGTGAGAATAGAGAAGATAGAGATCAGTTTGTGCAGATGGCAAAGAAAGAAGAGTGAAAAGTTGTTCTATATTGTAGACAAGTATAAGAATAGACATTTGAGTTTTTAATCCAAGACATTTAATTAATAACTAATAGAATCCCTGCTACAAGTGCTATAGAGTCTAGTGGAGACTGCTGGGTACCATAGTCAGAGTTTCTGATTGAGAAAGTTCTAGGGCAGGCCCTGGGAATTTACTTGACTAACAAGTTTTCAGGTACTGCTAGTAGCAAGTTATACTTGGCCAGGTACGGATTTGAAAGAAAGAGAGAAACTCTGTTGCTAAAACATCTGTAGGACCAGGCTGAAAAGGGAGGGACTTGCCTTACTGTGGCTTTTATGTGTGTGTATGAGTATAGGCACACATGTGCCACAGTGCATGTGTGGAGGTCAGAGGTCAAACCTCAGGGATTGGTCCTCACCTTCCACCTTGTTTGAGGAGGGTATCTCCTTGGCTACTGTAGGGCTCCACAGAGTTCTGGTAAATTCTCCTGTCTCTGCCTCCCAACTTGCTGTTGGCTTTCTGGAATTATAGAAGACTACACAGCTTTGGGGAGGGGTCTGAACTCAGGTACTCACACGTATACAGCAAGCACTTTATCCACTGAGCATATCCCCATCCTTCACTCTGGTCTTTTAATCATGACCCACAAAGAAGAAGGAAGGATTTATGGTCCATTATCCCCCAGCAGATGAATATAATACCAACATAGCATGACCCGTCTTGCTGGGACCCACAGAAGCCAGTGTATTGTGCTTTCTGAAATAGTAAGACGCAAAGGCAGAGTAAGCATTATTTTTTGTTTGTTTGTCTTTCTATGCCAAAATAAGTATATTTAATCAGTACTCATGTTTGATGTCTATTCCCTTGGGCATTCTGGTAAATCAGGACATCACAAATGAGGGTAGTATTTTCTTTGGTTACTGAAAAAGGGAGAGTTGTAAGAATGTACAACCTGCAAGAGGTTCTCCAAAGGAAACCATCTGCTTTAAAGCAAAATTATTGTATGATTTATTTATTTATTTATTTATTTATTTATTTATTTATTTATTTATTTTATTGGTTTTTCCAGGTAGAGTCTCGCTCTAGCCCAGGCTGACCTGCAATTCTCTATGTAGTCTCAGGGTGGCCTCAAACTCATGGGGATCCTCCTACCTCTGCCTCCTGAGTGCTGGGATTAAAGGTGTGTGCCACCATTCCTGGCTGTTTTTTAAATTTATTTATTTGAGAGTGAGAAAGAGGAAGAGAGGGAGAGAATGGACATACCAGGGCCTCTAGTCACTGCAATTGAATTTCAGATGCATGTACCACCTTGTGTATCTAGCTTATATGGGTACTGGGGAATCTAACTTGGGTCCTTAGTCTTTGCAGACAAATGCCTTAGCCACTAATCCATCTCTCTAGCAACATCTTTATTGTTTTTGAGGTAGAGTCTTACTCTAGCCCAGGATGACCTGGAGTTCACTATGTAGTCTTAGGCTTGCCTAGAACTCATAGCAATCCTCCTACATTTGCCTCCCAAGTGCTGGGATTAAAGGTGTGTGCCACCACATGTAGCACAAGTTTCATTTTTTTATGTTTCATTTTTTGAAAATGGTTTACTTTTAGGAAAGTGAACAAAGTCAGTATTGGAATGGTACCTGATACTGCATTTCTCAGTTCCCTGCCTTCGTTGTCAGTGATAATTGAAGTTCTAGTTGGCATTGTTTGTTTTTGTGTCATATGTGTGTGGGGGGGTATGCTTATGAGTATGCCACTGTAACATCCCGTGTGCTCTCCTGTAGTAGGGGACAGGGTGGGGAAAACACTTACCTCTGGAGGCCTAAGCAGGAAATCGGGCGTCCTGCTGTATCACTCTTCTGCCCATTCTTATTTTGAGCAGGAGTCTCTTTTTTTTTTAATTTTAAATTTTTTATTTTTGGTGAGAGACAGAGAGAGAGGGAGACAGATAGAGAATGGGCGTGCCAGCAGTCTCTCAGCTGCTGTGAACGAAATCCAGATGTGTGCACCCCCTTGTGGGCAAGTGCGGCATTGCGCCCTTGTGTCACTTTGCATCTGGCTAAACGTGGGGCCTGGAGATTGGAACCTGGTTCTCAGGCTTAGCGGGCAGGCACCTTAACCACTAAGCCATCTCTCCAGCCCAGGAGTCTCTTACTGATACCTGTGCTTGCTATTTTTTGCAAGCCCAGCAATTCCTTGGTCTCTGCTCCCTTGGTGGGACTGGGGTCACAAGCATTCATGACTACTACTTGCTGTTGACATGGGTTTTAGAGACTCCAACTTGAGTGGTCTCAGGCTCCCTCAGACAGCCATGCATACTCAGGAAGCAATTTTAAGCACTGAGCCATCTCTCTGGCCTCTACTCATTTGTTTGCTCCTCCCTAGTGTATTAACAATAGTGATGCTTTATTCTCTTCTTCAAAAGGGGAAAGCAGGGCTGGAGAGATGGCTCAGTGGTTAAAGGCACTTGCTTGCAAAGCCTGATGGCCCAGGTTTGATTCCCCAGTACCCATGCAAAGCCATGTGCCACAAAGTGACACATAATTCTGGAGTTCCTTTGCAGTGGCAAAAAGCCCTGGTGTGCCCATTCCCTACCCCCCTACTTGTAAATAAATAAATAAAATATTAAAAAGAGGGAAAACAAAGAGGTTTGCAGATATGCTATTGAAAGAATGGATAGGAATGTTAATGAAATTATGCCTTGAGAACTTTGAGTTTTATTGCTAATACATGACTTTTGAGTGTAATCCTAAGAACATTTCTTCATCCAATTTGACCTTATGGCAGACCATCAAACATTTTTTTTCTTCCTTGATGTTTCCTTGGAACTATAAAACATTATAAGCTTGAATATTTAACAGCTGAAGGGTGGCATGTTTTTGGGGTTTCATTTTTTTATCCAATATATAAAAACATTGTGGCACTAAATAAAAATGTCACCATGTAAAATTTAAAGGTTTTCTGTCACAAACATTTTTAAAAATTCATAAAGGGCCAAAGATTTGATTTGTCTTACCCTATTTCTGTGATTTATTCATATTTAAAGTTTCATTGTTTGAAGCACAAGGAACGTTTTCAAATTAAAAACTGGGTGGAGGGCTGGAGGGATGGCTTAGTGGTTAAGTTGTTTGCCTGCAAAGCCAAAGGACTCAGGTTGGATTCCCCAGGACCCATGTTAGCCAGATGCACAAGGGGGCACATGAATCTGGAGTTCGTTTGCAGTGGCTGGAGGCCCTGGACCATCCATTCTCCCTCCCTCCCTCCCCCTCCCTCCCTCCCTCCCTCCCTCTATCAAATAAATAAAAATAAAATGTTTTTTTAAAATCTGGGTTGAACAGTTTTATTTGAAGAAAAATTCTACCATGCCTGTTTTTTATTTATTTTTTTATTATTTTTTTGGAGAGAGACGGGAGGGTGGGGGGGTAGACAGAGATGGGCGCACCAACAGTGTCTCAGCTGATGCGAATGAAATCCAGATGTGTGCGCCCCCTTGTGGTCAAGTGCGGCATTATGCCCTTGCATCGCTGGGACCTGGAGATTGGAACCAGCGTTCTTAGGCTTAGGAGGCAGGCGCATTAACCCCTAAGCCTTCTCTCCAGCCCCATGCCTGTTGTTTTAAAAATAATTATTTAGGTTGTTCTTATTCATATGTTGAAGAGACAGAGAAATTTGGTCTTCCCAGTGGCTGGAATTCTCAATGATGAAGTCCTTAATCACTGGGGAAGTCAATTTACCCAACTACTTAGTTGTGACAGCTCTTTCTGTAAATATCAATAGACAATTTCCTCAAGCACTAATCATAATCACATGAGTGAAGCGGCAAAAAGAAGAGTAGGAGAAGATACCTCTGGAACCATGGGGTTGATTGGTTTACATATGCTTTGGCTTCTGAGCTGCTGGGTAGCCTGTGGTTTCAGGAACATCTTTAGGCAGAAACAGTATCTGACCCACCCCACATGTGTGTGTAGTGTGCATATGTTATACATGTATTCATATTGTGTGTGTGTGTGTGTGTGTGTGTGTGTGTGTAAGCCAAAGATTGGTGTTGGGTTTGTCTTCCTTGATTGTTCTCATTATCAATTGAGATAGGTCTCTTACTTGAACCCAGAGTTCACTGGTTCCACTAGCCTAATTTTAGCCAGCTTGCCACAGAGATCCCCTGTCTTTGCTTCCCAAGCACTGGGCTTACAAGCAGGCCACTATGCTCACTTACCATTTACATGGATACTTGGAATCCAAACCAAGTTCCTCATGCTTTTTCAGCGAGTACTTTACTAACTGAGCCATCTCCCCAGTCCCAGTATCCAGACTTGTCTATGGATAATTCATAAATAATGAATAATAATTGAATTAACTTCAAATAAAGGAAAGGAATGAACTCAAACTAAACTCATAGCCTTTTAAAACTAATCAGTGTGTAGTCATAGGACTGTTTCAGGACCTTGAAGGACTAAACAGGTAGGAAGGGAGCTGCAGACCCTCTCCTTGTTTTTGTTTTGGGAGCAGGTATACCCATTCTAGAAGTCAATGTTGTCTTTGCTTGTAACCCATAAGATAGGGGGAACTCTCACAAGGCAAGTAGGAGTAACTGTAAGTCCCAGTTGCCATGGATATCCTGGCTTTTTCCTGCCTACCCACCTGTCCATTTGTCTGTCCTTCTGTCTGTCCATCTAGTTTTCCATCCCTGATTCCTTCCTATTATCTCTTCCTTATTATTTCCATTCTTCTACTCAGCAGTTGCTTTGAAGCATCTGCACTGAGCAAGGTACTGTGCCTCCACACTTAGTCAGCTTCTCATACAGTGAAGGAAACTACCTGTTTTTCCTACTTAAAATAACCAACCACTTAAGACCATCAAGGAAAAAAACAGACAATGAGTGTTCTCAGGAAGAAAGCACCCCCCCTTTTTTTCTTTTCTTTTTTCTTTTTTTAGCTCAGGCTGACCTGGAATTCACTATGTAGTCTCAGCGTGGCCTCAAACTCAGGGTGATCCTCCTACCTCTGCCTCCTGAGTGCTGGGATTAAAGGTGTGCACAACATGCCTGGCTAAGAAAGCTCCTTTTAATTTAGTTTTCTCTGTGCTTGTGATCAATTTTTTTAGTTTTTTTTTTTTTTTTTAGAGAGAGAGGTGATCAGATTTTTTAAAAGTAGGGCAGTCAATGGATAGGGTAGTGTGTCAACTTGAGGGTAAAATATTTAGAACCAAGTTTGAGCATTTTGTGACTATAATATTGGATTTTTCTTCTTAATGAAAAGAATCACCTTGATTTGTAAAAATCATTTTTCCCCCTAGACAATTGGGAAGAAGTTACCTCCAGGAACGCCAACTCCAGACCCGTCAAAAACAGAAATGGACAGCAGGACAAAGAGTAAGTTTCTTTAATTAAAAGATTATTATATAATTTTGGTAGCTTATTCATGCACATCAAAAAATGCACACAGATGTGCTTCATTAGATCCCATGAGTAAAGTGGCATTACAGGTAATGTTCTTGTTTTGAATCTTATTTTTTCATGAATGTAATGTCCTTATCTATCACATGTATCACATACATGTGCAGAAGTAGGGTTTATTTATATGTATTGAGTATTTTGCACAATTTAGGTAGTAAGAGGATTCTAGAGAATGGCAACACAAGCACTTCAGGGATTCACAGGCTTTTAGGTTAGGAAAGGCCTAATCACTGTCTGCCAAACCTTTCAGCCAACACTACATTCCTGTCAGTTCAGCTGGCCACCTCCACACATTTTTTTTCCTTGAATACCTCTTATACTTCTATAACATCTGAAGGCAGGAGACTCAAGTCTTTTGGAAGGTTTATGTGAGCAGATGGAAGAGGTTAGTTGTATTTTAGAATGCTATGATCTGATAGAACTATCAAGTGAAGCACATAAGTAATTTAAAATTTTCTAGTGACTATATTAAAAAATAGAACCCAATTTTAATGTATTTAAGTCAGTGTGTGTGTGTGTGTATGATTTTAACATGTGATCTCTATAAAATTATTAGTTAAGGTACTTTCCTACTTTTTAAAATTGTGATGTCTTCACAATCCAATATGTATTGCATATCTTAATGTAGAATATAGCCATATTTCTAATGCTCAGTAGCTACATGTACCTAGTGGTGACCATATTGGATAGTATATTTCAAGAGTATTTCTGGAGCTGTTGAGCAAAGACAGCTTTCAACTCAGGATGAGAGACAATTTATTCTGGGCCAAATATGAGTGACCATGGCCTGGGAACATGAATTCAGGCTGCGCTGAATGGCATGTTCCAACATGTAAGCAGTTACATGAATTTTTATAACTGCAGTATAAAAAATAGTCATAAGGTATTTGCCAAATATATTGGTGGGGATAACAGGCAGTTTATGGAATAGAGGCAAAATCTCTGCCATAGGTTTCAATGCTCTCTGATGACATTCTTAGCTTTTGGGTTGGTAGAACCTAGTAGTCTGCTAAGTATGCATTTCAAAGGTTTTGTCTAATAGTCAAAAGAATGTTAAGGAGTTGGGGAGATGGATCAGTGGTTAAAGGCACTTGCTTGCAAAGCCTGCCTGCCCAGGTTTAGTTCCCTAGTACCCATGTAAAGCTAGATGCACAATATGGCACATGTGTCCAGAGTTAGTTTGCAGTGGTTAGAGGATCTGGCATGCCCATTCTCCCTCCCTCCCTCCCCCACCCCACACAAATAAATTTTTTAAAGAAAAGAATGCCAAGACTGGAGAGATGGCTTAGCCGTTAAGGTGCTTGCCTGCAAAGCCTACCTGTAATGGGGTGCTAGGTATTCAGGAAGGTCCTTAAACCCCAAACCCTAGGTTTGCATCTAATTTTAATCAAAGAATTGAATAAAGTAAGACTGAGAAGGATAAATATTAAATTATTATATTTATTTAGGGAAGTATAGAACAAAGAAAAGACACCCATGTGGCTTAAGAGCCCACATGGAGGGCCTGGGAAAACCATGGAAAGGACAGGAAAGACTCCTGCAGTGTGGAGGGAGGGCAGGAGGGCTACAGAGCCCATGTGGAAAGTAAGGCCAAGCCGAGGAGAAACTCACCAGAAGCTGGAGGTTCAAGAGAGGTCAGGCAGCACAGAGACCTTGCCTTCCCCCCAACAAATGTATTTATAACCTTAGGGTGGTTGGCTCTACCTTCCAGTTCCTGTGAGCTAGAGGGACAACTGATTGCTTAGGCTAGGAACTGTCTCAGGAAGAAGCCAGCCATGACAGCAAGTTCTAGGGGATGAACTTGACCAACCACAGTGTTAGGGCTACATTTACATCCCAGGAGGGGCCCAGGTGGTTTGTTGAAAAACAGATCTAGGTAAGAAATAAGAAGTCAGACCATACTTTGATCTCTAGCAAAGTGGAGGCTGTTTGGATAGGCTCCAAGATATTCCTACTTCTTAGTTTCAGGGGCCCAGTCACCCTAACTGCCTACTCCCTCTCATAATGACTCAGGTTCAATTCCCCAGTACTCAAATACGCCAGATACACAAGGTGGCACATGCGACTGGAGTTTATTTGTAGTGGCTAGAGGCCCTGGCGCTCCCATTTTCTTTCTTTCTCTCAAATAAAAATAAATTTTTAAATGAATGCCAGGTCAGATACATAGATGGATGATAAATGGTTATTGAAGGAAGATAGCCCAAAATAATTTTGGTTTCCCATCTTTTGCATTGTAATTCTCCAGTCACAGTTTTAATCATTGTTGTAGAGTTTTTAACTTTTTTTTTTTTTTTTTTTGGTAACTTCAGTTCACAGGGCCTAAAATGGGTTCTGAGCACACTTTAAATGCTCAGTTCCCTTAAGCATGTGGGAGAATCCTGGCTCTAGTTCATGCTTTGTTCAGCCCTGTATCTATTAACTATATCCACGTACCCGAGTCTCTGGAAATATCATGCTGTGGGAATTGATTATTCATGAAGAAGGGATTTACAGAGGTGGGTGTTTGTGCTTTAAGTTCTAGGAGGACCAGTTGTTATTTCCTAGCAACATAACCTTGGACAAATAATTTTATTTCTCTGGCCTTTATCCTCATTGTCTGCATTGCCTTTGAAGTTCAAGGGTTGTACTAGAGAAAAATCCTGAAGTTTCTTCCAGTGTATTCATCCTCTAATTCAATTCTGAAACCTTTTAAGATTCATAATGAATCTCCAAAGTATTGAGTGTTGACAGGCGTGGTCATGCACGCCTTTAATTCTAGCACTTGGGAGGCAGAGGTAGGAGGATTGCTCTGAGTTTGAGGCCACCCTGACACCACATAGTGAGTTCCACGTCAGTCTGGGCTAGAGAAAGACCCCTACCTCAAAAAAACAAACAAAAAGTATTGAGTAGCCCAGTGGTAACAATGAAAGGAAAAGGTGAACAATTCCATGCGAATATGTGGTGTTGTTGGGTATGGGTGTTAATACCTATAGGTAGTGGGTCAGGAAAGACAATTAGCCCTGCCATCAAAACCTAGAAGTTTGGGTTGGAGAGATGGTTTAGCGGTTAAGCACTTGCCTGTGAAGCCTAGGGACCCTGGTTCGAGGCTCGATTCCCCAGGACCCATGTAAGCCAGATGCAAAAGATGGCACATGCATCTGGAATTCATTTGCAGTGGCTGGAGGCCCTGGTGTGCCCATTCTCTCTCTCTCTTGCTAATAAATAAATAAAAATAAACAAATTTTTAAGAGAAACCCTAGAGGTATATTTACTGAGTGACATTATTTATGCATACCAGGACAAGAATTTCCACTTTTGAATCTCTCCCTCTGGTTTTCCTTGCCAAGAGAAAATCCGGGCATAATTGTTCTATCAATTCCATTTAGTAATACCACATCTGTGTTCAGGTAGAAAGTAGAGAATGCTGATCAGCTATTAGAAATGACCCCAATGACTTGGGAGGCAAAGGTAGGAGGATTGCCATGACTTCGAGGCCAGCCTGAGACTACATAGTGAATTCCAGGTCAGTCTGGACTAGAGCGAGACCCTACCTTGAAAAACCAAACAACAACAACAACAAAAAACACACTAAGAAATGACCCTGATGCTGGGTGTGGTGGCGCATGCCTTTAATCCCAGCACTGGGGAAGCAGAGGTAGGAGGATCACTGTGAGTTCAAGGCCACCCTGAGACTGCATAGTGAATTCCAGGTCAGCCTGAGCTACAGTGAGACCCTACCAAAAACAAACAAACAAACAAACAAACAAACAAACAAACAAGCAAAACAAAACAAAACAAAACAAAACAAAACAAAACAAAACCCAAAAAGAAATGACCCAGAGCTTAGAATCCAAACAGCTTCCTTCCTTCAGTCCTGAATATAAACCTATGGCAACCAGGCCTGCTCCTTCCTGCACAGCTGTCTCCTCAGCATGCTCAACTAACAGGCTCACATCAGGATTCAGAGTTATGATGACTCAAACAATGTTCATGTGAGTTGTTATTTTTTGTGAAAAACTCAGCTGATCTGGATTTATTTAAACAGCTATACCCCCCACCAACAAAAGGCTTTTATGATATTGAAATTCATCAACCACTCATGCTGGGGAACAGATTGTCATAGTTTCCATAACAAGGGGAAAACTATCTAAATATTCAGACTGAAGTACCCTGAGGTGCCTCCCGCTCATCACATCTGGAGTTTCCCTCTTTCCTGTTACAATTTTGCTGCAGATTTGTGGCCTCTGTGGCATAGAAACATGGTCCAAAGGAAGGACTCTTTAATATCTTTCTGAGCTTTAGTTCAGCCTTATAGATTGCAAAGGCTAGAAGAGCAGGTGAAAAGTCCAGACTGAATTTGTACAAGGGAAGGTCAGTCTTCAGAATAACTTATGATCGAGGGTGTGTGTCAGAGGCCAAGTTTTCCCTGATGAACCTCACTCACTTTAAAACTGGACATTAGTACTACCTCTGTGATGGCTCTCTTCAGTGACTGGCATCTTAGAAGTTATTGTCTATAGTGGTGACACATGGAATCTTGTCACTATCATTAGGTCATTGGTCCCTCTCGGTTATAGACATACCTTCTGCAGCCCAGAAAAGTACCATGCACTCAGTGGATACCTAATGAGCAAAGATCTATCTAATGGAAGCTTATGAATAATTTGATTTATTAGGCTCTGTGACATTTAATCTTGATTGCCAGCTTGATAGACTAGATTCATTCATCTATGAGACCTCTGAAATTTCTGTGAAGGAGTTTCTAGATTAGGGTAACTATAGTGGGAAGACCCACTCTAAATGTTGGCTGAATGTCCTGGACTCTATAAGAAGACCTGGATCCATTATTATCTGCTTCTTTTTAAATATTTTATTTTCATTTATTTATTTGAGAGAGTGGGAGAAAGAAGCAGGGGGAGGGGTGGAGATAGAGAGAAAATGGGTGTGCCAGGGCCTCCAGATGCATGAGCCACCTTGTGCATCTGGTTTATATGGGTACTGGGGAAATGAACCTAGGTCCTGTGGCTTTACAGGCAAGTACATTAACCACTAAACTATTTCTCCAGCCCCTCTGCTTCTTCTTCTTTTATTTTTTAAAATATATTTTATTTAGTTATATTTTTTTAAGAAAGAGAGAATTGACACACCAGGGCCTCTAACCACTGCAAACGAACTCTAGATGCATGTGCTACCTTGTGCATCTGGCTTACTTGGGTCCTGGGGAATTGAACCTGGGTCGTTTGGCTTTGCAGGCAAGTGCCTTAACCACTAAGACATCTCTCAAGCCCATACTTTGCTTCTTAAATGCAGACACAATGTGACCAGTTGCTTCATGCTTCTGCCACCAGGCCTTCTCTACCATGATAGATTGTATCTCTCAAACTGTGAGCCAAAATAAACTATTCCTCCCTTAAGTTTCTTCTTGTCAGGTACTATTACAGCAACAAGGAAAGTAATTAATAATGCTCTAAAATGGACAGGAGGCTTTAAAAACTACTAGCTACAGATCCATTTCCCCCAAACATTACATTCACCAAGAGAAAAAGGACACATCTATTGATATAAGACCAGGTGTCTGTGTCTTCACATTTCTGGGTAGTTAGCAATGGTTGTCAGTGTTCCTTGGAGCTTGACAGACCCTTCATTCTTTCAGCCACTGCTTTGACCTAATCACCCTAAGACTACCGAAAACAAACCTATAGGTTAGCAAAGTCAAAGTGAAGCTTATCAGCGCTAGAGTAAGGGAGACTATACAGCAGGGAATATGTGGATATCATACCAAACAAAAAAGTTATTGATTTGGAGCAGGAGTAGACCTAAGTGAAATGTCAGTGACCGTGTTTCTTGGTAGACACAAAGCAAATCAGGGCTGCGTACAGGCAGAGGTCCGTGTCAGTTGTGGACTGCAAGATGGACACTGGTCTTGTTTCTTGGGAAGCTATCAAGATATATGTGATGCTGTGTCCAGAGAACCTGTACATGAGGTGCTGAACTTCTGATGGTAATCAAGACAACCTTTCTGACTTGAGGCTATTTCTCAGTTTTTTCAGGCTACATTGGAATGCTTTATTTTTGCTAATATTTTTGTTTTATTTTTATCTATTTAAAATAGTTTATTTATTTGATAGAGAATGACCAAGTGAATATGGGCATGCCTGGGCCTTCTGCTGCTGCAAACAAACTCCATATACATGCACCACTTTTTGAATTTGGCTTTATGTGGGTAGTGAGGGATAAAACCTTAACTAGTAGGCTTTGTACTCAAGGGCCTTTAATGGCTGAGCCATCTCCCTAGCCCTATCTATTTTTTTAATTTATTTAAGAGAGAGAGAAAGAGGCGGATAGAGAATGGGCATAACACAGCCTCCAGCCACTGCAAACGAATTCCAGATGCATGTACCACCTTGTGCATCAGGCTTATGTGGGTACTGGGGCATTGAACCTAGATCCTTAGGCTTTGCAGGCAAACACGTTAACTGCTAAGCCATTTCTCTAGCCCCCTATCTGTCTTTTGATACAAGATCTCATGTAGCCCAGGGTAGCCTCAAACTTAGTATGCAGCTAAAGGTGATTTTGATATTCTGAATCTCTTGCCTCTACCTCCCTAGTGACAGAGGAATTTTGGGTGCCTTGTAATTTGGGGTGTTTCTGGCTCCTTGTCCTATGAATTTAAAGAATGAAATCCATGAATGAAAGGATAAGGTTCAGAAAGCTTTTATTATAGCTTAAAGCTTCAGGAGGAAGAAGAGAAGGGGGAGCTGACGCCTAGAACATAAGAGAAGGAGGCAAGGTGGAGCTCGTGCCCAGAGAGGCCAGAGGGGGGGTTGAGAAACCTACCTTGAGGCTCAGATCTGGGTTTTTATGGGGAGTAGCTAAGTGAGGAAGACTAGGTCTGCAGGTTTTTATGGACAAAGACCATATTTTACAGCTTTGCCAGTAATCTTAGGTAAGAATCAGAGTTTCTGTCCTCTGGGAAAGGGTGCAAGCTTAATCTAGAAATCTTGCCTGGAGGGTGAAATATCCAGGTTTCTGTAAGCTTCATGATATATCCAACTTTTAGTCAAGGAATAAAAAACATTCTCTTTAGGGGTTCTGTTACCCTGACTGCCTAGCCAATTTCTGTCTCCTATCACTAGTTCTGATTTTATAGGCATGTGCCACACCTAGATGATGGGGCCTCGTACATGCTAGGCCGATACTTTACCAACTGAGCTGCCTCATCAAACCCTGGTTGGGGGGGGCATACTTTATTGGTAAGACAGCAGTAATCACTTGGTGAAGGATGATATAATTTACAGCTATTAGCGACACTTGGGAGAAACTGGGCCATTCACTGTGTAATTAGCCTTACCTGTGTCTGCTTGTCTTGCCTGATGAATGGCTGGGCACATCTTTGTTTTCTCACATGCTTGAATCAAAAAGAAAAGAATCAATTCCCTTGTGTTTTTCCTCAGCCTCACATACCCCTAAACATTTTGGCCTTATTTTGCCAGGCTGAGTATCTTTGCTTATTTATTCTCAAAATTCACTCATTCTTGGGCCTGGGAATTTGGTCACATCCAATAGGAAACTTGTTTCCTACCCACCTTTGGTGCCTCATATCTGATGTGTGTACCAAACTCACAGGAGTCCTTGGTCTCCCTAGGAAGCACCATTTTTCAAGTGCATCCAACTCATTTGCTATCTGGATTCAGACTAAGGGCCTTCCTGTGAGGGTGCCTAGCTACCCAAGTTCCTTAAAATCTGCAGTAGTCTTCTTGGACAAGAAAGACTTTGTTTTCCTGGTAGACAGCCCTTCTCTCAGAGTCTCCAAGCTCCTGCTGATCTGAGCAGAAGAAATTTCCATTGAGAGGAGCAGTGATCAAGTCTCTGTTCTGTAGTAGAACAGGAAGGCTTTGCCTCTCAGACTCATTTCTTTTTAAGATAATGCTGTTTGAAAATGTGAGAGTAAAAGGCATTATAATTAATACTTGTAACATAATTTGAAAGTCAAATTCCCAGCAGCTTCTAAAGATCAAAGATAACTGTACAGACAACTTCTTCATGGAGGAAGCTCCTGGGTTGGAATTGACAATACAGTGATATACACACTGGGTTTTATTTCCCTGTCTGGATTTCACTGTTGACCAGGGTGGCATTGACATTTGGGCTAGATCATTCTCTGTTGTGGGACTGTCCTGTGTACATTACAGAGTACTGTGGAGCATTCCTGGCCCCTATCCAGTAAATGCCAGTAGTGCCTATACCCTTCCAGTTGTGGCAATTAAAAATGTCTCAAGGTATTGCCAGTGTCCCTTGGGGGGCCTGGTTTGTTTCCTGACACTATAGCAGAATAACATAGACTAGGCAGTTTATAACTGATTCACATCTGTTTGTCTCGTGATTCTTGGCACTGATTAGTCTGAGACTGAATGACCACATCTTGTCAGAGCCTTTCTATTGTTTTATGACATGCTGTAAAGTATCACATGGGCCAGAGGAAACATGAGATTAAACTCATAATATCAAACCCTTTGAGATTAATTGGCATTAACCCATTCACGAAGGTGGAGTTGTCATTACCCAAACACCTCTCCAATCTCTATCTCCTCGGTGCTGGAGAGATGGTTCAGTAGTTAAAGCAATTCCCTACAAAGCCTAAAGACCTGAGTTTGATTCCCCAGTACCCACATAAAACCAGATGCACAGGGTAACACAGGCATCTGGAGTTTGTTGCAGGGGCTAGAGGCCCTAGCATGCCCATTGTGGTTTTTTTTTTCTCTCTCTCTCTCTCTCTCTCAAATAAGTAAATGAAATATTTTTATATACTTTTAAAATTTTTTATTTATTTGAGAGAGAGAGAGCACGCACATGAATGGGCCTGCTAGGGCCTCCAGCCACTGCAAATGAACTCCAGATACAGGCACCACCTTGTGCATCTGGCTTATGTGGGACCTGGGGAGTCAAACCTGGGCCCTTTGGCTTTGCAAGCAAATGCCTTAAACATTAAGCCATTTCTCCAGCCCAATAAAATGTTTTTTAACGTCCCCATTGCCCCAGACTGTCACAATGGTGATTGTTGTGGTTTGTATGTAAACTGTCCCCCATAGGCTCATGTATTTGAATGCTTGAGCTGCAGCTGGTGGTGCTATATAGTAAGGTTGTGGAACCTTTAGAAGATAGAACCTTTCTGGAGGAAGTAGGTCACTGGGAGGTGGACCTTGAGGTCTTGTAGCCTGGCTCCACTTCTTGTTTGATCACTACTTCCTGATTGTAGACACAGTGCGACCTGTTCTTCTTCATGTTTCTTCTGCTGTGACTTCCCTCCCGTGATGAAAAGTATCCCCTGGAGCTGTAAGCCACATTTAACCCTTCCTTCTTTAAGCTACCTCTTGTCATGTATTTGGTCACAGCAATGAGTAAAGTAATAAATACATTAATTCAATTTACAATGTGTGGACTTTGCAGGATAGATGTAAATCACAGAGCCTCAATTTTGAACTGCATTTGAATAGTAAGTCTCAGTAGCTCATTGCTGTATCTCTGCTCTTTGATGCACAGTGGACACTTGGTTATTATTTCTCAAGTATATGAGAAGCCTAGTATGAACTCTACCTCTCCCACTAGCCCCAGACACTCAGGATATGACCCAGAATTGGAGCTCTTATGTAAATTTAGCATGCAGCACAATCAGCCCCAGTTGCACTGCTGCACTGGATCATCTTCCAAGATCCTGCTATTGCTGGGCTCCTTCCTGGCATTGATCTTTAGCTAGTACTCATTGCCAGACAAGGGTTCTTCCTGTGTTCTCAGGGCCAGTAGCAGCAGCAGCAACATATGGGGAACCTTGTGAGAAACAGAGATCCCCAGGACCTGCCTGATGTTGGAAACCCCGAGGATGGGGCCCAGTGATTTGTTTTTGCAAACCATCTGGTCCCATGCTCATTCAAGTATAAGAATTGCAGACTGACGCCAGGGTGTTAAAAGTTTCCATGCTAATGAGAATCAGCAGAGTTCTTATTTAGTAGGTGGGTTCTTGGTCCCACCTTATATTCCAGCAAGTAGTCTAGGAAGCTATAAAATGAACAAGTGCCTCCACGCATTTCATATCCTCAGGAATGCCTGGGAAACACCCCAACTTGTGTCCTAGAGCATTTGAAAAGGCCTACTGTCATTTTTCTCCTCAAAGGCAGGATCTGCATCCTTGACTTTGGAAGTTCTTTTCCCATTTCTGACATCCTGATGCTGCCTCTCATCGTTTCCTCATTGTTGCCTTGCTGAGGTCTGGATGTATGTGTGCTTCATTTCCTCCCTGAAAGCCAGATACCAGCCTTATTTCGTTCAGTCTGTTGTCCCCAGAATGGGATAAAAGCTCACACCCCTCCATGCCATGTCAGAGTACAAAAACTCTGAAAATAAAATGATTTTAGTGTTCATTGGGTGACTAAACTTGTTCTTGCCTGGCAGGTGCCTGTATGGTATTTATCTTACCTGGGGTGACTGCCATTTCATTCATTGAAGAAAGTTAATGACTGACCTCAGCCCAAGATTGCAACAGGAGTTGTTACATATTATATGGCATATACAGTATAGTCCTTTACAATCTGAGTAATTCTTGTCCCAGGAGTATGGTTTATGGATCACAAACTAGTAGTGTTCAGATAATACTTATCTGATGAAGGAAAGAATTTCTGATGATGATGTTGCTGAAAGTCAACGTCACGGGGCTTGTTGGGATACTTCTTGTAGTGTCCCAAAGGGGAAAAAGATACACTGCAGTTCTAGACCTGACCTGGTATTTTCAAGAAACTCTGGGGAGCTTCTTGCCATACTCCGACTGTGGCATGCATATGGGATTGTGATTTTCAGAAAATTTAGTTCACTGAGGTTTTCTGTATTTAGTTTCTTCTTGTATATCTGATCAGGTTGCTAATGTGTTTGCTCTACTTTTATTTTTTTTTTTATTTTTGTTTATTTATTTGAGAGTGACAGAGAGAAAACGAGGCAGATAGATAGTGAGAGAATGGGCACACCAGGGCCTCCAGCCACTGCAAACAAATTCCAGATGCATGCGCCACTTTGTGAATCTGTCTTACATAGGTCCTGGGGAATCAAGCCTTGAACCAGTGTCCTTAGGCTTCACAGGCAAGTGCTTAACCTCTAAGCCATCTCTCCAGGCCCTCTGCTGTTAGTTTTTAAGCTGAGGGTATTTTTTTGCTTGTTAGTTTTAAATTGGTTTGGGGTTGTTTTGTTTTGTTTTTGAAGTAGGGGCTTACTCTAGCCCAGGCTGACCTGAAACTCACTCTGTAGTACCCGGATGGCCTTGAACTCATGGTGATCTTCCTATCTCTGCCTCCCAAGTGCTGGGATTCTTTTTTTTGTTTGTTTGTTTTGTTTTTAATTTTTTTATTTTTGGAGAGAGACAGAGAGAGTGAGAGAGACAGACAGAGAGAGAGGGAGAGGGAGACAGATAGAGATGGGCCTGCCAGCAGCCTCTCAGCTGCTGTGAATGAAATCCAGATGTGTGTGCCCCCTTGTGGTCAAGTGCAGCATTGCGCCCTTGTGTCACTGCATCTGGCTAAACGTGGGACCTGGAGAATGGAACCGGGTTCTTAGGCTTAGCAGGCAGGCGCCTTACCCGCTAAGCCATCTCTCCAGCCCTGTTTTGTTTTTTAACTGAATTGTTTATAAAACCAGCTGAAAGAAGTCATGTGATGTGAGTTCAATTCCTTTAAAGGTCTGTTTTTAATATCATGTAAATTTCCAGACTACAGATTGAAATGTTTTAGGGTGTGGAGAGTGGTGGGAGTATATGCAAACAGTGGCTGACCTTCTTAGTGATGTTCAGTTTAGCAAGCTTCTTTAAAAAATTATAAACTGTCCAGGTGTGGTGATGTGCACATGTAATCCCAGTACTTGGGAGGTTGAGGCAGTAGGATCATCATAAATTCAAGGCCATCATAGTCTTCATAGTAAGTTCCAAGCTTTCCTGGGCTACCAACTGAGATCTGTTCTCAGAAATAAAAAACAAAACAAAAAAATTGGAAGCTGAAAATTACTTAGTACAGGGGCTCTTGATCTGGGAGTTAAGTAATGCCATCAGGGTCTGCTACCCTTTTGTTACATAATTTCTCCACTTACTTGAATGTGTTTGTATGGTTTGTTTTATTTCTGGAAAGGGAGTCATTGCTTTTTATAAGATTGTTAAAAGACTAAGACAAAAAGCCTTTAAGAACAGAATCATGATTTCAGACTTATGTTAATTCATTAGTGTTTTAATTCTTTGAAAGGGAAACAAGAAAAAAGTCTCAGTTGCAATACAAACTGTG
Source organism: Orientallactaga sibirica (assembly GCA_036365145.1). Lineage (NCBI taxonomy): Eukaryota > Metazoa > Chordata > Mammalia > Rodentia > Dipodidae > Orientallactaga > Orientallactaga sibirica. The sequence continues at coordinate 7,018,106 of JAEOAD010000982.1, forward strand.
CCTTTATAGCTTTATGTATGTGTCTATCTTCATTCTTACTTGATCTCAGAGTAATTAAATCCTTCTAATTCATGAATAGATAGCAAATGCCTCCAAAAATTAATTTCATTCCCTTCTTCTCTCAGTTTCTATTCATTTAAGACTTAAAATCTTCCCATGTCCAAAAAGTATTTAGAATTATATTCGTCTTTTAAGACATATCAAATGCCACTTTTTATGAACCTTTTTTTGCACGCATGTAATCTTGCCTTTGTCTGAAACACAGTAACATTATTCCACCATAGTGAATTTATGCATTTGTTTTTCTTGTCTTTTTGTCATTCTCCTATCCTCCCCTTTCTCTAGGCATTAGATTGTCAGTTCCATGTAAGCATAAGGGGGGGGGGGTTGCACTTATTTTGTATGTCGTAGGCCCATAATAAATATTTGAACTGAAATAGGAAATAACTTAAAATAAAAATAAAATCAAAGTCTTGGATTTAATGATTATTTTGCATATACATTTAGTTTTGAGTGAGGTTTTTTTTTTTTTTTTTTTTTTTTTTTTTGGTTTTTCGAGGTAGAATGTCACTCTAGCTCAGGCTGACCTGGAGTTTACTATATAGTCTCAGGGTGGCCTCGAACTCGTGGTCATCCTCCTACCTCTGCCTCCCGAGTGCTAGGATTAAAGACGTCCGCCACCATGCCTGGCTGAGTGAATTTCTTAAAACCAATGCTTTTATTTTTGATACTGCTGAATTAAAGCTTTAAATACCTTGTAAGTAAAAAAAAAAATAAATTATTTTTAAAAACTACATCATGATCAATTAAAGTGTGAGGCTACTAGCTGCCATCTTTGGTCAGGCACATTTGTAACTAGAGTCCTGAAGCATCAGAGCTGGCAGAAACTTAGGTATATCCCAGTATGCTCCTTGGAGTCCCAGAATATCACCAACATGTTTTTTAGGGACTAAGTAGAAGAAACAACTCTATTCTCTAATCAGAGCAGCTCTGTTTTTAGTTTTAAGATTTGAGATCTGGAGTGAATTTAAATTAGCTAAAAGTATTCTGTAGAAGTTTACTAAATTCTCCTGTAGCTTATCATTGGCTGGTCCCCAATTTTACATCTGATGTAATTGTGTTCATCCAGAGGTATATAATGTGATTGTCTCAGGTCATGCTCCAGAAATTCCAGCTGGGATGGACTTAGTTCCAAATGTCCTGACTCCTGACCCAGAATCCTCTTCTGTTGGGCTACCCCTCAGATGATTCTGCCGCTTCATAGGTGTCACTTGAGGGTTATTAAGAAATGAGTGAGAGTTCTGTGTCAGGTCTTAGGGATAGACATAGGGGCAAGACATGCATTCGCAACATTCTTCATGGAGAATGGACAGAGTTTTACATGCTTCCCAGATAATTCTGTGTTTAATGTCTTCCACACCAAACAGCCTAGCTACAGGGTAGAAGCATTCTAAAACTAAATTATGGTAAGGATCATATAAGTGCACAATATTTTTAAATATATCAAACTGTGCAGTTTAAATGAGTGCATTTTATGGTATCAAATGATACTTATTAAACATGTTTCAAAAAGGCAGGCGATGCCTGCCCTCCTTAACCTATAAAGAAACTGTAAGCATAGAGTAAAATGGCCTTGTGAAATATTTAAAGACATTATAAAGGCATGCTAACTCTTTCTTCTTTTCTTTTCTTTTTCTTTCTTTTTTTGTTTTGTTTTTGTTTTTAAGGTAGGGTCTTGCTCTATCCCAGGCTGACCTGGAATTCACTATGCAATCTCAGGGTAGCCTCAAACTCACGGCGATCCTCCTACCTCTGCCTCCTGAGTGCTGGGATTAAAGCCTTGCACCACCATGACCAGCTTTCATGCTAACTCTTTCTTAGCAATATTTTCCAATTATGTTGATTAAAAATCAATTGCGTAGTGTTTTACTATATGCCATGGCTTTAAATAACAAGGGAAGACATAAAGGGAAAGGGAATGATATAGATACATAGAAAGATGCTTTTTAAATGTTTATTATTATTAACAAGATGTTTCGTATGGATTCCTCATGTGTCGGTGCCCTCTTTTCCATCATCCCTACCCCCATTCCATTGGGGATGCTCCTCAGTGGGGTTGCAGGTATTCCCCATGGGGTTGTAGTCTATGTGTTGTTGGAGCAGTAGTCAGTTATTTTGAGGGAGGCAATGCCTCTGGGCATGATGTCTCAACCTATGGCTCTTACAATCTTTCCACACCCCTTCTGCAAAATTCCCTGAGCCCTGGTGGATGAGTTTTAAGTCTACTTTAGTGATGAGCTCTTAGGAGCCTCTGGATCTCTGCTTTGGTAGGTGTTAAGTATCCTCAGGGTCTGTCTCCTTCACCCTGGCGCTGATTATCAGGAATAGCATGGAAGCAGCACTCTTGCTCGTCTCCCCATTCCTCTGTGGATTCAGCTGTGGCTTGGCTGAAGTATGAGGGGTAGGTTATCTCCTCAGGTCTCACTATCTTCTGAAAAAGAAGAACAGATTCTCCAATGGAGAGTGATGTCAGTGTAGTTTAAATGGTATAAGCATTATAAACTTAAGGATAATTTGATGTATGTAGCCCCTCTTTTAGCCAAAGACTAGTGAGAGATTGACACTAGAGAGTATAATCTTTGTCTCCATAGAATTCTGATATGGTTCCCAATTCCAGATATGGCTTCCTTTACACTGAGCAGATCGCCTAGCCATTCAGAAAGCTATTGGTTACCCAGCGAGGCTATGTGCCACTATTGCACTGGTGTTTAAGGATGCTATTTTTTCACCCAGTGCTGAGACATACTCTACTAAGTATTTTAGAGGTGGTAACTTTTATCAAGTTCCTTCATATTAGGATGTCTTCTGTTTCGAGTTGTGAATGCCTACCAGATCACAAAATAGTGGCAAATGATTGGCTTGCTAAGTTCTTACCAGGAAGCCAGGGAGAGGGGTCCTATTAAGCTGGTGAATTTGAATGACATCTCAATACTCTTCTTAAGACTCAGGGTCAAGTTCCCTGATTGTCTTGGCTTTCCTCCCAGAATAGAAATATGATTGCTACAGTGCCAAACATTGTCTTGACTTCCAGCAAAGACAACAGTGTTAAAGTCTAAAAGTGGTCCTGAGAAGGTGGTTCCATCTGTAAAGTCTTTACAATGCAAGCACGAGAAACTGTGTTCAGATCATCATTACCCACATAAAGCCCGGCCAAGAATTCCATCACTGTGAGCACAGAGGCAAGAAGATTTTTAGGGCTTGCTGCTTAGCTAGTCTAGTGGAGTCAGTGAGTTCCAAGTTCAGTGAGAGGTCCTGCTTCACAAAACAATATGGGGAGTGATTGAAGTAGACACCCAACATGACCTTTGGCATCTATATATATGTACACACATATGCACATTTGCATGCATACCACACACGTGTATACACACTACAAAAGCCCAAAGATAGAGGGAGGGATGATGATCCCTGGTAACACGCTGAGCTCCTGGTTTTTATTCTTAGCACTGTGAACAATCAAACAAACAAAAAGCTGAAAGGCAGATGACTATTTGCCTTTATTTAACCACTATGCCATCTCTCCAGCCCTATTATCTTTTTATTGAAAGAAAGAGACATGACTGGTTTTCCTTCTTTCTTTACTGGTTATGGGTAACTGATGTTCTTTGTAAATTGTCTTCATGATTTCCATCCCATTAATTATTCTTAAAGTTGGGATTCCTCAGGGCAGTTCTTCAGTAATGCTCTATGTGTTCATGTGGTTTGAAGAATTGAGGTTGGGTAGTCGTCTTTCTTTCTTTCTTTCTTTCTTTCTTTCTTTCTTTCTTTTGTTTTTTTTTTTTTTTTTTTTTTTTTTGGTTTTCAAGGTAGGGTCTCACTCTGGCCCAGGCTGACCTGGAATTCACTATGTAGTCTCAGGGTGGCCTTGAACTCATGGTGATCCTCCTACCTCTGCCTCCTGAATGCTGGGATTACAGGTGTGCGCCACCACACCCAGCTGTCATATTTCACTAACACAGTCAATACCAAAATTGACAAGGAGCTGTCATTATCCAATTTAAAGATGTTTAACATCCCTCTGTCTGGAACATTTGACCAATTCAGACTTCAGAAGATTTGCTATTATTAATTAAAGAGAAATAACACATTGGTAACTATGTGGGTTACAAGTATGGTTTGGGGCTGAAGAGATGGCTTAGAGATTAAGGCATTTGCCCACAAAGCCTAAAGACCTAGGTTTGATTCCCCAGGACCCATGTAAACTAGATGCACAAAGTGACACATGTATCTGGAATTCATTTGCAGTGGCTAGAGGCCCTGGCACACTCATTCATTCATTCTCATTCATATTCATTCTCTCTCTTTGCCCCTTTCTCAAATAAGTAATCATTAAATTTTTTAAAATTAAAAAGAAGAAATATGTTCATTGTGAGATTTAGAACTTGTGCCCCTCAGGACAGTTTAATGAGCAAAATCCATCAGAGGCCTAGAGTGCCCAAGGAGGAAGGCTTCTAACTCTGGATAGGGGAATGTAACTTATCTTCAAGCCATTGGACAGAAATTAAAAATACCTGTACAGAAGTAAAGTGATTCCCATTCCTTTGCCCTTCTCCTTTCCTCTCTCTATCATGGCCTAACCCTAGACCATTATTTTATTTTGCATATGTATGTGTGGTTTGCATGCGTGTGTGGGTACATCTGTGTAAGGCACACATGCATGTGTTGTATGTGTGTTAGAGGTTCAAAATTGACATTGAGTTTCTTCCTTGGTTACTCTTCACCTTATTTATTGAGGCAGAGTCTCTCACTTGAATTCAGGGATTGCCAGTTTGGCTAGTCTAGGTACCCCGCTTTCCCTGGGGGATCCCCTCTCTGCCTCCTGAGTATTGAGATTGCATTTGGGCTGCCACATCTGCCTGACATTTATGTAGGTGCTACAGATCCCAACTCTGGTCCTCATACTTACATAGCAAGCACTTTATCCACTGAGCCATCTCCCCAGCCCAGATTTTTAAATTGCTTTTATTTTATATATCACTCTTTCTGAGATATTCACTAACATAGAGCAATGTATTTCAGTGGCATAAAGTATAATAGGGACAATATACTCACATATAAAGCTGTAGGTGATGATCTGTCTATTGGAACCAAACTAAGCCTTGGAAAATATCTAAGGATATTCCAAGCCATGAGATTTGTTGACTTTGCTGGAGAAAAATAAATGTCTCCTCTAGTAGATAATAAATGTCTTCAATTTTTCTTTCTACTCTCTATCCTGAGTAACAAAAGCATGGTTTGCCAAGTCTTCATTTTTTAAATACCTTACAAATGTTTCTACCATCTTTTCAACTGGTGTTTTTGGATAGAGATAATTTAACATCAGATAGACTTACAAAAACATATAATTCATGACATATTTGAATTGATTTTTAGTAGTCAAAGTATTTTTCTCTTTTCGGTGAGAACTGTGTATTTCCTTGCCAATGAACAGCCCTGCTGAAGATTAAGTAGATTTCCAAAGAAAGGCCATGAAAAATTTATGAACACATTCACCCCTTCTCACACACAGGCACATTAAAAAATGTTCTGTTAATATATGTTGGTCATTTGTGATTGACATGTTCACATATAATTTCATCAACATTTATCTCTTAAGACATATCCTAATGAGGCAATTTTTCATTATTTTATTTGCCATGGTAGCTTTGTAACAGATGTAAAGGCCCTGTTTGTGATTTCACAATGTATGGAAGAAGGCAATAAGAAAAAAAAAAGTGTTCTGCTCTTTGCAGATGTCTGTCTATGCATGTACCTGAAGAAAATGTAAAATGGCTCACATGTGCTTTCCTGAGATTTAGCGCACACTCTTTCTTTTCTACCTGAGAAAGGCAAAGTAGTCAACGGGATTCATGATATTACCTGACTTGTGAGGGTTAAATGCAGAGATAAATATACATGAGTCCACAGTGAGCACTCAACTTTCTGAGGGTGACCCTTTCTTTATGAAGCCATAATATCACAGCTGTTAAACATGCCTTTCCCTGAAGTTGATGTGTCAGAGAACACCTTCTTCTGGGCCAGCTTATCAGATGAATGAAGCCCGTTAAAGTTCTTTCCTTTTCTTCTTACAGCCAAGGATTACTGTAAAGTCATCTTTCCATACGAGGCACAGAATGACGATGAATTGACAATCAAAGAAGGAGATATTGTGACTCTCATCAATAAGGTAAGCAATACTTCTCACTTGTTGTCTAAACCATGAAGTGAGCATCAATGGGGTATTACCAGCTTTCATTTTAGTCACTCTGGCCCAGGCTGACCTGGAATTAACTATGTAGTCTCAGGGTGGCTTCGAACTCATGGCGATCCTCCTACCTCTGCCTCCTGAGTGCTGGGATTAAAGGCATGCGCCACCACGCCTGGCTCCCTTTTTGGTTTTGTGCTTGGATATGTACATGATGTGCATATATATATGAAAGCTAGAGGACAACCTTGGGTATTGTTCCTTAGGCACCATCTACCTCTTTTGATATAGGGTCTCTCTCTGACCTAGAACTCACCTAATTAGGCTAGACTAGCTGGTCAGTGAGACCCCTGTCTCCACCTCCCCAGTCCTGGAATTATAAGTATGCATCACCACAGTAAGCTTTTTTAAATGTGAGTTCCAGGGGTTCTCATGCTTGCCAAGCAAACACTTTATCAGTCTAGCTATCTCTTCAGCCCTTGTTTTGCTTGCTTTCAATACAAGGGCTTTCTTTGTAGCCCAGGCTGGCCCCAGTCTCCCAAGTTCTGGGATTACAGCATAGTACTGCCATACCTGTCCTGAACTCATGAGAAGAATTTGCATCTTTTTGTTCAGGCTCAGTTCAGATGAATGAACAAAGTTGAAGTTCAAATCGATTTCTGTGTACTTCAGGGCCAGTGGAATATTTGCATGGCCCTGAAGAAAAGTCTGTCCCAGAGGGAATAACCCAGAATACTTGGCTTTGTGTTATGCCCTCCACTGCAGCTAGTTTGTAAGCATTGTGTAATCAGGAACCTAAGGAGAGGCTTTATAAGGCTGCTCATGCCTCACGGGCAACTAACACTTACAGAATGTTTCCTGTTCAGATCAAAGATAGGTAGAGTGCCTGAGAGAATTTTTCTTGTCTTGTTTGGCCTAAAAAGGTTGGATAATTTATTATTATTATATCCAGAATCCTATAAAAACCTGGATAAGTATAAAACCTGTACGAAGCATAGTAGCCTGCCAGCGACTTGACCATGTACCATTTCTGCTTACATGCAGTGCTACTTACAAGTTGGTAATTGAAGGTCATTTTATTAAAGAGCTTCCTAGAACATACAGCCTTTTTTTTCTCTGAAGTACAGAGAAACCAAGCAGTCTTTAAGATGTAGAAGGTGGCCTTATTGTTGTATCCAGCTGAGTGGCAGAGAATGTGTTACTTCTCCACGAACATAAATGTGATTTGGAGATTACCATGGTCACCTGAACTCTTGCAGGAATGAGATTCATTGGTAGGCTAAGGGATAAGGAGAGAGGGGGTGGAGGAAATTGAAGGGAGGGAGAGAGGGAGGGAAGGAAAAAGATAGGGGGGACCCTCCTTCAGATGGCTCTGTTATGTGTGTTGTATTTCCTGTTTTTAACCAGAACTGCAACCAAACAAATGGGATAAGCAAGTTGTGAAGTGGTTGTGACACATGATGCAAATACTTTGATAATTAGTACAGGTAATTGGTGTTAATAATACGGGAAAGGCTGTAGAGTACTTTCCCCCTATAGTGAAAGAGTGATCAGCAACTTAAGTAGTTGCCATCCTTTGCAGTGGGGGATGGATTCTGTTTCTGTTTTGCTTTTAGAAGAGGCACAGCCCCTTTTAACTGAAAATCCAATGTTTCATTAATATTTAATAAGTTTTGAGAAAAGTTAAAAGAAAACTGCTGTGATTATTCTCTTACCTGAAGACAAACAACAATGTCCATTTTAACACACTATCCTCCAGTCCTTGCCACTTGAATATTATGTGTGATTCAAGAGCCAGCCTGCTAAAAAGAATGATTTTTTTTTTCTAAAGGCTTCATCAGAAAAGGAACAGCTACCAGTTCTGGCCACTTTCAGGGTGTCTTCTAAAGATGGCTTCCCATTTTTCTCATATTGTAGGTCAATATGCTTGGAAGCAGTTTGACATTACATTTGCAAATGTGACATCGTCATCTCCCCTCCCAACATAGCCAAGGGATGGTTTGTGTGCTGACCCCATGCCCCAGGCCTAGAGTACATATGCTGTTTTGACACTCAGTCTTGGTTCCATCCTGCCTCCATACCAAGCTTCCTTCCTGTGTCTCTGCCCCTTCCTGTCTAGATGGATGGATCAAGGCTTGGCTTGGTTGGGAACCTGATAGTCAGAGACTGGGCCTCCTCATCAGCTCCTGGGGTGGTAAAGATCTACCCACCACTAACTGCTTCTTTTCTAGCACACACAACCTTCTTTTTGATTCCTCATGATCCCTGTACCCAACCAGGCTAAAGTGGCTTTTTTTTTCCTTTATAGTAAAATCTGGACAGGATATGCTCATACACTTTCCCTTGGGCATTCTTGCCTTGGTCCATATGACTTGTGAGGGACCTCCCATATATCCATCCCCATTCTGCACATTTGTCCTCATGGACCTGACCCTGAGCGTGTATGTTCCTGCTGCATGGGATGCCCTGTGCCAACTTACTTAGCTGGTTTTATGATATCTAATATAAGAGTTAGTCTCACCTCATTCTGTTTAAACTCATTAAGTTTATTGCTTAACAAAAATCCCTTGTGCCCTATCATTTTGTTTGTATTACTATTTTATATGCTTTGCTTTTTAAAAAAGGTCACTTACTATCTTTGATACAGATTTTATTCATTTTTTGCATATATGTGTGTGTTGTAGTTAGTGTCCCATTACTTGGACAAACCACCCTACCCAAAGCAGCTGATGGTAGGAAAGGGTTTATTTTGGCTTACAGTGTTGAGGGAAAGGTTCATCGTAGTGTGGAAAGGATGGGGGAGCAGAGGCTGCTCAATACATCTTGCCACAGCAGGTGGAAGATGGCAACAAGAATGAGCTGAACTCTGGCAAGCAAGAGCTGGCCATAACACTCTTGAGTCTGCCCCAAGTAACACACTTACTCCAGCGAGGCTACAAGGGACATTCCACATTGAAACTACCCCAGGCTGTGTCACTAGGCCAAACTTGGGTGACATTAACACCTTAACAAGCTCTATTCTGCACATTAATGCCCCCCAAGAAAACAGATAATGTTGTAGGTGAATTATTTTTCTAAAGCTGCATATTAGAAGCACATGCTTCATAATTTATTAGACATCTTTAGAAATAAAAACAAAACTCCAAGAGTTCTCAAAAATCCACCTATAATAGTTAAGAATTCACAGTGGGTGAGATTTTAGTAAGAATTTGGAAAGAAAACATGCCATAAATATTTTGCCCACTGAAAGTGGACAAAATGGAACCTAAGTGTGCAAAATCCCTGGTGACATTATAGAAAATCTTTGCCTCTTCTTTTAAGCTCACAAGTGACCCAGAAGGTCATTTGGATGGTTGTAAGCTACTGTAAAATGAATAATCTGCCACAATTGGTTTAATACACATATAAATTTGCATACTTATTGTACATATGAGGTGAGTAGAAGATCTGAATTGTTGATTTCTAAATTTCAGTTGTATGTCCTATGAGAGTCTATGTGGGTCCCGGATGTTGCGGGTATTTCCTTTTACAGTCAGCTAAGGTGGTTTCCTTTGCCTGGCTTTTCTGTGCCATCTCAGGAATCACAGAGCAAGAGTTGCTCTCCTTTTTAGCCCTAGATTGTCATTTTGTGTGGCTTTCTAGAAAATGAGTCAGACACCTTTAGTGGGTGTCTGTAAGCCCTCTGTGGTTCCTGAAATAAAGTGCAGAGACCTGAACTATTTGTATGTGTCCCTGGAAACTGAGATGAGATGTGGCAACCGGAACAGCTTGTTTATAGTTTATTTATAAAGGTTTCTTGTAGATTTGGGAACATTTCCACTTGGGCAGAACACACCTGTGTTTAGCCTTTATTTCGAGTCCATCAAAAATAGCTCCTGCATCTGTTTCTGCCCCGCTCCATCCCTGTCTTTCTGATTTGTGCTCAGAGCATGTTTGGGAAGCTTCAGAAGCCCTTGGGTGTGGTTTCTCCATTTTTCTCTTTTTACACCCCCAATCTCTCTCTTCTTCCTCCTCCTCCCTCTTTCGTGTGTGTGTGTGTGTCTGTCTGTCTCAGACTGGCCTCGAACTCACAGAATTCCTCCTACCTCAGCCTCCCAAGTGCTGCGGTTAAAGGCATGCACCACCATGCCTGGCCTCTCTCTCTCTTTTTTTATGAGACAGGGTCTCATGTAGTGAGGTTGGCCTCAAACTTAGTATGTAGTTAAGAAGCTGACCTGAAACGTTTGATACTCCTGCCTTTGCCTCCCAAGTGCTGGGATTACAAGTGTGCACTGTGTGCTGCCATGCCTGGTCCCTCCTGTGGTTTCTAACCAGAGAAACTCGCTGGAGAAGGGGTAAAGGTAGCTTTGGAAAACAGGTAGAGGTCAATAGTAAGGATGGCTACTGGTAAAGGATATGCTCGCTGTGGCTGTCACCTATTGAGGCACAATGAGTCCGGCTATGGAGAGAGAATGTGTGTGCTCTTGGACAATAGGCACCTGCAGCAATGACCCTATCCTCATAGCACTCCCTCCCAACCTGGCAGGAAGAGTTTTCTGCTGACCTCACTGCAAGTGAGAATCTTGAGGTAGTGCTCGTGAAAATGCCTACCCTGGATAGCTGTGTCTTTGGCCCTTAAAACATACCACCCCTCAGTATCTCCATTGTTCTAAATCTGTTCAACAACGCCATGTTCAGTGCTTAGAAAGCTGTTATGCGCTAGAGTGGTAGAGATAGAAGGAAAGGAATAGAGACAGATGATGTTCATATAGATGAAAACCAGTAGAAACCACCTAAAAGGGAGGGGTCCCATAGAATTACATAAAGGTGGTTTATGGCAACGCTAATTACAGAAATGTGGTCACCATTCCTTGAATTATAAGGACTGTCTACTGAATATTGCTAGCAGCAACTTGTTAGAGCTTTTTAATTTGTACCTGGACTGGAGAGATGGCTTAGCAGTTAAGGCACTCATCCGCAAAGCCAAAGGGTCCAGGTTCAATTTCCCAGGGCCCACATAAAGCCAGATGCACAAGGTGGCACATGAGTCTGGAATTCATTTGGAGTGGCTAGAGCCCCTGGCACACCTATTCTCTCTCTCCCTCCCTCCCTCCCCCCTCTCTCTCTCAAATCAACAATATTTTAAATTTGTACTTATTGTTTTTCCATTTTCATGCCAGTATATAATGTATTTTTATATTATTCCTCCAATTACCTATTCTTATCCCTCAACCCCTTCCATTAAGACTCTAATTCCCCACTAATTTCCATCTTACTTCCATTCTTCTTTTAAACCGTTTGAATTAAATTAGGGCTGCTTGCATGATCATGGTTGGACGTTTATTTATTGTGAAATGGGTAACTTCCCAGTGGCTACACCACTGACGAATCGGACTCCCCACCTCTCAGCTACTGTTAACTGCCACTAGGTAGTTGGGGGCATCTGAGATCTCATGTATCCTTCCCCCACTGATGGTAAAATATTGACAGGCTCAATCTTGTTTTAGAAACTACAGCTACTGGCAATTTTCATTTGCACCCTGTCCTCTTTCCCCATATAGTGTTCACTTAGTCATTGATTGAACAAGATCTGTGGGGTGCCAAGAGCTTTGCTACATATTAGGGGTACAATGGTGAGCAAAAGTTACAAACTGCAGGTTTGTCTTTTCCAAGTTCTATATATTATGGCTAGATATGCAGTGGGAATGGAGTTAGAACTGAATACTACTTCGCCCAGCTTCTTCTTCTTCTTCTTTTTTTTTTTTTTTTGGTTTTTTGAGGTAGGGTCTCACTCCAGCTCAGCTCAGCTCAGCTCAGCTCAGCTCAGCTCAGCTCAGCTCAGCTCAGGCTGACCTGGAATTCACTCTGTAGTCTCAGGGTGGCCTTGAACTCACGGGGATCCTCCTACCTCTGCCTCCCAAATGCTGGGATTAAAGGTGTGCACCACCACACCTGGCTTTCGCCCAGCTTCTTTCATTGCTACCTCAACATTTCTTCGTCCCTCCTTTCCCATCTAATGCTTGAGCATTTAACTTAATATTAGCCAGATGAACTTACAGGACCATGGCTTCCCAGTGAAGAATTCTAGGTGCCCCAGGCCTCTCTGTACCATTTCTTTCCTCTCAGGAGCTCAGCATTTGCCGCATCCTCTTAGCAGGACTGGGGATAACTCAGGACCATGAGTGTGTTCTCTCCAGATCACAAAACAGGAACAGAGGTCCAGAGTAGAGTGGGTTTCCTGTGAGATTGTCGGATGCTTGTGGTAGATGCAAGCCAGTCACTTCTAGGGATGACTCTTAACTGCTCATCAAGAGTCAACCATGGGGGTCTGGAGAGATGGCTTAGCGGTTAAGGCCTTTGCGTGCAAAGCCAAAGGATCCCAGTCTGATTTTCTAGGACCCACGTAAGCCAGATGCACAAGGAGACGAATGCATCTGCAGTTTGTTTGCAGTGGCTGGAGGCCCTGGTGCACCTCTCTCTCTCTCTCTCTCTCTCAAATAAATAAAATATACTTAAAAAACAAAGAGTCGACCATGGGTATTCAGGGCTAATGCCTGTGGAGTTTCCTCTCTAAATTCATGATATTGTTGTTATAACTTAATCAGAATGGCAACATGACCATGCCCATTATCCCATGTGTTTAACTCTTACATTTTAGAATCTATTCTGATCTATTAGAGTCCATGACCTTTCAGAAAACCAGTGCCAAAGGAAGGATAGCTATTTGGGGCTAGTGTCACTTTGTTTTTGTGACTGCAGCACCCCTTCCTTCTGCTTCCTATTTGGAGTGTATTTTGCTGTTCTCTTCTCTTCTGGGTCTAGAGGTTACTTAGTTTCCTGCTTGCTGTTATTACTACAAAAAGTGACTGTAGTCTCAAGCTACTGCCTATGTCCTTCTATGCTAGCACGAGTTTTTCTGTTGTTGTTTATTGTAGTGTTTATTTTCCCTTCCTGTTTCCTCACTGGTCTCTTAATGGATTAGTGAGGAACAAGCGCCCATTCCTTTTTGCTTCCAATCCAACAGGAAGTACGGTTGCCTTCACAAAGAGAAGTAGCTTTGGGAATCTCAGGAAAGATCTTTAGTTTCGTATAAGAAAGCCGCTCAGCTAAATAGATTACCGGCCTTGACCCTTTCTCTTGGAACTGCTGAAGCTTTTAACAGAGCTAAAGTGATAGGATTGTACATGGTTCCAAGGGTGAGGAATAAATGAGCAGGTGTCACCTTGAAGATGATGACATGCTGACAGCCCCATTAGAAGGACATGCTTTATGAGTGAATGGGGAAGTTAAGCACAGGTCTGGGATCATCTGTGCTTGCACACATTTGCAAAATGTCAATGTTCAGCAAATGACTCATTCATGTCATATAATGTTATTTCTTGCACTAGTGCCTATCTTGTTATTGAAGACAGAAGTCACAATATATTTTCTGCTCAGAGCGTTAGAAGCCCAGTGGAATACAGTTTGCTGCTATTTTGTCTTCTTTTTTTAAAGTAGGAAGAATAATAGTATGGGTGAGAAGAATCATGATACCCTAAGTGTAGTTGACCAAAACTCTTCACTGAGCTTGCTTTTCAACATAGAGACAGTTTTAATTAGCTCACATGGTAAAATGGCAGGCTTAGGGAGGGAGAAAATAACCAGTAAGTAGACAAACTGTGCCCAAAAAATTGTGATTAGACATCATCATTTACAGACTTTTCCTTTGTGTCATGGGCAGATGAATTTTGCAGTTGATGCAAATTCCCAGGTTCCTATGCCTCTACAAATTGGTGAAACTGTTTAAAAGGTCCCTCCTATTATCCATTCAACCTGATTGCCATAGTCCAGAGTGCTATGCTTATGTAGCAGGGCAACAGTAGCCCTTGCAATAGTATGTGGAAATCTTTCTTTTTTCTGTTTCTAACCTTTCTATTTGTACTACACCAAGATGGAGGTTGTGAGATTTAAATGAGATGTGTGGCTGAAAGTGCTTTAGGAACAAGAAATTTAAACTATAGTTGTTGAAATCACAAGTTATTATAGAAAAGTAAAAATAAATGCCTAGTGACTTCATATTTTTTCTTGGTATCTTGACTAGTCCTTAAGGTCAGTAATTTCTTTGAAATTCTTCTTCAGTATTATTTTAACTTTTCTTAAGAGCAAAATAATTTATTACAGTTGTAGAACCCTTGTCTCATTAAGAATGTCAGATTTCTTTACATTGATATTTGCATTTTATTAAAATATATGGATTCTAGGGAGTGGGGGAGATTGCTCAGTGGTTAAAGGTACTTACTTGCAAAGCCTGCAGGTCTGAATTCAGTTCCCTAGTACCTATGTAAAGCCAGATGGACGGCGTGGCACATGCAACTTGAATTTGTTTGCATTGGCAAGAGGCTGAGGTGTGCCCATTTTCCCTCTTTCTCTCTCTCTGTCTCAAATAAATACATTTTTTAAAAAAATACATGTTTTATGAGATGGAAAGAGGCAAGAGATAAACTTTGAAGTAATATATTTTAAAATTTTATAAGTAATACTTGGGAAAATAGGAGAATAAAACAGATGAATACAATGAGAAGTCAAAATTACCATACAACTTTTATATACCTTTCTTAGTATTTTAGAAATTATTCTTCTAGACTGTATTCATACATGTTTGCAATTATAGTTTAAAATAAAAACAAGATTTACATGATTTGCCCAAGGTATAACATAACTACCCTTGGCAACATGGTAAAATGGTTCCTCAGCATCCTAGTATATGGAGTGTGTAGTGTGTATGTGGGCACTTGTGTGTGTATGTGTGCACACATGCATGCATGCATGCACACACACACACGTATGCCAGAGAACAACCTTCTGTGGTATTCCTTTCAAGCAGTGTGTACAATCTTTTCTTTTCTTTTCTTTTCTTTTCTTTTCTTTTCTTTTCTTTTCTTTTCTTTTCTTTTTTTTTTGAGACAGAGTCTCTCACTGGCCTGGAGCTTGCAAAGTAGGCTAGACTGTCTGTCCAGCAAGCCTCAGGGATATATACCTGTCTCCTCTTTCCCAGCACTGGGATTACAAGTGTGCACTGCCATACCTGGCTTTTTATGGGTCCTGGGGATCAAACTCAGATCCTTATGCTTGCATGGCAACTACTGTACTGATTATGCAATCTCTCCCCAGCCTCCTTTATATATTTAGTTGTTTCTAGCTTTTTGTTATCTTTATTTTAGACTATTTTGTATGTAGTCTTTGCCTTGCTAATAAGCCCTTGTGCATATACTTATTCCTGCCACTTTCATTCATATGTACACACACACACACACACACACACACACACACACACACCCGTTGGGCAAGTATTTCATCTCTTTCTCTGTCTTAGTTTCTATAGTCATGAATTATGAACATACACCTCCTAGTGTTGTCAAGATTAAAAGAGGTAAAGTGTATGCTGTGGTCTGAATGAATCCCTCAAAGCTCATGCATTTTAAGATTCAAATTTCTGTATAATAATATTGAGATGAAGGACCTTTAAGAAGTGATTGGATCATAAGAGTGGGACCTTGGAGGTGCAATTAAGTCATAAGAGTTTTGCCTCAAACGTGCGTTATTAATAGCCATTATCATGGGAGTGAGATCATTATTGACAGAGCAGGTTCCTGATACATGGATATTTAGACACCCCCTCCTCTTTCTCTTACATGTTCTCTTGCATTCCACTTTTTTATGGGATGCTGCCGCAAGATGAAGGCCCCTCATCTTGGGTGTCCCATCCTCTGACTGTAAGAAATAAACCTGTGCCTTGTAACTTGCACTGGATCAGGCATTCTATTATGACAGCACAAAACAGACTAGACTAATACAGTGGTAAAACTCTTAGAAAGCCTTGCTAATAGTAAGTGCTATATAAATTTTAGCAGTTATTATTTCCTGATGATAAATTGA
The DNA here is from genome assembly GCA_036365145.1 of Orientallactaga sibirica. Lineage (NCBI taxonomy): Eukaryota > Metazoa > Chordata > Mammalia > Rodentia > Dipodidae > Orientallactaga > Orientallactaga sibirica. Next base: position 7,034,244 of record JAEOAD010000982.1, read on the forward strand.
TAAATGCAATGCTGCTTCAGTGTATTTTGAGGACATTTAAGCGATGTTCTGAAAGGTTGCTCTAATTTAGTCTCCCCACAGTAATATGTAAGAATAGGTTTTCCTATCCTTGTCATCCCTGGATATTATCATTCTTTCCAGTCTCTGTAATATGATTTAATCTATGCTAATTCTGCATTTTAAAAATGCAGGTTGAAATTTTTATGCATCATTTTCCTATTGATTTTTATAAAATACCCTATATCCATGCCATTAATCTGTCATCTTTCATATTACAAATATTTTTCTTAGTTTATGACTCACAGAGCTATTTAAGTAGAAAGTCATTAAATACCTTTTAGACTTGAATTTTCTTCACTTTATAGCTAACTGCATAGTGTAGTAAGATTCATCCTTTTAAACGTATTTTTACTTAAGGCTTTTATATTTGACTTCTAGGTGAAGACAGTATCTGGCTATTAAATGCTTTCCTTTCCTGTCTCCCTAGGGCTTTTAGAAATTCTATTTAAAGCTTCTGCCCTTTCAGTATTTTTTATATTGGCATTTAAAGAGCCCCTGAGGTTCTGCATGGATGATTACAAGGATCCTCTGTTCTAGACCAGGACATGGCAAACTTCTGTAAGGGCCAGAAAGCAAGTATTTTAGGCTTTGTGGGACATGCAGTCTCTGTCACAACTACCATGCTATTGTAAAAGAAAAGCAGCTATAGAAGTAAAGGAATGGGCTCGCATGAGTTATACTAAACCTTTATGGGCACTTTTGAATATCATGTATTTTTCACATTTGTTGAAGTATTCTTATTCTTTTGTTGATTTTTATTTTTGACCATTTAAAAAAGTAAAAATTGGGCTTGTTTGCAATGCCCATCAGTCTGAGTTTGATTCCCCAGCATCTACGTAAGCCAAACTCAAAAAGCGGTAAGTGTATCTTATATTCATTTGCAATGGCAATAGACCTTGCCAGGCACACATGTGCATGCATGGACATACTTAAATAAAAATATAAAAACTATTTGTATATTTTGGCCCATAGGCTGCATAGTTTGTTGACCCCTGAAATAGAATATCTGGAAACAGACCCATAAATATCCTATGAATTAATTTTCAACAAAAGTGCAAAAGACAGTTAAAAGTTGAATTTACTTTTTCTAGAAATGTTATTGGCACAATTGGACATAAATAGGCAAAAAAAAAAAAAGAACTTCAATGTAAACCTAATAAATGATGTTAAAATTGACTCCAAATAGAACATAAATATACCTGTAAAATATAAAACATAAGTTATTTATCAAAATGTAAAAGAGTTCTTAGACATAATATCAGAAGTACAGGCCATAAATTACAAAACTGTTAGACTTCAGCAAAATTTAAAATTTCAATTTTCATAGAACTGTTAGGTGAATGTTGTTGGCAGGTCTGTTTTTTGCCACAAGGCCATAAGAGTCTCACTATTGGGCTAGTAATTGCCTACTTTGTAATTATATAAATTTCAAGGGTCTTGGTTTTGTTGCGGCCTTCCTGAGAATCTCTTTTGTTATGTAAGGCTATAGATTTTGAATGGATTTTGAGCCTTTTCCTGTGTCATGTCTCTTCTCCTACTCATACTCTGCTAGTGTAACTTGGACTCATCTGAGCAGCATGGGGGTCTGGGTTTGGACTGTATTTTTCACTCAACGTACTGGCCTAGAGGCTAAATCAGTTAAGTGTAGATAGAAAGGCCCCATATAGATTTTAGGCCAATGAATAAGTTTTCCTAATAGAAGAACCTCCCTCCCTCTCTCTTTCTCTTTTTGCTTGTGTGTTGTATACATGTGCATGTGGAGGCATCAATTAATATCAACTTCAATTCAATTGAATTAAAAGAATTCAATTCTTCAATTGCTTTCCACTTAATTTTGTGAGACAAGGTCTCTCACCTGGAGCTCACTGATTCTGCTAGACTAGCTGGCTAGCAAGCCCTAGGGATCCTGTTGTCTCTGCCTCTCCAGCACTTGGATTGCAGGTACACACTGCAATTCCTAGCTTTTATGTGCGTCTTGAGAACCCAAATGCAGGTCCTCATACTGCAGAACAAGTGCTTTGCCCATCTGAACCATCTCCCCAGCCTATACAAAAACATCTTAAAAGAAATGGTATGCTTGCCCCAGTGAAGAATGATAGAAGGGAGGAATTTAGAAAGTTACTAATAGCTTGCTGCAACTATCATAGTTGTTCTTGACCTTCAGAATGAGTACAGCTCTGCTCTTCACTTCTTTTACTTGTGTTAAACGAAAATAACCACCTCTTTCCCCTGTACTGCTTCTTTGTATCTCTTAGGGGTGGTACAGCAGCTAAGAAATTTTCTCAAACATAATGAAAAGTGCTCTCTGAATGATTCTGTTTTTATCGGTGAAGCAAAATGATTTTCTTCCATGTCTACTATCATTTGAGTGGGAGAAGAGAGTGCATTTGGATTCAGAGTCCATATATTTCTCTAAATGCAAATGAAAATGAAAACCCACAGTAAATTCTATTTAGCCTTGTGCTGTACATAAAGGAAAGGTGCATTAGAAATAGCTTTTAAGAGTTAACGTGCAGGGCTGGAGAGATGGCTCAACAGTTCAGTGTGCTGCTTGCTCAAGCATGAAGGCCTGAGAGGGCCTGAGACTGCCAGAGTTCAAATCTCCCCCTGTAAACACCTGGTCATGTCCATGTGCACCTGTAACCCCAGCCCTTCAGGGGAACAAAGACCTTAGACTCATCAGAGCCACACAAGCTCTGGAATCAGTAAAGAGACTCAGGCTCAAAACAAGGCCTAGTGGAAGAGTGATGGAATGAGATATCCAATGTTCCACTCCAGTCACTATAGGCAAGAACACTTTCTGCAGCAGGCAAGCTTATGGAACAACACAAACACACACACGCACACACAGAGAGAGAGAAAGAGAGAGAGAGAGAGAGAGAGAGAGAGATTTAACATACAGTGGTGTAGCAGACAGCATTAGGTTCTCTGAGATGAACTTCCAGACCAGGCACAGATATGGAGGAAGGGATATTTATTGAAGCTTACAGATCCAGGGGAAGTTCCATAATAGCAGAAGAAGTTGGCCTTTTCTTATCTGACCAGGCAAGACAGAGAGAAAAGCCAAAAGCCACACAGCACAGCCTACTTCAGGAACTCCAACTAGGCACACTTTGTATATCTTTAGATTGAAATCCTCAACACCCCACCATACCTTAAGATCCACTGCCTCCAGCAAGGTGGCTGCAGATACAAACTACAGACTAATAAAACACTGAATATATTGTGGGCCATCTAAACTGCCACATTTTGCCCCTGCCCCCAATAGATTTATAACTATCACACACTGTAAATTGTACTCAGTCTAATTTCAAAGTTCCCCACAGTCTTTACCAACTTAAGATAGTTCTAAATTCCCAAGTCTTATCTGAGATTTAAGATTATCTCTTAGCTGTGAGTCCTGTAAAATCAAACAAGTTATGTACTTCCAACATATAAAGGCACAGAGTAAACATTTTTAACTGGTATAAGACATGGCAAGGAGATACTAGAACAATGCAGACTCAACCACCATCAGCAATCATCAAACTGCTGCATTTCAAGTTCAGTATAACCAGAGACTGACAGTCTCCAGGTTTTCCAATTCCGCCCCTCCATCTGGGCAGAGTAGCCAGGGAAAACTTCCATCCTAGGCCAACAGTGCACTCCATGGTAGACCTTGCACAGTCCTGGTATATTCAAAACATCTTCAGGTCTCCATGTAAACCATAGTCCATCTTTCAAAGGCTCTTCCAGCCTATCAGGACATCATGCCCTGCCTCATGCCACATTTCAGCAGCAGCTCCCAGAACAGTGTGTAATTCTTGACCATTCCACGCATTTTTCATGCTTCCAAAACTAAATATTAGGTGTGCAGGACACAGCCATATTCTTAATTCAGGGACTAAATAAATCGTAATCTTGAAAAGCAGGTTCCTTCTCCATTCAACTCCTTCCTAAAAGAGTTTGCATTTCTAACAGTCATTCCTCAGGCATCTTCTCCATTGATTTAATGTAAAGCAGTTGGGCCATCTTTCTTAAGATTGCTAATGTGTTAACAAGAGCAGCTTCAGTTACCTAAAACCAGTCTCAGTGCCTCTAATTTTAACTTGCTTGAGGTTTTCCAACTTAAAATCTTAAATCCCTCAGTCCAATATCTTTAGCCAATTTCATCAGTCCATTACAAAATTTAACCTTGAACATACTCTCTGGGCCTGGGCAGCAGAATGCATCCATCCCTTATGCCAGTAGCCCAGTTCCAACAAAGTCCTCTGCAGTATTTCCTTCCCCTTAGAAAGCTCATAAGCCAAGTCTTGAAGTTCAGTATTGTCTACACTAAGCATTCTCAAACTCTCATCAGAATAGTCCATAAAACTTGGCTTACCACTCCACAAGGTGTCTTCAGTTGGAAGCACCAAGTCTATGCCTGTTCCTCCAAAACAAAGGTTCCAAAAGTCCATAATACACATGGTCAGGTTCATCTCACCCCACTCCTGGTACCAACTTCTGTAGGAGACAGCTTCAGGTTCACTGAGATGTACTTCCAGACCAGGCACAGTTGTGGAGGAAGGGATATTATTGAAGCTTACAGAGCCAGGGGAAATTCCATAATAGCAGAAGAAGCTGGCCTGCTCTTATAGAACCAGGCAAGACAGAGAGAAAAGCCAAAATCCAAAAGCCACACAGCACAGCACACTTCAGGAACTCCAACTAGGCACACTTTGCATATCTTTAGATTGAAATCCTAAACCCACCACCACACCTTAAGATCCACCCAGAGACACTGCCTCCAGCAAGGTGGCAAACTACAGACTAATAAAACATTGAATATATTGGGGGCCATCTAAACTACCACAAGTGGCCATTGCAATGTAAATTGCCAAGTAAATAGAAAATGGGGAAATTCTGTGAAAACATATTGTTACATAAGTTTAAACATTTGATTGTGTTTAAATGGGCAGAAAAATATAAAATGTCACCTAAATGATTTACGTTTTGTAAATGACTTAGTCACATGCTTATGTATAGTTGATATTTTCATCATGCTCAAAGATAGATTAGAAGGACGTGAGAAAGACCCTGTCCATCTTATCACTTTCCTTTTCACCTGAGTACCAAGTTTTGAAGTAGCTGCATGGAGGCAGAAAGTCCTTTATTCTTCTATTACAAAAAATGCTTAAAGCACAAATATCTTTTGAGAACATTTAAAATTGTATATGGCACAAATGAAGTCAAGAAACAAATCTGACATATTTGTTATGTTTAAACTATGTAGCCAATCCTAGGAGGGGCCCATATGAACAGTAACCTGGAGTTGGGCCAACATGGTAACTTTTGTTGGATGTTAGTTCTAAAAAGGTTATAGGCAGAAGCATCTCTTCTCAAAGGGAAACCAGCTGTGATCACAAAGTCCCTTGGTGATTCTGCCCTTGGCTTTCATCTATTAAAATCCCCCAGGCCTTCCTGATTCTGGCCCGTGACTCTCTTCCTGCTTGTATAAGCTTTATTCTCTCAAAGAGGACCAAGGTTTTTTTATTTTTTTCTCATTTCTTAGTGACATCTGGACTTAAAGGTTAGCCCTGAAGCATTTCCTTGCCCTTGTGCTAAGAGAAGATTGCTGGAACAACCCCCCCCCCATGGCCTACCTCCAATAACCTTTGGCCTCTAGCAATATGTCATAGAAATACTATTATTTGATGGTTGCCATTATCTGAAAAAGGCTGGGTGGCTTATTTATCTTTCTGTATAAAGATACTTAGAAATGACTCTGTTTTACCTTATGGAATACCTCACCTTTCTTGCTAGAGAAAGGTACATATGCCAGCCGAAGAAACTCCAGGATAATTACAAATCCTTGTATATATCTTCATTTCACATATTTTAACCCTAGGACTTCTTTTGGGAATTAGATTGAAACAGATTAGACTTTGAAAGATAGAACTTAAAGTTCTACTATGCCTAGAAGAAAATAAGTTCACACTAAAGAAACAGTATTTTAAGAGAATATATGATGTCTGGTTGTGGCTGTGATAGAAACAAGAATAATTACACTTTTCCCTCTGTTGTAGACTACTCTAAAATTAAAAAAACACATTCAAAACAGATAGTTTATGTATGTATAATATATCGCACAGGAGGTGTGATCCTGGAGAGTAAAGAAGCTTAAGAGTGACTTTTTGCCTTGGGGTACTTTATATATTGCAATACTAGGTCATGGAACCCAATGAAATAACAGTAGACTCACAGGATGGAGGAAACAGAAATTATAATTCAGGCTGGGGAGGTGGCTTGAATTTGCAGAGCAGAGAACTTTAGAGGAGTGAGCCATACAAAGAAAGAGTCCCAGAAATCTTTAGAAGGATCTTTTTGCTTTTTGGCCAGATACTATGTTAGCCATCAATAGGACAAGACTCCACTAGATCAAACAGAAAATTAAAACTGTAAATTGATTAGTTATCCCTAAGATCACCAATGATGGGAGATGCTGGAGTTCTACTCAAGCAGTATAGAAAAAATGAGAGATGGTGACACCCTTGGAATTCAGTTGAGAACCCAGACACAGGAATAGTGCTCTCCTAGGCCCCTTATAACAAAGCCACCAAGCCAAGGTTTGGTAAGTCAAGCTGATCTGAAGATAGCATCCCCACTGTAACAAAGCTGTTCTCTTGCAAGGAAGATAACAAAATCCAGTTTCTCAGCCACGAGGCTATGAACTTGTTGAGAGAGTGTAATCCCAAAAGACTGCATCTAGAAAGCAGCAGATACGGTTTGGGTATCTTGTAAAAGAAATATGGCAGCATTGCTGAGTAGTTTTTAGGCATTAGTATGTACTGATGTGTTTACTGATTTTTTTGTTTGTTATCCATTCACTTATACAATTGTAAAGTAAAACGAGTAAAACATTAATGTAGCAAAGCATGTAAATTACTACCCAATGAGAAGCCAGGAATTTTTACAAGTGGACAAGCTTCCTTGTAACACAGAAGAGTGAGTGTCTGCTTAAATCTTGGTATATGTTGACATTTGGAATGTGGCGTTTTGAGTAGGACTGTATCCCTGGGTTTAGCCCATGAACTGTGGTCTGTAGGCACTCTGACACGGAGATATGACACAGTCCTCTTTTCATCCTGTTACCCCATAAACCATGCTGTGGATGAGCCTGCTTCTGTAACTGACTTCCAGGGATGTTGGAAATTCTGAGTAGCAGTCCCAGCCATATAGCAGAATTGTATCTCTTGGGAAGGTGTTAACAAGCAGAAGCAAAGCAGAGTTGCTCCTGAGCTTTGGCTTCCATAGAGCTTTTGCTCAACAACCCAGTCCTCAGCTCCATGCAGAAGGCACTCATTAGCACATATTCAACAGCACATTCCTTACTGTTGGTGCATGCTGAGGGTGTGAGGCCCCCCTTTGAGACACTCTGAGGTCCACTTAACAGCTACCCCGAAATTGTTCACTATCCACGTTCTCCCAAAATGATATCTCTCAGTCATGAGGGAAGGTCACAAAAACAGCAATATTGAATAATTTCTAGGAAATCAGTGCTAGGGAATATGGAGACAGCTGACCACCAGAAGTGACTGAGGAGGGTAGGTTTCTCTTTCATTTGGGTCAGGTGGTGAATTCATTTTTTAAAAATATTTTATTATTTATTTATTTATTTGAGAGAGAGAGAGAGAGAGATACAGAAATAGGCAGGCAGAGAGAGAGAGAGACTGGGTGCGCCAGGGCCTCCAGCCACTGCAAATAAACTCCAGATACATGCACCCCCTTGTGCATCCGGCCTACGTGGGTCCTGGAGAATCGAGCCTCGAACTGGGGTCCTTAGGTTTCATAGGCAAGCGTTTAACCGCTAAGCCATCTCTCCAGCCCGTGAATTCATTTTTATCTTTGCATTTTGGGAGTTGACATACATGATCCTAACCTGTTTGTTCCCCTTGGAACTCAAAGAAAGCATGTATAATTTCTGAGAAACTTTAACATAACTGTTTGGGGTACTTTGAAAATTTTTATTCTAACTACAGATGGATAATAAATTTAATACTGATGGTTAGGTAAGCCTGATTATATAGGCAGAACTTACTTCATGGAGCTACTCTATACCTGCCTCTTCCTTGTTCAACTTGACCTTACTTCTGCTGCCTGAAAATTGAGAGATGTAGAAGAAAAGTCTGAAGGAAATTTGGGCCCTCGGCCTGTTCTTCGATTTAGCCACATTCAGTGTGCTGAGTATTCAGTGGCTATAAAAGTAGGAAGATAACGCCTTACTTTCAAGGAGCTGGTCCATTTTGAGAACTCAAAGTATGGGCCACAAAGCATCAGCACTGAAGTGACCTGGGAAACTCTTGGAAATGCTAAATCTCTGACTTGCCCCCGATTACTGAATCTGACTTAATGGTTTTCAAAATCCTCAGATGACTAGGATGATTCTCACCCTGTATATTAGAATGACCTGGGGGCTTTTTCAAAGCACTGAGTTCTTGCTACCCTTCCCTCAACTTATGATATAACTGATGTGGATCTAGCCTAGGCATTGGGTTGCTAAAGATATCACTGGATTTGGTCACAGAATGCAGAGAAGTCAAGCTGAAACTGAACCTGAAACTTCCTCCCTGCTAGCTAGCTGTTACAATGTCATAAGGTGCTATGCAGGCTGCTGGGGGAAAACGTTATCAATAGTCTTACTCAGCCGTGTAGTATGCAAGCTACACAACCAACCAGCCAGGCAATATGTGCCCACTGGTGCAATAGTGGTATGACTGTTAAGAGAATAAACAATTGTTCTCTGATTAGAGTTGAGGCCCACTCCACAGGAGGGAATTCATGCCTGCTACTAAAAACTGTCAAACCTGTGGCTGGGAAGGTCATAGGCCATAGCAGGGAAGCTACTGTTGTTGTTTAGTTAAATGAATCTTAGGCCCATGAAATTGTCTTGTAAATATTTATGTCTCTGCCTATAGATCAGTGCTACTGTCAGCTTTGGTCACAGATGCTTCCTTTTGCAATTGGTGATGACTGCTGGGGAGACTCCTAACTTGTCTGAGCGCCAAGACTAAGTGAATGCTAAGTGCTGAGTGCTCAGTGCTAGATGAGACATCTATTATCACTCCTACCAAGGCTCAGGGACCATGATGGACAAAGGGGTGGAAAGCATGTAAGAGCCAGAGGACGGGAAGGAGTGCTATGGAACACTGTCTTCCAGACATGACATAGCCATTGCATTCATGAGCTCACAGAGGCTATGGTTATCTGCATAATATTGGGCCTATAAAAATCCCATCACGGGGGCTGGAGAGATGGCTTAGCGGTTAAGGCGCCTGCCTGCTAAGCCTAAGAACCCGGTTCCAATCTCCAGGTCCCACGTTTAGTCAGATGCAAAGTGACTCAAGGGTGCAATGCTGCACTTGCCCACAAGGGGGCACACGCATCTGGATTTCGTTCACAGCAGCTGAGAGTCTGCTGGCGCGCCCATTCTGTGTCTCCCTCTCCCTCTCTGTCTATCTCTCTCTGTGTCTCTCTCCAAAAATAAAAAAATAAAAATAAATAAAAAATTAAAAAAATCCCATCACGGGTGGTAGAGGATTCCATCACTCCCTGAGGAGTTACTGGCAGTTAAGGACTACTGAGGGAAAGAGAAACATTTTCTTCAGTGCTGGTGCTGTAGCCACTAGTAAGTTTCATGTGCTCTGGTAAATAACATCCCACCTATTCTCATGCAGGCAACTCTAATTAAACAGTGGGGTGGACACACACAAATACACAGACATCAAGGTAGAAAAGGGAGCTGGAGAGAAAAGGTGTTTCGGTGGGAAGGGGAGAGAGAAAATAGAGGGCAATGGGAAATGGTTAGGGTCAAAATACATTGCACACATGTATAAAATTTGTCAGTAAATTAAAAGGAAATTCTGAGGTGATTCCCAGTGCAGCTAGATTAGGGGGAGCCACTTATCTAATATATCATTGTATTCTCCAGACAAAGTAACCCAAGATGAGATCATGGCTCATTTTTTTTCTTACCAATTTATGAGCCAGGTGGCATATTTGTCTTTTGTTAAGATGTGAAGTGATGTGCCTAGAGATAGACATGCCAGGACTTACTGATGACTCCTGCTCAAATGGCCCTCACTATGACAACAGGTTGTGTGTCTGAGAGTTGCTCCCAGCTGGTTCCTGGCATGATAGCTGTGTGGAGTGCTGAAGCACTTAAGCCAAGTTCCCTGGGGCCATGCTGGCAGGTTGAATGGACTGGGCACAGCTTCCTCCTTAAGACACACCCTGAGGCCTTGGCTTACCTCCCATTGGCTCCCCTCTAAGAGTGTGAGCTCCTGCCAGGGACTAGAGTTGACTCACCCCCAGCAGAAGGGAGTAGGAATGGCTCATCATTGCTCAGAATGGTGTTGAATCACGTGACAAATGTGTGGGAGCTTAATTAAGAAACGTGCCTGGGGAGGTGGCTCGGTGAGTAAAGTGTTTGCTGTATAAGTGTGGGGAGGTAAATTCAGATCCCAAGCACCCACATAAAATTCAGATGTACCTGTAATCCCAGCACAGGGAGACAGGGACAAGAGAATCCCTGGGCCATGATGTCTAGCTGGTTTTAACTAAAGCAGTGAGCTCCTAGTTCAATGAGAGACTGTGTCTCAAAAAATAAGGTGGAGGGCCAGGCATGGTGGCGCATGCCTTTAACCCCAGCACTTGGGAGGCTGTGAGTTCAAGGCCACCCTGAGACTACATAGTGAATTCCAGGTCAGCCTGAGCTAGAGTGAGACCCTACCTCAAGAATCAAACAAAAAAAGTGGAGAATAATAGGGGAAACACATGACATTAACCTCTCGCTTCTACATACAAGCACTTACATGCATACACACACATAAACCCAAACACATAACACACATACACATCCACACACACATACATTTGCAAAAAAGAAAAAAAAATAGTATTCCTTGTCACATTGTCCTTTAGGATTGTGGGCCAGTTCATAATCATCTTAATCATGATGATAACAGCCAACAGTGCATGATTTATAGAAAAATTTTGCACGTAGCAAGACAGACCCGAGTGTTAACCCTAGTACCACATGACTCATGTCGGCTCTCTTCTTGCTCTGTCTGGTTCCACTTAAACATGTCAGGTGAAAGAAATAATGGCTATTTTGTGTTACAGTGAGTTCTCTCTTTTTCATGATATGCTAGGAATGAACCTGAGATGGTTCAGAGCATAGAGTTGGGACTGTAGCATACCTAAGGCTCTGTTCATTCATTCTTCATTCCTCATCCATCTGCATTTCATGAGCAAGAATATCCTATTTTACTGTGATATCTGCCTGGCCATGAACCATAGAGAAACCATTTGGGACATTTTGAGGCCATTTTGATCATGAAAGAGTGAAGAGTCTGTGACAGAAATATCATTTTTGTCCACACGCTTGACAAGGCTTCAAGATCTCCTTTCCTCATCTTTTGTGTCGGTGGAGCTTATTTCTAAACAACAGCTTTCCAGAAGCTTTCCTCTAGATGCTGCTGTCTAATTCACTCCTACTCCCTGATTCCTTCACAGGCCATCTCCTCGCCTGCCTACACTACCCTCTGTCTCTGTCTTTTTAAACTTTTTATTTATTAATTGATTGATTTGCTAGAAGAGATAGAGAATATGGGTATGACATATGCATGTGCCGTTCTTTACATCTGGCTTTACATGAGTACTGGGGAATCAAACTCAGGTCATTAGGCTTTGCAGGTAAGTGCCTTAACCACTGAGCAATTTCTCCAGCTTTGTACCCTTTGTCTCTAAACCACTTGCCTCTAAACGCCAATTCTTGGATGTTCTCTTCTGTTTCTAGAACTTTCCACTCTCCTGCATCCCTTCCTTAATACTCATTGATCCTGCCCTTGACCTTCCATTGCCTTTCTCTCCTTCCAGGCTGCCTGGCTTCTCTTGGTACTACTTGTTTTTAATCCAGCCAAATACTCCTTCCAATATTTTTTTTGCTGTTTAGATTCACTGTGCCTGCCTCTCCCTCGAGCCTCTGAGTTTGGAAGCCCCATGAGGACTTTTTTTTTTTTTTTTTTTTTAATTTTTTGGTGTAATTCCTCTCTCATCCTGCACATTTGAGGTCCTCAAGAAATAAATTGAATTTGCTGCTATTTTACACTTGTGGAAGTACAGTCCTCATACAAATAATTCTTTTCACCACTGCTATCAAAAGCCTACTTCTTTTGTCTGGTTTGTTAAAGCGACTTATTTTCACTTCTCATTTTGCTGTCAAAATTATTCCTGTTTCTCTTAAATTAACTTCATTGCGGGGGGAAAAATGTTTCAGTTCTCTGTAAATCTCTGTTCCACTTCAGGCATCCTGACCCCAGGCCTGTCCTCTGTTCTGTAGCAACCTCCCTCCTTGGTTCCTTGGTATTCTCACCCACACTGACAGTTTTCCTTTGTGACTCTGCTTATCTCATCCATGGGCCTTGTGTTTATTCTTATAGCCATCAGAATAATTAGACAGATTGTGTGCATCCTTTGTACTTTCCCTCTCTTGCTTTGAATTACATGATAGTCAGTACTGACAGTGTTCTCCTTAAGGAGCAGAGTATAGATGAACCATTCAAGCCTGCCACTGCCAATGGGAGCCATGATAAATATGAGGGCATTGTGCTCTTTCCCTCTGTAGGCGTGCATGGCTTCTCAAGTGATTCTGGATAGACTCTTGCTTATTAAAATCTTCCTCATTGTTTTTCTCACACATGAAGAAAATGGCTTGGAGGTTTCATGTCCTTAAGGCTAATGTAGAAATGGTCTTGTACCTTTTAGAAAGTTTGAAAGAAATGGAGCACTACACAATATTTACATGCCTTTTCTGGGTATGGTTCTATGTCAGATGATCCTAAAGGAATGTAGAGGAAAGTCCAGTACTCACATCAGCAAACGCTTTACAGATGCTAAGATTTAAGATTATTTGAAAAGCTGTTAGTGGTTTCCCGTCCTTTCCATACTTGGTTGATTACTATTGGTTGGTTGATTAACTGTTAACCTAAAAGGACTCTGTACAGTGTTGAGTGTCTGCCTTTCACATATCCCTCTAAGCTCCCAATGGGGTAGATACCATGAAATTGCATGTTTAATGTTAGGGAGCTACAGAGCTTAAATGTGCTTTGCATTTAATAGAAGTTTGTTCAATTGAATACATGAAGTGTGAATCAGCACAGTACAAATGTTAGAGTATAACGTATTCATCATACCTGATTTTCTAGCTTTTTTCTTTTCTTTTCTTTTCTTTTTCTCTTTTCTTTTCTTTTCTTTTTTTTGTGATGAGATCCCACTCTAGCACAGGCTGACCTGGTATTTACTATAGGATCTCAGGCTAGCCTTGAACTCATAGCGAGCCTCCTATCTCAACCTCCCAGTGCTGGGATTAAAGGTATGTACCACCATACCTAGTCATACCTGCTTTTCTTCTTCTGTTTTTTTTTAATACTTTTTATTTTTATTTACTTGAGAGATAGAAGCAGAGAGACAGGTAAAGAGAGAATGGGCACGCCAGGGCCTCCAGCACTGCAAACAAATTCCAGGTGCATGTGCCACCTTGTGCAAATGGCTTACGTGGGTCCTGGGGAATCAAACCAGGAACCATTGGCTTTGCAGGCAAGTGCCTTAACCATTAAGCCATCTCCCCAGCACCCCCCCATACCTGCTTTTCTAAAGGCAAATTCCATTATCAGTTGTGAAGAAACTGCAGAAAGAGAGGAGGGAAAAATATGCAAGGAATCTCCTTGGAAGCAGAACCTTCTAGATTGAAAGGCTCAATTTGTAAGAATTAGAGGCCAAAAAATTTTATCCCCTATTTCTTTGTAAGCTTTTCTTTTCTTTTTTTTTAAAAAAAATATATTTTTATTTATATTATTCTGATTTTATATTCATAGTATTGGTTCCATTGTCCTCCTCCCTGTCCTCCCTCTTCCAAAGGGACCCTCATCAATGGGGAATGTGGGTCGTGCATTGTGAGGTTAGTCAAGAGTTCTGGGGGGTAGGCCCCAGTCTCTGTGCATAATGCCCCAACTTGTGACTCTAACAATCTTTCCGCCCCCTCTTCCGCGAGTTTCCCTGAGCCACATTGGGGTCATTTTAGTTCTGCTTCAGTGACGAGGTTTTGGGAGCCTCTGTGTCTCTGGATATCTGGCTTAGTTGGAGTTGGATGTTCTCTGTGTTTATCTCCTTCAGCCTTTTTTCTGGTGTCGTGATCGCCATGAACGCTGAACTCTTGCTCTTCCCCTGCGTTGTTCTATGGTTTCAGCTGGGGCCCTGGTGAGGTGTGGTTAGCTGATCCTCCCTTCAGGTTCGTTGTCCATCTGAAAAAAGATAAGCAAATTCTCCAACGGAGAGAAAAGTTAGTACTAGATAGAAGGGATGACCATCTGTGTTTTGGAGGGAATTTTATATGTGTTGGCTCTCTTCTAGTCCACATTTGGTGGTATCTTGCTCTTGGAGACTGTGCTCATTTTTTGTACCTGGTTTTGACTTATTTCCCAGTTCCAGCAATGAGTTCCATTCCACTGCATGGATCTATTAGCCAAATCAAGAGCAGTTGGTTACCCACCATGGCTGTTTGCCCCTACTTTGTAAGCTTTTCTGATATCAGGGATGATGTTTATAACAACTCCTGAAACCACTGCCATGCCACCACTACCCTTGTTAACTAATCCCTTGTTGGTTCCTTAGTGGGTGGTGTGACAAGGGGCAGGTCCATAATATTTACTTGGATGCATTGCCATTTTTATAGAAAGATAAGAAATTTTTCTTGTTGGAAGTCTTTTGAGGCTTTGCTTTGTCTTGGTTAAATGTGAACTTGTTCTAAGGGTGTTTGGGCTATTGGTTGGAACTAGATTTGACATTCTGTGACTGAAGACTGATGTCCAAAATGTGCATTGTCTTTTTTTTTTTGGGGGGGGGAGAGAGAGAGAGAGAGGGAGAAGAAGGAAGACAGATAGAGATGGGTGCGCCAACAGCCTCTCAGCTGCTAGGAATGAAATCCAGATGCATGCACCCCTTATGGTCAAGTGCAGCATTGCGCCCTTGCGTCACTTTGCATCTGGCTAAACTTGTGACCTGGAGATTGGAACTGGTGTTCTTAGGCTTAGGAGGTAAGCGCCTAAACCGCTAAGCCATCTTTCCAGCCCTGCATTGTCTTTTAAGTGGTTTTGTGACAGATACCAGGGGAAGGTGATGATCATGTCCTTCTCACCTGCCGCGGGCCTGTGCTAGCGTATGTAGAATTCTCACAGGTTGAGGGAGAAAGAGTCCATCGTGTCCTCCAGTGATCCAAATCACAGACTGCAGGAAATTATAGATCTCAGAGTTAAAGTCTTCATTAAACCACAAACACTAATGATATGGTGCATTTTACAAAGGGTTGGGAACATAATGGTGAAAGAATCAGATGTGTAACTTACCTTGTTAGAATGTCTGATCTACCAAGACACAGGTGTACTACAAAAACCATGGCCATCTTGGGGCCTTACAACTGGTGCTGGAGCCTTCCTGGGATCCTTCATGGCCTCTTTCCCATCTTATCAGTATTGTAGAGGATGATGGTACTTCTCCATAGGCCCTAAGCATGATCGTCTCTCTTCTTTCTTTTTTCATATATATTTTGTGTGTGTGTGTGTGTGTGTGTGTGTGTGTGTGTGTACACATGCCAGAGTATTCTGCCGCCACAAGTGAACACCCATCTAGCTTTAAAGGCGTGGCTAGGGAATTGATCCTGGACAGTAGGCTTTGCAAGCAAGTGCGTTTAATCCCTGACCCATCCCCCACCCTTCCTTCTCTCTTTCTTGATTACCTTCTTGCTTTGGATGTAACAGCAACTCATGCATCCCAGGCTAGCCTCAGAATCACTATACCAAGGATGACTTTGAACTCCTCACCCCCGTGCCTCTACCTCCCAAGTACTGTGATTGCAGGCATGGTCCCACTACATTCAATTTATGCAGTGCTGAAGGTGTAATGCAGGGTTTCATGCGTGTTAGGCAAGCACTTTATCAACTAAGCTCCATCCCCAACCCCATGGTTATAACTTTTAAAATCCTGTTTGTCACCGTCATTTTATGAAAAACATTCACTCATTTGGGTTTCAGCCTTAAGTTGTAGATCATAAGTATAGGATTTTGTCATAACTCAAGGATCCCATACTTGACAGTGGTGTGTGTACTGTATATATACTAGGAAGGATGGAGGGAGCTTACAATCAGGTAGGTCGCAGGTGTGGAATTGTACCCTGAAGACCCAGAGGCACTGGACTTACGACAGTTGAAAAGGTGAATAAACTAGGAATGGTTCTGTGGTCTGGGGTTGAGGGCTCAGGATGGAGGCCTAGAAAAGATGAGGTTCTTAACAGTCCTGTTCACTGCCTTCTCCATAGTCTTGGGCTTAGTTTTTGGCACTGAGTAGGTATTCAAGAAGTGTTGGACGGATGGACAGATGGATAGACGGACAGACAGACAAACTGAGTAGAAATTGTTCAAAGGGAAGCAGACTTGGTCTGAAAGAATGACTAGGTTTCTCTGTTTAGCAAGCAAAGAGGCAGTAAGTTCTGCAGAGTGGAGGAAGAGCTTCTCATGGTGACAACTGTGCCCTGTTGACAACAAAAGGAGAAGGTGAAGGAGAGCCATGCATTAATGAGTTTGAGTAAAGTGTGATTTTTTTTTTTCCTTATGCTTGGCTGGCTGTTGCAAAGCCCTTTTTAATTTTGGCAAACTTTGTGACAAGCTAGTCAAAGAGAACATTTGCACATGTAATATTTTCTAAACCACCTTAACAGTTAATGAAATGCTGTTATTTCAATAAAATGGAAATGAAGAAAATATATATCCTCTCATCTTTAAGGAAATTTTTAAAAAGGAAGACTTTATTGATTCAGGCCATCTAAAAGCAACAGAGGGCTCTGAGTTGAAGTAGGTAGCTTTTGTTCTCCCCTCGGACTTTGGAATCTGTGCTGACTTATTAACTCTTGTCACATAAAAAGTGAGTGGTCTAGGGCTGGAGAGATGGCTTAGAGGTTAAGGCGCCTGCCTGCTAAGCCTAAGAACGCCAGTTCCAATCTCCAGGTCCCACGTTTAGCCAGATGCAAAGTGACGCAAGGGCGCAATGCCGCACTTGGCCACAAGGGGTGCACACATCTGGATTTCGTTCACAGCAGCTGAGAGACTGCTGGCGCACCCATTCTCTATGTCTTCCTCTCCCTCTCTGTCTGTCTCTCTCTGTGTCTCTCTCCAAAAATAAATAAAATAATAAACATTTTTTTAAAAGTGAGTGGTCTGGAGGAAAGTGACTCTTGCACTGGGCATGTAGCTCAGTGATAGAGCATTGCCTATTATGTGCAGGGTCCTGGGTTCCTCCCTAGCACCACAAAAAGGACAAAAAACAAAGGAAAGGGCTTCCTGTTTTCTTAAAGAGTGCCAGCCCTCTCTGAATGAGTACTTGCCCCATTTCTGACTCTCTTCTCTCTTATTTCTAGGACTGCATTGATGTAGGCTGGTGGGAAGGAGAGCTCAATGGCAGACGAGGAGTGTTCCCTGATAATTTCGTGAAGCTACTGCCACCGGACTTTGACAAAGAAGGGAATGTAAGTCTCCCTGGCTTTGATCTCTGCGTCTTATGAACTGTCAGAATTGTGACTTCTATGATGATACTTGGAGGTCAGGGAATTATGGTATAATACTTAAGAGCACTGGCATTTGAATGTTTTATGGACTTGGGTTCTGAGCAATAGGGTGTCTATATCCTATGACAAACCCATTGTAGAACTCATTGCCAGCCAAGGACAATGGTCTCTAGTCCAGGTTACATGTATAAACAAAATACTGCATATTGGCCATGTGAGTGCACAGGTCAACTGTGAGAACCCCAGGTTCTCCATTTCGTAAGTGAGCAACTTGTGTTCAAGGCAGCATGGTTGTTATGGGTGTTGAAGTAGCTAACATAGTGAAAGTTGCTGACAATCACATTTTGAGACTAAGGATGCAGAGCAAAGCTTGCTAATCGTTCTACACTATGTATGCACATATATACATGTGGATTCATATGTGTATGTTCATACCTCTCATCCATGCTGTCTTTTTGTGATGATGTCATTGTTGAGGCAAGCCAGTTGGTTTTTGTTTACCTCATTCCTTGTGTACTGCTTCTTTGCCAATAATGTAATAAGAAAAGGGTTTTAAAAAAAACCTGGCCAGGCGTGGTGGCGCACGCCTTTAATCCCAGCACTCGGGAGGGAGGCAGAGTTAGGAGGCTCGCTGTGAGTTCAAGGACACCCTGAGACTACATAGTGAATTCCAGGTCAGCTTGGGCTAGAGTGAGACCCTACCTCAAAAATTAAAAAAAAAAATAAAAACTGGAAGTACTTTATAATATAAGGGAGCTGCTGTTTTGTCTTATCCAACCTTTTTTTTATTTTTGAGGTAGGGTTTCGCTCTAGCCCAGGCTGACCTGGAATTCACTATGTAGTCTCAGGGTGGCCTCGAACTCATGGCGATCCTCCTGCCTCTGCCTCCCGAATGCTGGGATTAAAGGCATTCGCCACCACACCCAGCTCCAACTTATTCTTTACCTCAGGGCATTTGCTCAGGCTTTCACATGACTTCTGCCCACCTTTCCTAGCCTAGGCCCTCTTTATGCCCAAGGGTGATTATGTTCCTGCACCAAGCTAAACTCAACTTTGACACATCACTATTCCAGTAGAGCTGACATACAGGAAGATAGCTACAATGCTAGTAGTAGATTAATTGCCAGGGATGCTAAACTAACACTTAATGGTTCATACACTATTTAGATAAAAGTGTGTATTTATTTAAGAAGCTAGTGTCATTTGAGTATCTCGAACAAGCTTCGAGGTGATACTGATGCTACTGGTCCATAGATCACACTTTGAGTATCAGATTTTCTAGAACCAGGATTCAGATCCCAAGAGAGAATAATAGGTGTAGGACAGAACATCATTTTCTTAAACATTACAAGAAAGTAAACTATTAAAAGTCTGACAATGTGTTCTTAAACTTTAAGCCCATTTAATGATCCATGGGAAATGATGTTGGCAAATGCCTTAGCATGTGCCTGGCAGTGGGTAAATGCCCTGTGCAAGTTAACCATTCCAGTTGTTAAAATTACTTTTGCTGCATGAGTAGAAAAAGGCTCCAACCCCAAGTGTAAAGTAACATTAGAAGGCTAGCTCCAGTTCTTTTTGCTGCAGCTGATCAACCCAGTTATCTTGATGTCTTGGTTAGCTTCCTTCAGAATCCAAATGTAGCTAAGAACTTTGATGAATAGCCATTAAAAAGGTACCCAGCCATGTGTAAAACACATTTGTAGCGACATCTAAACACACAATAGCTTAATCTTCATGCTATTTGTCATGTTTTTTTTTTCTTCTGGATCGACTGCCTGACAATTCTGTTTGATTTTCTTTGAGTGACTCAATATTTATTGAGTCCTTTCCATGGGGTGACTATAATGGTGGATGATGGGAAATTAAGTATACACACAGTTACTGCCCTTGTGGGCTTAGAGTTGGGCAGCATGTCTGGTGGTCAAGGCCATAGAGATATGTCAGAGCTTTCTGAAAGAATGCTCACTGTGGAAGGGCCTGAGTGAGTGGAGGTTGGGGGGTGGCGGCATCTAGTCTGTTCACGGCAGTCTTCTCACCAATCTTTGTGATCCTGGAAAAGATCCACTGCATTATTGGTTCTGGCTGAGAGAGTATGGTTTGCTTGTTAAAAAATCTGAAAGATAAAATCACATGTATTTTACTATGTAAGTGATTTTTTTTGAGGCAAGCCTAACAGACTGGCCTTTTTTATGCAAGACAGAGAGAGAGAGAGAGAGAGAGAGAGAGAGAGAATTGGTGAGCCAGGGCCTCCAGCCACTGAAATTGAACTCCAGACACATGTACCCCCTTGTGCACATGTGTGACATTGCATGCTTGTGTCACTGTGCATCTGGCTTATTGGAACCTGGAGAGTCGAATGTGAGTCCTTAGGCTTTGCAGGCAAGCACCTTAACTGCTAAGCCATCTCTCCAGCCCTAACATGACGTTGTTGAAATGTAGATTTCCTTCTATGTGCACAGGTTCCACATATATGAGTTGAACCAACTATGGACTAAAAATAATTTTAAAATAATTCATCTGAACATGCATTCACTTTAAATTTTTTCTTCCTTACGAACACAGTGTGCCAACTAGTTAAAAGGAATCTAGATATAATTTATGGTACATGGCATATTGGAGATGAGCTTTTGGTTATGTACAAACACTATACCATTTTATATACGGGACTTGAACAACAGTGAATTTTGATATTCATAGGGGATCATGGAACCCTTTTACTATAGATTCTAGAATATACATATATTCTAGAATATAGAATACATATATTGAACATACTTTATGGAATGACTAAATTTAGCTATCATATGCATCATTTCACATAGTTAACACAAGCAACATGATTTTGACCAGTAATTCTGAACCTTTATTTTTGTGCACACATGTGTGTTGGTGTGCTTTGCATGAGGAGAGCAGAGGTGATTGTCAGGTGTCTTACTCAATAGCTATACCACCTTAGTTTTTGAGACAGTGTCTCTGACTGGACCTGAAGCTCACCATTTAGGTTAGACTAGCTAGCTTGCAAGTCGCAGGGCTCCTCCTGTTTCCATCTCCCCAGCAGTGGAATTTTTGATATGCCCTGTTGTGCCCAACTTTTATTCAGGACTTGAGGATCTCAACTCAAGTCCTCATGTTTGTATAGCAAGTACTGTTACCTACTGAACCATCTCCCCAGCCCTCGACCATTCTTTTAACAAGTGGGAAAAGCCCACTGTTGCCTCTGTTGTGGTCCCCTTCCTTTTAATTCCTGGTTTCATTTTAGTGGGGCAACAAATTCCCTCAGATAAGACATACCCTATAGTGGACTTTTCTAGAAGTTATGTTACATAAGGCATTAAGAGAAGCACTTCCATGGAAAAGTGAAGTTGTCAGTGCTGAGGGGATGCTGTGTGGCTTGTTCACTGGGGCATGCATGCTTTTTAGAGCCCCATGGGCATTTCTGCAACTCCACACAAGTAGCCTCTCTCTCTTTGATACGTCTTTTAACTTCATCCTTATTAAGTAGAAAACTCAATTTTAGGGAAACAATAGTGATACCTGTCAGATAAATGATATCTACAGCTGAGAAGTGATTGTATAATATGACATTGAGGTTTTAGAAAATTCAAAGTATAACATTCGTTTTTATCCCCATTGGTCAATAAAATCAGCCAACTAGCTGTTTAGTTGTTTTTCCAGCCTTCATTGCTGCACCTAGAACATTGTTGACCTGGTGATAGTGTGATGCATTGATGGCATAAATATGATAAGAATCATTAACATGGAAGCACTATGTGAATGATGAAATCTGAAACACTCCACCACCAGTTTCAGCACATGTCATCTCGTCTTGCCAGTGGATGGGGTTGCAGTCATTCATTCAGAAAAGAGGACCGTCTGTGATGATTATTATAGACAGAAGCAAACAGCATTCTTCAAAAGCAAGCCTCTTCACTCAGCAGCATCACCCAGGCATACTGATGAGGGTGGAATGTTTTGTCAGGGGTGGACTCAGAAAGTCACCACCAGAGCTTTTGCAATTCCTGGTGGTCTTTCTTCCTGAGTGTTCAGCAGATTCTTTCTCCAGGGTGACAAATACATTGGGAATTGACTTCAAGATATTCTGGGAGAACACCTGTTCATGTTTTGGTGTATATTTTAAAACAATTATGTAAGCTATTTATGAAGCTATATTCAACAGTTATTTATTTTGAGCCTTGACAGTAATATTGAACATCAGAATAGAAAAAATAAATACCCTGAAAACTCCAATGAAGGAAGGTATATACTCTGTCATTGTTACTGAAGTGTGACAGGGAACGTGGACTTTCAAGAATGACAGAAGCATCTTCTCACTAGTATTAGAAAAAGACAAATATTAGAATAAATCTTTTGAATGATAGTGTTTCTGCAAGGCAATGTTTCAGGAAAGTCTCAGGCCATGGATCTTTTTATTGGGATGTTTGTGTGTGTATGCACATGTTCATTTGTGTGAGTGTGGGTGTACATGTGCTACAGTGCACATGTGGAGGTCAAGGACAACTTTAGGTGTTACTCCTCACCTTTCACCTTGTTTGGGGCAGTCTCTCTGTCACCACTTTGTTTGTCATGCTGGGATTACAGATGCTTACCATAGCATCTGACTTTTACTTGAGTTCTAGGGGTCTGAGCTCAGTTACTCAGGCTTGTCTGGCAAGCACTTTATCCACTAAACTATCTTCCCATCCTCTCAGACTGGATCTTATAAGAGAAGTAGGGAAATCACCAGAAATGGTATTGGTGTTCTACCACAGATTTTGGAGAGGGCTCTTCAGAGTTTGTGCCCATCACAAATGGGCATTGCTAAAGTTCTTCTAAGGGGTGTGTCTAGTCAGTGTACCACAGTGGCCCATAATGTCTCCCAGACAGAGACACATGCCCTGAAGATGTCTGTGTGGTTGTGATATAGGTTCATCTTTGCTGGCTCCCAGACTGACATGGGCAGCAGACTGCCAGCTTACTAATTGCAACAAGAACTGAGATGTCAGCTAGTTTGGAAGACAGGAGACTGCCTGCCTTGAGCATTCAACCTCCACCCCACAATGGACCTGCTTCCTTAGGATCCAGGCTCCACCAGAAGCCACATTATCCAAGAAGACAAGGCATCCAAGTGAGAGGAGCTAGTTGTTCCTACAAAAAAAAACCTGGCAGGTGTGGCTAGAGGCCCTCCTCACACCCAGAATGGAAGGTTTTGCCAAGGGAGCCATATGTTGAGTTCAGGTAAGCCCAGATAATGCTTTCAAGAGCACTGAACCACTGTTGGCTTCAGCAGCTCTGATTTTTTGTTAGTTTTCTTTTATTTTTTCTATAGTTAGCAAATACAGATTTAAAATTGACCTAATAAACATTTATTTTAAATTGGTAAAGCCCAATTTCAAAATTACAAAAAAAAATCAAATGACAGTATTTACAGTATCCTAAGATTCCCCTGCAGTTTCATTCTAAGGGGTCAAGTTTATGTTACCCACAAACATTGTCTGAACAAATATTCTTGCATAAGGGAACCACTTACCAGACCCTTTCTATTCATATCCATCTCCAGACCCATTGTGATATGATCAATTTGATTTTCTCCTTTCTTAGTTATGATTCTGTGCCTATCCATTCTCATAAGATTGTTCTAGATCAGACAGTAGAAGTTTTTCCGGTTCCAAACTTTTATAAAAAAGAAGTTCCCGCAGTGGCTAACCTGCCATAGGTGGGTTTCATAGCTTTAACGCTGACTACTTTCTTTTTCCCTAAGTTCTTTGGAGGCCCCTTGCCCTGGCTCCCACATCTTCTGATAACTCAGTCTATAAATCTGTTCTTAGGCAAATTTTCATTGTTCCTAGGCTTTTTGAGGGCTCCTGGTGTTTTGTTTTTATTTCTAAAGATGTCCGATGGTTCGTGAAATAAAGATATATGCTTTGGATAAGTAGCTTTATAAAAACAATTCACCTATAGCATTTTCTCTCTTGTATACTTACTCTTCTGGGTGGCCTCATGTGCCAAATGGGGCTTGATAAGGCATTAATGTCACCCAAGTTTGGCCCGTTGATGCAGCCTGTGATAGTTTCAGTGTGGAATGTCCCTCACAGCTTCATGTGTTTTGAATACTTGGTTCCTAGCTGGTGGCAATTTGGAATGTGGAGCCTTGCTGAAGGAGGTAGGTTGCTTTGGGGGGCTGCTTAGGGATATTATAACCAACTCCCCCTTGGCAAAGTTCAGGTCACTCCTGCTGCTATCTTCTACCTGCTGTGTCAAGATGTGATGACCATCCTGTGCTCTAGCATCCTTTCCTATCATAATGAAGTGTTCCCTGGGAACTGTAAGCCAGAATGAACTCTTTTTCTCCTACTGGATGCTTTTGATTGGGTGTTTTTTCCCAGCAATGCAAAAGTAACTACAACACAGCTGCAGTGGGCTTCCTCCAGACCATCAAGATGGTGTCTTCTCTCCCCAACCCCAGCAGTGTTTACAGACTGTACTCTCCCACTTGAACATCTCATCCAGCACACTCTTGAAGTGCTTATCTTTCATTGCTCAGTCAGAACTTGTTTTATTTTTGTTTTGTTTTGTTTTGGTTTTTGGTTTTTCGAGGTAGGGTCTAGCTCAGGCTGACCTGGAATTCACTGTGTAGTCTCAGGGTGGCCTTGAACTCATAGCAATCCTCCTACCTCTGCCTCCCATGTGTTGGGATCAAAGGTGTGTGCCACCACGCCTGGCTTCAGTCAGAACTTCTTTGAGCCACATCTCAATGCTCTGTGTCAGGCCCAACAGCATGCAAGATACACACTAGGCATATGGTTGCTCCTTGTCCTGTGGTCTTGTGGTGCCTCCTTTTACGTTTGTCCTTCCTTTCCTGCTTGCAGCTCCCTCTTATACTAGAGGAGAATGAGGAGGGGGAAGAAGAGGGAGGGGAGGACAAAGAGAACAGCAATAACAGCAGCGGCAGCAATAACAGAAGACAGAGGGGAGGGGAAGGGGACACTGGGCTCCAGTCAAATTCCTCTTCCCAGACAAAAGGGGTGGGGGCAGACCCTTCCATCTGGACATGGGGTCTGGATATAATTGAGGCATCCCTTCCAGGGTGGGATGGGCTGGATGGAATGAAGGATGTATTTAAGGAGATGAGCTGAAAGGGCCCTTTGGGAAGAAGTGATATGCCAAAGCCTAACTGACCACCCCATAGGCCATCAGTTTGGATGAATCCAGCCAAGAGGAAGACCACAGGTGGAGATCATGAGACTAGAAGGTGAGGAGGCAATTCAGAGGGACCCTCTCAAAGGCAGGCTACACAATATTTCCTCCTGATCTCTGTGCAGCGACAGGGCAGACAACTGCTCGAACTCTGGACAGTACAGAAGGGGCAAGGCAGTTAAACATTATAAGTAGCTAGAGCACAGCCCCAGCTGCACACTTCAAAAGTGTCAGGAGTACTAGGGAGATGGCACAGTGGTTAAAAGTGCCTTCTGGGGCTGGAGAGATGGCTTAGTGGTTAAGGTGCCTGCCTGCTAAGCCTAAGAACCCAGTTCCAATCTCCAGGTCCCACGTTTAGCCAGATGCAAAGTGATGCAAGGGCACAATGCCGCACTTTCCCACAAGGGGGCGCACACATCTGGATTTTGTTCACAGCCGCTGAGAGACTGTTGGCACGCCCATTCTCTGTCTTCCTCTCTCTCTCTCTCTCTCTCTCTCTCTCTCTCTCTCTCTCCAAAAAAGTGCCTTCTGCACAAGCCTGATGACTCGAGTTCACATCCCCTGAATCCATGTAAAGCCAGACCCAAGTAGTATCTATAATCCCAATATGCCTGTGACAATGGGAGGCAGAATTGGGAGAATCCAAAAGCTCCCAGGGCAGCCAATCGAGCATTTGCAGTGACAAACAAGAGACACTGTCTCAAACAAGGTAGAAGGAGAGCACTGATGCCTTGACATTGTGCTCTGGCCTCCATAATAGGCCATGGTGTGCACGCACACAGCATAGTGAATCCTTCAGCGGTGGCTAAGTGGGGAAGGAGATGGCGGGACAGAGTCTTCTATGTGCTTCTCAAACTGTGATGAAGGGTGTCCTCATCAGGAAAAGTTCATTGGTGTCCTGTCTTCAGTCTCTCCAACACGTAGAACTTCTCATGGTCCACAGTTGCTTAAAATCAAGCTGAAATTTGCTTCAGGAAATGTTCATATTTATCTACAAAACCCACTCTCATTTTACTGTGATTTATTTCCACACAAACTCATGTTGAGGCTCGGCCCCTAATGTAACAGTGTTGAAAGCGGGATATGATTTTTAAAAGTTAGGTCACGAGGCAACACCCTTCTTGATGGATCAGTGCATTTCTGGAGAGACCTGATTAGTTCTCTTGAGACTGAACTTAGGTCTCATAAAAGTGGGTGGCAATCCTGTCACCCTCCATTGATCTCTTTCATATATGTGCTCCTTCTGCTCATGCCCACTTCCCCTCCTGCTTTCTGCCATCAGCTGCAGCAACGCAAAGCCCTCACTAGAGGCCAATTCGATACTGACACCATGTTCTTGGATCTCCACAATGATGAACCAGAACAAACTTGTTTTCTTTATAACTTACTTAGCCTTATATATTTTATTATAGCAACATCAAACAGACTAAGAGATTTCATACAATATACTCAGCCATGAGAGTCTGAGTGTGGTGATTTTTAACAAAGCGTATCTCAGGAACAAGCACTCACAAGGCAAACTGGTTCACAAGACCATGTGGCAGATTGGAATTCCTGCCAGGAAGAGCAGTCGAGCCAGCTGACAAGCTCTTTTGCTTGGAACCGGTCAGGCTTGCCAAACAAAGGGCAGAGTTAGTTCTGAAATTCTTCAGCAGGAAACTGTTTGCCTTTCTTCTACCCTCACTCCGGAACATTCAAATCTGTTTCCTTCCTGGCAGTGTAATGATAAAAATCAAATCTGTCCCTTGAAGGATGATAGAGTGTCTCTATCCAGACCAGCAGCTCCACATAAAGGCAGATGTGGAAATGTACACATGTAGGTATATGTTCCCTGTATTGGTGAAGATCATGAAAAGCATTTGTGGTAGTTTGAATGGATGTCCCCCAATAGATTCAGGAGTTTATTAAAGCTTGTACTTTAGATCTCCAGCCACCTGGCTAGAGGAGGTGTCACTGTGGGCGGATCCTGGGGGTCCAGTCCTAAGGTGTGTTTGGAGGCAGATCTGAAATTGCAGCGTAAGGTATGCAGAGTGCTTGAGCTCTGCCTGGGGTCCCTGGAGTGTGCTTCCTTATGGTGCTGGTGGTGATCTTTCCATTCTGCGTGGACCTGTGAAAGGGGGCCAATTTCTTCCAACATTATAGAACCTCCCCTGGATCTGTAAGGCTCAGTAAATCCCATTCCTTCCATATTCTTAATGTTTTTAAGATTTTATTTTTATTTATTTATTCATTTATTTATTTATTATAGACAGAGAGAGGGAGAGTGAGTGAGTGAGAATGGGTGTGCCAGGGCCTCTAGCCACTGCAAACAAACTCCAGATGCATGTGCTACCTTGTACATCTGGCTTACGTGGGACCTAGAGAATTGAACTGGGGTCCTTAGGCTTTGCAGGCATGTGCCTTAACCACTAAGCCATATCTCCAGCCCCCATTCCTCCCATAAACTGTGCCTGTTTTGGAAGTTCATCCCAGCAACAAGAAACTGACTACGATAGCATTTGACTCTCCCAGAAATCAAAAAATGCTCATTGATTTTTTTTTTTACTGAAATTTTATTTCTGACTTTGTGTATGTGCATAGACACATATGTGTGTTCATGTAGAATCCAGAGGACAACCTTAGGTGGCATCTCTTTCAAGACTTTTCCAACCTTGTTTTGACAGGTTCTCTCATTGGCCTGTAGCTTACCAAGTAGGCTAGACTGGTTGGCCAGTGAGCCTCAGAGATTTGCCTGGGTTAGAAGCATGCATATCTATGCCCATCTCTTATTAAAAATTTTTTTTTATTATTTTATTTATTTTTGGAGAGAGAGACACAGAGACAGAGAGACAGAGAGACAGAGGGAGAGGGAGACAGAGTTGGGCGCGCCAGCAGTCTCTCAGCTGCTGTGAACGAAATCCAGATGTGTGCGCCCCCTTGTGGGCAAGTGCAGTATTGCGCCCTTGCGTCACTTTGCATCTGGCTAAACGTGGGACCTGAAGATTGGAACCGGGTTCTTAGGCTTAGCAGGCAGGCGCCTTAACCGCTAAGCCATCTCTCCAGCCACCTTCTCTTCTTTTGTTGATGATTTCTTTGTGTGCGTGCGTGCGTGCGTGCGTGCGATAATGATGCATGCATTTGTGTACAGATGCCAGAGGAGAGTGTTGGATATGCTTTTTTCACACATTCACATATTCTCTTGAGACAAAGTTTCTCTTCCTGAACCCAGAGCTGCTATTTTATAAGCCCCAGTGATTCTCTAGTCCCTGCTCCCCACAAGACTGAGGTTAAATGCACATGTGGCCACACCTAGGTGTTTATGTGGGTGTTGGATAATCAGACTCCAAGGGTCTCAGGGCTTCATGCTTCCATGGCAAGTTTAATTCCTGAGCCATTCCCCCAGCCTTACTTTTAAGAACTGAATCCTCACTGCCTGAAAATACAAGTTCTGGTCTTTAAATCCTTGCCTAAGTTGAAAGGTGTTTCTGCCTGCGCACCTGCAGGAGCTAGTTATTATCTTATACCTGTTACATTCTACAAAGGACACTTTGATCTACTGTTTAACCTGGAGGATCCCGAACCCCATTTCCTTCATCCAGTCACAACTGGCCAATTTGAGGAAATTAATCCTGTTCATGTGTTTTTCTTTAAAGAATCATTAATTCCTATACTAAAGTCATTTTAAAATATTTTTATTATTTGCAAGGAGAGAGAGAGATAATGAATGAATGAGAATGGGCATGCCAGGGCCTAATGCCACTGCAAAAATACTCCAGACACATGTGCCATTTTGTGTATCTGGCTTTATATGAGCACTGGGGAATCAAACCCAGGCTATCAGCCTTTGCAAGCAAGTGCCCTTAGCCACTGAACAATCTCTAGAACCCCATGGTACAATTTTCAATTGACACATTTTGCTAGAGAGTTGCTGGTCTGCTATGGTGGTTTGAACCAGATGTCCTCCATAAACTTGATTGTTCTGAATGCTTAGTCCCCAGATGATGGCAATTTTGAAGGTGATCCTTGCTGGAGGAGATGTGTTTAAGCAGGTGTTATAAGCAGGTCCCCCTTGCTAGACTACAGCTCACTCTCTATTGATATTTTCCACCTGCTTGGTAGAGGTGATGTCCAGCCTTTGCTCATGCCATGCTTTCCCTGCCATCATGGAGCTTCCTCTCAAGACTATAAGCCAAAATAAATACTTTCCTCCCATCAGCTGCTTTTGGTTGTGTGCCTCATCCCAGCAAGAGAAGCTAAGTGACTTCTCCCTTCTCACTTCTCACTGCCCTTTCTTTTTGATGGCTTGTAATTTTTTATTATTTTTATCTTATTTGTATTGTTTTTAAGTTTAGGGCTATGTGGTTCCAGGAAAGGTCATAGGAATAACAACTTCACTAAGCGGGCTTGTGTGAAATTGCTCATAGAATATTTCAGTCCAGCCAAGGAGCAAGAGAGATGTCAGGGTAGGCATTGTTGGGACTTGGCTGGAAAGAATTAGGCTGCAGGTTGTTGGCAGTTTTATGAATAATAAATGACTCTGATCTTGAGGTAAAGGAAGGTTAATTGGCAGAGTTTCAGTGATAATTTTGTTAGTCAAACACGCATCTATCCCTAGCCTAGTTTTTATCAAGACAGAGAAAAAAGGAAGGAAAAGGAAGGAGTTCAGAGAGCTGGAAGGGAATGGCAAAGGAGAAAGAATGGTGCCAGACCCTGAACCAGAAATACACTCACTTAGGGAAGGGGCTGTGTACAAGGAGAGGTAGCCTTTAAGAGAAAATGTGGGCTTGCACACATTCATGATCCTACTAGTCAGAGATCACCACTTTAAATTTCTTTCCGGTCTTTATGAATAATAAATGACTCTGATCTTTATATCTTTTTATAAATGTAGCATGGTTCATGCTGTAGCTGCTATCTGATACCCATTTTCTGTTTCCAATGTGAATGCAGTACAGTTGCGTGTGCTTTTATGAACTCTATGTATATGGTACTATGGGTGCCTGATGATCTGTCTTGAGGTTTTGCTCCAGCTGGATGAGTCTTCCCAGTGGTTTAGAGCATTCTGCGGGTCAAGTAGCCTTGGCTGTTACTTCCAGTCTCCTCTTACTCTATGCTTCAGTTAATAGTTTGGTGACCTTGGGAAATAACTTTATTTCAATTAATCCACTATTTCAGCAACAGAATGGGTACATTAATATCACTTCCTCATAGAGTTCTAGTAAGAATTACACAAGTCAGAGCTGACTAACTCCTTCTTCTTGTGAAACCATCTCCTGCCAAGAGGGAGGTAATATTAATAGCTATTCAACTAGGTGAGGTCACTTGTCTAGTGTCCATAGCTAATAATAGAAAGAAATTTGTAGTGGCAGTCAGATTTGAACACCGAGCTGTAGTGTTTACTCAAAGTAGCTCTGCTGCATTACCCAGCTAGTGAAGAACAAGGCTGAATAGTTATTGAATCCAGAGCCTACATGCTCTGGTACCCCAGTGAAAGTTCCCCTAATATCCTCTGGATTTTACTAGAAGCCATAGCCTCCTGTAGCCCAGTGCTGCATCAAACAAAGGTAAGTCAGGGTAGGGCTAGGCATGTACCTTTACTATCCCTGTGGTAATGTCACAATAGTATATTTTGAGAGAGCAAAAGATAATTATAGAATTTTCTTAAAATCACAAATACATGATGCCCAGAGAGGGTAAGAAGTGTGAACATTTGAGAGTATCATGTGCTCTGGCACTCTCCATTCTCATGCTTTCTAATGACAGCACGCTGGGGCTGCTCTCGTTACCCCTGTCCCAGCACCCCCTCCCCTAGCACCGTGATGGTGTGCTATCTAGATCCTCAGACTACAGAATCACTTGTCTAGTTCAGTCTTGCTTATCTCCTTCCCAAAGTCAATACTGGGTGACAAGGAATATGCTTAGATACTCTACAACCAGTTCAGGGATGAATATTATCAATTACTTTACTGATTTGGTCACTTTTAGAGTGACAGTGTGTGAGAAAAAAAATAAACAGTGACTGATTTGCAAAAGCATAATAATAATGAATGAAAGAAAAGAAAAAAAAACTCCTCCATTTTAGTTTATCACATGTAATAGAGTACAACTGGCCTGTGGGGTGCCTCACAAATTATCTGCCTGCCTTAGTGAACTCTTAACCATGCGTTTTATTGAAGGTCCCACATTCACAGCAAATCCAACTTTGAGTGCTCACAGTGACTTTTGTCAACTTGCTTGGTTATTCAGCAAATTAAATCTTAATTGCAAATATAGTTTCAGTGTAGACGTTTACCACTGTGCTTGCTGGTTTCAGGCATTTATTTATTTATCTTTTTTTTTATTATTATTTATTTATTTATTTATTTATTTATTTTGAGCTGAGTTTTTCCAGAAGGCTGCTATAGATTTACAAAGGAGGAAATGGTGTTTCATTTGTCAATCCTAGTTTTGTTTTGCTGACGGAATTTATTTTAGTGTTTGTTTAGAGGTGCCAAAAAGCTGACAACCCTGGAGAGGGAATTCCTCAGTTTTTTTTGGGGGGGAGGGGGTGGTGAGAGGTTTTCTACATTGTTCACACTACTCACAGAAAACAATGTCTGTGGCCCTTATGTGACAGTATGTCAACAGTCTCACACTGTATAATTTGTTTGTTTTTTTCAGAGACCCAAGAAACCACCACCTCCATCCGCTCCTGTCATCAAACAAGGGGCAGGTAATGTACCTTTTACTTTCATTAAAACATTCCTCTTTGTTTTGTGTCTATGCAAATTTTCTTTGCTAGAGCCCAAGATTTTAGAATTCAGATGCCACAGATTGCCAAATTGGGAGCTTAGAGTTTGGTCTCCACAGGCAAGCTCAAAATATTGTTTCTTTTTTCCTAAAAAATAAACAAAAGAACCCATATCACTAAAATGTGCAAAAATTAGGGTTCCTAAAGAGAATGGTCAGAAAGCACTTTAATGGGAACTGGTTTTGTTTGTTTTTTATTTTTAATAAACTGCTTTTGAGGAGTGAAGAGTGTCAGCTTTGGGGAGATTGTTTCCCACGGGCATAGCATCATTGCACACGCACAGCATTGCTGGACTTCCAGTGCCTGTCCCATGTGGTTAACCAAAATTTACACTTACTTTACTTACCCCCAACATAAATGATGTTTTTCAAGCCACAAATACTTTTCCTCCTAATTCTTTTCTAATTTTCCAAAAAGAAAAAAAAAGTCATTTTTTTCTGTGTCATTTAGGTATTAGTATCACACTGTAACCACCTGAGTTAACCAGATTAGTTTAGATATTAAGGTTGAATAATATAGGAAGGGTTGATGTCATTGTCCATTTGGTAACTCGTTGTACTCTGGATTCTCAAACATAAAGATGATGACTCATATTGGCCCAATAGAACTCGTTTTTGTAATAGAGTTAATGATGGGGGAAATTCCACCATGGATAACTAAGTAGCATTCTAAGAAAGCAACAACTAAGAGGGGAGGGGGCAAGAAAGGATAATATAGAATATGAATAAAATACATGTATGAAAATGCCATAATGAAACCCATTATTTTGTACAATGAATATATGCTAATATATGTATATACATGCATACTAATTTTATAAAGCAACAACTAAAACAGAGCAGGAATGGTTTTAATTCTGTACATTCACAATTATCTTTCTATAGTACTTAACATATGAATAAATTTCCATTTTTTTTCTTAAGCTAATACGTTTAAGACATAATGTTAAAATATATTTTGGGTTTTTTTATGGGGGAGGTTTGACACAGAATCTCACTCTAGCCCAGACTCACCTGGAGCCCACTCTATAGCCCAGGCTGGCCTCAGACTCACAATAATCCTCCTACCTCAGCCTCCCAAGTGTTGGGATTAAAGGCATGAGCTACCACCTATATTTGAGGGTGTGTGTGTATGTGTGTGTGTGTGTGTGTGTGTGTGTGTGTGTGTGTGTGTGTTAGAGAGAGTCTCACTTTGTAGTCCAGGCTGAACTAAAACTTACTTTGTAGCCCAGGCTAGCTTCAAACTAAGATGGGATTTTTCTAAAATGTTTTTCGGGGCCAGCATTTTGGGGAAAAATCAGTTTGACTGCAGATTTCATTCCCATTTCTTTGGACCTAATTGAGAATTACTGAGATTAAGCCCTGAAATGGGATGTTAATTGTGTTTCCTACTCTGCCTGCATCCCCACTGGCATTGAGCAGTTTCATTTTGCCACCTAGTGGTTCTGGTTATATAAATATTTTATTGGTCTGTTTTTCTCTGAAGACTCTTTTCCCTATAGGCCTTGGTAATAAATTGGAGCCCAAGGCAATGGACCCAAGCAGTCCACAGCTGGGTGGCCAAAATTATAGTAAACTAGGATAGGATTCTTGAAGACAGTTGAATTGTCAGTTCATTCCATGGCTATAGGAATAATATTCAACTTCATTATCATTAGGAAATGATGCTATAGCATGGTAGGCAAATTCTTATCCTTTTGAAACAATTTTACCAACATTTATGGTGAATTTCTGCCAGGCTATTACTCATTTATCCTGGAAGGTCTTGGGAACTGCTTTGTAATGAGGAGGTAGATATTCATATCTCCCTCATCATCAACTTTACCAAAAAGAGCCCAGATATATAATTGTTATAAACCAGATACAGTATTTAATCTGTAGTGAGTCATGAAAGGGAGTTGGATGAAATATGTGTTCATTGGGATTTTAAAACTTCCTTTGACTTCCGAGGCCTCGTAATTCAGATTTTAATACCAAGCATCCATCTATGGGGCTCTCCATATGAGGAGTCAGAAAAGCACTCAGCCAAGTCTGTAAGTAAGAAGAATACGTTGGATTGGTCTGTGCTTTAGCTATTTCGTAGTGCTCTTATATGCCTTAGGATAGTGGCACTGATGAGGATTCAGGTGAGGGAGGCAGTGGCAGACTATGTGAGTAAAGATGATGTCTCCAGTAGTGTATTTGGGAAAATGTAATCCTCAAGGAATTCAGACACGCAGAGAAAGGTTTTAGGGAAAGCCATTATAACATCTCTGCCTCTCAACTGAAAATTGTGTTCCAGAGACTATTGCTGCATTACAAACCACTCCAAATTCAGGGGCATGAAATAGCAATCTGTATGTATTCACAGACTCTGTGGGTCAAGCATATGAACACAGCAGGACCAGACTGGGTAGGGTGTGTTCCATCCGGGGTGGTCACTGGCTTGGAAAGCTAGACTAGCTGAGGGCTAAAGGATCCACCTCAAAAACTGCTTCATTCACATGTCTGGCTCCCTCCCCATCACAGGGGTGCCTGGGAGACCAGGCTCTGCTAGGGCTACAGGCCAGAATGTCTGTATAAGGCTTCTTCAGGGTAGTTGACTTCTTTGATGAAGGTTCAGTATCCAACAAACCATGGCATTTTATGACTTAGCCTTAGAAATGGCATGGTATCACTTCGACCACTGGTCAGAGCAGTTAGGGGATTAAAAACCTCATGTCCCCATGAGATGTCTATCACACAATTCTGAGCCATAGTTTAAAGCTACTACAAGATGGAATCCAGGTCCCTGTGAAACTGTGGTGATCTTTCTACCTGTGCCTACCAACTGCTAGGATTGTGGGCACGTGCCACCATGCCTAGTCAGGCAAGAAATATCATGACATAGGCTGGAATTGACATCTGCTCTGTTTCTGAGCAATTCACATTAACCAAGTTGCATCAGCACCCAGCTCCAGAAAAGCATCTATTGCCTTTGCTATACCTAATAAACATTTAAATACTAATGTGTCATCTAAATGAATAGAGAAAATATCTCCTGACCACTACTAGCCTTTCCCTCCTAGGTACCACAGAAAGAAAACATGAGATTAAAAAGATACCTCCTGAAAGACCAGAAACACTTCCGAACAGAACAGAAGAGAAAGGTATGAATCAATTCTTCACTGGCTCATCGCTATGAAGCTGTCAGGCTCAGCACTATCCCAGATTACCCATAGAATTTGTTTTTTTCCCCTTTGGAATGTATGATTATGGGTTTGTTTTGAGTGCATCTAAACATCTCATTTCTAAGGAAATATGAGAGGGTTATGTTGTGCTTTGCAGGGCCAAAATTTCTTATCAAATGAAAATCAGTCAGCCCAGATACTGAACATACTGAGTCTCTTCCATATGTCTCTGCTACTGCCACCCTATGTATACCCTGAAGTTGAAAGCTCACAATGTATCTGGCAGTTTCTATCCAGTCCCCTACTCACCTGTGTCCAGTGCCTTGGGTGCCCATTCACTGTTGATAGATGGACTTGGCATGCTAAAATTCTTGTCCCGACAAATGAAAACAGTCTTTCTTGACCACTGTTAGGCCTTGGGCTCTGGCTAATAGTGTTGCACACATGTCCTTGGTCAAGAATATTGAAGAGGGAGTGGTGTGGCAATGCCAGGCAAAACATCTCAGTGCTCAGAGGCTCCCCAGAGGGTGGTCAGAAATCTCATTGGCAGGGAAGTGGCTTCACACATCTCACATAGCCAGGCTTACAAGTGTGTTTGATTCCCATCATTCTGAGTGTCTCTTCCAAAGAAATCTGCGTGTTATAGAAGGACTCATTTTACTAAGTGCCTAAGCTTTGATTGATCGCGTATTTTTATGGGAAAATGCTATATTATTATTATGAGCAAGAAGCTGAGCAAATTCTATTTTAAAAAGCAGTTATTTTGATGTCACAAGAGAAATGCTGAATTAATGAATATAATTATTTGAAGGTGCTCTTTAGTGGTCTCATGAAATTTTATTGTGAAATTTAATATTTCACATCAGCCTACTAAAAGTTGTGCCAACATTGCAAAGTGCATTAGAATCTGTACTTCCTTCTTTCACAATGGGCAGGTAAAATTGAATTATGGAACTTCATTGTAAAAGCCAAGTCTGTGTCACATCACATCAGTGAGAAAAATACCCATTCATTGCATGGCCTACCAACAGATCTTTGTCACGTGTTTTAAAATGGCTTAACACTACCTCCTGTCCTCGTGGAAGGTACATGACTAGTGTCTATGTACTAGCTAAGCTCTGTGATGAGGACACGAGGACACTTCTTCCATAGGTCCATCTTTACTAATTTATGGGCTGATGAGGGAACTGCCATTCTCCTTGGGTAGCCAAATGGCCACAGCCCTGACTGTTCTTCTCATATGAGTCCTATGCCACAGTGGTCAGAGAGGCAGAAGCCCTGGTCAGAAGCAATCAGGCTGTCAAGGAACCAGCCCTACCCTGAATCCTGGCCCCCTGTGAGGTCACCACAAACCCTCCTGTGCATCCTGCAGGCTGCTAGACTTAGTGTTTCAGTTAAGCCCTTCCTTCTCTAACCCAAATATGTCAGAAAGTGAGTTCCCAGCATTCCTGACTGGAGCATAGTTCTCCACAGAAGCTTGGTGGGGATGAACGTAGGGATACCTGTGCAATACCTTAGCCCCTAAAGTAGTTATCAGTGGGTCTAAGCCCCCAAACAACACATGTCCATGCTTGTCAGTAAACGGTATTCTGAGACCACCATACAAGGAAACACTGGGAACTTACCTGGGCACCAGTGAGTCACTTTTTGAAGCTCTCAAGAAGCGTGTAGACATGTGCTTTTTGGGCTATACAGAAGGCGAGGCTAGTTGGTAACAGAAAAATTGAAGCTGTCACTGAACACTGCCCAATTTGGCCACTAGATTTGGCTTCGGCTTCATCCTAATAGCTTCAACTCCAAAAGCCTTGGAAACCAAACCTGAGGAGTCCTAGTTTGTCTTCCAAGTTCAAACTGTGCACACAGAATCCTGATCAATTATTTCCTGAGCTGCTCCCCATTTTATTGGCTGATGCCCTTTTCAGAGGCAGCAGATTTTGGGGACAATTTATTAAACCTATCAATCCCTGGTGAGGATCACTCATATGTAGCACTCATAGGGAGATAAGCAGACTTGGGCCTTGCCCTCCAAGGGGGGAAGCGTGTGACTGTGCATTTACCTAGGAAGTGTCCACAAGGAGTCTCTACATAAAAGGCTACTCTCTGATGCTTAGGTGAGGAGGGAAGAAGTCTGCTGTGAGGGTGAGTCCAGCTGTTAATGTAGTAATGTGACAGTGTCATGTTTCAGCTGGGATTTGAAGGGTAAGTATGAGCTTGCCTAGGGGGTCAGTGTTCAAAAGGATACTAGACAACCAGCAGTAACAAAAGTATGGGAAGAAGGGCACAGGGAACTGTGGGTCTGTAGGGAATTTTTTCCAACATGACCAAGAATAAGTGATATTCTTTGTACCCACTTCATCTTCAGAAATAACATAAGTGCTTCTCTTTTCAGAGCAGGCATAAGCAATATGCATGTAAGTGCTGTCGCTTATACTAGGTCTGTCTGTTTTCTTTATGCTTTGTCAAACAATGACTTAAAGAAAGACCAGAGAGAGAGCCAAAACTGGATTTACAGAAGCCCTCTGTTCCTGCCATCCCACCAAAAAAGCCTCGGCCACCTAAGACCAATTCTCTCAACAGACCTGGTGCACTGCCCCCGAGACGGCCAGAACGACCAGTGGGCCCACTGACACACACCAGGTACTTCATCACTCTAACCAAGGAGGGAGGCAGGCATGGGAAAGACACATGCCACAGGGCAGGAGCTTGGATGCTAGAGACTCAGAGGGATGAGAAGAGAAGAAATGGGGATCAAACTTCCCTTTTCCCAACCTCTAGCGAACTTGTCTGAAGATGCTCACTGCCTTTGTCCTGGGTGAAAGGAGTTACAAAGTATTGGGGTACCGTGTGGGTTTCAGGATTAGTAGATGAGGAGTGGGTATGCAGCACATAGACCCTGTTCATACTGAGAACGTTTCCCTGAGCTTTGTTAGCACAAAGTCAGCTGTCTTGCAGATTGGAGTTGTGGGTGATACACCCACCTCCATCTCCCAGATGTCCTGCTGGGTTTTGGTATGCACAGTTCACTTGCTGCTATGTCCCCTGACTGTCTCGCTGCTCTGTGGTCCTCATTCCACATCCTGCGGTCCCTCTCCTCTTCACTATACAGCTTGGTATGGAACCCAAGAGCTGGCATGAAAGATTGTCTCTGAGTTCCAAGACCCTCAAAGGCTAGGTACGTGCCTTATTTGGGGTGCACTTTGAGATGCATCTGGCAAAATGAAAATTTCTTCACCAGCTGGCTTGATACATGTCTTAGTAATGTGAAATCATAGCCCATGTTTCAGAATTGAGATACCTATCACAGAGCAAGGATCTAATGAATTCCCCCACAAGTTCTTAACCAGAACTTTGTACTGTTGCATCTGTGTATACTGTATGTTGCTGTAATGTACCAAAGCAAGGCAATGGCCCCAAGGTCTTCATGGAGGCATGCCAATGTACTGAGTTCTTGTTCTCATAAACTAAGTTTGCTTGGTAAGAGTTGTATGGGGCTTCTGAACCCTCGTGTTGAAATCAGGCAGTCCTGCGGGCTTGAATCTTGGCCCACCTCATAGGAAGAGAATGCACTATGGCCAGTTACTATCTCTCTCACCTAACTTTCCCATCTTTCAATTGAAAATGAAGTAGAATTCACCAAAGTAATCCCAAATATGTACCCCATGCCCATAAGTCAACAGTACTTTCATTGTCACCCATTGAACTGTGTAAACTGCAATAAGACAAGAATATTTACTTTTTTTAAGTTGTGATATAGTGCACATAACATACATTTTGCTATCTTAACAATTTTTAAATATTTTTATGTTTTTTATTATTTGAGAGAGAGAGACAGAGAGAGAGAAAGAGAGGGAGGGAATGGGTACACCAGGGCCTCCAGCCACTGCAAACAAACTCCAGATGCATGCACCACCTTGTGCATCTGGCTTACGTGCATACTGGGGAATAGAACATAGGTTCTTAGACTTCACAGGCAAGCACCTTAACTGCTAAGCCATCTCTCTAGCCCCATCTTAACCATTTTTTTGTTTGTTTTTTCAGAGGTAGGGGGGTATCGCTCTGGCCCAGGCTGACCTAGAATTCACTACGAAGTCTCAGGGTGGCCTCAAACACATGGTGATCCTCCTACCTCTGCCTCCTGAGTGCTGGGATTAAAGGCATGCGCCACCACGCCTGGCTCCATCTTAACCATTTCAAGTGCATGGTCCCATGGCATTAAGTACCTTCACATTGTTATGCCACTATTTCCAGAACTCTTTTCATCTTTTGAAACTTCATCTTTATAACTGTTAAATAGGTACCTGCCATTTCCCCTCCCTACAGCCCTGGCAACCACCACTCTACTTCCTGTCTCTAGGAATTTGACCTCTAAGTATCTCATATAACTGGAATCACTTATATGAGATTTTCTTTTTAAGACTGGCTTTTTTCACTTAGTGTTGTCCTCAGTGTTCATCTGTGTTACAACATGCCTCATTTACTCTATTTGTGTGTGTGTGTGTGTGTGTGTGTGTGTGTGTATGTCCATGTGTATATGTATGTATGTCCATATGTGTGCAGGTGCATGTGTGTACATATGGAGGCCAGAGGTTGAAGTTAGGGTCCTGAGGTGTCTTTCTAAGTTGTTCTCCACTTTATTTTTGACACAAAGTCTCTCACAGAACCTACAGCTCAGAAATTCAGCTAGACTGACTAGCCCACAAACCCTATGGACCCACCTATTTCTGCCTTCCCAGCACTGGGATTACAGGTTTATACCACCACACCCAGCATTTTATGTAGGTGTTGGGGTTCTAAACTCAGGTCTTCATGCTTGTGTAGCAAACAATTTACCCAGTGAGCCATCTCCCAGTCCCTCATTTACTTCTAAGAACAGCCCCCTTACACTGATCAAAAATAGATACAGTTCAGGATGTGGATGGTTGAGAGACATCAAAAGACAGCCAGCAGTGTTGGGTTCTCACATGCCTATGTATGGGAAGCCTGTTGCCTGACTGAGCACAGAGCGGTAAGCATCGCCGGCATATGCAAGCCCATGTGCGTAGCAACTGGTTCACCTGTCATTCTACTGCTTTTTCCTAAGGTCCAAATCAACCACTAACTCTGGGTAAAGTCCCTTAGAGAAATGATTGTATTCTAACGTGGCCTGTGTTGAGCTGGTCAGGTCCCTTAGTGTCATGCTGTCTTCCACTGACAGATAGCTCTTTGCACACAATGAAGTCACTTGACAGCCGCAGTGACTTGAGCAGCAGCCACATGGGTGGTGTGCTCAGCTCCGCAGAAGGTAAAGGTTACGTAAACTGAAGTGGTTCTGAAGAGAATATGAACTATCCCATCAGGGAGAATATGTGGAACAGAAAATGTCACCCATCACTTCATGGTTGGCAAAAGGGGAGTCTAGGCCACATACTGCCAAATGCTGTTAGTCTCCAGGGGTTGCACACATGTCAATAAACTTAACAACAGTTTCCAAAATGTTCCTGTTTCTTTTTATAATAATGTGATCAGAGAAGAAGTGGCATTCTCACCACCTCTTGGCCTTCTAGAGTCACCCTGGGCCCTGTGGCTATGGGTGAAGTGCTGTTTTACAAGCCAGGGTTACCAGGTCATCCTTGCTGAACTTGCAGGCCCACATGGGCCACCTTTGCTTCCTAACTCCTCTCAGCCTCCGGCTATTCTTTCCACTTTTAACTTATGACAGGCCACCAGGGGGGATGCACGACAGGGCTTTGCACAAAAATCAGTGGCAATTGGACCGTCTTAATATTTTCTGTGTCTTCTGAGCAGCCTGGGAGAAGGTGGCAAGCTCTCAGCCTCAAACCTCAAGGTACTTGGCAGAAGGGTGGAGGAACTAAGGAAATTCCCCAGGTTCCTGCTCAGCCCACTGATGGAAAGGGCATTGAGCAGAACCCAGAATCACGTGGATACCTATTGAAAACAGAGTGATGGGCTTCATCCCCACAGTTGCTGACCCAGTAGTTCTGGAATGGGCCTGGGAATTTGCATTTCCAATTAATTCCCAGGTACTACTGCTAGTGGTGGCGGTAGTGGTGTCCTTGGTGTTTAAGCTATGAAAACCACTGTTACAGATTTTCCCACGTTGGTGATGGTGCTTGCCTGGCCGCCTCTGATGCACCTGTTCTGATTTCTCTGATTTCTGTTGCCCAGTCAGCATACCCTTCCCAGGAAACATTCCCTTGTCTCTCACAATTGTTCTCTCCTCCAAGTTCCTGACACCCCATGTTTAGCCTAGTGCCAGGCCCCATGCTGTGCCACTTGGGATGCATACACCCCCGGATTCCTTTACCCGATTTAAAGCAGATCAAGAGCGTGTTTTGTCATCTCCACATGCCTTACAGTGTCGAGCATATGGTAGTGGCTCATTTAATAAACACTTGTTGGATGCCATAGTTCTTTAAAGGGGGAGGTGCCAGGGCTTATATTTTGTTCAATTTTGCCTCTTTTTTTTTTTTCCTTTCCAGCCTCTAGACAAGCTCTTCAGCAGTGTATCTTATGTTCTAAGTAGCCTACCAAGCCTTGGATTTCAAGAGGCAAAAAAATCAAAGGTCAAAGAAAAATGTATAGCTCCTCAGTACCTAATGCACATTGTACGTTTTACTATGGAGTTACATTGGACTGTGTGTATGTATGTATGTATTTATACATACATACATACATACATACATACATACATACATATATGTTTGCAATCTTGTTTTATTCTGTCAACTTAGTTGAGATAGGAATGCTAGCTGTATTCAATTGACCTTGTGTCAACCTCTAGAGAAAGGGTACTATGTGCTGTGTGAAACCAAATCTGTGCCATGGCTTACCTGACCAGACAGCCACCAGGCTGATGGACAGATGATTAAACAAAAGGATACACAGTCCTCATTGGCAGTTCTTGGTGGGCCTTTGGCTCCAGCTCCAGCTGCTGTGTCTGGGCTTTCCAGAAATTGAGTTACTATCAGATTTTAACATGAAAGAGACTTCAAAAAACCATTATTAATGTTGATTTTAAAAGTCAATGAATGCCAGCCATGGTTGTGATTGACATATAATTGTAACACTTGGGAGGTAGAGGAACGAGGATCAAGAGTTTGAGGCCAGCCAGGACTACATAGTGAGATCCTATCTCAAAAAGCATGACTGATGGGCTGGAGAGATTGCTTAGTGGTTAAGGTGCTTGCCTACAAAGCCAAAGGACCCAGGTATGAATCCCCAGGACCCACATAAGCCAGATGCACAAAGTAGTGCACATGTCTGGAGTTCATTTGCAGCGGCCAAAGGCCCTGGCACACCCATATTCATTTTCTCTCTCTCTCCCCACCTCTCTACCTATTTCTCTCTATCTCAAATAAATAAAAAATAAAATATTTAAAAAAATGACTTAGCTGGGCATGGTGGCACATGCCTTTAATCCCAGCACTTGGGAGGCAGAGGTAGGAGGATCACCATAAGTTCGAGGCCACCCTGAGACTACATAGTGAATTCCAGGTCAGCATGGACTAGAGTGAGACCCTACTTCGAAAAACAAAAACAAAACAAAACAAAACAAAAAACATGACTCTTAAGCCAGGCATAGTGGTGCACACCTTTAATCCCAGCACTTGAGACCAGAAGTAAGAGGATTGCCATGAATTTGAGGCGACCTTGAGACTACATAGTGAATTCCAGGTCAGCCTGGGCTAGAGTGAAACCCTACCTCGAAAAACAACAACAAAAAAGCAAGACTGGGGCTTGGAGAGATGGCTTAGCAGTTAAGCGCTTGCATGTGAAGCCTAAGGACCTCGGTTCAAGGCTCGATTCCCTAGGACCCACGTAAGCCAGATGCACAAGGTGGTTCATGCATCTGGAGTTCGTTTGCAGTGGCTGAAGGCCCTGGCACACCCATTCTCTATCTGTTGCTCTCAAGTAAATAAAATAAAAAATTTAAAATTTAGAAAACATGACTGTTGGGGCAGGAGAGATGCCTCAGAAGCTTAGGCGTTTGCCTGCAAAGCTTAATGACCTGAGTTGAATTCCCCAGTACTCATGTAAAGCCAGATGTGCAAAGTAGCATATGAATCTGCTTGCAAATAAATAAAATATTTACAAAACTAAACAAATCATGACTGTTGCGCACTTGAACTCTCAGCAACTACGATTTGCTGCAGGAGCCCTGCATGAAATTGGGCCTGTCAGTATTCCCTCACAGAGTGGCAAGGGGCTCGGGAGCTCCTGCTCCTTCCTCCCTTAAGATTTATAGGCAGTTCATGGTTACTGGGGGAGGCTTAGGAAGCCCCACAACGCCCTGAGGATCTATTAGCAGTTAATGGTCCCTGGGGGAGAAATTTTTTCTAGTGGTATAGCCACAGAGATGTTGCCCATGCTACTGAAAATAACCCCTCATGCATATTTCTATAACTAACTTGAACCAAACTTGTTGGTTCACCAAAACTGATAAACCTGAAAGTAGAAGGTGGACTATTGGAGAAAAGAGGATCAACAGGAGTGGGAAGGGAACAAGTGTGAGTAATGGGGGTGAATATGATCAAAGTATATTACCATATGTATGAAAATATTATAATGAAACCAATTATTGTATATAACTATATGCTAATAAAAAGCATATTGTTTAATAGTTTGTGGCACCTACTAATTAAAACAGGTTCAGAAACTTCTATGGGAAGAAGTATTAACAGTTTGGAGAAGTATCCAAAATAAAAATAAGAAAGCCTAAGGAAGTGGTAGAGGGAAACAGGTTGACTACAGCTCTTGAAGTTGCATGCAAGGAACTGGAGAGATGGCTCAGCAGTTAAGAGCACTTCCTGTGAAAGCATGAGGGCCTGAGAGGGCCCCTGAGTTCTGTTCCCCAGGACCCACATAAACAGCTGGGCATGACCATGCATGTCTGTAACCCCAGTTAAACAGTTATAGGGAACAGAGATCCGAGAATAGCTTGAGCTTAAGAAAACAGAAAGCTACAGAATCAGTGAGACACACTATCTCAAGGAAACACGCAGATGAGCAATGGAGGCGGGACACCAAACACTCTCCTCTAGTGCATTCGTCTGCGTGTACACACCTCACCTCACATACTACATACATGTGCCCAACATTAAAGAAATTGCACGTAGGGTGGGAAGAAATCAGTAAACCAGAAAACTTATGGGCAGAGCAGATGGGTGCCCTCAAAGGAAAATAAACCT
Source organism: Orientallactaga sibirica (assembly GCA_036365145.1). NCBI lineage: Eukaryota > Metazoa > Chordata > Mammalia > Rodentia > Dipodidae > Orientallactaga > Orientallactaga sibirica. The sequence goes on from JAEOAD010000982.1 coordinate 7,078,235, forward strand.
AGGAAAAAGGCAAAAACAAGTTGGCTAAACCAAAACAGATGTGTTAGTCCTCACTAACTCAGTCACCCCAAGTTATAATCAGATTTCGTTTTTTAAAGAATGGGGAAGCTGGAGCTAGACTTTTTTCCTGAGTTGAGAGAGAGCCTTGCCTGAGTCCTAAGTGATAGACATGGAGTCTGAAATGAAATGGAAGTGAAAGCAGAAGGTGTAAGGAGGAAGAGAGGTAATCAAGGGGGAAGTGGGAGGAGTTAATGTTCAGTTGGAAGGAAGTACAGGGGATGAAGTACAGGCCAGAAGTAGAAGTTGGTGCTGACAGCCTTAGAGATGGTGTTCTAGAGATGAACTTGGCCACAGCAAGTAGGACCATGAATGTGGGTGACTGAAGGTGAATGAATGAAGTTCGTAAGGACTGAAGAGATCAGAGGAAGAAAGGGCAATGTTGGGGGGTCATCATAGAGAGATAGTCAATAAGATGACAAGAGGGCTGGAGTGATGGCTTAGCAGTAAAGGTGCTTGCCTGCAAAGGCAAACAAAAGGACTGAGGTTTGATTCCCCAGGACCCATGTAAGCAAGACACACAAAGTGGTGCATGCCTCTGGAGTTCATTTGCAGTGGCTAGAGCCCCTGGCATGCCCATTCTCTCTCTCTCATTCTCTCTCTTTCTCTCTCTCTCTCTCTCTCTCTCTCTCACACACACACACACACACACACACACAAATAAATAAATAATAAAATATTTTTAAAATAGGATGACAAGAGCAGGAGAGGGAACAGGGTTCTTCAAGCTAGTGTTCTACAAGATGGATGTCAATGTGTTCTGGGAGTTGATGAAAAAAGAAAAGGGAACTGAGGATATGGGATCACCTTCATAAGGCATATCCCCAGTGAGCTGTTTCCTTCAGCTAGATCCCACCTCCCAAAGTTTCCACAACTTTCCATAATAGCACCACCAGCTGGGGACAAAGTGTTCAATTCATGAGCCTATGGGGGATGTTTCAGAAGGGTGTTGAGAGGATCAGAGCTCTGGATAGGGTAGTACAGTGTGATTACATTTTCCCTCCACTTGTAGGAATTCTGGAGGCCTGGAGTTGAAACACAAGAGATAAAGTGACTAATGAGCTCTGAGGCGTTTTAGCTTAAGGCAAAGATTAAGTAAACATATATATACCAAACATCAACTAAATGCCTAGAAAAGGGCAGATGCCTCTCAAAACCAATTTCAGATTGGCCAAGACATCCTGATTGCTTCTGCATCTAGGTTATAACTTAAGAGGAAATAAGTCCCTAGGTACTGATCACTCTGAGGTATATAGTCCCCCCCCCGGGCCCAGAAGAAGAAAGGGTAAAAGAAGACCCCTCTGCTCTTAGGTTAAAATGAGCTTGCTAATTTAAAAGGGAAAAAGCACTAGTGAGTCCATGTAAATGTTCCTTGTGTTGGCAGATACAACATGCGCTTGGATGTTTAGGCCATCATGGGTTTGGATTACTTAAACACTCTACATTTCTTTTGAAAAAATTCTTATGAATCGTGGGTGATTATGTTCAGATTAATTATTTAGTATTAGTATTTAGGATGAAGACATGTCTTCAGAGAATTCAGGAGAGATGTCTTGGCTAGAAATCATACACATGGGTGGCATGAGGTTATAGGTGGTACCGACAAATATACCAGGGGATTATGGAGAAGAGGAGGAGATACTAGAAAAAAAATTGTGGAGAAAAAGAACTGTTAGCTGGCCGTGGTGGCATGCTTAATCCCAGCACTCGGGAGGCAAAGATAGGAGGATCTCCGTGAGTTTGAGGCCAGCCTGAGACTACATAGTGAGTTCCAGGTCAGCCTGTGCCAGAGCAAGACCAAAAAAAAAAAAAAAAAAGAAAGAAAGAAAAGAAAGAACTGTTTAGGTGGAGGAAGGACTAAGGAGCCATGGCATGAAGGCATCTGCTATCATGGATGCTAGAAGGGAGTTTGGTTCTCGTGCCTGAAATGCATCAGAATCACCTGAGATGAGTTGAAGAGAAAATGAGAACATGGTCACAATGCCTGCACGGGCTTGACTTGTAAGGAATTGGGTTTGAGAAAAATGGCTACTAGATACGGATTTAGTGATAAGAAGATTTATGGGTTGGGAACATAGCTGTATATGAAGTGTTTGCTGTGCAAACTACTACATACATGTGCCCAACATTAAAGAAATTGCACGTAGGGTGGGAAGAAATCAGTAAACCAGAAAACTTATGGGCAGAGCAGATGGGTGCCCTCAAAGGAAAATAAACCTAGGAAAAGGCAAAAACAAGTTGGCTAAACCAAAACAGATGTGTTAGTCCTCACTAACTCAGTCACCCCAAGTTATAATCAGATTTCGTTTTTTAAAGAATGGGGAAGCTGGAGCTAGACTTTTTTCCTGAGTTGAGAGAGAGCCTTGCCTGAGTCCTAAGTGATAGACATGGAGTCTGAAATGAAATGGAAGTGAAAGCAGAAGGTGTAAGGAGGAAGAGAGGTAATCAAGGGGGAAGTGGGAGGAGTTAATGTTCAGTTGGAAGGAAGTACAGGGGATGAAGTACATGCCAGAAGTAGAAGTTGGTGCTGACAGCCTTAGAGATGGTGTTCTAGAGATGAACTTGGCCACAGCAAGTAGGACCATGAATGTGGGTGACTGAAGGTGAATGAATGAAGTTCGTAAGGACTGAAGAGATCAGAGGAAGAAAGGGCAATGTTGGGGTCATCAGAGAGATAGTCAATAAGATGACAAGAGGGCTGGAGTGATGGCTTAGCAGTAAAGGTGCTTGCCTGCAAAGGCAAACAAAAGGACTGAGGTTTGATTCCCCAGGACCCATGTAAGCAAGACACACAAAGTGGTGCATGCCTCTGAGTTCATTTGCAGTGGCTAGAGCCCTGGCATGCCCATTCTCTCTCTCTCATTCTCTCTCTCTCTCTCTCTCTCTCTCTCTCTCTCTCTCTCTCTCACACACACACACACACACACAAATAAATAAATAATAAAATATTTTTAAAATAGGATGACAAGAGCAGGAGAGGGAACAGGGTTCTTCAAGCTAGTGTTCTACAAGATGGATGTCAATGTGTTCTGGGAGTTGATGAAAAAGAAAAGGGAACTGAGGATATGGGATCACCTTCATAAGGCATATCCCCAGTGAGCTGTTTCCTTCAGCTAGATCCCACCTCCCAAAGTTTCCACAACTTTCCATAATAGCACCACCAGCTGGGGACAAAGTGTTCAATTCATGAGCCTATGGGGGATGTTTCAGAAGGGTGTTGAGAGGATCAGAGCTCTGGATAGGGTAGTACAGTGTGATTACATTTTCCCTCCACTTGTAGGAATTCTGGAGGCCTGGAGTTGAAACACAAGAGATAAAGTGACTAATGAGCTCTGAGGCGTTTTAGCTTAAGGCAAAGATTAAGTAAACATATATATACCAAACATCAACTAAATGCCTAGAAAAGGGCAGATGCCTCTCAAAACCAATTTCAGATTGGCCAAGACATCCTGATTGCTTCTGCATCTAGGTTATAACTTAAGAGGAAATAAGTCCCTAGGTACTGATCACTCTGAGGTATATAGTCCCCCCCCCGGGCCCAGAAGAAGAAAGGGTAAAAGAAGACCCTCTGCTCTTAGGTTAAAATGAGCTTGCTAATTTAAAAGGGAAAAAGCACTAGTGAGTCCATGTAAATGTTCCTTGTGTTGGCAGATACAACATGCGCTTGGATGTTTAGGCCATCATGGGTTTGGATTACTTAAACACTCTACATTTCTTTTGAAAAAATTCTTATGAATCGTGGGTGATTATGTTCAGATTAATTATTTAGTATTAGTATTTAGGATGAAGACATGTCTTCAGAGAATTCAGGAGAGATGTCTTGGCTAGAAATCATACACATGGGTGGCATGAGGTTATAGGTGGTACCGACAAATATACCAGGGATTATGGAGAAGAGGAGGAGATACTAGAAAAAAAATTGTGGAGAAAAAGAACTGTTAGCTGGCCGTGGTGGCATGCTTAATCCCAGCACTCGGGAGGCAAAGATAGGAGGATCTCCGTGAGTTTGAGGCCAGCCTGAGACTACATAGTGAGTTCCAGGTCAGCCTGTGCCAGAGCAAGACCAAAAAAAAAAAAAAAAAAAAAAGAAAGAAAAAAAGAAAGAACTGTTTAGGTGGAGGAAGGACTAAGGAGCCATGGCATGAAGGCATCTGCTATCATGGATGCTAGAAGGGAGTTTGGTTCTCGTGCCTGAAATGCATCAGAATCACCTGAGATGAGTTGAAGAGAAAATGAGAACATGGTCACAATGCCTGCACGGGCTTGACTTGTAAGGAATTGGGTTTGAGAAAAATGGCTACTAGATACGGATTTAGTGATAAGAAGATTTATGGGTTGGGAACATAGCTGTATATGAAGTGTTTGCTGTGCAAACATGAGGATCTGAGTTCAAGCCCCAGGACCCACATAAAATGAGCTCAGTGTAATGGTGGGCCCTTTTGATCCCCAGTGCAGGGGAGGTGAAGACACATGGCTCCCTCTTGCAGGCCAGCCAGTCTAGCCTACTTGGTGTCTCAAAAGAAGGTGGATGGTGCCTAAGGAACAACACTTTAGGTTGTCCTCTGGCCTCCACACACATACATACATGTTTATGGGAACCTGCACATGAAATCCTCCCCCACACAAGTATATACGCAAAAAGAGAGTTTGTGTGTACGTTTCATTCCTTCTATTTCTGATAGTTATCAAGTGCCTACATTTAGCCAGGCACCCTTTATGGAGTTCTAAAGTGTGACCAGGCCTGACTTGGTTCGTGCACACCCACGGCTTGCTTATGCTTACCCTCCCCTCTTCTACAGGCCCTTTGATCGTGGGAAAGGTGCTCATCCCCCTCAGTCTAGGTTTCCTCCTTGGCACAGTGGCACAGTGAGGAGCAGTTACTGAAGTATGGAGAATTGAACCAAGCCACTATACCTTAGTGCCCTAACTCCTGGCCTAGCCCCTTGAAAGCTTTCATAAAATCTGTTTGTGTCTTATTTTCCTGAGGAGAGGGGTTCAGCACATCAGAAGGCCTCCAGGGGGTGGAAGTATACAAGACATCCCCTAGAAACTGTGACAGGCTCAAGACTCAGAAGAAACTAGAAACTGAGGGAGGGCAGCGGGGTATAGAGGAGTCCCAGAAGGCACAGGGGAAAGCACCTCACATTGTAGATATGTCTCCATTATCTACTGACTCACTTCGTTTGTATATATAGTCTTTCTTTCCATACACATGTAGAACGAATTTTATTTATGATAGCAAAACCTTACATGGGGGCTGGAGGGATGGCTTAGCAGTTAAGGCACTTGCCTATAAAGCTAAAGGACCCAGGTTTAATTCTCCAGGACCCACACCAGATGCACAAGGTGACATATGTGTCTGGAGTTTGTTTGCAGTGGCTGGAGGCCCTGATGCACCCATTCTCTATGTCTGTCTGTCTGTCTGTCTGTCTGTCTGTCTGTCTCTCTCTCTCTCTCTGTCAAATAAATAAATAAATAGATAAATAATTTTTTTTGAGGTAGGGTCTCACTCTGGTCCAGGCTGACCAGAGTCTCAGGGTGGCCTCAAACTCACGGCGATCCTCCGACCTCTGCCTCCCGAGTGCTGGGATTAAAAGTGTGCGCCACCACGCCCAGCTTAAATAAAATATTTTTTTAAAGAACCTTACATGGACTGGGCTTCATTGATTTTCTTGACGCTGAGTGAGCTGTAAGGATGCACTGAAACACGAGGAAGTATTAACGCCTCACGTACACACTGTGAAATTTGATTGCGATCATGTTTTTTGCACAGGTTAGATTTTTTTTTTTGAGGTAGGGTCTCACTCTGGCCCAGGCTGACCTGGAATTCACTATGTAGTCTCAGGGTGGCCTTGAACTCAAGGCGATCCTCCTACCTCTGCCTCCCGAGTGCTGGGATTAAAGGCGTGCGCCACCACGCCCGGCCACAGGTTGGATTTTTGAATGTCCTTCCTTCAGTTGATGCCAGAGCTACACAGTGATGAGCTCTCTCTCCTGGAGACACTGCCCAGGAGCCAGGCCTGGTGTCTTTAAAGCCTGTTGCTCCTATTTGAAATGCCAAGCTGGGGAATTATAGATGAAGTCTGCCAATGATACCAGTTTTCTTTTTTTTTTTTTTTTTTTTTTTTTTTTTGGCCTTCTGTGGTTGCTGGGCTTGTTATGCCCTAGCTGGGATCTGGACAAAGACCTGCTTCCAGGTATCTTTACAAAATCTGCACAAAGGGCAGGATTCAGTGGGGGAAATTGAGTGAGCAGCATCCCATCACTGTCCAGCATGTCTTCACTCTATAAATAGCACAGTTTGTTTGTGATCATCTGGACAAGGATATGTAATGCAAGGGGGAGCTGCCAGGGAAGCCACTCTGGTTTTTGCTTCTTGTACCCCTGATATTGCTCACTTTTGTGATCCCAGAGCGTCTGTGATACCGCGGGTGATTTTTTTTTTGTTGTTGTTGTTACCATCCAGTGGATATGTAGAGGGCCTTTGGATCTGTTTTTCTGAATGACAGAGAGGCCTACCATCTGGTGATCAAAGGAAACACGTTTCATCCTTTCTTGATGGAAGGGCAGTTAGAGGAAGCATCCCAGGGCAAAATGCTCCTTGAAGAACTCACTCTACATTTGCTGTCTTCACAGATGCTCTGAACGTTCTTGCAGTTGTTCATTTGAGAGAGAGAGAGAGAGAGAGAAAGAGATTTTCTCCTGGAGCATAAAAAACGAGCATGTGGATGTTCATCCATATTATTGCCTTCCTAAGTGTGATGGGAAAAGATTGGGCTGGCTATCAAGAGCCCGCCATCTGGTTCCTGCTCAGTTACCAATCAGCTGCCTGGCCTCACTAATATCACTCCCTCCCCTCCCACCATAAGACCTTTGCCTGTAACAAAGTGGATGCCTGAACTGGATGGACCCTGCCCAGCTTTCACAGTCAGAGCAGGCAGCCAGGAAAGCAGGGAAGGGTGCTCGTTTGCCTTGACCTTTGCAGCTCAGGTGCATCACTAGAACGAGACCTGGATGGTGAACAGGGTTTTATGTTAGAGGAGGGTGATAAATGTAGTTGCTGAGTTTGGGAAAGAACGAAGGCCAGGTAATTCACATGGTTTCTCTCTGATCTGTCATTCGACATCTGGCATCAGCCATACGAGTTTACAGCTCCCAGATAGAATGAGAGGTAGTGAAAACTTGAAGGCACATAGTGTGTGCCTCAGTGGTTGCCTGCACATGGGCAATGGGGCTTCCTTTCCTTTTCTTATCATCTCTCCCCCATAAAATATTTTAGGCATCTAAAGTGCAGGCATTTGCATTATGGTAGCATATATTCTGTGGGAAGGGGGCTGTCAAAGGAGTCACCATATAGAACTGGAATCTTGCTTGGTAGCAACTGGTAGATCTGATCTTGTTCACCTTATCCTCACCGAAGGCGGCGGCTTTTTGGTGGTGTTTTGGTTGCAGTGCTGTTAGTGCTGCTGCCGATTGGTTTGTTTGCTTGATTTGGCTTCCTGTGCACTTCATCACCTTTTCTGCCCCACATGTCTTGGCTTAACTGTCCCGGCTTGGTCTAAATTAGGCCATGCCCTGGGCTGAGTTCATGTTCTCAGGGGATGCACACTGTGTGTCCTCCACATTCCCACCTGTGCACAAGCTCCAGCTTACATCTCAAGTCTTAAGTGGGAAGAACACGTCCCGCCAGATGTGTGTTTTTTGTTTATTATTCGCACTTCTTAATTCAAGAAGCAAAAATGATTTTAGGAGGCAGAGGAAGGAGGATTGTCATGAGTTCAAGGCCACCCTGAGACTACACGGAATGAATTCCAGGTCAGCCTGGGCTAGAGCGAGACCCTACCTCGAAAACAAAACTGATTTACCCAGCTGTAGTGAGCCAAAGTGACATGGGAAGCCTAGTATCCTTGAGAACTCACTGTCCCTGTGGTCAGATCCCCAGCCTGAAAGAGCAAGAAGTTGAATAACAAACCAGCTTGAAGAAGCACTCAAGAGCTTGGGTTTCAAAATTAGACTTAGGTTCAAATCTAGATCCTACCACTTACTACTTTCGTGACCTTTCATTAACAGGTTACTCAACTTCACTGAGCGTCAGTTTTCTACCCTATAGAATGAAAATAAGGGCATCATAGGTACATTTCCCCAGAAGCAGACTCTGAGCCAGCAGAATATGAAGATATGTATAGGGCCCCATGCCCATGGTAGCAAGAAGGAAGCACGATTGAGCACAGGCAAAGTCAAGTTGCAATAACAGCTCAGCAAGTATCGGCCAAGTCCATGAGGAACTTTGATGCTAAAAGGATCTGAGCTGAGTTGTCCCATGTTATGCTCAAATTCCCGTGACTCTTTCATGAGGGTTGTAGATCACCCTGGAGAAGGGGGCACCTTCACTAAGGAGGCTGTCTAAAGCTGAATCCAGTCCTAGAGGATCCAACAGCTAGAAGTTGCCCTGCGAAAGCATTCTTAGTAGTGGGCTTAAGAAACCCACCAATGAAAGGGGCTTTTAGGGCATAGCGTATACCTCCAAGAGTAGTTGTGAGGATGGAATTCTTCGCGCATGAAGAATGCTACCCTTGTGCCTTCTGTGTGATGACATTCAGCATGCGGTAGCTGCTGTGATTATGTCCGTGGGATGGATGCAGGATTTGAGGGTTCATGAGGGGTCCTCCCCAGGCCTGTGAACTTCAGCTTTTAGATCCTTAACCTGTTTTAGCAAAGAATTGATAAAATGGACCCCTAGAAGGGTAAATTATGAATTACTAAGTTTATTTAGGGGGTTTCTTAGGAGGAATTAAGATCCAGGGAGGAGGCTAGCTGAAAGACTCAAGCCGGAGGAGAATTCGCCTTGCCCAGCTTCAAAGGGAGCAGACAGACATAATCTCATCACAGAGACATTGCTGGGGGTGAGAGGGCTCTGGAGGACACACCCCCACAGGTGGAAGGCAAGGGTAAGAACCAGAAGACACCCTTCAAGTAACAGACCAGAGAGGATAAAGAAATAGGGAAGGACACAAAGACCAAAGAAAAATCATAAGCAGGAAAATACAGAAGTAAGCGAAGCCACGCTGGGAAGGGGAGAGACAGACTGACATGCATGTTTAGCAGGCCAGATCACAGGGAAGAAAAAGTGGAGGGCACATATGCTCAAAGTCTTTTTTACAGCTCAGACGTCCATTAGGGTCAACCTTGTTATCACACTCAGGTGTATAAGGAGAGACCTTATAGGCTTATGGACTTGGTGTGTGTGTGTGTGTGTGTGTGTGTGTGTGTGTGTGTGTGTGTGTGTGTGGAGGGGGCTAACCCAAAGAAGCTGAGCTGAAGAAGAAACAGGAAGTTCCTGCTGGAGCGAGCCACTGGCAGCCATCTTGGAAGAGATGGGATCAGACTGGAGTTCAGGTTTTGATGGGACAGACAGAATCTTATCTCCTTGTTTTTCTTTTTGGGCTTCTGTCTGACTCACTGCCTGTAAAAAGCTAATTTACTCCTGTTTCTCCTTCAGGATCTTAATTCTTCCCTGTTTGAGCCCTTGGATTGTTCAGTGTTTTCTCTGTGAGCTAGCATCTGTATGCAAGAAAGCAAGGGGACTCTTACTGTATCTAGTTGCCTATCATACAAATTACATGTTTTAAGTGTCATAACTAAAAATGTCCAGAAAAAAATTATAGAAATAGGGTCATTCTGACTTCAAAATAAAAAATGAGCCTGGGCAACTTTGTTCTGCTATCTTTGGATAGATTGTACAAGATACTGCCAGTCTTCTCCTTTTATTTAATTAATTGCTATGGACATAGAAATTTGCCAGACATAAACACACAGAGAATAACAAAAGGATGGGCTCTTTCCTTCTTCTTAGAGTTCAATGACACTCTTTTTGCCAAAATGGCACCCTTATGTTGAGCAGTGTGAGAGAGAATGGAGATCATTAAAAGTTGCATCCTCGCTAGGTGTTAGCTACTCCAGACACGTGCTTCAGTGAATTTCAGAAATTCTGGTATTTTTCAGAACTGAAATTCATCAGCATTGTTGTAAAGAGGCTATAAATATAGTGAAAGGCATTTACAAATAGACATTGTAAAATGCTTACACACCCACAGTCTGAACACTGTCACAACACCAGCTGTAGCTTCCCTACTTGGAAGGATCAGAACTTTTTTTTTCTTAACTACACCTACTGTGTTTTCAAAATAGGCTTGCTTCTAGCCTTAGATAGAAGAACATTTCAGCTGAAGCCCATGTCTGGCTCTTGGCATGAGGGATGAGATCTCAGAGACAGTAGCAGGATCCCAGTGTAGCCGGTGTTTTAAATCTGGAGAGAAGATGCTTGCGAATCGAATAGTTACTTCTTTTTTTAAATTTGCTTTTAAAATATTTTATTTTTGTTTATTTATTTGAGAGTGGGGGCAGATAAAGAGTGAGGGCAAAGGCTAGAGGGATGGATTAGCAGTTAAGGGCACTTGCCTGCAAAGCCAAAGGACCCAGGTTTAATTCCACAGGACCCACAAAAGCCAGATGCACAAGGTGCTGCATGCATCTGGAGTTCATTCACACTGGCTAGAGGCTCTGGCATAACCATTCTCTCTCTCCCACTTGTTTGCCCCCCCCCATGTCTCTCACTCATTGTCTCTCTCTCTCTCTCAAATTTTTTAAAAAAATTTTATTTGAGAGAGAGAGAGAGAAAGAGGCAAACATGGGGGGGATGGGCATGCCACGGCCTTTCAGCTACCGTGAACAGATGCATGTGCCCCCTTGTGGGCATGCATGGCATTGTATGCTTGTGTCACTGTTGCTGCTGGCTACATGAGATCTGGAGGATTTGAACAGTAGTCTTTAGACTTTGCAGGCAAGTGCCTTAACTGCTAAGCCATCTCTTCAGCCCAAAAAGAAGTTTTGTTTTTTTTTTTTAAAGAGAGAGAGAGATAATGGGTTGCCAGGGCCTCCAGCCTCTGCAAATGAACTCCAGACACATGTGCCACCTTGTGCATCTGACTTAAATGGGTCCTGGAGAATAGAACCTGGGTCCTTTGGCTTTGCAGGAAAGGGCCTTAACTGCTAAGCCACCCCTCTAGCCCGTTACGTCCTTTTTCTACAGGGTGGTTCTTCATAGTTCAGCATGCCAAACCATCTTTATAGAGCCTGCAAGTGAATCTTTCCCCTGTTAAACTGGCTCCTGAGACAGAATCCCCTCCCCAGCAAGAGCTGACCCTGGGTCACACAAAATGCCACTTGAAGAGCAGCCACTTTGACAACTTGGGTCATAGTGGTTTTGACTTTTATTAAATGCCATCAGAACAGAGGTCCCCAAATTGGGGATAGAATGCCTCTAGTAGCTATAAGCACTTTGCAGTTTTTGTCTTTCAGTTATATGATATTCTTTATAATTATAACAGATTATATAAAGCCAAAATGCCCTTACAGCAAGAATTCGTTGATAGCCACTGTGGTAGAATGTTAGTTCTTTAGGATTTCTCAAACAGTTAGGCTGTATTAGTTTGCTCAGGCTACCATAACAAAATACCAAAGACATTGTGACCTAAACAATGGAACTTTATTTCGTCGTGTTTGGGGAAGCTGGTTGTCCAAGGAGTCAGAAGTATTGGTTTCTTCTAAGACCTCTCTGTCTTTTGTATGCAGAAGGCCACCTTGGTAAGTCTTTGCAAGGTCTTTTCTCTGCATGTCCCCTCCTGCTGTCCCTGTAAGACAAACTTCTGAGAAGGATACCAGTTTGGGGCTGTGAAGATAGACTAGTCAGCAAAGTGCTTGCTTGGCAACCATGAGGACCTGAGTTTGATTTCCAGGGCCCATACAAATCGGAAATGGTGGCACATGCTTGTAATCCCAGTGCTGGGGAAGGAGAGACAGGCAAATCCCTGAGGAATCTATGGCCAGCCAGTCTGGCCTACTTGGTGAACTCCAGATCAATTATAGACCCTGTGTCAAAGGAAGTGGATGGTACCTGAGGTTGTCCTCTGTCTTCTAAACCTGCACACGTACACATACATACATGTACACGCACACAGAAGAACACTAGATTGAATTAGGGTCTACCCTAAGAGTCTCAGCTTCCTTTAATCACCCCTTTAAAGGTACTGTTGCTAATAAATCATGTTCTGGGTAATGGGGAGTTAGGGCTTCAACATAGGAATATGAGGGGCACAATTCACCCCCATAACAGACATATACCTGGAAATATGTAAAAAGCATCTTTTCATTTAAAAGGCATTGACATGTCATTGAGGTGTGGGAAATTCTTTGACAATGAAGAGGCTATGGAATGAAAGGCTGCCATACCTAAATTCATATTTTGAGATCCTAACCCCCAAAGTGATAGATTAGGAGGCGGTGCCTTTAGGAGATTAGGTGATAGGGGCAAAAACCTCATAAATAGCTTTAATTCCTTTAAAAAAGAAACTGTTAGCCTGGTATGGTGGCATATGCCTTTAACCCCAGCACTTAGGAGGCAGATGTAGAAGGATAACTGTGACTACATAGTTACATAGTTAATTCCAGATCAGCCTGGGCCAGAGTGAGACCCTACCTCAAAACAAACAACAACAACAAAAAAAGAGTGAGCCTTTACCACGTGAGGACATGGTAAAAAGACACTACAAACCAGGAAGTAGCCTTCATCAGACACTGAATCTGCTGGCACTTTGATCCTCAACTTCCAGGCTCCTGCTCTATGAAAAATAATTTTGGAGATTCTGGCTTAGCAGTTAAGGTGCTTGTCTATGAAGCCTAAGGACCCAGGTTTGACTCCCTAGAACCCACATAAGCCAGATGCACAAGGTGATGCATGTGCACAGGTGACACATGTGTCTGAAGTTCATTTGTAGTGGCTAAGGCCCTGGCATGCCGAATTCTCTCCCCCCCCCTCATAAATTAAAAAAATATTTGGTAATAATACTTCATTCACTATATTTTGTTATAACATCATGTAAGAACTATAATAAGAGGTTAGAAATATGATCAAGCATGTAAATTTTATCCATGTATTATTTTCCCAAGGTGTGTGAGGTCCAAACAAATCATACTACTTGCCTGATCATTGAAATAAAAACTGATATTTGGCATACCTGCATGCATAAAGTATTTTACCAGGAAGGAAAACGTTAAAAAAAAATCTCTTCCTCAGAATAAGTGGGGATCACTAGGTTCAAAGATGAGTGTGAAATGTTATGGTAAGGGCTAGAATAGAGGGGTACCCTACAGAAACTGGGAAGGAGAAAAACTGGGATTGCAAATGCTAAAAGGTGAGTTACGTTTGCTCAAGAATGAGTAGAAAGACAGCATTCCAAACGTTGATGGGAACATGGAGGTTTGAAGGCACAGGAGATGATGCAGTATCTGAGAATTTGAGGACAACTCTTCGGACCATATTGAATCTCACCCCTGCTGTAGTCTACCACAGTTCCCTGGTGTTAAAATTAAGGATTAAGAACTCTGGAAGGTCTTTCTCAGATAATTCTGCTCAAACTAGCCTAGCAGTTGTTGTGTTGAGGAAGTACCCAAATTTCAGAGAGGTTTAAGTAACCTGGCCAAGGTCGCATAAGAGATAGGCAACAAGTTTAGTTGTAATACTCCTGGTCTAGACGTCTAAGTATAGAACCCTTAGTTCACACACCATTGTGGGGAAAGAGAAAGAACATAAGTTTTTGTCAGTCTTAATGGGTATGATCATAAAACTGTGTCTTGGAGAAATTGCAGTTACTGTACAAATAATTTATTCTCATTTCAGAAAATTTGGTCAATGTTCATGGATTTCACAAATATTTTTCACTCTTGGCCACATATCAGGTGCATAGCTAGGTGGAAGAGATCACTCATCAGGCTTCCCACAAATAGCTATCATAAATATTATTATAGTCTTAAAAAAAATTCCTCTTGGGTTGGAGGGATGGCTTAGCAGTTAAGGCACTTGTCTGTGAAGCCCAAGGAACTAGGTTCAATTCCCCAGTACTCATATAAGCCAGATGCTCGAGGTGGCACATGCGTCTGGAGTTCGTTTGCAGTGGCTGGAGGCCCTGGTGTGCCCATTCTCTCTCTCTCTTTCTCCCTCTCTCTCCTTCTCTCTCCCTCTCTCTCAAATAACTAAATAAAATATTTCTTTAAAAAAACATTCCTCTTCTTCATACATCAGGAAGACCTGTAGGTAAATGTACATTGCTGTGTCACTGATAACCTACCTTTGTTCCCTAACATTGTAACATAAGCATTCATTCCTGCCAGAGGAAACCCATTTATAAACCTTTTATTTTCACTTTTTCTTCATCCTAAACAATGCAATACACAAACCCATTTTGGTATTTCAGACTATATCTTTTTGTTTTGTTTTGTTTTTGCTGACCTGGAGTTCACTCTGTATTCTCAGGGTGGCCTCGAACTCATGGTGATCCTCCTACCTCTGCCTCCCAAGTGCTGGGATTAAAGGCGTGCGCCACCATGCCTGGCTCAGACTATATCTTTGACATAGTCTAAACTATGGTTCAGAACTGTGTCAAAGTATATGAACATTTTAAACAGGTTTGTACCCTATTTTTAAATTTTACCTCCTGCCATTCCACATAGGAATCAGGTAACTTTCAGAAATCCACATTAAACTAGCTAGATGAAATAAGCCAGGAACACAGAAAACAATACTGTGTGATGTCACTTATGTGCAATCTAAAAGCATCACTCTCATAGGAATTAGGGGTGGGTGGGCAGGGAAAGGAGAGATATTGTTCAAAGGGTACAAAGTTATACTTAGATAAGAGGAATAAGTGGTGGTGACCTATCACAGAGCATAGCGATTATAACCAATAATAATGTGTTACATGTCTCAAAACAACTAAAAGCAGGGTTTTAAATGTTTGCACCACAGTGAGATGATAAATATTTGAGGTGATAGATACACCGATTATCCTGATTTGTTCAGTCCATGGAGAATAGATGTTTTGAAACATAACATCGTACCACATAAATTTATACAATTACAGTTTGCCAATTAAAAATAGCTTTTAAAATAAAACATTGAAGAATTATATCCAGGTGAGAAACAAACAGGTACATGTGAAAGAATAAAATAGTTGCAAGTGATGAGAAAAGGAAATGAGAGTAGAACCATAGTGAAGCCCAAGAAACCCTGAACACAGTAATGGACAATGGAGTCTTCTACATTCCCTTGAGTTAGGCTCACATTTGACTGTAAACTTCTGGCTGTCAACTCACAAAAGGGCCCGGCAGCTCCAAGATTGACGGTGACCAAAATACATGACTAAAGCACATATTCAGAAGCAGCCAAGTTCTGAGATACACGTGATTAATTCAGGAGCAAAACTCCCCCTCACCAACAGTTCCTGTCATGTACTCCCCAGCTTCCCACCAGGATGTCACTTCAAACCATCTTGCCTTTTGTATGTGTGTGTGCATGCATGCGCATTCATACCTGTGGAAACCAGAGAATAACCTTGAGTGTCTTTTCTCAGGCACTGTTGGCCATTTTTTTGAGACCGTTCTCTCGCTGGCCCAGAACTTGCCCAGTAGGCTAAACTGGCTACCAACAAGCTCCAGCATGTCCCTGTCTTCCCAGAGCTGGGAATACAACTGTATACCAATCATGCCTAGATTCATGTTTATAAAACATGCATTCTGAAGATTGAAATCAAGTCCTCATGCCTGCTAAGCATGCATTTTATCAACTGAACTATCTCCTCAGCTCGGCATTTGCCTTTTGACAGGTTGCAGGAACCTTCCTCACAGGGCACCCAAAATCCAAGTATGTTGAAGTCTTTCATATAAAATAGTGTAATGTTTCATATAACCTACGCTGTTCTCCCTGGTACTTTACATCTTCTCTATTACTTATAATAACTGTGTACAGTGTAAATGTTATGCAAGTACATCTTGTATTAGATTGTTTAAGGAATAATGCCAAGAAAATAATCCGTATATTCCTGAATATTCCATAAGTTATTTCTCATTAGGTATTTTGTCCCAGCAACAAAAAGGGCCTCAGTGACCACTATTCATTTTTTTGTTTTGTTTTGTTTTGTTTTGTTTTCCAGGTAAGGTTTCACTCTAGTCCGGGCTGACCTGGAACTCACTATGTAGTCTCAGGGTGGTCTAGAACTCACGGTGATCCTCCTACCTCTGCCTCCCGAGTACTGGGATTAAAGGCGTGCGCCACCACGTCTGGCTCACTATTCTATTTTCTATTGCTTTGAGATCAGTTTTTTGGCAGATCACAAAACAGTTTTAAAAAATCTGTTTTTTGGTGCCTGATTTATGTCACTGAACATAGTATCTTCCAGTTTCATTCATACTCTACAAAAGACAGAATTTCATTCTTCTTTTTTTTTTCTCTTCACCTTGGAATCAAACCCAGGATCTTAAGCATGTTAGCAAGTGTTCTGTCACTGAGCCATATCTGAAGCCTTTCAGTTGTTTGATAGCTGAGTAATATTTCATTGTTTATGTGTCTCAATTACTTTTCTTATTTGAGAGAGAGAGAGAGAGAAAGAGGGAGAGAGAGAGAGGGAGAGGGAGAGAGAGAGAGAGAGAGAAGAGAGAGACAATGGGCGCACCAGGGCCTTCAGCCACTGCAAACGAACTCCAGATGCATGTGCCCTCTTGTGCATCTGGCTTATGTGGTTCCTGGGTAGTTGAACCTGGATCCCTTTGGCTTTGTAGGCAAATGCCTTAAATGTTAAGCCATCTCTCCAGGCCCTCAGTTACTTTTTAATTGCTGGGACAAAATGCCTGATGAGAAGCAGGTTATGGAAGGAAAAGGGTTTAATTTAGCTTACAGTTTTGAGACTTTCCTCACAGCATAGAAGGCATGGCAGGCCAGATCAGGAAGCTGATGTCACATCTGTTCAGAGTCAGGAAGCAAGAGAGAGAGCAGCATGTGAGGCTAGACAGAAACAACCTCAAGGCCCATCCCCAGTGACCCATTTCCTCTAGCAAGGCTCCACCTCCTGAAGGTTCCTCAACTTTCCTGAACACCACCACCAGCTTGGGATCAACTCCTCAAACACATGGGTCTACTGGGGACATTTTATATTCAAAGTACAAGAGTATGTCTATCACATTTTCTTTATCCATTCACAAAAGTTGATTCCATCTCTTGGTTATTGTGAGGAGTGTTGCAGTTGACAGTGGAATGCATGCCTCTTCAACATACTGATTTCAGTTCTTTTGGTTATATACCCAGAAGTGGCTGGATCACATCCTAGTCCTATTTCTAGTTTTATGAGGATCCTCCATGCTGTTTTCCATAGTGGCTGGGCAAATTTACATTCATACCAACAGTGTATGAATTCCCCATCTTCATATCTTTACCAGCATTTGCTTATTTTTGTCTTTTCGAGAAAGGATCTCAAGTATATTGCTCAAGCTGTACTTAAGCTTTCAGTCTTCCTGCCTCCATTATGTAGCCATGTAATCCCCCTGCTCCTGTCCAAGTTGGGCTGAATCCGTATATGTAGAACCCATGGAAAGTTAAGTGTACCTTCAACTGGTGAATATTGAGGCCCTGACAATGACATTTTTAAAAGAAGTCTCCATACCATCAGTCTGATTGGTTTAACATCTGCCTTCAGCAGTGGCCTGAGCTTTGGTGGCCAGGGGATTGAAAGAGTGTGAGATGGAACCTTGGCCTAGAGACCCTGAAGCCTCTAGCCTGAAGTTGGCTGAGGAAGTAAATTAAGGCCCTTCTGTGAAGCCATTTCTCCTTTCAAGTTCATAATGCACACTATAGAACAGTCTTCAGGCTATGTTTCTCTTAGAGGAGGCCAAGACAAAGAGTTCATTTTGCCTGGGGCTCCTACCTTACCTCTGTTTGCCCTCTAATCAAAGGTGTTTGAGAGTTGGAATCAGAAATACTCAAGAACTAAAGAAGACTCGCCACCTTCCATGAGTACTTTACCACCACTACAAGAGCATATGTGCTATGCTGTGCGTTCCCACCACCTATCTCCTGGAGCGAGAAGCCCAGGAGTCACCCTGTGAGCTTCCTAGTTTAGAGTGCTCCCTCCCCTCTGGGCTTACAAGTGCTGCACTCTTCCCTCTAGCCCCACCACCTCTAGGAGAAACCTAAAACTCTTATGCTCAGCCAGTATACCCTGGCCCCTGCTAACCTTGCCAGCTGATCTCCTTTCATTTGGCTTGTAGGCTTTAGCCCTGGGCCTCCTGGCCACTTGGGCACCCTTATCCCATGCTTGGGTTTATGCTCAGTCCTGCCTCTTTATGGGTACGTCTCCTCTTCCTTTTGCTCCAAGGCCCAAGTATAATGCCCACCCCCCCTTTCATGTGCTCTCCAAAACCTGTGGCCACAATTCAGGACTATGACACACCGTTATCTTGCATGGCCTATGACATGTATGCCTGTTCTGGTCTGTCTATCCCATGTAGACCATGAACCTTTTCAGAGCACATGCTTCCTGGCTTGGCCCTCTCCTTATCCCTGGCACCATAGGTATTTGACAAGTGTTTCTGGAGTGAACCTGTTGCTAGTTGTGTAGTTCAACTTCAGACCGTGGTGACCTTCAAGAGCCGTGAGATAGACTATTTCTGTTGCTTTGCCGGGAACAACTGCTCAACCCTCCCTCTCACTTTATGGGCAAGGCTCAGCCCTTGGATAATCTCCTTCAGGGCTTAACCCCCTAACAGGGCCAAAGAGCTGCCCTTTTGGAGGAATATGGTAGAACCTCAGTTTACTATATGAAGAGGCTGTGTTTCTCTCATCAACTTAGAAGGCTCTTCCCATCCCAAATGTGGGCTGCTTCCAGCCCAGCTACAAAGGGAGTCCTAATGGATGCAGGGGCACCCACCTAGCAGCTATCTAATTTTACAGACCTCTGCCCCAGTGCCAGCCTTCAGGCTGCCAGATCTCAACTTGACACCTTGTACTTGTCAACATGCTGGCTGATGCCTCAGCCTGAGGACCGTTTTTCTCAAGGTTAAAAGTAGCTGACCTTTGACAAGAAGCATTGGCTAAATTTTGTGTTCCTTAAAAGGGAAGCTTCCAGTTTGCCAGTGCTTATTTGGCCATGGGGCGGGAGCAGGACTGTTGCACCATGCATGCCCAATGGGAGGTGTACTGGTGAACAGTCATTATTAAAATAGCTATCTTTGAAAATATGTGCAGAAGAGAGTAGCATCCAGTCTGCTGGCCTGTTTGTACCATAGGCCATGTGGCCAGACAGCTCATTGGCTCTCACTGGCTCCCTTTGGCTCCTTCACAAGCTACAGGGCCATTTGCCCCACACACAGCACCCTCCTTAATGCATGTGCAGCATAAAGCAGACAGAATGACAAGGACACACACCACTTATTAAGCATCTGGACTTGTGTTTTCATGTAGGGGTGACGGTCCAAAGATTGACTTGACGGGCAGCGCACTCTCTGGCATCCTGGATAAGGACCTCTCAGACCGCAGCAATGACATTGGTGAGTAAGGTCGTTGTTCGGTTTCTCTTTGCAGAGTTCGGAAAGAACTTCAGAGCACGGCTCACCCCTCCAAGTAGCATGATGATATCTAACGTGACTGTTGAAATGCCAGGCTGCCGGGCTGCCAGCCCTTGCTCAGCTTTAGGTGTCACCATGTTTACAAAGTGGAGGAGTGATGGCAGTTTCATATGAAAACAAAATGTCTGGGATTTTAATCCTTCCTAGCCTTAAAAAAAAAAAACTCCTTGCAAGTTCTAACGAAAGGCAATGATGAACAAACCTGTTCGAAAAACTTCACATTTCATGTTTTGCAACTATCTGTATATTCAGCCCATAAAGGCAAATGAGTGTGAATGCAAAATGTCAGGATTCATTGTAAATGTGGCGCTGAATGCTTTGACTTTGATGTAAATGAGCTTTGTTGTATATATGAGGCATTGCTACTTAGCACAAAACACGAGGGACTAACTTTCCCAAGATCAAGGCCCACAATGTGACAAATAGGAAAGGGGCTAAAGTCACACAAAAAAAAGTGAACAAAAGTCAAAGGCCCTTTGGGGAGTATGTCTGGATGAGCGTGAGGCTACTGGCAGTGTGATCTGGGTGACAACCCTTTCCGGAAGTTCAAATTCAAGACCAGATCTTGTTTCAGGTTTGCATCTTCTACTTGTACCTATTGGAGTCATCAGTTAGCTTTCTCCCACATTCTATTATAAAGGGCTACATTTTGAAATTTGCTTATTTTAGTTAACATTTTGTTCTGAGGTCATTAGATTCACAGACAGTTTTAAGAGTTGATACAAGCCGGGCGTGGTGGCGCACGCCTTTAATCCCAGCACTCGGGAGGCAGAGGTAGGAGGATCACCGAGAGTTCAAGGCCACCCTGAGACTCCACGGTTAATTCCAGGTCAGCCTGGACCAGGGTGAGACCCTACCTTGAAAAACAAAAAAAAAAACAAAAAAAAAGTGTTGATACAGACACTTGTCCCCTCCTCAGCCCATACTAGCAACTCAGTGATGCTGATGCAACTCACCAGTTTTACTCAGATTTGCCCAGTTTTGCTAGTACCTGTATAAGAATCGAGTTCTTTGCAACTTTATTATATGTACGCATCTGCCACCACAGTCAAGATTCAAAACATCTCTGTCACTACTAGGATCCCTTATGTGCTCATTTCTTTCTTTGTTTTTGTTTGTTTGATTGGGGTGTTTTTTTTTTGTTTTTTGGGTATTTTGTTTTTGTTTTGCCTTTTTTTGAGGTAGAGTCTCATTATATAGGCCAGGATGGCATGGAACTTTATGGAGCCCACGCTGGCATTAAATGGATGATCTTCCTGTCTCTGCCTCCTGCTTCCTGGGGTTACAAATGTAAGCCACCATACCAGGCTATGTTATTTCTAACCACACCTACTTTCCTCCCAGTCCCCCTCCACCCCAACCTCTGGCAATCATTGTGGGGATTGATTTGACATGAAAGATAGATTTCAGCATCTTCTGTATTAGCCACTCAATTTAGAAACAAATGCCCGACAGTCGGCAGGCCTTATAAAAGCACTAGGCTGCCTAACATAAGAATTCTTTTTGCCTGGTGCAACTCCAGAAGCTGGGTGCAGTTTTCCACTGAATCTTCTAATAGAATAACATCCTTGCACAGCGCTGACCTGCAGTCTTTGGCATGACCTCATAAAGGTTTGTGTGTAGGATGTATAGTTGTGGCTGTAAATACCAAAAGGACTTCCAGAAGATGGTTTACATTGTCAGCCAGCCTTTTTTTAAAAAGGTTTTTATTTATTTACTTGCAAGAGAGGGGGGAGGGAGAGAGGGAAAGAATGGGCATGCCAGGGCCTCTCACCACTGCAAACCCCGCGTGCAAGTGCCACTTTGTGCATCTGGTTTTATGTGGCTACTAGGGAATCGAACCTGCATGATTAGGCTTTATAGGCAAGCACCTTAACTGCTGAGCCATCTCTCCAGCCCATCATCCAGCTTTTGAGAAGCCCAGTCAGGAAGCATAACCTGACAGCTCAGGCTGATGCAGTAACAGCAGAAACTGGTCTGCTATAGCTTTTGATTACATGAAAGGGCAAGAGCAGAAAAGTGTGTGGCTATGATTGAAAAGCAGTAATCAAAATGAGCTGGATTAAATTCTAGTTCTCCCACGGTGGTTCAGTATTTAGACTCTTTCAAGCCAGGGTGACTGATGTGTTTATAAAGTGTTTATAAAGGCTATGTGGGGCCTCCCACAGGAAGGGAAGGGTTCTATCTTCAGAATACATAAGCTTATGTGTCTTGCTTTTTAAAGAGCATTGGCCTTTGACCCTTTCATTCCTTTTTTGCATATGTGTATACAGGTGCATGCATGTGGGTGGTTCATGTACATATATGTGTATGTGCATGTGGAGGCCAGAGGACAACCTAGGGCATGATTCTTCAGGCAACCATCCATATATATATATATGGAGAGAGACAGGGTGTCTCACTGGCCTAGAGCTGGCCAACTAGGCCAGACTACTCCTAGCTTTCTTTCTTTTTTTTAAATATTTTTATTTATTTATTAGAGACAGAGAGAGGGAGAGGGAAAGAGGGAGAATGGGCGCACCAGGGCCTCTAGCCACTGCAAACAAACTATGGATGCGTGCGCCCCCTTGTGCATCTGGCTTATGTGGGACCTGGAGAATCGAACCGGGGTCCTTAGGCTTCACAGGCATGTGCCTTGACTGCTAAGCCATCTCTCTAGCCCACTCCTAGCTTTCTTTACATGGGTTCTGAGAATTAAACTCAGGTCCTCATGTCTGTAAGGCAAACACTTTACTGAGTGTGTTATCTCCCAGCCTGAGCCTTGCTTTCTTTGCACCTGGAGATGTCTAGGATGGCTGTTGCCAACATATGACTACTGTGTGTGTTTTTCACTATTACCAACTATTTTGGAAATACTGAGGTACTGATGGAGAAAGGAATAGTTTATAGAAGCTTTCTATGCTGTGGGAGCTAAGCCTCCATTGTGCTTATTTGGGAACACAGAGAGATGATGCTGACGCTTGCTTCCCTCGTTCTGACAAGAAGGAATTAATTCCAGAAGCCCATCACCACTCAAGTTAACAACTTCATTTATGCATTGTTCACATTGCAAGAAATGATGCGGGGCAGCTATGTAATCAACCAACAAATATTGAGTACCCACTACCCAAATGCTCTCCCTTGTGAGTCTGATTCTGTGTGCGTTACATCTGCTTGGGCACCTGAGACAGCAAATTAAAAGTGAAGTAATGCTGGAGGTGTGTTTAAGTGACAACTGAGTGGTAGTAGTGCTGATCAAGATGTCCCCTTGGGTCAGGGAGCCGGGCTGTGCTCCATGAAAGAGGACAGACTTATCTGTACCTTGGCTTTGCTTAAGTGTTGGTGGGGGTGAGCAGGAAAATCACATGGGCAAGTGCTGGCAGCTTTGCAGAGACCAGCCTGGCTGTAGCTGACAGTTTGTACAAGGAAGGACACTACTACTTAACTTGGAAATGGAAGTAGAGACCGGATATGGGTTTGAGGGGAATGAATTTGTAATTTTTTTTTTTTTTTTTTTGGTTTTTCGAGGTAGGGTTTCACTCTGGTCCAGGCTGACCTGGAATTAACTACATAGTCTCAGGGTGGCCTCGAACTCTCGGCAATCCTCCTACCTCTGCCTCCCAAGTGCTGGGATTAAAGGCGTGTGCCACCACGCCCAGCTGAATTTGTAATTTATTTTAAAATCACTGGAAGCCATTGATGGTTGACATTGAAGTGACATGATCAAGTCTAAAAATCAGGATAATAAATAATGAAGAGCTTTGAAAGGCACCTAGGTGCCAAGGGGGTCAGGATATTTGATGGTTAAGGCGAGAGATAGAGAAGGCACTAGAGTTCAGCTGCTTACCAGAGGATCAGGAAAGAAGGAATGGGTGTAGAAGCAGTTGTAGAGGAGAATTATTGTTAGCTTTCCTAGTGACTGAACCTGGACATATCAGATTGGATGTGGGAGCAGGGAGGAAGAGAGAATGATTTTAGTTGTCAGGCTATAGAGTCAGGTACCTGGGTAAAAATGGCAAGGGGACACTGAGCACATCAGGAGAAGTTGCTGCTTTAGGGGAAAACATGATGGGTTTAGTTAAGAATGTTGCCTTTAAATTGGGCCCATTAACATTTTGTCATGGATGGTGGAGGAACTCATGAGGCCCCAGCCGCTCCTTAAGGAGTTACTGGCAGTTAATGGTATCTGAGGGAGGAGAAGCCATTTTCTTCAGTGGTATTGTCACTGACAAGCTGCCCCTGCTCCTGTAAGTAACCCCCCTCACCCGTGCTCATACAAACAATCCTAATTAAATCAAGTGGTTCACAAAAAAGACCTCTCAGTAGAAGTAGGAGGAATAGGAAAGAACAGGTTCAGAAGGAGGGATTGGAGGACAAGATGAAGTAATGAGAAGTGAATATGATCAAAATATATTATATATATGTACAAAAATTGCCAAGAAATAATTTGTAACAAAAAGGAAAAAAAGAATGTTGTTGACTTTAAGCTTTGGCCAAACACCTGATGGCAGCGCTGGATAAAGTCTGAAAGTGGAGGTCCAAGGGTGCAGAGGTTGGCAGGGATTGGAGAGTAGAGATTAGGGACTTCCTAGGAGCAGGGGCAGGAGAAAAGAATGCAAGACTGGGGGCCTGCAGACCTGGATTCAAGTGCTGAAGCTATTGCTTCTGGCCATGGTGGCCTTCTATACTCCACCCACTGTCTGAGCACTTGTCTTCCTTATCTACCAATGGTAACATCATGATCATGTCTTCCAAACTAATGTCCAGCTGCAGAAAGATAGAAATGTTGTGTTTACCTAGAGCTGGCCTCTGAGTCAGGAAGGTAAGAAAAAGGGAAGAGAGCTGGAGAGATGGCTCAATGGTTAAAAGTTCTTTCTTGGTGATGGTGATGGCCCAGGTTCAGTTCCCCACCTCCCACATAAAGCCAGACACACAGAGTGGCACATGCTTGTAGAGTTCATGTTTGTAGCAGCAGGAGATCCTGACATATCCACTCTCATATTCATTCTCAAGTGAGTAAGTAAGTAAATACATACTAGATAATTTTTAAAAAGAAAAGAAGCCGGGCCTGCAGAGATGGCTTAGTGGTTAAGCGCTTGCCTGTGAAGCCTAAGGACCCTGGTTCGAGGCTCAATTACCCAGGACCCACATAAGCCAGATGCACAAGAGGGTGCATGCATCTGGAGTTCGTTTGCAGTGGCTGGAGGCCCTGACATGCCCATTCTCTCTCTATCTGTCTGCCTCTTTCTCTCTCTGTCTGCCTGTCGCTATCAAATAAATAAATAAATAATTAATTAATTAAAAAGAAAAAGAAAAGAAAAGAAGCCAAGTGTGGGGGTGTACACCTATAATCCCAACACTCAGGAGGCAGAGGTAGGAGGATTTCCATGAGTTTGAAACCAGCCTGAGATTACATAGTGAATTCCAGCTCAGTCTGGGCTAGAGAGAGAGAGACCCTACCTTGAAAAACCAAAAGAAGAAGAAGAAGAAATTTTAAAAAAAGAAAGGGCTGGGGAAATGGCTTAGCGGTTAAGGCATTTGCCTGCGAAGCATAAGGACTCGGGTTCAATTCCCAAGGACCCACGTAAGCCAGATGCGCAAGGGGGCACATGCATCTGGAGTTCGTTTGCAGTGGGTAGAGGCCCTGGCATGCCCATTCTCCTTTCTCTCTATCTGCCTCTTTCTCTCTCTCTAAAAAATAAATAAATAAACTATTTTTAAAAAGAAAAGAAAAGAGGAAGGGCTCAGGGAGATTGCAGAGTGGATAAAGCACCTTTTGTTCAAGCCAGAGTACCTGAGTTTGATCCTTAGACCACACATAAAAAGCCAAAAATTTTAGTGGGCTTCTGTTATCCCAGCATGCTGATGGCAAGATGGGAGGCAGAAACAGGAGAATTTACCAGAAGCTTCTGGCAAGTGTAGCAAAGAACAACAGCAACTCAAGAATCTACCGAGAGAAACCCTGCCTTAAATGAGGTGGAAAGGTCAGGACCCACCATAAAATTGTCCTCTGACTTCCAAGTATGTACCATAGTACCCCTGCATGTACTCTCTCTCTCTCACTCTCTCTCTCTTTCTCTCTCTCTCCCCCAAAATAATGAAGGCTGGAGAGTTGGTTCAGCAGTTAGAGGCACTTGCTAGCAAAACCTGATGGCCCTCATGGGTTCAATTCCCTAATACCCACATAAAGCCAGGTACACAAAGTGGTACATTCAGTGGCAAGAGGCCCCGGCATAACCATTCCCCCCCCCTTATATTTCTCTTTTTCTCATTCCTCCCTCTTTCTCTGTCTGTCTGTATGTCTGTCTATCTGTCTATCTGTCTATCTCTCTCTCTCTCTCTCTGATTGCAAATACATAAATAAAATATTTAACAGCGAGAGAAAGAGAAAGACAATAAGAGAAGGGGAAGATATATCTCAGGCTGAAGGCCAGCCCCCCCTCACCCCCAGCAAAGTCTGCATGTAAGGGAAAAAGAAGAATCTGGTATTGTCATAGAGGCCAAAGGAGAAGCAGATTTTTAAGCAGAATGTCTTTAACCCCAAAGGCAGAAATGTTCATTGCAGGTGGATTGGTCAAGCAGAAAAGGACGTGGCAGAGGGTTGCTCTCTACAGGGCTGCTTTTGTAACATTTGTTCATTGCTTTGAATCGAGGGGGACATTATTTGTACCAGAATGTTTTTGTTAGTGATTCAGACGATTGAAGCTCTTCAAATGCAGGTTGCAGTGAACAGTATAATGCAGCCCCGAACATCATTAGAAATCATCAGCACTCACTATAAATAAATCTGTTTCCTCTTAATAAAGCTGTAATTCAGAATTATTATAATATTAAATTAGAGAACATAGCTTTTTCAGATCTCGTGTGGGCAGCTACCAGCATCTGTCAGCCAGTGATAATTTAGAATGAAATCAGTTGGTCCAAAACTAAGTTGTTGCTGTCAGCTTGAAATATTGTTTGTATCAAACTATACAACCATATTTCAAGTGACATAATAGAAAACATGGAAGAGCTCTAACACAAACCTACACATGAATAAGAATGAAAATTAAATTGTTCAGGTTTTTTTCTTGCTGATGTAAGAATCTCTGTTCCAATTGAATGGGAGATTATAGGCCATGAAGTCAAGTGCCATAACATTTACTTTCATTATGCTGTATGTGGTAGCTCCCATCGCATGGTGAGATTTATTGTTACACTTCAGGACTATTGCGAGAGTTTCCGTTTCTTCCCACTAAAACACATAGGACCTCCACATTGGAAACAGACCATGAACTAAGCCACCTAGTTGAAACTAATTGACTTAGTGAAAGCCTTTCTCATTCCTTCTCAATTGCTTGGCACCTCTGCTAGAACTGTTTTTTCTTTTGTCCATTCTGTTCAAGTCTCCTCTGATTTCCCATTACAGTCTTTTAAAAATTTTTTTTATTATTATTTTATTTATTTTTGGAGAGACAGAGAGGGAGACAGATAGAGATGGGCGCGCCAGCAGTCTCTCAGCTGCTGTGAACGAAATCCAGATGTGTGCACCCCCTTGTGGTCAAGTGCGGCATTGCGCCCTTGCGTCACTTTGCATCTGGCTAAACGTGGGACCTGGAGATTGGAACCCGGTTCTTAGGCTTAGCAGGCAGGCGCCTTAACCGCTAAGCCATCTCTCCAGCCCCCATTACAGTCTTTTTTTATGTCAACAACACTCCCTTTATAAAGAAGGAGAATTTTTCCTCTTCAACTTAACCCAGCAAGCACATCACAGTGTAGTTAGTTCAGGGCCCAAGAGTTCCTACCATTAAACTCAATGGATTTAGGGAAACCATGGTTCAAAAGGTATGAAGCCTAGCTTCTACTTCTCTTCATTCCTCTCAGAGATGCTTGGGGACTGTGGCTTATTTTGGACCAGGACATAGAAAAGTACTTCCCTCTGCACTAGGAATATTAAGAACCAATCAATTTGAGGATCCTTTGGAAAGGTTCTAAAACTCAATCATGGTGGTGGTGGTGGTGGTATACCTCTGTAAATATACTAAAAATTCTTAAGTCATACACTTAAAATGGATGACTTTATGGTATATAAATTCTACCTCAATAAAGCTGTTAAAAAAGAGCATATTGACATTTTCCTAGTACTCAAATCAAGATCCCAGTGTTAAAAGTTATAAATGCCACTCATCTATAAATGTAGCATATTCGAAATCTCCCTCTGGCACACTTTATAAAACAATTATGATTATGTAGAACATTGCCACAAGGCAACCCCATAAATAACAAAGAATGACAGCCTCAAATGCCAGTGTCATAGAGACCTGGATTGAGCATGCATATTTCCCCCACCTTTACTTCACGTACAGCCTCGGCCTTCTTGGCATGGGCTAACTTGCTTAGGATCTCTGTAAAACTTACTTTGAAAATAACTTCAGAATTTTGAGAGCCAAAACTGTAAATATATTTGAAGCAATTAAACTGACAACATGGTCATAACCTTGGAGAGAACTTTTCAAAACTCAGGCTGCTGACAAGAAAAAGTGATGCAAGCTAAGTCTAAGACTTTACACAGACAGTGCCTGCTATTCGAGATTAGATATTTTCCATTGATTTAATAGGTTGTGCTTAAATTACTAAACTAAAGGACAACAAATAAGAATTTGATCAGTGCCAAATTCTAAATACGTGTACTGACTGTGTAGGAAAGCTATGCAGGATATATATAAAGCAGCGAATAGTGACCACCACAGCCAGGCATGGCGGCTCATATCTGTAATCCAAGCACTTTTTATTTTTATTTTTTGAATTTTCAAAGTAAGGGCTGACCTGAAATTTGTTATGTAGTCTCAGGCTGGCCTTGAACTCATGACAATCCTCCCACCTCTGCCTCCCAAGTGCTGGGATTAAAGGCGTACACCATCATACCTGGCTCTGGACTATTGAAGTCCTATGTATATCATAGTATTAAATTAGAAAAGTTTATATTAAACTTCTCCTTTCTGGAGCTATAGAGTTGGTTAGTGGTCCTTGCAGCATTTCAGGTCATCAAACATTTTTTTCAATTTCTAGGAAAAAAAAATTCTGCCTCCTGTCATAAATAAGCCCCCATAAGTGACACTCAAAATTCTAGATAGTTTACCGACTGAGTATAGTTTGAACAGCAAACCACACCTCCTAGCTCTTTTCAAGTTTGCTGCTCACACAGGAAAATGTCAGCTGAAAAGAATACTGTCTTCTTACCAGTGACCTTTAGACATAACCTTTGGGGCCAGGGACCTACTTGATATACCCAAGCCAAGGAATAGCAGAAGCAGTTGCTATTGTGATACAGTTAAGTCTACATGGGACCATGCAGGGTGCACATGTGTGGATAAATGCAGCTGTCGCTTCTATCCAGGCACATGAGTCATGATCAAGCTTAACCTGGCTATCAGGAGCAGTTGAGAAGCACTCCACATTTCCCAACTGTGATGACAGCAAGAAAAGAGGTTGGTCCGAGGGCCAGACATTTTATTCAGCAAAGTGAAAGAGGCTGTACGTCATCTTTCTACTTGATTGCTCCCTAACCCATGCAATCCCATCAGCATTTTGTGTGCCTGGCGTTTCCGTAGATTCATGGTGTTCACTTACTTCAGAAAAGCATCTATGCCTGGCCATCTCCCTGAGGCACTTTGAGCCCTTCCCTGGTCTCTACCTCTCCAGCTCACAGCACAGACTTGCCAAATAGTAACCCGGGTCAACCTGGCCCCCGGCACTTGTTTCTAAAGTCCCCCAGGAGTTGGGCCAGTGATGTAAAGGTCTCATCTTGCTTCTTTGAAAGGCTTCATGCCCACTGCCTACTGAGTGGTTCCACTTACAGACCTTAACAGAGACATTGGTTCTTACCAAAACCCAGATGATCACTACATTTGTATGCTTCCCACAGGGCAGTCCTGTCCTTGGCAGCCCATGGTATTTTACTTAGTTCTGAGATCTTCCACATTTAATAAGTAAAAAAAGCAGTAAATGTCCAGTTTGTGGCAGAAAAAAATCTCTTAAAGTCTATAAACGTTGGAAGACGTCAACCAAATCAAAGTGGGGAGACCATGGCAAATGTAACCTAACCTCATTGGAGCAATATGTTTGGGGGTGTCAGTTATTCTGAAACACAGAGAGCAAATAGCACTTGATGTGAACAGTACCATTCTGATCAAGCCATCCCTATCTGTCAACCTGAATGGGGAACCAATGGACTTGGGAGGTGTGGAGGAATGTTTGGAGGGATGAGGAGCATCAGTTCAGATAGCTTTGGACTTAGAAAAGGTCATGGTGCCTAGTAGCCATGAGAACTTAACAGCCAGCTCCCCCAAAAGCTCACCTGTGTGCAGAGGTGGTATGTGTCCTTTCCTGCCCCTCTGTGGACAGAGCCTTCATATTCTACTTCCAGACCCTTTATGACCTTCCCCGGACAACTGTGAAGGCAAAGTAGTTCAATACATAGATTAATAGATTCAAAGTAGTCTAATATAACAAAGAGACTATGTCCACAGAAGCTTCTGAGCTGCAGATGAATGTGGAAGGAAGAAAAGAACAGGTAACACTAAACGGTCAAATTGCACAAGGCATTGATTGGTCTTGGATTGCCTCCACCCTCTGACTACTGGCTATGAGCTTATGGATTAGCAGAGCCTGGCTCTGGCTTCCATTTTATTTGTAAATATCTGGATGGATACACAGCCTGCCATGAAACCATGCTGAGGCATACCTTTATCATAATAAAGCCATGTGGTCAAGCTATACTTTCTTTAGTATATTATTTTTTAATATTTATTTATTTGTGAGCGAGAGAAAGAGGGAGAGAGAGAGAGAGAATGGACATGCTAGGGCATCCAGCCACTGCAGATGAACTTCCCCTGCGTGCACCACCATATGCATCTGGCTTACATAGGTCCCGGGGAATCGAACCTGGGTCCTTTGGCTTTGCAGGTAAGTGTCTTAACCACTAAGCCATCTCTTCAGCCCTAGTATATTGTTTTCTTGGTAGCACTTTACTAGGTTAATTGTCAGAATCCTTCCCTGGACATGGACTCTTGTTAAAGTAGAGGCTGGAGGGCTATTTGCCAGATATATTGGTTTCTTTCTCACCTTTTTGAACAAATAACTGACCAGAAGCAACTTAAAGGAACAAAAGGTTTAATTTGGTTTACACTTTTGAGGGCAAGTTCCCTCATGGTGGGGAAGGCATGGTGACAGGAGCGAGAAGCGAAGCTGGCTCATCACATTGCAGTCAGGAAGCAAAGAGAGACTAGGAAGTGGGGGCCAGGTTATAAAACTTGAGGGCCCACGCCTATTTACCTACTTCCTCCAGCAAGGCTCTACCTTTTAAAGAGTCCACAAGTTACCCAAATATAGTGCTACTAGGTGAGGAGCAAGTGTTCAAGCACATGAACCTGTGGGGGACATTTTATATTGAAAATACAACACTGTATAAGCATAAGGGCCTGGGTTTGATCCCTAGAGCCCACGTAAAAACAAGCCAGGTGTGGTGGCACATGTTTGTAATGCAAGTGCTAGAGAAGCAGAGACAGGCTTCTGGGGCTCATTGGCTGGCCAGTCTATCCTACTTACCAAGCTCCAGGCCAATGAGGGACATAGATTCAAAAAGGTGGATGGCACCTGAGGAATGACACTCAAGATTATCCCCAGTCTCCACATACCGTGTGCACATATGTGCAAACATACTCCCCCAAAATAAAATAGAAGTGACAACCTTGACCAAGGTTAGCAGCCTACTTATTTGGTTTCATGAAATGAGAAAAATGATTAGCAGTTGGGGAGTAAGGTTGTTGGGCCTCATTAAAAGGAAATTGAAGCTGTTGATGACAGGCTAGGGATGAGGGAGAGGTTAAGCAGGTGCCCCGATTTGGAGCCCCAAGAAGCCTCTTGACTTAGCTTTGTGGTAACCTAGAGTGACCCCTCTCTTCACTTCCCCAGGGCTGAGTCATCTCACCCTGAGGCTTATGCTCTTTGAAATGTCTTTGAAAAGCCATTTACAAAAGGCTTTGAATTTGGGGGCTTGCTAATTTTTCTTTTACTACCTAAGCACACATCTTTAAAAAAAATAGATGGCATCTCCTATCATTACAAAGGGTATGATAATAGCCAAGTTTCAAAGTTGAACAAATTTACCTTACTGGGAAACTGCACATGGTGATAGGGACATTGTTTCAGGGACAGTATTTGAAATTCCCATATCCATCTTATGTCTGTAGAGGTAGAATGTTGAGGGAGGAGGAGAAATGGAGAAGGTGGTAGCCAAAACTAAACTCCAGAGGGTGGCTAGTATTGACCTAGAGTTCAGGGAAAAACTCATTGCACCATTAGCAAATTGACTTTTTTCATAAAGATAGGCTTGCTTATATTTTTAATTAATCATGGAGGGTCTGGAAGCATAGCTCAGCAATAAAGTACTTCTCTAACATGCTCAAGGGCTGGAGTTATGATGGTTAACGTCGTCAACATGACACAATGGAGAATCACATAGGAGACAAGTCTCTGGGCATATCTATGAGGGAGGTTCTCTATTAGGTTAATTGAGGTGAGAAGACTCGCTGCAACTGTGGGCTGTAACATTCCATGGGTCCCAGACTAACTAGAAAGGAGAAAGCTAATATTCATGGCTCCCTGCTTCCGGACTGCAGACTAAATGTGACCAAATGCTTTGTGTTCTTGCTGCCTTGCCTTCCCCAGAGTATCCTCCCAAATTATAAACTGAAATAAGCCCTTGCTTCCTTAAGTTGCTTTTGTCAGCCATTTTGTCACAACAATGAGACAGGTAACTAATACAGGCACTTTAATATTTACCATAGAATTATTTATTACTCCCATGGTTTTTTTTTTTTTTTGAGACAGGGTCTTAAACTGTAGCCCTGGCTGGCCTAAAACACACCATGTAGCCCAGGCAGACCTTGAACTTACAGCAATTCTTCTACCTCAGCCTCCCAAATACTGAGATTACAGGCTGGAGAGATGTCTTATAGTTAAGGCACTTGTCTGCAAGCCTAAGGACCCAGGTTCAGTTCTCTAGTACCCACGTAAGCCAGATGCACAAGGTGGCACATGCATTTGGAGTTCATTTGCAAGTGGTTAGAGGCCCTGGCATACTCATTCTCTCCATCTGCCCCTCTCTCTCTCTCTAATAAAAAAAATACTTTAAAAAAACTTTCCAAGCCTGGTATGGTGGCACACACCTTTAATCCCTGAACTCAGGAAGCAGAGGTAGGAGGATTGCTATGAGTTCAAGACCACCCTGAGACTACATAGTGAATTCCAGGTCAGCCTGAGCCAGAGTGAGACCTTACCTCAAAAAAACTTAAAATAAAATAAAATAGAGCTGGGCATGGTGGCGCACGCCTTTAATCCCAGCACTCAGGAGGCAGAGGTAGGAGGATCGCTGAGAGTTCAAGGCCACCCTGAGACTACATAGTGAATTCCAGGCCAGCCTGGACCAGAGTGAGACCCTACCTTGCAAAACCAAAATAAATAAATAAATAAATAAAATAAAACTTTCCAAAAATATAAATGTAAACAGATAGGATATTGACAATTCTAAATAAGTCTGAGTTACTAGAGCAGACCCTAGCACAGATATGCATAGTCCCAGAGTCACACGGGAAGGTATGTGCTATAATAAATAAAGCAAGCATTTTCAGACAGATGACTTGAACTTGAATCCTTGCTCTGCAGATTACAAGTTACATTTATTAATTAGTGGGTTTCTAACTAGTTGTTTCTAATGAAGTAGAGGAGGTACCCACTGAATTGATAGACTGTTAAAATATTCTCAAGGTCTGTGGTTATAGTATAGTGGTAGACTGCATGCTTAGCATGTATAAAGCCCTAGATTCAATCTCCAGTATTACAAAAAGAAGCTTAATTATCGTATGAGTTACTTTTCTCATGGTATTTTGTTTGTTTGTGTGTGTTTGTTTTGAGGTAGGGTCTCACTCTAGCGTAGGCTGACCTGGAACTCACAGGTTCCTCCTACCTCTGCCTCCTGAGTGCTAGGATCAAAGGCATGCACCACCACGCCTAGCTTTCTCTTAGTTTTGACAGATTACTTGACTCAAGCACCTTAATGAAGAAAGGGTATATTTGGCTCACCGTTTGAGAGTAAAGTTCCTCATGGCAAGGAAAGCAAGGAAGTTTAGATAGCTGGTCACATTGTATCCATAGGCAGGAAGCGGAGGGCAATGAATGCCGGGACACAGATGGCTTTCTTTTTCATATTCACTTTGAGACCCAAGCCCATGTCATGGTGCCACCCACAGTTAGTTCCAACCTCAATTAACCTAATCTAAAAATAGACATGCCCAGAGATTTGTCTCCTAGGTGATTCTAAAGCTGACAATCAGTCATCACAGTGATGCTAGACCACTGTCTGATTTTTAGTTTGTAATTCACACGGAGTGCGGAGAATTGAATGACATGGCAATAACAAAGTTCTTACCATCTCTGTCTGCTTCTGTTTATGAGAGCAAATTTTCTTGGCACTTACATCTCTAAAATGAAAAAATAATGATAGAGTTTATACAAATGCATCTCATTCTAATAGCAAGTGATAGTCATTAACATATGCATGAAGTATTTGTGAGGAAAGCCCAATAAAATTCTTTTCCATGCTTAAAATTAAGATGTGTTATATGTTTGTATTCATATGTTTTGATCATTTCTATATAGCAAATAATGATAACACAATCCAGAATACAAATGATTTTTACTGTGAGAGCCTTATGACTTCAGAAAAGAAAAAAATTATAGATTTCAACTATATACATAGTGGCTAGGCATGGGAGCCGTATAAAGTATACGTATAAAGTGATACATATAAAGTAATTAAGAAAATACTTGAAAGCATATCATATTATGATAAAATTCAGGAGTTTCAGGAATGGATGGTAGAAATAGGAATTCAAGGAGGAATGTTATAAAATTTTCAACTATATTTTAAAATCTTATAGTATTTTTAAAATGGATGGTGGTGGTTCTTAAATTGCTATGTTATTAAAACATATTGAATATATTTATAAAAACAATGTAATAAAGTTATATTTTAAAGTAATATTTAGTGTATAGCAGAAATGACATCCCTTGTAACTAAAATTTACATAAAATTTTAGCTGTCGACTTAGGATATGGGAGTAGGACATACACAGGTTTTCATAGTTATCTTAAGAAGCACTGTGGCAAACAGTATGAAAACCACTCGCCTCAGAAATACATCATTTTGAGGCTAGAGAGATGGCTTAGTGGTTAAGGCACTTGCCAGTGAAGCCTAAGGACCCAGGTTCAACTTTTCAGATCCCATGAAAGCCAGATGACACAATCACGCAAGGTCATACCTGCACACAAGATGGCACACATGTCTGGAGTTTGACTGCAGTGGCTGGAGGCCCTGGTGCACCAATTCTCTCTCACATAAATAAAAGGCCAGTCTGTTGGGCTTGCCTCCAAAAATACATGATTTTGTACTTATTTTACATTTCTATGGATTAATATCTAGATGTGGTTAATTAATGTATGTGAAGGTGCACACATTTGCATTTGTGATAGTTATTGCCAAATGGCATTGCAGAAATGTTTTGCCAATTTGCATTCCTGTGAATAACAGCATAAGTGCAATTTCTATTAAAGAAGCATATTATTTATTCAAATGATTTGCATAGCAAATTTAGGCCTTTATTGAGGAGTTTTAAGGGGATGCAAATATGAGGAGCTGCTTTTCTCCGCATGCTACCGCTTGTCATCCATGCCGGTGAATTACTCCCTTTCCTCAATGCCCCGCTCCTTCCCTCATGGCTAATTCCATCTTACTTTTGTTATGTAGTAACTACCAAGAGTTTGTAATTATATATAGAAAATTCTATAAGCTCAGTATGAGCAGGGGTCACCACTGTCTTCTCCACTCCTGTGCCTGTTCCAATGCCTGGCTCATAGTTTATACTCAGTGAGTAGGCACTAAATTAATGGACTGAGCATGAATAGATATATCAAAATGTGGGGTCATGATACAGATCTTTATTGCCACTAGCCTAATGGAACTATTTAAGTAGTTTGCACTTGCCCATGTTCTGTGCCCTGAGTAGTCTTGGGGCCAGTGGCTGCCGTGCCAGATAGTACAGATAGAGAAGACATCCACCATGATAGCGAATTCGGTTGGGCAGTGCTACAGAACAATTGTACTTTCATTCTCAAAACTATGCACTGTCTTTGGCACAAAGTACTTAATAAACTAATGAGTAAACAAACTAGGTGTTTTCACTTGTTCTTAAGATCAAACTTGCTTTGCACCAAGTAACCATACATTCCCTCTTAACTTTCCTACTTTACTTTTTTCAGAAATTTCCTCAGAGGACAGCCCCTTTTTCTCTCATTTAAAAGCACTTAAGTTAGGCCGGGCGTGGTGGCGCACGCCTTTAATCCCAGCACTCGGGAGGCAGAGGTAGGAGTATCAACGAGAGTTCGAGGCCACCCTGAGACTACATAGTTAATTCCAGGTCAGCCTGGACCAGAGTGAGACCCTACCTCGCAAAACAAAAAAAAAAAAAAGCACTTAAGTAAAATAGAAAAAGAAAAGAAACTGTGTTATTAAGGTTTAGGGCAGTTTCTTAAGAAAAGAAAAAGATATTTCTTAGTATCTTTTTCTATTCTTGTTGTGGAGACAGCTCTCAGAATTCACAGGCAGTTGGATGAGGCCAGTATTCCTGCTGCGTGTCTGCATGCTCTGTAGTGGACATGATCCCATGGATATGAATGTGGTGCCATGTCGTTTTCTGAGCCAATTTTCTAACCTCTGGCTTGCCATGACCACCTTTGTGGAACTGAGTAGTGTTCACACAGCATTGGGTTTTTGTGAGGATGAAATTAGTGTGTACATAAAGCATGGAGTAGTAGGGTGATGGTACTTGGGACTTAAAATGCATTTCTTGGGCTGGAGAGATGGCTTAGCAGTTAAGGCGCTTGCCTGCAAAGCCCAAGGACCCAGGTTCAATTCCCCAGTACCTATGTAAGCCAGATGCACAAGGTGGCACATGTATCTGGAGTTCATTTGCAGTGGCTAGAAGCCCTCGCAAGCACATTCATATTCATATTCTCTCTTTTAAATAAATAAATACTAAATAAACTTTAAAAAAAAAAGTTCCCTGCCAGGCGTGGTGCTCACGCCTTTAATCCCAGTACTCGGGAGGCAGAGTTAGAAGGATCACCGTGATCACATATTTTGGAGCACATCTTTTCCTATAGATGCTAATCACTCCTCCTTTTTTTCACTGCTGACTCAGCTAACACAGGTGCTCATTTGAGCTCTAATAATGGACCCATCTTTGTACTCTGCACAGTTCTTGCATTCTCATCAAATGACTGATAGGTAGGGTAAGATTTCCTTCTCCTGTACACAGTGTCTTATGCTGCCGCTTCATTGCAGAGAAGGTACCTATGGCCCTGTGGACCTAGGATGTTCTCCTCTAAGTCTTACAAAGCAAAGGTGGAAGGTTGAGCCTCTAACCTTGCTTGTGAATCCATGTTCTCAAATCTTCAACTCCATTAACAGTATATGGAAACAAAATTCCACTTGGAAGGATTTTCAACACAACCTCTCATTTATAGTAGAATAACCCTGTGGAGCGGATGGCTCAAATAATTCTCTCCTTTTTTATTGTTAAAAACAAGACAACTAGCCGGGCGTGGTGGTGCACGCCTTTAATCCCAGCACTCGGGAGGCAGAGGTAGGAGGATCGCCGAGAGTTCGAGGCCACCCTGACCTGAGACTACATAGTTAATTCCAGGTCAGCCTGGACCAGAGTGAGACCCTACCTTGCAAAACCGAAAAAAAAAAAAAAAAAAAAAGACAACTGAAGGCCAGCAGGTTGTTTGTTAATCTGTTCAATAACTGTTTATTGAATATTCACCATAAGCCAGGAATGATGTTAGGCCTGAACAAACAGATAGAAGCCACAGATTCTTTCCAGGCTGGTGGGTGAGGCAGACAAGTCAACATGGAATGTCAATATAGTGTGCTGATGCTGACAAGGGAGTGATGTGTGAGTGGGAGAGCAGCCAACTCAGGCCTTAGGTGCAGTCTGGTTTATTGAAAGAGATCCAAGTTGTGGTGCCGAGCCTCTATAGCATGGAAGGAGTTGCCTAGAGGGACAAACTCGGGCCCTTTGCACATACCTCTCTAATGGTAGCATGCAAAGTGGAAAGGGGCATAAAGTGAGGGACACATTACCTAGGTTCCAGGCCAGATAGTCTGACAGCATTAATTATCTAAACCAGGGATACCTAGACAGGATTGCTTCTAGAGACCCTGGGAGCTTGTGATATTGCCAGGCTTCAACTCTATTTCTACTCTAGGACTCTCAAGTTCAGAGCAGTGAGCAGTTATGAAGAAGCAGAGGCATTCTGTGAGCCCCCAAACAGCTCTGATGGTGACAGCTGGCTGTCTCGGACTTTTGACAATTTCTAGTCTGAAATTTTTGTGGATGTGCTTTAGGTTACCTGTGGTAACTGGTGCCATTCTTCCCATCCATGGAAAATGAGGCTACATTTTCTAATTGAACAAGGCGTGACTGAAGTTCATGGAAAATGGGCAATCCCTAGTGCCATGAAGAGTCTGGCACTCTTTCCAGGCTGACTCCATTTTGTCCAACATGAATCACCCCCATATGTCCACAGAGGGTTTGTCTTTCAGTGGTCACAAAAGCCAGGAGTCTCTCATCCTTATGAAACTTCCCCCAGCACTTGCCAGCTTAATAGTTTTGGACTCACTTATGGGCATTGAAACCTTTTTCATTAGGAGGAAAATTTTCTCAGCCAGTCTGAGAAAGTGCATATCAAGTTGCAGCTTGATTCACTTCAAAACCACCATGAAAAATGGTACATTTTCTTCACACCACAATGGGTTAGTCATGGAAATTCTTCCTTAATCACAGCTGCCGTGGCCACAGTCATGAGGAGCATGCCCTGGGCCACTGAAAACGTACGTGACAGTGTTGACGAGTGTGTCCTCTTTCCTGTCAGAAAGCAGAAGTATCGGTCTGTGAACACATACCAGGGTAACCTGAGGTTCCCTTTTCAGTAAGTGACCTCATCCTGGGTGTTTCTTTTCTTTTTTAAGAATTTTTTTGTTTATTTTTATTTATTTACTTGAGAAAGAGAAAGAGAGAATGGGTGCACTATGGCCTCCAGCCACTGCAAACGAACTCCATATGTGCGCACCCCTTGTGCATCTGGCTTACGTGGGTCCTGGGGAATCAAGCCTCGAACCAGGGTCCTTAGGCTTCACAGGCAAGTGCTGAACCGCTAAGCCATCTCTCCAGCCCCAGTGTTTCTTTTCCTTATGACACTTTGGTTTGATTGCTGTTTCCAAAGGGAGGGAAAGTGCCCTTTATAAGCTTTAACTGTAGAAAATTAAACTTGACTTTAATGAGCATTAAGAAGCTCGAAGTGGCTCCCTAAGGGACTGTGACCCTCCTCTTACTGGTGAGTGACAGAAATGAGGCAGCCTTCTTGGCCGTCTGTTATGGAGATGCTTGCTCGGTGTGGCCAGGCTCCAACATGCCCAAGTCTTTTCAGTGCAGAGCTCGGCCAGTAGAGGGAAGTCAGCCAGCTGTGTTTTCCCTGCTGCCTTCTGCCCTGCAGCTTCCACCTTGGGTCACACTAGGCACCTCCTCTAGAAGCTACATTCCTAGAGTAGGACTTTTTCCTTGAGATAGTTCTTCCATTCGCTCATTCTTTCCTCCGCAGAATCTGAAGCATGTTTTGTCCAGGAATGTGCTAGACTTGGAGGCCAGCAAGATTAGTTCCTCCCTCCCTGGGGCTCACAACCCCATATATCCACAGAGGATCTGTCACCATGCTTCTGAGTCATTCTGAAAGCATAATTGATTAGAGGCGACTCTCTCAATTTTTGTCAAACTGTAAGCTTCCAGGTGGACTTATTTCATGGACTGAGGAGGATGGGTGGGGAGTGAAGATAGTGTCCTTCCTGGAATGGAAGCAGAAGTTTCCTGCTGCGAACTTGGCAGTCCCTGCATGCCAGTGGATGTGCTAAATTTATCACAAGGTGGGGCCCAAGGTTGTCTGCTTGCCTCACTCCAACACCCCTCTTCCATTTCATTCGGCACACTGGGCCACTTGACCCTACCCACCCACCCCCCACCTCCTGTCTCTATCCGTACCAGTTATCCAAATCTGTGGCCACTGCTTTCAGTAAGTCCTCCGACCCTTTTGTTGCCCATTAACCAGACCAGTACTCCTTCACCCAACATTGCAAGATTCACTGCATTGGTGAGATATATTCCTCACAGGTGGCCCCTGAAGGTTTTATTCTCCCTGGGAACTCCCCGCCAGAACAGCACACCATTCTCTCCACTCTTCCACGGGCTCAAATCCTCTCCCTCCCTCCTGAGTGCCCAGTGCTTGCTAGAGCAGTGCTGCTTATAGTTTACTGAAAGTCCCTGTTAGCTGGGAGACTGAAACATCGCCACACCGAGGCTGTACCCAGACCAAATGAGTCAGTCCCTCATGGCATCCAGGGATGGGGTTTTGTTTAGTATTGTTTTTAGATTGTCCAGGTGAATCTGCTGTGCAACCAAAGTAGAGAACTAGAGTTAATTAGCCTTTAATTGTTCTTTAATCACTTCACCCTGGTCAGGTTTTGCCTGCAAGCTTGTTTTTGTTTCCTGGACTGGGTGATGATATAGGTCATCCAACTCAGCCCGAGGAACTCCTGGCCAAGACCTTTCTTTGGCAATGGCCTGTTGCAACTTTTAACAGCCTTCTCTTCCATCTGTTCCTCTGGCTGTCTGCTCAGCATCTGTTTACTCCTCAGCTTTGTGTCTTTGTTCCTCTCCCCCAGGCTTCTTCTGTCCTTTATTGTGCCTCCTTCCCTCCCTAGGTAGCTTCTCCCCAGCCAGCAAACCACTCTGTCTGAAGCCTCATTCCTTCTTTTCCAGTAAGGGTCTATGCGGCTATTCTGCTAAATACATTGTATGTAGGGTGCATGCAAGGGTATTTGTATGGTACTTCTCTATAATAGCAAAAACAAAATAGGAAGGGTAATGATTGGGATGCTAATTATCCAACATCAGATAAATGAATGAATAAATGATGAATCTCAGTGCTATAGATGAGTATACAAAATATTAAAAGAATTTCCCAAGGCATACAAGGTTAAGTGAAATAAGCAGAATGAAATATTATATATAACGTGAACTATACTGTCAATTGTTAAAAGTCTGAAGGAGGACTGGAGGAATAGCTTAGCAGTTAAGGCATTTGCCTGCAAAGCCAAAGGACCCTGTTTCAATTCAGCAGGATCCATGTTAGCTAGATGCACAAGGGGGGGGGCGCACATATCTGGAGTTTGTTTGCAGTGGCTGGAGGTCCTGGTGCGCCCATTTTCTCTCTCTCCCTCTTTCTCTGTCAAATAAATAAATAAAAATAAAGCATTTTTTGTAAAAGTCTGAAAGAAAATATACTGAAATACTAACTGTGGTTGTTCCAATGTGGTGAGATTATTGTTGACTTTTAAGAAAATATATTTTATTTATTTATTTGAGAGAGATAGAGAAAGAGGTAAAGAGAAAGAGAGAGAGAATGGGCACGCCAGGGTCTCCAGCCACTGCAAACAAAGTCTAGATGCATGCGTCCCCCTTGTGCATCTGGCTTACATGGGTCCTGCAGAGTCAAACCAGGATCCTTTGGCTTTGTAGGCAAACACCTTAACTGCTAAGCCATCTCTCCAGCCCTACTGTTTTTATTTATTTAGTTAGTTGAAAGCGGAGAGAGAAAATGGGCACACTAGGGCCTCCCGCTGCTTCAGATGAATTCCAGATGCATGCACCACTGCATCTTGCTTTACATGGGTACTGAGGAATCAAACTTAGGCCAATCTCTCCAACCCCATTGAAAAGTTGTTACTTACTTGACATGACCTTTAAATGTGATAAAAAAGAAATGTGGGCTGGAGAGATGGCTTAGCAGTTAAGGCACTTGCCTACAAAGCCTAAGGACCCATGTTCAACTCTACATGTCCCACGTAAGTCACACACACAAGGTGATGCAAGCACACAAGGTTGTACATGCACACAAGGTGGCACATGCATCTGGAATTCATTTGCAGTGGCTAGAGGCCCTGGTGTGCCAATTCTCTCCTCTGTCTCTCTCTGTCTCATAGATAATAATGCAACTTGTACATTATAATAATATAAAATATTTTCATTAAGCACCAAGTAGAACAATTTCCAGTATTTTCACCAAGAAAGCTTTTATTATTGGACGACTGATCAAAAGGAAGAAGAAGGGGCAAAAAGAATGTAAGAGCCCCCAGGTGGAAATGTGTACTATGAAGCACTGTTCTCCAAACTGGTGCATCCATGACCCCACAGTGATTAGGATGCCCCACTAAGCAGGGCCGTCAGTGAAATGGGGCTGTAGAGAGGGGACAAAAAGGATAATCTGATGGGAATATAAGAAATTTGCAGTATGTTCCTATATTAAAGTCCCAAATAAAAAATTTTTTAATGTAATCAGTTTAGATTTTTAGCCAAGAAATCTAAACCAGCCAGTCAGAGCTTCTAAGTAGCATAATTAGTATGAGACCACCAATCAAAACCTTATAATGTAACAACAACTTTTTTTGAGATAGGGTTTCCCGTAGCCCTGGGTGGTCTTAATTGATTTTTTTTTTTTGAGGTTGAGTTTCACTCCAGTCCAGGCTGACCTGGAATTCACTCTGTAGTCTCAGGGTGGCCTTGAACTCATGGTGATCCTCCTACCTCCGCCTCCTGAGTGCTGGGATTAAAGGCGTGCGCCACCACGCGCGGCTCAATTGACTTTTTTGTTATTGTTGTTACAATTCCACATTTTCTTTAAACTTATGAAGCAATCACATATGGCTTTTGTAATTAGAGAAAATTGATTGTAAGAGATGAATTGAGGGGATATTAATGTGAGATAATGGCTTTTTGCATCAGTCCAGCTAGGTAATGGGGAATTTCTATTTTGCACAACGTGTCTTTGGTAGAGTTAAGTTCCCAGGTATAGCCTGGAGGGGAACCTGTTACAAGAGTCTTGGATTCTTTAAAATGAACCCCCAGAGGGCCCAGGACAGTTGGCTGGCTCTCTCGTGTCCTAGATGTCGATGGGCTCCTGCTTGGCCTCAGACCCCCACTGCCGGTTTTCTTGGTGCCATATTTACAGAGGTTTAACCTTTGATTATACTTGCCCTGCCCTCGCAAGAGGAATTGATTGAGAAATTTTTCATTCAGTAGATAATGTCATAATGGTATAATTTAACAGCTTCTCCTGACCAGTGATGTGTGCTTGGCTTTGCATAGTCCACTAAAAGGAAACAGTTTATAGATAACTAACCTGCCTGATCATTAATAGAATAAATAAGGCCAGTTATTATAACCATCAGCAGAAAAATCCTCCCCAAAATAAGAGAGGGTGGGCTCTTACACATATTTGCAGTTAAGACAATTAGGATACTTTCACCTTCAAATAAAGAATGTCTGATTAAAACTGATTAATAACAGTTAATTACATGGCAAGAGGTCTGGATACCAGATCATGCCAGGGCTGGTGGGCATCCCATTTGAGTTGTCAATCACACAGGCTCTTTCCATGGGTCTCCTCAGCCATTCTCAAGATCTGCAGGTCATTTCTCCCCTGAAGTTGGCTGCCACAAATCTAAGCACCCTATTCTTACACAATAGCCTCCCAAGAAGCCACATAAAAGAGCTCTCCTTGCTCACTTCTCTCTCACCAGAGAGGAAACCTGTTTCCCCAAGGCTCTCAGTAAACTTCCCTTTATTTCTCAGGCACACAAAATGGTCTCCACAGATAATTCTAGACCAGGCACAGAAAAAAAATTCAGCCCAGGGACTGGGCACATTGTTCTGAAACAAAATTGAGGTTGTGTTAGAAGGGAGAACAGGGAATGGTTTGGGAAGGCAGCACCTGCTATGGCATTCAAACCACAGGGTAGGTCTGGAGAGATGGCTCAGTAGTTAAGGCACTTACCTACAAAGCCTAAGGACCTGAATTCGATTTTCCAGTATCCATGTAAAGCCAGATGCACAAGGCGGAGCACGTATCTGGAGTTCATTTACAAAAACACAGTTTGTCACAAAGAAATGCTGTTGCTTTCATCTCAACAAATAATGGTGTTAGCCCCTTCCTGTTGGTCATTACATTGAGCATCCCACCTCCATCACACTTGATTTGTAAATCCCCGGACCTCTATATACCTGGGTGTCATCTTGCCCTGATCATTCTTTGAAGAAGGAGGCCAAACACATGTCACAGAAGTGAGGGATTCTCTGTTCCTGTGTCAGTCAGTGCCATATAAGCTCTTTCAGGAAAGGGTTCATTCCTGCATGTTGGCTGATGTTGCCTCAGCATCTACTGCCCTGTGTCACACACAGTAGTTGCTCAGTAACAGTGACGTGTGTGGTGTGGTGGTACATGCCTATAATACTTAAGAGGCTGAGGCAATAAAGATTGTGAGTTCAAGATGAGCCTGGGCTACAGAGCAAGATGCTTTTTCCAAAAATGGTAAAAAAAAAAATTTAAATGGAAAAGCAAAAAGTAACAATGGACTAAATGAATGAACAGACTGATGACTACGAAAGAAAATATTTCCATTGAATGATGGCTTTGGAAGCAGAAAGGGGCCAGGCTCTGGTTTTTCTGGAGAAGTTTGAGTTCCTTCTCTAGGGAGTTTAGTCATAACAGTGTGATAACTGTTGGTCTGACCATTGTGATGTAAAGGAGGCCACCCTCACTTCTTGTCCTTTAGAATCAGTGACAGGGCAGTACTCACTTTTCCATGACAATTGTATCTTGTGATAATTGCCTTTAGAGTTGCGAATGCAAGAATGTTCTCTTAATGGACTTAAGAATTCTGAAAGAGGAGATGACTCAGTTTTTTAAAAAAGATTTGTGTATGTAACTGTTAGAAGTGGGAAAGAAAAGATGCTTCTGCTTGCTAGCATGCTAACATGAGGAGGAAGTGATCTTTTCATTCCATTTGCATCACCTTTATTGAATGACCCAAGGATATAAATGCCCATTTGTAAAAGCATAATCCCAGACTGTCAAAATGATTATTAAGGCAAAGAGTTGTTTATAATATACTATAAGGACCCTTTCCATTCCTACTTTTGCTCCTCAATATCTGCAATATTTTT
Organism: Orientallactaga sibirica; assembly: GCA_036365145.1. Taxonomy (NCBI): domain Eukaryota; kingdom Metazoa; phylum Chordata; class Mammalia; order Rodentia; family Dipodidae; genus Orientallactaga; species Orientallactaga sibirica. The sequence continues at coordinate 7,122,991 of JAEOAD010000982.1, forward strand.
GTTTCAGACCTAGAAGGATTTGACTCCGTGGTATCATCTACTGAGAAACTAAGTCACCCAACAACAAGCCGACCAAAAGCTACGGGGAGGCGACCTCCATCCCAGTCACTCACATCTGTAAGTGTCTCCTTCCTTCTGGACACCCGAAAAACAGGAAGGATCGGAGATTCTTGCCTAAGGAATCTTCTGCAAGCAGCTGATTGGAGACACCCTGGTAAAGGGAGAGGGAGGCCACAAGATCTGCTGCCAACTAAAAATGGAGAGTCTTCTTAAATCAAGCGATATTTCTTTCTGTTTGTTCTTTGTGTTTCTGACAGCAAGATGGAACTCTCTGTTCCCACCTTCCTTCTCTCTCCTTTTAGACTAATTCTCGTTTTAACCTGAAATGGATTCGGTAAGAAAAACACGTACTGGTTTATAATGGAAAAGCAGCATGAGGCTAGTTTGGTCTGTAAACAAGACAACTTGGCTTAGTAAAGATCTGCCAACCCCCCACCATCTGCATGTCTCCATGAAAACCCACACAGACCTTCAGGAGGTTACCCTTAACCTCATCAGGTACTTGGTCAAGTAAAAGAGACCAAACAGAATGCTCATCATATTCCCTAGAGGGTTTTGGTTTGGGTAGTTTTGATTAACTTTTTACTACAAATCTGTTACATAGTGTGCCAAATTTGGGCAACACAACCCATAAGGAAGAAAGTAAGTTATCTGTAGTCCAGCTTTGAAGCACAGAACTGCTAACCTCTTGCTATATATCCTTGGCTTTAAAATTTTTTCTATTTGTATATACAAAATTTGTCAAAACTGTGATCATATTGCACATTGTTTTGGAACTTGACCCCACCCTTACCCTGCACACATTTCTAGTCATTATCCATTCTTCAGGAAGTGCATGATTAATGGCTGCCTACTGTTCTAATGTGTACACATCTAAGAGTTCAGAGTTCATCTAGCCTGTGTACTATTATTGGATATTTATGTTGTTTCCGATTCTTCCTTACAAACGATGTATAAACTGCACTCAGGTGAATGTCACTAAAGAAAAAAACTTGATGCTGCTCCAGGATTATTCACTTAGGTACAACCTTTCTGAATGTGGATCAATGGGAAATGCATACTTTGCTTTTGCCATAAGTTTCAACCTTCTCCATATGGTTAAATCACTCTTCCATAAGCTGTGTTTGTGTGTGTGTGAGTGTGTATGTTTATGTGTGTGTTCGTTCATTTATACATTCATTCGCTCAACCTACCTGTCATCCATCAATCCATGTGTTTTCTATCACATTGTGTTGTCCTTTGTAGTTCCACTGCCTTATAACCACCACCCAGATACACTAAGGAATTGAACCTTTTTGCAGGTTTCCCAGGATACTTTCTCTTTTCACCTCATCACTAATCTCTCCTGAGCTTTTATCATTTAGGAAAAACAAAGGAATGCCACTTCCTTTAAGCCTCTTCTCTCATATCTACCAAGTGGCTTAAATTGTCCTATTTTTTTTTTCCTTGTATGAGACACACCTAACTTTATGTTGATACCTTTTTGAGAGAAAGTCTTGAAAAAGTGGCTTCCTTTTCACTTGTTTAAGAGTTCTGTGGTAACTCTGCCTCTTTCTTTCCTTCCTCGCCCCATCCTACCTAACCCAACATGTGCATATACTCCCAGCCTAGCTGATTGCTTCTTGGCATGTTTGCATTACAGTTTATCAGCCCTGTATCTTATATCTTCTCTATAAATCCTTCATTTTTTTTGTTTGTTTTCCTTCGACATTCTCCTCAACATTTTTAAGGGCTAAAGGGCCTTGTGACTTCCAGAATTAAGTACAGCGGTTCAAATTACCATACCCTCCTCTTAATTCATTTATCCCATGTCTAGGAGTTTGTGTGTATTTTGGGGACCAAGTAAAGCCATTGTCATCCGCTTTTAGACTACACAGTTGTTTATTTACTTAATTCAACAAATATTTAAGAGAGGCTACAGAGATGGCTTAGCAGTTAAGGTGCTTGCCTGCAAAGGCAAAGGACCCAGGTTCAACTCCCCAGGATCCACATAAGCCAGCTGCACAAGGTAGCATATGCATTTGGAGTTGTTTGCAGTGGCTGAAGGCTCTGACATGCCCATTCTCTTCCCCCTCACATCTGCCTCTTTCTCTCTTTCTCAAATAAATAAATATTTTAAAAATATAGAGACATCTATCATTGTGGATGGGATGCTGTGCCAGGTATCAAGGATACAGTTGGTATGAGAAGTACATGGTCACTGCCTCTAGGAAGCTTAGTATGGTTACGCAAAGTGTGGCGTTTTATAGAGTGATTTTATTAGCAGATTCACAATAGAATGCAATGGTGCTTTAAGGAAGCATGATGACCTTATTCTCTTCCCTTCAGTCACATCCATTCTCATTTTGATGTGTGCACTGAATTCCTATTTACTCTCCTTAAAAAGTTAGCACCTGTGGAATCTTCATAGCAAATGAAATTAGTGGATAAGGACATAGTCCAGAAAGGAGGGAATTATTGAGGAAATACCACTCATGGTTCCCCCACCTGGGGCCATTTAGTCTAATTTAAGCTAGTTATGCTTATAAAATTTTCGGAGCAAGCTTTGATTAGCAATTTATGTAACATAAGTTGTATGGGGGAAAGCTGGCTTTTTGAATAAAATCTCAGAAGCATTTAGGCATTACATGGTGGTTAAGCATTTAAGCCTAGATTAATAAAGTTTGGTGTATGTGTGTGTGTTATGTGGGATGTATTTTAAGTAATTGGATTTTCAGATTAAATAAAGATTAACAAGACCTCTTAAAGCAAAAACCGCTTAAAAATTCCCCCCAAATATACAAAGTTCCTGCCTTAGTAAACATAATAAACAGTATTTGTGGGCATAATTTCCCCATTTTTTTCAAATGGTAATTTGAAAGAGGGAAAGGACTATTTTTCTATCACTGGTGTAGAAAGCCAGAGAGATAGAGCTGAATATAAACTCATCCTGACATACTTCTAGAAGATTCTTCATTTAAAAAGATTCCCTGTGCTGGGCGTGGTGGCACACGCCTTTAATCCCAGCACTTGGGAGGCAGAGGTAGGAGGATTGCTGTGACTTTGAGGCCACCCTGAGACTACAAAGTGAATTCCAGTTCAGCCTGGGCCAGAGTGAGACCCTACCTCGAAAAAAAAATAAGATTCCCTGCTATATGGGAGCTTGTATTTTTATTTGCTTTGTTCTAAAATAAGGACAGTCCAGCTAAGGAATTATTTCTGACCAAGAGCGTTTTGGTGAATTGCTCCCCATTCATCCAGCTTTTGGATGTCTCACAGTAATCTTTGCAGTGAGGCAACCAGGGCAGGGGTGTTGTCCCATATTTTACTCAGTGATGCTGCCATACTATAAATATACTTCAGTGAATGCAGACTCTGAGATGGATATTGACTGCACACAGTAACGAGGGCTGAGATTGAGCATGACGTACCAGAGGAGAGGCGAGTGTGCTGTGCCAGTGGACAGGGCCACGCTTTCAGGCTGCAGAATGGCTCATCACTGATGATGCTTTGCCTATAGAGCTGCTCTCCTCTCGCACGCATCCTTTAAAAGGCACTTTAGTGTGCATGAGATTTAGTGATCCTGTGGAAGGGTCAAGAAAGAAGGTGAAGAGGTGATGGAGAGGAGGATGAGAGGTGACCTCCTTTTGACTATGTCATTCTCCCCACCACACTGCCAACCCTGCAAGGGTAGTGACCAGCCATGACATGTCCTCATTCAGTCTGTAAAGTGAGGCACATAGTAATAAATGCTTGGAGAAATGAGGGAGGAAGTAGGAAAGGATAGACAGCAGATGCTTATATGGATGAAGTGATTGATGGACGGCAGGGGAAAGCTCCCTAGCCTAGCTCCTTGCTGCTTGGTCCCAGGCCTGCCATAAGCAGCTGTGTAACTAGCAGTAGTGCACAGATAGTAGTCCAGTTTCTGCCTCACCGGGTTATAATAGTGAGGAGACAAGCAAAATAGAAGCACTGGGTGCTTTGAGAAGTAAACAGCATCATAATAACAAAAGCTTTGATTCTGATGAAGACGTTTTCTTTTGGCTTTATCCAGTCCTCCCTTTCAAGTCCCGATATCTTTGACTCCCCAAGTCCCGAAGAAGATAAAGAGGAACACATTGCGCTTGTGCACAGAGGAATAGACGTGTCAAAGAAGACTTCCAAGACTGTTACCATATCCCAAGTGAGTGACCAGCCAGGGCTAAGGTGTCCCTGCCCTTCCATACATGCATTAACATTAACAATGGGTTTTAAAGCAAGCAGGATAAACAGACAATGTGGATGTTTGCCATTCTTCAGTGACCTTGACTTATCATCAGACTCCCTGAGGCATGCTGCAGAGTCTCCAAAACTAGACAGAACCCCTGAGCTTCAAGTTCAATTGTTTATTCCTCATGGTTTCTCTTGTAGTTAGCGCTCTGTACCACCACATGCTGCACATGTGCAAATGCCATCATATATGCCTGCCACGACCTAATCAACTTTAAAGCTCTGGAGTAGTCTAGATGGACTCCATTAAATGAAATGCTCTGCTCTCTGCTCATAGATCTTACCTTTTATGTTCAAAGCTGACAAAAAATCATTAGAAGATCCTACATCTAAATAAAAATGGTCTCTTTTATTTTATACTTATATGATTTCAACAAAATGTTGACTTGAATTCATATTAGGGGATAAATTTATAGACAAGCATTTTAATTCTATTGCATGCCTAGGGAAAGATACAGCTGCTTTAAAGGTACTTGTTTGTCAGAAACAAGGAAAGCTTTGTTGAGGTGGTGTACACCTGTAGTCCCACCTAAGGCAGGTGGATTACTTAATATCAGGAATTCAAAACCAACCAGCATGATAGAGCAAAACACCCATCCTGTTGAAAAAGGGGGAAAGGCCAGGTGTGGTGGCGCACGCCTTTAATCCCAGCACTGGGGAGGCAGAGGTAGGAGGATCGCTGCGAGTTCAAGGCCACCCTGAGAGTACATAGTGAATCCCAGGTCAGCCTGAGCTAGAGTGAGACCCTACCTCGAAAAAACAAAACAAAACAAAAAAATGGGAGGGGGGAAGTAGGTAGATGCTGGGCACGTGACTCAGTGGAAGCCTGCTTGCCTAGCTGAGACCCTGGATGCAGTTCTAACCATAGGCATTTTTAAGCTGCTGCATGCAACTTTAGTAGAATAAGCATCCTATACAGGTTCTGTTCTTCCTATAAATAAGCTGGCTTTAAAGATAACATCTTCTCAAGCTGGGCGTGGTGGCGCACGCCTTTACTCCCAGCACTTGGGAGGCAGAGGTAGGAGGATCACTGCGAGTTCAAGGCCACCGTGAGAATACATAGTGAATTCCGGGTCAGCCTGGGCTAGAGTGAGATCCTACCTTGTAAAACAAAACAAAACAAAACAAAACAAAAAAATCCATCTTCTCATATTAAAAAAAGATTTTTTTCTTGGAATATTAGCAACTTTTTTCTGTCTAGAAGCATAAACTGTAGTAATGTGAAGTGACAATTGGCACAAAGAAAATAAAGATTAGGTGGGATTTTCCTTTTCATAGATTTAAAAGGTTATATGTATAGATTTTCTTAAATATCTGGTACAGTAAGGAAAACATGATCCTATAAAACAGATAAATTTTAATTATTCATAAAACTTAAGCATTATTTCTTTATAAAGGATTCCGTTTACTGATAATGGATTTAGACTGTTTTTTGGTTTGTTTTGTTTTGTCTTCTGGTGACCATAGGTATATGCTTTTAGTTTCCTTTGCTCTTACATCCCTGGGGTGTCCCTACAGTGACATCTACTGGTGAACTATGGTTTTTCATGTTTCTGATTTGTACAGTTCTGTTCCATTAGCCTCTTTCACTTCCCTGGAGTTGTCAGGTTGTGTTTTTCATTACTTCAAGAAATTCCACTTGAACTAATTTGCTCATGGAGTGTGGTGACCTGTGGTCTGTGAGTGACTACCAAAGTTCTTGTTAGCTCAAATGGGCTGCTCGGAGAGCCAGTCAGGCAGGAAATGCCAATAGAAGCATTGATTCAAGAAGCCAGTGTTATGGGCCTTGGTGAGAGGTACGAAAGAATGTAGGATGGAGGGGAAGAAGGCATGAGCCCAAGAATATAGAAGCAGCAAAGAAACTAACAGGAGAGAACATGTCTTCAGACTTAGGCAGCCACAGTCACAGTGCTGGGCTAAGGATTCAGCTGATAGTAAAGGGGTTGGATACCAGTTCTGCCAGTAATTAGTTCTGAGATTAGGGGAGTTACTCTACCCGCTCTGTAAGCCTCAGTTTCCTGCTTGATGCAACACATGTACCAGCTGATCCCTGTTGAAATTGTACAGCTGATGTCCAGCATGTGATCAGAGCTCCATAAATGTCAGTTCCTCTCTCCTTTGTACTATAACTCCTACTAACAACAAAGCCCAGGCTGGCAGAGTGCTTTCCCTGGCAGCGGAAAACACTTTTTCTCAATGGTAACTTGGCAGAGAAGAGGCAAGCAGAGAGACTGGGAATGATGGCCCATCTGCTTTTGGCTCACTCTGCCCAGTCTCTGCCTCTAGTGCAGCCTGAATCCAGACTCTACCTCCTTGCTGCTGTGCCAGCCAAGCCCCTTCCTGGCATCTTCCCTGGGCTGGCCGGCAGAGTGCCTGCTACTGAAGAAAGTCCCATGGCTGTCATGCCAAGCTTCACCATAAGCCTCAGCTTCCACCTGGTCACTCACCTCCTCAGCTCCTCCAGTTCTAGCCCACTGCTTTGGCTTGTCCCATCCTGCCTACCCATTCACTTTCCCTTGCCGGGGTCTCTTCTCTGGGCCTTCCAGAAAACCTTCAGCCCTCTTACGCAAGACTAACCCACATCCTGTGTGTTTCCAGCTTCCTTGGGATACTTTTCTGTCTGCCCTCTCCCAGCTCTCTCCTCCATCTCCATCCTGGCATCCCATTGACTCCCCCCCCCCAGCATTTTATGCAGCTCAGAGTCTTGCTAATATTTGAAAGCAAACAAACAAAAAAAACCCTTCTTTGATCTTGTCTCCTCCTGAGGCTCCTACATGAATTCACAGCCTCCTCCCCTATCTTCTTTATTCAGCCAAGGGTCTGTAAAGAAAGTCTTCAACTTGTTGGCCACACCTCACCTCTAATTAAAAAACTAGTCTTTGGGCTTCTGGCTCCATTGCCACCACCAAATGGATTTTCCTGTTTTCCTCATAGAACCCTAGATCCACTTATCCAACCTGGTTTTTCCTCTTGTGGAAACTTCTCTAGGGACTTCCATAAGCCAGGCACCTCCGCTGTTCTTGCTTCATCCCCTTTCTCACTGCCCTCTCCCAATCGTCAAGGGCTTTCTCTCCCATGTCTTCTTGCCTCTTAGGTTTGGGGAGTCACTGGGTTCTACTACCAGCCTCTTTCTCATCTGTCTTACTCTCGTGGCATCCAACTTCAGACCAGCTCACCAGACACATCCTCTGGACTAACCCTCAGGCTCTTAAAATTCAAAGACTGAAATAATTATCTGGGCGTTTAAACTGTTTTTCCTTCATGAAAGGTAATGGTCTCTGTTTGCTTCTTCTGTCCCCACCCATGGTCCTCGATCGGAATTTCCTCTTTTACCTTCTAGACCTTGGCTAGGACTGTATCACCCTGTAATGAGATATCTATTCTGTGAGGGCAGGGACCCTATCAGCCTCACTTGCTTCCTACCCAAGCACCACGATTGATTACTGGTGTCATTTATTACACATGCCTGCCATTCCCGCGTCTTACAAAATTGCCATCTTCTGGGCCACTGCTTAGGTCAGATGCTCGCCTCAGCTTTTTCAGCTTCCATTATGTTAAAGTCTCAATGGTTAAGTCTAGCTCCATAGCCACCACCCTTCAGGCCTTTCTGCTTCCAGACTGACCCTAGCAAGGTGTACGATCCTTTCAACCAGCCCCTTCATCCTCTTCATCCCTACTTTCCCATCCTAGCTCTCTCCTGCCCTCTTTGACCCAGCCATATATCCCACGAATGTGTTTTGTTTCTAGGGGTTGAGGCCTTTGCTGAGGGCCTTCCCCCTTCCTACCACATCTTTCTATGAGCCTATGATGGGGCTGCCAGCTGCTCCTTCCCTTTGCCTTGCTTCCAGGACAGTTGTCCCTTTATTGTGTTTCTGGGGCTCTCTGTGCTTCCTCCCTTTTGTGCAATTTCTCCCCTCTGCTGCAGTGTGCTGCTTTGTCTGTCTGTCTGTGCCCATCGGGTTCTGAACTCCTGAGGGCCAGGAGAATGTTTTGCTCACTACAGAGTTTGTGTACCTCACAAGCAGTTGGTTGTTGCTATGTGTCTATGAAGTTAGTCAGGGGCTTTCTGTCCAGAAAGAAGGTAAAATTGGAAAATTGTACCCTCAGTACTTTGGTAGGGATAAACCTGCACCAAGTTGGTTCCATGGTGGCTGGTAGATGAAAGAATAAGTGAATGGAATGTGTGGAGAGAGGCGAGGGTGAGATGTTGATGGAGGTCCTGATTCCCCAGGACAGGGAGGCTCCCCGTGCACAGACCCCTGGCTCTGAAACCTTTCTACCTTCCCTTTTCACAGGTGTCCGACAACAAGGCCTCCCTGCCACCCAAGCCAGGGACCATGGCAGCTGGCAGTGGAGGGCCAGCATCTCTCTCTTCAGTGGCGTCCTCTCCCCTCTCATCCTCTTTGGGAACAGCTGGACATAGAGCCAATTCCCCATCTCTGTTCAGCATAGAAGGCAAACCAAAGATGGAGCCCGCAGCCAGCAGCCAGGCTGCTGTAGAGGAACTAAAGACACAAGTCCGTGAGCTGAGGAGCATTATCGAGACCATGAAGGACCAGCAGAAGTGAGTGCCCAGGGGCCCTTTGCAGCTGCTTTCAGGTGGTCCTCCACTGGAGATATACAGCCTGGCTCTGAAAGCCTGAGTGCCACCCTTCCCAGAGAGTGGGCTAGGCCTCTTCACTGATAGTGGCAGCAGTGCTGGGAGTGGGAGTGGACCTCAAGAGGCTCAATTTAGAGGCTGGGGAGAGAGCTCAACCAGTAAAGTGGTTGCCTTGTGGTCATGAAGACCTGAGTTTGATCCCTAGAACATATATTAAAAGGAAGGAAGGAAGGAAGGAAGGAAGGAAGGAAGGAAGGAAGGAAGGAAGGAAGGAAGGAAGGAAGGAAGGGAGGAAGGAAAAAGAAAGGGAGGGGAGGGGAGGGGAGGGAGGAAAGGGAGAAAAGGGAGGAAAGGGAGGAAGGAGGCAGGCAAGGCCCAGTGGCACACACTTAGGGTCTCAGTATTGAGAAAGTGGAGGTAGGTGGATCCCTGAGGCTTACTGGCCAACTAGTCTAGCTTAATTGGCAAATCCCAGGCCAGTGAGAGACCCTGTCTCAAAGGAGGTGGATAGTATTCCTGAGGATGACACCCGAAGTTTTCCTCTGACCTCCAAATGCATGAGCACTTATATACAGCCACATACATGAATGCACATACAAACACATATGCAGAAGAGCTTAATCTTAGTTTATACTCAAATTATGCTTTCTATTATTTTTTTATTTGAGAGAGAGAGAGAGGATGAGCATTTCAGGGCCTCTAGCCATTGCAAGCGAACTCCAGATACATGCACCACCTTGTGCATCTGCCTTATGTGGGCACTGGGTAATCAAACCTGGGTCCTTTTGCTTTGCCGGCAAATGCCTTAACTGCTAAGCCATCTCTGTGTGCAAGAAGAGCACAGGCTGGCTATAGAGTTTATCGGGATGGGTCAACTCTAAGAACTGCCGCTCTTGGGTTGCTAAAAAGAGTATTCTCGAAATCCCCTATGAAGTAAATATTTCTGTGTTACTCAGTCTTTCAGTGCTGCAGTAAAATACTTGATAAAATCAACTTATAAGGTGGGAAGATTTCTTTTAGTTTATGGTTTCATCACATGAAAATTTGGTTCCATTGCCTTTGGCCCTGTAGTAAGGCAGCATATCACGGCTGGAAGTGTGTAGTGGAGGAAACTCCTCACCTGGCAGGCAGGAAACAAAAAGACAGGAAAGGGCTGGGGCCCCAGTATACTTTTTTTGTTGTTTAATGTATTTTTTCATACATACATATTACATTTTGTCATATGTACCCCAAGCCCCTCCCCTATCCATAACAATATTTACTAACTCTGTCTTCTGCGAGTCTTATGCAGGTAGTCGCCACTGTTGTGAGCTCATGAGTACAATGTCCTTGTCATGTCTGGGCTGAACAGAGTTCTATAGTGCTCTTCCCTTGACCTCCAGCTCTTATATTCTTTCTTCCCCATCTTTTGCAATGTTCCTCGAGTCACAGGGCAGGGGGAGATATGTATGTTTCATTTAAGGTCAGACATTCATCAGACACTTATTTTTAGTACTTGACCTGTTATGAGTCCCTGTATTAATTACCTCCCACTACCAAAAATAAGACAAAAGTTTTCCGGACTAGAGTGATGATTTAGTGGTTAAGGTACTTGTCTGTGAAACTTAAGGACTCGTGTTTGACTCTCCAAGTCCCACCTAAGCCAGGCACACAAAGTGACACAAGTGTGTAATGTCACATGTGTGCACACATCCGGAGTTCCATTGTAGTGGCTGGAGACCCTGGCTTGCCAATTCATTCTCTCTCTCTCTCTCTCTCTCTCTCTCTCTCTCTCTCTGTCTCATAAAAAGTCCAGTCTGTTGGGCTTGCCTCAAAAAAAAAAAGAGGTGGGGTGGAAAGATGGCTTAGCAGTTAAGGCACTTGCCTCCAAAGCCAAAGGACCTAGGTTTGATTCCCCAAGACCCAAGTAAGCCAGATGCACAAGGTGACACATGCATCTGAGTTCGTTTGCAGTGGCTAGAGGCCCTGGCATGCCCATTATCTCTGTATCTGCTTCTCTCTCTCTCTCTCTCTTTAAAATAAATGAATAAATAAATAAATAAATAAATAAATAAATAAATAAATAAATAAAATATTTTTTAAAAAAGAAAAAAATTTCCTAAGCAGGGCTGATAGCAGTGCTGATCTATGGGTATAGAGATAAATATTTATGAGGCAATTCAACAACGCATACGTTTAGCAATACAGTAGTAGATGATTCTGTAGGGCCTGCAGTCTCCCCATCCATGGGCTTTTGACCTGATTTTCAGTAGCAAGCATGAGTTTCCTCCTGAAGAGCAGGCCATGATCTCCATAAGATTCATGCCACTATGACCCCAGAGGGCTCATCTTGCCTAGTGGATCAATATTGTAGCATGCAGAATTCACCAGTGGGTGAAATCATTGGTGACTTTTCTCTGCCAGCAGTCTTCATAGCACCCTCCAGCACTATGAAAACTAGCTTGCAGAAAGAAAGCTTCTACTCAGCTCCAACTTGAATCTCTATGTCCTGTAACCAATGGCTATGGTATCTTCAGCAATAGTGTCTCATCTTTCAGTTCAAATGGGCATCCGAGAACCATGGCAATAGTTTTGGGAGCCCAACAACCCACAAGGACATATCCCATGCTTGGTATGAAAATCCACCTTCTTTTTTTCCCTAAAGTAGGATTTCACCATAGCCCAGGCTGACCTGGAACTCATATGTAGTCCCAGGCTGGCCTCAAACTCATAGTGACCCTTCTACCTCTGCCTCCTGAGTCTGGGATTAAAAGTATGTACCACCATGTCTTGCCTGTCCCAGTATTTTTTAAAGATACATCCCTATTAACCTGACTTTCTTCCACTAGGCCCTACCTCTTAAAGGTCCACCACCTTCCAATAACAGCATAAGCTAGAGGACAAGCCTTTAGCACATGGGTCTTTGGGAGCCATGCAAGATCCAAGCTAGAGCACTGCATATAAAACTCCTTTAAAAATTACCTGCATGTGTAGGTGGGGGAGGACACACCAGGGCCTCTTACCACTGCAGATGAACAGCAGACTTTTGTGCCACTTTTTGCATCTGGCCTATGTGGATGGCTTGGAAATTGAACTTGGGCTAGAAGGCTTTGCTAGCAAGCACCTTTGCCAATGAGCCATCGTCCTATCCCCCCATATACTGCTTTTTTAAAGCCCAACATCTAGCTTTTCCTTCAGCATTGGAAAAAAATGAAGCTTCTTGATTTGGATGTCAGGTGAGTAATTGGCATTGAAGGGCTATTGTGTATGAAGATTTAGGGAATCTTTATGCCTAAGACTTCTCTCAGCAAAGTGTTCTCCCATTAAACTCAGGGAGTTTACTTATGCATACCTATACATATGCTCTCACTCCATCCTCAGGGAGCACTTGAATGTGAAGAAAAACCTATGAATCAATATCACCCAGGATGCTATTTGCAATGAGAAAGCTGGTAGTAGGCTTAGCTGTACACAGCACTTAAATAAACCCAAGGCTCAGGTTTGGAGTTTAGAGAACAGTTTGCTGTTTGTGGAGGGACTTTTTCTTGAAGAGAGGCCTTTGGAAGATGACCTAGGATTGCCACGAGCAGAGAACTTCAGCAGAGAGAAGAACATGCAGACTCACACAAAAGAACACCCTGCCAGTCAGCATCTCCCAGAAACCTGGCTACCTTGGATCAGGAGGTGTCGCAGACAGCTTCAGGTTCACTGAGATGAACTTCCAGACCAGGCACAGTTATGGAGGAAGGGATATTATTTATTGAAACTTACAGATCCAGGGGAAGTTCCATAATGGCAGAAGAAGTGACCTGCTCTCCACAGGGCCAAGCAGAGAGAGAAAAGCCAACCAGCCACCACAGCACACAAAGCAAAACTACAGCCAAAAGGTCACACAGCACACTTCAGGAACTCCTGCTAGGCACATTTGCATATCTTTACAATGGAATCTCAAACCATCACCACACCTTAAGATGCCCCAGTGACCTTGCCTCTAGCAAGGTGATTGCAGATGCAAACTATAAAGGAAAACACTGAATATATTGGGCATATATTCAAAGACATTCCGCCCCTGGCCCCCAATATATTTAGCTCCTGGCCCCAATAGATTTATAACTATCACACATTGTAAATTGTACTCAGTCCAATTTCAAAGGTTCTCCAGTCTTGATCAACTTAAGATAGTGAGTCCTGTAAAATCAAACAAGTTAAATACTTTCAACATGTAAAGGCACAGAGTAAACATTTTTAACTGGTAAAAAGCAAAGAGAGACTAGAATAATGCAAACTCAACTATCATCAGCCGTCATCAAACTTCTGCAGTTCAGTTCAATTAACCAGAGGACAGTCTCCAAATTCCGCCCCTCCAGCTGGGCAGAGTCGCCAGGGAAAACTTTCATCCCATGCCAACACTGCACTTGGAGCCCTTTTGCACAGTCCTGGAATATCCAAAACATTCAGGTCTCCATTGCATCTTCCAAAGGGCTGAGGGTCTTCATGCCCTGCCTCATGCTGCATCTCAGCAGTGGCTTGGAACCGTGTGCAATTCATGACCACTCCATGCATTTTTCATGCTTCCAAAACCAATACCAGGTGTCTCAGCCATAGTGTTAATCCAGGGACAAATTAAACTAGCCTTGAAAAGCAGGTTCCTTCTCCAGTCAACTCTTTCCAAAGAGTTTGCATTTCTAACAGTCTTTCCTCAGGCATCCTCTCCATTGTTTCAATGTAAATCAAGTCGGGCCACCTTCCTTCCATCCTTAAGATTGCTAATGTGTTTGACAATAGCAGCTAAACCAGTCTCAGTGCCTCTACTTTTAACTTGCTTCAGGTTTTCCAACTTAAAAATTAAAATCTCAGTCCAATATCTTCAATATCAGTCCATTACAAATTTAAGTTTGATCAAATGGGCTGGATTTGCAATGCCAGTAGCCCAGTTCCAACAAAGTCCTCTGCAGTCTTTCCTTCCCCTTAGAAAGCTCATAAGCCAAGCCTTAGTTCAATACAGTCTGCACTTAGCATTCTCAAACTCTCATCAGAATAGTCCATAAAATAAACTCCAGAAGGCTCAGGTTTGCACCAAGTCCATGCCCATTCTTCCAAAACAAAGGTTCCAAAAGACAAATATCCACACGGTCAGATTCATCTTGCTGTTTGTGTAGCAGGAGCTTCAGGTTCATTGAGATGAACTTCCAGACCAGGCCAGTTATGGAAGATATTATTTATTGAAACTTACAGATCCAGGGAAGTTCCATAATGGCAGAAGAAGTGACCTGCTCTCCACAGGGCCAAGCAGAGAGAGAAAAACAACCAGCCACTCAGACACAAAGCAAAACTACAGCCAAAAGGTCACCAGCACAGTCAGCTGCTAGGCACATTTGCATATCCAATGGAATCTCAAACCATCACCACACCTTAAGACCGGGCCCCAGTGACCTTGCCTCTAGCAAGGTGATTGCAGATGCAAACTATAAAGGAAAACACTGAATATATTGGGGGACATATATTCAAACTACCACAGGAGGTATATCGGAATGACTGGAAACCTGCAGTCAGAGCCTCAGGAGGGAGTCTGGGGCTGGCAGCAGCTGTCATCTGCTTCCCCACCAAGGATGGAGGGACCTGAAGTGTTTTGTGGTCACACATTTTGAGGAATAATTGGGTTAAGCAATGTTAATCTCTGCTCTGAAGGACTTTTCAAAGCCTTCACTATACATCGGAAGGTTAGAGAAGATAGCAAATTTACGTAATCATAGAGCTCTTTTTTTTTTTTTTTTTTTAACCCAGAGCATCATAGGATAAGGGTTCCAAGAAAACTAACTTTGAACAGTAGGATATAAACAGGTTTTCTTCCACATAGACTAGATAGTTCATAAAATTGGGGCATCTTCTACCAGCTTGCTGACTAGAAAAGACTTGTCAGATATACAGGCAGAACTGGTAAGATAATACTAGAGAGGACCTTCTGGTTCCATCCAGGCTTCCCATAACTTGTTAAACTCCCTACATCTAAACCAGGTCTGGAAGCTGTATGTCCTTTGTCTAGATAGTGACTCCGTGGGCCACAGAATGTCCCAGAAAGTTGGTTCTTGGCCTTCTGAACAGAATCATCATTGGATCAGACTTGCCTGGATCTAAGACTTTGACCCTTTGTACCATCTGAGGGGTACCTATAAGCTTCCCACATATCTGACCTGCCTGAGTTTGTCTCTGAGCCTAGAGCCAGCCAATGTCTTCTTTGATCAGTATTTCATGAGATCTCCTCTTCCAAGGCTTGCTTCTCACAGCCCTTCATCAGGCCAGCTCTCTTGCCTATGGTCGCTAGTCTTCTACCTTATCTCTTTTTAATTATTTTTATTCATTACAGAATACTTAATATGGATACATCACATGTTGGTACCATCCTTTCCCTCTTTCCTGGTCCCTTTCCGAAGGGGACCCTCCTCATTGGGGTCACAGGTTTTCTCCATGGGGGTTGTAGGTTATGCGTTCTGAAACCATCAGTTATTGGGGAGAGGCAATGTCTCTGGGCATGATGTCCCAACTTGTGGCTTTAACAATCTTTCTGCCCAGATGAGCTCTCAGGAGCTTCTGGATCTCTGCTTTGGTAGGTGTTGAATGTCCTCAGGGTCTGTCTCCTTCACCCTGGCAGTGATTATCAAGTTCAGCATGGAAGCAGCACTCTTGCTTGTCTCCCCAGTTCCTCTGTGGTTTCAGCTGGGGCTGAAGTGTAATGGGTAATTTATCTCCTCTGGTCTCACTCCCATCTGAAAAAGAGAAGCAGATTCTCCAACAGAGAGTGAAGTCAGCACAGGTTAAATGGGATAAGCATTATTAATTTAGAGAGAATTTGATGGATCTAGTCTTTCTTTTAGCCCAAGATTAGTGGGAGCTTGACATTGGAGAGCAAAATCATTTTCTGTATAGGATTCTGACCAGTTTCCCAGTTCCCGATATGGGTTCCTTTCCACTGAATGAATTTCTTAGTCAATCGGAAAGCTATTGGTTACCCACAAAGGCTGTGTGCCACTATTGCAGTTGTATGTACATCACGTCAGGGTGTTTGCTTCTGAGTAGCTTAGACCTCAGGTTGCTCTGACAGCTGTTGGCCACTTTCCCCCAGTAGCTCATGTAGTGTTTTCCAGCACTAGATGAGCTAACTGTCTGGAGTCTGGTTCTCTTCCAGATTCCAGCCAGGTATCTCTGTGTTCTGTATTATCAGCATATGGTATCTTCAGCATTAGGGTCTTACCATGTACCTCAGGTGGGTAATTGGGTGTTTTGACATAAATCTGTCTTGTTTTAGGGAACTTGTAGGTCTCTCTGATCAACAGCTCATTGTGGGTGGTAACCACATCCTGGTATTGGGAGTTACAGGCCAGAGCCAAGAAAAAAAAAAAAGAAATTTAAGGTTAGGCTTTATCCCACCCTCTCCAGGGCCCTTCTTTTCAGGTGTTCCCCCCATGCTTCTGTTGAGGGTTCCACCTTTTAGTCTATCTTCAAGGATAAAGGTTTCTATAGTACCAGTTCAATTTGGGTTCAGTTTTATGCCCCCCACCTTTCCCTTCCCCCAGCCCCTACCCTCCCTATTGTCCAAGCCATGAGATGCTGTTCAGGTGTGTCAGCAACTCAGGCTGATCCAGGTTAGGAACCACAGATGAGAGAGACCATGCAACAGTTGCACTTCTGTGATTATGTGAGTTCTGTTCCAAGTTTGACCACTTTTCTACAAATTTCATTGTGTCATTTTTTTTTCTTACTGCTGAGTAGAGTTCCATCGTGTAGATAAACCACAGCTTAGTTATCTATTCATCCAATGATGGGCTTGTGGGTTGATTCCAGTTCTTAGCTATTATGAATTGAGCAGCTATAAACATGGTTGAGCAAGTCTCTCTGTAGTGAAGCATGGAGTGTTTAGGGTAAATGTCCAGTAAGGGAATAATAAGGTCTGTTGGCAGCTCTATATTCATTCTTTTCAGGAACCTCCATATTGATTTCTACAGTGGTTGTACCAGCTTACATTCGCACTAACAGTGAATGAGGGTTCCTATTTCTCTACATCTTCACCAACATTTGTTGGAATGTTGAACATTTTCTTAAGCATGTGTTAGCCATTTGTATTCCTTCCTCTCAGAGCTCCCTATTCAGTTCTCTACCCCAATTTCTGAGTGGGTTGTTTGATTTTTTTTTTATTGTTCAAATTTTTGTGTTCTTTGTAGTTTTTTTGTTTGTTTGTTTTTTTTTCGAGGTAGGGTTTCACTCTGGTCCAGGCTGACCTGGAATTAGCTATGTAGTCTCAGGGTGGCCTTGAACTCACAGCAATCCTCCTACCTCTGCTTCCCTGAGTGCTGGGATTAAAGGCGTGTGCCACCATGCCTGGCTTTCTTTGTAGATTCTTGATATTAGGCTTCTATCAGTAGTATAGCTGGCAAAAATTTTCTCCATTCAGTGGGTAATCTATTGTCTCTGTTTATGGTATGTTTGTGCAAAAGCTTTTTAGCTTCATGAGATCCATTGGTTGAGTGATTGTTTAACTTCCTGGACCACTGGGGTTTTGTTCAGTAAGTCTTTCCCCACTCCTATATCCTGGAGAGTTCCTCCTATTTTTGCTTCTAGTAGGAGAAGGGTTTCAGGTCTTATATTGAGGTCTTTAATCCATTTAGACTTGATTTTTTTTATGGAGAGATGATTGGGTCTAGTTTCATTTTTCTGTATATGGTTATCCAATTTGTCCAGCACCATTTGTTGAAGATGCTATCTTTTCTCCAGTGTAAACTGTTGGCTCCTTTATCAAAACTCTGTTTAAAAAATCTGTAGTTACTTGACCTAAAGTCTGGGTCTTCAATTCTGTTCTCTTGGTCTATATTTCTGTTTTTATGTTAGTACCATGTTGTTTTTATTACTATGGCTTTGTAATATAGCTTTAGATCATGTATGGTGATGCCTTCAGAGGTGTTTCTTTTGCTGAGGATGTGCTTGGATATTCGAGGCCTGCTTGCCATTCCATATGAATTTTGAGATCACTTTTTCTGTTTTAAATTTTTCAAAATATTTTATTATTTGTTTATTTATTTGAGAGAAAGATAGATACAGAAATAGGCAGATAGAGAGAGAGAGAGAATTGGCACGCCAGGTCCTCCAGTCACTGCGAACAAACTCCAGATGCGTGCGCCCCCATGTGCATCTGGCTTACGAGGGTCCTGGAGAATTGAGCCTTGAACCAGGATCCTTAGGTTTTACAGGCAAGCATTTAACCACCAAGCCATCTGTCCAGCCCCACTTTTTCTTTTTTTTTTAAAATATTTTTATTATTTTTTTATTTGAGTGAGAGAAAGAGGCAGACAGAGAAAGAGAGAGAGAGAGAGAATGGGCATGCCAGGGCCTCCAGCCATTGCAGACGAACTCCAGACACATGCGCCCCCTTGTGCATCTGGCTTATGTGAGTCGTGGATAATCGAACTGGGATCCTTTGGGTTTGCAGGCAAACGCCTTAATCAGTAAGCTATCTCTCCAGCCCTGAGATCACTTTTTCTACTGTGAAGAATGATGCTGGAATTACCTTATCTCTTGATGTCACCTTCCATTTAGCATTCAACTCAAGCCTGTCCCAGCCCTCTTCATCCTCAAAGTTCAGAGGCAAGCTCATCTCCCTGTTTAGCCCTGGCTTTCCCCAACTCCCCTGTCTTCCTTCCTCCTTTTAGATTAATGTCTCTTTTTATTAGTTCAAGAATTAGTGATATTTGTGGTACCATTTTCCCCAAGTCACTTCCTCTACCCATCCCATGGGCCACCCAGTGCTATGTCTGCCCTAGTTTTCTGGGGTTGGGTCACTGGTTTAGGAGCTCATCTTATACTTCTATCCTAAGCCCTAAGTGGTACTCAGAGAGAGAAATATGTGCTTGAACAAATACACCAATTACAACTGGTTAATATTAGGTAACCCATAGTGTTGACAGCAGTACTGGGACCAAGCACAGTGATGATCATAATGCTCATCTGAAGTGAGCACATGCTTGCTAGTATATTTGCTACTGTATTCCTATGCTATTTCCATACCTTTGTTTTCTGATTTTCCAATGCAGTTTGTAGAATTCTTTATGTAGAATGCAGTGACTGTACCTTAAAATGGAATACAGCTCTCAGACCAGTGTCCAAATTATACAGCCCTGAATTTGTGGAATGAGTAGATAGCTTCATTCCACTTCATTATTTAAAGTTGGAAAAGGTAATGGGCTATGGGTCCTTAACTTGTGTCTGCCTTCTTTCAGACCTCATTGCATATTGTTTGGTTGTTGTTGTTTTGTTTTGTTTTTATTATGTTATTTATTTATGTATGTATTAGAGTCAGAGGGAGAGTGAGAATGGGCACACCAGAGCCTGTAGCCACTACAAACTAACTCTCAATGTGTGTGCCCCCTTGTGCATCTGGCTTACGTGGGACCTGGAGAATTGAACCGGGGTACTTGGGCTTCACAGGCATGTGCCTTAACTGCTAAGCCATCTCTCCAGCCCATGCATATTGTTTTTTACATTTTATTTATTTGCAAGAGAGAGAGAGAGAGAGAGAGAGAGAACAACTCCAGATGTGTGCACCATTTTGTGCATCTGGCTTTACTTGGGTACTGAGGAATCAAACCCGGGCCATCAGGTTTTGCAGGCAAGTGTCTTTAACCACTGAGCAATCTTCCCAGCCCCAGCTTATTGTTAATTAAGGTATTTCATGTTCAGTTTTGAGGTTTTAGTATTTGTAGGGTTTTATATTTATAAGAATTGGTGAGAACTACCAGTGATCTTTTATTAACTTAAAAGTCTATAGGAAATGAAATATATATGAAATAGTTACATGTCTACAATTGGGACTAGAGAGATTGCTCATGGTTAAAGGTGCTTTCTTGCAAACCTGCCAACCTAAGTTCCATCCGCCCAGCACCCACATAATGCTGGTTAGAAAGTGACACATGTATCTGTGACCTCAAAGTACCTATGGCAATGGGAGGTGGAGCTAGGAGAACCTGGAGGCTCTTGGGCCAGCTATGCTAACATTTGCAATATCAAAACAACAAGAAAAACCCTGTCTCAAAGAAGGTAGAAGCGGATGATGGTTGCCTAGAGGTTGACCTCTGACTTCCACACACATGCCCCCCCCAGGCACACACACAAATTGAAATAAAAATATCTACAATGAAAATGATTCTGTAAGTACCTTTAAAGCCCAGTGGTCCTATTACAGAGGAGTTATTAGAGGTAACATTACAGAATATGAGCCGGGAGGCCTGGATTCTAGTCATTGGGTAGGTCATGCCACCACTGTGGGCTTCAATTTCCCCATCTCCTTTTGGAAGAAATTTGGACTGAGGGATTTTAAAGGTCACTTCCAGACCTATTACTTGATTGCTACATGTTTTGGTGGCTACAAAATAATGACAAACCTTTCTGTCTAAAATAACTTTTGGGCTGGAGAGATTGCTTCGCGGTTAAGGTGCTTGCCTGCGAAGCCTAAGGACCCAGGTTCATTTCCCCAGTATCCATGTAAGGTAGGTGGACAAGGTGGCACATGCATCTGGAGTACATTTGCAGTGGCTAAGGCACTGGTGTACCCCCCCCCGCCCTTCCCTCCCCCTCTCTCTCTCCCTTACTCTCTCTCGCAAATAAATAAATTTAAAAAGTAAAAGAACCAAGCCGGGCGTGGTGGCTCACGCCTTTAATCCCAGCACTTGGGAGGCAGAGGTAGGAGGATAGCCATGAGTTCGAGGCCACCCTGAGAATACAGAGTGAATTCCAGGTCAGCCTGGGCTAGAGTGAGACCCTACCTCGAAAAAACCAAAAAAAAAAAAAAAAAAGTAAAAGAACCCTTACAGTACAAAGGAAGTATATTTGGTCCATACTTTGTTTGTGAAAGGGTCACGTGGGTTTTATAGTGATAATACATTTTCTTATATTGTGTTGGGGAAGCCTGGGCTTTTGTTTTATTCCACTGCCATTTGCTTTTCAGACGAGAGATTAAACAGTTACTGTCAGAGTTGGACGAAGAGAAGAAAATCCGACTTCGGTTGCAGGTAGGTTTCTCGGGGTTCCACTGCCCATGAGGCCTGGGCTCAACTGGGGACAGAGGCAAAGTCAGAGCTTTAGTTTGAAAATAACTGAGTGTTGCCAGACACGGTGGTGCATGTCTGTAATCCCAGCATTCTGGAAGATGAGTAGGAGGATCACCATTCTTTGAGGCTAACCTGGGCTACATAGTGAATTCCAGGAGAGCCTGAAAAAAAGAAGAACTAGGAGGAAGAGAAGAAAGAAGAGGAGGAGGAGAAAGAAAAACAGAAAGGATTGCTGCTTTGAGAATTTCTTAGAATTATATGGGCTTACTATCCATCCTTTCACAGGCTCCAGAAAATCTTGGGGGGAAAAGAGAGATTAACAAACATGCTTCTAGTTGTTCTTCTCATTTGGAATTCATTTTACATACCTCCTCGATTAAATGTTCCACCCAATTATCAAGAGGCCTTTTTATGCTAACTGACAGAGGATTTGGTGCTGGCCTCTGTCATATGGCCTTTGGGATGGTAGGGACCACAGCTATCCGTATGTGTGTCTGCTCTTTATCTTTTTACTGATGGCCTTGCCAGTCCTTCCAAGGCATCTAAATGCCATCACCCTCTAGCCTCTGACCCAACTGCCCCGAACAAATGGTGTAGAGTGTGTGAGCATTCCCAATAACTAAAAGTTGACGTTCAGCTTTCATGCAGTTGAGGCCATTGGTGGTGACTGGGGCCCATGCTGTCTAAAGAAAGGGTGGGTACTGCTCACCATCCTGCTAGCCACAGCTGCCTCTGACACTGTCCTATGGTCCAGACTTCCTGCTCAGCCCTTTGGTTATGAAACTGGAATCAGTGCTGATTTTGATAAACTTTGGCGCTTAGGAGCCTGAGACTTACAAGGGCTGCCATTTTCCTATGTACAGAACCTTTGGGCCTGTTCTTTAGATTATTGTCCTTTGTGACATTATCAACTCTTCATTCAGATGTCATTTTGTCCATTTCACCTCTGAAACCATCAGATTGTGTCGTTTCTTTCCATTGATGAGGTTGATTCCTTTTAGCTTCTCAAAACCCCACAAATTCATTATGGTTTTGTTCATTTCTTTTTTTCCCGTTGTAGATGGAAGTGAATGACATAAAGAAAGCTCTTCAATCAAAATGAATACTTGATAATTGAGATGTTGCATTACTCATCCTGAGTCTGAGACTCAAATTTTCTGCCCCAGCCAAAATAATCTTGTGCCAAAAGATAAAAGGTTTGCCTCAACATGTCCCTGTTTGAAAGATTAGCACAAAAGTCTTGATAGCACAACACAAATTCCACCCAAGAGGAGAATCTTCCCCATGGTGTAGTCCTGGGTCTGCCAGTGGTTGTGAGTTAGAGCAAATTGTGCTAAAGGCTTTTCTACCTTGAGATCTCATGTGAAACGAAAACTCAGGCAGTTTAGTCCATAGTGGTACTATTTTGATGATATTTTCCATTAATAAAATGTAATTTCAGATTATTCGTTTACAAGCTTTATAATTTTATGATTTTTTAATCGTGTTTGTCACAGATGCCCCTAGTGTTTGTACTACACCTAGTCAGAAGCGAGCGTCTTTTTCTTTTGCTTTAGGCAGAAAGCTGTCTCGCTTTGTGTTTCCTTTAGGATTCTATTACATATGCAATTTTAGGTCCAATTCATCCCTTTCCCTGCCAGCAGATCCCATCACCCTAAGAGAAATTTTAGCTTATATTTGATGGTATATTTACAAAAAGAGAAAAGAGAAAATCTGGTATTTGCAATGATCTGTGCCTTCTTTCTACCACCCTCTTGATTATTGGAGCTTTTGTGATGCAGCTACCATGATTGAAAACAATTAAAATAAAGAAGTCAAAATCGGCCTCTTATCCTTGTCCGCTAGAGGCCACTGTCTTCACAGCTTCTCTTGCCCTAGCCAGAGGTCCTAAGAGGAGCCTGCTGAGAAGTCTGAAGTGCTCTGTGTGTGGTACCAGCTGTGACTTTTCAGTTTCTCCTACTTTTAGGTTGTTCATGAAACTAGAAATGTCATGCCTGCTTGATTTTTCATCATTCATCAGCCAAGTTAAACCCTGCTTCATGTCCTCTGCACCTTTTGCGTGAACAGAATATGCATTATTAAAGCAAAAATAAATAAAAGTAAATGCAAATGAAAACACAAGGGGGGAAAGTTGTATTATTTCCTGCACTGGGTTATCTGTGTGTGTTATTGTTTAAATTGTATTCACATGACATCATTTGCCTTGCTGCCTTGTAACCTCGTCCTCAGATCCATGAGAATGGGAGGAGGGTCTTATTGAAGTATGGCGGTCTTTCTTGCATTTATGGAATTACCTTTTCTTTCCCAAGGAAACTGATGTTTGAACGTCTGCTTTACCTTTGTAGCACGTGAACAGTTCAGCTTTCGTCTATGTAACTGTTTTCTTATCCTTTGCTGAAAATGAGGGGCATACTGTACAGCAAGCAAGATTGTTCATGGGGTAGAGGTGGAAGGGTGGTACCTTAATGGCTCTTATAGATGTTTGATGTATTTCTAACCAGCTGCTTTGTCTGCTTCCTGCATTTTCTAGTGAAACTACTAAGCATTGGTAGATTTGCACAACCATGAAGAATGAGATGACACTGAAGGAATGATGCAAAAAGTCACCACATTACTCATCATTGAAAATATAACAAATAAATGTCTCTTTCTCTTCCTTTCTCCCCTCCCCTGCCTCGCTGTTTCCTGCATACTGATCCTTTCTGCTTGAGACTGTTACTGCCTCCCGCATATCAGCAGAGAGCCCTAACACTCTACACTCCCAGGGTGGAGATACAGTTAAGGGAAGGGAGTGTGTAAAGAAACCATTCACAGCCAGGCGTGGTGGCACACACCTTTAATCCCAGCACTTGGAAGGCAGAGGCATGAGGATTGCCATGAATTTGAGGCCACCTTGAGACTACATAGTGAATTCTAGGTCAGCCTGGGCTAGAGCAAGACCCTACCTCTAAAATACCAAAAAAAAAAAAAAAAATTCACCCTTCATTCCCATATGTGGATATGTTGCCTTTTCACCATCCTTGGTTTCATTGTGTTTGGGGCCAGGAGCACCACATTTTTAAGAGTACCAAACATTCCTGTACCCTTTGACATGTGCTGAGCATTTCTGTAGTACACTTGAAGGCTTCAGATATTTTTCACCACCTAATATAATAGTGAGGATTGGATTCTCTGATGTTTGAGTTTCTCATTTATTCGTCCAGAAAAATCCATGATGCTCTAGCTTTATAAGATGTGTATACAGAGTAAGATTGTTAACAGTGAAATTGAGAGGTTGGCACACCCTCATGGAGCACTAGCAACTGAAATGTAGAGGGTTAATGTCTTCCCCTCATAGAGGCCATTAGCTTGAGACAGACAGAGAGAGTTTGAGAGATTGTAGAAAATGAGGTTGGTATATCCAACTTTTTTTTCTTTTCTTTTTCTTTTTCTTTTCTTTTCTTTTTTTTTTTTTTTTTTTTTTTTCGAGGTAGGGTCTTACTCTGGCCCAGGCTGACCTGGAATTAACTATGTAGTCTCACTCAGGGTGGCCTTGAACTCACGGTAATCCTCCTACCTCTGCCTCCTGAGTGCTGGGATTAAAGGCATGTGCCACCACACCCAGCAGTATATCCAACTTTTTTATTGCCCCTTGTCCCTTGGCCTAACCAATAAGAAGATTCTGCATCATGGAACCGGATGGGCCACTGCCCAAACAGCCACCACCTTTGCTCTTGCAAGATGGACACATCAAGAATGTTGAAAGGCTTCGAAGTATCACTTTTGAAAAAACAATTCTTTTGCATTCAGCATGGACTCAACCAAGCAATGGAGATTTTTTTTTTTGCTTTTTCTAAAGTTGTATTTAGAAAAGTCTTAAGTATCGTGCTTTGTTAAAAAAAAAAAGATGATTAAAATGAAATTTTGTGAAAATATTTTTGTTCAAAGTTGTCGTGGACCAAGAGGAATGATTTCTTGGAATACATCCCCTTTTTTCTCTATTTTACACAGTTTGATTACTCTGACAGAAATGTCCCTAGAAAACACAAAGTAATCCATTAAAATCTGTGCCTGTGAATTCCATTTTTAAGGACTTGTTCAATTTTACATATCCTATCAAAACAGAAAATGCTAGTTAGGTATAAATTATTTTTTAGTGTGAAAACCATTAAATGATCATTATTGGAATAATTGTGTAAAGCCAATTTTATTCGCACTCAGCCCTAAGGCAGCACATTCAAGTACATGATTTGTTTTCTCCCATAAGAACATCCTGTATCTGCCATCACATGTGTGTCTCTGGTTAGTAATGGTGTGATTTTATTTTCTTTCACAGGCAGCTCCTTGATGGGAAAACTTCAGGGTGTATAATTTATTGTCCATAGTTGCCACAGTCTGTATAAAACTAATCCCCAGGTCCCACAATGACTTTTGTATTTTAACCTGAGGTCATCACAGTCATTTTTTTGATATTAGATTAGGTTTTAGTTCTGTAGATATTTTGTACAAAGTAATGTCAAGATGTTTCATCACTGAGAGGTCTTGGTGAAAAGCTTTTCTCCTTTGGTTCTGTACAAATGAAAAGCAGAACAAAGCAATACATGCATGGGTGACAGGGTGCTCAACAAGGCTGATTGTGGCATCTGAGAGGAAAGGCTGGGTGCTTAGAACCTTGCTCAAGGTCAAGAATACTATTCCTATACTTAGCTTGGCAAGGCCAAGGCAAAGAAAACTCTTTCCCATCTAGAAATAAATGTCAGTGGTGTAAGAATTCATGAGGGTTATCAAGTCCCTTAAAGGGGATGAACTCTGGCAATCTTCCTTCCTAGTTTTGTCCTTCAGATCAACAAGGCTCTCTTCCCAGCCCATGGAGCTGAAGTGGTGGCCCCTGAAGCACATGAGAACATATGAAGAAGGTACAGGTCTCTCTGAGGGGTTTTATTTCATGTCTTTTTTCTTGATTGATTTGAAATTGAAGTGGTCATGGGGAAAGACCCCTCTTGCAAACAGCAGTATGTGTTCATCGTGTTTGTGAACTTGGAATTCACGGTAAAATGCTCTTCTTTTTTTCTTGTTGGAGGGAATAAATGATAATGTCTTTTTTGAGACAGGGTCTCACTCAAGCTGACCTCAAACTTGTAGCAGTCCTCCTGCCTTCACCTCATAAGTGCTAGATTTACAGACCTGAGCCACCATGCCTGGCAGTGATAAACCATTTCAGCCAGCCAGTACAACAACATGATCTAGTAGGTAATAGCATGAGGGAAAAAAAGAAGAAATTCTATATAAAAGAACTCTATTCCTGGCACACTAGTCCACTGGGAAAATCTTTTTTTATTTTATTTTTATTTATTTATTTATTTATTTGAGAGAGAGAGATACAGAAATAGGCAGGTAGAGAGAGAGAGAGAGAGAGAGAGAGAGAATGGGTGAGCCAGGGCCTCCAGCCACTGCAAACGAACTCCAGATGCATGCACCCCCTTGTGCATCTGGCTTACGTGGGTCCTGGAGAATCGAGCCTCGAACTGGGGTCCTTAGGCTTCATAGGCAAGCGTTTAACCACTAAGCCATCTCTCCAGCCCAGGGAAATTCTTTTTAAATGCCAATGATTATAAATTATACAGATGTCACAAATGCTGCTCCATCCTACCTATTCCTATAGAATGTTACTAGTTCTCCAGAAAAACCAAAGGTTTGTTGGCAAGTTTTCAGCTCTTTAATGGGAATGTGCCTTGGAGATGCCAATTTTCATCGTAATTTCTACTAATGAAATAAGTTTTAAAACCTCTGTGTATACATGGCTGTATGTGTGGGTGCATTTGTTGGATCACATGTATGTAAGTATCTGTGTAGACATAACTAAGAACTAGCCAGGGCTGAAGCTCTGCCATGGAATGCTTACAGGAGGAGGCAGGTGAATGAATATAGATTGGATACTTGTGTGAAATGACCCATCCCCCTATCTTGATTCTAAAAAGCACCCATTCTAAGTCAGGGTACTCTCCAAAAAGGTGAATCAGGACTGAAGAGTGTCTTTGCCACTTATATTTCTTCCTCTGAGAACTTCCTATTCAGTTCTCTGCCCCATTTTGTGAGTGTGTTGTTTGATTTTTTTATTGTTTAGGTTTCTGAGTTGTTTGTAGATTGGAGTTATTAGGCCTCTCTCAGTTGTATAGCTGGCAAAAATTTTCTCCCATTCTGTGGGTAATTTATTGGCTGTGCTTATGGTATGCTTGTCTGTGCAAAAACTTTTCAGCTTCATGAGATCCCATTGGTTGAGTGATTGTTTAATTTCCTGAGCTACTGAGTTTTGTTCAAGAAGTCCTTCCCCACTCCTATATCGTGGAGAGTTCCTCCTATTTTTTTTTCTTCCAGTAGTAGAAGACTTTCAGGTTTTTACTGAGGTCTGTATTAGTCAGAAAAACAGAACAGATAGAATGAATTGTATTAAAGGGAATTTATTGCATTAGTTTACAACAGTCCAGCAATATGCAGGTTGCAGGCCTGAGATTCAGGTAAGCCGGTAGCTGCTCAGTCCGAGGCTGGATGCCTCAGCAGTCTCAATCAGCATTGAAGGCCTGGAGGCCTCCTGGAGAGACGCTGCTTTTCAGTCCACACTGGAAAGAAGCAAGCACCAACCAGAAAGCAGGGAACAGCAAGCAGCACTGGCAGCCAGGTGGGAGGAGGGGATACTTTCCTTCCCAGAGCTTCTTTAGCTAAAGCCTGCCCCTCTGAGAGGGGCCGCCCACTCTTGGGGAAGAATTCTTCTAGTTAATCCTTCCTAGAAGAACCTCAGAGACACACTTTTATGAGGACTGTCTGTGGATTACTAAACACATCAAGTTGACACAAACTTAACAATCACAAGGTCTTTAATTCATTTGGACTTGATTTTTGTGCATGGTGGAGCCTTCCTAGAGAAAGTGTGTTTCTGGGGGTTTGGCTCATTCTTCTGCTGCTGTTTTCTACCTGATGTAGAAGTGATGTCCAGCCTCTGCTCCTGAAATGTTTTTCCCTGCCATTATGGAGCTTCCCCCCTCCCCCCCCCCAAGACTATAAGCCCAAATAAATCCTTCCCTCCCATCGCCTGCTCTTGGTCAGGTGTTTTGTCCCAGTAATGTGAAAGTAACTACAACACTTAGACATCAGCATGTATCAGACCTTTTCCTCTTTCTTCTGGGTGGTCACTGAGGCCTTTCTTAACCACCTAAATAAGAAAGCAAGAGCCGGGCGTGGTAGCGCACGCCTTTAATCCCAGCACTCGGGAGGCAGAGGTAGGAGGATCGCCGAGAGTTCGAGGCCACCCTGAGACTACATAGTTAATTCCAGGTCAGCCTGGACCAGAGTGAGACCCTACCTTGCAAAAAAAAAAAAAAAAAAAAAAAAAAAAAGCAAGTGTAGCTCCAATCTACCTCTAGATTTTCCATACTGATACCCTTCATTTTTTTCTCTCTTCCTTCTCTCCTTTCTCTACTCTTCTCCCTAGAATGAAATGCCCTGAGGATGCCCACTTGAGTTTACTGCACCTTCGACATTGACAAGTGACTGAATAGGGAAATTGGTAATCATGACTGATGCCAAAGCAAAGTCATTGTCTACACTGAGCAGCCCAGTTGTGACTAGCACAAAACTGAAACATTCAGGAAGATCTGTGACAAAAGAAACCTAGGAGAAGGCTTCCAGAGGCACTTTGCTTGTGCTTGGGTCTCAGTTAATACCTGGACCCTAAGAACGCTGCTTCCAGCGTCAGTGGCTTTTAAAAAACAACTTCACCTGGTTTCCACATTATCTCAAAGATGGCTATCACCAGAATTGGGAAATAGTGGCAATCTATTATAAACGATAAAATTTTATTTTTTGTGTGTTACTAGATTCATTCCGGGAAAAATTCTTTGCTATGACTTCTATTGATGTCAGCTCAGAACCTAGTTACTGCCTCTCAGTACGGGCCATCTGTCCTCAAGTGGTTAATGAATGAGACATGCTTCTAGGACGTGCCACAAGGCAGTCACTCTTAGAAGTTCATCCCTGCAAGAGCAGCATAAGTTGCACCACTAGAAAATGTAGAAGGGAAAGTTCTTGGGCTCTGTTCCACACTTACTGGATCCAAAACTCTAGAGAGAGTCCCAGTTATCTTATTTTTAACAAGGTCTCCCAGTGATTCATATGCCTGCTCAAGTTCAAGTGCCATTGTCCTGGGAGTCAACTCCTAGTGAGTCGTGTATAGAATAATGCACAATTTTCTCTAGATTTGGCAAGGTATACTACCTAGAAGTTAGGTCAATCATCTGTTAGGTTGACGCTTAGGAAGTTGGTATTTTGTAAGCCCAGTATGGTTGAATAGGTCTTGAAGTTGTAGCTCTGAGATGTGGAGAGCTTCAAGAAATACCATGCCTGGGTTGGGAGCTGGCTTAGTGGTTAAAGAAATACCTTGCTAAAATGAAAAAAAGTCTAAATAGACTGGAAATTAATAGAACTGAGTTCACAAAGGAAATGGCCATTTCAAAATCTGAAGAGAGCCGGGCGTGGTGACACAGGCCTTCAATCCCAGCACTCGGGAGGCAGAGGCAGGAGGATCACCGTGAATTCTAGGCTACCCTGAGAATATAGAGTGAATTCCAGGTCAGCCTGGGCTAGACCAAGACCTTACCTCGAAAAACCAAAACAAACAAAAAAAAATCTGAAGAGAGCTTAATGCCTTCTGAGACACAGGACAGGACCTGAACATTTGCTTGCACAGGCAGAAGCCATCAGATGACCTGCAAGTAGGAGGAGTAAGCTTGGAAATGTGATAAATTTGCTGGACATGGGGGCGCCCGCCTTTAATCCCAGCACTCAAGAGGCAGAGATAGGAGGATCATGGTTGAGAGTCTGAGGCCAGCCTGAGACTACATAGTGAATTCCAGGTCAGCCTGGGCTAGAGCGAGACCCTACCTCAAAAAGAAAAGAAAATGTGACTAATTCTTAAGGATGAATGTAGCTGGCTGAGACTAGGAAGCTCCTGGAGGGCAGCAGCTGGAGGAGGGCATTCAGCCTCTGCAGACTTTCCTCCAGGACTCCAGCATGACTCTCATAGGGGCGGTTGAAGACCAGAGAAAGCTTATGATGCTGGCTCAGGAACCACTGAGAAATCTCAGACCCTGCTTCCTTATAGCACAAGAGACTTGCTTTGCAATGTGTGGACTCTCGTGAAATAACAGCTGTACCCAAATTAATTCACCCAGTCCTCACTGCCTATTCAGCAACCCTAGAGGAGAAAGAAAAACAGAAAGGATTGCTGCTTTGAGAATTTCTTAGAATTATATGGGCTTACTATCCATCCTTTCAGGCTCCAGAAAATCTTGGGGGAAAAAGAGATTAACAAACATGCTTCTAGTTGTTCTTCTCATTTGGAATTCATTTTACATACCTCCTCGATTAAATGTTCCACCCAATTATCAAGAGGCCTTTTTATGCTAACTGACAGAGGATTTGGTGCTGGCCTCTGTCATATGGCCTTTGGGATGGTAGGGACCACAGCTATCCGTATGTGTGTCTGCTCTTTATCTTTTTACTGATGGCCTTGCCAGTCCTTCCAAGGCATCTAAATGCCATCACCCTCTAGCCTCTGACCCAACTGCCCCGAACAAATGGTGTAGAGTGTGTGAGCATTCCCAATAACTAAAAGTTGACGTTCAGCTTTCATGCAGTTGAGGCCATTGGTGGTGACTGGGGCCCATGCTGTCTAAAGAAAGGGTGGGTACTGCTCACCATCCTGCTAGCCACAGCTGCCTCTGACACTGTCCTATGGTCCAGACTTCCTGCTCAGCCCTTTGGTTATGAAACTGGAATCAGTGCTGATTTTGATAAACTTTGGCGCTTAGGAGCCTGAGACTTACAAGGGCTGCCATTTTCCTATGTACAGAACCTTTGGGCCTGTTCTTTAGATTATTGTCCTTTGTGACATTATCAACTCTTCATTCAGATGTCATTTTGTCCATTTCACCTCTGAAACCATCAGATTGTGTCGTTTCTTTCCATTGATGAGGTTGATTCCTTTTAGCTTCTCAAAACCCCACAAATTCATTATGGTTTTGTTCATTTCTTTTTTTCCCGTTGTAGATGGAAGTGAATGACATAAAGAAAGCTCTTCAATCAAAATGAATACTTGATAATTGAGATGTTGCATTACTCATCCTGAGTCTGAGACTCAAATTTTCTGCCCCAGCCAAAATAATCTTGTGCCAAAAGATAAAAGGTTTGCCTCAACATGTCCCTGTTTGAAAGATTAGCACAAAAGTCTTGATAGCACAACACAAATTCCACCCAAGAGGAGAATCTTCCCATGGTGTAGTCCTGGGTCTGCCAGTGGTTGTGAGTTAGAGCAAATTGTGCTAAAGGCTTTTCTACCTTGAGATCTCATGTGAAACGAAAACTCAGGCAGTTTAGTCCATAGTGGTACTATTTTGATGATATTTTCCATTAATAAAATGTAATTTCAGATTATTCGTTTACAAGCTTTATAATTTTATGATTTTTTAATCGTGTTTGTCACAGATGCCCCTAGTGTTTGTACTACACCTAGTCAGAAGCGAGCGTCTTTTTCTTTTGCTTTAGGCAGAAAGCTGTCTCGCTTTGTGTTTCCCTTTAGGATTCTATTACATATGCAATTTTAGGTCCAATTCATCCCTTTCCCTGCCAGCAGATCCCATCACCCTAAGAGAAATTTTAGCTTATATTTGATGGTATATTTACAAAAAGAGAAAAGAGAAAATCTGGTATTTGCAATGATCTGTGCCTTCTTTCTACCACCCTCTTGATTGGAGCTTTTGTGATGCAGCTACCATGATTGAAAACAATTAAAATAAAGAAGTCAAAATCGGCCTCTTATCCTTGTCCGCTAGAGGCCACTGTCTTCACAGCTTCTCTTGCCCTAGCCAGAGGTCCTAAGAGGAGCCTGCTGAGAAGTCTGAAGTGCTCTGTGTGTGGTACCAGCTGTGACTTTTCAGTTTCTCCTACTTTTAGGTTGTTCATGAAACTAGAAATGTCATGCCTGCTTGATTTTTCATC
This sequence comes from Orientallactaga sibirica, assembly GCA_036365145.1. Classification (NCBI taxonomy): domain Eukaryota; kingdom Metazoa; phylum Chordata; class Mammalia; order Rodentia; family Dipodidae; genus Orientallactaga; species Orientallactaga sibirica. The sequence goes on from JAEOAD010000982.1 coordinate 7,154,998, forward strand.
ATTCATCAGCCAAGTTAAACCCTGCTTCATGTCCTCTGCACCTTTTGCGTGAACAGAATATGCATTATTAAAGCAAAAATAAATAAAAGTAAATGCAAATGAAAACACAAGGGGGGAAAGTTGTATTATTTCCTGCACTGGGTTATCTGTGTGTGTTATTGTTTAAATTGTATTCACATGACATCATTTGCCTTGCTGCCTTGTAACCTCGTCCTCAGATCCATGAGAATGGGAGGAGGGTCTTATTGAAAGTATGGCGGTCTTTCTTGCATTTATGGAATTACCTTTTCTTTCCCAAGGAAACTGATGTTTGAACGTCTGCTTTACCTTTGTAGCACGTGAACAGTTCAGCTTTCGTCTATGTAACTGTTTTCTTATCCTTTGCTGAAAATGAGGGGCATACTGTACAGCAAGCAAGATTGTTCATGGGGTAGAGGTGGAAGGGTGGTACCTTAATGGCTCTTATAGATGTTTGATGTATTTCTAACCAGCTGCTTTGTCTGCTTCCTGCATTTTCTAGTGAAACTACTAAGCATTGGTAGATTTGCACAACCATGAAGAATGAGATGACACTGAAGGAATGATGCAAAAAGTCACCACATTACTCATCATTGAAAATATAACAAATAAATGTCTCTTTCTCTTCCTTTCTCCCCCCCTGCCTCGCTGTTTCCTGCATACTGATCCTTTCTGCTTGAGACTGTTACTGCCTCCCGCATATCAGCAGAGAGCCCTAACACTCTACACTCCCAGGGTGGAGATACAGTTAAGGGAAGGGAGTGTGTAAAGAAACCATTCACAGCCAGGCGTGGTGGCACACACCTTTAATCCCAGCACTTGGAAGGCAGAGGCATGAGGATTGCCATGAATTTGAGGCCACCTTGAGACTACATAGTGAATTCTAGGTCAGCCTGGGCTAGAGCAAGACCCTACCTCGAAAATACCAAAAAAAAAAAAAAAATTCACCCTTCATTCCCATATGTGGATATGTTGCCTTTTCAGCATCCTTGGTTTCATTGTGTTTGGGGCCAGGAGCACCACATTTTTAAGAGTACCAAACATTCCTGTACCCTTTGACATGTGCTGAGCATTTCTGTAGTACACTTGAAGGCTTCAGATATTTTTCACCACCTAATATAATAGTGAGGATTGGATTCTCTGATGTTTGAGTTTCTCATTTATTCGTCCAGAAAAATCCATGATGCTCTAGCTTTATAAGATGTGTATACAGAGTAAGATTGTTAACAGTGAAATTGAGAGGTTGGCACACCCTCATGGAGCACTAGCAACTGAAATGTAGAGGGTTAATGTCTTCCCCTCATAGAGGCCATTGGCTTGAGACAGACAGAGAGAGTTTGAGAGATTGTAGAAAATGAGGTTGGTATATCCAACTTTTTTTTCTTTTCTTTCTTTTCTTTTCTTTTTTTTTTTTGGTTTTTCGAGGTAGGGTCTTACTCTGGCCCAGGCTGACCTGGAATTAACTATGTAGTCTCACTCAGGGTGGCCTTGAACTCACGGTAATCCTCCTACCTCTGCCTCCTGAGTGCTGGGATTAAAGGCATGTGCCACCACACCCAGCAGTATATCCAACTTTTTTATTGCCCCTTGTCCCTTGGCCTAACCAATAAGAAGATTCTGCATCATGGAACCGGATGGGCCACTGCCCAAACAGCCACCACCTTTGCTCTTGCAAGATGGACACATCAAGAATGTTGAAAGGCTTCGAAGTATCACTTTTGAAAAAACAATTCTTTTGCATTCAGCATGGACTCAACCAAGCAATGGAGATTTTTTTTTTTTTGCTTTTTCTAAAGTTGTATTTAGAAAAGTCTTAAGTATCGTGCTTTGTTAAAAAAAAAGATGATTAAAATGAAATTTTGTGAAAATATTTTTGTTCAAAGTTGTCGTGGACCAAGAGGAATGATTTCTTGGAATACATCCCCTTTTTTCTCTATTTTACACAGTTTGATTACTCTGACAGAACTGTCCTTAGAAAACACAAAGTAATCCATTAAAATCTGTGCCTGTGAATTCCATTTTTAAGGACTTGTTCAATTTTACATATCCTATCAAAACAGAAAATGCTAGTTAGGTATAAATTATTTTTTAGTGTGAAAACCATTAAATGATCATTATTGGAATAATTGTGTAAAGCCATTTTTATTCGCACTCAGCCTAAGGCAGCACATTCAAGTACATGATTTGTTTTCTCCCATAAGAACATCCTGTATCTGCCATCACATGTGTGTCTCTGGTTAGTAATGGTGTGATTTTATTTTCTTTCACAGGCAGCTCCTTGATGGGAAAACTTCAGGGTGTATAATTTATTGTCCATAGTTGCCACAGTCTGTATAAAACTAATCCCCAGGTCCCACAATGACTTTTGTATTTTAACCTGAGGTCATCACAGTCATTTTTTTGATATTAGATTAGGTTTTAGTTCTGTAGATATTTTGTACAAAGTAATGTCAAGATGTTTCATCACTGAGAGGTCTTGGTGAAAAGCTTTTCTCCTTTGGTTCTGTACAAATGAAAAGCAGAACAAAGCAATACATGCATGGGTGACAGGGTGCTCAACAAGGCTGATTGTGGCATCTGAGAGGAAAGGCTGGGTGCTTAGAACCTTGCTCAAGGTCAAGAATACTATTCCTATACTTAGCTTGGCAAGGCCAAGGCAAAGAAAACTCTTTCCCATCTAGAAATAAATGTCAGTGGTGTAAGAATTCATGAGGGTTATCAAGTCCCTTAAAGGGGATGAACTCTGGCAATCTTCCTTCCTAGTTTTGTCCTTCAGATCAACAAGGCTCTGTTCCCAGCCCATGGAGCTGAAGTGGTGGCCCCTGAAGCACATGAGAACATATGAAGAAGGTACAGGTCTCTCTGAGGGGTTTTATTTCATGTTTTTCTTGATTGATTTGAAATTGAAGTGGTCATGGGGAAAGACCCCTCTTGCAAACAGCAGTATGTGTTCATCGTGTTTGTGAACTTGGAATTCACGGTAAAATGCTCTTCTTTTTTTCTTGTTGGAGGGAATAAATGATAATGTCTTTTTTGAGACAGGGTCTCACTCAAGCTGACCTCAAACTTGTAGCAGTCCTCCTGCCTTCACCTCATAAGTGCTAGATTTACAGACCTGAGCCACCATGCCTGGCAGTGATAAACCATTTCAGCCAGCCAGTACAACAACATGATCTAGTAGGTAATAGCATGAGGGAAAAAAGAAGAAATTCTATAAAAGAACTCTATTCCTGGCACACTAGTCCACTGGGAAAATCTTTTTTTATTTTATTTTTATTTATTTATTTATTTATTTGAGAGAGAGAGATACAGAAATAGGCAGGTAGAGAGAGAGAGAGAGAGAGAATGGGTGAGCCAGGGCCTCCAGCCACTGCAAACGAACTCCAGATGCATGCACCCCCTTGTGCATCTGGCTTACGTGGGTCCTGGAGAATCGAGCCTCGAACTGGGGTCCTTAGGCTTCATAGGCAAGCGTTTAACCACTAAGCCATCTCTCCAGCCCAGGGAAATTCTTTTTAAATGCCAATGATTATAAATTATACAGATGTCACAAATGCTGCTCCATCCTACCTATTCCTATAGAATGTTACTAGTTCTCCAGAAAAACCAAAGGTTTGTTGGCAAGTTTTCAGCTCTTTAATGGGAATGTGCCTTGGAGATGCCAATTTTCATCGTAATTTCTACTAATGAAATAAGTTTTAAAACCTCTGTGTATACATGGCTGTATGTGTGGGTGCATTTGTTGGATCACATGTATGTAAGTATCTGTGTAGACATAACTAAGAACTAGCCAGGGCTGAAGCTCTGCCATGGAATGCTTACAGGAGGAGGCAGGTGAATGAATATAGATTGGATACTTGTGTGAAATGACCCATCCCCTATCTTGATTCTAAAAGCACCCATTCTAAGTCAGGGTACTCTCCAAAAAGGTGAATCAGGACTGAAGAGTGTCTTTGCCACTTATATTTCTTCCTCTGAGAACTTCCTATTCAGTTCTCTGCCCCATTTTGTGAGTGTGTTGTTTGATTTTTTTATTGTTTAGGTTTCTGAGTTGTTTGTAGATTGGAGTTATTAGGCCTCTCTCAGTTGTATAGCTGGCAAAAATTTTCTCCCATTCTGTGGGTAATTTATTGGCTGTGCTTATGGTATGCTTGTCTGTGCAAAAACTTTTCAGCTTCATGAGATCCCATTGGTTGAGTGATTGTTTAATTTCCTGAGCTACTGGAGTTTTGTTCAAGAAGTCCTTCCCCACTCCTATATCGTGGAGAGTTCCTCCTATTTTTTTTTCTTCCAGTAGTAGAAGACTTTCAGGTTTTTACTGAGGTCTGTATTAGTCAGAAAAACAGAACAGATAGAATGAATTGTATTAAAAGGGAATTTATTGCATTAGTTTACAACAGTCCAGCAATATGCAGGTTGCAGGCCTGAGATTCAGGTAAGCCGGTAGCTGCTCAGTCCGCGAGGCTGGATGCCTCAGCAGTCTCAATCAGCATTGAAGGCCTGGAGGCCTCCTGGAGAGACGCTGCTTTTCAGTCCACACTGGAAAGAAGCAAGCACCAACCAGAAAGCAGGGAACAGCAAGCAGCACTGGCAGCCAGGTGGGAGGAGGGGATACTTTCCTTCCCAGAGCTTCTTTAGCTAAAGCCTGCCCCTCTGAGAGGGGCCGCCCACTCTTGGGGAAGAATTCCTCTAGTTAATCCTTCCTAGAAGAACCTCAGAGACACACTTTTATGAGGACTGTCTGTGGATTACTAAACACATCAAGTTGACACAAACTTAACAATCACAAGGTCTTTAATTCATTTGGACTTGATTTTTGTGCATGGTGGAGCCTTCCTAGAGAAAGTGTGTTTCTGGGGGTTTGGCTCATTCTTCTGCTGCTGTTTTCTACCTGATGTAGAAGTGATGTCCAGCCTCTGCTCCTGAAATGTTTTTCCCTGCCATTATGGAGCTTCCCCCCTCCCCCCCCAAGACTATAAGCCCAAATAAATCCTTCCCTCCCATCGCCTGCTCTTGGTTAGGTGTTTTGTCCCAGTAATGTGAAAGTAACTACAACACTTAGACATCAGCATGTATCAGACCTTTTCCTCTTTCTTCTGGGTGGTCACTGAGGCCTTTCTTAACCACCTAAATAAGAAAGCAAGAGCCGGGCGTGGTGGCGCACGCCTTTAATCCCAGCACTCGGGAGGCAGAGGTAGGAGGATCGCCGAGAGTTCGAGGCCACCCTGAGACTACATAGTTAATTCCAGGTCAGCCTGGACCAGAGTGAGACCCTACCTTGCAAAACCAAAAAAAAAAAAAAAAAAAAAAAAGCAAGTGTAGCTCCAATCTACCTCTAGATTTTCCATACTGATACCCTTCATTTTTTTCTCTCTTCCTTCTCTCCTTTCTCTACTCTTCTCCCTAGAATGAAATGCCCTGAGGATGCCCACTTGAGTTTACTGCACCTTCGACATTGACAAGTGACTGAATAGGGAAATTGGTAATCATGACTGATGCCAAAGCAAAGTCATTGTCTACACTGAGCAGCCCAGTTGTGACTAGCACAAAACTGAAACATTCAGGAAGATCTGTGACAAAAGAAACCTAGGAGAAGGCTTCCAGAGGCACTTTGCTTGTGCTTGGGTCTCAGTTAATACCTGGATCCTAAGAATGCTGCTTCCAGCATCAGTGGCTTTTAAAAAACAACTTCACCTGGTTTCCACATTATCTCAAAGATGGCTATCACCAGAATTGGGAAATAGTGGCAATCTATTATAAACGATAAAATTTTATTTTTTGTGTGTTACTAGATTCATTCCGGGAAAAATTCTTTGCTATGACTTCTATTGATGTCAGCTCAGAACCTAGTTACTGCCTCTCAGTACGGGCCATCTGTCCTCAAGTGGTTAATGAATGAGACATGCTTCTAGGACGTGCCACAAGGCAGTCACTCTTAGAAGTTCATCCCTGCAAGAGCAGCATAAGTTGCACCACTAGAAAATGTAGAAGGGAAAGTTCTTGGGCTCTGTTCCACACTTACTGGATCCAAAACTCTAGAGAGAGTCCCAGTTATCTTATTTTTAACAAGGTCTCCCAGTGATTCATATGCCTGCTCAAGTTCAAGTGCCATTGTCCTGGGGGAGTCAACTCCTAGTGAGTCGTGTATAGAATAATGCACAATTTTCTCTAGATTTGGCAAGGTATACTACCTAGAAGTTAGGTCAATCATCTGTTAGGTTGACGCTTAGGAAGTTGGTATTTTGTAAGCCCAGTATGGTTGAATAGGTCTTGAAGTTGTAGCTCTGAGATGTGGAGAGCTTCAAGAAATACCATGCCTGGGTTGGGGAGCTGGCTTAGTGGTTAAAGAAATACCTTGCTAAAATGAAAAAAAAGTCTAAATAGACTGGAAATTAATAGAACTGAGTTCACAAAGGAAATGGCCATTTCAAAATCTGAAGAGAGCCGGGCGTGGTGACACAGGCCTTCAATCCCAGCACTCGGGAGGCAGAGGCAGGAGGATCACCGTGAATTCTAGGCTACCCTGAGAATATAGAGTGAATTCCAGGTCAGCCTGGGCTAGACCAAGACCTTACCTCGAAAAACCAAAACAAACAAACAAAAAAATCTGAAGAGAGCTTAATGCCTTCTGAGACACAGGACAGGACCTGAACATTTGCTTGCACAGGCAGAAGCCATCAGATGACCTGCAAGTAGGAGGAGTAAGCTTGGAAATGTGATAAATTTGCTGGACATGGGGGCGCCCGCCTTTAATCCCAGCACTCAAGAGGCAGAGATAGGAGGATCATGGTTGAGAGTCTGAGGCCAGCCTGAGACTACATAGTGAATTCCAGGTCAGCCTGGGCTAGAGCGAGACCCTACCTCAAAAAAAGAAAAGAAAATGTGACTAATTCTTAAGGATGAATGTAGCTGGCTGAGACTAGGAAGCTCCTGGAGGGCAGCAGCTGGAGGAGGGCATTCAGCCTCTGCAGACTTTCCTCCAGGACTCCAGCATGACTCTCATAGGGGCGGTTGAAGACCAGAGAAAGCTTATGATGCTGGCTCAGGAACCACTGAGAAATCTCAGACCCTGCTTCCTTATAGCACAAGAGACTTGCTTTGCAATGTGTGGACTCTCGTGAAATAACACCGGAGCTGTACCCAAATTAATTCACCCAGTCCTCACTGCCTATTCAGCAACCCTATCTCACTTAAGATATGTTGTAATCAGCCAGGCATGGTGGCACACGCCTTTAATCCCAGCACTCGGGAGGCCGAGGTAGGAGGATAGCTGTTAGAGGCCACCCTGAGACAACATAGTGAATTCCAGGTCAGCCTGAGCTACAGTGAGACCCTACCTCGAAAAACCAAAAAAAAAAAAAAAAAAAAAAATTGTAATCTACACGGAGAAGGGTTTCAAGTCTAGACTGAAACATACCCACTACACTAAGGAAAGGGTATAAAGAGGTATCTATTCTTTTTTTTTAAATATTTTTATTTTTATTTATTTATTTGAGAGAGAGAGATACAGAAATAGGCAGGTAGAGAGAGAGAGAATGGGCACACCATGGCCTCCAGCCACTGCAGACGAACTCCAGATGCATGCGGCCCCTTGTGCATCTGGCTTACGTGGGTCCTGGAGAATAGAGCCTCGAACCGGGGTCCTTAGGCTTCACAAGCAAGTGCTTAACCACTAAGCCATCTCTCCAGCCCAAGAGGTATCTATTCTTGAAGGAAGGTCAGAAACACTAGTAAAGCTTACATCCCTGAGACAAGTCCATTGCGAAGCCCCAAAACGGAAACTTAGAACATTAAAGAACCCACCAGCCATGCCCTACCGGTATGCTAACAAGTGTCCAGCAAGAACAGTAGATGTGCAAGAGACAGGCTTTGCTTGGGCAACTGCACAAGGAGACGCTGAGACAGGGAACAAAAATAAAAGATCACTTTGAGGAATTTGAAATTTCTGATGCCCACAGGAAAATAACGGTCATCACAGCCCAACTCCTGGCTAGATTAATATGAAGCACCACACTAACGATTTATCTTATTATATGCTGCTTTTTATAAAATCTCCAGCTTTCAACAAAAAGTTACAAAACGTGCTAATAGGTAAGAAAAGGTTTGAGGAGACAAAGCAATCAGAATCAGATTTAGAAATGGCACAACTATTGCAAGTATCAGAATGTAAATGATCATGATTACTGTATTAAAAGCTCTTGTGGGGGGGGCTGGGGACATTACTTAGTAATAGAGTCCTTGCTTACTGCACTCAAAGCTGTGGTTCATTCCTCAGCACCACCAAGGAAAGTATTTAAAGCCAGGTGTGGTGACACATCTGTAATTCCAGCAGTTGGGAAGTGGAAACAGGAATATTAAGGCCAGATTTGTCTACATAGTTGAGTTCAAGATCAGTCTGGGCTACATGAGACCTTGTCTCAAAAAATAAATAAAAATAAAACTAGGGCTGGAGAGATGGCTTAGCAGTTAAGGTTAAGACACTTGTCTGTAAAGCCAAAGGACGAAGGTTTGATTCTCCAGGACCCACATAAAGACAGATGCACAAAGTGGCACATGCATCTGGAGTTTGTTTGCAGTGGCTAGAGGCCCTGGCATGACCGTTCTCTCCCCCCCCCCTTCTCTCTCAAATAAATAAATATTTTTTAAGCCGGGCGTGGTGGCGCACGCCTTTAATCCCAGCACTTGGGAGGCAGAGGTAGGAGGATTGCCGTGAGTTCAAGGCCACCCTGAGACTACATAGTTAATTCCAGGTCAGCCCGGGCCAGAGTGAGACCCTACCTCGAAAAACAAAAAAACAAACAAACAAAAAAAAACAAAAAAAATATTTTTAAAAAAAATAGCATGCCAGATCTGATAGGTAATTTCAGCAGAGATGAAAACTATAAGAATCAAATTGCTGGAAATCAAAAACAGTAACAAGTAAAAAATATCTTGGGTGTACTTATCAGTATACTTGAATATTTGTATTGGGTAAGTAGCAAAGCTAATAGAGAAGGCACAAATCATTAAATCAAGAATCAAACAGGTTATCATCACTACAGATCTATTAAAAGGAAAACAAGGGCTGGAGAGATGGCTTAGCAGTTAAGGTGCTTGCCTGCAAAGTCTAAGGACCCAGGTTCGACTCTTCAGGACCCACGTAAGCAAGATGCACAAGGTGACACATGCCTCTGGAGTTTGATTTCAGTGGCTAGAAGCCGTGGTGTGCCAATTCTCCCTCATAAAATCAATAAAATAAATATATTTTAAAAAGGAAAATAAGCTGAGGGTGGTGGTGCACACCTTTAATCCCAGCACTTGGGAGGCAGAGGTAGGAGGATCACTGTGAGTTCCAGGCCACCCTGAGACTACTTAGTGAATTCCAGCTCAGCCTGGGCTAGAGTGAGACCCTACCTCGAAAAAAAAAAAGGAAAATAAATGTGACCTTTATAATACAAAATTCAGGGCTCAAGTGATGGTTCAGAGGTTAAGGAAAGCACAGCAACCTGAGTTGGATTGCATGCATCTGGAGTTCCTTTGCAACAGCTAGAGACCCTGTGTGCTCATTCTCTCTCCCTCTAACCTTTCTCCCTCTCCCCCCTCTCCCGCTCCCACTCCCCCCCTCTCTGCAGGTCATGGTGATGCACACCTTTAATCTCAGCACTAGGGAGACCAAGGTAGGAGAATTGCTGTGAGTTTGAGGCCAGTCTGAAAGTACATAGTGAATTCCAGGTCAGCCTGGGCTACAACAACACCGTACCCCACCCCAAATCAATATCTTAGAAAAATTGGACCAAATCTTTGAAAACCACAAACTACTAAGTAAGCAACCTGCATCGTTCTCTGTCATTAGAAAAGAATGTTCTTGTAATTAAAGTAACCTGAAAAAGAAATGCCTGGGTCAAAATGGCCTTACTGAAGAATTCTACCAAGCATTTGAAGAAGTAACATCAATTGTACACAATCCCTTCTGCGGGGGGTATATTGCCCCCAATATATTCAGTGTTTTATTAGTTTATTGTTTGCATCTGCAATCACCTTGCTAGAGGCAATATCACTGGGGGGCGGATCTTAAGGTGTGGTGGTAGGTTTGAGATTCCATTGTAAAGATATGCAAAGTGTACCTAATAGGAGTTCCTGAAGTGTGCTGTGGTTTTTGGCTGTAGCTCTGCTCTGTGTGCTGTGTGCCTGGATGGTTTTTCTCTCTCTGCTTGGCCCTCTGAAGGCAGGCCAACTTCTTCTGCCATTATGGAACTTCCCCTGGATCTGTAAGCTATAATAAATATCCCTTCCTCCATAACTGTGCCTGGTCTGGAAGTTCGTCTCAGCGAACCTGAAGCTGTCTGCTACACCTTTCACAAAATATAAGAGAACAGATAGAATCGTTTCCAAGTCATTCTGTGAAACAAATATTACCCAATAACAAAGAAGGCAAAGACAGTACAGGAAATGAAAACAAAACTGCAGATCAGTATTTCTCATGAGCCTAGCTGCAGAAAACTTTGATAAAGTATTAGCAAATCAAATACCCAGCCAGGTATAAAAAGAATTTGAAAACACAGCCAAATAGGATTTATTCTAATTATGTAAGCCTGGGTCAAAATGTGAAAACCAACCAACATACTTCATGTTAACAGGCTAATAAAGGCAATTTATATGATCATATCAGTTGATGCATAAAATATTTGAGCAAACCCAATACTCGAGAAAGTAACATGCCCCCCACAAGAGAAGGAAACTTCCTCAAGTTGCTAAGCAGCATCTATAAAACCTAATAGCTAACATCATATTCAGGGTTAGATGACTGAATGTTTTCCCTCTTAAGATCAGGAACAAGGCAAGGATGCCCACTCTCATTATTCCTTTTCAACATAGTACTGAAAGTCCCAGCTATAGCAATAAGGCAATAAAAAGAAATAAAAGTTATACATATTGGAAAGAGGAAATAAAACTGTCCCTGCTTCCAGGCTAAATGATTATCTACATGAAACATTCCAACAAAACCAAATCCTTACAAAATAATATTTGAGTTCAGCTAGGTTGAGCAGCATAAAGTTAATACATAAATGTTGTGTTTCTACATAATAACATGTGGACTTGAAATTAAATACCATACCATTTACAAGCACTAATGAAAATGAAGTACTTGTATAGAAACAACGTATATAGGAGCTACATGCTGAACATTGGAAAATTCTAATCAAAGAAATTAAATAACATCTAAATAAATGAAATATACCATGTTTCCAGTTTGGAAGATTTAACATAAATATGCCATTTATCTTCAAATTGACCTATGGATTACTATAATTCCTATCAACATTACATATAGCGAAACCTAATTATAAATGTTCTATGGGAAAACACTGGTCCCTATGTAGCTAAATTAATCTTGGAAAGGAGGAATAAAGGAGAAATAACTGTTTGACACTAAGAACAATTACATAGCTTCAGCAGTGAAGATTGTGTGGTATTGTGGAGGGCTAGATCAATATGTCACTGAAATAGAGCAGCAAAACAAGATAGAGATCTACACACATATGCACAGTGAATTGTTTACCAAAGGACAAAAGCAACTCAATTAAGGAAGGGTGGCTTATTCATCAAATAGTGCTGCAGCAACTGAGCATCCATAGTTAAAAAAAATTAACCTAAACCTCACACCTTTCATGAAAAATATCTCAAAATTCACCAAGGATTTACATGTGAAATGTGAAACTTTAAATGAGAGAAAATCTTCGTGTCCTAAGAATTATTTGGTTTGGAATTTAAAGTGGAATTTACAAATGGAATTTAAAGTACAATTCGCAAATAGAAAATTTGATAAATCGAACTACACCAAGATTGACAACTTCTGATCTATCTGTGAAAGACCCGATTAGAGGATAAAAACAATAAGCTAGAGCTGGGCGTGGTGGTGCACGCCTTTAATCCCGGCACTCGGGAGGCAGAGGTAGGAGGATCACCATGAGTTCAAGGCCAGCCTGAGACTACATAGTGAATTCCAGGTCAGCCTGGGCCAGAGTGAAACTGAGACCCTACCTCGAAAAACCAACCAACCAAACAAACAAACAAACAAAAAAACAATAAGCTATAAGTTTGGAGAAAATATTTGCAAGTCATATGTTCATTAAAGGCTAGTCTCTTGAATATATAAGGAACACTCAAAACAGTAAAAATAAATAATCCAATTAGAAAATGGTCTCATATTTGAAAAGATATTTCATCAAAGAAAGTATCTCAATGGGTAAATAAGCACACAAAAAGATATTTGTTATCAGCCACTGGGAAAATCCAAATCTAAACCACAATGCAACATCACCATACACTTAGCATAATTGCTCTAAAGTGAAAATAGGGGCTGGAGAGATGGCTTAGTGGTTAAGGTGTTTGCCTGCAAAGCCAAAGGATCCCGGTTCGACTCTCCAGGCCCCACGTAAGCCAGATGCACAAGGGGTGCATGCATCTGGAGTTCGTTTGTAGTGGCTGGAGGCCCTGGCAGGCCCACATTTTCTCCTTCTCTCAAATAAATAAAGAAATAAAATATATATATTTTAAAAGTAAAAATAGGGAGGCTGAGGTAGGAGAATATCTGTGGGTTCAAGGCCAGCCTGGGACTACAAGGTAAGTTCTAGGTTAGCCTGGGCTACAGTGAGACCCTACCTTGAAAAAAAAAAACCAAAAAGTGAAAATGCTATATTATTCAGTATTGCAAGTATACATTTAAAATGGAATAGCCTCTCTGGAAGTCAGTGTGGAAGTCTTTTTTAGAGAAGAATAATTAAATATATAATTACCATATGTCCCAGAATTTGCACTCCTGGATATTTATCTCAGAAAAATAAAACTCATGTTCACAGAAGATCTTGCTCACAGAAAATCATAGCAGCTTTCTTCATAATAGCTCCAAAAGGGAAAAAAATCTATATATCCTTCAACTGGTCATTACTGTGGTTTAAGGAAACAGTGGTACATTCATATAATGGAATGGACTACTAATTTATGCAATAACTTGTTTGAATTCCAGGGTAATTATGCTGAGTGAAAAATAATTCTAAAAGGTTACATGCTGTATGATTCCATTTATGTAACATTTTATATATTTATTTACTTATTTGAGAGCAGAGAAAGAGGAGGGGGGAGAGAGACAGAGGATGAGTGTGCCAGGGCCTCCTGCAACCGCAAACAAACTCCAGACGTTTGCGCCACTTTATGCATCTGGCTTTACGTGGGCACTGGGGAATTGAACCCAGGCTGTCTGGCTTTTCAAGCAAGTGCTTTAACCACTGAGCAATCTCCCAGCCCCCCATTTCTATAAGATTTTAGAGAGAGAGTCTCATGTAGCCCAGGCTGGCCTTAAACTCACGATGTAGCTAAGGATGAAGTTGAACTCCGATCCTCCTGCCTCCATCTTCTAAGTGCTGGAAAGCATATACCAACACAGCCAGCTTATATAATACTCTGGAGATGACAAAATTATAGAAATGGAGGACAGATTAGTGGTTTCCAGTGGTTAGTGGCAGGAGATGGTGAGCAGAAAGATGGTCATGGCTGTCAGAGGGTAACAACCGGAAGGTTGCTTGTGATGGAGCTGTGTTCTGTCTTGATTACAGTAATCTCAGCATTCTGGTTGTGATAATGTACTATTGTGCAACAAGATGTTACCATTGGGGGAAACTAGCTCAAGGGTGCACTAGATATCTCTGTGTGACTTCTTATAAATAATATGACTCTACAATTATCTCAAAATAAAGTCTAATTTTAAGAAGTTTTCCATACACACAAAATAATAATAAAGACAGGCAGGAAATCCTCTAGAAGAGAATTATCAGAGCAGAAATTAGCCTGAAAGTTGTGTCCTGGAGAAGTAATGGAAGGGTCTGGTAGTGCCTGAAAAAGAGAACCCCTAAGGACAGTACTCAGAAAGCTGCTATGTAGAAGAGTATTAAATTAGAATCCATGGGGAGAAGGTACAAAGAGATATCATTTATATATCTGGAAGAACATTCTATGACATTTTTGCATTAGGGCAAAGAGATTTCCAGGACATGCATTTAGTAAGGGGCAAGGCAAAGGTAAGAAATGAACAATTGTTTAAACAGAAAAGACTAATCTAGCATTTTTGCAATTTTCTCCTTAGAGGGGCAAGAGGAAGTTGGAAGGACATTTGGGAAGGTGCTAGGACTTGCTTTAGATGTGCAAATTGCTGGAGACAATGAGATGGTGGGCTGTTTATGCCAACTTCAGGGAAGGTGCTTGTTAGCTGGGTAAATGCAGGTTGTTTTACTTAGCAGGGTTTGTATATAGAGAAAGATACTATTCAAGCCATAATTCACACCTCCCATGTTTCTCACTCCATCAGCTGAGCCCCAGAGAAATCTGAGAGGAACTGGAAAAGATTGCAGTGAAGACAACAGTTAAGTCCCTGGCAAAGGGTTTGCGAATGGGCAACTTTGCCCCCTGAAAGGCTGTGCCAGTCACTGGAGTAATTTCAGATGAACAGGTACATTAGGAAAATTACTACTATTATGCATTGCAAGGTTACAAAGAATACATGTGTCCCATTTTAGCATCATAAGAAAAAACATCTTAGAGCACAAAGGTGTTGAAAGTTTTCTCAACTCTGGTCTGCCTCTGAGATTTTCTGAGAGCACATGTTCTACAATGACTCATGAAGTTCCTGATTTCCACCAGGGCTGGAACTAGGGCAAGATTTTGTCAAGGATTTGTATGGATATTTCTACTGTCTTATGGGGGAGTGGGCCATAAGCTACATTACTACAGAAACATAAGAGAAGTAAGGTGTTGTTTTATAATCGAAATCCTGTCTTGCCTGTGTCCAAAATGCATGAGGTGTGTTTGCTGCAAAGAATGCCTTCCAGGAAGTGAAAAGATAATCCATATGATAGAGAATCTGCCAAGCAAATGTGTGACATAGGACTAATATCTTCAGTGTGGAGAGAATGCTAAGCATCCGATTAAAAGACAAATAATTAAAATGTGGTCAAAGGATCCAGATAAACAATACTCCAGAGAAGTCACCCAAGTAATGAATATGTACACATGTTGCTCACTCTTTAGTCAACAGGGAAATGAAAACCCAAAATCAGAATGAAATGCCACCTCACACCCACTAAGATGCCTGTAATCAAAAAGACAGTAACAGGGCTGGAGAGATGGCTTAGCAGTTAAGGTGCTTGCCTGTGAAGTCTAAGGAGCCATGCTTGACTCTCCAGATCCCACATAAGCAAGATGCACAAGGTGACACAAGCGTGCAAGGTCGTATATGTTCACAAGATGGCACACACATCTGGAGTTCGATTGCAGTGGCTGGAGGCCCTGGCATGCCAATTCTCATTCTCTCTCTCTCTCTCTTTCTCATAAAAAAAATACAGAAAAGAGAGAGAGTAACAAATGTTGATGAGGATGTGGGTAAACTAGTACTATCATATGCTGCTGCGAGGATGCCAAAGGGTATAGACACTTTGGAAAACAGTAAGTTTCTTCAAAAAAATACAGATTTACTATGTGACCCAGGAAACTCCCCTCCCCCTCCAAATATGCACTCAAGGCAAATGAAAACCCATTTTATATGATTCCATCTAGTATGTGAAATGTCCAGAATAAGCAAATCTGTAGAGACAGGAAGTAGATTGTTAGTGAGGGCATGGAGAGTGATCTCGAATGAGTACTGCAGCTTGGGGGATGCAAATGTTCTAAAATTGTGATGATAGCTATACAACTGAGACATAGTAAAGGCCTACGTATGCTTTCAGTGAATTGGATGGCATATGAATTATATCTTAAAGTTGTTTTTAAAAAATAAAAAGAGGGCTGGAGAAATGGCTTAGCAGTTAAGGTGCTTGCCTGCAAAGCTAAAGGACAAAGGCTCGATTCTCCAGGATTCATGTAAGCCAGATGCATAAGATGGCACATGCATCTGGAGTTCGTTTACAGTGGCTGCAGACCCTGGTGCTCCCATTTTTCTGTCTCTTTCTCTCTCTCTCAAATAAATTTAAAAAAATAAAAATAAATAATAAACAAAAGCCCAAACCTCTACGACAACTTACAATGTAGCCTATCTGCTAAACACAAGTTAATGTTTGGGACTAAAATGGTGAGCCACAAAAGATGCATCAATCAAGCAGTGCACTTTATTTTGTAGGCAAACAAGGTATGTTGCTGGTGCCTCCCAGTACCTTGTCAAGGGACAAACTGGGCTCAAATACAGGGCTGGGGGAGGTGGGGAATGTGCCCTGCAATCAAAGAAGAGGATTACACTGTGTTGTTCAACTACTGTTGCTTGGCTAAAGGGATCTCCAAATTACCCTGTTTTGTTTTTAATCTGTGTTTATGTTTAGGCCCATAGGTTAGTGCTACTCTCACCTTAGGCCAGAAGCTTTGTTTTGCAGATGGCAGTGACTACTGGGGAGACTGGAAAGCAATCAAAGTCATGAGAACAAAGTGACTGCTGAGTGTTTAGTGCTAAATGAGATATTTCTATCATGCCATAAATGGTGTGGGAAACATTGCAGAAGAGGGGACAGAGGAAGAGCAAGAGTGCTTTGGAACACTATCTTCTGGACATGAAATGGCTTGTATTTATGAGCTCGCAGGGACTGTTGTTGCCTATCAATATGGATGGTAGAGAAGGGCATTGAGAGAGACAGAGATCAAAGTAGAAGAAGGATTAGTTGGAAAGAAGAATGGGTTCAGTGGAACGGGCATGAGGAAAGAGAAGGGTGATTATGATCAGAATAAATTATACACATGTATGAAAATTGTCAAAAAGTTTTTAAAAATTAGAGCTGGGTGTGGTTGCACATGCGTTTAATCCCAGTACCCGGGATGTAGAGGGATCATGGTGTATTCGTGAGTTCGAGGCCATCCTGAGACTACATAGTGAATTCCAGGTCAGCCTGAGCTGGAGTGAGACCCTATCATGAAAAACCAAAAAAAAAAAAAAAAAAAAAAAAACCCAGCACTTGGGAGGTAGAGGTAGGAGGATTGCCGTGAGTTCAAGGCCACCCTGAGACTACATAGTGAATTCCAGGTCAGCCTGGACCAGAGTGAGACCCTACCTCGCAAAACAAAAAAAAAAAAAAAAAAGAAAAGAAAAAAAAAAAAAAAAAAAAGAAAAAACAAACAAAAAAAACTTTTTTTTTTGTTTTTTTCTTTTCTTTTTCTTTTTTTTTTTTGTTTTTGGTTTTGCGAGGTAGGGTCTCACTCTGGTCCAGGCTGACCTGGAATTCACTATGTAGTCTCAGGGTGGCCTTGAACTCACGGCAATCCTCCTACCTCTGCCTCCCAAGTGCTGGGATTAAACGCGTGCGTCACCACGTCCGGCTAGAAAAAAAGTTTAGAAAAAGTAAAATAAAAAGAAAACGTTATCTGTATTTCCAGACAGTGCCTTGAAAAATCGTTACCCTACTTGAAAGCTTCCACTTGTTTTGAGAGGAAAAAAAGAAGTGGAGCTGCTGTCTAATACTGGCCAAATGAATGGATGGGAAGGGAAAGCTCCCCTGCAATTCCTGCTTCTGCCGGGCTGGGGCGCTGCCCGGGGAGACAGCAGGGGGCGCCCTCGCCCCTCCTGCCCCGCTGCGCTTCCCAGACGCCCCCTCGGCCCGCCCTAAAGTCCCCAGCCCCCGCCTCTTTCTCGCGGGCTTTCAAAGGGCGCTCGGGGCAGCCGGCCGTGCACTTCAGTCAGCTGGCCGAAGCCGCCTCAGGGCAGGTGGTAGCTGCCGGCCGCACTGCCTTCCGGTGCGCCGCGGGTCCCTCCAGCTCGCGGCCCGCGCCTTCGCGAGCAGGTGTGGAGACCGCGCGGCTGCCTCGACAGGCCGCCTCACTCGAAGGCTCCAGTCACGCCGGGCAGGCACATGGAGCGCGGCGGCGGGACGCCCCCAGCGGAGGCGCTCGCGTTGGCGAGCGAGTCGTCCCAGGGCGGCTCGCTGCCCCGACCTGAGGCGGCGGCGGTGACGGCGGCGGCGGGGATGGCGGAGCCCGAGGGGGCGGCCGTGGCTGCGGGCGCTGGCGGCGGCGAAGGCGAGGTGGAGGGCTCGCGCGGGCCGCGCCGGGCGCTCAGGGCCGTATACGTGCGCAGCGACAGCAGCCAGGGCGCCGCGGCGGGCGGCCCCGAGGCCGGGGCGCTCAATTGCCTGCCTCGAGCTTGCGAGGCTGAGGGCGCCCACCTCACGTCCGTGCCCTTCGGGGAGCTTGACTTCGGGGAGACGGCTGTGCTGGACGCCTTCTACGATGCAGGTGAGGGCGGCTTTTCCCTTCCTCGCCACCTCCCTCCCGCCTTCCTCAATCGAGCCGTGTTGCCCCTCAAGTCCCCCAGCCTCTCCCAGACTCACCTCCTCGCGTTCCCTGGGACAAGACCCTACATTTTGGGGAAGGTAGAACAGGTAAAGAAATTGTACCCATTTACACATGCTAACATAGAGACCACCGGCACTTTTTAGTTCTCCAGTCTCAAAATAGCCAATAACGCAAGAAACACGCCATCACCCAGATGATAGCGTGCCTCAACCCCCAGTTTTCCCTCACTCCCCACCTGCCCCTTACTTATAGGAGTCCCAATGCACGCTACTTACTAGAGTCACCTGGGGAGCTGTTCAGACTTTCCTTGTTAGCTTGGGCCTGTAGCTCATGCTTTTAGTCCGGAAGGTAGAGTTTGTGGCCAGCCTTTGCTACATAAGGAGATTGATAGGCCGGGGAAATGGCCCAGTGCTTAAAGAGGCTTGCTTACGAAGGGAGTTTGAGGCCACCCTAGGCTACAAAATGAGACCCTGTCCAAAAAAATTAAATAAAAAAAAAAAAGCTCCTTCCCACCCCAGACCAATGGCATCCCTCAGGAGCATTTAATGTGTCCCAGAATGGTGATTCTATTTGGCATTCCGAAGTGGCAATCAATGCCTTACATGTACACGTGTGTTGATGCTTCTTCGTTATCCCCCTGTGTTCTTTTAATCGCTCTGCCCAACACACATTTACAGTTGGGCGTCATCACCTTGTAACAGATATATTTTGTCCCATACAACACAAACATTCAGGAGTTTAAGGTCTTCATTACTGGTTCCAGGCTCATTGTAGTAAGTATGTGTAAGAATCCAGCGGTCCATTCACCGTTTTGGGTTGGCAGCACTTTCTCCAGGTGGAGAATAAATTGTTGCATGACTTTTGTCCTTACTTCACCTTTGAGTTCTGGAACTTAGATCACATTCATAAGCATTATATGTAAGACATTACGTGGGGATCTTTGTGCTTTAGCTTTTCCACTACTCAAGTGGGATTAACAGCATCTACCTTAAACCTAAAAGCATGTAGAAGAACATTAATGGGGTATTGTTTTCAAATCCTGGCCACGACATACTGCTCTAGCAATAGGTTTCTATTCTGTATGTATGCATATGTGCATATGTATGCATATGTGTGTGGTGCTGGAACCCAGGGCAAACATGGTAAGCTCTACCTCAGAGCCACACTGCTAGCCCTTTGTTTACTGGTGGTAGCCAGGATCTAACCATTTTTCAGAGCAAATTGCAACCCCTCCCCAGCTGGAAGGGAGGTGGGGAGTAGAGCTCGTTCAAACAAGTGGCAGCTGGACCCACTGAGCACACTCTCTTGACATTTCTGACCATGCTGAGTATGCTCATCAGCACCACATCTTTTCAGAAAAGTTGTTCAGGAGCCCACTTATCTGAGAACCACTGTTTTCTCAACTTCTATTCATTCTGTTCCCAATTGGAGTTTGAACAGTCTTCTTTGAAGAACTGTACACTCTTGCCTGCTGGTGTTAAGCTTGAAAAATTCATGCACAGTGACTTTGCTTTTCGGGTCCCGTGGGGGAGTTACATGTGTATATAGCAAGTTTTCACCTATTGCCAGGGACCTTTCCTACTGGCTGGGTGTGACTATGCAGACTTCAAATCCAAGGCTTTCAGTTCCAGAACACTCAGCAAGCACATCACCTTTGCTCACTCTGGGTCTACATTGCCTTGAATTTTTGCCTATACCATGAATAATACCCCATTGTAATTCTTCTCATAGATTTGCAAAAGAATAGGTGCAAACTGCAGTAAGTGGGTTTCTGGATTGACTTAATGATCTACATCCTCACAGCTTTTTGGCATTTCCACTAAAAAGACAGAAATCTTATTACTTTGGCTGTTTTTGTAAAATCCCTAAAACCATGACACCCAGTTTGGTAGTCCGATGTAGCTATTTATATTTAAATTAGTTTAAATGCAGTTATTTATTATATCTGCTTGTTGGACTAACCACATTTTCAAGTGTTGAAGACACACAGCTAGCTACTATATGGTACTTTAAAGCGTTAGTGTTTTCTTCATTGCAGAAGGTCTCCCTGACAAGGCTGTTTTAGAAAAAGACTTGGGCGAGGACATCTATTGAACCATCCTGGGTGTATTGTGTTAGAATCATAGGTGTGCTGTTAGGCCTTTCCTCTCGCCTGTTCTCATAGCAACTCAAGGCTGAATTTGAGTCTGTCCTTCCATTTCCTTGTATGTTTTCTGTGCTCTTGTGTGGGTCTGAACCTTAGATTCTGTGACACCAGTGCCGAGTTGATTGGATGAACTGCAGGAAAGCCACAGGCTGATAGAAGAGACTAATGGAACTCACACTGGGGCTGGGGATGTGGCTCAGTGGTAGAGCATTTGCCTAGCATGCACAAGGTGGCACGTTCCAGAGTAAAAGAACTTAACACTGGATACACTAGAATGGAAACAGTGCTGCTAATACTAGTTTTATTTTTATTTATTTGCAGTTATTTTTTTAAATATGAGCAGGCTTTTATTTTTTTTTAATATAGTAGGAGATTGAAGATGGAAGGCTCAAGACTTCTTGCACTCTCCATCCCTGCTGGAGAGAATGGCCTGATGTGTGACAATGATTTTACTCCCAGGAACCAGGCTATATCAGGCCCTACGTACACCTCAACTATTCTTTGGAAGCCAGACCTACCTCTTGGACTACCTTTGGAGTCCTTTCTGGAGACTCCATCCTTTCCATTGTGCTGCTAGTCATTCATTATTGAGCCTGGAACTTTCCTCAACTCGTATTCATGTGGTCCCACTTTGGTGACAAGAAGCATTGTGGCTGGCTGTGGCATTTAATTGAGACATTGCTGTTTGCCTTGACTGCATTATAGAATACTTCTGGGCTAGTCCACTGCTTCATTGGCTGCATATTACTTGTTACTAGGGCAAAATATAATATTTTCAGTTCCCAGCAGCCACCTTCCAAACGTTGTTTTGGGGTATGTATCATAAATATTTTTAAGGCTTTCTATGTATCAGGCTTTGAGATAGATGCTACTCAAATCCTAGTTAAATAACTATTGGAATAGGGCTAAACTTCTAGAGCGTAGGCTGGAAAAAATTGTTTCCCAATACCTTATGCAGGGTTTGAGCTATTGGGTGTGACAGGGCTTGGCAGAAATGCCTGGTGGGTGGTGGGGCTTGGTTGATGTTGGTTGGTGGGGAGACTGTTGCAGAGCAGAATGGAGTTGAGTGGTGAGACTTGGCAGGAAGTAGAGCTCATTCAGGCATTGGGTCTGTGGGAAGACAGCCCAGGGGCCAGGCAGACACACAGGGAGGGGAGGGAAAGAGAAAGTGCATTTGATGCAGATGCCTCCCCCCCCCCCAAGTTACTCCTATTATGGAAAATTTCAAGCATGTACAAATACTCAGCTTCAACAAGTTTTAATATTTTGACATTTTTTTGCGTGTTAGTTACTAGGGATTGAACCTAGGGCCTTGCACCTGCCAGAGAAGAGCTCTACCACCAAGCTATGTCCCCAGGCCTTACTCTGTCATTCTTACCTGTTCCCTCCCTCTACCCATTCCCCACTCCCTGACTTGACTATTGTACTTGGAAAATACTTTTAATGTAAGATGCATATACATTGAAACACAAATCTCAGCTGGTCAACTTTGAAAAATGACTAGTTGTTTATAACCATATTAACATATAGAATATTATGTCTGTCCAGAACTTTTCTTCATGTCCCCTCCCATTCAGTTCTCCCATCACCCCCATTCTTGACCCCAAGGAATGACTGGTCTGCCATCACAGTTAAATGTGTCTTTTCTAAGGTTATATACAAATATTTTCATACAGTATATACTTTTGTGGCTTCATTCTCTTAGCATGATGTTTTTTGCGATTCACTAATTTGTGCATGTATTGTTAATTTGTTCTTTTTTAATGCTAAGTATTGTTCCTTCATAAGAATATACTACAGGCTTTAGCCATTCTGGTAATGGGCATTTGGGTTGCTTCCAGTTTGAGGCTATTAGAAATAAAGCTGCTAAGAGGGGGTATGTGTGTGTTGTGGACCAATGTTTCTTATTCCTTTTGGAAGAATACCTGTGAGTAGAATGGCTGGGTCAAAGGATATGTTCAACTATGTAAGAACCCCCAACCCTTTATCTAAAGTGGTTGTACTATTTTATATACTTAGCACCAATGCATGGCAGTTTTGCATCCTCATCACTACTTTATATTATTGATCTTTTAAATCTTGACCTTTTTTAAGGAGGAGTGTAAGGGGCTCTTTATTAATGGCTTTATTTTCCTTTGTCTGATTTTTTTTTTGGGGGGGGGGTTCCAGGTAGGGTCTCGCTCTAGCCCAGGCTGACCTGGAATTCACTATGTAGTCTCAGGGTGGCCTTGAAAACTCACAGTGATCCTCCTACCTCTGCCTCCCAAGTGCTGGGATTAAAGGCACACGCTACCATGCCCGGCCTTTCTCTGATTATTAATGATGTTGAGTACCTTTCTATGTGATTTGTTTGACATGTGGATAATCTTCCTTTGTGATATCCACTAGTTATTTACCCATCTAATTGAGTTGTTTGTCACCTTATTAGATTATGATCTTTTTATATATTTTAGGCTTAAGTGCTTTGTCAGAATTGTGAACATCTCCATATTGTGTCTTGCTTGATTTTTGAAGTGTGTGTGTATGTGTGTATGCATGCAGAGGCCAGAGGACAACCTGTGGTGCCAGTCCTCTTTAGGAATGCTATCCATCTCCTTTGAGACAGGGCCTCTTAATTGGCTTGGAGCTTGCAATTTAGGCAAGACTTGATAGATAGTAAGTGCCAGGAATCCTCTTGTCTTCACAACCCCAACCATTATTGGTGACTTTTTTTTTTTTTTTTTGGTTTTTCGAGGTAGGGTCTCACTTTGGCCCAGGCTGACCTGGAATTCACTATGTAGTAGTCTCAGGGTGGCCTTGAACTCACGGCGATCCTCCTACCTCTGCCTCCCGAGTGCTGGGATTAAAGGCGTGCGCCACCACGCCCAGCGACTTTTTTTTTTTGAGGTAGGGTCTTGCTCTAGTCCAGGCTGACCTGGAATTCACTATGTAGTCTCAAGGTGACCTCCAACTCTTGACGATCCTCCTATCTCTGCCTCCTGAGTGCTGGGATTAAATGTGTGCACCACCACGCCCGGCTGGTGACTTAAAAAAATATCTTTATTTATTTATTTATTTGAGAGACAAGAGAGGGGGCAGATAGAGAGAATGGGTGCACCAGGGCCTCTACTGCAAAGTCCAGATGCATGTGCCACCTGTGCATATGGATACTGGGGAATTGAACCTGGGTCCTTAGGCTTCACTGGCAACTGCTTAACTGCTAAGCCATCTCTCCAGCCCCCTTACTGGTGACTTTTGATGAGCAAAAGTCTTTCTTTTTGATTCAGTCTAATTTAGAACATTAAGCTTTTAAGGTTGCCTTTTGTACCTTTCCTGTATCTTGTAGGTTGCAGCTGTGTAGATACTCTTCCATGTGTTCTTTAGAAAGCTTTATAATTTTCATTTTTTCATTTACCTCTGTGACTCATCTCAAATGAAGTTTGACATAGGTGACTTAATACTCTGAGCATGACATTTTGCCTCAAACATGTTGGGAGGCCATTGGCCATGAGTGAGTGTGGCACTTGGAGTCTAAATACTAGGACCATTGCTGCCTCCTCTCTTTTCATCTTTTTGTCAAAGAGATGCAGGAAATACAAGTCCTTTTAGGATAATGGCCTGGCTGCCTTCTGGAACAAAAATTTCCAAAACAGACCAATATGTGGTGTTCTGTCATCATGTCTTAATGGCTCTGGTAGTGCGTTGATGCAGGAGAAAGGACATTGGTTTTATGCACCAGAGTTTGAATGTTTACGCTATTGTCTATTGGCTATGTGGCCTTGGATAACTCAGTATCTGAGTTTCATTAAAATAAATGTCTCTATAGAGATTGACGCTCAGTATCTTGAACTGAGCAAGTGCTTGCTGTCAGTTCCTTCTGTAGCATTCTCTACCACTACCAGTAAACACACCAGACTGTCAATGTATACAGTGAGATGCAGTGTAATAAAGACTTGGGGCCCAACTACCGTAGTCATCGTGTAGTGTGGTCACATTATATGTCTACAGTTTTTAAGAAAAAAAATTCTAGCATTTGGAGGTTGGAAATTCTATCCTAATTTGGTTTCTTCTTCTGTGCTGAAGAATGGAGTAAGAAAAAGGCATAAAATCCCGCTGTGATTTTTTTTTCTCTTTTCACTCTGACTTTTCAGTAGTACACATTGTAAAGTCAGCACTCAGATCAGGAAAATGGACACCAGCAGCATCCCAGCATGGGATTATATCCATTTTCTAGCTCTGTCCTTAGCCAAGAGTAACTATTATTCTGTTTTCTTATCAGTATGAGTTGTTTTTGCCTGGTTTTGTACTTTTTAGGAATGGAATTAGTATCTTTCTCCTTTTGTTCACCATTATATTTGTGGGCTACCTATGATAGTATATAGCAAGTTAATTCATTGTCATTTCTATATAGTATTTTAAGGTAATAAGGTGTCACAACTTATTTGTTATTTCTGTTACTAAACATTTGAGTTGGTTCCAGTTTGAGACTGTTATGAATAGTGCTGCAACTATGAATATTCTGGTACTTGGGCATTTCAGACAGTTTTACTGAGATGTAATCAACTCACTTAAACTGTAAAGTTGAGTGAATTTATTATATTTGCAGAGTGACATAATTATCACTATTCTCTAATTTCTGGCCATTTTTGTTATCCTCCAACTAACAACCCACTCTGGAGTCTAGCAAGAACTGCATCACCCTTCCAAGGGCAGTGCCTTCAATGACCTTATCACTTTACACTAGGTTCCACTACTTTAACACCACATCACAGGGAAACCAGTCTTCCAACACATGAACCTTTGGAGGTTTTTTTTTCTCTCTCTCTTTTTTTTATTTGAGAGAGAGAATGAATGGGCATGCCAGCAGCCTCTCAGCCACTGTGAATGAACTCCAGATGCGTGCATTGCCTTGTGGGCATGTGAGGCAATGTGCCCTTGTGTCACTTTTTGCATCTGGCTAAACATGGGACCTGGAGATTGGAACCAGTGTTTGTAGGCTTGGCAGGCAGGCACCTTAACTGCCAAGCATCTCTCCAGACCTGTTTTTGCTTTTCTTGTTGCTGTGACAAAATACATGACAAAAGCAACTTCAGGAAAAATAGGTTTAGTTTGGTTCATTTTGGTACAGTCCATCTGTCCTGGGAAATTTTTCCTCTGGGGAGACATGAACATACATCATCACCCACATAGAGAAGATACAACAGAACAAAATATGATTGACCAAAGCCAGTTTTGGAGAACAAATCAGTTTATTGGGGTTACTCCTAGACCAGGGAGAAGGGTTATTTACAGGAGCAATGGACGACTCAAAGGCAGTAGCATCACCCTAAAGCCCACCCCATCATAGGTGACAAGGACATCTCTGGAGCACACTGCACCACCCTCACCAGCAGGCAGCTCAGTTGGTAGCAGAGTCTAGAGGCATCACAGAGGGTCTCGTCACCAAGCTTTTTTTTTTTTTCTTTGATGTCTTTAGGGTAGTTTTAAAAAAAATTTTATTTATTTATTTATTTATTTATTTATTTGAGACAGAGAGAGGGAGAGAGAGAGAATGGGCACACCAGGGCCTCTAGCCACTGCAAACAAACTCCAGACGTATGTACCACCTTGTGCATCTGGCTAACGTGGGACCTGGAGAATCACGCCAGGGTCCTTAGGCTTCATAGGCATGTGCCTTAACCGTTAAGCCATCTCTCCAGTCCTAGGGTGGGGAGGGTCTTTAACCTTTGCCAAGACTTGTTGACTTCGTCGTCTCCTAAACTTCCTTCCACCCCAAGAGGGAATGTTTCAATTCTGAGAGGATGTTTCAATTCAGAGGAAATTGCTGTAGAACACCATCATGATGGGGAAGTCCCGATGACAAGAGCATGAGGCAGCTGGTCACATTGAGCCCTGTCTAGAAACAGAGATAATTGGGAATACCATTTTATTATTTAGAATGACTATGGGTGGAGGGGGCTGGGGATATGGCTCAGTGGTTAAAGGTGCTTGCTTGAAAAGCCTATAGCCCAGGTTCAGTTCCCCAGTACCCTTAAAAAGCCAGATGTAAAGAGTAGTGCATGCCTCTGCAGATTGTTTAAAGTGGCTAGAGGCCCTCGTATGTGCATGCGTGCATGCATTCTCTCTCTCACACACATACACATGCACACACACAAACACATGCAAACAAATAAAAATAAAATTATTTAATAAAAATTAGAATGATTATTGGATTGTTACTGGATTTCACAAGGCTATCTTCAAAATTTGTTACATGTGCAGCCGGGCGTGGTGGCGCACGCCTTTAATCCCAGCACTCGGGAGGCAGAGGTAGGAGGATTGCCGTGAGTTCGAGGCCACTCTGAGACTCCATAGTGAATTCCAGGTCAGCCTGGACCAGAGACCTTACTTCGAAAAACCAAAAACAAAAAAAAAATGTTAGATGGCTTTTTAAAAAAAACTTTTCATTTATTATTATTATTATTATTATTATTATTATTATTTTGAGAGAGACACAGAGAGAGACAGAGAGGAAGACAGAGATGGGTGCGGCAGCAGTGTCTCAGCTGCTGAGAACGAAATCCAGATGTGATCGCCCCCTTGTGGTCAAGTGTGGCATTGCGCCCTTGCGTCACTTTGCATCTTGCTAAACGTGGGACCTGGAGATTGGAACTGCTGGAGATTGGAACCAGTGTTCTTAGGCTTAGGAAGCAGGCGCCTTAACCCCTAAGCCATCTCTCCAGCCCTAGATGGCTTTGTTTAAAAATGTGTTCTTGTTAGGCATGGTGGTGCATGCCTTTAATGCCAGCACTTGGGAGACAGAGGTAGAAGAATCGGCTGTAAGTTTGAAGCCACCCCGAGACTGCATAGTGAATTCCAGACCAGCCTGGGCTAGAGCAAGACCCTGTGTCAAAAAACAAAATGACAAAAAAAAAATGTTCTTGAGCTGTGAAGGTGGTTAAGTTGGTTAAAAGCAAACAAACAAAACTTTCCATGCAAGTATGAGGACCTTAGTTTGGGCCTTCGGCATCCATGTAAAACTGGAAACAGTAGCATCTATGGCAAAATGGGAGGCAGAGACAAGAGAATCCCCAGAAGTTCACAGGCTGGCTTGCCTGGTGTACGCAGCAGTAAACAAGAGACCCTGCCTCAAAGTGGAAGGTGAGGACTGACACCTGGAGTTGTCTTCTTCTTCTTTTTTTTTTTTGTGGTAGCCCAGGCTGACCTGGAATTCACTATGTAGTCTCAGGCTGGCCTCGAACTCATGGCGATCCTCCTACCTCTGCCTCCTGAGTGCTGGGATTAAAGGCGTGCATTACCATGCCTGGCTTGGAGTTGTCTTATCTCCACATATGTCCCATTATACGAACATGGTGAACTTACAGGAACACATTCACACAGGATTTCAAAACATTTTTAGAGCTGGGGAGATGGTTCAGCGGTTAAAGGCACTTGCTTGCAAATCCTGAGAGCCTGGGTTCAATTACTTAGTACCCACATAAAGCCAGTTGTACAAAGTGGTGCATGCACCCGGAGTTTGTTTGCAGTGGCAAGAGACCCTGGCATGCGTATTCTCTTCCTCTCACTATCTCTTCCCCCCTCTTGGAAATAAATAAAATAATAAGTAAATTAAAAATAATTTTTAAATTTTTAAAAATTTTTTATTTATTTTTGGAGAGACAGAGAGGAGAGGGAGACAGATAGAGATGGGTGCGCCAGCAGTCTCTCAGCTGCTGTGAACGAAATCCAGATGCGTGCGCCCCCTTGTGGTCAAGTGCGGCATTGCGCCCTTGCGTCACTTTGCTTCTGGCTAAAGGTGGGACCTGGAGATTGGAACCGGGTTCTTAGGCTTAGGAGGCAGGCGTCTTAACCACTAAGCCATCTCTCAGCCCTAAAAATACTTTTTTGAGGTAGGGTCGTACACTAGCCCAGGACGACCTGGAACTCAGTCTGTAGTCACAGGCTGGCCTTGAACTCATAGAAATTCTCCTACCTCTGCCTCCTGAGTGCTGGGATTAAATGTGTGCACCACCACGCCCGGCTGGTGACTTAAAAAATATCTTTATTTATTTATTTATTTGAGAGACAAGAGAGGGGCAGATAGAGAGAATGGGTGCACCAGGGCCTCTACTGCAAAGTCCAGATGCATGTGCCACCTGTGCATATGGATACTGGGGAATTGAACCTGGGTCCTTAGGCTTCACTGGCAACTGCTTAACTGCTAAGCCATCTCTCCAGCCCCCTTACTGGTGACTTTTGATGAGCAAAAGTCTTTCTTTTGATTCAGTCTAATTTAGAACATTAAGCTTTTAAGGTTGCCTTTTGTACCTTTCCTGTATCTTGTAGGTTGCAGCTGTGTAGATACTCTTCCATGTGTTCTTTAAAAGCTTTATAATTTTCATTTTTTCATTTACCTCTGTGACTCATCTCAAATGAAGTTTGACATAGGTGACTTAATACTCTGAGCATGACATTTTGCCTCAAACATGTTGGGAGGCCATTGGCCATGAGTGAGTGTGGCACTTGGAGTCTAAATACTAGGACCATTGCTGCCTCCTCTCTTTTCATCTTTTTGTCAAAGAGATGCAGGAAATACAAGTCCTTTTAGGATAATGGCCTGGCTGCCTTCTGGAACAAAAATTTCCAAAACAGACCAATATGTGGTGTTCTGTCATCATGTCTTAATGGCTCTGGTAGTGCGTTGATGCAGGAGAAAGGACATTGGTTTTATGCACCAGAGTTTGAATGTTTACGCTATTGTCTATTGGCTATGTGGCCTTGGATAACTCAGTATCTGAGTTTCATTAAAATAAATGTCTCTATAGAGATTGACGCTCAGTATCTTGAACTGAGCAAGTGCTTGCTGTCAGTTCCTTCTGTAGCATTCTCTACCACTACCAGTAAACACACCAGACTGTCAATGTATACAGTGAGATGCAGTGTAATAAAGACTTGGGGCCCAACTACCGTAGTCATCGTGTAGTGTGGTCACATTATATGTCTACAGTTTTTAAGAAAAAAAAATTCTAGCATTTGGAGGTTGGAAATTCTATCCTAATTTGGTTTCTTCTTCTGTGCTGAAGAATGGAGTAAGAAAAAGGCATAAAATCCCGCTGTGATTTTTTTTTCTCTTTTCACTCTGACTTTTCAGTAGTACACATTGTAAAGTCAGCACTCAGATCAGGAAAATGGACACCAGCAGCATCCCAGCATGGGATTATATCCATTTTCTAGCTCTGTCCTTAGCCAAGAGTAACTATTATTCTGTTTTCTTATCAGTATGAGTTGTTTTTGCCTGGTTTTGTACTTTTTAGGAATGGAATTAGTATCTTTCTCCTTTTGTTCACCATTATATTTGTGGGCTACCTATGATAGTATATAGCAAGTTAATTCATTGTCATTTCTATATAGTATTTTAAGGTAATAAGGTGTCACAACTTATTTGTTATTTCTGTTACTAAACATTTGAGTTGGTTCCAGTTTGAGACTGTTATGAATAGTGCTGCAACTATGAATATTCTGGTACTTGGGCATTTCAGACAGTTTTACTGAGATGTAATCAACTCACTTAAACTGTAAAGTTGAGTGAATTTATTATATTTGCAGAGTGACATAATTATCACTATTCTCTAATTTCTGGCCATTTTGTTATCCTCCAACTAACAACCCACTCTGGAGTCTAGCAAGAACTGCATCACCCTTCCAAGGGCAGTGCCTTCAATGACCTTATCACTTTACACTAGGTTCCACTACTTTAACACCACATCACAGGGAAACCAGTCTTCCAACACATGAACCTTTGGAGGTTTTTTTTTCTCTCTCTCTTTTTTTTATTTGAGAGAGAGAATGAATGGGCATGCCAGCAGCCTCTCAGCCACTGTGAATGAACTCCAGATGCGTGCATTGCCTTGTGGGCATGTGAGGCAATGTGCCCTTGTGTCACTTTTTGCATCTGGCTAAACATGGGACCTGGAGATTGGAACCAGTGTTTGTAGGCTTGGCAGGCAGGCACCTTAACTGCCAAGCATCTCTCCAGACCTGTTTTTGCTTTTCTTGTTGCTGTGACAAAATACATGACAAAAGCAACTTCAGGAAAAATAGGTTTAGTTTGGTTCATTTTGGTACAGTCCATCTGTCCTGGGAAATTTTTCCTCTGGGGAGACATGAACATACATCATCACCCACATAGAGAAGATACAACAGAACAAAATATGATTGACCAAAGCCAGTTTTGGAGAACAAATCAGTTTATTGGGGTTACTCCTAGACCAGGGAGAAGGGTTATTTACAGGAGCAATGGACGACTCAAAGGCAGTAGCATCACCCTAAAGCCCACCCCATCATAGGTGACAAGGACATCTCTGGAGCACACTGCACCACCCTCACCAGCAGGCAGCTCAGTTGGTAGCAGAGTCTAGAGGCATCACAGAGGGTCTCGTCACCAGCTTTTTTTTTTTTCTTTGATGTCTTTAGGGTAGTTTTAAAAAAAATTTTATTTATTTATTTATTTATTTATTTATTTATTTGAGACAGAGAGAGGGAGAGAGAGAGAATGGGCACACCAGGGCCTCTAGCCACTGCAAACAAACTCCAGACGTATGTACCACCTTGTGCATCTGGCTAACGTGGGACCTGGAGAATCACGCCAGGGTCCTTAGGCTTCATAGGCATGTGCCTTAACCGTTAAGCCATCTCTCCAGTCCTAGGGTGGGGAGGGTCTTTAACCTTTGCCAAGACTTGTTGACTTCGTGCGTCTCCTAAACTTCCTTCCACCCCCAAGAGGGAATGTTTCAATTCTGAGAGGATGTTTCAATTCAGAGGAAATTGCTGTAGAACACCATCATGATGGGGAAGTCCCGATGACAAGAGCATGAGGCAGCTGGTCACATTGAGCCCTGTCTAGAAACAGAGATAATTGGGAATACCATTTTATTATTTAGAATGACTATGGGTGGAGGGGGCTGGGGATATGGCTCAGTGGTTAAAGGTGCTTGCTTGAAAAGCCTATAGCCCAGGTTCAGTTCCCCAGTACCCTTAAAAAGCCAGATGTAAAGAGTAGTGCATGCCTCTGCAGATTGTTTAAAGTGGCTAGAGGCCCTCGTATGTGCATGCGTGCATGCATTCTCTCTCACACACACATACACATGCACACACACAAACACATGCAAACAAATAAAAATAAAATTATTTAATAAAAATTAGAATGATTATTGGATTGTTACTGGATTTCACAAGGCTATCTTCAAAATTTGTTACATGTGCAGCCGGGCGTGGTGGCGCACGCCTTTAATCCCAGCACTCGGGAGGCAGAGGTAGGAGGATTGCCGTGAGTTCGAGGCCACTCTGAGACTCCATAGTGAATTCCAGGTCAGCCTGGACCAGAGACCTTACTTCGAAAAACCAAAAACAAAAAAAAAATGTTAGATGGCTTTTTAAAAAAAACTTTTCATTTATTATTATTATTATTATTATTATTATTATTATTTTGGAGAGAGACACAGAGAGAGACAGAGAGGAAGACAGAGATGGGTGCGGCAGCAGTGTCTCAGCTGCTGAGAACGAAATCCAGATGTGATCGCCCCCTTGTGGTCAAGTGTGGCATTGCGCCCTTGCGTCACTTTGCATCTTGCTAAACGTGGGACCTGGAGATTGGAACTGCTGGAGATTGGAACCAGTGTTCTTAGGCTTAGGAAGCAGGCGCCTTAACCCCTAAGCCATCTCTCCAGCCCTAGATGGCTTTGTTTAAAAATGTGTTCTTGTTAGGCATGGTGGTGCATGCCTTTAATGCCAGCACTTGGGAGACAGAGGTAGAAGAATCGGCTGTAAGTTTGAAGCCACCCCGAGACTGCATAGTGAATTCCAGACCAGCCTGGGCTAGAGCAAGACCCTGTGTCAAAAAACAAAATGACAAAAAAAAAATGTTCTTGAGCTGTGAAGGTGGTTAAGTTGGTTAAAAAGCAAACAAACAAAACTTTCCATGCAAGTATGAGGACCTTAGTTTGGGCCTTCGGCATCCATGTAAAACTGGAAACAGTAGCATCTATGGCAAAATGGGAGGCAGAGACAAGAGAATCCCCAGAAGTTCACAGGCTGGCTTGCCTGGTGTACGCAGCAGTAAACAAGAGACCCTGCCTCAAAGTGGAAGGTGAGGACTGACACCTGGAGTTGTCTTCTTCTTCTTTTTTTTTTTTGTGGTAGCCCAGGCTGACCTGGAATTCACTATGTAGTCTCAGGCTGGCCTCGAACTCATGGCGATCCTCCTACCTCTGCCTCCTGAGTGCTGGGATTAAAGGCGTGCATTACCATGCCTGGCTTGGAGTTGTCTTATCTCCACATATGTCCCATTATACGAACATGGTGAACTTACAGGAACACATTCACACAGGATTTCAAAACATTTTTAGAGCTGGGGAGATGGTTCAGCGGTTAAAGGCACTTGCTTGCAAATCCTGAGAGCCTGGGTTCAATTACTTAGTACCCACATAAAGCCAGTTGTACAAAGTGGTGCATGCACCCGGAGTTTGTTTGCAGTGGCAAGAGACCCTGGCATGCGTATTCTCTTCCTCTCACTATCTCTTCCCCCCTCTTGGAAATAAATAAAATAATAAGTAAATTAAAAATAATTTTTAAAATTTTTAAAAAATTTTTTATTTATTTTTGGAGAGAGACAGAGAGGGAGAGGGAGACAGATAGAGATGGGTGCGCCAGCAGTCTCTCAGCTGCTGTGAACGAAATCCAGATGCGTGCGCCCCCTTGTGGTCAAGTGCGGCATTGCGCCCTTGCGTCACTTTGCTTCTGGCTAAAGGTGGGACCTGGAGATTGGAACCGGGTTCTTAGGCTTAGGAGGCAGGCGTCTTAACCACTAAGCCATCTCTCCAGCCCTAAAAATACTTTTTTGAGGTAGGGTCGTACACTAGCCCAGGACGACCTGGAACTCAGTCTGTAGTCACAGGCTGGCCTTGAACTCATAGAAATTCTCCTACCTCTGCCTCCTGAGTGCTTGGATTAAAGGTATGTGCTACCACACCCAGCTTAAAAAATACTTAGCCATTTTAAAAAATATGTTCTTAGGCAAGGGAAATGATTCAGAGGGTAAAAGTGCTTATTGCATAAGGGCCTGAGACAGCCTGAGTATGATTCCTAACATCCATGCAAAAAGCTCGATATGACCATGCACACCTGTAACCTCAATCTGGTGAGGAACAGATACTGGAGAATCATGGGCTCACTGGTCAGCCAGTCTGATCAGGAGCAAAACAAAACCCACTGTCCAGGTTCAACGAGAGAATATCTTCAGGCGACAAAATGGAACAGTTATAGAGGAGGATGTTCAATGTCCTCTGGTCTCTGCACATGGGGCCCATGTACCACGTACTATACAACACAGACAAAATGTGTTCTCTGTTCTAAGAATGAGAATTCTGTATCCAGAGTGCTGTTTGTTCTTAAGGTGCAAATAAGTTTTATAAGGCCTATGGCTGTTGAAGCCTGCTTGATGCAAATAATAAATACTGTACATTCATTCTAAGTGGACCAACTAAGAAGAAAGAAAATTGGACATGAAAGTAATGAAATGAAATGAGAAGAGGTAAGGACAAAGAAAGATGGGTCCTGTATCCAGCTTTGAGTCACCACCGCCAAATGAGATATGCCTTTATAGGCTGTGGGACAGATACCCATGAGGAATCATGGACACGGAATGGGCAAATCAGTGATCATGCAAAAATCCTGATGCTTAGTTGTCTTTAAGGAACCATTGATTTTGTTAAGACAAAGAGATAGATGTAATAAAACCCATAGATCTTCCCATGTTGACTGGCATCTATTTTAAGAGAGAAGTAAAGAACAAATTTAATGTAGGATCCATTTCCAATGATTTTTCCACTGTAAAAGGAAAGTTCAGTGCCCCCATTTTCATGGTTTGCAATGTGTGGTAACAGAATATCAAACTCTGCTTAGCTGTAAAATCACACATATGTTGAAGATGATGTGACATAGGCCTTTTGAACAAAGGTTGTACAAGTCTTAAAAAAAAACTCTGAAGAAACTCATGTCAAAGTGATCCTATTATAAAACAGTAGAATAAAGCTGAAGAGGGGCCTTCAAGTGATGAAGAGGAAACTATTGACTCAGTGTGCACAAAGGCTGCTAAGGAACTCAGAGACTAGGAAGTGTGACAATGTAGATGATGATAGTATTGATACCACTCTGATGAAGACTGCCTAGCTTGCAGTATGAGTTGGCACATTTATTCCTGTATTGTTAGCTGGAAGAGCAACATAGATATTAGGTAGCAAAAATGTGGATTAAGTCCATGATATCCCCACTTTCTTCCTAGTTCAATCTCAACAGCCTGTCTGATGTGGCACCTACCAAGGATTTACTTATTTTTTTTTTAAATTGTAAATATTTATTTGACAGAGAGAGAGGAAAAGGTAGATAGAGAATGGGCACACCAGGACCTCTGGCCACTGAAAATGAACTCCAGATCCATGCACCACCATGTGCATCTGGCTTAGGTGGGTACTGGGGATTGGAACCTGGCTTCTTAGGCTTTGCAGGCAAGTACCTTAACTGCTAAGCCATCTCTCCAGCCATTGTTTTTAACTTCTTTACATTGAATTGGTAGATTGGTACCTTCTTTTAGAGTATTGGAAAATAAGATTTAACTCACAGTTCACAACATACTTTCAATTGGACTGACCTGAAATATATTGGAAATTAGCAGCAAAAGATGAAGTCAGATGTCAAATTTAGTAGGAATTAGTAGACAAGCCTTATGTTAAGTAAATTTGGGCTTTTTTATTTTAAGGTAGTTTTGAGGGGACAAGTGTTTCCATAAAACCAATTATATTTTTCAGTGTCTTTGCCAGGAAACTTACTCTAAATTCTAGGTCTCTTTGTTTAGAGAAAACCGGTATTGCTTTTTTCTTCTACTGGGAGAAGGATAGGCTTACAGACAAGCTGGAATGTATTTAAAGACTGGCATGAACCAGTGCAAGCACAGAATTACTACATGGTAAATCATTCACCATCATATTATTAACTCATGCTATGCTGCATAAATCTAAAACATTTAAAGCACACGAAAAATTATAGTTTTATTTATTACCTATGAAACATTTAAAGAAAGTATTCAAAGGTTGAGCATGGTGGTGCACACCTATAATCCCAGCACCTGGGAGGTCAAAGCAGAAGCATCCTCTTCCCCTCCTGTAGATAGCAAGCTTGAGACCAGCCTGGACTACATGATACCCCGTTTCCAAAAAAATCAAAATTAAGTTTAAGATAGTGTTCAAAAGGTCTTTTTTCAATTTTTTTTTATGGTTTTTTCGAGGTAGGGTTTCACTCTAGTCCAGGCTGACCTGGAATTAACTATGTAGTCTCAGGGTGGCCTCGAACTCTTGGCGATCCTACTACCTCTGCCTCCCGAGTGCTGGGATTAAAGGCGTGCGCCACCACGCCCGGCTTCTTTTTTCAATTTTAAATTTCAGAGGGTGTGTGTGTGTGGTGTATGCACTGTGTGCAGATGTGCAAAGACCAGACAAGAATGTTGGGTATCCTTTTCTTATTACTCATCTGCATACTTCCTTGAGACAAGTCAACCCAGAACCATCAGTGAGCCCTAGCATTTCTCTTCGCAGCCAAGAGGCTTTCATGGTTAAACAGCTAGCACTCTTAACCTCTGAGCCATCTCCTCAGCCTTTTTTGTTTCTTTTGAATTTTTAGGGCAGAAGCTCATTCTAGCTGAGGCTGAGTTAGAACTCTGTTGCCCAGGCTGCCTTCAAACTCATGATAATTCCAATACCTCAGCCTCCCAAGTACAAAATGTACAGGTGTTTTTATTGAGAGTGTTATTGCATGAATGTGTTGCATATTGGGCAATTTTTTTTCATCTTGTTTCATTTTATCATATTTTGATCTCATTCTAATTGATAAATTATTTTAGGGATATAATAATGGTAAATTCAAATAATCTCCTGCTTAGTATAGACTTTTAAAAATAATTTATTTATATTTATTTATTTGAGAGAGAAAGAATCAGAGGGGGGAGGCAGATAGAAAATGGGTGTGCCAGGGCCTCCAGCTGTTGCAAACGAACTCCAGATGGATGCACCACTTTGTACATCTGACTTACATGGGTCCTGGGGAATAGAACCTAGGTCCTTTGGCTTTGTAGGCCCACTAAGTGTAGATTTTAACTGGCGCCTTGGCCTTTTGCATTCCTCGATGGGGGTATCACTTGGTAAAGTATATTCAACCTTATAGATAGATATGTATGTACCTGTCTGCCTCGTGATCAAGGAAGATGGGTTATGTTCCACACACTTTTCCTAGGCTGGTCTGTATGAGTAGGAACTAACTGTAAGGTAGTGGTTGCTAGGAGCATTTGAGAATTTTATCTCTTTTTGCTTTTATCTGTGATCAATTTACCTAAGATTTAGCCTGATACATAAATTGTTATGTTACCAGGTAGCTCAGTTTTAGAAAGTGCATCAGGAGAGTTGTCAGACTCATCTGGACTCTGGCTAGAATGGGACTAAAAGTGAATTTGCATCCTATGTCAAGTGACTTTTTAAATTTTTAAAATTATTTTTATTTATTTATTTATTTGAGAGAGAATTGGTGCATTAGGGCTTTTAGCCACTGCAAATAAACTCCAGATGCATGCACCACCCTGTGCACCTAGCTTACATGGGTCCTGGAGAATCGAACGTGGGTCTTTTGCCTTTGTAGGCAAGTACCTTAATCATTGAGCCATCTCTCCAGCCCCACTTAGTGACTTTAAGTGAGTCTTCTAACCACTTTGTACTTCATTTCCCCACCTGTAAAGAGAAGCCAGCCCTATCTCTGCCTATCTCTTAGAGGGCTTCTGAAATTCAGCGGAGATGTCTAGAGCGGTTTCCTATGAGGCAAAACTTGCGGACATTGTGATGAGTAAAGCTTTGAGGGAGTCGGTGGGCACTTTGTTCTTTCTCCTCTTTTCTTCATTTGCTCTCAATTTCACCCACTGTCTTTTGGCTTTTTGATCAGACGAGATGGGGCACGTTCAGGGTGGTATGGCCAGAGACTCTTGGCTTTTTGAGACAGAGCCTCGCACTATAATCCATGGGACTTGCAGAAATCCTCTTGCTTCCTAATTCTTAACTGCTTGGATAACAAGTATGAGCTACCACACTTGGCTTGTTGGCCTCTTTAGGAGAACAAACCTTGATTCTTCATTATTAATAAAAATTTCAATTCTGATAATCTTATCAGAATTGGTATTTAGAAATCCAATGCTAAATTTTGTGCCTTAGAAGCTCTAAAAACAAACTAGAAACTAGTTGATTATTGTTTAGGTATAAATCCTCAAAATGAACTCACTCTACTAACTGAGTGACAAATATCAGACAAACATTTCAATTTGGAAGCAGTTTTCTTACTCAGCATGAATTGCTTATAATTTTGAGGTTTTTTTTAAATTATTTTATTTATTTTTGGAGAGAGACACAGAGAGAGACAGGACAGAGGGAGGAGACAGAATGTGCGCGCCAGCAGTCTCAGCTGCTGAGAATGAAATCCAGATGTGTGCACCCCCTTGTGGGCAAGTGCGGCATTGCGCCCTTGGGTCACTTTGCATCTGGCTAAACGTGGGACCTGGAGATTGGAACCGCTGGAGATTGGAACCAGTGTTCTTAGGCTTAGGAGGCAGGCGCCTTAACCGCTAAGCCATCTCTCCAGCCCTGAGGTTTTTTTTTTTAAAGACAAAGTTTTGCTGTATACCTCAGACTGGCTTTGAACTTGCTGTGTAGCCCATGCATGTTGGTCTGGAACTCACAGTCCTACTGCCTTAACTCTTAAGTCAGAATTTTCTTTTTCTTCTTTTCTTTTCTTTTCTTTTCTTTTCTTTTCTTTTCTTTTCTTTTCTTTTCTTTTCTTTTTTTTTTTTCTTTTTCTTTTCTTTTCTTTTCTTTTCTTTTCTTTCTGACGTAGGGTTTCACTCTAGCCCAGGCTGACCTGGAATTCACTATGTAGTCTCAGGCTGGCCTTGAACTCACAACGATCCTCCTACTTCAGCCACCTGAGTGCTGGAATTAAAGGCATACACTGTCACACCCGACTCAAGTCAGAATTTTTTAGTAGCAGTATTCCTGTGTCCTCTTTTTAAAAATATTTTACTTTTATTTATTTATTTATTTGAGACAAAGAGGTAGAGAGAATGGATATGCCAGGGCCTCCAGCCACTGCAAATGAATTCTAAATACATGTGCCACCTTGTGCATATGGTTTATGTGGTCCTGGGGAATCGAACATGGGTTCTTTGGATTTGTACACAAGTGCCTTAACTGTTAAGCCATATCTCCAGTTCACTATGTCTTCTTTTAATTGGCACTAGATGGTCTCTATCTCAGCCCTGGATGGAGCCTCAGAAGGACTTCTTTCTGGGGTGGTGAGACCCATGTACAGATCTAGCATCGAATGTTTAGAGGACACAGAAAGGAAGGAATTTGTGACACCAGACAACTTAATCTTCTTAGCAATAAGCCCTATACCATTTCAAGCCTGGCTACAGAAATGGTCTGTGTGACTTATGGGCTGCTGTCTTTCATCCTTATGCTCTGCTCCTTTCCACTACTTCTCTTTTCTCCCCTTTGTTGCTTTTTCTTTTCTGGAAGTTACTGTGGCCTTGGAATTGGCATTTATGTTGCCACTTTTAAAAAATAGCATCCCTATGAAATGCATAATTTTAAGTTTGAGTAAGTAAAACATCCAGGGAACAATCAGATAGGCAGATTTTCTAATATATTCTTCTGTTGTTTTTGACTCTGTGCAAATGTCTGCGAGGAGCAGAATTATGTTTGAGATAAATTGACTCAGCTGAGTTGTAAAGTGCTTCCTCAGCATATATATTTGTCTTTCCATCAGCAATGACCTCTTATAGATAACCTATTATAGTTGGACTTTAACATGATAGTCTCTTGTGTAAAACCTCTTGTGACTATTTTAAAATACTTCTAGGTAAGACATTGATATCATTGTTATTTTTTCTTTGAGTTCTCATCTTTTAGCAGTGTATCTTGAAATATTTATGTAGAAACTGTATCATTTGGTATTTGCTTCAAAAGAGTCTGGAAAGGATGGTGTTGGGCAGTAGAAGTAAAATCACACTGATCATGAGATGATAATTAATGAGATGAAGAACATCTGAATTTCATTATTCTGTGTACACACACACACACACACACACACACACACACCCTAGTAGTTCTTCATAATGAAAACTAATAATAAAGGAACCCTACCATATGACTAGAGAAATGGTTCCGTGGGTAAGAGCACTTGCTGTGCAAGCATGAGGATCTGAGTTCGGACTTCCAGTGCCCACATAAGGCAGGTGTGGTATGCACACTGCAGTGCTAAAGTGTACAGAGACAGGAGGATAACTGGGGTCTCCACTTAGCCAGTCCAACTGAGAAAAACCAATGGCATAAGCACCAGGTTCAATAAGAGATCCCATGGAAAGAAATAAGGCAGAGGAGTGATAAAGGAACACATCTGATGTCCTCTTCTGATCTCTATACATGTGTGCATAGGGCATGCACACTTTCATACACATGCCCAGACACGTATTTATATACCATATGTGCATGAGCTCACACAGCACACATACCCA
This sequence comes from Orientallactaga sibirica, assembly GCA_036365145.1. NCBI lineage: Eukaryota > Metazoa > Chordata > Mammalia > Rodentia > Dipodidae > Orientallactaga > Orientallactaga sibirica. Next base: position 7,195,074 of record JAEOAD010000982.1, read on the forward strand.
CACACCCTACCATAGGGCCTTGGGAAATAATCTCAGTGGATAAAGTACTTGCCATGTAAGTATAAGGACCAGAGTTTGGGATACAGCACCCACATAAATACTGGGTGCTTATGCCTGTAATCCCAGTGCTCAGAGGCAGAAACAAGGAATCCTTGGGGTAAACTGGCTAGTTAGACTAGCTTGACTAGCCAAATCAGTGTTCTTTGGGTTCAAGTGAGAGATCATGCCTCCGTAATTACAGTGGAAAGTGATCAAAGAAGACCCCCAATGTCAACCTCTGGCCTCCATGTTCATACACGTGCATGCACACCTGCACATGCATATGCCCATATGCATGCAAACATGCATATACACACCCATGCACACCATAACCCTCTCCCCAAAAAACCAACTATAGATTTCCCATTGCTTCAAGGTAGAATCCAGCCCTCTTGGGATCTTGATCTCCTTTGACCACCTGATGCCTCTCCAAATTCACCTCTTAAGGGTGTTCTGGCCACAACATTTTTGGCCCTTTGCACTTTCTTCTTTTTCTATTTTTTTTTTTTTTTTTTTCTTTCTTTCTTTTTTTTTTTTTTTTTTGGTTTTCAAGGTAGGGTCTTACTCTGGTCAAGGCTGACCTGGAATTCACTATGTAGTCTCAGGGTGGCCTCGAACTCTCGGCGATCCTCCTACTTTCGCCTTCCGAGTGCTGGGATTAAAGGCATGCGCCACCACGCCCGGCTCACTTTCTTCTTTTTCTACAACACCCTTTCCACCATTTCCGTTCGCACTCCAATCTGCATTCTGGTCTAATGCCTTCTTTTTTTTTTTTTCTCTTTCTTTCTGTCTTTTTTTTTTTTTTGAGACTAGGGTCTTACGCTGTACCTTATGCTATCCTAGAACCCAAAGTAATCATTCTACCTATTAGCCCCTCAACTGCTGGAATTACAGGTGTGCACCACACCTGACTTGCTTGCCTATTCTTCCTCAGATCACAAACAGCACACAAACAACATCACTTCCTCCAGGCCATTGCTAACTGCTCTCTGCCCAAATGTGATTAGAGAACTTCCTAAGAGGGACGTCTATCACTGGGTTTCCTTCAATTTAGCCTTACTGACAGTAACTCCATATTGAGAGAAAGAGAGAGAACACAGCAGGGCCTCTAGCCATTGCAAACTATCTCCAGACACATACAGCACCTTGTGCATCTCGCTTAAGTGGGTACTGGGGAATTTAACCTGGGTCCATTGGCTTCGCAGGCAAGAGTGTTAACCAATAAGCATCTCTCCAGATGCCACTTCCTTTTGATTACATGCATGGTGCTGTAATATTTTTGAGGAAAATGATTATGCCCTATTTATGCTTCTATACATAGTATCCAACACAGTACCTTGCATACAGCTGGAAAACAATTTTTATGAGAGAGAGAGAGAATTGGTGCACCAGGGCCTCCAGACACATGTGTCACCTTGTGTCCCTGCACAACCTTGAATATGTGTCACCTTGTCTGTCTGGCTTATGTGGGGTCTGGGGAGTTGAACATAGGTCCTTAAGCTTTGCAGGCAAGTGCCTTAACCACTAAGCCATCTCTCCAACCCAGGCAAACCATTTGTTTTTAATTTAATTCATTAATTTATTTGAGAGAGAAAGAGAGAGAATGGGCACTCCAGGGCCTCTAGACACTGCAGACATACTCCAGATACATGCACCACCATGTGCATCTGGCTTACTTGGGTTCTGGGGAGTCAAATCTGCATCCTTAGGCTTCACAGGCAAGCACCTTAATGGCTAAGGTGTCTCTCTAGCCCCTGGCAAACCATTTTTAAGAGAATAAAAGGCCCACGCTAGGGTTTAGTAACACTTGGCCACAGGGATTATCTCTGCACAGAGCCAATGGTGCCAGTGCCAAGGGATCATGTGGCATCTACTTGCCACCTTGTTTGCTCATACTCATACACTTCCTCCCCACACTGGTCCTTTGTTCTGTTTCATCAGTATTTTCATGGACTTTTATAGGTTTGAACATACATTCCTGTATCTCTACTGCAGGGGAAGGGGAAGCTCCCATCAAACTTGGAGCTTTTACATTATCCTATAAATTACAAGTTTTGAAATGGCATCCAGTAGTAGGCAAATTTAAACAGGCTTGCTAATGATGCAGTAAATTGTTCCTCTGAATAGATCTCTACTACAGGGTAAAACTTGAGGGGACTTTTTTATTGTGAAAATGTTGGTGGTCATGTGAACCGTAGCTCTGACACAGGAATATTCATTGTAACCGCTTGAAATAACAAAGAGAAAAAATGAATAGAATATTCATAGATAGGCTGGATCAAGAAATTGTGATCTAGTCACCATCCAGTGGAATTCTCTACTAGTGAAAATGTAGGAGCTGCTGGACAAATTGATTAGATGACACCAAAGTCACTAAGTTGAAGAATATGTAAAATGAGATACTATTTACATAAAGTTCAATGACAAGCTAAGCCAGACAGTATACTGTGTATGAATATATACATATATGCCTATCCATTTTGCAAATACTATCTTAGTCTATTCAGGCTTCTGGAACACAATACCATAGCCTGGATGAAGTATAAACAAGAAATCTGTCTTACTATTCTGGAGGCTGAGAACCAGCAGATTGAGAAGCAGATGAGGGCTTTCTTCCTAGTCATGAATGAGTGAGGCATTCTCTCTGTGTCTTCTCTTAGTGGAAGGGGCAAATCAACACTCTGGGACCTTGTAGCAGACAGCCTCAGGTCACTGAGGTCACTGCCAAACCAGACAGTTATGGAAGAAAGGAAGTCATTGATGTTATTGAAGCTTACAGATCCAGGGGAAGGTCCATAATGGCAGAAGAAGCTGACCTGCTTTCACAGTTCTAAGAAAGAGAGAGCGTGCAAATGCGCCACATCACACTTCAGGAACTCTAGGCAGAAGTAGGCACTTGGCATCTCTTTAGATTGGAATTTCAAATCCACCACCACACCTTAGGGCTGGACCCTAAACTCTGCCCAGTGACACCTCCTCTACTCAGGTGTCTGCAGATCTAAATTACAAACTGTAATAAAACACTGAATATATTGGAGGCCATCTATTCAAACTACCCCAGACCTCTTTTATTATAAGGACACACTAATTCCATTGCGTGTTTAGCCTTCATCATCTCCCAAAGGAACTATCTCCAATTACTATCTCACTGGTGGTTAGAGTTCAAAATGTGAATTTTGTGGGGACACAGACATTCAGTTTATAGCATGGGCATATTTGTAGGGAAATGACACATAAATGAGGATAGTTTTGATAGGAAGAAGGGTTACATAGGGCTCTGGGACTTGGGCTTGCATGGTGGGTACGTAGATTTTCATTTCATAAACAGGACAGATGTATTCTTTGGGTGCGTTTCATAAGAACAACAACATTAAAAATAAATCTATCATAGCCGGGTGTGGTAGCGCATGCCTTTAATCCTAGCACTCGGGAGGCAGAGGTAGGAGGATCCTCGTGAGTTCAAGGCCACCCTGAGACTACATAGTGAATTCCAGGTCAGCCTGGGTTAGAGTGAGACCCTACCTCTAACAACAACAACAAAACAAACAAACAAAAAAATAAATCTATCAAAAAGTTCTGAGTGAGGGGCTGGAGAGATGGCTTAGCAGTTAAGGTGCTTGCCTGTGAAACCTAAGGACTCAGGTTTGATTCCTCACTACCCACATAACATCAGATGCACAAGGTGGTGCATGCGTTTGGAATTCGTTTGCAGTGGCTAGAGGCCTTAGCACACTGTTTCTCTGCCTCTCTCAAATAAATAAATAAATATTTTTAAAAATAAAAAATAAAATAGAAAATAAAAAAGAAAAGTTCTAAGTGAGACCACATTCCCAGTACTTGGAAAAAGGAAGAATTTCTTTGCTAATTTTTTTTTTTTTTTGGTTTTCTGAGGTAGGGTCTCAATGTAGTACAGGCTGACTGACTATTCACTATGGAGCCTCAGGCTTGCCTCTAACTCAGTGATCCTCCTACCTCTGCTTCCCAAGTGCTGGGATTAAAGGTGTGTGCCACCTTGCCCAGCCTCTTTGCTGTTTTTTAGATTCTTACTGCTTTCTTCCACAGTTCATAGTGGGGTAGGTGGAGTTATCTTACTCAATTCATTTCCACTTCTACTTTACATAAAAAGCTGATGATAGAAATACAAATTGTTACAGTTTTTATTGATGGTCAACAGCAAGTAGATGGTGAAGTAGACAGATAACACACCCCTCACCTCTTTTGTGTTCTTGTTCATTGTAGATGTTGCCATTGTGGACATGAGTGACATCTCCAGACAGCCTTCCCTCTTCTACCATCTTGGAGTCCGTGAAAGCTTTGACATGGCCAATAATGTGATTTTGTACTATGACACTGATGTCGACACTGCTCTGTCATTAAAGGTAAAGGGCATTGTTATACCTTACTGTGAATATTTCATTTTGGAAAAACACAACTGCATGTCCAGATGAAATGTAACTAACAGCATCTGCAGTTTGAGAAAAGTAATAAAGAGTTGCTAGTGGAGTTTCTTCTTTCCCACCACACTTTCTGGCTCCCACAGATGACTTCCTGGCTGCTGTGAGCATCCTCACTATGGTGCTTTTGCAGGCAATTAGCACTTCAGGCTTAGAGAAGTAGAAGTGAAAACTGTTCCTTTCCATTGATACAAACATACCACTCTGAATCCCCTTGGGGCAGTTTGATCCAAACCTATACCATTCTGAAAATCTGTTCTTGCTGGGATGATTGCTTAGGTGTTTAAAGGCACTTGCTTGCAAAGCCTGCCGACCTGGTTTCAAATCCCAAGCCACCCACATAATCCAGATGCAGAAAATGGCACAAGTGTCTGGTATTCAGTTGCACTGGCATGAGACCCGGACACACACATGGGCATCACCCACCCACCCCCACACACACAAAGAAAAAAATTTAAAATTCATGAAAAACCAGTTTTCAACTTGGATAATGATACGACAGCCTTAAAAATTTTCAAAAATAGCATAGGCAACTCAGTAATTATTGAGAATTTTTTTAATTTTCTATTTTTGAGAGAAAGAGAGCATGGATGTGCCAGGGCATTTCAGCTGCTGTGAAGGAACTCTAGACATATGTGCCCCCTTGTGTGCATGTGCACGATTGTACACTTGTGTCACTGCATCTGGCATCACGGGACCTGGAGATTCGAACATGTGTTATTAGGCTTCATAAGCAAGTGCCTTAACTAAACCATCTCTCCAGCCCTATTGAGAATTATTTTTTTTGGAGAGAGAGAGAGAGAGAGAATGGGTGCGCTAGCAGCCTCTCAGCTGCTGTGAATGAACTCCAGACACGTGTGCCCCCTTGTGGGTAAGTGTGGCATTGCGTCTTTGCGTCTCTTTGAGTCTGGCTAAATGCGGGACCTGGAGAATCAAACGAGTGTTCTTAGGCTTAGCAGGCAGCCTCCTTAACTGCTAAGCCATCTCTCCAGCCCCCTATCGAGAACTTTTAAAAAGAGTTTTGCAAACTTGATATAAGCTTTCTTGGATAACCTCATCTTTTAAAAATTTAAATTTTGTATTTTTTAAAATATAAATGCTTAATGTGATTTATGTTAAATTTTATTGTATGCTAATTGTGTTGAATATCTTAGTACCACTTGGGAAATCTTGGTCCATGTTAAATCATTTTAGGAATAATAGATTATTTGCAGCAATGATTCTCATCCTTGACTGCCCTTTAAAATCAATTAAGGAGCTTGTGAATATTCCAAGACCCAGGACACACCCAGACCAATTACATCACAATCTCTGCTTAGACATGGAGACTTTTTTTTGTTTGTTTGTTTTTCAAGGTAGGGTCTCACTCTGGCCCAGGCTGACCTGGAATTCACTATGTAGTCTCAGGGTGGCCTCAAACTCTTGGCGATCCTCCTACCTCTGCCTCCCGAGTGCTGGGATTAAAGGCGTGTGCCACCATGCCTGGCCCTTTTTTTTTTTTTTCTTAATAACACAAATGTGCAACCAGGGATGAGAACCAGGGGTTTAGAGAGTTAACATTCACAGACATCATTTCTAAGGGTCCAGCTCTCTCAGTCCTTCCTGAGTGACATAGTAGTACAATTTTGAGACAAAGCTGGATGCTTGTGTTTCTTGAAGTTTAATATTAACCGTATTTTTCTGTGTTCTATAATGACTTGAGAGTATTTCCTGGTAGAAGTACTACCTGCTTTAAGTGTGTACTCTATATGGAATAAACAACAAACGCTAACATAGATGTGTATCTGCAATTATAGCTCAGTATTATAGTTTAAGAAGTCATTCATATAACAGTGAGAAGAGACTGTTAGTATAGTATTGAGTAGCCTCACCAAAGTTGAACCAAATTAAAATAACATTAGATATTGATATAGTGACTTTTTTGTATGGATTGTTCACTAAAGTATTTGTGCTTAGAAAGCTTTAGAAATTAGAAAAAATTAAAAATATGAGAAATATGAAACTATAGTTACATGCATTTTAATGAGAAACATGAAGTTAAAATGTACTTTCCCAATTCAATACATTTTTCCTCACCTGTGTCTTAGGAAAGCCTTCTGTAAAATCCTATGATCAAGATAAAATTTTAGCTTTTGTTTTGTTTTTTGATGTAGGGTCTCACTCTGGCCCAGGCTGACCTGGAATTCACTATGTAGTCTCAGGGTGGCCTTGAACTCATGGCGATCCTTCTGCCTCTGCCTTCTGAGTGATGAGATTAAAGGCATACACCACCACGCCTGGCAGATTTTAGATTTTTTAATAGTTATGGTAACAAAAGTTTAAATTTCTAATGGCACAATTATTTCCTAAAATGGAAGTATCTAGTCAGTTAAATCTAACACCAGAAGAGACTAAAATAGTGATGAGAGGATAGAAATATCAAAATATACAAAACATGCTTTATAGGGAAGTTATTATGCTTTCTTTTTCAGAAATTTTGGTTTTCAGTGCATAGTCATCACACTAAGTTAACTAATAATTTTGTCACTGCACTTTGACTATGGCTAGACAGCTCTAGTAGAATGTCAGAATACTTCTAGAAATACCCTACCCTTCTGCGAGAATTGTGACTGTGGCATGGTCTGAAACGTTTGCATTCATCCAAATCGAAGCCTAGCCTAATGCTTCCCAGATACATCCTTACTATCACTGATACCTTTCTCTGGGGAATCAAGCAGCAAGGTACTCAGCACCCCAATTATCTTCTGGTAACAAATGTCACTACTGTGAGAAAATCCTTGTAAACAAACATAAATGCTGACCAGTGATAGTCAGTTTTCCTTGAAATATGAATTTTGCAATTCTTAGAGGTTTGTCCAATGTGAAATTTTTAGTGGGGGAACAAATGATCTCTAAAGTGGGGACGGACTGTTGGGTAATGCTTATGGGAATTAACTTGAAATAATATATTTATATTTTCTTTTTCTTTTCAGGATATGGTAACTCAAAAAAATACAGTAAGTATTACATTTTTCAGGTTCTTTTTTTTTTTTTTTTTTTTTTTTTGGTTTTTCAAGGTAGGGTTTTGCTCTAACCCAAACTGACCTAGAATTCACTTTGTAGCCGCTCAGACTGGCTTAGAACTCACAGTGATCCTTTTACCTGGGCCTTCTGAGTGCTGGGATTAAAGGCATGCACCACCATGCCCTGCTTTTGTTTTTTAAACATATCAATGTAAATTAGTATAATGAAGTATCACACAGGTAAAAAAGGTGATTTTTAATCATCCCTGTTGGTGTGTTTCTAAGAGAACACCTAGAAATTCCCTGTCCCTCAGCCAAAGAAGCAGTTCAGGCCCCACTTAACCATCAAAAGTGTGGAGCAGAACACAGGGTAGGCCAGCACATATTCCTTGTTACTCACTAGGGCTTTGAGCTTGGACCTGTTCTGTCAGGTGTGTCCAACCATCTGATATTGTGATACAGTGACTTTAATGCCTGAGAACCACACAATCAAGTTACCCAAAAAATCCACAAATTTCATGATGCTTTAAGTAAGTTTGTATTTTTGTGTTGGGCCACATTCATAGCTATTCTGGGACACATGGGACACCCAGGGGCCAGACAGACCTGGTGGACATTTCCTTCTGGGATGGGTCTGTCCCCATGTACCGACAGGGCAATCTCTTTTTTTTTAGCTGGAGTCAGTACTTCCCATACTTACCCACTAAAGTTCCCCTGTTGGAACTTGTATTCCAGTTCATAAGGAGGCCAAGCATGAAATTTCCTGACACAAGTTGGAAAGAAGTGAGATGGAATTCCACTTCCTTCTGTGTCTTCCTGTTTTTTTCTTTCTGTACTAAAAAGCCTTCTCATTTGCATGAAAAATATTCCTGTGATTCCATGTTGATTTAAATAGTATAATGAAATCAACACCCTAAAAACATTTAAATCAATCACATTTTCAGAAATGTTGCTAAAGTTACCATGCACCTTTGAATGTACCCCAGGCTGTTCTCACCTGTCTTGCCCTCTGACTGACCTATGACCTTGTAGTTTGAGAAACTGTGATTGAGGCTTAGAACAGCCCCTTTTCCCTACCCTTTTTCTCTCAGTTTCCTTCCTACTGGCCCTTATTCAGAAGAGAAGGGTTTCCAGCCATTTTTTCCTATTCTATTTAGAATTTTCAAGGCATAGAGTGAAAAGGGACCAGGAGGTGAAACTCATCAGGGCAGTCTCTATAAAACAGAAGGTATACATGATTTAACCTCTCTACAGAAGGTCCCACCTGTTAGCTGAGCATCTCAGGCCTCTTAGCACCTCCACTGAGCTCCCCACATGAGTGAAGTAGAAGCCTTGACCCTCCTCTATAACCCAAACATGGAGGTTTAGAAACAGAGGTGTGATTCATGTTATTTCCACTGAAACATTTATTTACAAGCTGGCTGATAAAATAAGACATGAAGGTCATTTAAAGTACCTCTCAGGAAAAAAATGAGATAATATGTACCTTTCTAGCACATTCTCCCTCCTCCTAAATGCCCAGAAATTTCCTAATTCCCTTAACATTTGTAGTAATTCTTTTGTAAAAAGATTTTATTTATTTATTTATTTATTTATTTGTTTGTTTGTTTGTTTATTTGAGACAGAGAGAGGGAGATAGAGAGTGTGAAGGGGAGCACCAGGACCTCTAGCCACTGTAAATGAACTCGACACATGTGCCACCATGTGCATCTGGGTTATGTGGGACCTGGAGAATAAAACCTGGGTCCTTAGGTTTTGCAGCCATGAGCTTTAACTGCTAAGCCATCTCTCCACCCAACAGTTCTAGTAATTCTAATTATAACCTGGCATCATTCTTCCAATGGTATTTGTTAGGAATTTATTTTTTCTTTATTTTTTAATTTTAAATTAAAAAATTGTATTTCTATTAATTTATTTGAGAGAGAAAGAAGACAGAGAGACAGATATATAGAGAGTTGTTCTACAGCCACTGCAATTGAACTCCAGATGCATGTACCACCTTGTGCATCTGGCTTATGTAGGTCCAGGGGAATCAAATCTGGGACCTTAGGTTTTGCAGGCAAGTACCTTAACCACTAAGCCATATCTCCAGTCCTTTTTATTTATTTTGTGTGAGGCTCCACATGAGTGTCATGGTGTGTGTAGTGGTCAGAGGGCCGCATCCAGATCTGTGTTCACCTTACTTCTCTTTTGAGGCAGGAAGATGGTTTACCATCTTCCAGGAAACTTCCCTGCCTCTGCTACCCTTCTCATTGTAGGCCCTCTGAAATTATAGAAGCCCAACACAGCTTCCAGCTTGTGGTTGTTTGATTCAGGTGTCCCCCATAAACTTAGATGTTCTGACTGCCATGTTCCCAGCTGTTGGCAATTTGGGAATTAAACCCTCATGGAGGCAGTGTATTCTATTGTTGGGGGTGGGCCCATGGGTGTTATAGCCAGCTTCCCCTTACTAGTGTCAGGCATACTTTCCTGTTGCTGTTGTCCACCTGATGTTGATGAGGAGGTGATGTCCACCCTCTGCTCATGCTGTTGTTTGCCCCTGCCGTCATGGAACTCCCTGGAGTTTGTAAGCCAAAATAAACAAGCTGCTCTTGGTCAGCTGTTTCCTGCCCACAGTGTGAACCTGACTGCAACAGTAAAGTTGGTACTGAGGAGTGGAGTTATTGCTGCTAAACACCTCGGCCTAAGAGACGCCTTGCAGTGCTGTAAGTACAGTTTGATGGACTGTTCTGGTCAGAGTAGAAAGACCTGAATGCAGTAATTACTAAGGACTGTGATGTTTAGCTTATGAGGGTGAGAAAGAGCTTTGCCTGGACTAGGCTATTAATGGTTTGTGTGAGAGGCTTGCTGTTATGCGCATGTCCTGAGATTTTTTGTAGAGTTGCATTGCATAGAAATGGACTAGTATGAGCAGAGGGATATGGCACAGAAATGAAATCTTAGGTCCGAAACTACTGCCTGTTCACCTGCAATTAGTTGAGAGATTACAACCATTGAGACTGTGCCAACTGACCTGCACTGGGGCAACAGAAAGAATGCAGTCATTTGAAGGGGCCTGAATGCTCAAGGAGTGTCCTGTTCTTCAAAGTCTGCTTTATTCCCCCCTGGATTAACAAGTTGGCACTCTACCTGGTATTATGGAGTATAAGAAATGCAGTAAAGAGAGGGTCATTGAATTTGCAACACAGTCTTGTGTTTTGGAAATGGCCATGGGCAGTGTGAAGCAGGTCTGTTAAGGATTTCCTGCATGGAGACCTGATGGAGTGGTGAGGATGGACCATGGGTTGCATTGGAGACCCAGTGTAGATGCTGGGATCACTAGATGGCTGCTAAGGAAAGCTGCTGGTCCTGGATGAAGTTTTCCAGGACTGTGAGTAGCCTAGCTGGAGGGGCAGAATTGGAACTCCAGAGACATTTATTGGTTAGAATTATTGGATTTAGAGATTTGTCTCTGAATAGAGTTGTTGGACTTGGAGCTACAGTAGAGTTTGATGTTTGCCCTGTTTAAATCTTGTGTTGGTTGAATATTTCTTTGCTAATCCCAGTGCCATCTTTTGCAGTGTGAGTGTTTATTCTGTGCCATTATGGTTTTGGGGGGGATTTTTTGTATTATGGCTCAGTTAAAAGATCTTGGAGTATGGGAATATTTGAACATCATTAGGATTGATAAAAACTATGGGGACATTTAAAGTTGAACTGAATGTGGGATGGAGAGATGGCTTAGCGGTTAGGGTATTTGCCTGCAAAGCCAAAGGATCCAGGTTCGATTCTCTAGGACCCACATAAGCCAGATACTCAGGGGGTGCAAGCATCTGGAGTTTGTTTGCAGTGTCTGGAGGCCCTGGCACACCCATTTTCTCTCTCCCTCTTTCTCGCTCTCAAATAAATAGATAAATAATTTTTAAAAATTTACAGAAAAAGTTTGGACTGAATGCATTACATTTTACATCATGGATGGTTATCAGTTAAAGGGGGCCAGGGGCAGAATGTGGTGGTTTGATTCAGGTGTCCCCCATAAACTTAGGTATTCTGGATGCTATCTCCCCAGCTGTTGGCAATTTGGGAATTAACACCTCCTGGAGGCAATGTATTGTTGGGGGTGGACTTATGGGTGTTATGGCCAGCTTCCCCTTGCTAGTCTTTGGCACACTCTCCTGTTGCTGTTGTCCATCTGATGTTGGCTAGGAGGTGATGTCTACTCTCTTCTCATACTGTCATTTTCCCTGTCATCATGGAGCTTACCCTCAAGTCTATAAGCCAAAATAAACCTTATTTCCCACAAACTGCTCTTGGTCGGGTGTTTTCTGCCAGCAATGCGAACCTGACTGCAACACAGCTTTTATGTGGAATCTGGGGATCTGAACTCATACTCCAGACTTGTTTAGCATGAACTTAACCCACTAAGCCATTTCCTCGGCCCACAAATGAATTTCTAGAGAATTTGGCAACTAATATTATTATTAACAACTAGAACTCAATGCCAGGTACTGCTTCTCATGCTAGAAAAGGTGTGAAGTATTAGAACATTCAGAAAAATTAAAGGACCTGAAATAACTTGACTGATACAAAATAGCATCAACTAGGAAAGGCTTAAGGAAACAAACCTGGGAGGCACCTACCATTTATGGTCATTTTCCAGTGTTACCTTCTTTCTGGAAGTAAGATAGACAGCTAATCTTCCTGCTCCAGATGGGATGGAAGTAGGGCAAACAGAAAAATGGTTTGCATCAGCAGAATGGACAGCTTGCAGCAAATGGTGATTAAACATTAAAACACAATGCCAAAGTAAATTGGTTGACATTTAAGGAGAGTTTGCTCAGTTGTCCCCTGTCTGTGAGTTTGAGAAACATTAGAATTGTATGATCCTAGATGTTCCAAGAGAGGATATAATGGAATTGTTGGTTTGTGATCATTTTGGAAAGATTTAACACACGCTCACGTGCATGCAACCCCCCCCCCAAAAAAAAACCATAGTCATAGTGAACTATAAAGCTTTTTGAGTCAGAGGTACATTCTAAATGCCACCCCTGGTCTATGGCCATACACCCTGAATGTGCCCAGTCTCATGTAAATGCCACCCCTGAACTTGCATCCACGTGTTAAGTGATTTGTGTCTTTGTGAAAACCAAGGTGTTTGAGATCTTCAGGAAGTCATGTGCTGATTGAAGAATTAAGCCCAATGATGTATTGAATTCAGCTTCACTTGGCAGGGAGGTGGGAACATTTGTCTCCATATTTAGGAACAGTCACTTGATGAGTGTATAAAGGGTGGATAGTCCATCTCTGTTTCAGGCTGGACTACCTGTAGCTACTTTGGATTCCTTTGGTCTTTGGATACCTTTTGTACTCACCTCCTTTTTCAGATGATGCTCATATTCTCATGTTTCAACTTTTTAGTTTTAGAAATTCTATACTTCTATATAACTTATACCATACATTTCAACTGTTCTGAGCCTGCATAATTCAGTGACTTGTTAATAAATTACAGAGTTGCACAGCCATCACCACAATCCAATTTTGAGCCTTTCCATCAGCCCTCAAATTTCTTGCTTGCAGAGAATCCCTATTTGCTCAGTCCCCATCAACTACTTATTTGCTATATATCTTACAGAGTTACCTTTTCAGGCTTTTCACATTATTAGAAACATGAAATATGTGGTCTCTTTTGCCTCCCTTCTTGAACTGAGAATGATGTTTCTTGAAATTCGTCCATGGCATAACATGTGTTTATAGTTTTATCCTTTTAAAAAATATTTATTTATTTATTGGAGAGAGAGAGGGAGAGGGAGAGAATTGGCACACCAGGGCCTCCAGCCACTGCAAACAAACTCTAGACACATGCGCCCCCTTGTGCATCTGGCTTACGTGAGTCCTGGGGAATCGAACTGGGATCCTTTGGCTTTGCAAGCAAATGCCTTAACCACTAAGCTATCTCTCCAGCCCTATAGTTTTATCCTTTTAAAAAAATTTTACTATTTATTTGAGAGAGAAGGGAGAGAGAAAGAGGCAGATAGAGAGAATAGGCGCACCAGAGCTTCTAGCCACTGCAAACTCAAAGTCCAGATGCATGTGCCATTTTGTGCATCTAGCTTATGTGAATACTGGGGAATTGAACCTGGGTCCTTGAGCTTCTCAGGCAAGCATCTTAACTGCTAAGCTAGCTCTCCAGCCCTTTTATCTTTTCTTGTTGTTGAATGGCATTCTACTGTGTGGAGACTCCACATTTTATTTATCCATTCCCCAGCTATGGACATTTATGGTATTCCCACATTTTGGCTATGAATAATGCTGTCATGAACATGTGAGTACAAGTCTTTAGTAGACATGTTTTTATTCTTCCTGGGTAGATATCTAGGAATGGAATTGCTGGGTCATCTGATAACTATATGTTTAACTTCTTTTAAAATATTTATTCGAGAGAGAGAGAGAGACTGTGTGTGTGTGTGTGTGTGTGTGTGTGTGTGTGTGTGTGTGTGTGTATGATAATGGGCACTGGTGTGCCAGGGCCTCTAGCCACTGCAAACAAATTCCAGACACATGTGCCACCTTATGCATCTGGCTTACGGGGGTACTGGGGAATCAAACCTCGGTCCTCGGGCTTCACATGCAAGCGCCTTAACTGCTAAGCCATCACTCCATTCCTGTTTAGCTTCTTTTTCTTATTTATTTACTTGAGAGAGAATGGGCGTGCCAGGGCCTTCAGCAGGTCCAAACGAACTCCAGATGCATGCCCCCCCTTGTGCACATGTGTGACATTGTGCACTAGTGTCACTGTGCATCTGGCTTATGTGAGACCTTATGATTCAAACATGAGTTCTTAGACTTTGTAGACAAGTGCCTTAACCACTAGGCTATCTCTTCAGCCCCCTGTTTAACTTCTTAATATGTAGTAGGGTCAGATTCCCTGTAAATAAGCCCTCAGAGGCTAGTGTATGAAAATGGGAAGGTAAAGCCCAAGTTGCAATGGAGACCGTAGGATTTTGGAGAGGCATCAGTACTGTGGGATGTCTGTCAAGAAAAACTGCAAGCATGGAGTGGAGTTGGCCTGTTGGAGCCCATAGGATTCCATCATGTTACCCAGAGCTGAGGATTTGATTTGCTAGGTTTTGATCTTGCTTTGGTATAGTCTTTCCTTGTTATGTCTTCATCTCTCCCTTTTGGAAAATTAATATTCATTCTATGTCACTGTATATTGGAAATAGGTAAAATTTGTTGTTGTTGTTACTGTTTTAAGCTAGGGTCTCACTCCTCTAGCTCAGGCTGACCTGGAATTTACTACGTAGTCTCAGGCTGGCCTTCAACTCAAGTTGATCCTCCTACCTCTGCCTCCTGAGTGCTGGGATTAAAGGCGTGAGCCACCACACCTGCTCCCCCCAACTTATTTTTTGGGACAGGGTCTCTCACGGAACCAGGAGCTCATCAGTTTGGCTAGTCTAGCATGAACATTAGCATTTATCCCTCTCCATACCTAACTGCAGATGGAATTTGACCAGCTGTTAGCACTCCTCCTGCCACAGGTAGAGCTACTCTCACCACCATGCCTTCTCTACCATGATGGACTAAACCCTTCAGTTGTAAGCCAAAAATAAGTCCTTCCTTAAATTTCTTTTGTCAGGCATTTTGTCACATCACTGTGAAAAGTAACACATCTAACAACAATAAGTCTTCCAATCCATGAGCACAGTCTATTTATTTTGGTCATTTTGAATTTCTGACAACAATGTTTTCAAGTTTTCAGAATACAAATCTTTTACTTCTTTGATTTATTTTGGATGCTATCACATGGAACTGTTTTTTTCTTTTTTAAAAAAATAATTATTTGCAAGGCGATAGAGAGAGAGAGCGAGCAAACATGGGTGTGCCAGGGCCTCTAGCCACTGTAAACAAACTGAAGATGCATGTGCCACTGTATGCATCTGGTTTTACATGGGTACTGGGGAATCGAACCTGGGTTGTTAGGCATTGCAGGCAAGATCCTTAACTATTTAGCTATCTCTTCAGCTCCTTTTTTGTACCTTTTTTATCTTTGTTTTGAGGTAGGGTCTCGCACTAGCCCAGGCTGCCTGGAATTCACTATGTAGCCTCAGGCTGGCCTTGAACTCACAGTAATCCTCCTACCTCTGCCTCCTGAGTGCTGGGATTAAAGGCATGTGCCACCATTCCCGCCAAGAACTGTATTTTTTTAATTTCCTTTTCAGGATTGATTTAGAAAGCTCCTTGCACAAAAATCATTTAACATTTACCATATTTTAGTTCACAATTTAGTATTGGATTGAGCTAAAAATATAATTCAATTTTGTCAGAGTTGTAAGAAATGACTTCTTGCTTTTGCTGTACTATTTTTTTTCCATCTTAATTCTTAGGGTATTATCTGCTGCTTTAGAGATAAAATGCTGAGAGTAGCTGTCTTTATTGTTAATTGAGAAAGCATGTTTATGATTGCAAATCAAGGTTGTACTTATATGAAAGCAAAAGTATGAAAATGCAGCCATCCCTGGGACTGCTTTATCTAGTAAGCCTTGGAACAGTCCAGTTCTTTGTCACTAGTCCATGAGTATTCTGCAAGTCACTTTGCTTTAATTTTCATTTGCATGAATAACCCTAATTTACTACTTAATTCACAAATTGGTTTCTGTGGATTACTGGAAGCAGAATATGAGAGAGAATTTAGAGTCCAGGAGATTTATTCAGGCTGGCTTTGCCATCAATAATGGGCAAGGCAAAAGAATAAAACACGACTGAAGGACTGAGTAGCAGAGAAATGGAGTTATGGCACAGGCCCAGTGATAGATGTAACCAGCTCAGTAGGGAGGCCTGGATATATAAAGGCTTTTCTGTGGTCCTGGGGTGGGATGAGATGGCCAGAATTTTCTATTCCTTGCATCCATCCATCCCTGAGAAGAGTACAACTTTGGGTGAGGTATGAAGTACTTTCTGCAGGTTAAGTAGTTCTAGAAGGGTCTGACAGCAGGGAATGATAGTTGAAGAGCTCTCAACTAATGGAGATTTGGGTGGCAAACCTGGTTGTCTACAACATCATAAACATTTCATTTGGGAAATATATAAATCATAAATACTCAAAGACTAAGAAATATATCCCCAAAACTGATAGGCACAGAAATAATGTTTCCATTTAGTTAAGTTCTTTACCTTAAAACTATGTGTAACCTTGCCAAAGAGGAAAAAATAGTCATGTACTATGCCTGTACCCCAGGAGAATTATTGGGAGGCATTCCACCTCATGCTTGTAGAAGGACTTGTTAAAAGAAACTAGACCTTATTTTCATTTCTCATGTCCTAAAGCCAGAGTTTACAAAGAGCAGAGTTAAATTTCCAATCTAAGATCACATTATTAAAAAGCACTTTATTAAAATCCATTTCATTAAAAATTAATCTGGTTCTTGACCTCTAGACTAGGTGATTATTTTTTTCTGAAAAGTCAGTAAGATTTGAGAGAAACTTGTTCTTATTTAAGTGGTTATCTTTATAATCCCAATGAATTGGAAATTCTTTGAGAAATTGACAGTACTGGCAGTGTTGTTTTAAATACTGGAAGTCTTCCCCATGATCTGTGGGTATGGTTAAGCTTTGAGTTCAAGGATAACAGAATTTTCCCTGTTTTTTATATTGCCTTCCTCACTTCTAAAGTGTGCTATGGCTTGGGATCTAAAATTATCAAACATGAGAAAGAGTTTGTAGGAAAACTTTGGTAAATAGACAAATTTCTTTTCTCTTATCCTTGTCCCTTGGGTTTTCTGAGTTCAAGTAAAGAGTTCTACTATTAGCAAAGACTCAGTTTTTTTTTTTTTTTTTTTTTTTTTTTTTTTTTTTTTTCCGAGGTAGGGTTTCACTCTAGCCCAGACTGACCTGGAATTCACTCTGTACTCTCAGGGTAGCCTCGAACTCACGGCAATCCTCCTACCTCTGCCTCCCAAGTGCTGGGATTAAAGGTGTGCACCACCACGCCTGGCCTTGTTTTGTTTTTTGAAACAAGAAGGCTACATCCTATAGTAGGTAGAGAGAGAATTTGACTTTAAACATAGAACATGAATCATGTAAAAAGTCTGGCCTTTTTATATTTATTTAATTTGTATGTCTGCCTTCTATCATTTCTGTAACACCTTAAATTTTCTGTCCATCTGGGCTGGAGAGATGGCTTAGCGGTTAAGGTGCTTGCCTATGAAGTCTAAGGATCTAGGTTTGATTCTTTAGTACCTGCATAAGCCAGATGCACAAGGTGGCACATGCGTCTGGAGTTCATTTGCAGTGGCTGGAGGCCTTGGTGCACCCATTCTCTATCGGCCGCTCTCTCTCTCTCTTGCTCTTAAATAAATAAATATTTTAAAATTTTTCTGGCAGTGTTTTTGTCTCATTTTTAATTTTTATTTATTTGCAAGCAGAGAGAGAGAGAGAAATAGAAGAGAGGCAGAAAGAGAGAGAATGGGCACACCAGGGCCTCTAGCCACTGCAAACGAACTCCAGATGCATGTGCCCCTTGTGCATCTGGCTTATGTGGGTCCTGAAGAATCGAACCGGGATCCTTTGGCTTCGCAGGCAAACACTTTAACTACTAAGCCATTTCTCCAGCCCCGTTTTTGTATCTTTTAACATACCTGTGGTCTTGCGTTTGTTTGCTCTTCTATATAGACCACGTGTGCAAACCATAAAACTTGTGTTGGTGCCTTTTGCGTATCAGAAGGATGTCAGATATCCCAGGCCCTTATGTCAGACCACATAATTGATATTAAATTCTACCCATCAACTGAATAAGTCTTAGGAATCCAGGGCAGGCATCTATTTTCTTTAAGTTGAGGCATAATTCACATACCATCAAATTTGCCACACCCCTACCTACTTGTGTTGGGCATCTTATTTAGAGCTTTATTAAAAGATATTTTTAGAATGATGCTGAAATGACAGTTACTGAGTAATAGTAAACCACTGGCTAAAGGTACATAGATGCCTTTAATGTTTTTTTTTTCCCATTTTGCCACTAGGCCATGTGTTGACTAATGAAATGTTTGCATCAGTACAAAAATATTTTCTAGAAGCTCAAGCCTCAATTCTCATTAAGAAGTTAGTTGAGATAAACTGTTCCATATCATATTTGCTCCATAGAATTAATTTATAAAGCCTATGCTGCTATCAACTGCCACCTGCTACTAGCCATAAATAAAAGTAAGTGCTGGTATAATGAGGCCCCTTGGCTTGTTTCCATCATGGTCTTGGACCTTTGGCCACAGTACATGTAACATTTGCAGCAGAATAGCTGAGAGCAAATCCTTGTTTATTGGCCATAATTGAGCATCATGGATAACAGTGGATGCCCCAATGTGCTCTTCTTTACAGGACTGTCCGGTGGAATCTAGATAGCTATCAGTGGATGAGACGCAACCTTGTAGTCACATAAAACTTTATTTGTGAAGCCCACTGAAAAAGCATTGACATTTTAGGACTACATTTAGTATTACTATTCTGTGTTCTGAATTTGCAGAGTCATGAGTGGAAGTCCTCCCCCCCCCACCCTGTGTCTGCATATTGGCTTGTGTGTGTCACTCATGTACCACAACAGGCTTGTGCAGGTCAGAGAAAAACTTTTGGGATCTCACTCTGCTGCCGTTCTTCACTGTGCTTGCCCCACAAGTCTCTGGGAAATTCTTGTATCTCTGCCTCTCATCCTGCTGTCAGCATGCTGGAATTACAGAAGCCTGCCACAATGTTTATTTGTTTTTTTTTTTTTTTTTTTTTTTTTTTTGTTTTTCGAGGTAGGGTCTCACTCTGGCCCAGGCTCGTCTGGAATTAACTATGTAGTCTCAGGGTGGCTTCGAACTCTCGGCGATCCTCCTACC
The DNA here is from genome assembly GCA_036365145.1 of Orientallactaga sibirica. Classification (NCBI taxonomy): domain Eukaryota; kingdom Metazoa; phylum Chordata; class Mammalia; order Rodentia; family Dipodidae; genus Orientallactaga; species Orientallactaga sibirica. Next base: position 7,214,418 of record JAEOAD010000982.1, read on the forward strand.
TCTGCCTCCCAAGTGCTGGGATTAAAGGCGTGCGCCACCACGCCCTGCTTATTTGGTTTTTTAGCATGGGGTCTTGGGATTGAACTCTGGTCCTCTTAGGCTTGAGGGGCACTTTATCCACTTAGCCATCTCCTCAGTCTAAAATTTTTCTCATTCAAGTTCACAGATGTCCAAGAATCAAGAGACTCTAGGTTCAGGACGTCTAGTCTATTTTACAACTTTAGGCATATCTAGTTGTTGGGGTCCCCCCTAGGGCCAGCCCAGGAGGGATGGCAGGGCCTCTGCCAGGTACGGGGTAAGAGGCGCGGAGTCACAACACAGACTCCGGGAGTTGGGTGGAAGCAGCAGAGGGCGAGCTGCCACAAACTCATTTATTGAGGAAGTGCAGGGAGTTTTAAGGGGCTTGACTGGCCAATCATTATATAGGGTGCTTCCCTTTTTGTGACCAATGACAGCCTGTCTCCAGACAGATCATCTTGTAGCAGGTTTCTCGCGAGCATGGGACTGTAGCTGTTGTCAGGCCAGGACTGCATTGTGCCATACATCTAGTATTTGTCGTATATGCACTTTATGTAAGAAACTTTACAAAAATGGCCATATTTAAGCCTCAGTCTCCTGAATTGACACTATTACTATTCCCATTCTGAAGATGAGCAAACTGTGGTTGAAACGGATTAGTACTTTTTTCAAAATCACTATGTTGAGGTGGATCTTAAAATTGCTATGCTTGAGTTGAAGGGAGACTGATTGCCCATTGCAGTACTAATACAGTATTTCTTGTTCAGCTAACTTCACAAATGTGAAAAACAGCACTCCCCAGTTCATCTTAGTGATGAAACTGGCATGTCGTGCTCTGTTGGTGGCAGGGTAAATTACTTCAATTTTTAACTTGTTCTAGTAATTTCACACCTAGGAAGCTATCTTTAGGAAAAGATCACAGTACAAAGATGCCATATGTAAATATGTTCATCTCAAAGTGATATTTGTAAAATTTCAAAGTGAAAGCACAGCAAAAAGGGACTGGTATATTAGCAAGACATTAAAATTATGGCATTTGGGGGCCAAAGAAATGGTTCAATGTATAAAGCATTTTCCAGAGAAGCGAGTACCTAGGTTTGAATCCCCAAAACCCAAATAAAGTAGGATGCTGTAGTGTGAACATCTGTAATCCCAGCATGTCTAAGAAGGAAAACAGACACAGAACAGCCCAGAATATCATAGGCCAGATACCATGGCAAACACATCAGTGACCAACTAGAAACCCTGCCTCAAACAAGGTGGAAGGGGAGGACCCAACACCTGAAGTTGTCCTCTGATCTCCATGTGTATGCAATGGACGCAACGCCTGCACCATATACATGATCATTTACACATACACATATACCCCCCAAAAACATGGCAGTTAAGATGATGTAATTAAACTTTTCTAACAAGTGCTTATGAAAAACATCGGTTACTTAACTAGTGGTAGTATAGGACAATCTGTTCATGATGTGATATTTGTAGATGGCAAAAGTGTTAAATTTCAGTTGATAGATCAGGAACTAAAAACTTCAGAGTAGGGCTGGAGGGATGGCTTAGTGGTGAAGGTGCTTCCCTGCAAAGCCAAAGGACCCTGGTTTGATTCCTCAGGACCCATGTGAGCCAGATGCCCAGAGTGGCGCATGCATCTGGAGTTCGTTTGCAGCAGCTGGAGGCCCTGGCACGCCCATTCTCACTGTCTCTGTCTCTGTCTCTTTCTCTCTCTCTCTCTCAAATAAATAAAATTAAAAAAAAAACTTCAGAGGAAAGATTCTTCTACTTCTTATATCCACAGTGCCAGAAACCAGTGGCTTTCACTCTGCCCCTATGATGTCACTACTTTGTCAGAATCATACTTTTAGAAATATTTAGATGTGTAGAATAAAGTTTATATATTATTGTTGCTATACTACTAGTTATAGTGCTTATTTGTGGAGGAAAATAGGCTGCCTTTGTAAAATTTGTTTTAATGAGCTGGATTCTTGAGTTGTTTCCATTTATAAATGTAACAATTAGAAATAGCTGATCCTAGTTCACTATTGAACATGTGTTATGCTAATCATTGTTTTTCTTTTTGATTTTTTTTGGTCTCCTCCAACAAAAGTCTGAATGTGTTCCATCATTTGAAGATGTTTGGGCCTATTCTTACCCTTTGTAAGAACAAAGGTACTGCACTCAAAAGCCTGTGTGCTTTCATTTGGAGTTTATGAATTGCTTTTCTGAAAGTAGTCATTAGTCCCAATTTCTTTCTGACAAATTTCTTAAAGTTTTATATGGTTTCTGAAAGATTTTCTCAAAGGAAGTATTTTTACCTTCCCAAGTGTTCAGATTCCTGCTGTAGTCTCAGTCCTGTTTATTAAACTTACTGAGCTAGTTTTAGAGTTCATGCATTTCCTCTCGTTTTCCTCATTTTTCTCTGTGACTAAACATTTGCTCCAAACTCACCTCCTCTCCTACCTGTGGAGAAGCTTTCATCAGTCTTGGCTGCTGCTGCTCTGCCTTCCGGAACAAGAACCTGTCTCAGCACACATCCTGTTTTTCACAGTCCTATTTTCACACCTTCTTATAGCATTTGAACAAAGTTTATGTCTGTGCTATTTGGAAAGATAGGTTTTCTAAAGAAATAAGACAAATATGATTTCAGCTGAAATGTTTGTTTTGGAAACAATTTAAAGACAATAATTCTATATAAATAGATTTGGTTCTTTTATCTTTAACCCATCTATGAGTTACAGAGGCTTAGGATTACTTAACTACAATGTTTACAAATATTTTTGTGGTAATTATGTCTTTATTTTGTTTGTTTTGACATAGGGTCTCACACTGTTACTCAGACTGGTATAAAATTTACTATGTACCCAGGCTATCCTCAAACTCACAGCATTCCTCTTGCCTCCAGTGCTGAGATTACATGTGTGAGCCACTACATCTGACTTAATTATGTCTTTTAACTGAAACCAAGAAGAAAAGATAATATGTGTATGTGTGTATAGAGGTTGGTTATGTTGATCTTTGTATTTGACATTTCTTGTTCATTTGTCCTGTGGGTTTAAGTTACCATTTGGTGTCATTTGCTTATTCCAGTACAGTTTGTTCCACCCATGTGCTTTTTGGTTTTGTTGCCAAATATATTTCATTTCTGCATTTTCATTATTTATTTTGGTTTTTCGAGGTAGGGTCTCTCTCTAGCCCCAGCTGACTTGGAATTCACTATGTAGTCTCAGGGTGCCCTTAAACTCATGGTGATTCTCCTACCTCTGCCTCCCTAGTGCTGGGATTAAAGGCGTGCGCCACCATACCCAACTTATTTTTTTATTAGATATGAACATGTTTAGTATGTAAACAAACACATGTTGGTACCATCCTTTCCCCCCTCCCTACCCCTTTTCTGAAGAGGCCTTCCTCATTGGGGATGCAGGTCAACCCCATGGGGATTTTGGGTCATACATTATGGTGGTGGGGGGGTAGGGGCAATGTCTCTCTGCAAAATGTCCCAGCTTGTGGCTCTAACAATCTTTCTGCCCCCTCTTCCACAAAATTCCCTGAGCCATGCTGGGAGCATTTTAAGACTGATTTAGTGATGGGCACTTAGGAACCTCTTGATCTCTGGTTTGGTAGGTGTTGAGTGTCCTCAGTGTCTATATCCTTTACCTTTGTGCTGATATCAGATTCACTAAGAAAGCAGCACTCTTGTTCATTTTCCCAATTCCTCTGTGGTTTCAGCTGGGGCCGGGATGGAGTGTGCTGAGTTGTTTATCTTCTCAGGTCCAGCTCTTGTCTAAAAAAGAGAAGCAGATTCTTCAATGGAGAGTGAAGTCAGAACTGGTTAAATGGGATAACCGTTATATTAATTTAGAGAGAATTTAAAGGGTGTAGACCCTCTTATAGTCTAAGGTTGGTAGGAGTTTGACAATGGAAAGCAGAATCGTTATGTGGATATGATTCTGACTTGTTTCCCAGTTCCAGATAAGGTTTCCTTTCCATTGAGTGGATTTGTTAGCCAATCCAAGAGCAGTTGGTTACCCACCATGGCTGTGTGTGCCTGTTGCACTTGTGTGCGCATCACATCAGGTTGTTTGCTTCTGAGTCGCTTAGATTTTGAGTTGCTCAGACAGATGTTGGCCACTTTCCCCTGGTAGCTCCTGTAGTGCCTTCCAGGACTAGATGGGCTAATTGTCTGGGGACTGGCTCTCTTCTGGATTCCAACCAGTTCTCTCCATGGTCCGTGTCGACCGCGTATGGTGTCTTCAGCAGTAGGATCTTACCATTAACCTCTGGTAGGTAATCAAGTGCTCTGACAGAAGTCTGTCTTGTTTGTTTTGGGAGATCTAGTAGGTCTCTCTGATCAACAGCTCATTGGGGATGTAAACTACATCCTGGTACTGGGAATTATAGGCCAGCACCAAGAGAAAAGAAAAAAGAAAAAGAGAAGGAAGAGAAACATGAGAAATTTGAGGTTAGGTTTCGTCTCACCCTCTCCATGGCCCTTTGATTCAGGTGCTCCCCCTAAGGTCCTCTTGAGGATTCCACCTTTTAGTCTGACTTCCAGGATATAGGATTCTACGGTACCAGTTCAATTTGGGTTCAGTTTTGTGCCCCCCACCCTTCCTCTTCCCTCAAGCCCTACCCTCCCTATTTTCCAAGCCTCGAGATGCTATTCAGGTATGTCAGCCACTCAGGTTGATCCAGGTTAGGAGCCACAGATGAGTGAGACCATGTGATGATTTGTCTTTCTGTGATTGGGTGAGTTCACTGAGAATGATCTGTTCCAAGTTCGACTGACCATTTTTCTACAAATTTCAACGTGTCATTGTTTTTCTTACTGCTGAGTAGAATTGCATCGTGTAGATATACCACATCTTGGTTATCCATTCATCCAGTGATGGATACCTGGGTTGATTCCAGTTCTTAGCTATTATTAATTGAGCAGCTGTAAACATGGTTGAGCAAATATCTCTGCACTGAGATGTGGAGCTTTTAGGGTAAATGCCCAGTAAGGGAATATCAGGGTCTGTTGGTAACTCTATATTCATCCTTTCAGGAGTCTCCATATTGATTTCCACAGTGGTTTTACCAGCTTACACTCCCACCAACAGTGAATGAGTGTTCCTATTTTTCCATATCTTCACCAACATTTGTTTTCATTTGATTTGTTTTAATGTTTGCTGTCTTTACTGGGGTAAGGTGGAATCTCATAGTTGGTTTCACTTGCATTTCCCTAATGTTAACATTTTCTTAAGTGTGTGTTAGCTATTTGAAATTCTTCCTCTGAAAACTTCCTATTCAGTTCTCTGCCCAACTTTAAAAAATGTTTTATTTATTTATTTATTTGACAGAGAAAGAGGAAGAGAGAGAGAATGGGGGTTCCAGGGCTTCCAGCCACTGCAAACAAACTCCAGATGTGTGCACCCCCTTGTGCTTCTGGCTAGCGTGGGTCCTGGGGAATCAAACAAGGTCCTTTGGCTTTGCAGGCAAATGTGTTAACCACTAAGCCATCCCTCCAGCCCTCTCTGCCCCACTTTTGGAGTGGGTTGTTTGATCCTTTGTTGTTTAGTTTGGTTTTGTTTTTTTTTTTTTGAGTTTTTTGTAGAATCTAGATATTAGGCTTCTATCAGTGGTATAGCTGGTAAAGATGTTTTCCCATTCAGTGGGTAATCTATTGGCTCTGCTTATGATAGGTTTGTCTTTGCAAAAGCTTTTTAGCTTCATGAGATCTTTATGGTTGAGTGCTTGTTTAATTTCCTGGGCTAGTGGGTTTTTGTGCAGGAAGTCTTTTCCCAGTCCTATATCATGAAGCATGCCTCCTATTTTTTCTTTCAGTACTTGAAGAGTTTCAGGTCTTATGCTGAGGTCTTTAATCCATTTGGACTTGATTTTTGTGTATGTAGAGATGAGTGGGTCTGATTTCATTTTTCTACATATGGTCATCCAATTTTCCAACACCATTTGTTGAAGATGCAGTCTTTCTCCAGTCTACATTATTGGCACCTTTGTCAAAGATCAAACAGCTGTAGTTACTTGACCTAAGGTCTTTTAATTCTGTTCCATTGGTCTGTATTTCTGTTTTTATTCCAGTACCATGCTGTTTTTGTTACTATGACTTTGTAATATACCTTTAGATCGGGTATGGTGATACTGCCAGAGGTGTGTTTTTTGTTTTTATTTGTTTTTGCTGAGGCTATGTTTGGATTTCTGAGGCTTTCTGCCATTCCACATGAATTTTGAGATCTTCTTTTTCAATCTCTGTGAAGAATGATGCTGGTATTTTTATTGGTATTGTGTTAAATCTGTACATTGCTTTTGATAGAATTGCCATTTTCATAGTATTCTATCTATTCAGGAGCATGGGAGGTCTTTCTTAAGTCCTCCTCGATTTCTTTCTTTAGTTTTTTTTTTTTTATAATTTCATTATAAAGGTCTTTCATATCCTTGGTTAATGTTATTCCAAGGTATTTAATTTTTTTGTTGCTATTGAAAATAGGATAGCCTCACTGATTTTTCTCTGAATATTTGTCCTTTGCATATAAAAAAGCTACTGGTTTTTGTGCATTAATTTTTGTGTCCTGCCACTTGACTGAAGGAATTCATCACCTTTAGAAGTTTTGAGATGGAGACATTCAGGTCACTTATATATAGGATCATGTCATCTGCAAATAGGGTTAACGTGAGTTCTTCCCTTCAAATTGAATCCCTTTCATTTCTTTCTCTTGTCTTATTGCTTGGACTAGTACTATGTTGGAGAGCAGTGGTGACAGTGGGCACCCCTGTCTTGTTCCCGATCTCAGTGGGAACTCCTTGAGTTTTTCCCCATTAAGTATCACTTGGGCTTTAGGAGCTTTATATATAGCCTTTATCGTGTTGAGATATAAACCCTCCATGCATATTCTTTCCAGTGTTTTGTTCATGAAATGGTGTATTTTGTCAAAGGCTTTTTCTGTGTCAATTGAGATGATCATGTGGTTCTTATGGTTCAGTTTATTTATGTGGTATATTACGTTGACCGATTTCCATATGTTAAACCATCCCTGCATCCCTGGGATGAAGCCTACTTGATCAAGGTGGATAATGCTTTTGATGTGTTATTGATTTGGTTTGCAAGGATTTTGTTCAAGATCTTTGCATCTAAGTTCATCAGGGATATAGGCCTATCGTTTTCTTCCCTTGTTGCATCTTTGTCTGGTTTTGGTATTAGGGTGATGCTAGCTTCATAAAAGGAGTTGTGAGGATTCCCTGGTCTCCGATTATGCGAAATAGTTTGAGAAAAATTAGTTTCAGTTCTTCAAGGAAGGTTTGATAGAATTCAGCTGAGAAGCCATCCATTCCTGGACTTCTCTTTTTGGGGAGGTTTTTGATTACCTTTTCATTCTCCATGGATGTGATAGGTTTGTATAGGAGATTAATCTGCTTTGAGTTTAGTTTTGGTAGGTTGTATGTGTCTAAGAATTCATCCATTTCTTCCAGGTTATTTAATTTTGCCGAGTAGATTTTTAGAAGTATGCCCTGATGATTCTTCCAATTTCATTGATGTCTGTTGTGATCTCGATCATTTTTCATTTCTGATCTTATTCATTTGATACTATTCTCTTTTTTTGCTTGATCAAATTGGCCAAGGGGTTGTCAATCTTGTTTATTTCTTGAAAGAACCAGCTCTTCATGCCATCAATTTTAAATATTGTTTTCTTAGTTTCCAATTCATTAATTTCTTCTCTAATCTTGATTATTTCTTTCCATCTAGAGCTCTTTGGGTTGGATTCTTCTTGTTTTTCCAGTGCTTTTAGGTGGACAGTCAGGTTATTGATTTGGGATCTCTGTCTTTGTAAGGAAGGCATTTAGGGCTATGTATTTTCCCTTTAGGACTGCCTTCATTGCATCCCATAAGTTTTGGTAGGTTGTGTTTTCATTATCATTCAATTCTAGGAATTTTACAACTTATTTTTTGATTTTCCATGACCCATTCATTGTTTAAAAGTGTATTGTTGGGCTGGAGAGATGGCTTAGCGGTTGAGGCGCCTGCCTCCTAAGCCTAAGAACGCCAGTTCCAATCTCCAGCGGTTTCAATCTCCAGGTCCTACGTTTAGCCAGATGCAAAGTGACACAAGGGCACAATGCCGCACTTGCCCACAAGGGGGTGCATGCATCTGGATTTCGTTTGCAGCAGCTGAGAGGCTGCTGGCGCTCCCATCTCTGTCTTCCTCTTCCTCTGTCTCTGTCTCTCAAAAAAAAATGTATTGTTTAATCTCCAGGAGCTATTAATTTCTAGATTTAAAGCATTGTGATCTGATCTATTTGATTTTTGTTTCCTGTTTTATTTTGTATCGTGTCCATCTCTCTTTTGAGGTATGATTTCAATTCAAGTTTTGATTTTCTTGATGCTTCCTAGAATTCATTCTTGCATTTGATCACGTCTTCATTAAACTTAATCAACTGGTTGTTGATATCTTCCATTTCTTGACTCACCTTCAGTTTATTCATATCTCTTTCGAGGGTTCTACTATTATCTTCAATCAAGTTAAGCCTACTGTCAAAAGCTGAATGCTCTAGGAGATGATTCTGTTCAATTTCCTTCATATAGTTGTTGTTTCTTTGCTTGCTTCCAGTTCAGTGATTTTTTTTTTTTGATCAGGGTCTCATTTGTTGTTGTGTTTTCATTTGGGAATGAATTTCTGTTGATTCTCTATGATTTCATTGTAGGCGTCCATTGTAGGACTAGGCATCCTTGGTGGCACTTTCTTAGTTTTCTGACTTTCATTGGCTTTTTGCATTGGTGACCAATTTTAGGGAGACTATTTTATTGGGGAGGAAGTAAGTTTTTGTCCTTTGGCCCATTCACCCTCTAACTCAGGTGAACAGGGATGTTGGTACCCAGTGGCCAGTCAGGATACCAGAGCAAAATTCCTACCAGGACCAGGGGACTGGGAGGAGCTAGGGAAAAGGGGTCTCACCTACTTACTCCATGCTGCGCCTTCCAGCACACAGACTGGCTCAGGGAACTTGAACCAGGGAACTGGGAGAAGCCAGGAAGGAGGGGTCTGGCCTACTCATTCCACCCTGCTGGGCCTGCCTGCACACTATCCCACTGTCCATTGTCCATGCAGGGAACCCACACCAGAGAGGTGGGAGGAGCCCAGAAACCAGTCTGTCCTACTCACTACAGAGCACCTTGCCTGCATGCACAATGTCCAAGCAAGGAACTCAGACTGGGGAGATGGGAGGAGCCCCAAAACAGGGGTCTGGCCTACTCAGTCCAGACTGCTGTGCACACCTGCACACAGATCGGTGCAGGGAACTCAGATGGTCGAGATTATTTAATTTTAAATAGTATTTACTTATTTGAGAGGGAGCAAGACAGAGATGAAGGGAGGGAGAGAGAGAGATGTTTATGGGCATGCCAGGGCCTCCTGCCTCTGCAAACAAATTCTAGATGCATGTACCACTTTGTGCATCTGGATTTATGTGAGTTCTGGGGAATTGAACCTGAGCCATCACCTTTGGCAAAGAAACACCTTTAATTGCTGAGCCATCTCTATAGCCCCAGATATGAGACTTTTAAAATAACTTTTTTTGGAGGCAGGGATATTACTTATTGAAGCTTACAGATCCAGGGGAAGTTCCATTATGGCAGAAGAAGCTGGCCTGCCTTCAGAGGGCCAAGAGAGAGAGAGAGAGAAAAAAAAGCCACCAGCCACACAGCCACAGCATACTTCAGAAACTCCAGGTCGGTACACTTTGCATATCTTTACAATGGAATCTCAAACCCACCATCACACCTCAATGCCCATTGACATTGCCTCTAGCAAGATGACTGCAGATGCAAACTATAAACTAATAAAACACTGAATATATTGGGATCCATATATTCAAACTACCACATTCCGCCCCTGGCCCACAATAGATTTATAACTATCACACAGTGTGAATTGTACTCAGTCCAATTTCAAAGGTTCTTACAGTCTTGACCAACTTAAGATAGTGAGTCCTGTAAAATCAAACAAGTTAAATACTTTCAACATGTAAAGGCACAGAGTAAACATTTTTAACTGGTATAAGGCATAGCAAGGAGAAACTAGAATAATGCAAACTTTTAGTCTGGTATCTTTAGCCAAGCACATCAATCCATTACAAATTTAACCTTGATCAAACTTTCTGGGCCTGGATAGTGGAACGTAGCCATCCCTTATGCCAGTAGCCCAGTTCCAATAAAGTCCTCTGCACTCTCCTTCCCCTTAGAAAGCTCAGAAGCCAAGCCTCGAAGTTCAATACTGTCTGCACTTAGCATTCTCAAACTCTCATCAGAATAGTCCATAAAACTTGGCTTACCACTCCAGAAGGCACCTTCAGTTGCAAGCACCAAGTCCATGCCCATTCCTCCAAAACAAAGGTTCCAAAAGACGAATATCCACACGGTCAGGTTCATCTCACCCCACACTCTTCGGTACCACTTTACTGTAGCAGACAGCTTCAGGTTCGCTGAGATGAACTTCCAGACCTTGCACAGTTATGGAGGAAGGGATATTATTTATTGAAGCTTACAGATCCAGGGGAAGTTCCATTCTTAAAATAACTTTTATTGGAAACTTTAGCATATAAACATTCTGTAAATTGGACATATTCCTGTCAGGTAATCCTCTTTTGTCCTCTTTCCCCCACCCATTCCACTGACAGCCTTAGTGGGAGCCTTAGTAATCACTGTGGGATCTTGAATGCTCTACTCAGTTTGTGTTGGGAGGACAATGCCTTACAGTACATCATTTGGTCTTGTGGCACTTACATTCTTTGTACATATATTTTATTTATTTATTGATTTGAGAGAGAGTGAAGCATAGAGAGAGAGAATGGGCATGCCAGGTCCTCCAGACACTGCAAACGAACTACAGATGCATGCTCCCACTTGTGCATCTGGCTTACATGGGTCCTTAACTGCCTTAACTGCTAAGCCATCTCTCCAGCCCTACATTATTTTTTTAAAATATTTTATTTATATAATTATTTGACAGAGAGAAAGAGGAAGATAGAGAAGAGAATAGGTGTACCTGGGCCTCTAGGCACTGCAAACAAATTTCAGACATGTGGAACTTTGTGCATCTGGCTATATGTGAGTACTAGGGAATTGAACTCTGGTCCTTAGGCTTGGCAGGCAAGCACCTTAACCGCTGAGCCATCTCTCCAGCCCCACTTACATTTTTCCTTCCCCCTCTTATACAATTTTCCCTGAGCCTTGAAGGGCAAGTTACTAGTCTACTTTAGTGTGGAGCTTTCTGCATATTCTTTCTTTCTGCTTTGATGAGTTTTGAATTCTCTCAGTGTCTACTGCTGTCTCCATAAAGAAGGTTCTCTGAGTAGTACTGAGAGTAGCACTCATATTTAACCTGCCACTTCCTCTGCAATGTTTCCTGGCCTTTTTTGGCCTTTTTTTGTTTTTTGAGGTAAGGTCTCACTCTAGCTCAGACTGACCTGGAATTCACTCTGTATTCTCAGGGCGGCCTTGAACTCATGGTGATCCTCCTACCTCTGCCTCCTGAGTGCTGGAATTAAAGGCATGCGCCATCACACCTGGCTTTTTTTCTTAGCCTTTTTTTAGGGACTACATCAAACCCAAGGCCTTGTGGATGCTAGGCAAGTACTTTTATTACTGATCCATATCCTCATGTTCTCAAGTGGTTTTCTTTATTTTTTAAAAAAATATTTTATTCATTTATTTATTTGAGTGAGAGAGAGAGAGATATACAGAAATAGGCAGGTGGAGAGAGAGAGAAAATGGGTGTGCCATGGCCTCCAGCCACTGCAAACGAACTCCAGATGTGTGCACCCCCTTGTTCATCTGGCTTACGTGGGTTCTGGAGAATTAAGCCTTGAACCGGGGTCCTTAGGCTTCACAGGCAAGCGTTTAACCGCTAAGCCGTCTCTCCAGCCCCATCAAGTGGTTTTCTTTTAATTGAAAAATATATATGTTCATAAATCCCTTCCCATCACTTTTCTCTTGTCCCCCTCCCCATACTCCTTCTCCTTCCCATTGAACATATTCCTACTTCCACCCTTGTTCTTGGTTTGTGGGTTTTTTTTTTTTTTTGTTTTTGTTTTTCAAAGTAGGATCTCACTCTGGCCCAGGCTGACCTGGAATTCACTCTGTAGTCTCAGGGTGGCCTCAAACTCATGGTGATCTTCCTACCTCTGCTTCTCAAGTGCTGGGATAAAAGGTGTGTGCTACCACCTGGCCCTTATCCCCCACCCCATACAAGGTTCCCAGGCTGGCCTTTAACTTGCAGTCCTCTTGCCTCCACCTTCCAAGTGCTGGGATTATAGGTGTGTGTCCCACAACACACAATGCACTTGCTAGTTTTTATTATTTTTTTCAGTATGTTGGAGGCCATCCTTAGCCTTCATAGTATCTGATGAAAAGTCAGGTATTCTTACTTAAATTCCTGTGTACATGACAAGACATTGTTTTCTTGTTGCTTTCAGGTTTTATTTATGTCTTTATTTTTCAAATTTTTGAGGATGACTGTCCAGGTGTAGACTTGTCATTATTTTTCTTGAGAGTATTACATATTCTTGGATATGTACAGTTAAATGCTTGCATCAAATATAGGAAGCTTTCAATTATTTCTATGATTTTTTTTTGTTGTTTCTTTCTCCTTCTATGACTGTGGTGTGTGTGTGTGTTTAGGCATTTGATGTCATTAAAACTCTTCATCTTCTTTTTTCTGTCTGTTCTTCAGGTTGCATAATTTCCATTGATTAATCTTGAGATCTGCTTATTCTTCTGCCACTCAAATGTCCTGTTGACCTCCTTCAGTGACTATTTCATTTCCGTTATGGTGTTTGACAACTTCAGGATACTCATGTGGTTCATTTTTGGTTAATTTCTCTGTATAGGTATTCTTGGAGACAATATTACCATGCCTGTTTGTTTCCTTCCCTCTTTTCTTTTTTGTTTTGCTTTGCTTTGCTTCCATCTTTTTATTTAATTGGTTTACAAAGTAGGTTGCATTTTCATACATAATTTGATTTTGTTGATCTTCCTCTTCGATTTCCTCATCCCCCTGATTCCCGTATGCCCTTCTTACACCCACTAGTCCCTTTTCCTTTATTTCCTTAAGCATGGCTTCCTTGAGCTTTTTCAATGTATGTATGATAACTGCTTTCAAGTCTTTGCTAAACTCAATATCTAGGTCCTTCCTATGGCAACTGATACTGTCTGCTGTTTATCCTGTATATGAATCCTCCTAGCTTCTTTGCCTTTTTCTATTTTGCTGACAACTGGACATTCGTGTAGTATATTGTTATACCTCTGGATATTGATTGCTTTTCCACCTCTGGGGTATGTTGTTTTTGCTATTCACTTTTTTATTGGTTTTGTGCCTTGGTTGAACTATTTCAGTGAGGTTTGTGTCTCTGGTGTGACTCCTTATGTATGTATCACACTACTCTGTTCGCTCCATTCTACAGGGATAAATGACAGTGGTTATAGCTAAGCTCTCCTGAACTGTATTTTTCTCTGCTCTTCCCATTTAGTTTCTGATGGATCTTGCTATATGGGTGTTTTATGCAGTTGTTAGTCCCCCTTGGTAGCCGACTGGTCTGTCATGATTTACTTGTTTGTTAATTTTTTGTGTGTATGCATGCATGCATGAGAGTACACGTGTGTATGCCAGAGATTGATGTTGGGAATCTTCCTTGGTCATTCTCCACTTTTTTATTTATTTTTGAAGCTTTGTCTCTCACTTGAACCCAGATTTCTCAGATTCATCTAGTCTAGCTAGCCAGCTTGCCTCAGGGACCCCCTGTCTCTGCCTCTCAAGTGCTGGGATTATAAGTGGGCTGCCATGCCCACCCTAATTTACATGGATGCTGGGGAACTGAATGCTAACTTGCACAAAAGCACTTCATCCCCTGACTCTGCTCCCAAGCCCTGCTTGTTAATGTTTAGATGATGTCTTTAGGCACAAGTTTTCCCACAGTGTGATAAAATTACAGGCGGGCCCCTTTGTAGTCTATTCCCCCTTTAAATCTAGTTCTCAAAGTCTTCTCTGACCTCAGGAAGACTCATCTTAGCTGTCTCTTTCTGCAGATCTTTGAAAAACTTACAGCTGGTCTACCTTTCACTTACTGTTGCCAGAGAGTTACCAGCCCTTTCTTAACTGCTTATCACTAAAATGTTTTTTTTCACTAAAATGTTTTTTAAACACTGCCCATAGACTTAAACTTCCCATATCATATTACATGTAAAGTCAACTCCCTATTGAGCACTGCAGAGCTGTCTGTTCTTACAGCTTGCCTCTTCCCTAGTCACTACTCTGCACCACTGCACTACTGCACTAGATCTTGAAGTGGAGACTGGAGCTTTCCTTGGAGTGATAATCTATTCTGTGAGTGATGCAAGGGGTAAATGTGGCAACCCGAGCTCTCCTCTGTTTGCTTTTCCTGGTATGGAGTCTTCACTTTATGAATGAACAGGGATAAAAACTCAGAGCTGGGCTGGAGAGATTGCTCAGTGGTTAAGGCATTTGCCTATGGAGCCTAATGTCCAGGGTTCGACTCCCCAGTACCCATGTAAAGCAAGATGCACAACGTGGCACATGCGTTAAGAGTTTGTTTGCAGCAGCTGCAGGCCCTGGTGTACCATCTGCTACACACACACTTTCTCCTTGCAAATAAATAAAAAAATATTTTAAAAAATCTATTAGTCTAATTTTTTTGGCCTGCTTTGCTTTAGATAGATCTTCTACCTTATAAATAGGTGCTGGAAGGAGTAAGAGAGTCCTGGTCCTCTTCATGAGGAATAGAGCCTGGAATAGAGCTTCTATAAGACCAGCATGTGGTGGATGAGAATGCTGCTGTCCTGGTGTTCTCAGGGAGAAATGACTATCCTGTGTTGGGAACCAGAGTCAGCCAGAGCTTCATCATCTTGGTCACATTCAAAGTGATGTTTCTCCATTTGGTATATGTCCTTAGGACAGTTTATGTAGGCTGGTTTACTTTTGTTTAAACTGATTATAATAATTTCTGGGAGATATGCTTTGAGTGACTTGCCACACCTTCGGTCCAACTCTTAACTCCTTGAAAATATCTTCAAAGATATTTTACCTTATAGATCTCATCAATCCACACAGCCCTTTCTTCTCCTAAGTCTGGAATAAGAAGGCTTTGTACCAGGGATCATGGTAAAAAACAAAACAAAACAAACCCAACATTTTAACTTCTTGGATCAGTTACAGTCTTTGTTGGGGCAAAAAACCAAAACAAAACATTTTGACCAACATTTTTTTTGGTTCTTGGATCAGGAACCAGTGTCATTTGTTACAAGGGAGGGCAAACATGGATGCTGACTGTTCATCAAGCTTTCTCCTTTTTAAAATTTATGTAAGGAAAGGGTTGATTTTGACTTACATTTTATTTTGGTGGGGAAAACATGGCAGGAGAAGGAACCAGTGTAACATTGTCATATTACAAGGGAGGAAGTAGAGACATGGATGCTGACTGTTCATCAAGCTTTCTCCTTTTTAAAATTTTAAAAATATTTTATTTTATTTATTTATTTGATAGAGAGAGAGAGAGAGAGAGACTGGGTGCGCTAGGGCCTCTAGCCACTGCAAATGATCTCCAGACACATGCACCCCCCCTGTGAATCTTGCTAACGTGGATCCTGGGGAATCGAACCTTGGTCCTTTGGCTTTGTAGGCAAATGACTTAACCGTTAGGCCATCCTTCCAGCCCTAGCTTTCTCCTTTTTATTCAGTTTAGGACCCAGCCATGAGATGATGCCACCCATAGTTTGGGGGAGGCAGAGCTCCACCTAAACTAATTGACTATCATAGACATGACCAGAAATTTGTTTCCATGGTGATTTAAAGCCTGTGAATTTGACAGCCAGAGATTAACCGTCACACTTTGGAATATGTAAATGGTGTTTCCTTTACTTTGCTTTCCCAACCTAGCTTTCCTGCCATGAGTGAATGAGAAATTTGTCTCTGACCTGCCTAAACCTTGTTTTACTCGGCACTATAAGTGTCTGAGAACTTCAGAGTATTAGAGGGAAGGGAATGGTCTTTATTTCTCTGGTACAGGCAATCCCTGGTAACTGTGAAGAAGTTATTATGAGCTACCTTTCCCCAGTCATCAACCACACACCTGAACTTTTGCCCCTTCTATTTATAATAGTGGCACTTTTGTTTTGAGAGGCCTGATGCCAATAGCTGGTGTACTCAGGAATGGTCTCCAGTGGCTGTTTCACAACAGGGGTAATTATTCTCAGCAAACCCTATTTTGTGGATGATAGAATACAAGGAAACTTAGTCTAAGACAAAGTAAACCCATTACTTGTTTTTGTATGACCCATGAGCTAAGAATATTTTTAACCTTTTTAAAATAGTTATAAGTATGAGAAGAATGTTGTTTCAGGACACATAGGATCTAAAAATTTGATTTTGTGTTCATTCATAAAATTTTTCTGGCACATGGCCATGCTCATGAGTAGTCAGATCTGCTTCCATACTGTAATATCAGAATAGAATACTTACAACAGATACTGTGACTTTTGCAAAGCTATAAGTATTGATTATTTAGCCCTTAAGAAAAAAAGTAGGTCACTTGGTCAAAAATGTGCTTTAATTCGAATAGTACTGGTAATTGGTTTTAACAAAAATACTTTAAGACTCAAAATGTGTCATTACAAAGCTTTAGGTGCCAAAAAGATGCAAAAACAGTTTCCGGACAACTACTTACATTTTAATTTCAAAATAATAATGCTACCTGTTATTCCATAAGCAGATCTTAAAAAGGAAAATTTAAAACTCTATTTCATATGTTGTTAAGTTTTCCAAAGTTTTTGATGTGATCATACGTCATGATATTCTGACAAATTTCTCTGTTAAAAGTTTCTTTTTTTTTTGTTTTTATTAAGTTTCTTTTTTTTAATTTAAAAAGAGAGCTATCCTTTATTTCATGTCCCATTCTTGGAGAAAGTGTGCTGTGCTTTCTGAGGTTATGTCTGCATTGTGTTAAACTAATTGTGTATGTCCATTATTTCAGTTTAAAAATTGGAAGAAGTCAGATGAATTATTTCTGGTGTCAAATACATTCTTTAAAATTAAATATAGAGTAATTAAAAGTCTGAAATCTTAATCTAGTTTTTTTTTTAAATGTTTATTTTTATTTATTTATTAGAGAGAGAGAGAGAGAGAGATACAGATACAGAAATAGGCAGGTAGAGAGAGAGAAAGAGAGAGAATGGCACGCCAGGGCCTCCAGCCACTGCAAACAAACTCCAAATGCATGTGCCCCCTTGTGCATCTGGCTTATGTGGGTCCTGGAGAATAGAGCCTTGAACCAGGGTCTTTAGGCTTCACAGGCAAGTGCTTAACCACTAAGCCATCTCTCCAGCCCAATCTAGTTGTTTTTTAAAATAAATTTTAGACAAAAGATAAGGGCATAGTGATGCATGCCTTAATTCTAGGGCTTAGAAGATGAAAGCAGGAGGATCAGTTCAAGGTCATCCTCAGCTACACACTGAATTTGAGAGTAGCCTGGTCTACTTGAAAACATGTTGGGAAACATCAGTTATATTCAGCTTGGTGATTTGCAGATTGGAACTATGGTCTAAATGTGATCTGATTAACTCAGAAAACATCGAGGCTGTTTCCTTTTTAGATACTTACAATGGAACCTGAAGTGTCATTATCTTGATAACCAGCCTACCCAATCTTATTTCCTGTTGGATTTGTATTCAGCTAAAACCTCCTGCATTTCAAATAGACTATTTTTCAAAGTCAGGTTCATAATCTTCATCTCATATGTATCATGCATGTATGTATATATCTGTGTAAACCATATTTATCATATAAATTGATACAGATATAAAAATTGACTATGAAATGTCATAAAAAGGATTTATTTTAGCCTCCAAATGTGCTAAAAGTTGATTGTTTATGCTTTACATAAGATCAGAAGATTCGTAGTCAACTAATTATTCCAAAGAATTGTTCCTTAGCCAGGCATGATGATGCACACATTTAATCCCAGCACTTGGGAGGCAGAGGTAGGAGGATCGCCATGAGTTCAAGGCCACCCTGAGATGACATAGTGAATTCCAGGCCAGCCTGGGCTAGAGTGAGACCCTACCTCAAAAAAAAAAAAATAAAATAAAACAACCCCCCCCCCAGAATTGTTCCTTAATCATTCTATAGAAAAAGGTGCTTAGGTAATACTTAGGTGGAGGCTAAGTATTATTTAAAGAAGCAAAAAAATTGATTTTTTTCAAAAGATCTCTAAGGCTAATCATATTTATTAATATATGCTTCCTGAAAAAGTTTTTATTCAAGTTTATAGTAGTTTACCTATATTAAATTATCAAATAATATTCCTTTTTCATATATGCTGAAAAATCATATGCCATGTTATAATCTTTGGTTATCAAGGATTATAGTTCTCTTTGGTTTGGCAGGGGAACATATAATGAATCATGTGAGTTTTAAGACTGAAATCTAACATTTCTTCCATTGAAATTCACCTGCATAAACAGGTCAGTTTAGCAGTTGAAACCAAATTTTTGTCATATTATTTGTGTGATATGATAGAGCTTTTGAAATTGAATGATTTCCTGGTTTGAGCCTAACAGATTTGTAATGATATTGCATAAAACATCATTCATTCTGGAACATCTCCTTCCCTGTCCTACCAAGTCCCACCTGACCAAAGCCATAGCTGTTCTTTTCTATCAGTTGCTTTCTAGAATAATATTTTTGTTTCTTTTTTTCCAGGCATCTAGTGGGAATTACTATTTCATCCCCTACATCATAACACCATGTGCTGACTATTTTTGCTGCGAGAGTGATGCCCAAAGGCGAGCCTCAGAATACATGCAGCCCAACTGGGATACCATCTTGGGACCGCTGTGCATGCCCCTGGTGGACAAGTTTATTAATCTCCTTAAGGACATTCACGTGAGCTCATGGTAATTCCCATTAGCTCCCAACAATCCTGGGACTCTTACAGAAATTTCTTTTCACTTTCAGGATGCCGAGAGAATGGGAAACATTAGCCAACCATTTAAAAATCATCCTAGAGTCCAGTGTTACCCCCTTAGTGTCTCACTGTGATGGGTCCTGTAGTGAAACTAGATAAAGACTAGAATTATGTAGGCAGAATTGGGCCTGGGTATACCCTGACTTCCTATGTGACTTTGATATGTAACTCCTCTTCTCTATGGCTTCATAAAACAAGGAAGTTAACTGTGATTGTTTTTAATGATCACTTTCACCTCTTAAGATTCTATGTTTCAAGATCATTTCCGAACATGACTTTATATTCTTTCAATTATTGAAGTTCTTAAAATGCCAGAGCAAGGTTATTCTAACCTTACATTTTTGTGTTATTAGAGTTTGCATGTTTTCAGTCAAGCTGCATCCAACCTGACTCAGGGTGTCCTGTGAACATGTTATCTTTACATTTAGGCCAGGTGGTATGACATACTCAGAGGTGGACAGGTTTGAATGCGAATCCTAGCTTAGGTGATTCTTCTCTGGGTAGCCTTGGAAAAGTCACTTTCCCTCTTTGAGCCTCAGTGTTTAAAAAACTGTACCTTCAATGTCCTTAGTCTAAAAGTTAAAGGCAGAAAATTATCCTTAACTGAAGGATCCAGTTGTTGCTTACAGCCTATTTAAATTAGGATTTATTCTTTCAAGTTGTGTCATAAGAAGGACTCGTTTTTCCAAAACAAATGAAAATCTGAAGGACTGGCAGAACTGACTCATAATGAAACGTCAAGGACCTTATATTATGCTTTGGCTCAAATCATGGCACCATGAATTGTAAAGGATTATCATTAAAATATTGGCAGGAACCATAGATGGCTAAGCATTTAAGACACTTGCCTGCAAAGCTGAAGGACCTGGATTCGATTCCCCAGCACCCACATAAGCCAGATTCACATGGTGGTGCATGCTTCTACAGTTTTTTGCAGTGGCTAGAGGCCCTGGTGTACCCATTCCCCCCCCCCCTTTCTCTCTTGGCCTCTTTCCCTCTCTCCCTCACAAATAAATAATGAAATATTTTAAAAAATATTGGCAGGAGCCGGGCGTGGTGGCACATGCCTTTAATCCCAGCACTCGGGAGGCAGAGGTAGGAGGATCACCTTGAGTTCGAGGCCACCCTGAGACTACATAGTGAATTCCAGGTCAGCCTGGGCCAGAGTGAGACCCTACCTCGAAAAACCAAAAAAAAAAAAAAAATTGGCAGGAGAGGCACAGTTGTTAGCAGTCTCCTCACCTTTTCTAGCCTGCCACCTCTCCTCTGGATGTTGACTTTCTTGTATAGACTTTAGTGGGAAAGAAGACTCAAAGCCTAGACTTGTATGACCACATGCCAACATAGAAAAGCAAATGGGGAATTTTTGGACACCTTTATAACTGTTGTCTTAAAATTAAAAAAAAAAAAAACATACATTTTAACGCCGGGCGTGGTAACGCACGCCTTTAATCCCAGCACTCGGGAGGATCACCATGAGTTCGACGCCATCCTGAGACTACATAGTGAATTCCACGTCAGCCTACCTTGAAAAAAAAAAAAAAAAAAAAAAAAAAAATTTAGTGAAGTTTAGAGAGAAAGCCCATCTTTAGGTCCAACAGAGGTAGTCAGCTTTTATCTACTAGATAAATCAAATTTTACAGTAAATGGTTTTAAATTTGTTTCTTATTCAGTGAACCTCCATGTATTAGGAGGAAACAACTTTTTGATTTACTTTAATTCCCAATGATTTTATTTTATTTTTATTTTTATTTTTTTTTTTTGTTTTTCGAGGTAGGGTCTCACTCTAGCTCAGGCTGACCTGGAATTCACTATGTAGTCTCAGGGTGGCCTCGAACTCATGGTGATCCTCCTACCTCTGCCTCCCGAGTGCTGGGATTAAAGGCGTGCGCCACCACGCCCGGCTAATTCCCAATGATTTTAAATACCTAATGGTAGATTTCACCCTTTCTCTGGTGTCTGGGAATGGTTAATGAGAGAGGGATAATGGTGTTTATGATTGAAAATATCAATAACAGGGATGACAGATAATTTTATAAAATATTTATTTATTTGCAAGCAGAGCGAGTGAGAGAGAAAGAATGAGAATGGGTGAACCAGGGTCTCTATCCACTGAGAATGAACTTCAGAGGCATGTACCACTTTATACATCTGACTTTTACGCGGGCACTGGGGAATTGAACCTGGGTCCTTAGGCTTAGTTGGCAAGCACCTTAACAGCGAAACCATCTCTCCAGCCTGACAGGTAAGATTTTAGCCCTAGTGCTAACTCTGACATTTATAAACAATCTTGCGTCCTATACTAAAAAGCTCTTTGAAGTCTTTTCCTAGTACACATTGATTAGTAATATCGACACTGGTTACCAGTGGAAAATGGATACATGTTTATTACATATCTGATTTCCCAAACTCATAATTAAGGCATAATTTTATTTACTTAAGTTACTGTTCTTGGACCTGGGAGTATGGCTCAGTGGTAGAGTAAGGTGCTCATCATGCATTGGCCTCTCAGTTTTATTTTCAGCATTGCCCCTGCTCTAAAAATAAAGTTACTGTTCTTATTATATTTATTCACATATTTAAATGAATTTTTAGAATTACACTTGAATATAAGACTAAAGTATACCTTTTCACTCATTGGGTTAAACTAATAACACTTAAATAGCTTTGCCTTTATAGGCTGCCAAATGGGCAGTGGCTGTCACCCAACTTAATGACTCATTCAACTAATGACAGAATTTTTAACACTGGCAGAATCTACTAATTTGATCATCATTAGGGTAATAGCAGTTGACAAATAAGGGGATAAAAAAACGAAAGCAGCACACTGATGTTCTTACATGAGAACTCTTTCTATAGGCTGTTTCTTTATTCTTTAAGTGTTAATTGAGAACTTATTGTGAGCATGGGACCAGGCTGTATACTGTATACACATTTATGTAGCATAGCTTTAAAATTATTCAGAGTAAGTACTATTTGTTCTTATTTTATCTAGTGTTTCTTTTTCTAGACGTGATTAATTTAGCCTACTCTTTCTTAATGAGCAGCTTAATTTTACTTTCTACAGTTGGATCACTTTAGATTCTTTAATGGGTTTGACAGTATTACTGCTTGATAATACTCAATATCTTTTTTAAATTACTTGGAAATATATATTTAAATCAATCTATGGTCATTTTAAGTTGTCTTTGTATAACCAAATTTAAGATTTTTTTTTCAAGGTTTAAATCACATAATAGATACTGGCACTGGCTCTTTGAGAGGCTGTGGTGACATTCCAGGTTGAATTTAAACTACTTTCATTGTTTTTCCATATCCTTTTATTGTCTCGATGCTTACAAGAGGGAAGTTTTATATTCTGTATTAGAAAACTTACTGGCAGACAAATACAGCAAAGAGCTGCGTAAGGAGTGAAAGGCCAAATTGTAAGATTTCTGGTATGACCTCTGAGTATTCCTTTTTTGGATTGTTCAGGAACACATCAGTTTCAGATCTCCTTCAGCTACTAACCAGGAGTACTTAATAGACTAGAATGTTTTTAAAATGATCTGCCTGTGTTTCATGCCTTTTGGAATTCTCTTTGGCTTTGTGATTATCTGTTGTTAATGGGGAAAATAATAAGTAAACTTCCTTCATGCCATTTATATGTTCAAAAATACCAAGCAATTGTACAGAAATTCTTGCATGCTGTCTGAATGATTTCAGCTTTGCAAACATGTTTAAGGTTGTAATAAACTAATTTTTATTATCACTAGTGGTTCATTTGTGCAGTGTACAAACAAGACATGGAAGTGTCTTGTTTGTTGGTACAGGGATTTTCCTGCTCAAGATGTACATGTGTTAACCTGAATCACATCAGTGAGAACCATGCTTGCTTGAATGCTAAATAAGAGAGTCCTAGATGTGTGTAGATATGACTGGAAGTTTTCATTTCACTCTCTAGTGCTTATTACAAAGAAACCTTATTAAATGACATCCGGAAAGCCAGAGAGAAATACCAGGGTGATGAGCTGGCAAAAGAGCTGACTCGGATCAAACTCCGCATGGATAACATTGAGGTTCTGACATCAGACATCGTCATTAACTTACTCCTGTCCTACCGTGATATCCAGGTATGAAGTGTGCCTAAGTAAGGTTGGAAAATGCCAAATTTTTCCTTGACACAAGGAATATGAAGCATTCTTTCTTATACTACATGTACAATGAGGGAGATGTTGTATATAAATAGGTATGTGACCTGGTGATAGACTTAGCTTAGGTATTGTGAAAGTTTTGGAGAAGGTTTTATCACATCAGTGCTGGAGTGACCACTCTGACAAGAAAGTGCTTAAAAGAAGGAGCTTAGATCCACTTTTGTAAATCCCTATATTCATCAAGTCTTCTTAACCCAATGGTGTACTGTAATTATTTCCATTTTACAAATGAGGAAAATTGAGGCATAGAGAAATTAAGTAAAACTTACTTCAAGTCTTAGCAACTGGTGAAGTCAGAATTCAGACTGAGGCTAACTACCTTCTCTGTCCTTATTCTTAATTCTCCCAGTGCTTCCTTTATGTCTCTGTTATTTGTACCTTTGCTTACCTACCACTCACCAGTGACAGAATTGGAGAGGAGATGCATGTCTATGACCCATGGAGTGCAGATGTTTTTTCTAAGACAGGCATCAGAAGTTACTGAAGAGTTCTTGAGATAGGGCTTTGTAGGATATGGCACCATGGAAGGAAACTAAGCATTCACCTCCAAATTTAATGACGTGGAACTATTTTTTTTTAAAAAATTATATCTTTCTTTCTTTCTTTCTTTCTTTCTTTCTTTCTTTCTTTCTTTCTTATTTATTTATTTATTTATTTATTTATTTATTTATTTATTTATTTATTTCAGAGAGAGAAAGAGTCAGAAAGAGAATGGGCACGTCAGGGTCTCTAGCCACTGCAAACAAACTCCAGACACATGCACCACCTTGTGCTTATGTGGGTCCTGGGGGATCAAACCTCAGTCCTTAGGCTTCACAGGCAAGCGCCTTAATCACTAAGCCATCTCTCCAGTCCCCTGGAACTATTTTTAAGGGTATTTTGTTTTTTTTTTCCCTATGGGGGCACAAAGGATATTTTACCTTACCTGAAGGTTGTTAATCACAGTTCTTTAATGTGAAATTGTAGTGGTATATATTTATGACCTGCACTAACAGCAGAATTCATCACTAAGGAATTCGTGCTCCTAGTGAAAAACATATGCATCTAACTGCTTTTTAAAAAATAGTTATTTATTTATTTTTGAGAGCAACAGCGAACGGCAAATAAAGAGGGCGGGGGATGGAGTGCACCAGGGCCTCCAGCCATTGAAAACTAACTCCAGACACATGTGCCACCTTGTGCATCTGGCTTGCATGGGTCCTGGGAAATCAAACTTGGACTGAATGCATTGTATTTTTATATCATGCATGGTTATCAGTTTATGGGGACCAGGGACAGAATGTGGTAGTTTGATTCAGGTGTCTTACATAAACTTAGGTGTCCTGAATGCCAGGTTCCCAGCTGATGGAGATTTTTGTATTGTTGGGGGTGGGCTTATGGGTATTGTAGCCAGTGTCCCCTTGCCAGTGTTTGGCACACTGTCCTGTTGCTTTTGTCTGCCTGATGTTGGCCAGGAGGTGATGTCCACCCTCTGCTCATGCCATCGTTTTTCCCTGCCATCATGGAGCTTCCCCTCGAGTTTGTAAGACAAAATAAATCTTTTTCCTACAAGCAGCTCTTAATCAGATGTTTTTTAAAAAATTATTGATTTTTATTGACTTTTATACTTACATACAAAAAACCCACCTGATATTTCCTTCTCCTCCCCCCATTCCACTTTAGAACTCCAGTCTCCACCATATCCCCTCCCTCTCTCCATTAGTCTCTTTTAATTTGATGACATCAAATCAGATGTTTTTTGCCAGCAATGCCAACCTGACAGCAGGCAAGCACCTCAATTGCTAAGCCATACTTCCATCCCTTTAAATCAATTGTGATTTTACAATTATGAAATTAATATTATAAGCCTTATGGCACATGATGGTGACCTCGCTTAAAGTATTTTTGTTTTTGAGGGTTTTCTTTTTTTAGTAGAGTGTCATGTAGCCCAAGCTGACTTTGAACTTGCCATATAGCCAAGGATAATCTTGAACTCCTGATCTTCCCGCCTGTTCCTCCTGGTTCTGGTGATTATAGGCTTATGCCATCATGCTAGATTCCTGAAATGTTTCTTTTGAGATGGTGGCTTTCTTTAGTCCTTGACTTCATGTATCTCTTCATTTATTGACCTTCCATTGGTAGGACTCTTAAACTTACAGAGGTGGATGCTTCCTGGGGTGTGCATTGTATTCACTTCCCTAGCCAGCAGCATCAAAGACCAGAGCCATGAGGCAGGTGTTGGATTACTGTAGGAAGCCCTCTCTTCTGATACCAGGTGATTCTAAACCTGGCTGGAAGGGTAACTAATGGCAGTGCTAAGAGGGCACCCAGCTGAGACACACATGGCAACAACTTTTCGCGGGGCAATCATGCATCATTTAGAACAATGGTTCTCAGCTTGGGAGTACTTAGTAGTGCCTGAAGGCATTTTGAGTGTTAAAACTGAATGTGTATGCTGGGTGTAAGTGCTGCTGGATTCTTGTGAGCAGAGACCAGAGATGCCTCTATCTGTCCTGTCCTGCACAGGATAGCTTCCCAGACCAGGGAATGTTCTGGGTAAAAATGTCAGTAGTGCTTCAGTTAAGAAATCCTGGTTTAGGTTAATTTGATTGATTCTCTCAAAATAGGAACAACTAGAATGTTTTCTCTGTATAGGAGGTGACCAAGTTTTTTTGTGTTTATATATCCATTTCACTGTAGCACATAGTTCAGCTGCTGATGTTAACCCTCCTATACTCAAAACATGCTATCTCTTTTCCTAGTTGCTAGGCTCACTTGCATTTTTCTTTCACTTTGATTTAACAGATTTTTTCTTGATCCCTTTGTGTCTTCTGATAGCAGGAACTTCTTTGTTCTCTGTCATTCAGATGGTTTAAATTTTTTTTGTACATATAAAGGTTACAATTAACTTAACAAAATATTTTTATAAAGAAAAGTTTGTCATTAAGTGTTAAGACTGTCCTATAACTGTTGAGAAAAATCTTCAAAGAAGTGTTTCTTCTCTTTCTCACATTGGGAATGCTTTCCAACAGGACTATGATGCGATGGTCAAGCTAGTAGAAACACTGGAGATGCTGCCTACATGTGATTTGGCTGATCAACATAACATTAAATTCCATTATGCATTTGCACTGAATAGGTAAGATTATGTATATGGTTTTGAAACATTTTACCAGTTGAATTCTGTTTCCTACTTTTGTTCAACATTCATCACGTATGAGCTGATCAAAGGCTCAATACCAAGGTTATGAAGGTGGTCAAGGTACCTGCTTTGTCTTCTGGGACTTTGTATTTGGAACATATATTCCAGCTATGAGGTCAGACATGTAAATAAATCAAACCTGGTTCAGCAGGCCCCTCCAACAACTGCCTTTAAACACTGAGCCATCTCTCCAGACCCTCTCTGTGTTTTCTGAGCTGGGGCTTGAAGACTGACATTATAGCTGGGAGAGGGTGAGATGTGGGACAGTGAAAAAGTCATTCTATTTGGCCTGAGTGTGAACATAGAATTCCTTTGTACAAGGTGTAATCTGAACTTGGAAATGCAAAGTGCTAGGCTTTGTAGAGCTCATATGAAACAGAAATTCTTGCCTGAAGACCACAAGTTTCAAATATTTATATGTAGAGAATAGCTAAGATACTGTAACAGTGAGCCTACAAATGCTCATATCTTATTTGAATAAGGTTGAAATTTTCCTTTTGCATAGCAGGCTAGTGGTGAGTGAATATGGCTAGTGGCTTGTGTTTTTGGACTTAGCACTCAACCATTTTATGATTTTTTTCTCATCCACCATAGTGTTGGTCTTATCTCCATGTTAAAGCTAGGTTACTGACACACTCTGTGTTGTAACATATGGAACAGGGTGTGTGAGCAAGAGAGAAAACACAAAACAAGAATTTCCTTTTTTTTTTTTTTTATCAAAGTAGGGAGGTAGGGTCTTAGGATCTTGCTCTAGCCCAGGCTGACCTGGAATTCACTATATAGTCTCAAGGTGGCCTTGAACTCACGATGATCCTCCTACCTCTGCCTCCAGAGTGCTGGGATTAAAGGCATTCCACCCTAGGCTGAGATTTCCTTTAAAAGCATATTGTCACTTCTCACATTCCATTGGTGAGAACTTGGTCACATGACTCCATTTTGTTGCAAAGGAAGCTGGGAAATGAAGTATCTACCAAAATGGCCACTTGCCCATCCAAACTTGGCTACTATGGATTTAATGGATAATGAAGAGTTTTCTGTTAGGGTTCAAAAAATCACTGAAGGGAGACTCAGACTCATATAGCATGTAAAAACATAGAGCATTTATTGTGCAGAGAAGTCCAGCCTGCAGGAGTTAACCATTTGCACTAAATGGCGACCCTGAGAAGAAGCTCCCTGGCTCTTTTATAGACCACTAAACAAAGACCTCTAACATAATTGGCTACTTTGAAAGATATAATACTTGTGCATTCCTGACTGGTTATAATTCGGCACACGTGGGCTAATGGGGGCTAAGGGAGGGGGGCTCTAGAGAAGGTAAATCTTCCTAAAGTGGCCAGTTAAGTGACCAGTAAGCATATCTCACATTCTTTTACTTCTGATTGGCTGGGGCCAAGAAAGGGGGAATGGCCTTAGACATCTCTGAAACCTTCTAGGAAATGGCTTGTTCTTTGTTCTGTTCTCCCAGAATTTAGTTCAGGCTTCTTGAGAAATGGAAACTTAGGCCCAGCTAGGAAATATCTTACTGAAGCCTTTCATGGTGTTGGTTTGACTCTTTCATTTCCACATTCAACATCAAAAAAACAAGGTGTGTACATGTCTTAGTTCTATTTGAGAAACATTCCCACATACATTCTTTCTGGTCTGCTCCTGGATTTGTGTCTTAGCAGAGAATACTGGAAATTAATCCAAATTTGTGTTGAGAGCTAGAGGATGTCTGGCACATCCTCATCAACCTTCTAGCAAATGACACTGGGAACAAGGAATCCATAAAGTGAGGGTTGAGAGTGAGCTGAGGACTCTTGCATCCCATTTCACAGAGTTAGCAGGTAGATTATGCCTCGGGTTGTTGATCTATCACTGCAGCATCTGTAGGACAGCAGCTAAGGGAGAGCTTAGGCTTTGAAGTTTTGGGCCCATGTGAAGTCACATTTCTTTCTCTTTTATTTATTTATTTATTTATTTATTTATTTATTTTATTTGAGAGCAACAGACACAGAAAATGGGCACGCCAGGGTCTCCAGCCACTGCAAATGAACTACAGATGCATGTGCCACCTTGTGCATCTGGCTTACATGGGTCCTGGGGAATCGAGCTTTGAACTAGGGTCCTTAGACTTCAGAGGCAAGTACTTAACTGCTAAGCCATCTCCCTACCTTTCTTTCTTTTACATCAAGATAAAATTTGCAGTGAACTGTATAGATCATTTTTTGCTGGTGTATGTGGTGTGCTCATGTAGCACCTTACATACTCACCTGTGACGAGGTGCACTTGCCTGTGGTGATCAGAGCTGAATGTCAGGTGTCCCACTCTAGATCGCTCTTCTGCCCAGTCTTACTTGAGACAGTCTCTTACTGATCCTGGAGCTTGCCATTCTTTTCACAGGCTCCCACAGTTCTTTAATCTTCCCAATGAGACTGGAGTGACAAATGTGTGTGGACACACCCAACTATTTATGTGGATCCTGGAGATTGAACTTGAGTGGTCTCTCAGGCCTTTGTGCTTGCATAGAAAGTGTTCTTAACTACTGAGCCATCTCTCTAGCCCAAAATGTATAGAACTTAAGTATTGTGATGTTTCATTTCTGTTTTTTTTTTTTCCCTGAGGTAGGGTCTCAATGTAGCCAAAGCTGACCTGGAATTCACTCTGTATTCCCAGGCTGGCCTTGAACTCACACCTATTCTCCTACCTCTGCCTCCCAAATGCTTGGATTAAAGGTGTGCACTACCACACCCAGCTCTGGTCATGTTTATGAGGAATTTTCTAGATTAAATTAGTTGAGGTGGGAGGAGACACCATAACTCAGGAATACTATCCCATGGGCTAGGATCCTAGACTGTATAGAAAGGAGAAAGATATTTGAGTATTCAACATTCATTGTTCTCTCTTCTTCCTTCCTTCTAATGTGACATTGTAGTTCTGGCTCTCACCTTCGGCCATGCTTTCCCCATCTTGATGACATGAAACTGTAAGCCAAAAATAAACATTTTCCTTCCTTAAGCTACTTCTGGTTGGTATTTTGTCCCAGCAATGAGAAGCTTACTAATGCAAGTATATAATTTGATGAATATGATAAATGAATATACATATGTAAATAGCACTCCTATATAAATAGAAAAAATATTCATTACTTTAGAGGTTTTGTGTACAGTTTTGCAGGCAGCTCTCACCCCTCAGTAGGCAGCCATTGTTGCAGTTTTGCTTGTTCTTGAAATTCACATAAAAGGAACCATGTTCATGGGATTCATATATGCTATTACATGTATTGCTAGTGTGTTTTCATTGCTTTAGCATATTCTATTGTATGGATATGCTCTTGGGAAAATGTCTGGCACACTTAAGTGCTATAAAAATGTTGACTTGGCCGGGCGTGGTGGCTCACGCCTTTAATCCTGCACTCGGGAGGCAGAGGTAGGAGGATCACCAAGAGTTCAAGGCCACCCTGAGACTACATAGTTAATTCCAGGTCAGCCTGGACCAGAGTGAGACCCTACCTCGAAAAACCAAAAAAAAAAAAAAAATGTTGACTTGTTAAATAAAAACTGAGGGCCATGGGAATTGCTAATCACCATGTTTTTTCCTAGACATTAGAGGCAACTGTTGTCAAACAAGGATAAAATAATTGATTACCATCATATCAAAGGAATAAAACAGGATTTGAAATCAAAATTTGGTATCAAAGAGAAATGGATATGGCAGGAGGAGGTGATCCTAAGACAAATCCATTTCCAATTTGGGACCAGAACGGCCAGCACTACATGTGAAAGAGTCACCTTTCCCCTTTCGGCTGATTGTGTCCTATTAGACAGTGATGTACTATGGACCAGGTGGGGCCCTCAGTTCTGAGAACCTGCTTTACGTTCATCTTGTCAAATTATTAGCATAGTTGTAGGATATGACACTGTGCATAGTTTCCAAGAAGTTTGTGGTACTACCTTCTGTCTCTAAGGGGAAAATACAGATGGGCAAAACAAATGATTTCCTGCATCAAAGTTGACCTTTAACTCAGGAAGTGAAATAAGCTATGGCCATAAATTAGTTACTAAGGGTTGGAAGGAATGAGCTTTGACCCTCAGATGGCAAGGGCTGTATGTCAGTGGGGAAAACAGGCTTAAGCCAGCCAGCCTTTTCTGGGTATCTTCCACTTCACTGTATTCAGAAGCCCATTCATAGCTACTTCAGGTTTCCACTGAGCAGTTAAACTGCTGGCTTCTCAGTGGCATGGAATCCTTTATGAGCGTTTTTTTCTTGCTGTTGCTTTATACACAAAACTTTATTATGCATACTAATGCAGGCAGAAAGTTCTGACCAAGGATCTAGCCAGTGGGCAGAAAGATGGTTGTGTTGGTCAGTTTTTCATCAGCATAATTTTACCTGGCAGAAACAACTTAAAGGAGGAAACATTTGATTTGGCTGTCTGTTTCAGAAGTTTCAGTCTATAGTCTTGGGCTTCATTGCTCCTGGACCTGTGTGATGAGGCAGAACATTATGGTGGAGAGCCTGTAGGAGAGCAAAGCAGCTTGCCTCTTGGTAGATAGCAGGCAGAGAGACAGCGGAGACAAAGGCAGTAGGATAAGATATGTCCTTTGAGGGCATGCCTTCTGTAACCTACCTCCTCAAACTAGGCTTTATCTCCTATTTTCACTGTCTCCCTGTAATGTCATCATATTTTGAATCCCCAAAGGGATTCATTGGTAAGAGCCTTTAATATCCAGTTACTTCCCAAAAGATAATTGGTAACTAAACCCTTAATATATGATGCTCTGGAGGATGTTTCATATTGAAACTATAACATTACACCTCTGACCTAAAGATTCATGTCCCTGCTATCATGCAAAATACATTCAGCCTATCTCCAGGAGTTCCCATAGTTTCCACACTGTTCAAAAAAGTTCAAGTCCATGGGACTGAGAAGATGGCTCAATGGGTAAAATGCTTGCTGCACACAAATGAGGACCTGAGTTTGATTCCTGTAACTCACATAAATGCCGGGTGTGGTAGTAGTGCATACCCATAATCCCAGCACTTGAGAGGTGGAGATTACAAACCCCTTGAGTTCATGGGTTAGCTAGTCTAGGTTCAGTGAGAGACCCTGTCTCAAAGAATAAGGTTTAGAGGGCTGGAGAGATGCCTTAGCAGTTAAGGCACTTGCCTGCAAACCCAAAGGACCCAGGTTGTATTTCCTAGGAACCATGTAAGTTAGTTGCACGTGGTGGCACATGCATCTGGAGTTAGTTTGCAGTGGCTAGAGGTCCTGGCATGCCCATTCTCTCCCCCACCTCTGCCTCTTTCTCTCTCAAATAATTAAAAATGTTTTACTTTAAAGAAAAAAAAATAAGGTTTAGAATGATTGAGATAGACACCCAACATTGCCCTCTGAACCCCCCCCACACATTCCCACACTACACATATGAACATGTATGCACACAAGTACAAAAATAAAACTACAAAAATTTATAAATCCAAACTCAAAGTCTCTTCTGAGACTTAAGACAACTCCTAGCTATGAATTCTTGTAAAATTTTACAATTAAGCTATATACTTCTCACATTCAGTGGCACAGAGGGAAAGTTTTCATTCCAAAAGAGGAATGAGAGTATACCAGAGAAATAGGACAAAAGCAAGACCAAAGCTTTCACTGCAAACCTTAAATCCTATAGAGCTATGACTCACATCCATGGCATGTGGTATCATGATGTGAGCACCAATGGGCCTGGGCTGACTTGCTCCTATAGTCCTCTTGTTGCAGCCCACATGGCTTGTCTTTTGGGCTGGCCCTGGATGCTGCCCACAGCTTTTTTCAGCAGATATTCCACATTTCTGTTATCTCTTATAGCTTTATCCACACACCTTTATATATTGCCCTCTAATGATTCCCCCCAGACATTCTGACACTGCCATACATTACCTGTCTTTTCATGCCTTCTTTTTAAATATTTTATTTATTTATTTATTTATTTATTTATTTATTTGTTTATTTATGAGGGAGAAAGAGGGAGAGAGAGAGAGAGAGAATATATATGAATGGGTGCACCAGGGCCTCCACCCACTGCAAATGAACTCCAGATGCATGTGCCCCCTTGTGCATCTGGCTTATGTGGGTCCTGGAGAGTTGAACCAGGACCCTTTAGCTTTGCAGGCAAGGGCCTTACCACTAGGCCATCTCTCCCAGCCCCCCCCCCTTTCATGCCTTCTGTGTCAGTCACTTTGTAGTTTCTGTGAACAAATAAATATGTGACCAGAGGCAGCGTAGGAAAGAGTTTATTTTGGCTTAAAGTTCCACAGGGTAGAATTTATCATGGTGGAGAATGCATAACAGGAGCTGACATCATATTGCATCACAGGAAGTAGAGAAAATAGAATTTGGGGCTAGGCTATAATACCTCAAAGTCTGCCCCTGCCCCTTTGTCGCCCAGTGATCCAATTCCTATAGCAAGGCTCTCCCTCCTAAGGTTCCATAACCTCCTCAAATGCTGGGGGGCCAAGACATGAGACTGTGGAGGGCCATTTTATATTCAAATAGCAATGCTTGCCTTTGAAATCTAGGTAGAAGCCTCATGACCCCATAACTATTATATTCTGTCCACTTGCAGACACAGTATCACATGACAACACCAAGGTCTGCTGCCAGCTTGAGCATTATCTGAGCCTTCTAAAGGCTAACTAGCCTTCTAGCTTTAGGGATTTTCCTGTCCCCACTCATCTCACCACAGGTATGCTGGGATTACAGTTGTACACCACCCCATCTGGCTTTACATGGGTTCATGGGTTCTGGCGATCCACATTCAGGTCCCCATGTTTGCATGACTGCCTGTTGAGCAATTTCCCCAGTCCCCCTTTGCCTATTTTTATTTATTTATTTTTAGTTTTTGGTTTTTGTGAGGTAGGGTCTCTTGCTCAGGCTGACCTGGAATTCACTATGTAGTCTCAGGGTGGCCTTGAACTCACAGAAATCCTCCTACATGTGCCTCCTGAGTGCTGGGATTAAAGGCATGCGCCACCACGCCCGGCTAGTAAACCTGCTTTTATACTTGGGAAAGTTGCCTTATCACCCTCTGCCTACAGACTCCAAACAAGTTGAAAAAGAAAAGGTCCCGTTTTCATTTAGGATGTACTTACTGAGTGAGAGATTTTTGTTTTTGTTTTTGTTTTGCAAGGTAGGGTCTCACTCTGGTCCAGGCTGACTTGGAATTAACTATGTAGTCTCAGGGTGGCCTCGAACTCTCGGCGATCCTCCTACCTCTGCCTCCCGAGTGCTGGGATTAAAGGTGTTCGCCACCATGCCCGGCCTGAGTGAGAGTTTTGCATTAACTCATCTTTCTGAATTTTAAAGTACATACTGAGAGAGTACACATGCATTCATTCTCATCACTGTTGCCCTGGAATTAGAGCATTGATAAGAAGGAAACAAGGAAGCAGGTTTTCAGGTTTCTCAGGACAGATTTCTGAATGGATATTATATAAGGCCCACCAAATTAACCATATGTAACTGCCTTCTATATTCAAAGGTGGCAACTTAATTTCTTTTAGATAAAATACTGTCAGTAAGGTAATTTCACATAGTGCTATATCAAAGATTTCGGGAGTTGCTTTTGAATCTGTGTGGATAAAAACGAGTGTATCACACTCGTTTAAGCAACATGTAGAGGAGACAGTTAAAACTCCATTGTGGGAGTTATAAAGAAAGATACTTGTAGCTGGGTATGGTGGCACATGCTTTTAATCCCAGCACTTGGGAGGCAGAGGTAGGAGGATTGCCATGAGTTCGAGGCCACCCTGAGAGTACATAGTTAATTTCAGGTCAGCCTGGACCAGAGTGAGACCCTACCTCGAAAAACCAAGTAGAAAGAAAAAAAAAGAAAAGAAAAATATTTGTGTGGTGGGAATGTGTTGGCTTGAGAGTTAGTGGCCTCTTTTCTCTCTTTTCTATGCTGCTGTCTAGCTAGGTCACTGTAGGTAAGGCATGTGACTTCTCAGGAAAAAGACCTGGCAAAGATAAATGAAAGAGGGTGGGGGTGTAGCTTGGATACCAGTTAAGAGTATAATTTTTATTTTATTTTTCTTGGGGGGGGAGAGACAGAGAGGGAGAGGAAGACAGAGATGGGCGCGCCAGCAGCCTCTCAGCTGCTACAAACGAAATCCAGATGCATTTGCCCCCTTGTGGTCTAGTGTGGCATTGTGCCCCTTTTGCATCTGGCTAAATGTGGGACCTGGAGATTGGAACCACTGGAGATTGGAACCAGCATTCTTAGGCTTAGGATGCAGGTGCCTTCACCGCTAAGCCATCTCTCCAGCCCAAGAGTATAATTTTTAGTTGTACCCAATCTCAGTATCACTTGGTGCAATCACAGGTACTTCCGTGACTGATGTTTAACAAGACAGAAGGTAAGATGGGCTCCATCTGTAATAAACAGTATCATTCAGTCTGAATGAAGGATTTGTTTGGGATAAGGAAAAATAAATGGCTGAGGAGGGAAGTTAGTCCCAGGGGTTTTGGAGTATAACTGATCAGAAATTTGGATTTTGTTTGTAGACAATAGGGAGTTATTGAAGGTTATGTAAGGAGGGCACCACCAGGAACCAGGTTCCAACTTTACTGCTATAGACATGGCTTTGGCCTTGATCAGGGCATCAAAATATTCTGAACCCTGCAGTCCTCTTTGAAAAAGAGTTGGACTAGATAATCTTGAATATTGCTTTCCTTTCAAATGTCCTATGAATTTATAAATGAAGCAGCAAATTTTGTTAGTTGAATGATCATAGAATTTTTTATTAATTTTCTCATTGACAACTTCCATACTTACAGACATTAAACCATATTTCCCTCCCCTCCCCCACTTTGCCCTTCACAACTCCACTCTCCATCATATCCCCTTCCTCTCTCCATTAGTCTCTTTTATTTTGATTTCATCATCTTTTTCTCCTATTACGAAGGTCTTGTGAAGGTATTGCTAGGCACTGCAAGACCATGGATATCGAGGCCAATTTCTGTCTGGACAGTTGCACTGTAAGGAGTCGTACCCTTCCTTTGGTTCTTACATTCTTTCTGCCTCCTCTTCTGCAATGGACCCTGAGCCTTGGAGGGGGTGATAGAGATGTTTCAGTGCTGGACACTCCTCCATCCCTTCTTCTCAGCACTATGTTGCCTTTTGGGTCATCCCAGTGGTCATCGCCATCTGAAAAGAGAAGCTTCTCTAACTAAAAGTGAGAGTAGCATTAATATATGAATATGAACATTGATTGTAGTGCTTTCAGGGCAGTTTGGTGAGAATAATATATAAATTTAGCCAGACAAGAGCAGGCTTGAGGTTCATGACCTCCCCTGCCATAGGCTTTTGATTAGGTTTTCAGTACTGTATTCCCTCCCATAGAGTGGGCCTTCAGTCCAATTAGAGAGTAGTTTTCCCCAGAGTAGACATGCCACTATTGAATTTGTTTGGTCATTTGGCCTGTCTGGCCAAACTTGAGGCTTCCAGTGTCCACTGTTTTCACCACTGATGACTTATGTCTCCCCTAGGGCTGCATGCAGTGCAGCTTTTTCTCACTTTCAGTTGGCTGGTCTACAGGGAGAAGATTCTCTGCTCAGTCACAGCTTGATTTCTCAGTGACCTTGCTGCCCAGGCATGTGAAGTCTTCAGCAATAGGGTCTTGCCATCTGTTTCTCAAGGGAAACCAAGGGCCTTGGCAATAGACTGTAATGTTTGGAAGCAAGAGGGACCTATTTGAAGTGCTGCTGCCTTTGTGTAAATGAGGAAGTGAGTCTGCAAAATATCCAGCTTTGCTGCAGGACCTGCTGGTCACTGAACAGCCAGCCTTCACAAACAGTGCTTTGCGATTCTCAGAAGAGTGAGAAAAATTGGGGTGATGATAACATGGGCGGAATGATTTTGTAGTGCTTCTTGCCCTATGATGTACCTAGGACCTCTTTATAGAGAAGGAAAAGAAACGGTTTGTGTTTTAGTTCATGAGAACACAGGTTGCCACTAATTGTTCCCTTCTCTTCTGTAAATACAAGGCATCTGTCCAGGGAAGGGCACCTGCTTTCTTGTGCCAGGTGTATATCTGTCAGTGTCTAGTCAGGAAACAAACTACTCTATGTATCAAAAATAGAGGAAACTGAACACAGGAAATTGATTGCATAAGCAATGGAAGAGTTGAGGAGCCAAATAGAAAACCATGAGACAGCACAAAACTTAGCAGCAGCACAAAGTTACCACCACCCTTTGGCCTGAGGGGGTCAAAGAAAGAGATAATCTTATCAATGGTCAGAAACTACTTGCCAGGGTTACCTGGAGCCATCCTGAGGCAGCCTTGTGGGAGGTCAGTCTACAAAAGAAACCAAGATGCTACTAAACCTGTCCATAATCAAAAAAGGGAGGGAGAAAGTTATCTGGTCTTTGTTTCATTTCCAGCCTCCAGTTACCAACTTCCAGGGCCTCTCACAAGCAGCTATCAGTTGGTCATCAGGAGCCTAGAGACTCACCCACTCTCCACAAAGCAGAGCAGGAGAGACTGGAAGAGTAGCTGAGAGCAAACTGACCCATAGCTGGCTTAGCAGGGCACTGATTTTCAGATACACTGCTTGTCTTCTATATATCATCAATTCAAACTTATTAAGGCTTTGGTTTTTTTTTTTTTTTTTTTTCGAGGTAGGGTTTCACTCTGGTCCAGGCTGACCTGGAAGTAACTATGTAGTCTCAGGGTGGCCTCGAACTCTCAGCAATCCTCCTACCTCTGCCTCCCGAGTGCTGGGATTAAAGGCGTGCGCCACCACGCCCGGCTAAGGCTTATTTTTATATACAATGAAATGTATTTTTTTTATTTATTCAAGAGTGAGTGAGTGAGAGAGAGAGGCAGATAGAAAGAGAATGGGTGCACCAGCACTTCCAGCCACTGCAAACGAATTGCAGATTCATGTGCCACCTTGTGCATCTGACTTATGTGGGTCCTGGGAAATCGAATCTGCATCCTTTGGCTTTGCAGGAAAGTGCCTTAACCACTAAGCCATCTCTCCAGCCCAAAATGTAAAATTTTAAGTGTACAGTTTATTAAGTATGGCCAACTAAACTACTATAAGCATGAGATAGAATAGTTTAATCCCAGAAAGTTCTCTTGTGCCCCTTTTTAGTCACTTTCCCTGCCACCCAGTTCCAATTTGGAAATTTTTGATTGGTTTTTGTTTTATTTTCCCAGTTCTTTTTTGTAGTGTCCAAACTGGTATATGCCCCTTTACTGATTTTTTTCCCACTACTTGTCTTGTACTTGTGTTTTAGAATTTCTGTTTTTCTCATGAAATATTTCTCCTCTCTTCCTTTGCTCCTCTTCCATTTTTTTGCTCCCCCCCCGCCTTTCCTCCCTTTCTTCCACCCTTTTTTTTTTGAGGTAGACTTTCCTCTAGCCCAGGCTGACCTGGAATTCACTATGTAGTCTCAGGGTGGCCTTGAACTCACAGTGATCCTCCTACCTCAGCCTCTGGAGTGCTGGGATTAAAAGCGTGTGCACCACCACGTCCAGCCCCGCCCTTCTTTTTAAAATCTTTTGCTAATTTATGTTTTATTTGAGAGAGGAAACAGAGAATGGGCATGCTAGGGCCGCTAGCCACTGCAAACAAACTCCAGACGCTTGTACCACCTTGTGCATTTGGCTTACATGGGTCCTGGGGAATCGAAC
The DNA here is from genome assembly GCA_036365145.1 of Orientallactaga sibirica. NCBI lineage: Eukaryota > Metazoa > Chordata > Mammalia > Rodentia > Dipodidae > Orientallactaga > Orientallactaga sibirica. The sequence goes on from JAEOAD010000982.1 coordinate 7,252,500, forward strand.
CTGGGTCCTTTGGCTTCAGAGGCAAGTACCTTAACTGCTAAGCCATCTCTCCAGCCCACCTTTCTTTATAAAGACAACATCTCATGATTGGGTTTAAGTTCTTATATTGGAGTGTTTTGTTCTGAAACAGGGTCTCCCATTGTACCTTAGACTGGCCTGAAACTCACTGTGTAGCCTAGTTTGGCATCAGATCCATGGCAGTCTTCCTGCCTCAGCTGCTTGAGTGAATGCAAAATTATGGGCACAAGCCTCCAGACCCTTTTCAAGTTCTTGTCTGCTAATTTCAGTAGACTCATTTTTGGGTCATTCCATTTGGTTATGCTATATCTTGATTATTGAGTCACAGTTTGTTGCTTCTCTGCACATCTCCTAATTTTATGGTACTTTGGATATTTTACCTGAAAGAATGAGGCTTTTTTTGGTTTTGTTTTGTTACTGGGAATATTTAAGCCTTTATCTAGGCCTGGTGATTAGTATTTATGACGTTTTAATGTTTCTCCTAGAAAATAGCTGGGCTGGCAGTGGACTGCATTTTTAATTTGATTCCGTTCACCTGTGATTAGCCCAACCCCCAACATTCTGTCCCTATGCTGCCTTTTCTGACTTGTCAATATTTCAGCAAGAACAGCAGGGGACTGCTGTTTCTGATGTCTCTGGATTCAGTTCTTGCAGGGCCTGGAATCCAGTTGCTGTGATAATGCATGTGATACCTTTTTGTTTCCCAAGCTTCTCTTTCACCATGGCTTTCTTGGCCAAACTCGTGGTAGGTATAGGGCAAAAAAATTGTTAGGTTTAGTGATGTGATTTTGCTTTGGCATGCTTCCAGATTTCATTTTCTTTTATTGTCCCATGCTGTTGTCTAAACATTAGCTAATTTGCTCCTTGTCTTATAAAAACTTTTACTATCTAAGGCTCTCTCCTTCAGTCATCTACTTAGACCAGGTAAGCAAACATGAACACTATTATAGCTGTGGAATATCAGTTTCTCAGGGCTTTCTTTCTTTTATTCAGTATTATCTTTGTGTTCTCTGTATTTTTATTGTTACCACAGGAGTGAAGGCTATTAACATCCTACCACTTCCTAAACAGAAGCAGAAGTTTCTTATAATAGTTGGGCAGATCCAGGACAAAGTGTGTTCTAGAAAGAACACTGACGAGACAGCTTACTTTAAGCAAGTTAATGCTCAGAGCTGGCTTAGAAGAAAAGTTTATCAAATCTAATCTCTCACCATATGACCTCTTACTTCCTCTTATGGACACATAGTACAGAGAAGTTGGATGGTCAGACAGGATGGTTAGTGGCACATCAGTGCTTGAGCTCATCCTAACCCTGTGCGGTGGACAAAGTCAACCCTACTTTTCATATGAAAGACTGAGGCACTGAATGGGGAAAAGGACTTGCTCAGCACTCATGTGGATAGCAAATGATGCAAAACTAACAAGAATCTGGCACTAGATGATTCCCAGTCTAGAGTTTTGTTGTTACTCTGTATATTTTATTGCATAAAATAGATTACATGAGGCTGGGAAGATGGCTCAGTGGTTAAAAGCACTTGTTTGCAAAGTCTGTAGAGCAGAGTTTGATTCTCCAGCAACCATGTAAAGCTAGACACAAAGTAGTGCATGTGTCTCTTATCCCAAAGCGCCTATGTCAGTGGGACGTAGAGCCAGGAGAATTCGAAGCTCATGGGTCATCTAGACTGACTTTTTTTTTCTTTCAGTGGCAAGAAAAGAAGGTGGGAAAAGAACATAGACAACTGGAGGTTTTCCTCCCATCTCACTCATGCCAAAATGCACACAGTTCATACACGACACACATGCACATAAATACATAAAAATAAAATGGATTATATAATCTTTTAAAAATATGTTCAATAGTTTGTTGGAGAGCAAGGGGGGACAGGATTGAGAGTGAGGTACAGAGGAAGAATGAGAATAAGAATGAACATGAATGGGCATACCAAAGCTACAAATACTCCAGATCTATATGCCACATTGTGCAGCTGACTTTATGTAGGTACTGGAGAATTGAATCCAGGCTGGCAGGCTTTGCAAGCAAGCACCTTTAACCATTGTCCAGCCCCTAGAAAATCTGAAAACAACATTTAAAACAGTTGTTTCTCATCACTCTAATCTCTAATGCCACTTAGTATCACAGAAGTAACCTCTCTATTAGGTGTATATCATTTCAGACCATTTTATATGCACTTTACATGCCGTTAAAATATGTCATGTTGTATGTGTGAGCACAGCCGTATGTGTGTGTGTTTGATAGCAGACCAGTCTGGAATTATTCTGTTACTCTTTTTCACTTAGTAGTCAATACTTGGAGATTCTGTGTCAGTACATAATGTTCTGCTTAATTCGTTACTCATTTAATAGGGATTTATTAAACACCTACTGTGTGCCAGCCCCAATTCTGTGTATTGGGGCTCAGCAGTAAATAGCCAAAAAAGGAAATCTCAACCTGTTGGAGGGATTTCGAAATAGGGAGAGCCAATAAAAAACAAGTGACATTATGAAAGCCAGCAAAGGTGGTGCCAGTGAGCAAGGGTTTAGAGCTGGATGCTCAAAGAAGACCTCACTTACTAGAAAGTTACAGAGAGCAAGGTCAGAAAGCAGTGAGGAAGAATGCCATGTAAATATATGAGGAAGAACATTCTGGGTAGAGGGATCAGCATATGGAACAGCAAGGAAGCTTGCAAAGTGGTGGTAGAATAAGTAGGTCATAGTACAAAGTTAGGTTGCAGAAATAGTGGCACCAAATCTTAGAACTCCTTGTAGACAATTTAAAAATCATGTTTGTTCTAAACTAGGGACCCATGGAAAATAATAAATTACTACTAATAATAATTGTTGTTTGAGACAAAGTCTCACTATGTAGTGCTGACTGCCATTGAACTCTTTAACTCCTCCTACCTTAGCCTCCTGAATACTGGAACTATAGCCATTCGCCAACACACCCTGCTTGCCCCTAGAATTTTGATTAGTTGTCACCTGACCTGAAAGTGTAGTAGGATTACTGACTTCTGTGCTGAGACAAAAGGAACAAAACAGTGGCTTGAGCCAAGGTCATGATAGTAGGAATCATGAGGGACCAGTTTCAGATGTGGTTTGAAACAAAAGCCAATAACATCTATTGAATGAATCAATGGTTAAAGTGGAAATCAAGCATGACTCCAACATTTTCATCCTGAATAGCAGTAATAGTTGATCATTAAACAAGATGGGGAAGGCTAGAATAAGTTCATGTTGGATAATAAGATCAAGTGATTTAAGACATGTTAAGTTTGAGGTATTAGACATTTGAAGGAGATGCTGAGAAGGCAGTTGGATATATAAATCTGGAGTACATCTCATGATTGGGTTTAAGTTCTTATATTGGAGTGTTTTGTTCTGAAACAGGGTCTCCCATTGTACCTTAGACTGGCCTGAAACTCACTGTGTAGCCTAGTTTGGCATCAGATCCATGGCAGTCTTCCTGCCTCAGCTGCTTGAGTGAATGCAAAATTATGGGCACAAGCCTCCAGACCCTTTTCAAGTTCTTGTCTGCTAATTTCAGTAGACTCATTTTTGGGTCATTCCATTTGGTTATGCTATATCTTGATTATTGAGTCACAGTTTGTTGCTTCTCTGCACATCTCCTAATTTTATGGTACTTTGGATATTTTACCTGAAAGAATGAGGCTTTTTTTGGTTTTGTTTTGTTACTGGGAATATTTAAGCCTTTATCTAGGCCTGGTGATTAGTATTTATGACGTTTTAATGTTTCTCCTAGAAAATAGCTGGGCTGGCAGTGGACTGCATTTTTAATTTGATTCCGTTCACCTGTGATTAGCCCAACCCCCAACATTCTGTCCCTATGCTGCCTTTTCTGACTTGTCAATATTTCAGCAAGAACAGCAGGGGACTGCTGTTTCTGATGTCTCTGGATTCAGTTCTTGCAGGGCCTGGAATCCAGTTGCTGTGATAATGCATGTGATACCTTTTTGTTTCCCAAGCTTCTCTTTCACCATGGCTTTCTTGGCCAAACTCGTGGTAGGTATAGGGCAAAAAAATTGTTAGGTTTAGTGATGTGATTTTGCTTTGGCATGCTTCCAGATTTCATTTTCTTTTATTGTCCCATGCTGTTGTCTAAACATTAGCTAATTTGCTCCTTGTCTTATAAAAACTTTTACTATCTAAGGCTCTCTCCTTCAGTCATCTACTTAGACCAGGTAAGCAAACATGAACACTATTATAGCTGTGGAATATCAGTTTCTCAGGGCTTTCTTTCTTTTATTCAGTATTATCTTTGTGTTCTCTGTATTTTTATTGTTACCACAGGAGTGAAGGCTATTAACATCCTACCACTTCCTAAACAGAAGCAGAAGTTTCTTATAATAGTTGGGCAGATCCAGGACAAAGTGTGTTCTAGAAAGAACACTGACGAGACAGCTTACTTTAAGCAAGTTAATGCTCAGAGCTGGCTTAGAAGAAAAGTTTATCAAATCTAATCTCTCACCATATGACCTCTTACTTCCTCTTATGGACACATAGTACAGAGAAGTTGGATGGTCAGACAGGATGGTTAGTGGCACATCAGTGCTTGAGCTCATCCCTAACCCTGTGCGGTGGACAAAGTCAACCCTACTTTTCATATGAAAGACTGAGGCACTGAATGGGGAAAAGGACTTGCTCAGCACTCATGTGGATAGCAAATGATGCAAAACTAACAAGAATCTGGCACTAGATGATTCCCAGTCTAGAGTTTTGTTGTTACTCTGTATATTTTATTGCATAAAATAGATTACATGAGGCTGGGGAGATGGCTCAGTGGTTAAAAGCACTTGTTTGCAAAGTCTGTAGAGCAGAGTTTGATTCTCCAGCAACCATGTAAAGCTAGACACAAAGTAGTGCATGTGTCTCTTATCCCAAAGCGCTTATGTCAGTGGGACGTAGAGCCAGGAGAATTCGAAGCTCATGGGTCATCTAGACTGACTTTTTTTTTCTTTCAGTGGCAAGAAAAGAAGGTGGGAAAAGAACATAGACAACTGGAGGTTTTCCTCCCATCTCACTCATGCCAAAATGCACACAGTTCATACACGACACACATGCACATAAATACATAAAAATAAAATGGATTATATAATCTTTTAAAAATATGTTCAATAGTTTGTTGGAGAGCAAGGGGGGACAGGATTGAGAGTGAGGTACAGAGGAAGAATGAGAATAAGAATGAACATGAATGGGCATACCAAAGCTACAAATACTCCAGATCTATATGCCACATTGTGCAGCTGACTTTATGTAGGTACTGGAGAATTGAATCCAGGCTGGCAGGCTTTGCAAGCAAGCACCTTTAACCATTGTCCAGCCCCTAGAAAATCTGAAAACAACATTTAAAACAGTTGTTTCTCATCACTCTAATCTCTAATGCCACTTAGTATCACAGAAGTAACCTCTCTATTAGGTGTATATCATTTCAGACCATTTTATATGCACTTTACATGCCGTTAAAATATGTCATGTTGTATGTGTGAGCACAGCCGTATGTGTGTGTGTTTGATAGCAGACCAGTCTGGAATTATTCTGTTACTCTTTTTCACTTAGTAGTCAATACTTGGAGATTCTGTGTCAGTACATAATGTTCTGCTTAATTCGTTACTCATTTAATAGGATTTATTAAACACCTATTGTGTGCCAGCCCCAATTCTGTGTATTGGGGCTCAGCAGTAAATAGCCAAAAAGGAAATCTCAACCTGTTGGAGGGATTTTGAAATAGGGAGAGCCAATAAAAACAAGTGACATTATGAAAGCCAGCAAAGGTGGTGCCAGTGAGCAAGGGTTTAGAGCTGGATGCTCAAAGAAGACCTCACTTACTAGAAAGTTACAGAGAGCAAGGTCAGAAAGCAGTGAGGAAGAATGCCATGTAAATATATGAGGAAGAACATTCTGGGTAGAGGGATCAGCATATGGAACAGCAAGGAAGCTTGCAAAGTGGTGGTAGAATAAGTAGGTCATAGTACAAAGTTAGGTTGCAGAAATAGTGGCACCAAATCTTAGAACTCCTTGTAGACAATTTAAAAATCATGTTTGTTCTAAACTAGGGACCCATGGAAAATAATAATTACTACTAATAATAATTGTTGTTTGAGACAAAGTCTCACTATGTAGTGCTGACTGCCATTGAACTCTTTAACTCCTCCTACCTTAGCCTCCTGAATACTGGAACTATAGCCATTCGCCAACACACCCTGCTTGCCCCTAGAATTTTGATTAGTTGTCACCTGACCTGAAAGTGTAGTAGGATTACTGACTTCTGTGCTGAGACAAAAGGAACAAAACAGTGGCTTGAGCCAAGGTCATGATAGTAGGAATCATGAGGAGTGGACCAGTTTCAGATGTGGTTTGAAACAAAAGCCAATAACATCTATTGAATGAATCAATGGTTAAAGTGGAAATCAAGCATGACTCCAACATTTTCATCCTGAATAGCAGTAATAGTTGATCATTAAACAAGATGGGGAAGGCTAGAATAAGTTCATGTTGGATAATAAGATCAAGTGATTTAAGACATGTTAAGTTTGAGGTATTAGACATTTGAAGGAGATGCTGAGAAGGCAGTTGGATATATAAATCTGGAGTTTAGGGGAAAGGTATGGGCCAGAAATAGAATTTTTATTTTTTTAAATTTTATATTTATTTATTTATTTATTTGAGAGAGAGAATGAATGGGCACACCAGGACCTCCAGCCACTGCAAACAAACTCCAGACGCATGTGCCACCTTGTGCATCTGGCTTACATGGGTCCTGGGGAATCCAACTGAGATCCTTTGACTTTACAAGCAAACACCTTAACTGCTAAGCCATCTCTCCAGACCCAAGAAATAGAAATTTGATAGCCATCAAAAAATAGTTGGCTTGAAAAATCATGGTACTAGATGATGCTACAAAGGACTCAATGCCCTTAGCAGCAAACAGGATAAGTTCAAGGGTTGTTTTGGGGGACACTCAAATATTAAAATTTAGAAAGATGAGTGAGACCAAGAAAATCTAGCTGTAGTAGGAGGAAAATCAGGTGAATATGAGTAAATTTGATGCCTTGCTAATCAAATGAAGGAAAAAGGCACACACAGTTGTCGAATGAGCACTTAAGCCAAATGTACACATAGGTAGGTCAAATGTACACATGCATCAAAAGGGTCAAATGCATGCATAGGTCAAACAGGACAAGGACTGTGAATTGTTCTATGGATTTAGTAATGCTGTAGGCCTATGGAATCAGAATGTGCAGGATAAGAACCACAGAAGCCTGCGTCTTATCTCCGGAGATTCACATTTAATTGGTCTGGGGTGTACTCTGGACCCCAGGGCTTTTAAACATCCCTGGGTATTTCTAGTAAGGTTCAGACCCAATGCCATCCTTCCTTTCTCTGCAATGTAAAATGGCCTTATTGACTGAAACAGATGCTGCTGAGTAAATTCTGAAGTTTTTATAGATTTCCTTTTGGATGCCTTGGGATCTGAAAGTGATAAGCAGATCTGAAAGCCGATTATTAACTACAAAAGGATGAGCTATTTAGCACCTGTCATAAAGTGGCTTATAGGCTGAAAATCCCTTTGCTTTCCATTTTTTCGGGCACTTGATTTTTGTTTTGTGTATATTCAAAAGAACTTTTGTTTTCAAAATAATGAAATTCTTAAAGGGAAATAGTGATGGAACTAATAAAAAAAACTTGAATTCACATCAATAATTAAACATTCAGGTGAGTTAAGTACATTCTTGGAGAAACCTGAATATTTTTCACCTCAAAAGTTGTAGCTGGGGGCTGGAGAGATGGCTTAGCAGTTAAGGCGCCTGCCTGCTAAGCCTAAGAACCGGGTTTCAATCTCCAGGTCCCACGTTTAGCCAGATGCAATGTGATGCAAGGGCGCAATGCCGCACTTGACCACAAGGGGGCGCACGCATCTGAATTTCGTTCACAGCAGCTGAGAGACTGCTGGCGCGCCCATCTCTATCTGTCTTCCTCTCCCTTTCTCTCTCTGTCTCTCTCCAAAAAAAAATTGTAGCTGGGCGTGGTGGTACATGCCTTTAATCCCAGCACTCTGGAGGCAGAGGTAGGAGGATCACCGTGAGTTTGAGGCCACCCTGAGACTACATAGTGAATTCCAGGTCACCCTGAGCTAAAGTGAGATCCTACCTCGAAAAACAAAAACAACAACAACAACAACAAAGGTTGTCTCATAATAGGTAAAGAAATTTTGTGCCTCAAAATTTTAATCTCTCTTGTATTCTTGCCATTGACATTAGAAGTTTTTAAAAAATGTTTTAGTAAATTTGAGTTTGGTTGATATCTGGTAGCTCTTTAAAAATTAAAGAAAATCATGGTGGGCTGTACATGGTAGGCTGCTTAAATTCTACATGACAAAGAGGAAAAACCAAACGTTAAAATAGGAACAAAGAAAATGGAAAAAGTCAGAGTCAAAATACAGGCTTAATTATTACAGGCTCCAAGAAGGATGCCAAATATCTAGATTAGCCCTTCTCAACCTGGGTTGAGTTCCAAAAAGAAAATTAAGGCCTAATGCTCTATGGCATCCATTGTATGAGATGAATGAGTTTCTCTTATGTGTGTAGAATGGCACTACCAATTTACCATCCTTGGGGGAATTAAGAAAATAGTCATTCAAATAATCAAATAATTTTCTTCAGGGCATAATTCTATTGACGACCTAGGTGAGAAAGGCAATTTGTGTACTAATGTGGCTTTTTCGATGGTGCAGTAGGTTTTTGAAGTAAATGTCTTCAGGAAAGAAAACATAAAAACACTTCTTAAAATTACTAAGAAATCGAGAATAATTTCTTTATTTATTTACTAAAAATAAAGCTGAGAATGGTAGCTCATACCTATAATTTCAGCATTCAGGAGGCTGAGACAGGAGGAGGACCATTATAAAATGAAAGCCAGTCTGGGCTATAGAGTGCTTCACATCAGCTTTGGCTACAGACTGAGACCTTGTCTCTGAAACAGTAAAGATTCACTAGAATAATTATTAACAAAATCTAAACGCTGCTACCTTGTGTAAATCCCAGCAATAGTTTTCTAAAGAGTTTAACGTGTTTCCTTCCAGGACCAACATTTCCATTTAGTTTACCATTTTTTTTTAAATTTATTTATTTATTTATTTGAGAGCAACAGACAGAGAAAGAGGCAGATAGATAGAGACAGAGAGAATGGGCGCACCAGGGCCTCCAGCCACTGCAAACGAACTCCAGATGCATGTGCCCCCTTGTGCATCTGGCTTACGTGGGTCCTGGGGAATCGAGCCTCGAACCGGGGTCCTTAGGTTTCACAGGCAAGTGTTTAACCGCTAAGCCATCTCTCCAGCCCTAGTTTACCATTTTTATGGATATTATTTTGTATAATTACATATAGATCCACTCTTTTCTAAGGAATGGTACAATATTGCATAGCTTGGTTGTTATATAATACACATGTCTATTTCTTCTGTTAATGGACATTTGCATTATCTCTAATTCTTCACTATTATAAGCAATACCATAACAAGTATCTTTTTTTTTTTTGGCTTTTTTGAGGTAGGGTCTCACTCTGGCCTAGGTTGATTTGGAATTAACTATGTAGTCTCAGGGTGGCCTCGAACTCATGGCGATCTTCCTACCTCTGCCTCCCAAGTGCTGGGATTAAAGGCATGTGCCACCACGCCCGGCAAGTATCTTTTTAAAAATTTTTTATTTATTTGCAAGCTGAGATAGAGGTATAGAGAGAGAGAGAGAGAGAGAGAGAGAGAGAGAGAGAGAGAGAGAATGGGCACACCAGGGCCTCCAGCCACTGCAAACAAACTCCAGATGCATGTGTCCCTTGAGCATCTGGCTTATGTGGGTCCTGGAGAATCAAACCTGGGTCCTTTGGCTTTGCAGGCAAATGCTTTAACTGCTAAGCCATTTCTCCAGCCCCCATAACAAGTATCTTGTTCAAAAATTTCTTGAAAAAGTTGCATATTCTAGATTCTAGAATTGGAATTGTTAACTGAAGATGAACACCTTTTCCATTATTTATTTTTATGTAAAAATTGTTAAAAAGCAATATGGAACACAGTGATTATAGACAGGGTTCTCCGCAGACACAGGTGAATAGGATACATAGAAAAAGAAGATCCCGGTCATGGTGGAACATGCTTATAATTCCAGTACTCTGGTGACAAAGGCAGAAGAATCACTGTGAGTTTAAGGACAGCATGGTCTATATAGCAAATTTCAGGCCAGTGAGACCTACATAGCGAGACCATGTCTAAAAAAGAGGGGAAGGGTGGGAAGAGAAATACAAAAAGATTTATTAAAATTGGCTCATGTGTATGGAGGCTGAGAAATCTCATGACAGGAATACCACTTCTGTAATTCCTGGAATCGGAAAGCCTGGAACCAGGAACTTCAATGTCCGAGGGCAGGAGAAGATGGATGTCCCAGATTAAAGGCAGGGAGATTGGATCCACCCTTCACCACATTTTTGCTATACTTGGGCCTCAGTGTGTTAGATGATGCCAATTAGCAGTAAAGAGGGCAAGTTTCCTTTACTCAGTCATTAACCCAAAATGTAAGTCCTAACCAGAAACCCTCAGAAATAATGTTTTTACCAACTCTATGGGCATCTATTAGCCTAATAAATTGACACATACAACTAACTGTTATTAGTATAATGAGCCCACATGTATCCCTTATTCACTTAGATAATTATCATTGCATGGGAAGTTTTGTCTCTTTCTCCCCCACTCCCTTATACTCCAACACTAGATTTGTTATGAAGCCAAAACCTTCCATGTTACCTATAGGTATTCCAAAGTTAAGGAAACATTTATGAAACAATTATGGCTCTGGTATTGTACCTAAAATTAATAATGTCTCAATGTTAGTGTTCATATTTTCCAGTTTTTCTTGTTTTTTTTTTTTTTTTACAGTGTGTTTAACTGAATCATTGTCCAGACATAGTTTACTCATGGCACTTAGAAGACACGATTCTTAAGTCTTTTTACTATGTTGCTTTGTCTTACTTTTTCTTCCAATCTGTTAAAGATAAAATCAAGAAGGGACTGAGTATTCTTGCATGAGATTTTCTGGTACAGATCTTAAGCAGTTGCTATATTTGAAAAGGATCTAGGAAATCTTACTTAGAACATTTTCCCTCATAGACATTCCTTTAGGAGAACAAATCCATATACATGTTCCTGTCTTGATTTGGATGTTCAGGATCTCATAGCATATATCTTTCAGAAGAAACAGCACAGGTGACCGTAAGAAGGCTCTTCAGATCATGCTTCAAGTTCTACAGAGTTGTGATCACCCAGCCCCTGACATGTTCTGCCTGTGTGGGAGGATCTACAAAGACATTTTCCTGGATTCAAACTGTGAAGATGATGTGAGCCGAGACAGCGCCATTGAGTGGTAAGTGGTGTGTACAGCTCTACAAAGAACAGAATCACATAGGCTGAGCACCTAAGTTTTTTCACTAAAATGTGCATGTACCTATCTGCTGGCAGTTAACAAAATTGCAATAACATGATCTAGGAATTTTCAGATTCAATCCTGTTCTGAGAAAAAGCCATGAAAAACGGGGTTTTCTGCTGTTTACATTTGTCCTATTCATAATACAGGAATGAGGCTCAGCAACTCCCTCCCAGTTACCTCTTCCAGAATATTGTCAGCCACCACCATTGAGCATTCTCTTCCTGTGAGCTATTCGTGCTTGCCTCCCTTCATCCAGCAAATGTTTAGTGAGTGCTTATTTTATGCTAGATGGGGGATGCAGGTACAGCAGACATGAATCCCTGCTCTTAAGGACCCTCTATTGCTAGTGAGGGAAGTCAGACAAGAACGTAAAGTAAAATGTGTACGATTCCAGCTGATGGTGAGGGTTATGGGGAAAAGTTAAGCAGGGAAGAGGAAGGGGAGTTGGGAGGGCAGTCTGTGATTTTCTTTGCTTTGCTTTAAGGTTCTGGAGATCAAACTTAGAGTTTTACACATGCTAGACAAGTTTTCTACTGCTGAGTTATGTAGCCCCAGGTCTGTGATTGTAAATAGGGTGGTTAGTGAGGTGGGCAACAATGTGGAGGTAGTAATGGTGTGGGCTTCACAAATTACTGTGGAGAAGGTGTTCCAGGCATGAGGAACAGCAAAAGTAAAGATGTATACTAGACATAGTCAGGGATAGTGAGGAGTACCCAAAGGAAAAACAATATGAAATGAGAGGGAAGGATGATTCTTTGACTCTACATGGGGACATTATAGAGGGTTCTGAGCAGAGGACCAACAAGGTCTGACATGCAATATAATAGGAGTATTCTCACTGTTTGGTAGAGAATGTATTTTAGGTAATGTCCCTGACTTGGCTTCCTATATAACAACTTTAAAAGTTAGTGGCTTTATATTATAACCATTTATGTTTTTTTGTGGTTCTCTGGGTTTTCAGGCAGTTCTACTAGCCTCACTCCTGAAGTTGCAGTCTTCTATAGGATCTAATGCAGAGCTAGAGGGTCCAAGATAACCCCATGTATATTTGTCACCTGATCTTGGTTATTGGTGGTTTGCCTCTCCATGTGGTTGTAATCTTACTAGAACAACTTCTTTAGCTAGTAGATCATCTTCTAAGAAGGCAAATGTGGGAACTACATGCCTTTTAGGCCTTAGGTTTAGGAGCTCTCTTGAAGTCACTGCTGTCACATGTTATTAATCAAAGTAAATAACATGACTTGCCCAAATCAAAAGGATGGAGAGGGGCTGGAGAGATGGCTTAGTGGTTAAGGCACCTGCCTACAAAGCCTAGGGACCCAGGTTTGATTCCTCAGTACCCACGTAAACCAGCTGCATAAGGTGGCACATGTGTCTAGAATTTGTTTTCAATGGCTAGAGGCCCTGGTGCGCCCATTCTCTCTTTCTCTCTCTCTCTCTCTCTCTCTCTCTTTCTTTCTTCTCTCTCTCCCCCTCTCTCCCTCTCTCTCTCTCAAATAAATAAATAAATATTTTTTAGGAAAAAAAGGATGGAGAAATGTGTTTCATCTCTAGATGGGAGAAATGGCAAAGTTGTAGTGAGAGGGGAAGAATTTGTGTCTCTTAAACAGTCTACCATAGCAGAGAGGACAGAAGTAGGGAGGGGAGAGATAATGGTGACTTTGATAAAAATAATGATAAAAATAGTAAGAACTCAAATTCTGATTTTTTTTTTTTTTTTTTTCGAGGTAGGGTCTCGCTCTGGCTCAGGCTGACCTAGAATTCACTATGTAGTCTCAGGGTGGCCTTGAACTCTTGGCGATCCTCCTACTTCTGCCTCCCGAGTGCTGGGATTAAATTCTGAATATGTTTTGCAGGTGGAGTCAATAGCTCACATTATCCATTTTCATCAGAAGAACTCTTAACACTGCTATTCACTCTGATTTAATTCTATTTGTACTTCTTTCTCCTCCCTCTGCATCTCTTCTTCCCTCTGTCATTCTATATCCCTCCCTCTCTGCTCCTTCTTTTCCCCCCTTACCTTCCCCTTCTCTACTCCTCCTCCTCTTCTCAAAATATCAGGGTGGGGGAGTGAGACTCTGTTCTGTCACTTTTTTTCCATCCACACAAAGTTTTCTAAGTATTGCAGCCATTCTCATATCTGAGGATCCTTAACTGAAGAGCTCTAGCCCAGCCTCTTCTAGGCTGTGCCTCCACATTTACCCTCTCTTTGTCCACCCATTGTACCTTAAGATGGGCTCATATTTAAGAGTTACCATGTTGAAAACAGAAGTGATTTTCTCTTTACAGAATATGGCTTACAGTGACTTGCTTCTGATTACTGTTCTTTACTCATGTAGGTTTAAACTGCTCGTTAATGCTTGTTCCTCTGACTGACGTACTTTGCATACAGTCAGTTTTCATTTCCAACTTTTCTGTGAGTCTTTGCTTACTGCTTGCCAACCTTTTCCCGTTGCCATCACCCCCATCACTTCCAGTTACCAGAAATGTTCTGACACCACTCCATACAGGAGTATGCTTCATGTCTCCTCATGTCGTCCTTCATCAATTTACAGCTTGTTTCTCATCAATCTCAGAAACTCACCATGAATTCCTTCTCTCTCTCTCTCTCTCTCTCTCTCTCTCTCTCTCTAATATATATATATAATCAGAGTCAGATTGACGTTCAAGATGCTCTGAAATTTTTTTCCAACCTACCTCTATCCTGTTGCCTGCTACCTGGTATATGTTTAACTGAGCTGCAGTTCCTTGGAAGCTCCTATCTCTGCTCCTGCCACTTTCTATGCCAGGATATCTCTCCAAACAACTGTTGGATTTGTGACCATCTTCCTGACATACCTTGCAAGGGATATGTTTTCTGTGAGTGCCTTTAGATGTGAATTTATATGGTTTTAGGATACTTCTCACATTCTTACTTATACTTTTACTGTATTTACTCTGTCGTTTGTATATACAAAGGACTTATATGTGGAGTTTTTGAAATGGGGTATCTCTGTTAAACCTGGCTGGCCTATAACTTACTGTGTAGCCCAGGCTGTTCTCAAACTGGAATCTTCCTACCTCCGTTTTCTTTTTCTTTCTTTCTTTTCTTTTTTTAATTTTTTCTTTTTTTCTTTTTCTTAGTTTTTCAAGGTAGGGTCTCACTCTAGCGGAGTTTGACCTGGAATTCACTATGTAGTCTCAGGGTGGCCTCAAACTCACAGCAATCCTCTTACCTCTGCCTCCCAAGTGCTGGGATTAAAGGCGTGCACCACCACACCCTGCCTGTCTCAGTTTTCTGAGTGATGGGATTACAAGAAAGTGCCACCACTGGCAGCTCTCAGTTATGCATGAATCATATAACCTCTGCACTAGTATAGGTTCTTAGATTACAGAGACTTTGCATTATTTTTATTTTTATTTATTTATTTTAGAGAGAGGCAAAGAGAGAGAGTGGAAGAGAGAGAATATGAATATGGGCGCACCAGGGCCTCCAGCCACTGCAAATGAACTCCAGATACATGTGCCACCTTGTGTATCTGGCTTACATGGGTCCTGGAATCAAACCTGGGTCCTTTGGCTTTGTAGGTAAATGTCTTGTGGTAGTTTGAATATATGGCCCCCAATATATTCAGGCACTGAGACAGGTTTTAGGTTGCTGGAGCTGCTATTGTCAACACATTAGCAATCTTAAGGAAGGTGGAAGGAAGGTGGCCTGACTGCTTTTTACATTAAAACAATGGAGAGGATGCCTGAGGAAAGACTATTAGAAATGCAAACTCTTTTGAAAAGAGTTGACTGGAGAAGGAACCTGTTTTTCAAAGCTATGATTTATTTTGTCCCTGGATTAAGAATATGGCTATGTCTGGCACACCTGGTATTAATTTTGGAAGCATGAAAAATGCATGGAGTGGTCATGAATTGCACACGGTTCCAGGAGCCGCTGCTGAAATGCAGCATGAGGCAGGGCATGAAGACCCTCAGGAATAGGCTGGAAGATGGACCGTGGTTTGCATGGAGACCTAAAGATGTTTTGGATATACCAAGACTGCAAAAGGGCTACCATGGAGTGCAGTGTTGGCATGGGATAAAAGTTTTCCCTGGCAAAAACTCTGCCCAGCTGGAGGGGCGGAATTGGAAAACCTGGAGACTGTCTGTCTCTGGTTATATTGAACTTGAACTGCAGAAGTTTGATGACTGCTGATGTTGGTTGAGTTTGCATTGTTCTACTTTCTCCTTGCTATGCCATATACCAGTTTAAAATGTTTACTCTGTGCCTTTACATGTTGAAAGTATTTAACTTGTTTGATTTTCAGGACTCACTATCTTAAGTTGGTCAAGACTGTGAAAACCTTTGAAAGTGGACTAAGTACAATTCACAATGTGTGATAGTTATAAATCTATTGGAGGCCAGGGGTGGAATGTGGTAGTTTGAATATATGGCCCCCAATATATTCAGTGTTTTATTAGTTTATAGTTTACATCTGCAATCACCTTGCTAGAGGCAATGTCACTGGGGGCGGATATTAAGGTGTGGTGGTAGGTTTGAGATTCCATTGTAAAGATATGCAAAGTGTTCCTAGTAGGAGTTCCTGAAGTGTGCTGTGGCTTCATCATAGCTTTGCTCTGTGTGCTGTGTGCCTGGTTGGTTTTTTCTTTCTTGCCTGGTCCTGTGAGGCAGGCCAGCTTCTTCTACCATTATGGAACTTCCCCTGGATCTGTAAGCTTCAATAAATAATATCCCTTCCTCCATAACTGTGTCTGGTCTGGAAGTTCATCTCAGCGAACTTGAAGCTGTCTGCTACATGCCTTAACTGCTCTTTCCAGTGCAGAGACTGCATTTTTATTTAATCCCTAGTTCTACCTGATGAACTGTGTTATAGAGAGGAGTGACAGTATTTCAAAAAGAAGTTAATGTTTGATAAAGGTAAAATAGTAAGCCATGTTCCCATTTATGTCACCAAGAATTTAATCCATAGGTCAAGAAATCACTGCCTGTGTCTCCTTCAAGAAAGTCACGGGTGTTTCTCTCTGTCTATTCCTGGAGATAGTGGTAGGTACAGGAGCAAATGTGGTTTAATCTTCTGCTCATGGTATATTTGCTGTGGATGCCACCCTGGATAACATCTAACCCAGAACTTATGACTATGGAGCATGCAGCCCAAGGGCATAGGTGTCTACTCCAAGGTTACTGTTAAATCTGGGTCTACAATCCTTAGTGGAGTTCAGATAGTTCCTGTCCTTAAGTGAGACCTGTTTGGTTTACAGAGAAGGAACCCTCTCTGTTCTCTGTTCAGGAGAACATTTTTGAGACCTAGCCCAGGCTGGGCTTAAACTCAGGGCAGTCCTCCTACCACAGCCTTTCAAGTGCAGGGATTACAGGCATTAGCCACAACACCAAGCTTTTGTATTGCAATATTTTCAAAATGTATTTGATAGCTTTATGCAGCTGTTCATCAGGGTACAAGGAGAGTAGAATAATAATATTTCCATATACAATGGTAGTATGGTGGTATACATAGCTGCCTTGTAATAATATTTTATCAGATAGTGGTTTATACTATATATATGCTTTATTGTTCTAATACAGAAAGATCATATAATAAGAATTTGGTGGTTCTGTGGTTATAGGTATCGCAAAGGATTTGAACTCCAGTCATCTCTTTATTCTGGAATTAACCTTGCAGTTTTGCTGTTAGTTGCTGGACAACAGTTTGAAACTTCCATGGAACTAAGGAAAATAGGTAAAGCTGTCTATTATTACAGATCTTTTTGTTTCTGCTAGTTATTCTTTTTAAATGTCATTATATGGATAATTTTGATCACTTTCATAGTTTCACTTACATGTGTAGCATTCCAGTATATTCTTTTTTTAAAAGATTTTATTTTTATTTATTTATTTTTTTATTGGAGACAGAGAGTGAAAGAGAGAGAGGGAGAATGGGCGTGCCAGGTTCTCTAGCCACTGCAAACGAACTCCAAATGTGTGCGCCCCTTGTGCACCTGGCTTATGTGGGATCTGGAGAATTGAACCAGGGTCCTTAGGCTTCACAGGCATGCGCCTTAACCACTAAGCCATCTCTCCAGCCCCTATTATTACAGATCTTGATGCTTAAGTTATACAAGTTTAACATTTAAAATTACATTCAAATAACTAGTATTATTTCTCAAAAACAAACAATAATTTCTTATACATATCTGAGACAGCAACCAAAATAAAATGCTTACTTGCCTTCAACCAGAAGGCTTGCATAATATGGCAGAAACTGGAAAGCTCTTTCATGACTATCTAATACTTGAATTCTTAAGGTGTCCGACTGAATAGCTTGTTGGGAAGAAAAGGCAGCCTGGAGAAAATGAACAATTACTGGGATGTGGGTCAGTTCTTCACTGTGAGCATGTTGGCCAGTGATGTTGGAAAGGCTGTCCAGGCAGCAGAAAAGTTGTTCAAACTGAAACCTCCAGTCTGGTAAGTTCCATCTATACTTCATTATTACCTATCTCCATATCTGAACTTGCTCAATGAGAATCGAAATGCACAAGAGTCACAAACACTATTTCTCCTTCTGACTTCTTCATTAGCAGCTAAGACCGACATAATAGCATGGCAAACAAACTCCAGATGCGTGCACCACTTTGTACATCTGGTTTCATGTGGGTACTGGAGAATTGAACCTGGGTCACCATGCTTTGTAAGCAGGTGCCATTAACCACTGAACAATCTCCCCAGGCCAAAATTTATTTTTTGAAAATATTTATTTATATATTTGAGAGAAAAAGAGGAAGAGGCAGATACATAGAGATAACACGCATGTCAGGACCTCCAGCCATTGTAAATGAACATCAGATGCCTGTGCCACCTTGTGCATCTGTCGTATGTGGGCACTGGGGAGTTGAAAGTGGGTCCTTAGGCTTCTCAGGCAAGTGCCTTAACCGCTGAGCAATCTCTTTATCCCATCCCCCCAAATTGTTTTTTTTAATTTTTATTTATATCTATTTATTTGATAGAGAGGGGGTGAGAGAGAATGGGTGCACCAGGGCCTCCAGCACTGCATGAACTCCAGATACATACACCCCCTTTTGCATCTGGCTAACATGGGTCCTGGGGAATCAAACCTGGGTCCTTTGGCTTTGCAGGCAAACTCCTTAACCGCTAAGCCATCTCTCCAGCCCCCCAAATTGACTTTTTAATGATCCATGTCACTGCTGCTTCTTACTTTCCAGTTCAGTGGACTGGTTGGATTCCTGGGATATGAATCTCTTCAATCACATTGAATTTGACCCCATTTTCTTTCCAATATGTGACACCTAAAATCTGGCTTTCAACCCATATCAAGATTTTGGAAGTTCTCTGAGGCTGAACGAACACAGCCAGGCTAGGCCTCCAGCCTTCCTAGAATAGCTGCTATGTGTAGCATCCTAATCTTAAGGTGTATTGCTTTGTCTGGACAGATAGTGATAAGTCCAGACAGAGGAGACACAAGGATTGAATTTGTTGCCATTATATCAGTACCTGGGTTGACTTACAGTGTTCTATTTCTTGTCAGGAATACCCAGTCTCTGAGACTACCTTGAGGTTTAGGATTTACTGGAAGGATTCACAGAACTCTGAAATGCTATTATACTGACAGTTATGGATTCTTATAATGAAAGTGCACAGGTTAAATAGTGATGGCAAAAGGTATATGGTGCAGAGTCTAAAAGAGATCATGTACATGCTTTCAGTTGTCACCTCCCAGTAGAATCATATGCACAGACTGTGTAATTCTCCCAACATTAATATGTAACGTCAGGCATAAAGTATTGCTAGCCATGAAAGCTTACTGAGCCTTGATGTGCAGATTTTTTAAATTAGAGGTGAATTATGTAGGTACAGAATATTCATGTGGTTCTTAATACCGTAGATCCAGCCTCTCCAGAGGTCTAACTAATAGGGTATGTGACCCAAGGTCTCCACTATGAACATGGCCTCTAAGTCCCCTGGTAAACACTGTTAGCAGACAGGCTATGCTAAGGGCTTAGAGCAGTGTCTTAGTATCCAAACAAGAGCCACACCCTTTTGTTTAAACAGGTAAGGCGTAGTGAGTACCTAAGCATGTCAGCTGCAGTCTAGCTGGTCTCCTTTCCCAGGTAACTCTGGATGTTATATTCTGAAAACCAAGTAATATGATGCTTTCAGATGAACTATCCCTATTTAGTACCAGAGAGAAGGTAGCCATCACTGCCTGGCAACTGTGTATCAAAAAGTTTAATTTGGAGCCTCCACCTACTCCACTCTGGACTCTCATTCAAACCTGTGGGCACTAAGTAGGGTAGGTCGACTAGTTGTGACCAGGGTTCAGATAGCAGTGAACACCGGGGAGACTCAAGACCATTCAGTGTGACAACAAGGCCCAGCACAAGTCGAGTCATCTCTATCATATCTGTCAGGTCCCAAGAAACATCACAGAGGAAGTAGCAGATTAAATATGAGTGCTTCTCTCACTGCTTGTCTTGAGAACCTCCTCTAAGGAGATGGGAGTAAATGAGGAGTAGGCTCAAAACTCACCAGAGCAGAAAATCATAGGATGCTAAATGCTCAACACTTAAGGAGGTTTATAGCACACTCTCCAAAGCTCAGGGAACATTGCAGAAAAGGAGGTAGAAAGAATGTAAGAGCCACACGATGGCAAGGTGTATTCTGAGGCATTGTCCACACCCCACAGAAACTGTTGTATTCATGACCCTACAGTGGATACCAGTAACTGCACTGAGGAGGCCCTCAGTGGAAGGGGAGTAGGGAGAGGGAATGTAAGAGTATAATCTGATATGAATATGACCAATATGCAATATGTTCATACAGTAAAATTCTCAATAAAATAAAAAAGATGGAGTGTGCATGATAGAATTCTATTTATATAGACAAACTATATTTTATGTGACTATACACAAATATATTTGTGTATATTTAATGACATGTTTAAATAAAAGTAATTCCACAGCATAATTAATATTGGCATATAGTGAATTATATAAATATATGTGCAGAATTAACAGTGAGAAAATGGCTATTCTTTAAAAAGTAACCTCCAGCCAGCCGTAATGGCACACACCTTTAATCCCAGAACTCTGGAGGCACAGGTAGGAGGATCGTGACCTTGAGTTTGAGGCCACCCTGAGACTACATAGTGAATTCCAGGTAAGCCTGGACTAGAGCGAGACCTTACCTTGGGCAAAAAAAAAGTAACCTTCAGATGCAACACAATTCCCATTAAAATTCCAGTGACGTTCCTCACTGAGGTAGAAAAAATAACCCAGGAATTTGCATGGAACCACCAAAGGGGGGAAGAGGGGGAGGAGGAGGAGGAGGGTGGGAGGGGAAAAATGGCCAATAAGTACTTTAAAAATGTTTAACATCTCTTAGCTGTTAGAGAAATGCAAGTCAAAACAACTTTGATATACTGCTATCTTTCCACTGTCGGAATGGCTATCATCAAGAAAACAGTTAACAAATGCAGGCAAAGATGTGGGAAAGAGGAACTCTCAGCACTGTTCCTGGGAAAACAGACTAGTACAGCTAGTATGTAAGTTAGTATGCAGATATTTCAAAAAGTTAGCAATAAAATTCCCCTAGAACTCAGCTATCTCACTTCTAGGCATATACCTTAAGGACTTCCCATTCTACTACAGAGATACTTGCACATCTAGGTTTATTGTAGCTCTGTTTACAATAGCTGAGAATTGGAATCAGCCTAGATGCTTGTTACAATTACCTCCTCATTGCTGGGACAAAACACCAGACCAAACACAGCTTATGAGAGGAAAGGGTTTATTTTAGGATTACAATTTTGGGGAGAAGCTTCCTCATGTCAGAGGAATCTGGTTCACTTTATATATCCACAGCAGAGTAGTGAGAGCTCATGCTGGCTCTGAACACTCAGTAGAGTAGGCTCAAGGTCTTCCCTGAGTGACATACCTCTTCCAGCAGGGCTCAGCCTGCTGGAGACTAAGCGAGAAGCTTAATCAAAAATACTTAAGCCAAGTGTGGTGGTGCACGCCTTTAATCCCAGCACTTGGGAGGCAGAGGTAGGAGAATTGCCCTGAGTTCAAGGCCAGCCTGAGACTTCATAGTGAATTCCAGGTCAACCTGGGCTAGAGTAAAAACCTACCTTGAAAAACAAAACAAAAAAGAATAGAACCAGGATTCCAGGATTTGTTTCCTAAGCTTTTTGCCAAGACAAGACATATAACAATTATTGACCCTCAATTTAATGTGGCACTTCTTTGCTAGCTGCTTATATGAATATCAACCCTTCACGGGCTTATTTTTGTGTGTACTTTATTGTGAAGATCCAGTAAAGGCTTGATGAACAAAAAAGACACCCAACATGCACTTTCACTACAAAATTTAAAACAGGGAAGGAACTGAGTACATAAATACTAAAGGGAAGGAGAAATAAAAGAAGGCTTAGAACAGGAATCAAAACTATTGCAGCATGTATTACATTCTAGTTCATGAAAAATTATATGTGGTTATACGTGAATGTAGGAATTAGAAATATAAGTATTTGTTTATTCTGAGGAATGATCATAATATTATAAAATGAAATCATACAAATGATACATGGAAAGATTTTATTTAAAAGACAAAACAAATTTTATACATTTATTTACTTTATGATAGCAATCATGATTATATCTATGAATTCTCATAATATTGGCTATATCTAGAGGAATATTTGAAAACTTGTGGACTTAAACTATTAGTAGAAAACTTTTGTACATGAGGCTGAGAGTTAAAAATGCAGAAATCAATTACTTTAGATGGACTAAAGTAATATTTATCCCCTTAGTTTTAAACCACTAAAAAAAATACCTGAGGAGCTGGAGAGATTGCTTAGTGGTTAAGGTGCTTGCCTACAAAGCCTAAGGACCTACGTGTGATTCACCAGTACCCAACATAAAGCCAGGTGCACAAGGTAGTGCATGTATCTGGAGTTCGTTCACAATGACTATGACTAGAGGCCCTGGAGTGCCCATTCTCTCTTTCTCTCGGTGTGTCTTTCTCATAAACAAATAAATAAAATAGTTTTAAAAATACCTGAGGCTATGGGGGACATCTACATTTAAGTCACCACAATGCCCCATTGGCAGATGAATGGATAATGAAAATGTAATACATATACACAATGGAATGTAATACAGAAAAATGAAATTATGAAATTTGTACATATAGGGCAGCAAATGTGCATAAAGCCTATAATAGGCAGGGCTCAGTGGTGCACGCCTTTAATCTCAGCATTCAGGAGGCTGAGGTAGAAGATTGCTGTAACTTCAAGGTCAGCCTGAGACTACATAGTGAATTCCAAGGTCAGTCTAGGCTAGAGTAAGACCCTACCTTGAAAAAAAAAAGGAAAAAAAATCTTATAATTGGGCTTGAGAGATGGCTGAGTAATTAAGGTACTTGCCTGCAAAGCCTAAAGACCCAGTATCCATATAAGCTAGATGCACAAGTAACACATGTATCTGGAGTTTGTTTGTGGTGACTAGAGGCCCTGTTGTGCCCATTCTTTATCTGTCTCCTCTCTCTCTCCAAGGAAGGAAGGGAAAGAGAAAGGAAAGAAAAAAAGGAAAGGAAAAAGGAAAGAAAGAAAGGAAGGGGTTGGGGATTTAGCTCAGTGGATGAGTGCTTGCCTAGCAAGTGCAAGGCCCTGGGTTTTGTCCTCAGCACCAAAAAAAAAAAAAAAAAAAAAAAAAAAAAAAAACAAGCTAACTAACTAAATAAAACATTTTTTAAACCTTACAATCACAGAACTGTAACCCAAAGTGAACAGAAAGAAATGAGCTGGAAGCGGGAGGAGGAAAGGGAAAATGGATACATGTAACTTATAAACAGAAGGAGGGAAATTACAGAGGGGAGGAGAATTGTGGGAAAGATGGGCCGGTGTGTAGGTATAATTATTTTTACTTTTGAGCTACTAGTCTTACATCCTTTTCAGGCACTATGATTTAGATATTGTACTAACACTTGCTCTTAGCCAAAAGGCTAAAAAGCAATGGACAATATGTACTAAAATTGAGATTTAGACCAATGTTGGTTAAAAAATGCCATGTTTTATAATTTTGTTGGACTTATTTTGCTTACTGTTTGCATTTATTTATTTTAATTAGTTATATAATTGTTCTATCATTGTTTATGAAGAACTCATGACATAAGAATTTAAGTATATATCAGCTTTGGGATACTTCTTTTAAAGGGATTAGAGTTGAACCCAATTTTTCTAAGAATCTAATTTATGGGATTTGTGATTTTTTTTTTTTTGCAGGTATCTGCAGTCATTAGTTCAGAACTTGTTGTTAATTCAGCGCTTCAAGAAACCTATGATGGAACATTCACCCAGGCAGGAACTACTTAACTTCTGGTTAGATATAGTTTTTGAAGCAACAAAGAAAATTACTAATGGAGTCAGATTTCCAGTAAGATATGATAAATCCTGTTTTTGTTCATTTGTTTTCTGGGAGCAGGGACCAAACCCAGGTCTTTGCATGGTAGACAAGTACTCTGCCACTGAGATAAACCTCTGACCCCCTGATACTTGTCTTTAAGACAGACAAGAGAAGCAGGGGTTATTTTTAATGCTCTTAAAGGAAGAATATTATAGTTTATACTGCTTGGATAACTGTCAATGTGAAATCAGCAAATGATAGTTCAATGTCTGGGACACAGTTGACCATGGCCTCTCAAGTAGTGGCTCTCAACTGATAATGATTTTGTTTCCCTCAGGGACATTTGGCAAAGTTTGGAGACATGCTTGGTTTAAGAGTAGCGCAGAAGGCTGTGCCACTAGCCACCAGTCAGGTGGAGACTAGAGAGGTTGCTTAAACTCCACAGTGCACACGACAGCCCCTGTGAGAAAATATTTTCTATCTCAAAATAGCAATAGGGCCAAGTAGAGATATTCTGCTCTAAAACCATGTCATATGTGGAATTTAAAGCTGTATCTTATTAATCTTTGGTTTGTCTTCAGTCTCACTAATTAAAATTTAAAACTTTATTCAAAAAGCTGATTTGCTTTTAGCTTTGTATTGAGTTCTTGTTTGAATTTTATGGTCATCTTATACAGAGTCATGAGTAAGATATTTAGGTATCCTGGAAGTTGCACTTAATAATTTTGTTTCATACTTATGCCATGAAACTTTGTTAACATGTGGTCAAAAATTTCATTAAATACTTAATAAAAATAGAATTATCAGAAATAATTATAATTATTTCATTTCTTTGTAATGCATTTTCAAATCTCTTAATTTTGGAATTTTTCAAACCTGACAGATACAAACCAGTAATGAAACTGATACTTATGTAAGTTCTACTGCAGTTTAGTAATTTTATAAACGTATTAGTTTATTTGTTTGGGAAATTTAGATCTTCTTTTTCTCTCCTCCATTCCTATCTGCTCCTTTCTTCTCTTACTGGTGGAAATATCACTCACTTTTCATCTCCTTGTAAAGACACACTTGGTACTTTATACCAGTCTACTTCCTTCTTTCTTCCAAAACTCATAACCTCTCTTTTCTGTTACCACCTCAGGCAGGCTGTTCTTGGCTAACTCCCACCTCCACTGTCTTCCTTATTCTCATTGGAATATTATTTGGCAAATCTTCCTGTTCTCCATTGGGCAGGGTAATCTGTTTTAGATCCCTATGTTTTATTTAAAAATCTTCTCTTGGGCTGGAGAAGATGGGTTAGTGGTTAAGGCATTTGCCTGCAAAGCCAAAGGACCTTGGTTTGATTCCCCAGGACCCATGTAAGCCAGATGCACAAGGGGGCGCATGCATCTGGAGTTTGTTTGCAGTGGCTGGAGGCCTGCCGCACCCATTCTCTCTGTCCTTCTCTCTCTGTCTGCTTCTTTCTCCTCTCTTGCTCTCTCAAATAAATAAATTAATTAAATTTTAAAAAATATGCTGTGGGCTGGAGAGAAGTCTCAGTGTTTAAGGCACTTGCCTGCAAAACCTAATGACTGCAGTTCAGTTCCCCAGTACCCACATACAGCCAGATGCACAAAATGGTGCATGCATCTGAAGTTCATTTGCAGTGGCTAGAGAGCCCTGGCATGCCCATTCTCTTTCCCCATCTCTTTCTCTCCCGCCCTCCCTGCAAATAAAATAAATAAATAAAAAGAAGGTAAGAGCCACAGGAAGAGTAGGACTCCTTACAATGTGCTCCTCCAGACACAAAATGGCCTGGATATCCATGACCTTGCAGTGCTTGACACTACCTACACAAGACCATCATAATTGGAGGAAAATATGATGACATCAAACTGAAAAGAGAGTCTGATTGAGAGGGGGAGGGGATATGATGGAGAGTGAAGTTTCAAAGGGGAAAGTAGGGGGAGGGAGGGAAGTACCATGGGATATTGTCTACAATTAAGGAAGTTGTCAATAAAAAAATAAGTAAAAAGGTTCACAGATAAAAAATAAATAAGTGAATAATAAGCAAATAAATCTCTTATTTTAGGTTCTGGTAATAGAGCCAACCAAAGTCTACCAGCCTTCTTATGTTTCTATCAATAATGAAGCTGAGGAGAGAACTGTTTCTTTATGGCATGTCTCACCCACAGAAATGGTAAGAGAGAAAACCACAAATAGCTCTATTTTCAGTGTTAATTAATTAAGTAATTAGTGATTTGTTTCTCAAATAGAGAGTCTGTGTGGTAGTACTGGACATAACAGACACCCCATGATTAACTTCTGAATTGTGAGAATGTAAAGAAAGTATAATCACAGATGAAAAAATATATTTCTGAATTTGCATGTATGTATATGTGTATATGGGAAACATGTGGGTGTTTAAATGTGTGTAAATAGACATGTATTTATATATAATATAAAAATAAAACAAGTATTGGGTTGTTGTTTTTCAAAAGTTAGACCATAAGGAATAGATCTATACACCATATTTCTCATACCTTATTTCCATTCCCATTTATTTGGTGGATATCACTGTATCCTGTCTCTAAACTCACTTTTATATGTGTGATATGCATATACATATTACATGGAGAAATGCATTTTTTACATTATAGTATGACCATGTAACATCTATTTATTCTTTTGTAACCTATTTATAACATGTTCATGTATCATGAACAGTTTTTCACATACACTGATCCCATGATTTTTAAAATATCATCTTCTTTATATTTCCTTACTGCTTTGTGTATTTCCTGGTCTAGGTGACTCCACCCTCTTACACAAGGAGCAGAGATTCCTAGAAATGACTCGAGGGTACATATATTTAAAACTTTGATAGGGACTATCATGCTAGTTTATAATTACACCAACAGTACAGGGGATAGGAGATTTAATCACTCATTACAGATATTACAGAAAGGCTGGGCTGGTTATTTTGTTTTGTGGCAGTAATAGTGATATTTTCACATTGTTATCTATAGTACTTAATCAGGTTTTTCTTCCATAAATTTTGGACTAATAAACATAGCACTGCTGACAAGTGCAGTAGATAGATTTATTTGCTCTGCATGTGTTACCATGGAGTATGGGGAGACTTCTGCCATTAGCTTGGTGAAAGAAGGTTGTTTTCCTTCCTGGAAGCAAGAGTGTGAAAGATTATATTATAATAGGTAAAAATAAGCAATATCTTCACAGATAAGTTACAGCATTGTAGAATAAACAAAGGCTCAAATTCATTATTGGGAACTCATTATCAGATATAGTCATATTTCCATGATGGCCAGTAGCCTTGTCTAATATTTAACATGGATACAATCTTCTTATCATTAAAAATAGAGCTAGTAGCCATTAGTGATAAAGAGCTGTGGTGATGTGCTTGAGTTTTCTTATAGTATGTGTGTTTATTTGAGTATAAAAGAAAAAACATAATAAAATAACTGGCATCCATACAGGTATATATCATTTAAAGAATGTGCACGTATTTAATTTGCCTCTTCTTTGTTTTATTTTTTTTGGAGAGACAGAGAGAGGGACAGGAAGACAGATGTGTAATCCAGCAGCCTCTCAGCTGCTGCGAACGAAATCCAGATGTGTGTGCCCCTTGTGGTCAAGTGCAGCATTGCGCCCTTGCGTCACTTTGCATCTGGCTAAACGTGGGACCTGGAGATTGGAACCGCTGGAGATTGGAACCAGTGTTCGTAGGGTTAGGAGGCAGGCGCCTTAACCCCTAAGCCATCTCTCCAGCCCTCTTCTTTGTTTTTTAACCTGTTATTAGAAATCTAAAAATCTTTCAGCATCACTGTTTTGGGAAGTTTTTGTTTTGGGAGCATTTCAGATTTTCAGATCAAGGATGTTCAAGCAGTTATGTCTATGGAAATACTACAGAAGCTACAAAAACAAAACTAAAAGCTGTAAAATCTGAGGCACTTTCTAGTCCCAAGCATTTCAGATAAGGGATAGTCAATCTGCATAGCATATACATGGAAACATGTATAAGTCATAAATGTACAACATGATGAACTTACAAGGTGAACATACCTCAGAAGCCACTTGGTGTAGGTCAAGGAACAGAAAGAACATAAGTAGACATTGTTCCAGTTCCCTTTGGGCAGCCCTCCAAATGCCCCCCCTCCATGAAGCATCCTCCCTTGGTTTGGAAATTCCTGTACCAGATTAAAAACTTCACAAATAAGTGAAGTATCATTGATACTTGATACATCAATGATTGTATCATTGATGCCACTGTCATACAAGAGAATTTTCCAAGTTCAGATGTGCAATCTCACTTTTTCATTGATTGGGGGTATAGAATGGTACATATTTTATTAAGTAATGGTAGAAAAAAAAACTATTGCTATTAAAGTAAAATCATTGTGATCTCCTGAAATTAAAAAACTGGGCCCATCTTATATGAATCCTGTAATGGTTGCTAAATGTTAACAGAAGTTTCCATTGTTACATATAATATCTCACTAGTTGTAAATATTTTACTCTGTGTATATAGTTTTAATAAGAAATGGGAGAAACTGTGCTGGAGAGATGGCTTAGCGGTTAAGGCACCTGCCTGCTAAGCCCAAGAACGCTGGTTCCAATCTCCAAGTCCCACGTTTAGCCAGATGCAAAGTGACGCAAGGGCGCAATGCCACACTTGCCCACAAGGGGCGCTCACATTTGGATTTCGTTCACAGCAGCTGAGAGACTGCTGCCGCGCCCATCTCTGTCTCCCTCTCCCTCTCTGTCTCTCTCCAAAAATAAATAAAATAATAAAAAAATTAAAAAAAATAAATGGGAGAAACTATATACATAGAAAATGATAGTTTTCCTTGACTGATGAAATGTTTTACATAACTTCTTGTACTTGTCAAAGGAAATATCAGAGATAAATATAAATTATTGGGCTTGAGAGATGGCTTAGGGGTTAAGGCACTTGCCTGCAAAGCCAAAGGACCTCGGTTTGATTCCCCAGGACCCATGTAAGCCAGATGCACAAGGTGGCACGTGCATTTGGAGTTCATTTGCAGTGGCGGGAAGCCCTGGCATGCCCATTCTCTCCCTCTCCCTCCCTCCCTCTCTCTGTCTGTCTGTCTGTCTCATTAATAAATAAATAAATAATATAAATTATCTTTTATATATCCTTTGTATCTGCTTTTATTTTCAAGCTTGAAATTCTGCAAATAGAGAAAAGCAATCATATTTGTTTACAGTAAGATGACCTTTTTCTACAGAGCTGCATTTTTTTCCTGGTGTATTATATACTGATGATGGGAAGAGAGCACACAAATGCATGTATATATTGTGTGTAACATCATTGCAAAATGAGGTTAAATTCCTGGTTTATTAATCAAGAATTCAAACCCATTGGAAGTAAAGAGGCAGCTGTATGCTGGGAAATATTGAAAAACAAACTTTCTTAAGCTAATTGGTGGTATTTGCCAATTTGTTTGGTGTATGTAATCCCAGTGACCAATTTCAAATAGTCTCAGGGCAACCAAGTGGCTTTTTCTATTTAAAAGTATTTTCTACTTTTATAATACATTGCTGGTGTAGTTAGTCTTTGGCTTTTCTGACTTTGGCTTTAGACAGTCTGACACTGTGTATACAGTTTAAGGGCAGGGAATGGTAGGAGAAGGATGGGGTAGTTGGTTTGAAAAATACATCTTCATACACAGTGAAACCCCTGTTAGGTTCTATTGTCATGTAGGCAAGCTGTTAAACAGCCTTTGTTCTTATCATCGTAACATTGTAAGTTTGCCTATGCTTCATGTCATATCCAAGCTTGCGGAGGGGCCCTATTCCATCTTATTTTAACTGGAGAAAGAGAAGGTAAAGGATTGCCATTTTGTTTTGTTTTGTTTTTTTGAGGTAGGGTCTCACTCTGGCCCAGGCTGACCTGGAATTCACTATGTAGTCTCAGGGTGGCCTTGAACTCACAGCAATCCTCCTACCTCTGCCTCCGAGTGCTGGGATTAAAGGTGTGCGCCACCACGCCTGGCTTAGAATTGCATTATTTTTAAAGAAGGAAATATTCAGAGTAGGACGTGGTCATAGTATATAACCCAGCTGGCCTGCAACTTGCTATGCAGAGAAGGCCACCATAACTTGTGATTACCTTTGCTTTCTTAGTCCTGGGATTACAGGTAAGGGCCCC
Organism: Orientallactaga sibirica; assembly: GCA_036365145.1. Classification (NCBI taxonomy): domain Eukaryota; kingdom Metazoa; phylum Chordata; class Mammalia; order Rodentia; family Dipodidae; genus Orientallactaga; species Orientallactaga sibirica. The sequence continues at coordinate 7,282,584 of JAEOAD010000982.1, forward strand.
TATGTCCAGTGGCCTTCAAGGTTGTTATGGGCCAGACCTGCAGGAGTTTGCATTATTCTTGCTCACATTCCATTTGTCAGAAGTCTGTTATATGACCTCATCTAACTGAAAGGGAGTCTGGGGAAATGCAGTGTAGCTATGTACTCTGGGAGAAGCTGAAACAAAGATTGATAAATTCTGCCCTTCTTCCTTCTCCAAACATTTTTACAAGTCACACAACTTACATGGACTCTTTCTAAGCCTGCTTTAGTTTTCCTACTATATTGGCAGATGAAAGACTACTTGCTCACTGTGTATTTTTGATTGCTTATTGCTTCTATCTCAAGTTATGTAGTTCAAATTTATATCTGGGCCCTAAACTGGATTAGAGATGCACATGAAGTTTTTTTAAAAAATTTTTAATTTTTTAAAAAACATTTTTATTTATTTATTTGAGAGAGAGAGAAAGAAAGAGAGGAAGAGGCAGAGAGAGAGAATGGGTGTGCCAGGGCCTCCAGCCACTTCAGATGAACTCCAGATGCATGTGCCCCCTTGTGCATCTGGCTTACATGGGTCCTGGGGAATTGAACCAGGATCCTTACACTTCACTGGCAAATGCCTTAACTGCTAAGCCATTTCCCCAGCCCTAATTTTTATTTATTCATTTGAGAGAGAGAAGAGGCAGATAGAGAAAATGGGCATGTCAGGGCCTCCAGCTGCTGCAAACAAACTCCAGATGCATATGCCACCTAGTGCATCTGGCTGGTCTTGGGGAATGGAACCTGGGTCCTTTGGCTTTTGAGGGCAAGTGTCTTAGCCACTAAGCCCTCTCTCCAGCCCTGCACACAAATTTTTAATGACAGAATAATTTCTGTGATGTTCTGAGGTAAATAAATCTCTCTATCCCTAATCACTATTGAATACAAAATAGCAAAAATAATTAACTGTTTAATTAAACCAAAAATAATCCTTTATTTGGAAAAATCACCCTACTGACTTCTGTTTTTGATACTTGCAGAAACAAATCCATGAGTGGAATTTTACAGCCTCTTCTATTAAGGGAATAAGGTAAGAACACATGAGGAAAAATGTACCTATTGTTGGTGTTTACTGTGCTTTAAGGTAAAATGTAATGGTCTTATTTTTAATAAAACCTAAAATAGACTGTTTGACTTTTGTCAAATCTTGACTTTTGCCCCATCTAAGGTTCAAATATGCTGCTAGGAAGCTTATTATAATACATTAGGTGTTCTCACATCTAGTAGAAGAGTCTCAGACCTCAAATTTAAAGAAATTGTGTTTGTTGACTGAAAAACATATTCTTTGAGCCAAAAAATGTTCATGTACATACCTCTCCTCAAGAGCTGATGTCAGAAGTTACTTGTTCTTGGTACTTGGATGGGCGCTTCTGGACAGAGCATTGGAGGCAGGGCTGTTGTTACTAGGGAGGAAGATGGTATATTCCAGGGAGAAGTGTGCAACTTACTTTTTGGATCAAGAATGGTGGTTGACATTGTAAAATCACCCTGCCTCTCTAGGTCTCTGTTTTAATGAAATTGGTGTCTTGGTGTAGAACTTTCTGTTACTTCTCTGAGTCTAAATCAGGCTACTAACTAAATCTGCATTTATTGCTAGACAAAACATGATCCTGTCCTGAACACATCATTGTTTAAATAGGAATAGCATTCATATTACTATAAGGGGAGAGAAGCAAGTTAAGTTCACAGTAGTGCATTTGTGTAACAGTACATAAAAATACAAGATAGGGCTGGAGAGATGGCTTAGCGGTTAAGGCGCCTGCCTGCTAAGCCTAAGATCACTGGTTCCAATCTTCAGGTCCCACGTTTAGCCAGGTGCAAAGTGACACAAGGGTGCAATGCTGCACTTGACTACAAGGGAGCGCACGCATCTGGATTTCGTTCACAGCAGCTGAGAGACTGCTGACACGCCCATTCTCTATCTGTCTCCCTCTCCCTCTCTGTGTCTCTCTCTAAAAATAAAAATACAAGATAATCCAAAAACTGTCAAGCATTCTGTTTATATCTATTCATATATCTATTCTAGCTGTCATGTAACTATTAGTGTGGATTTTCGCAGGGTCAGGGTGACTCAGACTTTAGTTAACCATCAGTGTGGATTTGCATAGGGTCAGAGGTGACACAGACCTTAGAACTGGCATAATATGAAAGGCATACTTTGGGTCCTGTGGTCCTTTATACGTTTTCAAAACTGGCTTGTGTATAAGCTAGCTTTAATTTGTTCTGGATAACTCTGGACTATTACTGTCTCAGTGCATTATTTTTGTGTCATTTATAGCATTCAGGAATAGTCTTAAGCTTTGCATCTATTAGGAGGCTTGGGCAGGAGAACCATAACTTCAGGACCAGCCTAAGCTACATAGCAAGTTCAAGGTTAGCTTGAGCTATGCAGTGAGAGCCTATCTCAAAAAAAAAAAAAAATTCTGGCTCTAAAGAAAAGATTACTTATAACAGACCAGATAAAGTGACTTAATTTGTTTGAAGAGCCAATTGTGGTTGATCATCTGGTCTGATTTTAACAGTGCCACTTCACAGAACGAGGGCCGTTGCAAAAGCTCTTGCCCAGTGTGAGTGATGAGCTTTCTATCAGTGAAATCTGTGCACAGATGGAGTGTGATGACTTTCTGTTCCTGGATTTGTTTAGGAAGGCTGAATATTGCTTGTTTGGAGACTTTGTCAAGTCAGGTTCAGACATTGGGTGTAAATGGACCAGATAACACTTTAAAAAGCCTTTCTTGAGCTAAGATGTAATGTTTATTTCTGTTTATCTTGTTATCTTGTGTGAAAACAAATACTGTCTTGATAGTTTGCAAGTGTTGAAATTCTTTTGATACTATAATAAATTATTTCACAAATGTTTTGCCTATATGTTTTTGTAAGGCTATAAACTCGTAGAGGACAGAAGCCATATTTTATGTTTTTCTTTTGTACAGGTGCTTTATTTAACACTGAATATAGAGACAGCTCTTGCTATGCAATAAAGTCAGTTGATAAATCCATTAGCAAAGTAAATTTCATAGAATATAAAAGGCAAATTTGAGGGATATTGGTTAAAATTTTAATAAATCAGGAATTTGTAAAATGAAAGAAAATATATTACTAGATTTTTATAAAATATTAAAAATGGCCATCATAAAATATATAAGCATCTTGTGTTTTGATCTTTCACAGCCTATCTAAGTTTGATGAACGGTGTTGTTTTCTTTATGTCCATGATAATTCTGATGACTTTCAAATCTACTTTTCCACTGAAGACCAGTGTAATAGGTGAGTTAAGCCTGGTTTATCTATTTGTAATCTATTTATGGCATTTTTTTCACTTCTTGTCTCACAACTTTAACAGAATATCTTATTCTGTACAAATTGAAAACACCATGTTCAGTTACAAATGTTTCATCAGGTAAGGCTGATTGCCTGTCACTGTGGACGTGGCAGTTGCTGGCTGCCAGAGACCACAGCCACACTCTCCAAAACCCCACATGCCAGCCACCAACTGGTCACCAAACCAAGGGCTTTGAGACAAGATAAGTGAGGGGCCCAGGAGCTGTCATGCACACTGCAAGCTTAGAAACGGCTCTTCAGGCCAGCAAGCCCTAGTGAGAGGAGGACTTCAGCTGCATGGCTATGACCACCACCCCCCCACCCCCGCCAAAAGCAACAAATACATAGCTCATGTTTCTGCATGTCACAGACTAAGCTCCTGTCCTCTGCAGCTCATGGCAAGAAGTAGCAGCTTCTTCCACATAGGCCTTGCTCCACTACATGTCACATCCTCCTGGTCAAGTCACCAACAAGGTCTCATAAATGGTAAAGACAAGAACACTGTGGGTTCACAATCTTCCAAGCACGAATGAATAGATAAACACAAGGATGCACCACTACTGCTCTGGCCTCAGATGTGCATCACAACCTACCAAGCCCTAGAAACAAAAAACAGAGGTATTTGTTGTGAAAATGTTTTGCTTTATTGTCTTCTTGAAATTTTAACTTACAAAAAATTATTTTTATAGCATTGAGATATAATTCACATAACTTGACACCATTTAAACAACTTAATAATTTTTTTTTCTTTTGGTTTTTGCAAGGTAGGGTTTCACTCTGGTCCAGGCTGACCTGGAATTCACTCTGTAGCCTCAGGGTGGCCTTGAACTCTCGGTGATCCTCCTACCTCTGCCTCCCGAGTGCTGGGATTAAAGGCATGCGCCACCACACCCGGCTAACTTAATAATTTTAAATATATGTATAGACTGTTAAAATCATTACAACAGGGCCTGGAGAGATGGCTTAGCAGTTAAGGCATTTGCCTGCGAAGCCTAAGGATCCTGGTTCAATTCTCCAGGTCCCATGGAATCCAGATGCACAAGGGGGCGCACGTGTCTGGAGTTAATTTGCAGTGGCTGGAGACCCTGGCATGCCCATTCGCTCTCTGTCTGCCTCTCTTCTATCTCTGTCTCTCTGATTGCAAATAAATAAACATTTTAAAATATTATTAAAAATGTACTTCCTATTTTGAAAATATTGAAAGCTATAGAAAAGTCTCCCCAAAATGCTTAGAATTTCCATTAAGGTTTTTTCCTTTATTTCCAAGTACTAACCCTTTACTTCCTCCATTTTACATTGTTTTTATATGTATATGTTTAGGGTATTTTTTTAACAAGTTAGAAATTCACTGAGCTGGGCATGATGGTGCACACGTTAGTCCTAGCACCCAGGAAGCTGAGGTAGGATCATTGTGGGTTCAAGGTTAACCTGGGCTACAGAGTGAGTTCCAGGTAATCCTGAGCTAGAGTAAAATCCTGCTTCAAAAAAAAAGTACACTGTTGACATAATGTTGCATTACCTCTAAAGACCTCAGTGTATTCCTTAAAAACAAGGGATGTTTGCTTATGCAATTATTGTAGTTATCTAATCAGGAGTTAAAACCATATCTAAAGTTTACTTTTGTCCCCCTCATGTCCTTTATAGCAAAACAAGATTTTTTTACCCTTTGTGTCACAGTCAAATGCAGGATCACATGTTGCATTTAGCTGTCATCTCTGTATCACAGTTATTTTTCATCTTGAGGATGCCATCGTCAATCTTTGGTGTTCTTAACACTTTCAGAGAGTACAGAGAATGTATTCCATGTAGTTCTTTGATTTAGGTTTGTTTGCTGTCTCCAAGTATGCTTGTCTTACGTATTTTGGGCAGGAACATCACAAAAGTGATAGTACATGTTTCTCTGTGCCTCATATCCAGGAATGCTTAATACCTTTGAGTCATTCCTGTTGTCGTTATCTTGGATCATCTGGTGAAAGTGATATTTGCTAGTTACTTATTTGCATGTATAAATGTGTGTTTACACATGTGTACAAGTGTCCAGTGCATGTGTGTGTGGAGGCCAGAGGACAGTCCACAAGAGTGACATCTAGCTCCTTTGAAACAGGGTTTCTCATTGGCCTAGAACTCACAAATCACGTTAGACTGGCTGGTCATTAACCCCTGGTGTCGTCCTGTCTCCACCTCCATAGTGCTGGGATTTTAGGTGTGCAAAACTGTGTCTGGCATTTTATGTGGGCACTGATTATTAAACTTGAGTACTTGTGTATGCAAGGCAAGTACTTTACCTCTGGGCTATCTCCCTAGCCCAGTTTACCTAAATTTTAATTCAGCTATTTGTCTTTTTGTTCAGTTTTAAGGATTCTTTATATATCCTCCATTCAAATCCCTTACCAGAGCAATTTACTAATATTTTCTCCCATTCTGAGAATTGTATTTTCATTCAAACAGAAGTTTTTTTTTTTTTAATACTAATGCATTCATGCTGATTTTCTTCTGTCATTCACACTTTTGGGTCATGTTAAAGAAGGCTTTGATTAATCCAAGATGGCCTATGGTTCACAGTGGCTCATGCTTGTAATCTCAGTGTTGGGAAGGTGGAAACAAGAGACTTCTTAGAGCTTGCTGACCTGCTAGTCTAGCCAAAGCAGTGAACTTCAGGTTCAGTGCAAGACCCTGTCTCAAAAACTAAGGTGGAACATGATTGAGGAAGACACCTGTCATCAACCTTTGGCTTCCACTTTATACCTACACACACATATGCAAGCACAAAAACACACAAAAGGCAGTTAGAAGTTTTTACTTTCCTGTTTTTTTAAAAAAATTTGTGACATAAGTTTCATTAGAGTTGTTTACAGATGTATAAGAACCTTACCAGTGGCTACACCACTGAAAAACGTGTCTCCTTCCCCCATCAACTTCCATGTGCCTCTCCATTTTTTATGACAGGATGTTGGAAGACCCAAACTTGTGCTAATCTTGTGCAGGTAATCATACCTGCTCTGAGTTCAAGAGTAAAATATCCATGTCATGCCCATAAGCCATCATCTCATACCCATCCCCCCAGCACTGACTCTTGTATTCCTTCTGCCACGATGATGGCTCGCTAGTAGGGAAGAAGCCTCTAGTTCAGTTCCAACTTGTGACCAAGATGTTTGCCATTTCTAACAATAGGCCTTACCATCTAGTTGTAGTGGGCAGCCAACAGCAGTGGCAGTTGCTTCTTTTACTATTTTAATTTTTATACTAACTTTATCAATAATTAGATTTCCTTTACCAGGATGGTGGCACACACCTTTAATCCCAGCACTCAAGAGGCAGAGGTAGGAGGATTGCTGTGAGTTCTAGGCCAGCCTGGGACTACAGAGTAAGTTCCAAGTCAGCCTGGGCTAGAGGGAGACCCTACCTCGAAAAAAAGAAAAGAATTAGATTTCCTTATGGTGTTTTTATACATTGTCAGTTTGGGTTGATTGTCCATCCTTCACCCTACCTTCTCCCCTCTCTCTCTGCCCTAGCAGATAGAATTTTGTCGGGAAGTTTGTTGGAAATACATATAAATTTGGGGAGCATTGTCATATTACCAGGTTGTCTTCCAATCTATTAGCACAAGATTCTTTCTGTTTATTTCAGTGTACAAATCTTATACTTCTTTTGTCAAATATGTCAAATATATTTGCCTTAATATTTTAATCTTTTGATGCTATTGTAAATGAAACTTTGCTTAAGTTCAAAATAAATTTGATCTTTATATATTGATTTTATAACCTGCAACTTTGTTGAATTTGTTCATTAGTTTTAATTGTTTATTAGTTTGAATTGAATTCCTGGGGGGCAGGTTCTGTCTATAAGACCATGTCATCTCCAAATACAACATGAGTTACTCATTTTCAACCTAGATGCTCCTCCTCCTTTTTCTTTCCTAAATATTCTGGCTCTCATCTTGCCTACAGTATGCACTAGAAATGGCAAAAATAAAAATCCTTCTATTTGTCCCTGATCTTAAGAAGAAAGCAACCAGTGTTTCCTCTTAAGTATAATCTTAGCAGCTAGTTTTTCTTAGGTAGCATTTATTAGGGTGAAGAGGTTACTTTTATTCCTAGTTTGAGTGTTTAATATTATGTAATTTGAGGAAATTTTAACTTAGTGTGGCTCAGACAATTAACACAACATATTTAAAGATAAGAGTAAATATCAGACTACCGAACCCTTAAATCATAACCTGCAATTTAGAGTAAGTAACATGCTGCTGAATATTAGGCAGAACTTAGATTAAAATTTTACCTTTTTGATCCTCATTCAGTACTCAGCAGCTTTATTTCATATATGTTGATACATTTTAATTGAGGTGTACCATAAATGCAAGTAAAGTGTGTAAAGTACACTTAAGTATATACCTAGATACATTGTTACATATATCTACATCTGTGTACTCACCTCCCAGGTCTGCACCCCAGGAGATGCCTTATATCCTGTACCAGCTATTAATCCCCCTTTAGTGTTACTTGCTTTTATTTCAATTATTTCTGCCTATTCTTGGCCTTCAAATAAGTAGAATTAAATAGTTCTCTTTTGTTCTTTGCTTCTTTCCCTTAAAACAATACCCATGAGATTTCAGCCATGCTGTTTGTATGTGTTCATCCTTTTTACTTGTGATGGTTCATTGTGTGAACATGTAACAGTTTATTTGTTCTCCTATTTATGAACATTTGGATCGTTTACAGTTTAGAAGCTATGATGAATGAAACTGCTATGAACTATCTTGCATGCGCCTTTTGGTGAACATAAACATTGATTTCTGTTGACTATGTACCTTAGAAGTAGATTACTACTGTAGGTGAGGTTTATATTAATCTTTGGTTGATACTTTCAATACCTTTCCAAAGTAGTCTTGTGAATTTATACTTCACTAGCAACATATGAGAGGTCTGGTTGCCCCATATGCTTAGTTACAGCTAGTAATATCTTTTAAATTTTATTCTAGTGAGTGCATATCATGTGTCTCATAACAAGACTGGTTATTAGGTTTCCCAGTGTTCAAGTATTAAAAGAAGAAAAGAAGGATGAATTAGATAAAATGAACATTATAGCATTTTGTGGAAATTATACTGAAGTTCATGCGGTTTTCCCTTGCCATCTTAACAGAGAATTCCGCATAAAAATTGTCTACTAGGTCAAGATCATTTGTATGCATATAAGGAACTACAGAATGCTAGAAAAGGGCCTATGTGTCTCAGCATTTGTGAGAAACATTTATGGGTATTAGTTGATATCCTAATATCAGCTTAATCTGTGTCAACAGAATGATATAGATATCATATGCAGTTCTCCCTTGCCCTTCCTTATATAAGACCTTATATGTCACTGAGAACTTGACTGCCTACAGCTTGAGAGGGGAAGGTCCCTCAATCCTAACACAGATTGTCTCACCCCTACAGTGATTTATACTTGAGCCCTTGTGGGGGTGGAGGCAAAAAAGGAAAAACTTAAAGGGATTTGATAGAAGTATTTACATTTTAGAAATACTTAGGGCTGGAGAGATGGCCAGAGGTTAAAGCACTTACCTGCAAAGCCTAACAACCTGGTTTTGATTCCCCAGTACCCATGTAAAACCAGATACACAAAGTGATTCATGTATCTGGAGTTCGTTTGCAGAGGCTAGAGGCTTGGCATGCCCGTTTTCTCTCTCTCTTTGTAAGTAAATAAATACATAAAAATATTTAATACAATTTAGATATTCATAGGCAAAGAGAATGAATGAATATGGATGTACCAGAACCTCTTGTTGCTATAAATGAACTCCAAATGCCTATACTAGTACTGGGGAATTGAACCCAGGTTGGTAGGCTTCACAATCAAGTACTTTTAACTGCTGAGTCATCTCACCAGTTCCAAGTATTTATATTTTTAACAGATGGTGTTATATAGAAGAGGAATTAATCCTCTTTTTAAGTTTAAAATTTTAACTGATACATAGAAATATACATATTTACAGGGTACCATGTTATCTTTCCATATACATATATCAGTTATTTTCTTATGATTGGGACCACATACCTTACCAGAAGCAGCTTAAGGAGGAGAAGGTTTTATTTTCAGTTTACAGTTTTGAGGGAAAACTCTATCAAGGTGGAGAAAGCATGTCATGAGCAGGCAGCCAGCTTCACATAGTCACATCAGGAGGGAAGAAATAGAAAGTTCCAGCAGGACTGTGCTTTAACACCTCAAAGCCCATCCCCAGTGACTTTTTTCCTCCTGCAAGGCTTCACCTCTAAAGGTTCCACAACCTTCCCAAATAGCTTCACCAGATAGGGATTAAGTATTCAAACACATGAGTCTATAGGGGACAGTCTACATTCAAACCAACACATTATGTACTGTATAATTCTCAAAGCATTGAAAATTCTAAAATCTTTTTTAAAAAATTTCATTTATTTATTTGAGAGACAGGAAGATAGAGAGAGAGAGACAGACAGACAGACAGAATGGGTATGCCAGGGCCTTCAGCCACTGCAAATGAACTCTAGGCGCATGCGTCACCTTGTGCATATGGCTTATGTGGCTCCTGGGGAATCGAACCTGGGTCCTTTGGCTTTGCAGGCAAATGCCTTAACCACTAAGCCATACCCCCAGCCCTCTAAAAGCTTTTTAAAAATACAGTACAGCCCACATCCAATGTAGAGGCTTACTCCTATAATTCCAGCTCTTGTAAGGCAGAGGCAGAAGGATTGCCAAAAATTCCAAGCAAGCTTGATCTATTTATATCTAACTCAGCCTGGGCTACAGAAGGCCCTATCTTCAAGAAAACAAAATAACTATATATACATACATATGTACATACTTACATAGTATATTACTATTACCAGTTATCACCTTATTATATATAACATACCAGCATTACTTTCTCCTTTTTTTTTTTTTTTTGAGGTAGAGTCTCATTCTAGCCCAGGCTGACCTGGAATTACTCTGTATTCTCATTCTGGCCTCAAACTACAGTGATTGTCCTACCTCTGCCTCCTAAGTGCTGGGATTAAAAGTGTATAACACTACACACAGATTTATTTCCCTTTTGTAGCTATAATAGCCCACCACCCATTGATCAGTTTCTCTATCCTGATCTGTGGACACCTCTCCCCAGCCTTTGGTGCTACCACTTTACTTACAACTGAAATCAGTCTGTCAAAGAGACATCTGCATTTCTGTTTATGGTGGTAATATTCACAATAGGTGAAAAGTGAAAACAACCCAAGTGTCCATTAACTGATGTGTGGATAAAGGAATTCTGGTACACATACAAAAAAAGGGGTTAACTGGGCTGGTGCATGCCTATAATCCCAGCGCTTGGAAGGCAGAGGTAGGAGGATTGCTGTGAGTTCAAGTCCCGCCTAGGACTACGTAGAGAATTCCAGGTCAGCTTGGGCTACAGTGAGACCCTACCTCGAAAAAAAAAGCAAAAAAAGGGGGGGTAACTATAAGCAATCTGTTGATGGAACCCACATAGAAGAAATCATAAGCTCAGGAAAAGGGAAACATTTCTTATTGAGTTCTATGTATTTGCTGCATTTGGGGAGTCATAGGTTCTCTGTTGTTAGAGGTGCTCAGGCATCAACTGACCAGCCAGTTGAAGGAAATAGTGAGAGTATTGAGGTGTCATGTTGGTATCAGAACTAGATTAGGTTAACCTTCAAGTACATGTCAAATAAATGAATTAAGGGAGGACTGGAGAGACTGCTCAGTGGTTAAGGCACCTGCCTACAAAACCTGATGGCCCAGGTTTGATTCCCCAGTACCCACATAAGCCAGATGCACAAAGTGGTCTATGTATCTGGAGTTCACTTGCAGTGGCACTATGCTCTGGTGCTCCCCCACTCTATCTCGCTCTCTCAATCTCCTTGCAAATTATTTGATTGATTGATTGTTCCATGACTTATAAAAGTTTGGTTTACGTACAGTTTAGTATAATAAGGGAAAATTAAAGATGAGGAGCAAGAACAATCCTGAGGGGCAACAACTTTGTGACATTTGCTGTTCTAGGTTTTGCTCTTTGGTCAAAGAGATGCTAAACAATGGAGTGGGCAGTACAGTGGAGTTGGAGGGAGAGGCTGATGGAGATACCTTAGAGGTGAGTTACATAGGTCTAGAACTTGGAAAGTGTACTTCAATGTGCCTTTGATGCTTAGAGAAAATTTCCCAATTTCATGTAAAAATCCTCTATTGAGTATAGTTTAAAATGCTGTTCAGTAAGCCAGCCATGCTGTTCATAGCTCTTACAGCATAAGCTTAAAATGTGTCTGTAGAACATGATCTTAGGATCCTATGAGTCAGAATATTAAGGAAAAAAAATGGCCATTAATTTTACACTAAAATTTTCTTTTATCCAAAACCTATGAAAGAGTTTTTTCTAAGTTAGTTGATAGTAGTATGAGAGTCCCTGAGTTGGAAGCAGACATTTGCATTTATACCTGAGATGGCTTTAGTTATATGGTCTTGTACATTATATATTAAATATAACATTTAAATCATTTTAAAATTATTATTTCTCATAAGCTCTTTTGGACAGCACAGTTGTACTCTACAATTATTACACCACTTTATGTTTAAAATATTTATCTACTTTAGAGAGAAAGAGAGAGAGAGAATGAGAATGGGCACAACAGGGCCTCCAGCCACTGCAAATGAACTCCATACACATGCACCATCTTGTGTACCTGGTTTTACATGGATACTGGGGAATTGAACTCAGGTCCTTAGGCTTTGCAGGCAAGCGACTTAACTGCTGAGCCATCTCTCCAGCCCACCAGTTTATTTGTAAATCTTGAATAATTATTCAGATTTCCCACTAATTCAGATTCTCATAATGATTACAATTTAATGAGATTTTATTATACTTTAAAGTTAGCCTGAAAAGAATTCCTTGAAGTTTTCTTCAGATAATATGAAAGGAATTCATTCTAGTAATTGAGCCAGGTACTAAAATTAATATCTTGGCATCAAAGTTTGCTGTAGAAGTTAACTGAGCGATGCCCTTTGAAGGTAATAGGTGTGGGAAACAAAGAAGGGTGTAAGATAAGTCTTTCATGGGAAAGACTGATTTCTAGTTAAATCAGACAGTTATGAAGACCCTTTAGTCATTTTAATTGCATCTTAATTGTTATGAGCATCTTTAGAAGTAGATAGGAAGGGACATGCAAGAACACACACACATACTTCTATGTAAAAACCTTGCTTCTGTAAGTAAATACAGTGGTGCATGCTAAATGACAGAAATATCTATTGCTTTTTCTCTGCTTTAAGTAACTATTTAAACTATTCAGACTATAATAATGTTTTTTTTTTAAAAAATCACATGACTCAACAAGTGCAGCTATGGATAATAGCCTTTCTGTTTGTCTTTGTTTTTTAGATATTGTCTCGCTAGCCCAGGCTGGCCTCCAACTCATGATCCTCCTGCCTCAGCCTCCTGTTTGCTGAGATCACAGACATATACCACCACACTGGTTGGGCTGTAATAGCTTTGATGATAAGATTAGGGGAATAAACTAGAAATACTATATATATGTTGTATTTTTGCAGTTTGTATTAGATCTACATAACCAAAAGGGTGGACCCCCAGCATGTATACTCTATATTCAGACAATGTTAACTTTTATTGACCTTTAATTTCTTTCCTGCGCTATTGAAAGAGGTTTGTCTTCTGACAAGTTGATAAGAGATCATGCAGGAAGACACCTAGTTGTGGTGCTTAACATGCTTAGAGATAGTTTTAAATTACAGCATTAAAATGGTGAAAAATCTCCAAAAGGTGAGCCAGGTAATTTACAGGTGAGCCATTTTTTTTTTACTTTCTTATACTTCATTTCATAAGCTCATATTATAAATACATGAACAACTCAGGGTCAGCAGTAAGTGAAAAATACATAACCTAAGGACTGTGTCTTGCTCAGATAATTTTTATAAAGTTTTAAGAGCTTATTGGGCAACTTTTGAACTTTTTCAATAAAGTCATGTGGTTTTTTGTCCTGTTGTTTAACCTTGTTTAGTATGAGTATGACCATGATGCAAATGGCAAAAGAATTGTCTTGGGCAAAGGATCCTATGGGATTGTATATGCTGGCCGCGACCTAAGTAATCAAGTGCGAATAGCCATCAAAGAAATCCCTGAGAGAGACATCAGGTAAGTTGGGACTGTCTTCTGTTTTCTGTATTTGCTATCTTACCCCTCATCCTGGGCTAGCAACTGATGATACAGAGGAATTAAGGATTTAATATGTGTTAACAGAATGAAATAGCCATAGCCACTTAATGTCACAAAACTTGTAATTTTCTTACTATAAGGGTGATATGCTTTTGTTTTCCATATATTATAAGTAGACTGAGAGAATCAAACTATTTAGAGGTTTATGGATTACAGAGGATCATATTTCAAAAGAAAATTGTATTTCCACTCATCAGTTGTTTGAAATTTTACATTTTTATGTAGCTGTTTGCAAATATTTAAAAATGTGACTGAGCAATTTTTTTCTCTTTTTTTTTCAGTGCTGGGGATAGAACCCAGGTCCTCGAGCATGCTAGGCAAGCACTCTACTACTGAGCTACATCTCCAGCCTTGACTGAGTGCTTTTAAATTCATATTGTAACAATTGAAAATGGCTATGATTTGTTTGGATCTGTCATAACAGAAATCAAATGCATTTAAAAATCAGAGTTTTTCAATACAAACTTTGGTTAATGCTGTGCCCTTCAACCTCACTCATGGATTTGGGAACATTTTTCTACCATTAGTACTTTCATTTTTAAGTCTTATTAAATAGCCACTTGTTTTTTAAATTCATACTTATCTAAAACTAAACAAAAGTGTAGAAATGTTTATTGTTGATTAATCCTGTGGAAAAGCTGTATCATTTACATGCCATAGGAAATAATTGGCCATGGACCACAGGCATATCAGCCACATACATCTTCAGTGTTGTCTCAAGCACTGAGTATTGATGGATGTGTGTATATCTAGATGATCACTGAATGAGAAGGGCTGTGTTGCACATGATTTCTAACAACTATATAACTACCTATTCATTGACTCATCCATTCATTTTTAGTGGGCTAGCATTGATATGATTATATGAATAAGAAACAATCCCAATTTCTTCATGTTACCAATATGAAAAACAAAGTTGAGGAAGATTGATTTCCCAAGGACATGCAGAAACAAGATGAGGATCCAGCTCTCTTGACTTCCTTAGCCAGTGTTCTATCTCATCTTCTCTGGACAGAGAACATGTTGTACTTGCATAGATTTGGGGGCATTCTTGACATGTTCCTCCTTCACTGATAGTACCAACTAATCTAACTTTGCATTGCTCAAAGAAGTTCTTGGTTTTTTAGAGTTATAGTGAGCCTGGTGAACCATTTTGTCCAACTCTCTAAGTTTACAGGCTGAATTCATGATTGGGCATGTGATTCTAGGCAGGTGCTGGGGACTAAGATGTGATTGGAATACTATTGTGAGTCTAGGGTGTTACCACTTTTTTGAGGAATATAGATACTGTGAATGCCAGTTAAAAGTGGCAAGTGCTATATTAGAAATGTGTACAGTGATTTGAGAACACAGAGTTGAGATTTGACTTTCCCTAGGTGAATTGTGGAAACTGAGAGAATGAGTCATCTTTGAGCTGGGCATTGAAGGATAAGTAGGGCTTTGTTTGGCAGAAAGGGAAGACTATCTGAGAGAAACAATTCAGAAAACAACTAATTTCCAATATGACTTTAATGCAGAATGCAGGCCAGTAAAGGGTTTTTGAGATAAACATTCAAAAAGGTCATCCAATGCAATTTTGAAGGTCCTTGTGTGCCATGTTAAACAACATGCTTTTATGTGGAATTTATAGAGAAAAGTGACATGGTTTATAGTTGAGTGTATACATTAAAAAGAGGACCCCCCCCCATCCAGAAATGGAAAATGAACTAAGTCCAGAGGCTGAAGCTGGAAAGCTCATTAGATCTGGGATGAGTCTGTACAATGAAACTAGAAGGCAGCTTAGGGGACACTAAAGGCAACTTAAACCACAACCTTATAGAAGAAGGATTGTTGATAGAGGTAAAAAATTGTAAGATTGTCTAGGTCCTAGCAGTATTGATAGTAGCAATAGCATTCTTTAATTGAATACTTACCACTTAAGAGGTACTCCATCAGTGCCTAAAAAATTTAAAGAATTTTGGCCACCAGAAGCACACATAGTTGTATTATTACAGGTTGACTATTCCTTATTGGAACTGCTTAAAACCAGAAGTGTTTCAGATAAGGATATTGTTTTAGGATTTGTAATGTTATGCATATACATAATGAGGTATGTTGGGTATGGGACCAAAGGCTAAAAGTAAATTCATTTAGAATTCTTACATACCTGGGCTGGAGAGATGGCTTAGTGGTTAAGACGCTTGCTTGTGAAGCCTAAGGACCCATGTTCGACTCTCCAGATCCCACGTAAGCCAGACGCACAAAGGTGAGGCAAGCGCAAGGTCGCACATGCCCACTAGATGACGCAAGCGTCTGGAGATTGATTTTAGTGGCTGAGGCCCTGGCGCGCCAATTCTCTCTCTTGCTGTCTCATGCTTGCTCACTTGCTCGCTCTCGCTCACTCTCTCTCTCTCTCAAAATAAAGATTTTTTTTTTTTTTGGTTTTTGCAAGGTAGGGTCTCACTCTGGTCCAGGCTGACCTGGAATTAACTATGTAGTCTCAGGGTGGCCTCAAACTCTTGGCGATCCTCCTACCTCTGCCTCCCGAGTGCTGGGATTAAAGGCGTGCGCCACCACGCCCAGCAAAATAAAGATTTTTTAAGAAAGAATTCTTGCATACATTGGCTGCAGGTAATTTTATACAATACTTCATAGTACCTGTGTTTCAAGAGTAATCATCTTGCAAGGTCAGGTGTGGAATTTTCTACTTATGGTGTCATGTTGGCACTCAAAAAGTTCTGGATTTTGTAGCATTTGTGGATTAGGTATTCTCAGCCTCTATCCCCCTTTTCACAGATAGGAAACTGAATAATATGGAAGAAGCTAAGAGAGTTGTCAGAAGGGATGGTTAGCAGTAGAGTGGGTATTGGTAAGGTGCCATGAGGGACTAAAGCTCCTGGGATTTAGCAGGTGACACTGGCTTTTTTCTGCAATAGGTACTCTCAGCCTCTGCATGAGGAGATAGCCCTGCACAAATACCTCAAGCATCGCAACATTGTCCAGTACTTGGGCTCTGTTTCAGAGAATGGGTACATTAAGATATTCATGGAGCAGGTTCCTGGGGGTAAGTACTTGCTATCTTCTTCTATCGTATTTTGAAACTCACCTATGAAAGTCCAATATAGACATCATTAATTTTATTGCCATTTAAAAAATGACAGACCTTTTAGAAATCAGAAAACATTGGTTTCTTATTAGAGCTGGCTACAGAGTTTGCAAACATCACAAACAGTTTATTTCTGGCTTGTTTATTCAGCCCACAAGTACTCAGTGACCATCTACTGAGAGTCAGCCAGCATTGGAGACAGAGTGGAAGAGAGTAGAGCCTCAATCTAGTTTAGAGGTGGTTTGTGAAAGGGTAGAGAAGGGGGGAGACAGGTTCTAAACATCACATTGACAAATAACATATGGATGATAAAATCAAACACTAGTGTGTTGTCCACAAAATCTCGTATAGGCAATAGAATGTGAGAGGTGAGAGTTCCTTGCATCCAGAGATGGCTAGTCATCTTATAAGTTGTGTGATCTCTAGGTTTTCTGCTTGAATAAACAAATTGTAACATTGGAGTAATGATTACTAATTGGAATAAAATTATTGGAATAATAAATCTCAGTGAGTTGTGTGGATTGAGATAATGCACACAACACCCCTTAAAAAGTTCCTGGCAGTGAGCAAGAGCCCAGTAAGCAGTCCATGAAATTTTATTTAATGATTTTTATTATATGAA
Organism: Orientallactaga sibirica; assembly: GCA_036365145.1. Classification (NCBI taxonomy): domain Eukaryota; kingdom Metazoa; phylum Chordata; class Mammalia; order Rodentia; family Dipodidae; genus Orientallactaga; species Orientallactaga sibirica. Next base: position 7,299,878 of record JAEOAD010000982.1, read on the forward strand.
TACAGATTTCAGGTTAGAAACACCACTTTATTTTCCTTTCCTAACCTCTTCCAATTGAATCTGTCATCCTAGTGAGTTTCTTTTGCTGTGTCCCTTTCTAGGAAGCCTTTCTGCTCTTTTGCGATCCAAATGGGGGCCAATGAAGGAACCCACGATTAAGTTTTATACCAAACAGATCCTGGAAGGCCTGAAGTATCTCCATGAAAACCAGATAGTGCACAGGGACATAAAGGTACTAGCTTCTGGCTTCTCTAAGTTATTGAATTGCTGTAAAAATGGGTGTGAGATGTGTACAGGTGTGTGTGCGTGCACGCACGCCTGTGTCTGTGTGTCAAACAGGGTAACTGTTGTCCTCAGGAATATTGTCCACTTTTTTTTAGGCTTGGAGCTCATCAATAAGGCCAGTGAGCTCTAGGGATCCTCCCGTGTCTGCCTTCCCCATGCTAGGACTACAGGTGCATACCACCATGCCTGACATTTTTTTGCATGGGTGCTAGGGATTGAATTTAGATCTTCATGATTGTATAGCAAAGAACTTTACCTACCAAGCTATCTCCCCAACCCCGGTGTTTTTCTAATATTAGGCCCCAACAGCTCTCAGTGTACTGTGGATCAATGGCCTTTTCACAGAGGGAGATGATTTAGTAGGACAGCTCCTCCCGCAACTGTGCTAAGTCCACTCTTCCTTAAGACAGTTTCTCAGGATCCCACACTCTATGGTGTTGGTTTGTTTAAATCTGTCTTTAGGTACTTAATACTATTCTTTTTCCAAAGGGTGATAATGTTCTGGTAAATACCTACAGTGGAGTGGTGAAAATCTCTGATTTTGGAACCTCTAAACGTCTTGCAGGAATTAACCCGTGCACAGAGACCTTTGCAGGTAAGCTGAGCAGAGCTGGGCATGTAGTGGCCATTTTGGAGCTAAGCTTTCTAATAAGCTGTGGTCCTTAAAGAGTTACTTACTGGGTGTGTTCTCAGCACAGAATAGCAGTTGATTCTTAATGTGGGTGATGCATTGTCCCCAACATCAAAGTGTTTTAACTTTGTCATAGTGATTTACTTAGCTAACTACTTGTAGTAGTCAGCTTCTTGCTGCTGGGCTGAGCCTCCAAACCAGACAGTTTATGGAAGGAATGGAATTTAGTTGAAGCTTACAGATCCAGACAAAGTTCCATAATGGCGGAAGAAGTTTGCCCCCTTTACACAGATGCATGCAGAGAGAAAAGCAGCCACGACCCACCACAAGCAAACCCCAGGCAGAGTTCAAGCACTCTGCATACCTTAGCTAGAATTCAGATCCACTCCCAAACACTCCCACCTTATGGGTGGACCTTAGGATCCACCCACAGTGACACCTCCTCCAGTCAGGCAGCTGGAAATAAGTTACAACCTTGAACAAAACTGAATCCATTCAGATTACCTACCATGCTACTTGTAGAACCAAGCTTTCCCTATTTTCTTCTTAGGCTCTCAGAAGTTGGGTAGGCAGAGGCCGCCACTGAAGTTTCCTAAGGAGTCTTACCTAGTCAAAAAAATGGTAGCATGTCTTTGCAGTTGGTAGCTCATCAGTCAAAATCATGTGTAATTCTGTATACTTATTAGGTCATTTTATTGCTGTATCATGAAAATAGCTTGCTACCTTAGTGAATTCTGGCACTGTGTATTTTGATACAATTATACATCTGAGGAAAAATAGGGCATTTTATGTGAGTTTGATGAACTACATTTTGTTGTCCACATGTCAGTGACAGAACAATCTGATTGTTGACAGGAGCTGGATTCAAAGGGTGATATGAAATTACCAGCTGGTTTTCCATTTACCAGACCAATAGGTAGAAGGCTGCTCAAAATCTACCTGTGGCTTTTTGAAATTCCTTCTTAAAAACAACTGTAGCCACAACTTTGATCCTTGGAAGAAAGTTCTGATTTTTAATAAGTAAAGGTTTGTGATTCCCTAAGGAGTAACATACAGATCATGAAGGTCTCACTTGATAGAATTATGAAAGAGTTTTCATAATCTTGTAGCTCTGAAATAAGCTATAGATGGCAGATGACTGTTCTCTGTTCCTGAAGTAACCAAAGCTGTAGAGTCGACAAATTGGGCGTTATTTTTAGTGACTAATGTCTCAATTTTAAAAGACTTTTCTTTAAGGAAAGAATTATTATGTGTTAGCCCCTGGTCGCCCACAGTGGAGACATGCTCCCCACTAAAAGGGAATTTTAATGCACCAAAAATGGCCTTTTAGTTGTATGGATTGGGGGGGGTACATGTGTCTCAAAGTGGGACAATACCATGCTAGGGCTCCATCAGAATCTTCTACATAATAAAGAGTATGTTGAATCCTCATTTATTGTTTCTGGCATAAATATATAGATACATATATGTATACATGAATATGTATGTAGAACTAGCCCTTTTTTCATTTTTAGCATTTTACAACCCTAATTGAAAATGACTTACATCTTCTTCTTTGGAAGCTACCAATTAGCTTGGCAGTATGTGGCAAGAGGGGTTCTGATATGACAAGGAGTTTTTTCAAAAACGTAAAACTCCCAACTATTTATCTCACAATTAGCATCCCTAAGGAGAAAAAAAAATCACAAAGAAAACATGTATAATTCATTATCACATATAACATTTCCCAAGTAATTGGCTTAAAAAGGCATGAATTTTGCATTACAAAGTAGTGCAGGGGTGTTTGGGGTATAATAAAGAAGGGGTCTCATTTTTGTTAGAAAATTCTCCTGCATGTAATTACTCTTTGCAAAACAGAGCAGCTCTGTAAAGAAGTCTCAGCTGGTTGGTGCAGAACTCTGGATCTGGTGGATACTAGGGGAACTTTTCCTCGTGGTTATTCTGACAGTGCACCTTGGCAGGAGAGCCAAAGGCTTCATGCAGTATTTGGCCTGTATCCTCCCCTCCTGTGTTCTTGTGAAGGAGTTTTGCTATACAAAATTACAAGGAAAACAATGTTGGCAGTGCTGTGGACAGAACGTAGAACTTGGCGCATGCTAGGCAAATGCTCTACCATTGAACCACATCTCTACCTCCTCTTCCTCCTCCCCCTGCTCCTACTTCCTCCTCCTTTTCTTCTTCGGGTGGTTTTAGCAGCTTTGTTTAGGTATAACATATAATCATGTAATTTACCCATTTGAAATGCACAATTCAATGTTTTGTGGTAAATTTGCCATATCTTGAAACCACATTTTAAAATATTTCTGTCCCCTCATGTTTGAACATTTCTCTCACGCCGAAAAGATAGTAAGTACTTTGCAGTCACCCCTTTCCAGTGCCAGCACTGATCAACTTTCTGTGTGTAGATTTTCATATTTAGGATATCTCAAATACATGGGATGCGATAATAAACATTTTTTTTTTCACATTTAGCTTCCTTTACTTAGTGTTGTTTTCAAGGATCATCCATACTATAGTATGTATCAGGTCTTTGTTCCTCTTCAGCTGAATAATATTCCATGGTATGAATGAAGAAGACTCTTTCATGATCATTCATAGATAAACTTTTGTGTGCATGTGTGTTTTCATCCCTCTTGCATCCGTGGTACATGTAGAACCTAGGACAGGAATTCTCTTCTGGTCTGTAGCTATATACATCCTTGATTCAAGGATGAGCAGGTTTCAATTCTTGGCTCAACCACTTGTAACTTTAGACATGTGATTTACTGTCTACACCTCAGGGTTTTCCTAAGTTAAATAGAAATGCTCATAGTATTTACCTCCTAAGGTTTTATAGATTAAATGAGTTAAGACTGATAAAGTGTTATGGTATCTAGATCATAGCAAGTAAATTTGAAGTATTTGTTAACTAAATAAATACTAACTTACATTTAGAAGTTACAAGCTTCTAGAGCCGGAAGGTGCCTGCATTTCCGTATGGAACTAACATGTTGAGACTCAAGAGGTGTCATCATAAAAAAAAAAAAAAACATTGCAGGGCTAGAGAGATGGCTTAGTGGAAGCCTAAGGACCCAGGTTCAATTCCCCAGTACCATGTAAGCCAAATGCACAAGGTGGCGCATGCATCTGGAGGTCAATTATAGTGACTGGAGGCCCTGGTGTGCCCTCCCTCCCTCTCTTTTATCTGCCTCTGTCAAATAAATAAATATTTTTTAAAACTTTGTATTTCAGCCTTGGCTAGAGCGAGACCCTACCTTGAAAAACCAAAACCAAGCAAACAAACAAACAAAAAAAAGCCACATTGTATTTGTCTCCCAGTGCTTCAAACATCCATCTCAGAGTAGAAGGTCTGTCCCATAACTTTTCTAGTCAGTTTAGAAGGCAGTCTTAATAGCACTTGGCAGGGGCAAATTGGCCAAATTGGGTAATGAAAATATACTTACTAATAATCTGATCCCTGGTCACAGTGCCAGTTCCTTGCCTTCTCCCTGCCAGCTGCAGTTGCAGGCAGTGACCTCTGTTCATCAGCAGATTGTTACCTTCTCACCTATCACCTCTTTTATCCATTTTCCACCTGCAGGAAGACTGGCAAGTTGTCTCTTGATGAGCACCATTGTAAACTGGGTCCTAATGTTTCCCGTTCATTTCTCTTGATGAATCCCTCTGAATGTAACCCTGTGTCATAGATATGGGTCCAAGGTGCCCCCCGACCATCTCTAACTAGTTATCCCTCACATCATATCCACCAGTCCTCCTTTTTTATGGAGGCATTCAGACCCTGAAAGAGTATATTTCTGCAAGAATCTTTTGAAAAAGACCAAAACCAGTATATCTACAACCAGTCCCACTTCTGGTGTCTGGAGTTCATATATCTTGTAACTCACAATCAAGAGGGTGTGGCAGTATCACCATACCTTACAGTAACCCTGTCTACTGCTGAAACTTTACTCCCTCAGCAATCTCTACCCAATGTCAGTTACCTACTTGGACCATGTACATATTGAGATCTGCGTAGCTCAAAGGCTTTGGAATAGGAAGAAGGATTTCTCACTAGGCACATCCCTCGGACGGGGTGACTAGGGTAGCCCCCAGTGCCATGGGAGGCTCACCATACTTCTCTTTTCACTACTTCGTGTGTGTTGGAGTTTGAAATTTTGGGCTTCAACAACATGTCAAGGGGTTTGTGGCAGATGCTGACATGTGTGGTCTCCATTCAAGTTCAATTATCTTGAATGACCAGGCATAGTGGAGCATGCCTTTAATCCCAGCACTGGGGAGGCTGAGGTAGGAGGGTCACCATGAGTTCAAGGTCAGCCTGGGACTACAGAGTGAGTTCCAAGTCATCCTGGGCTAGAGAGAGACTCTGCCTTAAAACAACAACCACCGAAGTATTATATGGGGATGTAGTTGACTAAAACCAATGGAATTATCTTAGTTATCTGAAGATACTGAACTTCTTGAGTCACATGGGCACGTGCCTTTCTAGGGTCTCCCTACTCTGCTCTAACTTGAGAAGGAGTGGACAACCCAGCGCAGCTCTCAAAAGAGGTTGTTTTCAATATTTACCCCATATCTATTCTTTCCTCTGTCAACCCTTGACTTGGAAGAGAGAGCTGTGTACCCAGAAGTCTGAGACTCCCTTATGAAATGTGTATTGTGGGGGCTGGAGAAATTGTTAAGTGATTAAAGGAGCTTCCTTGCAAAGGCTGATGTCCTGGGTTCGATTCCCCAGTACCCACATAAGTCCACATGCACAAAGTAGTGCATGTACAGTGCACTCATATTCATATTAATTCTCTCTCTCTCTCTCTCTCTCTGTGTGTGTGTGTGTGTGTGTCTCCTCATAGATATATATCTCAAATAATTTTTAAATGGTTTCTGTCCTACATCTTGCCACCCACCCCCTGGTATCTGGATCATAGTTTTGTGCCTCTTTTGAAGATTTTATCCATATTTTATCTTTCATTACAATTTGAAAATACTGGTTCAGCTACTGTCCAGAGGCTCCCAATAGAATTTATGTCCCAGTAGAATTGGATAAGCACCTATTGATCTTTTGGATACATCTGCACTACTGTCCTGGGACAGGTGCCTGAGAGTTGGGGCTACTATGCCACTGACCATTAGGATGGAGTGCTGCTTGGAGGAAATTTAGGGAGACTCTGAGGTGTCAGAGAGAGCTACATGCAATACAAGGCAATTTTCCAGGTTTTGTGCATGATTCAAATGTTCCGCAATACCATCTTCACTTGGTTTTCTCCACAGAGTCCAGCCTTTGGTAGAGCTGACATACAACCCCCACACGCATACCACCTGGGGATGTTACTTTGATTGTGTGAAGTACTTGTGTTGTTCCACCTCTCTGTGTTGGCTGTTCCATGTGAGTGGATTGTTACCCTGTGAATATAGTAGTGAATCAAATGGAGTACCCAGGCTCCCACCATTGCTGTGCACCTGCCAGGTATATGGAAAGAGGGTACATCATGGCTTTGGAAACCCTTGTCTCAGCTACCCTTCCTCAGGCAGGGTTTTCTTCACCACTGTTTCTCCTTGGTTTATTATGCTGATCAACAATGTCAATGTATAGTCCTGAACTTGGAAGAAGACCTGTGCTGTAACTTCAGCAATTCCTTTAGTGTATCTGAACCTCAGTTTTCTCATGTGTAAAATGGCAATAACAGATGGCACCTCCTTCGCCTAACCTGGCAGCATTGTGAAAGTCAGATGGCCAATACTATGTAGAGTCATGTAGCAGACAGCTTCAGGTTCGCTGAGATGAACTTCCAGACCAGGCACAGTTAAGGAGGAAGGGATATTATTTATTGAAGCTTACAGAGCCAGGGGAAGTTCCATAAAGGCAGGAGAAGCTGGCCTGCCTTCACAGGACCAGGCAGAGAAAATCCAATCAGCCACACAGCACACAGAGCAAAACTACAGCCCAAAGCCACAGCACACTTCAGGAACTCCCGCTAGGCACACTTTGCATATCTTTACAATGGAATCTCAAACCATCACCACACCTTAATGCCCAGTGACTTTGCCTCTAGCAAGGTGGCTGAGGATGCAAACTATGAACTAATAAAACACTGAATATATTGGGGGCCATATATTCAAACTACCACAAGTCAGATCCCTAGGGACCATCCTCTAGAGAGGATGGTTGAATGTAGACTGGATTTAGTGATCCCATTTTAGTGAAGGGAATAAATAAAAGTCGTGGAGTGTAACCTAGAGACTAGTTCATAAAAGTCAACAAGTAGTCCCACTTCCTTTTCTCACGTCATCTTCTTTGATGGAAGCCATGTCTCTAGCAGCCCTTGGAAGATTCCATTTGGCAAGAAATTGAAGCGCTAAGCTTCTCATCCGTCCCAGTGTGAACGAGTGAGGTTAGGAGCTGATCCAGCAGCCCTAGTTTGTAGCCTTCAGATCATGTACCCAGCCTACATCTCGGCTACAGCCTCATTGGAGACTTAGCCAGGCTCACCCTGCTAGCCATCCCTCAGTTTCTACCCTTAACACTGTAGGAGATCATAATGATGCTTTTGGCAGTGCTGGAGATGAAACCCAGGGCCTGGTACATGCTAGGCTAGCACAGTACAATTAAGCTATACCCTCAGCACCAAAACATTTGTAAAATATCTAATAAGAGTTTTAATACATAAATACTTCAATTTGACCTTGTTCCTGCTCTGTTAACCTCTTTTGTCCCCCCACGCCCCAATTCCACTGAGCACCCTCCTCTTTCCAAGTTGTCCTCTGTTTCGATAGGACAAAAAAGAATGAAACATCAAAACCAATACATTGCTTCAAGCTGCTACATTTTGGAATTAATTTATTACACAGAAATAAATAATATGCATGGACTAATGGATTCCTTGCCTTTAGAAAGAATGATGTTCACGATGACCACATAGAAAGAAAACTTCCAAATTTAGCATTAAATAGACTAAATAAATAGGCTTCAATAATGAAATAATTCTCACAAGGTAGACAGTGATTTGACCCAGGGTCAGCTAGCCATTGCTGTTTGGCTCAGTCCAGGGAGCAACAAGACTCTAAGTCCTCCTAGGGTCTCTCTAATGTTGCCTAGTTGCAGAGCCTAGTAGGGAGTTGCAGGCAGAATAGAAATGGGAGGTCCCAGACACAACATCACAAAAAGCTGGGAGATGATAGCTTAGTAGATAAGACAAGTATCTGATCTTTTCCTTCTTACTTGTCAGAAGGTGCATCCAGTGCCAGTACCACTCCCTTTGTTTTTCACAGCAGTAACAGCTTGTAGAAGCTGTTGTATAACCGGAAGTTCCCTTCCTGGGGTGTTAGAATTTCCTCACAGTGCACCACGTACAAGTGAAATGCTCGTCCATCTTGCCCAACCGTGCAACTGACTGACCCACCCCACCCCCATGTGTTCAGCTCTGGAAAGCAAAGCCTTCATTTATACTCCACTGATTGGTTGTGATGAGTAATCCAACCTGATTTAATATTTAACTGTAAATGAGTTGGGATTAAATTAAAATTATTTAAAACGCATTTATTTTTGTTCTCACAAGCCATATTTCAACAACCTAATAGTAATATATGGCTAATGACTGCCCTGTTGGACTATACAGAATACAACATTCTCATAATTACAGAACAGTCTACTGGTGGCAACTGTTCTGTAATCTTTAAAATGTTCATAGGAAGCTGGTATAGTGATTCACACCTATAATCCCAATACTCGGGAGGTTGAGGCAGGAGGATCACTGAGTTCGAGGCCAGTCTGACTACATAGTGTGTTACAGGTCAGCCTAAGCAATATAGCAATACACTTTCAAAAAAAAAAAAAAAAAAAACAGCCAAGCATGATGCCTCATGCCTGTAATCCTAATACTGAGGAGGCTGAAGCAAATTCAAGCTCAGAGTGAGAACAAGTAAATCAATTTGAAATTTATGGGAAGGTAAAATGCTAACAAAACATTGTATCTTCAAGACAAGGATGTATCAGTAGCTTCTTCAAAGTTTCTAAAATTGGTGAGCCCTTTGTTTTCATTGATGCAAACTCAGAAAGCCTGCTTTGGTTGTTATGAACCTAAACATACCTTTTCATTTCTTTGGACATTAGTATTTCTGTTCATGCCTTGCCTAAGGTTGTCTTTGAATTTGATGTTTTTATTCTTAACCTCCTTGGCAAATGATATATCTTCTTTTCCCCTTTCTACCTTCCTCTTAGTAATATCAACGAAAAGCAAAGATGTTACTCACAAACCTTGATTGACCTTCGCGCCCTTCACATCTTTCCCTTCAATAATCCCTTCACTTTCCTTCTGCTATATCTGTTTCCTATTTTCCATGTGGCAACTTCTGGTGGCTTGTGGCCCATAGGACAAAGTCCAAAACCAGAGCCTTCAGAACACACAGTGTGCCTTTTGGGCTGTGCCTTTGCCACTCTTCTTCACCCTGCCCCAGGTCAGGCATCAGTTGCTATTCCCAGGACTCTGTCCTTGACACTCACGTGCTTTGCTTAGGCTCCATGGCCCCCATCCTTTTGTCCACTTGGATCTGCACAGCAGAAACCTACTTCACGGACATCATCTGCTGCTGCCCCCTTGGATCATGTTTCTAGCAAGGTCATGCTTCACCCAGGATGCTTCATGCCAGTGACTGATCCTGACAAAGGTAGTAGTGTGGGCTTGTTTATTCCAGTAGTCACTTTTTGGCCTGGTAGCCCTTTCACAGCAGTGCCCATCTGAGAGACCTCCTATCCAATTCTTCACCACACCTTTCTCCCAGGGATTTGACTTGTGGTACAGTCTGGCACTCTTCTGACCCCTCTGCCTTTGCCCTTCAAGAGCTTCTCCCCAACAACACTCTTATACATCTGATCTTTCCTTGCAATTTGCTTTCTAGAGACCAAAAAAGGATACAGATATAATTTCTCTGATTCCGATCTAGCAGAATCTAGCATTTTTTGTTTGTTTATTTATTTAAGAGAGAGAGAGAGAGAGAATATGAATGAATATGAATGGGCACACCAGGGCTTCCAGCCACTGCAAATGAACTCCAGATACATGTGCCACCTTGTGCATCTGGTTTACGTGGGTACTGGGGAATTGAGCCTTGAACAGGGTCCTTAGGCTTCACAGGCAAACGCTTAACTACTAAGCCATCTCTCCAGCCCAGAATACAGCATTTTCCACCCACATTTATGTAGCTCTGTGGGTACCTCTGATATAGCATCTCATTTCCTATCTCTGCTGCTACCACCACGGCCATTTTGCCTGTCTCCTCCACCAGGCAGCTCCTTGTGATCAGGCTGTTTCTCCCATTCCAGTTTCCTTATATTTGGTGTGTACTAAATCATGCTTATTGAATTGAATTGGGCTCAGTTATCCTTTGAGGAGCTAATTAATCCTCTCTCAACATGACTGGTAGAAGAAGACAGATTACTTGTCTCTAGTCAAAAAATAATGCAACCACATGATTTATGCACAGGACAAGGCTCTACCATTAATGAGACACTTAAATCCACACATTTATGTAATAATAGTACATTTTGTTTTTAAACAACATGGCGTCCCCAGCTTTTGATCATTCGCTTTCCACATAGGCACTCTACAGTACATGGCGCCTGAAATTATTGATCAAGGACCTCGTGGATATGGTGCTCCAGCCGATATCTGGTCTCTGGGCTGCACCATCATTGAGATGGCCACAAGCAGGCCTCCATTCCATGAGCTCGGCGAGCCACAAGCAGCAATGTTCAAGGTAAAATATGTTTGGTCATTTTGGTGGTTTAGATGTTGGGGCAGAACTCCCAGATGGGAAGTGTGGCATCCTGTCACTGAAATCAGCACAGCATGTCCAACAGGCTGTGCATGTTCTGTGCTCTGGGTGCCTTGGCTGGGCCCCCTGCAGAAGGTTGTCACAGCTTGCTCACTCTCATATCAGCTGTCCAGGCAGCTCCTAGGCCAAGATCTCAAGTCTGCAAGAGTCTTTTGGTGCCTCTATCCCTGAAAGAACCCTGAATACAAGAGCTGAAAGATGGTAATGACCTTCAGCACATCAGTGACTATGATAAACCACTGGGGATCACTGAAAAATCATACCTGTGGCTTTCATTATAGGCCTTGGAATTTAGAGCAGCTGGTGCTGAGAAAACCATGGGGCCCATCTGAGAGCCATGTTGTCTGCTTACTGTTCTGCTGGTCCCTGTGAAGCTCGTGAAATCTAGCTGACTTTAATTCATTCATAGGGCACAAGTACTTACCCTTGTCCTCTCTTGTAGCTCTTGTTTTCACCTAGCTAATTAGCCACAATTATTTGTGAGTGTATTGATTTGGGGCGTGGCATATTAAGTCAGTTTTTACTTTCAACAAAAAGTTAAATAATGTCACCTGTTTATTTTGGGGATCCTAGATCTTTTAGAAAAGATTTTAAGAAAGTTTTGTGCAGTGTCTAAAACAAAGGGAACTACTATGGGTTTGTGTCACTCATAATGCTGTGTGGAAGCTTTATTCAGGATGTGACTTGAATTGTAAGTAGTCTTCACAGACATCACGAAGTTGAAATGGAGTTAGTAGAGTGGGCCGTCATGCAGCATAACAGATGGCCTTAGAAAAAGGGGTTTCTGGATACACAGATTTTAGTACTTTGGAGGCTGACCTAACAAGAGCTCATATTCAAGGCCAATCTTGGTCACTTAATAAGACCTTGTCCCAGAAAAGAAAGTCACTTGGACTCAGAAGACTATGTCAAGATGCACAGGGAGATGCCGGCTAAAAGCAGGAAGGTGGAGTCATCTACATGACCAGGAACACAGAGATAGCCTGCAAACCAGAAACACAGAAAAGGCAGGAAGGGATTCCCCACCCATGTCACTGGGAGTCTGGCCCTCAGATCTTTGATCTCCAGAACTGTGTGAGAATCCATTTCTGTTGTGTGAGCAGCCCGATCTTTGGTATTTTGTTATGGCAGTCCTATCAGACTGATAAAGGAGCTTCAGAGTCACAAAAAAACTTCCCTTGGAAGTGATATCCTTGTGCCTGGTGTATGCCTGTAAACCAAGCACTGAGAAGTTAGAGGCAAGAAAACCAGGAGTTAAGGGCCAGCCTGGGCTATCTGAGACCCTGTCTCAACCGTCCTCCCTCCCTGGTCAAATGATGGACTTGTAAGGTGCCATACTACATACTTCTGCATTTTGCTTTCTGAGATCCAAAAAGGAAGCCACCTCTTTGCACTTTAAATTCATTCTTAAATCTTCAATTCTCTGCATTCTAATGCTGATGAGCCCTATGAGCATCTCTTCCTGACTTCTCAGGTGAGGGGTGCCGCAAATAACGTGCCCTGTATTTCAAATTCTGCTGAAATGGATTCTACCCAGCATGCAATGTTCTCAAAACACCTAAGTTGAGGCTGGGGAGATGGCTCAGGGAGTAAGCATGCTTGCTCCACAAACATGAGGACTTGTGTTTGATCCCCAGCACTTGGTAAAAGACTGGGTGTGAGCACACATGCCCGTAATCCCAGTCCTGAGCGGAGGCAGAGACAGAGAACCACTGGGGCTCACTGTTCAGCCAGTGTAACCAAAAAAATAGCACTACCAGGCTCAGTGAGAGAGACTGTCTCAAGGAAATGAGCCAGAACAATAATAGAGAATTTCTGACCCTCTCCTGTGGCCTTCACATTTATAGAGGGTGCACAACCCTATACACACTCGTGTATATACACACACCCCCAGAACAATAACAGAACCATAACTCTTTTTTTTTTTTTTTTTTGGTTTTGTGAGGTAGGGTCTCACTCTGGTCCAGGCTGACCTGGAATTAACTATGTAGTCTCAGGGTGGCCTCAAACTCTCGGCGATCCTCCTTACCTCTGCCTCCCGAGTGCTGGGATTAAAGGCGTGCGCCACCACGCCCGGCTCCAGAACCATAACTCTTAAGCTGTCCATCTGTCCTGGCCACGAGGAGCAGTGTTCTGGGAATGGGATATGGTAGTTGGTCAAGGGCCTGTGAAAGGTAAAATTGGAAGGCTCTTTGGCCCCCAGAGCTCAAACAGGGGAGCTAAAGAGGCTGAACCTGCCCCCAGGACAGCTGAGTATCTGACAATGAGCAAAGCTCCAGAAGTCAGAATGATTTCCACACCAAGACTGCCAGATTGACTTGGAAAAGACACAGGAAAAGCCATGAATTTTAAAAATTATTTTATACATAACAGGCCATACTCTTAATCCTTTGCCACTGCCCCCGTTACTGTGGGGCCCTCCTCAGTGGGGTTACGGTATTCATTGTGGGGTCAAGAAGGCCTCGGTCCCTGTGGAGTATCAGGGCCCGTGCCTCGGGGTATTTCTATTCATTCTGTAGCTCTTAAAATCTTTTCACCCCCTCTTCCACAATGTTCCCTGAGCCATGGCAGGCCTGTTAAAGCCATGAATTTTAAGATGACAACCCCTAGAACTGTCCCTAATGAGAACAGTTTTGCAGGAAGAGATTATGCAAGGTTTTTCCATGGAAGCATTCCCATGTCATGATGAGATGGGTGCTTAATCTTGCTCCCCTATGGGTCATAGGGACAGGGAATCTTGAGCAGGACAGTGATTAGCTGGCCAGGAGTGGGGCAGAAGCAACTCTGTTCTGGAAACAGAGAGCACCCCTCCTTTGGCCACTGTATCCCCATGGGGAAGGGTCTGGAGGTTACTGTGGATGTTGAGGTGCTTTTCTGTGAGGTAGCCTCGAGTCATGTCTGCTGGAGGCTGGGATCTGGGTTCTAGAGTTAGTGATTGGGAGGGGTGTGTGTGTGGTGTCTGTTGGGGACTTTTGTCAGGGAACATTTAGCAGCGGCCCTTGGAGATCCTTTCTTCCCCCAAGCCGTGGCCCACAGTCTTCTTGATTTTCTATTGCCGTGGTGTCTAGAGACTTTCTCATGGTTCTGAATTACTGTCATCCCTTTAGTGGTCCTGTCTGGGTATCCTTGTACAGCACATCTGTTATAGTAAGCTCCACATTGCTGCACGGAGATCCGACCAGACACAGTTCATGGATGAAGGGTATATTTCAGCTTAAAAATCCACGGGAGTCTCCCATCTATAGATCCAAGCAGAGAGAGACAACTGCAGCAAGCAAACACCCACGCCAGCAAACACAAACCCAACCCGGGCTCAAACTGCTCTCTGCACACACCTTTCGGCTGGACTCAGATCGACCCCCAATGACCCACCCTCCAGCAGGCTGCTGGAGACTTAAGCAGGAAGCTTAACCTTAATAAAACACCTGAGTCCACGGGGCCATACATTTACACGATAGCATTCAAACTCCCACAACATCCAGCAGATGATTGACTGGGACAGGGCCACCTGTCGGGGTCCTTCTTCATGGCTGCAGATACAGTAGAGAGGGCTGAGCCACTCCATGCTGGCTAGCTTGTACTATGTAGTAGTCTCCAGGCTTCAAGACAGCATGAAGAGAGGCTCCCAGGCCTCCAGAGACCTAGGCTTGGAAAGCCTCACTATATTCCATCTCCAACAATATCTTGGTCAAAGCAGTCACAGTTGCTAGCCACAACCCCAGAGAGGGGGAAATGGACTCCACTTGCGGATGAGAGGAGCATGTGAATAACATAGCAAAGGGGCACAGACAGAGGGGCTTCTGCCCCATATGAGAGGCAGGCTTCCCATTGACAGTACGTGCACCTGCCTTAACCCATGACTGACTGACAAATGACATACCTTGCCCTTCGATGCAGGTGGGAATGTTTAAGATCCACCCTGAGATTCCAGAAGCCCTTTCAGCTGAAGCCAGAGCCTTCATCTTATCCTGTTTTGAGCCTGACCCTCACAAGCGGGTCACTGCCGCTGATCTACTCAGAGAGGGGTTCTTAAGGCAGGCGAACAAAGGCAAGAAGAACCGAATTGCTTTCAAGCCCTCAGGTGAGGCCTACCTCGACAGCCAGGGAAGGGCATGCGCTGGGCCGGGCTTCTGTGTTGCTTAGAGAACCAGCTTCCTGTGCTGGGGCCATGTGTGAAGAGCCGTAGGTTTGGAGGGGATCAAAACCCAGCCAGTAACTGTCCCTCCTCTCCTGACAGAGGCACAGGGTGCTTACAGGTTACTATGCTGCCCTCCCCTACTAGGCTCAACTACTTTGGGGAGTTTGAAGAGGAAGGCAAGACATCTCCTGGCTAGGGTTTTGTCTTCGCTGAATGCAGAGCTTGGCATTTCACTGGTGGAGCCTGGCCTGTCACTCTGTGTTAATCCTGACCTTAAGTAAAGGGCGTGTTAGGAAAGTTGGCCTGTGGTAGCCCAGTAACAGTTTCTAGCACAGTAAGTCCTATCAGTGAGAGATGGATGGCCTCTGACAAGAAACTATGGTAGTGTGCCTCACCAACTTGCTACCGAGTGACCCTAGTTCCCCTTTGTCAGTGTTCCCTGCAGACTCCATCTCAGCCAGAATTTTAACTGGGATCCTATCTCAGTGTTTGTACTACTATGTTAGAGCAGTATAGACTTTGGTGGGTACCTGGACCTTCTCTGAGCCTCCCCAATTTCTGGATGTCCCTCCAGAAGGTGTCCGCAATACCACTGGTACCCTGGCCCTACCCTCACCAGCGGAACTTATGGGCAGCAGCAGCAGTGAGCATGGCTCCATCTCCCCAGACTCAGATGCCCAGCCTGACGCATTCTTTGAGAAGGCCCAGATGCCCAAGCATCAGCTTGGACAACTTCTCAGGTACTGCTGGTGCCCCTTGTTCTTCTGCTGTGGTCCAGTAAGGGGGTGCCATTGTTCCTCAGCAGCAGAATAACTGCTGCGTCACAAGCAGGTAGTTGGGGAGAACCTTTGCTTCCTTTCGGCAGAGTGACCAAGAGTGCACTTCCTTCACTCATTGTCCCTTTTCTGCCCTTCTCCTAGCTTTCCTCTTCCTTCTTCCATCTCCCTTTTCAACTCTCTCTCTCAGATGCTGTCTTTCTCCCCTTATTCTCTCCCTCTTTTTTCCTTGCTTTCTGTACTTTCTCCTTCCCCCTCCGTCTACTTTCTCTCCACTAATACGGGAGCAGTGGGGGAGGAAAGGAGGGAAGAGGGACACTGCATCTCTTGTCCACCAGCCCTCCTGCAGGTTCCTCGTTTAGAGCCTGTGGACTGCAGTGGCCCCTCCCCCACTGCAGAATGTTATACTTGTCCCATGTATTTGTCCACAGTGTTCCTGATGAGAGCTCAGCCTTGGAAGACCGGAGCGCAGCCTGTTCCCCAGAGGACAGGGATCCGGGTCTCTTCCTGCTGCGCAAGGACAGCGAGCGCAGGGCCATCCTGTACAAAATCCTTTGGGAGGAGCAGAACCAAGTTGCTTCCAACTTGGAGGAGTGTTTGGTGAAGGTACATGCACCTAATAATCCTGCCCCTCTGCCCAGTCCAAGTCTCCAACAGGGACGGTAGGGTTAGGAAAATGCCTTGGAACATTTGCATATTTATAGTGATTATTCTAAGTGTCGACCGTCACCCTCCCCCAACAAAAGAAAATGCAAAGGAACACTTTTGCAGAACACTGCAGTACCTCCAGGCATTCTTGGGGTAGTGCTGCCACCTAGTGGATGAAAGCCAGATGACAGCTGAGAGTCCCAGAGGCCAAAGGACTCCCAGTCTATGGCTTCCTTTCACCTTATGTAAGACATTCAAGAGCTGCCCTGAGAGAACAGCCAATTTAAGGAGAATGGTTATGGAGGAAAATACTTGAGCTTTAACTAGATAATGGTGACAGCAATCTGGTCACTTTGGATGGCAAGGTCTCTTCAGTGGAGGCATTCCTACAAGGCCCTCTGAAGAGTCAGGAAGGCAGAAACATTCTCAGAGGTCTTAGTGCTGAGGGTCTATGCTTGCCCACTTGACAAGGAGGAACCACCAGAGAGACTGACAGAAAAAGATGGAGGGAATTCAGGAAGAGATCCATTCTCCTGGGGAGCTTGCACAATTCTATTAGCAAATGGACAATCTCGTTTCCCACAAAACATTTTGAATTTTCTCTCCTCCCCCCCCCCCGCCTGTGATTCAGTGAACATGATTTGTGTGTGATTTTTAGAGTTCAGAAGAGTTGCTTCTCTCAGCTGGCCACATCAAGCAAATAATTGGAATCCTGAGAGACTTCATCCGTTCCCCAGAGCACAAGGTGATGGCAGCCACAATATCAAAGCTAAAGGTGGACCTGGACTTTGATAGCTCATCCATCAATCAGATTCACCTGGTTCTGTTTGGATTCCAGGATGCTGTAAGTGCTCTATCTGTCCCTAGAGAACATGCTAGACCAGAGTTCACTTGCCATTTTCTTCTGAGGCTCTGGTTTCTTAATGTTTAAATAATCCTGAATTTCTGCAGTTCCTTCTAAACACTGACCATGTAGGTAAAGAAAACATCACTGCATGAATGAGCCAGTTGCATTCGGCTACAAAGACCTTGAATCTAGGATCTGGGGGCATAGCGTCTGCCGGGACAGTAGGTGTGCTTTCAAACCTTAGACAAGGTCTGGTTCATTTGGGTCACAAGCCACCAATACAGCCATCATTGCATGCATTCCTGATAAATGCCTGCTGAATCCACAAGCATGAGGCCCAGTGAGGCTGGTCTCATTGCTGTCCTCCGCCTTCTAAGGTGTGTGACTTAAGTTCAGCCTATTCGGAAGAAATATGTGAGGCAGAATCCAAGGCAGCATGGCGAATACGTCGTCTCAGAGCAGAAGCAAATTAGAATTAGGACTTTTTTGTGATTTTTCAGGTAAATAAAATTTTGAGAAACCACTTAATTAGGCCCCACTGGATGTTTGCAATGGACAACATCATCCGCAGAGCAGTGCAGGCTGCGGTCACCATTCTCATCCCAGGTAAGTGACCTCTTCGCAGTCAAGGTCAGCTTCGGGCTATGAAAAAGACCAGAAATACCCTTGACATTCAACAATTGTTGCTTTCTCTTTTCCCTTGTTTTTATACCTCCCTGCAGTTGAGTGAATGTTGTCATAGCTCCTTCCGGGTCTGAGAGTCTGTCCTAGTATTTCATGGTACCCAGTTTACCTCCCCCGGGGTGGAATGAAGGTGATTGTACAGACTCTACTTGTCATCTTAACATGGAGTCAACACTCAGACAGGGGTCCTCCAGTACTCACGTACCCACTTCGGCATGCTTACCAGATAATTAAATGGCTTTTTCCTCTCTTAGAATCATACTGTGGTAGCTCTAGAAATGTTGGGGGAAGGGGTACATACACATGCCTGTATCCTGGGAGCAAAGTCGGGGCCTTGTGCATGCTAAGCACAACTTCTGAGTTATATCCTCAGCCCTAAACTTGGGGGCTTAGACTTCCTTTTTGAAATATTAAGAGCCACTTATGACTAAAGTTCTTCTCCTGAGGTACTTTTCTCTGATGAAGGGAGGCTTTAGAATGATTCTGTTGCCACTGCCCCTTCCTTCCTTTATACTGGGCCCTTGCTGGTCACCTCTGCCTGCTCTCCTCAATGTTTCTTGGAGCAGGCACCAAGCAGAGC
The DNA here is from genome assembly GCA_036365145.1 of Orientallactaga sibirica. Taxonomy (NCBI): domain Eukaryota; kingdom Metazoa; phylum Chordata; class Mammalia; order Rodentia; family Dipodidae; genus Orientallactaga; species Orientallactaga sibirica. The sequence goes on from JAEOAD010000982.1 coordinate 7,318,292, forward strand.
ACTGGCCGGCTTGTATCTCTGCAAAGCCATCCTTATGAATAATATATAATATTATGCCTTCATATTCTAAAATCACGGGGTTTTCGTGTGTGAACTAGGAGTAATCATCTTGATGCTACAGAGAACTAAATCCCATTTTTTCCTTATGTAGCCAACATTCCCCCATGGAGAATTGTGATTTGCCCAAATACGTTACCAGACCTGGGGCTTGCTAAAATGCGATTTTGATACGTTGGTCTTTTTTCATAGAGCTCCAAGCCCACTTTGAGCCTGCCTCCGAGACTGAAGGGGACACAGAAGTGGAAGGGGGCTACGCTCTAGCAGACCCATCGGGCAGGGAGGTACAGGTGACACCCAGAGGGAGCAGATCTGGCTCAATGGCTACCCAGGAGGCCCAGCCCTATCAGCAGCACCTGAGCGTCCAGCTGAACAAGCTGAGGCAGGAGAACACCAGGTGAGGGCCTTCCCCGCCATGCAGGTCACCTACAGCAGGACAGTAACCTGAACCAAGGTCAGGTTGGTGGGGGTTCAAGGCTTCAGGTAAACTATTCCTACTGTTGGTGAACTAACTAGGCAAGGGTGTTTAGCAGTCTCCGAGGGAGTAGAGGCCTGCCTTTTTTTAATACCACAAAAACCTGTCATACCAAAGGCAGTAACATCTCAGCTTTACCTTCAGCAGGCTGAGGTTCCTGGCACGGCATGTGGCTCAGCAGTGGACAGCTATAGCCTTTTCCTCCACAGAAATATCAATTTAGGGGCCACTAGCACTTTGTGGTTGGTGGTATATACCATAACCCTGCCCTTTCTGGTCTTTGGGTCACTTAGCCGTAGGCAGGTGATAGTGAACTGCCTTTCCAACCAGGCAACATTGGCTCTGCCATCACGTGGTCTTGACTAGGCTGGTCAGGTTTGTTCAGCATCTATTTGTGAAATGAGGAAAACAATTCCTCCTTAGCCTGGAAATCACACATCAATGAGCTTTGTAAAGTCCACAACTAATACTAGTTGCATTGTTGTTTTCCGATCGGTGGCAATTCTGTCTTAATGGCGAAATAAGGTACTAGAAACCCATTTTTTTGAATGAGAAGTTATATGCACTCTTAGGGATCTCTGAAGCAGGTCTATTCATTTTTATAACAATTGGAATTTTTTCTCTAATGCATATTTTTATTACTAACAATGTATTTTGTATGGCTATATCATAAGTTGATACCCTCTTTTCCCTTGTCCCTTTCCCCCATTCCATTGAGGACCCTCCTCAGTGGAGTTGCAGGTATTCCCCATGGGGGTTGTAGGTTATGCGTGGTGGGAGCAGCAGTTATTTTGGAGGAATTTTAATTATTTGCGAGCAGAGAGAGTACACCAAGGCCTCCAGCCACTGCAAATGGACTCTAGATGCATGCCCCACTTTGTGTATCTGGCTTTACGTGGGTACTGGGGAAGTGAACCTATGTCCTAAGGCGCTGGCCTGCAAAACCTACCTGCTGAGCCATCTTTCCAGCCCAAAAACTTTGAATTTTAAAAAATGAGACAAAATAATATTGGTAGTAAAACAACTTCCCAGTAAAGATTTGGAATCATCTACTTCAATGGTATACAGAGATTCAAAGGCAATCCTCTCCATCATTCAGCCATTATTTTGTAGGCTCGGTAGACCTAGTAATTGGTTAGCAGCAAATTAATGTGAGTGGCTGATATCGTAGCATGCCTGTCCTCATTGTCTGAAATGAACAGGCCTGAGAACCCTTTCTACTAACCAAGCACAGATGAACTAGAATTTTCCTTCCCTTTGGTGACAAGACTTCTTGAGAAAAAGATGCAGTCAGGTAGGGTAAACTTGTTGAGCACTAGTAATTTCTCCTCTCCCCACCCCATTTTACCACTGAATGACTTCTGTACTTCCTATTACTAATGGGATTTCTACCAGGGTCAGTAATAGGAGTACTTGAAAGCTTAGTTCTATTTGCTTGTTCACCAGCACAGATGACACAGGTACATGAACAAACTGAGCTAGCATTAGGGCGACAGAAACAGAAGCCAGAGGCTCAGTCGTGCCAATACCTACTTATCTTGTCCCAAGGACACCGTGAACAAGGCTGGGTGCTTCAGACTATCTGACTGCATCAATTAACTCCCCAGGGTTTCTTACCTCAGCTCTACAACTGGCCTGAAAAAGAGTAAGTGAGGTTCACTTTCTAGAAGTGTTATGAGGCTTAAAAGTAACTTAACCCATGTAGAATGTTGAGCACAGAGCGGGTGCTGTGTACTGAAGTGGCTGTTAGCAGTGATCCTTGCATGCAGCAGTAGTGTGCACTGTCTCTCCTTGGTCCCCAGCTGTTAGTGAAGCTGCAGTCCCTATGGGGTACCTTACTAGATCCAGCTAATTTAACATGGTTTAAAGTAATTCACAGTCATTCAGTCTGAGGTCCAGACTGGTTCATACTTAATTAGAATGGGTTGCCAGGGCCTCTAGCCACTGCAAAAGGAACTCCAGACGTATATGCATCTGGCTTATGTGGGTATTGGGGAATTGAACCTGGGTCCTTAGGCTTTGCAGGCAAGCGCCTTACTAAGCCATCGCTCCAGCCCCTCATGATACATTTTGAAAACCGTATTAGTCCAGTCTGCTCTAATAAAAATATCATAAAATCGAAGTGGTTTATGATCAGAAATTTATTTCTCACAGTTCTGAAGACTTCAAAGTCCAAGAGCAAGGTACTGGCAGTGTGGTCCCATCTCCTGTTGTCTACTCACATGGTGAAGGGGCATGGTGTCTGTCATGGGATCTCATTTGAAAAGGCTTATTCACAGGGTGTGGTGGTACATACCTTTAATCCCAGCACTTGAGTGGCAGAGGTAGGATCACTGAGTGTTTGAGGCCACCCTGAGACCCTACCTCACAAAATCCAAGAAAAAAAAAAGGGGGCTGGAACGATGGCTTAGTGGTTAAGGTGCTTCCCTGCAAAACCTAAGAACCCATGTTCAACTTGCCAGATGCACAAGTACGCCCATGCCCACTAGATGGTGCAAGCATCTGGAGTTTGAGTGCTGTGGCTGAGGACCTGGCACACCAATTCTCTCTAAATAAGGGCTTGTTTCAAAGAGCACTAATGGCCCAAGGCCCCAAACCCTGTAATATCACTGTGGGGGTTAGGAGGGCACAAAACATTTGCTCCATTACAAATATACACCCATACTGAGCACTGGTCTTTGGCATTGAGGGTAAGAAAAACACAAAGATCCCCAGATGTAAACCCAATGGTTAGAACTCTAAAGAAACAGCCCACCTGCTTTCCCTCTCTCTGTAACCTTGCTGTTGGAATTGTCTCCTCCCACCCCAATCTTTAACACATACATGTTTGAGTTGAACCATGGGCAGTCTCAGAATAATGTCTTTTTTTTCTCTCAAGACTTTGGGAACATCTAGTTCAAAGAGAGAGAGAGTACCAGAATCTTCTACAGCTGACTCTAGAACAGAAAACTCAAGAACTATATCACCTTCAGTCACAATTCAAATCTATTGGTAAGTCATTTTCCGCTTGCTCTGATGTGTTTTGTGTGTAAAAGGAGGACAAGATCTTAGAATCTAGGTAGTAATTTTAGCCGTAAACAGTCGATGCTATTATCTAGTAATCAAGTACTCTGGAATACTATTTACTAATAAGAAGGGACAGCTGATCTGTGCAACAGAATTGCAAATATGCTAAGTGAAAGAACTAGATTGGTGGGGGAGTGTGTTTGAAGGAGGTGTTACAAAATACCTTATGTATGTATGAAAATGTCATAATGAGCTCTACTTGTCTATTTAACATATGATAATCTTCAAAAAGGTCAGATAAAAATTCTACTCGTATATTATTCTGGAAAAGGCAAAACTATGTGGCCATACACCAGAATGGGTAGAAGGAACAGATAACAAAAGGATACAAGGTGATAGAAATGTTTGTACCTTGATTGTGATGGCACACAGCTTTAATTCCAACACTCAGGAGGATTGCTATGAGTTTGAGGTCAGCCTGGACTACAGTGAAACCCTACCTTGGAAAACAAAAGGATGGTTTGTGGGCTGGAGAGAGAGCTTACTTAAGGCACTTACCTGCAAAGCACCCAGGTTTGATTCCCCAGTCCCATGTAATTCAGATGCACAGGGAGGCATATGCATCCACAGTTTGCAGTGGCTAGAGGCCCTGGCACATCCATTCTATCTGCCTCTCTCAAATTAAAAAGGATGGTTTGTGAACTAAAAAAGCTGATATTCATATTCAGCCCCTTAGAAAAGGGCTATAGGTGCCTCTTGGGATGGATAAACATGCTATATATGCATAGACCATATTTTATGCATGTATATATTATTAAATTTACCTTTACCTTCTGACTCCATTCTTCCCAAGTAGTCTTACTTCTATGCTGCTTGTATGGGTCAGGAATTATTTACTGGAGTGATGAAAAATCTTAATACTGCAAGCCTCTTCCTTTGATTTCCAATGGGGCTACAGAAATCCACTCTAAAAAAGGCTCTTTAAAGATGGGAATTAGCATCAAAAGAATACTGGTATCAGAGATAAAGTTGATTCTACCCTCTGCAAAGTGAACCAAGAATAAGGGATTTCATAATATTAAAGTTGCTGAATCATACAAGTTTAATTCATTTCTTTTTTCATATCACATTCTGGATATGTCATTGCATTCACTTGGTTGTTACACATTACTACAAAACAGTTCTAATAATTACAGGTATTACACAGAACACAACACCCCCTGATGGGCCAGGAATAGACACCGATCTTATAAACTGGTTGCAAGTACAAGGAGTGGATGCAAATACAATCAAAAAGGTAAATTTATGACTCAAAAGTTTAGTTTTGTGATACTGTTGAAAAGCTTCTCTCATATATTTAATCTCTTTCAGATTGTTGAAGAGGATTATACACTTTCTGATATTCTTAATGACATCACTAAGGAAGACCTAAGATGCCTTAGACTACGGTAAGAGCTTCCAAATAGTTACCTGTGAACAAAGTAGAAAACAAGGTTCTATGCCTCTCCTTGAATTCCATTTCCTATGTCTTAGAAAGTACATTACTCAGTTCAAAATGGGTTTTTCTAGCTTTAAGGTGGGAAGAAGGCACTAGGCCCTTTCAATTAGCAGCCATGCACATATCCACACACGAAGAGACCATACTTGTAAGTTAGAGATTACATTTTGAAGAGCAGATGGCAAATGAAGAATGATAAACACTAAAGCTTTTGCCACAATTGTAACTGTCTTGTTTTACAGTGGTGGTGTCCTCTGTAGACTCTGGCATGCAGTCTCCCAGCACAGAAGACAGGCTCAAGAGTCCTCACAGTGACAGAAGATTAGATCTAATCTGTCAACTAGGCAAATCTGCTGGATGTGGTTAAAGCTTCTGTTCATACCCCCCCCCCCAAATTCTGAGTTTGCACATAAAGACCCTCCTTGCTATCCATAAACATGACTAAAGATGTACAAAATTGTACGGTATGTGAGCTGTGACTGTTGTGATATTGCAGCATATTAGAAATTAATATTTCAGTAAAGTCAGTATACCTTAATGTCACTCACTGGAAAGGTAAAAAGCAATGGATATTGAAAGTAAGGCTGGGGAGTCACTGTTTAGTGTATGTAGTATAATAAATTTGATAAAAATGTAACTTGTATGTTGAAATGTATAAATGGAAAAAACTAAATTATTTTGCCTCTGACATGACTGAAGTAGTCTTTCTTTAAAACGGAACAATTATTTCATTTCGCTCCTTCCTTTAATAGTCTCTTGTGGAGAAACAATCAGTGTGAAAAGGCTTCAGCTTCCACAAGGACAGGTAAGGTTGTCCTTTTGAGTAGCTATAGAAACAACTGTTAAATACAGTGAAGGAAGGCGGAACTCTGTCTTACTTAGACATAGACAAATCCGATACTCATTTACATGAAATAATATATCAATGTTGAAATGTACAAACTGCATGCAATTACTGTCCCTTAATTTACATATTAGTCTTAATGAAACTTTCCAAGACTTGCCTGGACAGTACCTGTCTCTAAAATTGAAAGCACAAAGAGTTCTTTACAGTTGCAACGAACATCCCATTAACTGACTGACTTGAACTTGATCCACTGGTTGGCACCACGCACTTCAAAGGGTGGATCACTGCTGTAGATATGGTATCCTAGTTCCTCCAAAGGTGGCTCTGGATCAGCTGTAGCAAACTGAGCAGCATCCTCAATTTCTTTCCTCACTTCAACATCAATTTCCTAAATACGAGACGGTCATAAAAGAATTTTAATACCCGCTTTGGTACCAGTTAGCTTTTTTCCCCCCTCAATCTGTTGCTCGTTTTTAAATACTTAAAATGGCAATTATTATTTGTATAGGAAGATATTCTAGGGACAGTATGTGAATTTAAAATCCAGAGTGCATTTTTAGGAAAAAAGAACTCTGCTACTGAGAGACATAAAGGTATATGTATATTGCCAAAATGATTACTATTCAATAACACATACTGCCTACCAACTCTTAAGAAGTTCTCAGAAAATCCCCAAACAACATCCCTGTGAAATTTCAGAATTAGCAGTGTCTCATCACATCACTTTCTGGGCTAGGACAAATACCTTTAATTCTTCCACACTGGCAAGATTGCTGTTCACCATTCTATCCTTGAGAAGCATAATCGGGTCACTCTTACTTCTTACTTCCTGGATTTCTTCTCGTGTGCGGTAACTATGGAGAGTGGAGACAACAGAGGTGGAAACATACCTGGTGTTGCTTTGACATCCCTGTGGGAGTAGCAGGGGGGCAGCCTAAGAGCCTGTGAGAGTTGCTTGCATCTTTCATAGAAAGCTGTTCACTAACTCAGTCTTCTCTGAAATTCTCACAAGGGCTCATGTATTTTACGTAAGTGGGGCAGTGGTAATAATTACAGGCCTTGAGGCAACAAAATACTAAGCAGGGACTATATATGCCTCGACTTTCTCACTAAGACCCCAAAGATGCAGGACCAGAAAAACTTGGGTGCCAGGTATTCCAAGTGATTCTGTATCCTATTTGAAATAACATTAAGGTTCTATGTATAACCCTTGATTTAAAAGATCAAAGTAAATTTTCCCACATAATTTGCTCTCTACACCTTCTCTTAGAAGTCCACTCTATTGAAACTTGTTCATCTAAATTGATTTCAACTGAAACAAACCTACAAATGCAGAACGACATGCTAGAGTGAAGTGAAAAAGGAGCTCACGTCTTGTGTGTTCCAGTTAGCCTTGCTCCCTATCGGTCAGAAGAACAGCTCCAAATCCTAGTCCTTTTTAGGCAGAGTGCCCATGTGTGAATTAGGGGTAATGCCTGCATAAACCCAGTATTCCCCAATATACTACTCTATCACCAGACCTGTTTTAAGTTTTCCTCTGTAATTTAGTTACATAATGTTCTTTTTAAAATTACTGCTTATGGGCCAGAGAGATGGCTTAGCGGTTAAGGCACTTGCCTGCAAAGCCTAAGGACTTTAGGTGTGGGTCCCATACCTAAAGCCACATGCACAAGGTGGCACATGCATCTGGAGTTTATTTGCAGTGGCTAGAGGCCCTGGTGCACCTATTCTATCTGCCTCTTCCACTCCGCTTCTCAAATAAAATTTTACGAACACTGCTCATCCTAACATATACGATGTATACTACAGGGCTATACATCATCATCTAGACTGCTTCCTATACTGGATCACTACTTTCAAACTGACGCAAATGCCAAAACTACTACTTTGACTAATGAAGTGAATCTGTATTTGGCTTCAAAAGCAAGTGCTGGCTTTCCTATCTCATTTAAATAGCACCAAAGCTCACCTACCCTGGCAACACGCCAATTCTGCATTACTCTACCTGACTCCAGGGTCACTCATACTATGTCCATGGTAACGGTAAGTCTGCAGCTCCATCAGGATGGGTCCCTAAAACAAAACCCAAGAGTGGTTAAGATGACTTAGAATGATGTGAATGGTGTGCCAACAATCCTGAGCTTCAAATGGAGACCACCCTCCCCTCAGAGCATCCAGTATGTTATCATCAATCTTTTTTTTTTTTTTTTTTGGTTTTGCAAGGTAGGGTCTCACTCTGGTCCAGGCTGACCTGGAATTCACTATGTAGTCTCAGGGTGGCCTTGAACTCTCGGCAATCCTCCTACCTCTGCCTCCCGAGTGCTGGGATTAAAGGCGTGCACCACCACGCCCGGCTTCAATCTTTTTTTTGGTTTGTTTTTGTTTTTCAAAGTAGGGTCTCACTCTGGTCCAGGCTGACCTGGAATTCACTATGTAGTCTCAGGGTGGCCTCGAACTGTCAGCGATCCTCCTACCTCTGCCTCCTGAGTGCTGGGATTAAAGGCGTGCTCCACCACGCCCGACTTTTTCATCAATCTTTTATAAATCAGCTGAGTTGTCAAGAATCAACTCAAAGTCTTAACATCTATTTACTGTATTTTTCATCCTCATTTCTAATCAAAATTGAACGAAGCACTCCACTAACAGCTTGCTTTCAATCAAAGGCCCTGAGCATGTTATAGAGTCACTGATACTGGTTAGATTTTCACCACTACCTAAGTAAATATGCCCATTTCACTGTTTCCTAGGAGCTGGCAGCCCATCCTCCAGGCCTGTCCAACCTGCAGCCCAGGATAGCCATGAATGAAGCACAAAACATTTGTAGATGGCAACACCCATGTCACAATGTCAAAAAGTTGAACAACCCTGACAGACCTTGCTAGTGTGTTAAGAGAAAGCTGGCAGGTACCAATAACCTCTGATAACTCAAGTCTATGGCTCTGCTAGGAGTCTGGACAGCCTGACTGTCATTAACAAGTAGCTTGCTTAGTCTATGCCAGCCTTCTTCAAGAAGGTTGTCAAAACTTAAGGGAGGCAGTGCATAGAGAAGTCATGGCAATTTGGTACAGTAGTAAAAAGGAGAGAACAAAGCAAGCTGTGAATCCCAAGTGCTTGGATATTCTAATCCTGGTTCTAAGATACATTAGGTAAGTCAGTGAGTTGGGCTTGAGGTTTTAAGGAGTTTCCAGGCTCTCCCCTAGTTCCAAGAAAATACTTTGATCAAGTTGAAAAAAAAAAACAAAAAACAATAACCTGATCACGTTTCTGAGTGGACCCACATATTCTTTGCAGCATCTTAGAGAAATGGGGCTAATACCATCAAGAACCTCACTCTCTCAATCTTACAGTCTCACAGACAGGTTAGCCCACTGCAAAAAAAATGATTGTCGGGTTGGAGAGATGGCTTAGTGGTTAAGGCGCCTGCCTCCTAAGCCTAAGAACACCAGTTCCAATCTCCAGGTCCCACGTTTAGCCAGATACAAAGTGACGCAAGGGTGTACGCATCTGGATTTCGTTCACAGTAGCTGAGAGGCTGCTGGCGCACCCATGTGTCTCCCTCTCCCTCTGTGTCTCGCTCCAAAAAAAAAAAGATTGTCTTAGTCCTGCTCTAGTTTCTTCTACTTCTTGTCTTTTTAACACTGTATCTTCCTCCTGCCTTCTATTCCCTCCTCCCTTTCTGACATTTTCATTATTGCTTACAACATCTGATTTGCATTTACCACCAAAGCATGCACATATGGAATGTCACAGAAAGGTAAACTGCAGTGGGATGCTTTTCCGGGCTGTAGAATACTGATTTAGAACAAGTAGTAAACTAGCACTTAAACCTCATCTTACGCCGATCTTACTTTTCCTTGCTCGTGGCGGTAGACTGAAACATAATAAAGATCCCTGAGACAGAAGCAGCATGACTAACATTACTTTAACCATGTTGTTAAATCTGTATTAACTCTGAATACTTATAAGCAAAGTCAGGCATTGTGGGGATTCCAATTTGGTCATTTGAGGGGCCTATATACACAGGGAGAAGACATATAATATAAACAAATGCAAAATACCAAAGTGGCATTTAAGACGTGCCTCAAATGGGGGAAACATCTACTGCTTTCCAGGAAGAGACAAGACCTTGCTATTGAGAGGAAACCATCCACCTGACTGGACTGTGCTTCTCTTCATGTGTACGTGTGTGCTTGTGCATGCCCATGTGTGCACTTGCACAGGGAGGCCAAACATCAATGCTGGGCATCTCCCTCAGTCATGCCTACCTTGTTTTCTGAGATAGGGTTTGTCACTGAACCTGAAACTCACCAACTGGACTGGATTAGCTAGCTAGCTTGCCCCAGCGATCCTCCTGTCCCTTCCTCCCACCAGTAGGACTACAGGTGTAGACCACCAAGCCTTGCTTTGACGTGGGTGCTAGGGACCTGAACTCAAGTCCTTGAGAATTTTCTACCCACTGAGCCACCTCCCCAATGTCTGGACTCTGCTTCGATCTCTCACAGCTCAGCAACTATTATGGGATAGCTCAATAGCAGTAGCCTTTGGAAGCCCCTTTTAACTTTAATAGAGAAATGTCATTAGAAATCTGGAGCTCCCACAAAGGCCTTCAGTCAGACTCTTACCTTCCCAGATCTACAGTGGGCAGCCGCAAACTTTGTCGCCTCTCGGACACACAAGATATCCATCCCATCTACCTGTTAATAAAAGTTGGATGGGTTAGAACTAGAACATCAATCTAATTGTCCAAACCCATTTTCCACTTTATTTTGTGGTGCTAGGAGATGGAATCCAGGGCCAGTTAGGCAAGGACTCTCACTAAGTCATAGCCCCAGCCCTCGCATATGACCTGTAAGAAAATGAAGCTTCAATTTTGTTAGGACTCCAAGAGCATGTCAGAAGCCAGGTGCTGACAGGATGTGGACCAAGCTCTACAATAAATGCTCTTACCCTTATCCCAGGAATAAAATCTCCTCTCTTGTAGTAATCCGTGCTGGCTGCTGCTCTCTCAACTGATGTTCCCATTCCATAGCGGTTATTCTCACAGATGAAAATACAAGGCAATTTCCATAATGCTGCCATGTTGTACGCTTCAAATATCTGACCCTGGAAATATTTACAAAGCATTTGTTTATTTTTCTAGACTGTGTCGCTATTTGTAACAAATTTTGCTCTTCCCAGTAGAAAGCTTGCACAAAGGCTAAAAAGTCCCATCTTCTAAAGCTATGTTTGCGGTGGTGAGAGAAAGGGGTATGTTATGTTGGGGTGATGGAGAGAAGCAGTGGTAACATACTCTTACAGCTGAGGAAGTGGGAAAACAAATACCACTGGTTTTTGTGGAGCCCCACTAGTAAAGAATACCAGCAAAGATGAATATGCAAACACTTGGGAATCCTTTAGTTTTATACTTTATTATTTACTGGATAATCAGCATGAACTAGCATTTAGGACAGGGTCATACCAAGTGCATTCTAGGGCCTGGTGATTACTAGCCTGACACAGGATGAGCAATATAGAGATTTACATTCCCATGGCATTCAAGAGAATAACTATGAATGTGTATTACAGCACTGGCTTGATAGGGTTCATATTTTTTAACTTCTCACTACAGAGCATATATGCAAAGGAATGTACCCCTATAAAGCTCTGGTGAAATGGGTCATAAATCTCTAACATGGCCAGAAAACCAAATGTAAGTTTGCCATATGAAATACTTTTCTATTAATAAGCAGTACACTATTTCTTTACTAATTCAATGATGACCATCCAAAACTATGGAATAAAATGATTATTACAAAGTTAAGAGGCACACTTACCTGATTAGCAGCGCCATCACCATATAATGTCAAACAGACTTCGTCTTTGCCATTATACTTGCAAGCCAGAGCAATCCCTGCGCCCAGGGGCACCTGACATTAAGAACAAACACCTTTAATCCCAGCACTTGGGAGGCCGAGGTAGGAGGATCACCGTGAGGTTGAGGCCAACCTGAGACTGACTATATAGTGGATTCCAGGTTAGTCTGGGCTAGAGTGAGACCCTCAAAAAAAAAAGAAAGAAAGAAAGAAAGAAGGGAGGGAGGGAGGGAGGATGCATGGATGGAAGAAAGGAAGAAATGAACCAACCAACTATAGAAATCTGTGACAGTTGACATGTTTTCAATTTTCATTCCAGGACAGAATTCGGGAAAGGAACTACACTGATATTATGAATTCTTCTTACCTCAACCCTGTCTCTACTCTGTTAATCTCAATAAAACACAAATACAATAGTCTATTTCAACCAGGGCTCACACTTCTGTACCCAAAGATTCAACTAAACTTAAGGGTCAAAAGATGAAACCTAGTATAAAATATATAGAACAGAATTATACTGTATTAGATGTAGTTGTGTGCTATTAACATGTCATCATTCACTGGTGAAAATGAGGGCTCCCTACTGATAGAAGTGGACTCTGGGTTACTACAAGGCCCAGGATCCTAATCACCCCTCTCTTCTAACCTGGCCTCAGCACTTGCATTGCCTACAAGTAGGCAGAGGGAGCACGAGGTGATAGGAAGATTACCAAAAACGACAAAGGAAGGATAGCTCCAGTACTAGAGGCTATTGTTGCTTCTAACACATGAAACACATCAAAAGATTAAATTGCTATCCAAGTCTCCTTAGCATTTGTTCAAACAGTAAGGTTTAAGAAGCAAATTGAGCCCACAAAGTACTGCAATCCGTCAGAGTTCTCTAGGATAGGACACGAAAGTACCTGAAGACATGAGCCAGGACCAAACCCACCCAAGCACATGACCTTTCTTGACTACCTGAGCTCCAACGATGCCATTGCCCCCGTAGAAGTTCTTGGCGTACATGTGCATCGAGCCTCCTTTCCCTTTAGCACAGCCTCCTCTTCGTCCTACAGATGACAACACATACCCATGCGTGAAAAGCCCCTACATCAAGCAACTACAACCACACCCCAAGTCTTTACTGAGGCCAATTCTAGAGTCTCTAATACATCTGTCCCTCCATGCTAACATGTGCTTCCTTGTTTCCATCCTTTGATAAGGAAGGTTCAACTAATCCCCATGTCCTTCACCATTCCAACTGCACCTGCTCTCTAATCACTGTTACCTTTAGATGTTGGCATGATATCCTCAATTTTGGGGGGAGGAGTGTGTGGTGGGGCATGCTGTTTTTGTTTATATTTTATTTATTTATTTTCAAGGAAAGAATGAGCACACCAGGGCCACCAGCAACCGCAAATGAACTCCAGACACATGTGCTACTTTGTGCATCTGGCTTTTACATGAGAACTGAGGAATCAAACTTGGGTCGGTAGGCTTTGCAAGCAAGCACCTTAACTGCTAAGCCATCTCTCCAGCCCATCCATCCTCCATGTTGTTTGTGGCCAGTCACACACAGCAGCTGATTTCTCCTATACTAGTGTACTGAAAAATCCAAGACTCAGGGAGTTGCACAAGAAACAGACATTAAAAAGATACCTAGAGGGCTGGAGATGGCTTAGTGGTTAAGTGCTTGCCTGTGAAGCCTAAGTACCCCGGTTCAAGGCTTGATTCACCAGTACCCACATAAGCCAGATGCACAAGGTGGCACATGCATCTCGAGTTCATTTGCAGTGGCTGGAGGTCCTGGTGCACCCATTCTTTATCTCTCTCTGCCTCTCTCTTTCTCCCTGTCTGCCACTCTCAAATAAACAAAAATAACCAAACAAACAAAAAACAAAAATCCTTTAAAAAAAAAAAAAAAAAGAAGCCGGGCGTGGTGATGCACGCCTTTAATCCCAGCACTCGGGAGGCAGAGGTAGGAGGATCGCCGAGAGTTCGAGGCCGCTCTGAGACTACACAGTGAATTCCAGGTCAGCCTGAGCTAGAGCGAGACCCTACCTCGAAATACAAAAAACAAACAAACAAAAAAAAAAAAAAAAAAAAAAAAAAAAAAACAACCTAGAATCTTAGCTGGGCATTGTGGCGCATGCCTTTAACCCTAGCACTCAGGAGGCAGAGGTAGGAGGACTGCTGTGAGTTTGAGACCAGTCTGAAACTACATAATGAATTCCACGTCAGCCTGGGTTAGAGCGAGAGCCAACCAGGAAAGGAAGGAATAGGAAAAGGGAAAGGAAAGGACGAAAGAAGAAAGAGAAGGGAAGGAAGGAAAAGAAAAAGAAAAGAATGAAAGAAAGGAGAAAAGGAGAGAGGAAGGAAGGAAGGAGAGGAGGAGAAAGAAAGGAGAGAGAAAGGTACCTAGAATCTGGATTACATACCATGGACTACTTCAACCAATTTGCTTTCTAGGACTACTGGATTTCCACTAGTGTGCCTTAGTTATAGTCTACCTGTTGCAATACAATACTGCACTTTTTATTTTAAAAAGTATTTTTTTATGCAATTGCACATATGTGAGGCCACTTGCCACACTGCAAATGAACAGCAGACACTTGGGCAACTTTTGTGACTGGCTTACATGGGTGGCTTGGGAATTGAACCTAAGCCAGAAGACTTTGTAAGTAAGCACCTTTACCCAGTAAGCCTTCTTCCCAGCCTAATACTACACTTAAAAAGAATGTGTGTGAGTGCAGGTGCACGTGGAGGTTAGTCCTCCTTTTATTTCATATTAGGCGAGTCTCTTCTCGTTGTGTTCAGTTCTCTGGTTCACCAGGCCAGCTGGTCTATGAGCATCCAGGAAACTTTTTTCTGCCTCCCTTCTCACCATAGGTGCACTGTGATCACAGAGGCCAACAGCTTCCAGCTTTTATGTAGGGTCTGGGGATCCAAGCTCAGGCATTCAGAACTGCATGGCCAGCACTTTATCCACTGAGCCATCTCCTCAGCCCCAACACCATACTTCAAACAATGTTTTCCTCAAGGGCCAGATGACCTCAACACAGTTTACTCAAATGCAAAACAGAAGTACTAGAGCACCAAACCAGAGGTCTCTTTTTGATAACTCAAAAAAGCGTTAACAATAACTCATTGTTATTGACAACTCTCCACTCACGTCCCCTTTTTGTGAATCTATAGCAAACCTGTTAGTTCAGCAAGAATTTCTCTGACAGAAAGGCCCCGAGTGAAGGTGAAGCCATGAGCACGATAGGATGTGATGAGATGGTCTGTGGGGTTTATACCAGCCTCCAGGCCTACACAGCAGGCTTCCTGCAGTCAAAAAGAAGAAACCATGAGGCAGTGCTTCTGGGCAATCAAGTTTCTATTGTACCCAATGCTATGAAGCACAGGCTAGTATAGCAGAACCCATCATTAGTAGCCCACAGAAAGTGTTATTTTTTCCTCACAAAGAGGACAACACCCAAACCAGAATCCATAAACTAATAACCCACACATGTGCTGTTTCCTTTAGCCTGAACAGTCAAGAGACGACTTCTTTTTTTTTTTTTTTTTTTTTTTTTTTTTTGGTTTTTCGAGGTAGGGTCTCACTCTGGTCCAGGCTGACCTAGAATTCACAATGTAGTCTCAGGGTGGCCTTGAACTCATGGCGATCCTCCTACCTCTGCCTCCCGAAGTGCTGGGATTAAAGGCATGCACCACCACGCCCGGCACTTCTGTCTTCTTAGACAAGCCAGCTTTAGGAAGATTGGGCCCTGTGTTTCCATATGGAAGCAACTGGCTAGAACCACAGTGTAGTGTCCCTGTAAATGAGGTATACCCACCCTAGCTGCCCTCACCATCATTCTCCTTGGTTTGTCATAGATAGCTGCCTTCACTCAGTCTGTCTAGCCAGCTCCTATGGGCATTTGAATTTGAACCCTTGGCCTAAACCCACAAAGCAACAAAATGTATCCAGTACAGATGTTTAGGATTCCAGAAAGTTTTGAAATTGTAAAAGCGGATACATGAAATCAACAATGTTAGGTGTGAATGAATACTTGAACCTATGCTTCACAGTGCATTTTGGACTCTCATCCTTCTGGCATGAGTTGCAGAGTAAAAATGAGTAAGTAGAAACCATATTTAAAGCCAGGTATGGTGCCTCACACCTATAATGCCAGCACTCCAGGAGGCCAAGGCAGGGGAACTGTGTGTGTTCAGACCAGGGTAGGCTGGGCATGTGGGTTTGTGACTCTGCCACTTAGGAGATGGAGGAGGAGGAGGAGGAGCAGGGGTTCAAGGGTTATCCTGGCCTACACAGTGAGGTTCAGGTTAGCCTGGAATACATAAACCCTGTCTGAAGAGAAAGAATTTAAAAAAAGAGTGAGCTGGGCGTGGTGGCACACACCTTTAATCCCAGCATTTGGGAGGCAGAGGTAAGAGGATCACTGTGAGTTCAAGGTAGCCTGAGATGACATAGTGAATTCTAGGTCAGTCTGGGCTAGAGCAAGACCCTAGCTCAAAAAAAAAAATGTATTAAGTACCTAAATAGCATAATTTTATCTCAAACCTACCACTCACCTGACCATCACACAGGTGACAGAATCCACGAATAATTTTCTGTTTATACAGCTGATCTGCCTTCAGCTCCATTCGACGCACAGTCTGCATCATCCTGTAGTATTTGAGACCGTCCTCCCTGGTGAGCACTGTGGTTACTGGAGGGCCCTCTTCCAGCCGGTGAAGGTCACATTTCTGAAATGGAGTAAGGCACTCATCCTCCAATTATTGCCCCACAAACACTACTAATTCGGAATTCTAACCGCATACAAATAATACTGAACTTGAAATACGGCAAAGGAGCACATCAGCAGGGCTTCAAGAGCTGGATGGGCAAGGTGGCCCAGGCCTAGAGGTGGGCACAGGGAAATCACGAGTTCAAGGTCAGCCTCCCCTATACAGGCTACATCTTTAAAAAGGAGTGCTTAAATTTAAAATCTCACCATACAATGGGATGGGGGTTTGGAGGAAGAAAATCTTGGTAAGACAACTTTTCACTGGACAAAACAGGTCAACTGAGTTATAGGCTGAAAGTTGAACATTCAAGAAAGCACTGCTGCAGTCAGGTTCACACTGCTGCCAGAAATCACCCAACCAAATGCAGCTTGTAGGAAAAAGGGTTTTTTTTGGCTTACAGACTTGAGGGGAAGCTCCATGATGGCAGGGGAAAAGAATGGCATGAGTAGAGGGTGGACATCACCTCCTGGCAGACATTAGATGGATAACAGCAACAGGAGAGTGTGCCAAACACTGGTAAGAGGAAGCTGGCTAAATACCCATACGCCCAGCCCCAACAATACACTGCCCCCAGGAGCCATTAATCCCCAAATCTCCATCAGCTGGGAACCTAGCATTCAGAACACGTCAGTTTATGGGGGACACCTGAATCAGACCAGCACAGGACTTCTTAGTCATCACTTCCCTGAACCACATCCTAACCTTTCCAATATACTCCCAGCATTTTTTAAGCCACTCCCCTGAACTACCAGAGAATTGTTCTTGCTAAACTTCTCTGAGCCTTTGATTCTGGAATATTTGGGAAAAAATGGCAAAAAAGCATGCACATCAAAATGTTCTATCCTAAAAGCCTAAGTGTAAAACAGATTGTAACTGTGGAAAAACTATTAACACAAAATAAAGCACCTCCTACCTTAATTTCAAATGTAGCGTCATTTGCAAAGTTACGGGATGCCACCAGCACTCTGCTTGCCTAGAAAGCAAAAATAATACAAATAAATCAGTTATTAGGATGCAGTTGTGGAACTATGCTGGTACCTTCCTTGTCCCCAACTCCTGATCTTAGTCCACCAGCCTCTGCCTCGCCAGTTCTGTAATTACAGACATCTACCACGCCCAGCTTCTACTTATTTCTTTGCCTTATCTGCAGGGATTGCATTCCCAGACCCTCAGCAGAAGCCTAAAACCACTGATAGTGATGAATCCTATTGACAAATACCAAGGCAGCTGATCTGATGATAATCAAGACAGCTTCTCAGGAACTAACAAGTGGATGGGTGGAGTCCCCAGAATGGATACCTGGACGAAGGCATGATTCACATACTGAGCTGGACAATGCACGATTTCATCATCCATCACAACTTCCAGAGCAACACCTAGAGTAAAATTTCCCACTGAATATTTTCAGAACACAACCGACCACAGACTATGGACACCAAAACCATGGGGGTCTACTGTATCATTATCTGATAAAACCACAAAAAATAAAGGCAATGTCACTGCCTAAGGAAAAGAACTCTATTAATGAATGCTTCGGTTCAATTAGAGGCAAACAGAGTGCAGTCACATATCTCAAGATGAAGAAAACTTCGAAGTTGACAACAGCTGGATAGCAAACTAATGGCTACTTGGGCAATCATGAAATATGCTCCTTTTGGGCAGCTCATTTGTGGAGCCTATTGTGTTGCAAAATAAATTTCCAGATACTAGCTTTTGGAACAATTTGAAAGTAGAGACCAAGGCAGCCAGGCGTGGGGAACAGAGAAAAGGTAGTTTCTCAGCTATAAAGCTCAGACGATGAAGACTAACAATGCCACAAAATGAAGACTGGAAAGGAAAGGTCGGAAAAGGCCGTGTGGACATTTTCCTGTTTCAGTATTAGGAACCGCAAAAACAAGTACAGCGACTGTTGGGAGGGGTTAAAAGGAGCAAAGCTACAGCCAGCAGTTCTACCTGAGGTGTCATTACACTTTTACATGTTTTTTTTTTATTTTTAAATTTTTGTTTATTTTTATTTATTTATTTGAGAGCAACAGATACGAGAGAGAAAGAGGGAGAGAGATAGAGAGAATGGGCATGCCAGGGCCTCCAGCTACTGCAAACGAATTCCAGATGCATGCGCCACCTTGTGCTTCTGGCTTACGTGGGTACTGGGGAATCGAGCCTCGAACCAGGGTCCTTAGGCTTCACAGACAAGCGCTTAACTGCTAAGCCATATCTCCCCAGCTCTACATTTATTTTTAAATAAGTGCTGAAAAGCTACTTTCACCATTTTTTTTGTCTAGAGAGCCATGACATGAACCTCTTGAAATAAGATTCCTTTCTGTGTGTGCTGGGGACAGAATGCACAGAGCTCGGCTACGCCACATCTCCTGCCACTAAAGGTTCCGCTTCAAGGCCACAAACAACCTATTCAATATAATAAAAACGTGACGTTTCTGAATACCTAAGGAATCAATTAAATAAAAACAAGAATTTCAAAATTTCCCAGAATCTACCAGCATAAATTATAACCCTTATCTAAGCTGGATGTGGTAGTGCTCGCCTTTGATCCCACCGCTGGGGAGGAAGAGGTGGCAGGATCACCATGAGTTCTAGGGAAGCCTGGGACAGTTTCAGGTTAGCCTGGACTAGAGTGAGACCTTACCTCAAAAATAAAACCTTACCTACTATTCAAAAAGATACTGGTATTGGGAATCACAAGAGAAATTCAAAAATACAAATCACACTTTTACAATTCATTTCAAAGTATCACACTGAAAACTCTGTAATAAGACACTTTATAAGCCTGAAATAAGTCTCTCCACGTCCCTAGTTTTAAGAGGGAAAGGAAGAACTAAGATAATAAAAACTAAAAACGGGCTAAACATGCAGAGTCCTAAAGAGATACAATAATGGGATTCATTTTTGGCAGAAGCCCCATCAAAGCTGTCTTTATCCCTCCCAGCACTTAAGATCATGCAGACAGCATGATTCTAGTTACACAAGTCTGTGTAATTTGGAGGGGTCACTGCTCATTATTTGTCAGGATTTTTTTTTGAAAGGCTTACATTAAAAAGTGTCATTTGGGGACTGGAGAGATGACTCAGCTGTTAAAGGCATTTGCTTGCAAAGTCTGATGGCCCAAGTTCAATTCTCCAGTATCTATCCCCATGTAAAGCCAGATGCATAAAGTGGCACATATGTTTGGAGTTTGTTTGCAGCAAGGGACCCCAAGATATATATACACACACACACACTCCCTTTTCCTCCCTCTCTCAAATAAGTAGTTTTTAAAGTATCTTTATTTTTTGTTTGTTCTTGTGTTTTTTTGTTTTGTTTTGTTTTTCGAGGGAGGATTTCACTCTAGCCCAGGCTAACCTGGAATTTACTATGTAATCTTAGGGTGGCCTCAAACTCAAGGTAATCTTCCTACCTCTGCCTCCTGAGTGCTGGGATTAAAGGCACGCACCACCACACCCAACTAAAGAATCTTTTTTTGTTTGTTTGTTTGTTTTGAGGTAGGGTCTCACTATGTAGTCTTAGGGTGGCCTCGAACTCTCAGCTACCTCTGCCTCTCGAGTGCTCAAATTAAAGGCTTGTGCCACCACGCCTGGCTTAAAGAATCTTTTTACATATTACATATACTTAAGTAAAAAGGCATCTGTGCATATGAAGAATTACAAATTATAAATGTTAAGTTTATTAATCTACCCTGACAATAGATTTGACCTTCAGTTTTCAATCTTTTTCTAAATTTTAGAATTATTACATAACAAGTATAGTTACACGGAGAACTAGCTTCTGGAAAGTTCACGCCACCAAGTGAGAAAAAAACTGGGCACTTGATATGGTGACTTCATCTCTAGAATTCAGTGTTCTTCCCCGTGAGGAAGAACAATCCTGGCAATTATTGTAAATGATAAATCTGACCTCCAGACAAAGTAATGAACCTACCAGAACTACCTAAGAATAAAGACATGGATTGTCTTGTCCCCTAACAACTAGCACTGATCTCTAGACACAAGATCCCAAAGGGGAAGCACATGTCTTAAAAGCAGAAACTCTGCAAGAAAGGTTATGATGTTTTTTATTCCTTTCAGATTCCAATTCAATTTCTTGAAACATTCTACCTTTGAATTCAGTAGCATCTTTGAACTTTTTCCTTTCCATTGTTGTGTGTAAGCAAACTTCCTTCAGATAATAATCTTCTGCCCATAACTAAGAAACCAGAGTGTTTAAATCTGAGCCAGGCGTGGTGGCACACACCTTTAATTCCAGCATTTGGGAGGCTGAGGTAGGAGGATCACCATGAGTTCGAGGCCACCCTGAGACTACATAGTGAATTCCAGGTCAGCCTGTGCTAGAGTGAGACCCTACCTCGAAAAACCAAAAACAAAGGAAAAAAAAAAGAAGTGTCATTGCCAGGTGTGGTGGCACAAGCCTTTAATCCCAGCACTCAGGAGGCTGCGGTTGGAGGATCACTGGTAGTTGAGGCCAACCTGAGACTACACAGTGAATTCCAGGTCAGCTCGGGCTAAAGTCAGATCCTACCTCGAAAAACAAAACAAAGCAAAAACAGTGTCAGCATTATGTAAGAACAAATGAATACTGATGCTGCCAAGATTAAAGGATACAAAGTATGTGAAGAGTCTGACCTAATGCACACAAATATTAAGAGCTCAAAAATGTTGGATATACTATGCATATATGCAAAAGTACATTAACAGAAGTGTGCTTGGCTTCCAGTTACGATTCAAATGTTAATTGCACTGTGTTTTCCATTAGTCAGTGGGATTCCCAGAGCAGTATACTTCAGACACTTCCACATTCTCTACCCATACTAAGCAGAGTTGAGTCCAATCGGAAAAGTATGACTAGAACCAGAATGACAAGTCAAAGCCTAGCACCACTTATACCAAAAAAACACAATTTCAGCATGAGTACAGGTCAAATGAGCCTCACACAAGTGTTGACCTCGAACCCCAACCTTCCTAAGAACACCGTGGTTTTCTTTCTATTCTCTGTACCGTAATCCTCTGTGTGTTTAAGGATGAAGGCAGGTGCTTGTGGGTTTTGCTTGGATTGCTCTTAAAGTGCCTGCCAAGAAAAACTTAAGGTGTGAAGGGAGTGGAGGAAGTTTATTTTTGGCGAGCCTGACCCCGTGTGATCGCTCAGAGCTGAGCACAGGTGTTCAACAACCCAACCCAACCCAACCCAGCACTCTAGAGAACAGTAACCCTATTTGACACACAGGGCAGCTACTATGTACCAGACTAAGCACATAAACTGGGTCCCGGGGCTTTTAAAAAAAGAAATAAGAAAACTCTTGGGTTTTTTTTTGATGTCTGCTAAGGTCCCACGGCTAGCAACTAATGCAAGGGCAGCGTGTGCACAGAACCACTTCGTGTCCGAATCCCGATCTCTTTACTACAACGCGCTATAGAGCCTCTCAGCCAAGGGCAGCGACAGTGGAGGGCTGGCGACGAGCCCAGTCAACAGCAGGCTGGACGGAGCCCAAGCCCCGCCTCTGCAGGTCCCGTAAACCAGCGGGCCTTCAGGAGCTCGGCCACGCGCGGAGCGACGGTGCGCAACGCCGACCTCGCAGGCGCCGCGCCTTGCCCCGCCCCAGCAAGCACCGCGCCTTGCCCCGCCCCAGCAAGCACCGCAGGCCGGGGCGGGAGTGGAGTGAGCCGCGTGGAGGCCCAAGCCAGGTCCGCGGCTCCTCCGGCGAGCGAGCGGCCCCGGGAGGCGCTCGGAGGCCCGGCCCGCCCTGCTCCCGTCCCGCTCGTTCCCCACCCTGGCCCGCGCGCTCAAGCGGCCTCACCGGCTTCTGAGCAGCACCGGACAACACGCGAGACACAGCGGCGAGCATCTTCCTCATGGGACGCGAGCACCGGCGGTGGCAGCGGCTCGCGAAGACTCCAAAGAAACGGTTCGCGCGTCCCCAAGTCTCCTTCAGGCGCCCTGAGCCCACACCACGCCTTAAACGCAGGACGGAGTCGGAATGACGTCACGCTCCGCGCCAGCCTGTAAACCAATCAGAACGGTTTCTAGGGAGCACCCGCCCTCCTGAAGGGTGTAGAGCCATTCATTGCGAGCTAGGGCCGGCGGGGGCGGGGCAGCGGGCGTCTTGCGTCACTACGCGGCGAACGGGTGAGGAGGCGGGCCCATGAGGACGCTTGCGTAAGGAAGTGTGAGTCCCCTGGAGCCTTGGCCTTCTACTTTCCTTGTGCACGTTGGCCCTGCAGTTCGCCTAGTCCATCCTGGGCTGCAACTTTGCAGCCGTGGCATGGTACATAAAACCGTGGTGGTTAGCAAAAGGGTCGGGGCCAAAAGACATCATCTGCTTTCTAGAAATGGTTCTGTCACTGAGGTCTTGAAAAGATCGCTTCGGAGTTGCAAAATGCTGCCATTGTCTACTTGAGCTAGGATACAAAGATCCAGTCACTAAATACTTAGAGCTTGGCGGCACAAGTCTGTCATTCGAGCACTCTGGTGGCTGAAATGGGATAACCAAGAGAATTTGAGGCCACTCTGAGCTACATAATGAGTTTCAAAACAAGCCTGGGCAACTTAACTAGACCATGTCTCTAAACAGCAACAAAACCACCAGTTTTCAAAAATATTTTATTTATATATTTGCAAGCAGGGAAAGAATGGGCGGGCCAGGGCCTCCACCTGCTGCAGACAAACTTCAGATGCATGGGCCACTTTTGTGCATCTGGCTTTACTTGGGTGCTGGGGAATTGAACCCTGGTCGTTAGGCTTTACAGGGAAGTGACTTACCACTGAGACATCTCTCTAGCCCCCAGCTTTTTTTTTTATGTTGAAAGTTGATCACCAAGGTACGAGTTCAGTCTTAGGGCCTATTCTTTTAGCTTTTGTTAGCTTTGCTTCTTTGGGTGGGGACTGCTTTAGATAACAAATGTTATATGTGAATTCTTCTGTGTATTATACTTGGAATAAAACAGAATCTTACATCTATGTGTCACTATTACCCATACATTATAAAAATGAAAATAGGACTTTATGAGAAGACCGAAGGGAAATGTGTAAATGATTATTTTTTTTTGAACTTTGAACTACTCTATTCCTCATGGAAGGGGTTATGTTGCCTTAACAAGCTGACTTCCAATTATCACTGGATCAAAGGAAAATCAGGTTGATTTTCCACTCATGATACATGTTCAGCAGGAACCGACCAGGCACTCTTTCCATGATGGCATTCAGGAACCCAGGATAAAGGGTACTCTAATATTTTAAAATGTGACCACCATGGTCAATGCGACAGGGAAGGAGAGAGGCAACATGGTTCTCACGCTACTTCTCAAATTTTGACTCAGTTGCTCCCTCCCATCGTGCACAGTTAACCTGGAAATGGCAGCTCAGTGACCTGGCACTGTCGTCTTAGAAGGATGAAGGATAAAATAAATGCTAACAGTGGTGCACTATAACCCACACAAGGAAATAAAAAACCACCAATCCATGGCAAATACATAAATAAATGAAGGGAGGGGAAGGAGCAAGGTTTCCTTATGGCCAAATTCATATAGAGGGAATGCTAAAAATAGAAAACTACCACTTGGCACAGACCACAGTCACAGTAGCAGGCAAGAATCTTCATAAATAAAAGCTAAAAATAGTGGCTGAAACTGATGAGAAACAAGACGATCACATAATGTCATAATCTAGCCAAGACAAAAAAAAATTATCACAGTAACTACTACTTTTTCTGGCTAAATGTATGTATTATGACCACCAAACTGCTCTCTAAATACTAATGTTTATGTCCATATATTAATGCTGCTCTCCCTTTTGGTTAAAGAAGCTTCTCAGTTCAGATGGCAGTGACCACTGGGGTGACTCAAAAATGGCCAAAGTGCTGAAAAGAGTTGATACTGGAGTGGTCAGCACTAAATGAGGCATCTCTACCACCCCTCCCCCCCAAGGCTCAGGGACCATTGTAGAAAAGGTGGCAGAGAGAATATAAGAGCCAAAGGAAGTGGGAGTGTTTACAGTACTGTCTTCTAGACACAAAGAGGCCTTGATATTCATGACCTCACAGCAGCTGATGCTACCTACACAAGACCTGCGTAGTAAGAGGAAAAATGATGCCATCAAAATAGGAGACCAATTGGAAAGAAGGAGGATTCAGGGAAGTGGGGATTTGTGAGGGGGTAAGTGGAAATATAGGGACGGGATAATGACCATGGTATTTTGTCTATATTTGTGGAAGTTGTCAATAGAAAGTTAAAAATGTACACACACATGTGCATACACATACATACACACAGTCGATAATTATTTCAATGTCATAGGCGACTGGGAAAATCAGCTCAGTTGGTACAGTGCTTGCCTAGCATGCACAGAGTGCTAGCTTCTATCCCCAACATTGCATAGACTTATGTGCTGGGGTACACTAATAAGTCCAGCCCTGGGGAGGTGAAGTCAAGAGGATCAGGATTTTAAATCATCCTTAGTTATATAGTGAGTCCTAGGGCAGTCTAGGCTACATGAGATTGTCTCTCGAAGAAACAAAGTATGTTATTAGAAACCAGAATTTTCAGCATTAAAATAAAAGACAAACAGAAAATCAAAGAAGTCAAAGACTAGTGGTTCCAAATTTGATGCAGAAATTTCTATATAAACTATTCTTTTTTCTTTATTTAAATATTTTATTTTTATTCATTCATTTATTAGAGACAGAGAGAGAAGGAAAGAGAGAGAGGGATAGTAAGAATGGCACACCAGGACCTCTAGCCATTGCAAATGAATTCCAGATGTGTGCACCCCCTTGGGCATCTGGCTTATGTGGGACCTGGAGAGTCAAAATGGGATCCTTTGGCTTCGCAGGCAGGCGCCTTAGCCACAAAGCCATCTCTCCAGCCCTATATAAACTATTCTTGAACATATATATATATATATAAATATACATGTGTGTGTGTGTGTGTGTGTGTGTGTGTGTGTGTGTATCCCCTATATCCCCTACCTTGGTTCCTGGAAAATCCTAGTTGCAACGATCAGATCAACAATTCTTCAGACAACTGGTTAAAAAAACTCAAGAATGTACTGTGCCTTCCTTTACAGACTGAATACCCAGGGAAAGAAGTCTCTCTTCATAGTACAACTTATATTCACATAAAAAAGAATCATGGGGCTGGGGAGATGGTTTAGCAGTTAAGGCCCTTGCCTGCAAAGCCCAAGATCCTAGGGTTGATTCCCCAGGACCCATGTAAGCCAGTTGCACAAGGTGGCGCACGCGTCTGGGGTTCATTTGCAGTGTCTGGAGGCTCTGGTGTGCCCATTCTCTCTCTGAAATAAATAAATATTTTTTAAAAAGAATAATGGAGGGGTGGAGAGATGGCTCAGCAGTTAAGAGAATTTCCGGTGCAACTATGATGGCCTGAGGTGGCCGGACAGACAGCTCAAGTTCAATCCCCAGGACCTACATAAATAGCTGGGTGTGGCCATGCTTCCCTGTAATCCCAGTCCTATAGGGAATCAGAGACCCCAGACTTGCCAGGGCTCGCAACAACCCCAGCACCAAGACCCTAGATCAGTAAGAACAGGTCGAAGAGCAATGGAGCAGGGCACCCACTAGTCTCCTCCAGCCACGACAGGTGAGTGTACCCCAAGACAGACCAGTGCAAAGGGTGCCACATGGGCAGAAACACCACCCACATGCAAGAAAATAAAAAGAGAGTCAAGCTTTCACACACTTGTGTTTAGGAGTCTAGCCCACTGTGGAGGGACTTTGAAAGTTTGGAACTCAACTAGTGACTTGTGCTTTCTGATAGGAGATGAAGGGGCCTTGATGCCTGAGAAATGTTCTGACCTCCAAACCAAAAGGTGAATCTATTGAAGCCTCTACCACTCCTACCGCCAAAGACAACACAATCTCCCAGTGAAAAAGACAGAAGACCTAATGTCTTTACTAAACAATGGGTCAAATTGATCAAGCAGACCAGGGGGCTGGGGAGATGTGCATGCTTGCAGAGCCTGCTGGGTTTGGATTCAATTCCCCAGAACCCACTTAAAGCAGGATACAAATTAGTGCATGCATATGTGATCCCCAAACCCATGTGAAGCTGAATGCAAAGTGGCCCATGCATCTGTGATCCCAAATTGCCTACAACAATGGGCGGCAGAACCAGGAGAATCAGAAGATTGCACGCCAGATAGTCTGACATTCGCTTGCAGATGGCAGTTCTTTTGCAAGGGCAAGAGACTCTGTCTCAAAGTGGGTGGAGCACAGACACCTGGAGTTGTCCTCTGACCTCCACATGTCTGCTGGGGTACACATGATCATGTGTGCATGCACCCCCTCCACACACACATACAATGTTTTTTTTTTTTCAAGGTAGGGTCTCACTCTAGTCCAGGTTGACCTGGAATTCACTATGCAGTCTCAGGCTGGTCTCCAAACTCACAGTAACCCTTCTACCTCTGCCTCCTGAGTGCTGGGATTAAAAGCATGCATCACCATACCTGGCCACAACGTGTTGAAACAGACAAGGGGGAAATTGTCATATGTTAAAAGAGACCTGGGGCTTAAGAGACAGTTCAGCAGTTAAAGGCACTTGCTTGCAAAGTCTGATGTTTTGGGTTTGAGTCCCCAGTACTCACTTAACTCCAGATGCACAAAGTGGCACATGTGTCTGGAGTTCATTTGCAATTGCAAAAGACCATGGCATGCCCATGCTTGTTCTGTATCTCTCTATGCCTCTTTCTCTCACTCTCTCTCTCTCAAATAAATAAAAATATTTTTTAAAAGAGACCTATTAACCAAATACAGTGGGTTTATTGATCTTGGTTGGATCCCTGTACAAACAAAAGGAGTGAAAGAAGGCTAAGAAGATTGCTTAGTGGTTAAAGACACTTGTTTGCAAGCGTGTGGACCCAAGTTTGATCCTCCTCAGTGCCCAGGTAAAGCCGGATGCAAAACTGCATGTGGGGCTGGAGAGATGGCTGAGTTATTAAGGCACTTCTTCGTTTGCAGTGGCTGGAGGCCCTGACATACCCATTCTCATTCATTCTCTCTCTCTCTGCCTCTTTCTCTCTCAAATAAATATAAAAAATTAAAAATTGTGGGCTGAAGAGATGGCTTAGCGGTTAAGGCGCCTGCCTCCTAAGCCTAAGAACGCTGGTTCCAATCTCCAGTGGTTCCAATCTCCAGGTCCCACGTTTAGCCAGATGCAAAGTGACGCAAGGGTGCAATGCTGCACTTGACCACAAGGGGGCACACACATCTGGATTTCGTTCTCAGCAGCTGAGACACTGCTGGCACGCCCATCTCTGTCTTCCTCTCTCTCCCTCCCTCACTCTCTCTCTCCAAAAACAAATAAATAAAAATAATAAAATAATAAATAAATAAATAGATGAATTAATTTAAAATTGTGCATGTGTCTGTAATCACAGTGCACTATGGCAATGGGGTCAGAGCCAGGAAAATCCGGAAGCAGCAGTGTCAAGAGAGAGCCTGTCTTAAGGAACATCCTGAGGTTCTCCTTTGGTCTCACACATGCATGTGCCATGGCAAATGTGCACCCATACACACAGACATCTCTCTTTCACACACACATACATAAATACCAAAAATAGAATAAAAGGAGGGTGCTGGAGAGATGGCTTAGTGATTAAGGCCTTTGCCTGCAAAGCCAAAGGACTCAGGTTCAATTCCCTAGGACCCTCGTCAGGCAGCTTCACAAGGTGGTGCATGCATCTGGAGTTCGTTTGCAGTGGCTGAAGGCCCTGACATACCCATTCTCTCTCTCTCTTTCTCTCTCAAATAAATAAATTAAAAATTTTTTAAATAGAAAAAAATTTAAAAGGAGAGCAATAAAGACAATTATCAAATAATTGGGCAATTGTTGGGGTATTTGATGGTATTAAAGACTTAGCTGTGTAAATGGTAGTAAAGTGACCTTTTTTGGAAAATGAGTCCTTATCTTTTATAGATACATACTGCAGGTTTGGTTTAGTTTTTGTGGTACCAGGTTGTAAAACCCAAGGCCTCACCTGTGCTAGGTAAGCAGACTACCACTGAGCCACATCCCAGCTCCCACATACTGAAATTTTTATGGGGGTGATTGGGTGTCTGGGAGTAGCTATAAAATACCTGAGTAATAGCAATGACAATGTCAGAGAGGTTTAGAGGGTTCACATAGAAGCAACAAAGTAAGCTATGGTATGGACATTATTACACCGGGTGACAGCTACTCAGTGGCTTGTGGCAGTAAAAGTATTTGAAAGCTTTTCATGACAAAAGGAGCAGTGCACACACCAGATATCAGTGATAACTATGATCCCAGGCTGTAGAGATGGCTTACTGGTTAAAGTGCTTGCCTGTGAAGTCTAAGGACACATGTTTGATTCCCCAGTACCCATGGAAGTCAGATGCACAAAGTGATGCATACATATGGAGTTTGTTTGCAGTGGCTCGAGGCCCTGGCATGCCTATTCTCTCTATCTGCATTTTTCTTTCACTCCATGTCTCTTTCTCCAAATAAATAAATAAATAAAATAAAAACTATGATCTCGGGCTAGAGAGATAGCTTTAGTGGTTAAGGCATTCGCCTGCAAAGCCAAAGGATCCTGGTTTGACTCTCCAGGACCCACGTAAGCCAGCTGCACAAGGGGGAGTGTGGTAGTTTGAATATATGTCCCCCAATATATTCAGTGTTTTATTAGTTATAGTTTGCATCTGTAATCACCTTGGTAGAGGCAATGTCACTGGGGGCCAGTCTTAAGGTGTGGTGATGGTTTGAGATTCCATTGTAATGATATGCAAAGTGGGCCTAATAGGAGTTCCTGAAGTGTGTTGTGGCTTTTGGGCTGTAGCTTGCTCTGTGTGCTTTTCTCTCTCTTGCCTGGTCCTGTGGGAGCAGGCTGCTTCTTCTGCCATTATGGAACTTCCCCTGGATCTGTAAGCTTCATTAAATAATATCCCTTCCTCCATAACTGTGCCTGGTCTGGAAGTTCATCTCAGAGAACCTGAAGCTGTCTGCTACAGGGTGCATACATCTGGAGTTCGTTTGCAGTGGCTGGTGGCCCTGGTGTGCCCATTCTCTCTCCCTGTCTCTGCCTCTTTCTCTCTCTCAAATAATTAAATAAAATATTTTAAAAAACCTATTGTCTCTAGTTGGATTTTATTTGCAAGCAGAGAGAGAAAGAGGAGAGAGAGACAGAGAGAAGACAGGGAGAGAGAGACAGAAAGGGTGGGAAAGAATGGGCACACTAGGGCCTCTAGCCACTGCAAACTTCAGATACATGGGCCACTTTGTGTGTCTGGCTTTACATGGGTATTAGGAAATCAGACTTGAGTTGTTAGTGTTTGCAGGCAAGCCCCTTAACCGCTGAGCTACCTCTCCACCACCTCTAGTTGACTTCTTTAAAAAAGCCCCATTTCCATGTTTGGATACTTGCTACACATAGCACATTGCAGCT
Source organism: Orientallactaga sibirica (assembly GCA_036365145.1). NCBI lineage: Eukaryota > Metazoa > Chordata > Mammalia > Rodentia > Dipodidae > Orientallactaga > Orientallactaga sibirica. Next base: position 7,348,228 of record JAEOAD010000982.1, read on the forward strand.
ACCGAAGGGCTGGCTCATGTCAGGTGGTTGCTAACAAGTGACATTCATTCATCCATTCATTCTTTCATTGAACAATACATGTTGAAACCCTCTTGTGAACCAGAGTCTGGAGGGACAGGCCTAATTTATTTAAGTAATTTCAATTGTGTTATGGTAGAGAAGGAGCTGGGCTCTCATCTGAGCCCAGTAACTTAGAAACAAGGGGAATTTATTTGTAACAGTTCTGGTGACCGAGAAGTCCAAGGTTGAGGGACTATCACTTGAGTCAGACTCAGAATTACATCACATCGCATATCCTTTTCAGTCTGCCCTTGTTTTCCCATCACGTAGATCATGGCTGAATCATTTGGCCTGAAGTTACTTTCTCAATCATTTTCTGGGCTGATCCCCAAACTGAAAGAGCCTGTGGAAAGTTAGGAACAGGCCTATGGAGAGGCAGCCTAGGGTCTGAATTCTGGAACTGGTCCACCTGGTCTCAAATCCTGGCTCAACCATTTACTAGCTTCATGTGTGTCCTTGGGCAATTTTCCTAACCCCCATGGGCTTCCATCTCCTCATCTTCAAACAGCACAAACAGCGCAACAACACTATGCATCTGCTAGGGCTATTAGTAGGCTTCGAATGTGTTAATAGTTGGCAAGCCTAGTGCTTGGCCCTTAATGAGCCCTTTCCTAGAATCTGGGGACTGTATATAAATATGTGGACCTTTTGGCCTCTCGGGGCTTGTGTACCTTCATAAGTAAGCATTGTCTTGAAAGTTCTATCTTTCCGAACTGCCCTGAGAGTAAATCATTTGGACATTTGGCAGGTTTAAGGGATAACTTTCTGTACAGGGTTTCTCAATGGGGACATTATTGTCCCTGAGGGACAATCATAATAGCTACGTCTGCCAGTGAGGGGGGTGTCCATAATGATGGGGCACTCAGCTTCATTGGGCAGGGCCAGCCAGCTCGGGCAATCAAAGTCCTTTCTGCTGCATTCACGGAGATGAAAAGGCTGCATGGGGAAAAGCTGTGGATTTCCCAGAGATACAAAGGTGCTTGCTAAGAGAATGGAGGAAAGATCATGTCAATAAAATGGTTTGTTCTGGGCTTTTCTAGGCATTATCTACCCCTGCAGAAAAATCCTATTGCCAACAACAAGGTTGTGAATGGTATTTGAGCCGTCCATCTAACACCGTGGGGTCAGTCTATACTCACAGCTGTTGCAGTCACAGCGATTCTATGTTTAGGTACAAAGTTGCCCTGCCCAAGCCCACACATTTGTTAATGATGTGTGGGGGCTGGGAATATGACTGAGTAGGCAAAAACACTTGCTCTGCAGGCATGGTGACCTAATTTGACATGCCCCGAACCCACGTAAAGCCAGATGCAGGAGGGAGCCTCAGCTCCCATGGCGGCCTAGGAGACAGTGAATAATCCTGACAGCCCAGTTACCCTGGTGTAGGCTCCAGTGAGCACCAAAAGACCCTGTCCTAAGATGGGAGGAGATGACCGACACCAGGGGTTGTCCTCTGACTTGACCTCCACATGCACATTGTGGTTGGTATACCCAAGCCCAAACTTTCACAGACAACGATGAAAAACCAATAAGGGGCCGGGGAGATGGATAAGCAGTTAAAAGTGATTGCTTGCTTGCTTGCTTGCAAAGCCTTCTGGCCTGGATTTGATCCTCCAGAACCCACGCAAAGCCTGATCCTATGTAATTCCAGATGCACCAAGTGGCCCATACACCTGGAAATCTGTCTCATAAATAAATCAATATTTAAAGAACAAGTAAAACCAAAACTGATGTGCACATATATGTATACACATGTTTGGGGTTTCATTTTGGGACTGTCAATAAATGTCTATAGTTAAGGGGCCATGCAAGCCAGGCGTGGTCCTTGCAACTTGTAAAACCCAGGACTAGGAAAGCAGAAAGATCACAGTGAGTTCTGGGTCAGCCTGGGCTACATAGTGAGGTCCAGATCAGCCTGGGCTAGAATGGGATCCTGCCTCAAAAAAAAAAAAAAAAAAAAAAAAGTAAGGTTGCATGGCTGGTGGTTGGTGGCAGCACAGGCCGTGGAAAGATTTCTTCTAGAATGCTAGTGACCCCTGCTGCCACATTGGAGCATCACTTTACTTAGCTACTGGTTCTTGGGTTTGTTTGTAAGTCCCAAAATTGGGCAAGGAAGTCACTTTTGTGTGTGTGTGTGTGTTTTGCAGTTCTGGGGATGGAACCCAGGATCATGTGCATGCTAAGTAAGTACTTTACCACTAAGCCACCCCTAGCCCAAACTGCCTGAGCTCTTCTTCTCCTCATCTGTTCTTCCTCCAATTCCACACAAGCCCCCAGGTATCATTCCTAAAGTGCATCAGGGTCACTCCTGTGGCACGGGCACAGGGGGTACCTTGTTTAGGACTGGTTTGAGTTAGTGTGGCAGGAGCTGAGCAGGGAGGGCAGAAGAGAGAGTGTGTGTGGGAGCAAGAATTCCAGGCCTATGTATCTGTTCATACCTAGAAAACTTATGTTGAAATGGGAGACAATTCCACCCCATAATCTATTGTGTCACTGCTTACTGCAAGCAGCCAGTCCTAGCATGGCTTCCTACCCATGCTTTCCTTTAAAGCAAGTTGATGCTGTGCCTTGTGTGTTAGCAGCTGACCTGGAATTCACTATGTAGTCTCAGGGTGGCCTTGAACTTGTGGTGATCCTCCTACCTCTACCACCCGAGTGCTGGAATTAAAGGCATGTGCCACCACACCCGGCTTTTTTTTTTTTTTTTGAAACAAGGTCTCATGTAGCCCAGGTTGACTTTGAACTTCTGGTCCTCCTGTTGCTACCTTCCAAGTGTTAGGTTTACAGGCATGTACTGTCAAACCCAGTTTATGCAGTGCTGGGGATTGAAACTGCTAGGCAGGCACCCTGTCCACTGAGCCACATCTCCAGTCCCTGATTTGTGATTTTTTTTTTTTTTGAGAAAGGATTTTTTTTTTTTTTGCGAGGTAGGGTCTCACTCTGGTCCAGGCTAACCTGGAATTAACTATGTAGTCTCAGGGTGGCCTTGAACTCTCAGCAATCCTCCTACCTCTGCCTCCCAAGTGCTGGGATTAAAGGCATGTGCCAGCACGCCTGGCTTTGAGAAAGGATTTGACTATGCAGCCCAGGCTGTTTTTGAGCACAGTATCTTCATGTTGCAGTCAGGTTCACACTGTTGGCAGAAATCACCCGACCAAGAGCAGCTTGTGGGAGAAAGGTTTATTTTTGGCTTACAGACTTGAGGGGAAGCTTCATGATGTCAGGGGAAAATGATGACATGAGCAGAGGGTGTACATCACCTCCTGGCCAACAGCAACAGGAGAGTGTGCCAAACACTGGCTAGGGGAAACTGGCTATAATACCCATAAGCCCACCCCAACTATACACTGCCTCCAGGAGACATTAGTTTCCAAATCTCCATCAGCTGTGAACCTAGCGTTCAGACCACCTAAGTTTATGGGGGACACCTGAATCAAACCACCACACTTCATAACATATTAGAGCCTGGGTCAGCTTTAGTGATGGTTGGTTCATGAATGTCAAGTACTTTGTCTGAAATTACATAGCCCGTTGGTGATAGAGCTGAAACTAGAATTCAGAATTTCCTAGCTTTAGCCTAAATTCCAATTATGGTAGACTTTTAATAAAGAGAGAGTGAATACATGCATGACAATAAGTGACATTTGAAAGCCCCTAATCAGAAGCTCATACATGAGACAGCCTGTGAATAAATACTCTATCTAAATTTGCAACAGATATCTGGGAAATGCGGCTTATTTAGTAGAGTGTTTGCTTAGGATGCATGAAACCCTGGGTTGAATCCTCAGCTTACAACTATAATCCCAGCACTCAGATGTAGAGGGAAAAAGATCAGAAGTTCAAAATCATCTTCGGCTACATGGTGAATATATGGTCAGCCTGGGACATGTGAGACCCTGCCTCAAAAATACATACAGGACTGGAGAGATGGCTTAGCGGTTAAGCACTTGCCTGTGAAGCCTAAGGACCCTGGCTAGAGGCTTGATTCCCCAGGACCCATGTAAGCCAGATGCAAAAATTGGCACATGCATCTGGAGTTTGTTTGCAGTGGCTGGAGGCCCTGGTGCACCCATTCTCTCTTTCTCTCTATGTCTCTTGCTAATAAATAAATAAAAATAAACAAAAATTTAAAAAAATACATACATATGGGGCTGGGGAGATGGCTCAGTGGGTAAAAGTGCTTGCTGAGCAAGCACAAGGATGTGGGCTTGATTCCCAGTGCCCACATAAAATCCCATGTATGACTTGCTATAACCCAGCACTGAGGAGAGTGGAGCCAGGAGGATCTCTAGCCAATCTAACTGAACAACAAGAAATTCTGGGCAACTCTGCATCTTCCTCCGGCCTGCACACTTGTGTGCCTGGGGCATGTTCATGTGCACACATACCTGCATACACCATGTGCACACACACCCAAAATAAAGACTTTGCACTAAGAGGTGCTAGGAATAAGTTTTAGTTGGTGAAATGAGTGGTGTTCAAGAGATCAGGCTAGCTGAAAGAATGCTGAAGGACGCTCTCATGGACAGAGAGGCACAGTCTAGCAAACCCAAGGCCAAGCACCTTTGCAGTAGCGTATCATTGGATCTGACCCTTGTGGAGGACTCTGTCATCTGACAGAGTCTGTCTTGGATGAGCACTTAGTGCAGAAGCTTGTTGTGTGGTCACAAGGACAGATAAAGACTTCACCAAGCTTATAGAAATAACATGCATGCCTAAAAGAATGATTTCAACCGAATTCCACTTATGACTTCTACGGTAAAGTGATAGGGAAGTTGAGAAGGAAGGAGACAAGAGACTTGTCTACTTTAGTTGTGGGGAGCTACCACATTGACCCAAAAACCTGACAACATAGAAGGGCCAAGTTTACTCATTGTTTTTTTTTCTTTTTTTTTCTTTTTTGCTTTTTTTTGAAGTAGGGTCTCACTCTGGTCCAGGCTGACCTGGAATTAACTATGTAGTCTCAGGGTGGCCTCGAACTCATGGTGATCCTCCTACCTCTGCTTCCCGAGTGCTGGGATTAAAGGCGTGCGCCACCACGCCCGGCTCGTTGTTTCAATTGAAATTTTGAGAGTACGTTTTTTAGGATTTTGTGATTCAAAAACCAGACAAAACACTACACTGGAAAGTAGCTTAGATCAGTTTGCAAAAACCATCTTTTTAAAAAGAAAAGCTCAACTATATTTTATCAAAAGGCACCCTGAGCGTTTTGTAATAACTCCAGAAAGCAAATGTTTCAAATCTCTATAGCATTTCAAAACTGAGACATAGAATTGTGCAAGGAAAACCTCAGTCATGTGTGAAGCTACAATTTAAGGAGTGTGTACTTAGTGGTTCTTGAATTCCCAGCCTCTTTCCTCCATCCTGAACAAGAAACTCAAAGCAGGCGCCTGCAATCTTTGTTTTAGTTAGTTCTCCATTTAGCTTGGATGCAAGTTTGAGAACTACTGGTGTGCTTTACAGCAAAGAATAATTCACTCCGGTGGTGTTCTCTCATAAGCACCACAGCAGAAAAATATTTGTTTTAAAATTGCTATCTTACCTTGTTACACTCTTGTGAGAAAGAAAAACAAAAAACAAAAACCCGCATCCACCAAGGCTCTGGGAATTTTGTGGAAGAATGGATGTAAAGATCCTAAGAGCCACAGGGTAGGAAGGAGTATCCAGAGGTATTACCCCTCCACAATCACTGCCTGCTGCACTCACAACTCATAACCCACAACCCCACGGTGAATACCAGCAATCCCACTGAGGAGGGTCCCTCAGTGGAGTGGGGACAGGGAGGAGGGAAATGATGGTACGAACACATGATCTGTCTGTACAAGGTTTTACTTATAAATCAAACAGGGATAGACAGATGGCTTAGCAGTTAAGGTGCATGCCTGAGAATCCTCAGGACCCAGGTTCAATTTTCCAGGTCCCACATAAGGCAGATGCAAATGGTGGCACATGCGTCTGGAGTTCATTTGCAGTGGCTAGAGGCCCTGGCGTGCCCATTCTCTCTCCCTCTCTTTCTCCCTCTCTCTGTCTTAAATAAATAAATATCAATCTTTTTAAAATTTTTTAAAAAATAAGACAAAGCAATACAACAAAACAAAACAAAAAACATACTAGTTCTATATACTGCAAGAAGATTCCATCAGGGAACTCTCACTAACCTGAGTACAGAGGGACCAAGGGATTGACTTAGGACTTTCTTTGACTTTCCAATGACGTGTAATCAATGTGTGGGCTGGGGAAATGGCACAGTGGTTAAAGGCACTTGTTTGCAAAGCCTGCCAGCTAGGATTCAATTCGCCAGCACACATAAAACTAGATACATAAAGTGGCACATGTATCTGTAGTTTGTAGTGGCAAGAGCCCTGGTGTGCCCATTCCTGCTCCCCCCTCTCTCTGTTCATAAATAAATAAATAATAAAATATTTTGAAAACCAATATACACTCAGTTAAAACCTCACTTTGAATTTTGCTGTTTTCCTGAGTGTTAAGCAGTATCTTTTTATTTTAGAGAGAGACACAGGGAGAGACAGAGAGAGAGCTAGAGAGAGAGAGAGAATGGGCATGCCAGCAGCCTCTCAGCTGCTGTGAACGAACTCCAGATGCTTGCGCCCCCTGGTGGTCAAGTGCGGCATTGCATCCTTGCGTCACTTTGCATCTGGCTAAACGTGGGACCTGGAGATTGGAGCCAGCGTTCTTAGGCTTAGCAGGCAGGTGCATTAACTGCTAAGCCATCTCTTCAGCCCAATATCTTTTTTTTTTTTTTCTCATGATGCTGGACTAAGGCAGCAATCACAGCTACCACCCAGCCATGGGATGCTAAGAGGAAGCAACCAACACTCAGCAGTACACTGTGTTTCTAAGCTCAATTTCCATCTATAATATGTGTGTGGAACCACACTGTAATAAGGGAAGCATGTACAGGAAAAATATCTGTTCTGAATGGCATGCTAATTCCACCCGGTGGTATTCTAACCTGTGTGAGGTACAACTATAGGCGAATCCCTCTGGGTAGCTCTCTAATCTGAGCAATAGGGAAAGAGGCATGACTGATTTGTGATCACAAGAACACTTTCAGGTGACACTCTCAACCAGAATAAGAGGGGAAATTTTCGCTAGTGTGCAATTGCAGGCAAACTCCATGAGCAAGCACTGTGGCTAGAGTAATAGAGGTTTTTGTGCAATGGCATGAAATTTGGACTGGGTACTACAGTCTGATTAACAGCAAAAAGATCTGCTTTGCCAGGCGTGGTGGCACACACCTTTAATCCCAGCACTTGGGAGGAAGAGGTAGAAGGATCATCGTGAGTTCGAGGCCACCCTGAGGCTACATAGTTAATTCCAGGTCAGCCTGGACCAGAGTGAAACCCTACCTTAACCCCCCCCCAAAAAAAAATTTAGCAAGGGACATTTTTACGCACACACACCCCTGTCCTGTAATTTATTAAAAATCCCGCAAGTAAGTATTCTAATGTAAGAAATAAGGAGAAAACCTGGCCCTGCAATTGCATTAAAAATCCACATACAAGCACTCCCACACAAGAAATAAAAAACATGGGCCTGCGATTACATCATATCACCAAAAGATGGCAAACCAACTTAAGAAATAGAAAAAAAAATAATTGAGTTTCCTCTTTTGAAAGTCACATAATGTGGCATTCTAACCTAAGAAATGAAAATATTTATCAATGCCTATTTTTCTTGCGATCTATGGAAAATGGTATTGATAATGTTAATTAATGTTCATATGAACAATTTACAAGGTTTCTTTCCTTGATACAGTCTCAATTGAAATTGAGTACATAGATTTTCAGCTCTTTGAGATGATCTTATCTCTTATACTCATTCTTTGCGGTTTCATGACTTGTTTGTACAGTCTTGCTACCATCAGCAAATTCTCTAGGGAAGAAAATTTTAGTCTTTTAAGCCTACACTGCAGAAGTTGATACATAAGAGGAATTCAATTAATATTCATTAAATAAGAATGAATAAAACTACAAGAGGCCAGTGAAAATAAAACGAACAAGAGGAACAAAATATACACTAAAATATGAATAAAGAAGCTAGAGTTTTTGAGTTCTTTCTGTAACGTTTCTTTATTCTGCAGGTGGGCAGGTGAAACATAGAGGCAGCATGATTGAAAAGGAAATAACAAATGATGCTCATTTAAATTCCTTCAAGTTAAGATCGAAAAGTCTATTCATATTATGAACATCACTAATAAAATAAATAATAAATTTTAAAAAAGATTGTAAAGTCAGTGAATCAAAAGTGAAGAAAGGGCTGGAGAGATGGCTTAGCGGTTAAGCGTTTGCCTGTGAAGCCTAAAGACCCCCGTTCAAGGCTCGATTCCCCAGGACCCACGTAAGCCAGATGGACAAGGGGGCGCATGCATCTGGAGTTCGTTTGCAGTAGCTGGAGGCCCTGGAGCACCTAGTCTCTCTCTCTCTTTCTACCTGCCTATTTCTGTATCTCTCTCTCTCTAATAAATAAATAAAATATTTTTTTAAAAGTGAAGAAAATTTAGCAAAGGTTTAAACAAAGGCAAGAATTCAGTGAGGTAACTGGGTTTGAAAGCATTTCTCTAGCTGACTTGTGCTGAAACATAGTCTTTTAATTAAGTGGCTTGAGCCCCAAGAGGAGTCGGGGAAAGTTGTCTCTTGGGTCTCTCAGGGTTCATATCTGGATCCTGATGGAAGAGGTGAGGGCCTGCCACAGGAGACCAAGAAACCCGTAGGGAAGCTGGGAAGAAGCCACCCTTGTCTTCCTGCTGGCTCTTCCTGCTCCTGATGACTGTTTCCTCCTGTTTTGGCTTCTCACCACATACAAACCTGCTATGCTCAAGGCCCACCCTCAACCCCAATGCCGATTCTAAATCAGAAATCCTGCTCTTCTGTCCCAGCTGACCTCTCTCCTTAACTAACTTGAAGTTCACAGTCACACTGCTCCATCACTGCCTTCTGTTCTGCAGTGACGTTCGTACTTTATTCTGAACTGAGAATCGAAACCCAAAACAAGTCCCTAAGGGTGGTGTCATGGGCATCCCAGGGTGGGGTCGGGGGGCTGTGTGGGGCTTGTAGCCTCATTGTTCACTTAGCTGAGAGCTCCTGGGGCCATTTGGTTGTGTCTGCCAAGGAAGGTGCAAAATGCCCTACTTCCTGGCTGTTAGCCTGCTTTAAAATAAAAATGGGTGCATAAGGTCACGGCAGTCACAGCCTCTCTCATTAGTCGCCATGTCATTCCCCACAGTTTCAGCTCTGCCGAGTCCTCAGTGCCCCCACACTCTTGCCTCCCCTTGCCCAGAGTTGGCTCATCTACTAAAAACTGCAAGGCCCATAGTGCTTCCAACATATCTTCTCACTTCTGTGACAGTAGCACCTCTCCGACCTATCAGGGACACCACTGCCCGTGTGTCATGTGGAATTCTGTAAAGTCAAATAGTAGGTCTCTAGGGTTTGCTCTTGTCCTGTTTCCATCTACTCCCCAACACAGCAGTCAAAGGTCTCTTCCGAACTATTCACTCGACCTTGTTTGTCCTCTGTTTAAACTCTCCAGCATTTTCCTGCTGTCAGCAGAATAAATTCCCAATTTCTTACCAAGATGTCTGATTCTTCGCATTCAAGGCTTAGCTCATCAGCTAAAGACAGTCCACCCTTGCTGCCAAGGGAGTGATTCTCTTCCCTATGACTGCTCATCTCCTCTGTGGAGTTCTCTTGCGTCCACATACATATCTATTTATTGTGAGTGCCCTCACTAGAATGGGTGGGACCCTGTGAATGCCAGGCACACTTTAGGTGCTCAGTATATACATGTCAATGGAATCTTCTTTACTCAAACCAATTTCCTATCACTATACTCTAGGGGGATTTCTTACATCTTATATGCTCTGTGTACACAGAACCATAGTTAAGGATAAATATGGTACTTAGGAAGTCTCAGAAATGCAGCATGTAAAAAATATTTTATTTTTATTGTGTTTGTGTGTGTGTGTGTGTGTGTGTGTGAGAGAGAGAGAGAGAGAGAGAGAGAGAGAGAGAGAGAGAGAGAATGAACATGCCAGGGCCTCTAGCCACTGCAAACAAAGTCCAGATGCATGTGTCACCATGTGAATCTGGCTAACGTGGGTACTGGGAAATGGAACCTAGGTCCTTAGGCTTCATAGGCAAATACCTTCACCACTAAACCATCTCTCCAGACCCAGAACTACAGCTCTTAAGGGCTCTATTTCCCTTATGTTCATTGCACATTGTGAAGATACAAGTCTATGGAATTGTGGAACAGAGGGAGCTTGCTCGTGTGTCTTGGAATCTCTCTTTGCTGTTGTTTACAGATGTGAGGTGGTGGCTTCATCTGTTGGAATAAATATTACTTTAAGTTAGATGTTGACAAGCCTTTAGCTTCTTCAAAATGGAAAGCAAAACCATGCAAATATGAAAGACATTCTGAATAATCTTATTGCACTTCACGGCTGTTAACTGGTATGATTTGTGACTGTTAGGTTTTCTTAGAACTATAGTTCTCAAGTGGGAGTAATGTTATCCCAGGAAACATTTGGCAGTGTCTGGGGACATTTTTGGTTGTCACTACTTGGGGGGGGGGAGAAAGCATATTGAGGTCCTGGATGTCTTAAAAGGCACAGGACAACAGGGATAGAGGACGCCCTGTGCCTAGACTGCTCTCTGGCTTCCTGTTGAGTTCAACTGGTATATGATGCCAGCAAGAAATGGCCACTGAGTGGGTCAGTGTAATTGTTATCCCAGCTCCTTCCCATGGAATTTGGAAATGTTTACACAGCCCTGTACAAACAAACCCTTTATTCAACATGCCTCTACCTGCCCAATTTGCACAGTCTGTCCATTTCCTGTGGGGACCTTGACTGGCACCGATACCCAGTATATTTAAGACTCAGACATTTAGCTCAGCACCTGTTTATTTCAGAGCCTTTTACTGCAGACACTTGAAATGATGTCATGCGAAGAGTACTGTCTGGTTCTCTTTTTTCTTTTTTGTAGGTCATGTTTTCTCTGCTCTCTTTTATCCCTGTGACCCTAAAATAAAACCCTACCAAGGTTGCGTGGCTGAATGTAGCTTCTAACTCCAGAGGAGTCTGCCATGGAGATACCCTGTCAGAACCTTTTTCTGCCCTGGGCCTATGGGCCACAGAGAAGGGAAATCATTTGAGCTTTCCAAATACCAGGAAGGTGCTATGGGAGACTGTCTGCTAATGTCAAGAAATTGTAGTTGGGCTGGAGAGATGGCTTAGCAGTTAAGGCACTTGCCTGTGAAGCCTAAGGACTCTCCGGAACCCATGTAGGCCAGGAGCACATGGTAGTGCATGCATCTGGAGTTCGTTTGCAGTAAATGGAGGCCACAGTACATGCATTCTCTCTTTCATAAATAAAATTAAAAAAAGAAATTGTAGTCATAAAATTTCAGTAGCCTTTACTTGTGAAAACCTGGCAATGACCTTAAAGGTGAGAGCCTCTTAGTTCCCAAGAATGTTAGGTAGGAGGAAAGGATTCTGTGAGGAAGGTGGAGCCTTCTCTCCCAGCCCTTCTCCTTTATTACCTTCTTTCATCCTCATGAACATCAGGGTGTGTGTGTGTGTGTGTGTGTGTGTGTGTGTGTGTGTGTTCGTATATGTGCAGGTGCACATCTATGTATGCACGTGGTGGTCAGAGAACAACTTTGGGTGTGTTCAGCTTTTCAAAAGCAGAGAGAGAGAGAGAGACAGACTCTGACTGTCTCTGTGACAGGGCACACTACAACCTTGCCAGAGGGTAGGGAAGGCCAGTCTCAGTCACCAGAGTTGGTTCCCAACGATAGTGCAACCCCCACAGCCCAAGGTCCCCAGCCATGTCCAACAGTTCAGGCCAGCCTCCTCACGGTCCCAGCCTGGTTTTAGCAATGCCCGACACTTAAGGTTATGTGCTCTTAAGCTGATTGTGGCCCAAGAAATCATTCTATTTATTCAGCAGCATTTACTGGTCACTTAAAATGAGCTGGAATCCAGACCAGAACAGTGGACGTGACCATAACACAGGCACTGGCTCTGACAGATGCTCACAGTTCGGGGGGGGGGGAGATGAGCTTCAGTAACTAAGGTATGAGAACCCAGCAGAGGGAGCCAGCTGTGCCTGAGGAGCTTGGGGAAGGCTCCTGCAGGAAGTGACAATTGTGCTATGTGTTAAAGGAACCATAGACATTCACAGGGAAGGGAGGAAGGGAAAGACCACTCCAGGCGGAGGGATCTGGACATGCATCCCAAGTGCAATGGGAGGCAGAGCCAGGAGAATCTAAAGCTCATGGGCCAGCTAGTCTGACCTTCATTTGCTGCCTGCAAGTTTATTTGCAGTGGCAAGAGACCCTGTCTCCAAGAAGGTGAAGGAAAAACACGTCGAAATTGTCCTCTGACCTCCACATGTTTGCTGTGGCACACACACAAGCGCATGCTCATCCTCACAAATAAATGAACAAAAAAAAAATGAAAAAAAAAGAATTTGTTTAAAAAATTACAAACGTCCCAGGCATAGTGGTTCATGCCTATAATCCTAGCACTTGGGAAATAAATGATCTATATAAAACCTAACATTGTGTACAATAAATATACACCATATATGTGTATGTAGCTAAAATTTCATTTATGCCTATTCATGTGGGGAAAAATAACCTTAAAATCAAGGCATAAATTACCAGAATCCCATCCCTGTAGCCCCCCCAAGCCTCTTTTCAGTCAATATCACCCTCACAGGAATAATGACAATTCTGATTTATTTATTTTTATTTTTATATTTTTATGTATTTATTTCTTAGAGAGAGATAAAGAGATGGAAGGGGAGAGAGAATGGGTATGCCAGGCCTCCAGCCACTGCAAACAAACTCCAGATGCATGTGCCACCATGTGCATCTTGCTTATGTTGGGTACTGGGGAACTGAACCTGGGTCCTTAGGCTTCAAAGGAAAATGCCTTAACCACTAAGCCCTTTCTCCAGCCCTATTATTTCTTTGATCATATATAATAGTTTTGACAGCTCTATGTACTCATTCATATCTAGCTTCTTTCACTTGCCTTAAATATCTATGACATTCATCTATGTTATTGAATGTCCTCTGATTGGATTTTGACCTTGATCAAAATGACCTAAGGCTCTGGTAACTTGGTTATTTATTTGAAAATGAAATCTATGATGGATACTTCATAAGGCTTGGGGGAGAGTCAAAATTACAAGTAGTTACATCCATATTCATTTTGGGATTTGATAATAATGGACAGCAATGTCACTAGAAACACTACAGTGGCAGAACAAAGTCTGCAGTGCTTATGTGGACATAGAGCAAATGTTATCTGGGGAGCCTGTTCTTTAGGTTACTGGGACTGTCCTTTGGGGATCAGATTGCCCCCTTCTTTTGAAGGAAAAGCTTCTCCCATCATTTCTCCACCCAGAGTGCCACTGAGCCAAATGGAGACTTGTTAATATCTGGTCAGCTCAATGAGGAAGATATTACTTCTCATAGATTTTTTTTCTGATCTGTGTGGCTTGGATCTGCTGAAAGGCTAGCTTCCCATTGAGTGCTCCATTCACGCATGTGAGCCTGCCCCACCATGTCAGCAAAGTCAAGTTGGATCTAAATGAGGACCTTGCTTTCTGACATGTGCCCCCCCTTCCCCAGCTCCCTACTGCCAGGAGGAGCTGCATTCTGGTGATGCATCTGAGACATCGAGGAGCTGAGGCAGCTCCAAGGAGGAATCTGCAACTAATTAAGCTTCCCAGACTGCTGGTAGTGAGGACCAGCTATTTTTGGGCATTGGATGAGGCACAGGGTCCAGCTTGGCAGGTACACCTGACTCAGTGATACATCTGTAGCATGGATGGAGAATACCAGTGTCGTTTGGAAGATCCTCACTCTGCAGGAGATGAGAACATCCCAGCCAGGACATTTGGCAGGAGAGTCACTCCTCTTGGGCACAATCAGTTCATCTTTTAGTCATCTGTGGTATGGAAAGTCTGGCTGTCTATTGAAAGGGATGGAAGGAGTGATTTCTTGGGCTCTGCTGAGCTGGTATAGGCTTCTCCCATTTCTGTTATGCCACAGGGTAGCAACATCCTTTAATAAATCTCTCTTCTCCAGACTGGTAGCTAGAGGTAGAAATTGCCTGCAGAGGACTGGCCCTAAGGGCAAGTGGACAGCCATCCACAAATATGGCTAGGAGCCTGCAGCAGGCTTCACCAGCAACTTATTGGTCAATGTCAGGTAAGTACTTATGATAAACTTCATTTCCCACTGATGATGTGGGAATTATTTTTCCTAAGTCACAGACACATTGTGAGGATAAAATGAGACACATGATAGAAGTGCTTAGCTTACCCTGCATTCCAATGCATGTTGCTTAATGTAAGAGGAATGACTTGAACCCAAAATTCATCCATTAAAGCAAATTTTATTATTTAAATTTAATTCAATATGGGGTACCCATCCTGCCATAGAATGACAGAAGTCAAAACTTAGTTATTAAGCCTTCTCCATCCCAAAGCTGTGAAGTTGTTTTGTGGTCATTAGCCACATTCCCACACTGGATAGGGTCATCCTCACTCCCTCCCAAGCCCAGCAGTTCTCTTGCCTCCAAGTCACGTTTGGGATATGGGATTCTAGAAAATCCAGAGACTTTGTCTCTGGGACCCAAGATCCTTGTGTACTACATGCATAAGTCCAAAAAAGTCTTGTCACCTTCCTGGGACATTGGGAAGGCTGCAGGGATCATGAATGTGCCAACTCTTCCCCTGAAGGTCTCAACATAGAACATTCTGTGGTATTAGTCTATAAAAGCTACAACTGCTCCCAGCACAGCAAGTCCTCCTAGTAAATTCACTAAATCATGCTTACAAAAAAATTTGCCAGCATTGTGATGTGATGAACTAATAAATCTGTTAAGGATTAGAATTGTGAGTTGGGCCTTTAATCCCACCATTCGGGAGGTAGAGGAAGGAGGATCACCATGAGTTCGAGGCCAGCCTGAGATTACATAGTGAATTCCAGGTCAGCCTGGGCTAGAATAAAACCCTACCTCGAAACAAACAAACAAACAAACAAAAAAAAAAAACACAGGGCTGAAGAGATGGCTTAGCGGTAAGATCCAAACTATAAGCTAATAAAACACTGAATATATTGGGAGCCATCCATTCAAACTACCACACACGCTCTCTCTCTCTCTCTTCTCTCTCTCTCTCTCTCTCTCACACACACACACACACTCACCCTTGCTCCCACTCTGGTTTTCTCACATTAAAAAAGACCAGTCTGAAGCCAGTGGTGGTGCATGCCTTTAATCCCAGCACTTGGGAGGCAGAGGTAGGAGGATCACTGAGAGTTCGAGGCCACCCTGAGACTACATAGTGAATTCCAGGTCAGCCTGAGCCAGAGTGACACCCTACCTTGAAAAACAAAAACAAAACAAAACAAAACAAAACAAAACAAAACAAAACAAAACAAAACAAAACAAAAAGACCAGTCTGTTGTGTTTGCCTCAAAAAAGACAGATTTAGGGCTGGGGATATGGCTCAGTAGTAGGTGATTGCTTGTGCAGCCTGTCCACTCATGGTCCAGTTCTCCAGTATCTATTTAAAGACAGATGTACAAAGTGGAATATGCATCTGGAGTTCATTTACAGTGGAAAGAGGCCCTTATGTGCTCATACTGTCTATTCTCTCTCTCTTAAATAGATAAAAAAATATTTTAAAAAGACAGAATAAAAATCACTATACCTACAATAGTTAGTTAGCAGATACAAACTGTGACCTCAACCACATAAAATGCAGAGAAGTAAAAATATAGAGTTTTTGCATGTGATTAAACTTAAGTTGTTAGCAGCTTAAAGTGGCTTGATATAGCTATAAAATATTTTATGTAAGTTTTCTAATAACCACCAAGAAGGAACATCTAGGAGGCTGGAGAGATTGCTTAGTGGTTAAAGGTGCTTTCTTGAAAATCCTGATAGCCTGGGATTGATTTCCTGGTACTACATAACGCCAGATGCAACAAGTGGCATATGCATCTGGAGCTCATTTGCAGTGGCAGAAGGCCCTGATGCATGCATGATCTCATTTCTTCTCATCTCATCTCTTTTACTCAGTCTCTCAAATATATATATTGGTTTTTCAAGGTAGGGTTTCACTCTAGCCCAGGATGACCTGGAATTCACTATGCAGTCTCAAGCTGGCCTCAAACTCATGACAATTCTCCTACCTTTACCTCCCTGAGTGCTGGCATTAAAGGCACGTGCTACCATGCCTGGCTTAAATAAATATTTTTTAAAAGAAAGAGCATCGAGGTAACTGCACAAAAGATAAATAGAAAGCAATCAAAGCATATTACTAAAGAGCAAAAATAAAAATAAAAATATTCAAAAAACAAGGGCTGGAGGGATCTCTTAGCAATTAAGACACTCATCTGCAAAGCCAAAGGACCCAGGCTCGTTTCCCCAGGACCCACATTAGCCAGATGCACAAGGTGGCACATGCTTCTGGAGTTCGTTTGCAGAGGCTGGAGGCCGTGGCATGCCCATTCTCTCTCTATATATATCTGCCTCTTTCTCTCTCTCAAATAAATTAAATAAAAATATTAAAATCATCCAAATCAAAAAGACAGGGGCTGGAGAGATGGCTTAGCAGTTAAAGTGCTTGTAAGCTAAGCCAGAGGATCCACGTTCAATTCCTCAGTACCCACATAAAGCCAGATGCATCTGGAATTAGAATGCAGTGGCTGGAGGCCCTAGCACATCCATTTTCTCTCTCTCTCTGCCTCTATCTCTCTCTCTCATATAAATAAATAAAATTTTTAAAAAGGACATATAACAAGAGAGGAGGAAACATAAGATGAATTATAAATGGTTAACAAAATGACAGTGGTGAGTCCATACCTAACAATAATTACTTTGAATCAGAACAGACTAAATTCTTCAATCAAAAGTTATAGATAATATGACTGGATTAAAAAAATCTGGACTGGGGTGTGTCTCAGTGGTAGAGTCCTTGCCTAGCATATGTGAGACTCTGGGTGTGCTCTCAAGCACTAGAACAAGGGTTTCACTCTAGCCCAGGATGACCTGGAATTCACTATGCAGTCTCAAGCTGGCCTCAAACTCATGACAATTCTCCTACCTTTACCTCCCTGAGTGCTGGCATTAAAGGCACGTGCTACCATGCCTGGCTTAAATAAATATTTTTTAAAAGAAAGAGCATCGAGGTAACTGCACAAAAGATAAATAGAAAGCAATCAAAGCATATTACTAAAGAGCAAAAATAAAAATAAAAATATTCAAAAACAAGGGCTGGAGGGATCTTAGCAATTAAGACACTCATCTGCAAAGCCAAAGGACCCAGGCTCGTTTCCCCAGGACCCACATTAGCCAGATGCACAAGGTGGCACATGCTTCTGGAGTTCGTTTGCAGAGGCTGGAGGCCGTGGCATGCCCATTCTCTCTCTATATATATCTGCCTCTTTCTCTCTCTCAAATAAATTAAATAAAAATATTAAAATCATCCAAATCAAAAAGACAGGGCTGGAGAGATGGCTTAGCAGTTAAAGTGCTTGTAAGCTAAGCCAGAGGATCCACGTTCAATTCCTCAGTACCCACATAGCCAGATGCCAGATGCATCTGGAATTAGAATGCAGTGGCTGGAGGCCCTAGCACATCCATTTTTCTCTCTCTCTCTGCCTCTCTCTCTCTCTCATATAAATAAATAAAATTTTTAAAAAGGACATATAACAAGAGAGGAGGAAACATAAGATGAATTATAAATGGTTAACAAAATGACAGTGGTGAGTCCATACCTAACAATAATTACTTTGAATCAGAACAGACTAAATTCTTCAATCAAAAGTTATAGATAATATGACTGGATTAAAAAAATCTGGACTGGGGTGTGTCTCAGTGGTAGAGTCCTTGCCTAGCATATGTGAGACTCTGGGTGTGCTCTCAAGCACTAGAACAAAGAAAAGATACAGAAGAAAAAGGCAAAACAAGCGAGCAAAAAACCCACCTCGGAAGCCGGGCGTGGTGGCACACGCCTTTAATCCCAGCACTTGGGAGGCAGAGGTAGGAGGATTGCCCAGAGTTCGAGGCCACCCTGAGACTACATAGTGAATTCCAGGTCAGCCTGAGCCAGAGTGAGACCCTACCTTGAAAAAAACAAACAAACAAACAAACAAAAAACAAACAAAAAACAAAAACCCACCTCAGGGGCTGGAGAGATGGCTTAGCAGTTAATGCACTTGTCTGCAAAGCCAAAGGACCTAGGTTCAATTCCTCAGGACCCACGTAAGCCAGATGCACAAGGTGGAGCATGTGTCTGGAGTTCATTAGCAGTGGCTGGAGGCCCTGGCATGCCCATTTTCTCTATCTGTCTCTCTTTCTCTCTCAAATTAATAAGTTAAATTTAAAAAACCCACTTCAAAATAAATAAAACCCACAAAAACCAAGCTACAACAACCAGAAAAGACACCTTTAGGTTTAAGGATAGACATAGGCTAAAAAAGGAACAATGAGAATAAAAACATCCTATGTAACTAGAGACCAAAAGAGAGAGAGGTGGATAATACTTATACTGGAAAAAATCGAAGTTATGTCAAAAACTCACAAGAGATAAAGAAGATCATTATATAATAATAAAAGAGTACATTTATCAAAGGGATATAATTATTAAAAATATATGTGTACTCAACTTTGGAGCACCAAAATATATAAAGCAAATATTATCAGAAATGAAGGTTAAAATAGACAAGAATGCACTAAAAGTAGGGTATCTCACTGTCTTACTTTCAACAATGGATACATCATCCAGGCCAATCAATGAGGAACCAGTAGATTTGAATAATACTAAAAGATGTAATAGACATATATAGAACATACCATCCAAAACACATTCTTTCACTGAAAAGAACACAGAACACTCTCAAGAATGGATCATATACTGAGACACAAAGCAAGTCTTAACAAATTTAAGAACATAAAAATCATATCAAGTATCTTTCTTGAGCAAAATAGTATAATGCTAGAAACCAATACCAAACATAGAAATTAAGCAGTGTACTTTCTAGTATTCAGTAGGTAAAAGAAGAAATATAAAATAGAAAATTCCTAGGGACAAAACCAAAGCAAAACAAGAAACTCAACACACAAAAACTTAAGTGATTTAGTAAAAGCAGTTTTAAAAGTGATGTTTCAGGCAATAAATGCCTGTATTTAGCAAAAAGGGCTGGAGATGTGGCTCTGTTGATAGAATGCTTTCCTAGTATGCATAGAGTCCTGAATTCCACCACATAAACTGGGTGTGGTGTTATACACTTATAATCCTGCCACTCAGGGACATGGAAGCAGAAGGATCAGAAGGTCATCCTTGGCTACATAGTAGGTTTGAGGCCACCCTGGGCTACATGACAGCCTGTCTCAAAATAAAACTAAAAAGAAGGAAAGAAGAAAAAGAGCTTTCAGGTAATCAATTTTATTTTATACCTCAACAAACTAGAAAAAGAGTACACGAATCCCAAAGTTAGTACAAAGGGGCAAATAATAAAGAGTAGTGCAAAACCCCAAAGAAAAACATCAGAAAATCAATAGAAAAGAACAATAATATGGTCTGGAGAGATGGGTCAGTGGCTAAAGGCATTTCCTTGCAAAGCCTGAAGACCTGGGTTATATTCCCAAGTATAGAAAGCCAGATACACAGAGTGGCACATGCATTTGGAGTCTGGTTGCAGTAGGCAGGATTCCCTATGTGCCCATTTCTCTCTTTTTCTCTCTTCCCCTTTCTGTGCTTGCAAAGACATAATATTTTTTTTTGAGGTAGGGTCTCACTCTAGCCCAGGCTGACCTGGAATTTACTATGTAGTCTCAGGGTGGCCTTGAACTCACAGCTTTCCTCCTACCTCTGCCTCCCGAGTGCTGGGATTAAAGGTGGCATGCACCACCACACATGGCTCATAATAAAATTTTTAAAAAAGAATGGTAATACTTGGGCTGGAGAGATGGATTAGTGATTAAGGTGCTTGCCTGCAAAGCCAAAGGACCTTGGTTCGATTTCCCAGGACCCACGTAAGCCAGATGCACAAGAGGGTGCATGCATCTTGAGTTCATTTGCAGTGGCTGGAGACCCTGGTGAACACATTCTCTCTCTCTCTGCCTCTTTCCCTCTCCTAAATAAATAAATAAATATTAAAACAATAAAAAAGAATAATACTTATAGGTGTATTTTTTGGTAGGTAGATTTTAAAAAAATTCTGTGTGGTGTGTATGAATATTTGTATGCATGTTTACATGTGTGTGTGTAGATGCACATGTGTGTGCAAATGCATGGAGAGGCCCATCTTCCTCCATTTCTCCCACCTTATTTACTGAGTCAGGGTCTCATACTTGTGCCTAGGATTTGCTGATCTGGCTAGACTAGCTAGCCAGCTGGCCCTGGGCCTAAGGACCCAGGTTTGATTCCCCAGATCCACATAAGCCAGATACACATGGTGGTGCATGTATCTGGAGTTCATTTGCAGCATCTGAAGGTCCTGGTGTGCCCATTCTCTATCTCTATTTGCCTCTTTCTCTTGCTCTCTCTCAAAAAAAAAAAAAATTAAAAATATATGTTTTATTTATTTATTTGAGAGAGAGAAAGAGGAAGGGGAGAGAGAGAAAGAGGGAGGGAAGAGAGAGTAAGAGGGAGGGAAGAGAGAGTAAGAGGGAGGGAAAAGAGAGTAAGAGGGAGGGGGGAGAGAATTAGAATGCCAGAGCCTCCAGCCATTGCAAATGAACTCCAGATGCATGCGCCCCCCCCAGATACTGTATATGGCTTATGTGGGTCCTGGAGAATCAAACTGGGATCCTTTGGCTTTGTAAGCAGATGCCTTAACCACTAAGCCATCTCTCTAGCCCCAAAAATAAAATTTTTAAAAAGTTAGGATACGCAAACCGGGCATGGTGGCGCACGCCTTTAATCCCAGCACTCCGGAGGCAGAGGTAGGAGGATCGCTGAGAGTTCGAGGCCACCCTGAGACTACATAGTTAATTCCAGGTCAGCCTGGACCAGAGTGAAACCCTACCTCAAAAAACCAAAAAAAAAAAAAAAAGAAAAAACAAGATACCACATGTTGTGGTGGCAGGACACTGAGAAATCAAGCTAGAAGTGAGCTGAGAGCCTCACTGCTGGCTAGCTGCCATAGTGCTGGCAAGTACTAGGCTGGATGCTGGGAGAGAAAAGGTAGCAACAGCTTTATACAGCAGTGGATTCTGGGAGCTACTCAACTGATCACCCAGGCAAAATATATCCACTGGTGAAATAATGGTGAGTGAGTTTGGGGAGTAACCAACTGCTCTCTGGATTTGAGAACTGCTCTATGGCAGGTAATTGAACTTGGCACTGAAAACCAGCCACTCCAAATGAACTCCAGACACATGCGCCCCCTTGTGCATCTGAGTGGTGGGATGCTTTTCAAGTTTAGGTAGGTAACACAAACTGAATCCCTCTTCTTCTTGGTGGTTTCTTATTTCTGTAGTGCTACTAATTTGAAAAGAAGCTTTTTAGAAGGTAGTTTGACTTTGTGCACTTGTCAGCAAAAAATATTTGTAATCCCCCCAAACTAACAAATCAACCAACAACTCCCTCCAGAAACCTGTGCTAAATTTGTCCAAGTGTTAATTCTGCAAGAAGGGTCAGGGAAAGGAGTTCCTTGTTTTGACTTCCACCCAGGCCTCCTCTGAGTAGTCCTCCACTCACTTCTCACTCTGACAGACTCACTCCCCACAGCCTATACTGCTAGCACCATGGAAAAATGGTTCAAGTAAAATGCTTGCTTTTGTCAATATGTACTCTACAAAGCTGAGAAAATGTTTGCTTTACAGAAAATTATTGCATGGAGTAAAATGGCTGCAAACACCAAATTGAGGAGGAAACATACTGGCACATGAGTTTGCTACAGATTCCTGCAGAAATCAGAATAGTGGGTTAGTGGAAAGGAAAAAAAGAGAAAGAGATCGAAGGTGGGTAGACTTCTGGGTGGTTCCTCAATAAAACTGTCTGTTTAAAGCTGGGACTAGAAAGCTTTGGAAAAGTTCATCTTGCTTGAAGTGAGCTGGTCTCAACACCGGGGGACATAGGGAACTTACCAGGGGAGAATTTTCTTCCTTGCTCAGAGGGCATCTGCTATTCCCTAGGATTGCCACGTGGGCTAGATCGCATAGATTCCATTTGCTCTGCAGATCCATTCTCCATCCCCACACACCCAGTTCTATGGCTGCAAAGGCTGCCCTGAACACATCCAATCACCAGGTTCCGTTGCTCCCTCCCTTTCGGTTAGGTTTGGCCAATACAGCATAGCAGTAGGGGGTTGGAGGTCAAGGGAGAGTAAATTTGGGTTGTTTGTTCTCTTGTAACCCCTCCTGTTGACTAGGCCAACATGCTTGCTGGTTTGTGTGATGCATGAAACAGCTCTTCCCCCAAGATAGCCAACTCTACAGCTTCCCTTGTGGGTTTGGTCAGTACTATATATTTTGTTTTGTTTTTACGCTTCCAGACTTGTGCTTGTACCAGGTCTCTGGTATCAATTGTTCTGTGGGACTACATGCTCCTTAAAGATTACTCTAAACTCTGATAACAACTCTACAAACTGTCCCTTCACTAAACTCTTAATTTATGCTAATTGTGTGTGTGTTTATTATGTTGTTGTGTGGTGGTGCACACTTGCCATGGTGTATGTGGAGGTGAGAGGACAACTTTTGTATGTTGGCCCTTGTCTTCCCTCTTGTTTGAAGCAGGATCACTTGTTCACTGCTACGTTTGCTAAGCTAGCCAGCTCACGAGCTTCTGGAGGATCCTCCTGTCTCCATCTGCCTTCTCACCCTAGGTGCACTGTGATTGCAAATGTCTGCCCAACATCTGGCTTTTATGTGAGTACTGGGCAATCTGAACTCAGGTACTCACACATGCAAGAACTTTATCCCCTGATCGTCTCTTTAGCCTTAAGGCATGCTAATTGAGTATGCCATTTGTTTCTAACTGGGACTCTGTAGGTGGGGATTGGGCTGGAATGGTTGGCTGCTCTGTGTGGGGTTAAAAGCAAGTACTGGACAGCAAAGATCAAGCTTGTTAACTAGTCAACCCAATTTGAATGCAGCCACTACTGTGTATTAGGCTTCAGGAGAGAAAATAGTACACAGGAAACATGACACTCCTTTTCCCCTCTTGGCTATTTCAGCTAATAGGCCTGTGGATTAGTCACTTTGCTAATGAGTAGTTTTATCCTGGACCGCATTGAACTGGGCCAGAGAGGAGCACTGTGAACTTTCAGAAAACCTCCTGAAAAGTTATACTCCTGTTGACCCATCAGTAGAGCATAAAGAGAGGTGGAACCTGCTAGGGACCAGAGCTTATGTACTGTAATTATATTTGGAAACTTAATTTTCTTAAGAAAAGTGAAGAATTTTGTAATATGCTCCAAAAATCACATTCCAAGGCCTAATGTTCTTATTTTTCATTGGCCTCTAAGATTTTTATAGTCCAGAAAAACAAGCAAAGACACCAGTGAGTCTCAACTAGGGGTGGTTGCATCTCCTCCAGGAGACATTTAGAAATTTCTGGAAACATTTTTGGCTGTCACAAGTGCGATGAAAATTCTATTGGCATCTCGTGGGTAATGATGAGGGATGCTGTTGAACATACAGGACAGTCTCTCCCACATCCTTAAGCAAGGAATTCTCTGGCCAAAATGCCAATAGTGCTGAGGTTGAGAAAAATCTCTGCATGAAATTATTGTTCCATTAGTGAGAAAATTGGTGTTAAATAATGTCCTTAACTTTGTAAATTGGAAAAACCACACTCAATTAAGTTAGGTACTCATAGTTTTCTGATATCACTATAAATCACTCACTAAACATTATTGCCTTGGAGTTTGTGGCATTTCAAAAATGGCAAGTTTATTGCAGGGCATAATTGGTGTTTTTCAAAATAGAAACCAGGCTAGTTGGTCGGATGGAATAAAATAGTTTTGGAGCACATAGTCTTTTAAAATTTTGCTTCTCTAATCAAAATCATTTTCTCTTCAAAATGGGGCTTCCACTCAAGATATGCTTAGCTTTGGAAGAAATGGACTTATGTTTAGAGTGGGGAGGAGGCAAGGATAGTGGAACTAGAATCTTAACCATTAGCAATTGTAAAGAAACTTCAAGATCTGGTGCTATTTGGAAGGATTTTACTAGTTTGAGAAGGATTGTGCCAGACACAAAGGTATCAAATGTCCTGTCTCCTTTCTGCCCAAAATAATTCTGGCTTGAACACGAGGTTCTCAAGGTGTCTTTAAGTAAGAAGGAAGAAAAATCTGTTCTGGGAATTGACTACTGTACCCCACCCCCAACCATTGAGGTTGGCTTTTTAAAGAGGAGGAGGTCAAGAGATTCTATTTCTTCTACTTGTCCCTCGGGACTGGGATGCTTGTAAAATTCTCCTTTTAAAGCTCACTCTGTGCCGGAGAAGCAGCTTCAGGAGGTATCAAAGAACAATGGAAGACTAAAAACCTTTTATGGCAAAGGAAAATCAGCCTGGTATTAAAGTTAATGAAGATGCTGGAAAAGGATACATGGAATCTCTGGAAGGAGGGAGATAGAAAAAGTATTCTAAGGTTTGTGTCCAAGAAAATGAAGAAAACAAATGTAGCCAGGATAGAAAGAAACACCAACATTTCCAAATTAGGTATCCCAAGAGAAGTCTACATTGTTTGAAAAACTGGTCCTATGTAAATGTGTAGTTCCCAATACTGGGTCTTCAGAGTATATTAGAAGAGTTAGCTCAAGGCCTCCACCAGTCCAGGAGTCGGGAAGAGCACTTGAGAGTCTGATGAAATTTCTGTTGTTCTCTAAAGGAACATTCCCAGAAGCAAGAACAGGTATGCTTAGGCTGATAATGCTAAAAGAGTTGAGATAGGTTCAAGCTGCAGGAATTTGCCTAGATTGTGTAAGTAATGAATTGTGGACAAAATTTGTTGCCAAAGTTACGCAATTTGGATTTTGTGGACCATCCAAAGCCTAGTTCCTTGCCAGGTGAAGGTGCTGGGGAGTAGATGGCTTTCATGGCTGACCCCCACAATCAGGCCTGGAAGAAGTGGGTTCTCCCACTGATACTTCAAAATCATTCTCATTTTTCCAAGGCAATGAGGTGCCATAAAATATGGGGGTGAGTTGGGAATCAGCCTATTTCAGAATCACCAACAATAATACTGGCTAACCAAAATTTTTGTTACGGGATCTACTTCCTGAGGGGAAAGCAATCAATGGTTTAGCCCAGTCAATGAGATAACAAAAAGTGAGAATTGGGCTGGAGAGATGGCTCAGCAGTTAAGGCGCTTGCCTATAAAGCCTAACAACTGGGAGTTCAACTCCTCAGTACCCACGTAAAGCCAGATGCACAAAGTGCCACATGTCTCTGGAATTTGCAGCTGGAAGTCCTGGTGTGCTCATTCTCATTATTTCTCTCTGTTTGCCAGGAGTGGTGGCATATACCTTTAGCCTTTAATCCCAGCACTTGGGAGGCTGAGGTAGGAGGATCGCTGTGAGTTCGAGGCCACCCTGAGACTACATACTGAATCCCAGGTCAGCCTAGGCTAGAGTAAGACTCTACCTCAAAAAAAAAAATGAGAATTAAGATAGAAGGAGGTATTAAAGTTGGACTTGAAAGCAATAGAGTAAATCAAGAAGAAAAAATAATTAGTTACGGTAGAAATAATTCCAATAAGCATTATCAAGGAATTAAAGATTGCCATGGCCCAAAGGGAATAACACTAATACCTAACCTTTATCTCTTCCCATGAACTGCAGATTCTTCCTCACACTTCCAGTACTGCTACTGCCAAGCCTTGTAAATGGGGATATAAAATTCAAAGACTTCAGTAATATGCCCAAGTTCTCATATTTCCAACATGATAGATCTGGGATTTGAACCCATGTCTGTCTGACTCCAATGTCCAAGCTATTAAATAGGGTATTCTGCTGGAATAAACTTTCTGGCTAAGCAGTGGACTAGGATGTCCCTGCGGAGTAGCTGAATTTTCGTCACTTAGGATTTTAGACCAAGCAAAATATTAGTATGTGTGTCATAGGAAGTCATCTCTAATGGTTCAGGGGTGGATTAAAATCCAGTGTGGAACTTCTGTTTCTGAATGCTAAGGACTCTTAACACTGTGAAGTATTAGCTACATTAGTGTGGCATGGTGTGTTTTTCACAGTTCCTTCATACACTTTCTCATCGGATCCTCACTGGAAACCTGTGAGGTGGGCAGATAGGCAGGCCGTGTATGACCATGCTGCTTTCTAAAGATATGATGGGCAGTCCCATCAGAAATGAAGCACTGCCAGCTTACTTATCACCAGAAATATGTGGGAGGAGAGCGAAAGCTGATTCCCAAAAGTTGCTTATTTCAATCCTGAACAGTTCATAAGTTTATAATTTATTTCCATAACAGTGTGATTGCTTCCTTTTCAACAAGGCTTTGACTCACTCGGAGGAATGTATTCCATTACATGTCTGCTGGCTTCAGGCTGTATGCAGGGCCAGCAGGTTGCCATGACAACTGAGACGAACAAAATACAAACCATGAAGTCTTTCAATACTAGTCACTAACATGCTTCTAACAGGCCACCTCAGAACTGTGGAAGATGGTGGTGTTCCCGAGGTAGTATCTACTTTTATCCTCATCTACTCAGGAGTTTCCTCCTCCTAGTTTGAAAATAATCTCAAGACATCTGGTTTGGGCTCAAGAGTAACTGGGACATAGGGTTTTTTTTTTTTTTTTGTCTCTGGCTAGAGTGTTTATAAACAGTGGCTTCAGTCAGGTTCCCCCTTTCCTTTTCCTTTGCCAACAATGGGGATTGAACTTAGGGCCTCATGCATGCTGAGTAAGTGCTCCATCACTGAGCTATATCCCCAGCCTTTATTCTTTAAAAACTTGCATTTATCATACCAAATCGATTGTAGCTCTTGTTTAGGCAACCAAAATGGTACTATTGATGGTCATGCCATTAGGAGTTGGTACAGTACCATTTTGGTTGAAATTGATAGTAGACTATCCCCTTCAATATTTACTAAGCATCTTACTCTTGTCAGAAGCTGTTTATTCACAGTACCACAGGATATAGGATGTTTGAATTTTGAGAAAATAATTTCTAAGGGGCTGGAGAGTTGGCTTAGTGGTTTAGACACTTGCCTGTGAAATCTAAGGACTCAGGTTCGAGTCCCCATGTAAGCCAGACGCACAAGGTAGCACTTATGTCTGGAGTTCGTTTGCAGTGGCTGGAGACCCTGGCATGCCCATTCTCTATCTACCTCTTTCTCAAATGAATAATAAATAAATAAATAAATAAATATTTTAAAAATAATTTCTAAGATATACCACTTCAATTGTTATAGCTAAGAGGAAAAAAGAGGAAGAGAAGGTTCATTTGAAATGTTTCTAAATTGTCAACTTCTGTTTTTCTTTTCTTAACATTCCAAACCAAATCATCAGATGGCAATCTTTCCATGGGTACCACTATCTGCACCAGCCTCAGTCATGTAACTCAGGTGCAGCTCAACTGACCTCAGTTCTAAGGGTGGTCATGCAACACAAGCCTATTATAGTGCCCAGTAGATAGGGGGTTTTGGTTCAAGGAGTAGCACATGATCAAAATGGGCCAATAAGACTCAATCCCATGAATTTTTGTTGGAACTCTTGAGATAAAAGGGTATCCTGCTAGGTGTGAAGGTCTGGTGCTACTGGCAGTCATCTTAAACCACAGGGAGATAATTGGCCCCAAGAATGGAGTTTACTTAGATGGAAAACATAAGAAAAATGGAGATAAAACAAGGCCATTTTTTGTGTAGTACTGGGTACTGTACACAGGGCTTTGCACTTGCTGGACAGATGCTCTACCATCGAGTTACATACCTTGCTCACCAATTTTTGACAATATTGTTTCAGACCCCAGATCCAGCCTTGCCAGAAGAATGGCTCTGAACTTACAGCTAATTTGGCCTAATAAATTTCTTTCCCCCTTAACTTTCATTTAATTGGCTTTATTTGCACCCAAAATAGTACTGATCAATATGGAAAATATATCTATATTATTGTAGATACATTTAACAATTGAATCTAACTTGTAAAGCAGAAGAGACCTTCAGGGATCCTGTTTCAGTCAGTAGATAACCACAGCATCTAATGAATCTGTGAGTTATTTTACAATCAGCACCTTGGGGGAAGTGTATTTGTTGGAATAGTTTTGAGATCCCTCACAATATTATCTATGATTTTAATTTGTGCTCCTGAGAAAGAATAAATGCTCAGAAATTTCTCAGAAAGAATTAATTTGGACTCTGATTTTTAACCTAAATGTATCTATGGGGTTTATTATACAAGGCTCACTCAGCCTGACGAGTATCCAGACATGCTAGTGCCCACATACCATCCTTTTTGAAAAATTTAAAAATATTTAATGTATATTTATATATTTATTTGTGTGTGTATGAGAGAGAGAGAAAGAAAGCGTGCACATGCGAGAGAGAGAGAGAGAGAGAGAGAGAGAGAGAGAGAGAGAGAGAGAATGGGCATGCCAGGGCCTCCAGCCTCTGCAAACAAACTTCAGATGCATGCACTACCTTGCACATCTGGCTTCTCTGGGTCTTGGGATACCAGGGTTCGGGGGAATTGAACCTTGGGTTCTTTGGCTTCAGAAGCTAGCACCTTAACCACTAAGCTATCTCTCCAGCCCCCACATATCATTTTTTAAATAATCAGTGCCAAGCTATAACTGCATTTAATAACTTTTGCTCCATAAGTCATTGAATAAGTTCAACATGGTAAAGCAGGACTGGAGAGAGTTCAATCAATGAAGTGCTTGACATGGAAGCATGAGGACCTTACTTTGATCCAGAGAATCCATGTAAAAAAAAAAGCCAGACATGGTGGTATGGTGGTATAAACCTGCAATCCCAATGCTGGGCAGTGGAGAGAGGTGGATCCATGGGACGACTAGCTAGCCAGTCTAGCCTAATTGGAAATCTTCAAGCCAATGAGAGACCGTGTCTCAAAAAGAGGTGGACAGTGTTTCTGAGGAACAACACCCTAGATTGCCCTCTGCCCTCTACATGCACATGCACACATTTGCATGCATACCTGCACAGCTGCATACACTTGAACATACACCCCCCTACATACACACCCACATACACAAAACATTTGGAATCCCAGCCAAAAAAATAACACATATTATGATTATCATCTTGTTTTTCTTTAAATATCACCAAGAATTTTATAAACTTTCCTATTTATTACTATCTTAGGAGGTTAGTATATTTATTAGATTTATGGAATATTAATAAAATACTAGCTGTTACATTTTGACAGGGATTCTCAGCCTTGGTTGCCAATTAGAATCACCTGGGAGCTTTTCAAAGTTCCTAATGCCATTGCCCCACCTTAGGCAATTGAATCAGAGTTTTGGAGTAGGGTCTAGATATTAGTGTTTTTAAAAGCTCCCCAGGTGATTTTAATGTCCAGACAGGGCTGAGAACAATTACATTATTGGAAATATTGACTACAATGAATGATTTGATTTAGTAAGGAAACATTTAGTAAGTAATCCTTTAAAAGTCCTATAAATTTTTTCCAAAATAGAATCTTTTACATAAAATTATGGATATATAAAATACACAAAATAAGTTATATACATTTGAGCAGTTCACATGCTGTTGGGTACACTGGCAAATTTCACCAAACCCAACCCTTCCAAGTTCCTTTTTTATTTATTCATTTATTCATTTATTGGTATTGGGATTAAACCCAAGGCCTTGCACAAGTTAGGCAAGCATTC
Source organism: Orientallactaga sibirica (assembly GCA_036365145.1). Lineage (NCBI taxonomy): Eukaryota > Metazoa > Chordata > Mammalia > Rodentia > Dipodidae > Orientallactaga > Orientallactaga sibirica. Next base: position 7,378,157 of record JAEOAD010000982.1, read on the forward strand.
TACTACTGAGTGATTCCTTAATCCTCCACAAATTCTTTTCAAAGTAATACACAAGAAGCTGGCTATCTGCCACGTATTGAAACATCACCTACCTACCTACCTAGCTTCCTCGCTTGCTTCCTCCCTCCCTCCCTCCCATATATTGAAACATCACCTACCTACCTTCCTTCCTGCCATATATTGTTTTTTTTTTTTTGTTTTTTTTTTTTTTTTCTTTTCCTGCCATATATTGAAACATCACCTACCTACCTACCTTCCTTCCTGCCATATATTGAAATATCTCCCTCCTTCCCTCCCTCCCTCCCTTCTCCTCCTCCCGTCCTTCCCTCCATATATTGAAATATCTCCCTCCCTCCCTCCCTTTTTAGACAGTGAGATAGAGAATTGGTGTGCCAGGGCCTCAGCTACTGCAACTGAACTCCAGACACTTGACCCACCTAGTGGGCATGTGTGACCTTGCACTTGCTTCACCTTTGTGCATCTGGCTTACATAGGATTTGGAGAGTTGAACATGGGTTCTTAGGCTTTGTGGGCCAGTGCCTTTATGGCAAAGCCGTCTCTCCAGCCCATCTTTCTTTCTTCAAGGTGATTTATCTCCATTTCTACACTTGAATACCATCTATTAGAAGTCTTTGGGGCTGGAGAGATGGCTCAGCAGTTAAGGTGCTTCTGCAAAGCCTAAGGACCCAGGTTTGATTCCCCAGTACCCATGTAAAGCCAGATGCACAAAGTGGTGCATGCATCTGGAGTTTGTTAACAGTGACTAGAGGCTCTGGCATGCCCATTCTCCCTCTTTCTTTCTTTTTTAAATTTTATTTATTTATTTGAGAGAGTGAGAGAAAAAGAGGCACAGAGAGACAGACAGATAGAGATAGAAGAGAGAGAGAGAGAGAGAGAGAGAGAGAGAGAGAGAAAATGATTGAGAATGGACACACCAAGGCCTCCAGCCACTGCAAACGAACTCCAGACGCATGTGCCACCTTGTGCATCTGGCTTATGTGGGTCCTAGGGAATCAAACTGTGGTCCCTTAGCTTTGCAAGCAAATGCCTTAACCACTAAGCAATCTTTCTAGCCCCCTCTCTCTTTCACCCCTTCCTCTATCTGCTTGCAAACAAATAAATAATATTTAAAGAAGTCTGCACAGTTCTGCAACTATTTCTTTGGTAACATTTCTTAGCTAGAGTGCTTAACTTCTGTTTTACCAACTTGGATTAGTAATGAGAAAAAAGTTACTGTGGTTAGCTCCACGTTGCTGGGATGAACATCCAATCCAGGCACAGCTTATGGGAAGAAAGGATTTATTTCCAGCTTATAGATCAAGGGGAAAGTTCCATAAGTGGCAGAAGAAACTGGCTCCCATTCATAAATCCAAGCAGAGAGACCCCACCAAACAGCCAGCACCACAAGCAAGCACAGGCAGAGCTCGAAACCTCTCTGCAAACCTTTAGATTGGAATTCAAATCCATCTTCAGTGACATGCCCCCAGCCAGGGGGTTGGGGACTCAAATTACAACCTTTAATAAAACACCTGAGTCTATGGGGGGGGAACATACATTCAAACTACTGCACTTGTGATTATGACCTTAATTCTAAATTATACATAAAAGTGTAACAAGACTCAAAGCAACTTTTTTTTTTTTTACTATATTTTTGAGACTAAGTCTCATGTAGCCCAGATTGGCCTCAAGATTGATGGTGACTTCGAACTCCTTATTCTCTTGCCTCTACCACCCAGGTGCTATGATTACAGGAGTGTACCACCATGCCTTGTTTATGTGGTGCTGTGGATTGAACTCAGGGTCGTGTGCAAGCTACTCAAGTACTCTACTCTCTGAACCACAACTCTACTGCTCCAAAACAAGTTTTGAAAATATTTAAATTTATTTTTATTTATCAGAGAGAGAAAGAGAGAGAGAGAGAGAGAGGGAGGGGGAGAGAGAATGGGCACTATTGGCACTATGTGGACCTCTCACCACTGCAAATGGACTCCAGATGCATGTGCCACCTTGTACATCTGCCTTTACATGAGTACTGGGGAACTGAACCTGGGTCCTTAGGCTTCACAGGCAATCACCTTAATCATTGAGCCATCTCTCCAGCCCTGAAACAACATTTTTAAAAGATTTTATTTTTATTTATTTATTTGAGACAGAGAGAGGGAAAGAGAGGGTGTAGCAGACAGCTTCAGGTTCGCTGAGATGAACTTCCAGACCGGGCACAGTTATGGAGGAAGGGATATTATTTATTGAAGCTTACAGATCCAGGGGAAGTTCCATAATGGCAAGAGAAGCGGCCTGCTCTTCACAGGGCCAAGCAGAAAGAGAAAAACCAACCAGCCACCACAGCACACAGAGCAAAACTACCGCCAAAAGGTCACACAGCACACTTCAGGAACTCCTGCTAGTCACATTTGCATATCTTTACAATGGAATCTCAAACCCACACCATTAACACCTTAAGACCGGCCCCCAGTCACATTGCCTCTAGCAAGGTGATTGCAGATGCAAACTATAACTAGTAAAACACTGAATATATTGGGGGACATATATTCAAACTACCACAGAGGGAGAATGAGAATGGGCACGTCAGGGCCTCTAGACACTGCAAACGAAGTCCAGATGCATCCACCCCCTTGTGCATCTGGCTTATGTGGGACCTGGAGAATTGAACTGGGGTCCTTAGGCTTTGCAGGCATATGCCTTAACTGCTAAGCCATCTCTCCAGCCCCCAACAACTTTTAATGAAAGAATAAGGCACTGAGATGAAAATGACACAATGAAGCCAGGTATAAATTTTCTTTCCTTTAGTGCAAACAAAAGAGAACATTTTAAAAATGGCAAAAACATTACCAATAGAAGATCAGTGAAGATGTATGACTTCTGCCAAAAAATACAAAGTGAAAATAATAGTAGCCAAAGGAAGAAATGGATAATTGGGATTGTCAGTCTAGGCTCAGTGGTATGTTGGAGATGGTTCACACTGGCTTGCAATAGCCAATAGTCCAATTGTCAGGGATCTTTCAGGTCAGTTAATAAACACAGTAATTTTTAGAAGTAAGTTCTATTTAAAACAAAGATGGTAAATTCTAAAAAAAATACTACTTTCTAATTGTTTTGCCCAATTTTAATATTATCTATGCACTTGAAGCTATTTATACCTACTATAACCATATGGAGGCAATACCATATAAAGATGAGCTATAGAACTTATCTGATGAAGAGTGCTCCAATTCCACATTTAATATCAACTATTGAATTGCCAGCTTAAACTTGGCTATGGTGGGAACATTTATCAGCACAGTCCATACATTAGTTTTTTTTTTTTTTTTAAGATATACTTGTTAAACATTTACCACTACACCATTGCTCACCTCTCACCCATCATCCTGGCTCTTACACCTATGATCCCTGGACATTGCAAAATTTAGTAACAATAAAAGAAAATTCTTGGCAGTAACTCAATTGAGAGAGAAATGAATTAATGTAGAAATTAAGCAATTCCCAAACTTGAGAGGATAAATGCTAACATTTTAGAGAGAGAATATGTTCTTAAGTATTAGATATGAACTCCTAGTGAAGAGCATGGAAGAAATTTTATAAAGAGAGCCCATGTGCCTAACAAAGGGAACACACAATTCCATCTCTGTCTCTACCACTGTGACCATATCAGGGTAAAGAAAAGTGTATATAGAACATGTGATTGAGCTCTCAAACTTGCGTTCTTAGAGAAAGACAAATTTTTGGTCAGTTAGAAGAGGATCAAGAATTCATCCATACCATGTCAGAAAAACAAAACAAAACACCCCATAGGGTCCAGACAGCTGCCAACATTGACAATGAGAAAATAAAAGATATCTCTGGAGGATCGCTGTGAGTTCAAGGCCACCCTGAGACTACATAGTGAATTCTAGGTCAGGCTGGACTAGAGCGAGACCCTACCTCAAAAAACAAAACAAAAAAATAATAATAATAAATAAAATAAAATAAAATAAAATATAAAAAGATATGAAAGAACAAGAATGCTGAAACAATATATGTGTCTAAAGAGGGACAAGGCAGCTAACAAAATAAATTGAGGACCAAAACAATAGTTCTTAATTTAATTGAAAATAGGAAGAAGAATGACACAAAGTACAGTATCAACTTAATGACAGAGAAAAAGCTTCAGGTTATGTAGTTAAAACAGAAGAAAAGACAAATGCTAAGAATTTTAGAATATTAGTAACTAAATAGAATTGGGTGACATTTCACCTAAGGGTTCAGGATTTACATCACAAATGAAAGTTTGATTGATATGACCCTGAGAAGGACCTAACACTTATATAGTATTCTTATTTGGAATTTTTACTAGAATCTAAGAAATATTGAATATAAAAAAGCAAAAGAGTATTCTTTTAAAATGTCAATGTCATAAGAGAAAATGATTCATATTAAAGATGACCAAAAGCATAACAACTTATTGCAAAATGTTTGTTTCTAGAAGATCCTGCATTACAGGGTAAATGTTACAAAGAATATTACTGAAAAAAAGAAGAATATTACTGACTCAATTGACAAAATTGGAATAGTCACAGAAGATTCAAGTATTAACATTACATTTATTAAGATTTATAACTTGTTCTAAAGGACATTCTTTTATTACAGGGAAAATATACAAAATTATTAAGTGATTGAGTTTCAATCAAGCATCCAGGCAGATAAAAAGAAAGCAATCATAAAAAAGGAAAACAGCCAAATGACTTGGTCTAATTCTTTTCGACAACCATATTGAGCCCAGGAGGGATTAGAGCAATAGCTTCAGCATTTTTAGTAAGCTAAAGTGGCCTATGCATTTTGTGCTCAGCAAGTGGGAAGGCACATCATAACAAATGCTGGCAAGGATGTAGAGAAATTGGAGTACTCATCCAATTCTGGTGAGAATGGAAAATGACGAAGCCACTTAAAAAAAAAAAAACAACACTTTGGCAGTTTCTCAGAGATTATATACACAGTGGCCATTAAGACTCAGGGGCACATGGTTCAGTGGTTAAAGGTGCTTGCTGTTCAAACCTGATGACCAGAGCTCAAGTCCCCAGAACCGACTTAAAGCTGGACACAAGTAAACCACATTTCTGTAATCCCAATGAGTCAGAACAATCCTGAAGCTTGTGGGCCAGCTAGTTTGGCCTTCTCAGTGGCAAAATAAGAAAGACTAGCTCAAACAAGGTTGAAGGTGAAAACTGATGCCCTGAATTTGTCCTCTGACTTCCACATACACACTCTACACACATACACATGCCTCAGAAGTTTCACTCCCAAACACATACCATAAGAATTAACATATCCATACAAAAATGTATACATCAAGGCATGAATAGCAGCATTAGTCATAATCACTTAAAGAGAGAAACTAATAAATAACAATATATATGTAAAATGAAACACTTAGCAATAAAATGAAGTGCTGAAACATGCTACAATCTTGAAACTTGATGCTAAGTGAAGACACCAGTCACAAAAGACCACAGAGGGCCAAGCTAGTGACTCATGTCTGTCATCCCAGCACTTGAACAGCTGAGACAGGAGGATTGCTGCAAATCTGAAGCCAGTCTGGTATACAGAGTGAGTTCTAGGACAGTCTGGGCTACAGAGTGAGATCCTACCTCAAAAAATTAAAAGATAAACAAACAAAACCAAAACAAAAGGCTATAGCTTTAAGATTCCATGTATATCAAATGTCCAAAATCCAAGTCTACAGAAATGAAAAGTACATACATGATGGTCTAGGGTTGGGAGAAAATGATGAATGACTGTTAATGGGCATTGAAGTTTCCTTTGGGGGTGGTTGCATAACTGTTAATATACGAAAATTATTGAATTTATGCCATATATATTTTTAAATTTTTGAACAAAGAGCGAAGAGATAGCATGGAATTTAAGCATCAGAAGAACAACCTGTTATGTTAGAAGTTAACAGATTACAATTAAGAATCACCTCACTTTTGCTCAAAGGCAGGTAAGGAATGACAGTCATTCTCTTAGTAAGATGCATATTTACTGAGTTACTATGTGACAGGCACTGGGATTAAGGCCGGAGATAGTGAACAAGACAAGTATGTGGCATGTTTATACCACTTAGAATATTCTAGAAAAGCACATTAAAAAACTAATTGTGGGGCTGGAGAAATGGCTTAGCAGTAAAAGCGCTTGCCTGAAGCTTAAGGACCCAGGTTCAATTCCCCAATGATAGATTACCCACATAAAGCCAGATGCACAAGGTGGTGTGTGCATCTGGAATTCATTTGCAGTGGATGGAATCCCTGGCACACCCATTCTCTCTTGCTCTATCTGCCTCTCTTTCTCTCTCTCAAAATAAGTAAATAAAATATTTAAAATAACTAATTACATGATTATGTAGATGCTCTATGAGAAAAATGAAGACAGTAGGAAAAGGTATAATGGAGGATCCTAATCTAACACAGGAGGGAAGGGAAGGTTGCAGCAAGGAAGTGACAATGGAGTTTAGCACTTGAGGATTAAGAATAAACTAGGTGAGGTAGACAGGATTGTAAACAGAGGGACCTGGGTGTCCTCTGTGGAGGAATCAGAAGACAGGGAGAGGTGGAAGGGAGGGTAGTGTAGAGGATTCTGAAGGCATTGAAAGGCCCCGAAAGCCTCATTAGCCATGCTATGAATTTGATCATTATTCCAGAAGCTGTTGACAGATTCTGAGGAGAGCTTTCAATTGACATCCCCAGGATGTTTTGTGTGATAGCCAGTTTGCCATCCTGGTGACGTAATATTTGAGATAAACATAGGAGGAAAGGCTTTGGACTCAGTGTCAAGAGGCCGCAGTTTATTGTCACTTGGGAATATGATGAGGCACTATATGTTGGTGGGAGCATGTGGTAGCACAAAGCTGCTTACTTCCTGGCAAGCTAGATAGCACAGCAAAATGAAACCAGAATAAAACCAAGAAGGAGCTGATGTCCTAATACCCTTTTCAAGGACATATCCTCAACAACCCCATTTCCTTCCACTGAGCCCCACTTTTACTATCTCCCAATAGTGCCACAGGCTAGAGAGCATGTCTTCAATTCATAGGCCTTTGGGAAACATTTGGGTTCTAACTATAGCACTTTGTTATGAAACTTCTGGCTGAGTAACCCAAAAATGAAATTACCAGACCATGTTTGCCGAGATGATGTGGCTCCTCCTCCTCTTAGCAAGCTTCTTACTATAAAGCACTTACATTTTGATCCCCGGGAAACAGTCTATGACATTCCCAGATGGAGAAGGGAGGGGAGAATGTATAGAGGAACCCTCAGGAAATGCAGCTGGGCCTCGTGAGTGCTGTAAGCTCAGCAACATCCATTACACCACATTGGTCTTTAAGCTTTGGATGTATGTCGATGAGTGAGATCACTCTCTGGGACTCTAGGGTCTTGTTATTTACAACTGTAATGTTAAAACTGGAACCAGGGGCACTTTATAAAATAGGGGTGGAGTAGCCCTTGGCCTCTGCCATACATTGCCTAGGCTATGATCTGGTATTCTCAATTGAGCACAGGTGAAAACAGATGGAAAATAAATTCTCTTACAATTCCCAGTGTGTTTTCATTAATTTAGCATCTGTTGGAAAATATGTTCTGAGAATAGCATCAAGAAACTGATCAACATAGTGGGCAATGGCCAACCGAGGCCTTTGAGAGATGGCTTCTCTGTTGGCCAAGGATTGCTTTGCCAAAGTTTTCAAGGCTATGGGGTTGCCTTGACAACACTAAGTAAAACAAGGCACCAAAGGTCTTTAAATTTACCATAAGTCACAAGTTACATTTGCTCTTAAGTCTGGATCTTTGCAATGTGTATTCCCTAGCTAATTTAACTTTGTCTTTTTTCTTAGCTATAAGGGTGTAGGATACCAGGTTGCCTTCTATGCTGTTAATACTATGTCAGAAGAATTTTTTTAAAATATTTTTATTTATTTGACAGAGAAAGAGGGAGAAAAGAGAGAGAGAGAGAATGGGTATGCCAGGGCTTCCAGCTACTGCAAACGAACTCCAAAGGCATGCATCTCCTTGTGCATCTGGCTAATGTGGTTCCTGGGGAATCAAACCTGGGTCCTTTGGCTTTGCAGACAAATGCCTTAACTGCTAAGCCATCCCTCTAGCCCAGAAGAATTTTTGTTTAATCCCAGGCTGACCTGGAACTCACTCTGTAGTCTCAGGCTGGCTTCAAACTCAAGGTGATCCTCCTACCTCTGCCTCTTAAGTGAAGGGATTAAAGGCGTGAAACACCACGCCTGGCTTCAGAAGACTTTTTTTTTTTTTGTCTTTCCTTACTCTTCACCTTACATATTTTTTTCTCTCTTCCCTTTTTATTATGGATCCTGGTTTGTAAGGTTTTTTTTTTTTTTTTTGGCAAGCCCTACAGACTGACCCTTTTTATGTGACAGAGAGAGACAGGTAAAGAGAGAAAGAGAGAGAGAGAGAGAGAGAATGAATTGGTGTGCCAGGGCCTTTAGTCACTGCAATTGAACTCCAGACACGTGTGCCCTCTTGTGCACATGTGCAACCTTGCACACTTGTGTCACTGTGCGTCTGGCTTAGGTGGGACCTGGAGAGTAGAACGAGTCCTTAGGCTTTGCAGGCACGTGCCTTAACTGCTAGGCCATCTCTCCAGCCCTAGTTTTTTTTTTTTTTTTTTTTTTTTTTTTTTTTTGGTTTTGCAAGGTAGGGTATCACTCTGGTCCAGGCTGACCTGGAATTAACTATGTAGTCTCAGGGTGGCCTCGAACTCACAGCGATCCTCCTACCTCTGCCTCCTGAGTGCTGGGATTAAAGGTGTGCGCCACCACGCCCGGCTCCAGCCCTAGTTTTTATCTTTGCTTTGATACAAGGATTCATGTATCTCAGACTGGTCTTCGTCTCCCTATGTAGCTGAGTATGATCTTGAACTTCTGATTCTCTTGCTTTTACCCCTCTTCCAGTGCTAAATTATAGGCATGGGGTACCACACCTATTTTAATGCAGAGCCACAGATCAAACTCAGAGCCTCTTGCATGCTATGTGGCCCTGTTTTTCTCTGTCTGTGGTGTGTTTGTATGCATGTGTGTGTGTGTGTGTGTGTATGCATATGGAGGTCAGAGGTTGACATTGGCTATCTACCTCAATTACTCTCTACCTTATTATTTTTTGTGATAGGCTTTCTTATTGAACCTGGAACTCACAGAATTGGCTAGACTAGATAGCCAGCAGGCCAAGGGATCCTCTTGTCCCTGTCTTTCCAGCCTTAGGATCACAGGCATAAACCACCATGCCAAGTTTTTATGTGGGTACTGATATCTGAATTCAGGTCCTCATGATTGCACAGCAACCAATTTAGCGACAGAGCCATCTCTTTAGCCCTCTCTTTCTTGATCTCTTTTCTTTAAATGACCTTTTAAAAATTTTTAAAATTTTATTTGAGAGTGAGCGAGCGAGAGAGGAGAGATAGAGAAGGGCCTCAGCCAATGCAACCAAACTCCAGACGTTTGTGCCATCTAGTGGGCATATGTGACCTTGTGCTTATGTCATCTTTCTGTGTCTGACTAAGATGGGATCTGGAGAGTAGAAAGTTGGTCCTTAGGCTTCACAGGCAAGCGCCTTAACTGCTGAGCCATCTCTCCAGCCCTGAATTACCTTCTTGAATTTTGACCTGCTATATGTATCATGGTTCCAGCTGGATAAGGCTAACTAATCATGATCAACCATCAAACAATATGTTTTATTAAAAATATTTCAATTCTTACATTCTTTAAGTGGGGCTACAGAATGCTATCTTCTGAATATGACACATCTACTACACTCATGGACTCACAGCAGTTGGGGTTTCCTGTACATGATTGAGCTAGTCAATATATCCCATAATAGATGAGGGAGAGGTCCATGAGACTCCACACCTTCCAGAATAAATAGTGGCAATTGATGATTGCTGGGAGAGGGGAAGTCATGTCCTTTAATGGAGTAGCCACTGGAGTATTGCCCTTTCTCCAGTAAATAACTTCCCACTCATGATGAAGCAAGTGACTAATATAAATCAGTGGGTCAAAAACTAAACAAGGCATGGAAGTATGATGGGAATCTAATGGAAAGAAGAAAGGTTTTGGTGTGGGGAGGAGGATAGAGAAGGTAAATGGAGGGATCAAAATGCATTGTATATGTGTGTAAAATTATAAAAAATATTTAGAATTAAGCAGTAATGAAAACTGCTTTTTCTGCACTAATAGATGTAGATAAAGTGATTTGAGGAAAAACACTGATGTTAAATTGCTTATTATAAAGTAAAATAGTTGAAAGTTAATGAGCTAATCGAAGAGTTAATTATAAAAAAATGGAATAAACACAAAATCATAAAGATCAGAGGAAAAATGAGAAGGTATACAAAGCAAAAATTTAGTAACTAATAAAACTGATAAATTGCCAAAAATAATCATTTAATGCCACTATGTATAGGAATGAATCTGACTCTGTTTAGCCGCATTACTTTCTCTTTTGGTGTCTTGAACATCCATTGTTTCTGCTTCCCCTCTGTCATGGTTACTGTAGTTAACACCTCAACATTTATTCAACCCCAAATAGAATTTAGTCTAAGCCAGTCATGATGGTAGTATGTCTCTTGACAATGAGCAATTGCTTTAAAAACATCTCTAGCCAGTTTCCCTCTAGCCTAAGAAAGAAACAAATACTATTCTGGATAAGTTGCAGTGAAGTTAATTGGAACCCTTGATGTACTAGGCCAAAAACTCATGCTACCAAACTTCTTGTTGTGTGACACAATTAGTTTCCCCATTGTTTAACCTGGTGTGAGCACCTAAAAGCACACTTCCTAATGTTCTTGATTCTCTAAACCCTACCACTCCTTTCCTCTGTTTTGTACTTGTCTTTTCTTACTCTTCCATCTCCATGAAGGAGTTCATCCATGTTCTTGCGTCAGCTGACATTTGAATGTTGATGACTTTTAGATCTAAATTCCAGCTTAACCTTTTCCTAAGCTCTGTATATATATTATTTTTTGCTACTTGAGGTCAATAATAAAATCAATCTTGACCATACTTCATAATCATATGTAGAATTTGCAAAAATGTGTAACTATTCAGGCCTCACCACTAAGAATTCCATTATATTATATTTAGAGCAAGACCCAAACATCTTTGTGCTTCTAAAATTCCATAGGTGGCTGGGTGTGGTGGTGCATGCTTTTAATACCAGCATTCGGGAGGCAGAGGTAGGTGGTTCGCTGTGAGTTCGAGGCCACCCTGAGACTACATAGTGAATTCCAGGTCAGCCTGGGCCAGAGTGAGACCCTACCTCAAAAAACCAAAAATAAATTAATAAATAAATAAAATTCCATAGGCGCTATTTTTTTTTTGTTTTGTTTTTTGTTGTCGACTTCAAGGTAGGATCTCACTCTAGCACATGCTGACCTGGAACTCACTCTGTAGTCCCAAGCGGACTTCAAACTCATAGCAATCCTCCTACCTCTGACTCCTGAGTGCTGGAATTAAAAGCATGTGCCACCACGTATGGTGGATATTTTATTTTTTAATTCATTTTTCTATTTGAGAGAAAGAAAGGGGAAGAGAAAGAGAGAGAAAGAGAATGGGTTCACAAGGGTCTCTTGCCATTGTGAACAAACTCTAGATGCATGCACCCCTTTGTACATTGGAATAGGTGATATTTTTAAGATCTGTGCCTATGTACGTGTGCATGTGTCTACATGCATGTGGAAGTCAGAGGACAAACTTGTGTGTCAACCTTCAGAGAACAATTCACCTTTTTGGAGACAGGGTCACACATTGACCTAGAGCTCACCAATTACACTACAATGGCTCACCAGCAAGTGCCAGGGAGCTGCCTGTCCCCACCTCCCCTGTGCTAGGGTTTTAAGTGCACACCACAATGCCTGGCTTCTTTATGTGTGTTCTGGGAATTCAATTCAGGCCTTTATCCTTGTAAGGCAAGCACTTTACCAACTGAGTTCTCTCTCCAGCCTTCCACAGGTTGTGTGTTTTCGACATACATCTGAAGTTTAGGACCAATGACTTGGGGACACCTGTTTCTGGGTATCTTTTGTGTTCTTCACACTTATGCCCAAATTGAACTTTCTCTTTTTTCTTTTAATCGAAGAATAGACACAGAATCCATCTTCAAGAATTTCACAATCTAGTTTTATAGACTGAGAATAGGTAGTGGGAAAATAGTGTACCATTTATCAAGGTTTGTAGGTCTCACCTGTGTGTGGGATATAGGCAGAAGCCAGAAAAACAATAAATAATATTTCACTAACCTCCTACTTATGTAGAACTTCAATCTCAGTGCTGCCAGACAGAACTTTCTAAGATATTAGAAAGGTATATCTGTGCTATCTGGTACAGAAAACATTAGCTGCTTGTCTTCTTTAAGCATTTGAAATGTGGCTGGAACTTCACAGGAATGGAGTATTTACTACTAGTTAATTTTCCTTAATTTACACACACACACAAGTAGCTACCAGAATGGATAGCACAGTTAGTTAGCCCTTGTAAATCCTAGTGTGTTATATCAGAATCTTTACAAACTTAAACCCAAGTTAACTATAGTTTCTACCAAATACTAGTTGTGTTCCACACACTCCATTCTTTGCATTTTTACCATGAGCTACAGAAATGTTTATATATATATGTATATATATTCATATTCATACATCTATTCCTATTCATCATATGCTCATTCATATATACACATACTTACATATCCATGTATACCTACTTACATGAAACTTACTACTGGGTCCTAGGGATATAGCTCAGTTGGTAGAGTGCTTGCTTGGCATGTATGAATCCCTGGGTTTGGTCCCCAGCACTCCATGATGGTACATGCCAATAATTCTAGCACTCAAGAGGTGGAGGCAGGATGATCACAAGTTCAAGGTCATCCTTGGCTACATAGCCAGTTTGAGGCCAGCCTGGGCCACATGAGACTGTCTTTTAAAAGTTAGAAAAACAAGGAGAGATTGCTTAGTGGTTAAGGCACTTGCCTGCAAAGCCAAAGGACCAGGTTCAATTCACCAGTTCCCACATAAAGGGGGATGCACAATGTAGCACATGTGTCTGGAGTCTGGCATACCCATTCTTTCTCTCTCTCTCTCAAACAAATATATGAAATAAAAAAAACACCAAGGCTGGGCAGATGGATCAGCTGTTAAAGACACTTGCTTATAAAGCTTTAAGGCTTGGGTTTGATTCCCCAGTACCCACATAAGGCCACAAAGTAGTGCACACATCTGGAGTTATTTTGCAGCAGCTAGAGGCCCTGGTACTCCAATTCTCATTCTCTCTCACTCTGTCTCTATTTCTCTCTCTCTCTCTGACAACTTGCAATTAAATACTTGCGAGCAACTGTTTTTTTAAATCCAATTATAGTCTATTAAAAAGTGCTGTTCATGAGCAACTGAATTAATTTCATGACCCACTAATGTATCCTACCCCACAACTTAGCAAGCACTTCCCCAGAGAGATCTTGTCCCTCTGGGTGCTTGTCTTTCTTGTAGAATTCAAGTACTTTGCTGAGTTCCACTGCTACATGTTGAGGGGCTACTCCAGGCCCACCATAGCCCCTGGAGCACCAAAACTGTGTTCTGTAGTGAACAAGGAGGAAAATGCCTGGCTTCCCAAGTATGCAGATTATCTGTGAATCCTAATGGTCCTTAGTCAAACTGCTTTTCTGGCTTCTATTTATTTCCCTTCAGCTCACAGATCTGTTTCCACTAAAGGCTGAGAGGCAAGAAAATCTGAGTGATAGATATCATTCTGAGCTCAGAATTGCATCTTGTCCTTTAGTTCTTAGATCCTTCTCCTGCCTGATGAACCAAAGGCTCCTGTATCAGTTGCTTTTCTTGTGATGAAAAAAATACCTGAATAAAAAAAAGCACCTCGGGGAAGGATGGACTTATGGGTTTATTTATCTTACAATTCCTGGAGATATATTCCACCGTGATAGGGAAGTACAGTAAAAAGTGCAAAAGGTTGCTCTTTCACATTGGATTGGCAGCCAGGAAGCACAATGATGGATGCCGTGCTCAGCTCTTTTTTTATACACTCCCGGACCCCCAGCTCATGGAACGATACCATACATATTTAGTATGGGTCTTCCTTAACTCAATTTGATCTCGAAAGTTCTTTACAGATTAGCTCAGAGGTTTATCTCTTAGGTGATTGATTCTAGGACCTGTCAAGTTGAAAATCAATATTAACATTACAATTTCCATTGGGTGAGACTCTTTGCATCTTAGATTAAGTTCTCTCTTGGGAGATTCCTTTAGCTCACATGTACTAAGTGGGGCCCAAGTCCCACGTTGCCTAATTTCTGAAAGTTTCCTCAGACTCGAGGAAATTAGTGGTATTATAAATAAAGTACGCTCTTTTAACATGGTTGAATTTGTCCTGTGTGGGCCTCAGAGAGCCTCAGAATGAAACAGAAGACAAGGAAGAGATTGCAGGTAAGTTACTCTTAAAGGACAAGTAGAAGCTTGTGAGAAGACAAGAGGGACTTGCTCTAATTAATGCCTTTCTTAGCCTCCCCACATTGACTCAGTAGCTAGTCTTCCCTGCTTCCACACATTTGTTCATGCTTCCATTCCAGACTTTAGAGTTTCTGCTTCTGTCAAGACCTTCACGTTGAAAAGTCATGTTTTCTTCATCTTTTGTTCTTAGCAAGTATCATGAATTCTTCAGTGCTGTAGGCAGTAATAGTCACTAGGAGAATAGACAATGGTGCTGAGGGCTTTTGCCTTGAGCATAGTATGTTATGATGGAGCTCATTTACTTAACCTATCAAGATAATGTGTCAAAGATGGGAATTTTGTAACCATAAAGTTCAATTATTAGGTGTTGCTGCTTTTTTCAAGATACTTAAGGCCAAGGGAGATGATGACTTTTGTTAAAATCTCCTGAGCATGACATTAAGAATGTGCTTAAGTGTCTAGAGTGACTGGTGACAAAACAAATACATTTCCTATATTTGAGGACTTTTATGTCTAGTCTAACAAACCAAGCAGCAACAATGAAGTATGCCTGGTCATGCTATAAAGACTATAAATCATTGGGCTGGAGAGATGGCTTAGTGGTTAAACACTTGCCTGTGAAGCTTAAGGACCCCGGTTCGAGGCTCGATTCTCCAGGACCCACGTAAGCCAGATGCATAAGGGGGCGCATGCATCTGGAGTTCATTTGCAGTGGCTGGAGGCCCTGGTATATCCATTCTCTCTCTCCTACCTGTCTATTTCTTTCTCTCTCTCTCCAATAAAAAAAAATAAAGTATTTTTAAAAAAGACTATAAATCACCCTCTAGTGATTAGAAAGACTCCATAGAGGAGAAAGATTAGGGATGGTCCCATGCCAGATTGCCTGGACAAAGGAGGAAAGACTATTCCAGGAAAGGTAATAGCAAATGTGAAGGCTGGAGGACATGATATAATTCAAGAACGACAGAGGCTCTGAACAGAGTGCTGACATGAATCTGGGGACACAGTAAGAGATGAGGTGGGAGAGAGAAGCATATACGAGATCTTAAGTGACAAGTGCACTACGGAAAGAAGCATTAAGTCTAACCCAACGGTAATGGAAAGTTAGCTAAAGGTTTTAGGATAGACTATGATGCAATGTACCTTTTAGAATAGAAAATGGGTTGCAGGAGGTTCAAGAGCAGGTATTATTGCGGAATCCAAATGAGAGGTCAGAGTGGCTGGGCACCAGAGGTCACATCTACAGGGGTGGAATTTTCTGGACTGCCCAGGCACCCCATGAGTGTATCAAGCACTTACTTGAGAGGAAGAAAGAGAAAGAACAAAACATGGGATGTGGACTCTAAAAGAGGACAGTAAAGACAAACCTACAGTTATCATTTATGGCAGCCCAGGGTGAATGTGAACACTGAAGAGGATTCCCATGATGGAAATGAGGGTTAGTAAATTGCTTTCAGAGGATCCAGGCCAATACCACATTTTCCTCTATCCATGTGCTTTAGAGACAATAAAATGACGGATCCTTACGGAGACTTCCAATGTAGACTTAGAATCAATAACAACCACTCAGGATTCCTGCCCAGACACTGGGTCTCTGCCTCTAGCAACAAACCTCTAGCAAAGGTCCCTGAAAAGAACCAAATCCTCTGGTCCCAGGAAGGTGGTCTTTTGCAATTGGAGACCAGCATGATGTTTTGCTCCTGGTTCCATTCCAGATCCAAATCTCAACCAAATGAGTAGATAAGGAATTGAAGCAATTCAGGATTAAATTAGCTTTTGAGACTGTCTAATAGGGACTCCTGACTAAATTTCCAAGACAATCAGACTATAACCCTAAAGCAACAAAAGGATGGGGTGGGCTGAGATTACTCAGGGGTTAAAGGTGCTTGCATACAAAGCCCACTGGCTCAGGTTCAATTTCCTAGTACGAACATAAGCCAGATGCACAAAGTGGCACATACATCTGGAGTTTGTTTGCAGTGGTTGGAGGCCCTGGCGCACCCATATTTTCTCCTTGCCACCTCACGTGTAAGTAAAAAAATAGTCTATTTTTTAAAAGCCTACGACAATCAACTTCCTTTTTGCTGTTTCTCCAGGATTTCCATGAGAATCTGATGAAGTCATGGTTAATGTTCTGCTTCCTGTGAGTATTCATGTACCAGCCTCTTCATAAGATCTCCTGGGAATACGAGGAGCACGAGGAAACTCTACAAGGTGTGGGTGGCCCATGCTACTTTTAGGCACTGATAGAATTCTGAAGGCTGCCAGGGACTCTCATTGATACAGCTCACCCCAGGCTCAGGGCACTGAAAGAACTTTGTGGTCATGGGAACTGGGGGACTCAAGTCCTGTGGCTCTGAGAAGCCAGGCGGCATAGGTGGAAGCATGGAAGAGCACTTTGAACATCTGCTGGCCTTTGGCTTCTCTCCACTTTGCAAACATTTATGAGCTCACGTTAAACACTTGGAAGCAGCTCAACCCGAGGGAAGCAGGAGCTTTGGCCTCTTTGCAGCCTTGCTGCCTGCAGAGCACAGGTGTACAGCATATGATTAAGTGACCCCAGAAATCTGTCTAGGGTGTGGTACTCATTTTTCCAGCCTGATGCAATGATCTCAGGGCGTGGGTACACTCCCCCCTTTTCTCTCCCATTCTCAAACACTGGATTTTAATTAATTGCAACAAATCCAGCCACACAAGGAGTCAGGCTTTATGTCGGTGCTGTTGGTTTGCTTTTGAAACAATTCTGTTCCATTTAGAAGTTTGTCCCCAAAAAAGCAGGAAGAAAAAGGAAGAGAAACTTGAAACACCTTTCAGTGAATTCAGTGATCCAAAATTGTGTGATTTGGACGGCAATGCAGGGTAACATGTTCCAGGGTTTTAACTTGCACGTAATTGCCAGATTAGCTATTGTTTAACTTGTACAATTATTGATGAAATGTGGGGAAAAAAAGGGTGGTAACTGTGAAGCCTGCTGCAATGTCTAGACGCAAGGGTCGGGATGAGGGGGTGGAGCACTAAGGGAGACGACACTGAATTTCCTAGCCTGATTTTCCTCAGACTCATGATTTCTGCCAAGGAATTGACAACACATGGGCCAAGATATTGATAGGTAGGACATAGTATTTTTTAAAGTGGTATAATGAGTTTTAACTTGAACACACTTCTGGTTTCTATTTCCAGGGAAGTTTACAATATATAGGAGTTACTATAGAATCTTACTTGCACCATGGACTATAATAGTTTTATTGAATGAGTCTCTTTCTACAGGTTCAGGATTATTATATGAACATCAAATATCTGATAATTGTAAAGTAATTTGCAATTCATCAATTGGCTGATTGGTTGATTATGTTAAAAACTCATCCTTTTATGTTTATTTTTATTATTAACAAGATGTTTCATATGGATACATCATGTGTTAGTACCCTCTTTTCCCTTGTCCCTGCCCCCATTCCTTTGGGGATGCTTCTCAGTGGGGTTGCAGGTATTCCCTAGGCAGTTGTGGTTTATGCATTGTGGGAGCAGTAGTCATTTATTTGCGGGGGGGGGGCAGGGAATGCCTCTGGGCATGATGTCTCAACCTGTGGCTCTTACAATCTTTTTGCCCCCTCTTCTGCAAAATTCCCTGAGCTGTGGAGGGTGAGTTTTAAAATTACTTTAGTCATGTGCTCTTAGGAGCCTCTGCATCTCTGCTTTGATAGGTGTTGAGTGTCCTCAGGGTCTGTCTCCTGCACCCTGGCACTGATAATCAGGAACAACATGGAAGCAGCACTTTTGCTCATCTCCCCAAATCCTCTGTGGATTCAGCTGTGGCTTGGCTGAAGTGTGAGGGGTAGTTTATCTCCTCCTCTGGTCTGGCTACTTACTGGGACCAGGGAAGTGGGAGGAGCACAGAGGTAATATTTTGATGGAAATGAAGCATGTATTTTTCTACAGTATGCTGGAGACTTTTTTTACGTGTGGTAAAAGTTAGCCAGATTACATAGCCTGCAGTATGAACACACCTGTGCATAAATACTCATGGTTGTTGGTCTTTTAAAAATATTTTTTAGTTATTTGCAAGTAGAGAAAGAAAAGAGACGTGCATAGAGAATGGGTGCACCAGAGCCTCCAGCTGCTGCAAATGTTCTCCAGATGCATGTGCCACTTTGCCTTATGTGGATACTGTGTAGTGAGTATTGGAGTATCAAACTTGAGTTGTTAGGCACTGTAAGCAGGTGTCTTAACCACTGAGCAATCTCGCCAGCCCTCATGATTTTAAAGAGATAAAACCAAGCTAATCCATCCAGGAGAGAGATATTCAGGGTAACCTCATTCATTAGCGACAGATTTTAGCTTCAGGAGAGCTTGTGAATGTCATTTGTAGTTTTATGGCCTTGTGACTGATCATATGCAGGGTGGGCATAATAGGATAAAGGTACCCACTAGCTTGTGAGAATTTGTGAGAATATATAGGGCTTTGAAGTAATCTGTACTCTTAATATTTTGGTGTTTCACTGCCCAGAACATTATCTTCACAGACAGAAGAAAGCTGAGTCTGTGAACTAGACATACAAAAGGATTTAAAGCCAGGCGTGGTGGTGCATGCCTTTCATCCCAGCACTCGGGAGGCAGAGGTAGGAGGATCACCTTGAGTTCAAGGCCACCCTGAGACTACACAGTTACTTCCAGGTCAGCCTGAGCCAGAGTGACACCCTACCTCAAAAAACCAAAAAAAAAAAAAAAGGATTTAAAATGACTCCCATAGGTGTATAGTAGCTTTTGGTATAAGTATAGATCTATAAATTATGCATAGCCCTATATAATGGATAAGTATGTGTATAATTATATATATATATCCTACCTTATTTGCATAAATGTAAATTAAAATGTGAAATGCTTAGACTGTTATTTTAATGCGTTCTAGGAAAGGGCTTTCAATTTGTCTTTACTCAAAGGAAGGGGAACACACTCCTCTTTGAGGATGCTCCTTCCAGACAGACTCATTTTAGAAGCAAACACACGTCTGGCTTAAGTTAGCAAAGAACAGAGTCTAGCAACATGGGAGAGGTAGCAGAACTTGATCATTCCCCAACTCTGGCCTTGCCACCATAGCTCAAACTCAGCATCATTTGACTGATTTTGGTAGCTGCTATTCAGGGAGGAGCATTCATAAGCAGAATGCCTTGAGGAAATGGAACACATGAGTGTGTGTTTTCCATTGGTGATCAGGAATGATTGCCAACCATGAGCAGATGCTACGTGGAATAACTTTTGGCAGTGGGTGGTAATAAAGGCAGGAAGAATACCCTAGAATCTGGAATAGAAAGATGAAGTGTGAGAATTAAAAAGGACCCTGAGCTGGGGGAGTGAAGCCACAAGATTTGACAGGTAGGAAAGAATGTTAGGAATATTTCAGTCTGATCCCTTCAAAGTACAGCTGAAGAAACTGAAGCTCAGCGGGGTTACCTGATTTATTCAACATCACTAGGTATGTAATAGTGGATCTGGTTGTTACAAGGATTGAACCTAGGGTTTCATGCATACTAGACACACACTGTACCAGGTGAGCTTCATCCACAACCCCTACATCAAATATTTTATCTCAATAGGAAACATGCTAGGCTTCAAACAGGAATTCTGAATTCTAATTCCAGATCCACTAGCACTTGGGAGGTGGAGGCAGGAGGATCAGAAGTTCCAGGTCATCCTCCTTGACTACACAGGGAGTTCAAGGCCAGTCTGGGATACATAAAACTCTGTTGCCTAGCAATATCTCCACAAGACTCTCATAACAGGAGAAAAAGATGACGACATCAAAACGGAGAGAGGGAGGGGATATGATGGAGAACGGATTTGTCAAGGGGAAAATGGGGGAAGGGATGGAAATATCATGGTTTATTTTAAGTATAGAAGTTGTCAATAAAAAAATTAAAAAAATACATACAGGCTAGAGTGATAGCTTAGTGGTTAAAGCACTTACCTGTGATGCCTAAGGACCCATGTTTGACTCTCCAGATCCCATGTTAGCCAGATGCAGAAAGGTGAGGCAAGTGCAAGGTTGCTCATGCCTGCTAGGTGGTACAAGCATCTGGAGTTTGACTGCAGTGGCTGAGGCCCTGGCATGCCAATTCTGTCTCTCTCTTGCTCTAAAATAAAATATATATACACTAAAACTACCATACACTAAAACTGAATAAATTTGGGATTCAAAAGAACTATTGTTTCTCAATCAACCAAATGTTCTATTGTTCCTCATTAAGAAATCAAAACATTCTGAATCCTGACAATTTCACTTTTTTCTAATAAATCTTGTACTTCATTGCAGTTTTATTCTGATCATGCTAAATATTATGGGCAGGTAATGCATAATACTTGATTATTTTAAATAATTTTGTTATTCACTAATTTATGGGTCAGGTTCAAATCTTTTATTTAGTGAAAAATTTATTTAGTGAGAAATCTCAAGTTGATTTTAGTAGACAAACTTCAAAATTCTGAGAGAAATTAATTCTGTTTCTAATATTTCCAGCTAAGAGTTGGGAAGCCAAAGGTTTGGGCACTGTATGAAAAAAGTCAGGTGGTTCTGTCAATACTTCCAATGTAGTCTTGGTATTTGTAATAATGTAAGCTTTGTTTGGACCCCATGGAATCTCATGGTAGTTTTTTCATTTCTAGGAAGGAGTGACTTGCTAGCACTGTGTAAGTCACATCCTCTGTCCTGCTGGGCTAGCAAATTTGTCAGACTTGCCTTGCCCTTTTAGAATTGCCAAACTCCCTTCCAAATGCAAAACTTCGATAGTGAGTCTACCTTACTATGATGTATCTTCATTTTAAAGTGCTGTTTTCCGGTTTTTTTTTTTTCAACTGCTAAGTTGGAAGGTGCTTATTGCTCAGGACATAGGGCATCTTAAGACACTTTAGTCTTATGAGTAACTAGGTGTCATTAGGCAGAAAATGTCAATAATCAAAATGTTCATTTCTAAAATTTCTTTTCTTTCCAAATTTTATTCAATTTTTACATTCCCTTACAGTTCCTATTTTCTAGCATTGACATATTATTTTCAAAACCATGTATATATCCTTTCTGTCATTTCAACAGCTTAGTGGCTGAAAGGGGGACACTGACATGTAAGATGTCTGCCATTTCAGAATAATTATTGTGAGCCAGATATCAAACACTATCTTTTTATATAAAATATTTTTATTTACATATTTGTAAGGAGAGTGTGTGTGTGAATGAGTGTATGGACATACCAAGGCCTGTTGCCACTGTAAATGAACTGCAGATGTGTATGCCACTTTGTGCATTGAGTACAGGGGAATTGAACCCAGGCTAGCAAGCTTTACAGTCGAATACCTTTGACTGCTGAGTTGTCTCCCCAGCCTACATATATCTTTATGAAACTCAGAACCTTGAACTGAGTTGATGTAATATGATCATGATGAAGTCTGTGGCCTTTATATGCTGAATCCATTTCTGGATTCTGATCCTGATCCTCTAACAAGTTATCACCAGAGGAGTCTGTCTTCCAGAGAGAATTGTTAATTAGCCTCATCAGAAACATTATAGAAATACTGCCTGGCAATAAACCATCAGATTTGTCTTGCCATCCATTTCTGTGGTAGATATGAAAAGATAATGTGACAAAAAGAAAAATATCCAAGTGGAGCTATGGAGTTTCCAAGAATCTTGAAAAACTGCATATGGTTCAGGGTCACAATAGGATTCTAGGTGACATGACTCAGTCCTCCATAATAGCCATGGAGCAGCTAATTCCAAATCTAGTCTTGAAATCTAATACTTAAAACTAGGTGGGGTTTGGACGAAATACATTGTTATGTGAATATATTCTACTTCCCAATTTTCTCTTCAGCCCCCACATCCAAAAAAGCTTGTTCATTGAACAGAGAGCAGGAAATAGATCCTGGCTTACTGTAACTTCTGGGTGACAGGGAAAATACTGATAAACACTTACCCAATGACTGTTTTTCAATATTACACAGACTTTTGTTCAGGAAGGCAACATGCCTAACTAAAAATATCCTTCCAAATCCCCCCCCCACCCGCCACACACACATAAGGGCAGATCACATATTCTAGCCGAGATGTACACAGATGTCAGAAAGGGGTTCTGGGAAAGTGTTTGATTATCTGATATGGAAGCTATTTCCCTGTCTTGCTGATGTTTTCTGGACTGAATGCACCCATCAGGCTGGTGGTGAAGTCATTGTGCCTCCATTGGGTAGCAAGCATAGCTTAGGAAACTATGCTCTAAGGATGATGGGGTTCAAAGAGGAAGGACTCTCAGATGTTAGCTAGTTGGGCTGCCAACCTGTCAACTCCAATGATGTGAGAAAAATAAACTTATGGGTTAAGTCACTATAGTCAGTTACATGAAGCTACACTCAATCTTAACTAGTATTATTTACTTAATTCACCTACAAACTATGATTTATTGCCTACCCTCAAAGATATATTAAAGAGGTATTACAAATAACATGACTTCCTACAAGTTTTAAATTATTTTGTCAATATAATAATAGACAATAAAATATTCCGG
Source organism: Orientallactaga sibirica (assembly GCA_036365145.1). Lineage (NCBI taxonomy): Eukaryota > Metazoa > Chordata > Mammalia > Rodentia > Dipodidae > Orientallactaga > Orientallactaga sibirica. The sequence continues at coordinate 7,401,220 of JAEOAD010000982.1, forward strand.
GCTGGAGAGATGGCTTAGTGGTTAAGGCGCCTGCCTCCTAAGCCTAAGAACCGGGTTCCAATCTCCAGGTCCCACGTTTAGCCAGATGCAAAGTGATGCAAGGGCGCAATGCTGCACTTGACCACAAGGGGGCGCACACATCTGGATTTCATTCACAGCAGCTGAGAGACTACTGGCGCACCCATCTCTATCTGTCTCCCTCTCCGACTCTGTCTCTCTTCAAAAATAAATAAAAATTAAAATATTCCAACAGTTGCAAAATTACAATACATGTTAAAGGAAACTCGTCAAACTTTAAGCAAAGAGATAAGTTATGTTTTGATTGTCAGTGTCTATGTGGTGTATACAAATGATCTATCATGCCAATGCTACTTGGGTGGTCTTTGCATTTGTAATATCACACATAGTTGAATTTTCACTTGATTTCCCTGATGGTCATGAAAATATTTTAAAAATTTTAAATTGTTTATTTTATTTTTTTTTGAGAGACAGAGAATGGGTGCACCAGCAGCCTCTCAGCCGTTATGTATGAACACCAGACATGTGCGCCCCCTGGTGGGCATTTGCAACATTGCACACTTGCATCACTTTTGTGTCTGGCTCAAGATGGGACCTGGAGAATCTATTGGGTATTCCTAGGCTTTGCACACAGGCGCCTTAACTGCTAAGGCATCTTTCCAGCCCTAATTTTTTTATTGACAACTTCTAAACTTACAGACAATAAACCATGATATTTCCCTCCCCTCACCCACCTTCCCCTTTACAACTCCACTCTCCATCATATCCCCTCCCTCTCTCTGGTAGTATCTTTTTTAAAAAATTGCTTATTTATTTGCAAGCAGAGAAAGAGACAGACAGAGAAAGAATGGGCACACCAGGGCCTCTAGCCACTGCAAATGAACTCCAGATGCATATGCCCCTTGTGCATCTGGCTTATGAGGGTCCTGGAGATCTAACCTGGGTGCTTTGGCTTTAAGGGCAAACACCTTAACTGCTAAGCAATCTCTCTAGTCTTAGTCTCTGTTTTATTTTGATGTCGTCATCTTTTCCTATTATGAGGGTCTTGTGACGGTATTGCTAGGCACTGCAAGGTCATGGATATCGAGTCCAATTTCTGTCTGGACAGTTGCATTGTAAGAAGTCATACCCTTCCTTTGGCTCTTCCATTCTATCTGCCCCCTCTTCCGCAATGGTCCCTGAGCCTTAGAGGGTGTGATAGACATGTTTCAGTGCTGGACACTCCTCCATCCCTTTTTTGCAGCACTATGTTGCTTTTGGGTCATTCCAGTGGTCACTGCCATCTGAAAAGAGAAGCTTCTCTAACCAGAAGTGAGACTAGCATTAACATATGAATATGAACATTAAGTATAGTGCATTCAGGGCAGTTTGGTGAGAATAATATATACATTTAGCCAGACAAAAACAGGCTTTATACCTCTAGGGCTCATGACCTCTCCTGCCATTGGCTATTGATTAGGTTTTCAGTACCAGGCATGTATTCCCTCCCATAGAGGAGGCCTCTAGTTCAAATAGATAGCAGGTGGGTTCCCCCAGAGCAGACATGCCACTATTGCACCCGTTCAGTCATTGGGCCTGTCTGGCCAAACTTGAATTTTCAGTGTCCACTGTTTTCACTGCTGATGACTTCTGTCTCCCTTAGGGATGCATGCAGTGCAGCTTTTTCCAGCTTTCAGTTGGCTGGTCTACAGGGAGAAGGTTTTCTGCTCAGCACCAGCTTGATTTCTCAGTGACCTTGCAGCTCAGGCATGTGAAGTCTTTAGCAATAGGGTTTTACCATCTATTTCTCAAGGGAAACCAAGGGCCTTGGCAATAGCCTGTAATGTTTTGGAGACTACAGGGACCTCCCTGGCTAACAACTCACTGGAAAGTATCCCATCCCTGGCACTGAAAATTTTCTAGTCACAATCTATAGCTTCTAGATGTGCCATTATTCAAAAAAGTAGGTTTCATATGTCTTATTCAGAATATCTTGAATTTTGATTGACTCTCCCCTGCCCTTCCTTCACACAATCTCTACCCCTGGCCCTGATTAGGCCTTTCCCCTCTCTGTAATCTATTCTTCTACTTACATATATACAATACCATCCCCTAAAGTCCTTCCCTCTCCTCCCTCCCTTATAGTCTTTTTGTAGCTTACTGGTCTCTACTTCCAATTTTTGGTTCCAGTTCACACACACGTCTATACATTTGTAGGTAGGATCCACATATGAGAGAGAACATGTGACATTTGGCTTTCTGGGCCTAGGTTACCTTACTTACTATAATCCTTTCCAGATCCATCCATTTCCCTGAAAATTTCCTAATTTCATTTCTCTTTACTGCTGAATAGAACTCCATTATGTAAATGTACCACATTTTCATTATCCATTCATCTGTGGAGGGACATCTAGGCTGGTTTCATTTCCTAGCTATTGTGAATAGAGCAGCAATAAACATGATAGAATCTCAAAGTGGTTTTAATTTGCTTTCCCTGATGGCTAAGGATGTGGAACACTTTTTTAGATGTTTATATGCCATCTGTATTTCTTCTTCTGAGAACTCTCTATTTAGTTCCATAGCCCATTTTTTAAATTGGGTTGATTTCTTATTGTTCTGTTTTTTGAATTCTTTGTATATTCTGGATAGTAATCCTCTTTCAGATGTATAGCTGGCAAAGATTTTCTCCCATTCTGTAGGTTGTCTCTTTGCTCTTGTCACAGTGTCCTTTGCTATGTAAAAGCTTTGTAATTTCATGAGATCCCAGTGGTTGATTAGTGGTATTATTTCCTGAGCCATTGGGGTTATATTCAGAAAGTCCTTGCCTATGCAAATATGTTGAAGGGTTTCCTCTACCTTTTCCTCTAGCAATTTCAGAGTTTCAGGTCTGATTATAAGGTCCCCGATCCACTTGGACTTGATTCTTATGCATGGAGAAAGACAAGGATCTATTTTCATCCTTCTACATATAGATATCCACTTTTCCAAGCACCACTTGTTGAAGAGGCTATCTTTTCTCCAATGAATATTTTTGGCATTTTTGTCAAAAATCAAATAGGTAAGTCAGGTGTGGTGGCGCACACCTTTAATCCCAGCACTTGGGAGGCATAGGTAGGAGGATCACCATGAGTTCAAGGCCATCCTGAGACTACATAGTAAGTTGCAGGTCAGCCTGGAGTAGAGTGACACCCTACCTTGAAAAACCAAAAAAAAAAAAAAAAAACCATATATATATATAAATAATCAGATGGCTATAGCTGCCTGGATTAACATCTGGGTTCTCTATACTGTTCCATTGTTCTACATGTTTGTTTTTTTGCCAGTACCATACTGTTTTTGTTACTATGGTTTTGTAATATAGCTTAAACTTGGGTATGGTGATACCACCAACCTGATTTTTGTTGCTCAAAATGTTTTTGCACTGTGGGCTCAGGTAGGCTGTCTGGGTACTGGGTCACCACTCTGATCACCTGTGCTGGGTGCTGCATAGGTGAGTTCCCTTTCCCAGGTCTTTGGTGCTTGCACCAGAAGTGGGGGAGGGGAGGCTGTGGTTGGTGGCTGAAGTCCTCCCACTGGTCCTCATGATCCTCTTCCTCACGAACCACTCCACTGGTGTCTGCTGTCCTCCCTTCACATTTGAGTTTGTGAGGAGGCTGGTATGAATGGAAAATCCCCTCACCTGGCTTTTCCGGTGGCTCAGGCCCAGCCTGGAGACCGCGCTGTGTGGACCTGGTGCTGCCACTGCTGGAGTCGCTTCTACCTGCTTCTGTGGTACCTAGATGCTCTGGATCTCTCCTACTTCTCTGCTGTGGTTGATAATTTCTTATAACCCCTTACTATTTAGTAGAAGAGTGTACTTTGCTTTATTTTTATTTTTTTTAACTTTTTCTCCCCTAGCTTGCTTTGGCATGGTTCCTACACTGCCATCTTAACCGGAAGTCTATTTGTGTGTGGCCTACCTCAAGACATATTATTGAAACTGAACAACATAATATTGAATGTTTACAACATTCATCAAATTTTAGTACCAATTTAAAATTTTTGATTTTCTTTCCTATATTCTCAATTCAAATAACATTAGAATTGCCAGTTTTGAACAGCTAGAATTGACTAAGTGGTAGTAAGCATCAGGAATATTGACATGGAACTAGAATGAAGCTAAGAGAAAGAAGAAATAGGGAGGGGAAGGAGGAGGGACTATCCAAGAAACAACTTCCCTCAGAAAAACGGAGAATAAGCCAGGTGTGGTGGTGCATGCCTTTAATCCCAGCACTCGGGATGCAGAGGTAGGAGGATTGTCGTGAGTTCGAGGCCACCCTGAAACTACACAGTGAATTCCAGGTCAGCCTGAACTAGACTGAGACCCTACCTCAAAAAAAAAAAAAAAAAGGAAGAATAAAGGGAATGAATGAATGGAAGGGTCTTCAGGGGGTAGGGAAAAGAAGTGGGGAATTGCACAAAACTAGTGACAAAATGAATCAGTACCATAGAAACCATCTTCCAGATAGCATTCTACAAGATATAACCCTCAATGAGAGGGGAGAAAGGAGGATATCTTAGACAGAAGTGCCCTGTAGAAGATGGAGGAAGCTGAATCCTAAAACCATGGGCTCTGGCTAGTAAATCCCAGGGTAGAAGGATTGTAAGAGCCACAGAGTGTGGAGGAATGAGTTCTATTGTTGCCTGTGGCTATTTGTTGAAAAGATTATCCTTTCTCTATTTGCCTTAGTGCCTATTTTAAAAATCAATTGGTTGATGGCATTCATGTGTGTTTGTTTTATTTTAATTTTAAAAATTTTATTTATTTATTAGTGAGTGAGTGAGCAAGCAAGACAGAATGAGAATGGGCATGCCAGGGCCCCTACCCACTGCATATGAACTCCAGACACATGTGCCACCATGTGCATCTGGCTTACATGGGACATGTAGAATCGAACCTGGGTTCTTAGGCTTCATAGGCATATGCCTTAACCACTAAGCCATCTCTCCAGCCCAGTGTCTTTATTTTTTGAGGTAGGGTCTCACTCTAGCTTAGGTTGATCTGGAATTCACTTTGTAGTCTCAGGGTGGCTTAGAACTCACAGCGATAGTCCTACCTCTGTGTCCCAAGTGCTAGGGTGAAAGGTGTGCAATGTTTATTTTTTTCACTGCGTTCTGTTTCATTTACCTAAAAGTGTATCTCTACACCACTCACAGGGTTCCTTCCTTTAGCTTTATAAGTCTTGATACCAGGTAATAAAAGTATTCCAACTTCATTCTATTTTTTCGCACTGTTTTGTGCATTCTAGGTTACTTGAATTTCCATGTAACTTTTAGTAGCATTAGCTTGTCACTTCCTTCTTGTGCTGAGTTTTAAGTTGAGACTATCCTGAATTTCTATGTAAGTTTGGAATGATCTGGTATCTTAACAATATTGTCTTTGGACCCATAAGCACAGTGTATCTCCCTTTATTCAACTCTTTTGTAACTCTCAGAACTATTTTATAATTTTCACTATACAAGGCTTTAATATTTCTTATCAAACTTATCTGTAATTTTTTTGAGTCCAGCCCAACAGACTGGCCCTTTTTTTTTATGCCAGAGAAGGAGAGAGGGGAGAGAGAGAGAACTGGAGCACCAGAGCCTCCAACCACTGCAATCAAACTCCAGACATATGCACCCCCTTGTGTGCATGTGCGACATTGCATGCATGTGTCACTGTGCATATGGCTTATGTGGGACTTGGAGAGTCGAACATGTGTCCTTAAGCTTTGCAGGCAAGTACCTTAACTGCTAAGCCATCTCTCCAGCCCAAACTTACCAGTAATTTAATCAAACTTACCAGTAATTTAATCATATCTTTTATGTTATTATAAATGAAATCCTTTAAATTTCTACTTCTGATGGTTTGCTGTTAAGATTGGTTGACCTAATTATCATTTGCAGTATTTTCATAGACCTCCTAGGATTTCCTACATAGCTGATAATGTTGTTAGTTAATAAAGACAATTTTATTTTTTTCTTTCCAATATGTAGACCATATATATATATATTCATTGCTTTGATGTCCCACTTAGGACATCCAGTAGTACAATGTTGAATAAAAGTGATAAAGGGGGATAGCTTTACTTTGCTTATAATCTTATAAAAATGCATTTAGTCTTTCATCATGAAGTCAAAGATTTTAGGTTTTGGTAGATACCCTTTATCAGGATTAGTATGTTACATTCCATTCAGAATTTGGTAAAAGTTTTTATCATTAAAGCATGCAGAATTTTTTCGAAAAATTATCTTTGTTTGGTCCCTATCCCTCTGCACTTTCCTCATACTGTCTACAATATCTGGGACCTTTGAGACTGCCTCTACACAAATACACTCTCTGGGAATGCACACATGCATGCATGCATGCACACACACACACACACACACACACACACACACACACACACACACTGACACACACTGACCTGAACATTGTCTCTTTTTATGTTGGGGATCAAACACAGGGCCTTTGCTATACTAAACAAGTGCTCTGCCACTGAGCTATATCCCCAAGTTAAAAAAAAAATAATAACAGCACAAAACACAAAAATTCCTTTCTTTTTCAACATCTATTAAGAGGTTCATTTGAATCTGTGTGATCAGAACAATTGCTTTATTTTCAAATGCTAGATCAATCTTACCTTCTTGGAATCAATCCTATGTACTTACATGCTCTTGAATTGAATTTGTTCAATTTAAGTTTTGTATCTATATTAATTATATATTGGTCTCTTTTTTTAATTTTTTTGCCTTGATTTTATCTAATTTGGTTGTCAGGGAAGTTCTAGCCTTACAGAAGAAGTTTTGTCTTCTTCATTTTTTGTAGTATTTTCTGTTTAATTCACCTTTGGTACTTTCTGGCTCTGATGTTTTATTTATGGGAAGGGATTTAATTTTTTAAAATTTATTTTATCGTATGTGTGCGAGTGTATAAAATTGTGAATGTGGGTGTACGCATGTCATGGCATGTATGTCAGAACAACTTCTGTGTGTTTCAGACCAGCTGTCTTTGTTGTTCACCACTGTTTTTGCCAGGCTAACTGGTTCATGAACTTCTGGGGAACTCTCCATTCTCCACCTCCCATCATGCTCTATTCACAATTTTACACACATATGATAAAATATTTTTTTTTTGGTTTTTCGAGGTAGGGTCTCACTCTGACTCAGGCTGACCTGGACTTCACTATGTAGTCTCAGGGTGGCCTTGAACTCTTGGCGATCCTCCTACTTCTGCCTCCCGAGTGCTGGGATTAAAGGTGTGCGCAACCATGCCTGGCTAGATAAAATAACTTCTAAAATATTAAATCCCTTCCCATAAATAAAAGATAGACAGTACTTGATAGGAACCATGCCCAAGGTTTTCCTGTGGCCAACACACACACACACACACACCCACCCCTATATGTCTATATCTATCTCTATCTTTATCCATATATACCCACACAGCAAAAAAGACAGTGGTTCTTTCTCTAGCCTTGGGCACTTCCTGTACATACATGTATATACCAGCATATAACTGAAGATTTGCAATTTGGTTTTGTTTATTTTAAGGGAGGGTCTTTCTCTAGCCCAGGCTGACCTAGAAGGCATGCTGTAGCCTCAGGTTGGCCTCAACTCACAGGGATCCTCCTACCTCAGACTTCCAAGTGCTGGGACTAATGGCATGGACCACTATACCTGGCTTGTAGTTGAAGACTTGAAGGCAACTGTACAAATCTCTAGAGCCTTCTCTCCATGTAGCTTTTGCTTTTGAGGCACTCCATTCTCTCCAATCTGGCTACCCAATGCTCTAAACATTTCAAATCCACTCCTCAAATCAGGGAATTTGCCTAGCAGAAATACATGGCCCAGAAAAAAAAAATGCAAAGCCTTTGTTCAAAAATTATTAGAAATCCCAAGCAGTGACAGCAAAGCAGTAAGCCAGACATGGAGCCCTTATGGAGACCTATGTGATTATACAAGTATGTTACTGACCCTGCCACTGAGTTCTATTTGGATTTCTCCTTCCTAATGAATTATGCATGGCATGAAAATCTAGTATAAATCCACAATGTGGTTGATGTATAATACATACACAAAATTTTCCTCCCTATCTGGAGACAAGATATTTTAGTAAAAAGTTCAGCAGCAATATGAGGCATATTATATCAAGGGCTAGTTGACAAGTAAAAGGAGGGGGCATTGATATGGTTTCAAGATGTAGGACTTGAAATAGACTCTGATGGAAGGATGGGACTTAGGGGTTTTTCAAGGTAGAAGTGAGGGTGAAATATAATAGATATTGATCATACATGATCTATCAGTCACATCAACCATCACACTTAATAATCAAAATAGAACACTAACAATATCAAATTAAAGGTAGGTACTAGTATTCTCTAGTACCTTTCTATAAGACAGACAAGTCACTGTCAAAGGTGTTCAAGAGACCTACTGGAGCTCATTTGGCTGATGAGTGCCTCACATAGCTAATAAGTGGCCCAGTGGGGAGTGAGACAACATATTCATGTTCTTTCTACTCTAGCATCCTATCAGGAATAGTAGCACAAGCAAAATTTGGAAGTGAGAATCACTAAGTCAACTTTGGAATTATCAAGTATGAAGGGCGGGCTGGATCAAAGAGCAAGTATAAGAGAATACAAGATACGGTTTGATAACTTTGACTCACATTATAAAAATCTTCAAATAATAGGCCTAAAGTTTTAGAATTTCTTTTATGGGCAAGGGAGAAGTACTGGCAATTAAGAGTAAAGAAATTTTAAGATTGCTTTCCAAAAGATGTTATATAAAAATAGATTGAGGGGGGCTGGAGAGATGGCTTGGTGGTTAAGGCACCTGCCTGCTAAGCCTAAGAACCTGGCTCAAATCTCCAGGTCCCACATTTAGCCAGATGCAAAAGTGATGCAAGGGCGCAATGCCGCACTTGCTCACAAGGGGGGGGGGCACACGCACCTGGATTTCATTCACAGCAGCTGAGAGACTGCTGGCGCGCCCATTCTCTATCTGTCTCCCTCTCCCTCTCTGTCTTTCCAAAAAAAAAAAGTAGATTTGGGGGCTGGAGAGATGGCTTAGCAGTTAAGGCACTTGCCTACAAAGCTTAAGGATCCAGTACCCATGTAAAACCAGATGCAGAAGGTGACACATGTGTTTAAAGTTCATTCCTTACAGTGGCTAGGGGCTCTGGCTCGCTCGCTGTCTCTCTCTCTCTCTCTCAAATAAATGAATATTTAAAGATTTAAAATAAAAAAAAATAGAATGGGGACTGGAGAGATGGCTCAAGTGGTTAATGTGCTTGCCTGCAAAGCCTAATGACCCAGGTTCAATGCCCCAGTACCCACATAAAGCCAGATGCACAAAGTGGTGCATGTATGTGGAGTTCATTTGCAGTGGCTAGAAGCCCTGGCACACCTATTCTCTCTCCTTGCAAATAAATAAATAAATACATAAAAATAAAATAAAAATAGAATGACAGTCAAAAGGAAGTCCTTGTAATTATGGATATCCTTTTGCATGAAGTTGCTATGGGCCATACCTATAGTTAGCCAGCAAGCACAGGGATAACAGACTCTACTCCCCATGAACCTTTCATCTTCTACATTTATCTCTTAAGAAAATTCAAGTCCATTTTTTCTTTTCCAAAATACTTCATTTTTCTCCTCCAAATTGCAACTTCTGTTTTATAGTTTATTCTTGTTCTATTCTTCATTTTGGCTTTATAAAATGAACATCTGGAATTTTCTGGGGCTATTTAATCTTAAAATAAAATTCCATTAAAAGATTTGTTAAGGTTCAAAAGATATTTTATTCTTTTCTGTGGAGTTGGTGGATTACTTATTGGTCAGAGGCAAATTTAGGATTTTAATCCCAATTTAAGCCCTTCAATTGTCAAATTTAATCTTTTCAACTCAAATTTATCAAGTATTTATATAGAAAAATTCTCTTGACTATAGCATTAGACTATATGGGTATTATCATTTTAAAAATGAATTATTGGGAAAATATTAGTCTATTTAGAAATAAAAACTCCTTAAAAGTTCCATCTGCCATCAAAATACCCCAAATTCTTGCTTTGTAAAGGGTCTGATAGGAAATTTAGCCGAGTTGCATTTGGTTCCTAGGATTATCTAATATTTCATGGAGGAAGGCTGATTCTTTTATATATGTTAGATGTACATACATAAACATGGATATACAGCAGAACCCAAGCATTAATTCCTATCTTTTACCCTATGAGTATAAAAAAACTCACTTTAAGGTCCAAATATATCCCAGAAGCTTGTATTTTGGGTAGTTATTTCTTTTTGATTAAAATGAGATACATAGTAGGATAATCTCATGTGTCTGTGCTTGCCTTCCAGCTTGTTTGAGGCAGGGTCTCCTATTCTTTGATTCTGTGTATGCCAGGCTGGCTGGTGTACCAGTTTCTGGGGATTCTTCAGTCTCCATCTCCCATCTCATTGTAGGAGGACTCGAATTACAGATGCTCATGCTACAAAACCAGGTCCGACATTATGTGGGTTCTGGGGATCTGAACTCAGGTATTCATGCTTGCATGGCAAGTGTTTATCCACAGGGCCATATCCCCAGCTCTTCTAACAGTTTTTTTTTTTTCCCCAAGGTAGGGTCTGACTCTAGCTCAGACTGACCTGGAGTTCACTATGTAGTCTCAGGGTGGCCTTGAACTCACGGTGATCCTCCTCCCTCTGCCTCCTAACAGGTTTTGACACAAAGGATATTTAAATCTATGTGTAATGAGTTGAATAGAATATCATCTTTTCATTCAGGTTCTCAAGTTTCTCTTTAAAAAAAAAAGTGTCTGTTTGAGAAATGCTGACAGAGAGGCCCTGAAGCAATAGCCACTTACCAACTTGTTAAACTGTCCTATGTAAGCAAGAAGCAAGCATTCAGGAGTGTGGTAAGAACATAAAAGAAAAGTGAAAGACAGGAAAATCTGATAAAGACAGAATTCTAGGCAATAGAAGTAGGACTTTTTCAAGAACAAGGGCATTTGATATTATCTTTTCAAGGATTTCCTATATAGTACTTCTCTGTGAACTCCTCTAGCTAGATCAGGCCATACCCTGGTCCCTTCAGGGTTTCATTTTGAAGCATGAGGTAGAGAATAAGGAGAAGAGTATGAATTTCTTGAGGCCATTCTCAGGGTACAGAAGAGAGAAAAAGCTTCAAGAGTCTGAGCAGACCATGGTAATTCAAAGTTCAAGGTAATTAAAACAATTCTCAAGGGATTTCAGAAACATTGAGGTTTCCCCAGGGGCATGAGCTTTCATGTGAGTTTTTAAAATTTAAGAGACAACAACATTAGTAGGTAGCCAAAACTAGAGTGACCACATAGGCCAGTGTAGCCAGAACCAAAACTGGCTTACTCTCTTGCCCCAGAGTAACTAGTAGTAGTGTCACCTTCACTCTTAAGGTGTCCTGGATTGGATAAGTTAATATAATTTGTCAGGGCTTTTTAAGAAAGTCCTGATGCCTGCTCCAATCCTCATGGATTCTGGTTCACTTGCTTCCTGCCTGGGCTCTAGAACTCATAAAAAGCTCTCAAGTTTATTTGTTTATTCACAAGCACAGAGAGGAAAACGGGGGATATGTGCTCCTAAGCCTCTTGCTACTACAAACGAACTCCAGATGCATGCACACACTACTTTGTGCATCTGGCTTTACATGGATACTGGGGGAATTGAACCCAGGCCATCTGAATTTGCAAATAAGTGCCTTCAACTGCTAAGCCCTCAAGCGAGTCTTATGAGACAACAAAGTTGAGAATCACTACTCAAGCCAAGGACATAGGGTCTCCTGGAGTAGAAACTATAGTTTGGGAAGAAAAAAATCAAATATTCATTAGACTCCAGAGGGTGTCTCTTGTTTCCAGTAAAATTTGGAGTAATATGTCTTTCCTTCAGATCCAAAGTTGAGGATATTATAAAACTCAATTTATATTCCAACAAGATATCCAAATATTGTAATATACTACTGTCTTCAAACTCTGTTAAAGACCTGGCATCTGGCAAGTCCAAGTACTTAAGGCCAGACACTATAAATATTTAAGGTGATAAATGGCCAAGGGAAGAAATGAAACAAAGATTGTTTCTTGAAGATGCTAATTTCTGAAATAAAAGTAAAATAAAAATGCCAATATGTCTTATAATCTTAAAAATCAATATATCTTAATTGTAGTGGGGTCAGTAAGTACGGAGAAAATCACGGTCACTATATCTCTTATATTTGGGATATATCCTTGCATCTTTTCTTTTGTACACATATATTGCATATGAAGGCATGTATATATTGGAATCACACTGCACATGTGTGTAATTTATTATTTATTTTTTTATTTATGAGATAGAGACACAGAGGAGAGAGAGAGAGATAGAGAGGAAATTGGCATGCCAGGGCCTCTAGCCACTGAAATCAAACTCCAGACACTGCGCCATCTTGTGCTCACGCATGAACTTGTGCACAAGCATGACCTTGTGCACATGTGTCACCTTGTGCATCTGGCTTATGTGGGTTCTGTGGAGCTGAACCTGGGCCCTTGGGTTTTGCAGGTAAGCACTTTAACTGCTAATCCATCTTTCCAGCCCCCATGTATGTAATTTTTCAATGAAATAATGTATCTCAAATAGTCTTTAAAAGCTTTAATGGCTTAATATGTACCATAATATAAATAATGTTATAATTTTATCAAGGCTCTATTTTTGGATTTGTTCTATGTTTTTATTTATTTATCTAATTTTATTTTTGCTTTTACGTGTGTGGGGGCGTGGGTGGAGGTGTGGGTGTGTGGTGTGATCTATGTATATGCTGTATCCTTGTAGCACCTGGTACACTCGCTTGCAGTGGCGGTCCCTTGCCTGTGGTGGATGGAATGGAATATGAGATTTTTTTTTCCATTGCTCTTCAGCCTGGTCTTGTTTTGAGCCCAAGTCTCTTTTTTTGTACTAATTCTGGTGCTTATGAGTTTCAGTGATTCTCAGTGCTTTGCTCCCGTGTGGGACAAGAGTTAAAGGAGCACATGGCCATGTCCAGTTTTTTACATGGGATATGGAGATTTGGACTCAGACCTCCCTCACGCCCTCATGCTTGCCTAGGAAGCACACAACTGCTGAGCCATCTTTCCAGCCCCTGTTATATGTTTTTTCATGTTGTAAACAATGCTGTCATGGATCACTTTATACAGAAATATATATTTTCTTGTGCTTGCTGATGGATTTATTAGAATAAATCTCAAGAAATAGGATTTCTGGATTAAATGTTCTGAGTATCATTTTTTTTTTTTTTGGTTTTGCAAGGTAGGGTCTCACTCTGGTCCAGGCTGACCTGGAATTAACTATGCAGTCTCAGGGTGGCCTCGAACTCTCGGCGATCCTCCTACCTCTGCCTCCCAAGTGCTGGGATTAAAGGCGTGCGCCACCACGCCCGGCTGAGTATCATTTTTTAAAATGACTCCCCCTCTGTCTTCAGAGAGGAGCCTTCTTTTAAAAATTTTAATTTATTAATTATTTGCAAGAGGGGAGAGAGAAGAGAGACAGAGAGAATGGGCATGCCAGGGCCTCCAGCTGCTGCAAATGATCTCCAGATGTATGCATCACTTTGTGCATCTGGCTTTATGTGGATACTGGGGAATCAAAACCGGGTCATTAGGCTTTGCAGGCAAGTGCCTTAACTGCTAAGCCATCTCTCCAGCACTGTTCTAAGTATCTGTAAGGCTTTTGATAGACTATTATCAAATAGCAGAAAGACTATTACACTTCTTACTAGAAGTGTCTTGGGCTCATTTTTTTTTGTTTTACTACCAATTAGTATGATTATTTAAAAATATGAGTTTTTTTAGTTGTATACTTCTACACACATGTGTCAATTAAAAGAATAAAGAAGAGACAGGAGAGGTGGGTTAGTGGTTAAGGTGCTTGCCTGCAAAACCAAAGGACCCAGGTTCTATTCCCCAGTATCCATGTTAAGGCAGATGCACAAGGTAGTAGATGCATCTGGAGTTCATTTGCAGTGGTTAGAGGCCCTGGTGGGCCCATTCTCTCCCCCTTCCATAAATAAATAAACAAAATATTACAAAAATGAAAAAAGAGGGCTGCAGAGATGGCTTTGTGGCTAAGGCACTTGCCCGCAAAGCCTAAAGACCCATGTTTGACTCCCCAGATCCTATGTAAGCCAGATGCACAAGGTGACGCATGCATAAGGTCGCACATGCACACAAGGTGACACATGTGTCTGGAGTTCTATTGCAGTGGCTGGAGACCCTGGCCTGCCAATTCTCTCTCTTTCTTTCATAAAAAAGAAAAAAAAATCAGGTATCATAATGAAACAACCGTGATTAATATGAAAAAGGTACAAATTCTTCAATATTCACATAATTGAAATTTGTACTGTTTAATCCTATTATCACTTCATCCAAGCCCTTACCTATAGAATCTGGCTTCCACATGCATGCACACACATGCACTCAGTGTGCCTATACATGAACATACACACATGCATGTATACCACACACACATGCCCAAAATAAGTGCAATCAAAATAAAAAATGTATCATTAGCCACTAACCTGTCTCTACATTCACTGGAGATATGGAAGCTGCTTTCAAATACCTTTCACTTGGGCTGGAGAGATGGGTCAGTGGTTAAGGTTCTTGCCCTGCAAAATCTAAGGACCCAGGTTTGATTCCCCAGTACCCACATAAGCCAGATGCACAAGGCGGCACATGCATCTGGAGTTCATTTTCAGTGGCTGGAGGCCCTTGCATGCCCATTCTCTCTATCTGCCTCTTCCTCTCTCTCTCCCTCCCCTAAATAAATAAAATATAAAAAGACCTTTCACTCAGCAAAAAGAGTGGTTATCTTGTATTTAGTTTGACTAATAGAGGAATCTTGGCTGGTCAGTACAGAAAATATTCACATTGTGGAAATGATCTGAAGGAAGAAAGGAAAAGAAGTTACTGTTAATCATGGGGCACATGAGTCAACTTTACTTTAAGGATTTCCTCCAACGTAGAGAATTCAAGAAACATGGGAAGCCCTAGGGATGGAGAAGGAGAAAGTGAACACTCATCAGAGTAATTTTCTTTGAAACAAATATTCCTTTCTATATGTACTTGCGTGAAAACCATGGGCCTGGTGAAATGAGTGTGCATTTGCCAGTGTTCTTTTTTTGCCCCATGTGTGTTTTTGGATAAGTACAAAGTAGCTTGAAGGGGTTCAGATTCGAATACTCAGACTGCAGAAGAATGACTCAGACGTGATAAGTCAGTATTTCTCCCAAGATTATGGAAGTTCTCTATGAAGAAACTATTTGTTTTCATTCAAGGCTACAAATGTACAAATGATTATGCTCATGGTCAAAATGGGATTTAGGATTCCTTTCTCTAGTTTGCCATTTAGCTTTTTTGGTGATTTTGGGCAAACTAATGTTTGCATTTTTTTCAAAGTTCTGTCAAAAAGCTAAAACAAAAATAAGAGATGCCAAGAAGATAGTTAAGAATACTTTACTAGCAGAAGGATGTGTACAATGCACCAAATAGTTGAAAAAATTTGCTCATTGAAAACATCTGATGATTGACTCTCAAAATGAGACAAATAATTCTTTTATATTTGAACAAGCTTCATTTCTTACCCTGGCTAAAGCAAGTTAATACCATTTTTAAGACTATAAAAGCTGTTGCATTTATTGGACGGCTCTCTGACATCTATTTTTAACATATGACGAGCGCTGTTCTTGGCTGTTCAGCAGTGTCCCCAGTGAATGGCCGAGCAGAGTAATTTGAGAGTAAATATTTTGAGGTATTATCATTCCAAGAAGGTTTTTATTAACTATGTGCTTATATATAGTGCTATTTTAAGGTCATCTGGATATTTCTTCGTAATTAGGGTCCAATTATAAAGCTATAGTGAAGATAGAAACAAAGTTTGTCTTACAGGGAAATGAGGCCATAGCATGCTTTCTCCATATGCCTGTTGTGTTCAGAGAAACATGATTCAACTCTAAGTAGAATTCCACGGCTCTGCAGAAACAGCGTTAATGACAGTGTAGGCACTGGATCAGCTCCTTCCCTACTTGTTATCTCATTTCATATGTACCTTGTACCCTGCAAGGTGGTTAAAATTATTCATGTTTGATACAAGAAGCTGCCCCTTAAAGTTCTGGATCCCTCTGAAGGCTGTAAATAAGTTAGATTACATGACAAATGTGAATTAAGGTTGAGATGGAAGTAAATTACTAATTAACTGGCTTTAAAAGGGAAGATTATTTTGGATTCTCTAGGCATGCTCAATGAAACCACATAGGTCCTTAAATGTGGAAGAGAATTTCAGAAAAGGAAGTCACCATGATTCAACACAAGCAGTTAGATTGCTATTGCCAGCTTTGAAGATGGAAGCTGGGTGGGCATATGAGCCAAGAAATTCCCACAGCCCATAAGAGTTGAAACAAATAAAAAGATTATATTCTTTAAAGCCTCCAGAAGAAATAGCACTTCTAACTATCTTGATTGTGACCCTGTGAGACTGTTTAACATTTCTGACTTCTACAACCTTCAGATGGTAAATTTATGTTGTTGAAAGCCCCAAAGTTTATGGCAATTTGTTACAAAAGTGATAGGAAATGAATACAGTCCCTTTATTGATAAAGTTTGTTATCACAGGTCAGCAATAATGGTCTATGAATCTGGCCTGCTACTTATTTTTTTTGTTGTTGTTTAAACTTATTTATTTATTTGAAAGAGCAAGAGAGAGAGAGAGAGAGGGAGAGAGAGAGAGGGAGAGAAAGAGAGAGAATGGGTGCACCAGGGCCTCCAGCCACTGCAAATGAACTCCAGACTCATGTCCACCTTGTGCGTCTGGCTCACATGGGTCCTGGAGAATGGAATCAAGATCCTTTGGCTTTGCATGCAAACACCTTAACTGCTAAGCCATCTCTCGAGCCTCTGCTACTTATTTTTGTGAATAAAATTTTTACTGGAACACAAGAAGTCATATATTGTTCATGACAACTACAATGGCAGCTGCAGCTGAAATCACTGGGATGCTAGCCTAAAATATTGACTATCTTGCTCTTTATAGGGTTCCTAACTCTTAATCTAGACTATAGTTTTAAAAAAAAAACCAAAACTGGGCTGGAGAGATAGCTTAGCAGTTAAGGAATTTGCCTACAAAGCCAAAGGACTCAGGGTTCAATTCCCTAGGACCCACGTTAGCCAGATGCACAAGGGGGTACACAAATCTGAAGTTTGTTTGCAGTGGCTGAAAGCCTTGGCACTCCCATTCCTCTCTCCCCCTCTTTCTCTGTCAAATGAATAAATAAAATATTTTAAAAACATACTGTGACTATGAATGTAATATGTAATTCAATGTAAAATTGTACAAAATTTTTTTGAGAAACATGATTTATCCCACTTTTTTAAAGTGAAAGTTGGTTCATTTATATCAGCCCCAAGATTATTGTTAGTTACTACTTGAAACAACTTTAAAATATATTTATTTATGTAAGAGAGAGGGAAAGAGGCAGAGAGAGTGAGAGAGAATGGGCACATCAGTGCTTCCAGCCACTGCAAACTAACTCCAGATGCATGTCCCCCTTGTGCATCTGGCTTATGTGGGTCCTAGAGAATGGAACGAGGATCCTTTGGCTTTGTAGGCAGATGCCTTAACCTTTAAGCCAGCCCTTGAAACAACTTTCAAAAGCTATATATATTCATTTACTTGCATGTGTGCTTGCATGTGTGTTTGTGTGCACCCACGCATATGCATATGTATGCATGGGCATGGGCAAACAAGGGTCTCTTGCTATTGAAAATGAATGCCAGATGCTTGTGCCACTTTTTGCATCTGGCTTTACATGGGTGCTGAGGAATCAAACTCATGCTGGCAGCTTTGCAAGCAAGCACCTATAACAATTTCCACAGACCCTTGATATTAAAAGAATTACTTATATATTTGTAAGGAGAGAGAAAAAGAGAGAGAATGGGTGTGCCAGGGCCTCTTGCCACTGCAAACGTACTCTAGGTACATGTGGCAGTTTGTACATCTGACATTATGTGGGTATTAGAAAACTGAACCTGGGCGGGCAGGCTTTGTAAACAAGCACCGTTAACTGCTAAGCCATCTTCCTAGACCTTTAAAATATTGTTAGCTAAGCCAGGCGTGGTGGCGCACACCTTTAATCCCAGCACTCGGGAGGCAGAGGTAGGAAGATCGCTGAGAGTTCGAGGCCACCCTGAGACTACATAGTTAATTCCAGGTCAGCCTGGACCAGAGTGAAACCCTACCTTGCAAAACCAAAAAAAAAAAAAAAAATGTTAGCTATTTATTTGAAAGGGAAAGTGTGGTATGTGTTGTGGGGGGCATGCCAGGGCCTCTTGCTGCTGCAACTAACTCCAGCCGCATGTGCCACTTTGTACATCTGGTTTTCTGTGGGTACTAGAGAATAGAACCTGGGCCAGCAGGTTGGCAACCAAGTACCTTTAACTGCTGAGTCATCTCCCCAGCCCATTAATACAACTTTTATTTTAGCTTTAGAAAAGTACATTCACATAAGCCTCAATACACTTAGAATTAAATTCACCAGAAAAATATCTCTGTAAATTACAAATCAAAACAAGACTGTATTATAACAATTAAATAATAATGTAGAGATGACCATGAATTGCCCTTAAACATGGGACATCATAATTGTGTTGTTATTTGAAAAATAAATTTTATTGGGAACTTTAATGTATAAACATATTGCAAAAATTGGTCATATTCTCATCAGGTTATTCTCTTATGTACTCTCTCCCCTGTGGTGATTCTATGGAGGGCCCTCCTCAGTGGGGTTACCAGTAATCACTGTGGGGTCATGAATGCACTAGTCAGTCTCTGTGGGGAGGACAATGCCTTTTAGTACATACACCTCCCTTCCCTGTGGCTCTTTCTTATTTCTGCTCTCTCTTCTTCAGTATTCCTTGAGCCTTGGAAGACATATTAGAAGACTCCTTTAGTACTGAGCTCTCAGTAGCCTCTAATTTTTTGCTTTAGTGAGTTTTGAGTCTTTTCGGTGTCTACCACTATTTTCCTGAATATTCTCAGGCCAGTTGTGAAAGCAGTACTAACATTTAATCTAACATTTTCTCTCTCTCTCTTTTTTTTGTTTTCACTGCATTTATTACTTTAAAACAAGCCACTTCATAGAGCATTCAGATATTTAAAATCACATATATAATGTTTCCTGAGCCTTGGAGGGGCATCTCATGTAAGCACTTGGCTTTCTTTTCTTGTCATTCTAATGAGTCTTGGTTCTCCCTAGTCATTACTTCCATCTGTAAAAAGCAGATTTTCTAGCTAAAAGTGAGACCACCATGGATCAAAGGGGATAAACATAGACACTTAGAAGACTTTTAAACAGGCAGAACCTCTCCTTTTAGCCAAAGAACAGTAGAAAATTTCCCCTAGAGTCTATTACTGTTGTAGTTAGCTGCTTATTGCTGGGAAAAAAACACCTGACCAAAAGCAGATTATAGGAGGAAAAGATTTTTTTCTGGTTTATAATTAGAAGGGGAAGATTTGTCATGGTGGAGGAAACTGGTTTACTTCATCATACATCTGCAGCAGAGAGAGAAAAAGCAAGTATAAGCTGGCTCTGAATACCCAGTAGGGCTGGACTTCACAACCTCAAGGTCTGACCCCAGCAATATACCTCCTATAGCAAGGATCCACCTCTCAAAGACTCCATTAGCTGTGGCTTGCATAAGATGCTTAATCAAAAAATACCTGAGGAAGGCTGGAGAGATGGCTTAGCAGTTAAGGTGCCCACGTGCTAAGCCTAAGAATGCCCATTCAGTTCTCCAGGACCCATATTTAGGCAGACACAAAGTGATGCAAGGGTGCAATGCTGCACTTGCCCACAAGGGGGCGCACACGTCTGGAGTTCATTCACGGCAGCTGAGAGGCTGCTGGCGTGCCCATTCTCTATCTCTCTCTCTCTCTCTGACTCTCTCAAAAAAAATAGTTCCCGAGGAGTCCATGGGGCAGAGAAAAAAATACATAAGGCTCTGGGAGACATTTACATTCAAATCATTACATACGTTTTGCCTTTGGCCCCATAAACTCATGATGTTCTCACAATGCACAATGTACTCAGTACAACTTTAAAAGACCCAAGCCTTTATCAATCCCAGCACTGTTTTAAAATCCAAAGTCTCATCTAAGATTCAAGGTAGTTTCTTTTCCTTGAGCCCTGTAAAATCAAAATACATGTTACAGGGCTGGAGAGATGGCTTAGCAGTTCAGGCACTTGCCTGCAATGCTTAAGGACCCATGTTCAACTCTCCAGATCCCACATAAGCCAGACACAAAGGTAAGACAAGTGCAAAGTCACACATGCCCACTAGATGGTACAAGCATCTGGAGTTTGATTGCAGTGGTTGAGGCCCTGGTGCACCAATTCTCTCTCTCTAAAAATAAATAAAATAAAATAAAATAAAATAAAAAACATGTTTTACATACATCTAACACATAATGACACAAAGTAAACATTCCCATTGCAATAAAGAAGGCATAGTAAGGAGAGACTGGATCAGTGCAAGATCAAAATCCAGCAGGGCAGGGCTGGGGAAATGGCTTAGCAATTAAGGTGTTTGCCTGCTAAGCCTAAGGACCCCAGTTTGATTCTCTAGGACACACTTAAGCCAGATACAAAAGGGGCACATGCATCTAGAGTTCTTTTGCAGTGGCTACAGGCCCTGGTGTGCCTATTCTCTCTTTTTCTCTATCTGCCTCTTCCTGTCTCTCTCTCTCTCTCAAATAAATAAATAAATATATTTTAAAATCCAGCAGGGCAAACATCAAACATCTAGAGTTCCATATCTGGCATTTGGGACCCATGATGATGTCCTTTGGCTACAAAAGACTCTGAAAACCTTTTGTCCCTCCACTGTACTGCTTGCTCACTAGGTAGATGCCCCCAAGTCAGAGTGAGCAGCTTTCTTTGGTGGCCATCCCACAGTCATTGCTGGTACAAAACACCTGAACAAAAGCAGCTTATGGGAAAAAAGAAATTATTTTGGGCTTACAGTTACATTGAAAGCTTATCATGGTGGAAGAAGCTGCCTCACTTCATCATACATCCACAGTAAAGAAAGAATAAGCATGAGGTGGCTCTGAATCCCCAGTAGGGCTGGATTCTTCAACCCCAAGGTCCATCCTCACTTCTATATCAAGGCTCTACCTTCCAAAAATTCTATCAGCTTGGGACTAAGTAGAAAGCTTAATCAAAAATATCCAAAGTTTCGGAAGACATTTACACTCAAACCACCACAATGACCTTCCAAGCCATAGGCTTCTGTTGTGGTTGTCAGTGCCAGTTATGAATTTCCTCCCACTAATTGGGCTTCACAACCAATCAGAGAATAGTTGATTATCCCCATAATCTATAGGTCACTATTGCACCAGTGTGCATATCTTGCCTAGTTGGTTGATTCTGTAGCTCATTGCTTGTTCACACTGTTGTTGCATTTTTAAAGTGATTTTTAAAATTTATTTGCAAGCAGAGATAGAGAGAAGAGAGACAGATAATGGGCATGCCAAGGCCACTAGGCACTGCAAACAAACTCCAGACACATGTGCCTCTTGTGAATTTGGCTTACATGGGTCCTGGGGAATTGAACCTGGGTCCTTTGGCTTCTCAAGCAAATACCTTAACCACTAATCCATCTCTACAGCCCGACTGTTGATGAATTTTACTCACCAGTGACTCACATAGTGCTTTCCAGCATTATGATAGCTAGTCATCGGGAAGTTGGCTTCCATGTCAGTTCCAGCTTGATCTCTCAATGTCCTGAAACTGCAGCCAGTGGTATCTTTAGCAATAAGGTCTTACCATTTAGCTCTGGTGTGTAACCAAGTGATTTGGTAATAAGCTGCATTATTTTGGGGACCTCATGGACCTTTCTGATCAATAGCTTACTGTGAGGGTAACCCATTTCTGGCACTGGGAGCAACACCTATGGTTTTAGGGGAAATCTTTCTCTACTCCTACAGGGTACTTCTACTTAAACTATACTTCTCTTTCAATCTATCTTTCTCTTTTTAAGTTATATCTTTTAATTAACTAACAAAGAGGTAGGTAGTACTGATTCATGCCATTTTTAGTTATGTGCATCTTTCCACTTCTTTTTTATATATATATATATATATATATATATATAGATAGATAGATAGATAGATAGATAGAGACAGAGAGACAGAATGGGCATGCTAGGGCCTCTAGCCACTGCAAACAAACTCTAGATACATGTGCAATCATGTGCACATGGATTATATGTGTTCGGGGAGTTGAACCTGGGTCCGTAGGCTTTGCAGGCAAGTGCCTTAACTGCTAAGCCATTTCTCCAGCCATCCTTCCATTTTTATTAGTGTAAATTTTCCCTGAACAAAGAGTATAGCAAAATTCTGCTAAAATAGAAGGCCCTGATCAATTTCATGCTCATTAGTGTGTCAGAGGATATAAAGGCCAAACTGCATTTTGTGTGAAGTTAAAAAATAAAAAAAACTTTATAAGAACTTTATAAGAAAGAACATTTTTGTTGCTGAAAACATAAGAATTTAATTTTAATTCTATTCCTCCCCTCAACAAAAATCCAGAGTAATTTACAGCTTTTATTTTAAAAGGCTGTTTTTCCATTTGAAACCCCTCCATCTTCTCTCAGCTGGGGAACTGCTCATATTGGCAGCTTGTCCAGTCTAAGAGGAAGGCAGGCCAGCACACTGCTCTGCCCATAGTCTGTCAGCCAGCTACTTCCAATTAGCCTCAGCTGGGCCACTTCCTATTTGGGTCACCTCCCTTCTGAAATGGATGACAGAGGTAGACGTTGCTAAAATACTGTCATCCACTTAAGCTTGATTATAGAGCGGCATTTCCATTCCTGTTTGGCCATAGGGTTTTAATGGTAACTAATACTATAGAATATTATTTTTGAAAGAGTTTTATAAGCCCCCTTTTAGTATCTTTGACCATGGGCCTCAACTTTAATTCTGAATATTTAAAAAATCTGTTTTTTTAAATGCTTATGCTTTTTTTTTTTTTTTTTGATTTTCAAGGTAGGGTCTCACTCTGGCCCAGGCTGACCTGGAATTAACTATGTGGTCTCAGGGTGGCCTCGAACTCATGGCGATCCTCCTACCTCTGCCTCCTGAGTGCTGGGATTAAAAGCGTGCGCCACCACGCTCGGCTCCGCTTATGCTTTTTATTGTGGAAAATACTAGTCATCTATAAAAGTAGTCAGAATAATATAATGAACCCTCTTAAATCCTTCATTCTATCCAACAATTAACTATTTGTTGTCAATCTTGTTTCCTCCACTACACTCACCTATTACCTCCTCACCTTAATTTCTTGAAACAAATCCCATACATAATCTTAACCATAATTTTGTTTCATCTGCAAGTATTCCATTATGTAAGTCAAACAGATAAGGTCTCACTTAAGAAAATATAGGCTAAAGGTCAAGCTCAGTAGCAGAGTGTGTGCTTAGTATATATAAGCCTTGGGGTTCAATCTTCAGCACTGAAATAAATAAATACAGATAATGGGTCTACTAAGGGTGTGTATGCATGTATTAGTTACTTTCTCATTGCTGTGACCAAATGCCTAACCAGAAGCAACTTAAGGAAGGAAGGGTTTATTTTGGCTTACAATTCAAGGTTGCAGTCTATCACAGAGGGGAAGACATGACAGCAGAACTGTGAAGCAGCAAGTCACATTGCATCCATGGTCAGGAAGCAGAGAGAGATGGACGTTGCTCTTCAGCTTGCTTTCTCCTTTTTTATTTAGTCTGGGACCCAGCCCATGAAATGTTGCCTCCCAAATTTTAGAGTGGGTCTGCCAACCTCAATTAACCTAATCTAGAATATCCTTCACATACATTCCCAGAGATGTGTTACCATGGTGAGTCTAAACCCTGTCCAGTTGACAACCAAGGATTAACTATCCCCATGTGTATTTTACCCTTTCTCAAAAGAAACATGCCTTGAGTCCCTTTCCATGTATTTGCTACTGTCTTCTCTGATATTTTTGTTCAGTGCTTCAGAATATTCAACAAGGGGAACATAGAAATTAGAATGTTGATATCTTAAACATTTTTTAGGAAGCCGGGTGTGGTGGCGCACGCCTTTAATTCCAGCACTTGGGAGGCAGAGGTAGGAGAATTACCCATGAGTTCGAGGCCACCCTGAGACTCCAGGTCATCCTGAGCTAGAGTGAGACCCTACCTTGAAAAACCAAAAAAAAAAAAAAGATTTTTGCTAGATGCACGAAACGGTGCATATGTCTGGAAGTTCACTTGCAGTGTTTTACAGGCCTTGATGCACCCAGTCTCTTTCTATCTGCCTTTCTCTCTCAAATAAATAAATAAATAAATAAATAAATAAATAAATAAATAAATAAATATTCCTAAGCTCAGAAAGCCAAATGTCACATGTTCTCTCTCATATGTGGATCCTAGCTACAAGTGATTGAACTTCTATCTGAGTGAAAATAAAACTCAGTAGCAGAAGCCAGTAAGCTAGAAAGGGGATATAAAGGGAATAGAAAGGGAGGGAGGGAGGGGGACTCAATAGGATGGTATTGTATATACGTAAGTAGAAGAACAGATTAATGGGGGTGAAAAGGCCTAACTGAGGTCAGGGGAAGAGATTGAGTAAAGGAAAGGTGGAGAGAGAGCTAATCAAAATCTAAGAGGATATAAATAAGTCATATGGAAACCTACTTTTCTGGACAATGGAACACTCAGAAGCCATAGATTGTTACTAGAAAATTTTCAGTGCCAGGCATGGGATACCTTCCAGTGAGTTGTTGGCCATGGAGGTCACAGATAACCCCAAAACATTATAGGACATTGCCAAGGCCCTTGGTTTCCCACCAGGAATAGATGGTAAGACCCCTATTGCTGAAGACTCCACATACTTGGGCTGCAAGGTCACTGAGAAATCCTGCTGGAGCTGAGCTGAAAGCCTCCTCCACGTGGAACAGCTGACAGAAAGTTAGAAAAAGCTACACTGCAATGCAGTTCAATGGGAGAGAAAAAACACCAGTGAAAGTACCCAACAGTGAACACGGCAAGCTTTAAATTTGGCCAGCCAAGCCAAATGAGCCAACGGGTGCAATAGTGGCATGTCTGTTATGGGGGAAAACAACCGCTCTCTAATTGGACTGGAGGCCTGCTCCATGGGAGGAAATACATCCCTGATACTGAAAACCAAAACAGGAGTAGTCATGAGCCCTAGGGGTGTAATGTCTGCTGGTGTCTGGCTAAATGTATATACTATGCTCACCAAACTGCCCAGTAAGGACTTCTCTTAATGCCCATACCCATATATTAATGCTACAATCTCTTTTGGTTAGAGAAGCTTCTCTTTTCAGATAGTAGCAACCTTGGGATGACTCAGAAGGCACCATGGTGCTGAGAAGAAGGGACAGAGGAGTGCTCAGCACCGAAACATCTCAAACCCACCTTCCAAGGTTCAGGGTCCATTGCAGAAGAGGGAGTGGAAAGAATGTAAGAGCCAAAGGAAGAGTAGGACTCCTTACAACGTGCTCCTCCAGACACAAAATAGCCTGGATATCCATGACCTCACAGTGCCTGACACTACTACACAAGACCATCCTAATGGGAGGAAAACATCAAACTGAAAAGAGAATGATTGAGAGGGGGAGGGGATATGATCAAGAGTAGAGTGTCAAAGGGGAAAGTGGGGGGAGGGAGGGAAGTACCATGGGATATTGTCTACAATTAAGGAAGTTGTCAACAAAAATAAATAAAAATATAAATAATTATTTAATTTAAAATACGATTTTTTAGGCACTTACCCTAATCTAAAAGATCTTAACAGAAGAGAGATACCTTATCATCACTTCCAAAACCAAATGCGACTTTGCAGCCATTGGTCAGCTTATTAAGATGGTTTCTACAAGACAGCTCATCAACATGTTATTTCTTTGAAAATTAAGTGGAGTGGGGATTCAATCTGACAATATTTATAAAAATCTCTTGGAGAGGCTCAGTTTATACAGTACTTGTTGCACAAACATCAGGACTTGAGTTCAATCCACAGGACCCAAATTAAAAATGTTGGGCATGGGCTGGAGAGATGGCTTAGTGGTTAAGGCGCCTGCCTCCTAAGCCTAAGAATGCCGGTTCCAATCTCCAGGTCCCATGTTTAGCCAGATGCAGTGACACAAGGGCGCAATGCCGCACTTGACCACAAGGGGGCGCACACATCTGGATTTCATTTGCAGCGGCTGAGAGGCTGCTGGAGCGCCCATCTCTATCTGTCTCCCTCTCTGTGTCTTTCTCCAAAAAAAAAAAAAAGTTGGGCATGGGCTAGAGAGATGGCTTAGTGGTTAAGTGCTTGCTTGTGAAGCCTAAAAAACCCAGATGAACGAGGTGATGCATACATCTGTAGTTTGTTTGCAGTGGCTTGAGGCCGTGCTGCATCCATTCTCTCTCTAATAAATAAATGAAAATAAACAAAAAAATGCTGGGCATGGTGGCACACTCCTGTAATCCTAGCACTTGGGAGGCAGTCAGAGAGGGGGAGGGGGGCGAGGGAGGGAGAGAGGTTCACTCTCCAGCCAGTCTAGCCCAGTTGATGAGCTCCAGGCCAATGAAAGATCTCGTCTCAAAAAGATGGTTGGCATTTCCAAGGATGATACTCAAAGCTGTCCTCTGGCCTCCACATGTATACATACACACACATAAATACCACTTGGAAGTTTTGGACTTCCATTCTTTTCACATAAAAGCATGAAGAACAAGACAAAGAAATAAACAGAAGAAAAAAATAAAAGCACCTCCCTATTTGGTCTCAAATGGCTCAAGTCAACTTTGATCCTTACTTATTTGGGTTTTGAATTAAGCACTAAACTAATATCCACTAAGATTGTTAATACAAACTTTTGATAACTAAAAGTCATTAAGACACAAAACTCTCAGTCCTACATTTTGCTTCATTCCTGAGTTCAAGTTGAAAATGGTGTTGGGATCTTTTTTCTTTCTCCTGAAGGAAGAAAACTTTTTGTTCCTTCCCTGGGCTTTATGGTCATTTGCTCACTTTCACTGCTGGGGCCCAGCAGAGCCAAACCTTATATCAGAGGCATCTGTTGGCACTAGGAAATTTTTGGTAAAATACAACTAGTCCTATAAGCTTGTTACAAGGAGCTTGGGGTTAGTTAGTGAGTTGTTTGACCATTTGGAGGAAAAGCAAATGTGAGCCTGCTTTATCTGGGAAAGGAGTAAGGGGGGGGGAGGCTTCTGTCTGACAGAGGAAGGGAGGAATTCTGAGACAGACGCAGAAGCTTGTTACAAGGAGCTTGGGGTTAGTTAGTGAGTTGTTTGACCATTTGGAGGAAAAGCAAATGTGAGCCTGCTTTATCTGGGAAAGGAGTAAGGGGGGGGAGGCTTCTGTCTGACAGAGGAAGGGAGGAATTCTGAGACAGACACAGTGTTACATTTTTGTTTTTGTTTTTGTTTTTCTTTTTTGGGCTATGTTTTCACTCTAGCTCAGGCTGACCTGGAATTCACAAGGGTGGCCTTGAACTCACATGGTGATCCTCCTACCTTTGCCTCCTGAGTGCTGGGATTAAAGGCATGCTCCACCATGCCCGGCTTCTGTAAACTTTTTAAATAAATCGTTTGCCTATAATTATTTATTCATGTGTAATGGGTGCGCATGCCATGTTGTGCACGTCAGAGGACAACTTCAAGGAGTCTGTGTTCTACCTTTCTTGGTGCAAACAAACTGCAAATGAATGTCAGGCTAGCTGGCCCCTGAGCTCCAGATTCTTCTAGCTCTGCTTCCCATTGTCCTACGTACATGGGAATCTCAGATGCATGCCCCAATTTACCTTTGGCTTTATGTGGATAGTGGGGAGTAGAACCTGGGTCTTCAGGATTTGCAAGTTAGCAACATCTCCCCAGCCCTCTGTGGACCCTTTTAATTGTGGTCAGTTAGCAGAACAAATAGCAGCCCCCTTATATTTATAGGTAGGGAGCTGTGATTCTAGTACAAGCCAATTAGGAAATAGAGAACAGATAAGGATTTTAATCATCTTTTTATTGTTGAAAAAAAATTTCTGATGACATCTTGAATCACCGGAAGACATATCCTTAGCACGTCTTACTGAACCAGAGCACTTCCTGCCCAGGAGAGTATTCCTATTTCAGGGCCAAAGTCCTCTTTCAATATGTATGGGACTCTGTGTTATACAAGTAGATGTAGAGTTCACAAGTGCCTCACTACCGAAATGCAATGAAGTGAATACTTGGTCCTAATTTCACTGAGAGAATTATTCCCATGAGATCTCAGATGATACTCAAAGATGTCAATGCCAGGCTGTCCTGGGGAAAATACGTTTGCTGTTGTAAACCCCAGGAGAAAGCCTTGAAAAATCACAATTCCTTCCTTTATCCACAAATGTTTGCCTAGCTCTTTCAGTGTTCCAGGTAATATTCTGAGCACTCAGAATTAGAACCTCACGCAGCTTCTCTTTCCACAGGGAACAGGGATACAGCGAATATTAGTAGTTCTCTGCTAAAATCTATTTGCCTTAGAAATGGATGCTCAGCTAAACTACATTTACCAGCCTCCCTTATTTGGGTATGCTCATGTGACTAAGCTCTGGTTAATGAAGTGAGAATGGAAATGATTTGTACAACTTCAGATTGTACTTTTATATGTTGGCTGTGCTTCTCTCATGTTCTCGTCCTCATTTCTGCCAGCTGAACCTGGTGGTGATCTAGCTTCCACATGCAGATGAGAGTACAGTGGAAGGACTCCAGATCTCTGGCTTGTGAAGCAGTGACACCCCATTGGCTTAACCTATTCACATGTACACTCTTCAAGCTATGATAGTTCAGGCTTTTTACTAGGCATTTTCAAATATTGATTTATTTACTTATTGGAGAAGGAGAGAAAGAGGCAGATAGAGAGACAGTGGGTGTGCCAGGGCCTCCAGCCACTGCCAACAAACTCCAAATGTAAGCGCCACTCTGTGCATTTGCCTTACGTGGGTACTGGAGATGTGAACCTGAATCCTTTGGCTTTGTAGGCAAGTGCCTTAACTGCTAAGCCATCTCTCCAGCCCCCACTGATAGGCATTTTTCAACATCCTAATATGTAAGTCATGTCTGATGGGATGACTGTGGTAAAGAAAAATACGACTAATGAGTGAGTACTGAGATTTGGGAGGGGTAAGTGTTGCAGTTTTCAATGTGCAAGTCAAAATATGGCCCCCCTGAGATGACCTTTGAGAGAAGATGTGGAGGTACAGTAATCAAGCAATGCAGGTATTTAGGAGAGAAGGAATGGCAAATGCAAAGGCTCTGAGGTAGGAGTATGCCTGAAGTATCTGAGGACCAGCAAAGACCCTGTGTTGGAATAAAATGAGTGAGGAGACTAGGAGGGTATGAATCAAAGAGGTATTAAAGGGAAGAGGGTGAGGTCAAGGAAGTAAATAGCATATGGCTTTTGGTGCACCCTTGTGAGTACACTGGTGTCTTTTGTGGTGGTAGTAGTATTGCTGGGGAGGGAACCCCAAGGCCTTGCACAGGCTGGGCAGACATTCTACCTCTAAATTGCATTCCCAGTAGGGCGTTGACTTTTAATTTAAGTGGGAAGGAGACCGTTATTGAACTCTGTCCTCTAGACATGATATGGCTCTTATTTTGTTGATACCAGAGCACCTGCGATTACCTGCAAGAGACTTTGACAAGATGGGCCTATTACCATTCCTTTGTAGTAGGAGTGGCAGGAAGGTAATATGACTCTTACCTAAAATTATAGCCACATACTCATCCCCAGCTGCATATAATCCTACCCAGATCCATGTGATTTGAGGAGGTTCTATAATATATTACAGGGTTCAAAGTTTACTGAAGGAAGTGACTCCAGCGATTTAGCTTTCATAAGGTTGTCACCCATGTTGGGGTGGGACTTTTCCATGATGAAGTGGTTTGGGGGTACATTCCTGTAAGTAAATTGAGATGGTTAAATTCTATTGTCTAATTCAGATTAGCAATCAAGTAAGAGATACACTTCTTGGGCAGGTCTGTGAGGGCATTTCCAGGAAGGATTGCTAGAGAGAGGAAGACCTTCCTCCAGAATGGGCAGCCCTTCTGGTTGTGGACTGTATATTTAAAAAATCTTCAGGGGGGGGTTGCTGGAGAGACGGTTTAGTGGTTAAGGTGCATCCTGCAAAGCCTAAGGATCCAGGTTTGATTCTCCAGGTCCCACGTAAGCCAGATGCACAAGGTGGCACGTGCATCTGGAGTTTAATTTTGGTGGCTGGAGGCCCTGGTGTGCCCATCCCCGCCCTCTGTCTCAAATAACTAAATAAAAATAAATATTAAAAAAGTCTTCAGGGCTGTCATGTAACCCAAGCTGGCCTCCCACTCATTATGTAATGGAGTGTCCTTGAACTTATGATCCTCTTGCCTGTACCTCAAATGCTGCGATTACAGGCATGTACTATTCTGTCTACCTGGCTGTATAACTGATTGTGTGCATGTGGGTATGATGTACATGTGTATGCATGTTTGGGCACATGGGTAGAGACCAGAGGTTGCCAATGATTATTTTTCTTGATTGTTCTCTATCTTATATTTTTGTTTTTTAAAAATTATTTTTGTTCTTTTTGAGGTAGAGTCTCATTCTAGCCAAGACTGACCTGAACTCAGTGTTCCTTCTACCTCTACCTCCCAGAGTGCTGGAATTAAAGCTATGTGTCACCACACTCAGCTGTCTATTTACATTTTATTTTAGAGAGAGTGAGACAGACAGAATTGGCATGCCAGGGCCTCAGCCATTTAAATTGGACTCCAGACACTTGTGTCACATCGTGGGCATGTGCAACCTTGCACTTGCCTTACCTTTATATATCTGGTTTATGTGGAATCTGGAGAGTTGAACATGGGTCTTTAGGCTTCACAGGCAAGTGCTTTAATCACTAAGCCATGTCTCCAGCCCTGTTTTTATTTTTTGAAGCAGGGTCTCACTCTAGCCCAGGCTGGCCTGGAATTCACTTTATAGCCCAAACTGGCCTTAAACTCACAGCAATCCTCCTTCCTATCTCACCTACAGAGTGCTAAGATTAAGGATGTTTGTCATCATGCCCTCCTTTCTCCATTTTGTTTTCAGAGAAGGGTCTCTCACTTGAACCCAGGCCTCAGTAAATCAACACAGTCGGTGCTTTATCCACTGAGACATTTCTTCAGCTCCATGAAATAATCTTAATAATAAATTTTTATCATATATACCAACATAAATTATTTCTCAGAAGCTTGTTGTCAAAAGACAAAACAGAGCAGTGATGTTTCTTTAAAAGAAAAACCTGCAGAATTTGTTTGTTGAAATTGGATTTCGTTAGAAGTCTACTGATAGAACATTAAGTAATCAGACTCCGAGCCCGCTTATAACAGTTGTTTAAACTCAGCGTAAACATAAAATGACTTATGAAATCACCTCACTTGGGTAACCTCAAGAAATTCGAGTACTCTTTTCAGGAATAACAATGCTGTGAGAGTATCTTGTTATTTCTGACAACAGGGGACTATTTTCATGTTGTGTTATTAATATATTTGTAATCTAGATGGGCACAGCAATTACTGTTGAGTAACTACATTTTTGAGGAAATTTGAGATGTTCTGATGATCTAAACCAAGTAAACAGTGGAGAGCTTGTTTTCTTATTGGTACCTTGTTCTCATTCCATTTCTTGCCATTTTTTGTCTTTGCTTACTTCAAGATGTCAACCCAGGAGGTATATGCATGGCCTTTAGTGATCTTGACAACTGTTTATGCTATTCTTTGAAGCCAAAACTGTGAATTCACCATATAATTATGAGTTATTTCCTTTCAATGTGGAAATAAAGCAGTATAAAGAGCCAGGGGACTGTCTTAATAGGTCCCAAAGAATTACGTAAGTGGAAACAATATTGTCTTCTTGTTGTACTATCGTTACCGAGTAAAGGATTCAAGATCTTTGTGATCAGATTGTAAGACAGGACATCAATTTGCTTTCTAGATGCCAACACTAGAAAACTTAATTAAAAACAGCTTAAACCGGGGCTACCCCCAACTTACATATAGCTGTCAGTCACCTGGGTTGCTGTGAAAATGCAGATTCTGATTTAGGAGTTCAGGAATAGGCTGATATTTGAACTTCTAAGGAATTCCCAGGCATGTTGTATTCTGTCTACCTGGCTATATAACTGATTGTGTGGGTGTGTATGATGTATATGTCTATGATTTCTCCCAGGAAATCATACTGCACTTCTGGTGGAAGGGGTTCAAACAGTGAGACCCTTTATTGCCTCATGTCACAAGTCCAGAGGAAGAAAGATCTAGGGTTAGTTCATCCAGAAGTTTTATGAGATATAAAAATCCATTTTCTTGGTTGGAGAGATAGCTTAGTGGTTAAGGCATTTTCCTGTAAGACCAAAGGACCCAGGTTCGATTTCCCAGGACCCATGTTAGCCAGATGCACAAGGGGGCACATGCATCTGGAGTTTGTCTGCAGTGGCTGGAGGCCCTGGTGCACCCATTCTCTCTCTCTCTGTGTCAAATAAATAAATAAAAATAAAATTTAAAAAATCCATTTTCTTTTAGTAATTCCATCATGAGCTTGTTAGCATTGGTCTATATGGTCGTAAAATCAATATAACAGATCCTATTATAAGTCCTTTGTATGCATTTGTGTGGAGGAGGCATGTACATGCTGCAGCCACTGTGTGGAGGTCAGAGCACAACCTCAGTGTGTCCATTCTCTCCTTCCACCTTCTTAGATACAGGACTTCTGTTTTTTTGTTTGTTCCTGTGTGCACCAGACTAGCTGGTGAGCTTCCAGATTCCCCTGGCTCCACCTTCCATTGTGTTACCACTTTGTGTCCAGTTTTATATAGGTGCTGGGGAGGACTGAACTGAGTTGGAAGGTTTGAAAGCAAGCACCATTAATCACTGAACCATCTCTCCAGCCTCTTCACTTGTTTTTTAAATAATGCATGTGTGTGTGCATGTACATGCATGTGGAGGCCAGAGAACATCATCAGGGATCATTCCTCAGGAATTCTGTCCACTGTTTTTGGAGACAGCATCTCTCATTGGGTTGGAGCTCCACAATTAGACTAAACAGACCCAACAGGGAGCCCCAGTTGTTTTTCTCTCTTTGCTTTCCCAGTGCAGGCATTATAATCACATACCACCACACTCAGAATTTTTTGTGTGTTCTGGGGATTGAACTCAGGGCCTCATGCTTGTGAGATAAGCACTTAATCAGCCGAGCCATCCCCCCAGATTTGCTATCACTTCTTCATCTAGCTATAGATAGAGGAGTAAAGGCCAGTTTTTCCTTGTTTCTTTGAGCAAAGAAAGTCCTTTCCCAGAAGATCTTTCCTTAAGTCCTATTGTCCAGAATTGGAGATTGCAAATTCTTTCCAAAAACCAATAATAAACAGGATTATTCTGATTGTTTCCTATTACTCCTGTTGGTCTTGAGGAGTGCTGCAATTCCTTGAAACACATAGCCATCAGCCATCTGATACCTGAGCAAACATCAAGAGCTATTTGTTAGGGAGAAAGGGGATGATTGGGATCTTTGGCAAGCAGCCCATAGTGTTTGCTGCAGGCACTGATCAGCACTAGACTTTTAATTTATATGGGTAGTGAAAGAATTCAAATTACATCACAACAAATGTCACTGTGATGAAAAATTCTCTATAACCTTGTGTTTAATCTTCAGCCAATGGATAACACAATCTAAACACCACTTGATGACACACTAAGGGCCAACTCTATTGAAGTCAATTATTTGTTTTTATTACATTTGCCTATTTTGCTAGCCTCCCCTTAATCCATTCCCCCAAGCCCAGGAATCCAGTACCTACATGTCTTCTCCTATCTGCTCAGAGGCCTCTTTTTAATCACATAATCTTCTCTAGGCTAAGCTTTACCCACCAGACAGTGTAACTATCTACCCTCAGGCTACTAATTAGTACTAACACGGTAATGGATTCCAATAGTTCTATTTTGCACCTTTCATAAGCAATGTTTTCATATAGGCCAGGGCCTCTAGCCATTGCAAAAATCTGATTTTTAAAGGACCAAATGAGGAAACATCATCCAAGCAGCTATTAAAAGACATATATGATAGTGGAAAGCAAAGAATTTAGAATGTATGTATTCTCTTCCTGCAAGATGGTTCTAGCCTTCTTCCTTCACCTTGACACTCCTTCCTCCTATAACTTTCATCCCTGTAGATATCTGTTCATTCACCAGACATATATAAAATGCCTACTTAATGACCTAAATATAACACAATTAAATTTGTCCTGAAGCCCTGATGCTCAGTAAAAACTCATTAACTAAAAATGTGTCCTTTAATTTCAGATGAGATCAGGCATTTTCATGGTGGTCTGGCCCTAGACATATCCTTTAATTTCAAGGAAAGAATTATGCATGCTGTGTCCCAATCCAACCCTTGTTAGAAGAAAAATATATAAACATATTTTCATTGTTTAATTGTTCTACTTAATAACAACTTTAAGTAAATGGATTGAAATCTATAATATAAAGTAGAATTATTGAGCTTACTATAGGAAAGAAGAGCTGGTGGTGAGGAGAGAGATGTGAGGGAATCAGTCTTTGGAAGATGTGGAGAGCTGTGAGCTACTTTCAGTCAATATTCAATGTTAGAATTGGAGGTACAGATTGATCATTTTCATTTACTTGAGACTTGGACACAGAGGGCTTTCTGATGTGGATGACTTTGGCATAGTATAGGAGATGTGGACTCTGCAGATTGAAAAAAAAAAGGCCAACTGGAAGTTCACTCATTCTTTTCCAAGTTCAATAATGGTGGTCAAAAATTGAGTTGACTTTTCATTCACTGTTAAGATGGTTCCTCATACTTTATGATAACTGTGGGGCATAGGATGTAATTTCCTAAAATGTAACACTAAGAATCAATCTTTTCATGATTTGAAAAAATCAGTTATAGAAGGACACCTCTGTGCCTCTACTAAAACCCACTGGCTTGCAGTTGGTTACTATGTTAGCTTGTTAAGACTGTTGCCTCAGCTGGAGCTGAGCTGGAAGCCTCCTCCCTGTGGACTATCTGCCAGGATGTTGGGAAGATATATGTAGCCTGCTGGGGGAGAAAAGTCATTAGTGGTCTTCACCAGCAGTGTCCCTGCAAGCTTACAGTTAACCAGCTAGACCAAAGTACCAACTGGTGCAATGGTGGTATCCCTGTTATGGGGTAAACCAACTGCTCTGTGATTGGACTGGACGCCTGTAGCAGACAGCTTCAGGTTTGCTGAGATGAACTTCCAGATCAGGCACAGTTATGGAGGAAGGGATATTATTTATTGAAGCTTACAGATTCAGGGGAAGTTCCAATAATGGCAGAAGAAGCTGGCCTGCCTTCACAGGGCCAAGCAGAGAGAGAAAAAGCCAACCAGGCACATAGCACAGTGAGCAAAACTACAGCCAAAAGCCCAGCACACTTCAGGAACTCCCGCTAGGCACACTTTGCATATCTTTACAATGGAATCTCAAACCCACCACACCTTAAGATTGGCCCTCAGTGACATTGCCTCTAACAAGGTGATTGCAGATGCAAACTATAACTAATAAAATACTGAATATATTGGGGGACATATATTCAAACTACCACAACGCCCATTTCAGTACCTGCCTGGTACTGAAAACCTAACAAGCCTATGGCTGGGGAGGTCATAAGCCCTAGGAGGGCAACCAATCTTGTTTGGCTAAATGCATTATAGCAGACAGCTTCAGGTCTCTGAGATGAACTTCCAGATCAGGCACAGTTATGGAGAAAGGGATATTTATTTGAGGCTTACAGATCCAGGAGAAGTTCTATAATGGCAGAAGAAGTTAGCTTGCTCTTACAGGACCAAACACAGAGAGAGAGAAGCCACAAGCCAAAAATACATAAAAAGGTACACCACATATAAGGACGCTTGGAAATTCCATGTAGGACTCAGGTATTTTGCATATCTTTAGGTTGGAATTTCAAATCCACTACCACACCTTAGGGCTGGACTCTAAAATCCCTCCCCCCCCAGTGACACCTCCTCCAGGCAGGTGGTTGGAAATCCAAGAAGTTTTAATTAACTCCTGAATCTATTGGGGGGCATTCATTCAAACTACCATATACATATATTATGCTCCCCCAAATTCTAAACACTTACGTTTATGCCCATTTATTAATGCTACTCTCACTTTTGGTTAGCAAAGCTTAGCTTTTCAGGTGGCAGTGACCAGTATGGTGACTCAAAACTTACCAAAGTGCTGAGAAGAAGTGACAGTGAAATGTTCATCACTAAGTGACATATCTCTATCATAGCCCAAAGGTTCAGGGACCATTGCAGAAGAGGTTGCAGAAAGAATGTAGAGCCAAAGGAATGAGAAGAGTGCTTACGAAATTATCTTCCAGACACAAAGTGGTCATGGTATCCATGATCTCATAGTATCTGCTACTACCTACACAAGACCTGCATAATAGGAGGAAAAAAACTGATGGCATCAAAACAGAAGAGAGACTAGTTAGAAAGAAGGTATTCAGTAGAGGGGAAATTGAGGAGAGGGAAATGGAGGCTGGTAAAATGGGATTATGATCATGGTATATTTATGGAAGTTGTCAATAAAGTTAAAAAATTGCTTTTTTCAGAAGTTTCTACCTTTATGTACCATTGGGTACTCCAATGGTCCTGGTGTTCTCTGTGCTTCATATGATCTCATGACCCATCTTTCTTTTGCTTTTTTTTTTCCAGGTAGGGTCTCGTTCTAGCTCATGCTGACCTGGACTTCACTATGTCGTCTCACGGTGGCCTCGAACTCATGGCAATCCACCTACCTCTGTCTCCCGAGCACTGGGATAAGAGGTGTGCACCACACCCCCAGCTGACTATCCACCTTTTTAAAAGGTCTCCTTGCTTATTATCTATAATACCTCATAATGAGCAAGGGCTCTGGAGCCAGGCTGCTGTGCTCAAGTATTTGATCTATAGTTTGCCATCTGCACAACCTTGAATTTTTTTAACCTTTCTGTGCTTAAGTTTACTCACCTATATCATGGAGATAATACATACCTTAGGGCTTTGTTATGGGATTTTATAAATGTATTCAAAATAGAGCATGACTTGCTTCATAAGCATGTTATTTCAGCCTTGTTTCACCCATCTTGCTGTAGAGTTAGCTTCCCAAATCATCTTAATAGCATCTACTATGTGCCAGCCATCTTATTAGGTATTTTAAAACATAATGGACATTTAATCATTGAATGCTATCCCTAGTTTACAGATGAACTTATAACTTAGGAGCATTTAATAGCCTTTCCTATGTCACCTAGCTGGTAAATGTCAAATTGCTTAGGTATCCTGTAGTCTGACGCCAAAGCCAACTTTTTCAATTTCTCTGCTGAAAATCTTAGCTGTAGGTCAGTATTCCATCATATCACTGTATCATATAGCAACTCAAACCCTTTCAAAATTTTCCCAATCCTCTGATGAATTAAGTACATTCTTATTCTTCATGACCAAAAGGCCTTATCAATACTGTGATGGCTAGAATCAGATGTCCCCCATAAACTCATGTATTTTGAGTGCTTGGTTCCCAGATGCTGGCAATTTGGGAAGTAGAACATCGCTGGAGAAGGTGTGTTGTTGGGGGCAGGCTTAGGGGTGTTATAGCCAGCTCCCTCTTGTTAGAGCTCGCCTCACCCTCCTGATGTTATTGTCCACCTGCTGTGGCAAGGATGGAGGTGATGTCAAGCGTCAGCTCAACCATCTTTCCCCTGCTATCATGAAGCTTCACCTTGTAAGTCAAAATCAAAGAACTTTACCCCTATCAGCTGTAACTCAAAGATAGCTACAACAAATACCATCCAGTATGACTTCTGATTGTTATGATATTTTGGTCTTTGTGTTAAGTAAGTATCAGTAAGACCATCCCTTACCCCAGGGGATGCATCAACACTCCTGGCAGTCAGCTAATATCCAGTACTCAAAGAGGTTGCCATCCATTAGTGTTATTGATTGCCACAACTCTTACATTTGGCTGAGTTCTCAAACTGAAATGAGCAGAGACAACTATCTTGGATTGGGATGTGCTCCCTTAAAAGCTGAGAAGTTTAGTACTTAAAAAGAAAACAACTGGTGTGGAAATATATAGAGAAGATCTTTTATTTGGGGAGTGTAGTCCTTACCTGGGTGTGTTAGCTACAGAACAAGTAGGCCTGATTTTCAATAGTTAGTTCTGAAAACATCCCCTTTTCTTCGTCAGGGATCTGTAAATTGGATATGCTTTAGCTAGGCTTGGCTTGAATGAGAAGAGCTTGTCTCTGGATGTAGACTGTCATACCTGCTATCAGATTTCCTCAATCTGGGAAAAAGAGCGATCCAGGGAACGTTCTTCTCATGAAGGATAAAAGTAATATAGAAAACACAAGCTAGACATCTATAACATCAGAAGCCTTCACTTTTGTCAAGTAGGCTGCCATTCCATTAGCTAAAATAAGTCACATGGCCAAACTCAAAGCCAGTGGGGATATGGATATAGACTTTTTCATTCTACTGGAGGCAATGTGAAGTCACTGGCAAAAAGGAGGGATGAATCAGGAGTAATTATCCAAGCTAACACACTGAGGTAGAATCAGACTTGATCTTGTTGTTGCAGGGTACAGGTATGTACCACCATGATTGGCTGGAATCTTATTCTTTGAGATTTAGTTCATTTCAGCTCCAATAATGAGGGAAAAGTACACTGTGACTTTACCTGTGCTTGGTGCCTTGGGGATATCCTGTAATGTCAACTTTGGGACTCAGTTGGTAGCCAATGGGTTGACTGTCTACTGGGCTGAGCACAGCTGTGAGTCTCTGAGCAAAAGCAGGAACTTTCTTCCCCTCCCACTATTGCTTTTTACTAACTCAAGTATTTTCACATCTTGTAAATTTACTTATGTACATTCTGCCAAGTGGATATTTAAACTGAGCAACCTCAGTGTTTCCACTGTGAAAAAGCCCTAGACTGTTTCTAAAACTCCCCAGGTGATTCTAATATATATGGTGAAGGCCACTTGAAGGGACTCCTTTGACAGGTAGATTAGATCTTGAACATCTCACTACAGGTGGTCAAATGTAATAAGCACCAATAAGGACACTAAGGCTCATTTAGGCTTTGTGTATCCCATAATATTACCACTCTAACTTTGTTAAGTCCTGTTTATTTTTTTTTACCATGATTTGTGGTAAGCTTTCAAGTGTTCCCAACCAGCAACAGTGCATTGAAGCCCTGGTAATTCTACCCTCCATTCCCCTTTACTTTTTGGATGGAGTCTGGTTTCTTTTCTCAAGTGACCTGGGTGGTGAAGAGATGGCCCTAAGAGTATGAAGCAATTCTGGTCATGGTGTTCCCTGCTGCTGTTTTTCTAGGAACTGCACTTGTGTTCTAAGAAGATGATTACATTCACCTCTGCCCCAGGCAAGCCACCAAAAAGCTGAGCTGAAGCCAAAGCTTCACCAGAACACTCCTGTCATGATTCTGATACATAAAACAAACAACTCTGAAATCCCTGAAGACTCCCAC
Source organism: Orientallactaga sibirica (assembly GCA_036365145.1). NCBI lineage: Eukaryota > Metazoa > Chordata > Mammalia > Rodentia > Dipodidae > Orientallactaga > Orientallactaga sibirica. Next base: position 7,440,896 of record JAEOAD010000982.1, read on the forward strand.
CAACTCTTGATGGACATGCTGCCTAACTAATGTAGTTCATGTCAGAAAAAGGCCTATTCACTTCAGAGCAATTCCTAAATTCTCTGACAAGAAACAAGGAAACTCACATTCAATCATTTTGTGAAAAATTGAAGCTCGTTCCTTAGGGGGACCCAAATCTTGCATTTTTAATACGTATTTTTTTACTTTTAAAAATATTTTAGCCGGGCGCACGCCTTTAATCCCAGCACTTGGGAGGCAGAGGTAGGAGGATTGCCTGGAGTTCGAGGCCACCCTGACACTACATAGTTAATTCCAGATCAGCCTGGGCCAGAGTGAGACCCTACCTTGAAAAAACAAAATAAAATAATTTATTTACTTATTTGAGAGAGAGAGAGAGACAGAGACAGAGACAGACAGAAGGGGTACACCAGTGCCTATAGTCACTGCAGTTTAACTCCAGACACATGTGCCACCTTGTGCATCTGGCTTTACGTGGGTACTGGGGAACTGAACCTGGGTCATTAGATTCTGCAGACAAGCACCTTAACTGCTAAACCATCTCTCCAGCCTAATACTTACATTTTTACAAAATTATTCTTAAGTGTGATTCATACTGTCTTAGTAATGATTCACCCTGAGTGCATATCATTCTTTTCCTCTGAATGATCTCTGGCTTCCATTTCCCTCTGCCTCAGGAGCAGGTGCCACCAACCACAGCCAGAGAAAGATTTACCTTCCAGGGCTTCCCCCTCTCAACAACTTCATTCAGTCCCTAAGCCATGAAGGTTTTCACCCCGAGGATTTCCTGAATTCTCCTCACCACAGTTGTCTCCATCCATACAATACCACATTGCCAGAGCTCATGGTCACTTCCACCTGGACTATAGGGAAAACCTCACTATTTTCTTCATACTTACCTGTCTGTGGTCTATTGAAATATACCTCCTTATGTCATAATGCTGTTTGAAAATCATTCTGGGGCTTCCAGTTGTTTGCAAAATGAATAGGGCAACATGCCCTCTGTGACACATCCTCTCTGTCATTTCTGCAATCTTCCCTGCCTCTGATGTTCTGGTGGAAGGACAACTCTGCACAGGCTCCTGTAGAAGCTGCAGCCTCTGGACCTTGTTCCTGCCATTTCTGGGACTTCAGATACACTTCTCTCTTCTCTTTTCCTGCTCAATCCCAACTCTCCCTAGAATGCAGCAAGTTCCCTGTTTCAGAATGTCCTCAATCTCTGCCATGTCCACAGGTTGGGGTGGATGGTTCTCCATGGAAGTCCTATAATGTCCTGTGCGTGACAGGGTCAAGGAGAATAGGCTCAATTCTGTCTTATGGTGAAATAATTTAGCATCTTCTCACACATTCCTCTTCCTGTGTTTACTCTCAGCTGTCATTTTAACAAGGCCATTTGGGGCACATTTTACATCACTTCCTCCCAACCCCCATGACACTAGATAGCAGCTTCTGCAGTTCTATGGAGGCTTGGCTAATGTGGCTTATTGGGAATTACAGAATCAATAACATATGGAGCAGTTGGGCCTGGGTATTTTCAATGTGGCTGATCTATTTGCCTTTTTTACTTTTCATTTTTAAGGCATATTTCCTCTAATATGCACAATTTGATGAGAAAGATTTTAGAATCCTACATATTTTTAAGAGTTAGTAAAGCTTTTAGGCTAATTCTTTGGGATTCCAGAAACTTAAGTGTGGTCCTCACACTAGGAGCCTCATCTTTGGCATTAAGAAAAACTCCTTAGCCCCCCTCCTCATCCCCTTTCACCACATCCAATTTACTGAATCAGAGCCTCTGAAGGTAGGGTCTAGCCATCTGTGTTTTCACAAGCCCATCAGGGATTCTAATGCACACTCAAGTTTGAAGACCACTGGGTTAACAAACAGAATCTAGAGTGTTAACACAGGGCTTGTGATAATTGCTAGTACAGGCTTTTTAAAATTTATTTAGAGAGAGAGAGGAAGAGGCAGAGAGAAAGAAGGAGCATGGTCATGCCAGGGCCTCCAGCCACTGTGAACGAACTCCAGATGCATGCACCTCCTTGTGCACATTTGCAACATTGCATGCTTGCCTCACTGGGCATCTGGCTGATGTGGGATCTGGGGATTTGAACATGAGTTCTTAGGCTTTGCAGGTATAGCAGACAGCTTCAGGTTTGCTGAGATGAACTTCCAGACCAGGCACAGTTATGGAGGAAGGGATATTATTTATTGAAGCTTACAGATCCAGGGCAAGTTCCATAATGGCAGAAGAAGCTGGCCTGCCTTCACAGGACCAAGCAAGAGAGAAAAACCAAAGCCAGGCACAAAGCACACAGAGCAAAAACTATAGCCAAAAGCCCAGCACACTTCAGGAACTCCTATTAGGCACACTTTGCATATCTTTACAATGGAATCTCAAACCCACCACCACCACCTTAAGACCAGCCCCCAGTGACATTGCCTCTAGCAAGGTGATTACAGATGCAAACTATAACTAATAAAACACTGAATATATTGGGGGACATATATTCAAACTACCACATTCCGCCCCTGGCCCACAATAGATTTAGCTCCTGGCCCCCAAAAGATTTATAACTATCACACATTGTAAATTGTACTCAGTCCAATTTCAAAGGTTCTCACAGTCTTGATCAACTTAAGATAGTGAGTCCTGTAAAATCAAACAAGTTAAATACTTTCAACATGTAAAGGCACAGAGTAAACATTTTTAACTGGTATAAGGCATAGCAAGGAGAGACTAGAACAATGCAAACTCAGCCACCATCAGCAGTCAAACTTCTGCAGTTCAAGTTCACTATAACCAGAGACTGACAGTCTCCAGGTTTTCCAATTCCACCCCTCCAGCTGGGCAGAGTTGCCAGGGAAAACTTTGATCCCAGGCCAACACTGCACTACATGGGAGTCCTTGCATAGTCCTGGTATATCCAAAACATCTTCAGGTCTCCATGCAAACCACGGTCCATCTTCCAGAGGCTCTTCCAGCCTATTCCTGAGGGTTTTCCTGCCCTGCCTCATGCCGCATCTCAGCAGCGGCTCCTGGAACCGTGTGCAATTCATGACAACTCCATGCATTTTTCATGCTTCCAAAACTAATACCAGGTGTGCAGGACACAGCTATATTCTTAATCCAGGGACAAAATAAATCATAGCCTTGAAAAGCAGGTTCCTTCTCCAGTCAACTCTTTCCAAGAGTTTGCATTTCTAATAGTCTTTCCTCAGGCATCCTCTCCATTATTTAATGTAAAGCAGTCAGGCCACCTTCCTTCCACCTTCCTTAAGATTGCTAATGTGTTTGACAATAGCAGCTCTAGTAATCTAAAACCAGTCTCAGTGCCTCTATAATTTTAGCTTGCTTGAGGTTTTCCAACTTAAAATCTTAAAATCTCAGTCCATTATCTTTAGCCAAGCACATCAGTGCATTACAAATTTAACCTTGATCAAACTTTCTGGGCCTGGATAGCAGAATGTAGCCATCCCTTATGCCAGTAGCCCAGTTCCAACAAAGTCCTCTGCACTCTTTCCTTCCCCTTAGAAAGCTCATAAGCCAAGCCTTGAAGTTCAATACTGTCTGCACTTAGCATTCTCAAACTCTCATCAGAATAGTCCATAAAACTTGGCTTACCACTCCAGAAGGCATCTTCAGTTGCAAGCACCAAGTCCATGCCCATTCCTCCAAAACAAAGGTTCCAAAAGATGACCAACCACATGATCTGGTTCATCTCGCCCCACACTCCTAGGTACCACTTTAGTGTAGCAGACAGCTTCAGGTTCGCCGAGATGAAATTTCAGACCAGGCACAGTTACGGAGGAAGGGATATTATTTATTGAAGCTTACAGATCCAAGGGAAGTTCCATAATGGCAGAAGAAGCTGGCCTGCCTTCACAGGACCAAGCAAGAGAGAAAAACCAAAGCCAGGCACACAGCACATAGAGCAAAAACTACAGCCAAAAGCCCAGCACACTTCAGGAACTCCTATTAGGCACACTTTGCATATCTTTACAATGGAGTCTCAAACCCACCACCACCACCTTAAGACCAGCCCCCAGTGACCTTGCCTCTAGCAAGGTGATTGCAGATGCAAACTATAACTAATAAAATACTGAATATATTGGGGAACATATATTCAAACTACCACAGCAGGCAAGTGCCTTAACCACTGAGCAATGTCTCCAGCCCACTTACAGGATTTAAAAAATATATTTTTATTAGTTATGTGTATAGTATATATACAGCCTGATGATACCATTGTTAGCCTTTTTCCTGTCCTCCCCCCATGAGTAATGTGGGTCTTGCCTTATGGGGGTAACCATCAGTTATGCAGGAGAGGCAATGACTGGGTATAATGACCCAACTCATGGCTCTAACAATCTTTCTGCCCCCTCTTCTGTGAATGTCCCTGAGCCATGTTGGGTTCATTTTAGGTCTATTTCAGTGACGAGGTTTTGTGAGTCTCTGTGTCTCTGGGTATCTGATTTGGTAGGGGTTGAGTGTTCTTTGTGTCTATCTCCTTCGCCTGATACAAAAGGGCCTATACCTATTAAATTCTCTCTAAAATAATAATGGTTATCCATGTATCTTGCACTGACCTCACTCTGTTGGAGAATCTGCTTCTCTCTTTCAGATGGACACAGAACCTGAGGAGAGAATCAGCCCATTGCATCTCAACAGGGCACCAGCTGAAGCCATAGAATTATAGGGGAAATGAGCAAGAGTGCTGCTTTATCGGTGAACCAGGATTATTTTTTGTTGTTGTTGTTTTTGAGGTAGGGTCTTGCTCTTGCCCAGGTTGACCTGGAATTCACTATGTCGTCTCAGGGTGGCCTTGAACTCATGGCCATCCTCCTACCTCTGCCTCCCAAGTGTTGGGATTAAAGGCATGTACAACCACATCTGGGGCAAGGATTTTTTAATTGTTAAATATTGGTATAAATATTACCAATTTGGGGCCCTATGTTCTAATGGGGATACATGCTGATTTGCCCTCTGAACCCACAAAGGCTCTTTGGAAAAGGAAATTATTAAACATACTTATTTTATGGAGTGAAAGCAGGAAGGGAGTATACTAGTGTGTCAAGATGGAGATGATTGGATAAAGGGTTAGCTTTAGATTTCTTTTTAATGATTCTGATCATAAAGCCTTTGATATCTACATACATTAAAAATGTTGAGGGTTTGGGGAGATGGATCAGTGGCTACTGCTGCCTGCCATACAAGTATGAGGACCAGAGTTCAGATCTCCAGAACCTATGTAAATGCTGGATGGGTGTGGTATTCCCTCTGTAATCCCAGCACTCAGGGAGGCAGAGACAGGGAATCTCTGGGCAAGCTGGCTAGCTAGGCTAGCTCAGTCAGTAAGCTCTGGGTTCAAGTGAGTGACTCTGCTTCAGGACATAAAGTGGAGAGAGACTGAGGAAGACACCTAATGTCAACCTCTGGTCTCCACATGCAGGTGCACACAGGTGCACCCGCACTGGTACACACATACCCCTATACACATACAAACATGCATACACACATGTACAGTCAGGTACACATGGAAAATTAAAAAAAATAAAAACAATGTTTGTAAAAGATTGAGTGGAAAGGAGAAAATGCATGCTAATAAGAAATAGTGCCAGGTGCTATTGTGCCATCAATTATAGCTTTGGGGGTTGGGTGTCATATCAAGCAGGAAAGGTGCCACAGAGAATAAGCTGGGGGACAAGAAAGAACCTTTTCCCCTCTTTTGTTCTAGAAGTCACTTAGGCACTATTTTGCTCTAAGCTCTGGACTAACCTTTTAGGTTTTTATTTTCCTGTAATATTTCTTTCTTTCTGCTGCTGAGGATTGAATACATGACCTTGTGCATGGTGCATATTTTCACATACATTTTGGATTAAAAACCTAATGGATATCCAAAGTAACATATACAAACAGACCACCAGGGTATATGATGAAAAGTAACACTTTCTTCTATTTATTTTATTTTTCATTTGAGAGAGACAGAAAGATAAAGAGAGAAAGGCAAAGAATGAGCATGCCAGTGGCTGAAAGGCCACTGTGAACGGACTCCAGATGTGTGCGTCCCCTTGTGGGCAAGTGTGGCATTATGCCCTTGTGTCACTTTTGCATCTGGCTAAACGTGGGACCTGGAGATTCAAACAGGCATTCTTAGGCTTGGCAGGCAGGGACCTTAACTGCTAAGCCATCTCTTTCTTCTATTTTAGAACACTTGAGTCTCTCCTCAGAGGCAATCACTCTTATTGATCCTTCTAGAAATAGTCTATGCATGTATAAGGACACAAAAGTCCCCACCCTTCCTGTTTTTACAAAGAAAGCACTCCATAAGTTTAGGAGGTTATTCCACCTAAGGCATAATAAGTATTCCATTGCAAGGATGGAGAGCAATTCAACAAATTTATTACACTTGGATTCGGAGAATTCCTCTTGCCCATCCTTTTATAGTTTTTTTTTTTTTTTTTTTGGCCAAAAGCATATTCAAACTGGGTGGGCTTCAGCTGCAGCTCAACAATCTCCACCTGCTTCTATGTGCTGTGTAGGTTTTCCACCTCCATGTCATTTCTAATAACCTGGAACTTGATGATCAAATAGTTCAAATTCCTCCTTCCTCCCTGAGGAGGCACTAACCTGATGCATAAAGACATTTTGGAGAATGCCAAGCCTTCTTTGAAATTAAAAAGAATATTAGTCATTCAACAAACTGTGCTAAAAGCTTAGCATAGAGAAAAGAAAATGAGTGTTGGAAATTTTATATGATTTTCCAGAGTCCTTGAAGACCTTTTTTTTTTTTTGAGAAAAGGATATGCATTAGCATTTCATACTATTTGTTTTTCCGTGAGAAAAATACCAACTAGGGATTTATTTATTTATTTTTGAGGCAAGCCCAACAGACTGACCTTTATATATGAGATAGAGAGAAATGGCATGCCAGGGCCTCCAGCCACTGCCATCAAATTCCAAATGCATGTGCCCCATTGTGCACATATGCAACATTGAAGGCTTGCATCACTCTGCATCTGGCTTACATGGGACCTGGAGAGTCAAACCATGAGTCCTTACACTTCATGGGCAAGTGCCTTAACCGCTAAGTCATCTCTCCAGCCTGTATTTATTTTTTTAACTTAATTACACACTGAGTGCCTGTTATGTACTTAAGATGTATACTCAGTGAACAAAATCTCATGGAACTTAGAGTCTAGAAAAAGTCCTATGCTAGTTTGCTAGAGCTATTGTCATACCCGGTACATTAAACAACAAAAACTTGCTTTCTCACAATTCTGGGGACTGGAAGTTTAAGAATAAGGTGTGGTATAGCACAGGGCTGGTTACTCCTGAGGCCTCTCTCCTTTTCTTGTAGATAGCAGCTGCCTTCTCACTGTGTCCTCACATGACCTTTCTCTGTGAGTATTTATTCATTAATTTGGTTTTTATAAGAGTCCTATCATGGTAAATTAAGACCTACCCACATGAACACATTTAACCTTAATTGCCTCTGCAAAGGCCCTAACTCTAATCTCATTTTGTGATATTGGGGGGTTACTGTTTCAACATGTGAATCTTGAGAAGACATAACTCAGTAAATAACAGACCCTAATTTATGTAGTGTCATACCATTTATCAAATGTCAACATACATGTGAACCTACAGATCCTTATGAAATGTGTTGATTTGGACCTGAAAATTGTGTGTTCCTAATAAGTTCTGGGTAATGCTGACACTGTCCATCCATGGGCCACACTAAGTAGCAAGGCAAAGCCTCCCTCAGCATTAACACATTTTGGGGAAACCTTTCCTCCATCTCCTGTGGACTGCTTTATGAAAATAATTAACAGTAACACACCCACAGCTTTCTGCATGATTGTTATTGCTAGGTTGACAGTTCACATCAGTTCCTTGGAGATACCAGTTATAGGGAGCCAGACAATGAGTCCTTTTATTCCCATATGTTTCCCTGGGGGAATGCCTTGACTTGCACCCTTCAGGGTTATGTCTCTCCAGTTACCCACAGAGATACAGGAGGAAGTGTTAGGGTTACCACCAGCTGTTTCCAAACTTGTTAGAGATGGAAGATTCCTTCATGACTGACAACTATTTTCCTAATTATTTTGGTTTGGTTTGTCTTGAGTTTATTTTTATTTTTATTTATTTTATTTTTGGAGGGAGAGAGAGAGAAAGAGAGAGAGAGGGAGACAGAAAATGGGTGCGCCAGCAGACTCTCAGCTGCTGAGAACGAAATCCAGATGTGTGCGCCCCCTTGTGGGCAAGCGCAGCATTGAGCCCTTGTGTCACTTTGCATCTGGCTAAACATGGAAACTGGAGATTGGAACCGGGTTCTTAGGCTTAGCAGGCAGGCACCTTAACGGCTAAGCCATCTCTCCAGCCCATCTTGAGTTTTAAAATATATGTATTTTATTTATTTATTTGAGAGAAAGAGGCGGGGGGGAGGAGAGAATGGGCATGCCAAGGCCTCCAGCCACTGCAAACAAACTCCAGATGCATATGCTCCCTTGTGCATCTGGTTTATGTGGGTTCAGGAGAGTCGAACCAGGATCCTTTGGCTTTGCAGGCAAATGCCTTAACTGCTAAGCCATCTCTCCAGCCCCCTGTCTTGAGGTTTTTTTTTTGAGGTAGGGTCTCACTCTAGCCCAGGCTGAGGCTACCTCTGCCTCCCAGTGTTGGGATTAAAGGTATGCGCCACCACACCCTGCTCCTGTCTTGAGTTTTTTAATTAATTATTTATTTATTTTATATATATAGAGAGAAAGAGGTAGAGAGTGAGAGAGAGAGAGAGAGAGAAAAAGAGAGAGTGAGAGTGTGAGAGAGAGATAAAGAGAAAGGGCATGCCAGTGCCTACAGCCACTGCAAACGGATTCAAGATGCATGTGTCTCCTTGTTCATCTGGCTTACATGGGTCCTGGGGAATGGAATCAGGGTCCTTTGGCTTTGCAGGCAAGCACCATAACCGCCAAGCCATCTTCTCCAGCCCCTGTCTTGAGTTTTTGGTACAGGGTCTCATGATATAGTCTAGGGTGCTCTCCAGTTTGCAATCCTTTTGCCTCAGCCTCCTTAGTGTCAGCATGATAGGTGTGAGGCACCAAATGCCCTTTGCATGACAACAGAGCTAAGGCACAGACACTTGAAGTATCTGGAAATAAAGCAGGCAGAACTGAGTCTTAGACCTAGAATCCCTGCCCTAAACATATCTCAGCCTTAGCTGCAGGTTGGAATAACCTGGCAAGTCTTGCATTAAGTCAGAATCTCTTGTCTGTGATACAGGGCCCATGCACATTTTTTTTTTTTCAACTGCCAGTTAAGAACTTTTTTTTTTGAGGCAAGCCCAACAGACTGCCTTTTAAGATTTTTTTTATTTTTATTTGAGAGCAACAGACAGATACAGAGAGAAACAGGCAGAGAGAGAATGTATGCATCAGGGCCTCCAGCCCCTGCAATCGAACTCCAGATGCATGCACCCCCTTGTGCCTCTGGCTTCACGTGGGTCCTGGGGAGTTGAACCTCAAACTGGGGTCCTTAGGCTTCACTGGCAAGCACTTAACCACTAAGCAATCTCTCCAGCCCCCAGACTGCCTTTTTAAAAGGCGTGCGCGTGAGAGAGAATTAGCGCACCAGGGCCTGCAGCCACTGCAATTGAACTCTAGATACATACACCCCTTTGTGTGCATGTGCGACCTTGCGAGGTTGTGTCACTGTGCATCTGCCTTACATGGGCTCCAGTGAGTTGACCATGAGTCCTTAGGCTTCGCAAGCCATCTACCTTAACCACTAAGCAACCTCTCTAGCCTGAGAACTCCTTTCTGAAAGCATACATCAGAATCACCTAGAGCTGGCTAAATCCTAGAACCTGATTCACAGGTCTAGGGTGAGGCCTAAGAATTTGCATGTCTCACAAGCTCTGTGGAAAGGCTGGATATGTCAGTATATCCTCTAGCTATTCCTGTGATAAGCCTATTTACTCAGTTCCAAAGGGAAATTGCTGTGGTTGCTACCCCTTTCACTACTTGCTTCTCTGTCTGCTTTGCATGATTTCCTTTCTCTCCCAAGGCAACTTCAATGATCTCTTGTAGTTTTTAATCTGATTTTACTTCTCTAAGAAACACTGGAGACTGTATCAAGGGAAAAAGCCTGTATCTGCTCCTTGCTTATGCTGAATACAATGTATTACTTTAAAAAGACCACTTCACTACCACCTGTCCCAACACACACATTTCCTTTAGTTTTGTGTAAATATATCAGAGCTCTTTAATTTCATTTTCCTATTAGAAATCACTGACAAAGGTCTAGAAGAATATAGCAACCCCAAACACTAGAAAAGTCTAGATGTTTGTCAAGCCAAATACAAAGTCATGGTCTCTTCACATTTTACAAGTTGCTGTGCTTTCCAAGTCCAATTAATGTCAGTTTTGTGTTTAAAGACTTCTCTAGCTGTGATTTGAACTCAGAACCAGAGAGTCCTACAAGGAGAACTACAGACTGTGGATGGAAGGATGATGTAGCTAGGGTAATGGAAAGAGCAGGACATCTTTGGCCATCCTTGCTTTGATGGATGAGGGGTGGGGAGTGAATCACTATGTCCACAGGAGGGCTTGAGGGGGTCTGGTAGCCCTTCTGAGGAGACTGGCTGTGGTGGAGAAATGCTCCCCAACATAAGAAAAGGCTATGGCAAACAAATGACAAGCATCCATGGTGCAGTCTCAGGATGGCTATCCCTTGCCTCAGAAGCACACAGAGATAGAACATTTTGTCCACATAGACTGCAGGCTGTGAAGGATATGGTCTAACCACTAATCTTGGCTCCAGTCCTCTCCCTGCCAATTAAGCACTGTGAACTTGAACATCTTACTTTTCTACTCGTCCTTAAAATGGATGTGATGGGTTCTTGAGAGATGGCTGAGCCAGAAAAGCACTTGCTGCATAAGCATGAGGAACTGAGGTCAGATCCCCAGCACCCAGAAAAAAAATATATTGGGTGGTGCATGCCTGTAAATCCAGTGCTGGGGAGGATCCCTGGGCTGTACTGGCTAACTAGCATGAATTGGTGAGCTTGGGTTCAATGAAAGACCCTATCTCCAAAATAAGATGAACAGCAATAGACAAACACACATGACATTGAGTTCTGGACTCCATACACAAGCACACATGTGCATTTGCACCCACAGACATGTGCACCCATATGCATATAAATATGCACACACACTCACACTATACAACATACACATGAAAAAATAAAGATAAGTGGGTGTGATCTTTACTGGTTCATTGCAAGGGTAAACAAGAATCATACAATTTAATGCCTGGCACATAGTAGACACTTGGTAAGGTTTTTTAAAATGTTAATTTTTTGATTTTCAGTATTTTTTGCCTCAAAATCCAATGTGGATTGAGACAGGAGAAAGTCATACCAGACTGATATCAATTTGACAGTTTGCTCGTCAAAGCCAGACATTCTGAGGCATATGCATGTATGCATGCAGTAGAAAGAATAAAAAGGAACATTTGAGAGCTTTATCTCTAGTTTCAGCAAACCATATATGCTTGGTGAGTCAATTGTTACTGTTTTCTCACCCATAAAAGGAGGTAACTGTGACCTATAAAGCCAAAAGTTCAGTATTAATTGTCCACTATTTCTTAATGTAGCATTTTCCAAAATTAGTATCAATTATCCTAGATGCTTTTAAACCTACAGATTTCTAGGACCTTCCACAGAACTTTACTGTCCAGCATAGAATACTAGCCACTTAGCCTCGTGTGGCCAATGAACACTTTAGCCCAGGCTGAGACGTGCCCCAATTATCAAATACATAAAGCACTTTATGAAATCTCAGTAATAAAATATTTTTTAGGGTATACTATGGCACAAATGTTGAAATGGTATTTTGGATATCTAGGTGAAATGCATTCTATTTTATGTAATAAATATATCATTTAAATTGATAAATCTTTAAATAAAAATCTATTAAAATCTACTTAATAAAACATTATTAAAACTAAATGTACATTTAAAAAAATGTTTTATTCATTTATTTGAGAGGGGGATGGGCATGCCAGGGCCTCCAGACACTGAAAATGAACTTTAGATGCATGTGCCACCTTGTGCATCTGGTTTATGTGGGTTCTGGGGAATCAAACCTGGATCCTTTGGCTCTGCAGGCAAGTGCCTTAATTACTAAGTACTCCCTGCAGCCCTAAATGAACATTTTATTTAAATAATATATAGTAGTAAAGATACCTCCCTCTCTATCACTTGCTTGGTTTTTGTGGTGCTAGAAGTGAACCAAAGGTTTTCACGCATGCCAGGTAAGGTCTCTACCACTGAGCTACATCTCCAGCCCTCTTCTGTTTTTTAATTTGATAATTGGAAAATCTAAGATCACATATATGGCGTGTATGGTATCTCTATTGGCTTATCCTGCCCAAGAGGTAAGAATTCAACATGTATACCAAAGTTGTTATAATCCATAATCTGAATACATGCCTTCGGTGATACCTGGACTAAACCTTGTCAGGAAAATAGTCTTTTAGTGGCACAGAACAAAGCACACAGCTTTCTTTAAGAACTCAGAAGACGCCAGGCATGGTGGCACACGCCTTTAACCCCAGCACTCAGGAGGCAGAGGTAGGAGGATCACCGAGAGTTCGAGGCCACCCTGAGACTGAGACTACATAGTGAATTCCAGGTCAGCCTGAGCCAGAGTGAGACCCTACCTTAAAAAACCAAAAAAAAAAAAAAAAAGAACTCCGAAGACTCAGTGACTGCATAAATTATTTTGAAATAGAATGGATGTGGGCAAGCTTCTACTTTTCTCCACTTTACTTAGAAGAATTCTGCTAGTGACCTGGTGTTGGTATGAAGTTATACAAACTTCAAGAAAATGGAGACAAGTTACATAGAAGAGGCTAGAAAAGGAGGGTGTTTTAACTTCTGATTATTAAAATCTTACTGTTCCTACTGCTTCTCACTGCCTTAAATCCGCTTGCTTTCTTCAAGGCAGCAGGTCTTCGGGTGATAGCTGGTAAAAGCTAGGTGGCAGTAGCAGTATAACTTGACAAGGCACAACGCCAGATATGGGAGATTATGAAACTGTGTCATGTACTCTCTAGATTTCATCCTACAGATCCTGTCAGAAACAGCTTGGGGCCCAGAAGTCTGGCTCCTGAACAAGTAAATGAGAGGAACCCAAGTAAGGAGATGTGGAACCTTCAACAGGGCTGAATGTGAAAATCTACTCTTCTGTCCTTCCGGGTCAATTGCAGTCAGGTCTGTTCATATCTGTGGCACAGACAGTCCTCACGATCAGGTTCAGCACAACGCAATCTTGCTTTCACTACACTGTTTCTGGCTTGGCATGGAGGGATGATGTATCTCCTCCCTACCTGATGCCTGCTTTGTGCAGACACCAAATAGTAGAGATAGTTCTTAGAAGCCTCCACTTCACTCTATAGGAACTTTCTTCCTAAACAGTACATTATGAAGGTCTCACTCTATCTTGATTTTATTGCCCTTGCTATCCTGTGAATTTTTAAAGCTATGACTAATGGAAGCCCCCTGTTACAGTCAGGTTCACATTGCTAGCAGAAATCACTTGACCAAGAGAAGCTTTTGGGAAAAAAAGGTTTATTTTGGCTTACTGACTCAAGGAGGAAGCTCCATCATGGCAGGGAAAACGATGGCATGCGCCGAGGGTGGACATCACCCTCTGGCCAACATAAGGTGGACAACAGAAACAGCAGAGTGGGCCAGACACTGGCAAGGGGACACTGGCTATAATACCCATAAGCCCATCCCCAACAATACACTGCCTCCAGGAGGCATTAATTCCCAAATCTCCATCAGCTGGGAACCTAGCATTCAGAACACCTACGTTTATGGGGGACACCTGAATCAAATCACCGCACCCCCCCCAACAACAACAACAAAACTGCAGGTAAAATACACTTCCTAATATTGAAAATTTGGCACCAATAGAATTCCTTATAAAAGAGCTTGTACAGAATATACTATGGGCAGAAAAGATGTGATCTCAGATGAAAGGCTGGAACAGTAAGAGAACATGAGAAAATAAAGTGGTATGTATGTAGGTGATCTAAAACACAAACTCCATAACACAAGGTTTTAAAAAGTGCAATAATGATATCCAGTAACAGTAATGTATAAGCCTGGTAAATGATTATTAAAATCAAAGTACTTTAACGTCCTTGTATTCTCAACAGAAAAGTAAATATCTTGATTTAAATAATTTGCACATCAAATTTCACAAAGCAACCACTAAAGCAATCAGAATTGTATTAGAGTAGACTAACTACTTTAAAACATAGATCCCAAACTGATGCATTCATGACCCCACAGTGAACACCAATAACCCAACTAAGGAGGGCCCTCTGGCGGATGGGGGTGGGGGAAAGACAACATAAGAGAATATGACTAATATGCATTATGTTCATACAGTAAAGTTCACAATTTTCTTTGCTTTGGTTTTTTGAGGTAGGGTCTTGCTCTAGCTCAGACTGACCTGGAATCCACTATGTAGTCTCAGGGTGGCCTCAAACTCATGAAGATTCTCCTACCTTTGCCTCCTGAGTGCTGGGATTATTTTTTATTATTCTTTTTACTTTTTATAAATTTATTTGCAAGGAGACACAGAGGGAGAGAGAGAGAGCATGGGCATGCCAGGGCCTCTTGCTGCTGCAAACAAACTCTAGACACATGCTCCACTTTGTAAATCTGGCTTTATGTGGGTAGTGGGGAATTGAACCCAGGCCATTAGGCTTTGCAGGCAAATGCCTTAACCACTAAGTCATCTCTCCAGTACAACACAATTCATATTTTAAGAAGCCCCCCCAAAAGCAATAATATACCCAAACCATTAAAAGAACAACAAGAAACACTGTTAAATATAGATCCCCATACCTTCCAGTGAGTTGTTGGCCAAGGAGGTCCTGGAAGCCTCCAAAACATTAAAGGCTTTTACCAAAGCCCTTGGTTTCCCTTGACAAACAGTAAGACCCTATTGCTGAAGACATCTCTTGCCTGAGAGGCAAGGTCACTGAGAAAGCAAGCTGGTGCTGAGCAGAAAACCTTCTCCTGTAGACCAGCCAACTGAAAGCTGGAAAAAGCTGTACTGCATGCAGCCATATGGGAGACAGAAGTCATCAGCAGTGAAAACACTGAATATTCAAGTTTGGCCATACAGGCCCAATGACTGAACGGGTACAATAGTGGCATGTCTACTCTTGGGGTAACCAACTGCTCCATAATTGGACTGAAGGCCCTCTCTTCGGGAGGGAATACATACCTGGTACTAAAAAACCTAAGCAAAAGTCTATGGCAGGTGAGGTCATGAGCCTTAGGGGTATAAAGCCTGCTCTTGTCTGACTAAATGTATATATTATTCCCACCAAGCTGCCCTGGGGGCACTACACTTAATGTTCATG
The DNA here is from genome assembly GCA_036365145.1 of Orientallactaga sibirica. Classification (NCBI taxonomy): domain Eukaryota; kingdom Metazoa; phylum Chordata; class Mammalia; order Rodentia; family Dipodidae; genus Orientallactaga; species Orientallactaga sibirica. The sequence goes on from JAEOAD010000982.1 coordinate 7,456,344, forward strand.
TTCACATATTAACGCTACTCTCACTTCTGGTTAGAGAAGCTTCTCTTTTCAGATGGCGATGACCACTGGGATGACCCAAAAGGCAACATAGTGCTGAGAAGAAGGGATGGAGGAGTGCCCAGCACTGAAACACCTCTGTCACACCCTCCAAGGCTCAGGGACCGTTGCGGAAGAGGGGCGGATAGAATGGAAGAGCCAAAGGTAGGGTATGACTTCTTACAATGCAACTGCCCAGACAGAGATTGGCCTCGATATCCATGACCTTGCAGTGCCTAGCAATACCTTCGCAAGACCCTCAAAATAGAAGAAAAAGATGATGACATCAAATTAAAAGAGAGACTAATGGAGAAAGGGAGGGGATATGATGGAGATTGGAGTTCTAAAGTGGAATGGGGGGAGGGGAGGGAAATATATGTTTTTTGTATGTAAGTATAGAAGGTGTCAATAAAAAAAAAAAACTAATAATTTAAAAAAAGTATTTTACTAGCCAGGCATGGTGGCGCAAGCCTTTAATCCCAGCATTGGGAGGCAAAGGTAGGAGGATCACCATGATTTCGAGACCACCCTGAGATTACATAGCGAATTCCAGTTCAGCCTGGGCTAGAGTGAGACCCTACCTTGAAAAACAGAAAAATTAAAAAAATTTAAAAAATATTTTACTTAAAAAAATAGATCCCCAAATATAAAAAAGGCTGAGACACAATGAAAATGTTTCTTGCCCATGTGACAATACTACAGTACTGGACAGGTGCAAAATCTCTGGAGTAGTTTTTCCTTCACAGAGCTTTGTCCATGGGTGTCTACCACATGGTCTTAATTACTAGGCTTCAAATAGCTCTTAATAGTGGTCAATGATGCCAGCATGGTGGCGTATGCCTTTAATCCCAGCACTTGGGAGGCAGAGGTAAGAAGATTGCCATGAGTTCAAGGCCACCCTGAGACTACATAGTTAATTCCAGATTAGCCTGGACCAGAGTGAGACCCTACCTCAAAAAAACAACAAAAAAATAGTGGTCAATGAGTCCTTGCTCTTAGTCCTTCCTTATTAAGAAGGTCTTAGGGGCTGGAGAGATGGCTTGGCAATTAAGGCGTTTGCCTGCAAAGCCAAAGCACCTCAGTTTGGTTCCCCAGGACCCACATAAGCCAGATGCACAAGGTGACACATGCACCTAGAGTTTGTAGCAGCTGAAGGCCCTGGCATGCCCATTCTCTCTCTCTCTCTCTCTCTCCCTCCCTCCCTCCCCCTCCCCATATATACAGCCCTCCTTCCAGTTTTTAAAATTTGCTAAAAATTCTGTAAGTAATTGGTGATGGCCTTAATAAGTGTTTTTCCGCATCATAGAAATTAGCATATGTTATTCTCATTTATTTTGATACTATGAAAAAATGTATTAATTGATTTTCTAACAAATTAGCCCTAGATTGCCAAGGAAAATTCATCTTGGCCTTTTTGTCATTTTCCGCATCATAGAAATTAGCATATGTTATTCTCATTTATTTTGATACTATGAAAAAATGTATTAATTGATTTTCTAACAAATTAGCCCTAGATTGCCAAGGAAAATTCATCTTGGCCTTTTTGTCATTTTTACATATTGATTGCTATATTTTATTTAGGATTTTTGTACCTCCATGACTGTAAAAGAAGTTGGTTTGTACTTTTTCATTTATCATATTTTCTCCATCAAGCATTAGTATGAAGGTTATACTACCCTCATATCATTGGCCATAAAATGTTTCCTGAATTTCCATACTCCAGAATAGTCTTTTTGTAGCTAGAATTAGTAATTCCTTGCTTATGTTGCAAAACTTATTTGTAAGGTAAGAAGCAAAGCATCCAACTTAAATAGTGAGAAAAGAACAGAATATACCAAAAGAAACCAACAGGTAGAAATAACAAATACAATTCAAAAAATAATGAAATGTAAGCAACAGTAGGAAATTGTGTCTTTGAAAAACAACTAATTGACTAGACAAACATAAAGTGACATTAATGATCCAGGCATGGTGGTGCACACCTATAATCCCAGCACTCAGGAGCTAGAAACAGCAGGATCAGGAGTTCACAGCCAGCCTTGGCTAATGAGAACTTATCTTGAAAAATTAATGATAAAGAAGAAAAATGATAAGAATGAATGTATCAAGAATGCAACAACAGATGCCATAGGATTTTAAAAGGCAAAAAAAAAAAAAAAGGGACTACTGGTTAAGATGACAGATTAGCAGCTACACCAAAGAATCCCAGGGAAAAAGAAAGCAAGATAACCCACAGCAATCTTCTTCCATAAAGTAAAGGTATGTAAGAAATTATTAACCCAGGGGAGACCCTATCAGAGAAGCAGTAGGGAGCAAGAAACTTCCAGCAACTACACAATCAGTGACGATTGGCTCTACTGGGAAGTGGTGGGGAAGCACTCTTACTTGTGAGGCCCTGCCTGAGAAGTGCTCCCACCTGCCTAGTCAGGGCTTGCTGTATCCATCAACAGAAGCTCTAATTGGAAGGGATTCCTCCATGCAAACAAACAAACAAACAAACAAACAAACAAAAAGCCCAAAATGGGGCTGGAAAGATGGCTTAGCAGTTAAACGCTTGCCTGTGAAGCCTAAGGACCAAGGTTCGAGGCTCAATTCTCCAGGACCCACGTAAGCCAGATGCACAAGGGGGGGCGCATGCATATGGAGTTTGTTTGCAGTGACTGGAGGCCCTGGTGCACCCATTCTCTCTCTCCCTACCTGCCTATTTCTGTATCTCTCTCTCTCTCTCCCTCTCTCTCTCAAACAAATAAAAATAAAAATGATAAAAAACCCCAAAATGAAAAAAAAAAAAAACAATGAAGGAGGGGTAGGAGCAGAGGGTATTGGTTACCTAACACTAGCCTACAAGAGAGTCCACAAACAGATTACACCCAAAAATTCCATGCTCTTGCTACAGCCCACAGAAGAGCTCCTTGGAAGAACCCCACCAAGGCCCCAGGCAGTGAGTAATTCTGAGCATTCAAGTCCAGGTAAGGTTCCTCCCCTGTGTTATTGGGTCCTTCAATTACTCTGAGCAGGGAGATGCTACACTAGCATGTAACACCCTTCCCATCAGGTCTGTAGCACTAGTCCTGTGAACCACAAGGTCCTGATGCTGATCATACTTCAAAGTCCCCAGGCAGTGAATAGCATCTGGGAGAACAGAACTCTGCTTGCACACTGAGTAGTCCAAGCTGCCCAAGGTCATACCCAGACCTGTCTGAAGGCTGCACACCCAAGGAGGGCCCTACTCAGACTCAAGTACACCCAGTCCAGTCAAGTGGAGAGCCCACCTTCCCACTCACCAACTTGATCAAAGCTCACCAGGCTATGCAGCACAAGTACCACAAGAGGTGCAATTGCTGCACTCTTCGCAAACCAGGAAGACTATCTAGAGATGGGCAAACACCAATGCAAAACAAATAATGCAAAACATCAAGCTAAGAGATCTCCACCAAGAATGCCTAGTCCCATAATGGAAGTCTTCAATAAAAACATAGAAGATACACCAGACATAGAATCCCAAAATGAAATCAATGATAAGCATATTAAACAAACTTAATGAGGCCATGAACAAATGGATGGATAAAATGGAAGAGAATCAACAGAATATGCATTTTTCTCAGCAGCTCATGAAACCTTATCTAAAATAGATCATATATTAGGGCATAAAACATGTCTCCATGAATTTAGGTAAATTGACATAATTCTCCGCAGTATATCTGAGCACAATGCAGTAAAGCTAGAAATCAGTAAGAGAAACAACAGGAAATACACCAGCTCATGGAGACTGAACAACTCTTTATTAAACAGTGAATTGTTCATTGAAAAAAAACTCAAAAAGGAAGTCCATAAATTTTTAGACATAAATGATAATGAAAACACAACATACAAAAACTTATGGGACACAATGAAGGCAGTCCTAAAAGGGAATTTTTAGCACTGAATGCCTACATTACAAAGACAGAGATCTCAAGTTAATAACTTATCCATTTACCTGAAGGTATTGAAAAATCAAGAACAATCTAAATCCAAAAGTAAACTGGGTGTGGTGAGGCACGCCTTTAATCCCAGTACTTGGGAGGCAGAGGTAGGAGGATCGCCATGAGTGCAAGGCCACCCTGAGACTACATAGTGAATTCCAGGTCAGCCTGGGCTAGAGAGAGACCCTACCAAAAAAAACAAAAACAAAAAACAAAAAAACTAAAGTACCAGATGAAAAAAACAAACAAGATCAGAGCAGAAATAAATGAATTAGAAATTCATCAATTTTAAAAAATTATGAAATGAAGAGCTAGTTCTTTGAAAAATATAAACAAGATTGATAAACCTCTGGCCAAATTAATCAAAAGAAAGAAGACTCAAATCAATAAGATTAGAAATAAAAAAGATGTTACAACAGATGCCAATGATTTTGGGAGAATCATCTGGACATATTTCAAAAACCTATATTCCACAAAACTGGAAATTTTTGAATGGATAAATTTCTTGACTCATACCACCCACTAAAGCTAAACCCAGAAGAGATAAATTACCTGAATAAAGCTGTAGCATCAAGCTACATTGAAAATGTAATTAAAAGCCTCCCAACAAATAAAAGTCCAGGCCCATATGAATTCATTACCAAATTCTACCAAACCTTAATTGAAGAACTAAAACCATTATTTCTCAAGTTATTCCATAAAATTGGAAAGTAGGGAATGCTCTCTGACTCCTTCTATGAAGACAGCCTTACATTAATACCAAAACTAGACAGAAACCCAACAAGAAAAGGGAATTATAGATTGATATCCCTGATGAACTCAGATATAATATTCTCAATAAAATACTTGCCAACTAAATACAAGAACACATCAGACATATCATCCACCTTGATCAAATAGGTTTCATCCTAGGTATGCAGGTATGATTCAACATATGGACACAGATAAATGTAATACATCACATAAATAGACTTAAAGGCAGGAATCTCACAATCACTTCAATAGATACAGAACAGGCCTTCAACACAATACAATACCCCTTCATGATTCAAACACTAATGAGACTAGCGATGTATGGTTCGGATCTCAACATACTAAGGGTAATATATAGCAGACCTAAGGCCCATATTATTCTAAATGGGGAAGGAATTAGAGCATTCCCACAAAGGCTGTGAACAAGACAAGGTGCCCACTCTCACTTCTGCTTTTCAACATAGTACGTGAAGTCTTAGCTCAAGCAGCAAAGAAGAGAAAGAAAGCAAAGCGATATAAATTGAAAAGGAAGAAATCAAACTAGTCCTATTTGTAGATGTCAAGATCACACACACACACACACACACACACACACACACACACACACAAGTGATCCAAAAGATTTCACCAAAAAATTCCTGCAGGTGACGAATCCTTTTAGTAAAATGGCAGGATGTAAAAAAAACACACGACCCACTTCTCATTTACTCCTTGCTTTTATTCTTTCTCCCCATTTTCTTCCAAGACAATCTTCCTACACTCCATCAATATACTTTCAGGGTCCTTTGGAATAGTTCCCTTCTCTGGGAGAGACTCACTAAATGCACCCCCCATTCAGCCAGATGCAGTGAAAGGCTGACCAGTTGTCATTTTCTTTCCTCTAACAGCAGTCAGAGTGTCTTCTCAAGAGAGTGGGAAATGAAGCAGGACATGTTGGCGCACACCTTTAATCCCAGCACTAGGAAGGTAGAGGTAGGAAGATGACCATGAATTAGAGGCCACCCTGAGACTACATAGTGAATTCCAGGTCAGCCTGGACCAGAGTGAGACCATACCTGGAAAAAACAAAACAAAACTCGCCCCCCCCAAAAAAAGAGTGGGAAATGACAGGGAGTAGGTAGGCCCCTAAAAGTCAAAAGGCAGGTAGGATGGTCACTTTATAGAATTTTTTTTATGTATTTGAGAGGGATGGGGAGAGGGAGACAGAGAATGGGTATGCCAGGGCTTCTAGCCACCACAAACAAACTCCAGACATATGTGCCACTTTGTGCATCTGGCTAATGTGGGTCGTGGGGAATCAAACCTGGGTCCTTAGGCTTTGCAGGCAAGTGCCTTAACCACTAAGCTATCTCTCCATCCCCCTGCAATAGCTAGAATTTTTGTCTCTCACCTAGACCTGTTTTTCCACAAGCAACCTGGGTCCCGGGAAGTCTTTGATTTAAACATTGTGGTTGGACAAGTTCAGACCCTGGAACTTAGTGTCAGGGCTAGCCTCTTCCTGAGACAGCCCTTAGCCCTAACTAACCAGCTGTCCCTCTGGTTCACCTGAGCTGGAAGGCAGGGCCCACCACCATAAGGTTATAAATACCTTTGCGAGGGGAGGACATGCTCTCTCAACTGCCTGACCACTTGGGAACTTCTAGCTGTTGGCGAGTTTTCCCTTGACTGGGTCTGGCCAAGTCTGGCCTAGCTAAAGAGAGTTCCCTAACCCTTTCTCTTTAACATAGGCCATTTATCCACTCCAGCTCCCCACAGGGCAGGAGCCCTTTAAACTTTTTTTTTTTCTCTATTTTCTTTCCATGGTTTTCCTGGGCTCTCTGTTGCAGTCAGGTTTACTTTGTTGGCAGAAATCACCTGACCAAGAGCAGCTTGTGGGGAAAAAAAGGGTTTATTTTAGTTTTCAGGCTTGAGGGGGAAGTTCCATGATGGCAGGGAAAACAATGGCATGAGCAGAGGGGGGACATCACCTCCTGGCCAACATCAGGTGGACAACAGCAACAGGAGAATGTGCCAAACACTGGTAAGGGGAGACTGGCTCTAACACCCATAAGCCCGCCCCCACAATAAACTGCATCCAGGAGGTGTTAATTCCTAAATCTCCATCAGCTGGGAACCTAGCATTCAGGACACCTAAGTTTATGGGGGACACCTGAATCAAACCACCACATTCCTCCCCTGGCCCTCATAAAGTGATAACCATACATGATGTAAAATCCAATGCATTCAGTCCAACTTTAAAATTCCCGATAGTTTTTAATCACTCCCAATGATGTTCAAACATTCCCACAGTCCAAAGTTTTTTAACTGAGTCATAATATCAGAAATAAGCCCCCCACCCCCCAAAAAAACATCATGGCACTGAAGAAACATTCACACTGAAAAATGGCATTGGGTATACCAAAGAAATATTCAACCAATACAAGATTTAAAACAAGCAGGGCAAACATCAAACTCTGCAGCTCCAAGTTCAACAACTCTAGTCAGTGACAAATCTCCAATTCTGATAATTCTAACCAGCAACAAATCTCTGGAGTTCTAATTCCACCCCTCCAGATAGGTTACTCACAGTCCTGGAAAACTTCATTTGGGGCCGGCAGCTCTCCTTGGCAGCCATCTCGTGGTCCTGGCATCTCCACTGGGTCTCCACTGCAACCAACGGTCCATCCTCATGGCTCCATCGGGTCTCCATGCAGGCAATCCTGCTTCACACTGCCCATGGCCATTTCCAAAACATAAGACTGTCTTGCAAATTGAATGACCCTCTCCTTATACTTCAGAATACCAGGTGTGCTGCCAATTTGTTAATCCAGGGGGAATCAAGCAGACTTTGAAGAACAGGACACTTCTTCAGCATTCAGATCCCTTCAAAAGACTTTACATTCTTCCTGTTGCCCCAGTGCAATTCACCTGGCCCAGTCTCAATGATTGTAATCTCTCATATAATTGCAAGCTGAACAGGCAGAAATTTCGGCCCGAAGATTTCATGTCTGGGCCATATCCCTCTGCTCACACCAGTCCATTTCTACATAATGCAACCCTGCACAAATTCTCAGTACACAAGCATAACACTAAGCCTTTCACACAAAGGCTTCTAGCCCAGTCCAGACAAAGCTCTTTCTCACCCTCATAAACCAAAGCTCACAGTCCATAATTTACGCTCCATTCAGGTCTTTCAACTCTGATCAGAATAGTCCATCAAGCTGTACTTACAGCACTGCAAGCCATCTTTTAGGCCAAGGTTTCAAATTCATCCACATTCTTCCTGAAAATCAACTCCAAAAGGCCAAAGCCACATAGCCATGTTTCAAACAGCAATAACTGGTAACAACTTTACTGTTGCAGTCAGGTTCGCATTGCTGGCAGAAATCACCTGACCAAGAGAGGCTTGTGGGAGAAAGGTGTTTATTTTGGCTTACAGGCTTGAGGGGAAACTCCATGATGGCAGGTGAAAACAATGGCACAAGCAAAGGGTGGACATCACCTCCTGGCCAACATCATGCGGACAACAGCAGCAGGAGAGTATGCCATACACTGGGGAAACAGGCTATAATACCCATAAGCCCGCCCCCAACAATACACTGCCTCCAGGAGGTGTTAATTCCCAAATCTCCATCAGCTGGGAACCTAGCATTCAGAACACCTAAATTTATGGGGGACACCTGAATCAAATCACCACACCCTCCATGTGGGATCTCTAGCCACGTGGTGCTTTTCCTTGGCCCTGTACTTCCTAAATAAATGTAATAACTTAATAAAAATAACCAACACAAAAATAAGTTGCTTTTGTATATATCAATGACAAATGTATGGAGAAAAAAAAAAAACTTAGGGAAGCAGGCACGTTTATAATGGCCACAAAGAATTAAATGTCCTTGAATATCTCTAACCAAGGAAGTGAAAGACCTATACAATGAAAACATAAAAACACTCAGAAAAAACTGGAGGAAAATGCAAGAAGATGGAAAGACCTCCCATGTTCATGGATTGGAAGAATTAATATTGTGATAATAACCATCCTACCAAAAGCAATCTACATATTTAATGCAATTCCAATCAAAATTCCAGTAGCATTCTTCAGAGCATTAGAAAAAATTTCAAAATTCATATGGATGCACAAATGGCCCTGGATAGCCTAGAATGTCCTCAGCAGAAGGAATACCTCTGTTTAGTATCACCTGACCTGATTGCAAGGCATACTATGAACCCATAGTAATAAAACAGCATGGGACTGGCACAAAACAAATACATAGATCAACGTAATAGAATAGAAAATCCAGGCATAAATTCTTGTAACTATAGCTATCTGATCTTTAACAAAGCGGCATATTGCAGTCAGGTTTGCATTGCTGGCAGAAACCACCTGACCAAGAGCAGTTGGTGGGGGGAAAAGGATTTATTTTGGCTTACAGACTTGAGGGGAAGCTCCTTCATGGCAGGGGAGAACAATGGCATGAGCAGAGGGTGGACATCACTTCCTGGCCAACATGTGGTGGACAACAGCAACAGGAGAGTGTGCCAAACGCTGGCATGGGGAAACTGGCTATAATACCTATAAGCCTGCCCCCAACAATACATTGCATACAGGAGGCGTTAATTCCCAAATCGCCATCAGCTGGGAACCTAGCATGCAGCACACCTAAGTTTATGGAAGACACCTGAATCAAACCACCACAGGACCAAAAATGTACACGGGAGAAAAGACAGTATTTTCAACAAATGGTGGTGGAAAAACTGAATAGCCACATGTAGAAGAATGAACCTGGACCATCTTCTCTCACCCTGCACAAAAATCAACTCCAAATGGATCAATAATCTTAACATAAGACCTGAATCTCTTAAACAACTACAAGAAAAAGTAGGAAAACACTTCAAGATATAGGCATAGGGAAGGACTTTCTGAATAAGACCCCAATAGCCCAGGGAATTAGACAAATACTCATCTAAGGAATTAAAAAGCTATTGACACTAAGGAACTAAAAAGCTATTTTACAGGTAAGCAAAACCATCAACAGAGTCAACAACTAGAAAATGTAAGAAAATCTTCACAAGCTATACATCTGACAGTGGTTTAATAACTAGAATTTGCAAAGAACTCAAAAAACTAAGCAATAAAAAGTCAAGAAATTAGAATACCTTTATGATGGACTTAATCAACACTGATCTGAATTGCCAAAACATAGTGGTATGTATGTGGGAAAATACAAACATTTTATTCACAGTAAAACCCATTTTGTATGCTAAATAAAAGAAGTAATAACCCCCACTCCCCAAAAAAGTCAAGCAACCCACTACAAAATGGGTCAGGGAATTGAACAGAGAGTTCTCATAAGAAAAAGTTCAAATGACCAAGAAATACCTAAAGAGTTGTTCAAAGAGGGACTACATCCATTAAATCGTCCCTAAATTAACAAGGCTTATCCCATTTAACCTGTGCTGACTTCACTCTCTGTTGGAGAATCTGTTTTTCTTTGTCAGAAGGTAGCGAGACCCAAGGAGATAAACTACCCCTTGCACTTCAGCCAAGTCCCAGCTGAAACCACAGGAATTGGGGAGATGATCAAGAATATAGCCTCCAGGCTGGAGAGATGGCTTAGTGGTTAAGGCCTGTGAAGCCAAAGGACTCAGGTTCGATTCCCCAGGACCCATGTAAGCCAGATGCACAAAGGGCACATGCATCTGGAGTTCATTTGCAGTGGCTGGAAGCCCTAGCATGCCCATTCTCTCTCTGTCTGTCTCTCTTCTATCTCTCTCTCTCTCTCTCTGCAATAAATAAAATAAATAATTTAAAAAAAAAGAATGTAGCCTCCATAGCGAGCCTAACAATCAGTGCCAGGGTGAAGGAGACAGATCCTGAGGATACTCAACACCTACCAAAGCAGAGATCCAGAGGCTCCTAAGAGCTCATCACTGAAGTACACTTAAAAACAAACCCAACATGGCTCAGAGAATTCTGCAGAAGATGGGACAGACAGATTGTGAGAGCCTCAGATTGCTCCCACAATGCATAACCCACAACCCGAAGAGGAATTCCTGTAACCCCACTGAGGAGGGTCCTCTGTGGAAGGAGGGCAGGGTTGAGGGAAAGGACGGTACCAAGTCATGATGTATCCATACTAAGTATGTCTGTAATTAATTAAATTAAAAAAAAAGAGTTGTTCAACATCTTTAGCAATCAGGGAAATGCAAATTAAAACGACTTTGAGATTCTATCTCACTCCAGTCAGAATGGCAATCGTCAAAAAACCAAATGACAACAAATGCTGCTGGGGATGTGGAGAAAGAGGAACCCGATTCACTGCTGGCGAGAATGTAAATTTGTACAACCACTATGGAAATCAACATGGAGACTCCTCAAAAAGCTGAAAATAAACATACCATTTGATCCAGCTAAACCATCTGTGGGCATATACCCTAAAGACTCTATATTACACAGATACTTGCTCAGTCATGTTTGTTGCTGCTCTATTCACCATAGCTAAGAACTGGGAATCAACCAGATGCCCATCAATGGATGAATGGTTTATGAAAATGTGATATACACGTATATGTATATACATAGAATGAATGCTACTCAGAAGTAAAGAAAAATGAAATAATAAAATGGTAAATAAAAGAAGACAAATGCAGAAAAATGAATGGACTTGGAAAAATCATACTAAGCAAAATCACACAAGCATAGAAAGACAAATATTGCATGTTCTCCCTCATATGTGGTTCCTAATTTGGAATAGCTTGGGTGACATGTAAGTGGCAGTAAGTATCAGGAGTACTGACAGGGAACTAGAATGGAGAAACTGGAAATGGGGAGGGAGGAGAGGAGGGGTTATTTCACAGGCAACTCAAGGGATGGATTACTTGGGGTGGAAGGGTCATGGGGGAGGCAAAGTGGAGGGAGATTTACACAAAACTAATAACAACATGAATTAGTACCATAGATATCATCCTCCAGGACAGCAAACTAAAATATATAACCTTTAATAAGAGGGAGGGAGTATTGCCCCAGCAGAAGGGCCCCAGAGAGAGTAGAGAAAGCCTAATTCTGAAACCATGGGTGTTGGCCTGAAATTCCCAGTGCCAGAACTGGTTTATATCCCACAGGGAGCTGTTTGACAGGGAGACCTATGAGGTCCTCCCAAATATGCAGGTTTTTGCCAAAGTACTTGGTTACCCATCAAAGCTAATGGTAAGACCTTATTCCTGAAGAGACCATGGGCTGTGGACACATTGGCATGGAGAGATCAAGTTGGAACTTAGAAGGAATACAGCTTCCTGCTGGCTAACCCTCATAGTATTGGAATGTACTATGTAAGCTGTTGGGGGATAATATCCACCAACAGCATAAATAAGCTGGGGATACTATAAACTACAAAATCAACCTGTAAGATAAGATGTACATATCTGTGAAGTAGTGGCATACAGCATATGCAGGTAATCAATGGCTCTCTGATTGCATAAGAGACCCACTCAGTGGGAGAGAACTCATACCTGGTACTGAGAACCAGGTCAGAATCTGAGGAATACAATGGTCATAGACTCCAGAGAGAACCTCCCACTAGTCTTTGACCACGAAGAGTGCCTACACCCATCAAATGTCTCTCAGTTGGGCTGGAGAGATGGCTTAACAGTTAAGGTGCTTGCCTGGGAAGCCCAAGGACTCATGTTCGACTATCCAGGTCCCATGTAAGCCAGACCACAAAGGTGAGGCAAGCACAAGGTGACACATGCCCACTAGGTGGCACAAGCATCAGGAGTTTGAGTGCAGTGGCTGAGGGCTTGGCGCACCAATTCTCTCTCTGTCTCTCTATCTGTCTCTATTGCTATTGCTCTCTCTAAAAAAATAAAAATTAAAGATTAAAAAAGTCTCTCAATTAACAATGCTGCTCTCATTTTTGGTTGGATAATCTAATTTTTGTTTTTGTTGTTGTTTTGGTTTTTTACAGATGGCAGCAAAAAACCTGAGAGAACCCAGATCCATCAATATGTCAATAAAAAAAAGACAGCTGACTGCCTAACACTAGATGAGTCACCTTTAGTACATCTGCCAGGGCCCAGGAGACATCATAGAAGAAGCGGCGATTTAAATGTGAATGCTGCTCTCACTGCTAGCCTGACAAACTGTTGTAGGGAGATGGCAATAGACACTGAGGGCACTCATAACTCATCAAAGCAGATATCCAGAGATTGCAGACAGCGCGCCATGAAAGTGGAATTATAACACACCTGTCACGGCTCAGGGAACGATGTGGAAGAGGTAGTGGAAAGACTGTAAGATGAGTTTAATTTATTTACTATTTAGTAAATCATTTTCATGGGTAAAAAGATAAAATTGGAAGCTCAAATCAGAAATCAAAAACTCATACTCAACTAATAAGGGTAATAAACAATGTAAAACAAGGAAATTATCAAAGATATACCATGAAAACAGGAATAAAAGAATAAAATTTGTAGATCTAAAGGAATACTAAAACCTATAAACATAATTTTTAAGAACTCTAGGATAAAGTGAGTGTTTTAAAAGTATATATAAAAATATTAGGAAACATAATGGCCTGATCTTGCATTACTGAAAAGTAGACCACAGTAGAAAACTAGATTCAAATTTCGAAGAAAAGTGATGGTCATCCTACAATCTATAGCCAGATAAACGATCAATACATTATGGTATGAGAATAAGCATACTTTTAGTTAGGCAAGATCTTGCAAAGTTTGCCTTGTAAGGTTTACCAGCTCAACAGTTTCCCATTGTAGGATATATTAAAAGGAGAATGAAGAAACCACCAGAAAGATGTGGGATCCAGTAATAGAAATCTAATAAAAGAGCAAGATGAAGGGGAATTCCAGGGAAAGCTATCCTGAAAGCTTAGGAAGTGGATAATGCAGATTGGAGTGATGTCCCCAAGAAAAAATGGAACAGATGCAATAGTTAATGGGTTAAACTGCACTTAGCTAGGAGGCCTATAATCTCAGCACTTGTGAAGGTGAAGCAGGAAGATGATGAGCTTTAAACCAAACTGGGATGGGCAGGCATCTCTGTTTTTATACAAGGGAACACACAAAAAACAAAAACACACACTACTAGGCATTTTCAAGTTTTCTTAGATGATTTAGAGATGAACTAGTGAGCAATATCTTAAAAGCAAGTAAAAACTAGGTGACTCATAGCTGAGAAAAAACAAAGACTGAACATAAAATTTGAATCAATATTTAGCATCTAGTATGAATGACATTTGTATAGCTAAAATAATGTAAACACCAAGTTTTGACTTAATCAAGACTATGTTATAAACATTTTGGGAGTAGGGGAAGTAAAAGAATATGCTCAGGGAATTGTTGAGATAACTGAATCTTATTATTCCATAGAAGTTAGCCAAAAGACAATTGTAAAATATAAAGCTTAAGAAATTGCAGTAGTAACATCTATATAGCAATGTAATAAAAAAATTTCCAAAAGAAGCACATAAAAAATTAAAAATAGTTCCTTTGGGGCAGCAGAAAACGGGACTGTGAGGAAGGCAGGTGTGTGCAGCAGATTTTCACATGAAGACAAGTCATACTATTTTATTTTATTTATTTTTTAATTTTTGTTTATTTTTATTTATTTATTTTAGAGAGACAGACAAAGAGGCAGAGAGAGAGAGAGAGAGAGAATGGGTGCACCAGGGCCTCCAGCCACTGCAAACAAACTCCAGATGCATGTGCCACCTTGTACATCTGGCTTACAAGAGTACTGGGGAATCAAACCTCGAACTGGGGTCCTTAGGCTTCACAGATAAGTGCTTAATCACCAAGCTATCTCTCCAGCCCATACTATTTTATTTTTAAACACAATGTGTTTATGTATAAATGAAGTAAAATAAATGTAATATGTGCTACCTTGATAGGAGTTTGGGATTAGTGATTGGTATGCATTTATCATAACTCAAGAGATATCCATTTTAACAATTGTGTGTTTCACTGTATGTTAAGTTCTACAAAAGAAAAATTAGTAAGCAAATACAAAACTTGAGTTAATGAAATGCATGCTGATATCTGTAATTTACTTTGATGTTCTTTAAAAAGATAAAATGGATTAATAGGTGAATAGAAAGCTAAATAAATATCTGGAAAAGCAAGTACACTAAAATGTTAATGGTGAAATCGAGGGGGTGGGTATAAGGGTATTTTTTGTGAAGTTCTTTCAATTTTGTTGTGCTTGAATAGTTTCATAATAGAAGGTTGGCAAAAATAAATACCCTACTAAAAATAAATTGCAGAGAGAGTGTTCTGTCTGGCATACCAACTAGGTATCTTTTAATCTTAAAGTGTTTTTGCTTTCTAGAAGCATCCTGTAGCCATTTGATCCACAGATGACTGATCAAATGAAAAGCAGGCAGTGACTCGTGAAGAGTGGAGGCAGGTTGATATTTCTTGTTGGCATTTAACCAGTTTCCTTGCAGAGTAGTGTGGCAGTTCATTGTTTAGTATTTTGTCTCTCCTAACCATATTTGTCTTCTTGCCTATGAATTCCTCCACTGTTACATGTTCATCTCTCTTACCACAAGTTAATCTTATCCCAGCTATAATCTATAACCTTCAAGGTCACACATCTAGTGGCTCATCAATATCATGGTGCTGTAATAACCCACAAAGGGAAAGTAGCTCTTTGGAATAATAAACTAGGGATTGTCTAGGGAACTGAATAATGCAATTTTCATTACAATGGCTTTTAGGGCTTGAATCCAGTCTGGCCATTTAGACACGTCCAACCTGAAGCCCGAAGGCCTCATGCATCCCAAGATAACTATGGATGCAGCCCAACAAATTTGTAAGTAACCATGTCATGTTGTACTTTTAAAATGTTGGACACATGTAGATGGGGAAGTTAGGGCAAGAAAGATTAAGTGGTATATCTACATTGATGTAGCTATTAAGTGTAGTTATCTTTGGGTGTTTTCTTCTTTATGGCCAGTTTAAACTATTAAATGAACCTATGGGATATTAACACATACAGCTGAACCAAAGAGGTACATGACTTAAAAGGAATACTTAATTTAAGAGACTATAAGGACCTCTCTGTTCTGTTTTTGAGGTGAAGTGGGAGAACAAAGATTAAGTGGAGGAATGGTCCCCATGTTTAGTTTATAACTGCAATCCGAACTGTCTGATGTTTATAATTAAAACTGGCAATGAACACCTGTAATCCTAATATTCAGGAGGCTGAGACAAGAAAATCACAAGTTTGAGGCTAGCCTGGTTTACATATTAGACCCTCTCAGAAAGGAAGGCAGGCAGGCAGGCAGGCAGGCAGGAAGGTTGGTCTGGTGAAAGCACAATACATACATTGTGGATGAACCTTGCTAGAGAACAAAATGCTAAGCCACTAGACCCCAAAAGTCACATAAGTCATATAAGTTTCCACTTATATGAAATTCTCAGTGTAGGTAAATCCATACACCCAGGAACAGATTGGTGGTTGCTAGAAGGCAAATGGAAAGTGACTGCTTAATTGATACCTGGTTTTATTTTAGGATACTGAAAGTGTTTTGGAATTAGAGTTAATGACTACAGAAAATGTACCAAGTACCACAGATGTTCATTGAAAACGGTTAATTTTATGTTACGTAAATCTCATCTCAATTCTTTCCCACAAGAGAATGAGAAAGTAAATATGGCAAAGTGTTAAAACTTGGGTAGGTCTAGGAACAGGCTATTCAGGAGCTCATTCTATCAGTCAAGCAACTTCCCAATTAGGTTTAGAGTTTTTCTAAGCAAAAAGTTGGCCAAAACAAACAACAACAGATATAAATCACTGGGATCAGGAATGACAAGTGTTCCTCAGCTACATAGTGAACTTGAGGCCAGTCTGACCAAACAAAACAAAACAAAACAAAACAAAACAAAACAAAACAAAACAAAACAAAACAAAAAGTTGATTTAAAAATCTCTAGAAACCCAAGAAACAATTTCATAAGAGTGCTAAATGGAGGTCAATGGCTGCATTGTGAAATTCATGCAGTGTTTTCTCTACTTTAAAAAACTGTGTGTGGGGTTGGGTGGGTGGATGTGATTTCTCACTGCTGCAAGCAGCCATCCAGTTTTATATAGGTGGCTAAGGAATTAAAACCAGGCCAGCAGGCTTTATAAGCAAATGCCTTTAACTAATGAGCCATCTCTCTGCCTGTCATGCAGCTTTAATATGCATTGCATTGTTTTATCACTGGCATATGGAAAACAGAATGACTACCTTGCTCGCCAGCAAGTTTTCTGATAGTGAAAATCAGTTTTTTAGAAGAATCATGATCTAACGCTGATGCCTAATAAGATGTAAATTTCCACACAAAAAATACCTAAGAAATACTTACTGGGTCCTTTGAATGGGCGGTACTAACATTTGGTTTAACCAAATGTTTTTTGAAACTAAGTGAATAAATTCAGGCTTTGTTGCCATCAAATGAGTCTTACATCTACAGATGGCTAAAATAAGAGGGTGCAAGCTGCCAGTGTCACATGAGAAACATTAGGGGCCCTGGTAACCATGCTGACCCTCTCACAGAATGTCCTGACCCCCAAGCAGTAATGTAGAAGGCATCCTGTAACCTCGTGATGATGAGAGGATGGTTTGTCTGCTCCATTAAGCAGCCTATCAGATGCTTGTTTTTTGTTTTTGAAGTAGGGTCTCACTCTAGCACAGGCTGACCTAGAATTCACTATAATCTCAGGGTGGCCTGGAATTCTCAGTGATCCTCCTACCTCTGCCTCCTCAGTGCTGGGCTTAAAGGCATGCACCACCATGCCTGGCACCCTGGTTCTTTATGGGACATGGCCTAATTCTTTTTTTTAAATTTATTTATTAGACACAAAGCGGAGGGAGAGAATGGGCGTGCCAGGCCCTAAGCCACTGCAAATGAACTCCAGACACATGTGCCACCATGTGCATCTGGCTTACGCGGGACCTGGAGAATCAAACCACAGTCCTTAGGCTTCACAGGCAAAAATGCCTTAATCGTTAAGCCATGTCTCCAGCCCAACATGGCCTAATTCTAAATCCCATATCCAATAATCTCTGAGGTTTGATCACAAATTGGCCTGTCTTCTCAGGTAAAAAAGGTTAATTGTTTCTCTAAGATGCATTTATTTAATTTTATTTTTAAAATATTTTATTTATTTGCAATCACAGATATACAGAGAGAGAGAGAGAGAATGGGTGTGCTAGCGCCTCTAGCCACAGCAAACAAATTACAGATGCATGAGCTGCTTTGTGCATCTGACTTATGTGGGTACTGGGGAATTGAAACTGGGTTGTTAGGCGTTGCAGGAAAGCACCTTAACTGCTGAGCCATCTCTCTAGCCCCTAAGATTCATTTATAAAAGTGCACCAAGACATGCACAATGGTGTGAGTAGCCTTAACAGTACTGTATTGTACATTTAAAAATGGTTGACAAACTTAATGTTATGGGGTTTCTTTGTGTGTATGTGGGGGGAGTGTTCGTGTCTGTGGGTGAAGGTGCATGTGTATAGAGGTCAGAGGGCAACTTCTAGTGTTGGTCCCCACCTTCCGCTTTGTTTGAGGCAGGGTCTCCCATTGTTTACCTCTGAGTTTGAGAGCCTAGCTGGTGTGAAAGCTTCTGAGGGACTCTCCTGTATGCGTCAACTTCTCACTGTAGACATGCTGGGATTACAAACACTTGTGCTACATACAGTGTCCAGCTTTTATGTGAGTTCTGGGGATCTGAAATCAGGTACTCATGGTTAAATGGCAAATACTTTATCCACTGAGCCATATCCCCAGCCCCAATATTATGTTTTTTACCACAGTAAAAACATACACATGGGGCTGGAGAGATTGCTTAGAGGTTAAGGCACTTGCCTGCAAAGCTAAAGGACCCAGGTTCGATTCTCCAGGACTCACGTAAGCCAGATGCACAAGGGGTCGCATGCACCTGGACACCTGGAGTTCATTTGCAGTGGCTAGAGGACCTTGCATGCCCATTCTCTCTCTCTCTGTCTCCTTCTCTCTCTTAAAATAAATAAATAAATGCTTAAAGAAAATACACATGTCAAGTTTTTCTGTTTAAGTGTTTATTGTTTATATGTTAATTTGTTTTGTTTCTTTTTAGGAGGGTTTTCATACAGCCCAGGCTGGCCTAAAACTCTCAATCCTCTTGCCTATACTCCCCAAATGCTAGGATTACATGCAAGTACCACCATGCCACAGATCTGAGAGTTAACCTTTCTTTTTGTCTAAAAATGAAGTACACTGCCAACCTTTAAATGCTGGCACGACTTACACTACAAAGGAAATACAATCTGCAGGGGACCAAAACCCTAGAAAAATGCTCAGATCCCTTCACAAATCTTAACTGTGTAAGAAAAATAGACCCAAGAACAGATACATGGCAGAAAGACATTAAAAATAGAAAAGAACTATTGATTTGATGGTGTTACTTCAAGAGATAAGTACCAATAAATATTGGAGACAGTGGTCTCCATGCTTTCAATGATGATGTGTACTAATCTGAACTCCACTGGGGTTTGCTTATGTTTTTGAGATGCGATTTATTGCTTACTTAGATTCTACTCTGGGACTTAACAAAACATTAAAGAGAACAGGAGGTTCTGTTTATAGATAAAACATTTCTAGGGTAATGAATTTAAGAATGCTCTACTTAGCAGGGCCTGGTGGCACATGCCTTTAATCCCAGCACTCGGGAGGCAGAGGTAGGAGGACTGCCCTGAGTTTGAGGCCACCCTGAGAATACAGAGTGAATTCCAGGTCAGCCTGGACCAGAGTGAGACCCTACCTTGCAAAACCAAAAAAAAAATAATAATAATAATGCTCGACCTGAATCACTGAGTCTCTGTTTTCTACAAAAGTTTGCATATTTTAGACTTTGACCAAATGCAAGGTCAATCAAGAAGGTCAAATAAGAATTTTTTTTTTTTAGCGACCAGGAAATGAGGATAAAGTGCTTGCCACACAATTCAGAGTACTTGAGTTCAGATCCCCAGACCCCACATTAAAAAAGCCAGAAGCTGTGCTGACCTCCATAATCCAAGTGTGCCTATTGCAAGATGGGAGGTGAAGAGGCTTGCAAATCCAAGAAGCTTGTGAATCGAGTGATGAACAACAGTGAGACAGTATCCCTAAAACAAGGTGGAAGGCGAGGACTGGCCTGAAAGTTGTTCTATCTCTCTGACACACACTGTGACACAGGCATCTCCACACTTACACACACAAATGTACACACCAAATAAATACAATTTTTTTAAAAAAATACATTTTATGTATTTATTTGTTTGAGAGAGAAAGAGGAAGACAGAGAGGATGGGCATGCCAGGGCCTCTTGCTACTGCAAAGAAACTCCAGATGCATGCACCATCTTGTGCATCTGGCTTCATGTGCGTACTGGGCAATTGAACTTGAGTCCTTTGGCTTTAATGGCAAGTGCCTTAACCGCTAAGCCATGTCTCCAGTCCATAAACACAATTTTAAAGATAATCTTTTTAATGTTCTTCTCCTGGGTGCTTGTAATTAATGAGGTCAGTTTGAATTGAGACATGCCATAAGTGTAAAATACTCACCAAATTTCAAAGATTCAGTATAAAACAGAATGTAAAGTCATAAGTAATTGTGTGTATTAAATGGAGCAGTGGTGCACATCTGTAATCCCAGCACTTGGGAGGTGGAGGCAAAAAGATCAAGAGTCATCCTGGGGCATATAGGAAGTTTGAGGCTCCTATATAAGACCTTATCTCAAAAAATTGTACTGAGTATTAAGCATATGCTAGGCGAACTGGTGATTGGCTGTAATCCCAAAACTCAGGATGCAAAGACAGAAGGATCCCTAGAGGTTTTAGGCTATGTAGACTAGCTGAACTGGTGATCTCTGAGTTCAATGAAAGATCCTATCTTACTAATTAAGGCAAAAAACAATTGAGGAAAACACCTGACATTGATATCTGACCCCACACTAATACACATATATGTACACACACATCTGCACACACGGATGCCCATGAATAAACATATACATGCACACACACACACACACACACACACACACACACACACACACACACACGTGCATGCAAAATAAAGGAAATGTAAAAAAAAATGTAAGTCACTGTACTTAGCTATACAAATCTCTGGCATGACCTGGAAATGAATGTCAGTTATATGATAAAAGGTGATCACTGGCTAAAAAATAAATAAATAAATAAATAAAAAATCCAAGGATCAAAAAGTTGTCAGTATATTGATAAGACTGAGCTGAATTAGCAAAAATCTTAAATAACATTTAATTGAATGCTGCAAATATGAGTTTTAAAAATCAATTTTTGTCTAGCTTTGATACAACAGTGTCTTCTATGTAATTCTTAGACAGAATGAGCTTTGTCTACCTCAGCTGAGGTGTGAATACCACAAATCCATGCATTGAAGTGAACAGGAGGCAACCTGCTATACGTAGAAACTACAGAAGAGTCAAGTTCTGTTTCATTGGCTCTGAAACTTTCAATTGAGAACAAAGGCATCAAAAGAGGTCAAGACAGGAAGATGAGGAGGGTATTTGTGAAGACGTTTCTTTGGAGAGAACTCTTGCTGGGTGTCAAGGACGAAAGGACCATAAGCTCCTTCACTTTCAGCCTTGAGAGGGTAGCTTCTGGAGGACTTCCTTGGAGCCATGTAGTGTGTTTCTGCAGAAATATGGAGAAACTGTGGCTAACTCATTCCTGCAAAAGACAAAGTGGAGGTACAAGAGCATCTAGCACACCAGAGTAGAGCTAGATGATTACTCTGGGCTGTTGGGTAGAAAGTCAGGCCTTGAAATCCAGAGTTGGCCAAGTTAAGGGATATGGGAATGACTCCTGGGAATCAGATGAGGGCCTTGCCTCTGTGCTCTCCTCCCCAACCCTGCAGGGAACACAGCAACTTTAGAAAGAATGTTTCCTTCTGTGGAATGGGGGCAGGGAGGTGGGAAATGATGGTACTGTCACATGATGTGTCCCTACACATGATGTTTTTACTTGATAAAAAAGAAAGAACTCAGAACAATAGGCCTAAAAAAAAAATAACGTTTCCTACATCTATTGTAGGGGCTGACTCTTGTCATCTTTTTACCCAAATAATTTGTAAAAAGAAGAAAAAAAACTAGCTGATCGTAAGGTTCCTGCTAATAAGATATTGATACCCTTTCAAAAACCTTCTTCCTCAAGAGAAAGAGGGAGATTCCAGTGACTCTTCTGAAAACAGTCCTTGATTTAAAATTTTTACTTTCCAATGTCTCAAATAGTGAAATAACAAGGAATTAATTCAACAGGATCGTCATATTCTGGGCTGGAGAGATGGCTTAGTGGTTAAGGCACTTGCCTTCCAAACCTAAGGACCCAGGTTTTCCCCAGTACCCATGTAAGTCAGATGCAAATGGTGGGCCGTGCATCTGGAGTTCCTTTGCAGTGGCTAGAGGTCTTGGCACACACATTCATTTTCTCTTTCTCTCATAATAAATAAATAAATAAATAAATAAATAAATAAATAAATAAATAAATATTTTAAAAAGATCCTCATATTATCTCACAAATCATTTTTTGTAGGTGTGAAGAGAGCACCTGACTTCAAACAAATAAAATACTATTTGAATTTTCTATCAAAACATTTTGCAATACAAGCAAATTGGATTTTTATTGATCCACCCAAGTAAAGTGTTACATTCTTGACACATTTTGAACATACCTGATCTGTGATGAAGCATAGTGTGTTGTCAGGAGAAAAAGTGCTATAGTAGAATTTTACAGATTAAAGGGACCTAGAAATTGTATATGACAGTCATGAAAACAAAATGGTGGATAGCATCTTTTTAAAAAGATATTTTTAGGGCTGAAGAGATGGCTTATCGGTTAAGGCAATTGCCTGTGAAGCCTAAGGACCCAGGTTTGATTCACCAGTACCCAGGTAAGCCAGATGCACAAGGTGGCACATGTGTCTGAAGGTCATTTGCAGAGAGTGGCTTGAGGCCCTGGCACACCCATTCTCACTTTATATATCTGCCTCTTTCCCTCTCTCAAATAAATAAAAATAAATTAAGAAAATATTTAAAATATCTTAGTTGGGATAGAAGGATTTAGGTATCACTCATTCTGGCACTTTGAAATACAATTTGTTTTTCGTTGATTCTAGTTCTTTCTTCTATCCCCCTCTCTCTTTTCCTCACTTCCCTTCTCCCCTCTATCACATGTACCTTTTTGTCTTTCCCTCCATTCTCATCCCACTCTTCTTTTTATATTCATCTCTTTATATTTTGGTTATGTATACATACTTATAGAGATTATAAGCTAAGGCCCACATATCAGAGAAAACCTGCAGGTTTTCTAAATTTCTAAATTTGAGTCACCTCACTTAAATATGATTCTTTCCAAATCTATCTATTTGCCCTCAAACTTCATAATTTCATTTCCCTACTGCTGGGTAGAATAACATTGTGTATATGGACCACATTTTCATTCATTTGTCGACGAGCATCCTGGCTGATTCCAATTCTTAACTGTTATAAATAGAGTTGCAATAAACGTGGATGCGCCAATATCCCTGTAGTAGAGTGTGGAGTCCTCAGGGCTTATGCCCAGGAGCAGTATAGCTGCATTATAGTGGAGGTCTATTTTTAACTTTTTTATGAGGGGGAGAGAGAGAGAGAATGAATTGGCATGCCAGGGCCTCCAGCCACTGCAATCAAACTCCAGATTTATGCCCCCCCTTGTGTGCGTGTGAACATTGTATGCTTGTGTCACTGTGTGCCTGGCTTACATGGGACCTGGAGAGTTGAACATGAGTCATTAGGCTTGGCAGGCAAGCGCTTTAACTCTAATCCATCTCTCCAGCTCTTTTTTTTTTTAAACTTTTGAGATAGCTCCATACTGATTTTCCTAAAGGCTGTACTACTTTGCACTCCTACCAACAGTGGATGAGGCTTCCTCTTTTCCTGCATCCTCCCCAGAGTTTACTGTCTATTTTCTTGATGATAGCTATTCTGACTGGAGTAAGATGGTTTCTCAAAGTTGTTTTGATTTGCATTTCCCTGATAGCTAGGGATGTTTAATACTTTTTAAAGTACTTAAGCCATTGGTGTTTCTTCTTTAGTGAACTATCTGTTCATTTCATTAGCCTCTTTGGTGATTGTCATATACATTTTTTGTGTATTTAATTTTTGCAGTTCTTTGTAAGTGCTGGTTATTAACCCCTGTCTGAAGTATAGGTGGCAAAGATTTTCTCCCATCTTATAGGCTGTCTGTTCACTTTGTTGATTGTTTCTTTTGCAGTACAGCAACTTTTGAAGTCTCCTGATCCACATAACTTGAATTGGCTATGGAAATGCTTTGGTAAAATACTACTTTACATTTTTCAAAGTGAGTCTGACTCAAAAGACTACTGTAAAAATAGTTTAATAAATGGAAAGAAAATAATTTGAAACTCAGCAGTAGAATTTTAATGCAAGTAAGTCCTTTCTTTTTCTTCTTTGAATGCCAGCCAAAATCCTAAGCATGCTTGTCCTGACACTTCGGGGCTTTTCCACCTTTATATTCCTGGCCCCAAGCCCCTGCAACTCCCTCTCTCTTTCTGGGACCCCTCTTACTCAGAAATATTCTATATTTTCCTTAATAAATCTACATTTGCTCTATGCAAAAAAATCTGTAAGACTGCTGAAGAGTTTACATAGAAAGATGGGGAAAATGTCCCTGCAGACTAAAATCTGCTATGTATGATTCCAGCAAGTAAGAACAGATACCCTGAGCAATGCAATTCAAACACCTTGCAAAATATGACTGGAGAATTAAATTGAAACCTCCCATTGCCTGGCCTTTTCTTGAGACAGTTACAAATTTTCTATACCTTTCTTAATCAAAAGTGGTCTAGGTAACCTATAAAGAAAGGGTTAAAATTTTTAGCTGTTGTAGTTGTGCTTTCTTTGCTTTAAAAATCACTGCTTTGATCTAAAACAAACAAACTTAAAAAAAACTATAGGGGGGACTGGAGAGATGGCTAAGTGATTTAGGCACTTGCCTGAAAAACCTAAAGGCCCGGGTTCCATTCCCCAGTACCCAAGTAAAGCCAGATGCACAGAATGGCAAATGCATCTGGAATATGTTTGCAGTGGCAGGAGGCCCTGATTCTCTGGCCTTCTCCTCCCACCCCTTGTCTCCTTGCAAATAAATTAAAAAACTATAGGTATTTTCATGTAATCAATATGTACTTGTAATCAAGCACTGTGTAACAGACAAGAGCAATATCTGTCCTCAAAAAATGTATAATGTAGAGATACATTGAAAAAAAGAAGTTGAATGTGATATATATATATATATATATGTATATATATATATATATATATATATACACACACACACACACATATTCTTTACAACATTGCTGGACGCAAAATTAGTGCCATGTAGCTACTAACAAAGCAAACAAATACCAATCCATTAATTTATTCAGCAAATATTTATTGACCACTTTCTGCATGTCAGGCATACTATAATGTGCTGAGATATTGGTTAAGAAGGAGCTTATTATGTCAAAGAAGAGGGTAGATATTGAGCAAGCAAGAAGAGAAGGTGCCTGTTGACATGTGACCAAAAGTCTAGGCCAGGCCAACTCCAGCCAAGATGGACTCAATGGCATGCCTATTGGCCATGTTACAAAAGAGAAAAATGGTTTGTCCTAAGACAAAATCAAAATCAAGTGTAGAACGTCAACTTGGGAGAGGCTGGCAGGCTAGCAGGGCAATTAAAAGCTCCCCATATTCCATGGTAGATCAGAGGGAAAGACCTAGTGCATAGACAATAACTACATATTACGCACTGAACTTCATATGAAGAACAAGTAGACAATATAATTGAACAGGGAGAAGAGGCATAGTGCCTGAGACTCCAATGCTGATACCAGAAGTGTGCTCTATCACTCAGGCAGAAATCTAGAGCACAAACAGGTCTGGGCATGGCATATTAGAGCTCAAGGTAGACTAATCATTTAAGGTGCTCCTGATGATAAGTCTTTCAACATAAATGCAACAGCTACCTAGTAGGAAAGCAGAACTAACATCATGATAATTTTTATTAATAAATTTTCTACTGTGTACTTTGCAGAGTTTACATTTTCATGATTTTATATAGTCACAGGTGGAGATCTAATTAAATGGTACCATATATCTGATTTCCACTGAGAACGTTCTTGCCTTCACATATTATTTTATGGCTTTCCCATAATCTTCAAGCCTCAGAGCCTTGATTTAGGAGTCTGTAAATATTGTAAAGTCATGTCTCTATTCTTAAATGGCTCTAAGACTCTAAGGACATTACTTAACACCTAAAGGACTAAGTGGTAATTTCCTGATCTGTAAACTAGGCATAACAATAGTTACTCATGAGATGGTGAAGAAGATTAAACAACACACAGAAAGTGTTTAATGTGATTCCTGGCTTATAGCAAGTATGAAGGAAATGGAAGTGATTACTGTGAGCGCTGCGGTCAGGTTTGCATTGCTGGCAGAAATCACCCGATCAAGAGCAGCTTGGGGGGAAAAAAGATTTATTTTGGCTTACAGACTCGAAGGGAAGTTCCATGATGGCAGGGGAAAACAATGGCATGAGCAGAGGGTGGAGATCACCCCCTAGCCAACATAAGGTGGACAATAGCAACAGGAGAGTGTGCCAAACACTGGCAAGGAGAAACTGGCTGTAACACCCATAAGCCCGCCCCCAACAATACACTGCCTCCAGGAGGTGTTAATTCCCAAATCACCATCAGCTGGGAGCCTGGCATTCAGAACGATTTAAGTTTATGGGGAACACCTGAATCAAACTGCCACACAGAATAAGGTCACAAATAGCCACATGCTGTCCAGCACTGGGGCTTATGATCTGTTTAAACTATGAGCAGAGTCTGTAAGCAGAGAGTTAAAGTATTGAATAAGCTGTAGAATTAACTAAATCAAACTCACTTAAAGAGCCATCATTTGCTACTTTACAAGGTACTCAAGAGCTCGTCAATTCTCTTACAGATAAAAACATAGCCTGTCCCCATCTTACAACCAGCAGAATAATGTTGTAAACCAAAGATGATCTGGTTTTCAAAGCCAAGCATTTATTTCTACCTCAATTAATAATTCAAAACAGAATTTCTAAATAACAAACTTCCATTTCACTAAAAACAAGAGTCCACTAATGGATGCCTCTAAACTTAGCAAGCACTCCAGATGTATATCATCAGTGGGTTTTTGTGTACTGCTTCAGAATGCACACTGATGGCTCACCATTGATGGCAATGGATGGTGTCGGATGCAACCTGCCACAGTTCAGGACCAATTTCTTCCTGTGCTGTAGATCCTAACACTGTTATAGTGGACTTCTAATCCATTAATTCTTGATGAAAAAGTAAGAGTGATGCATTCTGACATCAACTGTTTCAAACAGCCTAATGAGACATACTAGGCTGCCTTCCAACATTGATGAGCTCAGTCACTGATGGGAGTAACCGAAGAAAATGTTCAGCACAGTTGAGATAACCCAATAGTTCTGTCTGAGCTACTCACGTATCCTGAATGTGGAGTTCATTTGGAGTTTATTTTACTTTTTAAATTTGGAATTGAATATGCTCTAACTCTACCACTGAGCTACGCCTCCAGCGCTAATGCTCCTAACTCTCTCAAAGCACAAGGAATCCCTTTTTTCCCTTCTGCCTGACCTCATCAGGTTTTGTTTCAACTTGTCCATTGAAGTGTAGATTTTGATTAACTATTCAATGAATAATTAGCCTGAATGTTAATGGATGTGTCTCAGCTGGTTAGCAAAACAGACAAGCAAGTTGCAAAGATGCTGAAGGCAAGAATGCCATTGGACCTAGAGAGAGCCCCAAATAGGATATAAAACCATGAAACTGACACCTTTACATTTAAGATAAGGACCAACAGAAAGTATATTGCCAAATCCTTGCTGCCAGATCTTACACAGCAAAGAGGCCACAGCTAGTAGGACATAGGAACAAAGTATGTAGGAAAGGAAAGAAGAGAGAGGTTGTCTTAGCTCTCTTATTCTCTGCCATTAGCAAGATGGTGGACATAATTCCTGTCCCTTTAATTGTAACTGTTGAAGATATTTTCTGGTGGTTTGGGAGATGCCTCAGTGGGTAAAGTGTTTTCTATGCAAACATGAGGGCCTGACTTTGGATGCTAAGCACCCACATAAAAGCCAGGAGGGAAGATAAGCAGTTGTAAACTCAGTACTGTGGAGGTAAAGACAGGAGGATCACTGGGACATGCTGACTAGCTTTTCTGGCCAAATTGGTAAATTCCAAGTTCAGTGAAAAGTAAGGTGGAGAGTGAATGAAAAAGACATTGATCGCTGGCCTCCCCATGCACACATGTCCAAGCAATCCCACACACATATACACTACATACACATGCAAAAAAAAAAAAGAGGAGGGCAAAAGATGTTTTCTGTGGTTGGGGCTGGCTATATAATTTGCAGAGCTTAGTGTTCAAAAAGCAGAAAACGGACACTGTTGCATTAAATCTACACAGGCATCTGAGCATCTCCATCCCATGGTAATGCAGTATGTGACCAATCACCTTCCAGGTTCTTCTCACCAGCTATAGACCAACATGCAGTATCTTGGGTCAAATGGAGACGTCAACTCCAACTATCCACAGCTCACAGCCACAACCCATGGCAGATGACCAACTGTCATAAGATTGCAACTTCCATACCTACACTAGGATGGCCTTGAGACACACACGTACCAAGCTTCCCGCAGAACTCACCATTGTGCTGTTAGGCCAGAGCAGTGACACTTGTGGCTATATCCTATGAAACATTCTGTTAGGCACATGGCTAGCTCTGACCCTCACCTTAACATTTTCTGGCACTACACCAGGTGGAACAAACATCTTCCTCTTGGCTCCCTATTCTGATGTCCTCATATCACCCTTCCCCCTCCTCCCAATGCTACCTGACACTGCTTCAGGTACATGGTGGCAGTGGTCATAAGGCACAGAAAAGGAGGACTGGAGCTCCACTGGATAGGTGGGGGGGGGGGAGTTGAAATTACTAGGTCTTGGCACAGCTCCGGTTTGCTTATGCTTTGTTTTGTGTGCTTCTGAATTCCTCCCATAAGTGCTTTTTTCCACTTACCTAATGGAGGAAAACTCCTAGTCAATAGGGAATGTTTATTCCACACATCAATTCTTCCCTTGATGCCAAACTCATTCCCATGTATCTGGAAAGAGTGAAGGAACTGACCACTGACAACCCTTTAAGGGTTTAGCATTCTCTTATGCAGGATTTTCTAGATCCTAATGAATTTTTGTCATGTCCTTGAAATGGGGAGCTTTGGGCTTTGGCTGCATTGGTTTCTAGAAAGTGTTCACAATGCAAAACCTCCACTCTCTCTACTGGCTTCCAGAATCCTGAGGCAGGGTCAGTGATAGGACCCAAGTACTTATCAATTTTACTTGTCACTCTACCTGCATATATCCAGAAAAATCTTCACAACCTACTCAGTCTCATCACAGAGGTCCTAGCAGGTTCTTAAACACATGGATCTTCTTTGTCGTCATCAAAGGAATCTAAAGCATTAATTGAGTTGTATGATAAGTAAATTATTGAATAAAATAATCCTAGTGTTGTTTACTGACTGACTCTTCTTTCTACATGTAGCAGTTGGTGCCCCAGCTTTCAGAAACATTGATGTTGAGAGATAGAAGATAGAGAACCTGTATCAGTTATAAAATACAACATCACGTTGTATAAGGTACATTTGAAATGCTGAACCAGCACAAGTTTATTTTCTGACTTGTTAAAGTCATTTAAATTTAGCAATATTATTTGATTAATAGCATCAATGTGGTAATGAGATGCTAATACTTTGTCCGTTTCACTCTGCTGGTACCAGGTGTCTTCTTTCACATATACATCCAATCACAGTTTAAAACCAGAAAGGGTCGTAAAACCTTTGGAACCTCAGTTTCTTCATCTGTAAAATAAAGCTAAGACTTACCCATCCTACAGAATTATTTCTAGCATCTGAAGTGAAAAGAATAGCAAAATTTAAAGCCCATACTGAATGTAAGTGATTCTCCTTGCCTAATGTCTTACCTGGTATTTGCCACAAACCATATCCATACCCACAGAGCCTGACTCTTGATACAGTGCTCTTTGTGCCACTTGGCAGATGTCTCGAGCCATGACATCCACTGCCTATCCATCCATCCATCCATCACTCCATCCATCTAATCATCCATCCATCTGACTCATGTCTATTTATTGAATGTCTCTGTCTTCATGGAGATTATGAATCCATAGATATATCAGTCTTAGCAAAAGATAAAGATATACTACAGAAATATGGAGAAACATAAGTAAGGTGGAAGTGAGAGAGTATACTGGTTTGTATGTATTGTCAGTTGACTGCAATGTTCCTTATAGACACATAGTTCTCTCTAAAAAGGGATCCAGTCTAGGGTCAGGCATTTTCTGTGGTTCTTATACTGATTTAGTTTCTAACATCCTGGCCTATACCCACAGCTTTTGTCTTCCATCACATTGTTGTGTTGAAGAATATCTTCACCCTTTGCTCATTATTACTAAAAAACAAACAAACAAACAAAAAAAACCTTTTCGTTTAGAGCTTTTGCTGCTTCCTCCTGATTTGGTTCAGGTTATACATTCTTTGCTAGAAAACTATACAGAGAGTAGACCTTTTCTAAGTTATCAAACCTGGACATAGGTGCTTTCCATCTACTCCTTAGTGGTGAGATTAGGTTTGATTACCCAATTTCTCCAGGAAGATCATTGGATCCCTCCAGCTTGCATCAAATGAATAGTCTATATGAAGACTCTTTAAGTTCATATAAGTACTCTGCTTTTCACCAAAACGTGGTTCTAGATTTAGCATTCATTAATTATTCTTACTTGAGCCAGTCTTTACCAGGAGGGGTGCAAAATACTTTTCTGACTCTAATACTCCATCCACATTGACATGATGGCTCTCGATAACAGTAGGCAGAATCTTTCCCTTCTGTTCCATTGTTCATCTGTCTGTCTGCCTGACATCTACCAATATATCTGTTTGATTAGTATGAACTCACAAATTCTTGTTTATCCAGTGGTTTATAATTTATTATTTTATTTAATTATGTTGTCCCACATTTAGCTAGCAAGCGCCTTTCGAGCTGGCAAATAACTTTTTTTTTGGAGAGAGACACAGCGAGAGACAGACAAAGAGGAAGAGGGAGACAGAGAATGGGCCTGCCAGCAGTCTCTCAGCTTCTGTGAACGAAATCCAGATGCGTGTGCCCCCTTGTGGGCAAGTGCAGCATTGTGCCCTTGCGTCACTGCATCTGGCTAAACACGGGACATGGGGATTGGAACTGGTGTTCTTAGGCTTAACAGGCAGACACACCTTAACCGCTAAGCCATCTTTCCAGCCCTTTTTTTGGTTTGTTGAGGTAGGGTTTCACTCTGGTCCAGGATGACCTGGAATTAACTATGTAATCTCAGGGTGGCCTTGAACTCACAGCGATCCTCCTACCTCTGCCTCCCAAGTGCTGGGATTAAAGGCATGTGCCACCACGCCTGGCTGCTGGCAAATAACTTTATGAATTAAGTAATTAAGTCAACCAACACAGATCCTTTTCATATAATTTCTCCAAGAGTAATTAGCAAAGCTGAAAAATGGTATTTGCCAAAGATGTTTCATATTTAATTGCCACACATTGGTGTCACAGAGGAAAATAGAGGCTTTGACTTTGTGGTTTTTATCTGGCCATATTGCTAGGTCAAAGAGGAGAGCTGTAGTTTTGCCTAATATAGAGGTGAGGTCTATGACTATTGGATTATAGTATATGTGTGTGTGCATGTGTGTGTGCATGCATGTGTGTGTGTGCCAGAAAACAATTTTGGGTGTCATTTCTTCAGTGTCTCTGCTTCCCTAGAGCTGGGATTACAAGCATGTACCATCATTACATTGGCTTTTCATGACAGGGGCTCTGAGGATAGTTGCTAGGGCAAGCAGCACTTTACGTAACTTCTAATTATAATTTTGATCTAAATTCAAAATATTCCCCATATAACTTACTTGAAAGAACCTGGCTGAAATCATCTGGGGTAACAAACTTGCAGGGGGGGGCATGCTTCTTAAGCAAACAAGCATTATTTTCCCTGGCAAAGCAGTCTGTGACACTTGATGATCTTTTCCCAGTCCCCCCATTCCCTCTGTCTGGGTTACTGACTGGTGCAGAACAATGGTGAGACTTCTTAAAGGAGGCAGCTGTCACCTGTTTCAACTGAATCTTTTCTGTGAGAGCTTAGCTACCCTACAGCTTGCCAAGTTGCCTTTCATCCCAGGCATTAATTTCTTCCTCAGAAATTCTTATAAATCCAGGTTCCTCTTGCTTTCCACGCCTCTGCAGATGGGTATTCCAAAAGACATAAAGGCCAGGGAGCTGTAATGCATTGTTCTGCTACCTACTACAAACTACAGCTTTATCTGAATGCTATCCAACTAGATCCAGGCTTTGCCTCTGAGCTCCTTACTGGAGTGGGCATCAACACACTGAGCGGCCCCACTAACCTGTCCAAGGCCATCCCTTTCTCTTATAATTAAGTCAGTTTGGTGTTCTTGAAAGGACATGTACAATTAGGGAGAACTCCAGAGAAAACAATCACAGTTTCCCTCAGCTATATATTGTTTATTTGAAGGTATTTCCCTAAATCTTATGACCTAGGTAATATTTACTAATGATAGTACTTTTCCACCTTTTATTGATATGCAGTGTCCACCCAGATAAGGACACAGAACCCCAAATGTACAGCTCCCTGAAACTTCAAAACCTGAACATGCATTTGTAGCCAGTAACCAAGAAAGAAATAGAACTTTAGCAGTACCCCAGATGTCCCAACCACAAGTGCTCCTTCCAGTAACAACTGAAAGAGTAGGCAATAGCCCAGACTCAAAATATGGAGATTCTCTCTCTTTTTTTTTTTAAACCTGGCTCTGTACTATATATGAACTGCCTCTTACAGCATGTGCTCTTCCTTCCAGATCTCTCAATCAACATCATGTTTGTGAGATTCATCCTTCTTGCTCCATATAATTATAAATCATTCATTTTCATTGTTGAATGGTGGTCTAAACACACCAGAATTGATTTACTTATTTTTCTGTGGAACTTTTGGGTAATTTCCAGCTTGGAGTTGTTATGAGCACTGTTACTGTAAATATTCAAGTTCACGTCTTTTCATCAACATGAGTATACAAATTTGGTAGGGAGATACCCAGGGATCTTTAGGTCACTCAGCAGGCATGTTTCCCTTTAGTAGATATTGTCAAACAATTGGTATGTAGTTGTAGCCCTCAGCAGGGATGAGAGTGCTAGCTGCTATAATCCTCTCCTAAAATACATCTAAGCAGGTGCATTCTCTATTGGGGAATGTGGTGTATTCTATGGCTGAAAGTACAGGTGTAGGGGCTAGACTATCTGATTTCTATTTCCAGCTTTATTATGTAATAAGTGTGTAGGCTTGGATACCTTATGCTTTGCCTCAGTGTTTTTCATCTATAAAATGATACTAATTATCTACCTCATAGAGATAGAGTTAAAGATTAAATGAGCCGGGCGTGGTGGCACACGCCTTTAATCCCAGCACTCGGGAGGCAGAGGTAGGAGGATCACTGTGAGTTTGAGGCCACCCTGAGACTACATAGTTAATTTCAGGTCCGCCTGGGCCAGAGTGAGACCCTACCTCGAAAAACCAAAAAAAAAAAAAAATTAAATGAATTAATATCTGCAGAGTGTTAAGTGTAATGCCAGGCACATAGAAAGCATCCCATAAATGTTAGATATTATTTGGATTCAAACATCTTAAAATTATTTGTCATCAGTGTAATTAATTAATTAAGAGTTGAGCAAATTGCCATAAAAGAAATGGTAAGTTTTCTCATAGGACCTGAGGAGGAAATCAGATAAGTGCCAGAAGAAGTTTTTTGTATGGGGCAAGGTCCATTATAGAATATCTGATTATACAAATCAAAGCTAATTCTTGATAGTTAAAATGTGTAAATTAAACCAGAATGTCAGTGCTCCAAAATATGTACAGGTAGGTAAGAACCATGTATAGAAACAATACAAATGACAGTGTTTTGTTTTAATTTTTAATCTTTAAAGGTTTTTTTTTTTTTTTTTTGGCTAGTGAAGCCAGTGGCATCTCTTAAATTAGCTTATGATAGGATCTGATTTAGTGAGTATCTTTGGCAAACACTTTTTTAGGGATTAACATAAATTTGGATTTCAGTAAATAAATATAGACTCAGTAAATAGCCAATAGAAGAAAAGGAAGTGACAGAAGGAACGATGGCATTACATGGATAATATATTTTCTGAAGTCTAACATTAAAACCAATTTCACTCAATGGTGACATACAAGGCTAAGCCACACTCCATTTGCCAGGTGTGGATTATTGAGTGACACTGGGTTTTACTGTTAAACTTCAGCAATTGTCTGTGTCTCATCTTCTAGTTGAGTGGGGACCCAACTCAGAATTGCTCAGGGAGCTTTCAGAACTACAAATATTCAACCTCACACCCTGAAATTCATTTATCAGCAAGCTCTAGCTAGGCATTTCTTTTTCTTGAGCTTGCTGCTAGTGTGCAGCTGGAGTTCTTTCTGAGTATCAACAGTGGCAGTAGTGGTAGTGCCTTCTCAGTTGGGGAGAAGAGTAAAGTCCTTCGTAGTTTCTGTGGCATCTGTCTACTTTGGTCAAAGGAAACAAACTCTGGCTCGACTGGTTTTTATTTGGTACATTTTTTTTCCTCATACCTATAACCTCAGAATATTCCAGTCTATTTTAACCCTTTCTGTTGTTTCTAAAGCATAATACTTTCCAAGCTGAGGGCTTACCATTGCAAATCTCATTCAATCTAGAGCAAAACTAAAAAGGACTATGTGCCTCAATGAGTAATTAATTGAACTTTTTTTTTTTTGGAGAGAGACAGAGAGAGAGAGGGAGAGGAAGACAGATAGAGATGGGCGCACCAGCAGCCTTTCAGCTGCTGCGAACGAAATCCAGATGTGTGTGCCCCCTTGTGGTCAAGTGCGGCATTGCGTCCTTGCATCACTTTGCATCTGGCTAAATGTGGGACCTGGCGATTGGAGCTGGCATTCTTAGGCTTAGCAAGCAGGCGCCTTAACCGCTAAGCCATCTCTCCAGCCCTGGACATTTTTTTAATTGATGAAAGAAGGTTCTTGAAAGTGCTTTGAACTGTAAAGTCCTTCACAAAATAGTAAGACTGTTTTTATGATGTTGTTGCTATAAGCTGGCATGCAAACTGCTGGGAGTTAGGGAAAAGCCATGGAATAATCTCCATATGTGGACATGGGCATATGTGAATTTGAATTTCTCAGATCAGAATTCATTCATTATTGCTTCCATCCCTTTCAGAGAACGTCATATGGTCAACATCCAAGTCAACAGGACAGAGAAGCATAACTTATCAGTGTTGTGTTAACTTTTCTTGGGGGGATGCAAATAAATATCTATTCATCCCAGATAGGTCACCAACAACAGACCAAAGTATGATTCGACCAAAGTCAAACATGGAAAACCAATGAGTTTACTAGGGTCACTTAGAGTGTGGGTAACCCCCTAACAGCTGCATCACTAAAAAGTCATCCCATAATGGATGGCAACCTTGGGGAAGCTGCTTCATGGAGTCCCCCTCTCTGTTAGCCTTCCACTTCCTAGCAACTCTAGCATGTCCCAAGATAAGTTGTATCTGGAGGATCAGGACAGGAAGGAATAATGACTGGAATCCCAGGA
Source organism: Orientallactaga sibirica (assembly GCA_036365145.1). NCBI lineage: Eukaryota > Metazoa > Chordata > Mammalia > Rodentia > Dipodidae > Orientallactaga > Orientallactaga sibirica. The sequence goes on from JAEOAD010000982.1 coordinate 7,491,937, forward strand.
AAGTGTGTTGTGACCTTCCTCTTCTCCATCTACTAAGGAGCATCACTAGCTCTATTACTATCACCATAGACCTCACTATTACTATGCAGTTTGCCCATACTACAGCAACCAGTGAAATCATGGCACTGTTAAAGAAATACAATAAAGAACTGTGAACATATATTCTACCCACTCATCCCTTCTTTCTTGTGGGGTTCCAACATAGGAAAAAGGAGGGATAAGCAAGGATGAAAGAAAAAGGTCTCAGAGGAGTTCTGCCTCATGTACTTCATTCGTAAAAGTTGGTCCAGCTGCCTCTGTAAAAGTGGCTGGTGCCCATGCCGGCAAAGCAAAACCATTCTCTGGTAGAGCATCCTCGCTTTCTTCTCCGAGGGCCCCCACGTGTTTGTGATGAGGAACAAACTATTCAAAGGTAGTCTAGAATTCACCAGAGGCATTTCAAATCTTGCTTGCAGGAATACATCTAAACTGATTTTGAAAGACAGAAGTAAGAGCTGGCAACGTCCAGCAAAAGAGACTATATACTGTCAAAATAACTGGTTCTTTAAATTCAACCCCTTCCCTTTACCCTTTCGGAATCTCTTTGGTGTATAGACACTGTCCATGACTATTTAAATGGTGTAATCATTACTCTCACATATAATGGTTGTAGGAACCCTTTGTTTAAATTCTAGCATTTTATTTATATTTCACAACTAGATGAATAGGCAGGTCTACCTCTACTATCTAACTAGAGTGTTCCTGATCAAACATGTAGCATGCTTAGTAGAGTGTTGCCAAACATGCCCTGGCATAGTTACTAATTGCAAGAGGATTATCATGAAAAGATCAAAGATTTTGAACAAAAAAAATAACTGTCACAACTGAAAATAATTCTGAATATATTTCAAGCTATCAAACTATTAAGTAATCTCCCTGAGGATCTTTGTTAAGAGATTTAATGACAGCAATATGGAAATCTGAAGGAAGGGTGGTTGGCAGTAGCTAGATCAGTGTTACATATCTGACGCTAAAATATACAACTATCTCTCTAGGAATGTACTATGGACAATAAACACCAGAATGATCTAGGGCTGTTTGCTAAAATGCAGATTTCCAGACAAACTTTAGAGTTACTGAGTCAGAATCTCTAGGTCCCAAGTATCTCCCAATTTTATGCAGGTCAAAGTTTTTGTATAAAATCAAATTGTAGACAGAGGTTTTGCATATTTAGTTCTAAATATTGATTGTGCAAAATGTGCCAGATTAATCACTTACTGATAAACACAGCCAAAGGATCTTTTCATTATTATTAATAATGAACTTAAAAAATACTAAGACTGTTAAAACTTTTAACCCAGGAATTATAGCAAGGAGACTTTTATTAAATTTAGAACTTTTTTCCTGATGGAGAGATGGCCTGGGGTTTTGTTGGTTAGTTTTTTGAGACAGGGTCTCATGTAGCCCAGGCTAGTCTCAAACTCACTATGTAGCCTTGTACTCCTGATCTTCTTTCCTGTCCCTCCAAATACTGGGATTATAGGTGTATACCACCATGCCCAATTTGATAAATGCCACTTTTACTGTGTTTTAAATGCATAAATGGTCAATAATAAAGGTAGTTGAACACCTAAGTTAGAATTATATTTCCTTTTTAACTTAGTAAGTACATTTTAATATTTTTAAAAAATATTTTATTTTTATTTTTATTTATTTGAGAGAGAGATACAGAAATAGGCAGAGAGAGAGAGAGAGAGAGAGAGAAAGAATGGGTACACCAGGGCCTCCAGCCACTGCAAATGAACTCCAGATGCACGTGCCTCCTTGTGCATCTGGCTTACGTAGGTCCTGGGGAATCGAGCCTCGAACTGGGGTCCTTAGGCTTCACAGGCAAGTGCTTAACCGCTAAGCCATCTCTCCAGCCCCATTTTAATATTTTTTATATTTGTGGGATTAAAAAAACATTCATTCCTTCAATAAATTAATTAAATGAAAGAATAGTTTTAAAAGCTGAGAGAAATGAGGGCTGGAGATATGACTCAGTGGTTAAAGGTGCTTGCTTGCAAAGGCTGATGGCCTAAGTTTGATTCCCCATAAGGCCAGATACTCTAAATGGTGCATGTGTCTGGAGTTTGTTTGCAGTGGCAGAAGGTCCTGGTGTGCCCATACTCACTCACTCTATCTGCTCCTTCTCTCTCTCTCCTTCTCTCTCAAATAAATAATAAATAAAATATTTTTAAAAACCAGAGAAATGAAAAAAAAAAAAAAAAAAAACAACCACACAAGTCACCAAGTTGCCTCTTTCTTTGTCTACCTTCTTTCATCTCCTGTTTATTGCATTTATGGCCCAAGACTTACTGCTTCCAACTATGTGGAAAATAAACTCAAATCTTTTGGAAGATTCTGAAACCTTCTGACTTTAATCACTAAACACAAAGATGCAAAAAGGTGTGGGAACATCTGTTACACAGATTAGGATTGTTACCAGGGTATTGAAAAAGTCCCTTGCCATTATCTCACTTTTAATCCAATTAGCAAATACTAGTCATTTTAAAACTGCAGCAGTCATTGGGGAAAAATATAGAAAAAAAGGAAAAAGAGAATTTTTATTTTTGTGGAATTTAAAAATTCTTAGGGCCATGGCTGGAACAGTCATGATAACACATACACATTGAAGTCTTCTGTGGGCTTGGAATTGGAATTTTTTTTCAGTATTTTATGACAAGTAAGATTTTTTTAAGTGGCAAGGAAAAATACTATTATCTCCAAAGTAATTTAAAGGGAAAAAAATTGCCTGTAAAATAGCAGGATCTTCCCTGAATAACAGGGCTGAAATGTCAACAACTCCAACATGCTCATCAAGCATTTATTTCAATTTGGAATTTTTCTAAACTATTTGTCTTAATATATCTTCCAGCATTTTCAGAGCTTAGGGGAAAGCCTGGGAATTCAGGCCAACATTTCTTGGTTCACAAACATTCTCAGGGCAAAGTTTGACTCTGTGATAGCAGAACATAAAATGGCTCCATCTGCTCAGCTGCTGGATAATCTTCCTTTTACCAACAACTTGGGGTATCATTACAGTGTTTCTAACGTGAGACTATACTTACAGCCTCATTCTATTGTCTTCTGGTAGCTCTTAATACTATAATAATAAAGAGAGTATCAGTGGGCCAATACTGGAACATCCATATAGGTGACAAACACTGCTTATCTGGTGAAAGATACTGAGGGCCATTCACGTAGTAAGTGCATTTTAATATTCTCATGTGCATGAGATAAAAAAAATAAATAGAAGGATGGTTTTGAAAATTGAGAGAGCTATAGCAAACCAATGCATATTCACCAAAACATAATTAAACTTTGTGTTTCTCCACCGGTCTCTTAGCATGTGTTTGTAAAATGAATCCTGCCTCTTTTTTTTTATTAATATATTCATTTTAGAAAGGCTAGTTACTGTTTGAAGGACTTCAGACCTGTCTAATACAATTGTGACTAGAACAAACAAAGCACAATTCTTGGCACAGATAACATGCTCTCAGTATTTGCTGAATCAATTAAATTAAAAACTAGAAAAAACAGGGAACATATTTGCACACACATGCACATACACACAGACAAACACTTTCTTGGCTACTGTAGAAGTGAACCATATTTCTTTAAGATATAATGCTGATTTCCCGATAGAAATGAATCAGTTGATATTTCCTACTGTGATAGCATTTAGAATACCTCCATGACTACATCAGTACTGGAGCACCTCACTTCATTTCATCAATATGTATTTGCAAACCTTTGAGGGCAGAAACTTTGGCTTATATTATCTTTGAAGTTCTCATAGCACCCAATTCACAGTAGTGGGCCCAATATATGCTTCATATTACTTGACTTGTCCCATACAATGTAGGGTTTTTAAGCAGACAAAATAAAAATAAAATACAGTGAATTATATTCATTTCAAAATATACAACGGAGCCAATATTAACTTCTGGCTTATATACACACATAAATAACACATGCAATGTACCCATACACATGTGTGGAGGCCCTCCACACATGCATACCATACACACACACACACATACACATGCAAAAAAATGTGGACAGCACCTGAGAACTTAACACTGTACATTATCCTCTGGCCTTCACATGCACATGCATATATGTTCATGGGCACTTACACACATGTGTGTACCTGCACACTGAGCAACACATACATACACGTGGACATACACATGCAAAGGGCTAAGGTCTTAGGCCCTACAAGACAATGGGACACTGGGACATTGGAGTTTTGAAATTGTACCATTTCTGTTGTAGATATTAGCTCTCACAAGACCCTAGCAAGTGAACCCAACTTAAGAGAGAAAGCTTCCGTGAGGCACTTGCTCTTCCCTCTCTGCAGACTCCATATCCTCCAAGTGTCAAGAAAGACTCGGAAACTGCTACATTAAATAGAGGGTGTTAAAAGAAGTGTGGCTAGTCCTCTAGATTTGCCAGCAGCTCTCCCATGGCTAGTAGAGGAAATTTTTCTCTAATCTGCTCCTAGCCCTCTAAACTGATGCCCCACCCCAGTTTCTCTGCCAGTTTGCTTCTTGAAGCTGGATGAAGCAACCTTTTAAAAATGTGGTGTAGGGCTGGAGACATGGCTCAGCTGTTAAAGGCACTTGCTTGCAAAGCCTGACAGCCCAGGTTCAATTTCCCAGTACCCACATAAAGCCAGACGCACAGTGACACATGCATCTAGAGGTCTAATGCAGCAGCAGGGGGCCCTGGCATGCCCATACTTACTCTTTGTCTCTCCCTCTACCTCTCAAATAAATAAATAAATAAATAAATAAATAAATAAATAAACGATTTTTTTCAAACAATGTGGTGGCTTCATGTTGCTACCTGAACTTTTGGTATTAGTTGATGGATTTGGGAAAGTTTCTGGAGCCTGTGGGGCATGAATGCATTGAGAGACCGAGACAGACTGTGGGAAAGGTCAGTAGCATGAAAATGAAAGTCCTTGAGAGCATACTGACATCAGAAAGGCTTTTAAAAACCAATCGCTAATTCAATATGATTAATTATCGTAAAGTAGCTTGTAGCATGTTTCCTGAGCAGCACTGGAGGTCATTTCAAATGAAGTAAATAAACCACAGCTAATGTGCTGACATTTTAAAGAGAAAAGACAGTTGCTAAAAATGTCCATCCAATTTCCACTACTTGCTGCAAGTCATTAGAAGTAAAGAATGTGTTCATTGATCTGAAACGGCTCAGATGCTATTTTCTTTTTTCAAACTGATTTAGCCAAAGGGAAAGTCAAGAATTTGCCCAGACAGGCAGACAGACAAAGAGAAGCTCTTTAGGTGAGAAGTTATTCTTTCTTACCCCTAGGGCTGCTCGCCCAGAAAGTTACATTATAGTAAGTCAACAGTGACTTCTAGGGTCTAACAAGTAGGCACCTGGCAATTCATTTAAAAAAAAGACAGGGGCCAAAGAGATGGCTTAGTGGTTAAGGTGCTTACCTGCAAAGCCAAAGGACCCAGGTTTGATTCCCCAGGACCCACGTAAGCCACATGCACAAGGTGCAACATGCATCTGGAGTTTGTTTGCAGTGGCTAAAGGCCCTGACCCATATTCACCCTCCCTCCCTCTCTCCTTCCCTCCCTCCCACTCTTACTCTCTCACTCTCTCTCTCTCTGCCTCTTTCTGTCTCTTGGTCTCAAATAAATACAAAATTAAATTTAAAAAATGCAGAATCTGTTCTCACTCCAGACCTAATTGAATCAGGATCTACATTTAAGAAAATATTCTGGGGATTCATATGCATAATACTCTTTCAAAAGCACTAGTTTGGGTCACCATACATTGTTATTTAAATATTCAATAGAAAAGGTTGCTGTTTAAGGAAAGGAGAAAATGCCACCTGATAAAAGCATCTTTCTCCAAAGTTGTATTGGTGTGGACAAATCCTCTCCTTTCCACTAATGCAATACCCAAGTGAAAAATGTGAATAAGGACCCTGGCAACATGGTCCAACAGTTCAGCACAAAAATGGGCCTGAGTTTGTTAAGTGAGATCCAAAATACCAATAAAAGGCAGACGTCAAAGAACAAATGGTAATCTGATCATTACACAAAAATGCTATAAAAGTATTTTTAATGGCTAAGGTTACGAATCACACAGAACTTGCCAAGGTGGTACAACAACTCTAAGGACTATGATATGTGTCTGGCTTCAGAAGTATGGACTTTAGGAAGAAGAGCACTCCAGAGTGCTGGCCAGCTAACATAAAGATGCCATTGGGGAAGACTGATGCAAAACACCTGGGCCATGTTTGACAGCCACCCTGTAAAAACACTTGAGGAGAAAGACTTTGTGAAAATGTTCACACTCACAACATAATTTTGGGAAATTTACTTTGTACATTGTATTTGTGGGTTTTTTTTCCAAGGTAGGCTCTCACTCTAGCCCAGGCTAGCCTGGAACTCGCTCTGTAGTCCCAGACTGGCATCAAATTCACGGCAATCCTCCTACCTCTGCTTCCTGAGTGCTGCGATTAAAGGTGTGCGTCACCACGCCTGGTGATTGACTTTGTGTTTGATACCAAATAGACAAATTACATTTCTCTGCTGGGCTAGTCTGATACCAGATATCCTGTAAAAGTGTGACCTGTTGTCCCCACTTTTCCTTGTGCAATCCCTGTGAATATTTAATTGCTTATTCTGAGGCTTTAATCTGAATTGGCATGAACAGACTCATCTCAGGGAATGAAGAGAATGAAGTTGTAGTCACTGGCTGAGGCTGCAGAAATAAAGGGCTAAAAATAGACACAGATCTCCAAATCCTCAAATGACCATTTAGGTTTACCAGCTAGACAATATCCACACGAGACAAAATCACTATTTAGTAAATTCATTAGCAAGAAAGTCTTTCACTTTTCTTAAACTTTTTTTGATAAAAAGAAAACATGTGTGTTTTAAAACCCCCACATGACTTTTTAGGTTCCCTTTCCTTCCATGAAACAAATCCTGTAAAACACTGACCACTTTCATGGAGAAAATTCCTGATTATAGTGACACTTTGCTTGGCTTATCACAAGTTATCTTGGAACAAAGGTTTAAATAGAATGGAATATCAGAGTCTACTGCTCTTTTCCATACTCAACCTGGTATCTTGGTTGACTGGGTTGGTGGGGATGGGATTCAGCAAAACAAATCTAATTTCATTCTTGTCAAGGAACAGCCTTTTGCTTCAAAACACACAGACCTAGGTGTAGTGACACATGTCTGTAATCCTAGCACTTGAGAGACAAAGACAGGAGAATCAGGAGTTCAAGGCCAGCCTCACGGGCATAGCTTAAAGACAGCCTGGGCTAAAGGAAACCCTGTGAGAAAGGTAGAAAGAAAGAAAGAAAGAAAGAAAGAAAGAAAGAAAGAAAGAAAGAAAGAAAGAAAGAAAAGAAAAGAAAGAAAGAAAAGAAAGAAAGAAAGAAAGAAAGAAAGAAAGAAAGAAAGAAAGAAGAAAGCAAGCAGTGAAAGAAGGAGAAAAGAATACTCAGAGAGACTACCATAGAGCAATTCACACCTCAGACTCTATGGTGCAAAGGTTGCTGTTATTATTGTCTGCCTGTGGCGCCATTTGCATTTGATGAGCAGAGGTGAAAGTGCTACTATGTTTGCAAATCTATAATCATGTGTCATTAATTTCACAGCAAAGTATATATTTGCCTAAACTTTTGGAGGCTATTTGTGTAGTCATTTAACAACATATGAGGTGAAATAGATAGCCTCCAGGATGGCCCCCATGATTACTATTTTCCTGATTATTTAGTAATCTTTCACCTTGGAGCAACACCCAGGCTTACTACTAACTTGCTTCTAATGTACAGAATAAGGCATAAGTGATGGTATATGATCTGGAACTCAGTTATAATGATGTTAGGATGATGTGTAAGCAAAAAAGGAATATGGTAGTTTGAATCAGATTTCTCCCATAAAATCATGTGTCTTGAATGCCTGGTCCCCAGCTGATGGTAATTTGGGAGGTGTGCTGTTGGGGCAGGCTTTAGGGTCTTATAGCTAGCTCCCCCCTTGCTAGAGCTAGATTTGCTTTCTTGCTGCTATTTTCTACCTGCTGTGGCAGAGAGTGATGTCCAGTCTCTGCCCTACCAATTTTCCCCTGCCATCATGGAGTGTTCCCTCAAGACTGTAAGCCAAAATAAGTCCTTTCCTCTCATCAGCTGCTTTTGCTCAGGTGTTTTATACCAGCAATGCAAAGGTAACCACAACAGCCTCTATCCAAAAACTGTCTGAGTAAATGTCAGCAGCTGTAGTCTCAGGTCACCTTGATCATAACACCTTGAGCCAGAAACACCTAGCTAAACTGTTCCCCGATTCTCCACCTATAGAAAGCATGATAAAGCACTGTTTTAAGATATTAAGTTTTGGGGTAATTCACTACATAACAATGAACAACCAATACATGGAGTATTATGCTTCTTCTAGATTTATTTCCTCCTTTCTGAGGTATTTACTGAGAAACTATCACATACCAAACACTGCCTCAGCAAAGGTTCATCATCTACTGAGCCTAATAACCATAATTCAAGACACTTCTGGTTCCTAAGCCTTATATACACAACACAGAAAGAGTTTATAGTGGGAAATTTATTTATGACAGTCACTTTTTGAAATACAATCTACCACTTTATAGTGAACAGTATAAGTTCCCTAATTATATATTAGTGGTTCAGTAAATATTTGTATATTGAATACTTTTATATGCTATGTGCCCACTTATATGTGCTTTGAAACTGGAGATGAAACTATAAGCCTACCTTCTCTACTCAGCATAGCCACTCAAATCTTCCCATTTCTTTCTAAATATTATCCATATTCTTTCCTCCTTCATTAGGTCTCTTCATTTGGGCCATGTAATCTTTTTTTTTTTTTCATTTCTTTCCTTTCTTGGTACCCCTTCCTTTATTCTCTTCCCTAACTCATTCTGACAACAAAATAATATTTTGTATATGCAAATTCCATTCAGCTATCATTCTGCTTAATATTTTTCCATGGTTCTTACATTGTTTGTACAGATGTATGACAGATACCTGTCTGGATATCTTCCTTAATCTCCCCCTTTCTCCTGTTGCCCTTTATACTCCAAGAATATTGAATGACTTGTAATTTCCTGAACATGTTTATCAGGCATCTATGGCTTCATAATGCTGGTTCTGTTGCCTACAAGACTGGCCTACCAGCTGTTAGTGAGAAACTTTTCCTACTATTGATTTTCATTTCCATATGAAGGGCCATCTATGAAGGGTGATACCTCCTCTGTCTCTATCACTTGGTCTGGGAGGAGTGACTTAGTTGATTAGAAAGAATACAACATGTTGACCCAACTCGATGTGGCCATTCTTTGGTGGACAGGCTATTTTCTTCCATGAGTAACCTCTAGCAAAGAAATGTATGCATTACTACTCCCAAAACTTAGCAACTAATTGGTTGGTTATAATACAAGCCAGTCTTAGACTAAATCCTACCAAATATACATTTAAGAGCAAGTAAGCATAAACACAGTTAAGCAACATGTTCTTGTATACTTATGGAAGTTACACTCTCTGCCTCTCTATCCTTGTGTATTTTAACAAGCACTTTATTAGAAAGCTTCACTCCAAAATGAATTCAATGAAATTCTAATGGTAGGACCAGCCAATCCTACAGTTAAACCTCAGCAGTGCTCTTCATGATGGGGCCATGACAGGACCAGTAAGAGTTTAGACTCAGGGCATTGATCCAAAGATATTGGACTATACAGCTTGTCAAATTCTCATAACTCATTTGTGCAAAGATCATTGGACCAGTAAAAATCTTTCTAGCCTGTTATATGCAGATGAACTTCTATATCCATGCATTCCAAATCTTTAGATCCAACTAATACAACTTAAAAAAACTGTATCTGTATTGAATATTTAAAGACATATTTCCTTGTCATTATTCCCTAAGCAATATGGTTTAACAACTATTTTATAGCATTTACATTATATTAGCTATTATAATTAATCTTGGGTTGATTTAAAGCATATGGGAGGATATGTCGAAGTACTAGTGTGCAAACATTGTGACATTTTATATAAATGACTGCAGATTTTGATATCTACAGAGTGTCCTGGAACCAACTCTCTATAGGTAATGAGGGAAGACTCTGTGTATGTGTGTGTATCAAATACTAGTCATTTCATCAGATAAATTACTTTTAATATATTCATAAACAAATTCTCTCAAAATAGATGAAGATGCAATTACAGTTCTTAAACATCTCTGAAATGAGGATTTCTAAGTAGACATTTCATGATGACTACCTTCAGGAGTTAAAGTTCACTTATATATACAGACACATTTCTATCACACTGTTCACACCATACAGACAGGACACAAGCATGCATTGTCTGGTTTCTCCTTTCTGGATGCAAGCTGCCCCCAAATAACCATCATTCTCTTACACTTCTTTATAAGAAAGCTTCTGTTCCTGCAGTGGGCAAAGTCTGTCCTGGTCCAGGAATGTTGAAAGTATAATTTGAAGGTTTACCTTTGGGAAGCCCACTTGTTGGCAGGTACAAGACACATATTGAATGTGTTAAGGTAAAGATAATATTTTAATCTCTAACTGCCAATTTCCTGATCATGTTCATGATGTCATGAGTGAGTTAGCTCTCAAGTAGGAAAGGATTATCTATTGGGCTCTTTCAAACACTGTAACTCTAAATTGGCATTTCCCTAGCATCTCTGAGAAATTTATCCTGATCCCTTCTGGTAGATCTTTGTAATCATTAGAATCCATTCCTTTTACCTTCTCCCACTCACTCCCCACCCCAACCTGAAAGTAGTGCCTTAACCCTACATCTCTACAACATTAGCATATAATGCACAACCTGATTGTTTTAGTCTTTCAGGTTGCTATAGTAAAATACCACAGACTTGATGGCTTATAAACAACCAAACTATTTCCCATCATTGTAAGTATTGGGAAATCAAGATAAAAGTGTTGGTAGATTCAATATCTGGTGATGGCTGCTCCTTGGTTCATAGATGGTATCATCTCTCTGTGCTCTCATATTGGGTTAGGGCTCTCTGAATCTCTTTTTAAAGGACAAAATCCCAGTGATGAGATCACCATTCTCATGACTTACCAAAGGCCCCACCTCCAAATACAATTACCTGGGGGTTAGGATTTCAACATCTGATTTGGGGGGATCACAACATTTAGACCATAGCACTGATGCACATAGGTGCTCAGTGAATGTTAGCTTCATGACTAAGTCAGTGTTAGAAGGGTATGTTCTTTGAAGAGCTTTTCACAATGTTGGTAAATGACTACAACCTCATTAGCAACCTGTTTACAATAACAGAGAACCAGTTTCAGGTGAATCAGGCAAACACAATAATTTCCAAGAAACACTGTGTCTTATAGCTTTGAAGTTTGTTGATTTAATGTGTGTTGCTTTGTCTTTTCTATTATCCATTGAGAATGGCAACTATGCTCTCTCTTTAATAAAACATATGATCATCTCATTTTATGTTGTTTATCTAATAACTAATCTAATACATAATTCATTACTTGTGTCTTGAGAATCATTTTATGGCTCATTAACAGTTCCATTAAAAGTAAAAGAGAGGACTGGGAAGATGGCCCAGTGGTTAAAGGCTCTTGCTTGCAAAGCCTGCCAGTCTAGGTTTGATTTTCACAGTATCCATGTAAAGCCACATATATGAAGTGGCACATACACCTGGAGTTCATTTGTAGTAGCAAGAAGCCCTGGCATGTCCAACTCTATCTGTCTTTGTCTCTGGGTATCTGTAGGTCTGTCTCTCTTTTCCCTTGCAAATAAATAAATACAAATATTTTTAAAAGGAAAAAAATTCACTGAATAAATATTTGGGGGATAAATTCTTTTTAAATGGTGACAATTGAGTCATATTCTTTAATTATTATCATAAGTAGGAAACTGATAACATATTAGTTGGAATAACCTCTAATAATAATCAATGGCTCCCTTTTGGAGCCTATCTGTTTCATTCATTTGCCCTATTTTTTTTACCCTTAGCTAAAGAACAGGCCTCATTTTTTAAGACAGTAAGTTTGAAGAGTGAGAAATTATGAAGTCTATGTTCCAAAGCCCAAAGATTTGACACCCATGAGTTGTATGGACTTGAGTAAAGCTTCCTGCGTCTCTGTACCATGGTCTCCATTTTCCCACCTGCAAAACAGCAGTATTGGTTCATGAACTCATTTATTCAATTATTCACCAGACTACAGTGTGGTAAATGAGGCACTGAGTCAGAAGTAGGATTGAAGGAAGCACCACAAAACCTAATCATCAAGAAAAAGAACATCTTTCTTTTCTCTTTTCAGATGGTGGTGACTGTTGAGGAGACTTGAAACTCATGCTATGAAAAAGTGGCAGTTGAGTATTCAGAACTTAGTGAGACATCTCTATTATACTCTCCAGTGGATCAGGGACCATAGCAGAAAGGGTGTTGGAAAGAGCCAAAGATTGAAGAGCCAGAGGATGGGGAGGAGTTTTGGGGAATGCTATCTCTAGACATAAAGGAGCCATTGCATTTGTTCCCTCACAGTGGCTGTTATTACATGCACATGAACTGAATAATGTTGCACCCAGCAACAAGTGATCATAGACGATAGAGGTGGGCAAAAAAGAAAAAGAGATATCAGTCTAGAAGAAGGGATCATAGGAAAGAAGTGGTTTAGTGGAGGGGATGTGGGACACAGGAAATTATAGGAGGGAATTATATATTTTTGTTTGTTTTTTGAGGTAGAGTCTCACTGTAGCCCAGGCTGACCTGGAATTCACTATGTAGTCTCAGCAGTCCTCCTATTTCTGCCTCCCGAGTGCTGGGACTAAAGGCATGCGCCATCATGCTGGGCAAGATTATATAAATTATTAATAAGGATTTTTTATTTTAGTAAAAAAGAAAAAAATTAAGCACAGTATTTTAAAACTTCAAACTCAATGTGAAAAAGTTTATTTTAAACAAAGATAGAGTCACTATTATTTTTCCCTTATGCTTCAGGCTTTAATATAGCTTTTTATGGCACTGTTACTAGTTCTGATTTTGAGGGATTTTTTTCGTGTGTGTGTGTGTGTGTGTGTGTGTGTTTTGTATATAAGTGTAGGTACATATATGTGTGCAGATGTGCACACATGTGTGTGCACGAGTGTGTGGAAGTCAGAGGTTGAGGTTGAGTGTCTTAATTTCTTTTCACCTTACTGAGACAGACCAGAGCTGGACTTCATGCCAAGCCCTTGCTCTTCCAAATACTGGTTCTGCCATCTTGTATGAGTTGTGCCTTAACTTCTCTGCAATTCACTTTCCTCATTTGAAAAAGTGAGAAAAATGATCAAACTTGCTCCATAGGGTTTTGAGGATGAAATGTGAAGGGAGCTAAGTGTATCTATCCTGAGAAAAGTGCCTAGGATATAGTGAAAGATGAAAAAACAATGAGTTACAATGAGGAAGCATTCATTTTCAAGAAAGGAAATGGTTGATTAGGTAAGATTAAAGCGAAGGTTCTTCTAAGCAAGCTGGTGGGAGCAATGCTGATTTTTACCCTTCTGTAACTTGTCACTTTCTGTCCCAAATCACTCTCCCCTAGTTCCAGTTGAGCAGAAAAAGCTGTTTCATCCTTGGCAGATCTTCCAAATTCAGTAGACTGTGACCAGATCATTTAGAAGTTAGTGAACAATTTCTGGCTCGTGTACAAATCTCATGATTGTTTTTTTCCTGAGCCTTTGATATAAGGAATGACAAGGGGACAGTATAGAAATGTTTCCCGTTAGAAAGGTACAAGGAGTCTTTTATTTGAATTGTTTCACAGAAAGACCAATATGAGACCTTTGAGGTGGGTAGAATTAGTCCTCCAATATCTTCTAAATTCTATGATTAGAAGCACAAGGAGAAATTGAATAAGAATATTTCCTTTTGTATTGAATTGATGAAATATAAGGGGGATTGCCTTTAGCTTAGTAAGACTCCATCATAGTTAGGATCAACTGGAGAAGATCTAAGGACAATCTTTCCTTTTGTTTCTGTTCTGGCAGGAGAGATACTTAGGCTAGCAGAGTACTAAAATAATGGACCCTAAAGAATGAGGAATGCTAGAAGGGAAAAATTGAAACCCTGATGCCAACCTGAGGAGGAATTGGTTTCCCTAGGAAGAGATTTGACACAATTCTGGCAAACATTGTGGTTACATAGGAAGACATCTTCTCTTGTCTTTTCTCCCTCTCCTTCCTCCTCTTCCTTTTCTCTGTCTCCTCCTCCTCCTTCTTCCTCTCTCTCTTTCTCTCATGATGGTATTGAAGTAAAATGACAAGATGATGGTATTGAAGTAAAATGACAAGATGACTCAAATTTGCTTCACAGAAGCAAAAGAGGTATGCATAGGTGTGTGTGGGGGGTACTTGATACAAAAGATTAGCAAAGTAATCAATAGTGGACATTAAATATGAATGATGAGTGTAGAGATACTGTTTGCATTCCCTATTTTCATGTCCCAACAAAATGCTTTAAAAGTGCATTTTTGTATTTTTTTGAGAGAGAGAGAGAGAGAGAGAGAGAGAGACAGAGACAGAGACAGAGACAGAGAAAGAGAATGGGTGCACCAGGGGCCTCTCAGCCTCTATGAATGAACTCCAGATGTGTGCGCCCCCTTGTGGGCAAGTGCAGCATTGCATCCTTGCGTCACTACATCTGGCTAAACGTGGGACCTGGAGAATCCAATGGGAGTTCTTAGGCTTAGCAGGCAGGCACCTTAACTGCTAATCCATCTCTCCAGCCCTACATTTTTTTTTTATTTTAAGACATTGATTCTCCATCTTCCCTTGGCCCTCTGGCTGGTATGATGTGGACAAAGACCTCTGTCCCTCAAACAATTAGAGCCACTAATGAAGTCTAAGACAAAGCAGAACTCAAAGTAAGCCCTATTCTGAGGGATCACTGCTTCAGGTATATTCCCAAGTGAGATATAAATATCTCCTGGGAAGTATTAACTCAGGACTCCATTATCATTATCTTAATGATATCCATTATCTTAACCCCATAGATGTTTCAGCCAGCCTTAGGACATTGAAAGCTCACTGGTATCTCCCCCTTAATCAGGTGAGTTTGGGACCCTGGCCATACTAAGGTGAAGGATACAAGGAGGAAAGACTGTGAGCTAGTTGCTGGTCTTTAGAATAAGTAGGCCTCAGGGAGAAAAGGGAAAGAAAGAAGCTTAAAAGTTGGGAGACATGGTGGTGGTGATAGAAATGTGAGCAGATGGGTCCCAAGGGACCACAGAAGGAGAAAGGCCTTCATTGAAACATCTCTGAAGCCCCTCTTACTCAAACTCCATCTAGGTTGCTGCATAGCAGTGACATGTGAGAGTTCCACATGGGGGAGAAGTAACATACACCTTGAAACCCATGCTGGGGTTTCCACCTTCCTCAGATTTATGCACATTGGAAATTTCAACAAGTTGTTAACAGCCCATGTTCCAAAAAGCTCTTATTTTGAATAAATCAGAAGCAAAATCTGAGACACTATGAGAGGCCCCACCCTAGAACTGAGTTCCTTTGGATTTTTTTAACATAAGAAGTAAGTATATTTTCTATTTAAGGCCCAATTATTTGGTTTCTATATTTCACAGCTGAACTAGATCATAGATGATTTTGAATCCTGACGCTCCTGAGAATAAATCCAATTCTATAGCTTTAACTAGCACTTGAAGGTGAGCCAGGGATGGTGAGGCCTTTCCTAACAAAAGGGGCAGGAATAAGGGCAGAAAAGGTTGAAGAAGTGGCATGGACCCAAAGGAGCAAAAAGAATGTTAGGAACAAAGCTATTGACCGTGGTGCATAAAAGTAGTCTGCCTGGGGCTGGAGAGATGGCATAGTAGTTAAGGCATTTGCCTGCAAAGCCAAAGGATCCCAGTTTGACTCTCCAGGACCCACATAAGCCAGATATACAAGGGGGCACATGCATCTGGAGTTAGTTTGCAGTGGCTGGAGGCCCTGGTGCACCAATTCTCTCTCTCTCTCTCTCTCTGCCTTTCTCTCTCTCTCTCTCTCAAATAAATAAATAAATAGAATATTTTTTTAAGTTAAAAAAAAGTAGTCTGCCTGAAAGGTAGACAGGGCAGAAACCAGAAGACATAAGGTAAAGATTGGGAAGGTTGCATTCAACTAGACATCAGAAGTGAGGAGAAGAGAGGGGAGAAGGATAATTCCAGGTCTCCAGTTTGTGTATCTAGATTGATGGTACTGCCATTTTGAGAGAAAGCATTGGGGTGGAGAGAGGCTGGGATGGGAGAGGAACATTTTAAACCTGTGGGGGTTAAGATGTTCATGGGATAGTCCAATAGATCTATTTTTGAGGCTGCTGAGACTGGACTCCACAAACTAGACAAGACTAAAACTATCAGTGTGGATCAGACACACTGTAGATGGGCTTTGATAGCAAGACAGTGAATGAAGTTGTCAAGAAAAGGGGTATGGAGTGAGAAGACAACAGTTGGCTGTTTACCAACATCTAAGAATAGAAAAATAAACAAGGAGTATAAGAAGAAGAATGAGAAGAAGTAGCAAAAGATGAGAACAGAAAATAAATGAAGCAGAGAGTTCAATATCCAAAGGAAGTCATTAGCAGTGTGAAATGACCCACAGAAATGTCTGGTAAAGCAAATACCATTGGTTCTATTAAAGCAAGAGACACACTAGTACTCCTGGGTCCTTACTAGTATATGTGGCCAGATTTCCAACCACTAGAGGATGTGTCTTGTTCATGCTGGATTTTTGCTAGCTTCCAGTCGGCTCTGTCCATAGGCCAAACAGGCTAAAAGTGGCAAGAGATACTCCCAACCCAAGCAGTCCTCAACCAATGATTGACAGAAGTTGGTACGTAACTTTTCTAGCTCCCTTGACCCCAGGGTGACATAATACTGAGATACATACTCTAAGCCTTTTCTCAGAGTTCCCCAGAGTATTAAACCTCACTTGACAAAATTGTCAGTTTTCTTGATAACATAAACCAATGTTCACATTCTTCTATTTTCTTCTCACTTTTTCACTCCCTTACTAGTGTTTCATGGGATCACCTCCCAAATAAACTTCCTAAGTCAGATTTTTGTCTCAGATTCTGTTTTCAGCAGAACTCAAACTAAAATTTAGAAAAATAAGGACTGAGAAATAGCTATTGGATCTGACAGTCAGTCCCACTGTGCCCTGAATGAGAATTGAAAGAGTAGTGTTGGTATTCCCATTGCTCTGCCCATACCTTCACTAACAACTATTGGACTGGTCACCGACAGCTCAAGTCCACCAGCACCACTCCACCAGATGATACTCTCCTGTTGATGACTCTCCACCTCCACCAGCATATGCAGTGCTTAAGCAACAAAGTAGATCCTATCTCCAAAAGAAGGTGGAAGGAGAGGACAAACATCCCAGTGCTGTTCTCTGATTTCCACATTTTTATCATGATGCGCATGTCTGTGCACATACACACACACACACACACACACACACACACACACACACACACACACACAAATATAATAACCAAATATCTCTAATCAACCCATCCAGGACTATGGTACCATTTCCTCTCCCTGAATTTTTACTTTTCCTTAGTCCTCCATCCCCAGTCTCCTTTTGGCTAATAATAAAAACATTTTTGAGACAAGGTCTTATTTAGCTTAGGGTAGCCTTTAACATATTGTATATGTAGCTGAGGTTGACTTTGAACTCCTGATCCCCCCTGCCTCCACCTCCCATGTGCTGGAATTATAGAGGTGTGACATCATGCCTGGCTTGAAAAACTTTTTAAACATTTTTTTTCCATAAGGACAATGTTTGCTAGATTTTAATATATTTTAAAACATAAATAGCTGAAAGCAACATGATCATATTGAAAAGGTAGAGTGAGGAAGAGACTTTCAACAAATGTAATACAGGACTAATAGGTTTAATATATGAAGAGTTCATCTGCACCTCCAAAAAAAAAAAACTAATACAAAAAGGATTCAGAATACAAGAAACTTAACAAATATAAATCAAAGAAATAAGATAGATGAGAAGTGAAATAAGTTGCTTATCTCACATTAACCAATTTTGAAATCCCATTAAGAGCACTGGTGGAAAGGCAGACATGGTTGGCTCATGCTTGAAATCCCAGTGCTTGGGAGGCTAAGACAAGAGGATTGCTGTTAATTCAAGGATAGGCTATATAGTGAGTTCAAGACCAGCCTGAGATACATAATGAAACCATGTCTTACTATCTCCCCCTCAAATAAAGCCCAGGGGAGAGGAATATGAACAAAATATTTTACAGGAATGTATGAAAATGACACAAAGAAACCTATTAGTATGCACTGGGATGTTTGTCCTCTCCTTCCACCTTCTTTTGGAGATAGGATCTACTTTGTTGTTTAAGCACTGCATATGCTGGTGGAGGTGGAGAGTCATCAACATGAGAGTATCATCTGGTGGAGTGGTGCTGGTGGACTTGAGCTGTCGGTGACCAGTCCAATAGTTGTTAGTGAAGGTATGGGCAGAGCAATGGGAATACCAACACTACTGCTTCCACTGCTTTTTTCAACTTCCCTTACCTTTACTGTTTCCACTCTTGTCCTCAGTCTTTGATTTCAAAAAACTATCCTGACTGGACTGTGCTCACTTCCAAACCTTGTAGGACTAGCCGTGCAGTCATCAGGAACTGGAGGTTTAAGAAGAATTGGGTGTTGAACAGGTTCCAGAGTTTTATGAGTAGTATTCTGTCCCAATGGTCCCTAGCCTGACATGGGAAGACTTGGTGGTTTCTGACTAGGAGGATTTGTTCTTAATGGTGTGCCAGTTCTTGTAGGTTACTTATTTCCATGGTCCACATAAACCAGAACTATGTTGTTGATAGGCTCCCAAATATATTTTACAGGATGCTCCATATTTGCAGGTGCTATTATTTTGTGATTTCATTTCTTATTGTTGTTATTATTAATATTTTTGTTGTTGTTGTTTTCATGTGTAAGTATGTGTATGTGTGTGCATGTCTATGGGCATGTACATACCACAGCATGTATGTGGAGGTGAGAGGACAACCTCAGGGTGTTGGTCCTCTCTTTCTACCATGTTTGAGACAGTCTCTCTTGTTTTATGCTGCTTGGAAGGCCAGATTAGCTGGCTCGTGACCTGAATTCTCCTGGCTTCTCCTCCAATTGTCATAGACATGTTAGGATTACTGATTACCTATGTACCACTTTGCGTCCAGCTTTACATGTGTACTGGGGAAACAGACTCCAACAAAGCAAGCTCATTTAGCCACTGAGCCATTTTTCTAGCACCCACTATTATAAGGTCTTGATGTATTACTTGTCAAAATACCAATCTCTTTTTGAGCCACGTTGTCTTTATGAGACTTGGATTTCCAGCAATTTGGAGCACATTGTTGGCCAATACATTTATTTTGATAAGCAGCACTAGCTACAGATCGGGTTGTATATGTTTAGGTGTCTTCTAAAGCTTTCTACTTGTCTTTAATATATATACACACATACATACATACATACATAGTTGTTTTCACAATAGTCCATCACCAGAGTCAGCACCCTCTTGGCACATTTCCTGTAGTAACAACTATAGCTCTGCCATTTTCCACCCCCTTTCATTGCCTTCTCTTGTATTAGAGACAGAGGCAGCAATTTCTGCTAAATACAATTTTTATATTTCCTATATATTTATCTGTATTTATGTGTGTGCATATATGAGCACACACACACACACACATACACATACATGCCAAGTCTCTTGCTGCTGAAAACACACACTGGACACATGTGTCACCTTTTGCCTCCAGCTTTATGTGGGTGCTAGGGAATTGAACCTGGGCCAGCAGGCTTTGCAAGCAAGCACCTTTAGCTGCTAAGCATTCTCCTCAGCCCTATATAATTTCAATAAGTACTTATGGTGTACAGTGAATCTTATTTGTAAGAAGAAAGGAAGATGGATACACTTAAATATATAATCCCAATAATAATCAAAGGGAAAATAAATGTATCACTTTAACTGTGCAAAGCAGCAATGCAAAACTTAATTATCAATGGTAGTAGTTCTCAAACTAAAGAGAAAATGGGAGCAGAAATCCCACCACAAATAAATTACTGCCATCTTAGTGATGCTCAACTGGTGAATTCTGATTTTAACATATAAATGTGTGTGCTTGCTTATATTAAAATGTAATAAAAATCCTTATGATCACATCTGACTTACTGATTGATGTCGGGGTCAGGTTTACTTCTCATAAATGAGAACTGGAAGTTCTTTTGCAATTGGAGGGGGAGGCTGTCTGGTCTCAATGTGCTATTTTTGAGAACACGTGAAGAACGGAACAACATTTTCTCTGCAAACATTAACTTGTCCCAGCTTATAAAAGTATTCCCCTTGGACACCTATATCAGCATAGTACCATCTCAGTTTCTCAGTAACTCATTTCTCTCTCTGAGGCTATATAAAAGCACCAGCAACCCAAGCTGGTGCTAAATTAAGAAATCAACTGGTTCTTGGGCTGGAGGAATGGCTTAGTGGTTAAACCACTTGCCTGCAAAGCCAAAGGACTCAGGTTCAATTCCCCAGGACCCACATAAGCCAGATGCACATGGTGGAGCGTGCTTCTGGAGTTTGCTTGCAGTGGCTGGAGGCCCTGGCACAACCCTTCTCTCTCTCTCTCTCTCTCTCTCTCTCTGTCTGCCCCCTCTCTCAAATGAATAAAGTAAAATAATTTTTAAAAAATCAACTGGTTCTCATCCAATCCAGGTAAACAAGATGGGAGGCTTTAGCAAAACCCAGGCTGATTCCATCTATTTTTCAACCCAAATGTTGTAGATGTGTGCCTAGCCTGCCTTTTCATTTGTTAGCTTCAGGAGAGAGAAAAGGAGAACATTTATAATACTCCTCTTTTGCAAGTATAAAATGATACCTTTGAGTTCATGGAAAATAACATGTTAAGTAAAATGAAATACAACAATTTATAGCCTCACTGGTTGCTTTAAGGCTTTAGCATATTTCTTTCCTTCCGATATTTCCAATGATTTTATCATGAAAATTATGACATTTATGCAAGTTTTTTTGAAAGTCAAGCAGAGCAAAAATTTATTCAAAGCTTAAGAGAAGGAAGAGAAGCTTTAGAAGGCAAAACTGCTGTAAAATAGGAGGGTCCCAAGTGGGTAATCCCTTTATGCATGTTTTAAATCCTGTGTTGCTTGCTTACAATTATGTCCATTACACTTAAAGCGTATTTTAAACAAACTGTGTTTACTGGGTGTGTAGGTCCATGTGCATGTGTGTTTGTATGTGTGGGGTGCATGCATGTGTGTGTGATGGTCAGAGGACAACCTTGGGTGTCATTCCTCTCAAGTTCTATATTTTTTGGGGGTGGTTGGCTTTTCGAGGTAGGTTCTCACTTTAGCCCAGGTTGATCTGAAATTTACTATGTAGTCTCAGAGTGGCCTCGAACTCATGGCGATCCTCCTACCTCTGCCTCCTGAGTGCTGGGATTAAATGTGTATGCCACCATGCCCAGATTCTATCATTTAAAAAATTATTTATTTGAGAGAGAGAAAGAGGAAGAAAGAGAGAATGGACGTAACAGGGCCTCTAGCCACTGCAAATAAACTCCAGATGCATGTGCTACCTTGTGCATCTGGTTTATGTAGGTCTTGAGGAATCAAACCTGAGTCCTTAGGCTTTGCAGGCAAGTGCCTTAACTGCTAATCCATCTCTCCAGTCCCAGGTTTTATCTTTTTTGAAACAGGTCTCTTACTGGCCTGGAATTTGATAAGTAGGCAAGACTGGGTGGCCAGAAAAACTCAGGGATCCACCTATCTCCACCTCTCAAGATCTGGGATTACAACTTCACATGCCATCGTTCTCAGCTTAAAAATTTTTTTTTTTTTAAAAAGGTGAGTTCTAGGGATCAAGCTAAGTTCCTTATGTGTGCAAGGCCAGCACTTTTCCAACTGAGTGATTTCCCTAGCTCTTCACATAAAAATCTAAGTACTATTTTTTTTTGCCATTTTGCATGTGTCCAGAGGAAGTAGAGAGATGAACATACAGGGTGGGACTCAGGCCCCCACCTGAAAGAGTAACCCCTAAACCAGATAAGGGTAGATGAGTGATATGTAAAAGATTATCAGCAGGCCAGCAGACCAAGAAGAGCTCCAAAGTGGCTGACCGTGGGTAGAATGGTGAGATGGGAGAGTTTGTTCCAGGATATTAAACATGGCAGCAGGGAGTGAGCAAAATGTGCCATAAGATCTGAACCCTGGAGCCAGGTATGGGGGTATGCACCTGTGTTTCCAGTACTTAGGAGCCTGAGGCAGGATGGTCACAAGTTTAAGGCCAGCCTTGGTTATATAGCAAGATCATGGAGGGAGGGGGAAGAAGGAGGAGAAAGGGGATGAGCAAGTGATGACTGCACTGATTACTGGAGTTATAGCAGAAAGCCTTTGTATAAACTGACTTTCCAACTACATGACCTAAATGGGGGGTCTCTCTCTGTCTCTGTCTCCTTTTTTTGTTTGTTTTTTGGAGAGAGACAGAGAGGGAGGGCAAGGCAGAGAAAGAGAGGGAGAGAGAGAGAGAGAGAGAGAGAATGGGCACACCAGCAGCCTCTAAGCTGCTGTGAAGGAAATCCAGATGCGAGTGCCCCCTTGTGGTCAAGTGTGGCATTGTGCCCTTGCGTCACTTTGCATCTGGCTAAACGTGGGACCTGGAGATTGGAACTGGCATTCTTAGGCTTAGGAGGCAGGCACCTTAACCGCTAAGCCATCTCTCCAGCCCTCTGTGTCCTTTTTTGAGACGGGGTCTGACTGTAGCCAGCATTGGCCTGAAACTCACTCTATAGCTCAGGCTGACCTTGAATTCACAGCAATCCTCCTGCCTTCACCTCCTGAGTGCTGGGATTTCAGGTGTGAGCCACTATATGCAGTTCACTTACAGTTCTAAGACATTGTTTATTCATATGTGTAATGGGACTAACAATACTTCACCACAGAATTATTGGAATGAATATGTGAGAAATCAACCCACAAAGTTTGGTTTATATTCCCTTTAGTCTCTGCTGGGAGACTAGGTAATTTTACAACCTATTGAGAGTCTAACAGGCAATCCTTTCTGACAACCTGCACCAGTGTAGGTAAGTAAGAATACTCTTTTTTCTTTTTCCTTCCCTTTTCTCTTCTGCACTGGCCTCTCCTTCCTTTCTCTCTCTCCTTTCCCCTTCTTTGTGATTGGTCAAACAGGGAGGCCAGTGGGGATTCAAGAACCCCCAGGCCACACCATACCCAATACTGCCTGTCCTGCTTCCCAGATGTAAAGGGCCCTGCCATCCTGCTTTAGCAGGATGAAAGCCACAAGGAGAATGCAACACAGTGGGTTTAACATTTCTGTTCTACAAATGGTTCCACATTTCGAATTCAGCTGAATACCACACTTGCCAACAATAGCAAAGTAAGAATACAATTCAGCACCTCATCAATCCTAATATTATTACATGTGTGGTTTTCATTTCACATTTAATATTTATTTTTCTCAAGAGGAAGCCAGGACCAAATTAAGCATGTTATAGTCATCCAGACTGAAGGTCAGGAAGGTAATGCCAAAGAGGGAGAGATGAGAGTTTTTTGGGGGGGAAGAGGAAAGATTATGACTGACCTTAATTCATGGCCCCATGGGTAATACTCACTGACCATTATTGGGACCCTACATAGCTAAGTGTATTTCAGACTAACTAAACTAAAATCATGAGATGAATGTACACATTTAGATTAATGTCAGCCTTTGAATCTACCTACGTATTCTTTCCCATCTACTATACCTTCAAATGATGGTAACAGAGCTTAGAGACAGCCTCCTTATTTCCAAGATTCAGTGAAGTTCAACAACTTGCTCACTGTAGCCTGCTGTATTATGGACAGAGCCAGGATGGAACAGAAGCCTCTTTTGTTGTTCATTCCAACACAGTGCACTGTGTCCTTTCCTCTGCATTTGCGACAGGTTTATCGTGACAGTACTTGTTGGTTGGGCTGAAACACAATAGAAAGGCCATTGGAAAATCAGTGGTTTAATTCTTTCCTGGAATTAAATTCCTGTGTAAAAAACTGCAGGAGGACATTCATGTGTGGAATTGTACTGATAAGAGCCCTGTCTCTTGAATGAAAGACCTGGGGAAGCAAAGCTGTTTCCAATCTATTTCCAGTAAGTTCATAAGGACCCTGGAGGACTTTGAACTTCTTTTAAGTAGGATAAAGGTAAAAGTATAAGGCCCAGATTACTTTTCTGATCCCTTCTTCTGTTTTTCTAGTCTATAGATATGTAGCAGCTATGAACAAGAGTACCTGACAGGAAAGAGTGCTGTTAAACAAGGGCTGGGAGCATTATGGACTTAGGTTACCGAATGAGTTTGGACTTCTGTTCCCACTTAGATTGTGGGGTAACAGTAAACAGTTTGAACAAGGGGAATGACACATCTACATGGTGCTACAGGAGGAAGTATGAATTGGGAGCAATGTCTGTTAAGAAAGGAAAGCTCAGCTGGGTGTGGTGGCGCATGCCTTTAATCCCAGCACTTGGGAGGCAGAGGTAGGAGCATCACTGTGAGTTCGAGGCCACCCTGAGACTACATAGTGAGTGCCAGGTCATCCTGGGTTAGAGTGAGACCCTACCTCGAAAGAAAAAAAAAAAAAAAAAAGAAGGAAAGCTCAAGAGCTTGTAGGTTGGCTTGCCAATTGGGGAGCATATAAAATCATCAAAGAAGTTGGGATGTGGCTCAGTAGTAGTGCACTTGAGTAGCAAGTATGAAGCCCTGGGTTTTATCCCCAGTACCACCAAAACAATCATCACAGAGAGAGGTAATAAAGGCCTCATTCAAAAATAATAAGTAGTATCTTTAGGAGATAATCCTAGGATCATTGGTTGAGGACAAAGAAAGAGAATCAATAACCAAGAGGGTTAGGAAAGGAACAAGTAAAATGTTAGAGTTCGGGTTAAGGTTAGATAAGTTGGTTACTGCAGATGCAACTGGAACTCAGTTGTGCTGGAGTGCTCTGAGAGACCATGAAGAACATGCTGCAATGTTCTTCTAGTATGCAACATGGAAGGTAGAGGATTTGTCATCATTTCTCAACCCATCAATGGTTTAGAACTGCTTCCAGAGCAACTAAGTCTATAGCACTCCAGATTTGCCTTGCATGTGGGCCATCTGTGTTTCAACAAAAGTACCTTTAGGAAAAGAGTGGAAGTTTATAGCAATAAACAGCCTTAGGATTATAAAGTGTCAAGAGAATGTGGGTAGAGCACTGTCATGGTCTGATTTGGATGGCTGGTTCTTCCTAAGGGTACAAAAGGAGTTCTAGACCTTGAGAATGGAATTTAGTCTTAGGGTGGGAAGACTTCTGGTTAATGTTCTCTGAATTCTGTGATTTCTTTACCTTTAAAAATGGGCCACTATATAGACACACATTATATTCTGTGGTAGTTTGAATATATGTCCCCCAATATATTCAGTGTTTTATTAGTTATAGTTTGCATCTGCAATCATCTTGCTAGAGGCAATGTCACTGGGGGCTGGTCTTAAGGTGTGGGTTTGAGATTCCATTGTAAAGATATGCAAATGTGCCTAGCAGGAGTTCCTGAAGTGTGCTGGGCTTTTGGCTGTAGTTTTGCTCTGTGTGCTGTGGTGGCTGGTTGGCTTTTCTCTCTCTCTTGCCTGGTCCTGTGAAGAGCAGGCTGCTTCTCCTGCCTTTATGGAACTTCCCCTGGATCTGTAAGCTTCAATAAATAATATCCCTTCCTCCATAACTGTGCCTGGTCTGGAAGTTCATCTCAGTGAACCTGAAGCTGTCTGCTACAATAAAGTGGTACCAGGAGTGGGGTGAGATGAACCAGACAGTGTGGATATTCATCTTTTGGAACCTTTGTTTTGGAGGAATGGGCATGGACTTGGTGCTTGCAACTGAAGATGCCTTCTGGAGTGGTAAGCTAAGTTTTATTGACTATTCTAATGAGAGTTTGAGAATGCTAAGTGCAGATAGTATTGAACTTCAAGGCTTGGCTTATGAGCTTTCTAAGGGGAAGGAAAGACTGCAGAGGACTTTGTTGGAACTCGGCTACTGGCATAAGGGATGGCTACGTTTCGCTATCCAGGCCCAGAAAGTTTGATCAAAGTTAAATTTGTAATGGATTGATGTGCTTGGCTGAAGATATCGGACTGAGATTTTAAGATTTTAAGCTGAAAAACCTCAATCAAGTTAAAAGTAGAGGCATTGAGACTGGTTTAGCTGCTATTGTCGACACATTAGCAATCTTAAGGAAGGTGGAAGGAAGGTTGCCTGACTGATTTACATTAAAACAATGGAGAGGATGCCTGAGGAAAGACTGTTAAAATGCAAATTCTTGGAAAGAGCTGACTGGAGAAGGAACCTGCTTTTCAAGGCTATAATTTATTTTGTCCCTGGATTAAGAATATGGCTGTGTCCTGCACACCTGGTATTAGTTTTGGAAGCATGAAAAATACATGGAGTGGTCATGAGTTGCACACGGTTCCAGGAGCCGCTGCTGAAATGTGGCATGAGGCAGGGCATGAAGACCCTCAGGAATAGGCTGGAAGAGCCTTTAGAAGATGGAGCGTGGTTTGCATGGAGATCTGAAGATAAAATGGGCCACTATATGAGCACACATTACATTCTAATCCAAACTTTGAGAGAGTATTAGTGGTAGCTAGGGCCACGTGTGCTATTGCACACCTCTAGTTCCAGCACTTGGGAGGCAGAGGTAGAAGGACTGTTGTGAGTACAAGGCCAGCCTTGAGAATACATAGTGAATTCCAGGTCAGCCTAGGCTAGAGCAAGACCCTACCTCAAAAACAGCAATAACAACAACAACAACAGAATGAATTTAAGGGTAGTTGGGAATAGGGCCTCATGCATGCTAGGCAAGTGCTCTACCACTGAGCTATATCCTCAGCCCCAATCCCAATTCTTAATCCATACCCCATTTAATATGTGACTCCATAATACAACTGTACTTAAGGAACTTACAATTAGGATGTACATATTTTTTATAGACTCCTACTTTTAAAAATACTTTTTTAGCCAGGCGTGGTGGTGCACGCCTTTAATCCCAGCACTTGGGAGGCAGAGGTAGAAGGAATGCTGTGAGTTTGAGGCCACCCTGAAACTACATAGTAAATTCCAGGTCAGCCTGGACAAGAGCTACCTTAACTCCCCCCCCCCCAAATACTTCTCTAATGAGATTAAAGAAGACTGAAAATTATAGCAATGAGGGTATTAGCTAAGTATGTGATAATTAAGGTAGGAAAGAAAACCATCTTAAGACAACTTAGTATGACTTGCTTCAGTAAAGTTGGCAACAGGCAAGCACATCCATGTTCAGCATTTGCTAGAATTAATTCAAAGCTTAGCTAGGGTTCTACTGAGAACTTGTCAGAACTTCAAATTGGAAACCACTCAATAGTAAAATCAGCATAAAATATTTTCTTTGGGAACCATGTGCTCAAAATTTAAGAAATTTTAGGAATTTCTGGAAAATTCCACAGTAGGTCAATAACAACTCTAAGAAAAAGAAATGATTTCAGGAAAACACTTTTTTTTTTGATTTGTGGATCTAAAACTGACATTTTTTTCTCTTTCAATTAGATGATTAAGGGAGTTAGGGAATGGGAAAGCACTAACAGCTCCCATGATAGATATCTGAGTGCTGACATTTGCCCAGGTGAACTCCAGAGCCAAGTAACTAACACTTGAAAATACGTTTACAGCATGGAAGTAGAAAAGCCAAATCCCAGGTGACCTTCATAAGAGGCAATAAATGTAAAGCTCAGAATGAAAACGTGGAAGCTCTGAGTAAGATAACATTACTTCGTTTTCATGTGATTTCCTTTCTTTTGACAATGGTCCAATATGTCCCCTCAGGATTTGGTCTGGGAGGCAGGCATAGCACTTGTTACTTTTATACCCAATTAGAGTGGCCTAAGGATTGGCCCAAATCCTAGTAAATCTATTTGCATTAAGCCAGTAGCTATGTATTGAGCACCTGCTGAGTACAAAGCACTGAAGCCAGAGCTTTGCCTCTGAGCTATATCCACAGCCCCACACAATAACTGTTAAATTTCATGTGAATATAGCTCTCAGGTATTCTGGAAAATTCTTTGGGTTCTAGCACTTGGTACCAAGCCTGGTTCCAGATGATTCTTGATAAATATTATGGAACAAATTACTAAATGAACTTGATGTGACAGTGAAACTCTGTACCTATATAGAGAAGGGGAAAAATAGCATGTACTCATTTGCATGAGGGAAGTCTATATGCAGAAAGTGTCATCAGGCGTCATCCTTGACTGCTGGTTAGGGTTAATGGATGTAGAAATATATCTTTTGATTCTATGTTGTATGTATTTTTAGTCACTTAAGAGGTAACTGGTTGGTTGGACAGCCTATATCCTGTGACTTGGCAGCTGTGTTCACTGGAAGGAAGGAATATTCTTTTGCCTAGAGCAATAGGTACACATGCTTTCAGAGGCTGGGAGACTGTTAGGGCAGAATGCGGGGTATGATCTACAAATGGAGAATAGGATGTTTTGGAGGCTAGAGAATATGGGGCTGTACCACCTGGGTATGCTGAACTGACCCCACTCTGGAGTCTAGGACTCTGGATAGTCAGAGAGAGGGAATGCTTGTCCAAGAAATATAAGCACAGGGCAAGAGTCCAACAGGTCACCTCTGACACTGCTCAAATTTAAGGGGCTGCTGCTATTGAGAAGCACCTGTCAGAGTGACTTTGATGGATAGATCTAGCTTGGTGACTTGATGGCATGCCTACGGGAGCCCATCTCATACTAGGGGCTAGGGGGTGCTTATAGCAGCAAAGAAGGCTGTTGGGAAATTGAGAAATTCTATACAGTACAATAGATAGAATCTTGTGGCTCTGAGGAAAATCACAGTTGATGGGAATGGGTAAACACTCAAGGAACTCTACTTGGGTTGATAATTTTGGAAATCAGACCTCAAGGGTATTTAATATCTTTGTCAAGAAGAATACTACTCACAAGGAACCTTTGGAGAATACAGTGATGATCTATGCAGAAAGGACTCCAGAGACTGATAACTGATTGTGTAAACCCCTTTGATAAACAACCCAAGCAGAAGGTCTTAAAGACTCATAATGCTGCAAGGTTGGTGGGGAAACAACTAGAATCTGCTTAGCTGTTTGCCCTCTCCCCCGCCCCACTATCTGGAATTCAGATGATGTGAACTACTGTGAGGAGGTGGGTCTCACTCTTAAATGGCTGTTTCTATGATGGAAGGAGCCGGAAATGGAACTGGAAAATCTCAGGCACAAAATAGAAGCTATATTTCAGTTTCCTACTTAATGACATCACAACTTGGCAATGTCATTAAAGCCAGGGCAGGGCAGTTGGAGAGATCTAGTTAGAATCTCTTATCCAGAGAGCTTAAAGAATTCAGCTCCATAGCCCCGACTCAGTGACCACATCCTCCCTACCCCATTTTCCAGTGCAACTGTCTCCAATTTCCATGACACACCTAAAAGTCCTCTTCCTCCAGCATATGACCTCCTCATATAACACAGAGAACACAAAAGCCAAATAAAAAGCCCTCTCCTTCATGCCACTCTCCCATTTCCTTGCACTTCTGAGGGGACATCCACCTTCCTGCCACACATGCATTGGGGGCCCTGACTTCCAGTTCCTCAGCTACCCAAATCTCCTGCATATTCAACCTGGCCTGTCTTCAGGCTCTGTTGTAATTTCCTTCTTGTTGTGGGAACAAAGCCCCTGACCAAAAGCAGATGATGAAAGGAAAAATTTTTATGTTGGGCTAGCAATCTCCTGGATAGCAGGGGAAAACATGGCATGAGCAGAGGCTAGACATTACCTCTGCCACAGCAGGTGGAAACAGCAGGAGAATCAGCCAAACTCTGGCAGGAGGGAGCTGGCTGTAACACCCCTAAGACTGCCCGCCCAAACACACTTCCTTTAGCAAGGCTCCACCTCTCAAATTGCCATTAGCTGGGGAACAAGCATTCAAATACATGAGTTTATGGGGGGGGCATCTGATTCAAACCACCATAGGCTCTGATTCAGTTAGGATATATGAATGCTTTCAAATCAAGTTCTCACAGGCAATTTCCTCCTTCCTTTTCCATCTAGATTCTTTATTGCAATTTTGCTTCTCACGTCCCATTCATTTTTCAGACCACTGAACCTTTTCTACAGCTCCTAGAAAGTCCCGCAACTGCTCACACTGCATTAAGGGCCTCATTGGCAAAGCCAGTTCACACCATAGTGTGAAGGCTTTCTTTCCTCTACTTCCATGATGCCATTCTCTCTTTTTGTACTGCATGTACCACTTTTCTTTTCAAATAAACTAATATAAATACTATTTGAATCCATCAGATTGACAAGTATATAAGGTTTTTGATGATATCTGGTATTGTCAACCATATAGGGAAATAGGTTATTTTTCATATTTCACAAAAGAAGCCAAAGAATGTGATTAGAATATGTACAGAAACATTCTTTGCAATAGTAAAAATCCAGAATATACTAAATCTCAATTCATCAGGTGATAGTTAAAAGGTATTGCTGACTTAGTCTTCTTCATGTATTCTCTTGGCTACCTCCTTGCTCCTTAAATATTGTTTTCCCCAATATCCTGGCCTCAGTTTTTTTCTCACCTCTCTTGCTCTTACCTCCACCTTTTTTGAATCTCTTATTTGCTCTTTCATTCATTTCCACTTTTCTCCCTTTTTTGATACAGGGCCTCATGTATTTCAGGCTAGTCTTGAACTGTATAGCTGAGGATGACCTTGAACTTCTGATTCTCCTGCCTCCACCTCACAAGTAGTAGGATTACAAGCATACACCATCATTCCCAGTTTATGTGGTGCTGGAGATTGAACCCAGAGCTTCATACATGCTCGTTACACTATCAACTGAGCTACATTCCCTAGCCCCACTTTTTTTCCTTTTCTTTCCTTGCCTCATCCAACCCTTTCTCCACAGATGAGTCCATTCCTTCTAAAGACTTTTATAAAGCACTTATATTGCCATCCTTTCCTCACTGCAATCTGTGTTCTCCTGTCAAGAATACTTTCCTGAGCTCCAGATCCATGGGATCAACCTATCTAGGAATTATGAGGATGTACCCCACTCAGTATGTCTGAAACTGATCTCACCTACAAAAGGTTATGTTTCCTCCATAATCTTCCATCTAATGGGGGAATAATTGCTTGCTAGAGCCCAACCAATCACCCATGATAGAAACCCCAGGCCCCTGGCAATCTTTCTTGGTGACTCTATCTCTTTTTCCTTACATCCAATCATCTACCAATGTCTCTCTAGATTCTACCTGTCCCCAGTGTCACTTCAATCCTCTACTTTCCACACCTACCTCCACAGATTGTTTTGTTTTTTTCTGGTCTGGATCCCAGCACTAGTCCAACCTTTGTCTAGTCTACTGTCAAGTACACTTTTGGAAATGGACATCTGCTTGAAACTTGGATGGCTCCAAATCCCTTTCAAGATGAAATCCAAGGCTCTTCCTATGACTCGGAGGCTCTGTATGGCTGTTCTCTGTCCAGTCTCAATATGCTACACATTCCTGCTCACATCCTCCCCCTACCCCTGTTGTTTTTACCTGAAACCTACTTACTCTGTTTCTTCCTCTAGTTCCCCTTCTTAAACTTAATCTCTTGGAAGTCTTCTCCAGCCTCCCGTCCCTAGCCTCCTCCAAGCTGAGTGAGGTAACCCTGTGCCACCAAGCGCATACTAAGTATTAACACTAGAAATGAGCATGTGACAGACATTCCTTATCTTTCTTCCACCATGTATGATTTCCCTTTATTTCATTGTACTGAGGGTTCAACCTTGGGTCTGAAAAA
Organism: Orientallactaga sibirica; assembly: GCA_036365145.1. NCBI lineage: Eukaryota > Metazoa > Chordata > Mammalia > Rodentia > Dipodidae > Orientallactaga > Orientallactaga sibirica. The sequence goes on from JAEOAD010000982.1 coordinate 7,523,936, forward strand.
TTCTAAGTGAGTGCCCTGCCACTGAGCGCTTTAATTGTAACTAATTTTTTGATATAGGATACAGGGTCTCATTAAATTGCCTGGGCTGTCCCAAAAGGCAACATAGTGCTGAGAAGAAGGGATGGAGAAGTGCCCAGCACTGAAACACCTCTGTCACACCCTACAAGGCTCAGGGACCATTGCAGAAGAGGGGGTGGATAGAATGGAAGAGCCAAAGGAAGGGTATAACCTCTTACAATGCAACTGTCCAGACAGAAACTGGCCTTGATATCCATGACCTTGCAGTGCCTAGCAATACCTTTGCAAAACCCTCAAAATAGAAGAAAAAGATGATGACATCAAATTAGAAGAGAGACTGATGGAGAGAGGGAGGGGATATGATAGAGACCTGAGTTCTAAAGGGGAATGGGGGGAGGGAAGGGAAATATCACGTGGGTTTTTTCTTTGTATGTGAGTATAAAAGTCAATAAAAAACAATAATAATAATAAATATAAATAAATAAATAAATATATATATAAATTGCCTGGGCTGACCTAGATCTCTGTGGCCTAGGTAGGCCTTGAACTTCCAATTCTCCATTTGCCTGATTTGACTTTTGTAAAAAAAAAATTATTTATTTATTTGCAAATACACACACACACAGAGAGAGAGAGAGAGAGAGAGAGAGAGAAGAGTGGGAGACAGAGCACCAGGGCATCCAGCTGCTGCAAATGAACTCCAGACTCATGTACCACTTTGTGCATCTGGCTTTACGTGGGTACTGGGGAGTCAAACCTGGGTCATTAAGCTTTGCAGACAAGCACCTTGACCACTGAGCCCTGATTTAATTTTTTAACCCTGGGTATAGTACTTAACACATACTCAGTAATGTTAGATATTCAGGTAAGGAAAATACTGGACCCGAGTGTTAAGCATGTGTTCTATACTGTGGGACCCTCTGCTGTGAAGAACACAAAGCATTATCTGCAATTTAAATGTCTAGCTCTCACGACTCCTTCTTCATGCTCCAAGAATAGCCTGGAAGTAACTGTGAGCAAAAGATTGCTAAAATTAAAACTAGAGTAGTTGAAAATGTGTAACTCAAAAGTTTCAGGGGACCTGGCTAAAAGATCTGAATTCTGGGACTGGAAGATGAATCAGTGGATAAAATGTTTTCTGTGCAAGAGTATGGATCCCCAGAGCCCACCTGAAAAGCCAGACACTGTAGTTACAGAGCACTTATGGCAAGATGGGAGGTGGAAATGGGAGAATCCTCAGAAGCTTGGTGTCCAGCTAACCTGGCATACCCAGCAGTGAACAAGAAACCCTGTTTTAAACAAAGTGGAAGGTGAGGACTGACACTCAATGTTGTCTTTTGACCTTCACATACATATTGGGGCATGTGCACATCTGTACACACACATGGATGGGGGGGGGTTCTGTTTTTACTAACTGATACAAAGGCAAAGTGGCTCCTTCCAGGGAGTTGTGTGGGGCCCTGGCCCACCCTCAATTAGGTTATGATCCCAGCAAACTGGTATGCTTCTGCTCTGTGGGAGACCGCTTCCCTTTAGAGGCTCAGTGCCCAAGGAGCCCATGAACACATTGCCCTGTAGCTGTTTTGTAAGTTGACTGCTGTGAGAACAAAAAGTTCTTTTTTAATAAATAGTTTAAGTATTCTATTTGTTTGCAATTAAACTTGACAACGCCAAATAATAGTGTAGTTTTTTGTTAGATGTAAATCAAGACATTCATTAATGATGAATCTTTGTATTTGAATGTTCTAGAATTTTCTCTAAGTCATTTAATCGCTGAGTTTCACCTTACTTTGGAAACTACTGGCATTCATTTATTTATTAAATTCAAAAGTTTGAAATAAGCTGTAATTCAAAAAGTATTTGATATTCAAATCTAAGACAATTTTAACAGAACTTTCCTTTTCTACAAACAATAAGAATGAAAAAAGGCATTCTGCAAAATGTGGTCCTGAACAGATCACAGAAGAAAGTAAATGTGTACTTATCTTCACCTCCTCAAAACAGATTCTATTTACTGATCTGTAGCAACAAGCTATAGCTTTGGAGCATAGAAAGGATTTCAGTCATAGAGGCACTTAGATAACAGGAGAAGCTAATTAATTCATTAGTGTTTCCTGTCAGATATAAACAATGTAATGGGTTTTTATTGCTTCTTTGCCTTTTGGCTAAGATGAAGTATAGTAATAGATCCTTGAAACGTGAAGTATTGTTCCCAATAGTACTGGACATCTACATTTTTCTTCCTCTTTGTCTCAAGTTGGAACTCTACAGATATTCATGAATGAGCATAGTATTCCCTGAGGTTGCACAGGGTAGCTGGGAAACGCTCTGCAATGTGAGGCAATTCATTAATCTTTCTGTGTGAAAAGATGGATGGTTACATGGATGAAGTGTATGAAGCCTGGTATTGTCTTTGTGTTGTTTTTCCCAGGTAGCTCAGGCTAGGCTTGAACTTACTGTGTAGCTGAGGATGACTTTGAAGTCCTGACCCTCCTAGCTACCTCCCCAGTTCTGGGATTATAGGCATTTGCAGCATCTATTTTTATGTGGTGCTGGAGATAAAATCCAGGGTTTTGTGCATCTAGGCAAGCACTCTGCTAACTTAAGCCATATCCCAAGCCCAGTACTGGTTCTTTTTATTGGCAATTAAATGAAACTTAGATGCTAGAGTTGCAAGTAGTTTGATTTTATAAGACTAATATGATGGAACTAAATTTCCAGAGGAATTTATTGAGAAATTTCAACCTTCATTTTAATGGTTTGGATTTAAATTTTTATATTTTAAGTTGTATTTTTAATCTTAAAATATATTATTGCATATTTGAGATTAAAAATGTTAAAATGTCATTCGATTAAAAATGTTAAAATGTCATTCGATTTCTTATCTCTATTTTAATTTATATTTTTTTTTTTTTTTTTTTTTTTGGTTTTTCGAGGTAGGGTCTCACTCTGGCCCAGGCTGACCTGGAATTCACTCTGTAGTCTCTCAGAGTGGCCTTGAAATCACGGCGATCCTCCTACCTCTGCCTCCCAAGTGCTGGGTTTAAAGGTAATTTATATCTTTTTAAAGGTTATTTATTTATCTAGAAAGAGGGAGAGAAAGAGTGAGAATGGGCGGGCCAGGGCCTCTAGCCACTGCAGACAAACTCCAGATGCATGCGCCACTATGTGCATATGGCTTACGTGGGACCTGGAGAATCGATCAGGATCCTTAGGCTTCGCAGGCATGCACCTTAACCACTAAGCCATCTCTCCAGCCTTAATTTATATCTTTGACACTCGAGTTTGATAGACTCCAGATGTACTTAAAATTTAAATATACGTTTTGTTTCTCATAGACAGTAATTATACATGTTTAGGGGATATTTCACTACATGTATATAATGTGCAATGATCACTTCAGGGTCATTGGTATATTTGTCACCTCAGACATCTATCATTCCTTTGTGTTGGGAACATTCCAAATTTTCTCTGCTAGCTATTTTGAAATATTTAATTGTTGTCAACCACATCACCCTACCATAAATGTACTTACATATTATTATTTTTTAAAAATAATTATTTATTCACAAGCAGAGAGACTGGGGAGAGAGAGAGAGAGAGAATGTTCCAGATGCATGCACCACTTTTTGCATCTGGCTTTATGTGAATACTGGGGAGTTGAACCTGGGTCCTCAGGCTTTGCAGACAAGTGCCTTAAGTGCTGAACCATCTGTCCAGCCCTATATCTTATTTTTAATCTTAAATCATTCTTGATTATAACAATATAATTAAATCAGCCATAGTGGCACACACTTCTAATCCCAGCAATTAGGAAGCTGAAACAGGAGTATTATCTCAAGTTTGAGGTCAACATGGGCAAAGTTTTTTGAGACTTTATCTAAAAAAAACAACAACAAGGGCTGGAGAGATGGCTTAGCGATTAAGGCATTTGCCTGTGAAGTATAAGGACCCCAGTTCAATTCTCCAGGTCCCACATAAGGCAGCTGCACATGGTGGCGCATGCGTCTGGAGTTTGTTTGCAGTGGCTAGAGGCCCTGGTGTGTCCATTCGCACTCTTTCTCTCCTTCTCTCTGTCTCTAATAAATTAATAACATAAGTCTTTTTAAAAAACAACAAAACAAACAAAAATATAATTAGTAGCACTGTTTGAGTGAATAAAATATATTTTAAGAAATAAATATATACTAAATAGTTACTTTCCAATTTCTTGATAATCTAAACATCATCAGTGAATCAAAAAATCAAAATGTGCAAATAAAAATTAAATGTGGTCCTTGACCTTTTTCTGATTCTAGGCCATGGAAAAACAGTTTTTTTTTTTTAATTTGATCTCTTAAATGTATTTCTCAAGGCAGGAAAATAGGAAAGATTTTATTTTATATTTTAGCTTGAATTACAACTATAAAAGAGACAAATAGAATGTGGCTTTTACTTATCTTCTTTTCCAAGATTCTACTAGTGGCACTTAGGGTGTTGTTCAGTGGTAAAGTACTTTCCCAACATGTGTTGGGTGCTAAGTTGAATCTATTGCACTGAAAAATAATTTTAAAAGATTCTACTAGTCATTTAATAAATATTTGTTGAATAGCTGGGTGAATCAGCTTTGTTAGTTTCAAATTTTGAGAGGCTTCAGATACAGTGCTGTGATAATCACTGAGCAAAGGGCTTCTTCCTTGGTGACATCTAAGAAAAAAAGTCCCATCTGTAACAAGGCTGCACTGCACTTTCTTTATGAAGCATTCTGTGTTCAAGAGAAACATCATTGTATAATTATACTTAAAGCACTTTGTTGCTATGACTTCTAAACATGCATTGTTTTTGAGACAGGGTCTCATGTAGCACAGGCTGGCTTTGACTCCCTATATAACCAGGGATGACCTTTTACTTCTTATCCTCCTGTTTTCAACTCTCTGGTGCTGGGATTACAGCCAGACCTTAAGCATGTTAGGCAACTAAGCCACATCTTCTGCCTTTTGCATTGGTTTGTGATTAGAGTGTTATAACATCCATGTGGTAAGCATTCCATGTGCTGGTATTTATTACTTCAAGGTTCTAGAAAATTGGGAGACAAGAAAATTTGGACATTTTAACGTTCCTTTAAAATAGCTTTAACACAAGTTGTCTAAATCTGAAAGAAAACAGCCAAGAAATGATTTCAATAATCAATTGCAGCCAGTTATATCTCCTACTTATAAGGATCAGTCTAAAGTCCAATAATTTGTACTTCTATAAAATCAGCTTGATTATTTCAACAAAAAATTCTAGGGCTGGAGAGATGGCTCAATGATTTAGGTAGCTGCCTGAAAAGCCTAAGGACCTGCGTTAGGTTCCCCAGTACCCATGTAAAGCCAGATGCACTAAGTGGCACATGCATCTGGAGTTCATTTGCAGTGGCAGGAAGCCATGTTGTGCCCATACTTACTCTGTGTCAGTCTCTCTCTCCCTCTCAACTAAATAAATTTTAAAATCTAAAGAGGTTTTTATACCTCTTGATATAAAGTTGGTTTTCTTCTTCTTTTTTTATTGACAACTTCTATACTTACATACAAAAAGCCCATGATATTTCCTTCCCCTCCCCCCATAATAGAAGAAAAAGATGATGACATCAAATTAAAAGAGACTAATGGAGAGAGGGAGGGGATATGATGGAGAAAGTTGTTTTTTTGTATGTACTCAAAAGTGGGATCACTCAAGTTTGAAAATATCAAATATGGACTTCCAGGGAAGATGGCAGGATGCAAGCCACTTTTGAGAGAATAGAGAGACAAAGATACACAAACAGAGGCTTAAGGATGCCATCTCTATTCAGTTAGACTAGCAGTGCCAAATCCAGGATAGCCAGAGCAAACACTACATACCAGTCTGAAAAATCTTTCACCTCAAAAATTTCTCACTAAGCAGCTAGCCACTAGCTTCCAGCCACTGTAGTCCCAGCTGGGGCAAGCCTCCACAGTATGGAACAAAGACATTGCACAAGACAGAGGCAACCCCCAAGGCCTACTCCCTGGAGGTATCTAACCAGAGGCTCCTATGAGTGGCGATCCCACATAGGTCCAAAAACAGTAATAGTGGGAAACGTAAATACCCTACTCTCATACTTAGGTTATTCAAACTAAAAATTAGCCAAGAAATTAAGAATTAAACCTCCCCATTGATCAACTGAGCCTAACAGGTACATACAGAGTATACCTGACAGATAGGGAACATACATTCTTTATAACACCTCATGAAATCTTCTCCAAAATTGATTAGATAAAATTGTCCACAAAACATTTTTAATTATTATTTATTGACAACTTTTATACTTACATACAAAAAAACACCTGATATTTCCCTCCCCTCCCCCCATTCCACTTTAGAACTCCAATCTCCATCATATCCCCTCCCTCTCTCCATTAGTCTCTCTTTTAATTTGATGTCATCATCTTTTTCTTCTATTTTGAGGGTCTTGCAGAGGTATTGCTAGGCACTGCAAGGTCATGGATGTTTGTTTGTTTGCTTTTCGAGGCAGGGTCTCACTCTGGCCTAGGCTGACCTGGAAATAACTATGTAGTCTCAGGGTGGCCTCAAACTCACAGCAATCCTCCTAACTCTGCCTCCCGAGTGCTGGAATTAAAGGTGTGTGCCACCACGCCCAGCACACAAAACAAATTTTAACAAATACAAAAATTGAGGTAATCCTTTGTTCCCTATCAGATCACAGCAAAACAAATGTAGAAATGAACAAGAGAAAATAGAGAAATTATACAAATTCTTGGAGACTAAACAAACAGTACCCTTTTGAGTAAACAATGAGTTATTCAAGAATCAAGGAGGAAATTTTAAAAAATCTTAGAAACAAATGAAAAAGATGATACAAGCCGGGCATGGTGGCACATGCCTTTAATCCCAGCACTCAGGAGGCAGAGGTAGGAAGATCACTGTGAGTTTGAGGCCAGCTTAGGAACTACATAGTGGTCAGATTGGGCTAGAATGAGACCCTACCTCAAAAAACCACAAAAAAAGCCCACCTACAAGTTCCCATGAGATACAGCAAAGGCAGTTCTAAGAGGAAAGTTTGTAGGTATCGGCACCCATATCAAACAATTAGAGAGCTCCATAACCTAATGATCCACCTCAAGGCTCTAGAATAACAATAAGAAGTTAATCAAAAGCCCAGCAGATGGTAAGAAGTAATAAAAATCAAGGCTCATCAATAAATCTTGTTATGACCTCACAGTACCTGACACTACCTACACAAGACCGTCATAATAGGAAGAAAAGATCATGACATCAAAATAAAAGGGACTGATTGAGAAATGGAAGGGATATGATGGAGAGTAGAGTTTCAAAGGGGAAAGTAGGGGGAGGGAATTACCATGGGTTATTGCCTACAATTATGGAAGTTGTCAATACAAAAAATAAATTAAATTCAGGCTGGAGAGATTGCTTAGTGGTTAAGGTGCCCGCCTGCTAAGCCTAAGAACCCGGTTCCAATCTCCAGGTCCCACGTTTAGCCAGATGCAAAGTGATGCAAGGACGCAATGCTGCACTTGATCACAAGGGGGCACATGCATCTGGATTTCGTTCACAGCAGCTGAGAGACTGCTGGCGTACCCATCTCTATCTGTCTCCCTCTCCCTCTCTGTCTGTCTCTCTCTGTGTCTCTCTCCAAAAATAAATAAAATAATTTAAAAAATTTAAAAATAAATTAAATTTAAAAAAATCTTGTTATGAGGGTGGTTGGCTGATCAAGATAAGTCAAAACCATGTACAAAAAATGAGCCCATTCTCCAATATCAAGCTCCCACCAAATGTGGGCTAGAAGAGGGCCTACTCATATAAAATTCTCTCTAAAATAACTATGGCCATTCCATCTATATGGTACTAACTTCTCTCTCAGTTGGAGAATTTGCTTCTCTTTTTCAGATGGACAACAAACCTGAGGGGAGGATCAACCTATCGTACCTCACCAGGGCCCCAGCTGAAACCACAGAGTAATAGGGGAAATGGGCAAGAGTACAGCTTTCTTGATGAACCCAACACCAGAACAAGGTTGAAGGAGATAAACACAGAGAACATTCAACTCCTACTAAGCCAGATATCCAGAGACACAGAGGCTCCTAAGACCTCATTACTGAAGTAGAACTAAAATGAACCCAACATGGCTCAGGGAAATTTGCGGAAGAGGGGGCGGAAAGAGTGTTAGAGCCACAAGTTGGGTCATTATGCACAGAGACATTGCCTCTTCTCCATATGGCTACCCTCATGATGCATGACCCACATTCCCCAATGAGGAGGGTCCCTTCAGAGGGGGGAGGTCAGGGAGGAGGCTACTGGAGGTGCCAACATGAATGTAAAATTAAAATAAATTTAAAAAATAAATAGAAAAGAGATGAAGCTGAGCAACCCTTCAGAACTGGATGAACTTAATGAGTGAAAAAGCCTATGAGAAATACGTGAAGTCTATTGAGGAGTGAGCATGATGTTCCTCATAAGCTAGTGTAGAGCAACTTCCTCCAGCATAGCTGTCTTAAAGTAGCAGATAGAAGACAAAATAACTGGTGGCAACACCATGGAAAAGAGATGATTCTCAGCACTGCTACTGGAAGAAATCCCTGTCAGCTTCCTGATGGTTGCACATAAACACAATAATACTCTAGACTTGCCAGCATATTAAGCTGTGGTATTCAGAATTCGTGAATTACCTATGGTAAACAATGCTTATAAGAATTGTAATTTCAGGATAACATTGTGATGATAAGCCTTACATAATATTGTGACGTGCTTATGACCAGTCAAATTCAGTCAAAAGGCATAAATATCTTCCCATTGAAGTGACTGGGAGTGAAGGGAAGGGTCTGCTCTACAATGTCAGATGAAGGACAGTGCTATTTTAATTTTACAATATACTGCATTACCTGCTGCTATTTTTATATAGTAAAGCAGCAGCTATGAAGCAAAGTAGGAAAAAAATAAAATATGCAACCTCTTTTAAAAAGAGTGCCAGAATTGGGCTGGAGAGGTGACTCAGCAGTTTAGGCACTTGCCTGAAAAGCTTAATGACCCAAGTTTGATTCCCCAGTACCCATGTAAAGCCAGATGCACAAAGTGGCACATGCATCTGGAGTTTATTGGCAGTGGGTGGAGGCCCTGGAGCACCCATTCTCTTTAATCTCTCTTCTCTCTCTCTCTTTGCTTGCAAATAAATAAATACAAACTTTTCTTTATAAAGTTCCAGAATGGATGATACCTAAATTTCTCTATGCCAACTGAAAAAAAATTTAAAACAAAGTATCATTTTTTTAGCTTTGACCACTGGGGAACTTCCAGCTGTGGGTGAGTTTCTCCCTCAGCTGGGCCTGAGCTGGCTGGACCCAGGCCCAGACAGACCCCCTATCCCTTACTCTCTACATGGGTTTTTCCTGGCCCTCGACATGGGATCTCTAGCCACATGGGTGCTTTTCCTTGACTCTGTAATTCCCTCAATAAGTATAATAATTTAATAATTAAAAAATTATCAAAATGTCAATCATGATTCTGAGAAAAAAATTAATTTATAAACACCACTCGGGAAAGGTTGAAGTAGCACCAAGAATCAATTCCAGGACTGGGGAGATGGCTAAGTGATTAAAGGTGCTTGCTCCATAAGCTTGGCAACCAGAGATCAGATCCCCAGTACCTACATAAAGCTAGACACAAAACTGGCACAGGAGTCCTTAATGCCAATGCAGCTATGCCAATAGGAGGCAAAGCTAGGAGAATCCCAAAGCTTGTGGGTCATCTAGTCTGACCTTCCCAGGGGCAAAACAGCAACAGGAGAATCTCAAACAAGGTGGAAGGAAAGGACCCCACTGTTGTCCTCCTACCTCCATATACAGGCAGCAGACACACACTCATTATATACATGTATACATACATACACACCACACACACATAAAAAAGAATCCATTCAAGCCGGGCGTGGTGGCCCACGCCTTTAATCCCAGCACTCAGGAGGCAGAGGTAGGAGGATCGCCATGAGTTCAAGGCCACCCTGAGACTACATAGTGAATTCCAAGTCAGCCTGGACCAGAGTGAGACCCTACCTCGAAAAACCAAAAAAAAAAAAAAAAAGAATCCATTCAATACAATAAAATTTTGAAATATTAAAATGTCCCACTGACCAATTTGAACAAAAATGTCAAAAAAGAAAAAAAATTAAACACAACCAGAACTTTGAGTTCCGTCTATTATGGTGTTAAGAATCAGGACTATTTTAAAGAAAGGACTATTTTTCTTTTGTTATTATTATCATCATCATTTGAAGACAGAGCCTCATGTATTCCAGGTGAACTGTGCAGCTGAGCATGGCCTTGAACTCCATCTACTTTCACCTCATAAGTACTGTGATTACAGGCATGCACTACCACAGCTGGATTCAGAAAGGAAATTTTTATGAGGACTTTAAAGAAAAAGATATTACTGATAGTAGTATATCAATGCAATCTAGACTTAAGGTCCTCCCTATTACAAAACTTATCCAGCTAAATGAGAAGATAATTTTTAGGTAAACATCTAAAATGAAATAAAAAGTATATTAATTATTAAAATTTCTCAAACTATTTTACATAAAAATCAATGTCTCATGTAACTCATTCTGGCTTCAAACTTTCTATATAGCTGAAATAGCTGAAGCTGGACTTTAATTTCTGATCTTCCTGCCTCTACTTCCAAAATGCTGGGATCAAAGACATGCAATATCACACCTTTCTAAAAGTACCTTTTGAAATTTTAAATGGGCACATAATACTTGTATCTATGATAATTTCACACAGGCATACATGTATAATTGATGATAAAATTACAGTAATTAGCATTTCTGTCTCCTCCAGCATACAAGTGTTTCAATAACTTAATTTATGAAATTCAAGATTCTGGATATAGTTTAATGGGTTTAAGACATATTACAAAACTAAAAGGTACTAAACTCTTTTCAAAATTTTAAGTTAAGAGAATAATTTTTTTTTTTTTTTTTGGTTTTTCGAGGTAGGGTTTCACTCTGGTCCAGGCTGACCTGGAATTAACTATGTAGTCTCAGGGTGGCCTCGAACTCATGGTGATCCTCCTACCTCTGCCTCCCGAGTGCTGGGATTAAAGGCGTGCGCCACCACGCCCGGCTTAAGAGAATAATTTAAATGACAAATATTTTCAGGAAAATCTGATCTGGTAAAAGCCAGTATTTTGGAGACTTTTATGGATAGTTGAACTTGGAAATAGACTACTATATTCAATTATCTTTGGATGATATAAAATAATAATAAATCAATACCAGAGATCATTACTTGGGCACTTAAGGAAAATCTGCACCATTGTCCAATTTTTCATCACATGTGAACTAAAAAAGAAAAATATCAGGCTGGAGAGATGGCTTAGTGGTTGTGGTAGTTTGAATAGATGGCCCCTGATATATTCAGTGTTTTATTAAGTTTTTAGTTTGCACCTGCAGCCACCTGGCTGAAAGCAGTGTCTCTGGGTGGATCTTAAGGTGTGGTGGTGAGTTTAGGATTTCAATCTAAAGATATGCAAAGTGTGCCTAGTTGGAATTCCTGAAGTGTGCAGTGCTGTGTGGCTTTTGGTTTTGCTCTCTGTGTTTGGTCCTGTGAAAGCAGGCCAGTTTCTTCTGCCATGATGGAACTTCCCCTGAACCTATAAGCTCCAATAAATATCCCTTCCTCCATAACAGTGCCTGGTCTGGAAGTTCATCTCAGTGAACCTGAAGCTGTCTGCTACAGAGGTTAAGGCATTTGCCTGCAAAGCCAAAAGACATAGGTTCAATTCCCCAATACCCATGTTAGCCAGATGCACAAGGTGGCACATGCATCTGGAGTTCGTTTGCAGCAGCTGGAGGCCCTGGTGTGGCCATTCTCTCTCTATCTGCCTCGCTTTCTCTCTTTCTCTCAAAGAAATAAAATTTTTTAAAAAGAAAAGAAAAAAAATTTAAATATTGTTACCCATGAAAATTATATAAAATTCAAACTCCAAAGTCTACAAATTAAGTTTTCATGGCACACTGCCACATCCACTCATGTCTAGTTTTTCTCTGCTCTGTCCCATGGCAGCAGAATGGAGTGGTTGCTAAAGACAGCAACCGCTTTGCAAGTGTGTCTTGTGAAGCCTAAAAAAATTTAGTCTGGCCTATTCCAGAGAAGTTTAATAACCCCTGAGGTGATAGTTTAAAAACTCGTTCTCAATAAACTTTAGAACATACTACTATATAAAAATAATAATTGGAAAAAATAAAACATCCTAGGAGTTGAATACATAGCTCAGTGGTAAACATATGCTTAGTATACACACAACCCTGGATTTAATCCTCAGCACGGCAGGATAAATAGAGAATAGAACATTTGGAAATTGAGCTAATGAAAATGGGGGAAATATTCAGATCCATGGGGCAGTACATCGGGGCTTAGAGCTGCAAAAGCACTTTGGAATTGTTACCAAGCAACATTTTGGAGTTGCTGTCTATGAACAAACTTTTATAATTAAGTAACCATTTGGAAGGTGCAGTTTTAAGAGATTTGGTTTACATCAATGCTATTCTAACTAAGGTACCAATACTTCAGCTCTGGAAGAGAGCAAGGTTTCTACATTAGAGCTGGCAGATTTATTAGATGAATGAGCAAAGCTATTGAGTGTATAAAATAAAAGTATAAAAGAGGAGGATGACATTGTGAAAATGAAGACTTAGGATGTACTCTTTGAAACTAAATGCAAATATCATGTCCAAAATGAAACTATCCATTTGCCATAAAAATCTTTTTGAATGAATTTGGTGTTTATTGACAAATAGGAGGACAAAACACATAAGGTTGACACCTGAAATTTGATTGCATGATGTTTGTGAATATCTTTGAATCGAAAAAGGACAGAATTAAAACAATAAAATAGCCAATTTTGAGCTGGGGAGATGGCTTGGTGAGTACCTGTCACTCAAGCATGAGGATCTGTGTTTGGATCCCGGCACCCACGTGAAAGCTGGATGTGGTGGCACATACCTGTAACCCTAGCTCTGGGGATGCAGAGACAGAAGGATCCCTAAGGCTTGCTAACTAGTTAGACTAGGAAAACTGGTGAGCTCTAGGTTCAGGAAGAAACTGTCTCAAAAATAAGGTGAAAATCAACTGAGCAAGACATTTGATGTCAACCTCTGGCCTTCATATGCATGCACACACACATATGTACACATACCACACACCACACACATATACATGCAAAAAACACAGCCAATTTTGTATACAACTGTTATTGGTGTATGTTCAATTGTACATAGTGTTAAATTTCATATAGACAATTTCTTTCAAGTATGTGATTATATTTGAGCATATAAAATTCTAACAAATGATTTTCAAATATTTAGGCATGAAATATCATACCAATAAGAATTGGTGTATATGCAAGATTCTTGGAACTGTGAATTTCAGGAAGTCTCCAAATGTCAACTTTTAAGTTTAGCTGAAGATGAAAGAGGTATCAGACTATGAACATGATACTAAGACAATTTATCTACAAATTGAGACTATAAGCCACCTAATGAATATTCAGCTAATAGGGGTGTTGTGAGAAGATTTCATTTTTCAGGGCTGGGGTTAGAACCCAGGGACTCACACATGTGAGGCAAGCACTCTACCACTGAGCTACACCTCCAGATCCTATTAGAAGAATTTAATGTTGCTCCTCATCTGAAATCATTGCTCACTCATGTACATTATTTGATAGTAATTGCTCACTAGTGTCAAATAAAAGACCATACTAAGATTTTTTTTGTTTGTTTGTTTGTTTGTTTTTCGAGGTAGGGTCTCACTCTAGCCCAGGCTGACCTGGAATTCACTTCATAGTCTCAGGGTGGTCTCAAACTCACAGCGATCCTCCTACCTCTGCCTCCCAAGTGCTGGGATTAAAGGTGTGTGCCACCACACCCAGCTTAAGATTTTTTTAACTCAACAAATAATTTTAAAATTATTAGAACTATTTAATGAATGATTTAATAAGCAGTTTTATAATACATAAACATATAGTTTAGTTAGAGAATAAAAGGAAAACTAAATATTTAATTCTTGACTTATATATTATGTATCAATAATATATACAAATATGCCTCTACTTCAATCTACATATATTTCCTTATTATTTTAGAGATAATAAGGTATTTTGTAGACCAGGCTGGCCTCAAGCTTACTGTGTAGCTGAGACTGAACCTTGAACTTGTGATCCTCTTGCCTCCACTTCCCAAGTACTGGGATAACAGGCACTACCACACCTGCTATGTGGTGCTGGGGATAGAACCCAGGGCTTCATGCATGCTAGGCAGGCACTCCACCAACTGAATTACATCCTCAACTACCTATATTATTTTAATATTTACATCTCTATATTACTATACCAGTCAGTTGTTAAAATTTTGACCATCTCCTCCAGGCACAACTAACACTCCATACCAGTTTTCTGTCCTGGCTTCACCTTTTGGTTGGCACACATGAAATTTACTTCTTAGTCCTGACCTTGGCTTCTTTCAAGAGCTGTTCCATTTCTCCCTGACGCTGGTTGTACTGCTTCAGACTGCCTTCAGTTACACCCCTTTTAATTCAGCCCAGGCCTCAAGACCTTCCTTCCCGGGCAGGGCTGGTGGGGAACACTCTCACTGCTCCCACCCCTGTGGGTCTCACCCTTTCTGCCTCTATAGAAGAACTTGTTGCCTGGGAAGCATCTGAACTCTTGGCTAATACGGTCTTTTCCCAAGGGCCATTGTCATTTCATGTCTTCACTTCAGTAGCAGAAGGAAAAGCTTTATTACTTCATAGAAGACTTTCAGGCATCAAAGGTGGGTGGTAAAGAATTTGAGGAGCTAAAAAATATAGAATATGAGTCCACCTGTAAAGATTTGGACTCTTGAATTTGGGTTTTTAACATATTTATTTTCCAAAGGAGGAATAAGTTATTCTGTATTATTTGTTTATTGCTTTATTATTCAAATGGATTTGCCAGTGTACAAATTTGAGTGAGATGAAGTTGCTATTTGATGCATCACTTGTTATGTTGTGGCACATAAACTCATACACTGTAATGGAAAAGACAGCTTGAACAGACATTTGAGTAATCCAGCTTTAAGAAGACTCATGTTTAAGAGGCTGTAAATCTTAACGTTGATTGCACAACTGTCCACATTTTGAAACACATAAGTATGTCTGTATCTTCAACATCCCAAAGAATAAAGACACTAGCTAATCTTGATTGAATCTGTCTTCTATGCCAGAGACAGTGGTCAGTATTAGACATGCACTATCTCATTTACTTCCCAAGTCAAAGTTCTGGGGTTGGTACTGTTTCCACCTCACTTTCAGTTTGTGGCAAGATGGTATTCTCTGCCTGAATACTATTTTTTCTTCACTTAATTTTGGCTTATCTGGCTCTCCACACTGCCCCAGAGCCCCTGTTCCCTGTTTGTCAAGGGGAGTAACCACAGGAGATTGCAGGGTGAGGAGAGAGAGAGAGAGAGAGAGAGAGAGAGAGGGGAAGGGGAGGAGAGGAGTCTCCCTTTACAACTATAACTCTTGGCTTGTCCTCTTTTCCTTAGCATTCACTTTTTTCAAGAGTACATGTTAGAGTTTCTTCTCCTTCCCCTTTCCAGCCCAGGGGGTGCAAGAGTGCACCATGTTTCTATGTTTCTAGTCTCTGGGTGCTGTGACATTTCTGGTTGGGTATTTGAACCCTGCCCACACCTCCATCCATGGTCTCTTCACTCAGCAGTCATCACAGACTTCAGTGGGGTGTGCCTTCTGTTTCTCAGTGGAATCCTGACTAGTAAGGTAATGTTTGGTTTTAGAATCATCTGCTATAAATCCTGACCACTCAACTTCTTCCTTGTTGCCACCTTCTAAATGCTAGAATTTCATTTATTGTTTCTAAGTGTCTTTTTGGCTTTCTTTGACACAAGCTGTTACCTGTTTTTTAGGTGGGTGCTGACTGCTTGGACTCTTGGTGTGGGAACCAGCTGCTCTAGCTCCATGTACATATTCATGGACATTGATCCTTTTCCATGGGAGTTCTGCTTCTTAATCACAAATGTGCACTTAGAAAGTCTCAAGGGCTGTTATTCAGTTTGACACAAGCACGCATTATAGTAACTAGCATGAAAATTTTTATCCCTTTAAACCAAAATAAACATTTAAGGGCATTTCTGGAAAATATGATCAGGCAAATTTCAGTTAGACGCTGCTCATGGATTTTGTAAGGTCTGTGTGAAGGAGAGCTTTTTTCAAGGGATTAGGCAGCTCAACTGCACTCTTTGGAAAAGTTGAATATTTAGAATCTAACTTTATACATGGATAAGTGAACTTGTGTTTAGATGAATTAATGTGTGTTTGAAAATAAGGGCAGAGATTACAAATTCAGGCTTGAATTATGGTTTCACATTGGCTCCTAATTTCTTAGAAGTTAAGTAAGAAAACATATTTAAATATTTGTCCTGGGAGGTTCTATCGCTAGACATAACTCAGTATCCAGTGATGTGTTAGACAACCACACACATAATAGCTTTTTAATATCACATAAATGTAATCCAATTTTCCTTTTCCCAGCCCTCATGATTCATATTTTCTTAGCCACTGGAATACTTACATATAGTTTCCAAGCTGATAGGACTGACTCTTTTCAATGGTATGACTAAGCCGAGATAGCTTTTTGTTAGCACTACAGTGCTCCAGGTACCAATCTACCTCCTGGCTTGCATTCTGTCATGGGCATATATATGTTAAGATAATTATGGCTTGGCAAAGTCCAATTCTAGATTTTTATTTCCTTAGCACAAAAAACAAACAAACAAAAAACACAGGTTAGAAGCCTGCCCAAACACGAATTTCGATTACACTTTTGGAGACATACGGGATTTTTTTTTCTCAAAACCAATCAACTTGGTAAGTAAACATTTATAGATTGATTTTAAAGGATTGTTTTACACTTAAGCATTTAAATGGATGGTTAATCATTTAAGTGAGTAATTTCCTACGGAAGGAGCATGTAGATGGTAGCATGTAGTATTGCAGAATTGCTAAGGCAGATGGTAATTACAAAGCACAGCTCCCAAGTTCATAGACATTAGGGTTGTATTCCAAAAAATATCTGAAAATCCCAAAGAGGGCTTAAAACCTCAAAATCCTCACTGCTGCCTTTTCTTTTTTTATTTCCTTTTCCATTTTCTTTTCCTTTTCTTTCCTTCTTTCTTTCTTTCTTTCTTTTGTTTTTAAGGAGCCCAGTATACCTCAAACTCACTATATAACCAAAGCTGGCCCTGAACCCTTGATCCTCTTGCTTCCACCACCCAAGTGCAAAGATTACAGGCATATGCTACTGCGCCTGGCCAGAGATTTATTATTTTAACTGTTTTTTAAATCTTTGTGTGCATGTGCGTGTTTGTGTGTGAGTATGGGCATGTACATACTATGGCATGTGTGTAAATATCATGGGCCAACCCTGTGTGTTGATCCTCACCTTCTACCTTGTTTGAAGCAGGGTCTTTTTGTTGTTCATTGTTACAAATGCCAGGCTAGCTGGTCTGCAAGCTTCTGGAATTCTCCTTTCTGCACTTCTCATCTTACCTTAGGCAAGCAGGGATTACCAAGGCTTACTACTGGGCCCACCATATACGTGGATACTGGGGATCTGAACTGAGGTACTACACTTGTGTGGCAAGTTCTTATACCCACTGAGCCATCCCCACAGCCCAAGGTTATACTGTTGATGCCTGTTGAACTGCTAATGCAACCGTATTAGATTTGAAAGTGAAACTCCCAAAGAGCAGTAGTGTAAATATGTAAGAGCTGATTTCGATATATATAATAAATCCAAAATTTGGCAGTCCAGTGTTGAGAAGGAAGTCCACTTGACACCAGGAACCTGGGGCTCTTAGTTATTTTGCTTATTATTCTGAGTATGTGCATTCCATGTGCAAGTTCTGCTCAGAGTTCAAGGAGGGTACTGGAGCTATGGCTATCAAATTTTGATCATCTTTTTGACCACCCTTGTTCCTTTTTGTGGTCAATTTGTATAGTTTTACAAGTGGATAAGTTTTGCTTATCCACTCATCAATTGATGGAAATTTGGGCTGTTTCCACTTTTCAGCTATCATGAATAACGCAACCATGAATATTTCCATGCCATTTTTAGGGTGTACATGTTTTCATTTCATAAAAGATTATCTGAACTCCTACCATTGTCATAGATGCATTGGGATCACAGATGTATCTTACTATGCACATTGAGCTTTATGTGGGTTCTGGGGATCCAAGCTCTGGTCATCAGATTTGCACAGTGAAGCTTTTAAGCACTGAGCTATCTCTCTAGCCATGCATTTCCTTGATGATTAATGATCATGAGCTCATTGTGTGTCTATGTGTTCACTGGTGATTCTCTTTGGAGAGGTGTCTATTCAGATCTTTTGCCAATTTAAAAAAATATTTATTTATTTATTTATTAGAGAGAGAGAGAGAATGGGCACTCCACAGCCTCCAACCACTGCAAACGAACTCCAGACGCATGTGCCCCCTTGTGCATGTGGCTTACGTGGGTCCTGGGGAATTGAGCCGGGGTCCTTAGGCTTTTCAGGCAAACACCTTAACTGCTAAACCATTTCCCTAGCCCAACTTTGCCCATTTTTAAAATTTAGGTTACCTTTTTATGGCTAAGTTATTGAGTTCTTTATATTTTTAACATATAAACTCCTTACCAGATACAGGATCTACAATTACTTTCTCTCATTCTGTGTATTATCATTTCATTTTCTTTTAAAAAGTATTTTATTTAGCCAGGCATGGTGGCGCACACCTTTAATCCCAGCACTTGGATCACCATGAGTTTGAGGCCAGCCTGAGACTACACAGTGAATTCCAGGTCAGCCTGGACTAGAGTGAGACCCTACCTTGAAAAACCTATATATATATATATATATTTATTTATTTATTTATTTATTTATTTATTTGAGAGAGAGAGAGAGGAAGAAGCAGATAGAGAGAGAGAATGGGTGTACCAGGGCCTCTAGTCATTGCAAAGGAACTCCAGACACATGCACCCCCTTGTCCATCTTACGTGGGTCCTGGGGAATTGAACTGGGGTCCTTAGGCTTTACAGGCAAATGCCTTAACCTCTAAGCCATTTCCCCAGCCCCTCATTTCATTTTCTTGATGATATCCTTTGAAATACAATTGTTTTTAATTTTGATGGAAGTCCACCATATCAATTATTTTGCTGTTGGTGTTTGTGCTTCTTGGTATCATCTCTAAGACACCATCACCTAATTCAGGACCAGGAAGATCTAAGCCTATATTTTCTTTTTTTAAATATTTTTTTTATTTTTTATTTTTTATTTATTTATTTATTTATTTGAGAGAGGGAAAGAGGCAGAGTGAGAAAGAAGAGAGAGCTAAAGAATGGGCACATGAGGGCTTCCAGCTGCTGCAAATGAACTCCAGATGCATGTGCCACCTTGTACATCTGGCTTACATGGGACCTGGGGAATCAAACCTGGGTCCTTTAGCTTTGCAGACAAATGTCTTAACAGCAAAGACATCCCTCCAGCCCCAGATTTTTAAAAAATATAATTTATTTATTCATTTATTTATTTGAGAGAAAGAGGCAGAAACAGAGACAGAGAATGGGCATGCCAGGGCCTCTAGCCACTGCAAAACGAACTCCAGATGCATGCGCCACCTTGTGCATCTGGCTTACATAGGTGCTGGAGAACTGAACCGAGGTCCTTAGGCTTTGCAGGCAAGCACCTTATTTGCTAAGACATCTCTCCAGTCCCTAAGCCTATCTTTTCTTATAAGAATTTTATAGTTTTAGCTCTCATAATTTATTCTTTGTTCCATTTAGAGCTAATTTTTGCATATGGTTTAGAGTTACTTCAGTTCTTTTGCATGTGGCTAACAGTTGTCCCAGCACCATTTGTTAAAACAGACTATTCTAGCTGGGTGTGGTGGCGCATGCCTTTAATCCCAGCACTCGGGAGGCAGAGGTAGGAGGATCGCCATGAGTTCGAGGCCACCCTGAGACTACAGAGTGAATTCCAGGTTAGCCTGGGCTGGAGTGAGACCCTACCTGGAAAAACCAAAAAAAAAAAAAAGAACAGACTATTCTGGCCTATTAAATTGTTTTGACACCCTTGCTAAAGATCAATTCACAGTGAGAGTTTATCCTTATGTTAGTACTAGACTGTGTTAATGTAGCTTTGTAGTAAGTTTTGAAATTGGCAAATTTTAGTCCAAATTTGTTCTCTTATTTTAAGATTTGAGAAGAGGTGCTATTCTGGATCTCTTGCGTTCACATATGAGTTTTAGGATCATCTTGCCAATTTCTGTAAATCCTAGATTTTTTTTTTTTTTTTTTGGTTTTTCGAGGTTGGGTCTCACTCACTACCCCAGGCTGACCTGGAATTCACTATATAATCTCAGGGTGACCTCGAACTTACAGAGATCCTCCTATCTCTGCCTCCTGAGTGCTAGGATTAAAGGCCTGCACCATCATGCCCAGTAAATCCTAGATTTTGATAAGGACAGAATTTGAATCTTCACATCAATTTGAGGACCCTGGCAATCTTAACATTAATTCTTCTAATCCTTGGACATATTTGTCTGCATATTTATTTAGGTCTTTAATTTCTTTCAACAATATTTTTATTATGATTAGAGCATATGTTTTATATTTATTACTTTAATTTTGCTGTTTAATAGTATTTTATTTTTGTTCTGTTTTTCCCTTTGGGACAGGTAGGGTTGAAACAGGATCTCATGTCTCCCAGTTGGTCTGGAACTTGCTATGTAACAGAAAATGACTGAACTCCTGATCCTCTTGTCTCCACCTCCCAAGTACTGGGATTAAAGGAGTGCACCACTATACCTGGTTAATTTTTTAAGTTTCATTTTCTGATTGTTCATTGTGAGCACCCAGAAAACATCCAATGCTCATTCATGATTTTTTTAAAAAAAAAAAGCCCAACAAATTAAGAATAAAGGATACTTTCTTAATCTGAGAAAAAGCAAGTATAAAAAACCCATACTTAAAACATCATACTTAAGGGCAAAAGTACCCTAATCTTTTGCCTTTAACCTTTCTGAATTTGTTAGTTCTTGTAGTTTGTAACATATTCCTCGAATCACCCACCATTGTCTTCTACTTTAGTCACATTCAGTATTCTAAAGAGAATCATTTACAAACCATTCATTCGGTGAGTCAAACAGATCCTATCCCAGATTATGTTCTCCAAGCTCATTAAGTGCCCTTAAAAATCATGTACTGTTGCTCGAAAAATTGTCTACAATCCCTATTGGTTCCCTCCATATGTAAGTTTAAGTTTCTGAATGTTCTTAAGCCAGTGGGTAATATCACTCCTGTGACTTCCCCCCATGCTGTACTCCCTGCATTTTTTCTGGTTAATAAATTTGTATTCATTAGTTTATTCCAGCAATTAGAGGGTATCATGTACCCCTACATCTCTGCACGTAGAATATTCAGTGGTATCCCTGGCCTACCCACTAGATGCTACCTCCCTCACCTTAACTGTGACAACCAAAAATACTTCCTGACATTGCCAACTGTGCTCTGAGAGGAAAAATCACACTCTGCTGTGAGCCACTCTTATGCAGGTAAGTACAGAAATATGCCAAAGAGATAGTATTTATATTTTTGTGATACATATGGGAATTTTTGGTGTTTCTTTGCTTATAATGTCTAATTTTCATTATTTAATTAACAGATTAGCCTTATGCTTCTAATTTAAAATATGTACATGAGCAATTGATTTAGGATTGCAGTAACTAGTTTACCATGCTTGTCAACAATATTAGAACATTTGAAAGTACTTACTTAGAAGTCTAATTTATTAAATTTATTAGAATCAGTGACATTCTTGAGGAAGCCATTTGTTAGGAAACACTGGATACACTTAGGAAATAAATTATGTAAAATGTGTTGATGTGGTTTAAATTCTTTAAAATAGCCTAATTATAAAAGCCTGTAAAATTCTGCTAAAATAAAACTGTATAAGGAAAAAAGTAGAAGTTTTTAAGTTAAGCTTAAAAGTTTAAGAATTATCTCAGCTTTTAAATTTGTTAATTTAATTTGAATTCAATTTTATTTCCAAGAACAAAATTAGCCTCTGAATAATATTTTCTTTGTACAAAAGCCATCCTTGAGGACACAAAGAAACTTCACATTGACAATGAGAAGTTTGTTGCCTCAGAAGGGGTGTAACCAATGGTTTTACACATAGTCCCTGGGGGCGCTGAGGAACAGCCTTATGCCTCTAATTTCACAGAATTACTTTCTGGAATGATGAATAAAACGAATGACTACAAATGAGAAAATCAAGACGAAAGTGTAGAGAAGAGTATTCCCCCACAGTGATGAAAAATGGAAACATTAAAGACTTTTTGGTGGGGAGGGGGATTAAGAATTAGTTGTGAAGGGAGAAAATGTCATGATAATGTGCCAATACTTTATAAGTTTATTTTTTAAAAAATATGAAATAGGAAGATATTGTGTAAAAGTATCCAGAAGAGCATCACTCATATTTTCACATACATGTGAATCACACAGGGATCTTATTAAAATATGGATTCTGGTGCAGTAAGGCTGGACTACAGCCTGGAATTTTGCATTTCTAACTAGGCCCATGATGATTCTCGAACCACTTGAAATAGTAAGACGTAAGAAGGCCAGATATTACAAGTCTGACTACTAAAAGATAAGGAATATCTTTAACTTTCATAAACAAATACCAAAAATACCTTCTGCCCCTCTAAAGGGGATGGAGAAGTGAGGGGGAAATACAACCAATTTGCAATATGCTCATATTTTAAAGTTCTCAATAAAAATTCTAAATAAATAAACCCACCAACCTTAAAATCAGTAGCTCATAAAAAAATGATGGATTTGGTGAAAACTCAAGTAGAAAATGCCACTACATTTGATAAGCTTGGAGTTTAGGGTTATGTTGATTTCTGAATCTGATAACCTACTGATTCCCATGTCTGGAAACTCAAAGTCTCTGGTATCAAAATGGGTTCTTTGCATATCATTTTCTTTGTAGTGCAGAAACAGTAGTCCCATTGAAGCAAAAAAAAAAAAAAAAATGAAAAGAATTAAACTAATCCTGATAGTCTCAGTATGTGAAAGAACCCTGTTTCTAAATAAAATATAAAAACATGGTAGTTTTGAAGAACAATGCTAGTAAGATGAAATACATTTTCCCTTTTCTAAATTTACAAAGAACTGTACAGCTGTAGAACACACTAAAGAAAAAGCAATGTAAAAAATAAATCCAATTTAAGGATGAGATAAGAGAGGGAATGGAGGGCAAATATGAACAAAGTGCATTATGTACATATATGAAAATATATGATTATTTTGTACAATTAACATATGCTAATAAAAAGAAAGAAATCAGATTTAATTTATAAAAACCTTGGTTATTTTGCAATGCAATTTTCTCTATAATTAAAACATTTGTAGTTCACACCTTAAATAATGAGTAACTTGAAGGATAAATTTCTATTTCATCAAAAATGTCCAAAGAGGGGCTGGAGAGATTGCTCAGTGGTTAAGGCATTTGACTGCAAAGCCTGACTGGAGTTTGATTCCCCAGTATCCATGTAAAGCCAGATGCACAAGGTGGCACACATGCCTTGAGTTTGTTTGCAGTGGCTAGAGGCCCTGGCTCTCTCTCTCTCTTTCCGAAATAAATAAATAAATAAATAAATAAATAAATAAATATTTTTAAATGTCCAGAGAATAACATATTAATGCTAAGTCTAGAAATTTAAGGACAAAGATGGAAATACAATGATTTACCTTGAAAATTGTGAGCATAAATGCTAGTAATAACTAACATTGATTTAATATTTGCTATGTGCTGGGACGCCTACTGAATTCTCAACACAAATGCTTAAATTGTAATGTTCTTAAGAATCATGTGGTGCACGAAAGTAGATAGTGAGCTATTAGGAGGGAGAAAGGAGGTGTGAATCTGAACAAAGTATATACTATGCATGTGCGAAGTGCTACAATGAAACCTATTATTTTGATTTTTGTACCATCATTGAAAACTAAATTTAAAAAAACAAAGTTTTATGTGTGTATGCAGGTGCACATGTATATCTGTGTGTATGTATGGGGAGGCCCAGAAGACAACCTCAGGTGTCATTCCTTGGGAACATCATCTACTTTTTCTGAGATAGGGTCTCTCACTGGTCTGGAGCCCATCAATTAGGCTAGACTAGGCTGCCCAGCAAGCTCTAACGATCCTCTTGTCTCTGCCTCCCAAGTCCTGGAATGACAAGTGCATTCCACCACACCTGATATTTTTATATGAGTTCTGGGGATCAAACTCAACTCCTTATGCATGCAAGGCTATCTCCCAGCCCCACTAAGAATAACTTTTAAAAATCATATGGGATTCTTATTAAAATGCAGAGTTTGCATTTACGACAAGCACCCAATATTGTGGTTACTGTGAGATTAGGAACAATACATATATTTTTAAATTTAATTTTTTTTGAGGTAGGGTCTCACTCTAGCCCAGGCTGACCTGGAATTCACTCTGTATTCTCAGGGTGGCCTCGAACTCATGATGCTCCTCCTACCTCTACCTCCCGAGTGCTGGGATTAAAGGCGTGCACCACCACGCCCAGCAGGAACAATATTTTTAATAGCAAAGTTTCAGATGGATCATCTCACTTAATTCTTACAATAACCTTATGTACTATTAATATCTCCATTTTACAAGTAGGGAAAGTCATTACTAGGGAGATTACGTGATTTGCCCCAACAGTAGGGCTAGTATTCTGCTTCTAAGTCTCTGTGTCTCAGCCACATTTATCTAATTAGTATCCTCAATTACCTAGAGAACTTTAAAAAAATCCTGATGCCCCCAACATATAGATCAGTCTCTCTGGGGACAGAGCATAAGCATCAAGGTTTCTATTAAGTTCCACAAGTCAGCCAAGTCCAAGTGCCAGTGATCCTTTTACAAATAAGGAAGTGGAGCTTCCCAGATAGTGGCTGTTTGTGATAAAGAACCCTGGTCCCTTGATTTGGCATATGTCCTGAAAAGAAACCACCACACTACAGGCAGGGCTGGAGAGAGATGTTTATCTTTCTTGAAAAAAAAAACTGTAATGTAAATCTTGTGAAATTATTAATGCACAAAAGCCACATAACACTCACTGGAGAGACTAAAGAGAATCTAACTTAAAATTAACTTATATTATTTTGAGGGAAAAAAGATATATGATTGTGTTTCCTGAGGCAAAGCAAATTCTGTGCTTTCTAACCCCCCCCCATGTATGTTTTAACATGATGTCCCTAAGCTCTACTTGGAGGGATACAAAAGAAAGGTAGAAGAGCAGAAAACTACTTTTGATGGATGAGTCAAAGTTCTGGGAAATTTCACATCTACCTCTGGTATACAGTGAGAACCAATTTGAAGATCACTGGACTCACCAAGAAAAGTTTACACTATTCATGAGGCAATTCAGTTATGCACTCAGTAAACAATCATTAAGCATATGCCATATATGTGTGTGTGTGTGTCCTGAAAATATAGCAATGAACAAGACAGCTACAGAGATCTGCAAACAATGCTGCCCGTCATAATATTCTAATCTCCAACTACAAGGGAAGGATGTGACCTAGGCATAGCCATTGCCATCCAGGTTGGAGATGTCCGCAACCATGCCTGATGCTGTTTAGCATGCAAGAAGTCTTTGTGTAGAGGATCACTAGGACCAACTGCTAAGGGACAGGCAGGGAGGGAGAGAGAGAAATGAGAAGTATGGAAGAGAAAACGAAAAACAATCCATTCATAAGATGGTGGCAAATACTCGGGAGAGCCAAGATTCACCAAAATACAAGACGAGAACTTGTTTGGAGGTTCTAGCAGGGGTGTGCAGCTACTTGTATACCTCTGACTGAAGACTGGTCCTCCTCTATTCAGGGAAGAGGGGGTGGAAAGATTGTAAGAGCCACAGGCTGAGACATCATACCCAGAGGCATTCCCTCCTCTGCCCCAAAAAATAACTGACTGCTGCTCCCACAATGCATAAACCGAAACCGCCTAGGGAATATCTGCAACCCCACTGAGAAGCGTCCCCAGCTATATGGGGGCAGGGACGAGGGAAAAGAGGGTACCAACACATGATGTCTCCATATGAAATATGTTGTTAATAATAACAACAACAATAAAAAACACAAAAAAGGACAAGAATAGAAAGCACAGTGCTTAGCACTAGATGAATCATCTCTATCACACCTCCAGGGCTCAGGGAATGTTACAGAGGTAGCTGTAGAAAGAACATGAATATTGCTCTCACTGCTAGTCAGAGAACCTTCTCTATGGAGATGTGGTAGACAATGAGGACACTCAAAACTCATCAAAGAAGGGCTGGAGAGATGGCTTAGTGGTTAAGGCATTTGCCTATGAAGCCTAAGGACCCAGGTTCAATTCCACAGTACCCACATAAGCCACCTTCACAAGGTGGCACATGTGTCTGGAGTTTGATTGCAGTGGCTACAGGCCCTGGCATGGCCATTCTCTCCCCCCCCATCAAATAAATAAATAAGTAAATTTTTTTAAAAACCTCATCAAAGTAGAAAATAAAACTGTCCGGAGACAAACACTAAAGGAGATTTCTACCACATCCAGATCCAAGGCTCAGGAAACATTGTGGAAGAGGATGCAGAAAGAATATGAGTCACAAAGTGAATCTGCATACTTTAGGGCACTGTCTTCCCAACATGAACCAATTGGTGCATTCATGACCTCATAGTGGTTACCAATATCCCCACAAGATTAGCCTGGTCCTCAGCCCATCAACATTTTGACATGGAGGATAAAAGAGGGCAAATGGAGCAAGTGAACAAAGCAGCTGAAGGACTACCTTGAAAGAGGAGAGTACTTAGGGAGTGGGGGAGAGGTACAAAAGAGGGTAAAGGGACAAGAACATGATCATATTACTATATGGTCATATATTAAAGTTCTCAATAAAAAAGTACTCCAGTAACATAATTACCTAATTTGAACTCTTGTATTCAGAATCCATCCACCTATGTCATTCCCAGACATATGAGCTGCTAATTTATCTTTCTTACCTAAGCTAACTTGAGTCAAGTTTCTGTCACCTGCACCCAAAAAGCCCTGACTCAGATTGATCATGGACTCATTGAATGAACTTGGTACAAGAACTTCTGAGATCATCTAATATAATGGCTCTCAGTGTGGTCTCTGAAGCCAGCAGCCTCAGCCTTCTTGGAAACTTGTTAGAGATGCAAACCCTGGAATCCCACGCCAAATTAATGAATCAGAACGTCTGGAGGTGGGGTCCAGCCCTCACTCAGGTTGAACAAGCCCTCCAGAGGCTTCATGATCCACATTAAGTTTGGAAAATATCGTTCTAGATGTGAAACCAGAGGTCCAGAAAAGGGAGTTAACTTACTGACTGACAGAGGTAGTAGTCAGTGGTGGCCTCAGCCCCAGGCCCTTTTAGTAGTCTAAGAGCTGTGGGGCTGAGAAAGGAGGGCCACTCGCAGTATTGAGGAAAGCAACACATGGGTTGGCAAATAAGAGGGGGGAAAATATTTTAGGTCAAATAATACAGTATGGTTGGAAACACTTGCTGTGTGTTTCCACAGGAGTTTAGAGAATCTTTTACTCATCTTGGCTCCCCAGCTGAGCCAACGACAATGTGTTAAAACTCCATGGCCAATGGCTGGAAGCCAGGAGAGTCCTTTTCATGTGCCAGCAAAGAGGAATTTCTTAGAAAAGCTACAGAAATTATGCTACTATCACATTTCACTTTGTGGACTGAAGGAATTGGAGAATGAAGCACAAAGCAGGGGACCAAAGTGATTCCCGAGTGTCACCTCTCCCGTTGCAAGAAAGGGATTTTATTGTTGTTCTTGACCAAGCAGTGGCTCCCCGGAGGGAAACTGGGCATCTAACCTGGTGACTTGGAGAATAAGTTGTGTTTTGGAACTTTCCTTTTCAGGTGGAGGGATAGCAGCAGTGTCCCAGTGTTTCCCTAGAATCTAGCAGCCCTCGTTCTGATTACTTGCTCACTCTGTTCTGGGGACATGGTCTATCTTGAAATAAACCCAGGAGAAGAGAGGGCCCAGCATCCATATTTAGGAAGCTTTCCCTATAGTTTCTGCTCCTATTCTTTATTAGTGGTTTTTTTTCCTCCTCCTATTCTTGAGTGTTCAGATGAGCATAGTAAAGAACAGAGGAATAGATTAACTTTAGAGAGTACAAGCCTTTAGTAGTCAACATACACTTTTCCTTTGAGACATCTACTCAGGCAAGGCCAAGCTGAGCACGCTGGCATATGCTTATAATCACAGCACTAGGGAGTCTGAAGCAGGAGGATCACCACGAGTTCAAGGTTAGCATGGACTATGTATGGGGACTTTATCTTAATAAACAAAAAGCAAAAAAAGGTGGGAGTGATGGCACACTTTTGTAATCTTTATTTTATTTTTGGTTTTTCGAGCTCTAGACCAGGCTGACCTGGAATTCACTATATAGTCTCAGGGTGGCCTTGAACTCAGTGATCCTCCTACCTCTGTCTCCCAAGTGCTGGGATTAAAGGCGTGCACCACCACACCCAGCTCAACTGTATTTTAATAAGCTCTCCTGGTGATTCTGATACAGACTTAGATTTGAGAAGTATTGGTCCTCATCCATCATGGTAATAATGCGCCCTTCATAGTGACTGGCTCCTAAAGTGAGGCTTAAGCTAATCAGTGTTTAGCAACCCTTTTTCCTTCAGCAGCTGTAATTCCTCCAGAGCTGGTCTTGTGCCCAATGCAATGAAAGGAAGGCAAGTAATTCCATAGTTGAAAAAGTAGAGCTCTGTTCTCCTTCTCCTGCCATTTCCCCTGCCTCTTTGGATGACACAGCTGAGGAACTGTGCTGCCTTCTTTGCTCCTAGCAGTCAGCATACAACCCTGAAGGAAAGCAGGCTGAGGGCAGAGCTGACACAGAATCTTTGTAATGTGATCCTCCTGTCCCAACCCCCACAGTATATTTCCTTATGGTTTAAGCCAGTTGGATTTGTGGTTTCTGGTACTTACTGCCAAAAATATTGTAAATACAGATGATATCAAGGAAGTAAGGGGACAATAAGCATACCAAAAATATTTTCAGATGATGAAGGATGTATTAAGGCTAACAGATACTTTTTTTCACCAACTTCTAAAACACTAGGCAGAGTCAAGTTGAGAAAAACTATTTAATACAAATAAAATGGAGTAACACTTCATGAAGTAGGTTCCTGATCAGAGAATTGGCTAAAAATGTACAGGTTTGTTTAAAAAAAAGGGGGGGGTGGAGAGATGGCTCAGTGGTTAAGGGGCCTGCCTCCTAAGCCTAAGAACGCTGGTTCCAATCTCCAGCTGTTCCAATCTCCAGGTCCCACGTTTAGCCAGATGCAAAGTGATGCAAGGGTGCAATGTTGCACTTGACCACAAGGGGGCGCACACATCTGGATTTTGTTCCCAGCAGCTGAGAGACTGCTGGCGCGCCCATCTCTATCTGTCTTCCTCTCCCTCTCTCTCTGTCTCTCTCCAAAAAAGGGCGGGGGGAATAATGTTCTAGATTAGCTTGGAGACTATTGTAGCCAGAAAGTAAGAAAGTTCTCCCAAAAGGATGGAGACACAGAAGCTAAACTCCCAGTAACTGAAGCTGAGACTGTCTAACAAAATAAATAACAATAGCATTGGTATCATCCGAAGACTAAGATAATCCAGGAGTCTATATTGATTTAAGTAGCAATAGAATGAGTAAAGAAATGAGGGAGAAGTTACAGCTCATCCTTCTAGAATAATTCTAATGAATTAATGAAGAAGCAATGAGGGACATAGCAACATCACAGTAATATTTGCTGTAGGCAAGATCCACCAAGGGATGCTACAGTGGGCAGAGAGCTTAAGAAAAAATAAACTATTTGTATAACCTCAAACTATCTTCCTCCAGGAGAAAGTAGATGGCTAAGGCAAACTAGGGTACTATGGGGAGGGGAGTTCTATCCAAATTTCCCCCTTGGTTTCAGAGACAAGAAAAGCAAAAGATCCAATTAAATTGAGTGGGCAAGACTTCAGGGATCCCTCCTGCAGACCAACAGGGGCATTGCTTTTCAGTTAGCACTGAGCTGGATCTGGCCTTACCCTGGAAGTTGTCCTATTTCTCAAGAACCCAAACCCAAAAGGACTCCTTTCCCCACCCACTCTAAAACTCCATAGCTCTGGAATTTCTCATTGCCAAGCAGGGTGGTGGCGAGTTTCACCAGCTAATCCCAGCATGCAGCTTGACTGGGTTGTCTTTAGTTTCCTGTGGATTTTCAGGTTATTTGTATTGGCCCAGTGCCATATTCATCCCTTTCCAAACTGGAACACATTCTCAGAAAGGGTTGGTCCCATCATCTTCATCTTAGTTGAAGCCCAAGTCTGGCTGCATTTTTCATTAAATTGCCATTTGTAACTTTCATTGAATAGAATGACAGCATGTCCAACTGTCTTCATTCAGTATTTTCACAAGAGAGAGCCTTCTTACCTCCCAGGAGAGTAGGTGATTTATCTATCTCCTCCGTTGTGCAATTGCTTCACCACCAATACAGCTAACACAATGTTCTGGAGAAAAATGTTGCTGTATCACACAGTGACTTCACTCAAGTTGGCAGCGACTGATTTCTCACCTAGATCCTCCAAAGCCTGGAACACAAGGGTAGAATTAACTCCTTAGAGATTAAACTACTCTGCTTTCATTGAGAGTGAGTACATGGAGGACCAAGACCATCTCTTGCCCATCCCAGAGTCTGGCACATAGCAGGTGTGGTAATCAGCACCCTTCCCCAAGTAATTCCAACTCTTCTCTTCTCTTCCTGGGCCTTTGTAGGGCTACATATTCTGACTCCTTGTGCCTGGGCAACTATGGAAATACTTCAGCCCAAAAGTTGGGAGAAGTGGAGCTGGAGAGATGGCTTAGTGGTTAAGCATTTGCCTGGGAAGCCTAAGGACCCTGGTTGAAGGCTCAATTCCCCAGTACCCACATAAGCCAGATACACAAGGTGGCACGTGCATCTGGAGTTCATTGGCAGTGGCTGGAGGCCCTGGCATGCCCATTCTCTTCTCTCTCTCTGCCTCTTTCTCTGTCTGTTGCTCTCATATAAATAAATAAAAATAAACAAAAAATTTAAAAAGTTGGGAGAAGTGTTGAGCAACAATTCTATGTTGAAATCTTAATGCTGGTGGCCCAGAGTTCTTACCATATGTAGAATCCTGCTTCTAACTAGGATGAACACATTGTATAAGAAAAATGTGCATGTATGTAATTATATGAAGCATTGTTTACCGAAGCATAAGCTAGGCTGTCCTCACTGATCTCCTAAGTATAAAATACACTGTGCATGTGGGTGGGGGTGTGTGTGTGTAACTTTTTTTTGAGACAAGGTCTTATATAGCCCAGGATGGGCTAAAACTTGACACAT
This sequence comes from Orientallactaga sibirica, assembly GCA_036365145.1. Taxonomy (NCBI): domain Eukaryota; kingdom Metazoa; phylum Chordata; class Mammalia; order Rodentia; family Dipodidae; genus Orientallactaga; species Orientallactaga sibirica. The sequence goes on from JAEOAD010000982.1 coordinate 7,555,507, forward strand.
AGCTAAGGATGAACTTGAACTCTTTATCCTCCTGCCTCCACCTCCCATGTACTAAGATTACAGGCAATGAACTACCATGCAGAGCTTGTTTTTAGTTTTGTTATATACATTAAAAATTGTTTTTCAAGGTAAGGTCTCACTGTAGCCCAGGCTCACCTGGAACTCATTCTGTAGTCCCAGGCTGGCCTTGAACTCAGCAATTCTCCTACCTCTGCCTCCCAAGTGTTGGGATTAAAGGTGTGCACCACCATGCCTGGCTACACTTTTTTTGATACAAGGATTTGCTATGTAATTCAGGCTGGCCTTTCACTCATGATCCTCCTTCCTCAGTCTCCCTACTGTTGGGAATACAGGTGTGCACTGCTACACTTAGCTAAAATAAATGTCAAATAAACAAATGACTTAAGTCAGAAAAGACTTCTGAGAGGTGATAAAGGAGAGATATTTGTCTAATTATAGGTGTGTGACAAGTTACAGCCATGTTAGGTAGAAGGCATTTAGTGTTTTATTTATATAGTATGCTGTTTCTGTTCGATACTTTTTAATTGGGATGTGAGACTGTTGATGAAGACTAAGAGGGTACCCAAATTACCCAAACCAACCAACATTGGCTCTACAACTATAATTTTGACTGCCTTCATCACTCTCTATGTATTTTACAAACAGAGAACTGAGATCCAGCTTATTTAAATAAAAACACTGATTTGTAAACTGTCGAACTTGGTAGATACACAATCCTCTATTTTCAAATTTATTATTATTATTGACAACATATTTTTATAGATACATCATGTCCCTTGTCCCTGCCCCCATTCCACCGGGGAGTCTCCTCAGTGGGGTTGCAGGTAGTCTCCATGGGGTTGTAGTTTATGCGTTATGGGAGCAGCAGTCAGTTATTTTTTTGGGGGGAGGGAATGCCTCTGGGCATGATATCTCAACCTGTGGCTCTTACAATCTTTCTTCCCCCTATTCCACAAAATCCCTGAGCCATGATGGGTGAGTTTTAAGTCTACTTCAGTGATGAGCTCCTAGGAGCCTCCAGACCTCTGTTTTGGTAAGGGTCAAATATCCTCCTTTACTTTTCAAATTTTGTATCAGGTACTTACTTTTGCTATGCCATCATTCTATGTTTCCTACATAGATGTTAACAGATCAAGGGCTTGAGAGTCACACTCCACTGATTCTAGTCCTGGCCCTATCACTTATTAGCCATGGGCCTCTGGAGAGGCTGCTCGATGTCGTCGTGACTCAGTTACTTCAGCTGAGTAGCTCTGAAAATTTAGTGAAACCAAGTATAAAGTATTTAGCAATCTATTATGTCAATTATAATTGTTGATATTCTAGACCGTCAATCCACTGTCTTCACTTGAACCTGAGTCACATGGTTCTTGTCACGCTCTCCTGCCTTTGGGAAACAATGGATCTGTTTTAGAACATCATGTGGTATTTGTAAACTATTTGGCCACAGATCAATTGCATTTAAAGTTCTAAGAAGAACTGGGCCCAGAGCACTGGTGAGTGTTATTCACCTTTGCCACCTCCTTTGGCCAAGAACTGATACTACAAGATCCTCTAGTGGGAGAAGGCAAGGAGACAAGGATTTCTGCTCCCCCACACACTTGAGCTCTGCCATGCCTGCTAATTGTCCTGTGCTGGTGATGAAACTCTCACCAGCTCAAAGACTTTGTGGGGTACGGGCCAAAGTCACCCACTCTCTACTTGCTGAAACATCAGCCCACAGGCTTTGAATAAATATTTAATCACAAATCCTGACCACCTACCATCTTTCTTTATGTTATCCATCAGTACCTGAGTAGGAGGGAAGATGATGAGGGCTCACTTCAGGAAAATGCTGATAGACCCTCTGACTGGGGAGTCAAACTTGAGGTTAGATCTCAGCCTCTTTTCTCTTTTTTGGGTTCTAATGTTAGAGTTATGTTGATCTGTGAGTCAAGAAGAATGCAAGAGGATCAAAATACAAAATTTTAATTTTAGGGTAAGAGCTGACTCACGTTTGTTTTTCAGACATATTTTCTTCAAGTGCTTTTTTTTTTGTTGTTTCGTATTGTTTTGTTTTAGAGGTAGGGTCTCACTCTAGCCCTGGCTGACCTGGAACTTAATCCCCAAGCTAGCCTCAAACTCATGGTGATCCTCCGACCTGAGTATTGCAATTACCTTTGCATTGCTGGCACAAAGTAACCAAAAGCAGATGATGGGAGGAAAAGGTGTTTATTTTGGCTGATAAACTCAAGAGGAAGCTCCATGATGGTTGGGCAAAATGTGGCATAAGAAGAGGCTGGACATCACCTCCTGGCCAACATCAGATAGACAACAGCAGCCAGAGAGTGAGATGAACACTGGCAAGGGGAAGCTGACTGTAACACACATAAGCCCACTCCCAACAACACACTTCCTCCAGCAAGGCTCTAATTCCCAAATTGCCACCAGCTGGTAACTCAGCATTCAGACTACATGAATTTATGGGGGACACCTAATTCAAACCACTACACTCAACTTCCTGAGTGCTGGAATTAAAGGCGTGCACCACCACACCAGGCCCTTAAAGTGATATAATTTGTCTAAAGGAAAAACATGCTTAGTCTAATATCTTAATTTTGCAAATATTAGCAATTTTTAGTATGAGATACTCATATTTGAACTTTTTATTGAAGTAAGACATACATAGTGCTCATAGGTAAGAAGTATAATGAATTTTCACAAATGTAATAAATAGACCCATGTAACCAACACTGAGGTCAAGATCATTACCTAATGCTCTCCCTATAAGCCTTTCTTATTGTCCCTTGAATGTTTCCTGTAGTTCAGCAGTGACCGTGACATTGAGGCATGACAGCATAGATTAATGGTGCCTGTTTGTAAAAGCAAAATACGTATGTGTAGTTCTCTGTCTGATTTCCTTCACTCACACTGTTTATTTGAAGTTCATTTATATTCAGCATGCCAGTGGTTCATATATTCTCATGACTGCCTGATATCCCATTTTGTGGCTGTACAACCACTATATGCCAACACCCTCTGCCCCCTTTCTATCAGTGCTGGAGCTTGAACCTAAAGCCTCACACATGCCAGGCAAATGCTCATACCACTGAGCCACACCCAGTCCTCTTGTTACTTTTTATTTTGAGACAGAATCTCAGTAATCTGCCCAGGCTGGCCTTGAACTTGTGATCTTCGTGTCTCAGCTTCCTGAGTAGTTTGGATTACAGGCTCATGTTACCAGGCCTGGCCTCGCCTCAACCCATTCTACAGTTGATGGGCATTTGGGCAGGTTCCAATTATTAAAGATACATTCATGAAATTCTGGCTCATCTCATTTGGTAAACATACACACTTTGGTGTTGCATCTACAAGCCCACTAGCACTGTATGGGAATTTTGGCAGCTCGATACAATATGAAGTCTGTTTCTAATTAGTCAAAGCAATATAAGTTAATTAAAACAACCAATTTCCCCTGTCCTAATAACACTCAAACTGTTTATTAAATACACTCTTTCCCCCTTGTCATAACTTCTAACTTTTTAAGTAACCTGGGTGAACTCCTGACCTCCATCTACTCTTCCTTAATCCAGCCAGCCAAAAGTCTCTCTGAAAACACTGTCCATTCATTTATCCATCTAGAATATCGTGGATGTTAATAAATTTGGTGTTTGCAAAAGAGATTCAATGAATACTGCGAAGGTGAGTGTATATTTTAACCTTCACTGTGGCTAATATGGCAGTCAGTCGACTCAAATGTGCCTTGCTTATCTGCCCTTTGTAAAAATCGCATCTCCAGGGCTGAGAATGCAATTCAGAATCCAATTTGGGGCATAAAGAAAAATGCTGTATTCACCTGCGGGTTTATAACAAAAGACAACCATGCTTTTAAACTCATAAATCATTTTGTAATCATAGGTGCTATTTGACTAAAAAGAGGAGAGGAGTCAAAAGGAATTAGAAAGGAAATTCAGAATGCTTATACACCCCTATCCATTTCTACAAGCGATTCATGTGGTAGAACTTATCCTGTAGCTTCCCATCCGTGAAGTGGGTACTTTGACAAGCTGCCGAGGTTATCTGTGTTATACATACACACACACGAAGCTGTTGTTCTATGAACGTGCTGCATGTGGAGACGCTGTTGGCAGGGCTTGGCGATTGTAGAAAAGACAAGGCGAATTTTCTCTATGCCCTTCCCCTCACACACACTGTTGCCCCCAGCAGGCAGAGCACTGAGGAACCCTACTTTTAGATGCCGGCTGAATTACTTTTTGAATTATTTTTAATAAACGCATTTCTGCGTTCAGGAATATTGTGGCAGAGGACGGGAGATCTCCCACCTATCAAGGGCGGCGCGTGGCGCTCAAAGGGTGGGCGACCCCTAACTGGAAGCCGCTGGCCGCTGGCTGTGGAGATGGAGCCCGAAGCTAGGAAGCGCACGGAGTTGGGCGCCTAGCACGAGAGGAGCTCTTCCTGGCCTGCGGGCGGTCCCCACCTCCCCCACCTCCCGAGGCTGAAGCTGCCCCCAGGGCTCCGGCCGGCCGGCCGCGACGCCTTCGTCAGCTCACGCCCTCCTCCGGGCGCCCCGCCCGCTCCCCACCTCCGCGCCCAGCCTGGCGGCCGCCGAGCTCCGGACGCGCCACGCCACGCCGCGCTGGGCTGCTGCTGGGCGGGCGAGCGGTCCGGGGGCGGCGGGGGCGGCGCCCAGTCCGCGGGAGGGAGAGAGAGAAGGAGGGACGCGGCCCGACGGAAAGGGGCAAAGGAGGGCCCCGAGGGCGCCAGCGGCCAGCCCGGCTCTGGGACCCGCAGGCAGGCAGGTAAGCGTTCGGCGCGCGAGCGCGCGCGCGGCGGAGTCCCTACCCTGTGGGGCTGTTAATCCCCAGCCCGGTGAGCTGCGGACGGGCGCGGCGGGATGGCTAGCTCCGAGGCGCCACAGGACGGCGGCGGCGGCGCGAAAGGTCCCGGGCCCGGGGGGCAGCTTTTGAGCCGGGGGCCGCGGGGGCGTCTCCAAACGGCGGAGGCAAAGCGCGGCATGCCCGCTGCGGGAGACTGCGCGCCCGCTGTGGGAAAGGGGGCTCCGAGAGGGGAATCTGCTTGCCCCAAGCCTTTAAACTCACCCTGACCCTCCCCAGCTCTCGGGGGCGCCGAGCCACGCGCCTCACTTGCCAGGGCCGTCGGTGACACACCGCTGCCGTCGACGTAGACGCGGTTTACCCTCCTCGGGCAAGTGGGCCCGTGGTGCGCGCGCACGCCCACGCACGGGCCCGGACAGGTGGCCCCCGCCTGGCGCGCAGGGGCAGACTCGCACCCTACAGACCTATATTTGGGGGTGTCATCCTTCCTCCCTCCTGGGAAGAGGCCCTGAGGCACGTTTCCTCAGGGGCTTGACAGCCAAGCTTCCCCCCCGGAATTATGTCCAGACCGAGGAGGAGAAAGCTGACTGGCCTGGCTTCCGGGAGCCCACCAGAAGAAACTGGAGCCTACGATCTCCTGTGGCTGCTTCAACAGTGACACTTCTAGCTTGTACACAGCCCGGGGTCTTGTTGAAATGAGGTTCTCATTCAGGGGGACTGGAGTGGTGCCTAGACTTTGCATTTCTGTGCAAGCTAACAGATGCCACTGCTGTCTCATGCACCGTGCTATATGGCAAACTGTACAAAACTACTCTTTTTGTCCAACAGGCTGAAAAACTTAGGAAAAGTGACAGGTCAGAAGACAAGTCCCAACACCTCACCACTCCGTCTCTACTACCCCAGCCACACACACTGAGAAGAGTCTAAACAGTTGCTACCCATATAAAAGTGAAATGCTTTACTTTTTTTTTTAAGCCAAATTTTTCATCAAATACACGATATGTTAACGGAGCTATCTGGCTTCATGGCTTGCAACTCACACTAAGTTGAATGCTGAATACTTCATAATTTTCAAACAAGAAGCCTCTTCTTTTTATTTCATAGTGGGATCCACAAGTTATGTAGTAAATCTTGACTCACAGTCACCTTAAGTAGGAAAAGGACCACATCTTTGATCAGGGTTCAAATGGGTGATGTTGAGTAAGATGTATAAGGCTAGACACTGCACTTGGGCTAACCTTTCTCAACTTCTCTTTGGCTATCTTAAGTAAGTGTCTGAGTATATGACACCAGTCATACATGGTGTGACAGAATTTGTTGCCTATTAACATTAACAATGCATCAAGACCTTAATTATGGCTAGGCATGGTGGTGCACACATCCTTGAATGTGAAAGGTGAAGGCAGGAGGATCAGGAGTTGAAGGCCACCCATTTACTCCTACTTAGTAAGCTTGAGGCTAGCTTGGGGCTATATGAGACATTGTCTCAAAACAGTCGAAAGAAAGGAAAGGAAAGGCAACAAAGAGAAAGAGGTAGAGAAAGGTGAAAAGAAAGAGAAAGTGTAGCTTTTAGTAAACCATACAATCAAACTTGATGTCAAAATAATCTAAAAGTTGACTGACAAGGTGTGTGTTGTCTCCAAAGGATTTAGGGAGTCTTTAGTGTCCCATAAAGTTTTGCTTAGGCAATAAACTAGAAAGAACTGGACAGTAGTTGGTTTGACTGCTTGTATGGCTCAAATGCAAAGCTGGAAAATAAAAAGCAGCCAAATTTTGTAGCTATTCAGAGGTATTGTTTTACAGGGCCTCAGCACCACACCAGCCCTGATCAGATTCCCTTCTGCTTTTATCATTCCCACATCCCTGCAAGGTGACTTTCATTAAAAGAGGGGATAGAGCAAGTTTAGCTGCTGGAAAATGCAGGCCAGGATCTGTGTTTTGTCTGTGAATAATTCTTGCCCAAAAAATCCTCACAGATTCCAGGTGTGTGTGTATATGTGTGTGTGTGTGTGTGATTCTCTGGGAAAAAATGTTAGAAATACAGAAAAGAAAAAAAGTGGAGCACCAATTGTGGATATGATTCTGTTCAGCAGAGGGAGAGAAAGTGGGAGAATTGGAATTTCATTAGCGGGTTTGGCAGGGAAAGGAAAGTTGCTGTTTTTGGTACCATGAGCAGCCTTCCAGAAGTGGCAAAGTGAGTTTGCTCAGGTGTTAGGGAGGGCCAGTAAAGCTGATTTTCCATGGCTGATGCAGTCATTGTGGGAACTCAGCGAGGCCATCCCTGCATATGTTATTGGTGCTTTCACAAATTGGGAAGAGTGCTGTTCAATGTACAAATGAGGAGGAGTTTGTTCTTTGATATTAATAGATCCAAATTTAGAAAAGAGAGATTGTGACTTCAGTTGAAGAAAAAACAGGGAATGGATTTTTATGCCTCTCACAGAAAGTTCTTGTCTACCTCAATGTACAAATGAATGCTTTTTCATAATGTTTACAGTTTTTAAAAGGTGTAGATTTTTATAATCTGTGAAGGACCTAGTTGGAGGGCATCACGATGGTGTAATTGAAACCTTTGAGGAAAATAATCATAAAATAAATTCCATAAAATATTTTGGTGAGCAGTGTTCCATTTTAGAAATCAATTTCAGTGAATTTTGCATCTAGTTCATTTTTTAAAAATTGAAGTATAATGTATTTACTGTAAAATTCACTTGTTTTAATAAGAGTCTATAAACACTCATAGGAATGTGATTGCCACTATAACAAAATGTAGAACTCCATCACTTCAAAAAGTTCTCTATTGACCCTTTGTCAACCTTTCCCACCACTCTTGTCCCCTGGAAACCACTGATTTATTTTGCCACTGTAATTTTGTCTTTTCCAGATTGTTCTATAAATGAATTCATATACTATGTAGCTTTCTGAGTCTGGCTTCTGTTACCCTAGCACAATACATTTGAGATTTGTCTTTGTTGTGTATTTCCATAATTAGTCCTTTTCTTTATTTGCAAACAGAGAGAAATGGGAGAAAGGGGTGGGGACAGAATGGACACACCAGTGCCTCTTGCTACTGCAAATGGATGCCAGACACATGCACCACTTTGTGCATCTGGCTTGATGTGGGTACCGGGGAATTGAACTTAGGCTGGCAGGGTTTGCAAGCAGTGCCTTTCACTGCTGAGCCATCTCCCAGCCCCATAATTTGTTCTTTTATTGGTGAGTAATATTCCATAGTTTACCCACTCACCAACTCTTGATGATTAGAAATCAGGTTAAAATAAACATTCACATGTAGCTTTTTATGTGACTATACATTTTCATTTCAATTGAATTAACACCTAAAAATAGAATTGCTGTGTTGTATGGTCAGTTAACTTTATTCAAAAACAAACATGCTTAACCTTTCCAAAGTGACTATACCATCATATTTATTTATCTTGAAGTTCTGGGGATTTCGACCAGGTCTTCATACATGCTAAGCAGGTTATCTGCCACTGATCTCTATCTCCAGCCCTGGTTGTACCCAGCTGCATTCATACCAGCAATATATGAGAAACCCATGTGCTTGCATTTTCAGCAGTGCTTGTTTATTTCATTTTAGCCATTCTCGTGGTGGTTTTAGTTTCCTCCACTCTGCTATTTGGTCCTTGGTATACCTATATTCTATGAAGTATCTGTTCTTTTTCACTCCAGAGCGTTTGGTTATTGATCATGGATTCTTAATATAGCTGGATACAAATTATTTGTTGGCTACATGTATTGCAGATAGCTTCATTCAGCCTGGAGGCTGTCTTTTAATTTTCCTAATGATGTTACTTTGCAGAGCAGAAGTTTTATTTTGAGTAATTCCAATTTATCAAGTTTCTTTTCTTCTATGGATAGTAATTTTAGTAACTGATCTAATAAATGTCTGCCCCAAGTTTGCCAATATGCTTTCCTCCATCTTCTAAGCATTTTATTATTTTATCAAGTATATATAGGTCTATGACTTCATTTCAGCTAATTTTTTGTGGCATAAGGGGCAAGGTTCCCTTTTTCCAAATAGATACCCAGTTCTGACAGCATTTGTTGAAAAGACTCTCCTCCCTCTTTGTTACCCATGACTCCTTTGTCAGAAATAGACCAAATGTGTGGGTCTATTTTGATCTCTTTATTGTGTTTCATTGATCTGTATGTCTGTCTATGCCAGTACTACACTGTAAGTCTTGTGCATTCGTTAGGTGAATTCTTAGATTGTTTTTGGTTTGTAATTTTTTAGAAATTGTATCCTTGGGGTTGAGAGATGCACAGTGGGTAAGAGTGCTTGCAGCACAAACATGAGGACCTGAGTTCGATCTCCAGCACCCATGTAAAAAGCTAGGCATGGCCACACATGCCTGTAACCCTAGTGCTGGGGGGTAGGGTGAAGACAGGAGGGGCACTGAGGCTCCCTGGTCAGCTAGACTAACTATAAAAACAGGGAGCTCCTGGTTCATTAAGAGACTGTCTCAGGGAAATAAGGCAGAAGAGTATACCTATATATAATTAAAACAAAATCTGACAAAGTATTTAGCAGTTCCCAAGTGTACTGTAGTCTGATATTTTCAGTCTGCTCTATTTCATTTAGACACGATGGCAATATTCTAAGTTAATATGACCACACTTTCATATGAATTCATGACCCATAGTTTGAAAAATATTGCTTTATAAAGCTCTTCATTGGAATCTGTTGGATTGTTGCTAGGAAAGATTCATTTTTCATCAATTACTGTTATGATACAGAGTGAATTCATTTATAATACCTCAATATAACCATTACTACCCATGTTTCCTTCCCTAATTCATGTACCTTCTAACCCAGCATCTATTTTGACCCCACAGTAAATGTAGTCTTCTAATTCCACAGTTTAGAACCTTCTCATGACTTCCTACCACACTTAGGATTAATCTCCAGATCCCCATTCAGTAGCTTCTTTTTTTTTTATGGATTCTTTTTTTAAATTTTTTTTTATTTATTTGCAAGCAGAGAGATAGAGAGATAGAAGAGAGGCAGAGAGAGAGAGAATGGGCACGCCAGGGCCTCTACCCACTGCAAACGAACTCCAGATGCATGTGCCCCACATCTGGCTTACATGGGTCCTGGAGAATCGAACTGGGATCCTTTGGCTTCTCAGGCAAACGCCTTAACCACTAAGCCATCTCTCCAGCCCCTCAGTAGCTTCTTTTATCTCTTTTCTTTTCATACTTCTGCAAACACACCAACCTTCCTGCCACTCCTCACCCAAACCACACATTTGTCTGTCTCCTAGACTTTGTATTTTCTGTGTTCCCATACTCAGAATACCAGACAATCATAAGACTTGTTCCCCGGTTTCATTAAGGGTACTCTCTGACCCTCATTCTAAAGCAACACTCCAGCCTACTGCTGAGGAAGGAGGTCAATGCGCTTATCCCAGCTTTGATTTTGTGGTAGAACTGTCAACTGTAATTATATTATTGGATTGCTTTCCTTTTTATTGATCCCATAATTTCCTTTGCTAGGATATAAGTTTCAGCAGAGCAGGGACTTTGTCTTGCTAAGCCTTGAATATGTTTAGTGTAAGCAGTTCATGAATCATCAGACACTACCTTTTGAACTCTGTCTAGTAACAGTGGTAGCAGATATTTGTTGAACAGGTATATGTTTTAAAAACATCTAAAAACATTTTATTGAAAAGTTTCATACAAGAACATAATGAAATTTAATCATAATCCCCTTCTGTGGTGGTTTGATTGGATTAAAGCCTCCTGGAGGTGGTGTATTGTTGGAGATGGACTTATGGGTGTTATAGCCAGTTTCTCCTTGCCAGTGTTTGGCATACTCTCCTGTTGTTATTGTCCACCTGATGTTGGCCAGGGGGTGATGTCCACCCTCTGCTCATGCTATTGTTTTCCTGCCATCATGGAGCTTCCACCTCGAGCTTATAAGCCAAAATAAACCTCTTTTTTTTTCCCACAAGCTGCTCTTGGTAGGGTGATTTCTACCAGCAATGCGAACCTGATTGCAACGCCTTCTTTTGTCGCTCTTCTCCTGCCCCCTTCCAGTGAACTCCTTCTTCTAGTCTAACGAGCCCCTTTTTTTATTTTGATGTCTTTCTTGCCCTCCTTCATAATCCATGATGAAATATTGTTGGGTTCAATATTGTGCAGGCTGTGTGCAGCTAGCCGTAGCTGCTGAGAGGTCATGAATGCAATGGTTACTTCGTGTCCAGAGGGTAGTGTTTCAGACTACACCACCCCATCCTTTGGCTCTTTTATTGTTTTATTTGTTTCTCGAGGTAGAGTCTCCCTTCTAGCCCAGGCTGACCTGGAATTCATGGTGTAGACCCAGGCTGGCTTTGAACTCACAGCGATTCTCTGCCTCCTGGGTACTAGGATTAAAGGCATGAGCCACCACGCCTGGCTTGCTTACAATTTTTTTCTACCCCCTCTTGCACAATGTTCCCTGAACAGTCAAAGGCATGCTAGAGTTGTCTCCTTTCGTGCTCAGCACTCAACAGTCACTTATTCTCAGTACTTGCCATGTGCAAAAAGAAGCTTTTCTGACCAAAGGGGCAAATAGCACTGCTGCAAGGATTCTGCAGTAACTCATTTATTCCTCCCAATCTCCTGAAGCAGGTAGTATGGAAGAGGAAACTGAGGCACAGAGAAGCTAAGCACCTTGTTGAAGGTTGTTCAGAAGGCAAGTAGAGGATTCAGGGTTTGATTTCTGAGTGTACGTTCTTAACTACCGTGCTCCCAGCAGTAGTGAGGAGTGTATGCATCCCTGCTTGCTATATGCACGTTATATATTTGTTTTTTGTTCCCTTAGTATAGTGGTTCTCAAGTGGGGTGATTTCTAGCGATATCTGGAGACATTTTTGGTTGTCATGACTACTGGGGATGCAAGTGCTGCTGGTATCTGGTAGGCAGAGGCTGGAGATGATGCTCAACATTCTACAGTCCCCCCCCCTTAAATGAAGACTGATCTGACCCAATGTGTGTAGTATTGAGGTAGAGAAACTTTGCCTTACCACATTGGATCTAAAACCCTATTACAATTACTCGAAAAGTCTTAAAAAAGAAACACTAATATGTGGGGACAATTTTTAACCTTATTAAACCTCCATGGGCCTTCAGCATTGCCCAGCAATCCTACTGCACTGGCCCATGGGTTTACTTTTTAACTCTCCAAGACAGGCTTCTGTCAAAGCACTCAACTGTCCAAAAAAGGCCATTTTTACACCTATTTTCTTGCATTTGTGCTTGTCTTGAGCTCATTAGATAGGAGTCTCGCCATATTCCAACCATCCAAACTCCCAACATGCAATATTTGTACAAATCCTCACAGTATCCCCCAATGTTACAGTGAAACTGTGAATTAGATATCTCCATGTCAGAATGATGTCTTTTGTGGGCTCTGGACTACTGAATCATTTTTCTTCTGTCATCATCATCATCATTATTATTATTTTACTTCTTACTTGGAAATAAATTTAAGCTCTACAAATTTTAAAAAGTGAAAAGAGTACAAAGAAGTCTCACTTACCCTTTATCCAGATTCATCTATTGTTAACATTTTATCCTTAAACTCTTCCCCATGTTTTTTTTGTTTTGTTTTGTTTTTCAAGGTAGGGTCTCACTCTAGCTTAGGCTGACCTGGAATTCACTACATAGTCTCAGGGTGGCCTTGAACTCACAGAGATCCTCCTACATCTGCCTCCCAAGTGCTGGGATTAAAGGCCTGTGCCACCACGCCCAGCCCCATGCATATTTTTTGAACCACTAGAGGAATCTTTACTCCTAAATACTTAGTATGAGTTTCCTAACAATAAGAATATTCTCCTGCACTGCCCCAGTACTATTATCAATTTAGTAAATTTTACATTGATAAGAGACTTCCATCTAATCTGCCACTTCTATTCAAGTTTGATAAGAGACCTGATAATATCCTTTACAGCACCTTTTCCTGCTAGTACAGGATCTGGTTTAGGGTTTTTATTGCATTTAGATACTCTTAGTCTCTTTTCTACTGGAACACTTCTCCAGCCTATTCTTTGTTTCGTGAGGGTTCTTTATTTAAAAGTCACTAGTATTTGAGGTTAAGGCAGACCATCCGCTCGCCTTTTGTAATATAGAACACTCATCATCTGTGGCTCATCTGACGTTTCCTGATATTAGAATCAGATTATACATTTGGGACCAGAATATTGCACATGTGATGCTGATGAGTCCTTCTCAGAGTATGACATCTTGAAATCCCATGATGTCCATCTTCCCTTGTCGCTAATGATAATGTTGATCATCTAGTGAAGGTGCTGCCAATTTCCTCTCTAGATGGTTGTAGTTACTGTCTTTTCTTGTTGTTGTTGTTTGAGGCAACCCCAACAAACTGGGCTTTTTTATGAGAGAGAGAGAGAATGAATTGGCATACCAGGGCTTCAAGCCACTGCAGTCGAATTCCAAATGCATGTGCCCCCTTGTGTGCATGTGCAGCCTTGTGCACTTGTGTCACTTTGTGTGTCTGGTTTATGTGGGACCTAGAGAGTTGAACATGAGTTCTTAGGTTTCACAGGGCAGCACTTTAACCACTAAGCCATCATTCAAGCCCCAGCTAATGTATTTTTTCCTTCCAAGTCAGCAAGCTTTTTTTTTTTAAAGATTTTATTTTTATTAGAGACAGAGAGAGGGAAAGAGAGAGAGAATGGGTGTGCCAGGGCCTTTAGCCACTGCAAACAAACTCCAGACACATTTGCCACCATGTGCATCTTGCTTACATGGGACCTGGAGAATCGAACCAGGCTCCTTAGGCTTCATAGGCATGCACCTTAACCGCTAAGCCATCTCTCCAGCCCTCAGCAAGCTTTTGAAAGACACAAATATTCTGTTTCTCATGAATATTTCCCTCTAGCTTTAGCATTCAGTGATGATTTTTGCCTGATCAGTTTTAATACAATGGTTAAAAAATGGTTTTCTAATTCTAATATTCCATTTACATTCATCAGTTGGCTTTCAGTAAGAGCCATGCCATCTCTCCTGTTTATTTATGTATTCATTTATTTATTATTGATATAAACATTTATTTATTATTTATCTAAATGATTTTTAAATAGTTTACAAATTGTTACCACAGTCAGTGGTGGCCCAATTCTGAAGAGGTTCCCCCCCCTCCCCAGTACTAAGGATTGAACCTATTGCTAGGTCAGTGCTATATCACTGAGTTGCCTCTCTAGTCTTTGTGCTTAATTTTTTATTCTGTTTCCTTTTCTCGTTAATGAACTCTTCTCATTTCTGGATCATTTCCATCAGTCTGCAGTCAGTATGAATCTCTACTATCTCCCTTAGCGCCACATCTGCCTCCATTTGGGTATTTCTCCTCAGAGGAACATCTTCAAAGGATGCTCATATTGCTTGATTACTCCACAATTTTTTTTGAGAGAGACAGAGACAGAAAAAGAGAAAGACAGAATGGGTGCACCAGAGCTTCTCAGCCACTGTGAATGAACTCCAGACATGTGCGCCCCCTTGTGTGCATATGCGACACTGCGTGTATGTATCACTTTTGCATCTGGCAAAATGTGGGGCATGGAGATTTGAATGGGCGTTCTTAGGCTTTGCAGGTAGAACATCCCTACTCCACATTTTTCCAATCTAATCTCCTTCAGTGTAATGAGGGTTCTGAGGCTCATATTAGTCCTCAGTGAACTCCACATTGTGAAATGCAGCAATCACTTCCCTGACTTAACAGATTTTGCAGCAGCATTTCACACAGGGCTAGACTTTCCTTCCTCCTTTTTTTTAAAAATATTTATTTATTTGCAAGCAGAGATAGAAAAGAGAGAGAATGGGCATGCCAGGGCCTCCAGCTGCTGCAAATGAACTTCAAACACATGCACCACTTTGTGCATGTGGCTTTACATGGGATCTGGGGAATCAAACTCAGGTTGTTAGTTTTTGTAGGCAAGTGCCTTAATCTCTGAGCCATCTCTCCAGCACCCTCTGTCCTCCTTTTTTTTTTTTTTTTTTTTTTTTTTTGGTTTTTCGAGGTAGGGTCTCACTCTAGCCCAGGCTGACCTGAATTTACTGTGTAGTCTCAGGGTGGCCTCAAACTCTTGGCAATCTTCTTACTTCTGCCTCCCGAGTGCTGGGATTAAAGGCGTGCACCACTCCCAGCACCCTCCTCTTTTTTTTAAATTGTCTTCTTATAATCTCCTTTAGTCTATGCTCTCTTGCTTTTCCTATTCTCATGCCAAGTCTTCATTTCACTTACAGAGGTTGGCACTAGGACTTCCTTTTCTTGCTACGCACTCCTAGATGACCCCATTTTCCTGACTTCCTATAAGTGCTAGTAACTCCAGCAATGACCTTTCCTACCACCAGAGACTTAATCTACATGGATATCTATCTGTCTCACAGGCATGCCAAACTTAGTGTTTCAAAGCAAATCTTAATCCCCTGTCACTCCCATGCAGGGTCTGATCTTGCCCAGTAAGACCCATCTCAGTTTATGACACCATCACCCAGTCAGTTGTTCAAGTCCCAGACCTACAAAGTCCAGCCCATCATGAAATCTTATTAGTTTGGCTTCCAAACTGTACCCCAGATGTTTCTAATTCTCTCTATTCCCTGCCCTGCTCTGCCCTGCCCTTGGTGTTGCTGCTGTTTCCTCCTCCTCCTCCTATTCCTCCTTTTTTTTCTTCTACCTCCTACTCCCTGTTTCTCTCCCGTCCTCCTTCTGTTCTTCTTCCTCCTCCTTACACAATTTCAATCTCTCTCTCTCCCTGTTTCCCTCTTCTCTCTCTTTTTCTCTCTCCAGGGCCTCGCTGTCCATCCTGCCTCAGCCTCCTGGAATTATAGGCATACATCACCACACCTGGCTTAAATGTTCTCTTTTATAGTATACCCAAGTGTCTGGGGTGTGTCTCAAGATTCAGGTGAGGACAGGTATCTCATTAAGGTTTTTTAAAAAAGGGAAGTTGTGTTTTGTCAAGGGGAAAATAGTGACAAAATCGCACAGATCACCAGTGTCTTATTTTTCAATGAGGGACTCTTCCTAGTCATCCTAAATATAAAACAGGCTCACAGATTTTTTAAAAAATATTTTATTTATTTATTTATTTATTTATTTATTTATTTATTTATTTGAGAGAGAGGCAGAAAGAGAGAGAGAGAATGGGTGTGCCAGGGCCTGCAGCTGCTGCAAGTGAACTCCAGATGGTGTATTACTTATGCATCTGGCTTACATGGGTCCTGGAGAATTGAACCTAGGTCCTTTGGCGTTGTGGGCAAGTGCCTTAATTGCTAAGACATCTCTCCAGTCCCAAATTGTCTATTTCAGCATGACCTCTGGAATGACACAGGGGATAAGCAGTGTGTATCACTGGAATCTGAGGAAAGGGCACCAAAAATATCTTTTGGTACTTGGTTCTAGCCTGAAATTCATGAACTGAAGTTATGAGGACAGAAAGAAGAAAAATAGAAGCTGTATATTGAAGCGGTTTTCCTTTTAGGCCTGACTTGAAGACTGGCACTGTGTTCTGCTTTTGTTTTCTGGTGCTGGGGATCAAACCCAGAGATTTGTGCTTGGTTCTATCTCTGATATACATGCCCAGCCCCATCTGAGCTTTTTTTTTTTTTTTTTTTTTCAACTTGGTACTAAACTTTCCATTAAAAAAAATCAGTTAAAATGAGTTTAACTGCTGATTTTGTTGTCTAGATAATTAACTTTTTGACAGACTCTATCATCTGGTTTGAGGTATTTGGAGAAACCATTACCCTTGACCCAGTAGGATCTGGTTTTCGGAATGGTTCCAAATGTTTGTTATATTCACAGTCATACATGAGTCAAGAGCTGTTCACCATTATTCACTGTGGTTATACTTAGCATCTCTGCATCACCATTGAGTCATTTTCTTCATAGCATCCATCTTTACACAATAGACAACTGTGTCAAACAGCATTTCATAGACATTATTTAGAGGTTGATTCTTTTTGTTTCACCCATGAAAGTATATGTATGTGTGTATAAATATATATATGGTGTGTGTGTATGTATGCATTTAAAAATGAACTTGTATTGAAGTAGAAATTATATACACGTTATAAATGTACAGCTTAGAGAATTTTCACAGACTGGCCACATCACTCTTGCTAGACCCAGATCAAGAATCACAACATGAGCAGCTCTTAGAAGCACTCATCCTGCCTCCTCCAGTAAGTGCTATCCTTCTGACTTGAATGCTATAGGATAGTTTTGTCTTCTCTTAAATTTCATGTACATGGTACCAGACAGAACTCCAGACTTCTTCCAATAGATGTTGTTTGTGAGATTCCTTCATGACGTTGCCTGTAGTTGCCACATCCTCACTACTATGCGCGCTGAATCACATGGCCTCCACGGTCCATCCTTTCTGGTGGTAATGGGCCTTTGGTTGGTTTCTGGTTATTGTGGTTTTAGAAATAATGCTATGAGGAACATTTTTGCATATTTCTGTGCATTGTTAACAGGAAACTACCTAACAGAACATGTGTGTGTATGCTTATTCATATATGTGTGCGTGTGGGTGGACAGAAGACAGCCTTAGATGTTGTTCCTCAGGCATCATTCATCTTTTCTGAAACTCTCATTTTTGTGTCTCTAATAGGTCTAGAGCTCGCCAAGTAAGCTAGTTCTGGCTATCTCTGCCTCCCTAGCACTGGGATTACAAGCATGTTCCACCATGCCACCATGTCTGGCTTTTTTACATGGGTTCTAGGAATTTGATTCAGGTCTTCAAGGCTTACATGACAAGCACTTTGCTGACTGAGTTATCTCCACAGCTCTTGGTATAGTTTTCATAGTTGTCAGTTATTTTCTCCTCTGAGTTAATAGATAACTTTGTATGAACTAATATATCCTTATCCATATTCAAATTGAGACTCTTGTATAACTTCAGTTAAGTTTTAACATCAGTTTTCTTCCTCAAAATTCTGTTTCTAAGCTTGTTTCTTTACCAGCTACTTATGTCAAGGCATAATTTTTTTTCGAGGTAGGGTCTCACTCTGGTCCAGGCTGACCTGGAATTAACTATGTAGTCTCAGGGTGGCCTCGAACTCATGGCGATCCTCCTACCTCTCTGCCTCCCCAGTGCTGGGATTAAAGCCGTGTGCCACCATGCCTGGCTTCAAGGCATTATTATTAAATATCTTCAGAATTTTAATTTTTCTCTCTGTCCTCTACTGTTCTGTGTGTCTGTCTCATTTATTTTGAAATTTAAAAAAAAAACACTCCTTACACTGTTGACTTTATTTTGAGCCAAAGGTTCATCACATCAATGGCTTTAGAAAAGTACAGGTTTCCTGAGCACAATTTCTAACTTTGCCAAGGAAAAAGTAAAATAGAGAAAACAAGAAAGAAAGAAGTTAGCAATCTAGACCAACCCTCACAGAAGTATATAAAGGAGATTTGGGGAAAAAAAAAAAAAAAACTTCTATATCTTTCTGTGATTAAATCCAGGCCAGTAGGTTAACACTTTTCCCTTTTCTCCAGTAAATCTGTTTTTTCCACCAGCTAGAATTGAACAAAAACATTCCATTTTTTTCTTTGTCTGAGACAACTCTGTATGTACTTGCTATGTAGCAAAAACAATTAGCAAATGATGTCATCTATAGCAACACTTACCAATTTCCAGTGTACACAATGATTACCTGGGAGTCTATTAAAGCCACCATCACCTGGTTTCTCCTCAAATGTATCAAACATCTGAAGAGAAACCACTAAATTCCTCAAAAAGTTGCTAAACCTCTCTGTGTGTGTGTGTGTGTGTGTGTGTGTGTGTGTGCATGTGTGTGTATAATCACACACATTCCCAGGTACTACCATGAAGGAAGGGTTGGGGTGGGACAGGCATAAAACCAACCACTTCTTGGAGCATGTATACCCTAGCTCCTTTGCCTTCAGGTAGGATAACTTCCAGAATTCCACAGACTAAGATCCAGTCTTCCCCAGTGGTAATTGGCTTGATATTGCTGTATTTTAGCTGTCTTCCTACCCCTACTCCACTTCCCCATTCTCTAACATGTGTTTCCTAGGATTAAATCCTAATTAAACCACTTGCTGTCCAATCCAGGCCTCTGAGGTACCTGCTGGAGGGACCCAAACTAAGGCAGGGTTCTGCAAGGCCAAGGTCAGGAAGTACTTTTGTTCATTTTAATATAATTCCATTATAAGAAAACATGCCAGGAACCCTAGAGATTTGGTCTAAGGAGGGTTTCACCAGTAGTTAGAGATTTTGTTAGCATGACACCAAACTTCCAGATGGCTGGAAATAAGGCCAGTGATGGAGAGAATGTTTCCATGTTGCTGGGCCATTTGGGAAACATGTCCACAGGGTTGGTTTTCTAGTTTCCCCAGAAAAGGTGGTTCTGATCGTTTTGTCCCTTGCCCAGAGGGATGCATCTCTGAGTTCTGCCTCAGAGCTCTGGCTACATTCTGGATGCATCTTATTTCCATGCTCTCCCTCTCTGGCTTTCTCTCTCATTGGCTCTCTGCCTTGTCCCTTGGGATGAGGTGTCTTCCTTGGACCTTCACTTTCCTGAGTAAAGAACCATGACATTAAATTCAAGGCCGTATACTCTTACCTGTTTTCCCAGGCTTTGTATTGATGGTTGGTCACTACTCCTTGTCATCATGTCCACAGCTTTGCCCTTCCTCCCCAAGCTGGAGCTGGCTATGAACATTGGCATAACTTAAGGCTTTCAGTACATTTTAGGGGATTTTAGAGCTGCCTAGGCCCCATCCCTCTTCTGTAGTTCAAAGTGTGATAAGACTCAACCTTTCCTTACCTAAGAAGTTGGACGGTAATTCCTCTTTCCGTGGTTCCTGTCCTGTTCGAAAACCTACACTAGACTGGGATGTTGGCCTGACTTGGCACTGTGGTTCTCATGGCATTGCCTTGCCTCAGCCAGAGTGTGTTGTCCAGCTGATTCAGGGGTGCCTCTCTGTTTGCATGTCATGAGGTTCCAATTAGAAACATTTGGTCTTTTGAGTTTGGAATCTTACATTGGAGAGTACATCGTCACCTTTATGCAAACAATTGCCAAACATTAAGAGTGAATGGCTAGTGAGTGGTTGTCTGTGATTTGGGGACCCAAAGGAAAGCTTTTTTAGTCAATTGTCAGAACAAAATGCCATGACTTGACAAATTTATTTCTCACGGGTCTGAGGACAAAGTTCAAGGTCAAGGTGCTGCGTAGTGTCTAGTGCAGCCCTCTTCTTGGCTTGCAGGCAGCCACCTTCTCACTGTCTACTCACATGGGAGGGGAGGTGTGTTAGGGAAGTAGAAAGGCAAAAGAAAGGAGGCAGGAAGGGAGGGAGAGAAACTATTTTCCATTTCTCATAAGGCCACAATTTTGTTGACTAGGTCCCCATCCATATGACCTCATTTAACTTTAATTACCTCCTAAGACCCTATCTCCAAATACAGTCACATTGGGAGTCAGGGATTCAACATAAGAATAGTACTGAGCAATGTCTAGCTCTGTGATACTCCCTCCCCGCTCCCCAGACCTCACTCAACAACTACCCTATTCATCTGAATAAAGCTTGAAATTCCACTGTTAGGGATTCATTTCCTTGGTTTGATGTGTTGTTTAAATGTAAATGGACATATGACATGGTTAATGTGCCATGGTGCACCCTTTTCCTAAGAACAGATTAGAGTTCAGAAGTATGGTCATTGACCCACGTTTGACTCTCCGGATCTCACATAAGCCAGACACACAAAGGTGAGGCAAGCGCAAGGTCGCACATGCCCATTGGTGGTGCAAGTGTCTGGAGTTCGATTATAGGGGCTGAGGCCCTGGTGCACCAATTCTCTCTCTCTCTAAAAAAAAAGAATGTAAAAAAGTATGGTCATTGAATACCAACAAGTTGTGACTGGGCCCCACCTAAAGGTCAGAAAGGGTACTACAGAGGGAATCAGCTTTCTGGTTTTCTTAACTTTGGCAAGGCCTGTCCTAGTCATAAGGTTTATTTCCTGATCTGTTCTTGTCAAAGAGCCCTTGCAATAAAAGAGGAATTTTGATTTCTTGAATGTATGAACAATTTGACATTGTCTTTGTTATCTAATTTTGTGAAAATAGGTTTCTTATTAAAAGGTCTAGAAGCTTCTGCTAGGTAGGTTAATGAATGATACCAAATGCCAAAATGGTACAAATTGTCAGACATCTCTTGTCTTCTAAGAATGGCCTGATACATAAAGCATGTGTGCTGAAGGTCTTGTTTTCAGAATCTGCATTGATGGCAGCTATTGGTACTTTAGACTGATCTTCCTCTGGAGATACAGCAGGCTGACCTGCTGATGCCAGTTCAAAACACTGCACTTCAGCATTCCAGTTCTCAAAAACTCATGGAAGGAGATCCAAAGGTACTGCCTATAATCCTTTGCTGCTGGAGATCCTCCACTATCATTTACAACCTGGGTATATACAGCAATTCTTTCACCGCTCCGATCAAGTTCATCCATAGCACCAGCAACTGGTGAGAACTTATTAACTCCAGTCAGCCAGAAGTACTTAGGATCAATTGTCACCTGTGACAGAATTTCCTACTAATGATTTCATCACAGCAGGACATTGTCTTTTTTTTTTTGAGAGAGAGAGAGAGAGAGAGACAGAGAGAAAATGAGCACGCCAGCAGTCTCTCAGCTGCTGTGAACGAACTCCAGACGTGTGCACCCCCTTGTGCACATGTGTGACATTGTGAGCTTGCATCACTTTTGCATTTGGCTAAATGTGGGACCTGGAGATTGGAACTGCCATTCTTAGGCTTCGCAGTCAGGTGCCTCAACCACTAAGCCATCTCTCCAGCCTGGCATTGTCTTTTAAAGAGAGCATCATATTGACTGTATGCAAAGGGAGAGGTAGAAGTTCAACTCTTCATGTGTTCATTAACTCTTTTATCAACTAGCAAATTATGTGTAATGACAATAGATACTTGTAGTAATGATTTTGTGTGTTGCTGCTGCCTAGAGTACTTTCTGAAATGTCAAAGACTAATCATGGGTCTGGAGAAATGGCTCATTATTTAAAGGCACGTGCTTTCAAAGCCTGACAGCCCAGGTTCAATTCCCCAGTACCCACATAAAGCCACATGCTCAAAGTGGCACATACATCTGGAGTTTGTTTCTCAGTGTCAAGAGGTCCTGGTGTGCCCATCCTCCCTCTTCTCCTTGCAAATAATTAATTTATAAAAAGATTAATCATCTACGGGATGATTTTCCCATTAACTATGATTTTGAAAAAGTCTTGGTTGGTTGTTACCAAATGATAATCCTCTATGGAGCACAGTATTCTTCCCCTGAAGACATGAGAATGGTACATGAAGTAAAATGAGCCATGTCTTGTGGCTTGTTGCTGCTGGGATCTGCTGCATGTGAACTTGGGCAATTAGAGCGTGATGTCTTCATCAAACACCTGACTCAGCCACCTGTGTGGCTTTTGCTGTGGGGATCCTGTTGAGGTTGGATCAGTATCTGTCAGGGAAAGTGCATATAGAATCCCAGCCTACTTGGGGCTACTGCAGCAGCCCTAGCTTTGCATTCTCTTATATGCATCCCCTGCATTTTATTTCTTTTAATATTTAGTTATTTATTTGCAAGCAGAGAGAGAGAAGTGGGAGAGAGAGACAGAGAGAATGTGTGCTCCAGGACCTCCAGCCACTGCATACAAACTTCAGAAAGTAGACCATGAAAGAGCAAGGGAGCAGTATGGAGCAAGAGAATAAGAGAACAATAGAATACATGTGAAGTGAAAGCAGAAGAGGGGTTACTGAGGAGAGGAATAGAATCCAAAGTATGAATGAAAATGCCACAGTGAAACTCATGACTTCTGTATGCTAGTTTAAGAAAACAAATTTTAAAACCTTTGTGAAAGAATAAAAGAAAGAAATTCTCTCATTTAACACACATACATACATAAAGGTAGTGGAATAGTGGCACATTGCTGTAGTCCCAGCACTGGGGAGGCTGAAACAAGAGGATGGCCAGTTTAAGGCCAGCCTCAGCTAAATAGTGAGACACTGTCTCAAAAACAAACCCAAAACAATATCACCAAAACCAAAAAGCAGATGTGTGTAAAGGTTAGTACTAATCCTGAATTTGGTGCTTATCTTTCTTGTATGTTTCTTTTAAACTTTTCCTGCACATGAATATGCCCCAGAGCAAGGGAGAATGTCACTTGCGTGCTTTTAAACTTTATGTGATTGATATCTTTTTACTATCATTTCTACATGGGCACTGATTTTTTTGTTTGTTTGTTTTTGTTTTGTTTTTGTTTTTCGAGGTAGGGTCTCGCTCTGGTCCAGGCTGACCTGGAATTCACTATGTAGTCTCAGGGTGGCCTCGAACTCTCAGCGATCCTCCTACTTCTGCCTCCCGAGTGCTGGGATTAAAGGCGTGCGCCACCACGCCCGGCTATGGGCACTGTTTTTTAAAAATTATTTACTTGTAAGAAGAAAGGAGAGAGAATGAGAATGGGTATGCCAGAGCTGCAAATGATCATGGGCCACTTTGTGCACCTAGCTTTATGTGGGTACTGGGGAAATGAACCTGGGCTGGCAGACTTTGCAAGTGAGTGCCTTTAACCACTGAGCCATCTCTCTAGTCTCCAAATCTGAAATGTTGAAGTGCCTACATGATGATCAAAAGTTTTGGACTTCGAAGCATTTTGGATTTCAGATTTTTGGATTGGTGATGCTCGGTGGGTAAAGTTCATACAAATATTCCAAAAATTGAAATAACTCCAAAATCTGAAACATGACCCAAAGCATGTCAGATAAGAGATATTCAACTTGCATTGCAATTTTTATTTATTTATCTATTGATTATCTATTTTATTTATTAATTTGCATGGTGTGTGTGCATATGCCTATGAGAACTCCTTTGTGTGTGGTCTCATGTGTGTGGGTGGGGACACACTCACCTTTGAGACAGGGTCTCTTTATGAACCTAGAGCACATGGATTCAGACTCAGATTTGGCTAGATTAGATAGCCAGTGAGCCTCAGGGATTACCTTTGTCTTCTTCTCCAGCACTGGGATTATGAGCACACACCTTGACACTGGGCATTTTATGTGGGTTCTGGGGATCTGAACTCAGGTCTTCTTGCTTGTGTGGCAAGTGCTTTACCCACTGAACCAGCTCCTCAGCCCAATTTCTTTAAGACAAAATTTTCTCTTCCATATTTGAATCTGAAACTTAATGTAGGAAAAAATATAAATGTACTGGTTTAGCCTAGTCTATGCTATAGAAGTAAAGGGGGAAAAAGAGAAGAGCAATGTTTTCTAGAACCTTGGCCAAACATGAACCCGACACCTTCCAAATTATGTCTTTAATAGAAATGATCACGAGTGTCACACTTTTAATTTGCTTTCTTTAAATAACCTTCAAGTATCTGTATTGTGTGTCATGGTTTCTGATAATATGATTTAGCCCCTTATGTGCCTGCTCTGTGACTATCTTGCACACTTGTCACTGTTTCAGATTTCTCCATTTAATTTGTATTTGTTTGATTGCCTAACTGGTATAGATGGTTTGTAGAGGCACAGTTGTGTCTCTTCTGTTCGCCAGTGTGTTCCCAGCACCTCACATAGTAACTGGCACATAGTATTTACTCAATAAATATTTATTGACTGGGAAGGTGCCCAAGCAGGACAGAACACTCACCCTCCACACAGTGGTGATCTTACTACCAGATTCAGGGTGGAGATGACCTGGGTGAGGTCCCAAAGAGTGTGAGAGAATGAACAGTCACATTCCCCCAGGTCCCAAATTCCTGTAACAAAAGACAGAGTCTGTGAATGCGGATGCACAAAGTGGCACACGTGTCTGGAGTTTGTTTGCAGTTGCAGGAGGCTCTGGTGCACCCATATTTACTCTCTCTCTCTCTCTTTCTGCCTCTTCCTCTCTCAAATAAATGAGTAAATAAATAAAATATTTAAAATATTTAAAAATAGGACTGAAGAGATGGCTTAGCAGTTAAGGCACTTGCCTACAAAGCCAAAGGATCCTGGTTCGATTCTCCAGGACCCACGTAAGCTAGATGCACAAAGGGCACATGCATCTGGAGCTTATTTGCAGTGGCTGGAGGCCTTGGCACACCCATTCTTTCCCTATCTCTCTCTCTCTCTTTATCTCTCTGCCTCTTTCTCTCTCTCAAATAAATAAATAAAATATATTTTTTAAATAAAAAGAATTATATTTTATTTTAAAAAAGAAAATTCAGGACTTGGAGAGAAGGCTCAGTGGTTAAGCTGCGTGCCTGCAAAGCCTAATGACCCGGATTTGATTCCCCAGTACTCACATAAAGCCAGATGCACAAAGTGGTGCATGCATGTGGAGTTAATTTGCAGTGTCTGGAGGCCCTGGTGCACCCATTCTGTCTGTCTGTCTGTCTGTCTCTCTCTCTTTCTGCTTGAAAATGCATAAATAAAAGTATTTTTAAAAAAAGAAAATTCAAAGCTTATGGGAAAGCTAGTCTGACATTCATTTACAGTGACAAGAGATCCTGCCTCGAAGAAGGCAGAGCACAGACACCTCACCATTGTTCTATGACCTCCATGGTGCTTCATGACACATTCATGTACATGCGTACACACACACAAATAATTTTTAAAATGAGTTTTAAAGGCAAACATTTTGAACAGATATTATATAAGCTATTTTACTTTTACTGGCATGAGCATATTATATCTTATTCAGGCAGAATCATTTTCATATCAAGCAGAATTGTTCAATCTATTCCTTACTACAATAATGATAATTGGTATTTATTGAGCATTTTTAATGTATCAGGGATTATGTTATGTGTTCTGTATGTTTTGATCCACATATATATTATAATAACCAAAAAACAGATATTATTTATGTTTATCTTCCCTTTTTTCAATAAAGAAACAGAAGCACATCTAAATTATTTTAAATATTATTTATTTATTTGACAGAAAGAGAGGGAAGGAGGGCAGGAGAAAGAGAGAATGGGCGCACCAGGGCCTCCAGCCACTGCAAACAAACTCCAGACACGTGCACCCTCTTGTGCATCTAGCTAACGTGGGTCCTAGGGAATTGAACCTGGGTCCTTTGGCTTTGCAGGCAAACACCTTAACCACTAAGCAATCCCTCCAGCCCACAGAAGCACATTTTATACATGCCTAAAATTTTAGGGGCAGCAAGTAGCAGAGCCAGAACTTAAGTGCAGGGATTTATGCTCCTTTAAATGTTTCACCATCTACTTCATGCACGAACACAGAAACCATTCTTTTCTGTGGTCTATAGTTAGTGACATTCACAAGGAGTTAGGAAGTCACTGAATAGTACTTTCTTATCCTCCCATCAGCTCTCACTTCATTTTCCCTTTTTGTACCATTGTTTCTTTCTTTCTTTCTTTCTTTCTTTCTTTCTTTCTTTCTTTCTTTCTTTCTTTCTTTTAGGGCCTTTTTGGAGACAACGTCTTACTATGTAGTTTGGCTAGCCTGTTTCTCTCTATGTAGCCCAGGCTGGCCTTGAGTTCACAGCAACCCTCCTGCTCCAGCCTGCCCAAGTAATGGGATTACAGGCCTGTACCACCATCCCAGCAATTACCTCAGCACTGAAGCTTTGACCTGACTCTACCTCTGAGCTAAACCCCCAGTGTTTCAACCCCACCCTTTCAAAGAGAACCTGGGAGATGTCTGAAAAATTTTATTTCATATTCACCCTGAACTTTTATTTTATTGTAATTTTTCTTCTTCCCTTGAGGCCAACCCATGTGACTACTAGGACAATATTTTTTCTCTCAGCTAGTTTTACAAATGAAATGTTTTTTATTATTCCATATGCTGACTAGCAAAATGTGGATTGTTGATCAATTCTGGAGGGCAGAAGGATATTGGGAGCTACTTCTAAAGAGTGGCCTTTCTCCTATGACGTTTGCTGCACACTTGTAGCATTTATTCTTAAAACTAAATGACACACAAAAATACCACACAGCTTTCCCTGTGGCATATTAAAATGAGTTAGTAGCCTTTGAACACACAGGCTCCATTTGCCTTACAGTTCATGGAGATTTTGGGGTTCAGGGGGGTTGAGTAATTTGCTTGGAAAGTAACTTGACTCATGCAATTGGTTCCTAGGGAGTTTTTTCTTCAAGGGAAAAATAATAGTCCTACACCAGTTGAAATGTCCCAGTTTTGGAAATATAACTTTAAACAGTGCTGTGAAGCCACCCATGCTGCATCAGTGCTGGGGTCATTTGGGAAAAGGCAGCATCCAGACGCTTGTGGGTGGTAAGATTTTTATGGTCTGTTTATATGTCCAGTTTTTCAACCTTCAGAGGACTCCGTTCAGGCTGTCAATGAAAGCCATTGAACCTGACAAGTTGCTGTTTGCCAGGTCTCCTGGAAAAACACACTGAAAAATCTCAGTGCTGGGTGGGTCAAAGAGGATAGTACTAAAAAAAGAAGAAAATGGATGGCCCTGCTTTGGTGTGAGGCCAGGGCTTGGTGCCACAGCCAAGTTCCCTAGTGATAGAGGAGTTTCCACCTCCGGAGGTTTCTCATTCTGGCTTTCCCCACCCTACCTTACACCATCCATTATTAAAAATAACTCCACTTCCGGTATGGCTGCATAGGATCACTTGAAGGCATTTTAAGCAAAAGGAACAGATAGTGTTGATGCTTTAAGAGAATGATCTTGAAGATGAAGCAAGAAAAATAAAACAAGGAGAAAGTCAGGTTGAATCTGGGAAGTTTAATTGGATGTGGGTGAGCTGAGTGAAATGACTTCTTCTCCAACCTTCCATTTCATTCTGTGCCCCATCAGTTTGATCATTGACTCCTGATTGTGTCAGATTTTGGTTATTGATACTTGCTTTTTTTCCCAATTTATTTCATGTGGACAGGTATGAAGGAGAAAAGCTAGTAAGTGATGTTAGCCATGGAGAAACTAAGCAATTATGAAAGCCAAGAACATTTTGAGACAGTATCACTTATACTTGTAACCTGGCAACAGTGGAATGTTGGGACACTGTGGAGGCTGGATGGGGACCACAGATTGGACTATCAGAGGAGCAAAGGTTGTGATGGGAATTCCATTGGTTTTAGTGCAGATCCAGCCATGCACTTCCTCTTAGCCCCCGTTACATCAAGTGAACTTTAGGCAGTGACACCACTGTCTTACTTCAACATTTGTGTTAGTTACCCATTGTGGTAGTTTGAATGGATGGTCCCCAATAGATTCACGAGTTTTGTTCATGTTTGTAATTTGGTGTCACTGTGGGTGTATCCTAGGGTCCAGTCCTAAAGTGTGGGGGAAGATATGAATTCGACTCTAAAGATATGCAAAGTGGGGCTCGAGAAATGGCTTAGTGGTTAAGGCATTTGCCTGTGAAGCCAAAGGACCCAGGTTCAATTCCCCAGGACCCATGTAAGCCAGATGTACAAGGGATACATGCATCTGGAGTTCATTTGCAGTGGCTAGAGTCCCTGGCGTGCCCATTTTCTCTCTCTCTCTCTTCTCTCTCTCTCTGTGCAAATAAATAAATGAAAAATTAAATTAAAAAAAAGATATGCAAAGTGCTGGTGTTTCTGGAGTGGGCTTGCTTATGGTGCTGCTGGTGGTATTTCTTTCTGTGTGGACCTATGAAAAGGATACAGCTTCTTTCACTATTATGGAACTTCCCCTGGATCTGTAAGCTTCAGTAAATTCCCTTCCTCCCATAACTGTGTCTGGTCTGGAAGTTCAACCCAGCAATGTGAAGCTGACCATGACAGAATTGGTACCAGAGAGTGGGTTGTCATTGCGAAATGAATCTGACCATGTGGATTCTGGTCTTTTGGAACTTTTATTTTGGAAGAATGGGCATGGACTTAGTACTTACAACTGAAGACACCTTCCAGAGTAGTAAGCAAAATTTTGTGGACTATTCTGGTGAGAGTTTGAAAATGCTAAGTGCAGAGAGAATTGTATTTGGAGGCTCTGCTTATGAGCTTTCTAAGGGGAAGGAAACATGGCAGAAAACATTGCTGGCACTGGGCTGTATTGGCATAAGGGATGGCTGAATTCTGCTACCCATTCCTACAGAGTTTGATCAAAGTTAAATTTGTAATGGACTGATATGCTTTGCTAAAGATATGTGTGATAGTTTGATTCAGGTGTCCCCATAAACTTAGATCTTCTGAATGCTAGTCTCTCCAGCTGATGGCAATTGGAAATTAAAGCCTCCTGGAGGTGGTGTATTGTTGGAGGCGGGCTTATGGGTATTATAGCCAGCTTCCCCTTGCCAGTGTTTAGCACACTCTCCTGTTGCTACTGTCTACCTTATGTTGGCCAGGGGGTGATGTCCATCCTCTGCTCATGCCATTGTTTTCCCTGCCATCATGGAGCTTCCCCCCAGAGCCTGTAAGCCAAAATAAACCTCTTTTTTCCCCATAAGATGCTCTTGGTTGGGTGATTTCTACCAGCAATGTGAACCTGACTGCAACAATATGGAACTGAGATATATAAGATTTAGAGTTGAAAAAACTGAAGCAAGTTTAAAATTACTGGCCCTGAGTCTGGTTGCTGAAGCTACTATTGTCAAATACATTAGCCTTTTGAAGGAAGATGGCCCAACTACTTTACATTGAAACAATGGAAAGGATGCCTGAAGAAAGACGGAATGGTAGAAATGCAAACTCTTTTGAAAGTAGTTTGACTGAAAGGAAGGAAGCTGCTCTTCAAGATCTTGATTTATTTCATCCCTGAATTAAGACTATAACTGTGTTCTGCACACCTGGTATTGGTTTTGGAAACATGAAAATTGCATGGAGTCGGTCATGAAGTGCTCACAGTTCCAGGAGCTTCTGCTGAGATGCCACATGAGGCAGCTATTGTGTCCCTGAATAAGCCAGTGAAGCCCGTGGAAGGTGGACCATGGTTTGTAGTGGAGACCCAAGGTTGTTTAGATATACCAGTACTGTCCAAGGGCTATCATGGAGCACTATTGGCTTGGAAATGAAGTTTTCCCTGGCCATTTATCCCAGCTGGAGGGGAGGAATTGGAAAATCCAAACACTCCTCACTAGTTATGAATATCTGACTTGAATTGCAGATGTTTGATGTTTACCTGATGGTTGTTCAGTTTGCATTGGTCCACTCTCTCCTTCTTATGCCTTATGTCAGACGGAAATGTTTACTCTGTGTTATTCTATGTTGTAAGTATGTAACCTGTTTGATTTTATAGGACTCTCAGTTAAGAGACAGTCAAATCTCAGATGAGATGAGTTGCTAAAGACTATGGGACCTTTGAACTTGAACTGAGTACAACTTAGAATGTGAGATGGTTTTGAATCTATTGGGGGTCAGGGGTGGAATGTGGTAGTTTGAATGGACATCCCCCAGTAGATTCAGGAGTTTTATTCAAGCACTTGGTGTCACTGTGGGTGATCCTAGGGTCTATCTAACTCTAAGTTGTTGGGGCAGATATGAATTCCAGTATAAAGATATACAGAGTGCTACATATTGTCTGTAGTGGTTTTGTGCTGCAATGGCAGAATCTAGTCCTTGCAATAGAAATCCTGAAGCCTGCAAAACTGGACATTTGTTTATCTGACTCCTAATAGGAAAAATTTAATGAGTCCCTGTGCACCATGATAATTTAGTAGATGTGTATATCTGGAGTCTTGTCTTCCTTGATTATACCGTTTACTTCTGATTTTTGATTTATTGAATTCCTATTTCTGCTCTGCCCCACTTCACTTTACTTTCCATGCAATAGATAGAATAATTTTGTTAAAATGAGAACCTGAACACATCACCACCACACCCATCCCTATGTAAAATCCTTCAGTGGCTTTTCATCACTCAGAAAAAAAAAACCAACAAAACACTAACCCTTATCTTGGCCACAAGTCCCACCCCAATGGGAGCTTGCCTTCTCCTGCTTCTTAAGCTTCATCTTTTATAGTTTTCCTCTACCCCACTGCCTATCTGGCCTTTTTTAAAAACTTCCTTTCATGGGTAGTATTCCCTCCCACTACAGTGCCTTTGTAATACTGCTTCTTCTATTTGATAAAGTCTCTGTCTGCCTCTATGCTGGACTAATTCTTCCCACTTACCTTCTCAGTCTTCCATGACCTCTTAGGTCAGATACTATTGTCTTCACCCAGAGTTCCAGATGCCTTTATGTGTGTGTGTGTGTGTGTGTGTGTGTGTGTGTGTGTGTGCATGTGTTCATGTGTCTTGTAGTTCATGTATGCATAGAAGCCAGAGGACAACCTCAGGTTTTGTTCCTCAGTCACTGTCCACTTTTTATTTATATATTTGAGATAGAGTCTCTAGTCATTGGTCTGGAACTCACCAAATAGGCTAGTTTGGCTGGCCAGTAAACCCCAGGGATCTGCTTGTTTCTGTGCCCCCCTTTCCTCCTGTTTTCAAGGCAAGCACTTTACTTACTGAGCTATTTCTCTATTTCTCCAGTCCCAGCTGCTTTCCTTTTAGTACTTCATATAGTTGCAGTATTGCATTTCTTGGTATTAGTTTGTATCACATCTTTGCCTTCCTGTTAGACAATAAGATCTCTGAGAGCCCAACTTACCATCCTCTCCATTGTCGTTCCAGTAATTAGCACAGGGCCATGAATTTGCCTTGCAGCTACTCAGTAAACATCTGAGTCCAGTGAGATAATGCAAACAAGCATTTTGTCTACCATAAATTACTGTACCACCAGGAAATATCATTCCTATCCAGGAACAGATGAGCCAGGTGTGGCAGCACACATCTATAATCCCAGTACTTGGGAGGCTGAGGCAGGAAAATCATGAGTTTGAGGCAAGCCTGGGCTACATGAAAGACTCTCAAAAAACAAAATCTAACAAAACTGACAAGGAAAAGTAATTTGCTTTCAATGTGGAGGTTCTATAGACTGTGTAGATTTAAAGACACAGGAAAGGAAATACTGAAAGATGCTAGAAGCAATGATCTTCCAGTACACTGTATGGAGAAATCAAGGACAATCCTGGAAACATGTTTCTGAGGGTATCTGTCCAGCTGACCTTTTTTTAGTCGACCATGAAATACATTCACCTAGAGAAGAAGAGAACTCCTTCAGAGAATCCTACAGGAGAAAAGGGTCCCATTCAAAGTATCATCAAAAGGAAATGGATATTTATCCTGCCCTTGGCATCCAATTTGACCTTTCTAAACATTAATGTCATAACCACAAACAAATAGTAGGTTCCAGGACACCAGGGGAAAGAAAGCTTTCAAAAAAGTCTGAGAAAACATAATTTTGGGAAGGGGGAAAAGAAACTAGTTGGACTGGGAACAAAGCATAGCCTGTAAATGTGAAAGATGGAAGAAAAACATTTTAAGAAATGACCTTCTGGCTTCTGACTTGTACTGAGTGGTTTGATGTCATTAGCAAGATGAGCCTATTGATTTTCTTTTATTTGTGTAGTAAACAAATGGAACTCTAAGCATTTACCACTCACAGTACATTGTTTCCTGGAGTTATAAATATATTTTCTACTCTCTTAGCCTGGGCAGCCATCTGAAGAAGGAGGGTTTTAGGTATGTCCCTTAACCCTTGGGTGTCTGGCTTCTAGGCCCATTTTATTATTATACTTATCTTCCCATGGCCAGGAATAATGGCTAGGATTATGTTGACTAGAACATACTCAACAGATCACAGTGACAAATGATTCTCCCAGGAAGATTATAACCAGAAAATGTCCCAAGATGGCCTATAGGCTCTCCCAAGCTTACATTTTATAGTCTTCTAGCTCCAGAGAAATATTGTTTCATCATTTTATACATAGGCCCCCACAGTATTTTTTTTTCTGCTGCTATGATCAAACACTTGAAAAAAAAGAGCTTTGTATATGGTTAGGGTATCCTTTCCAGGTACACATGTTGGAAAGCTTAGTACCAAGTTTGATAATGTGGTGGTATGTTTAACAGTTGTATAAAAAAAGAGGTTTATTTAACTCCCAGTTTGGGAGGCTGAAACTCAAAACCATATAGTACTGTTTTGGCAATCCCACCCCCAACTCCATCCCCTTATGACACATGATATCCAATTACAGGGACACATATGAGATGGAGCAATGACACTGCCAAACAGGAAGAGTCAGGCTGCGCTTGTTCACTTTTTAGTGATTCTCTCACAAGAGCTAATTTAAGAGTCCCTCAAGAACTATCTCGATCCCTTCTGAGCACAGCACTCTCAATGCCCTAACTTTACAACTCTTAAACATACCACCACATCACCAAACTTGGTACTAAGCTTTCCAACACGTGAACCCTGAAAGGACACCCTAATCATATACAAATCATACCACAGAGGGGATGGGTTAGAAGAAAATGAAGATGGCTTTGAACTAGAGGCAGCCCAGGCCAGCGTTTTAAACATAGCAGGCCCTTCCCTACAGTGCTACTTATAGTAGGAAAAGAAGAAAGTAGGAAGAGGAGAAGGGGTTAATGAAAGAAAAAGGAAAAGTGGATGGAGAGGAAAGGAAAGAACGAGTAGGAAACAAAAGGAAGAAAGAAGGTATACATATTAGCTTTGCTTGTGTAAGAAAGCACCCCTACATTAGTTACTTTTCTCATTCCTGTGACAAAATACCAGACCAAAAGCAACTTAAGGGAGGATTTATTTGGGTTTATGGTTTGGGAGGATACAGCCCATCATGGCAGGAAAGCCATGGAAGTAGGTTGCTCATGGCAGTGGGTCTGTGCAGCTGAGTCTCCTCACCTCCTGGCAGAACAGGAAGCAGAAAGAACCGGAGGCCAGAAGTAGGGCTGAGTTGTAACCTTCAAGACTTACTCCTAAGCAACCCACTTCCTCCAGATAGGCCCATTTTCAAGATCCTGTAGCCTCCCAAAACAGCACCACCAGCTGGGGACCAAGGGTTCACACACATGAGCCTGTGGTTAGAGGGAGGCTCACATTCAAACCCCAGTGACCCCCAAACTTGGCAGCTTACAGCAACAATAATTTCATCAGTTTATAGTTTTGGAGCATGCACCTATGGCTGAGTTCAGCAAGATAGTCCTTCTTCTGGCCATAGTTGGGCTCATTCATGCATCTGCAGTCAACTTCCAGTCAGCTGAGTGACTTCATCTCTGGAGTTTGGCTGGCTATGGGAGCAATGGGGTGACTGGGCATGTGGCTTTCATCATTGTACAGGGCAGCTCAGGCTTGTTTCCATGTATACATGGTTGCATGAGATCCAGGAGTAGCAAGACAGAGCAAGTCCATGCTTCTGCTTGCATCCCATTTGTAAGGTCTCCTCAGGCCAAGTAAAGACAAGGCCAGCCCATGTTCAAGGGATATAGAAACAGACTCCAGCTATTGTCAGCTGGAAGAGCTGCAAAGTCACATCACAAAGTGAAGGCATATTGAATAGGAAAAATTGGCAGCCAGTTTTGTAGCCTATCACAAAAGTGAAGGACTAGCCATTTCATTTGCTAGCAAATTTAACAATGATGCAACAATCTTGAAGTTGAATTTGAGGCCCTACTATTGATTTTTAAAAATATCAATAAGTTCCCAAGTTCCTATCTTTCATACTTTTTTGAGGAAAGCCCAACAGACTGCCTTTTTTTATGAGAGAAAGAGAGAGACACAGAGAGAATTGGCACACTAGGACCGCCAGCTACTACAGTCCAACTCCAGATGCATGCACCCGCTTGCGTGCATGTGCGACCTTGCACTCTTGCATCAGTGTATGTGGGACCTGGAGAGTCAAACATGAGTCCTTAGGTTTCATGGGTAAGCACCTTAACCGTTAAGTCATCTCCCCAGCCCTCTTCTGTCAAATGGGGCCAGATGATAATGTAACTTCTTATTTCCAGTGGAAACAATAAAAACTTTATGGGTAAGAGTTTCCTCATATTTACCTACTGTAATTGAACTAAGGAGCAGTTAAGAAGAGTACATTTCAACATAGTGGCCTTTATTTCTATCTCGTGTCAAATATATGACAAAGATATAGTAAACAAAGAACCATTTATATGTGTGGTTTTCACGGTTGCTTGATGGGTCCATCTTGTTTGTACCATTGTTTATTCTCTTCTCAACGGTGTATTATTTAATATCTTATTGCATTATTGGAAACAGAGCATCAAAGCACATTAATATAGAGGGAAATGTTTACTGTTGCTCTGCTGCAGAAAGAGGAGTTTTGAGTTAATTAGCATTTGTCATTCATAGCATTTGGGATTGATTCAGTGTTGCAGAGTGTTATCGACATTCAGTTTTCCTGGTAAGGTGTTTTTATATAAATGGAAGAACGTTCACTTGTAGTTATCTTTGTATGGATACAACTTAATGTGAGACTTGCACTTGAAAAATCAAGTATAAGTGTTCTTTGCGTGAAATAGTAAGGTGATGTTTTTGTGAAATGAGTTGACTGGTGAGTCTCTTCAGATGTATTTGCCTTTAGAGTGACAACTGTTTATACCCTAAGTAGAGTGATAACCTGTTTTGAAACACCCTTCAGTGCTGCCATTTTGTGTGGAAGGCAACAGATGCTTTAGATTGTTGGAAGTGAAGGTCAAGGAAACATTTGAAAGTATCCCTCTTACCATATGCTCTTTTTATTCTCTTGTTGTTGTTTGAGACAGGGTCTCATGTAGCCCAGACTGGCCTCTAACTCTGTATGTATGCTGGTTTATTTGGTGTTTGGGATTGAACCCTGAGCTGGAGTTAGGCAAGCACTCTGCCAAGTAAGCCACATTCCCTTCTTTTCATTCATTCAGTACAGGCAGCTATCTCCTGAGATAAGGTAATTATATATTATCCAAAGGGGTCAGGCTCAGAGTCACAGAATTCTTGTTAGCTACCCTCAGAGGAATCTCCCTGCTACAGTTTCAGAGGAGGGAAGTGCAACATCTGTTGGTTCACTGATAGTCCTAGGCATAATTTATATTTCTTATAGATACATTGATTATACTCCATCTAAACTAATATAAGCTAGAAACATTAGAAATATAATATTTCCTCAGTATTCTCCTGGATATGCCCACCTTCATCGTCATCTCCATTTATGCCATCTGTTTCTCCTAGTAATGTGGGGAAAGTTCTATTTGCCAATTTCTGGCCCTGTTCCAGGACTGTTTGCCTGCTGCTCTTTTTCTTCCATGGTGTTGGTATCTTTGTCAGAATTGCAAGCCAATCTCTGTCCCTCAATCTGGGTTACTAATAAATCATTACATTCTAAAAGAAGCACTGAGACCTCCAGGATGCTGGCATGATGAAGGATTGTTTTTTAATGTATTGTTGGTCCTTGGATCAGGGTCACACTACCCCAAAGAACAGTGGAATAGCTGCCTGAAGCTACAGCTACCTGTGAACTTGCCCCATTGTGTTTCTGAGTTATGTAGCCCCTGGGGACATCTACCCAGGATGGGAATTTTCGTTCTTTTAGAGACATCCTCCACCCAAAGCTTCTTCTACACTAGAACAAGGCTGTCCCTTCACTCAGAGAGTTTCCTTTCCACCCAAACCATTTGCAAAGTCTACTTGCCTTATTAGTTTTCATTTTGTAAAATATTGTTCATACCTTGGGTTTTAGCCAGCCTGAGGAAGGTGTATATATCCCAAGTCTCATGATGTCACAGTTTGGGGAACTCTGCAACTGTGGGAGGTTACAGCTAATCCTAGCAATTGGTGAGTTTGCTGTTCTCTGAGAAAGTTCTCTGCTCTGTGCCATGTCTTACATAAGTTGATAGGACTTCTTTTGCGACTTGCCCTTTCCCTTCAGTGATGTAAGAACCCCAAACATTGGCAGCCACTATGTTTTGTTACTGGAGTGCTGGTGCTGACCCTGCTTCCTGTTTAGCTTCTCTTGGAGGGGAGGGTTGGTGAAGGTGAAGCTACCATCAGGGCAAGGAGGGATCTATAGGCTGAAAGACAGGCCGCTGTTTAGGCCTTAGTGCCCATCAGGCAAGTTTACATCATCGCATTTGCCTTTCTTTTCCATAACTTGCTCAAGTAAATTCCTACTTCCAGGCTGGGAAACTGGTTTCTTGTCTCTGAAACTAGAAGTTTTTGTGGCTCCACATTGGGCCTTTGTTACTGAATTAGAATGGAGTGGGGAAGATGATGTTGACCCGAACAAGTAACAGCATTCCCTCCCCTTTGCCTAACCCATGATCTTGATTTAAGAGCTCTGTTTAGCCTTCAATCTCTTCTGTTTTCCTTCACTAGAAAAAACAGACACAATTGAATAAATTATACTCAACACATAACTGTGTTCTATACAGTAAAATGTTGCTTCATTTTCTTTTCTGTTTTTTTTTTTTTTTTTTTGAGGTGGGATCTCTCTCAAGCCAAGGCTGACCTGAATTCACTATGTAGTCTAAAGGTGGCCTTAAACTCATAGCAGTCCTCCTCCCTCTGCCTCCTCAGTGCTGAGATTAAAGGTGTACATCACCATGCTCAGCTTGTTTCATTTTCTCTATCATACTCTATCTGAAAATAGATATATTTTCTATATCATACTCAGAGAGTTGGTATGTTTTCTTCTGGAATTTTTATATGCATTCATCCATGTTACTATGTAAACAAACATACATGGCTTTGATTGTTAACATGTTCTTATTTTTATATAATGTTATATTATGAACTTGCTTTTTTTACTTGACCTATAAGACCTGGCAATCTAAATGTCAACACATCT
The DNA here is from genome assembly GCA_036365145.1 of Orientallactaga sibirica. NCBI lineage: Eukaryota > Metazoa > Chordata > Mammalia > Rodentia > Dipodidae > Orientallactaga > Orientallactaga sibirica. The sequence continues at coordinate 7,593,033 of JAEOAD010000982.1, forward strand.
AAAATCATTTTTAGGCATTGTATAATATCCCATAAGGTTACCACACCATCATTTAGCTATTCATCTACTGGTGTATATTTAGAATTTCCCCCTCAACTTATACAAGACTGCAGTGGTGGTGTTTTGTTGATATTTTTGTGTATATGTATCAATATTTCTGGAGAGATAATCTCTGGAATTAGAATTTCTGTATATATCATAATAATATTTTAAGGTAATATCTTAAAAATAAACTATCCACATTTAAATTTGTAGAATCTCAAAGTTTACGTTTCCACCAGGGGTGTATACAAGTGTTTATTTCCCCACATGTTTTCCAGTTTGGGATGTTATTAGTAGGCGTTTTCATTTTTTCATCCTCTGGAAAAAAACAAATGCCATTGTTGCATGGCCTACTTTTCCACCTGAAAGTGTTCCAAAGGAGCAAACAGAGCCTCCTGTTGTTCATTAATAAACTGGATTACCAGGAGCCCTTAAGTGTGCTTTACTGTGGTCATCAATCAGATTTTGGAAGAGGTAATATGTTTGAGTTGTGAAATTTCATTGAAAATATTTATCAGAAATCTCTATGTAGGAAATCTTCATTTTCACAATTATTTAATGACATAATTTCCATACTCAAATCACAACTGATTTGTTTCTGTTTGATTAGTTAATGGGCTTTTTTTTTTTGGTTGGTAATCCTACATCTATTCCTTGTTGAACATTGGGACATGTGTTTATAATCTGTTCATCCTAGAACAGAACAACAAGGTTGGTTTTCATTTTTCATATTCTTTTAATAATGCTTAATGAATTTGTTTTGGCATGATAGGCTTTTTTGAATATGTAGAGTTGTGTTGTGGTTGTATGGTGTCTCCAAATGACCCTTTCTTACTATTTTTCCAGTCTCTGCACCCCATAGGACTGGAGTTACAGATGTGGGTGCCCAGGCCAAGCTGTTTATGTGGGTGCTGGGGAACAGAACTCAGGCAGTCTCAAGTTCTGTCAGGCAAGCACCCTTATCCATTGAGCCATCTCCTCAGACTTGGCATGAAAGTCTTTGATTCATAAAGAAGTACTTTTTCTTTTCCTTTTAAAGAATATCTTGTGATTAATAGAAAGTCACTGTGGTTACTTATTTGTTTTTGGTATTCATGTCCTGAATTCTTCCTGGAGCACTGAGCTTCTGTTTTAACAGTCTGTTGACGGAAGACAGAAGTAGGTCAGTTGGCTCCAAGATTATCCTATGGATGGTTTCCTCTTGAAAATCTTGCTTGTTTCAAAGTCATGATGTTTCTATTTTACAAGACAGGATGCCATTAGTATGAAGGGACTGTCATCTTTGAGCTAACAGTTGTATCAAAGAAAAGTGTGAGGGAATATTTTAAAAGATACAGATCAGTTGTCTGTAGTGTTGTCTGCCTTGGGTAGGCATCCTAGTTCCTTTCCCTAGCATGCATCTTGTCTTTCCCTCTCTCGTGATATTACAAATGACCCTCCCCTCCCCTTTACAGCTCAGAGCCAAATTTAATAGTCAACAGAGAGTCATTTATTCAGCCATCTGTAGAGAAAAGAAATCTTTCTTTGGCTTTGGTGATAAATAAGACATTAATGATGCATTCCTTAATATCAAGGAATTGTAGTTCTATGGAAATTAAAACACATGAGGAGACCACATATTGGTCTCTACAAGGGTCCACTCCACATCAGATCTGCTCTGATCTCTTTACTGAACAATTCCCCCCCCCATAATGCTAGTGATGTAGCTTTAGCATGCTGCTAGAATGTGGGCAAGGTCAGCCCCCAACCTGGCTTATGGATTGTTCTTCTCACTTATAATCCTTAGGAGCAGGTCTTACATTGTGCGTGTATATGTATCTCCACCGCTAATGTGGTATTTAATTCTTCTGGTGCCAAGAAGATCCATTTTACATTGGTCTAACTTTCCATTCTTTTGTTTCCATTTTCAGATGTGTGTAGATTTTTACCCCCTATTTTCCTGAACTTCCTGTCAGGTGAGTAAGGATAGTTCATTGTCACGATGAACCTGCTTTTTTTTGATTCATATTCTTCTGCTGTCTTCATTTCATATGAGTACTGCATGCTAACCGATTGTGCCACTGGAGTTCCATGCTGTCTTCATTTCAGTCTCTTATCTCCATTACAACTTTACTGTTTCCTGTTGGCTTGATTTATAACTCCTTACACCCGCTTGGAGCTCTCTTTACTTCAGAAATTTTCATTTTCTTAGGGAAAGACCCTTGTTGACTCATCTTGGTAACCCAAGGGTTTTTGGATAGACTTTCGAGAAAAGGTGGTGATTTTGGAAGAGACACAGATTTTGAAATTACACAGTACAGTGAAAGTTGAAGAAGAATGATTATTTATGTTGGATTATTTGGAAATTCATTTCACTTTTTTCTCCTTTCCGACTTCCTGGGCTTGCTTTCCTAGCTCCAAGGACTCTGGTCATATCTCAAAATGGGTACTCATGTTTCTCACTTGCCTAAGGTGCTGTGCACATGCAACTTAAAAAGGCACCTCCTAGCTTATTTCTGCTCTTCACTCCTTTCTAGATAGAAATTCTGAAGCCACTAGTGACTTTCATACTTCTCTATTCCTTTTTGTTTTGTTTTGTTTTGTTTTGTTTTGTTTTCCGAGGTAGGGTCTCACTCTGGCTCAGGCTGACCTGGATTTCATTATGTAGTCTCAGGGTGGCCTCGAACTCATGGCGATTCTCCTACCTCTGCCTCCCCAGTGCTGGGATTAAAGGCGTGTGCCACCATGCTGGGCCTCCTTTCCTTTCCCTTTCCTTTCCTTTCCCCTTTCCCCTTTCTTTTTTGCAGTACTGGTCATCAAGCCCCCGGCCTTCCACGTGCTAGGCAAGTGCACTGACTATACCACCAGCCTTCTTTCTTTCTCTCTTTATAGGATTGCATTGATATAAATCATTAAAATTTTATAAACAATATAAATATTATAATTAATATAAATTAGAATTGTCCTGTGATGCTCTATAGGATAAATAACACATGTCATTTTAATAGTAGGTACTGATGAGTTATTGTGACAAGATTTAGAAACCTGAGTATAGCTACACAGCTAGTAGGCTAAGTCTTTAGAAGCAGGAGTTAACTTGGCATGATGGCAAAAGCAAAGAAGGACCCAGAATATTGTAATGGGTAATGGAATTAGCTTTCCTGAGTACTTGCTTTCCTCTCCAATAGGAGAACCTGAAGCATCCAAGCCACTTACTCTGCTCCAAGCCTGCCCCCAGACTCAGTGCATATTAAAACCCTGAAAGTATTTTTTATAAGAGAGAGCGAGAAAAAGATAGAAAAAATTGGTGCGACAAGGTCTCCAGCCACTGCAGTCAAACTACAGATGTGTATGCCACCTTGTGCACATGTGCAACTTTGCACATGTGTCACCTTGTACGTCTGGCTTATTTGGGACTTGTGGAGTCAAACATGGGTCCTTAGGCTTCACAGGCAAGTGCTTTAACCGCTAAGCCACCTCTCCAGCCCTGAAGATGCTTTTAATGAGAGTCTCCTCTCTATTTGTCTACTCTGTATGTATTCATAGAATTATTTTGTGGCAAAAAGTTTTGAGCCAAATTCAATTAAAAAGTATTTTTGAGTCCCTGGATTGTATGTGTGAAGGTGAGGTGAAAACCATGCCTCCATAGGAGAACATATTGGGTTATAGTGCCTTCCTTTTGTTTTAGGCCAAGTAAACCCTTCTCAACAGTGAAGAGAAAGTGTCCTTTAATTTTATTTGGATTGAAAACATCACTATTTAGCCATACAAATGGCTACTGAATATAAGTAGTGGATGTAAACTTTCAAGTAAAGGAAAGATTATTTGTTTATTACAGTATCTTCAGTCCTTACCATAGTATCTTGCATATAATAGAATCTCAGCAAATATTTGTAAAATAGATGAATGAGTGCACGAAATTATTCCAAAAATCTCTTCACACTTAAAATGGAAACATACTATAAACTTGTCTTCTGACTGTGCTTGTAATCATGGCTAATTCTTTTTAACTATAAAAGATATTTAATATATTACCTCACTTAATCCCTCCTGGATCCTATGAAGTAGGCCTTGAAATCACCTCCATTCCTTTAGATGAAGAATTTCAGGTTAAAAGAGGTTAAGTAACAGTCAAAGTTTGCATTATAATAGGTGAAGCTTGGATGCAAAGATAGGCAGATGGTTTACCATCTTTTAACTATGTATTCATGCTTATTTGCAAGTGTTGAACATTGAGGGGAAACCTGGCAGGATGAGGGCAGAGAGATGAAGTGTGCTTTCACCTTGCCTCCAGTAATTCACATGGGCAATCACTTTGGGGAGAAAGTTTGGAGGTACATGAGGGAGCTGAAAAACATAACACCACACAAGCTTTTATGGGTACATGTTTAATGTGCATAAGTCCACTCTTGCAGTGTGATCTTGATTCATTTTTTAATAAAGCCTTTTCTTCATTAGAAAGCTATTAGGGTTTATTAAGAAAATATTTTTACATATACTGACCAAACAAATAATTTTCCTTCTATTTGCTTCTAGAGATGTGAAAGCTTCATAGTTTGGCATTGACTTTATTTTACTCATTTTCAGTTAGCCTAGTTTCTTTCTTTCATCTGTAGAATATGGACTTTCTTCCTTTTTCTTCCTCCCTCCCAACCTCCCTCCCTGGCTCTCTATTTTTTCTTTTTTTGCTTATTGGATGTTGTTTTTCTTACAATAGAAATGCTGGTGACTTTATCTTCAAAAAATTTGTTGATAAACTTCCTTTTGTTCTGTATTTATTTAGATTACCTCAATCTACAAGATTTGAATTTTCTGTGAGCATTCCAGAGAGTTCTGTCAATGACTAGTACACACACATACACAAGGTAAAACTGCGAGGACTTTTCCTTCTTGGGTATTTGGCGTTGGGGTTTTGCTAGTATTGTGAAAGTGACTTCTTTCTCTTCTTTGAATTTTTGAGGGATTAAAAGTTTTGTTCCTTAAATATTTGGTAAAATCACCAGTGAAATCTTCTGGGCCTGGAAATTTGGTAGCCATAGTGTGTTTGTGTGATATGTGCAAGTGTGTATGCAGATGCACATGCTTTGTATGCACATGTGCACAAGGACCTTGGAAGACTTTCATTTTTAAATTTCATTATTATTTCCATATAGATACTCTCCTATATTTTATATATGTGGCATATACATACAGCAGCCATGTGCTTTATTTTATACAATTTCAATAATATCTGCAAGATATTATTATTACTATTTACCATATAGTTAAAATTCATTTGCATTTGTCAATATTTAGTATCTGGAAAACTGAGGCCTGGGAAACTGGAACCTCTGAATTTTATATCATGATTTTGAGGTCCCCTCTCTGGTTCTTCTCCGGTTGTACCCCTCTCCAAAGGACAAGAAGTCTCTAGCACCAAGCAAACCTGCCAACCTAGAGCATACTTCGACCAATTCTTCCTTCTAGATCCTACTCTAGGAATCTAGAACCCCAAAAATCTCTAGCCAAATATTCCAAGCCTATTTCCGGAACTTTAGCAGGCTTCTTCCTTGGGGAAGGCCATACTATACAAGTTTACAGTCCTTTAGTAAAGTTCACAAGGTGCCGATAACCAAAGCAAGGGACAGATGACCAAAGAGAACATGATAGATATGTGGCTGTATTGAGTACCTGGGTGTACCTCTTGAAATCTGAGATGGAGTCTTAGTGGTAAAGCAAGGGCAAACAGTGCTTCCATTTAAACTCTTGACTTTTATCTTACAAATACTAGGAATGGGCCTGGCCATATGCTAGCCACTTTCCTTAAGTGTCTTTATTCTTTCTTGCATCTCAGATCGTATATCTTCTTCTTGAATATATATTTTAGGATTGATGTCAGTAAGGGTTTGCTTACTGAAAACAACATAATAGTTTTATTTGTTTGAAAAATGTCTTCATTTTACCCTCATTCTTGAAAGATATTTTCATTGGGAATAGAATTTTCTCTGAGCACATTGAAAATAATATTCTATTTTCTTCTGATTCCACTGTGGCTTTTGGGAAGATACTTGTCCATCTAACTACTGCTCCTTTGAAATTTAATGGTTTTTTTTTTTCTGGCTACTTTCAAGACTTTCTTGAAAATCTTCAGGCAATTTCATTATGATGTGTCTAGGTATAGGTCTCTTTTTATTTATTATAATCAAGATTCTTTGGGCTTCTTGAATATGTGGGTTGGTGTTTTTAACCAGTTAGGATTCATTTAGTCATTATAATTTCAAACATTAACTCTAATTATTATTTTTGTTTGTTGTTAAGCTAGTGTCTCACTCTAGTTCAAGCTGACCTGGAACTCACTTGGTAGCCCCAGGCTTGCCTCCAGTTTATGGTAATCCTCTTACCTCATTGGGATTTAAGGGCATGTGCCACCACACCCAGTTTGACTCATTTAAATTATATTTCACCTTGCATTTCTTTTCCACATATCTCTGTACTTATTTCATATTTCATACATAAAACTCAAGTTTGCCTCAGTTACCCATACTTTCAGGTGCATGTGGCATCATTGCTTATGTTATTTTCCTGGCTTCCTGTTTTGTCTTCAATTTTACCTGGCATGTTTAGAAAAATGTTTCTAATAGCTTAACTGTGGTTTGAAGGTGTATTCAACAAAAGGTTGGTCTAAATAACCTAACCTAATCTAGTCCTATAACACTGAAGAATTCTTTTCTGAAAGATTTACTGGATGAAGGTTTCTTAGCACAATTCAAACAGAAATTTAATTATGATTTTACTTCCAGCTTCATGGCCCATTTTTCTTCTGGCTTCTGTGACAGTTGAACAATTAAATCAATTACTTTTCTTCTTTTGTTCTTACTTTATACACACTGAGAACCTCTTTAGTAACTACCTTTTTAATTTCTCTTGTGATACACTTATTAACCAACACTCATGACTCAATGTAATTATCTTAAAGTCATGGAGTTTTCTAGAAGACTTAAGGAACAACTGTTATTCCTCTTATACTCATGCCAAAAATATTGATCATTGCATACATTATAGCTGCTATGGCATAATGAAATTATGGCAGTTAATCATAAATAACAGAAATTCCCTCACTCAGACCTGCCCCATCAAGCTAATTCCCTCTTTTAAGTCTTATTCTTTAATTATTCTATACCTAAAGATAAGTTTATCCTTTGTTCCTATTAAAGCCTGTACTGATGATACATTGTGAAAAATATGATAGTGATACTATTTATTGAAATTGAAGAGATGTAAAACAATTTCTCAGAGTAGTTTAAATAGAATTATGATAAACAATCATGTAGCTTGTGCACTGTAAAACCCTGTGTAAAACACTGTAAAACATTTACAGAAGCATATACAACCCAAAAGGAAGCACTGGACTATGATGAATTTGGGATCATCTTTAATGACTGATTGTCTAGTGTCAAGATCTAAACTTTACTGTTTAAGTGCCAACAAGTGGCTTTACACGCAATTGGCGCTATCTTACTATACATTCTTAGCACCTTAAAATTTTGCTAAGAAGTGGTTTTTCAAATCATCTTTGTTGATGACCTTATACCATTGAGTTAGTCTAGACTGTTCCAGAAGATTAGAAATATCCAAGATGTAAAAGATAAAAATGACCTTTTATGTATAATGAGTAAGGGATTAAAAATCTATAAACTTCTAGCTTTGATCAATGAGCCCAGAGGCCTTATGACCCAGCAGACCATCCTCAGTTTATGCAGAAGACAATAAGAGCTCCATTATTTTGAGGACCATTAAATGACTTCTATTATAAAATCTATTTTCAGCCTTGAGGAGACTAATCCTAGACGTGACAACTGAAAACAGTTATTTCAGTGGTGCCAGTCTTTAGTAAGCTCTTGACCCACGTGTGTGTGTTTGTACATATGTGTGTGTACATGTCTGTGCATGCATGTGATGGCCAAAGAATAACCTTGGGTGTCATTCCTCAGGAACACCATCCACCTTTTTTGAGACCAGGGCTCTCACCAACCTGGAGCTCACCCAGTAGGCTTAGACTGGCTGGCCAGCGAGCCTCATGAATCCTCTTATCTCTACCTCGTCAGCACTGGGATTACAGGTATGTTCCACCATGCCTTTTTTTTTTTTAACATGGGTTCTGTGGATCAAACTCATGCTTAAAACAGAAGTACTTTACCCATTGAACTATCTTCTCAGCCCCCATATTCATATACTGCCTTTCTCTTCTTCTCTGTTTCTCCCTCTTTTAGTTTTTTTTCAAGATATCGTCTCCACTCTAGCCCAGGCTGATGTGGAACACACCCTGTAGCCCCAGGCTGGCCCTGAACTCACAGGAATCCCCCTATCTTAGTCTCCTGATACTAGGACAAAAGGTGAATGCTAGCTGGGCATGGTAGAGCATGCCTTTAATCCCAGCTCTTGGGAGGCAGAAGTAGAAGGATTGCTGTGAGTTTGAGGCCACCCTGAGACTACATAGTGAATTCCAGGTCAGCCTGAGCTAAGGTGAGACCCTACTTGAAAACACACACACACACACACACACACACACACACACACACGTAAGTGCTATCACACCCACCTTTTTGTAAAAATATTTTATTTATTCATTCATTTATTTGACAGAGAAAGAGGGAGAGAGAAAGCCAATGGGCATACAAGTGCTTCCAGCCACTCCAAATGAGCCCCAAACACATGCGCCCCCTTGTGCGTCTGGCTAATGTCACTCCCACCTTTTTAACATGATTGCTGGGTTAGCCTTCATTCTGACCTTTCTTACTACCCCCATTGAGAGTTGAGTGTAAGACATAGTTATTTTTATCAAAGGCCTAAGTCACAGCACGTAATAACCAATCATTGTGTACACTGCTTTAACTTCAGCTGTATCTTATACACCTTTTAAGCTCTCCCCTAAGAGATCAAAAATGGGTTGCAGAAAATTTGCCCAGAGCATGTTGGGTCTCTTTAGAGTAAGAATTTGAGACTAAGTGGATTCTGAATTCATTTCCAGATTTATTCTTCTTTGATGATAGTCTTCCCAGAGCATTAAATATTCTAAGTCAACTCTATCTGTTCCAGGTAGAATAGAGCCTAAGGCATTTGCATAGGACAGAGTTTTTTGTAGTACTTTAGTTTACTAAATAATGGCTTACAAAAGATAATGCTTTATGGATGGAAGAGTTCAAAAACTTAAAATAAGGCCAGAGCTATATCTCAGTGGATAAAGTGCTTACTGCACAAGTCTGAGTATCAAAGTTCGATCCTCAGACCACACATGAAAACCAGAAGCCATGGTAGGCTTTCTGTAATCCCAGCATTCTGATGATGAGATGAGAGACAGAGACAGTAGAATTTCCCAGAAGCTCTCAGTGAGTGCAGCAAAAAGAACAACAATGGCAAAATCAGATAGAGAAAAATCTTGCCTCAAATGAGATGGAACAGCAAGGACAAACCCAAAGTTGTCTTGTGACCTCCACATATACACCCTGACACATGTGTGTCTATACTCTCACACACAATCATATATGCATGTGCACACATACACACAAATAAAACATTTATAAAAAGTTAAGTGGGGGCTGGAGGGATTGCTTAGTGGTTAAGGCACTTGCCTGCAAAGCCAAAGGACCCAGGTTTGATTCCCCAGGACCCACATTAGCCAGATGCAGAAGGGGACGCATGCATCTGGAGTTCGTTTGCAGTGGCTGGAGGCTCTGGTGTGCCCATTCTTTCTCTCTCCCTCTTTCTCTGTCAAATAAATAAATAAATAAAAATATTAAAAAATAAAAAAGTTAAGTGTGTTTAACTTAAAAGATTTTATTGAAACACATATGTAATGTACAACTCCATGAATTTCAGAAACTGAACACTTATGTGACCATATCCCAGAATATGACCTGTGTGTCCATTTCTATGAATATTACAACCCTTCTTTGTTTCCTTTTAATACTTTTTGCTTATTTTTAAATTTACCTTCTAAAATAATAGGTTTAATTATGACATTTTCTCTTTTGTGTGTATGCATGTGCATGTATGTTTGCACGCATGTGGGCATAAGTATGTGCAGTTGTGTATACATGGATGTCTGTCTCAGTCATTCTCCACATTATTTACTGAGAAGAGTTTTTCACTTGAACTTAGAGTTCACTGATTCAACTAGTCTAGCTAGCCATCTTATCCCAGTGTCTCCTATCTCTGCCTCCCGATTACATGGAGCTGCCATACCCACCTGACATTGATGTGGATGCTGGGGATTTGAACTCCTGTTCTCACACTTGCATAGCAAGCACTTTATCTATAGACCCATCAAGCCAGCCCTCATTATGACATTTTCATGCATAATTTGTTTTTGTTGATCTTCCTTATCCTTCTCTCCCACTCTCTGCTACCTTTGTACCCTTCCATCCCCAGTAGTCTCTTTTCCTCATTCTATTAATCCCTTCCTCAAAATCTCTTTTTCCCTCTAGCAGTTCACTTTCTAGTTCATGACCTATACCCATAATCATACCCACATATACACACATATAAAATTAAAAGGTAGTATCCACTTATGAAAGAGAACATGTGTAGCCGGGCATTGTGGCGCACGTTTTTAATCCCAGCACTCAGGAGGCAGAGGTAGGAGGATCGCTGAGAGTTCAAGGCCACCATGAGACTACATAGTTAATTCCAGGTCAGCCTGGGCCAGAGTGAGACCCTACCTCGAAAAACCAAAAAAAAAAAAAAAAAAAAAAAAAGAAAAGAAAAGAAAGAAAGAAAAGAAAGAAAGAAAGAAAGAAAGAAAACATGTGCTGCTTATCTTTCTGAGTCTGCATTACATCATCTAATATAATTTCCATATACATCCATTTTCCTGCAAATTTCATAATTTCATGTTTCTTTATGGCTGAATAAAATTCCATTGTGCATATGTACCACATTTTCTTTTTTTATTTCTATTATTCTGATTTTACATTCATAGTATTGGTTCCATTATCCTCCTCCCTGTCCTCCCTCTTCCAAAGGGACCCTCATCAATGGGGAATGTGGGTCATGCATTGTGGGGGTAGTCAAGAGTTCTGGGGGGTAGGCCCCAGTCTCTGTGCTTAATGCCCCAACTTGTGACTCTAACAATCTTTCTGCCCTCTCTTCCATGAGTTTCCCTGAGCCACATTGGGGTCATTTTAGTTCGGCTTCAGTGATGAGGTTTTGGGAGCCTCTGTGTCTCTGGATATCTGGCTTAGTTGGAGTTGGATGTTCTCTGTGTTTATCTCCTTCATCCTTTTTCTGGTGTCGTGATCACCATGAACGCTGTATTCTTCCCCTTCCCCTGCGTTGTTCTATGGTTTCAGCTGGGGCCCTGATGAGGTGCGATTAGCTGATCCTCCCATCAGGTTCGTTGTCCATCTGAAAAGAAGTTAGTACGAGTTAGAAGGGATGACCATATATGTTTTGGAGGGAATTTTATATGCGTTGGCTCTCTTCTAGCCCACATTTGGTGGTATCTTGATCTTGGAGACTGAGCTCGTTTTGTGTACCTGGTTTTGACTTATTTCCCAGTTCCAGCAATGTGTTTCATTCCACTGAGTGGATCTATTAGCCAAATCAAGAGCAGTTGGTTACCCACCATGGCTGTTTGCCACTACTGCACTTGTATGAGCATTACATCAGGTTGTTTCCTGCTGGGTATCTTAGACTGCAAGATGTTTGGACCGATGTCGGACATTTTTCCCCAGTTGCTCGTGTAGCACACTCTGGTACTAGACTAGCTAACTGTCTGGGGACTGACCCTCTTCCACATTCTGGCCAGGTCTCTCCGTGTTTGGTCTCACACACGTATGCTGTCTTCGACAGTAGGGTCTTACCATTAACCTTTAGTGGGTCACCAAGAACTCTGACAGAAGTCTGTCTTTTTTGGGAAACCTTGTAGGTGTCTTGGATCAACAGCTCATTGTGGAAGTTAACCCTGTGCTGGCACTGGGAATTATAAGTCTGCACCTAGGAAGGTGAGGGAGGAAAAAGATAGATAATATAAAAGAGAAAGTGAGTATAGAGAGGAGAGGGAGAGAGAGAGAGGGAGAGAGAGAGAGAAGAGAAAGAGAAGCAGGACAAGATTAGGGTTAGCCTTCATGATGCTCTCTCCAGATTCCTGTGGTTCGGGTATTCCCTCTACGGGCCTGCTGAAGGATCAATGTTTTAGCCTGTTGTACAGAGTAAAGGGTTTTATAGTATCTTTCCCTTTTGGGTCCCAATTTGTATCCCCCCCTTGTCCTCCCTCCCACCCTCTCTTTCTCTCCCACCCTTACCCTCCCTCCACCCCTCCCTCCCTCTTGTCTGGTCCTCAGAGTGTTTATTAGGTTTGGCCGCATGTCACGTGGATTCAGGTTAGGAGCAACAGATAAATGAGACCACATTTTCATTGTTCATTTATCTGTCAATGAACACCCAGGCTGATAACATTTCCTTGTTAGCCATGAGTAGAACAGAAGGAAACATGAGTATGCAGATATCTTGGTGGTAGAACAGTCTTCTGATAGCCTTCTCCCTTGTAAAGATAACCAATCTCCCTTTTCACTCCATTGATCATTTTTGCCTGCTTTTGTTTTTCATAAGAATGGAACCTTGTACACTACGCATTCTCTCATGTGTGGTTTCCCGGGCTAAGTCATCAATATTATTGTGTATACCTGTGCCTTACATATAAACATTTTCCTCCAGAGAAACACTGATACATTTTTATATAACTGTATTAAAATTCTCATTTAAGTGACTCATAGGGAGATATCAATAATACTATGTCATTATGAGCTGGGCATGGTAGCTCCTCCCTGTAACCCTAGCCCCTGGGAGGCTAAGGCAGGAGGATTTCTCTTAAAGTTGAGGTCAGCCTGGGCTATATGGTGAGTTCCAGGGCAACCTGAGCTATAGAGTAAGACCCTGTCTCAAAAAATAATAATATACCATTATGAAAAGAGAGAGGATTAAAGTACTCAAGAGAAAGGAAATATTAGATATAATTTATTAATTTAAACAAACATAAGCTGTCCTTGAAAGGAAGATTCATATCTTTCTCTAAGACGTTGCCATGCCATGTCAAGGAAAGACTCACTCTCCTAATACTACTGTGGCTAATCCATGACAGAATTGTTGACACTGAGAAACTGTGGGTTACATGTCTGCTTCTTTCCCATCCTCCATCACTTTAACATCTGCACTGCCTTGACCCAGCACATATTAGGTTAAAAAATCAAATGGATAGATAGATGGATGAATGAATTAACGAAGAGCAGAGCCAACACTCAAAGAGCATTCACAGTGCCAGCCACAGGACAGAGGTCCCTCATATGCTCATCATAGAAGTACTATAAAGTTGACACTCTTATCTCAGTTTTCTAAATGGAAAAGTTTGCCCTTCAGCAATTACTTGTCTAAAGTTATTCACATTCTGTGGCAGAGCTGGCCATGTTCTCTTGTCTTCACCACTATGGGTGCACACTCTATCTCCAGCTTGCAGAGCTGCAGCTGTGGCTAGATTTGTGGGTACCATGGCCAGGAGTTCTGCTAGCTGAGAGCACACAGACTGGTCACAGCCTCTTCCCCTCTAGCTATACAGAAGGAGCATGCTCAATGGTCTCTCACTGCCTCCTTGCTTTACCTGAGCCCTCCCATGAGTGTTTCATCCTCCTTTCCTTTCCTTTCCTTTCCTTTCCTTTCCTTTCCTTTCCTTTCCTTTCCTTTCCTTTCCTTTCCTTTCCTTTCCTTTCCTTTCCTTTCCCTTTCCTTTCCTTTCTTTTCTTTTCTTTTCTTCCTTCCTTTTCCATAAATGCATATGAACTACCATGTTCATCATTTTAAATATAACATCTTACTGGGTGACCCTCCCTTAATAAACATGGCCTTTTTTATAGCCAAGGCCCACCTGGCATTGCTGATTCTCTGGAACCTCATTTAAAGGGTACAGGATAGAGGGCATCTTGTTTGAGATATGACCTTTTGGGTATTGATTGCTGTTGTGATTATGATAGCTGTGATCATCTGTTCCCTTTATTTGATTCTAGGATGTTTTTCTCTGGTGGACAGTGTGGCCATGTTGGCAGACCTGAAGAAGCTTTACTGAAGTTCAAGATATTCCTTGTCATCATCTGTCTTCATGTCGTTTTGGTTACATCCCTGACAGGTAAGGTACCCATTTCTCTTTATTTGTTTCCTGTATGTCTATCGTATATATGTGTTTTGTTAATTCAGATTTTTTTCTTATGATAAAATATACATAATGTAATATTTATCATTTCATCCATTTTTTAATATTTTATTTTTATTTATTTATGAGAGAGAAAGAGGGGGGGAGAGAATGGGCATACCAGGACCTACAGCCACTGCAAACAAACTCCAAATGCATGTGCCACCTTGTGCATGTGGGTTATGTGGGTCTTGGGGGATCAAATCTGGGTCCTTTGGCTTTGCAGGCACATGCCTTAACTGCTAAGCCATCTCTCCAGCCCTCTTTAAACCATTTTAAGTATACAGTTTGTTAGCATTAAGTAAAATCACATTTTTGTGCAACCATAACCACTGTCCATTTTCAGAAAATTAGCATTGTACCAGTTAGTCACTGTTTACTTAACCCACCCACGAAAAAATCTATTTTTTTAAATCTCTGTGAACTTGCCTCTACTAATAACCTCTTGAGTCAAAACATGCAATACCTTTTCCTTTATGTATGATGTATGTCACTTAGCATATTTTTGAGGTCCACCTATGTTGTAGATATGTATCACAATTTCATTCCTTTCAAAGCCTGCATAATATTCCATTGTACGTATGCACCAATTTTTGCTTATCCATTCACCCATTGATGGGCACTTGGGTTTTTTCTGCTTTTTAGCTACTATGAAGTATGCTGCTATGAACACGAGTACATAAATATCTTAGTCCTTGCTTCCCATCTTTGGATTATATACCTAGGATTGGAACTGCTGGGTCATATGGTAGTACTATGTTTAACTTTTTGAGGAACTGCCGAACTATTTTCCACATTCTTACAAGCAATACACGAGGATTGTAGTTTTTCCACATCCTTGACAACATTTGTTATTTTGTTTTATTTTGATGATAGGTCTGAAGTGGCATGTCATTGTGTTTTTTAAATTTTTTTTATTGACAACTTCTATACTTACATACAATAAACCATGATATTTCCCTCCCCTCCCCCACTTTCCCTTTCACAACTCTGCTCTCCATCATATCCCCTCTCCCTCTCCATTAGTCTCTCTTTTATTTTGATGTCATCATCTTTTTCTTCTATTATGAGGGTCTTGTGAAGGTATTGCTAGGCACTGCAAGGTCATGGATATCGAGGCCAATTTCTGTCTGGACAGTTGCATTGTAAGGAGTTGTACCCTTCCTTTGGCTCTTACATTTTTTTTAATTTAATTTAATTTAATTAATTTATTTATTTGAGAGAGAGAGAGATACAGAAATAGGCGGGGGGGGGGGAGAGAGGGAGAGAGAGAATGGGTGCGCCAGGGCCTCCAGCCACTGCAAACGAACTCCAGATGCATGCACCCCCTTGTGCATCTGGCTTACGTGGGTCCTGGAGAATCGAGCCTCGAACCGGGGTCCTTAGGCTTCATAGGCAAGCGTTTAACCGCTAAGCCATCTCTCCAGCCCTGGCTCTTACATTTTTTCCACCACCTCTTCCACAAGGGACTCTGAGCCTCAGAGGGTGTGTAGAGGTATTTCAGTGCTGGACACTCATCCATCCCTTCTTCTCAGCACTATGTTGCCTTTTGGGTCATCCCAGTGGTCATCGCCATCTGAAAAGAGAAGCTTCTCTAACCAGAAGTGAGAGTAGCATTAATATATGAATATGAACACTAACTGTAGTGCTTTCAGGGCAGCTTGGTGGGAATAATATATACATTTAGCCAGACAAGAGCAGGCTTTATACCCCTAAGGCTCATGATCTCCCCTGTCATAGGCTCTTGATTAGGTTTTCAGTACCAAGCATGTATTCCCTCCCATAGAGCAGGCCTCCAATCCAATTAGAGGGCAGTTGGTTTCCCCCAGAGCAGACATGCCACTTTTGCACCCGTTCAGTCATTTGGCCTGTCTGGCCAAACTTAAGGCTTCCAGTATCCACTGTTTTCACCGCAGATGACTTCTGTCTCCCATAGGGCTGCATGCAGTGCAGCTTTTTCCAGCTTTCAGTTGACTGGTCTATAAGGAGAAGGTTTTCTGCTAAGCACCAGCTTGATTTCTCAGTGACCTTACTGCCCAGGCATGTGAAGTCTTTAGCAATAGGGTCTTACCATCTGTTTCTCATGGGAAACCAAGGGCCTTGGCAATAACCTGTAATGTTTTGGGTGCCACAGGGATCTCCCTGGCCAACAACTCACTGGAAGCTATCCCATCCCAGGCACTGAAAATTTTCTAGTAACAATCTATAGCTTCTGGATGTGCCATTATTCAAAAAAGTAGGTTTACATAAGTCTTATTCAGAATATCTCGAATTTTGATTGACCCTCACCCCCGTCCTTCTTTTACACATTCTCTTATCCTGGCCTCGCTGAGGCCTTTCCACTCCCTGTAATCTGTTCTTCTACTTACATATATACAATATCATACCCTAAAGTTCTTACCTCTCCTCCCTCCCTTATAGCCATTTTCTAGCTTACTGGCCTCTGCTACTGATTTTTGGTTCCAACTCACACACAAGTCTATACATTTGTAGCTAGGATCCACATATGAGAGAGAACATGCAATGTTTGGCTTTCTGGGCCTGGGTTACCTCACTTAGTATAATCCTTTCCAGATCCATCATTGTGGTTTTGATTTGAATTTCCTTAGTGATTAATGATGTTAGCATCATTTTGTGTATTTATTAGTTGTATATCTCCTTGAAAGAAATATCGATTCAAATCCTTTGTCCATTGGTGTTTTTGTTAGTGTTATTTTGTTAGTGTTAGTTTTATTAGTGTTAGTTTGATCTTTAGGAGGGCTTTATTCTTTAAAATATTTTAATTTTATTTATTTAAGAGAGAGAGAGAAAGAGGCAGATGGGGGGGGGGAGAATGGGTATGCCAGGGCCTCTAGCCACTGCAAATGAACTCCAGATGCATGCACCACCAGGTAAATCTGGCTTACATGGGTACTGGGAAATGTCCTTAGGCTTCTCAGGCAAGCATCTTAACCATTAAGCCATCTCTCCAGCCCAGGAGTTCTTTATATGATATGATATTAATTTCCTATCAGATATATGATAGGCAATATCTTCTCCCATTCTTTGAGGCATTTTCATGCTACATAGTGTCCTTTCATGCATTAATTTTTAATTTTTGTTTTTTTTGGTTTTTCGAGGTGGGGTCTCACTCTGGTCCAGGCTGACCTGAAATTAACTATGTAGTCTCAGGGTGGCCTTGAACTCACGGTGACCCTCCTACCTCTGCCTCCCACGTGCTGGGATTAAAGGTGTGTGCCACCATGCCCAGCTTCATTTTTAATTTTTGATGAATTCTAATTAATTCAACATTTGTTATTTATGCGTCATATCTAAGAAGTTATTGCCAAATCCAGTGTCAGGATGATTTTCCTGTATATTTTCTTCTATGGGTCTTACAGTCTTAGATGTCATGTTTAGATACTTTGATCCACATACAATTTCTCTCTATGCCTGGCAATATCCACTTTTCATATCATTTGTTGAAAAGCTTGACCTTTCTCCTTTGAATGGTCATGGCATCTTTCTCCAAAATCAAGTGAACAAATGTATGAGGATTTATTTGATATTTATTTGTTTTTTAAAAATATCTACTTGAGAGCTGGAGAGATGGCTCAGCAGTTCAAGGTGCTTACTTGCAAAGCCGGTCAGCCCTGGTTTGATTCCCCAGTACCCATGTAAAGCCAGAAGCACAAAGTGCTATATGTGTCTGGATTCCATATGCACTGTCAGCAGGCTCTGATGTGCCAATTCACATTCTCTTTCTATTTCTTTCTCTTTTTTCTACTACAAAAATATTAAAAATAAATAAATAAAAATATCTACTCGAATCCATTTCCATATGAAAATTTAAAAGAGGTGGAGAATGAAGCTAAATGACACAGAATGGTATTTTCAGAAAAGGGGATCTTTAGAAGCTTTTGAAACCAGCAAAAAGCTATCTGGGGGAAGGCAATGAAAAGGCCAACAGAACGACAGCTGAAATTTCTTTTTTTTTTTTCAAGACAGGGTCTCTTCCTAGCCCAGGCTGACCTGGAACTCACTCTGTAGCCCCAGGCTGACCTCAAACTCACAGAATCCCTCTCACCTCACCTTAGTCTCCCCAGTGCTGGGACTAAAGGTGTGCACCACTACAATTGGCTCCTTCTCCTTCCCTTCCCCCTTCCTTCTTCTCTTTTTTGGCAGCATCTTATGCAGCCCACACTGGTCTCCAACTCACTTTTGAGCCAAGGATGACCTTGAATTTCTTATCCTTCTGCCTCTACCTCCCAAGGGCTAGGATTACAAGTGTGTGCCACCACACCTGGCAAGGACTGTGATTTCTGTAGGTACAACTTCCAGAAAAATACTATGTTATAGCCGGGCGTGGTGGCACACGCCTTTAATCCCAGCACTTGGGAGGCAGAGGTAGAAGGATTACCGAGAGTTCAAGGCCACCCTGAGACTACACAGTTAATTCCAGGTCAGCCTGGACCAGAGGAGACCCTACCTCGCAAAACCAAAAAAAAAAAAAAAAAAAAAAAAAAACTATGTTATGCAAATATAAGGAATACTCATTAGGAAGGAGACTAGGCAATGAATATTTTTTAAGAAGACATCATTAAATACACAATGAAGATATACTATCTCAAAATATAAGGTATAGGGGCCTGAGGAGATGGCTCAGCAGTTAAAGGTGCTTGCTTGTGAGCTGGCAGTTCTGTATTCATCTCCCCAGCAACCATGTAAAGTTGGATGCGAAGTGGTGCATGCATTTTTGATCCCTGCATGCCTATGGCAGTGGGAGGAAAAACTAGGAGAATCTAGAAGTTCCTGGGCCAGCTAGACTGACACTCATAAAATGAAGCAACAAAAACAAAATAACAATGGAGACCCCCATCTCAAGCAGGGTTGAGGGTGGAAACAGACAACTTGATTGAGGTTGTTCTCAGACCTATACACATGCACCATGACACATACACATCATACACACATGCATACAGATATATGCATAATTAAAAATAAGGTGGAGAGCAATTGAGGAAGACAATCAACATTAACATTTTGCCTCCATGCACATGCACCTGCATACACATGTGAGCCCACACACAGAAAATGATAAAGTTCAGTGTACATCTGTAGGTTACAATGTGCCAGGTCCCTACCTGCTTTACGCTTGTCTACTTGCTTAATCATCTCACCCAGGCCCATGAAGGGGATGTCCTAGTCTTTTCCCATTCTGAGGCACACAAAGATAAGTAACTTGCCCAAAGTTGTTAGCCCCTGGATGAAATAGTACTGTTGGAATTTAAATCCAGAGGTCTGGCTCTAGATTTTGTGCTTGTAATCACCAAACAAGAGTTTTCAAACATGAGTGTACCTCGGAATTACATGGGAGGCTTGTTGAAGCACAGATCACTGGGTCCTTAACTAAGAGTTTGCTTTAGTAAGTCAAGAGCAGGGACCAAGAACTGAAAGCCCTATGAAGCTCCCACATGATGCTGATACAACTAGTGTAGGAACCACACTTCAAGAACTACTGTCTCAAGCTGGGCGTGCTGGCGCATGCCTTTAATCCCAGAACTCAGGAAGCAGAGGTAGGAGGATTGCCATGAGTTTGAGGCCACCCTGAGATTACAGAATGAATTCCAGGTCAGCCTGGGCTAGAGCCAGACCCTACCTCAAAAGGTGAAGAAGAAGGAGGAGGAGGAGGAAGAGGAAGGGAAGGAGGAGGAGGAGGAAGATGAAGGGAAGGAGGAGGAGGAGGAAAAGAGGAAGACGACAACGATGATGAAGAAGAACTACCGTCTCCACAACTGGTGGAAGATGTTACCAGGGGAGAAAGCACCTCCTGTGATGTCCATAAGCTGTGTTCACAAAGATCATCTCCTTGGGGCATTAAAGTATCCCTGTGGGATAAGCAGGGGAAAAAATCAATTGTCTCCACTTTACTGATGAGTAAACATCCCCAGGGACATTATTGGTTAGGAAGTAGCAGAGCCTACAGGATGCCAGAACTTCCAACTCATTATTTCGGTGCTTTCTTTTTTTTTTTTCTACCACAGGAAGATGAGACAGGAAAATAGAACACAAGTGAAAATTTTTATTCAAATGAAAGATAGTCTTTAGAAGTAAGTCTTTTGACAACATTTTAAAATGATGAGCTGGCCATAGTGCTACAAGCCTGTTGTCCCAGCATTGAGGAAGCAGGAAGATCATGACGTCAAGACCAGCAAGACCTTTTCTCAGAAAGAAAAAAAAAAGATGAAAACAGGAGCAAATAAATAGAAAAGTTCTCGGTTGTGGGACACATGTAAGAAGGGGAAAACTGAGTGGGTGCTCAAAGCCTTTGAATATATTTGTTGCTGCAGGTTTTGATTGTGCTAGTTAGCTTTCTGTTACTGAAACAAGATACCCAAAATAACCAACCTAAAAATGGAAATGTTTATTTGGGCTCGCAGCTTTGAAGATTTCAGCCCATGGTTGATTAGCCCCATTGCTTTTGCACCTATGGCAGGGAGTGGGTGGCAGTGGAAGCCCCTTCAACTCATGGCAGCATGCAAAGGGGGAAAAAGGAGAATAAGGGTCCAAGGGTCCCAGAGTCCTCTTCAGGGGTACACCCTCAGTGACCTAAAACCTCACATCATGCCCATCTCTTTTTTAAGGTTCTGAAAGATTTTATTACCGCTTAGAGCTTTAGGAGGGAGAGCTTAAGAGAAAGGAAGCTTCCTTCAAGG
Organism: Orientallactaga sibirica; assembly: GCA_036365145.1. Lineage (NCBI taxonomy): Eukaryota > Metazoa > Chordata > Mammalia > Rodentia > Dipodidae > Orientallactaga > Orientallactaga sibirica. Next base: position 7,613,964 of record JAEOAD010000982.1, read on the forward strand.
AAGGAGGTCATAAATAGTTCTTGCCCTGAGAGGCAAGAGGGGGTTTGAGGAGCCCACCTCAAGACTCAGGTTGGGATTTTTTATGTGAGCCCTCTGGATGGGCAGCTCATCTAACCAGTTAGTCTTGATGTCGGATGTCTGGGGTCAAGATTTCTGGAAAAAAGGTGATCTTCCCAGAAATCTTAATTCTCTAGGAAAGTAGGTCCATCTTTTTAAAGGTCTCCATACCTCTCAACAGCACAAGTTTGCAACCAATACATAGGACTTTAATATGTAGGACTTTAGGAGACAAACTAGGTCCAAACTATAGCACGATGCATTGGTTTCATTTCTTTCCTTCTTTATCTTTCTTTCCTTTGTGTGTGCGTGTGTGTATGTGTGAGAGAGAGATGTGGGCAAGTGCACGCCACAGTGCATGTGTGTAGGTAAGAGGAGAACTTTCAGGTGTTGGTCCTCACCTTCCACCTCTTTTGAGGTGTCTCTTGTTGTCACCACTCCATTTGCTAGGTCATCTGGCCCATGAGCTTCAGGCAGATTTGCCTGTCTCTCTACCTCTCATCTCGCTGTCTGAGATTTAGATGCCCACGATGGCTCTGGGGATCTGAACTTATCCATTGATCCATCTCCCCAGCTATGAATTGGTTTCCTAAAGCAATTCTTAACATGCAGCCTATAAACAGTTGCCATCAGCATCACTTTTGAACTTAGAAGTGCAGATTCTTGGGCCCACCATACCCCTGTTAAATTTGGAAGCTTTAGAGGAGGGCAAGCATTCTGTGTTATAACCAATCCTCCAGGTGAAGCTGGTGCATGCTCAAGGGTAGAAGCACTGGTGCAGAGCCCTCACTAACAGTACTGCTGGCAGCATGCTAGAATAGAAAGCTGGTAAAACCTCCTATGCCTTCTAACTGTTACGATGTAATCTTGACTTACCACTTAGCCCATACAGCCCCTTTCTCTTCATATTCTCATTGGGGAAGCTGTTTTAAGGCTTAATATATGTTAAAGCAACTCATGAAGGCAAATGTTTATCTGAATTAAGTGTTTGGGGATCTTGAAAGGGCTAAAAAGAAGTTTCTTATTGCCCCTCAGAACTCCCATATATGATGATTACATTGATAGAACCAACCACATGCCAGCCACTGTTCTAAGCCCTTATAAAAGGCTATCATTCAACACCCAATAACTCTTTGGAAGCAGCACTGTTATTAGCTCATTGTACAGGTGAGGATACTGAGGCATGGTAAGTTAAGCAACTCACTCTAGGTGAAACAGCTTAAAGAGGTTTCAGAATTGCAATTCAAACCCAGGGCCCATGATGACAAAGTTTAATATCTATACCACATTACCTTCCAGCCTTCTTTTTTTCCTTTCTTTCCCCCACTCCTTCCTTCCTTCCTGCTTTTTGTGACAACAGTCATGGAGCCCAGGCTAACTTCAGACGCACTGCATAGCTGAACCTGGCTTTGAACTCCTGATCCTCCTGTCGCTACCTCCTCAAGCTCTTGGATTACAGGCATGTGCTACCCCTTCAGCCTTCTTAACCACTTTGCTGTGCGAGGATCAGTTGCTTGGTAGTTGTGCATCTGCAAACTAAAAATAAAGGTAGAGGGGCTGGGGAGATGGCTTAGCAGTTAAGCACTTGCCTGTGAAACCTAAGGACCCTGGTTTGAGGCTCTATTCCCCAGGACCCATGTAAGTCAGATGCATAAGGTGGTGCATGCATCTGAAGTTCGTTTTCAGTGGCTGGAGGCCCTGGCATGCCCATTCTCTCTCTATCCTATCTGCTTCTTTCTCTCTCTGTCACTTTCAAACAAACAAACAAACAAACAAACAAACAAAGAATGATCACCTTAAAAAAGGTAGAATCCATAGTGGTGAGACTCCATAAATGTTGATTTGGTTCCCCAAATGGCTCACACATTGTGTCTCCCTGAGTAACTTTGGACCAAGGTAGATTTGTTTCATTTCAAGATGGCTTGATTTCTGCTGAAGACCAAGGGGACTGACTTGCTATTTCCATATTTACTATCACTGTGCAAGAATGAGGATTCTATTGTGTGCTCAGCAGTCCTGGTTCCTGGCAGAACATCATCTCTGATCCAGAGAATTTATATTCAGTTAGAAGAACATGAGGACCCAACAAATTTAACAGTCCCACAGTGTGAGCCAGTGCTGTAGGGCTCTAATACATGTACCTGTGGCACACATCTCCTTGCTTTACCCCAGAGGTCACCTGTAGACAGTTCCTCTGGATGTTGACAGCTTTCGTGTGTCTGAGAAGTAACTGCTTGCAAGAGAGTCTGTGGCCTATAATGAAACAAGCCAAGAGTGCCAAGGTATTAACACCCCAAAAGTAAGGAGTAGAAGTAATCCAATCATATGAGTGACTGAGGTGGAGGATCACAAGTTCAAGACTAGCTTGCACTACATAGGTAGATCCTGACCCAAAACCACAACAAAAAGTGTCATCTTCTTTGTCCCAATGTGGGGCAGTGCTGAGGAGGGTCCTGTATTGTCGCCCAGAGTTCCCCAGGTGGATTGTGCTCTAGTTCCCCATAGTAGTAACCTGCTTGTTAGTGCCCCTATTATTGGTGTTACTCCCTTCTCTGGCTCACTTAAACGCTGTCTTTCTCTCTCTTTCTGCTTCCTAGGATCTCAACTTGAAGCACACTCACCTCCAAGGTTTGGACAAATAGCCCTACCTCTATAAAGCCACATAGAAATCTCATAATTCTCTCACCCTGATGATCCCTTTTCTCTCTCTCTTTTTACTTATGTAGGTGTGTATATCTGTATTCATGTATGGATATGGATGATATGTGTATATATAGATATACACACATGCCATAACATGAGTTATGATCTGAGGACTTCTTCAGGGTGTTTGTCCTTTTCCTCTACCCTGGTCAAGACAGGAATTCCCTTGTTATTTTGTTTTGTTTGTATGTTCCAGTATAACTGGCCTGCAAGCTTCCATATTCTCCTGGCTCTACCTCCCATTGCCATAGACGCATTGAGATCAGACACATGTGTCATATTGTGTCCAGCTTTGCTTGGATGACATGGAGTCAAAGTCAGCTGGTAGACTTGCAAGGAAGTTCTTTTAACTGCTGAGAAAACCTCACCAGCCCTCCTTTTTTTCTCTTTATCCCTTCCTGGTGATACTTGCCACCTGGGATCATTGTTCATTAGGCACATCCTATGCAACTTAAATCCTTTTAGTACATCATCAGTGCTGGATGAAAAGGATGATGGAAGGGTTGGCGGGGCAGAGGGTGGGATAGACTAATGCAAGGAAAACTAGTGAGTACTCAGAGCCTGCTCCCAGCCATGCAAGAATTAAATGATTACATTTAACCCTCCCCCAAACTCTCCACAGTGAATGTAACTGGTGCTAGTCACACTTTACCAGGGTTCCCAAGGCACTGTCAGTATCTAAGGATAGAGTGAACCTGGCACTGAGACTTGGGGAGGAAGATAGGGAGCACAGGGCAAGCCATCGTAGAGCAGTGGCTCCCTGGCCTGGCCTCTGGGGCTCTGGGCTTTAAACACAGTAGCTTCACCCTGGAAGCCTGAGTGATGACTCAGTATCTTGTCAGCAGGGAGAGAGGCCTCTTGTGGGCCACCATCCCAAGAAAGAATCCTTAGACCTGAAAACTTTTAGCTGTGTAAATTGATACAGTTTGTAGCAGGTATTTTCAGTCTATCAGAAGCTCAAATGGATGAGTCACCATACTCACCTCCAGCGTTTAGCTCTTCAGGGCTGGACCAATGCCTTTTTATTTCTATTTGGTCTTTGAAGGAGATCTTCTTTTAGGTACAACTGTTCTATTTTCCAGAGGGTAAGATGACATAATAGTGGGAGATGGTTATAATTTCATTCTTGCAGAATTGTCTTCCCCATTTGGAAACAATTATACATGTGAGCCAGTTTGGTGATCTCATAAGCTATAATCCCTAACTTTCTCTCTGGGCTGGGTCGAGATCTTTCTGTGCTACAGGCATTTCCAGTGATAAGTCCCATTACCATTCCTGTTCTCCAAGGTCTCACTGTCTTTCTCGCCCTCTTTGTCCACCAGAGTATTTGTTGTTCTTTGGGCAAAGAGGCAGGAGGTAGGCTCTGTGCTCTGGAAAGACGGCCATCTTGTTTGACCTTATCCTCTACTATGAAATCCAGTGCTTGTTCTCTTCTTCTATCTTCTTCCTCTGTCTGTGTAACCCAAATTAGAAATGTTCCCTGTGGCATTGATCTGATGTTCAGCCAATTTCCCATCTCCTCCAAATCCTAGTCCCACACCCAGGCATAAGGTCACTTTTAAAAAACAAAATTGTGTGTTTGTGTATGGGTACACATGTGTGCACATGTATGTGGAGGCCAGCAGTTGATGTTGAGTTGCTCAGTCACTCTTCACCTCATTTTTTGAGACAGACTCTTGCACTGAACTTAGAGTTCACCAATTAGGCTGGCTAGCTTTGATGTGGATGCTGGGTATCAAACTCAGTTCCTCCTGCTTGCGTAGCTAGCACTTTACCCACTGAGCCATCCGCCTAGCCCCATGAGGTCACTTGTGTTGGGTCCTGACTGTTTCTCTGGCAGGTAGAACTGAGCAATAGAGATTCTAAACATGGAAGCAGAGGACACCCTAGCCCACTTTCTGTTTACTCCTGTAAGGATTCATGTTCCTAGTGGACAGCTGTGAGGAGAGCCATGGTGGGGACAGGGCTCTAAAGACTGGCATGGACAACCTTGACAGAAGCCAGATGAAAAATATGATAGACCCTTGGCATTGAGAGCTAAAGAGAGCTGAGTGAGCAGGCGAAGGACCTCCAGACCAGGGTAGGATTCTGAGAGAAGGAACCATGGACTCGGTAGATACAGCTTTCAGTGCTTGGTGCTGATTGGATACTGAAAAGCCTGCAGAGTGAAGGAGCTCTCTGGAGAGGCCATTGGGAACTCTGAGCTGTCAGCACTGGAGGGATCTCTCAGATCCACATCCCTTCTTGTACTCATTCCCAGCCCAGACACCATTATGAATACAGAAAAAAGAGGAAGAAAACAAAAAAGATCGTACATTTATTCAACTGACATTGAGACAACTAGGGACATCTTATAGCAAAAGTAACACAAAGTAATTTCTTGTATGTGCAGTGTCAGGGATTTAACCCATAGCCTTGTACATATGAGGCAAGCACTCTACCATTGAGCCATACCCTTAGTTCCAACACAGCTGCTTTCAATCATCAGATTTAAGGATTGCTTGTTCCCTGTACCACCCTAATAGAAGCTCCAAAACAAGATGGACCAATTCTATATGTCAATGGGAGCTCAGCAGTTTTTTGTTCATTTGTCTATTGTTCCTATTTCTACATCTCAATTGTGTCTATAAATCTTAACATATTACAAAATTAATACATAGTGTCCATTTAAGATGTGTCTGGGCCATCATCACATCTGGAAGTCTCCTTCTCTTCCTGGTTTTATTCATTTAGGCCCTTGAGGGTAAAAGTAAAATCTTTTCTCTTTGTATCTCATGTAGTGTACAAGGAATACTCAGTAAACTGGTTTGGTGATTGGTAATGATTTGTATCCTTAAGACAAAGCCTAGAGATATTTTATTTCTACTCAGCTTGATCATCAGTGCTATCATCTGAACCTGGAGGGTTCCAATACAACATATGCTACTAACTTATATAGACTTTACTGAGGTGGCTGTACCTCGCCAAGGATCCTCCTTAAAGGATGTGTTTTTCCTCCTCCATAGGCTGCCTGGGCTCAGCTGATGGCCTGTTGAGATTCTTTAACATTCTGACATGGTGTGAATGCAACTACCCAGTAGGGATGGTGTTTAGATTCCTAATTCATTGTCCTGGGATACTGAGAATCCTTGAGTGATGTCTAGGTTGCTGATTATTTATGTCAGGCTCTCAAACTTGGCTGTTCTTTGGGGAAAACAGCCTGCCTGCATCCAACCCTAGAGATTCTGATGTCATTGGTCTGGGATGCAGTCTGGGTATGCATATGCAGTTTCTTCAAAGTGACCCATGTGATAATATGCTCTTATTCAAGTTCCTTCTGTGAAAGTAGAAACCATTTGCAACTTTTTTTTCTTGAGTGCCAGGGCTTGAACCCAGGGCTAGGCAACCTTTCTACCACTGAGCTATGTCAATAGATCAAAAGCTATAGTTTTTCAAATTATATATTTTTGTGCATAAGTGTGTGTATATACCTGTTCATGAACATGTGTGGAGGCCAGAGGACAATCTTGAGTATTTTTTTTCAACCACCACCAACCTTTTTTGAGATAGGGTTTTGTGTTTTTTTAAGATTTATTTTTATTTATTTATTTATTAGATTAGAGAGAGAGAGAGAGAGAGAGAGAGAGAATGGGCACACCAGGGCCTCCAGCCACTGCAAACAAACTCCAGATGCACGTGCCACCATGTGCATCTGGCTTATGTGGGGCCTGGAGATTCGAACTGGGGTCCCTAGGCTTCACAGGCATGCGCCTTAACTGCTAAGCCATCTCTCCAGCCCAAGACAGGGTTTTCAATGACCAGAAAGGGTAGACTGGCTGGCCAGTGAGCCTCAGGGATCTGCCTGTCTCTACCTCCCTTGTGCTGGGATTATAAGCATGTACCATCACACCCAACTTTTCTTGGTTGTTGGGTTGTTTTTTTTTTCACATGGATTCTAGAGATTGAACTCAAGTCCTCAGGCTTTCAAAGCAAGCACTTTACTAACTGGAGTATCTCCTCAGCCCCTCCAAGTACATTTTTAAAAAATATTTTTATCTATTTATTTGCAAGCAGAGAGATATAGAAGAGAGACAGAAAGAATGGGTGCACCAGGGCATCCAGCTGCTACAAACAGACTCCAGATGCACGTGCCACCTTGTGTATCTGGCTTTACATGGGTACTGGGGAATTGAACCAGGGTCCTCAGCTTTGCAGGAAAGTACCTTAACCTCTAAGCCATCTCTCTAGCCCTACATTTTTAACATGAGGCAGTTTCAACGGCTGTTACAAGTACAATAAAGATAATTTCTTGATTTCAAAATGAGTAAAAGTCCAGAGTGGTCAATCTCCAAGTTGCCAATGTAGTCTCAGGGTGGCCTCAAACTCATGGCTATCCTCCTACCTCTGCCTCCTAAGTGCTGGGATTAAAGGCATGCACCACCATTCCTTGCATTGGCTGGCCTTTCATCATGCAGTCTCAGGCTGGCCTCAAACTCACAGCGATCCTCCTACCTCTGCCTCCCAAGTGCTGGGATTAAAGGTGTGTGCCACCATGCCTGGCATTGGCTGGCATTTCATGGAAAGCCTCTGTGTCTTTTTGTAGAATCCAGTAGACTCAGCTCATTGTATTGAATACTGACAACAGTAGAAGCAAAAACACAACTGGACATGTCTAGTTTATGAAGTATCTTGGCATATGTCATCTCACTGTCCCCTTGAGGAGAACAGAGAAGTTTATATTATACCTCACTTCACTGATGGGAAGATGGATACTCCAAGCAATAAAGAACTTTATAGGTTACCCAGAAAGAAACAGTACCAGGATTCTAAAAGCAGCTCTTCAGAACTGTCTGTACCGGCCTGCCAAAAGTGCTTATTTTGGGTTTGGACTATTTGAATTACTTCCAAGTTCACAGAGCTGGAAAATGGAGGTGATGAGATTCTAGAACTTGTGCACTTAACCACTTCCTCAGTGTTTAGTCACTGAGGCAGTTGAAAAAGTCTTTACAAGACTTTGCCATGATTCATTCATTCTGGGATGCATTTGTACCTCCAAAGCACTGAGTAAAGATTAAAAGAGGTCTGAGGAATGGAAGTAACAGTTCCACTGATTTAAGCTACTAACAGAGCATGCTGTTGAAATACACCTTAAGAAATTGATACATCCCTATTTCAAGAAATAACAAGAAGCACATTGATTTTGGCAAGGGCTCTCATGTTAGTAAGATCACAGTGCCATAAACAGACCACCGGGATAAATTACAGATGCTTTCACAGTGATGTGTCAACTGCATTTAGTCTTTAACAAGGGTGTGTTGTTTGTTCTGTACCCATTCCTCTGCTTTACTTTTAGAAATGCACAGAGCATAAAATAAAAGTTACCTTTGTAGTGCTATAATATTTCAAACAGTATAGATTTTTTTAATTTGAAAAAGAGGAAAATAAAAATACAAAATGAGCAGTAATCTTGGTTTAATAAGTCAATTAGAACCCAGTATGGTGTGGTACATGCCTGTAATCCCAGAGCTTGGGAGGCTGAGGTAGGAGGATTGCCATCAGTTTGACAGCGTGCTATAGAGTGAGTTCCTGTTGAGCCTGGACTAGAGTGAGACTCTCAAAGCAACAACAGCGACAAACACACAAAAAAATTAAACTTTAGAGCTGGAGAGATGGCTTAGTGGTTAAGGCATTTGCCTGCAAAGCCAAAGGACCCAGGTTCAATTCCTCAGGATCCACGTAAGACAGATGCACAAAGGGGCACATGTGTCTGGAGTTCATTTGAAGTGGCTAGAGGCCCTGGTGTGCCCATTCTCTCTCTGTCTGTCTCTTTTCTATCTCTCTCTACTTGCAAATAAATAAATAAAATTTAAAAAATTAAACTTTAATCACTTGTAATGATCTGATTAATTGGATGGATAAGAACTGACCACACAGCTGTACAGTCTTTCAACCACATAGATATTTTTTCTTGCTGTTAATATAAGTGTGCTTTGTCATTACATAGATTGAGATGTACAGTAACATTGATAAATTCTGGGCTTGGGGTATAAGCAGAGTTTGAATTATTGAGGAATTTTTATATTCAAAGTATAATTTTAAAGTTTTCAAGAATTATTAATTATGTAATATTACAGGAATGTGAACTCTTTGAGGCCAGGGACTCATCTTATTCCTAAATATAACTCTAGTGCCTGGCACATAGTAGGTCTTCAAAAGTTAGATGAGGACTGGAGAGATGGCTTAGCAGTTAAGGCACTTGCCTGCAAAACCTAGGGACCCACTAGGTGGCTCAAGTGTATGGAATTCGATTTTAGTGGCTGAGGCCCTGGTACACCAGTTCTCTCTCTCTATCTCCCTCTTTCTCTAAATGAATAAACTTTAATAAACCACTTTATGTTTTTGAAACTTGAATTTGACAGTGTTCTCATAGATATTCTTACTAATCAAGATAAGAATGTTCTCTAAGTTGGGCGTGGTGGTGCACGCCTTTAATCCCAGCACTCGGGAGGCAGAGGTAGGAGGATCATTGTGAGTTCGAGGCCAGCCTGAGAGTACATAGTGAATTCCAGGATAGCCTGGGCTAGGGCAAGACCCTACCTTGAAAAAAAAAACCAACCAAAAAAGAATGTTCTGTAGGTAGAATGAAAATCATATACATGCAAATCATGGAAGAAACTATCTCCATAATTTCTAAAAATATCCTGTATATATACCACATTATTTGCACAAAGAGAAAAATATCCTCTTTATTTATTCATTATTTCTTTGAAGTAGTATCTCACTTTAGCCTAGCTGACTTAGAACTTACTCTGTAGCAGATTATATTATTATACTTCATTGAAGGACAAGATTATATAATCTGAGTGAGTAACAATTACAAATTATTGTTGGTACTACTGTGAGTAAAATTATATATAAATATAATTTCATTCAGAGTAATCAAGGTTATTTTACAGATAAAAAAATATAAGCAGAAAAATGCTAGGATCTCTTGAAGGCACATTAGGATCTGAACCCTTTAGTTTCCCGGGAGAGCCAAGTCTGCGTGTGTGTTTTTATACATGTATGTACATACATGTATGTGTGTATGCCTGTTCATAAGAACCGAGAGCTCTCAGATTTAGCTAGACTAGCCAGTCCTGTCTCCACCTCCCCAGTGCTGGGATTAGAGACATGCACTTCCATACCCAGCACTTTACATAGGTGCTGGGGATCTAAACTCAAATCCTCAAATGCTTGCATGGCAAGCATTTTATCCACTGAGCTATCTCCCTAGTCTGATCTCAAGTCTCATAATCACATTTAAGGCTTAGTTAGCAGGATGCTCATTCACCTATTGGAAATAAATAGATATAGGCATTTTATTAATATAGAGAGGATGATCAAGTTCGTGTTATAGTGTTTAAAGTGTGCAGGTGTTGATGAGACTTTCAAAGCCAAAGGCAATAGAAGAAAAAGCCTCAGGAAAAGAAGCCACCAACTTACAAGATGTACAAATACCACCAAAAAGGTTAACGGTTAAATGTGCCTTCAAAACAGAGGCAACTCAAAAATGTAACTTTTCCAACTAAGTAAGGTTTCCATGTGGTGGGGGTATCCATAATTTCAACCTTTCTTAGTGGTTTTTACCAGTATGTAGTTGTTTACACAACAGGCTTGTCACATGGTAGTCCCACTCTCGAGGGACCTGGAAGAACCATAATCTGGATGCTTGTTGGAAGCAAAGCTGAGAGGATGAGTCACAAAGACATGGGGATTCATATTCAGCCTGAAAGTAGCAAAGATTCCTGCTTCCACTTGTATTGACTGCTTGACTTGTGACCTTGCTGATGCTGTGATAAAGAACAAGAGAGAAAATGGTAGCTGGGGATAGTGATGTTAGCACTAGTCTTGTCTCATCATTAGTTATTTAATGGCACACATTTAATCTGATGTGGCAGACAGTGTCTGGCAAAGCTACAAAGCTTGTTTCCTCCTCAGCTTACAAGCTAGACTACATTTGCCACCCACCCTTTTAATTAACAGTGGTCACATAACAGTGGTGAGTTCTGATCAATGGATGTGGCCACAAAATGATGTGTTCCACTTCTGGGCCTAGATGTTAAAAACCTTCCACCTGATTCACCTTATCCTCTTTCCTTGATCATCTACTGGATGCCACTGACCAGAACAAACTTGGAATGTTCATGCTGAAGAAAACTGTGTCCTCATCAATCTGGCCCCTAAATAACACCCCCTGCTTCCCCCGCTCCCAGTCTTCTACTCTAAGTTGCTGATTGGACTTTATAAATGGAAAACAAACTTCTACTTATTTAAGTCCCTAAGATTTCAGAGTTTTCTTATTGAAATGGCTTGCATTATCTTCTCACGCATCTGTGCCTTCTGGCCAAGGTTGTTGTTATGTCTGGTTCTTCCATTGGAAGGTGGGGAGGAGTGAGGTAAGCATTTCTTCTTGAGAACATCTAAGAACCCAAGTTCATATAATCTAAGGAAACTGGGTACATTCCGTTAAGTCACTGCTGAGACACTTATTGTCCAAACTAGAGTTGTTTGAGGACAGGAAGTGCCAACAGAGCCACCTACTTCCTTTGGGCCAAACTAGGTCAATGGGATGTTTAAGGCACTATATAAGTTTAAGACATATATAACCTGGACTTTCTGGAGCTGTATTAGTTACCTTTCTCATTGATGTAATAAGACAAGTACCTGACGAAAATCAGTTTGAGGGAGGAAGGTTTTGTTTTAGCTTACATTTCAAAGTTATAGTTTATCATAGAAAGGATGGCATGGTGGCAGGAGCTCAAGACAGCTTGTCACATTTAGTCCACAGTGAGGAAACAGAGAGCAACAAATGCTGGAGCTCATCTAGCTCTCTCCTTTTTATACAGTCCAGGACCCCAGCCAGCCCATGGAATGATGCAGCCCGTAGTTAAGGTGGGTCTTCCTACTTCAATTAACCTAATCAAGATAATTTCTCACAGGCTTACCCAGAAACTAGTTTCCTAGTTGATTCTATCTCTGGTCAGTTGACAATCAATATAAGCCATAGGGGCCAAATCTTAACCCCTGACTTTAAATTGGTATTTAAAATATTTCATTTATTTATCTGAGAGAGAATGAGAGAGAGAAAGAAGCAGATAGAGACAGACAATGGGAGCGCCAGGGCCTCTAGCCACTGCAAAGAACTCCAGACATTTGTGCTAACCTGTGCATCTGTCCTTATGTGGGTACTGGGGAATCAAACTCAGGTCCTTAGCCTTTGTAGGAAAGTGCCTCAACACTAAGCCATCTCTCCAGCACCATTGTATTTAATCCTTATATTTAAGTTTCCTTATCTGAAAAGTGGAAGTACCTGTATCACAGAGCTATACTGGTTAATGTAATACATCTGACACATTGTAAGAATTCGGTAACTTTTAACCAGAATCATTATGGGCCAGTGCTTGTGATGGAAGTGTTCCATAACTAACTGTGCTACTCAGTACAGTGGCCACCAGCACTGAGCACTTGAAACTCAGCTGGGGTGCTTAATTTTTAATTATATTTAATTTTAATTAATTTTTTAAAATTTAGAGAAAAAAGTGTATTTATTTAGTAGACTGCAGAGAGAACAGGGGCATGATCTGAACTGCCTACTTAATTTAAATTAGCCATGTGTCTAGTGCCTGCCAAGTTGGACAGCACAGCTGTTTTTTTTTTTTTTTTTTTAGTGCAGCTGTTTAATGATCTCAGAACCTCCCTATTTCTTGTAAGTCAGGATTCAATCACATAGAACAGCTAAGGGAAGGCAGTGGAAAGGGAGAGTGGATAGGAGATGGGAGAGCAAGAACAACTTAGAAGTCACAAGTGTGAATTGCAGTACATGAGAAGAGAATGAATCCCATGTTGATTCTTGTTGATTTTCACCTTGGTGGTACGGATGTCCTGAAGAAAATAGGCTCTTCATCACAAAACTAATGACACATTTGACACAGATATAGGACCGTGGGGAGATGGAAAAGTTTTGGGCCTAGAAGCACCCTCAGTAAAAATGTGAGGCAACTGATAATTGCCTATGTGTGCTGCACCAAATCTGCATGGGTCGTTCTATTGAGGAAGCTGGGGAGATGGCTCAGTGCTATGCAAGCATAAGGACCTGAGTTTGGACCCCCAGAACACATGTTAAAAGCTGGACATGGTTTTGTACACTTGTAATCCTAGAGCCGGGGAGGCAGAAACTAGACAATTCTTGGGGCTCACTGGATTGCCATTCTACCTGAATTGATGAGCTCCAGGGTCACACAGAGATCTTGTCTCAAAAAAAGAAAATAAGGTGAAGAGTAATTGAGGAAGTCACCTGACATTGACCTCTGACATACACCCACATATACATGTTGACATACGCATGCACATGCACATGCAAACTGAAAAAAAAGAAGCTGTTTTGATACAGTCTCTAGATACTTATAGAGAAAGGAATTTTGAGAAGGGCATTTAGCTTAGCTGAAATGATATATCATAAAGCCATCACATGTGTTAGAATGCTGATGATCTCGAATGTTCATTAGTCCAGACTCACCTGGAACTCACTCTGTAGCCCAGGCTGGCCTTGAACTCATGGTGATCCTCCTACCTCAGTCTCCCAAATGCTGGGACTAAAGGAGTATGCTATCACACCCGGATTTGTTTTGGAGCTCAACCGTGTATCTGTTAATAATTTGACATGAAATTCAATTCTAACATCTCCAAGGTTCAATTTAGTTGTTTCAGTTCCACAGCTAACCCAAAGATATTTGAAAGTTCGTTCCAAGAATAACAATATCTTTGAGTCAGTAAGATTATGAGTATATGAGTTTTTCTTTGTATTTTTCAGTGGTTTTGGAATTTCCCCCACATAAACACATATTATGGCTATAATTAGAATTTTTTTATTTTTATTGACAACTTCCTTAATTGTAGACAATCTCCCATGGTACTTCCCCCCTCCCCTCACTTTCAGCTTTGAAACTCCACTCTCCATCATATCCCCTCCCCCTCTCAATCAGTCTCTCTTTTCATTTTGATGTCATCATCTTTTCCTCCTGTTATGATGGTCTTGTGTAGGTTGTTTCAGGCACTGCAAGGTCATGGTTATCCAGACCATTTTGTGTCTCGAGGAGCACATTGTAAGGAGTCCAGGTCTCACTCTGTAGCCCAGGATGGCCTCAAACTCCAGATCCTCCTACCTCATCTTCCCAAATGCTAGGATTACAGATGTGTACTATCATACCCAGCCTAGAAAAATATAGTATTTTAGAGGGCACACTGTGGCCATTAGAAAGATTGAGCAGCCCACAATCTAAAAGCATCTTAATTAGCTGTGCCTTCCACTTCCTTGAAACTTCACCTGGTCTTCGCTTTATATAAGAACTTCTGAAACATGCTATATTATCAGAACTTCTGAAGCTGGGCTAGAGAGATGGCTTAGCAGTTAAGGAGCTTGCCTGGAAAGCCTAAGGACCCAGGTTCAATTCCCCAGTACCCATGTAAGCCAGATGTACATGTTGACACATCCATCTGGAGTTCATTTGCAGTGGCCAGAGGCCCTGGTGCACCCATTTTCTCCCTCCCTTAAATAAATAATAAAAGGGAATAAAGTTTAAGCTGGGTGTGGTGGTCTTTAATCCCAGCACTTGGGAGGCACAGGTAGGAATACCACTGTGAGTTCAAGGCCACCATGCGACTACATAGTAAGTTCCAAGTCAGCCTCAGCCTGGGCTAGAATGAGACCCTACCATGAAAAACCAAAAGAAAGAAAAAGAACTTCTGAAACTCTCTGCTTCTCTACTCCCTATTTCTAAAGAGATCCCACAGGTATTTTCAAAATTGAAAGCAAATTCTTTACAGAGATTTAAAAAAAAAAACACTGAGGTAGGGCTGGAGAGATGTTTTAGCGGTTAAGGTGCTTTCCTGCATAGCCAGAGAACTTAGGTTCAATTCTCCAGGACCCATGTAAGTAAGATGCACACAGTGATGCATGTGTCTGGAGTTCGCATGTATTGGCTGGAGGCTCTGGTGTGCCCATTCTCTTAATTTCTGCCTCTTTCTCTCTGCTTCTTTCTCTCCCTCTCAACTTAATAAATAAAAAATGTTAAAAAATATTTTGAAAACTGAGGTAAAAGAGTTGTGCATAACAGGAAGAAATCATTTTCAGATGAGTCACTGGGAAAATGAAGCTTAGAGAGTATCATTGTATTACTGACTTACTGACATTAGCAGTACCTTTTCTCTGTATTTTCATAGGACATCCTAATATGATTACCTTCATCCCCATTTCTAAGCAGGAAGTCGAAGTACACATGGATTAATTTGTTAAAGGCCCTGACTATATGGTTGGGAGAGCTTACTTCATATGGCTCCTATGGGGGCTAAATAACTTAATATTCATGTAGTTTCTGATTGCAATGCTATGTAAATGCTTCTCAGACTAACTCTGGGGACTCTTGCCAGGCAAAAACAAAAACCAGTAAATGTACACATAAATTTGTCTTTTGTTTCAAGTAATTTACAGATGCTCCAAAATGTATCTCATAGACCCTTGTGGGAAGAGGCAGTTCAAGAACCTCTTAGAGTGCTGGGTCCTCCTTCTGGATGATAAAGGACTGGGTGAGAGGACACCCTGGTAGCATGTGTAGCTGGGAGAAGAGAGTCAGTTGCTGGAGGATCAAGAACACTTTCACCTTCTTCCCATTTTGGCCAATTAAGCCCATTTAGAATTGCTGATTGCTCTTTGGGAAGTTCCAACAACTAAGAGCTGAAGTTTTCTTTAGTGATGTCATTATTAATCTTTTAATAAATATGTTATGTAAGAGTACTTATTGAGCAGTGTGATGTGAGATGGTCACAGCTCAAGTAAACATGCTTCAGATGTGCCAAATTAAAAATGCTTTCATACATCTTTTTTGGTTATGTAGTAAAATCTGAAAATGTAATCTCTGCAAAAGTGTTTATTGTCCCAAGGTCTGACAATCCAATATAATAACAAAAATATTGTTTGCTTAAGCTTCCCATATAACAGTGCCTGGACACGGTGGCTTGTTTTTAATCATCTCTCTATAGTAACTCAATCTAGCCGTGCGTGGTGGCGCATGCCTTTAATCCCAGCACTTGGGAGGCAGAGGTAGGAGGATTGCCATGAGTTCTAGGCCACCCTGAGACTACATACCTAATTCCAGGTCAGCCTGGACCAGAGTGAGACCCTACAGTGAAAAACCAAAAAAAAAAAAAAAATAATAATAATAATAATAATAGTTACTCAATCCAGAGGAGGACTGCCTCAGTTTCAGTTGAGTCTAAAATGTTCATGTGAGGGGTCCTGGTCATATCCTTTTTAGATTCACTTCTAAAAGATTAAGGCTTTATTTTCCCCCATCCAACTTAAGGGCTCATGTGGTAGAAGTAGATTAATTGGCATGACCATAGTCAGCCTTAAGACAACCATCTCATATTTGAAGTTTTCATATCTCCCACAGCGTCATATCACAGAAAGAAAAATGAACATTTCAGCAACCCTTAGACATGGTTTTGCGTGACTTGGCTGCAGGTAGTATATTTGGAAGGTGGTGCTAGAAATCAAGCAGGGAGAAGGCATTAGGCAAAGAAGTAAAGAAGTAAAGTAGGTATATTATTGAGGTCACTGCTTTAGGTGATGAGTGTTCATAATTGCTGGCTTTTTAATATTGTTTTGGATATGGATTTGGATATGGACTTTAGTATGAATTTGTAAGATCTGTTATATGACCTCTCTGCTGTGATCAGCAGTCATAACTACTCTTCCATATATCGTGTTCAGAGTAATAGTCATCCAAGAAGTAGCCTCGTGGAATCTGCCTTGAACTGACTCTTTCAAGACCATTTTCGTCCTTCCCTTCCTCTGTTTTGCATTGTAGAGAGCTAACCTGTTGCCAACGGACTTCTAGCTATGTCTGGCCAATAGTGGCAATGACAAGAAATTGGAGTGCAGAAGGAAAGGAAAATATGGAGTCTCCTTTCCTGATTAACTAGCATCTCTAATAGTGACTATGATTTTCCATGATTCCCGTTTCATTGGACAGCTCCCATCCTTCCTACAATCCTGCTCTATGGCTCTGTTCCCTTAGATCTAGTCATTTCATTCCCCTTCTTCTTCTTCCAGTGACAGAAGCTTTCTGCTACTGCTGATCTGTGGGTTGCTTCAGCCCTCTATTTTGCACTGTTTTTCTGAATCAAATTGCTCTTCTTTATCTTCCTGTCATGGATTCCTGACTTGATCCCTGATTGGTATATATTTCTTTTGCTTTATTTTTTCAGTGCTAGGGATTAAACCCAAGGCCTTGAACATGGTAAACAAGAGCTATGTGGTGATAGAAATATCTTAATGATTTCATTGTTCAATGCAAACTACTTTTGAACAGTTGTAAGATATAAGACACTGGCCTAGACCCCTGGTGCATAATAGAGAAAGTATAAGTTGCTTAACATCTACTTGGATAAATAAGGCATATAGTATGCCATGCCTAGAATGCCCCTTCCAAAACTCATGTTAAAATTTAATTACCTGGGTTGGAGGGATGGCTTAGCAGTTAAGGCATTTGCCTGCAAAGCCAAAGGACCCAGGTTTGATTCCCCAGGACCCACATAAGCCAGATGCACAAGGGGGCGCATGTGCCTGGAGTTTGTTTGAAGTGGCTGGAGGCTCTGGCATGCCCATTCTCTCTCTCCCTCTCTCCCTCTTTCTCTGTCAAATAAGTACATTTTAAAGATTTTATTATTTATTTGTTTATTTATTTTAAACAGAGAGAGGGAAAGAGAGAGGGAGAGTGGGTGCACAAGGGCCTCCAGCCACTGCAAACGAACTCCAGATGTGTGCACCCCCTTGTGCATCTGACTTATATGAGACCTGGAGAATCAAACTGGGGTCCTTAGGCCATGAGGCATGCACCTTAACCGCTAAGCCATCTCTCCAGTCCTAATTACCTTTTAATGGCATCGAGATGTAAGGCCTTTGAGGGGTGATTAGGTTTGGGGTTTGCCTCATGTAGCGATCAGTGCATTTTCAGTGTAGTGGGTTAGTTATCACTCTCTATCTTGTGAGCTTACTTGCCTACTATACTATTATGTAGAAGGAAGACCCTCACCAGAAGAAGTCTCTCAATTTGTGCTTCTCAGACACTAGAAATGTGAATCAAATAGACTTTTATTGTATATAATTTGCCCAGCCCAAGACACAGTGGAAATATTAAATAACATGTCCAAATGTTAAGCAAATGGTTTAACTAATAAATACTGTAAGATATAAAGTGGAGGCAGCCATATCCATCAGCTTCTGTCATCAGAACATGCTTTAGAGGGACAGAAAGTTGACATCATTGTATCACCATCTTCTAAAACTTTCATTTTTATAAGCCAGGATGAAAATTTTCATACCAAAAGGCTTTTCAGATGTTTTTAATATTAAGGATCATGAGAAGGAGGAGGGTTATCATGTATTACCTGGGTAGACCCAATAAAATTATGTGAGTTTTTAGAAGTGTTAGAGGGGGTCTAGGGAGATGACTCAGTGGTTTAAGACACTTGCTTGCAAAGCTTGCTGGCCCAGATTCAGTCCCCAAAACCCACCTAAAAACCAGATGTGCAAAGTGGCATATGCATCTGGAATTTGTTTGCAGTGGAAAGAGGCCCTAGCATGCCCACACACTCACAGTCATTCTCTCTCTCCATTTCTCCAATAAATAAATAAAAATATTTTAAAAATAAAAGTGGCAGAGGAAGTGAGTCAGGGTGATAGCACACGAGACAGAGTCTCCCAACCTGTCCCATTGTTTGTGGCTTTGAAAACAGAGGAATGAGCCAGGGAACATGACCTGATAGTCAGAATGGTCCTCAGTCTATAGCCAGCAAGAAAACAAGTACCTCAGTACTGAAACCACAAGGAACCAAATTCAGCTAAAAACTGGAATAAGCAGAAAACAGATTCTCTCTTCAAGCCTCCAGATAGGAATGCAGCTTGACATTGACTTGATTTTAGTCTGGTGAGATCTGTAGATTTTTGACCTATAGAACTCTAGGATAACAAATTTATGTTGCAAGGCACTAAGTTTAAGGTAATTTGTTACAGTAGCAACAGAAACTAATCCACTGAAGTTTTCAACTTGAATTACTTGTTCAGTATTACCAGCAGTACTATTACATTCAAGAACAGATCAAGTATTGAAATGATGTGGAGTGATAATGGCTGAGTTCTTGGATATATTGTATTGGAGTGGCAATGACAGTGGAGTAATCACATGGCAGTGCTGGGACCATACTTGGCCATGTGAGATTGGATTTTCAGGGGTGGTAGCAATAATTTGGGGGAAAAAAGTGCCAGAAAGGTGACATAAGGAACAAAACTCCATCCAGGGCCACTTCCGTGAGTTTTCAGTTCCTCTGGGCTCTATTTGGCTTCCATACTAAACTGTGTTCATCATAACTGGAATGTATGGACCTTGTTTTTAAAAATCATCAGGGAGTAATATGATATAAATTTTATAGTCAGATCACAGTTTTTTTTTTTTGAAGTAGTCTCTCACTCTAGCCCAGGCTGACTTGGAACTCATTCTATAGTTTCAGGCTGGCCTCAAACTCACAGCAACCCTCCCACCTCTGCCTCCTGAGTGCTGGGATTAAAGGCTTGCACCACCACAACCAGCCCCACAGTATTTTTTTCATTGACAAATTGAGATTTCAATAAATGAATAATACTTTTAAGATTTGTTTGTAGGTTTTCAAAGAAATTTATGAAAATTTTCAAATGGTTGCCTTTCTTTATTTATTAATCTTTTAATAAATATGTTATGTAAGAGTACTTATTGAGCAGTGTGATGTGAGATGGTCACAGCTCAAGTAAACATGCTTCAGATGTGCCAAATTAAAAATGCTTTCATACATCTTTTTTTTGGTTATGTAGTAAAATCTGAAAATGTAATCTCTGCAAAAGTGTTTATTGTCCCAAGGTCTGACAATCCAATATAATAACAAAAAAATATTGTTTGCTTAAGCTTCCCATATAACAGTGCCTGGACACGGTGGCTTGTTTTTAATCATCTCTATAGTAACTCAATCTAGCCGTGTGGTGGCGCATGCCTTTAATCCCAGCACTTGGGAGGCAGAGGTAGGAGGATTGCCATGAGTTCTAGGCCACCCTGAGACTACATACCTAATTCCAGGTCAGCCTGGACCAGAGTGAGACCCTACAGTGAAAAACCAAAAAAAAAAATAAAAATAATAATAATAATAATAATAATAATAGTTACTCAATCCAGAGGAGGACTGCCTCAGTTTCAGTTGAGTCTAAAATGTTCATGTGAGGGGGCCTGGTCATATCCTTTTTAGATTCACTTCTAAAAGATTAAGGCTTTATTTTCCCCCATCCAACTTAAGGGCTCATGTGGTAGAAGTAGATTAATTGGCATGACCATAGTCAGCCTTAAGACAACCATCTCATATTTGAAGTTTTCATATCTCCCACAGCGTCATATCACAGAAAGAAAAATGAACATTTCAGCAACCCTTAGACATGGTTTTGCGTGACTTGGCTGCAGGTAGTATATTTGGAAGGTGGTGCTAGAAATCAAGCAGGGAGAAGGCATTAGGCAAAGAAGTAAAGTAGGTATATTATTGAGGTCACTGCTTTAGGTGATGAGTGTTCATAATTGCTGGCTTTTTAATATTGTTTTGGATGTGGATTTGGATATGGACTTTAGTATGAATTTGTAAGATCTGTTATATGACCTCTCTGCTGTGATCAGCAGTCATAACTACTCTTCCATATATCGTGTTCAGAGTAATAGTCATCCAAGAAGTAGCCTCGTGGAATCTGCCTTGAACTGACTCTTTCAAGACCATTTTCGTCCTTCCCTTCCTCTGTTTTGCATTGTAGAGAGCTAACCTGTTGCCAACGGACTTCTAGCTATGTCTGGCCAATAGTGGCAATGACAAGAAATTGGAGTGCAGAAGGAAAGGAAAATATGGAGTCTCCTTTCCTGATTAACTAGCATCTCTAATAGTGACTATGATTTTCCATGATTCCCGTTTCATTGGACAGCTCCCATCCTTCCTACAATCCTGCTCTATGGCTCTGTTCCCTTAGATCTAGTCATTTCATTCCCTTCTTCTTCTTCCAGTGACAGAAGCTTTCTGCTACTGCTGATCTGTGGGTTGCTTCAGCCCTCTATTTTGCACTGTTTTTCTGAATCAAATTGCTCTTCTTTATCTTCCTGTCATGGATTCCTGACTTGATCCCTGATTGGTATATATTTCTTTTGCTTTATTTTTTCAGTGCTAGGGATTAAACCCAAGGCCTTGAACATGGTAAACAAGAGCTATGTGGTGATAGAAATATCTTAATGATTTCATTGTTCAATGCAAACTACTTTTGAACAGTTGTAAGATATAAGACACTGGCCTAGACCCCTGGTGCATAATAGAGAAAGTATAAGTTGCTTAACATCTACTTGGATAAATAAGGCATATAGTGTGCCATGCCTAGAATGCCCCTTCCAAAACTCATGTTAAAATTTAATTACCTGGGTTGGAGGGATGGCTTAGCAGTTAAGGCATTTGCCTGCAAAGCCAAAGGACCCAGGTTTGATTCCCCAGGAACCACGTAAGCCAGATGCACAAGGGGGCGCATGTGCCTGGAGTTTGTTTGAAGTGGCTGGAGTCTCTGGCATGCCCATTCTCTCTCTCCCTCTCTCCCTCTTTCTCTGTCAAATAAGTACATTTTAAAGATTTTATTATTTATTTGTTTATTTATTTTAAACAGAGAGAGGGAAAGAGAGAGAGGGAGAGTGGGTGCACAAGGGCCTCCAGCCACTGCAAACGAACTCCAGATGTGTGCACCCCCTTGTGCATCTGACTTATATGAGACCTGGAGAATCAAACTGGGGTCCTTAGGCTTCGCAGGCATGCACCTTAACCGCTAAGCCATCTCTCCAGTCCTAATTACCTTTTTAATGGCATCGAGATGTAAGGCCTTTGAGGGGTGATTAGGTTTGGGGGGTTTGCCTCATGTAGCGATCAGTGCATTTTCAGTGTAGTGGGTTAGTTATCACTCTCTATCTTGTGAGCTTACTTGCCTAGTATACTATTATGTAGAAGGAAGACCCTCACCAGAAGAAGTCTCTCAATTTGTGCTTCTCAGACACTAGAAATGTGAATCAAATAGACTTTTATTGTATATAATTTGCCCAGCCCAAGACACAGTGGAAATATTAAATAACATGTCCAAATGTTAAGCAAATGGTTTAACTAATAAATACTGTAAGATATAAAGTGGAGGCAGCCATATCCATCAGCTTCTGTCATCAGAACATGCTTTAGAGGGACAGAAAGTTGACATCATTGTATCACCATCTTCTAAAACTTTCATTTTTATAAGCCAGGATGAAAATTTTCATACCAAAAGGCTTTTCAGATGTTTTTAATATTAAGGATCATGAGAAGGAGGAGGGTTATCATGTATTACCTGGGTAGACCCAATAAAATTATGTGAGTTTTTAGAAGTGTTAGAGGGGGTCTAGGGAGATGACTCAGTGGTTTAAGACACTTGCTTGCAAAGCTTGCTGGCCCAGATTCAGTTCCCCAAAACCCACCTAAAAACCAGATGTGCAAAGTGGCATATGCATCTGGAATTTGTTTGCAGTGGAAAGAGGCCCTAGCATGCCCACACACTCACAGTCATTCTCTCTCTCCATTTCTCCAATAAATAAATAAAAATATTTTAAAAATAAAAGTGGCAGAGGAAGTGAGTCAGGGTGATAGCACACGAGACAGAGTCTCCCAACCTGTCCCATTGTTTGTGGCTTTGAAAACAGAGGAATGAGCCAGGGAACATGACCCTGATAGTCAGAATGGTCCTCAGTCTACAGCCAGCAAGAAAACAAGTACCTCAGTACTGAAACCACAAGGAACCAAATTCAGCTAAAAACTGGAATAAGCAGAAAACAGATTCTCTCTTCAAGCCTCCAGATAGGAATGCAGCTTGACATTGACTTGATTTTAGTCTGGTGAGATCTGTAGATTTTTGACCTATAGAACTCTAGGATAACAAATTTATGTTGCAAGGCACTAAGTTTAAGGTAATTTGTTACAGTAGCAACAGAAACTAATCCACTGAAGTTTTCAACTTGAATTACTTGTTCAGTATTACCAGCAGTACTATTACATTCAAGAACAGATCAAGTATTGAAATGATGTGGAGTGATAATGGCTGAGTTCTTGGATATATTGTATTGGAGTGGCAATGACAGTGGAGTAATCACATGGCAGTGCTGGGACCATACTTGGCCATGTGAGATTGGATTTTCAGGGGTGGTAGCAATAATTTGGGGGAAAAAAGTGCCAGAAAGGTGAATAAGGAACAAAACTCCATCCAGGGCCACTTCCGTGAGTTTTCAGTTCCTCTGGGCTCTATTTGGCTTCCATACTAAACTGTGTTCATCATAACTGGAATGTATGGACCTTGTTTTTAAAAATCATCAGGGAGTAATATGATATAAATTTTATAGTCAGATCACAGTTTTTTTTTTTTGAAGTAGTCTCTCACTCTAGCCCAGGCTGACTTGGAACTCATTCTATAGTTTCAGGCTGGCCTCAAACTCACAGCAACCCTCCCACCTCTGCCTCTTGAGTGCTGGGATTAAAGGCTTGCACCACCACAACCAGCCCCACAGTATTTTTTCATTGACAAATTGAGATTTCAATAAATGAATAATACTTTTAAGATTTGTTTGTAGGTTTTCAAAGAAATTTATGAAAATTTTCAAATGGTTGCCTTTCTTTATTTATTAATCTTTTTAAAAATATTTTATTTATTTATTTAAGAGAGGGAGGGAGAGAGAGAGCACACACTAGGGCTTCTAGTTAGTGCAGGTGAACTTCAGACACATGTGTCACCTTGTGCCTCTGGCTAACGTGGGTACTGGGGAATTGAATCTGGATCCTTTGGCTTTGCAGGCAAGTGCTTCAACTGGTAAGCCATCTCTCAGCCCTATTTATGAATCTTTTTAACAATAGAAATATTTTATTCTCTGAGACTGACATGGAACCAAAACATGACTCCTGGAAATGACCCCCCCCCTTAGCTTTATTGTAACAAATAGGAAGTGAGAGGCTGGGGGATGGCTCTGAAGGGGCCTGAGATCTTCTAAGTTGAATTCCCTAGCACCAATTTAAACAGGTGGGTGTGGCCACACACATCTGTAACCCCAGTCTGTGGGATAGTGAAGACTGGACAATTGCTGTGGCTTGCTGACAGTGGGGAGGGAGGACATATGACAAAAGAGGCAGCTCAGGGTTGAGTGAGAGACCCCTTCCCAAGGAAACAAGTGGATGAGTAAAAAGAGGACGCATTCCACAAGCATGTGCAGTGTGAACATCTGCATGCACATGAGTATACTCCACACACATCACACACAACACCACACTACAGAGAGAGAAAGGGACAGAGAGAGAGAGAAGTGGGAAACAAGTTGGGAGAGAGCCCAAGAGAAACCCAGGCTTATACTCAGGAAAGTGTTGCTATGCTTGACCTGGAGAGCTGATGTAGAATATCATACTGACAGTTCTGAAGACAGAAAAAAAGTAAATGTCAATTACTGAAAAAAATGGTTTCCCAAAGGGAAAAGAAAAACATGCCAAAAGAAAAAAAGGAGATAATAGCAATTTGAAAAGCTCTAGCATTCACTAGATTCTCTCCTTTTATGAATGTATGTCACTATCCTGTTGGGTGCTAGTGGGAACTCTGTAAGTTTCCTAACAGGAGAGAATAGCTCTGCCTAGGAACAAAACCTACAACAAAAACCTTCTACAAATTGTACTTTTTTGAGATAGGGTCTCCCAGTGTAGTCCAGGCTGGCCTCAAACTTACTTGCCTTCTGCCTCAGCCTCCTGAATGTTGGAATTATAGGTGTGCATCTACATCTTGATCAAGTTTTAGCTCTTGATTGTGAGGCCAAGCCTCTAATCTGTCTACCAATGCATGAGGTGAGTGTCCCAGGAAATTTCCTTCTCTGCTCTGGCTCTCCTTTTAACCTCAAATTTTCCATTTCTTTGGCCATTAATCCCAGCACTCGGGAGGCAGAAAAGGATCTTTAGAGTTCAAAACCCAAAGAGCATAGTTTTCCAGGTCAGCCTGGAACACAGCTCTGAGTCAAAAGATTTGGCCATAGAGAAGGTTTCCATTTCCTTTAATACTAAGAAAAGATAAAACTAAGCAGCCCCTTTCAGCCACTGGGTCAAAATGTTGTGAGAAGGTTTGAACAGTAGGTCAGCCACTGGGGAAAATCCAAACATCCTTATCTGTTTCTATTGGTTATATGTCAAAATACCACTGAAGATAACTATTCTTTTGTGATTAAAATTAGTTTTAGGGTCTGTGGAGATGGTTCCATGGATAAAGTGCTTGCTATGCAATCATAAGGACCCAAATTTAGATCCCTAGTACTCACATAAAAGCCAGACAAGGTGGTTTAAGTTTGTAATCCCAGCACTGGGGAGGCAGAGACAGGCAGATCTCTAGGGCTTACTGGCTAGCTAGTCTAGCCCAATCAATGAGCTCTAGGTATAGTTAGAGACCCTGTCTCTAAAAAATAAGGTATAGAATGTTTGAGAACACCTAACATCAACCTCTAGTCTCTACAAACACTCACATACACATGCATGAGCACCCACATGCCACCACACATACACATATACACATTCCAGAAAATTAGTTTGTAAGATTTCACTCCATATGAATGAGAGTTTATAGAAATAACACTCTTGTATATAGCAAAGAGTTGTATCAATTAGTTTAAGTTCTCTATAGAGCATTTGACAATCAAAATTTATGGAATTCCAGAAACAGCCATGTATGTATGTATGCAAAAAACAGCAATGTTTATAATAATGAAAAAAGTACCCACACCAAAATATTCCTTAAAAGCAATTTAAGATAAATTTTAATATAAATACATAGATAGATAATAGTAAATCTAATCAATGAAATGCCATCACATTATTTAGAGATATAAAATAATTTTCAGGATATACTAAGATAAGAAAAAATGACAAATGATTTTGTGTGATATGATCCTTAGTATTATAAATGCACATGCACATATATGCTTATATCTATACACATATAGGCATACTTATAGAAAAAAGAGAAAACAACATTTGCTAAAATATTAACATCATTTATCTCTGAGTGATGCAATTATAAGTGGTTTTTCTTCTTTTTTATCTCTCATATCTGAAGTTTTGCCAATAAACATGTATTATTTTTCATGCAAGAAAAAGTAGAATTTTTAAGGGATCTGAGCATTTGTCCAAAATCAATAAGTCAGCAGCTTGTGTAATTTATATACCCATGGGTGTCTAATCTAGCTCAACTCATAAGAAAGGAGTGGCATAAGTAAGTAGAAAGTATGTACTATAAAGAGGTACAGTTATGTTCAATTTATGAATATATACACTTTTTCATATTTTTGCACATATGTATAGTATGGTGTATGTTTATATGTGTAGAGGCATAAGTATGTGTGGGGGTGTGCATGTGTGTAGGTGTGCACATGCATATGTGTACATGCATGTGGAGGCCACAAGTCAAAGTTAGATGTCTTCCTCAATCATCTTCACTTATTTATTGAGACAGGGTCTCTTGCCCCTGAAATCTACCTGTATCTATCTCTCAGGTACAGGGATTACAAGGGCACACCCGGCATTTACATAAGTTCTGGGGATGCAAATTTAGGTCCTCACACTTTCACAGCAAGCACTTTACTGACTGAGCCATCTTGCCAGTCCCCATTTCTTCATATTTTCATGAATACTAGCTAACTACTCAGGGTCTTAGTCATATCCTTAGTTTGAAATGTCCTCAACCATTATATAATGTAGAAGTATATGGACCACCATCTATAGTTAAAAATTGGAAAGATTGCTTCTCCAGAGAGCTGTTGTTAGAAAATGAAAAGAGATACTGATCAGGGTATTGAAAATAATAGTAAATTAACATGCTGCCCTCTTTTGGTAGTTATTTGAAGCTCAATTTATATTCACTGACATTGAAGATGTTCATCTCCTACAAATTTGTAAATAAAATAAACTAATTTTAAATCTCCCTTTTCCTTGACAGACAATGCTGATAATTCAAGTTTGTTATCACCTCCTGGTAAGCTGCTATTTTATGACTTTGGGAAATTCAGGAAAGTATTATTTGGAAAGTTCTTCAGATAGTATAACATCTGGTCAGATACAGCAAAATTATTTTCCTCTAAGTAGCTTGATTAAATTAATTGCTAGTAAACCTATACCTGAAATTTCAACTTATATTAAACACAGACAAGAAGACAGGCATATTGATCTTTCCATATTATCAAGCAAAGCTGAGGAATAAATCACTGGGGAACAAATTGTTAGATTTCGTTATGATGGCTGCTTAAGTTCTTTAGCTGTGTTTGGTATTATAGGCCATAGGCCTAAAGAGCATCAAGAACT
Source organism: Orientallactaga sibirica (assembly GCA_036365145.1). Classification (NCBI taxonomy): domain Eukaryota; kingdom Metazoa; phylum Chordata; class Mammalia; order Rodentia; family Dipodidae; genus Orientallactaga; species Orientallactaga sibirica. The sequence continues at coordinate 7,641,222 of JAEOAD010000982.1, forward strand.
TAAGTGCACTAAGAGTTTTTATACTTATAGGATGAGATATTCTTTGAAACATATTGCCTGAGTACTCTCACTGAAGGAATATTTCTTCCAAAGGTTTCTGAAAGCCTATCACTAACTACAATGGGAAGGCAAATAAATTAAAGAGAAACTCAAGACTAGAACCTTTATAGGCAGGCACTGAGAACAATACTCTAACTTAAGAATACTATCTGGAAGCCAGTATTCTTAGAGATAAAGTGGCCCAGCAATAACCCTTAGCTGATGGGGAAACAAAGCCTGAGGCAGCTGAGTAACAAGTCTTAGATCTCACAGCTTGTCCCACATCAAACAGAAGCAACATGGCTTCTCTAACTCCTACTTCTGTATTCCTTCTCGTGTAGCACATATCCTAAAACATTCGTGACTCAACTCATTCCACCATTAGCTGTATGAAAATGAGACTCTACTGCTATCTATTCATTTATTTAAACCAAAATAACAATGGTGATCATTTCTCATGCACATACTATTATGCCTGGAAGTCTTCAGACATCTTCTCATTCCTCTCAGTCTTGCAGTTTAGGAATCATTATATTCATGTTACAGATGAGGAAACAGGCTCAGCAAAGAACATTTTCTCATACTCACACATTCTCTGGAGCCAGTCTGGTGGAGTTTGAATTTTGCCACTGCCCTCCCACCCATTTCTGAACCTTCTGTGCAGTATCGGTTTATAGGGTATTTGTAAAGATAAAATGAGGTAACAAATGCACCTGGTATAAGATAAGCCCTCAATAAATAATGACTATTATTAGCATGAGTTATTAAGTTATGGGATGAAGAATCAAACCTGTACTGAAAGCCACCAAAACCCAAGCTCTTTTGACCAAGTCACTTTGCCCCCTAGTTTGTTAAGCTTCTAGGGTACAATGAACTAGTATGTCTTTCTTCTAGTAGAAGAGCTGCCAGTAAAGGTAATCATGGTAATATCTTAAAAACCTTGCTTGATGGAATGGGGACTGGAATTCAGCAGTGTGTGCTGGTTCTAGTCACAGCCTGGGTTCTGGGTGCCTTGGGATAAAGCTGCACAAAGAGGAAGGTAGGATCCAGCATAGTATCAGAGGAGGAAGACAGCTCTGCTCACTGCTTCTGAATGGTGGTATTATTCATCAACATTCAAAAGAATAGTCATTAATGCAGTACCAGCTTTGGCTAGTTATTTTTCTTCAGCCCGAAGAGCAAAGGCATCTACATCCATGCTTCGATTTGAGTTGTTCAGAATCTGCCTTACTCCTCAAGAAATATCCTTGGTAATTGCTTAAAAGAATAAATATAGTAAATGACAAACTATGAAAGCAATAATGTGGGACAGACAGGGTGTGTGTTTCAGCCAATGCATGAACAGTCTGAAAAAGGCCAGCCAAGTGCCTGACACACCCAGCTTTTGTCCATACCAGCTGCAAATCAAGCTCCCCACAACACATAAACCACAACCCCATGGGGAATACCTGCAGCCCTACTGAGGAGCATCTCCAACGGAATGGGGGCATGGATAAGAGAAAAGAGGGTACCAACACATGATGTATCCATATGAAACATCTTGTTAATAATAAACAAAAAAGAAACAAAACATTATTTAAAACTTACTTTAGTTATAAAATGTTTGTGTTTGATTTTTCACATGCTTAGGTAGAAGTCAAGATATTGGCTCTTTTAAATATTTAAACATGCAATATGTGTGGAATAGATTGACATCCTAGCATAAGTGGAGCTATTCCAAAGGAAATTTATAACTTGATTGACTATTTTAATACCAACCATATTTTAAAATACTGGGAAATTGAGTTAGGTAGTACAATATTGAATGGCAGCAATATTTTTCAATCCTAAATTCACTGTGGGAAGAGTTGGCAGGTATCATTATAAGAGAATAGAGTCATTGTGCCAATATATTTCATGATTATAATTCAACAAGTTATTTTAAATGTTTTCTACAAATCTTTTTGCTGAAAAAAAATCTGAAAGTAGCATTTGTTTTATTTTGGTGTGTGTTTTTAAACTTACCTCTAATATTTCAGGATTAATAATCATGAGTCTCATAGTATGCTTTCTGTTTTTTATAACTGTCTCTCAAAAGCTCTGAGTAATAAAAATTGAATAAACAATTGTTTCAAAGTTACTTATTTAATTTTTTTTCTCCTCAGCTGAATCATCTTTTGTCAGTCTTGTCCCCTACTCCAATGGTACTCCAGGCAAGATTTTTGAACAAATTTAAACCTAGATGTAGTCCAATTTGTTAAGTTTTTTGTTTTAATTATCCTTTTGTAATGTTTTTCTCCTTGGGACTAAAAGATATAGAAACTCCAAGCCTCAATGGTAAGAATTTTTCTGAAGCAAGTGAAAATTAATAAACCTTAATATGAGTAAGGATATAAAGAGAGTTGTTGAAGATTTCCATCTCTAAGTTCTTTCTGAATACACTGAATAATTTCAAATAACCCAATTCTCCAAAACAAAACAAAACCCTGTCAACATGTGAGTGTAACCTACACTTACTGGTTAAATGATAAAATTCTTGTGATCCAGGAGAGAAGACGTTCCTCTAGTACTGTAACTGTTCTGGAAAAGAAAAGAAATATTGATCACATTTTAAGTACTCCCTATCACTTGCTCCCAACACAATGCCAGCAAGTTTGATGTGACAGATTGTTTAAATGTGAAAAGCACATCCAGTGACTTCAATATGATTCAGCATGGATTTGGAGGTACAGAGCGTCCAAAGACAGCTTCTTAATGGATGATTTTATCAATTTTTAAATAGTATGAAATGGAAAAAAACTGGCTTCCTCATCATGCTACAGAAAAGGACAAAGAACTGTACTAAATTCTAGGGAGGAAGATAGGGCAGCACATTCTGTTCCCTCCCCTCTGGGGTAGACAGCCTTCCATCTTGCGGTGGTCAAATCCCAACACTTTTCAGAATCTTTTAGTCAAAATAAAATTTTACCATGTGGTTGGTAGTTAAAGAGCTAAATAATCATAGATGCAGCTTGTACTGGTTGGACCTGGTTTAAATTCATATTTGGCCCAATGGGAAAGGCCAGCAGTTACGATTTTTTTTTATGTGTAATTACTTTTTATAATGAAAAGACTACCTTCAATTTTTCTTTGGCAGTAGTTGTTGGATCCCATTGTGTATGTGTGTGGGTATATATGCATGCATTTTAAGAGTGATAATAATATAAGACATGTTTATTTAGTTTTTTTGCTTATTTGCTTATTTATTTAGATAGGGTCTCAATATGTAGCCCAGGCTGGCTTCAAACCCACAATCTTCCTGCTTCAGCCTGGAATTTCAGGCATGTGCCACAACATCTGGCTCATGACTCCCCCACCTAAAATTTAATTCATAATAATAAACCTTTTTCATTTCATGAAATACCAGCATAATAGGTTTTTAATTGGATTTTACATCAAACCAGATCAAAAAGTTGGTAATGTTTAAGAACTCTAAATTTAAACTAGAATTATTTAAATTGGCTTTACAGGAGTATATCACTGGTAAAAATTATTACATTTTTGTTATATTTCACAGGGATATTAAAATTGATTTTAATGTTGGAAAGTTTATATCCATCCAACTTGTCATTAACATAGAGGAAAGGGGACTAAATGTTAAGCAACACAAATGAGTTTAAGTCTAATAATTATAGGAATGTTAGTATGTGTTCAACAACTAGCATTCAGAAACACATTTTGAAGGAATAAATGTGTGCTCAGTAGACAAATTTGGGGCTGGTGAGTAAATGCTGGTGTGATAGTGGGTTAGCCAATGCTAGTTCCAGTTGGCTTTTGCAAAACTAACTTCTCCCAGATTTAGGGGAAAGTGAAGTTTAGGGAATCTGAGAACACTCACATTTTTGATCCAGTACAGTAATTATATTATTTTTTTTATTATTTCAGATGCTACAAGTGTATTGTCTACTTTAAACAAAACAGGTAAATGTCAAATAATTTGCGAATGGTATAACTTCTCTTGAGTTTCTCATTTGTGTGGTTCATTGAGTTAGTAAAGAAACAAAAGCTACTTTCGTTTCTTTGCTTACTTTCTGATGCATTCAACTATTTTTTTTTTGCATTCAACTATTGATTTATTACTCCTCTGACTCTGGCATTGAGCTATAATTCTAATGTCACCACATTCTCAAACTTCCTTTTATGGCCATAGCACTCCATTTAAAATGGCATATATTAGTTTCTGAATATCATGGTAATACCTATTAGCTCATAAAATGGAGAATATAGAGAAATACAAAGAAGAAAATAGAAAGCATCCTTTATGTTACTTTCTTGAGATTACTACTGTTAATAATTCAGTATATTTTAATTTAGTATCTTGTATACATGTATTTATATGCATATACCCTACATATATATATATATATATATATATATATATATATATATATATATCTTTTTCAAAATAGTTATAATTTATACAGATTTTTATACAATGCTCTTTTAACTTATAAATATTTGCCTGTGTTCCTTGCAGTTAATGATATAATGAAATTCCATTGTGTGCCATATGTTGAACGTTAAAATTGCATATATATAGGTTTTTTGAGGCAGGGTCTTGCTGTAGCCCAAACTGACCTGGAATTCATTATGTAGTCTCAAGATGGCCTTGAACTCATGCAATCCTCCTATCTCTGCCTCCTAAGTGCTGGGATTAAAGGTGTGCATAGTGAACATCCTGGTGCCAATATCTTGGCATTCATCCCTGATTTATATAAGATATATTCCAAGTATTGTACATATAGGATCAGCAGTATGAACATTAAAACCCTTCATATGTACTGCCTATTTGCCTTCTAGAAAGACTGTACCCAGCAACATTCCTTCCAACAGTTGATGAGAGTGACTGTGTCACTGTACCTTTGCTGAGAAAATATTACATACTATTAGATCTTGCTCTCAATTCCTTATGTTTTATTATTTATTGTTGAGTATTAATGAAGAATATTTTTTCTCAAAAGCATATTAGCTACCAAAACCAGAAGCTCATTTCACAATTTTTTTTTTTTCTTGCTCTAGAAAGGAAAATATCAAGACAAACAAAAAGAATATATCTAAAGGATTGTTAATGATAATGCAAAATGTTATCCACCTCCATAATTATCACCAACCATTGCCCATGAATCATACACCAAATGAAATCATCAGTAACACAGGCAAAGGTTCCTTCAACTCTTTGTATAACATCATTATTCTTTAGTATGTCTCCAAACTCCAAGAGAAATCTTTTCTTTGAAATTTGTTTATCTGGCCTAGGCAACAGTTTCTATGCAAATCTATGTCCTGAGTACAGCCTTTTATAGTTGGCCATCTACTATAGCAAGGATTTCAGAACCTGGTTCTCCAGTTTCTGGGGAATGAGCCATGAGCTTTGTCTCCAAACTGCTTTGTAAAGCTATTCCCAAGGTTCGTTTCTTTAGAATTCATTATTATTTGCCTGTCAGTCCCTAAGTCTAAATCGTTCTGGTTCTGCTATGAGCTTATTGTGTGACAGTATTTGGATGGTTTTTATCTCTTTGAGGACCGTTTTGTCTGCCAGTTCAATGAGGATAGTATTGTATTAACTCCTAAAGACGAAAATCAGGATGTTTGATTATAGACTGTAGTAGCAATATTTTATATCCTATCTGTACTATGTTTAAAGAATAGGATTTTTCTTTTTGTTCTTTACAATCTGAAGGTCTTGCTAGTGACTTATTTCTACCTATCTGAAGTGTAAATTCACATTTGTTGGTCTAGCAGGAGTGCCTGGAAACTGAAGTAGAATGACACAAACAGTGGGGTGTGTCATGGGTGTGATCTAACTGGGTAAACATGAGATTCCAACTCTTAGACCCACCCTAGGCCAAGGCTTCATGTTCTATGAGTGAGAGTCCCATTCATTCTGCTTCTGGGGATAAATGATGGTGTCTTAAAGATGTCAACAGTGCACTTTTCTAACCACTTCATTGAAAAACCATAGTCATGGCAAATTGTTTTCTTAAAGCAACAATTCTGCTCTAATATTTAAATTGCTTCTTTGCAGAAAAAACTAAAATCACTATAGTAAAAACCTTCAATGCATCAGGTATGACTTATTATCAATATCAAGATTTTCTTTTTCATAATTAACATAAACAAATGGCTGATATTATGATTTCTTTCTCTTGTTTCTTACTTTTAAAAAATAAAATCTGTTCTTAATGAATAGATATATATGCACTGGGTACTTGAAATTGTACTAGGTGTTTTGGGCTATATAATAATGATCAGACACAGTACCCAACCTCAAGAATCTTTTAGTCTAGGGGGAGACAAGGCAAACAAGCAGGTAACTAACATGAATATGCATGAAGATAAAGTCAATGATTCTACAAGTAGTTTTGTTTGTTTTGGTGCTGAGCATCACACCCAGGGCCTCACACATGCTAAGCATGTGCCCTACCCATGAGCTACACCCCCAGGATCACAAGTATATCTAACACACTTAAGAGACATGGAAGACAGAGGGATTGACAGTACTAAGGTTATCCACAGGATGCAATTAATGTAGGAGCTTGAGTCTCAACCTTCAAAATGACAAAGGGGCATATTGTTAAATAAATGATGTGAAGCTAAACATGCAAGATAAGCTTTTTGAAAGGCTTTTGATTGATTTCAGTGGTCCAAATCTGGTTCACTGCCTGTTTTTATGAATAAAGTTTTATGTGAACATGGCCCTGCCCATTTGTTTACATATTTTCTGTGGCTACTTTTTTGCTACATAAAATGGAGTAGCTGAAATAGTGACCACTTCATCTCAAAACCTAAAATATTTGCTATCTGACCATTTTCAGATAAAGTTTTCCCAGTTGGGATTTAAAGAATGATCTGTGCTCACGTACTGAGGGGGAGGGGTGGGAATAACAGATAACAGTCCTAGAAATAGGAAAGAAAATTCTCAGTGTAAGAGAACTACAAAAACATACATATCGCTGGACATGGAGGTAAGTAAAATTTGAAGAAAGATGAGAAATAGTAGAATGAAAAGCTTAGCAAGCAGTAGACCAATGTTTTAAAGGCCACTGAAAGCATTACTACCCACCATCTATATAGTTTCTATTTGTATGGTATATCTATTATAATGAGTTATATCTACAAGCAAGTATATTTGAAATGTCTTTCTTTTGTTGGCATGGGTAACGATGCTGTGAAAGAACATGGAAATATATATGTCAGGTTATTTTGGTATATCAGTTTGTTCATAGAAACTAAACTCTTAGCTGAAGCATGACACTCATTTACCAATAAATCATTCTGACAGAAGCCATATCACACACACAAAATCAAACTTAAATTTTGATTTGTATCCAGATCAGTTTCTCATAAAACAAACTCATAATGTACAATGGAAACAGGCTAGCATTTGAGCATTGTACACATAATTCTGACCAAAGATAACCTAAGAAGAAAACCAAAATATTGCTTAATATACTATTTTCCCCTTGTTAGTTTACTTAGTACCCATTTTCTATAGATTTCTTGCACTGTATCAAAATGATGCAATTAATGAAGAAAAGATTCTTAGAGGATGGAACCTTGAGCTCTTTTTAAATTAAAAAAGAAGCACTTCTCCTTTCACCAGAGGACACAGTATTTCCCAGATTATCTGTATGAAGTTTTTCTTCTAACATGGATCATTTCATCTCCCAGTCATCTGCCTCCTTCATATGCCCATGTAGTCTGATAGCCTGGTCATCACTCAACCTTTTTTTTCTGGCTGGTATCACCTACTATATTGTACCTCCTTGAGGGAAGGATCTGTATATGTAACTTCTTAAAACCTATAAAATATGGTAGGTACTCAGCATATGCATTTTGAGTTTTTAATTGTATACTTATGACATAATGTCATTTGTTTTATTGTTTCATACATTCACTTGCATAAAGAGCTAGGACCAACATTAGAATCTCCTAGGACTCTCCTTCCCAGGAAAGGAAGAAGGATCTGTGATCAAGGGCTAGTCCACTTAAAGTCTGTGCATATGATTTGTTTTCATGATACTCTATTTATATTGGGCGGGAGAGGCATTAATTAGGAATGGGACCAAGAAATTTCCAAGAATTAGAGGATTAGACATTGACATACTAAAGAATAGTAGTTAAATTCTATAGCTGCTCAACTAAATTAAATAAAAACTCCTTTCTTTAGTCTTTGTGGAATTCATCCAGCCAATTCTATCTAGCTTCTTAATATCTTTGATCTACACTTGTAAGTTTTCTTGACAATACTGGTATTAATATACTTAACCAGCTGTGTTTTTTTTTCAGGAGTTAAATCTCAGAGAAATATCTGCAATTTGTCATCTATTTGCAATGACTCAGGTTAGTTCTTATGTACTTACACATTACCAGATAGATTTGCTCCATAGAGAAAAATGGTTTGGGCTGGAGAGATGACTTAGCAGTTAGGGCACTTGCCTGCAAAGCCTAAGGACCCAGGTTCAATTCCCCAGTACCCACATAAGCCAGATACACAAGGTGGCACGTGTGTCTGGTATTTGTTTGCAGTGACTAGAGGCCCTGGTGCACCTGTTCTCTCTCTCTCTCTCTCTCTCTCCTTCCCTCCCTCTCAAATAAGTAAATAAATAATTTATAAATGATTTGAAGCAGGGAATGTTGTCTCACACCTTAACTTCAACACTCAGGAGGCTGAGGTAGGAGGATTGCTAGAGCTTGAGGCTAGCCTGGGCTACAGAGTATGGTCCATGTTAGCCTGGGCTACATTGAGACTTTGCCTCAAAGAGAAAGAAAGAAAGGAAAGATAGTTTGTTTGTCTGCTGTTGTTAATGTATGGATCTTTCTTACCTGTTTCTCTTTGTACTATTTGGCTACTACAAGTCCCTAATAAAAATAAATGCAATTTTTATCTGCATATAATTATCTCCCAATTGTTTAGTCAGAGCATATGGATTAAATTCCTTAATATGAGATGCGAGGCTCTACACAAACCATTTTTATTTATAGTTTTAAATCCATACCCTTGGAGTTAAGCCATGAATATAATTAAGCAATGAAATTATTAGTAATTTGTGTATAAATCTCTCAAGGTTTTTCTTAAGAGCTTAAGCATTGAAGCTTAGAAACAGAGTATTGTCCTTTGCTAACAATAAAGCCAGACTTTGTAATACTGAATTTTCATGTATACCTAGCTTAATTAAATGCTGATTCCAGTTGTATCCATAATAAATTTACCATCTCTAAAACTGTCCACTGTTTTTAAAATTAAGATGGAATCTCTTGAGGACATGTTATTTTTGAAGTGGGAATATTTTTCCTTCTGCCATGGCCAGAGGAATGAAACAACCTCTTTTCTCCCATTGATTTGGCTGTCTGGGCTCTCGCTTCATTATTAAATCCAATGAAAGCAAATGTGAAAAACATAAAAATATGGTGTGGCAGGTCATAACTGGATTGAAGATCATGGGCAGAGTGCAGAGGAAGGTAACAAGGTATTTTATATTAAAGTCTTGGTACAACTCTAGTACTAATCATTAAAGGATTTTTCCCTCTATGCTATTCTTTTGATAGTGTTTTTATAGTATTTGTTTAAAATATATAGGTAACAAATTCAAGTAAAGTAAGTTAAAGTGAGATAGGTTATAAAACAAAAAAACATCATATTAAAAGAAAGTTTTGCTGGGCATGGTGGTACATGTTTTTAATCCCAGCTCTTGGGAGGCAGAGGTAGGAGGATCCCTGTGAGTTCAAGGCCAGCCTGAGACTACAGAGTGAATTCCAAGTCAGTCTAGGCTAGAGTGAGACCCTACCTCAAAACAACAACAACAACAACAACAAAAGCTGGGCATGGTGACGCATGCCTTTAATCCCAGCACTCGGGAGTCAGAAGTAGGAGGATCATTGTGAGTTCAAGGCCACCCCAAGACTATAGAGTGAATTCCAGGTCAGCCTGGGCCAGACTAAGACCATACCTCAAAAAATAAAAAAAAAAATAAGAAAAGAAACAAAGAAAGTTTCACAAATATTTTCTACTGTGTGAATGGGAGATTTGCTCATCTAAACTGTACTGATATGTTCCAGGGAGACTATGAAGGGAAATGTTAGCAGGTCTTTCTTAAAGGAAAAAAAAAAAAAACACTGGGCTGTGGAAAGAGCATTGGTTTAACATGTGCACAGCCCTGGGTTCCAATCCCTAGCACTATAAAAAATGGATACACTTTATTTTCATACTCTGTGAAACTTTCTTTGTCCTCTTTCTCTTCCCCCTTCTTACTCTTTTCTTTACTGTATCCCAATAATGCCATTATAGAAGAGCATCATCTATGTCTTGGGATGGTGACTAATGTTAAGTGCCATGTTGTGTCTATATGATACTTGATAAATGTGCAAATCTAACATGTAGTCAAAAATGGTCATCTTGAATAACAGATGCCAGAAAGCTGGTTGGAGTAATGTTTTCCCCAATTAAGTGACTGAATTGACTGCTTGTTTTAGTGTCTGGTAAAAACAACCTCATCAGAGAACCAACTCTTTTGGCATCAGAAATGCCACAAGATCCTGCCAGAAACTAGAAGCCTTCACTTCTTTTAAATTTCCAATCTGGATCTGTTAAAGAAGTGGGGGCTCATGAATAAGCTAGAAGCTAGCTGGCCAGGAAGAATTAGGACAAGGATCAAAAGGTTTTAGCTTTTGGGTTGTTATGTGCAATCATAACTACTGTGCTCTTAGCTGCAACAAAGACCATACCATATGGTCCATAAAACCCCAAGTAATTACTTAACTATCACCAAAAAAAAAAAAAAAAAAATGGCCAGACCCTGTTCTATTGTATAGACCCCCTGGCCCTATTGCTCAAAAGGCTCTGCTTGGGAATGTCTATTTCACTTGTTTTCCAGATACAGTCAAACCCTCTAGAAGTACCCTGCAGAACATAGGTTGATGGAAATTGAGTTTAATATTTCCCAAAGTGAGCGTTTTAACAAGATTTTCTTGTGTTTCTGGAGTGAAAGCACCAGTGAAATCTTCAATGGAATAAAGATTTAGGGATATGAGGGCAATTTGGCTGTGGCATCTGCCACCCTATTGATTGTCAGGGTTGATTTGACTCATTTTGGCTTTCTAAGTGAGTGTCCCCTTCTTCCCTCCTCACTACTCCAAGTGTGTCCCTCCTGAGGCTGCATGCTTGGTCAAAGATTTTGCCCTGTGCAGCATTTGGGTTTCAGGGCAAATAGTCAGCTGTGTTCTTAGGAAAATAATTCATTTGACCACCATGTTTTATTTTATTTTATTTGTGTGGGTGTTCACGGGGGGGGGGCTCACGCATATGCACAAATGTGCATGTGAAGGGCAGAGTGTCATCCTCAGGAATGCCATCCACATCTTTTGAGACAGGATCTCTCATTGGCCTGGAGCTCACCAATTCAGTTAGACTGGCTTGGCAATGAGCCCCAGGCATCTTCCTGTCTCCACCTCCCCAGTTCTGGGATTACAGGCATGGTGATGCCCAGCATTTTTATATGGGTTCTGGAGGTCAAACTCAAGTCCTTATGCTTACAAGCGTTTTACTGGCTGAGCTATATCCACAGCCTCTGGTTGTGACATTTTTAAAACATAAAAACAAGAATTTAAAACTAATGAAGAATAAATTGACTTACATAAAGGTTCTTAGCTGCTAAAAGCCACCTTTTCTCTCCTTCCCTTATCTATGTCACTGCAACTTAAAATTTTAAAAGTTTTTTATAAGATAACACTGAAACTATAGTTCCCCAATTATCTCTAATAGAAGCAGAGTTCCAATGAAAATGTCTTAACAAGTATATAAATTTCTCTCTAAATTACTACACAAAATTTATAGTTCATGTTTCTGAAAATTCTGACAATCATCGAGTTGAGTTTATTGATAAGGGAGTAAATGGAAGTAAAGTCAAAGAATACAGTGAAACCACTTATAAAATCATTTGCTAACGTTTAATGTGCTTTATGAATTCTCAAACTATAAAGACACAAGTCTCAAATTTCTTTCTGAAAATTTATTTTTAGTGTTTTTTAGAGGTGAGATAATATTTCAATATGATGAAGACCACAATGTTACCCAGGTAGGCTTGAGAGGGTTTTCTTAACTTCAATCATTAAAAAGTACATTTGCATGTATTTAAAGATTTACCAAAGGTTCAGATTATTTATGATATTTGGCATATTTACTTTTATGTAAATAAAATATGTATCATTGGTTCTTTTGCTTTGTGCTTGAATTATTAATAATCATGGTGTTTTATTAATGTTATAGTTTAGTTTTCACTAGGTTTGCAACTGAATAAGAATGCTAATATAATGCAGTTCTATTGGCAGTTAAAATCATAAAATATCCTTAGCTATCCCCAGCAATAAGAAATATATGTGTTGAATCTAAGAAGAATTTTTCAACTCTGAGTGTGTTCCCATGTGAGGGATTCAGATACAGTGATGTCAGCCTTTTTGTGAGCTAGACTGGCTCTGAGGATCCCAGCCAAATGTGTTTGTTCATTCAGTGAATATCTATTCAACACTACTATGTTGCTGGCCATGAGCTGGGTGCTAGAAATGCATCCATGGCACTATTATTTCCCTTTTTACCTCAGACCCTCTTAAATTTGTGGCCGGTCATGATGAGAACTTTAATGGTGTTTTCTTAGGGGAACTCTTGAACTGAATACAGAAATTAGCAAAGCAGAGCTGCTAACTCTGAAATTTTAAAAGCAAGTAAATAAAGCCAAATTGGTTCAGCCAATATTGATCAACTTTTGAGCATGCCCATTGTCTATGTAACTGAAATTTGATCATTGGATAGAAATATTCCATAATGTAGGGATTCAGCCTTTGGGGTGTAGTTCTTTGGGTGGCCAGCAGAAAAAAAGAATGATTTGTTGTTAGATAACATGTTTAAGAAAAAAAAATGCTGTATTCTTAATGATTTTTCTGCTGTTAACAGAATCAAGATATAGCTAATGGCACCTTCACTGGGGTCCTGTCTCTAAGTGAATTGAAGTGAGTAATCTGCTGTTTGATTTAAAACTTGAGCCACCAACTGTGAAAATATACCCATTGAGCCATTTTTTGCTTGTGGAAACTGAGAATAGGACAGAGACAGAAAGGATATGGAGCAAATTGGTTCTTGCCTACATTGTAAATGAACCATACTAACTGGTGGTCAACTAATGTTCCTTCTGATGCTCTGAAATTACACAACTGCTTCATCTGACTGGTATTTGAGTTGTAATGCAATTTATTATCCAGCATGGTTGAAAGACAAGTTCAAGGTAGGACTCCATGCATGTACAATTTGTTCATGTTTTCATGAAGCATCAGTGATTCAAGAGTCAGAGAGTGTTAGGCATGATGGAGCACTCCTTTAATCCCAGCACTTGGGTAGAGGTAGGAGGATCACTGTGAGTTTGAGACCAGCCTGGGACTAGAGAATGACTTCCAGGCCAACCGGGGCTAGAGTGAAACCCTACCTTGAAAAAAAAATAAAAGTCAGAGAATGTCTTTGTTAAGTACCTCTTGGTTTACCAGGATTAACAGAGATGCATTACAGACCATTGCCTTGCTAGATTATAGGATGGTCTAGCTGACATACAGTCTGTCCTTGGAAGGAACAACTTCATGAAAGTGGATGTATAAAGTACAAAAGGATATTCTATGGATCCATGTACAGAGCAGGAAGTACTGTGCCATGGAGACGTCTAGAAAGAAGGTGACCTCTGAGCACAGATATGGCTCCTGCCAGTTTGAGGAACTAGCTGACTACTGCCATATCTTCTTCCTTACAGCACTCTTGACATTTTGAGCCCTGTAATTCTCTGTGGTGGGGAAGTATTCTGGGTGTTATAGGATATTCCCCAGGATCTCCAGCCTCTACCCACTAGATGCTGGTGGCACCCTCCCCTGTATAACAACTAAAAATGCCTCCAACATGGTCAAATGTCTCCTGGGATAGGGTACAGTCACCGCTGTTGAGAACCATTGCCTTTGAGTGAATCCTTTACCTGGGTTTCTTTCATCTTAACTTCAGTGAAGCTCCACCAAGTTGAAATGAAAATATTGTTGGAGCAAGAGAGGAATGAGAGAAATGCCCACAGGGAAGCAGTAGGCAGGCTAGAGGGCAGGCTGTGACTGTTGTAAAGGGAAGGAGGAATTAATCACAGGCCCTGGGTGAGTAGTATCTTGCCTTGGGCTGGCTCTTCCTTCTGGCCATCTGCCAGAAGAAGCTGCATTGGGGTGTGCAGTAACCTAATAACACAATTGCTCAACCATAATTCATATCTTGCTCTTAGCTAGGACTGATCCAGCTTCCATCTGGTTAGTTTTCCTTGTCTTATAAATAATTGATTTTCCCTGCATAGCAGTATTTCATTATATCCTGTAGCTCTTCAAAGCGAACATTGTAAGCAACCCATACCACATGCTTGATTTAATTGCTAAAAACCTATCTTGTTTTGAATGTCACATCACTAATGGTCTCCTTAGTGTCAATTTCTCTCATTCTGTTAACAGACGATCAGAGCTCAACAAAACCCTACAAACTCTAAGTGAGGTAACTGTAATATACCCTTTACCTTGTTTATATTATTGTTATTATTTAAGGATAAAGCATGGAATTCTGCATTGTCAAGGAGATACGCATTCAAGTTCTCCCAAATCCATCGTGTAAAAAAGTGAATGGACTAGTTGCATTATTCCCCAAATCAGAATTCGGAGTCATGGGTGGGCATTACAAGGAGGTAGGGTTTCCTTTGTGTAAAACCAAAGCTTCTTAAAATAAAACCTCCAGCGGAATGTGCTCCTTTGTGAGCTCTTTGACTTTGGAGGATTCCAAGCAGAACTTGTATGGCCCAAATAGCTTTTATGATATGTTAAGAATCCAGTAGGAGTGTGTAGTGGGTGGTCTGTAGGGGTTCTAAAATTCTGTGATTAGCCCTAGGTTGTCTTTCCTAATATTTCCAACTGTTGTAGTCATATATATTGTTTGTTTATTTTAGACTTACTTCATAGTGTGTGCTACAGCAGAGGCCCAAAAGTAAGTCCTTTTTAATTCTGTTTTTAAAATAATTTAGTTAATTTGAGAGAAAGAGGCAGAGAGAGAGAGAGAGAGAGAGAGCATGCCAGCCACTGAAAAAATGAACTCCAGATGCATGCGTCACCTTGTGTGTATCTGGATTTATGTGGGTACTGGGGACTCGAACCTGGATCCTTTGGATTTGCAGGCAAGCCCCTTAACTGCTAAGCCATCTCTTCAGCCCTGTTTTTAATTCTTTTTTTTTTTGGTTTTTGAAGGTAGGGTCTCACTCTAGTCCAGGATGACCTGGAATTCACTACGTAGTCTCAGGGTGGCCTTGAACTCATGGCAATCCTCCTACCTCTGCCTTCCAAGTGCTGGGATTAGAGGCGTGCACCACCACACCCAGTTTTTAATTCTTTTATATAGATTATTGCTCTATTTATAAGTAATAAAATATTAATGAATTTAATAAAATATTAAATTTCAAATTCAAAGGTTTTCCTCCAAAAAATATATTAGTGACATTTTGAACATTTTTTTTATTTTTCAAAACACTGATCATTCTATCACATCCAGCATCTCATTTCCTTGACTAATCAGTGTCCTTAGCTCTGAATACTACCAATATGATCTAGAAGCATCTCATAGTGGACCAGGCAGGGTAAAGGTCAGATAGGAAAAAAGAATCAGACTATGGTGCTTGGAAAAAGGAGAGAAGGGAGAGGGAAAATTGAAAAGATTAAAAAGTATATGCAAGAGTAAATCAGATTGTCCAACAATTATTTGAGGTTGCCAAGATAACTCTTTGAAATTGTGTCTATTAGCAGTCCTGGCTGCCTAAGTTAGTGCCTCAAGAACAGTAATCTCACTACATGATCCCTGAGCATTGAGTGAGAGTCAAAGTCATAGGAAATGGCAATTTCTCCTTGACAGAAATCATGGCAAATCTTCCATGAAATTGTACATTGGATCTCTACTCACTATGGGTATTTAGTACATTTCTTTTCCCTTTTTCCATGACTTGCAACGTTAATTTTTTTTTCACCTATGCCTAGGTAGTAGCAGAGAGACGGTCTCCCTGTTCTTAGTTATCTAATAATCTAAATTGAATTGCCAGAGAGATTTTGGACTTTTCTAAAGAGCTTGACATTTCAGCTAGGCTGGTTTGTAAAAAGGCTTCAGGGGTGGGGGACTGGGAAGATGGCTCAGTGGGTAAAGCTACACAAGCTTGAGGACTCATTTGGATCCTTGACACCCATACAAATTGCCAAGTGTGGTGGCACATGCCTGTAATCCCAGTGCTGGGTAGGTGGAGACAGGGGGTTCCCTGTGGTTTGCTGATTAGCTTATGTAGGTGAATCAGTGAGCTCCAAGTTCAGGGATATCCTGCCACAAAAAAATAAGATGGATAGCTAGGGAAATGCCTCAGTGGTTAAAGGCACTGGCTTGCAAAGCCTGCCAGCTTTCTATTCCACAGTACCCACATAAAGCCAAATGCAGAAAGTGGTGCATGCATCTGGAGTTCTGTTACAGCAACAAGAGGTCCTGGCTCCACTTCAACCCACCCCCCATATGCACGCATACATAAATTAAAAAGAAGATTGAGAGTGACTGTTGAAGACACATAACATTGACCTCTGGCCTCCACACACATGCATGCATACACACATGTGCTTCCACACACATGAAAACATGCATACAAATATATACATATACATGCCAAAAAGCTTCCAATATGGAAATTGAAATGCCTATAAACACTAGGCAAGTAGCCAGCTTTAGGGGAATCAGGAGGGAGCAAGACTAAAGATGTTAAAATACTAAAGACTAATGATGCTAGTCTTTGCAGTCAAGTTCCACTTCTGCTGGTTTCTTGTGCAGGCAGGCAAAATAGTTATCAGCCAGGTGTGGGCAGCAGGTACCTAGTCTACAACATCTGTGAGTGTGATGTGATGCTCTTAGGAGAAAAATTTGGGGGTAAATTCCAGACCATGGTAGATGCATGTTTACAAACTTACAGTAGTAAATTGCAAGTTAACACCGTCACCCCCACACTTCTTTACTCTTAAGTTTGCAAAAGCAAGTACAAATATATAGGCAAATTTCCAATGTTATGTACATTTCTCTTTACAGCACATTAAATTGTACATTCACAATAAAACTGAACCAGACAAAGAACGTATGTGCTATAATGGCTGCTTTGAAAAGAGTACAGATTCGACCAATGGGTAAGTTATTTCTGTCTTTATTTCTGTGTTCATTGTCACATGACTTTTGATATGTCTTTTTTTTGTTTGTTTGTTTTTGAGGCAGGGTCTCACTCTAGCCCAGGCTGACCTGGAATTCACTCTGTAGTCTCAGGGTGGCCTCAAACTCATGGTGATCCTCCTACCTCTGCCTCCTGAGTGCTGGGATTAAAGGCGTGTGCTACCACACCCGGTTGATGTGTCATTTTTAATTGAAATATAATCAGTAAATTTCATAGGTTTGCTTTCTATTTGATTTCTTTTCCCTTGGGCACTTTTTTTTTTAGGAATGGATTATCTTTCCTGATTTCTTATGAAGTTTCAGTATTTCATTTGAAAACACAATAAAAACAAACTATTAAGCCAGGCCATGAGTTCGAGGCCACCCTGAGACTACATAGTTAATTCCAGGTCAGCTTGGTACAGAGTGAGACCCTACCTCAAAAAAAAAAAAAAAAAAAAAACTATTAAGGATTTTGTTTGGAATATTTAGGGGGTTGCTGCTAGGATATGTCTACTTCATTTTTAACTTGACAAGTAAAAGTTATATGTGCTTATGGTATACACTGTGATATTTAATAGACACCATAGAATAAGTAAGTCTATTTAAGATATGCATTGCCTCACATACTATTTTTGCTTTTTGTAGTGAGAACTTTTAAATTTTCCTCTCAGCAATTTTCAAGTATATAATATATTGCTACTAACTGCAGTCACCGTGTCACAGAATAGATCCCTTGAACTTACTTCTCTAACTGAATTTTGTGTCTTTTGTCCCCAGCTTCCCCACCCTGAATCCTTTGGTATCCCTCAGTTTATTCTATGTTTCTATGAGTTAGGCCTTTGTAGATTCCACAAGTAAATGAGATGTTTTTTTTTACTATGCCTGTTCACTTAACCTAACATTCTCCAGAATATGTTCACTTCTGAATTCCTCTTAGGAGTTGCTGAAAAATGATTGATACTATATGCATATAACCAAAAAGGGACAACATAGTCAGTCAATAAATATCTATAGCACTTGCTATGTATATATAATTGTCAATATAAACATATCCAACTCATTTTGTTGCTCATTTTACAACTGCTTTTTTTTCTTTCTAAATATTTTATTTATTTGAGAGGTAGAGAAAGAGAGAGTGAGTATGGGCACACCAGGGCTTTCTGCCACTGCAAACAAACTGCAGATGCATGTGCCACTCTGTGCATCTGGCTTTACTGGGGACTGAGGAATTGAACCTGTGCCAACAGGCTTTGTAAGCAAGCACCTTTTATCATTGAGCAATTTCCCCAAACCCAGTTGCTCTTTTAAAATGCAGTCTGGAGCTTGGCATGGTGGTGCACACCTTTAATCCCAGCACTCAGGAGGCAGAGGTAGGAGGACCGCCGTGAGTTTGAGGCCACCCTGAGACTACATAGTGAATTCCAGGTCATCCTGGGCTAGAGTGATACCCTACCTTGAAAAAATAAAAAATTAATTAATTAATTAATTAAAATGCAATCTGGGACTGGGGAGATGACTCAGTGGATAAAGTGCTCACCACTCAAGCTTGAGTGTCAAAGTTCAATCCTCAGACCCCACGTAAAAAGCCAGAAACCATGATGGACTACTGTAATCCCACCATGGTGAGTTTGAGATTGGAGGCAGAGTCAGCAGAATTTCCCAGAAGTTCCCAGGTAGCCTAGCAGAGCAAGATGGAGAAACTCTGCATCAAATGAAGTGGAAAGGCACAGAAGGACCCAAATGTTGCTCTCTGCCTAGACACACACACACACACACAAATAATTCTTTAAAAATGTGGTCTGGGGCTGGGGAGATTTCTCAGTGGTATAACTGTTTGCTACACGAGCCTGACAACTGGAGCTTGGATCCTCAGAACCTACATAAAGCAGGATGCAAGTGGCACTCGTGTCTGTAATCTCAAAGCACCTATGATAATGGGAGGCAGAGTCAGGAGAACCCTGAAGCTTGTAGGCCAATAATTAATCTGGCATTCACAGTGGCAAACAAGTGGAAAGGCTGACAGCCCAAGGTTGTCCTCTGACCCCCACATGCCCACACACATGCCCATACATGTATGTACACACACACACACACACAATAAAAGTATAAGAATCATCCTGGGCAGGTCTGAGCATTTTCTTTGCTTTATTCTTGATCATGCATTTTATTTTTTTGGATTTTTTAATCTTTCATACATGTATATAAGTTGTAAACATTCCCCCTTATGCCCTGTATCCTCCCTTTTATTCCCCCCCCCATTGGATTTCTTTGTTTCCCCCAAGCAGTTCTAATTCTTTTTGTTTGTTTATTTTATTTGAAAGCCACAGACAGACACAGAGAGCAAGAGGCAGATAGATAGAGAGAGAATGGATGTGCCAGGGCCTCCAGCCACTGCAAACAAAGTCCACATGCATGTGCCACTTTGTGCATCTGGCTTATGTGGGTCCTGGGGAATCGAGCCTTGAACTGAGGTCCTTAGGCTTCACTGGTAAGCGCTTGATGACTAAGCCATCTCTCCAGGCCCTTTTTTTTTTGTCTAATTCTATTTCATATCAAAACTGTGTGTGTGATTTTGCACATCTATATAAATCCAGGTACCACAAATGAGAGAAAACATACAATACTTGTCTTACTGCAATAGGCTTAATTCACTTCCTGTGATTATCTCTAGTAACATCCATCTTCCAGCACATGACATAACTTCATTCTTTATTTACCATGCATTTTCTTTTTCCTTTCCCTTTTGTCTCCTTCAGAGCAGTGCTGCTGTTCTGACAGGACACCCTGCCCTTCCTCGCCAGAAGAGTTAGAAAAACTGCAGTGGTATGTAACAAACTTACTGATCCATTTCATAAATAAAGAACTTTATTTTACATGTGTGTGTGTGTGTGTGTGTGTGTGTGTGTGTGTGTGTGTAAAACATTTAATCACCATGCTGTCCAAGTATTAGGACTGAGTGTGGAGCCATTTCATATCTTTCTGTGAATTTTGTTTTCATTACTTTTTTTTTTTTTTTAATGGGTATTTGATCAATTTCTACTAGTACTTCATATGTTGTTGTTGGTAGCTCTTTATCTCTGGCATGTACCAAATCTTTCCTCCTAGTTTGGCAGTTGTCTTTTGACTTTGTCATAGTGTTTTCTCATAGATTTTTTTTAAGAGAGAGAGAGAAAGCGAGTGAGCGAGGGACAGAGGGAAAAAATGGCATGCCAGGGACTCTAGCCAGTACAGTTGAACTCCAGATGCATGTGCCACCTTGTATACATGCACCACCTTGTGCATATGCATCACCTTGTGCTTCTGGCTTACACTGGTCTGGGTAGTTGAACCTGGAAGTGGAAGGTCCCAGAGTGAAACTGTGTCAACTTGTTAGTGTCAGATGGCTCACATGCATCTCTGATTTTCATTTTCCTTTAGTGATCTACAGGATCCTGTTGACTGCCTTGTTGATCATGCACATGGCTGGCCACTATCTCCTTCCAACAAACCCATACTAGTCACACCTCAGGCCAACATTCTTTCCCAGATTTCTAGTACCATCTCTATGGCTGAATCCCCCAATCATCCCCCTGTGACCCAGAATATTCCCTCTCTGACACAGGGCAATTACCATCCATCACCCCAGCCTTCAGCTCCCCTGGCTTCTAGCCTTGCTGTTGACATGCCTGCCCAATCTGGAACTTCCTCTTTCCCTCTCCCCCAAACTGATCTTTCCTACACCCTGCCACCTGTAAAGTCCTCACTTCCCTCTGCCAGCACACCCGCCCCATCTGCTCCTGTGAATGTGGTCACCATCAGCACTTCAACTGATGAGACAGGTAAATACGAAAAATCAAGCTGTTCCTAAGGGCACTTGGGTGTTGGGCTTCCTGAAATATAGCTGATAGCTGGAAAAGCAGGACACATGAGAAGACCTCATAGAGCTTTTCTTTCTCTGAAACATTCAAAAACCCAGACTTGAGGTTTCACAGGGGGTGAGATCTGGGATGAGCAGATTGGCTCCTCCTAACTCTGCCTGTTCAACTTAGAGATGGAAGTAGTCACACCAACTGCACATGGCTGAAACAATGATGCGATGCGTGCGAGAAAGCCATGGAAAGTGTAAAGGGCTCCCAGGCATAGCATGAGCCTAGTGATATAGGGATAAAGAAAAGAGGAAGGGCTGGGCACGGTGGTGCACGCCTTTAATCCCAGCACTGGGGAGGCAGAGGTAGGAGGATCGCTGTGAGTTCGAGGCCACCCTGATACTACAGAGTGAATTCCAGGTCAGCCTGAGCTAGAGTGAAACCCTACCTCGAAAAAAACAGGGGGGAGTAAGGGAACAAACAGAGAAAATTCTGGACTCTAGAACTTCAACTCACTGAGTAAAAACTAGGTCTTCCTCTAGAAACTGGAGGATGAGAGTCAAAGACATCTAATGATGGAGTTCAGGTCATGGTCTCTGCTTCCAGTTCACACTGTTCTCTCTGGAAGTAAGTATGAACATTCTAAACAAAATTATAGAACCATTATAATTTAAGGGAAGGATCAATGGCTGAAGAATTTAGTAAAATTAAAGTTCTTTGGCCTGGGATGCCACTTTTTGCAAAGTGATTCCCTGTGGCCTTTAGAAGCAACCCAACAGCCATCAAGAGGACCCTGCACCTGTGCTTCTACTCTGGAGGCAACAAGTGAAGCCACACATACTACATTCAAAATGTACATCAGAGCATAATCTAGCTAGTAAAAGCTTTATCTAAAACATAATGGCTTCATAAGAAGTGACTAAATAAGCCACCTCAACATGATGACTATTATTCAATCATGTGGGTCATTAGAATAGCTGTATAGAAACATCAGGACATTTTCAAATCTTAAATGACATGAAAAAGGCCCAACGACAGCTAGTCTACAGTCCATGTTCATCACAGTAAAGTACACATGACTAAGACAAGAAAGGAATTTGCAAAATAAATATTACATCAGTGATAAGATTAATGGACATTTTTATAAAAGCAAGGTGTAGTAGCACACACCTGGAATCCTAGAACTTGAGAGGAGCGGGAGTTTAAGGCCATTTGGGCTACATGAGACACTGTCTGAAAAATTAATTAATTTCATAACCTGCACCACCAAAAACACTATAAAGTCAGACTTATAGCTGATAGTCCAGCCACTGATTTCATAATCTTTTATTCACAAAAGATCTTTCTAGTGACCCATGTAAAATCCTGCCCAAATTATATAAATTAAATAAAAATATATTTGTACTTATGGGATTGTGCACTAAATACACTGGTATGCTTTTATATTTTTAGTTAGTCTTACAGAAATATTGACTTATGGTAAAGTTTCTCCAGTTCTGTAAGTAAATGAATTTTTATAGTTTTATGCAGTCAGATAAATACCCATGGTCATCATCACAATCAAAAGTTATAACTTTTTCACTACCCCCAATGTCCCTTTTATGTCTCTTTGAAGTCAGAACCTGCCTCCAGCCCCTGGCCACCACTGATATGTTGTGTTTTCATATAATTTTGACTTTCTTAGAATGTCATATGGAGACTCTCAGAGTATGTGACTCACTGAGTTTGACTTTTTTCACTTAGCATAATGTGTTGGAAAAAATGGTGATTCATCCATACTGTTGAATATATTAGTAGTTAATCCCCTTTTATCACTGAATAATATTCCACTGTGTGGACATACCACAGTTTGTCCATCCATTATCCAGTTTATGGACATTTGGATTATTTTTCCTTTGGAACCAGAAATGAATAAATACCACTGTAAAATATTATGTCAAAGTCTTCTTAAGATATATATCTTTTTTTTTCTTTGAGCCAAATACCTAGGAGTGAGTTGACCAGATTATAGAGTCTGTGTATGTTTTAAACCATCATGTGTTCATAAAATTATATGACTTTTTGGTACAGAAATTGTCGACACCAGCAGTATTCCTGATCTTGAGACCCAAGTGTCCCAGATGGAGAAAGTTTTATCCTTTGGTAGTTTGGAGCCGAACCTTGCAGGTGAAATGATAAACAGAGTCAGCAAACTCCTTCATTCCCCGCCTGCTTTGCTGGCCCCTCTGGCTCAAAGGTATGACTTAGCAAATAGAAAGGGTGCTAAGAGGCCACACTCTAATTCTAAAAGTGCTATTTACATAACTAGTGATAGACTAGTATTTTACCCCCAAGGACTGGTTTCATATTAACATCTCAAGTTGTTGCTATTGTATGTTAAGTTTAGAGTGGGGGAGAAAATGTGAAAGGGCTAAATATAGACTTCTACCTATTTTTACAGGTTGTTAAAAGTAGTAGATGACATCGGCTTACAGCTGAACATTTCAAACACGACCATCAGTCTCACCTCCCCTTCTTTAGCTTTGGCTGTGATCAAAGTGAATGCCAGTAATTTCATCACAACGACTTTTGCAGCTCAAGACCCTGCAAATCTTCAGGTACAATCTAATTTTTTAAGGAAAAACCATTTTCATGTATATGACTGGAGCCCCAATGAATGCAATTACTGCTGATCATCAGGGATGATATTCAGTATTCAAAGGACTGAACAACCGGGGTCTGGGGAGATGATTCAGTGGGTAAAGTAGGTAAAGTACTTGTGACACAAGCATGGAGGACCTGAGTTTTTAAAAATATTTTTAAAAATATTTTATTTGTTTATTTGAAAGAGAAAAAGAGGCAGATAGAGAAAGAATTGGTGTGCCAGGGCCTTTAGCCATTGCACATAAACTCCAGACACTTGTGCCACCTTGTGCATATGGCTTTATGTGAGTACTGGAGAATCAAACCTGGGTCCTTTGTCTTAGCAGGCAAGCACCTTAACCACTAAGCCATCTCTCCAGCTCTAGTACCTGAGTTTTGATCTCCAGCACGCACATAAAAGCCAGTGTATGCTGTTGTAATGGCATGCCCTTTTAATCCCAGCAATGGGGAGGCAGAGACAAGAGGATCCCTTGGGACTTGCTAGGCAGCTCATTTAGCCAAAGTAGTGAGCTCCAGTTTCAGTGAGAGAGCTTGTTTCAAAAACTTAGGTAGAGAACTATTGAGGAAGAAACCCAACATCGACCTCTGGTCTACACACACACACACACAAATGCACACACACACACACACACAAAGAAGAAAAAAGCTGGGTGTTGCTTGTCAAACAGCACTTGCTCAGCCATGCTTAAGATTCTGAGTTTGATTTGGGGTTTATGTGGGGATGGTGTATTCCATGGAAGGATGCTAGACAATTGGTAGAGCTAGGGATGGACATGAACTATGTATGGACCCACTGCAATATATTTTTTATATTTTATTTATTTATTTGAGAGAGGCAGAGAGAAAGATGCAGATATAGAGAAAGAGTATGGGAGCACCAGGCCCTCCTGTGCATCTGGCTTTATGTGGATACTGGGGAATCAAACCCAGGCCATCAGAGTTTGCAAGCAAGCACCTTTAACCACTGAGCCATCTCTCCAGCACCCCCATTGCAGTATTTTTGACAAATGTTATAGCTGTCCTATTGTGTGAAGTGATGGTGCAAACCAATCCAGCTTCAAGTATTTTCTGTTCACCTATTAAGGGGATTGAGAGCTGGAAACACCCAATTAAAACCAAGTATTGCCTTTTAATTTTCATAGTATTTGCTTTAGAAGCACAGTGTGTGGTCTTCTATGAAGACTAGGCCTAATCACTGCTCACTTACTTGGTATTTTTGTTACTGTAGTTTCCCTAGACTCTGTAGGTATCATACCTTATAACTGTCTCTGTGTACCCTCAAAATAATTCCTTTCCTGCTTGGGGGCCTTGACTCCTCATTTTACATCCTCTCTTTCATTTAGTAACAACCCAAAAGACAAGCAGAGCTATTTTCTGTAGAAATACCACAAGCCAAGCCCCCTACAGGCTCCTCCACATTAATGAATTGTATTTGCTATTGCTTCATCGTACCAGCTCAAACAATTTTGTTATTTCTCACTTGATTTCCAGGTTTCCCTGGAAACTCAGGCTCCTGAGAATAGTATTGGCATTATTACCCTGCCTTCATCGCTGATGAGTAATTTGCCAGCTAATGATGTGGAGCTAGCTTCCAGGGTTCAGTTCAACTTTTTTGAAACACCTGCCCTGTTTCAGGTAAAGTTGCTGCTCATTGCTTTTGATTTGGGTTTTGTTTGAAGGTGGGAGATTTTATTCCTTTGAATCTTCACTTATCCTTAAGCCAAAGTGAAATTATGAAACTCTGTACTTAGTTTGTGTGTGTGCATTTATGTGTGCGTGTGCAGGTGTACACATGCCACACTGCATTGGAGGTCAGAGGGCAGTATCAAGTGTTGGTTCTTGCCTTCCACCTTGTTTGAGATAAGGTCTCTTTGTTGTTCTCTTCTGTTTATGTCAGGCTAGCTTCAGGGGATTCTCCTGTCTCTGCCTCTCATCCCACCTTAGCTGTACTGGGATTATAGATGCTTGCTACTGTGTCCAGCTTTACATTGGTTCTTGGGATCCAAACTCAGGTCTTTCCTTACACTTGTGCAACAAGTGCTTTACCCACCAAACCATCTCCCCCAGCCCACTCTGTAGTTAATTTTTATTTATAGCTTAATGATAGTGGTGATGATAACTACTAGTAACCTAAGTGACATGTCCATAGTACCTACAAATTGCCAAGCACTATACCAAGCACTTACAAATGTTGACTGTAATCCCTACCCTGGAAAGGAGAAACCTATTATTCCCCCATTTTACATATGAGACAATGAGGGCACAGAGAGGTTAAGTATGTTGCTCAGGGGCAGATGATTTAAATGACATAATGTTATGTTCCTCTTTAAAAAGTCATGAGGGGCATGGTGGCGCACGCCTTTAATCCCAGCATTCAGGAGGCAGATGTAGGAGGATCATAGTGAGTTCAAGGCCATCTTGAAACTACATAGTTTATTCCAGATGCTGTATACTACAGCGAGACCCTACCTCAAAAAAAAAAAAAAAAAAAAAAAAAACTTTAGTAGGGCTAGAGAAATGTCTTAACGGTTAACACGCTTGCCTGCAAAGTCAAAGGACCCAGGTTTGATTCCCCAGGACCCATGAAGCCAGATGCACAAGGTGGTGCATGTGTCTGAAGTTTGCAGTGGCATAAGGCCTTGGCACACCCATTCTCTGTCTACCCCCTCTCTCTCTCTCTCTCTCTCTCTCTCTTTCTCTCTCTCTCTCTTATTGTCAAATAAATAAATAAAAGTTTAAGAAAATTCATGAGGTCTTGTGTCAGTCTGTGCACTTTAACTTAGTATTTAGAGCAGAGGAATGAGCTCTGCTTCTAATGGCTATCTCTTGCAAAAGCCACCTTATTTCTTGACTCTCAATTTCTGACCTATATTGAAAATTAACAGTGTGGACTTAGTAGTCCTTAGTAACCTTCTAGCTCTAAAACTCTGACCACGTGTCATTTCCCTTGTCGTCATGTTGACTCCTTGGTGTTCTAGGACCCTTCCCTGGAGAACCTCTCTTTGGTCAGCTACGTCATATCATCAAGTGTTGCAAACCTGACCATCAAGAACTTGACAAGAAACGTGACAGTTACACTGAAGCACATCAACCCAAGACAGGTGAGGAGACTCCTGTCTGGTCTGTTCATTGACCAGACACCTTGAGCAGATTATGCCTGTAAGACATTGCTTGAGATGGACAGGTGTAAGAGTTATGTTTAAGACTAGAATTGCTTAGTTGTTGCATAGGGTTTTGACCCGTTGAATCAATGAGTACATAGTTTCCAAAGATGGATGCAAAAGCAAATTCTTATCCACTGCTGAATTTCAGCTGCAGGTAGAGCTGTAGCTGCAGGCCTGACTCTCATCTGCAGAAGACGCTTGACCTCTCAGCTCACACTACCCACAGTGTGTTCTGCAGACCATCATTATCAGCATCACCCAGGAGGTAGCCAGAAATGCAAACACTCTGGAAATACCAGACCCACTGAGTCAGAATGTATTCCACATATGTTAGGCAAGCACTCTACCATTGATCAGAATGTGCTTTTAAAAATTATTAAATTATTATATTTATTGAGGGAAGTACAGAGCCAAGGAAAGGCACCCACGTGGCTAGAGATCCCACGTGGAGCACCCTATAAAAACCACGGAAAGAAAAGAGAGAAAAGAAAGTTCAAAGAGCTCTTGCCATGTGGGGAGCTGGAGGGAATAAAAAACCCTTATGGGGAGTAAGAGATAGGAGGCCCTCCCCTCAGCTCAATCCAGCTGGGCCCAACTGAGGGAAAGACTTACCCACAACTGCAAGTTCCTGAGTGGTCAGGAAGTGGCCCTCCCCTTGCAAAGGTATTCAGAATGTACTTTTTAATAAGGAACCAAGATGATTTCTATGCATGATTGATAGTTTAAGAAGTATTGTCTTAAGCCGGGCGTGGTGGCACATGCCTTTAATCCCAGCACTTGGGAGGCAGAGGTAGGAGGATCGCCGAGAGTTTGAGGCCACCCTGAGACTACATAGTGAATTCCAGGTCAGCCTGGACCAGAGTGAGACCCTACCTCACAAAACCAAAAAAAAAAAAAAAAAAAAAGAAGTACTGTCTTATATGAAGTTCATTTGCTTCTAGGGATGGCACAAAATAACTCTTCAAAAAAAAATCAAGTGTAATATTCTGAAATTTAAAATACCATAGTTTTTCCTAATTTGTTTTCAGGTTCTTTTTTTGGTTCAGTAAATGAAATAATCATGACTTATCTTTCTACTGCAGGGTGACTTAACAGTGAGATGTGTGTTCTGGGACTTGGGCAGAAATGGTAGGTTCTAATCTAAACCCTTTCAAGGTTTTGAGTGAGTCAGAGAGGCAGAAAAACATTGGTGCTATGGCCTTGCTTATGGGACAGATATTGTTTTTGATGCCAACAGGTGGTAAAGGAGGCTGGTCATCTGATGGCTGCTCTGTCAAAGACAGGAGGCTGAATGAAACCATCTGTACCTGCAGCCACCTTACGAGTTTCGGCGTCCTATTGGTAACATGCCTATTCTCCAAAGCTTTAGGTTCTGGGTCTTAAGGCTAACTGGGCATGGTACAAGAATGTCTACTCTATTCTAATTGATGACTTGGACAGATGAGCAAAGATCATATTATGGCAAAGTTATGTACCAGTGAAATTACTCTTCTAATAACCAAATGTATCCAAAGAAAAATACTTGAATGTGGAACAGAGACATTGCATCCCATTCTATTTTTACAGTCATGTTTTATGTATTTCTCTTTTAAATAGCTAAGAAAATCAAGGAATTCATATTAGAATAGGCAATAAATATTAACACTGTAGGGTTGGGGAGATAGCTCAGTGGGTAACATTTGTTTTGACAAGCATGAGGACCTGAATTTGAACCCTAGAAGCCATACACACAAATCAGCATGGTGGTGCACATTTAGAATCCTAGTACTGGGGAAGCAAAGACAGCCAGGGAAGATCCCCAGAGCTTACTGGACAGTCAGTCTCACCTAATTGGCAAGCTCCAGGCAGATGAGAGAACTTGTTTCAAAAAAAGTGGGCAGCCATGGGCTGGAGAGATGGCTTAGTGGTTAAAGTGCATGCCTGTGAAACCTAATGACCCAGGTTCGATTCTTCAGGTCCCACATAAGCCAGACACACATAGTGGAGCATGCATCTGGAGTTTGTTTGTAGTGGCTAGAAGCCCTGGCATGCTCATTCTCACTCGTTGTCCCTCTGTCTGTCTCTAATAAATAAATAAAAATAAATCTTAAAAAAAGTGGGCAGCCAGGCATGGTGGTACATTTCTTTAATCCCAGCACTTGTGAGGCAGAAGTAGGAGGATCACCATGAGTTTGAGGCAAGCCTGGGGCTACAGAGTGAATTCCAGGTCTGTCTGGGCTACACTGAAACTCTACTTCAAAAAAACAAAAACGTGGGCAATAGTCCTGAGGGATGAAACCCTAGGTTGTCCTCTGGCCTCCACATGCACAAGCACACATGTGCACATGCACCCTGCATACAAACATGCACATACACACACAAATGAACATTTTGACATAAATAACCTTTTGTCTTGCGGGGGGATGGAGTGTTGAGGGTAGAACTCAAGATTTTGATCCTGCTAGGCAAGTCCTCTACCACTGAGATACATCCCCAACCCTAAATGATCTTACTTATTTTTCCCAATAGTCTTGCAAGCTATGTTGTCATTTTATTTAGATTGGTATTGAGATTGGAATTGTCATAGTCCTAGAACTAAGAAATATAAGAGCCAGGAACCAAATGCCAGTGTACTATAATGCAGTCATCAAGCATATGGGTAATAGAGGCAAGCAGGCATGAATGTGAATTCTGACTTCTTCCACTTCCTGGCTCTATGACCTTGACCAAGTTACTTAAGCTCTTGGTGTCCTTATTTTTACCTGATGAAAGTAATTATGTCTACCTTATAAGTTAAACAGAGTATCAAATGATGAATGGTCACCTAGCATACTCGATACATATAAATCACTACTCTTATTTACTTAAAATATTTGATCATTGACAGCAATATTTTATTTCCTAGGACCTATCTAAGACACCCTTACCACCTGGACAAATGATGGCTCTGACATTTATCACATATATTGGCTGTGGGCTTTCATCAATTTTTCTTTCAGTTACTCTGGTAACTTACATAGCTTTTGAGTAAGTATTCATATCTACATACTTGGATTTTAAGACTCAGTCTCACCTCCATCACCAAAATGTATTACTTTAAAGCATTTTTCTTGGCCTACCCCATCCTGCACACCCATCTGGTAGAATATCTGGGTGTGAGACATTATGAAGCCCTTTATTTTTTTAATAAGGTTTCTTTGTTTTCCATCTTTCACTTGTCTGTGAGCCCACTAAAGGCAAATTCTGTGTCATGTTCATCCTTGTACCTGACAGAGATGCCTGGTACCTGGTTGATATTCAGGAAGAAATTTAAAAAAAATCAGACTTTGAAAATCAAGAAGATACAATCTGAAATATACCATAGCACCATTAAGTTTATGAATTATACTGAGTAAACATAAAAGATTAAATATGTGAACTGGTATAGGGAAGAAGAGGAAGAGAAAGAGGCTTTGTAAGTCAAACTAATAATAACAGTCAAAATAATAGTA
Organism: Orientallactaga sibirica; assembly: GCA_036365145.1. Classification (NCBI taxonomy): domain Eukaryota; kingdom Metazoa; phylum Chordata; class Mammalia; order Rodentia; family Dipodidae; genus Orientallactaga; species Orientallactaga sibirica. The sequence continues at coordinate 7,671,667 of JAEOAD010000982.1, forward strand.
TCTCCTTCTTCACTCACCAGAAGGGCTCCTTGATTCGTTTTCAGGGGAAATTCTAACAGATTTTATTGGAAAAGAAGGAAATAGGCATTTTTGTTGCATCTACTAAGTGAGGCAATATGCAAATTCTGGGATTTAGATTTTGGACACTAATCACAAAACTTTCAAATTTATCTTCAGTGCCAAACTTAGGGACCAGCTGTGACTTCATATCTCCTAGTGGGCCTTTGGAAATATCACTGCTGAGACAAAATTATAAGGCAAGCCATTACTCAGAATGATTTCACCAGGCCTAATTTCTCAAACATGTATATGCCATCAATTAGCTGTATTTTCCTATTCCACTTCATTTAGCTATAGTGCAAACTCTTCTTTCCAGGATCTCATTTTAATTAATCACATGATATAGGAACCTGGTTATACTTTAAATATATTTTGTTGTTTATTTATTTATTTATGTTAAAGAAAGAAGCAAAGAGAGAGAAAGAGAGAGAGTGTGGGCATGCCAGGGCCTCTAGCCACTGCAAACAAACTCCAGATGCATGCACCCCCTTGTGCATCTGGCTTACGTGGGTCCTGGAGAATCAAACCAGGATTCTTTGGCTTTGCAGGTAAGTGCCTTAACCGCTAAGCCATCTCTCCAGCCTGGAATCTGGCTATACTTTAAAGATTTGAACCTAGCCGCCTATTATGTGAGAAGCAACAATACTTCTAGAAGTAGTTTAGGAGAAACAAAGTGGATACACAATAATGTACCTACTAGAAACAAAAAGTATGGGTCTTGGGCTGGAGAGATGGCTTAGCGCTTAAACGCTTGCCTATGAAGCCTAAGGACCCTGGTTCGAGGCTCGATTCTCCAGGACCCACGTAAGCCAGATGCACAAGGGGGTGCATGCATCTGGAGTTCGTTTGCAGTGGCTGGAGGCCCTGGCGCACCCATTTTCTCCCTCTCTCTCTCTCTCTCTCTCTCTCTACCTGCCTATTTCTGTATCTCTCTCTCTCAAGTAAATAAACAAATAAATAAATTAAATAAATAAATAAATAAAATATTTTTTAAAAAAGTATGGGTCTCCAGTCTGTTTGTAAAGGGTCCTACAGAAATAAGAGACACAATTTTTCCATATGGTTATCATAGATGCTTCAGTTTAGATTTTTCCTTTGTTGTTGGTTTTAATAACCCCAATATACATATCCACTCCAAAAGAGAAAATTTATGCATATTTACATTTACCAATGAATAAAAATAAATTGCTTAGAACTCAGAGACAGCCTGACAAATATGTTTCTACAAGGGTTGGCAGAGTGTTAATACGAATTCTTTTCTCGCCCTTTGCATTTAGGAAGATCCGGAGGGATTACCCTTCCAAAATCCTTATCCAGCTATGTGCTGCCCTGCTCCTGCTGAACCTGGTCTTCCTCCTAGACTCGTGGATTGCCCTGTATAACATGCGAGGCCTCTGCATCTCCGTGGCTGTATTTCTTCACTATTTTCTCTTGGTCTCATTCACATGGATGGGCTTGGAAGCATTCCACATGTACCTGGCGCTTGTCAAGGTGTTTAATACTTACATCCGAAAGTACATCCTTAAATTCTGCATTGTTGGCTGGGGTATGTATAATTTTGCTTACATGTTGCCTGGACTTTTTGTCCATTGCTTTAAGTTTTAATCAGGTAGAGACATGATGAAAACGACCAAACTTGACAAATTCCTAATACAACTTTGTACTCCTGACAGACTGTACTGCCCTCAGAGCAGTCTTGTTGACTAAAGCGCTATACTTCTTTCTTCCCATTAAGTTCAGTTGGCTCCTGATGACACTTACCAGTGGGCTAGGTTCTATTATCTTGAGCAAAAAATAAGCCGAGGCTGTTCTGATAGCTGGGTGGATAAAGCACTTACCATGCAAGAATGAGGATCAGACTTTGGATTCCCAGAACCCATGTAAAATGCCAGGTGTGATGGTACATGCCTATAATCCCAGCCCTTGTGAGGTAAACACAGGGATCCCCAAGGCAAGCTGGCTAGCTAGATTAGTCAACTGATGAGCTCTGGGTTCAGTGAGATATCCTGCCTCGATAAATAAGGTGGAGAGTGACAGAGGAAGGAACCCAACCTTAACTTCTGGCCTCCACACACATGTGCCCACCCACATACATGCATACACACACTTACACATGCAAACAAAAAGAAAATAATAATTTAAACTGATGCCCCTTCCCCCCCCCCCGGAGTCCTGAGATAATCCATAGTAGTCTAATGCCTTATTTTTTCCTATATATTTCTACATAAGTCACCTCATTAAAGATGACCTAGCAAGGTTAGCAAAGCAGTTGTTGGCAGCACCCTGGCTTAAAGTGATGATGTGATTTCAAAACCAGAAAATAGCCACACCTGGCTTTCTGAATCCTTTTGTGCGTGCCTTCCACAAGATTCCAGCCACCTTCACCATACATATATACATACATACACACACACACACACACACACACACACACACTTGTACACACACACAGACACACACACACCCAGACTAGTCCTGTGGCCATGAATATCTCACTACCAGGGAGGCCAGGAGCATGCAGCCATAAAAGAGAAGAAAGTGATTTGGTGAATAGCTAGTTAGTCTCTACCATGCCACAAGAAGTTAAAAGAATGAGCTCTGGTCTTTCTTCTCCCCACTTCAGTTATCAAACTATGTGTGACTAATATTTCCTGTCTTCCAGGAGTACCAGCTGTGGTTGTGGCCATCATTCTGAGTATATCACCAGATAATTATGGGCTGGGATCTTATGGGAAATTTTCCAATGGCACACCTGATGACTTGTGAGTACAAAGCCACCTGAGGGGATGAACATTAAGGAACTGGAAAATGAAAATTTCCAAGAAATTGGAGTCTGTTGATCACAGCTCTAGTCTTAATAAAATCTAAATCATACTTACCAAGAATCTTCACTATTATATATAATGAGATTAGCTGGAAATGCCATGCTACTATGTAACTAATGAGTTAGGAATAAATATTCTGAGAAAACATATAAAATAGAAAGAACTTTATTAAGACTGTTTGTGTGAACCACTGATAAAAATGAAACACCAGTGATATGTAAAGACACATAGGACAGAATTACTAGCATTTACACAAGTGAATTCCTGAATGATTTATAAAAATATTTTTAAAAAAATATTCTTAATCATGGGCAGGGAAGATGGCTAGGTGGATAAAGTACTTGCTTTGCAAGCATTAGTACCCTACAGCAAGAAGGGAGGTGGAGACAGGATAATCTCCCTGAAGCTTGTGGGCCAGCTAGCCTAGTAAATCTAGCAGGAAATAATGAGAGATCCTGTCTCAAACAAGGTGGAAAGTGAGGACCAGCACCCAAAGTTGTCCTCTGACCTCCACATGTGCACTATGGCATATGCATTGCCCCACTCACACACATGAACACACACATAGAGTTCCTAATCACCAGGTGTCCTAAGCTAAATTCTTAGATTAATGCTTGTGGTGAAGAGCAGTTTTATCTTTTTGTTCTTTTGTATTTATAGAAATGTCTCAGTGAAACATCATAGATTCAGTTTATCGCTTAGAACATTAATTCATCATTATAATATATTTCCTCCCTCTTTTCCTTCCCCCAAATCCAGTTGCTGGATCAACAGCAATGCAGTATTCTATATCACAGTTGTGGGATATTTTGGTGTGGTTTTTTTGCTGAACATCAGCATGTTCATTGTCGTCCTGGTTCAGCTTTGTCGAATTAAAAAGAAGAAGCAACTAGGAGCCCAGCGAAAAACTAGTATTCAAGACCTCAGGAGTATTGCTGGCCTCACATTTTTATTGGGAATTACTTGGGGCTTTGCTTTTTTTGCCTGGGGACCAGTTAATGTCACCTTCATGTATCTGTTTGCCATCTTTAACACCTTACAAGGTAAGCTTTGGAGCATTAAATATGAACCAATAGAAAAAAATACCATTCTTAGAAGAGTCTCTGTAAAGTGGCTTATTTAGTGGCTTAAGATATACTCATTTCAGAGCCAATTTTTTTGCTGAAAAGGGGAGCTCTGAGATCCTTAGAAGAAAGGCATTTTGCTAATTTTGAGAAATGGTGTTTTTTTTTCTTTTATCTATTTTTATCTCCTTGGAAGAGACCACATTGCCAGGAACTCTTTCTGAGAGAGCCAATTACTCCGCTGTCACTTGCTTTGTTCCTTTTCATATTTTTAAACTAATTTATTGAAGCAGAGCCTGCGTATAAAAAGGTCCACATACTATAATAAATGTCACTATGTGGGCTCTTGGACCCTATGGCTTAGGTTTGGATGTTTGATTTGGAGACCTCAAATGGTAAATGGGAAGCCAATAAACAGACCTCAGAGGCAGCAGACTTGCCCAGAGGCTAATCCTTAGATGGTATGGAGCTGCCTCCAGCAGGCCAGAGGAAGACTCTGAATCCCTTTGACTTCTGAGCTTCCCATAGGTTAAGGAAGACCAACCACTCTCATTTTGTAACCCTAGCAGTTGTATTCCTTAGAAAAGCAAATGACTATTTCTTTTTTTGGAGCACTGTTAGAAAAGTCTTGTCAGCTGTTAATTTTTAATGGGAGTGCTTGGGCATTAAACGCCCAACAGGCTAATAGGTTTACATTACAGAAACAATAATGCATTGCCCCTTGGCTTTCTCTTATTCCTACTCCTTCCCATTGCATTCTCATTTGCTTGTTTTCCTGGTACTTTTTTTTAAATTTAATTTAATTTTATTTATTTTTGGAGAGAGACATAGAGAGGACAGAGAGGGAGAAGGAGACAGAGAATGGGCGCACCAGCAGTCTCTCAGCTGCTGCAAACGAAATCCAGATGTGTGTGCCCACTTGTGGTCAAGTTCGGCATTGTGCCCTTGCATCACTTTGCATCTGGCTAAACGTGGGACCTGGAGATTGGAACCGGGTTCTTAGGCTTAGCAGGCAGGTGCCTTAACCGCTAAGCCATCTCTCCAGCCCTTCCTGGTACTTTTGACTCCCATACTTTCTTCTGGAGTCTCATCAGGCAATAGGTTATTTTGCTAGCTTCCAAAGAACTCCCACCTTGATGTGAAATTCAGATACTTAACTTCTTACCAAATTTGAAGGAAGACAGTAAATATGCTTATTGGTTATATTTGGTAATTTTACCTATAATATACCAGTGCCTAAACTGGTATATCTAAGTATTACTCTACATAGTATTAAATACAAAAAAAAAAAAAAGAGCAAATTATGTTAAGGCTTTTTTTTTTTCCTTTAGTGGTGTTGTATGGGAAAGGAGGAGGGATGATTCAAGGTCTTCTTGCTATGCAGCTCTGGCTGGCCTGGAATTCAAGTGTAGACCAGATTGGCCTCATACTTGCTTCACCAGAGCTGGGATTACAGGCATGCACCATCACACTTGACTTGAAAAGTCAACTAACAATGTTATAATAAAAGTAGTTGATACTTTGAGAGAAAATATATATGCCACATAAAATCACATGCATCATTAACATGAAAGCTATGTACCTTCCCACATGTAGTTTAGTGTGGACAGTGAACTTGCCTCTTTTTCTTCATTTCCCCAGAATGTCATCTACTTAGAATATAAGTGACTAGAAAGAATGAACTGCTTCATTTATAAAAAAGGAGCTAAGGCTTAGTTAGTTCACAGTGCTTTTTCGAGTTGATTAAAGGAGAACTATTGTATATGTTCTGATTTGGGCTATGAATATCCTTATATATCCTTCCCTGATACATGTTATTTGTCCCTTCATGCAACCATGGGTGACATCCCAGGTTGGCATTTGGGCAAAGATGTACAATATCTGCCTATTCATCTTGTGAGTGGGTATATATACCCCCTTAGAAACAAATCTCTGAATTCACTATGTAGTCTCAGGGTAGCCTCAAACTCATGGCGATCCTCCTACTCTGCTTCCCAAGTGCTGGGATTAAAGGTGTGTGCCACCAAACCTGGCTTAAAAATAAGATTTTAAAATAGATAGATTAGGGGTTGGAAAGAGTTCAAAATTCATTCATTCATTCAACAAATATTTACTGGTAAAAGCTTTGCAATCTTGGCAGAGATAGGGCTGTGTATGGGACCCTGACCTACACATTTGGGGTCAAAGGTGGGTAGAAAGGGGATCCCAGAGCCCCTTCAAATCTGTAGCTTACTCTGCTTGCTGGAACATCAGGGGAGAATTTCCATAAGTCTTGGAGGGAGGCAAGAAAGTGATGTATGAATAAAGTCACTGCAATACCCAGGCTTGGTGCTCAGAGGGGAAGGCCCAAAAGGCCCAAGCAAGAGACATGGCAGTGGGCAAGAAAGCTGTAAGGAGGTGCAAGCCTGTGGAGATGATATTTGAACTTGGAACTGGACTATGAATCCAGAGGGAGGTAGAGGTAGGAGCTGAGATCCCAGCAAGGATCCTCGGTGGGTAGCTTGGATTACCAAGGACAAGACATGGGAAAAAAGATATGAAACAGGGTGTTGGGAGTTCAGAAAAGTCCTTGAGCCCCAAACCTTGGGTTTGCGTTTGCATTTAACCAAAGAATTGGGCAAATCAAACAGAGAAGATTACTAAACTATTATATTTATTGAGAGAAGTACAGAAACAAGGGAAGGAAAGTGAATACACCCGTATTGCTTGAGAGCCCACATGGTGGGTCTAGAAAAACTGTAGAGAGGACAGAAAAGAAAGTGCAAAGAGCTCCTGCCATTTGGCCATGTGGCCATGTGGCGGAGATGAGGGGAAACTCACCAAAAGCTGGAGGTTCATGAGTGTTTAGGCAGCCCAGACAGCTTGACCTCCCACTCCCCATAAACAACCTTATGGTGGTGGGCCCTACTCTCCGGCTCAAGTGAGCTAGAGAGACAGCTGATTGGTCTGGGCTAGCTAGCCAAGTTCTGGGAGTTGGACTTGACCAACCACAATGTTAAGATTAGATTTAAATCATAAGAAAGAGCTCCGTCCCAGGAGGGGCCAGGTTGTTTGTAGAAGAACAGATCTAGGGAAGAGATAAGAAGTCAGATCATATTTTGATCTCTAGCAAGTACAGGAAGCAAGGATACTTTCAGGGTGCCCAGTCACCCTAACAAAGCTACCTGACTCCCTCCCAGTGAATTTTGGAAATGTGAAGTTATCATCCATTTTGTACTCTTTATTTTATAAGATTTTTTAAAGCTTTGAAATTGAAATGTTTTATTTGATTTACTTTGCTTTGTCCAGGGCTGCTAAAGAGTTTCTTTTGTGCAAACTAAATTCATGATATTGAGATCTTATTTGAAATTCATTGTTTTATGGTTTTGTTTTCCCCTCCTTTAGGCTTTTTCATCTTCATTTTTTACTGTGTAGCAAAAGAGAATGTCAGAAAACAATGGAGGCGGTATCTTTGTTGTGGAAAATTACGGCTGTCTGAAAATTCTGGTAAAGATTCACCTTACTTTTTCTTCTCTTAAATCTCAAGAAAAGAAATGTGTAAATTAAGATAAAACAATTATTGCCAAGGGGCCACTGGATCTGCAAAACAGAGAACAGAACCTGCACAACAGAAAACATTGATTGTTGAACACTTGGGGAGAGGGGGGTAAACCTAGTGAATTAAAAACATCTTCTTACTTGTAAATTTCATGGGCAATAGAATTAGCAGACAGGCTGCTGCTTGAATGAAGCAACAGTGAAAACTTTAGAGCTTATTTCCTATTGAGCTCATGTTTTTCATCTCCCAAAGTAAGTTTTAATATTTTCCTTCATAACTTAAATGCTTGACTCACCCCTTTCTCCACAGGTCCTGGTTGTCAGTGGCTTTGTGAGCAGCTGGCTAGATTTGTATATAAGCTTGGGCTCATATTTGGGTATTTTGAAGTTATTTTCACATATGCCCTATTGGGTGGTAGAAGAAATAGCTCATTTTTTAAAAAAAAAAAACAATATCAATGAAGTCCTGTTTGAAAAATCTAAAGTGTTTCTGCATGAGTACTATCTTTGCAGTATCTGAAAAGTACTAAGGTCTGTGCTCAGAACATGGCAGTGTGTGGTCAGTCATTTCTATGGATTCAAAAGCAATTAATCACCACGACACAGTTGATGTGTGTTCTTGTTTAGATAGTGTAAGCCTCTGAATTACTACCTAATTCAGTGGATATTAATAGACATCAAATTAGCTTGGCTTTTCGTTCTAAGATAGTGTAGGTTCCTTTTAACCAGTTAGTCATTTGAAGGACAAATGTATATAGTCTAAGTGAAGATACCTTTTATCCCACCAACTTGTAAAATTTGTGATCCCTCTATAAGATCCTGAAGTGAGAATTCAGTTGCTAGAACTTGTTACACTGTGATCTGTCTCTTGCATTTGAGCTTCAACATACTGCTCTGTTTTTCTGTAATGCTTATTCTGCTGTAGACTGGAGTAAAACTGCTACTAATGGTTTAAAGAAGCAGACTGTAAACCAAGGAGTATCCAGCTCTTCAAATTCCTTACAGTCAAGCAGTAACTCCACTAACTCCACCACACTACTAGTGAATAATGATTGCTCAGTGCACGCAAGTGGGAATGGTATGTATGTATGTCTCAATATAGTATTTATCTAGCTAGTGTTTATTTTTTGAAGTAGGTTTATCCTTTAGTGGCATTTTTGCAAAGAAAACTGAGTAATTACATATATGACTAGTGCATCAAAATGGAGTTTCCCTTATAAGCCAGGACATTTATAAATCCAAATTTATTTCAGAGGAAATACCAGAATAACTTTTTTTAAGAACTAGTTTTTCAGAATGGGAATTGATAACTTAAAAATTTTAATGTTCAAATCCTAATTTAAATATTGCCCAAGGATGTGAGAACTATGCTATTTCTGTAAGAGCAGTATGTAAATTACTCAATGAGATATTTTTATTACATCTGTAATTGTACACACCTTTAGCACTTTTAAACCTTCCTGTTTTTTTCCTCTTTATGTTTGTTAATTCTTTCCCACAACGTGGCTGTCTTGTGGCAGCACCCCAAACCCCGCAAATATATCAGATACTGGAACCTGAATTATGACCAGTATTGGTAACTATATATGTCACCAATATATGACTAGATTATTGCTGCTGTGCTCCTTTCACTCATCAATTCTGACATTTCTAGCTAAAACTTCATTACATTTTCTTTCTATCATAAGAACGGGCTGCTCATTACTCATAAAAGCTTATCTTATTTATTTTTGCTGCCTTGTTGCTTCTTAACAACTTAAGTTATGCCAGTAGATTTTCTCCTTCCATAAACAATTGTCCTTTATTCATTGTTTGAAGATAGTTCTTCTCAAGACTAATTCAAAAAGTTTGTGAGAAGGTTCACATACCCACCAAATAGCTTTCCAGTCTGGTAAGGATAAGGGTTCCTGTTGCTTTGTCTAAACTTTAAAACTAAAACAGCGGTGCCTGGTTAGTGTAGTACATAGTGTATCAGTCTCGTAAAACTAAAATGGGATGCCTTGAAATGAAGGTTTCTCAACCTCAAGACACAGACAGCATTTTGTGCTGGATGATTATTTTTTGTAGAATTGCAGGACATTTATCAGCATCCTTGGCTTCTACCATGTAGAAGCAGTAGTACTCTGTCTCAAGTTCTGGAAACCAAAAATGTCCCCAAACACTGCCAATTATTCCTGGGTATTAGGGGATAAAACTGCCCCTGTTTGAGATCCATTGCTATAAAAAGCAAGAAACTGCTGCCATGTGGCCTTGGACATTTTCTGTCAATACCAGGAGCACAGCTCTGGGCACTCTGTCAACTGGCTGTATCAAGACTGATTCAGTGTATGTCCATACAGGAGATGAAGGCTGCTTAATAAGTTATGGCAAAATGGCAAGTTAAAAGAGCAGAAATTAAAGGAGTGGGCTAAGGCATCTAGAAGCCTTAGACTTGCTTGTGTTTGGAGTTCTTTATCCATAACCAGATTTTTCCATATTCTGAAAAGAACTCAGCAATTCACTTTGACCTGCCAGTTCTAACAATATGTCGTCATTCTCCAGGGAATCAGATTGGACAGAAGCAACACATTTGATACAACTGTTTTGCACAGCTGTTTCTGATGCCTGACAGTAAGGGTGGGAGTATATTTTACAGCCACCAGAGTGGCTACGTGTTTAACAAAGGGTTATATGCCCGTCATATGAACATCCCTGACTCGGCAGTGCTCACACCCAGATGAGGAATGGAAATGGGAATTTCAAAAAAAGAATCTGACAGATGAATGGTTTGTTATACAGGGACAAATTGTTCCTGTACCAAAATGTCCTCAGACCAAAATGCCTAAGTCAGAACAGCTGCCTCAGACAGTCACATGCTCTATTTGAGCTATGGGAGCTGTACTAACCATATCCACCACCTCATTTGCATGAATATGACATATTTCACTGTTGAGCTGCCTAGGAGCCATGTAATTCCACAAGCTCTTAGTTTGGAAGCAATCTCCTCACATGTTGACTCTATCACTTTTGAACTTTGAGCAGAGGTGTGTAATTCTAGTCTTAGTTTTATCATCTATGAAATGGGAATAATAGTTCCCATCCCTTAGCACCATAAATAAGAGAATATTTATGATGTGTTATCATTATTATAATGATGTTACTAAATAAATGGTCTTATTATTCAGCTTTGTACGTGGCCTCCCAATGGTATGATAATCAGAAGGATGGTGCCAAACAACTAAAATTATTTCAGGAGTTGTGTCCCCCTACCATCTAGGGCTTGCTCTGAGTGCTAGATGCCCAGGTCCAAACCACAGCTGCTGCACTGAATAAAAATACCCAGCTACTCTCTGGCTGGACTTGTAGATTGGAATTCATGGCTTCCTCTTGGGAACTTAATCAGGTTGATTTAATTAATCAGGGGACTTGTTTAGAAATGGTTAGAGAGAGAGATGATTCCTTCCATAAACTGTACAACTGTAGTTGGTTGCTCTGGGTACAAAGTTTCATTTGGGGAATCAACTTTTTGTTGAGAAAGGGTTTCATGCAGTCTAAGACAGGCCTTGAACTCACTATGTAGTGGAGAATGACCTTAAACTCCTGATCCTCCTGCCTCTGTCTCCCCAGTGCTAGGATTATAGTTATATGCCACCACTCCTGGTTTTGGAACCAAGAACCTTTAAGAGTGCATATGGGGATCTTGTTAACTTTAAATATTACTATAGGTTATGTTATGTTATGTTTAATTCAGTATGTTCAATCAGTTAGGAATGAGCCTTTCTAAATAAAACATCTTTGCTTCATATTTTGACAATTTCACTTAAAAATATGGCCATAGGAGATTTGTTTCTCATCAATCTCTAATTTGTTATGCTGATTTTGAGTGTCCTTATGGAACGAGTGAAAATAAAATATGAATGTATCATAAATATTTTATAAGATTCATTTCATGTGTGCCTATTTAAAATCAAAGTGAAGTTGACGTTTGTTTTTCAGTGCTTTCTGTGGATATGACAGTGACACTGGTTTTCCTTACACAGGCAATGCATCCACAGAGAGGAATGGGGTTTCTTTCAGTGTTCAGAATGGAGACGTGTGCCTCCATGACCTCACTGGAAAACAGCATATGTTTAGTGACAAAGAGGATTCCTGCAATGGTAAAAGCCGGATGGCGCTCAGAAGGACTTCGAAGCGGGGAAGCTTACACTTTATTGAGCAAATGTGATTCCTTTTGTCCTAAAATCAAAGCATGATGCTTGATGGTGTGAAATGTCCAATTTTACCTTTTACACAATGTGAGATGTATGAAAATGAGCTTATTTTATACTCAGCAACCTCTGGAGGAACATAAGCTAACTGAGGGCAATAGTTACTATTGGAAGAAGAAACCAAGACATAATCATGGTCTTTAGACATTTGCAATTTGGTTTCTAATCCTTTGTTTAAAAGGATTTGTTTGAAATAACACAGGATATAATTAGTGAAAAGAAAAACGCAAGCTCATTCCCAGCCACATTGTAAAGAGACTAAGTTATCCATGATAACATCCTAGGAAAAACTGTTGGCTTCAGTCTGTTGGTGAGTTTAGTTGTTGTGCATGCCTTTGTTGTATATAAGCTAAATTCTAGTGACTTGCGTGTCAAAAATCTTACTTCTATCTTTTTTTTATATTTATTTTCTACTGTGTAAATTTATTCTTTTGTAGAATCATGGTTGTGTTATTTTGTCTAATGTGATAAAGCTGAAGGTCCTTACCCATTCAGTGAATTCTAAAGCTCCTCTTGGAGATTATATGGGATGTGAAATATAGAAGCTTCACTGAAATCGGGAAATATTGACAAAGCCAGAATGAACAACTGTAAGCAGTCCGTGCCACAATTAGCTCACAGAGTGCCTTTGAGCAAGTCAGAAAAAGGAACCCCCACCATTCAAATACAGCTTTAAGGGCTTGTGATTTGGCAAACGGTGGGAGCCATATTTTTGCCCCAATCACCCTCTTGGGTGCATCCTTACATATGATATGACCTGTGAGACCATATATGACATCCAATAGCAATATCAATCTCCAGACCTCATCCCTAATGACCAAATTATAGTATCTGTGCTAAGATGTTTAGGTTAGCAACTAAACATAGTCATAGGGAGAGATAAAACTCTGATCTGGACAATATATTAGGAAGGTTGTGGATGTGGAAAAGATTATATATATATATATATATATATATATATATATATATATATAACCACTTCTCAAATCCTTTCAGAAGCAGGGCATGGAATAGCATTACTTTTCAAAAGAACACGTGTGTGTGTGTGTGTGTGTGTGTGTGTGAGAGAGAGAGAGAGAGAGAGAGAGAGAGAGAGAGAGCGAGAAATCAGTTCTTTAAAAGACAACCGCATGGTACATTGTTAGTTGTTATGACTGGTACATTCTGGCCCAGCCAGATTTATACTTATTTTTAAAAACATGTCAAGTCTTGAAAAGTGTATGTTGACAAGGGGGAGCAGCTACTGGGAACAGTGAACTATCCTGCAATGCTGTTGTTTGTCTTTGAACCCAACCCTGATTGTTCCTAGTGATAGAGGGTCTATCCTGCTTCCCATCTACACCTGCTTGAGTGATGCCTTAAGTACATTCTTATTAAGACCATTTAAAAACCCTTTAGTTTGGTCTTTCACTAAGGCTCCCTTGCATATATTTCAAGTGAATGTTGTATCTTAGACTAACCATAGTATTGATATATGTTTCTGTGAGTGCTGATTTGTCTTTGCAATAGTTCTTCACTGAATTATTTATCTGTATTTATATGTTAAAATGGACAAAATGTTAAAAAAATCAATGAAATAAATTTCCAGTTAAGTCCTTTAAGTTTGATTAACTTTCAGAAAAAGCATTTGTGTTCTCTTTCCTGTGCAGCATGATGTGAAAAGCAATAGGGCATGCCCGGTGATCAATACACTAATATCTTTGGGGAAAAAACAAGCACCTTTGGACTTTGAAATTATAAAAGTGGTTGTCCTGCTTCACGAGAGCAGTTTCCAAGGGCTCTTTTCTATTTTTCTATAACTCTTTAAAGAGTTTATCTTTAACATGTTTTGCCATTACCCTATAGGCAATGTATGAAACCCAATTCAGATCCATTATAAATGTCTGCTTCCTTTCCCCAAAAGGTAGGATTTCCAGAAAGTGAGGACCTAACTTGGGGGTGTTTAAGTTGCTGTTTAGCATGTGGAAGCCACAAACTGGAGAAAGTGGCTGTCTAAGCATTCTCTTCCTTCAAGATCCTCTGCTCCCACAAAGAGGTCAGTTCTAAATTGATTGGGAAGGGAATGAGACACTAGGTTCAGAGGAGGGAGTGAGACTGCAGAAATCAATCTCCCAAAGCAGAGTATATAACCAAAATGTACATAAAAGAAAGCAGTTCCTTTAGGTCCACCATCCTTATTTTCTCTGTTGCATGACTTGTCCTTAAGCTAAACTTTCTTGGTTTGTCTAAAATTTCAGAGAAATAACAGAGCAAGACAGAGAGAAAAAGTTCCTAAGGAGTCTTCTCTGGGTTTAAAAATGGTCCCACAATCTGAGACTTTATTGTAATGGAGACAAAGGTACTAATATTAGGAGGCAGGAAGTATCAGAGCAGTCGCCAATACCTGAAGTCATGCATGAGGCAGTTCAATTGGTTGACAGCTATTTCAATGAAGACCAAATTTGCTGAATGACAAATTCACCAAGTGCACTTGTTTGGCTTGACTTTGTCTCAATAACAGTACTGAAGGACCGCTTGTTTCTGCCTCATTCTTCACTATAGTTGGAGATTGAAGGATAGAAAATAGGAAAAGCTGAGTGAACACAATAAGAATATGATATATACTCTGAAGAATTTTTAAAAATATTTTATTTATTTGTTTAATTTATTTGAGAAAGGGAGAGGGAGATAAAAAGAATGGGCACATCAGGGCCTCCAGCCACTGCAAAGGGACTCCAGATACATGTGCCACCTTGTGCATCTGGCTTACATGGACACTGGGGAATTGAATGTGGGTCCTTAGGCTTCACAGGCAAGCCCCTTAACCACTGGGCCATCTCTCCAGCCCCATAGTCTGAAGAATTCTTAGCAGTGTACCCAATTATCTTTTTTCCTCATTTTCTAGCTACAGCATCAAGAAATTAGAGCAAATAAAAATTAAATACCTATCCTTCCAGAATATAACATCTTTTTTTGAGGTGGGGTTTCCATATGTAGCCCAGGTTGGTTGGCCTCAAACTCAAGACCCTCCCAACAGAGCCTCCAGAGTGCTGATATACAGGCAATATCACTATGCTTGGATCTAGAATATGTGTTTTTGAAATACTTAATAAATATGTTCCTCACTGTGAAGAAATCTTATAGTCCCTGGTGTGTCCTTTCCTTACCTCTCAATCTCAAATAACTACAAGAAGCTGGAACAGGCACAAGTTCAACATTTTTACAGTGTTGTAATGAAAAACAAAATGCTTCCAGGTCAGCTAAAACTGGATCATCATAGAAATTACTAAATTTGGTAAACTGATTATTTTTATTAGATTGATTCAGAATTGACCCTTTCCTCAGGGTCAAATATGAAGGGCTTTTCTTTAGTGTCAAAAGACCTAAAATTTCCACCTTGGATGTTGTTGTAGTTAGTTCCATGTTGCTGGGATGAACTTCCAAACAGATGTAGTTTATGGGAGGAAGGGATTTATTTGAAGCTTACAGGTCCAAGGGAAGTTCTATCAATGGCAGAAGAAGCTGGCTCCCATTCATAAATCCAAACAAAGAGACACCGCCAAATAGCCAGTAGCCCAAGCAAACACAAATGGACAGCAAACAGCAGAGGCCTCACCAGAGTTCAGACTATGTTCCTAAACTTGTTGGGCTGGAATTCATATCTTCCCCCAAACACACTTTAGGAATGGAGCCCAGGATCCACCCCCAGTGATACCTCTTCCAGCCAGGTGGCTGGAAATCTAAGTAATAAGCTTTAATAAAACATCTGAGTCTGTTGGGGTATATACATTCAAACTACCACAGATACTGACCTCTAAAATGGATTAAGAAGCATCCAATAAGAATACAATCCAGGGCTGGAGAGATGGCTTAGCAGTTAAGGTGCCTTCCTCCTAAGCCTAAGAACCCAGTTCCAATCTCCAGGTCCCACGTTTAGCCAGATGCAAAGGACACAATGCCGCACTTGACCACAAGGAGGCGCACACATCTGGATTTCATTTGCAGCAGCTGAGAGGCTGCTGGTGCACCCATCTCTATCTGTCTTCCTCTCCCTCTCTGTCTCTCTCTGTGTCTCTCTCCAAAAAAAAAAAAAAAAAGAATATAATCCATAATGAAAATAAGCAATAATTCCAGTTTCTAGATACAGAATATATAGTGAAGAGTACATATTAAGAGATTTGAATATGATAATGTTTATTTTTATTTACCCCAGACCCTGGAAAATCCTTCATGGAGGTACATCAGGCATTGCTTCCTAACTCAACAGACAATATTAAAATAAACAAAAAGTTTGTGAGCTGGGTGTGGTGGTGCATGCTTATAAATCCAACACTTGGGAGGCTGAGGCAGGAGGATTGCTATGAGCTTGGGGCCAGCCTGGGATACATGTATTTGAGACCAGCCTAGGCTACATAGCAAGACCCGGTGTCAAACAAATAAAAAAAAATGAGTCAATGAGGGGTTGAATGCTTGAGTTAAGGACCAATCATAGGGGAAGCCATATAAACAAGAACTCATTTTCACATTTTTAATCAACACTGAGTTCCAACCACACATGAACACTGTGCCAGACATGATCGGAGATACCGGATTGCTTCAATGAGTAATTCATAATCCAGTTAGGAAAACATGCCTCACCCACAGCTGAAATCATAAATAATACTAGTCAATATATTGTTTCCAAGTGGTGATGAAAGTAGCTATGATTAAATGCTTTCCTAAAAGCCAGGCACATGTGCATGTGCAGCTAAATGCTCTTAATTTTGTCACCCTATGAAATATGTAGTGTTATTATCTTATCCCATCCTATAGATAAGAACACTGAAATTCAAGCAACTAAAGCAACATGCCAAAGGTCATAGCAGATCTGAAATCCAATGCAATTTGAACTGACTCTAAGTCCTAATCTTACTTTAAACAATTACTACAGGGGCTGGAGAGATGGCTTAGCAGTTAAGGCACTTGCCTGTGAATCTAAGGGCCTGGGTTCGAGTCCCCAGTACATAAGCCAGATGCACAAGGTGGCACATTCCTTAGTTCTCTCTACCTCCCCATCTCTAAGTAAATAAATGAAATATTTTTAAAAACTGCTATAGGAATCCGAAAATGGGCGGGGGGCTAATAGGAGCTGAGCTGACCTTAAGCCAAAGATAGCATTCCGCCAAGCATACGTTAAGTGCCTGGAAACTAGCAAAGGGTTTGTGGAAACAATTACATTAGTCTGTCTAGTTGAACGCATTCATAGGCTAGATTTTAGTGGATAATGAATACTAAGTGAAGACTGGACTGTAGGTAATTAATAAGAACTAATGGACGCCCAGTTTCAAGTTACACTCCAGTAGATGAACTGTGAACGTGGCCCAGAGGCCCAGGCAAGGACCGAAGGCAATTGGAGTGTGTTGCTGGAGGACCAGTTGCAACCTCCCCTTTGCTTACAGCATAGTCCTCCACTACTAGGGAGGGAGTCAGCTGTGCGGGGAGGCCCGTAACAGGGGCGGAGCTAAGATCGCAGCCGCGGAAGTTCGCTCTGGCGGACGTGCCACTCTCCTGCCCGGGAGACATCACTGAGGCTCCAGGAAGCCGACTCATTCCCCTGCCTAGAGCTGGCTTATCCAGGTCTCCCATGTGCTGCCCCATTTTCCTTCCTCCTCAGACCGAGACCCTCAGGGTTCAGCTCCGCCAGAGGCTTCTTCCGCTCCGCGGGGGCGGGGTTAGGGCGGGACCGTGGGCACACCTGGAGGCGGTGCGTGTGATCCTCTTACCCGTCCCACTTAAGACCGGGATCCGGGCTTCCGCTCCGCAGGCGGAGCAGGTCTGAGAGGACGGTTGAGGACCCCGGTGGCTGCCGCCAAAAGGTCCGGCTCCTCCGCCGGGGTAGGCGACCGACTGGAGCAGGAAAAGAGCCAAGGAGGTAATTTGGTTCCCATTCAGAGCCGGCTTCGGCGGGCCGTACCATTTTTCTCCCCCCCCCCCGCGGCTACGACTTGGAAGGTTCCGCTCTGGGAGCGGGCCCGGGGGCGGAGCCTAGTCCGGCTGTGCGGCCTCCCTGGCAACCGGGCCCCCCAGAGCTTGTCGCCCCAGCCCCGGAACACCTCATAAACAAAGGGGCTACGCAGGGCCCTTTTCTGACGCCAGGTACTGAACTCCTGGCTAGTCCAGCCGGGCGGCCAGTGCCACCGGACGGTCGGGGGTGTTGCGGGGCCTGGTCAGGGCGGGTTCCCTTATAGCGCCAGCCCCCATCTCCGCCCCCGCCCGCCCCGCCCAGTCCACCCGGGTGAAACTCTGGTTGGCTTGCTTTGCAGTCATACTTTGGTTCTATCATTTTCAAAAGTCCTGACCTCTTCCCTCCAGCCCCATCCGGAGAACTGAGTGTAACTGAGTGAAGGGACGCGGACCGGTGGACACGGCCCGTGAGCGTGGGCGACATGCGAAGCAGGAGCAATTCTGGGGTCCGCCTGGACGGGTACGCGAGGCTGGTGCAGCAAACCATCCTGTGTTACCAGGTAAAGACACGACCCACAAGAGAACACCCTGAACTACTTTCACGTGTTAGTCTTTCTCCCCCAGGCCTCTTTCCACTCATGTGACCTGAGAGCTTGCAGCTGGTTAGTAGGCTTCCTACTTGAATCCAGTTACTACCTATGCCTCTACCACCATCCCACTCTCTACCCAGAGTCAGGGGACACAACAAGTGTTCCCTGCTCTTTCAGGAAGAATGAGCCCCCTTGGTGCCCTTACTACAAAACGCCTTCTCGTGCGCTGACTCTTCTTCTCTTGTATGAAAGAGGAGAGCTGTATAGGTTGGACAACATGCACTGACTGAGGAAGGTGAACTCTGGACTGTGGGGACAGTAGACAGGAGTGATGACGCTCTAGAGGTTGCATCTGACTGGAGGGTGGGTGTCTACTACTGTCCCGCTCGTGAGTTACATTGTTGAGACTCATCTTAGAGCCTGTGCTGATTGGTACTTTCTGTCTAGCAAAATTGTTGGCTTAGAGCACTTGGCTAGTGATAGGTCCCACCTTTGATTTAGAGAAAGGAGGGTGGGAAGGGGGAGAGAGTGCTATGAAGCTGCCCATAGGATCGGAGGTATCTGAGGTATGAATAAATCTGCTGTGCTTTGTACTGGGCTAAAGTTGTGTGTGCGTCCCTAATGTAAGACCACTGAACTATTTTTATTCCCAGTGAAGGCATCAGTTATACTGCTTACCCTCAGTCAACAGCAGCTATTTTTAGGACTTTCAGAGTCCAAAAAGAAAGTAGCATTTGGTGTTTAGAGGTTTGGCCTGCAAGTTAGGGAGGCATGGTCATACCCAAGCACTGACCATTTTCCTTCTTGGCAAATTTCTCAGCCTTGGTCCCTCATTCACAATATTTATTGTATACCTTTTATGTGCAAGGTACTGTACAAATACTCTGATTACAAAATTGAATAAATAGTACTTCTGGGGGTATGGCTCAATGGTAGAGCCCCTTCACTGGCATTCTCAATACCCTAGGTTGAATCCCCAGCACTACAAACAACAAATGGTTACAGTGTATATCATACAGTGGTGGTGTTGTGCGCAGTTCACAGCACCCCCCAGAGACCACCAAAGAGTCCAGACACGTATGCAAAAGCAAAGAGCTTTATTTCGAGTTTAAGCTCGGTCTCTTGACTTCACCAACACAGTGGATTCGTGCAAGAGCCCAGAGCTGCATTTGGGAGAAGGTTTCATTGGGTTCAAACAAAGGGAAGGGAAATTTCTAATGATTGGTTGACATTTACCATGAATTTACATGTTACAAGTTGATGGGTTATACAGCAGCTGGGTAACATCAAACGAACTACAAGGCCATGAGAATATATAATCATCAGCTTATTTTGTCTAACTGGCTCATTATTTTTGGGCAGTGTAGTCTTTCCAGTAACTGTTTGCTCTGACTTACATCCTGGGAACTTGATCTGAATTTAACCTGAGGCCTGCAAGGCAGCTGAAGCCTGTCATGGCATTACCTTGGTTCCTGGGCCTTACAGTATTTAGAGTTCTTTATATGAAACTTTGGGCCAGATGTGTAAGTCAGAAATGTCTGGATTTTAAAAAGCAACATATAGCCGGGCATGGTGGCACACGCCTTTAATCCCAGCACTTGGGAGGCAGAGGTGGGAGGATTGCTGTGAGTTCAAGGCTACCCTGAGACAACATAGTGAATGCCAGATCAGCCTGGGCTATAGCAAGACCCTACCTCGAAAAAAAAAAAAAAAAGCAACACACACATATATGGAGAGAGAGAGAGAGAAAGAATCTAATACCTGCAGCACTTTGGGCAATATCCCTTAATCACAGCCATTATTATTTGTACTTCAGAACATGACTCTTCACACAGTTCACAAGGAGTGGGGGAAAGTGCTTCATATTTGATCAGATCAGACCAAGCAAGCTTGCTGCAAACTTAGGGAAACACTTTAAATTACCAGAGTTTATTGGCTTTTGAGATGGTACTTGACAGATTGTGGTCTTTATTTGGGGAGCTCTGGAGAAAGAGCCCCCCCCCCAAGCTCAATTGGTGGTATAGAAATGGCATTCACATTGAGAGCTGAAGGATTAAGCAGAGAAAATGAGGTTACTTTTTGCTATTCTCAGAATATAACTATAAAGTGTTTTAAAATCCAAGTTGAAGCCGGTTGTGGTGGCATATGCCTTTAATCCCAGTACTCGGGAGGCAGAGGTAGGAGGATTGCCAAGAGTTCGAGGCCACCCCGAGACTACATTGTGAATTCCAGGTCAGCCTGGGCCAGAGTGAGACCCTACCTCGAAAAACCTAAAATAATAATAATCCAAGTTGAAAGTCTTTCCCTTCGTGACTATGATAGAGTGGGATGTAAGGAGAATGGAGGAAGGTCGATTCTTTGTATTAGACCTGTATTTGCATCTTCAGCTCTGCTGTGAACAACATATATAACCTTTGGTCATCCTTTTTGAGCCCACCCTTCCTCTGTAAAATGGTAATGATACTACCTGCTTCCTCTGAGTTATTGTAAAGAAAAAATGAGTGCTTAGTACACTGGCTGCTTGTTGGCAATCAGTAAGTAGTGAGTGTTCTTGATGTATATAGCCCACATGTCAGTACTCAGTGCTCTTCACCTGACCATTCTGGCCCAAGATGCTCCTTTTCCTGAAAGGTCTGATGCAGCCTATGAATCATTTTCTGGTCTTTGAACATACTTATGTGTCCCATTGATGCAGTGAGATCCTAAGTACAGAAACCTCATCGTTTCCTTCTTATGCATCAAACACGTCCCAGACACGTTAAAGGTGCCCTTCGATCCTTGTTGGAATATACTTCTTACTGATTCTGAGCCACACTAACGGCTCAGCTATGGGTCCAGACTTGCCTTTCCTCGGGAGCAAAAGAACTGTCTTTTCGATAAAGCAAATCTGCATAGTTGGACTTTCCTCCCAAACATTTTAATGATTAAAAACAGTTGTTTGAGCCTTTAATTATATTTATTTTGGGGGTAGTTGGTGAGAGGCCCTCACGTTTGCCCTCTGTTCCTCTGGCTAACGATACTCCAGGCACTATTTTGCTGGGAAATCCTGTGAGTCCACAAGTGCAGAATTGCTTATCTTCCTGTCTCTTGGTACCCTGCACCCATCCTAGTCCAACAAACTATTCACAGTTTTAGGGGCCAAACCATTTAGAGTCTTGTCATCTTTGAGCAATATTAGGCAGTTATGTATATTTAATCACAATAAACAAATAAATGAACTGGGTTTCTAAAGTTCATCTTCTGTCACTATGTACATATGTTTATTGAGGCAGTTTTCAATGTCATTTAGTGCAAGCTCTGAACTCTGTTTCTGATTTGATTTTTAAATTGACATAAATTTATATTGGTTTTACTGGTTAGAAATCTTTTTGTGATAATGTAAGATGATCATTTTTCTTCCTTTAGAAACAGCATTTTATTCACATCAGCTAGCATGTCAACTAATTCCTTTTTCCTTACCTAAGAAAGAGAACTTTTTCATTTGTCATTTGCCAAATATACTTGTTACTAAGTATTATTTGAATCTTTAAGGCAAAGATAGAAAGAGCTATGTCAGGCTGGAGAGATGGCTTAGCAGTTAAGTCACTCGCCTGCAAAGCCTAAGGACCCATGTTCAATCTTTCTCCAGATCCCACATAAGCCAGGCACACTAAGGCAAGTGCAAGCGCAAGGTCGCACATGCCCACTAGGTGGTGCAAGCATCTGGAGTTTGATTTCAGTGACTAAGGCCCTGGCGTGCCAATTTTCTTTCTCTCTCTAAAAAGAGAAAGAAAGAAAGAAAGAAAGAAAGAAAGAAAGAAAGAAAGAAAGAAAGCGAGCGAGCGCTATGTCTGTAAAATGGTCATTTTGTAGCTTGTGAACATAAAGTCTAGGGAATAAGTCTAAAAAATGACTTTAAAAAAGAATAAATTTCTAGATTTATTTTAGGCCAACTAAAAAAATTCTACCTTTGTTTATATTTTCAGTAATGGCTCTGTTTGAAGGCTCATTAGTAAAACTGTTAAGTATGAAGTAATGGTAAGAGTGTACAAACTGGAAAAATGGTGACCAAAGCTACAAATTATTGGGTATAACAAATCAGACAAGAGACTAGAGCAGTGACAACATATTGCTACTAATGAAAATAGAATTTGAAATGAAAAGAATGACATAAATAAAACATGTAATATGGAACAAAAAGTAACAGTAATAAAGAATAATTTGGTTAAAACAATATACTTATTGGAAAATGTAACAACACTGACTAAAGACTGGAGTTAAAACATTCTAAGCCTTTATTACCTAAGGAAGGAGGCAAAGGCATTGTTACATCTTTTAAGTCATGAATTCACATTTAAGAATTACATAAAGTAATATTCGTGGGGGCTGGAGAGATGGCTCAGTGGTTAACAGTGCTTTCTTGCAATATCTGATGGCCCAGACTTAATTGCCCAATACCTACATAAAGCCAGATGCATAAAGTGGTGCATGCACCTGGAGTTCATTTGTAGTGTCAGGAGGCCCTGGAATACCCATTCTCTCTCTTTCTCTCTCTCTCTCTCTAATAAATAAGTAAATAAAATTTTAATAATATAAATGGAATATGTAACTCTCAAAACAATAGAGGAATAAAGTAACCCTCATTACTGCAAGAGAAGGAAAGGAGTACTTGAGAAGTTGGGAAATAAGACAAAAGCATAATAAATCTAAAGAACAGTACAAGATGCAAGTAAGTCTAACTATATATGCTCAAACCAACCAGATAGTAGAAAGCATTTTAAATGTTTTTAAATCTATATATAGTTTATAGGAGACAAAGTCTCAAATAGAATACTGATAATTTGAAATTAATGGGACAAGCTTTATCAGGCAAGTACCAAGCAAAAATAAGTTGGTATTATTATATTACTATCAAAGTAGACTTTAGAATATTTTTTTAGAGAGAGAGAGAGAGATAGAATTGGTGCACCAGGTCCTCAGGCACTGCAGTGGAACTCCAGATGTTTGTGCCACCTAGTGGGCATGTGCGACTTTGCACTTGCCTCACCTTTGTGTGTCTGGATTCTGTGGGATCCAGAGACAGATCTAACATGGGTCCTTGGGCTTCACAGGCAAGCTCCTTAGCTGCTAAGCCATCTCTCCAGCCCTTTAAGATGTTTTGAATATAGGTTATTGGGCTGGAGAGATGGCTTAGTGGATAAAGCACTTGCCATGCAAGCATGAGTACCTAAGTTCTGATCCTCAGTACCCAGGTAAAGACTGGACACTGTGATGGGTGGCTGTAATCTTAGTGTTTCTATGATGTGAAGGCAGGCAGAGACAGGATCATTCCCCAGGAAACTCATGGGTCAGCTAGCCTGGTGAGCACATCAGTGAACAAGGACACCCTGTTTTCTCATTCCCCACCTAGAATGAAGAGAATTGTGTAGTCAGTGAGATGATCAAAGCATGATTTTGCATCCCGATCCATTCCCCACTCCCTCTCTTGACCTCTCCTCTCAGAGAAGTAAGTGATTTGCCATCAGGCACCAGATTCCACTGCTGTCTGCTTACAGCCTTCTACTGACCATCATTACACTGAGAATACAATGCCGAGTTCTTCCTGTTGCCTACCAGGCTTTGCAGCCTTATATACCAGCTACCCCTTGTGCCACCATCCTCTTGTTCATTACTCGTTGCTTACCTGTAAGTGTTTAACAACAACAGGCTCCATTGGCTTGCACACTTTACTTCTCTGTCAAGAGTTTGGGCATGGTAGCACATTTGAGTAGGGCTAGGGAAGATGAGTAGGCTCAGTCAGTAAAATGCTTACCATGCAAGCATGAAGACCTGAACTCATGAGATCCCCAGAACTCATGTAAATGCCAGATTGTGCAGTGCATGTCTAAAATCCCAGCACTCTGGAGACAGAGAAAGGCACTCATGGTTCAGGCTGGCTAGATAATAAGCCAAGCTGGTGGGCTCTGGGTCTAGTGAGAGACTCTCTCAACAAATAAGGTGAAGAGAAACTGAGGAAGACACCTGACATTTTCTGACCTCCACATACACATGCACCTGAACACATATTTTCAGCCACACACACATAAACATGCATACACACATACCTACACCACACACACACACACGTAATTCAAAGAAGATGTCCTTGAATCCTACATTCACAAATAGAGGGCTATAATAACCCATACAGGGAAAAGATCTGAAATTGTTTCAAAACATTGTCCTTTACCACACTCCTTTAATATTTTAAAAGGTAGTTGCTAGAACAAGATGCCAGCGTAACAAAATGAATTTAACCAGTTTCTGGAGGTTTCATGATAGCGTTTTTCACTTTCTACAGTTTTGCTTTACCAGTATGAGTGGTGGTGGTGTGAGTAGTCATGTGTTATCACCATTTAGCCTCGTCTCTTCTTTATAGTTCATTTGAATAACAACTATACTCTCCTCCTTTGGAACAGAGCAAAGTGGTGGTATATGCTCTGTGATTCATACACCAAAGAAAAACCCACTAAGGATAGAGTTGGCCTGTAGCCTCTGACCTTTGTGCCATGGAGCAAAGAAAAAGGGTATTGATAGCCTCAAGGCCAGGAAGGCTGCACCGGGGAGGAAGTATTAGCATGTGCCCAGGCCCAACGTGCAATACATACTCAGTGCATTTTCTGGTGAGCTAAGCAGTGAGTATGAGGTGATTGGAAAAGCTAGCACACGAACCTCAGGTGGTCTATCTTATCAACACTATAGTTTTCTGAGCAAGGCAGTAAGGTCAAAACTCTGGGTCCTTCTGTGACCTCTTTTGTGGAGGATGGATCAGAAGGAACCAGTAATAGAAGTAGAGATATCAGTAAGGAGTTGTTTAGGTTATGGGGTAGAGATAGAAGAAAGAGAGGTTGTATTCTCGGTGCCATTTCTGGTGTGTAGATGATATTCAGCTATGCATACCATCCCCCATGGCTAGAGATTAAACTGCAAACTGTTAAATGTTAGCACGTGGGTGCTGCCATTAGATGTATATGTATTTGGCCTTACTATTGCCTCAGTTTTGCATTTGCATTGAGACAATTGAATTGCCCCGTATTATTGAGGCCATATTGCTTTTCTTGTCTCAACATATCATCAGATGTTTTCATATTGTCTAGTTCTGTATGGCCATGTAGGCATTTATTGTTGTATTTTTCTAGATTCTTTCAGTTTCAAATGACAAAAACTCACTTAAGTAGTCTTCTCTGTGATAGAACATACCAAATAAACACTTCAGGCTGACAACCGTAATTCTGAAAACTACTTCCTTTGCTGAAGGAGTGTGGGGAATCAAATCAGTGCCTCATGTATACAAGCAAATATTCTACCACTAGGCCATATATACTTCCACATTTCTTCTTCTCTTAGCACAGCATAAGCTCTGTGATACTGGTACTTACTGTTGGTAATCTGCAATTAAAATTTGCCCTCAATCTTGGACAGTTGAACTTTCTTGTGCATAAATGTGGAAGAGCAAGCTGCAGCTGGATTCCAAGGTAGCTGCTAGGGTAGGGGATGATTTGGGAAAAGAAAGAGGAGAGGCTCTGTGTTAAGATTTGTTGGGATCCTGGGGGTGGGTTATGTATGTAAAGGGAGCGGAGTCATTTCAAATGTGGGAGTGATGGCTAATAAAATTAGTTCAGCAAACATTTATTAAACACATAAGCCCAATAAATGAATCCTAGTTGAATTGCATCTAATTTGGTGCAGTGTCTTGTCCAAGTCCTTAAGTGTTGCACAGGTCCAGTATTGGCTCAACATTCACATTGCAGGCCTTTCCCACCCTTCCCTCCACTTTCACACATCCTCTGAGAAGCAGAGTATGTCACCATTTCAGCATCCCTGCCCTCTTGCATTGTTAAAGCTTAACCCATCCTCTGTTTTCTTTGAGAATCAACTTTGTATTGCTACTGGTCAAGAAGATTGTGCAAGCATTGTTTCTTTCTTTTTTTTTTTTTTTTGGCTTTTTAAAAATGTATTTTATTTATTTATTTGAGAGAGAGAGAGAGAGAAGCAGAGAGAGAGAGAGACAGACAGAGAGAGAGAGAGAAAGCAAGAGAACAGGTACACCAGGGCCTCCAGTCACTGCAAACAAACTTCAGATGCATGCGCCACCTTGTGCATCTGGCTTACATGGGTCCTGGACAATTGAACCAGGATCCTTTGGCTTTGCAGGCAAATGCCTTAACTGCTAATCCATCTCTCCAGCCCCTAATGTGGCTTTTTTTGTTTGTTTGTTTTGAGGTAGGGTCTCACTCTAGCCCAAGATGACCTGGAATTCAGTATGTAGTCTCAGGCTGGCCTTGAACTCATGGCAATCCTCCTACCTCTGCCTCCTGAGTGCTGGGATTAAAGGCGTGTGCCACCATGTCCAGACCAATGTAGCTTTTTGATTGTGGTCATCCTATTTGATATGCCATCTATTTTTAAAAATTTATTTGTGTGTATATGTATGTGTGTGGTGAGCTTATATGAAGACTTCAGCCCTTTGTTTCAAATTTACAGCAGAAAAACACAGTATTAAATATATGTTTTAGAGCACACATGAGGGACTCTGGAACTGATTGTACTCGAAAGTCCCAGGTACCCAGTTTGGTAGGCCTGCTAGGCCCAGGTAGCAGTGTATATGGGGCACCCAAGATCCATCAGTATGACAAGAGAAGAAAGGCACCTGCCTAGCACAAGAAGAGTCATCTCTAACATATTGCCAGGTCCCAGGAGACATTACAGAGGATGTGGAAAATTGAGTGCTGCTGTCACTGATAACCTGAGAACCTCCTCCAGGAAGATGGCTGTAGATTCTGAGGAGGCCTAAAATACTTCAAAGCAGAAAGGCAGAGGCTCCAGAGAGCTCAACACTAAATGACACTTATAACACACAGGGGACACTGCAGGAGAGAGGTCAGAAAGATTGTAAGAGCCACAGGGTGAAAAGGAGTATCCCAAGGCCTTGTCTCCCACAGGGACTGACTAGTGCATTCATGACCCCACAGTGAATACTGATAATCCTACTGAGGAAGAGCCCTCAGGGGAATGGGGGTGGGGGTAGGGAACATAAGAGTATAACCAGAGGGGAATATGACCCATATGCAATATATTCCTGTAGTAAAGTTCATAATTTTTTAAAAGAATGCATGATGAGAGAGAAAAAGTACATGCACACCACCCTAGGGAGTTGTATACCTGGTCTTCTCTGGTTAACTGTCTACCACTGTACCCTCATCCCCACTGAAATTTACTGCTAAACCTTTACTTCCTTAACCTTCACCTCTGAACCTTACTATTCTGTTATACCCATCTAACTCTGAGTTGGGAAGTAAGCCATTTCCTATTTGAAGCAGCTCCTCTTTTTACCTACTTTTCTACTTTTACTTATTTTTATTTTTTTAATTTTTATTTATTTATTTATTTATTTATTTATTTATTTGAGAGAGGGACAAAGAAAGAGGGAGGGAGGGGGAGAGAGAAAGAGAGAGAGAGAGAAATAGAGAAAAGAAGGAAGGGAGGGAGGGAGGGAGAGAGGAAGGAAGGGTGCACCAGGGCCTCCAACCACTGCAAACGAACTCCAGACACATGCTCCACCTTGTGCATCTGGCTTCCGTGGGTCCTAGGGAATCAAACCTGGGTCCTTTGGCTTTGCAGGCAAACACCTTAACCATTAAGCCATCTCTCCAGCCCTATTTTTATTTTATTTTTATTTTTATTTTTATTTTGTATTTTTAATTTTTTTTTATTTTTTTTGGTTTTTCGAGGTAGGGTCTCACTCTGGTCCAGGCTGACCTGGAATTAACTCTGTAGTCTCAGGGTGGTCTCGAACTCTCAGCAATCCTCCTACCTCTGCCTCCCAAGTGCTGGGATTAAAGGCGTGCACCACCACACCAGGCTCTCCTATTTTTATTATTTTTAATGGATAAAAATGCTTTATGTTGCCTTGCCGTGGTGGTGCACGCCTTTAATTCTAGCATTGAGGAGGCAAAGGAGGAGGATCAGTGTGAGTTTGAGACCAACCTGGGACTACAAAGTGAGTTCCAGGTCAGCCTGGGCTAGAATGAGATCCTACCTTGTGAAAAAAAATGCCTTATGTTATCTTTTATGGAAATTGAGATCTGGTCAGGAATCCATGAGTACCTCACATACTTCTCATAAAACTTCTAAAGATGATGTCACTGATGACTGAATACCAAAACATGGTTTTTTGTTTTGTTTTATTTTGTTTTCAGAACTCTGCTAATGAGCTTTCTTCCTGGGCAAGCTCCAGGGATGCCCTGCCTGGCCCATCTCAGGCCAGATGGTCTTTCATGGCTCTTGACAGCCCTTGGGAGAAGGCACTATAACAGCCGGAAGGAAGTGATGGAGCCTTAGCAACCACTGGAAACACTCTCCCTCCTCCACCAGAGTAGCAGCCTGGCAAAACAAGGATAGGGGGTGTAATCTGCTCTATGCTAGTCTAGGTTGCTGCCCTGGTAGCTAAGCATTGAAAGGGAGATGGCTATGGAAGGGGCAATGTTTTACCAGCCTCCCATCCTCTGCTCAGGGCAGGACTACCTCTTAGGTAGTTGGAGTCTCACTTGTTAAAAGTGGTCAGGGGTAGTGCTCCCCACAGGTCTGCAGGTGCTGACTCAAGGACTCCTGTTTGTGGAGCTGGAGGGACATCTTGCAGTATAGCAGTCCAGGTCTGAGAAGGGTGGGCTTCAGCTTCTGCTCAGCCTGCTCAAAGACCCTCCCCCTTTTTACTTTTTTCTATAAAGTAGAAACTTTGTATGGACACATCATATATTGGTACCATCATTTCCCTCCTCCCTGTCCCCATTCCACAGAGGGCCCTCCTTAGTGGCATTGCTGGTATTCATCATGGAGTTGTATGTTAGGAGTTGTGAGAGCAGCAGTCTGTTATGGGGAGGGAGAGGCAATGCCTGTGGATATTCCCTCCCACCCTGTGGCTCTTAGAATCTTTCTACCCCCTCTTCCACAAAATTCCCTGGGCCATGGTGTGTGTGTTTTAAGCCTAAACCTCCTCAAAAGGAAAAGTCCAGGACCTGATGGATTCTCAGCCAAATTCTACCAAGCCTTCATTAAGAACTGAAGCCACTTTTTCTCAGGCCTTTTCACATAATTGGAGGACAGAAAAGCCTCCCCAACTCCTTCTATGAAGCTTGCATCACCCTAACGCCAAAACCAGACAGAGATACAAGAAAAGAAAACTATAGACTTATATCCCTTATGAACTTAGATGCAAAAATCCTTCTTTTTAAATTTTAAAGTGAAAATAAGACTACTTCCTGCTTGAATCATTCCCAGACTTCTATGCTATCCATGTCTGATTTGTTTCTTTTTTATTTTTATTTTATTTATTTACACACACACACACACACAGAGAGAGAGAGAATGGGCACACACCAGGGCCTCCAGCCACTGCAGACAAACTCCAGATGCATGTGCCACCTTGTGCATCTGGTTTACATGGGACCTGGAGAATCAAACCTGGAACTTCAGGCTTCACAGGCAAGCATCTTAACTGCTAAGCTATCTCTCCAGCCCCTGATTTGTTTCTTCAGGGTTTCCTAGAGAAAGACTGAACAGAAGAATGTGCATAATAATAAAACAAGCTCTATTACATGGCAAGTTGCTTGTGTTAGCTATGCATATTCTAGCTTCCCATGCAAGTGGCATAAAGAGTTTAATGAAGTAGAACAGAGAAGATTTATATGAGTGAGTCCAATTCAAGGCTGCTACATTAGAAGTGGGGAGTGTGCAGAGTTGTCATAATGTTTATTTTTTATTTATTTATTTGAGAGTGACAGAGAGAAAGAAGCAGATAGATAGAGAATAGGCGTGCCAGGGCCTCCAGCCACTGCAAACAAACTCTAGATGCATGTGCCACCTTGTGCATCTGTCTTACGTGGGTCCTGGGGAATTGAGCCTTGAACCAGGGTCCTTAGGCTTCACAGGCAAGCACTTAACTCTCTCCAGGCCCGTCATGAGTCTTTTGTTTTAGGAATATCAATGGAAACCAGCATGTGCATGCCTGTAATCTCAGCATTTAGGAGGTGAAAGCCAAAGGATTTCTAGTTCCAGGCCAGCCTGGGCAACAAAGTGAGACCTTGTTTCATAAAAATAGAGAAAGAGGCTGGCTGGGGGAATGGCTCAGCTGCTAAGAACTTACCATTTAAGAGTGAGGGTCTGGGAGAGCCTGAGATTATCCTGAGTTCTAGAACCTGTATAAAAAGCTGGGTGTGGCCACACTCTTCTGTAACTCCAGTTGGCTTGGGAAGAGGAGACCAGAGAATCCTAGGACTCACTGATCAAAGTGTGGCAGCTCTGGGTTGAGGGAGAGACCCATCCTCAAGTAGCACATGGATCAGCAATTGAGAAGGGTACCTGAAATTCTCTGGCCTTCACATGCATGCACATCTGCACATACATGTACATACACCACACATAATGCACCACACATACATAAGCACACATACAGAAAGAGGATAAAGTATTTCCACTAATAATATTATCAGTAAAGATAAAAGAGAGTACCCTAGACTTTGTATTTTTTCCTAATAAAAGTGATGGTGGGGCTGGAGTGATGGCTTAGTGATTAAGGCACTTGCCTGCTAAGCCCAGGTTCATTTCCTCAGTACCCACATAAGCCAGACACACAAGGTGGCAAATGTATCTGGAATTCGTTTGCAGTTGCTAGAGTCTCTGGCTCATGCTCTCTCTCTCTATTGACCTCTCCCTCTCTCTCTGTCTCCCTCCCTCTTAAATAAATAAATAAAATATCATTTTTAAAAAGTGATGATGACATGGTACTTACCTCTAGATTCTTCCCTAGCTATGCTTCTTTGCCTGATTCCCTAAAATTATTATAAGTATATGAAAAATAAATGATGTGAATGAAAGATGATTAGGTCAATAAAACATAGTACCAATTATTGCGCACATATATGTCAGATGTAGACCAAAGTGTGTTATACATATTAACTCATTTAATCCTACAAATCTTTCTATGGTTGGAGGTGTTGGCCTAATCCCTGAGTTTCAGATGGGGTTGTTGAAGTCATTTGTTGAAGGTCACAGCTAGATTGTGATAAAGCTCTGAACAGTCTGAATCCAGTGTGCTCTTTATTATTTATTTATTTATTTATTTATTTATTTTTGGCTGTGCTCTTAAATGTGATACATGGAAGGCTGTCTTAATAGTACCTTGTATAAAAGAAAATAAAAATTAGTTAACAAAAGAGCAAATCCAGTTCTTCCCAAAAGAAGAATAAATAGAAGCTTAAATTCAATGATAGAGAAGTAAAATGATTTTAGAATGAAAATGGTGATATGATACCACATTGTACCCATTTTACTGACAAAATTTAAAATATTGAAAACTTAGTGCTAGGGCTGGGAGGATATTAAAAGTAAAAGTGCATATAACACATAACCTGTTAGATGCATATAACCTGTCACCCTAGCAATTCCATTTTGGAAACTCTATTCCAAACAAATAAGAACACTGTTGAACAGAGCTTATGCTATAAGGAAATTTATTAGCTGTATTTTATAATGTCAATAAAATCCTATTTGTAGATACATTATTGTATGTGTCCAGCACCCAGGAAACTCTTGAGTTTGATTTATACCAGATGGCATGAGGGAGATTTATTAAGGTCTGTTGAATGAGAAATGCCAGATGGTCCTATAATCCCTTAGTCATTAAAAACTAACATTCCCAAGCTGGGCATGGTGGCGCATGCCTTTCATCCCAGCACTCAGGAGGCAGAGGTAGGAGGATCACCATGAGTTCAAGGCCACCCTGAGACAACGTAGTGAATTCCAGGGTAGCCTGGGCTAGAGTGAGACCTTACCTTGAAGAAAACAAAACAAAACTGACATTCCTCCCTCTAAAAATGTTTTTGCATGAACAGTAAGTTATACATAAGTACATGTATTTGTATCATTGTAATATCTAATTTCATATGTAATATCCAGTTTAGTAGTACAGAGGAAAAGGGAAAATGTAGAGAAAGTTATTACATGGACTGTATTTATGAGATTGCTGATATTAGGGGGAAAAGGAGGGAGCAAAAACAGAAAGAGATATGCTTTTATAGTTATAGCTACATATTTCTACAGTATTATATGAGGATTTATATATAATTAACATTTTAATTGAAATCATCTGGTTAAGATGATCATCTTGGAAACCATGGGATTGGCCTGGATAAATGTATTCTTCCTATGTTGTAAGTTTGTCTGTGTTTTGTTTAGCTTGCAAATTGGCATCAGATGCTCTCTCCAGTTGCATATTAATGTCAACCAAAGATCCCAAACCTCTGAACAGATGGACCTCTTTGGGTGGCTTACATGAATAATTGAGAATGTGGAGGGTACAATACAGACTATCGCTAAATAAAGGAGAGACTCAAAGACAAAACTGCCGGGTCATCTTTATTACAAAAGACAAAAGAACTTGGGGTGACAGAGTATCTACCAGTCTGTAAACATTTCATTGTTTTTGTTTTTTTCCTTTATTTTAAAAATGTTTATTGTTATTATTATCAAGATGTTTCACATGGATTCATCATGCGTTGGTACCCTCTTTTCCTTCATCCCTGACCCCCATTCCATTGGGGATGCTCCTCAGTGGGGTTGCAGGTATTCCCCATGGGGTTGTAGTTTATGCATTGTTGGAGGAGTAGTCAGTTATTTGGGGGTGGAGGGAATGCCTCTGGGCATGATGTCTCAACCTGTGGTTCTTACAGTCTTTCCACACCCCTTCTGCAAAATTCCCTGAGCCGTGGTGGGTGAGTTTTAAGTCTACTTCAGTGATGAGCTCTTAGGAACCTCTGGATCTGGGCTTTGGTAGGTGTTGGGTATCCTCAGGGTCTGTCTTCTACACCCTGGTGCTGATTATCAGGAACAGCATGGAAGCAGCACTTTTGCTGGTGTCCCCATTCTTCTGTGGCTTGGCTGAAGTATGAGGGGTAGTTTATCTCCTCCAGTCTCACTACCTTCTGAAAAAGAACAGATTCTCCAATGGAGAGTGAAGTCATTGTAGTTTAAATGGGATAAGCATTATTAATTTAGGGAGAATTTTTCCCCATAATTTATTTTTATTTATATTATTCTGTTTTTACATTCATAGTGTTGGCTCCCTTTTCCTCCTCCCTGTCCTCCTTCTTCCAAAGGGACCCTCATCAATGGGGAATGTGGGTCATGCATTGTGGGGGTAGTCAAGGGTTCTGGGGGGTAGGCCAAGTCTCTGTGCATAATGCCCCAACTTGTGGCTCTAACGTTATTTCCGCCCCCTCTTCCGTGAATTTCCCTGAGCCACATTGGGATCATTTTAGTTCTTCAGTGATGAGGTTTTGGGAGCCTCTGTGTCTCTGGATATCTGGCTTAGTTGGAGTTATATGTTCTCTGTGTTTATCTCCTTCAGCCTTTTTCTGGTGTCATGATCGCCATGGATGCTGTATTCTTGCCCTTCCCCTGCGTTGTTCTATGGTTTCAGCTGGGGCCCTGGTGAGGTGTGATTGGCGGATCCTCCCTTCAGGCTCGTTGTCCATCTGAAAAAAAGATCAGCAAATTCTCCAACGGAGAGAGAAGTTAGTACTAGATAGAAGGGAGGGCCATAGACAATTTGTAGGGAATTTTATATGCGTAGGCCCTCTTCTGGCCCACATTTGGTGGTATCTTGATCTTGAAGACTGTGCTCATTATTTGTACATGGTTTTGACTTACTTCCCAGTTCCAGCAATGAGTTCCATTCCACTGAGTGGATCTATTAGTCAAATTAAGAGCAGTTGGTTACCCACCATGGCTGTGTGCCACTACTGCACTTGTATGAGCATTACGTCAGGTTGTTTCCTGCTGGGTATCTTAGACTGCAAGTTGTTTGGACCAATGTCGGACATTTTCCCCCAGTTGCTCGTGTAGCACCCTCTGGTACTAGACTAGCTAACTGTCTGGGGACTGACCTTCTTCCAGATTCTGGCCCGGTCTCTCCATGTTTGGTCTCACACACGTATGCTGTCTTTGACAGTAGGGTCTTACCATTAACCTTGGTGGGTCATCAAGAACTCTGACAGAAGTCTGTCTTTTTTGGGAAACCTTGTAGGTGTCTCGGATCAACAGCTCATTATGGAAGTTAACCCCGTGCTGGCACTGGGAGTTGTAAGTCAGCACCTAGGAAGGTGAGGGAAGAAAAAGATAGGTAATATAAAAGAGAAAGTGAGTCTAGAGAGCAGAGGTAGAGAAAGAAAAGAGAGAGAGAGAGAGAGAGAGAAGCAAGAAAACATTAAGGTTGGTCTTCATGATGTTCTCTCCAGTTTCTTGTGGTTCGGGTGTTCCCTCTGCGGGCCTGCTGAAGGATCAATGTTTTAGCCTGTTGTTCAGAATAAAGGGTTTTATAGTATCATTTCCTTTTGGGTCCCTATTTGTATCCCCCCACCTTTGTCCTCCCTCCCACCCTTACCCTCCCTCCATCCCACCCTCCTTATTATCTGGTCCTCAGAGTGTTTATTAGGTTTGGCAGCATCTCAGGTAGATTCAGGTTAGGAACGACAGATAAACGAGACCATGCGACGATTATCTTTTTGTGCTTGGGTGAGCTTACTGAGGATGACCTGTTCCATGTTTGACCATTTTTTTTTCAAATTTCCTTATATCATCTTTCCTTACTGCTATGTAGAATTCCATAGTATCGATATACCACATCTTGGTTATCCATTCATCTAGTGATGGACACCTGAGTTGATTCCAGCTCCTTGCTATTATGAATTGAGCAGCTATAAACATGGTTGAGCAAATGTCTCTGATCTGAGGCTTGGAGCCTTTAGGGTATATGCCCAGTAAGGGAATAGCTGGATCCATTGGTATTTTCTATGGTCATTCTTTTCAGGAGTTTCCATATAGCTTTCCATAATGGTTGAACCATTTTACATTCAATTTAGGGAGAATTTGATGTATGTAACCCATCTTTCCCCCAAATACTAGTGAGAGCTTGACAATGGAGAACATAACCTTTGTCTCCATAGAATTCTGACCTGGTTCCCAATCCCAGATATGGGTTCCTTTACACTGCCATGTACATCTTGTCAGGGTGTTTGCTTCTGAGTAGCTTAGACCTGGGGGAAAGTTGTTGGCCACTTTCCCCCAGTAGCTCATGCAGCACTTTCCAGCACTAGACAGGCTGTCTGGGGACTGGCTTTCTTCTGAATTCCAGCCAGGTCTCTCTGTGATCGAATGGGACTACCCACATCTTGATTGCAACAGAATGCGTCATGTTGTATAGATATAAAGGGAAGGGCATGTCATAATTTAAGTATTCCTTCCTTGTGAATGCAGTAACACCCCAATTTTCCACGGTTTGTGAGTATATGAGGTTGAATGTGGGATCCCTTGCTTCTCTATAGTTGAACAAGGGTCATAGACAGTCTTGGGTAGGGATGAACTAACCCACACCAGCAATTAAGCCTAAACCAAAGAATAAAAGACTTGCAGTTAACAGGGCAGTGACATTTCAAAATCCAAACTACACTTGGCACTGTGCATAAGCCATCACTGCTGTGTCATCGGAACGTTGTTTGTCTCAGTACACTCACAGTTAGTGAGGAATGCCAGAAAGGGGTTGCATTCTTAACTCTGGATTTCCTGATAATTTCCTGTCTCAGGCTTATCTACCAGGCCTCCGTTGCATATGTTATCTGTTGTGACTGCAAAAAAAAAAAAAAAAAGGCTCAGTAATCTACCATTAGAGTAAGACTTGTACTTTCATTTAGCCATTCCTAGACTTTAGCTCTGGTTGACTTTAAAGCTATTGATTTGTAGTTGTTAGCTGGAGAGCTATATCTATATTCAATGCTATTGCTCCTGCAGGTTAATATCTATTGAGTAGTAGAGATTTTTGTACAGGGTATAGATTAGTTAAAGAAGTAAGTCAAATATTTACTTCCTCACGTGGGATCCTGTGAAACTCTGCCAACAATCTTTTAAAATTTATTTATTTATTTATTTGCATGTGTATGTGTATATGGGCAAACCAGAGCCTCTTGCCACTGCAGACAAACACCAGACAATTGTACCACTTTCTGCATCTGGCTTCTGGGGGAATTGAACCCAGGATGGCTGGCTTTGCAAGCGAGTTCCTTTAACTAGTGAGCAATCTTTCCAGTCCTCTGTTAATGTTTTTATCTTATAACTTAGGCAGTATCACTTTGAAAATACACAATGAAATTTTTCATGTGCCTTCCTGTGAATCATATAGTGCCCTTTGGAGTAATGGTTGTCATTTTATTTTGTTTTGCAATGCTGGGTACTGAACACAGGACCTTATGCATTCCCTATCCCACTGAGCTATATCACCAGCTCTATAGAGTAATACATACACACACACACACGTATACATAAACACACATGCACATATATATTTTAAGCTGACAAGGTTATGAGTGTTATGATGTATTTTATTACATGCATATTTCTTTGTTTACTTTTATGTGACCCACCTTTTATCTTATACATTTTATTTTATTTAAAGATTTTATTTTTATTTATTTGTTTGAGACAGAGAGAGGGAGATAGAGTGAAAGAGAGAATGGGCATGCCAGGGCCTCTAGCCACTGCAAGCGAACTCCAGATGCATGTACCTCCATGTGCATCTGGCTTATGTGGGACCTAGAGAATCAAACTTGGGTCCTTAGGCTTCACAGGCTTGAGCCTTAACCTCTAAGCCATCTCTCCAGCCCCCACTTTATTTTATTTTATTTATTAATTTTATTTTTTTAATTTTATTTTTTATTTTTATTTTATTTATTTATTTTATTGTATTTTAATTTTTTAATTTTTAATTATTTATTTATTTTATTTTATTATTTTATTTTATATTTTATTTTGAGGCAAGCCCAACAGACTGCCTTTTTTGAGCTGGATGTGGTGGCGCACGCCTTTAATCCCAGCACTCAGCACTCGGGAGGCAGAGATAGGAGGATCGCCTTGAGTTCAAGGCCACCCTGAGACTACATAGTTAACTCCTGGTCAGCCTGGGCCAGAGTGAGACCCTACCTTGAAAAACCAAAAAAAAAACAAAAAAAGAAAGAAAGAATTGATGCACCAGGACCTCCTAGCCACTGAAGTTGAACTCCAGATACCTGGACCCCCTTATGCATACGTGTGACCTTGCACCCTTGTATCACTGTGTGTTTGGCTTAGGTGGGATCTGGAGAATCAAACATGAGTCCTCAGACTTTGCAGGCAAGCGCCTTAACTGCTAAGCCATCTCTCTAGCCCATACATTTTATTTTTCAGCTCAAGAGTTTATTAGGTCTAGCTTAAAAAAATACTGGACTAACAATAAAAAACTCAGTTGTAGAGTGCTTAGCATGTGGGATGCTCTAGGTTCACTCTCCAGGTAAGCATGGATTCATGATATATGAATGTGTGTATATATATATTTTATTTATTTTATTGTATTTTAATTTTTAAATTTTTAATTATTTATTTATTTTATTTTATTATTTTATTTTATATTTTATTTTGAGGCAAGCCCAACAGACTGCCTTTTTTGAGCTGGATGTGGTGGCGCACGCCTTTAATCCCAGCACTCAGCACTCGGGAGGCAGAGATAGGAGGATCGCCTTGAGTTCAAGGCCACCCTGAGACTACATAGTTAACTCCTGGTCAGCCTGGGCCAGAGTGAGACCCTACCTTGAAAAACCAAAAAAAAAACAAAAAAAGAAAGAAAGAATTGATGCACCAGGACCTCCAGCCACTGAAGTTGAACTCCAGATACATGTACCCCCTTATGCATACGTGTGACCTTGCACCCTTGTATCACTGTGTGTTTGGCTTAGGTGGGATCTGGAGAATCAAACATGAGTCCTCAGACTTTGCAGGCAAGCGCCTTAACTGCTAAGCCATCTCTCTAGCCCATACATTTTATTTTTCAGCTCAAGAGTTTATTAGGTCTAGCTTAAAAAAATACTGGACTAACAATAAAAAACTCAGTTGTAGAGTGCTTAGCATGTGGGATGCTCTAGGTTCACTCTCCAGGTAAGCATGGATTCATGATATATGAATGTGTGTATATATATATTTGGCTTTATTGATGTATAATTTATTTAAACAAATCATCTATTTTTAAAATATTTTATTTTTATTTTTTTATTTGAGAGACAAAGAGATACAGAAATAGGCATGTCGAGAGAGAGAGAGAATGGGTGCACCAGGGCCTCCAGCCACTGCAAACAAACTCCAGATGCATGCGCCCCCTTGTGCATCTGGCTTACGTGGGTCCTGAGGAGTCGAACCTAGGTCCTTTGGCTTTGCAGGCAAATGCCATAACCACTAAGCCACCTCTCCAACTCCAAATCATCTACTTTAAAGTATACAATTGAGGGCTGGAGAGATGGCTTAGTGGTTAAGCACTTGCCTGTGTAGCCAAGGACCCTGGTTCAAGGCTCGATTCCCCAGTACCCACATAAGCCAGATGCACAAGGTGGCGCATGTGTCTGGAGTTCATTTGCAGTGGCTGGAGGCCCTGGTGCACCCATATTCTCTCTCTCTCTCTCTCTCTCTGCCTCTTTCTCTGTCTGTTGCTCTCAAGTAAATAAAAATAAACAAAAATGTATACAATTGAATGGTTTGTAGTATATTCAGAGTTGTGCCACAATTTTAGAGTGTTTTCATCCCCTCTGTTAAAAAAAATCAACTTATGAATTAATGGGAAAATGGCTCAGTCAGTAAAGTGTTTGCTGTGCAAACATGAGGACCCGAGTTTGATCCCCAGTACTCATGTAAAAAATACTGTGCATGGTGGTACATGCCTGTAAACTCAGCACTGAGAAGGCAGAGATAGGAGGCTCCTTGAAGCTCACTGATCAGCCTGTCTAATCTAATTGGTGTGGTGAGCCCCCAGGCCAGTGAGAGACCTTTGCTCAAAGAAGGTTGTCCTCTGACCTCTCCATGCATGTATACACATGTGTACCCACTCACACATATGCACATAAAAACAAAAAGCAACCACTCACTCCTGTCCACTTACCCCTACAGCTCTCTAGGCAACTACTGATCTTTTTTCCTATATAGATTCTGGACATTTCATATAAATGGAATCACTTAGTATGTGACCTTCTGTGGCTGGCTTCTTTCACATAGCATGTTTTTAAGGCCCATATGCATTTAACATATAGTAGTACTTTCTTTTTACTGACAATAACTCACTGTAGAGATTTTATTTTGCTTGTCCACTCATCAGTTGATGGGTAATTTGCTTTGTGTCTACATTTCAGCATTTATAAATAATGCTGCTATGAACATTTGGGTACAGTTTTTTTTTTACATGAAGATCTGGCTTTTTAGTGACTCTATTACTTTTTTAGAAAAATCTCAGTAAAGCTGGGCGTGGTGGTGCATGCCTTTAATCCCAGCACTTGGGAGGCAGAGGTAGGAGGATCGCCATGAGTTTGAGGCCACCTTGAGAATACAGAATAAATTCCAGGTCAGCTTGTGCTAGAGTGAGACCCTATCTCAAAAAAAAAAAAAAATCCTGGTAACATCACAGCTAAAGAGGACTCCTATATGTCCTTTTGTGAAGAACCTTCTGTCCAAGCACATGAAATACTTGGATTGTAGACAAGACTGAAGTCCAGATAGCACAGGTGGCTTCCCTGGGCACACAGAGCTAGGAAATGGAGCAGGCCCTGTATCCAGATGTCTTGCTCCCAGGTTCAGTGCTTTGCCAAATGATGTGGAGACCTGAAGGCCCAAGAAGTCCTAAAGCCTGCAATGCACAGATTTGTAAGTGTTTTATCCCTTGCAACAGTGTGGTCCTAAAGGTGAAAGGATGAAAGAATTAGAACGTTCCTTAGAGATTTTCTAGTTTCGTCTCCTAGTTATACAAGTGAGTTAATGGAGGTTCAGAAAAGTGATGTGGCTTCCCACCCAAGATCATATTGTTAGTGACTAAACAAGGACTGGGACTCTGATCTCACTTTGTTCCTTGTCTCAGGCCCTCATCTACCTCTTTAGGTGAGTATTCATTGCCCAGGAGGTATGTTGCAGTTACTTTCCTCTTACTCTGGGACAGCACACTCAACCAAAAGCAGCTGATGGGAAGAATGTTTTGATTTTGGCTTACACTCTTGAGGGGAAGCTCTGTGATGGCAGGGAAAAGATGGTAGAACAGAGGCTGGACATCATCTCCTGGCCAACATCAGGTGGACAATAGCAACAGGAGAGTGAGGCAAGCTTTAGCCAAGGGGAGCTAAAGCTATAATACTCCTAAGTCCACACCTAACAACACACCTCTTCCAGCAAAGCTTCACTTCCCAAATTGCCATCAGCTGGGAACCAAGCATTCAAAATACATGAGGTTATAGGGGCATCTAATTCAAACCACCACATGTGTGAAGGGTGATGCTAAGCCTTTCTGTGTCTCTTCTCTAATAGAACCCTGTCACAGGGCTTTTGTCAGCCAGCCATGACCAGAAGGATGCCTGGGTGCGGGACAACATCTACAGCATCCTGGCTGTATGGGGCCTGGGCATGGCCTACCGCAAGAATGCTGACCGTGATGAGGATAAGGCCAAGGCCTATGAGTTGGAACAGGTAATGACTAGTGGCTGTGTCTTGGCTGCTCAGCACCTTTTTCTTGAACTGGAAAGCCCACGAGGAAGTAGCTGTGTGTGCATAAAAGTTAGGGTGCAGGCCTATCTGCCATTTCTGCTATAGAATATTAGATATTTAAAGATGAACTTCACCTTGATCTTTTAATTTGTGATAAAACAATGACAACATCAGAAATCACTCTAAATGAAAAACAAAAAAAATCCAAATTTCTACCCCAAAGTATTGATTTGCCTTACTAGCTACATTTCTCTCATATACTCTCTATCAATTTTGTGCATATGTAGGTACAAGACATGGTTGTAAGTTCCTACAATGATGTGTCACCATTTACTGCACTCATTGCATACACATGTCAGCTCCTCCCCTTGGATACTGCAAGAAAAAAAAAGTTGGTGTCTAAGAGCTAATCATCCCAAAGTGTGAAGTGTTTTTTCTTTAGTTTTTTTGAGGTAGGGTCTTACTCTAGCCCAGGCTGACCTGGATCTCACTCTGTAGCCCCAGGCTGGCCACAGACTCATGGTAACTGCCTCCCAAGTGCTGGGATCAAAGATACATGCCACAGTGTCCAGCTTGTACTTTTGAGAGTAGCCACTTCAACGAATATCCAAACATCATTTCCACTGCTTAAAACGTTTTGGAAACTTCCCTTCAAATGCTTTTTTAGTTTGAACCAGGAATAATGCCAGTCTTAATTCATGATCACCCTTTAGAATTGAACCAAATTGGTGTTATCCAATTTTTGTGCCTATGTTATTCCATGTACAGTACAATGAAGTCCTTTTGTTAAGCTTTTCAATATTAAGGGATAAATGTAGCTCAGTAGTAAAGTGCTTTTTTGGCATGCCAGAGACCCTGGGTTCATTCCCCAGTACCAGAAAAATACATTTTCCAAAATCAGGAATCAAGATTCCCAAAAAGACAAAAAAAAAAAAAAAAAGTGCCGTTGTTGAGTTGGGAAGAAAATACTCTGCCCTTGAATATGGGGAGTATTTATCAAATGTTTTCATTAAAAATATTCAAATAGGGAGCCCTGAAATACATAAATATAATTCTCTTAGCATGAAAGCCTTTCAGATTTATACCTATAAAGGTAAAATTTAAGGGGTAGGGCTCAAACTCAAGGCTTTATACAAGCTAAGTATGCATTCTACCACTGAGTTACACCCTCAGTCCTAAGATTTATGTTTAATTCATACATTCCTGGATGGCCTTCAAAGCCAGTGTGGATTGTCAGTTCTGGGAACAGTTCTTCTAGCCTAGATGATACTGATTTATATTAACCAAAATGGACATGAGTAATAGGCAACATGGAAGAAGCTTTGACAGCCTTGAGAAGGGACCAACATTTGGATTTGATCAGGCATGCTAACTGTGAAGTGATAAAATCACCCAGTCTTTGAGGTAAGGCGTGTTTTAAAAATTGCAAATAGCAAGCATTGACTGCTTCTCCTAGCAGATGGATGAATCTTACACAAGTGAATCATTCATTTGCTGGGATCATAACTTTATGCTACTGTCTTACAAATCTCCCATCAACTTTTGAGGTAAAATCAAAGCAAAACAGTGCCCATCTATGTGCATGTGTGTGCACGTGCATACACACACCCCTGAATTGGGCTAAGAGCAACTAGATTTGCTGCTTCTTTAAAAACAATAGTGAGATCCAAAGATCACTGTCTCATATTTAATGTCTTTTATCATTTGATGAGCAAGGAAACATCTCCCCTGATTATGAAAATTAATTGAGGTCACTAAACAGCTTCCAGTGATACTCAATAGACGCACTGCATTTTGGTCTCAGAAGGTATAGTCCTTCAAGTTGTGAGACTGTTCCATGCATGGTGTGACATTTAGGGTCTCTGGTTCTTACTCACTAAATGCCAGCAACCCCCTACCTCGTCATCATACTGATTTAAATGACTCTACTCATGCATTTACATATGCTTCCCTACTCCTAGAGACTGCGATATTATTCCCAATTCGGAACCACTGTATTTCTTCCAAATAGAAAAAAAAAAAATTTTTTTTTGTTTGATGAAAAGTTAGTTGACAAATGTTTTACTGTATCCACTGTAGGAAGTGTCAATTATAACAAAATGATATTTTTTATCTTGTAGTTGAGGGAATATTTTTTGCCCAACACAAAGTGGGATTATATTATAGAATCTGAAGATTTTGGAGGTAGAAGGATCTGACTTCCAGGCTTCACCAGACATGAACTTTTGGGGTCCTTCGCTATACTTGTCCCCTGTACACATTGGTATATTCTGTGAGAGAGGACGTGCTCATGCTCATAGGCAGAAACTTCTTTCCATCAGTAGTATCTGATTGTCTGAGTTCTGTCTTCCTCCACCCCTTGCCAGCTGGGAGAATTGAGCAATGTTATTTCATAAATCTCCCTTAGGCTCATGTTCCTCACGTATAGAGTGGGGTAAAAATAGCACCCACCTCATAAGATTGGTGCAGAAATTCAAAATAATACAAGTCAAGTATTTTGCTCAATGCTTACATGTGGTGTATAATTGATTAATGTAGCATTATTGTTGTTATTTATAAATGATGATACTAATAGTAATTAGTTGTAATACATCATATTATTAAGAAACCTTGACTGCCACTTGCATTTTGTAAGAACTTTGCTCACTAGTTCAATAATGGTGTCACAAATGGCTGTTTTGGCAAAACATCATTATTTTTGGACAGATGTGGTAGACTTAATTTGTTTTAGTATAACAACAATAAATTACTAAGAAATATAACACCAAGTTCCAGAGTACTAAGGTTATAAAAATTGTATGTCAGTGGGGAGTCACTGAATTTCAGAGCTGGGATATGCCCTCCTATTTAAACCTTTGTCAAGATTTTTTCATTCTTTGTTATAAGGTGGAAAATGTCAGTAAGATGAACAATCCTGTGTATGGGAGATGGCTCAGTTGGTAAAGCACTTACTGTATAAATGTGAGGATACAGGTTGTGATCCCCAGCACCTATGTAAATGCCTAGTGTGGCAGCACATGCCTTTAATCCCAGCACTTGGGAGGCAGAAACAGAAGAATCCCCAGAGCAACCCTGCTAGCTAGACTAGCCAAATCAGTGAGCTCTGGGTTCATTAGGGAGCCTTCCTCAAAAAAATTAGGTAAACAGCAATTAAGGAAGACAACTGAGGTCAACATCTGTGCTCTACATACATGCACACATGTATGCACACCTAGCTATACAAACACATGTGCCCACACACATGAACATGCATATACATGCCTTCATGGACACACATGCATACACACCACCTACACATCTACAAAAAAAAAAAAAAAAAACCTGATACT
This sequence comes from Orientallactaga sibirica, assembly GCA_036365145.1. Lineage (NCBI taxonomy): Eukaryota > Metazoa > Chordata > Mammalia > Rodentia > Dipodidae > Orientallactaga > Orientallactaga sibirica. Next base: position 7,715,846 of record JAEOAD010000982.1, read on the forward strand.
CATGTATGGTTGGGATCTGCCTTTTCCAGGAAGTGTTGATGTTGAGTAACATTGGCTTACTGGCCATCTATGGGTAAGCAAATGATTTTCTAGAAGCAAGAAACCTGGACTATGTTACTAATGCTACTTTATTTCAACAGAATGTGGTAAAGCTAATGCGGGGCCTTCTCCAGTGCATGATGAGACAAGTAAGTGGAATGTGACATGTATGCCTACAGAGCATCAGACTGGGCATTTTCTGTCATTTCAGTTGTGACAATTATCATACTTAGTACAGTTTGAACTTTTCTTCCCAAGAAGAAACCTGAAAATATTTTGTTTACTTTCTCTATGTATTTATTATTTGAGAGAGAGAATGTGTATGCCAGACCCTCTACCCATTGCAAACAAACTCCAGACGCATGTGCCACTTTGTGCATCTGGCTTTATGTGGCTACTTGGGAAATGAACCTGACTCCTTTGGCATTGCAGGCAAGCGCCTTAACCACTAAGCAATCTCTCCAACCCCTACTTTCACTTTTAAAATTATCCTCAATAACTTTGTTATTCTATACAGCCATGGTCTCAATGAAATCTTTCTGAGATTCTCTTTGGAACTTATATCTGTAAAAGGGGAACATGTCTTAAAAACATTGTAAGAAAACAATTTTAAAGCAGCTTCTAGAAAGCCATATAGTATTGCTTATTCTGTAAAGTTCAGAAAAGGGTGAACTTTTTTTTTGAGACCTTTGAGATTACATGTATAAGGTTTTCTTAATTTGGTATTATTGTTTACTGATAAATAAACCAATTCATGTAAGTAAAGTGATTCATTTGAGCACATGCAGTATACAGACCCTTATGCCAAGATCTGAACAAATTCAAAGATAAATGTCATTCAGAGACATTGTGCAACATTAGTAAGTGAGAAGTTGAAATTTAAACAAGTCTTCTTTCTTACCTCCTTAACTGTCCTTAAGTGTCTACCACATGCCACACTTGGGTATCGATGGATAAGGACACCCTTGGGCCTGGCAGAGCCAATGCAGAGCTTGCTAAAATGTTCAGGGCTAGGCCATATCCAGTAAATGGGTGGGAAGAATCCCCAGCTCAACCACTATGTGTAATTCTTATTAGCTACTGCCTCTCAATGTTCTGGTTCCCAGGGGTAGCAGATAAGTCTAGATCCTTCTGTTGGCCCTGGATATGACCTCTGCCACCTGTGAACCTGTGTTGCTATGAGGAGTCACTTGCTTTCTCTCTTAGGTGGACAAAGTGGAGAAATTCAAGCACACTCAGAGTACCAAGGACAGTCTGCATGCCAAGTACAACACTGCCACCTGCAGCACTGTGGTGGGTGATGACCAGTGGGGCCACCTTCAAGTGGATGCCACCTCCCTCTTCCTCCTATTCCTGGCCCAGATGACTGCCTCAGGTTAGCCAGCATCATTTGAGCCTACTAAACAGGCAGTGAAAATCCAGAAATGGAGTGGGAGTATATTTGTGTTAGTGTAACAAAATGCCTGAGATTAGGAAATTTATAGATAAGTTTATTTTTTTATAATTCTGGAGGCTCGCAAGGTCAAGATCAAGGCACTGTCAGGTTCAGTTGTCTGGTGAGGTCTGTATCCTCTGAAAGAGAATAAAGTTGTGTTCTCATGTAGCAAATGGATAGAGAACTGGACACATTCAAACCATAGCAATCAGTATTTTAACTTAGTAGATTATGCTGAGGAAAAGCATGTTCCTCTATGATATCACATGCATTTGTGTTTGTGAGGAGCAGGGAATGCAGGGGCCTAGTCTGACCTGCACATGGGACAGTTAGTCTCTCTCTCTCTGGACACATGCAAGATGAAGGTGGTTGAGCTTCATCTGTTACAGCTTCTTGCTTTGACATCCAAGGCTTCCTTCCTGTTACTTCCATCTAGTTCCCGAAACAATTTAGGGCCAGCAATTCAAGTAGTTGTTGGTAGTCTCACAGCTGCTCTTATATACTATTTTCCAGGACTAGCACCCTGTCCCTTCTACTCTCCCTCTCACTATGCTGGTCACCCTCTTCTAGATTCACCCTTGTTTATCCAAGTTCCATTTAAATAGCACCATTTTTGGTACTCTGCACTGTGCTCAGAATAAGTGGACCAGCCCACAGCATGCATGATATAAGGAAACCTGAAGGGGACATTGTTCCTGCTAAGGCTAGAGACTTTAGCCTCTGTAGCAACCAGATGATCACCACCCTTCCCAAGCATCCAGCTTCTTCCGTTATCATGCACCAAATAGTTTCTGTCCTATAGGAGGAGTATTTTTTGTGTATGCTCCTTTGTATCTCAGAGCTCTCATCAATAAACTGACAGGCCTGAGACGCCCCCTTTTATTTCAGACTGCAAATGTGAAACAAAAAAACTCCCCAAATCAGGACTGGGGATGTATCTTACTTTGCTGATAGAGTACTTGCCTACATGCATAAAACCATGGGTTAAATTACCAGCACTGCATTAAAAAAAAAAAAAGAAAAACTGGGTATGGCATGGTACAGTCCTAATCCAGTACCCAGGAGGTGGAGACAGGAGGAGAATCAGGAGTTTAAGATCATCTTTACCTAGATAATTTGCGAATAGTCTGGGCTACATGAGACTTTATCACAAAAGAAAAACAACCTTCAGGGGCTGATGAGATTGCTTAATGGTTAAGGCACTTGCCTGCGAAGCCTAAGGAGCCAGGTTTGATTCCCTAGTAGCCGTATAAGCCAGATGCACATAGTGGTGCATGCATATGGAGTTTGTTTGCAGTAGCTGGAGGCCCTGGTGTACCCCTTCTCTCTCTCTCTCTCTCTCTTTCTCTTAAATAAATACTTTTTAAAAATTAAAGAAAGAAAAGAAAAGAAAAACATCCTCTAAATCAACAAGTAACATGGTGTGGCTTTGGGAATAAACCATGCAGTTTGTAGCATTTACCTTCTTCATGCTGGGACAAAACACCTGACCAGAAATAGATTATGGAAGGTGTAGCAGACAGCTTTGGATTTGCTGAGAAGAACTTCTGGACCAGGCAAAATTATGGAGGAAGGGATATTTATTGAAGCTTACAGATCCAGGGGACGTTCCATAATGGCAGAAGAGGCTGAGCTGCTCTTACAGGACCATGCAAAGAGAGAGAAAGCCAAAAGCCACACAACATAGCACACCTCAGGAACTCCAGCTAGGCACATTTTGCATATCTTTAGATTGAAATCTCAAACCCACCACCACACATTATGATCTGCCCAGTGACACTGCCTCTAGCCAGGTAGATGCAATTGCAAACTGCAGACTAATGAAACACTGAATATATTGGGGGCCATCTATTCAAACTACCAGAGAAGGTAAGGGTTTATTTCATTTTATAGTTTTGAGGGGAAATTTTATCATGACAGGGAAAGCATGGCACAAGCAGACTAGGCATTCCATCTCCAGAGTAGTAAGAAGGAACTAATGTGCATACAAGGCTTGGAGATAGGCTGTATTACTGCAAAGCCTACCCCCAGTGACACACCTTCCCTAGCAAGGCTCTACCTCAAGCCCCCCCCAAAACAAACTTTCCTAAATTGCCACCAGCTAGAGACCAAGTATTCAAAACACATGAGCCTATGGGGTACATTTCAATTAAAACAACAGATTCCACCCCTGAATCCCATAGACTCATGACCATACATGATGCAAAATATATTCAGTCCAACTTTAAAAGTCCCCATAGTCTTTACCAGTCCCAACACTGTTCAGAAGTACAAAGTTAAAAGTCTCATTTGAGACTCAAGAAAGTGTCTTAACTGTAAGCTCTGTAAAATCAAAACACAAGTTATTTGCTTTCAGAACATAATACAACAGATGAACATTCTCATCACAAAAAGATGGTATAGCAAGAAAAAAACTGGACCAATGCCACATAGAAAACCATCAGGGCCAACATCATATTCTAAAACTCCATATCTGGCACCTGAGACTTGTGATGAAATCCTCTGGGTTCCAAAAAGCTTGGGAAACTCCACCTTTCCAGCTAATCTGCTTGCAGCTTTCCTTGGCAGTTGTCCAACAGTCCTGGCATCTCTAAAATCCTGGCGTCTCCACAGCAATCCAGTTTGTCTTCACAGCTCCATGTCATAGCCCCATGCAGGGACTGTGACCCTGCTATATCACCAAACCTCAACAGCCGTCCAAAAAACCATGTTGCAATCCAATGAACCATGTATTTCCTTCATTTGTCATACTTCTAAAATCAGTACCAGGAAGGCTGCCAAATTTGTTAATCTGGGTATGGGATGTAACTTTGAGTACCAGGAAACTCTTTTAGAATTCTTCTTTCAGGTCTCCTCTCAAAAGAGAGTCAAGTCAGCACACCTCCTATTGTCCCAATTCAGATCAGTTGGCCCACCCTCAATAAGGGGGGGGGGTGGTACTCTCTTAAACAATTGCAGCTGAAGTAGCCTAAAACCACACTTTCATTTATTCCAAACTTTACATGGTTCATATCCTTCTGCTCTGTACTTTTCCTCTACCAAACATACCAGTCAATTACTTTGCAATTCACCTTTGCTCAAGTTCTCAGGACATGGTCTAAACATAGCTAGCCTCTTAGCCAGAACTGATTTGTAGGAGGAATATGAAAGGACTTGAAACTTTGGACTAGAGAAGCCTTGCAGTACTCTAAGCAGAGCTTGATAGGACATCCTGGTGAGAGTTTGAAAGGCCTAAATATAGAGAGTACTGTGGACTGCAGAGACTTGGCTTATGAGGTTTCAGAGAGGGGAAAGAAAGGTCCAGAGAAGAAAGGTGTAAAGTTTGACATAGAAAGAAATGAGAGTTTGGGGTCAGATGCTATATAGCCCAGTTTAGGTGCAATTGTTTGAGAGATTACCATCATTGAGATTGGGCTGGCTGTTCTTCATTGTGACAGGAGAAGGACTGTTGATTCTCTTTTGAAAGGCAGGGACATGAAGGAAGAATGCTAAAGGAATTTCCTGTTCTTCAAAGTTAGTTTTATTCTACCTTAGGTTAACAAATTTGGTAGCCCCACCTGGTACTGTCTAGGAAGTATGACAAATGGAGGAAAGAGAGGTGAATTGGATTTGCAATTTGGTTCTTTGGAAATGCCCCCTGGTAGATGTAGAACAAACAGGGTGGTAGTCCCTGCATAGAGGCCATGGGGGCCCATGGAATGGAGACATGAAGATGAACAATGGGTTAAAGTAGAGAACCCAGGATTTTGGAGATGCCAAGAGTATGGGACAGCCACCAAGAAAAACTGCTTACTCTGGCTCTGATGAATCTTCCCAAAAGCAACCAGCTAAGGCTGGAGGGGTGGGATTTGGAGCCCGGAGGTTTTGTCATGGGTCTCAAATGAAAGATATGGAGCTGCAGGATTTGTTGTTTGTCCTACTGGTTTTCTATCTTGCCTTGGTCCATTGTTTCCTTGGTATGCCTTCTTTTGGCAGTAGAAATGTTCTCTATATGCCATTAAGTGTTGGAAGTATATAACTTGTGTTTTGATTTTACAGGCTTACAGTTAAGAAACTGTCTCAGATAATACTTTGGATTTTGGACTTTTGAACAGCATTTATATTGGTAAAGACTATGGGGACATTTAAAGTTGGACTGAATGTATTTTGCATCATGAGATGTCATGAGTCGTTGGAGGCCAGGGCAAAATATGTTTGTTTGAATGTAAAATGACTTCCATGGCCTAATGTGTCTGTGGTTAAGCTTCATACCCAGTCCCCAGCTGGTGGCAGTTTGGGAGGAAGAGCCTTGTTAGAGAAGGTGTGCCACTCAGGGCAGACCTTGAGGTTTGTTAGCCCAGCTCCAAGCCCAGTACTGAGACTACTTCTACACAGTTATATGACTAGATGTGAGCCAGCCTCTGCTCTGCCTTACCATGATGAAACTTCCCTTCAAAACCATAAGCAGAAATAAACCCTTTCTTCCCATTTGCTGCTTCTGTCTGGTTAGGCATTTTCTCCTAGCAATGAGAAAGTAACCAAAAGACCTCATAAGCCAAGCCTTCACAGTTCACAGTTCTTTCTATACTTTAGTAAGGCTTCTCTGGTCCAAATTTCCAAATCCTTCCATATTCCTTGCACAAACCAGTTCCAAAGGACAAAAGAACACATGGCCATGTTTACCATAGCAATGGCCCCACTTCTCAGCTACCTTTGCATTGCAGGCCAAAACATCTGACCAGAAGCAGCTTACGGAAGGAGAGGGTTTACTTCAGCTTAAAATTGCAAGAGGAAGTTTCATCATGGCAGGGAAAGCATGTCACAAGCAGACAGCGAGCCAAATATCACATCTCCAGAATAGCAAGAAGGACATAGCCTGAGTACTGACCTTGGAGCTGGGCTATATCACTCCAAAGCCAGCCCCCAGTGACACATCTCCTCCAGCAAGTCTCCACCTCCCAGAGGCCCAACAACTTTTCCAAATTTCTACCAGCTGGGAACCAACTATTGAAAATAGAATGAGCCTGTGAGGGACATTTTATTCAAAATACACAATTATAAAAATTATTTTGAGTTTATAAAAGTTAATATAGAGCTGGAGAAATGACTCAACAGTTAAAGGCTCTTGCTTGCAAAGCCTAATGGCCTGTGTTTAATTCCCTAGTGCCCACGTAAAGCCAGATACACATGCATCTGGAGTTCATTTGCAGTGGCAACAGGCCCTGGCATGCTCATACTCTCTGTCTGCCTCTCTCTCTCTTTCTCTCTCTCAAATATTGTTTTTAAAGTTAATACGAGCTGACTATAGGTATTTGGGAAATATAACAAAATACAAAGAAAAAACTTCCATTGTCATTTGGATTTGTCTACTCTGAGTCTTTTTTCTATGTAGTTTTTTACATTTTAAATATCATATTTCTCATAAAATATAATCTTTTCTTATATAAAAGTATATGGTTTTATGTTCTAGTTAAAGCATCATAACCTTTTATTTGAGAGAGAGAGACAGAGAGAGTCTCACTATGTAGTCTTGGCTAGCCCTGATCTTTCTGTATACATCAGCCTTCTAAGTACTGGCTGGCCTTACAGGTACCACCTTGTTGAACTATAATTTTATAAGATATTTCCTTTATAAACTTTCAAACTCTTCATAAACACTATTATAATAAGTTTTTATCAATAGCTATACCATAATTAATTTAATTATTTCTTCTTTTCTTTTTGTTATTATAACTAGCAATAAATTATCAACTTGGACCCCATCTCTTTTTACTTGTTTCTGATAGCTGTCCTTCAAAAACTACTTATTTAGATTGGAAAATTGTTTTCCATTACTAGTTATGGTTGGTTCTGGTTAAATTTACAATCTAGCTTCCTAGTTAACCCTATTTTATTGATGTAAGAGTATTTATCATATCATACATATCTTATCCATGCCTAATTTAAGAATTCATACTTTTAAAATATTTGTATTTGCCATAACTGACTATTTGCAAAGGCAGAACAAACAGCTTTCAGCCATTACCCATAGCAGTCATGATTCAGCCCCATGGGACAGTCTTGGAAGCTAGTCTTTAGTGGAAGCACTCTGAAGTGTGGGCTGTAGCTTCCTTATCTGCTGCTGAGGGAAAAGTATCCAGCCTTCCCTTTAGTTCTCAAGGATAAGGACATTGTCATTGATTCTTCTGGGCTACAATCTGTGCTTTGGCCTAAGAGATAGCTCAGTGGGTACATTTCTAGCTTTGCAAGCCTGAGATCCTGAGTTGGTTTCCCAGTACCCGTGAAAAATACCAGGGGTGGTAACATGCTTCTGTAATCCAAGTGCTTGGAAAGTGAAGACAGGAGGATCCCTGGAACTCACTGACCAGACAGTATAACCTAGTTGGTAGGCTGCAGGCCATGAGAGGTCTTGTCTCCAGAAAAGGTGGGCAATATACCTAGGAATGAAACCTGAGGTTATCTTCTGTCTCCACACGCTTGCATATACACATGCAAGATTAAGATAGTAAGTGAATAAATGCAATTTTTTTAAAAAAAGTCTGCCTTTTTGGCACCTTCTCTGCACAAAAACAACATGCACAAACACCAATACCTTCTCCTTCAATTTTGTTTACTTATAGGCACACACGAAAAGTTTAAGCTGTTCTTTTCTCCTTTCCTTTTATTTCTGTCCCTCCTTCCTTTTCTCTTTCTGAGATTAGACATTAACTTCATGATTTACTTCAGACTTAATTTTTGACACCCAGTAAGAAAAAATGCAAATGAAGGTAAAAGGACTTATTTGCTAGTGTGATGCTTGCGATGTGTAATTGGTAGCTGTCTTCACAGGATAACTCCATGACCTCATTGCTTTTCTTTACTAGGCCTGCGTATCATCTTCACCCTTGATGAGGTGGCCTTCATACAGAATCTTGTCTTTTACATAGAAGCTGCATATAAAGTTGCTGTAAGTATCCATGCAGATAATCATTTTGATTATGCCAATTAAAAAAAAAACTTCATAATTCTTTGAGAGCCAAGAGGTTAGTAAGAGTAGAGCTATACAAATGTGTCACCTGTACACACAAAGTTACATTTTTGTCCTGGGATATAGTTGGGGGCTGTATATTTTTTGAATAAACCACGTGTTCTAGCTGAATGTATTATGTTTATCATAAATAAGACCTCAAAATGTTCTCTGGGATATCTGTGGGCTGGCTTGGGTCAGGCTGAAGAGGGATGTTGTGTGGGTCACCTCAACCTCCTACATACAGAGGTGCCCCATTATGGGCATAACTATGCACAAAGGCTTCAGGCTTCTGTCTCCCATGGAAGGTAGAAGCTGACGTGCTTCTAGAGAACAGCTAAGCAGCGAAGTTGACTGTCAGAGCAGCAAGGAAAGGGCAGAGGTTGGTGTAAGGAAAAAATCAAGTCACTATGGCCTAAAGAAGGGTCAGCACACTTCCTATGCAAAAGGCCAGGGAGTAAATATTTCCTACTTTGCAGGCCCTGTGACCTCTTGGCCTCTGTTGCAGCTAAGTAGCTCTGCCTTTGTAGCAGGAAGCTGTGAAGACAGTATGTACACAACTGAACATGGCTGTGTCCCAAGTAGACTTTGAGAAAATAAGCAGCAAGATTTGGTCCAGTGGCCATAGTTTGCTAAGCTTAGGTCCAATGCAATGATTCATGAGAAGCAATGGTTCTGTCACAGAGGACATTTGGTAATGTCTGGAGACATTTTGAGTAATCATACCTAGGGGAGAGTGCTACTAGGATCAGCGGAGCAAGGTCAATAACACTGCTAACCCTTCTACACAATACACAAGCACCTTACCCCCATGCACAGATTGATCTGTCTCAAAATGCCAGTGGTACCAAAGGTAACAGCCTCTGGTCTAAAGAAAGTTAAAAAGTCTTTGTGGAAAGAGTATGCTTTTGGTAAACTCTTGAGGTTTGCGTAAGCAGAAGGGAAGAGGGAGGACAGTTGAGTAAGGGAATAACATGAACAGTCATCAGTCACAGACATGGGGCAGGCTCTGGGTGGGGGAGATGTGCTTGCGGGAGTACAGGGGTGGAGATACTTGGGGAAGAGGGTGTAAAGATACCAACTTCTTGTGAATGTTGACACTGAAAAATAGTAAAATGTACAGTCATCTTGCTGGCACGCTGAGGATGAAGACCAGCTCATGGGGAGTATGGCAATGTAGACAGCCGTGGATGTGTGTGATCTACTAGGGAAGAAACTGTTAGTCATTTTAGACTCAGAAGCATGTAGGTAAAAGGGTCACACCATCTTTGAGGGTAAGTTGCATGGCTATAGGGTTGGGATACAGATTGTTTGGAGCAAAGGTAGGCTCAAGTATAAGGAACGACACAGGGCTACCTGCAGGGTCTGCTTGCAGGGCAGGGACTAAAGTGACTCTAGTGTGTCTGTATTTCAATGTTCATGTTTTGCAAATGTTCCTCTTTGGATTTTTGTTGTTTTTATTGTTTTAAGACATGATGACCTTGAACTCAGGGTGATCCTCCTGCCTCAGGCTCCCAAGTGCTGGGACTACAGGTATGAGCACTGTGCCCAGGTATTTTTACATTTTTGAAGCACTAAGTACTGAATCCAAGATCATGTGCATGGTATGGAAGCCCTTTACCACTGGGCTACACCCCCAGCCCAAATTTAGTATTTATTTTTAGTTTTTATGATCCCACAAATTAGCAGCCTGGCATTCTTCTTTGGATATTAAAAAATAAAGATGCATTTTGGCACGAATCCTATTCTTATTGGGTTATAGTCTTTAAATAATTACATATCATTCCACAACAACATGCAGTACTTGAGTTTTTAAAGGACATTATGAATCACTATACTTGGGTACACATGTATGGCATCTTCTGTGTGACAGTGTTCTGAACCATCTCATAGGAATGGATTTTTAAGTACCATACATGTTCAGTGCTCTGTGCCTCACGTTTTACAAAATACTTTATTTATTTATTTGAGAGAGAAAGAGGGAGGGGGGATGTGTCAGGGCCTCTAGCCACTGCAAATGAACTCCAGACATATGCACCACCTTGTACATCTGGCTTACATGGGTACTGGAGAGTCAAAGTGGGACTCCTTAGGCTTCTCAGGCAAACGTCTTAACCGCTAAGCCATCTTTCCAGCACATGTGCCTCACTTTTGATTTTGGCTGCAGATAGTTGCTGGGCATTTTTTGTACCCAAGAGGTGATGAATGCTAAAACAAAGTTTTAAATTGTTTTAGGTAAGTTCAAAGGCACTGGCCAAATAGAGGAACCACACTTTGATTTTAAGATAAGTAAATTACTTTGTTCTTACAAATTAATACCTTTTAAAAGTAAGTATGAAAGTATCTTTGTGCACTTTTATTCCACCTGAGTATTTTCTTCTAAAATTCTGCACAGAGGTCACCTAAGCTGAAATTGAGTAAGTTCAGAATGTGAGTATATTTAACACAATAAAGTTGGAAGCCTTCCAGAAGCCATACTCATATTTCATTATGCCTGTGGTAACATAAAGGAATCATTTTTCCATATCACTTTTCATATACCTTCTTCTCCCTCTCTGATAACTACCTTTTTCTCCTCCAGGATTATGGAATGTGGGAACGTGGAGATAAGACTAATCAGGGCATTCCAGAACTGAATGCAAGCTCTGTGGGAATGGCCAAGGTGAGAGTCTTATTTGTTCTCCCTTCTGGGTGTTTTTTTGTGCTTTGCTTGGGTTCACTTTGTTAGGATTTGGATTTAATCTGATTAGCACATCTTTCAAAAATCAACTGCAAGCATATGAAATTCAAGTGGCTCGTGCACTCCAGCCAACTGAAATTATAGGTCAAAAAAGTAGGTTTCCTATACCGAGATCTGTGTGTGGCAGAAAATAAGAGTGCTATGTCCCTGTTATGCATTGTTATCACCCACAGGTCCAAGCTTCCTTTCTGGGTCATAGGTGAAGAATATGAGCATTATGTAGATCAGACTCACATGTTCAAATCTATCTACAAGGGCAAGTACTAATAACAAGTGAATCTGGCCCGACAGATACCAGAGTGAGGGTTAGAGAGAGTGCTCAGTGATTAAGGTGCTTGCCTGCAAAGTCTAAAGATCCAGGTTCCATTCTCCAGGACCCATGTAAGCCAGATGCACATGGTGGTGCATGCTTCTGGAGTTCATTTGCAGGGGCTAGAGGCCCTGGGGCACCCATATTCATATTCTTTCTCTCTCGTAAATAAATAAAAATAAAATATTAAAAAAGAAAGATACCAGAGTGAGAGTGAGATGGTGGGGATGCTGGGAACTTTCTCTAAAGGTATTGCAATTTAAAATCATTTAGAAAATGGTCTTTAAGCCAGACAAGGAGATGCATGCCTCTAGTCCCAGCTTCTCATGAGACTGAAGCAGGATGGTGACTTGGGGCAGGAGTTTGGGGCAATCTGGGCAGCCCAGTGAGACCTTGTCTCAAAAGGGAGAAGAAGAAAGGGAGAGGGGATAAAAACAGAGAGGGGTAAGAAGAGGCGAGAAAAGGAGAGGAAAGGGGAAAAATAAAGGAAAGGAGGGCTGGAGAGATGACTTACTGGTTAAAGCACTTGCCTGAGAAGTCTAAGGACCCACATTTGACTCTCCAGATCCCATGTAACCCAGACACACACAGGTGTGGCAAGCACAAGGTCACACATGCCCACTAGGGTGGCACAAATGTCTGGAGTTCCATTGCAGTGGCTAACGCTGAGGCACCAATTATTTCTCTCTCTGTGTGTGTGTCTCTGTGTCTTTCTCTCTCTCGCTCTCTCTAAATAAAATAAAAATTTAAAATTTTAAAAAAGAAAGGAAAGGAAAAAATGGTGGAAGAGAAAAGAAAGGATTGCTAAAGCTAAACAGAGCACACCTATGGGGGATTTAGCCTGCAGGCCATTGGTTTGCATCTCTTGTCATAGACATTTAATGTGCCTCTTTTCTTCCCTCCTTTTCAAAACAGAAGGAAATTTTTGAATAGTGTGAAAAATCCAGAGTTAGAATTTTAAAAGTAACAATAAATATGCTCTGTCAAGTAAACTGACAAAAATGAGTTTTTTGCTAAAGAAAAAAAACTTTCTGAAGTGGTAGTTGTGCTCATGGGAGAAATCAATTGCTAAAATAAGTGAAAGAAAAGCTAGTCAAGCCGGGCGTGGTGGCCCACGCCTTTAATCTAAGCACTCGGAGGCAGAGGTAGGAGGATCACTGTGAGTTCGAGACCACCCTGAGAATACAGAGTGAATTCCAGGTCAGCCTGGGCTAGAGTGAGACCCTACCTCAAAAAATCAAAAAAAAAAAAAAAAAAAAAAGGAAAGAAAGAAAGAAAAGAAAAACTAGTCATAAATTTAGTTCAATTCCCCCCTACATATAATGTCATGGACTTAATGATATTCAAATTTTTGGTAAAATACTAATTTCATTGGGGAATGTTTCTCATGCTCTCTTTCTTACTCCTGGAGTGGGCATCATCATATAGGAAGCTCTGGGCCACTAGGAAGAGAGAGCATGATGATAAGACTCTAGCTGGATTTTAAAGATGTCCTTCATTGCTTTTGGGAAAGCATGTCTTCTTGACTGCTTAATGAGAAGAAGAGTTCAGATCGGAGTGTGTGTTTTTATTAGAAGGAATGGTAATCCATACTTGTGTTTGTAGGCAGCACTTGAGGCCATCGATGAACTAGATCTTTTCGGAGCCCACGGAGGACGCAAGTCAGTGATCCATGTGCTGCCTGATGAGGTCCAACACTGTCAGGTAACGGGTCACCCTTTGGAGTTTCAGAATGTAGGGAAAGAAAATCCCAGAAGAAAAGGCCTAGGTGCCAATTCAGGTGACCCACATTTCTAGTTTGCTGGCACTTGGCTTCTTTGAACTTCAGCTTCCTCATCCATAAAATGGGCATATCAGCACCTCCCCTCCAACCTCACAAGCTATTGTAATAAAGTACATCAACTTGGGCAATTTGTCTAAGTACTCTATAGCCAGAAAGTACTATTTGGACACATGACACAATGATATTGTATATTTGTAGCCAGCAGTTAAAACATCTCTGTTTTGCTGGAAGCAAAATGTCTTACCTGTTTGTTGAGCTCATAAGTGGTTTTCTCTCAGGTTCATTTCATAATACCCTCAAATGGAATGGTTTACAAGTGCTATTACATTTGGAAGGGGCAGGTAGTGGGCAGAGTGGGTAGTAGAGGAGAGGCAGAAAATTCATAGAACTTTCCTGAAATACAGATCATAGAAAAGAATAATTGGTACAGATTGGGTGCTCCATTAAAAGATGATGCCCATCTTTTATCCCAGCACTCAGAAGGCAGAGGTAGGAGGATCACTGTGAGTTTGAGGACAGCCTGCGACTGCAGAGTGAGTTCTAGGTCAGCCTGGGTAGAGTGAGACCCTACCTTGAAAAAAACAAACAACAACAGCAACAATCCAGACAGTCAACAGTCATCAAACCCTTAGTGGGGATTCACTAAGCTTTAGAGCTAAAGGAAGGTAGATACATAAAAACTTGTAAGTAAGCCGGGTGTGGTGGTGCACGCCTTTAATATCAGCACTCGGGGCAGAGGTTGGAGAATTGCTGTGAGTTCGAGGCCACCCTGAGACTACAGAATGAATTCCAGGTCAGCCTGAGCTAGAGTGAGACCCTACCTTGGAAAAAAAAAAAACTTGTAAGTAGACAGCTGTGCAGTGGGAATTTGTGTTTCCAGAAAAAATCTGAGGAAGAATTACTGTAGCCATGTACCTTGTAGTGTAATTTTGGTCTATGAGGGACAGCACATAGTATATGTTGTCCTTCACTGACCCAAAATACACTATACATCCTTTGTTCATATCAGTCTATATTCTGTAGGTTTTTGTAAGTATGCTCTGTGATGTTCACACAATGACAATATTGCCTAATATTGTATGTAGCAAAATATATCCACATTGTTAAGTGATTCTTTACTGTAGTTAAGAAAGTAGGCTCGGGGATCAGTTGGCTGTAGGAAATAAAGCTTCATTTTGAAGTGGAAGGGTTCCACTCCTCTTTACCTTCCAACTCATTCCCCCCCCCCGCAAAATATATGGGTACACTTGATATTTCTCAGGGTAAAGGTTTTTTTTTGTTGTTTGCTTAGTTTTTTTCTTTGTTCTGTTTTTCGAGGTAGGGTCTCACTCTAGCCCAGGCTGACCTGGAATTCAGTATGTAGTCTTAGGGTGGCCTCGAACTCATTGTGATCCTCCTACCTTTGCTTCCCAAATGCTGGGATTAAAGGTGTGTGTCACCACACCCGACCTGCTCAGGGTCAAGTTTAATAAAGGCGTGCTGGTGTGTGTCTTAACAGAATCTAATGGGAAAGTGTAAGCTGGGTTAGAATTCTAGCTAGGACACTTGCTGACTACATACCCTTAAGCATGAATCTCAGTGTCTCAGAATCCTCGTGTATGAGTTAGACATAATACCTTATGCCTTCCTCATATAGAAGATTTAATGAGCTTATGTTTGCCTTGTATCTGTACATGTTAGAGCTCAGCATTAGCTCCTTCCCAAATGTTCCTTATAACTCCAATTGCTTTCCCAATTTATAGTGCCTATTCCAGCTACCATATAGTTGAGGCCATATTGTAATGCCTCTGATAATCCTGGAAAGATTCTGGGACTAATTCAGTTCTGTCACCTTTTTTTTTTCCTAAGCATGCATGAGTTATTCTGCATTGGACTCCCTTAAGCAGTTTCTGAGTTACCCAGTCCAAATGGTCCCATTCTGTAGAAGCAGCCATTTTTCTGTGCTGGTCCTATATGTACGTTATCTTCTTATTTCCATCTTCATAACCAGAATATTTTAGACACTGATACAGTTATCCCTGTAGTTCCTCCCTAGGAGAGGACCTAGAAAGAAGTGGGACAAGTGGCTCTCAGCACAAGTTCCAAACTATGCCTTGCTTTCCTCAAATTCTTCCCCTTCCCCCAATGAACAGGAAGCATTAGCTAGGTAGTAAGCAAGGGAAACAAAGCCCTACTCCAAATTGCCAAACTCATTTGACTATTCCCTTGGGCTAAGGTGATGGTCCCTAGATCTGCATCTAACTAGTCATGTTTCTCTAGCTTAAACTACCTCTTTGTTTCTCATTCAGTCAATTTTGTTCTCCATGCTGCCAAGAGCATCGACCTCTAAAGAAATTGATGCTGGACTTCTTTCCATTATTTCTTTCCCGGCTTTTGCAGTGGAAGATATGAACCTTGTTAATGTGACCAAAAATGAAATCATTTCCAAGCTCCAGGTAAGCACTAGCCATGCTGGTGTCTTCTGCCCTGTATTAAATGTCACTTCACACAATGACATGAAGCAGCTTGCTCTTGAGGTTCATGACTTGCTTTATAAGTGAACTCACAGAGTAAAATGTCCAAAGCAGAGTATACAGGCAAGAAAACGAAGTCTAAAAGTGATTATGTAACTTGGTTCTCTTGAAGCCACCTTATTTATTTATTTATTTATTTATTTATTTATTTATTTATTTATTTGTAAGGAGGAGAGAGAGAGGCCTCCAGCCACTACAGACAAATTCCAGATGCATGTACCACTTTGTCCATTTGGCATTACATGGGTACTGGGAAATCGAACCTGGGTTGTTAGCTATTGCAGGCAAGCGCCTTATCTGTTGAGCCATCTCTCTAGCCCCCAAGTAGCCACATTTGAACTGCAATGCTTACTACTACTGTACCTCTAAGGCAGGGCTACTTAGCCCTTTAAAGGTCACAGGCAGACTGATTTGAGAATCTCTGGGAAGCTCTAAGGTCATTGCCCCCCAAAATACACATATCCCAACATTCTCAAACTTTATACCCAATATTTACCCAATTTGGGAATGGGACTTGGCAATCCCAAAGTTAAATAAAGGTTAAAAACAAATAATTGCAAATGCTTAATTGTTCAAAAAATGTGGTATATACACAATGGATTTTATTCCCATGTATGAAGAATGAAAGTAGTTTTTCTTAGTCACAGAATCTAGATTTTATTTTTTTAACTTTTAACTGACATCTTCCATATATATAGACAATATACCATGATCATAATACCCTCCCACCATCATCCCTTGACCCCCTCCTCTGTCACTCTTCTGCTGAATCCCTTCTTTCCAACTAGTCCTCCTTCTATTTAAAAACATAATTTTATTTATTTATTTGAGAGATAAAAAGAATGGAGTACCAGGGCCTCTTGCCACTGCAAATGAACTTCATATGCATGCACAACTTGGTGCATCTGGCTTTACACGGGGAATCAAACTTGGGCAGGCAGGCTTTTCAAGCAAGTGTATTTAACCACTTAGCCATCTCCCCAGACCCCTTTTCTATTTTGATGTCATCACTTTTCCCCTCCTATTATGTAGGCCTTGTGTAGGTAGCTTTAGTCACTGTGAGGTTATGAATGCCACAAGCACTTGGTGTCTGGAAGACAGAGAATCTTTTTTTGTTGTTGTTGGTTTTTCGAGGTAGGGTCTCACTCTAGCCCAGGCTGACCTGGAATTCACTCTGTATTCTCAGGGTGGCCTCGAACTCATGGCAATCCGCCTACCTCTGCCTCCCGAGTGCTGGGATTAAAGGCGTGCGCCACCACACCCAGCTAGACAGAGAATCTTGATTT
The DNA here is from genome assembly GCA_036365145.1 of Orientallactaga sibirica. NCBI lineage: Eukaryota > Metazoa > Chordata > Mammalia > Rodentia > Dipodidae > Orientallactaga > Orientallactaga sibirica. The sequence goes on from JAEOAD010000982.1 coordinate 7,732,937, forward strand.
AAAAAAAAAATACACACACACACACACACACACACACACACACACACACACACATACATGAAAGGAGAAAGGAGACTGGGAAGGGCAAAAGGCATAAAGGGAGTAGGGAATAATAAAGATTAATGAGGGTGAAAAGAAAAATATTGAAAGATTTTTCTCAATGTGGAATGTAAACTTAAATATATGCATATTAAATATATGCATATATATGCAAATATAACATGAAAGCAGAAGAGTGACTTTGAAGGGAAAAATTAGACTAGTATGAGGGGAAGAGGAGGCAAGAGAGAGCAATGTGTGTGGGGGGTAAATATGAGCAAAGTGTAATGATTTATATGTGTGAAAATATCATAATGAAACCCATTATTTTGTACACTAACTTTAAAAAGTTGATTTTTTTAAATGTAGTAAGAAATCCTTGGTCTGCAGGGGAATGTCTCACCCAGCTGAGACACTTATTACATTCCCCAGCCAACTAAAATTACCCACAAATTTATCATCAAAGAATTTAAGTTTCCTTAGTCTGCATGTTGATTATCCTACTTAGTTTCAGTGGAAAAATGCTTTTTTCCCTTGGGAACAAAGGGGTTGAAGGATCTCCATTTATTCTCAAAAGAAGGCAGGTGAAGGACTGAAGTCCCATGGAGAAAGAGGAAGTCTTTATGTAGCTGAGGTAGGAAGAGAGGGGACAAAGTGCTTAGAGCACCAGTGGCTTCTAGGGAAAGTCCCCCAGGGTGACTACCAGAGCCATGGAGCTTGAACAGCCCTCCAGAGCCATTGCTAGGCAGGCCTTCCACACAACTCTACCCTATGAAAAATGTATAGAATAGTCACCCCCAACTGTCATCCAGGACCTAAGGGAGTCAGATAAAGACAGTGTTGCACCCAGCCTCCTTTCTTGGCACCCAGGAGGCTGCAGAGGAGCCCTGGTACTTGCAGCTAGGGAACTAGCCATCATACCCTGAGTGCGGAAACCTCTCCTCCCACCCTTCCTCGTTACCAAGTGCCTGACATCTGACTGCTCAGCCTCTTGCATGTGCACAGGCTGTGACTGCAAGGACTTTGGGGAGTGCCCTTTTACTTTTCCTATCTTTCACACAGGAACAAGCCAGCCTGAGTATCTGTCTTGGTGGCATCTTAAAATAGTAAGGGTCCCTTTGCATCTGTGTGTGATACAGTAAATCATAATGAAAGGATGGTCATTTGCTGTACTCTTAGCAATCACACTCTCAGCCCTATCCCATATTCCAATGGAATGCTTTGCCATTCTCTTCCAAGTAACAATCAAGTCTGAATATGCTGTGCTTAGTGCTTAAACAGTAACCTTTACAATAGCAAAAAAAACACCTTGTAGATGTTTCATTATGGAAAGATTTTTAGGGAAAGAAGTGAAGGGCTAACTTGAATAAAATAAAAATGCAAAGAAATATTTTGATTTCATCACTTGCACTTTATTTCTTCACCTTACCAGGGGCGCTATGGATGCTGTCGCTTCCTTCGAGATGGTTACAAAACCCCAAGAGAGGTTGTATTCAAAGTTTTTTTTATGTTTAACTGTTCCATATTTAACTTGCCACTGTGTTTTTCTCCCTCCACTGATTATAATTATTTGTTAGAATATTGGGAAGGGAAGTATTAATTTTGGATCAGCAAGCCTGGAGTTACACAGTAGAATAGTACAATCATCAGGACAAGCCAGTAATGTGAAGCCAGATTATAATCAAGACTCACACCTTTTTCAAAAGATCATCTGTGGCCTCCTCGAGTTTCCTTGCCATAGTGACTAATATATGATATATATTAAACAGATCCTCTGCCAAGCATTGTGATAGGCAAATTGCCATTAATTTGTTAAAGACATGGAATTTTTCAGTGTAATAAACTACCAAAGGGGTTCTGTGTATATTTCTGCTTTACTTTTTGAAGCTGTATCATGAAAAACCTCCCAAAGCCAGCACCTCCCTATTATAGTAGATTCCTAATCACAGCAACCTCGAAGCCACATTGAATCAGATAAGAACGGGAAATCCAGTGAGGCACAATGGGATTGTCTAATCTGACATCACTTTTTAAATCGTTTTACATAATTGATTCCTGTCATACCAGGAAGGAAAGCCCAAGGCTTGGGGAAGAACATATTTACCAAAGTAGAATTTATGTAAAAGTTTTAATGAAGAATAGATACTATGACTAGAAACACAGTAGATTTCTCAGACAGACAGAGACAGAATTGCCTCCCTGAGTGAGGAATGAGGTCCCTTTTATAGCACTTACAGGAAGTTGCCTGGGTCATTTGTGTGGGGTACTACCTGAGTATCACTCAAGAAGTCAGCTCACTATATTGAAGGAGTAAATCTCATAATAGCACTTGTCCTCCCTAGGACTGGCTATTTGTGTTGAGGTGCCAGGGTCCATTAGAATTAAGCTCTAATTGTTTGAGTCAAGTCACCGGATCAGGCTCCAAGAAGTTAGAATGGAAGGTGTTGCTTCTTATTTTGGATCTTTTGTTTTTGGCCTTTTTTATCTCTACAATTCCAGGACCCAAATCGATTACATTATGACCCTGCTGAACTCAAGCTCTTTGAGAACATTGAATGTGAGTGGCCTGTATTCTGGACTTACTTCATCATAGATGGAGTCTTTAGTAGCGATGCTGTTCAGGTGAGAAAATTCTGCAGATTATGCTCATAAGCTTTTTCATCCCACTGATAGGATTGTTCATGAATTTAAGTCATCATTTTGGTATGCCTTGCCTCTTCAAAAACTTTTCCAAAGCTTGTTGTATTAAAGCAACAATTCTTTTAGTCGCTTATTCACAATTCTTCAGTTTGGACAGAGCTTGTAGAGACAGATTGTCTCTGCTTCTCCTGGTGTCAAGTAGGGCTGGAGGACCTACTCCCAGCATAGCCTCACTTACATGACTGGGGAGATGATAGTGACAATGAGCTGGTGCTGGGAGCTCAGCTGGTTCTTTGGTGATGTCTTGACTCTTCATACCTTACTTGGGCTTCTCCCAGCAGTGAATTCTTTGGATTATTAGGCATTTCACCTGGTAGTTGTCTTTCTCCCAGAATGCAAATACACAGGCTGAGAAAGTTTCTCTTTCATCACATTCTGTTGGTTAAAAAGCTAACCAATATTCAAGGGGGAAGGGACTAGATGAGAGCACAAGTATTAAGAGGCATACATAGTTCCTGTCTATCCCAGACAGGTGTTGTCTTCCTTTTGTTCTTTCCAGATCAGCCAGTCATTTTGCTGCTGTTAGCGCCAATGTAGGGATGCTCTCAGATAATATTTAATGTACAGCCTCCTGTCTCCCAACCTCCAACTTTTCTAACCCTGTTGTTTTTATGCCTGAGCCAATGTGATCTCACTAAAAGACCAAGTTAGACTATGCTGCTGCCTTGAGGTGTTAGTCGATTTTCTATCTCTATGACAAAATACCTGAGATAAACAATTTAAAAGGAGGAAAGATTATTTTGATTTACTTAGAGTGGTTTCCAGTTCATAGTTGGTTTTGGCCTCATTGCTTTTGGTCGTGTGGTGAGGCAGTACATCATGCTGGGAAGTACATATAAGAGGAAAGCTGGTTATCTTATGGCAGCCCAGAAATAGGGCTGAGGGGAGGCTAGGGTCCCAATATACTCTTCAAGGACGCATACCCACTGACCTGCTTTCTCCAGTTAGGCCCCATGTGCTAGTTTCCACCACTCCTCAATAGTGCCACTGTTACTAGGCTCTTACTCTGGCTTCCCCTCAGCTACCCCATGCTTGGAATTTCTGTCAAATGAATTCACACAAGACACCAAGGTGGTAGAGGAGACAGTCAACTTTATAACAGAATAACATGAGAACTCTCAAGGGTGAGAGTGGGCAATGACCAAAGGGAACATTGTGGAGGAAAACACCCTGGAGGGATGAGAGTATGCAATGGCCAGAAGAGACTATTGTGATGACCTACATGAAGGTAGACTTTATACTATTTTCTAAAGTCTCAGAAACTGACAGCTTTCTGGAAGGGTAATATTCTGTCCAGATGATTGGTAGGTAAGCCCATTTGGATTAATTCTTAAGGAAAGGGACAAGAATGTAGCTTAGTTCTTTACCAAAAACCCTCCTGTTATATAGTAATCTTACAATCGTCCTGGAAGTTCAGATACCATCCCTTTTACCAAAAAAACACATAACAAATTTAAAAGAATTAAATAAAAAATAATAAATTTATGAAAATAGCCATGCTTTGTCAAGACAAATAGCTTCAACAAAGCCCTGCTGCTTCTACGCTCCTCCCTTTTGTCAAATTTGTAGCTGTCCTCTCAGATGGCATTTTAAATCTGAGGGAGAGGTAATTGTGAAACTTTACCACTTTCCTGTGAAGAAGCAAACCTGGGACCCAGGTTGCCTCTGTCTATCACACAAACAGTTTCTTATTCACATCCAGGCCAAGAGAAATGGTGTCTTAAAGATCCTCCATTTTTTAAATAAAAATGTTTTGGGTCTTAATTTCTTTCTTGATTTCTTCAGTGACACATCCATCATTCAGTGGTGTATTGCTTAATTTCTATGAGTTTGTGTATGTTCTGTAGTCTTTCTTCCTGTTGATTTTTATTTTTATCCTATTGTGATCAGGTAGACTACAAGGAATTATTTCAGTTTTCCTGTATTTGTGTCCTAATATATGATCTATTTTAGAGAATGTTCCATGTGCTGCTGAAAAGAAAGTGTATTTTTCAGCATTTAGATGGAATGTTCTATATATATATCTGTTAGGTCTATTTGTTCTATGACTTCATTTAATCCAGATGCTTCTGTTATTTTTTGCAGGGATGACCTGTCAATTGGTGAGAAGGGGGTATTGAAGTTACCCACTACTGTTGTGCTTGGGGTTATCTGTGACTTTATATCTAGTAGTGTTTGTTTAATGAAATTGGGTGTGCCCATATATGGTGCATATATGTTAATAATTTTAATGTCCTCTTGTTGGATTGTTGTATAAAGTGATCTTCTTAATATCTTCTAACTAATTGTGGTTTGAAGTCTGTCCCATCAGATATTGGAACAGTGACTCCTACTTGTTTCCCTGGCCCATTTTCTTGAAATACCATTTTCCATCCTTTTTGTCTGTCTTTTATGGAGAGGCAAGTTTGTTGGAGGCAACAGATAACAGGATGCTGCCTTTTAAACCAGTGATTATTCTTAATTTTGTAACACTTGCTATTTTTCTGTTTTTCTCTTGTATTAACTATTAGCATGATTTATTATTTTTTAATTTATTTATGTGAAAGCAGAGAGAGAGATAGAATAGAGACAGACAGAGAGAATGGGCACACCAGGGCCTCTAGACACTGTAAACAAACACCAGATGCATGCGTCTCCTTGTGCCTCTGGCTTCTGTGGGTACTGGGGAATCGAACCTGGGTCCTTTGGCTTCGTAGGCAAGCGCCTTAACCATTAAGCCATCTCTCCAGCCCCAGCATGGTTTATTCTTTCTTGTGGTCTCATTTGTGCATGTGCTTTTCCTTCTTTTCAGGGTGAAGGATCCCTTCAAGTATTTTCTGTAGAGTTGGCCTAGTGTTACTATATTCCTTTAGCCTGTTTTTGTCATGGAAAGTTCTTGTTTCTCCTTCAATGATGACAGATAGCTTAGCTGGATTTAGTAATCTTAGTTGGCAGTTGTCTTTCTGAACTTGGAATACATCATTACAAACTCTTCTGGTTTTTAAAGTTTGTGTTGAATAATCTGCTCTTATCCCAATTGGCTTGCCTTTATAAGTAGCTAGGTGCTTTTTTCTTAACACTTTCACTATATTTTCTTTAGTCTGTTTAGTTGTTTAATTTTAATATATTTTATTTATTTATTTATTTATTTTTGAAGAGACACAGAGGGAGACAGACAGAGGGAGAGGGAGACAGATAGAGATGGGCATGCCAGCAGCCTCTCAGCTGCTGCAAACGAAATCCAGATGTGTATGCCCCCTTGTGGTTAAGTGCGGCATTGCACCCTTGTGTCATTTTGCATCTGGCTAAACGTGGGACCTGGAGATTGGAACCGGGTTCTTAGGCTTAGCAGGCAGGCACCTTAACCGCTAAGCCATCTCTCCAGCCCTAGTAGTTTAATTTTAAGATGATGTGGAGAGGTTCTTTTCTGGTCTCATCTGTTTGGTGATCTAAGTGCCTCATGTATCTGTATTGGCACCTAGTTCCCTATTTGGGAGAAATTTTCTTCTATGATTTTGTTAAAAATACTTGTTATAACTTTAGATTGAAATTCTTCACCTTCTTCTAGATCCTGAATTCTTCAGCTTGATCTCTTCATGGGGTCCCAAATATCTTGAATGTCCCACTCATACCTACCTATTAGTTTGTCTTTCTTTTTGTTGGAATGTTCTAGACCTGCTACCTTATCTTCAAGCTCAGATATTCTGTCCTCTCTTTGAACCATTCTATTGATAAGACTTTCTATAGAGTTTTTTATTTGACTTACTTTGTTTTTCATTTCTAGTATGTCATACTGGTTTTTCTTTGGTATTTCTCTTTCCTTACTCATACCTTGTATCTATCTCCTTATTTCATTAAGTTGATTTCTTGTGTTCTCTTGGGATTCCTTCAGTCATTTGTTTTCATCTTTGATTCCTTCTTTGATTTATTTAAGCATATTTAAGATCATCTTTTGAATTCTCTGTCAGGCATTTATCTAATTCAGTCTCACTGGAGGTCATTACTATTTGGATTTATAATACTTGAGGACTTACATTAACCTGATTTTTTCTAATTTTTATTAGTTATGGACATATTCAGTATGTAAACAGCACTTGTTGGTACCCTCCTTACCCTCATCCCTGCCCCCTCCAAAGGGAGCCTCCTCGTTGGGGATGCCAGTTATCCCCATGGGGATTGTGGGTCGTGCATTGTGGGGGTAGCCATCAGTTATGGGGAAGAGGCAATGTCTCTTTGCATAATGTCCCAACTTGTTGCACTAACAATCTTTCCGCCCCCTCTTCCATGAAATTCCCTGAGCCATGCTGGGTGCGTTTTTTGTGTTTCTTGTATTATTTCATAGAGATGTTACATCTCAAGTTATTTAAATGCTTTGTTTTCTAGTCATCAGCTATATTCCTAGACATGTAGATCAGAAGTTACATCTTCAGAGTAGGAGTTCAGTGTGCCAGATGTGGCTTCTGTATTACTCCCAGAGTAATAGCAGGAGTGAACTAAGCTGTTGAATATACCTGCTGTGCATTGCCCTAATAGCAAATTGACAATAGTGTTCCTTTTGATTTCAATAATTGCTGGTGGTAAATGAACCAGACTTGTAAAAGTATGCTAGCGTTTTAGTTACTTAGGAGTGGAGGCAGTGTAGGGTAAGTTAGTGTGAGGACTAGTAATCACTTTGAAAAAGATGGAGGTGGCACAAGTATTTGGGAGAAGGAACTTGGGGTACTGTTAGTTTCCACAGATTTGAGATGTTGTTGAGGCTATGGAAGGTGGTTGTTATGGGTAATAGAGGAGGTAATGTGGAGAGAATATGGAAAAGAGGTTGAAAATGGAGGGAAAGCAAACAGGTTGTGCTTGGGAAGAGTAGTACAAAGATTCCAACGGTGGGCTAGGTGGAGAAACATAGAATAAAACCCCAAATCCAGCTGAGGAGCAGTATCCAATTGCCCACTAACATGAACTAATGTGGAGTATTTATACATGAATGAGTGGGCAGTCGTGATGACTCCCGCCCTTAATCCCATCAGTTGTGAGGCTGAGATTCCTGAGATGCAGTGGGATCCAGGTCAGTCTGGGCCAGAGTAAGACCCTGCCCCCAAAAACAAAAGAAGAAAGGGCAAAAATGGCACTGTAAGAATATCAACGGTGACAAAATTTAACCCCAATGTGCAACTTACTTAAGAATGACATAGACTAAAAGTGCATTAGTCAGTATTTTGTCTTAGTGGTTTGGACTCCTTCCCCTTCCTGGTTTCTTTTTTTTTTTTTTTTTTTAAATAGCTTACTTTTTTTATATTTTATTATTTATTTATTTATTTGAGAGAGAGAGAGAGAGAGAGACATAGACTAAAAGTGCATTAGGGCCTCAGAACTCCAGATGCATTTTGCATCTTAGTGGGTCCTGGAGAACGAGCCTCGAACCGGGTCCCCTTCCTGGCCATCTCTCCAGCCCTGGTTTCTTTTCTTTAGTGACCTGCCTGAGATGGAAAATGCAATTAGCATTTGCATTGCAGACCTATATACCTGCCATTGGGGTATGTATTGCCCCAGTGTGAAACAGCCCTGTTACCTCTTAGAGTGGCTTTCTAACTCACCTGTGTTGATTGTGAAGCTGGTTCCCTCTTTGGTGCATTCTCAGGAATTAGGTTTTGTCAGATATAAGATCCCCACCCCCATTCATAGCCTTCCATTGGTGGAGAGTGGAAGCTTCCTGTATCTTGTCTTTGGAAGCCAGCTTTAGCTCTAACTCCTGTATGCCTGATAAGCACTCTAATTCTGGAATTTGGGAGGAGTTGATCTGATAGTTGAAGGGACACAAGTGTCTCTGGAATTTGTTCTCTCCCTTCAAGGCTTTTAAACATAGGATCAGATCACCGTTAAAAGCTTTGAATGGTATTCTTTTTTTTTTTTTCTTTTTGGGTAGGAGGATGAAGCCTAGACTCTAGATGTGTCTTTCAGGTCCCATATAACCTGACACTTTTCCCACCACTATAGCCTGTCTGCTTGCTGCTTTCCACCTTCCTTAATTTGTGAGGTCCAGCCCACTGAAATCCTCTAGAGCCTTGGAATAATAGGTCTACTTTTTTGTCGCTCTTCTCAAATGCCTAGGAGAGCCTTGCTGCTCCCAAATGACCTCCTACCTCATTCAGATAGCCTTCTCTGCCCCTAAAAGCTTAATCAAGTGCCCCTTTTCTATACCTCATGAATACCTCTATCAACATGGGCCACACTAGATTGGATCTCTCACTTCCCCATCAAAGGACCCAGGCAGAGGCTGCCATCTTTGCGGTTTACTGATATGTTCCCTCCCCCTAGTACATAGTAAATGTTCAGTGAATAAATACTACATTAGCTTCTACTTGGCACCAGGTGCTGTGCTGATCTCTGAGCAAACGTAATTGAGCAGAGTAGACTCGTGAAGCTCACGGGAAAGACTATGGAACTTAGAGCTAGGCTTTCTTCTCACTTGGTTCTGTTCATATCACAGGTTTGGAGGAGAAGGGAGATGAACACTCTCTGCACTTGAACTTTTGAAAGTTCCTGCTCTCAGGAATCCAGGCAATAATCTTGAAATGTCAATATCCCTTCATTGTTGAGTTTTACTCTTGCCTTAGAGGTTATCTTGGACCTTATGTCTTGTCTTTTATCCCAAGTATTGAAAGCTCTCTGAAAGACTAGCTTTGAATTTCAATTGTAAACAGGTTTAACAGTTATAAAGGAGCAGAAGAAAGCTAAGGAGATTGTGGTTTGCTCAAAATGCTGAAAATAAGTGACTGTTGAGTCCTCAGTGCTCAGCCTTCTGTGGGCCATCTATATCCTCCCTCCAAGGCTTAGGAAACGTTGTAGAAGAGGGGACGTGGAGAATGGGGAGGAGTGCTTTGGAACACTGTCTAGACATGATATAGCTACTGCACTCATGAACTTATAAGATCTGCGGTCACCTGCACAAGATTGGGCTATCGTCATTCTATCATGGTTAGGGAAGGGACTTAGGAGGTCATGCCTCTCACTGAAGAGCTGATGGTAGTTATGGTTGCTGGGGGAAGGGTTACTCTCTTTAGCGGCATATCCACTGGGAAGTGGTGTGAAGTAGAAAAGGTTCAGCAGGAGTGGGAGGGGGTAGGAGATGGTAATAGAAAGCCTATATGATCAAAATGAGCTGATAGATAGATAGATAGATAGATAGATAGATAGATAGATAGATAGATAGAAGAAAACTTTCAAAGATCCGTTGTTTTTTAAATTTTATTTATTTATTTATTTGAGCGAGAGAGAATGGGCGCACCAGGGCCTCCAGCCACTGCCAACGAACTCCAGATGCATGCACCCCCTTGTGCATCTGGCTTACGTGGGTCCTGGAGAATCAAACTGGGGTCCTTTGCTTTGCAGGTAAATGCCTTAACCCGTAAGCCATCTCTCCAGCCCAGCTCAATAGTTTTTAAATGACTATGCTTGTATGCCTTATACAATCTACTACTTTCCATTTATGCTGTCTCTTTCACGTGCTCACATTGTACTTGGAGTTTTTTTGGAGGTAGAGGGAATTGAACCTAGGGCCTTGTCCATGCTTGGTATGCACTTTGCCACTGTGCTGTGTCCTCAACCCTCATGAACATTTTGAATAATACAATCATAATCATGCTTTGCCATCCATACATTTCAAATGAAAAGAAAGTGAGGTCCGGAAAGTATTTGGGCTCTTCAAAATGAAGGTTTTTGTTTCTTCCCATCCTTCTTTTCTCTTTTAATATGTTGGTTTTAATCACTGCCTTTTTAGTTTACTGAAAATGTTTCCTTCAATAGCTTTCATAATTCCTGAGAATCAGGGTATGTGGTTCATGGTACATACAGTCTCTCTCCCCTCTCTCTCTCCCTCCCCTTCCCTCTCCCACCCCTCCCCCTTCCTGTGTGTGTGTGTGTGTGTGTGTGTGTGTGTGTGTTTGTGTGTGTTTAACCTAGGGCCTCGTGTATTCTAGGTAAGTACAATACCACCAAACCACACCCCCAACCCCAGAAAAAGTTTTTGAGAAATAAATGTTTCAAGTAGAAAACGACTATAAATGGAAATAGGATGTGCTGCCTAATGTAGGGCTTCCATCCCCAGAAGTTTAAATGTGGTTGGATAGACAAAATTTAAATATGAGAGAGTAAGCTAAAAGTGAAATATTTAGCCACTGCTGGGTGTCACCCAAGGCTGCCCCCTCCCCTTCTAATCAAGTGACTTCTTTCTTGTGTATCATCCCTCATCCCTTCCTCCAGTCCAGCTCATAGGGCTCCAGCCATTGTCTCAGCTGCAGAGCCTCACTGTGACCATTGTATTATTTTCCATGTGTCACAGATGCTTGTGCCTAACAATGTTTCCAGTTAACCAAATATCCCAATCTGTCAGTTAGATGCAAGAGACATACTTTTAAGTAACTTTTTATAGTAGGGTGATAGGAGAGTATTAGTATGTTCTAAGCTTCCTCTCATGTAACCCATGTTTGTATCCCTCTTCTGTTCAACCCTCCTCCATTCTTTATGAGTGACTCGATCACCAGAAGGCCCCAGCCAGCACCAGTTTCCACCTGCTCTCTCTAGAGCCATAAGCTAGAAACTCTGGATGTCTTTCCTTCGAATTTGGGACCAAAGTTTTGCCTCAGGCCCTAAGTGGATGGACTAGCATCCAGATCTTAATTACACCAAGCTCAACAGCTCCTCCTGTCCCCAGCAGGAGGGAGTTCTTTCATTCTGAGGTTGCAGAGTTGTGGCAAAGGTAGATTTATAGTTCATTATACTTTTTGGAGATGCAGAGGCAGCACATGGAGGAGGATTTTAATGGTGACAGGTGTATATTTTGATGATGGCAACTATAGGCTCAGTATTTTTCATTAAGCCTGCCCTGGCCACAGCACATTCCAGCCCCATCCCAGATGGTGTCACAGAATCATGCCAAGGCTCCATTAAAGCCGTGTTATCTGTGCTTCCCTTGTGCTCTTTCTTCTAAGCTGTAGAAGGTACCTGGCCAGGCTGAGCCTGGACTTGATAAATACCTGTGTCCTGCAAAGAAAGAAAGAAAGAAAGAATGAATGAATATTTCCATGATGAGTTTAAGAGGCATGGAAAAGTTGTTTGGTACATGGTATAATTGTGAATTCTGTGGGAATTCTGAGGACCAAATAGCTACTACCTGAGGGGCTGCCCTGACCCCTTGTTCCTTTCCCTGGAATGTTGCCAGGTAGGGTTGCTCTCAGAGAAGAACAACTAGTGGTGTCTAGCTCCTCACACTTGCTGCCAGCCAAAGTCCCTCAGTGCTCCTCCAGCCAAACATTTGTGCATTTCTTTGCCCTGTTTATTGCCAAGAGAGCTATGTTGTTTTTGTTTTCTAAGTTGTGTTGTTATGGCATTAGCCATTAGACCTCTCTTACAATAAGGGCAATGGGGCTGTTTTCCAGGTCCAAGAGTACCGAGAAGCCCTGGAAGGAATATTAATCAGAGGCAAAGATGGAATCCACTTGGTGCCAGAACTGTATGCTATCCCGCCAGACAAGGTAACGGGATGACTGAGCCCTTTCTGATATTCATCTAGACTGAGTGAGTGAGGGCATGGCCCTCTTATACTCTGTGTCCCTCTTTCAGGCTTGATGGTTCCCTTTTCTCCTGGAGAAGAGATTTCTAAAGTCTTAGGTAGTGTTCCTATTCAGCCTTCTTTATTGCTCCTTTGAAAGACATTTTGCTGGGCTTAGTGGCATGTGCTGTAATTCTAGCACTCAGGAAACTAAAACAAAAGGATTTGCAATTTTAAGGCCAGCCTGGGCTACATAGTGAGATCATGACTTAAAAGAAAATGAAAATATATTTTAAAGGATTCTGGGACTTGATCCTCATAAGGCAAAAAAAAAAAAAATGTTTACTGTGTATTACTTTGTGTGGGCCTTTATCTAGAAGGAACTATTAAGTGTTTGTTAGGTAAGTAAACCATTAAAACAAGGAAAATAGTCAAAGAAAAAAGCTGAGTTTCTTATGAAGTAGAATATTTTACTACTGGGAACACTTGATTCTATAACATTGGTAATAGTCCATATCGTCAGCTGATTCACTCCAGATTCACTGGATGGTGCCTTGAATGGTCTTGGCCCCACCAGCTTAGACCTTTGTCCCTGAGCTCTGGCATCCTCATGTTCTTCCATCCTAACATGAATAGACAGTTTACATTATCTAAGTTCACTTAGGGCAAGACTTTGGACAAGAGCAGATTCCCTTCATTATTCAGATCAAACTGCAGAGCTTTCCAGGACTGTTTTTATGCATCATGGACATCCTCTGGGGACTAGTGACAGTGCACCCAGGAAATGTATAGTGAACAGCTGCTCTGTTCCTGGCACAGACTTAGGACTGAGGCAGAAGGTAGTTCTGTGTCTGTGAACATGTAGGCAAGTGTCAGGCAGAGGGGCTGGGCCCGAGATGGAGGCAGGAAAGGCCTCTGTAGTTCAGAAGGGCCAAAGTGAAGTGAAGGAGTTGGGGTTACTTCCACAAGGAGACAGGAGCTAGCTGTAGTGAGGATGAGAGCAGAGCAAAGCCATATTTTGACTCAGAGATACCTTGTCTGTTTCTGTTCTTTTTTTTAAATTCTGGAACTATGTAGTCTTTCTTAATATTTATATTTCAAATAGTTTTAATGTGTAATCTGATTGTAAAAGCAGTCCTACACACTACAAAATATACAAGATTAAATAGAAAGAAGAAAACATCTCTAATCCTACTACTGGAAGGTAACCACTGTGATTTTTTGGACAATTAATTTCCAGCCCCATTATTCTATTTGATTATTGGATTACTAGTGATATTCGATAACATTCATTTTGTCATAACTTAAGATTTTTAATATGCTCACTACTACCAAAGATTCAAATTTTTACTAAGTATATTAATAATGTTATTGATTAATGCATAAGTGCAGAATGACTCTGCTTCATGGTTTAAGTTTTCCCTTGAAGAGGGATAAGTGTATTCTATTTTCTTTGATTGACTTGTGTTTTCTGGTAGAAAAAAATGGACAGGGACATTACCCCAATCAATGTTTCAGTGACTAAAACCTTAAACGGCATCATGGAGTTTAGAAGGAAGAAAATCTCAAACTAACAATATGTAGCTGGCCCTGTCATCAGAAATAATATGCACCTAAATTTATACTGATGAGACAAAAAAAACCAAGCAAAAAAAAAAAAATACAATAGATTCCACTTTCTCAAACCCTGAGTATGTTAACAGCATGATTGTTTTTCTTTAATACATAGTGCCACCTTCTGGTGGTTATTTTTATTTATTATTATTATTTGTTTTTAATTAGATATGGACATATTTAGTATGTAAACAACACATGTTGGTACCATCCTTTTCCTCATCCCTACCCATTTTCTGAAGGGGCCTTCCTTGTTGGGGATGCAGGTCAACCCCATGGGGATGGTGGGTCATGCATTATGGAGTGGGGGGAGAGGCAATGTCTCTGTGCAAAATGTCCCAACTTGTGGCTCTAACAATATTTCCACCCCCTCTTCTGTAAAATTCCCTGAGCCATGCTGGGAACATTTTTAAGTCTACTTCTGGATCTCTGGTTTGGTAGGTGTGGAGTGTCCTCAGTGTCTATCTCCTTCACCCCTGTGCTGGTATCAGATTCACTAAGACAGCAGCAGTCTTGCTCATTTCCCCAGTTCCTCTGTGGTTTCAGCTGGGGCAGGGGTGGAGTACGCTGGGTCGTTTATCTCCTCAGGTCTTGCTCCCGTCTGAAAAAGAGAAGCAGATTTTCCAACGCAGAGTGAAGTCAGCACCGGTTAAAATGGGATAACTATTATTAATTTAGAGAGAATTTAAATTTTTTTCTTCTTCTTCTTCTTCTTTTTTTTTTTTTTTTTTTTTGGCATGGGCACGCCCCTTACAGGGAGAAAAAAATGAGACTTCATATCTAGCCATGCACTGGATGGTTGTAGGCTGCTATGTTCATTGAGAATATGGCCACAAAATAAGCATGATCTGTAGAACTTCCTGCTTTTAGTACATGGAGCAGTCAGCCAGGCTTCTAGAGCCTGTGGTTCTCTCTGAATGTACTTGTGGAAAGAGCACTGGCTTAGGACTAGGCCACAATTTAAAGTCCCCTCTATTGCTTATAGCCATGTGGCTCTAACAGAAAGCTTTTTTGCCTTGTGAGTCCCACATCATACATTGCACAAGTTCTCAACATACTTTCCAGTGTAAGGTATCATTAGCCTTTAACATTCTGACCTTGGGCCTCTTTTTCTGCCAGGTGGATGAAGAGTACAAGAATCCGCACACGGTGGACCGAATTCCTTTGGGGAAGCTGCCTCATCTTTGGGGACAGTCCTTGTACATCCTCAGCTCATTGTTGGCAGAGGTAGGAATCCAAGAACCATCTGATTGGAGGTACAGGAAACCCAGAAGAGTGCAGGGGCTTTCTGCATTGAGTGGCTATAAATTCTTCTGCAACATCCTGACTTTAAGGAAGTTGACCCCAAGCTTGACTTCTGACTTTGGGTATTCATATTTATACTAAGAAAGTTCAGAACATGTTTGAGTTGATGGTCAGTAGGAGCTGAAAGCTTCTCAGGCAAGATGAGCATATCTGATCCTAGAATAGACCGATGTGTAGGAAATAACTACATGGGCCGAAAGCTGTGCCAGCCCAGCCAAAGGCATGGGAAGTAGAGGGCTCTTCAGGTCTCTCTAGAGGAAGAGGCAACAGGGTGAGGGAGTGCTTCACACACTTCCCAACAGCCTTCCATGTGTCTCTTGACTCATTCCCTCTTGCTAAACATGTACTTACCCCAAGACTTTTGTTGGGAAAGCCTCAAAATGAGTCATTGAGTCTTAATTGAGAGATATCAGCTGAGCATTCTAGACCCTTGCAGAGATGGAAGGAGCCTAGAGAAGACAGGGGCTATGTACCTGAGGCTGGCCCAGCCTTGTGTGTTCCTCTAGTTTGAAAACTTGGGGAGAGAGTTGTGAGTCAGAACCCAGCTGGTTCCTGGTGTGGAAAAGGCCAAATCAAAGATAGCGCAGTGGGAAGTATCCCCTGAGTGTGATTGTTTCTGAGGTCGGGCAGTGTCTCCCTGGGTGTATCTCGTTCTCCCAAGCTTCACAGCCATGACTTCATTAGTAGGGCAAATCAGCCCTGTGTTCAACTAGCTCACTGACTTGGAGTAGATCTCTTAATCCCTCTGGGTCTTAATTTCCTCATCTGTAATGTGAAAAAATGGACTTGATCATGCCTGCAGTACATTCCAGCTCAGATTTTTATGTGTGTGAGACAAGAAATAACTCCCTCCCCTGCATCATCTTCTCCACTGTAATGGTTTTCCTTTGGGCCCAGCAGTAGGTTCTCTCACTCCGAGAACATATCCATCTATTCTCTGCATGCGTGACTGACTTATTTCTAGAAGTGCAAGAAGATGCATTGTTAAGGAGCACACATAGCAAGAGTAGGGAGAGTTTTATGATTGAAAGCAGTCATCCCTGGACCAAGTCCTCACTCTGCCACTTTCTGTAAAAAGTAATTTTACCTCAGTTTCCCCACCTATAAAATGGTGATGAGAGTAGAACCTATCTAATCGTGACAGTGCTCATGCAGAGGCTCAGACAGCACCTGGCACTAATAGCAGTCAAGAGTATCAGTTACCATTCTTTTCACTCATACAAGATGAGGGTGGATTTGACTAATCCTTCAGAGCTAGGCACCAAGCATGTATATACATTTATCAGTGGCATTCTAAGTGGTATGCTCTGTTTCAAATACAGTAAGCAGTAGCCTGAAAAATATGAAGAAAAAATTTCTTGAGTGTTTTAGGCTCCAAAATATGTCATTTTCAAGCTTAGAAGTCAGGTGAAATTTGAGTTAAATCCATATTTCATAGTGTTAATGCTCCTTTCTTCTTAGGGATTCCTTGCCACTGGTGAAATTGATCCCTTAAATAGAAGATTTTCCACTTCAGTCAAACCTGATGTTGTAGTACAAGGTTTGTGAGCATGTTTATTATTCATCTCAACTTGTAAAACACATTGTGCCCGAGTTTTTTATTTAATTTTTTCAAGTGTGTTTAGCCAGGTGGTTGTGCATGTCTATAACTGCAGTACTTGGGAAGCTGAGTATGAAGATCAACAGTTCAAGGCAAGCTTGGCCAACATAGTGAGCCTTGCTTTTTTTTTAAGTGGAGTGTGTGCATGTGTGTTTTATTGTAGAGAGAGAGATACGGTATCTTTCAGAAACCTTACATAACTCAGTGACTCCCAAAGGCAATAGTATTCATCACACCCACAAATTTACTTTATACAAAACAGTGTTTTCTGGAATCCAAACCTTGATTGTCACTGGGGCACACGTGAGTCATTGAGCATTATTTTTTCATAGCTGTCACTCTTTGACAAGCAGAGCCTGAGCCTGGTGAAAACTTAGAAGCCAAGTAAGCATGTATTCCTCCCTTGGAACTCTGACAGGCTGCCACTTGTCTCTGTCCTCCTCTCCCTTCCCTCCCTCTCTAGCCATTCCCTCTTCCAGAAAGATGGGAGACATGCCTGGGTGTCTCCCCTAGGTTCCTCCCATGTTGTGTGTCAAGGATGCTTGAGAAGAACTGAGGTGGTCATGGGGAAGCTCTCTACCCAGGGTTGGCCTGACCTGTGGTACATGCTTAGAACAGTAATCTGCCTGCTTTCCCGCTGGCCTTCTGGCAGCTCTGATACACTTTGAATGTCTCATAGAATACACTCCGTTCAGTGTCAGCCCACTGTGTATACACTGTCTTGTCCCTAAATTAGGCTGCATACCTCTCTCTTTTTACTTCTCACTTTGACTTAGACCTCTCTGTAGTTTAACAAGGCCTCATACTCATTGTAATACTCCGGCCTCAGCCTCCCAAGTTCTTGGATTATAGGCATAAGCCACAATTCCTGGCTTAGGCTATATACTTCTTCAGTATAAAACCTGTATTCTTTTCTGTGTTGATTGACACCTTTGCACCCATACATGAAAACCAGTGATTGAACAAAAGGAAAGCATTCCTTTTAGTGACTCATTTTAACAAGCATGCTCATAATACAATGAGAGGATGTTTGCAGGTTATCACCCAATCAACAATGTGTGCAGGATGTACCTGTACATCATAAAATTCTGATTGGGGAAAATCCATCTTACATGTAAGGCTTAGAAGCGAACCTACTCACTCAAGGACCACAAGTGACAGTTGGAGATGTAAACCCGTTTCTGCCTAACTGTCAGCATTCTTTAGTCCCTGCACTTGACCAGAGCACATTCTGCTACTTTGTCTCTTAAATCTACAAGATGGCTTTTCCAATTGCAGGCCAGCACATATTAATGGGTCCTGAGCAGTGGTGTTTGTTTCTATTGTCGTAGAACATAGTGGCACTTACCAGAGGGTCTGGCATGGAACTGAGGCACAGTTTCAAAATCTCATACACACACAGCTCTATCAGATCATAAAGCTCTCAGGTCTCAGTAACAAGCACTGCTCTGAAACAGGTATTCTTACAGAGTGGCCACTGTGTGATCTTGCTGAATCTCTGCATGTCACTGGACGTTCCAGAAGGGACAAGTGTTCAGGGAAACCCACAGACCAGTCTGGTGTAGCCAACAATCTGATTTTCTAGAGTCCAATCTTAACTGTAGCTGGACAGTTAAGCACGAGAGGCTTCACACAGGAGCCCATTGTGAAGATGAGATCATGATTATTAAAACACTTTAAAAGGGCTAGGGAGATATCTTAGTGAATAAAGACTTGCTGAACAAACCTGACAGCCCAAGTTCAAATCCCTAAAACCCACGTAAAGCCAATACATAGTGCTAATGTCAGTAATCCCAGCATGCCTACAATGAGAAGAAGGGTGGAGACAGGAGAACCCAGAAGCGATTGGTATGCAATGACAAACAGCTAGAGAGACCTTGCCTCAAACTAGGTGGAAGGCAAGGACCAACACATCAGGTTTTTCTCTGACTTCCAAGGGCACATGCCTGTGCACACACAAACACAAAAGAGAGAGAGAGCGCAAGAGAGCGCAATTTTAAATTTAAATTAGCTGCAGAGTTGCCACAATTGATCAAGTGTTTACTGTGTAGGCATGAGAACCCGAGTTCAAATCCCCAGCCCCCACATGAAAGTGTGGTGGTATAAGGCTGTAATCTCAGCACTGGGAGGCAGAGATTAGAGGATGCCTGGGGTTTACTGGCTAGCTAATCTAACCATCAGTGAACTCCAGGTTCAGTGAGAATATCTGTCTCAAAAAAAATAAGATTGAGAGTGGTTGAGGAAAACTTCTGTCATTGACCTCTTCCTCCATATGCATACACACACATGCACATGTGTGCACCCACATACATATGAGCATGCATAAACAAACTTATACACATCACGTATACATACATGAGCAAAAGAAAAAAAAAGCATCAGTTGCTACTTAAATGTAAGGAGATGTCATTCAGACCTCAGTGGTATTTGTATGTATATACTGTATGTTCAGCACTCCCCAACCCTGGGTACAATGGCGGGACTCTGGGTGGGGGGCACCTTACTGGTTTCTAAGCCTTTTTTTAGTGACCTTAGCATAGTCTGAGTCCCTCTTAAGTTTCCAGAAGGCTTTGTTGTGGCCAGATAAGGTACTAGCTACTCTCTCTGACTATACACCCCTTCTCCAAGTCCCTTTGCTAATGCACTGTTTTCTCATCAAGGCTAGTAGTACTAGTACAGTATAGTACATGCCACCCAGCCATCAGTGATGATGCCCCAAAGCAGAGTGTCATTCCCACATGGGTCTCCATAATCCAGGTATTTGACGCTCCCTGCCAGCCAGAGACCTAGGGTCCCAGGACAGCTAGGGAGGGGTCTCTTTCTCATTAGTAGGGTCTTCTGCTGTGGTTCTGAGAGGACCAGGCAGTCCTGCTTCTACCAACATCCCTATTAGCAGACACTTTCTCTTCTCTGGCAGGCAGTTGTCCTCTCCTTCTCTTTCCTGGGTCAAAGCATCCCCTGTAAGCAGAATCTACCATGTTGCTCTTGTTTTCCCTGCCCTTTAGGAACAGGGGTACAGGCTTTTCCTGGCACATCCTGCAGGAGCTGTTTTCATTGCTGACCCTATGTAAAAGAAATACACAACAGGGTTATATAAATGAACATCCAGAGGGAGGCAGTTATTTGAGATGGGATAAATTGGTATGGAACCTATTGAAGACAATTTCTAGATGCTTTTAAACTGCTTTACACATTGAAGGCACTTGACACATGTGTGTTGTGAGTGTTGAAAGGTGGCAAGGACTAAGAAAAATAGGAAGAGAAGAAATACAAATTCTGCTATTTCCAAAGCCAAACAGGGCATGGGAAGTGTACTAATATACCTACACCTGGACAGAAGAGGGCATCAATCCCACCAGTGTCAGTGCGTGGAAATACTGGGTACAATCTGATGCCAGTTCTTTGTTCTTGTTTGCAGTCACTGTTTTGGCAGAAAACAACCATATCAAGGAGCTGTTGAAGAAACACGGGATAAATGTCCAGAGTATCGCTGACATTTACCCAATTCGAGTTCAGCCAGGCCGGATTCTTAGTCACATATATGCCAAACTTGGTAGGTTGGAGAAATATTGGGGTATGTTTGGCAAAGAGGGCCTCTTGGTTCTTGGTTTGGGTTTTGGAGAGTTTGTATCTTTAAGTTCTAAGGAACTGGGCAGAGCACTAACCAGGTGTTTGTACTGCTCTGATATGAAGAACGGGTGAACAAACAGGCTCCCCTCAGTTGGCCATACTTTTAAATAGATCTGTTGTTAAAAAAAAAAAAAAGCTGGGCTGGAGAGATGGCTTAGCGGTTAAGGCGCCTGCCTGCTAAGCCTAAGAACCCAGTTCCAATCTCCAGGTTCCACGTTTATCCAGATGCAGTGAGGCAAGGGCGCAATGCTGCACTTGCCCACAAGGGGGCGCACACATCTGGATTTCATTCACAGCAGCTGAGAGACTGCTGGCGCGCCCATCTCTGTCTCCCTCTCCCTCCCTGTCTCTTTCTGTGTCTCTCTCCAAAAATAAAAAAAAAAAAAAAAAAAAAAAAAAGCTGCTCTTAAAACTTAATAATTAGCCAGGCATGGTGGCGGAGGTAGGAGGATCGCTGTGAATTTGAGGCCACTCTGAGACTACATAGTGAATTCCAGGTTAGCCTGGGCTAGAGTGAGACTCTATCTCGAAAAACCAAAAAAAATAAATAAAAAAAAAAAAAAAAAAGACAGTCACTAAGGTATTGGCATTGACAAGATTTCTAATTGTTGGGATTAGAGCTATAGTTCAATTCATAAAGTTCTTGCTTGAGTTCAAAAGCCAGTACTTGGGCTGGAGAAATGGCTTAGTGGCTAAGGTGCTTGCCTGTGAAACCCAAGGACCCAGGTTCAATTCTCTAATACCCACATAAGCCAGATGCATAAGGTGGTGCATGTGTCTAGAGTTTATTTGCAGTGGCTGGAGTCCCTGACATGCCCATTCATTCTCTCTCACAAATAAGTAAATAAATAAAATACTTTTTAAAGCCAGTACTGGGCTGGAGAGATAGCTTAGTGGTTAAGGTGCTTGCCTGCAAAGCCTAAGGACCCATGTTCAACTCTCCAGATCCCATATAAGCCAGACACATAAGGTGATGCAAGTGCAAGGTTGCACATGTGCACTAGGTGGCACACACATCTGGAGTTCATTTGCAGTGGCTGGTGGCCCTGGTGTACCAACTCTCTTCCTCCCACTTCATTTTAAAAAAAGCCAGTACTTGCATAAAAATTCCAGGCATGATGGCCCACACCTGTAATCCCAGTGCTGGGGAGGCAGCTACAGGAGGATCCTGGGGCTCGCTGGCCAGCCAGTCTAGCCCAATAGTTGAGCTTCAGGCCAATGAGAGACCCTGTCTCAAAAGAAAAGATGGACAGTGTTCCTAAGGATGACACACCTAGGCTTGTTCTCTGGCCTCCATATGCACACAGACAATGCATGCCTTTAAAAAAGACTTCTGGGGCTAGAGAGGTGGCTTAGCAGTTAAGATGCTTGCCTGCAAAGGCTAAGGACCCAGGTTTGATTCCCCGGTACCCACATAAGCCAGATGCATAAGGTGGCACATATGTCTGGAGGTCATTTGCAATGGCTCTGGGCCCTGGTGTACGCGCTCTCTATCTGCCTCTTTATCTACCTCTTTCTCCCTCTCTCAAATAAATGAATAAAATATTTTTAAAGCATTCTGTTATCTGCAATATCAGAAAATGTTCATTTACCCATTAAATTGTGAGGAGGTTCTCTTTCTTAGAATCGGACTTTGTTTCATTTGATAACTGAATGCTAAATTAAAAGTTAATGTTGATAAAGTCCTTTTAATAGTTTTATTCTAAACAGATCAAACTGGTGCTGTTCATATCTTGCATGAAGGAGGGGAAGGATTTGTTCCTCTCTGCAGCTTTGTCTCACTTTAAAGTAAAGCAATAGTATTTGGGAAAAGTAAACCCTAATATGGGTTGTCAAACATAAAACTAAGTCTAACCTTAGTCTAAATAACCTGGATTAGCTATGACCCTATTTTTTCTAACTCCAGTTTCCGTTTTCTATTTCACACAGGACGGAATAAGAATCTGAAATTGAGTGGGCGGCCATATCGGCATATTGGTGTTCTTGGAACCTCTAAACTTTATGTGATTAGGAACCACATCTTTACCTTTACACCACAGGTGAGAAGAGCAGGCCACTATCAAAGCAGCCAGCACCCTGTCATTTTTTTTAAGTTCTCTTGTGTGTCTGGTAAGCAAGTCAGCTTTGAATATGAAGGAATTCTGCATGCATAGGTTCAGATGGAGATATACAAAATGCTTAGAATAGGTGCTCAGTAAATGCTGATTGGATCAAATTGAGTATGTCATCATTTCTAGTCATGATTATTACTGGTTTCACACCTCTTTCCAAAAGGCTCACAGCCTTTGTGCCCTTAAACTTGATAGTCCCTAACCCTTGTAAAGGTTATCATCAGATCCAGTATGTGACACACAAACTCATTTTCAGATCCTGCTCCTTTAACTAGAAAACAGAATATACTGATTCTGGAACTTAACTTCAGAGTTTTTGTTCCTGAAGGAAACTAGCCTAGTGGAAACACATACTAAATATTTTTCATCTTTTAGGGCAGCACTGGGGCCCCTTTGCCAGTGTGGGGCATAGCTGGACCCCTGCCTACCTGAGCACATGGTTGGCTGTGAGGTCTTGCATCAGTAGCCCCGAGCTGCTCTTTTTCGTCCCAGCACATATCAGTCACTCAGGCCTTGTGAGTTATCTCCCTTCATACCAAATTTCAGTGCAGAAATGAGTATTGCTAGCCCAGGGACCAGAACAATTGGATTTTCATCAGCATCGGGCAGTGCCTTTGGTTAGCATTGAGCAGGAAGCAGTGTTCAGATGGATGGAGCCTTTTCATCTCACCAGCTCTCAGGACCCTCACCTGGAAAGCATCTGTGAGCCCAGGAGCACCATATGGGTCATAATGACACGGCTGTTGATTTACTCTCAGTGATGTTGAACAAGAGTCATGCATTTCCCTTGGGAGGAGCCGAAGGCAGATCTAGCAGGGCACCTTTCCTTTCCACACCTGTGTGGTCACAGTTCCTAGCCAGGTGTTGCCGTCAGGTTCGCATTGCTGGCAGAAATCACCCAACCAAGAACAGCTTGTGGGGAAAAAAAGGTTTATTTTGGCTTACAGACTTGAAGGGAAACTCTACAATGGCAGAGAAAAATGATGGAGTAAGCAGAGGGTGGACATCACCTCCTGGCCAACATCAGGTAGACAACAGTGACAGGAGAGTGTGCCAAACACTGGCAAGGGGACACTGGCTATAACACCCATAAGCCTGCCCCCAACAATACACTGTCTCCAGCAGGCGTTAATTCCCAAATCTCCATCAGCTGGGAACCTAGCATTCAGAACAGCTAAGTTTATGAGGGACCCCTGAATCAAACCACCACACCAGGCAACAGACTGATTTGTCTTATCTCAGGGAGAGTGACCCTGAGATCAGCCATTTAGGCCAATACCAGCATTTCCCTGGCAACAAAGCTTATTATGATTTTTGCCACCCCAAGAAACAGCTGGTGCTGTGTGGAGATACATGAATGGCGGCCCTGACCTGGCCTGTTCTGACTTTCAGTTCACCGATCAGCATCACTTCTACCTGGCCCTGGACAACGAGATGATCGTGGAGATGCTTAGGATCGAGCTGGCCTACCTGTGTACCTGCTGGCGGATGACGGGCCGACCCACACTCACCTTCCCCGTTACGCACACTATGCTCAGTAACTTCCTTAATTCCATCTGCTGGGTCATTGCCCCCACCATTAGTTGGGCCCTTTGTCTAAATGTTTAGAACAGCTCCTATGGACAGAGCCAAGTACTTACGGGGTTCCTTAGTGATTTGGATTCTTGTCTTGGGAATCTGCTCTGCCGTAAGGATTTTAAATAGAGTGTGCTGATAAAAACATTTCAGTATGCAGCTGAAAAAATGTATTCTCAGATTAAGTAAACTCATTCATCACTTTTTTGCCCTTAGCAAATGATGGCTCAGACATTCATTCTGCAGTTCTTTCTACAATTAGAAAACTGGAAGATGGATATTTTGGAGGAGCTAGGTAATTTGTGGATTTTTTTTCTTTAAGGGTAGCAATGACCTTTCTTAAACTATTTTGCTGACTTTCTCCCATGTTTCACATCAGTTGCCGAACATAGTTTTGAGCAGAATCGAAGTTAAAACTAATCTATTCCCATTTCCCATGGGAAACTTGACTCAGGTCTAAAGCAGCATTTGGTTGATGTCTGCTAAACTTTTCTGGGTGCTAGGAGGCTTCCTGGAATAGAGAAGTGAACATGGCAATCTTTCAGAGTTGGAATCCTTTCCAGAACATGTATGTGAGTGCTGTATGTGTTTCTGCTGAAAAACATGAAAGTATCGAGCATCTAGGGACCAGCAGATGCTCAATAAATGTTTGACTTAAGGGTGCTTATAACCTTAAGAATATTTCACAAAACTTGATAAATTGCTCAGTGGTTTTCAGAAAAGAGCACCAATTGAGCCTGAGTAGGCCACTGTCCCCTAGCTTCAGGCCCAAAGTATGACAGACTCTCCAAAGTATGATTTTTTGGCACCTGAGGTGATACCAAGCTGGCCCTCCACGAACCCCATATCTGTTTTGTATTATCTGACCCATAGTAGAGGATTTTTGTGTAGCCTCTCTACCCTTATCTCCCTCTAATCCCCGGGGATATGCCAAGTGTCCCCAAGAGAGCCTTACTGTGCAGCTGCCTCATGGGGCCTTCCCTGGACAAAGAGAAGTTCCTGATGGCATGCCAATTACTGAGTGTTTAGAAATTAAAGTCACCCATTCTCACATCCTCCCACCCCAGAGACTCTGCTACCACAGAATGGGTATTTTAAAACGTGGTAAATACTTCTAACCCTACCGTCTGTATCAGGGGTAAGTATGTAGCTCAGCAATGTCAAGAACATTCTGACCACGGAAGGTAGATCTTCAGGATTCTTTTTATCTTGCAGTACTGAACTACATACACATTGAACAACTCTGTGCTGCCTCTTCCCCACCCCAAGCAACCCTTACTACCAAGTTTAGGCAGACAGCTCATGTGAGCAGAAACATAGAGCATTTGAAACTGGCTCCTTTCACCTAGTTGTGCTGTTTTTCAAACTCTGGCCTTAGGTGATTTGCCACAGCTCCTGAGCATCAGTGCCAAAAGGGCTATGACAAGATGGCGTTGGGGAAAGAAAAGCCTGTCCTTGAGCAAATAGAAGGGGCCAGTTCTAATGCAGTTTTGTTTTGCCCCAGGGTTGGGGAGGTGGGCCAGAGAGTCAGAAGTTAATGCAAAGTTGCTCTTTGATGAAGGTGAAAGGAATTAGGTTTATTATGTTAAAAGGAGTTCAAAGGAAGGCAGTAATTAAAAAAAATGGTAGCAAGTTACTCAAAGTGGATCCAGGGATGGGGTCTAGCCTGTAGGGTCAGTTCAACTTTTTAAAAATCTGCAATTTAGAGGAAAAGCTAAAATGAGATTCAACCTTAATGGCCAAGAATGGAGTAGGAAACAGGGGTGTAACTCAGAGACATAATGCACATGGCCCCGGCTCTGATCCTGAGCATGGTAAAATAAAATAGTAGGAAAGGAAGCAAGGGAGCTTCAGTATTCCAGTTTCTTCCATGGTTCTCTTCCTGGTGCTCTGTAAATAGGCCCAGGAGCTAGAAGCTGGATCAGCATCCCCTCGGGGCTTCTGCACCTGTTTATGTTGTAGCCTGACTCTCTGAGCCCACCTCCCTTTGAGCTACCAGCATCAGATTAGGACTTAATTTAAGTTGGTTCAAAAACCTAGGACTGTTTCAAGAGTGAATTGGCAATACAACCCCTTCTTTGACAGGTGTTGAGCATCAGTGCCAAAAGGGATATGACAAGATGGCGCTAGGGAAAGAAAAGCCTGTCCTTGAGGGGGAGGGTCTCATTGTTCTGTGCTTCAGAAACTGATGTTTTAAGAATATTTTTTTTCTGTAGGCAGAAATCCCACAAGCTCCCAATACCTTGGAGGGGCCTGCTATCTCTATAGCAGGGCCTAAGCTGCCAGTTTTCTGTGGAACATTTCCCAACCCAATGCAAATAGGCCACATGGGATGCATTAGTGCCTATCTTGGGGTGACGAGTCGGTCCCATGAATTCCTTTTAGAGAGAATCTTGGCTCTAAGATGTTTGTCCACATTGGACCTGTATCTCTAACCTAGTGTCTTCTTGGCAGAGTAAAACTAGGGAACCTATCGGAATTCCTCACCACCTCTTTCTACACATACTTGACCTTCCTGGATCCAGACTGTGATGAAAAGCTCTTTGATAACATTAGTGAAGGGAGCGTCAGTCCCGACAGTGAGTCGGATCTAGGAGGATATTTGGAAGACAACACTTATCAAGGTATCTCATAGAATGATATTGCAGGGAGTTGGCTGAATTTGTTTGAACCTTGGCACTGTGATAAAATTGCCTAAGACTTAAGTACAGAAAATGTTTGTCAATTAAGCTAAAAGCAAACCAAAAAGAGGCTTCTGAAACTTGCATTTATTAAAATGAATACAATGCTGTGGCTGTAGAGATGCCTTAGCAGTTAAAAGTACTTGCTTGAGCCTACTGATGTTCAATCTTCCCCAGCACCCATACTTTCAGGCCACATAAGATACCCTGTCTCAAGGAAAGTGGAAGAAGAGCCTAGTCTCCTCAAAGTTGTCCTGTGATCTCCACACACATCCTATGGCATGCGCACACATGCATATGCACATACACACATGTACCCAAATAAATGATAAAAAATTAAAAATGCATGCAGTGCCAATTTAGGAATCTAAACTGCAATGATGCCCTTGAAAGTGGAACTTTGTAAACCTCGAGGGACAGTCTTGGGTACAAGGACTTTTCATAAAAATTTTTAAAATATTTTATTTTTATTTATTTATTTGAGAGAGAGAGAATGGCACACCAGGGCCACCAGACACTGCAAATGAGCTCCAGATGCATGTCTCACCTTGTGCATCTGGCTTACATGGGTACTGTGGACCTGGGTCCTTAGATTTTGCAAGCAAGTAAGCACCTGAAGTACCTTAACTGCTAAGTCATCTCTCCAGCCCACAAAAATATTTTTCTTTTTTTTAATGTAGCCAATGTGCCCACTGAAGCTCAGGCCCCTGTGAGTTTCTTTGAACTGTCTGCTTCAGTTTGCTCCTTACAGGGTTTTCAGATATTTAAACTAAGTCCTACTCCAGGAGCAGACCCAGGATGTCATGCATTGTATACAAGTACTGTACCACAGAGTGACAACCTCAAGGCTACTCTAGAGACAAAAACACATTGCTTGAAATGTCAAAGTGATAGTAGAATGACCTATGTTTGATTAGATATGAATGATTACACACATGTGTAAAACATTTCTCAATCTGAGCAAGGTTTTGGGTCAGAGTGACCTGGTTTTTTTACTTTTAGATATAGCTGAAAATGGGACTGACAGCTCCATAAGGCTTAGCTCACTCAAGCCAAATTGAAAGACCAGATGTCAGCTACTGCCTATAAGGTTGTCTTACATATTATGCAGCTCATCTTGGGATAATGTTATATAAACACTGTCTTGATCTGGATTTCCTTCCTGGAGTGAAATTTTTTTGAACAATAAATTTTTACATTATACCTGTCACTATTTTTTTTGTTCTTTTGATGTCAGTGGAGGTATAAAAATGTATGTATCTAAATGTCTACTCTGTGGTGCCTGCTACACACAGTGCATGTTACATACTTGGGATATTTCTGCA
Organism: Orientallactaga sibirica; assembly: GCA_036365145.1. NCBI lineage: Eukaryota > Metazoa > Chordata > Mammalia > Rodentia > Dipodidae > Orientallactaga > Orientallactaga sibirica. Next base: position 7,761,040 of record JAEOAD010000982.1, read on the forward strand.
GCTAGTTTCCATTGACTTTTTCTCTTGCTTGTCCAATTACAGAAAGCCACGATGAACTTGACCAGTATATCAACCACCTTCTGCAGAGTACATCTGTGAAGTGCTACCTGCCCCCTCTTTGTAAGAAGTCAGAAGACAGCCATGTCTTCAGTGCCACCCATTCCACTCAGGACATCCTTTCTGTGATGGCGAAAGCAAAGGGTTTGGAAACTCCATGTGTGTTGTTAAACTCTTCTGTTTGTTAAAAAAAAAAACCCTATTATCAAAATAATATTTGGACATAATTTAACTCAAAGAATCCCATAAAGACAACAAAATGGGCTCCTGCTAGTTGACTTTAAAATGATAGCTTTTAACTCTTCTAAATGGCATAGCTCCATATTTCTAAAGTAACATGTACCATTCTACCTTTGAGGCATTAAGTTGATTTGGTACCTATTGACATTCTATTATGTGGGTCAGGATTTAGCTGTCTTAAAACAGCATTTTCTCTAACCTGCCAAAGGAATTCCATTAAAGTTAAATGGTATTCACACTTTATAGTATATATGCAAATATTTTTCTAAATTGAGCATTATAGTATACTATGATTATACTTCTATTTTTACTTTTTTTCTAAAATTAATATTCTCCTGCTTATCTTTAAAATATTTTTATTCACCCCAGGGCCTGCAAACAAACTCCAGGCACATGAGCCACTTTGTGCATCTGGCTTTACATGGGTACTGGGGATCTAACCCAGGCCAGCAGACTTTGTAAGCAAGGTCTTTAACCAATGAAGCATCTTTCCAGCCCCTGTCTTTGTTATTTACTTTGTCTTCTTTCTACATTTTCCAGTGGCCTCACAATCCAAATTTCTACAAGGTTAATCATATCAGTGAATCCTGTTTATAAATTTTTCACATTTTCATACATTTATATTGTGTTTTTCTAATATGTATCTCTACATCCCCCCCCCCGTTATCTCTCTTGGCCTCAGTACTCCTTCTTACCACTTACCAGTGGCTACACCACAAAAAAAGACTCCCCCACCCCTGACAACCATTAACTATCATTAGCTCATCAGGGAGGGGAGTGGCCTCTCAACCCTTCCCCTATCCATAACAGATTGGCCTCATCATGTGCAAGTCCTATGACAGTAAATTTCGTGGTTGTACTTTTTTCCCTTAGAGTCTGCAGTTTTCTTCCTTCTGGGCTACTTGTACTCTAGCTCTGTTTTATATCTGTATCCTGGGAATTTCCATCGCTCATCTCTTTAGTTTTAGTCCCTGTTTTTCTGAATCTCTGTGTTCCCCTTTCTCAATTTATTCCTTTTTTGGTGGAACACACTCTGGATAGTTTCCATAGGTTAAAAAATGGTATGATGGAACTTGCTTATTTCCCATCCCTTCTGGCATGCTGCTGCTCTCCATATCTGAGATGTAATTTTTATTCTGGGATCTTCTTTGACCATAATTCTGAAGGGCTCCTTGACTTGCTTTCTGAGTTAGTGTGCATGTTTTCTATACCTTACCTCTGTTTTTTTTCTTGGCTGTCTTATTTTGGTGGTGGACATCCAGTAGCTTCTTGAAAAACACTACATGGTGGGTAACATTGAGACCTTACCAGTCTAAAATACCTACAAATAACCTATACCTGTTTGACAGTTTGGGTGAATATAGAATTAGAACTAAAAAGATTAAAAAAACATTTTCTTCCTTTTTATGGAATGGGTTTATTTCCATTTTTCAGTTTTCAAGGGAATGTTTTATCATGGTAGGGCAAAGCAACAGCAGGAACAGCCAGCCAGGCATCACATATTAACATCAGCAGGGAGACAGTGAGAAGAGTTAGCTGAGTTTGGCAAGTGGGACTGGACTAGAAAAGCCTCACTTCCTTGTATTATTGATAACAGTATTTCTGTTGAGAAATCTCAACCTATTCTGATTTTTGATCCTTCAAGTATAAACATTTTTTGAAAACTCTTAGGATCTTCTCTGTTTCTAGGATCTGAAATTTGATTGATATGTATTGACCTGGCTATGTTTTTATCCATTGTGTCAAGAACTCAGTGGGCCTTTGCAATCTGGAGATTTATGATTTTTGGTCCTGAAGACATTTTCTGAAAACTTTCTTGACTCATGTTCTTCCTTATACTTTCTGTGTTTTTTGCAGGCCTTCTTGTTGGCTTCCTGGAGAAATTTTGTCACTTCTATTCTCTTTTCCATTTCCCATTTTTCTATCTGTTCTGAATCCAAGTATCTCAACTTTTTAGTCCCATCTCCATAATAGTTTGTTTGCTATGTTTTAAATCTTTGTTCCCCAAATTGCATCTGTTCTTGTTTCATGCATATAATTTCTTATTCTAAGAATAGTAGTGGCGTTTTTTTCTTTGTGTTTACATTTTTTTCTTCCCCCTGAATGGTTTCCATTTATTTTTCCTGTCACCTTTTCCTCTTAGTGTAAGTTTCTATTTTCCACATTAGTGTCCTTTCTCCAGTGCTCAGCTGTTCCTGCAGGAGAACCTCCAAGTGTGTGGATGGGCTTATGGACTTGGGACTGCGTGGTGTAGGCTGGTGAGATTTCCCAGAAGCACTCTACAGACTCCTATTGATTCTCTTATTGGAAGGGTAAGGGGCTGTTTTCCTAGATCTCCACAGTTACTTTGTCTCCTCCCTGAGGTGTGTGCTTAGGCCTTCAGATGTGTTGGTCAGCCTGTGCCTAAACACCGTCCCTCTCTCACCCTCTTCACAGCACCCTCTAGTCTTCTATGAGCCTGAGAAAAGTAGTCACCATGCTGTATGCATGTGAGGAGAACACATAGGGAGCTTACCTGTTCTCACACATCATCTCTCTTCATTTTGATCCCTCCTGGGCTCCCAGTTCTAGAAGTACCTAGTGCAGCAAATGCTTATTTACTTCTGAGGTTTCTCTGAAGCAAATCTGATCCCATTGCAGACGTAAAGTTTGATGGCCCAGTATCTGCTAAATCGCCTATCATTCAGCCATCATATTTCCCATTCTGAAACTTTTGCTGTTATCTTCTCTCCTGTTTTCACCTATTCTTAAACTTTTATCTGTTTGGGGGTTTTTGTGTGTGATAGCATCTAACTGTGTAGCCCAGGGTGGCCATGAGCTTATTGCTCATACTGGCCTCAAACTTGCAATTCTCCAGTCAAGGGCTTAGATTTCAGGTGTGAGCCACCACACATGGCTTTTAAATACCCTTTAAATATGTATCAGCTACTTCCTAGTCTAAGATGATATGACATAGTCCAGAACAGATGACTTACTGAATGCCAAAAGATGATGACAGCATCCAGAGGGGTCAAAAAAAAAAAAAAACTGGACAGGAAGGCCAGACATGTTGATTATGGGACCATGTGACCTCGGACAAATGCTCTAACGACTCTGAGTCCTGGCTTCCTCATTGAGAAGCAAGAGGTCAGGCACCATTTCTTCTAAACCTCCCTCAGTCCTAGCAGGGTGGTAGGAGTAGTGAAATTCACCTCCTAAAGCAAAATTCATATTCTGCTCATTTCTTGTTCTCAGAATTAGTTAGCACATGATGTAACTAAACACATAATAAATTTTTATTGAAGTTAGTTAAGCTAAATAGTCACTCCTCCATTTGGTTTGGGTTAAATAAGAGTAGCCCTTGCACCTCCCAAAACGGCTTTATTGCGTTTCCTCCTCAGAAGAGCTCTGCATTGTTTTCTTTTCCAGTTGTTCCCATGCTTTTGCCAACTAGAATTCTTAGTGCCCACCGTAAATCACTGAATCTTGTCGACTCTCCTCAGCCACTGCTACAAAAGGTGAAGTATTTGTAACCACTGTAGAAGGTTATGGGTAGGGATTGAAATTAAAATGTGTTAGATAGAAGCTGGGCATGGTAGCACATGCCTTTAAGCTCAGCACTCAGGAGGCAGAAGTAGGAGGATTGCCATGAGTTTGAGGCCACCTTAAGACTACATAGTGAATTCAGGTCAGCCTGGGCTAGTGTGAGACTTTACCTCGAGAAAACAAAATAAAATGTATTACACAGATAGATGATAGACAGAGATAGATATAGACATGTGTGTGTGTGTGTGTGTGTGTGTGTGTGTGTGTGTGTGTGTGTGTGTGTGTGTGTGTGTGTTGCTTGATAATTCTGGGTTAGTCCCAAGGATGCTTTTAAATGGCTGAACCTCAAGAACATATTTCTTTAGAGCCAGAACTTTTAGGCTTAGATGGTCTGGGTTTTGATTTGAATCTAGTCACTTAGCTGTCTTGAATCTGACTCACATCATTGTGTATTATGACTTTGATACATACCTTCATATTTTTATAGTAGGAAAAGGCTACTGCTATTGCAATTCTAATGACGGAAGCTAGTTGGTTTTGCCTGTTGTTTAACTTTGCCTAAATAAAACTGAAACATATTTTAACCTGTTCAGTTTGGTCTCTTGCAAATGCTGACCAGTGTAGTGAGTCACTGATCAAAATTAGTAAAAGCCTATAAATAAAAGGGTATGAAAGATTTCTTAGAAGAATGGAGCCTAGCACAGTGACAAGCGTTCAAAGACTAGGTTGGTGTTTTGTGTCTTGTTCATCCCCTTTCTTAGCTTTTTGGCTTTTGTGTGGCCAGGCTCCTCAAGGTGATTGGCAGTGGTCCACAGACAACCCTGGAGACATGGACTGTAAGAAGTTGGTTGAACAGCTGAAGGAATGTACAAACCTCCAGGACCAAGCAGACATTCTGTACATTCTCTATGTGATAAAGTAAGTGTCTTAATCCATTTGTCCTGCTATAACAACATACCATCAGCAACAGAAACAACAGAAATGTATCTCTCACAGTTCTGGAGGCCAGAAGTCCAAGATCAAGGTGTCTGGGAAGATACCACTTTTTTATGGATGGTACCTTCCTTCTCCCTGCATCCTCACATCGTGGAAGGGATACACTATCTCTCTGGGGCTTCTTTTATAATGGCACTGTCTTAGTTACTTTAACATTGCTGTGACTGACTAGAAGCACTTAAGGAGGAGTTTATTTCAACTTACAGTTCTAGGTCATAGTCCATCATGGCAGAGAAGGTGTGAAGGCAGGGGCATAAATCAGCTGGTCATATTCAGTCCTGAACGCTGCTGCTTAGGCAGCTTTCTCCTTACTCAGTCTAGAACTCCAGCCCATGGAATGGTGCTGCCCACAGTTAAGGTGGGTCCTCCCACCTCAACCTAATCTAGAAAATTCTTCACAGAAATTTGCTTCCATGGCAATCCTAAATCCTGCCAAGCTGACAACCAGAGATTAACTCTCATTGGCTTGGCACTCATCACCTCACCACCCCCCAAGAGCTCCATTTCCTAATACCATCACTCTGGGGTTAAGATTTTAATACAGGAATCTGAAAGGGACATGAACATGCCAGCCATGATAGTAAGTTTGCGGTCTTCACCATGTTGAATTTAGTTCTCCTTCATTCTTTCTCCTAGTCTCTTGGTCTTCCAGCAATTTCAAGCCATGATTATATTCACCCAGTTCACCCAGGATTACCATAAATGAAACTTTCATTCCCTTCTCTGCCTACTTATCTGGGCCTCCAAAGAGGTCAAGGCCAGGCTTGGACAGTACTGTGCGGATGTCAGGCTTCAGGTTTAAAGGATATAGCAGAATGACGTTTTTGTAGGACAGAAGCGTTTTGGTGAGACCAGAATTACTAGGAGTACTCAAGCACTTGGCAGAATGTGTGGCACTCTACGCCTCTCCCAGCCTTGACATTCTGGGCTTTGTCTTTGCATTTTTCTACCTTTTAACAGGGGTCCCAATTGGGATACCAAGCTCTCTGGACAGCATGGGGTCACTGTTCACAGTCTTCTCAGCGAGCTCTACGGGAAAGCTGGCCTACACCAGGAGTGGAGTTTGATTCGCTACATCTCGGGCCTGCTCAGGAAGAAAGTGGAGGTCCTGGCTGAGGTCAGAGCAGAGGTCCATTTTTCCTCTGTAGCCCCCATGCTGCCTTCTTCTAGTCTTTCAGTTTGGACACCCAACACAAGTGCCTCTTCTCTAGGTCCTTCTCTTCTGACCTCCCACTGCTCTGGGAAGAGAACAGAAAGGGGGACATTCACAAGTTGATTAGTTTGATTCCTCTTAGCCACAAAAAGGTTTAGCCAGAAATTACACGAGGGCTGGATAGATTGCTCAGTGGTTAAAGTTATTTGCTTTAAAAGCCTGTTAGTTCAGGTTCAATTCCCCAGTACCCACATAAATCTAGACGCACAAAATGGCACATGCATGTGGAGTTTGTTTGCAGTGGCAGGAGGCCCTGGTGTGCCCATCCATTCTCTCTCCCTCTGTCTCTTTCTTTCTCTCCCTCAAATAAATAAACTTCTAAAAGTCACATAAAACTGCTCTGTGGATTGACATCTTCTAAAACAGAGCACTTATTTCCATACACACATAGTACAAGGATCATTAATATTTATAACCCTAAAGACCTACAAAGTCCAGAGCCACTTTCTGGACATTGAACTTGAGTGTTATGGTAAGGTGTCAGTTGGTTGTTACATATGAATAATGGGGAAACTGGTAGGTTAGGAATACAATGTGGTCAATAACTCTTGCCAACACTATTTGAGAACTCACCTATGCTTTGTCAAATATGAGGAAGTCCAAGGTGTTGACTTTAGTGAGTGAGCATTAAATGCCTACTAATGGGTCCTGCAGAACCAGGCCCTGGGCCATACCTGGGAGACACAAAGATCACAGAGACCCAGCCCTACCTGGAACTACTCAGCCTAGAGTCTAGTTATGAATTTTCCCAACAAAGAACAACATGGATTATGAAGCTGGTAAAGGTAAATTTCTGATTCTGTTGGTAGCAACCTTTTGGTAGCTTTGCCTTTTCTCTCTTCCTTTCCACTCTCCCCTCCCCCAATGCACAGGCCTGTGCAGACCTGCTGTCCCACCAGAAGCAACTCACAGTGGGCCTGCCGCCCGAGCCCAGGGAGAAGACCATCTCTGCGTAAGTTCTCAGCTGAGGGGGCTCCAGTTTTGTGGGGCTTTTCTGGGAAAACATCAGTCTCTGCACTATGCAAAAGGAGAAACGTTTTAAAAATACTCAGCCACATGGGGACTTGGAGCACAGAAAACAGAAAAGTTCCACTGACAGCTAGGAGGCCCTACTCTGAGACACCCATCATGTATGTGACTTGTTGCTCCTCTCTAGGCCCCTACCACCAGAGGAGCTCACAAAACTCATTTATGAGGCCAGTGGGCAGGACATCAGCATCGCCGTCCTCACGCAGGTAAGGGGCTGGGGTAGGAGGGGCCAGCTGGGCCATAGTCTTTTTCAGCGCAGCAGCAGGCCTCTCAGTTGCCCTGATGCCCTGTACTCGTATGTGTGTGCACTAGGAGATTGTGGTTTACCTGGCCATGTATGTCCGGGCCCAGCCCAGCCTCTTTGTGGAGATGCTCAGGCTCCGTATTGGACTGATCATCCAGGTGATGGCCACAGAGCTGGCACAGAGCCTGAATTGCTCAGGTGAGAGCCCGTGGGTCTTGCCACTCATTTCATCCTGCCCTAGCCTCAGCCTCAAGGCCCTGATCTGATGGGGAAGTCAGGCTCCGATCAGGCCTCACCAGTTTTCCTCACAAGAAGTTGCTATCATCAGGCCACATAGAACAGTGTAGAGTTCCTCAGTCAGGGTGGCCAAAGCAGGGATTACCCTGAGAACCTTTGTTACACCTGACGGCTAAGATCCTCACCAATATCCTCGTAGTGAGATGTCACCACCACCCGATGTAATAATGCCTTCAGTGGGAGAAGTCCTACCAGTAGGAATATGTCATTTACAAGATGTATCCTAACAATGGGGATCAGACAATGTGAAAATCTCTGTATCTAGGAATTAAACACATTCTGTAGTGAACGAAACAGCAGCATTTCAAGTTCTCAAGGCAGTGTGCCTTTCACCCTGCCACACTGGTGAGGGAATCTCAAGCAGGAAGAGCTGCCACTGTATCCTTTGTCATCCCCTCCCACCCAGAGCCACCCAGTTCTGCCTTCCCCTGCCACCAGCCCCATGACTAGGTTGTTTACAAGACATTTGTTTGTAGGAGAAGAAGCTTCTGAGAGTTTGATGAACCTCAGCCCCTTTGATATGAAGAGCCTGCTGCACCATATTCTGAGTGGGAAGGAGTTTGGTGTGGAAAGAAGTGGTGAGTCAGTGCTGAAGGCACGTCACAGGGAACAGCTCCTTGACATACAGATCAGCTAGAGGTTCCCATATAAGGAATAGGATCATGAACTTCCTGCTTCAGTGGGAGGGACTCAGTTCCTGTTTATAGGGACTGGACGAGGGACATCCAGGAAGGGTTGCAATTTTTTCTACAGGTTGCAGTGGCATGTGGGCACAGTGAAACACAGAACCCTATGCCCTATATCTCCCATGGCCATAAAGAAATGAGGCTGAGTGTCAGGACGAAAGAGCTTTTAAATTAGCTGAGTGTGTTGGCCGATGGTTTTGGTAAAAGCATTCACAGCCAGACCCCACATCACCTTCTGTGGAGCAGGGAGAAACCCCTCTAAACATCTCTAGAGGTTAGTCTGCTTGCTTTGCCCAAGTCTTATTCACAAGAGACTGTCCTAGCAATCTGCTCACAGTGCTAAGATATATAACCACTCAAGTCCTGGTGTGATTCTTGTTCTCAAATGTTCCCTAATTATAATTGAAGCAATTATCTCTCTTTCTCATAAAAAATCTAAATGATTTTTAGACACGTTGGCAAATTTATTTCATCAAGCCAAGAAACTCTGTGGGCTATCATTCCTTTTATTTAATAAGAAGGACATTGGGTACTTTGTGTTTCTCCTGACTATCTGCCAGCCCCAGAAAAAGCCGTTTGGGGCAATCAGATACCTATAAGTGCCTGCTCTCTTCTGCTGAGGGAGGAGTGCTTGAGATTCCTGTCCAAAAGTAATTTCCAGCTATATCAAGTGCACAATCCTAGAAATGTAAATGTAAAGATAAATATCTGTGTTCTGCTCATCATAATAGTGTGTGTGGTTTGACAGCTAGTTGTCATTTGATGTGAAGTTATAGATGCTTATAAAATAGGAACTGTGTAATGTCATTTGAAAATCTTAAATATATCTAATTGTAAGGAGAGACAGAAGATATGCAGCCTTTTTAAAATACAACATTTCTTCATTGTCCTTTGTGATTTTTCAGTTTTTATGGATTAGAAAGCTCACATTGGCTTAGAATTCTGATTAAATTCTGAGATAACTATTTCCAGCAAACACCTCCCCCCAAACGGGCCCTTCTGGATCTTCCCAAACCCTTTTTGGCTTTTGCATTTTACTTTTTAGGTGTCCTTTCTCCCTGTGAGTCCATAATTGGGGCACCTTGGTGCCTTCTTTCCTCTCCATTGCCCTCTATTCCTCTGGCTTCAGCAGGGTTCCATCAATGTGATCTCTGAGTTCTGCCTGCAAAGGGGAGCAGTGGGATAGGAAGCTGGTGCACACAAATGCCCAGAGCATTGTGGCAGGTCCTACGATGGGACAAGGCACCAGTGGAGCTCTAGTTGGGGGGGGGGTTCCCATGGTATGAGAAAGAAAGTTTGGTCTTTCTTCTGAAGATAGATCAAGGTCAAGGAGGATTCCACGTGGGCAGTAACATGATCACATTTACCTTTAGATAATCTTCTGTGGCCAAAATCCAGAGACCAGGCACACAGAGGTAGTAGCCTGGTACAGAGAGGAGAACTTTTCTCCCCTCTGCCCCTCCTACCACAGAGCTATAGCAACACCATGTGCCTGGCTCTCCTAGGACTTCCTCCTCAAACCACAGGCTCTCCAGCCAACTTAAGCCCCAGGGCCTCTGGCATCTGCTTGACCCTGAAAACCTGAAGGGAAGTTTCCTCCCTGCCCCTGAGTTCTGTCAGCCCTGAGTGTTGCTTATTTGAACCTGTACCTGTGCCAGACAAGGCCTAGCACTGAGATATACTCCATCGGTTTCCCCATGGCCACAAGTTCCTAAGTCCCAAGCCCTTCAGGGAGTACCCAGTAGTTTTGTCATTTCCCAGAAATAGTTGGCATTCAAGCCTGGATAGTTACAAATAGAATTAGGTACGTTATTTATCATTCCTGAGATCAAGTGTCATTAAACATGTGATAGAATATTTAATATTGTGGAAAGATTCACAAAATATTAAACATAAAAAGAACTGAACATACATCAGTACATGCCATATTTATGATATATATTTCATCTTTATATATGCATATACATGATTCTGTCTTACAAGGTAAAAACATACAGCCATAGCTAGGAAAAAAAATGGGAGAATAATGACTAAAATGTCAAAAGATGCTAGTTTTGGCTTGCTTAGATGGTCTGCTTTCTACAAGAAAGATGTGTTTGGATAAGTGTGTGTGTGTGTGTTTTCAAAACAAACCTATCAGCCAAGGCTTTTCTGCCATTCTATTCTCTATATGCTGCTTAAGCAGCACCCACACTTTACTGTAGCTCTCCCAGTACTGTGTGGTCAGCCTGTGCTGCCTTTAGCACCACAAGCTTACTGCTGGCCAGGGCATGCGAGGCTTTCTCTTATCAAATTTATAGCCAAGTGAGGAAGATAAGGTGCAGACCCCAGGCTGTGTGCGGTAGAATCCCTAAAATTCACATGTGTGTTTCCTCTAGTACGCCCTATCCACTCCTCCACATCCAGCCCAGCCATCTCCATCCACGAGGTGTGTCATACTGGAGTCACCAAAACTGAGAGGAGTGGCATTACCAGACTGAGGAGTGAGATGAAGCAGGTAAGAACACTTCAGATGGTGGCCACAAGGAAAGGGCATGAGCAGTTCTCTCGCCAGGGCTTATCTGAGAAAGCCATAGCAACACAGGGCATGAAGTTTTGACTTGCTCTTTAAAAAAAACATTTTATTTATATATTTGAGAGAAAGAGGAGAGAGAGAATGAGCACGCCAGGGCCTCTAGCCATTGCAAATGAACTCCAGATGCCACCTTATGCATCTGGCTTACTGGGGAATTGAACCTGGGTCCTTAGGCTTTGCAGGCAAGTGCCATAACCACTAAGCAATCTCTCCAGCCCTGGCTTGCTCTTTGTAGAATATGTGAGGTCTCTTCTGCCTTGGGAACTAAACAGCCCTGTATCCAGATAGGCACCCCAGAGCCACTTGTGTGTGCTCACATCCATCCGTGTTTAACCTTAATGTGATGTTACATTGATGTCCGGGAATATGCCCTTGTTGGTGTTTGCCTCTGTGCCGTCTAAAAAGTAGAGTTGTGCAAAAAATAAATAAATAAATAAATAAAAGAAAGAAGAAGAAGGGGAGGAGGAGAAAACCAACCATCTCTCCATTGAATGTGTCCTTCAACTGAAATACCAAGAAGGATCTGGAAATAGAATGGGAATATCACAGTACCTGTATTCTCCACTTTCCACAGGTGTCTCTTTTCTTGGTTGACCTTTATTTAGTGCACGACAAAAATCATTTTGAGGGGCTAGAGAGATGGCTCAACAGTTAGGCACTTGCCTGCAAAGCCTAACAACTTGGGTTCGATTCCCCACTACCCACATAAAGTCAGATGCACAAAATGGTACATGCACCTGGAGTTTGTTTGCAGGGGCTAGAGGCCCTGGTGCTCCCATTCTCTCTCTCCCTCTGCTTGAAAATAAAATAAAATAACATGAAGCCACCCAAGTAAAGAAATCATTTTGAATCCTTAAACTTGGCTTAAAGCACTTAAACTTTCCCAAGGCAGGGCTTATTCATTACACCCCAGATGTGCTGACCTCTACAGTTTCCCCAAATGTGAGAAACTTGACTGCATATTTGTGATAGTGGAGGACTGCATCTGCTCCTTCCTGTTATTTTTTTCATCATTTTTTAATTGACCACATCTCAACATTTTTCAGTCCTGATGTACCAGTGTGCTGTGACAGCATGTGACAATACCTGCAATGAAAAATGTAGGTCAAATGCTGGTCACGACCCACTGGCACAAGTCTCTGGTCACGATCTAAGGTGGGAACCCCACTGCCCTGGTGTTTATTAGAGGTTTATGGGAGTACTGAAAAGTTCTTAAATTGAAGCAAATTTTAACCTCTTGATGTTTTCACTTTCAGATGACTAGGCGAGCTAGTGCCGATGACCAGGTGAAACACTTTGCTTGTTTGTCCTCTTTGTGAGCTACATGTTCTCTTGGCATGAATGTACACAGAGCACTGATGTGACACATGGAGGAATGTCTGCCTGGTACCGTGGCTCAGGCAGGCCAGCCCCAAAGATAGAAAGCAGGACTTGAAGGCAGGAAAAATGACTTTGCCCTAGACTACCACCCCAAAAACATCAAGGGCTGGAGCCATGGTTTAGCAGTTAAGCCACTTGCTTGTGAAAACTAAGGACCCAGGTTCAATTCCCGAACCCACATAAGCCAGATGCGCAAGGTGTGCACGTGTCTGGAATTAATTTATGGTGGCTGGAGACCCTAGCGTGCCCACTCATTCATTCTCTCTTTCAACAAATATTTTAATTTTTTTTAAGTTTAAAAAATCAAATTTAGGTTCTCTAGAATACTTTGTACAAGAGATGGTCTTGTGAGCATTTCTGTTAAAAACGAGAAAGCTAAATAGGGGAAATGTGGTCAATGATCATATCAGTAAGAAAGAATAAGGCAGTTCCCTGTCTACAGACCACCTGGGAGGATTTAACCCTTGCTCTTTGCATCTTTTTTTGAGCTAGGGGTCTCTATGCTGCCCAGGTTGGCCCTGAACTCTTGGGCTCAAGGGATCCTCCTGCCTCAGCCTCTTGAGTAGCTGGGACTACAGCTGCATCCTATTCTACACCACCATGTCTGGCTTTGGAATCATATTTCTAATGATTTTATGTCCCTATGACCAAGAGAGAGTAAATGTACTATGGCACATAAATGCAGATTGCACATGTTGTCCACGGGTAGAGCCTACATGTTCTCTCATCCTAATTTATGCTCCTTCCAAATAAGAAACTGGCTTTCCAAACATCTTCCCTTGTCAGCCACTCGGTGGCACCGTTCTTCTGGATACCCACATTTCAACAGCCTGATCGGGTGACTATGGATGGTTCCTTCATCCTCTGTTTAATGCTATTCTTTATTTTATTTATTTATTGAGATAGACAGGGAGAGGCAGAGAGAGAGAAAGAAAGGGCATGCCAGGCCTCCAGCCACTGCAAACGAACTCCAGACGCATGCACTATCTTGTGCATCTGGCTTTATGAGGGTTCTGGGGAATCAAACCTGGTCCCTTGGCTTTGCAGGCAAGTGCCTTAATTGCTAAGCCATATCTTCAGCCCTGAATGCTGTTCTTGCATGTGATAGGGGCACATAGTAATCACCTTTCTTCCTTGTTTTTTACTCAGTTAGCAATTACCAATTTAGTATTTGGCTACTTACATAAAAAAAAAATGGGCTCTGGTCAAAATTTACCAGGTGTCATGGCATTATAAGTTTCTACTCATTTTTTGCAAGAATACCACACACAGAGACCATGCCCACATGTCTGTATTTTTTGATGAGGAAATATTTGTGTGCCAAAGGTCATCAGCCTGATCATGTGTGCATTTAACAAATATCTGTGGGAATGCCTATTGGGTCCCAGGTATTAGCGATGGTTCTGGGTATTCTGATCTCTGTAGATATTCACACCACAACATTAAACAAGCTGATTAGGCCCAGTCTGCAAACGAAAAGGTCCTGGTAACATTTGCTATTAAAGACAGGTGGGCCCAGTGCTGGGCTGCAGGGGTGCCATAGAAGTGTTTCTGCCTGTGCTGCTGCATGGAAACTGTAGCCTTCCCTCCTTCCTGGCACTTAACGTGCTGCTCTGTATTTCTCCTCACTGCTGGTGGAACATGAGTGAGTTGATTCTCTTTGTTTTGTAGTTCTTTACTGTAGGCCCTGCCGTGTCTACCAGTATGCATTCCATCAAGTTGGCGGTAAACCTGCATCAGCATCATGTCCTTCTGTCTCCTCCTCCTCCTCTTTTTCTATATTGTTGGAATCCTCTAGTGGCTTCACCCATGATACCTTCCTCCTCTGTGTATGTGTCTCTCTGTCTGTAATTCTGGGCATGGACCCTAGGGCCTTGCATATCTTAGGCTAGTGCACCAGTACTGATACACCCCAACCTCATCTCAAACTTCCTAAGGTTTGAGCAAGGGCTAAAGATTTTCAATTGATGCTGACGATATTCTTCAACCATAAGTTTGAGAAAAATTCTAGAAAGGCTGAGAAGTTCTTGAACTGAGTGAGCTTTGTATTCCATCTTAAGCTTTTAGTTCCATGTTTGTGCTCCTCAGTGCAGTGTGGGTAAGGAGTGCTATCCTCACTAATTTCCAGGAGTTTCTGAACCGTTAGGAAACTAATGCCATGCCTTTTTGGTATTTATTTTTATTCATTCATTGTGGTGCAAAGGATGGGATCCAGGGTCTCAAGTGTTACCAGGCAGGCATTTCTCCACTGAGCCACATCCCCAGCTCCCATGCCTTTTTTATTGAGTGTTGATCTGCAGCAAGGGAGTGCTGCCCCAACAGCTAACCAGCACTTTGCACTCGCCTACCCCACCTGCACACAAGGCCCCAGCTCAAGTAGAGGCCTAGGAAATGTTCTAATTGCAGAGGCAAGTCTGAATCTGCCTCCATAAACCAGAAGGAGAAAATCAGCTGAGTCATTGATGAGTGCGGCTGTAATTACTTTTATTTGTAGCTAATTGTTGCCTTATTTAAATGGCAGTAATGAGCCCAATGGAATAACCCAGCCTAGCTGCCTTTTCAAAATAAGATCCGCTGAAGTAAAAATGAGTATAGAGAAAAGCACCCTGCCTCCTGCCCTGGTAGTGTGCTTGATATTTGGATTTTAATTTTTAAATCTTAAGTTTGATGTTACATATTGAGAAATGAAAGTGCCAAACAAAATCCAGAGCAAAAATACATGTAAGAATTCAGGTCATGCCTGCCCCCGGAATCAATCCAGGACAAGACAGCAAGTACTGCCAGGCCTGGTCTCTGGCCTGCTGGAAGCTGCTTTGCACTGCCTCCGGGTGGGGGGCAGCTGCACAGACATTCTCCTGCAGAGGCCACAAGAGTCCAGTCTCAGGTGAGGAAGCGGGAAGGAGATCGTGCCCTCTTTCTGTAGTCAGCAGGTCCTGGTTGAGAGCCACCATAAACCAACCATAACAGGAAAGCCAGGGACAAAGAACATGACAACAGAAAGTAAGGTTGAAAAGCACAGGTGGAAATAACAGAATATCCAGGGACTCTGCCACTAAGCAAGGATTCATAGCCTTGACTCTTTGTCTTTGCCTCCTGGTCCTTTCCTGCATATTATGGGTGGCATTCTCTGTGGCACCTGCTCTAGAGGGAGATGGCGGTCATTTCTCTGTGGCATTGTCAAAGTAAAGTGGGCACTTTGGCATTTGGCCCCTGAGAGTCTCACGGGCTCTGAGGTTGGCATCTCTTGCAAAGTGTCCCTGCAGTCTGCTTCCCTTAAATAGGCTTCACGTGCCAGACCAGCATCCTCTCCCCCCGTGAGCACTCAGCACAAGCAAGAAGTGCCATCGGGGCCTTCTGTGTTGGTGAATACCCACAGATAGCTGAGACTGCCTGTGTCTGCATCATGCAGATATAAGTGGGGCAGCAGCTAGTGCTAGTATAGGGCACAGGCAACCTTGGCTCCAGTGATGCCACAGCTAGTATTGAGCTTGGCACTACCACAGCCTCATGGCCAACTCCACACCTGTGCCCTGTGAGCTCCGAGTCTACTGGTGCTCTACTACCTCTTAGGGGCTGAGAGAAGTTAAGTAGCTAAACTACAATATGACAAATTAATTGAACATCAAACAGCAGACAAAATGGAGTTTCGGAACCCTGTGCCTCCTTGCTGAGTGGCTTGTGGAGATTCTGGTGCATTTGCTGTGGGGTACTTGCCAAGGAGGCTCTTGAGACTCCTAAAGACCATATGGTATCTGTCTTTCAGAGATCCAGCACCCCATCCTCCCCTACGGGGACATCATCATCAGACTCTGGAGGACATCACATGGGCTGGGGGGAGCAGCAGGGCCAGTGGCTACGCAGGAGAAGGCTGGATGGTGCCATCAACAGAGTCCCCGTGGGATTCTACCAGAAGGTGTGGAAGATCCTTCAGAAGGTGAGCTAGGTGCTGGGCCACATTCTCTAAATACCACTGCTTGGGAAACACACTCTTCGAGGGAAACAAGCAGAACCCCACCCCTTCCGTCATGAAGTGCAGTGACACCACTTGGTATCAGGGAGCAGATGACTATAGAACAAGCGAAGGCGCGTCCTCAACCTTGAGTGGCTCAGTGTAGAGCAAGGTTTCTCCCTCCACCTCTTCACAATTGACATTCGGGACCAGGTAATTGTCTGCTGTGAGGGACTGTCCTGCGCACTGTTAGCATAGTTAGTGTCCCTGGCTTCTACCCACCAGTTACTAATAGCATCCACTCCCCCAGGTATGTCACTGCAAGTGACTCTGGACATTGTAAATGTGCCCTATGAAGCAAGAGGCTCCTGGTTCAGGGCCACTGACTGCAACCACAGCAAGTAAAACAAAATGGCAGACCAAGTTGTAAGGGACCAACTTTGACATATTTTAGGAACATTGAAAACTCAGAAGATAGACAAAAACCAGAGAAGACAGGGCAGCTTTGACTCTGGAATGACAGTTTAGGAGAGGTCTGGATAGGGCCAGCTCCCATCTTGTGGCACATTTAGGCAGGATGATGTCCATGTTGTTCAGCAACATGATGGTGCCTCTGCCGTCTACTGCGCACTGTGATGGGTCCTGAGGGCACACAGAAACTAGAGTCTAGCCTAAAGGCATTCTTCCCCTACACTGGACTTTCCCTGCTTACTTGTCTAAAGGACAGGGATCCCAGAGCCCCTGCCCTTTAGCCAGCTGCCCACTCCTTCTGTGGCTGTAAAATTTCACAGAAGTTGTCTTTGGAAACTGAGAATAGGTGACCCATCCACAGACTGCACTGCACACACCTGCACGCCAAAGAGCTTATTTGTACACCCGTTGCTAAGGTGGGGGCAGCGTGGGAAGATGGGCCCCTTTGTTCTCTGTGTCCTACAATTTGTCTCCTGTCACATTGACCCCAGGGTATTCATGCAGCTCCCTAGGCTTCACCACAGCCTGTTCTACTTCCCCCAAGGAGGGACAATGTGCCTTAGTTAAAAGCTTTGCAAACTGATATTTTCCCCTAAACAGTTTCTTTTTAGCACATGTCACAGTAGGAGAGCAGAGAGCAATGCATTAATCCCAAATGAGAACATCCCCCGGCCCCCTTTGTGAAGCCTTTGCTCCCTGTTCTTTCTGCAGCATGTACCCCTGGCCAGTCGCAGAGCTTTGGTAGCTATGCTCTGTGAGCTGAGCTCTTGCTCTAAGCAGTTACCATGCTGGGTGGGAGGGCAGAGCAGGTCCTGCCTTTTGAGCTTGCAGAGGCTCTGGATTTCCAACTCTTCAGGAAGCCTTGGGCAGGGTAGCTGATTCCAGCTGGGAGGTAGAAGGTGACCAGTAAGACCAGACCCAACTGTTCCCAGAAAATCTCCCAGTCGTCTTTGGGCAT
Organism: Orientallactaga sibirica; assembly: GCA_036365145.1. Taxonomy (NCBI): domain Eukaryota; kingdom Metazoa; phylum Chordata; class Mammalia; order Rodentia; family Dipodidae; genus Orientallactaga; species Orientallactaga sibirica. Next base: position 7,778,660 of record JAEOAD010000982.1, read on the forward strand.
CACATATTCGTCCCAGACTTCCACTGGTAACGATGTCAAGATGCTTTTATTATGAAAAACCAGCATTTTGTATTGCACCCTCTTGGTATTTATATACATGAGTGTGCGTGTGTGTGCATGAGCTGCAGTCTTTTGTGATTGGTGCTTATTATAGACATCTTGAAAATAGACGCCTGCAAAGGCACAGGAGCATCACTTCACCAACAGGAGCCATGAAAATCTCCCTTTGTTATGGCGCCAGGGCCCAGTTGCCAAATGAAACGTGGAGCCTCCAGGGAGGAGGATGTGGCTCCCGAGGGCATTGTTTCTGCACCACTCTGAAAGATGCCTGCTGGCTTCCCTGGAATTGTTCCATCGAAAACACAGCCTGTGGGCAGTGAGAACAGTGCTCTAAAAATAACTCTGACAGTCTGGTGTGTTCCAGCCCTCGTGCAGATTTCCAGGGTAGGGAAAGCTGTCTGCGCGTGCACGTGAGCGAGAATGCACTTGTTCTAGTCTAGTATCTGACTGCAATGTCTGTTTTCTGCCTCTAGTGCCATGGTCTCTCCATCGATGGCTTTGTCCTCCCATCATCAACGACCCGAGAGGTGAGGAAGAGAAACACACAACCCCTAGCCCATCAAGACTCTGATGGTTCATGTGCCCCTCAAGCTTGTTCTGTATGGATAAGCCGTTTGTAGGCCTGAGCATTTTTTAGCCACATCCCCCTCAAATTGTGTACTTTCTTTCCTGTCAGCTTCTCTCTCCTGTTCCCTTTTCAGAAACTGCATTTCTAGACTCTCCAACAGTTTACATTTGCCCCAGAGCCCCTTAAAACCCCAGTCAAGCCTATCCCACACACACTAGTGCAGCCTCCTAGAGCCTCTTATTTTCGGCCATGGTCATTTTTCTTGGCCTGTTTTTCCTCCATGCAGTTTGGGGAGGGGGTGAGACAGGGGCTCATTTTATAACCCAAGCTAGCCTGGAACTCAGTATATTGTCCAGACTGCCCTTAAACTCACAGCAGTCCTTCTACCTCAGCCTCACAAGTGCTGAGATTACAGGCACCAGCCACCACACCTCGAACCTCCAAGCATTTTTTTAAAATATATATTTTTATTTATATTATTCTGATTTTACATTCATAGATAGTATTGGTTCCATTGTCCTCCTCCCTGTCCTCCCTCTTTCAAAGGGATCATTTTTCACCCTGTCCAAGGTACCAGGAAATTTCACTTCTTTTCAGAAGAAAGAAATAGGAAGTGACAGTTCAGTGGGTTGTCAAAGGTGGCTAGGCAAGACCAACTGGCTCCCAGGAAAGCTCAGTGAGTCTCCTACTGCATAGGACTGCTGCTGCTTATCGGAACAGTGGCCAGAAGAAAGGCAGCTTTTGAGCTGAGGCCCCAAGGGCTGGGGCAGCATTGGTTATAAGGGCTCTGTCTTAACGTCACCCCTGGATACCTGTTGGTCCCTTTGGCAGATGACCCCACAGGAGATCAAGTTTGCTGTCCACGTGGAGTCAGTGCTAAACCGTGTGTCCCAGCCTGAGTATCGGCAGCTACTGGTGGAAGCCATCATGGTGCTGACACTGCTCTCAGACACAGAGATGGACAGTATTGGGGGGATCATCCATGTCGATCAGATTGTGCAGCTGGCCAATCAGCTGTTCCTGCAGGACCAGGTAGGTGTGCCCAGGCTACCCACTCACACTATAGCCAAGGTAGGATAGCCACTTTGGCTGGCATTTGCCTCTGTTGAGGTTGGACATTGTGTCCCATAGGAAGGCATATAGAAAAACAAACTGTCACCACAGATGGTGAAAAATGTCAACCACTTGGGAAATCTGACTACCTTTGGGAATAGACTGGCCTATGTTGGGTAAGTTTTACTCCCAACACCACCAAGAGTTAGATACATAGCCCTGGGAGAACTACTTACCCTGTACACAAAAAATCAAGCAAAGAAGCTGTCCTCCCGAAAACTCAGACCTGAGCTGCAAACAAGTCTCTCAGAGAGAACACAGTGCTCACAGCAAAGGCAGAATGTTGTCCTGGGTTAGGTGTCATTGCCATCGTTTCCCTCAGCATGTCGACTGCCTCCAACATGCAGAACCACTTGTTCAGGAGAAGAGTCGACTCCACTCACTGTTTGTATTCTACCTTTTCTGGCTGCAGGTCTCACTTGGAGTCACAGACACCCTGGAAAAAGACCAAGCCACTGGAGTTTACCACTTGTTTTATGACAGTGCTCCAAGTGGGGCTTACGGTACAATGACTTACCTGACAAAAGCACTGGCTTCTCATTTGCAGGAACTGCTGCCCAGTTCAGGTTGTCAGATGCAATAGGGCCTTTCTCAGAAACATGAGCACACTCTGATCCTGTCATTTGTCTCCTAGCCTCATTGGGAACTTCCTTCTATATCCCTACCCCACCCCAAGATCCCCTGTGCTATCACAAAATCATGCCCCATCAGAAAGATTCACAGGGAGGAGATGGCAGCACATGGTTAAGCCGCAGAGAGAGCTGATGAAAGCTCTGCTCCCCTGAGGAGCACCCTGGGATCATTTTCTAGGTTCATTGCACTGGAACATTTGTCACAGCATCTGGTCTCATGGACTCTGAGAAGGAATTGGAAATTGGTCTCTCTTGAGTGCAGAGTGAACTGAGAAGCCAGCTTAAATTGGCTCTCACTGAGTTACAGAAATAGGTTCGATGAGCTAGTGACACATCTCGAAGGCAGAAAGATCCTTCCAGCAGCAATAGCTAGACAAGCAGACCTTGACAGGGGAACATCTTAACAGGATACAGTCTGTCTGGGGACTAACCTGTTTACCAAATAGAACGAGTCCGAACTCTGGGTGAAATTTTAGTGGCCTTGTGCCTTGCTTGCTTTTAGCCTCTCATTCTATTGACAATTGACATTGTCTATGGCCATACCACCCTGAACATGCCCAATCTCCTCATTTATTAGCATTGCTCCTAGTTAACTTTGGCTCATGGTCTTCAAGGATTTCATCTTGGATGCCTATGAATTAGGGGTTTCTCTTTGTCTTATCCCATATCTAACAACATCCAAAGTGAAGAGAAAATGCCTGTGTCCCTGCTCCCAGATCTGAGGAAAGCCTCTCGTGATGAGTATTAATCAGTAAATGCTGTCAAATTAGTGCTGTGTTCCCACAGAAACAATGCTTCCTTTTTAAAAACAGAGTCAAACTGGGGAACTTGAACCCTTTTCACCAAAGTGCTCTTGGATAGGTGTGGTAGGGGCACTGACAATACAGAAGGATGATAGTGACACTGTCTGGCAGACCCTTTGCCTGGTAAGTGGAGTTTCTTTATAGGCATTGTCTTCCCCTTGGGGTTAGAGGGAAATAAACAATTGGCAGAGCATTTTCTTTAAATAATCAATCCCAAAATACAAAGTCACCTGCTGGCTAAGTGACAGCCCACCTGGCTGAGGTTAGATTTTTAGTGACTTCTCACCTCTGAATGGTGACAAGGTTTCTCAAAGTTTACGTGGAGGTGGAGAAGAGAAGATGGCACTGGAATTGCTTTGAGACACCCAGTGTCCCTCAGAGTAGAAATGTAGTACTGAAGTGCCAAGACCCTCGAATGCAAAAAAACAGCAGGTTTCTTTAAGGCAAGCCTAGGCCTGGGCTCCATCCACCCAGTCAAGCACAGTGGTAGTGGGAGAGAGCCCCAACCCTCAGAGGGAAGGGGTTTATAAAGGGAAAGAAACACAGTGGTTACATCATATTGCGACTTTTAAAATGATTGGTTCTAAGAGGGCACGTGCGGGAACTTTGCAGGCCGCTTATCTTCTGCAAGAGGCCAGGGTCCTTGCAGCTGGTTGTTTGTTCCTGGAATTGGCTTGGGGTGGGGGAGTTGCCAAAAGCTGGTAGGGGAACTTTTTAATGTTAACATGGCAACTATCATAAAATGGCTGCCCTATTGTCAAGCAAGCAAGTGTACAGAAGCAAAAGTAGCACATTAGTCAGCTGGTCTTTCATTTCCCCCTCTCTATGTACCTTGGGGAGCCTATCAAGGGTCCCTGATTGGGAGTTCATATGTTTCTATTTCCATGTTGGTGGCTACGGGCTGGTAGGAATAACTTGGCACACGCCGGTAGGAATAACTTTTCTGTACCATTAACTGGATGGTGCCTATCCTATTATTGACAAACTGAACAATCTTTTTGAGGATGCAGGACCCAAATGTGAACAAGAGTATTAGGATTATAAGGGGTCCCCATAAGGTGGAGATCAAGGTGGTAAACCAGGGGGAATTATTGAACCATGACTCAAACCATCCCTCTTGAGCTTGCTATTCTCAGTGATGCTTTTCTAGTCCGTCTCTAACCTTAGCCATATTATCTTTAATGCTGCCTGAATGGTCCCTATAGAAACAGCATTGTTCTCCTAATGCAGCACAGAGTCCTTGCTGCTGAAGGAACAAGTCTAAACCCCATCTATTCTGTAGGGTTACCTCGGCTAATGAGCTCAGGGAGTCCTGTAAATGAGTAATAGTGTCTTCTAATGCTCTGACAGCTTGATCAAGGCTAGCCCGTAGGTTGGAGTAAAGCTGTCTCTGCTGTACAAGGGCGGAGGTGCTTGTCCCAATACCAGCCGCTATCCCTGTGCCTAATAGGAGGCTTAGAGAAAGAGAAGTGATTCTCTTTTGGGTCTATGAGGGCTGTTCCTAGTGTATGCCTGAAAGAAGTCCTCATCTGTATGGTAAATTATTTTAGGCAGTAATCTCACCTGTACACAAAAATCCTTAGTGAGATTGAATACGAAGGTGTGCAGGCAGGGTGTTAAGCCCGTGGTACAGGCCCACCAGGTGTCATTATGGGGAACTAAATATTGGGAAGTCAGGTTATTATTGATATTATGGGTTGAATTACAGAGGTGACTATAAGGAGTTGGAATGTTACCTACACATGTTCCCCTGTCTGACCGTCAACTATCTGTTGGAGGGTTATCCTGGGTTTTGAACTCCATCTACACTGAGAGGGCTGATCAGTGACAGAAAAGATCCCTTGTACAGTGGTGACCTCGTAATAAGGGGGGAGTCGTCTCTGACCTGGCAAAGGAGGCAAGCAATCAGGAGCGTCAGGAGGTTGGGGGTTGGGATGTAGCATCTCGGTAGAGGCGGAGTTTGATTGGATCCTCTGGGTTGGGGTGGCTCTTCCAGGTGTTTCTGGTTTTCCAGGGGGCCGCCTTTACGTGGGCCCAATGGAGGTGATGTCGTCCACCTTTATGGCTGTAGGAGTAGTCATCAACACAATGTGGGGCCCCTTCCATCTGGGTTCTAGGGTCCGGCATTGGTGTCTGCAGACCAGGACTCAATCTCCAGGTTGGAACCTGTGGGGTTTTGGGGGAGTGACAGACTCATAAATGGCCCTGAGATGTGGCCAGACCTTTTTTTTTTTTTTTTTTGGAGAGAGAGGGAGAGGAAGACAGATAGAGATGGGCTCACCAGCAGCCTCTCAGCCGCTGCAAATGAAATCCAGATGCGTGCGCCCCCTTGTGGTCAAGTGCGCCCTTGCATCACTTTGCATCTGGCTAAACATGGGACCTGGAGATTGGAACCAGTGTTCTTAGGCTTAGGAGGCAGGCACCTTAACCGCTAAGCCATCTCTCCAGCCCATGGCCAGACCTTTTTATGAGTCTGTTGGAGACGCTTTAGGGACAGAATCAGGTCCTGGTCATCCATTTCAGCCAGGAGATCAACCTGTAACCTGGGAATAATGGGAAGGGGTACCCCAAACATGATTTCAAAAGGAGTCAAACCCATGCAGTAGGGGGAGTTCCTGACGCAGAACAAGGCAAAGGGGAGGAGGGGCACTCAGTCCGTGCCAGTCTCTAAGCTCAATTTAATTAAGGCCTCTTTTAAAGTTTTGTTAATTCTTTCTACCTGTCCTGAACTCTGGGGGCAATAAGCACAATGTAATTTCCAATTAGCCCCCAGTGCAGTGGCTATTGCCTGACTTACCTGTGAAATGAAGGCTGGTCCATTGTCAGAACCTAAGGAAGCTGGAAAGCCATACCTGTGGAGGATTTCTTCAAGAATTTTCTTTGCTACGACTTGGGCTGTCTCCGACTTGGTAGGAAAAGCTTCTACCCACCCAGAGAAAGTATCTGTAAACACTAAGAGGTATTTATATCCAGATCTACCAGTCCTAATTTCTGTAAAGTCCAGTTCCCAATAAGCTCCCCTTAACCTGGACCCAGGGTTAGAGGGGAGAGCAGTGGCGTTCGTCATACTGCACGGTTGGCAATTGGAAACAAGTTGTTCAATTATTTGGTTAGCATTCCAAACCTTGAGTTGCAGGTTTCTTAGAGCATCCACCTAATCCCCAGATGGGAGGAGCAATGGATCTTTTTTTAAAAATTCTCAGTCCAAGTTTCTGTGGCAGGATGAGGCGGCCATCGGCTGTTTTCCACCAGTCACCCATTTTTTTCTGGCTTTTGTAGCTGGTTAATCCAGGAGAGGTCCTCTGAGGTATAGTTGGGGACTTCAGGGAGTTCTCTGCCTCCCGGATCTACCAGGACTGGGGTTATTATGGTGGACAAAGCCACTTGTTTAGCCGTCTAGTCGGCGAGATTATTGCCCTGGGGAATTAGCCCGTCCCCTTTCTGGTGCCCTGGGCAGTGGATGATTGCCACTCGGGAAGGCTTCCAGAGGGCTTGGAGCAGATTTAGGATCTCCTGTTTGTTTTTAGTAGTCTTTCCTTCAGCTGTTAAAAGTCCTCTTTCTCGGTAGATAGCCCCATGGACATGTCCCGTAGCAAATGCATACCGGCTGTCCGTGTATATGTTCAGTCTTTTGTGGGCCCCTAGTTGTAAAGCTTTAGTGAGGGCTATAAGTTCTGCCCTCTGAGCTGAGGTGCCCGTCGGAAGGGGCTCCGCCCAAATGACTTCTGTTCCTGAGGTGACTGCTGCCGTCCGTGAACCAGGTTACCTCAGCATCCTTTAGGGGGATGTCTTTGAGATCAGGTCTCACGTTGTATACGTGGGCCAGTATCTCAGCGCAGTCATGGAGAGGGGTCTCCAAGTCTGGATCAGGCAGCAGAGTGGCAGGGTTCAGGGCTATAGGAGTCTGGAAAGTAATTCTGGCCGAGTTTAGAAGTAGGGTCTGATAGTGGACCTTGCGGGCATTGCTGAGCCAACGGTCGAGTGGTTGTTTCAATCCCCTTCAATGGCACGGGGGGGGGGGGGGCTGCGACCTTTACGGTCTGGCCCAAGGTCAGTTTGTCTGCATCCCTGACCAAAAGGGCTGTGGCAGCTATAATCCTCAGACAGGGGGGCCAACCTGGCGCCACAGTATCAAATTTCTTTGACAGATAAGCAATGGGGCACCTCCAGGGTCCTAAGTTTTGAGTAAGGACTCCCTTAGCTATCCCATTGTGTTCATCTAAGAAGAGCATGAATGGTTTAGTCACATCAGGGAGGCTCAAGGCAGGGGCTTCTAAAAGGCATACCTTTAGGGCTTCAAAGGCTTGTTGATGACTCTCTGTAACAGCACTGAATTTCCAGCCCCTTAGGTCTTGCTCCTGTATTGTTTCCCCTCCGATAGGTGGTAGGATTTCCTGTGGCCATCAAAATTTCCTTAAGTTCTTGGTGGTGCTTGGTCTGTTGTAATTCTAAAATCTTGGTTAAGCTTTTCTCCTGTCTTTTTTCTCATTTTATTTCTTTTTCCTCTAAACTTTCTTTCATCAAAAACCTTTTCCACCACCGCAACTAAGTCCCTAATGTTCTTTTCTCCCAGTCTCTCTAGCGACTGTAATTTCTTTCTAATGTCAGGGGCAGCCTGAGTAATAAAGGCAAACATAACAGTAGTGGCTGCTTCTCCTGACTCAGGATCATAGGGTATATACATGCGGAAAGCTTCCTGAAGTCTCTCTAGGTAAGCGGCTGGACTTTCATCAGGTCCCTGTCTAATGTCATATATCTTACACATATTAGCAGGCTTTCTTGCTGCTGCTCTGAGACCCGCCAGTAGAGTCCGGCGATAGACCAGGAGCCTCTCCTTACCTTGTGCCATGTTGTAATCCCAGGTGGGGCGGGTAGTTGGGAAACTGCCATTTATTATGGCAGGGTCAGTGGTGGGGTCTCCTGTAGGCCCTGGGACCAGTTTTGAGCATTCTCGATGATTCTGTTCCGCTCCTTGGTGGTGAATAGAACCTGTAGGAGCTGTTGGCAATCGTCCCAGGTGGGCTGGTGTGTAAAAAGCACAGTTTCTAACAGATTAGTTAATCCTCTAGGATTCTCAGAGAAGGGAGCGTTCTGAGAACGCCAGTTGTACAAGTCACTAGTAGCAAAGGGCCAATAGTGAAAGGGCTGGTTCCCATCTTCGTCAATGGGTCCTGCTGGACGGAGCAGCAGGGCCACTGAACTATTTGGAACCTGTGGGATAGTTGTCCTTCTGCTCCGTGTGGCCTGAGCTAGGCCCCCTAAACTAGGGGAAGGGCAGCCTACGGGGGCCTTGCGCCCTCCGTTGGTTGAGGGGGGGATGCATAGGGGGGAGGAAAGATATCTGCGTCCTCATTGCCTCCCAAAAGGATTGGTGCCGTGGCTTCAGCGGTGGGCTTGGTGCCCCTTCTGCGTGTGACTGCCAGCACCTGTGAAGGGAGAGGTGAGGAAGGGTTTTATCCAAGGGAGGGGGTCTTCAATAAGGCTTCTCCAGGTAACAACATATGGGATCTGATCTGGGTGTCCATTCCTAGGATGAAAAACAATTTTTTCAAGTTCAATAACGCTGTTCAGGTGAAAGGTGCCTTCAGGTGGCCAGCCCTCATTGAAGGTTGGCCACTCAGAGGAACAGAGTGTGGTCCATTTGCCTTTCTGGACATTTACCCTGTTGTTATGGGCAACAGTTTTGACATCCTTCCAGTGCGCAAGGCAGAGTCCTAAAGGAGAGGAGGAAATCTGTCCCATGTTATTGAGTCAGGGAAGGAGCGTCCATAGGTATGGTCAGGATCAGGGTAATAACAAGACACACGAATATCACACACAGACACACAGGGCCCAAAAAAGAGACGTGTGCGCTTCAGAATCAGATTCAGATCCAAGATGGCCAGAAGAGCTGCCAAAATCCTTAGCTGATGGCTCAATAATGCCAAAAACGGTTTGGATGGGAGGAGGTCTCCCCAGCAAGTTTGCTCTGTCCTCTGGGACAGAGCCCCCACTCAGATGAGGGGGCAAGACGTCTCGTGCCTCTTCGAGGTCGGTCCTTTATGGCGCGTCCACCAGGACGTATGACCTGATCAGAAAACTTACGTGGCTAGCCAACACAGCAACAGAGTGAAAGAAATGAGCGCTCAAGAGATAACTTACCCGACCGGTCGGAGAAGAAACCTTCGGGGTCTCGGGTCATGCTCTCAGGTTTCCTAGTGTTTCCTCAGGAGCTTTGGTTGGTTTGTTTTATTTTTTCTTCTAACTTTAAAGACATTCTCAATGTAAGAGTCAGAGTCCTGTAATTCACCAAGCAGGCTCCCTGATGGATTGCTTCAAACAGATAAGAAAGGTAAAAGGCATAAAAGCGCCCCAGGGCTGCTTGGGAGAAGTTGGAGAGGAACTAAAGCCCTCCAAACTGAACCCAGTGCTAATTCAGAACCACCACCTGTCTGCTGGTGATGTGATGATGATGTGAGAAGCTACAGCTGTTGGGTTGGGCTCACCTCATGAGACGCAGGCCAGGGAAGGGAGCTGCATTAAGCAATTCACCAAAGCCTCTGAGCCACTCTTTGAAATCTCTTTCAAATGAAGTCCTGAAATAGGACTGCATTTCCACAGAATCAGGCTGTGTGCTTCAAAGGAGAGCTAGCTTCTGAGGCCCATCCTTTAGGGAGCAGCTGAGGCCAGGTCCAGGAAGAGTGGATGTTTGAGGCCATGGTGACAATTTGGTCCTTGACATCACCCTTACTTGGGGCACTGGTGGAGAGTGGTCCTAGCAGCCCCTATGGCCTCAGTCTTGCCTGGTTGTTTCTCAATCCCCAGGGTGTGCGAGTGGGGTTTTTTTCCCCCTATCTTTCCCCTCAGCCAAAAAGCCAATTTGAGACTAGAATGTTCTGTCTCAGAAGATACATCAATGGAGCCAGGAAGTCATAGTTCTCTTTCTCCCACTCCCTTTCTGTTGTATGTATGCATGTGTGTACGCAGATACATGTGCTTCATAAGCATTTGAGCAGAGGCCTGAGGACGGCACTTGGTGTCCTCAATCTTCCACTTTATTTCTTCAAGATGTAGTCTCTCACTGAATGTGGAACTGCAGTTTTTCGGTCAGACCGCTAGCAATTCTCCTATCTCTTCCCCCAGCACTGGGGTGATAGACATTGATGACCACTCCTGGCTTTTCGTGTGGAGAAATGAGCTCAGGTCCTCATGTTTGCACAGCAAGCGCTCCCTAGCCTCAATCTTTTACCATGTTCAGTTAAACACGCAGCTGGCTGCGCCACCCTGCTGATCTTCATCCATATTCATCCTGGCACTGACACTAGCACCTCTGTGATTTGGGGCAAGTGCTTTGACCTCTGTATGCCACAGTTTGTGCTCATCTGTAATAAGGGTAAGAGGTTGACAGACCAGTACAGGACTAAGCAAGCGTGAACCCCTCTGCCTCTAGCTGTTTGGACGTCAAGTTATGCCCTGTGACAACCCCAGGCTAGCCCAAGTGAGGGGAGGCTGTGCCATGCCTAGTGGCTCGTAGGATGGCAATCTACCAGGAGGTCAGGCAGGGTCTTCCAATCTTTTGAGGTGTATTGATGGGAAGGAGAGCTTGTCAGGACTTAGCTGTCTGGATAGAGAGGATGTAAATGTTCCCTGTGTGAACAGAGAGAGCCCATCCTATCAGGAAGCAAGAAAAATACTTTGTCAGTTGATTGATGCCATTCATTTCTGGACAAGATGACAGGAGGCTTAGCCTCCATGTAAATTACAGCAGAATCATCCCTCAGTCTACTGACTTCGGCACACGTCTGACAAATAGCTTTTGTCTTTTCTCTTTCCTTGTTGTCAAAGGGTACAAGAGCCTCTTGTCTCTCTCTGTACACCATTATCTTTCAAGGTGACTCTTAAGCTTTTGAAGTCTCTACCATCTGCTCTGTGAAGCTTTGTACTTTGCAGAATTTGAGAGCATCATGTTCCCAGATGCCTTCTGTTCTTCCAGACATGTCCATTGATAGCTCTGCCTGCAAGGAAAAATGACAGTGGCACTGTCACCCTCTTAGAGTCCAGTCTTCTTTGTTACTGTCAGAAAGCCACCTAGGGAAAGTCATGGCCCTGGATTACCAAGAGAGTTCTCTGGAGAATGAGACCAGCCAGTAAGACCATTTTCCAATGTAATGTTGTGTCTCACTGATGGTTTGGGACGAGGAAAAAAATCTATCAAAGTACTGCCATTTGTTATCGAGCATATGTGTAGTTTTGGCAAAAATACCTTCTTAGAATGATTAGAATAATTAGAACCAATGAACTCTGAAGTCATATGATTTCTCCCCTTGCCTGACTACAATATGTCAACAATTCTGAAAAATGAATGAACACAAAGGCATTTACTGCATGCCTACTATGGCCAGGCATTGTTGGCACATAGAAACATGGCCTAGTATGGTGGCATATTGGGCTGGGAGATGAATCAGCAGTTTAAGGCACTTGCAAGCTTGGTGGCCTATGAAAAAAGGCCTGCCTGCTCATTTCTGAAACCCACTGGCGAGGAAGGACATTAACTAGGCTGCTGATGTGAGCATTCCTCACCCTGGTCTTTCAATACATCTGCATTTCAGTGCTAAATCTGGGTGGTTTGGGCCCATTTCTCAGTGAGTGGCTGACACAAGCCATCTACCTCCAGGTGGTGCCACTGAGGTGCCAGGCTGTAAAAAGGGCATGGCTTTGGGTTGGCCAAGTCACATGTGCACTAGGCCCAAGGGACGGTTGTGTTTCCACTTTTTCATTTTCCAAAGATCTTTTCCCATCAAATGCAGGGTGGATTTGCCAAGGGGAGATCCAACTAATTGTTTCTAATCTCGTATGGCTTTAGTGCCACACTTTACCATTATGTTCCACTTCTTACCAACTCTGGCTGGGTTGTGTATGTTCCTTAAAGAAAACTGGCTAAGTCGCATATCACCAAGACTAAACTTCCCTATTGCCCCCAATGTGGGATACTGCCACCAAGTCCATCACCTCTGCTTTTTTTGAAACTGATCCTCCAGACATAGGAATGGGGTTCAGAGGCCAAATACCCAAAATAAAGTATCCACCCCAGCCAGAAGTCTTGGGTTTGATTCCTTTGTCCAGACAAAAAAGGACCTGTGCCACACACACACACACACACCACCCCGCCATGACAACTGGCCACAAGCTGTGTTTGCCACTGTAAAATCTATGTGGCAGGAGTAAAGAGGACCCAGAAGTGGCCACCTCTAGGCCCAAGGCAGGGTAGTTATATGTTCTCTTGGTAGAAGTGCAGCTGTGAAGCCCCAGTGGCCAGCTCACCACTGTGCTGGGGACGGCCCTCAAACTTTCTTGCAGCCCTCAGCTTCCAAGAGGCTGTCATAAAGAAGCCTAGGGGAGTGCTAATGAGCCACACATTCTCTGTGACCACCAGCCCAGCCCCATTAGACTTGTCTGGACTTTGAGTGACAGCCCATCTGGAACAAGATGCAAATGATTGTCATATCTTCCCTTCTGAGCCTTTAGCCAGCTGGGGGATTTAAAAATAAAGAATTGGAACCGAATCATGGTATAGGCCTCTCTCGACAGTGTGAATAATTTCCCCCAGCTGTCACCAGGGCCAGCTCCCAGCTCAAGGAAGGCATAGCCATCTAGATGAGGCAGCCCATTTTCATATTCTCTCTCCCCCCACCCCCCGAGAGGCAGGTGAGATCTCCATCACTTCTTTCCTCGTTAAGCACAAGCTCTAGAGCACCAGTGCCAGCAGGCTGAAAGGTTTGGACAAAGTATTGTAACCAGCCCAAGTAGGGTACTCTTTTTACAGAGAAAAAAAAAGCAGCCACAATAAGTGGACCTTGTGACCCAGAAGGCCTGGACTCGCTGCTCTGGTGGCCTGAGTCTCACCAGGAAGGTCTTGGCTTTTCATCCCCTGGACCTGGGTTTGTGGCTAACTGAAGCTCTACCATGCTTAAGGTGCTTGTTGGGGGGCAGGAGCACACAGGCTGGTGTTCAGAGGCTCTGTGCCTAGTAAAGAAAGAGACATAGCCGGGCGTGGTGGCGCACGCCTTTAATCCCAGCACTCAGGAGGCAGAGGTAGGAGGATTGCTGTGAGTTCGAGGCCACCCTGAAACTACATAATTAATTCCAGGTCAGCCTGGGCCAGAGTGAGACCCTACCTCAAAAAACCAAAAAGAAGAAAAAGAAAAGTGACACAAATAAGCCAGTCACCAGTTTGAGAGGAATCCAATGAGAGCCCAAGGAAGTAAGGGTTTCCCCATGTGCACTGGGCCACTGCAGGCTTGCCAGTGCAAATGATGCTACAAACGCAAGGTGTGGGCCTTGATTTGCCTCGGAGCATTGGAAGGAGCAGGAACAGACGCCCAGGCTTCCTGGGGTCTAGTTGGGGTGGAAGACCATAGCACAGCCCACATCCTCTGCCACTCAGTGTTAGGCACCCTGATCCCTGGCACACACCAAGGGCAGCCATGTTTGCTCAGCCATTTAAGGGGGCAGGGGAGCCAGTGATACTGCCACGAAAAGCTTGCAAGGGAGCTGGAAACCTTTTGCTTCCTCCAGACCCTCCCCATACCATGTCCCCGCCTTCCCTTCAGGTCAGAGATCAGTAAAAGACTCAGCTATAGCAAACTGGGGGCCATGGAGCAGGAGCTCATAAACAATGGTCAACGCACCTACCCCACAAGAGAGTCATCTCCCTGTAGTGCAGCCATGGAGGTGAGAAATCATCCCAACTCCTCTTCCCCTCCACACCTGGGAACGAGTAACTAGATGTACAGCATGTCAGAGGGCCATGAGGCCTGGGCAGGAATGAAGCAGAGAAAAGGGCAGGGAGGTCCAGGAGGGGCTATTGAATGGGATGATTCAAGAGGGTCTCTGCTGCGGCCTGGCTGGATCACATCTGAAAGAAGGGAGGGCCTGAGCAGGCAATGCCTGGGAGAAGAGTGTACTAGTCACAAGGCCTAGCCAACGCAAAGGACATGAGGCAAGAGGGCACCTAGTACTCAAGGGAGCCCGGGGGTTGGGGAAGTACACACTTTGCTTTTGTCTCAAGTGACTGGGAGGTCCGGCGCAGGGGAATGGCATGGCTAGTAACCCCTTCCAGAGAGCTTTGCTTAAAGTGGATGAGGCAGAGGGGAGAGAGGGCTCGCTTTACATTCGGAAGGGATTATATCTCTGAGGAGGTGAGTGAGGAAGGGAGTAAGTACCTGTGGTGATTGAACTTCCACCTGGTTTGAGAAGCCAAAGAATCCAGCAACAGTTCCTACTTGGCTGCTGTGTGAGGGAAGAATCTGGCAGCTGGGAAGGGTGGCACGTGCATGACAGAAGAGACTGGAGAAGAATCTTTCCTGTACCCTTCATCCACTTTCCTGGCTCAGACCTTAAGTTCCTTGTGCCCCTTTGATCCTTTCTAAACAAACATACACATGCATGCTTACGTGTACACACACACACTGCAAGCATATATCTATGTGCCCCTGCAGTTGCTGGGCAGTGAAGGCAGCAAAGGGGCCAATGGCCAGGAACCACCCTAAGGACTCACAACAAGGCCTGACTTCTGCTCCCATCTGCCCTTTCACATATTTTCCCATCACAAATCTGATGGACATCACACCTCTTATGTCCCCAAGCATCTGCCTGCCCTTCAAGTGGAGGCCTTAGAAGGCAGGAGTTACCAGCTTTGCAGTGGAGGTCTTCAAAGGTTCCAAAGGCTTCGCTTTCTGCAAGTTGCTGAAAGCCTGCTTCCTTTAAATAGATGTGCTGGGCCAAGTTGGAAATTTGACATATTTCTTTTTTAAAACTGAAAAAAAAGCACAAGACAGAGAAATGCAGTGAGTCACCTACTACTGGGAGAAGGGAGGTGCTCCCTTCAGGGTCATTAGGAACATTCCAGAAAGTTGGCTAGGAGTATGTACCTTGAAGGGTAAAGGAGAGTAGAAATATGTACAGAAATAGTGGGCAAAAGGGCTAGCCCTGAGGAGATTCTGGAATAAGTGAATTGATCGTGTGGGGTTGTTGCAGTCAGACTCGCATTGCTGGCAGAAATCACCCGACCAAGAGCATCTTGTAGGAAAAAAGGGTTTAGTTTAGCTTACAGACCTGAAGGGAAGCTCCATGATGGCATGATCAGAGGTGTACATCACCTACTGACCAACATCAGGTGGACAACAGGAACAGGAGAGTGTGCCCAACACTGGCAAGGGGACACTGGCTATAATGCCCATAAGCCCACACCAACAATACACCGCCTCCAGGAGGTGTTAATTCCCAAATCTCCATCAGCTGGGAACCTAGCATTCAGAACACCTAAGTTTATGGGGGACCCCTGAATCAAACCACCACATTCTGCCCCTGGCCCTCATAAACTGATAACCATACATGATTTAAAATACAATGCATCCATCCAACTTTAAAAGTCCCCATAGTTTTTATCAATCCTAATGATGTTCAAACATCCCCATAATCCAAGGTCTTAACTGAGCCATGATAACAAAAAAAATCCCCAAAACCATAATAGCACAGGAATACACATTCACACTGCAAAAGATAGCATTGTACGTAGCAAAAAATATTCAACCAATCCAAGATTTAAAACAACCAGGGCAAACATCAAACTCTGTAGCTCCAAGACCAACAAGTCTAGCCAGTGACAAGTCTCTAAATCCAGTAATCCTAACCAGCAACAAGTCTCTGGAATTCCAATTCTGCCCCTGGGAAGCTCAGTATATGGATTCAAAAGCTAAACAGAGACTGGGGGATATAGCTCCGTGGTAGAATACCTGCCTAGCATGTGCAAGGACCTAAGTTCAGTTCTCAGAACCCCCCAAAAAAGCTCAATTCAACCTAGGATTTTGAAATCACCTTTGCAAATAAGCAGCCCAGAGAGGCACAGTGCTCTGCTCCTAACTCAACCTCAGTATCTTCAGCAAGGCCTTTGCCAGCCTCCAGCACACCCAGAAAATCAATTGGGAAGCCCCTAGCCCTGCCAAATTCATTTATCTAGCTGCCAAGTAGGAGAGACAGCCCGTTAGATCTCTGTCAAAGAGCCCACTTCAAGAGGAAATATGGTTAATGCTTTCAACACAGTAAAGGCTCATAATGAGGGTCTCTGTTTCCATGTAGACACAGCTGCCCTAGATACCCTGACCAGATGGAGAACCTTTGACCAGTTAGAAGGGAGGTGGCCCCCAGTTTCAACCACCTCCTGGGCTCCTTAACCCTGTCTCCAAGCAAATGCTTTGCCAGCAGACAGAGCAGAACTGCAGCCCCGAGACCTTTTAGTCATTGACTCTTGGTGCCTACGTTTTCTCCTCTGTGAAATGGCATGGTAACTATGCAAAATATCTTCACTTGGTGGTTCCAGAGATCAGCAAGATAATGATGCACTAACCTTGGTGTATCCGTTACAATGTCACAGTGCTATATATGCAGTGCTGGCCCATGGCAAGAGGTCAGGAGGCAGTGACTGCTGTCACCCCACCCCCACTGTGGCACCCACCTGGATCTGCAGGCTCCTGAGCACTTTAAGAGACAGCCTGGGGTGCTTGTAAAGGTGGGCTTTTGGATTCAAACATGACTTTCTTGGTGCATAGCCGTGGGTTGCAATTCTGGTTCCTTGTGCAAAAGGAATTACAGTTCTCAACACAGAAGGTTATGGAAAGCCTTAGGGAACAGCCAATGGAAGAAATAGAGAGTGAGAGGTTGGTGTCTGAGGACCCGAGCTGGCCATTTAGTCATCTGCTGGGAACACTTACAATGGCCAAGGTTGCACCCTCTGATCCACCCTGAGCAGCGTACTCACGCCCATGCAATCGAGGAAGGGCAGGGCAGTGGGGGAAAGAAACAGAGCGTAAGCCCTGCCTGCATGCTAACCCCCAACATGCCTTCTTCCTCTTGCCACTTGTCACCCAAAGGCCTGCTGCCCTCCTTAGAAGAAAGCAGAGTGCCTGGGAGGAGCCGAGGAGGAGGCTAGAGTAGTAAACCTCACCTTTTGTCTGGGCTACTAAATGCACTCAGGGCCCATAGGGTGACCTAGACTAGCCCCAACACCCAGCAGTCATGAAGGGGTAGAGGTCAGGGAGCATGCAGTAAACAGCATTGCTTTGCCAGAACCTCCTTTCCCCACACCACAGCCTTCTGACAAGAGAGCTGCCTGGCACCAGCAATGCTTCGGAGTGCTGGCCACAGGCCAGGCCTCGCATACTGCCTCTGGCTCCGTGGTGACTGCGTTAGTGATAACACCTGTGTCCTGTATGATTGTTGTAAGAGTCGTGTGTGTTAATATTTGTACAGTGCTTAAGACATCATTTGGCACATAGTAAGTGCTAAATAAATGTTGGTTAAAAAAACATAGCTGCAAGGCTCCAAGAACCTAACGAACATTTAATAAATTCCTCTTAGAAGCAGCCCTCAAATGCCTTCTCACGCTTTGCTCATGCCAGCCAGCTGCATGCTGTGTCTGAGACGCTCCTGTAGCTGGACCGCAGCATGAAGAAGCCAGAGGGCACTCCGAGACCTCCCAGGAGTGTTTGTGTTTCACAAGTTTTATATGAGTCCCAGAGAAAGCTCTAACTGGTGGAAGTCTTGGTGTCTGAGCTAGACAGCGTAATGGGGCAGTAATGGGAAAGAGGTGAAGAGAGAGGGAAAGGCCCTTAACCCCCACTTGTCATCTTTTCTGCCCAAGAGAGTTTAGCACTGCCTCAGTGTCCATTGCAGGTACATCTGCTCCCCGAACTCTAAAGGGATAACCAAGTGGCCAATCCATCAGTAATCTCTCAGATACTGGGGCCAGGCTGCAGGATTGGTTCAGTGGCTGTGCAATGCGAAAAAAGGCCTATATCCTTCCCATCTTTCTCCATCATCTTCAGAGTATTTTTGCCCTGTTATGACCACAAGATGACTGCCACATCTCCAAGCATCATGTCCTTAAAAGATAGCATACCAACAAGGAAGAGAGGGACGGGTCTTCCTTCCTACTTTCCGCCCTCCCTCCCTTCCTTCTCTCTCTCACTCTGTCCCTCCCGCCACCTTCTCTCATCTCTTCCCCCCTTTATCCCTATCTCTGTGCCATGTCCCATCTCTTTCCCTCCAGTCCATTCTAGGTAAGAAGATCTTTTCTAGAAGCCCCCTGTTAGGCATTCATTGTAATTGGCCACGACTGAGTCACATACCTATTTTAAGGTAACCACTGGCCAAGGCAAGAAGGTTTAGCAGGATACATTTAGAACTACTGTGGGGTATGGAAGAAGCCACCTTCTAAGACATTGCCTTTCAAATAATGAACAAAATTGAAGTCTTGTCAATGAGGAAGAAGGGGGCTAGCTGAGCAACCCAAAGTCTATCATGAGCAGTTGGCCTTCTATGTTATTGTCTTGGCCTCTTTCAAACTTCCTGACATTCTCTGTGTCTCATCTAAGCCCTTTTGCACCATTATGGAGCCTGAGCGGAGGCAAACTATGGGACCTGACAGCCTGGCAGGTCTAAGATCCAACAAAACATCCCAGTGCTGAAGCCAGGTGATGCACATAAGGAGAGAGAGAGAGAGATGTAGAGGGGGGTGGCTTAGCACTGATGAAAATGGAGCATAAGAATCAAGGCATCTTTCATTATTCACATGGGATCTTGTCCAGGACTCCTGCTGGATACCAAAATCTGCAGCTACTCAAGTCCCTTCAATAAAATGACATGGTACTTGCATGTAAGCTACACCAGTCCTCTTGTGTTCGTAAATCATCTCTAGATTACTTATAACACCTGATACAATGTAACTACTATGTAAATTCTTCTCATGATGTAATATTTAGAGGCTGAACAGTGTGAACAGTGGAGGTCCCCTGCCTTCTTGAACTTTCAGCCTCTAGAACACTTTCATTGTATGTGGAGGGTGTGTATGTGTTCATATGTGTAGGTCATGTACACATGTGTACATCATGTGTATGGAGGCCAGGGCACAACTCTAGGTATTGTGCTTCAGATGCCATACACCTTTTTGAGACAGGCTCTCTCACTGGTGTAGAACTTGCCAACTAGGTAAGACTGGCTGCCCAGTAAGCCCTAGTGATCCTTTTGTCCCCAACTCCTCAGCACTGGGATCACAAGCACATGCCACCACACCTGGCTTTTTTTACATGAGTTCTGAGGATGGTACTCGAGTCCTCACGCTTGCAAAGCAAAAACCCATGGAGCTATCTCTCCAGCTCTGAAACTCCTTCCATTATAAACACCCAACTTTGAGTAATTCACTGTCGTAAAAGAAAAGAGATGAATACAACCAGAAAGATGGCAGTGTGCAGTGTTGGTACCCAACGCTGTAGAAGCCCCAGAATGGGCGCACCAGCCAAGAGAAGGGACCTAGCCAGGCCATCGACAGATCCACTACAAACAAGGAGCTGCTGCTTCCTATGCTGTGGACTTCACATATGTTCTTTCTAATCATGTCTGTGTGTGTGTGTGAGAGAGAGAGAGGGAGGGAGGGAGACGGAGAGAATGAGAGAAGAAGCACACATGCACAGAGCATGAAGAGAGGTCAGAGGATAACCTCAGGGTGTTGGTCCTCATCTTTCACAGGGCCTCCCTTGTTTGCCACTGCAAATGCCAGACCAGCTGGATCACAAGCTTCGATGGTCTCCCAACTTTGCCTCCCATTGCCATAATCCTGTTAGGATTACAGACAGGTGCACCACTGTGTGTTCATTTTTACATGGGTGCTGAGAATCCAAACATTGATCATCAGGCTTTCAACCACTGTGCCATCTTACCAGCACTCTCTGATCATTGCTACTGGAGTGGGGCATGGTTGTACTTATGCTTATTTTACATGACAATAAGCGGAGCTCTAAACACTCAAGTCATTTGTCCATAGTCTCACAGTCCCTTAGTGGCAGAAGTGGCATCTAAAGCCATGTTGTATCCCCATGGATGGTTGCCAGGGTTAAAAAACAAAAATATAGCTGGGCGTGGTGGCACACACCTTTAATCCCAGCACTCGGGAGGCAGAGGTAGGTGGATTACTGAGTTTGAGGACAGCCTTGAGACTACATAGTGAAATCCAGGTTAGCCTGGACTAGAGCGAGACCTACCTTGGAAAAGCCAAATAAAATATGTAACAACAAATTCAATTTGGATAGCAGGTAAACAATGAATGCCCTTTTAGTACAAGCATGTCCTTCACAATATTTGGGATATGCTTGTCTCAAAAAAAATCATTCATCATTTAAGGGCAATGCAAAATTGACTTGGCATTTTGTATTTTTTCTGCATATCAAGTCACAGTTCAGTTACTCAAGCAAATAGCTGGATGGTGGGAATTACAGAAAATAGCAGATACTAGAGGAAAGGCATTTCTAAACTGTGAAATGCACACTGGCACTTTCATGCTTTGCAGAGGGAGGGAGCTATTGTTTTGTCTCATCACAAGGATATCACTGGCCACATCTCCATGTTTATAACTAATCCTCTTCCAGGGCAGGAGCCAGCGTGTGACCACAACCATGGCAAAGTGGATAGGACGCTGGCTCATTGTCTGTCCAGTGTTATCAGGTCCAACTTTGGGGTTCCCTCCATCCTCGCTTGAGGGAGCTTTGACTAAACCCTGTGTTTTTTTTCTCTCAACTGATCACTGCAAACACCCACGCTGGGTGCTTGCAAATCTCAACTCTGCACAGAGGGGAAGCCCCAGCAGCATGAACAATCTGCAAGCAGGAGCTTTTCTAGCACCTACAGGTAGGCCACCCTCTGGCCGAGCTCTGCACAGCACCGTCCACTGTGGGATGTGACCAATGGCACCTGCACAAAACCACTTGGGATGTCCTCCCCACCCCTGGCCTCCAAAGACATTGCAACTGGTGCCACTGGGGGGGTGAGGGCTGGGTTCCTCAGGGGCTCACCAAGGCATCGGCAGATCTAGGCTATAATTAAACCAGACTGTGAACATATTGTTCACGGAAACCTTAGCAGAACATGAGTCATGTTGATGATGTGAATCACACGGCCTTAGAATTTCCATTTATATGTTCTGTATTTGAGGCCTTTATACTAAGGTAGAAGGGATTTCTGTCCCCCATTTATTTTCTCTTGGGAGTAAAGCCTCAAGGATGGCCATTGCTAAGGGTCCAACTAGGCGGCTGGGAAGGAAGAGACTGAGGTTGGGGCTTGGCAATCACAAAGGTGGATTATTTCACCAATGGTAGGAGTTCCTCTCCTGGCATGGGCACCCCCTTGGGCTGCCAGGAGCAGAGGAAATTAAATAAATTTAGGGGGAAATCTGGCCATTTTGACTATTCTAGGATATGGGATTCTTTTTTTAAATTATAATTTGGCAAAAGGATGAAGGTTGAAATTCTGTGCTAAAATGAAGTCCCATGAATAGCTTTTGACTAATTCAGCTCCAGAACAGCATAGGCCAGTGATCACGTGCCACCTCCAGTGCCTTACCCTAGGCTCTCTGGAATGGGAGTGATGACAATCAGGACAGGGTGACTGTTAAGGTTAATGAAAAGATGTGTGGCGTGCTGAGAACAGCGCTTGGTGATCTGGTTTGCACTGCCCAACATCACTATCACCAGCCCTTCAGTGGCATCATTGTGCACGGAGAGGACTTTGCTGGATACTGGGCAGAAAGGCATTCCTGGGGTAGGAGAGCTGCCAGGGCCTGCCCTGCACCACATTCTGTTACTTTTGTAGCAAAGAAACATTAAAACTCAGCACACACAGCAGAGCTCCTATGTGCATCCCCAGGGGAACCTACCGCATTGACATGCTGGGAAAAGAAGCAAGTTTCTCTCTAGAGGAAACTTGTAGAGTAAGATCTCTAGCACAGTAAGGTGATGAGAAATGGTCTGCCATCTGGAACCACATTGGGCTATATAAGAAGGATCCCCAGAGCCATGACACAGCCACTGCATCACTCAGCACACAGGGCACAGCAAGTGCCAATACTGTCACCTCATGTGACTCTCCACACTAAATCTCAGATCACCAAGAAGAGTAGGGGGATGCCACTATTGCAGATCCCCTGGGAGCTATTTAATGATCTACTAACACCCAACATATAAGTGACCTCAAAGAA
Organism: Orientallactaga sibirica; assembly: GCA_036365145.1. Lineage (NCBI taxonomy): Eukaryota > Metazoa > Chordata > Mammalia > Rodentia > Dipodidae > Orientallactaga > Orientallactaga sibirica. Next base: position 7,800,896 of record JAEOAD010000982.1, read on the forward strand.
ACCCAATTTTTCCCCAAGAGGAATCATTTTCTCATCCCATATTCCCTATGCTTTGAAAGACTTTATAGACCAAGCTTAACATGATATAAAATTAATTTGTTCTCATGCAATTTATTAATTGGAGATGATGGACATAATAGCCAAATGAAGTTTCCATTTAGTATGGAATAAATGGTGTTCCCAAGCTAGAGAGCTGGGATTCCTGCCAAGAGCATTGGCCTGAGATATCTTATTTTAAGCTCCAGGAACATTCTCTGGAAGGCTTTATGACAATACCTGATACAGTCTTATGAAGGTGACAGCCCACCAAGGAGACCAGGGGCCCTAAGAATGGAGCTATTATGGGGAGGGGGTTCTGCCCTTTGATTCCATCCTAGGATATGATTGCATAAGGACCAAGGACACAGCAGTTCTGAAGAGGAAGGGTGCGTAAAACAAAGCTAAAATCTGTACCCGTGGTAGACTGCCCATGCTGACACTTCAGGGCCCCTTTTCTTGATGATTCTCAAAATGTCACTTTCCTGGGCCTCTGGACAGAGATCAAAGCTTTGTTTTTTCCAAGATAGAGTCTCACTCTAGAGCAGACAGCTGGCCTTGAACTCTCGGTGATCCTACCTCAGCCTCCCAAATGCTGGGATTAAAGGCGTGCCACACCATGCCCAGCTCCCAGAGACCAAAGCTTTGCCCTTGCTCAGAATTCCTTGCTAGGAGGATATATATTCCTAGAAGGACAGGAAGTCCAGAACCCTCCTAAGGGGCCTCGTGAAGAACATGCCCGACAAGCTTACAGTTCTGCCACTCCAAGCCAACAGATCCACGAGACACTGAGATTCAGTCTTTCCCACCCAATATGCTCAGATTAACCCATCAGAGACCAAATGTGCTACAGTGACCGTAGGCAGGGCTAAACTTGAGCCAGTTTTTTCCACTTAAAAATGCATGTTTTTGCTCTTGAAGCCTCAGTATTGTGGAAAGAGCACTTAGATTACATCCCAAAGGATATCAGCTCAATTTTCTAACTCTACAAATTTATCTGTTACCTTATCACTTAAGATCTCAAAAGACTTTTTTGACCCAGGCATGGTAGTACAAGCCTGAAATCTCAGCATTCAGGAAGCTAAGACAACACAATTGTGGGGGGGGGGACTTTTAAAAACCTCCCTGAATTTCATTGAAGGTCTGTTTTCAGCCAGGTAAAGGTGGCACATCTCTGTAATCCCAGTAATTGTGAGGTAGAGGCAAGAGATCACAAGTTCCAGAACAGTCTAGGCACCACAGTGAGACATCTCAAAACAAAAACAGGGGCTGGAAAGATAGCTCAGTGGTTAAGGCACTTGCTGACAAAGCCTGCCTGCCTGGACTTGATTGCCCATTACCCACATAAAGGCAGATGCAAAAAGTAACACATGTCTTTGGGGTTCCTTGCCAAGGCAAGAGGCCCTGGCACATTGATTCTCTCTCATAAATAATAAATAAGTAAATAAATAAAAATTTAAAAACAACAAAATGATTCAGAAAAGATTGTCTACATTATATATTAATAAAGAGAGCAAGGAAAGTACTGGATGGATGGTAATTTAATTAAACTAGGAAAAAAGACAATCCCTGAATAGAATGAAGTACTTCAGTTAATTCACCAAAGGTGACTAAACTGAATTTACCCAATAAAAGAGACTGTCAGAGTTAAAAACAAAACAAAAAATATATATGCCTCTTTGAGGAAAAATGGATAATATGATAAACATTGAAAATAAAATGGCAAAAAGATATAAGAAAAATACGAGTAAGAAAAAAAGCAGCAAGAGAGGTAAAGAGAAAGTTGAAGCTCAGACTCCTAAACACAGGGCTGCAGAGGCGGCTCAGTTGGCAAAGTGCTTGGTGTGCAAGCATGTGGACCTAGGTTGGATCTCCAGAACCCACATGCACGTGGAGACGGCAAACCCTGGGCTCTCTGATCAGGCAGTCTAGCCTACCTAAGTGAGTTCCAAGTCAGTATGACATCTCCTCTCATCAAAGGTGGACTTGTGAGACTATAGAGTGCATTCCAGGTCAGCCTGGGTTAGAGTGAAACACTACCTCGAAAAACCAAATAAATAAATAAGTAATGTTGACATTTGAAGTTGTCCTCTGGCCTACATATACACACACGTGCATAAACATGGACACAAAAAACCAAAAATATTCAAGAAGAGTAGTCATGGCAAAATATACAATAAAAACATACAATATTTATAACCCTATGTGCACTAAAAACCTACATATCAAAAGCATAGCAAAAATTATAGACATGCAAATAGAATAAAAATTACAGGCTGGAGAGATGGCTTACCGGTAAGGAGCATGCCTGCGAAGCCTAAGGACCCCAGTTCGATTCTCCATGTCCCACATAAGCCAGATGCACAAGGGGGTTCATGCGTCTGGAGTTCTTGTTTGCAGTGGCTAGAAAGCCCTGGCACGCCCATTCTCCCTCTCCCTCTCTCTCTTTCCCTCTCTCTGTCTCTAATAAATAAAATTTAACAATAAAATAAAATAAATTAGTTTTAGTGGTATCCTTTAATTCACCCCCTTTTAGAACTAGATACCTAATAAGCAAAATATCAGCAAGGACATAAAGTACTTGATACACCTAATCATTTCTGGTTAAGAGTGAATATTCTTACTATGTGTGCAAAAAACAAACTCAAATTCAGTTTCTCCTACTATACTGTCACTACACAAAATGATTCTGTAACAAAATGTGTGGGAGTTTCCCACACACCAATCAACTCAATTCAATTCTGTTGTTACCCACCTGCAAAAAGGGTCAGACCACAGGCGAAGAAGGCTAAGTCCCACAAGACTGGGCCAATGCCCTCACCAGATGTCAGTCACAAATCCCAGGCGGTTTTATCTGTGCTTGTGACCAACCAGCTACAAATCAGTTCCCACAACCCCCTCCTTGGGTTTGATTAATTTGCTAGAGTGCCTCACAGAACTCAGGGAAATCTGGTTATTACTGGTTTATTCTAAGAGTTGTTACAGAGGATACTGGCCAAGAGATGCACAGTCCTGCAGAAATGGGCATGATGGAGGAACCCCCACATATTTGGCTACCAGGAAGCTCTTCAAAGCCTGTCCTTTCAGAATTTTTGTGGAGACTTCATTACACATGTATAACTTCATATTAAAGTCTTGGTCATTGGTGATTAACTTAACCCTTTTCCTCTCTTTGGACCTTGATGGATATGGCTGAAAGTCCCAACACTCTAATTCTGCCCTGGTCATTCCAGAGACCAGACTCCAACCTGAGGAGTAGAGCTGTCTGCTGTCAGTCAGCCAACTGGCATGCAAAAGGACACATCACTTTGAAGATTGAAAGGATTTTAGGAATTAGATGTCAGGAAATGAGGTGAAGGCCAAATATATGTTCGACAATATTACTCTTTAAATGAAAAATGTACATTTTGCCTGAATGAAACATTTATGGTAATAGATCAGGTTCATGGCTGCAAAGAAATTATTAAGATTTTTAAGGAAAAATAAGAGTGAGCACTTAAAATATGGACCATTTCAAATATGGAAAATTTTAAGTGTGGAAAAAACACACTCTTGGAAAACTCTTAAAGAGATTCTTTCCCTACCCCACCCCCGTACTCCCCCTCTCAAACTCACCCTCTATTGAATCCCTTCTTTCCAATTAATCTCTCTTCAATTTTGACATCACCATCTTTTCCTCCTATTATGAGGGTCTTATGAAGGTACTGCTGGGCACTGCAAGGTCATGGATATCAAGGCCAATTTCTGTCTGGACAGTTACATTGTAAGGAGTTGTACCCTCCCTTTGGCTCTTACATTCTTTCCACCACCTCTTCCTCAATGGACCCTGAGCCTTGGAGGGTGTGACAGAGATGTCTCAGTGCTGAACACTCCACTGTCACTTCTCAGCACTATGGTGACTTCTGAGTCACGCCAGTTGTCACCACTAACTGAAAAGAGAAGCTTCCCTAACCAAATTGAGAGTACAATTAATATATGGGCATAAACATAAAAACTTAGAGGGCAGTTTGGTGGGCATATTATATACATTTAGCCAGACAATAGCAGGCATTACTCCCCTAGGGGTCATGACCTCCCCAGCCATATGCTTTTTTTAAAAAAAATATGGCTTTATATTAAGGTCTTTGATCCATTTGGACTTAATTTTTGTGCATGGAGAGATGTGTGGGTCCTGAAGGGAGGATCAGCTAACCACACCTCACCAGGGCCCCAGCTGAAACCATAGAGTATTGCAGGGGAAGGGCAAGAGTTCAGCGTTCATGGCGATCACGACACCAGAAAAAGGCTGAAGGAGATAAACACAGAGAACATCCAACTCCAACTAAGCCAGATATCCAGAGACACAGAGGCTCCCAAAACCTCATCACTGAAGCAGAACTAAAATGACCCCAATGTGGCTCAGGGAAACTCGTGGAAGAGGGGGTGGAAAGATTGTTAGAGTCATAGTTGGGGCATTATGCACAGAGACTGGGGCCTACCCCCCAGAACTCTTGACTAACCTCACAATGCACGACCCACATTCCCCATTGATGAGGGTCCCTTTGAAAGTGGGAGGACAGGGAGGAGGACAATGGAACCAATACTATGAATGTAAAATCAGAATAATATAAATAAATAAATATTTAATAAAAAAGAAAAATAAAATAATTAAATAAATAATTTAAAAAATATGTATTTGTAAGCAGAGGGTGGGGAGATAGGGGGTATTCTAGGGCCTCGCACCACTGCAACCAAACTCCAGATGCATGCACTACATGGGTACTGTGGAATTAAACTGGGGCCACTAGGCCCTACAAGCAAGCACCCTTATCTGCTGAACCATCTTCCCAGCCAACCAAAGGATTTCGACTAGATTTTCAGTACCAGGAACGTATTCCCTCCCCTGGAGCAGGCCTTCAGTCCAATTAGAAAGCAGTTGAGTTCTCCCATAACAGACATGCCACTATCACACCAATTGGCACATTTGACCTGGATGGCTAATCCTAAGACTTGCAGGGTCCACTGCTGTTTAACACTATTGATGACTTCTCTTCCCCAAAAGGCTGCTTGCAGCATAGCTCTTTCCAGCATCCTGACAGCTGGTCAACAGGGAGGAGGTTTCCAGCTCAGCTCCAGCTTGATTTCTTAGCAACTTGCAGCCCATGTATGTGTAGACTTCAGCAATATGGTCTTACCATCTAGTTCTGGTGGGCAACCAAGAGCCTTGGCAATGCCTTGTAATGTTTTAGGGGCATCAGGGACCTCCCTGGCCAACAGCTCACTGGAAGGTATCCCACACTGGGCACTACATTTTTTCTAATAACTATCTATGGCTTCTGGATGTACAATTTATTATTGGACCACCTTGTGGGACCAGAGCTGAGACAATGTTCAGAGTTGAGTCAATGGTGGGCAGTACCATGTCTTGACCAGGACTGCTGAATTAGTCATGCTTCTTGCCCCTTGATCCAATTCTTCCTCTATTTAAACTTAAAGTTCATGTAAGTACCATAAAGATGAACTTGGGTTGACTGGGCCCCTTTATCTGTTCTTCCCAATGTGGCTCTATTAATAAAATCTCCTTTCTCTGCCATTTACCATCACCTGTCTCTTTAATTGATAATGGGTATGGAGGTCAAGCCTAGTCTGGTGGAACTGCCAGAGCCAGGCTTTTGCTTTAAAACTCCAATTACAAAACCCTTTGCAACATGACCTGTACAATATTGGGCCCATCCACATTCCATCGTGGATGGTAGAGGAATGAATGAAGCCCTCATCGGGGTTATTGGCAGTTTATGGTTTCGAGACAAAGGGTATTTTCTTCAGTTGTATAGCCACTGATAAGCTGAAAACAATCCTAATTAAATTCAATAGGTCACATACAAATAAGACATCAAAGTAGAAGAGGGACTAGTTGGGATGCAGAAGGGAATCAGTGGAAGGGGAGAAAACTAGAGAAGACAATCAGAGGATTATGATCAAAATACATTATATGCATGTATAAAATTCATCTATAAAGGTAAATTTAAAATGTGTAGAAACACACACACACACACTTTGTAAGCTGCATCAAGGAAAAAAGAAATTAAGCAGAAGTTCACAGAGGAGGAATGAGGACCACTGCAACCATAGGTTTAGTAGAAATGCAAAGAATCAACAACATGAAAATAAAATAGTAACTAGTTGGAAAGAAGAAGCGATTCAGTGGAGGGACTTGGGAGTGTGGTGGGAGGGGACTATGATCATGGTATATTGTTTCTATTTATGAATGTTGTCAAGAAGTATTTTAAAAGAATCATAAGAAAGGCTGAGGAGTAAATCTGAATAACTTTTTTAAAAAGGTTGGTTACTTTGGAAAATTGATGCCACAATAGACTGACAAACAGACCAATTCCAATAGAAAAGTTTGGAGAAAGGCATAGAGATCTACCATGAAAAAAGGCCCCTAATACCACCCTGGCCCACAGCTGAGTTTTAGCCAACCTTAGTGGACAAGTGAGCCCAATATTACTTGCTCCTGTTTCTCGCGAACCAAATGTATATACAGAGAACCCTGGGTTCTTTCTAAAATGCAGATTCACATTCAGTAGAGATGGCTGAGGCCCTAGACTTCATTTCTTACGAGCTCCCAGATGAGGTAGGTACTGCTGGTTCAGGAGCCACACTTTGAGAAGCAATGATTTACATGGTTTCAGGCAATAGGGTAAATGATATAATATTTCCCAATTCCTTGTAAGAAGTCATTTTTCAAAAAACAAAATCAAAAGTGTTAATTCTGACAGTAATAGATTTCCCAACTCTATTTCATTTACAAATACAGATGCAAATTCTAAGTAAAACAGCAAATGAACTGTGGCATGGAAAAAGCATTAGAAAGTTCTTCACTGTGAAGAAATCTAGCAATGTAATTCTTTACATGAATAGAGAAAATCTTTTAGTTGTAATGACAGAATCACATTAATAGATGTTAAAAGCAAGCCGGGCATGGTGGCGCACGCCTTTAATCCCAGCACTTGGGAGGCAGAGGTGGGAGGATCGCCATGAGTTCGAGTCCACCCTGAGACTACATAGTTAATTCCAGGTCAGTCTGGACCAGAGTGAAACCCTACCTCGAAAAACAAAACAAAAAAAAAAACAAAACAAAACAAAACAAAACAAAAGAAAAACGTGTGTGTGTGTGTGTGTGTGTGTGTGTGTGTATGTGCGCGCATGCTGGTGCATATGTGCCATGGTGCACATGTGGTCAGTTTTGGGGTGTCAGTTCTTGTCTTCCACTGTGTTTGAGGTAGGGTCTCTCTCGATCTCCTTCTGGTTGTTGTTAACTACTGTACTCCCGTGAGCTTTCCCATTTCCTGCCATCGTGCTGGGATTACAGAGCCCCACCAGAGCCTCTGGCTTTTTTACATGGAGTCTGAGGATAAAGTTGGGTACTCAAACTTGAGTAGAGTGCTTTATCTGTGAAGCCATCTCCCTTGCCCCAAAGCAACCATTCTTTAAAAAATTAATAATAAAATAGGGCTGTTACGTGGATAGATATTAGTGGGATGACAGGACATTAGGGCTGGACACCGCCAGCATAATGAGCAGCTTATATAACCAAGGACTAGAACTGCAGGAGTCTAATTACTGTTCAGAGGAATAGGATCTGAGTCATATTTCTAGTCCCAAGAGAAGATGTCACATCATGAACTGCCTGGAAGGTCTCTAATTGATAACTATCTAAATCTGGAGCCAGGAACCCTGGAACTTACAAGATCACTGTCTAGCAGGAAGCTTTCTGAAACAACAACAACAAAAAGATTGATGGGCTGGGGCGATGACTCAGTGATTAAGGCACTTGCTTGCAAATTCTTACAGCCTGAGTTAGATTCCCCAGTAGCCACGTAAAGTCAAATGCTTAGTGGCATGTGCATCTGGAGTTTATTTGCAGCTGCTAGAAGCCCTGGTACTCCCATTCTCTCTCTCTGAATGATTGTCTCTTTCTCTGCTTGCAAATAAATATTTTTTTAAAGTTTTCATTTAATTATTTGAGGGAGGAGGGGGGGGAGAAAGAGAGAGGGAGAGAGAGAGAGAGAGCGAGAGCAAGCATGCCAGGGCCTCTAGCCACTGCAAACAAACTCCAGACGCATGTGCCGCCATGTGCATCTGACTTTAAAAAAAGAACTGACTGCTGCTCCCACAACGTGTAACCCACAACCCCATAGGGAATTCCTGCAACGCCACTGAGGAGGATTCCCAGCAGAATGGGGGCAGGGACGAGGGAAAAGAGGGAACCAACACATGATGTATCCATATGAAATATGTTGTTAATAATAATATTTTTATTTTTAAAAAACTCCTTTGAAAAAAACAACTATGGCTCACTGGGTTAAGTGATTGCTATGCAGACATAAGGACCTGAGTTCAGATTCCCAGCACCAACCTAAAAGCCAAGCTTAGTGACCTATGCACTCAGAGGTAGAAACAGGAGGATGCCCAGGGCAAGCTGACGAGCCAGTCTAGCCAAATCAGGGAGCTCCAGATTCATTGAGACCCTGTCTCGAAAGATAAGGTGCAAAGGAAGGTAACTACTGTTGATCTGTGATCTCTACACACACCTGCACACAAATGTGGGCCTACATGCATACCCATACACACATGCGCTCACACCACACACACACACACACACACACACACACCCCATTGCTTTTCCCTATAAGAGTCAATCCAAATGGGCCTGTCAATCACCTGGTCTGAAAATCCCCTCAGAAAGCTGTTTGTGCCAGAAAATCTAAGAAATCATACAAAGCCTGCCTAAAAATGTAGTTTGGCACAACAATCTGACCATTATCCATTCTTATGCCATGAGTGTTTCCCACTGCAATGGTCCCCTTGGTCACTGTGTGCTCTCCCCCTTGAGAGTGCTTTACATTACTCTGTACGAAACCTTTGCATCTTCTACTCTCTGCTCTGTGCTGGACTAAATTCTTTCCACAGAGATCACAAAGACTGAGGAGCCCAAAGGAGGCCAGCACCAGATCCAGGTAACAGGAGTTGATGGTAACTCTGTAAACAAAACTAAAGCTATTTTTTTAATCACATATTATTCCAAATGTCAAAAACATATGAAATATTTAATGAAAATCAATAAGAAGGCAAGGTTGGAGGCACAGACCTGTGCTCTAGCTACTGCAGATAGCATATATCAAGTCAGCCAATTCTAGGCCTGCTTAGGTTACATAGCCAGTTTGAGGCCAGCCTGTGCAACGTAGTGAAACCCTGTTTCAAAATAAAAAGCAAAAAGAAGGCTGGGGACATTGGTCAGTGGTTGAGTGTTTGCCTATCATGCACAAGGTCCCAGGTTCAATCACAATACCTTGTGTGTGTGGTGTGGTGTGCATGTATATGTTTATATATATGTGCATGTACGTGTGTGCGCACGCATGCATGCACATTGGATATCTTCTTCAGTCACTTGCTACCTTATTTTTTTTTTGAGACAGGGCCTCTCACTAAACCAGGAGCTCACTGGTTTGGCTAAATTATTTAGCCAACAAATCCCAGGGATCCTCCTGGTGTGGGATTCTGAGATATCTCTGAGAGGGATGGGTGGGTCATGACTCAAGAGCTAAGGTGCTGAGACTCAGTGGTCATACAGAGCTTCCACTGAGTCAGTGGCCTTCCAGGTTCTTATGAATTTCCATGAACGAACCCCACAGACCACAGGATAAAGTTTATGGAAATTTGATTACAGAGTTTATAGAAAAAGGACTTATAAAGCTTAAGAGAAAACTTAAGAGAAAGTAGGAGGGCTGGAGACATGACTCTGTAGTTAAAGGTGCAAACTCCCCAGTACACATGTAGAGTCATATGCACAAAATGGCCCATGCATCTGGAGTTCATTTGCAGTGGCACAAGGCCCTAGCAGCTCATTCCTTCTCATTCTCTCTCATAAATATTTTTAAAAATAGTATGAAGGAATACAGAGCTCCTGACTAACTGAGCAGGAGTAAGGTTCCAGAAAAATGGGAAAACCCCCTACAGACCAAGATTTAGGTCTTTTAAGGGAGTCTACTGGATGAGAGACTGAACTGGAAAGTTTAGTCTTGACACCAACACCACGTGGCTGGGTGGCACCAGATTCTCAGGAAGGAGTAATCCCTTTACATTCTTTTTTTTTCTAAAGATAAAGAGGTAAGATTAGAGGCATGTATTTACCTCCTCTGGTAAGGCTTTAGGGGAAAAAGATCAGGAAAAGTAAACAGATTCTCTCTTATAGGCTCAAGGACATTCCTTGCATTTACCTTTGGGGCCCTGTCACCCCTAAACTGTCTTACTTCTGTCTCACTGCTGGCATACTTGTGTGGTAAACACTTTGTACACTGAACCATTTCCCCAGCCTCAATAAGGATATACTTGATGTACACTAACATTATTATTTAACACTGTCTTAAAGCAGTGGCTCTCAACACTGGATGTTCATTAGAATGCTTTGTTAAACTTTTGAAAAAATACCCACCAATTAAACCTCTGAAGCTAGGGGTTTGCCATTGGAATTTAAAATAAGAAGATTCTTGGCTGATTCTAATGTGTGGCCTTGGATGAGAAGTACAGTCTTTAAAGTCTTCAGCAATTGCAACATAAAAAGACAGAGAAACAGCAGGGACCATCATTGATGCCTGACAAAATGCAGAACATCCAGTTAAATTTGAATTTCAAACTAACAGTCAATACCTTTTAGCCTATGTCTCAAATATAAAATATGGGGAACATCTGAATCAAACCACCCTATTTTGCCCCTGGACCCCACAGACTCATGACTCTTTCATGATGTAAGAGGCATTCAGTCCAACTCTAAAAGTCTCCATAGTTTTTATCAATCCCAACACTGTTCAAAATTCTCATAGTACAAAGTCTCATAATTTTAAGTCTGTAAAATCAAACACAAGTTACATATACATAATGGCACAGAGTAAACATTCCCACTGCAAAAGAAGCATAGCAAGAAAAGATTAGACCAATACAAGATCTCACACAAGCAGGACAAATGTCAAGTCCTGCAACTCCATGCTCCGTATCTGCAATCAGTGACAAAGTCTCTGGGGTACAAATTCCACCCCTCAAGCTGGGTTGCACACAGCCAGGAGAAAACTACATCCTAGACCAGCAGCTTTCCTTGTCAGCCATCCCATAGACTTGGTATCTACAAAAACCTGGGGTCTCCACTGCAATGCATGGTTGATCCATGCTATCCCTTCCAGGGCCTCCACACAGGGACGACAACAATCCTACCTCACATCACCCAGTGGCCATCTCAAATGGAAAAACACATTTCAAATCCAGTGACCCTCTCTTTCCTTTGTTTGTTATACTTCCATAGTACCAGGTAGACTACCACATTTTTAAATCCAGAGGGAAATAAAGCCTGCTTTGAAGAGCAGGAAAACGTCAGCATTCTTTGCACTATCCCACTGCAGAACAGCTGACTCAATCCTCAATGGTGGCAATCTCCCAAACAAGTGCAGCTGAACCAGGATATAGTCTCTGGCCCAAAACTTTTACTTCTTTCTGTGCCATGTCCTTCCGCTTATACCAGTCCACTTCTAAACTCTAAGTTTTCAGAACATGGGCAGAATAGAGCCAGTCTCTCACATTAACTGCCATACTGGGATAAAGCTCTTTCCCCTCTTAAGCCAAGTCTTACAGTTCAGACTTCTTTCTGCATTTAGTGTTTCAACTCTCATCAGAATGGCCCATCGAGCTCTATCGACAGCATTGCAAGGCCTATCTCAATCTAAATTTCAAATACTTCCATATTCAAAAAGGACCAGAACCCACACAGTCATGTTTCTAATAGCAATGACCCTCTTCTCTGGTACCAATTTTCTGCTGTAGTTACCTTCATGATGTTGGAACAAAACAACAAACCAAAAGTAGCTAATGGGAGGAAACGGTAAGCCAGGTGTGGTGGCACACACCTTTAATCCCAGCACTTGGGAATTGGAGGTAGAAGGATTGCTGTGAGTTCAAGGCCACCCTGAGACTACATACTGGGTTCCAGGTCAGCCTGAGCTAGAGTGAGACCCTACCTCAATAAACCAAAAAAAAAAAAAAAAAGAAAATCATAATTAATTCATTTTATGCAGCATACAATAAAGCCTCTTTGATTATGTATTTCTTTGTGCAAATATATACATCCATAAGAGCATATATGCATATGTGCAGATTTATAAGCAGACATAAAATATGGAAGGTTCTATAGTATGTTAATATGGCTTCTCTAGATGAAGAAGGAATAATGAGGGTCATGCTAATGTTAGGGAGGAAAAGTGAAAGGAAAACCAGTGTGGCCTCATTTTTAATGTAAAAATAATTACAGAAATTCAGAAGTAAGTCCTCTAAGGTTTAAAAGCCCTGTAAATGTTACATGTTAAATAAGCCAAATGTATCATATATTATGAACATCCAATCACTAGATAAAAATATGATGCCTAGAGATTCTTAGCAAATATGAAAGAACACACTACTGATTACAAAGTCTTTTTTATCCCTGCTAGTAATATGGTAGACACAGACACCCTGAAAATCCTTTTACTATAATCACCTAGAAATACTGAGTAAAATGTAACATGATTACTTTAAACATACTAGACTTACAAATAATAAAAGCAAACCCCAGGTGCCAGAAACAAAGAAGAAAATGAAAAGGCGTGAGATAATGGCGGGTATTTGTCTCCACAGCCTAGGGGTTTGGGATTTAATGCCCCTACACAGGCACTGGAAATGAGGCTTTGGGCTTTATAACATGAAGAATTAAACTGAGAGCTTCACATAAAGCCAAGACCCTCAAAGAACTAGTTTATTTATGAAAAGATTTATAAACAAGAGACACCACAGGACACAGGGCTTTGGGTGGGAAAATAATAAAAGCTTGCTGAGAATTCAAAACCACAGGACCACAATTCACATTGCTTTCAGTCCACCCACATAGTTCAAAAGCTCCAGACTGAAAGTTACATTCAAATGATTCTCAAGCAGTGAGGGAACAAGATTTGGAAGAAAAGTTCCCACATCCCAAATATCATGGAATGTTCAGTCATACAAAAATAAAACAAAAGAACAAACAACCATAAAACCTAAGCACTACTGCGGTGTTCACAATAAAAATTACACAGCCCATAAGTGAACATTCCAATCTGATCAAGTGTCTGCACATATTACACATATACATGCATTATATCCCCAATCCAAAGAGAAAACTAGGAAAGAATCTTAAAAGAATGCATAAAAGTGAAGACTAGAAGGGAAACAATCAAATCTTAAACTCTATGAAAAAGTGGCAAACCAAATTGGAAAAATAATCAACTAGAATAATAACCATAATTAAAAAGTCACAATGTATTTTGGCGTATTTTTTAAAGATTATAGAAATGACATAAAAATTCCTCATTGGGGCTGGAGAGATGGCTTAGCAGTTAAGGTGCTTGCCTGTGAAGCCTAAGAATGCATGTTCAAATCTCCAGGTCCCATGAAGCCGGATGCACAGTGATGCAAGCATGCAATATGGCTCAGGCACACAAGGGGGAGCACATACCTGGAGTTAGTTCACAGCAGCTGAAAGGCCCTGGCACACCCATTCATTCTCTCTCCCCTTCCCTCCCTCTCTCCCTCCTCTTCCTCAAAAATAAAATAATAAAAAATTCCTCATTAAAAGATATGAATGAAATCAAGGCATGGTGGCTCATGCCTTTAATCCCAGATCTTGGGAGGCTGGGTTAGGAGGATTGTTATGCATTTGAAGCCAGCCTGGATTACAGAGCGAACTCCAGGTCAACCTGGGCTAGAGTAAGACCCTACCTCAAAAATAAAGCAAAAGAGACGTGAATGAATACTAGAATAATTGGAAAAATGTATCATGTTCATGCATAGGGGGATTCAATAAAATAAAGATGCCAACTTTCTTCAGGTTAACTTATAAATTTATATAATTCCTATCAAAATCTAACCTTTGATTTTACAAAATTGGCAAGCTGACCCTAAAATGTGTACAGAAAACTGAAGGGTAAATGAAATTCCAGAATAGAATACTGTTTGGGGGAGGGCTCATGCTATCAGATAGTAAGATATTATAAACTATAATTTAGTACATGAAGCATTTATGAAAGAAAAGATTAAGAGATCAAGGAATAAGAGCAAAGAGCCCAACAGACAGACCCATGTGCATATGGGAACTTATTATGACAGAGGTGTCATTAAAAATGAATAAGAATGAACTGTCTAATAAACAGTGCTCCCATAATTCCCAAAATCATGTGCAACGGATTAAATAAATTTGCCTTTCTTTGAGAGTGTTAATTTTGTCTTATTTTCCATGTTGATCAATATTCCTTTTCAATAGAAAAACTTCAAAAATTTACATAATACCATCCTACCTCCCTCCTTTGTCCCCCCTCACGCATCCCCCTCCACTGAACCCCCACCTTTCCCCCTACTATGCCTTCTTCTGTATCAATGTCCTTCTTTTGCCCTTCTCCATCACCCATGATAATCTGTTGGTGGGCCCAATATTATGCAGGCCTTATACAGATCACAATAGTTGCCGTTAGGTCATGAATACAATGACCACTTTAGGACAAGGAGACAACATTCCAAAGACTTCCTCCCCATCCTTTGGCTCTGAAATTCTTCCCACCACTCTTCTGCTGTAATCCTTGGTGGACATAATATATCCATTAGCCAAACAACAGTAGTAACTCACCCCTACAATTTGTGACCATTCAAGTCATAGGCTTTTGACTAGGTTTTCCCTCCCATGGTGCAGGCCTCAAATTGAATAAATGTGAAAGAGATAAATACTCTGGAAAAGAAAAAAAAAACCTAACAAATAAAAGAAATTTGGACAACACTGTTGATTCTCATTATTCACAGCAGCTTGGGTGTATACACTCAAAGTGAGAACTGAATTCCCAAATATGGAAACAGCGCCCCTTGGGAAATATAGGGTTAGGGTCCTACCAGTCTTTGGTCACAACATTTTTATCAAATGATCAATGCATACCTTGTTGCACATATTTCTGTTTAAAGAAACCTCATTTATTATATATTGTTGCATTAACAGTTAACTTGTGGTTAACTACTACATATGCTCAAGTTAATTTTATTCAGCATATGTATTTTCTCCATAAGGTACCTCACAGCATTCTTATACTTAGAAACGCTAGGTAACACTTCTTAAAAAATATTTTATTTATTTATTTTAGAGAGCATGAGATGGAATGGGTGCACCAGGGCCTCTAGCCACAGCAAACGAACTCCATATCCATGTGCCACCTTGTGCATCTGGCTTACGTGGGTCCTGGGGAATCAAACCTGGGTCCTTAGGCTTTGCAGGCATGCTCCTTAACTGTAATCAATCTCTCCATCCCACTAAACAACACTTAACACTGTTTTGGTGCCGTTTCAAACAGCAAACTCACTAGCAAAGTGCAGAGTAGGGCTGGGAAAATGGCTCAGTAGATAAAGTGCTTGCCATGTAAGTGTGAAGAACTGAGTTCAGGGCCCCAGAAAGCCAGATACTGTAGTGCAAGCACCTGTAATTCCAGTGTGCCTAGGGCAAGAAGGGAGTTGGAGACAGGAAAATCACTTGGAAGCTTGCAGACCAGCTTCCCTGGCAAATGGAGTGGTGAACAACATGGTCAATGGGAGACCCTGCCTCAAACATGATAGAAGATGAGGACTAACACCCAAAGTTGACCTCTGAATTACACACACACACACACACACACACACACACACACACACGACACTAACTCTGAATCTCTAGAAGAACATTTGGTTATAATCTGAACACTTAAATTTCATAGCAGAGTGTCACCTTGCTTGACCTCAACTAGGAACATGTGTGACTCAATTTATGTACTACATTTACACGTGCCTATTTGCATATATTTATTTTGATTTACAAATATATTTTAGTAAATAAGCATGTTTATAAACATGATATCTGCAAATAATAAGAATCAACTATTATCTACATGATATTTTGGGGGTTGAAAAGGATTTAGGGGGCTGGAGAAATGGCTTAGCCGTTAAGGCGCTTGCCTGCAAATCCTAAGGACCAGGTTTGAGTCCCCAAGACCCACAATAAGACAGATGCACAAGGGAGCACACGCATCTGCAGTTTGTTTGCAGTGGCTGGAGGCCCTGGCGCACCCATTTTCTCTCTCTTTCAAATAATTTTTTTAAAAAAGAAAAGGAGTTTTTGTAGACAAGATGAATAAAAAGCAATTCACAAAAGACAAGACTAACAAATCGTACAAATAAAAACTTAAAACTTATGCTTGAAAATGTAGATGAAAGTGAAAAATGAAGTCATGGGCTAAAAGATAATATGCTTCACAAATAGAAATCAGAGAGTTAGCATCAAGATGATTTTTAGATCTTTTTTGAGGAACAATCTAGAATAGAAGGAGACCTTCTGCAAGTTCACCTTCTGTGGCATGGAACTCAGCCAGCTACTGGATATGTTCACGCAGCAGCAGTCTCCATGAGAAGCAGCTAAAGTGCCACCACAAAGGCAGGCAGGCAGGGACACCAGTGAAGAAGAGTGAGGAGTAGTAAAGATGAAACATCGTCATTCTGCATGAGATAGTGGCTGGTATCTATAATTCCAAGACCTTCATCCAGGTGGAGTTGAAGCCTGAGGCGACTGGCCATTATTTGATGGGAGGCAGGTGGTCTCCCTTCATAACTAACCCAGCATTGGGGCCTCCCACCCCTTCCTCCTCAAACTTCATCCTTCTTGAAGAGCTTCCCTGTCCAATAAATGCACATACAACTGAAAGTCACAAGTTTTAAAGTTCCCAGAAACATAGGAGCTGGAGAGATGGTTCAGTGGTTAAAAGGCTTTCCATTACAAGTGTGAGTACTGAGTTTGGATCTCTAGAACCCATGGAAAAACAGACATTGGAATGCGAGCATCTATGATCCCAGAGTGCTTGAGGTGAGAAGGGAAGCAGAGGCAGGAGACTCACCCAAAAGTTTGTGGGCCAGCTAACCTGGGAAACAGAGGAGAATGGCATGAAGGAGAGACCCTGTCTCAAAACAAGATGGAAAGTAAGGACCAAAGCTCAACGTTACCCTCTGATCTCCACACACATGCTGTGGCATGTATGCATCCATAATACATACATACATACATCACACACACATCAAAAAAGAGAAACATATAGTAGGCCATTAGAAAAATGGGCAAAGACTGGGTGTGGTGGTGTATGCCTTTAATCCCAGCACTCAGGAGGCCAAGGTAAGAGGATCACTGTGAGTTTGAGGCCATCCTGAGACTACATAGTAAATTCTAGGTCAGTCTGGGCTAGAGCAAAATCCTACTTTGAAAAACCAAAAAGAAATGGACAAAGAACAAAAATAAGCATTTACAGAGGAATCAAACACACCTACCACTGGCCAATAAATTAATAAGAATGATCAATCTAGCCAGGTATGGTAGAACAGAACACCTGTAACTTTAGCGTTCAGGAGGCTAAGGCAGGAAGATTGAGAGTTTGAGGCCAGCAAAAAAAAAAATTTGTAACATTAAACACTAACCTTTAAGAATCATGGGGGCTCGTGCCTATAGTCCCAGCACTTGAGAGGCTGAAGCAGAATGATTGCCACAAATTTGAGGCTGGAGCTACATGGTGAATCTCTGTCTTAAAGAAAAATCATCAGCAAAATTAAGAAGAATTTTATGCAACAAATGCCCATAATTAATTCTGGAAACCAGAATTTCTAAGAGAGAAAAGGAGAGTTGCAGACAGAACCCTGAGAATCAATAACCAAATTATATTTAGGAAGCAGTAGAAAAGTCATCAGGTACTGCCAGAGGATTTAGACATTTCTCAAACCTGGGAGACAAAGGGATGGGTGGGGAGGTTCTATATGCATAGACCAAGACTCCATTTTTATAGCTTTTTTTTTTTTTTTGCAAATTATAGATTTTGATCTTTAAGGTAGTAGCCAACACAAAGAGTCCCTCACTTTCCCTATACATAATCTAATAGCACTGCTAGACTACAATTTGGGTTTACTTGCTTTGGATGGGTCTTGGATACCCATTTAGTTTAACCACTGAAGTCCACTTTCTAGTACTCAAAACAACTATAATCATGTAGGAAAACTGTTAATCTTTTTATAGCACTCCCATCAATGACTACTTCTGTTTGCCAGAAATAAATTATTTATTTAGTAAATATTAAGCTTCTACTATGCCTGGCACTGTCCAAAATGGTCAAATGACTACTATATAAAATCAAGCATTTTATTATTAATTAAATTATCCAACGTGTATGGTTAGCAGTAAGTAATATTCAAACATTACCTGTGAGATATTTCTTTTTGTAGATTTGTTTCACTGTCTCTTCATTCTGTAAGTGATGTATCTCTTTTCTTCCAAAAGAAAGTAGCTAGAGAGAAGGCTAAGCAGGTTAGAAGGCACCTTCTCTTGCTACACTTACAGGTTTGTGTTTCATCCACAGGACAATCAGAAGTCATTATAAAGAAGCTGGAGAAAGGAAGGGTGGGTAATCTTAAAACTAGAAAGTGTAGAATAAACCCAATAAAAAAGAAACTGAAGCTAAAGAGAGAAGGTAGAACAGAAATGAAAATATTCATAGACATGCAAATGAATGTTCTTAGCAGAATTATTCATTATAATAAAAGCAAAAATGGGCCTGGAGAAATTGCTTGGTGGTTAAGGCATTTGCCTGCAAAGCCAAAGGACCCAGGTTCAATTCCCCAACCCACGTAAGCTAGATGCACAAGGTGGTGCATGCGTCTGGAGTTCACTTGCAGTGATTGGAGGCCCTGGCATGCCCATTATCTTTTTCTCTGTCTCTCAAAAAATAAAAAAATAAAAATAAAGTATTTTTAAAATCTGGGAACAAACTAAACACACATGAACTTACGAATTGATAAACATGTACTTTATACAAGCAACTGAATACTAGTCAGCAACAAAAAGGAATGTACTACCAACCCATGCTAACAGCATGAATGAATCTCAAACACATTATGTGCTATGAAAGCAACCAGGGACATGCCATGTATCGTGTAATTCTATTTCCATGAAGTTTCCAGAAAAGGCCAATCTATGGGTAAAACGTATACTCGTGATTGCAGAAGGGAACTAACAGCATGAATAAGGATAGGGGAAGTATATATAAATGATCTGACCCAACTATCCTAAAACTGATGTATGGTGATAGTCAAATAACAGTTAATATACTGAAACACCATTGAATTACAGTTGAAAGGGGAAAATTACATGATCTTAAATATGCCTCAGTAGAGTTATTTTCACTGGAAAGAAAGCAAACAACAAGCACACAGTCTGCATAATGGTGTTTGAAGAGCCAGATGAGACAAATAACAAGACCAGCTTCTGGTCCCCCAGCCTCCTCTATCTATCTAGTTTCCCAGTGCTGGGAATTAAGTCATCCAATTCAGGATCTCACAGATACTAGACAAGACTTCTACCACTGAGTCACTTTTCCAGCCCCAAATCTGGAGGGTAGCTCAGTGGATAATAAATAGGCTTGCCACATAAGCATGGGTAGCTGAGTTCAGATCCCCCAAACGCACTTAAAGCCGATGTAGTAGCACATGTGTAACCCCAGCTCTCCTATAGAGAGATGGAAGGCAGAGACAAGAGGCCACACAGGAGACCCTGGTTCAAGCAAGAGGAAAGGCAAGGACAGACACCTGAAGTTGTCCTCTGACCTCAACATACATGGGAACACACGTGCACATATGGACACACACAGAGTTTTTGAATTCTTTTCCATTCTTGATGCTACCATACACTAGTTTTGAAAATTGTTTTGAAACCACTAACAAGTTTATATCTGCTGTTAACAGTTTCCTACCACCTCCTCACCACTTCTCCAGCTTTCCCCTAATGCCCTGTCACACAGTGAATGACAGATCTTCCAATTGTAGTTATGACAGCACTCTCTAGTAGATATCACTTAGTTCTTGACACATAAAATATCCTAAAGTTTTATTTTTTATTTTCAATTAGGGTGCATGTGTGTAAGTACAGGCATGTATGTGCCACAGCACACATGTGTAGGTCAGAAAACAACTTTTAGGTCTGTCCTTATTTTCCATCTCATTTGAGGCACAGTCTCTTGCTGTTTGGGAGATTCCGGTAAATTCTATCTCTGCTTCCCTTCTTATGGTAGGTGCACTGGAGTTATTACAGAAACATGACACAGCTTTTGGTGTTTACATGGGATCTGAGAAGTCAAACTCGGGTATATGAATTTCACAGGAACTTTATCCACGGAGCCATCTCTCCAGCCCAAATTTCCTGTCCTGAAATGGCAGTTGCTTATTCAGTAGATCTTGGTATGGCAGCATCTTGGGCAAGGTTCGGCAGAGTAGCTCTTCTGGCTGGGATCAGGGCCTGATAAGCTCAGCTGAAGGCACTCATGCATTTTCAGTTGGCTGGTTGTTCAGCTGTTTCTGTTTCTGGCTGCTTTGTGATGAATTCAGTTAGGACGACTGGACCTTTCTGCACAAGCCTGTGTTTATTCAGATAGAAATTGTTCTAAAGCATTAAAGCCAGTTTTTTTCTCCATTGGAGCAATTTATCTTTTTTTTTTTTTTCCAAGGTAGGGTCTCACTCTAGCTCAGGCTGACCTGGAATTCACTATGTAGTCTCAGGGTGGCCTCGAACTCACAGTGATCCTCCTACCTCTGCCTCCTGAGTACTGGGATTAAAGGCGTGCGCCACCAAGCCCAGCGTTAAATATAATAATTTTTATGTTTGTGTTTCAATCTACCATTGCTGTTTGTGTTTTTTTTCTTTTTCCTGATTTGTTTTAAAAATTATCTCATTTATCCTCTATAAACTAGAAGTTATATCCCATTGCTATTTTTTAAGTCAGTGATCCTAGAGATTGTAATACACATTTTCATGCATGTGTTTGTGTGGGGGGCGGGATTTATGTGTAGCGGTGACACTGGAGATGACCAATTAGGCTAGACTGGCCACACAGAGAACCCCAAGGATACACCTGTCTCCACTTCCCAGGCTCTGAGATTATGAGTACGCAACACCACACCTAGAATGCTGATTCTGAGGATGGACCCTAGGTACCCATGTTTGCAAGGCAAGCACTTGACCAACTAAGCTATGCCCCCAGCCCCTATAACATGCGTTCTTAATTTATTACAGTCTAACTTTGTTCCATTTCTGGACAATGAAAATATTTTATACCACTTTTACTCTACTTATTCTTTCTTCAACTTATGCACCATTGTTGCTACTTAGTCTATATAGTTTAACTCTTATGAGCACATACAGAGAGAGAGAGAGAGAGAGAGAAGTGGTGGAACATAGAAGGCCTTGAAAGGTGACCTCAGGGCAGCCATTCCTTCAGGGCAAGGGAGGAGTAATTTCCTCAGGAGACCAATGAGGTCTGCTTCTCCTGAAAGACATGTGACTCTGTAGAGTCACATAGGTTCTCATTCTAATTGTCAGTAATCCCTCAACAAGAAAAGAGGCTTACTTACTTTTTCTGCTGTTATAACAGAAAATCACAGATTAAGTAATAAACAACATAAGCATATTTGGCTCTCAGTTCTGGAGGCTAGGAAGACTAAGAGCATGGTGGCAACATCCAGTAAGGGCATTTGTGCTATCAAAACATGGCAGAACAGTAAGCAAGCACATGTGAGACAGAGAGAAAAACTGGGCCAAACTTATCCTTCTATCAGGAACCCTCCCTCAATGACATTAATCTAAATGGACTCATCAAAAGCCATTCACGGACTGAAAGATGGTTCCCCTGTTAAAAGTGCTTGCTTGCAAAGTCTGATAGCCCGAGTTCAATTCCCCAGTACCCATGTAAAGCCAGATGCCCAAAGTAGTGCATGCATCTAGAGTTCATTTGCAGCAGTAGAAGGCCATGGTGCACTCACTCTAATAACTAAATATATATTTTGAAAAATCCATTCATGAGGGCAGATCCCTTATAACCCAACCACCTTTTAAAGGAGTCTCCTTGTAACCCTATTACAATGGCAGTCAAATTTCAACATGATTTTTGGAGGGGGCATTCAGATCATAACAGAATCTATAAAATTGGGAGTTCAATTTGTCATCCAACCCTTCCTAGTATTAGACTTTGGATTTGGCTTTCAGAAATCTCAGCCCTCTAGTTATATGAGACAAGTTTTTCTTTCAGGATGGTCATAGAAACTTTACAAAGGGCCTTGAGCTGGGAACTTAAAACCATGTGCTAGTCATTTTCTTTCTCCAAGTGCTTCAGCAACCAACTAACAAACGCTACTATACCAATTTGACCAAAATGTTCTAAGGTAGCAAATATTTGCTCTCCCAGACTATTGTCTTCAATTGATACTGAATTAAAGGGGATAGAGTAGCCGGGCTTGGTGGCACACGCCTTTAATCCCAGCACTCAGGAGGCAAAGGTAGGAGGATCGCCGTGAGTTCGAGGCCACCCTGAGATTACATAGTGAATTCCAGGTCAGCCTGGGCTAGAGTGAGACCCTACCTTGAAAAACCAAAAAATGAAAAACCGAAAAAAAAATAAATAAATAAAAAATAAATAAAGGGGATAGAGTATTTTGCTCTTTCTTGCTATGTGCTACAATCAACATCTTCATCGCTGGAAAGTGCTTTTAAAACCCATTAGATTACAGAACTCTAGAAAACCTAGGTCAGATCAAGTATATGCATCATTGAGAGTCTGCTATGCTGGAATCACTCAGTATTAAATTCTGTATGAGTCACAGTCAACCCAAGACAGAAGCAGTAGGAAGTATGGATACTTGTGCCTCATAACTGCATTTTGGTCAGTGACAGAGGGATCATACAACAGCAGTCCCATAAGATTATATTGCTGAGCCAGGCGTGGTGGCACACGCCTTTGACCCCAGCACTCGGGAGGCAGATGTAGGAGGATAGCAGTGAGTTTGAAGCCACCCTGTGACTACACAGTGAATTCCAGGTCAGCCTGGGCTAGAGTAAAACCCTACCTCAGAAAAAAAAAAAAAAAAAAAAAAAAAAGATTCCCTAGTGTTAACACAGCTGTCTTATATATACTCTAATATTCACACAATAGTGAGATCAGCTAATAATTGATGCATTTTTTAACATGTATCCCTGTCATAGAGACACATAACTCTGCCCATGGGTATACTGAGGATACATATAATTGTAACATTCCATGTATATATAGAATTAGTGACTAACTAGTGCAAATGTGGGAACTGGTTAAACAGTCTCCATAATGCTGTGGTTTCCTCATCTGATGTTGGAGCTTAAAGTTCACACAGCACATAGATATTTCAGCCTGCTTGCAGTCTTCCTGACTAAGTGTACGTGACACTTTATTAAAAGGTACCAAAGCTTATGTCCATTCTTATTGCCATTGACGTTGGCGCCGGGGTGTCCTATAGAAGCCAGAACTCTACATCGTGGAGTCAAACACACATCAAGATCCACTCAGTGGAATAGAACACATTGCTGGAACTGGGAAATAAGTCAAAAACCAGGTACACAAAACGAGCTCAGTCTCCAAGTTCAAGAGACCACCAAATGTAGGCTAGAACAGAGCCAACGCATATAAAGTTCTCTCCAAAACATATATGGTCATCCCTTCTAGCTCGTACTAACTTCTTTTCAGATGGTCAACGAACCTGAAGGGAGGATCAGCTAACCACACCTCACCAGGGCCCCAGCTGAAACCATAGAACAACGCAGGGGAAGGGCAAGAATACAGCGTTCATGGCGATCACGACACCAGAAAAAGGCTGAAGGAGATAAACACAGAGAACATCCAACTCCTACTAAGCCAGATATCCAGAGACACAGAGGCTCCCAAAACCTCATCACTGAAGCAGAACTAAAATGACCCCAATGTGGCTCAGGGAAACTCGTGGAAGAGGGGGCGGAAAGATTGCTAGAGTCACAAGTTGGGGCATTAAGCACAGAGACTGGGGCCTACCCCCCAGAACTCTTGACTAACCTCACAATGCACGACCCACATTCCCCATTGATGAGGGTCCCTTTGAAAGTGGGAGGACAGGGAGGAGGACAATGGAACCAATACTATGAATGTAAAATCAGAATAATAAAAATAAATAAAGAGCCCAGAAATCAAAGCTGATAGAGGGTCCAGAGGAAGGGAGAGCAATTGCAGGCCAGTTAGCTGTTTCATGCCAGCAAGATGAGTCAGATCAACAACAGATTGTTGATCGTTTCCCTTCTGCCTTCCAGATTTCTCAAGGATTTCTCTTGTGGCCCACCCTAACCAGAAACAGGCACGAAAGGGAATTCTGAGAAAGGAAGTTGATTCTAGCCAAATCGACCCATTATAAAGCCATCTTATTTTTCAATGGTTTTATATCTCTTCAGATCATCCTTTTGTTCTTGAGTTAACTTTAAAAAATATGTTTCTCCTAAGGAAATACTCCATTCAGCTAGCTTCAAAAATTGACATCAGGGCTGGAGAGATGACTTAGGGGGTTAAGGGACTTGCCTGTGAAGGACTCAGGTTCAATTCCCCAGAACCCACACGAACCAGATGCATATGGGGGCACATGAGACTGCAGTTTGTTTGCAGTGGCTAGAGATGCTGGAGTGCCCATTTTTCTCTCTCATAAATAAAACAAAACATTTTTAAAAACTGACATCACATGGCATCCCATACATATGTGCAATTTTTATGTAACAGTAATTTTTAAAAATTGAATGTTGTCTTGTACTGTGTGATCAGCTTCAAATAGCACATCTAAATCACCTTCCCCAAAGCTCAGGGAACCCTTGGGGAAGAGGGGGCAGAAAGAATGTAAGAGCAGGAGGACTGGGAGGAGTTCTACAAAGTGACGTCTTCTGGATACTAGATAGCCATAAGTCATGAACTCACAGCAGCAGTGCTTTCCTACACAAGAATGAGCCTGCCAATACATCACCTTTGATGAGGGAAGGCTACATGAGATTTCACACCTCCCACAGTAACTAATGGTTTCTGGGACAGGGAAGTCAAGTTTATCAGAGCAAACACTGACAAGTTGCCTATTCCCCAGTAGATAACCTTCAACCCATGACCACACAAGCAAGCCTCCTTTAATGGGTAAAAAAGGGATGGGGATTAATGGTGAAGAAGTGTGTTAATGAGAGGGGGAGAGGATAGGAGACGGTTATTGAGGAGTGGAATAAGATCAAGATACATGTATGAACAAATGAGAAAAAAATAGAATACAAATAGAAATAAATTATAAATAATAATAATAAATTAGGAAACTTTAATAGGAAAAAAATTTAAATTGCCTTGAAGTAACTCACAGAATTCTTGTCAACTTCTTTTTAAAGCATCTTCTTATAGATGTACAGTTTTTTCCTTTCACTTCTCCATTAATATGGTTGATGTTTAAACTCAAGCCCTTGTGCATGGTATACTGGTTTTTAATTTAATTGCATTAGAATCAGAGCATGCAATGTTTCTCATTGATTAGTAGTTACAATGTGCTTTGTGGTCAGTTTTAAAAATGTTCCTTTGGGCTTAAAAATAGTACATACCCTGGGCTGTAGAAATGGCTTAGCACTTAAGGCACTTGCCTGTAAAGCCATCTCTCCAGCCCAGGACCCATGTAGGCTAGATGCACAAGGGGGTGCATGCATCTGGAGTTCGTTTGCAGTGGCTGCAGGCCCTGGCATACCTATTCTCTCTCTTTCTCTCTGCCTCTTTCTCTCCAATAAATATAAAACAAAACATTTTTTCTTAAAAATCTAAAAATAGTACATATCCTTTTAAAAATATTTATTTGCAAGGAAAGAGAGAGAGAAAGACAAACAGAATGGGTACACCAGGGACTTCAGCCACTGCAAACAAACTGCATGCACCACTTTGTGCATCTGGCTTTATATGGGTTCTGGGGAATCCAACCTGGGTTGAAGGCAAGTGCCTTAACCACTGAACTATCTCTCTAGCCAAAAGAGTTTTTTTTTGTTGTTGTTTTTTGAGGTAGGGTCTCACTTTGGCCCAGGCTGACCTGGAATTCACTATGTAGTCTCAGGCTGGCCATCAATTCACAGAGCTCCTTCTACCTCTGCCTCCCAAATGTTGGGATTAAAGGTGCACACTGCCACACATATCCTTTTTTTGAGGCAGGGTCTCATCTAGCCAGGCTGACCTAGAATTGACTTTGTAGCATAGGCTGGCCTAAAATTCATTGTGATCCTATCTCAGCTGCTTCATTGCTAGACTTATAGGTGTGAGCCACCATACCCTACTTAATATTTTTTTAAACTGATTTTATATGCTTATCATGATGTTTTATTATTCTTTGTCTGGAGTTTCTTCTAAGCAGTTTGTAGTTCTTATTGGAGGCTTCAACTATGGGACTAGGCATTCTTGTTTGGGATATCTTACCTTGGTTCCTTGTGTTGTTCCTTGTGTTGGGGTTTGCCCATCTGGAGATAATCTCTTTGTCTTGTCAAGAATGTAGCAATAGCAGTTCTACTGGGCGCTGTGCTGAGTGGCATGGTTTGCCTTGCTTGGGGCAGGCATGGGTAGGTGTTTGAAACATGGGTCTTGGTGGTCCATACCCATGACCTAATGACTGGTTTGGGGAGATCTTGCCAAGAAGACAGCAACAGCAGTTCACCTGGGATCCAAGCTGAGCAGCATAGTCCACTTGTTCTGGACAGGTGCAGGTGGGTGGCCTACCTCATAATTGGTTTTGAAAAACTGATTTCAAAGTTGTGCATATATGCTTGAACATATGTCTATATATACACAGTATATACATACAATTTAAAACATTAACTCATACACATACCATACCTCAGGTGGATTAATAGGTTTGTCTAATCTTCCATACATTAATTTTTTATTTGTATAATCCACTTCTGACAAAGGTATATAACAAACACCTCCCTCTACCAATTCAGCCAGAAAATAATGTCAGTTTATACATTATAGATTTTAAATATTTGTTATTATTACACATACATTTACAATTGTTATATCTTCCTGATGAATTATTCCTTTTAGCATTCATAATGATCTATTTTACCCTCAATGGTATTCTTTGCCTTAAAACCTATCTTAAAAAAATAAAAATAAAAATAAAACTGTCTTGTCTGATGTTAATATTACTAATGTTTTAATTATCAACTTTTTCCTGCCCCTAAGCATTTCTTTTGCTTTTCTGAAAATTTAGTTATGTACTTAAGAGTATATTTTCTAGTTTATTTATTATTTCTAGTGTGTGCAGCAGGCAAGCTTTCAGGATCTGGCTTGTTTCTAGATCTTGAAGTTCTTTAAAAACCATGAAACTGAGCCAGGCATGGTGGTGCACACCTTTAATCCCAGCACTTGGGAGGCAGAGGTAGGAGGATCACTGTGAGTTCAAGGCCACTCTGAGACTACATAGTGAATTCCAGGTCAGCCTGGGCTAGAGTGAAACCCTACCTCGAAAAACGAAAATAAAATAATCATGAAACCTGTACTTATCTTTAAACAGAAATCAATAATCGATATGCAGTAACAATAGCAGAATAAATTGTACAATGCATACATATTCAAGGCCTTGTTATTAATAAAGCTGTCAGACCAAATTAATTGTAGGACTCAATTATGTATTAACATTGTATCTCCAACATATATGAAAAATAGTTTTTTCCCTCACAGTTCCTCCCGAGAATCTAATATGGCCCCTGTTCCTGGAGAGTGGTTCCTCCACAATCAAGGATCACTAGTTTACAGAATCTCCAAAAAATATTATATCTTGATGATGCAAATAGTTTATTTTATTAATAGCTTGTTATTTCTCCCCTCATCTTTCACTTACAGACATTGCACTTAATAGTTTTCTCTTGCTCTGAAGGCTCCCTTCAGTGTGTTCCTTTCTGAACTATTCTGGTCTTCCAGTTACGTGGCATCCAAGACAAGTATTAGTTCAAATCTAGTACCTTACTGGCAATGTGTGCATTGCAACACTGGAAGTGAGTCTCAGTCTTACCAATAACAGTTTGCTAAGGACTTCTAACACTAATGCATCTGATTGTGGTATGAATTAGAGCTTGTTTTTCTCAACTACTATGGATTTCAGGGGTTCTGCTTAATACTGGAATTTGGGATCAGCTGTTTATAAGGAGCCTGAGGGTATCTTTTATTCAGACTTAGGAAACGCATTGTCTGATGTGCTCTTCTCATATTTATGCACAACATGGAAAGCCATAAAAAACTCATTGAAGTCAATGCTTCCATCTTTGTTGACATCCATTTTGTTGATAACGTCATCAAATTGGGAATCATCAATCTGAAGATTGTAGTGACAAGTGAAAAGTTTCCACATGGCCCGAAATTCGTCCATGGAGATCAGGCCTAAAAGAATATAGGAAGAAGTGATGAGTTCGCATCTCAAGACCTATCTAAAGGAGGAGTACTAAACTGCACTGATCGAATAGTAGAAGCACACTAACATGCATTAGCATTAAGACACTGAAGGAAACCAAAGAGTAGAATCATAAATGTGAAAAACAATGTCACTTTCAACTACCAAGGATCCTCATATTATTCTAAAGTGAAAACAAGTAAACAGTGAAGAAATAGCAAGGGTATGTGGACTAAATGAGGGATAGAAATTATAGGAACTAAAATCTAAGGGTGAGGGACACATGAAAGGATAGCAGAGAGAAGATCAACATCAAAGCAGAGGGAGAAGGTGCCCTAGGAGTCAACAAGAGGATTGTAAACAACAGTGTTGCCTTTTTTAGAGACAATGATTTATTTTAATGGATCAATGATTGTTTTCTGATATTCAAACATCTCTATATAGGGGTGTGTATGTGTGTGTGCACATGTGCATGCATGTGCATGCATGTATGGAGTGCTGGGGGGAGGGATAGAACCCAGGGCTTCACACATGCTATGCAATTTCTCTCCTGCTGAGAAATATTCCCAGCCATAATATTTTAAGTTTAAAAATAAGTTATTGTGCATCAGAGCTATATAGAAAATGAGTTTTAATGATTTTCAGTCCCAAATCACAATTAGAACTCTGGGAATGCTTTTCATTTCAGGAACAACTATGATACTAAAATAGAAAGTATCATTTCATCTGAGCTATCCCAGTGGGATCAATGGCCAGATAGCTTCTGTATGGGCTTCAATACAGAATTTGTGCCCAAACTGAAATACCAATAATATTGAACATGAATTTACCTCCCCCCACTTTCATCACGTTTGGATGAAGAATTAAGGTGACAAAAACAGAGTTTTGATTTCAGAGAAAACGACTAGGTTTTGCTTTCTACTACTACTACCTAATCAAAGTTCATTTACCTGAGTGATCAGAGTCCATGATATTAAATATGATATTCAGTTCAGATCGGTATCTGTATAGAGTTTCAACTAGAGGAGATTGAGCCTAAAATAAAGATTTTCCAAATGTTAAAACAATTGGGACTAAAAACACAGATTAATTATAACAAATGTAACAAACACAAAACAGCCTCACTAATCCTTTCTTATTTTCAGTGCTGGGGATTGAACTAAGGACCTTATATGCAAATTAGACAAGTATTCTACCACTGAGCTATAACTCAAGCCCACCAATTCAAACTTGAGAAGTCACACCATCCCTTGGCCTAAGTGTATTTAATCAGATCAAAGACTTATTCCTTTGTTTAAAGGAAACAAAAGTAAACCAGGCAGCAGTATATAACATCCGCCAGTACTTACAGAAAGTTTTATGTGAACTATCATTCAGTACTCTACTTTTTTTTTTCTTTTTTCTTTTGTTCTCACTTTGGCTCAGGCTGACCAGAACTCACTCTGTAGTCTCAGGGTCGCCTTGAACTCATGGCGATCCTCCTACCTCTGCCTCCCAAGTGCTGGGATTAAAGGCGTGCACCACCACGCCCGGCTAGTACTTTACTTTTCTAAAGAATTGGACCAGAACTATGATGTCCACTTTACATACTAGACAACAGAGAGATAAAGTGACTTTCCCAAAGGTAACATAGCTATTAAGTGCATTTTGAATCTCATCTCCCCCAAGCTAAGGCCGATGAGTCATCACGGTAAATTATGTCTGTAAACCCATGCCTCTGTTCCTATTTGTGTTTTAGTTTACAGACTACACTTCTATTTCCCCTCTTTTCATCTTCCCTGCTCCAATCAGTTCAATGTTATGATTAACTGTTAACACTCCCTTGTGCATTCTCATTTTAATAGGGAGTTTTACATTTTCAAATTCTTTAAGGCATATTCTAGATCATAACAGCAAGTCTGTCTAGGTACATTACGGGAAATAATGAATGTCACATCTGTCCTTCTGCTGGACAGCATTAAAAATAAGAATCCGGTATTTGATATGGGTTTGGTTGTCAACGCCTTTTCTTTTTGCCTATTCTAAAGAGAATACACATATTTCCTGAACCCATTACCATGTACCTGGAAGATTCCCTTTTGGCTTTTCCTGAGACTACCATTCCACTCCATGATTACATGGGTCCACTCCCAATTTTTCAAAATACCAAGTTTCATAGAGGTTGCCCAAAGGGTCATCTGCCCCAGCCAGATTTCAGCTGGAGCTATGTGTCACTTGCCTCTTTCAAAGGTTTTTCAATGTGGACATCCTGGAAGCTGGACATGTAGTCAATATTTCCATCACGGTCTGTGTTAACCAGAAACGAACTCAGGGATCTCCATGGTAAGTTCAGCCCCAAAATGCTCTCCATAGAAAAAGCCCATTGGGCCAGTGAAATTTTTCCTAACAGCAACAACAAAAGCCTATGTAATTTTTGTATATTTTTACACAAAGTCTGTAAGATCCTTGGTAGAACCAACAGGGACCCTGAGGTTGAGACCTTAGGCTTGGTATTCTCCATGATCTGTCTTATCAGGCCCCACAACACTGAGGGAAGGAGTAACTAAAGAAAGTCTTTCAGGCTGGAGAGATTGCTTGGTGGTTAATGTACTTGCCTGAGAAGCCAAAGGACTCAAGTTCAATTCCCTAGTACCTACACAAGCCAGATGCACAAGGTGGTGCATGTGTCTGGAGTTCACTTGCAATGGCTGAGGCACTGGCATGCCCATTCTCTCTATGTGCCTTTCTCTGTCTAATAAATAAATTTTAAAAAATTAAAAAGAAAGTCTTTTGTATGCTACAGGTCTTATTCTTACTGTCATGCATAAGGAATTTTGCTTCAGATCTCAGAGATTTTTGACCTTTTCCTAGTTAATAAAGTATGGTTATTGTAGAAGACTTGAAAACACAAAAGCATACAAAGGATGAAAGATACTTATTTTTAATATTTTAGTATATTATTCATCTATTTTCCCAGCTAATATGCATTTGCCCTTAATATCATATGTAATTTTTCTAAACATAACTATTTTTATTTTTTTCTGATTATTAAAAATATATATTCAAGGGCTGGAGAGATGGCTTAGCAGTTAAGGCATTTGCCTGCAAAGCCAAAGGACTCCAGTTTGATTCCCCAGGTCCCACGTAAGCCACAAGCACAAGGGGGCACGCACATCTGGAGTTTGTTTGCAATGGCTGGAGGCCCTGGTGTGTACTCATTCTCTCTCTCTCTCTTTCTCTCTCAAATAAATAATGAAATAAAATATATTAAATATACATATTCAATAAATGTTTAGGGGAGTAAGACAGTTTGGGGGATCAAACCTAAGGTGTATGTCAGGTAAGTGCTCTACCACTGAGCAATATCACTAGCTCTTGGTGTTTTTGAGACAAGGTCTCACTATGTGAGTTCAAGATTCACTATTTAGCCTAGACTGATCTCAAATTTGTGATCCTCCTGCTCTACCCTTCTGAGTACTACGATTATAGCTATTCACCATGACTGTGCCCTGCACTTAAATGATCTTGAATGAACAATGTTATTTCTAGTCTTCTAAGTATAGAAACATATGTATTTTATTTTTATTAAAAACAAATATAGCCAGATGTGGAGGTGCATGCTTTTAATCCCAGCACTCGGGAGGAGGAGGTAGGAGGATTGCCAAGAGTTCAAGGCCACCCTGAGAATACATAGTGAATTCCAGGTCAGCCTGAGCTAAAGTGAGACCCTACCTTGAAAAACCAAAAACAAAACAAGAAAAAAACAAAATCAAATATATATTATAGTGTAGCATATGTCTTGTAAACTTGTATTACATAGGGCAAGACCTATATATACATATACACATTAATTTGGTTTTTACATGCATTAAATTGTGGATAACCATCTATGTTAATAACTTTGTTATCTATATAGATCTATGTTAATAATCCCTGTTTTAATAGTTATGAAACTATTTCATATTTCCATAGGATCACTCCTAAAAGTAAAATTGCAAGATCACAGGGTATGCAGGCTTGTTTTTTTTTTTTTTTTTTTTTAAAAGGCATTTCATCTTTTATTTACTTGAGAGAGAGAAAGTGGCAGAGAGAGAGGGAGAAAATAGGCACGAACTCTCAGTGCCTACCACCCTCCAAACGAACTCCAGATCCATGAGCCCCCTTGTACATCTTTTTTTTTTTTTTTTTTTTTTTTAAAAGGCATTTCATCTTTTATTTACTTGAGAGAGAGAAAGTGGCAGAGAGAGAGGGAGAAAATAGGCACGTCAGGGCCTCCACCCACTGCAAACGAACTCCAGATCCATGAGCCCCCTTACAACTGGGTCCTGAAAGAATTGAACCATCTTCAGGCAGCCCCAATATGCAGACTTTTAATGCTTTTGGTAAGGAATTGATTTCAGACTCTCTCCCATGGATACAAATATCTGATGATGCTTGAGTTCCTTATATAAAATGGTGTAGTCATTTGCATATAACCTACACAGTTTCCAAAATATTTAAAATCACCTCAAATTGCTTATAGTACCTAATACATTATGAATACTATATTAATAGTTGTTATAGTGTATTGTGTGGTGAATAATGTCAAGGAAAATTATGTGTTCAAAACAATCTCAATTTTTACAATTTTTCTTTATTTAATTGAGAGAGAGAGAGAAATAGGCAGGTAGAGAGAGAGAATGGGCATACCAGGGCCTCCAGCCACTGCAAATGTACTCCAGATGCATGCACCCTGTTGTACATCTGGCTTACATGGGTCCTGGGGAATTGAACCTGGATCCTTTGGCTTTGCAGGCAAGTACCTTAACACTAAGCCATCTCTTCATCCCCAATCTCAATTTTTTTGAGGCATGATCTCCCTGTAACCCAGACTGACTTGGAACTCATTCTAGTTCATGGTGATCCTCCTACCTTGACCTCCCAAGTGCTGAACTATAGGCATGAGCCACTATATACTTATACTATATACTTTTTAAATATTTGGACTATTTTTTCTAATAGTCTGCATTAATGGTGTGAGGAAAACGCAGAGGTAGCCATCATTCTAGTAAATTTCATGGTGATCCTTGTATCTCAACCTCTCAAGTGCTGAACTAGGCATGAGCCACTATATACTTACAGTATATACTTATACTCATTTTTAAAAATATTTGCACTAAATTTTCTAATCTGTATTAATGGTGTGCGGAAAATGCAGAACCATCCATAATTCTGGTAAATTTCACTGGCATCATGGTAGGAAGCTCCATGTTCTCCAACCTTGGCCTACTTAGCTGAAGACCAACTTTGACTTGACACCCATGAATGAATGAACTTCTACTTCATCCAGTGAGCCAGTCATACCTCTTTAGTGAGATCTGAATTTCAGTCTTGGTTAATGTTAGGGGACTCTTCTAAGTTTGTTCCTTCCTTGGATTCATTCTCTTTCTCTCTCTCTCTCTCTCTCTCTCCCTCCCTCCCTCTCTCTCTCTCTCTCTTAGAGATAGCACAGTTCCTCTTTATAGTTGCTATTTTTGATTTTTTAGAGTTCTTTCATCCATTTTAATAATCAACTACCTTTTACTAGTTAGTAATTCTTGAAACTTCCCTATTTGAATTACTACTGTGACATCTTTATCCTCAATAGATTAGTAACATTACATAGCTATTCAACTTCTGTGTACTGACCTTGTATTTGACAACTTCTTAAATTAATTTATTCTAGTGGTGCTTCTGTGTACTCCTTTGACTTCCTGTATACTCAACCATGTTGTCTCTATATACCATGGTATAATTCCGTCTTTTTAATTATTTCTTTCATTTTCCTTCCTATTCCAATGTTGAATAGATGTCTTGATAATGGGCACCTTCACTGATTTCCTATTGCTTCTGTAACACACACTTAGTGGATTAATACAAAGGTATTCTCTTACAGTTCTGGAGGTCAGATATCTCAAATGAGTTTCACAGGGCTTAAGTAAATGCATCAATAGATTTAGTTGCTTCTGCAAGCTCTGAGTGGAAGGTCTTTTATCTCCCTGCCTTTTCTAGCTTGTATACTACATGTCTGTGTTCCCTGAGTTAGGTTTCCTCCCATTATAGAAGGAGTGCCATTTTAGTATCTGCTTCCATTGTCTCACCTTCTCTTCTGTCTCCTCCTATATCCCTCTTGAAAGTACCTTTGTGAGGGCTGGAGAGATGGCTTAGCAGTTAAGGCACCTGCCTGCCAAGCCTAAGAACGCCCATTTGATTCTCCAGGTCCCACGTTTAGCCAGATGCAAAGTGATGCAAGGGCACAATGCCACACTTGCCCACAAGGGGGCACGTGCATCTGGAGTTTGTTCACAGTGGCTGAGAGGCTGCTGGCATGCCCATCCTCTCTCTCTGTCTCTTTCCTATCTGTCTCTCAAAAAAAGTACCTTTGTGATTACATCAGAGACCATTTGGATAATCTCCCTAGCTCAAGATCTTTAAATTAATCACTTCTATAAATTTCCTTTTACTATGTACAGTACCAATCACAGATTCTTGGATTAAGATGTGGACCTATTGGAGGACCAAGCATTATTCTGCCCTACCAGCATCCTCTTCTTATTTCCAACTTTTCTCCATGAAGTATGCTATGTGTTTTTGAAGATATGTTTTAAGAG
The DNA here is from genome assembly GCA_036365145.1 of Orientallactaga sibirica. Classification (NCBI taxonomy): domain Eukaryota; kingdom Metazoa; phylum Chordata; class Mammalia; order Rodentia; family Dipodidae; genus Orientallactaga; species Orientallactaga sibirica. Next base: position 7,835,929 of record JAEOAD010000982.1, read on the forward strand.
ATTGAGAATGTTCACTTATGTTTACTGTTAGTTTTATTTTGCTGTCTTAGCATGTAGTCCACACTGGCCTTGACCTCAGTATGTATCCACAGGCTGATCTTGTACTCCTGATCCTCCTGCCTTCACCTCCCCAGTATTGGGATTACAGGTGTAAGCCACAAACATTTAGTCTTTATTCTTAGTTTTCTAAATGCTTTTTAAGACTGTGAAACTGGGCCTGGGTGTATAGCTCAGTTAGTAGAGTGCTTGCCAAACACGCAGAAAGCCCTACCTTTGATCTTCAATTCTAATAAACTAGGCATGATAGAGCACGACTATAATCCTAGCTCTTGGGAGGTATAGACAGGAGGATCAGAGGTTCAAGATCAGGCTGGAGAAATGGCTTAGCAGTAAGGGTGCTTGGCTGTGAAGCCTAAGAATGCATGTTTGAATCTCCAGGTCCTATGTAGCCAGATACACAGGGATGCAAGCATGCAATGTTGCACATACACAGAAGGGGGCACATGCATCTGGACTTCATGCCCATTCTCTCTCTTTCTCTCTCAAAAATAAATAAAAAGTTCAAGATCACCTTCAACCACAGAGCAAGTATGAAGCCAGACTCACTAGAAAACTTGTCTCTAAATAAATAAATAAATCCTTGAAACCAAGGTAAAATACATCAAATAGTTATCTTCATATTTTGCAAGGATGATGTGACTTCTTTAGTTTTGTTAAAATGACAAATTACATTGATTGGCTTTTGAATAATAAAAAATTTAGAATTCCTAGCAGTCCTAACCCACCCAAAACTAAATTTGTTATTACATATTAATATTTAACTAATATTTCATTTAGGATTTTTTTCATATACATTTATCTATAAGATCAGGCTTAACTTTCCTTTTCCACAATTTTCTTGTCAGGTTTTGGTCTCAAGGCTATGCTGACTTCATAAAATACTCTAGGAAGCCTTCTCTCTATTTCTATTCTTTGGGAGAACTGGTATAAGATTTGTTTTCTTTCTTTTTAAATGCCTATAATGCTTAATGAAACTTTCTGGAAAGTTTTAAAATTTCAATGCAATTTCTGTAATAGCTACGGAATTGTTTAGATTTTTGTTTTATTTTTCTGTCAGTTACAGTACAGTTTACAGTGTACATACATAGTATGTAGATGTATGCATTTTAGGAATATGTCCTTGTGTCCCTCCTCTACTCCCTCTCCAGAATTTCATTAAATTTGATGAACTATTTTCTTTGTTGTTATTATCATTGAAATAAGACCTCACCCTGAGGATGACTTTGATACTCCTGTCTCTACCTCAAAAGTTTGGGGATTATAGATGTCCAACACCATGTCTGGTTTTTTTTTGTTTTTTTTTTTTTTTTTTTTTTGGTTTTTCGAGGTAGGGTCTCACTCTGGCCCAGGCTGACCTGGAATTAACTATGTAGTCTCAGGGTGGCCTCGAACTCTCAGCGATCCTCCTACCTCTGCCTCCCGAGTGCTGGGATTAAAGGCGTGCGCCACCACGCCCGGCTTACCATGTCTGGTTTTATGCAGTGCTGTGCTGATGACTGAATTCGGGGCTTCAAGCATGCTAGATAAATGCTCTACCAACTGTGCTACATCCCCAGTTCAAAGAACTATTTTCTTTCCTTAATAACAGTTTCATTTTTTGAAGTATATGCATTCAGAGTCAGTAGTATCTCTAATTTGCACTCCCTAAATTTTACATCTTCTATTCATATTATCATTTGGTTTAAGCATTTTAATTTCTACTATTTCTTTTTTGATCCAAGTATATTTCTCATTTTGAAAAAGAAAATGACTTTTTTGAGACAGGGTCTTGTTGTGTAGCCCAGGCTGGCCTTGAACTTATGATCCTACTCTCACTATGTCAGGGAATTAATGTATTCTATAGAGGAGTATTCAAATTTCCCACTAAGATGGTAGATTGCTCCACTTCTACTTGTTGCCTTATAAGTTTTTGTTCACCTACTTTTTATTCATTTGTAGAGAAAGAGAGAGAATGAGAATGATTGTGCCATGGTCTCTAGCCACTGCAAATGAACTCCAGATGCATACACCACCATGTGCATCTGACTTACATGAGTACTGGGGAATTGAACCTGGGTCCTTAGGCTTTGCAGGCAAGTGCCTTAATCACTATGTATGCTATTCAGCCCAATTGTTTACATATGTTGGGGCTATATTGGTAGATACATAAACATTTAGAATGAATTCAATTGGTAAATTAAATATTTTATGAGTATGGAATATCCCTATTATGTCTAGTAATATATATTTTCTTACTGTCTACTTTGTTTGCTATTAACAGTTGTTCCAGCTGTGTTTTGTTGATGTTTTCATGTTCTTTTTCTAAATATGACTTTCAATCTTTTGTGTATTTAATTCCACTATCTACACAACAACTGTGAAAAGAAGCCACAAGTCTAATTGTTGTGTCTTTGAGGCAACGTGTGATTCCACTCTGCCTGCATTTAAATCTCCTCTTGATATTGGTGCTTTGTGGCTCCATAAGTGCACATAGATATAGATTTAACTTTATCCTGCTGGAGAATCATTGTTCCTCTTTATCACTTTGAGTTATGGAAAAGTCCCAGCAATTATGTTAAATATATCCCCTTTTATATTCTATTCTTTCTTTCTGGTGCCATGATTAGATGTATGTTAGACCTTCGTCCCAATTAGATGTTTGATTAATCTTATAATTTTACTGTTCATCTCTTTAAAAATAAGTTTGTGTATGGTATATGCTGTATGCTTGCATGTGTGTGCAGATGTGCACACCCTATGTGCACACATGCAGAAGCTAGAGGAGAATGCAGAGTATCTTCATCCTCACCCTTCCCTTTTATTTCCTTAAGACAGAGTCTTTCATGAAATCCGGAGCTCAAATACTTTTTTTCTGCTACACTGGCTGTCCACTGAACCCCAGAAATTGTCCTATCACAACTCCCCTTAGCACTGGAATGACAGAAATGTACAGCCATGCCCAGCTTTTTACATAGGTTCTAGGCAATGAAATCAGGTCCGCATGCTTACACAATAACCACTCTTATCAATTGAGTCCTCTTCCCACGCCCAATCCCCTAACTTTCTTTTTTAAAGGCAGGGTGTAAGCCGGGCGTGGTGGCACATGCCTTTAATCTCAGCACTCGTGAGACAGAGGTAGGAGGAGTGCCATGAGTTCAAGGCCACCCTGAGACTACATAGTGAATTCCAGGTCAGCCTGAGCCAGAGCGAGACCCTACCAGGAAAAACCAAAAAATAAAAATAATTAAAATAATTAAAAAAATAAATGCAGGGTGTGGCTATGCAACCCACACTATCCTTGAACTTACTAAGTAGCTCAGGCTGGCCTTGCTGTTCATAACTCTTAATCTAATTTGTAATCTTCTCTTTAACATATGCATCATTTGCGCTCTGTCTCTCTTTGTTGAGACAGGGCCTTGTGTAGACCAAATTGGCCTCAGACTTCCTATGTATGCAAGATATGGTGGTTTGATTCAGGTGTCCCCCATAAACTATGTTCTAAGTGCTAGGTCCTCAGCTGGTGGCAAGTTGAGAATTAATGCCTCCTGGAGGCAGTGTTCTGTTGGGGGCAGGCTTATGGGTACTGTAGTCAGCTTCCTCTTGCCAGTGTTTGGCACACTGCTGTTATCCATGTGATGTTGGCCAGGGGGTGATGTCCACTCTCTGCTCATGCCATCGTTTTCCCTGCCATCATGGAGCTTGAGTTTGTAAGCCAAAATAAATCTTTTTTTTTTTTTTTTTGCACAATCTGCTCTTGGTTGGGTGTTTTCTGCCAGCAATGCGAACTTGACTGCAACACAAAGCTAGCCTCAAACTACTGATCCTTCTGCCACTACCTCCCCAGTATGGACATATTGGGGAACAGAATATTTTTTCAGCCCTACCAGCATCCTCTTCTCATTTCCAAGCTTCCTTCATTAAGTATGCTATGTGTCAAAGGCTTTTGCAGATATCTTTTCTGAAATAGCAGACCTAGAACGTCTCTTTAACAAGTGTACTTTATACCTAATTAGTTCTTCAAATCATTTTAAAATGTATATTTGTGATTATCTTTTGCTCCTTTTTACATTGCAGACATTTCATATTTTGTATTTGATAATTCCAGTGTCTGCTATCTTTGGGGAGAGACCAAATTTGCTTGATGTTTCTGCTGATTCTTACTCATCATAGATAGCTCTTCTCCTTGTTTGTAGGCTGTGAGCTCATGTTGTATGATCCTAACTTCTAGATATACTAGTAGTAAAATAAGAGATGTTTCCCTCAAAGATGGACGTGTTTGCCAGGAGTCAGGAACATTATAGGCTTTAGCTACGTCAAGGTGTCCAAATTCAAGTTTTCCATCTTTCCACTATAGAATTTAGTGTCGGGATGACTACTAGAACAATACTAGCATTTGTCCCAGAACAATGAAACCTTTGGTGCTTGCTTCTGCTCCATCTTCCCCTATGTGGTTCAATTATTGTTGTTGAGACAGGGTCTCTCTGTGGAGCCCAAGATGGCCTCATACTAGTGTTCTTCCTGTTTCAGCCTCCCTAGAGCTGGGATTATAGGTTTGTGCCAACACACCTGGCTCAAATGATCTTTCAAAAGACTGTAGATGCAGCCATAAGTATCATACTGTAAAGCTACTGGTAAGTGCATTAAAATTCTGCACCCTCCAGAATCTAGCTATTTCTTCATATTCTACAAAAACAGAAGTCTAATTCAGGGGTGCTTTTAGTTTTCTGAATTGAAAGAAACATTGATAAAGATATGTGCCTCTTTTTTGAGTGAACAATGGATTTTTGACATTCTTTTTTTTGACATTCTTCTCTCTATCATTCCTTTCTATCAAAAAATGAACTGAAATCCTAAGGAAGCAAATAAAATGAAAGCTGATCTATATATAATCCACTATATGAAGAAATGGTAAGCATTATATAATTTTATTACCTGTCTTCCTGTAGTCTCGAAGCTGGAAAGCATTAACAAGAGCAGTTTTTTGTGAAATCATTCTCTCTTTTAGTATCCTGATGGCCCTGCTTTCCATAGCAGTCACCCTATGTTAAGAAAACAATAATTAGGTAGAAGTTATGGAAATCATCCTTAGCTTCATTTCAATGGGCTATGTTACCACTTACCAGTTTCTACTTTAAAGAAATTGCTCATATTTATACACACCATATTACTGGATGAAGACTATATGTATTTGTACATTCTGCATACTTTTTAAACAGGATATTGCTATATAGCCCAAGATAACCTAAAACCTGCAATTCTTGAGCTGGAGAGATGACTTAGTGATAAAGGCGCTTGCCTGCAAGGCCAAAGAACCCAGGTTCAACTCCCCAGGACCCACATAAGCCAGATGCACAAGGGGGCGGGCACATCTGGAGTTTGTTGGCAGTGGCTGGAGGCCCTGGCACTCCCATTCTCTCTTTCTCTCTCTACCTGCCTATTTCTGTATCTTTCTCTATATATCTCAAATAAATAAATAAAAATAGTTTTTTTGTTTTTGTTTTTGTTTGTTTTTGTTTTGCAAGGTAGGGTTTCTCTGTGGTCCAGGCTGACCTGGAATTCACTATGTAGTCTCAGGGTGGCCTCGAACTCACGGCAATCCTCCTACCTCTGCCTCCCAAGCGCTGGGATTAAAGGCGTGCGCCACCATGCCCGGCTAAAAATAAAGTATCTTAAAACCTGCAATTCTCCTAATGCTGCCCGCCATGGGCTTGGATTACAGGCAGGTACCATCATGCCTAACCATTTTGTTAAATTTTGAAAGGACTACAAGTAATTTCTTTGGGATTTCAAATATTCACATGAATACCTATTTGGAAAAAGAAAATAAGAGGAATTAGTGTTTTAGTAAAGTGCATGAGGACCTGAGTTTGGATCCCAAACACCCACATAAAAATTCCAGATGTGGTGGTATACACCTGTAATCTTAGCAATGGAGATGCTGAGACAGGAGGATCCCTGTGGCTTACTGGCTAGTTTATCTAGCTATTTAGTGAGCTCTGAGTTCAGTAAGAGTTCTGTCCCTAAAAATAAGGTGGAAAACAATTAAGGTAGACACCCTACATTGACCTCTGGCACCACATGTACATGTGCATGAGCACCCACACACATTCCAACACACATGCACACCACATACACATATACATGTAAAAGCAACAAGAAAAGTGAAAAGGAATTTGTTATACCAGATACTAAATTTACCAGTAAGTTACAGAAACAAAATAGGTACTGACACAAGAGAAGACATACACATGAACAGAACATAACAGGAATTTCAAATATATATCCAACTATATATTCAAACAATATGTAATAACAGACATATGATAATTCAATAGAAAAGGGCATTTTTAAAAAAAATGGTGCTAGCACAGTTAGCTAACCATGTGGACTTAAATGTTTACCTCAATTCATTTACAAAAATAAATTTGAAGCCAGGAGTGGTGGCGCACGCCTTTAATCCCAGCACTCAGGAGGCAGAGGTAGGAGGATTGCCGTGAGTTGAAGGCCACCCTGAGACTACATAGTTAATTCCAGGTCAGCCTGGACCAGAGTGAGACCCTACCTCAAAAAAAAAAAAAAAAAGTTGAGGGCTGGAGAGATGGCTCAGCAGTTAAGGTGGCTGCCTGCAAAGTCTAACAACCTGGGTTCAATTTTCTAGTACCCACATAAAGCCTGATGCACAAAGTGGTGCACACATTCTACCATAGTAGAAGTTCGTTTGCAGTGGCTAGAGGCTCCAGAGCACCCATTCTTTCTCTAAAGTGTTTCTCTCTTCTCTCATCTCTCAGTGTGCAAATAAAAAAAATCAAATAAATAAATTTGAAAGAAAGGATAACAAGAACTAACAGCCATACGATATACAGCCATCCCTCAGTATCCATGTAAAACTAATTCCAGTTACCCCATGCATACAAAAAAAAAAATCCTTGGTTGTCTTTTAAATACAGTGGCAAAGTTGTTGCATATAATCTGCATACATCCCTCTATATACTTTTAATTACTTCTAATATCTCAAAAACCTATAAATGACATGTGAATAGTTGTTGCACTATGTAGCTTAGGGAATTATGACAGGAACAAAATCTGTGTATGTTCAGAAGAGACTTTTCTAAAAATGTTTTCAATGTGAATCTGACAGATACAAAGTCCTGGCTAAATACTAAAAAAGAGTAAAATGGGTTTAGGGAGATAGCTCAGCAGTTAAAGGTGCTTGCTTTCAAAGCCCACCAGCTTGTGTTCAGTTCTCCAGCATCCATGTAAAGCTGCTCATGAGCCAGACCTGTTTGTAATGTCAATATACCCTGACTCCCAGAAGACGTAGCATGGACAACTCCTCTCCTATACCCATACACATACATGCATGCATACATACATACAAATAAATAATCATTTATTCATTTTAAAAGTAAAATAGTAGATGCAAACCCAACCATATAAATAATAACATTTGTAAATATACTAAATAATCAGGTTAAAAGACCAGATTGTGAGAGTGGATATTAGTGTAACAAAACAAAATGAAACTACATGTGAGAGATTCATTTTAGTTTCAGAGATAAGAAAAGTCTGAAAGGAAAACAAAACAAAAGAGAAATACCTTGCTGGGTATGGTGGCTCACACTTGTAATTCCAGCACTCAGGAGGCTAAGGCTGGAAGATTACTATGAGTTTGAGGTCAGCATGGACTACAAAGTGAGTCCCATTGTTAGCCTGGACTAGAATGAGACCTTACCTCAAAAAAAATATTGTGCTAAGTGAAAGAAGCTAGTCAGCCACATAACACTGCATGTTGTATAACTCCATTTATATGAAATATCCAAAATAGGAAAATCCATAGAGACAGAAAATATATTAGTGGTTGCTAGAGCTATGAGAAGAGGAAGTAACTGGAAAAAATGACTTCTGACAGGTTTAAGATTTCTTTTTAAGATGGTTAAGTATTCAAAAAGTACATAATGATGTAGTTGTACAACTTGTGAACATGATTATAATTCAAATGGGTAAACTGTACAGTATACATTTATAATCTCTTGCCTTTTTGGTAACAGCCATCCTAACAAGTGTGAGGGGATAACTAGTTGTGCTTTTGATTTGCATTTCCCTGACTATTGGTGATGGAATCTGAGCAACTCTTTACATGCCTGCTAACCATTTGTATTCTTCTTTGGAAAATTATCTATTCATGTACTTTTCCTAATTTTTATTTTTTTAATTTTTAAATTTAAATTTATTTTTACTTTTTTAGGTAAGATCTTGCTCTAGCCCAGGCTGACCTGGAATTCACTATGTATTCTGAGGGTTGCCTCGAACTCACAGCAATCCTCTTACCTCTGTCTCCCAAATGTTGGGATTAAAGGTATGCATCACCATGCCTGGACTTTTCCTTTTTTTTTTTTTTTTTTTTTTTCTTGGAGAGAGACACAGAGACAGACGGGGGTGGGGAGGAAGACAGATAGAGATGGACATGCCAGCAGCCTCTCAGCTGCTGCAAACGATATTCAGATGCGTGCGCCCCCTTGTGGTAAAGTGCCGCATTGTGCCCTTGCGTCACTGCATCTAGCTAAACGTGGGACCTGGAGATTGGAACCGCTGGAGATTGGAACCAGCGTTCTTAGGCTTAGGAGGCAGGCGCCTTAACCGCTAAGCCATCTCTCCAGCCCGACTTTTCCTATTTTTTAAATCAGACTTTTAGGGGTTTGTTGAGTTTTATGAGTTCCTTATATATAGGAATGCTTGTTACAGCCTTGTTTCCAAATACCAAATCCTAGAACTAATCTGGATGCTATCATTTGAATATTTAGTCACTTTACAACTGTTATGATACAGATATGCTATAGACTATTATGAATCTATTGAAAAGAATCTAATTGGTCCATATACACTAAGCTGTAGTGATATTTATGTTATATAATCTTTAGAGAAAAAGAAGACTATCACAGAACAGAAGGTGCAAATGCTTCTACCTTTTCAAATCTGCATATATGGGCTGGAGATATGGCTTAGTGGTTAAGGCACTTACCTGCAAAACCTCAAGACTCATGTTTGACTCTCCAGGTCCCATGTAAGCCAGATGCACAGTGATGCAAGTGAGCAAGGTTGCACATGCGCACAAGGAAGCACACACATTTTGAGTTTGATTGCAGTGGCTGGAGGCCCAGGTACATCAATTCTGTCTCTTTTTCTCTAATACACTCTCATATAGAAAAAAGGCAGTCCATTGGGCCTGCCTCAAAACATTTAAAAAAAGAATATACAGACCTTTGGTGAAGAGGGCTTGGGTATGACGTAGTAGTTACTTGGTACTGGAAAAACTGTGGGGCTTCATTGTAACTCAGTTTGATGTAAGCTCCTCGATTGCTGCCTTCTTCATAATAATTGGAAGCAGAAAATATAGTAATAACCTGATTTAAAAAAGAGAGTCAGGTTCTTGGAATTAGTGTTCAAAGATCATTCAAGAAGGCCAGAATTAGCTCAACTGTTTAAAAAGCAGAAATCAAACAAAGCTTCTATTTCCTGCAAATTATCCAAGTCTGACATGAGTTCTAATTGTTCCACTGAAAAAAAATAAAGGATTTGTACTCAGTATCTCCAGGAATATTAACTCTTGGCTACTTATTCAATACTACTGAACTGCCCTATACGCCAGTGTGCAATTTTAGTGTCAGGTGTTAGAATGTTTGGTTTTCTAAAATTCCTGATTTTTCAAGGGAATAAACCCCTTATTTTCTTACTTCAGAATATCTTAGCATTCAAAGTAGAAGTTCAATAGGTTCTTTGCATGAAGGAGCCATACATCAAGGCTAGAATATGGGACCATGACCACTGTCTTAGGAAGGACAAGGTAGAATATGGAAAGATAATATTTGGTGATGGAAACCTGACATTGGGCCCAGTTCTGACCTAATGAGCACATACATCACTTCAGATAAGCCTCTGATATTTTTTCATTACAAGGAAATCCTAAATACTTTCCTTACTCATCTTGCAATGTTAGTGTGAGCCAAAAATGAATTCATAGAGTTAAGAAAAGCATAGTATTTCGTTCCATAGAAAGAATGCCACACAATTTTGAATTCAGTGTTATTTACTGTTGTTCACTATAGAAAAAGGACAAGAACCACTTTTTTTTTTCAAGGCAGGGTCTCGCTCTTTCCAAGGCTGACCTGGAATTCACTATGTCATCTCAGGGTGGCCTCGAACTCATGGTGATCCTCCTACCTTTGCTTCCCAGGTGCTGGGATTAAAGTGCACCATCATGTCTGGCAAGAACCACTTTCTTAGTCTTCACCTCTTCTAGTCTTATAAACATCAGTGAAGGAGCACAAAACACTCCATCTTAGTGACAGTAACTAAACTGACCAAAGCCGGCAACTTGCTGGAGATTACTTCAGCCAACTGAAGGGAAGTGTGCTTTTTGTTTTCTGCCCTACATAGTGAATGTTCACAAAGAGAGAAAACTGGATTCACTGCTACCTATCATATGCATTGTGAGAAAAAGTACATTCTTAATCACACTGTATATGAGGATTGCCTCATAATTAGTTAAGAACAAAGTGTGTTGGGTGGGGGGGGTACGTGTGTGTATACTTAGTGTTATGATTATGGTTTAAAATGATGTGTTTGACATATCCTCAGCAAAAGAAACACCTCTGCAGGTATCATCATACCAATCTAAAACTATACTACAAATCCATAGTAACAAAAACAGCATGGTACTGACATAAAAACAGACATACACCAATGGAACAGAATTGAAGACCCAGCCCTTCGGCCAAGTAACTATAGGTACTTGATCTTTGACAAAGGAGCCAACAGCATAGACTGGAGAAAAGACAGCAGCTTCACCAAATGGTGCTGGAAATATTGGATAACCACATATAGAAAAATGAAATTAGACCCATCCATCTCACCATACACAAAAATCAACTCCAAATGGACTAAAAACCTCAATATAAGACCTGAAACTCTTAAACTACTCAAAGAAAAAAACAGGAAGAACTCTCCATGATATAGGAGTGGGTAAAGACTTCCTGAACAATATTCCAGTAGCACAGGAAATTAAACCATCACTTAACCAGTGGGACCTCATGAAGCTTAAAAGCTTCTATACAATACATTACCTACAGGATGGGAGAAAATATTCAGTAGCTATACCACTGACATAGGCCCAATATCTAGAATTTACAAAGAACTCGGAATACTAAATGAGGGCTGGAGAAATGGCTTAGTAGTTAAAGCACCTGCCTGCAAAGCCTAAGAACTCTTGTTCATATCTCCAGGTCCTAGGTAGCCAAACACACAGTGATGCAAGCACACAATATCACATATGCACACAAGGGGATGCACGCATCTGGAGTTCATTCACAGCGGCTGAAGGCCCTGGGGTGCCCATTCTCTCTCTCTCTCAAAATAAATAATAAAAACAACCTAAATGATAAAAACTCAAACAACCCACTCAAAAAAAAAATGGGACAGAATCCTGAATAGGGAGTTCTCAAAGAAATGCAAATGGTTAATACACACTTAGTGAAATGTTCAACAACTTTAACCCATCAGAGAAATGCAAATTAAAACAACCATGAGGGCTGGAGAGTTGGCTTAGTGGTTAAGGTGTTTGCCTGCGAAGCCTAAGAACCCAGGTTCAATTCTCCAGGACCCACGTAAGCCAGATGCCCAAGGTAGCACATGCATCTGGAGTTCATTTGCAGTGGCTAGGGGCCCTAGAACACCCATTTGCTCTCTCTCTCTTCTCTCTCTAAATAAATAAATATTTTGAAAACAAAACCAAAACCAACTATGAGATTCCACCTTATTCCAGTCAGAATGGCACTCATTAAAAAATCAAATGACAGGACTGGAGAGATGGTTTAGTGGTTAAGGTGCTTGCCTGCGAAGCCTAAGGATCCATGTTCTATCTCTCTCCAGATCCCATAAAATCCAGACACATAAAGGTGACTCAAGTGCAAGGTCACACATGCACACTAGGTAGCACAAGTATCTGAAGTTTGATTTCAGTGTCTGAGGCCCTGGCGTACCAATTTTCTCTCTCTTGCACTCGTGCTCTCTCTCTAAAAACAAAATCAAATGACAACAAATGCTGGCGAGGTTGTGGAGAAACAGGAACCCTCATTCACTGTTGGTGGGAATGTAAGCTGGTACAACCACTATGGAAAGCAATATGGAGACTCCTAAAAAGGATGACCATAGAATTATCAACAGACCCTGTTATTCTCTTACTGGACATTTATCCTAAAAGCTCCAAGCCTCAGTCCAGAGATATTTGCTCAACCATATTTACTGCTGCTCAATTCATAATAGCTAAGAACTGGAAGCAACCCAGACGTCCATCATTAGATAAATGGATAACCAAGATGTGGTATATCTACACGATGGAATTCTACTCAGCTTTAAGAAAAAAATGATACAATGAAATTTGTAGGAAAATGGATAGACATGGAACAGATCGTACTCAGCAAACTCACACAATCACAGAAAGGCAAATACTGTATCTTCTCACTCATCTGTGCTTCCTAACCTGGAACAGCATGAGATGCTGGCATATCTGACAAGCACCCTGAGGCCCAGACAATAGGGATGGAAGGGTGTGGAGGATGGGAGGTTGGGGAAAATAAACACAAAACTAACCCAACATGAACAGGTCCCATAGAAACATTGCTCCTTGAAGCTAGACTAAAAGATTTAACCCTCAGGAGTATGGGGGGAATCAGGTGGAAAGAAGGGCCCTGGAGAGGGTGGGATAAAGCCTAATATTAAAACATTTGGCTCTGGCCTATAACTCTCAGGATCAGAAATATTGAGCTGTTGATCAGAGACCTATAAGGTCTCCAAAACTAGACAGACTTCTGTCAAAGCACGTCATTACCCACCTGAGGTAAAAGGTAAGACCTGAATGTTGAAGACACCATATGCTGCTGATATAGAACACTGAGAGACCCGGCTGGAATTCTGAAGGGAGCCAGTCCCCAAATGGTTAGCCCATTCACTGCTGGGAAGCACTACATGAACAACTAGGGGGAAGCATCCAACAATGGTGTGAGCAAGCAGTGGTCTAAGCTACTCAGAAGCAACCATCCTGACAAGATGTACACACCAGTGCAATGGTGTCACAGATTTAGTGGGTAACCAATGGCTTTCTGATTGGCTAAGAGATCCACTCAGAGGAAAGGAACCCATAGCTGGAACTGGAAACTAGATCAGAATCCTATGGAGACCAAGATTATGGACTCCAAAGATAAGCTCTCACTAGTCTTTGGCCAAAAGAGGGGCTACATCCATCAAAATCTCCTTAAATTAACAATGCTTATCCCATTTAACATGTGCTGACTTCATTTTCCATTAGAGACGCTGTCTTTTTCAGAAGGTAGCAAGACCCAAGGAGATAACCCACCCCTCGCATCTCAGCCAAGGCCCTGGTGAAACCACAGAGGAATTGGGGAGACAAGCAGGAGTGATGCTTCAGTGGTGAGCCTGACAGTGCCAGGGTGAAGGAGACAGGCACTGAGAATTCTCAACACATACCAAAGCAGAGATCCAGAAGCTCCTAAGAGCTTTTCACTGAAGTAGTCTTAAAACACACCCACCATAGTTCAGGAAATTTTGTGGAAGAGGGGGCAGAAAGATTTTAAGAGCCACAGGTTGGAATGACATACAGAGGCATTTGCCCCTCCCCTCCCCAATGACTGACTGCTACTCTTACAACTCATAACCCACAACCCCATGGGGAATACCAGCAAATCCACTGAGGAGGGCCCTCAGTGGAATCAGAGCAGGGTGGAGGGAAATGATGGCACCAACACATAAATGTGTCTCTACAAAGTATATTCATAATAAAAAATATAAAAGCTATTACAAATAAAATAAAATGATGTGTTTGGGTGTCAAGTAGAAAAGGGGTGCACTTGGAGTGCTTAACTTTGATTGTCAATTTGATTGGCTTAAAAGATGCCTATGGTATTAGTAAGCACCAGAAAGAATTAATTGTTTCGGGGGGGAGGGGGAAGCTATGACCTGCCTTGAGGGCATTTCCCGAGAGGACGGAATGGTAGACCTGTCTTGAATACGGATGGCACCATACCATGGGATAGCATGCTAAACTGAGCACAAGGGCAAAAGGAGAAAATTCACTGAGCATCAGCAATGATCTCTGCTTCTGGGTGATGTGAGCAAGCAGCTTCACACTCCTGCCACCATGCCTTCCCCATTATGATAGACTATACCAAATGAACCAAATGTAACCTTCCTCCCTTAAGTTACTTCCTGTCAGGTATTTGGTCAATGAGAAAAGTAACTAATACAGTTGTGTATCAGAATTTCTGTTTCTGGGACTAGTGAAGATCAAGGAATAAGCCAAATGTCTCTTAGAGTACAGGACAGTGAGACCCCTCCAAATTATCTATATGAACCCTTCAGTCTGTATTTTCTGTTTGGTATGAGAAAAGGCATCTTCTCAGGGGATTCTACGTAGGATATACTCTGTGCAGAGAAGACTATGCTTGTGAGAAGATGTTGGTAAGCTTATGTCACCCATAATGTAGCTCACCTTTCCATCATGGCAGATTTCATATCCATCAGGCTTACACTCATGAGATCTGATAAGCATCTTCAACTGGTTTTTATTAAGAATCTTGGAGGTAACATCTGGTCCAAAATAGCAGCCCCCTCCTCGACTTGTGTTTGGATAACAGCCTTTTCTGCCTCTTGGGTCACTCCACAGAAGGTCAATAATCTTGGAACAAGAAAACAAATTTTGTTTCTACTTACAAATAAGGATCTATCTATAGTCTAATTTATTTGCCAGAAATATTAACCCAAGGTATCCCAAAGTTTATTTCTCATTTCTCCAAAAATGTTCCATGCTCATCTCTTCCATGTATCCTTTCCACAATAACTTAATGCCATCAGTCACACTAATTCATTTCTTCTCATTTGCAATAACTAAGTTATCAATGGCCATAACCAAGGTAGCAATACTTAGTAGCTGTGAAAAAAAATCATCCCTTGCTTTTGTTTACCTTTGCCTTGAAAAAAATCTTATCCTAGAAGCAGAGGTGGTGGTACATGTCTGTAATCCCAGCACTTGAAATGTGGAAGCAGGAGGATCAAAGTTCAGCTTCAACTACATAGGAAGCTAAAGACCATCCTAGACTACATGAGATCCTGTCTCAAAACACATACCTACAAACCAATAAGTAATAAAAAGTTTAGAAAAATTTTTCTTTGTCCCTAAAGATAGTGACAACCTTGAGGAAATTCTCTGGGTCTCACTTTTAAAATCTTTCAATTTCAAAGGCACTTAGTCAATTGATCTGCAAAGTACTTTAAAGTTCTAATCAACTATGATTCTAAATGTCGGACTGTCTTGTGTGTATGTGCGCACATGTGCTGGGAATTGTTTCACACATGCTAGGCAAACGCTCTACCTCTGAGTTGGACCTCCAGCTCCTGTGCCTTGTGCATTGTCCTTTGAGGACATGAGAAAGCAATGGAAGAGCTTCAGTTACTCTAATGGATTCATACCAGGTCGTGAGATGACCAGAAACAGTTGCTCCACTAAACTTCACAGTGCATTCATTTACAGGTTTTGTGACAAAATAAATGTGGGAAAGTATGGTGCAACAGAAAGAAGAGCAGAACTGTCAGGAGAACCAACCAGAATGATGAGTATTGGGTTAGCATTAGAGAAATCCTGCACCAGGCTCAGAGCAGACACTGAGGGGTTTTGTTGTTGCTTATTTATTTGCATGTGCATGTGCGTGGGTATGGGTGAGCACATGTCATGGTATACACATAAAGGCCAGAAGACAATGTCCAGGTGTTGGTCCTCTCCTCCCATCTTGTTTGAGACAGTCTCTCTTGTTTGCCATGGGAAGGTCAGACTGGCTGGTCCACAAACTCCAGGATTCTCCTGACTCTGCCTCCTATTGCCATATAGGCACATTGAGATTACAGATGTGTATGGAGCTGTGAAGCTTTACGTGGGTGCTGGGGAGCTAAAAATCTGGGGGGAAGGCTTTCAGAGTAAGTGGCCATCTCCCAGCTCATAGACACTGAAAGGATCTGATGATTGATTAAGGGGAATATTAACATCACCCAAAGAAGAATCATCCCAGCAGTCTCCTTTCTCTCCAGCTGAATTCCAACATGAGCACAACTGTATCCTATAAATAAATACAATGAAATACCTTGAATTTGTTGGTGTTTATGACAAGAATAACACTTCCATTTCCTGAGTCACCTCTGGTTCCTATATCATGAGTTCATGTTTAGGGTATGAGATAACACAAATCACAAGGAATTGTGTTTTATTAGGAAAGGACTAAGGTTTAAGTTCCACATGAGGACACAGCAATTTAGAGTGAAAATTTCACCTGAAAACCACCCAAAATTGTCCCTGAAGCACATCATACATGATTTAATGTATGTAACCCTATAAAATGATATACATAAGTGAATATGTATGATAAAGCATTTGAAAATAAAATTCTCTTTTTTCTCCCTTTATCACATACAACAGTTAAAATTTACATAAATTGGGCTGGAGAGATAGCTTAGTGGTTAAGGCACTTCCCTGCAAAGCCAAAGGACCCAGGTTCAATTCCCCAGGACCCACGTAAGCCAGATGCACAAGGTGACACATGCATCTGGAGTTCATTTGCAAGGCTAGAAGTGCAGGTGTGCCCATTCTCCCCCACCTTTCTCAAATAAAGATATTTTTAAATTGGACTATATATATATATACATACATACATACATATATTAGCTGGGCATGGATAGTAGCACATGCCTATAAGGAGGTAGAGGCAGGAGGATCACAAGTTCCAGGACATCCTGTGCTATGTAGTAAAGCTCTGTCTTAAGGAAACAAAGACTGAGGGTAT
The DNA here is from genome assembly GCA_036365145.1 of Orientallactaga sibirica. NCBI lineage: Eukaryota > Metazoa > Chordata > Mammalia > Rodentia > Dipodidae > Orientallactaga > Orientallactaga sibirica. The sequence goes on from JAEOAD010000982.1 coordinate 7,852,866, forward strand.
TGTTTAATAGCAGAATGCTTGTCTAGCATGCACATACACAAAGTCCTGGGTTAAATCCCTAGCACTACCAAAAATAGTACATACTGAAACACTGCTGAATTAAAAGTATTGGCCAAGGAGTTACCTCTTCAAGTACTTCTCTGTGTCATCTTAGACAAATCACTTTACTTATTTGGGACAAAGTCATTATCAATGAAATAAGAAAGATATATCTATCAATATTTTTTCATTATATTGGATTCATAAGGGTTAAGTTTTTAAGAAATGAGCTTCTGGGGTTGGAGAGATGGGTTAGCAGTTAAGCGCTTGCTTGTGAAGTCTAAGGACCCCAGTTCGAGGCTCGATTCCCCAGTACCCACATTAGCCAGACAGACAGGGTGGTGCATGCATCTGGAGTTTGTTTGCAGTGGCTGGAAGCCCTGGTGTGCCCATTCTCTTTCTCTCTCTCTCTCTGCCTCTTTCTCTATCTGTAGTTCTCAAATAAATAATTTTTAAATGAGCTTCTAAAAAAAGAAAGAAAAAAAGAAATGAGTTTCTCTTTCAGAATCCATCCCACAAATTCTAGATTTTTTTTTCTATCTAGAAATTGTTCACTTGACTAGGTTTCCAGATTGTGGTTGTAACAAAGATTGAATTCTGGAGTTCACAAACAAAAGTTCTTTATAAAGAGCCCTACATTGGTGAAATAAATCCTTCCTTAGAAAACATATCTTTTCTCTCAACAACCTGTCTTCTGTAATTCAAGAGTCTTTGGTTAGTATTGTACTAAAGATTAAGTATTCTTTCTGGAAAAATTGGATCAGTTGACCTGCAAAATACCTATGACTCTTAAAGTTTATTATTTTCCATATTTTACTAGTGTTTTGTTGTTTTCCCTTTGAATGGAAAAGCTGTGATAATACAGGTTTTATATGATCAGGATGACAAAAATCTATTGTTACAGCATTTTATATCTCATAAATGAAAAATTGGAGAGATTTCTCAGTGGTTAAGAGCACTTCCTGCATAAGCATGAAGGCCTGCAGTGGCCTGAGACTGATAAATTTGATTCCCCAGAACCTATGTAAATAGATGAGTGAGGCCATGCACATCTGTAACCCTAACCCTGGGGGAGCAAAGAGTACTGTTAGGACTTGTGAAAATGGCAAGCTCTGCAATCAGTGACTAGATTCCATCTCAAAGAAACAAGTGGGTGAGCAATGGACAGGGACACTCAATGTTGTTCTCTGGCCTCTATGCACACATGGGGTACTGTATCTGCACATACATGTGCATATCACACACACCCCTATACACACCACATCCCACCTACTACGCACATGAAAAAATAAATAAGATAAATCAAGGCAACAATGAAATTCCACATGTATAATCAAAGGATCAGACAGGAGGTGGGTTGTAGCTCTGTGGTAGAGTGACGCTCATCAGACGTGAGGTACTAGGTTTAAACTCTGGTGCCAGAAGATAAAGCAAAATTAACCACAGATAACAAGTGCTGATAAGAAAGTGGGGAAAATGGAACCCTTGCTTATACTTGCTGGTGGGTATGAAAAATGGGACAATAGCTATTTGAGAAAAGAGTTTGGAACTTTGTAAAAATATTCCACTTTAGAGACCTTATTACCATTCCTAGATACATAGGCAAGAGAAATAAAAAAGATGTGTGAATAGGGCATGGCGGGGAGGCTAAGGAAGGAGGATTAGTAAGTTTGAGATCACCCTGAGGATACAGAGTAAATTCCAAATGAGCCTGGGCTATCTGAGACCTTACCTCAAAAAGACCAATACATAAGTGAATAAATACTGAAAATATTTATGTACACAAAAACATGTACTGAATATTCATAGCAGAATTATTTATAATGGTCACAAATGGAAAATAACCCAGGTACCAACTAACTAACGAATTAATAAATACAATGTGATCTACCAGTCGATGTAATATTATTGGTGTGGGGTTTTTTCGAGGTAGGGTCTCACTCTAGCTCAGGCTGACGTGGAATTCACTATGTAGTGTCAGGGTGGCCTCAAACTCATGGTAATTCTCTTACCTCTGCCTCCCAAGTGCTTGAATTAAAGGCGTGTGCCATCATGTCTGGCTTGTTGTAACATTATTTTTAAAATATTTTATTTATTTATTTACTTGAGAGAGGGGGGCGGGGAGAGAATGGGCGTGCCAGGGCCTCTAGCCACTGAAAATGAACTCCAGACACATGTGCCACCTTGTGCATCTGGCTTATGTGGGTCATGGGAAATCAAACCTGAGTCCTTTGGCTTTGCAGGCAAGCATCTTAACTGCCAAGCCAGACCCTCAATGTAATATTATTCATCAATAAAAGTAGAGTACTGATACATGCTACAACAGAAGTGAAGTTAAAGAACAATATCATGCTGAGTGAAAACTGGCAGATATAAGATTACATAATACACGTGTCCATTCCAATAAACATGTCCAAAACAGGCAAATTTATGATGAAAAAAGTAGGATATTGGTTACCTAAGGCTGGTGAGGTAGGGGGACTGATTAGTAAGAGATATGGGGTTCCTTTGGGGGATGATGAAAATGTTCTAAAATTAGATTATGGTGATTGTTGTGAATATTCTGAAAACTATTAAATTATACTCTTTGAGGTAGGGTCTCACTATGGCCCATGCTGGCCCCAAACTTGCAACAACCTTCTTGCCTCAGCCCTCTGGAGTGCTGTGATTACAGGCATAAATCATCACACCTAGCCTGCATTACACACAATGGGTAAATTGTGTGGTATGTAGATTATAACTCAGTAGTAAAGATATAGGAATAGGGTTTAGGGACATGGCTCAGTGGATACTTGCTTCACAAATATGAGGGTCAGAGTTTAAATCCCAGCACCCACATAAATGTTGGGTGGGTATGGCTACTCCCCTATAATCCCAGCATTGAGGAGGTGGAGACTGGGGATCTTTGAGATGGGGTGATGAGCTAGATTAGCTGAATCAGCAATCCCTACGTTCAAGTGAGAGAGCCTGCTTCAGTAATGAAGTGGAGCACAATTGAAGAAGACCGCTGATATCAACCTCTGGCCATCACATACATGCATACACACATGTGCACACACATACTCATGGAAAAATAATCTTGTAAATAATAAAAATACAGGGATGAAGTCAGAGAATGATAGGGACTGCTTATAAAGACAAAGTTGGGCTGAAGAGCTGGCTCGCTGGTTAAACGCACTTGCTTGCAAAGTCTGCCGGCCCGTTCAATTCACCAGCACTCAGGTAAAGCAGGCTCTAAGGGGGCGCATGCACCTGTGATCTCAATAAGCCTATGACATTGGGAGGTAGATCTAAGAGAATCCCAAGCTCATGGGCCAGCTAGTCTGATGTTTGTTTGTAGTCTGCCAGTTCTTTTCCAACAAACAGTGAAAGAGATCCTATCTCAAAGAAGGTGGAGCACAGACATCTCAAAGCTGTCCTCTGGTCTCAAACATATACCATGACTTGGGTGCCCATACATACACACAAATATATAACTTTTTGAAAAGTAAAGGCAACTAAGAAGTTTGAAAAAGATAAAGGAAGTTTTCATCTACATATTTTGAGGGACATCATCCTCATTGTTGAGATCTTCCTTACCACTCTGACAACTGCTTTGATTACCTACTTGATCCCATTCATGCTTTATTAACTGTTCAGATGGGGAATCGTCTGATGTCCCTGGTGTAGCATTGTTTGCACCTGCTTTATTCTTCTTAAAGTCACTGTCAAGTTCTCTACTTGACACTGGTGGCATTAACACAGATTTCATCTGCAAAACAAATTCATATTTTAGTCAAACACTGCTTACTGCACTGCATGCAGGCATGTCAGTACCAGTCAGGATTTTGTCTAGATTGTACCTCCATTAATGGAAATTGCACAGTCCCCTTTTCCATCTCTCCTACCTACTATGCCTAACTGATTGACTGATGTCTGCTAAATGGGCCTGTTGAATTGTATTTTTACATTTTTTTCAACTAGAGATGAGTCTTACAGGTAAAGATTCACATTAGAGGGCCTAAGGAATCCCAGGGGCTCATACATAGGTGTTAGACATGTTGCAATGCATTATTGGACAAAATAGAGGATGCTAATATACAGAAAACCACCCTTCTTTTGAGCTTTTACCTATATCTGGTGCATCAAAAACATCTTTCAAAAGCATGACTGCCTTTCATATACTTTGGTGTTTTCCAGAAGAAATGGGAAAAGGCTCATCTCTATCCAGTCAAGTTCTCAAAGGGGACATACTTTGAAAACTTTGGGAGTCCTCCAACCTAAATGCAGTAGAGTTAACTCGACCTTTCAACAACTGTTTATGTTCTCTAAATCAAGCAGCACAGCTTCTCAATAAAATGTCTTCCAAATAGCACATCAACTGTTAACAATGCCTCTGTATTCCCTTGTACAATCTAAAACAGTACTTTCGTTCTTATTTCATTGTATCACTATACCTTCACACAAAGCAATTTTAAGTAGCATTTCTGCTATGCTGGTAGCTATAGTTCAGTGATGGGTAATTCTCTTTAGTAGACACTTAGTTACTTCTATACACTAGGGTACAAAATCTGTTTTTGTTTTTCAAAAATAAAAATTGAAGGCTGGAGAGATGGCTTAGCAGTTAAGACACTTGCCTGTGAAGCCTGAAGACCTAGGTTCAATTAGCCAGTATCCATATAGCCAGATGCACATGGTGGTACATGTGTCTGGAGTTCATTTGCAATGGCTGGAAGCCCTGGCACTCCTATATTCTCTCTCTTTCTCTTAAAATAAATAAATAAATAAATAAATAAATAAATAAATAAATAAATAAATAATATATTTTATTTATAATTTATATAATTTTTATATAAATTTAAGTTATATTATAAATTATATAAATTTTTATGTACATAAAGCCAGAAGCACAAAGTGGCACATGCATCTGGAGTTTCTTTGCAGTGGAAAGAGACTCTGGTGTGCCATTCTTTCTATCATTCTCTGTCTCTTTCTTTCATTCATTCTTTCTTTTTCTTTCATCCTATCCTTTTCTGTCTCTCTCTGCCTACAAATAAATACAAACAATTGTTTTTAAAATTGAGATTTTTCAATTATGTAGCAATGTCATTTTTCCATTTTCAACACATTATTTTTGTTTTTGTTTTTTGAGGTAGGGTTTCACTGTAGTTCAGGCTGACCTGGAATTCACTATGTAGTCTCAGGATGGCCTCGAACTCATGGTGATCCTACTACCTCTGCCTCCCGAGTACAATTTCTTAAAATAAATGTATGTTTCATATACAGACTACTTAGTTATCATGTAATCATAGCTTTTCTTAAATTTTCTCAGTTACAACCACTACTGAAACATAAATCAATTCAAAATGACACATGAAAAGATGTATTCCATTATAAATCTCTGAAACAAGATTCATGCAAACATTACATCTTACTTTATTTCTTTGTATTTGGTGGAGTAAATTCAAGTCTGTAGACTCTGATATCCCACCATGTATGATCAGAATTTCGTTGTCAATAATCGTACCAATTGGGAGCCAAGTATAGATTTCTTCCACACTTTTCAAAATTTTTTTTCCATGTAGCTGTAAGTAAGAGCTTATGTGAGTTTTGTTTTCCTGATAAGTCCAGTTTATTGAATAGTCTCAATACATGGACAAAAATCAAGTTTTCAGACAAGGAGTCACTGGCATGTATTTAATCACGGTACCTTTTTATTCTGTATTTTTGGTACTTTGACATCTTAAGGCCTTGCCCATCCAACAAGAGAGACTGCCCCACCCCAGGGCTAATTCCTAAAGATCTTAAATGTCTCAGCTTTCATATGCAAACAACCAAGTCAGAATTCACACCTCCAAGGAATTCTTTTACTGGTTTCTCATCCAGGAACACTGTTCTGCTGTGCTAATCAACCTGCCCCAAACACTAAATAACCAGGGCAACCCTTATGTCCCTGAGGAGGTAGACATTGTTCTAACTTCTCAGTCTTAAACTTGATTACACATTGAGGTGCCTTCCCCTTTCATGAAAACCATAATGATTTTGCCTTATTTTCCCCTGGCTCCCTCTGCCTTCTAACTCAGGTACTTTCCTATGTGGTCCCACCAGTGTGGCTTCAGTGCTTTCTGTTTCTAGATAACTTTGAATAAAAACAAAACAAAACAAAATCCTGTTCCTTCATGTCAGTCATTTATATGTCTACCTGTTGTACCATACCTGAGTAAAATCAATTCTAGGACAGTACCTTTAAAGCAATGGAATATGTTCGTATCTATGTTGAAACTGACACAGAAGTCACTACAAGAAAGAAAATGTAATATTCTACCATGGTGAGGTACTGCTTGTGTTTGATTGCTATGCATGTATTTGATTGACATGGATTCTGATCAGCCCATCACATGGTCTTTATTGGCTTTTTTCCATATATCAAAAGAATAAGAAATATTTTACCTTATATTTATGTAAAATTTCTCTTGTAAAGCCATACCTGAAAAAAGCAATGAAATTTAAACTATTAATTACTGATAACTCATACTTATAGGAGTCATACAAAAAGGAGAGCCAGTGGACTGGAGAGATGGCTCAGCAGTTAAGGTGCTTGCCTGCAAACCTAACAACCTAGGTTCAATTCCCCAGTACCCACGTTAAGCCAGATGCACAAAGTAGTGCATTCCTCTGGAGTTCATTTGCTGTGGTTGTATGCCCTGGTGCACCCATTCTCTCTTTTCTTTCTTTACTTGCAAATTAATTTAAAAAAAAAAAAAAAGAAGAGCCACTGATAGCTTGTTATTACCAATAGGTGGAACTCAAGGTAACTAGACTTCACTTGCAACTACTCCTTAGCAAAGTCGTTGTGGGGCATGGTGGGAGAGAACAAAAGCAACCAATGGAATTAGTCTTACTCTCAAGGAGTGATTTCAATGTGAAATGTCTTCCATAAACAGCCCTAGTAGGGATGACTAAGTAGCTCGCTTTTGCTGTTCTCTTGCTCTAGCTCTCTCGCTCTCTCTGCTTCCGATGTATGAAGATATGAACTGCATGCTTCCCCCATCAGGATGAAACTTCCCCTTGAAACTGAAAGCATCAAGAAACCCTTTTCTTCCATAAGCTGTTTCTAGTTGGCTTTTTTGTCCCAGCAATGAGAAGGTAACTACTACAACATGGGAGGCATGGGCTGTGTAAAGGCTCCAAGTATTTTCAAGTATTTTGAGAAGACTATGGCAGCTGGAGTGAGCTGTGTGGGAGGACTTTCTTTCTTTCTTTCTTTCTTTTTTTTTTTTTGCCTTTCATTTTTATAGCATTCATCAGATACCCTATATCTTATAGCAAATGATGAGACAGACACAGAGATAGAGTACACAAAACCAAAGAAAATCCTAGAAGATAAGTTGGCAATTTATGTTCTTTGTAACACAGGTCATATAATGAATGGCACTAAAGATTTTAAAAGGAATTGTCATGAATTTTAATGCCTGAATAACAGGAGCTAAGAGATATTTTTTCAATTATTTTTCCTTGCTTTAGGATAATACTCCTAATACCCAAAAGTAAAATAGGAATAAAGCATCCTCCCTCCTTTATCTATGCAAATCACATCATGTTGGGTTTCTACAGCATAACATATTTTTCAAAATGAATCCCCTCCATACACTCACCAAAGGTGTCCATGTTAGAACCATGTGTACCTTGCCATCCTTATCTTCCTTGTCCTCTCTGTAACACTATAAGTTCACTATGGCTTCTTTCAAGAAAACTTCTCTAGAATTTTGTGACAAAAAAATCTCTCTTGGGGGCTGGAGAGATGACTTAGCAGTTAAGGCGTTTGCCTGGGAATCTTAAGGGCCCAGATTCAACTCCCCAGTACCCACATAAGCTATATGCACAAGAGGACACGTGCATCTGGAGATCATTTGCAGCATCTAGAGGCGCTGGTACACCCATTCTCTCTCTCTCTCTCTCTCTCTCTCTCTCTCTCTCTCTCTGCCTGCCTCTGTCAAAATAAATAAACAAACAAATAAAATATTTTTTTTAAAAAGGAAAACTCTCTTGGGTTACCACCTACCTTTCTTGGTACTCTGAAACTCATTGTCAAGTTCTTCTCCTCTCTCTAACCTTAAATGTTGGCATTCGTTAGAGTCTGTCCTAGGCTATTTCTTTCCTTCACTTTCTCCTTTAGCAATCTAATTCCTGCCTGGCCAAAGCTTCATTTACTATCTAGTGTCTATGATCTGGTAGCAATACCACAGGTGGCATTCAAGACTATATATACTTCACTTCTGATCTCTAGGCTCATACTCAATAGCACCTCAAATCAGCATACCTCAAACTGAACTCATTTTCTTTCAGAATGATGCTATTGTACCCCAAAGCTCAAGACTTGATTCCTTTTTCTTTCAAGTCCTCCATACGAAGGTTCTGAGCCTTAAATTGTCATTGTCTAAAGTCTTCTTTAATCAGTTTCTTTGCCATCCCCATGACCACCACCCTAGTGTCAATAAGAACCTACCACCTACTTCTTCAACTACTTTGTATTGACCTGTCTATATATGCTCTTGTCCCTCTAAATCACTCTCCTTAGTAGTTAAAAAAAAAAAAAAAAACACTTATGTGATTTTTATTTTATTTATTTTTTGGTTTTCGAGGTAGGGCCTCACTCTACCGCAGGCTGACCTGAATTTACTCTGTAGTCTCAGGGTGGCCTTGAAGTCATGGTGATCCTCCTACCTTTGCCTCCCAAGTGCTGGGATTAAAGGCATGTGCCACCACACCCGGCTTAAAAAAAACACACTTATAATATTCTTCAATGATGTTCTCTTATCCTTAGATAAAAGTCCATATTTCTTTGTACCACTCAACCATGTCTTGCATCTTCAATCCTATCAGGCACCATCCTCTCCCTCATTCTAAAGCTGATAGGAACTTCAAGTATAAAAGGTTTTGTCTCAAGCTCTGTATGTACACTTTCCCGTTCCCCACCATGTCTCTCTCTTGACTGCCTAATTCATTCTTTAGGTCTCAGGCTACAGCCTTACTTCTATGGGAGAATTTTTCAACACCCCTCAGGCAAGGTTGGATCCCTCTTTATAAACTTGTTATACTAAAACACCCACTCAACATGTCTTTGCTGCTAGATGTTGGCAGAGACTATGTCTCTTTCACTAACTACCATAGGCACTAGAAAAATATGATTAGGTAACTAGATAAATGAAAGGATACATGGCATGCCCAAATTAAAGTATCCAGCCATTTTATATAGAATGGACTTCTGATGAGAGTCCTAGGAATTTTGTTCTTTCATCTTAGTATTTACTTTCATATCTTAAGAATTAGAACTGAAACTATTCTTAGGTCAGGTGTCAAAACTGCCCCAAAGCCATAACTAATTAATTAGTTGCTGAGTTTTATCAAAATACCCAAAAGCCTAGGACCAAAAGCAAGAGACACGCTATAATTTTTACTGCTCTGGGACAACTTGATTTGTTTTACATAAAATGAGAGATGAAGAGAAAATAAAGAAAAAGGGGAACATTTATCAACAACAGTGACTTTCAGAGCACAAATTCTTCAACCATTTAGCCAGTCTTCACTCCTTAGATTTCTAGCGAGTCAGAGAGTGGAAATGCTATGTTACAGCTGTTCTCAAAAATGTTTATGAACAACTATGCTTTTACCATGCAATTGCCATGCCATAAAAATACACACATCAGTGCAAAACATGGTACTACTTTCTGAGACAACATTTGAGGCAAGCCAAGAATAGCAACAGAATGATTCCATCCAAGTTTGCTCATAGAACCCACCACATCTACAAACCTGGCCTAACACACCTACCTAACACTCAATTTGGACTGTGAAGGGCGAGTATGACAGGAAGACACAGAATATAAGAAAGTGGAGAAGGAAGAACAGAACTAGAAGCAAAGCCAAGAAAGGGGCTTCAGAGCTAATGATAAGCAGCTGAAGAGTGGGACTGGTGAACAGCATTAACAGCTGAAGTCTTGGGAGTTGGAGAGATGGCTCAATGTCTAGGAATGCTTGTTGTATAAGCATAAGGTCCTGAGTGTAACACCAGCACCAATATAATATAGGTACACACACCTGAAACCCTAGCACTAATCACTGGGTCTTGCTGGTCAGCCAGTCTAACCAAAAAATGGCATGAGTTTCAGGTTCAATGAGAGGCCCTATCTCAAGGAAACAGGGCCTAAGAGCAGTAGAGGAGGACAACACTTGACACCCTCCACATGTGCGCACATGAAGTGCATGCATACACTATACAGACATAGCTCATACTAAGCACACACTACACAGACATCCACACAAGCAGAAGATAAAGAGAAGAGGAAAAGGAGGAGAAGGAGGGGAAGAATTTTTGTTAAGATCTTTTGAGATTCCTCATATCTCTCCGGTAGCCTCACTTATACCCCTGTGCTGAGAACTAAGCATGACAACATTTTCTAGAGTAGGAAATAAAAAAGGAAATCTAAAAGCTAAGGTTACCTCATATTCATCATAAAATCTTCATGGTTCCCTCTGTTCAAGTGCAACTCATTGGGGTAGACAAGAAAACTCACAAGCAGGATCATTAGGATCTCTATGGAATTTTTTCCTCGATCTACAAAATCACCATTAAAAACATATTGATTGTTCACTGAAGGGAGACCATTCTGTGAAAGAAGAGGGGAAAAACAAGAATTTAAAAGAATGTTCTTTTCAAGTAAGTCTTTGTAAATAATGTCTAACCCTGTGAATTTGGGGAAGAATTCAGGTGAATTTCTTTCACTGGGAAAAATCCGCTTACTGGCTTGAGTTTCTTCCAGCGCACACGTCTTCTGCAAGAGACCTGGATCTAAAGAATTCGCTTAGGACAGGAAGGTTCCAGGGAGGATAAGGCTTGTTTATTCAACCTACCATCTACCATGAGTTTTAGTATTTGTACTATCAAAAATGGCTACTCTTATCCTTCTCACTAGAGAGGACAACTTCTATCCATGGGAAGAACCTTAAACAAAGAGCCAGAGACCTTTTATTCTAAAGCACCCTATGTGTGACTTCTTTGGGCTTCAGTTCTCTCAATATGCAGATGGGAGATGACACTATAGCCCTCCCCCAAATCACCTGTGAAAAAGGACATGAAGGAACCCAGGCAAGGGGAAGGTGCTATGTGAAGTGACTCTGAGTAGGATTGGCATTCCTTGGGCAAATATTCACACTTGGGATCTCTAGCCAGCATGCATTCTGGCTGACTGCTACTATGCTATTTTGGTCGCCAACTATTTTGAATATCACTCCTGAATATGACACAATACTTTCACTTATTCATTTTAAGATAATACTTTATGACATTTAAAAAATATTTCTTGACAATTTAAAAAAATATTTTATTTTTATTTATTTATTTATTTGACAGAGAAAGAGGCAGAGACAGACAGAGAAAGGGAATGGGCGCTCCAGGGCCTCCCGCTACTGCAAATGAACTCCACACATGTGCCACCTTGCCCATCTGGCTTACATGGGTCCTGGGGAATCAAACCTGGGTCCTTTGGCTTTGCAGGCAATCACCTTAACCACTAAGCCAGCCCTCCAGCCCTTAACAATTTATGTGTGTGTGTGTGTGTGTGTGTGTGTGTGTGTGTGTATGTGTATTTTGATCATATTCATCTCCTAGTATCTTTTCTTGTCTCTATCCTCCTCTCACTGAACCCTATCTTTCTCCAACTAACTCTACTTCTACTTTGATGTCCTTTTTGTGTGTGGATCCACTGAGTTTAATTAGAATTGCTTGCATAAGCATGGGTGAAGAGTTATTTACTGGAGCACAAGCAACTTACCAGTGGCTACACCACTGGAAGAAAATGCCTTCCTCCTCCCCCTGGCAAGAGTTAACTGCAAATAACTCCTCAGGGAGGGATGGAGGCATCATGACCTCCTCCATCACCTATGAGGGAGTGTTGATAGGCTCAATCTTGTACAGGTAATGACAGCCACCATGAGCTTACGAATGCAACAGCCGTATAATATCTGCAAGACAGTATTCCTCAGCTCTCCTCCCCATCCTCTCTTACATTCTTTCTGCCCCCTCTTCTGCAATGTTCCCTGACTTTGGAGGTGGTAGTATAAATATCCCATTTAGCTTTGGGCATTCCGAGAATACTTTGCAAAAAGAAGAGTTAGCATGAAAAGGAACTGAGGCCAGGAAAAAGAACTGATTTTCAAGTAGCTATATATTTGTTTAGCCCCATACTACAGAACCCTAAGGCAAAACAAATGTATATAACACAGTAACATGTTCTGACCGTCATGCCTGATAAGGAAATAGCCAAGTGTATTTCTTTTGCATAATAAATTCATTTTTTAAATTTATTTGCAAGGAGAAAGAGGCGGGGGGAGAGAGAATGGGTGCCAAGGTCTCTAGCCACTGCAAATGAACTCCAGATGCATTTGCGACTTTGTGCATCTGGCTTTATGTGGGTAATGGGAAGTCAAACCTGGGTCATTAGGCTTTGCAGGTAAGCGCCTTAACCACTAAGCAATCTTTTTAGCCCAAATTCAAATGTTTTAAAATACATTACAGAGAAAAATCCAAGCACTCACATGTCTACATACATATTTTCCTTCAAAAGAGTTACCTAGTTATACTCATCATTTTCAGAATATTTTCAAGATTTTTTTTTCAGATTTAAAGCCACATAAGAAAATATTACTACTTCACACTCAAAATTCTGCCATTTATAGTCATTTTAAATGGTTCTTATTAGTACAAAAAGTACTTTTAAAACAATAAAGGTTGTAACATGTAATTTAGGGATAAAAAAACCATTTATACAACCTAACATGTTCTGAAGGTAAATGAAAAAAATAAGCAGCAGCAAAAAGAAGACGAATACTATAGTCCAGCTCTACTTACTCCCACAGAATCTTTGCAAAGGTTATTTAACCTTTTCTTCATCTGTAAAATAGGGGCAGATAACCTCTGCACTTACCAGACAGGACTATTTTAGAACTCAGATACGATTATGTATATAAAATTGCATGAAAAGGTCTGGAGTGATGGCTCAGAGGTTAAGGCACTTGTCTGAAAAGCCTAAGGACCTGAGTTCAGTTCCCCAGTACCCATGTAAAGCCAAATAAATAAGGTAGCACATGTGCCTGGAGTTCATCTGCAGTGGCTAGAGGGCCTGGCATGCCCATTATCACTCTCTATCTCAATCTGGCACTTTCTCTCTCACACTCTCTCTTAAATAAATATTTTTAAAAATTGCAAAAAATCATAATATACCATACAAATCAAGAGATGCATTTTATTATGAACTCATATGATTTCTAATGCTAAGATTGCATTATTTTACATTTTATTGATATATTAATTCATATAATTCATATGGGGCTTAGATGGAGTAATCTGTTACAACAATATAGGCCATACTCATTGAAAGTTATAGATGGGGGAAGGATTGAGCATCTCTGATACTCTTCCTTTCCCCAGTCCTCAGCTGGCTAGGATGAGTAATTGGAGGAGTGACAAGAGTGTTGGAGGTTGTAGACTCTGGTGGGAGGCACAGGCACTGAAAGGATCTAGAGGAGCAGCAGCAGAGAACCCTGGAGTAAGAAGATATAAGAGCTAAGCACAGAGGGAAAATACGGACACCTTGACTAAGGGATGACTGCCTTTGAGGGTGGTCCATGTTGGGGGTTATAGAATGTTGGATCTTACTAGAAAAGGTATATGAGGACTCTTCCACATAAGGAAAGTAAAAGAATGGGCAACGTTGTTAAAAAATAATAAAATCATAAAATACAGAATAGAAGGTTTAAAATTCACAGTATTAAAATATGTTATTCAAACTTAAACTATTTAAATGCCTCATTAATAGTTTAGATAGGGTTAAATCTAACTAAAAGAATGGTTGGAAGCCAGGCGTGGTGGCGCACGCCTTTAATCCCAGCACTCGGGAGGCAGAGGTAGGAGGATCACCATGAGTTCAAGGCCACCCTGAGACTACATAGTGAATTCCAGGTCAGCCTGGGCTAGAGCGAGACTCTACCTCGAAAAAAAAAAAAAAAAAAAAAAAAAAAGAATGGTTGGAAAATAAATTACTGATATGAGCAAACATATGAAAAATCTCTAATTCAGAGCAAAAAGCAAAATGATAGAAATAATAAATAAGCTGGGTGTGGTGGCACACACCTGTAATCCTGGCACTCGGGAGGCAGAGGTAGGAGGATCACCATGAGTTTGAGGCCACCCTGAGACTACAGAGTGAATTACAGGTCAGCCTGGGCTAGAGTGAGACCCTACCTCAAAAAACTGAAAGAAAATAAAAAGAAATCATAAATAATTAATAGTAGCCAGGCATGGCAGCACATGCCTATAACCTCAGCACTTGGGAGGTAAAGGGAGAAGGATCAGGAGCTCAGTGTCATCTTCTACTACACTGAGAGACAGAGGCTAGCCTGAGCTACATGAGACCCTGTCTCAAAACACAACAAAAAAGTTTAACATTAAATAAAAAGGAAAGGAAGGAATTAGAGAACTATGGACAAGGTGTTAAAGCAATCGACTTGAAAGAAAGAATAGGAGATGAAAGTTCAAAGCCAAGAGACTTAACATGCTAATCATAAGCATTCTAGTATAAGGGAAGAAAGAACAGATGGAGAAGAAATAATAGTTACAATTTGTTTTAATCCTATGGTCAAAAGGTCACTTTAGTTTGAAGTTTCATACAGCTCATGACTCCTAGGCAAAAGGAAGAAAAAAAAATCCTCATCATCTATGAAAACTCTTAGATGAGTCCAGTCATAAAGAGTAAGTCACAAAGGGGAAAGAATCAGCCTGGCATCACTTATTATCTTAAGTACTTAGATGTAGGAGATGACCAAATAAAGTCTATAAATTAAAGAGAGAAAATAGCTATGAGACAAAAATTCTATATTTGGGGGATGGAGAGAGGACTCAGTGGTTAAGGTGCATGCCTGCAAAGCCTATGGACCTGGGTTCAATTCCCCAGTACCCACATGAAGCCAGATGCACAAGTTGGTGCATGTGTCTGGAGTTTGTAGTGCCTAGAGGCCCTGGTGCACCCATTCTCTCTCCCTCTTTCTCTCAAAATAAACAAATAAAAATAAAATATCAAAAAAACTATACTGACAAAGACATCAGTAACAGAAAAAATATTTGCAGATGTTTAAGTGTTTAAAACCTAATAACAATATAAATGCCCTTCAAGGTAGAAGAAAAATATATGCAAAAGGTAGTCGGCTTAGTACCGCAAAACATTTATTTTATATATATACCTAATTATATATTTAATTTATATATACATTGCTTGTTATGTTCCAAGCACAGTTTTAATTATCAGTTACAAGCCAACAATACAGAGCCTGTGTATTTAAGGAGTTTGTATTCAGAGAAGATACTACTCATATACCCAATGAAAGAAAAGAATCAAGAAAAAGTGTTAACCAAGTAATAAAAAGAACAAGAATTAAAAGGTCTTAAAGCCAATGAAAGACCAAGAAAAAAGATTTCAGGCTTGAACAATGAACTTTAAAATATAAAGTTTAATATAAACCAACATGAAAGTATATAACTTGCATTTAGGTACTAAGTAAGGGTTCTGGAAATAGGAAAGGCAATTATTTAAAATTTTAAAATGCAGTAAATTATTTGGATTGGATAGAAAGGAATTAAAAATGGTCAAGATTTACAAATATGACATAATAAATGGCTAAGATTTGAGAGGTGAGAGGAAGAACTGAGATTGTTCTACAAATGTTTTATGCACGAGGGATATGGGAAATGTGAAAATTTGGAAACCTAGAGGATTATGGTAGAAGAATAAAGGTGTAACAATTTGACAAATACACAGACACAACTTATTAGAAATATCAGGAGTAGGGCTGGAGAGATGGCTTAATGGTGAAAGTGCCTGCCTGCTAAGCCTAAGAACCTGGTTCCAATCTCCAGGTCCCACGTTTAGCCAGATGCAAAGTGATACAAGGGCGCAATGCTGCACTTGACCACAAGGCAGCGCACACATCTGGATTTCGTTCACAGCAGCTGAGAGACTGCTGGTGCGCCCATCTCTGTCTCCCTCTCCCCCTCTCTCTCTCTGTTTCTCTCTTTCTCTCTCTCCAAAAATTAAAAAAAAGAAATATCAGGAGTAGGAAAGTAATCACTAGTAAATAAAAAAGCACAGTAAAAATATCAAATACAACTAAAAACTTAATTCAAAGAATTTAAATATAACAGTAAAAATCCACTAAAACAGCAAAAATGAAAAAACAAAGAACATAAAGAGTAAAGTAGAATAGAAGGAAAGTTTTGCAACATGCTTCCTGTTATACTAAAAGTAAATGAGTGAAATTCTCCAATTAAAACACTAAGATTACCAGAATATGTTAAAGCACAAGTCAGGTATATATTATTCATGGGAAATACACATGAAGAAAGTAGGTAAAACAAGATTAACAACAGATAAATCCAACAAACAGAAAGCAAGAATGGAAACATTAACAGCAGACAAAGTGGAATCTAAGGTAAAAGTGCTATGTGGGTATGGTGACACATACATATATCCTAGCACTGGGAAGGAAGAGGCAGACAGATCATATGTTTGAATTCAATGCCAGACGAAGCTACATGGCTAGACTTTGTCAGATAAACAAATAAATAAATATCATGGAATGGGGCTGTCACTCAGTGGTAAAGCACTTGCCTAGCATGCATACAGCCTGGGTTTATTAAATTATTGTTAAACAGCATCACAAAGCAAAATAATAATAGACTCTTCATGAAGAGTGTATAATTCATGAACTTATAATCAATAGCCAAATATGTTGTTGCTTTATATATCAAGTTATAAGTACAAGAAGAAATTATTTAAAAATATAAACATAGTGAATTATCAAACTGATTTTCTTTGTTCTTATTTTTGACACTTTCATGCATGTATACCATGTTTTTGATCCCACTATCCCCAATTACCCTCTATTTTCTCCTTTCCTCCCTACTAAAAAATGTCTTCCTTATCTTGGATCCCTATCCTTCTTTCATCCCATTATGTAATCTCCCCAAAGAGAACAGATAAAGTAGAAGAAAGCATAGCTCATGGTAAGTACATGTTCTTTTTACTAAAAGCAAGCAAACAAAAATGCAGCAAAATAACAGTCCTTATCATAATTAAAACTGTAGATTGTAGTTCGGGCCATTTTTAAGGATTTTCATGAAAAAGAAGGTAAAGACAGGATAATGGAAAGTAGGGCTATGGAATGCTGTCTTGTGGGTATGTCAAAGGTGCTACACCATGACTCACAGGAGATATGGTTTCTTGCACATGATTGAGCCTGTCCTTATTTCACCACAAAAGAGGGAGGGGTCCAAGACACCACACATCTAAGTAAATAGTGGAAACTGATGATTCATAGGAGGGGGGTCATATCCTTTAGAGTTGTAGGCACTTATGGATTGCCTTCCATGATTATGCAGGCCACCCTACTTTAAATCAGTGAGTCAAAAAAATAAACAAGGCAGATTAAATTGTTGATTCAAAATAACATCCATAAATTTTGACATTCCCTTTAAAATGTGGTCTATGGAGACGGAGGAGAGGGAGGGGGAGGGTTAATCAAAATTAAAGTTCTCATGAATAAGCCATATGAAGAGGTACTTCTTTACTAGCTAAATAATATATGTTTTTTTTGTTTGTTTGTTTGTTTGTTTTTATAAAGAGAGTTTGGGCAAACATATCCTGTGGAGTGGATATTGTTGTGTCCAGAAACCATAGACTGTTGTTACAAGGAAATTTCAGTGCCAGGGTGGGATACCTACCAGCAAGTTGGTGATCAGGAAGGCTATTGCCAAGGTGCTTGATTGCCCACCAGAACAAATGGTGAGACCCTACTGCTGAAGACACCATGTGCTTGGGGTGTAGTCACTGAAAAGTCAACCTGGAACTGAAAATAGAAGCCTCCTCCCTGTTGACTAGCTTTCAGGATTCTAGAAATAACTAAGTAGCCTGTTGGGGGAGAAAAGTTATCAGTGGCCTTAACCAACAGTGGAACCTCCATGCTTTACAGCTAGCCAGCCAAGTGGTACTAAGTGGTGGCATGTCTATTATGAGGGAAACCAAATTTTTTAAAATATATATATTTATTTATTTGACAGAGAAGGGAGAGGGAGGGAGAGAGAGAGAGAGAATGAATGGGTGTGTTCATCTGCAAATAAACTCCAGATGTATGCACCACGTTGTGCATCTGGCTTTTATTTGGGTGCTGGGGAATAGAACCTGGCCATCAGGCTTTGCCTTTAACCACTGAGCCATCTCCCCAGCCCCCAACTTTTTTGATTAGACTTGAGGCCCAGTCCATGGGAGGGAATTCACACCTGGTACTGAAAACCTAATCAAGTCTATGGTTGGGGAGATCATAAGCCCTAGGGGAGAAACTACTATTGTTGTCTGATTAAATGGATATATTTTGCCTACCAAACTGCCCTCTAAAAACTTATGCTTATGTTCATACATTAATGCTACTCTTGCTTTCAGTTAGAGAAGTTTCTCTTTACAGAGGAACCACACATAGTGGCCATGGTACTCATGACCTCACAGTGGCTGAAACTACCACCTACACAAGACCTGTATAATAGGAGGAAAAACTGATGACATCAAAATAGAAGCGGAACTAGTTGGAAAGAAGGGATTCAGTGGAGGAGGAATTCAGGAGGGAGAAAGGGGAGGTTAGCAGGAGGGGATTATGATCATGGAATATTGTCTATATGTATAAAAGTTGTCAATCAAAAGTTTATAAAAATGTGAAGTCTATTACCTCTCCTTGAGTGGGGGCTAGACGATAACTTGCTTCTACTATATTGGGAGAAAAGCAAACATGATATGCGACTGTAAAGACTAAGTTACAGAAGACACTCCAACATCCTACCTGTTCTCACTCTTGGATCAGTCACTTTGGGGAAAGTCAATTGTGTCATGGAAATACCAAGGCAGCCTTGTGGAAAGGCCCATGAGTATAGCAAGAATATAAAATGCTGTGCCGACAACCATGTGAATTAGCCATCTTGGCAATGGGTTCTCCAACTCCATTCAACCTTTCATTTTGACTACAGCCCTGGCTAAAAGCTTAATTGGGATCCTATCAGAGACCATAAAACAGAACCACACAGCTAAACTGCACCCAAATTCCTAAGCCATAGAGGTTAGATACTAAATCTTATTGTTTTAAGGCACTTAAGTACTAGGGGGTGACTGGTTATTCAACAATATTTAACACATATCTAGATAGATGTAATAGGAAAATACAGAATAACTGAATATATAACAATAAATTTTAATAGAGAAATGGAGAACTTCACAAATACAGAATACAATTAATTTTTCATATGTTTATGGAAATCAACCTTACACTTGGCCTTAAAGAAATCTTTAACAGAGGCTGGGGAGATGGCTCAACATTTAAAGATGTTTTCTTGAAAAGGTTGCAAATCAGGGTTCAATTCCCAAACCATTCACAACTAGACAGGCATTCATTTGCAGCAGCAACAGATCCTGGTATGCATGCATGTGCTCACACATGCACACACACACGTGAAAACAAATAAATGAAAAAGTGTTAAGGGCTGGGTAGATTGCTCAGCAAGCAGTTCAAGGCACTTGCTTGCAAAGTCTGCAAGACCACCTCCTATTCCCAAGCACCCACATAAGCTAGACACAAAATTCATGCAAATGTTTGGCATTCTTTACAGTGTCAAGAGGCCCTGCACTGTTCACACACACACACACAAACATACACACACACAAGAGCATGCATACAAATAAATAAAAATGTTTAACAAAAGAAAAAGTAAGTTTCTTTAGTTAAACCTCATTTTAAGCCAAAAAAAGGTAATTGTGTGCTAAGCCATCTACTCTACACAGCCCACTTGACACCCAATCAGTTTCAACCCTTTCAAAACATCACACCTTCCAAAGACCCATATTGTGGTAATGACACTCATTCGGTGAAAAGAAGTCCTGGATGTGTACTGATCTCTTCTAAATGGTCAGCCTCTGAGGGTAATGGCTTCAAAAAAGGCAAGGTTCATTTTGATGTAAAAGATCTGCTTGTTGATCCAGGATTAGTCAAATTATTTTGCACAGTCTGAGTTAGAATACATTTGGTCTTACAAAGATAAGGGCACTGGAAAGGACAGGATAATGAGGAACTAATTCTCCTATAGCATGAGTCCCCATGCTATTTAGGCTTCTGGCTACTGAGATATCACAGGGTTCCTTTCAAAGGAGCATAAATTGATGTTATAACCCATCCTTCAGTCAGTTACAGTAAATTGACTTCTGACTCATTCTGCAACTGACTTAATAAATCCCCTATGACAAGGAGATTAAGCCAATAAACATAGTAAACCCCAGGTTTTTATCTTTGTTTTTGAATCTTTAATTTTTTCTTTTAAAAACACTTATTTATACATACATACATACATATATATATATATATATATATATATACACACACACACACACACACACATACATATTTATATATGCATATGGAGAGAGACAGAATGGATGAATTAATATGGACATGCCAGGGCCTCTAGCCATGGCAAAAGAACTCCAGATGCATGTACCACCTTGTGCATCTGGCTTTATGTGAGTACTAGGGAATTGAACCTGGATATATAGGCTTTGCAGGCAAGTGCCTTAACCGCTGAGTCATCTCTCCAGCCCCTCAATCTTTAATCCTTAAAAAATTCTTTTTAAAATCCTCAGTCCCATATAAGAAGTTTTAATACAAGAAAATCTGCCATCACAATGGAAAACACGTTTGCCACCCAAACATAATAAGTAGAATTTTAGCCTTTTGAATATTTTCCTCAGATTTGTCTGCAATTCTGAGCAATACTCTGATGAGCTTTAAGGTATAAAAAAAAAAATCAGATCATAATGAATTAAATTGACTAGAGAATTTTATTATATTTTATTTATTTATTTATTTTTATTTATTTATTTATTTATTTATTTTGGTTTTTCAAGGTAGGGTCTCATACTAGCTCAGGCTGACTATGTAGTCTCAGGTTGGCCTCTAACTCATGGCCATCCTCCTTCCTCTGCCTCCCGAGTGCTGGGATTAAAGATGTGTGCCACCAAGCCTGGCTCTTGACTAGAGATTTTTAAAAAGGCATTTCCTTATATTCACTCAACCTATTTCCTACTAAAACATTTTTATAAGAGATAGCTGGAAGTTATCTCAACACATTTGGACATTTTCCTAAGACTTATCAAATAAGAACCTCTAGACCTCAACTCTACAGGTTTGTATTTTGATTTTTTTTGTTTTGCAAACTATTTCACTGATCTTTCAATTGCAACGTACTATCTTAATTTCAAAAGGAAAGAGAGCTGATAATTGTGGTAGTATAAAATATCTCAGTGATGGAGATTAAAGAAAATCTTTGATTGCCTTCACAGCTGAGAATCTACGGGCATAGGAGTTGGGGAGGAATGTGGAGAAGAGAGTAAGAAAAGGAAAACAAGAACACAGTTTCTGTTGGACAGTTTCAGTATGCTAGCCACAGAGTTAAGAGTTAATTAGCTGCTCTCCATCCATGTACAGCTCTTTTTCAGCTTCAGGAGGTCGCCACTCACAGCAGCAATTTAACAAACTAATTTGCTAATGCTTGATCTAAAAAATGTCAAGCTTTCTGTTCAATGAGGGAAAATGTCTTGTAATTTTAGCAAGACTGAGGCTCTAAATGAAGTGTTTCAAATTGGTCACTCCAACTAAGCAAGTGACTGATTAGAATTAACCTTTTCAGAAAATAAAGTCTAAAAAAAAATGACCTAACTAATGATATGTAAATTGCTTCACTTGATGATAAAAATTATATTTGAAGTCATGGAAAGTACAGATGCCCTTTTAGCAAAGGTCTGCTGTGGTTAAGAGTGAGGTACCTCTAAGGGACCTGAGAATGTCTCAGTACTAACATACTACGTGATACAATTTTTAAGGATAACCAAATATTAAACCAAAATCTCAAAACAATGCATTCAGGGAAAAAAAAAACACATTCAAAATATTCATCAAGGTATGAGAAGTTGGCTCCACAATTAAGAATGCTTGCCACAGCAAACATGAAGGCCTGAGAGGGCCCAAGACTACCTGGGTCTGATTCCCCAGTACTCATGTAAACAGCCAGATGTTGCCAAGCACACTGAGACCAGAGAATCACTGAGGCTTACTCTGGGTTGAGTGAGAGACTGTCTCAAGAAATCAGGTGAAGACCAAAAAGAAGAAGACACTCCACACATGTCTGTAACTCCAGTCTTACAGGGGGCAGAGACTGAAAAATCACCGAAGCTTGCTCTAGTTTGAATGAGAGACTCTGTCTCAAGGAAACAGTTGGAAGAGCAAAAAAGAAGAAGGTACCTGGTATTCTCTGCACACTACACACATATATCACACACATATTCATATACATATCACACATGTATTCATTGGTATGAATCTCATAATTTATTGCAGTATACCACATGAAAATATGTAAAAATAAAATATTTTCTCACCCACCAAAACTTTCATGACTTGAGCACTAACTCAATTATTAAAATTCCTTGAAAAGATTGTCAAAATGACCATCTCTTAACCCAGACATGGTGGTGCATGCTTGTAATCCCAGCACTACTCAGAAAGTTGAGGGAGGAGTATCTTGAGTTCAATACCAGCCTGGGCTACAAAGAGAAACTCTGTCTCAAGGAAAAAATATAAAAGAATAAACCAGGCATGGAGGCATATGCCTACTATCCCTGCACTTAGGAAGTACAGGCAGGAGGACTGCCACGATTTTGAGGCTAATCGAGCCTACACAGCAAGACCCTGTATGAAAATGAAACAAAAATTAGCTATGTCTTCCAGGAGGTCTTTAATCAAACTAGGTATCCCACTAACATTCCATATTTATTCCAATCATATCTTTATAAATTTCATTTATTTATTTGCATGTGTATGGGGGTACGAGAGCCACTTACTACTGCAAAGCACCATGAGATACTTCTGTCACATTTCATATCCACCTTATGTGGATAGCTTGGAAATTGAACCCAGGCTGGCAGGCTTGGCAAGCAAGTCTTTAACTGTGAGCCATCTTCCCAGCCCCTATCCCAATCATAATATGTCCTTCTCTCAGCTATTTTTTGTTGTTTTCCTCCACTCCCCATGCTAGAGACTGAAAACAAGGTAACTTATCTTTCTTTTATCAACCAGCCTTCCCACTAAACCAGATCTTTCAGGCCAACAATTATATCTTAGTTATACTATATTGTCAAGTCTTAGAGTACCTTATTCATAGTTGGTATTTAATAAATGTGTATGAAATGAATGACTCATTTTTAATCTTTGTATGTTCCTATAGTTTTTATATCATGCCTTGAATACTATGGAGAACAAAAAAAAGCTTATTAAATGAACAAATCAGTGGACAGATTCATTTTTGCCTATGATCAGTTATAATGATAAAAGTCTTGAACTAAGTAAGATGGGGCCTAGTGCCTCAGGCCTATAATTCCATCTACTCAGAAAGCAGGAGGATCGCAAGTTCAAGGCATCTCTTGGCTACAGAGTAAGTTCAATGCTAATCTGAGTAACTTAGTGAGACCCTGTCTCAAACTTTTTAAAATGGAAAAAAAGGGGGGTTAGAGAGATGACTGAGTAATAATGCTTGCTGCACAAGCAAGAGGACCTGAGCTTGATCCCCAGCAAAGGCATAAAAAGCTAGGCATGGACACACCAGCCTGTAACTCCAGTGCTGAGGGGCCAGCGACAAGAGGATGGCTGGGGCTTGCAGGCCAGACAGTCTAACCAAAAAGTTTGTCTAAAGGAACTAAGTGGGAAGAGCAATAGAGAAGCCTACCCATCCTCCTCCTCTGACTTCTGTGTGTGCATACGTATCATACATACTACACATACATACCAAAGGAAAAAAGACTGGGAATATATCTCACTGGGAAATTACCTCCCTAGCATGTGCAAGGTCCTCAATACTGAAAACAGAAGTTTTAAGAAAAAAACTTGTCAAGCCAAACCAAAACTTGGATACAGAGAGTTAAATGTAAGGGGGATGGAGAGATGGCTCCATGGTTAAAGGTACTTAGCTTGCAAAGCCTGACAGCCTGGTTTCAATTCCCCAGCACCCATGTAACATCAGATGCACAAGGTGACACATGCATCTGGAGTTCTGTTTGCAGTGGCAAGATGCCTTGGAGCACCCGTTCACATCCTCTCTCTTTCTCTCTTGTAAAGAAATAATAAACAGAATTTAAAATTTGTTTATTTATTAGCAACAGAGAGAGCGAGCGAGCGAGCGTGAAAGAGGCAGGGGGCAGGGAGAGAACAGGCACACCAGGGCCTCTAGCCACTGCAAACGGACTCCAGATACATGCGCCACCTTGTGCATCTGGCTTATACGGGTACTGGGAAATCGAGCCTCGAACCAGGGTCCTTAGGTTTCACAGGCAAGCACTTAACCACTAAGCCATCTCTCCAGCCCCAGAATATATTTTTTTAATTTTTTGGTTTTTCGAGGTAGGGTCTCTGTGGTAGTTTGAATATATGGCCAATATATTCAGTGCTTTATTACTTTATAGTTTATATCTGCAGCCACCTTGCTGGAGGCAATGTCACTGGGCGTGACATAAGGTGTGATAGTGGGTTTGAGATTCCATTGTAAAGATATGCAAAGTGTGCCTAGCGGGAGTTCCTGAAGTGTTCTGTGCTGTGTGGCTGGTGGCTTTCCTCTCTCTGCTTGGTCCTGTGAAGGCAGGCCAGCTGCTTCTGCCATTATGGAACTTCCCCTGGATCTGTAAGCTTCAATAAATATTAAAAAAATTTAAAAAATATTGTGCCTGGTCTGGAAGTTCATCTCAGCTTAGACATCTAAGCTGTCTGCTACAGTCTCACTGTGGTCCAGGCTGACCTGGAATTAACTATGTAGTCTCAGGGTGGCCCCAAACTCATGGCAATCCTACCTCTGCCTCCCGAGTGCTGGGATTAAAGGCGGGCACCACCACGCCCGGCTTCAGAATACTTTTCAAAGTAAGGCATGCCAGTGACCCTACTGCCTCTAGGTCTATGCCTGAGCCTATAGCCCTACTTAATGTTATACTACATAAAGGAATTAATGAAGAAGAAAGCAAAGCATCAATTGAGAATAAGTAAGAATTTAGCCTTAAACTAATGCCTGAGGTTTTCCTGGTTCCTTAAGAAATCGAGAATAATTAATTCATAGTAAGATATAAACTTTGGTTATTTTTAGCTGTAAAAAATTCCAACAGGATGTAGCTTAGCACACTGTTCCCACAATTCATGTTCTATTTCTCTTAAACAGAATAATAAAATAATCATAAGTTAAAGTGTGCTCACTAGCTGGTTGTTTTTTAAAAATGTTTTTATTTATATATTTGCAAGCAGATAGAGACAAACAGAGAGAGAATGGATGTGCTAGGGCCTCTAGTCTCCGCAAATGAACTCCAGATGCATGCACCCCTTTGTGCACCTGGCTTTACATGGGTCCTGGAGAAAAGAACTCAGGTCATTAGGTTTTGTTTTGGTTTGGTTTTTTTGTTTTGTTTTGTTTTTGAGGCAAGCCCAACAAACTGGCTTTTTAAAAAAATATTTTATTGGGGCCTGGGGAAATGGCTTAGCAGTTAAGGCGTTTGCCTGCAAATTCAAAGGATTCCAGTTTGATTCCCCAGGACACACGTAAGCCAGATGCACAAGGGGGCACACACATCTGGAGTTCGTTTGTAGCGGCTGGAGGCCCTAACATGCTCATTCTCTCTTTCTACCTCTTCCTCTCTCCCCCCATCTCAAATAAATAAATAAATAAAATTTAAAAAATATTTTCTTATTTATATGAGAGAGAAAGAGGTGGGGGAGGGGGAGAATGGGCACGCCAGGGCATCCAGCCACTGCAAATGCACTCCAGATGCATGCGCCCCCTTGTGCATCTGGCTTATGTGGTTCCTGGAGACTCGAACCGGGGTCCTTTGGCTTGGCAGGCAAATGCCTTAAGCGCTAAGCCATCTCTCCAGCCCAAGGTTTTGCAGGCAAGCACCTTAACCACTGAGCCATCTCTCCCCACTAGCTGGCTCTTCACAAAAGCTTGGGAGATCGTGGCTTGCACTCATATGACTCAATCCTGTGTCTCCTATCAATGAACCAGAGTCGAGCACTGCATTTGATTGGGATTCAGGGAGCTGATGAAGTATTGACTGAGGACAAAGTATTGCAGTGAAAAATCAAACACAATCACACAAATCTTCCTCTGTCCTGAAGTGACTGCTTAGGTCATAGTTGTGCCCCTGCTAGAATGAGTGAGTAGGCAACCTTTGCATCTGCTACCATAGAGAAATCCACCATTCCCACCTCTCCAGTCATTGGAGATGTTTGTCATCCTTTCCTTTTCATCTACTTTCTGACTCACTATTCTTATTTAAAGCAATCTTTCTCTTTTTTCACTTTTTTCATCCCCCTCCATCCAAGACCTAATAATAATATTCACTCATCTTTAAGCATTGTTTATATCGATTTTGCACATCACTGAAACTTATTCCTTTAAAAGCTAAAAAACATTTTTGAATGACTAACCTTTTTTGGATTAGGAGTTTTAAAGGTGTATCATTTATTCCTTTTTACTTCTTTTTAAAATATTTTTTAAATTTATTAGAGAGAGAGAGAGAATGGGCACTTCAGGACCTCCAGCCACCGCAAACGAACTCCAGATGCACGCACCACCTTGTACATCTGGCTTACATGGGTCCTTGGGAATCAAACCTGGGTCCTTAGGCTTCACAAGCAAGTGCTTTAACCACTAAGCCATCTCTCCAGCTCCCTTTTAACTTCTTAACAGAGTATATATCATATGTCCTAAAATGTTCTTGGTCATGCAGGCTTGTCAATATAAACATCCCCTCAGACACTGCTGAGATATCTAGACTTCCCTGTACTACAGAACCTAAGCTCACTTGAATATTACTACTTTATTTTGGACCTAATTTTTATAGATCTATACCTATTTTTCCTTGTATATATGTGCTGTGTTGTCCTGGGGCTGGGAGTGGATGGATGGTATGTATGCATGCACAGGGTCCCAGGTGCTCACCTGGGGGAAGGGAGGCACACCTGTAGTGGCCCTAGCTCCATCCTTCTTTGGCCCATTCTTATTTTGAGCAGTAGCCTCTTACTGATACCTCAGCTTGCTGCTTTTCAGGAACCCAGGCGATTCCCTAGACTCTGTTCCCCTTTGTGGGACTAGGGTTACAGGTGTGCATGGTCATGTCCAGCTGTGTACATGGAACCTGGAGATTTGAACTCAGGTGGTTTCAGGCCCACTCAGGAAGCACACTTAATTGCTGAGCCATTTCTACAGCATTATTACATTTTTTTGAGAAAGAATCTCTAGTTTGGCTTGAAACTACTTATATAGTTGAGGATGACTTTAAACTTATGATTCTCTTGTTTTAACTCCAAGATTCTGGAATTAGAGGCCTGTGCCACCACACCCAGTTTTGCAGTCCTGGAGATCAAACCCAGGGCTTTATGCATGTGAGCGAAGCACTCTCTTGAGCTACATCTCCAGCTCCAATATCTTCTCTTACTGTCAGAAAAAGCTTTCACTTTTTTCATTACTGTCATCATATGTGAACTTTTTTATATGTGACCTAATCTACTGTGGAATGAATATCCAGAAAGGCAAATTTGTGTGAACCTTTTGTGGGAAGTTTCCCTGATAAATGATCTTTGGTCATTGAGAAAGTGCCCAAAGTCCTTCCTGTGAGTAAGTTGAATGGATTCATGACTATTTCAAGAAATTAAGAGATTCTATTTAATCCCAGGATTGAGGCCATATTGGTGGAAAGTGTTAAGATAGAGAAAGTAGTCTGAAGTTTGATATCCTGGTAAGTGATATATCACATGTCCTTTGTCTTCATATCGAAACACTTTCTGGAATAGTTTTTATTCAGTTTTTTTGTAGCACCACCCTCTTACAGTTCATTGTCATTCTGCATTTAAGTTGTAGACAAGAAATGAGAGAGAAAAGGGCAGTGTTGACTTCAGGAAGTCAGAGAAATTCTTCAGATTCTCCTAACTTTTCATTTCCCTGCCTTTATCATAGAAGCTCATTTACCTGCACCATCGTCACAAGCTCACCCTGTCATTCTCTTTTCTATGACCACATTAAACTATAGCATCTTTTCATGTGATTTACCTAATAAGAAAAATAAACTTTAAGCTGGGCATGATGGCGCATGCCTTTAATCCCAACACTCAGGAGGCAGGGTAGGAGGATCACTGTGAGTTCAAGGCCAGCCTGGGCTAGAGTGAGACCCTACCTTGAAAAACCAAATAAAAATAATAATCTTTATTTAGTTACTACTAATTCCTGTAAAATAATAATATAAACTGAGTACCTACTCCACAGCAGATGAGGGAGTAGGAAGGGAAGACGCAAAAGTCAATGCTGTAATCTTATCACTCAAGAAGCTGATGAAGGAGATCATTAATGAGTTCCAGGCCAGCCTGAGCTACATAACAAGTCCTTGTCTCAAATAACAACAACACACACACACACTATAGTTTCAGTATTTTTCCTGCCCTCTATTGAAAATACTAGTAAATGATATTGGTAACCAGCACCCTCTGCCCCCACTGCTTTACTGCAGTTGGTACTTGTTTTCTTTGTTATAGATACATATACATACAGTAAAAAAGGTAACTATAGTTAAGTGAATTCACATACCTACCATCTCATGGTTATCATGTGTATGTGGATGGAAATGTGTGTATGTGTTTGGAGGTCAGAGTACAAACTTAGGGGTCATCCTCAGGAAACTTTGCCACCTTTTTTGGACATGGGTTGTCTCATTGGCCTAGAGCTCATCAATTAGGCTAGACTGGCTAGTCAGTAAACCCTAGGGATTCCCTGTCTCTGCCTCCTCAGTGCTGGGATGACATGTGCACTCCAGAAATTGTATGTGGGTTCCAGAGCTCAAAATCAGGTTCTTATGTTTATAAGGCAAGCTCCTTACTAAATGAGCTTAGTGGTTAAGGCGCCTGCCTGTTAAGCCTAAGAACGTCAGTTCCAATCTCCAGGTCCCACAGTTAGCCAGATGCAAAGTGATGCAAGTGCACAATGCCGCACTTGCCCACCAGGGGTGCACACATCTGGAGTTTGTTGGCAGCGGCTGACAGGCTGCTGGCACGCCCATTCTCTATCTGTCTTCCTCTCCCTCTCTCTGTCTCTCTCTAAAAAAATACATTTCTGGGGCCGGAGAGATGGCTTAGCAGTTAAGGCATTTGCCTGCAAAGCCAAAGGATCCTGATTTGATTCTCCAGAACCCACTAAAGCCAGATGCACAAAGGGCACATGCATCTGGAGTTCTTTTGTAGTGGCTGGAGGCCCTGGCACACCCATTCTCTCTTTCTCTCTCTCTCTCTCTCTCTCTCTCTGCCTCTTTCTATCAAATAAATAAATAAATAAATAAATAAATAAATAAATAAATATTTTTTTAAAAATACATTTCTGAGCCAGCATGGTGGTGCATGCCTTTAATCCTAGTACTTGGGAAGCAGAGGTGGGAGGATCACCATGAGTTTGAGGCTGTCCTGAGACTACATAGTGAATTCCAGGTCAGCATGGACTAGAGTGAGACCCTACCTCAAAAAAACAAAGAAAGAAAGAAATCTGGGGCTGGAGAGGAGAGATGGCTTAGTAGATAAAATGCATGCCTGAGAAGCCTAAGGACCCAGGTTCGATTCTCCAGGTCCCACATAAGACAGATGCACAAGGGGGCACATGCATCTGGAGTTTGTTTGCAGTGGCTGGAGGCACTGCCACACCCATTCTCTCCTCTCTCTGTCTCTAATAAATAAATGAATGAATAAATGAATGAATAAATGAAACAAAAAGAAATACTTTTCTGTATATGGTCAGTTTAAGGTCATGATTTAACATGGAAAAATAGTAGACAAGTACTCTATTAACTAAGCTATGCCTTCAGCCCCAAGACTATAATTTTTGTATGACAGAGTTGGCCTCCAGCCACTGCAATCAAACTCCAGATGCATGTACCACTTTGTGAATATGCATCACCTTGTGCATCACTTTGCACATCTGGCTTACATAGGATCTAAGAGTAGAATTTGGGTCCTTAGGCTTCTCAGGTAAGTATCTTAACCACTAAATCATGTCTACAGCCCAAGCCCATAATTTAAGAAGGAAAGGTGGTAGAATATAATTTTGATTATGCTTAGATCAAGGTTATAAAGTACATCTTTGAAAGGTTAAAATGGTGGGACAGGAACATAACATGCTCATCACATGGACAGGAATGCCTCTGGACATCCTCCGTTTTCCACACAAAGTTTTACGTACAGAAGGTAAAAGACACTATGTAGGATTTTTGCCTTATAGGTACCTGCCCTTCTTAGCAACCAACCAATAGAATTTTATTACTTATAGTCCTCATATTGTGCGTTAAACCTCTGTTTAGTTTCTTAAAGTGAAATCTTGCTGTCACCAGTGGTCCTTCCCTAAATTTCCCCTGTTAAATCAAGCAATTGATGTATATGGTTCATGCCATGTCCAAGATGCATTTAACCTTCTTCTCCCTGCCTGCCAAAAGTCTTCATCTGCTGGGCGTGGTGGCGCACGCCTTTAATCCCAGCACTCAGGAGGCAGAGGATCGCAGTGAGTTCAAGGCCACCCTGAGACTACATACTTAATTCCAGGTCAGCCTGGGCCAGAGTGAGACCCTACCTCAAAAAAAAAAAAAAGTCTTAATCCATGGTTCTTACATATGTTTATTTTCCAAATATTCCCCTTATGTCCCTCTACCTCAACCAATCCCAGATCAGTGCCCTACTCTGTCATTGCCATGCTTGCAATTTCCACTTCCTGAATATTGTCATTGGTTAGCTCTCAAAATATTTCTTGCTTCCATTGGAATGCTATATTTTTACCTTTAGTTCCTTTTATAGTACTTCACCACCCACATCCTCCTGTTCAGTCTTTACATTAGCATCTTCCAGTTTTATATGTTCTATATAGTTTTGTCAATGCAATTAAAGAAACACGTCAGGGTTTTTTTTATTATTTTTTTTTATTTTTTTTTGCAGGGCTCTACCTCTGATCACACCTTAATATCATCAGGTACCTGTAATTTTTTTTCTAAATGCCTTGGAATTTAGTGACTTTGTTTTTAGTTTAACTTACTAAGCTATTTTCCCTTTTACATATTTCCCAAATTGGCTAGTTTTACCATACTTTTCACTATTGTTCTCTATACCCCCCACTCCTCCTTTTCAAAATGTACTTGTCAGAAATAGCAAGACTGAAGTTCTGAACATCTAATATGAGCAGTGTAGTGAGATAAAGAAACCCATTCTCCAAAGTGAACAGTTTTTGGCTTCCTCTTACGAGTCCATCCTACCTCTGTGATTCCTTTCCAATTTTGCCAAGAAGACCTAGATGTCATATGAATAATTCCCTCTATCTTCAACTCATTCAAAAGGCATTTTCCCCACAAATTTAAACCTCCTTTAAGGATGCTATGGGACCCCTTACTCCTGCATCTCTCTGAAAGGAAAGGACCCATTCTTCCCAAGGATGAATAGTTCAAGGTCAACAGTAGAGGAAGTTTCACTTGTTCCTCAAAGCCACTAACATGCAAACACTTTGCCTCCCTTTCTGACCCAGAACCACTGAGTAAACTCCCTCCCTAGCTCCTTATCTATCACACTTCACAGGACCAATCAATTTAACAGATATGTTTTAAGGCCCTCGCCCTCCTCACTGCCAATAATCTTTTATTCACTCCAGTAATTTCCCTAGATTTGACTTCAGGCCCCCACAGCACCGCTGGGACTAATTCCATTACAACTTTTTACCCTTTCTGCTTCCTAAGGCCCTCCCAACAACTCCCTGGCCTTAAGTGAGGCTTCTAATCCTTCAATCCTCCCATTTCTCCTATACTGGCCTCTCCTTGCCCATCTACCTTGAGTCATGTGGCTGATATTCAGAATTGCTCTTTTACCAATACCCTCAGCGCCCTACCAGTAAACCTTTGCTTGAAATTCCTACACCAACTAACCACCTATTATGATCCTACTTCTTAGCTCTGTATCCTTGCTGAGGCTACCTACAATCTCAACCAAATCTCCTCCTAAGTGTCAGGTACATTGACCTACTCCTGGTTTGGCCTGCCCCATGCTCTCACAATCTCCATTCTGGATGAATGAAATGAAAATCTTGCATTTCAAATAAGTGTTCAACATCTTTAGCCATGAGGGAAATGCAAATTACAATTACTTTGATATTCCATCTCATTCCAGTCAGAATGTTTACCATCAAGAAAACAAATAACAAATGCTGGTGAGAGTATAGAGAAAGTAGAACCCTTATTTACTGGGAGCAGTCCACTGTGGAAATAAGGGTGGAATCCAGAAGAGAGCCAGTCCTCAGACAGTAAGCCCATCTAGTGCTGGAAAGTGCTACATGAACTACTGGGGGAAAGTGACCAATAACTTTCCCCCAGGTCTAAGCTACTCAGAAGCAAACACCCTGACAAGATGTACACAGCAGTGTAATATAGATTGTGGGTAACCAGTAGCTTTCTGATTGGCTAAGAGATCTGCTCAGTGTAAAGGAAGCCATATCTGGAATTGGGAACCAGACCTGAATCCTATAGAGACAAAGGTTATGCTCTCCAGTGTCAAGCTCTCACTAGTCTTTAGCTAAAAGAGGAGTTAACATAAATTCCTCCCTAAATTAATAATGCTTAACACATTTAAACTATGCTGACTTCACTCTCCATTGGAGAATCTGTTCTTCTTTTTCAGAACGTAGCGAGACCCGAGGAGAAAAACTACCCCTCGCACTTCAGCCAAGCCACAGCTGAAACCACAGAGGAATGGGGAGATGAGCAAGGGTGCTGCTTCCACCCTGAACCTGATAATCAGCGCCAGGGTGAAGGAAACACACCCTGAGGATACTCAACAACTACTAAAGCAGAGAGCCTGAGGCTCCTAAGAGCTCATCAATGAAGTAGACTTAATACCCACCACGGCTCAGGGAATTTTGCAGAAGACGGGGAGGAAAGATTATAAGAGCCACAGGTTGAGACATCATGCCCAGAGGCATTCTCTCTCCCCAAAAACAACTGACTGCTGCTCCCACAATACATAACTCACAACCCCATAGGGAAAACCTGCAACCTCACTGAGGAGAGTCCCCAGCAGAATGGGGACAGGGACAAGGGGAAAGAGTATACCAACACATGATGTATCCATACAAATATGTTGTTAACAATAATGATAAATCAAAAAAAAAACTCAAAACAGAACTACCATGTGATGCAGCTGTAATGCTCCAGGGCATATACACAAAAGACTCTATACCCTACTACTGAAGCATGTTTATCACTGCTGTATTCACAATAACCAAGATATCAAGCCAGCCTAGATGCCCAACAACAGATGAATGAATAATGAAAATGTGGCACATATACAGAATGGAATTTTATGCAATTTTATTTATGGAATTTTATAAAGAAAAATGAAATCATAACATTTGCAGCCAAATGGCTGATACTAGGAATCATTATATTATGTGAAATGAAACAGAATGAGAAATACAAGCTCTACATGCTTTCTCATAGGCAGATCCTAGCTTCTTCTAATCTTTACAAATATGTTTTTATGTGGGAGTGAGTGTGGGTAGAGACCAGGAAACTAGAAAAGGGCCAATGAGGAAGGAACTTTAAGGGAGAGTAGTGGGAAGGGCAATAGAACACATTAAATATGAAAGCTGGGAAGGGGGGTACTGGGAGTGGAAGAGTATAAGTGGGAATGAGGGGCAGGGATATGGAAGAAAGGGTGTGGGGGAACAACAACCAAAACTAAATATGCATGAACATGCATGAGGAAACGTGCTATGTTGTAAGCTGATTTAAAATAAATATGAGAAGGCTGGGGAGATGGCTCAGTGGTTAAAGGCACTTGCTTCCTTGCAAAGCCTGTGAGCCTGGGGTTCAACTCCACAGACCTACATAAGGCCAGATGCACAAAGTAGTACATTTGTCTGGCATTCATTTGTAGCAGCAAGAGGCCCTGGCTTGCTAATACTACATTCTCTCTCCCCTCTCTCTCTCCTTCTTATAAATAATAATATTTTAAAAATAAATAAATAGGGCTAGAGAGATGCCTTAGCAGTTAAGGCACTTGCCTGCAAAGCCAAAGGACCCAGGTTTAATTCCCCAGAACCCACGTAAGCCAGATGCACAAGGGAGTGCATGCCTCTGGAGTTTGTTTGCAGTGGCTGAAGGCCCTGGTGCACCCATTCTCTCCATCTCTTTCTCTCTCTCTCACTGCCTATTTCTCTCTAAAATTAAAAAATAAATAAAATATTTAATTAATCAATTAAATGCGTACATATGTCTATATATTTGTGCTTATAACAAAAACCCCCAATGTTTAAAAAAATTCATAATAATCTGGAGTGGGGAGGAGAGGTAGTAAAAATTGGCCATGCATTGAAGATGAGTGGTAGGTGCACAGAAGTTCATTATATAATACTATTATCTACATTTTAGTATGTGTTTGAATATTCCCTAATAAAAAAGGAAGAAAAGAAAACTTTGTATTTCTATTATAATGTGTTAAAGTGCTCTTGTATATTTGTGTTATTTTTCAGATATTTTATTATTTATTTGAGAGAGCGAATGGCAGATAGAGATAGAATGAGAGAATGGGCATGCCAGGGCCTCCAGCCACTGCAAACAAACTCCAGATGCATGGGCCACCTTGAGCATCTGGATTACGTGGGTCCTGGGTAATTGAACTGTGGTTCTTTGACTTTGTAGGCAAGTACCTTAAACCACTAAGCCATTTCTCCAGCCCCTATTTGTGTTATTTTTATCCATAGGACATTCTTATGGAACAGACTGGAAACTCAAGATAATTTTGTACTTAAAACACAACTGCAATTCATGGAAGTTGTGTCTCACTCAAGCTCTCAGTCTTAAAGAGTAGAGCTGACTGGTGTTCATACCAATGACAATATATTTTCTATCAACCTTTCTGAAAAACATATGCAATGTCCAATTATTTATCATGCTATATGTGAGGAAGACAAGGATGGGTGGACAATAGGCACATGAATCAAAAAGAGACACTTAGGGGCTACAGAAATGGCTTAATGGTTAAGGCATTTGCCTGTGAAGCCAAAGGATCCGGTTTAATTCTCCAGGACCAACGTAAGCCAGATGCACAAGCATCTGGAGTTCATTTGCAGTGGCTAGAGGCCCTGGCGTGCCCATTCTCTGTCTGCCTTTCTTCTCTCTCTCTCTCTGCTTGAAAACAATTTAAAAATTTAAATAGAAAAAAAAAGAGAGACACTTAGAAGGGCAGTGTTAAAGGGTCCCACTGTGAATGCAGGGGCCTCAGGATCCATTTTCTATATGTATTTAGTGATCCAGAAGCAAAGATTTAGGTTACAACTCTTGACTCAAAGAGAGAAAAACAAATCCAATCAAAGTGATGCAAGAAACTCATGCCAGCCAAGCTGCCCTGTCTCCTTTGCACTGGAAGAGCAACCACACCTAGAGATGATGAATCAATGTGAAGAGAGCAATTTGGAATTTACAGTAGGAAACTACTTTCATACATACTTAGTGTGTAATGAAGAGAAGACTGGTTATGTAACATGTTTATTATAAACAAAGTAAAACAACCTGTATCCCTCTCCCTTCTGCACCATCTAGGTAATTATGACAAAATAAAGACAATCAAGTATACATTCTAAGGGGTATACAGATAGCAATCATATTGAACAAAGACCTTAATGAACTTCTTTAAAAAATTTAAATTAATTTATTTGAGACAAAGAGAGGTTGAGAGAGAAAGAGAGAATGGAGTGCACCAGGGCCTCTAGTCACTACAAATGAACTCCAGATGCATGTTCCACCTTGTGCATCTGGCTTACATGGGACCTGAAGAATTGAACCTGGGTCTTTAGATTTTGCAGGCAAGTGCCTTAACTGCTAATCCATAGCTCCAGCCTTTTTTTCAATTTATTTTTTATCAACTTTTTAACAAATTTTACAAGGTATGTGAAAAAAAATCAATGCATGCCTCTACAAATCTTCTAGCTTCTTGGACAAGAACTGTTACATTATTAAAAAAAAAACAATTGATACTATATATAATCTGCCATAAAAATACCAATTTAAGCAAAATAATTATTTACCTTATAGAAGATCAGCAAAAGATCATCCAGTTTCCCATGCAAATCACCTGGAATAAAAATGAAAAAATCACTATTTAGTAAGAAACAATGCAGTGTTTATTTTGTTAAAGAATTTTATTTTATTTTATGTTATTTTATTTTCGAAGTAGGGCCTCACTCTAGTCCAGGCTGACCTGGGATTCACTATGCTGTCTCAGACTGATCTTGAACTCATGGTGATCCTCCTATCTCTGCCTCCAAAGTGCTGGGATTAAAGGTGTGTGCCACCATACCAGACTTATTTTTAGCAATTTTTTAAAAAATATTTTTTATTTATTTGCAAGTGAGAAACAGAGACGAGAGAGATAGAGAGAAAATGAGTGCACCAGGACCATCTGCCACTGCAAATGAACTCCAGATGCATGGATCACCCCATGCATCTGGCTTTACATGGGACTCAAGTCATCAGACTTTGCAGTCAAGTGTCTTAACTGCTGAGCCATCTCTCCAGCCCTTATCTTATTGTTTAAAAATATTTTCTTTTATTCATTTGAGAGAGAGAGAGAGAGAGACTGTGTATGTATGGATGCACCAAGGCCTCCTGCCACTGCAAACTAACTCCAGACACATGCACCACTTTGTGATCTGACTTTACGTGTGTACTGGGGAATCACTCCCGGACCAGAAGGTGTTACAAGCAAGCACCTTCCCTCCAGCCCACTGTTAAAGAATGTTAAATCTCAAATACTTCAAAACTCTTTTCTTCTCCTCCTATAGGTAGGGGGTAGCATCTGGAACTGTTTGCTCTAGCCATTTATGCAGTGCTTCACTTACTCTAGGCCAAGCACTATGCTAAGTGTTTTACATTTATTATCTTGTCCAACCACTCTGTGAGATGAGTAGTATTTTCATCATTCTAGCATTCTTATTTTACAAATGAGGCTCAGAGTAGTTAAGTAACTTATACTATCAAACTAAGTACCAAGTAACCCAGCTACTAAATATGAAAGCTGGAATTCAAGCCCAACATTATTTCACTTCAAAACTCAAGCCCTTAGTGATTTCCTCTGTACTCCCTACACTGTGATTCCAAAGAGAGCAGCAACGGGGTCTAGCATAGAACATTACATCCTCAAGCATCTATCATAGCACCTAGTGAATTGTAGGCACTCAATACACATATTCAGTTGCTGAAAATATAGATATTTTTGTGTTTTTTCTGTGTTTCTATTGATATTGTTTGACAATATTTTCTTATATGTAGTCCAGACTTGCTTCAAACTTCTCATCTTCCTGCCTCCACCTCCTGAGTACTGGAATTTCAGACATACCTGGCTAATGCATGCTCTAGCAGTATATCTGAAATTTTAAAAAAATTGTGACTAGACAGTTGATATTCTTTTGTTGCGACAGTTTAGAAAAAAGAAAGCAAGCCAACTAAGGGAAACTATATGAACATATGAACCCATTAATTAACAACTGAAAGGCTTAGCAATTAAGGCGCTTGCCTTCAAAGCCAAAGGACCCAGGTTCGATTCCCCAGGACCCATGTAAGTCAGATGCACAAGGTGGCTCATGCATCTGGAGTTTGTTTGCAACAGCAGGAGGCCCTAATGTGCCCATGCCCTCTCTTTCTCACTCTCGCTCTCTCTCCCTCCCTCTCAAATAAATATTTTATTTATTTATATATTAGAGAGAGGGAGGGAGAGAGAAAGGTGGAGAGAATGGGCACACCAGGGCCTCTAGCCACTGAAACGAACTCCAGACACATGCGTCACCATGTGCGTCTGGCTTACATGGGACTGGAGAATCTAACCTGGGTCCTTCGGCTTCACAGGCATCTGCCCTAACCGCTAAGCCATCTCTCAGCCCCAAATAAATAAATATTTTTTTAAACATTTTATTTTTATTTATTTATTTGAGATAGAGAGAGGGAAAGAGAGAGAGGGAAAGGAAGAATGGGCGCGCCAGGGCCACTAGCCACTGCAAAAGAACTCCAGACGCGTGCGCCCCCTTGTGCGTCTGGCTTACATGGGATCTGGAGAATCGAACCGGAGTCCTTAGGCTTCGCAGGCACGTGCCTTAACCGCTAAGCCATCTCTCCAGCCCTAAATAAATATTTTTAAATAAAATGAAATATAATATCTCTAACAAGTCAAATATATGCAACAAAAGCTTCCAAGTACACTGGGAATAAAAAAATTAAAATCCTGTATCACTAGCACTGATTATAAAATTATTATATTAACATGAGATTAAGAGAATATTAATATTATTGAATGATTAAATTTCATTGCTTTTAATAATCTCACTCCAAAGCTAAAGGAATAAAGATTGAAGGACTTCTTACTTACCAGCTTAACATTATTTTGTTAAATTATTTTATTTTTCTAATTTTCTTCAGAGTGGTTTCCCTTTTAAAAATCTGAGTACACATGATTATAATACATGGTATGCTAAAAAATAAACTTGTTTCAACACATTAAGAGTTAAGGTTCATATTTCACATTGAGACTACCACAGGACCATTGTTTTCATTCCCATCAGAGGGAAAAAAAAGAGGTAAAGCTATAAACATATTTTAAATTTCCAGTTGGGCAGTAGATAAACATATCACACGGATATGGTTAAATACATAAAGTTATTCCTACTGCAAACAAAAACATGACTGTGGAGTTGGTATAATTTGTAACATAACTCTAAACTAAAAAACATTCCTGTATTTCATGCATGCTGAGAGTTATGGGTATATTTAGATATACATGTAAAAATACATCTTGAAATTAAAACAATGTTTTCTTTAACTTTATTAAACAAAAGATGGTTGTGGAAATATAGTCTTACCTTTAATTTTTTTTTTTTTTTTTTTTGGTTTTTCAAGGTAGGGTCTCACTCTAGCTCAGGCTGATCTGGAATTCACTATGTAGTCTCAGGGTGGCTTCGAACTCAGGGCAATCCTCCTACCTCTGCCTCCCAAGTGCTGGGATTAAAGGCATGCACTACCACGCCCGGCCTTACCTTTAAATTTTATCTTAAATGATAACCAAAAATTTTTAAGTTTCAACGGTCTATTAAAAACAGCAAATACTGACTTCCAGTCAAGATAGCATCCACCTAACCACACTTCACCTGGTGGGTGGGGGAGGAAAGATGGATGCAGAACCTGAGGAAAGAATCGGCCCATTGCACTTCACCAGGGATCCAGCTGAAACCATAGAGTAATTGGGGAAATGAGCAAGAGTGCTGCTCTCTTGGTGAAGCTAGTACCAACACAAGGGTGAAGGAGATAGACACAGAGAACACTCAACTTTTTCCAAACCAGAGATCCAGAGACTCCCAAGACCTCATCACTGAAGTAGACCTAAAACTAACCCAACATGGCTCAGGGAAATTCATGGAAGAGAGGGCGAAAAGATTGTTAGAGCCACAAGTTGGGACAGTATGCACAGAGACATTGCCTCTTCCCCATAACTGATTGATAACCCCACTATGAACTATCCACAATCCACATGGGGATAACTGGCATCCCCAATGAGGAGGGTCCTTTTGGAGGGGAGAGGACAGGGAATAGGCTAAGGGTGATACCAACATGTACCATTTACACACTGAGTATGTCCACAATTTATAAGGAAAAAAAAGCAAATACTAGCTGGACATGGTGGCATATCTATAATCCCAGCACTCAGGAAGCTAAGGCAAGAAGATCAAGAGTTCAAAGCTAGCCTAGACTAAACTGGGATATATAATGAGATCCTGACTCAAATAAAACAGAAAATACTCATTTCTATATTAACAGAATATATAGGTTTTCGCTTTTCCATCAATGATGCTATGTCAAAAGCAGGTGGGGGGGGCACTGGAGAGATGGCTTAGCAGTTAAGCGCTTGCCTGTGAAGCCTAAGGACCTTGGTTTGAGGCTCAATTCCTCAGTGCCCACGTAAACCAGATACACATGTTGGCGCATGCATCTGGAGTTCGTTTGCAGTGGCTAGAGGCCC
Organism: Orientallactaga sibirica; assembly: GCA_036365145.1. NCBI lineage: Eukaryota > Metazoa > Chordata > Mammalia > Rodentia > Dipodidae > Orientallactaga > Orientallactaga sibirica. The sequence goes on from JAEOAD010000982.1 coordinate 7,893,171, forward strand.
TGATGCGCCCATTCTCTCTCTCTCTCCCTTTCTCTGTCTCTAATAAGTAAATAAATAAAAAGGAAAAAAAGAAAAAGAAAAAAGATAATAAATAAATAAAAAGGTCTGGGCATTTATGCTCAAAATGTGGAGACCCTTAAATGAATGAATCTGTCTAGTCTCCCTACTCCCCAGTGTTTGTCTAATGCTGATAAATGAAACATTAGGCAGAGAAGTACAAATATGGTATTGTCTGTACCATGAGAAGTGAGATTTTTTTCTTGTGTGTATGTGTGTGTGATGCATGCGTGGGTTGTGTACATGTATGTGCCCTTGTGGCACCCCATGTGCTCACCTATGGTGGCCAGAACTTAACATCGGGTTTCCCACTCTATTACTGTTCTACCTGTTCTTGTTTGAGCTAGTGTTTCTTATTGATTCTAGAGCTTACTGTATTTTTCACTCCCCTGTGGTTGTTGGACATGGGTTCTGGAGATTCAAACTCAGGTGATCTCAGGGATCCTCAGAGCCATCTCTCCAGCACAGAAGGCATGGAAGGCAGATCTTTAATTCTTACCCTATTGCTAAAAAGTGGAGTGAGCTGGGGTGGAGGTGGGGCATGATACATAGACATCCATGAAAGGCAATGTACATTTTTCTCCAGGCTTCAATTTCATTCATAAGAGCAAAGGATAGGGGGGCCTGGAAATGTAGCTCAGTGGCATAGCACTGAGCTAACTTGTGCACAGCCTTGGGTTTGATCCTCAGAACTGCAAAAACAAACAAAACGTCCTTATTTATTTGTTTGCTTGTTTGCTTGTTTGCTTGTTTATTTATTTATTTATTTATTTATTTATTTATTTATTTAGGTTTTTTTGAGGTAGGGTCTCACTCTAGCCCAGGCTGACCTGGAATTCACTCTGTAGTCTCAGGGTGGCCTTGAAATCACAGCGATCCTCCTACCTCTGCCTCCCGAGGGCTGGGATTAAAGGCGTGCGCCACCACACCTGGCTATCATCCTTAATTTTTAATAAAGGGAACAAAGGACAAACTAGACCTTCTCTGTAAGAACCCTTCAGTTCTCACACTGTGAGATTCTCAGACTTCCATATCCTCTCATTCATTTCTTCTACTGCATCCTTCTAGCCAAAGGTGAGCGAGCCTTCAATGAATGGAACTGGAGGTCTAATGGAAGTTTGTGGAAGGAGATCCCACTGTTTGTTTGGACTAATGTGTAAACTCTGCTAGCAAGCCTAGCCCTGGCTTCCTAGGCGTCATAGATTGGCATGCCTTTCTGAGCCTTATGACCCAAAGTTCTTTTGTTTTGTTTTGTTTTTGTTTTTTTGGTTTTTCAAGGTAGGATCTCACTCTAGCTCAAGCTGACCTGCTATTCACTATGTAGTCTCAGGGTGGCCTCAAACTCACAATATTCCTTACCTCTGTCTCCCGAGTGCTGGGAATAAAGGCGTGTGCCACTATGCCCAGCCCAAAGTTCTTTATGCCCATGAAAAATAAGACCAGTAAGGTCTGAATAAGAGCTCCCTATGATAAGATGTAGCAACTGCTAGAGAAATCTTGTGACCTGATTAGGTTGGAGTTGAATCATTATAGACTCTTCAAAATCTTGAGTCAGGACATGACATGAGGTACTGCTACATCAAGTCCCTGTGCCACTATCAGATGCTAGAAATGGAAGTGGTTTAATTAGATTGTCAAATCCACTTCTATCTGCCAGAGCAAGAGAATACAGGCTAAAAATTGATTGGAAAATAACAATCATTGTTTTGTAACCTAAAGGCTTAATTAGAAGTTAAGGGAATTGCTGTTCCTTCCACGCACCCCACTCTCAGACAGTTGCAAGCATGCTGAGCACCAACTGTGATGAATTTCAATGTGTACTGTTTCTTGAAGCAATATCCTGCCAGGCTGGACTATATGATAACAAAATCTCAAATCTTGTTATTTAGAAGAACAAGAAACAGATTTTTGGGACATTCCCACTCTTTTAAAAGCTGCAAAGACCAGTTGGGAAAATCTGAAACAGCAGCCAAGGGCAGAAAATAATTTAGTCTCCACCCTGCCTTAGGTTTTTCTTTTCCTAGTATAAGTGGCATACAGAGGCCCACCTAGAAAAAGCAACATGGAACAAAGATAATGAGAGCTAGTCAGAGGGCAAAGAACACTTATTCCACCCAGGAGTATTTTCCATATTAAAATGCTATCTGCCTTTATAAAAAGCCATGAGTTCTTTAATTTCTCACATAATTAATTCCTGCCAGCTGGTATGCAAAACAAAGACAAGATGGGGAACAGTATTATCATGATAGATAATTCTATATTAACATTTTTCCCTTAACACAATCCAATTTGCATAGTTTTTCAACTTGGGCAAATGATATAGTACCAAGAAGGTCCTAAATATTAATTTGACAACTGTCCTCTGAAACTTACCACAGATTGTTAGATCTTTGTAGGGAGAAGTTTTTATGTGAGTGAAATTTGGCATTTGCTTCAAGACTTTTTTGGCTTCAAACAGCACCTCTAAGACGTAATAAGCATGAAGTATCTGTGAGGGAAGCAGAAGAAACGCATATAATGAAGCAGGAAGACAGACATGGCTGTGTAGAGCACCATAAACATGAAGCGGGTGAGCACATTTTACCACCACTGCATTCCAGGATAGTCTTTAAATTATTCAGAAATAGATAATTCTAGCATAGTGTCTAGCATAGAAAAAACCCTTAGGAGATCTTTGTAATTGAATGAATGGATGGTTCCTAAGATATTTATATTCCCATTTTTTTTGACATCTTACAATTATAGAATATTTCTGATTATTCTTGTTCCTCAGAGCCCAAGAAAAGTGACGGGAAAAAAAGGAGGGCTCACGAGCCCAAAGAAAATGTGCAGACAAAAGAATAACACTAACAACAGTTTAAAGAGGAGCAAAGCAGAAACAAATAAGAAAGAAAAGAAGACTGTCTGTGGAAGAGGTGAAGCTTTCATTTGTTGAGACAGCCTGCAACCTGGGATACAAAGTAGATGTTGCTGAGCCCAGAGATCTCACACGGTGGCCAGACCAGCTCCCAAGCCTCCCAGGTGTGGCTCTAATATTTGGTGTACAGCTTTGGGAATGATCAGAACAGTAAGAACATTTATAACTATATTTCTAATTATAGAACATATTCCACAGTCAAAGAAGACACTAGGATTAACTCCTATTCATGATCATCCCATTGCCTCTTCCAGTCAAGTATTGATGAGATCAATGTTTTACAGATTTATTCATTCTTTCCTCCCCTGGGCTTTTAACAAAATTCCATGTATCTTTCCTACCGGTTTGAAATTACAAAACATTCTCGATATATATTCTAAAATAAAACATAGCAGGGATGTAAATACGACACAGAATAACTGATGTCAATACAACTTTAAGGTTCAAGACTAGTTGGGCCTAGGATGTCCAATATGGCAGCTGCAAGTCACAAGGGAAAATACTTGAAATGGGACCAGTCTGAATTGACATGTGCCATAAGAACAAAATTTACATAGGATTTCAAAGACTTGGCATAAAGAAAAGTAACAAGTCTCAATAATATTTAATATTGATTATAGATCAAAATATTTCATATACTGAGTTAAATAAGTTATACTGTTAAATTGATTTCATCCTTCTTTTCTAATGCGACTACTAGAAAACTCTAAATAAACAGTTCACATGTTTCTATTGAACAGACTGGTTTAAATTATTGAAGGTGGAGAAAGAGGTCATATTTATATACTTTTAAAATATGGCTCCAACCAGGCATGGTGGCGCATGCCTTTAATCACAGCATTTGGGAGGCAGGGAAGAGGATTGCCGTGAGTTCAAGGGCACCCTAAGACTACACAGGGAATTCCAGGTCAGCCTGAGCTAGAGTAAACCCTACATTGAAAAACCAAAAAAAAAAAAAAAAAGATATGGCTCTGGGTATGGGACTGAGGTCAAGTGGAACTCTTTAGACTCATCTTGTCTCAATGATGTCATGACTATTAAAACAAAATGATTTTCTATCCAAAACATGATTTAAGTCTTGAGACTTTCCATGATTATTTGTGTGTGTCTGAATTGCATATGTGTATACATATGGGCATGCACATGCCACTGTGCACACGTGCAGGTCTGAGAACAACCTCGGGGTACTTGTCCTTGCTTTTTGAGACAGAGTCTCTCGGTTTTGCTGCTGCATGCATCAGTTTAGCTGGCTGGTGAGCTTCCACATTCCCTGTCTCCATCTTGCATTGCCATAGGTGTATTAGGATAACAGGTACATGTGCCACTTCACATCTGGTTTTATGTGGGTGCTGGGGATCTAAACTCAGGCTGGCAGGCTTGCAAGCATGTACCTTTAACTGCTGAACCATCTCCCTACAGAGTGAGATCCAGGTCAGCCTGGGCTGACAGGAGACCCTACTCCCCCCCAAAACAATGATAGAGGGAAGAGGGGGAGAGAGGTAGAGGGGGAATCAGAATTTATAGGAATGTGAGAATTAGAAGGAAAGAAATAGGTGTCTGAAGGCTGGAGAGATAGCTTAGTGGTTAAGGTGCTTGCCTGCAAAGCCAAAGGACCTGGGTGCAATTCCCCAGGACCCATGTAAACCAGATGCACAAGGAGGCACATGCATCTGGAGTTCATTTGCAGTGGCTGGAGGCCCTGGCATGCCCATTCTTTCTCTCCCTTCCTCTGTCTCGTGCTCTCTCATTAAATAAATAAATAAATAAATAAATAAATAAATAAATAAATAAATAGTTCTACTTTAAAAAAAGAAATTGGTGTCTGAATATTGATTAATTAGGATAGACTCATATTTCTTATGTATCTAAGACCTAACAGATTATTTTCCCCACAAAAGCCATTCAATCCACAACTTGATTTAAGAGTCAAATGAGAACTTTCCTTCAGGCACAAGCTAAGAAGCCAGAAAGGGGCCAAGAAGGGGCAGGAAAGAGGAGAGTTTAAGAGGAGGAGATAGTAAATATGTAATTAGAGAGACAGAACACTGGGGATAGAAAAGTCTAAGGGAGGTTAGGGGAGGAGGATGGAAGAGACGAGATTGGGGAGATTTAACCAAAAGTAAAGACAACATGAATAATCAATATGGAAACCTAGTTCTTTGTTAGGAAAATAAAAATAAAATTTAAGCCATAGGTTGTTATAGAAAAATCCCAGTGACAAGGTTGGGAAACCTCCCAGTGAGTTGTTAGCCAAGGAGGCTCATAAGTCTCCCTAAACAATACAAGCTATTGCAATTGTTCTTGCTTCCTTACCAGAACATAATTGTAGGACCCTATTGCTGAAGATACCATGTGTGTCAATTGCTAGATGAACATATAGAGAGACAGTGTGTGATATAAAGCTGGCCTATTTGTTTTTCTGAGTAAAATTTTATTTTAAATAAAAAGCTACAATAACCAATATAGTGAGATACTGGCATAAAGATAAATGTATAGACCAATGGAATAGAATTGAGAGCCTAGAAACAGATCCATACATCAATTGAATATTAATTTTTAACAAGGTTGTCAAGACTCCTCAATAGATAAAAAGCAGTCTCTTCAACCAATGGTGGTAGAACAAGTATATAATCACATGGAAGGAATGAAGTTTGACCTCTACCTCACATATATTTAAAAAACTCAAATAGTTCATAGACCTAATGGACAAAAATAGGAAACTCTTAGAAGAAAACATAGGGGCAAATCTTCTTGATTGTGGACTTGGCAATAAATTCTAGTTATGACATGAAATCACAAGCACCAAAAAAAAAAGATAAATTTCCATTGCAGAAGAGGTGGTGGAAAGAATATAAGAAGCAAAGGAAGGAGGGAGGACTGCTTGGAACACTGTCTTCCAAACATTAAGTGGCCATTGCATTCATGACCTCAGAGTGCTTGATGTTATCTACACAAGACTTGGATCATATGAGGGCAAAAAAAAATGATGACATCAAAATAGAAGAGGGACTAGTTAGAAAGAAGGGGTTCAGAGGAAAGGGGATAGAGAAGGGAAAAAAGAGGGTCTTGGGAATGAATGGATTATGATCAGGATACATTGTGTTTATGACTGGAGGTGTCAATAAAAATCAAAAACAAATAAGTAAATTGGACTGCATCAAAATTAAAACCTTGAGCCAGGTGTGGTGGTGTATGCTTTTAATCCCAGCACTCGGAAGACTGAGATAGGAGGAGAGCCGTGAGTTAGAGTCTAGCCTGGAGCTACAGAGTGAGTTTCAGGTCAGCCTGGGTTAGAGTGAAACTGAACTTAAAAAAAACAAAAAGAAAAACAGCCAGTTATGGTGGCGCACGCCTTTAATCCCAGTGCTTGGGAGACAGAGGTAAGAGGAATGCCTTAAGTTTGAGGCCAACCTGGGACTACATAGTGAATTCTAGGTCACCCTGGGATATAGTGAGACCCTATCTTGAAATAAATAAATAAAAATGAAAACATTTGTGTATCAAAGTACAGTGTCAAAAAAGTGAAAGACAACCAATAGAATGGGGAAAGTATAGCCAATCATGTACCATGATAAGGAACTTAAATCTAGAAGATATCTCTTATAATTCAGTAATAAAAGGACAAAATGGGCAAGGGTTATGCATAGACATTTCTTTTTTTTAGCATTTGGAAACATAAAATTGTTTACTGGCTTCCTTTGCAGGATAAATAAATGTTTGTTCAGCCACATTAGTGTTTAAAGAAGGTATACAAATGGCCAACAAATAGATGAAAAGATGCTCCTTATCGCCAGCCACTAGGGAAATGCCAGTCAAAGCCACAATAAGACACCACTTGGAGAATAAGAATAAAAATTAAAATAAGAGCCGGGCGTGGTGGCGCACGCCTTTAATCCCAGCACTCAGAAGGCAGAGGTAGGAGGATCACCATGACTTCTAGGCCACCATGAGTTCTAGGCCACCCTGAGAACACATATTAAATTCTAGGTCAGCCTGGGCTAGAGTGAGACCCTACCTCAAAAAACCAAAAAGAAGAGAAAAAAATTAAAATAAGGTACTAGAGAGATAGCTCAGCAGTTAAGGCTATTGCCTGCAATGCCTAAGGACCCAGGTTCAATTCCCCAGGAACCACATAAAGCCAGATGCACAAGGTGGTGCATGCGTCTGGAGTTCATGTGCAGTGGCTTGAGGCCCTGGCATGCCCATTTCTCTCTATGTCTCTTTCTCTCACTCTCTCTCAAATAAGTAAATAAAATACTTTTAAAAAATAAAATAGCAAGCATTGGCAAAGTAATTAGAACCCTCATACATTGTTAGTGTAAATGTGAAATTGTTCAGTCACTTGTGGAAATTTTTAGCAGTTAATCAAGAAGTTAATCATAGAGCTATAGGACTCTACAATTCCTCTCCTGAGTATAAACCAAAGAGAACGAAGACATGGTCAAACAAAAATTTGTACATGAATGTTCATAGCAGCATCGTATATAATAGCCAAAAGGTGGAAACAATCAAAATGGCCATCGACTGATAAATCAGGAAACAAAATTTGCTATACAATAGAATATTATCCAGTCATAAAAAGAAATGAAGAAATGATAAATGCTATAACATGGATATATCTTACAAATGCTATACTAAGTGAAGAAGCCAAACACATATGGCCATACATTATATAATTTCATTTATATGGAAAATCAAAATTGGAAAATCCACCAACGAGGAGTGGAGAATAGTGGTTGCTGGGGTGGTGGAGGAGGAAATTGTAGCAAAACAGGCACAGCCTTTCTTTGGGGAATGATAAAATTTTCTATAATTAGATGCTGGTGATGATTGTACAACCTTGTGACTTCACTAAAACTCATTAAACCATGTACTTTAAGATAATTTTATGTACTATATAGTATTCTCTGAAACGATACAAGAGAAATGTTGTAAGGCTACAAAGTAAGAGGAAGTTGCTAATGTGTACCCAAGGAAATTTCAATTTAATAGGTTGAACAAAGCAAAAAGAAACTCTTAAATACTGTAAAATAATTCCTATGAAAACACATTTCAGCTATCATATTTTCATTTGCTTGCTTAATAGATAGTCATGAGCATTGATTATATATAACAGTCATGGCAACTTCTACTTCAACTTGCCTGATTTTGTTTGAAGGCCTCAAGAAGCAAATCAATATCAGTAAAAGTGACAGGAAATTGTAGCCGAGGACCATCATAGGAGTCTGGGACCTCTATCAGTCCCATATATGCCTGCTTATTCTGGTTGTCCTGCAAGGTGTTTTCAAAAAGTCGACTTACTATTGCTAAAAAAGGAAAGACAAATAGACATAGGAGTGAGAATCAACATTCCAATACTTAGTAATATCTTCTTCAATGCCCAGGCAAGACATTATACTAAATTTTATGATTACCATAATAATATACCAGTAACTAGTAAATTCACAAGGATCACCATTATCTCTTTTTGGAATTACACTTTGCCAAGCAGTGAATTCATAATCTGTGGGGAGGAAACTGAGAAGCAAGTGAAAATTGGTCAATGAAGGTATTTTGATGTTTTGAAGTTCAAGCTGTAATTATTTTGTCCACTCTTACAACTCAGATTTTTACAAACAAGGCTAAAAGTCCAACAGTGCAAGGGCTGGAGAGATGACATAATGGGCAAAATGCTTGCCATGTAAGCATAAGTACCGGACTTTGGATCCCCAGACCCATGAAAAAGCCAAATGTTATAGCAGTTGTCTATAATCTCAACCCTCCTACTACAAGAGGGGAGGCGGAGACAGGAAAATCCTTAAAGCTCACAGGTCAGATAGTCTGGTGTTCACAGTGGTGAATAAGAGACTCTGCCTCAAACAAGGTGCAAGGTGAGGACCAACACCAAGGGTGATCCTGTGACCTCCACATGTACACTATGGCACACACATACCTGTACTTATGCACACAAGTATATATACATACACACAAAGATTTTTAAAAAGCATAACAATGAGGCCAGACATGGTGGTGCACACCTTTAATCCAAGCACTCAGGAGGCAGAGATAGGAGGATTGCTGTGAGTTCAAAGCACCCTGAGACTACATAGTGAATTCCAGGTTAGCCTGGACTAGAGTAAAACCTTACCTCAAAAACCCAAAAACCAAAATAAAATAAAATAAAATAAAATAAAGGCATAACATTGTATTTTCTTCAAACATCTGCTTCTATTCAGGACCTATAATAAATTAAATTGCAGCATTCAATTTTTTCCTTGATAAACACTTGAGAGGAGGAATTTATTTAGCTATAACTGACTTGTTTTTTGCATAAAAATTTTCTGGTGTGATCTTATTTTTCCTTGGGAACAAAGAAAATAAAGTTAAATAACAAACCATAGACAAACCCAATGAGCCCTCTCTGAGAGACAATTCTGCATAGTAACAGACTGCCCACATTGCCTGTTTTAGTAGGCGCTGAGACCTATAGTCATTTCTGCCAGATTGCCCATGAAACAGCCCAAGAACAGAAATTCAGACAATTTAGGAAGAGAAAGATGAAAAAGCATGTGGCAGACTAGTTATAAAATGGCCTCAATCCTCTACCCAACTTCTATCTGTGGTTTTCAAACTGGGATTATGCAACTATTCGCATCAAGAGTCTCTTTGTCCATCTTTTCAAGCTGGGCTGAGATCATGACTTGCACTATTCTAAAGAATGTGGGGGAAGTACTACCTACCAGCTCAAAGTCCATGTCTCAAAACTTCTATGTTTCCATGCTCTGTTTTGGAGCCCTGCCCCTCCAGGCAGCCTAAGCTGGCCTACTAAACAACCCAAACACATGGAATGGAGCTGATTCATCCTAGCCAGAGCTGTGCTAGGTCAGCGAATAGCTAGCAAACGTTTAGACACATGAGTGAACTCTAGCCAAGGCCCAAAAAACCTGCCAAATCAAGCCTGTTAAAATCAGTAAAATTGCTCAGCTAATCTGTAGACTTGCTAGAAAGACAAAAGACAGACTTGTTTGCTGCATGTCACTGAGGTATTGTGGCTAATACATATTATTATTCAGTTGAGATAGAAATGACCCAGAGGAAGGTGACATACTCTACAACTCATTAACATTGACTAAAGTCTTTCATTACAAGTTCTCTGCAAATAGCTATCTTTTTTTTCTTTACTTTTTTAGACAACTTCTTTAATTGTAGACAATATCCCATGGTACTTCCCTCCCTCTCCCCAATTGCCCCCTTTGAAACTTCACTCTCCATCATATCCCCTCCCCCTCTCAATCAGTCTCTTATTCTGATGTCATGATCTTTTTCCTATTATGATGGTCTTGTGTAGGTAGTGTCAGGCACTGTCAGGTCATGGATATTAGGTCATTTTGTGTCTGGAGGAGCACGTTGTAAGGAGTCCTACCCTTCCTTTGGCAATTACATTCTTTCTGCCCCCTCTTCCGCAATGGACCCTGAGTCTTGGAAGGTGTGTGAGAGATGTTACACAAATAATTATCTTCTAATGAAAGGATTCTAAGTATAAACCAAAGAGAATATGGACATGTTCAAAAAATCTATACATAAATGGTCATAGCAGCACCATATATGATACAAAAGGTGGAAACAATCAAAATGGACACTGACAAAACAGTAAACAAAATTTTCTATACAACAAAATATCGTAGAATACACTAGACAACACTAGAGGAAAGGATATACACTTAGAATTTATTTGAGAGAAAGAGAGAATGGGGGTGTCAGAGCCTTCAACTGCTACAAATGAACTCCAGACAACGGTGCACCCTTACGCACATGTGCAACATTGCATGATTGCGTCATTATGTGTCTGGGTTATGTGGGACCTGGAGATTTGAACCTGAGTTCTTAGGCTTCATAGGCAAGAGCCTTGACTACTAAGCAATCTCTCCAGCCCTATACTTAGAATTTATAAATAGTGAGAGATTAAAGAACTAAACTTGAGATCATTTTCTAAATTAAAAAAATAGTAAGTTCTTAAGTGTTTTCTAAATTGTTTTGTATCCCAATATATTTGGGTAAAAGTTGATAATGTTATAAAAAGTAGAATTTAGGGGCTGTGAAAAACCCTTGCCATACAAGCATGAGAAACTGAGTATGGAACCCCAGCACCAGGGTAAAAGCTGGGCATGGTGGTGCACACCTTAATCCCAGCGCTGGGAGGTAGAATCAAGAAAATCTCTAGGGTTTGATGGCTAGCTTGTCAAATCAGGTAGAACTTAACTCAGTGAAAGATCCTGTCTCAAAAAAAATAAGATGTCTGGGGAGATAGCCTGATGGTTAAAGGTGCTTGCTTGCTTCCAAAGATGCCTGCCCAGGTTGAATTCTTCAGCACCCATGTAAAGCCAGATAAAGTGACACATGTACCTGGCATTTTATTTATTTGAGAGAGAGGAAGAGTCAGAGGGAGAGAACGGGCACACTAGGGTCTCCAGCTACTGCAAACTCCAGACACATATGCCACATTATGCACCTGGCTTTATGTGGGTACTAGAGAATTGAACCCAGGTCTTTAGGCTTTGCAGGGAAACTGTTTAATTGCTGAGCCATCTCTTCAGCCCTGCATCTGGCATTTCTTTGCAGCAGCAAGAGGCCTCACCATGCATGAACATGTGTGTGTACAAGAAAATAAGGTGGAGAGTGATAGATTAAGACATGTGAGACTAAGACATGTGATGACAACCTCTAGCCTCCACATTTACAATGTGCACATTCAAATGCACACCACACATACATATACACACCCAAAACCAAAAATAGATATTATTTAGAAATAATAACATCTATATTCCATGTGGTCCAATAGAGGTTATTTTTCTCCTTTGGATTTGGTTTCATATGTAAGAATAACTTATATAGAATAGAAAACAGAAATGTAGAGCATCTTGATAAACTTTATTTTGTACTCTTTTTTAAGATTTTTATTTATTTATGAGAGACAGAGAGAAGGGGAGAGAAAGAGAGAGGGAGAGCACGCCAGGGCCACTAGCCACCTCAAACGAACTCCAGATGAATATGCCACCATGTGCATCTGGCTTACGTGGGACCTGTAGAATAGAACCTGGGTCCTTAGGCTTTACAGGCATGTGCCTTACGTGCTAAGCTATCTCTCCAGCCATATTTTGCATTCTATTTTTTTATTAGCTATGCACATAATGTGAATACATTCACTCCATGTTACATAATAATAGCATATGGTGTCTTTGGCAGTGGGGTCTTAGCATTAACCTTTGGTGGGTCATCAAGTACTCCGACAGAAATCTGTCTTCTTTTGGGAAACCTTGTAGGTCTCTATGATCAACAGCTCATTTTGAAGTTAACTGCATGCTGGTACTGGCAGTTATAGGCCAGCACCAAGGAAAAAGAAGGAGGAAAAAGAAAAAGGTAATATAAAATAGAAAGAGAGATGAGAAGAGAGAAACAGAAGATTAAGGTTAGTCTTCATCATACCATCTTCAGGGCCCTGTGATTCAGGTGTTCCCTCTAAGGACCTGATGAAGGTTCAACCTTTTAGTCTGTCTTCTAGGCTATACGATTTTATGTTAACAGTTCCATTTGGGTCCTGTTTTTGTCCCCCTCCCACCAATACCCACCCTCTTTATTGTCCGGTCCTCAAGTTGTTTATTAGGTATGTCAGCATCTCGAGCAGATTCAGGTTAGGAGCCACAGATGAGTGAGACCAGGCAATGATTGAGATGGAGGTTCTTAGGGCACTGGTGTATAGACTCATATCTGCGAATAGGGCTACCTTAACTTCTTCCCTTCCAATTTGTATCCCTTTCTTTCTCCTTTCTTATTGCTTGAGCTAGGACATCCAATACAGTGTTGAAGAGCAGAGGAGAGAGTGGACACCCCTGTCTTGTTCCTAATCTCAATGGGAATTCCTTCAGTCTATCTCCATTAAGCATTATTTGGGTTTTAGCAGCTTTATATATAGCCTCTATTATGTTGAGATATGAACTATCCATGCCTATTCTCTCCAATGTTTTGATCATGAAGTGATGTATTTTGTCAAAGGCCTTTTCTGCATCTATCAAAATGATCATGTGGTTTTTCTGTTTAAGCTTATTTATGCGGTGTATTACATTGACAGATTTCTGTATGTTGAACCAACCCTGAGTTTCTGGGATAAGGACTACTTCATCCAGGTGGATAATGCTTCTGATGTGCTGTTGAATTCAGTTTGCTAAGATTTTGTTCAGGATCTTTGCATCTAAGTTCATCAGGGAAATAGGCCTATAGTTTTCGTGAGGCATCCCTGCCTGGTTTTGGTATTAGGGTGATACTAACTTCATAGGAGGAGTTGGGGAGCTTTCCCTGTTCTCCAATTGTGTGGCACAGTTTGAGAAAAACTGGCTTCAGTTCGTCTAAGAAGGTTTGATAGAACTTAGCTGAGAAGCTATCTGGTCCTGGACTCTTCTTTTTGGGGAGGTGTTTGATTACCTTTTCAATCTCAATGGGTGTGATAGGTTTGTTTAGGAGATTAATCTGCTCTGAGTTTAGCTTTGGTAGGTGGTATGTGTCCAGGAATTCATCCATTTCCTCCATATTATCCAGTTTTGTGGAGTAGACGTTTTTGAAATAAGTCCTGATGATTCTCCCAATTTCACTTATGTCTATTGTGATCACTCCTTTTTCATTTCTAATTTTGTTAATTTGAAGTGTCTCTTTTTTCTCTTGATCAAATTGAAAAAAATAAACAAGATTGATAAACCCCTGGCCAAAGAACCAGCTCTTTGTTTCATCAATTTTCTTAATGGTCTTCTTAGTTTCTAATTCAGTAATTTCTGCTCTGATCTTATTTCTTTCCATCTGGAGCTTTTCGGGTGGGATTGTTTTTCCAATGCCTTTAAGTGGATGGTTAGGTTATTGATTTGGGATCTCTGTCTTTGTTATGTAGGCATTTAGTGCTATGAATTTCCCCCTAAGGATTGCCTTCATTGTGTCCCTAAGTTTTGGTATAATGTGTTCTCATTGTCATTCAATTCTAGAAATTTTGCAATTTCATTTTTTTCATCCACTACACATTTATTGCTTAAAAGTGTTGTTCAGAAGTCCCAGCAGCTCAGGAAATTAAACAATCACTCAATCAGTGGGATCTCATGAAGCTGAAAAGCTTTTCCACTGACAAACATACCATAACCAAAGCCAGCAGATTACCCACAGAATGGGAGAGAATTTTCACCAGCTATACAACTGACAGAGGCCTAATTTCTAGAATCTACAAAGAACTCCAAAACCTAAACCATAAATCATCAAACAACCCACTCACAAAATGGGGCAGAGAACTGCACAGGGAGTTCTCAGAGGAAGAAATACAAATAGCAAACACACATTTAAGAAAATGTTCAATATCCCTAATCATCAGGGAAATACAAATTAAAACAACTATGAGATTCCACCTTACCCCAGTAAGGATGGCTAACATTAAAAAAAAAAAACAATGAAAACAAATGCTGGCGAGGCTGTGGAGGAATAGGAACAAGCTTCCACTGCTGGTGGGAATGTAAAATGGTTCAACCATTATGAAAGCTATATGGAGACTCCTGAAAAGGATGACCATAGACCTACCAATGGATCCAGTTATTCCCTTATTGGGCATTTACCCTAAAGGCTCCAAGCCTCAGATCAGAGACATTTGCTCAACCATGTTTATAGCTGCTCAATTCATGATAGCAAAGAGCTGGAATCAACCCAGATGTCCATCATTAGATGAATGGATAACAAAGATGTGGTATATCTATACTATGGAATTCTATGTAGCAGTAAGGAAAGATGAAATAATGAAATTTGAAAAAAAAATGGTCAAACATGGAACAGATCATCCTCAGTGAGCTCACCCAAGCACAAAATGATAATCATCACATGGTCTCGTTTATCTGTCGCTCCTAACCTGAATCCACCCGAGAGGCTACCAAGCCTAATAAGCACTCTGAGGACCAGACAATAGGGAGGGTGGGATGGAAGGAGGGTGGGATGGAGGGAGTGAGAAGGTGTGAGGGAGGACAAGGGGGGGATACAAATAGGGACCCAAAAGGAAACGATAGCATAAAACTCTATATTCTGAACAACAAGCTAAAACATTGATCCTTCAGCAGGCCCGCAGAGGGAACACCTGAACCACGGGAAACGAGAAAACACCATGAAGACCAACCTTAATTTTCTCCTGCTTTACTCTCTCTTCTCTCTCCCTCTCTCTCTCTTTTTCTATCCATCGCCTCTCTATACTCTCTTTTTTATATTATCTATCTTTTTCTCCCCTCACCTTCCCTAGGTGCAGACTTATAACTCCCAGTGCCAGCACAGGGTTAACTTTCACAATGAGCTGTAGATCCGAGACACCTACAAGGTTTCCCAAAAAAGACAGATTTCTGTCAGAGTTCTTGATGACCCACCAAAGGTCAATGGTAAGACCCTACTGTCAAAGACAGCATACACGTGTGAGACCAAACATGGAGAGACCTGGCCAGAATCTGGAAGAGGGTCAGTCCCCAGACAGTTAGCTAGTCTAGTGCCAGAGGGTGCTACACGAGCAACTGGGAGAAAATGGCCACATCAATCCAAACAACTTCTAGTCTAAGATACCCAGCAAGAAACAACCTGATGTAATGCTCAAACAAGTGCAGTAGTGGCACAAAGCCATGGTGGGCAACCAACGGCTCTTGATTTGGCTAATTGATCCACTCAGTGGAATGGAACTCATTGCTGGAACTGGGAAATAAGTCAAAACCATGTACAAAAAATGAGCACAGTGTCCAATCAAGATACCATCAAATGTGGGCTAGAAGAGGGCCTACCCATATAAAATTCCCTCCAAAATATCTATGGCCATCCCATATATCTAGTACGAACTTCTCTCTCCATTGGAGAATTTGCTTATTTTTTTCCAGATGGACAACAAACCTGAAGGGAGAATCAGCCAATCACACCTCACCAGGGCCCCAGCTGAAACCACAGAGTAATGTGGAGGAAGGGCAAGAGTTCAGCGTTCTTGGGGATCACGACACCAGAAAAAGGTTGAAGGAGATAAACACAGAGAACATCTAAATCCCACTAAGCCAGATATCCACAGACACAGAGGCTCCCAAAACCTCATCACTGAAGTAGACCTAAAATGACCCCAATGAGGCTCAGGGAAATTTGCGGAAGAGGGGCGGAAAGAATGTTAGAGCCACAAGTTGGGGCATTATGCACAGAGACTTAGCCTATCCCCCATAGCTCCTGACTACCCCCACAATGTGTGAACCACATTCTCCATTGATGAGGGTCCCTATGGAAGAGGGAGGACAGGGAGGATGATAATGGAGTCACCACTATGAATGTAAAACTAGAATAATAGACATAATAATAAATAAAAAATTTTTAAAAGACCATAGTGAAACTCACTTAGATATGGAACATCATACATAGCTCTTTTTTTTGGTGAATAATACTTGTTTTTATTGCTTTTCTTTTTTAAAAAAAATACAAAAAATTCACTAGTATAGTAAGTGGTATTCCAAAACACTTAAATATTTTTCAAGGGTTTTAAAAAACATTGTGAAGCTTGTACACATTAAATTCCACATAAATTAAAAAAAAAAAAGTGCTGTTCAGAGCTGGAGAGATCGCTTAGTGGTTAAGGTGCCTGCCTGCTAAGCCTAAGAACCCGGTTCCAATCTCTAGGTCCCATGTTTAGCCAGATGCAAAGTGACGCAAGGGTGCAATGCCACACTTGACCACAAGGGGGCGCACACATCTGGATTTCATTCACAGCAGCTGAGAGACTGCTGGCGCACCCATCTCTATCTGTCTCCCTCTCCCTCTCTGTCTCTCTCTGTGTCTCTCTCCAAAAATAAAAAAAAAAAAATTAAAGTGTTCAGTTTCCAGGAGCTGGTGGAATTCCTGGCACATCTTTTGTTGCTAATTTCTAGCAATACAGCATTGTGGTCTTATATCATGCAGGAAATTATGTCAATTTTCCTAAAAATATGGAGGCAGGCTTTATGGCCCAGTATATGATCTGTTTTAGAGAAGGATACATGGGCTGCTAAGAATGTGTAATCTGTGGATTTTGGATAGAATGTTCTGTAGATGTCTGTTAGGTCTAATTGATCTCTGGTTTTGTTGAGCTCTCTTACTTCCCTGTTAATTTTCTATTCAGATGATCTATCTATTGCTGATAGTGGAGTATTGAAGTCCCCAAGTTTGATGGTGTTGGTGGTTATTTCTGTTCTGTTGTCAAGTTGGTTTTATCAATTGTGGTGCACCTTTGTTTGGTGCATAAAGATTAATAATTGTGATATCCTCTTGTTTGATCGTTCCCTTGATAAGAGGCCTTCTTTGTCTTTTTTGATTACTTTTGGTTTGAAGTCTATTTTATCCAATATTAGTATAGCAACGCCTGCTTGTTTCTTATTTGTGTTTGCATGGAATATCATTTTCCACCCTTTCACTCTGAGGAGGTGTCTGTCTTTAGTGGTGAGGTGGGTTTCTTGAAGACAGCAGATTGAGGAGTTTAATTTTCTGACCTACCCTGTTAGCTTATGTCTCTCTTGATGGGTGAATTAAGGCCATTAATATTTAGGGTAATAACTGTGAGGTTTGATTCAATTCCTGCCATATTGTGGTGGTTTATGTGGTTTGCTTTTTTTTTTTTTTTTGACTTTGAAGCTTTTTGTGCCTTCTGAGTGGTTATTGTGATCTGCTTCTTATAGGCACTTAAGGTTGGTTATTTGATTCTTCTGTGTGGATAATTCCCTAAGTACTCTGTAAGTTTGTCATTGTGTTCATAGAGTTGTACAGGTGAGTTTTATTGTGGAAAGTTTTTCTTTCACCATCTATTATGAGGGATACTTTTGCTGGGTTGAGTAGTTGGGGCTGGAAGCCATGGGTTCTTGGACTTTGCAGTGTTCTATTCCCAGGTCCTTCTGGCTTTCAGTGTTTCCACTGAAAATTCTGAAGTAATTCTAATGGGGTTACCTTTATATGTAATGTGTTGTTTCTCCCTAGCTGCTTTTAGGACTTAATATGTCTTGGAGAATTTCTCCTTAGGTTCAGTCTGTTTGGAGTTCTGTTAGCTTCTTGTACCTTGATGGGACTTTCTTTTGAGAGAGTGGGTAAGTTTTCTCGGATAATTTTCTTGGATAAGTTCTCCATGCCTTTCGTATGAATTTCTTCCCCTTCTACTATCCCCATGCTCTGAATGTTGGGGTGTTTAAGGGTATCCCACAGTTCCCTCATGTTCTGTTCACAAAAAATTTTGAACTTTGTGAAACTTTTGGATTCATCAACTGTTTTGTCTTCCAGTTCTGAGTTTCTATCATCTACATGGCTGACTATATTCTTGAGAGCTTCTGTAGAGTTTTGGGATTGTTCATTTTGGTTTGTATTTTGTACTGCTTTTTAATGTATAGTTTCCAATCCTCTGTTGAGTCCCTTTTTCACAACATTTTCTGATTTATTTAGTGTGTCTTGGAATTCACTCTTGCATTTATGTCGTTATTGAGCTTAGCCAGCTGGTTATTGAGGTCTTCTCTTTTTTTGCTCTCCTTCAGGTCATTTAACTGTCTTTGGAGCCCTTCCTGGTTCTTTTCTATTAGGGCTAATCTTGTGAGAACAGCATTCATACATTTATTGGCCCTTTGTTGATTTTCTGCAAGTTCTATTTTCTTTGCCAGGACTGCATTGCTTATGTCTTTATTTTGGGTGGTTCTAATCCTATTATTTCTATGTTTTGGTTAGATACGTCCATTGTGGGACTGGGCAGTCTTGTTGGATTTACTTGCATTTGATTTTTCATGTTATTTATTTTGCACTGCAATCTGCCAACCACAGCGAAGGACTCTTGTTTAATTTAGGAGGAAGCTGTAGTTTACCCTCGAGGTGTCTTCAGCAATTATTCCCTTTTATGTTTGCTTCAATTAGGCTTTTGATGGCAGTGGGCCTGCCTACTCCAAGGGCAGGAGCCCATGAGGGTCCGAATGTCTGATGAAGGGGTTTGTTCTTTGGTGGTTCAGGGTGTAGGAGTGCGTGGTCAGGTGGCCCAAGGGGCAGGGGGTGGGGGGCAATGGGCCAAAGCACACTGGTGTTGCAGCTGGGCTGTGGAGGGGGTGAGTATGGGAATGTGCAGTGGTTCCTTTATGGTGAGGGTTGAGGGGATGGGACAGCGGTCCGCTGGGACTATGTTGCTGCGAGTGGCTGGGACTACAGGATCCTGTGACAATGCAGGACAGGGATATGTGAGTGCTATGGGTCAGGTGAAGCACGGGGGGGGGGAGGATTGGTGGCAGCCCAGATGGGGTGGTGTGAAAGGGGAGAGAGGGGTGAAGAGTAGCCTGTTGGCCTGGGTCCAGGCCATGCATGGGGGGGAAGAAGTGTGGGACAGTGAGGGGGATGGTGTTTGCATGAATAGTTCCTGTGCCCTGGGTTGTGGCAAGGGGAACAGAGGAGTTCGCATGTGGAGTTCCATGCCAGGGTGTGGGGGCAGGTGGCAGTGAGAGGGACTGAGTTCATGTATGAAGTTCCTGTGCATGGAAGGTGGTGGTGAGGGGAATGTAGTTACTGAGTGGAGTTCCCACACCCGGGGGGGTGGGGAGGCAGTGAGGGAGACAATGGAGTTCTCAAGTTGATTTCCTGTGCACCAAGGGTGGGGGTGGGTGGGGTGGCGAGGGGGAAAGAGTACATGGGTGTAGTTCCTGAGCCTGGGGAGGCACGGCAGCAGCAAGGGGGACAGAGTTCCCAGTGGAGTTTCCATGCTGGGGGGGGGGTGGGACCTGGCAGCAGGAGGGGGGACAGAGGAGTTCACAAATGGAGTTCCTGTACACAGAGGGTGAGGGTGGGGCTGGGGCAGCAAGGGTGATGGAGCTTGTCTGTGGAGCTCCTAGGCAAGCCTAGGGTGGGGGGAATGCTAACCTGCTGGCCTGGGTCCACTTAGCTAGTGCAGGAGGAACCTGCGGCTGGGACTGCGGCTAGGATGGCTGCTTGAGGAGATTGGGGGAATGATGGGCTATCCAAGGGCATGGGCATCAGCAGATTCCCTACTTTGCTCCTCCGCACTCACAGAACCCTAAAGGCCTTGCCTTTCCTTCCTGGCCAGGTGAGGCGTGTTTAGATAAACACCATGTTGACTGGAAATAATTTTGCATTCTTTACATAGGCACTGAAGCATGAATATTGTACTTAACTATTTTTTTAAAGCAAGGTCTCACTGAAGCCCTGGCTAGCTTTGAACTCATAGTGATCCTCCTACTTCAGCCTTCCGAGTGCTGGGCATAAAGGCATGAACCCCCATGCCCCTGTTTTAACTGTCTTAATAATCATGTCACCCATTTCAATTTGGTAGCCATTCTGGAGATGAATTTTGCTGCAAAGGAAAACCCCTTTTCCCAACTCTGCACTGAAATATTAAGCAACTCTTTAAAAAATTACCACCACTACCCCACCCACAAAAAGACCACAAAACTCAGTAGTTTAACTGTATTATCTAACAAATGTATTCATAGAAAAGATAGCATAGGGCTGGAGAGATGGTTTAGCAATTTAAAAAAGATAGCATAGCCACTAGCCACTGCAAATGGACTGCAGACACATGCACCACTTATGAATCTGGCTTTACGTGGGCACTGGGGAATTGAACCTGGGTCCTTTGATTTGCCAGCAAGTGTCTTAACCACTAAGTCATCTCTCCAGCCCTAGTACAGCTTTTGAAATATGCCTGACTTAACACAGGTGCTAGTGGGAAAGAGGAAAATGAGTATGTAGCACTGTATATGCCAGTGCACGTGGGGACATCACATCCCATACCCCTCTTCAAAATCCTTAACGGTCTGGCAACCTTGTGAGTCACATTAGTTGCCTGTATCTTTATCATGAACCTCTCTTCAAGCTTTATAACACAATTAAACATGGCTAAAGACTCTTCCAATTTAAAACACAACCCCTGGATCTCATATCTGCTCACACTGAGGAAGAAGATTCCCTTTTCCACCTCAGTGTGCTACTGCTTGACTTTTCTCTATTTTTTGTTCCCATTGTTTCCTGTCCTTGGACGACCCTTCCTTCTTTATCATCTTTGAATAATTTATTCTCATTCTTCTAAACTCAGCAACCTGTCTGGGCTGAGCTCCAAATCCTTTCTTTTCCATAACATTATGTTGATGATGATGTTGATATCTTTTACTTATTAAATGCTTACTATGTGTCAGATATCGTTTCTAAGCTCTTTACATATACATATATTCATGTACAATTACCCTGAGAGGTAATTTATACATGAAGAAAGTGTGATACAGTATATAATTTGAAAGATGGAATCCAGCCCCAACTCTTAACCATTACAGTTTTATTATCTGTTAAGATATTATACAATATATAGTATTATTGACATACTCATAACTGAAATACTGAGTGAACCAAATTCTACAAGGTATGAATAGGAAAATATTTAACAATAAAACATTTCTTTGTGTCATTAAAAAAAAAAAGAACATGGTGGCTGGAGAAATGGCTCAGCAGTTAAGTTGCTTGCCTGTAAAACCTAACAACCTGAGTTTGATTCCCCAGTACCCACGTAAAGCCAGGTGCACAGTGGCACATGTGACTATTTCCTAGTTATTTCCTCCATACATGCTGTATATCATTTCTCCCCTTCCCATTGGATAACTGATAATTCAAATCCATCACTTCTAATCAGTAAAACTCGTTATTTTTTTAAAGTTTTATTTTTGTAAGCATGTGTGCACCTGGGGGGGGGCATTGCATGCCAAAGTGCACATTTGGAGATCAGAGGACCTCAAAGCATCTGTGCTCCACCTTCTTTGAAATAGGGTCACTTTCTTCTACAACTGCGAGCTTCTAGATGCTCCAGATTCTACCTCTCATTATCATAGATGATGGGATCACAGATACATGTACCACTTTGCATCTAGCTTCTCATGGGTCTGGGGAAGTAAATCTAGGCTTGCAGATTTTGTAAGCAAGCATTGTTTATCATTGAGCAATCTCCCTAGTCATCAAGTCATTCTTTTAAGAACAAAATAAGGGATTGCATTTTCCATGCAATCATGAGTACCTAAGTTCAGATCATCAGACTGTACATTTTCAAAAGCCTGAAGGTATGGCAGGTTTCTGTTATCCCAACATCTATGCCTATGACAAGGAGGGAGGCCAAGGCAGAAGAGGTTTGCTGAAGCTCACAGACTTTCTAAAATGAGGTAGAAGGTGAGGACTGATGCCTAAATGTTGCCCTCTGACTTCTATACTTGTGCCATTGCATACATATGCCCACATTCATACAACACACACACCAACACACACAAACACACAAAAATAGGAACAACATAAAAATTTACTGTAAAGAAAAAAGTTTGGGGGCTATGAAGAAAGCTCATTAGGTAAAGTGCTTGCCTTGCAAGTTGGAGGATTTGAGTTGGATCCCTAGTGCCCACACAGGTAATCCAAGCACTGTAGAGACAGAGACAGACAGATCCCTGGGGCCTGCTAACCAGTCAGTCTAATCTAATT
Source organism: Orientallactaga sibirica (assembly GCA_036365145.1). Classification (NCBI taxonomy): domain Eukaryota; kingdom Metazoa; phylum Chordata; class Mammalia; order Rodentia; family Dipodidae; genus Orientallactaga; species Orientallactaga sibirica. Next base: position 7,915,663 of record JAEOAD010000982.1, read on the forward strand.
GAGGGGCTAAAGGTCAATAAGAGACCCTATCTCTAAGAAGGCTTACAGAGTTCCTGAGGATAAAGGTTTTCCTCTGACCTCCACAGTCATGCATAGTCACATTCACAGTACATGCATGCACACGCGCCTACACACACACACACATTTTTAAAAGTAAGCTTAGTATAGCCCTTCCTTCCATAGATTTGATTAGCCTTATTCCTTTAACAGTTGAGTGGAAAGGGGGCTATGGAGATGATTCAGTGGTAAACTGTCACAGAAGTATGAGGACTTGAGTTCAGATCCCCAGTACACATATAAAATTCCAGGTATGTCAGCAAATGCCTGCAATACCAGCACAGGAAGGGAGACACAGATGGATCTCTAAGGCTCACTCGTTAGCTAGTCTAGCCAAATCAGTGAGCTCTGGGTTTAGTGAGAGACCCCGTATAAAAAAATAAGAAAGCTGGGTGGGGTGGTGCACGCCTTTAATCCCAACACTTGGGAGGCAGAGGTAAAAGGATCGTTGTGAGTTCGAGGCCACCCTGAGACTACATAGTGAATTCCAGCTCAGGCTGGGCTAGAGTGAGACCCTCCCTCAAATAAAAAAACAAAACAAAGAGAAGGAAGGAAGGAAGGAAGGAAGGAAGGAAGGAAGGAAGGAAGGAAGGAAGGAAGGAAGGAAGGAAGGAAGGAAGGAGAGAGAGAGATAGGGCTGGGGAAATGGCTCTATTGATAAAGCACTACCATTCAAGCATTAGCATGAGTTTGGACCACAAAATTCTCATGAAGATGGGCACAGTAGCACATGTCTATAATCCCAATACATCTATGGAAAGAGAGAAGGTGGGAACAGGAGCATCCCTGGATGGTGGGCTACCTAGCCTGGCAGACATAGTAGCAAGCAAGAGACCCTACCTAAAATGAGGTGGAGGATGAAGACCAACAACTGAGATTGTCTTCTGACCTTCACATATGCATAGTGGCACACATGGAACCACATTAACACACACAAAGAGAGTCAAGTGTGGTGGTGCACACCTTTAATCTAAGCACTCAGGAAGCAGAGGTAGGAGGACCACCATGACTTTAAGTCCAGCCTAGGACTACAGAATGAATTCCAGGTCAGCCTGGGCTAGAGCAAAACCCTACCTCAAAACAACCACCACCATATGACAGTGATTAAAGATGACACGCAATGTTGACCTCTGACCTTTGCATGCACATAGATCCACCTGAGGTATGTCACTGGGGGTGGATCTTATAGTCTAGCCCTACTAGTTGTATGAAAGACAGTTTAAGCTCTGGTGGTTTTGTGGTGCTTCTTGTTGGTGGTTGCTCTCTGCTTAGATATACAGAAGGGAGTCAGATTCTTCCACCATTGATGGTGTTCCCCTCGAATTTCTAAGCATGAAATAAACCTTTTCCTCCTATAAGCTGCTTTTGGTCAGGTGTTTGTCTAGCAACACGAAGCTGACTGCAACACAAAGCTGACTGCAACACATAAACATGCACATACATACACAAAGGCATACAAAAAAGAAAAAAACATTCAGTGATGAATTAATGAAAACATACCATTCCTCTAAGCCAATTCTTAGGTAAAACTACTAAAATATAAAGTATTAATCAATATAAAATCATTATCCATCTGCTGTGTTTTTTTGGAGGGGGGGGAGGGAGACGAAGACAGATAGAGATGGGCGTGCCAGCAGTCTCTCAGCTGCTGCTAACGAAATCCAGATGCGTGTGCCCTTGACTCACTTTGCATCTGGCTAAATGTGGGACCTGGAGATTGGAACCAGTGTTCTTAAGGCTTAGGAGGCAGGCGCCTTAACCATTAAGCCATCTCTCCAGCCCCATCTGCTGGTTTTTAACACAAAAAAATAATAAAAGTTTGCTTCTAATAGCTAATGTGTGCTATGTATGAAACCAAAGCTTTAATATTTCTAACATATATATTGCCCTCATGGATTTTAACTACAACAACAATAATTTAAAGAATTCCAACAATATATGAGGATTTATATAACATGTAATTACAATTAATCCTTATTTGATTTATAACTTTGTCAACATGACTTTAACTAAACACAATAAAATTTTAACTTGTAAGCAAATGATGATACCTTTATAAATTGTTTTAAGAAAATACCTCAAAAATACTTCGAACTGGACAGGAAAACATTTAAAGCCCATAATTTTTACACAAAAGTTATATCTGCTTCTATCACCAACATGTCACTTTGAAAACAAGCACCATATACTGATGAGAAAAAGAAAAATCCATTTTAATATTTATAGCTATTTTGCTTCCTAATTATAAATCTTGATTAAAATCATTGGTGTCCATATAATATAATAAAGTCAATTGATGCCAAAGTGTTATTTATTTTAAAAATTCATGAAAGCCAAGAATATACATGTTTACCCAAAGGGACATGTACACAGATGTGTAAAGCAGTACAATTTAAACCATCAAACTGAAAACAACTCAAGTGCCTACAAATGGTAGAATGCATTAATATTAGTAAAAATGGAATGCTAATAAACAGAATATAATAATATGGATAACACTTTAAAACATAATATTGAACAAAAGAAGCCAGCTAAAAGAGTATATGCTATATGCTTCCATTTCTATAAATAAATTCAAAAATAAACAAAACTAATCTGTGGTATAGATGGTCAAAAATAGTTATGTGGGGCTGAAGAGATGACTTAGCAGTTAAGGCGTTTGTCTGCAAGGCCTAAGGACCTAGGTTCGATTCTCCAGGTCCCATGCAAGCCAGATGCACATGGTGGCACATGTGTCTGGAGTTTGTCTGCAGTGGCTAGAGGCCCTGGTACACCATTCTCACTCTTTCTCTAATAAATAAAGAAAAGAAAATAAATCAGAAAAAAAATGATGAAGTGGGGATTGGGTAATAACTAGAAGAGGCAGAAGAGGGGCTTCTATTCTATGATAATGGTTGGTGGGTTTTTTTTTTTTTTTTTTTTTTTTTTTTGCCTCTCTTATTTTTGAGACAGGATCTCATATATCCCAGGCCAGGATCCAACTTGCAGGTAGCTAGGTGACCCTGTACTTCTCCCATCCAAGTACTAACCAGGCCCTCCCTGCTTAGCTTTCAAGATCAGACGAGATCAGGCACATTCAAGGTGGCATGATCATAGATGACCTTGAACTTCTGATCCTCCTGTCTCTACTTCCAGAGTACTGGGATTAAAGACATGTACCACCACAGCTGGTTTATTGGGAGCTGGGAATCAAACCTAGGCAATCACTCTACCAGCCCTAATTTTTTTTCTTTTTTTTTTTTTTTTTGAGAAAGAGAGAGAGGGAGATAATGGGCACATCAGGGCCCCTAACCATTGCAAAACAAACTGCAAACATACATACTACCATGTGCATCTGGCTTACATGGGTTCTAGGGAGTCAAACCTAGGTCCTTAGGCTTCACAGGAAAGTGCTTTAACCACTAAGCCATCTCTCCAGCCCCCTAATATTTTATTTCTTGTTCTGAGTATCTGTTTGCTGGGTGTGTATCCTTTGAGAAAATGTAAGTCATATTATTTGTGTACTTTGCTGTAAGGTAGGCTACACTTCAAGAAAACCATTGTTCCCTTCTTTGACAAGAAATATTTTGTTGTATTTTAAAATCACCTATAGGGCTGGAGAGATGGCTTAGCAGTTAAGGAGTATGCCTGCGAAGCCTAAGGACCCAGGTTCAATTCTCCAGGTCCCACGTAAGCCAGATGCACATGGTGGCGCATGGGTATGGCGTTCATTTGCAGTGGCTAGAGGCCCTGGTACACCCATTCTCTCTCCCTCTCTCTGTATCTAATAAATAAATTAATTAAATTAAATATTTAAAATCACCTATAGAAATTTTTGTGTATGTGTGTGGTGTGTTTGTTCATGCATATGTAGCATGTAAGTTAATGTGTATGTGAGATCGTGTGTGCATGTATGTGTGGAGGCCAGCAATTGTTATCAGGTATCTTCCTCAGTCACTCTCCACCTTATTTTTACAAAGCAGAGTCTCTCACCAAACATAGGACTCACCAATTAGGCTAGAAAAGCTAGCTGGTAAGCCCTAGGAGTCTACCTGTCTCTACCTCTCCAATGCTGAGATTGCAGGCACCATCACCATGCCTAGCATTTTATGTGGGTGCTGGGAATCAGAACTCAGGTCCTCATGCTTGTGTGGCAAGCACTTTACCCACTGAGTCATCTTGCCACTCAAGAAATATTTCTTTGATATTTTTATTTATAAGAGATAAGAGGAAGGGAAGGAGATAGGTAGAGAAGGAGGGAGGGAGAGAGACAGAAAATGGGGGTGTCAGGGCCTCTAGCTACTATAAATGAATCCCAGACGCATGTGCCACCATGGACATCTGGCTTATGTGGGTTCTACAGAACCAGACCTAGGACCTTAGGCTTCACAGGAAAGCACCTTAACCACTAAGCTATCTCTCCAGCCCAAGGAATATTTTAAAATATAGATTAAAAAAAATGGAAGCTGGGCTGGAGAGATGGCTTAGCGGTTAAACGCTTGCCTATGAAGTCTAAGGACCCCGGTTCGAGGCTCGATTCTCCAGGACCCACATAAGCCAGATCCACAAGGGGGTGCATGCATCTGGAGTTCGTTTGCAGTGGCTGGAGGCCCTGGCGCACCCATTCTCTCTCTCTCTCTCTCTCTCTACCTGCCTATTTCTGTATCTCTCTCTCTCAAATAAATAAATAAAATAAAATATTTTTTAAAAAAATGGAAGCTGGTGTGGTGGCGCATGCCTTTAATCCCAGCACTTGGGAGGCAGAGATAGGAAAATCGTTGTGAGTTCGAGGCCACTGTGAGACTACATCATGAATTCCAGGTCAGGCTGAGCTGCAGTGAAATCCTACCTCAAAAAAAAACAAAAAAAAAAAAAGGAGAGTCTGAGCTGGAACCAAGGCATCTGTAGCTCTGAAATTCTTAAGTGATTTATGAAATGAGGCTAAATTAAAATATTAGGTCATTAGCAGAAAGAGTCCTGTTTCATTTCATCATTATTACATTTTCTCTCAAAAACATTTCTGCCAAAGAACATGAAGCACAAATAACTGTCTTCAAAGTGCAATTATCTAAAATAAAGAAAATGGCAAAGTACCTACTTCCACCCACTCTGCACTCATCAGGTTTGGCTATATACCATTCAGAAATTGTCTAGGGATCATTAAATCCTTTAAATATACATATATATATGATGTACTTAGATCAAAGAATGCCATTAAAATATCATTCTTTCACCACTTTGAAGAGTATTTACTAGATTATTTAAAAGGTGCTCCTAGACACATTTTTTTAAATTTATTTATTTGAAAGCGACAGCAGAGAGAGAAAGAGGCAGAGAGAATGGGCACACCAGGGCCTCCAGCCACTGCAAATGAACTCCAGACACACGCGCCACCTTGTGCATTTGGCTTACATGGGTCCTGGGGAATCGAGCCTTGAACCGGGGTCCTTACGCTTCACAGGCAAGCGCTTAACCACTAAGCCATCTCTCCAGGCCCACCTTACATGTTTTAATTAGAGCATAAAACATAGCTCAAACTAAAAGGCAAAGAGAACTTCTAGGCCTTGCATCTATTTGGATATACCAGGTAGATCATAATTTGCATGAGAAAGACACACCTTCTGAACAACTATAATTTTTGCATGTGTCTGTGTGTGGGTGTCCATGTGTGCACATCCAGAGGTCAACATGGGGTGTCTCTTACTCAATTGCTCTCCACCTTACTTTTTCCTTTTTTTTTTTTTTTTTTGTTTTTTTTCCAGTAGGGTCTCGCTCTAGCTCAGGCTGACCTGGAATTCACTATGTAGTCTCAGGGTCGCCTCAAACTCATGGTGATCCTCCTAACCTCTGCCTCCCAAGCACTGGGATTAAAGGCATGCACCACCATGCCTGGTTTCTACCTTATTTTTGTCTCTCACTGAACCTGGAGATTATCAATTGGGCTAGACAAGCCAGGCAGCAAGCTTTGGAGATCCTTCTATCTCTGCTTCCCAAGATTGGGATTAAAGGTATTCCTAGTATTTTATGTGGGTGCTCAGGATCCAAAATCAGGTCCTTGTGCTTGTGTTTCAAGCATTTCACCCACTAAGCCATCTCCCCAGGCCAATAATTATAATTTAAAACTCATACTTGAGGGCTGGAGAGATGGCATACCAGTTAAGGTCTTGCTTGTGAAGCCTAAGGACCCCAGTTTGAGGCTCAATTCCCCAGTACCCACATAAGACAGATACACAAGGTGGCGCATGCATCTTGAGTTCTTTTGCAGTGGCTGGAGGCCCTGGTGTGCCCATTCTCTCTCTGCCTGTTGCTCTCAAATAAATAAAAATAAACAAAAAAATTTTTAAATCATACTTGAACCATTCCTATATTGACTGCCACTGATTCAGAATGATCACATAGATGATAGATTATGGAGAAAGATTAATCATAGATGGTGTCTTAGTCCATTTATTATTATATTATTATTATATTATTATTATTATTATCATTACAAATAGAAGTTTATGGATGGGTGTAGTTGTTTTCAGATCCTTTTAGCTTTGGGCCCAGGAAAAAGAAATAAAACCAAATGATTTCTCATATACCTTAAGTCTGTCGTTGTAATTCAATTATTTGTTCTTCAAAAGTTTTGAAATAGAATTATAGGGGCTAAAGGGATCGCTTAGCAGTTAGGTGCTTGCTTGCAAAGCCTAAGGGCCCCAGTTCGACAGTTCCTAGTACCACATAAAACCAGATACAGAGAGGCACATTCATCAGGAGATTATTTGCAATGGCAAAAGGCTCTGGCACGCCACTTCATAAACACACACACACTCTCTTTGCAAATAAATAAAATAAAATATATTTTTAAACATGTGTGCATATGTGAAAAAAACTACCTGGGCTTTGTAGCACTTGCCTTTAATTCCAGCATTTGGACCATGAAGGAAGGAGGATCAAGGAGTTCAAGGTCATCCTCAACTACATAGTTGGAGGCCAACATCAACTATATGAGATCCAGTCTCAAAACAGCAACAAAAAAGAATTTAAACTTTAAAAGATAGGATTATACAAATAAGTATACGATTAAGACTTTAGAAACTTCATATATGAATGAGGAAGTAAAAATCATCCACTGTCTCTCTATAAAAACATATCATTAGGGCTTGAGAGATGGGTTAGTGGTTAAAGCAGTTGCCTGTGAAGCCTTAGGACCCAGGTTTGACTCTCCAGAACACACATAAGCCAGATGCACAGAGTGGCATATGCATCTAGAATTCATCTGCAATGGCTAGAGGCTCTGGCATGCCCATTCTTTTTATCTCTCCCCCTCAAATAAATAAATAAAAACTATATATCATTTGAATAAGGGTTCTGGATGGAGGCTGAAAATCTAAGATCAAAGTGAAATGTCTGGTGGGGGCTTTTTACTGTGTCACAAGTCATAATATGACTGAATACATCACATGGGAAGAGACCATATAAGAAATAAGGGTGAAAGTTGGAGTCTTACTTTATAAGGACACCACTCTCAAGATAAGAAATACATTCATGGGGGTAGGGCCTCTTAAAGGCCTACCCTAACATTGTTGCATGAAATTTTTTTTTGTTTTTTTGAGGTAGATCTCGCTCTAGCCCAGGCTGACCTGGAACTCACTATGTAGTCTCAGGGTGGCCTCAAACTTATGGTGATCTTCCTACCTCTGCCTCCCGAGTGCTGGGATTAAAGGTGTGCACCACCATGCCCAGCTATATTGCATGATCTACCTGTACCAACTATATGAAATAATCAAAATTTTTTTATTTCTCAGCACAAAGGTGTCATGGACAAAAAGTAAGGTCCTCCACCATATGCTGGGGCTGCCGGACACAAGAAATGAAGCTGGAGTTGAAACAGAAACCTCTTCCCTGTTGACTAGCTGTCATGATGCTAGAAAGAGCTATGCAGTCTTTGTAGAGGAGAAAAGTCATCAACAGTCTTAACTAGCAGTGGATCCTGCAAGCTTCAGGCCTAACCAGCCAGACTAAATGTGCCAGTCTGATATGAGGAAACACAACTGCTCCCTGACTGGATTTGAGGCCCACTCCATGCAAGGAAATTCATTCCTGGTACCAAAAACCTAATCAAAAGCCGATGACAGGGGAGGTCCTAAGCCCTAGGAGGTAAACTACTACTGTTGCCTGGCTAAGTGAATACATTATAACCACAAAACTGCCCTCTAAATACTTATGTTTATGCCCATATGTTTTTTAGTATTTTATTTTTATTTATTTGATAGAGAGGGAGAGACACAGAGAGAGAATAGGTGTACCAGGGCCTCCAGCCACTGCAAACAAACTCCAGATACATGTGCCCCCTTGTGCATCTGGCTAACATGGGCCCTGGGGAAATGAACCTGGGTTCTTTGGCTTTGCAGGCAAATGCCTTAACCACTAAGCCATCCCTCAAGCCCTATGTCCATATATTAACGCAACTCTCACTTTTGGTTAGAGAAGCTTCTCTCTTGGTTTTCGAGGTAAGATCTTACTTTAGCCCAGCCTAACCTGGAATTCACTATATAGTCTCAGGGTGGTTTCAAACTCATGATGATCCTCTTAATAAGCTACTCTTGACTGTGATTTAAGAGTGAAAAATTTACCCACAATGACTGACTGCATCTCTCACAACTCAACTCACAACTCCACGGTGAATACCAGAAATCCCACTAAGGAGGGCCCTCAGTGAAGTGGAGACAGAGAGGAGGGAAATGATGGTACACATACATGATGTATCCAAAGTTTCAACTTAATAAAAAAGGAGTAAAAAAGAGTGAAAAAATAAATGCTAATATAGCAGCTTAGAAAAAAACAGTTAAAATGATTTTCCTAGTTGCTGGGTGTCACACAAAGAAAGGTGGGAATCTTTTTAATTTCTTAGTTTCTCCTATCTTCAAGCACTTATATTTCTTAATTAGGGTAATTCACTATCTGATAATTACTTTTCCAAAGAATAAACTTTGCTTACCTGGATCATCCTTCTGCATCTTTGAATAGTTTTCCAACATGAAGGAAAAAAAGTTGGATAGCTAGACAAGATAAAAAGATATAAAATCAATTTATGAACCCTAACTAGCTACTATAGCAAATGTTGTCTGCATTCCACACAAGCACCTACCTGCCTGAAGTACTCACTCATTAATAGCTCCATCGGAGATTTTTCTAAGATGATTTTATGGTGAAAAGTATTCATTTTATTGATAAAATAATAAATAAATAAAGTTGGTTTTATGAATTCATGTTGCAAGCTTTATAAAGGATTTCCTCATTCATATGTATTTTCTCCTAGAACTTTCATAGGCTCATTCAAGAAATTTTTCCATTTTTAAATCATATTTGTGTATACATAGTACAGTTCAAGTATGCCATGGTGTGTGAAGGTCAGAGGACAACTCCAAGTATTAGTCTTCACCTTCCACCTTATTTAAAGCAATGCCTCTTTGTTTTTCACTACTGTGAATGCCAGACTGGCTGGTCTGAGAGCTTCCAGGATACTCCTGTCTCCAACTCTCATCTTACCATAGCAATGTTGGGATGAGACACTCATTACTGTGCCTGGCTTTACATGGGCTCTGGAGAACTGAACTCAGGTTGTCACATTTATGCAGCAAACATTTTGCTCACTGAACTATTTCCCTACCCCCTTTTCATTTTTTAACTCCTTATTCTTTCTGGGATGGAGACATGTCTCAGTAGTAGAGTGCTTGTCTAATGTACAACACTATGGGTTCAACCCCCCAATAATGATAACAAAACAAAAAAGTTGTTTGTCCATTCAAAAAGTCACAACTTTATTTTCCATTAGGCATATACCCCAAAATAGAATAAGACTATTTTTATTAATTAGCTAGACACATGGCATCCTTCTGAAAAAAATGTGAACTTCAAAACTTAAAAACACTGTCTTCCCAAGTCACTCAAAAGTTAGTTCCAAGACAGTATCACTACATCTTCTGTTCAAAAAACAGCCTTTCACCAAGATCCTTCAGCATACAATGTACCTAAACTTTCATTCTTTTAATAACAGAGAAAAATAGAAATATTTTAGGGAAAGAAAGAATTAAGAGAAAGGAGAGGAGAGAGGAGAGAAAGAAAAAAAAGAACTTGCAAAACAAACCTGCATTTGGCTTTGTTCATCAGCATATTCGATGGACTGAAAGATGGCGAGGGCATAATGCTGTCTGGCCTGCAACCGAGCTCTGTAGCGTCGGTACCAGTTTTGGATGACTAACGCGGCTCTCAGCACTGCAGACCCATAGGATATGAAAGCCAGAAGAAAAAAAAAAACAGTTACAATGCAGCTCTTGAGGTGGTAAATGCGTTGACAAAAATAATCAGCCCACCTAGATTCCTTGGTCTTAAGAATATAGAAATTGGGTCAGAGATGGTTTAGCAGTTAAGGTGCTTGCCTGTGAAGCCTAAGAACATATGTTGGAATCTCCAGGTCCCACATAGCCAGATGCACAGTGACACAAGTGTGCAATGTCGCACATGTGCACAAGGGGGCATGGTGTTCATTCACAGTGGCTGAAAGGCCTTGGCACACCCATTCTCTCTCTCTCTCTCTCTGCCTCTTTCTCTCTCTCAATAACAAAAGAATAATAAATATACAAAAACTATAAACAATGAGATGTACCTTTAGGTGCTTAATAAAATGTCCTCAAGTCTCAAAAAACTCAGAATAATGACGGCATAGGGCAGACATTTGAGTAAGACTTCTTGAATTTGAATCCTAGACTTTGTAAATTACTGTGTATGACTTTGGATGAGTTAAGTTATTAAAACTCTCAAAGCTTCACTTTCTTCTGCCACCAATTAAAAATATTCCATCCTTAATTATAAAACCTAAGCAACTTTCACTGGTTTATAAAAGGTACATATGGGTTTGCAATTACATCTTTGTGGAAGTAGGGTGTTTTATACCAATGCAACTAGAAAAAGACAATTTGGACCTGTAGTAGGCATACACCATAGAGTAATATGCGAACACCAGAACAATAGATAAAATAAAACCGCAGTGATGCAGATAGGTGTTAAAAACAGAGCTGGGCTGGAGAGATGGCTTAGCAGTTAAGGAGCTTGCCTGCGAAGCCAAAGTACCCATGTTCAAATCTCCAGATCCCATGTAAGCTAGATGCACAAAGGTGAGGCAAGCACAAGGTTGCACATGCCCACTAGGTGACACAAGCATCTGGAGTTTGATTGCAATGGCTGAGGCCCTGGTGCCCCAATTCTCTCTCTTCCACTGTCTCTGCCTCTCTCACTCACTCTTTCTAAAATAAAATTTTAAAAAACACAGTGCTGGGCTGGAGAGATGGCTTAGTGGTTAAGGCACCTGCCTCCTGAGCCTAAGAACGCTGGTTCCAATCTCCAGCAGTTCCAATCTCCAGGTCCCACGTTTAGCCAGATGCAAAGTGACTCAAGGGTGCAATGCCACACTTGACCACAAGGGGGTGCACATATATGGATTTCATTCGCAGCAGCTAAGGTGCTGCTGGAGCATCCATCTCTATCTGTCTTCCTCTCCCTCTCTGTCTCTCTCTGTGTCTCTCTCCAAAAAAAAAAAAAAAAAAACAGTGCTTCCACTAGAACAGTTATTTAAAAGTCACAAACAGGGCTGGAGAGATGTCTTAGCAGTTAATGTGCTTGTCTGTAAAGCCTAAGCACCCAGGTTCAGATCCCCAGAACCCACGTAAGCCAGATGCACAAGGTGGCACATGCATACAAGGTGGCACACATGTCTGGAGTTTGTTTTCAATGGCTAAGGCCCTGGCATTCCAATTCTCTCTCATTAAAAGAAGAAAAAAAATCAGAGACAAATTGAAATACAACACAGCATCATTTTACATCAATTAAAAAATATACACATACAAAAACACACTATGTATTTCATAAGAGTACATACAAAGGAAAAGATACACACTACATATAAAAGATTGGCTATTTATAGGGCAGGTGAGTGAACATTGGGAAAATGGATTAAAGGGAATAATTAACATATGAAAGGGTCTTGGGCTGGAGAGATGGCTTAGCAGTTAAGACACTTGCTTGTAAAGCTTAAGGACTCAGGTTCAATTCCCCAATACCCATGTAAAGCAAGATGCACAAGGTGGCACATGTGTCTGGAATTCGTTTGCAGTGGCCAGAGGCTCTGGCATGCCCATTCTCCATCTATCTGCCTGTCTCTCTAAATAAATAAATAAATAAATAAATAAATAAATAAATAAATAATTTTTAAAAAACGGGTCTTGAAGAGACAATTATGGCCACATACAGAAAAGTTTGATTTACTCTAATTTCTGTGCCTTCAATTCAATTAACAAAAGACAGATGAATAAATAAACACACCTCCTACTCTCACATACTTGCTACAGGACAAAAGGAGACACTAGGTGAACAGTTTAGCCCCATGCCTGACGTTAAGCACATACTAAATAAATGGCACCTATAAGTACTGTTTTGTTTGTGGACTATCCAGGCACACTGCCTCTCCTGAGCTGATATCCTGTAGTTTTACAGCACTTACACAAAGAAGTCAGGGTGAGAAATAATGAGATTTAAAATATAGTCTCTTATGCCTCCTCAAGTTCTAGAGTGAAGAGCAGTCAACAACAGCTGGCTCGCTTTATTCATGCTATCATTTTTCCCCAGTTAGCACGTAAACGTCAAGGTTAACTATAAGAACCATTTGAGTTCTAAAAGCAAAGGCCCACCTTTGGTGCCATGTGGTATACTGAGAATGTTAATGAGGGCTCACAAAGTTCATGGGATCTAGGGACTCTCCTTTCATTACTTGGCTTCCAAACAACTCAGGGAAATGGACCTAAGGTCCAGTATTATGATCTTCATAGGGGGAAAAAACACAGGTAGAAGAAATAGAGGGACTTGTTCAATACTGCAAAGCACATAATTGACAACATCATGCCCAAAACCTCCCATGTTCTCACAATATTATTATGGAGTGCCCAGGCTCACCTAGAAGGCTTGTTCTATGGGATAGACACTACCATGAAAAACCAACCTCTGCACCTCCCCTGCCCCCGCCCTCACCGAAGTTCTTCGATTCAGCAAGCACAACAGGTACTGTAGCAGCACTGTTCATTGAGCACGAGTTCCTGCAGCACTCCCAACACTGTGAAGCTGAAACAGACTGAAGAACCTACTTAAGCTCATTGAGCTTGTAAATGGAAATGGACAGTGAGGATTTGAACCCAGATAAGAATTTTCACCTCCAGGGAGCTATTGCCCTGTTGCTGTGTCTCAGTTTCTTCATCTGCATATTGATGTAATGGAAGAAATGCTCACCGAAGTCTATTCTATTTAGTATTAGTAATATTAATGAAAAACCAAGCTGGTAATTAATATATGTTCAAGGTCTACTCTAAGACTTTCAGTGCTCACAAATGTTATCCACATGCTACACTTAAGGAACCTTTGAGTTTATGCTAGTAAGTATGCTGCAAAAAGTCATAGATTCTGCTCTCTGAGTCCAACCCTGGGCTCTCTCTACTATAGACTAGAGCCAGTTACTTCATTCCCTAATCTCTGTCTATCCTTCCTTTGAATAACAGTCACTATTTACTTAACATATACTATGTGCCTGGCAGTAGCTGGACACTCCTTTCTGCTCTTTCCCAATATGGAGAGAGGGGAGATAACTCCCCTCTGATATCTCTGCCTGGCTTCTATTCAGTGCTTAGCTGGCAGGCCCACTCCACTTTCCACAGGAAGAGTTGTTTTCTTTGATAAGTCCACACCACAATCATTGGGCAGAATAGACAGACAGGAAAATTAAGGGGACATGTGAAGGGAAAAGAGCCCTTTACCTTGGAGTCTTGTTGGAGTACCTCACCAACTGAGATTCAAGAATTCCAGTACTTCCAGGTGTGGTACACACCTTTAATTCCAGCATTTGGGAGGCAGAGGTAGGAGGAATTCAAGGCTAGCCTGGAACTACAGCGAGAGTTCCAAGTAAGTCTGGGCTAAAGTGAGACCCTACCTAAAAAAAAAAAAAATCCAGCACAATTAGTATTTTCTGTGAAATTTGCCTGCATAGAGACAATATTCCTTTTTTGAGAGTTGTTTCAAATAGAATATTAAAATGGCAATCAAACATGCTTAAGACCTGGATATATATGACCTCTGAGTATGGCCTTTCCCCTTCCTCAGCTGCAAACTTGTAATTTTCCAGGATTATCAAAAGAACCCCCATTTTCGGTAAAGGATATGTCTTAAACCCCTTGAGCCAACTTTGTGATTCATAGTTTTAGCTTAACAGATTGCAGTCCTATCCAAGGTACCTCCAAGCCACCCTAGGGACATGGCTCAGCAGGTAAGAGCACTTGCCACCCAAGCACGAGGGCGAGTTCCATTCCCGAGCATGCATGTAAATAGTGGAATGTGGCCAAAATGTCTGAAACACCAGGTTTGTGGGTAGCAGAGACCAGAGAATCACTGAGGCTCACTGGTCAGCAAGTCTGACTGAAAATGACAGCTCTAGGTTCAGTGAGAAACGCAGTCTCAAAGAAACACAAGGATGAGATAAGGAATAGAGTAGGGCACCTGACATACATTCTCCACTGGTCTTTGTGTGGGCACACAGGGGCACACGTATCTTTGTGCATGCACACACACATACACCCACCCAAAAGGGGGTAAAGGGAAATGGAGGACGTCGTTTAGAAACACTTTGAGCAATGTAATTCCAAAAGCCTCCCAAATACAGCATACAGGTATTACTAAAATATTTAGGGCGAATTCTCTCATGAGAAGCCCATACTCATATTTGGTATGTGTACTAATCCTTTCCCTCAGTGCTCTCTTTCTATTAACGCCATGCTTACATCTATGTTAAAATCTCTTCCTAGTACATTTCAACTTGCTTCATACTGACTAATCCTGACCTAGTTTCAACTGCAGAGAGGGAGTGCGGACACCAGACCTTAGAAGTAAATAGCCAGGCTCGCCTCCCTCTGTTTTGTACATTCTTTTCTCCACTTAACCCAGTTCAGGAATCAGTCCCATCTGCCTATGTCTGCAGCCCTCTACCCAAGCACAATGCCACTTACTGAGCTGTCCTAGCTCAGCTCAACTTCAGCCCGTTTTCTCCTGGAAGCTTAGTGGTCCTTATATGGGACTCTGCAGAACCCTAAGCTTTGCCAGCTGATCCTTATTAGGCCTTGCCAATATACGTAACTTGTTTAAATATTTCCAGTTCTAAATCTTGTATCTCCCAGTTCCATATCTTCTATCAAGCACATCATCTTATTTTTAAATTTAAGCTTGATCAAACTCTTAGGGCTTGGGTAGAAAAACACAGCTTTCCCTAATGCCAAGTAGCTCAGGTCCAACAATGTTCTCTGCAGTCTGCCCTTCGCCTTTCAAAGTACATAAGCAAAGCCTCCAAATACAATTTTCTATTCACTTATTTTCACACTCTTACCAGAATAGTCCATAAAACTTGGATTAACACTCTGGAAGGCATCTTCAGTTACAAGTACCTAGTTCTGTCCCAGTCCTCTAGCACAAAAGTTCCAAAAGACCAAAATACACATGGTCAGATTTATCTCAGCAATGACTCACTTCTGGTACCAAATTTCTATTGTAGTCAGTTTCACACTGCTGGGATGAACATACAAAGCAGACAGTTTATAGGAGGAAGGGTTTATTTCAGCTTACAGATCCAAGGGGAAGTTCCATCAACAGCAGAAGAAGCTGGCTCCCATTCATAAATCCGAGAAGAGAGATGCCACCAAACAGGTAGCACCACAAACAAGCACAAATGGACAGCAAACATCAGGGAACTGCAGCAAGCAGCAGGTATCCAGGCAGAACTCAGACTGCTCTGCATACCTTGGGCCTGAAATTCAGATTCACCCCCAGTACCACTTTAGGGCTGGACACCAGGACCCACCCACAATGACACCTCTTCCAGCCATGTGGCTGGAAATTAAAGTTACAAGCTTTAATAAAGTATCTAGGTCTATGAGGTGCATACATGCAAACTACCACAGAGTAGTACAGAGAAACTTTGAGGCTTTAAGGACAAAGAACATCCTACTTACACCTGCTTTACTTAGCAACTGCTCTTTGCCTCCTGCAACAGCATCAGGCCCAGTTTGTGCTTAACCTACCACTTGCAAAGATGACCCTGAGATAGCAGCTAGAGCACTTCTTAAAGGGCCGAGGTTCAGTTCTGTGGGACCTCCCTCCAAGTCTCTAAAATGGGATCATTCCAATCTTTTCTGTTCATTCTCTCAGGCCTTGGGGTGGTAACTCTCCCACATTTGCTACTTCTGTATACTTCAGAGTTCTTGGATTAATTACCTATTAACAACAAAGAAACCTACTTCATAGGTCTTACATTTGACTCATTCTCTCTGTTCAAATCCCTATGTGATTTTTTTCACCTAGATCCTGCCTATGTGCTGGTCTTAGTGTTATGGGAAAAATACAACCTGCTTAGGTCTCAAGCTCCCAACTTCCCGGGTCCTCCCACTGAGATCCCTATCAGAGTTCTACACTGAGATTTTGAATACTTGGGCAACAGTTATAAAATAAAATTCAATCCACTGTGGGGATGAAATATAAGAACAAACTATGGGAATGAACTGTAGAACTATTTCTGATGGACCTTACAAATAACTTCTCTGAGAATATTGCTATGAAATATTAAATTCCTTACTTGTAACTTGCCCTAAATTTAATCTTACAACTGTGTAATTCACCTGCTTAAAGCAATGGGACTAGGTTTATCTTGCCTTGGTGTACTTTGGCCTGAACATCACAGATGACCAATATTGACAAGCAAAGTTTAGAGAAGCTGATTGATCTTAAGATATGCTCTATGTGCCTTTAGTCAATGGCCTGGTTGGACTCTCAACTCAGAACAAGCAAACAACTCAGAACAAGTATACATGCATAAGAAGTGCTGATCAATACCTCATGAGTGTTGAGGACAACAAGGTCAGATACTACAGGTCCACAGATAGTTGAAGGCAACATGTGGGCTTAATGTGATTGCTCTTGTGATCAGGGTGTATGTGTGTCTGAATCAGCAGACTCCAGTAGGTGTCACCTCTAAATTCCTTCCTTTAATAAATATTTAAGAATTATCCAAGGTTGCAAGGTTCTTACCCTTTGCTCATACAATGTACTATTTGTTCACATATTACTGGTTTTTCACTGTAAAATAAAAATGAAAATGAGTACCTGTATGCAAGAGAGGAAGCCACACCCACAGGAACATCACAGCAGTGGTGACAGCAGATGCAACAGGTTTACTAATGGCCTAAAATAAACTCATCTTCAGTTTCCTTTTTCCTCAGGCTGCTGCTAGAGGCAGTTGGATCCCTCTTGGGATGGGCATATCAGGGGTTCTCTCTCTCCCCCTCTTAGGCTCTGCTCTTAGGAGCAGTTTGCCCACTTCTGGATAAGAAAGTTTCAGAGATTAGTCTTCACTAAATTTAGGGCTATGCCCCCCAAATAGGGTAATTCACACCTTGCTCTTGTCCCATGGGTATGCTGTTCCCTCAGAGACCTATCCAGAAGAAGGAAAGAGATTGTCAAGGTGATCATTATACTATTTTGCAAGAAATTAAAACTCCAGGCAGGAGGTTAGTGAGTAAGACAAATTCAGAGCATTTGTTTTATGCCAGACATTGCACTTGGCTTGGTGCTCTATGTGGATGGCCTGATTTAATTTTATTTAATCCTTCCAACAATCTAAAGAACTGCCATTTGGGCTGGGAAGATACTAACAGTAGCCCTCTAAAACCTTACAAGGTGCCTGAGAGCCCACCCATTCACCACATGGCAACATAGCCAGCTGAGAATCTTCCTCTGGAGCAGAAACTTCCAAAGCAGCAGGGGGCAAAACTTGGATATGATAGAATCTACCAAAGGGGGTTGTAGGCTGCAACACACAGCCAGTTGTGTCTAGAGAGGTAAAGATCTATTTTGTCCAGATCTCACCTTATTAAAGAACTTAGAGCTGCTTTGGGTCTTATTGCTTCATCATTTAATAGAGTTTATCTTTCCTATCACATTACTTCCATCCAAGAGGGTAGAAAACAGCTAGTGCCATATGTGTCCCTTGGGAAGCAACAGCATAGGTTTAATAAGTTGCTTGTCCAATTTTCTATGCCCAGCACAGGTGGTTTCTCTACTGCCAAGTTGTTTTTTTTTTTTTTTTGATTGGTTTTTGGTATTGTTATTTTAATAGATTCTTGCCTCTAGTGGTGATCATTATACTATTTTGCAAGAATTTAAAACTCCAGGCAGGAGGTTAGTGAATAAGACAAAACAAATTCAGAGCATTTGTTTTGTGCCAGACACTGCACTTGGCTTGGTGCTCTATGTGGATGGCCTGATTTAATTTTATTTAATCCTTCCAACAATCTAAAGAACTGCCATTTGGGCTGCAAAGATGGCTTGGCAGTTAAGGCACTTGCCTGCAAAGCCAAAGGACCCAGGTTCAATTCCCCAGGACCCACATAAGCCAGATGCACAGGGTGGTACATGCATCTGGAGTTTGTTTGCAGTGGCCGGAGGCCCTGGCACACCCATACTCCCCACCCCCAAATAGATAATTTTTTTAAAAAAGAACTGCAATTAGCCTTATTTTACAGATAAGGAAACTGAGACCCAGATATAGTCTGTTTGCAGTTACATTTCTTGTCAGTGGAAGAATGAAGAGACAAGTCCAGATCTCTAATTTCATAACACAGGCTCATAACAATTGCACTATACAACACAACATGGTATTTAGAAACAGCTATAAAAAATGAGACAGTATATACCATTTTATTTCCACCCCACGCTTCTCCCATCTTACATTCACTATCCTCATTACCTGTCCTCCATTCTGTACTCTCTACCACCTGACATTCTGTAGTCACATGTTGATGTGTTTATTGTTTACTTTCCACTATTAGCTAAGATACACGAAAACAGTTTACTTTCTTTACTAATGCATCACTAGCATGTGGGACAAAGCCTGGCAATAGATATCTATAAATAAAGAATGAATGACTAGGGCTGTAGAGATGGCTTAACTTATGCCTGCAAAACCTAAAGACACAGGTTCAATTCTCCAGGTCCCACATAAGCCAGATACACATGGTAGCGCATGTACCTGGAGTTTGTTTGCAGTGGCTAGAGGCCCTGGCACACCCATTCACACACATTCTCTCTCCCTGTCTCTAAAAAATAAATAAAATTTAAAAAATAAATGAATGACTAGTTTCTGAGGCTATTTATACAAAATGTGATGAGCTAGGTATCAATAGTACATAAATTAATGGATTGATATAAAATGCATAGCAATATATATGGCATGGCACATAGGAAGCATGCAATAACTATTAGAATCTTTTTTAAGGCTCTTGCTGACTGTGTCTTCTTGGTTCCCACAATAAATACCAATAACCCCAACAAAGAAGACCCTCAGCAGATTTGGGGCAGGAGAGAGATGGTCTAAGTCTAAGAGTACAACTGTTTTATAAAGAAAGCAATAAATAATAATAATAAATTTAAAATACAAATTAAATTCAATACCACCCCCAAAACGTCATAAAACTATTATCACGTTGGAACATGGAATTTGGGATAACCTAAATCTGTGTTCTAGGGATATGGTAATTTATACTTGGCTCCAGAAATGAACTCTCTTTTATTCCCTTTAAAAAATGTCTCTTGGCTGGGCGTGGTGGCACACACCTTTAATCCCAGCACTCGGGAGGCAGAGGTAGGAGGATCGCTGTAAGTTCAAGGCCACCCTGAGACTATATAGTGAATTCCAGGTCAGCCAGGACCAGATTGAGACCCTACCTCGCAAAACCAAAGAAAAAAAAAGTCTCTTGGACAAATATCAGTGGAATACAGTAGACGATCCAGGTCTAAGTTCAAGTAACTACAGCTACTTGGGCCAAGAAAACACACTTGAGAAAAGACAGCATTTTTAACAAATGGTGCTAGAAAAATTGGATAACCACATGTAGAAGAATGAATTTAGACTCATTTCTCTTACCCTGCACAAAAATCAACTAAAAATGGACCTCAATATAAGAATTTAATTTAGACTCATTTCTCTTACCCTGCACAAAAACCAACTAAAAATGGACCTCAATATAAGAACTTAAAACTCTAAAACGATTAGAAAAAATTGGGAGAACACTTCAAAATAAAGGTATAAAAAAGACTTTCTGAATATGACCCCAGTAGCCCAGGAAATTAGACAAACACAACCAGTATGAAGTCATGAAACTAAAAAGCTATTATACAGACAAGCAAACAATCAATAATCAATAGACAACCTACAGAATGGCAGAAAATCTTCATCACCTATACCTTTGTCATAGACAATTCCACAATGATGGAAGAATTATCCAACCAGACCTGGTTTATGGAAAGGACAGGATTTGTTTCAGCTTATAGATACAAAGGAAGTTCCATAAGTGGCAGAAGAAGCTGAGATCCAAGCAGACATAAACAACCGAACAGCCAACAAACACCAAAAAGCAAGTACAAAAATCTACCAGAGCTCAGACCTTTGGGCTGGAATAAGATCTTCCCCCAAACACACCTTTGGGCTGAATCCCAGGATCCACCCCCACTGACACCTCCTCTAGCCAGGCAGCTGGAGACCCAAGTTACAAGTTTCATAAAACACCCAATCCATGGGGGACATGCATTCAAACTACCATATTCTGCCCCTGGCCTTCACAGACTCAAAACCATCTCACATTTTAAAATGAATTCAATCAAACTTCCAAGATCCCCATAGTCTTTACCAATTTTAAGACTATCCCTTAACTATGAATCCCATAAAATCAAGTTACATACTTCCAACATATAATGGCACAGAGTAAACATGTCCATTGCAATAAGGCATAACAAGGAGAGACTGGACTAATGTAAAATCAATAACCATCAGGTATACATCAAGCATCTGCAGTTCAAGTCTGACATCCATAACCAGTGACAAGTCTCTGGAGTTCCAATTTCCATCCCACCAGCTCAGGTGAGTAGCCAGGGAAAATGTCTATCCTGAGACAACAGTGCTCCATGGTAGCCCTTGAACAACCCTGGTATATCCAAAACATCTCTGGGTCTCCATTGCAAATCACAGTCTATCTTACAATGGCCTCACTGGCCTTTCTATCAGGCACATCACACCCAGCTTTATATGCCGCATTTCAGCAGTGGCTCCTTCACTTCAAGACCTGCTTCCGTGCGTTTTTCATGTTTCCAAAACCAATACCAGGTATGCATGGACACAGCCATTTTTGTTAACCCAGGGAGGAAATAAATTGGGACCTTGAAGAGCAAGATTCTTTATTTCAGTTATTTCCTTTTACAAAGGAGTACATTTCTACCATTTAGTTTATCTGGGTAGACATCACCAATGCCTTCGGAGTGCTGGGATTAAATGCGTGTGCCACCACGCCCAGCTTTTTAAGTATTTTAATTTGCAAGGAGAGAGACAGAGACTGACAAACAGAACACACATGTCAGGGCCTCTTGCCACTGCAAATAAACTCTAGATGTATGTACCACTTTGTGTATCTGGCTTTACTTGATTCCTGGGCAATTGAACACAGACTAGCAGGCTTTGTAAGCAAGCACCTTTAACTATTGAGCCACCTTCCAAACTCAACAGATAGTTCTCTAAATAAGAAGTTGAATATCATATTTAGAATGATAAAGCATTTTGACCCTGCTTTTGAATTTCTCCTGCCAGAAGCCTTCTGAGGAAACACTAGGATGACGGAATTTTTAATGTATCTTTCAAGGGTCTGACAGCCAGTCAGAAAGTTACAAAGGCACAAGTAAGATAGAACTGATTAAAAGGAATTCAAATGAAGTGGAAACAGAACAAATCCTCTAGTGGCAAAAAGGTTTTAAAGGAGGAGGAAAAGCATTTATTACCTCAGCTGGTCAAGGCATGACAGGAATATGGTATGGCTTACTGATCAGGGAGCATAGGTGTCATTACTGTCAGTTTTGTTTAGATATATTCTGTAGCTTCCACCTGGTAAGCATGAAATGGTCACAAAGCCTGCGTCTTAGGCAGTGTGATGGGTTCAATATCCACCCCCCCCCAAAATCAAACTGAAATATTAGTGTGGTGGTTCACACCTGTAATCTCAGTAGGGATGCTGAAGCAAGTGGCAAGCTTGGATTACATAGTGAGCTCCAAGTCACCCTGGGCTATAGAGTGAGGCCCTGTTGCAAAAACAGAAGGAAACGTTATTGCTACTGTGACAGTATTAAGAGGCAGCACCTTTGGAAAGTACTTAGATCCCTCATGAAAGGATCTCAAGGATCTCAGGAGTGCGTTTCTGATGGGAAGGATGAGTTTGGACCTGTTTTTCTTTCTGGTGTGCATACTCTTACCACATGACATCCTTGGCCATGGTATGAGGCAGAAGACCTGCACTAGATACCAACACAATACTATTGGAAGTCCCAGTCTTCAAAACTGCAGAAAACGTCTTTTCTTTATAAATCACACAGTCGGTGATATTATGTTACAACCTTAGAAAATAAACTAAGTCAGGAGGAAACAAAGCCACAAACTGACGTCCCTATAGACCAAGGGCACAACACAGAGTCCTTGCCCTGAAAGCTATTTTCTTAAACAAGAGACTGAAACATTAAGCCCAGTATCCAAACAATGGCAGGTATTTTAAAATGATCACATTGCCTAAGTGACAAAAGGGACCATAATTTTATCATTCTCAGAAACTTCTGGCTTTCGTGTTAGATAAGAAGAATGAGAATTAGAGCTCATTTCTATGACATTTTATTTATTCACTCCCCCATCCACCAGTCCCATGTAGAAGAGTTAATAAAAATAAATTCGGAATTTGCAATCAAGAGACTTCCATTTTGGTCCTGACTAAACTTGGCACCAGCTGTGTAACTTCAGGAAAATCATGCAACCTCTCTGGTGCTCAGTTTCTCATGAAACTGCAAACGTTGGGTTATATCATCTCTAAAATCCTTTCCAATTAGAAAATATTCATCCATCTGGTTTTTTTAGTACCACAGCTGCAGCCAACCTATTACTGCACATAGCAAAGCTGAAAATACCCATGGAAGAACAGAATATGATGTATAAAATTGAATACTCAAACCAGAAACTTTATAATTTATCTTCATGGTTCCAAAGTTATTAAAAAAATAAATAGGACTGGGGATATAGCTCAGTGGTAGAACACTCACTTAGCATGTGCAAGGACCTGGGTTTGATCACTAGCACTACAAAATGAATGGATGAATGAATGAACAGCTGGATTATCCCTGTAGAAAAATGTAGGTCAGGGAGAAGTGTTTTGGAATGCAATCTTTTGGACATGAAGTGGCTGCTGTACTCATGACCTCACAGTGGCTGTTGTTACCTGATTAAGACCCACACAATATTGGACTCAGCAACATTTTGCTCATGGATGATGGATGAGGGCAAAAACAAACGACATCAAAGTATAACACGGACTGGTTGGAAAGAACAAAGGGTTCAATGGAAGGGGGAAGGGGAACAGAACAAGTTAATGGGAGGATAATATAATCAAAATACATTAGGTACACATATAAAACACGCTGATAAAAAATACAGGCCAGGGGCTGGAGAGATGGCTCCGTGAATAAAGGTGCTTGCTTGAAAAGCCTGATGGCCTGGGTTTGATTCCCCAGTACCCATGTATAGAAAGATGCATAAAGTGGTACATGCATCTGGAATTCACTTTCAGTGGCAGGAGACCCTGGCACACCCATACATACATTCTTTCATAAATAAATAAATAAATAAATAAATAAATAAATAAATAAATAAAATATTTGAAAAAATACAGGTCTGCCAGCATGGTGGCACATGCCTTTAATCTGAGCACCACCCTGAGACAAACAGTGAATTCCAGGTCAATTGTGTCAAACAATTAATAGCTTTATTTTCCCATCAAGGAACTGTGGCCAACACTTGCTAGCAATTGCTTTGGAAACATATCTTTCATCTAGTTTGTTGTTTGTTTTGACTCTTTGTTTGTGGCATGTTTTCTCTATGTAGTCTAGCCTGGACTCAAACTTGCAATCCATTCACCTCTGCTTTCCAAGTGCTGGTATTCTAGGCATACATCACCACTCCCAGCTTACCTCTCTTTAAATAGTAAGTAGGAGCTCTAGTAGCACACTCAGCATGTGGTACTTATATAGTCTACAGTATAGATACTGTAAATGATGTGTTGACTGATTCACGTGATAGTCAAAATAAAATGGGGAAGAAAGTAAAGACAAGAAGGGCTTGAAACACAGGAGCACACAGGAAGCATCTAAGGTTGAGAGGTTTTAATGAAGATCAAGGGACTCAAGAATGGATGATAATCATGAAGAGTTCACAGGTAGGTAGACCATGGGGGAAAGAAACAGAAGTGAACAATGGAATCTGAGTGGTAGAGGAGATTGCTGAAATTTAGGAGATCAAAGTATTTAGGGGGTAATATTATGTACAATGAAGATTTTCAGGATAATGCCTTAGAAAGAACCTTTGATTACTAATGAAGTCAGGGGACCCTAAAAACAAGACAGGGCTAAAAACATGGTACTGAACTGGATGTGCTGAAGTGTGCCTATAATCCCAGCTCACTGAAGGCTGAGGCAGGAGCAGCCCGATGAGTCGAGTTCAGCCTGGTCCTACAGAGTCAGCTCCAGATCAGCCTGGGCTACAGTAAGACCCTGTTTCAAAAACAAAAAAGGAACATGTGACCTAACCAAAGGGCAAAACCCACAAACCTGGTAAGCGAGGCTGTAGAGGATTCGGATGTTATTTCTTTATATTTGGATAGACTTCCAAATGTATGGAAAATGGTTAAAATAGTATAAGCAGTACAGTTGTTCATATTTTGTCATAAATGCATTCACTGTCTACAATGTCATTTCTTCAGTCTCCTTTGTTCTACAACAATTCCTTAGCCTTTCTTTCTCATTAATGGCACTGGTTTTTGTTTTTTGTTTGTTTTTCAAGGTAGGGTCTCACTCTAGCCCAGGGTGACCTGGAATTCACTCTGTAGTCTCAGGGTGGCCTCAAACTCACGATGATCCCACCTCTGCCTCCAAAGTGCTGGGATTAAAGGCGTACACTACTACACAGCACTGAATTTTTTAATAAGTATAAAACAGTTGTCAATTTGGGACTTGGCAGGTGGCTCAGTAGTTAAAGGTGCTTACTTGCAAACCTGCCAGTCCAGGGTCGATTCACTTGAACTCATGTAAATCCTGGTGAACCCATATGTAGTTACAAAAGACCCTGGTGCATCCATACTTTTTTCTCCCTGTTTTTTTCTTTCTCAAGTAGATAAATGAAAAAGAAATATATATCCCTCAATTTGCATCTTTTAGCTATCTCCTCACAATTAGATTCAGGATAGATATTTTGCCAGGATAAGCAACATGTTCTTCTCAGGTCATTATATAAAGAAGGACATACTGTCCAAACCAGTGAACTTGGACTGCTTGGTAAGAAAAGGTATCAATGGAGAGTTGGCTGAGCAGTTAAGGTGCTTGCCTGTGAAGTCTAATGACCCAGGTTCAACTCTCCAAATCCCACATTAGACCGATGCACAAAGGTGAGGCAAGAGCAAGGTTGCACATGCCCACTAGGTGGCACAAGCGTCTGGAGTTCGATTAGAGTGGCCAAGGCCCTGGTGTGCCAATTCTCTGCTTCTCTCTCGCTATCTCTAAATAAAAAAGGTATCTACATAAAATTCTCTACTACAGAAGTACTGCTTTTGTTTTTTGTTTTGTTTCTTTCAAAGAAGGGTCTCACTCTAGCCCAGACTGACTTGGAACTCACTATGTAACCCCAGACTGGCCTCGAACTCATAGTGATCCTCCTACCTCAACATCCTGAGTGTGGGATTAAAGTCATGCAGCACTCCTGGCCTGTTTTTCTCCTTTTAATTTATAAACAATTTGCAAGAACCTGCTTTGAGACTGTGTGTATATTCTGCTTTCCAAAACATCCATTCAATTTTGCTTAAAGCAATTATTTCTAAGGCAGTCACAAGATAGTCATTTTCCAACTCGGTCCTTCTACATATATTAGGATGTGAGTTTTTAAAACCCTATTTTACCCAATAGAGAAATGGCACAACACTAAGATTACACGTAGTCATCTTTTAAAATTTTACAGCAGTATTGGCTTCACCACTGTCTCTGGAAACTATTCCCTTGGGGAGACCAAATAAGGCAGAGATGTCACACCAAAGTATGATGACACCGCTACCACTTCAGTGAACCAATAAGTTTGATGGGGGTCACACTTACAGAGCATGGAAAAGGGTTATTTATAGGAACATGGAGCCTCCAAAGCATCCACTTTAATGGGGCTTGCTATGTCAAAATTATTCCTTGGGGCTAGAGAAATAGTTCAGTAGCTAAGGCATTTACCTGCAAAGCCTAATGACCAGAGATTAATTTCCCAGTACCTGGAGACCCTGGCACACCCATTCTCTCCATCTCTCTCTCTCTCTCTCTCTCTCTCTCTCTCTCTCTCTCCTAGCAAATAAATAAATAAATACCTATTTTTTTAAAAGATAATTCCTTGGATGGCCCTCCCTCAGCTCAGGGTAAGGGCTTACTTACAGAGCATCGAGACCCCAGAGTAGCTGTACCACAGAGAAGTCTCATTCCACCCTGAGTAACAACTTCCCTGTGACCACTTCTAGAAGCTCCTTGTCTCTGTCTAGGATTATGAGACCACACAGAACAGCTCTTCAGTGGGGCTCACTATATTGGGATTGTCCCTGCTCCTCCCTCAGCCTCAGTGTGAGGGCTTAGTTACAGAGAATGAGACCCCAAAGCAACCCTTCAGTGGGATTTACTATATCAGGATTACCCCCACTCCTCCCTCAGGGTGAGGGCTTACTTAAAGAGCATGAGACCCTAAAGAAACACTTCCATGGGGCTCACTATATTGGGATTACGCCCCCCCCCCAGCCTTGAGGTGAAGCCTTACTTACAAAGCATAGTGACTCTAAAGAAACTGCTTAAACAAAACTCATAGATCTTTTATTCTCTATGTACTTAACTCCCCCTGAGGTCACAAGACCTCATGCATTTATTGTATACAACTGGTGCAGGGAGGGGAGACACCTGAGTCTCAGATGGCAATCTGATGAGCCTCACCATGCCTATGCCTTTACCTTCTCTCATCAGTTGACCCAGCTACTTCTGATAAAGCTGGAAATAGTTGTTTACACCTTTCAATACAAAAGAAATTTGCCAAAAAACAACCACTGTTTCAGGAAAATGCAAAGCGTTCTCTACACAACACCAAAATAACAGGCCAATTCAGTTAAACATTCAGACCAGGAGAACAGCAGTTTATAAATAACTGTGACCTTCCTACAATATTTTTGCAAGTTTTCTAAAAGAATCACTATTGTGAAGATGCCAAATTTGAAAAATTATTATGTAAGGAAACTTAGATATGTGAAAGTATTAACATAATTTTAAATCTTTCTCATAGTAAGTATATTCTATGCAACAATTCAATAATGATCTTTAATCTTAGAAGAAAAAATGACAGATCTTCATACTGCTCTCACTCTTGGATGGAGAACCTGCTTTATACAGATAGCAGTGAATACCAGGGACACCCAAGATCCATCAGTCCAACAAGAAACTGCCTAGCAGGCTGAATGTGGTGACGAATGCCTTTAATCCCAGTACTCAGGAGGCAGAGTTAGGAGGATCACTGAGTTCAAGGCCAGCCTGGAATTACAGAATGAATACCAGGTCAATCTGGGCTACAGTGAGACCCTGCCTTGAAAAAAAAGAAAAGGAAACTGCCTAGCAAGAGATAAGCTATCTCTATTACATCAGCCAGGGCCCAAGAGACATGACGGAGGGAGAGGCATATTAAACAGGAGTTCTGCTTTCACTGCTAGCCTGAAAACTTTCTCTAAAGAGATGGTGGTAGACACTGAAGAGACCCAAAAATTATCAGAGCAGAAAATCAGAGGATGTAGAGAGCTCAACACTAAAGGAAACTTACAATATGCCCTACAGCATGCCCTCCAAGGCTCAGGTAACATCGCAGAAAAGGAGATGCAAAGATTGTTAAGAGCCACAGGATGGGAAGGAGTATTATGAGGCAATATCCCTGCTACAGAGAGTGACTGGTGCATTCATGACCCTATAGTGAAAACCAATAAGCCTATTTAAGAAGGGCCCTCAGTGGAAAGGGGTAAGGGGCAAGGGTACATAAAGTACAACCTGATGGGAATATGACCAATATGTTCATACAGTAAAGTTCACAATGAATAAGGATTTTAAATGTATTTATTTTATTTTATTTTTATTTATTTTTGGAGAGAGACACAGAGACAGACAGACAGGGAGAGGGAGACAGAGATGGGCGCGCCAGCAGTCTCTTAGCTGCTGTGAACAAAATCCAGATGTGTGCGCCCCCTTGTGGTCAAGTGCGGCATTGCGCCCTTGCGTCACTTTGCATCTGGCTAAATGTGGCACCTGGAGATTGGAACCGGGTTCTTAGGCTTAGCAGGCAGGCGCTTTAACCGCTAAGCCATCTCTCCAGCCCTGAACAAATATTTTAAAAATACTTAAAATGCTTTAATCCCAGCACTCAGGAGGCAGAGGTAAGAGGAGTGCCGTGAGTTCGAGGCCACCCTGAGACTACAGAGTGAATTCCAGGTCAGCCTGGGCTAGAGTGAGACCCTACCTCAAAAAAAAAGAGAAAGAAAAAAATACTTTAAATGAACTACCATGTAATCCATAAAATTCTCTTCTCGGTATATATGAAATAAAAAAAGGAAATCAGGGCTGGAGAGATTGCTCGGCAGTTAAGGTACTTGTCTGCAAAACCTAAGGACCCAGGTTCGATTCCCCAGTACCCACAGAAGCCCGATGCACAAGGTGGTGCATGTGTCTGGATTCGTTTGCAGCAGTTAGATGCCTCGATGCGCCCATTCTCTCTATATATGCCTCTTTCTCTCTCCCCCCCCTCACTCTCAAATAAATAAATAAAAATAAAAATATTTTAAAAAAGGAAATCAGAAAATAATTACAAATCTCAACTATAATTCTGTTTTATGTCTCCCTTGATATTAATTACTATCTGGGTTACATTGATACTTTTGTTCTTCCAAGGTCAAATACATTGAGTATTTAATTTTTGTCTTTTGTAGCTGCTAAAGGCTAATACAATATGAAGTCACAATTGCATATGTATTCTGATTGTTCAAAATAATTGCACTTGGGGCTAAGGTATTGCTCTTTCTTACATTAATTTGAAATATATCTCTTTGTAACAGGATTTTTTAAAATAATTAACAGGCTACATATATAAAGCCTGTTTCATTGTGAATTTTCTAAAAAGACTACTAAAAGCTGGTAAAAATCATTTAATGGCTAGATAGAATGTCTTATCATTTGGGAAATATTTTCTGCCTTCTAAAGACTTGTGATTCTACAACGGAGAGTCAAACAGCCCCTATCAAAGTCTCAAAATATTTGAAATTTTAAAAGGAAAGATAGACTAATCACACAAAGAATAAAGAAAAACTGTGAAACTGCATTTACTTGATCTATGGGGTTGGGAGGGCTGTTTTTGTTGGTTTGTTTGTTCCACACGGGCAGTAAGTGTGTTTGTAGTATCAATCTTATACAAACCTCCAGGCCAACATATAATCATATCAAAAAGTGAATAATTCACTAAATATTAGTTATTGAGAGAAATTATAATTTTGAATAAAAATTAGTCTCTTTTTACAAAGAAAAGTACTTATTGAAAAGATTTGCAATCAACCAGGGATTGCAGGCTGAGGAGATGATTCAGTGGGCAAAGTACTTGACATTCAATAATGAGGAGCTGAGTTTAGATTTTCAAGGCCCACATAAAATGACAGGCATGGGCACCGACAGTCCCATTGCTGGGGAGGTAGGGATAGTAGGATCCCCAGGACTGGCTAACTTACCTAGCCCAGTTGGTGAGCTTCATGTCAGTGAGAAGTCCTCTCTGTCTCACGGACATGAGTGATCCAGTAACACACCCAATGTCAATCTCTGCCATCCACACATGTAAGAACATACACATACTCATACACACCATGCACATATACACAAAAAATAAGATAAACCAAGGATTATAGCACACAATGAAAGATTTGGCAACCTTGACATACTGATAATTAAAACCATGAAGTTATCCAGGGCAGCATTAGTGTGACAAAATAAGAGAGCTAAGAGGAATCCAGAGGAACCACAACATTTTCAAATGACAAGAGGACTAGAGAAATGGCTCAGTGGATAAAGGCACTTACATGAAAAGCCTGTAAGTCTCAGTTCAATTCCCCAGCACCTACATAAAACCAGATGCACAAAGTGGCACATGCATATGGAGTTTGTGTGTAGCAACAGGAGGTCCTGGCAGGCACATTCTTTCTTTCCCTCCCTCCCTCCCTCCCTCCCCCTCTCTCTCATAAATAGAAATATTTCTAATTAGAAGAAAGTGGAGCCTATATAAACAATTCAAGTAGAGACCTAAAGGAGAATGTGCTTTTGCTGAAGCCAAGAATAATGACTATTTTAAGAAAAGGGTGTGTGAAATTGCAGTAATGCTAAGGAGTTAAGCAAAATAAGTATCAAATGTGCACCACTGGATTTGAGATCTTTCAAGAATCTGCCAGATCATTTTTCCTCAGCTGAGACAGATAAGAAAATAGGAGACTACAATTTTGGTAACTAGGAAATTTTGAATATAATGTTATTTAATGTAGATACTATTAGCAATGCTTATTTCTTCAGTATGATTTAGTATAGTAGTTATATAAGAGAACATCCCTCTTTTAGGACCTTCATGAGGAAGTATATAAAGGCCAATATCATAATGTCTCTAGCTCATTTTCAAAAGAAGGAGAGCGGGAATGAGGGAGAATGGATAGCAAAATATTAACTGGTGAAGCTAGATAATAAAATAAAAATAGGCCTATTCATTACATTGTACTAATAGTCAAATGCTGAAGAACACAAGGCAGGAGGGTTGATTGCAGGCTATCCTGGGCTACACCTTAAACTGGACATAATAATCTCAGCACTTGAGGGGTAGGCAGGAGGATCAGGTGCTCCAGATCATCCTCATCTATATAACAAGTCCAAGGTCAGCCTGGGTTACATGTCTCAAACAACAAAAACAAAAAAGAAAGAAAATACACAGACAATTCACTGAATGGTAGAAAATACCTACAAATAATATATTTGATAAATAATTTGTATCTCAAACATGTAGGGAGACCTTTTTTTAATTTATGAGAGAGAGAGAGAGAGAGAGGACAATGGGCATGCCAGGGCCGAGAGACAGAGAGAGAGAGAGAGAGAGAGAACAGACAATGAGCATGCCAGGGCCTCCTGCCACTGCAAACAAACTCCAGACACATGTGACATTTTGTGAATCTGGCTTACCTGGGTACTGGGCAATCAAACCCAGACTGTTAGGCTTTGTAAGAAAGCAACCTTTATTCACTGAGCCATCTATCCAGCCCCATAAAGGAACTTTTACAACAAAATAATATAAAAATAAATAATTTAAAAAGTGACTGTCTGGGAATGGTAACACATACCTATAATCACAGCACTCAGGAGACAGAGACAAAAAGGATCATAAGTCTAAGGCCATCTGGACAAGTTTCAGGTCAACCTAGGCTACCTAGTGAGATATCTCCCCAGCCCTATCTATAAAAAGACACATGAGAGACAGATGATAAACAGATGATGGATGGATGGATGGATGGATGGATGGGCGGGCAGGGAGGCCGGCCTGGGGAAATGGTTCAACAGGTAAGAGCACTTGTGGCATAAGCATGAAGACCATCCCTAGCACCCATTTAAAAAAAAAAGAAAAAATAAATAAATAAATAAATAAATAAATAAATAAATAAAAGAAAACAAGCTGGGGAGATAGCTCAGCTGTTAAAGATGCTTGCAAAGCCTGATGGCCTGGATTCAATTTCCCAATATCCACGTAGAGCCAGATGCACAAAGTGACACATGTATTTGGAATTCATTTTCAATGGCAAGAGACCCTAGTGTACCTATATTCTTTCATTTATTTTCTCTCTCCTCTCTCCCTTGCAAATGAATAATAAAAAATAAATAAAAACAAAAAAATTCAGCCATGGCCACACATGCTTGGGACCCCAGTACTGAGGGGAACAGTAACAGGAGGATTACTGGAGCTAGCCAGTCAGCTAGTCTGACTGAAAAACATCAATTCCATCTTCAGAGACTGTCTTAGGGAAATATCATGGAAGAGCAACAGAGGAGAATACCTGATATGTCCCTCTGGCCTCCACACACATGTACATGGGGTATGCACATCTATACACCAACATGTGCATATGTCATACACACATAGAATAAATAATTCTTAAAAAGTGAATGATCATAATAGACATTTCTCTAACATGACATACAAATGGTCAATAAGCCCATGAAAAGATACTCAACATGCTTAGTCATTAGGGAAGTACAAACAAAAGCCACAATGAGATACTTGTTACCCCACAAGGATGGCTATAATCAAACAGATAACAAGTGTTGCCAAGGGTATGACAAAATTGTAACCTTAATCCATTGCTGATAGGAAGGTAGACTGTTGCAGTAACTTGAGGAAATTGTTGAGAGGTTTCTCAAAATTTTAAGCATAGAGCATTTATATGACTCAGTAACTCTACTTATTGGTATATGCCCAAGAAGACTGAAAGCCTATGCTTACACAATAACATGTATGAACGTTCATAGCACCACTGTTCATAACGATAAAGGGAAAAGTATGAAAACCTTCTAACCTGATAGCTACTGATTACTGGATGGACAAATACCATGTGGCCTATTATTACAATGGAATACACATAGATGAAGCCAAACACAAAATACTAGCGTATAATTCCATTTATATGAACTAATCAGAGTAGATAATTCCATAGAGACAAAATGCCAGTTGGCTGTCGCTAGAGGCTGAGAAGAGATGGAGATATACAAACTGTTAGAAATGGGATTTTATTTTGGAGTCCTGGAAATATATTAGAAGTAGACAAGGGTGTGGTTGTGCAATATTATATATATACTGCCAGTGAGTTGGTTACTTATCATGCTCAATCCTGTGCTATGTGACCTTCATCTCAATATAAATTATTATTATTTAGATATTTATTTAATGGAAAGGGGCAGAGAGAGAAAGAATGGGCACACCAGGACCTCCAGCCACTGCAAATGAACTCCAGATGCATGCGCCACCTCGTACATCTGGCTTACATGGGTCATGGGGAATTGAACCTGGGTCTTTTGACTTTGCAGGCAACTGCCTTAACTGCTAAGCCATCCCTTCAACCCTATTATTTAGATTTTTGAGGGAGGGTCTCACTCTAGTCCAGACTGGACCAGAACTTGTTCTGTAGCCCCAGGCTGTCCTTGAACTCACTGCAAATCTTCCTACTTCAGGCTTCCAAGTGCTAGGACGAAAAGCATGTGCCACCATGCCCAACTTCATTTCAATAAATTATATAAAAGAAAAGGCAACCCAAAAATCTATGCTAATACTTCCATTTATACATAACATTTTGAAAGGAGAAAAATTTTAAAGAGATAGAACTTACCTTTTAAAAGCTAGGCTTAGCTATTTCTTTTTTAAAACCTAAAAAATATGATTAAATTTAAAGAACCATGGGGAGAGGAAAAGAGGGTAATGGGAAGATGAATATGAGAAAATATATGATATGCTTATGAAGGTGTCATACTGAAACCCTTTATTTTGTTCACTTATTAAAGATAATTACTCTTCACTTTGTGCTAATAAATTACTACTATGGAATTTGTTCATTTGGAGCTTTATATAAATCTATGTCATGACACACTTAAAGATTTCAAAGACTTGGTGCACCTCCGATGTCCCTTCCTACTTTCAAGGATTAGCTTACAAAGTTTGCACAACTCAGCTTGGAGGGAGGACAGCATTTGATTTCCAAAGGAAAACATCTCAGACTAATTAACATAAAATACTCTGCACCCTCAATTTTCCACCATAAGCCTGAGTAAACTTCCAAAAACAAGATGTGGAATCAAAACTGGGAAAATAATCTATAACCTAGATAACAAAGGATGGAATTTAAATGAAGTAGTGGTCTAACTGTCCCAGCTTTTTTTTTTTTTTTTTTTTTTTTTTTTGGTTTTGCGAGGTAGGGTCTCACTCTGGTCCAGGCTGACCTGGAATTAATTATGTAGTCTCAGGGTGACCTCAAACTCTCAGCTATCCTCCTACCTCTGCCTCCCAAGTGCTGGGATTAAAGGTGTGCACCACCACGCCCGCCACCTGTCCCAGCTTTTTAATTTTAATTTGCATGTAAATCTTTGTCCCTTCAAGTGAGTTTCAACTACATTCCTGTAGTCATGAAAAGGGTTCAAAGTAATCAAAAGAAATATTTAAGGCTCTAATTACATGGAGGTAGAAGGAGATATGTCATCTATGCAGAAACAATATACTTCTTTTGTAAAGAGATAATCTAGCATTCTCCTTAGAATATTTTTGAAAGCATGAGGCAAATCGCATACATTTCTATGTTGAACAGATCTAAAAATGTGAACACTTGAGTTGTAAAGTCTAATAAAATTCAACGATGTTACTAAATGTCATACAGTTATGGTGTAATTGTTTATAAGAGTATTGAAGAAACAGATATAAATTATAGTATTTTTCTTGGTCCCTGCCACTGCATTATAAATTGACATTTTATACTGGTATATTTTCAACTGAAATTAACTCAAGTAATATTTCATGGCAAATTCAAAACTACATTTTTTACAGGTAGTTTCCTACGTTCCCCAATATTTCACCTTTAGCCAAGTGATAATATCTTAACACAAAATCACACAGAGCAGCTTGAGAACCATGGGAGTAAATGAGAAATAGGGAAAGAAGGTGGAGTCTTTTTTCATGCATAAACATAGGCTTGTCCTCAGCACTCACCATTCTTAGCATTGCTGGTTTTTGTTGAAGAAGTGGTACAGCCCATGGCTTCTAAATCATATTATGCTTATGAATTCAACTTCTGGTTCCAAGACAGAGTGTGACGTCCCTCCCTTTATGCTTCTAGGAACCACTCTTAGCTGATTCCCTTCAGTCCATAGATACTAATAAGGAAGACAGAGGAGGGAGGGAGGGAGGGAGGGAGGGAAAGCACCAGTTAACAGAATGGTAGCTAAGAGGCTGCTCAGCGGGATTCATTTTATGCTTCTTTTGAACTGCTGTTCATCTCGTAATGTGAAAAGTGATTAGATATAATGTGATTCTTGATGGTTTTCTAGAACATAGCAGCAGCCACAAAGAAGTTATGTTTTTCTTTACACAAAATGATAATTTCTCATATTTAGGTCATATTGAGCTCTGTATAAAATTAGACACTAATTTTAAATACAGGGAATGGGACATAAAGGAGGTAACATAATTCAGTTGTTTTGGCTTTAAGCTCAAAGTAATTAAATCTAACTGGGATTTTAAAAACATAAATTGGAGGCTATGAGACAAAAACAATACATTTAAATAACTATGTCAACATTCAAATCAGATTGAGTTCTTTGGAAGTATTTCTCAAAATCAGTTGGAGGAAACTTCTTTACACAAGAAAGAAGGCTTAAGGCCTTCCGCAAAACTTATACGTCATAACCTAAGAGCGTTTTTCTTAAGCTAACTCTTCAGGTGCTCCCGAGGTCCCCTCCAAAGTCTCCAAGTCTCCCCTCTTCAGATGAGGCCACTGAATTTGTACTTTCAGTTACTTGGAGGTTTTCGACAACAAAAAAAACCTTCAGTTCAGTGGGAGAGCGTGCGCCTAGTACTCCTGGTGCCCAGAACCTTAATAAATCAATTACTTTTACATATGGAATGATGTTTTATACAATAACAACCTTGATAATCATATTTCACTTTTGTCTTTTTTAAAATATTTTATTTATTTACTCATTTGAGAGAGAGAGAAAGAGGCAGACAAAGAGGCAGATAGAGAGGGGGTAGAGAGAGAATGGGTGGGCCAGGGCCTCCAGACACTGCAAACGAACTCCACATGCATGTGCCCCCCCTTGTGCATCTGGCCTTCATGGGTCCTGGAGAATCAAACCGGAATGCTTTGGCTTTGCAGGCAAACGCCTTAACCGCTAAGCCATCTCTCCAGCCCGATAATCATATTTTCTGATCAGAACTAGGTCTGATTCCTTTATGTACTTAATTACCCTTCCTAAACTTTAGATTATTTCCAAAGTTGATAGGAAATTTTCATGTCCTTATGTGCATGTATATTAGAAACAGACAGATTGGTGGGGAGGAGAACTCATGTGGCAGCCCAGGATGGCCTCAAGCTAAAACCTTGAACTTTTGATCCTCCTGCCCAATTCTGAGATTTCAGCTATTTGCCACCACATCTGGTTTTATGCAGTGCTGGGTTCAAATACAGGGCTTTGTGTATGCTAAGCAAGCATGCTACCAACTGAACTAGATTCCCCAAGCCCTCTTTCTGGTCTTTATCTACATCATGAATAAAAAATGTTAACAAGGTGAAGTCCAAAGAAAGAACAAGCCTTTTGACATTCCACTCCAGATCATTCTTCAGAATCACCACAGATCCATTATATATTCAGTATGTATGTATGTATGTATGTATGTATGTATGTATGTATGTGTGTGTGTGTGTATACATATATATACACACACATATATATATATATATATATATATATATATATATATATATATATATATATATATATACACACACATATATACACATATTCATATTCATACTCTCTAAGCATATTTGTTCAGGCAGAGGAGGAAAATGGGAGGGAGAAAAGGAAGGGAAGGGGAGAAAGGAGAAGGAAGAGGAAGGGAATCAGTTTGGTAAGATATTTAATAAAGAATTCATAGAAGGTGGACCTTTAAAATTACCTGTACTGGGCTGGAGAGATGGCTTAGTGGTTAAGGCATCTGCCTTCTAAGCCTAAGAACACCGGTTCCAATCTCCAGGTCCCAAGTTTAGCCAGATGCAGTGACACAAGGGCGCAATACCACACTTGACCACAAGGGGACACACGCATCTGGATTTCCACGCTCGTCTCTATCTGTCTTCCTCTCCCCCCGCCAGTCTCTCTCCAAAAAAAAAAAAAAAGAAAGAAAGAAATTACCTGTGTTTATTCAAAGAACAAAGAAGTAACTTGACTAAATGTCGTCTAGACCTGTGTTTGTCAAATATTGTTGCCTGTTAGAATCATCTAGTCATCTTTCAAAACTTCCAGTGCTCAGCCTGAATACATTAATTCAGAATCTCTGGGTATTTAAGAAGTACTGATGCTCAGGTCTCACCCCAGGAATTCTGATATAATTAGTATGAGGTGGGGACTGAGCATCAAAATGTTGTTGCAGTTCCTGTAATGTGCAGCAAAATTTAACAGTTGCTAGTAGAGATAGACCATGATACTATCTAGCAATCATTTTACTAGAAATGCTTTGAGTACACCTATTTGAAACTGAATTTTTCCAGAGTCAGGCTCATACACATGTGGTTTCTGGCATTTTTTAAATTGGAGCACTCTGAACCCATTTCTATACTCGGGAATTTCTCAAAGGTAATTTACAATGCTATGAGAAAGAATCTGCAGGCTTCTTTGTGACCCCTTGAAGTAATTCTCCTCGATCTTGCAGCATTCTACAAGTAAAGGCTCTCCAATGGGGGAGAGAATGTTAAAATGCATACCCCGCCGGGCGTGGTGGCGCACGCCTTTAATCCCAGTACTCGGGAGGCAGAGGTAGGAGGATCGCCGAGAGTTCGAGGCCACCCTGAGACCTACATAGTGAATTCCAGGTCAGCCTGGACCAGAGTGAAACCCTACCTTGCAAAAAACAAAAAACAAAACAAAAAAAAATGCATACCCCCAGGCTTTACTAATAAAATCTATTTTTAAAAAAATTCTGGGCCATGTGTGGTGGTACAGACCTTTATTCCCTGCACTCAGGAGGGTGAGAGAGGAGGATCACCATGAGTTCATTCTGAACGACAGAGTGAGTTCCAGGTCAGCCTGAGCTAGAATGATACCTTGCCTTGAAAAGTGAAAAAAAAATCTGGGGCTAGAAAGGTGGCTTGGTACTTAAGGCACTTGCCTGCAAAGTGTAAGGATGCAGGTTCGATTCCCCAGTACCCACAAAAGCCAGATGCACAAGATGGGAGCATGCATCTAGAGTTTATTCACAGAGGCTGGAGTGCCCATTCTCTCTCTCTCTCTCTCTCTCTCTCTACTTACAAATAAATAAAAATTATTTTAAGAAATCTGGAGTCCTGGGGCTAGAGAGATGGCTTAGTGGTTAAGGCATTTGCCTGCAAAGCCAAAGGATCCCAATTCGATTCTCCAGGACCCACATAAGTCAGATGCACAAGGGGCGCATGCATCTGGAGTTCGTTTGCAGTGGCTGGAGGCCCTGGCGGGCCCATTCTCTCTCTCTCCCCGCCCTTTCTCTCTCTTAGATAGAGGGAGGGGAGGGGAGGGGAGGGGAGAAAAGGAGAGGAGGAGAGAAGAGGAGAGAAAAGAAAAGAAAAACCTGGAGTCTTGGGGCTAAGAAAATATTTATCTCTTCAAGCAGAAGCCGGAGTACCTGAGTTCAATTCTTAGAACCCATGTAAAGATTGCTCATTCTTATAGTCCCAACACTGGTTGAGGCAGGGATAGGAGGATTCCTAGGGCTCACTGACCAGTCTAACTGGTTAGCCCCAGCCCAATGGCAAGACTGTATCTTGAGGCTGTCTTCTGGCCTTCAAACACACAGAAAGAAAGAAAAATGAAGTAAAAGGAAAGGAAAAGAAAAGGGAAGGGGAGGGGAAGAGAGGAAAGGAGAGGAGATGAAACAAAAAAAAGAGAAGAAGAGGCCAGGCATGGCGGTGCATGCCTTTAATCCCAGCACTCGGGAGGCAGAGGTAGGAGGATGACCATGAGTTCGAGGCCACCCTGAGACTACAGAGTGAATTCCAGGTCAGCCTGGGCTAGAGTGAGACCCTACCTCAAAAAAACAAAGAAAAGAGAAAACTAAATAATCTGGGATCTTGCTATACTACTGACCTGCCAGGTAAGATAGGTTCACTGGTACAAGAGTAACATGACTGTTATGGGAGTCATCGGCCCCTTTCTGATTGGATTTGAGGCCCACTCCATAGGAGGGAATTCATGTTAGGTATGGTTAATCTGGTCAAAAGCCTTTGGATGTACTGGTCATCAGGTACTGGGGGGAAGCTTCTACTGTTTGTTTTTGTTTTTTTGCTAAATAAACATGTGCCTAAAAATTGTCTTCTAAAATTTACATTTATGCGCATAGATCTGTGAAGTTCTCAGCCTTGGTCATAGAAAGTTCAGGTTCTCCTCTTTCTTCTTCATGTGTGGTATTGTGTATGTGATATGTGTGGTATATAGACATGTATGTGCCAATGCAACATTCCATGTACATGCTTACAGTAGCTGAGGATGGTATCAGGTGCCCCTCTCCATACCTGTTCACCTATTTTTCCTTGAGACAGTCTCTCTTAACTGATCCAAAGCTTTGGCATTTTTCTAAGTCCAAGCAATTTTCCAATCTCTGCTCCCCAGAGGACTGAGGTTACAGATGTGCATGGCCATACTCAGCTATTTATGTGGGTGCCAGGAATTCAAACTCAAGTGGTTCAGGCCCTCACACTTGTGTAGTAAGCACTCTTAACTGATGAGCCACCTACTCAGCCCAAGAAACTACTTTTTTGCACTAAGCAGTGGTTACTGCAAAGACTTGTAATTTGGGGTTGGGGAGATGGTTCAGAAGTTAAAAGCACTTGTTTGCAAAGCCTGCAAGCCTGGGTTTAATTCCCCAGTACTCATGTAAAGCTAAATGCACAAAGTGGTGCATGTGTCTGGAGTTCGTTTGTAGTAGCAATATCCCTGGCACATTCATTTTCTTTCTCTCTCTCTCTCTCTCTCTCTCTCTCTCTCTCTCACCATAACTGGTCAAAGTGCTAAGAATAAGTGACTGTTCAGTGTCCACCCTAAATGGGACATCTATATCATTCCCTCCAAGCCTCATGGAACACTGGAGAAGTGGATGCAGGAAAAAAGTAAAAGCTGGAAGGTGGGAAGGAGTGCTGTGGGAACCTGTCTTGTGGACACCATAAGGCTACTGCACTCATAGCAGGCATGGTTACCTGTACAAGGTTGGGTTTTTAGGCCTCCATAATGGCTGGGGGAGGGGCTCACCAGGACTCACCTCTCTCTGGGGAGCTGTTGGCAGTTAATGGTTGCTAGGGGAAAGGTAGTTATTTTCTTCATTGGTACAGTCACTGGTAAATTGCCCATGTTCCTATAAATAATGCTTCACCAATGCTCGTGTAAGCAACCCTAATTAAACTCACTGGGTCACCAAAAATAAAACAAAGTACAAGGGAGACTACTTGGGAAGAACAGGATGGGGGGGGAGTGGAGACAAGACAAGGTGATGGGGAGTGAATATGATCAAAATATATTGTATATACATAATATGAAACATGCCAGAAATTAATTTTTTTTAAATATGGGGTCTTGGAATCTGCATTAAAATGCAACCTTGGGCTGGGATGTAGAACTCTTCTTACTTTCCAGGCCCTCAGGCTCAAGCCCCAGAAATGCAAAGATAAATAAACAGAGTAAGTCCT
The DNA here is from genome assembly GCA_036365145.1 of Orientallactaga sibirica. Classification (NCBI taxonomy): domain Eukaryota; kingdom Metazoa; phylum Chordata; class Mammalia; order Rodentia; family Dipodidae; genus Orientallactaga; species Orientallactaga sibirica. Next base: position 7,956,471 of record JAEOAD010000982.1, read on the forward strand.
GTAGGAGACTTTGATGAAGGCAGTCCCCATATCCCAGTTCAAGAAACACTTCCTACAGTACCCCCATTTTCCTTGGGCATTGGATCATCTTATGCTATTTGTTTCTTATCCCTTTTTATGAATCATAAGTGTTGGGCTTTGAGTAGGCAATGAACGTTGGTTAGAAAACAGGAATTGATATATTTTAATTGTAATTTTATTTCTCTAGAAACATAAATAAATAAATCAGTGTCTCTCCAAAGGCATTTGGTTCTCAGCCACCTCTTGGTCACTTTATTACATGACAAATAAAATTCCACATACAAGATTCACTACATCAGGTTGTGATGGTGCACACCTTTAATCGCAGCACTCGGGAGGCAGAGGTAGGAGGATCGCTGTGAGTTCAAGGCCACCCTGAGAATACATGGTGAATTCCAGATCAGCCTGGACTAGAGTGAGTCCCTACCTCAAAAAAAAAAAAAAAATCTGCCGGGCGTGGTGGCGCACGCCTTTAATTCCCAGCACTCGGGAGGCAGAGGTAGGAGGATTGCCGAGAGTTCGAGGCTACCCTGAGTGTACATAGTTAATTCCAGATCAGCCTGGACAGAGTGAGACCCTACCTCGAAAAACCAACAAAAAAAAAAATCACTAGGAAGCAAGGCATGGTAAAACGTGCCTGTAAAATCCCAGCACTCGGGATATGAAGCTGGATTACAAGTTTGAGGTTAGCTTATGAAATACAATGAGATCATATCTCAAAAAGTAGAAAAAAATTCACTAGGAACTTTAAAATTGTGAAACTTTCTCTATTTCCATTACACTGTGAGCTCCATGCAGTTTTCTTTCTGAATATCCCTTGAATCTCTGGCACTTGAACAGTGTTCTTTCATATAGAATGCGCTTGATAAATGCTAAATGGATGAATAAAGACATGAATAATACTAAGCCAGAGTACTTTACAAATTTAATCACTAAAAGTCATTATTATTGGATCATTTTGTACACAGATATGTGCTACTTTGATGATACAAAAGCCTTTTATTAAAGCAGAAATGGGTAGTGCTTACATCCTTTGTTCAAGTACATTTTAAACTCATCATGGAAAGAAATAATTGTTCTAGAATTCTTTGGTTGTCTATTGGAAAAGTAATTGACTATTAGAATTTTTATATTATTAAATACTACATTATGTTACAACTGTTTTTCTCTCAAGCAAGGGAGGGAGGAGAAAGGAGGAGAGGAAGGGAGGGAGAAGGGGAGAAAGAGGAAGGAGAAAGGGCAGGGAAAAGAGAGAGAAAGATAGTTTTTTCAATTCTCACCAAAACAGGGTCCCCCTGTCTCATACACCTTGAAACAGAGGGGAAAGCAGTTTTGTGAGCCATGTACTAGTGCCTCTGAGGACACTTCTGACTGACTGTAAAGCTGATAAAGATGATTTAGGGATTTTCCACTACTTAGCAATGCCTAAGCTTCTATTCTCACCCTCTGTCAGCATTAGGAAAGCACTTAGTGTACTAACAAAGTCTGGAGAAATGATTCCCTGAAGAATTCTCAGGTTCAAAGGAGAGAGAAGGGGCTTCTGCAGGGTCACCAAAGGTCCACAGATGCCCTATCCAGACACAGGCAAACACCACTGGACTGGGGTGGAAATCTTGGCAAGGACAAAACCATGTTAAAATGAACACCATGCAAATTTCTTTAAAATCCTACCAGGGATGGTTTTAAAGAGTAAACATGAAATAGTGACTCATCAGGCACTCACAGACAATCTGTAAAAGGAAGAGCTTCTGCTAAGAGGTTTTACTGTGCACAGGGGGGGTGGAACTGCTTGATGTTGTTGGACTCCTTTCATCCTCACCACTTAATGGAGAGGCGAAAACATGAAAACACAAGGACAGAACAAAAGATAGGCCTTGGAGCCAGCCTCACTTCCAGAGCTGTGAGATTTCTAAGCCCTTGCCCAGCTGCCTCAAGTTGTTCTTATGTACTGTTAGCATTATTTTTCTTATGAAGTGCATCTCTGCCCAGCTCCCACACTTTGGCTCAGTCACCTTGACCTTGAGTCCACTTCTGGCAGTACCCTACATGTAAGAAGCTCAGCTTTTCCTAGAGATATTGGTTTTGTGAGAAATTCTTACTCAAGTTATAGCCATGAGGAAGTAAAATCCAAAGCCCAAAGTCACTCACCTGGAGCCAACTCCTTCTCACCACCACAGTAGGAGTTAAACAGGAAGATGTAATTTCTCTGCTTTAGAATGTGTAGATACTAGCAAGGAGGAAGGGAGGACAGACATCTTGTCAGGATCACCCTTTTGCACTGTCATTGGCATGCATTGCAACTGAGGTTTTCAGTGCAAAAACAAACGTGGCTTGAACAAAGAACAAGTCTTCCTAGTGGCTGGAAAGTTAAGAAGGGCTGTGAATGGTGGATGCCCACTGTGTTCAACACACTCCTTCACATTGCTTTGTCTGTGGCTTCCCACAGATTAAACTTCATGGCTGTCTAGAGGTTCTGGGAGAATTAAAGATTCACAAATAAATGGGGTCTCTTGTCCCCACCAGAGATCTAATATATGAAAGAATATATCAATAATAATAATAATAACTAGAATGACCACTGTTTATGAATGAACTTCCATTCACCCAGCATAGGAGGTGCTTTATATTTCTATTATTTTAGTGACTCTTCAGAACAAACCTTACTCCTATATTATAGGTGAAGGAAGTGAGTTTCACAAATTAAATACCATATTCTCTGACATAGCTGATTAGTGGTAAAACTGAAGATTCACTCTGTATAATTATTAAAGAATGGTAGCTGGGCATTGTGGCACATGCCTGTAATACTAACACTTGGGAAGGGGAGGCATGAGGATCTAGAGTTTGAGGCCAGCCTCAGCTACATGAAACTCAAAAAAAGAAAAAGAGCAAGACTTGAAACTGGGTAGGGTATCTCACACCGTAATTCCTGTACTTAGGAGGCTAAGGCAGAAAAATTGTCACAAATTGAAGGCCAGACTGGGTTACATAGTGAGGTTCAGGCCAGCTAGAGCTACATGGTGATTTCCAGTCTCAAAAACAAACAAAAAAAGTGAAAATGTCTATCCTCTGAAAGGTAAGCTTATGCCTTGGTTTTGAGACCTGGTTGGATGCGTCTCCATGAAATAAATCATTAAACAGAATTCTTCAACACTGAAAAGAACTGTTTTCATTCCTTACATACAGATGAAAAGTTTGTGGTCTTCTATGATTATAAGGCTAAAGGAAGAAAAGGAAAATTTACGAATATGTAGTTCTATAGAAAAATATGGAGAATATCCCATGGGGGTCTAGCCTTGATGGGTTTCTCAAAATATCTCATTTCCTAGCTGTCACCCAATAGACCAGAATTTTTCCAAATATCAAATTCATTCAAAATAGGCTGAAACTCTTCAGAGTATAAAGTCATCTGTACACCTTTTTGAAAAAAAATGATTCTAACTGATTTACAGTGAGCATCTCTGAGAAAAATTATTCTGAGAAATTGCAAAACAATAAAATACACTTCAGTAGGTACATATCCTCTCTTCTGTTGCCAAACAAGAAATGCTTATAGTGTGCAAGTCAGCTTGCCCACAATGCCCGAGAACAAACACAAACATTACCTGTGTCTTTTGCTTTGCCAAGACAAAAGTTTTCCTCGTTCCAAATGTCTCAGGAGAAACAAAGATGAGAAATGCCTTATGAGTGAGGGAATGTAGAAGTCTAAAAGAAAAGAAGTACAATCTCAGCTTTCTGGAGAGCACCCCTCACACACGTACACACAAAAAACACACTTCACATTTTTTGCAGGGAAAGCTCCTATTTAATAAACAGAAAAACAGAGCCAGAGAAAAAGAGAGAGAGGGAAATAAGTACTATACCTTTCAGCCAAGAAGGCAAGCCCAGAGCCACACATCCAAGAGAGGCTAAGCTAGTCTATGAGATGTGGCAGTCTGCCACAACCCTGCTGTTCCTGGCCAGAAGATAAAGGGATGTGCTCAAGAAATGAGCTGTAATGGGAGTAGTCACATGACTGCTTCCAAGGGGCCTATACTCTGTCCACTCAGGACCAAGTTGCTATTTGCAAAAATAACAGACATCACTATAAAGTAGAATTCAATAAATAAAGGCAAAACAGCATTCAGTTTAACTGACAGCAATTTGTAGACATTATAGCAATTTGTGTATAATTAAGAAAAGAAAATAGGAAATGAAATATTTTCCCTTTGTGATATAGTTAATGGGTCTAAAGGACATAGGCTTGGGAATAGTGCTTCAAATTTTTCATGTGACATTTATACTGCCTCAGCTTTTCAATTTGTTCCTTATTAGAGAACCTGGCTATGAGAGAGACTCATATTCCTTCATTCGCAAATAGGAAACTGAAAGTTGACCTGTAGTTTTGCTAGGTTTTAGACGGAAGAGGAGAAAGGCACAAGTGAAAACTCAAAGTACCAATGTCAGTAACAGCTGCCAATAGCAGTAACTCAGCTACCTTCTCCAACAATCCAGAGATGTTTCTGTTCCCACAGAATCATTCTGACTGTAGTAATTTTCCTCCCAAATTCTTCCTAGCTGGTTACATGGTATATGTACTTTCAAACTTTCAAATCCTTAGGCTAGGCCAACCAGGATTTACAGGACTATAGCCATAACAATTCATAACTTTACCCAAGCTACTCTTTAGTCCAGTGCCTTTCTACAATTGAGGGCCACAGGAGATCTAGCAAAATAGTTACTTGTTTGCTGTTTAATGTAATAGAGAAAAATAACTGGGACAGCAGTTTGGGGCTTCTGTACTTTATCAGCATATTAACTATTACCAGAGGGTCTCATTATGAGACAACACAACCATACAGGTTTCCATGGTGGGGCTTCCAAGACTAGACTCTGATGAGGCTGCCACATACATTGTAAATGATAGCTTCATTACCCACACTTCCCCCAAAATCATGGACAATGTAGCCATATGCCTGCCTTTCCAGACAAATGCCTAACCAACTCACAGTGACTAAATGATGGCTATGTCTAGATACAGTTGTTCAAATGTCACCTCCTCTGTTTGAAGCCTTTTCTGAATTAATAAAGGAAAATTAGTTGTTCTGTCTCCTGGCTCTCTCATTCATGGGCATGTCCAATCACAGAGCTCCCAAAGAGTGCTTTAATTTGTCCTTTTACAAATCAAATCCTAAAGGGAAAGGATTCCTGCTAGTTCTCTTGGCATCCACAGTGCTGGATATATAAGAAGTACTCACCAAATGTTTAACTACAGAAAACAAAGAAAAGCAGAGAAAGAACTTCAGAACATGAATTTGGTTGGCTTTGCCCTTGATATAAATTTTTAAAACTTGGGATGACTTCCAAGGTAAAACAGAAGATTGGATACTGCCTTCATGTGACAAGTGAATGAGTAGAGTCAAGATGACAAATAATAGTCTCTCTTCCAAAGACACAAAGATTGGAAGAGCATTAGAAATCATAAAGGGAGTTATAGGATAGCTGAAAAGTGTGGAGAAGTGAAAGGACAGTAAAAATGAGTAAGCACCACATGGATCTAGTAATGACTACCCAAGAGATGGGAGGGAACAGCGAAACCTCATCTAAAAGAGCTTTGCTTTTTCCTCCCTCCGTGATTTTAAGGATTGGACCCTCAAAAGTAAGCTGCTAGCCAGGCCTGGTGGCATAGACCAGGATTGCCAGCTACTTAGGAGGCAGAGGCAAGAGGACCACAAATTCAAGGCCTGCCCAGGTTACAGACAGTTGAAGATGACCCTGCAGTTTAGTGAGACCTTATCTCAAAATTTTTTTTAAAAAATGTAAAAAAGAGGGCTGGTATAGAGTGCTTGAATAACATGCATGATGCCCTAAATTCAATCCAAAGTAATGGCTGGGGGGAAGGGAATCTAGGCTATGACTACCTCTAAATAAAGTTGGAAGAGGTGGGATGGAGAAATGGCTTAGTGGTTAAGGCATTTCCCCAGGCCCATGAAAGCAAGATGCACAAGGTGGCAAATGCATCTGAAGTTCATTTACAGTGGCTTGAAGGTTATGGTGTGCCCATTCTCTTTCTCCCTCTCTCTCTCTCTCTCTCTCTCTCCCTCCCTCCCTCTCTCCCTCTCCCTCCCCCTCTCCCTCCCCCTCCCCCCTCCTCCCCTTCCCCTCTCCCCTCTCCCCCCTCCCCTCCCCCCCCCCCTCTCCCCTCCCCCCTCTCCCTCCCCTCCCCCCTCCCCTCTCCCCCCCCCCCCCCCCCCCATGCCTGTGAGCAACCTGATCTGCCCGGAGACAGGCTATCATTGGTCACAAGAAGGGAACCACCCCAAACAACAATTGGCCAGCCAAACCCTTAAAAACCCCTGCACTTCCATGAATAAACGAGTTTGCAGCAGCTCACCCTCTGCCTGCTTTCACCCGACATCCAGGGTCTGTGTCGTGACTCTGCGCCTCTCACCCCCTACCCGGCGGAGACCCTGCATCCCCTCCTGGGCTGGCCCTAGGAGGGACTCCAACAGATACTTAAAGAAATTATACACAGGGGCTAGAGTTGTACCTCAGTTGGTAGAATGCTTGACTAGCATGCATAAAGCTCTGGGTTTGATGTCCAGTACTGTATAAAACAAGATGTGGTGGCACACACCTATAATCCCAGCACTCAGGAGATGGAAGCCAGAGGATAAGAAGCTCAAGGTCATCTTTGGCCACACAGAAAGTTCAAGGCCAACTTGTGCCACATAAAACCCTGTCTTATAAAGCAAAGAAATCCTACAGCGAGAACAAAGAAAGACAGTCTTAATGACAAGAGCAGAGAAATTAATGTCATGAAGAGTGGGGCGTGGTGGTGCACACCTTTAATCCCAGCACTTGGGAGACAGAGATAGGAGGATCGCAGAGTTTGAGGCCATACTGAGACTACATAGTGAATTCCAGGTCAGCCTGGGCTAGAGTGAGACCCTACCTCAAAAACCTAAAAAAGAAAAAAAGAACGTCATGGAGGAACAGATGAACAAAGAGCAACTAGCCATCAAGTCTCTAATACAAATAGAGGAGAAGGAAAATAAAAACACAGTAATTGAATCAACCAGGAAAACAAAAAATAGGAATCAGCAAACTCTTCACAAAAATAACTTTCATTCTCAAATTAAAAGATGCAGACTAGGGCTAGAGAGATGGCTTAGCGGTTGTTGCAGTCAGTTTCACATTGCTGGCAGAAATCACCCCACTAAGAGCAGCTTGGGGGAAAAAAGAGGTTTATTTTGGCTTACAGGCTCGAGGGGGAAGCTCCATGATGGCAGGAAAAACGATGGCATGAGCAGAGGGTGGACATCACTCTCTGGTCAACATCAGGTGGACAACAGCAACGGGAGAGTGTGCCAAACAATGGCAAGGGGAAGCTAGCTATAGTAGCCATAAGCCCACCCCTAACAATACACCACCTCCAGGAGGCTTTAATTTTCAATTGCCATCAGCTGGAAAGACTAACATTCAGAACACTTAAGTTTATGGGGGACACCTGAATCAAACCACCACAGCAGTTAAGGCACCTGCCGGCTAAGAACACCTGTTCGATTCTCCAGCTCCCACGTTTAGTGAGACGCTAAAAAATGATTCAAGGGCTGAATGCCACACTTGCCCACAAGGGGGGGCGCACGTGTCTGGATTTCATTCACAGCAGTTGAGAGGCTGCTGGTGCACCCATTCTCTGTCTCCCTCGTGCTCTCTCTCTCTCTCTCTCTCTGTCTGACACCCGCCAAAAAATAAAAAAAGATGCAGACTAGCTGATTGGATTAAAAAAATAACCCCAGCACTCGAGTAGCAGGTAAGAGGATCGCTATGAGTTGAGGCCACCCTGAACTACATAGTGAATTCCAGGTCAGCTGGGCTAGAATGAAACCCTACCCCAGGGCTGGCCCTAGGAGGGACTCCAACAGATACTTAAAGAAATTATACACAGGGGCTAGAGTTGTACCTTAGTTGGTAGAATGCTTGACTAGCATGCATAAAGCTCTGGGTTTGATGTCCAGTACTGTATAAAACAAGATGTGGTGGCACACACCTATAATCCCAGCACTCAGGAGATGGAAGCCAGAGGATAAGAAGCTCAAGGTCATCTTTGGCCACACAGAAAGTTCAAGGCCAACTTGTGCCACATAAAACCCTGTCTTATAAAGCAAAGAAATCCTACAGCGAGAACAAAGAAAGACAGTCTTAATGACAAGAGCAGAGAAATTAATGTCATGAAGAGTGGGGCGTGGTGGTGCACACCTTTAATCCCAGCACTTGGGAGACAGAGATAGGAGGATCGCAGAGTTTGAGGCCATACTGAGACTACATAGTGAATTCCAGGTCAGCCTGGGCTAGAGTGAGACCCTACCTCGAAAAACCTAAAAAGAAAAAAAAGAACATCATGGAGGAACAGATGAACAAAGAGCAACTAGCCATCAAGTCTCTAATACAAATAGAGGAGAAGGAAAATAAAAACACAGTAATTGAATCAACCAGGAAAACAAAAAATAGGAATCAGCAAACTCTTCACAAAAATAACTTTCATTCTCAAATTAAAAGATGCAGACTAGGGCTAGAGAGATGGCTTAGCGGTTGTTGCAGTCAGTTTCACATTGCTGTCAGAAATCACCCCACTAAGAGCAGCTTGGGGGAAAAAAGAGGTTTATTTTGGCTTACAGGCTCGAGGGGGAAGCTCCATGATGGCAGGAAAAACGATGGCATGAGCAGAGGGTGGACATCACTCTCTGGTCAACATCAGGTGGACAACAGCAACAGGAGAGTGTGCCAAACAATGGCAAGGGGAAGCTAGCTATAGTAGCCATAAGCCCACCCCTAACAATACACCACCTCCAGGAGGCGTTAATTTTCAATTGCCATCAGCTGGAAAGACTAACATTCAGAACACTTAAGTTTATGGGGGACACCTGAATCAAACCACCACAGCAGTTAAGGCACCTGCCGGCTAAGAACACCTGTTCGATTCTCCAGCTCCCACGTTTAGTGAGACGCAAAATGATGCAAGGGCTGAATGCCGCACTTGCCCACAAGGGGGGGCGCACGTGTCTGGATTTCATTCACAGCAGTTGAGAGGCTGCTGGTGCACCCATTCTCTGTCTCCCTCGTGCTCTCTCTCTCTCTCTCTCTGTCTGACACCCACCAAAAAATAAAAAAAGATGCAGACTAGCTGATTGGATTAAAAAAATAACCCCAGCACTCGAGTAGCAGGTAAGAGGATCGCTATGAGTTCGAGGCCACCCTGAGACTACATAGTGAATTCCAGGTCAGCTGGGCTAGAATGAAACCCTACCCCATAAAAACAAAAACAGGGCTGGAGAGATGGCTTAGTGGTTAAGGTGCCTGCCTCCTAAGCCTAAGAACGCTGATTCCAATCTCCACATCCCATGTTTAGCCAGATGCAAAGTGACGCAAGGGCGCAATGCCACACTTGACCACAAGGGGGTGCACACATGTGGATTTCATTCACAGCAGCTGAGAGGCTGCTGGTGCACCCATCTCTGTCTTCCTCTCCCTCCCTCTCTCTCTCTCTCCCCCCCCCCAAAAAAAAAACAAGATCCAACAATTGCTTTCAATAAGAAACATACCTAACAGGCAGACTCAGACTGAAAATGAGAAGAAGGAAATAATTATGTAGAAAAAAATAAAAACTGAAAATTAGCAGGAGTAGCTATACTTAAAACTAAAATTAGTCAGAAAAGACAAGGGTATTACATATTAAATGGAATAATCCATCAAGAAGGTATAATAATTGTAAATGTATATGTACCAAACATTGAGGCCCAATTTCACAAAACACTACTGAACATAAATGGACAGATGGTTCCAAATATAATAATAATTAGTGACTTCAATACCCCATTGCCATTAATAGAAACAACATCCAGACCAAAAAATAAAGAAACTTTAGAGTTAAAATGAATCATAGATCAAATGAACTTAACAATCATCTATAGAATATCCCATATAACAGATGTAGAATACACATTCTTCTCAGCAGTCCTTAGAAGTTTCTCTAAAACATTTTATTTTAGTCCAAAAAGCAAATCTTAACAAATAAAAAATAATACAAGTAATATCAGATTACAGTGAAATCAAATTAGAAAACAATAGCAAGAGAAACTACAAAGATGTGGAGATTGATTAAGACATTCTTTAATTACCATTGACTCATTGAAGATGTCAGGAAGTAAATGCATTTATTATGCTCACCAAAGTTCCCTGTAAGCACTTTTCTTAACATTCATACCCATATATTAATGCTACTCTCACTTTTGGTTAGAGAAGCTTCTCTTTTCAGAAGGCGATGACCACTGGGATGACCCAAAAGGCACCATAGTGCTGAGAAGAAGGGATGGAGGAGTGTCCAGCACTGAAACATCTCTATCACACCTTCCAAGGCTCAGGGACCATTGCAGAAGAGGGGGCAGATAGAATGTTAAGAACCAAAGGACGGGTAGGACTGCTTACAATGCAATCATTCAGGCACAAATTGGCTTTAATATCCATGACCTCACATGGATTAAGAAACCAAATGAAAAAAAGAAACCAAATAAAAGAAAAAAAATATAGACCACTTTTCCTGAAGAACATAGTTCAAAAAAAAATCTCAATAAAATACTTACAAACTAAATTCAACAATACATGAAAAGATCATACACCATAGTTAGATTCATGTCAAGGATGCAAGAATGATGCTGTGGGCTGGAGAGATGGCTTAGTGGTTAAGGCATTTCCCTACAAAGCCAAAGGATCCTGGTTCAATTCTCCAGGACCCACATAAGCCAGATGCACAAAGGGGCATATGCATCTGGAGTTCATTTGCAGTGGCCAGAGGCCGTGGCATGCCCATTTTCTTTCTCTCTCCCCCCCCCTTCTCTCTTTCAAATAAATAAATATTTTTTAAAAACTGGTATGGTTGAACTGTAATGGGGTGCTAAGGGTCCAAGAAAGTCCTTGCACCCCAAATCCTGGGTTTGTTTCTAATTTTTTAAAAAAAAGAATGGGGCTGGAGAGATGGTTTAGCGGTTAAGGCACCTGCCTCCTAAGCCTAAGAACACCAGTTCCAATCCCCAGGTCCCACGTTTAGCCAGATGCAAAGTAACACAAGGGTGCAATGCTGCACTTGACCACAAGGAGGTGCATGCACCTGGATTTCGTTCACAGCAGCTGAGAGACTGCTGGCGCGCCCATCTCTGTCTCCCTCTTGCGCTCTCTCTCTTAAAAAAAAAAAAAAGAATGATGCCATATATATAAAGCAATAGTTGTACTTAAATAAACTCAGGGATAGAAATCAAATGATTATCTCAATACAAACAACCTTTAACAAAGTCCAACTTGCCTTAATTATAGAAGCACTGAAGAAACTAGGAATAGAAGGAACACACGTACCCAATTGCTTCTGAGCCTTTTGGCTAAGACCAAGAGTAGCAACATACCTAAACACAATAAAAATTATATACAACAAACCTATAATCAAAATTATATTTATCATGGAAAATCTAAAAGCATATCCTCTAAAATCATGAATGATATCATAGTATCCAATCTATTTTTATTCAACATCATGCTTAAAATCTTAGCTACAGCAATAAGGCAAAAGAAAGAAATAAAAAAAAAAGATGCAAATAGGAAAGGAAGAAGTCAAATTATCACTATTTGAAGATAATATGATCTTATATATAATAGATCCTAAAGACATCACAGGGGCTGGAGAGATGGCTTAGAGGTTAAGTCACTTGCCTGCAAAGCCAAAGGACCCAGGTTCGATCACCCAGGCCCCCTGTAAGCCAAATGTACAAGGTGGAACATGCATCTGGAGTTGGTTTGTAGTGGCTAAAGGCCCTGGTGCGCCCATTCTGTGTCTGCCTCTTTCTCTTCCTCTCTCTCAAAAAAAATAAAATAAAATATTTTTTATTAAGCAAGACATCACAAGGGCTGGAGAGATGGCCTAACGGTTAAGGCACTGGCTTGAAAAGCCAAAGGACCCAGGTTTGATTCCTTAGGACCCACATAAGCTACATACATGCACAAGGTGGCACATGCATCTGGAGCTTATTTGCAGCAGCTGGAGGCCCTGGTGTGGCCATTGCCTCCCTTCCTCCCTCCCTCCCAAACAAATAAGTAGAAATATTTTTTAAGACATCACAAAAAAACTCTTGATAAACATTTTCAGGAAATTTTTAGAATAAAAAACCATAATAAAAATAAGTAGCTTTTCTGTATATCAATAACAAACTTTGTGAGAAAGAAATGAGTAAAGAATCTCATTTACGGTATCTTCAAAAACTGTGGCCTGGGAGATGGTTCAACAGTTAAAGGCATTTGTTTGCAAAGACTGCCAGCCTAGGTTTGATTTCCTAGCACCCACATAAAGCTGGATGCAAAGTGGAACATGCATCTGGCATTTATTTGTGGTAGTAATATACTCCAGCATACCTGTACATACACACATGCATGTGCAAATAAATAAAATTTGGGGCTAGAGAGATGGTCCAGCACTTAAGGTGCTTGCCTGCAATGCGTAACAACCCTGGTTCAATTCCCGTGTACTCGCATAAAGCCAGACGCACTAAGTGGTACATGCATCTGGAGTTTGTTTACAGAGGCTAGGGGCCCTGGTGTACTCATTCTCTATTCTATATTCATATTCATTCTCTCTCTCTCTCTCTCTCTCTCTCTCTCTCCTTGCAACTAAATAAAATATTTTAAAAAAATAAAAATAAAAATTTATTTTTTAAAAAAGTTAACTATGAGGTAAACCTAACCATGGAGGTGAAGTAAAAGACTTCTACAAGGAACACTTTAAAACACTGAAGATACTAAAGATAGAAAGACCCCCAAGCTCATAGATCAGCAGAATTAATATTATAAAAATGGCTATATTTACTAAAAACATTCACGATTAAAATTTCAATGTCATTCTTCACTGCTCTATAAAAATTCTAAAAACCATATGGAAGTATAAAAGACACTAAGTAGCCAAAGCAATTGTAGACAAAAAGCACCATGCTGTTGGTACTAAAATACCTGGTTTCAAATTATACCACAGAGCCGTAGTAACAAAAGAGCCAGGTATGGTGGCGCATACCTTTAATCCCAGCACTTGGGAGGCAGAGGTGGGAGGATCGCCATGAGTTCAAGGCCATCAAGAGACTACACAGTGAATTCCAGGTCAGCCTGAATTAGAGTGAGACCCTACCTCAAACCTCCCCCCCCAAAAAAAAAAAGAATGGTGCTGATGAAAAAGAGATATGTAGACCAATGGAGTAGAATAAAGATCACAGAAATGAACCTATATAACCAGTCACTTAATTTTCGACAAAGGTGCCAAAAACATACATGGGAGAAAAATACAGCTTATTCAACAATAATATTGGGAAAATTGGGCATGCCCATGTTGAAGAAAGAAATTAGATCCCTATCTCTTACCCTGTACAGAAATCAATTCAAAATGGATAAGAGAACTTAATGCAAGATGTGAAACATTGAAATGGTTTGACAAAAACATAAAAATAAATACTTCAAAATACAAGCATGGGCAGGCTTTTTCTGAAAAGGACTCCAACAGCTCAATTGCAAGAATCAACACATAGGATTGGACAAAATTTTAAGGAACTTCTGTACAACAAAGAAAACATTGATCAGAGTAAACAGACAGAATGAAACAAAGTCTTTACTAGCTATTCATCTGAAAATACATTACTGGCCAGAATATACAAAGGACTCCAAAAATCAAATACCCAAAAATTACCCCATAATGAAGTAGGAATCCTCAAAAGAAATACAAATGTTCAACAATCTTAGCTATGGTAGTTTAAATAATGTAACAGCTAAAATAAGACCATCCTGCCCTGGGATGTAACAGGTAAGATAAACTAGGCCCTGGCTCCATTTATTGGGGGAATAAAATAGCTAAACTAACACTTCTGTACCTGCTGGCATGCCTTTCAGTTGCAAATTCCTTAACTCCCCAGGAGGGCCACATCTGCATTGATAACCCTTTCAAGACTTCCCATGTCCCCAAACATGGCTCCAATGTGTAAAAAAGATAACTCCAGGATAAGTGAGACAATTGCAGTTCAAAGTAACTCCAGGGTAAGTAAGACAACTACTGTTCCCATGTTGCCTAGACCTCTATCTGACACTGATGTCATTATTTTTATGGTCTTTTGCTTTTAAAAATACCGTACCCCTAAGCTTCTGTACTGAGAACATTTTCTGGCATGAGCCCCTCTCAGTTGCCAGCTTAATAAAAAGACTCTCAATTGGCTGCAAAAGTGTGGCGGTCTGTAATTCTCTCACATGGACTATAATATATACAAAGAATTCAAAAATTAAATACGAAAAATTACTCCATAATTAAGTAGAAATTCTCAAATAAAGAAACACAAATGACTAACGTTCTTAGCTGTGGTAGTTTAAATGAGATGTTCCCCCAACAGCCTCATGTGTTTTGAATACTAGGACTCCAGCTGGTGGCAATTTGGGAGGTGGAGCCTTGCTGGAAGTGGTGTATACTGGGGGTTCACCTTGAGGTTCACTAGCCAGTTTCCTGCCCAACACTAGAGATGTGATGCTCAGTTGTCTGCAAGTGCCACGCTTTCCCTGACATGGTAAAATTTCCCATCAGAGTTGCAAGCTGAATAAATCCTCTCCTCCCATTAGCTGTTTCTGGTTGTCTCAGCAATGAGAAGGTAACTATAAGATTAGCAATCAGTGAAATGCTATTGAAATCAGTATGGAGGTTCCTCAAAAGACTAAAAATGGGGCTGGGGAGATAGCTCAGAGGTTAAGGGGCTTGCCTGCAAATCCAAAGGACCCAGGTTTAATTCCCCAATACCCACGTAAAGTCAGCTGCACAAGGTGGCACATGTGTCTGGAGTTCATTTGCAGGAGTTCATCTGCAGTGGCTGGAGGCCCTGGTGCACCCATTCTCCCTCTCCCTAACTGTCTCTGCTTACAAATCAATACAATATTTTAAAAAGACTAAATATACAACAACCATCTGATCCAGCTCTATCATTTCTGAGTATATACCTGAAGAAAATTAATTCAACATACCAGAGGTATATACACATGCATATTTACATAAATGCATATTTAATGAAGCACTATTCACAATAGTCAAGATATGGAAACAGAGGCTGGAGAGATTGTCCAGTGGTTAAAGGTGCTTGCTTGCAAAGTCTGATGGCCTGGGTTCAAGTCCCTAGTACCCAGGTAAAGTATTTTTAAAAAGATACGGAAACAGACTAAATACCTATCAACAGATGAATAGATAAAGAAAATGTGGTATATGTAGGCAATGGAATTTTCTTTAGCCATAAATAAAAACTCAATTATGTAATTTGCAGAAAAATGGATGGAGATTAGCTATTAAGTAAAATAAACCAGACTCAAAGACAAATATAGCATTGTTCTCTATCGTGCAGAATCTAGATTTCAAATGTGTATTTTTCATATTCACATCCATATATTCATATTCATGAATACTCATATATATGATACTACAGTAGAAAGGGGTCAATGTGAGAGAATGAAGGGTCAAAGGGGAGGGAAGAGGAGGGAACACGAGTAATAGGAAGGGAGAAAGACAAATATTCATGTTTTCTCTCATATGAAGAATCTGGATTAAAGGGCTAGGGAGATGGCTCAGTGGATAAGAGGAATTGCTATATAAGCTTGAGGACCTAAGTTCCATCCCTAACACCCCCAAGAAAAAGTTAGGCATGTTCATAAATGACTGTAACACCAGTGCTAAGGAGAGAAGAGACAGGAGAATCACTGGGACTCATTTATCAGGCAGTATAACCAAAAAAATGGCATAAGCTCCAGGCTTTATTTCCAATGAGACTACATAGTGAATTTCAGGTCAGCTTAGGCTAGAGTGAGACTCTACCTCAAAAAAAAATTAAAAATAATGTGGAGAATGATTGAAAACCCAATACTAACCTCTGGCCTGTATACACATGCATGCATGCACATCCATACGCATACAAACACTCATATACATATACATACACACCAAATATACAGGCAAAAAAATACACAGATAGGGTGGGTGGGTGGGTAGATAGATAGATATAAACAGACAGACAAACAGGAAGGACATGAAAGTAGAAAGGGAGCCATAAGGGAGAAGAGTCTAAAGGAAGGGAGAAATGGGGACAAGAAAGTAATAAGGGTAAATATGAGGAAAATACAATGATTACATGTATGAAAATGTCATAATGAAACCCTTCATTTTGTATATTAACTAAAAAGATGTCTTTAATTAGGATTTTCTATAAATGAACAGTTTTGCCGGTGAGTCCCAGAATTGGGTTATCCCCCACAGTAAACTGTTGGCCAGGGAGATTCATGGGGTCCCCAAAACAATGTAGGCCATTGCCAAAACACTTGCTTATCTGCCAGAGCTAAAAGGTAAGACCCCACTGCTGAAGACATCACAGGCTGTGGTTACAGGACAGTGTGATACCACGTTGGAACTGAGAGAGAAACCAGCTCCCTCCTGGCTAGCCCTGGTAGCACTGGAAAACATTATGGGAACTGCTGAGGGACAATGGTCACCTACAGCATGAATAAGCAGGGGACCCTGCAAACTATGAAATCAACCAGCTGGACAAGAAGTACACACATGTGCAGTAGTGGCATGCAGCCTCTGCAGGTAACCAACTGTTCTCTGATTGAACATGAGGCACACTCAGTGGGAAAGAACTCCTATCTGGTACTGGAAACCTAGTGAGAATCTCATGGTCACGAAAATCAGACTTCAGAAAGAAGCTTCCATTGCTCTAGATAAGATGAGTGGGCTTACACACCAAAAAGTCTCTCAATATGCATATCCCCTTTAAGCCAAGCTGCTCTCACTCTAGGTTGGAAAATCTGTTTTATGTTACAGATGGCAGAGAAAATGGAGGAAATCCAAGATCCCATCAACATGAGCCAACTGACTACTGTATGTGCCACCTCTTCCACATATGCTGGGGCCTGGGACAAATTGCAGAGGAAGCAGCAACGTGAATATTGCTCTCACTGCTAGCCAGACAACCAGCAACAGGGCAATGGTGACAGACACTGTGGTCAATGAAAACTCAAAGCAGAAATCCAGAGGCTACAGAGAAGCAACACTAAATCAGATGGCTAATGGGCCTGCAATGGTTCAGGAAACATTGTGGAAGAGGAAGTGTGGTGGTTTAATTCAGGTGTCCCCCATAAACTTAGATGTTCTGAATGCTAGATTCCCAACTGATGGAAATTTGGAAATTAATGCCTCCTGGAGGCAGTGTATTGTTGGGGGCAGGCTTATAGGTGTTGTAGCCAGTTTCTCCATGCCAGTGTTTGGCACACTCTCCTGCTGCTATTGTCTACCTTATGTTGGCCAAGGGGTGATGTCCACCCTCTGCTCATGTCATCATTTTCCCCTGCCATCATGGAGCTTCCCCTCGAGCCTGTAAGCCAAAATAAACCCTTTTTCCCCACAAGCTGCTCTTGGTCTGGTATTTTCTGCCAGCAATGAGAACCTGACTGCAACAGGGGTTGAGAAGATTGTAAGAGCCACAGCGTGGATAGTAATACCCTAAGGCACGGTCCTTCCCACCACCCCACAGACACTGACTGAGGCCTTGATGACCCCACAGTGAATACCGTAACTCCACTGAGGAAAGCCTCCAAGGAAACAAGAGCAGGCTCAAGAGGATAAAAGAGTATAACCTGTTGTAATATATAAATTTTAAAAACTGAACAATTTCGCGTTTTTCTATTATACAAGCAACAATGAAATGTTACTTTAAGTACCAAAAGGAGTCCAACTGCTAGGTTAATCAACGTTGCTATGCGTTAATAAATCATCAGGACAACAGCAATTATTGGATTATTGGATTATTGACAGTTTTGTTGTCAACTTGATCAGACTAGGAATCCAGTAAGAGAAACTCTTTTTGTTCAGGTCTCTGAGGACAGTTCTGGGAAGGACTGATGGAGACAGGAAGACCTTCTCCCAGAATAGATGGCCCTTCTAGTGATGAACTAAATATAAAGAAACTTCAAGAAAGCACAGGGCCTTTTGCCTGACTACCCTTGATACTCATTGGCATGTGCCTTTTGCTTGGCTGCCCGCGCTACTTGCTGGTGCATACTATCCTGTTGCTGCTAACTTTCTCAGACATGGAACCCAGCTTCACTGGCCTTCCAACATAGACCAAAGGCCAGTAGCTCTCCAGGAATAATCCAGGCCTTCAGTACTAGACTGAGGCTGCTGAAGCATCCAGCCTCGTGAACTGAGTATCTATTGGGTTTTCCTACTCTCCAGCCCACAGACAGCTATTCTTGGGCTACTCAGTCCATATACTGTAAGCTAATATAATAAATGCCCTTCATAATACATATTCATTCCATCGATTATGTCCTATAGAAAAACCTTGACTAATGCAAACACTTATAATGTTATAGGCACTTATTAACTGTACAAGTGTTAATCTTATTTAATTCACTTACTATCTTATACTATTTTTTCAGACAGGTTCTCAAGTATGCCAGGTTGGCTTCAAACTCACTACATAGCTGAAGATGACCTTGAACTTCTGATTTTCCTGCCCCCACTTCTCAAGTGCGGAGATTACCAGATATATACTATGCTCATCCCTACTTATACACTAGGAACAAAAGCCTAAAGTCAAATAGCAAAAGAAGGGCAGAGCTAGAATTTGAACCCTGCTCATCATTATTCCTCTATGTTGTATGGAGCAGCACCTGTGTTTTGCTAAGTATGGCTTTCAGCCCCTTTACAGATGCTCTCTGGCTTTCCTGCAGTTAAACCAGTATGTGCTTTTCCAGTTTGAAAAAATAATAACAAAAATGGACAATGTCCTGTTAACAGTTCTAAACCCACTCAATTACAGATTTCTTCTCCTAACAGTCAAGTTCACTGATCTCTCAATGGGCACTTCATCATATGAAAAGATCCAACAGGAACTGTGAAAGATCAGTTTCCTCCTGGAAAAGTCATAGCAATATGAAAACATCCTTGCCTGAGATGGCTTGTGCTCTTCCACTCCATTCAAAAGAGGTTGATTCAGGTAAGCCACCATATTTTTGCCTCTTTCTCTATGCTATCTAGCCTGCCTCAACACAGCAATGCAAGAACTCAAAAAGCCAAAAACATATTGAGTAAAAAGAACCAAGCTATAGGACTGGGAAGATGGCTTGGGGGATTAGCCACTTGCCACACAAGCATGAGTACCTGACCTAGGATTCTAAGACTCTATGAAAAGAAGTTAGAGGCTCTATTAGGTTTCTATAATCCCAGCATACCTAAGAAAGATGGGAGGTGAGAACAGGAGAATTTCCTGGAAGCTCATAGACCAGCTACCCTGGCAAAGAAAGCAGTGAACAATTGTCCTCAGACACACACACGGGGGGGGGAATATTAAGCTGAAGACACCACACTACTTCATTTCAAAGTTATAGTAACCAAAACTGTATGGTGCTGATATGAAAACAGATATATAGACTAACAGAACAGAATAGAGAGGCTAAAAATAAGCACATGCTTATAAAGTTAAAGTACACAGTGGAGAAATGATAGCCTATTCAATTAACTGGTGTTGGGGAAAATGAATGTACACGTGCAAAAGAATGAAATCACAACTTTATCTTATACTATGCATAAAAAATCAACTCAAGCTGGGCGTGGTGGCACACGCCTTTAATCCCAGCACTCGGGAGGTAGGGGTAGGAGGATCGCCGAGAGTTCGAGGCCACCCTGAGAATACATAGTAAATTCCAGGTCAGCCTGGACCAGAGTGAGACCCTACCTCGCAAAAACCAAAAAAAAAAATTAAAAAAATCAACTCAAACTGCATTAAAGTCTTAAATGGAAGATCTGAATACATAAAACTCCTAGAATAAAATATGAAGAAAAACCTTTTAGAACAAAAATATTTTCAAAGATTTTAATCTTGGCAGAGATTTTTCAGATATGATATTAGAAGCATAGGCACCACAATATGCAAATTAGATGCTGAGCTGAGTGTGGTGGTGCATGCTAGTAATCCCAGTGCTTGTGAGGTGAAGGCAAGAGGATCAGGATTCAAGGTCATCCTTGGATATAGAGGGAACTCCAGGTGAGCCTGAGCTATATGAGACCTGTCTCAAAAAAAAGGGATTCTATGAAACAAAAAGAAAAAATTTAAATGATTATTCACCTATATTGAAGCATAGAACATAAATGGTCAACAAGGGCTGGAGGGATGGCTTACCGATTAAGGCATTTGCCTGCAAAGCCAAATGACCCAGGTTCGATTCCCCAGGACCCACGTTAGCCAGATGCACAAGGGGGGTGCACCCAGCTGGAGTTCGTTTGCAGTGGCTAGAGGCCCTGGCATGCCCATTCTCTCTCTCTCCCCCTCTGTCAAATAAATAAACATAAATATTTAAAAATAAATAAATGGTAAACAAAATAAACATGATTGGGCGAGGCAAATAAGGTAAATAAATAGGTAAATAAGAAATAGCAACAAAATTATGAATGAAAATCTGTCTCCCTTAGTGTCTTGTGCTTGGCACATAATATTACATGAATGAATAAATGAAAGCAATATGGCATGATATAATCTCTAACAGGACAAGTAAGTAGAGGGTACTATGAGGAAACAGACAAAGGGCCTTGTTCCAAAAAGGGAGATTTTAAAAAGGCTTTCTAAAATATGAAATGCATAACCCTAATCACTGAGCAGAGGATAGGCTGTTCTCATGAATGTACGTATTCTCCAGTACTTAACAAGGATGAACTGCATTCCTAATGATAAGGGTGTATTTAGAGCAGACAAAGGCCCTGCTCACTGAAAAACAGATGCTTTCTCTCCTCTGCAGTCTGAACTGACTCTCCCTTTACTGCCTCCCTTTCCTTACTTCCCATTGGCTTATCTTCCAAATAAACTTGGCACTCTAAATACTTGTCTCAGGTTCCACTACTGAAAGAACCCCAACCGGGGTACTGTCCATGGTACTGAAAACCTGGACAGACTGAAGGGAGTGGAAGGTGCTGTCTACCTAACAAGGGGGAACCAGGGTATTAGAGGCAAAGCTCTCCTCTATTTCACACACGTCCTGGAATTGGCTACAACTCTAATTTCTGCCAAGGCAAAGTACTTCTAACAGGAAGCTGATATTACTGATCATGACATACCCTGAGGAGTAAGCTAGAATCTAGGCACAGCAGTGGGATTGAGGAGTAGATGGAGCACCAGTGACATGCACAAATGTGCTTGGGGAATTTTTAAGGGGTCTGTCCACTCATGGACCCTAATCCCTCAGTGCCCAATGGCATCAAAGTGGGTAGAACTCAGCCACAACCAGCTTCCCAGCTCTAACAACTCTGAACTACCCTTCTGGGGCCAGGGTGGATAGTTAGCAATTGCACCAAATCAGCACTTTCTAACTTCTAGTAGTCTCCAAAGTTAGGGTACTTGCCCCACTAAGTAGATGTACCAAGATATTAAAGACTAGAAAATAAAACAGAACTTGTATGTTTATTTATTTTCTTTTATTTAAAAAAAAAACACTTTTGGGCCTGGAGAGATGGCTTAGCAGTTAAGCGCTTGCCTGTGAAGCCTAAGGATCCCAGTTTGAGGCTCGATTCCCCAGGACCCACACAAGCCAGATGCAAAAGGTGACGCATGCATCTGGAGTTGGTTTGCACTGGCTGGAGGCCCTGCATTCTCTATCTGCCTCTTTCTCTCTCTGTCCATCTCTCTCAAATAAATAAATAAAATAACTTTTTTTTGACAGCTTCCATAAGTATAGACAATAAACCATGATAATTCCCACCCCATCCTCATTTATCTTTTTATTCTAACTTTTCTACTTCCATGTATATTTGATAATGTACACATATATTTGTTTATTTACAGCCAACACTATTAAATCCATGTATCTATATCAAGGGTCCATCCTCAAAAGACTTTCACTTGTAAGGCGTTCATGATAACACACACACACCCTTTGATTTTAAAGGGCCTCCCTTTTGACAAGACTAAAGGAACATTAGGTAATTTTATTTCAATAAAGAAAGATCAAGCATATCTTCAAGGATGAGTTCTAAGTTTTGAAAAATCACATTAAGAGGGAAAAAAGGCCTTCTACTTGACAAGTAGAAGGAAGTCATTTAAAGAAATTCATCAAGGTCAGAGCCCACCAGAGGTTATTAGGATCACCTACTTAGTTAGCAGCCCATATGACAAGCTGAAAGTTTTTGTATTCTGAGGTGTCAAAGTTCAGGTTTAAAAAGGCACTTTCTGGGCTAGAGAGATGGCTTAGCGGTTAAGGCGCCTGCCTCCTAACCCTAAGAACGCTGGTTCCAATCTCTAGCGGTTCCAATCTCCAGGTCCCACGTTTAGCCAGATGCAAAGTGACACAAGGATGCAACGCCGCACTTGACCACAAAGGGGTGCACACATCTGGATTTCGTTCTCAGCAGCTGAGACACTGCTGGAGCACCCATCTCTTCCTCTCCCTCTCTCTCTCTCTCTCTGTCTCTCTCCAAAAAAATAAAAAATTAAAAAAAAATTTGAAAGGCACTTTCCTTATTTGCACACTTTTGATTAAATAAGCTGCCACTTTGGAAGGTGACAAGGCAAAGAATTAGGGAAAGCCTTTGGCCAAAAGTCAGCAAGGAAATAACTAAGGCCTTTGACCAAACAAACCACAAGGTACTGAATCCTGCCAACCAGCACATGAACTTGGAAGTGAACCATTCCCCAGTCAAACCTTCAGATGCCTGAATCCCAGATCAACTTCCTGGTTGCAGTAGCTCACAATGGATCCTGAAATAGAGGGCCTAGGGAAGCCATACCTGGATTCCTACCCCACAGAAACAATGAGATCACAAGTGTGCATTGTATAATTTCTGTTACATAGCCATAAATAATATGGGGGCTCTGGAAAGTAAGTAGTAGAAGGTAGATTAAGGCACTAGAGCAGTTTGAATTACTACTGAACTGGCAATAAGTTTGCCTTGTTTCCCCTTGCATTCCTTCAGTGTGGATTCAAGGAGTCAGAAATTAAAATTAGCATCACAATGAAATAATACTATTCACCTATTAGCATGGCTTAACAATATCTAGAGCTGGTTATCATGGCGAGTCACTAGAACATTAGTATCTTGTTGGCAAGAATGCAAAGTGTTTCAGCCACTCTGAAAAAAGTTTGGTAGTTTCTTATAAAGTTGAAAATATATTTACCATATATGGGTCTTACTCTTGGGTAGTTACTCCAGAAATATAAAATTCTCTATCTACATAAAAACCTGTATAAGGATTCATATAGTTAATGCAGAAAACAAGCAAAGTAGCCACAAGCATGGCAGCACATGTCTGTAATTCCAGTACTTGGGAGGTGGAGGAAAGAGGATAAGAAATATAAGGCCAACCTCAGCTACATAGTGAATCTGAAGCCAGCCTGGGCTACATGAGACCTTGCATCAAAAAACAATGGCCTAGAGCCGGGCGTGGTGGCGCACGCCTTTAATCCCAGCACTCGGGAGGCAGAGGTAGGAGGATCACCGAGAGTTCAAGGCCACCCTGAGACTACATAGTTAATTCCAGGTCAGCCTGGACTAGAATGAGACCCTACCTTGAAAAAACAAAAAAAAAAAAAAAAACAATGGCCTAGAGAGATGGCTTAGAGGTTAAAGTGCTTGATTGCAAAGCCAAAGGACCCAGGTTCGATTCCCCAGTACCCACATAAGCCAGATGCACAAAGTGGCGCCTGCATCATGAGTTCATTTGCATCAGGGCTGGAGTCCCTGGCACACTTTCTTTTCTTCTCTTTTCTTTCTCCCTCTCCTTTCAAAGAAATAAATAAATGCATTTTTTTAAAAAAATCAATTAAAAGCAGAAGGTACAGGTCAACCATTCTTTACTTTAGATACTTGCTGAATATATTCCAACTATAAGACAGATGGATAAATTTATGATGCACTCCCATACATGTTCACAGTGGGCCAAGGGACAAAGGCATGTACACAAATAATTCGTTGACATGAGATGTAGGCATAGAGATATGCCTGCAAACTATCGGAGTCCAGAAAGAAATTAGTCAGAAAGTGTTTCATTGGGCATAAAAAAGGAAAAGCATCCCAGGGGCCATGAGAACATTTCATACCTGAGTAATGCATCCTGAGATTAGGGAATAAAAGTGTAAAGAGCAGAGGGTGGAGACATCAACCTGGGGAGTTAAGTTAGCAACAACTGTGAGCATTCTTGTAAAACACACCAAAGAATTTGGACTTTAACCTACCAAACAGGAAAGGTAATTTCATAATGTTTAATGGGGTTGGAGCAGATAACAGCCTGGGCAAAAACTACATACACTGCAGAGAGCTTTTATCTAAATGAGACAGCTGCTACTTACCAATAAGCTCCATTTCAGACTATCCAGAGACCCTGGCCCACTGCTGCCTGATGCAATTTTTCAAGAGAAGCTAAAGCATAATTTGATGTATGACCTTCCCATCTTTAAATGTCCATGTGAATATATTTCAGCAAAATTAAGAGGCCATGAATTACAGAGTACATTGCTATTTTTTTTCTACTAGTAAGAAATGAAACCACCACCAATCAAGTTGTAACAGTCCATCAATTTTAAAACACATTCCCAAATCAGAGATGCTAAAATGTGGGGGTGAGGGAGTGTATCTTAGAATCAATGAATTTCATTTTCTCAAAACACTACAGACTGCATGGTTCAGTTTAAGGCTGCCAGATTGAAAACTCTGTTTAAATCAAGGGAGTCTGAGGGAAGGCGTGAATAAGAAGGCTATAGAGAAAGCTGGGCATGGTGACACATGCTTGGGAGGCAAAGGTAGGAGGATCACCGTGAGTTAAAGGCCACCCTGAGACTACATAGTGAGTTCCAGGTCAGTCTGGGCTAGAGTGAAATCCTACCTCAAAAAAACAAAAACAAACAAAAAAGGCTATAGGGGCAAAGGCAAGAGGACAGGGGAACTGAGAAATTAAAAAGAAATAAACAGGCAAGCCGGGCATGGTGGCACACGCCTTTAATCCCATCACTCGGGAGGCAGAGGTAGAAGGATCGCTGTGAGTTTAAGGCCACCCTGAGACTACATAGTGAATTCCAGGTCAGCTTGGGGCTAGAGTGAAACCCTACCTCAAAAAAACAAAACAAAACAAAACAAAATAAAAAAAGACTGACAAATAATTTGCAAAAAGGCTATAATGAGAGGGTATCTAAAACCAAGGGAGATTCTTATCACCATATGATATAAACCTACCTTTACCTATAATTCTGCATAGAAGTAAATTAAAATTGTGCACATACAATCTAGACTTTCAGAATCTCTGGGTGTTTTGCATGAACTACAATAGGCTTATCAAAATGGTTTCTGTTTTGGAGAGCTATGATATTTTTAAATATTGTCACAATCTGTTCCTTTTATCATGTAAGTGCTTACATTCTGCATGTATCTCAGTTTGGCATCTACAGTATGAGTCAATGGCAGAGTGAGGGTATTTCCTTATTTCTATTTTCCTTCTGTTGACTCTATAACCTGCCATTCCAGGCAAAAGTAAAACAAACTATCAAACCCCTTTCAAGTGCAAGCACTGGGCCAAACTGAGGTAGGCACAGAGGACAAAATTGCATTGCAAGACCATATTAAGACTCTTGGCCCAGAGCCCTATAACAGGTGAGCCTAGGATACATTAAGACACTCTGGACCTTCAGACTCAGGAAGGCCCTCTGAGATCTCCAATTGGGAAGAGAGAAAAAGTAGGCCTAGCGAAGTTAGGTAGCCTCCTCGAAGTCATAGTCTTGTGACTCAGTAGCCATTCCATCAAGGTGACCTGACTCTACCTGTACATACACATTAGAACATACACCTAAAACATCAAGTTCATAAGAGTTGGACCAAACAACTAACCAAACATGGTCCTATGCCTATGCAGAGCCTACTTACTGCATCTGTTCATTAAGTGCTCTTATCCTTTCCTCTAGGTTTTATGTTCCACATAAGCGCAAGGAAGATTCCTAGAGCTTCATTTTGCTGGGTGTTGAATCTTTTACCCTAACCTGCAGGCTCAGGACACAATCCATCCTCACGTTTATTGGACTTACTCAGAGTTTCTTCTAGCCTCATCTGGCATCTTTCAGAGCAAAACTCTAGAATGATTTCATAATAGGTTGTCTTGGCAACTGCACAATGTAGGATCTAGCTATGCTAGTGCCTGTCAAAGAAACACTGGAATAATTCAAATGAGAGAACTTTAATACATGAATATACCATAATTATACCATAATTTGATCATATTCCTATTACCCTCTTTTGTCCCCCTCCCCGACCCCTATTCCACTAAGGACTCTCTTTTCAAGTAGTCCTACCTTTGTTTTGATGTCTCACTCCTTTTGTCTTTCTCTGTCCTCCATGTCAAAATGTTAATGGGGGCTGGAGAGATGGCTTAGAGGTTAAGCACTTGCCTGTGAAGCCTAAGGACCCCGGTTCAAGGCTCACCTCCCAGGACCCACGTAAGCCAAATGCACAAGGTAGCACATGCATCTGGAGTTCGTTTGCAGTGGCTGGAGGCCCTGGCATGTCCATTCTCTATCTGCCTCTTTCTGTCTGTTGCTCTCAAATAAATAAAAATAAACAAAACATTTTAAAAAATGTTAATGGGCTCAGAGTTGTGTAGGGCTTGTAGGGGCAATGACAACCCTGTGTGGTCATGAAAGCACTCATCAGTTCACGTCAGGAGGCCAGTGACCCAAAGTACTTCTTCCCCAATGTGACTCGTATGTTCTTTCTGCCTCCACTTCCGCAAAGTTTCCTGAGCTTTGGAGGGCAGGATACAGATGTCTCATTTAGTGTTGAGCTCTCAACAGCCTGTTTTAGCTCTGATGAATCTTGAGTCTCATCAGTGTCTACTGTCATCTGCACAGAGAAGCTTCTATTAGCTACCAGTGAGACTAGCACTCCTATTCTTTCCTCCACTTTCTCTGCACTGTTCCTTCAGTACTGATGGGTGTGATGGAGCACTGACATTGCTCTTCTTCCCATTATCTTGATAAGCCTTGGGTGTCTCTGGTATTCACCACTATCTGTAAAAAGAAGCTTCTCTAAATAAAAATAAGAATAGCATTAATCAAATGGCACAAACTGATGTATTTACAAGACTTGTTTTTTTCAAGGTAAGGTCTCACTCTAGCCCAGGCTGACCTGCAATTCAGTTCTATAGTCCAGGCTGGCCTTGAACTCACAGCTTTCCTCCTACCTCTGCCTCCTGAGTACGAAGATTAAAGGTGTGTGCCACCACACCTGCCTCTACAAGGCTTTTGAAGGGCATAATGTCTCCATTTAGCCAAAGAACATTGGTATCTCTCTAGAGCCCATGACCTTCCAAGCCATAGGCATCTGACTTGGTTCAAATTCAACTAGAGACTACTTGATTAAACCCATTACTTATGTGCCACTATTGCACTCACAGGCACATCTTGCTTTGGCTGGTTGATTATTGTAATTTAAATGTATAGAACCATATATTCAGATGTTTTATTAAAATTGAGTTTGCACCTTCCACCCCTAGCAGGCAAACTCCTGCTATGACGGGGGTGGGGGGAGGGGCATGTCACTGGGGGTGGATCCGAGTTCCAGCCTAACTATATGCAGAGAGGTTTTGAGCTCTGGCTGTGCTTGCTTCTGATGCTGGATATTTGGTGCTCGCTTGCCCCCCGCCCTCTCTCTCTGCTTGGATTTATGAATGGGAGCCAGCTGCTTCTACCATTTGATGGAATTTCCCTCCCATAAACGGTATCTGGTTTAGCTGTTCATTCCAGCAACGTGGGACTAACTACAATAATTGTGTAGTGTACAGGACCCACCACTTGTTATTACCATTGATGACTTTTTCCCCCCAGCAGCTACCATAGAGCTTTCTAGCACTATGGCAGCTAGTTAGCAGGGAGGTGGATTCCATTCCAGCTCCAGCTTGATTGCTCAACATCCTGTGACTAGAGTCTGTAGTATCTTTAGCAATAGGGTCTTACTGTCTAGTTCTAGGAGGTAACCAAGTACTTTGGCAATAGCCTGCGTTGTTTCGTGGTCCTCATGGGCCTCCCTGACCAACAGCTCATTAGGATTGAACCATCTTTGACACTGGAATTTTACCTGCAATAACATAACTTCAGAGAGATCTACTTCTTGTTTAGTAAAAGGTTCTTCAAGCTTTCTTTTGGCCACCATTACTTTCCTGACAACCATTTTTATGTTCATAAATATGGAAAGTAAAGAGCTTTGTTTCTTAGAAGAATGACCAAACTATGAATTAAAACAAACCATGGGAAAGATCTATAGCTTTCTTTTTGAAACACTTTCTATAGGGTTGCATACCCAAGGCCCTAGGTTTGATCCCAAGCACTACTGAAAAATCAGGCATAGTGGCACATTCCTGTAATTCTAGAACTTGGAAAGTGGTGGCAGAAGTATCCAAAGTTCAAGGTCATCAGCAAGTCCAGCCTTGGCTACATGAGATCCTGTCTCAAAAACAAAACAGGGCTGGAGAGATGGCTTAGCAGTTAAGGCATTTGCCTGCCAAGCCAAAGAACCCACGTTCAATTCCCCAGGACCCACATAAGCCAGATGTACAAAGTGGCGCATGCGTGTGGAATTTGTTTGCAATAGCTGGAGGCCCTGGCGTTCCCATTCTCTATCTGCCCCCTCTTTCTCTCTCTCTCTCTCTCAAATAAATAATTTTTTAAATTAAAAAAACATCATGGGCTGGAGAGATGGCTTAGTGGTTAAGGCACTTGCCTGCAAAGCCAAAGAATCCAGGTTGGATTCCCCAGGACTTATGTAAGCCAGAAGCTCAAGGTGGTATATGCATCTGGAGTTCATTTGCAGTGGCCAAAGTCCCTGGAGTGCCCATTCTCCCCCCCCCATATATATATGTATATATACACACATACACGCACACACACATACACACATACACATATATATACATACATGCATATATACACATATATGCCTCTCACTCTCTCTCAAATAAATAAAGATAACATAAACATATTAAAGAAAAACTATAACCAAAAGTCACCCCCTTCTACTGCTTCAGATGACTAAGAGCTAATGGTGAAATAACTGGAGCCTATGATCTGAAGCCCTTCAAAGGAGAACCAGGTTTAATAAGATGTTAGTTTTCTAAAGCTGGTGTTTTTTTCTTTTCTTTCTTCAGTTTAGGGGAGGATGGAACTCATGGCCTCATGCATGCTAGGCAAACACTCTACCACTGAGCTGTATCTTCAACCCTTTTTTTAAAAAAATTGTATTTGCATGTGTATGTATATGCGGGGGCACTGGAGATCAAAAGAGTTGCCTGTGCTCTACCTTCTTTAAGACAGGGTCTTTTGTGGCTGCAAATATGCCTGGCCCACAAGCTTCGTATTCACCTGGCTTCACCTCCCATTGTCGTAGGTACACAGGGATCACAGATGCATGTGCCACTTTGCGTTCAGCTTTATGTGGGTGCTGGAGAAGTGAACCCAGGCCAGCAGGCTTTGCAAACAAACACCTTTAACCACTGAGCAATCCCCAAGTTTGTTGTTTTGAGACAAAATCTTACTAAATTGCCCACACTGGCCTTCAACTCACTCTGGAGCCCATGTAGGACTGCAATCCTCCTGAATAGCTGGGAATATAGGCCTAGGCTACCAGGCTTAGCTGAAATTCTTATTTTCACGGTTATTCAGAATATACCACCTGTGAGTCTCTACTACTAATTGACATAAACCTAAAATTTACTTCTCACATTTCAATCTGCCTACAAAAAAAAAAAAAAATCACAGGCTCCTAGGCTCATTCCCTATAGGTTCTGGGGACGGCCCTAGGATTTTGTATTTCTACTAAGTTTCCAGGTGATGGGGAAATGTACTTTGAGTGGCAGTGTTCCACAACATAGAGGGTTTTGCTGTGTTTAATAGCTATTTCTTTTTCATTTCATTTTCTCATAGCTTTTTCGTCCCTTGCTGTGCTGAATATACAATCCAAGGCCTGTGTATAAGTACTCTACCACTAAGTTAGGACCCCAGCCCTCTTTCATGACTTTTTGGTTTTGTTTTGATTTCAGTTTTTTATTTTTGTTGTGTGTCATGTGTGATGGCATATGTGGTATGTGCATGTATGTTTGTGTGCAAATACATGAACCCCATGTGCACGTCAGAAAAGGACATTAGGTTTCTTCCTCTATCACTTCTGTCTTATTTTCTTGAAGCAGTCTCTCACTGAACCCCGAGCACACCATTTTCCAGTTAGGATTGCTGGGGCTTCCTGGTCAGCCAATCTATCTCCAACCTCCTCAGTGGTCATACTGAGTGCTTATCGGGGATCAAGCTCAGATTCTCATCTTTATGTAATAAGCACTCTTACTCATTGAGCCATCTCCTCTGCTCTTGCTTTTGTTTATTGACACAGGGTCTCCCTCAGTAGTCCAGGCTAGCCTCAGGCTCATTATGTTGCACAGCCTGGCCTCATACTTGTGATGATCCTGTTTCAGGTTCCCTTAGTGCTGGAACTACAGTTGTGCACCACTGCACCCAGCTCTTTCATGAATTCTAAAGTGCAACTATATTCAACAATATTCTTGGAAATATTGTAGTCTGTATTCAGTAGTACCATCAAAATAAAAGAATGTCTTGAGCTGGGGAGATAGCTCAGTGGTTAAAAGTACTTGCTTACCAAGCCTGTTGGCCCAGGTTCGAATCCCCAGTACCCACATAAAGCTAGATGCAGAAATGGTGCATGTATCCACCTGGAGTTCATCTGCACCAGTAAGAGGCCCTGGCACAACCATACTCTCTCTCTCCCTCTCCCTCTCTCTCTCTCTCTCTCTCTCTCTTTCTCTCTCAAACAAATAAAAGAAAAGAATGCTATGATGTATCAATAAAGCAAGGCTGTAAGCTAAAGATTTCAAACATTTGGAAAGAATGAGAGAAAGAATAATTGTAAGCAAGCCAAAGTACTAGTAATGTAGTGAAACCACCAATTTATCTCAGTGACGAGGACTGTTACTCTTACTCAGTGAAAAATAAAACAATTTTAAATAATTTAAATAATCTTAAAATAAAAACTATTTTAAAGAAAAGTAATATAAAGTAACCTGATGTGGTTGACTGCAAGAAAGTTTCATATTTTAATTAATCTTTCATATTAATATGTCAATAAGTGATATTTATAACTAGCACTTACATTTTTTGAATGAGTTTACATCATGGGAGATAAAAACCACTTACCCTTTTGTGTTTGTTTGAGGCAGGATCTTATTATGTAAACCTGGCTGACCTGGAATTCACTATGTAGCCTAGACTGACCTTAAACTTGTGACAATGCTCCTTCCTCATGCTCTGAATTCTGAAATTACAGGTATGAGCCACTAGGCTATGCCTCCCTTTTAAATCTATGTTCCTGTTGAGCACAACTTCTGATAGGCCACTGTTCCTGTTGATGTGGCTATATGAAACAACAACAACAACAATAATCAGGCATGGTAGCACACACCTTTAATCCCAGTACTTGGAGTGTGAGGTAGAAGGATCACAGTGAGTTGTAGGTCAGCCTAGGCTAGAGTGAGACCTTGCCTAGAAATAACCACCACCAAACACTATGATGGGGCTGGAGAGATTGCTTAGTGGTCAAGGCATTTGCCTCCAAAGGCAAAGGACCCAGGTTCAATTCCCCAGGACCCACATAAGCCAGATGCTCAAGTTGGTGCATGCATCTGGAGTTCGTTTGGAGTGGCTAGAGGCCTTGATGTACCCATTCTCTCTCTCTCTCCCAAATAAATAAATGAATTTTTTAAAAATAAAACGCCATGATAAAAAGCTGATGAGAAATCCTTTTCTTAATTGTTACTTCTGAGAAGGTCATGAAGTTAAATAGGGCCTACAGTAAAATACTGTCACTTAAAAACAATTAAATATGCAGTCCTCTGCGCATGAAAGAGTAGGACAATTAAGAAAGGAAACCAAAAGTAAATTCTTAGTTTCAAGAAGCTCTCAGCTCTGCCACCTACAACTTTTGGCAACTTACATAACTACTCTGAGCCTCAGTTTCCACACAAGGGAAATAATATCTAAAGGGAATGGTTTCTGTGGAAATTTCTTCATAAGTTATAAAGTGCTACCCAAGAGACTAAGCACATGGTTACATGAGTCAAGTGTCTGCTGTGCAAGCATGAAGACCTGAGGTCGGATCCCTAGCACACACATAAAATGTCAAGCATGGTGGCACATACTTGTAATTGTAGCATTGGGAAGGCAAAAACAGATGGATCCTGAGGGCTTGCTGGTTAGCTAGTCTAGATGAATCTATGAGTTCTAGGCTCAGTGAGAGACCATGTCTCAAAAATAAGGCAGAAAGAACTGAAGAAGATACCTAACATGAACCTTTGGTAGTATACACATGTGCACACACACATATACACCTACACACTTGCGCACACACACATGCACACGTCATGAATGCACATATATAAATAATTATACAAATATGAACTATCATTTGTAGTACAGGTCTGCATATCAAGGAGTGGACACACAACATAAGAAATGTGGTCTGGTCTATGTACTCAGAAGTAAAGTAGTGTTAAATT
Organism: Orientallactaga sibirica; assembly: GCA_036365145.1. Lineage (NCBI taxonomy): Eukaryota > Metazoa > Chordata > Mammalia > Rodentia > Dipodidae > Orientallactaga > Orientallactaga sibirica. Next base: position 7,989,146 of record JAEOAD010000982.1, read on the forward strand.
CTAGAGACAGCTTGCTTGGGTTCAGATTTTAGTGACACTACTTAACAGCTATGTATGTACAAGATATAACCTGTCTTTGGCTGCCTCTACATCTATAAAACTAGGATACTAACGGCCGGGCGTGGTGGCACATGCCTTTAATCCCAGCACTCAGGAGGCAGAGGTAGGAGGATCGCCGAGAGTTCAAGGCCACCCTGAGACTACATAGTTAATTCCAGGTCAGCCTGGACCAGAGTGAGACCCTACCTTGCAAAAAAAAAAAAAAAAAAAAAAAAACTAGGATACTAATAGTTACTAATCACAATGGGCTCATGTAAGGAATGAGGTAATACATATTATGGCAGGCACCAGTAGTGTCTAAACAACACCCGTTCTTTTTTTTCTTGTTTCATATCATGTGGGTAAGCCTTCTATTTATTTCATTCTATGTACCCAAATACATTCTCTAACCAATATGCTTGTAAAGTGGTTTAAGGGGTAGCTGGCTTACAGTAGTCAATGAATGTTCACAACTATTATTACAAAGCCAGCATTCTGCTGGATAACCAGGTAACTAGCAAATATTATCTTAACCTCCTTACACCAGAACCTCACTTTTCCCCTCTCAATTCCCAAGTATACATTTTACATGGGATTGACACTACCCCCTATTCTAAATCTGGGCCCTGTTTGACTTAAGCCAATTAACATAGCCCACTTGCCAGGTAATGATGATTATTCAGAAATGAACACACACATCTCAAGCCTAAATCAGCACCTTTTCTTCTGGCTAAAGTGTTTAGAATGAGTACATAGCTAAAGAGACTGTATGAGTGAATTTGATCTCCAGACTCTTGGAAAGAGCACTGGGACACAGACTCACTAACCCCATAAGTATGGTGCTCTGAGCAATGCTCTTGCCAGTAGGACAGCCTACTGCAAGGGTATACTTGACACATGGAGAAAAGCAGACCAAAAGAAAGAGAAATGGAACTGGATATTAAGTCTCTGGATCAAATCTTCCCTTGGGAATTTTCAAGCCACATTTGTTTGAAACTGGCTTTGCAAACTCAATTTGGGTGGATATTCTATCACTTGCAACCACAAGATTCCTTCTGATACTATTAGATGAAAAGCTATATATAATTTTAATACATATATATTAATCACATAAAGTGGAACTTTCCGAAATCTGGTCTAGTGTGCCAATTTAATAAAATCTACAGTAAAGCACAATATAAACCCATATCTAAACCACTGTTCCAAAAGAAAGAAAAAGCAGCAATAAAAACCTCAACCAATTTGTAATTGTGTGAACTCATTCAAATATCTCTCCCAATAGATAAAGTCATCCAGTTGAAAGTGTGTTTTGATTTTTTGCAAACATGTTCAGAACTCCATCAAGAATAGAGGTGCATCTAGGTTTCAGAATGAACACGGGATACAGAGGCAGATAAGAGAAACTTATGACTGACAGTGAAATAATATTCACAGATGGTTGTCATAGCAGCCTGCTCATTTTTCACAAAATAGAATTCACTGCATTTTAACAAGATTTAGCAGAGGAAAACTGCTAGCCTGCAGACAGCCTCTAACTGAGTTAAATAACCTACTAATTGGTTTTAGTTTTATTATGGTACATAGCCTTCATACTGTACTCTAACTGTATCAAACAGATCCCAAATACTTTAAAGCACTAATAAAAATATACATATGGGGGCCTGGAGAGATGGCTTAGTGGTTAAGTGCTTGCCTGTGAAGCCTAAGGACCCCAGTTCAAGGCTTGATTGCCCAGGACCCACGTAAGCCAGATGCACAAGGTGGTGCATGCATGTGGAGTTTGTTTGCAGTGGCTGGAGGCCCTGGCGCGCCCATTCTCTATCTGCCTCTTTCTCTCTGTCACTCTCAAATAAATAAAAAAATTAAAAATTAAATATATATATACACACATATGATTTTGGTCTAATATCTGTACCACTCTTGAAATCTTTGTATCAGATCATGGAAAACAACTTACAGGTAGGTTTCACTATGTGCACAGTTGTATCCATGTAAAAATTTAAATATAACAGAAGTAAAAGGCATAGTCCATTTCATTGGCTTCTATCAGGTGTTGCCTTTTAAGTGGTATGCTGTAGAAGTGAGGAGTAGCCAAGTGTTTTTGTGCTCAGTTACACAGTCTCAGGGGGGTGACTTTAGAAACTAGGGCTATCTTAAGACAAGTAAGTAAGAGAGGGGGATGACAAAACCTTTTGAGCTGATCTATTTCTAGAGTGGCTATCTACATAAAATCTCATCTCATTCAACGTGACTATAGGTAATTTTAAAGATTATAGGTAGCTAGTCTAAAGAGGGATACCACACAAAGTCACTCTTCACTGTTTGGTAGACCTCTGCCTATCAGTCATCCTGTCTCCAACTGCCTTCTCTGAGTTTTTCTTAAAATAGAGGACACAGGGCCCTAATTAAAATTCAGTACCATCTGTTAGGAAAACCATATCAAGCCATTACCTATTCTAACATCTTAGAATAAAGTAGTCCTTTGGGTTAACTAAAGTACTTCAGAGTTCTTGAGACAGGTCATGAACTGTACTTAAAAAAAGCAAGAAAGCCCTCCCACACCACCTGTGGCTTGAATGTGACTGTATGTCACCCATAGCCTCAGATACTTTTAATTAAGGTTAAGCTTCCTACTAAGTCTCCAACAGCCAGCTGGAGGAAGTGTCAGTGAGGATGGATCTGATTTCTAGCCTGGAGGTGTGGAGAGAGCAGTTTGAGCTCTGGCAGCTGGTGCTTGCTGCTTGTTGGTGTTTGCTTGCCACAGTTGTTTCTCTCTACTTGGATGTATGGAAGTAAGCAGCTTCTTCCACCACTGATGATGTTCCTCTGAACTCTGTAAACGGAAATAAACCCCTTCCTCCCAGCAACTTGATGCTGACTGCAACACCACCTAACAGTGCAATCCTAGGCATAGTAAAGCCATGAACCGGGATATTAAAACAATCCCTCTGTAGCTAGTAAACCAATTGAATACATTGTCAAAAAGATATAGGAGATAGTGATCAGTGAGAAATGTGGAAATGGTAAGTCAGAAGGGTTTGTGTTTCCCTTATATAACTGAATCTCCCACTTAACAGTGAAGTATCAACTTGGAGGTTTTATTTTCGCATGTAACAAGGAATCTAAAGTAATAAATCTAGCCGTCTTCTTCTTTAACCAAACTATGTAGTTTTCTTCTTAGTAACTATCAACACATGACCACAAAGCAGCAGACCTACCTCTAGCACCACATGCCCATTGTGGCTCAAAAGTAAAAACTAACACCAAAATGTCACATACCAACTAAGTCTACTTCCTTTTAAAGAAAAAGGAAGCCTTCCTATTCACGTGCTTCTCGTTCGTCAGAATTGTGTGTCACATCGTCTTCCAGCTGTGAGGAACGTAGGAAATCAAACTGTTTCAATAAGACATACTGCAAAATCAAGATCAGGTGGTGTAGTGCAGAGGTCAAACACTATGTTTAAAACTCTATGGCCTGGGGCTGGAGAGATGACTTAGCAGTTAAGGCACTTGCCTGCAAAGCCAAAGAACCTAGGTTTGATTTCCCAGGACCCACATAAGCCAGATGCATGAGGTGGCACACGCATCTGGAGTTTGTTTGCAGCGGCTGGAGGCCCTGGCATGGCCATTCTATCTGCCTCCCTCTCTCTGCTTCTTTCTCTATCTCCCTCAAATAAATAAAAATAAAAATATTTTTTAGAAAACCTCTATGGCCTTAGTTTAAAACTCTGCTCCTTTACCATTTAGCTGAGCTTCCTCATTATTCTGTGCCTTTGTTTTCTCATCTAGAAACTAAGCAAAACAGTAGCTTTCTCATAAGGTTGTTAGGAGGATCTGAAGAGTTCCTGTGACTAAAGAGCTTAGAAGAGTGCCTAAGACACAGCAAACACTATACAGCTGTTTGTTCTTATTTATCTTTGAGGGGAAAAAAAGAAAGTAGATATTGCATATGCAAGTAGCAGTGTCTGCCACAGGTGTGTTGCTCACTCTAATAATTGTATCTATCCTGCTGTGAGGATGCCCTGCTATATTTGAGAACTTCTGTGACACTAAAATCCTATCTCCTATCAACAGTGGCCATTCTTACAGTCATCACCCCCACCTCCCATTTACTGGAAGCTTAGAACAGCCAAACTTCCAAGTGTCTGAACCAGGATACCACTGTCAGCCACTGTGTCAATGCTCATTCATTTTAGACACAAATCATTAGGCCAAGTGTGGTAGTTACACCTGAAATCCCAGCACTTTGGGGGCCGAGATAGGAGGATCAAGAAGGAGATCAAGGCCAGCCTGGATATGAGTATCTCTCATAAAAACAAAAAACAATGAGAGACACAAGTAATTAGCAAGTTTTTGTTGTGAATTTCTGTCAACTCATTCCAGTTGGCCTAAGCAGTGTTGGGCCCTAAGAGGCCCCGGTGTGAGGCCTAGTGGAACTTCCTGAGCCTGACTAGAGTTTGGCGACCTGTCTTTGGCCTATTACTCCCACTTAAGAGTGACTCAACAAGGCCTAAGCCGAAATTGCCTCTGCCCAGCTACTGCTGACGTGGTGAAATACTATTGGCCCTTACACCTTTTCCCATCCTGAGACCCACCCTCTTTCTCAAAGCTATATAAACACCTTCCTACTACAATAAAACGAGTTCCTGCCTCAACAAGACTCCCGGCCCAGTGTGTTTTTCTCTCCAGTGTTTTAGAGGAGGGGGGTCTGGGCCACCGACACCCATCATCCCACTCAGCCTCAAGAGGAGCCGCTGGTCCGGCTCTCTCTTCAGCTCTACCTGCCGGGAGAGGAACCGCAAAGCAGAACTAGGAATGCATTAACTATGATTATGCTTATGGTGCATATTAGTTACTTTCTCATGGCCAGGACAAAGTATCTGACCAGCAGCAACTTAAGGAAGGAAATGGTCTCTTTTGGCTCATGTATTAAGGGGATAGTCTATTATGACAAGGAAGGAATCTGTAGGATGGCTCATCACATTTCAATCAGAGTCAGGAAGCAAAGGATGAACAGGAAGTGGGGCAAGGCTATAAAATCTCAAGGGTCATTTCCAGTAACCCACTTCTTCAAGCAAGGCACTACTTCCTATAGGATCCATAACCTTCCCAAACAGTGTCACCAGCTGAGAACCAAAGTGTCGAAATACATGAGCCTATGGGGGACATTTTACATTCAAGGCACAACATGGCATGACTTGGTTGAAGACATGAATGATAGCACACAGTCACAATTTCTCAGCTCAAGTCACTTGGTGTTGGCTCTTTTTTCAGGCATCAAGCAAGCATCAGATGTTTTTCATATTTTGTGGTGAGCCACTAATTTTAAGAACATCTTCCATATGTCTCAGTAATTCCTCCCATTTTATTCTGAATCCAAAAGGTAGAAGAAATCTGCTTCTCCAACTCCTTTAATAGCAAGCACCGAGGCACATAAAAAAAGCATGGCCAAAGCTTTCAATTCAAAGAGGGCAACATGGAGTGCAGGGGTGGAGCTGGGAAGACGGGTAACAGCACTTGCTGCGCAAGCATGAGCACCTGGGTTTTTCAGCACCCATATGACAAAGACGGGAACAGCCATGCATGACTACAACCCCAGTTCTGAAGGGGGTAGAAACAGGAGAAGCACGAGGGTTCACTCATCAGACAGTATGACTAAAAACAGCACAGACTCCATCTGAAGGAAAAAGTAAAACAATGGTAGGGGAGGACATAACACATTCTAGGGCTCAGCACACGGCATTCACATCTGAATACACATGTATGCGCATATACTACACACCAAAATAATGGTTATAAAGGCCATCTTCTGACAAGATTAATGGCAAAGGCATCTAATTTTCAGAGTCAGCACTGGTAAGAATTCTGGGCTCAGTCAGAGATGGTGGTGCATGCCTGTAATGCAAGCCTTTAGGAGGCAGCACCAGGAAGACCTTAAGTTCTAGGCCAGCCTGGCCTACATGAGACCCTGTGTCAAACCAACTAAAAAGAGAGATTCTCCATCACTTCTAAGCCTTTTGACCAACATGAAGTATAGACCCTGGGGGCTCCATCACCAACTCAAGTTGCTAATTCTATGATCAAAGGAGACAGCAGTGGGCTTCTCTTCTGCACTGGTACATCCTTTAGCAAGATGTGGACATTTTTGCAAATGGCTTTGGGGTCACCAAGGCCTTCTTGGAGATCCTGGGAGCTATCTAGTATCCTTTGATAAACTAAATGCCTTCTTTAAAATAGTGGTAATGTTAAACAGGTGTTAAGTAATGTTGTGCTACACAACTCAAAATTCAAGTGGCTTACAATAATAAATGTTCATTTTTCACTTCCAATCCATGGCCAGTATAGGAAGCCTATAATTTTGTAACACGTTCTTTTCCTTCTAAGACTCAGGCTGATCTGTCTCTGGAGCATTGCTGGTCTCATAGCAAAGGGAAAAACAGAAGTAGCGAATCACACAGGCTCTTACACTTTTGTTGAGAAATGAGGTACACAATTGCCACCTACATTTAATGAGCCAAATTAGTCACTGATGAACCTAACAATGGGGCAAGGTTATTAAAAAAAAAATACTAGACGGGACCCTGGAGCAGATCTCACTCTGAAGTCATAGGAAGTAAGTAGCACTGGGTGACCAGGGCCCAGGTGAGCATTCCCCCTCCACCCACATGGACACCCAGCCCCTCACTTGCTGGGATTAGTCATCAGCCACACTATAAGCAGACTGCCCTCGCCAGCCAGACCTCACCCCTAACCTCTGCTGCCAGTGCCACCAGTAGGAATCCCAGATCTGATTTTACTCCCAAGCCCCTGAGCAGTGGGTAGCATGGAGGGACCAGGGCCCATGTGAGCCTCCTCCTCCCCACATGTGGTACCCAGACCCCCACTTGCCAGGAGTAAGTTTTAACAACACTACATGTGGAAATCCTTCCCATCCCTAACTCTTCCCCACCAGCCTACACCATTAATAGGAATGCCATCAATAGGAAGCCTGGAGTTGACCTAACTACAAAGTCCCATGCAGTGACTAGCACTTGGTAAACAAGGCCCAGGAGAACTTTCCCCTATCCACCCACATATGCAACCCCTCATTCCTTGGCCTAGCCTTCCTACCTGCATATCTGTCAGTAGCTGATCATAGTCCACAGCTTGGGCACTTGAGTACACCAGGTCTCTCAGGGTCTATACACATGAGGAGGACATTCTACACAAACCTGAATCAAGGTTAACCAGGCCACTCAACACAGTCCCACAAGAGCTGCTATTGTTGCATTCTTAGCAAGCTAAGAGGACTATCTCGAGATGGGCAAACCCCAACATAAAACAAATAAATGCATGACACCCAAGGCAAGATATCATTACCAAGAATGCCTAGTCTCATAATGGAAGCCTCTAATGAAAACAGAGGCAACTATAAACATAGAATCCCAAATGAAATTATGATAAGCATATTAAACAAACTTAATGAGGTCATAAATGAATGGGAGAATGAAATGGAAGAGAACTGAGAAAAAGAGTAAAAAGAACTCATAGAATGCAAAGATTGCTAGATGAAATGAAAGAATCAGTAAGAAAACTCAGTAGACAGCTGGATAAAACGGAAGAGAACAAAAAAAAAAAAAAAAAACTCAATAGCAGAATAAAATGGAAGAGAATCCAAAAGAACTCAATAGATGGCTGAATGAAATGGAGAAAAATCAACCAAACAATTGAAGTCAATAGTCACTGGAATAAACTCGATGAAGACATGATCAAATGCAGGAATGAATTCTAAGAGACAAGAAAGTTACAGAGGTAGGAGGATCACTGTGAGTTTGAGGCCACCCTGAGACTGCATAGTGAATTCCAGGTCAACCTGGGCTAAAGGGAGACCCAACCTAAAAAAAAAAAAAATTAAACCAATAAATTAAAATGGAATTTAATAAAGAGTAGAGATCCTCAAGAAAAACATAATAAAAAACAAAAATCAAATAACTCATTTTTAAAGGCTCCCAAAAAAGCCTCACCAACAGAATATATGTGGAAGACAGACTGCCAGAGCTCAAGGACAAGACAAAAGAAATATGCTGGGATTCTAAAATAACAAGTTCAAAAAAGGTAAAGAGCTGGAGAGACGGCTTACAGGTTATGGTGCTTGCTGGCAAAGCCAAAGGACCCAGGTTCAATTCCCTAGTAGCCACATAAAACCAAATGCACAGGTGGCACATGCATCTGGAGTTCATTTGCAGTGGCTACAGGGTCTGGTAGGCCCATTCTGTCTCTATCTGGCACGAGCTCTCTTTCTCCTCTCAAATAAATAAAAATATTTCTAAAAGTGCAAACAGAACATTGAGAGAAAGTGGGATACCTTAAAAGAGCAAACATTTGGATCATGGGCTTATAAGAAGGAAAAGAACTATAGGCCAAAGACATAGACAATATCTTCAATAAAATTATTGAAGAAAATTTTCTTTATCTTACATAAGAAGGGTCCGTTCAGGTAGAAGAGGCACATAGAACACCAAATAGAGAGGACCGGAGAAGAAACTCCTTGGGTAACATAGTTAAAACACTAAACACAGAAAACAGAGATAGTACATAAAGCTACAAGAGAAAAATAGCTCTTAGTTACAAAGGTAAGACCATCAGAATTACCTCTGATTTTGCAATAGAAACTCTTAAAGTGAAAATGACTTGGAATGGAGTATTTCAAATTTTAAAAGACCATGGCTGCAAATCCAAAATACTTATACCCAGCAAAATTACCCCTCATAACAGAAGGTAAAGGAAAAACTTTCCATGATTAAAAACCCAGCTTTATGAACATATGAACACTAAGCCAGCCCTATAAATAGTGCATGGCATACTTTATAATGAAGAGATGAAAAAACATTCTGAGGAGGCTACAGGAGGGTAAAAGCAATATTCAAAACTAGAACAGAACCAGGCATGGTGGTGCACGCCTTTAATATTAGCACTTGGGAGGCAGAGGTAGGAGGATCACCATGAGTTCAAGGCCACCCTGAGAATACAGAGTGAGTTCCAGGTCAGCCTGGGCTAGAGTGAGACCCTACCTTGGGGGGAAAAAAACTATAACACTTTGTCACTATCAAATAAACAAAATAAAAGGGGGGGCTGGAGAGATGGCTTAGCGGTTATGCACTTGTCTGTGAAGCCTAAGGACTCTGGTTCAAGGCTTGATTCCCCAGGATCCACATAAGCCAGATGCAGAAGATAGCGCATGTGTCTGGAGTTCGTTTGCAGTGGCTGGAGGCCCTGGTATGCTTGTTCTCTCTATATATATCTGCCTCTTTCTCTGCGTGTTGCTCTCAAATAAACAACAACAACAACAAAAAATGAACAGTTGGGAAAGCACATAAAGATCATTGAAACACCAAACTCCAAAGTCTTCAACTTGACAGGGATTAACTCACACCACCAAATGTAACTATGAACATCAATGGACTCAACTCCCCTCAAAAAGACACAGGTTGTAATTAAAAGCCTATGGCTGGGGAGCTCATAAGCCCTAGGAGGAAAACTACTACTGTTGTGTAGCTAAATGGATACATTATGCCCACCAACCTGGCCTCTAAATACTCATGCTCATCTGTTAATGCTACCCTCACTTTTAGTTAGAGAGGCTTCTCTTTACAGATGATGGTGACCACTAGGGTGAATCACCAAAGTGCTGGGAAGTGACAGTGGAGTGTTCAGCATTAAGTAAGACATCCCTATCAAACCCTTCAAGGCTCAGGTGATGGGGAAGAATGTAAGAGTCAAAGGAAGGGAAGAAGTGCTTAAAATCTTGTCTTTAAGGCACAAAGTGGCCTTCATGACTTCACAGTGACTGATGCAACCTACATAAAAGGAGGGAAAAAATGATTAGGTGACATCAAAATAGAAGAGAGATTAGTTGGAACCAAGATGGGATTCAAAAGGGCTACCATGGAATGCAATGTTGGCCTGCGATGAAAGTTTTCCCTGGCTACTCTGCCCAGCTGGAGGGGCAAAATTGGAAAACCTGGAGACTGTCAGTCTCTGGTTATATTAAACTTGAACTGCAGAAGTTTGATGACTGCTGATGGTGGCTGAGTTTGCATTGTTCTAATCTCTCCTTGCTATGCCATATACCAGTTAAAAATGTTTACTCTGTGCCTTTACATGTTGAAAGTATTTAAGTTGTTTGATTTTACAGGACTCACTATCTTAAGTTGGTCAAAACCATGGGGACCTTTGAAACTGGACTGAATACAATTTACAATGTGTGATAGTTACAAATCTATTGGGGGCCAGGGACGGAATGTGGTAGTTTGGATATATGGAGCCCAATATATTCAGTGTTTTATTAGTTTGTTGTATGCATCTGCATTCACCTGGCTGGAGGTAATGTAACTGGGCAGATCTTAAGGCGTGGTGGTGGGTTTGAGATTTCATTGTAAAGATATGCAGAGTATGCCCAGCTGGAGTTCCTGAGGTATGCTGTGCTGTGTGGCTTTTCTCTCTCTCTTGCCTGGTCCTGTAAAAGACAGGCCAGCTTCTTCTGCCATTATGGAACTTCCCTTGGATCTGTAAGCTTCGATAAATAAATCCCTTCCTCCATAACTGTGCCTGGTCTGGAAGTTCATCTCAGCGAACCTGAAGCTGTCTAATACAGACCTTTTAACAAAATACAACATCCTTCCATGATTAAAACACTGGACAGACTAGGGATGGAGCGATCATATCTCAACATAATAAGTGTTGTATATGTCAGTCCTACATCATCATTAATGGGGAAAAACATGAAGCACTCCCATTAAGATCTGGAACAAGACAGGGGTGTCCACTCTCACCATAAACATAGTACTTATTGCTGAAGCAATAAGAGAAAGAAAGAAAAGGGATACAAATTGGAAAGGAAAAAGTTAAACTAGCCCTATTTGCAAATGACAAGATTATACATAAGTGACCTGAAAGTCTATACCAAAACAACTCCTTAGGATGATAAATTCTTTCATCAAAGTGGCAGGATATAAAATTAACACACAAAATCCAGTAACCTTCATATATACCAATGACAAACATACAGAGAAAGAAATCAGAAAACCAGTCCCATTTGCAATAGTCACAAAAAAATTGGAATATCCCTAAGAAAGTAAAAGACATATAATGAAAGCATAATAACACTGATGAAAGAAATTGAGGAAAACATAAGAGGAAAAGACCTCCCATGCTCATAGATCAAAAGAATTCATATCGTGAAAATGGATATCCTACCAAAGGCAATATATGGATTCAGTGTAATTCCCATAAAAATTACAGCAACATCCTTCACAGAGTTAAAAATATCTTAAAATTCATATGGAAGAAAAAAAGGCCTTGGGAAGCCAAAAATATTCTCAACAAAAGGAACTACTACTGATTATATCACCATATCCGACTTCAAAATATACTACAAAACCATAGTAATAATAAATACAGCATGGCAATGGCACAAAACAAACACACAGATGAATGGAATAGAATAAAAGATCTAAGACTAAGTTCTAGTAACTACAGCTATCTGATCTTTCACCTCAACAGAACACCAGCTGAAGCCATAGAGTTATAGGGGAAATGAACAAGAGTGCTGCTTTCTCGGTGAACCTGGTACCAGTACAAGGGCACAGGAGACAGACACAAAGAACACTCAACCCATACCAAATCAGACATCCGGAGACACAGACTCACAAAACCTCATCACTGAACTAGACCTAAAATGAACCCAACATGGCTCAGGGAAATTCATGGAAGAGGGGGTGGAAAGATTGTTAGAGCCATGGGTTGGATCATTATACACAGAGTCATTGCCTCTCCTGCATAACTGATGGCTACCCCCATAAGGCAAGACCCACATTACCTATGGGGGGAGGACAGGGAGAAGGTTAGCAACAGTACCATCATGGCTGTATATACACTATATACATAACTAAAAAAAGGAATGATGAGTGTAACCTTTAAACTATGGAAGAATAGCCCATTCCTTTCTTTTTGCTCACCTTCATTTAAAGGTGTTTTGTTGCTAAGGAACTGCCAATATGTCTTGTGATTTACATCTTCTGCAGTATTGTTGATAGAAGTGACAAATGGGCCCCAAGATGTCATTGTGGTCTCAAATCAAAGAATAAAAAGAAAAACAACTCAAAGAAATTTAAAAAAATCAGGGTGCAATCAGCTATTTGAAATATTGCTAATAGACCAAATAAGATGGAAAATCTGTTCTAGCAATATAAAAGTCATTGGAGAATTGGACCTGAGGGATTTTAGTGAAGTGGTGGGAGCAAGTGCCAATGTAGGGAGTAGAACTGGAGAGTGAACCAAAGGCCAAAACAAGAATTTTGCTATAAAAGAGAATAGAGAAATGCAAGGTGCCAAAGGTATAAATGAGATTAAGAGATTATGGTTTTATGTTGAGAGAAATTACTATATGTCTGTATACTGAGCAGAATGATTTAATTTAGAGGGGGAAATAACACTGTAGAAGAGAGAATGGAATTGTTAGGAGTGAGTTCAAGGAGGCAAAGGCAGATGGGATCTAATGCACTAGTGCAGGGCCTAGCTTTAGTTAGGAATGCAGACCATTCATCTGGAGCAGTTTTCAAATATGCCATTGAAGACATTTGAAGCCAGGTAATTGTTTGTGGTGGGGAGTTCTTCTGTAAGGTATTAAAGACAGCATCCTTGGCCTTTATTCACTAAATTTGTGGTGGTATGAATGTAAAATGTCCCACATAAAGTCATGTTACAAGACTTGATTCCCACTGTTTGGGAAGTTTATGGAACTTTTGGGAGCTACACCCTTGCTGGAGGAAGTAGGTCACCAGGGGCAGGCATTTAGTTGTTAGTAGTCCAGATCCATTTGGTGCTTTTGTGTTTTCTACTTCTTTCCTGTTGATGTGAAAACATGACACGGTCTTCCTGCTCAGGTCTGCCATGCCTTTCCCACCAAAATGGATAGTTGTCCTCAAAATGGTAAGCTGAGGGCTGGAAAGATGTCTTAGTGGTCCTGCAAAGCCTAAGGACCCAGGCTCAATCCCCCAATACTCATATAAGCCAGATGCACAAGGTGGTACATGCATCTGGAGTTTGTGTGCAGTGGCTACAGGCCCTGGCATGCTCACTCTCTATCTGCCTCTTTCTCCCCCCCCCCAAATAATAAAATATATTTTTTATTTTTTTAAATATTTTTTATTTATTTATTTATTTATTTATTTGAGAGAGAGAAATACAGAAATAGGCAGGTAAAGAGAGAAATAATGGGCGCGCCAGGGCCTCCAGCCACTGCAAACGAACTCCAGATGCGTGCACCCCCTTGTGCATCTGGCTTACGTGGGTCCTGGAGCATCGAGCTTCGAACCAGGGTCCTTAGGCTTCACAGGCAAGCGTTTAACCACTAAGCCATCTCTCCAGCCCTAAAATATTTTTTTAAAAAATGAAAGCTGAAATAAAATTTCCTTCCTTAACCGAGTTCTGGTTAGGTATTTTGTGCCAGCAATGAAAGAGTAATTTTTACAAGAGATCAACAGTATTCCCTTCCTAGTCATGACAAACAAGTATCTCCTGCCCCCAGCATATTTTGGATAGTCAAAACTGGGTGTGAGGCCGGGCGTGGTGGCGCACGCCTTTAATCCCAGCACTCGGGAGGCAGAGGTAGGAGGATCGCCGAGAGTTCGAGGCCACCCTGAGACTACATAGTTAATTCCAGGTCAGCCTGGACCAGAGTGAGACCCTACCTCACAAAAAAAAAAAAAAAAACTGGGTGTGGAAGGCAGGTGCTGCAACCATTTGATGATGCTGGAAAACATACTATCGTATACAGGAGAACCCCCTGAAAAGGTCACCTACTCCCAATCCACAGGGCTATGGTGGAAAAATCCTAATCTAAAGGAAGAAGAGTAGAAGGCTACAGACAATGATATATGGGTGCTTATAGTTCTTTCTCTTCTGACTGCTTCCATTTTTTTCTTATCAGGTTTGGGAAGGAGATATGGGAGATTTAGATAGAGAGAGAGATAGGAAACTATGTTTTAGGGGAGATAGAGAACAAATGAAAGAAGTGGACACAATGCTGAGTTGCAGGGTTCACTGGAAAGTGGTGAATTTAAGGTGAGGAAAGAGCATGTTTTTCCTCAGGCCAGAGGCAGAATAGAGAAAGAGTTGCATTTAAGAGATTCAGTTTTGCCAAAAGTATAAGGAAGTATCCAGACCTGGTGGTACACATTTGTAATCCCAGCATTCTGGAGACCGAAGCAGGAGGACTGGCACAAGTTCAAGGGAAGCTTGGTCTACATATCAAGTTCCAGCCCAGCAAGAGCTTCACAGTGAGACCCTGGCTCAAAAATAAAAGTAAACCAAAATTAAAAAGCAAAAAAAGTAGGGTGTGATTCTGTCCTATGTCTTGTGTGAGGCGCCATAGTTGTCTCTCCTCCTTACACCCCAAGTGCATGCCACCCCCCATGGAAGATTCGATAGACATGAGCCCACTGAGGCCTCAGAACTACCTTTTCAGTTGGGAACTAAAGGCTGACCAAGATGATCACTTTAAGGTGGACAATGATGAAAACGAGCACCAGTTATCATTAAGAACCGTCAGTTTAAGGGCTGGGGCAAAAGATGAGCTGTGCATGGTTGAGGCAGAGGCAATGAATGATGAGGCAGTCCAATTAAAGTACCATCGGCAACTTGGAAAATGTCTGTACAACCAACGGTTTCTCTTGGGGGCTTTGAAATTGCCACCTGTGGTCTTAAGGTTGAAGTGTGGTCCAGGGCCTGTGCATATTAGTGGACAGCACTTAGTAGTTGAGGAAGATGCAGAATCAGAAGATGAACAGGAGGAGAATGTAAAACTCTTAAGTATGTCTGGAAAGTGATCTGTACCTGGAGGTGGTAACAAAGTTCCACAGAAAAAGTAAAACTTGCTGCTGATGAGGATGAACACAATGAGGATGAAGCTGAAGAAAAAGCACCAGTGAAAAAATCTATACGAGATATTCCAGGCAAAAATGCACAAAAAAAAAATCAAACCAAAATGGAAAACACTCAAAACCCTCAACACCAAGATCAGAATGTCAAGAAGCCTTTAAAAAACAGGGAAAATTCCTAAAACACCAAAAGGACCTAGTTCTGTTGAAGACATTAAAGCAAAAATGCAAGCAAGTATAGAAAAGACACACTGACTAGTCCTGGGCACCTCTGGTAAATAAAGCCCAAAGGTGGGGAAAGAGGCAAAGGAGAAACCAATCTAGTCCAAACTGAGTGTCATCAACAATCCACACTGAAGTCTTCGATTTTAATCTCATTCCCCTTTCCAAACTCCCTTGCAGAATGGAGCCTCTTACTTAAAAAAAAAAATTTCTTTGACTTAATGTGATTCAGTGAAGCTTACTGCTTACTCCTCCTGTGCATATACCTCATCTATAACCATGTTTTAAGTTCCTTTGTATCTACTTAGCTGCTCAATAAATGTTTGAATGAACCAAAAAAAAAAAAGGCAAAGAAAGTATAAGAAAGCATGAAGCAACCAACAAGTGATAAAAATGACCAAAGAATTTGGACTGAAGAAAACAATGGGAGGAGAGGAGCCTCAGTCAGTAAATTGCTTGCTGTAACATTAGGACCAGAGTTCAAATCCCCTGGCACCCACATAAATGCTGGATGAACATAACCCACGTGCAATCCCAGGACTCAGAAGGTGGAGCAAAATGACTAGATTAGCTGAATCAATAAGCTCAAGGTTCAAAAAAGAGACTGTCTCAATAAATAAGGTAGAAAGCTGTCAAGGAAAACATCCAACATGGGTGGGAGCTGGAAAGATGTCTTGGCAATTAAGGACATTTTCTTGCAAAGCCTGTTGGTCCAGGTTTAATTACCCAAATATCCACATAAGCCAGACCCAAAAGGCAGTGCAAGCATCTGGTGTTCATTTGCAGCAACAAAAGACCCTGACACACATGCAAATAAATAATTGTTTTCTCAAGACAGAGTGTCACTCTAGCACAAGCTGACCTGGAATTCACGCTATAGCCCTGGGCTGGCCTCAAACTCACAGCAATCCTTCTAGCTCAGCTTCTCAAATGCTGGGAATAAAGGTGGGTACCGCCACACACATAGGGAAAAAAAAAAAAAAACACTTTCCTTTTAAAGTAACATCCAACATCAAATTGTCCTCTAAATATTTATGTTTATGCCCATAATTTATTAGTGTTGTTCTCACTGAAGGGCAGGGCAGGGGAACGGGCAGGGGAACGGTCAGGGGAGGAAGAAGGGAAGGGAAGAAGGGAAAGGAAGGAGGAAGAGAAGGGAAGGAGGGAAACGAAGGAACGAGGAGGAGGAAGGGCAGAAAGAAAGACCCCTGACTTTGGGCTGAAGAGATAGCTTAGCGGTTAAGGCGTTTGCCTGCAAAGCCAAAGGATTCAGGGTCGACTCTCCAGGACCCCCATAAGCCAGATGTACAAGGTGGCGCATGTGTCTGGAGTTCATTTGCATCGTTTGCAGTGGCTGGAGGCCCTACCATGCCCATTCTCTTTCTCTCTCTCAAATAAATAAATAAATAAAATATATTTTAAACCCCTGACTTCAACCTCTGGTTTCTATATACATGCACGGGTGCGTGGACACACACGGTGGGGGTGGGGCAGAGAGAGAAGAGCCTATATAAAGATAGATGGTAAAAAGCAACTATTACAGTTAGGTTCGCACTGCTGGTAGAAATCACCCTACCAAGAGCAGCTTGTGGGGGGAAAAAGAGGTTTATTTTGGCTTACAGGCTCGAGGGGGAAGCTCCATGATAGCAGGGAAAATGATGGCATGAGCAGAGAGCGGATGTCACCCCCCGGCCAACATAAGGTGGACAACAGCAGCAGGAGAGTGTGCCAAGCACTGGCAAGGGTGAGCTGACTATAATACCCATAAGCCCACCCCAACAATACTTTGCCCCCAGGAGGCATTAATTCCCAAATCGCCATCAGCTGGAAACCTAGCATTCAGAACATTTAAGTTTATGGGGGGGGACACCTGAATCAAACCTCCACATTCCACCCCTGGCCCCCATAAACTGATAACCATACATGACGTAAAATGCAATGCATTCATCCAGCTTTAAAAGTCCCCATATTTTTTTAATCAATCCTAATGATGTTCAAACAATCCCCATATTCCAAGGTCTTTTAACTGAGCCATAATACCAAAAATAATCCTCAAAAAAAAAACATAATGACACAGATAAACATTCACACTGCAAAAGATGGCATTGGACAAAGCAAAGAAATATTCAACCAATACAAGATTGAAAACAACCAGGGCAACTGTCAAACACTAATTCCAATGCAACGACTAGTCAGTGACAAATCTCCAAGTCTGATAATTCTGACCAGCAATAAGTCCAATTCCGCCCCTCCAGCTAGGCTACTCACAGTCCTGGCAAACTTTATCCAGGGCCGGCAGGTTTTCTCAGCAGCCATCTAGTGGTCCTGGCATCTCCACTGGGTCTCCACTGCAACCCACAGTTCATCCTCATGGCCCCATGGAATTTCCATGCAGGTATCCAGCAAACCTTGCCTATGGCCATTTCCAAAACACAAGACCGCATTACAAACTCAATGATCCTCTCTTTCCTGCATTTCTTATACTCCATAATACCAGGTAGGGTGCCAGTTTGTTAATCCAGGGGGGAGTAAAGAAGACTTTGAAGAACAGGACACTCCTTGAGCATTCAGGCCCCTTCAAAAGAGTACGTTCTTCCTGTTGCCCCAGTGCAGGTCAGCTGGCCCAATCTCAGTGGTTGTAATCTCTCAATTTGCAGGTGAACGGGCAGCAATTTAGGCCCAAAGGTTTCATTTTTTCTGTGCCATATCCCTCTGCTTACACCAGTTCATTTCTACACAAAGCAACCCTGCAAAGTTTCTCACACAAATTGCCGGCCCAGTCCAAGTAAAGCTTTCTCACCCTCACAATCCAAACCTCACGGTCCATAGTTCTTACTGCATTCAGGTCTTTCAGCTCTGACCAGAATAGTCCATCAAGCTGTACTTACAGCACTGCAAGGCGTCTCTTAGGCCAAGGTTTCAAATCCTTCCCCATTCCCCTTGAAAGTCAGCTCCAAAATGCCAAAGCCACACAGTCAGGTGCCTAGCAGCAATCCCACTCCTCAGTACCACTTTACTGTTGCAGTCAGGTTCGCATTGCTGGCAGAAATCACCCTACCAAGAGCAGCTTGTGGGGGGAAAAAGAGGTTTATTTTGGCTTACAGGCTCGAGGGGGAAGCTCCATGATGGCAGGGAAAACGATGGCATGAGCAGAGGGTGGACATCACCTCCCGGCCAACATAAGGTGGACAACAGCAGCAGGAGAGTGTGCCAAGCACTGGCAAGGGCAAGCTGACTATAATACCCATAAGCCCGCCCCCAACAATACTCTACCCTCAGGAGGCATTAATTCCCAAATCACCATCAGCTGGGAACCTAGCATTCAGAACACTTAAGTTTATGGGGGACACCTGAATCAAACCACCACAGCAACAAAAGATAAAGAGAGCTCTGTCATATGACAGTACTGACTCACTTTCCCAATTTCTCAATATCCACTAAGAACTAAGTACAACTGTGCAAATGAAATCAGGTAAACTATAGCCAGGTATGGTGGCGCACGCCTTTAATCCCAGCACTTGGGAGGCTGAGGTATGATGATCACTGTGAGTTCAAGGCCAACCTGAGACTACATAGTGAAAAAAAGAAAGGGCTGGAAAGGTGGCTTAGGGGTTAATGCATTTGCCTGCAAAGCCAAAGGACCCAGTTTTGATTCTCTAGGACCCACGTAAGCCAGATGCACAAGGTGGTGCATGTGTCTGGAGCTCGTTTGCAGAGGCTACAGGCCCTGATATGCCCATTCACTCTCGATCTGTCTTCCTTTCTCTCTGTATGTCTCTCTGAAATAATTAAATAAAAATTTTATTTAAAAAAAACAAGAATGAAAAAAAAATTAAAAAAATAAAAAATAATAAAAAAAAAATTGAGCCAGGCGTGGTGGCGCACGCCTTTAATCCCAGCACTCGGGAGGCAGAGGTAGGAGGATCGCCATGAGTTCAAGGCCACCCTGAGACTACATAGTTAATTCCAGGTCAGCCTGGACCAGAGTGAGACCCTACCTTGCAAAACCAAAAAAAAATAAAATAAAATAAAAATAAAAATAAAAAAAACAAGAATGAAAGAAAAAATCAGGTAAACTAGGCTTCTTGACTATGGTTATGATTTCTTTTTTTTTTTTTTTTTTTTTTGAGCCAGGGTCTCGCTCTAGCCCAGGCTGACCTGGAATTCACTCTGTAGTCTCAGGGTGACCTTTAACTCATGGCGATCCTCCCACCTCTGCCTCCCGAGTGCTGGGATTAAAGGCGTGCGCCACCACACCAGGCTGGGTTATGATTTCTTAACTGGCCTTACTCTCTTATCAATGAAGTCAATCAGTTGGGAAGCAACACTATCTGAGAAATCAGAGAACTCAAAATCTTTGTGGAATGGGAGACCCTGCCTCAAATGAGATGGAAGGTAAGAAATGACCCCCAAAACTGTCCTCAAGGGTTCCCAGTGGAATAGGGGCAGGGATGAGGGAATAGAGGGTACCAACACATGATGTATCCATACAAAATATGTTCTTAGCTGGGTGTGGTGGCGCACGCCTTTAATCCCAGCACTCGGGAGGCAGAGAAAGAAGGATCACTGTGAGTTCAAGGCCAACCTGAGACTACAGAGTGAATTGCAGGCCAGCCTGAGCTAGAGTGAGACCTTACCTCGTAAAACCAGAAAAAAAAAGTTCTTATTAATAATAATAAAAGAAAAAAAAACTGTCCTCAGACCTGCACTTCTGCTGTGGCATATGCATATGCATCAGGACGGTGAGCTTAGGGCAAAGTTCTTTTCTGTCTTGGGGCAACATTATCTATCTTACCCATATAAATGGCCTGCAAGGACCCTCTCCTGACCTTCCAGGATATGAACTACAGGACCTCCCAGCAGCAGAGGCCCCTCTGGCCTCCCACCCAGAACGGCAGTGCTGGCATCTGATAGTTTCCAGAACGTCCTGAGAGATCCCATGGTCTCAGCAGAGGGGAGTGATTGGAAACACTAGTGAGTTTTGTCACACTGAGCAAGATGGGAAGTTAGTTCTCAGCGGCTCTGAAGGAGCACTGCCACTCCACTGAGAGCCAAGAGTTCAAGAAGAAATCAGTGCGTGAAGTGCCACACATCAAACTTACCTGAGATTTAAAGTCGAAGCTGAGGGAGGGACTGGAGTGATGCCTCAGTGATTAAAGGCACTTGCTATCAAAGCCCACCATCCCAGGTTCAACTCCTCTATACCCAGGTAAAGTTAGATATACAAAGTGGTGCATGTGTCTGTAATTCATTTGCATGAGGACCTGAAGTACCCATTCCCTCTCCCTCTCTTAATAAATAAATATTTTAAAAAATGTTTAAAACCTTTGAGGTCACTTCTAGTCTTCATTAGTTTATGTTTTTCAGATGCTTAGAGGTATGCCTGGGGGGTGTCAGGCCTTAAAAATCTAACTGAACAGACTGAAATGCCAGCCAAAACAACTGAGGCATTATACCTGACTTTTGATGGTTTCAAGGTGAAAACCATCAACAGTTGTTTGTTAGCATGCTTATAGTTCCTACTTTTGAGGACTCTATCAGTCACTTTCTCATTACTGGGACAAAATACCCAATCAGAAGAGAAGGAAAGGGTTTATTTCAGCTTACAGTTCCACAGAGCAGAGTCCATTATGGCAGGAAAAGCATGGCAGGAACAGAAAGCCATCATTACATCAGCAGGAAGGAAATATGTGTAGAAAACAGCAAGTGGGCCTGCACTATAAAACCTCAAGGACTGCCCCAGTGACACACTTCCTCCAGCAAGGCTAAAAGTACTGCATCCTTCTCAAATAGCACCACCTTGCTAGGGACCAAGTATTCAAAACACATGAGTCTATGGAGGCCATTACATTCAAACCACCACAAGGACTTTGTTTAAAAATTGCAAAAGAGCCAGGCATGGTGGTGCATGCCTTTAATCCAAGCCCTTGGGAGGCAGTGAGTTTGAAGCCAGCCTGGGACTACAGAGTGAGATTCAAGTCAGCCTTAGCTAAAGTGAGATCCTACCTCCAAAAAAAAAAAATCTAAAAAACCAGCTGGGCGAGGAGGCGCATGCCTTTAATCCCAGCACTCGGGAGGCAGAGGTAGGGGGATCAGTGTGAGTTCGAAGCCACCCTGAGAGTACATGAATTCTAGGTCAGCCTGAACTAGGGTTTGAAAAAACTAAAAAAAAAAAAAAATTGCAAAGAGGAGGACTGCAGAGTTAGAGTTGGCTCAATGGGTGAAGTGCTTGCCACACATACAAGTATGAAGACTTGAGTGTGGATACCCAGCACAATGTAAAAGCTGGACTGGCCTTTGCATGACTGTAATCCCAGCACTGGGAAGGCAGGGGCAAGGGGATCCTTATGGTTTGCTGGCTAGCTAATCTAGTTGAATTGATGAGCTCTAAATTTAGTGCAAGATGACTCAATGAATAAAGCACTTGCTGCTCTCAAGCCCGAGTACCTAAATTTGATCCTACCCAGACCCCATGGAAAAAAATCCCTGGAGGGCCGGGGAAATGGCTTAGCAGTTAAGGCACTTGCCTGTGAAGCCTAAGGACTCCGTCTGGTGTGCCCATTCTCTTTCTGTCTCTCTTAAATAAATAAATAAATTAATTAATTAATTAATTAATTAAGCCAGGCGTTGTGGCACACACCTTTAATCCCAGCACTCAGGAGGCAGAGGTAGGAGGATCGCTGTGAGTTCGAGGCCAGCCTGGGACTACAGAGTGAATTCCAGGTCAGCCTAGGCTAGAGGGAGACCCTCCCTCAGAAAACCAAAAATAAATAAATAAATAAATAAATAAATAAATAAATAAATAAATAAATAAATAAATGTTTTTTTAAAAACCCTGGAAACTGTGGCAGGCTTATGTAACCCCAGCAAAAACAGGAGAATTTTCCAGAAGCAAAGAACAACACTAGCAGATTGAGAATCTAGAGAGAAACCCTGCCTCAAACGAGGTGGAAAGGTGAGGACCAATCTGAGAATTGTCTTCTGACCTTCACACATGTACTGTCTGAACTCACACATACATGATCATGCATATACAAACATACATACAAACAATTGTACGGGGCTGGGTAAATGGCTTAGCAGTTAAAGCACTTGCCTGCAAAGCCAAAGGACCTAGGTTCGATTCCTCAGGACCCATGAGGCACATATGTCTGGAATTCATTTGCAGTGGCTGGAGGCCCTGTAATGCCCATTCTCTCTGTCTCTGCTTCTGTCTCTCAAATAAATAAAAATACTTTTAAAAAAAACGAAAGAAAGAGCAAGAAGAGTTTCTCTAAAAAAAAAAAAAAGTAGAGAGATGGCTCAGCGATTAAAGGCTGAGCTTGTTTACAAAGCCTGAAAGTCCAGGTTCAATTCCCCAGTACCCATGTAAAGCCAGGTACACAAAGGGGCATTCAATTTGCGTGGAGTTTATTTGCAGCAGCAAGAAGCCCTGGTGTACCCACTCAATACCTCTCTGTGTGTGTTTGCAAATAAATAAATAATTTAAAGGTAGAGAATGACTGAGGAAAGAAACCCAATGAGTACCTCTGACCTCCATAGCCACACAAACACACATACACACATGCATACGAAATACAAAGGTTTTTTAAAACTCTGCTTCCTTACTAGCATGCAGACAAAATATACAAGAGGCCAACAATCACTTATGTATCAAGCTGAGCACAACCCTGCCATTCACTTGCTGAAAGGTTTTAGGGAAGGCATTCCAACTCTTCCACATCAACTTGTCCAACTTAAAAGTGGAGATAGCCGGGCGTGGTGGCGCACGCCTTTAATCCCAGCACTTGGGAGGTAGAGGTAAGAGGATCACAGAGAGTTCGAGGCCACCCTGAGACTACATAGTGAATTCAAGGTCAGCCTGGACCAGAGTGAGACCCTACCTCGCAAAACCAAAAAAAAAAAAAAAAAGTGGAGATAGTGTCGGGCATGGTGGCGCACGCCTTTAATCCCAGCACTCGGGAGGCAGAGGTAGGAGGACCGCCGTGAGTTCAAGGCCACCCTGAGATTGCATAGTTAATTCCAGGTCAGCCTGGGCCAGACTGAGACCCTACCTCAAAAAACCAAAAAAAAATAATAATAATAATTTAAAAAGTGGAGATAGTAATACCATGGCTACCTCACAGCCTGTTACCCAAGAATGTATGTGAAAGTACTTTGTAACCCGTCTTGTACTTTATAAATCATAAACACTGAAGTCTCCCTCTGAGTTAGAACGGAGAAAAGGAACAAGGGTGTCACCAAAGGCAGAAACCTGTGTTCCCTGTGCTGGTGGGAAACCAGGTTCTTCTCTACTCAAAGTGTAGGGAATTGGCTAGAACTGGCACTTGGTAAATCACTTTTATAGACAAGGGTAGAGACAAAGATGGAGGGAAAGCAATGCATTCCCTAGAGACACAAACCAAAACATTATTGGCAGGTATAATTTTAGGGCCAATTCCGGGGCACTTTGTTTTGGTTGGAGACAGGTGGGATATGCATGTCACTGCATTTACTATGCATCCCTATAGTTTACTGACCAGCAGTAAACACGGAGCTTTTGGGAATTCATCCTTCAGATGGCTACATGTGGCTCATAATCTAGGCATCAAGTGCTGAAGAGGCCTCTCAAAATATAGCAATAAAAAGTCATGCTGGAGGCTGGAGAAATGGCTTAAGTGGTTAAGCGCTTGCTTATGAAGCCTAAGGACCCCGGTTCAAGGCTCAATTCCCCAGGACCCATGTAAGCCAGATGCATCTGGAGTTCACTTGCAGTGGCTGGAGGCCCTGTCATGCCCACATTCATTCATTCATTCTCTCTCTCTCCCTCTCTCTCTCTGCCTCAAACAAATAAACAAAAAAATTTTAAATAAGTCATGCTGGAAGGAGGTCCAGTAGTGAACATTCTAGAAAGCTATCTGGAAGCTAGGTGCTAGGAAACCCAAGCACTAGTTGCATGCTTGTCTCTAGTTCTGTTAAGAAGGAGAAAAAAAAATCAGACTCGTTGGAAAGAAGGGATTCAGTGCAGGGGGAACCCAAGAGGAGAAAAAGGAAGGGTGTTTGCATGGGGATTATGAAAGTTTTCAATAAAACGTTTTTTTAAAAAAAAATCACAGCAGAAGCCAGGCCTGGTGGCGCATGCCTTTAATCCCATCACTTGGGAGGCAGAGGTAGGAGGATCACCATAAGTTCAAGGTCACCCTGAGACTACATAGTTAATTCCAGGTCAGTCTGGGCCAGAGTGAGACCCTACCTAGAAAAACCAAAAAAAAAAAAAAATCACAGCAGATAACTGCCTCTATTTTTCTTCCTGGAAAATGGGGATAACATGTAGACCCAGGATGAAAGTAGGGGTATGACGCCCCCATTTCATGTTCATTCCACCCACCTCTTTCTTCCAGAGGCCTTCTCAGGAAGCCAGGAGTTGGTCAAAGGAGTTTTGTTGTTGTTGTTTTACAATCAGTATCATGTCTCCATCATCCTGGCAGCCTCAGAGAAAGATGCCAGAATCATCTGAGTGGTTAAACATGCCTCCAAATGACTTTTGGTGAGGTTTCAAGCTTGAGAATGGTGAGGAATTCTGGGGTCTATCCAAAAGCCCTAGAGAAGGCAAAATGATACAGACAACGAAAAGCATGAGACAGGACCACTTAGGAGCCCTGGGAGCACTTTGGGGTGGAGGATCTTGGGACCTTCCCACAGTTCTAGAAGCCTAAGGGCAGGGACAGAGGTTGGCCATTGTGTACAGTCACAAGGCCTGAGGCTGGGTTTAAGGCTGTCGCTGTGTGTATTCTTCAGGGCATATTAATGCTGCCCCGGTCATTTTCATTTTGCACAAGGCCCTACCACTTACGTGGCCAGTGCTGCTGCTTCTTCCCCTCTGGCAGTCATCAAGAGGGAGCCTTTCTGCACCACCACCACTCCTAGTCCTAGACAAATGGGAGCAAATGAAAACCCCACGAGATCTGTCTCCTCGGTGGCTTGAGCAGGGGAAGAAGGTTGAAGGTCAAAGGTGACTGAGGCCTGCAGGGGTCGGCAAAGGGGCTGCAAACATAAACATGGCGTCCCACCCCCCACCCAAACTAGACGCCGCCGAATCATTAGCTTCAGGGCGCATTCGTGTCCTCGCTGCTCCGAACTCGGGGGTCTCTCACCCTAACGGAAACGACGTCGTTCCGGCTTCCGACATAGCAAGTCCGTCCAGTCGCTCGAGTTCAGTTGCCCCGGGAGGAAAATGGGAAAAATGCCGGCCCGTGCCCCAACACGCCAAACTTTCGCACTTCCGGTCGCCACGCCGACCGCCTGACGGAGGAAAAGTTTGGAGGGATGAAATAAAGGGGACCGTGCTCTCCGACGTGAGGATGATTCGAGCCAGGGCCCCAAGTCTGAAGCGCGAGGCGGAAGGGTCACTTTAAACTCAGACACCTGGCGCCACGATCCCGCTTTGAACCCAGCGCCTCGGGGGACTGGGCGGGGCCATAGCGGCAGGGCGTGGCTTTGTGGAGACGCTACGTCTGACAGCGCACTATGAATAGCCTACTAAGGAGGCTATAGAACGTAGCGGTTCCATAGTGTAGTGGTTATCACGTCTGCTTTACACGCAGAAGGTCCTGGGTTCGAGCCCCAGTGGAACCATGTGAGGTGTAACCCTCTCTTTTCCTCGATTTGAAAAAAAAAAACAATACTGGGTAAGTAAAGCAAAACCTTGACGCTTTCCCACCACACGTAATTTTTTTTCCTGACACTTATACATCGCACAAGCGAAATGTCAGACATTTCTCCCTTCAGTCAAGGTCGGCTACCATCGCCAGACTTAATAGTAAGATACAGCCTCAGCCAATACCCTACCCCTCCTCTCTCCGCATTGCTCCCTGGTGATCTCCAAAAGCCCTGCTTCCACAGCGAATGCCTGGCTGGAGCCAGAACAGGCTGTCCCCACAAACCTTCAACGAAAAAGTGTCCACACAGCACTGCTTTGAATTATTAAAGGATATGATTAAAGATTTAGTATTACATTAAACCCTAAAATATAGACCAGAAAAAAGGGCTAGTCCTTTTCCTCTCAATACACACCATAGATAATTACATATTTGTCTATTTCAGGAAGAATTCATATACAGTATATCAGGCTTTATAGACATCCAATAGCTGCTGATTGAATGACCAACCATTTCTCTACTTCCTTTTTGCTCCTCTTTACCGTTTTATTACAGTTTCTTTGAGGAGAGCCATATATATATTTTTATTTTTTTATTTTTTTTTCATCTGTGACGAGAGGAATGAGGGAAAGGTGTCTGGTGTCCTGGAGGCCAAAGGTATGATCCAGGGGTAGGGTGATGGTGGCAAAGAACTAAAGGGGGAAAGGGGGAGAGAAAAATTTCTGTATTTTCCTTGGCTTTTTTTTCACATAGCTTTGCTTATACAATGTGTAAATTTACAATGTTTTCTAACTCAAGAATATAACACATGATTTCCCTAACAATCAACTTTCTTTTTTTTTTTTTCAAGGTAGGGTCTCACTCTAGCCCAGGCTGACCTGGAATTCACTATGTAGTCTGAGGGTGGCCTCAAATTCATGATGGTCCTCCTACCTCTGCCTCCTGAGTGCTGGGATTAAAGGCGTGCGCCACCACGCCCAGCCAATTTTATTCTTTCCCAAACCATCCTAATCATCAAAATGTACAGTTTAGTAATGTTAAGTGTATTCATGTCAATGTAAATAGATTCCCCAGTACCTTTTCATCTTACAGAACTGAATCTCTAGAGAGATGGGTCAGTGGTTACATGAGACCTGGAGGGGGTCTGAGACTGCCTGAGTTCTAATCTCCAGAACCCATGAAAACAGCTAAGTTTGGCCACACAGATCAGTAACAACAGTCCTGGGGGCGTGGGGGTGGGCAGAGATCTGAGAATCCCGGGGGTTTGCTCTGGAGTTAACAAGGAACTCCAGTTCAAGGAAGGACAAACAAGCTGCTGAGTAATGGAGGAGGACACTCAGTGTTCTCCAGCTCCGAGAGGTGTGCTATTCATAGGCATATACATGTGTACACACCATACACAAATATCCCCCATAGTATGTCCATGCAAAAAAACCTTCCACAAGCCTGAAAATCCATACTCATCAACTTAACGCTTGCTTTTTCCTCTCATCAAGACTATTTTTAGTGGCTATGTAATAATCATAGCTAAGTATGGCAACACTAATCTAAGTATTTTGTGCTGTTTTCTGGAGCAGAGAATCAAAGCTAGGACCTAGCATATGCTAAACAAGGCTGTCCCACTGAGCTATACCTCCAGCCACGCTATGCATTTTTGTATATATCAACCCTTTTTAAGCCTCCAAATCACTCTATGAAGTAGGCATTATTATCAT
Source organism: Orientallactaga sibirica (assembly GCA_036365145.1). NCBI lineage: Eukaryota > Metazoa > Chordata > Mammalia > Rodentia > Dipodidae > Orientallactaga > Orientallactaga sibirica. The sequence continues at coordinate 8,016,677 of JAEOAD010000982.1, forward strand.
TTTACAGATAGAAAATGTATTTGCCTTGAAGTCACCCCATAGCAAGTGGTCATCCTGACATTTCCTTTTAAGCCAGCTTGGGAACCTATGCTTTTTACCAGCCCCCTTAATCTTGGAAATTCTGCTTGTTTCTGTGTTTTCATTATTGTGTGTAGCCTAGCATTGCACCTCTATGTGTATAACTGCCCTCTATCACGACATAATGGAGTATTTTCCTGACAGAGCAGAATCCCAAGTCCTTTTGTGAGAGGGGTGTCCACAGTACTCCACAATGAATTGGGAACGTTCGTGTTTATTTGGCAAGAAAATGTTCAAGGTCACCCCATAGAAGAGAATGACACAGGAGGAGTTAAGACCTGAGTTTTCCAATTCTACTTTCTATTTCCCTCCCTTGCTCACCTTACATTTAAAGACACACTCAAACCAGTATCTTCTTTGCTAAGCCAACATCAGTTGACAGCATTTTCTCTGAGACTTCTTGTTGACGCAGGTTAACATGTGGGTTAACTCGATGGGGCTCAGCCGAGAACCTAAGAACTAAGTGGAGTAAGATGCTTAGTGAGGCCAGTGCTCAAGTTAATCGCCTGCTTCTGGTCCAGCTCCCCACTTCAGGAAGGCAGAGCTGTGGCCAAGAACGAGGGGAAAATGCCACACAAGATGGAAGGCTTCATCTTACTACTTCTCTTTGGCTATGAAGGTATGAGCTATTCAGCCATTGGCATTTATTACATACTTAATAATATAATTTCATTAATAAGATAATTGATAAATTGGAATACGACTTAAACAGTAAGATTTATGTCGGGCATGGTGGCAAATGCTTTTAATACCGACACTCAGGAGGCAGAGGTAGGAGGATGGCTGTGAGTTCGAGGCCAGCCTGGGACTACAGAGTGACTTCCAGGTCACCCTGGACTAGAGTGAGACCCAATCTCAGGGAAAAAAATAGGAAGACTTATTAGTCAACAACACATGCTAGTTAACATGTGTTATTAATAAACAACGTTCATCTTTGTGTGGTTATGTTTGTCATTCTCTCGCTGCTGGTTTCCTGGTCCTGTGAGGAGCCTTGTAAAGTTCAAAGGATGCTTAACATTCAACAGAAAGAAGGAAAGGCCTCAGAAAGTATATAAAACGGCTGTAACAACAATTAATGAGAAGGCATATATTCTTGAAAACTTTTAGTAGTCAAAGTTGAGTGGTTGTAGAATTTAATCTTCTAAACCTGGCTAGTCCTGAGGGTGAAGGAGGCAGCTATTAATAGTTCTGCTGGGACAAGTGCAAACCAGGACTGCCCCAGGCGAATCAGGACGAAAGGTCACCCTAGTTTAAATATGGATTAACATAACACGCCCAGTACCACTCAAGTCTAATAAAAAGCATAATCCAACTGAGAGTCAGGAAACCCTAAAGACTCAATCCACTCTGTCATTTTAAAGTTTCTAAATGTGGCCCTAGCAAGTGTGGTGGGCTTAAATAAAGGCAGATTAAAGTCCTATTCCTAAAATATCAATCAAATCAACTTTTAAATTCTCTCTCAGTCTTAGAAACAATACTTTCAATTCTTAAGTAACCATCAACTCAGAATTCCATTTCAGGTTCATTCATCCAGACATTAGAAAATGGTTGAAGGGCTGGAGATTGGTTCAGTGAATATAGCATTTGCCTAGCCTGCATGAGATCCTGTGTTCAATCCCCAGAAACACTGCAAAAACAAACTCCTAGAGCCCTTGTCAGGCATGGTCACACACACCTATAAAGTAATCTTAGCACTAGGCTGGCTAAAACAGAAAGGTCATACATTTGAAGACAGTCTAGGATGGTGATTAAAGAGTATAATCTTAGGACTTGGGATGTGGAGGCAAAAAGGATCAGGAGTTTGAGACCACATTTGGATACACATAAAAAGTTCAAAGGCCAGACTGAGATAGCTGAGACCCTGTCAGAGAGCGAGACTCCCCACCAGCCTGTGGACCTGTCAGGAAGGAAGGAAGGAAGGAAGGGAGGGAGGGAGGGAGGGAGGAGGGAGGGAGGGAGGGAGGGGGGGGGAGGGAGGGGAGGGAGGGGAGGGGGGGGGAGGGGAGGGGAGGGGAGGGGAGGGGAGGGGGGGAGGGGAGGAGGGAGGGGAGGGGAGGGGGGAGAGAGAAAGGAAGGGAGGGAACACCAGTCAAGTTAGAATTCCTGATTTGCACCATTCTTCTCTGCTTTCTAATTATATATTATTGATAGAGTACTCACTTTTATGAGTCACAAGTCTTAAGACTTTTGTTATTTTAGTCACATTTCTAATGTCTGGTAAGACTTGTAAAAATATAACCACAAGGTCTTTTGTTGTTGTTGTTTTGGTCCCCCACCCCCAGGAAGGGTCTCAGTGTAGTCCAGACTGACAACCTGGAATTCACTTGGTAGTCTCAGGGTGGCCTGGAACTAGGTGATCCTCCTACCTCTGCCTCTGAGTACTAAAAATAAAGATGTGCACAGCCATGCCTGGGCCCAAGGTTATTTTATAAACCCTAAGATATAGATAGCGATATATAGATATAGTTCTTTTTATTTAGTTCTTAATTTATTTATTTATTTATTTGCTTTTTCGAGGTAGGGTCTCGCTCTAGCTCAGGAGGACCTAGAATTCACTATGTAGTCACAGGGTGGACTCGAACTCATAGTGATCCTCCTACCTCTGCCTCCCAAGTGCTGGGATTAAAGGTGTGCACCACCACACCTGGCCTTGTTTTGTTTTGTTTTGTTTTGTTTTGTTTTGTTTTGTTTTGTTTTGAGACAGGTTCTTACACTGTATGCCAGGCTGGCTTTGAACTCACAGCAATCCCCTGCCTCTGTCTCTTGACAGGTGTTGGGATTATACCCATGAGCCACCACATGTAGCTTCTAACATGTAAGCTGTGTTTCTAAGTAGAAATCATTTCAACCAGTGGTCAGGATTTTTTTTAATCCCCCTGCAATTAAAAGTCAACAAATTTATTTGGGAGGGGGCAGGGCTGGGGATGGAGCCTGGGCCTCCTGCAAGCTTAGCAAGCACTCTACCCTGGAGCTATAGCCCCCTTGTCTTAGTAACTCTGAATGCCTTCTGATGCTTTGGGGGTTTTAGTGTTTCTCCTATGCTCCTCATCCTTTCCTCACAAGAAGTCTAAGCAGAGACGTTCAAGGTTTAGAGCCAAACAGCCCTGGCTGTCAGACAGACATCCACGGAGCTGGCCCTTAGACTTCTTTTTCTCATTTGTTGGCACTGAGATTCATTTGTTCAAGGACCCATGAGTATCTGCAGTGGGGCAAACATTTTGGAGTAACTTGACCCTCTGTGCAGATCATTGACTCCGTGCAGATCGTTGATCTGCTCCTGGACCCCTAAATGTGAAGAAGTCCTCTAAAACTTTGCCAGTGCACTTTTAAGTTAGACCTGCCCATTTCAGTGGGCAGCAGTCACAAAAGACAAGCAACAGTGGGCAGGGAGGACAGGCCTCTTTCCTGTTCCATAGTTTACCAATGTATGCATGGTTTAGGGACTCCAGAAAGAGCAGAGAACCTATCTGTCCAGATGAAAGGGAATGTGGACCAGTGGTAAAGCTTGGGGAGCTTAATTGAATTCTCTTACCCACCTAACCCAGGCCTTCCACCCTACCCTGCTTAGAAGGCCAGTGTAACCTCCTGTGTTCTCTTAGCCAAAGGGGATGCTGTGAGAGACAGAGTAAAACTAAAGAGGGGCTGGAGAGATGGCTTAGTAGTTAAGCCGCTTGCCTGTGAAGCCTGAGGACCCAGGTTCAACTCTTCAGAACTCATGTAGCTAGAAGCACATGGTGGTGAATGTGTCTGCAGTTCATTTACAGTGGCTGGAGGCCCTGGCATACCTGTTCTCTCTCTCTCTCTCTCAAATAAAAATACAATATTTAAAAAAAAACAATGTTAATGCCAGGTGTGGTGGTGCACGCCTTTAATCCCAGCACTCAGGAGGCAGAGGTAGAAGGATCACCATGAGTTTGAGACCACCCTGAGACTATGTAGTGAATTCCAGGTCAGCCTGGACTACAGTGAAACCCTACCTCGAAAAACAAAACAAAACAAAACAAAACAAAACAAAAACAATGTTAAACTGGGTGTGTGGTGCATGCCTTTAATCCCAGCACTTGGGAGGCAGAGGTAGGAGGATTGCTATAGGAGGATCACTGTGAGTTCAAGGACATCCTGAGACTACATAGTGAATTCCAGGTCAACCTGGGCTGGAGAGAGACCCTACCTCAAAAAACCGAAAAAAAAATTAAAAAAAAACACTGACTGCATTTAATAAGTTTATAGTCCACATGGAGCCAGCACACATGGGAAGGACGCATTCCATTGGATAACTGGAAAACTAAAGAAAAGTTCATTGATTCATTTACTCTTTGCTGTTTCTATTCTTTGATGACAATGGTTTCTTATTGCACTGAAGTAAGATCAAGTGGATGGCCCTTGCTTCTGCACTGGATGAAAGTTCACTTACGAATGCTCATAGCACAATCCTATTTCTCTTTCATTGCACATTTTGGATTTTATGTCAATAATGTCGATAATATCAATCCTATGAAAATGTGTTAACTTGGGGCTGCGGATGTAGCTCAGTTGGTACAGTCATTATCTGGCATATACAAAGCCCTGACTTCAATGCTCAGAACTTCGTAAATTTGGGATGGTTTTTGTATACGGTAATCTCACCACTCTGGAGTTAAAGGTGGGGGAGTCCACCCTTGACTACATAACAAATTCAAGTCTAGCTTGGCATACATGAGACACTGCCTCAAAAAATTTTTGCCCAGCATGGTGGTGCATGCTTTTAATCCCAGCACTTTGGAGGCAAAGGTAGGAAGGTCACAGTGAGTATGAGGCCATCCTGAGACTACATGGTGAATTCCAGGTCAGCCTGGGGCTAGAGCGAGACCCTAAAAAAAATTAATTAAATTAAAATTTAAAATTTAAAATGTTATTTTTATTTATGTACTTGCATGCATGTGTGTATGAGTGCACCAGGGTCTCTTGCCATGCCATGCCAGATGTGCCACTTTGCATCCATATTCATGTGGACACTGGGGAATCTAACTCAGAACAGCAGACTTTGCAAGCAAGGACTTTTAATCACGGAGCCATCTCCCCAGCCTTCAAATACTTTTTAAAATCTTTTATTTTTATTTTTATTTATTTTCAAGAGAGAGAGAGAGAGAGAGAGAGAGAATGGGCACAACAGAGTCTCTATGCAAATGAACTCCAGATGCATGAGCCACCATGTGCATCTGGCTGATGTGGGCACTGAAGAATTGAACCTGGGTCCTTAGGCTTTGCAGACAAGTACCTTAACCACTAAGCTATTTCTCCAGCCCCCCCCATTTTTTTTGTTTGCGAGGTAGGGTCTCACTCTGGTCCAGGCTGACCTGGAATTAACTATGTAGTCTCAGGGTGGCCTCGAACTCTCGGCGATCCTCCTACCTCTGCCTCCTGAGTGCTGGGATTAAAGGCGTGCACCACCACGCCCGGCCCCCCCAATTTTTTTAATTAAACAAATGTACTAACCCATTCTTGGTTGTTTTTATTGTATAAAAGCACACACACAAGCCGGGCATGGTGGTGCACGCCTTTAATCCCAGCACTCGGGAGGCAGAGGTAAGAGGATTTGAGTTCCAGGCCACCCTGAGACTACATAGTTAATTCCAGGTCAGCTTGAGCCAGAGTGAGACCCTACCTCAAAAATCACCCCCCCCAAAAAAGAAAAGCACACACACGGCCATCTAGCCTCAACTTAGAGGTAAATATGTTCCCCCTTTGCAAACATGTCACCAAGCAGGGATTGCAGAGTTTTGTAAAAGCAGCTTCAGTGAGCTGTAAATTCCGTGCCATTTAAACCATGCATATAAACGGTACAATTCAATAGTTTTTAATATACTTACATATCGATGGCACACACACCATCAATTTTAAAACAATTTCATCATCACTCCAAACACAAGCACCACCTCCCTATTCTCCCCATCCTCCTTCCAACCCCTGAGCATTCCAAATCCATTTTCTATCTCTATAGATTTGCCTTTTTTTTTTTTTTCGAGGTCAGGTCTCACTCTAGCCCAGGCTGACCTGGAATTCACTATGTAGTCTCAGGGTGGCCTCAAACTCATGGCCACGATCCTCCTACCTCTGTCTCCCGAGTGCTGGGATTAAAGGCGTGCACCACCACGCCCTGTCAAAATGTGCTCTCTTGTCTTTTGCTTGGAATGTCTTTGTGGTTCTTCTGTATTGAAGCATGAAAGGGTGACAGATTTATCCATGGATATGCCTGTTGCCTAAAATAGCAGCATTTTCACACCAGAAGCAATCCCCTTCTTTCTTCTTCCCAAGGGGAACATTAGTGCAGCCTGCTGGGTTTCTCCTGTGTCTTCTTCATGTTTCTTAAGCAGATTAAGAGGCTGGTTCCAGTTTTTTAATCATTCATAGTTTTATGCTTTTCTCCTCAGCTTCATTCCACGGGAATGAACGCTTCTCTATTTAGTGATACCCAATCGAAGAGGCTAAAATAGTCTTTTTGTATGTTGTCTCCAAGGCATACTTTCCTCTCGGGCTTTCAAGGTTCATGTGGAGAAAGATACATGCCTTGAAGTTTCTTGTTGTGGCAACAAAGGTTTCCTCAGTGCAGTGGCCCTTTGGAGTCTAGATGACATATATTTATTTATGATGAGCAAGTAGCACACATCACATAAAAGAATCTTAGTACACAGAAAACCATGCACCCATGTAATCGAAATCTCTTACTATTTTCCCCTTAAAAGCTACTTTTTTTTTCTTGTTCTCATTTCAATAATGTTATATGTTATAGCCAACAAATACTTGGGTTTTTGCTCTCCAGTTGTTTTGATGATTAAATGATTGCGGGGAGCAGAGTGGGGGTGAAGCAGCTAATTTCATTTGCTGCTTGCTCCTTGGTGACAGGTTGCCAGTGAAATGCTTGTTGTTCCTCCTTTCTCTGTTCATTTCCATAAGGAGCTGGCACTCTGAATCCCAGGCTGCCTGCCGCCAAATGCTTACCAGAGAGGGGAGTCCAGAGTGGGGGAGGAGCTTGCAAGAAAGCAGCCTGGAAGCCAGGCCTCCCCTGTGTAACCCTTCCTATCCACAGGTAGACAGTGGCTGAGCCTCACTTCAGCCCCCTCTACTCTAAAGACTTGGAGGAATGCCAAAGCCGCTGGATGCCATGTTGTTGAGCCTCTTAGGAACTGTGGGTTGGCTTAATTGTAGCTGAGTAAAATGACCCACGTGGCCTTGGAGCCAAATTGATTTGGTTGTGAAAGCCACACCATCAGTGGCCAACACCCCTCCCCTTTGAACCCCCCAAAAGAGTCTTAACAAACTAATGTTTACCCATCTGACAGGGTCCCAGGGAAACCTGTCTCTTGAGGGTAGAGGGTGGGGCACAGTGCCTCCTCTTTAACACCCTAAGTCAGCCAGGCACAAATTACTCATTCAGAAACTGGGGATATAACTCAGTAGTAGAGTGCTTGCTTGAAAGCGTATGTGAGGCCTTAAATTCAATCTCTGGTATTAAAAATATTATAGTCGGGAGTGGTGGTGCACGCCTTTAATCCCAGCACTTGGGAAGCAGAGGTAGGAAGATTGCTGTGAATTTGAGGTCAACCTGGGATTATAAAGTGAGTTCCAGGTCAGCCTGGGTTATAGTGAGACCCTACCTCAAAAATAAAATTTAAAAAGCTGGGCATGGTGGCGCACGCCTTTAATCCCAGCACTCAGGAGGCAGAGGTAGGAGGATTGCCGTGAGTTCAAGGCCAGTCTGAGACCACATAGTAAATTCCAGGTCAGCCTGGACTAGAGCGAGACACTATCTCAAAAAAACAAACAAATAGGGCTGGAGAGATGGCTTAGCAGTTAAGGCACCTGCCTCCAAAGCCTAAGAACACTGGTTCCAATCTCCAGGTCCCACGTTTAGCCAGATGCAAAGCGACGCAAGGGCGCAATGCCACACTTGACCACAAGCGGCGCACACATCTGGATTTTGTTCTCAGCAGCTGAGACACTGCTGGCGCACCCATCTCTATCTGTCTTCCTCTCCCTCTCTCTCTGTCTCTCTCATATATATATATATATATATATATATATATATATATATATATATATATGTATATATGTACATATATAAATAATATATAAAATTGTTAATTCACTTTGTTTTATGGTTTTTCTTTATTTTTGTTTTGGGAGACAGAATTTCATGCAGCCCAGGCTGGCCTACAACTTTCTGTGTAGCCAAAGATGACCTTGAACTCCTGATTAGAGGTATATGCTACCAAGCCTAGTTTATGTGATGCTGGGGTGGAAACCAGGCCTTCACGAACGCTAAGCAGGCACTTTCCACCAACTAAACTCCATCCCCAGCCTATTTATATATTTTCTCATGTACTTTGTACTTCTTCATGGTCAGTGACAGGGGGCTTGGGTCATGTGCCCATGCAAGGATTAACTCTGGAGACTAAGGGACACCACCCCTGAAGCTCCAGTAGCACCTCTCCAGGTGTCTATTCAACTGCTGGGTGTCCCCTAGGCTTCTCAAACTTTGTGACTCAATCAGAGCATCTGCCACTCCACCTTCCCCAAAACCCTGCCCCCCGAAACTTTCTCCCCCTTGCTAAATGGCATTTTTATTGCTCAGGGTTCAAACTTTTCTTCCTTTCACACTGTATCAGTCAGGATTCTCTAAAGGAACAGTACTGATAGCATGAATATATATATTATAAAGGGTAGGGCTGGAGATATGGCTTAGTGGTTAAGGCACATGCCTGTGAAGCCTAAGGACCCCAGTTTGATTCTCCAGGTCCCATGTTAGCCAGATGCACAAGGTAGTGCATGTGTCTGGAGTTAGTTTGCAGTGGCTGGAGGCCCTGGCATGCCCATTCTCAAAAAAAAAAAGAATGAATATATATATGATAAAGGGGATTTATTAGACCAGTTTATAGGGCTGGGCAGTCCAACAATGGCTGTCTACAGGCTGGAGAACATGGTATCTGCTCAGACCAAGAGTCTGGATACCTCAGCAGTCCCCATCTAACACCAAAGGCCTGGAGGAACCCTAGAGTGACACTGGTTGGTCTTTGGTTCACATTGGAAGGCTGGAGAAGCTGGGTTCCATGGTCAGTGAAAGACATCCAAAGGTAGATGTACTCACCAGCAAGTAGCAAGTGCAGCTGGGCAAAAGGCACTTCCTTTTCCTGGAACCTTTTTATATCTGGGCTGCCACCAGAAGGGCCACCCACTCTAGGGGATGGCCTACCTCCCCCAGTTAATCCAGCATGTCTCTGACTTGATCCCTGATCTGACCAAGTTGTCAATAGAAACGGACCTTCACATATGGCCCACATGTAATCTGTCAGCACATCCAGTTGGAAAATGAATTTAAGCAAAGTCAGAAGTCAGCCACTTCTCATTACTTTCACTGCCACCACTCTGGACTGCGATGCCACAGCTCTTGTCTAGAAGCCAAGCCCTTGTTTTGCAAATGAACTTATTTGTCTACCCTACAACATGGCACCAAAGGGAGCCTTTGAACCCATAGTCAGTCATGTCCTTATCAAATCCCTCCAATGTCTCCCTCGGGCTAGATAAAACCGTCCTTCATATGGCCCAGAAGACCCTGCATAAACTGCCCCCTTGGCTTTCCTCATCTCCTAAAACTATTGTCTGGGACTGGAGAGATGGCTTAGTGGTTAAGACACTTGCCTACAAAGCCTAGGGACTCAGGTTCAATTCCCCAGGACCAACGTAAGACAGATGCACAAGATGGCACACATGTCTGGCATTTGTTTGCAGCGGCTGAAGGCCCTGGTGCACCCATTCTTTCTCTCTCTCTCTCAAATAAATTAAATAAATAAAAAAAACTATTCTCTTCCTTCACTCCCAGGGATTCCTTGTTCTTTCCAGAACATGCCAAGCATACACCTACCTCAAGGGCTTGGCACTTGCCATTCCCTCTATCCAGAATGCTTTGCCCACAGGTCTTTGTTCCAACATTACCTGTTCAGTGAGGGTTTCTTAGAGCCAAAAAACTACCAGTCCCTGTCCCCACACCACCTTCTTTTATTTTTCTCTGTAGCACACATCATCATTTTATGTTCTACATGTTTTATTTGCTAATTTATATGGCAGAGGTTTACTCTGATTCATTCACATCTATGTCCTCAGCACCTAAAGCTAGGCTGGGAATATAATAGACAGTGGGTATCAGCTGAACTAATGAATGCTTGGAGACAAGTGATTCTCACATATCTTTTTGTATCAATTTTTTTGAGGCAGGGTCTCACACTCACACTAGCCCTGGCTGACCTGAGGGTCACACTATATCCCAGACTGGCTTCAAACTAATGGTAATCCTCCTATCTCAGCCTCCTGAGCATTGAGATTAAAGGCATGAGCCACCATGTCTGGCATGTATTTTTCTTGAGACAAAAATACTATGTTGTCCAGGTCAGCCTTGAACTTACCATGTTTTCCTGCCTCAGCTTCTTGAGTGTTGAGGTTATAGGCTTGTGTCGCTATGCTTGGCTTTTCTGTAAAGTTTTCTGTAAAGGTGCTTAGATACATCTGTGGGCAAGGCAAAGGCGAGGATCCTTTTACTGGTGCGTACCAGTAATTCTGGCACTTGGGAGATGAAGACAGGGGGATCAAGAATACAAGATCATTCTCAATACATAGCCTGGGCTACATAAGAACCCCCCCTTTAAACCAGGGGCTCATGTAACTCAGACTGGCCTTCAAATCACTATGCAGTCAAGGATGAGCTCGAACTTTTCACCTTCCTGCCTCTGCAGTGCTAAGATAACCACCATATACCACCATACCCGATTTATGCAGTGCTGGGAATTGAACCCAGGGCCTTGTGCATACTAAACAAGTACTCTATCAATTGAGTTACATCTCTGGTCCCAATCTTGTCTAAAAAAATTAGGTAGCCAAGCATGGTACACCATGCCTTTAATCCCAGCCCTTGGGAGGCAGAGATAAGAGAATGGCTGTAAGTTTGAGGCCAACCTGAGACTACATAGTGAATTACAGGTCAGCCTGGGCTAGAGTAAGACCCTACCTCGAAAAACAACAACAACAAAAACAAAAACAAAAACAAAAAAGGATAGCATTCACTAAGTGCATGGCTTACCCAAAGAGATCGATTTCCATAGCAGGGAACCAGTGGAGCAGGGCATAGAAGAGACCACAGTATGGTGGCTATAGATAAGGGCTAGCCCTGAATCTTCTCAGGTTAAAGATATGTTCGCTTGGGCCTGGAGAGATGGCTTAGTGGTTAAGCACTTGCTTGTGAAGCCTAAGGACCCCAGCTTGAGGCTCGATTCCCCAGGACCCATGTAAGCCAGATGCACAAGGTGCACATGCATCTGAAGTTTGTTTGCAGTGGCTGGAGGCCCTGGTGCACCCATTCTCTCTCTCTCTCTCTCTGTCACTCTCCAAAAAAGAAAAAATCCCAACAAGCACATAAAATAAAATTAATAAAAAAAAAGATATGTTGCCTGAATGCCCATCACAGCCTACTCATCATTTACTCTCCATAGGTATTGCCCAGTGGTCCGTCTTCTTCCAGGTCTTCAAGCCCCAGTGAATAGAGAGTAAGGGTTCCATTTCGGAAGGCTGGAGCCCTTACTACGAGTACCAGGCTCACACTGGACACATTAAAGTGGTCACAGAATAAGGAAATGGGTATTCTTTTTGTAAACATTTTATTTGTTTATGTGCAAAACGAGAGGGAGGGAGAGAGAAGAGAGAGAAAGAAAGAAAGAATGGGCACACGAGGGCCTCTAGCCACTGCAAACAAACCAGGTACATGCACCACTTTGTGCATCTGGCTTTACTTGGGTACCAGGGAATCAAACCCAGGCCAACAGGCTCTGCAAGTAAGTGTTTTTAACTGCTAAGCCATGTCTCCAGCCCTAATATGTATTCGTTAAATGCTCCCTTTTACTATTGTGATGAAAAATATGAGTTCTTCTGCACTAAATCTGAAAGATTTTTGTGGGCACAAGATTCACTTGTTAAATAGCGAAGTAGTCAGAGGAACTTTTTGTTTGTCTGTCTGTTTTTGTTTTCCGAGGTATGGTCTCGCTCTGGCCCAGGCTGACCTGGAATTCACTATGTCCTCTCAGGACGGCCTCAAACTCACAGCAATCCTGCCTACCGAGTTTTGGGATTAAAGACGTGCGCCACCATGCCTGGTTTAGAGGAGGAACTTTTATTTCCCATTTTCTACACTCAAGTTTCATTTGAAAATTTAAAAAATTATATTTATTTGTGTGGGGGGGGCTGACTATGGGTATACCAGGGTTTCCAGCCACTGCAAATGAACTCCAGATGCATGTGCCCCCTTGTGCATGTAGCTTTATGTGGGTCCTAGGGACTCAAACCTGGATGCTTTGGCTTTGCTAGCAAGTGCCGTAACTACTAAGCCATCTCTCCAGCCCTCATTTTGAAATTTTTACAATAGGTGCACATTGTTTTATAGTCAGAAGAGAAATAAAGAGTTTTGTTTGGTTGAAAATGTGAAGGGGAGCATCGACTCTGGCAAGGAAAAACTATATTTTCCTTACCTATCACAAGGCACTTGACTTGATTCCTTATTACAAGAGCCAGATTAATAAAAGCATGGGAATTTATTTAAATGTTCCATGGCACAGGAATTTTCAGAAATGAAGACCTGGGGTGAGGGAGCCGAACCCTCATTCATTGTTGGTGGGAGGGTAAACTGGGGCATCTACTAGAGAAATCAGTATAGGGGTTTCTCAAAATAACTGAAAATAGCTAGGCATGGTGACTGAGGCCTGTGATCTAGCACTCAGGAAGCTGAAGCAGATGGATAACCATGGGTTTGATGACAACGTGAGCTACAGAGTAAGACCCGATCTCAAAAACAGAAAACAAAACAAACAACAAAAAAGACACAAGGGGCTGGGGAGATGGTTCAGAGAGTAAGAGACCTTCCTGGTACAGGCATACAAGCACGAGGGTCTGAGATAGCCTGGGTTTGATTTCTTGACACAGTTGGGTGTGGTCATGCATGCCTGTAACTCTAATCCTGTGGGGAGGTGGAGTTTAGGAAAACTGTAGCTCCAGGTTCACAGAAAGACTCTTCTCAAAAAACTACATGGAGGGCTGGAGAGATGGCTTAGTGGTTAGACGCTTGCCTGTGAAGCCTAAGGATCCCGGTTCGAGGCTCAGTTCTCCAGGACCCACGTAAGCCAGATGCATAAGGGGGCACATGCATCTGGAGTTCGTTTGCAGTGGCTGGAGGCCCTGGCGTGCCCATTCTCTCTCTTTCTCTCTACCTGCCTATTTCTGTATATCTCTCTCTCTCAAATTAATAAATAAATTAAAATAAAATATTTAAAAAAAAACTACATGGATAGAGGACATCCACCATTCTCCTCTGGCCTCTTATGCACTCACATGAGGTGCACACATCCACACACATGTGCATACACCACACATACACACATGAAAAAAAAAAAAAGCCAGACATGGTGGGTCACACTTTTAATCCCAGCACTCTGGTGGCTAAAGAAGGATCATCATGAGTGAGTTCATCTATAGTGAGTTCCAGGTTAGCCTAGGCTAGAGTGAGTGTTGTTGTTCATGAGACTGATGTGCTACCTCTTATGCTGGCAAGGCAACTCTGAAATCAAAGTTATTTGAAATCTGAAATCTGATGTTATTTTTATTCTGAGTTTTGTGCTTTCAATGTTCTCACATTATTTAGGTGGTATTTATTCTTCAATTGTGGTTTGCTATTTACCGTACATTATAGGTAAACCAAAAAAAAAGAATTTCTAAGCCGGGCGTGGTGGTGCATGCCTTTAATGCCAGCACTCGGAAGGCAGAGGTAGGAGGATCACCATGAGTTCAAGGCCACCCTGAGACTCCATAGTTAATTCCAGGTCAGCTTGGGCTAGAGAGAGACCCTACCTCGAAAAAAAAAAAAAAAAAAAAAAAAAAAAAAAAAAAAAAAAGAATTTCTAAACAATCCTAATTCTAAATAAACTTTTTTTTTCAGAGTCTCGTCAATAGTTCAGGCTGGACTTGAATTCACTGTGTAGCTGAGGTAGCTGAGGATGACCCTGAACTCCTGATCTTCCTGCCTCTGTCTCCCAAGGATTGGGATTTGAGCCATGTGTCACCATGTAGGACTTCTAGTAACCGAATGTGGTACAGTGAGGGAGCTGAGAATCAACTCCTGAGTAGAACCAGGAACCAGGAAGAGTTACTAGCACTGTTAAGTGGGGGAAGCAGGACATAATATTGCTCAGAGAGTAAGTTCCCAAATACCTTGTTTAGAAATGCACATTGAGGGCTGGAGAGATGACTTAGCAGTTGAGGCACATGCCTGTGAAGCCTAAGGATCCTGGTTAGATTCTCCGGGTCCCACATTAGCCAGATGGAGTTCTTTTGCAGTGGCTAAAGGCCCTGGTGCACCCATTCTCACTCTTTCTCTCTTTCTCCCTCTCTCTCTCTGTCTCTAATAAATAAATAAAAATAAAGTTTAAAAATAATATATATAATTAAAAAAAGAGAAATGCACATTGAAAAGTGACTGAGGGCCTGAGGATGTAGCTCAGTAGGCAGGATGTATGGGTTTAGTTCAATCCCAGGGCCACAAAACAAGACTGAAAAGATTTCTGCTAAGGTGACCAAGGGCCTGAGGTTGTAGCTCAGTAGGAAGGGTATATGGGTTTAGCATGCATCAGACCCTGGGCTCAATCCCTGAACCACAGAACAAAAAAGACAGGACAGATTTCTATTAAAATGTTAAATGTTGCTTTGGGTAGTATGAAATAAAAGTGTTCTTCCCCTCGGCTTTGCTACATTAATGCATTTTCCAAACTTCTATAATGAGCAAAAATAAATGCCATGCTTTTCCCAACATCTGTGGATGTTTTTCCTGGTATGTGTAGCTTGACTTATTCCGAGAGAAATGTTGTTAACTTCGTGTCATTATGTTCATTTGCTTTTCCATGCAATGAATGATTTTGTTGAATTTCTTCTATTTTAAATTTTCTTTTTTCCTTTCTTGTTCTTTTGCTCAGCCACACTGGGATTATCATCTGCAGAGGTATGTTCCAGGATGAAGGCCATAATTTCCACGAAT
The DNA here is from genome assembly GCA_036365145.1 of Orientallactaga sibirica. Lineage (NCBI taxonomy): Eukaryota > Metazoa > Chordata > Mammalia > Rodentia > Dipodidae > Orientallactaga > Orientallactaga sibirica. Next base: position 8,031,852 of record JAEOAD010000982.1, read on the forward strand.
ATTGCTCTTGAAGCTTTTGTTTCTTGAAACAGGATCCGGAAACTCACTCTGTAGCCCAAGCTGGCCTTAAATTCATGGCGATCCTCCCACCCCAGCCTCTTGAGTGCTGGGATTAGAGGGGTGCACAAATAGGCTCGGTTTATGTGGTGCTAGGGATTGAACCCTGGTCATTGCACATGCTAAACAAACATTCTACCAATTGAGCTACATCCCCAGCCCCCTATAGCTCAAAAATTTTTAAATACTTATTTGTATGTGTGTATACATACATTTGTATGTAGGGGTGCACCAGGGCCTCTTGTTGCTGCAAACGAACACCACTTTCTGCATCCAGCTTACATTGGTGGCTTGGAAATTAAACCTGGGCAGGCAGGTTTTGCTAGCAAGTACTTTTAACTGCTGAACCAGCTTCCCAGCACCTGCTCCTTTTGCATGTATTAAAAAAATTTTTTTTAGGCTGAGCATGGTGGCTCAGCACTCAGGAAGTTGATACAGAGGATTGCCATGAGATCAAGGCCAGCCTGAGCTACAGAGTAAGACTTTATTTTTAAAAAGAAATGGGGCTGGAGAGATGGCTCAGCGGTTAAGGCACTTGCCTTCAGAGCCTAATGACCTGAGTTCAGTTCCCCAGCACCCATGTAAAGACAGATGCACAAAGTGGCACATGCATCTGGAGACTGTTTGCAATGGCTGGAGGCCCTGGTGTACCCATTCTTTCTGTCTCTCTTCTATCTCTACTTGCAAATAAATAAATAATGTATTAAAAAATCAGGGCTGAAGAGATGGTTCAGCAGTTAACGATGCTTGCTTGCAAAGCATGACAGCCTGAGTCCAATTCCCCAGCAACTAAGTAAAGCCAGATGCATAAAGTGGTGCATGTGTCTGCAGTGAGTTTGTTTGCAGTGGCAGAAGGCCCTGGCATGCCCATACTCACTCTGTCTTCCTCTTTCTCTCTAGCTCTCTCTCAAGTAAATAAATATAATATTTAAAAACCCACAAAACAACAAAATATATTCCAATAGCATTGAAAACAAAACCAACCAGACAAAACATTTCTTTTTGATGCTGGGGACAGAATCCAGGGCTTTGCTCTTACTAGACAAGTGTGCTACTGCTGAGCCACACCTCCAGTAAGATTGGAGGGGTTGGTTTTGTTTGTTCTTGAGACAGGATCTTCCTATATATTCCAAGTCTGTATCACAGGGCAAGCTAGATTGGTGGTTTTTTTTTTTCCTTGGGGATGGGAAAAGAGTTCAGTTCTTCCTCCCACCAACATCATGTTGGGAATTGAATCTAGGACTTTATGCATGCTAAGCAAATGCTCTACTACTGAGCTACAGTCTCAGCTCTTTTAATAATATATTTGTAAGCAAGCTTCCAGTGGCACTGGCCAGTTACTTTTGACTGTGATTTTTTTGTGACTCATTGCCTTCGACTGAAACTTTTGTGACTCATGGCCCTCTGGCTGCCTATAGGATGAGGGCGAAGACTCCTGGTACCACAAAGGATGCAAGTGTGATTGCCAAGAAGCCAATGCTCTGTGGTCTGCAGGTTCTGCCTCCTTAGACTGCATTCCAGGTAAGCGTCCCCTCTCCTCCAAACACCCCAACACTCCTCCTTCCACTCAGGGGTGCTCTGCTCTGGGCTCTCTCCAGTTGGCCTCTGAGCTTCAAATCTCACATTCAATGGTTCCAACAGAAATAACTCATCTTGTACTTGGCAGTCAGCTTTCTTTTCTTGTCATACGGATGGGTCTTGGATCTCTCTGGTATTCAATGCCATCTGTAAAAAGCAGACTTTCAGGGCTGGAGGGATGGCTTAGCAGTTAAAGTGTTTGCCTGCAAAGCCAGGGGACCCAGGTTCGATTCCCCAGGACCCATGTTAGCCAGATGCACTAGGGGGCACACACATCTGGAGTTCGTTTGCAGTGGCTGGAGAACCTGGTGCACCCAATTCTCTCTCTTTCTTTCTCTGTCAAATAAATATAAAAAATATTTTTTAAAAAAGCAGATTTTCAGCCAGGCACAGTGGTATACACCTTCAATTCTAGTACTTGGGAGGCAGAGGTAGGTGGATTGGCATGAGTTCAAGGCCACCCTGAGACTACATAGTGAATTCCAGGTCAGCCTGGGCTAGAGCTGTACTCTACCTCAAAAAAAAAAAAAAAAAAAGAAAGAAATTAAAAAACAGATTCTCTAGCTAAGAGTGATCACAGCATGGTGGTAAACATGGACATTTAGAATAGTGGAAGCTGCCCGCTAAGACCCTTAGTGGAGAAAGGGAATATAAGGGTATAACCTGATGGAAATATGACCACTTTGCAATATGTTCATATAATAAAGTTTTATTTTAAAAAATTGCCCCAGGAGCTAGGTGTGGTGGCACATGCCTTTAATTCCAGCACTTGGGAGGATCGCTATGAGTTCGAGGCCACCCTGAGACTACAGAGTGAATTCCAGGTCAGCCTGCGCTAGAGTGAGACCCTTACATTGGAAACTCAAAAAAAAAAAAATGCTCTAACATTGGGGGGCTGGAGAGATGGCTCAGCAGTTAAAGGCTCTTACTTGTAAAGCCTGACAGCCTGGTTTTGACTCCCCAGTACCCACATAAAGCCAGATGCACAAAGAGATGTATGTATCTTAAGTTTGTTTGCAGTGGCAGGAGGGCCAGATGTGTCCATATTCTGTCTGACTCATACTCTCTTTCTGTGAGCATATATATATGTGTGTGTGTATATATATATATTTAAATGCTCCAACAGACTACTCTGGTGTCATTGTTCAAAATCTGCTTCTAGCTTGGTTGAGATGGGAGAGAACTATCAATGAAAGTAATAGAATGGACTGAAAATACATCAGTAGAAGGCAGGTTAGCATTTGAGGAAGAGTCTAGCCTTTTAGGGCCAGAAAGGAATCCTGGTAGCATCATGTCTGAGGTCATAGCCTGCCACTCAGTTCTTTTCTTCCCAGTGGAAAGTACAGGACCTGGTTGGGTAGCCATCTCTCACCAGGCAACCATGGGCTTCCCCAACATGAGCAGTGGCAGCCACAGTGGGCAAGCCACTTCCCCAAATGAGGCACTTCAGGGCTGACCCTTAACTCTCTCGTTTTCTTCCCTGATATTATCCTTCAGCCTTGTTCCTGTATGACTAAGTGGCACAGGATCCTCTGCCTGCCCACAACAGAGAAGTCACTTCTGTTGTGTAGTCTCTAAAATGTCCTGGACAATTTGCCATACAGTAATGTAACTTTATGCTAATTAAAATGTCCTACTTTAACAGGATGCAGTATGCTGTGCCTGTAAAGGATCAAACAGTAAAGTTTGTGGCTTTGTGAACCAAATGGTATTCTGCCCCAACTACTTAATTCTTCCAGTGTAGTTTGGAAGTAGCCCTAGACAATATGTAAAATATGCAAGCATCACTGTGTTTTGTTACTATAAAGCAGACGGAGGACCCAGGTGTGGTGGTGTATGCTTGTGATCCCAGCACTTGAGAAGCTAAGGGTTATGAGTTTGAGGCCAGCCTGAGCTAAAGACTGAAACCCAATCTTTCTTTTGGAAAAAAAAAAAAACACTTTTAGATATTTTACTTATTTATTTATTTGAGAGAGAGAGAGAGAGAGAGAGAGAGAGGCAGACAGAGACAGAATGGGTGCACCAGGGCCTCCAACCACTGCAAATGAACTCCAGATGCATGTGCCACCTTGTGCATCTGGCTTTATGTGGGTCCTGGAGAATTGAACCTGAGTCCTTTGGCTTTGTAGGCAAGCACCTTAACTACTAAGTCATCTCTCCAGCCAATGACTTGATCTTACCTCAAAAATAGAGCTGGGCATGGTGGCGCACACCTTTAATCCCTGCACTCAGGAGGCAGAGGTAGGAGGATCGCCATGAGTTCAAGGCCAACCTGAGACTACATTGTGAATTCCAGGTCAGCCTGCGCTAGAGTGAGACCTTACCTTGAAAAGGAAAAAAGAAATAAAATGAAAGAAAGAAAGAAAGAAAGAAAGAAAGAAAGAAAGAAAGAAAGAAAGAAAGAAAGAAAGACCCACCAAAATCAATAAATAAATTGAGCCAGATTTGGCCCAACAGTTACCCTTTGCTGACCCCTGCTCTAAGGGGTTGTCAGGAGGAATAGTAAGATGAGGCATCATTGTGTTGGTCCTGGTGAACTGTAAACTTGAATAAAAGCCAGTTCCTTCCTTTGTTTTGCTGCCTCCTAGGAGCTCACTCTGAGAGAAAAGACGCATGGGCTGTCCCAACACATATTTGCAATGCTTACTCCTTTCCATGGTCCACAGCCAATTTTGTATGAAGCTGGCCCTGCCAACCCTCTCCTGGTTAATACCATGCCCTGCAACCTCATTCATTGGATAGAGTTGATCTAGTTGTTCCACAAGAAACAGGTTTGAGCTGGGCGTGGTTGTGCACACCTTTAATCCCAGCTGAGGTAGGAGGATCATGGTGAGTTCAAGGCCACCCTGGGGCTACAGAGTGAGTTCCAGGTCAGTCTGGTCTAGAGCGAAACCCTACCTAGGAAGAAGAAAAGAAACAGGTTTGATATATGATTCATAATTTTACACAATTAGTATTAAAATAGCAAATTGAGGGTACACTGCCTCATCTTTCCTCGTTACTAACCCTATTATAGACATGTCCCTATCCATCTAATTTTCTCTGCATGTCTGCAGGAGTCACTCACCATGGGATAGTGTGTTTACCTGTTCATTCGTCTTATCTAGTAGGTATATGCTGAGTGCCTAGCATGTTCTGCTTGGCTGAGAGGCTCAAAAGCAAGAAAGACCAGTGAGGCTGGTGGATCATCACTAGAGCGATATGTGACAGGCATACTAGATGTCAGGGAGGCAAGGGAAGTGTGAGATTTGAGCAGTGCTGGCCAGCTGAGAGAACAGGGAAGGACAGAAAAAAGCCTCCAGGAAAGGCTCCTTATTGGCTGACCAGAGGGAACTTAGCCAAGAAGACAAAGGACAGAGGGGGAATGAGTCAGGAAATAACACAATCATATAAGTGGAGTAATTTATTTCACAGCATACAGAGCATGCATGAGAAATGCTACATTTTCTACTCTTCTGAGTCAAATCAGATTTTATTGTTCTTTGGTTATGGTTTGTAAGGACTCTAAAGATAGACGTTTTGAAGGTTCTTTTTCTGCCGTTGAAGCTTGCAAGAACTTCCTGGGGCAAGGTCTGGGTGGTACTGGAAGATGGACAGGTCTTAGTGACCTCTCTCATGCTAGGCCACACTTCCCAATAGTTAGTTAGCAGTTTTTTTTTTTTTTTTTTTTTGCTGCTGTTGTTTGTTGTTTGTTTTGGCAGGGTCTCATTCTAGCCCAGGCTAACCTGGAACTCATGGCACTCCTCCTACCTCTGCCTCCCGAGAGCTAGGATTAAAGGTGTGTGCCACCTCGCCTAGCTTCTCAGATGGTTTCTTTTCTTTTTTTTAATTTTTTATTATTATTTTGGAGAGAGACACAGAGAGAGACAGAGAGAGAGGGGGGAAGAGGAAGACAGAGATGGGTGCGCCAGCAGTGTCTCAGCTGCTACGAACGAAATCCAGATGCATGCGCCCCCTTGTGGGCAAGTGCAGCATTGCGCCCTTGCATCACTTTGCATCTGGCTAAACATGGGACCTGGAGATTGGAACCAGTGTTCTTAGGCTTAGGAAGCAGGTGCCTTAACCCCTAAGCCATCTCTCCAGCCCTCTTTTCTTTTTTTTTTTTAAAGTGGGCATGATGTTCATGACTTTATTTTATTTTTTTATTGACAACTTCCTTAATTATAGACAATATCCCATGGTACTTCCCTCCCTCCCCCCACTTTCTCCTTTGCAACTCCACTCTCCATCATATCCCCTCCCCCTCTCAATCAGTCTCTCTTTTATTTTGACATCATCATCTTTTCCTCCTATTATGATGGTCTTGTGTAGGTAGTGTCAGGCACTGCAAGGTCATGGATACCCAGGCCATTCTGTGTCTGGAGGAGCACATTGTAAGGAGTCCTACCCTTCCTTTGGCTCTTACATTCTTTCTGCCCCCTCTTCCGCAATGGACCCTGAACCTTGGAAGGTGTGTTAGAGATGTTTCAGTGCTGAGCACTCCTCTGTCACTTCTTCTCAGCATCATGCTGCCTTCTGAGTCATCCCAAGGTCACCACCATCTGAAAAGAGAAGCTTCTCTAACCAAAACTGAGACTAGCACTAATATATGGGTATGAACATTAAGAAAAGTGCTTACTGGGCAGTTGGTGAACATAGTACATACATTTAGCCAGAGACCAGCAGACGTTACACCCCTAAGGCTCATGACTACCCCTATTGTAGGTTTTCAGTACCAGTACCACTCCCATTGGAGGGCGGTTGGTTTCCTCCCTAACAGATATGCCACTATTGCACCCATTGGCTCATTTGGCCTGGATGGCCAAATTTAAAGCTTGCAGTTTTCACTGTTGAGTACCTTCATTGGTGTTTTCTCTCTCTCCCATTGAACTGCTCAGCTCCAGCAGGATTTCTCAGTGACCTTGCAGCCCAAGTGTGTGAGGTCTTCGGCAATAGGGTCTTAAGATGGTTTCTTTTTTAAAAAAAACATTATTTATTAGTTTATTTGAGAGAAATTGGCAGACAGAGAATGGGTGTACCAGGGCCTCTAGTCATTGCAAATGAACTCCAGATGTATGCACCACCTCCTGCATCTGGCTTTATGAGGGTACTGGGGAATCGAACCTGAGTACTCAGGCTTTACAGCAAGTACTTAGCTGCTAAGCCATCTCTCCAGCCCTCATATGGTTTCTTGAGGGTGTCCAGAGCTCCCTGGTCCTCACTGTGCTGGGACTCTCTCACTGTGTTCCTGCTGCCTTAGCTGTTACTGCCTACTCTGAGATTGTGCAGGTCTAGATTGCCCAACTGCCGAAGTCCGAGGAGGATGGGGGGGCAGTGAGAGAGGAGTGCAGAGGGCACACAAGGGCAAAGGGGTGTTGCATGTCCTACATGGTGAGTCTTCAGCAGAAAAACCACGCCAGCCTCAAGAAAGGATCAATCTAGCCTCCTCATGAATTGATCCTATGGCACTAATATTACCTGGTAGCCCAAGGCATCTGCTTTATAGCCTAACGGTGCCAATCCCAGAGACCTAAAGGTGGGACGACTAAGAGCTCAGTTGGGACATGGAGGACACCAAGCTTCTTTGGGCCACCCAGGTGGAATTACTCATCTGGAGAATATTCAGGGGCAGTAAGATGAAGCGATGGTAAGAGTGAGCCTGTTGTTTGTGCTAGATTTAGTGAAGGTAGGATTTGCTACTGGCGCACCCATCTCTATCTCTCTTCCTCTCCCTCTCTGTCTCTCTCCCCCCCAAAAAATTTAAAAAATTAAAAAAAAACTTGAGAGTGCTGGGCGTGGTGGCACACACCTTTAATGCCAGCACTCGGGAGGCAGAGGTAGGAGGATCGCCGAGAGTTGGAGGCCACCCTGAGACTACATGTTAATTCCAGGTCAGCCTGGACCAGAGTGAGACCCTACCTCGCAAAACCAATTGAGAGAGAGAGAGAGAATATGAATGGTATGTCAGGGCCTCCTGCCTTTGCAAACAAACTCTAGACACATGTGCCACTTTGTGTATATGGCTTTATGTGGGTACTGGGGAATTGAACCTGAGTTTCCAGACTTTGCAAGCAAGTACCTTTAACCACTGTGCCCTCTCCAGCCTCCCAACAGTGTGTTTTTAATATGAGGACATACACATGATAAGCAGCAGCAGACAGTTAGCAATAAGGACCACTCTGGCTATTCTCATTTGGATAATGAAGTCCTTTTCAGCTGTGCTTTATTCAACAGCCAGTCGTTCATACTTCACTCATCGTTTCTGCTTTAGAGATGGTGAGAGCAAATATGGTAATTTACAAGTAGGAAGTCAGTCTCAATGTATAATTGCCCTTCTCACTGCCCACCATTGTTTTCTTCCTATAATTGGCATCATCTGCTGCCTAAGAATGACTAGCGAGCCTGATGTTCTCGTACAGCATGGCTCAACCTGCGTTAATGAGGGAACTAAAGACAGACAGTCTGGCATTTAAATATACTATTTTGCTGTACACCTCTTGGGGGTTAGGTCTCCAAGTTGATGGGGAAGGTGAGTGTTTCTCAAACCCTCTCCTCCCATGAGGTTGCCATAGAACCACTTCCCTGGATTTTATGAATGTTGAGTCTCTATGGCAATCCCTTCACTTCAATGCTCGTCCTGTGTGAGCAGTTAACAGCTGAAGACCCAGCCCTCCGCACTGAGAACCACACTGCGAAGTCAAACAGCCTCCACTTCCGAAGCGCAAGTGAGACAGCTTTGCTTTGTTATTTCAGCCAGCTCCTTCCTTCCTTTGGATTTTGAGATGCAGTCTCAATATTGTTCCCAGGGCAAGCCAGAGAAACTGGGATTCCTTCTCAGGTGTCACCTAGAGATTTAGATATTTGAATGTGCGTTTTTCCCTTGCAGAATGTCCGTATCACAAGCCCCTGGGTTTTGAGTCTGGGGAGGTCACACCAGATCAGATCACCTGCTCCAACCCAGAGCAGTATGTAGGCTGGTATTCCTCGTGGACAGCCAACAAGGCCCGGCTCAACAGTCAAGGCTTTGGGTAAGTAGGGCAGGAGGCCCAGGTGGGTTCTTCTTCTTTTTTAATGTGCTTTAAAAAACTGGGTTTGTCTAATAAGTGGGCAGACAGAATGCACTTATTCAATGAATCTTAACGAGTGCCTTGCTTGTGCAGAGGGCTGTGGGTTCAGCAGAGCCAGGATGGGTGAGTTCCATGGCTTCAGAAGCCCACACTGCAGAACAGGCGACAGCTCATAAGACATTGTTGCCCAGCTGTTCATTCAGTGAGCGGGATGAGTGCTGTGGGGGAAACGAGGAAGAAAGACCTCATTGGTTGCAAGTGTCAGGGAAGACTTTCTGAGGAAAAGACCTGAGACTTGGGCTACAACACAGCCGAAGGCCCTGAGTTGGGACGGCACCTTCTGGTGCTGGCAGTCCCTCAAAAGCCAGCACATGCCAACACTTTGTAGCCAGTACTAGGGATGGCTCTTGATGATCTGGTGTGCTTTTTGGCAGGTGTGCCTGGCTCTCCAAGTTCCAGGACAGTAGCCAGTGGCTCCAGATAGATCTGAAAGAGATCAAGGTGATTTCTGGGATCCTCACCCAGGGGCGCTGTGATATAGATGAATGGATGACCAAGTACAGTGTGCAGTACAGGACTGATGAGAGCCTGAACTGGATTTACTATAAGGACCAGACTGGAAACAATCGGGTAAGTGGGGCTTCCCCCGCACTGCCTTCAGCTAACACACTCCTGGACTTGTTCCATCCCAGTGCTTCTGCTGTCGCTGTCAGACCACTGAGCCTTCAACATGCTCAGTCATTTGTGCTTCTTTCCCACTGTATGACCTGTTCTCTTTCCTGGATTTGGCCTTGGTGCCCAGAAGTTTATAAATGAATGCTGCTCTTTTATGTAAGAGGTATTTGAGTTGTCATAGCAAGCAATTCCTTGAACAGTCAACCCCAGGGTTGTCATCTGGTCATCTGGACTGTTTCAAACCTACTGGATCATTGAACACACGTTGCTTCACAGGTCTAAGGACTAAGATTAAAGCCTTCTTCACCATGGACTAAACATATTAGACTCCTAACTGTATTTATCATGAATAAAAATAAATTAAAAACTCACTAGCAATTTAGAAATGTTAGCTCCTTTTTTTTTTTTTGGCCTAAAGCAAGAAATTCTCCAGACATTTTCCTCCCTTCGTCCCTCCTTTCTTTTCTTCCTTCTTCCTTCCCTCCCTCCTCAGCCTTCTGAATCCTGGGATTACAGGCACATGCCAGCATGTCTGGATTTCTTCAGGCTATTTTTGTCATTTAATCACGTCAAGTAAACATGTGTGGCTAAGAATCAGGTGGCTTTGTAGTCTGATGACAAATTGCCTAGTGAGACATTCATACATTGAGGTTCCACAGCTTATGGACACAATATGGAAGACTTTCTTGATATTTGCACATCAATTTTTCTCTTTTTTTATTTTGAGACAAAGGCTCAGGCTAGCCTTGAACTTGATTACATAGCTGAGGTTGACCCCGAACTCCTGATCCTCTAGCCTCCACTTCCAAAGTGCTGGGGATTGCAGGCATGTCTCATCATGTCCAGTTTCAGGCAGTGTGGGAGATGGAACCCAGCGCTTCACACATGCTAGGCAACCACTCTATTAACTGCGCTATATCACCAGTGCCTAACTTCTGCTTTGGTTTTTCAAGGTAGGGTCTCATTTTAGCCAAGGCTGACCTGGAACTCACTCTGTAGCCTAGGTTGGTCTCAAACTCACAGCAATCCTCCTACCTCCGCCTCCTGAGTGCTGGGATTAAAGGCATGCACCACCATGCCTGACTTCATTTTTGGCTTCACTAAAAATGATACTAGAATTCTTTCTTTCTTTTTCTTTTTTTTTCTTTTCTTTTTTCTTTCTTTCTTTTTTTTTCGAGGTAGGGTGTCACTCTAGCCCAGGCTGACCTGGAATTCACTCTGTATTTCACTCCAGCACCACCTTTGCCTTTCTAGAATTTTCTCTCCAGGTTTTTGTTCTGTAAAAATATTCTTCCATGTCTAAAAGGTTCTTGTCATTTGTAGCAAAGCAGCAACACACATTTAAGCTTCAGTTTACAACTTCAGAGCCAGGCTCAGGGTTTTACTTCAACCCATTTTGGACCATGCAAAAGTCCCTCTTGTGTGATATGGGCTTCTTCAAAACCTTTTTAAAATGCAAGAGATAAAGAAGAGAATTGGTGCTAAGAGTCAGAGAGGCATTTTGTAGCAGTAGCATCCAATAGGCATATCTGTGCTGATGAAGACATTGTTATCTGCAAGGTTCAACTTGCTGACCACGCATCCCATGTAGCTACTGACAGCTTGAAACATAGCTAATAAAGGCTGGGATATGGTTCAATGGTAGAATTCTTTATTTTATTTTATTTTATTTTATTTTATTTTATTTTTTTATTTTATTTTTTTTTTTTTTTTGGTTTTTCGAGGTAGGGTCTCACTCTGGTCTAGGCTGACCTGAAATTCACTCTGTAGTCTCAGGGTGGCCTCGGACTCACTGCAATCCTCCTACCTCTGCCTCCCAAGTGCTGGGATTAAAGGCGTGCGCCACCACGCCCGGCTTTCAATGGTAGAATTCTTGAGGTACCAGAGCCTCATACATGCTAAGCAAAACAGAAGAAACAAAACAAAGCAAACAAAAAAAAATGAGGAATTGAATTTTCATTTACATTCACTTCATATAAATTTCAAGACACATATGGCTATGGGCTATCATATTGGATAGTATAGTTCCAAATGTCCTCATATACTCAGAGATGCTGAGTGTGTAGATATTGGCAATCCAACCAGGATTAGATTTTAAGGGGTACTTGCCAATTTTCTGTAGTTTTAGCTACTTTCTAAGATTCACCAACATTAACTGTTGAGGCTAACTAACTTCTCACAGGAGTCGGTCCCCCTGCTGTGATCATGACATTTCCTCCTTCTGTCTAGGTCTTCTATGGAAACTCAGACCGGAGCTCCACCGTCCAGAATCTGCTGCGACCCCCCATCATTTCCCGCTTCATCCGACTGATCCCTCTGGGCTGGCACGTCCGCATAGCCATCCGGATGGAGCTGCTTGAGTGCGCCAGCAAGTGTGTCTGACATCAGCTCAGCTCAGCCCTGCCACTATGCGTGTGTAGGAGAGGAGGGAGCTATGACGCATCACTGCACTGAACAGGGCTGTATCTTATGAGCACTTTTCAATGCAGAGCTGGGTAGAGAATATGTCATTTTTTTTTTTAAGATATGGTTCTAATTTCAATGAAAGCAAAAGAAGCTTTTCCCCAATTCACAGCCAAAGAAAATAAGAACAACAAAAAAATTATCTCCCGAGCCAATTTTCTTACACAAAAGCCTAAGTACAGGGGTAATTTGCTGCTTGCTTTATCTCAGTGACACTGTGAAAGGTGCGGTCTCAGGGGAATACAAAGCAACCCTGATAATTTGAAACATCATTTTTGCTTGACTCCATTCAAAACAGGAACAGATCGTTTTCAGAACACCTCACTTGAATGAGGACGGGGAAGAGGCTTGCAATTAGGCTTTCATTAAATCCTGGCCAGAGGAGGCTGGAGAGAAGAGGGTAGGTAGGTGAAGGGTGACTGGGTGGCAGGCATGACTGAGGCAATGGAGGCCTGCCTGTAGCACATCCCACAAAACAACAACTTGGTCTCCTGACAGCCTATACACGACAAGCAGCCAACCGACTCTGTGAGGTAGGAGAGCTTTCCCCACTTGGAGTGTTTGCCCTGAATGATCTTGGGGCACTAGGGAGGGTCCAGAAGTCCTACACATATCACTCCACTCTGCAGCCCCCTCAGCAAACTGAGTCTGTGGATACCAGAAGATGAATGCACAGGGCAGGCTGCACGTGTGTGTAGTGAGATTTCCTTTACATATGCAAAGCCCAAATGACCAGTCTACAGCACAACTTCCTTATCAGCAGCTACTATTTTTTGGCCAACTAAGCAGATTTTGAAAACAGCTGGCACAAGAGCTATCACTGGCTACTGGGAGGCCATGCTGTGTAGGATGGGACCAGGGTTCTTGTCATACAAATGATCATGTGGCTTCTCCCCTCCAATCTTTGCCTTGCCTACTCAGACATATCTGCTGCCCACACTTGAAACCTATTTGGAAAGGAATACACCTGGCCTGTCCTTATCTTGCTGGGGGAGCTGCTCATTCAGCAGGGAGCTTGAAGCTTGAGAGAACTGTAGGCAGTCTCATTTGCCAGTGTGGCCTTCCCTTCCATGTAAACAGATGGGTGCTACAGGAGAGGTATACGGGGAGGAGGAGATGAGGGAGTAGAATCAGAGCATGAATTTAAGACAAGTGCTGGCCACACAGGCAATGTAGCCTTGGCCAGCAGCTCTTTCTCTGAGTCACTTTCCCTTTCCAAATGCCAAGTCAGGTGAATACAGTCATACTAACATGATCCAGAACATCACTTTCTTCTCTGTGCATGGGCAACCTTTTGAAGCCTCAGATCTCCTTTCTGTGTTTTGGGGCTCCAGAAATAGGGGAGAGGAACATATGATGACATTTCTGGCCTTGGGACACATGGACAAATCAGAATAACTGAACATAGCCCCTTATTTAGAAAACGGAATTGACTTCTCTCACTATACTGATTGTCAGAGAAAATGGCAGTAGTCTTAGGCGTACAGATGGGGGGGGCAAAGGAACAAAACAGTGTGAGCATATCTAAAGGTTCTTCAAGTAATTTTTTTGTGTTAGAAATTTTTGTTTTCTAATAGTTTTATTGAGGTAAAGTTCACACGCATAGCATACAGTCCTCACCCATTTCACATATATAATGCAATGACTCAATAGATTCAGAGTTGTACAACCATAATTATGAGCAACTTTAGACAAATTGTATCACCCCAAAGATAAACCTTGTGTCCATCAGCCATCACCCTACTTAGGTATAGGCAACTTCTAATCTATTTTCTATTTTGATGTAGATTTTCCTGGTCTGGGCACTTTTCTATATAACTGAAATTGTAATATATGTAGTAGTTCATGGCTGGTTTTATTTTACGTAGCAGTGTTTTTAGAATTGATCCACACCATAGAAGTATTTTTCTTTTCATTGTTGAATATTCCACTATAGAGACATACTATTGTTAGTTCTGTATTCATCCCTTGATGGACATTTAGGTTGTTCCATTTTTTGGCTATCGTTAACAGTTCAGAGACGAACATTTACACTTAAGTCTTCATGTGGACATACTTTCATTTGTCTTGGATAGACATCTAGAATTGCTGTGTCATATGCTGACTCTATGCTCTATCTTTCCCAAGTAGCTGAACCATTTTCCATTCTCACTAGCAATGCATGAGAGTTCCAATTTGCCCACAATCCTTAGCAATGCTTATTGTCTTTTATTATAGCCACCCCCATCTCATTGTGGTTTTAGTTTGCATTTCCCTAATGATTTTTCATGTGTTTCCATGTGACCATTTGTATATCTTTGGAGAAATGTTCATACAGATCCTTTGTCCATGTTAAAAGCAGCTTACAATTTATTGAGTTGTAAAGTACTATTTATATTTTAGATACAATTCTTATGTACAAATATCTTCCTGTTTTTTTAACTCGTCTGATGGGTCCTTGAAGCATAACAAATTTTAAATTGTAATGAAGTCCAACTTATTTTTCTCTGTTGCTTCTGTAACTGAGAAACCATTGCTATATCCAAAGTTACAAAGAATTTACTCTTGTGTCTTCTAAAGTTTTACCTTTAGATCTTTAGTCTGACTTGAAGTAACTTTTGTGTATGGTTATGAAGCAAGGGTCTAACTTCATTCTTTGCATGTGGCTGTCCAGTTGTCCCAGTACCATTTGTTGAAAGATTCTTCTTCCCCTATTGAATGGTTTTGACACTCTTGTCAAAATCAATTGGCTATAAATGTAAGGCCTCACAATTCTATTACCTCACTATCTTCATTAGTGTTGTACTAAATTATCAAACTAGTACATGGGAATGATCCAAATTTCTTCTTTTTCAAGACTGTTTTGGCTATCCTGGGTCCCTTAACTTTCTAAATAAATAAAAAAAAATAGCTTCCAAAAAGCTACCTGGGGATTTCACATCAGAAACTGCTCAGTATTTCAGAAATTAATAAACAATGAGATATTAAGATCTGGAGGCAAATTACTGGTAGGTTATTTGCTTTCTTTTTTTGTTTTTGCTTTTTCTGGTAGGGTCTCTCTCTAGTCCAGGTTGACCTGGAATTCACTATGTAGTTTCAGGCTGGCCTCAAACCCACAGGGATCCTCCTACCTCTGCCTCCTGAGTGCTGGGATTAAAGGTATATGCTACCATGCCTGGCTTGCCTGTAGGTAATTTGCTTTCAACAACAAATTACTTATGTCATTAAATTCATCAAAATTATTAAGGGGGAAAATCTGAAGCCAAAAGAAGCTTGCTACTAAATAAAAAATTGATCTACAGTATTATTTCTTTGGTGGAAGAAAATTTCAATTAAAAATTATATAATGCAGGGAGCTGGAGTGATGGCATAGTGGTTAAGGCACTTGCCTGTGAAGTCTAAGGACCCAAGTGCCCACGTAAGACAGATGCACAAGGTGGTGTACGCATCTGGAGTTTGTTTGCAGTGGCTTGAGGCCCTGGCATGCCCATACCCTCTTTATCTGCCTCTTTCTCTCTCTTCTCTCTCAAATAAAAAAAAATATTTTTTAAAATTATATAATGCAGCAAAATTTGCCTTATTAAAACATACTTGCTTTTATTTTTAGAAGTGCTATGGTCTATACTTCATGTTTTTCTTTAATGGTGCTAGAGGATCTGACCCATGGCCTCACACATGCTAGGCAAGCACTATGCCATTGATCTACAGTCTCAGCTTGGAGATTTTTTTAAAAAAGCATTGTGACAAAACAGAACATTTTGCAGATTTTAATTAACAGTAATGTTATGAGTGAAAATATATCACTAAATGATGTGAATATTATGAGAAAAAAATTGGAGCTGATCCTGGTACTTGGTGTGGGAGGTTACTTGGACAAGGTAAAGCTATTTCAAAATACTGACATTGCTATGGCTTCTATCTCAGAGCCAAGAGGATTACAGCCCGACAGTAAGCCTCTGAATGACTGCTGACTGAAGCCTAGCACTTTGCTCACAAGAGGCATGCATGGTTGCTGAGGACTGCTGGCATACAGCTCTCTAAGCACAAGACTAGTCCCATGCCAGGCTTCTTTTGACCACAACTACCTGATATATGTAGGTCAAACAGGATACACATATCTATCTACAATACTTAGCAGGGGAAGGGACATAGTGCAGTGGGTAAAGTGCTTGTCTTGCAGCGTGAGGACCTGAGGTTGACCCCCAGTACCCACATAAAAATGCCATGTGTGGGGCTTGAGAGATGGCTCAGTGGATAAAGCACTTGCTCCTCAAGCATAAGGACCTGAGTTCTCATCTCCAGAATGTAAAGGATAGCAGAGACTGGATTCTGGAGCAGACATAATTCCAATCCCAGGATATATACAGTGAGATAGGAGGCAGTCAGCAGAATCCCCTCACAAGCTTGTGGGCTAGCTAGCTTGGCAAATAGAGGGATGAGCGAGATACATTGCCTCAAACAAGGTAGAAGGGGAGGACACACTTGAGGATATCCTCTGACTTATACATGTTGCCGTGGCATGTGCACGCCCAGATTCTGACACACGAACACACACACACACACACACACACAAATTTTCTTTTAAATTCCAGGCATGGCAGTGTGCACCTGTAATCCCAGTGCAGAAGTGCAGAGATGGGAGGATCCCTGGAACTCACTGGCTAGCATAACTGGTGAGATCCAGGCCAATGAAAGACCCTGTCTCAAAAAGAAGTGGACAGTGTTCCCAAAGTTGACACCTGAGGTTGTCTTCTAACCTCACAGCATGGGTATGCACACCCACCCCCCCCACACACACACAGCAGTGCCCATGCAGATATGAACATGCCTACACAGACACACAAAACAATTAAATAGCAGGCACCCACCTGAGCTCTTTGTAGCTGGCATTTAATATTTAATAAAATTCCTTCCCTACTTCTTGGAGCTGCCAACTGGGGCACAAATAAAAGCAGTGACGTTGTAATAGCTAATATTTATTCTATTTAATGTTTTGCACTAGCTCATTATATGCTCACAGGAACTCTGTGATGTAGGTACTAATACTGTCTCCATATAAAGGCAAGGAAACCAAGGCACAGGGAAGCTAAAGAAGTGTAAGTATTGTCAAGTCACATGAGATTTAAGTAATAAAGTCAGGATTCCACTTGGACCACCTGACTCCAGCTCCTGGATTTTCAACCACTTCATGGTATCCCTGGACCTCTAGTGACTTTTTTGAATGAATGTTTCATTCTCAAATCAAATCACTTATCACCTGCTGGCAGACAAGATAGACAGTGGTACATGAATTGGTGTGAGCTTTTAGAAAAGTGTATGCTATGCTAGCATGCTGGCTCGTACCTGTAATCTCAGCACTTGGGATGTGGACACAAGAGGATCAGGAGTTCCAGGTCATCCTTACATACGTAGTGAGTTCAAGACCAGCTGAGGCTACATGAGACCCTCCTCCTCCCGCTAAAAAAGCCCATGTACTTGATTCAGCATGTATTATTTATTTATTTGTTTGTTTGTTTAAAGCAGGGTTTCATATAGATTAGGTTGGCTTCAAACTTACTTTGTAGCTGAATCCTTATCTGTCTGCCTCCCCCATGTGATGAGATTATAGACATGCATCAGCCCCCCCCTGTCTAACTGATAATGTTTTAATAATAGTTGAAATCATGGGCCTGTTTTTATGCCTTTTTTATTTATTTACTGTATTTGAGAGAGAGTTAGAGGCAGATAGAGTGAGAGAGAATGGGAGCTCCAGTACCTTCAGCTGCTGCAAATGAACTCCAGACACATGCGCCACCTTGTGCATCTGGCTTACGTGGGTACTGGGGAATCGAACCGGGGTCCTTTGGCTTTGCAGGCGAGTGCTTTAACTGCTAAGCCATCTCTCCAGCTGTGTTTCTTTGCCTTTTAAGAAGATGAGTTAAGAATTGGTTGATACAGTCCTTTTAAGAATGCAAAGCTCTGAGATTTAGCTTCTACTCTTTGTTTAGAAAGATAAACTGAAGGACAATTCATATATAAAGTACCACACAAATTTAAGTTTTCCCCTTATTCAGCATGACACAGTTGGTCTTATAAAACAGTTCTTGGTAAATGCTGGCCTACATACATGTGGAAATACACATAATCTAGCAGAGTTCTGTGGAAGTAACAGAACTCCTATGGCCCACAGAGCCCCCGATAATTTACTATCTGACCTTTTACCAAAAAGAGTTTGCCAACTCCTGCTCTGAAACAAGAAGGAACCTTCTGGAACTGATCCCCCTTTGTTTGTAGCAATGAGTGTGCCATGTTGGCATGTCTTCCCACACTCCTCATATCATCAAGTGTGCATTGAACCAGTGACAACACTCAAGTGTGAAAAGAAACCAAGTTTTTCACAATGCCATAAGGGGAAAAGAACTTTATAAATGGAAAAAAAATATTAACAGGATTTGCTTTGCTTTACATTAATTTTTCTCCTTTAAGCTGATTACAACTTCAAAGGCCCATTGCCCCTCATTTGAATTCGAGTGCATTCTTTTTTACAAAGAAAGAATTAAAATGGAGCTGCTTGCTGTTCAAAGGCAAGAAGGACCACAGTGTTCAAGATTGGGAAGGCCTGGCAGTCACATCAGTCAGTGCAAAATCTGCATTTTATTAAAGACATTTGGGAAGATCCATTTAAAAATACATTGTGCTCAGTAAAAATTAACCATTTCATGCGGATAATGAAGGTAACCACGGAGTAGATATTTGTATAATATGTACAGCAACAATAGAAATTGTACAGAAGTTTAGAATGGAATACATGCCAGAAAAAACTTGATAAGATGTACCAACACATGATACAAAGAGTTATAGAAACACTTTTCAAATGGTTCATAATTAGCTTGTGAGGAATTGAAGTATTCAACACTTTAAATTCAGTTTGGATTCAAAAATTAAAAAGTTTAACAACCACATCACACCCTTGCCACAGTAAAAAGTATGGTTACACTTTACATAATGGATTATAAAGTCTGTGCAATTAAGAATTTCCACTGATTCTTCACCTACCACATACTGGATGTCACATACCTCTGGCTTATCCCTATTTTTAAGAAAGAACAGGGCCGTCATGTCACCCTGCTCTGTGTCTTCCCAGACACCACCTTCAAACTCACTAAAGATTGAAGACGCTCTGAATAGCTGTCTAAGTATATACAGAATAACTACCTGAATTCAGAATGGCACAAAGCAATTCTTGGAGATAGGAATCTGGGGCGACTATTTGTTTGGCTTAATTATATCTGTTCGTCAATGCAAGTTGATAGTGAGAATTTACTTTTTTCCATCGCCTCATCACTCCACCCCCCACTCCCGCCCCAGCCTGACTCAATCAGTGACCAAAGAGTAAACAAGGAGAAGGAGAGACTGGCAACTGGAACCAATTGTTTATCCCTAGAGAACATGGATTTTCTGCGAGCTTTACTTTCCATTTTGGAAAATCGAAGCCCAGTGTTGGAGAACATACACATTCTCCGAGAGGAAAAGCAACATTTTCCTCGGGAAACTCTACTGAGTTTAACTGGAGCTTTTGATGATTCTGGCAATAAACACTTTAGTCCCCCGATAGGGACAAAAGTCAAGGCATCTACCTTTTGGATTCCTGGGTTTCTTCTGATTAGACCTGAAGCAGAGCACTAGGACAAGCTTGTCTACGCCTGAAATGAATCACATCAGTCTCCTGGGCTGTGCAGTGCCCAACCAAAGGAAGTCCTGAGGGATTCTCAGCAGTCTGCCATTTTGGACGGGACATGGGAAGAGGAAGGACAGATAAGGCCTCTTTCTCCCTGATACTCTGCCTGGGAAGAGCAGCTAACAAGGCAACTTCTAATCTGCATACAACGCGAAGACCAATTTCAGATTCCCAAGGAGGACCAAATAGGACTGGAGGATCGAAGGGGATGCAGAGAGCTTACCCTGGTGGGAAATAAGGGGCCTTAGAAGTGAACCAGTTTCACTTGCACACTTCTGCTGGCCCTACAAAGCCACCCTGTGGACTGTGACAATTTTTTTTTTTTTGGCAAAACAAAGATAACACTCCCTTAAATGTGGGAGCAAACAACTGATGAATGAGGAATGCAAGGCAAGCCAAGATCCTATTTGAAAACCTACATTAAAGATATGGAAAGGTGGATCAGTGCCTGGGGAGGAGAAAGGTGGAGTAGGAACCAGGAAAAATGCTGATGACTTACTAAAGCACTATAGGAAACAACTCATGGAAGTAACTGGCTCACACAAGTCTACCATCCTGTAGAATACATTCAGTTCAAAAGGAAAAAAGGAAAAGACTGGGGCAGTGCACCCAGAGTTTCCTAGCCACCTAGCTTCTCCTACATAATGTGTATACAGACAGATGAAGAACTTTGTTTCCTTGCATGGCTCCTTACTCATGGTTTCCAAGACAGAATTTTTTTTTAATCAGTTGAACTAGAACTCAAGATATTCCATAACTCAGCTGGTCAAGAGGCACAGGAGGAAACCCTAACTGCTAACAAGTCTGTTGTGTGTGTGTGTGTGTGTGTGTGTGTGTGTGTGTGTGTGTATGTGTGTGTGTGTGTGTTTTCTGGTAAATTGGCCTTTGAAAATTCTGCAAGGACCTTCTTGAAAGATTCTCATGGGTATCAGTGACAGGACTTTAATAATATCTGCACTGTCTTTTTGCAGACTCTTTCAAAGAAACCGGAACCATTATTTCTTAGACCATAAATCAGTTTTCTCTATCTATACACTTTATTTGTGAGGAACTGAAGGAGGCAAGGAAATATCTCACTGCTTTCAGATTTGGATTAGTGAAACATATCCCATTCCCAGTTCACAGAAGCATGACTTGTGGATCTTAGTAGCAACATGGTAGAGTTCAATAGCCCACTCTAATGCATGAGGCAACGAGCTTCTAGATACAAAAGCAATGCTCTCCAGAACACAGGTTCTGAGCAGGAGCGAATATGCAGAGTTACTGAGTCCTAGCTGAGTGTTAGCTGTGACTTCAGATGAACTCCTTACTGCCTTTGCTAAGAGATCTGTCACCAACCAGGACCCAGATGAACAGAATGGACAGAACCTTCTACATACTGCTAGAGCAATCCTCTGGCCTTTGGTGGGGAAATTGTGCACATATGAGTCATTCTTAATACATGGCTAGAAAAAAATAAATGGCTTTTTTCCTTATTTACTCTAAAGACTAATTTAAGAAGTGAGGATACTATGATATCAACTAAGAGGTACTGGACGGGAAAATGGGAAAGCATTTCCTAGTGTAGTCCACTAATTTTCAGATTAGGAACATGCTAAACTGGCTAACTCTACAACCACGACATACTTCATAATACACAGTGTGACTAGAGACTGTTCAGCTCGGAGATTAGAAGTAAAGTATACAACTGCACATGGAGAGTCCTAATGTATGTTTTCAAACAGATTGAACCAAAGCATATAGCACGAATACTTCTAGAACAGCCACATCACGACCACCAATAGAGGTTTTTGCTTCTAATTGGTCTGCCATATGCTAATATTTGTAAAGAGCCATTAAATGACTTGAATAAAAAAAGACATTTTCTTTCAGTAGACACAGCTAAAAAGCCATGGATGCCTGTGAACAGTTGGTAAAAATCATGCCAATCTGCCAGGCTGTTGCTTGCTTCTAAATATAAGCCTCATGGCTCTACAAAAGATTTTCTAAGGATGCTAACCTAGAATTTAAGAGCTCAAACACATGTAAAGTAACTCTGGTTTCCACCCAAAGTATGCACCTTTTAGCAGGCTGGAGACAATGGAAATGAACATTAGAATTGCAATGATTTCCAAACAGTGGTAGAAGATTCATAAAGAAAATGTGATGCTGAAGAATTCACTCCTGCAGGTCTACAGCCTACAAAGACCAAGGCCAGAGGCAAGCTCTGCAGAGTGGTAGGCCTGGAATGGTCACACACAGGCTTCTCAACCTTGGTACTAGTTTGGGGCTAGAATATTGGGTTGGGGGGAGGCTGTCCTATGTATTATAGGATGTTCAGCAGCATCCCTAGCCTCTACTCACTAGATGCTGGTAGCAGACCCCCACCCCATGGCAATCAAGTGTCTCCAGACATCGCCAAATGTGTCCTGGTGGTCAGAAATCACCCTTGGCTTAGAAATGCTGCTGTCGAGACAGCACACTGAGCCTTTTGGCATGGAACACTCTCTTCTGTCTTGGGCTCTGAAGAGAGGCCTAAGCTTCAGTCAAGACTGAACAAGACTCAGTTAAAGTTTACTCAGAACTTTAGAGAAGAAAAAGAGGATAGTGGAGAAATAGCAAAGCCAAAGTTCTTTTCAAAGGATCAGTGATAATTTCATAGATAATTTCAAAGTAATTCGTAAGACTTCATCCAGCCTTTGTGTCCATTAGGACATTAAGACAGATAATAGAACATGGATGTCATAAAGTCCCCTTCCGAAAGAAACACAATCTTTTGTGACTTTAAGTCAAACACCTTCCTGTCATGGATACTATCTTTGTGAGGCCAATAATTCAGCCACCAGAAGGGAAAGCAACACTTAAAAGCTGAGAGGGCCCATTAGATCCGAGAGAAAATGTTACCATCCCCTTCTGTGAGCAGAGAGCAATGACATGCTAGAAATGGGGCTGTAGGTTCACTTAGAGCTTACTGGGGATCAAGGAAAAGTCAGAACAGACAGTAGCTGAGAAGAGGCTAAAAGCGCTACCTCAGAAATACTACTTGAAAACATTGTAGTTATTTTCTGGCTCAAATCTGGGAATGTATTAATAAAAAGTAAGTATTTACTCTTCATCAGTTAGGTTTAGTTTGCTCTAGGCAGAAGGCAATTATTCTAGCCCTTCTTTGAAGAACCATCTCCAATATAAATGTTCTGCAAACATCTGAGATCCCAGTGTTAACAAATAGGACAACATGGGAAACCAGCCCCTAGGTGGCGACTAGCCTCAAATGCCACAGCATGGCAAAGGGACTGCGCAGTTCCTAAGCACACAGCACAGTGAGAAGTCTTTCTGGGGGGGGAGGGGGGGAGTGTAGCTTCTGGTTTGCAAGGGGGAATACAAGGTAGAGATCTAGTATGAAAAGAAGATACACCTTTTGTTAGAGTCATTATATCCAGGCAAAAACTGCTGAGGGTCTACCTCATTTGGATAATCAAGCAGCTGCCTGAGAAAAGCCAAAATTCACAGCTATCCAGACAGGACTGAACTGGAGACAGAAACGAGATAGGAAAGGAACTCAAGAGCATGCAAAACTATTGATCTGAATCATATTATTCCCATGATAGTACCCAGTTGAATTTCATTTTAGTGCCTATTACACTTATTAAAATTAAATAAAAAGCACCTTAAAATGACCTCTATATATAATCAATACACATTATATCATTATAGTATTTATATAAAATTGCAATATGCACACAATTTAAGCTTCAAAGAATCTAAGACCTTTATCTTTATAATCTTCATAATCTTCAGTGCTATGATTCTCAAAATCTTGGGGAAGGGTTAACACTAACAGCATATTTCAGTGATAGCTGACTTCATTTGGGGACTGACACTCTCAGAATTCTAGAACAAGTTATAAATACTGAGAAATGATCTCTTTTGAGGGGTGGGAGGGATCTCTAAAAATCTTATTGCTAAGAGACTACTTTCAAACAATCTGACTACTGATAGATGATGGTGTCGATGTGATTTTTGTCAAGGATGGCCCAGAGACATGGGGTACAACGTTTGTTGGCCAAAGGCCTTGATGATACTTGAGAATAACTTGGGAGTTGGAAGTAATCAAATGAGGGAGAGATAGGACCTGTTAAGATGGAGGGGTGTGTGTATATACAGGTGTGCATGATGACCTTATTATAAATGGACAGTCCCAGGAAGAAAAAAAAAAGATATAGCAATTTTTTCTACGTCTGGAATTGCTTCAGGAGCCTTTTAAATATATCAGAAAGAGCCATAACAAAAAAAGCATTTAGAAGTAGAAATGCCACACACGTATCTCACACCCAAAATGGAGCCAAGAGTCTCCAGGAGGGTGGACAGCGTTCAGGAGCATAGAGCTGGTTTGCAAGATCCACAGACAGGTGCCTCTTACAACCTCACCACGAGGAACGTCTGCTGGCAAATCTTTGGTCTACGCTCTAACACTAATGCTAAGTGGAAGAGCACATTCTCTCTGCAAAGATCCAAGAGCAACACCCCTGTCTATTCTCTCGTGTGCGAGTTAACGTCCCTGGACACAAACGAGAGCCAAGTGTGTGAGTACAGAAGTGAGGCCTGTTAGGATCCTCACTGGCCTATTCAACCTTCTTCCCCTGTGGGTCTGGAAAGAGACACTGCATTTGTCTACTACCAAGGATCATGTCTAGAGGCTACTTCTGGGGCTGAAAAGTGGAGCAAAGTTCATACTGTTACAGTCACATGTAGCCACAATTCAACTCCCTTAATTAGAAGTATAATACTCACTGCATATCACAAATGTATAAAAATATGGCAGATAGTGTCATAACGATACTTTCTTTAAATGAATATATTTATAAAACAGACAGTTATTTACCATATATATTTATATATAGAATAAAATACTCCTGATGCAATATATAAATGTTACTGTTTAGTTTTTATAGAAACTACTATAGCTGTCCCACTGCTTCACAATGTTCCAAACAGCTCAAAATAACTTTACATTATAACATAAAAGTTATGATAACAGTACAATATTAATTATAAATAAATGTTACAAATCCTATCAAATATGGAAGCTTAGAAAACAATTTAAGACATACAGTTCATCTGCTAACCCTTCAAAGGGATACTCTTGGATTACAATAAACTCCACATTTAATCTAGGCAGAAAAAAATATGTGGTAAGGGCATCGGTCAACATGAATTTTTCTATCCCTTGCAACCAGGACAGGTCCTGGCTTTCCCAAGTTCCACAGAGATTGCACTAAAGCTGGAATGTAAGGGGGACAAACTGACAAGAATTTCTTCTTCCTCAATGGCACACTCTATCTGTTCTCACACAAGACCTGTGGGGAGTGGCGATCCCTAAGGAACTCCCGTGGCTCTAAGATCCCTGACTAGCATTTGTGGCTGTGCAGAGCCAGGTGGCCCCACACATACAATATTGCACACACTTTCATAAAGCTGAAAATACTGGCTTAACACCCTGGCCCAGCCCATTCCCAAGCCCACCCCATGCCCTCCCCTCCCAACTGGCTTATCTCCCCTCCCCCCACCCCAGCACATATTACAAGGCTGTCTCTTTTAAATCGTTCAGATTTGGCATTCGTGAGCGATTTGTTCTGTTATAAGGGTGCCCATTTGGCCCACTCTTGGCACCCAGCTGTTCAGAGTAGGAAGGTCCCTCTGTGGCACTCCTGGTCACAGAGGACACATGCCACCCAGGATCCATCTGACCTGGCAGCTGAAGGGCTGGTCTGCCCTTTGGTGTAGACTCTTGCCGGATGTTGCTGCTCCCACCAGAGGCCTGGCTCAAGGGGTGAATCCGAATTTCAGAGAAGGAATTTTTGGTTTGTTGAGCTGTTAGGGGCTGGAAGCGGGGATCCGTGGAAGCCGGGTGATTGGATGTTGAAGACAGATGTAACAGCTTGCGCAGTGATTTTAACGGCTGGCTCTGAAAGAAAGGTAAGAAGGGTATGCCCCGGATTTAAGTGAGAGCAGACCAGCAGGCTGGAAGGACATGGAGCTCAGGTAAGCGATGACGATGTGGAGCCAGCAAGGGCCACTTGCGGCTGGAAGGGCCAGTCCAGCTCTATCTATCCTCTGGCTTTCTGCACAAGATTTTTTAGTCAGTGCCTTTTTAAATGAAAGCCTAGGAATCTAGACAAGATAACTACATCTCTAAGGGTGTTGTGCAAAGGCCCAGGCTCTTTTCATTTGGCTGCACCCTACCTTTACCATGGTTCTCATATGCCTCTCCCTTTTCAGAATTCCTAAAAGCTCCACTCAATGCTTCCACTTACATTTTAGCTGTGTTAGGATTAATCTTAATTGTCAATGAACTTGACTGGATTTAAAATCACCTTGGGAACACATCTCTGGATGTATGTACAAGGGTGTTTCAGAAAAGTTCAATGCAATGAAGGTGGCATGATCTCATGAGTAGGAGGATTTCTGTGAGCTCGAAGCCAGCCTGGCTATAGAATGAGCTCCAGGTCCGAGTGGGAGAGACTGAGATCCTGCCTCAAAAAACAAACAAAAAGCGAAACTAAACCAAGGAAAAGCAAAGCACAGAGAAGCAAGTGACACTCCTATAGAAACCTCTAATTCATTCTCAGGAGGGCCTCAAGCCCCAGCTACCTATGTACCTATTTGCAGAACGGTTGCTATCCGCACACTCCAAAGGGTGCTTCACTATGACGTGAAAGCAGAGTCCTGGATGGGGCCTACCTCTCACTGGCCAGCTACTTGCAGGCAACTGCTGAGCTTCAAGCCCCATAATGGTACGAGGCAGCTTTTTCTTCTTAAATTTTATCTCCAATGTGAGGTTCACTATCATTAGAAGAGGCATGGAGATGAGGACCTGTATTCCAAGCTATTTGGAAGGGTAGGCAAGAGTATCATGGGTTTGAGGCTCGCTTGAGCAACTTAGCAAAAATCTGTCTCTAAACAAAGTAAAAAAGACCTGGGAATGTGGCTCAGTGGTAGAATACTTGCTTAGTGTCATGAGAACTAAAAAAAAAACTACAAATTTTGAACAAATAAGGTGCCAACAGCCACAATAATTGGCTTGAGAGTCAAGTCAATGAGAAATAGCTTCTAGGGAACCCCCCCCCATCACCACTCCAAAGTTTTTAAAAAGAACAGGGTGCTCATGAGGCCCCACTCCTCCCTGAGGATCTATAGGCAGTTAGTGGTTACTGGGGAAGGAAGAGACATTTTTCTTCAGTGATGTAGTCACTGATAAACTGCCCATATTTCAGTAAATAATACCTCATTGATTCTCATGCATGCAACCCTAATTAAACTCAATGGGTCACAGAAAGACATTGAAGTATGAGGGTAACTAGATGGGAAGAAGGAGTTCAGCGGTGGGGTGTAATAACAGAGGGTAACGAGGGGTGAATATGATCA
Source organism: Orientallactaga sibirica (assembly GCA_036365145.1). Taxonomy (NCBI): domain Eukaryota; kingdom Metazoa; phylum Chordata; class Mammalia; order Rodentia; family Dipodidae; genus Orientallactaga; species Orientallactaga sibirica. The sequence continues at coordinate 8,058,771 of JAEOAD010000982.1, forward strand.
AAGTGTGTCATAATGAAATGCATTATGCATAATTAATATATAATAATTAAAAAAGAAAGCTGTGGATTCCCTACAGGTGATGGGAGTATTCTCTGTCTCTCCCCCTCCCTCCCTTCTCTCCTCCAAAGCCGGCCTGAATGGCACTATATAGCCCAGGATGACCTCAAACTCTTGATCTATTTGCATTTGATTTCCAAGTGCTAGGATTACCACCATGCCCAAATTGTTTTCTTTTAAATTAAATTGGCATGATAAGACAATGGAGTTCTTGGTGATTTTATAGCTCTGGTCACTTGAAATTCGCAAACAGTTATAATAATCCAGAATCAACCAGAAATGTGAAGTTACCTGAAAAGAGCTTCTTAGCATCAGACTCTCAAAGCCCAAGTGTTCCTAGTCTGGATTAAACATTCAATAAACTTGGACATCTGGTTCTCTATGATTCCTCTACCCCCTCCCCAAGTCTCATTATGTTAGAAGCAAAAAATATAAACGATTTGGCAAAGAGAATGGTAATTTGGAGAACAACTATTTATAGCTCTCAGTAACAGCTTATAGTCTGAGTTAACTGCCTAGATGTTGTGGTGCACATTTATAATCCTAGCACTTGGCAGGCAGAGGCTGGAGGAGACTAAGTTTGATGTTAGCTTGAACTGCATAACAAGTTCTAGGTCAATCTTGCCTAACTGGTAAGACCTCTTAAAACAACAAAAAACAAATCACAGAGTAAACATAACCATTAGAATGCATATCCTCTGCCTCTAAATCCCAGAAATCTGAGCTATGACTAAAATAAATAGGGTAGAGTACATTACTATGTTCATTATAGGATAATACAAAGATATGATACAGAAACATTTCTAATAAAACAGTAATAAAAAATATATTTTATTTATTTATTTGAGAGAGAAAGAGGGAGGGAGAAAGAGAGAAAGAATGGGCACGACAGGGACTCTAGGCACTGCAAACGAACTCCAGACACATGCGCCACCATGTGCATCTGGCTTACGTGGGTCCTGGGGAATGGAACCTGGGTCCTTTGGCTTTGCAGGTAAATGCCTTAACCAGTAAGCCATCACTCCAGCCCTCAAAATAGTAATTTTAAAAAATGCATTTATTGAGAGAGTAAAAAGAATGGGCATGCCAGGGCCTTCAGCCACTGCAAATAAATTCCAGATGCATGTGCCACTTTGTGCATCTGTCTTACGTGGGTCCTGGGGAATTGAACCGGGGTCCTTTGGTTTCGCAGACAAGTGCATTAACCGCTAAGCCATCTCTCCAGCCCCAAAATAGTAACTTAAAGGAAGCAAACCTTAGCTATTTAAAAAACTCATTAAGTTTCTCCTTGTTCTCATTACAGCAGGCAGATAAATATGACTACACAATACTAATATGCAGTTCCTATACAATATGCAGTTCATAATAGGCAAAAGCTAAGGGGCTGGAGAGATGGCTTAGCAGTTAAGGCACATGCCTGTGAAGCCTAAGGACCCCAGTTCGATTCCCCAGGTCCCACGTAAGCCAGATGCACGTGGTGGCGCATGTGCCTGGAGTTCGTTTGCAGTGGCTAGAGGCCCTGGTGTGTCCATTATCACTCTCTCTCTCTCCCTCTGTCTCTAATAAATATATATAAATAAATAAAATCTTTTAAAGAATTTCAGAAGTTGACATATTCTTTCAAGAAAGTTTATCTTATGTGTCTTTCAAGGCCCAATTCGTATGTTACCTTTCTTTGTGGTTTTTGAAGATAGGGTCTCACTCTAGCTCAGGCTGACCTGGAATTCACTATGTAGTCTCAGAGTGGCCTTGAGCTCATGGCAACCCACCTGTCTCAGCCTACCAAGTGCTGGATTAAAGGCGTGTGCCACCACACCTGGTTATATGTTACCACCTTTAAGGAACTCTTTCTCTTCCCACCACTTGGTTCATCTTCTCCTATAGTTTAGAGCATCCCTTACTTTATACCAAGGTTGTATGGATCTTTGTTTCCTCCTGGGCTATGGAGTATTCATGAGTTGGGATTATTTCTTCTTCACCCTGCTCATCTCTCTCCAGCACCCTCTGCAGCTCGCTGAAGGCTAGTGGAGGCTTACCTTTTCTTTTTTCCCAGTGGGACAAGAAGCACTGAAACAAGATCCATCCTAACTCCCAAGAAGCACCTGACTAGTACTAAGGATATCCTTGGGGGGAGGCTTAAGTTCTGTTCCCCTCCTACCTCACCAGGACACACTACAGCCTGAGAAGTCGAGGCATGGAGGCTCCAACTCACTTGGGTCTGCAGTTCGGAGAGTTTCTCAGGGCGCCACTCCTTCGGTCTGCTGCTGCTGGAAGTGCTTGAAGAGTGAATGGCTTTCTGTAAGGTCAGAAGATCGGGGCCATCAGAGTTGGGCACCTAGAAGAAAAGATGAACAGGGACTGAATATGTATACCAATAGGCCTAATTAAGATGTACAACCACACCCAAGAGGAGAACAATACAAAAAAAAAATTGAACTAAACCAAAACTCGAAAAAAGAAAAAAAAATCCAGTAAATAAAGAAACCAAACTTCTCCCAATGTTCACAATGCAAGTGGTGCTAGTAAAATTCAGTTGCCCTCTTAATCATTTTCCCTGCATTAGGAAATATTGGCAGATGTCATGCAGCTTGGTTAAAACCTCAACCCTTAAAGCATTCCCATGCTGTTAGTTTCAGTCGCTGTAAAAGAGAGCAGTTAAAGTGGGTTGTACCAGGAACTGCTGTCGTATCCTCATTCTGTATTGCAGTTAGGTTATGAACCAGTTCAATAAAACAAAACAAGAAATAAAAACATTTTCATGCCGGAAAAATGATCCAAACACTGTATTTGATGGTGCCAAAGAAGTCTGAGAGGCTTAGTGAAGTGGGCAAGTAAGGTTTGAATCATTGTCCCAAGCCACCGTCCAGGACATCTGATTCCACTTGGCAACTGCTAGAAGTTTATTCCACAAATTCCAAATAAATGCAAGTGGTCTAGTCAATGATTTGGGTGGGTAAAGGAGAGTTATGCCAAATGCCAAGCAAAAACCATGGCTTTAAACTTAGTGACCAGCAAAAGTTAGAGCCAGGCAAGGAAAGAGCAAGTCACCAGTTAGTAGAAGCTTTTTTTTTTTTTTTTTTTTTTTTTTTTTTTCCCATGGAGCCTGCTAGCTCACTTAATTTGGTGAATTTGGTCAATTCAAACTTGGTTTCAAAGACAAACTACTAACCAAATGCTAACAAGCTTTGTGAGCCAAATGCAAAGACATTTGTTAACTGTAAGTATTAATCAAATTCATTACAGGAATTGAGGGGTTTTTAAGAATCTTGCCTGTCAAAGACTGGAATAATCGGACAATCTGAATTAGTCATTCACTAATTTAACAGGCTTTATCTTTCAACATTCTCAACTAATTCAGAAAATTCAGATTGGCAAAAAATTTATATCCCAGTGAATTTATGGAACTGGCTCAGGTACTTAACTAGCATAAGGAGAATATGACCCCATGAAAATAAGACATGCTGTTGTCATCAGTAAAACAAGTTTACTGGAACAGTTTTCAGGACTACTATACGTAAAAATGGGTACCATGGGCGGAGTGACTACAGGAAGCTTTTTCAAAGAAGAACTATGCTTTAAATGATTCTTTGAATTAAAAAGAGGAAAGAGAGATTTCTTGATGCTTGGATTCTCCCCGTTGGTGGAATCTGTCTGCAATATAAGATACAAATAAACTATTTGCAAAAAAAAAAAGAATAGGTGCTTTAATTGAAACTACTAGACCTTGGTAGCCCTCAAATTATTAAATATTAACAGTCATGGCAAGAATTTCTGTGCTGTTTGTCTATAAGTTTTTGTTTTTTGTCATTTCTCACCTGGACATGAAGAAGTTAGGGCAAACATGAACTTCTTCTAAGCATATAACATGGTTATGATCAATCAATATTTCTATACCAGGAATGCCTGGAGACTTATAGACATGTTCACAAAACATTTAAGAATTTATTTATTATCAGAAATATGACTATTATAAAGAATTGTTCTTAATGAGCTACTGATGAACTTCAATCATCTCCTGTTAGTAATGACTTCAGTAACTAAGAGGTTCTCCTACATGGTTTGTCTGCTATGAAAGAAAACACTACATTCTCTTAAACTTGGTCATGTCACGAGCCAAAAACGATCACTTCAGAAGAGGACTACCACTATTGTGGGATACTAAAGTAAGTGGACTTAGACGACAATGTTAGAAATGTGTACCTCATTGAAAATACCTGGCACAATTCTGGTTTTCAAGCAAAGAAATATAAATTTCATCTTCAGTCTTGACGTTGAAGCATCACTGCAAACTGATACACTAAATAGGATACAATTACCAAGTTGGCAAAGTCACCATATGCTCTGGGGACTTATGCAACTCTGTGGCTATGTCACTGAAGCCACATTCTCCAAGGTGGCTTCCATGCTTGCTTGAGTCAAAGCAAGTTCTTTTAAAAAGTTTATTTATCTAGAGATAGGATTTCACTCTAGCCAGGATGACCTGACACTTGCTATGTAGTCCAGGATGACCTTGAACTTCCTGTGATCCTCCTACCCCAGCCTCTTGAGTACTGGCATTGTAGGTGCATGTTACTATACCTGGTATAGTAAGCAGGCACCTTTACAATACAGAATTATTCTTTGGTACCCCTTTCCTTCTTTTGGATACCTTAATTGTCAGAGAACTAGAATATATAGAGAGGCATTAAGATTATCAGTTTATGGGTATTAACACATCTATGTAAAATACCCCATGAGTTTTCCTATTTTTAAAAATGTTTATAATTGAAAATTTTTACACGTGCATATATTTTGATCATAATCCCCTCCCATTATTTTCTCTTGTCCCCTACTCCAGAACTTTCCCGTTTTAATTATAGAAACTCCAGGGAGAGTTTACTTGCATTGCTAAGGAAGTCAGAAAAAAGCTCATGAAAGCCCTTCACAGGGGGACCCAGTTTTAGTCCTTCCAATACATTGTGTACCTCTGGACAGGTCACAGCTTGCTTGGCTCAGTTCCTAGACTAATGAACTAGATTTAAGATCCACCCCCTTCTGAGTATACGCCTTTAATCCCAGCAGAGGTAGGAGGTTCACTGTGAGTTAGAGGCCAGCCTGGGACTACAGAGTTCTAGGTCAGCCTAGGCTAAAGGGATATTCTAGCTCAGAAAGGAAAAAAAAAAAAAAGATCCACCCCATCTTTAATATCTCTCATTTCTATGTTCACCTGACAACAGATTTCAATTTTTTTGAATTTTATACGAAAACTTCAATGCCTTCAATCAGTTTGCTCAGTTTGTTTTACTTACGCTTCCTTTTATTGAGTTTAAAAAAGTAAAAAAAAAAAATAATTCCATCATTTTTGCATGCTCATTCAAAGACAGGGTTAATCTAATGCCTGGCCTAGGATCCTGAGGTCTGGCAGGGGATATAGAGTGTTCTTTGGAAATCTGACTTTGGATTCCAAAGCCTTTACATTTTTTTCTCTTAATTAAAAAATGCAGAGGTATAAAAAGTGTTTGGTTTGAAAGTTTATAGCATTATGGCCCATGACAAGCTATTTTGCAATTTAAATATCTAGTAAAAAAGTAAATTTAAGTGAAACGAATGTTAAAAAAATAGTATTTTTCCTATTTACCCTAATCTATACTATTTAAATATCAAAGATGTGAACTGAATTCTGAATAATAAAGTCAGTCAAAATGTATATACTTAGCTACAGTGAGGCAATGACTTTAGGTTTAATGTTGGACCAAGGTAGATAGGCATTAGCATCTAAGCTTATACACAAGACACCTTCAATTTTCTTTTCTACCACTTAATCATATTACAAGGTTATCGACCTGTTATTAAGAACAAAAACCCCAAAGTAAAAGCCCAAAGCTTAATATTAATGATGATAATATGATCTATAGACAATGTTAGAAGTTTATTTTTAGCACTTAAAATATTTTAAACTTCTCTAGGCTAAATCAGGCCTATTTCTTCATCCATTTTCAATCACACACACATTTCTTCCACAAATATGTATTGGCTAAAAAGTTTCAGATAAATGTACCAAAATCCTAATACTATTTGTAGTATGGTGGGAAAGATTAAAAATGATTGTTTTCACAATTTTCTCAAGCTCGCTCACTTTCTCAAGCTCACTCACTTTCTCTCTCCCTCTGTCTCTCCCTTTTTCTTTTTCCTTTCCTTTCCCCCTCCCTTCCTTCCTGTTTTTTTTTTCACTAGCTCAGGTTGACCTGGAATTCACTATGTAGTCTCAGGCTGGCCTCAAACTCACAGTGATACTCCTACCCCGGCCTCCAGGCTTCCTGAGTTCTGGGATTAAAGTCATGTACCACCATGCCCAGCTTTGTTTTCACAATTTTTATGCAATCAAATAATTTATTTTATAAAGAAACAATAAACAAGTGAAAGAATGGTTTAGAAAAGTCAAGAGAAGTCTTTCTTTAAGGTCCCAGGCCCACCTGGAACTCACTATAGTGCAGGCTGGCCGAGAACTCATGTCAGTCCACTTACCTCAGTTTCCTGAGTGCAGAGATTAAAGGCATGCACCACCATGCCATGCCTACTAAAGCAATGAAATTAGCTCTCTGTGATTATACAGCTCAAAACAGTACTTGTCAACATGGGAATTCTATAACCAGTCAGGGGAGGAATATGAATGATGGCTACTTATGAATTTCAATATTTAAATGTAAACCAAAACCATTTCCTCAGATCTTGCACATCTTTATGGCCCCAGAGAGAAACAAAACCTACAAGTTCATAGTTTTCTCAGGAATACAACTCCATACAGATAAGTTTATTGAGAGAGGATTAAAGTATTCTGTCCTATCCACATTAAGTTTCTTCTAGTCTTAGAGATTCTGCTGAATCTAGAAAAGGCTCTGAGAGGACAGTTGTATAAAATTTCAGAAAAAAGACATCTATAGCATTCACATCAAATCTCAGTAAGAAATTAAGTTTGCCTGCCACATGTAGAATATACAATGCATCCACAGAATAATACAGAAAACTATGCTATTACGTATAAAAATTGGCTATCTACTTACTGTTTGAGATTTCTTCTTTTTCTTTTTCATTGACCTGAAAAAACCTTGCTTCTCCTTTTCTTTGAGTTGATCAGAATGACTAATATTTTCTGGACTTTTCCTAAATGAGAAGACATTTTTATCATATTGATCTTTCAATCATTCTCTTACCATTGTGTGACAAACATAATGAAGGCTGAAAATGCATGACAGCAGATTCAGAGAGCCATGAAGACCTGAGCTCACAGGTAAGGTCCTCTAAAAAGCCCAGGAGGAACTGAAGCTAGTCAGCTGGGTAATGGTTAGCCTTGGGCACAGGCTCGCTCAAACACGTCATTTGAGTACTATTACAAATCATCTGTAGCTGTACTTCAGGACCATTTTCATACTGCTGAAAGGCTCTGAATTAGAGATTCTGTAAAGGCATGGCTTAGAGAATGCCTTCTGTCACTTTCCAAGAGAAAGAGCAGAAACATTTTCAATACTTCCATTTTTCTATTTACCTTTTTAAACCAGCTTAACAAGTTTATTATTAGTAGCTTGCCAAGATATTGAATATAATAATCAATGCTATTAAAGAAACACTACAAAGAGAAGTACAAATTGTCTGAAACCAGAAAAAATTTCTTATTAAGCCTTTAATCTATTTATTAAAACTAAATAAAAAACACTTAGGAAGAAAGGTAGAAAGAATGAATGCTTTAATATGCTGTGCTCGTGGGGAAAAAAAAAACAACCCAAACCACCTCTAACTGAAAAGACTGACATTAGGCTTAATACCACAGATATCAGTAGGGATTTTCATAAAAACAGAAGTTATTAAAAAATGGCACAATCCAGGTAAGGTGGTATTTACAGCCCTTGGGAGGCTAAGGCCAGAGGACTGTGAGTTGGAGGCTATCTAGGCTTCATGGGAGACTGTACCACAAAAACAACTGACATCTCGGAAAAAACCACCGCAATGGAGAGCGAATAAAACCAGGAAACAATATTTTGGCTTCAATAAGATGTCTATACTTGTACATTAAGGCAACTTACACCCCTTGAAAAGCAACTCAACTGGTGGTATTCTTAAAAAAATTCACATTCCATGGACTTTTCTTTAACATTTCGTTATCTAAATAATTATGGAAAGCCATTTTCTTAAATGATTAGATTTCTTCTATAAGCTACTCTATAAAAGCTAAAGTGGCAGATTCATTAAAAGTGACAGTTAACTTATTATATTTACAGTTTTAGAATTCCTAACAGTGACAAAGTGATTAGAATAGCAAAGAAAATATGAGCAAAGAAGCTTCTAGCCTTTATTCCATTAAAATGTTTGAGGGCAGAAAACATCTTAATAAACTATTACTGATTTGCATGAGAGAAAAAAATCAATGAAGCTATTAAGATAGAATCGTATTTTCAAAGAGTATTCACTAACATCAAGGAATAGTTAAACTACAATATTAAATAAAAACATTAAGATTTAAAACTTTCTATGGAACTGGGGAAGATAACTCAGCAGGGTAAAAGATGCTTGCTTGCAAACCCTAATGGCCCAGGGGTTTGATTCCCCAGTACCCATGTAAAGCCAGATGCACTAAGTGGTACGTGGAGTCATCTGCAACGGCAAAAGGCCCTGGTACACCCACCCACACACACACACACTCTCTCTCTCTCATAAATAAAACTATTTAAAAATTTTTCTATGGTAATTCCAACTGTATGGAATATGGTATATAGATATAGATCCATACAAATGTATGTTTTAAAAGGCAGGAAGAAATTAAAAGAAAAATATTGGCTGGGGATATGACTCAGTGGTACAGTACTTGCCTAACATGCATAAGGCTCCATGTTCCATATTGAGCACTGCAACAAAATCATCATCATCATCATCCAGGCACTGTGGCACACAAGTGCATTCTTTCCTAGCTACTCAGAGACTGAGGTGGGAGGATCACTTTTGTCCATCCTGGGTAACTTAGCAAGACTCCATACCAAAAAGAAACAAGCAAACCTTAATAGCTATTATATCTAAGTAGTAGAATTATTGATAGTCTCTTCTTTTCAATTTTCAATAATACAATGTACTACAGATTTTATAAACCATAGAAACTTTTATCCTAAAAAAAAAAAACAAACACTGAAGCTGGATACGGTGGTGCATGCTTATCACCCCAGCAATTGACAGGGGGCTGAGGCAGGAGGATTGCTGTGAGTTTGAGGCTAGTGTGGGCTATAGAGTAATTTCAAAGCCAGCCTGAGCTACAAAGTGAGAACCTTGTCTCAATATACAACAACAAAAGTTAAAGATGAAAAATGTGGGCTTAGGGGAAAAAGAGGGAGGTAAAAAGAGAGAGAGAGATAGAGAGGCAGGTGATAAAAAAAACTATGACTACCTGAAGGCACAATGCCTATTTCTTTTTAAGTGTTTGGCCTGAAACTCAGTGTGAATGCCAGAAATACTTGTATCGTGCATGGCCCAAGTGTTCTTGAACTTTATTAGAACTTGCTCTTTTAAACAGTGCCAAGAAAGTTCCAAGTTTTGAAGTACAAGTTTTTAATTCAACCCAGTCATACTGGTCTGGGAACTGAGAACACTGCATTTATAATGTTCAAAGCTAGAAAACTCAGACATGATGGCATGGGAGTAAATGGGATGGAGAAAAGTGTTGTGTGGTTGGGGAAAACATTTTCTTCCTGAATGCAATCTCAAGAAGGGAACTGGCACATAGTGGAGTCTTAGACCTAGCAGGAGAGGGAAAGAAGGTTGGAAATACCACTCCTAGAAGGAAGCAGGGTCTTGCCTGGGAAGATGTTGTGTCTATCCAGAATGCAGCAGAGAATCAGATGCACATGAGAGGCTGGACACCAGGACGGTAACATGGTGTGGGGAGCAGGAGATCAGCTCAGTGTTTGTAGTTTTGTGTGTGAAGTGGGTCGAGGACAGAGGGAAGATGGATTGAAGACCCTGCAAAAGGGCCATCAGAATCACTGGATAAAATTGTCGCATGTGGGGCAGGAGAGATAAGGAAAACATTTTCAAGGTGAAGCTGAGCAGGTGATAGGGCTAAGATCTAAGCGGGACATATTCTAGGGGTCAAAAGAACAAGGGAATAGGGCTGGATAGATGGCTTAGCGATTAAGGCGCCTGCCTCCTAAGCCTAAGAACGCTGGTTCCAATCTCCAGCGGTTCCAATCTCCAGGTGCCACGTTTAGCCAGATGCAAAGTGATGCAAGGGCGCAATGCTGCACTTGCCCACAAGGGGGCGCACACATCTGGATTTGGTTCACAGCAGCCGAGAGACTGCTGGTGTGCCCATTCTCTATCTGTCTCCCTCTATCCCCCCTCTCTCTCTCTCTCTAAAAAAAATTTAAAAAAAAAGAACAAGGGAATAAATTTACCTTGAACTAGAGAGGAGCTAGGAGTGGAACATAAGCATCTTTGCATCACAAAGAAAGAATTAAGCCAGAGTGAAGAAAGGGGAGAGAGACAGAGTGACAGAAAGAACACAAACTACACAGAAACATACACAGAGGCCTAGAAGAGAGAAAAGGGATAGAAAGCAAAGAACAGCTGCCCAGAACATGGGCACCTCAAAAGCTCTGGAGTATACACAGGAACAAAGGAGCCTGGACCACAGACAAGCAGCACTAAAGCCAAATGGGTAAGAATCTCGGTGACCATTTTGCTCATGTGCGTTTGTGGCCCCTGTGATTTCACGTGGTACAGCGGGGAACTTTGTGATGAGCAGGGCGAAGAGGAGTAGCATACAAGGGTAAGCAGGGCTCACATAAATCTCAGAGTGGGAAAGTTTGGGAAGGACTCATGCATCCAGGCACCAGGCCCATTACCCAAGAGTAAGACTATGGGGGACAGGACACACAAAGTATAAACAGATAAGGCGCACAATCATTTAACTCCAATATCATCCAACCCAAGAGCTATTTCCATATGTGGGTAAGGGAAATGGGGAAGTTCCAAAGCCTCACTGTAATCAAGGAAGGAATTAAATAAAACTGAAGTCAATATTTATTGAGTTCTTTATAAGTGTCAGACCCTGTTAGGTATCAGAGGTACAGAGAAAAATCAACAAGGAGGCTAACCTCTCTCAATCTGCTCCTAGACTCAGAGCAGAAAACAGTGGGGATCAGAGAGTAGGGTCAGCCTTTTGGCCTTTGGTATAATCCCTCTGGGGGCAGCACAGAGGATAAGTGGAAGAGGTTAGGGGCAGCTCTGCCATTATCCTGCTTCATCCTCTCCCCTGGCAATAAAAGGTTAGCTAATATGTGAGACAATAAAGTCAGTGCATGATTCTACAAGAATAATTGTACAAGATAAACTGACAAGCTATAATAGATACAATGTGTACATAACTTGATAAGAAGAAAAAGCCAAGGATTATGCAAGTCAGTTATAAAGTTCTTCACTTTACTAGTTGGATTTCAAATTAGCTTAAGTATTTTTTAAACTTGATTTTGATGGCAGTCTTTCTATTTATATACTTTGTCTTTTAAAGCAAACTAAATGACATTTCTTTTATAAACATATACTCTAAATTGGTAGCTTTGTTATGTATGGTTTTTCTACTGAGGACCTATAGAAAGCTTAACCACCTGCTTTTCTCCATAGCTACTGGACATGATCCTTCTCTCTGTAACACTGGACTATTTCTTATTCTGACCACCGCAGCATCAACTGTTATAATTGGTCAGAAAAGAGGAATAATCACGCTTCAAATTCAAGTAAGGGAAGAAGAGGCATTCTATTAGTAAAGATGATGAATCTGGCTACATTAATTATTTTTCTTGTTCTAAGATATTGTGGCTATCTCTCGACTCTTAAGTGGATTCAAGACAACTAAGATGGACAGAAGAACAGTTCTGGGTGTTAAACTACAATATTTATTTGTTGCTTTAAAATATAACTTAGGGGCTGGAGAGATGGCTTAGGGGTTAAGGCGCCTGCCTCCTAAGCCTAAGAAAGCTTGTTCCAATCTCCAGCCCACGTTTAGCCAGATGCAAAGTGACACAAAGGCGCAATGCCGCACTTGACCACAAGGGGACGCACACATCTGGATTTTGTTCGCAGCAGCTGAGACACTGCTGGCGTGCCCATCTCTGTCTTCCTCTCCCTCTCCCTCTCCCTCTCTCTCTCTCTCTCTGTGTCTCTCTCCAAAAAATCATAAAAAATAAAAAGTTTAAAATATAACTTAGTAGTACGTGTTTTGTATTATAGAAAACGTGTGCACTGTACAAATACTCTGCTCTCAAAGAAATCTAAAGTAGTACTATCAGGGAGAAACAGAATGACTGTCTTTAGGTGATGTGATTATGATGTTTCTTAACTGAAGTGCTTTTGTGTTTTTTAAGTTATCAAATGCACATTTCTTCAAATACAATGAATAGAGAGATACATACAGAGATATTGTTTAAAAAAATCAAGATGAGTAAAGTTTAAATAATGACTGAATCATCTTATATCTGATGCATGGAGATGTGTCAGAAATATTATTAGGAGGGGCAAGGAGCCAAAGGAGGGAGCCAATTCACCACTGGCAATTCTGGAACTGTCTCAAGCCTCATAATAGCAATACTAGAGCAAGGAAGACAGGATGATGACTTGGCTAAAGTTTAATATCCCACTTGTACTTCTGATTCTTTTATACAGCTACTTTTTTTGTTGTTTTTTTCGAGGTAGGGTCTCACTCTAGCTCAGGCTGACCTGGAATTCACTATGTAGTCTCAGGCTGGCCTTGAACTCACGGTGATCCTCCTACCTCTGCCTCCCTCCCGACTGCTAGGATTAAAGGTGTGCGCTACCACCCCCAGCTTTCAATGACTTTTTAAAATGTCTGAAAGTTCCGTTCAAACAGATCAGAGCACATTGTTAGCTTAGGCTAGACCCTGGTTTCAGTCTCTAGGACCAAATCAATACCTTAAAAATATCAAAAATGACAGAAACAATATACTGCTAATACTGCTTTTCCTACATTTGGAATTTTTCTTTTTGGAAAGAAATGGTTGAGATAGGTAGGGTCTTACTAAGTGGTCCAGGCTGGCAATAAACTGATGATCCTCCTGTTTCAGTCTTCTGAGTGCTAGAATTATAAGCCTCTGTCCACAATGTCTGGTCAATTCCACATTTTTTGAGATAGGGTCTCACTTTAGCCTAGGCTGACCTAGAACCCACTCTGTAGTTGAAGGCTGACCTTGAATTCATAGCATTTCCCTGACCTCTGCCTCCCAAGTGCTGAGATTAAAGGCATGCACTACCACGCCAGGCTTTGCACTTAATTTTTATCTAACCAACCTAATTTTCATAGGACTATGCTAAATCTATACTTGATACTGTTTTTAAAATTTTATCACTTCATTACACAATGACCAAGAGAAAAACACTTCCTTTTGCATGTCTGTATTTTTACACTTTATACACTATTCTCAGGCTGTGTCAAAGTCACACCTGAAAATGGTCAACTTTGGAAACTAAAAGAAGCTATACCTATGCTCCTAATACATAGTAGTTATTTTCTACACAATAGGGAACAAAAATCAGACCCAAATCTGTATGTAAAACACATGGAAATTTATAAGCAAACTTAGAGGCTAAACACCTGACAAATAACAGAGAGGTTAAATGACATTAAGGCTAATTACCACAGCCAACATTAATGAACAGTTATAGTGTCAGGCACTATTCTAGATACTTTTTATGTATTAAGTCACTTAAACATTAAACTCTATAAGTGGAATTCCCCTGTCTCCCTGCTCCATGTTAAAGATGTCCAGCACCAAACAAGTTCCCTGATAATCAAGTTTCAGTGTCTATAGAATGGAAGTAACCCCTACCCTACCTCAAAGGACAATTGTCAGAACCAAGCCAATGCACATAAAGGGATGCTCAAAGTACACCACTCAATGTCAAAAAAGAGTGAATGACATTCTACAGAAGCTGCTGGGGAGCAAACAAACCAGGGAAAGATGGCAGAGAAAACAGAGGAGAAAAAAGACACATCAATAAGACAAGAAGATGGCTTACAGCCCACCATGAGATGACCACTTCTGCCATATCTGCCAGGGCCAGGAGACATTGCAGAGGAAGTGGCAACATGAATACTGCTCTTACTGCTAGCCTGACAAGCAGCTCCAGCGCGATAGTGACAGATATGGTGATCAATCAAAATCCATCAAAGCAGGAATCCAGAGGTCACAGAGAACTCAACACTAAATCAGACTGCCAAGAGGCCTGCCATGGCTCAGGGAAAATTGTGGAAGAGGGGAAGGAAAGATTTTAAGAGCAACAGAGTGGGTAGGAATACCCTGAAGCATGGTCCCTACCCCCATTCTTCTGGGACTGGCTGAAGCCTTCATGACCCTACAGTAAATACCACAACCCCACTGAAGAGGGCCCCTAGGGTAACTGGAGCAAGGGTGAGGAGATAAAAGAATATATATATATGATTTTTTTAAAAAAATAATGTATGAGAGCCGGATGTGGTGGCACACGCCTTTAATCCCAGCACTCAGGAGGCAGAGGTAGGAGGATCGCCAAGAGTTTGAGGCCACCCTGAGACTACATAGTGAATTCCCGGTCAGCCTGGCCCAGAATGAGACCCTGCCTCAAAAAAACAAAAATAAATAATAATAATAATAATAATAATAAATGCAATGAAGGCTTATCATTGGGTCTTTATTGACCCAAAAGAGAGTTATTTTACATGCTCTTTAATATAAATGCTGAATTTGAATAAAAACATTTACAAATAATGACCAATGATGCTTTCCTTATCTAACAAGCTCTTAAGAAAGAAAGGCCTAGTGGGAAAAAGAATGCTAAAAGGTTTACCTTGAGTTTCTTTAATTCCAAAACCTACAATTAGAAAAAGCAAGAGTAAAAACAAACCAAAATACTCACCATGGATCAAATCCTGGTTGTCTTTTTGAGTGATTGGTTCCAGAACTACTTTCAGATGGCAGAGAAGAAACCCTGGTTGACACATTATTTTCATGGAAAGAATTGTCTGGTCGAGGAGATGGCACTGAATGAAGAAAAAGTAAATTACTCTTCTGGATAAAGTCGTTCTAATGTTATTCTGTTGAATTTTTTAGACACAAACATAGGTAAGTAAAGACCCTGTCTGCCTTTCACATAACTTCAGTGTCTTGTGGGGATGGAGGCACGCCAGGGAACAGTTTCCTTCCTCGATTGCTTACATATTAACTTGCAGGCATCAGAACACCGGGCAGTATTTCAAAACAGAACCTGATCTGTCAGCTAATACCCTGCAGAGCATTGGAGGACATTTTTAAATATGACTATTAACAGCCTCTACTTCCCTCCATAGCTTTGACATTTTTGAAGTTGAGACTTTCTTATCACAGACCCAACTATGCCAAATTTATTCTTAGTCTGAAATACTTAACAATATGCATGCAGGAATGTATAAACTAGTTTAAGTCTTAGAAGTCAATGCCACACATATTTTCAAAGTAAATCACAAGTAAACTTGGTTATTTGTACAAAACAGAATTTTTCTCTACATTTTCATTTCAAGAATGAACTGGAATATAAACTACATTGTACTTAATAAATTCTGTTTTGGAGGAAGAAATAATAACTACTTTTTGTGTCACTTTCCAAGCTTGGCTCTAAACTAAAATACACTACAAATGACAAAATTTCATCACAAAAAGTAATATACAAATTGTGTATTAGATGAGAGGATAAAGGCAGGTGTGAATTTGAGGCAGCTTGGGATACATAGTAAGTTCTAGACCAGCCTTCCTGGGCTAAAGTATGAGAGACTCAAAATAAAAACAAGTGATACTACTTAACTTGCCTCTGGATCAGTTAGAATAAACACAGAAAGCATTCTGGAAACATACTAGGGCTTAATAGTATCGTTGAAATAATAGATATCTCCAGGTATGGTCATTTAGTTGAATCTTTACATTCTATTTCTGAACTTTTAAAAATTAAATTTCTCTGTCTGCCAAATCCTAAAGTAGATTATGAGGCAGATATATGAGGTGTTTTTCTGACATTAAACAATTTAATCCATTAGCAATCAAAATAGTTTCTGGAAGTCAAAGTCTAATTCATTGATTTAAAACTCTATATTGGGGCTGGAGAGATGGCTTAGCGCTTAAGGCGCTTGCCTGCAAAGCTAAAGACCTCAGTTCAATTCCCCAGTATCCATGTAAGCCAGATGCACAAGGTGGTGCAGGCATCTGGAGTTCGTTTGCAGTAGCTGGAAGCCCTGGCATGCCCATTCATGTGCTCTCTCTCTCCCTCTCTCTCTGCCTCTTTCTCTCAAATGAATAATAAAATAAATAAAACTATATATTGGGCCAGGTGTGGTGGTGTAGGCCTTGAATCCCAGCACTCGGGAGGCAGAGGTAGGAGGATCGCCATGAGTTTGAGGCCACCCTGAGTTTACGTAGTGAATTCAAGATCAGCCTAGGCTAGAGTGAGGCCCTACCTCAAAAACAAAAAAAACAAACTCTATATTGGGGCTAGGATGATGGTTCAGTGGTTAAAGGCAAAGCCTGCAGGCCTGGGTTCAATTCCCTAGCTACCCATTTAAGCTGGATGCAAAAGTGGTGCAAATGTCTGGTGTTTCCTTGCAACAGTAAGAGGCCCTGTTATGTCCACACTCACACACATGTGCAAATAAATAAAATAAAAAAGAGAACTCTATTATCATTTTATATTAAAGTATTTTCTCTGTTATGTATGGTGGTACATGCGTACAGTCCCAGCACTTAGGAAGCAGAGAAAGGAGGACTGCCACAAGTTCAAGGCTAGCCTGATCTACATGACAAATTTCAAGTCATCCACGTCTACATAGTGAGACCTTGTCTCAAAGCAATACCACTAACAAAAACAAAAACAAAAAAACCAATCATGACAAAAAGTATTTCATACTTAGAAATAACACATGTGTGGTACGTTTTGGAAGAATAACTTTGAAGAAATGATTTTGTTTATGTACAAGATAAAATTTTGTTTAATTATCTTGTATTTGAATTAAAGCTCTATAACATAATAAAAGTAATTATAGTGTATGGAAAAAACATTAAAAGGTTTATTTTTTTAAACTTTAAAAAATTTATTTTTATTTGAGATGGGGGAGAGAGAGAGAGAGGAGAAGGAGAGAGAGAGGGAGAGAAAGAATGAGTATGCCAAGGCCTCTAGCCATTGCAAACAAACTCTAGATGCATGAACCACTTTGTGCATCTGGCTTACGTGGGACCTGCAGAATAGAACCTGGGTCCTTAGGCTTCATAGGCAAGTTCCTTAACCACTAAGCCATCTCTCTAGCCCTAAAAGGTTTATTTAATAGAATATATATTGGAGAGAGAGAGAGAGAGAGAGAGAGAGAGAGAGAGAGAGAGAAGAAAATGAATGTGCATGCCAAGGCCTCCTGCTACTGTAGACTCCAGACACAGGAGCCACTTTGTGCATTTGGTTTTTAGGTGGCAGTTGGGAATCGAACAGAGAGGAAGTACTTCACTTTTTTCTGGAGTGGGACAGAGAAGATGCCACACTGGAGAAGATCTTAAGGAAAGGAATGGAAATAAGCTATGTCAGAAGGGTAAGAAGAGTGTGTTTCAGACCATTAGAGAGGTAGGCCTGACTGGGCATCAGAGAAAAGTGACAGGGAGATAGGGAAGGACTGGTTGAAGTAGACAGTCTGGAATACCTTAGAGAATTCAGAAATTCCCTGTTGTCAATGGGAAGCCATCACAGGGTATTAAGTAAATGAGAACAAGGTTATCGGGGTGGGGTGATGGGAGCGATGGTTGTCTTCTGTTTCTTTCCCCATTACTTCTGACTACCCTACAGAACTATTACATTACTGGTAATCTCTCTTGAGAAAGTGAGCTCCATGAGGATAGAGATCATTACGTCTTGTCCACTGACATGTTCTGGGTCAAACAGTATTAGGCAAACAAGTGACACTGTCTACGTATTTTATGACTTAGTTAAATGAATGAGTACTCCCAGCTTCAGAAGGATTTTTCTAGGGACTGTTTCGATGGGCACCTTGGAAACCAGTCAGGAGCCCAGGCAGAAGGAATGAGTGCCTGAATGAAGAGGACCATTAGGCGAGGATGCAGGCAAAATACTGTTGGTCTGAAGCCAGCAGGGGTAGTGGAGGGCATGAGTTAGAGGTGATGCAGCAGGGAGGAGAGGAGGACTCTAGTCATACTGGGGGTGGCTTACCTCTATAAAAGCTGCCAACTCTCCTTGGGACAGGATCATTGTATAGATGTCGATTTTCTTTGGGGGCAGTGCCATCATCAGAATGTGGGTCATGATAGACTCCACCCTGAGGCAGGAAACAAGTTTATAAAAGTTAAACCATGGATTGATGCTACCTATGAAATCCAACCAGTGCCTAATCAATCTCCAATTTACTCAGTTTTTTTTTTTTTTTACAGTGCTAGGGATCAAACTCAGAGCCTCACACACATGCAAGGTGTGCATTCTACCAACTGAGCTACATCCCCACTCTCAGTAGAAAACATGGGAAACTACTTATTTTATATGTCAGTCCAACTTATTTGTGGGCAACTGAGAATGACATTGGGTCTTTATTGACCCAAAAGAGAGTTATTTTACATGCTCTTTAATATAAATGCTGAATTTGAATAAAAACATTTACAAATAATGACCAATGATGCTTTCCTTATCTAACAAGCTCTTAAGAAAGAAAGGCCTAGTGGGAAAAAGAATGCTAAAAGGTTTACCTTGAGTTTCTTTAATTCCAAAACCTACAATTAGAAAAAGCAAGAGTAAAAACAAACCAAAATACTCACCATGGATCAAATCCTGGTTGTCTTTTTGAGTGATTGGTTCCAGAACTACTTTCAGATGGCAGAGAAGAAACCCTGGTTGACACATTATTTTCATGGAAAGAATTGTCTGGTCGAGGAGATGGCACTGAATGAAGAAAAAGTAAATTACTCTTCTGGATAAAGTCGTTCTAATGTTATTCTGTTGAATTTTTTAGACACAAACATAGGTAAGTAAAGACCCTGTCTGCCTTTCACATAACTTCAGTGTCTTGTGGGGATGGAGGCACGCCAGGAACAGTTTCCTTCCTCGATTGCTTACATATTAACTTGCAGGCATCAGAACACCGGGCAGTATTTCAAAACAGAACCTGATCTGTCAGCTAATACCCTGCAGAGCATTGGAGGACATTTTTAAATATGACTATTAACAGCCTCTACTTCCCTCCATAGCTTTGACATTTTTGAAGTTGAGACTTTCTTATCACAGACCCAACTATGCCAAATTTATTCTTAGTCTGAAATACTTAACAATATGCATGCAGGAATGTATAAACTAGTTTAAGTCTTAGAAGTCAATGCCACACATATTTTCAAAGTAAATCACAAGTAAACTTGGTTATTTGTACAAAACAGAATTTTTCTCTACATTTTCATTTCAAGAATGAACTGGAATATAAACTACATTGTACTTAATAAATTCTGTTTTGGAGGAAGAAATAATAACTACTTTTATGTGTCACTTTCCAAGCTTGGCTCTAAACTAAAATACACTACAAATGACAAAATTTCATCACAAAAAGTAATATACAAATTGTGTATTAGATGAGAGGATAAAGGCAGGTGTGAATTTGAGGCAGCTTGGGATACATAGTAAGTTCTAGACCAGCCTTCCTGGGCTAAAGTATGAGAGACTCAAAATAAAAACAAGTGATACTACTTAACTTGCCTCTGGATCAGTTAGAATAAACACAGAAAGCATTCTGGAAACATACTAGGGCTTAATAGTATCGTTGAAATAATAGATATCTCCAGGTATGGTCATTTAGTTGAATCTTTACATTCTATTTCTGAACTTTTAAAAATTAAATTTCTCTGTCTGCCAAATCCTAAAGTAGATTATGAGGCAGATATATGAGGTGTTTTTCTGACATTAAACAATTTAATCCATTAGCAATCAAAATAGTTTCTGGAAGTCAAAGTCTAATTCATTGATTTAAAACTCTATATTGGGGCTGGAGAGATGGCTTAGCGCTTAAGGCGCTTGCCTGCAAAGCTAAAGACCTCAGTTCAATTCCCCAGTATCCATGTAAGCCAGATGCACAAGGTGGTGCAGGCATCTGGAGTTCGTTTGCAGTAGCTGGAAGCCCTGGCATGCCCATTCATGTGCTCTCTCTCTCCCTCTCTCTCTGCCTCTTTCTCTCAAATGAATAATAAAATAAATAAAACTATATATTGGGCCAGGTGTGGTGGTGTAGGCCTTGAATCCCAGCACTCGGGAGGCAGAGGTAGGAGGATCGCCATGAGTTTGAGGCCACCCTGAGTTTACGTAGTGAATTCAAGATCAGCCTAGGCTAGAGTGAGGCCCTACCTCAAAAAACAAAAAAAAACAAACTCTATATTGGGGCTAGGATGATGGTTCAGTGGTTAAAGGCAAAGCCTGCAGGCCTGGGTTCAATTCCCTAGCTACCCATTTAAGCTGGATGCAAAAGTGGTGCAAATGTCTGGTGTTTCCTTGCAACAGTAAGAGGCCCTGTTATGTCCACACTCACACACATGTGCAAATAAATAAAATAAAAAAGAGAACTCTATTATCATTTTATATTAAAGTATTTTCTCTGTTATGTATGGTGGTACATGCGTACAGTCCCAGCACTTAGGAAGCAGAGAAAGGAGGACTGCCACAAGTTCAAGGCTAGCCTGATCTACATGACAAATTTCAAGTCATCCACGTCTACATAGTGAGACCTTGTCTCAAAGCAATACCACTAACAAAAACAAAAACAAAAAAACCAATCATGACAAAAAGTATTTCATACTTAGAAATAACACACATGTGTACGTTTTGGAAGAATAACTTTGAAGAAATGATTTTGTTTATGTACAAGATAAAATTTTGTTTAATTATCTTGTATTTGAATTAAAGCTCTATAACATAATAAAAGTAATTATAGTGTATGGAAAAAACATTAAAAGGTTTATTTTTTTAAACTTTAAAAAATTTATTTTTATTTGAGATGGGGGAGAGAGAGAGAGAGGAGAAGGAGAGAGAGAGGGAGAGAAAGAATGAGTATGCCAAGGCCTCTAGCCATTGCAAACAAACTCTAGATGCATGAACCACTTTGTGCATCTGGCTTACGTGGGACCTGCAGAATAGAACCTGGGTCCTTAGGCTTCATAGGCAAGTTCCTTAACCACTAAGCCATCTCTCTAGCCCTAAAAGGTTTATTTAATAGAATATATATTGGAGAGAGAGAGAGAGAGAGAGAGAGAGAGAGAGAGAGAGAGAGGGGAAAATGAATGTGCATGCCAAGGCCTCCTGCTACTGTAGACTCCAGACACAGGAGCCACTTTGTGCATTTGGTTTTTAGGTGGCAGTTGGGAATCGAACAGAGAGGAAGTACTTCACTTTTTTTCTGGAGTGGGACAGAGAAGATGCCACACTGGAGAAGATCTTAAGGAAAGGAATGGAAATAAGCTATGTCAGAAGGGTAAGAAGAGTGTGTTTCAGACCATTAGAGAGGTAGGCCTGACTGGGCATCAGAGAAAAGTGACAGGGAGATAGGGAAGGACTGGTTGAAGTAGACAGTCTGGAATACCTTAGAGAATTCAGAAATTCCCTGTTGTCAATGGGAAGCCATCACAGGGTATTAAGTAAATGAGAACAAGGTTATCGGGTGGGGTGATGGGAGCGATGGTTGTCTTCTGTTTCTTTCCCCCCATTACTTCTGACTACCCTACAGAACTATTACATTACTGGTAATCTCTCTTGAGAAAGTGAGCTCCATGAGGATAGAGATCATTACGTCTTGTCCACTGACATGTTCTGGGTCAAACAGTATTAGGCAAACAAGTGACACTGTCTACGTATTTTATGACTTAGTTAAATGAATGAGTACTCCCAGCTTCAGAAGGATTTTTCTAGGGACTGTTTCGATGGGCACCTTGAAACCAGTCAGGAGCCCAGGCAGAAGGAATGAGTGCCTGAATGAAGAGGACCATTAGGCGAGGATGCAGGCAAAATACTGTTGGTCTGAAGCCAGCAGGGGTAGTGGAGGGCATGAGTTAGAGGTGATGCAGCAGGGAGGAGAGGAGGACTCTAGTCATACTGGGGGTGGCTTACCTCTATAAAAGCTGCCAACTCTCCTTGGGACAGGATCATTGTATAGATGTCGATTTTCTTTGGGGGCAGTGCCATCATCAGAATGTGGGTCATGATAGACTCCACCCTGAGGCAGGAAACAAGTTTATAAAAGTTAAACCATGGATTGATGCTACCTATGAAATCCAACCAGTGCCTAATCAATCTCCAATTTACTCAGTTTTTTTTTTTTTTACAGTGCTAGGGATCAAACTCAGAGCCTCACACACATGCAAGGTGTGCATTCTACCAACTGAGCTACATCCCCACTCTCAGTAGAAAACATGGGAAACTACTTATTTTATATGTCAGTCCAACTTATTTGTGGGCAACTGAGAATGAATAAAGTTTAAAAGCTGGGCGGAGTTAGGAGGAATACTGTGAGTTTGAGGCCAGCCTGAGACTACATAGTGAATTCCAGGTCAGCTAGAGTGAGACCTATGTTGAAAAAGCAAAAAACAAAAACAAAATAAAAAACTGGACTGTGCTGATACTGAATAAATATCTTTAAAGACCATTCTATATTAAGATGTAGCAACTTCCAGTGGCTGGAGAGATGGCTTAGCAGTTAAGGCTTATGCCTGTGAAGCCTAAGGACCCCAGTTCAATTCTCCAGGTTCCATGTAAGCCAGATGCACATGGTGGCACATGCGACTGGAAGTTGTTTGTAGTGGCTACAGGCCCTGGTGTGCCCATTCTCTCTCTCCCCCCCCCTCTGTCTGTCGCTAATAAATAAATAAATACATAAAAATTTTAAAAAAGATGTAGCAACTCTCAAGAACTCAAACCTCAGACTTCTGCCGCGTGTGGAATGAAGAAGTGCCTTCTCGGGATGACTCTTTAACAGGCCTTGTCACGGTCATCTCTGGAGGGAGCTGCTCTCCAGGCTAGAAGTCAAAGTCAAAAGGATTTATGAGTATCCTGTTCTTAGGAATGAAAATCATCATTATATTTATTTAATATAATAACAATACCATAACTGGCTAAAATAAAAACAGTTGATGAAAACATAGCTTGTCCCATAAAGTGAAATAGCTGATGAATGTAAAATAAATTAACTTTTAGCAGATTGAAACTGGGCTTCTCATTAGAGTTAGAGCAAGTAAGGAATAAATTAGCCTGAAAATAGTTCTATTAATTATTAAAGATAGAAATTCATTTTTTTCTATCTAGATAGTCATAGTTTTAAACTATGGTTAAAAATTCTATTAGTTCCTGGGCGTGGTGGCGCACACCTTTAATCTCAGCACTTGGGAGGCAGAGGTAGGAGGACTGCAGTGAATTTCAGGTCAGCCAGGTTAGAGTGAGAGCCTACCTCAAAGCTATCCCACACACACAAAAAATTTTATTAGTCAATCCAAAAGTACTATCATAGATTTTGGGCTGTTCTCCAAAAAGTAATGGAGACAAAATTATTTTTCAGGACTACTTCTACAGCAGATTCAGATGAAATGAAATGCATCTTGAATGCAACAAGGAAAATTCCTCTTAGTAATTTTTGTCTTAAAATTCCCAAACTCCCATATAGTCTGTGGTGTTTCTAATTCTCTTAGTCTTCTACAGGATAGCTACTCTTATGGTCCATGTGTTTCTTAGACATAACCATGATGGTGCCAATCTCTGGACATGCTATGACCACCAAGCTCCCTCAAGGAGTGAATCACAACCTCAGCACAGCTGGGTCCATAACAGTGTCCAAGAAGAAAACACATCACATTTTCTAACCTTGGGTGGAAAGACTGGGAACATAATTACCAAGATATGAGAAGGAGTTAGCTGCATTGGATATCTATCTGTACACTATGCACAAGAAGTATTAGCTCAAGCGTAAGTGATGTTTAAGCATGTTTTGTTTAGAATTTGAAATATGATTTGATTTTTCCTCTCACTCCAACATATTCAGAGTGTTCTGGGAAGGAATTCATCCAGTACAGCCTTCTTTTTTATTTTGTGACAAGATCTCATTTGAGTTTTACTATCTATACTGTTGACAAAGGCCTCTAAGAAAAGAAATTATGGATATCTAAACTAAACTCAGTGAGAGTCTCCATGATTTTGACAGTAGCTTCGGTATTTTCCATGAGAATGAATGGCATGGTTCACACAGCTTTTGTCACTTTTCAAGCCTTTGGCCACCTTCATGCGTTTAATTGTGCCCTTTCTTGTAGTGTGGCATTGCACTTCCTGAACTGGACTTCAGTAACAACTGGATCTGTCCTTTACCCACAACAAGTGCTTATAATTAGCTTATGACTACCATGTTCACAAGATTCCTTTTTATGAATTCTCAAGAGAACCAGTCATTTGTCTTGTTTCCAAGTGAAACTGCCTTTTTTTCCTTCTATGTTTGACTCCCTGCTTAATGTACCTTATTTAGTTTTGACCCCCATCTCCCTTCTATGAGCAGCAGCCAGGTCCTAGAGACCTTTCCGGGCTCCTGAGGGTCTCTTCTCTGTACAGTGAGTCCTCAGGGCCTCTCACCATTTCACCTTGAAGCCTCTTAGAGCACACCTGAGGACCTCCTCAAATCCCACCTTGGACTACTAGTTAGGCAAGCTTGAGCAACTCACCCATCCTCTCTAACCCTCAGTAGGCTCATCTGTGAGACTAAACCACGATGAACTAGGGGGCTTCAAAACTTCCCTCTTTTCAGAAAAGGAGCTCCTACTAAAGAAACCTTGAAGGCTTCCTTTACACTGTCTTTGACACTGCAATTTGCAAGTCCTATGGTGCCTACTTCTGTAATCCTTGAGATCTACCCTGTTTTCCTACTGGTGCTTCATCCCGAAAACTCTACTCACCTCATCTTGTGTGTGAATTACTCCACTCTTGCATTTTTTTCACTCCAGCAATGTGCAATCAGTTGTGATCTCTGAAGCGTACCATGCTATGCCATATCTCTATTACCTGCCTTTTCCTTGGAAGGTCCCCTGCCTTCAAGTTTTTTCCCTGCTGCTATTACTTTCTTCCTTGAGGGAAACCCCAACCTTCAACCTTCTTACAAGTCCTGCTCAGGAGCCACATCCTTTGGGAGCCTCCCAAAAGACCAGCCTGGACTGCCACACTATTCCTCTACCTTTTGACACACGTGCACATTTCTGATGACTCCCTCTCCTCAATGACTATTCATAGCCAGCAAGCACTCTCTGGATGTAGGCCTTAATGATTCCGGTGCTATAGTGTCTTTCCTGAGAGAAGCTAAGTTTTTCAAAGGCAATCACTAGGTCAGATGACCTGGAGTGCCCTAGAACACTGAACAGAGAAGGCATTCCTTTAACAGCCTCACTGTCACAGAAATGGCAGCAATAACCAAAATCTGTTAGAATCTTGTTCTGTGTTATGCTTTATACATAAAAATATATGATATAAAAATGTTTTTATGCAAGTTTGTTCCAGTGCTGGAGTCTGATGATCAGTAAGATGGAGGAAACCTCTTATTCTTAAAATACTGTTTTAACATTTGAAAATAACCCAAAAGAATGAAAAATTAACATTTACCCTAGCCTGAAGTTAAATTTATCTATGGTTCTGGATAAATTTAAAACTTTTAAATTCAATTAAGTATTAGGCAGAAAGTTTTAATTTAAGCAAATGTAGTTTAGAAGTCAAACACTCGTGAATTCATATGGCATTTTGAGAAAACTAAAAGCTAATCCATATAGCTGAATTCTATAACAAATCAAACTAAAAGACCCTCAATAAAATGTCAGAACAGGGCTGGAGAGATAGTTAAGGCACTTGTTTGTAAAACTTAACAACCAGAGTTCAATTTACCAGTACCCACATAAGCCAGATGCACAAAGGGGTGCATGCATCTGGAGTTCGTTTGCAGCAGCTAGAGGCCCTGGCACATCCATTCTCTCTCCGTGTCTCTCTGTCTGTCTCCCTCTGCTTGCAAATAAATACATAAAAAATTTTTTTAAATGTCAGAAAGGAGTATTTACAAAAAGAAATAAATTACTAAAATCAAACTTTTGAGTTCTCGTGAGTACTCAACAGTTGATTTAAATATTTAAATTATCTATCATATATATATATATATATATATACACACACACACACACACACACACACACACACACACACATACATACACATACATACATGTATGATATGAATATATGACAGGGTCCCCATGTCTCACAGGCTGTCCTTAAAACTTACTATGTTAAAAAAAGACTTACTACACAGCCAAGTATGGCCTTAAACTTCAGATCCTCAGGCCTCTATCTCCTGAGAGCTATGCAGTGCTGGGGATCAAACTCAGGGCTTTGTGCATGCTAGGCAAGCACTCTGCCCACTGAGATGCATCCTTGCCCTTCAATGATTATTTTTTAAACAGAGAATAGTCCACCCATTTCTTCTTCCTATTCACTCTATCAATGAAAGCAAGTCTGCTTGTAGTAGCAGAAAACCACAGAGTAACCCCATAAACACCCCTTGTACCATCTTCTCCAGATGAACTATCAGATTGGGTCAAAGTGCTAAGCTGTACCTGGGGTGATAAGAGTTGCAAGCTGTTGGCTCTAGCCGCCATCCCTTGTCCTATGCTCAGGCTTCCATCCAGGCCTTTGGCTCTCACTTTGTCCCGGGTCACGTACATAGAATGTCTGTGAGGACGCTGCTGAGAGGAGAAGGGGCTGGTGTAGCCCAGCCCATAAGAAAAAGATTCATGAGGTGCAGAAAGCGAATGGGAATGGCTACTGTCCACGTGCTCGGGGAGCTTTAACTCCTCCATGGTTTTTGAGTGCCTGGCTGTGGTTCGGCGTGAATCCAGAGTGCCCTCATTTCGGTTATTTCTCGCTGAAGGACTGAGCAAAGTTCTTGTGTCACTGTGCCTGGTAGGCGTTGGGCTGGTGGGAGAGTTCAAGTCCAAGCAACTAGATGGGAAGTACCTATTGGTATTTGTGTCTGTGATTTGAGCCCTGGCTTCAGAAAGGTTGCTTACAGACTTGGAGTCACTCAGAGCCCCATGGCTTTTGGCCTTGGTCCTGTAGGAGGGACTCCTGGAGGACTGGGGAATGGTGTCAATATAGCTGTGTCGACTCTGCTTCTCACTCGGTTGCAGTGTCCCAGCTTTGCTCTGAGAGCTTTCCATGAATGAGTGCCGGTTCTGCTGAGACCTGCTGCTGGATTTGAGGTACTTTGTGCCTGGGCCTTCTGAAGGCTTTGGGTCAATAGTAAAGTCAAACTCAGTTTTAGATTTGGCTTCTTTTGGGCTGAGAAGGTGTGGTATATTGTTGTTGGTAAGATCTTTGCTTGCAGACCCAGCCTGGGTGCTTGCTTGGTAGGTTTTGGTATGCATCGGACTAAGAGTAGCTCCAGCAAGGTTTCCATTCAAGAAGCTTTCATTGGCAGGAAGGCCTTCATCAGCCCGGGGCAGCCCCACACTTAGGTTTTGAATATCTTTGCTGTTGGATCTGTGGTGAGACTGTAAAGCAGCACCTTTGCTGGATTGGTTTCTGTTTTAAAAAGAACACAAAATATTGGAATAATTAACCCTCTCAAATAAGTGCCTGTCAATAACAAGTAGGTATCAAAAAGAAATAAGATTCATAGAGAAGTCACTTTAACAAAGCACTGGTCCTAATGAAGTTATTTTGGCATTTTTAAAATGCCTGCTTAACTTGCTGCCAACACAATTCCTAATGAATAATCACGTAAAACATGCTTTGGATGTGTTGCTATATCTAGGAATGTTTGTTACAGAATAGACAGTGAGAAGACATTTGAGCTACAGGCAGACTCACGACAACCCTATTATTTGCTTGAATGTCACAAGACAACATTGTGAAAGTTACTGTGTTCCTTGATCTTCATTTTTGTTTGTAAAACCTGCAGCTTGCCTCAGATTCAGACTGGCAGTACATACATACAGATGTCAATGTCTCTTTTGTCTTTAGCCTTGATAGTCAAATAATGAGAATTCTATCAATGTACTCATTAAAAGAAAATGACATCCTACAAAGAAATGCCAACTGCCCAGTGAGGTTTGTCGGAAAACATGATGGTCTGTGTTTATGTTTTATCTCCTTGTACATTAAACTGGAATGCATCACTAACTGTTCAAAAACTTCTGTGTATACTAAACAAGAATCCTATACTGGAACACAGGGTCTTAAGTGTTACTTGCTTGCTGAAAGACACAATTTAGTCTCTTCTTCATTTTACACTTCATTATTCCAAAGTGATTGAGGCTTTCTTTAGGACTCAAAGCTTCATTTCCTACCAGGTATAGTCAACAAATAATCATCCAGAGGAAAACCTTGAAAATGACATCCTAGAAAAGTCAGCAAAAGAAAGAAACTATGGCTTACAGTAAGTTTCAAAATAAACAATGTTTTATTTTATTTCCTTTTTACTATATATATTCAGAAAATGCTAAAATATTGCTACTGCTAAAGATGGCTTTTGATCTGGAAGAATTTTGTTCCCATCACAGTAAGTGGAAGTCCTATGTTTTCATTGCTTCTATAAGAACGGCAACCCATGAAACTATGCCTTCTTATCTCTCATTTACAACAGACAAGGACAGACAGACAGAGGGGATTTACGGAAATACACTGCAAAAGGTGTAGTGGGTGACCTCCTCCAGCGACGGTTGCATGCTGAGAGGACTGGTAAGCTGTTTTTATAGTCGTTACGAGGAAAATGGTTAGGTCTCACTTATCAAGTGGCTCACCCATATGTGTGTGGCTCATATCTGGATGACTAGGGAGGCATCTCCTTATTTTGCTGAGGATTAAGTTATATAGCGTGAGTTCTTTCTTCTTAGGATTGACTACTACCTGGGTAAGATGTTATGAGTTACTAAGGGTCAGACTCTAAATATTTTGGGTCTGTTTATTAAAAGTGTGGTATCTGAGCAGGTGGGACTACAAATATGTGTCACTATAGCCTGCTCATTTTCTTTATCTACTAGCCTTGGGGTTCTGGTGGCTATGAGGTGGGTTGACTGGAACTTCAGTTTGTGTTTTTTTTTTTGCTTTTTCTCTTTCACCATGTTATTTGTAAATAAACTTTTATTAGCACATGGGCCCAGACCAAAAATTAGAAACTTCCACAGTAGTATCAGATGTCCTAAGACTAACCACAGCTAGGGCTTGTCATGGTTAACCCTTCCCGACATGGAAACCTACTACTTGGTAAGCCAGTTAAAATATAAACTTTTAGTGCTGGCTGGAGAGATTACTTAGTGGATACGGCACTTGCCTGTGAAGCCTAAGGACCCAGGTTTTATTCCCCAGTACCCACGTAAGCCAGATGCACATGGAGCATCTGGAGTTTACAGTGGCTAGAGGCCCAGGTGCACCTATATTCTCTCTCTCTCTCTCCCTCTCTCTCTCTGTCTCTCAAATAAAAAAAAAAATAAGTGAGCCAGGTGTGGTGGCACACGCCTTTAATCCCAGCTCTTGGGAGGCAGAGGTAGGAGGATAGCCGTGAGTTCAAGGCCACCCTGAGACTACATAGTGAATTCCAGGTCAGCCTGGACCAGCGTGAAACCCTACCTCAAAAAAAAAGTGAGAATATTATATATATTTTAAAAGTGTTTGAATGAAGATCCTCTACATGGGTGGATAAAGCTGCTCCAAGAAGTCATAGATTATTAATTATAAATTCCAATGCCAGGGATAAGATATCTCCCAATGAGTTGTTGGTCAGAGAGGCTACAGAGAACTCTGAAATAATATAGGCTATTAATATTGCCCTTGATTGCCCATCACAACTGGATGGTCATAGTACTCAGCTATATATCCTGTGCATTCTATACCTAAACCTGTCAAGCAAGATATGCCCATTGGTATAATAGTGACATGAATATTATGGGAGTAACAAGTGGTTTTCGGATTGGATTTGAGAGCCAATCCATAGGAGGAATTTCATGCCTGGTACTGTAAACCTGGCCAAAAGTCTGTGGCTAGAGACACAGAATCCTGGGGGGGGGACGACTTACTTCTGTGGTTATGCTGAATGGACGGTATTGTCAAGCTGCCTTTTAAATAACTGTGTTTGTTCCTATGGATAAGTACTGCTTGAAGCCTTGATCACATAAGTTTCTTACTACAATGAGCAGTAGTTAATGCAGTGATGCATAGTTGGCACAATTACTGAGACTAAGTGATCACTGTGTGCTTAGCCTCAAACAGGGCATCTAAACTATCTCCTGCAAAGCTCAGGTCACCTCAGAGAAGAGGGGGTGGGAAGAATGTAAGAGAAGGAAAATGGGGAGGAGGGCTGCCAAATGCTGCCTTCTGGATACAACATGGCCATTATCCCCATGAACTCAGAGCAGCTATGGTTTCCTATATAAGACTGAGCTTGTCAATGTATCACCATTAATGGGAAGGGGATTTGTGAGACCAGATACCTTCCACAGTAGCTACTGGCACCTAATGCTTGCTGAGAGTGGGGGGTCAGGTTCATTAGTGATGTAGCCACTGATAAGTTGCCCATTCCATAGTTAAATAAGCTTCCACCCATGAGCACATTTGAGAAAAGGCATGAAAGTTAGATGGGGATTAATGGGGAAGAAGGGTATTAATGAGAGGAGAAAAAAAACAGGGTAGTTGGAAGGAATAACAGCAAAACACATTATATACATATATGAAAAATGAAAAAAGTAAAAGTACATGTGCTCTTACATATAGTCATAGCAATGTAAGAGAATTTCTAATATGAAGAAAAGTTAAGACAGAAACATTTGTCAATGATTTAGGGTTTCCATAAATACACAAAAAGCTTAAATAGTCACTCAGAATGTTTCTGCTTCAGAAACATTGGTGGGCAGCCACCAAGCTTTGTACATATAGTAATTCCTGTGTAGAAAGGGCACCACATCTTCAAATTGGAGTTCTGCCAAAGCACAAGAAAACATAGCTTTGAAAACTTCGTACATCTATTTGACATACAATTGCAAAGACTTTGTATTAAACTGCCAAGCATTTTAAAAGATTATATATCACTCTCTTTTTGAGACACAGGCTTATGTAGCTAAGTCTGGCCTTAAACATCTAATCTTCCTGCATCTACCTTCAGAATGCTGGTATTACAGGTGTGTGTCACCATGCCCAGCTATAAATCACTCTTAAATGGTTAATGTATTTACTTAAAACAATTTTCTTTTTGTTTTTTTTCAAGGCAGGGTCTCATTCTAGCACAGGCTGACATGGAGCTATTTCTGTAGCCCCAGGCTGCCCTCTAACTTATAGTGATCCTCCTACCTCAGCCTCCCAAGTGCTAGGACCAAAGGCATGTGCCACCACACATGGCTTTAAAATAAGTTTTAAAAGCAAACACAGGGGTTGGGGAGACGGCTCGGAGGTTAAAAGTGCTTGCTATAAAAGCATAAAGGTCTGAGACTGTCCAGTTCAATTCCCCAGCACCCACATAAACAGCTTGGCAGGGTCATGCCCATCTGTAACAGTCCTACAGCATGATGGAGACCAGAGAATACATGGGGCGTTTGGTCAGCTGATCTGACCTAAAACCACAGCTCTGGGTTCAGTGAGAGAGTCTGTCTCAAGGAAACAGTTGGATGAGGGACAAGCGGAGGACACCTCACATTCTCTAGCTTCTGCACATTGACATAGAGTGTGCACATCTGCAGTCGTGTGCATACACCACACACACATCACACCACGCCACATATCCTCTTGAAACTATCCCCATCTTAAAAAAAAAAAAAGCAACAAAAATATTTGGGCAGGGTGGCACATGCCTGTAATCCTAGTACTCAGGAGGCTGAATCAGGAGGATAGCTTCAAGTTCAAGACCAGGGAAGGCTACATGTGAGTTCTTATCTCAAAATACAAACAAAGTAGCAAAAAAAAAAAAATAGAACCACACAGTTATACTGACAAGATATGACTGGCAAAGCAGGGCCATTGACAGAGGAATGTGGGGTAGGCAAAACACCTTCATATCAAGTACAAGGTGAAAGGAACCTTGGAAAAGTCTGACAGTGGCAAGCAGGGGACTGAGCAATACCTGACTGAGTCACAACCTCCTTGTAGTTAGTCACCTTCTCATTGCTGGGACAAAGCACCTGACCAAAAGCAGCTGATGGGAGCAAAGTGGTGTGTGTGTGTGTGCGCGCGCGCGAGGGGGAGAGAGAGAGAGAGAGAGAGAGAGAGAATTTTGGCTTAAAGTCTTAAGGGAAAGCAACATGATGGCAGGAGAAAGCCGGTCATGAGTACAGGCTGGACATCACCTCTGCCACAAAGGGGAGAAAACAGTACCAGGAGAGTGAGCTAAACTCTGTCAACGGGGAGCTGGCTATATTACCCTTAAGTCTACTCTCATAACACACCTCCTCCAGCAAGCCTCCACCTTTCAAATTGCCATCACCTGGGGACCAAGCATTCCAAATACATGAGTTTATGGGGGACATCTTATTCAAACCACGACACTCCTAGAGAGAAAAGAATTTGGAAGACAGGGTGACATTATGTCTTCAGGGACAGGGCAAGGGAGTGGATTAAGTGGAAACCAATGTACATGGTGCTATAAACATATCTAAAATGGTCCTGGGAATCCTGTGTTGAGGAGTTAGCTAGAATTCATGTCCCTGGTAAGAAGGGCTATAGACCACAGAGAAGCATGGGGAGAAAGCTCTTAGAGGTAAGATTACTCAAAAAGACACCATTTTAACATATTTAATATAGTGACGAGACCTGAAAATAAACTCTTCTAGAAACTTTTATGTACTTATAATTTACATTGTCAAGGAAGTCACTACAAGACAAATACACATGCCTCCTTTCATGGTATGGGTTATACCACTAATGACTATCACATAACTCACAAATTTATCATCAGGCTACCAAACTTCGTATCATTGGAATAATTTTCTTTGTAAATGTAAAGTAGAAAAGCCATGTAACAATTCAAATAGAAGAGAGACAAGTGGGCTTGAATTGAACATGACCTCAGAGAAGATACAGTAATAAATTGAACCTATGAAGTACAAAGGAGCCACTAAATGCTGGTAACTATTCCTTGACTTTGTATAATAAATCTTGTGGACACAAAGAGTAAAGAAACCAGCCAAGAATGCTCTTGAAGATGGGAAGGGAAACACTAATTGAAAACAATTATTTTAAAGGAGAATAAACAGCTCAGAAGCACAATCACACTTGCACAGCTAAGCAGGCAAATGTTTATAACCAATTCATAGATGCTCTCCAAGACCTCAATGTGCCAGATCTTGAGTTTTCAGTACTCCAATTCATTAAGAAAAATATTCTACACAGAAGGAAAATTTGCATGAATAGGCTGGGGATTTAAATATTAACCTTCACATTAAGAATCATTGTCAAGCCGGGCGTGGTGGCGCACGCCTTTAATCCCAGCACTTGGGAGGCAGAAGAAGGAGGATCGCCGAGAGTTCAAGGCCACCCTGAGACTACATGGTTAATTCCAGGTCAGCCTGGACCAGAGTGAGACCCTGCCTCGAAAAACCAAAAAAAAAAAAAAAAAAAAAAAAAAAGAATCATTGTCAAGCCAGGAGTGGTGGCGCATGCCTTTAATCCCAGCACTCAGGAGGCAGAGGTAGGAGGATCGCCGAGAGTTCGAGGCCACCCTGAGACTACATAGTGAATTCCAGGTCAGCCTGAGCCAGAGTGAGACCCTACCTCAAAAAAACAAACAAAACAAAACAAAAAAATCATTGTCTTTGGGGCTGGAGAGATAGCTCAGGAGTTAAAGGCATTTGCTTGCAAAGTCTGACAGCTTGGATTCAATTCCCCAGTACCCAGGTAAAGCCAGATGCACAAATTGGTGCATGCATCTGGAGTTCATTTGCAGGGACAGGAGGCCCTAGTGCACCCATTCTTTCTCTCACGCTCTCATCTCTGCTAAGTCAATAAGTAAATTTTTTTTAAAGAAGAATTATTGTTTTCTACTTCTCTCCTAATAATAGATGAAAGTAACTATTTCTGACTCTCATAATCTAATAATCTCTGATGCCAAGACCATATTCTAGGAGACGAAGGAAGATAGGGAGGTTTGTAGAAACAAAGCAACAGAACTGGGGAATGTGGGGTCTAGAAAGACAACCTGACTAGTCCAATTCTGGGTATATATGTATGTTTCAAAAAACAAGTGTTGCGCTGGAGAGATGGCTGAGAGGTTAAGGCATTTGCCTGCAAAGCTAAAGGATCCCGGTTCGACTCTCCAGCCCCCACATAAGCCAGATGCATAAGGGGGCACATGCATGTGGAGTTTGTTTGCAGTGGCTGGAGGCCCTGGCATGCCCATTCTTTTTCTCTCTGCCTCTTTCTCTCAAATAAAATAAAATAAATAAATAAAATATTAAAAAAAAACAAGTGTTAAGGCTGGAAGTTGTCTGTTATATTTTTAAAACCTAACAAAGGATCAAGGAACATTTTCGTTATTTACATACATGTATGTATGTATGTATGTATGTATGTATGTATGTATGTATGTGAGTGCCAGGACCTGTTAATGCTGCAAAGGAATATCAGATGCTTGTACCACCTTTTTTTGTACCTGGTTTGTGTGGGTAGTTTTGGAATTGAACCTGGGCTGGCAGGCTTTGCAAGCAAGCATCTTTAACCACTGAGCCACCGTTCCAGCCTCAAGGAAAGTTTTAAAAAGTAAAACAAACAAAAGAACCCAAGAAGATTTTAGCTGAGTATGGTGGTACACACCCTTAATCCTGGTACTTCAAAGGCAGAGGCAGGAAGATTAAAGTTCTTTAAAGTTCAAGGCCAATCTGATCTCCACAATAAGTTCCAGACCAGCCAGAGCTACACAGTGAGAACTTGTTTTTTTTAAAAAAGAACTAATAAATTTTTGTTGTTTGACTTTTGTTCTTTGGGACAAAATTTCACTCTATAGCCCAGGATAGCCTGTAACTCATGGCAATCCTCCTGACTCTGCCTCCTGAGTGCTAGAATTATAGGCATGTGCCACCACACCAGCAAGAATCAAGTTTTTTAAACACTGCTTAAAAAAGGAAAAAGCAACACTTTTAATTATTGGCTTTACTATTTTCATATGCTTATTTAAAAATATTTTATTTTTATTTATTTATTTGATATATATAGAGAGAATGGGCATGCCAGGGCCTCCATCCACTGCAAACGAACTCCAGACGCATGAGCCCCCTTGTACATCTGGCTAATGTGGGTCCTGGGGAATCAAACCTGGGTCCTTTGGCTTTGCAGGCAAACGCCTTAACCACTAAGCCATCTCTCCAGCCCTCATATGCTTATTTTTATTAAAAGTTAATTTCTCAACTCAACTGAAAGCAAGAACCCCCCCAAAAAATCCAAGACCTTTCTAAGGAGGCAGCTTACTTGGTTCAGTTTCAGAATGTCTCACCCATGGGCTGGGTATCCTTTTTTGAATTCCAGGAGTCCCCCGACCCTGGTCTAAACGTCTTCCTCCAGGGATCACCCCTGAGTCCCATTTCTACAGAACCTGCTAGCTCTTGATGCTAGAACCCCCCTGAGTTGCTAACTCAATGCTACCTTTCCAAAGGAATCCATAGGTTTCCTTAATATACTTGTTAAAGATAAGAAAGTCATTAAGATTCATACAACTCTTTAATTATAGTTCTGAATCATGTAATAAGTATGATATTTTTGAATAAAGAGGGCTTTCCTTCTTTTCACTAATTGCATAATTTTAGCAGCCACCTCCTCAGCCTACTTATAAGACCAACACTGCATTTACATTTCCTTAAAAGGGGATATTTACCTATTAGACAACGTGCTGCTTTCCACATGATAAGGTTTCCTTTTTGTTGATCTTGAAGGAGAACGATCCAAAAGTCTCTGGGTTTGAAATGTAGGGTGATTCAAACATTGTTCTGTCAAATATCTGTCAGCTGGGTCCAACTTCAGTAAATTCTTAAGAAATGAAGGTTTCACAATACAAAGGACAAAGTCCAATTTAAACTCTAGCAAAACAATTTTCTTCTTAGAAAAGAAATGCATTTTCATGGCAAATTATTTAGCAAATACAGTTCAGGGAACGAAATAAAGCAAAACAAAACAAAACAAAACCCCTTCTATATCACCCACAATCCCACAATTGTCCCCTTAGTATACAGTCTTTCTTCTATAATATCTAGATCATATTATACACAGTCTTATATCCCACACTTTTCACATATATTGAAAAACAGTTTTTGAGACATAATTTAAACATTTACAAATCTTTAAAATACGAATCTTCTTCCTCATTCTCCTGTCCCTCAGATACCCAGGTACTCTCTCTGGAAGCAGCTCAGGTGACCAGTTTCTTATGTACCTTGTATGTGGTATATTCTGTACATATATTTTTATCTGATCCTTTTTTCTTTTTTTGGTTTTTCAAGGTAGGGTCTCACTCTAGCCCAGGTTGACCTGGAATTCATTATGTAGTTTCAGGGTGGCCTAAAACTCACAGCAGTCCTCATACCTCTGCCTCCTAAGTGCTGGGATTAAAGGCGTGTGCCACCACGCCCAGCTTATCTGATACTTTTTCTTTTACGTAATAGCAGCATACACACAACTGTCTGCAATCCTTCCCACTTTACATACAGTGTTAAGAGATCATTCTATATTGTTAGAGTTCCAACTCTGTGGATATACTTCAGTTTTCAGGAATTGTCAAATTACAAAAAGGTTGCCCTTTTAATCAACATTATCATAATAAATAATCTTATATTTTTGGAGGGGAGCAGATACTGGTGGCTGAAGCCAGGGCCTTGTGAATATTAGGCAAGTGTACTACAATTAAGTTACATCCCCAGACTGTATAACACTTTTTCTTTTTTTAAGTTTTTCGAGGTATGGTCTCGCTCTAGCTCAGGCTGACCTGGAATTAGGAATTAGAGTGTTTAATTTCCAAACTGGTAAAGGTGCTTAAAGACTGAGGCAACAATTTTACTTTTATCTGTGCTAGGTTTTAAGAAGCATTCACTTTTATTTGGGTACTATAGTGACGATACATAATTTATACATGGTTATGACTCAACAAAAAAGTGAAATTATTTTCAACTGAATAAAGAAAGTTCAGCCAGGCGTGGTGGTGCACATCTTTAGTCCCAGCACTTGGGAGGCTGAGGTAGGAAGATCACTGTGAGTTCAAGACCAGCCTAAGACTACATAGTGAATTTTAGGTCAGGGTGGACTAGAGCAAGACCCTACCTCAAAAAAGAAAAAAAGATTCAAAAGTTAGAAAACATAAAATTGCATTTAATTTCATTTTCCTTCTTTATTCTACTTACATCTTAAAAGTTACTAAATGATTAAGGTCTTGATCAATAAATACTGACTATATTTCAGAACATATTAACAAAACCCAACTAATTTAGGTGATAATTTATGCCAAATTAAACTGAAAGAACCTTGAGGGTTCATTTGTTTGTTTTGAGGTAGAGTTTCACTCTAGTCCAGGCTGACCTGGAATTTACTATGTAGTCTTAGGGTGGCCTGGAACTCACAGTGATCCTCCTACCTCTGCCTCTTGAGTGCTGGGTTTAAAAGCGTGCACCACCATGTCCAGTTTGAGGGCTCATTTTTTTCTAATAAACAACATTTCTCAATCAGTGTTCTAAACATTAGTGCTTTATTAGTTTAATAAAAACATTATTCTCCAATTAAATTTGGGAAACATTTGGTGAGACAGAACAGCTTCTGTATTGTGAGATTTCTCAAAGTCTTTACAGGTTAATGAATATTGTAAATTTTTAGAAAGGTTATATGGTATGTGACCTTTCCCAAAAGCCATACCTCCTCCTCCACCTCTGCCTCCACACCTATTTCCACTGTGTTCTCTGGGACACAGATTAGCATAGCACAGCAAAGTGCTGAGAATGCAGCTTAGCAACTTCCAGCTGTGGTAAGTGCACAGTGTAGGCTCTGTGCACAGTGTAGCTTCCACATTTTGATGGCTGACTGGACATAAAATGAAACTGCTATATAAACAGCTCTTTGAAGGCCTACTATCAGACAACTGATGCTTGTTTATACATCTATTGGCCAAAATAAAATCTGGGAACGCTGGGCGTGGTGGCGCATGCCTTTAATCCCAGCACTCGGGAGGCAGAGGTAAGAAGATCGCTGTGAGTTTGAGGCCACCCTAAGACTACATAATGAATTTCAGGTCAGCCTGGGCTAGAGTGAGACCCTATCTTGAACAAACCCATCCCCCTCCCTCCAAAAACCCGGGAAAATAGGAAAAATAGTTCTCACTCAAGGGACTACTACCTATTGGGGAAGCAAACTGCTTTTGTTTTTGTTTTATTTAATAAATTGTTTTTAAAACTTACTTATTGATTTGTAAGTGTACACACGTGCATACATGTGTATGTGTGTGCATATATGGGTATGTATGAGCATACCAGGGTCCCTTGCTCTGCAAATGAATGCCCATCTGACTATGTGGGTAGCTGGGGAATAACTGCTGAGGCAACGTCCCAGACCCCTCCCTCCCCCCCCTTTTTTGAGGTAGGCTTCACTCTAGCTCAGGATGGCCTAGAACACATAGCAATCCTTCTGCTTTAGCCTCCAAATGGTGGGATTACAGACATGTACCACCATACCCAGCAAGGAATTCTTGAATAAAGAAATCTGAGGGTGTCTGTGGTAGCTCAGAACAGGATGTCTTTTGGAGAGGGGAGCTAGCACAAGGAGGAACACTCCGGCATGGTAGCAGTAATAGTGATCCTGACAGAGTCAGAAAGGTGATATGTCTAGCAGAGAATAGGTCAGGTCAGAAGGAAAGAGAAGAAGTAGATTCACTAATTAAATTTGTACGGACTAGGAGGGGCCTTCACTATCATATTAAACACTGTATAATCTCTTGCCCTTCAATACTCACTTTAAGATTTGTCTTAAAACTTAACACCTGAGCAGTCTTTAGTGCCAACAGATTTTATTCTTCTGGCCATGTTAGGAAAGTAATTTAGGGAGTGCATGTTCCTGTCTACATGGACTGAGACAACACCAGATTCCCGTTGCAATTATACATAAATTACATGGCTTTTAACATGACATAGTCTCTTCATTATTCATCTATTTGTAGATTCATAAATGTAGACGATGGTCACAAGAACATTCATAAATCAAAGATCATTTTTTTGTACAAACATATACTTCTCTTACCTTCATTAGGTCAAGTAAAACACTATTTAAAATTCCAAGATATCTTCTCTCCAATGATTGAGGATGGTTAACAGCTGGAAACTGTAAGGACAACACAATACCAATGTTAGCATTTGGAGAAGTCTATGTGTATGTTACGCTTATAAGCATTAAAGGGAGTAGGTGAGCAGAAATTACTGCCGTAGTATCAATCCAAGTCAAATTCACATTTGTATATTACTTTTGGTATGTATATATTTTAGATATGAATTAATATGGCAAGATGTTAAATAATGGGAAAGCTTGCAGGTGAAATAGGCTTAAAATTAGGCAGGCAATACTGAAGCCTAAATAAACTACATTATAAAAATCTGAGCCTGTAGGAAGGTTCCAGATGTCCCCAAAACACAACAGGTTATTGACAAGGCTCTTTGCTGCCCAACAGAACTAAATGGCAAGACCCTATTGTTGAAGATACCACATGTTTGTGCTGCAGGACACTGAGAACTCAAGCTAGAGCTGAGCTGAAAGCCTCCTCTTTGTTGACTAGCTGTCATAATGCTGGAAAGAGCTATGCAGTCTATTGGAGGAGAAAATCATCAACAGTCTTAAACAACAGTGGACCCTACAAGCTTCACATCTGTCCAGCCAGACCAAATGTGCCAACTGGTGCAATGGTGGCATGTCTGTCTGCTGTGTGCAAACCAACTGCTCTCTTACTGGATTTGAGGCCCACTCTAAGGCAGGAATTCATGCCTGGTACTAAAACCCTAACCAAAAGCCTATGGCTGGGGAGGTCACAAGCCCTTGGGGGAAAACTGCCACTGCTGTCTGGCTAAATGGATATAGTATGACCACAAGACTACACTCTAAATACTGACATTTATGCCCATATACTAATGATACTCTCATTTTTTTTTCAAGGTAGGGTCTTGCTCTAGCTCAGGCTGACCTGAAATCCACTATGTAGTCTCAGAGTGGCCTTGAACTCACAGTGATCCTCCTACCTCTGCCTCCCGAGTGCTGGGATTAAAGGCGTGCGCCACCACATCTGGCTAATACTCTCACTTTTGATAGAGAAGCCTCTCTTTTCAGATAGAGGTGGCCACTGTGCATGACTCAAACCCATCAAAGTTCTGAGAATAGACAGTGGAGTTTCACTAAGTGAAACATCTCCATCACACCCTCCATTGTGGAAGAGGTGGTGGAAAGAAAAGAGCCAAAGGAAGGGGAGGAGTGCTTTGCAATACTGTCCTCCAGACACAAAGTGGCCATGGTATTCATGACCTCATAGTGGCTGATGCTACCTACAAAAGATTTTGTAATAGGAGGGAAAAAATGATGACATCAAAATAGAACAGGGACTAATTGGAAAGAAGAGATTCAGTGGAGAAGGGGTAAGGGAAGAGGGACAAAAGAGGGGCATGGGAGATGATTACAATCATGGTATACTGTCTACATGTATGGAGGCTGTCATTAAAAAAATGTTTTAAAAAACCTGAACCTGAGGGCCCCTTTGAAAGTGGGAGGAAGGGAAGGAGGACAATGGAACCAATTCTATGAATGTAAAATCAGAATAATATAAATAAAAAATATATATTGATTTAAAAAAAAACCTGAACCTGTATGTACACTGTTTATAGGGTATTCCATGCCTATACAATTCAATTCTAAAATAGTTTAAACAAGAGGACAGAACCTGAGAGGCTCGAGAAGTAGAAATAGTGAATTCAGCCCCGTTTTATTCTTGCATTTAATGACCTATTTTCAAATCATTGCCTTTTCTAAGTCAGAACTAAGGATGAACATAGGAACCTAGTTAATAAATGCCTCCCCACCCAAAGGTATTATTTATTTATTTATGTGAGAGAAGAGGAGAGAGAGAATATGAATATGGGAGCACCGGGGCCTATTTCCAGTGCAAATAAACTCCAGACATATGTTTCATTTTCTGTGTCTAGCTTCACGTGGGTAAAGATGAATCAAACCCAGGCTGGCAGGCTTTATAAGCAAGAGCCTTTAACTGCTGAACCATCTCCCCAGCCCAACAAATCCATTTTTATTTATTTTATTTTATTTTTATTTTTTATTTATTTTTGTTTTTTCAAGGTAGGGTCTCACTCTGGTCCAGGCTGACCTGGAATTCACTATGTAGTCTCAGGGTGGCCTCGAACTCTTGGCAATCTTCCTACCTCTGCCTCCCGAGTGCGCCACCACGCCCGGCTTCAAATCCATTTTTAAATAAATGAAGGGGAATGGTCAAGCTTACTTTGATGTTTTATCTTTATCTCTGCCAATTCACATTCTAAGTGGATGTTTTCAGCACTGATTGAGATACAGCAGAGCCCAAATGTAATTGTTTATAATACATGGTTCCTTTTAGGAATAGCTCAAAATACTAAGATCATTAAACTTGTTAAATAAGTGGGCAAGAGGACCAATGTTGTAATAAAATCAAACAAGGTATTAAGGAGAAATTATGAAATTACCCCCACATTATGCTTAGTAGTTCAGGAGACAAGGAATATTGGTAACACCTAAACCTTATACTTAAAAAAAATCTATTATCTGATTTAGAAAGCAACTATGTGCAGCTATAAATTCTACTGGAAGCTCAGAGAAAGGAGAGACAAAAAAGCCAAGTATGGTAGCACATGTTTATAGTCCTACAACTTAGGAAGTTGAGGCAGGAGGATCTTGAATTTGTGGCCAGCCTGGGCTACATAGCAAGAGCCTGTGGCTGTAGAAAAAGAAAACCTGTAGGCATTATTTGAACTCCATTTTGAAAGATAAGAAAAATGTGAAGCTAGTGAAAAGTAGGACAGGATCCTGCAGATAAAGGAAGACGGAATAACATGAACTTCAAGCCAAACACAGACACATAGCAAAAACTTAAAACTGATTTCTGAGGACATTTAGGTATTATAATTGGAAGCATTTAGGTATTATAATTATTTTAGAGAAGAGGAAAGTGATGATCAGAAAGTTCAAATAACTGGTTCAAAGAAAGTTATATGGTTAATAAGCAGTAGAACTAGTATTTGCAACGAGGCCTGTGATCCAAACCCACATTTGTTCTAAACTGAGGCACCTCTCCCAAGGCAGGTACACAAGCTCCTGTTGATGTTATTGGAGCATTGACGACTAGCCCAAAGAGAGAGACACCTGCTGTCATGATAAAAGACCCTCCACAAGGGCATTTTAATTAATACTGTGCTTCTGAGGTCTTTTAAAAAATATTTATTTATTTATTTATTT
The DNA here is from genome assembly GCA_036365145.1 of Orientallactaga sibirica. Lineage (NCBI taxonomy): Eukaryota > Metazoa > Chordata > Mammalia > Rodentia > Dipodidae > Orientallactaga > Orientallactaga sibirica. The sequence goes on from JAEOAD010000982.1 coordinate 8,101,358, forward strand.
ATTTATTTATTTATTTATTTGACAAAGAGAGAGAGAGAGAGAGAGAGAGAGAGAGAGAGAGAGTAAGAAAATGGGCACGGCAGGGCCTCCAGCCACTGCAAATGAACTCCAGACGGGTGCACCACCTTGTGCATCTGGCTAATGTGGGCCCTGGGGAATTGAACCTAGGTCCTTTGGCTTTGCAGGCAAACACCTTAACCACTAAGCCATCCCTCCAGCCCCTGAGGTCTATCTTATTCTATCAGATACCCTCTCCTTTCTTTCCCCAGAAATGACATTTCATTGATAAGAAAATTTTGAAAGTCAAAAGGTACAAATGAAAAATGATTTGGCAAATGCCTGTCTTTCAAATATGATTTATATGCTTTTGAATGAAATCTGCCATTCTAACATGAGATCATTCAACAAATAGCCAAAACAGAAGCACAGAATTATAATCTCAATCCTAATCAATAGTTTGTTGCATTTCTTAATCATTTGGCCAATACAACACCCCTTAGGAAATTTTACATAAATCATTTTATTTGTTCTCAACAAATACATTTCATGGGCCCTGTGTGTTTAAGCTGCCTGTCCCAGATATTTCAAAAATATCATAGAGAGCCGGGCGTGGTGGCACACGCCTTTAATCCCAGCACTCGGGAGGCAGAGGTAGGAGGATTGCTGTGAGTTCGAGGCCACCCTGAGACTACATAGTGAATTCCAGGTCAGCCTGAGCTACAGTGAGACCCTACTTCAAAAAAACAAAATATATATACATATATATCATAGAGAAAAACTTTCCCCTCAAAAGATGCCGTTAAACACCTTTAATGGACTAAATTAATGTAGTTGAGTTACCCAAACCACTTCAGATTAAAATGTAAACATATTAACATCTATAAAAATCAAAGTGTCATGGAAGCAGCAATATCCCTTGAGCATATTTACAAGCACTGCTGTCATATGCTGTCCAGCATTTTATAGACAATATTGTTTAATGAGAAGGCCTAGGAACAAACATGATCACGATAAAAGGAGAAAAAGATGATTTGGGGGGCTGGAGAGATGGCTTAGCAGTTAAGGCACTTGCCTGCAAAGCCTAAGGATCCACGTTTGATTCCCCAGCACCCATATAGCTAGATGCACAAGGTGGCACATACATCTGCAGTTCCTTTGCAGTGGGGCTAGAGGCCTTGGTGCGCCCATTCATCCTCTCTCTCTCTCTTTCTCTCAAATAAATAAATATAAAAATTTAAAAAGATGATTTTTGTAGGACCTCTAATTTAAATGCTATTCATTCAGTCTTCAATATCCACCTTAAATTTCAAATTCTTCACAAAGCCTAATGAATAACCAACTATGATTTTTCTAATTTTTCAGAATGTATGACATTTCCATGGTCAAAACCACAATGCAACATTCTAGAAAGCAGTACAATGAAGTAGAGTAACTGTCCAACTAACCCGCTAAACCACCCATGCTATTTGTAATCTAATCAATGGCCATAATTAGGATAATAAAAGCAAAACTAAATGGAGAAGAACTTGCAGGAGGTAACTCACACACTTGGAAAAAAGGAATGAAAGCAGAAAGATGAAAGAGAAGCTACAGGTGTCCCTGCCCATTGCTTTAAATCCATTGAGCTGGGGCTTTGTGCCAACATGTGTGAGCACTAGTGTTCTCCAGAGGAAAACTAACTGAGGCCCAGAAAGTCAAAGGAAAACACCAAAGTGCTTTGCAAATGGCAAGATAACATGGTTGAGAAAAATGCATTAAGAGAAAGAAAGGAAATAATGCAGAAATTATTTTATAGTTTCCATAATGACTACAAAGTGACACACTGACTCGAAAGAGTGTTCAAAGATTTTAAAAGCTGCTCTGAGAGTACAGAGGAAAGCAAAGCAGCCCATAACTGTCTACTGCAATGAGGTGTCTAAGTGACAGGGTCCACATTTGGGCAAAGTTTATACTTTTTAAGATGTTTTGTATTATATTCTCAATAAACAAGTTTTGTATAAGTTTTGTATATAAAGAAGTTGCCCAAGACACTGATGTGAAAAGATGTGCTGCTTCACTGTCAATGGACAAGAAGTATCTGCTGGGAGAGAACCTCTAAGTCTGCAGAACACAATTATATTCATGGCCAACTTCAAACCAATATGAATGTATTTGCCTAAATTAAAACAGCAGCTATTCATACATTTTGGAGGTACTTAATATTTTGAATAAAGACACAGTAGCAGTGCCTACTTTTCAACCATTACCACTTTTTTATTCATGAATACTATATAACATTCAGAAATAAATTATTTATTTTATTATTATTATTATTTTTGGTTTTGCAAGGTAGGGTCTCACTCTGGTCCAGGCTGACCTGGAATTAACTATGTAGTCTCAGGGAGGCCTTGAACTCTTGGCGATCCTCCTACCTCTGCCTCCCAAGTGCTGGGATTAAAGGTGTGCGCCACCACGCCCGGCCAGAAATAAATTATTACAGAGGGGATTAAAAACATTATAATGAGAAAGGGAATAGTATTCAAGGCACAGCTTAGCATTCCACTATGTACTGGACAACGAGTTAAATACTGCCAGTCTGATTCTATTTTGGCTGTTAGGAAAACCTCTTACCCGGAGCCCATGGAAGCGAGGATTACTGTAGAAGAGCTTCATCTGCTCAGATGGAAGTGGACCTAGCACCTTCTGAATAGTAAAAAGTTGGTCAATTTCACTTTCTCCAGGAAATAAAGGCTGTCCATCACTAAGCTCCCCAAGAATACAGCCCACTGACCACATGTCTACAGACTTCCCATAGGGAGCTCTGAAAAGCAAAAGGAGAGATTATCTTTGCAACTGAAGAAACAAAATAGCTAATCCAAATCATTTTGGATTGATGATTTAAAGCACACATATACTTCAGAAATTTAAAAGGGGCACTATAAAAAGTGAGCTACATTCATCATCTCACAGTGATTACCAATACCCTCACTGAGAAGGGCCACTGGAATAGGGGTGGGGGAGGGGACCAAAAGAGGATAAACTGATGGGAATACAATCAATTTGCAGTATGATCATATATTAAAGTCCCTAATAAAATATTTTTTAAGATTAAAAAAGAATAAGTGAATCAAAAAAATAAGGAATTACCACTATCCAAGTAAAAATTCAGAACACAAATGAATGTTCTACACTAATAAAAATACCAGTTTAATAACAATTTAGTTAGTACATACTAATTTGAAATCTGGGTTTATGCTAAACTTGAATGGCTTAATAAACTCTAATGAAGTACACACGCTCACTTATATTTCAAGTGCTCTACAAGTCAAATTTTCATCCTTTTAGTTTAATCTACTAAAATGTACTAATGATTTATGTGTCTTAAACAAATGCTGAATATACTTTAACCTTTGATTACTTAATATCACAACTTTCAATAGCTAAGACGATCGACTTGAATATAATTGCACTTTACATATATTAGGCTTTCTGTTAGCTACTTCTCTCAAAGCTTGTGTTTAGTGTACATAGGAGTTTGTAATTTTCTTCTAGGATCTAAGTTTACCATAGGGCTTAAGGAAAAGAGTTTGCTACAAATGGTTATCATAAATGAAAATCTAGGGATCCCCAAACAGCTTTATACCCTCGTATCTAAAGCCTAAGATAAAATTAGTTATGACACATTATACAAGAAGCCATATATAATTTCTGGTTTCAAACATAAATAATGTTTGAAAAGAAAAAAAATTAAATTAAAAAAGAAAAAAGCCAAAATTAAATACTTGAGAGAGAATATGAAACAATAACTAGTCGTGGTAGCACACACCTTTAAGCCTAGCACTTAGGAGGCTGAGGAAGGAGGAATGTCTTGAGTTTAAGGCCAGCCTGGGCTATAGAATGAGTTTCAGGTCAGCCTGGGCTAGAGTGAGATCTTGCTTCAAAAAAACAAAACAAAACAAAACAAAACAAAACAAAACAAAACAAAACAAAAAGAAGATGAGATGAGATGAAATTCAAGAGTGGCACAATGACATAATACAATACTTTTAAATGAAAGCATTGTTAATATATATAGTAGGTTTCTAGGTTAATAATTCAGTGTAATAATAATTCAGTATTTCATTTATCTCATTTTCTTCCCAGAAGAAACTACAGACATATTATGAAATTTCATTTAGACCTTCCTTTTCATATGTTTGAGATAAAGAAAACAGGCCCTATGGTACCAAATGGAGAAACTCATGAAAAACCTCAGTAATGACAAGCTATTTTAATCCTGTCATCTGATATGAGTAATTCATTCAGCCAACACCATATTGGCTATCAAGGACAATGTACTGGGAATGTAAAAACATGTAGACTCGATGTAAAACCAAGTAGACTTGATGTAAAACCAGATATTAGCTGATTTCAATGGAATTATCAAACATATACTATAGCACTTAAACTACTACATGCCAATCACTTCATTAGCAAAATTCAAGTTAGTTCAAATTAGTTGCACTATCCTCATCTACTTTTGGCAGCTAGCACACATATCTAAATGTAAGTTCAGTTTTCTGATGGGTCTTATTAGACACCAAGTTCTCTCTGAGGATTCGTAATAAAGCTATCCTCAGAATATGCTCCTTGGGACCATTTTATAGACAAAATCACATTATGCAGAGTCCTTCTACCATATTTAAGTCCTTAGATGCCATTCTAAGAATGAGCTATTTCATATTCATTTTCCACTGGCAAATAGTTATACAGTAAATTCAAATTCAAAGCTCCTCAAAAGAATATAGACAATACATCCCAATGAGTCCAGAAAGATACTCAGGAGAAACAAGACAGATAAAAAGGAAAGTAATCCTAAATCTAAGATAAAAATTATCACAAAAAACCTAATGCTACTGAAATAATAGAGTGAATAGCTATGATTTGCTTTGTAGGATAAATCAAACTTCTGAATAAAAAGTAAATATTTCAAAAACTGATACCAGTAATTTTTAGTTGCTCTAGGTCAGCATCAAATCAAGTTATCACCAGATAATTGGTAGACACCAGGAAATGAACAGTTAACATACAGTAAACTCATGTTGAGTAGAAAAACACAGTCATCATGCTATTCAGAAGAAATACAGAAATTTATGTTGCTATTATATAAAAAAGTATCTTTAGGAATTGAATTTCTCATATCCCTCAGACATATGTCACAAAAGAAGTGGGATAAAACCTACAATTTGTGTACTTGTCATCATGATGAATGTGGCTAATTGTGTTAGAGGATGCTTAATTTCTCCATTCTTGGCTGGCCCCAAAAAAGGAAATATAATATATGGAAAACAAGAAACAACTACAACTAGGGTAGGTAGAGAAATATTAATGAAACTGCGTAACAGAGAAGAGGGTCACAGGCTCCTTCTTACACTCAAGCTAAAATAAATTAAAGAAAGAAAAGAAGCCTGGTGTGGTGAAGCATGCCTTTAATCCCAGTACTTGAGAGGCAGAGGTAGGAAGATGACTGTGAGTTTGAGGCCACCCAGAGACTACATAGTGAATTCCAGGTCAACAGGGGCTAGAGTGAAACCCTATCTTGAGAAATCAAAAAACGAAGGAAAAGAAACACAGAATCTCATCAGAAGACCCTTTTCTGGTGTTAACAGATAGAAGAGCATTGAAAGTGGACAGGTGAGCACAAAGTGAACAGATGTGGAGGTGCTGCTGACAAACATCATCAACGCAGTGCTAGTTTGAATAGCCATTTACCATCAAACAGAATTTATATCATTCCAAAGAAAATTGATAATTTTCAGTATTTACTAGGTATCTAGTAAAGTGGTTGAATGTAAGAAATACTTGGTATTTGTCATATGGATTAACAGATAAGGCAGAATATCAAATATTTCCATTTTTTGGGGGGGGGTGTATGTTTGCATGCATGTGTAGAGACCAGAGGTTGGCACTATCTATCTTCCTCCATCACTACTCACCTTATTGTTGTCTCTCGTTGAACCTAAAGCTCACCAATTTGGCTAAATTATGAGCCAGCAAGCCCTAGGGATCTACATGTCTCCACCCCTTCAGTGCTGGTTTTATACAAGTGCACTAACCACTATACCCAGCATTTTCACATAGGTGCTGAGGATCAAACTCAGGTCCCATGCTTTCACAGCAAGTACTTTGCCTACCTAAGCCATCTACCTAGCCTGATATTCATATTCTTAATATGAAAGATTTTTAACCAAGAGGTTCTAATAATTCCATCCATTTCTGCATGCATATCCCATTTTAATGTGACTCAGTTATTTCTCCCATCAAGAGACAGGGTTGATTTCTTCACACCTTGAATCACGGCTTGACCATGAGACATGCTTTAGTCAGTAAGGCAAAAGCTATACAAACAGAGGCTTGGAAAGTACTTTTGTTTTAAGGCTGACATTCCTGATGTACAGAAGTCTTCTATTACATTTAGAAATCTGGACTATCCTACTGAAAGATTTGTCTCTTTCAACCGAGACACCCCGCACCACTAAGCTACCAAATGATCAGCCAGCTATCTCTAGTTAGCACCTGAGTGGCTCTGAGAGAAGACATTCAGGTACACCCAAATTATTGATACCCAGAATTGTGAGTAAATAAAATGATGCTTGTTTCATATTACTAATTTCTTAGATGATTTGTTACGCTGAATATATAATTGACATATTTAATTAATTTTCCATAGGTGATCCCACAGCCAGTGATAAATAACCAATAAACATGTATAAGTCACTCTGTTTTGGAAAGGTAACTCACCCAAGCAAGAGTTCTGGGGATCGATACCATCTGGTGGCCACATACTCTGTATAATTAGCATTATTGCCCTCTGAGAGATTCCGAGCAAAACCTAAAAGAATGATAATTTCATGTTGGCAAAATACTTCAGCACTAGGTTTATTTTAAAAGAACATAAACAACATGATTGATATTGAATGGACTGTTTACTGACTTATTTTTAAAAGTTAGCAGTGTTCATGTCAAATAAAGTACACAATGCATTTACTACATACTCAGTCTCAAAGTATCTTCAAAATCACTCTACGCCTTTGTAAAAATTCAGAACTTATTTTTAAATTGGCTCTTCTAAAAATGCAAATTTTAGAAAGAAAATTAAATCCGCCCCCCAGGGCCAGAACTCAAAGTCATAGTATTTGTATATTTGTTGTTGTTGAGCAGTTCCAGCCATTATACAAATAACTAGCAGCTGGCAGTAATGGAAACAAAGCAGGCTGGAACTCACATATCTCTTAATGTCTCACAATCAAGTTAGAGATATCTTAATTACTATACAGACTCTTGTATTATTATTATTATTATTATTATTATTATTATTATTATTAGAGAGACAGAGACAGGAGAGATTGGTGCATTAGGGCCTCAGCCACTGCAATCAAACTCCAGACACTTGTGCCACCTAGTGGGCATGTGCAATCTTGCACTTGCCTCACCTTTGTGCGTCTGGCTAAAGTGGGATCTAGAGAGTAGAACTTGGATCCTTAGGTTTCACAGCCAAGTGCCTTAACTGCTAAGCCATCTCTCTAGCTCTATTATTTTTCTCCCTCATCCTTTCAAGAAATTTAGGGTCACAAAAGGAGACAGCAGAATTAATTAATTACCTGTCTAACTCTCCCAATGCAGTATACGATCATCATCAAAGTTACAAAAAACAAAAACATTAAAATTGGAGTAAAAATTAAGCTGTGCATCAATATTAAGTGAAATATAGTGCTGCTTAAAGTGAAACAATAAAAAATTAAAACCACCACATTAAAAAATAAAGCCTCTAAGCTTTAACTAATCAATACCTCTTTGTGAGAAATACTTTGAAGAATGGGGGGCTTCCAGGCAGACAAAGCACATGGGGTGCTGCTAGAAAAACTTCTTGACAATTTAAAACAGTCATTTCTTTAAGAAATAATGCTTGACCATAAGTTCTTTCCTATTTTTAACCATTCTATAGGCATTTCTTTTTTTTTATAACTGCTTTCTAAATTTCAGTCACCTTGGTACTTTAGCAGATAAAATTAAGGAGCCATAGTACATGGGGATCTGAGGTAAACCAAGTCTACTAAGACTTTAGGAGGTAAATATAATTAAGGACAGAAATTCGGAAACAGACATGGTTCTTGAAAATCAGAATGCTGACAAGATAAAAATCTTTCATATACAATAGTCAATACTTCCTTTCCATTTAGGATAAAGCAAGACTTTTCTTTGCAATATTCCTTACTATAAATTGTGAAGAAAATGAAAACAGTTTTTTTTTTCTTGGACAAGCAGATTCATAACAACCTTTGAAAATATTGAGTTAAACAGTTATACATGCTTCCAATTGCTACACTGGGCAAAATGGGCCATTCTACAAAGTGAAATAATATAGTTATCTATTCCTCACTTATGCAGTACACATACAATTTAAACTAAAATTTTACTTCAAATATTATTTATTTATTGTGTGTGTGTGTGTGTGTATTTGGGTACAACACATGTAGAAATCAGAGGACAGCTTATGGGTTGGTCCTTGCCTTCCATTTCATTTGAGGTAAGGTCTCTTGTTCTGAAGTTCTGGGAAATTTTCCTATCTCTGCCTCCCTTCCCACCACAGGTATACTGGGATTACAGAAGTCTCACAAGGCTTCCAGTTCATACATAGGGTTTGGGGATCTGAACTTAGGTACTCAGGAGTTGCATACAAAGCACTTTATTAACTAAGCTATCTGCCCAGCCCCCTAATCTAACTTTTATTTATCACAAAGAGATGTATGTGAGCTGAGCATGGTAGCCCATGCCTGTAATCCAAGCACTTAGGAGGTTGAGACAGGAGGATTGTTGTGCATTTGGGGGCAGCCTGGGATATAGAGTGTGGTAGTTTGAATGTATGGCCCCATAGACTCAGGTGTTTTGAGAGTTGAACGTGTAACTTGAAACTCCAGCAGCAGCCTGGCTGGAGGAAGTGTCACTGGGGGGTGGATTTTGGAGTCCAGCCCTAAAGTGTGCTTGGGGGTGGATCTCAAGCCCTGCCTTAAGGTGTGAAAAGAGCACTTTGAGCTCTGGAAGTTTTGTGGTGCTGGCTATTAGTGGTTTCTCTCTATGGAAATGAGTCAGCTTCTTCCTCCATTGATGGTGTTTCCCTGGAATTTGGACACCTGAAATAAACCCTTTCCTCCTATAAGTTGCTATAAGTCCCAGTAACGTGAAACTAACTGCAATATAGAGTGAGACTCTGTCTCATAGATAACCCCTCCCCTTCTACAAAAAGAGACAGATGTAATGAATATATGGGAGTTTATATTGTACTTATAATTTGAATTTTGAAAATAATTTTTAAAAATTAAGTTATTTTTTAGAATACAGATTAGGCAAAACTATAAGTGACACATAACCTGAACACTTTAACTTGGGGTTTAAAATTTTTCTATATTATTTTAAATATTTCATAGGATTTTATACAGAATTAGCTGTATGGGAGACAATATACCATTTTACTAGTGGTATAACTAAAATTTTTCCCTATATATTCAATCAAAACCAAAAATATTAGACATCAATTACCAATTTCATTCATAAACCATTTAATCAGATGAATGGAACTGTTCTAAAATGGCTTTAACCTTCAGATATATAACCATTGCACACAATACACATTTGTGACTATATAGGCATATATTTAGTGGCTATAAGTAAATGCAGAATAATTTCTATCAACATTCAAATATTTTACTTTACTCAAACTAGGAATCTACAGTGATAGTTCCAGAACTTTTCTCCTGGGGTCATTAGGTATTAGGCTTATTCATATAGCCATATGAAAGTATTTACTTTGAATTAATTCCCACTAAAAATACCATATGCTAAAATTTTAAAGTAAATGACTTATTACATAGTCTAGAGACAGCAGAATTCTTCCAGTAATCAATTTCCAACAGAATACTTAAATGAATGTTTATCTCCTACTTTAAGTCAAATAATATGCCTTTAAAAGCTACTCATGGGTTGATTTTACCAGTACTGGGCTCAATTAAAATTCATTCTCTCAGAGTCATTAATATTCATTCTCTCTTTCTCTTGCTTCCCTCCTTCTTTCTTGTTACTGTGCATGCATGGAGGCCAGAGAACAGCCTCAGGTGCTGTTCCTCTCAGGGGCTGTCTGCCTTTTTTAAGAGAAGGCCTCTCACTGCCTTGAAGCCATCACTTACACTAGGTTGGCTAGCCAGTGAAGCCCAGGTATCCTCCTATATCTGCCTCCGCAGTGCTGGGATTACAAGAACACACCATCACATTCAATTTTTACATAACTTTAGGGATCAAGCTCAGGTCCTCATGCTTGCAAAGTAAGCACTTGACCAACTGAACTAACTTACCAAAGTCACAGAGTTTTAGGACATCATTGTGGCTGATTAAGAGATTTTCAGGCTTTATATCTGGAATGTCAAGATTAGAAAAGAACAGTTAGTAAAAATGTTCTACGTTCTGCTCATTGACAGGGCACTGTAATGGCATCTAATTAAAAATAAGGACAATTAGAAAAGAAAACTACAGTGAGGGGTTGGAGAGATGGTTCAGTGGTTAAAGACATTTCTTTGCAAAGCCTACCAGTCTGGGTTTAATTCCCCAGAACCTATAGAAAGCGAGATGCAAAAAAAAAAAAAAAAAAAAAAAAAGATGGTGCAAGCATCTGGTGTTCATTTTTATTGCAAGTAACCCTGGTGTGCCTGTACGCACACATTTGCAAATAAATAAAAAAAGAAAACTGCAATGAGAAGCAGAGTAACACATTTTATACTGATAGAAAAACGTCTCAATTAATCTCTTTTTGAGAAAAATGTAGACCAAAATTATATTTTTTTTCTCCCTATTCTTCCTTTCCTCCCCCTTTCTCCCTCCCTCCCCCCGAGGATTGAAACTAGAGCATAAAGCAAGCGGGACAAAAACCTCTAACTGCAAAAGGAATTTAAAAATGATTGAATTTAGGCCAACACACAACAACTATTTTTTGCTTCATAAAATAAATAACACAAATTTTTGGAGAGAGAACATAAAATTTTTATACCCATAGGATATCTTTAAAAATATACATTGTAGTAGGTTAACAGCATTATATTAACTAGAAGAAAAAATATAAGAAAGGTTTTTGAATAATTTATGTGTTCTTTTTTTTTTCTTTTTGGTTTTTCAAGGTAGAGTCTCCCTCTAGCCCAGGCTAACTTGGAATTTACTGTGTAGTCTCAGGGTGCCCTCAACTCACGGTGATCCTCTTACCTCTGTCCCCGAAGTGCTGGGATTAAGGGCGTGTGCCACCATGCCCAGCCAAATCTCTTTCTTTTTTTGTGTGTGGTCCTTCACTATCAATGTTTAATGCTATAGCTACATTAGTGAGTCAACTTAAGGTTTCCAATTTTTCCCTATTGCAGAAGCCTTCACATGCTTGGGCTGCAGGTCACTGAGAAATCAAGCCAGAGCTGAGCTAAAAACCTCCTCCCTGTGGACCAGCTGCCAAAATTCTGGAAAGAGCTATGCAGCATGGAGTCTTTAGGGAGACAGAAGTCACCAATGGTGTTAACCAGCAGTGGACCTTGCAAGCCTTATGGCTGGCTGGCCAGCCAGGCCAAATGTGCCAACTGGTGTAATTTTGGCATTTCTGTTATGGGGGAAACCAACTGCTCTCTGATTGGCCTGGAGGCCACATCCAGGAAAGGGATTTCATGTCTAGTACTGAAAACATAGTTAAAAGCCTATGGCTGGGGAGGGCATAAGCCCTAGGGGAGTAACAACTACTGTTGTCTTGCTAAGTGTATATATTATGCCCACCAAAATACTCTCTAAATACTTATGTCTATGCCCATATATTAATGCTACTCTCGCTTCTGGTTTAGAGAAGCTTCTGTTTTTAGATGGTGGTGACTACTGAGATGACTCAAAACACACCATGGTGCTGAGAAGAAGGTACAGAGACTCAGCACTGAGACATCTCTATCACACCCTCTAAGGCTCAGGAACCATTACTGAAAAGGTGGTGGAAAGAATGTAAGAAACAAAGGAAGGGTAGGACTGCTTGCAATGCAATTTTCCAGACACAAAATGACCTTGATGTTCATGGCCTCACAGTACACAACCTATACTAGACCTTCATCATAGGAGGGGGGAAAAGTGACATCAAAATAGAAGAGAAACAAATTGGAAAGAAGGGATTCAATGGAGGGTGGATTTGGGAGAGGGAAATTGAGGGGGTGGTAGTGAATCATCATGGTTTATTGCCTATATTTATGCAATTTGCCAAAAAAGTTAAATTTTTTCTATTTTTTTCCATAGATCATTTGAAGATGTGATAGGAGTTGAGCAGAAATTTACAGAAAATGAAGTTGAGTTCTTCCATTGGTAGGCATTTCACAATTTTCCTTATCTAGTATTTATTTTTTAGGGGCTGTGTATGTGTGTATGTTTTGAGACAGTCATATGTAACCCATGCTGGCCTCAAACTCACTATGTAGCCAAAAATGACCTTGAATTCCTGATCTTCCTATCTTTACCTCCCATGCACTAAGATTACAGGCAGATGTCACTACTCCTGGATACAGTTTTATTTTTTGAGTATAGTAGCCAACACCTGCATCCCATAGTAGTGGTAAAGGTGGAGAAAGAGTAGAGGTAGCGGAATCTATAGATTTCAAAATAATGGATTCCACCCTGTCCCCGGCAGCCCTGAGGATGGAACCTAGGGCCCCACACATGCTAGGCAAGTGTTTTACCACTGAGCTATATCCCCAGCCCCCAAATCATAGTTACTACCCATAATAAATATTCATTTAATCAAGTTACAGTCTCATGGTGGAAATGCAGCTAACTCAGCTCCTCATTAATATTCTTGAATGCAATGTAGATTTAAAAAATATTTTTCTATATGTACTGTATTTATTTATTTGAGAGAAAGAGAGGGGGGAGGGCAGACAGAGAAAGATAAAGAAAATGAACATACCAGGGTCTCCAGCCTCTGCAAATGAACTCCAGATGCATGTGCAACCTTGTGCATCTGGCTTACATGGGACCTAGGGAGTTGAACCTGGGTCCTTTGGCTTTGTAGGCAAGTGCCTTAAGATGCCTGCTTAACCATCTCTCTAGCCTGAGATTTTTTTTTTAAGAACCATTAACCTAGATACTAGATGGCCAGTTAACTTCAAGATCTATCTATGATAATGTACCTGCTATCTATGAGTCAAATGAAAGAGAACTAGTATCTCTAGATACCATAGAAGCTGGCATTCTTTATAGTAACTTTAAGCTATTGTTAAAAGTAAGACAAATTTTTTTTTTTGAAATAGGGTTTCACTGTAGACCAGGCTGACCTGGAATTCACTATGTATTCTCAGGTTGGCCTTGAACTCATGGTGATCCTCCTACCTCTGCCTCTGGAGTGCTGGAATTAAAGGAATGCACCATTACGCACAGCAAGTAAGACTATTTTAATAATGATGTTCTTGCACATTTGTACAGGCAAATTAAAATGTAGCATCCATTTATCTGATAATTCAAAGACAAGTAGATATTCTAGTATTTTCTGAGACAACATCTTTTAACTTTATCATTATGTCAATTTGTGTCCTTCTACTAGAAGGGAGAGTACAAGGAAGAGAAAAATGGCATAGATTTAAAGATGGTACTAAGCAAGTCATGTCCCTTTTATTGACATAAACCACAGATTTAGTGACAATTAAAAGTCAAAGCAGGGCTGGAGAGATGGCTTAGGGGTGAAGGTGCTTGCCTGCAAAGCCTAAGGACTCATGTGTGCCTCTCCAGGTCCAATGTTAGCCAGATGCACAGTGATGCAAGTGTGCAAGGGTGCACATGCACACAAGGGGTCACATGGTCTGGAGTTCGTTTGCAGTGTCTGGAGGCCCTGGCGCGCCCATTCTCTCTCTCTCTCTCTCTGCTTCTTTCTCTTTCTGTCTGTTGCTCTTAAATAAATAAATAAATAAATAAATAAATAAATAAATAAATAAAAATTAAAAAGAATGTGTTAAAAAAAAAGACCATGTAAGACAGTCTGTAGCCTTTATACAGGGCTGCTCATGCCTGAAACCTATAGGCAAGGGATACCAGAGAAAGACATATCCTGGAGATGACTGATCTGAATTAGGATGAAAGGGATATTCCAATGGGGGCAGTGACTTAGGGACTATTTATAAAGTCAGATTCTGGGCTGGTTCACATTACCTGGCTTACTTGCAGGACCCAAAGGCTATTAAAACTGCTATTTTGCCACCCCTCACCCCAGATAGGCTTCAAAATTTGTAGCTGTTGAATTATTTTATATCACTAGTTATTTTATAGCTCATAGTATGTTTGGTTTTATGAACAGAGATATCACCACAATACACAATAAATCTTTGGTCTGTCCTTTTTGGGGGTGCAAAAGGAGATCTGAAGGACAAATGACTTCTCACATCTTATATTTTCAAAGTATATCTAACAAGTAAACATTTTAAAACAATAAATATTTTAACTTCTTTTAAAATTTTCTTTATTATTTTCCATTTCAAAAATGTCATACTCACCTCTGTGGACTATATCATTCTTATGGCACCAATGAATAGCTTTGATTAGTTGATAGATATAACTTTTCACCTTTTCAGGTGGAACTCCATTTGGCATTTCTTCCAGCAATTCAAGCATATTCTAAAAATTAAATATAGAGTGATACATCTCCAAATGTAGGCAGGTTCATAAACTGTATATTAATAATTTTAGAAAGCATCTCAGGTCATGATTTATCCAATATATAGTATGTATTATTTTTGGGTTCTGTATTTTACCTGCAACCAAGTTTATGATGAATTGGAATTCTGCATTAAATCAAGATTTTCTTTTATGAGTTCATTTTTATTACTTCTGTTGCTGCCCCAAATAATAACTGTGTATACTTTCACTCCCTCTAAAGACTTTCAAGCATCATTTTAGAATGATTTGATGGGAAAGAAATATATTGTAGGGGTATGACACTGTACTATATAGGGATAGCAATCATTAACACAGTGTGCTGTGTATCTTTAATAAAGTCTTATAAAAAGTTGGGTCTTAGCAGCTAAGAAGATTGCTCAGTGGTTAAATGTGCTTGCTTGCAAAGCCTAGTGGCCTGGGTTCAATTCCCAAGCCACTCACATCAGCCAGATGCAAAAAGTGCTGTAAACATCTTGGGTTCTTTTATAGAAGCAAGAGGCCCTGGTGCCCATGCAAATACAAACAAACAAACAAATAAATAAAATTTTAACTTGCTTTAAAAATATTTCTGGTAGAAATCTAGATAATATTCTCAAAAGGAAAAAAATCAAAGAAAAGATTCCTTAAGATTAGAAATGATTGATGCATTTGGTACAAAAGTTAAAACAGGTTAGAAAATATTGTTGAAATAATAACATATAGGCCCCAAACAAATGAATATCCAAAATTCTCAATTTGGAGTCAAAGACCTCTGCAAATTTCATGTAAAATTGTTTAGCAAGCTGGGTATGATGGTGCACACTTTGTTACCCCAGCACTCAGGAGGTGCTACATAGTGAGATCCCTTCTCCAAAACAAAAACAACAACAATAAAAGACTGAAACAAAACTCATTTTATCCAGTCTCCACTGGATTTCTAGGTTAACCTAATCTTTGTCTCCTCTGAAAGTCACAGTGAGTAAGGCTCAGAGCACAATCTTAATTATTGTTTATAGGTAGCCACAGGATAGCAGTTATGAAAGTATGACCTGGGGATCTACAGAGGGCCTATAACAGTTAAATGCCTGCCCTTTTCACTGTTGTCTTTTATATTGATGGAACACAGCAACAATGGGTAAACCTCTGGCACATTAGCATGCATCAAAGCAATGGAATTTTCAATCGAACTGACCCTTGCCATTCCCTTACAAAAAGGAAACAGCAGTTTCAATTAAGGATGTCCTTGATGAAATGGCAAAAAAATTACTTTTATTAAATTTGGATTCTTCATTTTTTTTTTTTCTTTTTGGTTTTTCGAGGTAGGGTCTTGCTCTAACCCAGGCTGACCTGGAATTCACTATGTAGTCTCAGGCTGGCCTCCATCTCACAGCGATCCTTCTACCCCGGTCTCCCAAGGGCTGGGATTAAAGATGAGTGCCACCACGCCCAGCTAGTAACCCTTTTAAAATGCCAGGGGCATTACCTTATGACTCCTGGAAAGACCTTTTCTCTAAAACAAAGTCAAACCACTCAGTTCACAAAAGGCTGCTTCTTGCTTCACTCATTTCCTATTGTAGGTCTGACTCAGCTGCCCAGTACATGTCTACGTTGATCTGACACATACCTCTACCAGTTTGCATCATACTGTTCATTCACTCACTTCTTCCTCAGAACCTTTGTTCAGGTTTAACTGAAATAAATCTAATTTAAAAAAAAAAAGACAGCTGGAACTGGGAAACAAGTCAGAATCATATCCACATCCACAATGAGCTGTTGATCAGAGAGACCTAAAAGGTTTCCCAAAAGAAGACAGATTTCCGTCAGAGCACTTAATGACCTACCAGAGGTTAATGGTAAGACCCTACTGCCAAAGACACCAAATGCTGTTGGGATGGAACATGGAGTGAGTGACCTGGCTGGAATCTGGAAGAGAGTCACTCCCCAGACAGTTCGCTTGTATAGTGCCAGAAGGTGCTACATGAGCGACTGGGGGAAAATGACCAACATCTGTTCAAACAATGTGTGATCTAAGCTCCTCAGCAGCAATCAACCTGATGTGATGCTCATACATGTGCAATAGCGGCACACAGCTGTGGTGGGTAACCAACTGCGCTTGATTTGGCTATCAGATCCACTCAGTGGAATGGAACCCATAGCTGGAACTGGGAAACAAGTGAGAACTGTATCCAAAAAATGAGCCCACTCTCCAATATCAATCTCCCACCAATTGTGGGCGACAAGAGGGCCTACGTCTCTGTAAAATAATAAGGGTTATCCCATTTATATGGTGGTGACCTCTCTCTCTGCTGGAGAATTTGCTTCTCTTTTTCAGATGGACGCAGAACCTGAGGAGAGAATCAGCCCATCACACCTCCCCAGGACCCCAGCTAAAATCATAGAGTAATTGGGGAAATGAGCAAGAGTGCTGCTTTCTTGGTGAACCTGGTACCAACACAAGGGTGAAGGAGATAGACACAGAGAACACTCAACTCCTACCAAACCAGAGATCCAGAGACACAGAGGCTCCCAAGACCTCGTCACTGAAGTAGACCTAAAACGAACCCAACATGGCTCAGGGAAATTCATGGAAGAGGGGGCGGAAAGATTGCCAGAGCCACAGGTTAGAACATTATGTACAGAATCATTGCCTCTTTCCCATAACTGATCGATACTATGAACAATCCACAAGCCACATGGGGATAACTGGCATCCCCAATGAGGAGGAGGCTAAAGATGGTACCAACATGTGCTGTTTACACACTGAGTATGTATATAACTAATAAAGAAAATTAAATAAAATTTAAAAAGTCACTCATTGAACATAGATTCTATGACTTCAGAAGCCATATCAGTATACAGTTTAAACTTAAGATTATTTATTTGTATACTGCTAATGTGTACCAAATCCCTAAATCTACTTCAGGATTTGTAATGATTATGGATAATATTTTCATTTTTAAAGTGCACAGACTATAAGCACATATAAAAGTCATATTAAATAATACTTTTTTTCAATAGTGTCAGAAACAAATGAACCAGGCAAACCTGCACACTGGCAATAATGACTTACTTTCTCAACATATTCAAATACCAGGTACAATTTCCCTCTCCTACGGAAGGCTTCCTTCAGCTCCACAATGTTTTCCTGCTTGAGAGTACGAAGCATTTTAAGCTCTCGTAAAGTTGTTTCCTTGACTTCTTCATTTTCTAGAATGTAAACAATGGTGAAGACAAAAAAATTAGAGTTTTCAAACTACCATTCAGAAATAGCTACATAAGAAGTCCACAGATAGAATATTAAATAACACATTTTTCTTGCTGAAAGGATCAAAAATAAGAATCCTAAAGAAAAGGCTTAGCAGGATGTGATAGTGCACAGCTATAATCCCCACACTGAGATGTCTGAGGCCTCAGGATTCCAAGTTTCAGGCCAGCCTAGGATACATAGTAAGACCTTGTTGCAAAGCCAAAAGCAAACAATCAACAGAGAAAAGACTTGCTTGAATAACATGAACCTAATTTTCTGCCTTTTCTTTTATTTCTTATTGAAAAATAGAATAAAAACACAGATTCATAGACATAACTTAAGAGTCTATTGTCATTTTAACTCTTATTACTCTACACTGGGAAGAAAGTGTTTAAGAGGTGAGGAAAGCTGTTTCCAGCCAGCATTTATTGCAGTTGGTGTCTTAAGGTTGGCCTCAAGCTGTATTCCTCAGGCTGTTTGTGAGTCACCTCAGTGAGCAGAGATCGTGCATCTGGCATCCACAATGCAGCTCGTGGCCAAATTGCAGGAAATTCTTATGAGGGTCTGATCTTTCTGAACAGCAGCTGCTATGGGTTCCTGCTGTCTTTCTATGGCATGTCCATCTGTGCATCCCAGGTGGTATAGCTTTTGTGGGATGGAGAACTTATGCTGAAACAGTATCTTCCCTTCCATACCATCAGCTTCACTCATGGTAGCCTCCACAGACATGGAAGAAGGACAGAAGTCATATAAACTGTAATGGATTAAATGCGCAGGGACATGAGGTTCTAATATTTCATTTCCAATGTGTGCTTATGATAGCTTCAGGCATAGCTGGGAAATTCTAGGTAGTGTGTTTTCAATGTGTACATTCAAGGGTATAGGTTCATACTTCCCAAGACCCCAAAATGGTCTAAAAACTGAACCTTTTCTAAGCTTGGGACAAATTCATTCAGAGGCAAAACTGAATTGATACGAGACTATTTATGGTCTTTGTTAACCCACTTAATATGAATATTCATAGCCTGTGCTACAGAAATATGCCTTGATTACAGTATGCTATGAAACCTGCCATATTTTTATTCTAAAATCTCAGCGTTATGAATTGTACACACATTTGGACTCAAGGTTTGAGATAACGACCAGAATCCTAGTTTGATAGGTTAAGTTGTGTGACCCTCACCTTCAGACATATCTGCAAGTCTAAAGAGGAAGAAAAGGAGATTGAAGATAAGAACAAGAAAACCTATGTCTTTCAGGAAGACATGCTTTCTCCTCAAGGTAATCAACAGGGAAGACGCTGGATGGGAGGAGGGCAGGTAGAAAGGGAAGATTCTAAATGCAGTAAGGAATGTTCATGGCTTGTTTTCTCTCCAGTGCCCTCTCCCAAACCCCTGTCCAACCAAATTTTAAAAAGAGACTATAATAGAAATAGGGGCTTTGTAACACAGGTGAGTCTGTGACAACCAGGAAACATAAAGCCACCATTCCTTTGTGGTCTGGTTACATAAATGAGGTCTTCTCCCACCAAAGAAACTGCTGGAGATCAAAGGAACACAGATTAGGAAAGGACATAGATGTGGCTTATGGGAAGAGAAGCAGCAGCAGTAGGGAAGGCCAGCAGCGGCAGAAGCAGCACAACATCCCTGCATGAGGGAAAGAATGTAACAGTTGGATCCCACATAGCACCAGAAAGAATGGGTGAGATGCAATCAGGGGACTTTCTGGGGTGGCTTACAGGATTGTGAAGGGACAAGGGCCAGCTGTTGTACAAAGTGATCAAATTCTGTCACTGTTGAATAGCCTGGGGACAACCACCAGCTTCCATAAGAAGTTGTATGGACATGCCCATCTCCCCACCCCCGTCTTGTTCTTGCAGTTCCCCAAATAGTGCGAATCCTTGTCAGTTAAAGGTATTTGCTTTTGTCCCTGGTGCCTAGAACCCTCAGTTATCTACCCTGGCTCTTGACAGGGCTGGTTTCCTCAAGTCTTTGATAAAATAACTTGTTCCTTAAGAGCCTTCCCTAGATCATAAAGCAAGCGAGCAGATTCCCCACCCCACCATTCCTTATTATAGTACTCTGGGCTTGGTTTCCACAGACCAGCTTACCATTCTTCTTGATACAAGTAGGGTATTCCTTACCTGAAATGCTAGGGACCAAGAAATGTTTCAGATTTCAGTCTTTTTGGTTTTGGGAATATGTGCCTACACCTAACAAGTTATATATAACATGTGCCTACATTTTTGACTCAAACCTGTCACATAAGGTCAAGTGTGAAGTTTCTAACTTGTGGCATCGGGTCAGCATTCAAAAAGTTGTGGAAAGGGTGGGGACATGAATCAGAGGTTGAAGGCACTTACTTTCAAAGCCTGCTGGCCTGAGTTCAATTCCATAGCACCACATAAAGCCAGATGCAAAGCAGTGCATGCAACTGGAATTCATTTGCAGTGGCAAAAGACCCTGGCACAGGCATGTGCATACACACGCACGTGGGCACACACAGGCACACACACACACACACACAAAAATTAAAAAATAAAATAACTCAGAAACATCTTTTTGAAAAAGTTACGGATTTGGGCACACTTCACATTTTGGATTTTTTATTTTTATTTTTATTTATTTATTTATTTATTTATTTTTATTTTTATTTTTGGTTTTTCAAGGTAGGGTCTCACTCTGGCTCAGGCTGACCTGGAATTCACTATGTAGTCCTCAGGGTGGCCTCGAACTCTCGGCGATCCTCCTACCTCTGCCTCCCGAGTGCTGGGATTAAAGGCGTGCACCACCACGCCCGGCTTTTACATTTTGGATTTTTTAATTGACAACTTCTATACTTACATACAAAAAAACCATGATATTTCCCTCCCCTCCCCCCATTCCCCTTCAGAAGTCTATTCTTCATCATATCCCCTCCCTCTCTCCATTAGTCTCTTTTAATTTGATCTCATCATCTTTTTCTTCTCTTACGAGGGTCTTGCAAAGATATTGCTAGGCACTGCGAGGTCATGGATATCAAGACCAATTTCTGTCTGGACAGTTGCATTGTAAGGAGTGGTACCCTTCCTCTGGCTCTTACATTCTTTCCTCCCCCTCTTCTGCAATGGGCCCTGAGCCTTGGAGGGTGTGACAAAGATGTTTCAGTGCTGGACACTCCTCCATCCCTTCTCCTCAGCACTATGTTGCCTTTTGGGTCATACATTTTGGATTTTTTGGACTGATACTTAACCTGATATTTGTTGCTTATTGGTTAAATTCTGTTCAACATATTTCTAACCACCCAGAATTATATCTGGCACACAGAGGTGAACAATAAGAACTTCCTACCATGAATGCTTCATCTGGGGCCATGAGAAGGTATTTGTTCATAAATGGCTAGCTCTTCTTTGGTTCACATGTGGCAGGAGCATGAATGACATGGCAAACAATAGGGACTTTGTCCTCTTAATTTTGAGTAGTGAGCTTTCAAATTTTCTCTCAAGAACTTTGAAAGGGCTGCTTATGAAGTAATAAATCAAACTGAATTTATTTTCCCTAATTCACCTCTGACCCTATAAGAAAAAATGGAAGATTGAGAAAACTTAGAATCAAAAGTGTGTGTCCAAGGGTACACACACGTCTGGAGTTCGTTTGCAGTGACAGAAGGCTCTGATGCACCCATTCTCTCTCTCTCTCTCTCTCTCTCTGTCCTTCTTTGTCAAATAAATAAATTAAAATAAAATATTAAAAAGAGAGTGTGTGTCCATGTATAAAATCCTACAAGCATCAAGAAACTATATCTGAGCTGGGCACAATGCTGCTAAATAAATAGAGCTGGTGTATCTTCCCTAATTAAATGCTTGAGAATTCGTGCCATGTGAAAAGCAAATGAGAAGAGGGTATTGTGTATTATCAATTTGTGACATTCTTATTGTGCTAATGGCTAAATCAAAATGGCCTTGGTACAAGGAACATTGGAATAGAACATTGGAGATATAGATTTTAGATACAGCCTCTTAAGTCACTTACAATGTGACATGTAACTTAATCTTTCAGCAGTAAATAAATGCCCCTTCTCAAACTCCTGTAACCT
The DNA here is from genome assembly GCA_036365145.1 of Orientallactaga sibirica. Taxonomy (NCBI): domain Eukaryota; kingdom Metazoa; phylum Chordata; class Mammalia; order Rodentia; family Dipodidae; genus Orientallactaga; species Orientallactaga sibirica. The sequence goes on from JAEOAD010000982.1 coordinate 8,123,373, forward strand.
TTTTCAAATCTAATAATCTATGATTTTTTCATAAAATCTTACTGATTATAAACCTCAACCTCATTAAAGTTTGGTAACTTATAGATACATCATGCAAATATATACTGACTCCACTTAACAATGGAGTTAGAAAAAAGAAAAAGGTTATTTTGAGCCTTTAAGAAGAAGCATATAATAAGCCAGGTCTGGTGGCACAGGGTGGTAATCCTAGCTAGTTGGGAAGCTGGGGGAAAGAGGACTGCAAATTCAAGGCCAGTCTGGACAACTTTGTGAGACACTGTATCAAAATAAAAAGTAAAAAAGAGGGATTGGGAAATAGTTCAGTAGTAGAGTGCTTGTCTAGCATGCTTAAGGCCAACTACATAAATAAAAAGAAAGCCAGAAACTTACTAAACCATTTAGCATGTGGGGTCAAAACAACCTCATCTGAGCAGCCCTTTTTAAGGATATGAAGGTCTTTTTTACTTTATGCCAGCCATAAGTATTAAATAGCACTTGAGCATTAAGACTATAATGAATGCAAACAGGCAGGAAATGGAGTTAGTAATTCTCGAAGTGCAAGCAAACTTCACTTTTCATTACTAATTTCTTGGAACAGCCCATAATTTTGTTTCTCTAAGGACTTTCAAGGTTTTCAGCCTTTCCAACACTTTGTGATAAAAATCGTGGCAGTAAGTGGTGAGATGGAGGAAAAGAGCGCACACTACACTGCCACATGCCCCTCTCCTAAGAGAAGCAGAAAGGAGCAAAGCATTTCGGCGAAGTAGCTTTTAAAGGTGCTAGCACAGCCCACTGAAAGAAGCACACACAAACCATGCCTGATAGTTGAGAATACCTTATGAGCTTGCCACACTATCCTGTCCAGTTCATAAATGAAGAAGCCAAAGCTAGAAAAGATAGCTAGCTTTCTCAGATCTCACAGACTGGAGGTCACATTTGACCTCATGGCTTAAGTGGAACATAGGTGCTTCAGGTGGTATGGTATAATGCAGTGAGCTTTGGACAACGAATCACAATCTGGGGTTCAGGTCTAGACTTTACTGCCAGACTCAGCTACTTGGCTTGCTGCTCAAGCCAAGTGACCAAGCAACAAAGCACAGTGGAAAAACCTCCTGGGTCTGCATTTTATCTCAGTTCATCGCAAACCAGCTCCTCATGGGTAAGTTGGGGCTGGGGCCCACTGGACTATTCTGAAGGTCTCTTCCAGCTCGAGGAGGCAGTACTTCTACACCACACCCACTTAGGTGCAGCTGACTTCATCAAAGTCACACATGGGGGCTCATACCTGTAACCCCAGCACTCAGGAGACTGAGACAGGGGAAATGGTCCAAGTTCAAGACCAACTTGAGTAACATAGTGAGCCACAGGTCAGGTTAGATAAACTACAGAATGAGGCTCTGTATCAAAAATGATGAGAGAGGGGAATGGATGGGTTAAGACAGGAGGGGAGGAGAGATTTAGCTTTTCAGGCCAAACTGGGCTACACGCAATATGCTATCTCAAAACAGTTACCACTGAAGGGGTTTAGCCAAGGCAAGAGAAAATCAGATAAAGTCATCTTCGGTAAACATATAACTCAACCAAGTGAAGACTAAGTGACACAATAGAAAAAAGCACCTAAAATAAGAACAAACAAAACTCTGGCCTACTTCTATAGTCTTACCAGTGAGTCAACACACCTAAAAATCAAGAGGTTCACTAAAGCAAAAAGGAGCATTTTTTTTTAAAAAAAGAAAGCTCACAGGAGCAAAAGAAATTCAAAGATAAGTCAGTGATGAAAAGAAAAACCTAAAGATAAGCAGAAACACTATTGTAATCCTATTTTTAAAGAACCGTGGGCTTGGAAAAGAAATCCAGGAATAGCTGTAACCTACTTTATGAAATCACAAACTGACATTTTTTGTATAGTCAAAGAGGCCTCCAAAACAGACCTTTAAACAGATATAATGAAGAAGAGTCAATCCGCCCTTCAACAAAGCCATAGGGGAATCATGTTTGATTCTGGTTGACCTCATTGAAGTCAGCACATGATCAGCTGGTCAATTTATATGGCCACACAGGTTTGAATGCTGGTGCTACTGTTTTATATACCAAAAAAAGATGAAGACCCTTCAGTCTTCAGAGATGAAGGACATGTTAAAGGACAGGGGAAATTTATGAAATCATAAAAGTTGCAAAATGATCACCAAATCTAGAATAATCCCTAAGGTTTGAAAATTGATCTATTTTGGACATGAAAAAAAAAGTGTGGTAAAATCAGGACTAGCCAGGATGCTCAGACTCAGTTAATCAAATTCTTTAATCAAAGGATGGAAGTTTTTCCCAAGGCCATGTTTATAGAGAATTCAGGCTCTTAAATTTTAAGAGTTAAATTGCTCATGCAGGGCTGATGGTGGAGAATACTGGGAAGACCCAGGATACATCAATACATCAAGAATAGAGATTGGACTGTCTATCATGAGATGGGTCATCTTCACCTCATCTTCCCAGGCCCAGAAACCAGTACAGAGAAAGCGGTGACAAGAATACTGCTCTTACAAAAAAAAAAAAAAAAAAAAAAGAAGAATACTGCTCTTACAGCTAGCCTAAAAACTAGTTCCAGGGAGATGGCAACAGACATGGTGGTCTCTTAAACCTCACCAAAACAGAGATGCAGACTCTACAGAGAAAGCAACCCTAAACCAGATCTCTATCTTACCTGCCAAGGCTCAAGGAACATTGCAGAAGAGGGAGCAGAAAGATTGCAAGAGCCTCAGGGTGGGTGGGCATAGGCTGAGGCACCATGTTCCTCCCCTCCCCTCAGACACTGACTGAGGCCTCTTGGTCCCCACAATGAATATCAACAACTCCACTGAAGAAGGCCCTCAGCAGAATTGGGGCAGGGGTGAGGCGGTATAAGAGTACAACCTTTTATAAAAAAAATTCAGTAAATAAAAAAAAAATTCAGTAAATAATAAAAAATTCAAAAAACAAAACAGTTTCAGATTTTGGAAATTATGTAATTTTGGAATATTTACATATGCATAAGGAGATATTGGGGGAAATCTAGATCTGAATACATAATTTATTTGTTTCATAAAATACCTTATATGTGGGCTGGAGAGATGACTTAGCAGTTAAGGTGCTTGCCTGCAAAGCCTAAAGACCCATGTTCAACACTCCAAATCTCACATAAGCCAGACACACAAGGTGATGCAAGTGCACAAGGTCTCACATGTGTGCAAGATGGCACAAGTGTTGGAAGTTCAATTGCAGTGGCTGGAGGTCCTGGCATGCCAATTATCTCTCTCTCATAAAAAATTATAAAAAATACCTTTTAGCATGAACTGAGAGTGAGTTTATAGAGTACCTTTAATGTTTATATGCATTAAACAAAGTTTCACTGGGTAGAATTTTATTCTTGTGAAGTGATGTCAGTTCTCAAAATGTTTTTGCTTTTGTACCATTTCATATTTCATATCTTTGGATTAGTGATCCTTAGCCTGCAGAACAATCTAACATAATCAGATTTAAAATGTGTCTGTGAGCTGGGTGTGGTGGTGCATGCCTTTAATCCCAACACTAGGGAGGCAGAGGTAGGAGGATCACTGTGAGTTTGGAGCCAGCCTGGGGCCATAGAGAGAGTTCCAGGTCAGCAAGGACTAGAGTGAGATCCTACCTTGAAGAAAAACAAACAAAAAAGTGTTTGTACTAGGTTAAAATATATATACCTAAATCTTAAAAAAAAAAATTAGGATTTAAGAATATGAACTGCTTTATACCATTATACAAAATAAGTGATAAGTATAGAGTGTTCTAGTGTCTAGGTAAAAATAAAAATGAAATAACTTGGAAGAAAGACTAAATGATCATTTGTCCAATTCTATAAGAAAAAATATGTAGAAAATAAACATCAGCAAAATATAAAACACAAATTTTCCATGTAAAAACAGAACCACAACCTAAACTTCCTACTGCACATGTGCAGCAAATAGAGAGGATCCCTTCCTCATCTTTCAATTTACAAAGAAGCAAAAGGAAGATCCAAATACAAGTCAAAAAGTAAATTCTAGGCCAGGCATGGTGACGCACGCCTTTAATACCAGCACTTGGGAAGCTGAGGTGGAAGGATCACGGTGAGTTCAAGGCTACCCTGAGACTACATAGTGAATTCCAGGTCAGTTTAAGTTTCGTTTAAGTCAGTGCTCCTAGATACACATTTGTACACATCTTTATGTACGTATAATGATCCAAAAGTGATATAAGATTATCATCTGAATATTTAAAAAATATCAATACACAAGACTAGAATTATAGGAAGGATAGTAAAACTAGGCTAAACTAATAAATTATACACAGCACCTTTTACGGAATAATCTCTATCAGGTACCTTTGTAGTCTGTGGTCATTTTTACTTCTTTTCAGAAGATCCAAATATCAAGCAGAAGAAAGTCAATGGAAAATTCTGGCTGGTTAGGTATTTCATAGCTAATGCTTCTCTATGGAAACTTATATTAATAGACAAATTCATAATACCATCATTCAGATTTCCTAAGAATTCTCTGAGACTTCAGATTTATGCTAATGTCAGAGTCATTAAAACAAAAAAAACTAATGAATGAAGTAATCTCAGATAAAAAATTGTCCCCAAACATTTCTTTTGGGAGGTGGCAGGAGGGACAACTGGGAATTGAACGTAGGCCTCCTGTGGTATTCTACCACTGATCCATACCCCAGCCCACATTCCTTCTTCTCAGTAGTAGTTTTTGTCCCCACTCAGAGTAACAAAGTCTTTCAGGAAAATTCATGTTCAAAGATATTCATAAATGCTTAGAGTATCAAATCATAGGCAAGCCAGACGTAGTGGCGCACGCCTTTATTCCCAGCATTCGAGAGGCAGAGGTAGGAGGAGTGCCATGAGTTCAAGGCCAGCCTGAGATTACCTAGTGAATTCCAAGTCAGCCTGGGCCACAGCGAGACCTTACCTCGAAAAACCAAAAAAAAAAAAAAAAAAAAAAAAAAAAAAAAAAAAAAAGGCAAAGATGCTGATAAATATCTAACAGAATTCTATCAGCTAATAACAAAGCCTTTTGTATATATTTCTATTGACCCAGTATAAATTGTAAAAATTGTTCCTAGCCAGGCATGGTGGCACACACCTTTAATCCCAGTGCTAGGGAGGCAGAGGTAGGAGGATCGCCATGAGTTTGAGGCCACCCTGAGAATACATAGTGAATTCCAGGTCAGCCTGGGCTAGAGCAAAACCCTACCTCAAAAAATAGAAAACAAAACAAAAAAATTGCTCTTCCTGACCAAAATAGACTATTTGATTCTAAGAACTAGTAACTAGTTGCTATTATAACCTAAATCTTGTTTACTATAAAGCCAATTTTTTAAAATATATTTTTATTAGTTATGTATATATACAGCCATGATGGTACCATCGCTAGCCTTCTCCCTGTCCTCCCCCCATGGGTTATGTGGGTCTTGTCCTATGTGGGTAGCCATTCGTTATGCAGGAGAAGCAATGACTCTGTGTATAATGACCGAAGTCATGGCTGTAACAATTAAAGCAAACTTTTTTATAATTTTAGTTTAACTTTACAAATTTAAGGTACCAATATCACCTTTTATTTATTATGAAAATATGATTTCATTTTAAATGCTGATCCATTACTCAAGGATAAGGACCTCCTGAACTAAAAAAAATGGTTTACTTTAAAATGTAATCTCAAAATGTCTTACACAAATTTGTGGATAAATATGAACTTAACAAGAGAATAGGAAAGTATCATAATTTTTCAAAACTAGCAGAAGGCAATATACATGTACACAAAATCTCCCTTGATATCATCAGTTAGAATATTAATTAGCTAGAATGTCAGTTAGACCAAGTACAGATCCTATTTTAGTTTAACAATATATTTTTTTGAGGTAGGGTCTCACTCTAGCCCAGACTGACCTGAAATTCACCATGTAGTCTCAGGGTGGCCTCAAACTCACCATGATCCTCCTATCTCTGCCTCCCGAGTGCTGGGATTAAAGGCGTGCACCACCACGCCCAGCTTAGTTTAACAATATTTTTACAGAATTATTTTATGTATCTCAACAAAAAATTTTAAATGTTAGATTTAGTATAATCATTGCTACAATACTCAATATTTTCAGAGTAAACAATAAAAGATGAATGGAAGGGCATTATTATTATATCACTTCTTTTTTAAAATATAGGCCTGGTTGAAATTTAAGATAATAAAACTGATTGGAATTAAATAGTTTACATGGGAGCTCAAGGGACATCTTTACCAGTATGAAACTATTTATGTACACTTCATACTCCAAAAGAGTTGTTTACCACATATATAGCTTTTATCCCTTTAAGATACTATTCTGGAATGAAGAAGATGGTCAAGACATAGAAGACAGTATAAGATGTCCCAGGGTTCTAAGCCAGCCTGGGCTACATAAGACACTCTTTAAGAAGCAAAATAAGGGCTGGAGAAATGGCTTAGCAGTTAAGGCGTTTGCCTGCGAAGCCAAAGGACTCCGGTTTGATTCTCCAGGACCCACATTAGCCAGATGCACAAAGGGCACATGCATCTGGAGTTCGTTTGCAGTGGCTACAGGCCTTGGCGTGCTATGGTAGTTTGAATATATGGCCCCCAATATATTCAGTGTTTTATTAGTATATAGTTTGCATCTGCAATCACCTTGCTAGAGGCAATGTCACTGGGTGGTTCTTAAGGTGTGGTGGTGGGTTTGAGATTCCATTGTAAAGATTTACAAAGTGTGCCTAATAGGAGTTCCTGAAGTGTGCTGTATGCCTTTTGGCTGTGTTTTTTTCTCTCTCTGCTTGGCCCTGTGAAGGCAGGCCAGCTTCTGCCATTATTGGAACTTCCCCTGGATCTGTAAGCTTCAATAAATAATATCCCTTTCTCCATAACTGTGCCTGGTCTGGAAGTTCATCTCAGTGAACCTGAAGCTGTCTGCTACACGTGCCCATTCTCTCTCTCTCTCTCTGCTTGAGAATAAATAAATAATTTTTTAAAAAGCAAAATAAAACCCTATTTTTTTTTTGGTTTTTCGAGGTAGGGTCTCACTCTGGTCCAGGCTGACCTGGATTAACTATGTAGTCTCAGGGTGACCTCGAACTCACTGCAATTCTCCTACCTCTGCCTCCCGAGTGCTGGGATTAAAGGCGTGCGCCACCACGCCCGGCATAAAACCCTATTTTTGTTAACAATTATTACTTTGGGTGGTCAATGATGCTTCTTGCCATTGTGCCCTCAAAGACAAATGTGCAGCTGGAAGTCCCTACACGCATGCAAGGGTGGTGCTTTGATCTAATGTTGCAACAACTCTTTTTGGAAGATCATCATCTATCTCTGTCATTAGCCCAAAGTCACTGCTCAAAAAGCCTATATCCTATGGTCTCACAGTGGGCTGCTTCCGTTAGACCACAGACCAAAGGCAAACAGTTTGAAGCATGTTCCCACCCAGAATAAGCTAAAAGCATTTTCCCAGTGCCTTCCTTTAAGACTGCCCTTACAATGGCCATTCAAGTCCCTGGTAATAGGCATGTGCTCCACATAACCAGTACATCAGAGTTCGGTTACATCAAATGCTAGTGAATCTATCCTAGGAGTCTTTTATTAGCAGGCCCCTTTTATTATTTCATGCTTTCTAAGTCACTGAAGTGAGGGTGATGAAACTGTTCATAAATATAGAAGCTGATGTCTTACAGTGCTTAGTAATGTGTGCTGATGAAGCTAGGCTATACCACCAATCTTCAGGCTTCTCACTGGATACAGAGGCTGGTGCTATGCTGGCATCTTTTACCCCTAGACCACTGCTTTTCATATGGGAGGTTGTGATTCAATCTGATACCACAAGAGGTATATTTATGAATTTATATAAGAGAAAGCAGAAAATGGAGTACCTCACATTAGTGAAATAGTTTGTGACACATTCGCTTTTGTTACATAGTACAGTATGTGTTTGGATATTGGGTTAGGATGTAACATATATTTTGACTAGAAAAGTTTGAAACAATGCTGCATAGATCTCCTTCAAAGCCATGCAGACTTTCATCATCACCTTCTCTACTTTGACTATCTTTGGATGGACGACAGTCAAGATTACAAAACTAATGAACTACTGAAATGCTTTACTTTAAACTTTACCCAGCACACTGTAATTTTAATATTATATTTGAAATGGCCTAAATGCATGATCAAGGCTCTCAAGCATGGTATTACTTCTTAAAAAGCTTTTATTCTCTCAATGAATGAGTGTAAATATAAACACACACACACACACACACACACTCCCAGTTATCTCTAATATTTAACTCTGACTAGCAGCTAAAGATCACACAATACAGAAATCTTTTATACCATTCACTACTTGTGTAAACTACAGAAGTATTTGCTTAAAAACAACTTTCTCGTTTACTCTATATGGAAACAATGCAGTTAATAAGACTTCTATCCAGCCTTCGAGGCAAGAATTCCAATATTATAATTTAAAGCAAGATAAATTTTCTACTATCATGAGGTGTGAAAGGAAATACGCTTCACTCAAGCTCCTTCAACTGCTGAGCCATCTCCCCAGTCCAGGAGATGCAGTTCAAAACAAAGCATAATAGTAAATAAGTGATATTGACTAACTGACATTATGACTTTAAGATCTCAAGGACACACACACACATTTCATTTACCAATAAAGAAAGAAAGAAAAAAATGCTACCTTCACTGTCCTTAAATTTCTTGATTGCCACAATTTCATGTGTTTCCTGCAAAAGAAAAGGCAGAAGGAAAGTCATTCTCCAGTGTTTTCCCAAATGGGGATCCTTATTGCCTGGGGATAGAACAGCAAAAACCCAAAGTACAAAGCTGGTCATCCTTTCCAGTCTTGGGAATCCATTTCTTGGTCCTAAAGTTTTCTCTTACCACCACTCAGACACAAGAAGAAAGGAGAACAAGGAAGGCGAGAGGGAAGGGGACAAGAGCAGAGATGGTGACAAAGATCCTAAGCCCCACGTATCAGTGCCTTGTCTGCAAAGCTGCACAATGTAAAAGCAGTACTAAAAAAGTATAAAGATATGCAGAAATATTCATATACCTTTACTAACATTTTGGTTTGCTTTCAAGTAATTTTTTTCTCAAATTAGGATCATAATATTGTACATCTTGTTTTATGTTATTTTTATAGCACTTAATATTGTATAAATAACACTTTGACATAACAGTCACTTTTAAAGCTACCACTTATAGTGAATAGCTATTTAAACAGTCTATTGATCAACATACTTCAACATCTGCATCTTCATATCCGGAGTAAATTCTGCAGTGATACAGTCAATTCAAAGGACATGAACGTTAAAAGTTTGTAATACATACAGCCAAATTGATACTAAAACCACATCATTTCACAGTTCCCCTTAGCAATGATAAGAATACCCAGTCTCCAATCAATGCCAAAACAACATGTAAGTACTTAATTTTTTTTAATTCAATGACATTAAAAGAAGTTTCCAAACATCACCTGGTAAATAAAATGGGAGTTACTAGAGTAAATAGTCTTCTTACTAATTCATGGAGAAAACATATTGCCATAATATGCCCAGGTTGTCACAATCATTGTGCCATTTAGTATTTTATTATTAAGGAATATAACTCATTACTCATTGTTACATAATCAAATCTGATAAGGGCCTTTGTTGTTATGCTCACCATTTTTATGTCCAAATTCCTTACTTAATTAAACTGATCATGGCTGTTTATTCACATTTATGTAGCTTGATATTTAAATGATTTTTAAAATTTATTTATTTGAGAGAGGGAAAGAGGCAGAGAGAGAATGGATGTGCCAGGGCCTCCAGCCACTGCAAACAAACTCCAGGTGCATGCACCATCTTGTGCATCTGGCTTACATGGGTACTGGGGAATCGAGACTTGAACCGGGGTCCTTAGGCTTCACAGGCAAGCGCTTAACCACTAAGCCATCTCTCTAGCCCCTTTAATGCTTTTTTTTGTTTGCTTTTCAAAGTAGGGTTTCACTCTGGCTCAGGCTGACCTGGAATTCACTGTGTAGTCTCAGGGTAGCCTCGAACTCATGGCGATCCTTCTACTTCTGCCTCCTGAGTGCTATTTTAATGCTTTTGTTCCTTAAATCTTTAGCCATTTGCAATTTACTTTAATATATAACAAGGCGAGGTACTCTGAACTGGACACAGTTTCTAAATTTTGAACCAATATTCCCAACCTGTTACATCTTAGCATACTTACATACACATGCTAGATTTGCTTTCAGAATTTTCTAGTCATCCCTAGTACACAGATCTGCTGTTATGCCAGAACCAGTTTCAATTATTGGGATGTTAAGCTTTTAAATTGATCTAGGGTTATAGATCCTGATCCTCTCATATCACTTTGTTAAATAAATGTAAGAATAGATTTTGACTAATAAATCTAATTTATAATTATACACACATGAGTTGTGCTATTTGATCTATATTTCTTTACATATTCATTTGTCTTCTCTGTTTATCAACAGTCTTTTCTTCCAATGGTTTTCACATATTTGAGTGCCTGGTTGGCATTAATGTTTTTGTTCTGCCACAATATATCTCTGAATGGTTTTTGGAGGCAATATCCTAATTTCCTATCATCAGAACATTCTTACATATGCATGGCAAGTGATATAAAACTTTTGGGAATGGCTGGTGTTATAGCTCAGTGGTAAAGTGTTTGATTAGCATATCTGATGCAGGAGGGAGAGAGAAAGGGAGGGAGGGAGAACACATTTTGGAGAAGGAAATCTGAAATTCTTACAAATTCCCTGTAAGCTTGTGTGTAACACCAAGCCCTGGAAAGTGCCACTCACATGTCAACTCTGTACATCTGTATACTTATTAAATAAAACAATCTTAAAGAATATAGGACTAGAGTGTCTAGCAACAAATCTATATATTAGATACTTTTCCAAGAGGAAGAAAATTAAAGGCTTTAAAAGAAGGCCTGCTGTTTTCTAACATAAAGAAATTATAGTAAAAGCACTCAATACTCTAAATAAGGAATGACCGGATAGTCTCTGGTATTTGGTGCCATAGAAAAGAAGCCTGTAGTCAATTTGCAATTTTGTTCCAAAGTCGGTAACTTATTTTTTTCTGCCTAGGTACCACCAGAAGTTTTCCCTGAAATAAAAAAGTTGAGGGTTGGGCTGGAGAGATGGCTTAGAGGTTAAGGCGTCTGCCTGCTAAGCCTAAGAACGCTGGTTCCAATCTCCAGCGGTTCCAATCTCCAGGTCCCACATTTAGCCAGATGCAATGCCGCACTTGCCCACAAGGGGGTGCACACATCTGGATTTCGTTCACAGCAGCTGAGACTGCTGGCGCGCCCATCTCTGTCTCCCTCTCCTTCTCCATCTATCTCTCTCTGTGTCTCTCTCCAAAAATAAATAAAATAATTTTAAAAAAAAAAATTAAAAAAAGTTGAGGGCTGGAGAGAAGGCTTAGAGGTTAAGCACTTGCCTGTGAAGCCTAAGGAGCCCAGTTCAAGGCTCAATTCCCCAGGACTCATGTAAGCCAGATGCATAAGGTGGCACATGCATCTGGAGTTCGTTTGCAGTGGCTGAAGGCCCTGGTGCGTCCATTCTCTCTCTGTCTCTCTCAAATAAATAAGTAAATTTTAAAAAAAAGTTGAGATTGCCTGACTATATCTAGAGAGCATGTATGTTTGTGTTTTGAGCTAATATTATCTGAAAATCACTGAAATTACACAAGTTTTCTTCTAATAATCTTGAATATTATTTCTACTCTTTTAAAAATTATTTATTTGACAGAGGGGGAAGAGAGGGAGCGAGAAAGAGAGCAAGCGAGCATGCGTGGGTGAGCCAGGGTCTCTTGCCACTGCAGATGAATTACAGATTCATGTACCACTTTGTGCATCTTCCTCAACGTGGGTAACGAGGACTTGAACCCAGGTCATCAGGCTTTGAAGCAAGTGCCCCCAACTGCTGATCCACCTCTCCAGCCCTCTACTCTTTCCTAGTATTTTCAACTATACACCTGATAACTTTTAGGTGGATATCTTATAACTGGCTAATCTGTTTTGTTCACTATTACATCACCAATGCCTAGAACAACAGATGCACAGTAGGTGCTCATTAGTGAACATTTAATGAGTGAATTACTTAGAGTGCTGTGTCAATTTTGTTCTTCATTTGATCCATTCTGGGTTTCTTCTTTCCTCATCTCAGTCAACTTCCTGCATTTGTTGCTTTGTTCCAGCTTGTTTTATCCCTGTACAGGTCATATCCCCATAGTTCTCTTTCAGGAGAGTAAGCAGAAGTTTTGATCTCAACTTGCTTGTTACAAAAAATCCTATTTCAGGACTGGGTACTTCAGGGTACTGTTTTGTCTTGCTTTATCTTTTCATAGTCTCCCTCCCCACTTTTTAACCTCATGTTTACCAAGATGCAAAGAGACCCAGCAGGACTACAATTTAACAGCATAAAGGGCACTTGGGTTTTCAGTTACCTGACTTAGAATTTAAAACTTGGATTCTGATCTACCATCCTTTTCACTGGGGTTGGCTGTCTAAGCTTGGACTGTAGGAGGAGCATGGGTCAATTGCTCCTTCCCGTGTTGGCTCTAAGAGCACATTTCATACCATTCCACTGCCTACTCCTGCCACACTTCTCACTGAATGCTATGTGTTTCTTCCAAACCTTTGCTACTTCTTGCCATACTGTCTTTGGGAAACTTTAGTCTTTGAAATGATTTAGAAATGAAGATGCTGAGTGGGCCTGCAGGGGGACTGAAACTCTAGCTCCTTGGTGACATGGCTGCCTGTGGTCTGGCCTCTGTGGGCATGGGTATAAGCCTTTTTTTCTCCTCCCTTTGGAAACTTTTGCCCAAGATCACAAAGTGGAATAAATAACATGGCATTTGAGATTGTGATTTTAAATTTCATTCTTGTAACTGAAATTCTCCCTGGACTTTGCCAAAAATCTTTGATCATTTTGTTGCATTTTTTAATTTACAGAACTATTAAAGTGTTTGCTTTTCTTTTTTAAATAAGTACTGAGTGGAAAAGTAGGAAATGGCATACCAAACTTTACTTGTCCTACTGCCACCCTGAGATAGTACACATAATATAGGCGTGGAAAAAAAGAGATACATGAAAAATAACTGGAGAGCTTGTGCTTTCAAGTTCAGTTTATTTAGAAAAGCATGCTGTTGCCCCCACAACGTCTGCAGCAGAATGTCACCAGCTATACTTAGCACAATAGACATAATTTGCTAGTTGTTTCAAGGTCTTGCTTTGTTTATATAATGAAATTTTAGGCAATAAGAATGTGATAAAATATATCTGTAATTCATTAATGTCAATTCCATACCTCATCCTTAATTCTACCTAAGAACTGGATTTACATTATTTTGGAATGCAAAAATGGGTAACTTTAGTAAAGGTTCTTGGATTGTACTAGCTCTATATTGAGGCATTTAACATTTCCCAGATTAAATTTTCTCAGGTAAGGGGAAAAAAATCAAGCTGTATATGGTGGCACATGACTGTAAACCCTGCACTTTCAAAATGGAGGTAGGAGGACCAGAAGTTCAAGGTCATCCTCAGCTATACACCAAGTTGTGAGGCCAGCCTGGGCTACATGAGACTCATTCTCAAAAATTAAAAACAAGGGCTGGACAGATGGCTCAGTGGTTAAGGCACTTGCTAAGAAGCCTAAGGACCCAAGTTCAATTCCCTAGTACCCACATAAGCCAGATGAACAAGGTGGCGCATGTGTCTGGAGTTTGTTTACAGTGGCTGGAGGCCCTGGCGTGCCCATTCTCTCTCTCTCTTTCTAACTCTCTCTTTATTAAAATAAATAATTAATTAAAACAACAACAACAAAATCAGAGAAGGAAAAATCAATGTTAGCAGTAGTAATTAACACAAAAATATCTAGAGAACCTATAGCTCCCCCTGTATCAAGATCATTGTTATTTTTTGGACTAACCTAGAAAACACTAAAACCCAGAATGCTGAGTTTCATGGTACAGGGCATCATAATTTGCCCCAAGATCACATATCTAAGATATAGCAGAACTTAAGATTTTAAACCCAGATCAACTGATTCTAGATGAAATTCCTCAACCATGGCCATACTACATTGCCTTTTCAAGCTAAATATGTGCATATGTTGTGGAAAAAACAGATTCTAAAACACACACACATATATGTATATGCATGCACCCACAAAAATATACATAGGAAGGAGGAGTAATTAGTATTGGTTTTCTGAAAACTATGTTATTGCCAATAAACATTTCCAAAGTTTTCTAATGATATGTTATACGGATGTTATTATTTATATAAAGGAAAATGCAAATATTTTATTAGTTCCATGTTTATTACCTTGCTTTATGGGAACATAGAATATTTTCTTTTTACATTATCAGTAAAATTATAAAATGCAAGTAAACTCAAGGACAAGATACATTCCATAGCAGATTACAAGAGAGCTAATGTTTGTCTGCCAAGTACTACAAACATACAAGATATCATCCATGATATACAATAATAAAAGCAAGAGATTGTGATTTATGTTACTCATTACTTAAAAATTACCACAGTTTCTTAATACTAAAGTTAAATTTTCTGTTAAATTTAGGTATTTCAGACCAAATCAGGAAGAAAACAACTGATATACCCAAGAAGAACATCTGAATTTGTCAGCTAACAAATGTCTTCTGGGATCCTGCTGTGTGCAAGGTTTTCTGCTACAGCCTGTGCATGACATGAGTGAGTAAATGAAGCTATCTCTATACACAGGCACTTACAAGATGGTGTGTAATAATGCATGACAGTAAGTTTAAAATATGCAACAAGTTCAAAATATAACAAATGTCATGTGATATGCCACAGGAGCACAGAAAAGATTAATCATGCAAATATATAGAAAAATTGTACATCCTTTCAGATTTAGCTGTTGATCATATCTTGACTTACTTGCTTCTCAGCTCTCTCTTCTCTTTTGAAATGTAAAGTGTTACAAGTACAGTACATTCATTCCCCTTGTCTCTCCCCAGAGGAAACGTCTATCTGAAGTTGGAAAGTACCACTCATTCTAAACACACATTTATTTTCTACAAATTAAGATGTCCATAATTAACTAATAATTTATACAATAAAAATCATATAACTAGGACTGGTGAGATGGCTCCAGTGGATAATGTGTTTGCTGTGCAAGCAGAAGGAACTGAGTTTGAATCCCCAGAACCCATGTAAAATGCTGAACATGCTGGCATATGCACTGAAGTGGCAGAAATGGGAGGTTCCCTGGCACTTGATGGCCAGGTTGTCTAGCCCAGTTAGTGAGATCCAGGTTCAGTGAGAGATCTTGTCTCAAAAAGTAAACTGGGGATGGAGAAATGGCTCAGTAGATAAAGTGCTTTCTATGCAAGTATGTAAAATCCAGATAGATGCTGTACAGTTATCTATAATTCCAGCATGACTGCAGCAAAAAGGGAAGACAGGAGACTCTCCCAGAAGCTCATGGGCCAGCCAGCCTGGTGAATGCAGCAGTGAATGTAAGAGACCTTGTCACAGACATGGCAAAAGGAGAGGAGTCAGGATGGAGAGATGGTTCAGTGGTTAAGGGTGCTTGCTTCCAAAGCCTGATGGCCTGGGTTCAATTCCCCAGTACCCAGGGAAAGACAGATAGACAAAGTGGTGCATGTGTTTGGAGTTGGTTTGCAGTGGTAGGAGACCCAGGCATGTCCATTCTATCCCTTCCTCCTTCCCTCCCTCTCTCTTTCTCTCTCAAATATTTTTTTTTTCAAAAGGAGAAGGCTGACACCCAAACTTGTCCTCTGATCTACATGTATGCTGTGGCATGCACATACCTACATCCACACATATGAATATGCATACACACAGACACACACATGCATACACACACATATGTGTGTGTATGTATGTGTATATATACACATATATATATAGTGGATAGTGACTAAGACACTTGATGTGTCTTACTTATATAAGTGAACATGAACCCACACACACAAGCATCTGCACACACACTCATGTATACCATACATACACACAAAAATCATATAACTAGTATGAGATTGCATGCATCTTTTGCTACAGCTTTTATTTCCTTTTTTTTTTTTTTTTTTTTTTTTTTGGTCTCACTCGAGCTCGGGATGACCCGGAATTCACTCTGTAGTCTCAGGGTGGCCTCGAACTCATGGCGATCCTCCTACCTCTGCCTCCCTTTTTAATACCATGTATCTGATATAAAAACCTAAATCCAGTTCAGTGATTCTCACATGGCAGGGGGGGTTGGGGGGGTGGCTGTACTCTGTTCCCAAGATATCTGGGGCTATTTGTAATTGTCATATAAGAAAAGGACATCCAGGCATGTTGTAGGCGGAGCCCACAGGTGGTACTATAATATCTTACAATGCACACATCGATCACATCTCAAACTTATCCAACACCAAATGTTAAACATACTGCTATTCATTTTTTAAAATATTTATTTATTTGAGAGAGGCAGAGTCAGAGGGAGAGAGAGAGAGAGAGAATGGGCATGCCAGGGTATCCAGCCACTGCAAACAAACTCCAGATGCATGCGTCATCTTGTGCATCTGGCTTACGTGGGTCCTGGGGAATCGAACCTAGGTCCTTTGGCTTTGCAGGCTAGTGCCTTAACTGCTAAGCCATCTCCTCAGCCCCACTGCTATTCATTTTTAAAAATACTTTTATTGGGGCTAGAGAGAAGGCACAGCAGTTAAGGAGTTTACATATAAAGCCAAATGACCCAGATTTGATTTTCCAGTACCCAAATAAAGCCAGATACACAAAGTAGTGCTTGCATCTGGAGTTTGTTCACAGCAGCTGGAGGCCCTGATGCATCCTCCTCCTACCTCGTGCTTGCAAATAAATAAGCAAATAAATAAGTAAATAAATAAATATTTTAAAAATAAATTTTAATTGGAAATGAGCAGCAATTCTCTACAATTATCAAAATATAATCATCACACGAAAATGTCTATACTGATCTCATTTTCATAAAACAATGGTTACTTTTAAATAACTTTTGCAATAATTCCTTTAAATATTATACAATAAAAGGTGCCAGATATTAAAAAGTCAAGGATGTTTATAACTTGGCCGAATCAATTTAGCTGAGTCCAACTAAAGCTACACCAATAGTCAGTAGAATTGCTAGCAAGGTTCACATTACAGAGCTATTACCATAAGAAGCATTGGTGTAAACTACACCATGCACAATGTTCACAATTTGAATTTATTTATATGCTCAATGATTTAATGAAAACATTAAGTATTGCAAAGAAAACTTAATGTATTTATGCTCATTCTCTAAAATGAGCATAGGCTTATGAAAATATTAATACTTTATCAACAACACAAGGTAACAGGAACAGGCAGGTGTGAGAAATGGAGTCTTGTAACAAAACTTCCTATAGAATACAACTGTCTTCAAGCCAATATAATCCCTACATAACAAAGTCTACTTTCCCATTTATTTCCATAAAACATAAAATCTCTTCTATACGCTCTAAGCTGGATATGGCTTCCATGAGTCTTTGGTTGAGACATGAAATGGGAGTAGAAAGCATAATTCATTCAGACTGTTTAACCGTTCTCAAAATGTTCCTCCAACTAAACCCGGGCCTGTTTCCAGTCCCACAAGTCAGTGAATGCTAACCAGAAACATAGACTTCCTCATGGTGATGTGAGATGTGAGACATGCAGACTCCCCCAGGGTCTGAGGGCTCTTGGAGAGTTGAGGCTCTTGCCTCATCTACCTCTCCAAATTCAACTCGTCCATCAGTAGCTTTGACCTCCTATCTTTTTAAAAAAAAAGTTTTATTTTTATTTATTTGAGAGAGTGAGAGACAAAGAGGCGGGCGGGGGAGTATGGGTACCCAGGGCCTCCAGCCACTGCAAACGAACTCTAGATGCATGTGCCCCCTTGTGCATCTGGCTTGCGTGGGTCCTGGGGAATCAAACTGGGATCCTTTAGTTTTGCAGGCAAATGCCTTAACCGCTAAGCCATCTCTCCAGGCCCCTAAATCTTTTTCAAATCTACCTGCACACTCCCCATCCTAGGTCAAACCCTTGATACTCTCACCTGGAATACTGGCTTGCTCCTAACACTTTTAATATGTTCACCTACAGCAATCAGGGCCTTCTTTGGAAATGGAAATCCACTTTAGTGTTTGTTTAAAATGCTCGCCAACCTCTACTGACTTAATAGCAACACCAGTGTCTGCAGGTGGTGGTGGTGGATCTAATAACTGGGCACAATACTTTTATCCCCTCCTTACCAGGTCTCTCTTGGCTTCCAAGCCCCAGCCTCCTTTGCCTTCTCTTTGACCACAGGGTCTACTCCTCTTGTCTTTGCCCTACTCAACTCTCCAAGAGCCCTCAGATCCTGGCGGAGCGTGCATGTCTCAGCACACACCTCTTCCTCATCACACATATTAAAGTTTCACCTTTACAGGTTCCTATAACCACTCAATCAAGACCTGATTCCACAACTAGAGTGCAAGCTTTTGATTTAGAGAAATAACCACATGACTGTTCCAAATGGGTTTTCAGCAAAAAGGCAAAGATCTAACACTAGGGAATGTTTAAACATGCTTCATCAAACACAGAGCCAGCTGAGGCAGCTAGCTCACCCTTTGTGTTGGACCTCACTTTCTAATCCTACCAAGTTAACAGATAAATTGTTTTTCCCGTCATAATTTTAGAAACAAAAACAGATACTTCTTGGTACACAGGAAACCCAAACCAACCTAACAAGAACACCAAACAGAAAAAGACATATTTCTGAGTCTTTTTCTTTTTTAATAAAAAAATATTGATTTATTTCCTTATTTGAGAGAGAGATAGAGGCATATGAGAGAGAAAGAGAACGGACATGCCAGGGCTTCTAGACACCGCAAACAAACTCAAGACACATGTAACACCTTATGCATCTGGCTTACATAGGTACTGGGAAATCGAACCTGTGTCCTTAGGCTTCACAGGCAAGCGCCTTTAACCACTAAGTCATCTCTCCAGCCCTTGAGTCTTTTTCTTTTCTTCTTCATGTGGGTGTACTAAAGGCTTGAACCCAGGGCATGACACATACTGCACATATTAGGCAAGTATTCAATCATTGAACTATAGCCATAGTCCCATTTCTGCTTATGATTTTCTGGGTTTTTTTTTTTTTTTTGGTTTTGCGAGGTAGGGTCTCACTCTTGTCCAGGCTGACCTGGAATTCACTATGTAGTCTCAGGGTGGCCTCAAACTCTCGGCAATCCTCCTACCTCTGCCTCCCAAGTGCTGGGATTAAAGGCGTGCACCACCACGCCTGGCTGTTTTTCTGTTTTTAAGGACATTGTATTCCCTAGGAAAACACAGATCTGTTCTTCTAGCCTTTAGAAAGTTTCAAAACAATGAAAACAATTCAAGAAGACATAAAACTCTTCAGATCTAGCCCTGGCCCCCTCTGGAAGTCCTTTAGTAGACAGGAATTTAAATTAGTTCTTAAAGTTGAGGGAAAAAAACCATACTGCTTTGATTAAATACCTCTCTGCAGCCAGGTGTGGTGGCACACATCTTTAATCCCAGCACTTGTTAGGCACAGGTAGGAAGATTGCTGTGAGTTTGAGGCCAGCCTATAACTACATAGTGAATTCCAAGTTAGCCTGGGCTCTAGAGACCCTACCTCAAAACATCAAAAAACAAAACAAAACAAAACAATAAAAACCCTCTCTGCTACCTGGTTATCACAGCCTACTGCAGATCTTAAGTATGAACTGCAAAACTGCTACTGCCTTTTTTCCGTCAGAAATTGCTTCCACACTAGTACCATACAATGGTTACATTTACTATGTTGCCAGTATATATCAAATTATATCCGAAGGTTTACAAAATTTAAAATTCCAATGATTTTTCTCTACACCTATCACATCTATTCCATTCTGTGACAAAAGTAGAGGTTATTTCCACTAGCCTGGCAAAAATGAAAAGAGACTTATCACACATGTGCACCATTTGAGACATTCCCAGTGATCGAACACTCCACAGTACTTAGAATGAACTCACTTTTGTTGCTGTTTTATTGAGACAGGATCTCACTGTAGCCCAGGATGACCTCAAACACACTGTGATCTTCCTACCTCAGCCTGGGATTAAATATGTCAGCCACCACACCCACCTTTTTAGACTAATCTTGAAAAAAATGTATCTATGAAGTCAAAGTTTTTGATAAGGCTGTAAGGCTCAAAGCACCTGGACAATTGACGTTTGAGTGTCCTAAAATATAAAACACAAACAAACCTACACAAGCAAGTGTTCCAAGTACTCTGAATATGACCTCACATTTACTGTTATAGTGGTCGAATATGTCAACCTGAAAAGGCTGAAAATGTTAAAGGATGAGCTAAGGTACATAAAGTATGCATTTAAGATGGGTTCACCTTATTGTATATAAGTGGGTTAGTCTTTTTTGTCTTTGTGGCCTAGGGATGAAATCCAGGGCTTTGTGCAAGATAGGCAAGTGCCCTACTACTGAGCTACACCAATAGCCTGAATGGGTAATTTTTGCATTATGTTATACCTCAATAAGGTTGATTTAAGATGAATCACTTCAGGCTAGGGGTGTAGCTCAGTAGTAGTGGATTTACCTATCATTCAGAAGGCCCTAGGTTTAATCACCAGTACCACAAAAAAATCACTTAAAATTTCATACAGTAATACACATAAGTAATGAAAATAAAAATTATGGGCTGGAGAGATGGCTTAGGGGTTAAAGCGTCTGCCTCCTACGCCTAAGAATGCCCGTTTGATTATCCAGGTCCCACATTTAGCCAGACACAAAGTGATGCAAGGGCACAATGCCGCACTTGCCCACAAGGGGGCGCATGCACCTGGAGTTCGTTCATAGCAGCTGAGAAGCTGCTGGCACGCCCATTCTCTGTCTGTCTTCCTCTCTCTCTCTCTTTGACTCTCTCCCCAAATTTTTTTAAATTATTAATTCATCTCATAATTATAGATTAATATAAATTTAATTTTACTGCCCTATGTTCATATTACATAGTAATTAATGAATAAGAACTTTCAACAACTAAAATCTCATTGTTAAGATGAAAACTGTATTACCCAGACAATTTTCACCAGCCAAAATCATAGAACAAACAGCAACTCATTTTTGTAGAAAAGGAGAGAGAAAAGCTAGGCATAGTAGTTGAAGTTTGTGATTCCAGCTATTCAGAAGGCTGAGGAGGAAGAACTGTGAGTTTGAGATCAGCCTGAGCCACATACCAAAACCCCATTTGAGAAAAAATGGGGGAGAGTGGGAGGAGAGCAGATGATCTTTCAAAACAATTTAGTTCCACATTAATAGACCATATAAAATTTGAGATATATTTGTTTTTCACATAACCCACACTTTCATACATGATGTATTTTCTTGTACATATGCATCTTGTATACAGCAAATGTAAACTGTGATGTCAGCAAGTAAAGGGAAATTTCAAAGACTACACAGTAGTGATGCCTGTACACGTGCACTTCAGTTTAGTAATATCAAACATTTTCATCCACACTGCAGTTATTGTGTAACAATGCTACCATTTAATTTTGCCCTCAGTTTATAACAATGAGGATATAATGAAAAAAATGAAAGTTCCAGGTCTACTGATCAAGCAATTAAGACCAAGATGGTATTAATTAGGCATGCCAAATGCAGGCAATCTACTATATCTCAATCAGACAATCACTGGACTTAAGCTATGCTCAACTGTGACCAAAGAATACAAAACTTAAATTTAAATGCAGCAAATACACCCTCAAAGATTATCTTGCAGGAACAGTAATTTGCTGTATTCCAAATCCTAGCTGTATGAAGAAAATGTTGTTTTTTAATTTTCTCTAACTGATTTAACCTTGATTCTTCTATCTTTGACGTATGGGCTCACTATAGCCTACGTTAACTTGGAACTCACTCTGTAGCCCAGGCTGGCCTACAACTCAAGGCCATCCTTCTACCAAGTGCTGAGATTAAAGGTGTGAACTGCCATCCTAGCCTACCCTTGCTTCTTAAGCACTCACCTTGGCTTGAGCTTGTATTCTATGGTAGGGACTCGGTCCTTTCTGATTTATAGTTTCAGGTAAATGCTCAATTTTTCACATTTTCCCCCTGCTTTTACCAAGATAACTGCTTCAGTTATAATGAGGAAACTTTGTAGGCAGTTTCTTCCCCAAGTTCCAGAAGGGAATAGCCATAAGCTTCCTTTGCCTTTTGGCTTTACCTTTAACACCCTCACCCCCACAAACCCTGACTTGCACTTGTCTACAGTGGTAGTGCTGAGGAATGCCAACACATATCTGACACCATTTGCCTGCTCTAACTTGGTCTCTTCTTCCTACATTGTGTTATCATTTGAAAGGGTTATCTTTTTTTTTTTTTTTTTTGGTTTTTCAAGGTAGGGTCTCACTATGGTCCAGGCTGACCTGGAATTAACTATGTAGTCTCAGGGTGGCCTCAAACTCTCAGTGATCCTCCTACCTCTGCCTCCCAAGTGCTGGGATTAAAGGTGTACACCACCACGCCCGGCCTTGAAAGGGTTATCTTTTGTTTCTCCTTTGGTTCTTAAAGGAAAATCTCCTACAAAATGACATTCAGGCAACTTTCTCCCTTGGGGTCAAAAATAGAAGAAAAGGTTAGGAGAGAAAAAACAATCTACTGCCCAAAGATATACCAAATATTCCCATTAAATATAAAAATTTTAGGTACAGTGAAGAACCAAATAGAGCCTTAAAATTATGAACTGACAATCAGCATAAAAACAAATACAAGGGCTGGAGAGATGACTTAGTGGTTAAGGCACTTGCCTGCAAAGCCTAAGGACCCAGGTTTGATTTCCCAGGACCCACCATAAGCCAGATGCACAAGGTAGCACATGTGTTTGGAGTTCATTTGCAGTGGCTAGAGGTCCTGATGTGACCATTCTCTCTCTTTATCTGCCTCTTTCTCTCTCTCAAATAATAATTAAAAAAAAAAAAAAAAGCTGGGCGTGGTGGTGCATGCCTTTAATCCCAGCACTTGGGAGGCAGAGATAGGAGGATCACTGAGTTCGAGGCCACCCTGAGACTTTATAGGGAATGCCAGGTCAGCCTGGGCTAGGGTGAGATTCTACATTGAAAAACAAACAAAAAATATATGGTCCAAATGAAGATAAAAATGTATTGTCCTTTTAAACTAGTGTGTACAGCTTGTTATAGATTCCTTTGCTGACTGTGCCTAACTGTCTTAAGGTGCTTTTCCAGTACACTGTAGAGATACCATTGAAGTTAGCAGACTTCATTTTTGCACTTCTCTGTCGGTTAACAATGTATGGAGGAAGAGATAACAATAGCCAAGATAGAACAGAGCAAGAGGCTGCTGTTTCCTGTGAAGCCCTGACGAAAATAAGGCCCAGAGGGTGTACATATTCACATTTTCTGCTAAAGTTACAGTCAGAAGTGCTCAAACGGTTATAAAAGAAAAGACTGATTCTATTTTGCTATTATCCATCAACATGCTGATAAATCTCTCTCTCTCACTCTCTCTCACACACAATCTATTAAGTCAACTCTAGTTTTACAATAAGCTCTAGTAATAAGGCCAATATGCCAACAATTAATTTTCTCTAATTTATGAGACATATCAATGGACTTCATAACAGAAATATGCTTAATGAAACTTTCAAGTTCAATATAAACACACTCCACACTGTGTGATATTTTTAGGCTATCTGGGTAGGGTACAAGTCCTTCAAGTGCACAACCACTATGACATTGCCAAGACAAGACTGAGTATATATAGCGAGAGAAACTTAAGTAACTCCCTATGCAAGCATTTGCAGTGGGTTACTTCCAGGGACCATGTGATCATGTGTTCTGACAGTTGTGCTCACATACAAGCAGGCATTGAAATAAAATAACCAAAATTTGAAAAAAGTTCCAAGTCACTGCTTTTTGTCATAGCTGTATCCACACACAAAAAAACTTAAAATTATATTTGACATTAAAATTTTTTCTTGTCTTTTCCTAAAAACTTTTGAGGTATCTAATGTAGTGAAAATTCTTTCTGCTTTCCTATGCATTGTAGGTAAAACCACAAAAGGCCAGACTTGCTTTCTCTTATCAGAGAGTCACAAGTACAAATAACCAGACTGTCATACATTTGAAAGGGTTTCCTTTAGTTGGTCTCCATATCTCCACCTCCCCAGCATTTTATCTTAAGTATGGCAGGCATATAATAAAATGTCTGCTGAGCTGCACTATATCACATCAGCACACAGGCCTGGAGTAGGAACTGTTTACCACAATCACATAAGGATGCTTAATGACCTATTCCTGCCCCTTGAGCACTATAGCAAAAAAGAGGATGAGAAGACAAACTCCCCAAAATGGCAGTGACAATGAAACACCACTGGTGTTTTAAGAAACATGCTGTTTGATCTTCTAAGAAAACGAGCCAAATAGCATTAAAATTTGAATGACTTTTTGGTCTGGTTACATGATGACAAAACCATCTCTGAATATAAGGAACTCAAATAACCCAGTAACTCAATAGCAAAACAAGCTCCTCCCAAACCAAATAATCTTTTTAAAAAAATAAGGTGACATGGGAAGATGGTTCGGAAGTTAAAGGCACTTGCTTTGCTGCTAGTCATAGGGTTCAATTCTCTAGTACCCCATCAACCAAGATGGTGGCACATGTCTATAGTTTATAGTGGCAAGAGGCCCTGGTGAGATCATTCATATTCTCATTCTCTCTCCTGTCTCTCTCTCTCTCTCTTTCTCTCTCATAGATAGGTAGATAGAGAGACATATTTTAAAAATACACTATAGACCTAGTAGACATTTTTGAAAAGAAGACATCCAAATGACCAGTATGTATATGAAAAACTGCTCAGCATCACTACTCACCAGGAAACGGCAATTAAAAATCACAACGAAAGCCAGGCGTGGTGGCGCACGCCTTTAATCCCAGCACTCGTGAGGCAGAGGTAGGAGGATCGCCAAGAGTTCGAGGCTACCCTGAGACTACATAGTTAATTCCAGGTCAGCCTGGGCCAGAGTGAGACCCTACCTCAAAAAACAAACAAAAAATCACAATGAAATATCACCTCACTCTAGTAAAAATGGCTGTCATCAAAAGGACAAAAGACACCAAATATTGGAGAGAATGTGAAGAAAAAGGAAACCTTGCACTCTCCTGGTGGGAATATACATTAGTACATGAATCATGGGAAACAGCATGGAAGCTTAAAAATAGATCTAACACATGATCTAGTCAGAGACATCTGCACTCCCATTTAATGCAACACTGTTCACAATGACAAAGATAAAGAAATGATTTAAGTTTCCAGGAATAGATGAACAAATAAGGAAATGTAGTACAATAATGAAATGGTATCTGGCCACTAAAGGAAGAAGTTCTGTAATTTGAGTCAACATTGAGGGAACTACAGGGCATGTTAAGTGAAATAAGCAAGGCACAGGAAGACAAATACCTTTAAATCTCACACATGTGGAATTTCAAAAAGTGGATTTCATGAGGGAAAAGAAAGTATCACCAAATAATAATGTTAAAATCCTCTTCAAATAACATTATCTAAAGGCCTCGGTTTTACACATATTTAAACTATACTGAGCTGTCAGTCACCAGAATTCGGGAAAGAATGGTGTATTAGAATAAACCATTCAGCTTGGTGGCTTTTCAAAGCTTTCAGGATGAAATTCTAATTCTGGTTTAACCTGATATCTTTTAAGGAAAAGCCTCTAGTTGTATGAAAACACCATAATAAAATCCTAATTCTGTGTAAGCTAACAAAACTTCTTAAATATTTTATATATTTTTTATTTGAGAGAGTAAGGGAGAGACAGAGGCAGATAGAGAATAGTTGCATCACCTTCCAGCCACTGCAGATGAACTCAAGAAGCATGTGCCACTTTGTGCATCTGGCTTATGTGGGTCCTGGGAAATTGAACCTGGGTCCTTTGGCTTTGCAGGCAAGCACCTCAACCACTAAGCCATTTCTCCAGCCCACTAATAAAATTTTTAATTAAAAAGGAAAAGCTCTTTAGATCATATCCACTTATTTGTACTTCTTCAACTTAACCATCACATACATTTCCTTCTTTCTGTTCAAACTTTGCTTCAAGCATTTATTCTTTTTTCAACCATTTATTAAGATATCTTTTTTCAACCTCATACTATATGATAGGCACTCTGCTAAAAAAGCACTGAGAACATGCAGAAAACAGCATAAGGGTGTTTTTTTTTTTTCCGCATAGGGATAACATTGTGAAAGGAAAACATACAGTTAAGTAAATAAGTAACAAAAGAAGAAGATGGGCTTGGTGTGTGGTTCACTAGAAGCCAGAATGCTTGTTTAGTGTGCCTGGGTCCCTGGACTCTATCTCTAGTTCCCCAGGTAACTGTTTATATGAGGAAAAATAAAATGGTGCAACTTGATAGTGTCTATTTGGGTAGAAGAGTACACAAGGAGGTGACACTTAGCTCTAGTGAAATGACAATAAACTAGCTCAGTTAGTTCATTCCTCTTTTGCCTTCAAACCCCTCCTTTGCGAAGCAAGGTAGTCCCTCCCCCTCACATTGTTTTGCAACTCCAGCAAAGCATTTTTCCTAAGTACCCCAGGGCTTATCATTGGCCATGTGGCCTCACTTCCTAAGCCACACAGCAAATAAACATGTGAAAAACTGTGCCTTCAATAACTAGCAGAAAGGTTTTCCAAAGGAAAAGATAAGTTAGCCGGGCGTGGTGGTGCACGCCTTTAATCCCAGCACTGAGGAGGCAGAGGTAGGAGGATCACTGAGAGTTCGAGGCCGCCCTGAGACTACATAGTTAATTCCAGGTCAGCCTGGGCTAGAGTGAGACCCTACCTTGAAAAACCAAAAAATTAAAAAAAAAAAAAAAAAAAAAAGTAAGTTAGACACACAAGTATTTTGGGTGTGTGTGTGTGTTTTAATTTTTTTTTTTTTTGGAGGCACTTTAGTACAGCTTGCCCTGAAACTCACACAGTGATCTTCCTGCCTCAGCCTTTCAAGAGCTGTGGGTTTCTTTGTTGTTGTTGTTGCTTTTGAGATGGTCTCACTTTGTAGCCCACACTTACCTGGAACTCACTCTCGGGCCTAGGCATCATGGTAATCCTTCTGCTTCAGCCTCCCAATGTTGGAGTTATAGGCGTGGGGTCACCACACCAAGATGATATCTAGCTATTCCATGAAGGAATGAGGCAAGGGACATACTCGGCAAACAAAGGAGATATGAAAATGTAGTTCTAATGAAAAACATTGCAGAAAGTAAAATAGCACTTAGTTAAAAGGATCAACTACCTACATTTTTAAATGAATGACTTGTTTTTGTGTATTGTTCTCTAAAAGGATTCCTTAATGATAGAGAGCACACCCTATATTCCTACTAGAAGGTGGGCTCTGTATAATTGCTGACCATTTCCTTCTTTCCTTTGTCCAAAGTGCCCAGCAAGACTTACATCAGGTACTTTAACAAAAGTCTACTTAATGCATTGATTTGAAGTTTTAAAACTCATTCTTGTGGTATCTCTTGAACTAGACCTAACAATGGATCTCTTTACATCAACAAAATAATTCAAATGGCATGGAGGATGAAGCCATATGAATTTCAAAACTATATGCTTCAGAAACATTTGAGTGGGCTAACTACTTCAAGAAATTTAAGAGCCAGAGATACAGAACTATCAAAATAGATTATGAGAAATTATACATTACTTAATCAAACACAGAAGAAAAATTATATTTAATACTCTGTTTACATTGACTAAAACAAGTTGTTAAGATTATAGTACTAAGTACATAGAATGCGTATGTAAATGGGACTTGAGTCCACATTTCAAATGAATGAAAAAAATTTAAATGTTATTCTACTAGCTCTATTCAAATAAATGGAAGCCAAGTAGAAATGATCACAAATGATTAAGAAAACATACCACATATTAATGTACATATAATCAGAAATACTTTGTTAAGTTTTCTATTGGGCTCTGAACAATCAAACAAAACTACACAAATTTCTAACAAAAATCTTGCTTCCTCCTTATAACAACCAACCAAAAATTCTGTTTATTAGAGGGCTATACTCCAAACAGTTGAAAAATGTAAGCTATGTACCAAGTTCTTTTTCAAACTCCTGCTGCCAAGTCGATTTACATGGTTTCCTAACGACAGAAACCAAAACTTTCTCCTCGGAAACATTCTTTAGTAATATTCAATTGTGTGAGGCACCATAGGAGCTAGGTAGTATCCTCTGCTAGGTAGACAGACAGGGAAAAAAAAAGAGTCCTAAGTTAACAGCTCTGTTGTTTTTTTAAAACTGGTATGTCTCATGATGGCAATCTAAATGATGGAGAGGCCAACTCACTTCCTGGTTCTTCCTAGCAGGCTCACTTGGTAGGCTTTCTGGAACCTGCTTAGTATTGACAGAGAATAGGAACAAGGTAGCTTTTTTAATAGCCAGTGACAGAGGCCCAAGGAGAACATTAATGTCACCTTGCTTCCCCTGGCAGGACTAAAACCAACATCTGATTCACTCTCATCCCAGATGGCTGCAAGCAACACCCCTCAGAAGAGCTTCCTGCCCCTCTCTCTACTTAGCACATCTGTGGGCTGGCCCTTCCTCAGCCAGCCTCTTGAGACCACCAGTCAATCAGGTCTCTCCCTTCCACACCTGAATCTGAATTTGAGGCTCATCCAATTTGGATGTTTGATCCACAGATGGGCTTGGTTCCTTGCCTCTTGTGTGTTGTTTGCTCCAGGCCCTTTTGGTAACCTCTTGGCTGTTTCCCTCTGTGAGGGGAAGGTGGGTTATGCTCAGTCCCCTCTCCCCCTTCTCAGCCTGGCTGAGAAAGGAGAGGATCTTTTTTTTGGAGGTAAGCTTGTAATCCATTTTAGTATCATAACCTTCAAAAAGGCTCAAAACTAACATAACAGGTTGCAGACACTCTTGTCATCTGGTGTGAAGATAGTTCTATAATCATGAATGGTGTAACATCTTTTCAAACAGGTTGGGGTAACACTTAAGAGACATTTGTTAGCAACCAAAAATTTTTTTCTTATTTTTATTAGATACGGACATATTTAGTACGTAAACCACACATGTTGGTACCATCCTTTCCCTCCTCCCTGCCCCTTTTCTGAAGAGGCCTACCTCATTGAGGATGCAGGTCAACCCAATGGCGATTGTGGGTCTTGCATTATGGGGGCGGGGGGAGAGGGAATGTCTGCGCAAAATGGCCCAATTTGTGGCTCTAACAATCTTTCAGCCCCCTCTTCCTCAAAATTCCCTCAGTCATGCTGGGAACATTTTAAATCTACTTCAGTGATGGGCATGTAGGAGCCTCTGGATCTCTGGTTTGGTAGGAGTTGAGTGTCTATCTCCATCACTCTTGCTCATTTCCCCAATTCCTCTGTGGCTTCAGCTGGGGTGGAGGTGGAGTACACTGGGTCATTTATCTCCTCAACCAATGGGATCTCATGAAGCTAAAAAGCTTTTGCACAGACAAACATACCATAAGCAGAGCCAATAGATTACCCACTGAATGGGAGAAAATCTTTGCCAGCTATGCCACTGACAGAAACCTAATATCTAGAATCTACAAAGAACTCAAAAAACCAAACAATAAAAAAAATCAAACAACACACTCAAAAAGTGGGGCAGAGAACTAAATAAGGAGTTCTCAGGGGAAGAATTACAAATGGCTAAACACACACTTAAGAAAATGTTCGACATTTCTAATCATTAGGGAAAGGCAAATTAAAACAACTATGAGATTCCACCTTACCCTAGTAAGCACAGCAAACATTAAAAAAATCAAATGAAAACAAATGTTGGCAAGGCTGTGGAGAAATAGGAACACTCATTCACTCTTGGTGGGAATGTAAGCTGGTACAACCATTGTGGAAATCAATATGGAGACTCCTGAAAGGATGAATATAGTTACCAACAGACCCTGTTTTTCCCTTGCTGGGCATTTACCCTAAAAGCTCCACTTCTCAGTTCAGAGATATTTGCTCAACCATGTTTACAGCTGCCCAATTCATATTAGCTAAAAACTGGAATCAACCCAGGTGTCCATCATTGGATGAATGGATAACCAAGATGTGGTATATCTACACGATGGAATTCTACTCAGCAGTAAGAAAAAACGACACAATGAAATTTGTAGAAAAATGTTTGAACTTGGAACAGATCATTCTAAGTGAACTCACACAATCACAGAAAGACAACCATCGCATAATCTCACTCATCTGCAGTTCCTAACCTGGATCAGCCCAAGTTGCTGACATAACTTGAGGCTTGGACAATAGGGAGGGTAGGGCTAGGGGGGAGGGAAAAGGTGGTGGGGGACACAAAACTGAACCCAAATTGAACTGGTACCATAGAATCCTATATCCTGGAAGTCAGACTAAAAGGTGGAACCCTCAAGAGGACCTTAGGGGGAGCACCTGAATCAAAGGGCCCTGGAGAGGGTGAGACGAAACCTAACCTCAAATTTCTCCTTTTTCTCTTTCTTCTCTGTATTTTTCTTTTATCTTTTCCCTTGGCACTGGCCTGTAATTCCCTGTACCAGGATGTGGTCTATATCCACAATGAGCTGTTGATGAGAGAGACCTACTAGATCTCCCAAAACAAACAAGAGAGACTTCTGTCAGAGCACTTGATTACCCACCAGAGGTTA
Organism: Orientallactaga sibirica; assembly: GCA_036365145.1. Taxonomy (NCBI): domain Eukaryota; kingdom Metazoa; phylum Chordata; class Mammalia; order Rodentia; family Dipodidae; genus Orientallactaga; species Orientallactaga sibirica. The sequence continues at coordinate 8,154,182 of JAEOAD010000982.1, forward strand.
ATGGCAAGACCCTACTGCTGAAGACACCAAATGCTGTTGGCACAGACCATGGAGAGACCTGGTTAGAATCTGGAGGAAAGCCAGTCCCCAGACAATTAGCCCATCTAGTGCTGGAAGGCACTACATGAGCTTCCAGGAGGCAAGTGGCCAACATCTGTCCGAGCAACTCAAAGTCTAAACGACTCAGAAGCAAACAACCTGACATGATGCTCACACAAGAGCAATAGTGGCACACAGCCATGGTGGGTAACCAACTGCTCTTAGATTGCCTAACAGATCCACTCAGTGGAAAGGAAACATATCTGGAACTTGGCAACAAGTCAGAATCACATCCAGATAATGATTTTGCTTTCCATTGTCAAGCTCCCACTAACCTTAGACTATAAGAGGGTCTATACCCTTTCAATCCTCTCTAAATTAATAATGGTTATCCCATTTAACCAGTGCTGAGTTCACTCTCCATTGGAGATTCTGCTTCACTTTTTTGGGAGAAGATCTCTTTTTATCTGGGCACTTTCCTGCCCTTGTTTTGGGGGCTTTCTTGCTTTGCTTTCCAAGCTCGCATGCATGAGTGCGTGCCCAGACTTTTTCCTATGACTTTTCTCTATGTGAGGAAGAATTTTACTGTTTTACCTCAAGCTGGGCTGGGAAGGAGAGAACTTCTTTTGTCTTGGGATTCCCTGCTAGCCTTCCCCCTGGATCATAACTCTCCCTAAAATAAACCTTATAATTCATAATTTACCGTTCTCCGAGTCTGCATTTTCAATTATTTGTTTTCTTGGATAAGGACCTAAGGTTTTGGTCCACAGGCCTGGGATCCCTCCCTAGACTTTAAAAATAGTGCATCAATACAAGATGCATTGTGGAGATGACCAATTAGGACATGGGGGTGGCATTCCTCCACCAATAAAAAAGGTTCAGCTCTCTTGGGGAGGTAAAGGCAGCTGTGAACAATGACAGACGGCCTCTAGTAAGGTGGAAGGGGAGGACGAACATCTGAATTTGTCTTCTATCTCCACAAGCATGCCATGAAACGTGAACACCCATACTCACACCATACACATGAAAAGACATACACATATCATAAAAATAAATTGATAGTAAGGTTCCAAATTTATTTAATTAGACATTCTGCCCCAGCAAGTACCAGAGAAAAGAATTAATGAATTTAAAGTTAGAACAGCCAGGTGTGGTGGTGCACGCCTTTTATCCCAACACTCAGGAGGCAAAGGTAGGATGATCACCATGAGTTCAAGGCCACCCTGAGACTAAATAGTAAATTCCAGGTCAGCCTGAGCTAGAATGAGACTCTACCTCAAAAAAAAAGTTAGAATAGAAATTATCCAACCCTAATAACAGAGGGGAAATAGGGTAAAAGAAAATGAACAAGGACATGTGAAACTATAACCTATCTTTTTTTTTTGGAGAGAGACAGAGATAGAGACAGACAGAGAATGGGTGTACCAGCAGTCTCTCAGCCGTTGTGAAAAAACTCCAGATGCATGCGCTCCCTTGTGGGCAAGTGCGGCATTGCATGCTTGCATCACTTTTTGCGTCTGGCTAAACATGGGACCTGCAGAATCAAACGGGCATTCTTGGGCTTAGCAGGCAGGCACCTGAACCACTAAGCCATCTCTCCAGCCCACTATTACCTATCTTGAAATACCTTAACTTTAGGTCACTAGATTCCCAGAAAGAGACAGAGCAGACATGAAAAAAATAATTGAAGAAAAATAGTGACTAAAAGCTCTTCAAATTTAGCAAAAAGCAAGCATACAGGTTCAAAAAGCTAAGCAAATTCCAAGCAGAATAAACCCAAAGAAATCCTTGCCAAAATAAATATAGTCAAAACTTCTTTTTTTAAAAAATATTTTTATTTATCGGGTGGGGGGAGAGAATGGGCATGCCAAAGCCTTCTGCCACTGCAAACAAACTCCAGACACATGTGCCACCATGAGCATCTTGCCTATGTGGGTTATGGGAAGTTAAACCTAGATCCTTAGGCTTTGAAGGCAAGTGCCTTAACCGCTAAGCCATCTCTCCAGCCCCATATAGTCAAAACTTCTGAAAACTGAGAAACAACATCCTACCTATAGGAAAAAAAGTCCATTTGAATGATAGTGCCAGTTTAATCATAGACTACAGAGACCAAAAGGAAGTGGCAGGACAATTTTCAAGTATTGAAAAAAAGAACTGTCAACCAAGAAGATATCCTGCAGAAAAGAAAAGAACATAAAAACATTCTCAGAGGAACAAAAATTAACAGAAGACTCTACTAGTATCTGTTGGCAGTTAATGGTTGCTGAGAGAGGACATAATTTTCTTCAGTGTCCACTGTTAAGTTGTCCCTTTTGCAGTAAATACCCTTCATCCATGTTCACACAAGCATCCCTAATTAGACTCAGTGGGACATGCACACATGCACATGTGCACACACACACACACACACACACACACATACACAAAGACATGAAAGTAGGGGAGGGACTAATTGGAAAGCAGAAGTTCAGCAGTAAATGGGAGGAAGAGAAGATAATGGAGTTCACCCTCCATTATGAACAATAATTTTTTTGGCTTTTCTATGTAGAGTCTCGCTGTAGCCCAGGATGATCTGGAATTCATTATGTAGTCTCAGGGTGACCTCCAACTCATAGTGATCCCCCTACTTCTGCCTCCAGAATGTTGGGATTAAAAGCATACACCACTACGCCCAGCTAATAATATTTTTTTAAAGAATACAATATAAACTGATATATTCAAAACAATATAAATTGAGGGCTGGAGAGATGGCTTCAAGGTTAAGGGGCTTGCCTGTGAAGCCTAAGGACCCAGATTCAATTCCCCAGTGGCTTCAGGCCCTAGCACACCCATTCTCTTTCTGCCCCTCACCCTTAAATAGGTAAATAAATAAATATATAAAACTTTAAAAAATTTTTTAAAAATTCAAGAGAGTAAAGACAGACTTTTTTTTTTTTTTGAGGTAGGGTCTCACTCTGGCCCAGGCTGACCTGGAATTCACTATGTAGTCTCAGGGTGGCCTCAAACTCACAGCAATTCTCCTACCTCTGCCTCCCAAATGCTGGGATTAAAGGCGTGTGCCACCATGCCCGACTTAAGACTGACTTTTCAACAATGGTGGTGGAACAAATGGACACCTGTAGGAGGTAAGGCCTGTAGCTAATTTCTTTTACAAAAAAAGAAAAAAGAAAAAGAAAAATAACTCAAAATGGAGCATAGACTTAAAAACAACCAAGGGAGAAACTTTTTAGGATACAGGGCTGGGCAGTTCTTATACTTGACAGCAAAAGCTCAATGTGTGAAAGACTAAAACAATGTGCTTAGCAAAACTTTTGCTATGGAAGATCCTGCTAAAAGGGTGAAAACAAGACAAAACAAAACAAAACAAAACAAAACAAGAAGCTGAGAGAAACTATTGTGAAACATACCAAAGAACTTAAAATACAAAGATTTTTGGGTGGGAGAGACGGTTCAGTGGTTAAAGGCATTTGCTCTCAGCACCCATGTAAAAGGTTAAAGTGGCAAGCAAGTTTGTAATTAATCCTAATGCAATTATGGTATTGCAGGCCAGTGGCAAACAAGAAAGATCCTGTGTCAAACAAGGTAAAAGGAGAGGACAGATACCTTGAGGTTGTCCTCTGATGTCCACATGCACACTATGGCACATGCATGCCCATATACATACAAACATACACACACACACACAAAGAAATAATTTAAACTCAACATTATGATAAAACAAATTAAAATGAAAGACCACCAGGTGTGGAGTCTAGTTGGAGTATCTCACCAACTGAGAGTCAAGAATTCCAGCACTGTGGGGAGTGGTGGCACATTCCTTTAGTCCCAGCACTGGGAGGCAGATGTAGGAGGGTCATAGTGAGTTCAAGGCCATCCTGAAACTACATAGTGAATTCCAGGCCAACCTGGGCCAGAGTGAGACCCTACCTCAAAGAAAGAAAAGAAAATAGAAAAAGAACCCCAAAATCCAAGAGAAAGGCTCAAATGTGAACAGTGTTTTTATATTATTTTTAAATCTAGGTTCATGAGTTGAAATTGCATCTACTTATTTGTATGCATAATAAATCACTATTTTATAGAAGTAAAAGATGATGACATCAAATTAAAAGAGACTAATGGAGAGAGGAAGGGGATATGATGGGGAGTGGAGTTCTAAAGGGGAATGGGGGAGGGGAGGGAAATACCATGCACTTCTTGTATGTAAGCATATTTTGTTGTCAATAATAAAAAAAAAGATTATTTGATAAAAAATATAAATAAATAAATAAAATTTTAATAAAAAATAATAATAAAAATAAATCACTATTTTACATGCTCTGCATATAGGGGAATATGAAAGGAAAAAAGGCTTTATACATCTTTGAGTAAGCCACATTATTTATTTAATTTGTTTATTTTAATTTGAGATTAAACCCAGGGCCTTTATTATTTTCAATGATTATAGTCTCCAGTCAAAACTTTATTTATTTATTTTTTATTTATTTATTTATTTAAATTATTTATTTGAGAGTGACAGACAGTCAAAGAGGCAGATAGAGAATGGGCGCGCCAGGGCCTCCAGCCACTGCAAAGGAACTCCAGATGCACACGCCCCCTCATGCATCTTGCTAACATGGGTCCTGGGGAATCGAACCTGAACTGGTAGGGACCTTAGGCTTCACAGGCAAGCGCTTAACCGCTAAGCCATCTCTCCAGCCCACCAGTCAAAACCTTAAACACCAACACACACTTTAGCCATTAGTCTCTCCTTGCCTCCTGTCCCAGAAATCGCCAAGGATCCCTAATAGTCTAATATCTTTGTATCTGCAAGATATCCCAACTGCGGTTACTAAGTATCTGTGCTGTTCACAGGTACACTTTCTACTGCACCTTCCTCTTCTTTAGCAATGGAGCAAAACCAAGTGTATTTCTCAATTTCTATATCATCAGGCTGCTGCTGGCATATCTAAGTTCTTTTCTCCCTGAGTCTCCCAGAATTATGTTCATCAGCAGGGAAAACGAGGCTGTGAGTGCAAGTGAGAAGCAGTACTTCCTGCCTGCCACCACTGATCCTGTTGTTGGCTAGCATACATAATTGGCATGATTTTGCTCACTTTAAATGTGTACAAGGAATTATCACTTTACCCAGGAACCACCTGGTCCCCAGAATGAGAAATGGCAGAGAGAGCAGCTGGTGAGGAGCCACTGGGAGTGCTCTGCAGGCCAGCTATACCATAGTAAAGATCATTCTCCTGAGCTTTCACATGATCATTAGCATTCTTTTTTTCTTAAAGATTTTTAAATTTATTTATTTATTTGCAAGCAGAGAGAGAGATAGAAGAGAGGCAGACAGAGAGAAAATGGGCACGCCAGGGCCTGCAGCCACTGCAAACGAACTCCAGATGCATGTGTCCCTCGTGCATATGGCTTACATGGGTCCTGGAAAATTGAACCGGGATTCTTAGGCTTCACAGGCAAAGGCCTTAACTGCTTAAGCCATTTCTCCAGCCCCTCATTAGCATTCTTAAATAAGACCCAGAACAGCTCAATGACGTTCAAGGCATGTGACAACAAGGACAGGGCATCATTAGCATGAAGATGATGAAGATGCTTCTCTCTGTAGCGCAAGGGAGGAAGCAGTCCACCTGATACAGGCAAGGGTCCCGTTTGCAAGTATAAACTGCACTCAGGCTAAATCCAGAAATGCACCACTGGATCAGCAGGAAGGCCACCTTGAAGACAGACTTGAAGAAGATACTATGTAGATTCACAGCAGCGAATCTTACTGTGCTCTTCAATGCCATACCTGAACAACAGGCTGACTTACTCCAGGCAGACTCAACAGTAGTCCTTGGGAGCAGTATTTAGAAAATGGAAAGGACTGGGAGCCACACCTTTCCTCCAGCTGTGGAGTAGACCTTTTCAAGGAGTTGGCTTAAGGCATCAAGTCACCCATGTTGCCTACTTCCATTCTTTCCCTTAAAAGTAAAGTTGGGCATATCAAGTGATTGCACCCCTTGGAGGATAAAGTAAAATGAAAAGGTAAGCTCAAGAGTCACAACTGTCTCAAGTTTTAAAGCCTGCTGATGCTTAGTACCTTCCTCACTCATTCACTGGGGTGAATAAAATTGCTACACCAGATAATGACACCATTTTCATACAGGGTAAGTACTCATATACTGGGGTGTACATATATATATAACAGGACAAGTTACATAAATGGGGAACAAAACATAAATGTAAAAGTCTCTCTCAATTTCAGAAGGAAACAACCTCTGAAAATAATAATGGTATGTTTACAATTCATACTCTATGTTGACTGGTTTTGGCTGTGGAAGAATTAGGGCCAGCATTTCCCAAAGAGATAGTGATATTCATTCACCCATTATTTATTCAGTGCCTGATTGTCATTCATCTGTTATTTATTCATGCCTACTGGTGCCAGGTATTAGCATTGGATCCTACTAGTGAGTTAAAAAAATCTGTACTTATGAAACTCACAATCAACTACAGGAAAAAGATAAATAAAATGTAGTACTTTGGTGGTACACGACTGTAATTACAGCCCTCTGGAGGATAAGGCAGGAGTATCACTGAGAGTTCTAGGCCAGCCTGGGTTACTCAGTGAATTCTGGGCCCAGTCTGAGCTACAGAGTGAGACCATGTCTCAAAAAAAGCACAGTGTGTTATTAAATCCAAAACACAGTTGAAAGGAATCCAGGTTAAGATACATCCCAATTTCAGAAATGAGAAGGGGATAACATTTTAGAACCAAAGAAAAAGTTTCTGTAAGCAAGTGAATATATAACTGCAAATTTAAATAGATGCTAAAATAATAACAACTAGGAGAAACTGATGAAGAATAAGGTAAAAAACCTAGGCCAGACTGATTAGAGTCAGCCAAACAAAAAGTAGGAGAATGACTCCTGTATGTCAAAGCAGCAGCAAAGATTTTAAGGTTAAGGAAGTCATTGCTATGAGGCAATGGTTAGAGGGAGTGCCATAGGGGGACTGCATCAGGCATCACTTAGCAGCAGAGAAGCCTGGGAGTAGAAAGCAATATTATATGATAGTGAAGCTGGGATTAGACTACAGCCATATCAGAAATCAAATTGCTGTTCAATGTTTCCAGGGAGCATCAGGAAGGGTAGGGAGGATGGGATCGGAGCAAAAGACATACAGAGAAGAAAAGGGATAGGGAGTCTGTGACAATGGACAGCAAGTGAGTTTTGGTGAAAAGAAAAAAATAAAAAGGAGGCTGGCTGTAGAGATGGTTCAGTGGTTAAAGGCACTTTCTTACAAAGCTTACCAGCCTGGGTTCAATTCCTGCACCAATGTAAAGCTAGATGCAAAAAGCAGTGGTTTGGCTGGAGAGATGGCTTAGCAGTTAAGGCACCTGCCTGCAAAGCCTAAGAATGCCCATTTGACTCTCCAGGTCCCACGTTTAGCCAGACACAAAAGTGACACAAGCACTCAATGTCGCACGTGTGCACAAAGGGGCACACACATCTGGAATTCATTCACAGTGGCTGAGAGGCTGCTGGTGTGCCCATTCTCTATATGTATGTCTGTCTGTCTGTCTGTCTTTGTCTCTCTGTCTCTCTCTCTCAAATTTAAAAAAAAAAAAGCAGTGGCAAATGACTCTGGAACACATGCATATACACACACACCTCACACAAATAAGTAATTTTTTTTTTAAAAAAAGAGCATATCAAGCTGGGCGTAGTGGTGCACACCTTTAATCCCAGCACTCGGGAAGAAGGCAGAGGTAGGAGGATCCCTGTGAGCTTGAGGCCACCCTGAGACTACATAGTGAATTCCAGGTCAGCCTGAGCTAGAGTGAGACCCTACCTCAGGAAAAAACAAAAGGATATCAAGAAGTATGGGGTTGGTCCCTATGATGGTTTGAATATGAAGGTAAGTCCCCCATAGCCTGGGGTATTTTTGATTAAGCTTGCAAATTAAATCTCCAGCAGCCTACTGGAGTAGGTATTACTGAGGGTCAGATCTAAGTCCAGCCCTATGGTGTGTTCAGAACAGTTTGAGTTCTGGTTGTTCATGTTTGCTGGCTGTTTCCTGCTATAATCTATGGAAGTGAGTCAGCTTCTTCCACCATTGATGGCGTTTCCCTTGGATTTTGTAAGCCCGAAATAAACCCTTTCCTCCCATAAGCTGCTTCTGATCAGGTGTTTGTCCCAGCAACAACAAGTAACTGCAACAGACCCAAATGTCTCTGGAGAGGAGAACAGGCAATCAGATCCTGGCACTGTGGGTCCTGAATGTTTTGATGAATGAAACAGCATTTTCTAGGGCTGGCTGCCATCCCAGAAAGCCTAAAGTAGCAAGATCAGAACAAAAGAGAGCTGCTGCTCCTTCATTATCTGGGAACTGGAGGTCAGTTCCCTGACAACAGGAGTTCTAATTCACCACCTACCTTCAATGGAATTGTTAGTAGAAGGAAGCATTTTTGTAAAGACTAAATTATGGTACACTATGTTTACTGTCGTTTCTTCTAGATTCTCATTATGATACATGAAGAGTTAAAAAAATACTTTCAGGAGGAGCAACAATGACACCATCCACTAAGCTGCTTTGGGTGGGTAGAACCTGGTATGAGGTGTAACATAAAAGTATGTTGCTATAGAAGACCTGCTAGCCTTCATTCATTTACTTCCTGTTGCCTATATTTTTTTGTAACAAAGGTCTCAAAGCAAAAGTAGAGTGAAAGATAACTGCCTCTAATTTAGATCATGCTAGTCAAATGGATCTCACTATAAAATTAGTCATAGATAAATGATTATAAAAATATATTAACTAGATCATTTCAATGTAGCAAATCATTGTAAAATAAAATTGTGTCAGTGTATTAAAATCACATTCATATTTCAATTTTTTGTTTTGGTTTTGAGTTAAGGACTCACTCTAACCCAGACTGACCTTGAACTTATTCTGTACCACCAGGCTGCCCTCTAACTTATGACAATCCTCTTACCTCAATCTCCTGAGCATAGGACTAAAGGCATGTACCACCATTCCCAAGTATATTTAAAAATTTAATTCTCCCAATTTAAAAATAAAAGTTAATACCCAAATATAAATTATTTTTATTGAGACTATTAAAAGAGAAGAATATTTTACAACATAAAAATGGTAAGACTTTGCCAATTAAGCATCATGTAGATAATTTGCTCCTAAGCTTAGAAGTTATTCCTCACAGTAGATTCTGTGAGAAAAATAAAACTTAAAATGAACCATAAAAAGGGGGAAAGTAGGAAGCCCTCAGTGGAATTGGGGCAGGGGAGAGGGCATATAAGAGGATAACACAAGGGGAATGACGCTAACACACAATTTGTTCATACAGTGAAGTTCATAATAAATTTTTTAAAAAGAGTGGCAAAATTAATGAAATTCATAATGCCTCAATCACCTGACATTGGTTGTAACTGTTAACCAAGGGCACGAACAGAAGCTTCCCAAAATGCAAATTTTAGCAAGTTATCTAATTATAAGGCTTCAAAGTACACAGAAGACTTTCTCAGTTGGTTAAATAACACATCTTAGATCAACTGTGCTCTATCTCAGAGTTTGAAAGTAATCTTATCAAGCTAAAGTCATCAAAAACTATAGCTTACAATTAATATATGCTTCAAGCTTTATAATAAATAAGTTACTAGCAGGATAAGGGTTCCATGTTTATTTTCATTTTCACTTTAATAGTGCTTAGTGTTGAAAGATTTCAAAGTGTCTTAGAAGTTGAGTTCCTTCTTCAAAAACAAATGGCATAAGCCGGGCGTGGTGGCGCACGCCTTTAATCCCAGCACTCGGGAGGCAGAGGTAGGATCGCCGAGAGTTCGAGGCCACCCTGAGACTACATAGTTAATTCCAGGTCAGCCTGGACCAGATTGAGACCCTACCTTGCAAAAAAAAAAAAAAAAAAAAAAAAAAAAAAAACAAATGGCATAACATAATAAAGATAAGAATCCCCAGAACTACTTTAGTGTACTTTATAGAAGGTAGCTGATAAGACAAAAATCACTGGGACTAAGAGATGGCTCTACAGCACATGGGTCTGAGTCCTCAGTACCCACATAAAGTCAGATGCACAAAGTGGCACATGCATCTGGAGTTTGTTTACAGCACCAAGAGGCCCTGGCACACCCATATTCATTCATTCATATTCTTTTCCACTTACTCTCCTAGCAAGTAAATAAAAATACTTTTTTAAAAAAAAACATGGGGGCATTAATAAGCATAATGACTCTAGGTAATTTAGGGTAAACTTACTGGCAAATTTCAGAACTTCAGAAAGTTCTTTAGCCTTTGAAATATTTTGTTCTGAAAAAGCTCTTGCTAAACACTTGAAAATAGAGACCTAAGATTTAAAAGGATGAAAATAACAAGATGAGTCATCTCAGCTAAGCAAACTCTTCATAGCAAAGTTGAAAAACTCTCGCAGAACATTATTTTTAAACTGGACAAGATAGTCTGATTTTAAAATATAAATGTAGGATTTCCACTTTTGGCTCCAACAACATGCACTGCTTGAATATCATGACTCCTGTCCTTAAGAAAAACCCTAATAAAGCCAGGCATGGTGAAGCACGCCTTTAATCCCAGCACTTGGGAGGCAGTGGTAGGAGGATCGCTGTGAGGCTACCCTGAGACTACATAGTGAATTCCAGATCAGCCTGGGCTAGAGCAAGACCCTGCCTCAAGAAAAAGAAAAAGAAAAAAAAAGAAAAGAAAAGCCCTAATAAATTGAAAACCAGCAAGTTTTCTTAGATCTACTAGAGAACTGAGGACACAGGGCAAGCCAGTCCCCTGATAACCTAGAGATGGGCAAACACACAGAAACACATAGGAAATCAGCTTAACTGAGGCAGGAGGCACTGAAGTAATGCACTAGTAAAGAAACAAACAATTTTAAGAAAGGCTAAGTGAAACAAGCTGAATGAGAACTATTATGGGAGTGCCCAATCCCAGATAACCCTCCACGCTGGTTCTGAGTAAGAAGATCCAAGAAAAATCTCCCCTTTTGTAAAGAAAAAATGCCTAGGAGTAACAACCAATAAAAATCTTTTTCTTTTTTCTTTTAATATTTATATTTATTTATGTGTGTCTGTGAGACAGAGGGAGGGGAAGGGCATGCCAAGGCCTCTAGCCACTGCAAACAAACTCCAGCTGCATGTGTCACCTTGTGCATCTGGCTTACATGGGCACTGAGGAATTGAACCTGGGTCCTTAGGCTTTGCAGGCAAGTGCATTAACCACTAAAAGCCATCTCTCCAGCCCTAAAAATCTTTTTATTTGGGGGAAGGGTAGAGAGACAGCTGGAAACCATTTTGAAATGCACCCAGGGAAAAAGCTAACAGTTTTCAAGTACAATCTGTAGCTCAGGCAAATCTTGTGCTTGGTATCTTCTGCCTCAGACTCCCCAGTAACAAGTATTACAGGCCTGTCCCACCAGGATGGCTCAGTTCAGAGTGTTCTCCGTAACAAGGCCAATATCCAAGAGAAAATGTACTTGAGCCTTACATGTCCAGGGAGAGGGAATAATAAATAGCTACAGGGCCTCAAGCATTCATTTCACCAATCAAGAGGGAAAAAAAATTTCTCTCTCTCAGATAAATAAATAAAATATTTTTTTTTAATGTGCTAGAGAGATGGTTTAGCAATTAAGGCGCTGGCCAGCAAAGCCAAAGGACCCTGGTTTGTTTCCCCAGTACCCATATAAAGCCAGACGCACAAGGTGGCACATGAGTTTGGAGTTCATTTGCAGTGGCTAGAGACCCTGGTGCGCTCATTTTATCCCTCCCTCCCCCTCTCTCAAATAAATAAATAAAATACTTTTTAAAAAGAGGAAAAAGCCGGACATGGTGGTGTACGCCTTTAATCCCAGCACTCGGGAGGCAGAGGTAGGAGGATTGCCGTGAGTTCGAGGCCACCCTGAGACTACATAGTTAGTTCCAGGTCAGCCTGGGCCAGAGTGAGACCCCACCTCAAAAACCAAAAAAAAAAAAAAAAAAAAAGAGGAAAAAATGTAAGAGCTAAAAGTCTACTACAATTCTATTGGAAAAATTTGCATGCATGCATACATACAAACATACATACAATGTCAGATTTCCCAGGATTTTTAGAAACAACAGCCATACAGGAAAACAAATTATATTTCATTATGATTTAAAACCTTTGTATATCAAAGGATATTAGCAAGAATATATAAAAAGCCTTCTACATAATGAGAAACTAAACTTGCAAACCACCTATCTGATGAGAAACTTGTATTTATATTCAAGAAAAAAGACAATCCTACTTTAAAAATGGGCAAAAGACTTGAATACATAGTTCTCCAAAGAAGCCTATACAAACGGTCAACAAGTATACCAAAAGATGTTTCAATAGCACCAATCATTAGGAAAACGCACATGAAAACTCAATGAGGTACCACACCCACTGGATGGCTACAATAAGGACTAAGAAGAAGGAGAAAACAGAGGGAATGAAGGAAGGAAGCCAGCCTAAAATGTAGCTTAATTTCTGGCTCTATCATGAATTAAGCTGTATGGCCTTCAGGAAATTAATGTATTTAAACATGTTTCCTTCACATAAAAGGAGGCTAATTGCTCCTAACTTATAGTTATGAGTACTTCAGAAGAAATGAAAATAAAGTGGCTAGCACAATGCCTGGAAAACAAGAGGTATTTGAAGCAGAAGTTATTACTATTTCTTTTAAACATGTTTATGTCTACTTGAATCATTAGGAAGACATTTCAATTTTTTTCTCTAAAGAATTTTATTCTTCACATTTGTGAGAATGTCTTTCTCTTAAACTGAAGAATTTGTTCATAGTTCTGAAGACTGTTCTTTTCTTTTTATTCATCTTTGGGTGGAAAGAAAGCTATTGAGGCCAGTGATGGGAAATAGGATGAACAGATTATACATGTCTTTTTATTCCCAGTGCCTAGAAAATTCCACTTCTCTGCTCTGACAGTTAATATATGAAAGAGCTAACAAATACAAAACTTTCTATGTAGCCATTAAAAGCATTTACTCATAAATTTACACATAAAGGGAAAGGTAATTTTCAGTGGAAGTCTTCCTTTATTAACTTTAATTTCTTAGGCTCCAAAACACAAATCCAAATTGTTATGCTATTCCACCATATTGTCCTAGTGAAGATTTGCTTAACATCAGAAGTCAGAAAACATTTTCTGTCAAGGCCAGACACTACATATTTTATTTATTTATTTTGGTTTTTCAAGGTAGAGTCTCGCTCTAGTCCAGGCTGACTTGAAATTCACTATATAGTCTCTGGGTGGCCATGAACTCATGGTGATTCACCTCCTACCTCTGCCTCCCGAGTGCTGGGATTAAAGGCGTGCACCACCACGCCAGGCCTGATACTACATATTTTAGACTTCATGATCCATATAGCCTCTGCTGCAACTACTTAGATCTTTTACTGTATCACAAAAACATACACAGAAAAAGCCTACATGAGTTGAGTGTGGCCATGTTCCAACAAAACTATTTATAAAATAGATTGCAGACCTGATTTAGCCCAAAAGCAACAGTTTACAAACCCCAACCCTACACTCATTATTGGATCTCTTATCCATCCCAACGTGGTAGTCTTAAAGGAAATGAACAGGGCCTGGGGATCAAGTTTCCACTGTGCCATTTGGGCTCTACAGCCTATCATTTCTATAAGGATTCCAGAGTTGTAAACAGAGGTTCTACTATACTCTCATTCAATATGTCATTAGCTAATTTGCTGCTTCCTAATTCTATTCTTGTCTTTGTGGCACTGTCTTGAGAATTTCTAAGAAATACTCTATTTCCCCCATTTTTATTACTGACATGAGTTTTATCTAAGCAGGCTGCAGTGAAAAACTTAATGGGGGGCGGGGAGAGGTTTCACACTATCATTTCAACTACCATCCTCATTTAGGATCTTTCAAATTCATCTCTCCCAAAATTTATTTTAAGATTCCTGAAAATAGAAAACTTAACCTGATATTTGGGATTTTTTAGTTTATCCATGTTAAATTTCTTAAAACATTTACTTATTATTAAATTCTGAAGAACAAGTACCTACCTAACATTTTGTCAGCATTTAATGGGTTTTTCTTAATTTGTTAAATTTTTCAGATATTCATTGAATTTTTCTTTCTAATGCCATGCCTAAAACACTGTGCTTTAAGTATAGGAAGTAGTTTAAAAACATGAAAAGTTCTTGATTTTTCTAAGTGAAAATGCTTCAACATATGAAAGAAATCTTTAAATTAAGAAATATTAGGGGCTAGGCTCAGCAGGTAAATGACCTTGCTTGCAAAGCCTAATAGCCTAGGGTCTACTTTCCAGTACCCATGTAAAGCCAGATGCACAAAGTGGTGCATGTGTCTGGAGTTCATTTGCAGAGGCAAGAGGCCCCAGCAGGTGTTTCTCTCCTTTCTTTCTGCCTGTCACTCTCAAATAAATAAATACATATTAAAAGAAATATTAAAGCAAGCTAGAACTGAGCTGATACCTTCTTCCCTGCTTCCTAGATTTCATAGTACCAGAAGGCTGCTGGGAGGGAAAAGGAATCAACTGTTTTCACCAGAGTCAGACATTACATAACCAACCAGCCAGGTAAAATGTAACCTGCTGGTACAACAGAGGCCTGACTGTTATGGGGATAACCAGCTGCTTTCTGATTGGGTTTGGGGTCTACTCCACAGCAAGGACATTCACATCTAATACCATAAACCTACTAAAAAGCCTGTGGCTTGGACGATCACAGGCCCCAGTGAGAAAACTACTGTTTTGCAAAATGGAAATGTTGCCCCCATCAAACTTCCTTCTAAATATTTATGTTTATGCCCATAGGTTAGTGTTGCTCTCAGCATTTCTCACAGAAATTTCTTTTTGCAGTGGGTGGCAATTATTGGGGAGACCCAAAACTCATCAAAGTGATTAACACTCATTCTCACTCCTGAAGTTCTGAAGATAAGTAGCATTAAGGAGCTAGTATAAATCACTTGACCAGACTGTCACAGACATAAAAAAAAAAATCCCTCATCTTAAGAAGGTATAGAAAGATGTTCTTGTCTTTGAACTAATTACATTTTTATGATTTGCATAAAGGGGGTTTGAAACACACCCTATAAATGTTCAAAAAATAATCATTTGACTTAAATGAGATGGCCAAAAATGAAGGGTACAGAAGGGCTTTGTTCTGAAAAGTAGAAACTTGGTCCTTAAGGAGGGATCAAAGATGATCCCAATCATTTGAAATGTGCTAAATTGGAAATCCAGCTCATTAAATACATCCTCTACAGAGGGTGGAAATTTCGGTTTAGAAACTGAGTCACTTTAAAAGGACGAATGAGGAAAAGTCTTCATTGCAGACAGAGCTAGTACTGGCTAATCCTAATGGGGTAATATGATCGATTATCCCATTAACTAAAAATCTAACACAAAACCAAGTCAAGAAATGGACAGATAGGGGCTGGGCGTGGTGGTGCACGCCTTTAATCCCAGCACTTCGGAGGCAGAGGTAGGAGGATCTCTGAGAGTTTGAGGCCACCCTGCAACTACATAGTGAATTCCAGGTCAGCCTGGGCCAAAGTGAGACCCTACCTCGAAAAACAAAACAAACAAAAAAAAAGAAATGGACAGATAGGATAAAGACTAAGACAACCAGGAAGCCTCCAAAAGCCCAAATTCTTCTAGTTCCTTAAAGAAGTCAGAGCTGCCTAGAAAATATGACACAAGCTATTACATTCTTTTGGCTGGGCATGGTGGTGCATGGCTTTAATTTCAGCACTTGGGCGGCTGAGATAGAACAATCCCCATGAGTTCAAGGCCATGCTGGACTACAGAGTGAGTTCCAGCTCAGCCTGGGCTAGACTGAGAGACCTTGCATCAATTTAAAAAAAGACAAGGGCTGGAGAGATGGCTTAGTGGTTAAGGCATTTGCCTGCAAAGCCAAAGGATCCTAATTTGGGTCTCCAAGACCCACGTAAGCCAGATGCACAATGGGGCGCAAGCGTCTGGAGTTTGTTTACAGTGGCTAGAGGCCCTGGCATGCCCATTCTCTCTCTCTCTCAAATAAATAAAATATATTTTTATAAAAAGATAAAAAAGAAAGCTGGAGAGATGGCTCAGCAATTAAAGGTGCTTGCTTACAAAGCCTACTGGCCCAGGTTCAATTCCTCAGTAGCACCCATATAAAGCCAAAAGCAGCGCATGTATCTTGAGTTCATTTGCAATAGCAAGAAGCCCTGGTGCATGAGTATTCTCATATGAGTGTTCTCTCTCTCTCTCCACAAACAAAAACAAAGTTGGTACTCAGGCTTTTCTTAAAGCACTAAAATAACACCTCATAATTAGAGGGGAAAAAAAGAAAATAGAAACACGGGTAGTTTTTCTCACATTTATGGACTGGCAGAAAAGTGGGTGGCTCATGTCAGAGGATCAAGGAATACCATAAATTCAAGGTCAAGGTACATAGTGAGTTCTAGGCCAGGCTGGGCTACAGTGTGATATACTGGCTCAAAAAGCAATAAATAAAATGCCTCTTTTTAGCTTTTCACCTTTCCTGAAGTCCTGGTTCTGGTAAGTCCCCCCCTCATCTCAGCCTTCCTGGGCTGAGATTGGGAGGGGGAACCCTACTCGCATGTGCACTCTCTATCCCCCCTCCTGCCTTCCACACAGCAGGAGCTCTCTGTACATTTCTTCTCTTAATCTAATAAAGTCTCTTTAAGTCTTACCCTCTGATGTATGGGTTTTAATTCTCTAAATTTATTTAGACAAGAATCCAAGATATCCTAAATTTATTGGCAAGGAGGCCCAAAATTCCCATGACATACGGTTCCCTGACCTGGAAATTCAGAGGGTTTTAAACACTTCAAGCTGCTTAGAGGATTACTGGGAACAATAGGATTCTACGAGGTGTGGTGGCTCACACCTTAACTCTGAACACCAGACTGATGAAACCACAGCAAAATGGCACCATGTGTCACTCAAGTGTCAACAGCTGGAAAAGGAAAATCAGTTTCTTCGACAGAAATTCCTATAATGAAAGCCCAAGAAAAACTTGTAATATGCCAGAAAAGACAAAAGAAGCTTAAGCAGGAGGTACTCAACTTCAAAGCTTACATAGAAACAGATATGATAGATGGTGGTAGGTAGAAAAGCACAAACAAGAGGTTGAAAAACAAGGCCAAAAGCTATTAGAGGAACATATAAAACAGGCCACTCTATTTTTTTGGAATTAGCTAATATTTTATTTAGGAATTTGTTAAAATATGGTTTTCTTTTTTTATTTTTTATTAGTTATACACTATTTTTTAAAAGCCCTCTTTTATTGTATTTCCATTTATTTGAGAGAGAAAGAAAGAGGCAGATATGGAGAGAAAGAACAGGCCTATCAGGGCCTTCAGCATACAAACTCTAGACACATGTGCCACTTTGTGCATCTAGCTTACATGAGTCCTGGGGAATCAAACAAGAGTCCTTAGGTTTCACAGGCATGCTCCTTAATTACTAAGCCATCTCTCTAGTGCGGCCACTCTATTTTTAAAGACACAAGCTGCAGCTTATGAAACGAGACGGCAGATGAGAGAGAATCTTCCTGCTTCAATGAGAAGTCATATGGAACACACAGAGATAGGGAAGCTGAAATATCTAAAATAAAATCTGAAGATTCTACCAAAAGAAAGTTGGAACTGTATAATCAAAGGTAACAAATAGAAGTGAAAAATAGAGAATCATTGTGTGAATTCCTAAGCAAGTAATTCAGAACATAGACTCTTAGAAAACAAGCACTTCAAACTTCAGACTTATCATGGAGTATGAGTTGACTAGATCTTGTTTTGTTTTTTCAAGGTAGGGTCTCACTTTAGCCCAGGCTGACCTGGAACAGTGATCCTCCTACCTCTGCCTAGGATTAAAGGCATGCATCACCATGCCTGGCTTGACTAGATCTTCACACATCAATATTGATACAAGTCTCATGCTGCAATGAGTGTATCTCTATTCAGCATTACAAGTCTATTTCATCTTATTGGTGAAGAATGTTTTTTCTGTGAAATCTTTGGCTATGTTTTGTCAAGTGTCAGCATGACATATGCATTTCCATGTTTTTATGTCTGACTTCTTTACATTTAAAGTGTATTTCTTTCCTTTAATGCAGAGTAAATATCAGAGAAAAAAGCAATAAATAAAACAGGCTAACAGAATCTGATATACAAATTATTGTAATAAAAAGAAGTAATATTTTGGTAAAATTCTCCCAGGGATTCAGAGAATTGGATCCGCAACCAAAAGAAAAGGTCAAGAGCAAAAACCATACCAATTAATGGCTCCATGACTGCTCTGTGAGGAGAGGGAGAGATCTTTTTTTGTTCCTATTAATGATTCCTGCTGTCTTTGCTCTAGACCTGAAGTCTAGTTTAATAATGACATCTCATTAATCTCCATAACTCATAGTCAATTAATGCCATCTAATTTGGAATAAATCCTTAAAATTTTTTGTTATGGTAAAAGAATTCCAGCTACTTACAATCTTTATTAAAAATCCTAAGCTAAGCCTCTGTATAATTTTTAAGTGCTAAAAATTTGCACATAACAAGCAAGAACTCTGATTTTTTTTTTTTTTTTTTTTTGGTTTTTCGAGGTAGGTTCTCACTCTGGCCCAGGCTGAACTGGAATTAACTATGTAGTCTCAGGGTGGCCTTGAACTCACAGCGATCCTCCTACCTCTGCCTCCCGAGTGCTGGGATTAAAGGCATGCGCCACCAAGAACTCTGATTTTTATTTAAATAAAGAGGAAAGTGGGGGATTCAGGAAGGAAAATGGGAAGGGTGGTGGGAGGGGATTATGATCATATTATACTGTCTGTATGTATGGAGATTGTCAATAAAAAGGGTTTAAATAGAGAATCTGGAGAGATGACTCAGCAATTAAAGGCACTTGCTTGCAAAGCCTGACAGCTCAGGTTCGATTCTCCAGTACCCATGTAAAGCCAGATGCACAAAGCAGCACATGCATCTGGACTTGGTTTGCAGTGGCAGGAGAACCTGGGATGCCCATACTCATATTACTCTGTCTGTCTGCCTCTTTCTCCATGCTGTCTCTCATTAATTAATTAATTAGTTACTTGTTTTTCCAAAGTTTAAAAAAGAAAATAAAAAGAAAAGCAATAAGGAAGAAAGTAAAAGAATCTCATATAATCCATCTGATTGTTGTTATCTGATCTTTGTTTTAAAATACTAATTCACACATAAAGCCTAAAACAAAAGAAAAATTTTGCTTTATTTAATATGGTAAGAAGGTAAAACCATAAAGTTTGTTTTAGGAGAAAATAACTTGCATGGCTGTAGCTGGCAGCCATTTCCCCAAGGTAAATATATTCCCAAATAACTTAAAAGTCTATTGTTTTTTTCCTCAAATACTTCCCAAAAAATAGTTTACTGAGAATTGTTGTTTCTTTTAAAAAAAGAACCGAATTGTGTTTCTAATTTTAAAAAAAAGCACAAAATCTGAAAAGCAAAAGCAATCACTATGCATGCTTGTGTCTACTGCAGTAGCTCTGCATCCCAGCACTGGGAGAGGGGGGTAGGAGAACTGTTTCAGATTCGAGGCAGCCTGGGCTACTGCATGCTTCTCTGTCTCCAAACAAACAAAAAATAAGTAAACCCAACAATGCAGTCTTAACAAAAGAAAGATTATGAATAACAACGGGTATTCCTGCCTAGTGAGTACTACATCAGGCTGTACTACCTTATACTGGGGAGACTCAATTTCTCAACATTCAAGACAAAATGGCACATTGCATATTTTCTATCCACCTTTTTTTAACATCCTGGGATCTGACTTTCCATACACCTTTTTCACTTAAAGAAGCCATGTGATAAATGACTCGTTACACGAAATGGATTTGCTCACCTATCAACTTTCATCATCATGTATCTTTTTTGTTTAAGACTACTGGTGAATACCATCTTTAAAACCTTCCTTGCTTTCAAAAAGTCTGCCTACCTCTCTGTTAGTCTCAACAATTTAAACAACCCCTTTACTCTCTCTACTCTGCACGCCCTCTGGAAGATTGAAATCCTTTTACAGATCCATGTCAAATTCAAGTTAAACTTACTTCTGGAAGCAGAACAAAGCCTGCTTATCCACCCCTTATCAGACACATAATCTTGGCTTTCTTATATAGCTTATATATTACTCAGCTTTCTCATCTTTAAAGTAAGGACAGAGATGTTATGGAGATTAAAACATATTCAGAGTATCTAGGGCAATGCTCAATATGTGGTGCTTATTAGCATCAAGTTTATTCTGTTGTCACTTTTATTCTTCATTATTAAAGCTAAACTCATTACTTCTTCCACCAGTCTTAAACACTCTAAGTTTTCCTCAGATAAACAATTCCAATGTTTTTCCAGTTTACCACATTCAAATTCTTGGGATCACTGTGGATTCTTCTGCAGAGCCTTGTTAATTGAAAACAGCTAGTATGTCCTTTTAGTTCTCTAATCAATGGTAGTATTTACTGAACGTTTAAAAGGATGTGCTTCAACAGTGGATTGTTCAAGGCACTGGACAATTAGCTATCTTCAGAGCATGTCACCTGCTGCTTCAAAACAACTGAGAACTAATCACAGGTCAAACCCAGCCACAGGAAAGATACCACATCAACCAGCTCTTCCCTACCCTAGGCTGAATGTGCTATGCACCCATCCTCTCTGCATAACTTTCTATTCCATCCCTTTCATCCACCCTTGTTTTGGTCATAGTGCTGGAGATGGAAGCCAGAGCCATGTGCATGTTAGGCTGGCACTCTCCCACTGAGCTAAAGCCAATACTGAATCTTCCCATTTTGACTTCCTTCAATTGTCCCTGTGTGGGCTGGGAGTGTAGCTCAGTG
Source organism: Orientallactaga sibirica (assembly GCA_036365145.1). Taxonomy (NCBI): domain Eukaryota; kingdom Metazoa; phylum Chordata; class Mammalia; order Rodentia; family Dipodidae; genus Orientallactaga; species Orientallactaga sibirica. The sequence goes on from JAEOAD010000982.1 coordinate 8,175,120, forward strand.
GCAAAGCACTTGCCTAGCATGTACAAGGGCATGAGTATCAATCCCAAGAACCACTTTAAAAACACAGGCGAAGTTTTAAAAAAGTAAATAATGGCTGGAGAGATGGTTCAGCAGTTAAGGTGCTTGCTTGCCTGCAAAACCTAACTACCCAAGTTCGATTCCCCAGTATCCACATAAAGCCAGAGGCACAAAGTGGCACATGCATCTGGAGGTCGCTTGCAGTAGCTAGATGTCCTGGCATGCCCATATTTTCTTCTTTCTCTCTGCTTGCAAATAAGTAAATAAATAAAATTTTAAAAATAAGTGTATATAGTTAATGGTGTAAAAGGTCCAAACCAGAATGAATCATAGATTGATAAATGGAAGCTTAGTAATCATTGCTAAGACTTTTCATATTCAAGCCAATGTGTACACATCATAATAAACAGAAGTTGTCTAAAAAAGTACAATCTGGGGCTGGAGAGATGGCTTAGCAGTAAAGGTGCTTGCCTGCAAAGCCAAAGGATCCCGATTCAATTCTCCAGGATCCATGTAAGCCAGATGCACAAGGGGGCACATGCATCTGGAGTTCGTTGGCAGTGGCTGGAAGCCCTGGAGTGCCCATTCTTTCTCTCTCTCTCTCTCTGCCTCTTTCTCTCTCTCAAATAAATAATAAAATAAATATTTTTTAAAGTACAATCTGTTTATTGCTTTCTTAATTGAGCAGCATTTATTTCAGTAAATTAAGTAATATGATCTTTGGCCTAGAATAGCCCATCATATTATGTTCACAAAAGATAAGACATTCCTTTTTATAAATTGAACATCTAAGCTGGGTGTGGTGGCGGCACACCTTTAATCCCAGCACTTGGGAGGCAGAGGTAGGAGGATCACCATGAGTTCGAGGCCACCCTGAGACTACATAGTGAATTCCAGGTCAGCCTGAGCTAGAGTGAGACCCTACCTGGAAAAACCAAAAAAAAAAAAAAAAATAGTATCTAAATTCTTAACAGTGCACAGATTAAAACAGTGACTTCATTTCATATTTGCTCAAATCCACAATTTGCTATGAATTATTTAATTATATATACACCCACACCTAACCTTTTCAAAAGTATACCCAATTTATTCTTAAGCAACCAAATAGAATTGTGTACAAATAATCATACAGACCATATTTATATGTGTTTCATAAGCATTTCACTAAAATGTTAAAGATAGGCAAATATATTGGCACAATTATTTTACCAATAATGAATATGATCATGAAGATAACATTTATTTTTAGCTATAATAACTATAATATGAATTCCACAGTAATCTGTTTATTTGATCTCCTAAGACACAAATCCTACTTCTCTAGAAGCCTCAAATTCTCTGTTTTTGTACAATGGGGCATAGATTTGAAGGTCTGATTTTAGCTGGGAAAAAGATATATTATAACAAGTCTAATGACGAAACAGCTGCAGATGCTAAAAACAGTTTCATATTATTCTGAGTTAGGCACTAATTTATGCTTTAAATTTTCCATCCTGTGGTATCTTTTTAGATGCATGAAAGGAAAAAGCAACAATACTTTGAATGCTGGTATGTAAGTACCTCATTTAGTGAAGGGCAAAAAAAGATAAATTTTTGATGGTATTTTTTTGAGACAGGATCTCATGAGGGCCAGACTGGGTGGTCTTGAACTCCTGATCCTACTGCCTCTACCTCCCAAGTGCTGGGATTACAGGCATGAGCCACCATGATCTCAAGATGCAATTTCATTCACAGTAACCTCACTGGTTACTTTTTAAAGCAGCAATTCTTTTATCTCTTCAGACAGACTATAAGCCAAATAAGGGCAATAAAACTATGGGTTATTCTTCTTTGTAACTCCAAAGGCCCTACACACAGCCACTAAAAATGAAAGTTCATATTCAAACTATCTCCCAAGAACAGAGGATGCCCATTCTCAACCACTTTCCTTTTCAGGAGCATACTGTTGGCATTAACTATGTGTTATGAAAACCAGGTACACTCAACAGTACCCTAACAAACAAGTAAATGTAAAGATAAAAATAAAATACTCAACCAGTAAGTTTCATTTTCAAAAGAGGCAGAAGGAGAGCTTAAATAAAACTCAAGAGAGCTGGGATAGGATTGCAAAAGCCTGTTATTACAGAACTTGGGAGTTGGAGGTAGGAAGTTCAAGGTCATCCTCAGTTACCTAGCACAGCTAGAGGTCAGCCCAGGCTACATGAGATCCTGTCTCCAAAAAAAAAAAAAAAAAAAAAAAAACAGGTGGCTGGACAAAGAGCTCAGTGGCCAACCTTTTAAGTGCTTGTTATGCAAGCCTGAGGACTGAGAGCAATGGGGACAGTCAGGAGAACCCTGAGGCGGGCAGGTGTTCTTCATTCACAATGGCAAAATCTAGAGAGAGAGACCCTGTCTCAAACAAAAGAAAATAACTGGACTAGTTATATAATATATATTGAATAGATAGACAGTGAAGAAGGACAGGAGCCAGATAGCTTTTTTATAGGTATTCAGCCAGGGAAAGAGAGGCCCAAGAAGATGCCACCTTGCCTGCCTTGGCAGGACTAGAATCCATGTCTGATCTAGTCTCATTCTAGGTGGCTACGAGCATCAATTCAAGCAACTTCCAGCTTCTTCAAGTTTTCTTGGGCACAGCAGACCTGGGTGGGCTGACTCCTCCCGAGTCTGATGATGAGGCTCATCCTAATTGGATGTCTGAGCCATATAAAGGAGCCTAAACACATGTGTCAATCTCTTGGTCCCTTTTCATTCTCCAGACACCTGACTTTCCTGGTCCTTGCTTTGGTAAGCTCTCCCCCTTCTCAGCCAGAGTTAGAAGGGGGAGGATTTCTGATCTGCCCGGGCATTTTCCCTGCATGCTTTCTACAGGTGTTTTGTTCTTAGACGCTTTCTTGCTTTGCTACACGTATGATCTCGTAAGGTCTGAGTCCTATCTCTTAACTCTCTCTCTCTCTCTGATCTCTTCTGTGAGGAGGACCGTGCAGTTTGGGCTCTCCTGCTCTACCTTTCACAGGTGCGTGTGTCTTCTCCAGAAGCTTCTTTCCTGGAGATTTTCTCCATCCCTTTTTGACAAACCTTACCTCTTAACTTTCACTCTCCCTAAAATAAACCTTATAATTCATAACCTACCCTTTTTGGAGTCCATGGGCCTGGAATCTTCTGCATCTTTATGAAATTTAATCCATCCCTGGACCCAAAATCCTGCATCAATACTACATATGTATGCATATATGTGTATGTCTAATATGTGCTTATCTCAGAAATCCTTAGGGTTTTTGAGATACATATGCATATACACACCACTAAAAGCTGAAGCTTCCATTTTCAGTGCTGTGGAAAACAAAGCCATATTTAAAAAACAAAAAGGAATGTTGATGAAAGACTATATGTAACTTGGAAATTAGCAACCTATTTCCCACAAGTAATATCAATCCAGGATTTTTTTTATGCTTCAGATATGTATTGTAACTCAAGGCAATTCATTCAAAGGAAAGCACTTCATTGGGTAGCATTTCATTTATTTAATTTGGAACCAAAGTAGTACTTCTTAGTGAGGTATACAAGGTACTAAATTTATTTTGATTAAATTAATTTTAAAAAAATATTTTTATTTATTTGCAAGGAGAAAGTGAGAGAAGGAGAAAGGTAGAGAGAGAGAGAGAGAGAGAGAGAGAGAGAGAGAATGGGCATACTAGGGCCTCTTGCTGCGGCAAACAAACTCTAAATGTAAACATTGGTACTAGGGAATAGAACCCAGGCCATCAGACTTTGCAAGCAAGTGCCTTAACTGCTGAGTTACCTCTCCAGCCCTATTTTAAAATTCTTATTCATCCTTAGTTAACAGCCAGTATCATTCAAGTTTTGAGGATTTACTAACAAAGGGACCTGCAGATAACTTAGCAATATAAAGATAGCTCAAACAAAGTCGGGGGGCACTCAGAGGTAGGAGGATCCCCATGAGTTTGAGGCCACCCTGAGACTACATTGTAAATTCCAGGTCAGCCTGAGCTAGAGTGAGACCCTATCTCAAACAAAACAAAACAAAACAAAACAAAACAAAACAAAACAAAACAAAACAAAACAAAATCAAACATTCAAATTCAATAGAAATTCATTATATTAACGTAGATCTGTGATACCAGCCACCAAAACCTATTAACTGTTATAAATCTTTAAATCATAAAGGTAAGGAATATTTATAATAAGAAAAGGCCAACAGAAAAATTTTAAGCCATGTGTGGTGGTGCATGACTTTAAACCTGGCACTCAGGAGGCTAAGTAGAAAGATAACTGTGAGTTTGCGGGCAGTCTGGGCTACAGAGCAAATTCTAGTTGAGCCTGGGCTACAGTGAGATCCTGTTTCAAAAAATAAAATAGGGCTGGAGAGATGGCTTAATGGTTAAGGCGCTTGCCTGCAAAGCCTAAGGACCCAGGTTTGATTCTCTAGATCCCATGTAAGCCAGATGCACATGGTGGCGCATGCATCTGGAGTTTGTTTGCAGTGACTAGAGGCCCTGGTGCGCCCATTCTCTCTCTCTCTCTCTCTCTCTCTCTCTCTCTCTCTCACTCACTCACTCACTCACTCATAAATAAATAAAAATAAATTTTAAAAAATGTTTTTAAAAAATAAATAAATAAAATAAAAATAAAATAGTCTTTATTTACACATACACATTACTACTGATAGTTAACAGATTTATTAGCTTAAATGTTTGGGGTGTAACTGCTGAACTCATCTCAGAGTCAAACCTAAAAAAAGTCACAAAAATCTTAAAACGCTGGTCTTAAATACATACAAATAACATTAAAGCAAATAGTAGATCATAATAGAAAAATATTTAACCTAATGTTTGAAATTGTTACAGTTGTAACAGTGACGAATTACAATCAGTATTTACAATCATGTACTATTACTATTTTAAACCCCACTACACAGCCAAACACTACCCACTACCTTTCAAAATCTGGATTCAAATCCATCAAATAATATAAATTATTTGGTCTCCATGAACAATACACAACAAAACTCTTCCTGAGTAGCTGAAGACAAATTTAATCTTTTACTTTCCTACCTCCTTCATTCTACTCTACCACTTTTTCTTTCTTTTCTTTCACCTATACATAATTTCTGAAAAAGTAGCAACTGCAAAAAAAAAATAATGATTACTATCTTCAAACTTATCCAAAAGTCATCTCATTTTCCTGGGTTCATGTTCTATTTTGTTAAGAGACATCATCACAGGCACACAATTTTAATTATATGTTTACATGTATAGAGACTATATGAGTTTCAAACCAGTTTAAACACAGATATTTTTTTCTTTGTAAAAATCATGCACTTGCCTTGTGTCTGCATTTGAGTACAACTCCATAGGCTCCTATAATAAAAAAAAGTATTAAACCATCAGAGGCATGTACACAAATTACAACTCTTGAAGAAATAAAACTTTTCTATATTACATTGCTTATGAGTTTGTTATAAAGATAAGTATGATAATATTAAGTGATAATGTAATAAGCCATATACAAATAGAGCATAGATTTCTCATATTTTCTACAAAGCAGGAGTACAGACAAGTCATTTCTCCCAACAAGTACTCTGAAATATTGCTTTTTAAAAATATATTTATTTATTTATTTGAGAGAGAGGCAGATAGAGAATGGGTGTGTCAGGGTCTCCAGCCACTGCAAACAAACTCTAGACCCATGCACCACCAGTGCATCTGGTTTATGTGGGTCCTGGGGAATGGAACCTGAGTCCTTAGGTTTTGCAGCAAAACGCCTTAACCATTAAGCTATCTCTCCAGCCCTGATATTTTGCTTTTTTAAAAATTTCTCTTTATTTGCATGTGTGTGGCGTGCACATATGTATGGGTGTTTCAGGGTCTCTTGCCACTGCCACTAAAAATGAATACCAGATGCTTGATCTATACTTGATGTCTGGCTTTACATGGGTGCTGGGAAACTGAATCTCGGCTAGCAGGCTTGTAAGCAAGTGCCATTAAGCACTTAGCATCTTCCTAATCTGTTACTTTCTTTTTTAAAAAAGAAAAAAGATACTTCACTGCACAGATCTTTTTAGGATTACAAATATTATTTTGTTTTTTGAAGTAGAGTTTCATTCCAGCCCAGGCTGGCCTTGAACTCATGGTAATCCTCCTGCCTCAGCCTCCTAAATGTTGGGATTACAGGAATGAGCTACTAAACCTGGGCATGTTTACAAATTGTTTGAGACAAGATTAGATCATAAGACTGTGTAAGAGATAGGCATATCTTGGATACCTGCAATTCCAGCACTTGAGAGACTAAGAGAGACAGAAGGATTGCCATGGGATTGAAAATAGCCTGGACTACATAATGAGTACCAGGCTAATCAGGGCTCCATAGTTATACTGTCTCAAAAAATTTTTGTGAGCAAATAATAAATAATTCAAAAGTTCTAGGGAACTTACAAACTAATAACTTGCCAAGAGTAAGATCAAAATACAGAGCCTACACAGATATGTTACTCTGTCCTAGGAATAATTGAAATCCTCTACTAAACTGGCCGTAGTGACGCACGCCTTTAATCCCAGAATTTGGGAGAAGGAAGTAGGAGGATCACTGAGAGTTCAAGGCCACCTTGAGACTACATAGTGAATTCCAGGTCAGCCTGGACTAGAGTGAGACCCTACCTCGAAAAACAAAAAACAAACAAAACAAACAAATCAAACAACAACAACAACAACAACAAAAGAAATCCTGTTCTAGAACACTGAATGCCTTTCCTAGCAAGCAAAGCAGTAGAGGTTGGAGCTAGGGGAATAGCACCGTGAGTGCTGGCCTAGCATGCGCAAGGCCCTGGATTCCATCCCCAGTACATACGTACATATGCACACACATAAATACAAATCTCAGAAATCTAAGTCAATGGCTAGTAAGAATTGCTACCTTTTTTTTCATAAGGATTCAACTTACAGGCACAGGCCCCAAACACTCCTACTTTTCTTTGGTGTAACTTGACATGATCCAGCCCTATCATTAGAATTATTTTCTATTAAGTAGGTGACAAGCTTACTTTTCTAGAACAAGGAAGCAATACATTGACAGGAAACTAAGGTCAAAGTAATGATGTGAAAAATCTAATTATAAGAATCAAGCCGAGCATGGTGGCACATGTCTTTAATCCCAGCACTCAGGAGGCAGAGGTAGAAGGATTACCGTGAGCTTGAGGCCACCCTGAAACTACATAGTGAATTCCAGGTCAGCCTGGGATAAAGTGAGACTGTACCCCCCAAAATCAAAATAAATAAATAAATAAAATCAAGACAAAATATGCTAATGGAATATTGAAGAAATATCAAGAACATTTTATTACAAGATAGGCAAAACCTAAATACAGCCATGAAGGGACAGGCTTCTGTGAGAAAAAATTGGAAATGTAAGTCTAGAACACATAAAATTAGTTCCCTCACTTTGGTGAGACAGATAAATCTTATAATCACAGTTAAGATAGAATCAACAATGAAAACCATCCAAATTAACTCCACAATCACCAAGAAATATCTAAACCACAGCAATTTTTCTTATGAAGTGAAATTGTATCATCTAGGCTACAGGAATATATGCTTGGCAGATGTTTGCAAACTTTATACATAAGTGTTTCTTAGCCAAAAAAAAAAAAAAAACCTGAAGTTGTCTATAAAGAAGTAGTAAAGCAATGTTTGATTATAACTTAAATGAAACATATTCTAATTTATTTAAAAGTCTTACCAAATTAATTAATTAGCCAGTAACTGAAAAGATTATTACAGACAAGCACTTAGAAAACAAAGGTTATGATTTAGAAAAAGTAAGGCTCATGGCACACGCCTTTAATCCCAGCACTTGGGAGGCAGAGGTAGGAGGATCGCTGTGAGTTTGAGGACACCCTTAGACTACATAGTGAATTCCAGGTCAGCCTGGGCCAGAGTGAGACCCTACCTTGGGGGGGGGGGAATAAGGCTCAAAATTTGGAACATTTCAACTTTATTATGACTCACACACTCACCTTATCCTTTTATTGCCTAAGTATATAACTATAAAAGCTTTGAAAAATAAAATCTTACAGGTAGCTTCTATAAAATAGTAGGTAAGAGACTGAGAATGATTTTTATTTACATAACTAATATCAATGAAAAGAATTTTTAAAAAATCAGCTGGAGAGGGAATAACCAATTCTTTTGGTATGGTTTCAACTACAGACCTTGAAATGAGCATCCAATAATTAAGCTCAAATTTAATTGCTTCTATTTATTTTAAAAGGATTTTACAAGCAAATGTTAAAATCATGAAGAGCTTTGATATTTGCATACATTTTTTTTTTTTTGGTTTTTTGAGGTAGGGCCTCACTTTAGGTCAGGCTGACCTGGAATTCACAATGTAGTCTCAGGGTGGCCTTGAACTCATGGCAATTCTCCTACCTCTGTCTCCGAGTGCTGGGATTAAAGGCATATGCCACCATGCCCAGCAGTGTGTACATTTTTAAAAACTTTTAAATTCAAAATTTGAAAACTCTAAATCATGAAATTTTTGTGACATTTGCTTTTTATAAATTTGAAGAAATTATAATTATCACTTATCTCCTATTAAGATAATTTATTAAAATTTCTATAAAGTTATCTTAAAGAGTAAAATTTACTCAGCAAGAAAAATAAGAAATTGCCAAACGTGGTGGTATATACCTTTAATCCCAGCACTTGGGAGGCAGAGGTAAGAGGATCAGTGTGAGTTTGAGGCCAGCCAGAGACTACATAGTGATTTCCAGGTCAATCTGGGCTAGAGCAAAAAACCAAAAAAGAAAATCAGAAATTATCCTTTTTCTAGGAATCAACTTATGAAAAATGAATTATCATACTTTATCACATGAATAATGTCTTTGGCTATAAGCATTATTTTATGTACTAGTAGGAAAGAAAAAATTGATGATAATTAAAATCTACACATCTAAATTTCAGGTGTTAAACTATAACCAAATTATATGTCTGAAAATTTATAAACTGTGGTTTATCATTCTCTAAACAACACAAGTTATTTATTGCCATGTGGGGTGGCACACGCCTTTAATCCCAGCACTTGAGAGGCAGAGGTAGGAGGATCAGTGTGAGTTCAAGGCCAGCCTAGAGCTACCTAGTGAGTTTCAGGTCAGCCTGTGCTACAGTGAGGCCCCTTACTTCAAACACCCCCCAAAGAAGTTATTTATCCATGTGTTTACTATATACTAAATTAAATTTGGCTATAGAAATGAGTTTAACTTATTCAAAATAAGCTTAGATGACATAAAATATAGCAATAACAAAAATATAAAGACTTAGGAAACCATGACTGGTAATGAAGAAAAGAATGAAATGAGCTGGAGATATTGCTCAGGGGCTAAAGCATGTGCTTGCAAAGTCTAAAGACCTGGGTTCAATTCCCCAGTGCCCACATAAAGCCAGAGCACAAAGTGTTAGAGGCATCTGGAGTTCATTGCAGTGGCTAGAAGCCCTGTCATGCCCATTTTCCAACCTTCCTCCTGCCTTGCAAATAAATTAAATATTTTTTTAAAAAAGAAACAAAAACAGTCTCAAGAAGTTCTCGATTTATTTAAACCTTAAAAGATTTCAAAATATTACTGGTTTTCAATGGGAGAGTAAAAATTGTACTCTTATATGAGTATCTGAATTGATACAGGTTAAATTAAGAGGATCTAAAAAAGTAAACTGTGAAATTCCAACTTACCTTCACCTACAACCCCAAGGATCTCAAATTTATTCATCACATTACCAATGTTAGGAATCTTCATGAAGACAAACTCCTCTTTTGATGTAAGCCACAGAACATGGCACCAAAAAAGGAATGGAACTTCTGAAAAAAGTATGCAGTAGGTAGAAGAAAAAACTGTCCAGAAGAAGAACCTCTCAATTCTTGACAGGAACTTCACCCATTTGCTCTAACGATGAAGTATGAAATAAGTTCCTGAAAAGAACAAACACAATGGGAATCCATGAGTATTATACTGCAATGCTTGACCTAGTCTCTTTCTTAGTTTTAAATCCATGTTAATGTTTCATAAAAGAGAAAAAACAAACAAGCAATAAGAGGGGGAAAATCTCTAATAAAAAAATCACACTGTATTCAATGAATAACAGAACCACAATGAGGGACCAGGGACAAAGAATCCCAGGCAACTTTTGAAAACAGTATTTACCTGGTACAATCGAAAAACAAAAACAAGCAAACAAAAAGAAACAACTACTGTGTGCAACCAATTGGATATTTACTTTAACAAAGTGATATGAAACTTATTTGAATTCTAGAATTGAACAAGTATATTATGGATAATGAAACCTTCATTTCTTATTCTCATAAAGGGACCTATGAAATATGAAAAGCTAATAATACATGCTCAGTTTTTAATATCTACAGCTTTGGAAATAGATATAAATGTCTATACGCTCACATGCACATATTCCCTAGCTCTGTGCCCTGCGGAGGTCTAGAAGCAATGACACCTCAACAACCATAAGTACAGTTAGTACTTCGATGAAAAGACTTCTAATTCTATGAAGAAATGGCTGATTTAAAGGCTAGGACAGAGGCTGGAGAGATTGCTCAGTGGTTAAAGGCATTTGCTTGCAAAGCCTGCTAGCCTGGATTCAATTCCCCAGTATACAGATGCACAAAGTGATACATGCATCTGGAGTTCATTTGCAGTAGCAAGAGCCCCTGGCATGCCCATTTTGTGTGTTTGTGTGTGTGTGTGTGTGTGTGTGTGTGTGTGTGTGTCTATCTGTCTGTCTATCTCAATAAGAAAAAAATCAAAGGCTAGTTCAGGAAAAGCACAATGCACAAAAAATAATGGGCTTATGTCAAATGACACAGGAGTCAGCTTAAAGTGACTCCTGGGCAGTAAAAAAATAAGGATATTAACAAATTATCATCTGCAGAATAAAATAAAAGACACAAATGCAGGGAGGCAGATAAAGGTAAAGCTCTTTCATGGTGTTTTATCTCAAATAATAAATGTGATAGGTTAATAAATTCTCCATTTAGCAATGGCTCTGGTAATAATTATTTTGGGCAAGTATCACCAATATGTGCTAAAACCTATAGTTGAAGGTTTCATTAGAAACAAAATATCTAGTTTCAAAGTATCTACAAGGTATCTACTAATTACAAAGAGAAAAATAGTATTTCATGTGGAAGAATAATGCTAGACACAATATTAAGTGATCAAAGTTAACAGTCATATAATTAAACAAATGAATATTATATGACTCTTTATAGGATATATCATATCACTACTTCTGCAGCATTTCTACCAGAAACGTAAACCCTGAATCTAGCTAGGCCTGGTGGTGCATGTATATGAATCTCAGCACTTGAGAGGTGTAGGATCAGGAGATCAAGTACATTCTCAGCTGAATAGTGAGTTCTAGGTCAGCCTGAGCTAGAAGAGATGAAAAAAACATCTGAATCTAACCACAAGAAGCAACAGACAAACTTAAGGTAAAGAACATTCATTCTACTATACCGGCTCAATTCTTCAAAAATGGGGAATATAACAGATTAAAGAAGATTTAAGAGACATTATAAATATAATGTATGATCCTAAATTAGATCCTAGATAATAAACATATATTTTTTACTTTTTTTAAATTTATTGGGCTGGAAAGATAGCTTAGCAGTTAATGCACTTGCCTGAAAAGCCAAAGGACCCAGGTTCAATTCGCCAGTACCCATGTAAGCCAGCTACACAAGCTGGTGCATGTGTCTGGAGTTCATCTGCAGTGACTGGAGGCCATGGTGCATCCATTCTATCTGCCTCTTTCTTTCTCTCTCCCCCCTCAAATTAATTAATTCATTTAAAAGTTCATTTATTTGTACAGGGGTGTGTGTGTGTGTGTGTGTGTGTGTGTGTGTGTGTGTGTGTGTGTTGGGGAGACGATACTCCAGAATCTCTTGCCACTGCAAGCAGCACACCAGATGCTTGCACCACGTTTTGCGTCAAGCTTTGCCGTGGATGGCTAGGGAATTGTACTCAAGCAGACAGGCTTTGCAAACAAGCACCTTTAACCATGAAGCTATCTACACTTTTTTTTTTACTATAAAAGACAATAGAGCTGGGCGTGGTGGTGCACGCCTTTAATTCCAGCACTCGGGAGGCAGAGGTAGAAGGATCGCCATAAGTTCAAGGCCACCCTGAGAATACATAGTTAATTCCAGGTCAGCCTGGGCGGGAGTGAGACCCTACCTCGAAAAAAAAAAAAAAAAAAAAAAAAAAAAAAAGACAATAGGCAAAATTTAAATGCATAAATGCATATAGAGCAGATAATAGTACTAATTTTGAGGTACTGAGGTTATAGAAAACAACACTTTGGACTGGGGAGATGGCTCCATGGTTAAAGGTACTTGCTTACAAAGCCTGATGGCCTGGGTTCAATTCAACAGTGCTCACATAAAGCCAGATGCACAAAATGGCACAAGAATCTGGAATTTATAACCACTAAAGGCCCTGGTGTGCCCATACTTCCCTTTCGCTTTCTCTCTTTCCCTCTTTCTCTCTCCCTCCTAACAAATAATTTTTCTAAGAGAAAGGAAGCAACACTCTGGTTTTTTAAGAGACAGCATCAACATTTTCAGAGTTAAAGGGACATCATGTTTATAACTTAAAGCATTCAAATCCAAGACTTGTAGGTTTGGAGGCACACACTTTTAATCCCAGCACTTGCCTGAATGAAGGAGGAGGATCGCCATGAGTTTGACCCAAACTTGGACTACAGTGAATTCTAGGTCAGCCCAGACTAGTGAGACTCTGCTTCAAAAAAACAAAACAAGGACCGGGCGTGGTGGCGCACGCCTTTAATCCCAGCACTGGGAGGCAGAGGTAGGAGGATCACCAGGAGTTCGAGGCCACCCTGAGGCTACATAGTGAAGTCTAGGTCAGCCTGGGCCAGAGTGAGACCCTACCTCGAAAAACTAAAACAAAACAAAACAAAACTTGTGTGTGTGAAAGGGAAAAAAAAGAGAGAATGATAAAGCAAATATAATAAAATGTTTACATTTGGAGACTCTGGTTTAAGGTAGTAAGAAACACAGAAAATTCTTTGGGCTGCTTTAGTAATTCCTTTCTCGAAATGGCATGCTTTCAAAGTAATTTCATATATTTCAAAAAGCCTATCCTGCTTCTACAAACAATAACAGAAGAACAAAGAGTAAGACACAACTGGCTTAAAAGAAAGAAAGAAATCTAAACAAAGAACTTTTCTTTGCTGCTTGTGGAATCTGAAACTTTTTAAAAAATAAGAGCACCCCATGTAATATGGACAGGAAGCACCCTTTTTTCTTTCTTTCTTTCTTTCTTTCTTTCTTTCTTTCTCTTTCTTTCTTTCTCTCTTTCTCTCTTTCTTTCTTTCTTTTTTTTTTTTTTTTGTTGTTGTTGTTGTTGTTTGTTTTTTTTTTGGTTTTTCGAGGTAGGGTTTTACTATAGCCCAGGCTGACCTGGAATTCACTCTGTAATCTCAGGGTGGCCTCAAACTCATGGCAATCCTCCTACCTCTTCCTCCCGAGTGCTGGGATTAAAGGCGTGCACCACCATGCCCAGCTTCTTTTTTTTTTTTAAGTAACTATTTTATTTTATTTTATTGATTTTTAAAATTTTTTTATTGACAACTTCTTTAATTGTAGACAATATCCCATGTTATTTCCCTCCCTACTCCCACTTTCCCCTTTGAAACTTCACTCTCTATCATATCCCCTCCCCCTCTCAATCAGTCTCTCTTTTCAGTTTGATGTCATGATCTTTTACTCCTATTATGATGGACTTATGTAGGTAGTGTCAGGCACTGTGAGGTCATGGATATCCAGGCCATTTTAGGAAGCACCTTTTCAAACATGGTGAAAATGTAAACTTGGGCAAGATTTCTACAAGAATATTACATTCATGATTAAATGATTTTAAGATGTTCCTCATGATATATGTATGTTGCCAAAAGGAACCTGCCACAAACACTCTTAAATGTGAAGTATCAAATGAAATCTTTATAAAAAATTAAGAACATGGGGCTCGAAAGTTGGCTTGGCAGTACCCATGTGTTGGGCCCTGCCCGGTGTGAAGCCGAGTGGTTAGCCCAGCCAGTCTTGGCCTACTCCCGGTGAGGCCTAGTCGAGCTTCCAGAGCCTGAGTAGAGTTTGGTGACCTGTCCTTGGAGTGACTCAGCACCTAAGCTGAAACTGCCTCCACCCAGCTGCTGCTGACGTGGTGAAATGCACATCATTAAAAATACCTTTCTCTCATCCCCTCTTCCTGCCCCCTTCATACAAAAAAATATAAATACCTTCCCATGACAATAAACGGGAGATTCCCGCCCCAAACGGTCTGTGGCTCAATGTGGTTTTTCTCCCTGGTGTTTTTGGGGAGGGGTTTAAGTCGCCGACACCCGCCTTCCCACTCAGCCTTGAGAAGAAGCGGCTTATATAGCTCTCTCTCTTCCGCTCTGGTCAGCTTGGTCTAGAGTGAGCACTACCTTGAAAAACCAATTTAAAGAAAAATAGGCAAAGATGCACATGCATGTGATCCAATAATTCTTTAATCCCACTGCTAAGGAAATAAAACTTCCTTCCAACCAGTCTAGCTACTTGCCAAATTCAAAGCCAGAGAGAGACTCTTATCTCAGAAAAGGAGACAGCATGTGAGGTACTCTTTCTGAGGTTGTCTCCTGGCCTACACACACACACACACACACACACACACACACACACACAAATTGCAAAGAATCAATTTAGGGCTGATGGATTGTTTTCTGCATAAATGAAGAAAAAGACTATAATTTTATCCTTTAATAAAAGTTGAGGATTTACACTGAATAGGAAACTTTGCAGTTTACACATGCAGATAAAGGAAAGGCCGGTAGAAAGGGTCCCTTTCCCCATCAAATAACACCGGGTGCATTCAAATAAAAGTAGCATCACAGTTCTGTACTACACAGCATATAAAAAGCACGTTATCCTACTTATACTTCTACGATGAAGTTGATTTAAGCAACGTAATCTCTAGTAAGTAGATGAGTTAACCTGCTACGTCTAGGGCACTAACCACATGCCAATTAAATCTAGAGTATGCCTGCCCCCCAAAAATAATGATTAGGTTTTCAAAGAAATTGATCTTAAGCCATTCTTAGTGACCCAAGTTTAACAGGACCACTTCTTGAGTAAAACATGTCTAGTTTTAACAGGAGAGCTTTGTCATTCGTGCTAGAAGAAGCTGCTTTTATTCCCCCATTAGTAGAACATACAGCATCCACAGAAATGCCCAATCATTAATAAGTAAACTGCAAATGAAGGAAATCTATATTTGGTCCCCTCAGCTTACATTGTCTATAGTAGGTGTTTGTGAAGCCACTTAACACGGAACCCCAGGCAAGGTGGATTCAATTAAAAGAAAGAAAGAAATCTAAACAAAGAACTTTTCTTTGCTGATTGTGGAATCTGAAACTTTTTAAAAAATAAGAGCACCCCATGAAATATGGACAGGAAGCACACAAATTCCTTTTCTTTCTTTCTTTCTTTCTTTCTTTCTTTTCTTTCTTTCTTTCTTTTCTCTTTCTTTCTTTCTTTCAGAAAATTTTTTTTTTTTTTGTTGTTGTTGTTGTTGTTTGCCTTTTTTTGGTTTTCCAGGTAGGGGTTTACTATAGCCCAGGCTGACCTGGAATTCACTCTGTAATCTCAGGGTGGCCTCAAACTCATGGCTGAATCCTCCTACCTCTTCCTCCCAAGTGCTCAAAAAAAAAAAAAGGCGTGCACCACCATGCCCAGCAGTTTTTTTTAAGTAACTATTTTATTTTATTTTATTGATTTTTAAAATTTTTTTATTGACAACTTCTTTAATTGTAGACAATATCCCATGTTATTTCCCTCCCTACTCCCACTTTCCCCTTTGAAACTTCACTCTCTATCATAGATCCCCTCTCAATCAGTCTCTCTTTTCAGTTTGATGTCATGATCTTTTACTCCTATTATGATGGACTTATGTAGGTAGTGTCAGGCACTGTGAGGTCATGGATATCCAGGCCATTTTAGGAAGTTCTTTTCAAACATGGTGAAAATGTAAACTTGGGCAAGATTTCTTCCCAAGAATATTACATTCATGATTAAATGATTTTAAGATGTGCCTCATGATATATGTATGTTGCCAAAAGGAACCTGCCACAAACACTCTTAAATGTGAAGTATCAAATGAAATCTTTATAAAAAATTAAGAACATGGGGCTAAAATTTTTGGCTTCTCACAGATACCCATGTGTTGGGCCCTGCCCGGTGTGAAGCCGAGTGGTTAGCCCAGCCAGTCTTGGCCTACTCCCGGTGAGGCCTAGTCGAGCTTCCAGAGCCTGAGTAGAGTTTGGTGACCTGTCCTTGGAGTGACTCAGCACCTAAGCTGAAACTGCCTCCACCCAGCTGCTGCTGACGTGGTGAAATGCTATTGGCCCTTATACCTTTCTCTCATCCCCTCTTCCTGCCCCCTTCCTCAAAATATATAAATACCTCCCCATGACAATAAACGGGGAGATTCCCGCCCTAGACGGTCTCCGGCTCAATGTGGTTTTTCTCCCTGGTGTTTTTGGGGGGGAGGGGTTTGAGTCGCCGACACCCGCCTTCCCACTCAGCCTCGAGAGAAGCGGCTGGCCCGGCTCTCTCTCTCTTCCGCTCTACCTGCCAGTGGTGGAGGGAAAAAGCACCGGCACCCATGTAAGCCAAATACACAAAGTGGCGTGTGTGTCTGGAGTTTATTTGCAGTGGCTAGAGGCTCTGGTGTGCCCATTCTTTCTGTCTGTCTTTCTTCTCTCTGTCTCTGCTTGCATATAAATAAATAAAATTTTTTTTAAAAAAATTAAGAACATGACAAGGGGTGGGGAAATGATGGCTTGACAATTAAAGGTTCCTGCTTAGAAAGCCTGGTGGCAGGCCGGGCGTGGTGGCGCACGCCTTTAATCCCAGCACTCGGGAGGCAGAGGTAGGAGGATCGCAGTGAGTTCGAGGCCACCCTGAGACTACATAGTGAATTCCAGGTCAGCCTGAGCTAGAGTGAGACCCTACCTCAAAAAAAAAATCAAAAAAAAAAAAAGAAAGCCTGGTGGCTAGGGTTCAACTCCTCTGCACCCACATAAAGGCAGAAGGTAAAAGTGGCACATGCATCTGGTATTCACTTGTAACAGCGGAAGACCCTGGCATGCCCATACACATACACACACATAAATAATTAAAAGATATTTTTTAAAACACGACAAGGAATTCTACTACTCATACTTATTAACATATTAAATACCTTGTTAAAGTCTCACCATCCCAGCAATGTAAGACAAAATAAATAGACTAATAAAAGACATAAAATTCAAAACAGGGATACAAAGTAGAATTTGCACTTATTACTATTTAAAATTCAAAAATATTCAAAGTTAGTCAGGAAGTGGTTGGTGCAGATGTACAAGAGGCCAACCTGGTCAACAAGTCAAGGCCCTATGGGGGGCTAAAAAAAGAAAAGAACCAGAGGAGGAAAAGGCAGGAGGAGGAAGAAGAGAGGAGGAGGAAAGAAAAAGAAAAGAATATAATTTACAAACAAGCAGAACTGTGTCTAGTAGGTAGCTGAAGATAAGCTATAAATAAATATAAATATCATATAAATATCAGTTATAAGGGGTTAGAGAGATGGCTCAGTGAGTAAGAGCAGTTTCCATGCAGGCATGAGGGCCTGAGGGGGGCCTGAGACTGCCTGAGTTTGATTCCCCAGCTCCCACATAAAACACACGGCAAAGCTGGCCATGCACTCTGTAACCCCATTCCTGTGGAGAGCTGAGATCAGATGATCACTGGGTTTGGAAAAAACAGCAAGGTCCAGAATTAGTTTGTCGGGAAACATACAGATCAGTGATGAGGAGGAGGTGACATCTGATGGAGAGGAAGATACCTGTCATTCTCTCTGGCCTCTGCATGCACATACGTGGGGCACACGCATGTGTGCACAGATGTGCATATACCACACTTCCCATACACGCTTCCCACACATATTACACACAGGCCCATACCAAATCAATTATATTTGTAAACATCAATAAGAAAAAAATTGTCATTTTTATTCTATCATTGGCCACATTTACAATAACAAAAAAGTGTAACTAGGGTTTAACATGACAAAATACATCAAAGATCTCTATGAAAATATATAAAACTATTCAAAAGCATTAAAGAAGACCTAAATAAATCAAATAATCCAAATTATAAAGCTAGGATGACTCAGTACTATAAAAATGCCAATGCTTTCTATGTTGATCCACAGTCAATGCAATTCTAATCAAAACGCCAAAATTGTTTTTGAGGAATTAAGACAAGCTGGTTTTAAAATGTATATGGAAGAGCAGAATTTCGAGTATAAACAATATTTTCTTCCTAAAAGAGTAAAACATGATGGAGGCTGGGCCTAGAGAGTCGTATCTGGCAGGAGGCCCTATGAACTATATTGAGCATTCTAAGATAGCTGTGGAAATGAAGACAGGGTGGCTTGGCACCAAGGTTGATAAATCAGCCAGTGGGACAGACGTGAGTGCTCAGAATAAACATCAATAAGAATTCAATATCCCTATAGCTTCATACAGTCCTGAGGAGAGTCAAAGTAACTTACTTACTTACTTACTTACTTATTTATTTATTTATTTATTTATTTATTTATTTATTTTGGAGAGAGAGACAGAGAGACAGAGAGAGAGAGGAAGACAGAGATGGGCGCGCCAGCAGTCTCTCAGCTGCTGTGAACGAAATCCAGATGTGTGCGCCCCCTTGTGGGCAATTGTGGCATTGCACCCTTGCCTCACTTTGCATCTGGCTAAACGTGGGACCTGGAGATTGGAACCAGCATTCTTAGGCTTAGAAGGCAGGCGCCTTAACCCCTAAGCCATCTCTCCAGCACAAAGTAACTTTTAGACAGTATGTAAGATCGTGTCATTTCTCACACAAAACTCTCCAAAGGCCCCAAGTCAGATTATGTCATTTCTCACTCAAAACTCTAAAAAGCTTCCCCCCCCATAACATTTAAAGTAAAAGCCAAAGTCTATCCACTCACCTGGACTACCTGTCCTCCAATAACATCTATTGATCTCTCCCTTGGCTTGCTTTGCTCCAACCACACTGCACTTTTCACTATACTTACTCCAGAAAACTACTTCCATATAATCACATTCTTAAGGGATTACCATGACATTCAGCAAAAATGGTGTTACGGTTTTGTTGTTTTGTTTTTTGCTTTGAGATAGGGTCATACTCTATCGCCTAGGCTGGCCTGGAACACACTATGTAGCTCAAGCTGACCTCAAACTCATGGTGATCTTGCCTCAGCCTTCCAAGTGTTCATGATGTTACAATTTGTGAAAAAATATTCTATTCATTCATTAATTAAATAATTCCTGACACTGGGAAGATGTCTCAGCAGCTAAAGACAACCCAGGTTCAGTTCCCAAGTCACCCACATAAATAAAACACAAAAACAGGAGAGATGGCTAAGTGGTTAAGGCATTTGCCTGCAAAGCCTAATGACCCAGGTTCAATTCTTCAATACCTATGTCAAGCCAAAGTTATACAGGGGCACATTTGTTGGGGTCCCCCCTAGGGCCAGCCCAGGAGGGACAGCAGGGTCTCTGCCGAGTTGGGGGTGAGAAGTGCGTAATCATGACACAGACTCCGGGAGTTGGGTGAAAGCAGGCAGAGGGAGAGCTGCAGCAAACTCGTTTATTCAAAGAAATGTAGGGAGTTTTAAGGGGCTTGGCTGGCCAATCATTGTATGGGGTGGTCCCCTTTGTGTGACCAATGACAGCCTGTCTCCAGACAGATCATCTTGTAGAAGGTTTCTCGCAAGCATGGGACTGTAGCTGTTGTAATGACAGGCCTGCGCAGGATGCCATGTTCACAGAAGCCACTTCCTGGTTTCTTTTGCCATGCAGTCTGGCTAGGGCCACACCTGCATTGTGCCATATATATCCTCCTTGTTTTTTTTCTTTCCCAAGCCATTGTTGAACCCAGGCCCCAAGGGATCATCACATGCGATGGTGCCTGTCTTAGGTTGCCCCATCTCATGGAGTCTTATCCGTCATTGGCTACCCACCATCCGAGTGAGAAAACCTGAGGGGTGTGGCCTGGTTTCTTCTGACATGTGGTCTGGCTAGGACCAGACCTGCATTGTGCCATACACACATTCATCTGGAGTTTCTCTGCAATGGCTAGAGGCCCATGTGTGCCCTCCTCCTCTGTTTTTCTTTCTCTCTCTCCCTTGCAACAAACAGATAAAATATTTTTTAAATAAAATTTAAAATAATAATTCCTTACTGCATCCCGTTTTAGGGAATGGATAATTATGACACACAAGACAGTACTGGACAAAACAGGCTAGGCCCTTGCCGTCATGGAAATTTTCCTTTTATTGGTGGAGAAAAAAATACAAGATTATTATCAGATGCTGATACACATGGCGAAGGAAGAAAAGAAACTGATTACTCTAACAGGGAGGGCTTGTCTAAAAATGTGACACTTGAGACTGCCACGGGGGGGTGGGGGAGTGGACAGGTATATGAAGAGCCATGCCAGTCATGCTCCAGGTGAGAGAGGCTCACAGTGCTTCTGAGAATGAGCCTTCATCTTCTAAGAACACTCAGAAGAGAACTAGCCTCTTCTCTGCCAATGATGGTGTGGCTCATTTCAAAGGAAATGAAAAAAAAATTAAATCATTCCCATCCAAAAGTTCTGTGTTTGAGTATATGTAAAGAACATTTGGTACCACCTAGTTTCTGTGGCATTCAAAACAAGGTAAACTGAGGATCAGAATTTAAATATGTGAATGACTATATAACGTAGGTGTCAAAAACTGTCTGTTAACTACCAGTACTCATACTGACAAAAAGAATGTATCCCAAATTGGATGTTGCTGCAATTTTGTATGAATAAGGCTGATTAATCTCTAAAAGAAAAAAGGTATAAAAACAGACACTTCAGTTTCTGGTAGAGACTAATTATGTAACTTGGATGAAATGTCCCTTTATGAATAAATACAAATGCTAGCGAAAATTATTTAATATTTTATTTATTTAGTTTGTTAGTTGTTTGAGAGAGTGGGAAAGAAGAGAGAGAGAGAGAGAGAGAGAGAGAGAGAGAATGGGCACACCAGGGCCTCTAGCCACTGCAAACGAACTCCAGACATATGAGACACCTTGTATATCTGGCTTTATGGGGGTACTGGGAGGCTTTGCAGGCAAGCACCTAAACAGCAAAGCCATCTCTCCATCCCTGAAAATACTTTTTAAAAACAGCTTAAAAGCTACAAATACCTAACAAGATTGTGAAGAATTACCTGGCTAAAATCAAGACAAAAGAATACAACCCAGAGAAGCAATCTAAACCACTCCTAACTGATTTATCCCTTTTGGAATGTGAAGATCCAGGGGAAGAAAAAAATTGAAAGAAAGTAGGCTGCTCAGGAAACTAAGAGATGCAGGAGCACAAGTCAAGGACGGTTCAAAAGGACAAAGTTAGATAAACCATTACTCATTTGGAGCTGAAACTGCAAAGTGCTACTTCCAGGATAAGAGAAGCCAGCAATACAACAGCCCTTGGCCTTGAATAGATCAGAATTGTGGTCTTATGTCATGTGGGTGAACCAGATAAACCCTCTAAATGTACCTTGGACTAAGGTGTTTCCACATTCAGGCAGGTAGTGCCAGTAGAAAGGAGAAAAAATATTCTCTGGGCATTCAACCTAGGCTTCATAGTGCTGCTACAGATCATTTCTCATTTACATTGCACAGCACATAAACAAAATGGCCAGAAATACGAGGTGAGATCCCAGGAACAAGAGCCAAAAGAAACAACTGAAACAGGCCATGACTCAGAAATGACTTATAGTGTTCCAATGATCACGAATCATCTATAATACAGGATTAATGTAACAAAAACCAAAGGTCAAGCATTTTGCCAGAACTGAAGGACCCAAAAGCTGAAAGACAAATTTGAAAGTCTTAATTAGTGCTGTTTACAGAAGCATGGGCTACACCACTGAGAACAATGTCCCCCCACCCCCAGCAACCATTAAACTGTTTATAAATCCTTCAGGGAGGTGGGGTGGCTCATGAGTTTTTTCTGTTCTTTTTTTTTTCCTTCTGATTTTCTGACTTAAGGTCTCAATCTAGCCCAAGCTAACCTGGAACTCACTCTTAGCCCCAGGCTGGCTGCAAACTTATGGCAATCTTCCTATTTCAGCACCCAGAGCGTCTGGATTAAAGAGAGGCATGTGCCACCACTCACATCATCTTTTCCTGTTTCTTAGGTTGAATGTTTAGCTCATTCATTTTGAACCTTTCCTCATTTTAAAAATATAAACTAGTTAAACTATGCATAAGGATTTAAAATATATTTTTGTGTCCTTGTCTCTAGTTGCAATAAGAAGAAAAATGAATTCTGTAATATTCTATTTATAGACTTTCTATGACTTAGTACATAATTGATTTTGTGAAAGTTTCAAGTTAAAAGAACACATATGCTCTAGCTGGGGGTAGGAAATTTGTGTATACTGCTACTTAAGTGTTTTTCAAAATATATCTTTACTAAATTTTTTAAACTGAAAAATCAATCAGAATGCTAAAATGACACAATAGCACAAAAAGACAAATATAAGCATTCAGAGGAGTTTGAACATGGTTTTAAAACTATCAAATGAACTGCAGAATACTTTTTTTTAACCCACTTAAGACAGATGCACAAGGTGACACATATGCACAAGGTGACACATGTGCACAAAGTGACACATGCGCACAAGGTGGTGCACACATTTGGAGTTTGACTGCAGTGGCTAGAGGCCCTGGTGCACCAATTCTCTCTCGTGCTCACTCATAAAATAAAAACTAATATATTCCAAAAAATTCTACTTGTGAATCAGAAAAAAGTCATAAGACCATTAAAAGTAATAAAAGCACAAATTCATGGGAAGAAGCTAGAGCAATGCTTAGGGAGAGGAACAAATAATCTGATATGCACATATCAGAAAATATAACAAACTGAAAATGAAGTAGGAATCAATCTCAAGATACGCCACAAAATATATCCAAGGAGAAACAGAAGTAGTTCCCAGGGGGATGGCTCAGTCAGTCAAGTGCTTGCCATGCGAGCAGTGGGATATGAGTTTGGGGACAGCATCCAACAGTGAGGGGGCTGAGACAGGAGGATCACTGGGTCTTGTTGGCTAGCCTCAATTAGATAAAGATACCCAGGCCTAGAGAGATGGCTGAGCAGTTAAGGTGCTTGCCTGCAAAGCCTAAGGACCCAGGTTTGACCTCTTCTCTACAGATCCCACCTAAGCCAGACACACAAAAGCTGAGGTAAGCACAAGGTCACACATGCCCACTAGGTGATGCAAGCATCTGGAGTTTGATTGCAGTGGCTAAGGCCCTGGCGCACCAATTCTCATTCTCTCTTTCTGTCTCACTCACTTTCTGTAAAAGTAAAAATAAAAATAAATTTTAAAAGAAAGATACCCAACACTGGCCTAAAGGCCTCCACACACATGTGTGAACTTATGTGTAGGAGTATATATACACTCCTACATGTAAGAACAAGCACACACATGTATGCATATCACACACAAGGACACACAAAAATAAAATTAAAACCTCACAGTGGCTGACACTATCTAGACAAGGCCTGCATAATAGGAGGGGAAGAAATGACGACATCAAAATAGAAGAGAGACTAAGTGGAAAGAAGAGATTCAGTGGAGGGGGGATTTGGGAGTGTGACAAGGAAGGATGGTGGGAGGGGATTTAAATCATGGTACGTTGTCCATATTTATAGAAGTTGTCAATAAAAAGGTTTTTTTTGGTTTTTCGAGGTAGGGTAAAAAGTTTTTGAAACAACCACAAATATATAATTTATATATGAAATATATAAAGTAAAATAAATAAAATTTAAAAATATAGAAAAACCACTCACAGCAGAAATTCCTAAAATAGCAAATCCATAACAATAAAAATAAAAAACAATGCAGGTATATGTAAGTGGCAAATGGATTTTTTTAAATGACCAAAGAAGTGTTTATTATAAGCCTGATAGAGTGGTGCACACAGCACTCTGAGGCCAAGGCAAAAAAGAGTACAAGTTCAAGGCCAGCATGAGCTATGTAGTAAGGCACTACTAGAAAGAAAGAAAGAAAGAAAGAAAGAAAGAAAGAAAGAAAGAAAGAAAGAAAGAAAGAAAGAAGGGAGGGAGGGAGGGAGGGAGGGAGGGAGGGAGGGAGGGAGGGAGGGAAGAAAAAACATGGCTGGCTACAATGTCACTCAGTTGGCAAAATGCCCAAGGTTCTATCCCTAACACCTCATAAAACCAGGCATGTTGGCTCACACCTGTAATGCCAGCATTCAGTAGGATTAGAAGTTCAAAGTCATCCTTGGCTACGTAGCAAGTTTCAAGGCAACATTGGGATTCACGAGACCCTGTCACCAAAAAAAAAAAAAAAAAAAAACAACTATATTGCTATAAAACTCAGGATATTGATTGCCTTGAGATAACAGAAAGATTGTGAAAGAAATACTTAGATGGGCTTCCTCAGATATTTCTGTTTCTTGCTTACTTAATGAACTATAATTATTCATTAGTGTATATTTATAGTCTATGAATTTCTACATTATTATATTCAATAAGTTTTTAAGAATTCACAATGATTCTGATAATGACAGCAAATACATATAGTTCCTTGGTCATTTATATGGAGGTAAGAGAATTTTTTTTGTTAGGTGACATTTGTTAGGTGGTGGTGCACATCTTTAATCCCAGCACTTGGGAGGGATAGGTAGGAGAATCACTGTGAGATAGAGGCCACGCTGAGACCACACAGTGAATTCCAGGTCAGCCTGGGCTAGAGCAAGACCCTATCCCAAAAAATCAAAAAAAAAAAAAATAGCTGGGCGTGGTGGCGCACGCCTTTAATCCCAGCACTCGGGAGGCAGAGGTAAGAGAATCGCCGAGAGTTCGAGGCCACCCTGAGACTACATAGTTAATTCCAGGTCAGCCTGGACCAGAGTGAGACCCTACCTCGCAAAAAAACCAAAAAATAAAAAATAAATAAAAATAAAAATAAAAAAGTAAAAAATAAAAAAGCCGGGCATGGTGGCACACACCTTTAATCCCAGCACTCAGGAGGCAGAAGTAGGAGGATTGCCGTGAGTTCAAGGCCACCCTGAGACTACATAGTGAATTCCAGATCAGCCTGGGCCAGAGTGAGACCCTACCTCGAAAAACCAAAAAAATAAAAATAAAAAAATAAAATAAAACCAAAACATAAGCAACAACAAAAGAAGCATTGCAGTACTATATTAAACAAAAAAAGGTCAAATCTTCTCTCAGAGGCTCAGATGGTACATAAGGTACTATATCTATTGCTAGGTATCACAACAGCAAAATGAAAATTTTCCAGTGACTAACAACCCAGATGGTGACCACTCCTCAAACCACCCAGATTTGGAGCTACTGAGGAAACTTGGCCTTGGCCTCTATGAAAGATGAATGACTTCCAAATGTCTGAAGAGTCTTTGACAAATGGGGAGTAGAGTCGGTGATCTATTTCAGGGGATGGAATTAAGGTGGATTGATGATAAAAGTAAAAAGGAGTCAGGGACTAGGGAGATGGCTTAGAGAGTAAAGTGCTTGCCTCACAAGCATTAGGACCTGTATTTGATCTCTACTATCCAGGTAAAAAAGAGGGGTGTGATGGTACACACCTGTAATCCCAAGTGCTGAAGAGACAAGAGGTCACCAGAATACCTGAGAATGACATTCAAGGTTGTATTCTGGCCTCCACAGGTATGTGCACATGCGTGTGCGCACACACACAATAAATAAATTTATACTTAAAAACTTTTTTAAAAAAGACACAGGGGCTGGGGAGATGGCTTAATGGTTAAGGCACATGCCTGCAAAGCCAAAGGATGCAGGTTTGATTCCCAAGGACCCACGTAAGCCAGGTGCACAAGGTGGTACATGTGTCTGGCATTTGTTTGCAGCGGCTGGAGGACCTGAAGTGCCCATTCTCACTCCCTATTTCTATGTGCCCCCTCAAATAAATTTAAAAAATTTAATCCTTTTAAAAAAGAGACAGATTTAAGCTCAGTAGTAACTGGACCATGATCAGCCATCAATGGTTATTTGTTCCTACTCTTATTGATCATATTTGTCAGATACCTCCAGTGGGCTAGCCAAGGCTGTGGAGTCTTCTGGACAGAGCAGTGATAACACTGCTCATGAAGCTAAGAGAACATGGGTAATGAACAAATAAATGTGATCATTTCAGATAATAATAGCTATTATAAAGAAAATGAAAGTTATGGCAAATGGGAGGGGAAGATCCTTTAGATAGGCGGTCTGGGAATAGCCTGTCTGCGAAAGGAATAAGTCAGAGAAACCTAATCTGTTCCATGTAAGGAAGCAAGCTATAAGCAGTGCTGTGAGAAGAGCATTCACTGCAATACAAAGAGTCTCAGAGAGCTTAATAAGTTGACAGAACAGAGAAGGCCTGTATAGCTGAAGCAGAGTAGACAGGGAGGAGACCAGCAGGTGGCAAGTGATGTTTGTAAACATTTTGTCCCTGACAGAAAGAGTCTTGTACTGAACTACACATCTTCTACAGTATTTTATAAAGATTTTAAATTACTAATCATCACTTTATAAACAAATAACTAAATGCAGTTTGAAATGGATTTGTCTTATAGTAAGAAATACATCTAGATTTAAACTTGTCTTTGCACTGGCAAGTAAGCAGGTACCTACAAGAAGTGACAGAATGATAAGGCTTATAATTTATTTCATATTATAAGCACTGAATTTAAGAGCTGCCTGGGCCTTGAATTTTTTGTTGTTGTTGTTGACAAAATTATAATCTTCATCTCAACAGATCTTTTCTTCTTCCCAGAGAGAGTACAAAATCAGTTGAATCTTGAGTTTTGTTTTGCTTCCTGGCATTGTTTCACATATACAAATGAGAGAACCATTTTGTCACTGAAAATTCCACTGGAATAAATCTGGTTCATGACTAAATTTGTTATAATAAGAGAGGTAAATGATTTGAAAGCATTTCAAAACTCAGGATTCATATATCAAAGGAAACCACTCCTATGTAAAATGTAACCTTGTGAAAAACAACCTAATTTCCCTTTTGTAGAGACAGCTCTAGCTCAGTGGGAGGAGAGGGTGCATTCCTACTTAGTTTTCTTCCTAGACAGGATCATCTGATCCTTAACTAATTCAATCTTTGTTGGGCCCTGCCCGGTGTGAAGCCTAGTGGTTAGCCAAGCCAGTTTGTACTTGGCCTACTCCCGGTGAGGCCTAGTCGAACATCCGGAGCCTGAGTAGAGTTTTGCGACCTGTCCTTGGAGTGACTCAGCACCTAAACCAAAACTGCCTCCGCCCAGCTACTGCTGACGTGGTGAAATGCTATTGGCCCTTACACCTTTATCTCATTCTTTTTCCCACCCTCTCTCAAAATATATAAATACCTTCCCATGACAATAAACGGAGAGATTTCCGCCAGACGGACTTCCGGCTCAATGTGGTTTTCTTTTCCCCGGTGGCTTGGGGAGGTTTTTTGAGTCGCCGACACCCGCCTTCCCGCTCAGCCTCGAGAGAAGCGGCTGGCCCTACTCTCTCTCTCTTCCGCTCTACCTGCCGGTGGTGGAGGAAAAGAACCGGCAACTGGTGCCCAACGTGGGGCCCAACAACTGGTGCCCAACGTGGGGCGCAACAACTGGTGCCCCGTGTGAGGATTCAGAACGGACTACGGACTGGACCCCGACGTGATGAAGCAAAATTCAAAATTAAGCAGACGGGCTAATCGGACTGCTGACGGGTGTATCCTCATAAGTTATGAGGTAATCTTCATATTTAATATTCTAACCTTTGTTTCTATAATCTGTGCTTAGTTCAACATCTCTTGTTCCTTTCTCTTTCCTCTCATTTCCGGGTTTCCGACAAACCGCTTCTGCGGTGCCGCCATTTTTAAGCGCCATTTCATGGCGGACGCACCACATGGGCAGACCTAAAAAAGAAACTCACCACATGGGTAGAGACTCACCACGTGGACAAACCTAAAAAAGAAACTCACCACGTGGGCAAACCTGGATAACTCTCAAAGCATCCTGCCCCCTCATTTGAGTTGGGGCGCCATTTTAGAAAAATTCTACAACATGTTTAGCTATTTTTGGGGCCTTTATGCTTATGTTGTACTCATATATATTACTATTGCCCTGATATTACAAAAACTCCTCCTACAGTGTGGCTTAAAAGTAAAACAAAAAAACCTCCATGGCTTTGGGGACAAAACTTTTGTTTTAGCCCCATGGATTAATTTAATCCTCCTTGCCTTAATTGCCAGCCTTAAAGGCTTTTCCGTAGAAAAGTTCATTTTTGCCCTTAACAAAAACTGTAAGAAAAAACTAAAGCTGACTTTTAAAATCTTGTTCCTCCCAAGGCCACCACCCAAGCCGCCACCGGCCCTGCTGTCTTTTCAACTGTAACTGCCGCCTAAGGCAATTTTGCTCATAGTGAACTAATGTGCTTAACTAAAGATATCGGACTAAGATTTTAAGTTAAAAAAACCTCAAACAAATTAACATTATAAAGATACTGAGGCTAATTCCAGGTTACTGAACTACTATTGTCAACCACATTAGCAATCTTAAGGAAGGCCAGCCGAACGGCAGGAGGCAAATGGGCGGGCTCCTAACTTGCTTTATCTTAGGAACGGGCGGGCGGTCCGCCATGAGGCCATGAGACCAGTCACCGCCATCCCCGCCCCTTACTTCTGGGTGCCCCCTCGATGCTCTTAGATGAATATCCTGTGGGGCCCAACTTTAAAAAATAAAAGAGACGGCTGGGGACATTCACTGTTTTTCAAGTCTATATGGCTATATCCTACACACCATTGTCCCACCCTTCACTGCCTTCCCATTAACGTGGGACTAAAAAGACGGCTTAATGGTTAAGCGCTTGCCTGTAAAGCCTAAGGACGCCGATTCAAAGCTCAATTCTCCAGTACCCATGTAAACCAGATGCACAAGTAAACACATGCATCTAAAGTTCATTTACAGTGGCTGGAGGCCTGGCATGCCCATTCTCTCTCTCTCTCTGCCCACCTAGCTCAATTCATAAAACATAAAACTAAGCCCAACTAACTCAATCGGTAAATACTGTCTCTCCTGTCAAACCCCAACTCCATATTCAAAAATCAACTTACAAATCCTGTCAGCCTTTCCTCCAGGTACCACCTCTTCAAACTACAGGAGCCAATCCTCGAGGGCTACGCCCTAATCACTTTTGACAGATTGACGTTACACACTATTCTCCATTTGGAAAACTTAAATAAATTTTTCTCTCGGTTGATACTTTCTCCCATGCTTGCTGGACATCAGCACATGCTGGGGAAAAACTAAACATGCTATTAGCCATATGCTTCAATGCTTTGCCACCCTTAGATTGCCAGATCAAATCAAAACCGATAATGGTCCCTGCTTCGTAAGCAGGACTTTTATAGATTTCCTCCAAACCTGAAAAATCTCACTTTCCACAGACATCCCATATAACCCGTGGGGCCAGGCCATCGTGGAAAGATATCATCAAACTCTCAAGTCTCAATTACAAAAACAAAAGGGGGAATCCCTACCCCCACATGACCAACTAAAAAAGGCATTATTAACCCTAAATATTTTAAATTTTTCTAAAGAAGATAGACACTTGTCCCCTTTTCAAAAACATTGGACCTCAGCTGTCACCTACAGCTCCATCTGGGTCAAATGGAGGGACCCATTAACTGGGGCCTGGAAGGGACCAGACCCCCTCCTCACAGCAGGCAGAGGATTTGGATGTGTCTTTCCTCAAGAGGAAAAAAGACCTATTTGGGTACCAGCAAGAGACTTAAAATATTTACCCCAACAAGGGGATGATAATAATCAATTCTCCAGGGAGTGTCCCACCCCTGAGAACTATGCCTCTGTTTCTTCCCCAGGAACAACTGAAGGTGTGAATGCTACTAGACCCGAATGAAGCCAGAAAAGCTCCAGAAAGATTTACAGAAGAGGAGACGGGACTTCCAAGACAACCTGCTGTGGACGAACTTACACGGCTTCTTACCCTACCTTCTCCCTCCCCTTGGACCCCTCCTTCCTCTTGCTCTTTACCCTACCTTCTCCCTCCCCCTGAACCCCTCCTTCTTATCCTCACTCTCGGGCCCTGTGTAATTAATAAGATTACACAATTCATTCACCAACAGCTTGAGGCAATTAAACTTCATCAGGTCACAATTAAACTTCATCAGGTCAAGGCACCACAGGTTTGCGACTCAAAGGCAATGGCTTTTCCACTTACTGGCTATCCACCTAACATCCCTCCCCCGCCCTCCATCGAACCAACGACGGGTAAGATCTCAGACAGGCTGAGACAACCTAAGACAGGGCGTGGAGTGGTCAACGGGCTAGAGGCATGGTCCTCATTGATGGGTAAGATTCCCAAAGGGGGACAACCTAGGACAGAGGCCATGACCGTCCACCGTTCTTACAAAAACAAAAGGGGGAGATGTTGGGCCCTGCCCAGTGTGAAGCCTAGTCGTTAGCCAAGCCAGTTTGTAATTGGCCTACTCCCGGTGAGGCCTAGTCGAACATCCGGAGCCTGAGTAGAGTTTTGCGACCTGTCCTTGGAGTGACTCAGCACCTAAGCCGAAACTGCCTCCGCCTAGCTACTGCTGACGTGGTGAAATACTATTGGCCCTTACACCTTTATCTCATCCTTTTTCCCACCCTCTCTCAAAATATATAAATACCTTCCCATGACAATAAACGGAGAGATTTCCGCCAGACGGACTTCCGGCTCAATGTGGTTTTCTTTTCCCCGGTGGCTTTGGGAGGTTTTTTGAGTTGCCGACACCCGCCTTCCCGCTCAGCCCCGAGAGAGAAGCAGCTGGCCCGGCTCTCTCTCTCTTCCGCTCTACCTGCCGGTGGTGGAGGAAAAGAACCGGCAACTGGTGCCCAACGTGGGGCCGAACAAATCTTCATTTTGCTTTATTCTCCCAATAGCAAAAAATAATCTGATTTTATCAATCCAACCTCTACATTTCACTTTCTATAATTAAATCAAATAGATACTTCACTATTTTGGTTTGATTCAGGTGTCCCCCATAAACTTAGGGGTTCTGAATGCTAGGTCCCCAGCTGATGGCAATTTGTGAATTAAGACCTCCTGGAGGCAGTGTATTGTTGGGGGTGGGCTTATGGGTATTATAGCCAGTGTCCCCTTGCTGGTGTCTGGCACATTCTCCTGTTGCTATTGTCCACCTGATGTTGGCCAGGAGGTGATGTCCCCCCTCTGCTCATGTATTGTTTTCCCCTGCCATCATGGAGCTTCCCCTTGAGTCTGTAAGCCAAAATGAACTTTTATCCCCCCACAAGCTGTTCTTGGTTGGATGTTCTCTGCTAGCAATGTGAACCTGACTGTAACAACTATCATGAGTTACACACTATTTACTAGCATAAAAATTTCAAACTAACCATCACTGGCCTTGCCTTGACTTCTGTAATCTTTGCTTCCTTTCCCCAGCACTGATAATCCTACAAAACTCCCAGCCCTTCCTAAGAGTATGATGTCCTTGGGGTTCAGATTTTTAAAAACATTAAGATGACACGAGAGAAATTCACAGTTCACACTAATATTATACCATGCAAAATACCTTATCGGTGCCTGGCATGGTGGCGCACGCCTTTAATCCCAGCACTTGGGAGGCAGAGGCAGGAGAATTGATGTGAGTTTGAGGCCACCCTGAGACTACATAGTGAATTCCAGGTCAGCCTGGGTTACAGGAGACCCTGCCTTGAAAAAAGCAAAAAAAAAAAATCTTATTGGTGTCGGGCATGGTGGCACACGGCACACACCTTTAATCCCAGCACTCAGGAGGCAGAGGTAGAAGGATCGCTATGAGTTCGAGGCTACCCTGAGACTACATATTAAATTCCAGGTCAGCCTAGGCTAGAGCAAGACCCTACCTTGAAAAAAAAAACTATATATACATACATATACATATATAATATCTTATTAGCTGCTGGGTGTGATGGCACACAGCTTTAATCCCAGCACTCAGGAGGCAGAGGTAGGAAGATCACCATGAGTTCAAGGCCACCCTGAGACTACATAGTGAATCCCAGGTCAGCCTGGACTAGAGTGAAACCCTACTTCAAAATAAAATAAAATATCTTATTACTTAAAAAGATACTTACATGAAAAATCAAGGATCAATTTTAACTCAGTTACCATATTAAATTAAAACTAGGTTCTGAATTTCAAATTCTAAGTATCAAAATTTAAAAAATAAACTTAAAGGCTAGAGAAATGGCTCAGTAGTTAAGTGCACTTCCTGCACAAGTGTGAAGGCCTGAGACTACCAGAGTTTGAATCCCAAGATCCCACATAAAATTAGTTGTGGTCATGTGTGTAGGGGAACAGTGACCAGAGAATCATCAGGGCCACAAGCTCAGGATCAGTAGAGACTCTGGCTCCAAACAAAGACCAGGCAGAAGGTTTTGGACTGAGACACCCAAGATTCCATTCTTGCCACTGTAGGCCTATGGGATGTCATAAAACACAAACAGACACACACACACACACACACACACACACACACACACACACACATACACGGCAAAAAAATTAAGTGAAATGAAAAAAATAAAATTAAAAAGTTGGGGACCTCTTAAGATTTTGGTATACTGATATGAAGCAGAAAATATAATCCAAGTTACTGTCCTCTAGTCCAAGAAAAACAACTGTCAGATGATCAAGATTGGAAGGAAATGAATACCAACAGTCTGTGAATGAATTCAAGACCATAGGCTTAAACAGATTTCATGCCGGAAATACTTTAAGATGAAATTTCAAGATAATTAATAGTTTTGGGAAAGCCACAGGGAAAAGAAGATGAGAACAAAGATTGCCCAAGAGCAAATATAGTATACTTCTCAGAAAGAGTAAAACTATATGTTCTATAAATTCCATACCCAAGCTATTAAATCATTTAAAAGCTAATCAGAAAGACAAATGCCGGGCTGGAGAGATGGCTTAGCGGTTAAGGTGCCTGCCTCCTAAGCCTAAGAACCCGGTTCCAATCTCCAGGTCCCACATTTAGCCAGATGCAAAGTGACACAAGGGCGCAATGCCTCACATGACCACAAGGGGGCGCACGCATCTGGATTTCGTTCACAGCAGCTGAGAGACTGCTGGCGTGCCCATTCTCTATCTGTCTCCCTCTCCCTCTCTCTCTGTCTCTCTCTGTGTCTCTCCCTCTAAAAGTAAAAATAAAAATAAAAATAAATTTTAAAAGACAAATGCCACATGTATGTACTCTGTCAGTGGTTCCTAACTGGGAGCATTTGGAGATGAGTGCAAATGGTGGTAAGCAACAGGAATACAGGCCTAAGACTAGAATTTTGACCTAAGGGAAGCCTTCATAGCCACCAAGGGAGAAGATAAAGCAAAGATGGACAAGATGGTAGACATGAAGAAAAATGGACAAATACAGGATGTGTAAGTCAATACCAATGGAAATGGATTAGAGACTGGGAGTGAGGAAAAAGAAGAACAAAAATAACTTCCTGGCATCTTGGCTATGAGACATGAGAGTTTCTGGTTTTTGACATGAGGAAAACTTAGAAGAACAGCAGATTAAGGAAAGAGGAAATCCAGGATTCCATTTTGCCTATGTTCCATTTGAGCTTAGGTAGCTCCCTAAAATTAAATGGGCAAAAATCAAGAGGAAAATAGAAATGAAAACTTGAGAAAAAGACTCTGCAACTTGTGTCACAGAGTCAATATCCTAACAAAAAGCTGCTAGTGTTCAATTAACAGTGTAGAAACCCAGTTTTAAAAATAGACAGTGAGCCGGGCGAGGTGGCGCACGCCTTTAATCCCAGCACTCAGGAGGCAGAGTAGGAGGATCGCCAAGAGTTCGAGGCCACCCTGAGAATACAGAGTGAATTCCAGGTCAGCCTGGACCAGAGTGAGACCCTACCTCGAAAAACCAAAAAAAAAAAAAAAAAATAGACAGTGATGGGCTGGAGAGGTGGCCTAGCAGTTAAGCACTTGCCTGTGAAGCCTAAGGTCCCTGGTTCAAGGCTTGATTCCCCAGTACCCACATAAGCCAGATGCACAAGGTGGCGCATGCATCTGGAGTTCGTTTGCAGTGGCTGGATGCCCCGGTGCACCCATTCTCTCTCCCTCTCTCTCTCTCTCTCTCTGCTGCTCTCAAATAAATAAATAAAAATAAACAAGAATTTAAAAAATAGACAGTGATATGAATAGTCACAGAAAAGGACATATAAGAGGTTCTTCAACATATAAAGTTATTCAACTTTACATATAATAAAATTATTATGGGCTGGAGAGATGGTTTAGGGGTTAAGGCGCCTGCCTCCTAAGCCTAAGAACGCTGGTTCCAATCTCCAGGTCCCACGTTTAGCCAGATGCAAAGTGACGCAAGGGCGCAATGCCACACTTGACCACAAGGGGGCGCACGCATCTGGATTTCGTTCACAGCAGCTGAGACACTGCTGGTGCGCCCATCTCTGTCTGTCTTCCTCTCCCTCTTTCTCTCTCTCTCTCTCTCCAAAAAATAAAAATAAAATATTTAAAAAAATTATTATGCACATAAAGGCAGTTGGGGAGATTGCTAAGTTGGTAAAGTCCTTGCCTTGCAAGCACGGGGACCTGAGCCCCAGAACGCACATCAAATTCCCAGGTGTGGTGGTTCACACTTGTAATCATAGTGCTTGGGAGACAGAGAAACAAGGATCCCCGAGGCTTGTTGGCCAGCCAGTCTATCCTATTTGGCCAACTCAAGGCCAATAGAGACCCATTCTCAAAACTCAAAAAGTGGATAGTGTTCATGTAAGTGACACCTGAGGCTGTCATCTTGCCTCCATACACACATGAAAAAACCCTATGCCGAGATAAGATTTTTCAGAGCAAAGACCAAGAATAAAGTATACTGTTTAAAACCTGAGGGAATTAAGCTTGCTAATACAATGCTGGTGGGAATGCATAATTTTTGTTTTTTGGTTTTTCAAGGTAGAGTCTCACTCTAGCTCAAGCTGACCTGAAATTCACTAAGTAGACTCAGGCTGGCCTCGAACTCAGCCATCCTCCTACATCTGCCTCCCTAGTGCTGGGATTAAAGGCATGAGCCACCACACCCAGATCTTGATAGTTTTTTGGAGGCCAACTTGACAATATCTTTTTTCAATATTTTTGAAATATTTTATTAATTTTTAAGCAGAGAGATGAGAGACAGATAGATAGACACACACACATACATACACAGAGAGAGAGAGAGAGAGAGAGAAAATGGGCACTCCAGGACATCTAGCCACTGCAAACAAACTCCAGATGCATGCACCACTTTGTGCATCTGGCTTTACATGGGTACTGGGGAACTGAATCCAGGTCACTAAGCTTTGCAGGCAAGTGCCCTAACCATTGAAACATCTCTCTAGCCCACTATCTTTCAAAATTAAAGACAAACACATTCTGACAGAGAAGTAACATTTCTAGGAATCTATTCTCAGAAGTACACACAAAGATACACATACATTATGCACTGTATCACTGTTTATAAAAGCCAAGAGAATGGGGCTAGGGGCATAACTCAGTGGAAATACTTGGCTTAACATGTTTGAAGGCCCTGAGTTCTATTCCCAGTACTGCCACGCCTCCAAAAAAGTAAAATTATGTAAACAGTTTGAATATAACTCACATGGCTCTGGTTAAATGAATTATGGTACATCCATTAAATTAGGTGAGAGGCACAAGTGAAATTACATGTGCATACTATAAAACATTTGACAAATTTGATTTCCAATAAATTTAAATTATACTTAAAGCTCTATTCTAATTAAATGCCACTTATATTTTAAATACCGTAATTCTGCTAGATATACTAAGATTATATTAAGAGGGGAGGGGAAGCTGAGGAAATGGTTCAGCAGTTAAAGGATGAGGGGATGTGATGGAGAGTGAAATTTCAAAGATGAAAGTGGGGGGAGGGAGGGAAGTACCATGGGATATTGTCTAC
The DNA here is from genome assembly GCA_036365145.1 of Orientallactaga sibirica. NCBI lineage: Eukaryota > Metazoa > Chordata > Mammalia > Rodentia > Dipodidae > Orientallactaga > Orientallactaga sibirica. The sequence continues at coordinate 8,211,310 of JAEOAD010000982.1, forward strand.
AATTAAAGAAGTTGTCAATAAAAATATAAAGAAAAAGAAAAAAGAAAAAATGAATGCTACTTTGAGCTTTTATTTGCACAGAAAGAGAAAAATAAAATATATAAATGAAGAATGAATGAATGAATATGGACACGTGTGCCAGGACCTCTTGGCACTGCAAATGAACTCCAGATGCATGTACTATTTGCATCTGGCTTTATGTGAGTACTCGGAACTTGAACCTGGCCTTTAACTTGCTGCCCCCAGATTCAAGAGGCCCTGGCACACCTCTCCATATTCATTCATTCACACACTCAATCTCTGCAAATATTTTTTTAATTAAAAAAAATAAAATAAAAGGTGGGGTGCATCAGTTACTTTCTTGTTGCTGGGACAAAATGCCCAATGAGAAGCAGCTTAAGGAAGGAAAGGGTTTATTTCAATTCACAGTTCACAGGGTAGAGTACATTATGGTAGGGAAAGCCATGGCAGGAGCAGGAAGCAGGTTCACATCATCATCTCAACAAGGAGGAAGCAGAGAAAAAAAAGCAGGGCTCAAAAACCACCCCTCTGTGACAAACTTCCTCTAGGCAAGGCTGATCTACCTCCTAAAGGTTCCACAACCTTCCTAACAGAGCCACCTAGTGTGGACAAAGTATTCACACAAATGAGTGTATGGGGAGCATTTTACATTCAAACCACCATAGGGGGGTTATTTCTGATTTTAAAACATTGAAAATTCACTAACTAGCAAGCATGAAACTACATAGTAGAAATTATTGGTCCTGAAGACATCACTCAATTTCAAACACTATCAATGACATAGAAAACCCCAAAAGGCTGTTTCCAGGCTAAATTAGCTTTCAGGCTAATTAACATACTGACATTCTCATTTAATCTCCAGACTCCTGGTCCTTGTAGTGAGAGACTAGAAATTAAACAAGAGATCAGGGAACCTAGGTTTTTCTCAATAAGACAAATTATCAGATTTATGGTTGACCTTGACAACTTTTGTCTTCCAAGTTAAAAATATAAGGTTCCTCTAGTGGATGATCTCTGAGGTTCCTTCTAGATTTTAAGTCCTACAAATTTACTTCTCAGCATTTGGAACCCTCAAAATTGAAAATGACTGCCAAAATTCTCAACTAATAAATATCCGTTACTAAGGGACCAGTAAGGAATATATAGCTTAGCTTACCCTCACTCTTTTCATGATGGTTCTAAATCACTTACCAAGGTAAGTCTGCAGAGCAATTGAATATAATCATCTTAGAACAAGGGAAGAAATAAAGCGATTTCCTTTCAGAATGTTTTAGAAAAATAGTTAAACCAGAATAAAAGGAATACTGCTGTCCAAAAAGCTGGTGATTAAGCTACTCGCGTGAGGGTCACTTATGTTAAAGAGGAAACACAAATGATAATAATGACTAGACAGCAACAACTTTGCAAGGCATGGAGAGAAAGTCTGTGATAATTTCAAACTGGACTGGAAGAAAGTTATCTTTATGTAAAGATATTTGTGTCTAATTTAAAATATAGATGAAAATCAAGTGAAAGTCTTACACATTGTCAGTTGTCTGTGCTGCTAACTTTGGAAAAGTAAAAGTAAGTAAAAGTCACAGTCCAAAATATGAAGCTGGGATGCTAAGGTAGAAGGATTGCCATGAGTTCAAGGCCATTCTGATACTACATGGTAAATTCCAGGTCAGCCTGGGCCAGAGCAAGCCCCTTCAAGACCATTAAGCAATCAGTTAAGTTTAAGACATGAAAGAATCTGAGTAATAAAGATTTAATATGCTAAAAAGAAAAGTTAGGATCATTCCCTCAGAGAAATTACCATTTCAAGAAACACAACAAAATACAACTAGGAATAGTTTTGAGTTACCACTCTTCCACACACTAACGTCATGTGGACCTGAGGGTTGATTTGATTTGTAAAGTGGAGATACCTGTGTTGACCTGAGAAGATTTCCTTGACAGCAAATACAGGGCATTTATTTCCAGTACCAATTCTCTGATTCTGGTAATAAAAGAATGTCCTAAAATTTAGTCCACAAGTTTAAGGACTGAGTCCAACAAGACTGACACACTTAAAACCTGAGCCCTGCCAGGTGTGGTGGCACATGTCTCTAATCCCAGCACTCAGGGAAGCAGGGGTAGGTGGATCACTGTTGATTTTGAGGCCAGACTGGAACTACAGAGTGAGTTCAAGGTTAGCCTGGGCTACAGTGAGACCCTACCTTGAAAAAAAATAAAACTCACACTTGAGCCCCAAGGCCTTGTTCCTCAGGCAATCTGTATTCCTATGTGTCATAACTAAAGATTCATGGGTTTCCATAACACCTAATCCTAAGGTTCCAATTTAGCTCAAGAAATCAAGGAGATATTATTTATGCCTATCAGTTTCTCACAAAGTCTACAACTTAGGAATAGCCAGATGGAGAATGTACACAGGGCAAGGAATGTGGAACAGGGCACTGCAGAGCTCCAGTGCCATCTCAGGGCATACCACCCTCCCAGAATCTATGTGGTTACCAACCTACAATCTCACAAACACTGCTATGTAAGAATGCAAGCAGGGCTGGAGAGATGGCTTAGTGGTTAAGACACTTGCCTGCAAAGTCTAAGGACGCATGCTCTACTCTCTAGATCCCACGTAAGCCAGACCCACAAAGGTGAGGCAAGCGCAAGGTCACACATGTCCTCTAGGTAGGGTGCAAGTGTCTGGACTGCAATTGTGGTGGCTGAGGCCCTGGCATGCCAATTCTCTCTCTGATACTGTTTCTCACTCTCAAAAAAAATTAAAGAAAGGGGGGGCTGGAGAAATGGCGTACCAGTTAAGGTGTCTGCCTGTGAAGCCAAAGGATCCCGGTTCGATTCTCCAGGACCCACGTAAGCCAGATGCACAAGGGGCACATGCATTTGGAGTTCAGTTTGCAGTGGCTACAGGCCCTGGAATGCCCATTCTCTCTGTCTGCCTCCCTTTCTCTCTCTCTCTCCTTGCAAATAAAATAAATAAAATTTTAGAAAAAAAATGAATGCAAGAAACATGGGAGTGATTGATGAAAATCACTGGTCACTGGTCATTAAACTGAATCACCTGTCCTTGATTTCCCTGAAGAAATCTAATTGGTTAGGCAGAGTATAAAATTTTTCAATGTTTTTGCTTTTCAACTTACTAACAGTGGAAACAATTCAGTGACCAAAAGAACTGGCAACATGAAACTATTGCTTGACTTAAAATATTTTGTTTTTCTTCTTTAAAAAATATTGCTTTAGGGCTGAAGAGGTGGCTCAGCAAGTAAAAGCACTTGTTCCACAAACCTGCTGACCCAAATTCAATCCCCAGTATCCATGTAAAGCCAGATGCAAAGTGTAATAACTCCAATGTGACTACAGCAATGGAAGGCAGAGCCAGGTCTTCCCAGTGGCAAAAATAAGAGAGATCATGTCTTAAACAAGATGAAAGGGGAGGACTGACACCATGAGGATGTCCTCTGGCCTCCAAATGTGCACTGTGGTATGCATGCTCTCACACACACACACACACACACACACACACACACACACACACACACACAAATGCTAATGAGAGCTGAGGAGATGGCTCAGTGGTTAAATGTACTTGCTTGCAAGGCTCATCAGCCTGGGTTCAATTCCCCAATATGCATGAAAAGCCAGATGAACAAAGTCACACATGCATCTGGAGGTCGAATGCATTTGCATGCTAACACTATTTTTCTGTCTCTCAAATAAAAATATTTTCAAAAAATGCTAAATAAGCCAGGCGTGGTGGTGCACACCTTTAATCCCAGCACTCGGGAGTCAGAGGTAGGAGGATCGCCATGAGTTTGAGGCCACCCTAAGACTACATAGTGAATTCCAGGTCAGCCTGAGCTAGAGTGAGACCCTACCTCCAAACACCAAAAAAAAAAAAAAAAAAAAAAAAAGCTAAATAAGCTACACATAGTGGCACATGTCTGCAATCCTAACATTTAGCACAAGTTCAAGGCTAGCATGGAGCTAAAGAGACTGTCTCTTGTCACTCTCCAAAAAGTGCAAATGGTATTTCATAGATTTATTAATCCTTTTTGGTCTTGACATAAATTATTTGTATCATTTAGGGAAATCCCATTAAGTGCAAGTTTCTAATTAAGGTAATTAATTCCTGTTTTTTACAAGTATGTGCATTACTTCTGTCACTTATTATGTTATATTATTTCTGTTATTTAATGGCAGTTTTCATTATTATATGGCTACCATGTATCAGAGGTTTTACTTATATAACCTCAATCCTCCCAATTAGCCTATGAGTAGGTGTTATCAGTTTCTCTTAGTGAATGAAAAACTGGGCTGAAAGAGGTTAAATGACTTGCTCATGGTCAAGTAATTAGTGAAAGATGACATTCAAGATTTGTCACTATTCTTTTAAGAACAGAATGAGCGGAATGAACAGGAAGGGTGGGTGCCAACAAACAGTACATAGAGAATGATTGTTCATTATCTTAATAAATCTTTTATTGTTGAAATAAGACTTCATCTTCTAGAGAGACATATCAAAGTGTAAAATCTAAAAGGTCACGTGTGATTTTTAAAATTATTAGAACATATTAACCTGGCTAACTGAAACAGAGGTAAGACAGCATTTAAAACTGGAATATGTGTGGGCTTCTTTAAAGTACTAAGACTTATGTGGGCATTATTTTAAGAAAAATGATGATCAAATGATGAGGACGTAGGCTACTTGGTCACCAGGAAATTATCTAATGCTCCCACCAACTGATTAGAAGACCTGGATATGAGCTCTGTTTCTTCCTTGTTGTAGTGAATGTGTAGAATTTATTCCAGGTTTCAGATTCTGTGACGCCCTGGTTTGTATTTCAAAGGGCTTTACAATGTTGTTTGTACAGGATTAAAAGCAGGGCTGGAAAGATGGCTTAGCAGTTAAGGCACTTGCCAGCAAAGCCAAAGGACCAAGGTTCAATTCCCCAGTAGCCATGTAAAGCTGGATGCACAATGTGGCAAATACGTTTGGAATTCCTTTGCAGTGGCTAGAGGCCCTGGTGTGCCCATTCTATCTATCTGCCTCTTTCTCTTTCAAATAAATAAATAAATAAATAAATAAATAAATATTTTAAAAATACACAAATTAGCTGCAAGATTGCAAAGTAAACTGTACTATGGATTATATACACATGTAGATATTTAATAATAGTAATATTTATTGTTCATGTCATCCAATTACTATAAATATGCACAGTTAATTCTTTTTTTGTTTGTTTGTTTGTTTTCGAGGTAGAGTCTCACTCTAGCCCAGGTTTACCTGGAATTCACTATGTCATCTCAGGGTGACCTCGAACTCACAGCAATCCTCCTACCGCTGCCTCCCAAGTGCTGGGATTAAAGTGTGTGCCACCACACCCAGCTTCACAGTCAATTCTTATTATGAATTGTTAGAATGGTTTATTCCAAGCCCATTTTTCTTCCCTTCGGTCATTCAGTAGGAAATAGAGATTTTTTAAAGTTTTTTTATTGACAACTTCCTTAATTGTAGACAACTGTTATTAAGTTCTCCCTTGGTTAAGAGGCAGAAAAGAGTTGAAATGGAATCTTTTTAAATATTTTATAGAAAGTTTTGATAGTAAGTGGGTGTAGTGGCTCACACCTGTAATCAGGAGAACGAGGTAGGAGAATCACAGTATGTTTGAGGCCAATTTGAGCTACAGAGTGAGTTCTAGGTCAGCCTGGGCTACAGTAAGACTCTGCCTCAAAAAGAAACAAAAAAGGCCAGGCGTGGTTGCTCACACCTTTATTCCCAGAACTTGGGAGGCTGAGGTAGGAGGCTTGTTGTGAGTCCAAGGTCAGCCTAAGACTATAAGGTGAATTCAAGGTCAGCGTGGGCTACAGTGAGACCCTACATGAAAAAAAAAAAGTTTTAATAGGAAAGATAATGAAATGTGAGTATTTCTTACCCATAGATGAAATTTTGGTATTATTTGACTTATATTAATCTATTTTGTTGTGAAAACTTAAAAGTACATATTGACAGCTAGAGAGATGGCTTAGCGGTTAAGGCACCTGCCTGCTAAGCCTAAGAACATCAGTTCCGAGCCAGGTGTGGTGGTGCACGCCATTAATCTTAGCACTCGGGAGGCAGAGGTAGGAGGATCGCTGTGAGTTCGAGGCCACCCTGAGACTACATAGTGAATTCCAGGTCAGCCTGGGCCAGAGTGAGACCCTACCTCGAAAAACAAACAAAAAGATCATCAGTTCCAATCTCCAGGTCCCACCCAGATACAAAGTGACGCAAGGGCGCAATGCCGCACTTGCCCACAAGGGGCGCACACATCTGGAGTTCGTTCACAGCAGATGAGAGGCTGCTGGCACGCCCAATCTCTATCTGTCTTCCTCTCCCCCTCTCTCTGTCTGTGTCTCTCTCTCAAAAAAAAAAAAGTACAGATTGACCAGGGCATAGTGGTGCAAGCCTTTAATCCCAGCACTTGGGAGGCAGAAGTAGGAGGATCACTGTCAGTTCAAGGTCAGCCTGAGACTACATAGTGAATTCCAGATCACCCTGGGCTAGAGAGAGACCCTACCTTAAAAAACATTATATATATTGAATGTCTGTTTTGTATGTTTGGATGAGACCCAAGATACTGTGGAGGTAGAGTATTTACTTTCTAATAAATTATGACTTGCTTAAGGGAAAACCATAAAATAAAACAATAAAAGCCTAAGTAAGGAAACTCTTGTTAAGTGCCAAGGGCAAGAATCTATAGTTTTTTGCCTTTTTTTTTAACCATGGGAACTGAATAGTCAGTGTTAAGAAACTAAAGGAAAAATGAAAAAAGTTTTTAAAGGTTATAATTTACTTTATTATTTCATTCACTAGTTAATTATTAGTGATTTATGAGTTAGGCAGCATCCAATCTATAAAATAATTATTTCCAATGGATTTCTATAATAAACAGAAAAGGTTATTTTTTTTTTCTTTTGTTGGTTTTTCGAGGTAGGATCTCACTCTAGTCCCGGCTGACCTGGAATTCACTATGTAGTCTCAGGGTGGCCTCCAACTCACAGCAATCCTCCTGCCTCTGCCTCCCAAGTGCTGGGATTAAAGGCGTGCACCATCATGCCAGGCTAGAAAAGGTAAATTTTATAGAAATGCTAATGAAATCTTTTGGCTTAAAGAATTTTTCTATCATATTTCTCTTAATTTCTCAGGTCAGATTTTACAATTAAACTGAGGATGTCTGAATCAAGTATGGAGACATTATTAGCAATATCAATAATCACTACCAAGTATAATGAGTATATTATATTAATATAAGATGGTAACTGAGAAAATGTAGTGCATGTGACAACTGCATTATGTTTGAAATGTACCTCTGAACAGAAAACCATTCTAAAATGTGAGTTTTATTTTTAAAAATTTATTAGAGAGGTTCAACACATTTCAACTGGCTAATGAATCAGTGAACTTTTAGAATGCGGTAACAGAAATTATGCAATTTGAAGAAGAAATGAAAAAAAAAACATGGGACACCATTAAGTATACTGTGATGGCTAATTTTATGTGTCATCTTGATTGGGCAATAAGATCCCCAGATAATGTGGTTAAGCATTATTCTAGGTGTGTTAATGAAGGTGTTTCTGAAGGAAACGAACATTTGAACTCATACACTGAGAAAAGCATACCGCCTTACATAAAGTGGAACAGGCCTCCTCCAAGCTGCTGAAGGCCTGAAAAGAGTAATAAGAATGGTCTCTTTTTGCTCAATAGCCTGGTCTTCACACAGGGATGTGGGTCTTCTGACTTTGGACTACACTGGAACTTACATCATTGGCTATATCCTAGTTCTCATGAACTCTCATGGAGCTTTGAGCTCCAAATCATGCAATTATTTTTTAAAAGTATGCACCATGCCCTCCTAGTGGATCTTTCTCTGAGCACCTGGACTAATACATACAGCATACAGTAGCATATAAGAGACATTAGCAGGAGGAAGAAAAAAAAGCATTGAAGAAAGGAGATTGGAAACTTCTCAAATTTAATGAAAAACATTCATGTGCACATCCACCCCAGAACCCCGACAAACTCCAAACAGCATAAATACAAGGAGATCCAGGAAAGCCATACCTAGACACATAGACAAAATGCTAAAAGAAAAGAAAGTCTTGAAAGCAGCAAAAGGAAAAACAATTTGTCACATACAAGGGACTCTCAGTAACATTGACAGCTGATTTCTTATTAGATGCAATGAAACTGGGCATAGCAGAACACATCTGTAATCTCAGCACTCTGGGAGGCTGAGGGAAAAGGATCACCTCAAGTTCAAGGCCAGTTTGATACACATAGTAAGTTCCAAGCCACTCAGGGCTGTATAACAAGACCATGTCTCAAAATCTAAAAATAGGAACCAAAAAGAAATGAACAAAGGATGAAAAACAGAACAGATGAGACATTACACAGTCAAAACACTTGATAGAAAAAAACTTGCCAACAATGATGTTTCAAACATCAGGGCAACATAAAGACCTTAAAAAACCTTAAGAGACTTTCCAGCTAGAAGAGCCGATGTGTAAGAAATACGAAAGACAGTTTTTATACTGAAAACAAGTGACAGAAGACAGTAATGTAAGGCCACAAATTTTTAAAAGGCTACTAAAGGGCTGGAGAGAGAGCTTAGTGGTTAAGGTGCTTGCCTGCAAAGCCTAAGGACCCATGTTAAGCTACAGATCCCACATAAGCCGGATGCACAAAGTGAGGCAAGTACAAGGTCGCACATGCCCACTATGTGGTGCAAGCATCTAGAGTTCGAGTGCAGTGGCTGAGGCCCTGGCGCACCAAAATTCTCTCCCTCTCTCTCCCTCTAAAATAAAATAAAGAATTATCTATTCATCAATTACTAAACTAAAAAAAGAAGGTACTGGAAGCCTACTTAGAATATATTACATATTCCAAAACAATGTCTAAAAAGTACATATTAGTCTCCAGAATGCTTGCTAGTATCAATCAGTATTCTGTTTTTGGAGAAAAAAAATCTATTTGCAGAGAGAGAGGGAGAGAATAAATGAGAATGAAAGAGAAAATAGTCATGCCAGAGCCTCTTGTCACATTGCAAACAAACTCCAGACACATGTGCCACTTTGAACAGATGGCTTTACATGGGTATTGGGGAATCGGCCTGGGAAGTCAGGCTTTGTGAGCAAGCATCTTTAATTGCTAAGCATCCTCTTCAGCTCCCAGTACATATTCCCAAAAGAAATTAGAAAAGATTTTCTAACACTGGGGACAGGGGATAAATGGGAAAGAGACAAATTCACCCATTATGGACTACAGAAAGGTGATAAATCAAAACTATTTTCAGTACTTTCTGTATTTTATCTTGCCCTTAACTCCCCACCTCCATTAGATCATCCATTTTTTTTTTGGGGGAGGTTGCGAAGTAGGGTCTCGCTCTGGTCCAGGCTGACCTGGAATTAACTATATAGTCTCAGGGCAGCCTCAAACTCTCGGCGATCCTCCTACCTCTGCCTCCCGAGTGCTGGGATTAAAGGTGTGCGCCACCATGCCTGGCCCATTTAAAATTTTTACAAATTAAAACTTAGCAAGCATGCCTATTATCTTCATACCGTAGAAGACAGAAGGCTGACCCAGAACAAACCATATTGTGGGAGTCCAAGAACAGATCATTTCTTTTGTTGGGTAAATATATCAACATAGCTGATAAAATTTTGAAGCTCTGTATGTAACTCAAAGGGCCTAAATGCCTTCAAATTAAAAGTCATTGCAAAAAGCCATCTTCTATTCACAAATACTAGAATACTAACATGTCAGAAGGACTGCATGATACTTTGGGACATGCTTGGTTATTTTTGAATCTTATATCCCACACCAAATACTATGCAAAGTTAATCACATTAAAATTTTATGTCCATTTTTTATTTCCAAAATCAGAATGATGGTATCTATGTGGAATTTGTTTCAGGACACTGAAAAAATTCAATGACAATGAGAAAAAAAAAGCAGTAAATAACATGTAGGCAAAAATCATAAAGTACATTAGGAAAAAACCATGATGTTAATAAGAAAAGTTATCAAAGCCAGCAGGGTGGCTCACACCTTTAATCTCAGCATCTGGAAGGCTGAGGTAGGAGGACTGCCATGAATTTGAAGCCAGCCTGGGCTACAAAGTGTGTTCCAGTTTAGCCTGGGTTAGAGTAAGGCCATGCAACAAAAACAAATTAGATAGACTGATTGATTTTTACATTCTCAACTGATGACAGCTGGTGAACATTTCTTCAATGAATACCATAAGAAAATGTATTTTCTGGGCTGGGGATGTAGCTCAGTTGGTAGAGCATCATGCTCTAAAATTAGAATAAGATTTTTCCTCCAAATTTGATATTAAAATACTTCAATCTGGAAGAATAAAATTATTTACCCAGCTAGTTTGCCCATCTTTTTTTTGTTGTTGTTGTTTTGTTTTGTTTTTTGAGGTAGGGTCTCATTCTAGCCCAGGCTGACCTGGAATTCGTTATGTAGTTTCAGAGTGACCTCGAACTCATGGCAATCCTCCTACCTCTGCCTCCCGAGTGCTGGGATTAAAGGCATGCGCCACCACACCCGGCTCCATCTTTTTTTTTTTTTTAATCTGAGCTTATTTGAGTTATCATCTAGTAGTTTCTAAACATCTTCTAAAGTCTTAATGCTGACTCACACATACGACTAACATTCAACAAACAAACACCTATCATGTATAAAGTGTTGTGAAAGACTAAAAGAGAAAAAACATTGTGGTCCTTCTACAACATTAATTACAGTTAGTTTTTACTTGCCTACCCCTCTTAACTTCCAAAATAGTAAATGAGTCCCTTTCTCACTAAAAAATTGTCATTTGCCAGTCTATCTCTATAGCTCCATTATGTTTCTGTTGAAAGGACATAACCAGAATGGCCAGTGACCCTCACAGAGGTAAACCTGCTGCAGTAGTCTAAGTTCCACACTCTCCCTTTCTTTCTCCTTTGTTTCTGTGGGGGGGGGTATGTATGTTCATATAGGTGCACATGCATTTATGTTCTTATGAAGGCCAGAGAACAACCTGGGGTGTATTTCCTCAGGTATATTGTCACCTCTTTTATTTTTTTAGTTTTATATGTGTACACACTGTATTTTAATTGTTCCACTTACCCTCTCTCCTCTCCTTTTCCATCCCACTAAAACACTACTTCTTACCTCGTTTATTTCTCACTCACTGATTTAAATGAGGAACTCATGCATAATCATGGGTGGGAGGTTATTTGGAGAATGGGCAATCCTCCAGTGGTTACACCATTAAAGGACATGACATCCCCTCTCCAGCAGTCACCAGTTTCTACTATTTAGTCTGGAAGGTATAGAGGTTTCATGGACCCCTCCCTGAGCCATCCACCTCTTAAAGACAGGCTCTCTCACTGCCCTGGAGCTCACCAAGAAGGCTAGACTGGCTGGCCAACAAGATCCAGGTATCTTACTACCTCCTCATTACTGGGATTACAGACAAGCAGGCACCACCACACCCAACATTGTTATGTGGGTTGTGAGGATCAAATTCAGGTCCTTCTATTTACAAGGCAAGTGCTTTACCAACGGAGCCACCTTTCTAGCCCAACAGAGTTTTGATTGTTTTTTCTATCCCCTGGTGCCAGGGATAGAATCCAAGATCTTGGGTATGCTAGGCAAGTGCTCTATGTCTGAGCCATGCTGCCAGCCGGTTCCGACTAATTCCTTTTTTATATACATTTTTATTTATTTATTTACAAGCAGAGAGAGAGAGAAGAGAAACAGAAAGAATGGGTGTGCCAGGGCTTCCAGCCACTACAAATGAAATCCAGATGCATGCACCTCTTTGTGCATCTGGCTTTACAAGGTGTTGCAGTAAGGTTCACATTGCTGGCAGAAAACACCCAAACAAAAGCAGCTTGTGGGAAAAATAAGGGTTTATTTTGGCTTACAGACTCAAGGGGAAGCTCCATGATGTCAGGGGAAAACGATGACATGAGCAAAGGGTGGACATCACCCCCTGGCCAACATCAGATGGACTACAGCAGCAGGATAGTGTGCCAAACCCTGGCAAGAGGAAACTAGCTATAACACCCATAAGCCCGCCCTCAACAATACACTGCCTCCAGGAGGAGGTAATTCCCAAATCTCCATCGGCTGGGAACCTAGCATTCAGAACACCTAAGTTTATGGGGGACACCTGAATCAAACCACCACACATGGGTACTGGAGAATCAAACTCAAGTAGTTAGGCTTTGCAGGCAAGTGCCTTAACTTCTAAACCATCTCTCCATCCCCTCAAGTTATATCTTAAGTTTGTTCAGTATCCATTGATTCTCACCTCCACCATCACCACAACCACCACCACCATCCTCCTTGGTTTCTTGAGACAGTCCCACTTTGTAACACAGCCAAGTCTGGAACTCCTCACAATCCTCCCTGAGTCTCCTAAGAGCTGCAATTGCAGGTGTGAGCCACTATTCTAGGCTCCATGGCAGGTCACATTGGCCCACAAACTCTTTGAGCTCACCAGCATGACACTGCCAGAGGAAAAATAATGGCAATACTCTGATCCCTCAGGTGCAATTAAACTAGTTAACTTGGAATTTTTCCCTGACACTGCCCACACTAACATGCATATTACTTCTCTATCCATATAGTTTCCAGAGTTCTCCCTGCAAGTTCTATCTCTGCTGGCACCACACAGCATTACCCAGGCAAGCCAATGTCTTCCGCAAATGTAGAGGCCTCCCTGAGCTGTCTCCTGTGGGAGGCTGTTAAGCACAATGACTAAGAAAAGTGAATTCGCCAGAAATGATCTGTAGCTTCACTAGTGACTCCATTACTTGGAAGAAATTTTTTTAGCTACTGATAAGCTTTTGTATATTAACTACTTGAGACATACCCTAACTGGATTCCCCATCAAAATTAAAACATTAAAAACAAAGATTTCATGTGATTTATTTAGACAGCCTTTAGGAACATTTGTGGCAACATGACTTCAAGACTCCTAGAGAATGGGGTTTATAGTCAAAGATAATTCAGAAATGAAAATAAGAGGCAGTTTTAATTTTTCATTCAGAAAGAATCTTGGCTTCTAATACTGCTGATCAGTAATTCAGGCTAGTAGAAAGCTGGACAAAACCATGAGGGCAAGAAATGAAGAAAAGCTGCATAGCTGGGCATGGTGGCACAGGCTGAAGTCCCAGCACTCAGGAGTTCAACAGAGGAGGAGCACACGTTGGGCATACTAGGCAAGTGCTCTATGGCTGAGCCTTCCTCCAAGCCAGTTTCAATATTTTTTTTTTTTTTTTTTTTTTTTTTTTTTTTGGTTTTTGCAAGGTAGGGTCTCACTCTGGTCCAGGCTGACCTGGAATTAACTATGTAGTCTCAGGGTGGCCTCGAACTCTCGGCGATCCTCCTACCTCTGCCTCCCGAGTGCTGGGATTAAAGGCGTGCGCCACCACGCCCGGCTCAATAACTTATTTTTTAAGTTTTTATTTATTTATATTAGATAGGGAAGAGACAGAGAGAGAATGGACATGGCAGGGCCTCTTGCCACTGCAAACAAGCTCCAGGCACATGTGCTACTTTGTGCATCTGGCTTTATGTGGGTACTGGGGGATCTAACCCAGACTGGCAGGCTTTACAAGCAAGCACCTTTCAACACTGAGATACCTCTCCAGCCTCCAACTTATTTCTTAAGGCTGTTCAGTACCCACTGATTCTTTCCCCGCTCCCCTTGGTTGAGATACACTCTGTAACATATCCTGGTATGAGACTACATATACCTAACAAAACCTTGTCTCAAAACAACAAAAACAGGGTCTAGAGAAATATTTCAGCACTTAAGGGCACTTGTTTGCAAAGCTTGCCTGCTCAGGGTTCAATTCCCTACCCACCAACATAAAGCTGGACAAGGATTCATTTGTAGCAGCAAGAGACCCTGGTGCACCCAAAAACACATGCAAATAAAGAAAACTAAAAATATGCCGGGTGTGGTGGCACATGCCTTTAATCCCAGCACTCAGAAGGCTGGCTGAGGTAGGAGGATCGCTACGAGTTTGGGGCCAGCATGAGACTACACAGTGAATTCCAGATCAGCCTGGGCTAGAGTGAGACCCTACCTTGAAAAGCCAGCCCCTGCAAAAAAAAAAACTGTGCTGGGGAGATGACTCAGTGATTAAAGACATTTGCATGCAAAGCCTGCTGGCCTGGGTTCAATTACCCAGTCACCCATATAAAGCCAAATGCAAAGAATTGGCACAAGCATCTGATATTTGTTTGCAGTGGCAAGAGACTCTGGTGTGCCCATGCACACACACACACACACACGTGCAAATAAATAAAATCTAAAAAAAAATCAGGTATGGTGTCTCATGCTTACAATGTCAACACTTGGAAAGCTGAGGTAGGAGGATTACTATGAGTTTGAGCCAGCCTGGGCTACTAAATGAATTTCAGGTCAGTTTAGGATACAGTGAGACTGTGCCTTACACACACACACACACACTATCATTACTTATAGTTATACACATAGAAACTAAAAAATTACCTACAAATAAACTACTAGAAAAAATGAATACAACAAAACTGAAGGACTCATAGATTAATATTAAAGTGAATAGTGTCTGTTGGGTGTGGTGGTGCACAACTTTAAATCCAGAACTCAGGTAGCAGAGGAAGGAAGATCACAGTGAGTACAAGGCCAGCCTGGAATTATAGAGTGAGTTCCAGGTCAACCTGGGCTAGAGTGAGACCTTACCTTGAAAAAAGTCAAAACTGAAATAAAAAGTTAATAGTCTTTCTTTCTTTCTTTCTTTCTTTCTTTCTTTCTTTCTTTCTTTCTTTTTTTTTTTTTTTTTTTTGGTTTTTCGAGGTACGGTCTCACTCTAGGCCAGGCTGACCTGGAATTCACTCTTTATTCTTAGGGTGGCCTCGAACTCACGGTGATCCTCCTACCTCTGCCTCCCAAGTGCTGGGATTAAAGGCGTGCGCCACTATGCCTGGCTTTAGTATTTCTTTTTTAAAATACATTTTACTTATCTTTTTTTTTTTTCAGAGAGAAAGAGAACAAGCACAGGAGGCCGCCTGTCACTGCAAATGAACTCCAGACACATATGCCACTTTGTGCATTTGGTTTTATGAGGGTACCAGGGAAGCAAACTGGGACCATTAGGATTTGCAAGCAAGTAAGTGCCTTTAACTGCTGAGTCTTCTGTCCTGCTTCAAAAGTCAATAGTATTTCCATACATCTGCAATAAAGTTAAATACAATTTTAGGAGGACATGGTGGTGTACATCTATAATCCCAGTACTCAGGAGGCAGAAGCTGGATGATCAGTAGTTCAAGGTTATCCTCAGCTACATACCAAGTTCACAGCCAACATGGGCTACTCAAGACTGTAAAATAAAACAGAACAATACTCAAAGAAGACCTAAAAAGTGAAAAAATATTCCATGATACTGTAATGACGTCAACTACATCTAAGATGATCTACCAATTGAATATGATCCTAAACAATACTAACACGTTTTTAATCAAAATTTATAGGTTGATTTGAAAATGGATACACAAAGACAAATGGTCACAGAAAAAAAAAAGTAGTTTTTAAAACAGACTCTTGAGAGCTGGGCGTGGTGGTGCACTCATTTAATCCCAGCACTTGGGAGGCAGAGGTAAGAGGATTGCTGTGAGTTCGAGGCCACCCTGAGACTACATAGTTAATTCCAGGTTAGCCTGGGCTAGAGAGAGACCCTACCTCAGAAAACAAAAGACGCTAGATTATCAAGTGCACTATAAAGCTCCATCATGAAGACAGTAGTACATTAGACAAGCAAACAAAAGAAAAGGCCAAAAATAGATCAGACATGAAATGGATACGTACTGTACAATGAAGTTGGCACTGCAGATCAGATCTTGTCAATGAATGATTAACATTTCGATGTCCATAAGGGAAAGCAAAATTAAATGACCTCCAACTCACACAAGGCATAAATATTAATTACCTCAGCATTAAAAAGTATAAATAACTATTGCCAGCTTTATCAAAAGCAGCTGGGTCAACTCTTGAGAGAAGGTGTGGGGAGAGTCACCAGACCCACCTGAGGTTCAGGTGCCCCCTGCGCCAACTGTATACAATAATGCACACAAGTCTTGTGACCTTAGGGGAAAGATAGAGTATATAGCATAGAAGATCTAGGAACACTGAGCTCCATTGAGGTGGTGTCTCTGGAGTCTTCATGCTCTGAAAGTAAGCCCTCACCTTGAGACTGAGGAGAGAGCATCCGCTCCATCTAAGCAATTTCTTTGGAGTCTCCATGCTCTGTAAATAAGCCCTCACCCCAAGGCTGAGGGCGGAGCATCTTCAGGGTTGACTCCGATATAGTGAGTCCCACTCAAGTGCTGTTCTGTGGTCTCATACACCTGGACAGGGACAAGGACAAGGACAAGGAGGAGCGTCTACAAATGGCCACAGGGAAATCATGATTCAGAGTAGAACAGGACTTCTCTGTGGTGCAGCTGCTCTGGGGGCCCCATGGTCTGTTAGTAAGCCCTCATCCTGAGGCTGAGGGATGCACATCCAAGGAGCAATTTTGACACAGGAATCTTCATTAAAGTAGCTACTTTGGGGGCCCCACATTCCTATAAATAACCACTCTTTATGCTCTGTAAGTGAACCCCTAATAAACTCATTGGTTCACTGAACTAGTTAGTACTGCTGCAATCATACCTTGGTCTGCCATCTAAGCCCTATTTGGGGTGAAGACATGTCTGCATCTCCCAACACAGGTGGATTAGAAATCTAAACATAAAATTAAAAACAAGGGCTGGAGACATAGCTCAGTGATATAATGCTCTTCCTGCACAAGTATGGGGGTCAGGGCCAGCCCAAGTTCCAATCTGCAGAACCCACATCAAACAAATGAGCTTGGCCACATGCACCTGTAACCCTAGTCCCATAGGGAAGCAGAGACCTGGGAATCGCCAGACCTGGCAATACTCAAACAAGGAGACAGCTCAAACACAAACAAAGAAGAGTGATGGAAGGACCCTCGACTCTGCTCCAGCCACAGCAGACTAGCACACCCTGCTGCAGGCAGGCACATGGGTGCCCTAAGGGCACATATACACATACATGCATGCATGCATGCACACACACACACACACACACACAAAGAAGGGAGGGCTAGAGAAACGGCTTAGTGGTTAAGGTGCTTGACTATGAAGCCTAAGGACCCAGGTTCGATTCCCCAGAGCCCACATAAGCCAGATGCACATGATGATGTACGTGTCTGGAGTTCATTTGCAGTGGCTAGAGGCCCTGCTATACCCATATCCCCCCCTCATAAATAAATAACTAAATAAATAAAATATTTAAAAAGAAGGGAAGAAGCCGGGCGTGGTGGCGCACACCTTTAATCCCAGCACTCGGGAGGCAGAGGTAGGAGGATCGCCGAGAGTTCACCCTGAGACTACATAGTGATTTCCAGGTCAGCCTGGACCAGAGTGAGACCCTACCTCACAAAACCAAAAAAGAAGGGAAGAAAGAATAAAAAGAAAAAATTAAAGCTCTTAAAAGATAATGAAGAATAGCCCTTCATGGCTACAGGTACCAACCAAAAAGAAAAGACAGATAAATCCGACTACATCAAAACTATAAGCTTCTATTCATCAAGAGAGTGAATAGGTCAGCCAGAGCAAAACAGATATTACACATACTAACATTTTGTTGTTGCTGCTGTTGTTTTGAAACAAGGTCTCATCTATCCCACGCTGACCTAGAACTCACTTTGTAGCCTCAGCCCTCCTGAGTGCAGAGTTTAATGACATGTGCCACCACACCCAGTTCATACTGACATTTTTTTATGGCCTATACATAGTGGTAATAAAAACCAGGTCAACTTGTAGTTGATAACTGATTCAATTTTAAATTCTTCAATGAAAATGTACCCTTACTACCTGAACCTAGGAAGAATGCCATCCATCACCTCCTGTCACATGCACAAAGACCTGCCCCCATCTTTAAGTACACACTGATTTCTGAGGTTTGCCAATGTGTATGTCTTCACCCAGGTCAAGTTACTTTTGTGTTGGCATTGTGATAATTCACTGGTGTCTCATAAAGCTTATTGTTTTTCAGGCCCCACAGTGAAGAAACTTAAAAAGTCAGTAAGTGATTAATTTACAAAATGACAAGACAGACACATAGACTAGATATCCTTAATATGTGAGTATCTTATAAGCCATTAAGATTTAAACACTCCAAAGGAAAAAAGGCAAAGAACAGATTCATTACCAGGTCTTTCTCCAAAGATGGCATAGCAGTTAAGGTGCTTGCCTGCAAAGCCTAAGAACCCAGGTTCAATTCCTCAGTAACTACATAATCCAGATGCACAAGGTGACACATGCATCTGGAGTTCATTTGCAGTGGCTAGAGGCCTTGTTGTGCCAATGCTCTTTATATATCTGCCTCTTTCTCTCTCAAATAAAATAAAAAAACATTTAAAAATGAAAAAATGGAATAATTATCTAAAAAAAACACATGAGGGCTGAGGAGATGACTAGTCAGGTCACCAGACTGCCATGTAAAAAGCTAGAAACTAGGGCTGCAGAGAGCGATTATCAGTTAAGGCACTTGCCTGCGAAGCCTAAGGACCCATGTTCTACTCTCCAGGTTCCACATTAGCCAGACACACAAAGGTGAGGCGAGTGCAAGGTCACACATGCCCACTAGGTGGCACAAGAGTCTGGAGTTCGTTTGCAGTGACTGAGGCCCTGGCACACCAATCCTCTATCCTCTGTGTCTCTCCCACTCTCTCTAAAAATATAAAAATAAAGCTGGAAATTGGCATATTTCTGTAATCTCAGCACACCTATGGTGAGATGGGATGCAGAGACAGGAGAATTTCCAGGAATCTCACTGACCAGTGAACCAAGGGGTGAACAACGAGATCCTGCCTCAAAGGAGGTAAAAGGCAGGGACCAACTCCTAAAAGTTGTCCTCTGATGTCCTTCACACATATTAATATTGTACATGAACACATGTGGCACACATGTGCCTGCACTCACATAAACATGTACGCACACAATATATACAACATACACACACATGCAACAAAAAAACAAAATATGGCCAGGTGTGGTAGTGCACACCTTTAATCCCAGCACTCGGGAGGCAGAGGTAGGAGGCCACCCTGAGAACACAGAATGAATTCCAGGTCAGCCTGGGCTAGACTGAGACCCTACCTTGAAAAAAAAAAAAAAAAAAGGAAATATGAAAAGCTATCCAAATTCATCAGTAGTCATTTAAATAAAAAATAAAACCAAGCATAATCTCAGCACATGGGAAGCTGAGGCAGAAAGATCAGGAGTTCTAAGTCACCCTCAGCCACATACTGAGTTCAAGGCCATACTGGGCTATATAAAATCTTGCCTCAAGGGCTGAAGAGATGGCTTAGCAGTTAAGGCGCCTGCCTGCTAAGCCTAAGAACACCAGTTCCAATCTCCAGGTCCCATGTATAGCCAGATGCAAAGTGACACAAGGGCGCAATGCCGCACTTGACCACAAGGGGGAGCACGCATTTGGATTTCGTTCACAGCAGCTGAGACACTGCTGGCATGCCCATTTCTATCTGTCTTCCTCTCCCTCTCTCCCTCTCTGTCTCTCTCCAAAAATAAATAAAATAATAAAAAAAATTTTAAAAATCTTGCCTCAAAAAAAAAACAAAACTCAATAGCAAAAAATAAAAACAAAAAAATCACGTTTGGGGCTGGAGAAATGGCTTAGCAGTTAAGGCATTTGCCAGTGAAGCCAAAGGATCCCATTTCGATTCTCCAGGACCCATGTAAGCCATATGCACAAGGGCCACACATGCATCTGGAGTTCGTTTGCAGCAGCTGGAGGCCCTGGTGTGCCCATTCTCCCCCCCCCATGTGTGTTTCTGTCTCTAATAAACAAATAAATATTTTTAAAATACTTTTAAAAATCATGGTAATGATTAAAGTAACTGACAACTGTGTAGTGTGCTCTCACAGAAATGGGAAAATGTGAACTCACATTCACAGTAGGTAGGAATATAAAGGTTTATGGAGAGCAACTCATCAATAGGTATCATCATTTTAAATGTACAAATACCATTTAATTTAAAATTGTACTTACAATGTGGATCCTAGCTACAAATAATTGGACTCCTATGTGAGTAGGAATAAAACTCAGTAGCAGAAGCCAGTAAGCTAGAAAGGGGATATAAAGGGAATAGAAAGGGAAGGAGGGGAACTTAATAGGATGGTATTGTATATATGTAAGTAGAACAGATTAATGGGGGTGAAAAGGCCTAAGTGAGGTCGGGGGAAGAGACTGAGTAAAGGAAGGGTAGAGGGAAGGCTAATCAAAATCTATGAGGATATAAATAAGTCATATGGAAACCTACTTTTCTGGATAATGGAACACTCAGAAGCCATAGATTATTACTAGAAAATTTTCAGTGCCAAGGATGGGATACGTTCCAGTGAGTTGTTGGCCAGGGAGGTCACAGATACCCCCAAAACATTATAGGTCATTGCCGAGGCCCTTGGTTTCCTACTAGGAATAGATGGTAAGACCCTATTGCTGAAGACTCCACATACTTGGGCTGCAAGGTCACTGAGAAATCCTGCTGGAGCTGAGCTGAAAACCTCCTCCATGTAGACCAGCTGACAGAAAGCTAGTAAAAGCTATGCTGCATGCAGTTCAGTGGGAGAAAGAGGAAATCACCAGTGGAGATATTCAACAGTGGACACTGCAAGCCTGAAATTTGGCCAGCCAGGCCAAATGAGCCAGCAGGTGCAACAGTGGCATGTCTGTTATGGGGGAAACCAACTGCTCTCTCATTGGACTGGAGGCCCACTCCATGGGAGGGAATACATCCCTAATACTGAAAACCTACAACAGGGGTAGTCATGAGCCCTAGGGGTGTAACATCTGCTGGTGTATGGCTAAATGTATATACTATGTTCACCAAGCTGCCCAATAAGCACTTCTAATAATGTTCATACCCATATATTAATGCTACTCTCTCTTTTGGTTAGAGAAGCTTCTCTTTTCAGATGGTGGTGACCTTGGGATGACTCAGAAGGCATCATGGTGCTGAGAAGAAGGGACAGAAGAGTGCTCAGCACTGAAACATCTCAAACACACCTTCCAAGGCTCAGGGTCCATTGCAGAAGAGGGAGTGGAAAGAATGTAAGAGCCAAAGGAAGAGTAGGACTCCTTACAATGTGCTCCTCCAGATACAAAATGGCCTGGATATCCATGACCTTGCAGTGCCTGACACTACCTACACAAGACCATCATAATAAGAGGAAAAGATCATGACATCAAAACTGAAAGAGAGACTGATTGAGAGGGGGAGGGGATATGATGGAGAGTGGAGTTTCAAAGGGGGAAGTGGGGGAGGGAGGGAAGTACCATGGGATATTGTCTACAATTAAGGAAGTTGTCAATAAAAAAAATTTAAAAATTGTACTTACAGAGAGTTATCCTCAGGAAATTATCCAACAAATGGCCAAGATTGATACCACAGAGCTGTTCCTAAGTACATCATGTAGAACTGATAAATGTTACATAATATGCATGGAACATAAAGACACCATTACAATTCTTTAACTATAGAACAATGGCCATAAACCAAGCATGGTGGAGCAGGACTGTAATCTCACTACTCATGAGGCTGAGGCAGAAAGATTGCTGTGAGGAGGAGAGAAAAAGGGGAGCAAGAATGGCCACAATATCATTAAGGGGAGAAAAATCATGCTACTAAAGATGGTGCATTCTGTCTTACAAAACTAAGAAATGGGGCTGGAGAGATGGCTTAGCGGTTAAATGCTTGCCTATGAAGCCTAAGGACCCTGGTTCAAGGCTCGCTTCTCCAGGACCCACGTAAGCCAGATGCACAAGGGGGTGCATGCATCTGGAGTTCGTTTGCAGTGGCTGGAGGCCCTGGTGCACCCATTCTCTCTCTCTCTCTCTCCCTGCCTATTTCTGTATCTCTCTCTCAAATAAATAAATAAATAAATAATAAAATATTTTTAAAAAAAAACTAAGAAATGGACAAACTATTCCACATTTTGCCTGTTAATTCCCTAGTAGCCATTAAATTTTTAAAACCTAGTAATTATGAGCCTGTTTATGTACATTATTAATCAACTCTTTTTTAAATATTTATTTATTTATTTGACACAGAGAGAGGGAGGGATGGAGAAAGAGAGAGAATGGGCACGCCAGGGCCTCCAGCCACTGCAAACGAACTACAGATGTGTGTGCCCCCTTGTGCATCTGGCTAACATGGGTCCTGGGGAATTAAACTTGGATCCTTTGGCTTTGCAGGCAAACGCCTTAACCACTAAGCCATCCCTCCAGTCCAATCAGCTCTTTTTTAAAAATCTGTGTGTGTGCATGCATCTATAGGTCAGAGGGCAACTTCAAGGTTTCTGTGTTCTACCTTTTTTGAGACAGGGTGTCTTGCTGCTGCAAATGAACTGCCAGACTGCAAAAAGATGTCACATTAGCTGCCCCTGAGCTTGGGATTCTCCTGGCTCTGCCTCCATTGCTATTAATTGGTCCTTATAAGACAGGAGAGTCATTGTAACCAAAGCCAGAGATGTTTTTATCCTTTTAAACTATAGTTGGTGTTCTTCTCCCTACACGAATAGCTAGCAGCACATTAGGCATCTCAAGTTGCCTTGCTCCAGATTTCCTCTGTAAAACTGATGGGAGAGGAAGTTTTTATGATCATGCCAAATGAAACTGCAATCTTTACCAATTAGCTGCTTGTATAAACATTCTGTTTCCCAAATGGAAAATCCAAAAATTTCCAAACGCACAGTGACCCGAGTATACTACTCTCACATGTGGAACACTGACACATGTTTAAGAGCACTTGTCTAGGAGATTGTGATTGTAGGAACTATATAATTCCATGTATACCAAGCAGAATTTAAATAAACAAATGTTTACTCATAAACATTTCAACAGAAAAATGTTTTTGGTTATCTCTGGAAAGAAGGCTTTAAAGAAACTCTGCTTTCCTCTTCGCCTTCCCTTGAGTATCTAAATTTCTATACTATATCCTGTAGTTGGGAGTTACCTTGGAGAAAGTATTGTTTGTCCTGATCCTCTATGTTCGGAACCATGTGTCATCTCCATTTTCTGCCTGCATGGCTTCTGCAAACCCTACGGTCTGTCCCAACACTTAGGATTAAAGACCTCAGCTGCTTCTGAGGCTGTAAGTCGCCACTTTCCTGACACTGAGCCAACAGCCTCAAGGGTAGCCCTTCCCAGCGACGCTGCTCTCCAGCAGTGGCCTGCTTTCAATACTCAAGGCCCCTGGGCCCCTAATTTACTATGCTGCTTCTAGTACCCCTCAAGGTCTTGCTTTTGCTGTTATTTGACATAGTCTATGTAGCCTAGGCTGCCTCACGACTAGATCTTCTCACATCAGACTCTTGAATGCCTGGACTGCAAGCATGCAGCACCATGTCCAGCTTAATATCTCTCAGTTTTAACTCATCTTATAAATGTCTGTCTCTTCCTAAAATAAACTCCTAGGAGGTCCCTTCCCTCCCCAACCCTTACATATCCACATTCAAACTCTAGGTTTCCACTGTAGGTATCTGCCTTTTTGTCTCCTCTCTCGCTTTATCAACCTTGACTCTCTCACCAAAGACAGTTTACTGTTCTCTGACCAAGTTAAGTGTAGACCAATGGTTCTCAAACTTTAGTGCAACCCAATCATCTAGAGACCTTGTTAAAACTCAAATTCCTGGGTTTTGCCTACTCCAACAACATACTGCCTCCAGGAGGCTTTAATTTCCAAATTGCCATCAGCTGGGGGCCTAGCATTCAAAACACATAAGTTTATGGGGGACACCTGAATCGAACCACCACACAGAGGAAGGAGGATAGCTCGGAGACAGAGGACAGGCTGGGACTACAGAGTGAGGTCTAGGTCAGCCTGGGCTACAGTGAGATACTACTTTGAAAGAAAAATATTTATTTGTGAAAGAAAGAGAGAGGGAAAATTGGTGTGCCAGGTCCTCTTGCCACTGCAAATGAACTCCAGATGCATGTGCCATTTTGTACATCTGACTTTATATAGGTATAAGGGAACTGAACCAGGGCCAACAAGCTTTGTAAGCAAGCACCTTTAACAACTGAGCCATCTCTCTAGCCCAGGGTTTTTCTCTTTGGATATCCCTGTGTTATTCTTTGATACATTTGTTGCAAGATTCCAGGTAATTCTCCTGTCTCCACCACCAATCTTGCCATCAGTATGTTGTGATTGCAGAAGTCCATCACAGCTTCCAGCTTTTTATATAAGGTATGGGAATGGAGCTTGGGTACTCAGGCTTAAGTGTGTCATGAGTGCTTGGTCCACTGAACTATCTTCCTAGCCTTCCCTCATCTCTTTTTGAGAGACTCTCTTATTAGCCTAGTGCTAAACAGGTTAGTCTGTGAGCTCCAAGGATCCTCCTTATCTTCACCTTTCCAATCCTGGGATTACAGAAATGCACCACCACTTTGGCTTTTTATTTATTTTATTTTAGAGAGAGAAAGGGTGTACCAGGGTCTCCTGCTAGTACAAACAAACTCCAGACACATGTGCCACTTTCTGCATCTGGCTTTATGTGGGTACTGGGGAATTAAACCCAGGCCGTCAGGCTTTGCAAAAAAAGTGCCTTTAACCTCTGAGCCATCTCTCCAGTCCCTCTTAATTTATTTCTTTTTGAGGCAGTGTCTCTAGTACAGGCCAAGCTGGAACTCACTCTGAAGCCCAGGCTGGCTTTGAACTCAGTGATGCTCCTACCTGAGCCTACCAAATGCTGGGACTAAAGGTGTGAGCCACCAGGTCCCACTTCACACTTAGCATTTTTACATGGGTACTGAGGATCACTTTCAGATCCTCATGCTCATAAGACAAGCACTTTGCCCACTAAGCTATCCCCCTAGCCCTTGTTCTTTATTCTGTATTATACTTCACATAATAAGTCTCCAAATACTTGTTACTGATATCAAGGTCAGGCAAAGTAAACTAAATTGCTACTTCCCGTAGCAAAAAGCAATAGGAACACACACTCAATACAAACAAATCACAAAGGATCAGGTTTGTTAAAGACCAAGTGTCTTGAAAGTCAATTAAGATTCAGTGGAAAGAATAGTGTTTACAGATAACTACATGATGGCACACATCTTTCATCGCAGCACTTGAGAGACAGAGGTAGGAGGATCACTGTGAGTTCTAGGCCCACCTGAAGCTACATAGTGAGTTCCAGGTCAGCCTGGGCTAAAGTAAGATACCACCCCAAAAAAAAAAAGAGAGAGAAAGAAGAAAGAAAGAGGGAAGGAAGGGAGGAAGAATAGGGAAGAAGAAATGATGGGTCTACATTGTTTTCAGATTTATTTGTGACTCTCAAGGTCTATTAGTGACTTAATCTAAACAGGCCTAGTGGGGATAGTAAAAATGCATATATGACAAAACTTAAAGTTTTTGGTATCAAAAAGAAAGTAATATGAAGAGCTGGGTGTGGTGGCGCACACCTTTAATCCCAGCACTCGGGAGGCAGAGGTAGGAGGATCACCATGAGTTCAAGGCCACCCTGAGACTACATAGTTAATTCCAGGTCAGCCTGGGCCAGAGTGAGACCATACCTCAAAAAAAAAAAAAAAAAAAAAAAAAAAAAAAAAGAAAGTAATATGAAGAAAAAAAAGAAAGCAATATGAAAGCCAGGTGTGGTGGTACACACCTTTAATCCCAGGACCTAGGAGGCAGAAGCAGGAGAATTGCTGTGAGTCTGAGACCAGCCTAGGACTACAGAGTGAGCGCCAGGTCAGCCTAGGCTAGAGTGAGAGCCTACCTCAAAAAAGACAAAACGAAAAAAAAAGCAACATAAATTGGTTCAGATACTTAGAAAATTGTTTAGCATTAGTTACATGTACTATATAGCTTAGTAACTTCCCCCTTAGGTATGTAACCAAAAGAAATGAGGGGCTGGGAAGACACTTAAAGATGTTTGCCAGTAATAATAAAAATAAATAAATAAATAAATAAATAAATAAAAAATGTTTGCCAGTAAAGCCTGCCAGCTCACATAATTCCCAAGCCACCCATATAAGCCAGATGTGTGAAGTAGCACATGCACCTGGTGTTCGTTTACAGCAGCTCATGCGCGCACGCACACACACACGCACACATGCATCCACACATAAATGAATGAATATTTCTTTTAAAAAAGAGAGAAAGGAAAGAGCATCTGCCCACCTGCTGCTAGCCAAAATCAAGAAACTACCTAGATAATCACTGAATAGATAGTGTTTTACCAAGCAATAAAAATGGAAACAAGATTCAGGAAACCTTTACTTCAGTCACTGCATACCACACTCACCACATGAGAAATAAGTGCATGGGAATTAATGGTTGATGTAATTATCTCTATCTATCAAGCTCAACTATATCATCTCTGAGAAATTATATGACGTGAGCCGGGCGTGGTGGCGCACGCCTTTAATCCCAGCACTTGGGAGGCAGAGGTAGGAGGATCGCCGAGAGTTCGAGGCCACCCTGAGACTACATAGTGAATTCCAGGTCAGCCTGGACCAGAGTGAGACCCTACCTCGAAAAAAAACCAAAAAAAAAAAAAAAGAAAAGAAAAGAAATTATATGACGTACTGGAGATTTTCATTGTAGTACAGATCACATCAAGCCATAGTCCCCTAACATAATAGGTTCCCTTGAATCTCACTCAGTAGGTGATAAAAACCTAGACAGAAGTTCTTAACCACGAGGCATTGCAGGGCATACCTTTAATCCCAGCACTCAGGAGGCTGAGATAAGAGGACTATCATGAGTTTAAGCCTAGCCTGAACTACAGAATTCATTCCAGGTGAGCCTGGGCTACAGTGAGACCCTGCCTCAACAACAAAAACAAACAAAAAGTTATTAAAACATTCAATGGAATAATTTTTTTTTTGTAAGATGTCCTCTGTAAAAGCTAGGCCTGGTGGCACACAGTTGTAAATCCAAGCTAACTGGGAGGCTGAGGCAGAATTATAAATTCATGGTTTACCTGAGCTACAGAGGGAGTTCAAGGCCAGCCTGGGCAACTTAGTGAGACCTCATTTCAAAATAAAAAGAACAGGGCTGGTGATGTAAGTCAGTGGAACACCACTTGCCTAGTATGTGTAAGACCCTTGGTTAAATCACCAGTATTGCAAAAGAAAGAAAAGGGAGGGGAAGGGAGAAAGGGAAGAAGGGAGGGAGGAAGAAAGAGAGAAAAATTAAGCCTCTGTGGGGGAAAAAAAGACACCAGGCCAGGTTTAGTGGTACACACCTATGTAATCCCAGCAACTCAGGAGGCTGAGGCAGGAGGACTACAATTTCAGGGTCAGCCTGGACTGCACAGGGAAGGAAATGGCATCTCCAAAAATAACCTGCAAAGAGTGAAGAAAAAAGCAAAAAGCTACCAGGATGCGCAATGAGTAAATATAACTAAGCTATCTACCACTGGGGAATGTGAGCTTTCCTTCCTTTTCTCCAAACTCTGCAATGCATGCAGAGGAGGTCCGTGGGCAACTTTCAGGAGTTGCTCCTCACTGTCCACCTTGGTTTTGCAGCAGGGATTCTCTCTTGTTCTCCCAGAGTCTCTCCAAGCTTTTAGGATATTCTCCAAGAAAGCCTTCCGTGCTCAGCATCAGCATGGTGGGCTTACAAGAAGTCTGCAAGGGCTTCCGGCTTTTTATGCAGGGTCTAAGGATCAAACTCAGACTGGAAACAGCAAGGACATTTTCCACTCAACCATCTCACCAGCCCCTCCAGGATTGTTTTTTTTACCCCCTGGGACTTATTACTTACAGACCCAGGCCCTGGTAAAATCAAATTGAAGAAAGAAATACATGTAACAAAAATACCAGGAAGCAGAATAAATCCTTCCCAATGCTCCAGGTCCAACTGTGGAACCACATTCTAGACCAGTGCTATCTAAAAGAACATCCCATAATCGCAGGAATGGTTTAATATCTGTACAGTCCAAAAATCATAGTAGCCACTAGTCAAATGTAGCTACTGAGTACATGAATTATGTCTAGTAAAGTTGAGGAACTGAATCTTAAGTAATTTAAATCTAAATTGAATGTCTAACTAATTTATATCTAAGTAGCCGTAAGTGCCTACAAGCTAGCATATTTGACAGTGTAATACTGTACATCCTTCTATCATAATACATACCATTGATACATAGTATAGTTTTCCAGTTATGAGAATCTACTAGTTGTAGGCATCATCAATTTAATAGCTCTTGAAGGGAGAATTTAAAAATCCCATTAAATATATACATGTCAGGGTTTAGACTCTTTTGAATTTCAGAAATGCTAAAATATGGGGAGAAAAATGCACCTTCAAACAAAAGAAATCCTGTGGCTATGTTTCTAGACCTCTTCTTGAAGATGAGCAGCCTGTGGAACAATTACTAACTACAATTTATCCATCCCTTCTGTAAAAGTACAGAGAAAGCAGTCAATAAAGTGCCCAAACAAGTGTTTCTCTCCCCTACTAATATTGTAACGAAGGAGTGGATCTGATCACTTGTATTTCTAGCACCTACAGAGTGCTTACAATATACTATGCACTAAGGGTTTGGTTTTGATGAGGGATGGAAAGAATGGTGTGGCTGAACAAATGTGGAATTGAAGAGAGAACACTAGTACCATGAACAGAAAAAGGGAAACAATGATGACGAGCTGAGATTGGGGAAAGAAGCTACATTTAAGAGAACAAATAAGATGTGGCTGCTACTACATAGAAAATGATATACTGGATATTTTAAGACCTACAAAGATGCAACACTCCAGTAAAAGAGATGTTAGATATTTAACTGTACAGTAAGAGAGACACTGGTGAAGAGTTGTAGATATATAGAAATGACAAAGTATATTTCCCCAAAGTTAGGGCTGGAGCCAGGCATGGTGGTGCACGCCTTTAATCCCAGCACTCAGGAGGCAGAGGTAGGAGGTTCGCTGTGAGTTCAAGGCCACCCTGAGACTACATAGTGAATTCCAGGTCAGCCTGGACTAGAGTGAGACCCTACCTCAAAAAAAAAAAAAAAAAAAGTTAGGGTTGGAACAATAAAGAATTCCACTAGAGTGGAGAGATGGCTTAGTGGTTAAGGCACTTGCCTACAAAGCATAAGGACCCAGGTTCCATTCCCCAGTACCTGCATAAGCCAGATGCACGTGGTGGTGCATGCATCTGCAGTTCGTTTGCGTGGCTAGAGAGCCTGGCATGGCCATTCTCTCCTTCTCCCTCCCTCCTTAGCACTCAAATAAATAAATATAAAATTTTTTTTAAAAAACATTTTAAAAGTTTCACCAAGAACAGAAAGAGGAAGGTGACCAGGGTCAGAATGTTGGAGAAAACAAAGATGTTGTAGAGGAATAAAGCTAGAAATACAAGTAGCATCACTAGGAGTGTGTGATAGAGAGGAAAAGCATTTAAAGGAAATAGAGACTATCAAATGCCATAAAGCAGTAAGCATTTGTCTCCCCTTCCCCAATGAACTGACATTACCTTTCCCAGCCCAATTCAAGTCCTATCCACTACTAAGTCCTCTTGGGTTCCTCTAGGCTCTAATTAACCTCTCTTCCCCAAACAGTCCCACTGAACTCTTAATAAACATGTCCATAGACAAGAACCAACTTGGGACTTTTTAGACATAGCAAGAGTATCTGACATATGTTAGAGAATACTTTCAATTAATTATGATTATATACCAAAATATTCCCTGGAATGAATTTATACACAATGACAGCTTATATTTTAAGGCTCATCAGTGAAAATTGTGTCAGCAAGGTGGGGTTGTGACATATGTTCCAGTGATCAAAAAGTCTCTTTGAAGCCAGGCATGGTGGCGCACGCCTTTAATCCCAGCACTCGGGAGGCAGAGGTAGGAGGATCACCGAGAGTTCGAGGTCACCCTGAGACTACATAGTTAATTCCAGGTCAGCCTGGGCTAGAGTGAAACCCTACCTCAAAAAAAAGTCTCTTTGATTCAGTTTATCTCAGATATTGTATACTAAAACTCCTCAGAGGAAGAGCTCACAGGAAAAGCAAAGGTGTTAGTGAACTCATATCATGAGAAGTGCAAAAATAAAGGTATGTCCTTCCCATGCCAAGAAGTGGAAGAAAGCATGGATGGCTGGTGAGCAGGGAGACCCTCCACTTGAGGAAAAGACTTCACAGAGATCTTAAGTGAACAAAGGGATTTTTCTCCAGACATTCTGTACAACAGTTATCTTTTTTTTTTTTTTTTTTTTTTTTTTTTGTTTTTCGAGGTAGGGTCTCACTCTAGCCCAGGCTGACCTGGAATTCACTCTGTATTCTCAGGGTGGCCCCGAACTCATGGCACTCCTCCTACCTCTGCCTCCCAAGTGCTGGAATTAAAGGCGTGCTCCACCACGCCAGGCTCCTGTTAGGTATTTTTAAAGTGTGTTATTCATGGAAAATGGACCAACTGAAAACTATAAAATTCATTACAAAAGCCATGTCTTTAATCCCAGCACTCGAGAGGCAGAGGTAGAAAGATCGCCAGCCTGAGACTACATAGAGAATTCCAGATCAGCCCAGGCTAGAGCAAGACCGTAACTCAGGAAAAAAAAAAAAAAAGGTCCATTTACACTGTGCCCTCAAGCCATACTGGCCTCCCTAACTTACCAACCCCATCAATGTTTGTAAAACATACTGATGTCAAGTGAAACAATATTTTTTGACTAATAGGTAACTGTTCAACTTCATACTTTTCCCTCCTTTGTTTTTCTGACACAATATCTCACTCTGTCGCTCAGAATGGCCTGCAACTTACCATGAAGCCCAGGTTGGCCTGGAACCTGCAATGATCCTCCTATCTCAGCCTCTCAGGTGCTAGGATTATTAACACCACACTTTGGCTTCCTTACATTGAGCTGTATGCTTAACATCCAAAAAGCAGTTGCACTTCTTCCCTCAAACTGTCTGTCAAGTCTCCTTGTAATAATCATTCCATGTTTTTTCAATTAAGTAGTATGCAAACCAACTAAAATAGAACTTCCTTTTTGGGGAAAACTATGTTGGATGCTTTGGCAAGATTAAACAAAGGTGGTGAGTCACTAAAAATGTGGCTGTCAAATTAGATATGGGTTAGATAACATTAAAAGATTAAAAGGAGGCCGGGCGTGGTGGCGCACGCCTTTAATCCCAGCACTCAGGAGGCAGAGGTAGGAGGATCGCCATGAGTTCAAGGCCACCCTGAGACTACATAGTGAATTCCAGGTCAGCCTGAGCCAGAGTGAAACCCTACCTCGAAAAAAAGAAAAAAAAAAAAAGAAAAAAAAAGATAAAAGGAGAATGGTAAAAAAATATTCTGCACTAGATGGTTTCATTAGTTGTCTAATTATTATTCATTTTTACAAAGTCAAAACTGGACCAAGTACAGCATTAGGATACATGAGGGATCTGATTCATATACTAAAGATAACATGGAATTTCAGCCATCTAAAAAAGGCCTTGGACCTATACCAAAAAGTTGATGGACTAGGGAAATGGTCAGCTGTTAAAGGCACTTGCTGGCAAAGCCTGACGGCATGGATTCAATCGCCCAGTACCTACATATGGCCAGATAGACAAGGTGGTGCATTTGTCTGGAGTTCATTGGCCATGCATGGCAGGAGGTCCTAGTGTACTGATTCTCATTATCTTTCTCTCTTTCTCTTCTTGCAAATGAATAATAAATAAAAATGTTTTTTAAAGTCAGTGAAGAAACATACTTTATAGAAAAAAATAGTTATATATATATTCTTATTTAATTACAAAGAACTTAAAGAGCTTTAAAGATGAATTTAGCAGGCTGGGGAGATGGCTCAGCAGTTAACACTGTTTGCTTGCAATGACTGATGGCACAGGTTCAATTCCCCAGTACGTAAAGCCAGATGCACAAAGTGATGAATATATCCAGAGTTCATTTACAGCATCAAGAATCCCTGGTACACCTATTAGCATTCTCATTCATATTCTTTCTCTCCCCCCCCCATTCAAATAAATAAATAAATAATTTTAAAGATGAAGGGCTGGAGAGATGGCTCAAAGGTTAAGGCACTTGCCTGCAAAGCCTAAGGACCCAGGTTTGATTTCCCAAAACCCATGTAAGCCAGATGCACATGGTGGTACATGCAGCTAGAGTTTGTCTGCAGTGGCTAGAGGCCCTAGCATGCTCATTCTCTCTCTCCCTCTCTTTCTCTCTCTCTCAAATAAATAAAAATAATTTTAAAAGTTGAATTTAGCCAGGTGTAGTAACTCACATCTATAATTTTAGGACTCAGGAGGCTGGCCTGAAGAGGGTACAAAGCAAGACCATATCTCAAAATAAAAAAAAAATAACTTTCCAACTATTGGCTCCAATCCATCCTATGAAGGGGGTTCTCACAAGAAACTTCTGCTGCATCCTTAACACTTCAAGTCTGTACACAAAGGCCACCTTCTAAGAAAACCTCCTAAGTGCTAACTGCTTCTTTAAAATATCCTCAACTGACATGGCCAGAATCTGGAAGAAGGTCAGTCCCCAGACAGTTAGCTAGTCTAGTACCAGAGGAACTACAAGCAACTGGGAGAAAATGTCCGACATTGGTCCAAACAGCTTGCAGTCTAAGATACCCAGCAGGAAACAACTTGACGTAATGCTCATACAAGTGCAGTAGTGGCAAACAGCCATGGTGGGCAACCAACTGCTCTTGATTTGGATAACAGATCCACTCAGTGGAATGCAACTCATTGCTGGAACTGGGAAATAAGTCAAAACCACGTACAAAAAATAAGCTCAGTCTCCAAGAGCAAGATACCACCAAATGTGGGCTAGAAGAGAGCCAATGCATATAAAATTCCCTCCAAAACATAGATGGTCATCCCTTCTACCTAGTACTAACTTTTCTCTCCGTTGGAGAATTTGCTTATCTTTTTTCAGGTGGACAACGAACCTGAAGGGAGGATCAGCTAACCACACCTCCCCAGGGCCCCAGCTGAAACCATAGAACAACGCAGGGGAAGGGCAAGAGTTCAGCGTTCATGGCGATCACACCACCAGAAAAAGGCTGAAGGAGATAAACACAGAGAACATCCAACTCCAACTAAGCCAGAGATCCAGAGACACAGAGGCTCCCAAAACCTCATCAAGGAAGCAGAACTAAAATGACCCCAATGTGGCTCAGGGAAACTCGCGGAAGAGGGGGCGGAAAGATTGTTAGAGTCATAGTTGGGGCATTATGCACAGAGACTGGGGCCTACCCCCCAGAACTCTTGACTAACCTCACAATGCACGACCCACATTCCCCATTGATGAGGGTCCCTTTGAAAGTGGGGGGACAGGGAGGAGGACAATGGAACCAATACTATGAATGTAAAATCAGAATAATATAAATTTTAAAAAAAGAAAAAATAAAAAATAAATAAAATAAATAAATAAATAAAATACCCTCAACTGGTGCTAGACTATGACTGGTTTTAAGCTCAAGTCATTTTTAGCAACCAAATCCACAATGGATAATAAAAAGTCCACTATTTTCTTCTTCTGATATTAATTCTCAAAAGGTAAATCAAAATAGAGCAGGGGATTGTACCTCTGTGGTACAGGACTTGACTAACATGTCCAAGTCCCTGGTTTTTTACCCAGCATGTGGGGGGTTGTAAAAAATAAAAGGACCTCAAAAAGCTCCGCAAAGAAAGCTCTCACGATGATAACACATGCGGGAAAGGGTAAGGTTTTGCTAAAGGATCTGTGAAGAAGCAAAGCTTTTGAAGAAATACCATATATCTAATGCTCCTAGCTTATGTTAATTTAAATGGAGTATAACCAATGTATCTATAAGGAATATAAATGCACCTAGGACTTTCAATGAAGCAATAGATGTTGCACTTCCCTCCTCTAAAACTGCGGCGGGGGAGATTACTCTGATGGTAGGTAACAAGAATTCTGTGACTCTGAGCCTGACCCCTATGGATAATACATAACTGCCTTATCTCAGGAGACAACTGCCTGTGCTTAATCTTATTTGACAGAACCCTACACTCATGGATGGAAATCTCTCCCCTCTCCAAATGCGAGAGAATTCCAAGGATTGTACAAGGCATCTAAGTCTAAGACAATCTAAGTTCTGTCTTTCTGGCATTAGCTAACAGAGATCTACACATGAATAAAAGGCTCTTTCAGGCTGGGGAGATGGCTCAGTGGCGCTTGCCTGCAAAGCCAAAGGACCCAAGTTTGATTGCCCAGGACCCACGTAAGCCAGATGCACAAGGTGTGTCTGGAGTTCGTTTGAAGCAGCTGGAAGCCCTGATGTACCCATTCAATTTGCCTCTTTCTCTCTCTCTCTCAGATAAAAAAATTTAAAAAAAAAAAAAGACACTCTCCCTCTCTCTGAAATGGATCTTTGCCTGATTTCACTCACTGATTCAATTATTTCCTATAACAAAGCAATTTAAAGATACATGGTATTTCTATGCTTTTCTTGCAAGGCAGGGTCTCACTCTGTAGTCCTAGGCTGGTCTTGAACTCATGGCAGTCCTCCTACCTCAACCTCCACCATATCTGGCTTGGTATTTCTATCTTGACAGAAGAAAAATAAGCAGGAAATATATCAAAATACCAGAAAACTAAAGAAAGATATATATGCAAAAACCTACAAAAATCCAGTCCCTTTAATCCCAACACTTGGAAGACAGAAGTAGGAGGATCACTGTGAGGCCAGCATGGAGCTACAGGGTAAGTTCCCAGTTGGCCTGGGAACCATGCTCTCAAAAGAAGAAATACAATGAGCAATAAATACTTAAAGTGTTCACAGCCTTAGCCATTGGGGAATGCAAATTAAAGCTACTTTGAGATTCCCTCTCAACACTGTCAGAATGGCTATCCTGAGGAAAACACATTTGAAGCCAGGTGTGGTGATGTACACCTTTTATCCCAGGTCTCAGAAGGGTGAGATAGATGAACTGCAATGAGTTAGAGGTCAGCCTGGGCTACATAGTGAGTTCCAAGTCAGCCTGGGTTACAGTGAGACCCTGCTTCAAAAATAAATTTGGAATCCCAGCACTCAGGAGGCCAAGGTAGGAGGATTGCCGTGAGTTTGAGGCCACCCTGAGAGTACATAGTGAATTCCAGGTCAGTCTGGGCTAGAGTGAGACCCTACCTTGATAAAACAAAAAAATTAAAAATAAATAAATAAATTTGGGGGTGAGGAGATGGCTTAGCGATTAAGGCATTTGCTTGCAAAGCCAAAGGATCCCAGTTCAATTCTCCAGAACCCACATAAGCCAGATGCACAAGGGGCACATGTATCTGGAGTTCATTGCAGTGGCTGGAGGCCCTAGCACACCCATTCTTTCTCTCTCTCTCTCTCTCTCTCTCTCTCTCTCTCTCTCTCTCTCTTTCTCTCTCTCAAATAAAAAATAAAATATATTTAAAAACTAAATAAATAAAGTTGATCAAAATACAACATATAAGCCACGGGTGATGGTGCACACCTTTCTTTAATCCAGTAAGCGGGAAGCTGAAGTAGAAGGACTTCCATGATTTCAAGGTCAGCCTGGGCTAGAATGACACCATTCCTCAAAAACAAACAAATACTACATACACACAAGTACAAGCACTAGAGGAAATATTGGCAGGAAAAGAGGAGCCCTTATTCACTGTTGGTGGGAGTCCAAACTCATATAGCCATTATGGAAGTGAGTATGGAAGCTTGTATTAGTTACCTTCTTATTGCTAGGACAAAATAACCTGACAAAAAAAACCTGACAAAAATTAGGAAAAGATAAGCCGGGTGTGGTAGCACATGCCTTTAATCCCAGCACTCGGGAGGCAGAGGTAGGAGGATCGCCATGAGTTCGAGGGCACCCTGAGACTACATAGTTTATTCCAGGTCAGCCTGGACCAGAGCGAGACCCTACCTTGAAAAACCAAAAAAAAAAAAAAAAATTTATTTAAAAGGGGGCTGGAGAAATGGCTTGGCAGTTAAGGCACTTTCCTGGTAAGCCTAAGAACTCATGTTCAATTCTCCAGGTCCTACATAAGCCAGTCACACAGTGATAAAAGCGCTCAATATTGCACATGCGCATAAGAGGGCACACGTGTCTGGAGTTCATTTGCAGTTGCTGAAGGCCCTGGCATACCCATTCTCCCCCCCCCTCAAATAAATTTTAAAAAGTTAGCCGGGCATGGTGGTGCACGCCTTTAATCCCAGCACTCAGGAGGCAGAGGTAGGAGGATCACCATGAGTTTGAGGCCACCCTGAGACTACATAGTTAATTCCAGGTCAGCCTAGACCAGAGTGAGACCCTACCTCGAAAAAAAAAAAAAAAAAAATTTTTTTTTTAATTAGGAAAAAGGGTTTGTTTTAGCCTATAGTTGCTGATAAAGCCCACCATGGCAGAGTAGGCATGGCAGCAGGAGCTTGAAGCAGAGTTGGTTCAGTTCACAGAGAAGAAGCAGAAAGCAACAAATGCTGCTGCTCAGCCAGCTCTCTCCT
The DNA here is from genome assembly GCA_036365145.1 of Orientallactaga sibirica. NCBI lineage: Eukaryota > Metazoa > Chordata > Mammalia > Rodentia > Dipodidae > Orientallactaga > Orientallactaga sibirica. Next base: position 8,247,909 of record JAEOAD010000982.1, read on the forward strand.
TTTTATACAGTCCAGGACCCCAACTGTAAAATGGTGCTGCCCACAGTTAGGGTGGGTCTTCCCACCTCAGTCTAATCAGATAATCCCTCACAGAAGTGCTCAGAGGTTTGCCTAATCCAGAAAAACCCTCACAGGTGATTTTAGGTCCTGTCAAATTGACAATCAATATAAAACATCACCACAAGGTTTCTCAAAAAGTTAAGCATAGAACTATTATATGACCCAGCTATATATATATATATATATATATATATATCACTCCTAGGCATATACCTGAAGGACTCAACGCTGCTACGGACACGCTTGCACATCCATGTTTATTACTGCTCTATTCACAATAGCAAGGAAATATAATCAGTACAAATACCCATGCAATGGATGGATGGATAATGAAAATGTGGTACATAAACACAATGGAATTCTTTTCAACTGTAAAGAAAAATGAAATTGTGAAATCTGCAGGAAAAAAATGAATGGAACTGAAAAATATTAAGGGAGGTAACACAGACTTAGAAAGACAAACAATGCATGTGCATGCTCACATATGGATCCTAGCTTCAAATCTTTATATTTGTATGTTTGTGTGGAAGGGTAAGTGTGTAGAAGTGAGAAAAGTAGGAGGGGCCTATAAGAAGGAAAAAAAATCACTTCAAGGAAAAGGTATAAAGAAGTTCATAGGGCTGGAGAGATGGTTTAGTGGCTAAGGCGCCTGCCTGCTAAGCCTAAGAGTGCTGGTTCCAATCTCCAGGTCCCACGTTTAGCCAGATGCAAAGTGATGCAAGGGCGCAATGCCGCACTTGCCCACAAGGGGGCGCACGCATCTGGATTTCGTTCACAGTAGCTGAGAGACTGCTGGTGCGCCCATTCTCTATCTGTCTCCCTCTCCTCTCTCTCTGTCTCTATCTGTGTCTCTCTCTAAAAATTAAAAATAAAAAACTTTTAAAAATATATTTTAAAATGTTCATAAATCATAAGTGATATGACATGGAAGGGGAATATGGGGAGTGGCAAATCTAAGAGGAATAGGGAGGACCAGGGAGAATAGGGGGTGGTCAACCAAAACTAAGTACCTGTAAAGAAAAAGAAAAAAGTTTCTTTAAAAAAGGAAATTATGCCTCCTGAAAAATATCAGATGTCTTTTTGTTCCCAGTCTTTCCATCTCACTATAACAACATAAATTGTTCCTAATTTTGAGAAGCTCATTTTCCCAGGTTTAAATAATAAATTGGTGATTAGATCAGGGAGCTTGTGTCATAATGAGAAATTAATACACAGTTATCTCTTGCCATGCTTTCTAATGGCATAACTCACACCTATAAAATGATTTAAAACACTGAGTAAGGAGCTAGGAATATAATTCAGTGGAAGGGTGCTTACTTACCCTAGCATGTGTGAGGCTGTAGATTCAATTCCTAGCACTGCAAGAAAAAATGAGAAAAAGACTCTAAGGATTATTATAGTATTATCTCTATACTGTTTTCATGTTCACAATTTCAGAGTAGATAACACAACAACCAGAAAAATTATACACTTGAGATAAAGGACTTAGAAAAAAGATATCTGGTCCAAACCCCACATGTTAAAAAAATGAGAAATCTGGACTGGAGAGATGGATCAGTGGTTAAGGTGCTTGCCTGCAATGCCTAAGGACCCTGGTTCGATTCCCCAAGACCCACATAAAGCCAGATGCACAAAGTGGCACATGTGTCTGGAGTTCATTTACAACAGCTGGAGGCCCTGGAATGCCCATTCTATCTGTCTCTTTTCTATCTCTCTCTGCTTGCAAATAAATAAATAGTTTTTTTAAAAAAAAAAAAAAAAGACATCTGCACAGAGTGAAATTTCATAGTTTTTTTTGTTTTCATTTGTGTGTGTGTACCGGACACTTGTGCCACGTTTTTGTATGGGACTTACATTATGGCTTAAGACTTGAACCTGGGTTAGCAGGCTTTGCAAGCAAGAACTTTAACTACTTCACTTATATTAACATTGAATGTTCACAAGAATCCTTTATGATCCTTTATTACCAGAAAGCTCATGCTACCAACAAAGAGAGTAACAGAGAAAATAACTGTCCCAAAGTGACAAAGCCAGGACGTGGCAGAACTTAAAATCAAAATCAAAACCAGGATGCTGAGTTCCAGAATCCTCACACTTAGCCACTGGGATACATATCCTTAACAAATAAGCCACACAGTGTATAACTAGTGCTTCTGGAACACTTCCATATGGCAGGCTTGAGGAATATCTTTACATATATTATCATATTTATCCTTACACTTTTAAAAGAAAGCAGTCCCAAAGTCATTAGCTACTCTCTCCTTTGGTCAGAGAGCTAGGAAGTGTCAAGGCCACAATCAATCCAAGGTCTTTTTTCAACCTCCTCCAGCTGTAGCTTTATTATACTATTTTATAAGCCAACAGCTATTTGTAAGCCTCACTGAATGCCTCCTGAATAGAAAAATGAACTGAGGTTTTAAAAAAAGGCAACAAATAGGTCTACCTGTGGAAAAAATTATTTTAAGAAATGAGTGAATGTAGCAGGCTCAAGACTAGATGTAGTGTTCAATATGCAGACACCTCACATCCAATCCTATAATGGATTTGGACAATTACTAGAATCCCTTATTTTAACATCCAAGACAATTAACTACAAAAAAGCTAAATATAGTGAACTCTGAGATAGAAATAATTTCATTAAAATTTATATATTTGCTAGTTCATCTACCTAAAAAGTATTCCCCTCAAGTCTCCAAGAATAATTTTTCCTCCTTTACTAGAAACCAAAATGAAAAACCTATTAGAAGCAGTCATTTTTAAAGTATAAACAAAGCTGGAGAGGTGGCTCAGTGGTTAAAGGTGCTTGCTTGCAAAGCCTGACAGGCTAGGTTCAATTCCCCCGTACCCACATAAAACCAGATACACAAAGAGGCACATTCATATCAGTTCATTTGCAGTACCAAGAAGCCCTGGCGCACCCATTCCTCCTCTCTCTTTCTCCCTCCCCCCCCTTCTAAATAAATAAACAAATTTTTTTTGAAGTACAATCAATTGGTCATTTACCCTGGCCCTACAAGCCCCTTGCAACTATGTAGCCCAGGTTGGCATAAAACTCCTGATCCTCAGCCGGGCGTGGTGGCGCACGCCTTTAATCCCAGCACTTGGGAGGCAGAGGTAGGAGGATCACCATGAGTTAGAGGCCACCCTGAGACTACATAGTTAATTCCAGGTCAGCCTGGACCAGAGTGAGACCCTACCTGGAAAAGCCAAAAAAAAAAAAAAATCCTGATTCTCTTGACTCTCCCAAGTCTAAGTGTGGGCCACCAAGACAGGCTCCAACCAGATAATATATTAATATAATATATTATATATATATATATACATATACATATATATATATACTTATCAGTAAAAGTAAGATTTAGGAATGTCTTCACATAAAATTTAATAAAAACATTCACTCATTCAACAAATAGTCATGAAGCCCCTGCAGAGGTTAGAAATACAATAGTTAGCATTCTACATCCTTGCATAATCTACTTTCACCTTCCTCAGAAGCTGGGCAAATCGCCCTTCAGAGCCCTCATCTAGAAAATGGAGCTAATAGGAGCTGGAGAGATGGCACTTGCCTGCAAAGCCTAAGGACTCAGGTTAGACTCCCCAGAACCCACATAAGCCAGATGCACATGGTGGCACATACATCTGGAGTTTGTGCCCAGTGGTTAGAGGCCCTAGTGTGCCAATTCTTTCCCTCTCTGTCTCTCTGTTTCTCTCATAAATAAATAAATTTGTTTTTAAAATGGAACTAATAACTAGTCTTACAGAGATGTAATGGATTAAATGTGACAAGGCAACCTTTAACGTGTTCTTTGCTCAAATGAAATGATATAGTTGAAAGACTGAAATGATTTCAGAATAGCATGCTAAAAAAGGGAAGGGTAGCTAGAAATGTAAAAAGTGAAGTAAGCAGCTTTAAACATCCCTTTATCCCTTGAGTAATTTGGCATAATACCCTTCATTTAGCAATAGTTCAGTAAATACCTATGACAATGTTTTCTCTTTCTCAGATATAGATTTCTACAGTTAATTTAATAACCTGTCAGAAAAAAAGAATGAACAAAAATACCTAATATTTACAACTGCTTATTATGTAGGCAGTACTGTACTGGGCACTTCACCTGTTATTTTAATTAGTTTTCACAGCCACCTTGTGTGAGGCACTTGTCTTCTTTTGTGAGACAGGATTTCCCTATGTCACCCTGCTGGCCTAGAACTCACTATGTAGCTCAGGTTGGCCTCAAACTGCCTTCTGAGTGCTGGGATTAAAAGGCATGTATGTGGTGGTTTGAATGGAAAATGTCCCCAGTAGCCTCAAACTTAGACCCCATCTAGTGGAGCCTTTGGAGGCAGAACCTTGCTGGAGGAGGTGTGTCACTGGGAGAGAGCTTTGAGACTTACTGGTGCAGGCCACTAGGTGTTGAGGGCTGGCTTGCTCAAACTGCTTCATCCCTGCCTTTGATGTATGAAGATGTTAGCAGGTTTCCATGCTTTCTCCACCTTGACGAAGCATCCCCTCTGTGGCAGTTACCTTCCCATTGTTGGGACAAAATACTTGACCAGAAGCAGCTGATGAGAAGAAAGGCTTTATTTTGGCTTACAGTCTCAAAGGGAAGCTTCATGTTGGCAGGGAAAAGCATGGCATGAGCAGAGGCTGGACATCACTTCTGCCACAGCAGGCAGAAAGCAGCAAGAGAGTGAGCCAAATTCTGGCAAGAGGAAGCTGGGTTATAACACCCAAATCCTGTCCTCAGGAACACACCTCCCCTGGTAAGGCTCCACTTACCAAATTGCCACCATCTGTGGACAAAGCACCCCAACAACTGAGTTTACAGGGAACATCTGGTTCGAACCACTACACACAAAACTGTAAACCTAAAATAAACTCTTTCCTCTTACAAGCTGCTGCTGGTCAGCTGGTAGTACCAGCAGTAAGATACTGCTCCACACTTGCTCTAGCAAGAATCAGATAATAATATATCTAAACTGGAACGAAAATCTGAACAGCACAGCTTAAGCATTTACTTGTTTTGTGTTGAAAAAATTACTGAACTCTGCAAAGGGGCATTAAGTGGGGGTGGGAGTCTTCATTCACATAAAGAGGTAATGCAAAAAGAAAAATAAAAATGGCTAACAAATGAATTAAATAAATGTTCAATCCCACTAATATTTTTTTTTATTTTTTATTTATTTACTTGTGAAATAGAGAGAAAGAGGCAGAAAGACAAAGGTGGGAAAGAATGGGTGTGCCAAGGCCTCTAGCCACTGCAAATTAACCCCAGACACATATGCCTCCATGTGCATCTGGCTCACGTGGGTACAGAGGAATCAAACCTGTGTCCTTAGGCTTTGCAGGCAAGTGCCTTAACCACTAAGCAACCTCTCAAGCCCACAATACAATTCCTTAACAGATAAACTTTCCTTCAGGTGAGTACTCCTCAATATTTCCTTGTCACTCCTTACAGGTATAGCACATTCCCATGAGAATCATCTACCATCTATTCTACTATCTCCTGTAGTGATTCTCAAGAAAAATCCAAGACTTAGGCTTTAAGAAGACAACCAAAAGTGTACACACAAATTTACTTTAAAAAGATAAAGTTTGGGGCTGGAGAGATGGCTTAGTGGTTAAACGCTTGCCTATGAAGCCTAAGGACCCCGGTTCAAGGCTCAATTCCCCAGGACCCACGTAAGCCAGATGCACAAGGGGGCTACACGCATCTGGAGTTCGTTTGCAGTGGCTGGAGGCCCTGGCATGCCCATTCCCTCTCTCTCTATCTGCCTCTTTATCTCTCAGTCTGTCTGTCACTCTCAAATAAATAAATAAAAATAAACAAAAAATTTTTTAAAAAAGATAATGTTTGCCTTCATTTCTACCATAGAGAAAATGGGGAAATGTTCTACTTTAAAATGACCCAAATAGGCCAACAGGTGCAATAGTGGCATGCCTGTTATGGGGGAAACCAACCACTCTCTAATTGGACTGGAGGTCCACTTCATGAGAGGGAATACATCCCTGATACTGAAAACTTATGATGGGGGAAGTTGTGAGCTGTAGAGATGTAATGCCTGCTGGTGTCTGGCTAAATGCATATATTTTGCTCACCAAACTGCCTGGTAAGCACTAATCTTAATATGCATACCCATATATTAATGCTACTCCCACTTTTAGTTAGAGAAGCTTCTCTTTTCAGATGGTGATGACCTCTGGGATGACTCAAAAGGAACCATATTGCTGAGAAGAAGGGACAGAAGAGTGCTCAGCACTGAGACATCTCTATCACACTTTCCAAGGTTCAGGGTCCATTGCAGAAGAGGTGGCAGAAAGAATGTAAAAGCCAAAGGAAGGATAGGACTCCTTACAATGCACTCTTCCACACAGAGAATGGCCTGAACATCAATAACCTTGCACTGCCTGGGACTACCTGCATGAGATTCTCATAATAGGAGGAAACAACGATGGCATCAAAATAAAAGAGACTGAGAGGAGGGGGGATTTGATGGAGAGTAGAGTTCTGAAGGGGAAAGTGAGGGGGGGAGGGAATTACCATGGTTTACTGTCTATAATTATGGAAGTTGTCAATAAAAACAAATAAATATAAAAAATAAAATAAAATGGCTGACCAGGGCTGGGAATGTAGCTCAGTTGGCAGAGTGCTTACCTAGTGTGCAGAAAGCCCTGGGTTCAATTCCCAGTACTGCATAAACCAGGACTGGTGGCACACAGCTATAATCCCAGCACTCAGGAGGCAGAAGCAGGAAAATCAAAAATTCTAAGTCATTCTTGAATACAGAGTCAAGTTTGAGGCCAGCCTAACCTGCATGAGATCCTGTCTCAAAAAATATATATTATAATAATAACAATAATAATAATAAAATGGCTAACTCAAGCACATGTTTACCTTTCTTCAAATATTAAAAAAATATAGAAGCAAACAAATAGAAAATTAATTCAGAGTAGTCCTGAGAATCTAAGAAGTACTTCCAGAAGAAAGATCAGGGCTGGAGAGATGGCTTAGTGGTGAAGGCATTTGCCTGCAAAGCCAAAGAACACTGGTTCGATTCCCCAGGTCCCACATAAGCCAGACGCACATGGTGGCACATGCATCTGGAGTTCATTTGCAGTGGCTAGAGGCCCTGGCATGCCTATTCATTCCCTCTCTCTCTCTCTCTCTCTCTCTCTCTCTCTCTGTCTCTAATAAGTAAATAAATAAAAATAAAATCGTAAGCCGGGTGTGGTGGCACACGCCTTTAATCCCAGCACTCAGGAAGCAGAGGTAGAAGGATCACAGTGGGTTCGAGGCCACCCTGAGACTACATAGTGAATTCCAGGTCAGCCTGAGCCAGAGTGAAACCCTACCTCGACAAACAAAAATAAAATAAAATAAAATAAAAACTTTAAAAAAAAAAAAAAAGATCAGTGAAGAATCTCAAGGAGCAGATAAAGAATGAATAAAAATACAACAAAGCTAAAGAACCCAAAATTTTATGCATACAAAGAAAATAGGTGCTCCCTTAAAAGATGTTTTCTTTTTCCAGAAAAACCCTTGAAAAATAATAAAATCAAATAAAACTGGAGGTAGTAGGAACTGGAAAAAAAAAAGATATTGGGAGGCAGCCTGACTGCACAGCTAAGAAATACCATTGCCAGTGTCCTTCCCTACCTTCTTGCAGCAACACTAATGCCAGCACCTACACAGTCCTGGGCTACAAGAGGGCCTACACCTATTAAATTCTCTCTAAACTAATTATGGTTATCCCATTTATCCGGTGCTGACTTCACTCTCCACTGGAGAATGTGCTTCTCTTTTTCAGATGGGCACAGAACCTGAGGAGGGAATCAGCCCATTGCACCTCACCAGGGCCCCAGCTGAAGCCATAGAGTAGCAGGGGAAAGGAGCAAAAGTGCTGCTTTCTTGGTTCAGCTGATATCAGCACAAGGGTGAAGGAGATAGACACAGAGAGCACTCAACTCCTACCAAACCAGAGATCCAGAGACACAGAGGCTCTCAAGACTTCATCACTGAAGTAGACCTAAAACGAACCCAACATGGATCAGGGAAATTCGTGGATGAGGGGGCGGAAAGATTGTTTGAGCCATAAGCTGGGACATTACACACAGAGATATTGTGTCTTCCCCATAACTGATGGCTACCCCCACAATGCATGAGCCACAATCCCCATGGGGATAACTGACACCCCCAATGAGGAGGGTCTCTTTTGAAAGGGAGCAGACAGGGATGAGGGTAAGGATGGTACCAACATGTGCTGTTTACACACTAGGTATGTACATAACTAATAAAGAAAAAAATAAATTAAAAAAGGAGAGATGGCTTAGCTGTTAAGGCACTTGCCCGCAAAGCCTGAAGACCCATATTTGATCTCTCTCTAGATCACACATAAGCCAGATGCACAAAATGTGAGACAAGTGCAAGGTTGCACATGCCATCTAAGTGACCGAGTGTCTGGAGTTCAATTTCAGTGACTGAGGCCCTGGTATGCCAATTCTCCCTCTCTCTCTCTCTCTCTCTCTCTCTCTCTCTCTCAAAAAAAAGAATTAAATTAAAAAAAACTTTTAGCTGGGCGTGGTGGCGCATGCCTTTAATCCCAGCACTCGGGAAGCAGAGGTAGGAGGATTGCCGAGAGTTCAAGGCCACCCTGAGACTACATAGTTAATTCCAGGTCAGCCTGGACCAGAGTGAAACCCTACCTCGAAAAACCAAAAAAAAAATTTTTACAAAAAGTAGGGGCTGGAGAGATGGCTTAGCGGTTAAGGTGCTAGCCTATGAAGCCTAAGGACCAGTGTTCAACTCTACAGGTCCCATGTAAGCCAGAGATGCACAAGGTGATGCATGCATGCAAGGTTGCACATGCACACAAGGTGGCACAGATGTCTGGAGTTTGACTGCAGTAGCTGGAGGCCCTGGCAAGCCATCTCTCTGTCTCCTTCTCTCTCTCATAAAAAAAAATTGCAAAAATTAAAAATAAATAAAAATTTTTTAAAGGAAAAGAAAAAACATGAAAAGCATGTCAACACCGAAACAAAATTTTATATAAAACTGTGTGGGAGTATAGTGTTTACAATGGGAAGGATTGAGGAAAGGAGGCAAATAATCTAACAAGGAGAGTCTGATGAGCCATATAAGGGAATTCAGTCTTTCTCCTGTTACCAAAGAGGCAGCAGTACACTTTCATGCAAGTCAAAAATCACACTTTAATAACATTTTATTGTTTTGGGGTTTTTTTTTTTGAGGTAGGGTCTCGCTCTAGCCAAAGCTGACTTGAAACTTACCATGTAGTCTCAGGTGGCCTCAAAGTCATGTTGACTCTCCTACCTCAGCCTTCTAAGTGCTGGGATTTTTTTTAAATTTTACATTTATTTATTTATTTATTATTTATGAGAAAGAGAGACTGGGAGAGGGAGAAGGAGAGAGAATGGGTATGCCAGGGCCTCTAGCCACTGCAAGCGGACTCCAGATGCATGCACCACCTTGTACATCTGGCTTATGTGGGTCCTGGGGAATTGAACCTGGGTCCTTTGGCTTTGCAGGCAAGTGCCTTAACCATTAAACCATCTTTACAGCCCCAAGTGCTAATATTTAAGGCATGTGCCACCACACCCAGCTCAGAATCACATTTTTGATGACTATAAAGACTCAAGTATTTATTTTGGGGCAAATGGCAGAACCATTAACAGATATTTTTCTTTCTTTTTTTTCTTAGGAGCACTGACTTTTGGGGGACACTTTCATACATGTTTACATTTTGATATCATTCCTCTCAATTACCCTAATTACCCTCTTTCTTCCCCCTCTCCCTTCCATTAAAATCCTTCTTTCAAGCCTTGGTGGGTTTTGGTTGGTTGGTTGGTTTTTGTTGTTGTTGTTGTTTTTGGTTTTGGGGGTTTTTTTAACTAACCCATTGAGTTAAATTACAGTCACCTGCATAATCATAGATATAAGGTTATTTACTGGAGAATAGGCAATCTCCCTGGTGTGACTAAATCACTGAAGATATGACTCCTCCTCTCCCAGCAATCATCACTTGCCACTAACTGCCCTGGGAAGTGTAGTGTCTTTTATGGAGACTTGTCAATTTTTTTTTTGGCTTTCCAAGGTAGGGTCTCACTGTAGCTCAGGCTGACCTGGACCTCTGCCTCCTGATTGCTGGGATTAAAGGTATGTGTGTCAATTTCTAAATAAAGGAAGAAAGCTAAGCACACAATGACGTACTTCACATTAGACATGTTAAGTGTAAGTTACCTGTAGGTATACCTTTCTAACTTACAGGGAAAAGTTGGAGGAGATTTTAAAAATTTAGAAAAACATCTGCCTATAAATACAATTGAAATCTTGTGTATAAATCATGAGGTACTTAATACTGAGAATAACCTGTAATAACTCTGGGCAAAAAAAATAATTCTAGGTAATAGCTATGTATAGCAAGTTAGGGGATCAAGTAAAAGAAAGCAGAGAAAGAAATATAAAAGGAGGACATGGAGAACACAAGTGTCAAGGGAATATACTGTCTCAAGCACACAGTGAAAAAGTATCAAGTGCAACAGAAATGCCAAGTAAATGAGGACTAAGCGAGTTTATGACATGAAGCATTCATGAAGCCACAAATGATCTGAGCAAAAACAATGCATGTGGTGATGGGGAGTGGGAAGTCCAAAAGCAACAGCGCAGGCTTGAGAACACACAGATAGACTGCATATTGGTCACTCTTTTAACAGCTTAGATGAGGACAAGAAGCTTAGGTAGCTAGGAAAGAAGTGCATAATAATGTTCAGGGAAGGTTTTCTAGGATTAGAAATGAGATAATGGGCAGAGAAAATGAAAGGAGTCAAAATTGAAACTAAAGATACAATAAGGTCACTCAACTGCGGCCCTGCTGACATTTGGGGCCAAGCAACTGTTACAGGCAGGGATCCTGTGCATCCTAGGATGTTTGCCAGCATCCCTGGCCTCCACCCACAAGATGTCCTGAAGACAAATATTGCCACTCCCCATTGAGAACTCCTGGGAACAGGATAGGAAGAAAGAGAAGAGGGAGCCAATAGGAAACGACTGTCAGAACAGCTGCAGTGAAGCCAAGGGTCCTTGGTAAGGGCCTGGCCTCAAATAGCAGTCAAGCATCAAGCAGCTGCACATCTTCTGGGAAAAGGAAAGGGCAGGTTTGAGAAGGGCTGATACATTTATAGATGGTTCCATAAGACAAAGAAAAACCAGCCAGAAGTACTAGGTTCTCAGAAAAGTGCAGTCAAGGTCATATACTAAATGTGAGTGGTGATGACTTCATGCACATATGAATCCAGTGGTTAGGCTTTGTAACAAACAAACCACTGTGGTTTGAATGTCCCTCCAAAATTTATATTGAAATGGAATTGACATTTTAAAAAGTGCAATCTTCAAGAACTGATTAGGTCCTGAGGGTTGTCATGAATAAATGGATTAATACCATTATTGACAGAGTGGGTTATAAAGAAGGATGGCTTTGGCCTGATTTCTTTTCTTGATGTTGTACGAGCTTTCTTGACCTTCTGTTATGGGCTAAGCCAGCATTAAGAACCTCACCAGATGGTGGCACCATGCCCTCAGCTTTCCCAGCCTGCAGAAACAGGAGTCAAACAAACAAATGTTTATTCTCTCTCACTCTTTTTATTATTATTATTTTTTGGTGTTTTTAAGGTAGGGTCTTGCTCTGGCCCAGGCAGACCTGGAATTCACTATGTACTTTCAAGCTGGCCTTGAACTCATGGAAATCCTCCTACCTCTGCCGCCCAAGTGCTCGGATTAAAGGCGTGCACCTCCACGCCCAGCTAAATGTTTATTTTTATTGTTCACCCACTCTGTCTGTTACAGCAGCAGAAAATGGGCACTAATGAGGTTGGAAACCACTATATTTCCTTCTCTTGTTTCCCTTCTGAGAATGTTAATATACACCTTCCCAAAGAAATTACCTCCTGCATATTAATTAGTTTTTTTTAAAAAAAAAAAAAAGTGAGCTGGAGAGATGGCTTAGCAGTTAAGGTGATTGCCTGAAAAGCCTAAGGAACCAGGTTCAAATCCCCAGTACCCATGTAAAGCCAGATGCCCATGATGGCATGCTTCTGGAGTTTGTTTGCAGAGAAAAGAGGCCCTGGTGCACCCATATTCTCTCTGGGTCTAATAAATAAAAATAAAGTATTTTTAAAAGCTTACAAATCTACATGAATTTCAACTACATAGTGGAAAAAAACAGACTTGTGAGTGTTTCCTGGAAAACTCACTCATTTATTTAAATAAAAATTCCTATTAAAAACTCTGGACGCTGTTCCACACAACACCTAAATGAACACTTGGTAAATAACCTGTTGATAGAGGATGGCTGGCTGTGCTTGTCATTTCTTGGTTCTTAGCTGGTTGATGGCCAACAGTGAGGAACAAAACTACAATAGAAAGGAGTGGTGCAAAGACAAGAAGTATATTACATGAAATTCTTCACAGGGCAAACACCTGCTCACTTCTGTACTTTACACCAAAAACTACAAAGTCAAATGATTAGAAAGGCAGGAAACTGGAGGAAAAAGTAGGCAGTGAAACACCAACATAAAGTCAAGGAACACAAGGAGCTGACATTGGGTGGGGAAAAACAAAAGCTACACATGCAAACCCAAGACTGTGCCATGAGAGGAAAAGCCCAAATCTTTGCTCTCCATGTATACAGGAGGCAGGAGAGAAATACAGGGAAAACTGAGAGGGGCTGAGAAAGAAGAGAGTCCTTCAATCCCCAAGAGCTGATTTAAGTCTCTCACCAGCTAAAAGTCAAGAATCTCAACACAACTTGGCCAAACTGTTGCACGGTGACCTGCAAAAAACTATACTTAGTTCTCTAAGAAACACCTCAGACAAGAATATTAAAACAGCTAAGGAGCAGGGCATGGTGGCGCACACCTTTAATCCCAGCACTCGGGAGGCAGAGGTAGGAGGATTGCCGTGAATTCGAGGCCACCCTGAGACTACATAGTGAATTCTAGGTCACCCTGGGCCAGAGATCCTACCTCGAAAAACCAAAGAAATTTAAAAACAAAAACAAAAACAAAAAAACAGCTAAGGGCCCAGCAAGGCTCAGGGGAACATTGGGGAAGAAGGGGCTGGAAGACTGTAAGAGTCTCAGGGTGGGTGGGAAAAGTTTGAGGCACTGTGTCTCCCCCTCCCACATACAGAGAGAGAATGACTGAGGCCTTTAGCACCCCACAATGAATACCAATAACCCCACTGACAAGGACCCTCAGTACAATGGGGGCAGGGGAGGATATGAGTATAACCTTTTTATTTAAAAAAAGGCAATACATTCAAAACCAGGGATGGTGAGATGGTTCAGTGGTTAAGGCACTTGCCTTCAAAGCCTAACAACTTGGGTTCAATTCCCCACGTGAAGCCAGATGCACTGAGTAGCACATGGGTCCGGAGTTAGTTTATAATGACAGGAGGCCCTTGCAGGGCCCATTCTCTCTCTCTCTCTGACTCTCACACACACACACACACACACACTCTCTCTCTCTCTCTCTCTTTATTTCTCTCTCCTTGCAAATAAATAAATAAATATTTTTTTAAAAAAGAATTTACGAACCATACTTAGGATCAAGACCTATGTCTTGGGCTGAAGAGATGGCTTAGCACTGTGAGGCCTAAGGACCCATGTTTGAAGAGTCAAACAACCAATCTCAAGAACCTACATGAAAAAGATCACAATAACCAAACCTGGAGCAGGGTCCAAAAAGGACAAAGCCCAAGCAAGCACCAAACCCCATAAAATACCTCATCATGGCAGGGATTAAATCAAACCTCACAACTATAGCCTTAAATATTAATGGTCCTAACTCACCCATCAAAAGACACAGGTTATCATGGTGGATCAGAAAAAAATTGACCCTGTGGTAGTTTGAATATATGTCCCCCAATATATTCAGTGTTTTATTAGTTATAGTTTGCATCTGCAATCACCTTGCTAGAGGCAATGTCACTGGGGGCTGGTCTTAAGGTGTGGGTTTGAGATTCCATTGTAAAGATATGCAAATGTGCCTAGCAGGAGTTCCTGAAGTGTGCTGTGTGACCTTTTGGCTGTAGTTTTTGCTCTGTGTGCTGTGGTGGCTGGTTGGATTTTTTTCTCTCTTGCCTGGTCTTGTGGAGAGCAGGCCCCTTCTCCTGCCATTATGGAACTTCCCCTGGATCTGTAAGCTTCAATAAATAATATCCCTTCCTCCATAACTGTGCCTGGTCTGGAAGTTCATCTCAGCGAACCTGAAGCTGTCTGCTACACCCTTATATCTACTGTCTTCAGAAAACCCATCTCAGCCAGGCGATGTGGTGCACGCCTTTCATCCCAGCACTTGGGAGGCAGAGGTAGGAGGATCACCGTGAGTTCGAGGCCACCCTGAGACTACATAGTGAATTCCAGGTCAGCCTGGACTAGAGTGAGACCCTACCTCGAAAAAAAAAAACAAAACAAAACAAAACATCTCACCACTAAAAATAGACACATCCTCAGGGTGAAAGGATGGAAAATGATATTCCAAGAAAATGGAAATAAGAAACAAGTGGGTGTTGCTATATTAATATCTGATAAAACAGACTTCAAACCAAGGATAACCAAAAAGGACAAAGAAAAAAAAAAGGACAAAGAAGGCCACTTCTTACTCATCAAGGGAATGATCCAGCATGAGGACATCACAATCATAAATATATATAATATGCACCAAACACAGGTGCACTACAATTTATAAGACAAAATCTACTCAACAATAAAACAGAAATAAACACCAACATCATCATAGTTGGGGACTTCAATACTCCACTGTCATCAATAGACAGATCACCCAAACAGAAATCAACAGGGAAGTAATAGAGCTCAACATACCATAGATCAACTACACCTAATGGACATCTACAGAACATTCCACCCCAAGTCTGCAAAACTTTCTCCAAAATATATCACATATTAGGCCATAAAGTGTGCCTCCATAAATTCAGGAAAATTGACACAACTTCCTGAATCATATCAGATCACAATGCTTTAAAAGTAGAAATTAGCCGGGCATGGTGGCGCACGCCTTTAATCCCAGCACTTGGGAGGCAGAGGTAGGAGGATCGCAGAGAGTTCAAGGCCACCCTGAGACTACATAGTTAATTCCAGGTCAGCCTGGGCTAGAGTGAAACCCTACCTCGAAAAACCAAAAAAAAAAAAAAAGTAGAAATTAACAAGAGATACATTAGAAATTCCACCAGCTCCTGAAGACTGAACACACACTTTTTTTTTTTTCGAGGTAGGGTCTCACTCTGGTCCTGGCTGACCTGGAATTAACTATGTAGTCTCAGGGTGGCCTCGAACTCTCAGCGATTCTCCTACCTCTGCCTCCCGAGTGCTGGGATTAAAAGCGTGCGCCACCATGCCCAGCTGAACAACACACTTTTAAACAAGGAATGGCATGTGGAAGAAGTCAAAAAAATTGTAAAATTTCTAGAATTGAATGATACTGAAAACACAACTCACCAAAACTTAAGGGAAACAATGAAGACAGTCCTAAGGAGAAAATTCATAGCACTAAATGCCTTCATAACAAAGACAGAGCAATCTCAAATCAATAACCTGACCATCCACCTAAAGGTATTGTAAAAACAAGAAGAATCCAACCCTAAGAGCTTAAGACAGAAAGAAATAATCTAGATCAGAGCAGAAATTAATTGGAAACTAAGAAAACAATTAAGAAAATCAATGAAACAAACAGCTGGTTCTTGGGAAAAAATAAACAAGATTGATAAACCCTTAGCCAGTTTGATAAAATGAAAAAAGAGCAGTCTCAAGTTAATAAAATTAGATATGAAAAGGAAAGGTCGCAACAGGCATCAATGAAATTGGAAGAATCATCAGGACATACTTCCAAAACCTCTACTCCACAAAACTGGGTAATCTGGAAGAAATGGATGAATTCTTAGACACATACCACAACTAAACTCAGAACAGATTAATCCCCTAAAAAAACCTATCACATCCATCAAGATTGAAAAGGTAATCAAAAACCTCCCCAAAAAGAAAAGTCCAGGACTGTAGCAGACAGCTTCAGGTTTATGGAGATGAACTTCCAGACCAGGCAGTTTTGGAGGAAGGGATATTTATTGAAGCTCACAGATCTAGGGAAGTTCCATAATGGCAGAAGAAACTGGCCTGTCTTCACAGGGCCAAACAGAGAGAGAGAAGCCAAAAGTCACACAGCACACCTCAGGAACTCCAGCTAGGCACTCTTTGCATATCTTTAGATTGAAATCTCAAACTCACCACCACACCTTAAGATCCGCCCAGTACACCGCCTTCAGCCAGGTGGATGCAGATGCAAACTACAAACTAAGAAAACACTGAATATATGGGGGGGGCATATATTCAAACTACCACATGGACCAAATGGCTTCTCAGCTGAATTCTATCAAACCTTCATTGAAGAACTGAAACCAATTTTTCTCAAACTGTTTCACATAATCGGAGAACAAGGAATGCTCCCCAACTCCTTTTTTGAAGCTAGTGTTACCCTAATACCAAAATCAGACAGAGATACAATAAGAAAAGAAAACTATGGGCTGGAGAGATTGTTTAGTGGCTATGGCACTTGCCTGTGAAGCCTAAGGACCCATGTTAACTCTCCAGATCCCATGTTAGCCAGAGGCACAAAGGTGAAGCAAGTACAAGGTTGCACATGCCCACTAGGTGGCACAAGTGTCTGGAGTTCAATTTCAAGGGCTGAGGCCCTGGTGTGCCAATTTTCTCTCTCTTTCTCGCTCCATTATATACATGAAAGAAAAAAAAAGGAAAGAAGAAAAGAAAGAAAAAAGAAAAGAAAAGAAAAGAAAAGAAAAGAAAAGAAAAGAAAAGAAAAGAAAAGAGAAGAAAAGAACTACAGGCCTATATCCCTGATAAACTTAGATGCAAAAATTCTGAACAAAATCCTCGCAAACCGAATTCACCAACACTTCAAAAGCCTTATCCACTTTGCAGAAGAGGGGGCAGAAAGACTGTGAGAGCCATAGGTTGGGATGTCATGCCCAGAGGCATTTCCTCCCCCCAATACCTGAGGGAAATACCAACAACCACACTGAGGAGGGCCCCCAGCAGAATGGGGGCAGAGATGAGGGCAAAGATGGTACCAACACATGATGTATCCATATAAAGTATATTCCTAATTTAAAAAAAGAGAATAGAAATTTTTTAAAATATGCCTTAACTCCTTACAACCTAGTTAGTAAGAATTAATTTTTAAATGATATTAGCATTCCTTTCACATTTGTAAACCTGCACAGTGTACCTCACAAACCACATTTATAATGTCATTTACGAAAGAAAATTCTTTAGATAAAAGAGACAAGTAATTGAAAAAAAATTTTAAATACCATAATTTTTTATTCCTAGTACCACTACCACTATTTTAGGGCAATACACCTGACTTAATGAAAAGAAAAGACTACAACAGATAAAACACCTCAGAAATGTCCATCTAATTGACACTGTCTTGCATTAAACAATAGCTGCAGTTTTAAAAACTGTGGGTGGGCTGGAGAGGTGGCTTAGCGGTTAAGGCGCTTGCCCGCTAAGCCTAAGAACATCAGTTCTAATCTCCAGGTCCCATGTTTAGCCACATGCAGCGGTGTAAGGGCTCAATGCTGCACTTGCCCACAAGGGGTCGCACACATCTGGATTTCATTCACAGTGGCTGAGAGGCTGCTGGCGCGCCCATCTCTATCTGTTTTCCTCTCCCTATCTCTCTGTGTCTCTCTCCAAAATAAAAATAAATAATAAAAAAATAAAAATTGTCTTCCTTTAATCTCCGGGAGGCAGAGGTAGGAGGATCTCTCGAGGCCACCCTGAGACTACATAGTTAATTCCAGGTTAGCCTGGACAAGAGTGAGACCCTACCTCGAAAACCAAAAAAATAAATAAATAAATAAATAAATAAATAAATAAATAAATAAATAAAAAATAAAATAAAAGCTGTGGCTATGACAATCCTAAACAAGAACACTTTCCTGGGCTGGAGAGATGACTTAGCACTGAAGGTGCTTGCCTGCGAAGCCCAAGGACCCAGGTTCAATTCTCAGTGCCCACATAAGCCAGATGCACATGATGGCACATGCGTCTGTAGTTCATTTGCAGTGGCTAGAGGCCCTGGCATGCACATTCTCTCTATCTTACTCTTTCTCTCAAATAAATAAATAAAAATATTTTTTTAAATATTTTATTTATTTATTTGAAATAGAGAAAGCAGAAGGGGGATAAGGAGAAAGAGAAGAGAGAGAGAGAGCAAGCACATGCCAGGGCACTTATCCACTGCAAACAAACTCCACACGCATACTATGGAATCGAACCTGGTCCTTTGGCTTTGTAGGCAAACACCTTAATCACTAAGCCATTTCTCTAGGTCCATTTTTTTTTTTTTGAGAGAGAAACAGAGAGAAACACAGAGAGAAACAGAGGGAGAGGAAGACAGAGAATGGGCACACCAGCAGCCTCTCAGCCGCTGCAAACAAACTCCAGATGTATGTGCACCCTTGCATCACTTTGCACCTGGCTAAACATGGGACCTGGAGATTGGAACTGATGTTCTTAGGCTTAGCAGGCAGGCACCGTAACCACTAAGCCATCTCTCCAGCCCTAGGTCCATTTTTTTTAAAGAGAGCTTTCCTGTTTAAGCTGCAGTCACTTCTCTGACAATTGGATCATTGCTCCTTCTGTGGCAGAATTTTGTTTTGTTTTGTTCTGTATTTGCAAGTAGGGTCTAGGTCTAACCCAGGCTGGCCTGGAATTCACTATGTAGTCTCAGGATGGCCTTGAACTCATGGAAATCCTTCTACCTCTGCCTCCCGCATGCTGGGATTAAAGGTGTGCACCACTATGCCCGGCTCTGTGAGAGATCTGTACAGTTCCTCTAATGCATTTGAGAAGACTGTCTTAATGTTACCTGCAGCTGTCCTGACAACTCCTTGCCTTCCTGCTAAGAACTTTAGCCCTTTTCTGTTGCTTTTAAAACCCTGTGCTTACTGTCCAGACAGAAATTGGCCTTGATATCCATGACCTTGCAGTGCCTAGCAATACCTTCGCAAGACCCTAATAATGGGAGAAAAATATGATGACATCAAATTAAAAGAGAGACTAATGGAGAGAGGGAGGAGATATGATGGAGAATGGAGTTCTAAAGGGGAATGGGGGAGTGGAGGGGAGGGAAATATCATGGGTTTTTTGTATGCAAGTATAGAAGTTGTCAATTTAAAAAATTAAAAAAAAAAAACCTGTGCTGTTCCAAATCTGCCACCAGATCCATAACCACCACCAAAGGACTGCCAGGGCTTCCCCCACCAAAACCACTCCCTTTATGGGTCCATAATTTGACTGCTGATGTCCATCAGGATGGTTCTCACTTCTACCATAATTACCCCCACCAAAATTTCCTCCTTCATTGGAACCATCATATCATCCTCCTCCACTACCATCTCATCCAATGAGGTTTCCACCAAAGCCAAAATTACCTCCACTACCTCGAAAGTTTCCTCCATGACCCATAAAGTTGCCGGATCCACCTCCCTGACCTCTCTCTGTGACCCAGCAGACTGCATCTCTTATTTACAAAGGACTTCTTTTACTTCACAATTATGCCCATTAATAGTGTGGGGTTTTTTTGTTTGTTTGTTTGTTTTTTATCGAGGTTGGGTCTCGCTCTAGCCTAGGCTGACCTGGAATTCACTATGTAGTCTCAGGGTGGCCTCAAACTCACAGCGATCCTCCTACCTCTGCCTCCCAAATGCTGGGATTAAAGACGTGCATCACCATCCCCAGCAACAGTGTGATATTTATGAATTACAATTTTATCAACTGTATTATGGTCATCAAAGGTTACAAAAGCAAATACTCTTTTTTTTCCCCACTCTGTCTGTCTTCCATCACTTCCATGGCTTCAATCTTGCAATACTTTTTAAAGTAGTCTCTTAGATTATAAACTCTTCTGTGTCTTCTGTAATACCACCAACAAAAGCTGTCTTCGCTGTTAAAGAACAGCAGGCTACAGAATCTTCTCTAGAAATAGCTCTCTGGTTCCACTGCAAACCCATCAACCTTGTATGGCCAAGCACACACTGTTACATCTACCTCTTCAACACTTGAGTACGTCACAAAATCAAAGCTTCTAGAAGGTCTTATTTGGGGTCTCTCAATCAGTGATGGGGCCCCATTTCTCAAAATGTTTTCTCAAACTATCATGTGTAATTTCAGAACTCAGACCACCAACAAACAGCCTCCTGAACTGCTCTGCTTCCTTTGCATCATGGCCCTCCTCCTCCCGGTGGTGAGGGCTGGAGTCAGGCTGAAGACCTCATTTTAACTTTATTTAAACTTAGTGTTAAGACTATATACTTTAAATAGCATAACTTTAAAAGACACAAAAATCACATATGTAACTACTGTTAAGGCCCTTGAGCACATGTCTTTCTTTATACCCACCCTCCACTCTGTCTCTGTGAATGTATGTATTCTCCTTTATCTTATAAACATCAAATTTACTTCACACTAACCTGTCTTCTTTCCTATGGTGAAAATCAAGATGCCAGCTTCACCTGGGAAGACTCACTAAGGTGGCACAGCCAGAAACTCCAAGCTGCATCTCCTGCTGTTGCTAAGAAATTCATATTACTCTCAGAGTGTCAAAGTTTCATCTGAAAATAAGCAAAAACTCTCTAAAAACACTGAATTCAAACGATCCTATTATTTTAAACAAAGGCAACAAAAGCATGCCAGAATCTAAGCACTGGCAGACATTTGCCTAAATAGTCAAATATTGCAAACCATGCACAGAAGCAAGCAAAAAAGTTGGAGGGAAGGGAAAATAGAAGTAAGATTTCATTCTTCAAGAACTATCAGAGGGCTGGAGAGACGGCTTAGTGGTAAAGGTGCTTGCCTGCAAAGCCAAAGGACCCAGGTTCGATTCCCCAGGACCTATGTAAGCCAAATGCACAAGGTGGTGCATGCGTCTGGAGTTCGTTTGCAATGGCTGGAGGCCCTGGCATGCCCATTCTATGTGCCTCTCTGTCTGTCTATCTGTCTCTCTCTCTCTCTCTCTCTCTCTCTCTCTAATAAATAAATAAAATTTAAAAGAACTAGCTAAGGGCTGAAGAGATGGCTTAGCAGTTAAGTGCTTGCCTGTGAAGCCTAAGGACTCTGGTTCGAGGCTCGAGTCTCCAGGTCCCGCATAAGCCAGATGTACAAGGTGGCACATGTATCTGGAGTTCATTTGCAGTGGCTGGAGGTCCTGATATGCCCATTCTCTCGTTCTCTCTCTGTCTGCCACTCTCAAATAAATAAATAAATAAAAATAAACGAAATTTTAAATAAAGAACTAGCCGGAAAAAATCATCCAAAGGAGACTTAAATATATTTTTAATGTTCAAAGAAAATGCCCTTATGAAAATTAGAGTAGATTAGAAGACAAATTCTTAAATTTAAAAATAGAGCCAAATGTTTTCAGACTAGATACAGCTAAAGAACAAATTGGTGAACTGTAAGATAGATGACACAAAATCGGCTACTCTTGTTACTGTCCAACCCACTCTCTACCCATTGAGTGTACTCAATAAACTTTTCTTTCTAAAGAAAAATTAAAAAGTTAAAAGCTAAGAAATCAGTCAAAAAGAGGTAGAAATTAAATAATTAAGAACATTCTCAGAGGGCTGGAGGCTGGAGAAATGGCTTAGCAGTTAAGGCACTTGCCCGTGAAGCCTGAGAACCTAGGTTCAACTCCCCACAAGCCACATAAGCCTGATGCACATGGTAGCACATGCATCTGGAGTTCATTTGCAGTGGCTAGAAGCCCTGGAGTGCCCTTTCTCTCTCTCTCTCTCTCCCTCTCTCTCTCTCTCTCTCTCTCTTCCCCTCCCACCCTCCCTCCCTGTCTCTCTGAAATAAATAAATAAAAATAAATAATTTTTTTAAACAAGAACATGCTTAGATGTGGTAGCTCATGGCTATAATCCCACCATGCCAAAAGCTGAGGCAGGAGAATAACTATGAGTTGAAGGCCAGCCTGGCCTACAGAGTGAGTTTAAGGTCAGCCTGATTTTGGAGTGAAACACTGCCTCAAAAGAACATCCAAGCAACATGGAACATATAATAAGGTGCTCATATCTAAATAATACTTCCAGAGATGGACAATTGAAGATAAACAATATTTTAAAAGATTTTCCCCCACAACTAAAAGTATCAGGAGTCCCTCAATCTAATGGAATAAATCAAATAAATGCAAGATAAATAAAAACAAATCCATGGCTAAAGATAGTGCAAAAGAAACTGCAGATCAATAACAAGGAAAGTCTTAAAAAGGAACCCAAGAGAACAGATAATAATCTACCTACAGAGGATTTAAAAGCAAACTAAGTACAGACTTCTCATTAAGACTTGTCAAAACACAAGAGAATTACATTATCAAAGTGCAGAGGGAAAACAAATGTCAACCTGAAATTTTGTACCCAGTTTAACAATTATCCCAGTAAAAAGTGAAGACACTTTTTCAAGTTTAGTAATGGACTCTTATGGCAAGAAGTACTTAAGAATATGCTTAACAGAGAATGTGAGCTGAAGTTCTCTGAAGAAGCTACGTGGGGATTAAAGATCCTACAGACTGCATGACCTCAGCTAAGGAAAACATTCTCTTTTTGTAATATATTTTATTTATTTATTTATTTGAGAGAGAGAAAGAGGGAGAGAGAGGAAGAGAGAGATTGAATGGGCATACCAGGACCTGTAGCCACTGCAAATGAACTCCAGATGCATGTGCCACATTGTGCATCTGGCTTACATGGGTCCTGGAGAGTCGAACCGGGATCCTTTGGCTCTGCAGGCAAACGCCTTAACTGCTAAGCCATCTCTCCAGCCCTAAGGAAAACATTCTTATTGTGCAGAGATGGGCTATTATAGGTTACAAACCAAATTATGTTGGGCTTCCTTTTGGGAATTCATTTATTAGCCAATTACTATCAACCTGTTTCTAACCTAAAACCTCTTGACTTTTAGATAAAACTCCTGGAATGGATCACCAACCTTACCACACCTGGCCTCCCTCAACCCTAAAGCTAAGAAGGTAATAAAGACAATATGTAAAACCTATAATTTCAACCACCTACCTGGTGACCCAAATCTATATACTTATATTTATGCACATCATAGCTGGGCATGGTGGCTTACAACTATAATCCCAGCACTCAGAAGGATTACCATGAGTTCAAGGTCAGCCTGACCTACAGAGTGAGTTCCAAGACAGCTTGGGCTAAAGTAAAAACCTATTTCAAAAAAAAAAAAAAAAACCTGAACTTGTGTGGTATGGTGATGCACACACCTTTAATTCTAGCAGGATCAGGAGTTCAAAACTCCCCAGGCCTGCTGCCTCTCAAGCCTGGAGTTCCTGTCTACGTTTTTAGCAAAGAATTGAAAAACAAAGACATGAAGGGTAAACTATGAAAGATTTAATTTTTTAATTTTTTATTTATGTGCATATGTGTGTGTTTTCTTATCACTGCAAATCAATGCCCATCCAGCTTTATGTGGATGGATGGGGAATTGAACCTGGGGCCAGGAAGACTTTATAAGCAAGTGCCTTTGACCACTGAGCCATCTCCCCAGCTCCTGAAATATTTATTTTAAGAAAGGATATAGATAAGGGGGGGGGATGAAACAATAAAGCTCCCTAACTAAGTGCATATGGGTCCTGAACAGGTTGCCCTACGGTAGCCTGGTCTGAGTTTCTTTATAGCCTTAGAACTGGAAATTGGGGGCTGGAGAGATGGCTTAGGGGTTAAGGCGTTTGCCTGAAAAGCCAATGGACCCTGGTTCAATTCTCCAGGACCCACGTAAGCCAGATGCATAAGGAGGCACATGCATCTGGAGTTCATTTGCAGTGGCTGGATGCCATGGCGTCCCCATTCTCTCCTTCTCTCTCTTCCTCTCAAATAAATAAACAAAATATATATTTTTTTAAAAAGAAAGAAATGGAAATTGGGTTCTGGAGAGATGGCTTAGTGGTTAAGGCACCTGCCTGCTAAGCCTAAGAACACCAGTTCAATTCTCCAGGTCCCATGTTTAGCCAGACATAGTGACACAAGGGTGCAATGCCACACTTACCCACAAAGGGCACACACATCTGGAGTTCGTTCACAGCAGCTGAGAGGCTGCTGGCGTGCTCATTCTCTGTCTCTCTGACTCTCTCTCAAAAAAAAAAAAAAAAAAGAAAGAAAGAAGCCAGGTGTGATGGCGCACGCCTTTAATCCCAGCACTTGGGAGGCAGAGGTAGGAGGATCACCATGAGTTCGAAGCCACCCTGAGACTACATGGTAATTCCAGGTCAGCCCCGACTACAATGAAGCCCTGCCTCAAAAAAAAAAAAACAAAAGTGCCGGGCGTGGTGGCGCACGCCTTTAATCCCAGCACTCGGGAGGCAGAGGTAGGAGGATCGCCGAGAGTTCGAGGCCACCCTGAGACTACATAGTTAATTCCAGGTCAGCCTGGACCAGAGTGAGACCCTACCTCGCAAAACCAAAAAAAAAAAAAAAAAAAAAAGAAAGGAAGGAAGGAAGGAAGGAAGGAAGGAAGGAAGGAAGGAAGGAAGGAAGGAGGGAGGAGAGAAAAGGAAAAGGAAGAAAAGAGAAATGGAAATTAGGCACTTACTTGGGATTACCTTCATTGCCAAACTCAGGTATATAGGGAGGACACTGACTGGTTCATAGGCATTCAAGAAGGGAGAACAAGTTTAGAAGGGCCCACCAACCTGGGAGCCAGTAGAAACACATGCTTGAAGACACAGAGTGGGGGACCAAGAAGGGGTTTCTAATGGCCATTTTAACTCAGACTGAACTTTCTTGCTTGTCCAGCCATGGCAGGTTGGCACCTATGTTCTTCTTGGGCCCGTACCCCTAACTGACTCCAGTAAAAAAGCTATCTTGCTCCTAACCCTTGTCAGTTATAAAGCATATTCAAAGCTAGTCTGGACTACATGAGACTCTGTTTTTAAAAAAAAAAATAAAAGAAAGAGCCAGGCATGGTGGCTCATGCCTTTAATCCCATCACTTGGGAGGCTAAGGTAGGAGGATCCCTGTGAGTCCTAGGCCAGCCTGAGACTATAGTGAATTCCAGGTCACCCTGGCCTACACCAAGACTCTACCTTGAAAAATTAAAAATAAAAAAAAATCGAAGATGTGGGGATGTTTACTGTAGGAGAAAGAAAATCAGGATATACAAAATTACACCTTTACAGAACCTTAAAATATATGTGCTACCTTGAACACAGTAAGTATGATACAGAATAGTTTCATATAAAAGACCAAGTCACAGGATGTGAACCAGATTTGAAAATGGTACCCTTCCTGACGTCTGGTGATTCTAGACAATGTTAACAAAAGTCTTGAAAGACACTGTAGGTACTGAAATGTTATTTCATAAAATACTAAAGAACATAATGATGAAAAATATTAAAGTAGACCTAAAACATTGTATTAGAAAAAAAGCAAAATATAAAGTAGCTTTAATGTTGGTATTTAATGAAACATTTCATTAGAACATTAAATATCTTCAACAGATTGGGTAGAGGGGACAGGAACCAGCAGTTTAAGTTAAAATATGGAAGAGAGCTAAAACTGTTAGAAAAATATTTTAATTCAGTTATAAATAGAAATGACATTCCTATATAAGGTTAACAAAATGGTGAAAGAGAAAAGGAGTCTTTAGAAAATTACAGATAATTTCTATAAAAACAATGAAAAGAGTACAGCAGATGACAATCAATCAAAGAACCAGGTGCAAAATTGTTAATGAGATGAGAATATTTTACCTTGCAGAGATCATGACCTTTTTAGCACATTATGCAGATTTCATTGAGCTAAAACTCTCAGCTTTTTGCAGCACTTCATTTCATGTCACACCTCTGCTTAAAACTTTCAATAGTTTCCAAGGAGACAGGACTTTTTTTTTTAATAAATAAAAGCAGCACTGGACCTACTAAACCTTTGCAAGATCTGGCCTCTGCCTTCTTTTGCTTCATTTAGGGCTTCTCTACTTTCTAGTCATTTTAGATTTCTTCTAGTTTTATTTAGTTTTATTTATTTTTATTTATTTATTTGAGAGAGAGAAAGAGGGAGAGAGAGGAAGAGAGAGAGAATGGGTGTGCCAGGGCAATGAGCCACTGAAAATGAACTCTAGACGCATGTTCCACCTTGTGCATCTGGCTTTTTTTTTTTTTTTTTTTTTTTTTTGTTTTTCGAGGTAGGGTCTCACTCTGGCTCAGGCTGACCTGGAATTCACTATGTAGTCTCAGGGTGGCCTCGAACTCACAGCTATCCTCCTACCTCTGCCCCCTGAGTGCTGGGATTAAAGGCGTGCGCCACCACGCCCGGTGCATCTGGCTTTTTGTGGGTACTCGGGAGCTGAAGCAGGGCCTGCAAACTTTGCAACAGCAAGCACCTTTAACTGCTAGGCCATCTCCTGGCCACCAGCCCCCTCCCCCCCGCCCTGCATTCCCCCCTACAGTTCTTTTAAAAATGTTGTTTTTCAAGCCTGGCGTAGTGGTGCATGCCTTTAATCCCAGCACTCGGGAGGCAGAGATAGGAGGATCACCATGAGTTCGAGGCCACCCTGAGACTACATAGTGAATTCCAGGTCAGCCTGAGCTAGAGTGAGACCTTATTTTAAAAAAAAAAAAAACCAAAAATGTTGTTTTTCAAGAGTCTAGCTCTCTCACCTTGCCTCAAGGCATTTGTACCTTCCCTTTTGGAAAACTTATTTCCTCAACTCTAGTCGCTTCCTTGCGGTGGCTTTCCTACCAACTCCACTCTCAACTGTGACCATGTTATTTCCTCCCACAGAGCTCTGGACTTGCCCTCTGCCTCTACCTCAAGACTGTAAACTCTTGGCGAGAAGGGCCAGCTTCTAGCAATCTGACACACAGTAGGTACTCATTAAGTATTTGTCAAATGAAGGAAGGACACATCATCTGGATATAAGACAGGCTATTTGTAGGAACAATTGATAAAGAATGATATACCAATTTGCACAAAATTAGGGCCCCCCACCTCCACTCCCATCTCACAGGGGCACCTAGCCCTGGTCAATACAGAGCTTCCCCTGGTTTTTTCACTTCTAGGCAGCAGCCATAGAATGGTGACTAGCCCCATCTCTCAACTCAACTCTGGCACTCAGCCCCATCTCACAAGGACTCAACCTCTTTTTTCTTATGTGCATTGCTCAAATAAAATTTAGTGGTATTATTAATAATAATTACTAGTGACTAAAGTCAGTATGTCCCACAAGAAGTTGACAAATCAGGATGGCATGTCTGAGTATGTGGATGAATTTGAGAATATGTCACATCTGAACCAGCCTGCCAATCTCTGAAAGATTCTAGTCAGGTTACCAACTGCTCTAGACTTGGCTAACGGATCTGCTCAGTAGACTGGAACCCATACCTGGAAACGGGAAACAAGTCAGACCCATATCCAAAAATGAACCCTCTCTCCAGTATCAAGCTCCCACCAACAGTGGGAAACAAGAGGGACTATAACTATTCAATTCTCTCTAAAATAATAACGGTTATCCATGTATCTTGCACTGACCTCACTCTCCATTGGAGAATCTGCTTCTCTCTTTCAGATGGACACAGAACCTGAGGAGAGAATTAGCCCATCTCACCTCAAAAGGGCACCAGATGAAGCCATAGAGTCATAGGGGAAATGAGCAAGAGTGCTACTTTCTTGGTGAACCTGGTACCACCACAAGGGCGAAGGTGATAGACACAAAGAACACTCAACCCCTACCAAATTAGATATCCAGGGACACAGAGACTCACAAAATCTCGTCACTGAAATAGACCTAAAATAAACCCAACATGGCTCAGGGAAATTCACGGAAGAGGGGGCAGAAAGATTGTTCGAGCCATGAGTTAGGTCATTATACACAGAGACATTGCCTCTCCCACATAACTGATGGCTACCCCCATAAGGCAAGACCCATATTACCCATGGGGGGAGGACAGGGAGAAGGCTAACGATGGTACCATCATGGCTGTATATATACTATATACATAACTAATAATAAAAAGAAAGAAACTAATATCTGTGTGTGTGTGTAATTTATTTGCAAGGAGAGAGAGGGGGAAAGGAGAGATAGAAAGAGAATGAATGAGAATAAATGTGCATGCCAGGGCCTCCTGCCCATGCAAATGAACTCCAAACACATGCACCACTTTGTGCATCTGGCTTTATTGGGTACTGAGGAATCAAACCCAGGCCATCAGGTCCTGTAAGCAAGTGCCTTTAACCAATGAGCCATCTCAACACCTAATAAACTCATTTCTACACTTGGTCAATATCAGGATAACCTGGCAAATCCAAGTCAGTAAGTTATTCTTCAACTATCATTTATCACCATTTTTCATCTGCCATATCCTTCTCCTATGTCTACGTTTAATCTGATTATTATAATATAATCTCATGCTGCCAAGAACCAAATCTTTCGGTACAATACAAATATCTAAATCTGCAACATACCTAAAATAAATTAAGACAATTAAATATACATACACACACACATGGTTTCCTCATCCACGTGTTTTGTTGGCGTGGTGGTTTGATTCAGGTGGCCCCCATAATTTTAGGTGTTCCAAATGCTAGGTTCCCAGCTGATGAAGATTTGGGAATTAATGCTTCCTGGAGGCAGTGTATTGTTGGGGGCAGGCTTATGGGTATTATAGCCAGTTTCCCCATGCCAGTGTTTGGCACACTCTCCTGTCACTATTGTCCACCTTATGTTGGCCAAGGGGTGATGTCCACCCTCTGCTCATGCCATCATTTTCCCCTGCCATCATGGAGCTTTCCCTCAAGTCTACAAGCCAAAATAAACCCTTTTCCTCAAAAGCTGTTCTTGGTCGGGTGATTTCTGCCAGCAATGCGAACCTGACTGCAACAGTAAAGTGGTACCGAGGAGTGGGATTGCTGCTAGACACCTGACTGTGTGGCTTTGGCCTTTTGGAGCTGATTTTCAAGAGGAATGTGGGAGGATTTGAAACCTTGGCCTAAGAGATGCCTTGCAGTACTGTAAGTACAGCTTGATGGACTATTCTGGTCAGAGGTGAAAGACCTGAATGCAGTAAGAACTATGGGCTGTGAGGTTTGGCTTATGAGGGTGAGAAAGAGCTTTGACTCAACTGGGCTAGAAGCAGTTTGTGTGAGAGGCTTGCTGTTATGCCCGTGTCCTGAGAATTTGTGGAGGGTTGCTTTGCATAGAAATGGACTGGTGTGAACAGAGGGATATGGCACAGAAATGAAATCTTTGAGCTGAAACTTCATCTGTTCAGCTGCAATTATATGAGAGATTATAACCATTGAGACTGGGCCAGCTGACCTGCATTGGGGCAACAGTTAGAATGTAGACTCTTTTGAAGGGGGCTGAATGCTGAAGGAGTGTCCTGTTCTTCAAAGTCTGCTTTATTTCCCCCCTGGATTAACAAATTGGCACCCTACCTGGTATAATGGAGTATAAGAAATGCAGGAAAAAGAGGGTCATTGAATTTGCAACATGGTCTTGTGTTTTGGAAAAGGCCATGGGCAGTGTGAAGCAAGTTTGCTGGATGCCTGCATGGAGACCCAATGGAGCCTTGAGGATGGACCATGGGTTGCAGTGGAGACACCGGGACCACGAGATGGCTGCTAAGGAAAGCTGCTGGCCCTAGATGAAGTTTTCCAGGACTGTGAGTAGCCTAGCCGAAGGGGCAGAATTGGAACTCAAGAGACTTGTTGCTGGTTAGAATTATCGGACTTGAAGATTTGTCACTGGCTAGAGTTGTTGGACTTAGAACTACAGAGTTTGATGTTTGCCCTGCTTTAAACCTCGCATTGGTTGAGTATTTCTTTGCTATGCCCAATGCCATCTTTTGCAGTGTGAGTGTTTATTCTGTGCCATTATGGGTTTTATTTTTAGATATTATGGCTGAGTTAAAAGATATTAGACTGATGTTTGCACATCATTAGGATTGATACAAACTATAGGGACTTTTAAAGTTGCATGAATGCATTGCATTTTACATCATGGATCAGTTTATGGGGGCCAGAGGTGGAATGTGGTGGTTTGATTCAGGTGTCCCCCATAAACTTAGGTGTTCTGAATGCTAGGTTCCAAACTGATGCAGATTTGGGAATTAAAGCCTCCTGGAGGCAGTGTATTGTTGGGGACGAGCTTATGGATGTTATAGCCAGTTTCCCCTTTGGCACACTCTCCTGTTCCTGTTGTCTACCTTATGTTGGCCAGGGGGTGATGTCCACCCTCTGCTCATGCCATCGTTTTCCCCTGCCATGATGGAGTTTCCCCTCGAGCCTGTAAGCCAAAATAAACACTTTTTTCCAAAAATCTACTCTTGGTCAAGTGATTTCTGCCAGCAATGCGAACCTGACTGTAACAGTGGTATAGCCAGTGTCCCCTTGCCAATGTTTGGCACACTCTTCTGTTGCTATTGTCCACCTCATGTTGTCCAGGGGATGATGTCCACCCTCTGCTCATGCCATCATTGTCCCCTGCCATCATGATGCTTCCCCTTGAGTCTGGAAGCCAAAATAACCCTTGGATCCCCAAAGCTGCTCTTGGTCAGATGATTTCTGCCAGCAATGCAAACCTGACTGGAACAGTTGGGTTCTAGAAACCTAAATTGTTCTTGCTGTCAAAATCACTAGTTCTATATCTAAAATTTGCCTATAGCCATACCACCCCGAATGCACTCAATCTCATCTATATCTAAAAATTATTGCCAGAAAGCACTTCACATGCTACTATTTGATATCAGGTCTCACTCTTACAAAGGATACAAAATAACAAAAAGAATCACATTTATAACTGTTAAACAGACAATATAAAAGACTGTTTCAAACCAGTTATGATCGAACTGACAGTAAACTAATATCAGATCACTGTTGTGTGTCTAATCTGTTTGTTATTAAAAATCCAGACACAACCCACCATGTAGAGTTATTGATTTACCTGCTTGGCACTTGTAAGGGTCACTTTCCCACATAGAAATGTTCACCTAAAGGCAATGAAAGACAGTTTTCAAAACACTTCACTTCCAACCAAGCTTTGTATTCCTCTATTATGTGTAACCAAAATCCAACATCCCCTAAGCTACTGTATGAGCAGTGTCCATCTACATAATTTACAAACTAGGCAAAAATGAACGCCTTGCAAGGTGGCACAATCAGCCTGTGCTGTATAATTTTATCATATTCTATATTCCCAACACGACTTTATTCCCCAATCCACCAGAAATGATACCTTAGAAGATGATGCAAGCAAGAAAGCCATGTCTAAATCCCACAACAATCCAATTTGAAGCAACACAGAAGGTAGAGAATGTTTCAACACCTGAATTTGTTGAAGACTGCTCTACAGATCGCACAATAGATGTGATCTGTCAAGAAAGACTGCAGTTCAAATAATACAATGTGCAATGTTACTGGCTTAATATAAAGAAAACCAATGACTCTGTCCATAGTCTTAAATCTAAGGTTTTTTTTTCTTGCAAAGTAATTATATGAGAGGCTGGGAAGATGGTTCAGTGGTAAAAACACTCACTGCTCAAGTTAGAGTACCTGAGTTCAAGTCCCAGACCCCACAAAAAAGTAAGGGGGGGGCATACTGGGAAGATGGCCCACTGGTTAAAGGCACCTGCTTGCAAAGCCTCCCAGCCAGGGTTCAATTCCCAAGCCACACACATAAACCAGATATTAAAAAGTAGCATACTGCCTGGCATTTGTTTACAGCAGTAAGAGGGCCTGTGGCGGCCATACACACACACTAAATATACATGCAGGGCTGGAGAGATGGCTTAGTAGTTAAGGTGCTTGCCTGCGAAGCCTAAGGACCCATGTTCATTCTCTCTCCAAATCCCATAAAGGTGAGGAAAGCACAAGGTTGCATATGCCCACTAGCTGGCACAAGCATCTGGAGTTTGATTGCAGTGGCTGAGGCCCTGGCATGCCAATTCTTTCTCTCTCTTCTCTCTAAAATAAAATTAAATAAATAAATAAAATTAAATAAATAAATAAATAAATAAATAAAAAGGGCTGGAGAGATGGCTTAGCAGTTAAGGCATTTGCCTATGAAGCCTAAGGACCCAGGTTCTACTCTCCAGATCCCACATTAGCCAGACACACAAAGGTGAAACAAGCGCAACATTGCACATGTCCACTAGGTGGCGCAAGCATCTGGAGTTCAATTGCACTGGCTGAGGCCCTGGCATGCCAATTCTCTATCTCTCGTCTCTCTCTCACACTCTCTCTAAGTATATATATATATATATATATATATATATATATATATATATATATATATATATATATATATATATTCAAAAAAGAAAAAGATTAATCCCAGCACTCGGGAGGCAGAGGTAGGAGGATTGCCGAGAGTTCGAGGCCACCCTGAGACTACATAGTTAATTCCAGGTCAGCCTGGACCAGAGTGAGACCCTACCTTGCAAAAACCAAAAAAAAAAAAAAAAAAGAAAAAAGAAAACCAGAAGCCATGAGAGGCTTCTGTAATCCCAGAATGCTGATGCTGACAGCAAAATGAGAGGTGGAGACAGGAAAATTTCTCAGAAGCTCATGGAGAATACAGCAAAGAAATACAAAAGAGTGAGCAACCCTGCCTCCAATGAGGTGGAAAGGCAAAGATTGACCCAAAAGTTGTCCTCTGACCTCCACATGTGTACCCTGATACATATGTGCTACACTGATGCAAACAACACACATAGCAAATAATAAAAAAATTGAGGCAAGCCCAACAGACTGCCTTTTTTTCAATGCTAGTGTGTGTGAGAGAGAGAGAGAAAGAAAGAAAGAGAGAGAGAGAAAGAGAATTGGTGCACCAGGGCCTCCAGCCACTGCAATCAAACTCCAGACGCATGTGGACCCTCCCCCCCTTGTGCACATGTGCAACCAGGCATGCTTGAGTCACTGTGCATCTGGCTTATGTGGGACTGGGGAGTTGAACATGAGTCCTTAGGCTTCGTAGGCAAGTACCTTAACCACTAAACCATCTCTCCAGCCCATAATAAAAATTTTAAAAATAATAATTACATAACTTTTTTCTGGGTTTCTTTTGTCTGCATTTCCCACACATCCCTAAGAATATTGCTTCTTTTTTTTTTAAGTTTCTTTTGTTGTTTATTTATTTATTTGAGAGCAACAGACAGAGAGAGAGGCAGATAGATAGAGAAGGGGCACGCCAGGGCCTCCAGCCACTGCAAACGAACTCCAGATACATGCGCCCCCTTGTGAATCTGGCTTACGTGGGTCCTGGGAAATTGAGCCTTGAACCGGGGTCCTTAGGCTTCACAGGCAAGTGCTTAACCGCTAAGCCATCTCTCCAGGCCCAAATATTGCTTTTATTTGCCAGTCTAAAAATGAACAAATGAAAATAAAATTGAAAGCCACAAACACAAGGTAATTTATGCCATCTGTAATATGTCCTTCATATTCTGCTATGTATTATACTTAAGCAAAAACTTGGAAACAAACACTGTGATATGTCTAAGAAGATATTTTTAAAGACATCTTTTAAGATCTATGTTAGCTGGACCTTGAGGCTCACATCTTTAATCCCAGCACTCAAGAGACTGAGGTAGAAGGATTGCTGTAAATTCAAAGACAGCCTGGGCTAGAGACCCTGCCTCAAAAAAAAGGCTCTACATTATTTTATGTATCAGTGTCAGATGATTAAAAGGTCTGGTTGAAGCAGGTAAACATGGTTACAAAAATTATGTTGGCAGAAGAGTTTTTGGAAAATGATGGAAATGTTCAAAAAAATGGATCGTAGTGATGATTATATGACTCCATAAATTTTCCAAAAAATCAATGGCTAGTGTACTTAAAAAGGGTATGACATGTAAATTATACCTCAGTAAGCCTGCACTTTGTAAAGAAACCAACAAAAATATGCATAGACTCCATCTGTGCAGAACATCCCTCTGGCTTCAGCAGAGAGGATTTCTGGCCCTGAGGCTCTACAATATTCATCATTAGGTGACAAAAGTGATTTTTATTAAAGAAAATGATGTTAAATCCTTTTCCTCCCTCATATGGACCTCTAAGTGTTATTTTAAGTTAAGCAACTGTTCAGTTCTTTTAATGATGGGTCTTGCTTTTAAAGAATTATCATCCTCATCATCATGGAGCTGGGTTGAGGGCTCAATGGATAAAGTTTTTGTCATGCAAGCATGAGGGCTGGAGTTTGAGTCTCCTGCCCCCATGTAAATGCCAGTGGTGGGTGTGACAGCCCACCTGTAATCCCAGAGTTTGAGAGATGAGGCAGGAGATTCCCTGGGGCAAATTGGACAACTAGATTAGCAGAATCAGCCAACTGTGGGTTCAAATGACAATCCTGCCTCATTCAATAAGGTGGAGAGCAATAGAGGAAGACACCCAATATCAACCTCTGGCCTCCACACATGTGTGCACACATGCACATGCACCCACATGTATACATGCATGTGCACAAAAAATTAGTAAGAGGCTGGGCATGGTGGCACACACCTTTAATCCAGCACTTGGGAGGCAGCGGTAGAAGGATCATCATGAGTTCAAGGCCACACTTAGACTATATAATGAATTCCAGGTCAGTCTGGGCCAGGGCCAGAGCCAGACCCTACCTCAAAACAACAACAACAACAAAAAATTTGCAAGCAGTGTGTGGGGGGGGAGGTAGGTAGGTAGATAGAATAGGCGTACTAGGTCCTCCAGTCACTGCAAACGAACTCCAGATGCATTCACCACTTTGTGCATCTGGCTTTATGTGGATACTAGGGCATCAAACTCAGGTCATTAGGCTTTGCAGGCAAAGTTAAGGCAAGCGCTTTTAAGTGCTGAGCCGTCTCTCCAGCCAAAAAATTCTACTTTAATAAAACAAAATTTGCCTGAGTTTAACCTCTTATGTATTAAGGAACAGTAACATACCTTTATAGACTTCACTTCCAAATTTGTTTTACTGAAGTCATTATCATTACAGAAAAAATGTATGCCTGCAAACTGTAATTGCTTCCACTTCAAGAGTAAGTCTAGCCAGGCCTATTCATACAAGCCTGTAATCCCAGCTACTGAGAGAATGGGAGGGACACTGAGACAGGAAGACTGAGAATTCAAGGCTTGCTTGAGATACAGAGTAAGTTCAAAGAGCTAGCCTGGGAAATTAGTAAGACTATCACACACACACCATGGAGAGGCTGGGATATAGCTGAGTAGCGTGTTTGAGTAGCAACTGTGCAAGACCCCGGGTTCAATCCAGAGAACCATTAAAAAGTATGGGCGGAGGGCTAGGCAGGGTGGGAAACACCTTTAATCCCAGCACTTGCTAGGCTGAGCTAAGAGAATCACCATGAGTTTGAATCCAGCCTGGACTACAGAGTGAGTTCCAGGTCAGCCTGGTGAGACCTGGCATCTAAAAACAATACAAACAAAACAAAACAAAACTAATAATAAAGTAGACCTAAGGAGATGGTTCAGTGGTTAAAGACGCTTGCTTGCAAAATCTGCTGGCCTGAGTTCAATTCCCCAGTCTCCATGTAAAGCTAGACATAGAAAGTGGCACATGCATTTGGAGTTTGTTTGCAGTGGTAACAGGCCCTAGTGCACACATACACAAATAAACTTTTTTAAAAAAAGAGTATACCATCTATAACACAAAACTAAATCCAAGGAGTATCTTCATAGCCTTT
Source organism: Orientallactaga sibirica (assembly GCA_036365145.1). NCBI lineage: Eukaryota > Metazoa > Chordata > Mammalia > Rodentia > Dipodidae > Orientallactaga > Orientallactaga sibirica. The sequence goes on from JAEOAD010000982.1 coordinate 8,283,769, forward strand.
ATTAGTGCAGCAAACTTATTAAAGTCAGTCAAAAAAAAAAAAGTTATCATGGAGCAGAGCGTGGTGGCACATACCTTCAATCCCAGCACTTGGGAGGCCAAGGTAGGAGGATCGCTGTGAGTTTGAGGACGGCCTAAAACTACATAGTGAATTCCATGCAGGTCAGCTGGGCTAGAGTGAGCCCCTACCTTGAAAAAAAATTATAATGGAACATGCATAAACACACAATACCAGGTGTTTAATTAAGATATGATTATATAAAACCTTCATTTATGAAGAAACATAACTAATGAGCCTGTGTTAAAAGTCTGTACTTCTACTTGTCCTACCCAGCAGTCCTGATGGCTCTATTCCAGGCCCCCCAGGCCCCTAAAGGTCAGTCTTGCCAATGTGGTCCACCAAGCCTATTTATTTATACCTCCCCAAGCATGGTGTAAGATGTAGAAAACGAACTCAAAATAGCCTTGAGGAATCAAAACTCCTCAAATGGAGCAGAAAGTATGGTTTTGAAGAGCACGGCTTCAAGTCAGACCGGTTTAGATGGCAATTATGCTTCTTCTATGGACTAGCTAGCTAGCTAATCTATGCAAATTACTTCTGAGCCCATCTGACATGTATGTGGAAAAGAAGAAAAACATCTACCTCAGGGAGATGCTGCAAAAAGACAGACAGACAGACATAATTTGCTACAGTATCTGCTATTCAGCAAGGATTAATAAATGTAATGCTGTGAGAATTATATATACTGTCCAAAGAAAGACCACATCTGACCCTGTGTAGAACTATCCCCAAAATAAATGTTTCTCTTTTTTTAGTATTTTTTATTTATTTAAGAGAGAGAGGCCACACCAGGGTGTCTTGCCACTGCAAATAAACTCCAGATACAGGCACCACACTGTACATCTGGCTTTTCAAGGATACTGGGGAATCAAACCTGGGTCAACAGACTTTGCACTGCTAAGTCATCTCCCCAGTCTGTAAAAGCAAACGTTTCTAAGAGCGCAATCCAACCTAAATGAGCTAGGTACCTTTAACCAAATATCTTTCTGCTGATTTCCAAATCTGTCATGTCTTTTGGTTTTTTGTTCTGTTTTTGTTGTCGAGGCAGGGTCTCATTCCAGCCCAGGCTGATCTGGTACTCCCTCTATAGCTCAGGCGGACCTCAAACAGCAATCCTCCTATCTCAGCCTCCCACGTGCTGGGATTAGAGGCACATGCCACCATGACCAGCTTAAATGTTTAAATGTCAGTTTTCATACCACTGACAGAAATGCTCCCCATGTTCATAACTCAGCATGAACAAATGTATAAACCTGGATGAGAAATTAGGCCAGATCGTTGAGTAATTCAATCATCCAAGCACTGTTCTATATAAAGGAAACATTTTGGAAACTGTCAAAAGTTAAAATTCAGGACAGCCATAATGGCTCATTGTCTGTTATCTCAGCACTTGGGAGGCTTAGGCAATTTTTTTTCATGTGTGTGCACAGTATTGTGGTGTGTATGATACTATATGCACATGTGTGTGCAGATACACTCGTCCCACACCCACACATGCAGACCAGAGGAGAATATCAAGTGTCTTCCTCTACCTCTTCCACTGTTCCAGGGAATCTCTCATCAAACCTAGAGCTCTGCCTCCAACAGGACTGAGGTTATGAGCATATGTGGCCACACATGGCTTTTTAAATGAGTGCTAAGGATCAAATTCAGGCCCTCTAAGGCCCTAATGACTGTGGGGCAAGCACTCAAACTCACTGAGCCATCTCCCCAACCCCTTCTCCCACCCCACCCCCCGCAAAAAAAGATTTCTAATGTTGAGTTTGAAGAATGAAAACAAAATAGAGCCAGGCGTTGTGGCACACGCCTTTAATCCCAGCACTCGGGAGGCAGAGGTAGGAGGATCACCGAGAGTTCGAGGCCACCCTGAGACTATAGAGTGAATTCCAGGTGAGCCTCCAGCTAGGGTGAGGCCTAACCTCGAAAAACACGAAAGAAATTCAAAAAGAAAAGAAAAGAAAAGAAAAGAAAAGAAAGGAAAGGAAAAGGAAAGGAAAGGAAAGGAAAGGAAAGGAAAGGAAAGGAAAGGAAAGGAAAGGAAAGAGAGAGAGAGAAGGGAGGAAGGAAGGAAGGAAGGAGGGAGGGAGGGAGGGGGGAGACCCACCAAGGGGGTGGACCAAACATGGAAACCTGGTCAGAGAGACAGTCCCCAGACACGGAGAGAGGGGGGGAGGCAGGCCGGCCGGTCTGCAGAGAGTTTAAATGTAGACTACTTTCTCATCCCTCCTGGCTTTCCCATCCCTCCTGGTACTGGGGATGGAAACCAAGGCCATTCTCTGTACCACTGAACTGTATCCCCAGGTCTAAATACAGTCTTTGCATTATCCTAAGTTGAAGTAGGTGGTCCAACTGACAACATTATCAGATGGTAAACAATCTTTGAAAGTCTATCTCCTGGTCTATGCAGGAATTTGATGTTGCCGTATTATTTGATGTTGCTGAAAATAAAACCTTAAGACCTAAAATTATCTAATTGAGTAAACAGCCTTTTCTACTCAGGAAGCAACTAAATATGACCAATTCTGGTACTTTTGTCCCAAAATTTAGAGTTATATAAATAATGATTTCCCTCACATTTTATATCTATGAAAGTTGATTCATCTGTTCATTTAAATATGACATGTCATTATTTGACATCAAGTCACATCCCCATACTAACTGCCAAAAATAAAGTTCTATCTTAGCACATTTCCTAATAACCAAACAGTAAAATTGTATCAAAATAAGGAAGATAACCACCAAATCTGTCTAAAGGAAAGAGGGGAACTGGGCATAGGTGGTTCATGTGCCTTTAATCCCAGCACTCAAGAGGCTGAGGTAGGAGAATTGCTGTCAGGCCTGCCTGGACTACAGAGCCATTTCCAGGTCAGCCTGGGTTAGAGGCAGACCCTGCCTCAGGGGGAAAAAAAGAACCTGCATAATAGGAGTAGAAAAAAAGATGACATCAAAATAGGAGAGACTAGTTGTAAAGAAGGGGTAGAGCTGGGCATGGTGGCACACACATTTAACCAGAGCAGAAAGCAGAAGTGGGAGGATCTCTGTGAGTTCAAGGCCAACCTGAGACTACAAAGTGAATTCCAGGTCAACCTGGGCTAGAGTAAGACTCTACCTCGAAAAAAAACTTTTAAAAAAGAAAAGAAAGAGATAAAGTAGAGGAAAGGTTCAGAAACTGGAAAAAAGAGGATGGTAGGAGGGATTGTGACCATGGTATATTGTCTATATATAAGGAGGTTGTCAATAAAATTTTTAAAAAGGGAGTATTTGGGAAAAGAAATTTTAATAGACATGGTTAAGAAAATTTATTTCCCTGCTCACTCCTTTACAAATTCCCTATAATTCTATTTCTCAGATGTGGCTGAATTTTCTATTACAAATAAACTGAAACATAATTATATTGAAAAGCTAAGTTTCTGTAAGTGAAGCCACTGTCATTTCCAACAATGCAGCTGTTGAGAACCTCTCATAGATTCTTGACCACTGTGGTGAAACAAGGACAGGGGGAAAAGCATACTTGAAGGAAATTCTCCACCTCTGGTTTTGCAGTTTGTGATGTAAGAATGCTGCACCTTCAAAACAGAAATACCATGTAAAATCTAGTCCTAATTAAATGCAATATTTCAAATAGAATATATATGATTCACAATCATTCAACCTTTTATTATTACTCATCTATATGAGATGGCCCTGACATTTCTTCCAATAGGAACCTTTCCTTTTAAAACCCCAGGGAACACAGTGGATGCCACACTGATTTAGGTAACTCCCAGCATATCACAATGGCCGATTCAGTTAGGGACCTTACAAATGCAAAAATTAAGACAAGAGATAAGGGAATAAAAAGTCCCTACCAAGAATCACCTAAATCACAAATAAATTATAAGACTGAGCAGTGAAAAAAGTATTGCTAATATGTCAAATTGTTTTCATAAGAAAAAAACAGGCCTAGGAGATATGCTAAATAAACAGCAAATTATTTTTATTTCTACGTATCAAATTAACTATGGGGTTGATTATGACATCAAATTAAAAGAGAGACTAATGGAGAGAGGGAGGGGATATGACAGGGCCAATTCAAAGGGATTTTCCAAGTGAGGACCATGGTTTACTTCCCAACTACTCTGTTGTAAATTAAAAAAATTTTAAAAAAACTGGCCTGGTATAGCTAAATAAATAATTTCTTTATTTCTATGGGGTTGATTATACCTCTTATAAAGTTCTATGATTTAATACAACCAAACAGTATCTTTTTTATGCCTAATTATGGGTTCTATTTATTTGTACTTGCAAAATGTAGCATACAGGCAGTGTTGCTTGCAGAGCTGGCAGCCCCAAATCTCCAGTGCTTTCTTCTGGCTCCTCCCCTCACCCACCTTAATCCCCTCCCCATCCCTGTCAAAAAAAAAAAATTTTTTTTTTTTTTTTCCTTCCCAAATGTTCTCCTCTCTGCATTTGTCAACAGAAACACCCACTAGTGGTGTCAAAACTGGTAATGCTGCTGCAGGCTTTCTTACTCCGGTTCCAGCGTCAATGCTAAAAATGCTCAAACCTAAAATAGTACTTTTAATAAAGAAATGGAAAGGCTTGCTAGGTACTTAAATATCATAGTCTCAAAAGACTCTTTTAACATTTTTATTATTTGAACCCTAATTGGGTTATTAAAATACAAGATCATTTTATCCCCTTCAAAACTAGACAACAGGGATGAAGAAATACAGCCTCTTCAAATTTTACGAAAATATTTTAAAATATTTAAAGGGATTAAAAATAAATTCACATCTAAATGACATTCATTTGTTATTCTTAATAGTCTCTGTAAAGATGTCTCTTTTTGTAACCCTTCAGCAAGAAAGAAATAAACTGGAAATGTTCCAGAAGATGTTACCTAAAACCATAATCCTATATTCTATACATATTGATATCTCCTGTTTTCAGTGAAATGCTCTCAAATTAATTTGTGTCATCTTTTACACTGACTACATAATCATTACGTCCAAAGAAACCTAAATCGGATGCATGGAAAGAAATCATTCTGTGTCAACAATACTTTCTAAAATCAGCTTAAATTTCAGGCAACAAAAAAAAAATGTGTTAACAGAATACGGATCTGCAACAGTTTAAATACCACAGCATCTAATCTCACTAAGGTCAGGCTTTTCTTATTCAAGCATCTGTGCTGTACCACTCAAATGAAGCGAAAAAAACAAACCCCTGAAGGAAGATGTGCCTTTTACACCGAAATATGTTCAGGTTATTTTTTACCCCAACGTGGGCACAAAACGTGTCAATGCGAGAAGGACCTGTTCGTTCTGGCAGACGGTTCTAAATCCCGGGATTCAGTTTCTATGAGCGTCCAAAGGGTGGGAAGGTTTGAGACAGGGGCCAATTTCTGCTGCTCCCTACCACGCCAGCATTGAACTTCACAGCAATGCCAGAAAACTTGTCTGCGGGAAGGTTAGAGAAAGCGCGAGGCTGGAGGCAAGGCAGGTCGTTCGCCCACCGTCCCGGGCAGCCAAGGTCAGAAGGGCCCGGGCGGGTCCCGGGCGGTCTCTGGACTTGGGCAGGGAGCTTCGGCGCTCGGGCCCCTCCTCGAAGCACACGGAAAAGGGCTTCCCTCGCCGCAAACCCCCGGGAGCTCTGGCCACAGGGGAGACGGGGCGGGGACGCCGCAGACCTGCAGCTGACGGGAGCCCCGCCGGGCCGTCTCGACTCGCCGCCCTCTTCCACACCATCTTCCCTCCCGGCACCCCAAAAGACAGCTCCAGTCTCACGGGGAAGACCTCCCGGAAGCGTAGTGGGACGCCGAGAAGGGGAGACTCTAGGTTGGGACGCCCTAGCCGCGTCGCCCCGTACAAGAGGGACCAGCGCCGCCGCCCCTTCTCTCGATCGCTCCAGGGGATCCAGTGGGTCCCCTCTATCGGAAAAAGCTGGTGGACCCGGGGCTTCCGTGAGGCGATCAAGGACTGGCGGACGGGCGCGACTACTCACCCGCGGAGTCTCCACTTCCAGTCAGGGAAGCCACCGGTCCAGAGGCCGCCGTCACCGCTCTGCCTTCCTCAAGCGGCAGCGGCAACTAATGGAAATGTTCGGCCCCGCCCTCTCGCCGAAGCGAACGCGCAGCCTACTGTGCTGATCGCTCCGCCCCGGCTCGTCCATTCGCACCAATAGACACGCTCTTCAGGCTATCCCAGGTCCCGCCTTATCCCCGCCTACCTCTGGTAAGGAGCCAATGAAGAGAAAGCGCTCGTGCTCGGACTCGGGTGCGCGCGCCCCGCCCCGCCCCGCCCCGCCGCTCGTTCTCGAACGCCTGAAATCTAAGACAGCTGGTTCCTTCCACAAACCGAGCGCGCTCGCGGCTCTGGCTTCCCGGCGCACCAGGTTTGGTTGCCCGGCCAGGCCCTAGCAACCTGGACTGGGAGCCTGGGAGGGGCGGGCCCGAGCTGCGAGCTGACGCGGGCGGAGGGGCGGAGGGCGGAGGAGGGGAGGTCGTGACTGCAAAAGGGGTGGCTGCGGAGGTAGGGGGGGGCGAGGAGGCCCCGGAATTCGCCTGTCATTGCGGGGGAAAAAAAAGGGGGGAATCCTGCCTGCAGCGCAGCTATCCTGGCCTCGCTCCGAAGGGACCGAGACGGGGAGGGTGTGGGGGGGAGGAGTGAAGGGAGGCGGAGAGCACATTTCGGGCGGGAGCCGAGGCACTGCTTGGAAATAAAAGGATGAAGGATGGCTTATCTCTGTCGTTGATAAAAATGATATCGAACTGTTGCAGCTGTGCACACACACACTCACACGCATTCATACGGACGCTCGTCCGGCAGCCCGCGATCCCTTTGGGGTGACTTAGCAGCAAAGAGCTAGCAGCCTGAGGATTCCTTATGCAGCAGCTGGATGCAGGCAGGCTGCTGCTGCTGCCACCCACAACTCTTCTACGGTCCGATGCTTTGCCATACACGATTCCCCAGCTGGTAAGAATGCAATGAAGTCATCGTCGGGCCAGTAGAAATGTACCGATCTTAATATCCACCATGCAGCAGGATTCTAATGAGGATGAAGACGTGATAATATAGAAAGGGCATATGTTTCCAATGCACTTTTTTTGAAAATAAAGGAAAAAACGATAGTTTTTGAAAGACATTGCAGACAAATCTACATAAAGCTGTATGATGATTTCCACTCTCAAAAATGCAGCAATGAAAAAATGGATTTTTTTTCTGGGGTGTAGGGAAAGCACAGAAAATAGTGTATGAGGTCCTAGAGCCACCAAATTTGAAAAGGCAGCATTGTAATTTGAAATAGATGTCTTAAATAAAATCCATTGAATCTATTCTTGCTTTGAATGTGGTGACAGGTAGCAATATGCAAGGTTTGGCCACTCGGTGCAAAGCGAACAAGGCTTTCTTTCTCAAAACATGGTGAATATTTGATGAGGAAAGGAAAGTGTCGACTTTCTCAGGAAGCATATTAGAAAATTTTACAGGTAAGCGCAGTGAATTCACAGAAAGGGAAAATGGAGTCAGGCTTAGCTCCTGCCTCCCTAGATGCACAGTAACAGCGCTGTGACCTCATGCTTCACCCACGTGGAGCCAGAATTCCTGGGACAATCACTCCATTATCACCCCTGTGGATGTCTTTGTACTAGAAATTTCAGCAGCATTACCTTTGAATCTAATGAAAGATGGTTTGTCTGTAAAAATACAAAACAAAGTAAGGAAAAGTCAATAACAGAATATGCATTGGTCTGAGTCCAATGTCATTTTAAGTAACAATATTAGATGTTTTATAATGTGACATACCATATAGACAAATGTGGCCTTTCTCCATCCAAGGAACATTTTCTTTTAATCTTGTTTTGAGTAGGGGTTTCTTGGAGCCTCATCCAGTTCAGCTAATTCCTCTTTTAAGAGAAAAATCAACATTCTAAGAGGTTAAAAAGTGTTTTTAAAAATGCCAGATTTGGCCGGGCGTGGTGGCGCACGCCTTTAATCCCAGCACTTGGGAGGCAGAGGTAGGAGGATCGCCGAGAGTTCGAGGCCACCCTGAGACTACTTAGTGAATTCCAGGTCAGCCTGGACCAGAGTGAGACCCTACCTTGCAAAAAAAAAAAAAAAAAAAAAAAAAAAGCCAGATTTGCCAGGCATGGTGGTGCACGCCTTTAATCCCAGCACACAGGAGGCAGAGGTAGGAGGATCAGCATGAGTTCGAGGCCACCCTGAGACTACATAATGGATTCCAGGTCAGCCGGGGGAAGAGTGAAACTCTACCTCAGAAAAAAAAAAAATGTCAGGCTACCATTTAACTGACTTTTTTTCTTATTTAGACAGAACACTAGCACTTGTTGCTGAATGAATGAATGAATGCCTGCATACTCTACATACATGTAATTTAGGGCTGTCAGATAAAATACAGGATATCTTAATAAATTGGAATTTCAGATAAACAAATAATGATTTTAAATATAAGTATGTATATTTAACACAGATACATGTAAGACAAGGCTACCTTTTAGTCATTGTAAAAAAAAAAATCTATGAGGCTAAGCATGGTAGTGTACATCTTTAATCCCAGCACTCGTGGGAGGCAGAGATAGGAGGAGCACCATGCGTTCAAGGCCACCCTGAGACTACATAGTGAATTCCAGGTCAGCCTGGGCTAGAGCGAGACCCTATATTGGAAAACCAAAAATCTAAAAAAAATTTTTTTTTAACTTTATGAAATGCCCTTCTGGGTCTAGACCTCCTTATGCAATCAGGATTATAAGGAGAAACAAGCTTAACAACCCAACAAATTTGTAGTATTAGTAGAAAAGAGGGAGCATGATTACATTGAAAAACTACTGACTTGCCGTTTATCTGAAATTCAAACTTAACAGGCATTATCTCTAATCCTCTCTCTTCTCACCACTTTCCAGATGAAGAACCAGCTTCAGAGCCTCCTCAACATGTCGGCTCCCTTCTCTTCTAATGGCATCCCTACTGTGCTCAGGTATCTGGCCCCTCCCCACAACCAGGGCCTGATTCCCAATTAGTCTCAGTCTATCCATATGCTGCTAGGGGAAAAAAAAAAAAGCTTACCACCCATGTCTCTTCTGGGTAAACAAGGAAGTACCCTGATTGCCAAGGGAAGCCATTTTGTGACTAAGAAGAAAATAAGCTTTAGGTCAATACACACTGAGTCAGGGAAAGTTGAAAAATAGAAAGGGAAAATAAAGAGTAGAATTTTTTTAAGTTTCTAAATTTTATTTATTTGTTTGCAAGTAGAAAGGGAAGGAGAGAAAGATAGAAGAGAGAAAGAGAGAGAGAGAGAAAATGGCTGTACCCTTAGGGCCTCTTGCCACTGCAAATGAACTCCAGATTCATGCGCCACCCTGTGCATCTGGCTTTACGTGGGTACTGGGGGATCGAACCTCGGTCCTTTGGCTTTGCAGGCAAGCTCTTTTAACCATCGAGCCATCTCTCCCACCCAGAGTAGATTCTTTTGTTTTAAAGTTTTTTAAAAAAAATTATTCATTTACTTATTAGAGACAGAGAAAAGGAGAAAGAGAGAAAAAAAATAGGCGCATCAGGGCCTCCAGCCACTGCAAACAAACTCCAGACACATGTGCCACCTTGTGCATCTGGTTTACGTGGGTGCTGGGGAATTGAGCCTCGAACCAGAGTCCTTAGGCTTCACAGGCCAGTGCTTAACCACTAAGCCATCTCTCCAGCCCCAAGAGTAGATTCTTGATGATACCATTGATTTGCCCAATTAAACATATTTTGCCTTTTCCTAATGTTTAACACATTTTGAGTCACATTTTTGTATTGGATGCTGCCAGTGGTGAGGGAACTAAGACATGGCTCCACACTGCCACCCTCAGCAGCCTGAGGACTTCGCCTAGACTTTTAGGGACCTCACCTAAGGCAAACCCAGAATTCATGACCTCGACACAGAAAAGACAGTCAGGAAGAACCAGTATGAAACAGAGCTGGAGAATTTATTAATTAACAATATTAGGACACTCGAGAAGAAAGCCCATCCAAGAGCGTAGATGGGGGCTTCTGAAAGACAGTCACATGGGAAAGGAATAAAATATACACAAGTGTGGGTCTGGGCTTCTCAAGGGACACTAGCAATTAAGTCTTAGCATTAGTCAGCTATACCATTTTGGTGACTCTCAAGTTACATCTCAAAAGGTTGTTGTAAAATCTGTTTTTGTGTTTCCTTTCTTTCTCTCTCTTTTTGATAAGTGAAATTATAGGGTAGTCCTGGAGATGCCTTAAATGGAATTATGATCTGATAAGGTAAAATAGGATGACACTAGAGTGACACAAGGGTTTTAGTACATGTCCTTTTCCTGTAAATGGAGTTTCTGGTGCGAGTCCTAGACAATTGCAGGTTACAGCTGGGAAGGGAGAAAGGCCTTCAGCAGCTGTTCATTGTGCTCAAATTCTGCTTTGCTGCTGGCTAGGGGCTTCAACCACACTCCAGGTCAGGGGCTCCTTCTCCCTTCTCATAGCCCCACATTTTCCTGTCTTTATCCTGCCTGAGATACCACAGAAGCATCTTGCTACAGATGTCAAAACCCTTGAGTGCTACTCATCAGGGCCCTCACTAGTAAATAAACAAGTTGTAATCAAGATGTAAGACATGAAGGGATTATGGTCAATTACAGTATGTTCATGCATTAAAATTTCCAATTAAATTTTTTAAAGATTTAAGACATCTTTATCCTGGGTATCTATGGGACATATCTAAAAACTAAATAAACTTTATTTATTGATTGTCAAAAAAAAGCATTTAAGAAATAACCATGTGGGCTTAAAATTCATATTGCAACCAGGAGCTGCTAAAAACTGAAAGAATCAAATCAGTGCATAAATTTTGTTACATTTGTAGTATTTGAAGGAAGAGGTGAATGTTTAGTAATTCCGTGACCCTATTCTGAGCTCAAATCAGACTGTCAAATCTTACATGCTGTTATTTAAGGTTCTGGAGTGACCACGACCACGCAGACCACTCTGAGGCAAAGATAAAAGCTTTTATTCAGGAAAAACATGAGCTGCCAAGACTGACTCTCAAGAGAGGAGCACAGCCCATCTGAGCTTCAGGTATTGGGCTTTATAGGGCTTTTCATTTGGGGGAAGGTGAGGAAGGGAAAAAGCTGAATAAAAAAGGTCCACTAGGGGATATCTTGGATAGCCAGGCTGTGACACCAGACCAGTGACCAGGTGACTTATAAGATAATGGGACAGGAAACCATGACCTGGGGGCATTTTTAGGCAAGGAAGGGATAATGGCTGGTTGGTTTCTTGAGGAATTCAGATAATCTGGTTCCTTGTCTCTATCACCATCCTGTTGTCCTTGGTGACTCCATTTTTGGAAGCCTGTCCAACCTATCATGTACCATACCAAAACAGAAAATAAATACAAATAAAAATCAAGCATAGTGGTATAGCCTGTGATTCCAAAACATGGGAGTCAAAGGAAAAAGGATCCCAGCAATTTGAAGGCCAGCCTGATCTATATAACAAGTTCCAGGCCATCCAAGTCTATAAAGTGAGTTGCTGTCTCAAATCCAAAACAAAGCAAAGAATAAAAATAAAAGTTACTTAGCCAGGTGTGGTGTCACACGCCTTTAATCACAGCCTTAGGGAACGCTGATGTGGAAGGATCACTATAAATTCAAGGCAGCATAAGACTACATAGTGAATTCCAGGTCAGCCTGGGCTAGAGCAAGACCCTACCTCAAAAAACCAAAATAAATAAAATAAAGTGTGTACTGGGGTGCCCAACTGGCGGGCATAGCCTGGGATTATCAAAACTGACTCTTGAATTTGTTTGCCCAAGAGTGGGCTAGCTGCTTTTGAGAGCAGAGCCTAAGAAGCAAAAGTAGTCCTTGGAGTTGTTTACCTGGGAGTAGGCTGGATGCTTCTAGGAGCAGAGCCTGAGGGAAAGAACTGAACCTTGGAGTCCTTTAAAGATGAACCTGCTGCTTCTGATGTTGCTGCTGCTGTGATGTTTCTGCAGCTGTAGCTTCTGCGGACAGACACTTGGCATTTTTTTATTGAACAGCCACAAAATAGTAATAGGGGAACAAGTTGGACATTGCATGAGCAAAGGGCAAGGAACTTTTTGACTTCGAATAATCTTTTAAATATTTGTTAAAGAGCCAGGCGTGGTGGCACACGCCTTTAATCCCAGCACTGGGGAGGCAGAGGTAGGAGGATTGTCGTGAGTTCGAGGCCACCCTGAGACTACATAGTTAATTCCACGTCAGCCTGGGCCAGAGCGAGACCCCACCTCAAAAAACCAATATATATACATATATATTTGTTAAAGGAAGAGATCTAGAGGTATGACCTGTGGGACTCTGCTGATCCTGAATAGACACACGCACTCCATTGACAAATGTAATCACACTAAGCCCACGTGTTGTCTTCAACAGATCTGTGGTCGTTCTGTGGGCAATATGTTACTGACCACATTGTCTTCAGTACTATGGCCAGCACTTCTCACGCATACACACTTGTTCTGGGTCAAGAATCTTACCAGGCCACTTGAGGAAATTGGGCAAAGAGCATAGCTGAAGACCAGTCATCATCTCAAACATTGTGTGTCAATATTGGTCCTCTGAGCTGTTCAGGCCAAATGTACATGAAGGCAGAGGAAAACTCATCACATTGCTTTAAGCGGTGCATTTCATGGTTGTAAGATTGACTTCAGGGCAAAATACAAGGAAGGAAGTTAGCCAAAAGGCATCTCACAGCAATATTCTCAGAAAAGTTATTTGTAAGGTCCATAAGAAATACTCCCATAGTTCATTCCCATATTTCATTTTTATAGCTCATTTCCACAGTTTGTTCTTATAGTTCATTCCCATATTTCATTCTTATAGCTCGTTCCCACAGTTTGTTCTTACAGTTCTTTCCTACATTAGGACTGGAGAGAGAGCTCAGTAGATAAAGTGCTTGCCTTGCAAGCATGAGAACCTGAGTTTGCACTCTAGAACCCTTTTAATGCATACTGTAATCTCAGTGCTGGGGAGGTGAGGAGAGCAAATTTCTAGATTTCCTGGCCACCAGTCTAGCTTAATTAATGAGTTCTAGCCAATAAAAGACCCAAACACGGGCTAGAGCGATGGCTTAGTAGTTAAAGCGTTTGCCTGCAAAGCCGAAGGACCCAGGTTCGATTCCCCAGGACCCACATTAGCCAGATGCACAAGGGGGCGCATGCATCTGGAGTTTGTTTGCAGTGGCTGGAGGCCCTGGTGCACACATTCTCTCTCTCCCCCTCTTTCTCTCTATCAAATATATAAAAATAAAATATTTTTGAAAAAAGACCCTAAATCAGGAGTGGTGGCACACACCTTTAATCCCAGTACTCGGGAGGCAGAGGTAGGAGGATCACTGAGAGTTTGAGGCCACCCTGAGACCACATAGTTAATTCCAGGTCAGCCTGGACCAGAGTGAGACCCTACCTTGAATAAAAAGAAGGAAAAAGCCAAAAAAAAAAAAAAAGAGAGAGAGAGAGAGAGAGACCCAAACACAAAAGAGCTGGATATGTGCTGGGAAGATGGCTCAATGAATAACACAATTGCCACTTAGGCCATGAGTACCTGAGTTTGATCCCCAGGCCCCATGTACAAAGCTGGAAGCTGTAGTGAGCTTCTGTAATCTCAGAATGCTGATGGCAAGATGGGAGGCAGAGACAGAATTCTCCTGAAGAACGAGATGAGCACAGCTAAGAATTGCAGAGTGAGAATTCAGAGAGTGAATAACCTACCTCACGTGAGGTGGAAAGCCAGGATCAACCAGAAACTTGCCCTCTCACCTCCACGTGCTTGCCATGGTATGTGTATGTCCATACACAGAAAGGAGAGAGAAGAAATAGAAAGCTGTAAAAAAAAACCCAGGTGGATATGCCTAAGGATGTCCTCTGGCGCACACACACACACACACACACACACACACACACTGGTAAAAAAAAAAAAAAAAATTATCATTTGGGAAAATGTCATTTTAGAAATTCAAGTCCACTGCTTAATTGTGAACATTAAAGTCTCCACCCCATCCTCCAGGTACTAAGTTTAACCACAAACAGTATGGAAATGTCAGCCTCAATACTTTAACCAAATTTCTTCTACACATTTAACAAATTTTAAATTGCAATCGTGTCTTTTTAAAAACCTTCTAAGATACACCTTTTCTGAACAAGTGAGCTGTCTCTATGCTGTGCCCTAGCACCATCATAGACAATAAAATTTAACAAGAGAGCTATAAATAGTAACAAAGCCCTAATGCTTCCTGAGAGCCTAGTAGATGAAAAAACAAAACAAATTTTTCAAAACAATCATACCAAAGGTGCGTATTTTCCCTCCTCCCCCCCTTCCCCTTCAGAACTTTTTATTTCCATTTAGTCTCTTTTTAATTTTCATTTTTACTTTTTGAGGGTGAGGTATTGCTAGGCACAGCAAGGTCATGGATATCAAGGCCAATTTCTGTCTGGGCCATTGTGACCTGGACCCTTCCTTTGGCTCTTCCATTCTATGTATGATCTGGAGGGTGGCAGAGATGTTTCAGTGCAACTTCTCCATCCCTTCTTCTCAGCACTAATCTTCCCAGTGGTCATCGCCATCTGCCTCTCTCAAGTAGCATTAATATTGAATTGAGCATTAAGGTAGTATTTTCCGGGCAGCTTGGTGGGAATAGCATATACATTTAGATAAGGGCATGCTTTATACCCCTAAGGCTTATGACCTTACCTACCATAGACTTTACTTAGGTTTTTCAGTACCAGGTATGTATTCCCTAGAGAGGGCCTTCAGTCCAATTATAGAGCAGTTGGTTAAAGACATGCCACTATTGCAGTTGGTTCAGTCTTTGGGCCTGTCTGGCCAAATTTGAATATTCAGCGTCCACTGTTTTCACTGCTGATGACTTCTGTCTCCCATACTCTGCATGCAGTGCAGCTTTTTCCAGCTTTCAGTTGGCTGGTCTACAGGGAGAAGGACAAATTTTCAAATCTATTTTTATTTATTTATTTTTCATTTTTGGTTTTTTGAGGTAAGGTCTCACTCTAGCCCAGGGTGACCTGGAATTTACTATGTAGTCTCAGGGTGGCCTCAAACTTACAGCAATCCTCTTACCTCTGCCTCTCAAGTGCTTTGATTATAGGTATGCACTGGGACTGAAGAGATGGCTTAGTGGTTAAGGCGCATGCCTGTGAAACCTAAGGACCCCAGTTAAATTCTCTAGGTCCCACGTAAGCCAGATGCACACGGTGGCGCATGAATTTGGTGAGATGTACTAAAAGTAATAAAATGGGTGTACCTTTCATTTTCTACTTTTAGTGTCAGACCTAATTCAATGCAATTTTACAGGCTTTTATAAGAAATCTTGGAATTCTGGGACTACCACCCAAAACCAAGTATAGTGATAGACAGCTGTAATCTCAGCACTTGAGAAGTACAAGCAAGAGGATCAGAAGTTCAAGGGCATCCCCTGCTACATAACAAATTCAATGCCAGCCTGGGATGCATGATACCTTGTCTTCAAAACAAAAAGTGGGGCTAGAGATGGTTCAGTGGGTAAGAGTGCTTGCTATGCACACATGAGGATTTGAGTTCCATCCACATAAAAAGGCCATGCATGAGCCGGGCGTGGTGGCTCACGCCTTTAATCCCAGCACTTGGGAGGCAGAGGTAGGAGGATTGCCAAGAGTTTGAGGCCACCCCGAGACTACATAGTGAATTCCAGGTCAGCCTGGACCAGAGTGAGACCCTACCTCAAAAAAAAAAAAAAAAAAAAAAAAAAAAAAAAAAGGCCATGCATGCCTGTGACCCCAGCACTTAGGGGAGAAGAGACAGACAGGAGAATTATTGGGGTTGCTGGTCAATCAATGTGACAAAAACAACAGCAGTTCCAGATTCAGTGAGAGACTCCATCTCAAGGAAATATAAAATGGAAGAGTGACAGAGAAGGACACCAACTTTTCTGACTTCCACATGCATGCACATGGGGTACATGCATTT
Source organism: Orientallactaga sibirica (assembly GCA_036365145.1). Classification (NCBI taxonomy): domain Eukaryota; kingdom Metazoa; phylum Chordata; class Mammalia; order Rodentia; family Dipodidae; genus Orientallactaga; species Orientallactaga sibirica. Next base: position 8,299,829 of record JAEOAD010000982.1, read on the forward strand.
GTGTGCACATGTGCTCACAGGTGTGTGAGCTCACCAGCATGTGCACACACACACACACACACACACACACACACAATTAGAAACACAAAACAGGGCTGGAGAGATGGCTTAGCAGGTAAGGCACTTGCCTGCGAAGCCTAAGAATGCATGTTTGAATCTCCATGTCCCATGTAGTCAGATGCAGTGACACAAGCATGCAATGTCACACTTGCACACAAGGGGGCATATGCTCCTGGAGTTCATTCACAGTGGCTAAAAGGCCCTGGTACACTCATTTTCTTCCTCTCTCTCTCTCTCCCTCTTTCTCTCTCTTTCCCTAAAATAATAATAATAATGCCCCTCATCCATAATAAATAAAAGATACAAGGTGATAAAGGTCGGGTTGTGTTGCTGCAACTCAGGCCAAAGCTCTAGAACTTCCCAGACGTTGTGGTTGGTTCCTATTTATTGTTTCTGGGACAAAACACCCAACCAAAAGCAGCTGATGGGAGGAAAGGGTTTATTTTGGCTTCAGTCTCAAAAGGAAGCATCATGATAGCAGGGAAAAGATGGCAGGGCAGAGGCTGGGCATCACCTTCTTGCCAATCTCAAGTGGACAACAGCAGCAGGAGAGTGAATAGAGTTCTGGCAAGGGGGAACTGGCTATAACACCCTTAATCCCACCCCCAGAAATATACCTCCTCCAGCAAGGCTCCCCCTCTCAACATCTGGGGACCAAGTATTCAGAACATATGAGATGAGTTTTTGGGCAGGCTTCTGATTCAAATCACCACACAACTTTTGTGTTACTCCCCTTCCTTCCACAGGGGTTGACCCTAAAGGCATATTTTATTTTATTTTATTTTATTTTATTTTATTTTAATTTATTTTATTTTATTTATTTTTATTTACACCATTCTAGAACTCTCTCATTCTTTAAGGTATATGGAGACAAAATAACTGGGTATTGACATATGTGGTCTTTGTTTCCAGTTTATCACATCAGGAATCTTTGCAGTAATGCTACAGAAGAAGTAAAGGCATATTTTAATATAAACTTGTGTGTCTATCATAGAGTTTGCTTTCTGGAGAACTGTTGGGCATTGCTAAACACAGGCTGGGCTGTTGAACATGGCCAGGGACCTTGGGCTGTGGGGGTTGCAGCCGGCTTTATAGTTGGGAACCCACTCTGGCAACAGAACTGGCCCTCCCTTCTCTCAAGGTCGTAGTGTAACCTATCTTGGCCCAGAGTGGGCAGAACCAGCAGTCCCTCCTCCCATCCCAAAAGCACCTGAACATTTCCAGAGTCAGGTTTTGCATGCCCCACAGTTCCTGACCTTGTGGATAGCTGCCCAAGAGACCCTTATAAACAGTCTCCCTGCAGCTGTAGCCATCCAATATGCAGCTGAAGTCACATAGCTTTTCCCGCCATTTCTGTTATCTCCCATGCAGCATCTCCCTCCCAACTTCTGCCCTCCAACAACAGCCAATTAGATAGCAACCCATGAACCTATGTATCCAATCACGTTATAGTCTGTATGTGCCTTCTCAACCTTTCACAAGTGTTTATGAACACACTCTCCTTTTTTAAAATATTTTATTTATTTATTGGAGAGAGAGAGAGAGAGATACAGAAATAGGCAGGTAGAGAGAGAGAGAGAGAATGGGCACACCATGGCCTCCAGCCACTGCAAACAAACTCCAGATGCCTGCACCCCCTTGTTCATCTGGCTTACGTGGGCTCTGGAGAATCAAGCCTCGAACCGGGGTCCTTAGGCTTCACAGGCAAGCGCTTAACCACTAAGCCATCTCTCCAGCCCCCACACTCTCCTTTTTTTTTTTTTTTTTTTTTTTTTTTTTTTTTTTTGGTTTTGCGAGGTAGGGTCTCACTCTGGTCCAGGCTGACCTGGAATTCACTATGTAGTCTCAGGGTGGCCTTGAACTCACGGCAATCCTCCTACCTCTGCCTCCCGAGTGCTGGGATTAAAGGCGTGCGCCACCACGCCCGGCTCCACACTCTCCTTTTGAATAAGCAAGAGAGTGCTCTCCATCAGATCGTCTCCCGGGTAGTTCATTGCCTGCTGCATTCACCTACTCCAAGACCAGCTCCTCCTGGGCCCAGGACATCGGTGGCCAACGATCCCTGGGAACAGTGAGGACCCACAGGGAACCTAACATGTGACAGTCTTTGTTTTTTTTCTTTTTTGTTTTGTTTTGAGACAAAGTCATATATATATTCCAAGCTGGCCTCGAATCTACTCTGTAACTAAAGATGACCTTGAACTCCTGATCTTCCTGCTTCTACCTCATTAGTGCTAGGATTACAGGTACGTGCCACCACCTTAGGTTTATTCAGTGCTGGGAATTGAACCCAGGGCTTTGTGCATGCTAGGCAAACACTCTACCAACTAAACTACATCCCCAGCCCAAGTGTGCATTCTCATTTCAATTTTCACCATAATTTCATCTCATATTCAGTAGAGATGGGGGGATAGTATAGGAGTTAATAAGGAATGGAAGGGCTTTTTACAGTTTAACTAGATATCAACCCAGATGGTTCTCTGGCTACTCTCAGAGGATTAATGAAAAATGAAAACCCTTGCTCACCTGTACCTCCCATGAGAAAAAAAATTGTCTTGGGCCCTTCTGTGCCCCTTGCGTCATCTTCCTCACTGGAAGCATACTGCTCAAAATGATGTCCCTATTTTTCAACCATGTGCCCCGTTAGTGAGGCCCAGTTTTTTTCCAATTTGTCACCAGAAGGAACTCTTGTCTTGTTCTGAAGGTAAAGCATAGGGAAAATCAAAGTCACACCATTCTTCCAAAATACACTTTTTTAAAAGTATGTTCAGTGCTTGATTCTAGAATAGGAATAGAAAGAGTAAACAGAATTCACATGCTGCTCCAGAATGGACCAGCAAAGAAAGCTGCTGGAGGCATTGATGAACAATAGCTTGAAAGGAAGCAGGTAGGCCATCACCGATTGCAGCTGAAGAACCAAGAAGGGGTTGAGGTGCATCCCAGGCCCCATAAAGATGCCACTCATAACTCTTCACTTTCCTCCAGAGTGCTAGGCCTGCTCCCAGCCCAACCCCGACCATGTACCATTATCCCGTATCTCTGCCATCATATTAGTGACTTCTGCATTGCCATGACCACAACACTCACTAAAACAACTTCAGGAAGGGAAAGCTTATTTTGCATCATGGTGTCATAGGGTTTCAATCCAACATGGATTCCCCCATCAGGGAAGGCAAGGTGGAGCCACTCAGTTCAGGAAGGCTGGGGTGTGGATCGAGGCTATTTAGACCGTACAGACTGGGAAGCAGAGAGAAGGGAATGCTGGTGCTCAGTGTTTCCCTTTTATTCTTCCCTGCCCCCTACCCCATGGAATGGTGTCCTTCCGTTCCAGGCAGAGCAGGTCTCCCCCATCAGTTAATCCTCCCCGGAAATGCCCCCATGGACACACCCAGAATCACATCCAGCTCCCAGGTGATTTTAAATCCAGTCACATTAACAATGAGGATTAACCCTCACAGTAACCCAATACAGAAGCTTCCATCTGTGACTTGGAATTAGAAAAGTGACCTTACTTGTTTCCCTACAAGAGCCAGCCAGGGTAGTAAGGTCTATGGAGGGGGAAACCCCCAACAATCCAAGTCAGCACTCTTGGCAATAATCAAAATATGTTATGTGCAGTATGAAAATGTTACAATGATGGGACTGGGGAGATGGCTCAGTAAGTGAAGGACTTGCCACACAAACTTGAAGACCTGAGTTTAGATCCCCAGTACCCATGTAGATGCTAGGCATCATGGCATATGCCTATAATCCCAGCATTTGGCGGGCAGACACAGGAGGATCCCCAGGCCTTGCTGGCTAGCTAGTCTAGCCAAACTGGTGAGTTCCTGGTTCAGCAAGAGACTCTGTCTCAATGAATAAGGGGGAGAGTGATTGAGAAGATACTCAACATCAACTTCTGGCCTTCACATAAAAAGAAAAACTGGAAGATGGGCTGCAGAAATGGCTTGGTGGTTAAGGCACTGAATAAACATGGGCAAGTGCCTTAACCGCCAAGTCCTCCCTCCAGTCCAAAATACAGTTACTTTTGAGGATTAAGGCAACATAGAAATTTGGGCTACCACAATTCAGCCTGTTGTATTTTTCCTATGAACAATGTGGGGACTATTTTTGTAGTTCATTGAAAGGGCTGAAGAATGACCAGGGGCCTGGAGAGATGGCTTAGCGGTTAAGGTGCCTGCCTCCTAAGCCTAAGAATGCAGGTTCCAATTTCCAGGTCCCACGTTTAGCCAGATGCAGTGACACAAGAGCACAATGCTGCACTTGACCACAAGGGGGCGCACTCATCTGGATTTCGTTCTCAGCAGCTGAGAGGCTGCCAGCGCGCCCATCTCTATCTGTCTCCCACTCCCTCTCTCTCTATCTCTCTCTGTGTCTCTCTCCAAAAAAAAAAAAAAAAAAAAAAAAGAATGACCAGGAACACAATTGGCTTGGTAAAATAGCTGGAAAGGAGCATAAGAGTTGCTAGCAAGTTTAACGAGGTGGGATACTCAAAGAAAGGAGAAAACCTGGCTGGTGATGGAATTCACTTGGTAGAGCATTTTTTTAAAGATTTCTTTTTATTTATTTATTAGAGATAGGGAGAGAAAGAGAGAGTATGTGAGAATGGGTGTGCCAGGGCCTCTAGCCACTGCAGACGAACCCCAGACACATGCACCACCATGTGCATCTGGCTTACATGGGACCTGGAGAACCAAACCTGGGTCCTTAGGCTTCACAGGCAAGCACCTTAACCACTAAACAATCTCTACAGCCCTGGTAGAGCATTTATCTAGCATGCACGAGGCCCTGGATTCAACCCCTAGCACCACATAAATCTGGCATGGTGGAGCATACTTGTATCCCACCATTCTGAGCTACATGAGATCCTGCCTCAAAGAAAAGATTGTATGTTTACATCAACACAGTTTTTTAAATTCTTATTTACGCGAATGTATGTATGGGCACACCACGGTCTCTCTTGCCACTGTAAATGAAGACCTCTCAGGCTTAACGCTGGCTCAGGAATTGAACCTGGGCTTGCAGACTTTACAAGTAAGCATCTTTCACCGTTGACCCATCTCCCCAGCCCCTCAACACAGTTTTTATTTAGGTTGTTTATGTGTTTAAAGTACCTTGCATGAAGGTGAGGGATGATGGGTTTATTTGTTATATCCAAATCCCTTCCATCTGCAGGCTCCTGTTTCCATAACCAAATCTCTCATAAAGGCCATTTTTATTTACTTTGAGCTATTTACCTGTTCCACTCTGTGGCCTTACTTCTCAGTATTTCCAAACGCTGAGGCCTGTTCAACCCTAAAACCAAGCAAACGTATTGCCTGCCCCTTCTTTGCCACTGTACTTCATGCTCGCTCTCCTCCATCAAAGAAATATTCTCACACGAGGGCTATTTTCCTGTAAGACTCGGCAGCTTGTATGCATCATAACTGCACTGTGCCCAAGCAAGAGTGGGAGACACTCTCCCACTATGTTACTGTGCTTGGGCTGCTATAACAAAGGACCAATCACAGCATCCTCTCCTTTCCTCTCCCCTCCCTTTCTCTCCCCCCTTTTCTCTTTCTCTCTCGCTTTTCTTTCTTCCTTCCTTCCTTCCTTCCTTCCTTCCTTCCTTCCTTCCTTCCTTCCTTCCTTCCTTCCTTCCTTCCTCTCTCTCTCTCTTTCTTTCTTTCTTTCTTTCTTTCTTTCTTTCTTTCTTTCTTTCTTTCTTTCTTTCTTTCTTTCTTTCTTTGACAGGGTCTCATTTAGCCTAGGCTGGCCTGGAACTCTTTATTTTTTCAGGGTAGGGTCTTGCTCTAGCCCAAGCTGACCTGGACTTCACTCTGTAGTCTCAGGGTGGCCTTGAACTCACCGTGATCCTCCTACCTCAGCCTCCTAAGTGCTGGGATTAAAGGCGTGCTCCACCACGCCTGGCCTGGAACTCTATATATTGCCCAGAATGGCCTTAACTTTCCTGATCCTCTTGCCCAGTGCGGGGACTATAGGCCTCGCCACCACACACCCCTGGGTTATACAGTGCTAGGGAACAGATCCAGGTTCTTGTGCATGTTAGGCATGTACTCTATCGACTGAGCTACATCTCCAGCCCTGAGTACCTTAAGCAACAAAAATTTATTGCCTTGTAGTTCTGAAAGGCAGAAGTCTGGCATCAAGTTAAGGGCAGAATTGGTTCCTTCCAAGGGCGGTAAGGGAGAATCTGTTCCATGCCTGTCTCCTAGCTTCTGCTAGTTTGCTGACAACCTGGCATTTTTGGCATGTAACTGCATCACTTCAGTCTCTGCCTTCATCTTGACATGCTGTTCTCACTCAGTTATGATCTGCGTCCAGATTTCTCCAGTCATATTGGATTAGAGGCCCACTGTACTCCATGATGACCTCACCCTGATTAATTCCATGTGCAATGACCCTACTTCCAAATGAGGTCACACTGGGAAGGGCTGGGGGTTAACACTTCCACATATAAATTTCAAGCAATACAAGTCAACCCATAATGCTCATCTTATGGGAAAACGCACTCGAAGGCTCACAGAACATTTTCATTCCATCTACTTCTTCTCACTATTGTTTCACAGGAGTTGAAGATAAAAGTGCAAGTAGCTGAAAACACAATGGCAGAGAGGCCATAACATTGTTTTGTTGTTGATGCTTTGGATTTTTGTTTTGCTTTGTTTAACTCAGAGTCCCAACATGGCCCAGGCTGGCCTTGAACTTGTAACAAACCTCCTGCCTCAGCCTCCCAAGTGCTGGTATTACAAGTACAATTGGGCCATGAGTGTATGGCACAATGCAGGTCTGGCCCTAGCCAGACCGCATGCTAACTATGTGGTCCAGAAGATGATTGATGTGGCAGAGCCAGGCCAGCGGAAGAATGTCATGCATAAGATCCGGCCCCACATTGACAGATCATCTCGCAGCAGGTTTCTTGGGAGCATGGGACTGTAGCTATTGTCACGTCAGGCCTGCGCAGGACACCATGTCCACAGAAGCCACTTCCTGGTTTCTTCTGGAATGAGGTCTGGCCCTAGCCAGACCTGCATGGTGCCATACACCATGAGTCCTGATTTCCTTTTCTCATTCCTAGTCACTTCTACTGTTTTGTTGGGATTTTTGTTTGTTTGTTTGTTTTTCGAGATAGGGTCTCACACTAGTCCAGGCTGACCTGGAATTCACTATGTAGCCTTAGGGTGACCTCGAACTCACGGCGATCCTCCTACCTCTGCCTCCTGAGTGCTGGGATTAAAAGGCATGTGCCACCACACCCGGCTCTTTTCTTTTCTTTTCTTTTCTTTTCTTTTCTTTTCTTTTCTTTTCTTTTCTTTTTTTAAGACAGTCTAATGTAGCCCATGCTGTCCTCAAACTTTCTATGCCTCTGAGGCTGGCCTTAAACTCTTCATCCTCTTGCCTTTACCTTCTGAATGTTGAGATTATAGGCAGGTGCTACTATGCCCAGCAAGCCATACCCTTTTAAAAGAGGGCTTGTGGACATACTGTCTCTGCATCTCAGCTTTCTCAGTTGTGCTGTGAAGGGGAGCGCAAAGTTGTTGAGAACACTTCTAATTCAAACATTCACTAATGAAAGGGAGTCAAGTTAACATCCCGCAGCAGGGGCTGGGACTGTGTGTAGTTAGTGGGAGAGGACTTGCCTAGCCTCTGCAAGGTCCTGAGTTGGATCGCCAGCATCAGGAAGGAATAATAATAATAATAATAATAAAGTTCCAAAGGAGGAATTCTTACTCTGTAATCTGGGATTTATTCCACAGTTCTCCCAAATTACTTGCAAATTCTGGAGTTTTATTTACCCCTATACCTTTCTTAGGGAGTAATCTACATCTTCCACCTAATTCTCAAAGAGGTCAAGCCTTCCAAAGGTTCTAAGTCTGGTTGACAAACTAAAAGGCTTCTGTCCAGAAGAAGACACAGCCCATGAAGTCCAGGCCCCTCTTGCAGCACTAAGGTGGGCTGAGGGCTTCTCCAGCCACCCTAGAGGCTCCCTAGCTTGACTTTTCCCTCTTAGCACTTTTAGTACTCTCACCCCAGACTTGACTTCATTCAGCCTGGCACTTTGCTCATTCCTCGGGTGATCTGATGGGGCCTGGTGAAGCCTCCCCTTCTTTGTGGACCAATTCTCCTATACTCTAAACTGCATTCTTTGCTCTCTCCTCATCCCCAGCTCCCTACCTTAGCTGAAACCTAAGTTTGCCAGGACACTTCATCTCCAGCTCTCCAAATCTTCCCCTTTATCATACATCAGAAGCAGAAGTCTCATTCCTGAGATGCTTTGTACCTGTACCCCTCCTTCACCATTGGGCAATGGGCACCACCGAGGTGCCTTGTCAAGGATGGGCACCTTGGAAGGCTGAAAGCAAAGCAGAGTAAGCCTGGTTTAAAGCACCTGGGATATGATGAGCTGCGGGGACAACTGTAGCTTGATTTTTGTTGTTGTTGTTCCTGTGGTCAGTATACCTGCTTTTCTGCTAAAAACATCATTGTGCAGACAGAATGAAAATAGGGAGACAAAGCAAAAGGGACATGTGGAGCCCCGGGTTTTGCAAAATGCGATTCAACTGAATAAATATGAATTGCACTTGTCACTGTGCTAGGGCCCCTGGGATCTAAATTGAATCAAACATGGCAGGTTCAGTAATTGGCTAAAAGTCACAGACGGTAATTGACACAGCCCGCATTGAAACCTAGGAATCTGAGTCCTGGCAGAGTTATCTGTTGGCCAATGAAGGGTCAAGAAATGTGTTGTGAGGTTGCAGAGGAGGACATAGTTAATTATTTGGGTCGTTTCAAGATAGATGAGAAATACGACAGCTTCCTGGGAGACTTAGATGGGCAAAGATTCCAGGTTCTAGGCATATGTGAGGGGCTAGAGCTGAAAGAAAGCTAGAAGCCATTAAAAACTCATTAGGACCTGATATTGCCCTTCTCAAGGGATATGATGTGACAAGACATTGCCTAAGGCCCACGGAAAGCAAGGCCCTATTAATACAGTTCTCTTTCTCTTTGGTTTGATTTGGTTTTGAGATAGGGTCTTTTGTATCCCAGACCTGTCCAAACCTCAGCATGTAGCCAAGGATGACCTTGAACTTCTGATTCTCCTGCCTCTGCCTAATGAGTGCTGTGATTATAGGCATGTGTTGCCATGCCTTGTTTATATGGCCCTGGGGGGTCAAACCCAGGGCTTTGTGCTAGGCAAACACTCTACCACTGAGCCATATCCCCAACCATGCTTTTTTTTTCTTTTTTTCTTCTTGAGACAAGGTCTCATGCAATCCAAGCTGACCTTGAACTTGCTATGTAGCTAAGTCTGGCCTCGAACGTCTGATCCTCCTGCTTCCACTTCTCAAGTGCTGAGATTTACAGATATGTAACACCACTGTGGTGCTTACATTTCGCTTTTCCCTAGTTACACGCACACACACACACACACACACACACACACACACATAATATTTTATTTAAGAGAATAAGAATGGGCACGCCAGGGCCTCCAGCCACTGCAAACAAACTCCAAACACATGTGCCACTTTGTGCATCTGGCTTACATGGGTCCTGAGGAATTGAACCTGGGTCCTTTGGCTTTGTAGGCAAGTGTCTTAACTGCTAAGCCATCTCTCCAGCCCTCCTTGATCTTCTTGCTCATTTATCTTCTTCCCATCATCTTTTTGCTCATTTATACTCTAAGGAAAGGCCTTTGGTGCACCTTTTCTCGCTGATTCATCTAAAAAAGCATGTAGTGTATAGGCTGCTTTGTTTTGACCCTAAGTCTTTGGTCTCAGATTTCCTGCTTAATGGACCAGCCACTTAGATACCACTTAGTACTGGAAATTTATACAAACGAACTTAAAAAAAACCTTTGTGTATTTATGTATGTGTGCTCATTGTGTAAGGGAACATGTATGTCATGTAGCATGTGTAGCAGCCAAAGGACAACCCCAAGTGTTGATCCTCATCTCAGTTGAGGCAGGTTCTCTTGTTCACTGCTGTGAATTTCCAGGCTGACTGGCCCATATGCTTCTGTGATTTTCCTGTCTCCACCTCCCATCTTGCCCACAAGAGGGATGGGATTACATAAATTTACCACTGTATCACATTGTACATGGGTTCTAGGAATCAAACTCAGGTTGTCATGCTTGCAAAGCCATCTTCTCAGGCTCCAAAATCTTTTTTCTTTTTAAAAAATATTTTATTTATTTGAGAGAGGGAAGAGGGAGAGAAAGAGAGAGAGAGAGAATGGGCATACCAGGGCCTCTAGAGACTGCAAAAGAATTCTAGACACATGTGTCACCTTGTGCATCTGGCTTATGAGAGTTCTGGGGAATCGAACCTGGGTCCTTTGGCTTTGCAGGCAAGCGCCTTAACCTCCAAGCCATTTCTCCAGCCCCTAAATGTTTTTTTCTTATCTTTCTTTTTCTCTGTCTCTTCTTCCTCTCCTCCTCTTCTTCTTCTTCTTTAAGGCAGACTGACCTGGAACTCACTCTGTAGTCCAGGGTCCTCCTACCTCAGTCTCCCAAGTGCTAGGATTAGAAACATGAGTCAGCACAACCAGCATTTTAATTAAAGGACTCTTACTGTGTTGTCCAGGCCTCCAACTCCCGGGCTGAAGTGATCTTCCTGCCTCAGCCTCCTGAGTTGACGAGTTGAGGAAGTAGAACTACAGGGATATGCCACTGTGTCCTGCTCAAATTATTATTTTTGGGGACAGGGTCTTATGTATCCCAGGCTGGCCTCAAACTTTCTATATAACCAAGGATGACCTTGCACTTTTTTAAAGGCGTGTGCCACCACGCCCGGCTTTTTATTTTTATTTATTTATTTGAGAGAGACAGACAGAGAGAGAAAGAGGCAGATAGAGAGAGAATGGGCACGCCAGGGCCTCCAGCCACTGCAAATGAACTCCAGATGCATGTGACACCTTGTGCATCTGGTTTATGTGGGTCCTGGGGTATTGAGCCTCAAAACGGGGTCCTTAGGCTTCACAGGCAAGTGCTTAACCGCTAAGCCATCTCTCCAGGCCCTATTTTTATTTATTTATTAGAGAGAGAGGGGGGAGGTGGAGAGAGAGAGAGAGATAACGGGCGCACCAGGGCCTCTAGCCACTGCAAACGAACTACAGATGCATGCACCACCATGTGCATCTGGCTTAGGTGGGACCTGGAGAATTGAACCCAGGTCCTTAGGCTTCACAGGCAAGTGCCTTAACCGCTAAGCCATCTCTCTAGCCCGACCTTGAATTTTTGATCCTTTGCTTCCACCTCCTGAGTGCTAGGGTTATAGACTTATGCCACCATGTTGGGTTTACACAGTGCTGTGGGTTGAAACAAGGGATTCTTACATGTTAAGCAAGCATTTGACCAACTGAGCCACATTCCCATTCCTTAAATATACTTCTAGTCTTCTCAAAGCTGCCCATCCCTTTCAATGACACTCATTGTCTTTAAGGGCATCACTGTTCTCCCAACCTTTGGAGCCCTCTTTAATTTATCTTATCTTTTGGATGCAATAGTTGCTGAGTTCTGTCTGTGAATGAATTCCTGTTTTGTTTTGTTGTTGTTTTTTTCGTCCCTTATTTTCTTTTTTTTTTTTTTTTTCCGAGGTAGGGTCTCACTCTGTTCCAGGCTGACCTGGAGTTCACTATGTAGTCTCAGGGTAGCCTTGAACTCACGGCGATCCTCCTACCTCTGCCTCCCCAGTGCTGGGATTAAAGGCGTGCACCACCATGCTGGGCTAAAAGGTCTTCTTTTTGAGGCAAGCCCAACAGATTGTCTTTTTTTTTTTTTTTTTTTTTTTTGGTTTTGCAAGGTAGGGTCTCACTCTGGTCCAGGCTGACCTGGAATTAACTATGTAGTCTCTGGGTGGTCTTAAACTCATGGCGATCCTCCTACCTCTGTCTCCCGAGTGCTGGGATTAAAGGCGTGAGCCACCACGCCCGGCTCGTCCCTTATTTTCATTTCCGGGGTCCTGGTCTTCCTTCGGGCCCTTATCTCCACATGTATTCCAACAATGGCTTTGGGCTCTGAATGTATCATCCATCTCCAGCTCTCTTTCCCCTTCAGTGTGGAGTTGTCAAGAGAATCTGCCTACATCACAGCTTGGATCGTGTCACTGCTTAGCTAAGAAAAGCTTTATGACTGCCCACACTCTACTAAGAAAGATGCAGGCTCCTCATGGGACTTTGGGGGCCTTTTGGAGGCTGCTCTTTGCCTAGTATTTTAAGGCACGTGCAGGGGAGGAGTTTTGGTCTTCACAGAATCCTGCTCCAACTGATTTTCCATCCTGAGCCATTTCTGTAAATCTTTAAACATTTCACTGGTCGTTTGCGGCCCTGAACTCTGGCTTCATTGTGTTTCACAACAATTCTTTCCCATGTATAGAATGCTATGCTAATCATCATCTACAGCTACTCTGCAAATTCTAGCCAGCATCCAAGACTCCATTCCATCCCAACTCTTTTCCGAAGCTTTCTCAGATTTCTAGCCTAGTGTTCCTTTCCTCTTGTCTCTAAAACACTTCACTCACTGGTTTACTTATTTATTCATCTATTTATTTTTGCAGTACTGAGGTTGAACCCAGGCCTCAACTGCACATCAGGCAAGTACCTCTTTTTATTTTCATCATTATTATTATTATTGTTTTATTTATTTTTTGGTTTTCCAAGTTAGGGTCTCGCACTATCCCAGGGTGGTCTGGAATTGATTACATAGTCTCAGGCTATCCTTAAACTCATGGCAATCCTCCCACCTCTGCCTCTCAAGTGCTTGGATTAAAGGCATGGACCACCATGCCTGGCTATTTTTATTTTTTCATTTTGAGATAATCTTGCTGAGTTGCCCAGTCTAGTCTTGAACTCATTCTGTAGCCCAGGCAGGCTTTCAACTTGTGATCTTCTTGCCTCAGCCACCAAAGTAGCTGGGATTACAGGCCTGCACTATCAGGCTTTGCTTAGTATTTTATTTTTAATATTATTCATTTGAGGATCAATCCTCTATCCCAGCTTCTTTAACTAGGTGGTGACCTCTTATGGAGTCATGGAACTGAATGTGAGGGTCAAGAAAAATTTGGGAACAGTAAAAGGTATCTGAATGTGAAAATTAATTCAAAATCAAAGACACAATGAAGCTCAAGTGTTTCTGGCAGCTCTCCTTTACATCAAATCCTGTAACTTCACTGCAGCCTTGGGTTTGAACACACATGTGTGTATGTTATCAGGATATACCACACCAACAAATGTTGCCTGAAATACTTTGGCTCAATTTTGGGACTATTGAATGTTATGATTTACTGGTTATATTTTCTGAAAATGCAAATTTTCTGCTCCTATCAAAACATAATGTTTTAAGTATGGAAAACAATGACTCTTAATGTCCCCCTACTGTACTTGCTTCAGCATGTAATTATCAAACTAGTATATCTGTGGATTGTATGGTGTCACGATGTTTGATTTTAAAAATTGCTTGGAGCTGGACGTGATGGCTCGTGCTTTTAATCCCAGCACTTGGGAGGCTGAGGTAGATCGATCACCTTCGGTTTGAGGCCACCCTGAGATTACATAGTGAATTCCAGGTCAGCCTGGGCTAGACAATGAGGCCTTATCTCAAAAAACCAAAAAAAGTTTGAAAGTGATAGATTAAATATGAGTGCTGTTCTCACTGGTAGTCTGAGAATCTCCTCCAGGGAGATGACAATAGATACAGAGGAGCCTCAAAGCTCATCAAAACAGAAAATCAGAGGCTGCTGAGAGCACAACACTAAGGGAGACTTATAACACACCTTCCAAGGCTCAGGGAACATTGTGCAAGAGGGGGAGGAAAGAATGTAAGAGCTACAGGCTGGAGAGATGGCTCAGGGGTTAAGGTGCTTGCCTGCAAAACATAAAGACCTTAGTTTGATTCCCCAGTACCCAAGTAAAGCCAGATGTACAAAGTGGTGCATGTGTATGGATTTTTTTTTTTGCAGTGGCTGGAGGCCCAGGCATACCCATTCTCTCTCTCCATCTGCCTCCTTCTCTACTTCTCAAATAAATAAAAAATATTTAAAAATTGTTTGAACTGTTAAGCCGGGCATGGTGGTGCACGCCTTTAATCCCAGCACTCGGGAGGCAGAGGTAGGAGGATTGCCATGAGTTCAAGGCCACCCTAAGACTACATAGTGAATTCCAGGTCAGCCTGGACGAGAGTGAGACCCTACCTCGCAAAACCAAAAAAAAAAAAAAAGAAAGAAAGAAAAAAAGAAAAGAAAAGTAACAAAAGACAAGATACCAGGGGCCGGGGAAATGGCTCAGCTGCTAAAGGCACTTGCTTTCAACCACTGCTGGCCCAGGTTCAATTGCCCAGCACTTACCAAGTAATTTTTGAGGTTTTTATTAAGTAGAAACTTTGTTTGGACACATCATATTGTATGGATACAGATTGGTACCATTTTCTTCCTCCCTGCCCCCATTTCACTGAGGGCCCTCCTCAGTGGGCTTTCTGGTATTCCCCATGGGGTTATGGGTGAGGAGTTGTGAAAGCAGCAGTCAGTCATTGTTGGGGGGGGGCTGGTCAATGCCTCTGGATATTCCCTCCCACCCTGTGGCTCTTAACAATTTTTCTGTCCCCTCTTCTGCAAAATTCCCTGAGCCTTGGCGGGTGTGCTTGAAGTGTACTTTAGTGCCGAGCTCTCAGCAGCTTCTAGATTTTTGTATGTCTTGAGTGCCATCAGTGTCTATCGCCACTGCCCCCCTCCCCCCCCGGTGCAGATTGCCAGGCTCACTGTGAAAGCAGCACTCTTGCTCATCTCGCCAGTTTCTCTGTGGTTTTACCTGGGCCCTAGCTGATTTGCGAGTGGTGGCTCATCTCATGATAAGGGGTCAGCTATCTTTCTTGTCTTGTTGGTAGATTTTGGTTGTCCTTGGTTTTTACTGCCTAATAAAAATAAATTTTAAAAGACATCAAATGACAGATAACCATACTGCCAACTTCTAGATTTTACCGAAGCTAATATTTAGTCAAATTTGGTTTGGAAATTTTATTTTATTTTATTTATTTGCGAGTAGAGAAATACAGAGAGAGAGAGAGAATGGGTGCATTGGGGTCTTCAGCTGCTACAAATGAACTCGATAAATGCACCACTTTGTGCATCTCACTTTATGTGGGTACTGGGGAATTGAACTCAGGTCATTAGGCTCTGCAGGCAAGCACCTTAACTGCTGACCCATCTGTCTAGCCCTGGCTTGGAAATTTTTTAAATAAAGAAAATAACATTAAGGTCCATATCCTTGCCACCCTATTCCATGTATATACCTGCTCCTCCCTGTCCCTTCAGAGATCCTGGCACATGAAAGGCTGATCACTGAAGATTGTGGCCTCTGGGTTCTTTTGTCCTCTGGCTTGCAGATGGGATCTGGTTCTAGAAAGAACAGAAGACCAGAGGAAAGCTGAGAGCGCCACACCCTGCCCTGCTCCTGTCAACAGTAGGGTTGCCAGATCAAATACAGGCTTCCCAGCTAAATTTGAATTTCAGATAAGCACACAATTCAGTGTAAGTTTGTTTTAAATATTACAAAGGACATGTTTTCTCTAAAACTTCATTCATTGTTTATCTCAAAATTGAACTGCTGGGTGTTCTTTTTTTGTAACCCTGGAGAGACTCCTTGAAGAACAATTTATGTGTGGGTATTACTCTTCCTACATTCATGTCTATAGCATGGTGTGAATACTGTAATTTTTTCCCTTGTTTCTTTCTTTGTTCCCTTTTTTTTTTTTTTTTTTTTTTTTGGAGGCAGGATTTCACTCTAGTGCAGGCTGACCTGAAACTCACTTCATATCCCAAGCTGGCATTAAACTCAAGGTGATAGTCCTACCTCAGCCTCCTGAGTGCTAGTATTAAAGGCATCAATACCTGGCTCTTCCTTTATTATTATTATTATTATTATTATTATTATTATTATTATTTTTTTTTTTTGGTTTTTCACGGTAGGGTCTCGCTCTACCCCAGGCTGACCTGGAATTCACTATGTAGTCTCAGGGTGGCCTTGAACTCACAGCAATCCTCCTACCTCTGCTTCCTGGGTGCTGGGATTAAAGGCATGCGCCACCATACCTGGCTATTTTTGGTTTTTCAAGGCAGGGTCTCACTCTAGCCAAGGCTGACCTGGAATTCACTATGTAGTCTCAGGGTGGCCTTGAACTCATGGCGATCCTCCTACCTCTGCCTCCTGACTGCTGAGATTAAAGGCGTGCACCACCATGACTCCTGGCTTCCTTTTTTATTAATTTTTTTTTTTTTTGAGGCAAGATCTCATGTAGTCCAGGCTGATCTTATTATGTAGCTGAAGTTGTCTTTGAACTCCCGGTCCTTCTGCCTCCACTTCCAAAGTGCTAGAATTACAGGTGTGCATCATCATGCTTGGGCTGTTACTGTAAATTTTATGTGCTAATTTGATTTCACATTCTTTCCTTTTTTGTATTAAATTTTTGCTATGTAGCTCTCGTTGGCCTCAAACTTGTGGTGATTGTCCTGCCTCAGGCTCTCAGCATGTCGGGATTATGGGCATATATCACCATGCCCAGTTGGTTTCATCATGTTCCATTTTTGGAGGCAGTGTAACTCAATCTAATCTAGAACTCACTCTTCAGCCTTAGGCTGGCCTGGAATTTCTGAGTGTTGGGAATAAAGGTATGAGCTATTATGCCTTGCTAATTTCATGTTCTTAAAATGCTCCTCAATCGAGTTTTTAGTAATATGCAACCTGTATTGGATCTTTTTTGTTTTGGTGTATATGTGTGTGCATAAACATGCACAGGCATCCAGAGGCCAAAGGAAGACATCTTCCCAGCTTTTACACGTGTGCCATGGGTGCTGGGAATTGAATTTCGGTCCTCACACTTGTGCAGCCACTGAGCCCTCTCCCTGCCCCCCTGTATTGAATCTTTAATAAGGAGTGGACAGTTACCCATGAGCGAGGTGTGACTGTAGGATGACAATGTGGAAACTGGGACGCTCTGGGGCTGTGAGCAAGCATGTTCGCTGAGGAAGCGGCTCCTCTCTCCAGCTCAGCATATCTGGATTTAATCTCGTTTTAAGCCTCAAAACTGCCTCTGAGCCTGCCAGTGGGGATTTGCCTTTGGAGCCAGATGGCTACCTTTCTGAGTACACCTCCGCCCTCCGTGCCCAGAGATCTTCCTGGGCAGTACCTTCCCAGGTGTATACCCCTGAGCATCAGTCTTGATCTCTTGGCAAGTTTTGCCAATTGGGGGCAGTTTCTCGACAGTCAAGCAAGGTGACAGAGCAATGCTGAAAGGCATTAATGACGATAAAACAGGTTTCCTCTAAGTAGTATTTGTGTTTCCTGAAAGGCCTTTCATATGTAAATGTAATTTGCAATTTCCTCTCTTTCCAGAAGAGTCCTCTTCTCTTTCATCATTTTGTCCACAAGTTTATGGTTTTGCTTTTTTTTTTCCCCCACTCATGGAGATGTAGATTTTGAAAAGATCCAGGTCAAGCTGTTTCACTGTTTGCCTAGCTTCCTCCAACCGCCATGAAACACTATAGATTTATTTCTAGTTGTCCCCCAGTGCCATCTGCTGACAAAGTAGCAGTTATACATTGCAGTGTATTTTACAAGAGTATTGTCGCTGTTTGTTTGTTTTCTCTTTTTTTTTAAAGATTTTATTTTTATTTATTTATTAGAGACAGAGAGAGGGAAAGAGAGAGAGAGGGAGAGGGAGAATGGGTGCACCAGGGCCTCTAGCCACTGCAAAGGAACTTCAGACACATGCACCCCATTGTGCATCTGTCTTACATGGGACCTGGAGAATCGAACCAGGATCCTTAGGCTTTGCAGGCAAACACCTTAACTGCTAAGCCATCTCTCCAGCCCTATTTGTTTTCTCTTAAATAGGGCAGGAATCATTCATTGCTTTGGTTGAGTTAGGTCCAGTTAGGTCAGGTTTGCTCATGTTGCTTTGTAACACTGATGAGCGTTCCAGTTCTGTACGGTTACCAACCTTTTTTTTTTTTTTTTCTTCAAGGTAGGGTCTCACTCTAGCCCAGGCTGACCTGGAATTCACTATGTGGTCTCAGGGTGGCCTTGAACTCACAGTGATCCTCCTACCTCGGCCTCTCAAGTGTGTGTGCCACCACGCTCTGCGGTACCAACCTCTTTTTTTACCCCCAAGGTAGGGTCTTGCTCTAGCCCAGACTGACCTGGAATTCACTATGTAGTCTCAGGGTAGCCTTGAACTCACTTTGATCCTCCTCACCTCAGCCTCCTGAGTGCTGGGATTAAAGTCACACGCCTCCATGCCTGGACAATTGCCAACCTGTTAAAAGTTTAAGTTAAGCCAGGTGTAGTGGTGTGTACTTGTAAAATCCCAACATTAGGGTGACAATCACAAGGATCAGGAGTTCAAGGCTAGCCTCAGCAAAGAGTAAAGTTCCAGGTCAGCCTGGTCAAGAGTGTGTGTGTGTGTGTGTGTGTGTGTGTGTGTGAGAGAGAGAGAGAGAGAGAGAGAGAGAGAGAGAGCAAGTGAGAGAGAGGTGTAATTTCAGGCCCAGACCCCCTGAGACAGAGTCCACCCACTAGGAAGTACCATCTCAGCTGACCTGAAACCTTTTTGTGTTTTATTTTGTTTTAAATAGGATCTGATATAGCCTAAGCTGATCTTGAACTTATAACCATCCTCCTACCTCAGCCTTCCCAGTGCTGGGTTTATAAGTATGTGCCAACACATCCAGCAAGATTACACATTTCTTTTTTTAAATTGCTTTATTTCTTTTTTTTGTTTGTTTGTTTGTTTGTTTATTTGAGATAGAGAAAGAGAGAGAATGGGCATGCCAAGGCCTTTAGCCACTGCAAATGAACTCCAGATGCATGTGCCACCTTGTACATCACCTTGTAACATCTGCCACCCTTTAGTTAATTCCAGGTCAGCCTAGTGAGACCCTACCTCGCAAAAACAAAACAAACATCTGGTTTATGTGGGTCCTAGGGAATTGAACCTGGGTCCTTTGGCTTTGCAAATAGTGCCTTACTAAACCATCCCTCCAGCCCAAGATTACACATTTCTTTTCTTCTTCTTCTTCTTTTTTTTTTTTTTTTTTTTTTTTTTGGTTTTTCCAGGTAAGGTTTCACTCTGGTCCAGGCTGACCTGGAATTAACTATGTATTCTCAGGGTGGCCTTGAACTCACGGCAATCCTCCTACCTCTGCCTCCCAAGTGCTGGAGTTAAAGGCGTGCGCCACCATGCCCGGCTAGATTACACATTTCTAAAAAGGTCTCAGGTGATGGCAGTGGCCCTGATGCAGAGGTCATGTGTCAGAATTGAAGGGATAGCATGGAAGAACCTGGGGCCAAGAATTCTTTTTAAGTTTTTTATTGACAACTTCCATTAAGTATAGACAATATACCATGATCATAATCCCCTGCCACCACCCCCATTATTCCCCTCCTAAATCTTCCCTCCACTGAATCCCTTCGTCTTTTCAATTAGTCTCTTTTCTATTTTGATGTCATTATTTTTTGTCTCCTGTTATGCAGGTCTTGTGTATGTAGCATCAGCCACTGTGAGGTCATGAATATCAAGGCCACTTTGTGTCAGGAAGACAGAATTGTAAGCTCTTCTGCTCTTCTTTTGGCTCTTACATTCTTTCTGCCACCTCTTCCACAATGGTCCCTGAGCCTTGGGGGGTGTGATAGAGATGTCTCACTTAAGGCTAAACACTCCACTGACACTTTTTTTTGTGTGCAAGTTTTGTCTTCCTCAAACTGTCAAAAATAATCTTCCTAGTTGTCTCACAGTGCCATCTACTGTTTATTTATGCTGCAGGCACCCAAAAGGGACTAGCATTTTGTAAGAGCAGTTCCTTCTTTCCATGGGAACAAAGGCCAGTTCTTTTTCTCCTCCTCCCCCTCCCTCCCCCTCTACCTCCCTTTGTCTCTCTTCCTGCCTCCTCTCCCTCCTTCCCCTCCCCTCCCTTTCCCTTCTTCCTCTTCCTTCTAATTATTCTCTCCTCTTCCTCTTTTCTTTTCCTTTTTCTTTCCTCCTCCTCCTTTTTTTTTTTTTTTTTTTCTGAGGTAGGGTTTCACTCTGGCCCAGGCAGACCTGGAATTCACTATGTCATCTTAGGGTGGCCTCGAACTCGCAGCAATCCTCCTACCTCTGCCACCTTAGTGCTTTTGTGTATAAGCAATGAAAGTACTTCTTCCTTTGTTTAGTGTGACTTATTGTCATAAAGGTCCTTTTCTCCTCCCTCTCCTCCTGCCTCCCTCCCTTCCATTTTTCTTTCTTTCTCCACTTCCCCCCAGCCACCTTCGAGACAGGGTCTACCATGTAGCCCTGGCTGGCCAGGAACTTGCTATGCAGGCCAGGTCAGCTTTGAACTTGCTAAGATTCTTATCCTGCTGTCTTTTAAGTACTCACTATGCCAGGCAGAATTACTTTTGTCCAAAACTCCTAAAGTTTTTTTTTTTTTGAGAGAGAGAGAGAGGAAGAGGCAGAGAGAGAGAGAGAGAATGAGCATGCCCACAGCCTCTCAGCCACTGTGAACGAATTCCAGATGCGTGCACCCCCTTATGGACATGTGCGGCATTGCATGCTTGCATCACTTGCATGGCTAAATGCAGGACCTGGAGAATTGAACGGGTCATATAGGTTTGGCAGGCAGACACCTTAACTGCTTATAAGCCATCTTTTCCAGCCCTGTTTTTTTTTTTTTTAATGTATGTGTGCTTGTGCATGTGGAGGCCAGAGGACAACCTTGGATGTCCTTAGGTCCCGTCTATCTTTAAAAAAATATTTGCACTCGAGATTGAATTCAAGTCATCATGCTTGCCATGAAGCTATCTCCCCAGTGCTATAATTTCTAGATCACTCTTATTTCTCTGTTTTCTGTTATATTGTGTGCCATGGACCAGACAACCATAGATAGGCTTTCTAAATAATAATAATACTGTATTTATTTCTAAGGTCTGCTGTAAGTATTTACTATACATTCAGTTGCTTAAATCAGAAGTTTCTCTCTATGCATGTATGTATGTATTTGGATTTGCTTTGACACAGAGTCTCATGTAGCTCAGGCTGGCCTTGATCTCCTGATCCTCCTACCTCTGCCTCTGAGTGCTAGGATTATGAGCATATGCCACCATGCCCGGCTCTTTCTTTTTTTAAAAAATATTTATTTATTTATTTATTTGAGAGAGAGAGGCAGATAGAGAGAATGGGCACGCCAGGGCCTCTAGCCACTGCAAACGAACTCCAGACACATGCGCTACCTTGTGCACCTGGCTTACGTGGGTACTGGGAAACTGAACCTGGGTCCTTAGGCTTCCCAGGCAAGTGCTTTAACCACTAAACCATCTCTCCAGCCCTGCATCTCTTTCATAATATTCCTTTTCAGAATTTTTTTTTTACCAAACTTTTTTTTTTTTTTTGAGACAAGGACTCATGTAGTCCAGGCTGGCCTTGACTTGCTGTCTAGCCAAGAATGATCTACTTATGATTTCCTTGCCTCTGTCCCCTAATGCTGGGATTACAGGCATACATCACCATGCCTATTTTATACGGTCCTGGGGAATCTAACCTAGAGCTTCATACATGCTAGGCAGCAACTCTACCAACTGAGCTACATCCCAAGCCCTACTACCTTTTTTTTTTTTAGTCACCTTCAAATTTTGATAGATTGAGAATATTGCTAGTAAAATTGTCAATGGAACAAAGACTCATCTAAGTCATTTATTTCAACTCTATTTGCAGGCTTCTATTTCAAAAATGTAATTAAAATCAACTGCAGCAGCACAAATTCTCACCGGATATAGTCTCTGTAGGCTAGTCTCAGTCTCTTTTGTGAATTCTAGTTAAATTTTGCTTTAATTACAAGTTCCATCTAAGTATGACTCCTACTATACAATCCTTCTTCTATACCATTTACACCTTGATATTCAAAGGTGGACCTGACAGTGATTGCCCTGTCCATATATCATGCTTGTTTTTCTCCAGTGAAATTAGATTTTGCATCTTAAAATTCATCTCATTTGGGGGACTCTTCCCAGTGTATGTTGCCCCCATTAATGAGAGTCTACAGCTCTGATGTCTTGGTTCTCACCTGGCAACCCTATCCATGTTAAAGGGCAAAGGTGTTGTAAGTACAGTCAGAGACAACAGCTCAGATGGTTACAACCCACAAAGGCAGCAGCTCCTGTGATGCAATTAAATTTAGTTCCCATGGTTGAGACGAAAAATAAAAGCAAATTCCACCTTTCCTATTTGGCTTTCCACTGATGGCATTATGAAGGAGCAAGTGTCAAAATTTATAAAACTTAAAAATCCTGATTTTGGGTTGGAGTGATGGCTTAGGGGTTAAGGCGCCTGCCTCCTAAGCATGCCCTTTCAATTCTCCAGGTCCCATGTTTAGCCAGATGCAAAAAGTGATGCAAGGGCGCAATGCCACACTTGGCCACAAGGGGGCGAACGAGTCTCTCTCTCTCTCTCTCTCTCTCTCTCTCTCTGACTCTCTCAAAAAAAAATCCTGATTTCACAGTATTCGGATGCCTTTAAAATATTCAAGTAAAGATGACACATGGCAGATGAGGGGGCTGCAGATGCTGCAGCAGATGAAAGAAATAGAACATATAACTCAATATATAGATACCATATAAGATAGTGGGATAGGCCAAGGCCTTCATGCATTTGAGGAGACTGGAATGTGAGATCTTCCATCCCACTGGTGCACAGCCAAATATTTACTACACTGTTTTCTCCCTGACGTTAAAATATACAAGTCTTTAATATGCAGGTTAATAGCTTTCTTTTAAAAAGTATTTTATTTACTTATTTGAGAGAGAAAGAGGCAGATATATACAGAGAATGGGCACACCAGGGCCTCCAGCCACTGCAAACAAACTCCAGATGCACGGGCCACCACATGAGTCTGGTCTTACATGAGTGCTGGGGGTTGAATCTGGGTCTTTAGGCTTAGCAGGCAAGCACCTTAATCACTGAGCATCTTTCCAGTTCTGGCTTAATAACTTTCAACAAATGTTTATACCAGCTGGGCATGGTGGCGCACGCCTTTAATCCCAGCACTCGGGAGGCAGAGGTAGGAGGATCACCATGAGTTCAAGGCCACCCTGAGACTACATAGTTAATTCCAGGTCAGCCTGGGCCAGAGTGAGACCCTACCTTGAAAAACCAAAAAAAAAAAAAAATGTTTATACCAAAGTAATCTATAACACAGCATGCCTATTCCTCTAGAATTTCCTGCATGACTCTTTCCCAATCACAGTTGGATTATTTCTACAATTTAAATTATTTTCATCGCTTCCAGAACCTCACATAAACAGAATTATACAATACCTATTTTTTGGCTTCTGAATTATTTTGTTCAACATAACATCTGCAAAGTTCATCTAAGTTCTTAAATGTGATTGCCACAATAGGACAAGTATAATCCCTATTTTATAGAAATTGCTATTTTTAACTGAAAATATTTCTATTTATACAGAGAGAATTTTTATATTTTTCCAAATTTGAACCTATTACTTTACATTCAACCAGCAAAATATAAGTATTCTACTTGCACTACAATCTATCCAATATTTTGTGCTATCCTTTCACCTCTAGCTGTCCAAATGGATGAATACTTTTAACTGAAAATTTTTCTTTTTATTTTTTTTTTTTTTATATTTTTCCAAATTTGGGTCTCACTTTACATTCAGGCTGAGCAAAATATAAGTATTCTCAGGGTGGCCTCAATCTCGGCAATATTTTACCTCTGCCTTTCGAGTGCTGGGATCCAAATGGATGAATACTGGTATCTGGCAGTTTTAATTTCCCTTTCTGATGAGTATAATTTCCTATGTTTACCGGCCTTGTGTCTATTCAGGTTTTACCTATTTTCAAAATTGAGTTACCATCTTTTCATTTTAGTAATTTGTAGGCGTTATTATATTCTTTCTGTAAGTTCTTTAATAAAATTATGAGGTTTTTTTTTTTTTTGTGGTTTTGAGAGGTAGGGTCTCACTCTGGTCCAGGCTGACCTGGAATTAACTATGTAGTCTCAGGGTGGCCTCGAACTCTCGGCGATCCTCCTACCTCTGCCTCCCAAGTGCTGGGATTAAAGGCGTGCGCCACCACGCCCGGCTAAATTATGAGTTTTTTTATTGTGTGCATGTGTCTTTGTGCTTGCTTATGTGTGTGACTGTGGATGTGTCTGTGCCATGGCAAATGTGTGGTGGTCAAAGGACAACTTTTGGGTGGTGTTCTTTTTTTTTGTTTGTTTTTTTGTTTTTGAGGTAGGGTCTCACTCTAGCTCAGGCTGACCTGGAATTCACTATGTAGTCTCAGGGTAGCCTTGAACTCATGGTGATCCTCCTACCTCTGCCTCCTGAGTGCTGGGATTAAAGGCGTGCGCCACCACGCCCGGCCTGTGGTGTTCTTTTTTGAAGCAGAGTCTCTTGTTCACTGCTCCATTTGCCAGGCTAGCTGACCCATGAGCTTCCAGCAAATACTCTTGTCTCTACTTCTCTTCTTGCCGTAGGTGTGTTGTGGACACAAGTTCAGTCCAGTGTCCAGCTTTCTACGTGGGTTTTTGCGATTCAAACTCAGGTACTCACACTGGCAATGTGAATGCGTTATCCACTAAGCCTTCCTAACCCCTAGTAAAAATGATGTTTTATAAATATTTATCCCTCTTTGCGGCTAGTTTATGTGTTTTCTCCTCACTGTCCTTTAATGAATGGAAGATTTAAAACCGGTTTTCATTTAACTTTTTAAACTGGTTTTTAATGATTAGTGCTTTCTATGTCCTTTTAAAGAAGTGTCACTTTTTGTGCCTGGCTTTACATGGGTACTGGGGAATTGAACTGGCAGGGGTTGCATCCTAGTTTAACTGCTGAGCCATTTCTCCAGCCCTGGCCTTGAACTGCTCATCCTCTGAGAGGGGCGCACTGAAGTCTCCGCGCTCACCTTACCCCTAGCACATGAAAGCTGTAAGGAACCGTAGGAGATTTAGTTCTTCTCTTGCAAACAACAACCCCACCTCCACATCTCTTACATATCATTTCTGAAGACAAAAAAATCTTCCTCATAATCAGTAAGTTGGATAGGAAGCAGAGGAAGAAAAATTATGCCAGCCCTTGAAATGTTCAGAATTAATTTTTTCTTTTTGTTTGTTTTTCTGAGGTAGGGTCTCCCTCTAACCCAGGCTGACCTGGAATTCACTATGTAGTCTCAGGGTGGCCTCGAACTCACAGCAATCCTCCTACCTCTGCCTCCCGAGTGCTGGGATTAAAGGTGTGTGCCACCACGCCCGAGACTAGAATTAAGATTTTTTTTTTAGTGTAAAGACAATGGTGCTTTAGAATCTTATACCTAGCAAGAATCAGTGTAGAGGAAATCAAGCTGGAGCTGAGCTAGCCACCTCCTGCCTGTTGACTAGCCATCAGAATGCTGGAAAGAGCTATGCTATTGAGAAGTCATCAATGGTGGTAACCAGCAGTGGACCCTGCAAGCCTTATGGCTGGCCAGCCAGGTCAAATGTGCCAATTGGTGCAATAGTGGCATATCTGTTATTGGGGAAACCAATTGCCCTATGATTGGACTGAAATCTCACTCCATGGGAGGGAATTCATTGCTGGTACTGAAAGCCTAGTTAAAAGGCTATGGCTGGTACGCCAGGTGTGGTGGCGCACGCCTTTAATCCCAGCACTCGGGAGGCAGAGGTGGGAGGATCGCCGTGAGTTCGAGGCCACCCTGAGGATACATAGTTAATTCCAGGTCAGCCTGGACCAGAGTGAGACCCTACCTCGAAAAACCAAAAAAAAAAAAAAAAAAAAAAAAAAGGCTATGGCTGGTGAGGTCATAAGCCCTAGGGGAGTAAAGAGTACTGTTGTCTGACTAGATGCATATATATTATGCCCACAAAATTGTGCTCTAAGCACTTATGTTTATGTGCATATATTAATGCTACTCTCACTTTTGGTTAGAGAAGTCTCTTTTCAGATGGTGGTAAGCAGTTGGGTGATCCAAAACTCACCATCTGTAGTGCTGAGAAGCGACAGTGGAGTGATCAGCATTAAATGAGACATCTCTATCACACTCTCCAAGGTAAGAGACTGATTGGAAAGAAGAAGGGACTCAATGGAGGGAGGATTTGGGAGGGGGAAAATGGGGATGTTAGGAGGGGACTACCATTGTTTATTGTCTATACTTATGGCAGTTGTCAATAAAAAGTCTTTTTTTGAAGATGAGTATTTATTCACTTTACAAAGAGAATAGTGTTACGCTGCCACTAACATCTCCATTTAGAAAAAAATACAACTGTACATTGCTTCCCCAGGACACCCTCAGGGCTCTGGCTCTGTTAGGTGAGCAAAGAAACCTCTGCCTTAGGGTGGTGGTTTTATTTTACACACTCAGGTGGAAAACTGAAGCCATCTGTCCAGTCCTTCAGAGGGAGCTTCCATCTGTATGTCCTCTAATAAGCACCTAGCAAACACTAGCTCATTCTTTAAAAACAAGACAGGCCAGGCGTGGTGGCGCACGCCTTTAATCCCAGCACTTGGGAGGCAGAGGTAGGAGGATCGCTATGAGTTCAAGGCCACCCTGAGACTACATAGTTAATTCCAGGTCAGCCTGATCTAGAGAGAGACCCTACCTCGAAAAAACAGACAAACAACAAAAAAAACCAACAACAACAACAACAAAAAAAGACAGGGCTGGAGAGATTGCTTAGTGGTTAAGGCACATGCCTGCAAAGCCTAAGAACACCAGTTCAATTCTCCAGGTCCCACATAAGCCGAATGCACAAGGGGGCACACGTGTGTGGAGTTCGTTTGCAGTGGTGTGCCCATTCTCACTCTCCCTCTCTCTTTTTCCCTCTCTCTGTCTCAAATAAATAAATAAATAAATATAAAATCTTTAAAACAAAACAAATTACTGGTAATTTGAAAAAGCTTCCAAAGCATGCCAAAATACTTATTTATACATACATAAAAAAATCTTGAGTAAGATTTGTTGAGTGGGTAATGAGAGAAGGAAAACATTAAATTAACGAATTATAAAAATATTTTTCTTGAGCTGGAGAGATGGCTTAGCAGTTAAGGCACATGCCTGTGAAGCCTAAGGACCCTAGTTTGATTCTCCAGGTCCCATGTAAGCCAGATGCATAAGGTGGCACATGCATCTGGAGTTCGTTTGCAGTGGCTAGAGGCCCTGGCGTGCCCATTCTCACACTCTCTCTCTTTCCCTCTCTGTCTCTAATAAATAAATAATAAAAATAAAATCTTAAAAAAATATTTTTTTCTTGGATTTGGGGATTTAGCTCAGTGGATGAGCACTTGCCTAGAAAGTGCAAGGCCCTGGGTTCGGTCCTCAGCACTGAAAAAAAATTTTTTTTCTTAAGCCAGGCATAATGGCACACATCGTTAATCCCAGCACTTGGGAGGCAGAGGTAGGAGGATCACTGTGAGTTCAAGGCCACCCTGAGACTACATAGTGAGTTCCAGGTCAGCCTGGACTACAGTGAAACCCTACCTTGAAAAACCAAAACAAAAAAGAATATTTTTCTTTGGAAAAATTCCAACTAGTTTTTCATTAATATCTAAAACCATTTGATTTATTAGTAATTTAATAATGAACAACTCTTCAAAAGCAGCTGTAAATGAATTTTTTTTAAAGTTGTGAGTAATGAGCACTTCTGAATGTATAAATTGGTGATTTTTTCCACCTTTATTTTATTTATTTATTTAATCATTTAAAAATGTTATTTATTTATTTATTTATTTATTTGAGAGAGGGGTGGAATGGGCATGCTAGGGCCTCCAGTTGCTGCAAACGAACTCCAGATACATGTGTCACCTTGTACATCTGGCCTACGTGGGTCCTGGGGAATTGAACCGTGGTCTTTTGGCTTTGCAGGAAAGTGCCTTAACCACTAAGCCATCTTCTCCAGTCCTATTTTATTTATTTTATTATTTTGATTTTTGCTTTTATTTTTTTGTTCATTGGTGATTGTTTACAGGTGATCTGCAGACAAGAAAAATCCTTAATATAGCTAGAGCTTTGCTTCTTTAATTACATATTTGTTTAAAAAAATAAATGGTTATTTTGAGGAAGTACTTCAAATAAACAGTCTGACTTAAACCAGATTATCACAGTTAATGAACAAACTGGGGGTAATGGTGACTTTTTTTTTTTTTTATTTTTAATCAAGTTTTAGTCTTCTCCTTCACCTCTGTCCAGTGCTGGGATTCATGACTTATTTTAATCAAGTTTTTATATCATGTTTCATGAAAGTATATCAGGTTGTATCAGTTCCGGATTGGGATTTGATGGAGGATACCAACCTGAGATGAGAGCCGCCTCCTTCCAAGAACCCAGTTCATGAACTCCTGTGTGATGTACTTGTCTTCATTTCAGTCAATTCCCGATATAACCAATCACACTAGAGTGGTAAAATTATAAAAATATATCATTATTGGACAATCATGCCGGTCCTTTGCAGAAAAATGTGTCTTTTTACTGTGTAAAGTTTATTAACGTTTGAATGAAACACTCTTATTTACACAGTTAAAGTCTGGGGAGCTCAGGACAGCACGTGTGGAACACCGCTGGAAATTGGATCTGTACAGTGGTCTGAGGCCTCCAGGCCCAGGACAGGCCTCCCAAGGACGACTCAGCAGCACTGGGCAAGGTGAGCCAAGGGTCACCGTCTGACTGGTTGGCTTTGTCTTCATTCTTCTTCACTTTCATTTTCAGGATCTAAATCAGAATCCTTTTTTTTTAAAAAAAATTTTTTTTTATTTTTATGAGAGTGAGCGAGCGAGAGAGAGTGAGAGAGAGAAAGAGAGAGAGAGAATTGGTGCACCAGGACCTCTAGCCACAGCAATTGAACTCCAGATCATGTGCCAATTTGTGCGCATGCATCACCTTGTGCACATGCATCACCTTGTGTGTTTGGCTTACGTGGGTTCTGGGGATTAGAACCTAGGTCCTTAGGCCTTGCAGACAAGTGCCTTAACCGCTAAGCCATCTCTTCAGCCCTGAATTGTCTTTAATGCAATGGTCAGCACTTCTCATGCATGCACAATTGCTATGGATCAAGAGTCTTACCAGGCCACTTGAGAAAATTGGGCAAAGAGACTAGCTTAAGATCAGCCTGCATCTCTGAACATTCCTTGTCAATATTGTTCATCTATGCTGTTCAGGCCAAAAGGTACATCAAGGCAGAGGAACCTTAGTTACATTTCTTTCTTCTTTTAATAATGAACAACTCTTCAAAAGCAGCTGTAAATGAATTTTTTTAAAGTTGTGAGTAATGAGCACTTCTGAATGTATAAATTGGTGATTTTTTCCACCTTTATTTTATTTATTTATTTAATCATTTAAAAAATTTTATTTATTTATTTATTTGAGAGAGGGGTGGAATGGGCATGCTAGGGCCTCCAGTTGCTGCAAACGAACTCCAGATACATGTGTCACCTTGTACATCTGGCCTACGTGGGTCCTGGGGAATTGAACCGTGGTCTTTTGGCTTTGCAGGAAAGTGCCTTAACCACTAAGCCATCTTCTCCAGTCCTATTTTATTTATTTTATTATTTTGATTTTTGCTTTTATTTTTTTGTTCATTGGTGATTGTTTACAGGTGATCTGCGGACAAGAAAAATCCTTAATATAGCTAGAGCTTTGCTTCTTTAATTACATATTTGTTTAAAAAAATAAATGGTTATTTTGAGGAAGTACTTCAAATAAACAGTCTGACTTAAACCAGATTATCACAGTTAATGAACAAACTGGGGGGGTAATGGTGACTTTTTTTTTTTTTTTTTGGAACAAACACTCTGGTCCAGGCTGACCTGGAATGGTGAGTCTCAGGGTGGCCTTGAACTCTTTTAATCAAGTGCTTTTAGTCTTATTTTTAATCAAGTTTTTAGTCCTCCCTTCATGTTTCATGAAAGTATATCAGGTTAAGTGTATCAGTTCCGAATTGGGATTTGATGGAGGATACCAACCTGAGATGAGAGCCGCCTCCTTCCAAGAACCCAGTTCATGAACTCCTGTGTGATGTACTTGTCTTCATTTCAGTCAATTCCCGATATAACCAATCACACTAGAGTGGTAAAATTATAAAAATATATCATTATTGGACAATCATGCCGGTCCATTGCAGAAAAATGTGTCTTTTTACTGTGTAAAGTTTATCAACATTTGAATGAAACAGTCTTATTTACACAGTTAAAGTCTGGGGAGCTCAGGACAGCACGTGTGGAACACCGCTGGAAATTGGACCTGTACAGTGGTCTGAGGCCTCCAGGCCCAGGACAGGCCTCCCAAGGACGACTCAGCAGCACTGGGCAAGGTGAGCCAAGGGTCACCGTCTGACTGGTTGGCTTTGTCTTCATTCTTCTTCACTTTCATTTTCAGGATCTAAATCAGAATCCTTTTTAAAAAAAAATTTATTTTTATGAGAGCGAGCGAGTGAGCGAGAGTGAGAGAGAGAAAGAGAGAGAGAGAATTGGTGCACCAGGACCTCTAGCCACAGCAATTGAACTCCAGATCATGTGCCAATTTGTGCGCATGCATCACCTTGTGCACATGCATCACCTTGTGTGTTTGGCTTACGTGGGTTCTGGGGATTAGAACCTAGGTCCTTAGGCCTTGCAGACAAGTGCCTTAACCGCTAAGCCATCTCTTCAGCCCTGAATTGTCTTTAATGCAATGGTCAGCACTTTTCATGCATGCACAATTGCTATGGATCAAGAGTCTTACCAGGCCACTTGAGAAAATTGGGCAAAGAGACTAGCTTAAGATCAGCCTGCATCTCTGAACATTCCTTGTCAATATTGTTCATCTATGCTGTTCAGGCCAAAGGTACATCAAGGCAGAGGAACCTTAGTTACATTTCTTTCTTCTTCTTCTTCTTTTTTTTTTTTTGGGGGTTCGAGGTAAGGTCTTGCTCTAGCCCAGGCTGACCTGGAATTCACTCTGTAGTCTCACAGTGGCCTCAAACTCACAGCAATCCTCCTACCTCTGCCTCCTGAGTGCTGGGATTAAAGGCATGCACCACCACACCCAGTTTACATTTCTTTAAACTGGTAGATTACATGGTTGTAAGATTAATTTTGGGGCAAGTTACAAGTAAGGAATTTAGCATGAGTGCATTTCACAGCAATATTCTCATTAAATTTATTTGTAAGGTCCACAAGAAATATCCCCATAGTTCATTTCCATATTTAATTTTTATAGTTCATTCCCACAGTTTGTTTTTATAGTTTATTCCCACGTGTCTGTGTGTGTACCTTTTGTTGCTGCAAACAAATAGCAGGTGCACCACACTTTTTGAGTCTGGCTTATGTGGGTGGCCTGGGAATCAAACCCTGGCCAAGCAGGCTTTGCAAACAAGTGCCTTTAACTGCTGAGCCATCTTCCCAGCCCTCCAAAACCTTCTCAGTAGCCGGGTATGGTGGCTCACGCCTTTAATCCCAGCACTCGGGAGGCAGAGGTAGGAGGATTGCCATGAGTTCGAGGCCACCCTGAGACTACATAGTGAATTCCAGGTCAGCCTGGGCCAGAGTGAGACCCTACCTCGAAAAAAAAAAAAAACCTTCTCAGTGAAAAATTTAAAATATACTCAAAAGTGTAGACAACAAATATAATAAATCAAAATCTACATATTACCCCAAATTAACAGCGGCTAATGTTTACTAGACTTGATTCACCCATCCCTCTTTTCTTCTTTGTCTCTCTTGGTTAAAAGAACTTACATTCACATTTTATTTTACTTTGAAAAATTTACATTAATCTAATTATATGAGTATTATATGTAGAGTATTTTATTGAGACAGAAAGTAGAATCAAAGTTAACTGGGGCTGCAGAATGTGAGATAGCGTGCAGGGGGCGCTGTAAATCAGTCTCAGAGGCCAGTTCCATTCCTGCCAAGAGTTCCATTCTTGTGCCAGGGCAAGGTGGCATGTAAGGTGGCATCTCCTGGTTCTCTTTGGGTCTCACTCTCTAATTTAAACTGGCTAAAGAGCCAAAAGAAGGGTAGGACTCCTTATAACGTGCTCCTCCAGACACAAAATGGCCTGGATATCCATGACCTCACAGTGCCTGACACTACCTACACAAGACCATCCTAATAGGAGGAAAAGATGATGACATCACAATAAAAGAGAGACTGATTGAGAGGAGGAGGGGATATGATGGACAGTGGAGTGTCAAAGGGAGAAGTGGGGGGAGGGAGGGAAGTACCATGGGTTATAGTATACAATTATGGAAGTTGTCAATAAAAAAGAAATTAAGTTTTTAAAAAGCTAGCTTTCTCCTATCCTCTTTCATTATGACATTTAACTTTTAAAGTTTACAGTACTATTTTTTGTATGTAGTATGTGTGTATATGTGTAGTGTATGCATGTGTATGCAGATGCATGTGCCCCATGCACATGTGTGCAGAGGTAGAAGAGAACAATGGGTGTCTTTTTCTTTTTTCTTTTCTTTATTTATTTGAGAGAGAGAAGCAGATAGAGGGAGAACAGGCATGCCAGGGCCTCTAAAGACTGTAAATGAACTCCAGACATATGTGCCACTTTGTGTGTCTGACTTATGTGAGTAATGGGGAGTTGAACCTGGGTCCTTAGGCTTTGCAGTCAAGTGCCTTAATGACTAAGCCCTCGATCCAGCTCTCGGGGTGTCTTTCTATTAGCTTTTCTGCTTATTTCTTTGAGACTGAGTCTTACTGAACTTAGAGCTGCTGGAGTGTGTGTGTGTGTGTGTGTGTGTGTGTGTGATCATACTGGAAGACCAGCATTTCCCAGGGATTCTCTGCTTACTACTTCCCAACAGGACTGGAGTTATAGGCATGCATGGCACAACCAGTTGTTTATGTAGCTGCTGGGAATTGAACTAAGGGTAAATCAGGCCCTCATGTTTGTGTGGCAAATGATCTTACCAAATGAACCATCTTCTCAGTCACTCTCCTGCCATTTCTTTTTCTTTTTTTTTTTTTTTTTTTTTTTTTTTTTTTTTTTTTTTTTGGTTTTTCAAGGTAGGGTCTCACTCTGGCCCAGGCTGACCTGGAATCAACTATGTAGTCTCAGGGTGGCCTTGAACTCACGGCAATCCTCCTACCTCTGCCTCCCGAGTGCTGGGATTAAAGGCGTGCGCCATCACGCCTGGCCTCATGCCATTTCTAATGAATAATTCTCATAGAATTACAATACCACTACCACATCATCTTACACAATTGCCATTAATTCTTCAAAAAAAAATTTTTTTTACTTGGGCTGGAGAGATGGCTTAGCAGTTAAGGCACTTGCCTGCAAAGCCTAAGAACCCATGTTCAACTTCTCTCCAGATCCCACATAAGTCACACATACAAAGGTGAGGCAGGCGCATGGTCTCACATGCACACTAGGTGGTGCAAGCATCTGGAGTTGATTGCAGTGGCTGAGGCCCTGGCGTGCCAACTCTCTCCCTGTCTCGGTGTCTTTCTCTTGTGCTCCACCAATAGTAGGTGCTGGAGGACATGTGTTTCCAGTTTGATCATCTCTGAGTTCAACTAAGGCACCTGTCTGGATTGTCTGCGTGTGCGTTGGCTCTTCTTATCCTCCGATTTCCACAGCTTCCTCTTGTCCTCCAATTTCTACGCCTTCTGGTTGAATGCTGATCTGCTGAGGGGATCTCACTGCATTACCTCTTCGCCATGGCGGTAAGTGGAGTTTTTCTGAAGTTGCCCTGCCATCTCTTACTGAAGTCTGATTCGAAGCCTCGTGGGGATAGGCGTGGTCTTCTCGAACTTTCTAGATCGTCTTCACTTTTCCCTTCGCTTTCCCAAGGAGCTATTTATTACTTGTTACATCTTTGAGATCAGTAACTACATTTAAGGGGCTTACCCACTTTTTGCCTAGTTTCGCTTTTACTTTTGTTCATTTTTTTTTTGAATGGTGAGGCATGGTCACTTTACTTAGTCCAGGCCGTCTCATACACACACATGCTTTTGTTTTGATCTGTTCCCGAGAGAACACAGATTTGTCATTGTTTTCTGGGGAGCAATTGATTTTATCAGTCTTCTCTTGTCTTGGGGTCATTTGAGAATGTCTGTAGTCATCTTGGGTTATTCCAAGTTGGCGGAGAAGGGGTTCCAGATGGTGCATAGTAAATACGAGTCAGGATGCTGCTAGATATCCTACATGTGCCCAACAGTCGCCAAGAACAGAATATTATACAATTTGAAATGGCACTACTGTCCTGGGGTGAGAAAACCCAATAAAAAGTTCATTGGGACTCAAAAAAGCTTTTAGAATTTGATAGGAATTTCATGCTCCCACAGATTAATTCCCCTAAATCTGGTTAAATGTATGAGTCATTTGTGTCTTTCATTAACACATATAAATTGTACGTGTCAGTGGGATTCAGTGTGAGATTTCTGTACATGCATACAGTGTACACGGACCATATCTAATTGCCCTCGTTTGAGCTGGAGGGATGGATCAGCCGCAAACACGCTTGCCTGCAGAGAGCCCAGCAACCCGGGTTTGATCCCCTGGTACCCACATAAAGCCAGATGCACAAAGTGGTGCATGCATTAGGTGTTCATTTGCTGGAGGCCCTGGTGTGCCCATTCTGTCTGTCTCTCTTTTATCTTTGTCTGTGCTTGCAAATAAATACTTGCCCTCATTTATGTTTTTCAGCATTGCTAGCCTCTGGGTTTTTTTGTTTGTTTTACATCTCATTGGTAGTCTCACTTATTTGTAATTTTCTTCTTCTTCTCTTCTTGGGTTAATTATTTCTGAGTTTTGTAACTTTTTTTGTAACTTGTTTTTCTTGAGACACAGTCTCATGTAGCTCAGGCTGGCCTTGAACTTGATAGTAGCAGAGGATGACCTTGAACTTTTGTTTTTCCAATGTAGGGTTTCACTCTAGCCCAGGCTGACCTGGAATTCACTGTGTAGTCTCAGAGTGGCCTTGAACTCAAGGCAATCCTCCTACCTCTGCCTCCTGAGTTCTGGGGTTAAAGGTGTTTTTGTTTTTCTAAGGTGGGGTCTTGCTCTAGCCTAGGCTGATCTGGAATTCAAGGCTGGCCTTGAATTCACAGCAATCCTCCTCCCTCAGCTTCCCAAATTCTGGGATTAAAGGCATGTGCCACCACACCTGACTACCTTCACCCTTTTTATTTTTAAGATTTAAAAAAAATGTTTTTATTTATTTGTTTGTTTGAGAGAGAAAAAAAAGACAGAGATATATAAAATATATATATATATATATATATATATATATATATATATATATATATAGAGAGAGAGAGAGAGAGAGAGAGAGAGAGAGAGAAGTGGGAGCACCAGTGCCTCTAGCCACTACAAACAAACTCCAGACACATGCACCACCTTGTGCATCTGGTTTGCATGGGACCTGGAGAATTGAACCTGGGTCCTTAGGTTTTGCAGGCAAGTGCCTTAATTGATAAGCCATCTCACTTCTCCAGGTCCAGTTTAAAAAGATTTTATTTATCGTGTGTGTGCGCGTGCATGTGTATGTGTATGTAAGGGTTACTAAAACCTTGATTGGAGAATGCACCCTATTCTACCTTAGAAATTCCATTCTTTCTTTGCTTTACTGTGTAAACACTTCACTTATACTTGTTTCCACATCTACTCTTGCCTTCCAGTTCTCACTTGGTGCTGGGGGCGGGGTTCATTTCAGCCTGGTTAGTGAGGAGCTGAGACTTGGAACTGGTCTCTGCATTTCCCTTGGGACAACTTGATTTGGGAAGGCTGACTGCAGTTCAGCTGGACAAATGAAAGGTTACGTGTCTAAGGATAAATGACCAGAGAGTCCCAAACAGAAATGTGGATGCAGCATAAAGAGCCACCATTCTAAACCAGTCACCACGAAGGTGTAAGGTTGGATGATATGTAACATCAGAGCACCATGAAGCCTATAATGCCTACAGGCAGATATACTACTGTGTGCACTTCAAAATGTGTTCAGAGAGTGGGTCTGATGTTACATATTCTTTTTAAAAAATATTTTATTTAAGCCGGGCGTGGTGGCGCACACCTTTAGTCCCAGCACTCGGGAGGCAGAGGTAGGAGGATCACTGAGAGTTCGAGGCCACCCTGAGACTACATAGTTAATTCCAGGTCAGCCTGGACCAGAATGAGACCCTACCTTGCAAAACCAAAAAAAAAAAAATTTTATTTATGTATTTATTTGAGAGTGAGAGAAATATATATATGTGTATGTCTGTGTATATATATATGGAGAGAGAGAGAGAAAAGGCATGCCAGGGCCTCCAGCCACTGCAAACAAACTCCAGATGCATGTGCCACATTGTGCATCTGGCTTATGTGGGTACTGGGGAATTGAACCTAGGTCCTTGGACGTCACAGGAAGGTGCCTTAACCGCCAAGCCATCTCTCCAGCCCAGATATTATTATTATTTTTAAAGATTTTATTTATTTTTATTTATTTATTAGAGACAGAGAGAGGGAAAGAGAGATAGGGAGAGGGAGAATGGGCGTGCCAGGGCCTCTAGCCACTGCAAACGAACTCCAGATGCGTGTGCCCCCTTGTGAATCTGGCTTATGTGGAACCTGGAGAATCAAACCGGGGTCCTGAGGATTCACAGGTGTACGCTTTAACCACTAAGCCATCTCTCCAGCCCACCAGATATTATTATTATTTTTTAAAAATATTTTTATTTATTTATTTGGAAGCAGAGGGAGATAGAAGAGAGACATACAGACAGACAGAATGGGCATGCCAGGGCCTCTAGCCACTGCAAACAACTTCCAGATACATGCACCACCTTGTGCATCTGGCCTTATGTGGGAACTGGGGAATTGACCTCTGGTCCTTAGGCTTTGGAGGCAAGTGCCTTAAGTCCTGAGCCATCTCTCCAGCCCCCAGATATTATTTTTTTAAAAAACAATTTTATTTAGCTGGGCGTGGTGGCGCACGCCTTTAATCCCAGCACTCGGGAGGCAGAGGTAGGAGGATCGCCGAGAGTTCAAGGCCACCCTGAGACTACATAGTTAATTCCAGGTCAGCCTGGACCAGAGTGAAACCCTACCTTGCAAAACCAAAAAAAAAAAAAAAAATTATTTATTTGTAAGCAGCGAGATACAGACAGAATTAGAGAAACAGAGAATATGGGTGTGCTCAGGACCTCTAGCCACTGCAAACAAACTCCAGAGGCATGTGCCACTTTGTGCATCTGGCTTTACATGGGTACTGAGGAATTAAACCCCGGTGGTTAGGCTTTTCAGGCAAATAAATGCCTTAACCACTGAGCCATCTCTCCAGCCCTGATGTTATGGATTCTTAGGAGGAAAACAAACACAGAAAGGTTCTAAGGAAAGTTGCACTTCTCCCACCTCTCAAGCTTTCTTCCATACTTCCCACCTTTACTTTGTGCTAAATTGCGGAAAATTTTTGATATCTATTGTAGCCCAAAGGTCAGAAAAATTTTGGTACTTAGACTCCTAAGTCATCCCTTTCTCCTGTATTTTATACTGTTGGGTGATTGGACCTGCCCTCCCTAAACCAATTTCTCCTTGTTCAAAGGGCTCTGCTAAGCCCTGCCAGTAGGTGGTAATGTAAAAGCTTCTGCTTGTGTGTGCTCATTTCTGCTTCTGAGCTGGGTGTGCCTAGGTCTCTGGTGTCCTTGGCTTGTCTGAGTTCTGGGCTTTCTCCTGGGATGTTAATCCCACAGTTGGCTTAGTGGATTCCAGCGCGCACCATGGTGATAGATGGAATGTTTCTGATACTGCTGGGCCGCCTTCTCAGGAAGGTTATATAAGCTTTGTGGGTCTGAGTGCATTGTTTTTGAACTTTCTAGATCTTTCATGTTTCCTTCAACCCTCAAATTCGTGGCCACATTCTCTCTCAAGCAGTGTAAAACTTTGAGTTCACTGTCTCCTTTAAGGAGCTACCTAGGCTTTAGGTGGTGGTGGCAGCAGGCTTTTCTTCCTTAGCCCAGGCTGGTCTCCAGTGTACTTTGTGTTCTAGGGAGATGTCAAAGCTACCGTCCTCCCTCCTCAGTCTCTGAAGAGTTGAGATTACAGGTATAGGCCAAGAGTCAATAATTTTCTCTTCCCATTCCTGCCTTATTTTTTTTTTCTCTTCTGCACATGGACTCATTTAATGTTGCTCAGGAAGACATGAAATTTGCATAACTCCCCTGGCCTGGAGATGGTGATTAAAAATGCTTTTTAAGCCTGGTAAAGTAGCACATGCCTTTAATCCCAGCACTCTGGGGGAAGAGGTAGGAGGATCACTGTGAGTTTGAGGCTAGCCTGGGACTGCAGAGTGAGTTCCAGGTTAGCCTGGGCTAGAGTGAGACCCTGCCTCAAAAGAAAAGTAAATTAAAAAACTGCTTTTTACCCAATAGCTCATCTCTCTCTCTCTCACTCTTGTCCTCCCTCTCTCTCTGCTTCCCTCATCCCTTCTTCCCTTCTCCACATCCTCCCAGGTACTGGTAATTCTTCCTAGGCAAAAGCTATATCCATAGGTCTCTTTTTTCTTGTTTAGTCAATGCCTTACCTGTTAGCCATCGTGGTCTTCAGCCATTCCGTAGCTTAGGTCAGTATTGAACTTTCCATTCTCCTGCCTTAGCATCCCCGGTAGCTGGGATTATGCATTGGCAAAACCCAGCCTGGCCAAAAATTAAAATTACCTTTTTTTTTATTTAGAGAGAGAGAGGGGGGGAACATGAGAGAATGGGCATGCCAGGGCCTCAACTGCTGCCAACAAACTCCAGACGCATGTGCCTCCTTGTGTGCATGTGTGGCATTGCGTGCTTACATTACCGTGTGTCTGGCTATGTGGGACCTGGAGATTTGAACATGTGTTCTTAGGCTTCACAGGCAAGTGCCTTAACTGCTAAGCCACCTCTCTAGCCCTAAAATGACCTTTTAATAAGGGCACAAATGATCTGGGAGTATGGCTCAGTGGTTAAAGGATCTTGCTTGCAAAGCCTACAGGTCCAGGTTTGATTTCCCACTACCCACACAGATGTATAAAGCAGTGTATCCATTTGGAGTGACAAGAGGTCTTGGCATGCCAATTCTCTTTCTCTTCTTGCAAATAAGTAAGTAACTAAATAAATAATCAGGTGTAAAGTTGTATGGAATATTTACATAATACTCATTCACATTGATGTGGCTGCTGCCTATTATTTGAGTGCACACACAGTATTCCATTGTAAGCCTATCCCGAAGTGGATGAATTTACTCTTCTGTTGATGAATATTGGTGTTGTTTCCAGATTTTTGTTACTGTGTGAAATGCTAGTATGACTTTATGATCTTTCCTTAGGATAAATGTATTAACAGTTCTTCCAGGGTATATTAACAAGTAGACTTAACAAATGAGAGAGTATGTGACTTTGGCACTTCATGACAGAGGATTACACTATTTTCTTTTTCTTTTTTTTTTTTTTTTTTTAAATTTTATTTATTTATTTGAGAGAGAGAGACAGAAATAGGCAGGTAGAGAGAGAGAGAATGGTGTGCCAGGGCCTCCAGCCGCTGCAGAACTCCAGGCACCCCCTTGTGCACCACTACGTGGGTCCTGGAGAACTGAACCTCGAACCGGGGTCCTTAGGCTCCATAGGCAAGCGTTTAACCGCTAAGCCATCTCTCCAGCCCTCTTTTTTTTTTAATTTGAGAGAGATAGAGAATGGGCATGCCAGTGGCCTCTCAGCCACTGTGAAGGAACTCCAGACAACCCTCATGGGCAAATGCAGCATTTTGCCCTTGCGTCACTTTGCATCTGGCTAAACGTGGGACCTGGAGAATCGAACGGGCGTTCTTAGGCTTGGCAGGCAGGTGCCTTAAGCACTAAGCCATCCCTCCAGCCCGGATTACACTATTTTCTAAAGGGCTTTCATTTCTCCTAAGAGCAATGTTTAAAAAGTTGTGTTGATACATATTCTTGTCAGAACTTGGGATTGTGAGACTTTTAAAGTTTAGCCAAGTAATGGGGTTATGTAGCCTGTGACTAGTCTGATCTGAACTCATACTGCCATTTAATGGTATTGAACATTTTGTTTTGGTTTCCCTGAGAGGGTATTAGAGGTTGTTGTATGCAAATGTACTCCTAGTGTACTGTTTTGCTAAGAACATGTTCCTGTGTGGGGGAAGAGAGTTCTCGCAGATTTGTAAGGTTTACTTTTTATTTTAGGTTACTTGAGCTGCTATTGTCAACACATTAGCAATCTTAAGGAAGGTGGAAGGAAGGTGGAAGGAAGGTGGTCTGACTGATTTAAATTAAAACAATGGAGAGGATGCCTGAAGAAAGACTGTTAGAAATGCAAATTCTTGGAGAGTTGACTGGAGAAGGAACCTGCTTTTCAAGGTTATGAATTATTTTGTCCCTGGGTTAAGAATATAGCTGTGGCCGGGCGTGGTGGCGCAGCCTTTAATCTCAGCACTCTGGAGGCAGAGGTAGGAGGATCGCAGAGAGTTCGAGGCCACCCTGAGACTACATAGTTAATTCCAGGTCAGACTGGACCAGA
Organism: Orientallactaga sibirica; assembly: GCA_036365145.1. Classification (NCBI taxonomy): domain Eukaryota; kingdom Metazoa; phylum Chordata; class Mammalia; order Rodentia; family Dipodidae; genus Orientallactaga; species Orientallactaga sibirica. The sequence goes on from JAEOAD010000982.1 coordinate 8,340,386, forward strand.
GTGAGACCCTACCTCGAAAAACCAAAAAAAAAAAAAAAAAAAAAGAATATGGCTGTGTCCTGCACACCTGGTATTAGTTTTGGAAGCATGAAAAATGCATAGAGTGGTCATGAATTGCACACGGTTCCAGGAGCCGCTGCTGAGATGCAGCATGAGGCAGGGCATGAAGACCTTCAGGAATAGGCTGAAAGAGCCTGTGGAAGATGGACTGTGGTTTGCATGGAGACCTGAAGATATTTTGGATATACCAGGACTATGCAAGGACTCCCATGTAGTGCAGTGTTGGCCTGGGATCAGAGTTTTCCCTGGCAACTCTGCCCAGCTGGAGGGGCGGAATTGGAAAACCTGGAGACTGTCAGTCTCTGGTTATATTGAATTTGAACTGCAGAAGTTTGATGACTGCTGATGGTGGTTGAGTTTGCATTGTTCTAGTTTCTCCTTGCTATTCCTTATACAGTTAAAAATGTTTACTCTGTACCTTTACATGTTGAAAGTATTTAACTTGTTTGATTTTACAGGACTCAATTTCTTAAGTTGGTTAAGACTATGAGAACCTTTGAAATTGGACTGAGTACAATTTACAATGTGTGATAGTTATAAATCTATTGGGGGCCAGGGACGGAATGTGGTAGTTTGAATATATGGCTCCCAATATATTCAGTGTTTTATTATTTTATAGTTTGCATCTGCAATCACCTTGTTAGAGGCAATGTCACTGGGCATTAAGGTGTGACCGGTGGGTTTGAGATTCCATTGTAAAGATATGCAAAGTGTGCCTAGCGGGAGTTCCTGAAGTGTGCCCATGCCTTTGGGCTGTAGTTTTGCTCTGTGTGCTGTGTGCCTGGCTGGGGGCTTTGCTCTCTTGCCTGGTCCTGTGAGAGCAGGCTTTCTTCTGCCATTATGGAACTTCCCCTGGATCTATAAGCTTCAATAAATAATACCCCTTCCTCCATAACTGTGCCTGGTCTGGAAGTTCATCTCAGCGAACTGAAGCTGTCTGCTACACATCCCCACTACAATTGACCCAGATATAATAGTGTTTGTAGCCATGTTGCTTTTGTGTTGTATCTGGAGTCCAAGAACCAGGAGGTTGTATGCTGTATTCTCCCTCATGCGTGTGTCTCTAGCTTCTCAATGCTTTAATTGTCCTTTGGGTGTGGGTGAGGTAATCAAAGAAAGGGATGCTGGGCAGAGAGGCCTTGTGAGAGGGTTCTTGTGGGTGTAAGACACAATGCAGAGGATTTGTACTTAAGCCATCCACCTGCTTCTATGACTCATCTATGTCCTTTCCCCCCTCATAATTGGCAGCCTGCTGTGAATTAAGTGTTGATTTCTAAAGAAAACTGAAAGCTGGAATTTTGGCAGGGTGGAAGACATATGCCCACCAGTGATGTATACAAACAAATAGCACCACGGAGGACATGTAAAAATGAGGCATTAGAAGGATTTCTATAATGTATTTTTCTGGGAAAGGGGTACAAGTGACAATATGTATATATAATGCATTATTATATATATTATAATAATATATATTAGTTTTTATTTTATTTATTTAAAATATTTTTATTTATTTATTTGCAATCAGAGAGAGAGAGAGACAGAGAATGGCTGTGCCAGGGCCTCCAGCCACTGCAAATGGACTCCAGATTCATATGTTACTTTGTGCATTTGGCTTTACGTGTGGGCACTGGGGAGTTGAACTCAGGTTGTTAGACTTTGCAGGCAAGTGCCTTAACCACTTAGCCATCTCTCCAGCTCCTATACCTGATTTTATATACCTATACAAAATCTAGGTCTTACAAATGTGATATTTGTCACTCTGAGACTGATTTAACTTGCTTAATATGATTACCTCCAGTTGCATCAATATTATTGTAAATGAGTTCAATCTTCTTTATGGCTAAAATTTTCATTGTGGATATATACCACATTTTTTTTTTTGTTTTTTGGTTGTTCAAGGTAGGGTCTCACTCTAGCTCAGGCTGATCTGGAATTCACTGTGTAGTCTCAGGGTGGCCTTGAACTCATGGCAATTCTCCTACCTCTGCCTCCAAGTGCTGGGATTAAAGGGGTGCACCACCACACCCAGCTATACCACATTTTCAAATCTGTTCTATACTATCTGAGTTATCTGTTGGACTCCTAGGTTGGTTCCATAATATAGCCATTGGACTAGTGTTGCAATTAACACTGGTGTGTAAGTAAGAAATTATTTATTTTCATTCATATATGTATTTGAGAAATGGTCCTTGAATTCACTATGTAGGCTATGCTATCTTTGAACTTACAATAGTCCTCCTGACTGCTTTTTTTTTTTTTTTTTTTTTTTTTGCCTTCTGAGTGCTTTTTTGTTTCTTGAGGTATTTTTGGTGTTTGTAGTAGAGTAGGGGAGCTACTTCTTCACCCTTGATCAAAGACCAGTCCTTCTGTTTTGGGAAAGAAAAGTCCTCCTCTATCAGGTCTTGTTCTTTTCTTTTCCTTCCTTTTCTTTATTTATTTGCAGTCAGAGAAAGAGAGAGATAGAGAAGAGACAGACAGAGGGAGAATGGGTGTGCCAGGGCCTCTAGCCACTGCAAATGAACTCTAGACGCATGTGCTCCTTTGTGCATCTGGCTTATGTGGGTACTGTGGAATCGAACCTGGGTCCTTTGGCTTCACGGGCAAGTGCCTTAACCATTAAGCTATCTTTTCAGCCCTAGTTCTTGTTCTTTGACAGAGCTTCCACCATCATGAAGGATGGGCTTGAGGCAGATGGGTAAAGCTGCCTGGCCAGCAGGTTTGGACCATTGAGGGGAGATGGGTAAGGCTGCCTGCCCAGCCAGATCAGCAGGACAACTCCTGCTGATGAGTGAAGTGACACACTGACCAGCCAGATTTGAAGAACTTCCTGTAGCTCTGTATCCTGGGCTGCCTGGAACTTGGTATGCTCCAATCTCAGCTTCTCGTGCTAGGATTGCAGTATTTATCACCATAGTCTCTTTCCCTATAGTCATGATGTCCGCATGTAATCCAGGCTGGCATTGAATTTGCTGTATGTTCCAGCTGAACTCAGGATCTTCTCTTCTGTGTCTTCTGAGTTCTAGGTTTATAGACATGGGCCACTAGTGGATAATTGTCTATTATTTTTTTAAATCTTTCTTCCTTCCTCCCTTCCCAAAGGATCTCATTCTCTTTTTAAAAATTCTTATTTTTATTTATTTATTTATTTAGAGAGAGAGGGAGAGAGAAAGGGCAGATAGATAGAGGGAGGGAGGGAGAGAACGGGCAGGCCATGGCATCCAGCAACTACAGATGAACTCCAGATGCATGTGCCACCTTGTGCATCTGGCTTTTGTGGGACCTGGGGAAATGAACCTGGGTCCTTTGGCTTTGCAGGCAAACACCTTAACCACTAAGCCATCCCTCCAGATCTTTTTTTGTTTTTCAAGGTAGGGTCTTACTCTAGCTCAGGCTGACCTGAAATTCACTATGTAGTCTCAGGGTGGCCTAGAACTCACAGTGATCATCCTACCTCTGCCCCCCAAGTGCTGGGATAAAAGCGTGTACCACCATGCTGGCTCCAGTTTTAATTTTTGTAGCTTTCAACTTTTTCTAATTTTTTTTTCGAGGTAGGGTCTCACTCTAGCCCAGGCTGGCCTGGAATTCACTCTGTAGTCCCAGGGTGGCCTCAAACTCATGGTGCTCCTCCTACCTCTGCCTCCTGAGTGCTGGTATTAAAGTTGTGTGCCACTACGCCTGGCTTCATTTATTTTTGAGATAGCCCGTTGCTGTATATCCTAGGCTAGATTAGAACTCTATGTCCTCCTCCCTCAGATTCTGTTGTTTTGGCAATATACGCATGCCCCATCTCACTAACTACTGAACATATATATAAAATATTTTATTATTTATTTATTAATTTGAGAGAGAGAGAGAGAGATACAGAAATAGGCAGAGAGAGAGAAAGAATGGGTGCCGGGGCCTCCAGCCACTGCAAACTAACTCCAGGTGCATGCATCCCCTTGTGCATCTGGCTTATGTGGGTCCTGGAGAATAGAGCCTCAAACCAGGGTCCTTAGGCTTCACAGGCAAGTGTTTGACCGCTAAGCCATATCTCCAGCCCCTGAACATATTTTTAATAGGATTTTTCTATGTAACCAGACTTACCAGGCATTTGATGTGTCCTTGCCCAGCTTGAATTCAGAATCCTCCTTCTTGGGCATCCCAGATGCTGCAGTTATAGGTGTGGGAAAGCAGTGAGTCATTGTTTGTTTTTCTTCTTTTTTGTCTTCCTCTTTTTGTTCTCTCCTCTCCTGGTTTTCCTTCCCTTCCCCCACCATGCCCTTTTACTTTTTTATTTTGAGACCAAGGAGCAGTAAACAATCCAGTTTGCTCTTCCAAGTCGCTGTGTTAGTAAGGTAGATGTTGAAATTGTAACTGGCTTAAATATTTGGGATTTCAGGGTTGTGTCATTAAGCCTGGCCAAACACCCATTATTATATGGATTAATGTATGAATGTACAGTAATTTGATAATGTTTCCATCCCATTATTCTCTTTTGTTCCCTTTCCCTGCCCCATCCTCTGAGGACCCTCTTCTTTCAAGGTAGTCCTTCCTCTTTTTGTTGTCTCATTCCTTTTGATCCTTCTCCATCTTCCATGGCAAATGTTTGTAGCGCCCACGCTACCACCAAGACCCCGAGCTGGGCAAGGTGCCTAGGATTAAAGAGACACTCACTGGGTCATTCGTGCTTCAAGAATGCCATTTGTTGCCGGGCGTGGTGGTGCACGCCTTTAATCCCAGCACTCGGGAGGCAGAGGTAGGAGGATCGCCGAGAGTTCGAGGCCACCCTGAGACTACATAGTTAATTCCAGGTCAGCCTGGACCAGAGTGAGACCCTACCTCGCAAAACCAAAAAAAAAAAAAAAAGAATGCCATTTGTTGAAGTCAGAGAGGGAAATATATAGTCTTACAGCACTGTGAAAATGTACCAGGGTCAGAAGGTCACGTTCTCATATCCTGTTGTTTGTATCCTATTGTTTACTGTTAGAAAGAGCTACCTGGGGCAAACGGAACTTGCAGTTAGGCCATAAAATGGGAGTGGAAGCAGGATGTTCTTAGGCAAACAATCCTTGGTCATGTCAATCAAGCAGGGCAGCCGACTCCCCAGGACGGTGTACCCCACAGGTCCCCCTTCCTTAAATATAAATGAACATCTGTCTTAGGTTGCCTCGGACGTCGCCATTTATCTTACCAGTCATGGAGAAGCCTGCCCAGGCCCCACAGACTCTCTGTCTTAGGTTGATAAACATCCCCCAGGTCTTACCCGTCACTGATTACTCATTTATCTTGTAAGCTCAGCCATACTTGAGCAGTGGGGTTATCTGCTGCCAGAGATATCAGACCTGTTTGGTCTGAAATTGGCACTGGGCTTGAGTTTTTGCCATATGGCAGAGACAGACCAAGGACAAAGCCACACCACCCAGGGCGATTAGCCCTAGGGCCATAGACCCACTCCATCCCTAAAAGAGATGGCCTGCAAATTGCCAACATGCTCCCAGAGACTGGTGGTATAGAGGAGTACAGGTCACCATATGGGTTTCCCAAAGTAAATCTATTTGCTCTTGTAGTAGAGCTGTCTGTTGATTTAAATTTAGTATACCCAATTGTATGAGAGAATTTAAATGATTTTAAGTGTTGAGTGCAGAAGCTACTTCCCCTGAGAATAAGTCCACAGTGCTCGCTGTAACAGCAGATTGGGAAAGGGAAATGGCTATGCCAGCAACAGTAGCTGCAGCAGCTGCGGAGCCAATTGCAGCAACGATAGCTGCAGATACGCCAGTCTCTTTTCTGATGAGTGAGAATCAGCTGCGTCTGTCCATCATGCTCCACTGGGAGGGAACAATGCCAGGAATCCGCACCACCAATGCCAGTTTTTCTTGGTCCCAGCAAGTCTTCAGGTGACAGTCCTGTGAAGAACAATTGAGGATATCTCCCGAGGGAGTTTCATTAGTTACAATAAAAAGAAAGGTAACATCACACATGCAGCAGTCTCTGGCCAGGTCGAGGTGGACTGGGATACCCAGTGATATTACTATTACGATTAATGGGTCCCCAGATATGCTGTAAACCATACACAGAACAATTGGTGGAATTAGTGAAAAATCTGCAATTGACCATGGACTTAGCATAAGGCATCAGTAGAATCAAAGGAATTGGAAGAGTTAAGCTGAGAATAGTTAAGCTTGAGAACAAAGCACATGAAATTTTTAAGGGAATAGATGCGAGTTAAATTGGCTTTCTCTGAATCAAGATGCATAGCAGGCATTCCTAAGCTTAAATTAGTACTCACAAACCTAGGCCAAACCTGGGCATTCCAGGCCACTGGCATCAGTATCGGCAGGTTCTTGACGAATACCCAATAGGTCCCCCGTTGACTCTATGGCAGGGTCCGCAACAGCCCGAACACAACGCTCAGGAACCCAAATTGGATTTTCTCCATCCTGTGGAAAAACACAAACAGACCCTCGGGCCCAAATTAACACTGGATCTGGCCCTTTCCATTTGCCTGTAGAAAGATCTTTCCATTTAGCCAGAGGCTTAGCTTGCGTAGGTGCACGCCAATGACCATCAGCTGCTGAGCGGCCATGAGCATCCACCGTTAAAAAAATTTTAAATGTATAATGTTAAGGAGAGAAAGGAATGAGGCAAACCAAGGTGATCCCCTAGGTCCCCCCTTTTTACTTTAATTAAATAAGTTTTGAGGGTCCGATGAACCCATTCCACCATGGCTTGACCTTGAGGGTTATATGGGATGCCTGTTTTATGTGAAATATCAAAATCAGTACAAAATTTTGAAAAGCCTGCACTGGTATAAGCTGGCCTATTGTCTGTCTTAATTTGTTTGGGCAGACCCATGTAAGAGAAGGCTTGCAAACAGTCTTTTAAATCAATGACAAGCAGATTCCAATTTTTTTGGGATAGCCACAGGGGAGGGAAGGCCAGGCTGAGCAGCTCCCATTAACACCATAGTTTTATTTACTTCTCTTAAATCCTGGAGCAGCCTCCATTTGCCTGATTTTTTCTTAATTACAAAAATAGGAGTATTCTAAGGCGAAGTAGAAGGGACAATATATCCAGCCTGAAGTTTCTCCTGCACTAGTGCCTGGGCAGCCTCCAATTTGATAGTAGTAAGGTCCTGTTAGCATGTCCAAATTTCAAGTAACTGATCCAAAAATCCAGCAGAAACCAGTTGGAGCGGGTAAAAGGCTTTGCTGTTTGTTTACAGAGCTCCTGGAATTCTCCACACAATAGGTAATTACCTCCAGACAATGTAGCAAGTTGGCATAGCTGTTGCCAGTCACTAGAGTGCAATTTAGAGCTCCAAAAGAGAGGAAAATAGAGAAGAGTAAAAGGAGCATGGGGCCCATATGCTGTCACAAAAACCTTTTAATTGCTTAATGTCCTTAAAATTTAGAGGGGTATGTTGTCTCTGTGCCTGTCCCTGTGCATTAGTAGTTTCTATAACAGGGAATGTTGCCATCCCTTCCTCAGGTCCTCTAAAGGGGTGGATGGCTGACAGGTAGAGAAATTAGAGTTATAAGCAGGAGGACATTCTGTGAGAGATGGCCAAGGTGGCGGTGTAGGCTCTCCACGGGAGTGAGCCTTTTAAGCCCTTTTTTTTTTTTAAGATTTTTATATCGTTTTCTAAATTTTTCTCTTCCTCAGAGTCCTCATTGCTAGAAGAAAGTGAGGAATCAGAGGAGGACTTATCAATTCTGAAAAGATTTAATTGACTCCTGTTCTTGAGTTTCAGTGAAAAGCCGTTCTGCCTCGGCCAATTGTTCTTTTACCATCTTTATCACTAACGAATAGCCCTTAACCAGGTGCCACACAAAACAATGCAAGCTCAATCAGTCTCGGTACCTCCTCATGAAGGACCATTTGGAAATCAAGTTTTTACTTGTTCCCAGTCAGAAACATTAAGGCCCCATGAAATCAAAAATCAAGGGCTTGCCAGTTTGCAAAGTCTTAATAAATTTGCTTTCTCTGATCAGGATGTATATGGAAATCAAGTTTCACTTACTCCCAATCCAAAACATTAAGGTCCCCTGAAACAAAAACCAAGGGCTTGCCATTTGTAAAATCTTAATAAATTGATTTTTCTGATTACTTGTTCCCAATCCAAAACATTGGATAGAAAACAAAACCAAAGGGCTTGCCTTTGTAAAATCTTAATAAATTGGCTTTCTCTGGATCAGGAATTTCAAATCCTCCAAAATCAAGTTTTACTTGGGAAGATGATCCAAAACATTAATCAAGATGCAAAGTCTTAATAAATTGTCTTGCTGTAATATGTTTAATGCCCATTCTTGTTTCTTTAGCAATTTTGTTTTTTAGCAATTCAACTAACTAGCAATGAATAAGATGATTTAATAGCAATGAATAAGAATATCTACCCATTTTCAATGATCCCTCTCTTACCTTTTCTAATGCTGGCAAGCCTTCAGGAGCGATCCTTCAGCAGTTTTCCTTTTTCCCATCTCGTTTTCCAACTTCCATTTTAAAAAATATCCACCAAGATATCAGAGCATTACAAAATTTAGGATTGAAGAGACACTCACTGGGTCATTCATGCTTCAAGGATGCCATTTATTTTTGTCAGAGGGCGAAATATATAGTCTTACAACACTGTGAAAATGTACCAGGGTCAGAAGGTCATGTTCTCATATCCTGTTGTTTGTATCCTATTGTTTACTGTTAGAAAAGAGCTACCTGGGGCAAACGGAACTTGCAGTTAGGCCATAAAATGGGAGTGGAAGCAGGATGTTCTTAGGCAAACAATCCTTGGTCATGTCAATCAAGCAGGGCAGCCGACTCCCCAGGAAGGTGTACCCCACAGGTCCCCCTTGGTAAATATAAATGAACATCTGTCTTAGGTTGCCTCGGACGTCGCCATTTATCTTACCAGTCATGGAGAAGCCTGCCCAGGCCCCACAGACTCTCTGTCTTAGGTTGATAAACATCCCCCAGGTCTTACCCGTCACTGATTACTCATTTATCTTGTAAGCTCAGCCATACTTGAGCAGTGGGGTTATCTGCTGCCAGAGATATCAGACCTGTTTGGTCTGAAATTGGCACTGGGCTTGAGTTTTTGCCATATGGCAGAGACAGACCAAGGACAAAGCCACACCACCCAGGGCGATTAGCCCTAGGGCCATTTAGACCCACTCCATCCCTAAAAGAGATGGCCTGCAAATTGCCAACATGCTCCCAGAGACTGGTGGTATAGAGGAGTACAGGTCACCATATGGGTTTCCCAAAGTAAATCTATTTGCTCTTGTAGTAGAGCTGTCTGTTGATTTAAATTTAGTATACCCAATTGTATGAGAGAATTTAAATGATTTTAAGTGTTGAGTGCAGAAGCTACTTCCCCTGAGAATAAGTCCACAGTGCTCGCTGTAACAGCAGATTGGGAAAGGGAAATGGCTATGCCAGCAACAGTAGCTGCAGCAGCTGCGGAGCCAATTGCAGCAACGATAGCTGCAGATACGCCAGTCTCTTTTCTGATGAGTGAGAATCAGCTGCGTCTGTCCATCATGCTCCACTGGGAGGGGAACAATGCCAGGAATTCGCACCACCAATGCCAGTTTTTCTTGGTCCCAGCAAGTCTTCAGGTGACAGTCCTGTGAAGAACAATTGAGGATATCTCCCGAGGGAGTTTCATTAGTTACAATAAAAAGAAAGGTAACATCACACATGCAGCAGTCTCTGGCCAGGTCGAGGTGGACTGGGATACCCAGTGATATTACTATTACGATTAATGGGTCCCCAGATATGCTGTAAACCATACACAGAACAATTGGTGGAATTCGGTGAAAAATCTGCAATTGACCATGGACTTAGCATAAGGCATCCAGTAGAATCAAAGGAATTGGAAGAGTTAAGCTGAGAATAGTTAAGCTTGAGAACAAAGCACATGAAATTTTTAAGGGAATAGATGCGAGTTAAATTGGCTTTCTCTGAATCAAGATGCATAGCAGGCATTCCTAAGCTTAAATTAGTACTCACAAACCTAGGCCAAACCTGGGCATTCCAGGCCACTGGCATCAGCATCGGCAGGTTCTTTGCCGAATACCCAATAAGTCCCCGTTGACTCTATGGCAGGGTCCGCAACAGCCCGAACACAACGCTCAGGAACCCAAATTGGATTTTCTCCATCCTGTGGAAAAACACAAACAGACCCTCGGGCCCAAATTAACACTGGATCTGGCCCTTTCCATTTGCCTGTAGAAAGATCTTTCCATTTAGCCAGAGGCTTAGCTTTATTGAGGTGCACGCCAATGACCATCAGCTGCTCCATTTGCCATGAGCATCCACCGTTAAAAAATTTTTTAAATGTATAATGTTAAGGAGAGAAAGGAATGAGGCAAACCAAGGTGATCCCCTAGGTCCCCCCTTTTTACTTTAATTAAATAAGTTTTGAGGGTCCGATGAACCCATTCCACCATGGCTTGACCTTGAGGGTTATATGGGATGCCTGTTTTATGTGAAATATCAAAATCAGTACAAAATTTTGAAAAGCCTGCACTGGTATATGCTTCCCTATTGTCTGTCTTAATTTGTTTGGCAGACCCATGTAAGAGAAGGCTTGCAAACAGTCTTTTAAATCAATGACAAGCAGATTCCAATTTTTTTGGGATAGCCACAGGGCTGGAAGGCCAGGCTCCAAACAGCTCCCCCATTAACACCATAGTTTTATTTAGAATCTCTTAAATCCTGGAGCAGCCTCCATTTGCCTGATTTTTCTTAATTACAAAAATAGCAAGGTATTCTAAGGTGGAAGTAGAAGGGACAATATATCCAGCCTGAAGTTTCTCCTGCACTAGTGCCTGGGCAGCCTCCAATTTGATAGTAGTAAGGTCCTGTTAGCATGTCCAAATTTCTACCGGGAAATCCAGCAGCCGCATTACGTTTTGCTGTTTGTTTACAGAGCTCCTGGAATTCTCCTCGCCACAATAGGTAATTACCTCCAGACAATGTAGCACGGCATAGCTGTTGCCAGTCACTAGGAGTGCAATTTAGAGCTCCAAAAGATTCAAAAATAGCCAGAGTAAAAGGAGCATGGGGCCCATATGCTGTCACAGCCTCCTTTTAATTGCTTAATGTCCTTAAAATTTAGAGGGGTATGTTGTCTCTGTGCCTGTCCCTGTGCATTAGTAGTTTCTATAACAGGGAATGCCATCCCTTCCTCAGGTCCCTCTAAAGGGGTGGATGGCTGACAGGTAGAGAAATTAGAGTTATAAGCAGGAGGACATTCTGTGAGAGATGTGAGAGGTGGCGGTGTAGGCTGGTCCACGGGAGTGAGCCTTTTAATCTTTTTTTTTTTTTTTTTAAGATTTTTATATCGTTTTCTAAATTTTTCTCTTCCTCAGAGTCCTCATTGCTAGAAGAAAGTGAGGAATCAGAGGAGGACTTATCAGAATTCTGAAAAGATTTAATTGACTCCTGTTCTTGAGTTTCAGTGAAAAGCCGTTCTGCCTCGGCCAATTGTTCTTTTACCTTCTCTTTATCACTAACGAGAGCGTCCTTAACCAGGTGCCACAGCGAGAAGGTAGCTCTAGGAATGCTCTCGGGTACCTCCCTATGAAGGACCATTTGGAAATCAAGTTTTTACTTGTTCCCAGTCAGAAACATTAAGGCCCCCCGAAATCAAAAATCAAGGGCTTGCCTTTTGCAAAGTCTTAATAAATTTGCTTTCTCTGGATCAGGATGTATAGCGAAATCAAGTTTCACTTACTCCCAATCCAAAACATTAAGGCCCCCTGAAACAAAACCAAGGGCTTGCCTTTTGTAAAATCTTAATAAATTGATTTTCTCTGGATTACTTGTTCCCAATCCAAAACATTAAGGCCCCCCAAAACAAAACCAAGGGCTTGCCTTTTGTAAAATCTTAATAAATTGGCTTTCTCTCTGGATCAGGAATGCATAGCGAAATCAAGTTTTACTTGTTCCCGATCCAAAACATTAATCAAGATGCAAAGTCTTAATAAATTGTCTTGCTGTAATATGTTTAATGCCCATTCCTTGTTTCTTTAGCAATTCCTTGTTTCCTTAGCAATTCAACTAACTAGCAATGAATAAGATGATCTACTAGCAATGAATAAGAGCTAGCGGTACCCATTTTCAATACGCTCCTCTCTTACCTTTTCTACGGCTGGCCAGCCTTCAGGAGCGATCCTTCAGCAGTTTTCCTTCTTTCCCAATCTCGGTGGGACCTCCATTTGTAGCGCCCGCGCTACCACCAAGACCCCGAGCTGGGCGAGGTGCCGAGGATTGAAGAGACACTCACTGGGTCATTCATGCTTCAAGGATGCCATTTATTGAAGTCAGAGGGCGAAATATATAGTCTTACAACACTGTGAAAATGTACCAGGGTCAGAAGGTCATGTTCTCATATCCTGTTGTTTGTATCCTATTGTTTACTGTTAGAAAAGAGCTACCTGGGGCAAACGGAACTTGCAGTTAGGCCATAAAATGGGAGTGGAAGCAGGATGTTCTTAGGAAACAATCCTTGGTCATGTCAATCAAGCAGGGCAGCCAACTCCCCAGGAAGGTGTACCCCACACATGTTGAAATTGAAATGCTCAAAAGGGTGTTGGTTTCGTGTAGGAGTATTGGTAACTACTGTGACGTCATGAATGCATCAGTAGGTTCATGTTGGGAAGACTATACCATAAAGAAGGGCATAGATATTGCCTTCACATAGCCATACTTATAGTGTGCACTTCCAAATTTGTCAAGATATTTTTTTGTTTTGTTCTTATCAGGAAAAGAAACAGAATGAACATAGGGAAAATAGTGCTTTGACTTTTCAAACTTTCATATCTCTACCCCTTGCTTTGGGCCAAATTCTGGAAAAAACTTGTGATATATTATTCTAGCACGAAGATCTTGAGAAATTTGGTGTTTATCCTCTAAACTCATTTCTTTCTGTTGTATTTTGTCATTCCGGAGCTGTGCATACCACTTTGGCATTGGGTAGCCGGGTTTTGCACTCTGCCAATAGGGGGCGATAGAGGACGCGTCTTCCTCCGAGTGTTCATTTCGGGTTCCTCCTTCACACCTGACTGAGTGGTGTGGTGGTTGGTTGTTGACGGTGTGGCGTTCTGGAATTTTCTTGGCATTGTGGTCTTTCTCCTTTGATCATGATTGAACAGTTTCATTTCATAGATTCCAGGTCTCATCATGGAGGTAGGTAGATTGTTTCTAGAATTTCCAGGCCTTCTCCTCAGAAGTCTGAGTCTAAGCATTGTGGGTTTGGTTGTTTTTCGGGAACTTTCTAGGTCTTTCGCTCCCCTCTCCCCCAGCCCTTGAATGGGGACCGCTTTCCCAGATAGCGATTTATTACAATTCTAAGGAGCTACCTATGCTTTTCTTAGTGTATAATTCATTTTTTTTCAAGGTAGGGTCTCACTCTGGTTCAGGCTGACCTGGAATTCACTATGTAGTCTCAGGTTGGCTTTTAACTCACGGCCATCCTCCTACCTCTGCCTCTGGGATTAAATGCATGTGCCACCATGCCCAGCTTCACTTCAGTTCTTTTTCCTGTTATTGTTCTATTTGAATGGTGTTTCAGGCAGGGTTTCTTGTCTTAGCCCAGGCTGGTGTGGTACCTACTTTATGGTCCAGGATGTAGACAAACTCACTCTTCCCTTTCCTTAGCTTCCCAAGTGTGGGATTGATAGTTGTGATTCACCAGTGAATAATTTTCTCTTCAGCCCTTAATTTTTTTTTTTTTTTTTAATTTTTGGAGAGAGACACACAGAGAGACAGACAGAGAGGGAGAGGGAGACAGAGATGGGCGCGCCAGCAGTCTCTCAGCTGCTGTGAATGAAATCCAGATGTGTGCGCCCCCTTGTGGTCAAGTGCGGCATTGCACCCTTGAGTCACTTTGCATCTGGCTAAACGTGGGACCTGGAGATTGGAACCGCTGGAGATTGGAACCAGTGTTCTTAGGCTTAGGAGGCAGGCATCTTAACCCCTAAGCCAACTTTCCTTCCCCAGTCCTTAATTTTTAAAAAAATATTTTTCTTTTTCTTTTTATTTATTTATTTGACAGAGAAATGGAGGGGGAGAGAAAATAGGCACACCAGGGCCTCCAGCCACTGCAAACAAACTCCGGAGGCAGGCGCCACCTTGTGCATCTGGGTCCTGGAGAATTGAACCTGGCTCTTTTGACTTTGCAGGCATATGCCTTAACCGCTAAGCCATCTCTCCAGCCCTTGGTCCTTAATTTATTTTCTCCTTGGCATAGGGACTCATTTTATAACCCATGCAATGACCTCTATGTGACCCCCTTTGTTCTGGAGCTGGTAATATTTCTGCTTCAGTCTGAGATTTCAAGTGTTTTTTTAATTAAATATTTATTTGCAAGGAGAGGGGAGAGAGGGAAGGGGAGGGAGAAGGGGAGAGAGAAAATATGAATGAATGTGGTAGAATACGAATGAGAGAAAATGAAAATGAATGGGTGTGTCAGGGCATTTGCCACTGTAAACCTACTCCAGATGTATAGGACAGTTTGTACATCTGGCTTCATGTGGTTCCTGGGGAGTTGAACCTGGGCAGTCAGCATTTGCAAACAATTGCCTGTAACTGCTAAGCCCTTCAGCCCCTCAGCTTTTAAAAATACTTATTAGGCTGGGCGTGGTGGCGCACGCCTTTAATCCCAGCACTTGGGAGGCAGAGGTAGGAGGATCGCCGTGAGTTCAAGGCCACCCTGAGACTACAGAGTGAATTCCAGGTCAGCCTGGACCAGAGAGAGACCCTACCTCAAAAAAAAACAAACAAAAAAAACAAAATAAAAATACTTATTAGTCGGGCGTGGTGGTGCATGCCTTTAATCCCAGCACTCGGGAGGCAGAGGTAGTAGGATTGCCTTGAGTTCAAGGCCATCCTGAGACTATTAGTTAATTCCAGGTCAGCCTGGGCCAGAGTGAGACCCTACCTCGAAAAACCAAAAAAAAAAAAAAAAACCAAAAACTTATTATCACTGTTTTTGTTCTCTGTCATGCTTCCCCTCCACCTCTCTCCCTCCTATTCTCTCTCTTCTTTCTCCCTCCCTTACGTAGTAAAGATTCTACCTATGTATAAGCGCCATCCCCAGGTTTCTTTTCATTGTTTTATTTTGAGTTGGTTTTGCATTGTTACCCATTCTGGTCTTCAGTCACTGTGTAGGTTAGGCACATCTCAACTTGCTACCCTGCCTCAGCCTCCTCAGTAACTGGGATTACTACAGGCCTCCAACAAGAATACTGGCCAAATCTCATTTTTAAAAATTAAAAAAAATTTTATTCTTATTTATTTGACGGGGGGGGGGTTTTAGAGAGGTAGATAGAGACAGAGAGAATGGGAATGCCATGGCCTCTAGCCACTGCAAACAAATCCCAGAAGCATTAGCCATCATGAGCTTATGTGGGCCCTGGGGAATCAAACCCGGGTCCTTTGGCTTCATAGTCAAGTGCCTCAATCGCTAAGCCATCTCCCCAGCCCCCAAATCTCATTTTTAATTTTTAAAAAAGTTTTTATATGAGAGCAACAGAGAAAGAGGCAGAGAGAGAGAGAGAGAAAGAATGGGCATACCAGGGCCTCCAGCCACTGCAAACGAACTCTGGATGCATGCGCTACCTTGTGCATCTGACTTACGTGGGTACGAGGGAATTGATCCTTGAACCATGGTCCTTAGGCTTCACCAGCCCCTCATTTTTAATTTTAGTAGTTTTTAAAGTGTGTGAATTTGTATAGAATATTTACATAATATTCATATTGGTGTGGCTGCTGCAGTTTGAGTACTGTACAGTATTAATTTTTTGTGCATATCCTGCAGTGGATCAATTTATTCTTTGTTTGGTAGGCTTTTGTATTGTTTTCAGGTTTTGGTTAATGTGTGAGATTCTAGTATGTTTTCATGTCCACAGGACACATGTGTAACATTTGTTAAGGTTATATTTAGGAATAGAATTAGAGGCTTAGAAAGTATGTAATTTTTTGTATTTTATGATACAGTATTATAATGATTTTTAAAGTGATTCTATTTCCAGTGAGAGCAATGTGTTGATCCATTTCTTGTCATCACTTGATATATGCAGAATTGTTTTTAAATTATTTATTTATTTATTTATTTGAGAGGAGAGAGAGAAAGAAGGAGGAAGGGAGGCAAGGAAAAGAGTTTATGAGCATACCAGAATCAACTCCCAATGCTTGCTCCCTTTTGTACCTCGGACTTTATGTGGGTACTGAGAAATTGAACATGGGCTGGCAGCTTTGCAAGCAAGCACCTTTAACCACTGTACTCTCTCTCCAGTATGTTACTGTCATAATTTTAAGTTTTTTCAAATAATGGCCTTAAGTAGCATGTGATTGTGATACTGTTTTGAATTTCCATTATTAATGATGTTGAACACCTTTAAAACGTTTCAAAGTATTTTTATTTACTTGAGAGAGAGAAAGAGAGAATATGAATGAATGAGAATGGGTGTGCCAGAGCCTCTAACCACTGCAGTTGAATTCCAGACATATGTGCCACTTTGTGCATCTGGCTTTGCATGGGTACCAGGCAATTGAATCTGGACTGGCAGGTTTTGCTAGCAAGCACTTTTAACCACTAAACTATCTCCCCAGCCCTTAAAATATTTTAATGTTTATATATATGCATTTATATACATATGTATATATGCATGTATATATTTTTATTTATTTATTTTTTATTTTAAAAAATATTTTATTTTTTATTAATTTATTTGACAGAGAAAGAGGGAGAAAGAGAGAGAATGGGCACGCCAGGGCCTCCAGCCACTACAAACATACTCCAGACGCATGTGCCCCCTTGTGCATCTGGCTAACGTGGGTCCTAGGGAATCAAACTTGGGTCCTTTGGCTTTGCAGGCAGACGCCTTAACCACTAAGCCATTCCTCCAGCCCAATGTTTTAAATTTTTCAGTTAAGGTCTTGCTCTAGGCCAGGTTGACCTGGAATTCACTATGTTGTCTTAGGGTGGCCTTCATCCTCCTATCTCTGCCTCCCAACTGCTGGGATTAAAGGTGTGGCACCACCACACCTGGCTATTTTTTGAAATAGGGCCATTCCTAATCTCAAACTCATTATATATCCCAGGGTGCCTAGAACTTGCAGTCCTGCCACTGCCTCCAGAGTTCATTGCTGTTTTTTTCTTTTCTGTGTGTGTGTGTGTGTGTGTGTCTCACTGTGTGACCTATTAACTATGTAGTCTCAGGGTGGCCTTGGCAATCCTTTTTGGGATTAAAGGGACTTTAGTTTAATTTTTTTAGGTAGGGAGACAGAGAAGAGAATTGGCGTGCCAGGGCCTCCAGCCACCACAATCGAACTCCAGACACATGTGCCACCTTATGAACATGTGTGACCTTGTGTGCTTGAGTCACCTTATGCTTATGCTTATGGGATCTGGAGAGTTGAATATGGGTCCTTAGGCTTTGCAGGCAAGCACGTCAACTGCTAAGCCATCTCTCCAGCCCCATTGCTTTTTCTTGGATGGAGAAATTTTGAAGATTGTAGCAGTGTATGACAAACACTCCTATACCAAATAAGGATCCTTCTGCATAGTGAAGAATGATTCTTTTTTTTTTTTTATTAGTAATGTCCTCTTTCTGGACAGAGCAGGCAGCATTATAAGAAATGGGCATGGATCAGTGAGGGGGGTTGGGCTGAACGGCCTAGCCATCCAGATCAACAGTGTCTATCCTGAGGATGAGTGGGGTGGCATATTTCACAGCCAGGTCACCCTTTCATCCTGTTTTTTAGTATTTATGTATTTAATTTTTTTCTTAATTCCTTATTTTAAAAAGAGGTCTCATGTAGCCTAGGGTGACTTTGAATGTTCCATGTCACTCAAAAGTAACTTCCTGACCCCACCACTCGAGTTGTTGGATTACAGGTGTGAACCATCATGCCCAGCTGATGTGGTGGTAGGGGACTGAACACAGGGCTTTGTAGATGCTAGATGCTAGGCAAGAATTCTTTAATCCCAACTCGGGAGGAGGAGGATTCATCGAGGCCACCCTGAGGCCAAGAATTTTTCGCAAAACCAAAAAAAAAAAAAAAAAAAAAAAAAAAAAAAAATATTTATTATTTCATCTCCAGGCCAAGAATTTTTAAAAATATTATTATTTGGGCTGGAGAGATGGCTTAGCGGTTAAGGTGCCTGCCTACTAAGCCTAAGAACCCGGTTCCAATCTCCAGGTTCCACGTTTAGCCAGATGCAAAGTGACACAAGGGCGCAATGCCGCACTTGACCACAAGGGGGCGCACACATCTGGATTTCGTTCACAGCAGCTGAGAGGCTGCTGGTGTGCCCATTCTCTATCTGTCTCCCTCTCCCTCTCTGTCTGTCTGTCTCTGTGTCTCTCTCCAAAAATAAATAAAATAATAAAAAATTAAAAAAATTATAATTTATTTGCAAGCAGAGAGATGGAAGGGGAGGCGAGAGAGGGAGGGGGGAAAGGAAGAAAGAAGGGGGAGGGGAGGGAAAGAGGGAGATAAGTGGGAGGAGAGAAGGGGAGGATGAAAGGAGAGGTAGGCTATTCCTATATCCAAGACTGAGTCACAACCCAATTTTGGATAAGAAGGGTCCTCCTCCACTGGGCATCACTTCCAATTAGACAAGCTCATGGTTTTAGAAGGGAAACACATAGGTTGTTAAGAGAAGTGGATAACTGCCTAGCTGGCCAGAATCAGTGGTGGTGAATGGCATGGAACTGTCACAGCAAGACCATCCTCCTATTGTTTTTCTGTGTTTATTTATTATTTTATTTATTTGCAAGCAGAGAGACAGAGAGAATGGGTGCGCCAGGCCCTTCAGCCACTGCACAGAAACTCCAGACACATGTGCCACTTTGTGCATCTGGCTTTGCATGGGTACTGGGGAACCGAAGCTGGGTCATTAGGCTTTGCAGGAAGGTGCCTTAACCATTGAGCAACCTCTCCAGTCCTCTATTGGTGGTGGTGTTGTTATTTGAAGATATTCTTTTGCTCTGGGTCCTAGGTTAGACTGGAACTCTGTATCCTCCTCTCAGATATTGTAGTTCTGGTAGTGCAATCATGTACCATAACACTAACTACTGAACATATTGTTTACTATGACTTTTCTATGTAAACCAGCTAACTTGACATTTGATATGTGTCCCTACCTGTCCTGAACTCATGTTTCTCCTGCCTGTGCATCCCAGATGCTGGGATTATAGGTGTGGGCAAGCAGTGAGCCATTTTTATTTTTTCTTCCTTTTCTTTTCCTCCTTTCCCCATATTTCCCCCATCACCCTTCTCCTGACCTGTCCCCCTTCCCTTTCAATCCCTCTTCCAGTTGTTCACCCTTCCCCCTCTCTTCCCTTTCCTGTCCTTTCTCTCTACAAGACCCTTCCCCTTTCCAGTGCCTTTCTTTTTTTAAAATTTTTTTGTTTATTATTTTTTTATTTGAGAGTGACAGACAGAGAGAGGAAGGATGGGTGCAACAGGGCCTCCAGCCACTGCAAATGAAGTCCAGATGCATGCACCACCTTGTGCATCTGGCTTACATGGGTACTGGGGAATCAAGCCTCGAACTGGTGTCCTTAGGCTTCATAGGCAAGTGCTTAACCACTAAGCCATCTCTCCAGGCCCTCCAGTGCCTTTCTAACTTCCCTTCCTTCCTGCTCACCCTTTTCTGGTTCACTTCTCCCTTCCCTCACCCTTTCCCTTCCCTACCCCATTCCCTTCCCCCTCCACCAATCCCCTTTCCCTTCCCTTCCCTTCCCTTCCCTTCCCTTCCCTTCCCTTCCCTTCCCTTCCCTTCCCTCCCCTCCCCTCTCATCCCCTCCTCTTCCCTTCTCTGACTTTCTTTCTCTCCCTACCTTTCTTACCATTCCTTTTTCCTTCCCTTTTCTCCTTCACCTCTTTCTCTCTTTCCTTTCCTTTCCTTTCCTTTCCTTTCCTTTCCTTTCCTTTTTTTTTTTTTTTTTTTTGTATTTTTGAGGCAGGGTCTCACGGTAGCCCAAACTGACCTGGAACTCACACTGTCGTTCCAGGCTGGCCTCAAACTCACAGTGATCCTACTACCTCTGTCTCCCAACTGCTGGGATTAAATGGGTGTGCCATCATGCCTGGCCCCCCTTTCCTTTTTCATTCCTTCTTTCCTGTACCTTCACCCCCTTTTCTTTTCACGTTCCTTTCCCTAACTTACTTATTTTTTCTCCCAGAGGCTCATTCTATGCTAAGGCTGATTTGATGTGTGTACCTCACCTGGCTCTAGCTTTTATTCTCCCCGCCTCAGTGCCAGAACTCCAGGGATTTCCTACCACAGGGAATTTAAAACTCCTTATGTTTTCTATTTCCCTCTTTATTATCCTCCCCCTGCCCATCCCAGTAATGCGGCTGAATTTAGGCAAAAGCTGTAAAATATTGTTGAGTTCCAAACAGAACTGGAGTTGTGAGTATAGCATGAGGTTGCCACAATCCTCAGTCAGTCACCAAGGAAGCGGGGTTTGGGTGGTCCACTATGTACCATTACAACAGAATGAAGGAGAACATGGTGCTTGCAGGTAGTCATACTATACTGTGCATTTCAAATTTTGGTAAGTGTTCTTATTCAGAAAGGAAACACCAAAAGAACACAATGAAAGTTGTGCTCCTTCCACTTGTCTTAACCCCCCTCCCCCATATCTTCTGTGTTTGTGCTAAATTGTAAAAAAAAAAAAATTCTGGTGCCTGTTCTAGCCCAATGGTCAAGAAAATTTCGGTGCCGAGAGTTGAAAGTCACCATTTCCTCCCCTGCTTGGTACTACTGGGTGTTACATCTTACCAGTAGGGGGCGACGTAGGAGCCTTCGTCCTCTGTGCGCTCATTTCCTGGTGAGATCTTCGCACCTCACTTGACTGAGTGGTGTACCCTTGACCCCATGGTGTTCTGGGCTTTTGCTCGGGTTTGCAGGCTTTTTTGTTGGATGCTAATCACAGAGCTCAGCCTCTTGGATCCCAGTCCTCATTATGGCAGTAAGTGGAATGTTTTAATACTGCCCAGCCTTCGCCTCAGGAGCCTGACTGTAAATTTTGTGGGTTTGGTTGCCTTCTGGCTTCAGTTTTCCCTTGGCCTTTAAGTGAGGGGCCAAATTCTCAAGTAGCAATTTGTTCTAACTTTGTTTAAGGGGATACCCAAACTTTGCCTAGTGAAGAATTCTGGTGTTTATATTTTTGTGGTCATTTTTGTTGTTCTTATTCATTTTGGGTGGTATGAGGGCCATGGTTTCTTTTCTTTGGCCTCGCTGGTATGGAACATACCTTGTGGCCTATAGAGGAGTCAAACTCACCATTCTCCCTCAGCCTCCTGAGTGCTGGGATTAAGGACTTGAGCCACCAGTGAATATTTTCTTTTCTCTTTCCTTCCTTAATTTTTACCCCTTGGTACATGGACTCCATATATACCACAGACTGGCATGAGATGTATGCAGTCTCTCTGGCCTAGTGATTTTTCTGCCTCTGTCTACTGAGTCATGGGGTTTCAGGCTTTAAAAATGCTTTTCAGGGATGGAGAGATGGCTTAGCAGTTAAGGTGCTTGCCTGCAAAGCCAAAGGATCCAGGTTCAACTCCCCAGTACCCACGTAAGCCAGATGCACAAGGGGGCGCATGCATCTGGAGTTTGTTTGCAGTGGCTAGAGGCCCTGATGTGCCCATTCTCTCTACCTGACTATTTCTGTATCTCTCTCTCTCTCTCTCAAATAAATAAAAATAAAATATGTAAAAAAAGAACTTCTGAACAGATAGGAAAAGAACTTCTGATGGATGTAATTAAAAAAAAATGCTTTTCATTTTAACTCGTTTTCTCCACTTCCTCCATCTCTCCTTTTCCTTCTCCTTCATTTTCCTTACCTGCTCTTTGCTCTGTCCCTCTCCTTCCTGTAGGTACTGAGACCTTACCTAGGCAAAAGCCACATTCCCAGGTCTCTTTTTGCTGTTTCATTTTGAGTTAGTGTCTCATTAGTTTTCCATCCTGCTCTTCAGTCACTTTGTAGCTGAAGTGGGTCACGAACTTCTCATTTTCCTGCTTCATCCTCCCTAATAGCTGGAATTACGCACCAGCAACACTCAGTCTGGGCCAAATCTCATTTTTGACTAGATTTTAAATTTTATAAAGTGAATATTTACATAATGCTCATTCATACTGGTATGCTCGCTGAAATGTTCCTCTTTCTTCCCTCCCTCTCTCCCTGCCCTTGCCCTTTCCTTTTTTGCTTGTTTTCCTCTTCCTTCCCTCCCTCCCTCCCTTCGTTTCTTCTGTTTTGAGGCATTCATATAGTATCTCTTTATGTAGAGACCAATGGCCTTGAACTCCTGATCTTCCTGCTAAGTTATATGGAATATTTGCATAATACCTTTTCACATTCATGTGGTTACTGCAATTTATTTCCTTTGAGTGTACATACTGTATTCTGTTTATTGTAAGTATATCCCACAGCAGAATAATACACACCTCTATTGATGGCTATTTGTGTTGTTTTTAGATGTTTGCTTAATAAGAAATGCTAGTATGGGTATATGTCCCTACCTAAGATCGTTGTGTGATACTTCCTCTGGGGTATATTCACAAGTAGAATTAGTGGATGAGAGAGTATTTGACTGTTGTACTTAATGGTAGAGGACTAAATCATGTTCTGAAGTGATTCTATTTCTACTAATACTAGTATATAAAATATTGTGTTGATATATATTCTGTCATACCCTCATATTGTGAGACTTTTAAAACTTGGCTAAATAAGGAGGTTGGGTATTGTGTTAGTTTGAATGTATATCCCCCAATAGACTCAGATGTTTTATTAAAGTTTGTAATTTGGATTTCCAGCTGCCTTGCTGTAAGATCTGTCTCTGTGGGAAGATCCCGGGGTCTAGCCCTAAGGTATGTTTGGGGGCAGATCTGATTTTCAGCCTAAAAGTATATAGAATAGTCTGAGCTCTGCCGGGGTTCCTACTTGCTGCTTTTTGGTGTTTGCTGGCTTGTATTTATGAATGGAAGCCAGCTTCTTTTGCCACTGATGGAACTTTCCCTGGATTGGTAAGCTTGAAATAAACCCCTTCCTCCCATAAACTGTGCCTGCTTTGTATGTTCATTCCAGCAATTTGAAGCTGACAACAACAGTTTTCTTGTGATTGTGGTTTGGTCTGAACTCACATTCTCAATATTGAATATCTTTTTTTCCTGTTTCCTTGAGAGCTTGTTGAGAGGGTGTAGCAGGGAATCACAGCTACTAGTATATACTTCACCAAAGAACATTGTGGCAAGAAGGGCCTCCTGCATCAGTAAGGCTGTGTTTTTCTTTTTTTTTTTCTTCTAGGATTTAGTATTTTATATTTATTTATTTATTAGAGAGAGAGAGAGAGAGAGAGAGAGAGAGAATGGGCATGCCAGGGCCTCCAGCCACTGTGAACAAACTCCAAATGCCTGTGCCACCTTGTGCATCTGGCTTATGTGGGTCCTGGGGAATTGAACCTGGGTTCTTTGATTTGCAGGTAAGTGCCTTAACTGCTAAACCATCCCTCCAGCGCTGTCTTTTTCTTTTTTTAAATTTACTATTTTATTGACAACTTCCATAATTGTAGAAAATAACCCATGGTAATTCCCTCCCTCCCCCCCACTTTCCCCTTTGAACCTTCACTCTCCATCATACCATTTTCCCCTCTCAATCAGTCTCTCTTTTATTTTGATGTCATCATCATTTCCTCCTATTATGATGGTCTTGTGTAGGTAGTGTCAGGCACTGTGAGGTCATGGATATCCAGGCCATTTTGTGTCTGGAGGAGCACGTTGTAAGGAGTCCTACCCTTCCTTTAGCTCTTACATCCTTTCTGCCACCTCTTCTGCAATGGACCCTGAGCCTTGGAAGGTGTGATAGAGATGTTTCAGTGCTGAGCACTCCTCTGTCACTTCTCAGCACCATGGTGCCTTCAGAGTCATCCCAAGGTCACTGCCATCTGAAAAGAGAAGCTTTTCTAACCAAAAGTGAGAGTAGCATTAATATGTGGGTATGGACATTAAGAGAAGTGCTTACTGGGCATTTAGCAGTGAGGTCTTGGAGATCAGATGGGTTGGAATGACCTATAATAATAATAAAACATTAGGATGATTAATCAAAGAAGAAAAGATATGACACATGTATTGTTAGGGTCAATCCGGGCTGACAGCTAGCAGTTTTCTATGATGTTGAAGCTTACAGATCTAGGGGAAGTTTCATAATGGCAGAAGAAGTTGGCCTGCCTTAGGGCCAAGCAAAAGAAAAGAAAAAAAAAAGATAACCAGGCACACAGAGTAAAATTATTGTAGCCAAGCCACAGTAAGCTTTAGGAACTCCTGTTAGGCACACTTTGTGTATCTTTACAATGGAATCTTGAACCCACCATTAACACCTTAAGATTATCCCCCAGTGACATTAAGTAGGAAGTGGGCTTAGTCTTGTTTTATCGACTGAGTTATCTGGACTTGAATTATTAAGGGGATAGATAGAACATTTGGTGTAAATGTTTAGTTTGTTTTAAGGGTGGTAAGGAAGAGACAGCAATAAATTTGTCTATCTGTGAATCCCCATTAACAATAAAGTCAGGTAGACCAGGGTGTGAGCGAATGTGCTCACAGTAAGTTTGGAGGTGGATGGCCCATTGTATGTAAAAGGACCTGTTTCTGGGCTGTCTTACTGAAAAAAGGCAGATTGCCTCCAGCCCTATGTTAATGGGAAGGCAGGGAAGGGTGAGACAATGGTGTGTAGGACATAGCCATACAGACTTGAAAAGTAGGGTTTTTTTTTTACCTCTAGCAGCACAATATGAATGCCCCCGGCTGTCCCTCTTAGTCATGGCCTTAGTTTTGAAAACTAACAAAATAGAATCACGGTTCTATTTTATTATTTTTAGTTGTGGTATTCAGGCGGTTCGGGCCTGTTTTGAACACTTTATTTTTTTTTTAAAGTAAACGCTTTGGGCCCTGCAGGACATTTAGCTAAGAGCATCGAGGGGCGCTGAGAGGCAAGGGGCGGAGACAGGCGGCGACTCACCTCACCACGGACCTTCTGTTTGCTCCCAAGATACTTTTAACAGTTTTTTCTCAGGCATCCTGTCCATTGTTTTAATGTAAAGTAGTTAGCCCACCTTTTTTTTTTTTTTTTTTTTACCTTTTTTTTACCTTTTTTTTTTTTTTTTTTTTTTTGGGGTTTTGCAAGGTAGGGTCTCACTCTGGTCCAGGCTGACCTGGAATTCACTATGTAGTCTCAGGGTGGCCTCGAACTCTCGGTGATCCTCCTACCTCTGCCTCCCGAGTGCTGGGATTAAAGGCGTGTGCCACCATGCCCGGCTTTACCTTTTTTAAGATTGTTAATGTGGTTGACAATAGCAGCTCAGTAACCTGAAATTAGTCTTAGTGTCTTTATAATTTTAACTTGTTTGAGGTTTTTAAACTTAAAATCTTAGAATCTTAGTCCGTTATCTTTAAGTTTTATTTTTAATCTAGGGATGAAATAAATCATAGCCTTGAAAAGCAGGTTTTTTTCTCCAGTTAACTGTTTCTAAGAGTTTGTATTCCTAATAGTCTTTCCTCGGGCATTTTTTTTATTGTTTTCATGTAAAGTAGTTAGCCCACCTTTTTTCTATCTTTCTTAAGATTGTTAATGTGCTTGACAATAGCAGCTCAGTAACCTGAAATCAGTCTTAGTGTCTTTATAATTTTAACTTGTTTGAGGTTTTTTAACTTAAAATCTTAAAATCTCAGTCCGAAATCTTTAGTCAAGCATATCAGTTCGCTGTAAACCTTGATTAAACTTTTTGGTTGGGCCTGGATAGCAAAATGTAGCCATTTCTTATGTTAGTAAAGTTTTTTGTATTTTTTCTTTTCAAGGCTAAAGAGGGGGAGGAATGGTTGTGAGCACATTTGCCTTAGGCAACAGTTACGGGCTGAAAAGAGCTGAAAAGACAGCTGCCTGGTGGCGGCTTGGGTGGCGGCCTTGGAAGGAACGAGATTTTAAAAATCAGTTTTAGTTTTTCCTTATAGCTTTTGTTAAGGGCAAAAATGAACTCCTTCATAGAGAAACCTTTAAGGCTGGCAATTAAGGCAAGGAGAATTGAATTCATATATGGGGCTAAAACAAAAGTTTTGTACCCAAAGCCATGGAGGTTTTTAAAAAAAATTTTTTTTTAAATTATTTTTTATTTATTTTTGGAGAAAGACACAGAGAGAGACAGACAGAGAGGGAGAGGGAGACAGCTAGAGATGGGCGCGCCAGCAGTCTCTCAGCTGTTGTGAAATCCAGATGCGTGCGCCCCCTTGTGATCAAGTGCAGCATTGCACCCTTGCATCACTTTGCATCTGGTTAAATGTGGGACCTGGAGATTGGAACCGGGTTCTTAGGCTTAGCAGGCAGGTGCTTTAACCGCTAAGCCATCTCTCCAGCCCTGGAGGTTTTTTTGTTTTACTTTTAAGCCACATTGTAGGAGGAATATTTGTAAAATTAGGGCAACCGTAATACACATGAGTATAACACAATCATAAAGGCCCAAAATATAGCTAAACATGTTGTAGAATTGAGTTTAGATTTAAATCTGTGACAGCCAGACGAGCCTGTGTCCTTAGGGGATGATGATACCAAACACAGTACAGCTGGGAGCAGATCTCCCCATCAGGTTTGTTTTGTCTTTTGGGATGGAGTCTCCTCTCATATGAGGGGGCAAAACGCTTTAAGTTTCCTCCAGGTCTGTCCACGTGTGTGTCCACTAGGAACGTATGACCCATTTAGAAATACAGGTGCCGCAGATGCGGTTTGCCGGCAACCTGGAAATGAAAGGAACGAGAAAGGAACGAAAAGATGTTGAAGCAAGCACAGATTACAGAAGCAAAGGTTAGAATATTAGATATGAAGACTACCTCATAATTTATGAGGGTACACCCGTCCGCAGTCCGATTAGCCCCTCAGCGTAGTTTCGTATTTTTTCTTCATCACGTCAGGGGTCACCAGTCTGCCGGTTTCTTCCCCCGGCAGGTAGTTCCGTATCCTCACACGGGGCACCAATCTGTGGGTTTCCCTCCACCGGCAGGTAGAGCGGAAGACAGAGAGTCGGGCCAGCCGCTTCTCTCGAGGCTGAGCAGGAAGGCGGGTGTCGCAGCTCAAACCTTTCCCCAAAACACCGGGGAAAAAAACCACATTGAGCCGGGAGTCGTCAAGGGCAGAAAACTCGGTTTATTGTCATGGGAAGGTGTTTATATATTTTGAGAAAGAGGGTGCGAAAAAGGACGAGATAAAGGTAAAAGGGCCAATAGTATTTCACCACGTCATTAGTAGCTGGGCGGAGGCAGTTTCTTAGGTCTTGCTGAGTCACTCCAAGGACAGGTCGCTAAACTCTAGTCAGGCTCCACTAGGCCTCACAAGCGGGAGTAGGCCAAGGACAGGTCGCTAAACTCTAGCTGGGCTCAGAACCACTAGGCCTCACACTGGGGCCTCTTAGGGCCCAACATACATAAAGCTGGATGCACAAGGTGGCACATGTGCCTGGAGTTTGTTTCAATGGCTAGAGGCCCTAGTTTGCCCATTTCCCCCCTCATCAAATAGATGAAACATTTTAAAAACAGTATCAACTAAAACCAGAGACCATTTACAGACTTAATCCCATAAGTATAGCCTTAAAACAGGGACCTATAAAAGAGTGCTCCAGTCTACATAATTTTCCTATTTTTGGGAGTCTGGAAAGGGTCCAATAAATAGAGATTAGTTCAGAACCTCCACTTGACTGAGGAGGTGGTGGTCTTCCCTCCATTCTGTGGTACCCACTTAGCACACACTTTTAACTTGGAGTCCCTCTGGGACTACTTATTACTCAGTCCTACACCAGAGGATGCTTTCTTTTGTATTCCCTTACACTCAGACAGCACATCTGGATAGTCTACCTGGAGGACAGGTCAAGTCACCTAGACAGTTTTACCCCAGGGCTTCAGAGGTAGTCTCACCTGTTTGTCCTGACCTTAAGTAAAAACTTCATAAATTAAAACAATTCTTTTGTCCAGGATAAATCAGGAAGAAGCAAGATAAGCAATTGCCGGGGTTTTTTCCCTCCACCACTGGCAGGTAGAGCGGAAGAGAGAGAGAACCGGGCCAGCCGCTTCTCTTGAAGCTGAGCGGGAAGGCGGATGTCGGCGACTCAAACCCCTCCCCCCCCAAAACACCGGGGAGAAAAACCACATTGAGCTGGGAGAAACGTCTAGGGCGGGAATCTCTCCGTTTATTGTTGCGGGAGGTATTTATATATTTTGAGGAATGGGGTGGGAAGAGGGGATGAGAGAAAGGTATAAGGGCCAATAGTATTTCATCACATCAGCAGCAGCTGGGTGGAGGCAGTTTCAGCTTAGGTGCTGAGTCACTTCAAGGACAGGTCACGAAACTCTACTCAGGCTCTGGAAGCTCGACTAGGCCTCACCGGGAGTAGGCCAAGACTGGCTGGGCTAACCACTATGCTTCACACTGGGCAGGGCCCAACATCTCCCCCTTTTGTTTTTGTAAGAACGGTGGATGGCTATGGCCTCTGTCCTAGGTTGTCCCCCTCTGGGAATCTTACCCGTCACTGAGCACCATGCCTCTAGCCCGTTGACCACTCCACACCCTGTCTTAGGTTGTCTCAGCCTGTCTGAGATCTTACCCATCGTTGGTTCGATGGAGGGCGGGGGAGGGATGTTAGGTGGATAGCCAGTAAGTGGAAAAGCCATTGTCTTTGAGTCGCAAATCTGTGGTGCCTTGACCTGATGAAGTTTAATTGCCTCAAGCTGTTGGTGAATGAATTGTGTAATCTTATTAATTACACAGGGCCCGAGAGCGAGGATAAGAAGAAGGAGGGGTTCAGGGGGAGGGAGAAGGTAGGGTAAAGAGCAAGAAGAATGAGGGGTCCAAGGGGAGGGAGAAGGTGGGATAAAAAGCCATGTAAGCTCGTCTACAGCAGGTTGTCTTAGAAGTCCCGACTCCTCTTCTGTAAATCTTTCTGGAGCTTTTCTGGCTTCATTCGGGTCTAGTAGCATCCACACCTTCAGTTGTTCCTGGGGAAGAAACAGAGGCATAGTTCTCAGGGGTGGGACACTCCCTGGAGAATTGATTATTATCATCCTCTTGTTGGGGTAAATATTTTTAGTCTCTTGCCGGTACCCAAATAGGTCTTTTTTCCTTTTGAGGAAAGACACATCCAAATCCTCTCCCTGCTGTGAGGAGGGGGTCTGGTCCCTTCCAGGCCCCAGTTAATGGGTCCCTCCATTTGACCCAGATGGAGCTGTAAGGTGACAGCTGAGGTCCAATGTTTTTGAAAAGGGGACAAGTGTCTATCTTCTTTAGAAAAATTTAAAATATTTAGGGTTAATAATGCCTTTTTTAGTTGGTCATGTGGGGGTAGGGATTCCCCCTTTTGTTTTTGTAATTGAGACTTGAGAGTTTGATGATATCTTTCCACGATGGCCTGGTCCCGCGGGTTATATGGGATGCCTGTGGAAAGTGAGATTTTCTAGGTTTGGAGGAAATCTATAAAAGTCCTGCTTATGAAGCAGGGACCATTATTGGTTTTGATTTGATCTGGCAATCCAAGGGTGGCAAAGCATTGAAGCATATGGCTAATAGCATGTTTACTTTTTTCCCCAGCATGTGCCGATGTCCAGCAAGCACGGGAGAAAGTTTCAACTGAGAGAAAAATATATTTAAGTTTTCCAAATGGAGAATAGTGAGTAACGTCAATCTGCCAAAGGTGATTAGGGCGTAGTCCTCGAGGATTGGCTCCTGTAGTTTGAAGAGGAGGTACCTTGAGGAAAGGCTGACAGGATTTGCAAGTTCGGACAATTTTTTTAAGGTCCTTGACTGGCACATGGGGATATTTATGTTTAAGGCCCCTCCAATTTATATGAGTTAATAAGTGGAAGTGTGTAGCTTCTGAGACTGTATTACATTGAGGCTGAGAGGCCAGTTTGTCAGCCAAATCGTTTCCTTTAGAGAGGAATCCTGGTAAATTTTGATGGCCTCTGAGATGTTGAAGGAAAATGGGGTTAATTCTTTGTTTAAGTAGGGAGCGGGCTTGAATCATCAATGGGGTTATAATATTGGAGTCCAGTCTAATATGGGCCTCAATTAGGTTGGGTAACAGGTTAACAACATAAAGGCTGTCAGAAAATAAGTTAAATGGCTCCTGAATAGTGTCCAAAGCTAAAACGACAGCAAATAGTTCTTTGAATTGTGCTGATCCTGTGACCTCATGGGAGATTGACTTTATGGTCATAGGCTTTTCTCCCCTCCTTAGGGGAGGGTAAACAACTAGGGAAGCTCCCAAGCGCCCCCCATCAGTGAATACGGTAAGAAAATCAGGGTTGGGTTTAGATAAAAAAAAGTCTGGGGGGGTCTCCATTTTAACCTAGAGAAGGAGCTTATCCATTTATAAGGACCATAGTGACAATCAATTATACCCAGAAACCCCTAGAGGGCCATAGCAACTCTGTTGTTATTTCTCTGAAGCCAAGTGAAGTCTGTTACCTTAAAGGGGGTGACAATGACATGAGATTCTGTGCCAAACAATTGGACAGAGGTGTTCCTGCCCTTGATAATGCAGTCTGTAATCTGGTTAGTTATAGAGTAAACTCTGGGGACTCCACCAAGGGAGAGGTGAATCCATTGGATGGATTCTCCTTACTGGGCTAACAGCGCAGTGCATAATGTTTTCCCAGAGAAAATACAGAGGGAGATAGGTAAGTTAGGATCAAACCTCTTTAGGACAGCAGCAGCAATAGCCCGTTGTACCTTATGTAGAATTTGTTTATGACGAGGGGGCAAGGTTATTTGAGAGGAGAGAGTAAGATCCTTTAAGAGGTCAAATAAAGGGGACAGTTTCATAGTAGTTATGGGTATCCAGGGCCTCATCCAATTAATTTCCCCCAGCACCTTTTGGAGTTGAGGCAAAGTATAGAATTTTTGAATATGGAGTTGGGGTTTGACAGGAGAGACAGTATCAAGGAATAACCTGGAGCCCAAAATCTTGAAAGGAGGGGCAGTTTGAATCTTTTTTTGGAGACACCTGTAAAATGGCAAGGCATTTAGAAGTGAGGTCTTGGAGATCAGATGGGTTGGAATGACCTAAAAATAATAATAAAATATTAGGATGATTAATTAAGGAAGAAAAGATATGAGACCTGTATTGTTAGGGTTAATCTAGGGTTGACAGTAGTTTTTTATGATGTTGAAGCTTATAGATCTAGGGGATGTTCCATACTGGCAGACATTGGCCTGTCTTTATAGAGTTAAGAAAGAGAGAAGAAAAAAATTAATTAGTCATATAGTACATAGAGCAAAATTATTGTAGTTAAGCCATAGTAAGCTTTAAGAACTCCTGTTAGGCACACTTTGTATATCTTTACAATGGAATCTTAAACAATTATTACACCTTAAAATTGGCCCCCAGTGACATTGTCTTTAGTAAGGCAATTGTAGACGTAAACTATAAATTAATAAAATACTGAATATATTGGGGGACATATATTTAAATTACCACATTTTGTCCCTGGCTTTTAATAGATTTATAATAATAGTAACAACAATAATAAAATTAAACAAGTTAAGTGGTATAAGGCATAGTAAGGAGAGACTAGAATAATTTAAATTTAACCACCATTAGCTGTTATTAAACTTTTGTAGTAACCAGAGACTGATAGTCTTTAGGTTTTTTAATTTTGTCCCTCCAGTTGGGCAGAGTTGTCAGGGAAAACTTTAATCTCAGGCTAACATTGTATTACCGATTGAGTTAGTTGGGCTTAGTATGAATTGAGTTAGGCGGGCAGAGAGAGAATGGGCATGCCAGGCCTCCAGCCACTGTTTACATGGGTACTGGAGAATTGAGTCTCGAATCAGGGTCCTTAGGCTCTACGGCAAGTGTTTAACAATTAAGCCATCTCTTTATCTTTATGTTAATGGGAAGGCAGGGAAGGGTGGGACAATGGTGTGTAGGATATAGCCATATAGACTTGAAAAACAGGTTTTTTTAACCTCTAGCAGGGCAATACGAATGTCCCCAGCTGTTTTTTTTTTTTTTTAAAAGTAAATACTTTGGGCCCCGCGGGACACTTAGTTAAGAGCATAGAGGGAGCGTCTAGAGGCAAAGGGGCGGGGACGGCAGCAACTTGCCTCATGGCCTCATGGCCTCATGGCGGACCGACCGCCCACCCATTTTTAATTTAAAGCAAGTTAGGAGCCCACCCATCTGCCTCCTCACCGTTTGGTCGGCTTTTTTTTTTTTTGACAAA
Source organism: Orientallactaga sibirica (assembly GCA_036365145.1). NCBI lineage: Eukaryota > Metazoa > Chordata > Mammalia > Rodentia > Dipodidae > Orientallactaga > Orientallactaga sibirica. The sequence goes on from JAEOAD010000982.1 coordinate 8,372,706, forward strand.
AGTGACGCCTGGAGGTGCGGGCGAGGCGCAGCCAGTGAGGCTTGGGGCAGTGCTCGGGCCGGGCTGGAGCCGCTGCTTAGGACCGTCCCATTCGGCCCGCTCCCCGCAGGGATGTCGGCGGAGCCTGGCTGTTGTCCCTCCGCTTGAAGTGTGCAAGTTTTGTTTTGCGGACCAGTGACTTGTGTTCCACACCTGCGAGGAAAGTTAACCTTGGTTTGGGACGTTTGGGGAACTCGAGCTTGTATTTGATCACAGTTTACATCCACAGAAAGCTACATGGAGGAGCTGTCCTCCATCAGGGGTTTGAGCACGTTTGTCTTAGGCAGCAGTTACAGTTAAAAGACAGCTTGGCCGGTGGTGGCTTGGGTGGCGGTCTTGGAAGAAAGGAGATTTTAAAAGTTAGTTTTAGCCTTTTTTTTACAGTTTTTAAGGGCAAAAATGAACTTTTCCCTGGAAAAGCCTTTAAGGTTGGCAATTAAGGCAAGGAGGACTGAATTAATCCATCTGGCTAAAACAAAAGTTTTGTTCCAAGCACCATGGAGGTTTTTTTGTTTAATAGTAATATATATGAGTACAACATAAGCATAAAGTCCCAAAAAATAGGTAAGCATGTTGTAGAATTGAGTTTAGATTTAGATTTATGATGGCCAGTGAGCCTGTGTCTTTATGGGATGGCTCGATGAAATTAAACACAGTGTAGCTGGGAACAGATCTCCCCATTAGGTTTGTTTTGTCTTTTGGGACGGAGTTTTAATTTAAATGAGGAGGCAAAATGTTTAAAAGTTTTTTTTTAGATCTGCCCACGTGGTGTGTCCACCATGAACTGGCGTTTAGAAATGGCGGCACCACAGAAGCGGTCTGTCGGAAACCTGGAAATGAGAGGAAAGAGAAAGGAACAAGAGATGTTGAAGTTTGGGACGGAGTTTTTATTTAAATGAGGAGGCAAATCTTTAAAGTCTCCTCTAGGTCTACCCACGTGGTGTGTCCGCCATGAACTGGCGTTTAGAAATGGCGGCACTGCAGAACCCGGAAATGAAAGCAAAGAGAAAGTGGTGAGTCTCCTCTAGGTCTGCCCACGTGGTGCGTCCGCCATGAACTGGCGTTTAGAAATGGCAGCACCGTAGAACCCGGAAATGAAAGCAAAGAGGAAGTGGTGAGTCTCCTCTAGGTCTGCCCACGTGGTGTGTTCTCCATGAACTGGCGTTTAGAAATGGCGGCACTGCAGAACCCGGAAATGAAAGCAAAGAGAAAGTGGTGAGTTTCCTCTAGGTCTGCCCACGTGGTGCGTCCGCCATGAACTGGCGTTTAGAAATGGCAGCACCGTAGAACCCGGAAATGAAAGCAAAGAGGAAGTGGTGAGTCTCCTCTAGGTCTGCCCATGTGGTGTGTTCTCCATGAACTGGCGTTTAGAAATGGCGGCACTGCAGAACCCGGAAATGAAAGCAAAGAGAAAGTGGTGAGTTTCCTCTAGGTCTGCCCATGTGGTGCATCCGCCATGAACGTACCCGTTTAGAAATGGCGGTGCCACAGAAGCAGTTTGTTGGCAAACCAGAAATGAAAAGAAAGAGAAGGGAAGTTGAAGCAAGCACAGATTACAGAAGCAAAGGTTAGAATATTAAATATGAAGATTACCTGAAAAGAAAGAGAAGGGAAGTTGAAGAAAGCACAGATTACAGAAGCAAAGGTTAGAATATTAAATATGAAGATTACCTCATAACTTATGAGGATACACCCGTCAGCAGTACGATTAGCCCGTCAGTTTAATTTTGCATTTTTTCTTCGTCACGTCGGCAGTCCGTAGTCCGTTTTGAATCCTCACACGTCCTCACACGGGGCACCAGTTGTTGCACCCCACGTTTGGGCGCCAGTTGCCGGTGGTTTTTCCCTCCACCACCGGCAAGTAGAGCAGAAGAGAGAGAGAACCGGGCCAGCCGCTTCTCTCGAGGCTGAGCGAGAACGCGGGTGTCGGCGACTCAAACCCCCCCCAAAACACCGGGGAGAAAAACCACATTGAGCCGCGGAGACCGTCTAAGGCGGGAATCTCCCCATTTATTGTCATGGGAAGGTATTTATATATTTTGAGAGAGGGTGGGAAAAAGGATGAGATAAAGGTGTAAGGGCCAATAGTATTTCACCACATCAGCAGCAGCTGGGCTGAGGCAGTTTCAGCTTAGGTGCTGAGTCACTTCAAGGACAGGTCACCAAACTCTACTCAGGCTCTGGAAGCTCGACTAGGCCTCACCAGGAGTAGGCCAAGACTGGCTGGGCTAACCACTCGGCTTCACACCAGGCAGGGCCCAACAATACAGGACTAAACCAGCATCTTGAGTGATTCTGTTAATTTCCATTGACAGCAATGTACAAAAGATTCTATTGGTACTTGTCAGACTTGATATTATCAGACTTTTAGCTTGTACCAATTAATGAGCTTAAGTAAGATATATTTTTGGTATTGACTTGAACTTTATTTTCATTAATGATGTTGAACATGAATTATTCATTAATTCATTTATTCTTTGAGACAGGATCTCATGATATAGCCTAGCCTATACTCATATTATTTATGTAGACTAGGCTGTCTTTAAACTTGTAATACTGCCTCTTGAGTGCTTTATGTTTCTTGAGATATTGTTTGAAGGTTGTGGTATTGGGGGGCAGCTACTCCTGTACTAATGACCAAAGAACACAGTCCTTTTGAATGGGGAAGAAAGGCCATCTTCTGTTAGTAAGGTCGTCATAAAGGATGGGTTTGGCCTATTGTGTGGGCATGGGCAAAGTTGAGTGGGCCTCATGTCCAATTGGAGGGCAGTTGGTTAACAACATGTGCTGTGTGCCACTATTGCACAAGTGTGTGATTCTTGTCCATCCAGTGGGTTGCATAGTTTGTAGGGTCTCCTGCTTATTTGTGCCGTTTAATTCTGTGTATATTCTAGATACAATTCCCTTTTCAGATAAATAGTTGGAAATATTTTGTTGTATTCTATGGAATTGTCTGTTCACTCTGTCTATTGATTCATTATCTATGAAGTAACTTAATAATTTTGTTTATTTATATATGTTAATTCTTGGCCCTGGTATACTATTCAGAAAGTCCTTGTCCCTGCCTATATCTTGAAGCATTTTCTTGTAGTAGTTTAAAAGTTTCAAGTGTTGCATTAAGAATTGACTTCTTGGGCTGGAGGGATAGCTTAGTGGTTAAGGCACTTGCCTTCAAACTCTTAAGGACTCAGGTTCCATTCTCCAGTACCCATATAAGCCAGATGCAAAAGGTGGCACATGAGTCTGGAGTTTGTTTGAAGTGGCTAGAGGCCCTGGTGCACCCATTCTCTCTCTATCTGCCTCTTTCTTTCTCAAATAAATTAATAAAATATTTTTTTAAAAAGATTGACTTATTTACACAGGGTGAGAGATGAGGGTCTAGTTTCATTTTTCTGCATGTGGAGATCTAGTTTCCCAGTACTTTTTGTAGAAGAGGCAGTTTTTTCTACAGTGTAAATTTTTGGCACCTTTGTAAAAAGTCATGTTGCTGTAGTTGCATAGGGTTTCTGTATCCTTCTTTTTTTCTCTTAGGGTATGTGTTTGAAATCAAGTATTTTGTTCTGAACTATTGGTGTCCTAGTCAGAAAATCCTTTCCCATGCCTCTTCTTTGATATAGTTTCCCTGTTTTTCTCTACTAGCTTCAATGTTGACAGTCTTACTTTATGGTTTTTTGAATAATTTTGAAGTGAGTTTTATACACGCAAGAAATTAAAGTCTAGATTCATTCTTCAAAATGTGGAATCCAGTTTTCTCAGAACCATTTGTGGCAGAGGCTACCTTTTCTATAACCTAAATAAATTTTTCATCCCTTTGTCAAAAATCAGGTGACTGGAGCTTTATCTGCTTAGTTCTGGCTCCTATTTTCTATTCTATTGGAGTATATGTTTTTGTGTTGGCACCATACTGTTTTTATAATGATGGCTCTGGAGAACAGATTGAAATTAAGCATTATGATCCCTTCAGCATTGCTCTTTTTGATCAGATTCCTTTGGCCACTCAGGACATTTTCAGTTTCCACATGAGCTACAGGATTGTTTTCTTTCTGTGAACAGTGTCCTTAAATTTTTGATGAGGATTTTTTAATCTGTCAATATTTTCTAGTTATATATCCATGTTTTTTTTAGTGTTGATTCTGAACCTCCATTAAACTTTCATCTTAAAATGCCTACCTAGAATCATTTCCGCATTATGACTGTTGTGATATACTTTACATATACTACTTTGCCCTTGGAAAAGTGCTGCCGTAACCATGCGTCTCCTCATCAGAAACCTATTGTATGGCTTCCTATTTTTTATTCAATTCTATGAAGACTCCTATTGCCTGTCATGAAGGTCCTCTGGGAAATGGAATCCACTGACTTACACTCAACCACTCTTCTCCATGATCTTCCTTGTAGCTAAATTAAATGACTTAAAAGTTTTATTTATTGAGCCGGGCGTGGTGGCGCATGCCTTTAATCCCAGCACTCGGGAGGCAGAGGTAGGAGGATCACCATGAGTTCAAGGCCACCCTGAGACTACATAGTTAATTCCAAGTCAGCCTGGGCCAGAGTGAGACCCTACCTCGAAAAACCAAAAAAAAAAAAATTTATTTATTTATTTATTTGAGAGAACAAGAGAGAAAGAGGGAGGGAGAGAGAGAGAGGATGGGTGTGCTAGGGTCTCCAGCCACTGCAAAAGATCTTCAGATGCATGTTCCACCTTGTGCATATGGCTTATGTGGGTTCTGGAGAATCGAACCAAGGTCCTTTGGCTTTGCAGGAAAATGCCTTAACCTCTAAGCCATCTCTCTAGCCCTTAGACTTTTTAACTATGATGACTCTAGAGAATTGTTTGAAATCATTTGTCAGATATCTTCACCTGCATTTCTCAAGTATCTTCATTTTTGTGCTTTTGAATAAAAAAGCCTTTATAAAGGTGCATTGCTGTCATCACTTAGAGAGTAATTCTCTTTCCTTGGTTTACTATGTAAACACTTCAACTAAACCAGTTTGATTATGTACATTTGTATTTCAGTTTGTGTGTGTGTGTGGGGAGAAGACACTTCTGTGCTACTATCCAAGACAGGAGCCCTAGAAACTGGCCTCTTTATGGTTCTCTTTGTATAGCTTATTTGACGAAGCTGGAAATATGGTTCAGCTGGGCAAATGAGAGGACTCAGTGTTTTAAGGGTAAATATTTATTGAGTCACAAACAGAAATGGAATGGTGAACCAGGGATTAGTAGCCACCATTCTAAACCAGTCACCAAGGACAGGGTATAGTTTGGAAGTGCAGCTATGATGCATCAGATTGCCATGAACTGGGACATACTGCCAATAGTGTGGGCTTCAAACTTTGTTAGGAGAATAGCTCCCTCATTTTTTCTTACCACACATGTGGACACAGTAGGGCTAGAAGGAATGGAACATTCCATCTCTCTCAAACTGTGTTCTATAGCTCCTACTTTACTGTCTCATGCCAAATTTTGGAAGAATTCTTCTAAGGTCTTCTATGCTACAGGTCAGACAAATTTTGGCCCATACAAACTCTTCCTTTTAACCCCTTACTGAAGCTGGCTTCCTCAAACCAGACTTTTCTCCTTGGGAAGTGGGCTGTTATCCTTCCTGTGGGTGGGAAAACATTGGCCCACTACCCACTTCTGGCTCCGCCCACTTCCAGCGCCTCCCACTTCTGGCCCCATCCACTTCCGGTTCTGCCCTGAGGACCGTTAGTGAAGGAGTTTGGTGTCCTGTTGAAGTGTTCTTCAGCTTGTCTGAGATTTCCAGGGTTTTTTGTTGGCTGGTGGTCACACACTTTGACTGACTCAGTTCCAGTGGGTTCCATCATCACTATGGCAGTAAGTGGAAGGATTTTGAAGTTATTACGCCCTCTTCTCAAGGAGTCTAAACATTGTGGGGGTGAAGGCCTTCTCAAACTTTCTTGGTCCGCCATTACTGTTCCTCAGCTTTCCCAGAAGGTGGAGACTGCTTTCCATGGCTTTTATTTTGCTTTTTAAATTTTACTTTATTTTATTTATTTGAGAGAGAGAGAGAGAGAGAGAGAGGGGGAGGGAGGAACATAGAGAGAAAATAGGCACATCAGGCCCTCCAGCCACTGCAAATGAACTCCAGACACATGCGCCATCTTGTACAGCTGGCTTACCTGGGTCCTGGGGAATAGATCCTGGTCCTTTGACTTCTCAGGCAAATGCCTTAACCCCTAAACCATCTGTCCAGCCCTTTTTTAAAAAAAAATTTTTTTATTGACAACTTCTATACTTACATACAAAAATATGCATGATACTTCCCTCCCCTGCCCCCATACCCCTTTAGAACTCCAATCTCCATCATATCCCCTCCCTCTCTCCATTAGTCTTTTAATTTGATGCCTTCTTTTGTTTTTTGTTTTTAATTTTTTTTTAAGTTTTATTTTTTATTTTTAGAGAGAGACGGACAGAGGGAGAGGGAGAGGGAGACAAGATAGAGATGGGTGCGCCAGCAGCCTGTCAGCTGCTGTGAACGAAATCCAGAAGCGTGCACCCCCTTGTGGTCAAGTGCGGCATTGCGCCTTTGTGTCACTTTGCATCTGGCTAAACGTGGGACCTGGAGATTGGAACCAGGTTCTTAGGGTTAGCAGGCAGGTGCCTTAACCGCTAAGCCATCTCTCCAGCCTTTTTTTTTTTTTTTTTTTTTTTTTTTTTTTTTTTTTTGGTTTTTCAGGGTAGGGTTTCTCTCTAGTCCAGGCTGACCCTTTCTTAAAATTTTTTTTTTCTTTTTTTTTTTTAGAGTGAGTGTGAGAGGGAAAGAGGAGAGAGAGAGAATTGGTGTGCCAGGGCCTCAGCTACTGCAATCAAACTCTTTTGAGCTCTATTTAAGAAGCTCTTTTACTTACCATACATTTTTTTTTGCAGAGAAGGTAGTGGAAAGGATTTCATTAAGTGATGTTTGTGTGGCACCTCATGCTTGTCTGCCATGGGGAGGATGCTCATCTGTGGTGGGGGAGGGCTCTTCTAGAGTGGGAAACTCTGGTTTGGGGTGGGATTGTTGCTCCCTCGTAGGGGGAGGCTCATCTCGTTGCAAGGGTGGCAGGCACTCATCTGGAGTCGTGACTCTGATATGGGGTAGGGGACTCATTGGGTGGGAGGGGTCTGTGGTACAGTGAGGCTCATCTAGGATGGGTGGGTGGGCAATCATCTGCAGTAGAGGCTGGTCGCGGGCACTCATCTAGAATGGGGGCTCTGGTCAGGTGAAGAGGTGTTAGTCTGAGATGGGGGAAGCTCACCTGTGGCTGGGTGGTGGGGGTACTCCTCTGGAGTGAGGGTCTCTGGTGTGCTGTGTGCGGGTGGTGGTCAGTGGAAGGGGAGCTCGTCTGTGGTTGGGGGTGATTGAGTGCTTATCTAGAAGAGGGTGCTCTGGTCTGATGTGGGGGTAGTGGGCTGTGGAAGGAGCTTGTCTGTGGTGAGGGGTGCTCATCTGGAGTGGGGGGCTGTGCTGGTCTGTGGTAGTGGAGGCTTGTCTTGAATGGGGGCTCTGCTGTGGAGTGCTGTGGTAGGTAGAGCTTATCTGTGTTGAGGGGTGCTCATCTGTAGTGGGGTAGTGGGAACACTCCTGTCTGGAGTGGGGCCTCTGGTCTGGGGTAGAGGATGATGGTATGTGTTAGGGGGAGTTTGTGCTGGGGGTGTTTATCTGCATGGGGGGTGCTCATCTGGAGTGGGAGTGCTCGTCTGTGGTAGGGTGGAGCTATTCTGTGGTTGGGGCACTCATCTACAGAGGACGGTTGTGGGGAGCACTCATCTCGAGTGAGGGCTCTGCTCTGGGGTGAAGGGTGCTGCTATGTGGCAGGGAGAGCTCCTCTGGAGTTGTGGGCTCCTGTGTGGTAGAGGATAGCCTGTCTGTGCTAGCGGGTGCTCATCTGGAGTGGGGGGTGCTGATCTGTGGTAGGGAGCACTTATCTTTGGAGAGCATGCTTGTCTGAGGTAGGTGGGGGGCACTTGTCTGGAATGGGGGCTCTGGCCTGGGTTCGGGGTTCTGCTCTGTTGTAGGTGGGAGCCTGTCGGCAGTGGAGGTTTCTGGTTTGGGATGTGGTGGTACTGGTCTGTGGCAGGGGAGCTCATCAGTGGTGGGGGGCTCATCTGTAATGGGGGCTCTGGTCTGGGCTGAGGGAGTGATGTTGGGTGATGGGGGCTTTGGTCTCTGGTAGGAGCTTGTTTGTGTTACTGGGGTGCTTGTCTGCAGTGGGAGATGGGTGGGGGTGCCCATCTGTGGTGGGGGCTCTGGTCTGAGGTGAAGAGGTACTGGTCTATAGCAAATTGTTTTCAAAATACCTAGGAACTATTTTATAGTACAAACTATTGATATTAATTGTTATACTTAAATAATAAAAGTAGTATTTAGCTCCTGAGTTAACTGTACTCTCAAGTTTTTATTTTTCTTTTAATGCAATTTATATAGTAAATACAATTTTAAAATATATTTTCTTTATTTATTTGAGAGAGAAAAAGGTAGAGAGTGAGAGAGTGGCCTCCACCATTGCAAAGGAACTCCAGATGCATGTGCCACCTTGTTCATCTGGCTTCCCTGGGTCCTGGGGAATCGAACTGGGGTCCTTTGGCTTTGCAGGTCAATGACTTAACTGCTAAGCCATCTTCTCCAGCCCAGTATATACAATTTTAATGAAATTCTCATTTCTGAAATAATGTAGCTCTCTTAGTTCTTGGGTATACTGAATCATTTTTGCAGTACAACCCCCCCCACACACACACTGGGTGTCCGTTTGTTTTGTTCTTCAGTTTTTGCTTGCAGGAATGCTCTCGCCCCTGAGATTTTAAAGAGGAATGTCTTCATCTTCAGTTTCATCTAATTCTTTGCCTTTTGTTTTTCAGATGTAGGATTTTTTTTCCTTTTTTTTTTCCTTTGGAGAATCACATTCTTCAAGTATATTTTAAAGCAAGAGTAACTTTAGTATCTGCTTTTTTCTTTGTTACTCTGGTGTTTTGTGGAATCTTTATAGAAAATAAGTAAAGTAAACCCCTTAAGTCTTCCTAGTTATTTGTGTCTTCAACTTTGACATTCTTGGAAAATACCTGTTACAAGTCATTATCAAGGAGAAATGCAAGTTGGAAGGATACACTGTGCTCTTTTAAAGAGAGCCACCACTCATTTCTTCAGGAGAGGTGGGCCCCTGAGACAGAGTGCTGATCTTTAAGCTCAGCTGCTTCCCTATCTTTGGTGGCCTTGACATCACAGGCCTATGGGGTCAGATGCTTGCAGAGACGAAGTGATAGCAGCATTGACTCTTTCGGGATCTCCTTCCTAAGGGTTTTTTTGTTTTTGTTTTTGTTTTTTTTTTTTGTTTGTTTTTCGAGGTAGTGTCTCACTCTAGCCCAGGCTGACCTGGAATTCACTCTATAGTCTCAGGGTGGTCTCAAACTCAACAGCGATCCTCCTACCTCTGCCTCCCTTCTGCTCTTGTGCTGAGATGCTGCTGTGCCTGGCTCCTTCATGAATTTTAAATATTATTTTGTTTTACTTAAATTTTCTCTGTCTGTGTTACTGAAACTTTTAATCTAGAGCCTCTCACCTGCCAAGCAAGTGCTCTGCCATTGAGCTAACTTTCAACCTAATTAATTTAATGTAATTCTAAATAGACACACATTGATAGTGAAATTGTATTGGAAGCCACATGTAAAGCCTGGTTCAGGATAATTGCTGCAAAAATACTTTAGAGTAATTTCACATTAGTAAATTATGCTGGTTTCTCAATTCTTCAATTTAGAAATCAGCATTTCATATTGTAAAGACTGTGTACATTATTGCTAGATGTCTCAAAAGTCATAGTTTCTTCTTTTTTTAGAGAGAGAGAGAATGGGTGCACCAGCTGCCTCTAAAACGCTGTGAACGAACTCCAGATGTGTGCACCCCCTTGTGGGCAAGTGCAGCATTTCACCCTTTTGTCACTTTTTGCGTCTGGCTAAATGTGGGACCTGGAGATTGGAACTGGCCTTCTTAAGCTTGGCAGGCAGGCGCCTTAACTGCCAAGCCATCTCTCCAGCCCCATCTTTTCTTTATAATGTGCTTTCTAGGACTTTTTTCAATCTCAACTGCTTTAAATTCTAAAGTTAGTTTCTTATTTGCAAAGTTTTCCAAAGTTACCAACATTTAAGAAAGGGAAGTAGGGTAACTCATTATTTTTAAAATATCATCCTAAAGTAATCCTGAATGTCCAATTCAGAAAGAGCAAGGCATGTTTGAGTGTTGGCTACTGTTTATCAGGGATTTAAACTACTTAGGCTGTCCACACCAAAGAACATTTACAGTCATTTCCTTAGAGAGACCGCCAGACCTCTGGCTCATGGCTCATCCTGTTCTGCTAGAGAATTTTATGAATCTGTTAGTGCTTGCTTGTTATTTGTAGAAACTGTGCTAGCAAATGGTAGATGACAAGGACCTGATTGTTCATGATACAGAACTTTAATGTGTTGTGCTTTGGAAGTTTGCAGAATTAAAGCTTGGTATATTTTTCTTTCCCTTTATTAGTTGGTACTGCATAATACAAAAGGTTTTTACACTGGGTTTACACAGAGAATCCCATGAAGCCACAGATTTCAATCTTTTTTTTTCCTCAGTCACATGGAGTGAAAGTCCCCACCACTGGAACGGAAAAGACATTGAGAATATTATGCTATTCAAGGCTTGTTGAGACCCATGTTTCTAGAACTTGGGGCTAAGTGAATGTCTAGATTCCTAGAGGCAAGATTTGGAAAGACAAATTATTGGAGAATAAAGGATAATTGTTTTGAAATGTCTAAAATTCAGGTGCTTAGCAAGAAATGTTCTTTGCCTGACTTTCATGTTAGTTTGTCTGATTTCACTGTACTGTATATTCAGTGTATACAGGACTATTTTTATTTATATTACCATGTAAGGGCCTATTTGCTCAACAAGGAAATACTATTCACCTCTATGCAGTATATTAACTTCACTGAAAACCATTAAACTCACTTATTTTTGTCTGGGGTTGGGAGGGTAAATCATTAAAAATTGTTTGACAATTCCTTTAGTAAATTTAATACATCACTAATTAAAAATAAACTTTAAGGGCTGGAGAGATGGCTTAGTGGTTAAACACTTGCCTGTGAAGCCTAAGGATCCCGGTTCGAAGCTCGATTCTCCAGGACCCACGTAAGCCAGATGCACAAGGGGGCGCACACATCTGGAGTTCGTTTGCAGTGGCTGGAGGCCCTGGCGCGCCCATTCTTTCTCTCTCTACCTGCCTATTTCTGTATTTCTCTCTCTCAAATAAATAATAAAATATTTAAAAAAATAAACTTTAAGGGACTGAAGAGATTGTTTAGTGGTTAAGGCACTTGCCTGCAAAGCCCAAGGACCTTGATTGGATTCCCCAGTACCCACGTAATCCAGATGTACATGGTGGCACATGCATCTGGAGTTCGTTTGCAGTGGCTGGAAGCCCTGGTGCACCCATTCTCTCTCTGTCTCTTTCTCTCTCTTTCTGTTTCTCACTCTGCCTCTTTCTCTCAAATAAATGTAAATAAACTTTAAAAACACTTACTGGTTTTAGGGATGTGGTCAGTTGTAAAGCACTTGCTCAGCATGCCTGAAGGCATGGGTTTGCTCTTCACTATAGTCCCCCATCATTTATTTGTCCACCAACTGTGCATCTATCACAGGACTTGGTCTATGTTAGGCTCAATAAATACGTGTGTCCAAATTAGGTATACATACTCATTGTGTATCATTGAGGTATATCACTGTGGTAGTTTGAATAGATGGCCCCCAGTATATTCAGTGTTTTATTAGTTTATAGTTTGCATCTGCAGCCACCTGGCTGGAGGCAGTGTCACTAGGGGGATCTTAACGTGTGGTGGTAAGTTTGAGATTTCAGTCTAAAGATATGCAAAGTGTGCTGTGCTGTGTGGCTTTTGGCTTGTGCCTTCTGTCTCTTGCCTGGTCCTGTAAGAGCAGGCTAGCCTCTTCTGCCATTATGGAACTTCCCCTGGATCTGTAAGCTTCAATAAATATCCCTTCCTCCATAATTGTGCCTGGTCTGGAAGTTCATCTCAGCCAACCTGAAGCTGTCTGCTACAATCACAGTGCAGAAGCTGGCTTCAACTGGGTGGGGCTTATATCTGATGAAACTATTTACCACGTGTGCTAGTTTAGATGGCCTCCAATATATTCAGTGTTTTATTAGTTTGTAGTTTGCATCTGCAGCCACCTTGTTGGAGGCAGTGTTTCTAGGTGTATCTTAAAGTGTGGTAATGGGTTTAGGATTTCAATCTAAAGATATGCAAAGTGTGCCTAGCTGGAGTTCCTGAAGTGTGCTGTGCTATGTGGCTTTTGGCTTGTAGCTTCTTTCTCTGTATTTGGTCCTTTGAAGGCAGGCCAGCTTCTTCTGCCATTGTGAACTTCCCCTGGATCTGTAAGCTTCAATAAATCCCTTCCTCCATAACTGTGCCAGGTCTGGAAGTTCATCTCAGCAAACCTGAAGCTGTCCGCTACACCATGTATTTTAGAGTCCAGTGTTCTTTGAATTTCTTTCTTCTCAGAAAGGAGTGAGTCTACTCTAACCCAGGTCCCTAACTACCAAGCTTTCTCTCTGCCACTCGCATGAGAGACCCTAGGTGTCCATAAGCCATGTACATTGGAAATAAAGGTACTACTATAAAACTTGTACAGAAAATTTGGATTTCTTGTTGTCTTTATTAATTCAAGTCTTCATATGTCAACATAACCAAAACATCCTCCATTCTTTCTTTACTCTTGTTCATTAAATCAACATAGTTCTGCTTGCCATTTTAAAATATCTTGATCAGGGATTTAAAAAAATGTTTATAACTTACCCTGTTTCTTCTGAGAAGTTTTAAAATATTTTAGAATTGTCTAACTTTCTCTTAGAGTTTCTGTCATGTTTTTGTCACTGAAATGGTGATTTCTTTTTACACTTTTCAATTGCCACTTAAATGTTGTAAGTCCCCTAAAGGGGTGGAAGAATTAAGGGACTAAATACATCAGAATGTTCTAAGAACAAAATGAGGGTTTTGTTTTGTTTTGTTTTGTCCACCCCCCCCCAGGCTGGATCTCACTCTAGCCCAGGCTGACCTGGAACTCACTCTGTATTCTCAGGGTGGCCTGGAACTCATGGCGATCCTCCTACCTCTGCCTCCCGAGTGCTGAGACTAAAGGCGTGCGCCACCATGCCCGGCCAAAATGAGTTTTAACAAAACAGGGAGTGAATATTGCAGTCCTTCATAGGACAAAATGTATTACTTGCTGTCTTTTAGGTACTGGGGATTAGAACCTGGATTGTTAGGCTTTGCAGGAAAGCACCTTAACCACTGAACCATCTCTTCAGCCCTTTCTTAAAAGTTTATTTATTTATTTACTTATTTATTTATGAGAGAGAGAGAGAGAGAGAGAGAGAGAGAAAGACAGCTAGAGAAAATGGTTGTGCCAGGACCTCCAGCCATTGCAAACGAATTCCAGATGCATGCACTACCTTATGCATCTGGCTTCCGTGGGTACTGGGGAATCGAACCTGGGTCCTTAGGCTTCACAAGCAAGTGCTTTAACTGCTAAACCATCTTTCTAGCCTTTTTTTTTTTTTTTGGTTTTTCGAGGTAGGGTCTCTCTCTCTGGCCCAGGCTGACCTGGAATTAACTATGCAATCTCAGGGTGGCCTTGAACTCATGGGGATCCTCCTACCTCTGCCTCCCGAGTGCTGGGATTAAAGGTGTGCGCCACCACGCCCGGCTTCCAGCCTTTTTTTTTTTTTTTTTAAATTTATTTATTTGCAAGGGGAGAGAGAGAATATGTTCTCCCTTTTTTTTTTTTTTTTTTTTTTTTTTTTTTTTTTTTTTTTTCGAGGTAGCGTCTCACTCTAGTCCAGGCTGACCTGGAATTAACTATGTAGTCTCAGGGTGGCCTCGAACTCACAGCGATCCTCCTACCTCTGCCTCCCAGTGCTGGGATTAAAGGCGTGCGCCATCACGCCTGGCTCTCCCTATTTTTAAAATGAAGGGAAAATTTGGAAGCATGGAAAGATTGTAAAGAAAGATGATTACTTGATGGACATAGGATTCTGAACAAGAGTTTAGGGCTCCTATTTAATTATTCCTTTTCTTCTTTTTTCAAGGTAGGGTTTCCCTCTAGCCCAGGCTGACCTGGAATTAACTGTGTAGTCTCAGGGTGGCCTAGAACTCATGGCGATCCTCCTAACTCTGCTTCCCAAATGCTGGGATTAAAGTCATGTGTCACCATGCCCTGCTTGAATATACTTCTTTATTTTACCACAATACGTGGCCTTCCTGTTAGGCTAGTTTCCGTACTTCATAGAAGCTTCACATCTTGATATTTTCCTAAAGAAGTTACTATTTTGAAGTTAGCAAGACAGGTTTTTAATAACCAACAATTATAGTAGAATGAGTTTATATCTTTTTGATGTGTGCTTTTGGTTCAATGAGGATAAAGGGGTAATTTTCTAGACACAAGGATTTGATGATGTTTGTAAACTCAGTTATTACTTGAATTATGTTATTAATTTGCTGCCTACTATATGGAGATTTCACTGTTGGAAATATAAATGGTGTTTCCTAGCTGTACCTCTTGATCTCTAGTCTCTGCCAGACTTTGTTTGTTTGTTTTTTTTTTTTTTTGTTGGCTTTAGTAAGAAATTCATGAAGTAGGAAACTAGAGGTAGTCTTTACTAATCATCCTATGATGACAACTTTGTGTTTGCAAATAATAATTAGTATAAGAATGTATATTGAGAAAAATCTAGTTTAAATTTGCTTTTCTAGGAAAGACAGTTATCTGTTCATCTTTTGGTAACTTGTATTAAATTCCAAAGAAAGGTTAAGAAAAAGTAACCGAATACACTTGAGATACAGGAGAGATACAGGAGGGCTTTTCATTGGACTTGTACTGGGACTTGGATTTGATAAGGCGATGTATGATATATTGATCTTTAAGGTTGTCACAGGTTTGGACCAGGTCAAGAGAACCATCAGCACAAATTGGAGCAAATGGAGGTTTTCTAGAAAAATAAAACATTTTACCAGTCTTTCAGTTCAGAATCTTGCTGTTTAAAGTTTTCTAGGCAAAATTAAAATTGTAAGTGAGAATATTAATTCATCTATCCTCTCAGCTAATAAATATTTAACATTCCTACTATGTTCAAGATATTTCCATATTACATACAAGAAATAGTTATACTCCGATCTATGTTAACATAATTAAAAAGCAATCTCGACCTTATTTTAGCAAAAGAAGAAAGGTGTAGGGTAATAAGTACTTGAAATAATTATTGGAAGTTTATATGTGTAGCATATGGTAAAAACATATGATTGATGTCAAAGGTTGAAGGGATTGTTGGAAAATGTTTGAATTATGTTCAGAAATTAACACTTATTTGCTATATGAAATTCATTTTCTTAATTTATAAAGTGAAAAATTAAAGTATCTCATCTCATAACAAAGTTACAAAAACATTGCAAATGAAGCCGGGCGTGGTGGCTCACTCCTTTAATCCCAGCACTTGGAAGGCAGAGGTAGGAGGATTACTGTGAGTTCGAGGCCACCCTGAGACTACATAGTTAATTCCAGGTCAGCCTGGGCCAGAGTGAGACCCTACTTCGAAAAAACCAAAAAAAAAATTGCAAATGTTGGAGATTTTATTTATGGGTATCTGTTGAGCATAGGTGGTCAATAAATGATAGTATTGTTGCTAATAACACTTAACATGATAAATTGTCATTTTAATAAATCCTTTAGTTAACATAGTTGATGTTTTAATATGGTTAATGAATACAACATTTTTAGAGTGAGGACTTAATTATAAAAACAAACAGGTAGCCGTGAGGCATCAGTGAGGTGAGAAATGTAGCAATAAGTACAAGTTAATGGGTCTGTAACATTAAAAGAAACAAATTATAATAAGCCAATTTTTTCATATATAGACTATAGAGATGGATTAAAAATAATTCTGTTACCTTAATATTAGAAAGACATGGCCACTAATTGAGAATTTGAGCTGGGTATGGTTTAATCCCAGCACTTTGGGGAGGTAGAAGTAGAAGGATCTTTATGAGTTTGAGGCCTGGGACCACAGAGTGAGTTTCAGGTCAGCCTGGGCTAAAGGGAAACCCTACCTCAATTAAAAAAAAAATAACAAGAATTTAAGTCCATCCCAACCTTGCCATTAATAAGGGGTACACTTCAGTTTATTTTTTTCTGTTAAATCATTCTGGCTTAACAAATATCTTTGAACCTTCCTCTTAGATTATTTAAACATTTCCCTATGCCATACATACATACATGAACAGATTGATTTGACCAAGTACTTCACTAACGTTTGCTTATCACTGACTTATTCGTTGTTTTTACCTTAAAGTTTTTTTTTTTGTTTTTTCGAGGTAGGGTCTCACTCTAGCCCAGGCTGACCTGGACTTCACTCTGTATTCTCAGGGTGGCCTCGAACTCATGGCGATTCTCCTACCTCTGCCTCCCAAGTGCTGGGATTAAAGGCGTGAGCTACCACGCCCGGCTATTAAAGTTTACTTGAATTTTACACTTAACTTTTTTTCATTTAAAGGGATTTAAGAACAATCAGCCATTTGATTTTTGTGCTACTCAGCAATATTTAGATACAATTAATACTTTATTTTGGCTTTTATTTGTATTCATTGTAGAAAAAGATTGCATGCTTGTGCCTAATGTGTGTGTGTGTGTGTTATGCACATGTATGTGTCCTTGTGGCAGCCCATACACTCACTTGAGGAGGCTCGAGTGACACTTGGTATGAACCACTGCATAGCTCTTCTGCTTGGTCTTGTTTTGAGTCAGAGTCTCTTTATATTAATTCAGGAGCTTGCAGGGCTCTGAAGATTTTCAGGTCTTTGCTTTCCTGTGGAACTGGGGTTACAGGCATTCATGGTGATGTCCTGTTGTTTTACATGGGATCTGGAGATTTGAACTCCAGCAGTCTAAAGCCCCCTCAGGCCCTCATGCACTTGTGCAAGAAGGGCACTTAACTGCTGAGCCATCTCTCCAGCCCTATATATTTTTGTTTTTGAGACAGGGTCTTACTATGTAGCCTGGGCTGGCTTTGGACATGCCAGCCTCCTCCCTTAGCCTCTCTGTAGTACTGTTTCAAGTATCTTCCACTATGCTGGCATATTTTTTTAAAATTATTGTTTTTTATTGACTTTTATACTTACATACAAAAAACCCACCTGATATTTCCCTCCCCTCCCCCATTCCACTTTAGAACTCCAGTCTCCACCATATCCCCTCCCTCTCTCCATAAGTCTCTCTTTTAATTTGATGACATCATCTTTTTCTTCTATTTTGAGGGTCTTGCGGAGGTATTGCTAGGCACTGCAAGGTCATGGATATCGAGGCAAATTT
Source organism: Orientallactaga sibirica (assembly GCA_036365145.1). Classification (NCBI taxonomy): domain Eukaryota; kingdom Metazoa; phylum Chordata; class Mammalia; order Rodentia; family Dipodidae; genus Orientallactaga; species Orientallactaga sibirica. The sequence continues at coordinate 8,390,153 of JAEOAD010000982.1, forward strand.
CTGTCTGGGCAGTTGCATTGTAAGAGGTCCTACCCTTCCTTTGGCTCTTCCATTCTATCCGCCCCCTCTTCCACAATGGGCCCTGAGCCTTGGGGCAGTTGCATTGTAAGAGGTCATACCCTTCCTTTGGCTCTTCCATTCTATCCGCCCCCCTCTTCCACAATGGTCCCTGAGCCTTGGGGCAGTTGCATTGTAAGAGGTCATACCCTTCCTTTGGCTCTTTCATTCTATCCGCCCCCTCTTCCGCAATGGGCCCTGAGCCTTGGAGGGTGTGACAGAGGTGTTTCAGAGTTGGACTCCTCCATCCCTTCTTCTCAGCACTATGTTGCCTTTTGGGTCATCCCAGTGGCCATCGCCATCTGAAAAGAGAAGCTTCTCTGACCAGAAGTGAGAGTAGCATTAATATGTGAATATGAACATTAAGTGTAGTGCTTTCAGGGCAGCTTGGTGGGAGTAATATATACATTTAGTCAGACAAGAGCAGGCTTATACCCCTACGGCTCATGACCTCACCTACCATAGACTTTTACTTAGGTTTTTCAGTACCAGGTATGTATTCCCTCCTGTAGAGAGGGCCTTCAGTCCAATTATGGAGCAGTTGATTACTCCAAGAGTAGACACGCCACTATTGCACCCGTTCAATCACTGGGCCTGTCTGGCCAAGCTTGAATATTCAGCGTCCACTGTTTTCACTGTTGATGGCTTCTGTCTCTCATACGCTGCGTGCAGTGCAGCTTTTTCCAGCTTTCAGTTGGCTGGTCTACAGGGAGAAGGTTTTCTGCTCCGCACCAGCTTGCTTTCTCAGTGACCTTCCCTCTCAGGCAAGAGATGTCTTCAGCAATAGGGTCTTACTATCTGTTTCTCAAGGGAAACCAAGGGCTTTGGCAAAAGCCTTTAATGTTTTGGAGGCTACCGGGAAGAAGGGCAGGGGGAGGGTCAATCTAAACTCAAGATATGGTGAATAAGACATATGTAAAATTACTTTTTTGAATAAAGGCACGTCTAGAAGCTGTAGACTTTTACTAGGAAATTTTCAGTACCTGGGATGGGATACCTTCCAGTGAGTATGCTAGCATATTTTTAAAGCAGCTGCTTAAGTGGCTGGAAAGGCAGACAGGAGAATCCTTAGAGCTTACTAAGTAACTACTCTAGCCAAATCAGTGAGCTTCAGGTAGAGTGAGAGACCCTGCTTCTGGCCTTGACACACATTTACATGTGGGCACACATGCATATATTTGAACCACACACAGACACATGCTAAAATTATGTTAATTCCAACAGATGAATCCAGAATGCAGTGTGTATTTTATTTAGTATTTGTGCTCATGCAATACAACACCATTATATATAACACATAGCATAGACTTTTTGTTTGTTTAAATATCTTATCTCAGTTCCCTTATTTGTATATGTACTATATTTTAGTAATTCTTAGATTTAAGTGTTTTAATAGAATTAGAACATTATTTTTTCCTTTATTTTATTTTTTATTAATTTACTTGAGAGGGGGGAGGGAGGGAGGGAGGAAGGAAGGGAGGGAGAGGGAGGCAGATAGAGAGAATGGGCATGCCAGGGCCTTCAACCACTGCAAACAAACTGCAGACACATGTACCACCTTGTGCATCTGTCTTACGTGGGTCCTGGAGAATCAAACATGGGTCTTTTGGCTTCACAGGAACAACTTAACCATTAAGCCATCTCTCTAGCCCTCTGTTTTTTTTTTTTTTTTAAAAAGGATTTCAGTAACTAAAAATGGAAAATTCTGTTGCTTGTTGATTTTTTTTTTTTTTTTTTTTTGGGTTTTTCGAGGTAGGGTCTCACTCTGGTCCAGGCTGACCTGGAATTTACTATGTAGTCTCAGGGTGGCCTCGAACTCTTGGCAATCCTCCTACCTCTGCCTCCCGAGTGCTGGGATTAAAGGCGTGCGCCACCACGCCCGGCTCTTGTTGATTTTTGATGCAAGAAAAATGACATGCAATTTATAGAATAAAATAAAAACTATGGGGTTTAGAGAAGAGTTCTTAATAGTAAAAGTATCAAAAGCTATAATAAGCAGCTGCTTTTGTTCAAGAGAACAAAAATTATTTCAGTGTATTCATCCTCTGTATTATTCAGTAACTCCAAGTGACTTTCTAATTGGGAAGCAAGTTCCTGCCAGGAAGTTCATCCTATTTAGATCTATCTTGAACAGGAATATTAATGGGAATCAAGAACATCTTGCACATCTGGTGAGGCCTGGAGTTAGGTACTGTACCACCCAAGTCATCAGCTGAATGTGCCAAGAGACTTAACTTTATATCTTCATCTTCCAGAGAGATGTTTGACAATTTCTAGGAAGAGATGAACCAAGAGTTTAATAAACTATTCTGGAGACCTTCAGGTGGGCAGGCATGTTCTGTTTCTTAAGGATAGACATACCAAGATTTGGTTCTATTTATTTATCTCTTTGACTGTCTAAACCACTCGCTTTCTTATGGAGGCCAAAATTCTTGACCTCTAAAAGTACCCTAATTTCTTGTAGTAAGACCTGCTAGGTATAGTGATGCCACCTTCAAGGAGCTGGCTTTTGTTTATTATTGCAAAGTTGCATATGAAAATAATTTTATTGACTAATAATAATTTTATTGAATGGAAGTCTTTTTGTTTTTAATTTTAGGCTCTGATTGCAGACTTAATTACAATTTTGAAAGTCCATTATACGTTAAGGTGATCACAGATTAAAACCTACACCCAGCTTTAGAGTTGTAGAAATAAAACCTAGTCTTGACTAACATAGCTCATTGCATGTTATTTCAAGCAAAAATTTGAAATTTGCTTATACCCAAATTCAAAAGAAATGGTTATCTCTGATTGTCCTCCATCTTTTTTTAAAAATATTTTTGTTTTTATTTTTATTTATTTATTTATTTATTTGAGAGAGAGAGATACAGAAATAGGCAGGTAGAGAGAGAGAGAGAGAGAATGGACGCACCAGGGCCTCTAGCCACTGTAAACGAACTCCAGATACATGCGCCCCCTTATGCATCTGGCTTACGTGGGTCCTGGAAAATCGAGCCTCGAACCGGGGTCCTTAGGCTTCACAGGCAAGTGTTTAACCGCTAAGCCATCTCTCCAGCCCTTTTTCTTTTTTTTTTTTTTTTTTTTTTTTTTTTTTTTTTTTTTTGGTTTTGCAAGGTAGGGTCTCACTCTGGTCCAGGCTGACCTGGAATTAACTATGTAGTCTCAGGGTGGCCTTGAACTCTCAGCGATCCTCCTACCTCTGCTGGGATTAAAGGCGTGCGCCACCACGCCTGGCTTCATCTCCTGCTTTTTGTTTGATGTGTTTTGTGCAGATTGGTGGGCTGTTTTAAAGCTAGCTTTTGTCCTTCATGAGACCTCCATCCATGCTCCAGTGTCCTCCCAGGTGAGGGAGATTGGGTAGAAGGGATCCCAAGACACACTATGCCACTGATCACTTTCAAGCCTCTGAGCAAATGATTTCCTCCTCTGATTTAGTCTTAGTGTTCTTTAGGGAAAAAGGGTCCTGAGAGGGGATTTTGAATATGCTCGAATGACCAAAGGAGGGCCTTGCTGAGACTCTGTAAACTCTTTTTCCCCTGCTCCTTGAACTTATTGTTTCTAGGAAGTGATCACTTTTTAGGTCAGTGGCCACAATGGGTAGTTGGCCAGGCGTCCAAGATGATGGATGAGGGGAGTGAGGAACTTCATGTTTGACCCCAAAGGACTTGTTTTGGGTGCATGTTCTGTGTGTGCTTTTCTTGGCCCTGGACGGTAGAAAATTGCCAAGGGCTTTTCCAGGCTGTGTGGGCCATACTTGCGTGCAGGCCATTTGTTGGGTTCAGGACTCCAGCTCAGCATGGGACCCCAGGGCACGCGACTGGGGCGGGGGAAGGGGGGATGTGCGGCTTCTCAAACAGCGGCGCCGAGAAGTCCGACGCTCGCGGGACTGGTGTGACGGAATTACTGCTGCGCTCGCCCTCTAGACCCGAGGTGCGCGGGGCCCCGGGGCCTGGTGAGCGGAGAGACGTAGTGGCGGTGTTCCCATCTGATCGCTGACCGCGGGGCGGGCTGCTCAGGAACCTTGGGCGGCGCGTTCAGCGCGGTTTGTCCCACCTCAGTGTGTCCACACCGTACCGTACCCCTGCCGCCCACCTCGGGAGGCTTCAGCCCTGAGGCCACAGCTGCCCTGTCCCTGGCCGTGTTCTCCGTGGGCTCCTCATTCTTCTCGCAGCCCCTTCACCATCCGCCGCCCGAGGCGTCGGGCCGTGGTCCGCAGGCAGGGGGTGGCCTCCGCAGGGTAGGTGGGGCCAGGCTGTAGGGTGGGGCGGGCGGGCGGGCGATCATAGGGCTGTGGGCACGCAGCGGTGACTTCGCGGAGTTAAGACTCAGGCCAGTCGCATACGCTTCCTTGGGACTTGCGTGGTAACTGTGAAGTGGGGCGGAACGGCAGCCTGAAGGATGCTTCGGTGCAGGAGAGCGGCGCGGGTCTTGCGCCAGGTATGTGCTGTGGGACTCCTGGAGCGAATCCGAGGCGCAGGGGCTGGCTACTCGGGTGAGGTGGGATGGGGGCGCGGGCGGACTCTTGTGAGTGGGTACTAAGGCTAGGATGCCCTGTTTCTCCAGCGGTCCGAAAAGCGGCAGCTGTTCGCCTTGATGCAAACAAGGCTTCACTCTAGGGACCCATTGGTGCCTTCATTTAGAAAAGCCAGCCGGCCATGGTGGCGCACGCCTTTTATCCCAGCACTCCTCAGAGGCTGAGGTAGGAGGATCGCCATGAGTTCGAGGCCACACAGAGGCTTTATAGTGAATTCCAGGTCAGCCTGAGCTAGAGTGAAACCCTACCTCGAAGGAAAAAAGAAAAAAGTCAAGAAAATGTTCCCTACCTTGCTTGATTTTTTTTTTTTCTCCCCTCACCTGGTTATTACTTCTGCTTCATCAAAGTCAGAAGAAAGAGTATATGGAAATTTGATGGCATTCTTTTCATTTTTGGTGCGGCTTGAATTGTACATAGCTCATTTCAAGGGCTAAACTGTAATCATTCCTGTCCAATGTTTGGGGGATATATATATATATATATTAGGTTTTCATTTATATGATGTTTTTTTTTTTTTTTATTTGGTTATGCAATATATCTCATCCCCAGGCTGACCTGGCTCAGGGTATTGCAGGTTTTCATTTGAGAGTATTGATGTTTTAAAGAAGGTTGTTAAAGATTTGTCATATATCCAAAATGTGATTATAATTTGAAATTTGCCTGTTTTGAAGCCTCCGAAGATGAACATGTGGCTTACCAGTAGGGTGGCATTAGAACATCTTTAGGAAGTGAATAGATCTGTTAGTAGGGGAAAACAGGCAGGGAAATTTCATCTACCTTACACGTATTTCTAAAATATTGGAGATGCAGTTTTCCTCTAACAACTTAAGATGTGCAGTTTTTGTTTTTTTTTGTTTTGTTTTTTTTTTTTTTGTTTTTCGAGGTACGGTCTCACTCTGGCCTAGGCTGACCTGGAATTCACGATGTAGTCTCAGGGTGGCCTTGAACTCACGGTGATCCTCCTACCTCTGCCTCCCAAGTGCTGGGATTAAAGGCATGCGCCACCATGCCCGCCTAAGATGTGCAGTTTTAATGCCTCCAGAGCTATTATTATTTGTTTTGAGGAAAGTGTATTCTTGTAAGATGGACTTAGGGCCTGCAACTTCATATGGTAAGCAATTGTTTTGTAATTATACTTCGTAGGTGCATATTCAATTCTTTCCAGTACCTGCTTGGGAATTTTCTTCAGTAATGGCCATTGTGTCTTGTTTGCAATTCTTTTTCTTACTTACTATTCTTTAACCTATTTCCAATAATGGATGTTCTTTCAAGCTATTTCTGGGTTTGTGTGTTTAATGGAAGAGATATGAAAATAAGTTTTTGGAAGTGAGTCTAATTGGGATTTTGAGAAAGATTGAGTTTGTGAATACTCACCTGATACCTGGCATTTGTTTTATGTCTTTATAGCCTTTCAAGTAGTTTTAAATTTAAAAAGGCTTAGTCAAACATTATATAAAATGACCGTGAAATATATACATAAATATATAATGCTTATAATGTCTCTTTCAATATCCTGTAACATTATAAGCCCCTGAAGGGCAGGTGCCAGTTAACTCCTGAGAACCTGATTTGTTTTGGAATTGGTGTAGGGGAAAAGAGTTGGTCTTAATGGTATATCATTATTTTTCCTGAAGCAGTTGATCAGTCCTTGTGATTTATGGTTCAGTTAATTAATCTTTATTAAGCACTTGTGCTTTCATATAGAATTCATTCAGTCCAAGGTACATCTATTCAAAGCCTACTATGAGTTCTATTCCGGGTACCTAAATCTTCCCAACAGTAATTATTCCTGGATATTTCAAGGTTATAATTCAGAAAATTGCTATGCATGAAGAGCAAATATTCATTTTAGTTGATGGGAAAAATTAGACTCTCACTATTTGTAACAGACAGCTTCAGGTTCTCTGAGATGAACTCCAGACCATGCACGGTCATGGAGGAAGGGCTGTTATCTATAGAAGCTGGCCTGCTTTTACAGGACCAAACACAGAGAGCAAAGCCACAGCCCAAAGGCACACAGCACACCTCAGGAACTCAAGCTAGGCACACTTTGCATATCTTTACATTGAAATCCTAAACCTACCACCACACTTTAAGATCCACCCAGTGACATTGCCTCCGGCAAGGTGGTTGCGGATGCAAACTATAAACTAATAAAACACTGAATATATTGGGGGCCATCAATTCAAACCACCACACTATTTTTTATAATAATTCTGTATAAACAAAATTTTTGATATAACCAAGAAATATTTCTGACTTGTGTCATCATTTTGCCATGATTGGATAAAGTGTACATTTTGTGAGAAATTATTTTCTGGGTCAAATAGGTAACATTGTTTACTCCTGGGGGCTTGTGTTATAAATTCAAATCAGTATGTGCAATGGAGATTTGGGTATTTTTAATGCTAAGCAGCTAGACTTTTATGACTAAGTACTTATGGTTGTAACTAGATTTTAACTTACTGATTTTTTTTGTTTGTTTGTTTTGGTTTTTGAGGTAGGATCTCATTCTAGCTCAGGCTGACCTGGAATTCACTAGGTAGTCCCAGGGTGGCCTCGAACTCAAGGTGATCCTCCTACCTCTGCCTCCCAAGTGCTGAGATTAAAGGTAAGCCACCACGCCGGCTCTTATTGATGTTTTTAAATGCCTTTTTTCCAGAATATTTCAAAAATCTCTGTGCAGTCAAATCATGGAGGTTATGATCAGCTACAGTCCAGAAGCTGTTTTTCTTTGGGGCTTGTTCCTTTTTAGCTTATTTGCCGGTTCCTCCCAGATGCTTTCTATCACCATTCTTCCCGCCCTGTTCTCTTCTGTTGGTGTCTTTTTCCACATCAGTGAAATGGTCAGGGTAATCCTATACTGTCTCTCTGAGAAATAATTGACTGATGGTAAAGTGCCTTGAAAAGGCTGAGTAAATACCAGGTCTTTTGAATGAAAATGACTTAGCTCCTTGTTCCATAAAATAAGATCCAAATCTCAGTTTTTAGTTTGAGCTCTTGGGGAGTGGATTTCACTTGAATGTTACTGCTCCTCTCTTTGGGTTACCTGGAATACTGGGATGAGTGCAAGGTATCCTCTGTTATTTGAGTTATAGTCACTTCTAATCCAGTTTTTTTTTTTTTTTGCCATGTAATCTTGTCTGCCTTTCCTGATTTATGCTAGCTGTGTTCTCATTCCAGATATGGATGGAAATCTGAACTTATTTTCTCTATTACCTCCCCTTCCTGGGAATCTCATTGTCTTCTTATGGTAATATTCCTGGTTTTTAAGGTATAGAAGAAAAGAACAAAGTGAGCTGTGGCAGCTATCAGAGTTGTGAGCTGTACTATGAAGGTTGGTCTGGCATTTCCAGGAGATCTTTTGGGGGTTTGCATTTAGTAAAGCAAATATCTTTAAAACCTTACATCCAGAGTTAATGTCTGAGAATAGAGTACATAATAGCTTCAAATTTAAAGTGATTATTGATGACAGAAACTGGGAATGTGGAAAATGGTCAGTGATAATTTTGAAAGCTTACTTTCTCTGGAGAGTCAATATTCACAATCCTTTTATCTTGGGGAAAATAGATGGAAGGAAGCTCTTCCACTTACACTAAAAGTGACATGACTTATTTATACAGTTATATAAATACAGCTATAATTTAGTATTCAGTATGTTCAGTATTCAGTATGTTCTCCACACTGTAAGTAACTTTGGTTACTGTAAGCCTGGAGATGCCTTTACCTGCAGTAGCATCTCATTTATAAAAAGGTAGCAGAAGTGGTGATTCTTCAAGCAGGTTTAACTTGAGAAAATTTCAGAACCATCTAAGATTTGAAATGAGCATATGTTCTTTTGGTTTTCCAAGTAAGACTTTTTTAAAAATTATTTTTGCCTCTGTCATGTAGTATAGAAATAATAATGCTGCTGGTTTTCATGCTGTTATTTCTATTAAACATAATATCCCTAAATATCTCTCCTCCTTTCATTTTTGCACATGTGATGGAAAGCTTTTTAATAAGAATTGAGAATATCATATTTTATGAAAAGTGAAATATTTTCAGTTCTATTTCAGCTAATATGATAATGCGCTTCTTAATCTCACCTAGATTAGACAAGTTCTTTCTTTTAAATAGTTAAAAAATAGAGTAAACTTGTTGACTTTTTAATGGGAAAAGAACCAGGAAATGTTTGAAGATAGTAAACATTTGACTCCCTACTACTTATGACTTGTGTTTATGGCCATGGCTCTGCCCTTCCTAAGTTTATAGGACCAAATTGTTCTAAGAGCAGAAAGAATGCCACCTTTTGTGGTCATGTGCTGTAGCAGACAGCTTCAGGTTCGCTGAGATGAACTTCCAGACCAGGCACAGTTATGGAGGAAGGGATATTATTTATTGACGCTTACAGATCCAGGGGAAGTTCCATAATGGCCTGCCATCACAGGGCCAAGCAGAGAGAGCAAAACCCCCAGCCACACAGCACACTTCAGGAACTCCTATTAGGCACACTTTGCATATCTTTACAATGGAATCTCAAACCATCATCACACCTTAAGATCTGCCCCCAGTGACATTGGCCTCTGGCAAGGTGGCTGCAGATGCAAACTATAACTAATAAAACACTAAATATATTGGGGGCCATATATTCAAACTACCACATGTGCCATTGTAAACTTCCAAAGGGACAGATAGATTGCAATTTTATTTTATTTTATTTTATTTTATTTTATTTTATTTTATTTTTATTTATTTTTTTTTTTGGTTTTTCGAGGTAGGGTCTCACTCTGGCCCAGGCTGACCTGGAATTAACTATGTAGTCTCAGGGTGGCCTTGAACTCATGGCGATCCTCCTACCTCTGCCTCCTGAGTGCTGGGATTAAAGGCATGCACCACCACGCCCGGCTAGATTGCAATTTTAAATAGATGCAATTCTGGTACATACCTCAAAAATAATTTGTTTTCTCAGGGAAGTTGGTTATTTTATTTGCTTCTTGTCTTCAGAATGCATATTTAATTTTTATTCACTTCTGTTTCTCAAAAGGATTAACTAGTGCAGAATTCCAGACATAAATAGCTCTGTTTTGTTTGTAACGTACAGCTTTGACATTTTGACATTTTATTGTCAAAGCTCTTTGGTTGTTTTTCTTTTTGTCAGTCATTGGATGCTCTTCCTATCCTTCCTCATTTTTAGCTGTTTTAAGATTTTGACTATATATATTTAATTTAAACACTGATTCAAATGTGTTTCTTTTTAAAAAATGTTTTTTAATATTTTATTTTTATTATTTATTTATTTGACAGAGAAAGAGGGAGGGATGGAGGGAGGGAGAGAAAAAGAGAGAGAGAGAATGGGCGTGCCAGAGCCTCCAGCCACTGCAAAGGAACTCCAACTCCAGAACTCCATCTCCAGATGTGTGCACCCCCTTGTGCATCTGGCTAACATGGGTCCTGGGGAATTGAACCTGGGTCCTTTGGCTTTGCAGGCAAATGCCTTAACCGCTAAGCCATCCCTCCAGCCCTCAAATGTGTTTTTTAAGCTTTCTTACCTTTGAATAGTTAGGATAAAAGCCTTTTTGTGGTGAAGGTGTTTTTTGTAAGGATTAAAGCATTGTTTGGAATTTTTTTCAATGTGCTTTAAAGTTATTTGAAAAGTAATATCAGTATTCAACTTTTAACTAACTTGGTAACGTTTCATAAATCTGTGTAAATGAAATGGTCTTTGTGGTAATTATTTAAACAGGAAATAATGATAGGTGTATTTACTTGTTTCTTGGTTTTATGTTAGATAGACACAGATTTTTTCATGTGGAGATAAATAGAGATATTTAAATAAGTAGCTTGCCAACACTTGAGGCATGTTTGAAGGACTATCTGAGATGTTTAGTTTGTGGTCACTTGAGACTGCCCTTTATTGCATCCTTTACCTTAATCTGTTCTCTAGGGGGCACTCTTGACATACATCGTTTCCCTGATTTCTTGTAGGACTGGTATTAGAAACTATAAATCTAGATTGTGGTGATAAATATGAATAGGCTGTAACCTGTAATAGGCAACAGGTCTTGGAGCAATTAGCGTGTGGCTGCTTTAAAACCTTAGGAATTGAATGGAAGAGCCAAAGGAAGGATATGACCTCTTACAATGCAACTGCCCAGACAGAAATTGGCCTCGATATCCATGATCTTGCAGTGCCTAGCAATACCTTTGCAAGACCCTCAAAATAGAAGAGAAAGATGATGTCATCAAATTAGGAGAGAGACTAATGGAGAGAGGGAGGGGATATGATGGAGACTGGAGTTCTAAAGTGGAATGGGGGAGGGGAGGGAAATATCAGGTGGGTTTTTTTGGTATGTAAGATTAAAAGTCAATAAAAATAATAATTAAAAAAATAAACATTTATTTTTAAATGCAAAAAAAAAAACCTTAGGAATTTACAAGTATACACTGCAATTTTGGCAACCCTTGACTTTCATTTACCTGTTTTCTGACATCATATGCTTCTCAACTAAATACAGAACTTTCGCATAAATCATTTTTATTTAAAGTGATTCTTTAACTTGTAGGTTATAATTTTAAGAGAACTTAAAAATTCTTGCCGGCCGTGATGGCGCACGCCTTTAATCCCAGCACTTGGGAGGCTGAGGTAGAAGGATCACTGTGAGTTTGAGGCCATCCTGAGACTACATAGTAAATTCCAGGTCAGCCTGGGCCAGAGTGAGACCCTACAAAAACAAAACAAAACAAAAAAAAGTTTCCATTTTAGGTCAAATGTGTTTATAAGCTATTGACTCTTCTTAAAAGATAGGCTTTCATACCTCTAAAATTGGAGATTCTATGAACAAGTCTAATTAATGAATCTTTAAGTTTGTACATTGTTTCATTCATTAAGACTTCTGTCTAGGAAATGCACCACCTGGTCAGGGCACAAATTTGCTTTTCAGCTTAACTTATGCATTCTATCAGTTCTCATGCCCACTTAGGTTGAAATTCTGTAACTCCATTCATTTTGTGATAGTTGACTAATGTTGTAAAGTTGAAAAGGGCTCTGTGAGATTTCCTGCTGTCTTTCTTAGTTTCTGACCTTTTCAAAATGTTTACTCTCATTGACTCTTCAGATAGTGATCTGTAATTAGCAGCTCAATGGCAGGTTGCTTTATGTTACAAGCAAAACAAAGAAGACAAAATAACTTGGTCAAAAAAGGATAAACCTAACCCAATCATCCCCCCAAAACAAATAAGGGACAGAGCCCTGAAATCTTAAAATTATAGACCAAATTAATTAGCTAAATATCATTGTAAAACGTTTTTTGATAAATTGTCTAATTTTTTTCCAGAATCATTTATGTGTAAGGGGAATTTTAGGCTTTTTGTGCATTGTGGTTTTTTTTTTTTTTTTTTTTTTTTTTTTTTGGTTTTGCGAGGTAGGGTCTCACTCTGGCCCAGGCTGACCTGGAATTAACTATGTAGTCTCAGGGTGGCCTTGAACTCACGGTGATCCTCCTACCTTTGCCTCCCGAGTGCTGGGATTAAAGGCGTGTGCCACCTCGCCCAGCTGCGAATTTTAGGCTTTTTAATTGCAGTATTACTGTTCTCACTATTTAATCAGATTGAAAAAATAGTTTAAAATAAGCAAGACCTATCAAAGCATGTATTAGATGTTTTTATTAGCTCTGAAATATATAACAAAATGTCTGTAAACTAAACTGGTTTACACAGAAGATCACAGATTGCTCCTACCTTGCTAGATCTAGTGTAGTTGGTTTTTTGGTAAGGTAAATTACAATATCAAATACTAAAAAAAAAATTGTACAACCTAATCATTTTTTTAGGCAAAGGCTCACTTATTAGGCTGGCCCCAACCTTGTGATTCTCCTTCCTCAGCTTTCAAGTAGCTGTGATTATCAGGTGCATGCCAGTTTCTCTTTTGGCCTACTTGTAGTTGAATTTTTTTTTATGTGGTGGAGTTGTTGGTAATATACACTTAGTGAAGCCACTCCTTGTTATGCTAACAAAACAGAGCTTTAATGTTTTTCATACCACTTTTCTTATATGTAAAGTGGAGAATCATTTTGAAGGCCTTTGAGTTTTTTTTAAATAACGCCCAGGAGATCTAAAGTATATCAAGAGTATTTCAATCATGCCCAGATGAGAGTTTATACTTTTATATATGCTAAACATGAAACTTGGAAGTACTACTAATGGGAGAAAGACAGGAGAAAAGACATTTAATGAAACATGTAGAATTCATATATTTGAAATGTTCTATTAGAGTCTGTTGAATAGTATAGTATATTCATTTATGTCCACTCAATCTGCCTTGTGTTCAGCACTATTCTGGGTGGACATGGAATGCATATAAAGGAAATAAAACTGGGCCATGATCATAATCTCTTCAAAGGAAGACTATTTTAATAAAATTTGTAGTATAGTAAAATATGGAAGCTGTATGCTTCAAGAGTTGATACAAGCTCACTTTTTATGGTATTTTCAAACAACCAACTGTGTTTTAATATCATGATTACTGAAAGGGAAGACTTGGTGAATCACTAACTAATTTCCTAAACAGAGTTCATTTTGTATATAGGAAATTTTATTTGCCATGACTGTGGCCTTTGATAAAGAATATGTATGCACAGTGGTACTTAATAAACATGATAAATGAAAAAAATTCCAAACTTGGAAAGAGTTGATCTTATCGAATGAGTCCAATTTCAAACTAAAGGGATCCTGAATTCTGTCTTCACTTGAGTATCATTATTTATTTTATTCCCTGGTTTGGATTTTAAAACATTGTAAGAACATTTTGGAAAGAAGAGCAAACATAAGGTCAAATACTGAGAAAAGTAGTATTAATGAGAGAATTATAATCAGAAAAAAAAAGTTTAGAGTGAGGTGAGGCATTAATGTCTTAAGTTTCCTGAATCAGAGATACAGAAGACTCTCAGAATGACTTATGAATATATTCTCCATGTTTTCTTTAAATAGCAAATTGCCCTCAGTTATACATACCTTTTTTTTTTTTGTTTGTTTGTTTTTCGAGGTAGGGTCTCACTCTGGCTCAGGCTGACCTGGAATTCACTATGTAGTCTCAGGGTGGCCTCGAACTCTTGGCGATCCTCCTACCTCTGCCTCCCAAGTGCTGGGATTAAAGGTGTGCGCCACCACGCCCGGCTTATACATATCATTTTGTTCTTAGTACAGGTACATTGTTACAGGGATTGAGATATTTTTACCATATTGGGTTTTTCTGTAAACCTGACCTTTTATAGTACTTTGTGTTTTGCTCATGCCGATTTCTGACTAGATTGAGCTCTTGGAGTATGAAAATCTAATATTTATATTTGTTTTTAGAGTACCTGGCATACTGAGGACAATAAAGGAAAATGCAAATTATTGACTAGAAGCTAAAAATATACAAGCCCTCTAACAAGCACTTTTCTTTCTAAGACTTATTTGTTCAGCTCTTTTTGTAGGATGTAGGTTCTTGCTCTAGCCCAGGCTGACCTGGAATTCACAATGTAGTGACAGGCTGGTCTTGAATTCATAGTGATCCTCCTCCTTTGCCCTCCCAAGTGCTGGGATTAAAGGCATGCACCACCATCCCTGGCTGTTGTGTATTTAAATTTTATTTATTTATTTATTTATTTATTTATTTATTTATTTATTTATTTAAAGAGAAAATGGGTACACCAGGGTCTCTAGCCCTGCAAACAAACTTGTACCTCTGGTTTTACATGGGTACTGGGGAATTGAACCCTGGTCCTTTGGTTTTTTAGGTATGCACTACCTTGTGCATTGTTTTTTATTTTTATGTGAGAGAGGGAGAGAGAGAGAGAGAGAATTGGTTTGCCAGGGCCTCCAGCCACTATAATTGAACTCCAGACACATGTGCCACTTAGTGTGCACGTGCGACCTTGTGCACTTGCATCACCTTGTGCGTCTGGCTTAGATGGGGTCTGGAGAGTTGAACATGGGTTCTTAGACTTCACAGGCAAGTGCCTTAAACACTAAGCCATCTCTCCAGACATGCATCTGGTTTTATGTGGGTACTGGGGAATCAAATCTGGGTCCATTGGCTTTGTAGGCAAGCACCTTAACGGCTGAACCATCCCCTCAGCCCTTTAATTTTGTATTTTGAGATAGAGTGCTGCCCAACCTGACCTCAAAATTGAAATCCTCCTGGCTTATCCCTCGAGTGCTGAAATTACAGGCATGCACCACCACGTCTGTCCCTTAACAAATAATTTTTAATACTTTTCTAAAATTGTATTTATTTCAGAGAGAAGGAGAGAGAAAGGGAGAGGAAATGGGTACACCAGGGCCTCTAGCCACTGTAAATGAGCTCTAGATGCATGTGTCACCTTGTGCATCTGGCTTATGTGGGTACTAGGGAATTGAACGTGGGTCCTTAGGGTTTACAGGCAAATCACCTTAACTGCTAAACCATCTCTCTAGCCCACTAACAAGTAATTTTTTATTAGATACTGATTCTTGGCGTTCTTAAGAATTTTACCAACATAGTCATGATTCTTTTACTTCTCAGTGGCATAGTGAGGTAGAAGGGAGCTTCTGGAATAAGCCTCAGTTTGAATTCTAATCTACTATCTGTTCTATTTTATCCAATTAAATTTTTTGTTTTGGCATTGCTGAGGATCAAACTCAGGTACCTTACCACTAAGCTGCACCTCTAGCCTCTCATTTAATTTTTAAAATTGAAATATAATTTGCATATAAGATGCATCCTTTTAAAATGTTAACTCAGATGCAGCTTTTAGTATATTCACAAGGTTGTGCAACCTTCACTACCATAAAATGTTAGAATATTTTTAATATCCCTAAAAGGAAACTCCATACTCATGTTCCATTAGTAGTAATTCCCCATCCCCTTTTTTCCTAGCTAACAACATCATTTTTCAAGGGGAAGAGATCTGGTTCTATAATTGATTCCTATGACTCCCTTCAGAATTGTATCATGCTAAAAGGAGGCATTAATTAGTGTTTTTCCTTGTAGGAAAGCAGCCCCCCAAAGGATACCATGGGACAAACAGTGGATGAGGGTAAGATTTACTTATATAATGTTTTTAGTTTTTGTAATGCATATCTTATTGTGTACTAAATTTTTGAAATAAAGGTGTTTAAATTTTAACAATATAATTTAAAACGACTGCATATTAAGTTTTGCTAAGTTACATAGTTTTTAACCATAGAATACTGGCATATAAAATTGAATAATCAGATCTTGCTTTTTGCATTTTCATTCTAGAATCATATCCTTGTATTTGAAAGAAGCAGTCATCCTTTGGATTTCTTATTAAGTATATTTTATCTGTGACTGATCAGAACACAGTGATTCAAGAAGCAGATTTATTTAGAGGATAAATAATGATCTAATTGTCGAGAAACCTAAAGGGATGAATTGGTTTTAAATCTCAAGAAACTCTGCTTTGACACATCCTGGCCATGTCTTGTGTTTGTTTGTTTGTTTTTCTAGGTAGGGTCTCACTTTAACCCAGGATGACCTGGAATTCACTGAGTTCCAGGCTGGCCTTGAATTTACAGCAATCTTCTTACCTCTCCCTCCAGAGTGCTGGGATTAAAGGCATGCACCACTATGCCCGGCTTGCTATTTGCTTCTTAAAGTAATTTTTATTGCCCATATTTGCATTTTTCTCTTTGGGGATTTGGCCAAAATAAAGCCTTTTTAATTTTTTTGTTTAATTTTTGTTTATTTAAAAGCGACAGACAGGCAGAGAAAGAGGCAGAGAGAGAGAAAGGGGTGCGCCATGGTTTCCAGCCACTGCAAACGAACTCCAGACACATGCGCCACTTGTTTTTCTGGCTTACGTGGGTCCTGGGGAATTGAGCCTCGAACCGGGGTCCTTAGGTTTTGCAGGCAAGCACTTAACTGCTAAGCCATCTCTCCAGCTCTCTCTTCAATTTTGGCATCATTTTTTTCCTCCTATTATGCAGGTCTTGTGTAGGAAGCATCAACCACTGTGAGGTCAGGAATGTCAAAGTCACTTTGTGTCTGGATGAGAGCATTGTAAACACTCCTCTACTTCCTTAAGCTCTTATGTTCTTCACACCTCTCCTGCAATGGTCCCTGAGGCTTGGAGGGTGTAATAATAGAGATGTTGCCCAGTGCTGAACACTCCATTGTCACTTCTCAGCACTTTGGTCACTTTTGAGTGACCCCATTGTTCATCACCATCTTTGTATCTCGCCCGCTGTGGGCCGCCCGGGGCACTCGCTTGGCCTCCCACATCGTGCCTTCTTCACCTCCCGCCCGCTGGCCTGCCCGGCGCTTCCTGCTCCCTCCTAACCAGCCCAGGGCGGGACAGCAGCACGGCGAGCAGCAGCTTCCACCGACCCTCGGCCATTGTAGGTCGCCTTTATTTATTTATTTGTTTGTTTGTTTATTTATTTATTTATTTATTTATTTATTTATTTATTTATTTATGAGAGACAGAGTCACAGAGAGAGAGAGAGAGAGAGAGAGAGAGAGAGAGAGAATGGGTGAGCCAGGGCTTCCAGCCACTGCAGACAAACTCCAGATGCATGTGCCACCTTGTGTATCTGGCTTATGTGGGTCCTGGGGAATCAAACCTGGGTCCTTTGGCTTTGCGGGCAAGTGCCTTAACTGCTAAGCTAGCCCTCCTGCCCAAAGCCTTTTTTACAAAAAAAAAAGAGAAATTTTTAAAAATTTGTTTATCAGAGAGGGAGGAGAAAGGGAAAAAGAGGAGAAGGGAAAATATAAATAGAATATGAATGGGCATGTTAGGGCCTCTTGCTGCTTCTGTTAAACTCAAGAAACGTGTCACTTTGTGAGTCTGACTTTGCTTGTGTACTGGGGAATTGAACCCTGGGCCAGCAAGATTTGCAAGCCAAGCACCTTTAGTCATTGAGCAATCTTGCCAGTCCTAAGTCTTTAAAAAATAGGAGATGTTGCCGGGCGTGGTGGTGAACGCCTTTCATCCCAGCACTTGGGAGGTAGAGGTAGGAGGATCGCCGAGAGTTCGAGGCCACCCTGAGGCTACATAGTTAATTCCAGGTCAGCCTGGGCCAGAGTGAGACCCTACCTTGCAAAAATGAAAACAAAACAAAAAAAAAGGAGATGTTGAGTGCTTAAAATTTTCTACCCTAAGGCTAGAGAGATGGCTCAATGATTAAGAGCACCCCTTGTGTAAGCATGAGGGCCTGAGGACACTGGAGAGACTGCTGGAGTCTGAGCCCCAAGACCTACATAAATAGCTAGATATAGCCATGTGTATCTGTAATCCTAGTTCCATAGAGGAGCAGAGACCTGAGAATCGTTGGAGGTTGCATTGTAGGGGTGGGGGGGACACTAAATTTCTGAATCAGTAAGAAACTCTAGCTTAAAAAGAACAGGTAGAAGACCATTGGATTGGGGTCCCTTATGTTCTGCTCCAGCCACTGCAGGCACCCCACTGCAGTCAAGCACATGGGGAGCTTCATAGGAACATACATGTACATGCACTCACACAAACCAAAAAAAATAGAAAAATTTCCCCTAGTTTTATAAATGAGAAAACCAAAGCACAGAGAGGTTTAGCAAACCATTCATACAAAGTCAAGGCTAAAATCCAAATCTTTGGAGCTAGTGAAGTAACATAAATGTTAGAGTGCTTGCCTACTACTTGAAAGGTCCTGTGTTAAGCAATGGAAAAGAAAGAGAAAAACAAAAAGATATACAGAAAAGATAAATAGAATCCGGAGTTTGAACTAAGTATAACTGATTGAAAAAAAACCTCCATCCTGTATTGGTGTTGTAGGAAGTCTGCTTCTTCTGTCCCATGAATATACCACACTCATTTGTACTTTATATATTTTCTTTAACATTACACATTCTTCACATATTTCCCTATCTAAATTCTGTTTCTTTTTCAAGTCTTGTGTCTCTTAAGTCTTTTCTTCTGGTTCAGTGCTGAATGCTGTCCTTTAATTTTCTTTGGTTTATTAGTCTTAAAGTGTATTGATTTAGTATAATCTCTATAATTAGATTCTTAGAATTTTTCTATAATAAGAGCCATGCCTTTAGAGTTTTCCTTTTTTTCTCTTAGTTTTACTATAGAACTATTTAGTAAATACAAGTGTGTACTTTCTTCAAGTAATTCCAGCAGACAGCCTACATATTCCTCTGAAGTATTCTCATATCTTTTTAAAATGTTTTATTTACTTATTAGAGATAGAGAGAGGGAGAGAGAGACAGAGAGAATGGACACACAAAGGCTTCTAGCCACTGCAAACGAACTCCAGACGCATGTGCCAACATAGGCATCTGGCTTCCAGACGCATGTGCCACCATATGCAGCTGGCTTACGTGGGACCTGGAGAATCGAACCGGGGTCCTTAGGCTTCGCAGGCATGCGCCTTAACCGCTAAGCCATCTCTCCAGCCCATATTCTCGTATCTTGAAGAGTTAATCAAAACTGTAGGTAGATCTGCTGCCTTGAGCCATCATTCTTTAGGAAGTTGTTGCAGTCAGTATGCATTGCTGGCAGAAATCACCTGACCAAGAGTAGCTTCTGGGGAAAAAAAAGTTTATTTTGGCCTACGGACTCGAGGGGAAGCTCCATGATGGCAGGGGAAAACGGTGGCATGAGCAGAGGGTAGACATCACCTCCTGGCCAACATCAGATTGACAATAGCAAAAAGAGAGTGTGCCAAACACTGGCAAGGGGAAACTGGCTATAATGCCCATAAGCCTGCCCCCAACAATATACTGCCTCCAGGAGACATTAATTCCCAAATCTCCATCAGCTGGGAGCCTAGCATTCAGAACACCTAAGTTTATAGGGGACACCTGAATTAAACAATCATCACAAAAGCTTATTACTGGACAATTTGAAGCTTATTATTGAACAATCAGAGCATCAGTAAAGCTAAAACAGGGATCGTTAGAAACATATCAGCTATGTTTAAATCTATGAGTTCATAATGACATTAAAAACCTCATTTATTTGTGGAGAATGCTAACAATTCTTCCCATCATTTTGAAAACTTTAGAATAAACAAAGTAATATGTTGTGATTTTCTTATGTCCTCTGTACCTAGGGGCAATTGAGAAGTTGAATAAGGAAATTATCTTACTAGAAGTTGTCTGAGGGCTGGAGAGATGGCTTAGCAGTTAAGGTGCTTGCCTGCAAAGCCAAAGGACCCAGGTTCGATTCCCCAGTACCCACTACCCAAGGTCGTGCATGTGCCTGGAGTTTGTTTGCAGTGGCTAGAGGCCCTAGTGTGCCCATTCTCTCTCTCTCTCTCTTTCCCTTTCTCTCTCTGTCTCTCTCTCTCTCTCACACACACACATAAATAAAATAAAAAGTAATAACAATTTAAAAAGTTGCCTGAATCATAAAAGATAATAGAATACATTCATTTTTCAACTGCTAATAAACTATAGAGCTAGGCAATAGCTATCCTTGACTGCTCACATCACCAAAAGAGAGTGAGATATGAGAAGCCACTTGTGAGGATACAACAGATACTAGTCTATCCTCTCTTCCACACAAAAAGCCAAACTAGAGTCCAATTAAACTCTTCACGATATTAATACTAATAATTTAGATAAAATAAAAAGGCCAGAAGAATCCAATACTATAGGAAGAATACAGACTGGAAATCCCTTAGCAGATCAGCCAAATATATTGGTCAACAAAAAATTTACAAGAAGGAAAAAAAACAGGTGGAGGAGTCTATAAATCAAAAAATAACTAAGAGACTTATCAACCATTGCTATTGGTGAACTTTGAGTCCTGACTCAGCATACACACTTAAGATTTGAAGGTAATTGTAGAAATATAAGCACAAATGGTTATTTGAAAACAACTTGGGGGAGAGTGTTGTGTGTTGTATATGTATATGTTGTATGCATGCATGTGTGCAGATGTGCAGGCCCCATGCACATTGATGTGAAAGTTAGAGGATCCTTTTTTTTTTAAAACCTTATTTCCCTAAGACAATCTCTCTCAATGAACTTGGAGTCCTGCATTTTTTTGGGTTAGATTGTCTGACCAGGGGAATCCCAGCAATCCTTCTGTTTCCCTACCTCCTCAGCACTGGGGGTTAATAGGCACACATGACTGTGCCTGGCTTTTTTTTATGTGGGTGCTAGGGATCTAACTCAAGTCCTCATGCTTGCATAGCAAGCATTTTTACCCACTGAGCCATCTCCCAGGTTTTTTTTTCCTTTCAGATTATATATGCACACACACACGCGTGCAAAATGGTGTATGTAAAGATTTGGTAAGGACTTAAATGACTGAGTGCTCTTTGAATTCTCTTGCACAAATGAAAAAACCTGTCCAAACCATTGTTGAAGTGTAGCACCCGCGCTACCACCAAGACCCCGAGCTGGGCGAGGTGCCAAGGATTGAAGAGACACTCATTGGGTCATTTGTGCTTCAAGAATGCCATTTATTGAAGTCAGAGGGCGAAATATATAGTCTTACAGCACTGTGAAAATGTACCAGGGTCAGAAGGTCATGTTCTCATATCCTGTTGTTTATATCCTGTTGTTTACTGTTAGAAAGGGCTACCTGGGGCAAACGGAACTTGCAGTAAGGCCATAAAATGGTAGTGGAAGCAGGATGTTCTTAGGCAAACAATCCTTGGTCATGTCAATCAAGCAGGGCAGCCGACTCCCCAGGAAGGTGTACCCCACATTGAAGTATGTTGTATTTTACCTTCCATGATGAGTTTTGAATACTTTAAAGCATCTACTTTACTCCTAGGACATTAAGTACTGTAATGATCTGCTTATTGCTCATTTTGACTTAGTGATGCAGCCACTGAACAAATGCTTTGACAGTGCTCTGCATGTCAGGTCCTCTTCTAGGAACTTAGTATAGACAACAACAAATAAATCCCTGCCTTTATGGAGCTTTAACTCTAGTAGAATGAGACATACACTAAACAAAATTAACAAGTAAACTATAAAGTGCACAGTTCATTAGAAAACAGTAACAGCCTCCATAGAAAATGAAAATATTTGTCATAATATTAAAATTGGTTTCTATGAAAATAATTATAACTCTTGGGTTTTAAGTACTTTGTCAGACTTTTCTATGCCTTGTGGTATTACTATTTTCTTTTTTATTAGAGTCAATGGATGTCAAGAAAGAAAGTCAAGAGCAACCTCCTCACTCAGATACTGCATCTATGCAAAGTGGTAGGTTTTTAAGTCGTTTAATGCAACATTTTCTTTCTCCTTCAGTGTTAAAATTAACTCATATTGTTTTTTATTTTTTATTTTTATTTATTTGAGTGAGACAGAGAAATAGGCAGAGGGAAAGAGACACACAGAGAGAATAGGTGTGCCAGGACCACTGTAAATGAACTCCAGATGCGTGCACCCCCTTGTACATCTGGCTTACGTAGGTCCTGGGGAATTGAACCTGGGTCCTTTGGATTTGCAGGCAGGTGCCTTAACTGCTAAGGCATCTCTCCAGCCCCAACTCATATTGTTTTTGATATCTATATACACTAAACTCTTATAAAATCTAAGCAACAGAAAAAGCCAAAAATTACTTTGAAAATTTACTTTCATTTTACTTAATGATAAATTGATATGGATTAAATAAAATGACACCTGTATATTTCAATGAAAAGTTTGCCATAAATAGCTAATTATTCCATGTATTTAAAATGGTTATTGATAAAACCCTTTTTACTAACTTTAAAGTCACTGTGAATGTCTTTTATGATGACAAGACAGCTCACTTGATAAAGAGCTTAGACATTATAAGATCTGACAGACTTGTTCTAGAATTCTGGCCTCATTCCTCACTGGCTGGCATTGTGACCTTGGACAAATTACTCCTCAGTGTTTCCTACCTTCTTTTTAAATTTTTAGGGTCTAATTCTAGCTCAGGCTGACCTGGAAATGACTATGTAGTCTTAGGGTGGCCTCAAACTCATGCTGATCCTCCTACCTCTGCCTACTGAGTGCTGGGATTAAAGGTGTGTGCCATCATACCCTGCCCTAGTTTGTTTCATCTGTAGTATAGCAATATTACTTCTTACCTAGTTGAGATTATTATAATTAAATCAACAGTGAATGTAGGGGCTTGAAAGATGGCTTAGCCGTTAAGGCGCTTGCCTGCAAAACCAAAGGACTCAGATTCTACTCTCCAGAGCCCACATAAGCCAGATGTACAAAGTGGTGCATGCATCTGGAGTTCATTTGCAGGGGTTGGAGGTCTTTGTGTGCCCATTCTCTCTCTTCCCCCCTTTCTCTCAAATAAAAAAATAAAAAAATTTTTAAAAGAATGAATGTAAATTACCCAATATAATTCCTAGGCATGTAGAAAATATTTGGTAAATGCTAACTTTATTTATTAACCCTCAGGTGTTATTCATATTTTAAGTTCATTATTGTTAATAATTCATGTTTAAAATGGCATCAGAGAGACTAAAGAGAGAATCTGGTATATTAGACCTGCTACTCCTCCCCTAAGAAGGAGAAGTCCATTTACACAAAAGGCCAGATGAAAAGAATGCCAGAGCAAATTATTGTTTTACAACAGGTTTCCATACAGACATCTTCTTGTTCTGTTAAAGGTGCTTTGAAAATTCAAATCTTGGAATAGTGTGTCCCATAATTATCTTTTTTTTCCCATGAAGATTTTCTATAGGGGTTAACTCCGTAGAATCATGCTCTTTCACTATAACTAGAACCTTTGCTCAACTTACCTCCTTTTATCAGTGACCTTATTTATTCATGTCAGCTCTTCCCTCCAAGCCTCCAAGCCCTCCAAGGAAATGGACGCCATCAGGTTAGAGTGTGCTTACTACTCTCTATTTCCATACTATGGTGATTTTATCAAGATATAATTTTTAGGGCTGGAGAGATTGCTCAGTGGTTAAGGAGTTTGCCTGCAAAGCTTAATGACCCAGGTTCAATTCCCCAATACCCAATTAAAGCTTGTTTGCACTGCCTAGAGGCCCTGGTATGCCCTCCCTTCCTTCCTTCCTCCCCCTCTTTCTTTCTTTTTTTGTTTTTCTCTCTCTTGCTCTACTTGCAAATAAGTAAATGAAATATTTTTAAAAAGATAATAATTTAGAAAATATTAAACAACTATGGACTAAAACACATTTTATTATGAAAGTCTACTATTCCCAAAACCCACCCTAACTTGTATGTATATTTTATCCAGACAATTTTAACTGGGACACATATTTGAAAGAGACTGCGTCTATAAGGGCACCTTCAGAATACTTCAGACAGGTATGCCCAAATTCTGTTGATTGTATATATTATAAAACATTAACTTATTGAAGGGTGTCTATTTGATTGTTAGATTCTGGTAGTGTGAAGAAAAAGTGGGATTGTGGTTGCATTTAGGAGCCATAGGTCTCTTTTCATTTATTCTTTTAGGTATACTAAGCCCTTACAATTGTGCATCTGGAGAGATAGAATTGCAAATAACTGAAAAGTGTGATAACTGTATACTAGGAAGGCTCACAGAAGAGATGCTACTTGAGATGTTTGGAATGAGGGACTGATACTCCAGTAAAAGAAACCCCCAGAAAGAATCTGAACTGAGGGATGTCACAGAGTAGCCGGAGTACAAAGTGGATAGAAGCAATAGTGAGAGACTGGGATTAAAGGGGTGAAGGTGTTTAAACTAGGCCAGAGAATTGGATTTTATCATGGACTTTCATAAGACTTTATCATAGGCTTCTAGTTAGCTTACTTCAAGGGGAATATTCTAATGAGATTCTTACTTTAGAAAGTCATTCAGGGTACATTTTTATGCACTGAAATCTGGTTGCCTGGATGTGTGTGGCAGATCAGCGAGACTAGTCATGGGGTAATGTTTTTTATGCTGCACGTCAAGCTAAGGAGAGAACTGTGAGATATTTTCCTTGAACTTTGTAGCCATCATTCTCCTTCTGCTATGGACGACTCCAACTTAAGATGTGTCTTAGGTATTCTACTAACAATTGATCATCCATTTTTCTTATAGTTAATGCATTTTTAATAAAATTTTTAATGTATAGTCTGCAGTTCCACCAGTTAATGAATTCAAAGTTGGTATGAAATTGGAAGCCCGTGACCCTCGCAATACTGCTTCAGTATGTGTTGCTTCAGTTATTGCAACTACTGGGGCCAGATTACGTTTGCGCCTGGATGGTAGTGGCAGTCAGAATGACTTTTGGAGACTTGTTGATTCATCTGACATTCAACCTGTTGGAACATGTGAAAAGTCCGGAGAGTTACTGAAACCTCCACTGGGTAAGGAAAATAACATATTTTTACTGATAGATGTTTTTTTTTTTTTTTTTTTTTTTTTTTTTTTTTTTGGTTTTTCGAGGTAGGGTCTCACTCTGGTCCAGGCTGACCTGGAATTAACTATGTAGTCTCAGGGTGCCCTCGAACTCTCGGCGATACTCCTACCTCTGCCTCCTGAGTGCTGGGATTAAAGGTGTGTGCCACCATGCCCGGCTACTGATAGATGTTTAATAGAAATAATTTTGAATGACCTTATAAAACTTTCTAAGAAATTTTTACAAATAGATGTTTGGGCAGGTACTGTGGAGAATGTATGAGAAAGGAACTCAGTACCATATGTTAAGGAGTTTCACTTAAGTGGACATATGTGTGCTGAAAGGACTCATTTCATGTAAGGCATATGCTAAGTTTCAAACTTAAAATATAAAAAGTAGCTTTATTAGGTTATGCATGCAGATTCTAAAACCCTTCTGGAGACGTTTGTAACATTTGATATGAGTTATACCCCTGAGCTAGTCAGCATTATTGATAGCGGGATGAGCACAGGGAAAATACGTGAGTTAGTATTCAAGGTGTAATTTAAACACAAGAATTTCACTACATTTACAGTGGAAAGAAATCAGGGTGAGAGAAGGGTAGAAGACTTAGTACTTTTCAGTCTTTGAGAGCGAGCTCTGAATCTTAACCATTTAAAACCAGTGAACTTGGCCTGGAGAGATGGCTTAGCTGTTAAGGCGCCTGCCTGTGAAGCCTAAGAACACTAAGAACACCCGTTTGAATCTCCAGGTCCCACGTTTAGCCAGACACAAAAGTGATGCAAGCACACAATTGCACATGTGCACAAGGGGGCGCATGCATTTGGAGTTCATTCACAGTGGCTGAGAAGCTCTGGCGTGCCCATTTGCTCTGCCTCTTCCTCTCTCTCTCTCTCTCTCTCTCTCTCTCTCTCTCAAATTAAAAAAAAATAGTGAACTTAATTACCATTTGGACTTTAAAGAAGAGGAAAAGATTGTTGAAGTTTTAGCCATGGGCTTAAGGTACAAAGCATGCAATGGTTAGTTTTGGCCAAGTATATAAAATATGAAGAGGATATGACATGTTGTGGGGAAAAATTAGAATTTAAGCATATCCTGATTAGCTGTAGAAAATAAGTGATTTACCACTTAGGAGATGGCTTAGTGTTTAAAGACATTTGATCCACACACTAGAGTTCAGATTCCCAGCTCCCACAAGCCTGACATGCAGTGGTACATTGTGTCTATAATCCTGATACATCTATAGCAATGGGAAGTAGACCCAGGAAATCTCAATATTGTGTGCCAACTAATCTGGCTTTCCCAGTGGCAAAAACAAGAGAGACCATGTCTCAAACAAGGTGGAAGGAGAGGACCAACACCCTAAGATTGTCTTCTGGCTTTCAGTGCCATGGTGTGCATGCTGCACTTACACACACACACACATACATGCACATAATTTAAAAGAGTGTTATAGAGCCGAGCGTGGTGGCGCACACCTTTTAATCCCAGCATTTGGGAGGCAAAGGTAGGAGGATCTCCATGAGTTTGAGGCCACCCTGAGATTACATAGTGAATTCCAGGTCAGCCTGGGCTAGAGTGAGACCCTATCTTGAAAAACCGAAAAATGAAAAAACCAAAAAAAAAAAAGAGTGATATAGTTTATTTGATCACCATTGTACATTCTGAGTGAGTATATCGATACCTACATGTTTTAATTTTCTTTACAATACTAAAAATAAAAAATACTATAAAACAATAAAAATGATTTTGCCTCTTAATTACAAAAACTTCCAAGAAACAGATTTAAAATATTAATGCTACTCTTAGTATTATCTTTTCATACTGTATTAACTTTAAGTAATTAAATTTTAAAACTTGAGTGTAGCTCAGTGGTAGAACACAGTTTTAGCATGCAGAAAACTATAGGTTAAATTTTTTTTTTTTTTTTGGTTTTTCAAGGTAGGGTCTCACTCTGGTCCAGGCTGACCTGGAATTCACTATGTAGTCTCAGGGTGGCCTCGAACTCTCAGCAATCCTCCTACCTCTGCCTCCCGAGTGCTGGGATTAAAGGCATGCGCCACCACCCCCGGCTTAGGTTAAAGTTTTGGAACTCACTCTGTAGTACAGGCTGGTCTTCCATGCCACCCCCTTGCTGGGACAAAACAGCAGATCATAAGCAGCTTATGATAGGAGAAAAGGGTTTATTTCAGGGTTACCGTTGTGAGGGGAAGCTGCATCATGGCATGACAGAGCATGACAGAATAGGTTGGATATCACATCTTGTCACAGAAGCTGGAAGGTAGCCATGAGAGTAAGCTCACTGTGGCAAGATGATCTTGGCTATAACACCCCAAGGCTTGCCCCAGTTGACACACTAACTCCAGCAAAACCCCACCTCCCAATTGCCACCCTGGGGATTGAGTATGGAGCTTAATCACATGCATACACATGAGTCTATGGGGGACAGTTTACATTCCAGTTACTACACTCAAGTCTCTCAAGTTCTGGGATAAAAGTGTAAGCCACTGTACTCAGTTTTGATTCAATTTTTACTGTCAAAATGACTCTTTAAAGTATTTTTAAGGAGCAGGAGTGTAGGTCAGTGGTAGAGTGCTTGCCTAGCACCCTGCCTCCATTATTTTTAAGCTAGCTATAGATACGTTGATTTTGTTTTGTTTTGATTTGAAAGAGGGTCTCAATAATATAGCTCAGATTAGCTTTAAAGTGCTGATCCTCCTACTCCCCAAGTGTTGGGATTACAGGCATGTGCCACTTTACAAGAAGATGGTTTAGGATATGTGTGTGTCACCTTTGCCTTTTTAATTATTTGGGGTTGGCAAACAAAATAATGGTTTTCACAATGGCATTTGCATTTATATGTTTCATTATACTTTTGTTCTAATTCATTCTGCAGCCCACTTTTTCTTCATATTCACATTTTTGTTGCTTGTATTTGTTCAGTTACATACAATTCTACATGAGAGGTTAGTGCTAACATGGACCTTAGTAGTTTCTTGTTTTGATTTGTATTTCTCTATTCAATGTGTTTTTTGCATTTTTAAAAGAAATCATATCTATTGTAATTGCACTTCAAATGCATGGCCTGATTTATGATTATTCTCTTTTGCTGAGTTTTATACAGGTTATTTAAAAATATGAAGTATACAACTATACATGTTGATTAGTAAATATTTTGATACTACATTATATTATAGATTATAATTCTTACCAATTTTACTTTTTAATGCTCTTGAGTAATTTCCATGTTAGTACAACACAAATTATCTAGGGTTTCTTATTTAAGGGTATATTTTTTTAAAGCTATTTTTTTTATTTATTTGAGAGAGAGAAAGAGGCAGAGAGAGAGAGGGAGGGAATGCCCCGGCCGGCGGGGTTCAACAGAGGCTCGAGGGGAGGCTAAACCTGGATGGGGAACAAACAGGAACAAAGAAAGAAGCCCTGCTTCAAACTCCAGTCAAGGCTTCATTTATTATTATTCATACAGAGGTATATATAGGGGAGGCAGGAAGAAGGTATGTGGGTAAGTGGGATTTATGGCTGCCAAATGGATTTTATGGCTACCAGAGGTTTTGATTGATGAGGAGAGAGGGGCGGGGGTCTCTTGAGTGACAGGCCTCACGGATGTTTACAAGAATGTCTGTGTTGAGATCACAGGCAGGGTGGAGTTACATCAATCCTGTTTGTTAAGATACACATCTTTAGATTACACCTTGTTCTTATCTACAGATCAAAGTAGGCTTTTTGGGAAGGCTTGGTAATTTTCACAGGAACTCAGGAAGCTGAAATCTTAACACAAAGAGTGGAGGCTTCTTCCTCCAAATGGTTGCAGTTTGGCTCAAGGTCTCCAACAAGGGAAGGAGGGAGAGAGGGAGAAAATGGGTGTACCAGGGCCTCCAGCCACTGCAAACAAACTCCAGATGCATGTGTCCCTTGTGCATCTGGCTTATGTGGGTCCTGGAGAATCGAACCAGGATCCTTTGGCTTTGCAGGTAAACTCAACTGCTAAGCCATCTCTCCACCCCTAAAGGGTGCATTTTTTAAAAGGTGTAAGTTGCTTAAATATTTAAAACATTTTGGACAATTTAGCATACAAAACACTACTTAAAAGTGAGCACACAACTGTGTAACCACCATGCCAGCCAGAAACTAAAACATTATCAGTAACCTCCAGAAGCTCCACTGCTGCTGATCTGAGTGAGCTTCTCCATGTTGTAAATATCCAAGACTTCAAAACAGTATGGATTAAAGTGGTTTTGAGGGCTGGAGAGATAGCTTAGCAATTAAGGTATTTGCCTGTGAAGCCTAAGGACTCATGTTCAACTCTCCAAGTCTCATGTAAGCTAGACATGCAAGGTGATGCTTGTGGAAGTTCACACATGTGCACAAGGTGGCACACACTTTTGGAATTTGATTGCAGTGGCTGCAGGCCCTGGCATGCCAATTTTCTCTCTTTCTCTCTCTCTCTCTCTCTCTCTCTCTCTCTCTCTCTCTCTCTCTCACACACACACACACACATATATAAAAATATACAAAAAATTAAGTGGCTTTGACTTTTAAAATATATTTACATATTTTTTGGTTTTAAAATATGTGTTTGACTTTAGGCAATTGTCAAATTATGAAATGTTACATTTAGAAAAATCTCAGTGTATATGGAAACTAAAAAACAGGTACAAGGACCAGATAATCCTGGATACATCTATTAAATATTGAGATAATTAATGAGAAACTATCATACATCAGTAGTATGGCTTTGTTATAAATGAGTGTGTAATAAACTCTGTATTTTTCCCTGTTACTTACTGCTTTTGTAGTCAGATTAGTGTAGTTTTGGTGCAGGATTATTAGAGGATGACTTAGTCTACGTTAAACTTTTTGCATATGTTGTCCTATTGATGAATCTGTGGCCAGTGATTCACATTCTGACAGGTAGTTCTTGCATAAGTCAGATTCCCCAGAAATCACTAAGACTAGCAAATCTCTATTCCCTGTGATGTGTCATGTTATGATACCAATTGTTAAGATTTCTAGATGAGTCTGTTTTGATAGCTTCTGATATAAATTCCAAGAAGATCATGTTTAATATGTGTAAAGGTTGCTGACGTGAGTTTAGTCTTTTTAATCCTAATATTTTATGAAAAGTTACAAGCACAGCAAAGGCAAAATAATTTTACAGTGAATACCTATATACTGACGACTTCAAGGTTGTTTTACCATATTTATTAAAAATCATTTATATTTGTCTATCTGCCTTTCTGTTGATTCCAGTCCTTTATATTTTAGTGTATTTCAGAGATACTGATATTAGTGCACTTTACGTAAATACTTGAGCATATATATTATTAGAATAAGTATAGTTTTTTCTTTTAAATATTTTATTTTTATTTATTTTTATTTTTTTGGAGAGGGAGAGAGAGAGAGAGAGAGAGAGAGAGAGAGAGAGAGAGGAAGACAGATAGAGATGGGCGCGCCAGTAGTGTCTCAGCTGCTGAGAACAAAATCCAGATGCGTGCACCCCTTGTGGTCAAGTGCGGCATTGCGCCCTTGTGTCACTTTGCATCTGGCTCAACGTGGGACCTGGAGATTGGAACCAGCATTCTTAGGCTTAGGAGGCAGGCGCCTTAACCGCTAAGCCATCTCTCCAGCCCATCTTTTAAATAGAACATACAATTAAATGCACTGCTGTATATATACAATTGTTGAGTGACAGAAAATGGTCCTATGAAAAGAAAGAAGTGGGCTGGAGAGATAGCTTAGCCATTAAGGTGCTTGTCTGCAAAGCCTAATGACCCACGTTCTACTCTCTAAATCCCATGTTAGCCAGACGCACAAAGGTTAGGCAAGCTCAAAGTCACATATACCCACTAGGTGGGTCAAGCATCTGGAGTTTGATTGCAGTGGCTGAGGCCCTGGTGTGCCAATTCTCTCTCTTTTTCTCTATTGCTCTCTCTAAAAATAAAAAATTATAAATAATTTAAAAAAATACAAAGGAAAGAAGCTACAGCCTCTGAGGAGAGG
This sequence comes from Orientallactaga sibirica, assembly GCA_036365145.1. Taxonomy (NCBI): domain Eukaryota; kingdom Metazoa; phylum Chordata; class Mammalia; order Rodentia; family Dipodidae; genus Orientallactaga; species Orientallactaga sibirica. The sequence goes on from JAEOAD010000982.1 coordinate 8,421,039, forward strand.
GGGCCATAAGTCTTCCAGACTTCCCTTGTGCTTCTGTGATGGTTAATGATAGAATGAAAGTCTCCTGTGTTGTGATTTGGTTCACCTATACTATTACGTCCCCAACATATAAACATGTTTGACCAAAAAAAAAAAAAAAAAAAAAAGCCGGGCGTGGTGGTGCATGCCTTTAATCCCAGCACTTGGGAGGCAGAGGTAGGAGGATTGCCGTGAGTTTGAGGCCACCCTGAAACTACATAGTTAATTCCAGGTCAGCCTGGACCTGAGTGAAACCCTACCTTGAAAAAAAAAACATGTTTGTTGGTGAACCCTAACCAGTGGCTTCTCAAAAATGACAGTTTTGGGCTGGAGAGATGGCTTAGGGGATAAGGCGCCTGCCTCCTAACCCTAAGAACACTGGTTCCAATCTCCATCGGTTCCATCTCCAGGTTCCACGTTTATCCAGATGCAAAGTGACGCAAGGGCGCAATGCCGCACTTGGCCACAAGGGGGCGCTCACATCTGGATTTCGTTCGCAGCAGCTGAGACACTGCTCGCGTGCCCATCTCTGTGTTCCCCCCTCTCCATCCCTCTCTCTCTCTCTCTCTCTCTGTCTCTCTGTGTGTCTCTCTGCAAAAACAATAAGATAAAATAAAAAGTTTTAAAAAAATGACAGTTTATAGTCCTACCTAATTGTTGATTCTAGACAGCAACCACAAGGTATATCCGCTTCTCTTTACCATGTCCCAAGTACTTAGAAAATTATTTTCTGGATAGGATTGGTGAGTGTTACCTATTTTTACAACATCTTGCTATAGCTTCAGAGGCTTTTTCATGATACCTACTTTATAAAATAGGGTTCCAGATGAACATCTCATTTTGGCCGATTTTTCTTTGTCGGACACTGACTGGATCTGAACTTGCACCCCTGAATTCTTCAAGAAGGTAAGAAAGGTTGTTTGTTACAAGGTTGCATCAGGGTTGGGGAGATGATTCAAGTGGTTCTAAGTGCTTGCTGATTTAAGTATGAGTACCTCTTGGGCTGGGAACTGCTAATTTTGACTCCCTACAGAACCCACCTTAAAAGTTGGATGTGGCTACACATGTGTATAACCCCAGGGTGCTGGGGCTGGAGACTAGAGACTCACTGGGGCTCCTTGACAGACAGTAGCTCTAGATTGTAAGACCCAGGATGAACAGTGGAGACGAGCACTGACCTCCGTATGCATGTATATGAGGCATGCATGTAAAAAGAAATGTTTGATTAGCTTGGCCATGATTTTATTGTTTAAATGGGAATGTTTAACATGGATTGGTAAAGTGTGTTACCTTGCTAAGGCTACTGTAATAACCCACAGAGTAGTGTGCTTTCAATAAGAAAAACTTGGTTTCTCCCAGTCTGGAACTGTGAAATAGGAGGTAAGGTACCTTCAAGGTTGGTTTCTGTTGAGGTCTCTTCTTGGCTTACAGTCAACATCTTTTTGATGTATCCTCACATGGCTTTGTTGGTGTTCGTCTTGAGGGGTCTCTTCCTCTGATTATACCATTCCAACTGGATTAAGGCTCTATCTGCAAATGCAGTTACTAGTGGCTAGTACTTCAACATAGGAATTAGGGGTTGAGCACCATTGGGTTCATAAGAGTACATAGTATCTAACAATTAAGGGGACTACAAGTCTGGGGTGAAAGTATAGACAAGATTTATTTGTTCTGGTGACTCTCCCCGTGGCTTATAGAAATACTGTGTTCTCCTTGTTTTCCATGTGGTTTCTTTATCTTACCTTACTTTCCTACATTTATGAAGACAGTCATATTTGAGTTGTGTTGACTGACCTCATTTGAAACAATTACCTGTATAGAGACCCTGTTACCAAATACAGTCACACTCAAAGGTACTGGGAATTAGAACATCAATGTACAGATTTTGGTTGTGATGCAGTTCAGCCAATATAATAGCAAATCTTTGAAAAAAAATGTGATGGGTGTTTACATAAATTGTAAATTGAAGTCAGTCTAGAATTGGCTTTTTGGTGCATAAGCATTGCCTTTATGGCTAAAGATGTTGAATACTTTTAATATATTTATTAGCCATTTGTACTGCCGCTTCTTTTGGTTTTTCAAGGTAGAATTTTGCTTTAGTCCAGGCTGACCCTGGAATTCACTAGGTAGTCTCAGGCTGGCCTTGAACTCACAGTGATCTTCCTACCTCAACCTCCCGAGTGCTGGGATTAAAGGCATGCAATCACCACACCTGGCTGTACTGCTTGTTTTGAGCACCATCTGTGTAACTCATTTGTCCATTTATTCACTGGACTATTCTTTTTTGGTGTTGTTTTTTTTTTTTTTTTTTTTTTTTGGTTTTTCATGGTAGGGTCTCGCTCTAGCCTAGGCCTACCTGGAATTCACTATGTAGTCTCAAGGGTGACCTCGAACTCAAGACAATTCTCCTACCTCTGCCTCCCGAGTGCTGGGATTAAAGGCATGTGCCACCACACCTGGTTTGGTGGGTTTTTGTACCTTGTATATTCTAGAATTTATCATATGAATAACTGGTGTGGTGGTTTGAGTCACACGTCCCCCATAAATTTAGGAGTTCTGAATGCTAGGTTCCCAGCTTATGGAGATTTGGGAATTAATGCCTCCTGGAAGCAGTGTATTGTTGGGAGCAGGCTTATGGGTAGTATAGCCAATGTCCCCTTGCCAGTGTTTGACACAGTCTCCTGTTGCTGTTGTCAATCTGATGTTGGCCAGGGGGTGATGTCCACCCTCTGCTCAAGTCATCATTTTCCCCTGCCATCATGGAGCTTCCCCTCGAGCCTGTAAGCCAAAATAAACCCTTTTTCCCCACAAGCTGCTCTTGGTCTGGTATTTTCTGCCAGCAATGCAAACCTGGCTCCAACAGCTGGCAGACATTTTCTCCCATTCTCTATGTTGTCTCTATGTTTGATAATTGTTTCCTTTACTGTGCAGAACCATTTTAGTTATATTTGCCAATTCTTGCTAGTATATCCTATAGTAGAGACAACCTTGTCATGTTTATGGTTTTAGAGGGAATACATTAAGTTTTCCCAATTTAGTATAATGTTGGGTCTAAGTTGTATATAACCTTTATTATGTTGACATATATTTCTTCCATTCCTAGTTTCTTTCTTTTCTTTTCTTTTCTTTTCTTTTCTTTTCTTTTATTTTCTTTCTCTCCTTCCTTCCTTCCTTTTCCTTCCTTCCTTCCTTCCTTCCTTCCTTCCCTCCCTCCCTCCCTCCCTCCCTCCCTTTCTCTCTCCTTCCTTCCTTCCTTCCTTCCTTCCTTCCTTCCTTCCTTCCTTCCTTCCTTCCTTCCTTCCTTCCTTCCTTTTTGTTTTTTGAGATAGGCTCTCAGTCTGGCCCAGGCTGACCTGGAATTCACTATGTAGTCTCAGGGTGGCCTTGAACTCCTGGTGATCCTCCTACCTCTGCCTCCCAAGTTCTGGGATTAAAGGCGTGTGCTCTATTCCTAGTTTCTTTTAAGACCTTACTCAGGAAAGGATGTTGAACATAGTCAAAGGCATTAAATGTATACATTCAGATAATATAATTTTCCCAGATTATATTTGTTGTATTACATCTATTGAGTGTATATATTGAGCCATTCTTGCATCCTTCATATGAAGCCAACTTGATCATAGCATATCATGTATTTAATCTGCTGTTAAATTGAGTTTTCAAGCATTTTAATTGGCAAGTCATTTTTTTGTTTTGTTCTTTCATATAAATGTAACATTGGCTTTGTAATAGTTTGATAGTATTGCACCCCTTTATGTTTTATGAAGTAATTTGGCAAGCCTTAGTGTTAGTTCTTGAAAGCTCTAGTGAATTTCAGCAGTGAGCACATCTAATCCTGGGCTTTTTTTTGTTGGTAGGCTCCATTAATACTCCCAAATCATTGCAAATTACAGATCTTTTTAGGATTTTTAAATACACTTTTGATCAATTTTGGTGAAATGTGCCTAGAAATTCAACCTTAAATTTTCTAATTTTCTGTTTTATTGGGATGCAAGTTTTCAAAATGTTCCCTCATGATCCTGTGGATGTCAGTGGTATGTATTGTAGTTGTCCTGATTTTATTTCTAATTTTGTTGGTTTAGGTATAGTCCCTTGGTTAACCTGTCTGAGGGTTTGTCATTCTTGTTTATTGCTTTTTAAATATATTATTTATTTATTGGGGGGGAGAATGAGTGCTCCAGGGCTTCTGACACTGTGAACAAACTCCAGATGCATGTGTCACCTTGTGCATCTGGTTTATGTGGATTCTGGGTGTAGCAGACAGCTTCAGGTTCACTGAGATGAACTTCCAGACCAGGCACAGTTATGAAGGAAGGAATATTTATTGAAGCTTACAGATCCAGGGGAAGTTCCATAATGGCAGGAGAAGCAGCCTGCTCTCATAGGACCAGGCAAGAGAGCAAAAGCCCCCAGCCACACAGCACACAGAGTAAAAACTACAGCCAAAAAGTCACACAGCACACTTACAGGAACTCCTGCTAGGCACACTTTGCATATCTTTACAATGGAATCTCAAACCCACCATTAACACCTTAAGACCAGCCCCCAGTGACATTGCCTCTAGGAAGGTGATTGTAGATGCAAACTATAAAGTAATAAAACATTGAATATATTGGGGGCCATATATTCAAACTACCACACTGAGTAATCGAACCTGGGTCCTTAGCCTTCACAGGCAAGTGCCTTAATCACTAAGCATCCCTCCAGCCCTTGTTTATCTCTTAAACAACCAAATTGATGTTTCATTGATCTGTTGCTTTGCTCTTAATTTCTATCTCATTGATGACTGTTCCAATCTTTCCTTCTACTAATTTTAGTGTGGCTTATTCTTGTCCCTCCTTGCCTTCCTCCTTTTCCCTTTCACCCCTTTTCACAGTATGTTGGTATGTGTAGCAGACAGCTTCAGGTTCGCTGAGATGAACTTCCAGATCAGGCACAGTTATGGAGGAAGGGATATTATTTATTGAACCTTACAGATCCAGGGGAAGTTCCATAATGTCAGAAGAAGTGGCCTCCCTTCACAGAGCCAAGCAGAGAGAGAAAAACCAACCAGCCGAAGCAGGCTTTTTGGGAAGGCTTGGTAAATTTCACAGGAACTCAGGAAGCTGAAATCTTAACACAAAGAGTGGAGGCTTCTTCCTCCAAATGGTTGCAGTTTGGCTCAGCGGTCTCCAACAAGCCGCCACAGCACACAGAGCAAAAACTACAGCCAAAAGGTCACACAGCACACTTCAGGAACTCCTGCTAGGCACATTTGCATATCTTTACAATGGAATCTCAAACCCACCATTAACACCTTTAAGACTGGCCCCAGTGACATTGCCTCTAGCAAGGCGATTGCAGATGCAAACTATAACTAATAAAACACTGAATATATTGGAGGACATATATTCAAACTACCACAGTATGTATGTTGGTTTGATTTGGGTGTCCCCCATAACTTTATATGTTATGAATGCTAGGTTCCCAGCTGATGGAGATTAGGAGGCAGTGTATTGTTGGGGGTGGGTTTATGGGTATTATAGCAAGTTTCCCTTCGCCAGTGTTTGGCACACTCTGCTGTTGTTATTGTCCACCTTACGTTGCTCATGCCATCATTTTCCCCTGCCATCAATCATGGAGCTTCCCCTCGAGTCTGTAAACCAAAATAAACCCTTTGTTTCCCACAATCTACTCTTGGTCAGGTGATTTCTACCAGCAATATGAACATGACTGTAACAGTATGTAGCCAAGGTTGGCCTCAAACTTATGATTCCACTGCCTTAACTTCCAAGTGTTGGGATTTTAGGCATGATCTGTGAGACTTTGCTTTTATTCTTATTTTTCTAAGACCCTGAGGCATTCTTGGCTTATTTGAGAGAGCTGTTTTTTTTTTTTTTTAATTCTTTAAAAATTAACTTACTGGCATAAATACGTGTGTGTGCACACACACATGTACACTAGGGCCTCTTGCAGCTGCAAACAAATTCAAGATACTTGTGCCACTTTCTGTACCCATCTTATATGGGTTGTTAGGGAATTGAACCTAGGCCAGCCCACTTTGAAAGAAAGTATCTTTATCTACTAAGATAGCATCTCAGCCCAGATCTCTGTTTTTTTATTATAATTACTCATAGCTATCAACTTGCCTAAACATCTGTAAAGTTGTGTTTTCATTGGCTTATAATTCCAGGAAGATGTCCTACCTCATTTTTTCAGTGACTTACTGATCCTTTACGATTATATTGTTTGATGTCTCTAATTTCTCTTGATATTAATTTCTAGTTTTATTCCCAGATGCCCAGAGTAGCCCAGGATCAAACAGTAGACATTCTTTCAAGGTGCCTCTTGACTTCAATACTTGAGATAGTGGAAGTGACAAAATGACTTTTCCCTCCCAATGCTTATATACCATGCAAAAGGAGTCATTGTCACACCAAGTGTCCCTACTCAAAGTTTTCGGGAATTGCGGGGTTTCCTTTTGCTAGCAGTGTAGTTTTTTTTGTTTTTTGTTTTTTTTTTTTTCTTTACCAGCGATGCTTGGCTTACCTTATAGTTAGGGTTTCAATCCCTCACCCCCTTCAAAGAGCCAGATTTTCATCTGTGGACTGCTTCCTGCTTTTCTCAGCATGCTGTTTCTGTCTCTTCATGCTTCTCACTTGTCCTACTACCTGTTGTGATTCAAAATGTTCTTCTATCATTTCATAATAAAGTTTGTCCTTTATTTCTCTGACTCCTCACTCCTGGAATCAAATGGAGGAATCCTCTAAACTGCTGTCCTATTCTGGAAGCAGTATTTGATTTTTTTCATCATTGTATCTTAAATCACAGGTACATAAATAATTAGAGCACATTTCTTGGATAAATGGATTGACCCTGCTAATTTTGTTTCCTTCTATGTTGTGGTGCAATAGAATAAAAGTGAAATGTTAAAGAGCAGTGGTTTGTATTGGTGAGAGCGCCTTTCATATATTCCACGTCAAATGTGGAGTTTAATTTTTGGCTGCTAAGGATTGAAACAATAGTTCTAATATATCTTAATAGTGAAGGATTTTAAAAATGTTTTTTCAGGAACCACCAAAGCCACCCATAAATAACTTTAAAGTGGGGATGAAGATTGAAGCTGTTGACCGAAAAAATCCACAAATGATATGTCCTGCCACAATTGGAGCCGTTCAAGGAGATCAGATTTATATTACCATGGATGGCTGGAGTAGAGCATTTCACTATTGGTGTCGATATGACTCAAGAGATATTTTCCCAGTGGGATGGTGTTTCCTGACAGGAGATCTTTTTTGCCCACCAGGAAATATTGGTAAGCCAGTACCTAACTATATGTTCTATTATTTTACTGAAATTAGATCTGATTTGATGGCATTATAGCCAGCATTTGTGATAGTGGGACATAATTCTCAATTAGAATGGAAAACAGACCAACCAGCAAGAACATTGTCCAATCTAGAGAACTAGACATGAATTAGAAGCAGGATGATTTGATTTCTTAAGAGCTCCCCATACATTTCAAATTCTAGTCCACACAGAGGATATGAGCAACACCAAAAGTGACATTTAGACCACTGTATCCTTGTTACTATTAGGGCTTATCTACCTTTATAATTACTATTCAACTAAAGTTTATACATGTGATCTGAGTGCATAGCTCAGTGTAGAGTGAGTGCATAGCATGCATAAGACCCCAGGTTCTATGCCCAGTACTATTTTTTTAAATTTTATACATGGTATTTCATTGGTAATATTTCAAAAATATTTTAAAAGGTTGGGCATAACAACTATTAAATATGTTTTCTATAGTTTTTATCGTATTTTAAAGTTAAACTGATAACTTTAATATTCTTAAGTAAAACAAACATGTAAGAAAAATTTTAACTCTTTGGAAACTATTGTATATTTCTATTATCTTAGTTTAAGATAGTATCACTTGTAATTCAATGTTTCTAAGTTGAATGCTATGACCATCTAGAATATTCCTTTTTTTTTCTGAGGTAGGGTCTCATTCTAGCCCCAGGCTGACCTGGAATTCACTATGTAGTCTCAGGGTGGCCTTGAACTCCTAGCAATCCTCCTACCTCTGCCTCTCTGCTTGGACTAATGGTATGTGCCACCACGCCCAGCTAGAATATTCTTTTTCAAAGAAAAGTAAACAAAACATTGAAGTTGGGGCTGGAGAGATAACTTAGTGATTGAGGCGCTTGCCTTCAAAGCCTAATGACCCTGGTTTGATTCCACAGTACCCATGTAAAACTTGATGCACAATGTGGCTCACACATCTGGAGTTCATTTGCAGTTGCTAGAGGTCCTGTCTGTCTCTCTCCTCTCAATCTCTCTCTGCTTGCAAATAAATAAAAATGTTTTTAAAAATTGAAGCTCCTTGGCAACTTGGCCAAGGGTTTAGACATGCATGATCTGGAAAGGAATTAACTGCTGAGATTTAAGTGAGGTCTAAGCAGACAGCCTAGTCATTGGCTTAAGTTTAATATGAGCTTACTGGTGGAGTCAAATGTAACATGATTTAAATTTACTCCACTAAATGTGTTTGTACTGTAATAATGAATGGTATAAAAATCAAGTAGGTAAGGTATGTCGAGAAAATGGTGGCTAGGAAATAGCTTATAACTATTTTATTCTTGTAACTACTGTTGAAGTCTTACAATTTAACACATCCCGATATAGTACAGTACTACCTACCAGTTCCTTGCTTCTATAACTCAGGAAATAGGTATTAGAGGATGATTTTGTATGATACAGTCTTATATGCATATGATACTAAAACAACTAAGGTATTTTCTGCCCCAAAGACATTTATCTTCTAGTTGAAGAGGGATGGATGTTAATAAAAGAGACATAATTGACAGTGCAAAAATAGAGATGGGTGGTAGATAGTAGCCAAAAGTTTGGACTAGAAGGAATAGTAGTTGAAGAGAGGAAAATTTTAGGTAAAGATTCATTATGTGAATATGAAGAGAAAAGGAGTTTGTTGAACAGAATGGTCATATAGGTAGGGTGTATATATCATTAAATTGTAAATGTTTAGTTTATGTCAAAAACTCATGAGTATTGTTAAGAAATGTTGAGTTTGGAATGTTTGAGAATGCTATTGTTCCTTCTCCACGATCTGCTTTCACTTTTTATTAGTTGGAGTTCTCTAGAGAAACAGAACTTACCAAATGACTTGATATTACAAAGGGAATTTATTGGATTAGGGTTATGACAGCCCAGTAATAGCAGTCTGGAGGCTTGGGAGTCAAGGAACTCAGTAGCTGCCCAGTCCAAGTGGCTGGATTTCTACCTCAGCAGTCCCAATCCAGTACTGAAGCCATGGAGGATTCCTGGAGAGCCTTTTCTTCAGTTCATGTTGGATGGCTAAGGAAACTTGATTCCAATGCCAACAAAAGATAGCCGATCAGGGTAGATGCATATATGAGTGAAGGCATTCACTAGCAAGTAGCAAAGAAGGCTAGGTAGAAAAGGGGCTGTTTCCTTTCAGTACAGTATTCAATAAATTATATAATACTGAATATTATAAAGGGTTCCTGTTAAATGATTTTGCCTAACTGAAGGTGACAGATGTTCAGAGCATGTTTTAAGGTAGGCCAGTCTTAAGCTATGATGTTCAATAGGCTAGGTATATCAAATGCATCTTAAAATTTTTTGTCTCTCTCACTTTCTGCGTGTGTTTGTTAGAGTATATATGGTATGGTATATGAAGTGTGTTTAAAAAATTCCTTGTCTGGGGCTGGAGAGATGGCTTAGTAGTTATGATGCTTGCCTGCAAAGCCAAAGACCCAGGTTAGATTCCCTAGGACCCATGTAAGCCAGATGCACAAGGTGGCTCATGTGTCTGGTGTTCATTTGCTGTGGCTGGAGGTCCTGGTGTGCCTGTGCTCAATTTTATTCTCATTCTCTCTGTCATAAATACATAAAAATAAAAATTTAAAAAGAAAATTGTAAGAAATCATTCCAATATTTATTGGTAATATTTTTTCTTAAAGATATATTTAGCATAAATGGTTGAAATCTCAATTACTTTAATCAAAATAATTACTTTGAAATACTTTAAATTTTGCATATCAAGTAAACTAAAGGAATTAAGTCACCTAAACATTGTATTATTGAGAACTTGTTGATACTTATTCTCAAACTCTTTTCTTTGGTTTGCATATCAGTTTCCTCAAATTTTAGCCTGACAAATATTTAACCAAATTATTTCATTTGAAATCTTGATTCTCATCTTTTTGATCTCTAAATTTTATTGATTTAGGTCTTATTTTTTTGTTTTTGTTAGCATTTCTGAAGGTTTTCAATCTTGTTTATTTTTCAAAGAGCCAGGTCATTTTTGGTTCCTATTTTATTAATTTCAGCTTTTTTTTTTTTTTTTTTAATGTAGGCACTCTTGGCTTTAAACTTCCCTCTTAGAACTTATATTACTGGGCTGGAGAGATGGCTTAGCAGTTGAGGTATTTACTTACAAAGCCAAAGGATCCTGGTTCGACTCTCCAAGACCCACATTAGCCAGATCCACAAGGTGGTGCATGCATCTGGAGTTCATTTGCAGTGGCTGGAGGCCCTGGCACATCCATTCTCTCTTTCTCTCTCTCAAACTAATAAAAAAAGAACTTCCATTACTATATGCCAAGGTTCTGGCAAATGCTACCTGTCTGTTGAGGACAGTGAGGTATTGAAGTCACCCATGATTATTGTATCTGGATCTATCTGTCTGCTTATATTCACTAGTATTTCTTTACAAGGGCTACCTACATTCTCTTGGATATATTTATTATCATTATATCTTCTTAATGATTATTCAGATTTATTAGGAGATCATGTCTTCTAATTTGGGATTCATATCTCATTTGTTAAATATAACTATTATAGCTTCCATTCAGATTCTGTGTCTTGGAATGTCGTTTTCTACTCACTTACACTCTGTTTTTGCCAGTAAGCTGTAAAAGTATCATTGGAGATAGCAAATAGTTGAATCTTTTTTTTTTTTAATCCAGTCAGCCAGTTTGAATCTTTTTTTGTTTGTTTGTTTGTTTTTTTGAGGTAGGGTATCACTCTAGCTCAGGCTGACCTGGAATTCACTATGTAGTCTCAGGTTGGCCTTGAACTCACAGTGATCCTCCTGCTTCTGCCTCCTGAATGCTGGGATTAAAGGCGTGTGCCACCACGCCTGGCTTCAGTTTGAATCTTTTAAGTAGAAAGTTAAGATGATTTCCTTTCTTAGGGTTACTGTTTGAGGGGTGTGTTTAAATTCCTGTAACTTTATTGTTTTTGTTTTTCTTGGTTAATGTCTCTTTTTTTTTTGAGGTAAGTTCTTGTCTCACTCTATCTCACAGCGATCCTCCTAGTGTGTGCCACCATGCCCAGCTCCTTGTTTGTTTGTTTATTTCTTTATTTGTTTATTTTTCTTTTTTTGGTTTTTTTGGTAGGGTCTCTATCTCAGGCTGACCTGGAATTCACTAAATAGTCTCAGGGTGGCCTCAAACTCTCAGCAATCCTCCTACCTCTTCCTGCCAAGTGCTGGGATTCAAGGCGTGCACCACCATGCCTGGCTCCTTGTTTATTTTTTATTTTTTAAAAAATTATTTATTTATTTATTTATTTGCAAGCAGAGAGAGAGAGAGAGATAGAAGAGAGGCAGACAGAGAGAGAATGGGCACACCAGGGCCTCTAGCCACTGCAAATGAACTCCAGATGCATGTGCCCCTTGTGCATCTGGCTTATGTGGGACCTGGAGAATCGAACCTGGGTCCTTAGGCTTCACAGGCAAATGCCTTAACAGCTAAGCCATTTCTCCAGCCCTCCTTGTTTATTTATTTATTTATTTTTTATTTTTTATTTTTTTGGTTTTCCGAGGTAGGGTCTCACTCTGGCTCAGGCTGACCTGGAATCCACTATGAGGTCTCAGGGTGGCCTCGAACTCTCAGCGATCCTCCTACCTCTGCCTCCCGAGTGCTGGGATTAAAGGCGTGCGCCACCACGCCCGGCTCCTTGTTTATTTTTAATGCCACTTATTTATCTTAGAATTTCTCAGGTTTAGCAAGTTGACAATACTTGATTATCATCTAATTCCCCCATGTTTTATTTTTCATATGAAATTTCTTTTCCTGAGCTCTCATGATTTGTGACTTCATGTTTTTTTCAAATATATAGGATTATTTTAGAAATCTTCTGCAATATTGGCTTAGTGGCAATGCATTGCTTTAGTTTGTGTTTGTCTTGAAAGGTCTTTATTTCTTTATAGATTTGAAAAGATTTTTTTGATATTTGTTTTATTTATATTTGAGAGAGAACGAGGCAGAAAGAGAGGCAGAGAGAGAGAGGCAAATAGAGACAGAATGGGCATGCCAGGGCCTTCAGCCACTACAAATGAACTCCAGAAGCATGCACCACCTTGTGCATCTGGCTTACATGGGTCCTGTGTATGTTGATAATAAGATTCAGAGGCTGATGTTAATAGGTAAACTAGTTATAAATGAAGGAAAGACTTGGTGACAGTTGTAAGTGGTCCTATTCTTGGTTTGATAAATAGTACAAAGGGATAAAAAGGTGATAGAAGGATGTGATATTTTACATAACAGGTCAGATTTACAGATAGATAGGTGATAGAATGTGTGTGTAAGGGAGAAGCAAGTTTTAGTAAAATGTTTCAAATTATAAAATAAAGACCTTTGCCAGGCGTGGTGGCACATGCCTTTAATCCCAGCACTTGGGAGGCAGAGGTAGGAGGATCGCCATGAGTTCAAGGCCACCCTGAGACTACATAGTGAATTCCAGGTCAGCCTGAGCTAGAGTGAGACCCTACCTTGAACAACTAAAAAAATAAAAATAAATAAATAAAGACCTTTTAAAAGTATTTTTGAACAGATGTATATAAATTTTTTACATCTCAAGGTAAAGAATTTTTATTTAGCAGTAGTACTTTTTACTATGTAAAATTCATTTGTGTAATTATGAAATTGTCAAATGATTGATACTAAAATACCTAATTGTGAACATATAAAAATAAACCTGACAGGTAATCACATCATCCAAAATATTAAAATTGTCTGAATTGGGCTCCTGATAATTTACACATGATAGTAGTATTATCATGATAGTACTAAGTGTCTATATTAAGGTATATAAAACTTTTATTATTTGACTTACATATAGGAACATAATATATCCTATTTCAAGATGTATATGTATATATATTTATTTTCACTTGTATCTTAAAAAAGTTGAAAAAAAAGCCCAAACCCAAGAGCAGAGGAGTCGCCAGGCCTTTGACAGATGAAGCAGGAGCCCAGGAGGCCTCAGGCAGTTGTTTTGCTTTGATTTTCTACATTGATTTGCAAGATGATTCCTGAATATTGTATCATTATGTAGTGTTTTCTGAAGGAAAGACTTTTCTGTGTTAAGAAAAAAGCAACATGAAAAGTAGCCAGTTTGTAAGTTGGTAGAAATTTTTACTGTGCTAAATGGAAGTTGTGGGGAATTCTAATAAAAAGCTTCTTCATTTTTATGTAGAATTAGACCATTTCCTAATATAGTGAAATCTTACAGTACCTAAAGCTTCATTTGAAGTGGTACCTTTGAAATAATTTTAAATGACTACCCTCTGGAAAGGGTTTCAAGATTGACTTTTACTGGACCTGGAGAGATGGCTCAGTGGTTAAGGTGCTGGCTTACAAAGCCTAACAACCCAGGTTTGATTCCCCAGCACCCACGTAGAGCCAGATGCACAAAGTGACATATGCATCTGGAGTTCATTTGCAGTGGTTAGAGGCCCTCATGTTCTCATTTTAATTTATTCATTCTCTCTCCCCTTATAAATATTTTTTAAAAATTAACTTTACTATAAACTGCTGTTTATTCATAGATAATGCCTTAAGTATGTCATTTACTTTAATTTTTATTGCTATGTTTTTTTCCCCTTAGCTCTCAGTGCAAAGAATATCGGCAAAACAGAGCCTTCCACTTCCAAGGTGAAGCTTTCACAGAAAACTCTACCTTCAGTGAAGCCTTCACAGAAAATGGCTCTGGTACTGCCAACACTGCAGGCCAAGAAATCAGGGCACACTGAATCAACTGGAGCTACCTCAGATCTGGACAAGGATAGTTCTCTTACAAATATCACCACAAAGGAAGGAATAGCAAAGCCAAGAAAAAAGGTTAGTTATATCTTTTGCTAATTTGTATTATAGGTCTGGTCTCTAGAGTACCTTAATATTTTCAGCATGCAATTAAAGAACATACAAAGCTGTGCTGAAGTTCTTAGGAATGTACTGAGTAAATGTGATTCTAAGACCTCATACGGCTATTGAGAAATTAATATTTCTTTTTTGAGTAAGGATGCAAAAGTGGCTACATTATAATACAAGAAATACATTACAATGCAAGAAATGCAAAGAGTCAAGACAATGCAATCCCACCAAAAATTATAAATCCATCAGAAATGATCACCAGTGAGAACATTTTAGAGGAAATACCTGACAAAGACCTCAAAAGAGAAATTAGTATTTCTCTTTTGAGTAAATTTGAAGATGTTGGTAATTAATGTTGTACTTTGGAAGTACTGAGTGAGTATATTTGTGCTTAGAAAGTTAATTTAAAAGTCAGTGTAGAGCTGGGCGTGGTGGCACACGCCTTTAATCCCAGCACTTGGGAGGCAGAGGTAGGAGGATCGCTGTGAGTTCAAGGCCACCCTGAGACTACATAGTGAATTCCAGGTCAGCCTGGGACAGAGTGAGACCCTACCTCGAAAAATGAAAAACAAAAACAACAACAAAAAAAGTCAGTGTAATTTTAAAAATCAATCTAAGCTATAGAAATTACATTTGCATAAGATATTAAGGAGAAATAGGAGACATAAATGTGATAACTAGAATACACTGGTAATGACAGAGGAAAGAATAAATGGACCAGAGGATAGAAGTTATCTAGTGAGAAAAACTATGTCAAAATTAAAAAGATTGTGATAGAAAATAAACAGCTACAGGGACTTTAGATAACATTAGAAGAGGTAGGGAGGGAGGGAAGGGAAGAGAAGGAGAGAGAGCAGGCAGGAAAAATACAAAAGAAATAATGTCCATACCTCTCTCAGATTTCAGGAATGTTAGAAATATGCAGACACAAAGTGCTCCATCAAGATCAGAATAAACTCAAGTCTAAGCTAAGACATAGCAGAAATGTAATTCTGAAAACTAGAGACTAAAACCAAATCATTGAAGCAGCAATGTCATAATGAAAAACCATGTGCCAAAATGAAGAATTTTATTGACAGTTGCTATTTCTCATCAAAAACTATGGAGGCTAAAAGAGAGTAGATCTTTTTTTGTTGTTTGTTTTGCTTGCATTGTGTTTGTGTACGGTGGGGGTGTGATGGATGTCTTTTCAGTATATGCACCTATCTGTGCCCATGTTGATCCCCATACCTTTTGTTTTTCATGAGTTCTTGTGTTTCTCTGATCTCTGCTCCCCATGGGCTTAACATTACCGTTGTTTATGTGGGTCCTGGAAGTTGAATTCAGTCTCTCAGGCTTCCTCAGGCCCTCATGCTTGCACAAGAAGTGCTCTTATCTCCTGATCCATCTCTCCAGCTCATTTTATTTATTTGTTGTTATTTTGAGGTATTTATTTATTTTGAGTTTATTTTGAAAAAAAACAAAACAAAACAAAACAAAGACAGGGAAAGTAGAACAGAAAAACAAACAAAATAAATGAGATGAATATAAAACAAGTAACAAAATGACAGACCCAGACATTAATGGACTAAGCTCTTAATTAAAATGCTGAGGTTGGGGGCTGGAGAGATGGCTTAGTGGTTAAGGTGCTTGCCTGTGAATTGCCTGTGAAAATTAAGAACCCAGGCTCAACTCCCCGGAACTAACATAAGCCAGACATACATGGTGATGCATGCACACAAGGTTGTGCCCACAAGATGGTACACATGTCTGGTGTTCAGTTTCAGTGGCTGGAGGCCCTGGAATGCCAGTTTTCTCTCATAAGATGAATAATAAAAATATAAAATAAAATTCAGAGGTTGTGAAAATGGATTTTAGAGAGAGAGAGAGAGAGAGAGAGAGAGAGAGAAAATTGGCACACTAGGGCCTCAGCCACTACAATTGAACTCTAGATACTTGCACCACCTAGTGGGCATGTGCAACCTTGCGCTTGCCTCACCTTTGTGTGTCTGGCTAATGTGGGATCTGGAAAGTCAAACATGGGTCCTTAGGCTTCACAGTGGGTGTCTTAACCGCTACGCCATCTCACCAGCCTGAAAAATGGAATTTTTTTGAGGCTAGGTCTCATTCTAACTCAGACAGACCTGAAACTTACTCGTAGCATAGGCTGGCTTCAGACTCATAGTGATCCACTCACCTCATCCTCCAGGGCCTCTAGCCACTGCAAATGAACTGCAGACACTTGTGCCACCTTGTGCAGCTGGCTTATGTGGGATTTGGGGAATCAAACCTGGGTCCTTAGGCTTCACAAGCAAGCTCCTTAACCACTAAGCCATCTCTCCTGTCCCACAGTATATTAATTTGACGAAGGTGCAGTTGGAACGGAAAACAGATAGGACAAGGAATCCTAGCCTCTTAGTATCTTTCTCCCATATCTGGATAGCTTATAAAGAGCCAAAGAGCTCAGTTTGAAAAATACTGTGATTCTTGATATTGCTACACATTTTCAACCTAGAGGATAATGTGATAAAGTGATAATTTGGGGAACCAGTGATGCCTGCCATTTTTTTCTAATTAGTGTTTTTTTTAAAAAGTAATGTATGCTTGTATTCTTTTCTTTATTCCTTTCCTTCTTAGCATGGACGAAGTATTCCTGTTGTTCCTTCTACATCTTCAGCTCCTCTCAGTTCACTGATGATAATACATAAGGATTCTATTGAGGAACCATCAGAAACAGTAATGTCTACAGGTAAGTTAGATAAATCTTTTATTCAGTTTCATTTTTAGTGCTGCTGAAGTACTGAAATAATAGGTAAAAATAGCATTTTTCTTGCTAAAGTATAGTTTAATGCTGATAGTTCAGAGTGATAGTAGCAAAAACAGTCTGATTAAATACATGTCATTTAAAAATTCAGTATCTAACATTTTGAATTTAAATCACTTTCAAAACTTTATTTTCCATTTATTTCTTGACTGTCATTTTATATTGTGTGCAATTTCTTTTTTGGTGGGTGGGTGTGTGTGTGTGTGTGTGTGTGTGTGTGTGTGTGTATAATGTTTATATGTTTCTTTAAATAATTTTACTTATTGTTTTGCAAGCAGAGTGAGATAGGGAGAAAATGGGTGTATCAGGGCCTCTAACCATCACAAACGAACTCCAGATGCATGCACCAGTTTGTGCATCTGGCTTTACCTGGTTAGTGGGGAATAGAACTCTGGTCATTTGTTTTACAGACAAGTGCCTCAACCGCTAAGCCATCTCTCAGGCCTTATGTGTTCATGTTTGTGAATACAAGCATGTGCATGTAGATGTCAGAGAACATCTATATCCTCACCTTCCATCTTGTTTGAGGCATAGTCTCAAAGGAGGGATGGCCTAGCGGTTAAGGCATTTGCCTGTAAAGCCAAAGGACCCAGGCTCGATTCCCCAGTAACCATGTAAGCCAGATGCACAAGGTGGAGCATGTGACCTTGAGTTCATTTACAGTGGCTGGGGGCCCTAGCATGCTCATATTCTCTCTCATATTTTCTCTCTCTATTTTTTCTCTCTCTCTATCTTCCCCTCTTTCTCTCTGTCAAGTAAATAAATAAAAATAAAATATTAAAAAAGAAGTCCTTGTAAAAATATGAAAGTCATACAGGTCTGACATGGATTTTAATGCTGACTATATAATTCATATGCTGAAAAGGCATAAAGTGTTACTGGCCTAAATTTTAATCTGAGGTCTGATGTTAATTAGATACATGATTCTGTACAAAGTGCTGAGCCTCCCTGATTTTCAATTTCCCTATCTGTAAATGTACTTCTTGAATTGTCATACAAGATATAAATTCAGCAGTGGGGGAAACTGAGGCAGAAAGATAGCAGGGTCAAAGTCTTACTGGGCTATACAGTTGAGTTAAAGCCAGCCTTGGCAGCTTAATGAGGCACTGTATCAAAATTAAAAGGAAGCATAAATATTTAAAGGACATTTTTTGGCCACAAAATACCCATTTAGCCAAAACACAATAGTAGCTTCCCTGGTAGCGTTTACCTTATGTTCATGTATAAAAATTGTCAATAAAAGGTTTTCTTTAAGTCAAAAAAATTAAAAGTGATCTGGAAGATAAATCTTAGTGATGGAGTGTTTGTCTGACATATAGGAAGCCCTAGGTTCAATCCCCTGTACAGATAGATAGATAGATAGATAGATAGATAGATAGATAGATGCATATAATTTAAACATGCACTGAAATGTTTTACTGTTGATTTTGTAGTCCATGATAAAATAAAACTCAAGTGGCAAAAGCTGTCTTGGAATCATTGCTAATCATCATTGTTATATGATATTCAGAGATATGCCTAGTCCCCTGTCAGAATTTTGAATCAGATGAAATTTGATTTTGGCACCTCCTCATTGTAATATTTTTCCCTTTTGAGTTATGTTATCAAACTTCTTACATTTCTATTGTGTAGTATTCATTCTTTCATAGTTAGAGGTTAAAACAGATTATATATACAGGATAAACATCCTTAACATGAAATAACAAAATGCTTCAAATTCTAAAATTTTGAATATATCAATGTGTGAAATTTGCTGATCAATGCCATGTTGCTCAAAAAGTTTTAGATTATTGAACATTTTACATCTTCATATTTTTATATTAGGAATGCTTTAACCAGTGAATTCATTGGAAATACTCCATAATCTGAGAACCTACAAAATCTCTAACAACTGTAATCCCAGGCATTTCAGATAAGGCATATACTCAAACTAATTGACAATATGTCTTGAATTTCATAGTCATGCTTGGAAGAGTGGTACTTTATGTAGATGTGCATTTGGTTGAGTGATAAGTAAGTGACAGAGTTATTACATGGGTAGCCTAGGCTAAGATTGTCTACATCAATGTTTTTACTGTTGCATGTATTTTTCCTAATTTTTCTTAACTCTTTTTTTCCTGTTTGTTGTTTTCATCGTTTTTTATAGGATGCTGTGGATCAAACCCAGGGCCTTGTGCATGCTAGTCCAAATGTTCTACAGCTGAGCTAATGCCCCCCAGTCCAATTTCTCTTCTCTCAGGAATTTTCCTAGGCCATTTTAGACTCATTGTGATGCTTTGCTTCACTATCTTATGTGGTGGAGAGTTCTGATGACCCCAGGATAAACAAAATGGAAACATTTCTTCTGGAAATACTTTTCAACTCTTGAAATGCCATAGAAATTTTTGAATAGGATTCAGTGACTCTTTTGTTTGTGACCACTAAAATAATTGACATTGTTGGTGAGATAATAGTATGCAAATTATTTTGGAACAGAAATAATCCACATTGATTATAAAAATGCTTGAGGGCTGGAGAGATGGCTTAGCGTTTAAGTTACTTGCCTGCAAAGCCAAAGGATCCCAGTTCAATTCACCAGGACCCATGTGAATCAGATGCACAAGGTGGCACATGCATCGGGAGTTGTTTGCAGTGACTAGAGGCCCAGGCATGCCCATTCTCTCTATCTTCCTCTTTCAATCTCTCTCAAATTGATAAATAAATATATTTTTAAAAAAAATGCTTGAGCCTGCTGCTCCTCCCCAGGAGGGCTGGGAGGAGGGAATCTCAGCCTCCTGGAACTGACCCTTCAGGCCCCAAGCTGTGGGGTTGAAAATAACAGCAGTCAGTTTGTTTACCGTCTCTTAGCACCTCCCCAGTTGGAGTGAGGGTGGCGGAGTAACCTCTTCTGGAAGGAATGGTCTCCCAAGAGCCTCTGTGGCTGCACTCCCTGACCCACACTGCATTTTCTTTCTTGTCCTTCTTGTCTGGCCCTGCCTTTTACTATC
Organism: Orientallactaga sibirica; assembly: GCA_036365145.1. Lineage (NCBI taxonomy): Eukaryota > Metazoa > Chordata > Mammalia > Rodentia > Dipodidae > Orientallactaga > Orientallactaga sibirica. The sequence continues at coordinate 8,441,036 of JAEOAD010000982.1, forward strand.
CTCCCTCCCTTTCCCTTTCTTCCTTTGCTTCATTCCCTAAAACTGGCCTGTGGCACTCAGGGTCAAAAAAGATTCATTGTGCTTTTTAATTAAAGAACTAGAAAGTTCAGCTGTACTCCCACATTCCTCCTGAGAATTCTGGTGCCTAAAATTTCTCATTCTCCCCGCCCCCTCAGGGTTTTAGCAGGTGCTCTCACTCTTTGCTGCTATCCCACAGGGTTGTCATTCACAAACATGCCCCTTCTGGGGATGTGTAGCTGCCTGGGACCTGGAGTGAGATAGCCTGAGACACTGTGACCACCAAGCAACTTGCCAGGTCCAGCCTGAGATCCTAAGATTCAGCTGCTTAATCCCAGAGCCCAGACCTTTGCTTATGGCAGCCAGGACCCAACCCCTGCCCTAGCAGGCACCAGCTCTGCATGCAGAGACTGAGCTAACGGCTGGCCCTCATCCTACCTGTGTTGGAATTGCTTTGAGCATATCAGATTCCAGCGTGCTTCTTTTTCCAGGAGCTTTTGCATTGGTTAGAAACTATCTTCTCCTGCAAAAGCGACAGGCTATACAAAGAGTATTTTTCTGTGGGTTCCTCATGCCTTAACAAGGTCATTGAAACTAAGGCTGGCTGCACTGAAAGGAGTTAGAGGAAATGCAAAGGCCTTTTTTTCTGACCCCAGATCCTGACTTTTCCGAAGTGCCTTAAAAGAGGGAGGACAGGGAGGAGAATAATGGAGCCAACACTATGAATGTAAAGTCAGAATAATATAAATAAAAAATGAATTATTTTTTTAAAAGGAGACAAATGCCTTGAGTGGTAGCTTCTGTATTACCTCCTGTGCTATTGAAACACAATTCTGCCTTTTCTCTTTTTTGTCCTTATTACATTTTGTTCATGTTACGTATGCGGTTCATTCTAAGAACCAATGAAAATTCTATTTTGCCTATTCCCCTATACCTGACGAGCATTCTCAGGGGGCTGTCCCAGGCCCCAGGTACAACCAAGGCACTGCTGGGTCTGGACATCTGCCTGGCCTGTGAGATGCTGCTGTCAGCATCCTTGCTGAGAGTCCAGGGAGCACTTCCTTCATCTGGGAGTTATGACCTTGGCGTCATATGCTGTGCCTTTCTCTGTGTATCTTGTTGCCAGTGACCTATGGAAAGTGGCCTTTGGGAAAGATCAGAGGCACCGAAGGGCAAAGGAAATACTGTGCTGGCCTTCAGCCTGGCAGGGTCTCTGCTAACCACTGGGCTGGGTGTGGGCTGCTAGGATGACAGTGCTTCTGTCCTAGAGACCTGTTAAGCTGTGTATTGTGATTTCCTGTGTATGCAAATTGTGTTTTTACTATTGGGAGGAGCTGTATCTGACTTTGGTGTTCAGAACAGACAACTGTAATGAAATGCAGTAATGCAACATGAATAAATGTTTCTATCTTTGCAAAAAAACTGCTTGAGCTGGGCATGGTGGTGCATGCCATTAATAAAAGCACTTCAGAGGTTGAGGTAGGAAGATCGCTGTGAGCTTGAGGCTACCCTTAGTTTACATAATGAATTCTAGGTCAGCCTGGGCTAGAAGCAAGACCCTTTATCAAAAAAAAAAAAAGAAAGAAAGAAAAAAAAAAAAAAGCTTGAGTATAGTAATTTCATTGAACATATACCTTTATTTCTAAACAGTGAAAGAGGAAACAGCACGAAAGAAAAGCATCAAACGATCTCAGCATCCTGAAACTTACTTGGCTCCTGTCTCTGTTAAGAAGCCCAAAATGACTGTGCATGCCTCCAAAGGTAACTAGCATTTAAACATCCCAGGATTGAGAAGGGCAGTCCGTCTCCCACCATTATGTGTGCTCTTGGCCTAATAGTTTTGAGGGTTATATTTACACATGTAAGTTTGACAATGAGGGTTATTACTTGGGCCACTTAAGCACTACATGTGTTTGATAAATGGACAGATTAAAAAATATTCTAATAACCTTTTCTATTCTGCTGACAAAGGAATAGAAATACTTAGTGTCAATTTTATTGAATTTGTGTAAGCAAATGTGAGAAACTAAAACTGCATCATCGTATTATAAACAGTAGTACTGAAGAAGTATATTCTTAAGAGCAATAAAAGGAAAGATCCTCAGTTGCTTGAGAAATAATGATGTCACAGAATTCAATTTGGATATTAGGACAGTGCCCATTACTGTGTATGACAAGAAAGTGGTGGCCATGTACTTAGTGCTCGAAGATTATGGTTCAGTGTAACATTAGTTAATTGAACTCTTGTGGGAAATAGATTTTTTGACTATTTAGTACTATGAACTATTGAAGATAACCTTTCTTTCTTTTCCCCTTGTAGAAGAGGTATTGTCTCCTGAGGGAGAGGGACATGGCGTGCCCAAAGAAGAAACTTTTCCTGAAGACTCCAAGAATTTATCAGTAGGAGATTTCTCAGTAGGAGAAGTAATCTCCCCGAGTATTCTTGAAATGGTTCCAAGCACCATCAGTCTGGACCTATTTGAGAAAATGTCATCTACCCAGAGCAGTTGCGAAGACACTGAATTCAAACTGGAGTTGACACCTGACGGTACACTTGAGAACAGTATTTATTTCTCACTGGTTGTGTTCACCTTTCCTGTTGAAGTTTCCTCATCCAAGAGCATCCTCTAACAGTGTCCCCCTGAAAGTGCCAAAATCAAAGATGTCATGTTATCCCCTTCCTATCACTTCAGAGCCAATCCATTATTTGTGCTTCTATCCTCATCACATCACAAGACTGTCTTGGGGTCCAGATCACCACACATGTCTGACAGAAGCTGCTCAGATTAGTAGTCCTCAAGTGTGTATAGTTTTGTCATTTCTTTCACTACTGTGAACATTCATAAGCCTTTAATGAATGCAGCCTAGAAGGATATATTCCCTGTCTTTCTCATGTCATCTCACATCTACTGTGACATTTCCTCGCCCCAGTCTGTATGTGGCTCCTGGATCAGAGCTCTAGTATCTTGTTTCTCAAGCCACACCATTTCTCCCATTCACAATGTCTTCTGCCACTGGGAAGTAAACATCTTGTTGTCATGTGGAAAAAGCCAGTACTACTTTCTGTGTGCTAAGATGGCTACTAAATCTTACTCTTTTAAGGGTTAAGAGTGAAGGCCAGTAAGGGTGGCAATGAGTACCTGTTCCTTTTTCATTAGACCAGTTTGAGGAGTGAAGGAAGTAGGAAGCAAGTATACTTCTGGTCTTTTGTCATAGATGTTATCTGTGGGCAACTTCACCATACATGTGCTATACAGCACCTTACATGCTGTCACTTGCATTCCCCCTCGTCTTGTGGAGATTGTCTCTGCTTTGAAAGTAATATTGCTGGAGGCTTGCAACACGGCTCAGAGTATAAAGTCACATGGTTGCAAAGCCTGTTGGCCCAGGCTTGATGCCTCGGTATGCACGTAAAGCCAGATACACAAAGTGGCACTTATATCTGGAGTTTGTGTGCACTGACAAGAGACCTTGGCATACCCATATTCAGTCTCATTCTCTTCCTCTCTCCTAACCTCTCCCTCCCCCCAATATACTCCCTCTCACTCTGCTCAAGGAAAAAACAAAAAAGTAAATGAACAGATGGCTCACAGTTAAGGTGCTTGCCTGTAAAGCCATTCCCCAGTACCCACTTAAAGACAGATGCAGAAAGTAGCACATGTGTCTAGGGTGGGATTGCTGGGACTAGAGGCTTTGGTGTCCCCTTTCCTTCCTTCTTTCCTTTCTCTCTCTCTCTCTCTCTGCTTCTTTTTCATAAATGAAATAACAAATAAAATCTCAAAAAATTACTGTAAAGAGACAATGTTCACAATTGACCAGTTGAGCACCACGTGCCTTTGAGAAATGTACTAATTAACATAATCTTTTAATAACCTTTTCTATTCTGCTGACAGAGGAATATAAAGGTTTAGTGCCATTTTCCAATGAACATGTTTAAGCAAATGGGAGAGACTAGTACTGCATGATCATATTATAATGAATATCACTGAAGTACATTCCTAAGAACAAATGGTTTGATGTAATGCGGTGGTGGCAAAAAAGAATGACACTCAGTTGCTTGAGAAATAATGATGTCACAGAATTTGGATATTAGGACAGTGCCCATTACTGTGTACGACAAGAAAGTGGTGGCCATGTACTTAGTGCTTGAAGATTATGGTTCAGTGTAACATTAGTTAATTGAACTCTTGTGGGAAATAGATTTTTTGACTATTTAGTACTATGAACTATTGAAGATAACCTTTCTTTCTTTTACCCTTGTAGAAGAGGTATTGTCTCCTGAGGGAGAGGGACATGGCATGCCCAAAGAAGAAACTTTTCCTGAAGACTCCAAGAATTTATCAGTAGGAGATTTCTCAGTAGGAGAAGTAATCTCCCCGAGTATTCTTGAAATGGTTCCAAGCACCTTCAGTCTGGACCTATTTGAGAAAATGTCACCTACCCAGAGCAGTTACGAAGACACTGAATTCAAACTGGAGTTGACACCTGACGGTACACTTGAGAACAGTATTTATTTCTCACTGGTTGTGTTCAGCTTTCCTGTTGAAGTTTCCTCATCCAAGAGCATCCTCTAACAGTGTCCCCCTGAAAGTGCCAAAATCAAAGATGTCATCTTATCCCCTTCCTATCACTTCAGAGCCAATCCATTATGGGTGCTTCTATCCTCATCACATCACAAGACTGTCTTGGGGTCCAGATCACCACACATGTCTGACAGAAGCTGCTCAGATTAGTAGTCCTCAAGTGTGTATAGTTTTGTCATTTCTTTCTGTTTCTCTGTATCCTGTTTCTCTAGTCACACCATTTCTCCCATTCACCACCTCTTCTGCCACGGGGAAGTAATCATCTTGCTGTCATGTGGAAAAAGCCAGTGCTACATTGTGTGTGCTAGGATGGCTACTAATTCTTGCCCTTGCCCTTGCCCTTTTAAGGGTTAAAAATGAAGGCCAGTAAGGGTGGAAATAAGTATCTGGTCTTTTTTTTTTTTTTTTTTTTTTTTGAGATAGGGTGTCACTCTGGCTCAGGCTATGTAGTTTCAGGGTGGCCTTGAACTCACAGTGATCCTCCTACTTCTGCCTCCGGAGTGCTGGGATTAAAGGCGTGCACCACCATCCCCAGCTTACTGGTCCCTTTTCTTTAGATCACGTTGAGGAATGAAGGAACTGGGAAGCAAGCATATTTCTGGTCTTTTATCATAGATGTTATCTATGGAAAACTTCACCATACACGTGCTATATAGCACCTTACATGATGTCACATATATTCCTCCACATCTGTGGAGATTGTCTCTGCTTTTAAAGTAATGTTGATGGAGGCTGGGGACATGGCTCAGAGTTAAAGGTTCTTGCTTGCAAAGCCTGTTGGTGCAGGTTTGATGCCTCAGTATGCATATAAAGCTAGATACACAAAGTGGCACATGTATCTGGAGTTTGTTCACTGGCAAGAGACCCTGGCATATCCATATTCATTCTCATTCTTTTCCTCTCCTACTCTCTCTATCCTTCTTACCATTTCCATCCCTTCTTTATCCCCTTTTCTCTTTCATGTTCTCTCTCATACTGAACTGGAAGAAAAAACAAACAGATGGGGATGAAGACATGGCTCAGCAGTTAAGGTGCTTGCGTGCAATGCCATTCCCCAGTACCCACGTAAAGACAGATGCACAAAGTAGCTCATTTGTCTGGGGTATGTTTACAGGAGCTGGAGATTGCTGGTCAGCCCATTCTCTCCTCTCTCTGTTTGTCTCTTTCTTTCACATAAAGAAAATTAAATCTCTAAAAATAAAAATACCGTGCTGGAGAGATGGCTTAGAGATTCAGGCATTTGCCTGCAAAGCCAAAGGACCAAGGTTCCATGTCACAGAACCCATGTAAGCCAGATGCATAAGGAGGCACACACATCTGGAGTTCGTTTGCAGTGGCTGGAGGCCCAGGCATACCAAATTTCTCTTTTTCTCTCTCTCCCTCTCTTTCTCTCTCTCTCTCTGTCTGTAAATCCTTATCTCCCTGCTGATTTCTCTCAAATAAATAAATTAATTAATTAATAAAACACTTTTAAAAATAAAATACTGTATAGTAACAATGTTTACTTGGGCAACTTGAGCACCACATGGTATTGACAAATGAACAGATTAAAAAATATTTTAATAACCTTTTCTATTTGGCTGATGGAAGAATAAAAATATTTAGTGCCATTTTACAGTGGACATGTATAAGCAAATGTGAGAAACTAAAACTGCATGATCATGTTGTAATGAGTAGCACTGAAGAAGTATATTCCTAAGAACTAATGATTTGGTGTAATGTTCACAGCCTTGGTGGCAATAAAAGGAAAGATCCTCAGTTGCTTGAGAAATAATGATGTCACAGAATTCAATTTGGATATTAGGACAGTGTCCATTACTGTGTACGATAAGAAAGTGGTGGCCATGTACTTAGTGCTTGAAGATTATGGTTCAGTGTAACATTAGTTAATTGAACCCTTGTGGGAAATAGATTTTTTGACCATTTAGTACTATGAACTATTGAAGATAACCGTTCTTTCTTTTACCCTTGTAGAAGAGGTATTGTCTCCTGAGGGAGAGGTACATGGCGTGCCCAAAGAAAAAACTTTTTGTGAAGAATCCAAGAATTTATCAGTAGGAGATTTCTCAGTAGGAGAAGTAATCTCCCCGAGTATTCCTGAAATGGTTCCAAGCACCTTCAGTCTGGACCTACCTGAGAAAATGTCACCTACCCAGAGCAGTTACGAAGACACTGAATTCAAACTGGAGTTGACACCTGACGGTACACTTGAGAACAGTATTTATTTCTCACTGGTTGTGTTCAGCTTTCCTGTTGAAGTTTCCTCATCCAAGAGCATCCTCTAACAGTGTCCCCCTGAAAGTGCCAAAATCAAAGATGTCATCTTATCCCCTTCCTATCACTTCAGAGCCAATCCATTATGGGTGCTTCTATCCTCATCACATCACAAGACTGTCTTGGGGTCCAGATCACCACACATGTCTGACAGAAGCTGCTCAGATTAGTAGTCCTCAAGTGTGTATAGTTTTGTCATTTCTTTCACTACTGTGAACATTCATAAGCCTTTTATGAATGCAGCCTAGAAGGATATATTCCCTGTCTTTCTCATCTAATCTCTTATCTCTTGTGACACTTACTGTCCCCAGTCTGTATGTTGTTCCTGGATCATGGCTGTATTATGTTTCTCTATTCACACCGTTTCTCCCATTCACCACCTCTTCTGCTCCTGGGAAGTAATCATCTTGTTGTTATATGGAACAAGCCAGTACTACTTTGTGTGTGCTAAGATGGCTACTAATTCTTGTCCTTTTCAGGGTTAAGAGTGAAGGCCAGTAAGGATGGGAATAAGTATCAGGTGCTTTTTCTTTAGACCAGTTTGAGGAGTGAAGGAAGTGGGAAGCAAGTATACTTCTGGTCTTTTCTCATAGATGTTATCTATGGGCAACTTCACCATACATGTGCTATAGAGCACCTTACATGCTGTCACTTACATTCCCCCTCATCTTCTGGAGATTGTCTCTGCTTTGAAAGTAATATTGCTGGAAGCTGGGGACATGGCTCAGAGTTAAAGGCTCTTGCTTGTGTGCTGTTGGCCCAGGTTTGATTACTCAGTATGCACATAAAGGCAGTTATACAAGTGCCACTTGTATCTGGAGTTTGTGTGCACTGACAAGAGACCCTGGCATACCCATATTCAGTCTCATTCTCTTCCTCTCTCTGACCCTCTCCCTCCGTCTTACCTTCCCATGTCCCCCCTTCTCTTTCTCTCTTTCATGTTTTCTCTCTCATTCAACTCAAGGATAAAACAAACAGAAGGGCATGAACAGATGGCTCAGCAGTTAAGGTGCTTGCGTGCAAAGCCATTCCCCAGTACCCACGTAAAGACAGATGCCCAAAGTAGCACAGGTGTCTGGGGTACGTTTACAGGGGCTGGAGGCTCCTGGTGTTCCCATTCTCTTCTCTATCTTTGCCTCTTTCTTTCTCATAAATAAAATGAATGAAAAAACTCAATTATAAAAATATGGCAAAGTAACAATGTTTACTTGGGCCACTTTTATACCACATGCCATTGAGTAATGTACAGATTTTAAAAATTCTTTAATAACCCTTTCTATTCTGCTGATAGAGGAATAGAAATATTTTGTGGCATTATGCAGTCAACATGTTTAAGCAAATGTGAGAGCTTAAAACTGCATGATCACATTATAAAGAATGGCACTAAAGAAATATATTCCTAACAATAAATGGTTTGTTGAGTTATTCACAGCCTTGCTTGCAAAGAAAAGATAGATACTCAGTTGTTGGAGGAATAGTGGTGTCACTATTAGGACAGCGTACATTATTGTATATGACCAGAACGTGGTGGGTATGTACTAAGTGCTTGAAGATTATGGTTCAGTGTAACATTAGTTAATTGAACTCTTTTGGAAAATAGATTTTTTGATCATTTAGTACTATGAACTATTGAAGATAACCTTTCTTTCTTTTACCCTTGTAGAAGAAGTATTGTTTCCTGAGGGAGAGGGACATGGCATGCCCAAAGAAGAAACTTTTCCTGAAGATTCCAAGAATTTATCAGTAGGAGATTTCTCAGTAGGAGAAGTAATCTCCCCGAGTATTCTTGAAATGGTTTCAAGCACCTTAAGTCTGGACCTACTTGAGAAAAACTTATCTGCCCAGAGCTGTTATGATGATTCTGAATTCAAACTGGAGTTGATAACTGATGGTATAACTTGAGAACAGTATTTATTTCTCATTGAGTGTGGTCATCTTTCTCCTTGAAGTTTCCGCATTCTAGAGCATCCTCTACCCGTTTTCCCCTGAAAGTGCCAAAATCAAAGATGTCATCTTATCCCCTTCCTATCACTTCAGAGCCAATCCATTATGGGTGCTTCTATCCTCATCACATCACAAAACTCTCTTGGAGTCCAGATCACCACACATGTCTGATACAAGCTGCTCAGATTCGTAGTTCTTAAGCGTGTATAGTTTTGTCATTTCTTTCACTACTGTGAACATTCATAAGCCTTTTATGAATGCATCCTAGAAGGATATATTCCCTGTCTTTCTCATCTAATCTCTTATCTGTTATGACATTTCCTTGCCCCAGTCTGTTTATAGCTCCAGCATCAGGGGTCTAGTATCCTGTTCTGTAGCTACACCATTTCTCCCATTCACCACTTCTGCGACTGGGAAGTTATCATCTTGTTGTCATGTGGAAAAAGTCAGTAGTATTTTCTGTGTGCTAAGATGGCTACTAAGTCTTGCCTTCTTCAGGGTTGAGTGAAGGCCAGTAAGGGTGGCAATGAGTACCTGTTCCTTTTTCATTAGACCAGTTTGAGGAGTGAAGGAAGTAGGAAGCAAGTATACTTCTGGTCTTTTGTCATAGATGTTATCTATGGGCAACTTCACCATACACGTGCTGTACAGCACCTTACATGCTGTCACTTGCATTCCCCCTCGTCTTGTGGAGATTGTCTGTGCTTTGAAAGTAATATTGCTGGAGGCTTGCAACACGGCTCAGAGTATAAAGTCACATGGTTGCAAAGCCTGTTGGCCCAGGTATGCCTCGGTATGCACATAAAGGCAGATACACAAAGTGGCACATGTATCTGGAAATTGTGTGCAGTGACAGGAGATCCTGGCATATCCATATTCAGTCTCATTCTCTTCCTGTCTCCTGACATCTCTCTTCTTCATATTATCACCTCTCGCCCTGCTCCCCCACCCACAGTGTACTCCTTCTCACTCAGCTCAAGGATAAAACAAAGTGAATTCACAGATGGCTCACAGTTAAGGTACCTGCCTGCAAAGCCATTCCCCAGTACCCACGTAAAGACAGATGTAGAAAGTAGCACATGTGTCTGGCGTAGGATTGCCAGGACTCACTCTCTCTCTCTTTTCCTTTTTCTTTTCTATAAATTAAATAATGCAAGTAAAATCTCAGAAAATACAGTAAAGAGACAATGTTCACCATTGGCCACTTGAGCACCACATGCTTTTCAGAAATGTACTGATTAAAGTACTCTTTTAATAACCTTTTCTATTCTGCTAATAGAGGAATAGAAATGTTTAGTGACCTCGTTTAATCAAATATGAGAAACTAAAACTACATGATCATATCATAAAGAACAGCACTAAAGAAGTACATTCCTATGAGCAAATAGTTTGGTCAGTTATTCACAGCCTTGGTGGCAAAAAAAGAAAGATACTCAGTTGCTTAAGAAATAATGTCACAGAATTCAATTTAGATATTAGGACAATGTCCATTACTTTATATGACAAGAAAAAGATTATGGTTCAGTGTAACATTAGTTAATTGAACTCTTGTGGGAAATAGATTTTTTGACCATTTAGTACTATGAACTATTGAAGATAACCTTTCTTTCTTTTCCCCTTGTAGAAGAGGTATTGTCTCCTGAGGGAGAGGGACATGGCGTGCCCAAAGAAAAAACTTTTTGTGAAGACTCCAAGAATTTATCAGTAGGAGATTTCTCAGTAGGAGATTTCTCAGTAGGAGAAGTAATCTCCCCGAGTATTCCTGAAATGGTTCCAAGCACCTTAAGTCTGGACCTACCTGAGAAATTTCATCTACCCAGCGCAGTTACGAAGACACTGAATTCAAACTGGAGTTGACACCTGACGGTACACTTGAGAACAGTATTTATTTCTCACTGGTTGTGTTCAGCTTTCCTGTTGAAGTTTCCTCATCCAAGAGCATCCTCTAACAGTGTCCCCCTGAAAGTGCCAAAATCAAAGATGTCATCTTATCCCCTTCCTATCACTTCAGAGCCAATCCATTATGGGTGCTTCTATCCTCATCACATCACAAGACTGTCTTGGGGTCCAGATCACCACACATGTCTGACAGAAGCTGCTCAGATTAGTAGTCCTCAAGTGTGTATAGTTTTGTCATTTCTTTACCACTGTCAAGACTCATAAGCCTGTTATGACTGAGGCCTAAAAGTATATATTCCCTGTCTTTCTCATCTAATCTCATATCTGTTGTGACATTTACTGTCCCCAGTCTGTAAGTGGCTCCTGGGTCAGGGCTCTAGTATTCTGTTTCTCAAGCTACACCATTTCTCCCATTCACCACCTCTTCTGCTCCTGGGAAGTAAACATCTTGTCATATGGAAAAAACCAGTACTACTTTGTGTGTGCTAAGATGGCTACTAATTCTTGCCCTTCTAAGGGGTAAGAGTGAAGGCCAGTAAGGGTGGCCATAAATGTATGGTCCTTTTTCTTTAGACCAGGTTGAGGAGTGAAGGAACTAAGAAGCAAGTATACTTGTGGTCTTTTATCATAGATGTTATCTGTGGGCAACTTCACCATACACGTGCTATATAGCACCTTACATGATGTCACATATATCCCCCCACATCTGTGGAGATTGTCTCTGTTTTTAAAGTAATGTTGATAGAGGCTGGGGACATGGCTCAGAGTTAAAGGTTCTTGCTTGCAAAGCCTGTTGGTCCAGTTTTGATGCCTCAGTATGTACATAAAGCCAGATACAGAAAGTGGCACATGTATCTGGAGTTTGTTTGCTGGCAAGAGACCCTGGTATACCCATATTCATTCTCATTCTCTTCCTCTCCTACCCTCTCTATCCTTCTTACCATTTCTATCCCTTCTTTCTCCCCTTCTCTCTTTCATGTTCTCTCTCACACTGAACTGGAAGAAAAAACAAACAGAAGGGGATGAACAGATGGTTCAGCAGTTAAGGTGCTTGCATGCAATGCCATTCCCCAGTACCCGTGTAAAGACAGATGCACAAAGTAGCTCATTTGTCTGGGGTATGTTTACAGGGGCTGGTGAGCCCATTCTCTCCTCTCTCTGTTTGCCTCTTTCTTTCACATAAAGAAAATTGAATCTCTAAAAATAAAAATACCAGGCTCAAGAGATGGCTTAGAGGTTCAGGCATTTGCCTGCAAAGCCAGTGGACCCAGGTTCCATGTCACACGACCCATGTAAGCCAGATGCATAAAGGGGCACACACATCTGGAATTCGTTTGCCATGGCTGGAGGTCCTGGGCGTGCCTATTCTCTCTCTCTCCTTCCCTATTTCTCTCGTTTTCTAATAAATAAATAAAATAGTTTTTAAATGGTGTGATGGCACATGCCTTTCATCCCAGCCCTCAGGAGGCAGAGGTAGGAGGATCGCCATGAGTTCGAGGCCACCTTGAGACTGCATATGAATTCCAGGTCAGCCTGAGCTAGAGTGAGACTCTACCTCGAAAAACCAACATACACACACACACACACACACACACACACACACACACACACACACACACATATCATAAATAACAATGTTTACTCAGGCCACTTGAGCACCACTTGTCATTGCAAATGTACAGATTAAAAAGAAATCTTTTGGGGCTGTAGGGATGGCTTAGCGGTTAAGGTGTTTGCCTGCAAAGCCAAAGGACCCAGGTTCACTTCCCCAGGACCCACGTTAGCCAGATGGACAAGGGGGTGCATGCCTCTGGAATTCGTTTGCTCGGTCTGGAGGCCCTGGTACGCCCATTCTCTCTCTCATTCCCCCCTCTCTCTATCAAATAAATAAAAATAAAATAAAAATCTTTTAATAACACTTTCTATTCTGCTGATAGAGGAATAGCAATTCTTAGTGGCATTATCCTGTGAACGTGTTTAAGCAAATGTGAGAAACCGAAACTGCATGATCATGTTATAATAAATAGCACTGAATCCAGGCGTGGTGGTGCATGCCTTTAATCCCAGCACTTGGGAGGCAGAGGTAGGAGGATCGCTGAGAGTTTGAGGCCAATCTGAGACTACATAGTTAATTCCAGGTCAGCCTGGACCAGAGTGAAACCCTACCTCGCAAAACCAAAAATAAATAAATAAATAAATAAATAAATAAATAAATAAATAGCACTGAGGAAGTATATTCGTAAGAGCAAATTGTTTGGTGTGTTATTCACAGCCTTGGTGGCAATAAAAGGAAAGATCCTCAGTTGCTTGAGAAATAATGATGTCACAGAATTCAATATGGATATTAGGACAGTGCCCATTACTGTGTACGACAAGAAAGTGGTGGCCATGTACTTAGTGCTCGAAGATTATGGTTCAGTGTAACATTAGTTAATTGAACTCTTGTGGGAAATAGATTTTTTGACCATTTAGTACTATGAACTATTGAAGATAACCTTTCTTTCTTTTACCCTTGTAGAAGAGGTATTGTCTCCTGAGGGAGAAGGACACGGCGTGCCCAAAGAAGAAACTTTTTGTGAAGACTCCAAGAATTTATCAGTAGGAGATTTCTCAGTAGGAGAAGTAATCTCCCCGAGTATTCCTGAAATGGTTCCAAGCACCTTAAGTCTGGACCTACCTGAGAAAATGTCACCTACCCAGAGCAGTTACGAAGACACTGAATTCAAACTGGACAAGAACAATGAAGGTACACTTGAGAACAGTATTTATTTCTCATTTAGTGTGTTCATCTTTTTCCTTGAGGTTTCTTCATCTAAGAGCGTGCTGTACCAGTGTCCCCCTAAAAGTGCCAAAATCAAAGATGTCATCTTATCCCCTTCCTATCACTTCAGAGCCAAGCCATTATGGGTGCATCTATCCTCATCACATCACAAAACTGTCTTGGGGTCAAGATCACCACACGTCTTGAATGATATGCAACTAGTTTTATAGATTGCTATGTGTAAATGTATGATTTATGACATAAAATTAATTTTATATTAAAAATAAAATCAAGATTTTTCTCTTATGGAAGCATAATTTAATTTGGCCTGTACCTTCAAACTAATCAGAAAAGGTTATAAAGATTACATTACTGTTACTGTTACTCAATTAATTATATAAAATAAACTAATAATGAGAAAAATTATCTTATATACCCTGGGATGCCACTGGGAACCATAATCTTCAAGCACTAAGTACATGGCCACCACTTTCTTATCATATATAGTAATGGACACTGTCCTAATATCCATATTGAATTCTGTGACATCATTATTTCTCAAGCAACTGAGGATCTTTCCTTTTATTGCCACCAAGGCTGTGAACAACACACCAAAGCATTAGTTCTTAAGAATATACTTCGTCAGTGCTATTCATTACAACATGATCATGCAGTTTTAGTTTCTCACATTTGCTTATACATGTGCACTGTAAAATGGCACTAAATATTTTTTTTCTTCCATCAGCCAAATAGAAAGGTTTATTAAAATATTTTTTTTTGAGGTAGGGTCTCACTCTGGTCCAGGCTGACCTGGAATTAACTATGTAGTCTCAGGGTGGCCTCGAACTCTCAGCGATTCTCCTACCTCTGCCTCCCGAGTGCTGGGATTAAAAGCATGCGCCACCATGCCCAGCTCTTATTAAAATATTTTTTAATCTACATTTGTCAATGGCATGTGGTGCTCAAGTTGCCCAAGTAAACATTGTTACTTTACAGTATTTTATTTTTATTTTAGAAAATGTTTTATTAATTAATTAATTAATTTGACAGAGAGATATAGGCAGGGAGAGAGAGAAAAGGAGAGTCCGAAATAGAAAGAGAGAACAACTGAGTATCTTTCCTTTTATTGCCACCAAGGCTGTGAACAATATACCAAACCATTTGTTCTTAAGAATCTACTTCATATAGCCTGATTCTCAAGGCATTTATTGAAATATTAGGTAGAGTATCCTTTTTCTTAAAATTTAAATTAAATTTGAAAACTGTTAAATAATGATGTACAAATCAAGTTTTAATAGTTTTAAGGAAATAATTACATATGCAGGAAGTATATCTGGAGTGTACAACTAACTGTTCCATTTCATACATTCTTCTACATATATAACCTGGTAAAATATGGAGGCATTCTCACCATAATTTTCTTCTCTCTGTAGGAAATTGATGGGAAGGCTCTGTTCCTACTCCAGAGTGATATGATGATTAAGTATGTGGGACTGAAGCTGGGGCCAGTGTTAAAACCATGTTACTACATTGAAAAGCTTAAAGACGTAAAATACCTTTGGAAAAAATGTGCACATTTAGATTAGAGGTAATTCTCAGGTGTACTGAAAATATTTTACTTTAAAAATATTTTTTTCTTAAGTTATTTCAAAGAACGTTTCTATAAAAATGTTTTATCAAAAGCACAGAATTACATTAACAGTTTAGTCTTTCTTTAATAAGCACCATTTGACATATTAGTACTAGAGCTCTAACATACTTAAGTTGGCAGTTTGTTTTTTATGTCTCTTGATTATTTTTATTGTATTGTTGACAAATTTGTACTTCATGTAGCAGAGTATAACCTTTGATTTTTGTTAATATTTATATCTAGAACCAAACAGCTAAATCCAAAAGGGAAAATGTTAGCCATTTACGTCTGTTATTAAATACATGAGAATATTTTTCTCAGATAAGAATTTTAAGATTCACTTGTAGCTCTCATCTCTTTCTCAAACATGTTATGCCTGATTTTACAGTGTTTCTAGAAAGGGAAGAGCTATGTAAGTTATTTCCCTTCTGTTATTAATACCCTGTTATTAGTGTGTATTTGTTCATATTTTAAGGAGAAAAGTAAGTTTTGAAGCTTACATAAAGCGTTCTTACTACTTTTGATATCCTTTTAAAATTGTAGGATAGATTAAATAACTGCAAATATGTTCTAAGAATGTTTGGATAGAATTACTATTTTTTCAATAAATATGTTCTGCAACTATATATATATATATATATATATATATATATATATTTTTTTTTTTTTTTTTTCGAGGTAGGGTCTCACTCTGGTCCAGGCTGACCTGGAATTAGCTATGTAGTCTCAGGGTGGCCTCGAACTCACGGCAATCCTCCTACCTCTGCCTCCTGAGTGCTGGGATTAAAGGCGTGCGCCACCACGCCCGGCTCAACTTTTTATATTTTTTTTGCTTAGCTTAAACATTAGGCATTCATTGCTCACCTCTCTATATCAAGTTACCAAATTTTAAGAGATGTATATTTTATTATACATGTTTGTTTTTCATAGGGATACTTGTCCATATTTATGTACTATTCTATACCTGTAGGTATACATGTTTTCTTTTTGAATTTAATACGGTATTTTCACTTCCACTGAAGCAATAACTATATATGGATAATTTTATTCCCTAGTATGTGTGTGTGTGTATGTATATACGTATATATGTATGTATGTATATATATGTGTATATATATATTTATATAATTTACTATCACCAGTACCTCTCAGTTTATTCTTCAGCTGATAATTCTTATGCATAGATTGGCTCCCATACAGAGAAGTTCTTTATCCTATTCAATGTTTCTACTTAATTGCTTAGTTCTGAGCCATTTATTGTGCTACTTTTTTTTGGGGGGGGGTTTGCAAGGTAGGGTCTCACTCTGGTTCAGGCTGACCTGGAATTCACTCTGTAGTCTCAGGGTGGCCTCGAACTCTTGGCGATCCTCCTACCTCTGCCTCCTGAGTGCTGGGATTAAAGGCATGCGCCACCACGCCCGGCTGTGGTACATTTTGAATGACATATTCTTCTGACTTTTTTTCAAGCTTTATAAGATGGACATTTCAAGGAAGAAATGGTGCTATTTTCCATTACTTTAAGGTTGGTGTAATGTTTATAACCATGAGACTCAATTATAAGAGTATTAGCCATTTGTTCTAAATGCCATTAAATTGTTTACTGTAACAACAATGAACATTTTCTCTTTAGAATAGGAAATGTACTTTTGACAACAAGGCATCTGCACAAATGATGGCTAGAGCTCTATTATTCCTGATATGACAAATTCTCACTTAAGTTTGATCTTCTTTTGAATCATTTGAATGGAGATGCTATGTCCAATTGAACTGTCCTCGGGTGTTTGTACAAAAACTATGTTTTGCAGTTCTCAGATTTTAAAATACAATAAAGTTTATAACCACAACAATTAATGTCAAAGCCTCAGATTTAATAGTTTTAAAAATAAATTTTTACTTGGAACTTTAATATATGAACATATTCCAAATTGGTTGCCTTCCCATCTGGTTATCCTTTTTTGTTCCCTCTCCTGCACCCCCATTTCACTGCAGGCCTTCCTCAGTGTGGTCACGAATGCACCAGTCAGTTCCTGTGAGGGGGAAACTGTCTCATAGTATGCCTTCCCACCCTGTGTCTCTTTCGTTCTTTTCACCTCTTCTTTTGCCCCCCTCCCTGAGTCTTGGAAGGTGTGTTGGAACTGTTCTTTAGTGTTGAGATATCCACAGCCTCTTATTTTCTGCTCTGATGAACTTTGAGTCTGTTCAGTGTCTACTACCGTCTCCCTAGAGAAAGTTCTCTGGCTAGCAGTGAGAGCAGTGGTCATATTAAATCTTCTACTTTCTCTGTAATGTTTCCTGGGCCCTGGTGGGTGTGATAGAGAGGACTAATTCCATGCTAGGCACTTGGGCTTTCTCTTCCTATCATTTTGATGGAGTCCTTGGTCTCTCCAGTATTCACTGCCACCTGTGAAAAGCAGGTTCTCTACCCAACAATAAACATAGCATTCATTAAAAGGGATAAACATATTTAGAAGGCTTATAATGGGCATAACCTTTCCATTTAGCCAAAGAACAGTGAAAACTTCCTGCTAGGGCTTTGACTTTTTAAGCCAAAGGCTTCTAACTTGAGTCTCAGTACCACACATGATTTTCCTCCCACTGAGTGGGTCTCATATCCAATCAGAGAGCAGTTGATCACCCCAGAACTTAGGTGCCACTACTGCTCCAGTGAGTACATTTTGCCTAGCTAGGTGATTTGGTAGCTTACAGGATGTACTGCTTACTTACACGGTTGGTGACTTTTACTCCCCAGCAGCTCCCATAGCTCTTTCCAGCACTATGAGAAATACCCTGCAGGGAGCAGGCTTCCATCTTGTTTTCTCAGTGTTCTGCAATTACAGCCTGTGGTGTCTCCAGCATTAGGGTCTTACCATCTAATTCTGGGGGGTAACCGAGTGCTTTGGCGATGGCTTGTATTGTTGTGGGGGCATCATAGGGCATCCCTGACCAATAGCTTACAGTGAATGGATGACCCACTTCTGGTGGTGAGATTTGCCAGCAGTATCCTATAGTTTTAAGGTACTTGAGCCCCAATTCGTTCATATATATATTTCTCTTTCTCTGCTGTATCTTTTAATTGGCTAATGATAAATAGGTTTCTCTAGTACAATTTCATACAATCATTATATTTGTGTGTAATCTCTTCCTTCCCTTTCTCCTTTCCACCCCTTCACCACACTACATTAATGTGTGAACTTACCAGACTTTCAGACTTGAAAAAGAGACCCTGAGACTATTAGTAGTGTACTACATTTCCAGCCCTTGGTGTTTTCAGTCAGTCTCCCTATTCTGCCCTTGACCTCATAATGCTCCTACTGCAGCCTCCCAGGAGAGTGCTGGGAGTGTACACATTCCCCACAACTCCAAGCTTAAAGAATCATTTTGTTTAAAAAAATCAACTTATTTAAGAGAGAGATGGAGTATGGACACACCAGGGCCTGCTGCCAGTGCAGATGAATTCCACATGCATGCTCACTTTGTGCATCTGGCTTTATGTAGGTATTTGGAAATTGAACCTGGGCCATCAGGCTTTTCAAACCAGTGATTTTAACCACTGAGCCATCTCTAGTCTGAGGATTCTTAATATTAACAGTTGAAGTGTTTAGCACTGAGAAACACATGTTCTTCCTAAAACACTCAAAAAAGGAGACAGCCCTTCATGGCCATTCAGATGGCTACAGATGTTTGTTTTTCCAAGTACTTATTGGACATTTCTACTTGTTTTAACAATTGTTCAATTTTTTTGTCCATTTATTGGGTGATTTTTTTGTATTTAATTTTTTTGAGTTTCTTTTTGTATTTTACTTAAACCTTGTCAGATATATAGTTGGCAAATGATTTCTCCCATTTTGTAAGCTGTTCAGTTCACTCTGTTAATTGTTAGGTTTGATATGTAGGATCCTTTCAACTCATGCAAATCCATTTGCCAATTCTTGCTTTCATGAATTCTCTTTCATAAAGTCCTTGCCCATGCCTACATTTGAAGGGATTTCCCTATGTGCTTCTAGCAGGTTCACATTTTCAGCTCTTACATGAAGATCTGATGTATTTGAATTGATTTTATTTTTTTATGAGAGTGAGAGAGAGAGAATTGGTGTCCCTGGGCCTCTAGCCATCATATTGAAATACAGACACGTGCACCACCTTGTAATGCCAGTGTCACCTTCTGCATTTGGCTTATGTGTGTTCTGAGTGATTGAACTTGGGTCCTTAGGCTTTGCAGGCAAGTGCCTTAACCGCTAAGTCATCTCTCCAGCCCTGGATTGATTTGTTTTTTGTTTTGCTTTTCGAGGTAGGATCTTACTGTAGTTCAGGCTGACCTGGAATTCACTATGTAGTCTCAGGGTGGCCTCGAACTCATGGTGATCCTCCCACCTCTGCCTCCCAAGTGCTGGGATTAAAGGCGTGAGCCACCACACCTGGCTCTGAATTGATTTTTGTACAGGTAATAGGTGTATAGTTTCATTCTTCTACATATTGATGTCCAATTTTCCCAGCACCATCTATAAAAGAGTCAGTGTTTTCTGTGTTGTATGTTTTTCGCATGTTTTGTTTAAAAAAATCAGATGGAGCCAGGTGTGGTGGTGCACGCCTTTAATCTCAGCACTCGGGAGGCAGAGGTACTAGGAGGATCACCATGAGTTCAAGGCCACCCTGAGACTACATAGTAAATTCCAGGTCAGCCTGGACTAGAGTGAGACCCTACCTCGAAACAAAACAAACAAACAAAAATCAGATGGATGTAATTGTGTGGGTTTATTTTTAGGCCCACTATTTCATTGATGTATATGTCTGTTTTGTGCCAATAACATAATGTTTTTGTTACAATGGCTCTGCTATAATTTGAAATCAAATATTATATTTGTATCATTGTTCTTTCTGCTCAAAACTGCTTTGGTTAGTTGGGGGTCTTCAGTGTTTCCATGTTTTTGTAATTTTTTTTTCTATTTCTATGAAGAATCATTGGAATTTTGTAGTGGGTTGCACTAAATCATCTTTTGCATTTGTATGTATGTGTGTTGAGTGTTAACAGTATGCATGTGGATGGACATATATTTGCAAGTGCATATGCACATGTGTGTGAATGGCAGAGGTTGACATCGGGCTGACATGTCCCATCCCATCTTCAGGCAGCTGGCTCTGTGGGACTTTGGCTCTCCCCAACATTTCAGAAAAGAGCCAAGGCAGTTTTGGGAAGCATGAAACTGACACAGAGGAACATGGAGAATTCTCCAAAAGAAAATGGACATCTTTTTTTTTTTTTTTTTTTTTTTGAGAGTGACAGAGACAGATAGAGAATGGGTGCACCAGTGGCCTCTCAGCCGCTGTGAACGAACTCCAGACGTGTGCGCCCCATTGTGGGCAAGTGTGGCATTGAACACTTGCGTCACTTTGCATCTGGCTAAATGTGGGACCTGGAGAATCGAACGGGCCTTCTTAGGCTTAGCAGGCAGGCGCCTTAACTGCTAAGCCATCTCTCCAGCCCGAAAAGGGACATCTTAGCTGTGGCACCCACACAAACCCCTGCACACACCAAGATAGGAAAATTATGACCCAACACTACCTAGGTGATTATTTCTAGAGGCTGAGTATGTGGCCGAGATGTACTGTAGGCACTGAGTGTGGAACCTCAATCCATGGTTTTGTTCTACAAGGGAGAGGCTGGAGATAGACCAAGTGAATCCTAAAGGATATAAGCAACCTATGGTGTTGGGATATGAGTAACTCCAGGATGAAGTGGTTGTATATGAGATACCTCTTGGGAGTGAGTACAAAGGAAAGGAATCAGTCACAGGAGTACTCCAAAAATGGGAAACAAAGGGCCTAGACCCAAGGGAAAAGAGGAAAGAAGAATGATAAGGCCACTCCCCTCAGATATTCTCTCAGATAGCCTTCTGTGGGGGATGTTAAGATACTGGGAGGACAGTCCCTAAACTAAAGACAAAGGAAAATAAAAAAATGTTCATATGTTGTTTCATGGGGCCAAAGTAGCCTATTCATAAGCCCTCAGTCTTTTGGCAAAATTTGGCTCAGGTGAGGGTATGTCAAACATTAATTCTTTATGTTAAAGATAAAACCCACCCTTTCCAGTAGAAATAAATTATGTCCTTTTCAGGACGAAGGACCTAACTTCATTTTTTCCCTATAAGCTGACAAAATCTTAGACTCAAACAAAAATCCTTGGTATCTTCTGTCCTGGCTACCAAACCCTTGTGCTTCACAAGGTGGTGGAGTGGCTGGAAAGATGAGGACCCATCCTCCACATTCACTCCTGGCCCCTATTGTGGCCTTAGGCAATAATTAGAACAATGCAACAAGGAGAAAATTCCCCCTTCCTTCTAAATAAGAGACCCCAAAGATGCTCCTATTCCAAGAAAGTCCCTATGGGACAAGGACTAACTGGGCTTGTAAATGCTACCACTTACTAGTACTGAGGTAAGGAACTTCAAAAAGGACATGAAACTCCTTCTGGAAGACCCCTGGGTCTAGTGAGACAACTGGAGCTAGTTTAGGTTCCACTTTTTTACACCTGTGAAGATATGTTGTCCGTTTTGAACATCCTTTTTACAGAATGATTAAGAGATCTGCCCTAAGTATTTGGGAGAAGCAACCTCTCCGCGTACAAGGGGTTCCCCTGGCATAATAAAAGTTCCCCAATATGGACCTTGGGTGGGATAATAATACTCCTGGTGATCAGGTCCTTAGAGAATTGAAAGACCTTAGAGAATTGATTATCCAAGATAATAAGTATTGAGCTCCTTGATCACAAAATATTTCCATAGCATTTGAGGTTCAACAAGAAAAAGAAGAAACTCCCTCCACCTTTTTACAAAGGCTCGTGGATCAAATGAAGTACCCTGGGTTAAATCCCCAAGACTGGATGGGGCAAGGTCTCGTAAAGGCCTACTTTGTAACTAAGATTTTGCCTAATATCACTAAGAAATTACACAAGCTACATGATGGGTATGAACAAGTTGGATTACTGAGAGTCTCAAAAAGTGTTTGTGAGAAATGAAAAAAAAAAAAAAAAAAACAGGCCTGAAGAGATGGTTCAGTGGTTAAAAACTTTCTCCCAAGGGCTGACAGTTTGTTTTCAAATTCCCAGTGCCCATGTAAAGACAGATGCACAAAGTGGTGCATGGGTATGGGTGTCTGGAGATGGTTTACAGTGTCAGATGGCCCTGGTATACCCATTCTCTCTCTTTCTCTCACTGCCTCTGTGTGCCTCTTTCAAATAAAAATATTTAAAAAAATACAAAAACCACGGGCATGGTTTCCATGATAGAGGAAGTAGTCAGAAACTAGACCAGGACGTCTCCAGAAAGGGGGGGGCACTAGACCCCACACACAGAGAGAAAGCACACATAGATGAGAAATTCTGAGATAGTGGATATTAGAAATGTGAGGACCTGGGACACTTTAAAAGGGAGTGCCTAAGATGGAAAAAGGAAGAGAAGGTGACCCCCCCTCATGAATTTTGATGGCAAGGGAGGTCAGCAGTTCCTTTTTAACAGGCCCCACCAGGAACTCTTGATAAATCTAAGGGTGAGATCTGAGGGACAGAAAATGACCTTTCTGGTTGACTCCGTAGCTGCACACTCTTCTTTAGTTTGCCATCCCAGCAGTGCAAAGTTCTCCAAGGACAAATATAGGCAGTATCTGGAGTAAAGTGGAGTGTGGTGCCTTTAATATAAAATGTCCCCCACTGGAGCAAATGCTTGTGATTTAACTTCCTATTTAGTTTTCAGCTGATGGAGCATTTTAGATGTGGGGCCTTACTGGTGGTGGACCTTAAGGTTGATTCTAGTCCATTAGCTTTTCAGACTAGCCATGATGAAGCTTCCCCTGTAAACTGTAAGCCTAAATTCTTTCCGCCCAAAAGCTGCTTCTGGTTGGATTCTTTGTCCAAGAAACAAGAACATTACTGCTTCGGGTGGGGATTCTGATTAAATTAGGAACTTAACAAATTAGGAACCTTTGTATTTTTCCAAACCCAGTACTAATCTATATAGAAATCTTCAAGATTGGGTCTGGGACCAAATGTGAAAGAGGATAAATAAAGGTGATGGTAAATCTTCTAACCAAAGAAGAGGAGGGGAAATTTTATCCTACAGCATGGGTCAAAGGAGATAACAGAGAGGGGCTACGGATGGCACCAATGCAAATTAAAACAAAGGAAGCTATTTGGCAAGAGACAATATCCTATCCCTACTGAAGGAACATAAGGATTACAATCCTGTTGTAGTTAGCTCCCATTGCTGGGACAAAAATCCAACCAGAAGCAGCTTATTGGAGGAAAGGGTTTAAAGGGATTAAGCAGACCCTCATTACATCTCCAGTACTTTCCCTCCCATCCTTAGAAGAGCCCTTTCACTTGTTTGTGATTATGGACCAGTGTGTATCTCTTGTGATATTTACCAAAGCTTGGGGAGTTAAAAAGAAGCTAATGGGGCTGGACAGATGGCTTAGTAGTTAAGGCACTTGCCTGCAAAGCCAAAGGACCTTCGGTTCGATTCCCCAGGACCCACATAAGTCAGATGCCAGGGCCTCCAGCCACTGTAATGGAACCCCAAATGTGTGAGCCATCTTGTGCACATGTGCGACCTCGCGTGCTTGGGTGAGACCTGGAGAGTTGAACATGGGCTGGTAGGCTTCACATGCAAGTGCTAAGCCATCTCTCCAGGCCTGCTGTGCTATTTTTGGTGGAGGGCACTAAAATGGTCCTGTAGTATATGCAGTCCCTGCGGTGTGGACAACATGCTGCGCACTGTTGGAGCAGTCCCATTTCAAAGTCGTGGTCTCCATTTTTGGGCACTGCAAGGGTGGTGGCCTTCCAACCTCAGTTGCAGGGAACCAGGTTGATCCCGCCCTGCCCAGCTGATGTAAGCACCAAGTGCCTCGATTGAACCTGGGACAAGTACCAGTTGCAATAGAGAGCAGTGGCTCTCCGACTAGCTGGAGGCCTATGTGTTGTCTGGGGCACACCAGCGCCAGAAAGCCCCGCCCAGATTTTCAGGCATCATTGGTCCCATCATAGGGCTCCACCTACGCCAGGTGGCCCGGATATGGCCAGAGTGGAGAAGCGGGCTTCGCTGAAGGTTGTTATGTGAGCCACCCCTTACCTGCTTCCCCACTGCAAAGGAGGGAAGCCTCTGGGTTGATGCTCCCAGTGACTGCTTTCCCTCCTCCAGCTACTGGGGAAATTTTCTCGTGGTTGTTGGGGTTAGGGTTGGAAAGGTAGTAAGTAGTGAAGTAGAGGGGCTGGAGAGATGGCTCAGCAGTTAAGGTGCTTGCCTGCAACGCCTAAGGAGACCCAGGTTCAATTCCTCAGTACCTGCATAAAGCCAGGTACATGATGTACCTGCTGCAGGCATCTGGAGTTTGCAGCAGATGGAGGTCCTGGAGCATTCATTCTCTTTGTCTCTTTATTCTCTATTTCTCTCTGTTTGCAAATAGAAATAAAATAAAAATATTTTAAAAGCCGGGCGTGGTGCACGCCTTTAATCCCAGCACTTGGGAGGAAGAGGTAGGAGGATCACCATGAGTTTGAGGCCACCCTGAGACTACATAGTGAATTTCAGGTCTGCCTGGACTAGAGTGAGACCCTACCTCAAAAAACCAAAAAAAAAAAAAAAAAAAAAAAATTAAACTGTGAGGCATACAAACATTTATTGCTTACTGTTGTCTTTTGCCTTATTATTTTATTTATTTATTTATCTTGATAGAGGGAGAGAGATAGAGAGAGAATGGGCAAACCAGGGCTTTTGGCTGCTGAAAACGAACTCCGAACAAGTGCACCACCTTGTGCTTTTGGCTTACGTGGGTCCTAGGGAATCAAACCTGGGTCCTTTCGCTTTGCAGGCAAGTGCCTTGACCACTAAGCCATCTCTCCAGCCCTATTTTATTTATTTATTTTTTTTTTTTTTTTCTTTTTAAAAATATTTTATTTTTATTTATTTATTAATTTGAGAGAGAGAGAGAGATACAGAAATAGGCAGGTAGAGAGAAAGAGAGAGAATGGGTGCGCCAGGGCCTCTAGCCACTGCAAACGAACTCCAGATGCATGTGCCCCCTTATGCATCTGGCTTACGTGGGTCCTGAAGAATCAAGCCTCGAACCGGGATCCTTAGGCTTCACAGGCAAGCGTTTAACCACAAAGCCATCTCTCCAGCCCAATATTTTATTTATTTTTGAGACAGGATCTCATGTAGCCCAGGCTGAGACAAGAAGATTGCAATTTCAAGGCTAACCCAGGCTACATATAGGTTGGATCTCCCTTTGCCTATCTGAAAAAGAAAAGCAAAACAAAAGCACAAAAGCCCACCAATAACAAAACCAAAACAAGATCAAAATAAAACAGGTACGATCCTTAGGGCTAAGATTGAGTCCTTAACTCTAGGGAAGAGGGTACAACTATGGGTCCCTGAATGGAAGACCAGTCACTGTGGTGCTGTGCTGGTGGAACCTGCTGTACATCCGTTCTCTGGAATTTGCTGGAAGCCTACCCTCCTGAAGTTGCTGGAAACATGTTCTCTGCAAGTTACTGGAAACTTATGCTCTATAACTTGCCAGATATTTTCCCTCTAGCTAGAAAGTGGGGGAATACTTCAGCTTTCCCACAGAGTGCATGGACTCAGGGGGCTAAATCCTAACATCCAACAGTTTGTCTCCAGTGCCTCCTACCAACAAAAGCTTGAGCTGTGCCAATGGCCAAGAGGAAAGTATTTAACAGGCTAAATAGAGGCTGAGAGCCAGATGCCAGTATTCAATTTCTTTATACAGTCTCCTACATACACTTACTCTCTCATGCAAAACGAAAAAAAAAGCATAGTAATTTTTATTTATCTTTAATTTTGGTGCCTTTGAAATACTAGTATGGAAACTAGGGTGTATGCACAGTGGGCCATCCTCAGTTCTTGAGCTCAGACTGGACTGGCACTCAGGATCCTTCTGCCTCTGCCTCCAACATGAAAGGATTACAGGTAGCTGATGCCATGTCAGGTCACAGGTCTATATTTGTACCTAACAAGATACATGTTGCTCACCAGGAAAGAAATTCTCACTTTTCTCCCAAATGAGTAGACACACATTTGCAAGTGTTATTGTATAATTGACAGCCTGAGGAACTAGAAATAAAATTCCAGGCACTGTATATGGTCCTTTAGGTTTTATTACATATCAATAAGAGGCAGGGCTGCTTTCCAGGTACTTAGAAGGAGACAGGCATGCTGACAAGGTTTGTTTTTAGTATCAGGCAAAGTAGTTTACCTACTTTAGGGAGGCAAAGATGACCTCTTGGGGGAGTCTAGCCGAGTAATTCTTTTTTTTTTTTTTTTGGTTTTGCAAGGTAGGGTCTCACTCTGGTCCAGGCTGACCTGGAATTAACTATGTAGTCTCAGGGTGGCCTCGAACTCTCGGTGATCCTCTTACATCTGCCTCCCAAGTGCTGGGATCAAAGGCGTGCGCCACCACGCCCGGCGAGTGATTAATTTTTACCAGGGGGCTATACAAAGGTGTTTGGGTGCAAATATTGTTATAACAGATGTAGGATCTCTGTGTGTGTGTGTGGGGGTGCAGGCCTGTAATCTCACAATTCAGGAAATAGTTCAAGATCAACCAGGGACACATAGAGGTTCTTTATCTCAAACACCACCACCACCAGAAACTAGTGGGGGGTTCCTTGTAATTCCAGCACTTTGGAAGCTCAGGCAAGACGGGCAGGAGTTCAAGGTCATTTTCTGATACATATCTCCTTGAGGTCAGCCTAAGGTTCATGAGCTCCTGTCTCAAAATAACAAAAACAACTACCCACAAACAAGCAAGCAGCTGTGGGTTTGATAAAAGTTTTGAAGGTCATGAGGCATTTTCAGATTCAATTGACCTGGAGGAAGAGTAACTAGGGTATAGGAGAATGTGTTATGGCAGCTGATAGCAGTGTACAAATTTGAACTATGAGACAGGTATGGAGGTACGTCTGTCCTCAGAACTACTTTGGGAGGCTGAGTCAGGAGGATCTCTTTGGCTCAAGAATTTGTGGCTAGTTTGGGCTACGCAGTGAGACCTCATCTCTGAGAAAAATATAACTGTCACTAGCCTTCAGAATTAAAAGATTTTTTAATGTATTTGAAAGACAGTATGTGTATGAGTATGGGCATACCAGGGCTTCTTGCAATCAACTCCAGATGCATGCATCAATTACTCTGTGCATCTGGCTTTACGTGAGTTCTAGGTAATCAAACCGGGCTCTCAGGCTTTGCGAGAAAGTGCTTTTAGCCACTGAGCCATTTCTCCAGCTCATTTTATTTTTTTTAATCTTTCAAAATTGGGCACAAATACTTTTACAGTTTGTGGAGAGCATTTGGTAAATCATAGGAGGAATGAAACTTATGGACACTTAGAAAATGGGCAAATAGAGCAGCTGAGCTGGACATGAGTTAGCAATCTGAGTTAGCTCAGACTCGTTTCTCTTATGGATTTTCGAATGCTATGCACTACGTACGA
Source organism: Orientallactaga sibirica (assembly GCA_036365145.1). NCBI lineage: Eukaryota > Metazoa > Chordata > Mammalia > Rodentia > Dipodidae > Orientallactaga > Orientallactaga sibirica. The sequence goes on from JAEOAD010000982.1 coordinate 8,468,643, forward strand.
CCTTTTGCAAAGGGTGGAACTGACTGTTGGGCTGCAGACTCAAATGTATCTTTTTTGTTTCTTTTTTGGGGGCCACACGCACATCTTTTAAAAAAAAACAGGTGGAACGTGGGGGAGGTCAAGCACTAGGATTGGCTGTACCCCTGCCCCCGAGTTGCGTAAGCACGTGAGACATTACTGCGCAGACGCAGAGATCTAATTTCGCGCCCTTTTGGCTTTGCGCCTCGTCTGGTGCAGACGTGTTGTCTGGGCGGAGGTCTCAAGTTCACTGGAGAGCTCCACCTGCTGCGCGCTGAGTCTAGGCACTGAGTGCCTGGCACCGAAGCCGTGTCAGCATGGACAATGAGGAAGGTAAGGAACCTCCACTTGCCTCAGGCTGGACAGAGTTCCCACCGAGCCCCTTAGATGGACAATGGCTAGTTTGGCGGGTTATTGGCTAGGGTATTAGAAACTTGGGTTCAGGGTGTCTGAGTAGCCCAAGGTGTCCCCATGGCGTTAGATGCCTGGGACTTGAGGCATGTCTACGAGGTTGCAGACATTCTTAGTAACTTGAGGGAAATGTGAGGATTCATGAAGTTTTGGGGCGAGCCTAACAAATCTGGCATCCCTGGGTGGTAGTGGTGAGGGTTTCTTGGAGTGTCTCCTGGGCTCAAGGCATGTCTGGGGCATGGCAAGTGTCTAGGTGGCCCATGAGTGTGAAGGAAACCCTCACAGCAGTGTTCCCAGGGGTTTGGGGGTGATTTATAGCTTGCACCATTCCCAGGTTGGAAGGAATCCGAAGCCTCGTGGCATCGTGGGGGCTGGAGGGTGAGTTTAGGGTTCCCAGAGTCTCGGGAGTTCATGGCCTCTTTGTAGTTTCGGGGGGGGGGGAAGCGCAATGTGTGGCGCTCTAGGAGCTAGAGGAGCTCCCTAGAGCACGAAGCTCTGGAAGATTCTGTGAGCCTAAGAATCCTGGCACCCTTGGGTGGTCGTCGTGATGGGGTCTTGGGGTGTCTCCGGGGCTCATGGCGTCTCTGGGGCGTGGCAAGTTTCTAGGTGTTATGGCAGTGTTCCAGGGGTTTGGGGGTGATTTATAGCTTTCGCCATTCCCAGATTGGAAGGAATCCGAAGCCTCGTGGCATCGTGGGGTTTGGGGGCGAATTCAGGGTTCCCAGAGTCTCAGGGCTCATGGAATCTTTGAAGTTTCAGGGTGAGCGAGGTGTGCAGCGCTCGAGGAGCTAAAGGAGCTCCCTAGAGTGCAAAGCTCTGGAAGGTTCCACGAGCCTAAGAATCCTGGCACCCTTGTATGGTGGTGGTGGTGGTCGGGTCTTAAGGGTACCTCCAGGGCTCATGGCGTCTCTGGGGCCTGGCAAGTTTCTAGGTGTTATGGTGACTCTCACAGCAGTGTTCGCGGGGGCTTGGGGGGTGATTTATAGCTTTCACCATTCCCAGGTTGGAAGGAATCCGAAGCCTAGTGGCGTCGTGGGGTTGGGGGAGTGAGTTGAGTGTTCCCAGAGTCTCGGGGGCTCATGGCATCTTTGTAGTTTCGGCGGGTGGGAGGAGTGAGGTGTGCGGTGCTCGAGGAGCTCCTTAGAGTGCGAAGCTCTGGAAGAGTCCATGAGCTAAGAATCCTGGCACCCCCAGTGGTGGTGGTGGTGGTGGGGTCTTGGGGTGTTTGTGCAGCTCATGGCATCTCTGGTGTGTGGCAAGTTTGTAGGTGTTACTGTGACCCTACAGCAGTGTTCACGGGGGTTCTGGGGGGTGACTTATAGCTTGCGCCATTCCCAGGTTGGAAGGAATCTGAAGCCTCGTGGCATGGTGGGGTTGGGGGCGAGTTTAGGTTCCCGGAGTCTCGGGGGCTCACGGCCTCTTTGTAGTTCCCAGAGGGGGCGGGGTCTGCGGCTCTCGAGGAGCTAGAGCAGCTCCTTAAGAGCGAAGCTCTGGAAGATTCCATGAGCTTAAGAATCTTGCCCCCCGTGGTGGTCTTGGGGTGTGCAGCTCATGGCATCTCTGGTGTGTGGCAAGTTTGTAGGTGTTACTGTGACCCTACAGTGGTGGTGGTGGTGGCGGTGGCTTGCGCCATTCCCAGGTGGTGGTGGTGGGGTCTTGGGGTGTTTGTGCAGCTCATGGCATCGCTGGTGTGTGGCAAGTTAGTAGGTGTTACTGTGACCCTACAGCAGTGTACACGGGGGTTCTGGGGGTGATTTATAGCTTGCGCCATTCCCAGGTTGGAAGGAATCCGAAGCCTCGTGGCATCGTGGGTTTGGGGGCGAGTTTAGGTTCCCGGAGTCTCGGGGCTCATGGCGTCTTGGTAGTTTCCAGAGGGGCGGGGTGTGCGGTGCTCGAGGAGCTAGAGGAGCTCCTTAGAGCGCGAAGCTCTGGAAAATTCCATGAGCCTAAGAATCCTGGCACCCCCAGTGGTGGTCGTGGGAGGTCTTGGGGTGTTTGTGCAGCTCATGGCATCTCTGGTGTGTGGCAAGTTTGTAGGTGTTGCTGTGACCCTACAGCAGTGTTCGCAGGGGTTTGTGGGGGAGCGTGATTTATAGCTTGCGCCATTCTCAGGTTGGAAGGAATCCGAAGCCTCGTGGCATCGTGGGTTTGGGGGCGAGTTTAGGTTCCCGGAGTCTCGGAGGCTCATGGCGTCTTGGTAGTTTCCGGAGGGGGCGGGGTGTTCGGTGCTCGAGGAGCTAGAGGAGCTGCCTAGAGCGCGAAGCTCTGGAAAATTCCACGTGGTCTGGGGACTCATGAGACTCGGGCCAGCGGAATCCTGGGAACTAGGGCTCGAGGGATTGCTGAAGCTTGCAGCATCCCATGCACTCAAGGCGACCTGGAGTTTCCAGGACTTCGTAGAGTTCGTGGTGTCCTGGAACTAGAGAGGACTTATGTCTTGTGTAAATCTCCCCCACCGGCTTTTTGGGGTTGCCAGGGCTCCTGGTGAGCCCCTCTTTCAAGGGTGTTCTAGATGCTCCAGGCTTCCTCTGGAACTCCAGCAGGATATTAGGGCTCTTGGCAAGCTCAGGTCTTCCAAAAGTGAAAGACAAATGTGATCCTAGGGCTGATGGCGAACTTGGCATTATTTATTTTAGAGTTTTCAGTGGCTATAAAATCATTTGGGGAAATTGCCACCCACCCAGGAAAATGATTGGCCTTGAGCGGTATCCCATACTCTGAGGAGGGCTATGCTGACTGGGGGCACTTTTTTATTTGAGAGAGAGAGAAAGAATATGGGCACGCCAGGGCCTCCAGCCACTGCAAATGAACTCTAGATGCGTGTGTCACCTTGTGCAACTGGCTTATGTGTGTACTAGGGAATCGAACCTGGTTCCTTAGCCTTTGCAGACAAGCTCTTTATCTGCTAAGACGTTTCTCCAGTCTCAATAAGAACTTTTTTTTTTTTTTTTTTTTTTTTTTTAGTTTTGGAGGTAGGGTTTCACTCTAGTCCAGGCTGACCTGGGATTCACTATGTAGTCTCAGGTTAGCCTGGAACTCACGGTGACCCTGCTGCCTCTGCCTCCTTCCTGAGTGCTGGGATTAAAGTCATGCGCCACCACACCCGGCAATAAGAACTATTTTTGAGTACCACAAGAATTAGAAAGTCACTCTTTGACATGTTAACACTTTTTAAAATGAAAATTGGGAGAGTGTTGTGTGTGTAACGTAGTGGTAGAGTGTCTGGCATCACAAATGTTAAAAGAAAAAAAAGCTGGCTCAGTGGCATGGGCATATAACTCTGGCTACTTCAGAGTTGCAGATGCTAGTTAAGGTGGGAGGATCACTACTGGAGCCCTGGAGTTCAAAAACAGTCTAAGCAACAGGATGAGAAACTATATCACACACACATCACAAATGAAGGGGCCCTAGCTCCTACTGTTGACCTTTTATTAAGAGACTGAGTGAAACATAAAGTTTTTAAGCCCTCGTCATTATGAACTGTACCTCATTACATAAACTGATGGCAGGTGAGTGCCTTCTGCCTTAGGAGCATGATTTTTTTTTTTTGAAGAAAGCCTTTCCAGTTGTCTATAATTATCAAAATTTAATTATGAAGGTCATGTGCGTACCTAAATGTATTCATTGGAATTTTACACTTGACCGAGAAACCTTAGTGGAGTTGCCAATAGCTTTACTAGCTTTGTGTGAAGTTTGTTAATAGACAAAAGCTGTTTTTTAAAAAATAAAATTGCAGGGGCTGGAAAGATTGCCCAGCAGTTAAGTCACTTGCCTGAAAAGCCTAAATGACCTGGGTTCACTTCTCCAGTACTCACATAAAGCCAGATGCACAAAGTGATGCATGCATCTGGAGTTCATTTGCCGCAGCAGGAGGCCCTGGCATGCCCATTCTCTTTGTCTGTCTCTATTCTCTGTATCTCTCTGCTTGCAAATAAATAAATACATTTTTAAAAAATGAAATTGCAAACTAGGTGTGGTGGCAAAAACCTGTAATCCCAGCACTGGCACTGGGGAGACTGAGACCAAAGAATTAATTGAAATGAGTTCTAGACCGTCTTGGAGTACATTAAGGAGATCTTGTACTAAGAATTCAAGCTGGGTATGATGGCTCATATCTGTAATCCTAGCTGTCAGGAGATGAGTCAGGAGGATCACAGGGACAGCTTGGGCTATGTATGCATGCATAGCAAGACCCTATAGCAAGACCAAAAGAAATAGATAAGTGAATTTTTAATTGCCTCCTTTCTTTCTGGTAAAGTCTGAAGATTATTGTAGAGAATGGACAGAGAAGTCTAATGAAGGTAATGATTTTGCTACTCAGCTAGCCACCTAGATAATCATTAGTATACAATGGTATGTCTCCCTTTTTTCAAATAATTTTTTATTTTGAATTATTCCCACAACTTAAACCTTATTTCATAGCAGTTCTGATATCAATGCGTGTTCTTTGAAAACATGCTTCCATTGGTTATATAGCATTCCATCTTAGGGGAAATAGTATCATTTGTTTATTTTGTTTTTACAAGGTGGTGTCTGGCTCTAGTCTAGGCTGATCTGGAATTCACTATGTAGTCTCAAGGTGGCTTCCTCCTACCTCTGCCTCCCAAGTGCTGGGATTAAAGATGTGTGCTGCCATGCCTGGCTAGCATTATTTAATCTTTGTTTATTTAACTATTTTTATTTAATTAGGGAGTTTCTAGTGTTATAGTTTTCATAATGATTTTCAGGCCCAGCTCCACTTTTTTTTTTTTTTTTTTTTTTTTTGGAGAGAGACAGAGAGAGAGGGAGAGGAAGACAGGTAGAGATGGGCGCGCCAGCAGTCTCTCAGCTGCTGCGAAACGAAATCCAGATGCATGCTCCCCCTTGTGGTCAAGTGCAGCATTGCGCCCTTGCATCACTTTGCCTCTGGCTAAACGTGGGACCTGGAGATTGGAACCGCTGGAGATTGGAACCAGCGTTCTTAGGCTTAGGAGGCAGGCGCCTTAACTGCTAAGCCATCTCTCCAGCCCAAGCTCCACATTTTTGATGAGAAAAGAGGCAAAAGTATTTATCTGTCCCAAAGTCATAATTTTGTATAGCTACAGAATTGGAATTGAAACCTTCATCATGCCATTCCCAGTTCACCACCACCACAAAAATCTCACATAGCCAGTTGTTTTATTCTTCTATTTTGCTCTATTTGAAATAAATACAGGGCTGCAATGAAACCACGATCTGTGAGTAAATACTGTAAAGTGAGACATGGTCTTTTAAAGAACAATTTTAAGAAATAAAAAGTCCATTTACCTATCTGACATTACACAATACCTGTTGTGTTTAATATTCTTTAAAATAGTTGACTGATTTTATATTTCAAACCTCGTTTACTTGTGGCTACCTATTTCATGTTTTGTGAGATTCAGTTTGAATTTATTTTGTTTCATAATAATGTTTGATGTTTGTGCTTTATTTCTCCATTCTCACCTGCCATACACTAAATTTAAAAAAATAAGTTTAGAAATTCATGACCACTACAAGTGTGGCCATGAGACACCACTTGAATAATTTAAAATTATTATTATTATTAGTCAGAGGGAGAGAGAATTGGCACGCCAGGGCCTTAGCCACTGAAACGGAACTCCAGATGCTTGTGCCACCTAGTGGGCATATGCAACTTTGTGCTTGCCTTGCCTTTGTGTGTCTGGCTTACATGGGATCTGGAGAGTTGAGCATGGTACTTAGTCTTCACAGGCAAGCACCTTAAACTGCTAAGTCATCTCTCCAACCACATAATTTAATTTTTTTTTCAAGGTAGGGTCTCACTGTAGCCCAGGCTGACCTGGAATTCACTATGTAGTCTCAGGGTGGCCTCGAACTCACAGTGATCCTCCTACCTTTGCCTCCCAAGTACTGGGATTAAAGGTGTGTGCCATCACGCTCAGCTCATAATTTAAATTTTTAAAGCAAATCATTGAGCACATTGTAGCACGGGACAAGTGGTGACGTTTCTTTCTTTTCCTTTTTTTGTGCTGGGGATTCAACTTAGAGCATTGGGCATGGTAGGCAATCCCACTATTGCCAACTCACACCCAAAGCTGCTGGTATTTCTTAAATGAGAAGACATGTATTGTTGCAGAGAAAATTATTGTACTACAAGTCTGGGAGGAGGGCCTGGAGAGATGCCTTAGTGGTTAAGCCTAAGGTTTGAGGCAGCACATGCATCTGGAGTTCGTTTCAGTGGCTGGACGCCCTGGCATGCCCATTCTCTGCCTCTTTTTCTGTCTGTCGCTCACAAATAAATAAAATAAAAGAAAAAATTTTAAACTGGGAGTAGTAGAAATAATCGTCTGTGTGTACACATACATATATATCAAAGTTTCATACTCAATAATTGTTAGCTAACTTGTAATGATAACAGATAAAATAAAACAATATAGTTGTGTCAGCTAAAATAAGGGTTTTAAATACTCTATGGGCTTACGTTATTTTTTGGAAACTGTTTATTTAACATGGTACTTAATCTATTATATTTTATTGTTCATAGGTTATTATGTTATACATATACATAATGAAACTGATGATAGCTCCAGTGATGATGATATAATAGACATTGATGATTCTGACTCAGAGACTATTGATGACACAGTCAGTGATGATAACTTGCCCATGGACTCACCTTCTCAGGATGATGATGATAACAACCAGCAGCCTTCTGAAATGGAACATGGTAATTTTATTAAATTTCCTCCTGTGTCCCTATTTTTAGTAGTTCACTTAAAAATTTCTATCACCTTGGTAGTACTTAGCACCAGAAGGCTTGGCGTCATGGTAATGTCACAGTGTTTATGTGTGCTTGCATTTTTCCTTTAGCATTGCCGTGTTTCTTCTCTTTGCTCTTTTCACTGTATGGAGAATAGTCTCAGAAGACATTGTGCAGACCGTACTCTTCATCTCAGGAAAAATACTTCAAATCTGGCAACTATAATAATAACCATTTAGTGGCAAAACAAAAGTGAACAGCTAAATTTGAACAGCTTGGGTTGAATTCATGAGGAGATTGACGTGATCATGTAGGACATCTCAAAGAATCAAAACATCTTGAAACTAAGAAGTGTTATTTACAAAATTCAAGCTTAATATCCCAAAGTCAACCATTTTACTACATGCCAGTACTAAACAATTGGAGTTTGAAATTAATATCAGTTCTTGTTGAAATACTTGGTAGAATCCACCTATGATGCCATTTGGTTCTTCGTTTTTCTTGAGCTTTGGGATTGCTGGATTCAATCTCATTACTCTTACCTTTTCTTCATGAATGTCCATTTGTAAGTGATACTGAAATTTGCTCAGAATAGGATTGGAGAGAAGACTTAAGTATGGGCAAGAGTGCTTCCTATGCAAGCATGAGGGCCGAGTTCAATTTCTGGCACCCACATAAAAACGATGTGACTCTGCACAGCTAGCTGTAACCTCAGTGCTGGGATGGGGGGAAGAAACGAGGGTGGCTGTGGTTTGGCTCCCCCATCAACTGAAAAACAGCATGTTTCAGCTTTAGTGAAAGACCCCTATCTCAAAGAAATAAGGTAGCAGAGTGGTAGAGGATACCCACAGAAATGAGCACAGGGTACGTGCAACATCACACATATATGCACATGACGCACAATTGTACAGTGTAATTTAAACCATATAAGAAAAGGAGAATGAAATACAATTAAGGCTTATATTTATTGTTGACCATCTGTTTAGCTTGTAAATATTTTAGTGTGTGTTTATATTCATGTGTGGCATTATAGGCACATACATGCCACTATGTGCATGTGCATGCAGAGAACAGAGGACAATTTTGGCATGTCAGTTGTCTCCACCGCATTTGAGACAAGATTTCCCTTTTTGTTCTTATTGGTTATTGTTCATTGCTGTGCTCTCCAGGCTAGCTGGACCGTGAGTCTGGGGAATTCTGTCTGTGCTGTCAGTGTGCCTCCACCCCCAATGGCTTCCAGCTTCAACTTGGTTTCTGGGGATATGAACTTTAGTACTCAGATTTGAGTGGCAAATTCTTTACCAGTGATCCATCTCCCTAGCCCTAGATTCTAAAGGTTTTTTTTTTTTTGAGACAGAGTCAGAGAGAGAGAGAGACAGAGAGAGAGGCACATCAGCAGCCTCTTGGCCGCTGTGAACAAACTGCTGATGTGTGCAACCCTTGTGGGCAAGTGCAATATTGTACCCTTGTGTCACTTTTGCGTCTGGCCAAACGTGGGACCTAGAGAATCAAACGGGCCTTCTTAGGCTTAGCAGGCAGGCACCTTAACTGCTAAGCCATCTCTCCAGCCCTAGATTCTAAAGTTTTAAAGGGAGTTTAGATGAATGCTTTATAGAAGTCAAGTGCATAAAACACACACATACACATATAAATATATAGCTTAATTAGTTTTTCAACTTAATAACATTTCTGTGGCAAGTACTGGGTATTGAGCTGTGCAGAATCTGCCTCAACCCCTTCCATTCACTAATCTCCTTGAAAAATAACCACTATCCTGACTTCTCCTATCATGGGTTATCTTGCCTGATTTTGAGATTTGTACCAATTGATTCATACACTGTCTTCTTTTTGTTTCTGACTTCTTTTTTAAACATTATTTATTTGAGAAAGAGGGGGGAAGGAAGAAAGGAAGGAAGGGAGGGAGGGAGGAAAAATGGGTGTGCCAGGGCCTCGAGCCACTGCAAATGAACTCCAGACGCATGCACCACCTTGTGCATCTGGCTTACATGGATACTGGCGACTCGAACCTGGGTCCTTAGGCTTTTCAAGAAAGTGCTTTAACCACTAAACCATCTCTCCAGCCCTGCTTCTGGCTTCTTTTATACAGGGTTGGATTTAAGAGGTACCTACTTGCCAAGAGTAGCAATATGAGGTTTATTCTTACCACTTGGGGTTTTTCCTTTGACCACTCCATGAATTATTTATTCATGACTAATATCTTGTAATTATAAAAATCTTGTTTAAAAACCAAATTTGGCCGGGCGTGGTGGCGCACGCCTTTAATCCCAGCACTCGGGAGGCAGAGGTAGGAGGATCGCCGTGAGTTCAAGGCCACCCTGAGAATACATAGTTAATTCCAGGTCAGCCTGGGCTACAGTGAGACCCTACCTCGAAAAAAAAAAAAAAAAAAAAAAAATTTGGTGGGAATTACAGCTCAAGTTGGAGGCGTCTTAATGGTGTGAGAAGCTTATGCTACATTGGTCTGTATTCATCTTCCTTGGGAGTTAACTCTTCCACTTTGTTCGTTTGTTTTACTTAAATTTTTAAATTGACAATTTCTACAAATATAAACAATATTCCATGATGATAATCTCCTCTCACCACCCTCCTTCCCCCCCCTTCCAAGTTCCCCCTCCAATGAATCTCTTCTTTTCCAACTAGTCTCTCTTCTATTTTGATGTCATCATTTGTCCCGCCTATAATGCAGGTCTTGTGTAGGTAGCATCAGCCACTGTAAGGTCATGAATATCGAGGCCATTTTGTGCCTGGAAGACAGCATTGTAAGCTGTCTCCCCCTTTTACATTTTTTTTTCTGCCACCTCTTCTCCCTGAGCCTTGGAGGGTGTGATAGAGATGTCTCACTTATTTCTGAACACTCCACTGTCCCTTCTTCTCAGTGCTTTGGTGAGTTTTGAGTCACCCCAGTGGTCACTGCCATCTGAAAAGAGAAGCTTCTATAACCAAAAGTGAGAGTAGCCTTGATATATGGGCATAAACATAAGTATTTAGAAGGCTGTTCGGTGGGCATAATATATACATTTAGCCAGACAACAGTAATAGTAATAGGGCTTCATTACCCCCAAGGCATAGATTTTTTTAAATTAGGTTTTCAGTAGTAGGCATGAATTCTTCCATGTGGAGCAGGCCTTAAGTCCAATCAGAGAGCAGTTGGTTTCCCCTATATAACAGACATTGCACTAGTTGGTACATTTGGCTTGGGTGACCAGCCATAAAGCTTGCAAGATCCACTGCTGGCTAACAACATTGATGACTCCCCTCCCCCCAACAGGCTGCCTAGGTCTTTGCAGCATCCTGACAGTAGTTGACATGGAGGAGACTTCCAGCTCAGCTCCAGCTTGATTTCTCAGTGACTTGCAGCCCAAGCATGTGGAATCTTCAGCAGTAGAGTCACACCATCTAGTTCTGGTGGGCAACCAAAAGCCTTGGCAATAGCCTGTAATATTTGGGGGGGGGCATTAGGAGCCTCCCTGGCCACAGCTCAGTAGAAGGTATCTCACCCCGGGTACTGAAATTTTTCTAATGACAATCTATGGCTTCTGGGTACAACAGTATCCACCTCCACAAGATCCTTTGGTCCAAACTCTCTTTTTAAAGCGTATATTATTAGCTAGTGAAGACCATCTTCTTAATCTCCTCTTGAGTTCTGTCCTTGGGCCTTTGTCATCTCACTATAGAGTGAAAGGGAACAGAAATGAGAAGAAACCTGGATCCTTTCATTGTGGTAGTCCTTGCTGCTCTGGCTCAGGATGGATAAAGTGAATTTTTGTACTAGCGTGGCCCTCCAGTAAGTGCACACACACACACACACACACACACACACACACACTGGAGATGCTCTGAAGGGTTTGCAGCGCAGCTGAGGTGCTGGAATCTCTGAGATTCTTCCACCCACCCAAACAACAGCAGCAACAACAGGGTCATGTAGGGAAGCAGTCAAGAAGGTGGTAGGAGTGGCAAAGGCAGCACAAAGATCAGAAGGGATTCCTGGGGCAGATTGCCAAGGCATTTTGTTTCCCTAAGCAAAAAGCCCTTTTGAGGCCATTTACAAAAGCTTTAGCAGCCATCTTCTCTTATTCAGTCATTTTTCAGAATTTACTTTGTAGACTAGGCTATAAACACCCCTTCACAGTTTGGGCTTGAATGTAACTTTGATTTATTCACAGTCATGGGAAGTCTAGTCCTTCCATTCTTAAAGATTTGTTCTAAATTGCTCATGGAAGCATTCTTATTTTGTCACTATGAAATTGAACCAGGCTCAGAACATTCTTAGAACCTGTCCAGGTCAAGATTATTTAGGGAGGTAAGTGCATAAAAGTAATTTTTTATATGCTGCTTTTCAGAGGCTAGCTGTGAAGAAAACCAAGTCAACCAACCAGTTCCACAAATGCCCCGTCCACAAAGTGCAAGAAAACGCACTCCATGCTCAGTATATGCTACCCGTCCAAGCAGAAGACCAACAGCTGAAAGTGGAAATTTTATGGTTTGTATATTAAAGTGGAAAATCTTTTTTGGAATATATTATTTCAGCTTTTTTTTTCTTTTTGGTTTTTCAGGTTAGGGTCTCTCTGTAGCCTAGGCTGACCTGGAATTCACTATGTAGTCTCAGGGTGGCCTTGAACTCACAATGATCCTCCTACCACTGCCTCGCCAGCACTGGGATTAAAGGCGTGTGTCACCACACTCAGCCCCCTACTTTTTTAAAAAACTGACTTTACATACATAAATGAACACATCTTAAATGTACAGTTCAATGAATTTGGATTAATATGTGGATTGAAAGATAATGAACATTTCCATCATTCTAGAAAGTTCTCCTGTCCCTCTTCCTAGTAAGTCCTCATCCTCCTTAACCTTGAAGGAAATACCATGTTGTTGGTTTTCCCATCTATGGCTAGTTTGCTGTGTTCTACAGCTTCATATTAATACAATTGATAGAAACAGTTTGTACACATAGAACTATGTTTCATTCTCTTTTCTTATACTACTGTCTTTTGTAATAGCAATAGTTCATTCCTACCTATTGCCCATGTCCATAATTTGTTTTTGTGTTCCCCTTCAAATGACCATTTAGGTTGTTTCCATTTTGGGCCTCTTGCTAGTAAAGTGGCTAGAACATGCTTATGGAAGTTTCTTTGTGCATATACGTTTACATTTAATTAGAATAAACACTTGGGGAGGAATATTGGGTGGTGGTGTAGGTGAAAGTTTTAATATTTTATAAAACAGCCATTTTTCTGAAGTGGTTGTCCTGTTTGTGATTTCCATCATATTGTACTATGTTTGGTTATCTTTGAAGCTGAATATACTAGATTAAAAGCCTAACCCTTAAAAGAAAATGGACTTATTTACTTTCATAAGGACATGGATATTGATGCCACATAAACACTATAGGCAATCCTAAATTCCTGCCTCAACATGTAATCTTTGGCAATATTAATTGTTTACCAAGTGTCATGGTTTTGGAAGAAATGATCTGTAAACATTTTGGCAAGTATGAAGTATAAGAATAAGGCAGCAATATTGTAGTTACAATTATTAGTTTGTTAATTCCACAAAATTTCAGCTGTTGAGAAGTTAATTCAGGTCATTTTAAGTATGTATTTTAGAACAAATCTTGATATCTGCCTAGTATATTTATATTAAATTCTCCTGATAGTCCATAATTCATCCTTTGAATAGAGGTATCATGATGAAATGTAATGGATTGTTGTTGTTTCTTTACTCATTTATATCCTGTCTTATTTTGCAAAGGAGGATTGTTTCCCACCTTGTCCACAGTGTGTCACTCTTGGATTATTTGAAAATCAAAAGCCATGTAACATTTTATTCTTTGTTCGTGGTTAGAAATATTTTCTTTAAAAGCAGGAATGCTCCTAGATTACTAAAAGACTAGTCTTTCTGTCCTGAAGTACAGAAGGGGCTAAGCTCGGTGGAAATAGTGGCTGGAGGATAGTTGGATTAACAACACAGTGCTGCAAGTCCCTATTTTTGCTATAGTATATGCAATTAAAAAGGTCTTTTTTAAAGAGTATTATTTTAAATATTTTATTTATTTATTTATTTGACAGAGAAAGAGGGAGAGAGAAAATGGGCATGCCTGGGCCTCTAGCCGTTGCAAACGAACTCCAGACACATTCCCCCCCCTTGTGCATCTGGCTAACGTGGGACCTGGGGAATCGAACCTGGGTCCTTTGGCTTTGCAGGCAAACACCTTAACCGCCAAGCCAGGCCTCCAGCCCTAAAAAGGTCTTTTGATACAACAAATAGGCCGTTGGTGCATCTTGAAAATAAAATAGATGTCCTAAACTTTTATTTCTTGATTTTTACCTTTTCATTTTATTTATTAATAAACCTTCCTTAGATAAGAACACAAGAACAGTACTAGATTGTGAAGAAGGTAGAACTGTCATCAGACGTTGAATCTTTCCATAATATCAATTGCTAAACTGCTACTTTTTTTTACATTTACCAAGGAAATAATTTAGTTTTTTTGTGGTGATGGTGATAGAACCCTGGTCCTTGTTCATATTACGTAAGCCCTCTAGCACTGAAGGAAAGTGCTTAACTCATTCTGTTTTATTGTCTCGGACAGGAAAATCTCAGAGTACCACCATCGTACAATGAACAGAGGGCAGCCCAGGGCCAGGGCAACCCTGCAGGAGCATGTCCTCAACCAATGCCGCATGCTATGCCTGAGAACGCATTTCCTGGCCTCAATGTCTTTGGCTGCTATTACAGTGGATTTGCTCAAAATAACAATGGCCTCTTCCCCAATCAGCCTGCTGGAGTATTTCTGCAACCACAAGCCCCCCTTCTGGTCAATAACCCTGGTGGGATGAGTTACCCATTTATTTGGGGAATTGAGGGCGTGAACACAGATATTGCCCCATCAATTGTCTACCTCCCTTCCAATTTGGGTGAGTTTACAATGACACATTTTTAAAATAACACCCTTTACTGTATGGTTTCAAACTGCTTTGTAAAGACTAGTAGTTATTTTTTAAAATTAAATTATTATGTTAAGATCTTTGTAGGTTCCCATATAGTTGTACGAAATAGTGCAGAGATAGCCCTTTGGCCCTCAGATTTCCTCAAAGTTAACATTTGTAAAACTATAGTTTTCATTTGTATGTTTGTGAATTTAGTTCTGCGCAGTTTATCGCATGGTAAGTTTTGTACATTCATTGCCATAGTCCAGGTACAGAGAGACTCTTATCATGAGATTCTTTTCTTTCAAACTCTTATTTCCATCAAATACATACCCATACCCATCCCTCTGTGGCTGCCCTTCTCTTCCACTTGTAACCATTTAATAAAAGCATTTTGTATACGTGTGTGTGGTGTAATGTTCAGGCCTGCATGTATGCATGTTTATATTTGTGTGGGAGCACATGTGTGGGTTTCTGTGTAGGTAAGAGGTCATCATCAAGTGTCTTCCCTAATCACTCTCTTCCTTATTTATTGAGACATAGACTCTCACTGAACCCAGAGTTTACTGATTTTTAGTCCAGCTCACCAGTGAGCACTAGGGATCCCTTTGTGTCTGCCTTCCCAGTGCTGGGATTATAGGTGTGCACTATCACACTTGGCTTTTTTTTTTTTTTTTTTTGGGAGAGAGGGAGAGGAAGACAGATAGAGATGGGCGCGCCAGCAGCCTCTCAGCTGTTGTGAACGAAATCCAGATGCGTGCGCCCCTTGTGGTCAAGTGCAGCATGGCGCCCTTGCATCACTTTGCATCTGGCTAAACGTGGGACCTGGAGATTGGAACCAGTGTTCTTAGGCTTAGGAGGCAGGCACCTTAACCGCTAAGCCATCTCTCCAGCCCTGGCTTTTTTTTTTAAACATAGACTCTGAGGATCCAAGTTCAGGCTTACATGGCAAGCACTTTACTGCTTGGACCATCTCATCAGCTAACATAGACCTGTTATCCACAACATAATCTAGAGATACAGCCGAGTCATTGTGTATACCCATAGTTTCACCCTTTCACTGGTGAATATTCTATTCCTCAGTATAGGTATACCATGTTTGAGCCATTCATCTGTTGAAGGAAATTTTGTTGTTTTCTTCTAGAGTTTTAAAGATTTTTATTTATTTATTTATTTATTTATTTATTTATTTATTTATTTATTAGAGAGAGAGAGAGAGAGAGAGAAAATGGGTGCACCAGAGCCTCTAGCCACTGCAAACGAACTTGTGCATCTGGCTTATATGGGACCTGGAGAATCAAACTGGGATCCTTAGGCTTTGCAGGCAAATGCCTTAACCACTAAGCCATCTCTCCAGCCCTCCCCTAGGTTTTTACTACTAGGAGTAAGAATCCTATGACCATTTATGTACAGATGTTTGTGTAAATGTAAATATTTGTATTCCTGATTTGTCTTCTCAAAAGTTTGATTGCTGCTTATTTGCTAATTCTATATTTAGTTTTTTAAAATACAAAAACAGTTTTATTGAGATATAATCAATATGTTAGCCCACTTGCTGCTAGAACAAAATACTATCGTCAATAATTTAAGAACAGATATTTATGTTCTCACATTTTTGAGGCTGGGCAGTTGAAGATCATAGTGCCAACAGAGTCCATTGTCTAGTGAGGGTTTCATTCTCCAGAGTGGAGGAAGGCTATGTCCTCATATGGTGAAAGGCAAGCTCATGGATGGCATCATGAAGCCTCTTTTACAAGGACTCTAATGTCATTCATGACAGAGGAGCCCTGATGGTCAAATCAAATCACCTCTTGAAGGCCCCTTGTCTTAATATATATCAACAATTGATCTGTGAAGGTTTACATGGGCTGGGGAGATGGCTCAGAAGTTCAAGATGCCTGCTTGTAAAGCCTGCTGACCCTGGGGTTCAATTTCTCAGCACTCACCTAAAGCCAGATGCAAAGTAGCACATACATCTGAGGTCTCTATGATAATTCAAAGTTTGTAAACCAGCTGGTCTGACATTCGTTTGTAGTCTGGCAGTTTGTTTGTAGCAGCAAGAGACACTAGATCAAAGAAGACATCTTGAAATTGTTCTCTGACCTCCAAATATGTTCTGTGGTATGCATGCCCCCCACACACAATTTTTTAAAACCTTACACATATTTAATGTATACAATTTGAGAAGTTTGGACATACGTATGTTTACTTTTACATGAGAAACTGCATGATTTTCAGTGTGGTTAAACCATCTTAACATTCCTGCCGAGTGTATATGAATAATGGTTAATTTACAACTATGTTTCTGTTCTTTCTGTTGCCTCCTTCCTGATGCTCCAAGATTTCTTCTTTCACCACACTCTTTTATACTGAAGATTTTCCTTTAAAGTTTCTTAAGGGTAAGTCTACTGCAGACAGATCCTTCTAAATTTCTTTTTCATGTGGACGTCTTTATTTCCACTCTTTTCCTAAAGGAATTTGTGGATGGAAGATCTTGAATTGTAACACTCAAATTTGTTTTATTCCTAGTAATGCCAGGACTTGGACAAAATGGCCTTATCAACAACTTTATGACAATGAATGACCCAACTTTTGGAGGAAATTATGGAGGCCAAGACACTATCCATTCACCTGGTGAGTTTGAAATGATGCCCATTATAATAGCGCTGTCTAGATTCACCAGTAATGCAAGTTATTGTCATTCTTTTAAAATGAAACTATTTAGTTTGAGATTCACATGTGTTGTAGTCAGCTTCATGATCCAGGGGAAGTTCCATAATGGCAGAAGCAGCTGGCCCTCTTTCACAGACCCACACAGAGAGATAAGCCACCAGCAGCACCACAAGCAAGCAAAACCAAAAGCAAAACAACAGGGATGCAGGCAGAACTCACTCTGCATACCTTAGGCTGGAATTCACTTCTGACCCCAGTGACACACCTTAGGGCTGGACCCCAGGATCGGCCCACAGTGGCACCTCTTCCAGCCAGGCAGAAAGAACTAACTCAGAGATGTCCCCATGTGGACTTCTACTAATATTAATGTATATGTTTATTCCTGTTCAGTTTTAGCACATTAACAAATTCTTTTTCTTTTACTGTGTTGAGTGAGAGCCTTTTGCATGTGAGGCCAGTACTCCACCACTAAGATACCTCTTCAGCCCTTGGTTTTATAAGACAGGGTCTCACTCTATAACTAAAAGGTCTTGGATCTTCCATGTAGCCCGAGCTGTCCTTGTACTTATAGTCTTGCTGCCTCTACCTTTCAAGTGCTGAGATTACAGGTGTGAAGCACCACATTGGCCATGTGAGCTGGTGTGATGTCCGTCACTACAGTCAAGATGCAACACACTTGCGTTACTGCAGGAATGCCTCATTTTGCCTGGGGGTGGTGGTTTATGCTGGTAATCTCGGTAATCAGAAGGTTAAAGCAGGAGGACAGGCTTCAAGGCCATCCTTGGTTGCATAACAAGTTCAAGGCCAGCCTTGGCTACATTAAACCTTGTCTCAATGCCCTCCCCACTAAAAATAATTACAAAGAATTGCCTTATCTCACTCTTCCAAAGTTACATCAGTTTCTTTCAAATCATTTCCTTCCCAAACTGCCTTATCCTTAATATTTAGTAGCTACTGACCTGTTCTCTGTTTACAACTTAGTCACAAGAGAATCCTGCAATTGGTAATCTCTGGGTCTTATTCTAGCCCAGGCTGACCTGGAATTCAGGGAATTCAGGGTGGCCTCATGGCGATCCTCCTACCTCTGCCTCCCAAGTGCTGGGATTAAGGTATGCACCACACGTCCAGCAACAGGTTCCTTTTTTATTTTGGACTGCATTCCATGATATGGATAATGTAGTTTGTTGAACCATTTTCCCTTTGAAGGACATCATGCTTATCCACTTTACTTTTTGAATAGCTGTAGTAAAACCACTTTGGATAGTCACAAACAAGTTTTTTGTGCTATCATTAACATTTATTTTATGGAATGAATACCAAAATGCAAAATGTCTGGGTACTACACTATCAGCAGGAGTTTTATAGGAAACTTCCAGTCTTTGAGAGACTCTATATATTTCTTTCTTTCTTTCTCTTTTTTTTTTTTTTTGGTTTTGCGAGGTAGGGTCTCACTCTGGTCCAGGCTGACCTGGAATTAACTATGTAGTCTCAGGGTGGCCTCGAACTCTCAGCGATCCTCCTACCTCTGCCTCCCGAGTGCTGGAATTAAAGGCGTCCGCCACCACGCCCGGCTTTATATTTCTTTTTTTATGCATGTATAAATTCATGTTCAAGTGTGTACAGGTATCTGTGCACATGTATGCTTAGGCACGTATACTCTTGAGGACAACCTCAAGTGTCATTCCTGATGGCACCATTTTCCTCCTTTTGAGCCAGGGTCTCTCGCTGGCCTAGAGCTCAGCAATTAGGCTAGACACACTATCCAGTATGGTCTAGGGATGACTCTGTCTCCACCTCCCCAGCACAGTGATTGCAGGCATGTGCCAGTATGCCCAGAATTTTCATATGAGTTTTGGAGGTTGAACTCAGATTTTCATGAGCTATCTCCACAGCCCAAGCCTGTACATTTTCTACTCATACCAATAATACATGAGCAGTCTACACTTTCATATTTCTCATATTTCTGTTAATATTTCTGCTTGATGATTCATGTTTCCCTCTTTCATCAGTTTTGTTCTGTTTGAATAATTCCCTTTAGTTTTTCTTTAAAATTCTTTTAGTTTTCCTTTATGGGAAGATAAATTCCTTTTCTATTATATTATTTAAGGGTAGTTTCATTGGGTATAGAATTTACTGTTTAGAGGGTTTTATTTGTTTGTTTGTTTGTTTGTTTGTTTGTTTGTTTGTTTGTTTAGAGGATTTTCCCCCCACCAACATCCCTAAAGCAAGTCAATGGTAGCTCTGAGCTCCAGCTTTAAATTTTAAAGCAGTTTTGTAGCAGACAGATTCAGGTTCGCTGAGATGAACTTCCAGACCAGGCACAGTTATGGAGGAAGGGATATTATTTATTGAAGCTTACAGATCTAGGGGAAGTTCCATAATGGTAGAAGAAGTTGGCCTGCCTTCACAGGACCAAACAGAGAGAGCAAAGCCACAGCCACACAGCACAGCACAAATCAGGAACTCCAGCTAGTCACACTTTGCATATCTTTAGATTGAAATCCTAAACCCACCACCACACCTTAAGATCCGCCCAGTGACATTGCCTCCAGCAAGGTGGCTGCAGATGCAAACTATAAACTAATAAAACACTGAATATATTGGGGGCCATCTATTCAAACTACCACAAGTTTATTATTTGAGATAATTTAAATGCTTTTAATGTGATTTGTACATGTATGGCATGGTGTGTGTGTGTGCATGCGTGTGCTTGCACATGCACTCACGTCCTCATGTATTCAGACCTCAGAAAACAACTTCAAGTTGCCTATGTTCTCCTTTCACCTTCTTTGAAAAAGGTTATTACTTGATTTTGCTTCTGCAAGTGCCATTCTAGCTGGCCCACAAGCTTCAAAGTGCCTCCTGGCATCACCTCCCATTGCCATAGGTGTGTTGGGGTCAGAGACCTGTGCACCATTTTACATCTGGTTTATGTGGGTGTTGTAGAGGACCAGACTGCAGATCGGCAGGCTTGCAAGCAAGCACCTTGAACTGCTGAGCTGTCTTCTCACCTACTTAAGATAATTCTAAATCTGCATGTAGTGGTAAGAAATTATAGATAAATCCCATTTATGTTTTTCCCATTTCCTCAATAATATGTAGCAGAACAATAATCAAATACTCCAACCAGGAAATTGATACTGATTAGTTCCACATTCTTGTGCATGTGTGTATATACTTATTTCTATGCAATTTTATAACATAAGTTGGTTTATGTGTTTACTACCACAGCCATGATACAGAAAATTTCTATCATTAGCACAAGAATATTTCATGATGCCTTTCTGTAACCATAACCTTCTCTCTCTATAGTTTCCCTTCCCAACTTCCCTGCTCCATCCTAACCATTGGCACTTTGTGACCTGGCCTCACTTTCTATAGTTTTGCAATTTGCGTATTATTTCTTACATCAAATGATAGGTAATCTTTCGAGTATGGCTTTTTCCCCCACTAAGCATAGTTTACTCAAGATTCATACCAATTGTTGCATATGTAAATAGTTCTCTTGTGATGAGTATTATTCCATGACATGCATGTACAACTGCTCCCTTATCTGTTCTCCCCTTGAGCAGCATCTGAGATGTTTCCAGTTTTCAAGTATTGCAGATAAAGCTCTATGAACTTTCATGTATACATGACACACATTTACATGGAATTTTAAGACATAGTAATACTAAATATTTAGTTTTGTAGGAAACTGCTATTGTTAACCTCCTCATTAGTAATAGTAATGCCATTTTTTTCTACATGTATATTTTTCTCTTTCCATTGTTTCTTCTTTCTGATTCTCAAAGTTCATTCTTTCATCATGTACTTCCCATGTGTGGATTTTTCCTTAGGAATTCCTTAGGAATTATTAATTCTGATTTTCCTTCATGTGAGAATATATTTTCTGTATATTACTCAAAGATAGGTGTTCTGTGTATAAATTCCTAATTGAGAGCTTGTGAACATGTTTTTTCTCATAGGTATACTGCTAATACCAGGATCCATAGTGGAAAGCCACCCTGGGATGATGCATAACCCACATGCAGTGGGAGGTGACATTGGCCAACATAATCCCTCTTCACATGTCAACCCCATGCCTCCTTCTGGTGAGCTATAAATGATGCACAGTACAATCTGAATCTGGATTTATAAACATGTCAACATGCTTAATGCAAGCCACTTTTAATTCACTTTAAAATTAAACTTGTAATTTTGAAATAATTAATGATTTATATTATGGTAAGAAGTAATGCAATGCAATCTCCTTTATCCTTTTCGTCAATGATAACATTGTGCAAAACTAAGGTCATATATTACAACCAGGATATCCACTTTCATAGGATACATGGGTATTATTGAGATGTCATGCCTTACATATGCTTATATTTACTTCTGTATAGATTATTACATGAGTAGGTTTGATTGCTACCACCACAGTCAAGGTACAGAACAACTCCATCACAACTGTATTCCTGATCATGTTTTTGTAACCCATGTACTTCTCATGGTCACCTTTTCCTTCCTGACTTCCTATTTCCTATAGACTGGTAAATATTAGTCTCTATAATTTTACTACTCCAATACTATTATACAAAGGGAATCTTACTCAGTGTAGCTTTTGTTTCAGTCAGCATAATTTCCTGAAGATTTACACAGATTGTTTCATTTACTCAATTAATAGATAGCTCCTACTTTTTTAGTGCTGAAAGTTTTTCATGGTTTTGGATATGTGATAGTTGTTGATACCATTTACTCTTTGATAGATGGATTTTGCCCAAATTATTAGAACTAGAAGTGAACCACTGTGAACATTCATGTAATGGATTTTGTATAAATGTTATTATTATCTTTCTTTTTTTTTTTGGTTTTTCGAGGTAGGGTCTCACTCTAGCTCAGGCTGACTTGGAATTCATTCACTCGGTCTTCTCAGGGTGACCTTGAACTCATGGCAATCCTCTTACCTCTGCCTCCCGAGTGCTGGGATTAAAGGCGTGCGCCACCATGCCCGGCTTGTGAGGATGTTTTTATTGCCCACTTAGGGTAATAATTTCACCTAGGATAGAACTTGTGATTCAGAATGCTTATCTGTCAGAAATTGAAAAACTTGTATTAACAGACATGCCAGTGAATCCAGAACGCACTGTGGGAAACTCTCCGATGCCGAATAACCCAGTTGGGCGGGGAGGCCAAGGACCTGGCACTCCATCGCGCACCATCATTCCTAATGTTGGTGAGTTTGAAATGATAAGCGTCCTACCAAGCACTGATTAATAAAATCCATTAACTTTTATACTTTTTTTGCATGTGTATGTGTGTGTGCTGTATATATGGGTGTGGGCACACATGTATGTGGGTATGTTATGTGAAGGCCAGAGGGTGATGTCGGCTGTCTTCCTCGATTGCTTTCCTCTCCTTTACCTTGGCAGGATCTTTCTCGTGAGCCCAGAGTTCATCCATTCATCTAGTTTAGTTGCCAGCTTGCCCTGGGGATTCCCCATCTTTACTGTCCAAGTTGTACAATGACAGGCTGACCAGCACACCCAACTGTATGGTTAGGTGCATTCTGGGGATCCAAACTCTGGTTCTTATGCTAGCATGGCAAGTGCTTTATAATACACGTAAACCGTTTTCTATAATAGTCCTCTTTTAACTTTTTTAAAGGATAAATATGGTGGAGACAAATTATTTGAATGTTGTTCTTTGTGAGGATGTATTTATTGCCCGCTTTTCCTAAAGGGTAATAATTTCACCTAGGATAGAATTTGTGTTTGAAATGCTTATGTTTCAGTAATTGAAAAGCTTGTATTAACAGACATGCCAGTGAATCCAGAACGCACTGTGGGAAACTCTCCGATGCTGAATAACCCATTTGGATGGGAAGGCCAAGGACCTAGCACTCCATCGCGCGCCGTCATTCCTAATGTTGGTGAGTTTGAAATGATAAGCGTCCTACCAAGCACTGATTAATAAAATCCATTACTATCTCTAATGCACAGCTAGTGGTAGTGCTTTTGAAGACGCAACATCTAATTTTGTGGTATTTTAATATACACGTGCACTTGTAAGAAGACAGAGAAATGTTCCTTATGCTTTTATCTGTTTGTTCCAATAGCAGTCTTCCAAACTCATCATAGAACACCATATCCAGAATGTCAACATTGATGCAGTACATAAAACTTAATTCATGGGTGTGCCTTTAGTTCTACTCAATATTGTCATACGGTTTCATGTCCAGGATAAAGATTTCCATTACCACCAGGATGCCTTTTAGACCAATGCCGAAGCATAATTCCCTGAACATA
Source organism: Orientallactaga sibirica (assembly GCA_036365145.1). NCBI lineage: Eukaryota > Metazoa > Chordata > Mammalia > Rodentia > Dipodidae > Orientallactaga > Orientallactaga sibirica. The sequence goes on from JAEOAD010000982.1 coordinate 8,491,724, forward strand.
ATTCATCTTCTTGAATGTGCATGGCTCAGGGGTTTGTGTTTATTGTTGAATACTATCCCATGGTAGGATGCACTATAGCATTTTTTTTTTTTTTTTTTTTTTTTTTTTTTTTTTTTTTTTTTTTTTTTTTCGAGGTAGGGTCTCACTCTGGCTCAGGCTGACCTGGAATTAACTATGTAGTCTCAGGGTGGCCTCGAACTCTCGGCGATCCTCCTACCTCTGCCTCCTGAGTGCTGGGATTAAAGGCGTGCGCCACCACGCCCGGCTCACTATAGCATTTTTATTTGCTGTTCCCCTATTGAAGGACATCTGGGTTCCCAATTTTCAATGATTACAAATCACTTATTATTACAAGTCAGTTGCTATGACCATTCAGGTACAGTTTTTAGGGTAAACATAAATTTTGACTTCTAGGATAAATGCAGAAGAGTGCAAATGCTTGGGATGCTTGGTAGTATGGTAATTGCATGTTTTCTTGGACCGGTATATTGGTTTGAGTGTGTGTGAATATATGTTTTCACGCGTGTGAGCATGTTTTTGTACAGGTGCATGTGTGTGAATATGCATGTGTGGAGGCAGAGGTCAACATCGAGGGTCTTGATCAATCTCTACCTTATTCTTTCTTGAGGCAGAATCTCTGATAAACCTGGAGCTCACTGATTTGGCTACACTAACTAGCCAGTGGAGCCCCAAGGATTCCTTTTTTCTGCCTCCCCTGTGCTGGGTCTATAGGCACATGCCACTATGCTTGGCATTTTTACGTGGCTTTTGGGATTCTGAATTCACAAACTAACTTCCTCATGCTAGCGCTGTGTGATGGTTTATATTGATTGCCAAATGAACAGAACCTAGAATCACCTCGAGCGATTATCTCTGTTAGGTTAGCCTTTGGGCATTCCTGGGAAGTATTCTCTAGGGTAAGTTAATTGAGGCAGGAAGACTCGCGTTAATCGTAGACAGCACAGTTGTATAGGCTGGGACCTTGGACTAGAAAAAGAGAACTAGCTGTGCAGCAGCAGTCATCACTCTTCTCTGCTCCACACTGGACTAAATGTGACCAGCTTCTGCCACCATGCTTTCCCTGCCATGATGTATTGTAACCTGGATCTATAAGCTGAAATAAGGTTTTCCTCCCTTACATAATGAGAAGTTGAGGATGATGTCAGGTGTCTTCCATGATTACTTTCCTCTTCATTTACCCTGGGAGGATCTTTCTCGTGAGCCCAGAGTTCATCCATTCAGCTAGTTTAGTTGCCAGCTTGCCCTGGTGTTCCCTATCTTGTTTTAAAAAAATATATTTATAGCCGGGCGTGGTGGTGCACGCCTTTAATCCCAGCACTCGGGAGGCAGAGGTAGAAGGATCGCCGTGAGTTCGAGGCCACCCTGAGACTACATAGGTAATTCCAGGTCAGCCTGGGCCAGAGTGAGACCCTACCTCGAAAAAACCAAAAAAAAAAAAAAAAAAAAAAAAAAAAAAAAAATATATATATATATATATATATATATATATATATATATATTTGAGAGAGAGAGAGAGAGATACAGAAATAGGCAGGTAGAGAGAGAGAGAGGGAGAGAGAATGGGTGCGCCAGGGCCTCCAGCCACTGCAAATGAACTCCAGATGTGTACGCCCCCTTGTGCATCTGGCTAACGTGGGTCCTGGAGAATCAAATCTGGGTCCTTTGGCTTTGCAGGCAAGCACCTTAACCACTAAGCCATCTGTCCAGCCCATGGGTTCCCTATCTTTACCTTCCAAGTTGTAGGATGACAGGCTGACCACCACACCCATCTATGTGGTTAGGTGCATTCTGGGGATTCAAACTCTGGTTCTTTTGCCAGCATGGCAAATGCTTTATAATACACTTAGCTGTTTCCTGGAACAGCCTCTTTTAACTTTTCTCCGGATAAATATACTGGGGACAAATTATTTGAATATTATTCTTTATGAGTATGTTTTTATTGCCCACTTTTCCTAGAATAATAATTTCACCTAGGATAGAATTCGTATTGAGTGTGCTTATCTTTCAGTAATTGAAAAACTTGTGTTAATAGATATGCCAGTTAATCCAGAGCACGGTGCGGGAAACAACCCTCAGAAGCCGAATAACCCAGTTGTGCGGGAAGCTGACAAAGGGCAAGAAACTACTGCTCCATCACACGCTGTCATTCCTAATGTTGGTGAGTTTGAAATGATAGCAGTCCTACCAAGCACTGTTTTATTAAAATCCATTAATATCTTTAATGCATAGCTAGTGGTAGTGCTTTTGAAAACGCAACATCTAATTCATCATTGGGTCAGGTGTGGTGGCACACGCCTTTAATCCCAGCATTCAGGAGGCAGAGGTAGGAGGATTGCCATGAGTTCAAGACCATCTTGAGATGCATAGTGAACTCCAGGTCAGCCTGGGCTAGAGCGAGTCCCTACCTCATAAAACCAAAATAATAAGTAAATAAATAAATAAATAAATAAATAAATAAATAAATAAATAGAATTCATGGTTGAGTATCCTTTTCTTGAAGATATTCCAGAAGTTACACTGCAATAAATGCATTAAAAAGCAGAAATCATTGTAGGTGGCCATAAACAGACAATATAGTATCCAGCTTTATTGAGAAAAATTATTTCCCCACATCCAGAAACTATAGCTGCCTCCATTATTCTGAGATTGGTAAATTTGAGATGTTGCATACATATTGAGATTGATCAACATTTTTTAAATTGACATTCTTAATATTGATTCTTAGTGACATATTTTTTTGAAGGTAGGCACTCATATAATTAAGGTTGGCCTCGAATTTGCTAGGTGCCTCAAGCTGGACTTGAACTCATAATTCTCTTTCCTCTGCCTCCTGAGTGCTAGGAACCAGCATATGCAATTACACCTGATGAGTGACAGCTTTTTTAAATGAAAATTTCCAATTTAGTGCATTTCAGAGTCACATAGTGGTGCAAGAAATAATGTGCATATCAAAATGACAACAGTTAGCCCTAAAATACAATTTAAGAAAGCAAAGTAGACTAAATGTACATCAGTTCTAACTCAATTCGTTTTCTTTTTTCATAGTGGACTTGGGTTTTAATTCTTTCCCTCCCTGAGATTCTTTTCTTTGCCAATCTGCCCTGATATGTAAAGTGCAATTGGTACTTAGGGTTCACACCTATATTTCTAGTTTGGGGGTATATGTTGCACTAGAGTAATATAGCCCCGTTACCTTTTGAAATGACTTTCTGTCTCTCCAGTTCCCCACAAGTACTTTTTAAAATATCCTTTCTGCTTGAAAATTTTTAACTGTTATTTTTTTTTGGCATGTATATGTGTGTGGGCACACATGTATGTGGCTATATGTTGTGTGGAGGCCAGAGGGTGATGTCGGCTGTCTTCCTCGATTGCGTTCCTCTCCTTTACCCTGGCAGGATCTTTCTCGTGAGCCCAGAGTTCATCCATTCATCTAGTTTAGTTGCCAGCTTGCCCTGGGGATTCCCCATCTTTACCGTCCAAGTTGTAGAATGACAGGCCGACCAGCACACCCAACTGTATGGTTAGGTGCATTCTGGGGATCCAAACTCTGGTTCTTATGCTAGCATGGCAAGTGCTTTATAATATACTTAGCTGTTTCCTGGAACAGCCTCTTTTAACTTTTTTAAGGACAAATATGGTGGGGAAAAATTATTTGAATATCGCTCTTTGTGAGGATGTTTTTATTACCCACTTTTCCTGCAAGGAAATAATTTCACCTAGGATAGAATTCATGATTGAGAGTGCTTATCTTTCAGTAATGGAAAAACTTGTATTAATAGATACCCCTGTGAATCCAGAAAACACTGTGGGAAACAGCCCAGCTGTGGTGGAAGCTGACAGAGGCCAAGAACCTACCACTCCATCACACATTGTCATTCCTAATTTTGGTGAGTTTGAAATGATAACCGTCCTACTAAGCAGTGTTTCTTCTAAATCCATTAATATCTTTAACACACAGCTAGTGGTAGTGTTATTGAAAACCCAACATTTAATTTATGGTATTTTCATGGACACACTCAGTTGTAAGAAGTAAGAGAGAGAAATGTTCTTCGTACTTTTATTTGTTTCTACCAGTAACAGTCTTGCAAAGTTATAATACAACATCATATTCAGGATGTCAGCATTGATGCAAACTTAATTCGTGGGTGTGTCTTTAGTTCTACTCAATATTGTCGTATGGACTGATGTCCAGGATAAAGATTTCCATTACTAGCAGGATGCCCTTTTAGTACAATGCCTAAACATAATTCCTGATGTCTCAGGAGTTTTTATTTATTGTTGAATACTATTCAATGGTAGGATGCACTATAGCATTTTATTTGCTGTTTACCTGTTGAAGGACATCCGGATTTCCAGTTTCTAACGACAACAGGACACTTGTTATTACAAGTCACTTGCTATGACCATTCATGTATCATTTTTTTGGTAAACATAAATTTTGACTGCTTTTGGATAAATGTGTAAGAGTACAAATGTTTGGAATGCTTGGTAGTATGGTAATTGTATATTTACATTATATGTGGTTTGGGTGTGTGTGGATGTATATGTGTGAGTATGCACATGGAGGCCAGAGGTCAACATCGAGGGTCTTGATCAATCTCTACCTTATACTTTCTTGAGGCAGAGTCTCTGATAAGCCTGGACCTCACTGATTTGGCTACACTAAGTAGCCAGTGGAGCCCCAAGGATCTCCTGTTTCTGCCTCCCCAGTGCTGGGTTTATAGACACATGCCACATTTTATTTTTATTTATTTATTAGAGACAGAGAGAGGGAAAGACAGAGAGGGAGAGGGAGAATGGGTGCACCAGGGCCTCTAGCCACTGCAGACGAACTCCAGATGCATGCACCCCCTTGTGCATCTGGCTTACGTGGGACCTGGTGAATTGAACCGGGGTCTTTAGGTTTTGCAGGCATGTGCCTTAACCGCTAAGCCCTGCACTTTCATTCATTCTTGGATGATAATTTTGCCTGGTAGCCAGTTCATGATTGAGGTTCCTTTTCTTTAATATTTTAAAATGTTTTGCATATAGAAATATTGGTCAAAGCACAAACCAGCCTGGAAGGAGCTAGACTGTCAATGGTCACAAAAGCTGTACTGAGTCAGGGGCTCCGGGTGCTTTTTCTCAAGGAATTTGAAGAATGGATCTCACGGGAACAAGAAACTTCATTCTAGACAAAAAGCAAGTTTAGTGGGAAAGCTATTGCTGAGGCGAAGGAAACTTTATTGTGTAGAAAATAAACATAGAAGAGGTTTCATACAGTGAGATCCCATGCAGGAGAGGCTCCAAAGATAGATTTCCCACTGATCAGTGAAGGAAACAAAAGTTAAAAGCTCACTATGCTGACAGAATGGTCACAGAACATGGGTTAGCAGTGAGTTTCTTTGCCTTGGAGATTTAAAAAAAAATTATTTTGAGAGAGTGAGAGAGAGCATGCAAGGGCTTCTAGCTACTGCAGATGAACTCCAGATGCATGTGCCACCTTGTGTATCTGGCTTCCTTGGGTACCAGGAAATTGAATATATATATAGGTGGGTAGGAGTATTTTCTAAAAGCATTTGAAAAAACTGTTTCCCTTATAGCTGTGCTGAACACTGGAGAACGCAGCCCTCAACCAGTGAATAATAACCTGGAAACTTATGGTAGTGAAACTTCTTCACCTCCCTCTTGTCCTCCCTGTGCGGGTGAGTTTGAAATGGTACTGCCTGTTACAATTTTTAATTAGTTACTTGTGCACATGTGTCTCTTTTACAAATGAAAGCCCATCTAGCTTTATGTGGGTGACTGAGGAACTGAATGCCAGCTGGCAGGCTTTGCAGACAAGCACCATTTACCACTGAGCCATCTTCACAGCCCAACACATTATTATTTAATGTAGATTAATATAGATTATTAATATAGATTAAACTGTCTGCATTTGAGCTAGTTGTACTTTTCCTAATTAAAAATAATGAAATATCAACTATTATTCTTGGAAAATGTTAAGTTTTCTCCGGGAGAACATCTTATAAAACTGTAGTACAGTGTCAAAACCAGTATATTGATGTTGATACAATCCATTGATTTTTATTGGGATGTCCTCAGTATTACTTGCATTTGTGTGTGTGTGTGTGTGTCTGTGTGTGTGTAAATATTCAGCTTCACGTGTATTTTTTATCTTTTAAATATTTTATTATTTATGTACAAGCAAAGTGAGACACACACGCGCATGTGCACGCACAGAAAAATGGGTGCAACTGATTTCCAGATACACGCACCACTCTGTGCCTCTGGCTTTATGTGGGATTGTGGATTGACCCCCGCTGTCTGGCCTTGCAAATGAACAACCTTAACGTCTGACCTATCTCTAAAGCCCCAGCTTTATATAATTTGCAGTATAAATAGGTTTCCAAATTATCACAGTCAGCATACAGCACATAAGGATTCCACCTTTTGCTCTTAAAAGCCATATCTACCTTTCCCTCTTTCCCTGTTTCAGCTTTGCCCAGTCTCCGCCACTGCCAACTACTAATTTGCTGTCCTTTATGTTTTTTTTTTTTTTGTTAAAACAAAATAGACTTACAGTCTGCAATCTTTCCAGATTGGAGACTCATCCAGATCACTGCATGCATTTGTAGTTTCTTTTTTCTCCTTTTGTTCTATGGAATGGATGCATAATAGGTCAATTCTCTTTTCTTCTATCAAACAATATCTGTGTTATTTCCTATATTCTGAATATTAGAAGTAAAGTTGCTATGAATGCCAGTATACAAGTTTTTCTATTTGTGTATGTGTGTGTATGCTCTTGGGTGTTTAGGTGTGCATGCACATGTATGTGGAGATCAGAAGAAAACCTCACATGTTTCTTCTCAAAAATGCCACACACCTTTTTATGAGACAGGGTCTTTTATTGGCCTGGTGTTTTCCCGGTTGATTAGATTGGCTGACCAGTGAGTCTCAGATACTTGCCTGTCTCCACCTTCTGTGCTGTGAGATTACAAGCATGCATCACCACACCTGGCTTTTTTACATGGTTTCTGGGAATCAAACTTGGGCCTTTATGCTTGCATGGCAATACTTTACCAACAGAGCTATCTCTCCAGCCCCTTGTAAGGTTTGTAAAAAAGTTTGGGTATGTGTATATGTTTGCGTGTGGGTGTTCATATGCCATGGTACACATGTAGAGGTCAGTGGACAGTATTTAGGTGTTGGTACTCGTTTTCCACCTCATTTTTAAAAATATATTTTATTTATTTATTTATTTATTTATTTATTTATTTATTTATTTATTTGAGAGAAATAGGCAGAGAGAGAGAGAATGGGTGTGCCAGGGCCTCTAGTCACTGCAAACAAAGCCAGATGCATGTGCCCCCTTGTGCATCTGGCTTACGTGGGTCCTGGAGAGTCACGCTGGGATCCTTTGGCTTTGCGGGCAAGTGCATTAACTGCTAAGCCATCTCTCCAACCCCTCCACCTCATTTTTTGAGGCAGAATCTCTCATTCTCATTGTTGTTCACTACTGTTTTTTCCAGTCTGGCTGGGCCATGAGCTTCTGGAAAATTCTCCTACCCTGCCTCTCATCTCACCATTGGCAAGCTGGGATTACAGAAGCTCACAACAACTTCTGGCTTTTATGTGGGGTGTGGGGGGGTCTGAGCTATTGTATTCAGGGTTGTTAGGCAAGCACTTTACCCACTGAACTATCTCCTCAGACTTTTTACAGGTTTTTATATAAATATATATTTTCATTTATTTGAGACACTTCTGAAGAATCCAATTTTTGGTACCTATGATAATTGTATGCTTATTTTTTTTGGAGAGAGACACAGAGAGAGACAGAGGGGGGGACAGATAGAGAATGGGCTCGCCGGCAGCCTCTCAGCCACTGTGAACGAAATCCAGATGCATGTGCCCCCTTTTGGGCAAGTGCGGCATTGTACCCTTGCGTCACTTTGCATCTGGCTAAACGTGGGACCTGGAGATTGGAACTGACGTTCTTAGGCTTAGTGGGCAGGCGCCTTAACCACTAAGCCATCTCTCCAGCCCTGTATGCTTATTTTTATAAAATATTAGCAATCTGTTTTCCAAAATGGCTCTAGTATTTTCCATTCCCTCAACGAATATAGGAATGTGATCTAATTCTTCCATGCACATTCTTATTCATTCTGCTCTTCTTTTTTCCTTCCTTATGCCACAAGATTCCCTCCTTCATTATATGTTTTCAGTTGGTAAGTCATTCAGGGATCACTTTTTGAAGTTTTTCTTTGAAAATGTCCAGATTTCTCCTTCATTCCTGGAGGTTAGTTGCATCTGAGACAAACTTCACGGGTAAGATTTCTTGCTTTTCAGCACCTGAAAATGTTTCATTTGAATATTTAAATGTTCAAAACAGGACCCAGACCAGAAAGACCTGAGACTTCAAATGACAGCGGAGCTTCTGTGGAAGATGATAGCACCCGAGATAATAATCTTCCATCTGTCTGTGTTGAATCTGATTTTGGTGAGTTTGAAATTATATACATACAGATAGTGCTCTTTACACTTATTAACACCCTCAACATCATTGCTTAGAATTTTTAAGTTTAATGCTTCATTATGAGATAGTTCAGAAGAGCTAACATAGAAGAAATAACATCTTGTGCAGTGCTTATCCAGTTTTCCCTAAGAGTAATATTTTTCTAAAAAGAAAGTTTCATAACACAACTACTATTTTGATGTTGATATAAAATGTTATTGATTTCAATATTAATATATTCATATGTTCTCAGCATGATCTGTATTCAGGGGTGTGTGTGTGTATGTATTGAGTTTTCTGCATATTTTAATTTTAGAGAGAGAGAGAGGGCACCAGGGTCTTTCAGTCCCTGCGAACAAACTCCAGACATGTGCGCCTCTTGTGGCACACATGTGACATCGCACACTTATGTCACTGCATCTGGCTTTCGTGGGACCTGGAGATTCGAACATGCATTCTTAGGCTTCACAGGCAAGCATCTTAACTGCTAAGCCATCTCTCCAGCCCAGTTTTCTGCATTACAAAAAAATAAAAATTAATTTATTTTCAAGGATATATATAGAGAGAGATTGGTTGAGAGAGATGGGCATGCTAGGGCCTCTAGCCACTGCAAACAAACTCCAGATACATGTGCCACTTTGTGCATCTGGGTTTATGTGGGTACTGGGGAATTGAGCATGGGTCCTTGGGCTTTGCACACAAGTACCTTAACTGTTAAGTCATATCTCCATCCGGGTTTTCTGCATTTTTGACATGACAGAGTCATGGGTTCACCACTGTAATTTCAGTCATGGTAAAATCTTATCCATCACTTCCAGGAGCAGTCTTGTTGATTTGTTTTTAAAGCTGCATTCACCTCATTTTATTTCTTCTTGGGCCTTATCCTTAACTATCAACCTGCCATTCTTCACTTTAAAAAAATATTTTTCCATTGCAAGAATGTACATAAGTGTGTTCACATCGAATTTAATCTTTGGAATTGCTTTTAATCCCCAACATGGAAGAATTCCCTGGACATTCACCCAATATTTTCCATGAGTAGTTTGTTTTATTTTATTTTATTTTTCATTTTACCAGTTTCTTCCTTTTCACTGGTAAGTATTATCTCATGGTTATGAATGTACTAGAATTTCTTTACCCATTCACCCAGCAAAGGATTATGGGTTGTATCCAGTTCTTGTCTCTTATTAAAAAAAAAGGATACTTTGAGCAGTAAAGTTTTTTGTGTTAACATACACACTTTTAAAATATATATTTATTTGAGAGACAGAAAGAAAGAGAGGCATAGATAGAGAAAGAGAATGGACATACCAGGGCTTGTAGCCACTGCAAATGAACTCCAGACACACGTGACACCTTGTGCATCTGGCTTTACGTGGGTACTAGGGAATTGAACCTAGGTTCTTTTGGCTTTGCAAGCAAGTACCTTCATCGCTAAGCTGTCTCTCCAGCCCCAACATACACTTTTTATTTCCCTATGATGTGTCCTAGATTGCAATTATTCACTAGGCAGTATGGGAATTATCTGTTAAATTTACTTTCTTGGCATCCTTCCTAGCATTTGGTGTTTTTACTGTCATTTTCTTTCTTTCTTTCTTTTTTTTTTTTTTTTTTGTTTTGTTTTTTCGAGGTAGGGTCTCACCACTCTGGCCCAGGCTGACCTAGAATTCACTCTGTATTCTCAGGGTGGCCTCGAACTCATGGCGATCCTCCTACCTCTGCCTCCTGAGTGCTGGGATTAAAGGCGTGCGCCACCACGCCCGGCTGTTTTTACTGTCATTTTCTTGAGACACAGGATCTCTCTATTTAATCTATACTGGCTTCAAACTCATGGTAATCCTCCTGCCTCTACCTCCTGACTGCTGTGATTACAGGCATGTGTCATTATGTGCATCTATATTTTTGTTTTAGCCATTCTGTTAGACAGTACGTGATAATATTATTATGGGTTTAATATGCATTTGTGTTTGGATAATAGGGTACATTTTTTCATGTGCTAATTTCCACCTTTATACCCATTAATTTGAAATATTTGTTCCTCTCTCATAGTAGTGTTTGTGCTTTCACATTTTCTAGAGTTTCCTGCAGTATTTTGCTCAATCTGAGCAGTTTGTAAATATTTTCTTCCTGCCTACAGTTTGTTGTCATATTTTCTATAATTTTGTTACTCTTACAGAGGAAGCATTTCTAATTTACCAACTTTTCTTCTTCTAAATTGTACTTTTGATCAAATCTGTGAACTCTAATCTGATCCTAAATTTTTCTACTTTTCAAAAATACACAGGGGTAGTAGAGAGAAAATAGGCGTTCCAGGGCCTCTAGCCACTGCAAACTCCAGATGCATGTGCCACCTTATATGTCTGGTGTTAAGTAGGTACTGGGGAATTGAATTTGGAACCTTGAGCTTTGCAGTCAAGCACCTTAACCATTGAGCAATCTTCTAGTCCTGCTCCATGTAATTCTTTTGCATCTCACCCAAATAGTAGTCAGAAGGATAGGGTGAATCTCAGTAGTACAGATTTTGCCTAGCATGTGTAAAGCCCTGGCATCCAATGGAGCATATTTATATGTGTCTAATTTTGGATTCTGTATGGTGTTTCACTGCTCTATTTCTTTTTTTTTTTTTTTAATATTTTTCATTTTATTTATTTATTTGAGAGAGAGAGATACAGAAATAGGCAGGTAGAGAGAGAGAGAGAGAGAGAGAGGGAGAGAATGGGTGCGTCAGGGCCTCCAGCCACTGCAAACGAACTCCAGATGCATGCACCCCCTTGTGCATCTGGCTCACGTGGGTCCTGGAGAGTCAAGCCTTGAACCGGGGTCCTTAGACTTCATAGGCAAGCGTTTAACCGCTAAGCCATCTCTCCAGCCCTCACTGCTCTATTTCTATACCTGGTCTATCAAAGCACACTGTCATGATTACTATTGTTGCATACTAAGCCTTAGCATTTAGCATCAGGTCAAGTGACCCTCCCTACTTCATTATTTTTCACAATTGTTTTAGGTGTTCTAGGTCCTATGGCCTTCCATGGTATTGTTAGAATAACCTTGCTTATGTTTAAAAAATTGATGGTCTTTTGATAGGAATTATGTTAAAACCTACAGATCACATTAGGAAGAACTGGCATCTTTAATATGTTGTCTTTTTCTTTAAAACTTTATTTTACTTTTATTTATTTATTAGAGAGAGGGAGGGAGAGAGAGAGTGAGAATGGACACGCCAGGGCCTCTATTTGCTGCAAATGAACTCCAGACACATGTGCCCCTTTGTGCATCTGGCTAACGTGAGACCTGGAGAATCAAACCGGGGTCCTTAGGTTTCATAGGCATGTGCTTTAACTGCTAAGCCATCTCTCCAGCCTTATGTTGTCTTTTTTCTGAGTGAGAGAATGAGAATCGGTGCACCAGGGCAATTAAACTCCAGAGGCATGTGCCACCTTGTGCACATGTGTCACTTTGTGTGTCTGGCTTACCTGGGATCTGGACAGTCAAAATTGGTCCTTAGGCTTCACAGGCAAGCACCTTAACAGCTAAGCCATCTTTCCAGCCCCATCTATAATGTTTTGATGGAAGATCTCACTATGTATCCCTGGGTAACTTTGAACACATACTAGCCTCATAAAATGAGTAGTATGTTTTCCCTATTCTTCTACTTAATAAACAAATGTATGAACATTCTTTTAAATTTTTAAACGTTTGGTAAGGTTCTCCACTAACTTGAGCCTGTAGATTCCGTTTGGAGCCTGTTGGCCCCTTTTGGGAGACTAATTAAATTTCTTTGCTTTTTTCAAGCTGCTTATATTGTTATGGCTGAGTGTTAATTTTCATTTTTGGAGCAATTGGTCTATTTCTTCTAAGTTACTGAAAATACAAATATAACGTGCTTTGTAGATTACCTATCATCTTTTTAATGGCTGATGGATATGCAGTGAAATCCCTTGTTTCATTGCTGATAGTCGTTGATTTATGTTCTCTCTCCCTCTCATCATTTTTATCATTTCTCTCCATGCTCCTCCCTATGTAGCTCAGGAACACTTTGAACTTACTAGATTGTCCTGACTTGCTTTTGAATTTGTGGTCTTATTGCCTAACTTCCCATGTGTTGGGATTTCAGGCGTGGGCCACCATAATGCAGTTGCCACTGCTTTTATTTATGTCTTTCTAGAGGTTTAGTCGATCTATTAGTTTTCTGGAGCATCAGCTTTTTGATTCACTGATTGCCTATCCTATCATTGGTGAGTCTGAAAGGGTACCTATTGTAATTATCTGTCTAACCTACATTAATCCATATTTTGATACAGGATAGTAGAAGCATTTTTCTCTCCCATTTTGAGCGCCAGTTGTAGGTGATATTTATAATAATGACATGTATTGAGTACATTTTTCCCGTGGAAAATGTACTGTATGTAATGATTAACTGACATACGCCTTTTCATTTATACTCATAATGACCCTGTGACATTGGTGTATCAATTACCTCCATCCCCAAGGTCTTAGAGTAGGTGACTCGTACTCGTGAACTGTACTCCAAATCTCTCTGATTTCAAAGTTCCTGTTTCTTAACATTTCACTGTATGACATGCCAAGCCACCATGGTGGAGATGAGAGAACTCTAGGCTCTGTGTCCTCCTAAGAGCAGGCCTTCTAAACATCTTGTACTCACGTTTTTGCTTGATCACTGTCTATCTTTACTGTCCTAGAGCTCAGGTAAGAAAACATTTTCTGTTAAGAGCTAGATAGTATTGTCTGTCACACGTACTTATCTGCACTGTGGTAATAAGAAAGTCGCTACAGATCACACATCAATGGATGTGTAAGCTTCATCTTCATTCACATCAGTGGACCCTGGGATTGGCCCAGACTACAATTTGCTGTCTTCTTTCCTACAAGACAGCAGTCCTCGATAAATTTGTTTTCTGAAGCAGAAGAAATTTCAACAGTTGTACTCATTTGACTAAAATGAGCACTCTGACACATTCTTATTAAAATTATAAATTGCAACAAATTTTCTGAAGGATTGTTTGTAGAAGTATTATTCTAGTTAACTCAGTAATCCTACTTCTATTAGAAGGCATAATAAAAAATTACATTAAAAGTTTGATAAAGGGGTTGGAGAGGTGGTTTAGTGGTTAAGGCACTTGCCTACAAAGCCAAAGGACCTAGATTTGATTCCCCAGGACCCATGTAAGCCAGACACACAAGGTGGCACATGCGTCTGGAGTTTGTTTGCAGTGGCTGGAGGCCCTGGTATGCCCATTCTGTCTCTCTTTCTCTTTCTCTCTATCTTCCTCTATCTCCTCTCTCTCAAAAATAAATAAATAAATATAAATATATATATATTTTTTAGTTTTTCGAGGTATGGTCTCACTCTGGTCCAGGCTGACCTGGAATTAACTATGTAGTCTCAGGGTGGCCTCGAACTCTCAGCGATCCTCCTACCTCTGCCTCCCGAGTGCTGGGATTAAAGGCGTGCACCACCACGCCTGGCCTAAAATATTTTTTTTAAGTTTGGTAAAAGTAGGTGTGGTGGCACAAGCCTGTAACCTAGTACTAGTATTGTGGAGGCTAAAACAAGTAAGCCCAGCCTAGGCTGCATAGCAAGACCTTGTGTTAAAGAAATAATTTCTTAGAAGAAAGGATTCAGTGTAGGGGGGATTTGGCAGGGTAAAAAGGGGGATGGTAGGAGAGGATTCTGATCATGTTGTATTGTTTGTATTTATGGAAGTTTTCAATAGAAACCTTGAAAAACCAAAAATTTTAAAAAGTCATTGCCTCTCCCCTATAACTGATGGCTACCCCCATAAGGCAAGACCCACATTACCCATGGGGGGAGGACAGGGAGAAGGCTAACGATGGTACCACCGTGGCTGTTTACACACTATATACATAATTAATAAAAAGTAATTTATTATACAAGAATGTTCTTTTATAGAATCATGAAAAATTAGAAGCAAACAGGTAATAGCCAGGAATTAGTTAAGATACTTCTAATAATCTCAACATAAATATCACCTGTCAGGGAAATCATAATGATAAGGGTGCAGAATTAATATGAAGATTAATGGGTTTTCTTCAACCTGACTGCATTTATGGAATATTAGTACCAGGAAAGCCAGTTCATGCCCCATTTCAGGCCCAAAATACTCCTCAGTGGTAACTTAGCTCTACATGGTCTTCTAATAAAAACATAGATAAATTTATATGATTTTTATTTCATTTCAATTAAATGGAATCATACAGGTAAAAAACCAGGAATGTTCAAGATATGTTAACTGAAGAACCAATATTCAGTCATGTATGTAAAGTATAACCTGATTGTTTTAAAACCAGGAGAAATGAATGAAAGGTATTAGCAGAAGACCAGGTCAGAGCACTTGGACACACTTAAGACTTTAAAACTGGCCCTATAAAAAGCAATATAATCTGTTTGAAGTAACCACCTTCCCTGGGTGTCAGTTTTGTCTTCTGGTAAATGGGAATGATCATAGATTTGTCAGAATGATGAAGCTGAGTTTCTACAGGCAGTGTATTGATATGCTCTATAGAATTTCCATAATTATTCCCACCCAAACTTCCCATATTGTCTTTGGAATACATATACTCACTTGGTAAAAGAACTCTGAGTTTAACCTTGAGTGTAAAAGGGAAAAGTGGGAAAATAGAGCAAATTATTTCCATGGGCATATGGAGCCTAAGAACTACACTTACTCAAGCTAATGAAGACATTCGTTGAAATATACAAGCTCAAGACTAGCAAACATGAAGAATGTTGGCAGATGGACAGACATCAGAGACCTATTTAAGGGACAGAAGAAATGTGCTTTGAAAAAATTATACAAATAAAAATTTGTGTTAATAATCAGTTAGTTTAACTTTTTGGGCACTTTGTCGTATTCTTGCCTAAAAAAAAAAAAAAATCCCTTTCTCCTGTATTTTTAAAGGATATCTTGGTGATCCTCGGAGAGACATCAAGCTACATAAAGCTCACTTGATGATTGCACGCAATAAGGCCGCCCCCAATTACGCAGCCTCTTACTTGGTTACTGTACTATTCAGTGAGGAAACCCTGCTTTTCAGCTCCGTGAGAAGCCATGCCCCAGGTTGTGTACCTCTAGATCGGAACAAATTGGCTGCAATAAGAGGTATGTTGAAGTTATTATGGAATCTTGTTTTTATCATCACGTGGTTATGTGAAATGTTGCTGGCAGTTAAAAAGAGAATTACGTCTTAGAACCGTTCATTTATTTCATCTAGGTGACCTTGATTTCACAATTTAGTGATAAGCAATGGATTGCAGCTTCTCCAAAATAAAATTTGTGCCTACATTGGTGGACTAAGACCAACCTTATTGATTGTAGTTGCTTATGTTGAGTAATAAGTCAGTTTTTTAGCAACAAAACGTGTTGAGGGAGAAATAAGGAAAAGTCAAGTCACTGGATGAGTAAATGAAAGGAGGGTGGGCAAAATAAGTTTCTCAGTACTAGTGATTTAACTACACCGACGCCGGATCTCATGATTAATCCACCTAAGCTTCAGACTTCGTGCTTTACAGAAATGTGGACTGAGGTGCTGGGAGGGCATGGAGCTCAAAGTCTAGAAGGAGGCACATAGATGGCAGTAGTGAGAATCCATTCTGGTTGGGGGTGGTGCCTTTGATCCCAGCATTCTGGAGGCAGAAGTAGGAGGATCGCTGTGAGTTCAAGGCCAGCCTGAGACTACAGAGTGAGTTGCAGGTCTGCCTGGGCTACACTGAGACCCTACCTCGAAAAAACCAACAAATAAACAGGGGCGTTAGAGTAGGGCAACTGCTTTGAGGGGGGTTGAAATACACCAGGACCATAGTACTCGCTGCCTAGGTTAGATTTTTTTTTTTTAAAGAAATCTCCCATGAGAAACTGCCAAAGTCTCAGAAAGACACAGACAAAAGAGTGGTAATTAGTAAGAGAAAAAAATCTATTTTTATTTTTAATTTTTTATTGACAACTTCTATACTTACAGACAATAAACCATGATAATTCCCTTCCCTCCCCCACTTTCCCCTTCTTAACTCCACTTTCCATCATATCACCTCCCTCTCTGTGTTACTCTCTTTTATTTTGATGTCATCATCTTTTCCTTCTATTTTGAGGGTTTTGCAAAGGTATTGCTAGGCACTGCAAGGTCATGGATGTCGAGGCCAATTTCTGTCTGGACAGTTGCATTGTAAGGAGTCGTATCCTTCCTTTGGCTCTTACATTCTTTCCACCCCCTCTTCCGCAATGGACCCTGAGCCTTGGAGGGTGTGACAGAGGTGTTTCAGTGCTGGGCACTCCTCCATCCCTTCTTCTCAGCACTATGTTGCCTTTTGGGTCATCCCAGTGGTCACCGCCATCTGAAAAGAGAAGCTTCTCTAACCAGAAGTGAGAGTAGCATTAATATGTGAATATGAACATTAAGTGTAGTGCTTTCAGGGCAGTTTGATGGAATGATATATGCATTTAGCCAGACAAGAGAAGGCTTTATACCCTTAAGGCTCATGACCTCCCCTGCTATAGACTTTTGCTTAGGTTTTTCAGTACTAGTATCTCCCATAGAGTGGGCCTCCAGTCCAATTAGAGAGAAGCTGGTTTCCCCCAGAGCAGACATGCCACTATTGCATCTGTTCAGTCATTTGGCCTATCTGGCCAAACTTGAGGCTTCCAGTATCCACTGTTTTCACCACTGATGACTTCTATCTCCCTTAGGGCTGCATGCAGTGCAGCTTTTTCCTGCTTTCAGTTGGCTGGTCTACAGGGAGGTTTTCTGCTCAGCACCAGCTTGATTTCTCAGTGACCTTGCAGCTCAGGCATGTGAAGTCTTCAGCAATAGGGTCTTACCATCTGTTACTCGTAGGAAACCAAGGGCCTTGGCAATAACCTATAATGTTTTGGAGGCAACAGGGACCTCCCTGGCCAACAACTCACTGGAAGGTAGCCCATCCCTGGCACTGAAAATTTTCTAGTAGCAATCTATGGCTTCTGGATGTGCCATTATCCAAAAAAGTAGACTTTCATATGTCTTATTCAAAATATCTTGAATTTTGATTGACCATCCCCCACCCTTATTCAATCTCTTCCCCTGGCTTCAGGCCATTCCACTCCCTGAAATCTGTTCTACATACATGTATACAATATCATCCCCTAAAGTCCTTCCTCTCCTCCCTTCATTATATCCTTTTTCTAGCTCGTTGGCCTCTGCCACAAATTTTTACTTCCAGTTCACATACAAGTCTAAACATTTGTAGCTAGGATCCACATATGAGAGAGAACATGCGACATTTTGGCTTTCTAGGCCTGGCTAACCTCACTTAGTATAATCCTTTCCAGATTCATCCATTTCCCTGCAGATTTCATAATTTCATTTTTCTTTACCACTGAATAGAACTCCATTGTGTAAATGTGTCACATCTTTATTATCCATTCATCTGTGGAGGGACATCTAGGCTGGTTCCATTTCCTAGCTATTGTGCATAGAGCGGCAATAAACATAGTTGTGCAAGTGTCTCTAAGGTAGTGAGAAGAGTCATTAGGATATATGCCTAGGAGTGCTATAGCTGGATCATATGGTAAATCTATTTTTAGCTGTCTCAAGAACCTCCACACTGATTTCAACAATGGCTGGACCAGATTACATTCCCACCAACAGTGTAGAAGTGTTCCTCTTTTCCCACATCCATGCCAACATTTATTGTCATTTGTTTTCTTGATGGCGGCCATTCTGACAGGAGTGAGATGGAATCTCAAAGTGGTTTTAATTTGCATTTCCCTGATGGCTAAGGATGTAGAACACTTTTTTAGATGTTTATATGCCATCTGCATTTCTTCTTCTGAGAACTCTCTATTTAGTTCCATAGCCCATTTTTTAAACTGGGTTGTTTGATTTCTTATTGTTCTGTTTTTTTTTTTTTTTTTTTTTTTTTTTTTTTAGTTCTTTGGATATTCTGGATATTAATCCTCTGTCATATGTATACCTGGCAAAGATTTTCACCCATTCTTTAGGTTGTGTCTGCTCTATTCACAGTGTCCTTTGCTGTAGAAGAGCTTTGTAATTTCATGAGATCCAGGGATTAATTAGTGGTTTTATTTCCTGAGAAATTGGGGTTATATTCAGAAAGTCTTTGCCCATGCCAATATGTTGAAGGGTTTCCCCTACCTTTTCCTCTAGAAGTTTCAGAGTTTCAGGTCTGATATTAAGGTCCATGATCCATTTGGACTTGATTCTTGTGCATGGAGAGAGACAAGAATCTATTTTCATCCTTCTACATATTGATACCCAATTTTCCCAGCACCACTTGTTGACGAGGCTATCTTTTCTCCAGTGAATATTTTTGGCATTTTTGTCCAAAATCAGATAGCTGTAACTGCCTGGATTAACACCTGGGTCTTCTATTCTGTTCCATTGATCTACGTGTCTGTCTTTGTGCCAGTACCATGCTGTTTTGTTGCTTTGGCTTTGTAATATAGCTTAAAATTGGGTATTTTTGTTGCTCAAAATTGTTTTGGCTATTCGAGGTTTTTTTGTGCTTCCAAATGAATTTCAGGATATTGTTCTATTCCTGTGAAGAATGCTATTGGAATTTTAATGGGGATTGCATTAAATGTGTAGATTGCTTTTGGTAAGATTGACATTTTCACAATATTGATTCTTCCAATCCAAGAACATGGGATGTCTTTCCATTTCCTTGTGTCTTCTGCAATTTCTTGGTTGAGTGTATTAAAGTTCGCATTGTAGAGATCCTTCACTTCCTTGGTTAGGTTTATTCCAAGGTACTTTATTTATTTATTTTTTTGAGTCAGTTGTGAATGGGAGAGATTCCCTGATTTCATCCTCCACATGTTTATTGTTAATATATATGAGAGTTACTGATTTCTCTGTGTTTATTTTGTATCCTGCTATGTTGCTAAAAGTGTTTATCAGCTCTAACAGTCTGCTGGTAGAGTCTTTAGGGTCTGTTATGTATAGAATCATATCGTCTGCAAATAATGATAATTTGACCTCTTCCCTTCCGATTTGTATCCCCTTTATGAGTGTCTCTTGCCTTATTGCTATGGCTAAGACGTCCAGTACTATATTAAATAGAAGTGGGGAAAGTGGACACCCTTGTCTTGTTCCTGAATTTAGTGGAAAAGCTTCAAGTTTTTCCCCATTTAGTATTATGTTGGCTGTAGGTTTGTCATAAATAGCTTTTTTATGTTGAGATATGTTCCTTCTATTCCCAGTTTCTCAGAATGTTGGATATTGTTGAATGCCTTTTCTGCATCTATTGAGATGATCATGTGATTTTTGTCCTTCAGGCCATTTATATAATGTATTACATTTATTTATTTGTGTATGTTGAACCATTCCTGCATCTCTAGAATAAGCCTTCTTGGTTGGGGTGAATAATCTTTCTGATATATTCTTGTATTCTGTTTGCCAATATTTTGTTGAGAATATTTGCATCTATGTTCATGAGGGAGATTGGTCTGTAATTTTCTTTTCTTTCTTTCTTTTGTTTTGTTCTATCTTTGGTTTTAATATCAGGGTGATGCTGGCTTCATAGAAGGAGTTAGGTAGAATTCCTTCCTTTTCTATTTTATGGAAAAGTTTGAGAACCATTGGTGTGAGTTCTTCCATGAAGGTCTGGTAAAATTCACCAGTGAATCCATCTGGGCCTGGACTTTTTTTAGTTGGGAGACTTTTTATAATTGCTTGGATCTCAGTACTTGTTACAGGTCTATTTAAATGGTTTATCTCATCTTGATTAATTTTGGTAGGTCATATGAATCAAGGAAATCATCCATTTCTTTCAGATTTTCAAACTTAGAGTCATATATATTCTTAAAGTATGTCCTTATGATTTTCTGAATTTCTTTGGTGTCGTAATGGTGCCTCTTTCATCTCTAATTTTATTAATTTGTGTCTGTTCTCTCTTTCTTCTGGTCAGATTGCTAAGGGTTTATCAATATTGTTTATCCTTTCAGAGAACAAACTCTTTGTTTCATTGATTCTTTGGATTGCTTTTTGTTGTTGTTGTTGTTGTTGATTTCTATTCCATTATTTTCTGCCCTAATCTTTATTATTTCTTCCCATTTACTGATTTTTGGTTTGCTTTGTTCTTTTCCAAGGCAAAATCTATTTATTTTAAATAAAACATTTCTTATTCATATAATTTTTAGTTTCTTTTTTAATATTTCTGAATACTTTCACTGTTTGCAGAGTATCTGGCATCTGTTTTCCCCAAGTATGATTTGAGAGAACAGGGAAAGGACTGGAAAACCTGTCTTACTACAATTACTACTATGATTAAGTATTTGTATGCTGAAACTGAAATACCTGAGGTAAGTTATGTTTCATCTTAATATGGAAACTGCTGTGTTTGTGTTATATATAAATGCAGAATTGCTAGCACGATGCACAGAATCTTTAGGCTGTATGCTGTTTACTTAAGTTCGCCAGCAGGAGATATTATTTTAAAATCAAATTGGCTGTTCATTTCAGTATTTGGTACTTATACTCTATAACATAACCTAAAGATAAACATAATGTTCTAATTAATATATTTGAGGCCAAGGGCTATCCTAGAGAAATGTTCAGCTATAAAACAGTTAGCATTTTTTTTTTCTGTATTTCACTAACACAAAAAAGGGCCAGATATGTGTGTTTCTTGGTTGTTGCCTTAGTGGCTAGGCCCATGCCAAAGAAAGTACAGGCCAAGACCGTCACTAGTTGTTCACTTCTAGTGATGGTAGGGCCTGGGGCAAAAACATGCAGGTTTTGAGGTTAAACTATTTTATATTTCATACCCTATGATAAGAGCAAGCTTGTTTCTTTCTCATCCATTTTATCTTCCAAGTTCACTACAGATTTACTTTTAAAATATTTTATATTTATTTATTTAATTATTAGAGAGAGGGAGACAGAGCAGGCACATGAGGGCCTCCAGCCACTGCAAACAAACTCTAGATGCTTGTGTCACCATATGCATCTGGCTTACATGGGTTCTGGGGACTTGAACCTGGGTCCTTAGTCTTCACAGACAAGTGTCTTAACTGGTAATCCATATCTCCAGCCTTATTTAATTAATTTATTAATTAATTAATTTATTTATTTATTTATATTGTGTTTTGAGGTAGGGTCTTACTCTAATCCAGGCTGACCTGGAATTAACTATGTAGTCTCAGAGTGGCCTTGAACTAAACAGTGATCCTCTTACCTCTGCCTCACAAGTGCTGGGATTAAAGGTATGCGCCACCTCACCTGGCCAGCCTTTTCTGTTGTTTTTGTTTCTGTTTTTCAAGGTGACATCACACTAGCCCAGGGTGATCTGGATTCACTAACTGCACATTGGCCACTAGAGAAGTGTGTCTTAATTATTCTCTTTTCGTGATAGATTTAATGTCAATTTCTAATTTCCTTCAACCTCTCTAAAGATCCCATTTTATTCTCACCATGCTTAGTCACTACTGTCCCTTTAGTTAATCTCACAGAAACCATTTACCAAGAATATTTGTAGTTGAGCTGATGGTTTCCTAGCAAGTGGCTGGATTTCAGTGATAGCTCAAGTACAATCTGTCTGAAACCAGATCTGCTTATTTTTAGCATACCATTTTATAACCTTCAAAAATGGGACCCTAAGCAGTTTGCATGTAAAATTGATATGCTGCCTGGAAAATGGTAATTTGCATCTTTGCTTAGGCATCAGGTGCTTGCTGTGTACTTGATAAAAAACCAGACAGGTCCTTGCCACTCAAAGGGAGCCTGTGGTCCAGGGGCAGGAGACTAAGAAAGGTGAGAAATGGAGCCTTGGATTCTACATTAGGTCCACTGAAGCAGAAAATTCATTTTAGCAAGACCTCCCCTGCCTGGGTTATTTGGGAGCAGCCTAAAATTTAAGAGGCCCTAACCTAGCATAGTGGTCCTTACCCCATGTGCATATTAAAATCATACAAGGCACTTTTTGTTTATTAAGTCTTAGCCTCATTGTTTCCAGAGCTAGTCTCAAACCTAAGGTCTCAAGTGATCTTCCTGCTTTGTTCTCTCAAATAACTGGGATACAGGCGTGTGCCATCAGGCTTGGTCACATGAGATGTTTTTACAATGATTTCCTAGGACAAGTCATATGTAAAGGTAGATTTTAAAGCCACTATGGAAAGAGAACAAAAACAAATATGCGAAACATTTTTTAAAAATTTTAAATTATTTTTATTATTTATTTTTGGAGAGAGACACAGAGAGAGAGACAGACAGAGAGGGAGAGGGAGACAGACACGGGCTCGCCAGCAGTCTCTCAGCTGCTGTGAACGAAATCCAGATGTGTGTGCCCCCTTGTGGGCAAGTGCGGCATTGCGCCCTTGTGCCCCTTTGCATCTGGCTAAACGTGGGACCTGGAGATTGGAACTGCTGGAGATTGGAATCAGCGTTCTTAGGCTTAGCAGGCAGGTGCCTTAACTGCTAAGCCATCTCTCCAGCCCATGAAACATTTTTTTAAAAAAAGCAAAACTTGCCAGCCACAAGGAACTCATTTATTCATTTTTCTTGAAATATTCATCACACACCTATTTTTTAAAAATATTTATTTATTTGTTTGTTTATTCTGAGAAAGAGAAAGAGAGAATGGGTTTGTCAGGGCCTCCAACCACTGCAAAAGAACGCCAGACACATGCACCGCTTTGTGCATCTGGCTTTATGTGGATACGGGAATTGAACCTGAGTCCTTAGGCTTTGCAGGCAAGTGCTTTTACCACTAAGCCATCTGTCACCCCTAACATGCCTATTTTGCACCAGCAACTGTACAGTTCATTAGATGGACGTCCTTCAATGAGCAGTGAGACATGGCAACTTGCAGGCGACTCCACACAGCTACTCCCTTCCAGGCAGTATTGAACTATGAGGACCCCTAACAGCAATCTTTGTTTTTAAATATATTTTATTTATTTACTTATTTGAGAGAGAGAGAGAGAATGGGCCTGCCAGAGCCTCTAGCCACTGCAAACAAACTCCAGTTGCATGTACCCCCTTGTGCATTTGGTTTACGTGGGTCCTGGAGAATCGAACTGGGATCCTTTAGCTTTGCAGGCAAACGCCTTAACTGCTAAGCCATCTCTCCAGCCCCCTAACAGCAATCTTTTAAGAATGTTGTTTCCTTATCATCTTAGAGTCCTGATAGATGTTGGCAGGTGAACATATTTTCTTGCACTAGAAACCTCATTTCGAAATATGGTTTTGTATTTCAGGATCGAAACCCCAGTATCCCCTTGCCTGAAAACTGGTATAGTGGAATCAATGACAATGGTGGTGAGGTCCCTTCTTTGTGGTTCCAGCAGATGAGGTCCTCTATAACCAATGAAAATGGGGTTATTGGGCAGAGTGCTTGTGCTAACGTTGAAGGCACTGATGATGCAGCCATTTCTTCAGAAATGGGTGAGTTTTACATCTTAGTTCTTTTGCCAGTACAATGTCTTGGTAATGCACTTGTGGGGCTCATTGTATTATGCTCTGCTTTTATGGTTGTTGGAAAACTCACATAATTTCAACCTTTGACATTAATGAGCTGATGAAATAAGGATGCTTAGTTCTGGGGCTGATGGTTTTTTCCGCGGAGAGGAGTCAGTCCTCTGCTGACACTTGACTGGTACAAGTTCTCAGATGAGACACTATCTTGCCCTGTCTTCCGCAGGGGTCAGAAAGGAGCTGTACGTTGAGATGGACCTCAGTCTTGGTCTCTGTGGCTGACACATGGCTGATGCTCCGTGAGGGGCTTGGATACAAAATGAATCCCATTCCCGGGGACATTGTGCTCCCACTGCTACCTGTGTATTGTGTCAAATGTCAGTGGTTCATAGGTACTTTAGCCACCACCCACTGTGCTTCTGAAGGCATCCTTCCCAGGATGCTGGCCTTGAGCATACTGCTACAAATGTGTGGTCTCTGGGTGTCATAACTTCATTCTTTCTCTGTCCTGCCCCTCCCCCCCATGTCCACATTCAGTAGACTATGAACCTGGGATCCCATTCAAAGGGAGTTATGAAGTGATATAAATACATTTTCCCATTGTAAAAGTAATTTAAATGTAATTTAAATCTTTTAAGCTTGTACCTATAAAGACAGACTAGCTAACTTAAATAACAATAAAAAAAATCACTGGACAAAGAAACAAAAAATAATCTGTGCTTCAGGCAGGCAGGAGTTAGATCAGCCTCAAGACTGAGAAAAATGGAATTTCCTTCTGGTGTGCATAGGTCACAGGTTTCTAACCTTTACTTTGCTCAAAGCATGTTGTGGGTCAGCCAGCTGCCATAGGAAGTGTGTAACAACTGTTACACTGTTTAATTCTAAAGTTTGGAAAGTACTTAAAGTGGGGAACGCTCCTGTAATCCACATATCCTCTAAAACTTTTGGAGGCATTTTGATTTTTCTCCCATTTTTTTTCTTATGAACATCATGAAACAATATGGTCTCCATATAATTGCTCTCCTTCTTTAATATGCATATATATTTTCCCTCAAGAATATACTGTCTTTGTAATCATTGCCCTACATAGGCTTATAACATTCCAAAGTTCATAAACTGTTTTCTTTGCCTCTGTATTATTTATTTATTTCATGATTTTATTGAAGGTTTTTGTAGAAGAAGAGTATCACACTGCAAAGTTACCTTCACTTGAATGGCATTTTCCATATTTTGGATTATTTTCTTAGGTTCTCAGAAATTGAGTAGCCAAGTTAGAGTATTAACCTTATTTCTGAACCTTGATAAATTTATTTATTTATTTTTATTTTTTATTTTATTTATTTATTTATTTATTTTTTTGGTTTTTCGAGGTAGGGTCTCACTCTAGTTCAGGCTGACCTGGAATTCACTATGTAGTCTCAGGGTGGCCTCGAACTCACGGCAATCCTCCTACCTCTGCCTCCCGAGTGCTGGGATTAAAGGCGTGAGCCACCACGCCCGGCTTGATAAATTTATTAAGCTAATCTTGGAGAGTTAAATCTTTATACCCATTGAGGGAGTATCTAAATAATTTAATATCTGTCTTGCTAAATGTTAAATCTGGATGAGTCAATAGTTTGTACTGTCATCAATCATGAAATGATAGATGTTTCAAGATAAAAACATACCAATTTGTAAGAATCATATCATATTTCTCTAATAAGTTTCTCTATCAATAATCCCTTACCTTATGTAATACAGAATTTTCAAGTGTAGCTAATTTGAATCACTGTAGATCTCATAAAGCTGCTAATAATCTGTGGAGTTGATAGATGAAAGGAATTGTAACATATTTTCAACTCAAATAATGTGCCTAGGAATTCAGAAGTTTGCTGATTGTTGAGTGAAGAGTTTAATACTAAATAGAAAACGTCTTTCTGAAGCTTAAACGATTTCAGTAAGAATCATGGTGCTGGGGCTGGGGAGATGGCTCAGCACTTAAAGGTGCTTGCTTGCAGAACCTGCCAGCCTGGGTTCCATTCCTCAGCATCTGCTTAAAGCTGGATGCAAAGTGGTGCATTGATCTGTGACTCCCTTTGACAATGGGAGGCCTAGGCAGAACAGAATACAAAGCCTGCAAGCTAGTTTGTTGGCAGGCTGGTAGATCATTTGCAGTGAGTGGTAAGGGACCCTGTCTCTAAGAAGGTGGACCACAGACACCTTGAAATTGACCTCTGACCTACACACAAAATAATTCATTAATTTAAAAAGGAGTTGTGTTGTTTAATTTTGAAAGTTGTTTTTAAAAGGGAACAGTACATTAAAATGATTTAGAACTTATCACTGTTTTATTGTTATTGCATTCTAAAAGGTGGGAGAACACTTGACTCATCCTCTTGAACAATAGAGCATATGTAATTATACTAACTGATTTCTCATTTCTCATGCTGGCACATAATAAGAATTTCAGGTTTATTTCTTTTAAATTCTCAAATTCTTGAGCCTAAAATAACAGAAAAAAATAACAGTTCTCAGGCCTTTTAAAATGCAGCCTAACTTCTTTTTTCTTTTGCTTCCAGTAAATCTTGGACATCCATCTAGAAATGTACATATGCTACAGGCTATACTGAACATAGCAAAGAAGCAGGCTCGTCCAGAGCAGGCAGCCAAATATCTCATTCTGTACCTGTATCCAGAGGAAATCCTGATTGGAAGTACCGTTTATGGCAATTTGGAGTGTGGTCTGTTTGCCCTTGACTCCAATAGGATTGAAGCTCTTCGAGGTTCGTTACATTTAGAGTTTGTGAGAATAAATACAAGCCAATTGTGTTAGGGGAGAAGAGGAGAAAGAGAATTTATTGTGTGTGTTCGCAGAAAGATGTTGACTAATAAGTCTCTCATTAGGAACTAACAGGGTTCTTGATTTGTACTTCTCTTGTTACCCTTGGGTGCAGAAGGCTAAATGCTCACCCTTGAAGGAGCTGACGAGGACAGGAAAGGGGTTATTGAGAATGGCTGCATTGATTGATCTGCTATGAGTCTGGAAGCTCAAACAGCTCCCCTTATTGAAGCTCAGGGTCTAAGCTGAAGGGCTTCACTGACTTGCCAAAATGTTAACAATTCGCCCAGCAGGTGTAGCAGACCGCTTCAGGTTCGCTGAAATGAACACACTTATGGAGGAAGGGATATTATTTACAGATCCAGGGGAAGTTCCATAATGGCAGGAGAAGCTGGCCTGCTCTTACAGGACCAGGCAGAGAGAGAAAGAGAGAGAGCCAAAAGCCAAAAGCACAGCATACCTCAGGAACTCCAACTAGGCACACTTTGCATATCTTTAGATTGAAATCCTAAACCTACCACCACACCTTAAGATCCGCCCAGAGACACTGCCTCCAGCAAGGAGGCTGCAGATGCAAACTACAAACTAATACACTGAATATATTGGGGGACATCTATTCAAACTACCACAGCAGGGTAAATTGCTAGTTTTTCTAGAGCATATTGATGTAGTCTAGTGTCTTATCTATGATGCATGTAAATACCATCAGACCTCTCCCCCTATTTCTGTGAAATACTACATTTGGGCAGAGATGAAAGCACAATGCTGCTTGTATTGCTGGTTTCCAACAAAGATGTAGCTGATCCCAAGCCTGGCTGCCATTGGTTCCTCTATGGTTCTCTCTCATACCACGGATGGAAACACTGCTGTTTGATGCTACATAAACCTGACACAGCTCCCTTTCTAAGCATTTTCTATCATCTCACCCAATTGTTTTCTACCCTTAACATTTACCATGATTCATAGTAAGAAATACATATTACATTGTAACTCAGAACATGCATTGATATACTTAAAAGAAGCAGACATTTTACAAACAATACACCCTCGTTTATGTGCCCCACTTCACCTTGAACCCTTGAATCAGTGAAAGTTACTGATGTTATATGTGTCTTCTGTGGGCTTTTGAGAGCATTCAATGTACTTTTTACATTGTAATACCCCAAGTGGAGACTAATTTCAGAGCATCACGTCTCATTCACTCTCTTTTCCTCAAGAAACTTCTTTTAGGACTAATGTTTTGAGAACACATTTTGGCAAACACGACCAAATTGGCCCATTGCTGACATTGGTTGTAAGCTTTGCAGGCACTTTTTTGGTCTTGTAGCATGCCCATGATCTGCCCCTACTTCACAGTCACGGACTCATGGTACATGTTTTCTTTTGCTAGCCCCCTCTTTTGTTAATAAAAGTGTCCATCAAGGTACAGCCTGTTACTGAATCCAGTGATTTTACCACACAAGCTTCCTTCCAGGTTATTGATGATGTCACATAGTCCTTTGGAGTAAAAGGCTTTTTTCACATATGCATTGCTAAACATTGTAGATATATGCTTTGTCAATGAAATCAATATTATCAGCTAATGTTGACTTACAGGGATTACCAGATTGTTTCCTAAGGGCTCAAGCATACTGCAGTACTTACCTACAAAGGTACCAAGGACAGCGCTTCTCTCTGAATAAACACAAGTCTTCTTTGCCTTTCTTTTTGTCCTTCCTCCTAAACACAAGTCTTCTTTGCCTTTCTTTTTGTCCTTCCTCCTTCTCTTAAGAGTACACTTGAATGGTGCTACCATGTCACCTTCCCTTATGCACTGTGCTCTAAATGCAAGATCTAAAACCTCTCATTTCTTTTATCAGAGATAAAACCAGCAGGAGCAAAAATAAGCAGTAATAGCTTCTTGAGTCTCCAGTATGAAGGCACTGCAGTTTCTTGTGTATCGCAAGGGCTCAGCATGCTTGTATTTTAGATAGTGAACAGCATGCTTGATCCAGAATAAGAAAAGTGGACCTTAGGTACTTAAGATAGTTAAGGACTTCTATTATGGCATGTAACATGATCATGGGAAATTATTATGATTTAAGAATTTAAGAATGGTGCTATGAAAAGATTTGTTCAGCTAATTTAATAATGATTGTAACCATGTGTTTTACTTAGAGTCTTAAAGACATAGGCTGAGGGTGTAGCTCAGTTGCTCAAGCTTTGGGTTTGATCCCAAGCACTGAAGAAAAAAAAGAAAAAGAATAGAAAAGAGCGGTGGAATTAAAGGTGGATAAATTAATTTCTCTGAAAATCAGTTTCCAATTGACTGTTCTGTTCTGCTTGTGTCTTCACTACCAGAGTTTCTCCAGGAACACTACGCTGAGTATGATCTGTACGAAACTGGATACTATTGGAAGGTGTGTGTCACAGCCATCAACAGCTGTCTCCAAATTCTGAGGCGTGGCCCACAGAATTTCGCCGCCGCCGCTGCTGCTGCTGAACCACAGTAGTTTCCAGCAACAGCTTTTTCCATGAAGTCAGAACCAAGACATCCTGATGTAACTGATGCAGTTATCTGTTTTCTCTAAAATTGTAGCTGTTCTGTAACTTTGCAAGTTTTAATTCTAAAATTAGCCCTGTTGTAATGCCAGATAAGTTTTACATTGACCTCTGAAGAATTAGCCAAAGCTCTTTTAAGGCCTAAAAGAAATGCTTTGTTTACATGGCTGTTTGAATCTAGAGTTGAGTAACACACTTAGCACTTTTAGTGGTGAAATCTGAGTGTCAGTGACACATGTAGGTAGAGAGCTGTAGTTGGAAGTACACTCCACAATGTTAAGCATAGTAACTTCAACATAGTAGAAATTCAATATTTGCCAAGTGAATTGAAACTACTGAATCAGAAAAGGAGGTGTGATTTACATCTATTGGAAACACAGTGTTTCTTAAGCTTCCTTCACAATCATTGAATTGCTATCACATTTGTTTGACTTAAGCCTTGCAGAGACTTAAGCTTTTCCTGAGAAGAGCAGTGTTCTTTTACTTACGTCTAGATAACAGTTTATCTCAGGAATTTGCCCAGGTTGAACATAGGAGATCCTTTTAGGGGACTTACGGTTTCTCTTAAATAATTAAAATATAAGAGTATGCCATTATGTAGCATAAGAATCTGAACAAATTCAGACACTGTAAATTTTGGTTTTTGAAGCATCTGGGTAAAAAGGCTTTACTATGTTTGCCATATTTTGCTGGTACATTCTACTAGTTTAAATGTGCACACATTGAAATCTATCAGTGTTTCATTTAAAAGAGTATTAATCAGAAATTAAGTTAGATAAAAGTGCTCTTACAGGATATTATCAGAAATATTGGAGACGTAAAAGAAATCCTTTGCTTGTGAAGAAGTCTTTATTTTGAACCTAAGCCCTTGTTTTAGAGATAGTTCTTGAACATTTTAGCCATAGGAAATAGGTATAATTTCATTGGACACTTGTGTTTGAGAAGCATTTTGTTAGGTTGAATGGTGAAAGATGACAATACAATTATCAAAAAACCCTAAATTACATTAATTTCAAACAATTTTCAAATTGGTTATTAAGCAAATTTTTGCTACATCAGAGTTCAGTTGAACCTTAGGTTATAACCATTTACTTGTGATACTAAACTTCATCTTAGGTGAAATTAAGTAAATTCAGTTTTTTGATAAAGTAGAGAAAGAAATACAATACAAAGTAATGCCCATCAGTCATCAAATATTTTTACTGGTGTGAAAATGGACAAGTCTTATAATTTTTTGACTTTTGAAATAGTAATGTTTTCATACAGCCAGTTAAACAGATGCATACTTTTTACATTTTTGAAAACTGAGGTCAACATTTAGAGTATTTTTAGTGAAATATAGTATGTTTTTATAAGAACTAGACATAAAAATCTTAGATGTTTTAGGAAACAGGACATATAGCTAAGTAGTAGAGTACATATTTTAGTATGTACAAGGCCCTGGTTCAATCCAAGCACCAAAAATAAAAGACAACATATTTTAAGATTTTGTTCTCTAAATAAATAGATAAATAGCAGTTGTACTTATCTTAACAAAACTATACTATTTCTATATACAGCTTTGTTTTAGAGTTTGTTTACCAAGGTTTTAAAAAGTAGGAAGTTCAAAGAATCTTGAAGTAAAAAAAACTCTGCCATAATGGCCAAACAAGTTTTGACCAAAGATATTTAGACTATTTCATATAAAATAGTCACTGGCTTCAACATTCACTTTCAAAAGTACTTTCACAAACTACTGCTGATAGAGCTGACATATAAAAAGAAATGTACACTGTAAACAAATATAAAAATATATAGTATACCCCATAAAAGTATACACCTATTGGCCAATTAAAAATAAAATTGCAAAAAGAGAAGTAGAATTATATAGTAAGAATAAATATTAAATAAACATGTGGATTTAAAATTATATATATATTTTTTTTTTCCGGTATCTGAAATATCTCCTGGACTAGCAGCAAAACAGAATCAAAAGTTGATATTTGCAAACAATTTTAAGACTAACATTTATTATGGTTTTTGTTTACATAAGTTATTTGAAGAGCTGTATCCAAAAAGAACTATCAAGAATAATGTAAACATAAACCTTATATTTTATTATTTTATGAAAAATTTAATTTACATTGTACAAAGTAGTAGTCATGAAGCACATGTAGCTATTGAACAGTTGAGATATGGCTAATCAGAGGAACTAAATTTAAATTTTTATTTCAGTTTAGCTAACTAAAATTGAATATTAGACACAGGTAGCTAGTTCCAGCATTTCCCTTTATTTTTTTAGAACACATTCCAAACAGTTCATCCCCATGGTTTGAGTCCTAATATAATGATACACCTTCTATGAAAGTCACATTTGATGTTGAATTATAAATGGAGATATTTAATGTTAATTTTAAATTTTATTGGGCCCTTAATGTCTTCAAAATTGTACAAACTTGTCACTCATATTAGCTTTAAATGTCTGTCATAATTCTTGTATTTGATGAGTGTATTTATGTTTTCACAATAAATAAAAACAAACATTTGAAGTGTTCTTTATCTGCTTTGAGATGTAATAATTGGTAATCTCTTTTAATTAGTAAAACCAGTT
The DNA here is from genome assembly GCA_036365145.1 of Orientallactaga sibirica. Taxonomy (NCBI): domain Eukaryota; kingdom Metazoa; phylum Chordata; class Mammalia; order Rodentia; family Dipodidae; genus Orientallactaga; species Orientallactaga sibirica. The sequence goes on from JAEOAD010000982.1 coordinate 8,523,638, forward strand.
TTGAACATCGATGGGTTCAAACTCAGTCCACAAACACAGGTGGGCAGGAAATATAACTTTATTTTGCTTTAACTTAATTTCTCGTTTGAGGCTCTGTGTCCTTGTAGTAGAAATGTAACCTCTGTCATTCAAAGGTTTAGTCTCCTTGGAAGGTACCAAAATAATCAAGGGTATGAATGGAAGTAGGCCTGGGGGAATACCAGTGGGTGAGTATTGAAAATAATCAAGGGTATGAATGGAAGTAGGCCTGGGGGGATACCAGTGGGTGAGTATTGACCAGAGTTAGGCCTGGGAGAATACCTGTGAGTGAGTGTTCAACAGAAATAGGATTGGGAGAATAGAATACCTGTGGGTGGATGTTGAACAGTTAGGACTGGGAGAATAGCTGTGGTGAGCATTGAACAGAGGTAGGCTTTGGAGAATACCTCTAGGTGGATGCTGAACACAAATAGGCCTGAGAGAATGCCGGTGGGTAGGTGCTAAACAGAGGTAGTAACCTTGGGAGAATGCCTGTGGGTGGGTACTAAAGAGAGGTATGTCTGGGAGAACACCTGTGGGTGGTGTTGAACAGAAGTAGGCCTGGGAAAATTCCTGTGAGTGGGTGCTTTCATGCTTTAGTCTTCTACTTTTTAGGGCTCTTAAAAATTCCATGCTCTGGAGAGGGTATCAGAAGCAGGTTCATGTTATTTTCCTTCTCTGTCATCAGTTTCTGAGATGTTCCTTTGTCTTATCTGATTAAGCCTTTGGCCAAGAGCCATTCTTTATCGTGTCTTGAAGTTCTATCATAGTGAGCAGCTTCTATCTGTGCCCTTCCCAGTATCCCCTCAAACTCATGGAATTCATCTTACTGCTTTCCTTATTTTACATTTACTTAAATATATTTAATTATTTATATAAATAATTTACATTATTTACTTTCATTATTTTACATTAGAAGAAATGAGTTTTGTCCAGTTCCCCAGTATATTTCATTTTCATGTGGGGCAGGCTACATAATTTACTGGCCCAGTACAAAATAACGCAGTCACTCTTCATATTATTTCAATAGCAGTCTTTCATTTGTTTCACTTTTTATTAGGATAATTTTGGACTTACAGACGAGCTTGCAGAAGCACAGGGTGCCCATATATGCTTCACTTGGCTTCCCCTGGTATTTCCATATGTAAAACTTGTACATGCATCAGAACTCCGAAATTAACTTTGGGGTCTGGAGAGATGGCTTAGTGGTTAAGGTGCTTGCTTGTGAAGCTTAAGGACCTGTTGGGCTTTGCTAGTAACAGGCTGGACCGGTGAGGAGGCTGGCCTGAAGTATTGGACATGGCCAGGGGCCCTGGGCTGCGGGGTCGAAGCTGGCCCTCTGTCAGGGGTCCCTGGAGACGGTGAATTGCCTTCCCTATGTTGTAGCGTGTAGTGAGCTGTCATCACCCAGAGTGGGCAGAACTGGCGAGGGGCTTCCCCCAACCCCAAAAGCTCCGACCATTCCATAAGTCAGACTTTGCCCCCCACAGTTCCTGACGTGGCTAGCTGCCCAAGAAACCTTCATGTGGCTAAAGTCACGTAGGCTTTTCACCCCCCACAGTTCTGAAGTCACAGCTCCTGTTAATCTCTTGCACCCTTCCCCCTACCTTCCCTTATCCTTCCCCCATAGCTTTGAAGTTACTAGTCCTTCCTCTATCTAGATAACAGCCCATAAACTATGCATCCGATTGCCATACAGTGTGTATGTGCCGTCTCAACCTTCCCCAAGTGTTTATAAACCCACCCACCCTTTCAATAAACGAGTGCTGTCCATCAGACGGTCTCCCGGGTGCTCATTGCCCCGTCATGTGTTCGTATGTTTGAGTCGCACTCATCCGCCCAGCCAGAAAGACCCTTCCAAGTCGTCTCTCTCTCGCCCGGGATGTCGGTGGCCAACGACCCCGGGGAACGGGAACAGAATGAGACCCCACAGCACAAGCCCCACAAGGACCCATGTTCAACTCCCTAGAACCCATGTCAGCCAGACACACGGGGTGACACATGCACACAAGGTGGCACATGCGTCTGGAGTTCAATTGTAGTGGCTAAAGCCCTGGCATGCTATTTCTCTCTCTCTCTCGCTCTCTCTAATAAAAAGAAATTAACAATGATACAATACTGGTTTTCTACTACAGTTCTTTGTTTTTTGCTTCCAGGACCCAATGCAAGATTCTACCTGGCATTTATTTGTCACATGTCTACTCAGGTTCCTTTAATCTGTGACAGTTACTTGGTCTTCCCTTGTTTGTCTTGACCTTGACAGTTGTGAAGAAGAGTGCTGGTTAGTTGTTTTGGGTTAGTTTGCATTGTTGGGATAAACTCTTCAAAGATAGTGTTTTTTTTTTCTCTCACTATGTCAACCTTTGAATTATTTCATTAAAAGTTAACCTAAGTTCAATTGTTTGTCTCTATTCATAGAGCTTACTAGCACCAAAGCCAGAATGAGCCCTCAAGCCCCACTTTTATGCTAGGACCCATACACCTTTACGTTTTTCAGTACTGCTGAAACATTCTGCAATTACTTTCTTTGATTGTGTCCACCCATTTCTTGTTTGGTTACAGCACAGCAGAGTGGCAGGCAAGGTGAAGCTATGTGGTGGACAGAGATCCTGGAAGAAAAACAGGAGTCACCAACATTGTGGCACACAGTAGGCCTGAACGTCACATATTTGATGAATCATTTCCCTTTGCCACTATGCTGAACTTCTTAAGGGCAAATATGCCCTTTTGTGCCTGACACAACTTGGATCTAGGAAAAGTAAGTGCCCAGTAAACAAAGGCTTTCCTCATTCCCGCTGCCTTATCATGCCTGAAATTTCACCATTAGTTTTACTTCTTTAGTTTGAGCATAATTTGACCTTCCCCCTATGAAAATGCTATTTCTATGTACACATCCTTCTGCCTTCATTAAGTGATTAAATCCATTTCACAGAGTTGGCTTGAGTTAGTGTTGAAGAGAGCGTGAAGCCTGCTTAGTCTTCCAAGAGACCCCTACCCAGAGATCAATGTGCAGTTAGAGCTGCAGCATCACCTGCAAAAGGGAAAAAGGAAATAATACGTTAATAATTAATGACACTCAGCAGCTCAGGCAGCAATTTTTAAAATCATGTATTTTAACAAACACCATAAAATCTAAAGAGTAATTTGATACAGAATAAGGATTGAGGGTAAGAAGCTACCAAGTCCGGCTGGAGAGGTGGCTTAGCGGTTAAGGCATTTGCCTGCAAAGCCAGGGTATCCCAGTTGACTCTCCAGGACCCAGGTAAACCAGATGCACAAGGGAGCGCATGCACCTGGAGTTTGTAGTGGCTGGAGGCCCTGGCTCACCCATTCTCTCTCTCAGCCTCTTTTCTGTCTCTCAAACAAATTAATTAAACTAAAAATAAGAAGAAAGATTTGGTAGGGATTTTAGACTTTCTTCTCTGCCAAGAAGGGTGTGAAGAGAGTGGAAGGGGTAATTGAACTGAGTAACGCAGTCCTCAATCTGCCAGCTTTCCCTTGTTTTATTTATTTATTTATTTTTATTATTTTATTTATTTTTGGAGAGAGACACAGAAAGAGACAGACAGAGAGGGAGAGGGAGGCAGATAGAGATGGGCACACCAGCAGTCTCTCAGCTGCTGTGAACGAAATCCAGATGTGTGCACCCCCTTGTGGTCAAGTGCGGCATTGCGCTCTTGTGTCACTTTGCATCTGGCTAAACGTGGGACCTGGAGATTGGAACTGGGTTCTTAGGCTTAGCAGGCAGGCGCCTTAACCACTAAGCCATCTCTCTAGCCCGCCAGCTTTCCCTTGTGCTTCCACAGATGCTCATTGCAAGAAACAAAAGCTGGTTAGCTAGACTAGCTGAGTCAGTGAGCTCTGGGCTCAAGCGAGAGACCCTGTCTCGGTAAAATGAAGAGCAGCGTGATCTAAGAAGAAAGTTAGTGTCAGCCTCTGGCCTCCACATGCATGTGTGCCTATTTCCATACATAAATGCAAAAATAGAGTGATCAAAGTGAACAGCAGGCAATGCTAAGCAAATCTGGACTCAGACTCTCCTGGGCTTCTGTGTCCTTATTGCTATGGAGGGAAAATGCTTGGCCCTCTCTACCTGCACTAGTCACTTTCTGGACCGAGTACAAGAAAGAACAAGGGGAGTTCTCTTCCACTCGTCATTTTAAGTGCTTGATTTTGATTCCTTATGAAATTCCAGCTGTGTCTACAGACCTCAAATACTCTCCTGTGCTTTGTCCCTCTGCAACAGGCTACACAGCCATCCTCAGGAGTGTTCCATCGTCAACAAGGTCCTGCTGAAGGTGCTCACTGGTTCCATTTGGCCATTTCTACATGTCAGAGGTTTCACAGCAAATGTTTTTTTCTTTTTTTTTTTTTTCTTTTTTCTTTTTTTTCGAGGTAGGGTCTCACTCTGGCCCAGGCTGACCTGGAATTAACTATGTAGTCTCAGGGTGGCCTTGAACTCATGGCGATCCTCCTACCTCTGCCTCCCGAGTGCTGGGATTAAAGGCATGCGCCACCACGCCCGGCTTCACAGCAAATGTTAATTATTCAATTACCTCTGAGGTTAATGGATAAGCAGAAATTGTGCAAGGGATATCACACTTTATTTCTGAATAAGATGATCTCAATTTGCGTTCCTGCAGAAGCCAATTCCAAGTAAGAATCCAAGGGCAGGTCATTCCATCGAGAGATAAAGGAAACACTGGTGGGGAGTGACGAAAGCGAAGACAGGAAGGGAAGAAGCCAATAAGGGTGACATTGAAGCCTAAACCTGCGAAAGACTTCTAAGAGAAGGAACCAGAAGTATTTGTCGGTCAACTCCTATCAGTTCTTGAGCCAAGGCATTGGATGTGCTGCAGTCTGGGGAAGTATCCCTCAAGGCCTATGCATAGAGGGACTCACATTGGTGGGACTTGGAGGCAGTGAAAACTTTGAGAGATGAAACGTAGTGGGAGGAAGTTAGGTCATTGGGGGTGGGATCTTCAAAGAGTTTGTGGGACGCAACTTCTACCTCTAGCATATTTTTCTGTGTATATACTATGTATGTGAGTGGGGAGGGGCATGCATGAACCATGGCATACATATACAAGTCAGAGGACAACCTGGGGATGTTGGTCCTCTCCCTTCCACCTTGTTTGGAGACAGGATCTCTCTGGCTGTTTCTTCGCTGCTGAGAAGGCCAGGGCCCAGGATCTGGAATCCCAATGTGCCTATGGCAATGGAAGGCAGAGCCAGTGGAATCTCAAAGATTCCACGTTGTATCTAGCTTTATATGAGTACTGAAGATCCACGTTGGCAGGCTTGTGGAGTAAGCACCTATAACTGTAGAGCCATCTTCTTAGGCCCTCTCTCTTTTTTATTTCCTGACCATAAGGTGAACCTTGATGTGCTACCTTGCAACTGGCCCCAAAGTAATAGCAGCAAATCAATCCTAGACTGAAACCTCCAAAGCCATGAGCCAAAATGAGCCTTTTCTATTTATGAATTGAATATCTCAGGAAGTTTGCTATGGTCATGGAAAGCTGACTGACACAGGGAACAATAATTTGCAAACTCGGTATTACGCTGGTAGGTTAGGAGTATGGCAAGGTGTGACAAAGATGATATTGGATATCTAGAACAACATTCAGATGTTTTCTAACATTCATGCCACCAAAGAATTTTTCCTAGAAATTTTTTTCCTAGTGGGAAAGAAGTAGGCTTCATTTACTTGAGTTTGATTAAAAAAAAAAAAAAAGAATGATAATTTTTCTATTTCATAGGCTTATTGAAGAATAAAATCAATTAATAATATCCATGAAAGTACAACAGGAATGGATTGTGGCAGTTGAAATGACCTCTCAAATGGATAGAAACATGAACCCAGGAACAGCAGTAAGCTATAAAATAAAACTATCATGCTGGTGTCTCTTAATATTTGAAAAATGGTTTTGCAGTATGGTATGATGACTCACACCTATAATCCCAGCATTTGGGAGGCCGAGGCCGGATGGTTGCTGTGAGCTGGGGGCCAGGGCTTCATAGCAAGTTTCAGGCTGTCCTGGGGCACATAGTGAAAACTTATCTCAAACAGCTGAATGAAAAAGGCAAAAAAGGTTTTGCTTTGCTTTGAAAGTCAAAAATATGGAGATTCCAACAATTTATTTTGTGTTATGTTTTCTTTTTGAAACATGCAAGTAGTACAATATTTTATTTCATTTTATTTTGCTTAAACCTTTAAAAAAAGTACAAAGGGGCTGGAGAGATGGCTTAGTGGTTAAGGCACTTGCCTGTGAAGTCTAAGGACCCAGTTTCATTTCCTGAGTATCCATGAAAGCCAGACGCACAAGGTGGCACACTTGTCTGGAGTTCATTTGCAGTGGCTAGAGGCTCTGGTGTGCTCATTCCATCCTCTATCTCTCAAATAAATAAAAATAAAATAAAAATTATAAAAAATAAAAGTGTGCAAAGTACTGGGTTTTATCTGACATTTCCATACAGGCATATAATGTAGTTTGTTTATATTCACCCCCTTCTTTTCTTATCCTCTCCATCTTTTCCCCTTCCATGTCCCTAATAGTCCCTTTTTTTTTCTTTTTTTAACTTTCAAGGCTTTTAATTCTCCCCTAGATTCCACATATGAATGTTTTCCAGCTAGTTATCTGATAGGGAATTAGTATCCAGAGCACATAAAGAAACTGAATAAAAATAAAAACCAAAAGTACAAACAACCTAATCAACAAATGGGTAAGTGGACCAAACAGACAATTTTCAAATGAATAAATACATATGGCGGATAAATGCAAGAAAATAAATGCACAACATCTTTAGTCATCAGGGAAATCAAATCTAAAGTGCATTACACCATGTTTTCTGGTTCGTCTGAAAGACTTATTGACTTGATCTCATTTTGAGTCAGGTGGCTATCTGCTCCTGACTTGTCTGCATGGAGCCTGAGACTATCTCAGAGTGTGAGCCAACAGTATTAGATTTTGCTGGCCTTCTAACACAAAATCAGTAACTTCTCTGTAGTCCCACATTTTCATATTTGGTATTTTGTATTTCCCTTATATCTTACTTAGTATGTGGTCAATTCTTAAACATTTTTTTAAAAAATTCTTTACTTTTGACATTTTAATATATGCATATAATGTATTTTGATCTTATTCCTTCCAATTACCATCTTCTATCCTCCTTTCCCTCACATTAACACCTATCTTCTTCCCCATTAATCTTCATTTTAGTTTTTTAACCCATTGTGTTAAATTAGAGTTGCCTGTATGGTCATGGACGGAAGGTTATTTACTGGGGAATGGGCAACTTGCCAGTGGCTATATCACCAATGACCTTTCTCTCCTCTCCCAGTAACCATTAATTGCCATTAGTTACTCTGGGAGGTCTGCAGTCTCATGTATCCTTCCTCTATCAATGATGAGGGATTGAGAGGCTCAATCTTGTGCCAGAAGTCACAGCTGCTATGAGTGCATGAGTGTAATGACTGTGTCAAATCCAGAGGCAGCACCTTGCAGCCCTCCTCTGCATCCTCTTGTTCTCACCTTCTTTCTTTTTCCTTTTCCGTAAGGTTCCCTGAACCTCAGAGAGGTTGGTTTAGATGTCTTGTTTGAGGCTGAGCACACAGTAGTCACTTATTCTCAGCAATTTTTCCACATATGCAGCTTTCCATATGACTTGAAACAAATGTGATATCTGTATTTATTTTGCCCATCTTATTGGTTACTTTCTGAGGAAATTTAAGCACAATCTTCCTCTTTGTTTTCAAGGTATGGCCTCACTCTAGCCCAGGCTGACCTGGATTCATGTCTTAGGCTGGCCTTGAAATCATGGCGATCCTCCTACTTCTGCCTCCCAAGTGCTGGGATTAAAGGCCTGAACCACCATGCCTGGCTAAAATCTTATATAATGATGAATCCATGATAAAAATTTGCTTTTTATGTTTGAAACATTACTAGATACAAATTCAAAATTGTTATAGCTTCATGGTAGAATGGTTATTTGTTGGGCCCTGCCCGGTGTGAAGCCGAGTGGTTAGCCCAGCCAATCTTGGCTACTCCCGGTAAGGCCTAGTCGAGCCTGAGTAGAGTTTCGTGACCTGCCCTTGACTCAGCACCTAAGCTGAAACTGCCTCCACCCAGCTGCTGCTGACATGATGAAATACTGTTGGCCCTTATACCTTTCTCTCATCCCCTCTTCCCACCTCCTTTCTCAAAGTATATTGGCCCTTATACCTTTCTCTCATCCCCTCTTCCCGCCCCCTTCCTCAAAGTATATTGGCCCTTATACCTTTCTCTCATCCCCTCTTCCCGCCCCCTTCCTCAAAGTATATTGGCCCTTATACCTTTCTCTCATCCCCTCTTCTTGCCCCCTTCCTCAAAGCATATAAATATCTCCCCTGACAATAAAAGGAGTGTTTCGCCTTAGACGTTTCTCCTGGCTCAATGTGGTTTTCTTTTCCCCGGTGATTTGGGGAGGTTTGAGTCATCGACACCCGCCTTCTCTCTCAGCCTCGAGAGAAGCGGCTGGCCCGATTCTCTCTCTCTTCTGCTTTACCTGCCGGTGGTGGAGGGAAAAAAAAAGCCCCGACATTCTGGCGCCCAGACGTGGGGCACAACAACTACTGCTCCATGTGAGGACGTGTGAGGATTCAAAACGGACTACGGACTGCTGACGTGACGAAGAAAAAATTCAAAATTAAGCTGACGGGCTAATCGGACTGCTGACGGGTGTATCCTCATAAGTAATCAGGTAATCTTCATATTTAATATTCTAACCTTTACTTCTATAATCTGTGCTTACTTCAACTTCCTTTCTCTTTCCTTCCATTTCCGGTTTGCCACCATTTCTAAACGGGTACGTTCATGGCGGACACACCACGTGGACAGACCTAGAGGAGACTTTAAATGTTTTGCCTCCTTATTTAAATAAAAACTCCGTCCCAAACTTCAACATCTCTTGTTCTTTTCTCTTTCCTCTCATTTTTGGGTTTCCGACAGACCGCTTCTGCGGTGCCGCCATTTTTGTCCTGCCCCCATTTGAATGGGGGCGCCATCTTAGAAGCGCCAGTTCATGGCAGACGCACCACGTGGGCAGACCTAAAAACAAAACTCACCACATGGGTAGAGACTCACCACGTGGACAAACCTAAAAAAGAAACTCACCACGTGGATAGACCTAAAAAGGAAACTCACCACGTGGGCAAACCTAGAGGAGGCTCACCACGTGGGCAAACCTAGAGAACTCTCAAAGTGTCCTGCCCCCTCATTGGAGTGGGGGCGCCATCTTAGAAAAATTCTCCAACATGCTTAACTATTTTTTGGGACTTTATGCTTATGTTGTACTCATATATATTACTATTAAACAAAAAAACCTCCATGGTGCTTGGAACAAAACTTTCGTTTTAGCCACATAGATTAATTCAATCCTCCTTGCCTTAATTGCCAACCTTGAAGGCTTTTCCAGGAAAAAGTTCATTTTTGCCCTTAAAAACTGCAAAAAAAAGGCTAAAACTAACTTTTAAAATCTCTTTTCTCCCAAGGCCGCCACCCAAGCCGCCACCCGGCAGCTATCTTTTCAGCTCTTTTTAGCCCTTAACTACTGCCTAAGACAAATGTGCTCAAACCCCTGATGAAGGATATGGGCGTGTCAAAATTCTTCCACACTAACATTCTTCAATAAACTCCTTGCCTCATAAAGCTCCTCCGTGTAGCTTTCTGTGGATGTAAACTGTGATCAAATACAAACCGAGGTTAACTTTCCTCGCGGGCGTGGAACACAAGTCACTGGTCCGCCAGGCTCCACCGACATTCCTGCGGGGAGCGAACCGAGTGGGACAACTCCAGCCCGACCTGAGCACTGCCCCGAGCCTCACTGGCTGCGCCTTGCCCGCACGTCCAGGTGTCACTTTTGGTCACTTTTGTCAAAAAAAAAAAAAAAAAAAGGCCAATCGAACGGCAAGGAGGCAGATGGACGGACTCCTAATTTACTTTAAAAATATCTTAGGAACGGGTGGGCGGTCCGCCATGAGGCCATGAGACAAGCCGCTGCCGTCCCCGCCCCTTTTGCCTCTAGACGCTCCCTCTATGCTCTTAACTAAGTGTCCCGTGGGGCCTAAAGTATTTACTTTAAAAAAAAAAAAAAAACAGCTGGGGACATTCGTATTGCCCTGCTAAAGGTAAAAAAACCTGTTTTTCAAGTCTATATGACTATATCCTACACACCATTGTCTCACCCTTCGCTGCCTTCCCATTAACATAAAGATAAAAAGATGGCTTAATTGTTAAACACTTGCCTGTAAAGCCTAAGGACCCCGATTCGAGGCTCAATTCTCCAGTACCCATGTAAACAGTGGCTGGAGGCCTGGCATGCCCATTCTCTCTCTACCCACCTAACTCAATTCATACTAAGCCCAACTAACTCAATCGGTAATACAATGTTAGCCTGGGATTAAAGTTTTCCCTGACAACTCTGCCCAATTAGAGGGACAAAATTAAAAAATATATGTCCCCAATATATTCAGTATTTTATTAATTTATAGTTTACATCTACAATTACCTTACTAAAGACAATGTCACTGGGGGACCAATTTTAAGGTGTAATAATTATTTAAAATTCCATTGTAAAAATATACAAAGTGTACCCAACAAAAATTCCTAAAGCTTACTGTGACTTGACTACCATAATTTTGCTGTATGTACTATGTAACTAATTAATTTCTTTTTCTCTCTTTCATGACTCTATAAAGACAGGCCAACTTCTGCCAATATGAAACTTCCCCTAGATCTATAAGCTTCAATATCATAAAAAACTGCTAACTGTCAGCTCTAGATTAACCCTAACAATACATGTCTCATATCTTTTCTTCCTTGATTAATCAGCCTAATGTTTTATTATTATTATTTTAGGTCATTCCAACCCATCTGATCTCCAAGACCTCACTACTAAATGCCTTGCCATTTTACAGGTGGCTCCAAAAAAAATACAGACTGCCTCTCCCTTCAAGATGTTGGGCTCCAGGTTATTCCTTGATACTGTCTCTCCTGTCAAACCCCAACACCATATTCAAAAGTTCTATACTTTCCCTCAACTCCAAAAGGTGCTGGGAGAAATTAATTGGATGAGGCCCTGGATACCCATAACTACTGAGGAACTGTCCCCTTTATTTGACCTCTTAAAGGATCTTACTCTTTCCTTTCAGATAACCTTGCCCCCTCGTCATGAACAAATTCTACATAAGGTACAACGGGCCATTGATGCTGCTGTCCTAAAGAGGTTTGATCCTAACTTACCTATCTCCCTCTGTATTTTCTCTGGGAAAACATTATGCACTGCGCTGTTAGCCCAGGAAAAAAAACCCATCCAATGGATTCACCTCTCCCTTGGTGGAGTCCCCAGAGTTTACTCTATAACTAACCAGATTGCAGACTACATTATAAAGGACAGGAACACCTCTGTCCAATTGTTTGGCATGGAGCCTCATGTCATTGTCACCCCCTTTAAGGTAACAGACTTCACTTGGCTTCAGAAAAATAACAACAGGGTTACTATTGCTCTCGAGGGGTTTCTGGGTATAATTGATTATCACTATGGTCCTTATAAATGGATGAGCTCCTTCTCTAGGTTGGAATGGAGACCCCCCAGACTTTTTTTATCTAAACCCAACCCTGATTTTCTTACCGTATTCACTGATGGGGGCGCTTGGGAGCTTCCCTAGTTGTTTACCCTCCCCTAAGGAGGGGAAAAAAGTCTATACCCATAAAGTCAATCTCCCATGAGGTCACAGGATCAACACAATTTAAAAAACTATTTGCTGTTGTTTTGGCTTTGGACACTATTCAGGAGCCATTTAACTTATTTTCTGACAGCCTTTATGTTGTTAACCTGTTACCCAACCTAATTGAGGCCCATATTAGACTGGACTCCAATATTATAACCCCATTGATGATTCAAGCCCGCTCCCTACTTAAACAAAAAATTAACCCCATTTTCCTTCAACATCTCAGAGGCCATCAAAATTTACCAGGATTCCTCTCTAAAGAAAACAATTTGGCTGACAAACTGGCCTCTCAGCCTCAATGTAATACAGTCTCAGAAGCTACACACTTCCACTTATTAACTCATATAAATTGGAGGGGCCTTAAACATAAATATCCCCATGTGCCAGTCAAGAACCTTAAAAAAAAATTGTCCAAACTTACAAATCCTATCAGCCTTTCCTCCAGGTACCTCTGCTTCAAACTACAAGAGCCAATCCTCGAGGACTACGCCCTAATCACCTTTGGCAGATTGACGTTACTCACTATTCTCCATTTGGAAAACTTAAGTATATTTTTCTCTCAGTTGATACTTTCTCCCATACTTGCTGGGCATCAACACATACTAAAAAAAAAACTAAACATGCTATTAGCCATATGCTTCAATGCTTTGCCACCCTTGGATTGCCAGATCAAATCAAAACCGATAATGGTCCCTGCTTCGTAAGCAAAACTTTTATAGATTTCCTCCAAACCTGGAAAATCTCACTTTCCACAGGCATCCCATATAACCCGCGGGGCCAGGCCATCATGGAAAGATATCATCAAACTCTCAAATCTCAATTACAAAAACAAAAGGGGGAATCTCTACCCCCACATGACCAACTAAACAAGGCATTATTAACCCTAAATATTTTAAATTTTTCTAAAGAAGATAGACACTTGTCCTCTTTTCAAAAACATTGGACCTCAGCTGTCACCTACAGCTCCATCTGGGTCAAATGGAGGGACCCATTAACTGAGGCCTGGAAGGGACCAGACCCCCTCCTAACAGCAGGGAGAGGATTTGGATGTGTCTTTCCTCAAGAGGAAAAAAGACCTATTTGGGTACCGGCAAGAGACTTAAAATATTTACCCCAACAAGGGGATGATGATAATCAATTCTCCAGGGAGTGTCACACCCCTGAGAACTATGCCTCTGTTTCTTCCCCAGGAACAACTGAAGGTGTGGATGCTACTAGACCCGAATGAAGCCAGAAAAGCTCCAGAAAGATTTACAGAAGAGAAGTCGGGACTCCTCTGTAGACGAGCTTACATGGCTTTTTATCCCACCTTCTCCCTCCCTTTGGACCCCTCCTTCTTCTTGCTCTTTATCTTACCTTCTCCCTCCCCCTGAACCCCTCCTTCTTCTTATTCTCACTCTCGGGCCCTGTGTAATTAATAAGATTACACAATTCATTCACCAACAGCTTGAGGCAATTAAACTTCATCAGGTCAAGGCACCACAGGTTTGCGACTCAAAGACAATGGCTTTTCCACTTACTGGCTATCCACCTAACATCCCTCCCCCGCCCTCCATCGAACCAATGGGTAAGATCTCAGACAGGCTGAGACAACCTAAGACAGGGCGTGGAGTGGTCAACGGGCTAGAGGCATAGTGCCCAGAGACGGATAAGGTTCCCAGAGGGAAACAACCTAGGACAGGGGCTATGCCATCCACCGTTCTTACAAAAACAAAAGGGGGAGATGTTGGGCCCTGCCCGGTGTGAAGCCGAGTGGTTAGCCCAGCCAATCTTGGCCTACTCCCGGTAAGGCCTAGTCGAGCCTGAGTAGAGTTTCGTGACCTGCCCTTGACTCAGCACCTAAGCTGAAACTGCCTCCACCCAGCTGCTGCTGACATGATGAAATACTGTTGGCCCTTATACCTTTCTCTCATCCCCTCTTCCCACCCCCTTCCTCAAAGTATATTGGCCCTTATACCTTTCTCTCATCCCCTCTTCCCACCCCCTTCCTCAAAGCATATAAATATCTCCCCTGACAATAAAAGGAGAGTTCCGCCTTAGACGTTTCTCCTGGCTCAATGTGGTTTTCTTTTCCCCGGTGATTTGGGGAGGTTTGAGTCATCGACACCCGCCTTCTCTCTCAGCCTAGAGAGAAGCGGCTGGCCCGATTCTCTCTCTCTTCTGCTCTACCTGCCGGTGGTGGAGAAAAAAAAAAACCCCCGACAGTTATTTATTTATTTATTTATTTATTTATTTATTTATTTGTGAGGTAGGGTATTGCTCTAGCTCAGGGTAACCTGGAATTAATCTCAGTTTGGCCTTGAACTCATGGTGATCCTGTAACCTCCACCTCATGAGTGTTGGGATTAATGGTGTGAGCCACTACTCCCACCTTAGATTGGTTATTTTTACTGCCAGGTGAGGTCCTATTATATTTTTACTATTGCTTTTCTGTTTGAATTTTGTTTTTTGCCTGATGTTATTTTTCCCATATAAATTTGTGTGTGCACACCTGTGTGTGTTCATGTGTGTGGGAGTCCATGTGTTTGTGTTGGTATGTGTTCACATGCTATGTGTTAATGCCAGAAGGCAAACTTGGATGTCATTCTTAGGAATACCACCTACCATTTTTGAAGACAGGGTTGCCATTGGCCTGGAACTCACCAAGAAAGCAAAATTGGCTAGCCAGGGAACCCTAGAGACCCTCCCCCTCCCAGAACTGCTATTATATGTGCGAACCACCATGCCTGGGTTTTTCTTTTTCTTTTTTTGAGAGAGAGAGAGAGAGAATGGACACTCCAGGGCCTTTCAGCCCCTGTGAACAAACTCCAGACACATGCACTCCCTTGTGTGTATGTGTGACAGTGCATGCTTGTGTCACTTTTTTGTGTCTGGCTACCAGGGACCTGGAGAGTCAAACATGCATTCTTAGGCTTCACAGGCAAGTGCCTTTGTTGCGCCCCACGTTGGGGCACCAGTTGCCAGTGCTTTTTCCTTCACCACCGGCAGGTAGAGTGGAAGAGAGAGAGAACCGGGCCAGCCGCTTCTCTCGGGGCTGAGCGGGAAGGCGGGTGTCAGCAACTCAAAAAACCTCCCCAAGCCACCGGGGAAAAGAAAACCACATTGAGCCGGAAGTCCGTCTGGCGGAAAATCTCTCCCTTTATTGTCATGGGAAGGTATTTATATATTTTGAGAGAGGGTGGGAAAAAGGATGAGATAAAGGTGTAAGGGCCAATAGTATTTCACCACGTCAGCAGCAGCTGGGCGGAGGCAGTTTCAGCTTAGGTGCTGAGTCACTCCAAGGACAGGTGGCAAAACTCTACTCAGGCTCCGGAAGCTCGACTAGGCCTCACCGGGAGTAGGCCAAGGACAGGTAAACTCTGGCTGGGCTCAGAACCACAAGGCCTCACACCGGGCAGGGCCCAACATGCCTTAACTACTAAGCCATCTCTCCAGCCCTGCTTTTTCTTTTACATGGGTCAAACTCAGATCCTTATGTGTAAAAGCAAGCACTTTTCCAATTGAACTATCTTCTCCACCCCCTAGACAGACTTTTTTATTATTTATCTAATACACGTTTTAGTTTAAGTAACACATCATTACGCTTTATATATACTTTTAAAAATAAATTGCTTATGTTTGGCTTTTGTTTCTAATTTACTCAATAAAAATCATCTATTAATGACAGTGATAAAGGCTGGGTGTGGTGGTATATATCTTTAATATTAACACAAAGGAGGCTGAAGCAGGAGGACTGTGAGTTCAAGGACAGTCAAGGTTACATACACACCTGGTCTGGAGAAAACCAAAACCAACCAAACAACAAAAACATCCTCCCTCAAAAAGACATTTTAAAGTAGATATGCTGATACATCTGGGTTTAAAAACTTCTCCCTTTGTGTTCTTATTGACACATATGGTTTTTTTTTTTCTTCTTCTTATACTTTTGGTCAGGAACTTAGCCATTTTCTTTCTCTTTTAAACCCCTTATCTCCTCTCTTTCCTGATCCACTCCCACCGTCCATTTCCTTTGACCTTTTATGTTGCTAAAAAGATGTTTTCTACAAGGTTGTTTTTCCATTGTTTGGAATAAAAACATAAATATTTAGCCTTTGGAACAATATTTGCTGTATAAGGTTGATACATTTAATGACATGTAGATACTGTGCTGATTTAATCTCTGTGCTACTTGCTAGAAAAATATTCCCAAATCTTTAGCGCTTCTTTCTGCAGAACTCAATTGGTTTCCCTTTTATTCCCTTTTTGTTTTTTTTTTTTTTTTTGCCAGTATAATTTGAAAGAAGTCTGGAAGCCTGACATGGTGGGACACACTTGTAATTCTCACATGTGTGTCTGAGACAGGAGGACAGTGAATTCTAGATCAGCCTTGGCCACATAGTAAGACTATCTTGAAAGAAGAAGATAAAAAAGAGCCTGGAGTAGAGCTGGCAGGAGTTGCAAGAGGTAGCACGAAGGATGATTCATGTCAAGTCATGAAACCGAAACTATCCGACTCTGCAAGCGTAGCAGGTTCTCCTATGCCACGAGCGCCTTCAGCTGACTCTTTTTTGCTGTCTAATTTTGACCTGTGAGTAAGTCCTCATTAAATGGTCTGTCCTGAGTATTTCTGTGAGTGTGGTAGAGAATATTCCTAGAAGCTGTCAGAGTCCTGCATGTTGGAATGAGCCCAAAAGTAATGGAAAAAAACATTATAATTTTGACAAGGAAATAAAAAGTACTAGCAGCAGCCATAGCACAGATACAGCAGAGGAGAAAACAGTATTGAAGGAGAGACAGGAGAAAGGTAGTTTCTTTTAGGCCGTTTTAGTTGGGGGTAGGAGCCCAAAGAGTAAGCCAGAAGATGTCACCCAGTCTTGGCAGGAATGGAACTCATGTCTGATCTAGTTTCACGTATGATGGCTGAAGTGTCCCCTGCTACTTCCACAGTTTATCACACTACCTAGGTGGGCTAGCCTTTGGATCAGCCCATTGAATCTGCAAATCAGTCAGATCTTCCCCTTACATACCCGAGTCTGAGGAAAGAATCCAGGTTTAATTGATTATAAAGGCTTGTCCACGCCCTTCCCAGTCCTCTCTCTGCCCTGTGATCTCTGGATACATATAAATCTGGCTTTCTCCAGTCTGGTCTGGCCCGGTAGTGGAGAGCACTGCTTCTTGGCCTGGGTAGTTGGCTGCTTGTCTCTATCTGCTCCATGCTTTGGGGTACCTTCTCACTTTTATTACATGTATGATTTTTCTCCCATCTCTGAGCTACCATGTGCATATTTCCTCTAAACTCTAGATCTACCATGCAGATATTTCCTCTAAATTCTGGGCCTGCTACCTGGGTAATTTCTCTAAACTTAGGGTAACTATGGTGTAGCCCTCTTTACTACCCACTTCCCATCTGAATTCCCTGGTTTCTGCTTTAGTACTTGCCCTCTGCTCTTCCTTATGCCGTCACCACTTAATTTCTTAACTTTCTTCCATGTGGAGTGTGGTGGTTTGATTCAGGTGTGCCTCATAACCTTGGGTTCCCAGCTGATGGCAATTTGGGAATTAACGCCTCCTGTAGGCAATGTATAGCTGGGGGCGGGCTTATGGGTATTACAGCAGTGTCCCTTGGCCAGTGTTTGGCACACTCTCCTGTTGCTGGTGTCCACCACATGTTGGCCGGGAAGTGATGTCCACCCTCTGCTCATGCCATCGTTTTCCCCTGCCAAGATGAAGCTTTCCCTGGAGTCTGTAAGCCAAAATAAACCTTTTTTTTCCGCACAAGCTGCTCTTGGAAGGGTGATTTCTGCCAGCAATGCGAACCTGATGGCAACAGTAAAGTGGTACCGACGAGTGGGATTGCTGCTGGACACCTGACTGTGTGGCTTTGGCCTTTTGGAGCTGATTTTCAAGAGGAATGTGGAAGAATTTGAAACCCTGGCCTAAGAGACGCCTTGCAGTGCTGTAAGTACATCTTGATGGATTATTCTGGTCAGAGCTGAAAGACCTGAATGCAGTGAGAACTATGGACTGTGAGGTTTGGCTTATGAGGGTGAGAAAGAGCTTTGCTTGGACTGGTATAGAAGCAGTTTGTGTGAGAGGCTTGTTCTTATACCCGTGTCCTGAGAATTCGTGCAGGGTTGCTTTGTGTAGAAATGGACTGGTGTGTGCAAAGGGATATGGCATAGAAATGAAGTCTTTGGGCTGAAACTTCTGCCTGTTCAGCTGCAATTATATGAGCGATTACAACCATTGAGATTGGGCCAGCTGACCTGCACTGGGGCAATAGGAAAAATGCAGACTCTTTTGAAGGGGCCTGGGTGCTCCAGGAGTGTCCTGTTCTTCAAAGTCTGCATTTTTCCCCCTGGATTAACAAATTGGCACCCCACCTGGTATTATGAAGTATAAGAAATGCAGGAAAGAGAGGGTCATTGAGTTTTCAATGCGGTCTTGTGTCTTGGAAACAGCCATGGGCAGTCTGAAGCGGGTTTGTTGGATGCATACTTGGGGCCACGAGGATGAACTGTGGATTGCAGTGGAGACCCAGTGGAGATGCTGGGACCACTAGATGGCTTCTGAGGAGAGCTGCTGGCCCCGGATGAAGTTTTCCAGGACTGAGTAGCCTAGCTGTAGGGGAAGAATTGTAAATCCAGAGATTTATTGCTGGTTAGAATTACCAGACTTGGAGATTTGTCACTGACTAGAGTTGTTGGACTTGGAGCTACAGAGCTTGATGTTTGCCCTGGTTAAATCTTGTATTGGTTGAATATTTCTTTGCTATGCCCAATGCTATCTTTTGCAGTATGAGTGTTTATTCTGTGCCATTTTGGGGTTTGGGGGGATTATTTTGGTATTATGGCTCAGTTAAAAAATCTTAGACTATGGGGATGTTTGAAAATCATTGGGATTGATAAAAAATATGGAGACTTTTAGGGCTGGAGAGATGGCTTAGCGGTTTAGGCACCTTCCTGCTAAGACTAAAGAATGCCAGTTCCAATCTCCAGGTCCCACATTTAGCCAGATGCAAAGTGACACAAGGGCACAATGCTGCACTTGCCACAAGGGGACACACTCATCTGGAGTTCATTCACAGCAGCTGAGAGGCTGCTAGCACGCGCATTCTCTGTCTCCCTCTCCCTTTCTCTCTCTCTCTGTCTCTCTCCAAAAAAAAAATATATATATATATGGAGACTTTTAAAGATGGACTGAATGCATTGCATTTTACATCATGGATGGTTATCAGTTTATGGGGGCCAGGGGCAGAATGTGGTGGTTTGATTCAGGTGTTCCCCATAAACTTAGGTGTTCTGAATGCTAGGTTCCCAGCTGATGGCGATTTGGGAATTAAAGTCACCTGGCGGCAGTGTGTTGTTGGGGGTGGGCTTATGGGTATTTAGCCAGTTTCCCCTTGCCAGTGTTTGGCACACTCTCCTGTTACTGTTGTCCACCTGATGTTGGTCAGCAGGTGATGTCCACTCTGCTCATGCCATCGTTTTCCCCTACCATCATGGAGCTTCCCCTTGAGTCTGTAAGCGGAAAAAAAAAAAAAAACCCTTTTCCCACAAGCTGTCCTTGGTTGGGTGATTTCTTCCAGCAATGTGAACCTGACTGAGCCTCCAGCTAAAGACAGATGCGTGTAGAAACATGAGTGCATGTTTCCACTAAATCTCTCTACAGAAGCTCCTAGGTCCTGTCTTCCACATGCTGTGACTCTGCTCCAGCCTTTTCCTAGATCCCGATTTCCCTTAAATGAACCTCACAATTTATGATTTCTCCCTAAATATACTCAGTAATTCATCACTTATCTTTCTTGAGTCTGTTTTTATCAATTCTTTATTAAAAAGAGAGAAGAGTGCTGGAGAGATGGCTTAGCGGTTAAGGCACGTGTCTGTGAAGCCTAAGGACCCATGTTCAACTCTCCAGGTCCCATGTAAGCCAGATGCACAAGGTGATGCAAGCATGTAAGGTTCCACATGCACACAAGGTAGCGCCCATGTCTGGAGTTCAATTAAAGTGGCTGAAGGCCCTGGTGCACCAATTCTCTTTCTCTCTGTCTCTCTCTTTTGCTCTTTTGTGTAAATAAAATGCCAGCCTGTTGGGCTTACCTCAAAAAAAAAAAAAGAGAGAAAATAGGAGAAGAATCCAAAATTGGGGTTCATAAGTTTGGGAGACCCCTTCCTAAACCCCAAATCCTGTATCAGCATGATAGTCTCCTGGCCACTTTACATCTATTTTGTCCATAGTGTTTGAAACTCAGTGCTCTCCCAATTTTCCTCCCATCCTGCCTCTACTAGCTGTGTGTCCTCCTATCTCCAAGTATTTTCCAAGTATTGATCTGGAGGTCTCTTCTCTTTTTCCTGATCCACTTCCACAAAATAAATTCTATTCTGATGGTTTAAAAAAACAGGTTTTATGTTGATGACTCCCAAATCCACCTCTCCTGTTTTTACATAAAGACTGGGCCCACCTTTCCAATAATCTGCTAATCATTTCCTCCCTGGAGTCTCTCCTGAAACTTTGACATACAATATCCAAAGACAAACTTATACTCTTCTTTAAAATCAACTTCCACGAATTATTGCTTCTGAAAGATATGCCTACCTGCTATGCCAGAAAATTGCATAGATTTATTCATAGAATATGATCTAAAACTCCTCATTCTTTTCCGTTTCCAAGTGCTGGAATTGAATGTGTGGGCCACTACTCTAGGCTCCAAAGAAAATCTGATCCGGGAATGCAAAATTTTCTCAAAAAAAATCAGGGTAATTATCATGTAACAGAGTAAAGAAAGACAATTGCATGCTTATTTCAATAGATGCAGAGGTTGTATTTGCTAATAACTATTTATGATCAAAACTTAGTGAAATAGAAGTAGAAAAGACCATCTTTCGTCTTCAAAAGTCCCACTGCAAGCATTGTATTAAATGACAAAAGAATGAAATTTTCTTCAGGAGGTCAGGAACAAAACAAAGATGCCAGGCCTGGGGTGTGAATGTTTACAGTCCCAGCACTCAGGAGGCTAAGGCAGGAGTGTCATTGGGCTATGTAGTGAGACCTTGTCTCAAAAAGAGCGCGCGCGCACACACACACACACACACACACACACACACCCCAAAAACACAAACAAGGATGCTGTACAACATTGCAGCTAGTGCATAAAGCAAAGAAAAGGAAATAGAGCCCTAAAAACTAGAATGAAAGAAACAGCTGTCATTAAAGTGGATATGATTATAGTAACATTGAGTCCAAATGCTTTGACAGATGAACTATTAGAATCAACAAGGGAACATAGCATAGTCTTTGGATATAAAACCTTGGTATTCCAAAATCCAATATATTTCTCAATTTCAGCAAAAAACAGAGAATGATATTAACATCTAGTACCTAGGAATAAGTCTGATAAAATACGTGCAAGGCCTGTACAGAAAATAAAGATAAAATCTTATTTTGAGACAGTAAGGAAATGTCAAAATGGAAGGACATATATCACTAGAACTATAAGCGAAGAGATTCAGTCGTAGAATTGTAGAACTGTTTCCTTGGGATGGGTTGCTGACAACATTTTTTAATATTTTATTTATTTATTTATTTGAGATAAAGAGCAGAGAGAGAAGGGGAGTGTGGTAGTTTGAATATATGTCCCCCAATATATTCAGTATTTTATTAGTTATAGTTTGCATCTGCAATCACCTTGCTAGAGGCAATGTCACTGGGGCTGGTCTTAAGGTGTGGTGGTGGGTTTGAGATTCCATTGTAAAGATATGCAAAGTGTGCCCAGTAGGAGTTCCTGAAGTGTGCTGTGACTTTTTAGCAGTAGTTTTTTGCTCAGTGTGCTGTGGTGGTTGGTTGGTTTTTCTCTCCTGCTTGGCCCTGTGAAGGCAGGCCGCTTCTTCTGCCATTATGGAACTTCCCCTGGATCTGTAAGCTTCAATAAATAATATCCCTTCCTCCATAACTGCCTGGTCTGGAAGTTCATCTCAGCGAACCTTAAGCTGTCTGCTACAGGGAGAGAGACAGGGAGAGAATGGGCATGCCAGGACCTCCAGCCACTGCAAACGAACTCCAGACATATGCACTACATTGTGTATCTGGCTTATGTGGGTCCTGGGGAATCAAACCTGGGTCCTTTGGCTTTGCAGGCAAGAGCCTTGACCTCTAAGCCACATCTCCGGTCTGATTGTTGACATCTTGAGTCAGAACATCTGTGACCACCTGAAGGAGACCCTCATGCACTCCCACAATGAGGGAGAGCAGAGGCTCAGGTAGCCCCTGATCACTTTCTCTTTACCTGGGATATACAAGTGGAAACACTGTAAGTTTCAATCAGGGAACTTCCTGGTGAGAAGCCTGCTTTGGAGTCACCCAGGCTCCTGGAAATAACCCCAGTAAACTAGGAGAATCCTTTCATTGATATGCCATTGCTCTAAGATGCTAGAAATAGACTCCCCAGATGATGTTTTTCAAGAAAGTTATTTCGAAGCTTGTAGCATATTTCTTTCTGAAACAGGGTCTTATTATGGAGCCCAGGCTGGCCTAGAACTTACTATGTAGCTCAGGCCTTGAATTCCCAATTGCTCTGCTTCTGAGTGCTGGGATTACAAGTGTGCACCATCACACCTGGCTTTCAAAGCAAATATAATAGTTTTTATTTGAGACAGAATCTCACACTGTAGCTCAGATTAGCCTGAAACTTACTACGTAGCTCAGGCTGGCCTGTAACTTGTGTAATCCTCCTGTCTCAGTCTCCCAAGTGCTGAAAATACAAGTGTAGACCACTATACCAGGCCTCAATGTAACTTTTACAACTAATCTGTCAAATTCTACAGAAAATGTCAAATTCTACAGAAAAAAACGTATTAGAATTTCTCGGGATGGTGGCTTATGTCTATAATCTTAGCACTCTGGAGCCTGAGACAGGAGGATTGGCATAAGTTTTAGGTCAGTCTGGGATACATAATAAGTTCCAAGTTAGTCTCAGCTATACTGTGTGACCCTGTCTCAAAAATGTCTATGGAAATGCAGAAGGCCAAGGATGGTCATTACACTTTTTAAGCAGGACAACAAGGCAGGAGGATTAGGTACCCTGGATAATTAGACTATTATAGACCTATAGTAATCAAGGCTGTATTACTGTTTTGAGGATAGCAATGTAGACCACTGGAGTAGAATGAACTTCACAAAAGGTTCATACTTGACATATGTACACTGTAGAAGAGATGCAAGGTGACAGTCACTAGAACAAATGACAATGAGGCAGCGGCCCAGCCTAACAACACATACTGTGCATTTGAGGCAGTGATCTCTAGGAGCAGCACTGGGCACTGGGATTCTGGTGTGTGCTTTTTTTTTTTTTTTTTTTTGTCAGAATGCTTTCAGGATAAAGGGAGGGAGTTAAGAGGACCGAGGCAGTGATACAGTGTTGTTCAAACCCTTTGTTTCAGTACCTTCTTGTTGTTGGAACAAACATCTGACCAGAAGCAGCTTCTGGGAGGAAAGGGTTTAATTTTGGCTTACAGTATCAAGAGGAAGCTCCATGATGGCAGGGGAAGGCTGTGGCATGAGCAGAGGCTGGGCATCACCTCTGCCACAGCTGAGCAGGAGAGTAAGAAGAACTCTGGCAATGGGGGGCTGGCTATCACAACCCCAAGTTCTCCCCCAGCAACATACTCCCTCCAGCAAGGCTCCACCTCCCAAATTACTATCAGCTGGGAATCAAGCATTAAAACACATTGAGTTTATGCAGGACACCTATTTCTAACCTCTACATCCTTTAACTCAGGAATTCTATTTGGGGGCACTAATTTCCAAATGGGGAAAATCCAATAAGGAAGCGATCATATCCTAAAGATTTTCATCACAGTGTACTTTGTAAAGAGAAGGAAATGTTGTTATAACTTTTTAAAAATTTTATTATTATTTTATTTATTTTTGGAGAGAGACACAGAGAGACAGACAGAGAGAGAGAGGGAGACAGACAGAGATGGGCATGCCAGCAGTCTCTCAGCTGCTGTGAACGAAATCCAGATGTGTGCACCCCCTGGTGGGCAAGTGCAGCATTGCGCCCTTGCGTCACTTTGCATCTGGCTAAACGTGGGACCTGGAGATTGGAACCGGGTTCTTAGGCTTAGCAGACAGGCGCCTTAACCGCTAAGCCATCTCTCCAGCCCATAACTTTTTTTGTGTGTGTGAGGTAGGGTCTCACTCTGGTCCAGGCTAACCTGGAATTAACTATGCAGTCTCAGGGTGGCCTCAAACTCTCAGCAATCTTCCTACCTCTGCCTCCCGAGTGCTGGGATTAAAGGTGTGCGCCACCACGCCCGGCTTCATAACTTTTTTTTTTTTAAGTCAGGCTTCCCTCACGGTTTTTTTTTTTATTGGAAAATTCATTTTTGAAGAATATACATTAATGTTCTTGAAAACACATTTTCAAGGTAGAAAGGGACCTATAATTTTAGCTGATCTTCCTTTGAGGGTCAAGGGGCTAATAATATAGTTCATACAGTAATGAGGTTTTAGTTGGGTCAAATATTTGGCACCTAGGGCTGGAGAGAGATGGCTTAGTGGTTAAGGGGCTTGCCTTCAAAGCCTAAGAACACATGTTCAGCACTCCAGATCCCACATAAGCCAGACACACAAAGGTGAGGTAAGTGCAAGGTCACAAATGCCCAGTAGGTGGCACAAGCGAGTTTGATTACAGTGGCTGAGGCCCTGGTGTGCCATTCTCTCTCTCTCTAAAATAATATATATATATATATGTTAATATATATATTATATATATATACACATATTTGGAGCCTAGATCCACCTAAGCACAAGTTTCTACCCCTCTCTCTAAAATTATATATATATATATATATATATATATATATATATATATATATATATAAAGAAAGAGAAGAAGAGAGAGAGAGAGAGAGAGAGAGAGATATGTTTGGAGCCTAGACCCACCTAAGCACAAGTTTCTAACGTGAAAGAAAGAACTTCTAGAACAACAAAAAAGAACATGCTATCTCATGACTACATACTTTTGTAGATTTTTTTCAGATGTGGTCACCTCATGTGGTCCTTAGGGATGCAGGAGATTGCCTCAACCTTGGTATGGAAAACAGGCCCCCAACTCCTTGGAGAGAGTGAGAATGAACCTCCTCTTCCAAAGAGACCAAGAAACGATAGGGAGGACAAAGGAGTCTTCTTCGTCAACTAGAGAGTTGTAGTGGCAGGGCAAAGCACCTAATTAGGCCTCAGAATACACTGTCTCAAGAGCTCTCCAGGGTGCTGAACACGTTGGCATCTCCCAGGTGTGGAAACTCTCTTACCAGTCCATCTCACCCAAGGCAGCACTCCTTTTGTGCACCTTGCCACTTGCCCTCTGGTATGTGACTCCTTCACTGTCTGAAACCTATACCTAGGACAATTTCAACCATTTCCTGCTCTCTGCATGAACTGGCAGCTTTTATTTCTTTTTTGATCTTGTGTGTTTGTGGTGGTGGTGCTGGTGGTGGTGACATGTGTGTTTGGGGGGTATGCACATATATGTGCCCTTGCCGTTCCCTTTGCCCTCGCCTGCATTGGGGTGCTATCTTCTATGGTTAGTAAGTGGATGGACTGTAACATCAGATGCCTGGCTCCAGCTTTCTTCTACCCGTTCTTCTTTGAACTGGAGTCTCTTACTGATCCTTGACCTTGCTTTTTTTTTTCTTCTCCCCTATAGGACTGGGTCACAGGTCACATGGTGTGGTAGTTTGAATATATGTCCCCCAATATATTCAGTGTTTTTTTTTTTTTTTAGTTATAGTTTGCATCTGCAATCACCTTGCTAGAGGCAAGGTCACTGGGGGCCCCGGTCTTAAGGTGTGGTGATGGTTTGAGATTCCATTGTAAAGATATGCAAATATGCCTAGCAGGAGTTCCTGAAGTGTGCTGTGTGACCTTTTGGCTGTAGTTTTGCTCTGTGTGCTGTGGTGGCTGGTTGGTTTCTCTCTCTCTGCTTGGTCCTGTGGAGAGCAGGCCAGCTTCTCCTGCCATTATGGAACTTCCCCTGGATCTGTGAGCTTCAATAAATAATATCCCTTCCTCCATAACTGTGCCTGGTCTGGAAGTTCATCTCAGCGAACCTGAAGCTGTCTGCAACACATGACCATGCACAGCTGTTTTATGGGGGTCCTGGAGACTCAAAATCAGTCTCAGGCCTCCTCGGGCCTTCAGGTTTGTGCAGGAACTGCACTTAGGCACTGAGCCATCTCTCCAGACCCTGACAGCTTTGTTTAGGAGGCTCTTTAGAGGAAGTCTATTTGGGGTTATCCCAGCAGGAGAGAAGCAATGTCGAATTAACTTCTGATTGTATCATTAGGAAGGAAGGGGACTCAGGAGAGAGAGTTTTCACATATGGGTCCTCCTCCATCAGTAAAGCTTAGGATTCATCACTGTGTTTAGATGTTGCTGGGATACTTATTTGAAGAGCACGCGCAAGAAGCGAAAGGAGGAAGTCATCACAGACTGTGACTGTGACCTGTTACAATTTTACCACTTCAATTACTTTATTAGAATAGAGTAGATTCCAGTGTGTTGCAGACAGTTGGCATTGGTAAGTAAATGAGTTTTAAACTAAACGTAGAAAATCAAAGCTTCAGTCCTAGATCTTTTAAATCCTAGGTGGGCTGAGGAATGTAACTCGTTTGTAGAGTGCTTGCTTAGCATGCAAGAAGCCCTGGGTGTGATGCACAAAACCATATAAACTAGGTATGGTGGGTGCATGTCTATAATACCAGCACTAAGAAAGTGGAGGCAGGAGGATCAGGGGTTTAAAGTCATCTGGGGCGACATAGTGAGTTCCAGTCCAGCCTAGGATACAAGAGACCTTGTCTCAATAAAAATCAATCAATGAAAAGCAAACTAGCTGTCTTGGACAAATCATTTGAGTTCCCTACACTAACTCAAATCACTTAAACAATGCAATTCTTATTTATCCAACAGCCCAATACATATTCCTGGCTGGACCTCTTGGAAAACTGTCTTTCTAGTGCTAGCTCTGGCTTCTTCCATCTTATAGCTTTGTTGTCACCTTGGTCCTTGGGTTACTCTTCATTTACCTACTCAATGAAGAAGGATAATGGGGTACTTATTCCAATAAGAGGGCTTATGAGTCAGTCCTTAATGAGGCACAAGTTACTTCTACCCACATTCCATTGGACAGGACTCATCATGTTTCTAGCTAATCCTAAGGGATCCTGGGAAATGTAGTCTTGTTGGATACCAAAAGGACACAGTTTTGTGAACAAGTGGTCAGTGTCCACCATACTCTCAGGCTACTTGTTTCCTCAATTGTAACATAATACAAATAATAATATCTACTTCTCCTCTCCATAGTTATTGTGAAGATGAAAGGAAATGATATGTGGGACCATGCCTCGAAAAAGATACAGCAGGAAGGGAATCATTTTTGTTTGCCTTTCTCGCCCTTGAATGCTGAATTTAATCGTGAATTAAGATATTCCTTCTTTGGTTATTGTTTCATTCTTTCCTTAGCATTGCTTCCAGAATATGTCAAGTATAGTTAATGTGATCATATAAATTATTTTTCATATGAAATGAAAATAGATTTTTGGCATTTCATAATTTGAATGTTTTGATGGGCATATACTAGGATGAAATTAAAGGAAAGTACTGCTTTTTAACCTTCTTTAAGATACATATAACCTCTTATGCAATAATACATTTGAAAATAAGTGATAAGTTCTATTATCTCTGCCATTCGTCCCTGGAATGGTTGCTAGAAGACAGGATACATGTTATGATTGTTGATCATAAGCACCTACTTATTCACATGCAAACACTCACACCCCCCCTCACTGCTCCTTTTTCACTTTGCTGAGGCTCCTTACTCTAAGCAGCCAGAAGCTGCCATTTCCAATAACTCCCAAAGCAAGAACATGAAAAAAAATAGTCCTCCTCCACCTTCTCCTTCTCATATTTGCCATGAATCAGAGGATCTGATAGAACTGCATTACGCCTCTGTACCCAGTAACACTCCAGTGACTTCCGAACACTGATCACTCTTCAGTTTCATTATGTTTTGACCTGAAGCTAGCACAGCCATCTGGGAAGGGTTGTTATTTAAGCAAACATCACTCAGCCAATGACTGAGGTATTGGATCAAGCTGAACTGTGTGATTTCTTCTAGGGATGAAAGGAAATAATAAGGAATCACAATAGCAAGGGACATACTTTTAGACCCCAGCTTAGTTTTCTGAAAAGAGAAAAAGAAAGACATTTGTTTGAACCCCTGGGGCATTGGGGCAGCTCAGCAGAACACACCAAGCCTTAGTAATAATGTCTAATTTATCTTCCAGCAGACTGAACTCACGGCTTAAAAATTCAAAGGCAAGATTATACATATTGAATTATTTTCAATATGTATAAAATAACTGAATGTGAACATGACCTCAAGGAAATTAGACTGCACATAATCAAGCATTCTGTAGTATTAGCTTGAAGATACAGAGCCTTGGGTTTTTGTGGAAGGAAATAAGAGCTGGGATGGAAAATGAAGCAAAGAAGAAAATCCCTTGGAAATATGAATTGCTGTAAAATGAAAGCTGAGCCTAATCAAATGTGAGCCTTCTAAAGAGGGGCCATCCCTCATATCTGGTCATTTATCTCTCAACAGGCAAAAACGTAGGCCAGAAATTATACAAATGCACATCTTTTTCAGCTGGACACGTTTTGCAAATTTTTTTTTTAATGGCCTCCTCCTCTTGTCTGATGCCTCTTGAGCATCTTTATCTCTCTTTTTTTTTAAATGTCCTTTTAATAGCCATTTACTGGTTCCATTTCTACTTGGGCTTCCTTCTGGCCTGTGTTGTAGTTCTCCTACATGTCTCATGAATCCATGTGAATTGGTGCTAGCACAAAAAAAAAAAAATGCAAGAGTTCTGCAGCAGATCAGCACTGCCCCTGATTTGCAGACAATGTACATTAATATTTCTGTTCTTGTTTTTTCAATTAAGCCAAGTTAGATGTGAAGAAGAGGGATCTGATGTGCTTCCAGAAGGATATGAGTATTGGAATGCTGTACTTGGGATGAGTTTCCCCCTTTATAAGATTACACACTTGGATCTCCCCAGATACTGTAAGGAAGGAGACACAGGAGAACATAGACAGCGTGACAGATGAGAGAAAAAGCTGAAATTTTATGGGGTCTAGGAAACCTGGAATTTTTTCTGTTTTCCCTGACTTTGACTTCCCTGACTACCTACCTCAAAGTATCAGTGGTGGTTTGATTCAGGGGTCCCCCATAAACTTAGGTGTTCTGAATGCTAGGTTCCTAGCTGATGGAGATTTGGGAATTAACACCTCCTGGAGGCAGTGTATTATTGGTGTGGGCTTATAGGTATTATAGCCAGTGTCCCCTTGCCAGTGTTTGGCACACTCTCCTGCTCCTGGCCACCTGATGTTGGCCAGGGGGTGATGTCCACCCTCTGCCCATGCCATCGCTTTCCCCTGCCATTATGGAGCTTCCCTTGAGTCTGTAAGCCAAAATAAACCTTCTTTCCCTCTAAAGCTGCTCTCGGTTGGGTGATTTCTGTCAGCAATGCAAACCTGACTGCAACAGTATCCATTTGTAAAATAGTAGTAATGATGGTAATAAACAACTGAGAGGCTGGGTGCTAGGTGGGTGAGGTCCACTTCAGATTTCTTCTTTCATTTCCTTTCCATACCCAGGAGTGGAGCTGGCAAATCATATTTGCTTGTGCCTATTATTGTTTAAGGAGCATTCTATCAGTTGCCTTCTCCTTGCTAGGACAAAATACCTGACAAAAATCAGTTTAAGAAAGGAAGGGTTTATTTCAGCTTACAATTCCAGGTTACAGTCCATCACGGTGGGGAAGGTAAAGAGGCAGGAGCTTGAAGCAGAACTGCTCCCATTCAGTACAGTGGAGAAGCAGACAAAACTACATGGATGCTGAGGTTCAGCCAGCTCTCCACCTTGTCCACTCTAGGATACCATCCCAGGGAATGGTTAGGTTAAGGTGTGTGTGTGTGTGGGGGGGTCTTTCCATCTTAATTAACCTAATCAAGATAATTGTCAAGGCATGCACAGAGTCTAACCTAGTCTACATAATCCCTCACAGGTAAGTCTAGGTCAAGTTGACAACCAGTATAAACCATTATATACATATATACTGTTTCTATTTCCCCACCACTTGTCATCTTTACTCATTCTTACTGGAGTGAAGTGATAGATATCTCATTGTGGCTTCTATTTTCACTTCCCTGATGATTACTGTGGTAGTTTTCATAGATGGTCCCCAGTATATTCCGTGTTTTATTAGTTTGTTGTTTGCATCTGCAGCCACCTGGCTGGAGGCAGTGTCACTGGGTGGATCTGAAGGTGTGGTGGTGGGTTTAGGATTTCAATCTAAAGATAGGCAAAGTGTGCCTAGCTGGAGTTCCTGAGGTGTGCTGTGGCTTTTGGCTTGTGGCTTTTACTCTCTCTGCTTGGTCCTGTGAAGGCAGGCCAGCTTCTCCTGCCATTATGGAACTTCCCCTGGATCTGTGTGCTTCAATAAATAATCTCCCTTCCTCCATAACTGTGCCTGGTCTGGAAGTTCATCTCAGCGAACCTGAAGTGGTCTGCTATAATTACTGATGCTGAGCATTTTTTTATATGCCTCTTGGTACTTTGCATGTCTTTGGTCAGATGTTTATTCAGCTCCTTTGCTAATATTTAGTTTCTGAGATTTTTCTTTTGTGAGAGGGTTTCACCCAAGTTGGCATTGAATTCAGTATGTAGCCCAGGCTGACCTAGAACTCATTTTAATCATCCCATTTCAACTTCTCAAATACTGAGATTATAGGCATACATCACCATGTCCAGGTGTGTGTTGCTACTCTAAGTTTATGAAGTGCTGGGGACTGAAGCCAGCCCTTTTTGAATGCTAAGCCAATATTCTACCTAGTAGTTATATCCACAGCCCAATGCTCCATTTGACAAATGACACTGCATCACCAGGAGGATAAGTAATGTGCCCAGGGTCAGAGCTGGTAAAGGGCCAAGTTGATACTTGAACCTGGGCTGTCGGTGTGCTCCTATGGTTGGACTCATGACCATGATGAAAGTGGTTTTCACAGATACAGGATCGCATCCCACTGTGACAACACAAGACTTGGCCATAAAGTTTCAGAGAAGCTCTCAGAAAGCCAGACTTAGGCAACAATGAGAGGGCCATTAAAGAGAAAGACCTGTAGCGAAGGCAGACACACACAGGCAAGTAGGGGACTCTGACCCTAAAGAGGCACAGATGGAAAGGAGACAGAGGAACTGAGAGCTTATCATTCTCTGGAAGCTTAATTAGGTCATTGGTGAGGACAGAATATTAAAAAAAAAAAAAAAAAAAAAAGCTCTATCAGCTAAAGACCTGTGGGATTTAATTCCCTTACTCCTGCTCTTTAATCTTAGAATAAATGAAGCCCTTTCCTGGTTACAAAAATGATGTTGAAAAATGATTGATTGTCCTAATGAGGAAAGAGAACAGCTGCCTGAATAGCAGATGTAACTTTTATAATCATTTCCTCTTCATCGGTTTTCTCCCTAATGACCCTGGCACTGATGATAGTATTTAAGGAGGAGGGTGTGTGATGGGCACAGGCCTGGAATGATCAGGAAACTGTGTAATGAGGGAAATGGTTGCGTGGAGTCCCTCAGAATCAACCACATTTTTAACTTAAGGTCCCAGGGATTGAACCCAAGGCCTCATACTTGCTAGGTAAGTGCTTTACTTTAAGATGCACTCCCAGTTCTTTTTGTATATAGATAGATGCTAGACAGACAGACAGACAGACAGACAGACAGACAGGGTCTCGCTAAGTTGCCATGGCTGTCCTTGAATCCACTCTAGCTGAGCCTAGACAGAAGTATAATGTACTATTTTCTTGCCTCAGCTTCCTGACTAGTTGGGATTATAAGCATAAACAACCAGGCCTGGCTCAGCTGCATTTTGTGTGTGGGCATGTGTGTGTATGTTCATATGTATGTGTGCAGACATACATACATCTGTGCACACGTGGGTGTGTGTGTGTATGGTGACAAGAGATTGATGTCTAGCATCATCAATCACCCTACACATTGATTTTGATTTAGGATCTCTTGCTGAACCTGGAGCTCATTGATCTGGCTAGATTTAGCTAGCTAGTGAGCTCAGGGATTCCCTGCCTCCACCTCTTTATTCATGGGCTCACATTTTATTTGGGTGCTAGGGATCTGAAGTAAGGTACAGCAAGCACTTTACCCACTGAGCCATCGCTTTAGCCCCTCTTGGATGCATTTTAAAAACATTATTTTTCTTTTATATTAGAGAGAGAAAGAGAGAAAGAAAGGGAATTGGTGTGCCAGGGCTTCAGCCACCGTAATCCAACTCCAGATGCTTGTGCCACCTAGTGGGTATGTGCAACTTTGCGCATGCCTCACCTTTATGTGTTTGGCTTACGTGGGATCTAGAGAGTCAAATACAGGTCCTTAGGTTTCACAGGCAAGCACATTAACTGCTAATCCACTTCTCTAGCTCTTGGCTGTATTTTTTTTTTTTTTTTTTTTTTTGGTTTTAGGTTCTCACTCTGGTCCAGGCTGACCTGGAATTAACTATGTATTAACTGCGATCCTCCTACCTCTGCCTCCCGAGTGCTCTAGCTCTTTGGCTGTATTTTTAACCAAATCAAAATAAAGGTTATTCATCAGAGTGGATGAAGATGACAGAGCCAGTTTGTGGTTGCCCTAGCTCCCAAGACTGAGAGCCAGATGTAGAGGCACAGCCACTTTCTACTTACTTAAATCTACTGTAGTTTCACAGAGGCCCTAGAAGAGATCCGCATGCTGTAGTAACATTCCCTCTAGGGAATCCTGGTGTTGTTATTTATTGAGCCTTAGGAACGACAGATGAAGTTGCTGATCCCTCTGTGCCTCACTTTGCATCATGGTCTCGAGCAGGTATCACAACCTCTTCTCACCCTAGTTTCCTATTTTGTGTCATTGTAGTGGGGTATAAATACATGAATCTTTGTAAAGGGCCTAGAATAGTATCTCACATGCTTCATGTACATATAATTGTGTTTTTTTTTTTTGAGACAGAGTCTTCCTATGTATATGTTGCCCAGGCTGGCTTTGAACTACACTATGTGGCTTCAAACTCAAGGTCACCCTTATGCTTCAGCCTACCTAGTGCTAGGATTACAGGTATGTCACCATGGCCAGTTGATTTATATGCTTCTTTTTTGTAGTTTTTTTTTTTTTATGAGAGATAGAAGAGTGAGAGTGAGAAAGAGAATTAAGAGAATTGGCATGCCAGGGCCTTTAGGCGCTGCAATTGAACTCCAGATGTTTGCGCCACCTAGTGCACGTGTCGGGAGCCCTTTGATCTTGACTTAACTTCTGTTTGACAATGGGCTAAGATAAGCAGAATGTTTTGCCAAGCAGAGATCAGTTACCTGCTGAGAATATGGAAATTGAGGAGGAAGTGTCCTGTGATCCAAAGGCAAAGATTTAACTGTTTTATGATGCAGTTTTTCTGAGAAATCCTGTATTTTCCATTTGTTCCATTAGCATCCTTGTGCTCTGAGAAGAAGTATAAAAAGGCTGAGCTAAATAAATTTGGGGCCTCGGTATTGACCTAAAGCCCTCCTGAGTTCATCTTTTGTCTCTTGTCTTTCTTTTTCCTTAATCCTCACTCCCCACTCAGGTACTGTTTGAATCTGCTGGCGGGCTCTGCTCCAGCATGCACGTGTGCAACCTTGTACACTTGTGTCACCTTGTGTGTCTGTCTTACATAGGACCTGAAGAGTCAAACATGGGTTCTTAGACTTCACAGGCAAGTGCCTTAACCACTAAGCCATTTCTCCGGCCCTGTATGCTTCTTTATATAAATGGATTGCTCTTTGCAAAACCAAGCCACACATTTTTCTGCTATCTGCAAAAGTGTGATTTAGCAACATTTGTCTCCAGTGCCTTCAAGGCTTCTGGATGTCTTTCTGTTTAGTTCTTGTATTTTGAAAATACATATTTGACAAAAGGTCTCATTGTGTAGCTCAGGTGATAGCTCTATGGAGTCTAAGCCAGCTTGTAAGTACTGGGATTATAGACGTGGGTCATTATGCCCCACTTGTATCTCTTGTTATATCCCTTCACTTCTGCGGCATGGACGTAGATGCTCATTATGATCACACTATTGTTCTCTCATTCTGAACAAGCATCCTGCACCAATACCTAAAGGTTAAAGAATGAATTCATGGTGAAATATTAGTGTCTACTAACCTTCATTATGTTCTTCTTCTGAGCTTTAAATCCAGGGGCTCAAGTGACATTTCAGGCACTGGCCAGAGGTGGTGAATTTCTTAGTGCCACTTGGCCATTGGTTTTTTTGTGGACATTCCTTCACCTACAACTCAGAAATCCCAAGCTGTGACACTTTCATAACTGGAGCCCCAGGCCCACACCACCACCCCATTCCCCAAATTACATACCCAAAGCCATTGACATTTGTGCCACTATGGGTAAAAATGTTGGGCCAAACCTGCTTCATAATGTTTTTGCCTACATTTCAGAGTAGTCCTAAATTTTGGTTTGGTAGATATTACCCTGAAGTTAAAGAGTACATTTTATTTTCTTTTTTTTTTTCATATTTTATTATTTATTTATTTATTTGAGAGAGAGAGATACAGAAATAGGCAGGTAGAGAGAGAGAGAGAATGGGTGCACCAGGGCCTCCAGCCACTGCAAACGAACTCCAGATGCATGCACCCCCCTTGTGCATCTGGCTTACGTGGGTCCTGGAGAATTGAGCCTCGAACCGGGGTCCTTAGGCTTCATAATCAAGCGTTTAACCGCTAAGCCATCTCTCCAGCCCAAGAGTACATTTTCTTTTAGTTTGCAAAGCATTTACCTTCATTTCTCTTAGCTTCATAATATCTCCATTTTGCAAGTGAGAAACAAATCTAATTTGGTTGTGTGTACTAGAAAACATCTCCTGGTTTTCAAGATATGGGAAGTTTGTCGCCCCAAATAAAAGAAAAGCCCAGCTGACTAGAGCAGGGGACAGCCATCAAAACGATTTATTTTCTCTTGAGATTCTCTCATCTCCTAGAAGTGACTTAACCTGTAGGAGGCACTACAGGACCCTTCACACTACAGATCCACCCCCAAAACACAAGATATAAGAAGCATAAATAACAGCTTTTATGGTGGCTCTATTATTTTTTAGGTGTATTTATCACAATAATTGCATATACTTATGAAGACACAGCATGAAGTTTTGATACATGTATACATTTTGGAATAAGCAAATTAGACTTATTTAACAAATCCATCACCTCAGATACTTAGCCCTTCTTTTGTGGTAGGAACATTTAAAATCTATTATGTTAGGTGTTTTGAAATATAAATACAATGCATAATTATTAACTATAGCCAATGGGCTGTGAAATTTTCCTGTATAAATGAAACTTTGTACCCATTGGCTGATATTTCTGATTTTCCATCCATTCTTCATCATGATTCCACTCTGTATTCCTATGAATGCAACTTATCAAATATAATTAAGATTTCACATTTAATTAAGATCATGTGGTGCTTGTATTTCTATACTTGGCTTTTTAAAAATTTTTTTATTTTTATTTATTTATTTATTTATTTTTTTGGAGGTGGGATCTTCCTCTAGCCCAGGCTGACCTGGAATTCACTATCTAATTCCAGGCTGGCCTTGAACTCACAGTGATCCTCCTACTCCTGCCTCCCAAGTGCTGGGATCAAAGTGTGTACCGCCATACCTGGCT
This sequence comes from Orientallactaga sibirica, assembly GCA_036365145.1. Lineage (NCBI taxonomy): Eukaryota > Metazoa > Chordata > Mammalia > Rodentia > Dipodidae > Orientallactaga > Orientallactaga sibirica. The sequence goes on from JAEOAD010000982.1 coordinate 8,559,219, forward strand.
TATACTTAGCTTTTAAAAACATGTAGCATAATGTCCTCCACTTCATCTACCATATTAGTGCAAATGGCAGGATTTCTCATATATACATATATATATATATGGTGTGTGTGTATGTGTGTCTGTGTGCATGTGTGTGTAAAATCTGCCTATTGATGGGCACCACTGGTTTTCTTTTTATAATTTGGCTATTTATGAATGAATAATGCTGCAATGAACATGAGACTACAGATGCTTCTTTGATATGCTGGTTTCAGTTTCTTTGGATATATACCCAGAGGTAGATTGCTAAATCATATAACAGTTCTATTTTTAGTTTTTCAGGCACATGCATGCTGTTTTCCATATGGCTGTACTAATTTATGTTCCCATCAAAACTGTACAAAGGTTCTTTTTTCTCCATATTTCATGAATGCTTGTTCTCTTTCATTTTGTGATAATAGCTAATATAATAGTGACACTTTATCATGACTTTAATTTGTATTTGCACGATCAAGCTGTTGAGCATTTTTTCATGTATCTGTTGGCAATTTGTCTGTATTTCTATTTAGATCCTCTGCCCACTTTACAATGGAATTGTTTGTTTTTGTTCTTTTAAATTTATTTACTTGCAAGCAGAGAGAGAGAGAGAGAAATCAAGTGAGAGAGCAAGCCAGGACCTCTAGCCACTGCAAACAAACTCCAGATGCATGGACCACTTTGTGCATCTGGATATATGTGGATACTGGGGAATTCAACCCAGTTCATTGGGATTTACAGTCAAGCACTTTAACTGCTGAGCCATCTCTCCAGCTCCCATTCTCTTGTTATTGATTGCTCTGAGTTCCTTGGATATTTGAGTATTCACAAATATCTAATATACAATTTAGAAATTTTTTATCCTAATTTGTGAGTTATCTCTTCACTCTGTTATTTCTTTGGCTGTACACAGCCTTTAATTCTGTGTAATTCCATTAGTTTATTTTTACTTGTACTTTCATGATCTTACTCAAGAAATCACTAGCCAATCCAATATCTTGAAGCTTTCCCCCTACATTTTCCTCTAGTATTTTTTAAAAAGTTTTAAAATTATTTTATTTATTTTTTTGGAGAGAGACACAGAGAGAGACAGAGAGAGAGGGAGAGGAAGACAGATAGAGATGGGCGCGCCAGCAGTCTCTCAGCTGCTGTGAATGAAATCCAGATGCGTGCGCCCCCTTGTGGGCAAGTGTGGCATTGCGCCCTTGTGTCACTTTGCATCTGGCTAAACGTGGGACCTGGAGATTGGAACCAGCGTTCTTAGGCTTAGCAGGCAGGCGCCTTAACCGCTAAGCCATCTCCCCAGCCCTTCCTCTAGTATTTTTATAGCATTAAGCATTCTGTTTAAGTCTTTACCTCATTTTGAGCTGATTCCTGTATAAAGGGTGAGCAACAGCTTCATTTTCATTTATTCTGCATGTAGAGTACAGTTATCCTCAAATACCACTCATTGTAGAGATTGTTCTTCATTGTATGTTCTTGCTACTCTGGTTGAAAATCAAGGGAACCTGTAGCTCTCTTTTAAGAATCTCCTGGAAATTGTCTTTTACTTTATTGGTTTTAATGTGGTTTTATGTCACGCCCTCATCTAATCCTGGAGGCTAGGAAAATGACATCCCTCCCACATTGAATACAGCTGGTCTGTATCACCAATAGGACATTGCAGATGTGTTTCCACTTCTTTTTCACCAATAGGATATTGCAGAAGTACTTTTCAAGGTTAGAAATTAAAAGCATTACAGTTTCTGCCTTTTATTAGTTCCTCTAAGGGAAGCTAGTCATTATAATATGAAGGAATCTTTCTATATAGCTGTTCAGGGTCACACATAAGAACTGAGCTATATAGAGACAATAGCCTACATCAAACTGCCAGCCATATGTATGACCTGTTGTGGTAGTTTGAATAGATGGCCCCCAATATATTCAGTGTTTTATTAGATTGTAGTTTGCATCTGCAACCACTTGGCTGGAGGCAGTGTCTCTGGGTGGATCTTAAGGTGTGGTAATGGGTTTAGGATTTCAATCTAAAGATATGCAAAGTGTGCCTAGCTGGAGTTCCCGAGGTGTGCTGTGCTGTGTGGCTTTTGGTTTGTGGCTTTGCTCTCTATGTTTGGTCCTGTGAAAGCAGGCCAGCTTCTTCTGCCATTATGGAACTTCCCCTGAACCTGTAAGTTTCAATAAATATCCCTTCCTCCATAACTGTGCCTGGTCTGGAAGTTCATCTCGGTGAACCTGAAGCTGTCTGCTACACCTGTCTTCAAAATGAATTTGGGTTCAGTACCAGGCAAGCCTCAGGTGACTGAAACCCTGGCCAACATCAAAACTGCCACCTCACGTGAGACTTTGATTCAGAATCACCTAGCTAAACTTTGGGAAACCATGAGAAATAAAAAAAGTTATTGTATACTTTAGCTGTCACGCTTTGGCATGATTTGCTATATGACATATAACCAAAGCAGTGATACTCAATGCACATTGCACCAAACTTTTTTCTTTTAAGTTTTGATTCAAGAAGCACTGTATCCGTTGCGATTTGTTGCTGTGACCAAATATCTAGCAAAAATCAACTTAAGGGAGGAAGGGTTTATTTTGGCTTCCAGTTTGAGTTTATCATGCATCATGATGGGGAAACGTGGTGGCAGGAGCTTGAAGTACCTTATCTTGTTACATCCATAGCAAGGAAGCAGAGAGTGATGAATGCTGGTTTGTTCAGGCAATTTCTATTATATCAAAAGCATACATACTTCCAACATAGAATGGTACAGATAAGCATTCCCATTACAAAATGGAAGACTATGAGTATAGCAAGGAAATATCATAGCCTTTCCTTTTCTTTTTTTGAGAGAGACAGAGAGAGAATGGGCGTGCCAGGGCCTTTTCAGGCACTGTGAATGAACTCCAAACACGTGCACCCCCTTGTGCACATGTGTGACATTGCACGCTTGCGTCACTTTTGCATCTGGCTATACATCAGACCTGGATATTTGAACAAGAATTCCTAGGCTTCGCAAGCAGGTGCCTTAACCACTAAGCCATCTCTCCAGCCCTCCTTTGGGGTTTTGAATTTTTTGTTTTTCTTGGAAGATTTTCCAATGGTTTTTGGCATCTCCGACATCCTTGGCTCTCCGTTGTAACTTACAGTTCACCTTCATAGCTTTTATACATTGACCTCTCAGGACCTTCTTGCAGGGACTCCCACCCTACCACACATCGCCTGGCCTCAGCACCTGTCTGGAATCATGGTGCAAGACTCCATGACTTCCTCAATCTTGCATCTTTGATGCCCTCCAAACCAGTAAAATGCTGATGCCGCTGCCCAGTTCTGCTGTCAGGTTGAGTTGCAGCCTGGCTCACTTGAACCACAGTTGTGCTTTCCTCTGTGTGCCTAGGAGAGTGTATCCCAGCAGGGAATCCTCACAACAGTGTTCTCAGTTGAAGCATTCTACTTTCAAATAAATTTGCATTTTTAGGACACATGTCAAATGCAGAGAGATTTTTTTTTGTCACAAGATCACATGAATGGTTCCTAGCCCAGTTCCCCATAAAGTACTTGTTCTCCTGTTAAATCTCATGGGCTAGGCCTCCACTGTCTGTGTTTTTCTCAGCATTCTTGTCTGCCAAGGTCCTTCCAGAATGCTTCACTAAGCTCTGGTTACTGTGTTCAAAGGTTTTTGTAGCCCAAAGTTTGAAACATTCTATATTCCTCCCCCTAAATAGTTCCAAAGACCTATGAACCATAGATATATCAATGGCAGAGAGCAATGAATGCCGGTTCTCAGTCATTTCTCTCCTTTTTTTTATTATTTATTTTTGAGAGAGAGAGGAAGGGGGAAGAGAGAAAGTGTGGGTGGGTGCACCAGGGTCCTCAGCCACTGTGAATGAACTCCATATGCAGGCACCCCTTTGTGTGCATGTGTGTGATATTGCCCACTTCCGTCACTTGTGCTCCTGGCTATGTGGGATGTGGAGATTCAAACATGAGTTCTTAAGCTTTGCAGGCAAGTGCCTTAACCACTAAGCCATCTCTGCAGCTTGGTGTCTTTCCTTTTTCTACAGTCCAGGACTCCAGCCCATGGTACAAGATGACATGACTCCATCAATCTTGCATCTTTCATACCCCTAAAACCAATAAAATGCCACAAATAGTTAAGGTGGGTTTTTCCACCTTAGTTAACATAATCAAGATAATCCCTCACAGGCGTACCCAGAAGCTAACTTACTCCAGTTAATCTCTCACAGGTATGCCCAGAAGCTAACCTAGTCTAGAAAATCCCTCACAGGTGTTACCCAGAAGCTAATTTACTCTAGTTAATCTCTCACAGGTATGCCCAGAAGCTAACCTAGTCTAGAAAATCCCTCACAGGCGTTACCCAGAGGCTTGTTTCCTAGGTGCTTTTAGGTCCTGTCTAGTTAATGATAAGCAATCACAAGTACCCCTTTTCTCTTCCTTTTTTCTGCAATAAGTAGAAATGAAATAGCTGACTTTCAATGAAACCCCTTCATTTATTCTGTTGTTTTCCCTACTACATTGACTATACTGCTACCATGGAAATATTTTTAAGGAGTCTTGATTTCTTAAAAAATTCCAAACTTCTAAGTTGTGCCATAGACAAGACTGCTGTGGAAGACAATGAATTGGGAGGTTGCTTCGGCCCATCTGAATAGCTGACTTAGAGTCAATCCTGACTGCATTCTGATCCCACTAGGTCTGTCATAAACACATTCAACATCACAAATAATCAAGGTGGGATTTCCCTCTAGTAATGTAGTGAAGCTGAAAATGATTATAACATTCCATTTATGTTCTCCTGATTATAAACATCAGCCATTTGTACTATAGAAAACATGGGGAAAATGCTGAAAAGAATAAAGGCTAAAGTAGACGCTACCCATAATTTTACTACAGAGAGCTCTATTAGCATTTATTCGTTGCTTTCTTTATTTCATTCACTATAAAATTAGGATATGAAATATACAGTTTTATATCCTACTTTCCCCATTATATTCTAAGCATTTTCTCGTGTGGTCACATATGCTTCTTGAAAATATATTCTTTCATAGATGCTTATGGTTTTATTCAGTAAATGTGCTCCCACTTAGCCATCCCTCTGGCTTGTTCCCAAGTTTTATCTATTATAGACAGAGTTGGGAGGACATTTCTGATACATTCATCGTTATGTTTTTTTTTTTTTTCCCAATGATCTTAGTATAATTCCTAGTATTATTGGGCTGTTAATTAGGATTTTCTAAGGCCATTAATCTATATTCCCAAATTGCCCCTCAGGAAGTCTTACCAATTTACAGTGCTCAAGGAAGGCAATGAAACGGTTTATGTCACTACAATTGTCAAAACTGAGTCTAAATATTAACAATTTGAAAAGTAAAGATTATATGTTACTTTAATTTACATTTATTTATTTATTTGACAGAGAAAGAGGCAGAAAGAGAGAGGAGAGGGAGAGAAAGAGAGAGAGAATGGGCACGCCAGGGCCTCTAGCCACTGTAAACCAACTCCAGACACGTGTGGTCCCTTGTGCATCTGGCTAACGCGGGTCCTGGGGAATCGAACCTGGGTCCTTTGGCTTTGCAGGCAAACACCTTAACCTCTAAGCCATCCCTCCAGCCCCCTAATTTACATTTCTTTATTAGGTAGAAGTTGAATATACTTTCACACACTTATTAAGCCACTTGTATTTCTTCTTTTGTCAAGTTGTCTTTTGTTGAACATGATTAAAGGTAAAAAAGAACTGAGGTAAGTGGGCCTACCAAGTTTTTGATTTTATGCTTATCTGGACAGAAGGTTGGCTGTGTTTATTTCTTACAGCTCTAGATGTTCAAGGTTCACGTGTTGTGTGATTGTTTTTTGTATCCCCCGTTGTCTTCAGGTTTCCTTAGAGACTTCTGATACAGGGTCTGAAACGTGCATTTCTTCCCGTTTATTTATTTTTTTCTGTGTTGCTGTATAGAATCCCTATTGATGTGGTGGTGAAGGGAGAGGGAAAGCATTGTGCAGTACTTTGATTATGCCTAAGACTTAAATGGCATTTGTGTCCTTTGGCTATTATGTTACTTGTACAGCCCTTTAGGTGAGACACAAAGGCTATAGCTGCTGGACTTGGGTGCTTCCCTTCCCTTATCCCAGGTCAATTAGACTCAGGGGATTAGGCTCTGCTAAAATAGTTTTCCTTGGCCTTGGGAGATGGGTCAGTGGTTAAGAGCACTACTTAAGCATGATGGCCTGGGAGGGCCTGAGACTGTTTGAGTTTGACTCCCCAGAACCCGTATGTAAAAAAACAAAAAGACACTGGGTGTGACCAACTACATAGGTAACCCCAGTCTGTAGGGCAGAATGGGGGAGGGTGGAAGAGAGAGAGAGAGAGAGAGAAGAAAATTGCTGAGGCTCACTGACTCAGCAAAATGGTCAGTTCTGGAGGGAGGAAGAGATCCTCCCACCATCTCAAGGAAGTATGTGGATACGTGTTGGGGTCCCCCCCAAGGCCAGCCCAGGAGGGACAGCAGGGTCTCTGCCGAGTTGGGGTGAGCAGCGCAGAGTCACGACACAGACTCCGGGAGTTGGGTGAAAGCAGAAGCGAGACTCCACAAACTCGTTTATTGAGGAAGTGCACGTGGGTTTTAAGGGGCTTGGCTGGCTAATCCTTGTGTGGGGTGGTCCCCTTTTGGTGACCAATAGCAGCCTGTCTCTGGACAGGACATCTCGTAGCAGACTTCTCGCGAGCATGGGACTGTAACTGTTGTCACACCAAGCCTGCGCAGAACGCCATTTTCACAGAAGCCACTTCCTGTTTTCTTCTGCCATGCAGTCTGGCTAGTACCAGGCCTGTATTGTGCCATACAGATGCACAATAGAGAAGGGCACCCAAAGTTCTCCTCTAGTCTCCACATGCATCTAGCACGCATCACATATACTCTACACACACACACACACACACACACACACACACACACACACACAGTTTTCCTTGAAGGCAGGAGACCTAAAGAACAGAAGATTCTGAGCATACTTCAAAATAGCTAGATTCTTATTCTGTCAGAATCAAGAAAGATTTTCCCAACCCTTCAATCTCATGTGATTACTAGAGAGGTAAAACTCACAGAAGTGGGTGCAGGATCAAACATTGGGCTGCCCTGGTGTTTTTAACCCTCAAGGCTGATGAAAACAGAGCTTTCAGGGCTGGAGAGATGGCTTAGCAGTTAAGGCATTTGCCTGCAAAGCATAAGGACCCAGGTTAGATTCCCCAGTACCCATGTAAGCCAGATGCACAAAGGTGACGCATGCATCTGGAGTTCATTTGTGGTAGCTGGAGGCCCTGGAATGCCCATTCTCTCTCTCTCTCTCTCATACATGAATGAATGAATGAATAAATAAATATTTTAAAACCCAGAGCCTCCAGAAATTCGTCAGTTGATGCTTATGTTTTCTTGTCTTATACTGCTTTCCTCAGAGCTGTCTGTTTCTGGTGGTGTACTGTGATTCTTTGTATCTACCTGTCTGTCTCTCTAAATCTGGGGGCAATGGTTTCTGAGAAGAGTTGTTGGTATTCAATTTGTTCCGTCTGTTCTTTGTTTGTGAGGAAGAGAGTGACAACTTCCAGACTACTTCCTTGCTGGTCTAGAGACTGCAGTCTGTTTCTCTTCTAGTTATGACTATCAAACATGTTTCCAGACATTGCTAAATGCTCTCTAGAGAGTGGCAAGTCACCTTCAGCTGTGAATCACTGCTATTATATGATTAAGAATGCCATAATCAAGCCGGGCTGCTTTAATCCCAGCACTCGGGAGGCAGAGGTATCGAGGCCACCCTGAGATTAAGCCTGGACCAATGAGACCCTATAAAAAAAAAAAAAAAAAAAAAAAAAAAGAATGCCATATATCAATCATGAGATTTGATAGTATATCATTATATATTAATAATAATGGCATAAAGCAAATGAGAGCTCCTGGAGATTTGGGTAGGGGATTTTTTATTATTTATTTTAATTTTACATTCATGTTGGTGCCTTCGGTAGCCTCCTCCCTGTCCTCCCCCCCTCCGAAGGGACCTTCCTCATTGGGGAATGTGGGTCATACATTATGGGGGTAGCCAACAGTTATGGGGGATGGGCAAAGTCTCTGTGTGTAATGACCCAACGGTGGCTCTAACACTCTTTCCAACCCCTCTTCTGTGAATTTCCCTGAGCCACGTTGGGTACATTTTAGTTCTGCTTCAGTGATGAGGTCTTGGGAGCCTCTGTGTCTCTGGATATCTGGCTTAGTAGGAGTTGAATGTTCTCTGTGTTTATCTCCTTCAGCCTTGTTCTGGTGTCGGGTTCACCAAGAAAGCTGTATTCTTGCCCATTTCCCCCATTACTCTATGGTTTCAGCTGGGGCCCTGGTGAGGTGTGATAGGCTGATACTCCCTTCAGGTTCTTTGTCCATCTGAAAAAGAGAAGCACATTCTCCTACGGAGAGAGAAGTCAGCCCCGGATAGATGGGATGGCCATTGTTATTTTAGAGAGAATTTTATATGCATAGACCCTCTTATAGCCCACAATTGGTGGGAACTTGATATTGGAGAATGGGCTTAGTTTTTGGACATGGTTTTGACTTGTTTCCCAGTTCCAGCTATGAGTTCCATTCCACTGAGTGGATCTGTTAGCCAAATCAAGAGCAGTTGGTTACCCACCATGGCTTGTTTGAGCATCACATCAGGTTGTTTACTTCTCAGTAGCTTAGACTATGAGTTGTTTGGACAGATGTCAGTCATTTTCCCCCAGTCGCTCATATAGCACTCTCTGGCACTAGACAAGCTAACTGTCTGGGGACTGACCCTCTTCCAGATTCCAGCCCGGTTGCTTTAATTTTAATTTTATTTTTATTGTGATTATTATTATTATTATTTATGAGAGAGAGAGAGAGAATTGGCATGCCAAGGCCTTAGCCACTGAAAATGAACTCCAGACGTGTGCACCACCTTGTGCACATGTGTCAACCTATGAGCATGCTTCACCTTGTGCATCTGGCTTACGTGTGTCTGGGGAGTCAAATTTGGGTCCATAGACTTCACAGGCAAGCACCTTAACTGGTAAGCCATCTCTCAGCCCTTTTTTTTTTTTTTTTTTTTTTTTTGGTTTTGCGAGGTAGGGTCTCACTCTGGTCCAGGCTGACCTGGAATTAACTATGTAGTCTCAGGGTGGCCTCGAACTCTAGGCGATCCTCCTACCTCTGCCTCCCGAGTGCTGGGATTAAAGGCGTGCGCCACCACGCCCGGCTCTCAGCCCTTTTAATAGGATTTTTATTGGTGACTATCATGGGAGATGTGGCAGACATTGGCCTCAAACTTAATTTTCTTTTCCTTGGTACTTGTATTTTTTCAGCTTCCTGGCATTTAGATGGGAGCATGTGATCAATTGTGGTTGTTTTCCATAGAATTGAAGAATGAGATTAAGGGAATAACTCAGTCATATGCAGATAATAAATCAACTCTACCCAATGGCAGATGTTAGATGGAGGCCAAACATCCAGATGTTTAGTCCTCCCCATTAATTAAAAATCCTATGGAATGTGAAGGATTGGGGGGAACACTGGATTAAATTAATCCATGGCTTTTCTGATATTAGCACTGAAGAGAAGTTAAAGTTTGTGCCTTTAAGATGCAAACAGCACTGTTCTATTTACATATATTATGTGGGAAGTGGCAGGTTTTAATTTTAACTGTACACCACCTTCTCAATTGTTCCCTGAACAGAGTAGAAGCTTAGAGAAAATTATATGGAAAAAAACTGATAATAAAACTGGGGACTAAAATGAGTTTAAAGTTCAAACAAAGTGCATTCCATAGCTGGTAATTCTATAATCCATGCACATTTGATCAGGCAAAGTATTCAGGCTTTTATAGTGTTTCTGACTGCCTGGATGGACTCACAGGAAGGAAAATTCACCAAAAAAAAAAAAAAAAAAGTGAATAGGCTCATGATATGCAAGGAGAAAGCTCTAGGGTTTTAGGAACTTTTTCACATCTGATATAAAATTCTTTACATAAAAAGAGGATTTATTTTATGCTCTGTCTATGTGCTCTGGACTAGAACCCATGTTTTATTTAAATCATGTGAAGGAATATAGGTTAAATTACAAATGACAGATAAATTTAAATATTCAGCCACAAGAACCCAGAGTTGACCAATTTGGCTATTGTGTCCCAGGGATCCTTCTGTCTTTGTCTCCACAGCACTGGGATTACAAGTGGGTGCCATTGGGCCTGATATTTTTACATGGGAACTGGACGTTGAACTCAGGTCCTCATGCTTGCCACACTTTACCCACTGAACCATCTTCCCAGTCCAGTTGGCTTCTTACCTATTAGGATCTGTGTGGGATGAGAAAAGAGTCCCCAGAGGTATGTTTTGTCTTCTACAGCAGAGCTGTCTCCGGGGCTGGACTGGATAGGAGTGGAGGCTGAGGGCTGCCCAGATTGAAATAGTAACCAAAGCACAGCTTTAGTTCTCTTTGATTTTTTTCCTGCTTATGAAATTTATTATTTTTCCTGCATGTTCTTGCTCACTACTTGTGGTAGTGTGAATAGATATCCCCCAAAAGGATCTCCAGCCACCCGCTGGAGGAGGTGTCACTGTGGGCTGATCCTGTGGTCCAGCCCTAAGGTGTTATTGGGGGTGGATCTGAAGTCCAGCCTAAGGTAGACAGAGTACGTGAGCTCTGCCTGGGTTCCCTGCTGTTTGTCTGCTGGGTTTTGTTCTTGCTTTTGGTGGTGGGTTTTCTCTTTTTCACCATTATAGAACTTTCCCTGGATCCGTAAACTTCAATAAATCCAGTTCCTCCTATAAACTGTGTCTGGTTTGGAGGTTTATCCCAGCGACATGAAGCTGACCACAGGACTACTCTCGCTTGCTTACTCTAATGTAAATGTAAGAATCCGCCAGTAAATTTACAAACTTTCTAATGGGAATTTGATTACAACTAGGGAGACCAGTATATTACTGCTTTTCATTAAAACTGAATGCAACACTAAACAATAAAGCACAAGACAGAAAAGACTTGGATTTTGTCATTCATTTACTCAGGAGCATATATTGAGCCTATACTGTGTGCCAGGAGAGTGGTCCCATTGTCTAAGGATACTAAGTGACATTTGAGGCAAAGGGAAGGGGACTTCTACAACTACTCGACTCACTTCCCTTACTCTAATCCCATTAATAATAATAATAATCCCATTAATAATGCCATTATTATTTGATTTTTTGATATATCTTCATCATGAGTTTTCACATTGATTTTAGTTTTTAGAAATTTTGTGTTAAAATATATGAGCATTTGCTTGCAAACATGCATGACTCCAGTGTCAGTACCCACATCAAATCATATGCAAAAAGTGGTGTATGCATTTGGAGTTTGTTGTCAGTGACAAGTGGCCCTGGTGTGCAAATACTCTCTATCTCCTCTCTCTTTTTCTCTCTCACTTTCTCACTCTCAAATAAATCAATAAAAATATTGAAACAGGGCTGGAGAGATGGCTTAGTGGTGAAGGCACTTGCCTGCAAAGCCCAAGGACCCAGGTTCAACTCCCCAGAATCCATGTAAGCCAGCTGCACAAGGTGGCACATGCATCTGGAGTTTGCAGTGGCTACAGGCCCTGGTGCACCCAATCTGTCTCTGTAATAATAAATAAATAAATAAATAAATAAATAAATAAATAAATAAATATTTTAAAATATTTAAGGAGACAGATTGCTAGATATATACCGATGACTTGAAATTTTGCCCCTGAGGTAAGTTCCGGTCCCCAGCCCTGGGGAAGGTGAGAACCTAGAGAGAACAGCACTGACAGTCAGAAAGGAGCCTTATCCGAGACTTCTCAGAGGGCCAGGAGGACTGACGATCAGCAGTGAGAGACATGGTTGTAACTCAGCTCCAGCCTGGAACAAGCCAGCAGCACCTCTTCACACACGGCAATGTAGACATAGGGGCTCTCAGTGACTGCTGAGGAGGCAAAAGGCCAGACGTGGGCCCTGCCAGCCCAGAAGTGTTTACTGTGTTCACTGTGAGAGCTATTTGCCCCGTGAGGCTCTTGAGCATGAGAAATGTGGTTAGTTGTAATTGTGACAAGCTTCTGCTATAAAGTTCATCCTGGATTTCACTGTGATGACCTACTGAAATGGTAACATTTGAACACATTAGATTAAATAAAATATATTGTTGATATGAACGTCATGTTTCACTTTAAATTTTTTAAAATTTTTTTGGAGAGAGACACAGAGACAGAGAGAGAGGGAGAGGAAGACAGAGATGGGCGCACCAGCAGTGTCTCAGCTGCTGCGAACGAAATCCAGATGTGTGCGCCCCCTTGTGGGCAAGTGCGGCATTACGCCCTTGCATCACTTTGCATCTGGCTAAACGTGGAACCTGGAGATTGGAACCGCTGGAGATTGGAACCAGTGTTCTTAGGCTTAGCAGGCAGGCGCCTTAACCCCTAAGCCATCTCTCTAGCCCTAAATTTTTTTAATTTTTGAGAGAGAGAGGTAGAAAGAGAGGGAGAGATAATGGGGGTGCCAGGGCCTTCAGCTGCTGTGAATGAACTCCAGATGCATGTGCCCCCTTGTGTGAATGTGAGACATTGAGTGCTTGCATCACGGTGTGCCTGGCTATGTGGCAACTGGAAATTTGAACATGAGTCCTTAGGCTTAGCAGGCAAGCACCTTAACCTCAAAGCAATTTCTCCAGCCCATGTTACACTTTTTTTTTTTTTTTTTGGTTTTGCAAGGTAGGGTTTCTGGTCCAGGCTGACCTGGAATTAACTATGTAGTCTCAGGGTGTCCTCGAACTCCCGGCAATCCTCCTACCTCTGCCTCCCAAGTGCTGGGATTAAAGGCGTGCGCCACCACGCCCAGCCCATGTTACACTTTTTAAAGGCAGTTCCTAGAAAAAATTTCATGTGTGTAAACCATGTTTCTGATCACCCACCTGTTACCCTCTCTTGTTCCTCCCATCCCTGCTCCCCCTATTCCCAACTAGTCTACTATTGTCTCTTTTTATGGTGACCTAATTTTAAGTTGGATGTGTGGCTTATGTTAATGGCTCCAATTTTTACTGGACAGCACTGCTTAGGTGGTGTCAGAATATGTGTCTTGGAATTCAGACAGTGGCTTTGATCACAGTTCTTTTGGACCTATTACCTTTGAACACCTTCCCTATATTTGGAGAGTGCCTCACCTTTTAAGTGCCTATTTCCCACAATGAAAGAAAGGTTCTTACTTCTACAACCTTCTTTGTAGATACAGAGCAGACTTCAGCCAGTAATGCACACAGAGATTAGCATTTGCTTTAGGAAAGCCAATAGGGTGTATTGCAGTTACCCTCTCATTGCTAGGACAAACATCTGACCAGAAGCTACTGATGGTGAGAAAGGGCTGGTTTCAGGCTTACAAATTCCAGAGCAAGTTTCACCATGATGGAAGAAGTTGGCTCACTTCCACAGATGCATAACAGAGGGACACAACCAACAGTCAGCAAGCATAAACAGCTAGAGCTCCAACTGACTGCATTAAAAGATCTATCCTCCAGTGACACCTCCTCCAGAAAGCAGCTGGATACTTCAGCTGCAAGTTTAATAAAAAATACCTTGGGCAGGCTGGAGACATGGCTTAGCAGTTAAGGTGCTTGCCTATAAAGTCTAAGAATACATGTTCAAATCTCCAGGTCCCACATAGCCAGACGCACAGTGACACAAGCACACAATGTCACACATGCACACTAGGGGGCACACACATCTGCAGTTTGTTCACAGTGGCTGAAGGTGCTGGCATGCTCATTCTCTCTCTCAAAAATAAACAATTAATTTTTTTAAGTGGAACATGAAGTTCATATCAACAATGTATTTTACTGAATATAATCTTCAAATATTACCATTTCAGTAGGTTATCAAGGTGAAATCCAGGATGAACTTTACATTAGGAGCTTGTTAGAAACAAGCTAATGGATGTTTTTATTATTTAATTTTTGATATCTCTTCATCATGAATTTTCACATTGATTTTTTATATATATATATATATATATATATATGTATATGTATGTATGTATGTATGTATGTATGTATTTTGCCAGGGCCTCAGCCACTGAAATCGAACTCCAGAGACTTGTGCCACCTAGTGGGCATGGGCTACCTTGTGCTTGCCTCACCTTTGTGCGTCTGGCTAATGTGGGATCTGGAGAGTCAACCATGCGTCCTTAGGCTTTGCAGACAAGCGCCTTAACTGCTAAGCCATCTTTCCAGCCCTGATTTTAGTTTTGAGAAATATTGTTTTAACAACCCACAATGGGGATAGCCGGCATCACCAACAAGGAGGGTCCCTTTGGGGGCATGGATGAGGGTAAGGATGGTACCAACATGGGCTGTTTATATATTGATTATGTCTATAACTAATAAAAAATAAATATTGTGTTAAAATATGTATGACACAAGCATGCAATGTCACAAGGGGCACAAGCATCTGGAGTTCGTTCACAGCTGCTGAAAGGCCCTGGAGCACCCATTCTCTCTTTCTCTTTCTCTCTCCCTCTGCTTTTTATGCTTGCTGACTATTGGGTGAAATGGAAGCATCCACCTTCATAGGCATGAGTTTCAGCTTCAGGTGGGTAGTGCCAGCCATTGTGGTGATGTCCCATGTTTTGATGGTGCCCAGAGATGGCAGAGGTATTTTTCTCAGACAAGTCCTTGGTTGAAATTTATGGACATTGTTCCTTACTGCATTATCTCTATGCTAGGATGGATTTTGTTGTCTGTTTTCTATGTTTGCTGTATATCAATCCACAAATGACACATGCTTCAAACAGCAAATAACTGTTGCTTTAAGACCTACTTTGTGTTCAGCCCTGTGATAGCAGCTGGAGGGATTGAGAAAAATATGAGCTTTGGGTGCTTCATTCTAGCATCTCACAGAAATGATACTCTGTGATTGACATCAGAGCGCCAAGGTCTTCCCAGAGCAAGGGAAAACAGCTTGGAGCACATGTCCCACCCATAATTAGAATTTAAAATGTACTTTTCCACGTCATTTTCACCTTCAGGCATTGTGTTTACTGCTGTGGGATTATTTGGTGGACACTTTTGTGTACCTTACTTGGAAAATATCATATTGTTTCAAACAATAGGCTAACAATGTTCAGAAGCCAGTATGAAGAGCCTGCTTCCCCCTCTACAGCTCCCTCCCACACTAGCATCCCAAGAAGATGACTCCCTTGCCTGCATCCTGCTGCTACAGGCTTGCTCTGTGGTTTTGATTTCTTTGTTTAATCTTCAATTTGAAATCTCTAATGTAATTAACTACCCACTCTCTTTCATGGCATCTGTTTTCAAATCAACCTCAGGATGGAGGCTGTGCTGAGGACACACACACACACACACACACACACAGTCACACACTCACAGAACCCTACTTAAGTCAGTTCCTCTAAGTGAGATTACCAGCTTATTTTCCATCTTCAGGAGTCAAAATGATGGAGAAGGCATTCTTTGTAAATGGGGAGTCTGTTTTCAAACTATACATCTATACTTTTTGCAGTTATCAACTCTATTCTTTGAGTTCTTCTAAACGTAGACCCTTAGGTGAAGATTTAGGGGCAAGTGAGGTGATCCCAAGAAGAGAGTGAGGGGATGCAGAAAAGAGGGTGTGACACAGGTTACTCCTGGACCCACCTGGGCTTATTCCTGCTCAGGAATCTGTGAGAGACTGTGTCAAATGTAACTCAGCCGTCCCAATGAGAGACAAGGCATTTATCTCTCAAGAGCTCTCCTTACAATTGGAAGCTAACACCTCTGGATCAGTGTATAAAGTAATCACATGCCAGCATGAGAACCTGAGTTTGGAACCCCAGCACCCATGTAAAAGTTATGCAATGGTAGTGAGTGCCTGAAATCGCAGTGCTGGAGAGGTGGCGAGAGCACGATCCCTAGCACATGCTGGCCACCTAGTCTAGCCTAATTGGTGAGGCAGAGGTTCAGTAACAGACCGGGCCTCAAAAACTAAGGTTTACAGTGACGGAGGGAGACTCTGAAGTCAACCTCTGTCCTCCACACACATATACACATGTACCTGCAGACATGAGATACCCCCCATGAACATGCATGCATACATGTATGCACACCAGACAATAAACTTGAAAAAAAATTTAAAAATGTTAAGCTTTAGATATGCTCCTAAAAATAAGTAAAACATAAAAAGGCAAACTTACTTTTCCAAAGATACACAGCAGACTCAGGACTTAAAAATTCAGTGTTCTGGACTGGAGAGATGGCTTAGCGGTTAAGGCGCCTGCCTGCTAAGCCTAAGAACCCAGTTCCAATCTCCAGGTCCCACGTTTAGCCAGATGCAAAGTGATGCAAGGGTGCAATGCTGCACTTGACCACAAGGGGGAGCACACATCTGGATTTCGTTCACAGCAGCTGAGAGACTGCTGGCGTGCCCATCTCTCTCCCTCTCCCTCTCTGTCTGCCTCTCTCTGTGTCTCTCTCCAAAAATAAATAAAATTAAAAATTTTTTTTAATTCAGTGTTCTTCATATATTTTTATAATAATTCCACATTGATTGAAACTGGCTTTCCTATGAAGGAAAAAAAGCAAAAGGCAATTTTATTTTTTGCACACACACACACACACACACACACACACACACACACATTTTGGTAGGAGTATAATTTGGCGAAAATTTTCTGTTAAGCAATTGGCATAAGCATTAAATACCTTAAAAAATAATGCTATTGACATAGTAATTCAACTTTTAGGACTCTATGCTGAGAAAATGGCCAGAAGATTGAGAAAGATTTATATTTAATGATAGTCACATAATGATTCAAAAAGCATGCTTTCACAGAATAGGATATGGGAAAAGATAATATAGTATATAGTGAAGAAATTAGGGTACACAACCTCATATAATGAGTGGTCTCATTTTTTTTGTAGAAATGTCCACACAGAGAAGATACAAGTGGGTGTTGGATCTGCATGGAACTTTTTTTTTCTTTTGGTTTTTCGAGGTAGGGTCTTGCTTTCTATCCCAGGCTGACCTGCAACTCACTATGTAGTCTCAGGGTGGCCTTGAACTCACAACAATCCACCTACCTCTGCCTCCCAAGTGCTCGGATTAAAGGCATGCACCACCATGCCCGGCCTGCATGGAGTTTTCGTTCTTAATTTTAAAATTGCATTGTCCACATGGACATGTGATATGTTTCTATAATCAGAAAACAAAATAAAGGTTATTTTTCCCAATTCTTTCCTCTGGACATTGTGAGTAGTGCTGGGAAAGGAGTTAGCAGATATTTGTGTGTGTGTGTGTGTGTGCGTGCACACGTGCACACATGTGTTAGTCATGGAAAAGAATTATGGTTTGAAATTTGGCTCACAGTGAATGGAAGCTTTCCACCTAGAGTGGCTGTGGAGAGATAGTATTTGGCCAGTGACTTTGCTCATGGTTTTGATTTTCAGCTCCCCTTGTACCCACAGCCATCCCATGGAGATGGGTCGCTCATCTGCATCCTGCTCATGCTTTCTTGTTTTGTGGCTGTTGCTTCTTTGTTTCCCTCCTCCCCGTCAGCTTCCCCCTTCACTAAGTTTCTTTTGATTCCTCTTCCAGAAAGAAGCAGAATGCCATGCTGCTGGTTTTTGGCCTTTCTCTCCACTCAGTTTCAGCAACAGTCAGATGCACACTTCATCTCCTTTTACCTGCTGTGTTTTAGTTTAAGTATGGCCTTGGGATTGGACATTTACTATGAAGATGAAAGAAAATGAGCCGCCTATGAAATATATCACCTTTGGACTTTTCAGAGACGTCAACTTTGCCAAGCACCACAGGAGAGCACAGCCCCTATGGCAACACTTCCCGAAAAGCATGCTGGCTTCCAAAGTAGCTGAAGAACACAGACCCCCCCCTTTTCCCCCCACACAAGGCTGTTGTTTTTGTCCCCCAGGTTGCTACCATGTGGGAATGTTATGGTGTGAGAAAATATCAACAGTCCAAATGCAGATCGCACTTGCTTTCCATCAATTCTGAAGGGGCCATTAATCATTCTTCATCCTTGCATCTTTTCCCTGTCTTTATTACACAGCAACTGTTCTTATAATTTCTGAGGAGTGTCTGTGGGAGGTGCCTAACCTTTGCCATTGTCCGTGTGCTCTGACTGATGGGGAAATAGTAGAGAGTCTCCTAGCATCAGCCTGGAGAGTTCAAGGGCATTAGAGACGACCGTTGGTCAGGTGCAGCCAAGAAGAAAGGAACAAAGATGTTGGTGTAGGACCAGACTAAGGCTGGCTTTCTGAGGCTTGATAGTGACACTTTCTTGATTCTTTGCTTGCCGAAACTCTGAGAGCATTTGCTTTCATTTTTACTGGACCAGGCGAGTAAGGAATGTGTTCTTGAGCAATATTCATTAGAATATCTCTGCAAATAGGGGATGCGTTCCTGCTGGAAGCTTCCAGCGCCTGTGGGGGTGCTACTGTAGTTCAAGCCCAGAAAGTACTTTGCTCTATTGTGTGGAGTTGAGAGATGGAAAGAGAGTCCCCATTAGGATTTAAAAAGAAAGTGCTCGGATGCAGTGAGTCACATGCTTCTCATATAGGGAGTGCCGGATGAGCAAGAATGACTGCCAGAAGGTCATAGGATTGACAGGCCTAACAATAGGCAGAAAGTTGGGGGACTTAGATGCTGACACTGAAGAAGAAATCTGCCATCTAGGGACCAGAAAAATCCCCCTTCGTGTAGCTGTTCCAAACCATCGGTGCAAGCTAAGCACCGGGGATCTGCTGTAGAAACACATGTCTCTGCTGAAAGGAACATGTGCTCTGTCGATGTGGCTATGCATTGGTGAAACCTGGCCGTGTGCACCCATCTACTTCTAAGGGAGTCCGAGAAGTAGAGTAAGTTAGCCCTTCATATCTTGATTCAACCAACCTTGGATCAAAAATATTTTTTTAAAAAATATTTATTTACTTTAACATATTGCACATTGGTCATATTCCCATTGGGTTATTCTCTTATTTTTCCCTCACCCTGCCCCATTCCACTGACAGCCCTTCTAAGTGGGGTCACTGGCATTCACTGTGGGGTCAGTCTGTGTTGGGGGAGTCTGCCTCAGGATACTCCTTCCCCCCTTTTCTCTTACAACCTCCATCCCCCTTCCTCAGTGTTCCCTAAGCCTTAACAATGCTTCTGTACTGAGCTTGTGCAGACTTTTCTTTTACTAATATCTAAACGATACAGGATAATAACTATTTATATGCATTGTTGTTGTATAGCAATTTCTCTGAATTGAAATATTTCATCCCTGAAGGAGGCTGGGTAAGAAGTTCCGAACGGAAACACACTCATTAAGACGCAGAAGGTTATGAAACTTGTAAAAATTCAGTATGTAAACACCTCCCAATTGTCAAGAAGTTTCTGAAACTTGCAAGAGTCACAAGGCCAATCCTCAAGGTCATGTAAGGAGTAGAGTAGAACTTCTTGGGAGAAGAGACTACCCTACTGGTCAAGCTGCCTGAGTCATGCATTGAGCTCCAAGGATGCAACTTCTTTATTTTTTAATGTATTTGACAGCATGAAAGAGGGAGAGGGAGAGAGAGAGAGAGCACCAGAGCCTTCAGCTGCTACAAATGATCTCCAGACGCATGTGCTTCCTGTGCACATGTGTGACATTGCACACTTGTGTTACTGTATGCCTGGCTTACATGGGACCTGGAGATTTGAACATGCGTTCTTAGGCTTTGCTAAGCCATCTCTCCAGCCCAAGGATGCAACTTCTATGAGTTGTACCTATGCTGGGGTGATGCAGCTGCCTTTTGAGTCATCCATGCTTCTGTGAGCAACCCCAGTAAACTCATTGGTTCACCCAGTTGGACTTTGTTGTAATCATTACTTTGGCCTGTCTGTTGGTGGTGAATAGCTGTCTGTTCATGTCTCCCCAGGGAAAAATTTAACACAATTGTCTTAGTTATTGTAAATAATCTAGAGACGATTACTGTATAGGAGAGGAAGTACACAGGTTCTATGCAAATCCTATGGCATTTTATATAAGGGATTTAATCATTTGGAGAGTTTGGCATTGCGGAGAGAAGCCCTGGAACCACTTCCCTGTGGATGCTGAGAGATCATTGTATTTGGCTTTCCAGGACTCTCAGTACAGTCAGGCACAATGGACGGGGGTGGGAATGGATATTGTGTGCCAGCAGTTCACACCCAATGCATACATATTCTACAATGACACTGGTTTCTGAGCACACACTGAGCCTGGCTTAGCATGGCTGAGTTCCCACACGGTGTGAGACAAAGAAGGCAGGATTGTCTTTGGAAAGACCTGCTGAGGTGTTCAGGTCTCTGGCAGCTAATTTCTCTGGCATAGAATCAGCAATGGGGCTGATTGATGGCTCAATGAGTAAAAGCACTCGCTGTGCAACCATGATTTCCCGATGTTCAGATCCTCGGAACCTGAACAAAACATCTGAAACCCCAACACTCCTACTGGGAGTTGGGATGCACACTGGAGAATTCCCAGAAGCTTGCAGACCATTGAATCTGGTGAAGGAGTGCTAAACAATGAGAGATCCTGCTTCAAGAAAGGAGAAAGGCAAAAACTGACATCGAAGAGCGGCATCTGATCTCTACACGTACACTGTAGCATGTATACCATGTATATACTTGCACTTGAACACTCACACACACGCACATGCAGAGATGAGAAAAATCAGCTATGGTGTGGAAAAAGGCATAAGAAGAATCCTCAAGTCTTAAAAAGACCAAGGCAGGGCTGGAGAGATGGCTTAGCGGTTAAGGCACTTGCCTGAGAAGCCTAAGGACCTAGGTTCAATTCCCCAGGACCCACGGAAGTCAGATGCACAAGGTGGCACATGCATCTGGAGTTCGTTTGCAGTGGCCGGAGGCCCTGGCGTGCCCATTCACTCTCTGTCTCTCTCTCTCTCTCTCTGTCTCTCAAATAAATAAATAAAAATAAAAGACCGAGGCAGAATGAGACCAGATGATGAGCTGAGCTCTGAGACCCAAGGAAGCAGAAAGGGATTGCAGCTCTTACTTTACACCCATCCTGTCCACACCCACCTTCTTGTAACCGCATTGTCTTACACAAAAGGAAAACAGCTCTCTTTCTATTTTGTTTTTGTCCTTGGCCCATGACTCACTTTGGATGAAATATGGAAGCAGCTGCACAAGTTCAGTCTTGAGCCAAGGTCTAAAGAGGTCTCATGTTTCACGCTCTTGCCATCTTAGTGCGAAGTTCCCCTGAATAGCTACTGCTCATTCAACCTAGGCCCCCAAATTGACTCCTATGAAAGAGATAGGGTCCAGGCCCCAGCAGAGAAACAATCCCAATTGGAAGCATAGTTTCAAAGAGATCCTCCTCTGTGAACCCAAGCAAGTTCATATGATCTCAGGAAACCAATTCATATGTGAGAAATAAATGCTTGCTGCGAGCACTGCAGATTTGGTGATTGTTGTTCTACAATGACAGCTAGCTAATACATTAAATGCCTCTGCATTCAAATGGTTTCATTATTTCTGGGGGTCTCAAAGAACAGTTCCAGGAGAGCATCTTCAAATTAGGCCTGTGTGGGTGATTTTTGAAAACAGCTGGGACAGAATCACAACAGGATAGGACTGGCGTACATCTCAGCCCAGCTTTTCCAGGCAAGCTTCCTTAATGGATAACTCCACAGAGCTCTCTTCCTCCTCAACTCTCCTCACTTACCCCTGCCTTTCTCCTTTAGCTCTGATCATATCCAACTGCAATTAGAGTTACCTAGCTCCTAATCTCACCAGATACATGTAGCCAACCCCACTATATTTTTATCTAGGCATATGCCTATAATTTGTCCATGGGAATGTAATGAAGGATTTACTTAATCATCCTGTTAAACAACCCCCCCCACCCCCGCCGCCGGTTGGTGCATTTGGAATGTTTGGATGGTCACGTTCTTGACGTTTGTTCATTTCCATGTATCAGTAGAGAACGAGATCTAGGGGTGAGAGATGGGCGGTAGTTAGGGGCTGTGGTGAATAAAAGGCAGTCGAATGCAGAGAGAAGTCTTGGAAGTAGCTATGGAAGGAAGAGGCTGGCAGGCTGGTGGAGACAGGAAGCAGGGATGGAACTGAAGTAGACAGAGAAGGGAACTGAGAAGGGAGCAGGTAGAGGGTGGGGATTCTTGAGATTTTGGTGATCTTAGGCTTTTTAGAAGTTCTCTACTATTTTTGCTCTTGATTATTTCTTTCCTTCTACCAATTTTGGATTTTATTTGTTCTTATTTTTAAAGTTCCTTGAAATACAGTGATAGTTTGAGATCTTTCTGCTTTAAGGTGTAGGCATTAATTAATATAAATTTCCTTCTTAAGCCCTTCTTTTCTGCATCCCATAGGTTTTGGTATGTTGTGTTTCCATTTTCATTTGCTTTAGGTAATTTAATTTTTTTTGAAAAATAATTTTATTTATTTATTTGAGAGAGACAGAGAGAAAGAGGGGGAGAGAGATAAAGAGGGAGAGAGAGAAAGAGAGAGAGAAAATGGGTGATCCAGGGCCTCCAACCACTGCAAATGAACTCCAGATGCATGAACCACCTTGTCTATCTATATCTGGCTTTCATGGGTCCTGGGGAATCGAACATAGGTCCTTTGGCTTTGCAGGCAAGTGCCTTCACCACTACGCCTTCTCTCAGCCCATGGTAATTTAATTTTATTTTATTTCTTTCCACTGGTTGTTAAAGAGCAAATTGTTTAATTTCTGCATATTTGTATAGTTGCCAAAGGTTTTTTTTTTTGTTTTCTAGTTTCACTGTATTGTGGTCAGAAGAGGATAGACAACATGACTTTCATTTTTCAAAAATTATTGAAAACTGTTTTATGGCCAAGTGTATGCTCTCTCCTACAGAATGGTGCATGTGCTGATGAGAATAGTGCATTTTCTCTGGCTGATGGGTGGGGTGCTCTGTAGATTAGGGCTTCTTACACTTTTTCTATTCATAAGCCCTTTTTCCCTGAGAAATTTTTACATGACCCCAGGAATATAGGCATAGAAAATAGGCATAAAAATAAAACATTTGAGCCGGGCGTGGTGGCACACGCCTTTAATCCCAGCACTCGGGAGGCAGAGGTAGGAGGATCGCCGAGAGTTCGAGGCCACCCTGAGACTACATAGTTAATTCCAGGTCAGCCTGGACCAGAGAGAGAGACCCTACCTTGCAAAAACCAAAAAATAAATAAATAAATAAAAATAAAATAAATAAATAAATAAAACATTTGATGATAATAAATAATAAAGAAATGTATTTTAAAACACTTCCTTGTATATATACTTTTAATCTTTTTTTTTTGCTTCAGTAAGAATAAATTTATTCATGGACTTCAGACACTTTATGTTCATAATTACAATTTCTCCAAAGAGTCAAAAGCTGAATTCTCATAGGACTCCATTTATTATATAATTTATTTGAAGATGTTTGAATAATTTGAAATAGATATAACCAAAAATTGTGGTCATTTGTAAAATACACAATTTCTTCATGGGGAAAACAGGCTGATTTATAAATCTTTGGCTTTTTATTATTTTTTAAAGACTGGAGAGATTGCTTAGTGGTTCAGGCACTTGACTGCAAAGCCTAAGGACCCAGGTTCAATTCCCCAGTACTCACTTAAGCCAGATGCACAAGGTGGTGCATGTGTCTGGAGTTTGCCTGCAATGGCTAGAGACCTTGGTGTGCCCATTCTCTCTCTCTATTGGTCTCTCTCTCACATACACACACATAAGTAAATAAATAAATAGAACATTTAAAAATATTGAAGAAATTTTGCATACTAAGTAGATGGACATCCTTATTACATAAAGAATTAAATCTTGGCTGAATATTTCATACTATAGTATACAGAGAATTCTCAATGCATTTCAGAGTTTGTTGATATTTTAGTTTTATAATCATAAATGCTGAGGATATCCACTTTTTATTTTTAAAGAGAGTGAGAGTGAGCGAGAGAGCAAGAATGAGAGAGAGAGAGAGAGTTGGCACACCAGGGCCTCAGCCACTACAATTGAACTCCAGACACTTGTGCCACCTAGTGGGCATGTGAGACCTTGCTTTTGTCTCACCATTGTGCATCTGGCTTACGTGGGATCTGGATAACAAACATGAGTTCTTAGGCTTCTCAGGCAAGTGCCTTAACTGCTAAGCCATCTCTCCAGCCTGAGAATGTTCACTTTTTATAACTATACAGTATAAAATTGCAGAAGTATGTTTAGGGCTACTTTAAAAATGATTGTAAATTCTGTCCAAATCCCAAGTCAAAATTCGTTGCATAATTAAAATTGTTTTTTCATTGCATGATTTTTTAATGAAGTTCAAGCCAGCAACTCAAATAACATTTTAAAAGTCAAACATCCTAATTCAACACAATCCTAATACATATGTACAATCCATATATGTGTGTGTGTGTGTGTGTGTGTGTGTGTGTGTGTATTAGTTGGATTCATGTTCAGAAATGATGGCAGGGAATTATTAAAGTCTTTGTTTTCTGTTATTAAACCATTATGTTCCTATGAGCTCAGGAAACTTTGCACAGTTGAAACACTGCAGTTTATGACAGTGCTCAAAGCTGAATTGTCTCAGGCAGTGTTCATGGGCATTGCATGTCATGACAGCACGTGCAGTGCAAAGGGCATATGTTCTTTGCTCAGAACCAAGACTGCAGTGAAGTCCCACGATGCAATATGGGTGAGTGCTGCCAAAAAACACCTCAGATTCATTACATATTTCATTATGAATTAATTTTGTGGTCATTGCACATTCAGAAACCTTTTACTGTGGCTAAACTTTTTTACAAACCTTACATCAGTTACATGGCTCCATATGAGTTTGTGACCCACAATTTATGAAGCTGTGATGTAAGTGGCCATTAGGCCAAAGTGGCCTAGGTGCTATTTCCCTCTCATGTCTCTTTGTCAGTTTTCTGTCTGGGTGATGTGTTTATGAATATGGGGTGCACTAGCAGAGTAGAACAGAAGAAAGAAAGAGTGTAGTCTACAACAAACTATTTGAAAAAAAACAACACAATGAAGAAAAAAGAATAAAAAGAAATGAAGCAATCTGAGGAATTTCAGTACAATATTAAAAGAGCTATTCTTGGAGTAACTGCATTTCAAGAGGGACTTAAGAATGTCAAGAGGTGCTGCAGTATGCCTGAAACCTTAGGTGTCAGGGTCTGTTCCCAGCACTGCATAAAGCTAGGGCTGGGTGGTACATTCCTGCAATCCCAGCACTGAGGAGCTGCAGGAATGGTGCAAGTGGTAACATGCCTGCTCTCCAAACATGTGCTCAGATACCCAGCCCCCACATAGAAGCCAGGTGCTATGGTGTGCTGGGTTTTTTTCCTCCACCACCGGCAGGTAGAGCGGAAGAGAGAGAGAGCCGGGCCAGCCGCTTCTCTCTTGGGGCTGAGCGGGAAGGCGGGTGTCGGCGACTCAAAAAACCTCCCCAAGCCACCGGGGAAAAGAAAACCACATTGAGCCGGAAGTCCGTCTGGCGGAAAATCTCTCCGTTTATGGTCATGGGAAGGTATTTATATATTTTGAGAGAGGGTGGGAAAAAGGATGAGATAAAGGTGTAAGGGCCAATAGTATTTCACCACGTCAGCAGCAGCTGGGCGGAGGCAGTTTCAGCTTAGGTGCTGAGTCACTCCAAGGACAGGTGGCAAAACTCTACTCAGGCTCCGGAAGCTCGACTAGGCCTCACCGGGAGTAGGCCAAGGACAGGGAAACTCTGGCTAGGCTCAGAACCACTAGGCCTCACACCGGGCAGGGCCCAACAATGGTGTATATGCCAGTAATCCCAGTGCTGGGGAGGTGGTGGCAGGAGGAACCCTTGTTGTCCAGCCCACTCGGTAAGCTCCATGTTCAGTGAGAGACCCTGTCTCTCAAAATAAGATGTAGAGCAATTGAAGAGGGTAGCTGATATCAATCTCCGGCCTCCACATGCACACATCCTGGGAGCCACATACAGAAGGCTATCCCAATTCCCCTAATGGCAGATTTCTCAGTATAAACCTCATAGAAAGTAGCATAATTCTTGTGCAGTACTGAAGGAAAAACAAAACTCTCAACCAAGCACCCACCACAGCTATCATTTACAAGTGAATAAAAGACCAAGCCATTCCCAGATAGACGCAAGCGAAAAGATAGATCACCAGCAGGCCTGCCCTACAAGAAATGATAAAGTTCCTCAGGGGACTAGCTGGGAAGAAGGTGATTTGTGAAAGGGGGATGGGAGAGACATCAAGAGAAGGTCATGGGAGGGGATTATGATCAGACATACAAGGATAAAATGGGTCAACAAATAATAAAAGAAATCTCTTTAACTGAAAGAAAGGGACATTAATGAGCAATAGTTATATTTATTATTGAGTCTTAGTAATATTTTCGTGGGGGTGTGTGTGCCTAGGTGAGTGTGTGGGGGCCAGGCGTTGACATCACGTGTCGTCTTCAATAGCCCTCCACTTTAGCTTGCCGAGGCAAGGTCTCCCACTTGAAATCAGAGCACGCCCTTGGGATCCCCTGTCTTCATTTCTGGAGTGCTGGGATTTCAAGCAGCCTGAGAAGCCCATCTGGCATTTATGCCGGTGCTAGGGATCTGGACTCTGGTCTTTAAACTTGTATGGTAAGCTCTTAATCCTGTGAGCCATTGCCCCAGCTCCTAATGACCATATTTTATAAGCAATTCTTGAAAATACATTGCATCCTATGTGGGATTTAAGTTAGACAAATACCAGTTACACCGTCGGCTCCTAAAACAGAAATATATGGGCTCAGTTACATGTGTTCAAAATCCTAGTGAGAGAAATGGGGTTGGAGAGGTGGGTCACAACGCCTCTATTAGTGAAGATTTTACCAACACTGGTATCTTCTTTTTGTCACTCTTATTTTTAGAAAGTCTTTTAAACTTGATATTATTAATTACTGTACAAAACAATAAGCTTCATTGTAACAGTTATATGTGTGTGTCTATGTTATTGTACTTTCATTTTATTTATGCCCCCACTACTGCCTTCCATCCCTTCTCCTCCTTCACTCTGGTCCTTTTCCTCCCCAAAATAATAGTCATCCTTATGCTTTCATTATATATATCTCACATATATCTGACAGAGCTTATATATGAGAAAACATGATTTTTTTTTTTTTTTTTTTGGTTTTGCGAGGTAGGGTCTCACTCTGGTCCAGGCTGACCTGGAATTAACAATGTAGTCTCAGGGTGGCCTCGAACTCACGGTGATCCTCCTACCTCTGCCTCCCGAGTGCTGGGATTAAAGGCGTGCGCCACCACACCCAGCTGATATTTGTTTTTCTTTACACTATTACTCTCTCTTGTTCTTCCCTTCTCCCTTCTTGTAAACCTCCTCCACAACATAGTCCCCTTTCCACTTTCATATCCCATAGATACACATGGTTATAAAAATTGGGTTTTACATATAAGAGAAAACAAATTATATTTACATTTCTGAGTCTAGCTTAGTTAACATGATTATCTATGGCTATCCATTTTCCTGAAAATGACATCACTTTATCACTCTTAATACTGACTAAAACTCTATTTTGTATATACTCCATTTTCTTTATCAGTGGATGGACATCTAGGTTGCTTTAATTTCCTGGCTATTGTGCATAGTGCATCAATGAACATGGGTGTGCAGGTATGTCTGTGGTATGTTGTCTTTGATTCTTTCTCATATATCTAGGACTTATCTAGCTGAGGCATATGGTAGTTCTACTTTTAGCTTTTTGAGGAACCCCATACTGATTTCCACAGTGGATGCAATATTACACTTCTATCAATGGTGTACAAAGGGTCTTCTCCCCAAGCCCCCAACTCCCCTGTCCAGCATCCATACCCGCATTTGTTCTGCTTGTTTTCTTGGTGACAGCCATTATAACTGAAGTGACATGGAATCTCATTGTAGTTTGAATTTGCATTTCCCTGTTGGCAAAGGATGTTGAACACTTTAAAAAATATTGGGCATAGCCAGGTGTGGTGGCGCACGCCTTTAATCCCAGCACTCGGGAGGCAGAGGTAGGAGGATCGCCGAGAGTTCGAGGCCACCCTGAGACTACATAGTGAATTCCAGGTCAGCCTGGACTAGAGCGAGACCCTACCTTGAAAACACACACACACACACACACACACACACACACACACACACGTCATTTGCATTTGTTGAGAACTGTCTGATGAATTTATTTGCCCACTTATTGATTAGATGATTTGGGGTTTTCTTATTAATTTTTACAGATTCTAGATGTTAGCCACCTATCAGTTGTATAGTTGGCAAAGATTTTTCTCCCATTTTGTAGGCTATTGAGATGGTCTTACTGAACAGCCCAGGCTGGCCTGGAACTTAACTCTGTAGACAAGATTGGCCTTGAGCTCTTGCTCTTGTCTCAGCCTCCAAATGCTAGGACTGTAGGAATGAGCCTTTGTTTCTAGCAATACTGGTATTGGAATCTTGAGATTCAGGACTTCTGTTTAATATGCATGATTATGGCAACTGCCACTGTGGGAAACTAGAGATGGTTTTAAAAAAATTTTTTTTAGAGAGAGCGAGAGACAGAGAGAGAGAGGGAATGCTAGTGGGCATGTGCGACCTTGCGCTTGCCTCACTTTTGTGCACCTGTCTTACGTGGGATCTGGAGAGTCAAACATGGGTCCTTAGACTTCACAGGCAAGCGCCTTAACCGCTAAGCCACGTCTCCAGCACTTAAAATATTTTATTTATTTATTTGCAAGCAGAGAGAGATAGAGACCAGAGGAGTGGGGAATGGGCACACCAGGGCCTCCAGCCACTGCAAATAAACTCCAGATAACATGTGCCACCTTGTGCATCTGGCTTTATGTTGGTACTGGGAAATTGAACCTGGGTCATTAAGGCAAGCACTTTACTAACTGAAGCTATTTCCCCAGCCCTGGAATTGTCTCTTTTTTTTTAAGTATTTATTTCCTTATTTATTTATAAGAGAGAAAGAGAGAGAGAGAGAGCTAGAAGAGGCACACCAGGGCTTATTGCTCCTGCAAATGAACTCCAAACATATGCACCACTTTATCCTGCTTTATGTGAGTACTGGGAAATCGAACCCAGGCTGTCAGCTTTTAACCACTCAGGCATTTCTCCAACCCCTGGAATTGTATTTTTAATTTTGGTTTTCACATGTTTATTGTCAGTATGTAGGAATGTGATTGTTTTTGTCTGTTTTCCTTGTATACGTGGCCTTGCTAAATTCACTTATTAATTCTAGGATTTTGCCGGTAGATTCTTTATGATTTTCTATTTAGACAATCATGTAATCTATAAATAAGGATTGGTGTTTTTTCTTTTTTTAAATTGGTTTATATCTCAATTCTTTTTGCTTGATCATGCCCGTTAGAACTTTTAGCACTATGTTCAATAAGAATAGTAAAAATGGAATTCTTTAATTTTTCCTAATAACAGAGGGAAAGCATTAAGTATGCTGTTAGTCATGGCACTTTATGAAGTTGAGAATGTTCTCTCCTATTCGTTGTAGTCTGAACATTTGAAAATCATAAGCAGATGTTTCAGAGTACTTAAAACCATTTTCTTTGGGTATTTTTAAAAATGATGCTTTTAGTTGACATCTTGGCTGTACGTGACATTCTCATAGTCTGAAGACATATCGTTCTCTTTGTCAATTCTATATCTCTCTGGAGAACCAGTAAGATGCAGATGAGAATAGGATTCTTGTTGGGTGAAGATAAGGAAAAACTGGGGCAAATGATCTAAGGGACCTGCTAAATGTGTTCTGTTACCCTGTCAATGAAAGCATGGCATTGGGAGGGTTATATATTTCCTATTGTTGTATAACAAATTATGACTAACTCGGTGGCTTAAAACTATATAATTTTCTTCCCTTTCAGTTCTGGTTGTCAGAAGTCTTAAAGTCAAGGTATTGGTAGGGACATGTTGTTTCTGTAAGCTTAATGGGAGAATCATGTCTTCTAGTTTCTAGAAGCCACATACCTTTGGGGTTCACACCTTCATTCCTTCCCTTAGTTCCACTGCCACATCTTCTTTTTCTCTCAGATCCTAATTCTACCATTTCCCTCTTCTGAAGACCCTTGCAATCACATTAGACTCATCGAGATAATTCTGGATTGCCTCCTTCATATTCATAATCACAACTAGCAAGTCCCTTTGCTACATAAGGTAACAAAGTTACAGGTTAGAGTGTGGAAATCTTTGAGGAGGGGAAGGATAAAAGTGAGCTCAAGAAGCTGGAAGAGGCAAGATTCTCCTCTAGATATCTAGAAGGAACAACACATTGATTTTACCACACAGAATTCTAGTAGACCTGTTGAGGCATTCTAAAGGGCAGGACTTTGAATTTAGAACACTGTGGCTTAAATTCCCTCCCACTACAGCTTCCTAAGTTGTATTTGAGAGAGAGACGGGGGGTGGGGGAGAGTTTCTTACTCTAAATCAAAATTCATCTGCAAAACTGTAGCCCCTGTTGTGTGTATTCCTCCTCCCCTTCCACCAGTTGCAATTGAGGAGCAGCTTTTCCAGGCATGGGCTTCATTTCCTGGTACTATTTGCATATAGGTGGGGCCGTTGTGACCCGTTCTCACTCATCAGATGTGAGTAGAAGTCATGTGTGCACAGGAGAGATGACTTAGCAGTTAAGGCCTGCCTGCCAAGCCTAAGAACACCCGTTCGATTCTCCAGGTCCCATGTTTAGCCAGACACAAAAAGTGATGCAAGCGCACAATGCTGCACTTGCCCACAAGGGGGCACACGCGTCTGGAATTTGTTCACAATGGCTGAGAGGCCGCTGGTGTGTATCCATCAGTCTCTCTCTCTCTTTCTGACTCTCTCCAAAAAAAGAAAAAAGAAAAAAGAAAAGAAGTCATGTGTATCCCATCTGCCTCCAGGTGCCTAAGAAGTACATGTGTACTCTGCACACTTCCCTCTCCCATCTGTTGGCTCCGTGCTGACTCTCAGGCGATGTTGGGTGTTTAATGAGGAAGACAGAAAGACTTCCATTAGCTCGGGTCTTTGAAGAGCCGTGTGGAACAGAGTCCCTCATATTCTCATGTCAAAATTCATGTCTATGTTGGGTCTAAAGGTGAGCCCCAAATACATTTTTATTGGTTTAAGTGACTTAAAGCAGATTTATTCATGACAGCCACCATGTATCTTTCAGGGTTTCATTCTCTGGAAGTATAATATGAAATCATGTATGCCAAACTTCGTGTTACCCAGAAAAGGGGCTAAAGGACTAAGATTGGAAAGCCTTGAATGTCTCTGCCTAGAGCAGTGGCCCTTGCCCCTGAGCATGCATCTGTTTCCTCAAAGGGCTTGCTAAAACAGATACTAGGCCGTGTATCTGATTCTGGAGTGGGAGATTTCTGGCTCCCAAGCTTACTTCACTTGTCTATCGAAACTCTGTCCCCCAAACTGACATAGTAGAAATAGAAGGCCCCTAGGGCTGGAGAGATGGCTTAGTAGTTAAGGCACCTGCCTGCCAAGCCTAAGAACACCCGTTGGATTCTCCAGGTCCCACGTTAGCCAGACGCAAAAAGTGATGCAAGGACGCAATGCCGCACTTGCACACAAGGGGGCGCACGTGTCTGGAGTTTGTTCACAGTGGCTGAGAGGCTGCTAGCGCGCCCATTCTCTCTCTCTCTCTCTCTCTCTGCCTCTTCCTCTCTGTCTCTGTCTCTCTGTCTCTCTCAAATAATAATAATAAAAAGAAATAGAAGGCCCTTAACTAATATTTCAGGATGGAGCAGGAAACAGGTTGCCCACGAACAGTTCTTGGGGCTGAGTTAGAACCAACATATTTCAGCTCAAGGGTTTGAAGATTTCCTCATTTTAATTTTTTCAGTCATTTTAAGTCGCACACATACAAACACGTGTGTGTGTGTGTGTGTGTGTGTGTGTGTGTGTGTGTGAATCCTGTCTCTACCTTCTATTTTTCCATAGCTGTACTGGGATTAAAGATGCCTTTACTACTGGGTCTGGCTTACTGGGTTCTGGGGATGCAAACTCAAATCTTCACACTTGCAAGACAAGCTCTTTATTCGCTGATCCATCTCTCCAGTCTGATATCCTCATTCTTTTTTTTTTTTTTTTTTTTTTTTTTTTGGTTTTTCGAGGTAGGGTCTCACTCTAGTCCAGGCTGACCTGGAATTAACTATGTAGTCTCAGGGTGGCCTCGAACTCACTGCAATTCTCCTACCTCTGCCTCCCGAGTGCTGGGATTAAAGGCGTGCGCCACCACGCCCGGCATTTTTTTTTTTTTTTGAGGTAGGGTCTCACTCTGGTCCAGGCTGACCCGGAATTCACTATGTAGTCTCAGGGTGGCCTCAAATTCACGGTGATCCTCCTACCTCTGCCTCCCGAGTGCTGGGATTAAAGGCATGTGCCACCATGCCCGGCTCTCATTCCTTTTTCAAAATTTTTATATATCGTTTTTTTATTTTGAGAGAGAAAGATGCAGAGAGAGAGAGAGAGAGAGAGAGAGAGAGAGAGAGAGAATGGGCATGCCAGGGCCTCTAGCCACAGAGAACGAATTCCAGACACATGAGCCACCTTGTGCATCTGGCTTATGTGGGTACTGGGGAATCGAACCTGGGTCTTTAGGCTTCGCAGGCAAATGCCTTAACTGCAAAGCCATCTCTCCAACCCTGATGTCCTCATTATTAAATAGCTTCCATCAGTGTCCTTTGTTCCCTTGTAGTCCTGTTAAGGCTAGGAGAAGTTGCTGTATAACTTGTTGCCTGTACTATTATCTGCCAAGCACATTTTCAGTTCTGACTTTTGTTGGTATGGTTCCAGAAGAGCTCCTGGGATTGATGAAATAGTTTGCATCCTGGAAAGCATATCCATTCTATCAGGTCAACATTGATTTTGCATTTTTATTCTGGGAGTTTACTCTATGAATGAATGTGTTCACTCGGTCATGCAGGAGGATTTCATTTCAGAGGGCTGTTGCCCATTTGAGAAAATACGTGGAATATATTTCCTCTCAGCGGGGCTTCCCTCCAGAATATAAGGCAAGGGGTTAGAAGCAATCAGCAATGACTTAAGGCTGGCCCCACAGGGAGCCAGAAGAGATAGTCTTTCTCTGGGGTGAGAAGCCTGGGAAGGGCCAAGGCCTTAGAAGCAGTTATGAAAAAGCAAGTGTTAACTGCATTAGCAGGAGAGGGGTTCTGAAGAGACTAATCGTATGCACTGGGCAATTTTGCCTGTGGTGGGCTCTGAACTCTGGCTTTGTCTGTGAAGTGGAAGGCGCGGCATTAGCAATTCCAAAGACTTATTCTGATTTCGGCAGCTAAAGCTGACTGGAGCAGAAGGATTGGCAGTGCCGTGTCCTGTCAGAATTCTCAGGCTGCTTTTGGGGTTTTCATCTGGGCACGTGGCTGCAGGACCAATGCAGGAATGCCAGCAGCAATGGGAGTGACCGAGGAGGGCAGCAGGCTGCTTTTGCAAAGGCTTGTGTGCCCTGGCACGCAGAACCCTCAGAATTCTGACAAGACAGAAGGAGACCTTCCCATATCATCACCTCCTTGGGTTGTGTTTAGAGGACTGAGCTGTATCCGATTTCAGTTTCCTGGGTTAATTTATACTCCACTATAAACAAAATCTGATAAAGCTAAGAACCAGTGAGGATTTTAAAGAGCTATATTTTTTTTCTATTATAGTTTCTTTGTTCGTCTAATTGGTGAGATTTTCAGTACAGGATTCCAAATTTTGGTTTAGGTGATCTGGAGGGCACTGGATTGGGAAGGAGGGGGGTTAGGGGCAGTTGGATCAAAGCTTGCTAGCTCTCGGCTGTACGAAGGGGTGGGGCGCTTCAACTTCTACTGAATCAGGGGAAGAGGGAGATTTTGCACACACCCCCAGGACTTGGTGCATAAGTGAAATTCATAGCATGGTGCAATGTGGGAAAAACGTGAATATGTTTGTGAAAGTTGTCTTGTTTGGCCAGCCTAGGCCTCGGACTCCAGTTAATCACTACCTAAATCTTGTCATTCAGCCAATGTTTAACATCAAGCTATCCCCTAACTCAATCTTTCTTTGACTTGGGCAATTGGGGCGAGTTGGTGTTTTATGTGGTAATTTTCTGAGAACTCCATTTCAAGTCATTGGTAATTTGGGACTGAGGACAATTTTCATCCATTAAGCTCTACTGAACTGCTAAGAGAAGCCTGCTCTGTGATCATCTCCACCTCTCTGTTTTTGTTTTGTTTAATTTCTTGTTTTAAATTTTCTAATTTCTATTTAAGAACTTTCAGAATTTATTTTCCCAGTCGGAGGTTTGAGTACTAGGCCTGACAATGATTTGATTTATTTATTGTTTCATTTCTTTATGTCCCTAATCTAGTGTCTGCTGATCTCTCACAATTGTGGAGTATTTGTGTCTAACAACAAAACTGGTAAAGTTGTTTGCTTTAATTTCAGTTTCCTCTCGATATGATAATAAAATCGAGGTCAGTGAATAAGCATGTGCATGGACACACACACACACACACACACACACACACACGATATCCACAGGACACTGGCACATATCCAAATCTGTTCATATTCAAGTTTCTTATAGAAAATGCTATGACATTTACATAGACCCCATGATATAGAATCCTTTGTACTTTAATCTCTAGATTACTAATGATATCCACTACAATGAAAACACTGTGTAAATAGTCGTCATAGTCTATTGCTTAGGGAATAACAGCAAGAAAAAGTCTGCACATGTTCAGTACAGAGGCTGTTTCTTTTTCTTTTTTAATCAGCAGTTGGTTCAATCCATGGAACTTGTGGCTATGGGCTATGGAAGGCTGACTGTATATGTAAATGGAGTCTGCGTTAATGATTGCTGAGGGATTAACTTTAAATATTCTCTTTCAGGGGGTCTACTTAAATGTAGTTTATAAATGCTTGCTGTGGTTTTGGCTCCTTTAAAATATTAAGGTATGAACTGAGTTGTTTTTGTTTTTGTTTTTTTTTTGAAGTTCTACACTTTGTGTCAACAGTAAATTGTCATAGGAATAGTTTCTCGGGGGTACATGGAATGAACTCGCGAGTCTATACAGTCTGAGTAAGTGGGAAAAAATATGTCTCTTCGGCCTCAGACTCTGTTCTCACTGGATTTGTGCACGTGGAGGCCACAGTCCGATGTCAAGTGTTCTCTTTGATCACTCTCCACTTTATTTACTGAGATAGGTCTTCTCACTGGAACCCCAAGCATGCCAATTCATTTAGCTAGCCAGCTTGCTTCTGGGATTCCCTGTCTCAGTCTCCAGTGCTGGGATTACCGACAGGCTGCCATGAGCACCTGACATTTATGTGTGTTCCAGGGACATGAACTCCAGCCCTGATGCTTATTTATCCACTGAGCTTTCTCCCCAGTCTGGATCTGATATGAAATTTCAAGAGAGTTCCTGTGATCCCAGGTCACTAACCTTTCTCCATGAAGCCTCATTGCAGTTGATGCAAATGGAGGCATTTTGAATTGTATTAAATATATAATATGGAGCAGAATCCAAATGGAAATTTGAGCTTCCAGGCCCTGAGAGGTGAGCAATTGTTAAAACAATGCTTGCTAGGCTTGAATATGTATATGAGTCTCCCAAGGATTACCCATCCTGGCTTGAAACTGCAGGAGGCAGACAAAAGAATGCATGCGCCCAATCTTCCACTAGGCATAAGTCTGAGAGGCCAATGGCTAATGATAAAACATTGTTTTCTATTATTATAATATCTTTTCAGACCATCCTGGGGTGGAGTCATTTTGAGTGAAGCGATATAGAGCAGCAGTTGTCAAAAGTGTGATCCGTGGAACTTGCCAGAAGCACAGATTAGCAGCCTCTGCTCTAGGCTTGTTGGACCAGAAACTCTAGGTTTGGGGCCCAGGAGTCTGAGGATTTCTCCAATGGATTCCCACGTGTTCTCAAGCTTAAGAAACACTGGTATAGGAGAAAAGGCCTGGGAAGAGGCAGATGATAGTAGTATGCAACAAAAGCTTTCAGCTGGAAATGAGATCTAGAGTCCAGTTCTAGCTGTTTCCTTGCTCATAAAATGGACTTAAAGCCGGGCGTGGTGGCGCACGCCTTTAATCCCAGCACTCGGGAGGCAGAGGTAGGAGGATCGCCGAGAGTTCGAGGCTACCCTGAGACTACATAGTGAATTCCAGGTCAGCCTGAGCTAGAGTGAGACCCTACCTTGCAAAACCAAAAAAAAAAAAAAAAAAGGACTTAAAAACACTAACGTCATTAAATAATTCGTAGAATTCAACATAATGGTTTTTTTTTTTTTGAGAGACAGAAAAATACGTGACAGTTAAGAACACAGGTCCCAGTGTGCAATCTGGGTTCACAACCCAGTCCTCAATTATTAGCTTGGACAAGTCACTTCTCTGTCATCTGTTAAACTCAAGAGAATTATAGTGTACTCCTTATATTGTTATAGTACTGTGGTAGTTTGAATAGATGGCTCCCAATATATTCAGTGTTTTATTAGTTTATAGTTTGCATCTGCAGCCACCTGGCTGCAGGCAGTGTCTCTGGGTGGATCTTAAGGTGTGGAGGTGGGTTTAGGATTTCAATCTAAAGACATGCAAAGGGTGCCTAGTTGGAGTTCCTGAAGTGTGCTGTGCTGTGTGGCTTTCTCTCTCTCTCTCTCTCTGCCTGGTCCTGTAAGAGCAGGCCAGCTTCTCCTGCCATTATGGAACTTCCCCTGGATCTGTAAGCTACAGTAACTATCCCTTCCTCCATATTATCTGTGCCTGGCCTAGAAGTTCATCTCAGCAAACCTGAAGCAGTCTGCTACAAGTATTAAATAAGCTTACATGTGTAAAGTAATTATTAGGTTGTCTGACACTGAGCAAGTGACAGATTTTAAGTGTTCAGTTATATGTATGAATATATAAAATATATGTATATACACATATATAGTATGTGGTACACACAGTGACTGTTAGAAAATATCTTTTAAGAAAGAAAATGGGGCTGGGGAGATGACATAGCAGTTAAGGTGCTTGCCTGTGAAGCCTAAGGACCTAGGCTCAACTCCCCAGAATCCATATAAGCCGGACGCACATGGTGGCACATGTGTGTGGAGTTTGTTTGCAGTGTCTAGAGGCCCTGGCACACCCATTCTCTCTCTCTCCTCCTCCCTCTCGCTAATAAATAAATAAATAAATAAATTTTAAAAAGAAAGAGAATGGAGCAAAATGGTATAAATGAAATGAGAAGAAATGACTTCTAGAAATTGAACATTCCTGCCATGTGAACATGTTACCAAATGCTTAGACTAAGGGAAATGTACTCTTTTGCACTTGTCACCTCACCCCCAAGCCAAGGGACCTCTCCTTGTGCTACCTGGAAATGTGTAAGATCTCTCTCTACTATGATGGGTCCTGCATTTGGTAGAAATTGTCTCCTAGGGAAACTGGAATCTCTATAAACTGATCATTCAGATTTAAGGGTGTGGAAACCTGGCCAGTGCAGTTGAGGGCATCCTTGTCATTTCCCCAGTCTCATGACTGGGTTCTGGCTACACATGGGAGTTAGGAACATGTAGGGATTTCAGACAAGAATCTGGAAGAATTAATGGCTGGTGCTATGCAAAGAGTAACTCTTAGTTTAAAAAAAATAATGAAGTTAACCATGGTGGCTCTTCCCTATAATCTCAGCACTCAAGAAACTAAAGCAGAAAGATCATGAGTTCAAGGTCAGCTTGGGTTGGATAGCAACTTCAAGGCCAGCCTGAGCTAGATAGCAAGACTGTCTCAGAAAAACAAACAAACAAACAAACAAAAACATTTCTTTTCAAACAATTGTATTGATATATACTTTATATACCACAAGATTCATCCATTTAAGTGTGCAATTGAATGATTTTTTTAAAGTAAATTTACTGATTTGTGCAATCGCCTCATAATGGTTTTTGAATTTAAAAATAAAGATGAGATGGCTATTATACCACTCGGTTCCTGAGTACTAAGATCCGAGGCTGATTTCTAACATGAGCCTAAGGCCCTCAGATTTACAGTAGCCTGGGTTTTCCAGGAGTTAACTACCCTTCTGCATCAATCACCTTTAAACCTTTTCACCTGAGGATTAAGGAACAATTCCATAAACTGTAGGACTCCAGGAAAAGTGTATTAGTTACCATGAAAGCTTGATTTATTTTTGTGAATTACATTTTTTTCCTTTTCTTAAAATTTTTAAGCGAGTTAGCCTTCTGTGGAAAAACAAAATAATCACCAAGTTCAGGTTGAATTGATTTAGCTGATGTTAAGATATGTGTGTACTTTAGAAGATGCCGCTCTCTGTTGCTTTTTATTTATTTGTTGTTTTCCTGTAACTTCGGAATACCCCCATTGGCCAGTGATGTTGTGTGTCTGACTAACAAATGATGCCACTAAGAAGGACCAACC
Source organism: Orientallactaga sibirica (assembly GCA_036365145.1). NCBI lineage: Eukaryota > Metazoa > Chordata > Mammalia > Rodentia > Dipodidae > Orientallactaga > Orientallactaga sibirica. The sequence continues at coordinate 8,597,732 of JAEOAD010000982.1, forward strand.
CCTTTTGGATGAGAAATATATACATCAGTGGCACATAGTGAGTAAAAATAAATCTGACTACCAGGCAACACTGGATCGTCATTAGGATAGCACATTGAGATAATAGCATTAGGGATAATGGAGAAGGAGGTTGATGGATGAGGGCCAACATGATTTCTAGTGCTCTGAAGTATGGTCCTCATGGGCTCAGCAGGAAAGGCTGTCACGGACAAGCCCAAATATCCTCTACTACTTAAAAATCACCACAGAGGTTACATCTGAGCTGGGCCCTGAGGTCTGATGGCCAGCCATTCCAGAAGGGCCTGTAGCTTGTTCATGGTGTAACAATGTTGCTAGAAAATCTACCCAATTCAGGGGCTCAGAATATAATGGTGGTGGTAGTCGGGGATTATGACTCTAAGATCTGCTGAGTCTCATTTGTTTTGTGGTTTGTGTCAAAGCTACCTTCAGTAGTATGTAGTAGCACCAGTAAGATGCCAGAGACAATGCCATAGAAATAGGCTGAAAGGGCCTAGACGCCAGATTCATCCTTATTCCATCTATCTTTCCACTAAATGGTGATGAAATGGGATGTACAAGAAAGGGTGCCATTCATAAGGATCCATACATAACTTGGTTTATTCATTTTTAAAGTGACCCTAAGAACAATTATGAAGCACCCTTGATGTGAGATGAAATGTGTGCATTGTGCAAACTGAAAGTAGGCTTTAGTTAGCAGAAGCTATTCTTACACTGTGCTCATATGTTCTCTTTTTTAATTTTTAAAATTTTTTAAATGATAGAGCAAGCAAGTGGGCGAGAGAGAGAGAGAGAGAGAGAGAGAGAGAGAGAGAGAATTTGCATGCCAGGGCCTCTAGCTCCATCTTGTGAGCATTTGTGACCTTGCACACTTGCGTCACCCTGTGAGTCTGGCTTACATGGGATCTGTAGAGTCAAATATGGGTCCTTAGGCTTTGCAGGCAAGTGCCCTAACTGCTAAGCCATCTCCCCATCCCTTATATGTTAAGTCTTTAACCTGTATGCTGTGGAGAGTGCAGTCACAAACGTATCCATTGAAACATTCCTTCCACACACATACACAAATTCCTACTATGTAAAACTTATTTTTCTGGGTCCAGAGACTGTAATAATGTATAAAACAGAGTCTCTATCCTCAAATTGTTCAAAATTTAATTGGGAAGTCAATTTTAGAAGATTGTGTCAATGACTTTGACAGACAGTTGGATAGAAATAGTATTGGAGGGCAGAAGGAAGTGGGGCCAAGAAGGGAACAAGAACAGACTATGGAAAAGGGGATATTTGGCTTGACTTTGAAGGATACAGCTCATTAGGTAGAGATAGACAAAGACTATATCCAGGAGTCTGAATAGCAAATAGCATGAGCCTAGTCACAGGCAGTGACATGTTTAGAGAACTTGATGTTCTCTATGGGCAGGACTTTGTGTGGTAGTAGTTTGGGAGGGTACAGTTCGGAAATCCACTTCAGGACGTGATTCCCTGGGTCCCCAAATGGCATTCGGAAGACTTTAAACAGTTCAGGGAAAAATAAAACATAATGGGCTCTGGAGAACAGATGGCTATTTTCCTTGAATTAATTTTTTTTTCAATTTGTTAGGAACATGAGAGGTGGTGAACATAACCCACTGTTCTAATCTCTTGAGAAAAATGGCTCATGAAAGGGCAGCCCAGAATTCAATAGGAAACCTGGGAAATCACCTGATCTCTGACCAATAAGGAAAAAAGAAAAGTCCCATTGCAATAAACACCATTAAACAGACTGCCAGCTTCAAAGCTGTTTCTATCTCTCAGCTGATGACTCAGAAACATTGTGTTCTTTCTGTCTAGTCACAATAACTAGTGTACAATGGATAACCCAGTGCAATAAATTTCATCTCTGTTCCTTGTGCATCCTTCTCTATAGGGAAAGTAATGGCTGCTATGCACACGAAGGAAGAGGATGCTGAGCTGAACTGTAGCTGAACTCCATTTTGCCTTTCTTTTGAGCTATCAATTCCCAACTATTCTTTGACTCCCTTTACCACATCCCTCACAAATATTCCAATCCCTTCATCCTAAAAGACCAAGACTGCCAAGCCACCTACCTAATGTCTCAACCCTACCTAACACCAAATATCTGGGGCTCAAAACCATGCTGATTTCCAAATAAGGTGGATTCTTGGCATTTGAAGATTCAACAACTGACATTCCGGCTTTTCATGAGTGATCCTGGCAGTCATTTCTATTTTGGTTGGGGCGTAAGTTTCAAGCACTGCAACAGGCCTCTTAACAAGGGAAGTTAAGTCAAATGTTAGCGTTCCCAACTCAAGCTGGCTTTGCTTCTCTGTGTGCCACATATACATTCTTGTTTAGGAAGTCCATTTTATGGGGGATACGAAGTCTCAATTTGAGGATCCAGAAGGTCTGAGGATGAATATGATATGTTATGAGGGTAAATACGATATGTTAGTAAAGCTTGCTGGAACTAAGGGTATGGCCTCCATCACTGTGTGTGCACATGTACGTGTGATTGTTTTGCTTCTGTATGCATGTGCATAGAGTATGCATTTGGTGTGACATGTGACATTTGTGGATGAACATGTGTATGCAAATGTATGTGTGTGTGTGTGTGTGCGCACGCGCACGTGCACGCAGAGGCCGTAGGAGAATATTTAGCATCCTCTTATTGCTCATCCACATATTTCCTTCCTTGATATTGGGCCTCTCCCTCAATCCTGACCTGCTATCAGCCAGTGATGCTCTGCTCTCTGCCCTCCTCACACTGCAATGGGATTATACACATACATGGCCACACCCAGCTTTCTATGTAGGTTCTAGGGACTCAAACTCTGGTTTGGGGGCCTAAGAGGGATTCATGCTTAAGCAGAAAGTGCTCTCAACCAAGGAGCCATCTCCCTAACCCTATACATGTGTTTTAAATTTTATGTTTGAAAAGAAAATATTTAAACTTACAGAGCTTATTTATTAATAATAATTTATTAATAATTAATAATAATTTATTAATTATAGTGGCTATAATGAACTTCTATGAAATTTTACCTAGACTTACTTATTATAGTGCTTTCCAGAAAAATAAGAAAAGCACGAGTGAAAGTAGATGGTGAAGAGGATACTGGTTTGAGTAACACCAGCCATTCTAGCAGAATCCCCAAACTCTTGCAATATGAAATATATTGTTATGCATTATTGCTAGCTATAGAACCATTTGAGGCTAACTTCCACACATTATGACCGTTTACCTCTAAATATTTCAGTATGCAATGGCGTTCTCATATAAAACCACAATGCAATTAAGAAATTCTGGAAATTGAGTATTGATATTGTACCATTTGCTAGTATATAGTCCATATTCAAATTTTCCACATTATTTTAATATCATCCTTCAGAACCAATAAAAGAAACTATCCACGTTCTGTTCGTGGTTCACATACAGCATTCAGTTGTAAAGTCTTTAGTTCCCTTTAATCTGTAACAGGTCCTTGGGGTTTTTTTTATTAATATTTAATTTATTTTCTTTATTTGAGAGAAAGAGGCAGATAGAGAGAGAAAGAGAATGGGTGCACCAGGGCCTTCAGCCACTGCACATGAACTCCAGACGCATGTGCTACCCTGTGCATCTGGCTTCTGTGGGTCCTGGGGAATCGAACCTGGGTCATTTGGCTTTGCAGGCAAGCGCCTTAATCACTAAACCATCTCTCCAGCCCATAGGTTGCCATTTTAAAAATGACTTTAACTTATATTGAGGAGCATATTCTCACTGTTTCATAGACTGTTCCTTGAATTGATTTGTCTGGTACTTCATCATGACTGGAATCAGGTTATGTATATTGAACCAAATTTTACTTAGATTTAAAAATTTATTCTTGGGCCTGGGGAGATGGCTCAGTGATTAAAAGAACTTGATTACAATGTCTGCCAGCCCAAGTTCAATTCCCAGTACCCATGTAAAGCCAGATGCACAAAGTGACACACGCATCTGGAATTTATTTGCAGTGGCAAGAGGCCCTGGTCTCTTCTTTTCTTTTCTTTTCTTTTCTTTTCTTTTCTTTTCTTTTCTTTTCTTTTCTTTTCTTTTCTTTTCTTCCTTCTCTCTTTCAAATTAATACATAAAATATGTAAAAATAAAATAAAAATTTATTCTTGTTAATTTAGAGCATGATTTTCAGAGTAGTCATTACCAAAAATTGTCTTGCAAGAAAAGTATCATGAGTAGGTTCCAAGGGGATTCGTGTTACTAAGATTTTTCTCCCCTCCAACCCTGGATAACACAGATTATGAAAGTCATTTCTCAGGGAGATGGTGTGGAGAAGCAGACACGGCACACAGTCTTGGTGGATCATTTCTTTCTAACATTATCAGTCTGTTCATTCAGTCTTTGTACTCCAGCATTTTCTTTTTGCCTCACCACATTGCTGTCTCTCAGTTAAATGTATGAAAGTCAGCGATGAAGAGTGGGCAGGCACGAAATGGCATTTACCAGCAGAGAGCTGGCGGTGGCTCATGTTACTAAATCTTCATTACTCTTACAAAACATACCAGAAATATAATTAATTCACATTTAACTGCACTCATCAAAACATGAAAAGTTCATTTTGTAATATAGTACCACTGACTTAGATTATTACAGATTCTCAATTATTCATTCAATGGACTGGAATAATGCCCACTCATTGATGCTTAAGAGAATTCAAGAGCTTTCATTGATTCACGTGTGGACTGCTGATCCTCATATTGAATGGAATGAGGACACAGAATAAACTTAAATGTGTATTTGTTTCTTCCCTCCCTCCCTCTCCCTCACAAAATGCTATGGAGAAGTTACTTTATGTCAGGCTTTGTGTTAAGTGTTAGGTTATAGGATTGAAAATCTTGGCTTTAAGGGGCTCTTATAAGAACCTGACTTTTTTTTTTCGAGGTAGGGTCTCGCTCTAACTCAGGCTGACCTGAATTTACTATATAGTCTCAGGGTGGCCTCGACCTCAAGGCAATCCTCCTACCTCTGCCTCATGAGTGCTGGGATTAAAGGCATGTGCCACCATGCCCAGCAAACCTGAATTAAAAAAAAAAAATTGAACATATTTTATTTATTTATTTGCAAGCAGAGAGAGAGAGAAAAGAGAGAGAGAAAGGAAAGAGAGAGACAGAAAGAAAGAAAGAAAGAAAGAAAGAAAGAAAGAAAGAAAGAAAGAAAGAAAGAAAGAAAGGGCATGCAAGGGACTCCAGGCACTGTAAATGAACCTCAGATTCATGCATACCACTTTGTGCATCTGGCTTTATATGGGTACTGGAGAATCAAACCCAGGTTGTTAGGCTTTGCAGGCAAGCATCATTAACTGCTGAGCCATATCTCCAGCCCCAGAATCAAAAGTCAGAGCTCAAGTTTTCCTCTTACTTGACAACATCACATCACATCTTACCCAGTTTGGGTGGTGATAAGGTAGAAAGATTCCCTTGAGATAATTTTGTGACTAAAGGCTGAAGCCTGTGGGCCAAATAATGTTGCCTTCTTATACAGGTTAGTCTTTGAACTTCTGCAGGATCTAATAAGACCCCTTTAATTGTGAGTACATTATATTACCATGCCTTTAACATGCTACTGATCTTGATATCCTAAAATCTCCCAACTTGTAATGCCCCTCAGTGCTTTCCGTGTTATGGTCTATAGAGCTATCCTTTATGCTTTGGCTGATTGTGCCAGGTATATCTGTCAATTCATTCAAACTCCATTACAGCATGAAAACAGTATACTAGAAATCTACATTGTAATTGGATCCAGGTTCCTGGATGAGGTGGAGCTGGGTAAGCGAGTTCTGTTCTTGGGAAAACATCTACACTTAATTCCCAATGCTCTCTTGCAGTTCGATGTTACTGACTCACAGCCAGCAAAAGGTGAGCAGAATTGCTACATCTATCGCTTCTAGGCCTGATTCCCAGAAGCCTGCCTTGTGTAGTTTATTTTTTTCCCCTTCATGTAGACAAACCATATGTGGCTAGAGCTACAAGATGCTAGGCATCTAGATCTTTGAATCCATTCAATAAATATATCCCCACATTTTATTATTTTAGAGGAGGTAATAGATACGTATGTATTGCCAGTGATACTAGGTATCTGCTAAAGTAGATAGTATTATCTTAATGGACAACCTATCACACCAGTAATTTTGACTTTTCTCACTTTTTGTTAACACTTGAGCAACTTACTCAACCTCTCGGCATCTCTATGAGCTACACTGTCAATGGGGATAAGAAGATAACATTCTTGCCCCCCTTTTATAGATAAAAGGATTAAATGAGGTAACATTTGCATCGAGAAGGCATTGCTATTACCGTTGGATATTGCCTATTTCTACATAGCTAATAAAATGCTTTCCATTTAGGTTTGTCCCTAACCAACTCCTATTTCCAACGTAATGTATGACTAGGGCTTCTCAGGCTGTGTAAACAGGATAACATGACAATCTCGAGCCTGTACTTGTCTCTGTCAGGTCGCTGATGGTGCCTTACAATCTTAGCTGATGCCTCAGGGCTTGCCTTCCTGACCAACTGATTCCTATGGTCATCTAGGACCCATCAGAGTTGCAGAAACTGTGAATTGCTCAGCCCTTCTGGATCCTTCAAAGCAAATCTAATTAGTGGTGAATGCTCATAATACTTTGCCCCGGGTTGTTTCACAACAACCTATGGAAGGAAGTACTTTACCATCTCCACTTTGCAGATTGTGAAACTGAGATGTAAGAAGACCACTCAGGGTCCCTCCATATGGGTGTATTCACACAGGTCTTTAGAAGATCTCTGCTCTTAACCTCTATGTGGCTGACTATTGCTCATTCTAGTTCATATTCCAGGATTGCCTATTCCCATCTAAGAGTCCCACTGCCAAGAAACCAGATCTTCTGGTAGAACAAAAATGTGTTATTCTTTTAAAACTGAATTTGTTTTGTTTTTATGCACATGTAGCAGACAGCTTCAGGATCGCAGAGATGAACTTCCAGACCAGGCACAGTTATGGAGGAAGGGATATTTATTGGAGCTTACAGGTTCAGGGGAAGTTCCATCATGGCAGAAGAAACTGGCCTGCTTTTCACAGGACCAAACACAGAGAGCAAAGCCACAGCCAAAAGCCATACAGCACACCTCAGGAACTCCAGCTAGGCACACTTTGCATATCTTTAGATTGAAATCCTAAACCTATCACCACACCTTAAAATCCACCCAGTGACACTGCCTCCAGCCAGGTGGAAGCAGATGCAAACTACAAACTAATAAAACACTGAACATATTGGGGGGGCCATCTATTCAGCTACCACAATGTGTGTGCATGTTTTTTGTGTTTGCATATGTTTGTGTGTATGCATGTGGAGGCCAGAGGTGTCATCCTTAAGAAATACCATTACACCCTTTGAGATAGGGTGTCTCATTGGCCTATAGCTCACCGATTAGGCTAGACTGGCTGACTTGCAATCCCCAGGGGTCGTCTCAGTGCTGGGATTATAGGCAGATACTACCACACCCAACAGTTTATGTGGGTTCTAGGGACCAAACTCAGGTCCTAATGTTTACAAGGTAAGACTTCACCAACTGATCTATCTCCCCACCCCTAGACTGTCTGACTTTTTAAATATTTTATTTTTATTTATTTGACAGAGAAAGGGGGGAGAATGGGTGCACCAGGGTCTCCAGGTACTGCAAATGAACTCCAGATGCATGCACCCCCTTGTGCATCTGGCTTGCGTGGGTCCTGGAGAGTTGAACTGGGATCCTTTGGCTTTGCAGGCAAACGCCTTAACTGCTACGCCATCTCTCTCCAGCCCCATTACTTTTTAAAGCAACCAGTAATAGTTATCTCTTTGAATGCTTCAAATGGGCATTAATAGTCTTGTTCACTTTTCTGCAAATTTAATTATTTATTTGTCTGATTCAAGACACCTTAATTGGCATGCAAGTTGTAGAAATGTGCTTTTGTAGCAAAGTGCTATGGAAGAAGCCTCTGGAGGAAGTTGCCTATAAATGTCATAGCATCAATAGTCCCTGTCTTAAGGCAAGTGCAGTGGTGGACAGCTTTCTTCCCTGTATAGGCTGGCCAATTTCATTGAGATCTCTGTGGGGTCCTAAACCCTAATCTATCCCAAAGCTCTTGTCAGCCTAGTGCAAGATGGGGGTGCCCACATTTCCAACTCTACTATATTAATTGCATGAAAAAATGGCAAGGAAAATGAGGTTATTTTGCCTGACCCTGTCAGAGATTTAACATTCTTGTTTGTGTGGCCAATCTGTGCTGAACTAATAATGCATGGGATCGTTCTGTACTGGTTCCCAGTTTTTGACACATTTCCTATGGAAATTGAAGGATTTGGTTGCTAACAAAGTACACTATGTATTGTTTAAGGAAAGGAAGTATGTGACCTTTTGTTCTTACAAAATGTATAAAGTCAGCCAGGCGTGGTGGGGCACACCTTTAATCCCAGCACTCGGGAGGCAGAGGTAGGAGGATCGCCATGTGTTTGAGGCCACCCTGAGACTAGAGTGAAACCTTACCTCAAAAAGCCAAAAAAAAAAAAAAAGTATAAAGTCAGAATTAAAGTGGCTTTTAGTTGAACCTCTGAAATTTCAAAAGGTTCAAATGTCTCTGAAATTTGGATAAAATGAATGCGATCTTGATAACTTTATCATTGAATCCTTCAACTCATGAGTGAGAGACCCTTCTCCTGGGATGATATCACTAAATTCGTCATTAATGCTAAAAGGAAAGCAGTATTCATTTACTTCACCTCTGACTTTCCAACTGCTTTGCAGTCTACGCCTTCTTAGCACTACATTGATCAAGAGGCCATGGTGAGCAGATCTAATTAGCCTGCCAAGATCCACAGCTAGCAAGTGGCAGTTTCAGGGGTTGAAACCAGACAATCTTGGCCTTGGAGCCCAGATCCAAAATTCAGTGGCCTTGGAACACATCTGTTTCCTAAATAAACAATTTCTCTAATCTAAGCACCCATAGGCAGTCGTTGTGAAGGACTGTGAAGTAAGAAACAAGGCTAGCTTTGTCAGAGCTCTCTGGTCAGCTGTGGTAAGCATGCTTTCTTCATTGTGCATTCTCCACAAAAGAACTTCTGCTGGTGCCAGAAGCCTCTCCCCAGGGAACCACGCAGGACCAAGCAGGGGAGAGATCGTGAATATCCGAAAGATGGAGCCAAAGAGATCCATGCACTTCCAATTAGACAGCATGCCTTCCATGGCCCGTTCAACCTCCTGCGCCTTCTCCAGAAAGTTTCAGCTTTGGCAAAGCCTGTGAGATTTCATGCTCCTTTCCCCCATGTAATAAAAAAGTCGTTTTTGCCTCAAGCTAGGGAAAACCCTGGCATATTTAAACTTGAAAATGTTTGGGTGAGTTTTTTTTTTTTTTAAATATTAGATTTATTATTGTTGTTTGGAAAACCTTGTTGATAGTCAGTTTTTTTTTTTAACTTTTTCTGCTGATTTTTTTTTTTCTGGAAACATCCATGGAGAGGAAGGTTAAAAGAAGAGGAATGAGGTTATTTTTTAATATCCAGATCTGATGGGCAGATCTTTAAAGAGTCTGCCTGCTGGATTTGACATGGCACACAACTTTGTCATAGCATAGGCCTGGTAAGAATGCCACCCCCCATGGTGCATGGCTTCCTATTTGCTTTTTCCCACTTTCTAGAAAGCAATGGATAAGGCAAGGGAAAGGCTTGATTTTGATTCTTTGGGGGAAAAACCCTCCTAGATGTACATACTTAAGATGTACAAGTAGGTTATTTGATATATGTATGGACTGTGAGATAATGGCCACAATCAAGTTAATTAACATATATCCAATAAAAATAAGCAGCCTTGGGAGGTCTGCCCAATATGTATGTCTTACTTTGTTTGTTAATTTTCCTGGAAAGGGAAACAGGAAATGAAGATCCAACCTTCCATAATCTGAACCACAGGGGGAGGAAGCAAAGTAGGTGTTGCAGTTCCCTTTGCATTGCTGGACAAACGCCCAACCAGAAGCAGCTTATGGGAGGAAAGGGTTTATTTCAGGCTTACAGATTCCAGGGGAAGCACCATCAATGGCAGAAGAAGCTGGCTCACTTCCATAGCACCGAACCATGCTTCTATAGATCAACTAATTGCAATGCATAGCTACACAGCCTCACCCTCTAACATTGTCTCCTTTCTGCTATAAGGATCAGAGAACTGACCTGATACAATATGCTCACTCCTAAAGCCACTTCTCTCTCATAGTTTAATTGGACTCCTAAGATTTTTCTCCTCTTCCTCTGAATTTCTGAGTGGAGAAACATTCCATTGTCCTGTATGTGTTTGGGTGTGTGTGTGCATGTTGAATATGTCAGATCATATTTATGAGGGGGTCACTCACATTCTCTCTGCATGTCCTATTCATATTTCCAGGTCTTATAAGTTTCTTTATTGAAAAGCATCTGCCTCCTCATCTCCCGAATCTTCTAGCTTTGGGATTCAAGTGAAGCAAGTGAGTCATTCAGATGGACAGCAAAAACTTCTGGCATTGTCCATCATGTACTAGACCCTGGAGCTACAGCAAGTTTCCTAATACCCAGTTAAGGGGCAAGCATTGGATCTTCTAGGTTCCTTCTGTCAACCCACACCCTAACCCTAGCCTCAGGAGGAGCCAATATCAATGGTACCAGAACCTATCCTAACATTAACTCCTCACCCACTACCACCCACCATTCTACCACTTTGAAAACACTCCGAGGACTTCCCACCTAACTGCACACTCACATTTGGTGGTACTCATGGTCACCCCCAGTTCCTAGAGTCTTGTACCTGTGCATTTTGTCTACCTCGTTTCTCAAATAGGCAACAGTGTTGTAGAATCCTTGGCAATTCTGGACAAGTTCACATTTCACATGAACCACATAAGTGACTTGTAGCTAAGGGCAGGTCCATATCCTTAGTTTCTCAAACGTAGAGGAGAAAGCAAATAATTACTTTAAATCTTATTTTATATGTCACAGTATGAAGATTTATTCCAGACACAAGCATGCATTCTTAATTATAATCACAGCATCGATCTGAGCAAGTATAAGATATATGACTGTGAGTTGCTGGTGGTTTTGCATTACCATTTTAGTGCAATTAGTATCTACCACTAAAGTACCGTCTTATGCACAAGACAAAATTAAAAAGAAGCTTGAAATGTTATATCCTATCCAGGAGATATTGTTGCTATTGCATTTTAAAGATGAGGAGTTAAGGTTTTCATTTTTAATTACATTACTGAGTGATTCTTCTTAAGGGAACTTAATTGTGAAGAATGTAAATTACTTAGTGAGTTTATGGTGAGCGACTAGTAATCCTTTTGGGCGGCAGACCAACAAGGAAATTAGAATTCAGCAACATCAGTGCTATGGTTTAAAAGCTGTGTCTGTAACTCTTCAGAACAACCTTCTAGAGGAACTATTTACCTTAGTGCTCAGCCAGCAGTTTTGCTATGATTTGCAGGGTGTACGAAGGAAGAAGCTTGAGGGGTGTCAAGGCAGCTGGTGACCCTTTCTAGGCCTACTTTCTTCCCAGAGTGTCTCCCTCCTCTTCGCAGGTACTTGATGTTCCTACGGCCCTCCCCAGAAGTCCCCAGAAGTCCCTGTTCTCTCTAGGCCGTGCCCTGGGTTTGCAAATTCATCCTTACTGCGCTACCATTAGAATCAAAATGTTTTTCCCTCCAAGCTGCTCAGCTAGCTGCTAGGAGAAAGCAGCTGATTAAACAAAGTCACACGCTAGCGAGATGACTAAAAGCACTTAATGGTCCCTGGGGTGTCTGCATCCAAGACCCTGAGCCTGGAATGATGGAATTTCAAACAGTGCAATGAGTTGGCGGGGATATATTTTTTGGAGGGAGCGGGGGGTGTATTTTGATGCTATTCAAACCATACCACTTGGAGATGTAAAAGGAGTATGTAGAAAAGGGTTTTCTTAAAATGACATTTTGCCCAAGTTCTCTCTGCCAGGACTTGGCATGATTGGGGAATTGGTCTTAGAGCTCTCCTAGTTCCAAGCAAGTTTGGTTTAGGAGCATTACCCATCTTCCCCTTCTTTGAACTGCCACTGTGATTCTCAAGCACAGGTGCTCCTCGTAGTACAGCTACGTAAATGTGCTTCAGGCTGACTCATCCTCAATGAATGGAATTCAGATTTGAGACAGAACCTTAACATCTGCCAAGGAGACAGTGCAGGACCTTTCATTATTCCTCACGGAAGTGGCTATATTATCAGTGTCAGGGGACTATTTGGAAGGATGAAAACAGACTTTTATTATGTTTCCAGTTTTCCATGTGCTTTCCATATACCTCAAAAGAGCTCACAAAATTAAGAAGCACAAAACAAATTTAAATAATAACTTCTGAATGGTGGTTTCTATAAGTTTTTGCCATCCATACTTCTGGTTATTAAAACTTCAAGCAGCATTGGCACTTTTGGGTCACCATGTGTTTACTCATTCAATATTTGTCACAACTAACATGTAGGCACTGTTACTTACTCCATTTCACAACTGGGCAAGCAAAGGCACTGTCCAATGTTATATAACTAATGAGGAGAAAATCTTGGGTTAGAAACAAGGTGGTATCATCTTGGTTCACATTCTAGTGTCTATACCACACCACCTCCTGGAAGTCAATGGAAGCAACGCTGCTATGCCTGAAGGATAGCTATGCTCAGTTACTAGGCAAAGGCTTCACCCTCAACACAAACAAATTCAGTTTCAGCTCTCAGCAGGGTGGCACCTTTCCATATGCCATGGAATGCTAGGAACATCATTAGGTTCATTATCACAAGGCATATCAAAGACTGCTCAGGGTCCCTGGCACTTCACGCTCTATTCTTTTACATAGCATGATCCCATCTTAGATATTGAATCAAATTAAATAGAATTTCCAAGAACCCTTAGCAGATACTCCTGTCTTGCCCTTCACATAATTTCCAACATGTTGGATGGCCTTGGCATGCTATTATTTCTCTACTACATTTTCTTTTCTTTTTTGAAAATTTATTTTAGAGAGAGAGAGAATTGGCACGCCAAGGCCTCAGCCACTGCAATCGAATGCCAGACACTTGTGCCACCTAGTGGGCACGTGTGACCTTGCGCTTGCCTCACCTTTGTGCGTCTGGCTAATGTGGGATCTGGACAGTAGAACATGGATCCTTAGGCTCCACAGGCAAGCGCCTTAACTGCTAAGCCATCTCTCCAGCCCTCTGTCCTACATTTTCTTAACCATCTCATAGAAACTTCCTCTGTTAATTCACTTTTCCTCAGCCTAAGAGCCATAGTGAAGGCCTGTGATTGTCAATATAATAACCATGTCCAGTGGCATGGAAGGCACTGTTGTATTCACTTTTCCTGGGGAGATGTGAATAAATGCCACCCAAGTCTACCTTGATAAGCTAATGAGTTCACTGGGGTTACTTATAGATGTGGGGTTAACTACAGGAGCGTGGGCAACTTCTGGGCAACTATATCACTGAAAAATCTCTCCCCTACCAGCAACCATGAACCACTTATATAGTCTCAGGGAGGAGAAGGACCTTGAGAAGCCCTTGCGTACTACCCCATGAGTCTGTCATATACTACTTTGTGAGTGCTACTCTTCCCAAGGGAATATTAATGGGCCCAATATAATGAGGGTCATATATAGATAATCAAAATGCACATGGCTATGTATACTTGGAGTATAGAGTTCAACAACATGTTGCATTTTGGGAAGCTCTGACTAGATAGTCAGTCAGCACTCATTTGAGGGCCTCCATTTCTCCTTCCCATACCATCCATACCTCTTTTCTCACACTCACTGGCCTCCAACTACCCTTGCCTCTGGTCTTCCTACTCTGTTTTCTTGGCAGTCTCAGCCCTTGTGACCTTGGCAAGTAGCAGACATTAACACTTAAGGTCTAGGAGTGTCTGTCTTTCATGCCTACAAACAGAAGATCTACTTGTGGACCAAATTTTATGATACTGCTCCTGGCACCTGGAGCCCCCTGAGACAGCCCTGGTCCTATTATCCGATGCTTGATAAACAGTGCTTTATTTATTTCTTGCTGGCATTTCTGAAAACTGAGAGGTTTCTTAGGGATTTCTGAGCCTTGAGTTGATTAGCAGTTAATTATGTGTGTATTGATGAGAATATAAAACATTTTGTTTATCTACTTGAGAGGAGGAAAATTAGGAGTAAAAAGGAGAGAAGGAAAAGACACAAATTCTTAAATTTTCACTGGGGTTTTAAATGGTTTGGGTCTGCTAAGTTCCTTGGCATTGCTAGAAAATTCTCTGGGTGTTGATTTTTCTTATCAGCTCTGAGAAAAATTCATGGAATGCTCTGCTTCACCATCTTCATTCAGCCATCAACAGGCCACAGAAAGTTCAGAAGGGTTGCTGAACAAGTCACTTTATTCACCAGAGAACATATGAATATAACCAGGAGATGCAGTGATCCTTCTGCCTGGGACAGAGGAAGAGATAGAGGAGCACAGAGTCCTCCCACCAGAGATCAGAAGGAGCCCCTTCCGAGTCAGGCAAAATTTGGTAATTTAAGAAGGAATAGTCTTTGGGGCTGGAGAGATGGCTCAGGGGTTAAGTGTGCTTCCTGCACAAGCCTGTGGGCATGAGGGGTCAGGGACCACCTCTGGATCTCCAGAACTCACGTTAAACAGTGGGGGTGTGGCCACACATGCCTGAAACTCCAGTCCCTTGGGAAGCAGACACAGGGAATCAGGATCCAGGATCGCATGAGCTCAGGATCTTGAGGAAACACAGAAAACTCCAGAGTCAGCAAGAGACTCTGGCTCAAATAAGAACTGGTGGAAAAGTGATGGAGCTGGACATCTAACATTCTGCTGAGGCCATTGCAGGCCAGCACACTCACCAAGGCAAACATATGGGGTGCTGCAAGGGCACATACATGTACATATACCACACACTACACCATAACATACACCCACTACAACACACACACGCACGCACACACAAGCAATAAAAAGAAATTAGCCTTTGGATTCAAATCAACCAGTATTTGATCCTTGTCTAACTATTCCACTCTCTGAGCCTTGCTTATCACTTATGAAATGGAGCCGTACTATTTAACTGCCAGAGTTGCCATGAGAACTACATAGTCCAGTAAGTGAACTTAGTTAGGATAGATCAAGTACTCATGTACGTTATCAATGTCGCCACCACTCTTCTCTCTGTCTCTTCTATACTTTGCGTTTTCCACAATGCACAGATACATATGAGCTTCAGTTATTTTATTTACATTGAAAACAATTATGCCAAGGCAGTTAACATTTATCTGGAGGCTTAATTCCCCCCCCCAAAAAAATAACTTACCAGGAAAATAGTCCTTTATAAAAGTGCTGATGTTGGGCTGGAGAGATGGCTTAGTGGTTAAGGCACTTATCTGTGAAGCCTAAGGACCCTGGTTCTATTCCCCAGTATCCATGTAAACCAGATGCACAGGGTGCACAGGTGTCTGGAGTGAGTTTGTGGTGGCTGAAGGCCCTGGCGCATCCATTCTGTGTATGTGTGTATGTATATATATATATATATATATATATATATATATATATATATAGCCTCTTTCTCTCTCAAATAAATACATAAAAATATATAAAAATGCTGATGTTGAAGGTTGACAAATGGTTTAGGCCAATGCACTTGACTAGAGTTAGGCAGTCATTGAAGTGAGCTCACAAAAGCATTTTCTTTGATATTGCTTAGACCTACTCAAGCTAGGCTGCCAGTCCCAGCAAAAAGGTATGTTAATGGGTACAAGTGGGGAGAGGTGATAGGCTGATTGAGGACAGTTGCAGTTAATTTCATGTTGCTGGCAGAAAACACCTGACTAAGAGCAGCTTGTGAGAGGAAAGGGTTCACTTTTGTTTACAGACTCGAGGGGAAGCTCCGTGATGGCAGGGGAAAATGATGGCATGAGCAGAGGGTGAACATCACCTCCTGACCAACATCAGGTGGACAACAGCTTGCCAAGGGAAGCTGCCTATAACATCCATAAGCCCACCCCCCAACAATGCACTCCAATTTCCAAACTGCCGTCATCTGGGGACCTAGAATTCAGAACACATAACTTTATGGGGAACACTTGAATCAAACCACTACATTCCACCCTTGGCACCCGTAAACTGATGACCATCCATGACGTAAAATGCAATACATTCAGTTCAACTTTAAAAGTCTATATTTTTTGAGGCAACAGACTGCCCTTTTTATGTGAAGAAAGAAAGAGAGAGAGAGAATGGTTGTGCCAGGGCCTCCAGCCATTGCAATCAAACTCCAGACATGTGCCCCCGTGTGCATGTGTAACGTTGTGCACTTGCATCACTGTGTGTCTGGCTTACGTGGGACCTAGAAAGTGCCTTAACCACTAAGCCATCTCTCCAGCTCATCCCTATAGTTTTTAATCAATCCCAATGTTGTTTAAACATCCCCATAATCCAAGGTGTTCTTTTCTTTTCCTCTTTCTTTTTATTTATTTGAGAGAGAGAAGGAGAGAGAGGGGGAGAGAGAGAGAGGAAGAGGCAGATAGAAAGAGAGAATGGGCATGCCAGGACCTCCAGCCACTGCAAATGAACTCCAGACGCATGTGCCACCTTGTGCTTACGTGGGTCCTGGGGAATCGAACTGGGGTCCTTTGGCTTTTCAGGCAAGTGCCTTAACTGCTAAGCCATTTCCTCAGCCCCCAAGGTCGTCTTTTTAAAAATGTTTTATTCATTTATTTGAGAGAGAGAGAGAGGGAGGGAGTGAGGGGGGAGAGAATTGGCATGCCAGGGCCTCTAGTCACTGCAAACCATCTCCAGACACATGCTCCCCCTTGTGCATCTGGCTTTCATGGGTCCTGGGGAATCGAACCAGGGTCCTTAGGCTTCACAGGCAAATGCCTTAACTGCTAAGCCATTTCTCCAGCCCTCCTAGGTCTTTTAACTGAGCAGTAATACCCCCCAAAGAAAAGGACCCATAATGGCTCAGAATAAACATTCATATTGCAAAAGATGGCATTGGGCATAGCAAACAAATATTCAACCAATACAAGATTTAAAACAAACCGGGCAAACATCAAACTTTGTAGCACCAAGTCTGACAACTCTAACCAGTGACAAATTTCCCAGTCTGATAATTCTAACCAGTGACGAGCCTCTGGAGTGCCAATTGCCTTGCCAGCTAAGCTGCTCATAGCCCCAGGTATAGTCCATCTGACCGGCAGCTCTCCTTGAAAGCCAGCCCATAGTCCTGGCATCTCCATTAGGTCTCCACTGAAATCCATGGTTCATGCTCATGGCTCCATCAGGTCTCCATTCAGGTAATCCAACAAACATGCTTCAATCCCCATGGCCATTTCCAAAAAACAAAACTGTGCTGCAAATTCAATGACCTTCTCTTTCCCACATTTGTTATAGTCCATAGTACCAGGTGGGCTACCAACTTGTTAATCCGGGGGGGGGGTGGAATAAAGCAAACTTTGGAGAACAGGACACTCCTTCAGCATCCTGGTCCCTTAGAAAAATGTTCATAGTCTTCCTGTTGACCCAATGCAGGTCAGATGACCCAATCTTAATGGTTGTAATCTGTCAAACAATTGCAGCTGAATGGGCACCATGTAGACCCAAAGATTTCATTTCTTTCTGTGTCCATTTCTATGCAATGCAACCCTGCACGAGTTCTCAGGACACAGGTATAAAAGCAAGACTCTCACACAAACTGCTTCTAGCCCAATCCAGGCAAAGCTGTTTCTCACCCTCATAAGCCAAACCTCACAGTCCATAGTTCTTACTGCATTCAGGTCTTTCAGTTCTGACCAGAGTGGTCCATCAAGCTGTACTTACAGCACTGCAAAGCATCTCTTAGGCCAAGGTTTCAAATCTTTCTACATTCTTCTCTTAAATCAGTCCCAAAAGGCCAAAAGCCATACAGTCACTTTCCCAGACACATGCCCCCCGTGTGCATGTGTAACGTTATGCACTTGCATCACTGTGTGTCTGGCTTACGTGGGACCTAGAAAGTGCCTTAACCACTAAGCCATCTCTCCAGCTCATCCCTATAGTTTTTAATCAATCCCAATGTTGTTCAAACATCCCCATAGTCCAAGGTGTTCTTTTCTTTTCCTCTTTCTTTTTATTTATTTGAGAGAGAGAAGGAGAGAGAGGGGGAGAGAGAGAGAGGAAGAGGCAGATAGAAAGAGAGAATGGGCATGCCAGGACCTCCAGCCACTGCAAATGAACTCCAGACGCATGTGCCACCTTGTGCTTACGTGGGTCCTGGGGAATCGAACTGGGGTCCTTTGGCTTTTCAGGCAAGTGCCTTAACTGCCAAGCCATTTCCTCAGCCCCCAAGGTCGTCTTTTTAAAAATGTTTTATTCATTTATTTGAGAGAGAGAGAGAGAGAGGGAGGGAGGGAGGGAGGGAGAGAATTGGCATGCCAGGGCCTCTAGTCACTGCAAACCATCTCCAGACACATGCTCCCCCTTGTGCATCTGGCTTTCATGGGTCCTGGGGAATCGAACCAGGGTCCTTAGGCTTCACAGGCAAATGCCTTAACTGCTAAGCCATTTCTCTAGCCCTCCTAGGTCTTTTAACTGAGCAGTAATACCCCCCAAAGAAAAGGACCCATAATGGCTCAGAATAAACATTCATATTGCAAAAGATGGCATTGGGCATAGCAAACAAATATTCAACCAATACAAGATTTAAAACAAACCGGGCAAACATCAAACTTTGTAGCACCAAGTCTGACAACTCTAACCAGTGACAAATTTCCCAGTCTGATAATTCTAACCAGTGACGAGCCTCTGGAGTGCCAATTGCCTTGCCAGCTAAGCTGCTCATAGCCCCAGGTATAGTCCATCTGACCGGCAGCTCTCCTTGAAAGCCAGCCCATAGTCCTGGCATCTCCATTAGGTCTCCACTGAAATCCATGGTTCATGCTCATGGCTCCATCAGGTCTCCATTCAGGTAATCCAACAAACATGCTTCAATCCCCATGGCCATTTCAAAAACAAAACTGTGCTGCAAATTCAATGACCTTCTCTTTCCCACATTTGTTATAGTCCATAGTACCAGGTGGGCTACCAACTTGTTAATCAGGGGTGGAATAAAGCAAACTTTGGAGAACAGGACACTCCTTCAGCATCCTGGTCCCTTAGAAAATGTTCATAGTCTTCCTGTTGACCCAATGCAGGTCAGATGACCCAATCTTAATGGTTGTAATCTGTCAAACAATTGCAGCTGAATGGGCACCATGTAGACCCAAAGATTTCATTTCTTTCTGTGTCCATTTCTATGCAATGCAACCCTGCACGAGTTCTCAGGACACAGGTATAAAAGCAAGACTCTCACACAAACTGCTTCTAGCCCAATCCAGGCAAAGCTGTTTCTCACCCTCATAAGCCAAACCTCACAGTCCATAGTTCTTACTGCATTCAGGTCTTTCAGTTCTGACCAGAGTGGTCCATCAAGCTGTACTTACAGCACTGCAAAGCATCTCTTAGGCCAAGGTTTCAAATCTTTCTACATTCTTCTCTTAAATCAGTCCCAAAAGGCCAAAAGCCATACAGTCACTTTCTAGCAGGAACAATTCCACTTCTTGGCATCAATTTACTGTTGCAGTCAGCTTCATGTTGCTGGAAGAAAACACACAACCAAGAGCAGCTTGTGAGAGGAAAGGGTTTATTTTGGCTTAAAGACTAGAGGGAAAACTCCATGAAGGCAGGGGAAAACAATGGCATGAGCAGAGGGTGGGCATCACCTCCTGGCCAACATCGGGTGGACAATAGCTGCAGGAGAATGTGCCACACACTGGCAAGGGGAAGCTGGTTGTAACACCCATAAGCCCGCCCCCAACAATACACTGCACCCGAGGCTCCAATTCCCAAATTGCCACTAGCTGGGGACCTAGCATTCAGAACACATAAGTGTATGGGGGACACCTGAATCAAACCACCACAAGGATATTTCCTTATTGTTATTTCTTTGGTGGAAATGCTGAGCAGTCTATATTTGTTACATGAATTATTGGATGAAATGAACTCAAACAATTTATAAACCTGTTCTGCATGTTGGAGTACATCCTAGTGGCCAGAAGCAGCAGTAGCATCCTTTTATGGCAAGAACAGCCTGTATAGCTGGCCATTTGACTTTGAAAAATACTTTTTCTTAACATTTTTATTGGCAGTTTTCAAACATGTGTGTGATATGGTTTGAGCACAGTCCTTATCACTACTGCACGTCACCCTTCCAATGAACCCCTTCTTTCCAACTGCTATCTGTTATAAGAATGATCTGCAGGAAATACGGCTATGGGCCTAAAGAAAGATTGTAAAAGGTTTTTAGGAAAGGACTTTCTGAAAATAAATCTGTGCTCAAAATTGGAAAAAAAAAAAAAAAAAAGAACAGCCTGTGTTGCCAGAAGTGACCTCGATGAGCATCTGCTTTGATGATTTGCTGCTGTTCATGTTGGGTCCTGTATTAGTCAGGGTTCTCTAGAGGAACAGAATGGATAGAATGAATTGTATTAAAAGGGAATTTATTGGATTAGCTTACAACAGTCCAGCAATAGTGGGTTGCAAGCCCAAGAGTCAAGGAACCCAGTAGCTGCTCAGTCCACGAGGCTGGAGGCCTCAGCAGTCCCAATCTGGCACTGAAGGCCTGAAGGCATCCTGGAGAGACGCTGCTTTTCAGTCCATGCTGGAAAGCAGCAAACACCAAGCAGAGAACAGCGAGCGGCACCCGCAGCCAGGTGGGAGGAGAGAGAGAGGATGCCTTTCTTCCCAGAGCTCCTTTTTTTTTATCAACCAGCCTCCTCCTCTGAGAGGGGCTGCCCACTCTGGGGTAAGGGCTCACCCTGGGGGAAGGATTCTTCCTAGAGGCAACCTCAGAGACACACTTATGAGGAATGTCTGTGGATTCCTAAACAAATCAAGTTGACACAAACTTAACCATCTCAGGTCCTAAGTCTGAAGGTGGATGACAACATTATAGGACTTCAGGTGTTCTAGAACAGGTTTTCCCCATTGAACCGTCTTTGCCACTATGGTTAAAAGAGTCATATTCCTGTAATATGTTCAGCCCCTCATTTTATTTTATTTTATTATTTTTATTATTTATTTTTTTTTATTTTTTTTATTTTATTTTATTTTATTTTATTTTATTTTATTATTTTATTTGAGGTAGAGTCTCATTCTAGTTCAGGCTGACCTGGAATTCACTCTGTAGTCCCAGGCTGGCCTCAAACTCAGCAATCCTCCTACCTCTGCCTCCTGAGTGCTTGGATTAAAGGCATGTGCTACCATGCCTGGCCCTGTTCAGCCCTTCTTGATTCCTTCTTTAGGCTTTTTGGATAACTGCTGGAAGATTTATTTTTAAATAGTTTATTTATTTATTTATTATTTTTAAATATTATTTATTTATTTATTTGAGAGAGAGATACAGAAATAGGCAGATAGAGAGAGAGAGAGAATGGGTGCACCAGGGCCTCCAGCCACTGCAAACGAACTCCAGATGCATGCACCCCCTTGTGCATCTGGCTTACGTGGGTCCTGAAGAATTGAGCCTTGAACCGGGGTCCTTAGGCTTCATAGGCAAGCATTTAACCGCTAAGCCATCTCTCCAGCCCTAAATAGTTTATTTTTATTTATTTATTTGAGAGAGAGAGAGAGAGTATGGGTGCACCAGGACCTCTAGCCACTGCAATGAACTCTAGATGCATGTGCCATCTTGTGCATCTGGCTTACTTAGGTTCTGGGGAATCGAACTTGGGTCCTTTGGCTTTGCAATCAATTGCCTTAACTGCAAAGTGATTTCTCAAGCCCTGGAGGGTTTCTTAAAGCTACCATCAAGGCATTATCTACTGATAGATACGAAATTTATTGGGTGAATACCTGAGGAGAAAACAGTTGTTGGCCTCAAGGTACTTATTAATTATAAAAAAAATAATGACCAACCCAGCAGATGCAACTTAAGTTATCAAAGTTAATATCACTAATAATCACACATGTCAACATCATGCCTCTCAGATATGCTATTCTGACGAAGAGCACATAATCACTTGTCTGATATTCTTTTGTGAAATAAATACTTCAGTCTAATTATGACAAAACATCAGATAAACTTAAATTGAAAGACAGCCTAAAATATAACTGTACATTACTTTTCAGCATTATCAAGGTCAGAAAAGGCAAGGGAAGACCCAGGAAAAGTCACAGATTATAGGTGCCTAAATAGACCTTGGAGTAGGAAAAGAATATTCAAGGAAATATTGGTGAAATTCAAATGTGATCTGTAGTTTAGTTGATAGTACTATAGTAATGTTAATTTTCTGGTTTTAAGGATTTCGCTACAGTTGCATAAGCTGGTAATGTTAAGGAAAGTGGAGTGAAAGGCACACTCATACTCTCTGTACAATTTTTACAACTGTTCTGGAAGTTGAAACTCATTTCAAAATCAAAAGTTGAGCCAGGCGTGGTGGCGCACGCCTTTAATCCCAGCACTCGGGAGGCAGAGGTAGGAGGATTGCCGTGAGTTCGAGGCCACCCTGAGACTACATAGTTAATTCCAGGTCAGCCTGGACCAGAGTGAGACCCTACCTCGCAAAAAAAAAAAAAAAAAAAAAAATCAAAAGTTGAAGAAAAGATTCTTGAAAACAAAACAGTAAAATACAAAAAAAAAAAAAAACCCACTAACCAATATAGTATTGTCTTACCACATACCCCAGTGCCTCTGTGAGCCAGATGAGGGTGCATAATTATCTTCCTCCACATTCTGTGCTTAACTCCTACAAGTTGTAACTTGCGTAGTTCATCTCAGTCCCATGGGTAGCCTAAGAAAATTGTATTTCATGTTACAAAAATAAAAGAGTAAAATTGAGAAGAGAATTTGTGAAAAATTTGTCTGAAAATAGGGAAATACCAACAATGTAAAAAGATATGTTATTTTTTTTGTAAGAGCAGAAACGTGGAAGGGAGTTTTTAAAGCAGCAGGAAGATTGCCAATTATTTGATTTTTTTTTCTTAAAAGCTGTGTGTGTACTTCTTTGGAGTCAGAATCCCATTGTTTCAAGTCTTCATTAATCAGTGACACCATTCATCAAACAGACACATTGGCATAACGAGCTCTCATAAATATAATGTTTGTGATCTTTCTTGGAATATTAGAGTGAGGAGTGGGGGTTGGAAGGAGTGAAATCACGTGGCACCCCATGCTCTTACTCAAAAGCAGGCTTACATGTGCCACGTTGAATTACTATCCTGTCATTGTCTCTGTTTCATGTTTCTCTGTTGCTCTCTTTTCCATATATAATGAATGAACCAAGGACACCTGCCCCAATCTCTTAATTGAAGCAGTTCAGGTCAAATCATGACTGTTAACAGAAATAAACCAAATAATTTGTCACAGAGCTTAATTTCACCAGTGCTGCATGATTTCTTGCTGTTATTTGTACTTACAGTGGATTGTAAAAGAGGTTGCCACAGCCTCTTCATAGGGGAAAATAATCCCAGCTGCGACCTGACTCAAAGCACCAGGGGCTGTGGATCAGCTGGGACCAAACAGCAATTTTTATCGGCCGTGGTTGTCCCTCAGATTGATCGAAATGAGTGGATCCATTTCAAAGCCCTGACTTTGGTTTCAAATGAGTGAGCACTTGGGGGTAGGCCTGTGAAAATATAGCGGCCCCAGAGCTCCTTTCTCCTTGTGCCACCTTAGTTTCCCCCAGGTTTCTAAATCTTCCGTTCATGGTCATGGAATTACCTGTGTGTCCATGTGCAAATTGGAAATGGGAGCGCTATCACTGAGAAGTCGGGAGACAAGGGTTACCTGTAGGGGAAGGACGAGGCGTTTGTGCACTTGTAAATACAACATGATTGCTGATGGTCATGACCAGTCTTCTAACTAGTCAACTTTTCCCAAACCTCCTTAGGTCTCCTCTGGGGTCACTCTATAATGTGTGTCAGAGTGCTCTTTCTTTTCTGGAATCCAACCTTGGCCCTGACGCAATCCAGATCATGGTCTGTTAGTAGGATGGGTGTGTTCCATATTTGTGTGGATGGATTATTATTTGGAATGAGAGAGGACAGAGCTTGAGAGGAGAGATTGGAGAATGCCAGAAATCCCTCTCAGATGACCGAGTTGTATCCTCTGTAGCCATTGCCAGTAAGGACTTTTGCTTTAGGGCAGAAGCTTCCATGACTAGCTGAACTACTGACATTCCCATAGGCGAAGTGTCAAAGAACTTTCCCAAAGGTGCAGCAGATGGCTCAGATCAAGATCCAGGTTTGGAAGCCACTTCTTTCGGCCATTATTAACCAATCAACACTTCCTGATGGTCTGGACTGCTATAAACAAATCATAAAAATAATAGCAACATTTATAATTTGCTATGTTCACAGTTACAATTTTTACATGCATCATCCTTATTTAATACTTACGATAACCTTTTGAGAAAGGTACTATTATCATTCCATTTTATTTTTTTTATTATTATTTTTGGTTTTTCTTGGTAGGGTCTCACTCTAGCCCAGGCTGACCTGGAATTCACTGTGTAGTCTCAGGGTGGCCTCGAACTCATGGCGATCCTCCTACCTCTGCCTCCCAGGTGCTGGGATTAAAGGCATGCGCCACCATGCCCAGCTCTTTTATCATCCCATTTTAAAGATGAGAAAACTGACACTCAGAGAGACAATGCAACTTGTCCAAGATTTCACAGCTCATATGACGTGGTGGAACCAGGACTAATACACAAACCGTCTAATTTCCAATCTAGGATCTTACTTAAGTATCCCATCATGCATTGGGATGCCATGTATTCTCTGAGATATTTTGGCCTCAGGGTGGGGAGAGTTAAGGAGGGGAGTAACTGTGTCAAATAAAGAATAAAGCACAACATACCTGTGGGTGCTTTAACACTTGAGTGTTAGCAATGTGGGGAGCAGATGCCATACTGAAGACACTGGTAGATGACTGAGCCCAAGGACAGAAGTGTACACAGGATAGTGAAACAAGGATGAATTGTGAAACAAGATGAAATTTGCTGTCCTTTTTCTTATTTCTTCTCCTCCGTGTTGAAATGTCGATGGGCTCAATATTGCACAAATCTTGAGGAGGTCAAGACAGCCAGCAGCTACTATGAGGTCATGAATGTGAGGGTCATTTCATGTCTCTAGTCCTCCTACCCTGCCTCTGGCTCTAACAGTCTTTCCTTCTCCTCTTCTGAGCTTTAGAGGTCATGATATAGATGTGTCATTTAGAGCTGAGAACTCAACGGCCACTTTTTTTCTCAGCAATTTTGATGGATTTTGAGTCGCTTCGGTGCCCACTGCCTTCTGCAAAAAGCAGCTTCTTGTGCTGAAGGTGAGAGCAGCACTCATCTATGAGCATAAACATAATATAAATTTTTAGGGGACTGTTTGACGAGTGCAACATATCCATGATGTCAAACAATAGCAGCAGCTTCTCCTCTGTTGATTACGTCCTCAGTCATACATTTTTGACCAGGTTTTCAGTACCAGGCATGAATTCCTTTCTGTGGAGCAGGCCTCAGAGCCAACACAAAGAGCAGCTGGTTATTCCCAGAAGAGTCATGCCACTATTGCACCACTACCTACTGGGTGTTTGTGAAGTCATTAGGGTGGAGCCATCCTTAGGTAAGGCCTGGCTGTTGCTGACTTTTCTCTCCCAGCAGCCTATACAGCACTTTACAGCACTATGGCAGCTTGCTCACAGGGAAGAGGCTTCTGGATCAGCTCCAGTTTGATTATTCGGTCCCACAATCAAAATATAAGAGGGACTAGTTTGAAAGAGAAGGAGTTCATTGGAATGGGGCAGGGAGAAGAGACACAAAAAATAGGTAAAGGGATTACGGTCAAGTTACAGTATGTTCATGTATGAAATGTCTCAGAAAGGGCTAAAGGTGAATTTTATAGCCAAAAGCCTAGGTGTGGATCTTAGCTCTGCCATTTGCTAATCGTATGATTTAGTTAGGACAATTAACTTCTCTGAACCTCAGTTTCCCTATCTTAATAATTAAAACTGGCAATAACTGTTGAAGAGCTATAGATTATAGATGTTTTGAAAACTGATTTACCCACATTATTAGATGTTAGTATATTATGAATACAAAGGGGAATAATTCTCCCAGGACTGGTGTTCTGACCCCAAATTGAAAGTTGTGATTAAAAATAATTGAACTGCAAAAGTAATTCAAAGTGACTAGAAAATGTTTCGAGCAAAATTCACTTTAGAAAACTGTTAGGACACGTTGCATTCTTTTTTTAAAAAAAAAATTATTATTTTTTATTTATTTTTGGAGAGAGACACAGAGAGAGAGAGACAGAGAGAGAGGGAGAGGGAGACAGAGATGGGCGTGCCAGCTGTCTCTCAGCTGCTGTGAATGAAATCCAGATGTTTGTGCCCCCTTGTGGGCAAGTGCGGCATTGCGCCCTTGTGTCACTTTGCATCTGGCTAAATGTGGGACCTGGAGATTGGAACCGCTGGAGATTGGAACCAGCGTTCTTAGGGTTAGCAGGCAGGCGCCTTAACCACTAAGCCATCTCTTCAGCCCCACATTACATTCTTAAGGTTGGTTGTTGTTTCTATTGTTTTGTGTGTGCACATTCATGTGAAATCAGGGGAACAACCTTGAGTGTTGCTCCTCAGGAGGACTGTCTATCTTATTATATATATATATATTTTAACTTTTAAGATTTTGGCCGTGCATAGTTGTGCACGCCTTTAATCCCAGCACTTGGAAGGCAGAAGTAGGAGGATTGCCATGAGTTTGAGGCCACCCTGAGACTACATAGTGAATTCCAGATCAGTATGGGCTAGAGTGAGACCCTACCTCGAAAAAAAAAAAAAAACAAAATATTCTGTGTGTTTGTGTGTGTGTGTGTGTGATTGTGTGTGTGCACTCACACGCATACACAAGAGTCTCTTGATGCTGCAAATGCATGACTATCTGGCTTTATGTGGGTGCCTGGGAATTGAATCCAGGCCAGAAGGCGTTTCAGGCAAGGCCCTTCAACTGCAGAGCCATCTTCCCAAGTCCATCCACCTTATTTTTGAGACAGGCTCTCTCACTGGCCCAACACTCACCGATTGGACTAGACTGGCTGGCCACTGAACTCCAGAAATCCAGCTGTCTTACCACTCCAATGCTGGGACTGTAATCGTGTGCCAGCATTCCCAGCATTTTCACATGGGTTCCTGGAATTGAACTCAGGTACTGGTGCTCGTGGAGCAAGAACTTTATCGAGTGAACTATATATCCAGCCTTGAATTGTATCCCAGGCTGACCTCAAACTCATCTCAGACTCCCTAGTGTTGGGTTTACAGGCATACAACCCCAAGCCTGGTGATATTACATCTTTAGATTTGACAAAAGGTGATTCAAAACAATTGCTCTCTGTCTCTTATGAAGAATCAGAGAAACCTGGGTGGTTGATAAGGACTTGAAGGACAGATGATCCTTTTGAATAGCAAGATGGTCATTCAAGATCAGTTGATTTTCACCCCTTTTAGTACTTTATCCTCAAAAGTAGCTTTGTGTTTTAGATAAGATGCTGCTGCTTATAACCAGGGAAGAGAGCTCAGTGAAGAACAAATTTTCTTTTATATGAAGCATATGTAATGTGCACACAGTCCATCTGGGTTCCATGGTCCCTGAAATTTGGTGATGGGCTTGGACCCTGTGTTTCCAAATGATGGCAAAAGATAGATAGGGAGACATTCAGAAGATGTTCTATAAAAGTCACAGGAAGGCTGGAGAGATGGTTTAGCAGTTAAGGTGTCTGTTTGTGAAGCCTAAGGATCCATGTTTGATTCCCCAAGGACCCACATAGCCAGATGCACAAGGTGGCACATATGTCTGGAGTTCTTTTGCAGTGGCTGGAGGCCCTGGAGTGCCCATTCTTTCTCTCTCTCAAATAAATAAATAAATATAATTTAAAAAATATTTTTTTACAAACAGAAAATCAGAGAAAAAACACTATGGCCAAAGGATGACTAAGAGGGAACAATAATCCTCCAGAATTAAGAGAATATAATGGTTTCAGGGAGAGTAATTAGATAACATAGAAAGAATTCTTGAGAAGAAAAACTCAGCCTCTTGGGAACATTTTCTACATGTCAGGACCTGTGAAACAGTGTTCCAAGAAAAGAGACAGAAACTGTCTTCAAAGAATCATGGAAAGTCAGGTGAAAATTGAACATGATAAAATACTCCGGCTAGACATTTCCAATCTGGTTCTTGATGATGTATTGATAAGACTTAGAAAGATTTTGACCTGCAACTATGATAATGAATAAAGTATTACTTCCTGGAAAATATGGATAAATCACCAAAGCATAATGTTAAGTGAAAAAGAGATAGAAACCAAGATGTGTTTCATCCATATATAATTCTAAAAGAACTAAAATGATGTATATACTGAAAATCAGGCATCATTTATCGTTGAGGGATAGGAATTGAGAGGAGACATAGAGAGATTTCTAGGGTGCTGCTCATGCTATGTTTTTGGATCTTGGAGGGTGCTAGTTATATGAGTGTGTTCAGTTTATAAATATATAAAGAATTATGTAATCATGACTTATGCATTTTCTGTATATATTACACTTCAATTAAAAGTAGAAAACATGGACTGGAGAGATGGCTTAGCGGTTAAGGCACCTGCCTGCCAAGCCTAAGAATGCCCGTTCGATCTCCAGCTCCCACATTTAGCTAGATGCAAAAACAGTGATGCAGGGCTGGAGAAATGGCTTAGTGGTTAAGGCGTTTGCCCGCAGAGCCAAAGGATCCCAGTTCAATTCTCCAGGACCCACGTAAGCCAGATGCACAAAGGGTACATGCATCTGGAGTTTGTTTGCAGGGGCTGGAGGCTCTGGTGTGCACATTCTCTCTGTCTGCCTCTTTTCTATCTCTCTCTCTGCTTGCAAATAAATTTTAAAAAGTAACACAAGTGCACAATGCTGCACTTGCCCATAAGGGGGTGCAAGCATCTGGAGTTTGGTCACAGCAGCTAAGAAGCCCTGGCGTGCCCATTGTCTCTCTGCCTCTTCCTCTCTGTCTCTATCTCTCTCTCAAATTAAAAAAAAAACATAGGAGACAAAATTTTAATCTATGAACATAGAACACTCATTACAAGAGGAAAAAACCAACTATTCATTCAGAGAGCTTATTTCTGATTGCTTCACCCATGAAAATTATGCATTTTTTCTGAACTGCAAATTTTTCATCTCCATTTACTGGTCATTATAACCCTAACATGTTAGTATGGTACTTCTGAGAAGCATGTACTAATATTGGATCATATGTACAAGAGATGTAGTGAGAGACATTTCTTTGAAGGAAAGGGGAAGGAATGGTGGGGAACATGTTAGGTCAAAGTGCAGGCATGACACCTTCAAATGGATAAATGGGAGGATAGAGGACTAGATAATATATCCTCTGGACCATAATATGATCCTGAGAAAAATCTCAGGCAGGTTGATGATGAATTCCTGGGTAGATATTGCCTACTGGAGGAATATGGCACTGAGCAATGTAATGCTGTTCCAGTATCCCTGCCATGCTCAGTCTTGGTGTGAGCAGGCCAGAGTAAGGATGGCATTGGGTTCAGTGCGGTGGTGAATTCAAATATGCACCAACTTGAATCTGTCAGTCAAATACACTTCTAGCAGGAAGTCCTCTTCAAGAGCTATCTGGCAACTCATGTCCATGCCTACCACACTTAGATATGCAATGACACTTATCATATAAGAACAGGCTACAGCTTATTCTATATAGAAATATTACTTAGCATCTTAAAGATGTCAAGGTCAGTGCACGCTACCTTATTTCTCTATTGCTTGTGAGGAAGGAAAGAAGGGCAAACAAAATACAACAAATATTACACAAGTGGTCTAAATACTTAAGACCACTTTCTAGAGAATAGTCTTTGAAAAATTTGGAGAAACAGGACTCTGTGTTGGGGTCCCCCCCAAGGCCAGCTCAGGAGGGACAATAGGGTCTCTGCCGAATTGGGGTGAGCAGCACAGAGTCACGACACAGACTCCGGGAGTTGGGTGAAAGCGGAAGCGAGAATCCACAAACTCGTTTATTTAGCACAATGCACATAGGGTTTAAGGGGCTGCTAATCCTTGTATGGGGTGGTCCCCTTTTGGTGACCAAAGACAGCCTGTCTCTGGATAGGACATCTCGTAGTAGGCTTCTCGCGAGCATGGGACTGTAACTGTTGTCACACAAGTCTGCGCAGAACGCCATATTTACAGAAGCCACTTCCTGTTTTCTTCTGCCATGCGGTCTGGCTAGGACCAGGCCTGTATTGTGCCATACATATCCCCTTTTTTGTTTTTATTATTGGCAACCCTGAGAGGTATGGTTTATTGCCAAGCCATTGTTGAACCCAGGTCCCAAGGGATCATCATATGTGACGGTGCCTGTCTTAGGTTGTTCCATCTCATGGAGTCTTACCCGTCATGGGCTAATCGCCACCTTGGTGAGAAAACCCGAGGGGGATGGCCTGGTATGGTTTTTGGAAAGCCATTGTTGAGCCCAGGCCCCAAGGGATCATCACATGTGACGATGCCTGTCTTAGGTTGCCCCATCTCATGGAATCTTACCCGTCATGGGCTAGCCGCCATCCTGGTGAGAAAACCCAAGGGGTATGGCCTGGTATGGCTTTTAGCATGAGGTCTGGCTAGGGTCTAGACCTGTATTGTACCATACATATGAGGCTGTTGCCTAGGAGGCATGGAAGGGCCAAGTGGGCGTGGCTCTGTGGCATGTGAACAGTCCCAGTGAGCGAGAATTAACTAGAGAGCCTGAAGAGGACTGGGGTAGGACAGGTTTCTGGGTGAGTTCACCCTAGCGTCATAGTCAGTAGCATTGAGTGTCCTTAATGGTAGCAGCTCAATGTAATGAAAGGAGTTGGAAAGGAATTTATAGCTGGTTGGGGGGGGATAAGTTTAAAGTCCCGTATGTAGTCTGAGGGGTCTGGCATCATCCTTTTCAGCAAGGCTGGTCGCTGAGTCAGTGGCTGGTGGGGGGAAATAAGTTTAAAGTCCCGTATGTAGTCTGAGGGATCTGGCATCATCCTCTTCAGCAAGGCTGGTCACTGAGTCAGTGGCCGGTGGGGGGAAATAAGTTTAAAGTCCCGTATGTAGTCTGAGGGATCTGGCATCATCCTCTTCAGCAAGGCTGGTTGCTGAGTCAGTGGCTGGACGGACGTTTCTGGCAGGAATCCAAACTGGGATCTGTGAAGTTTCTGGAAAGACACAAGCATACCCTCGGCCCTGCGTTAAAAGAGGGTGGGGCCCCTTCCAAATATTAGTAAGAGGATCTTTCCAGCGGACTAAGGGTAAGGGTGTCGTGGTTGGTTGGGATCTCCAATGTTTGTAGGCTGGGGAGAGTCCTGCCTTATCAAAGGTGAGAAAATTGAGGGTGAAAAGAGCTTCCACTAAGGCCAAATGGGGGGTCCTTGGGCGACATAGTGGACTTTTGTTTTATAATTAGTTCCTTTAGGGTCCGGTTTGTTCTTTCCACGATGGCCTGTCCTTGTGGGTTGTAGGGCATCACAAGGGAGTGTTTTATTCCCCAAGATTCCATGAAGGATGTGAATCGGGCAGATGTGTATACAGGGCCATTGTCTGTTTTAATTGACCGGGGCACGCCCATGACTAACATAGCGGTTTTTGTTGCCTTAATAACATGGGATGACTTTTCCCCAGAGAGAGCAATAGCAAAAGTAAGCTTAGAGTAAGTGTCCACGATGACATGGACATATTTGAGGTTACCAAAGGAAGGTATGTGGGTAACATCCATCTACCAGATAGAATTTGGGGTAAGGCCTCTAGGATTGACTCATTGAGGCTGTAGGGGGCCCAGGGGGGATGGGGAGGACATGACTTACAAGTACGGGTTAAATGTTTGCATTGGCTAAGCGAGAGCTCGGGATATAGGGTTTTTAGATTAGTGGGGGATAGATGGAACCTTTGGTGTAAATGTCTGGCTTGTTCTAAAGGTGGCAAGGAGGAGACAGCAATAAATTTGTCTACCTGTGAATTTCCATCAGCAATAAAGCCAGGCAGGCCAGTGTGTGAGCGAACATGCTCAATAAACCAAGGGTAGGATCTGTTTTCCATCTGCAATTGTAAAGTGGAGATGGCAATGTCTATGGGATGATGAGAGGGCCTGGGATTGGCTAAGGGCAGTACCTTTGTTATTTGAACCGCGTAACTGCTGTCAGAGAATATGTTGACAGGTTCTTGTTGACAGAGCTCTAAGACTCTAATGATGGCATATAGTTCCCCTAGCTGGACTGAATGGGGGTTAGGGAACTTAAGGGCCTCATCTGGTCGATTGGCTCTCTTAATAATTAGTCCATAGGTATGTTTATTGGCATCTGAAAGGCCGAGGTTGCTAAGGTTATCGGCTGACCGGAAGGCCTGGAGAAATAGTCTTGATGGGTAAAGCCATTAGGGATTGAAGTAGTTTGTGAGCGGGGAGGTGGTTATCTATCTCATTGGGGAATCCCGCCATTAGGATGTGGAAAAGGGGGTCCTCCCTAAAGAGAAGTTGAAGTTCAGACATGGGGATGGGCAGAATTATTTTGGAGGGTTCCGTATTATAGATTTTGTTAGTGTAGGTACGTGCCTTAATTGCTATGAGGAGCATTACTTGTAGGTTGGTGGTGAGTTTATGGGCCTGTGCCCATGAGGGATGTACCCAGTAAAGGGGCGATTGGTTTTGCCAGATGACTCCCAATGGCGCCCCTGTCATCCAAAGGACTACATTTAGAATTGGAGCAGATGGGTCATATCTTGCGAGGGTCATAGAAAAGAGGTAGTGGGATATTTTATGTAACAAATTTTTGGAGTGATCATTTAGAGGAATTTTCCTTGAAGGGTTGTCAGTAACTCTAAGGAGGTCATAAAGCGGTAGGAGCTCACTAGGAGGGATGGGTAAAAAAGGTTTGAGCCAGTTAATTTGGTCACAGAGTTTTTGGAGATCATTGAGAGAATAATGGTCCTTTATTAGAAGATGAGGGGTAAGTGGTTGTATAGTAGTGGAAATTTTGTATCCTAAAAATCCAAAAGGGGGCACTGTTTGAATTTTTTCATTTGCTATGGCAAACCCAAGTTTTTTGAGGTCCTCAATGAGTAATTTAAGAAGGTCCAAAAGGGCAGTTTTTGAGGTATGTGCAATCAAAAGATCATCCATGTAATGAACAAGAAGGCACTTAGATTGTATTCTCGCCGTGGCAGAGGATATAAACATTTGGCAAATAGAAGGACTATTTTTCGTGCCCTGGGGAAGAACCCTCCATTGATATCTTTTAGCTGGGATAGAGTGGTTGGCCTCCCACACAGTAAAGGCAAAATAGGGCCTGCCTCTGCTGCCAAAGGGATAGAGAAAAAGCAATCTTTAATATCTAAGATAACTATATGGTGGTTAGTAGGGATGGCTCCAGGGTGGGGGAGGCCAGTCTGAAAGGAGCCCATTTTTAACATATGTTTATTAACCTGGCGAAGGTCTTGGAGCAGTCTATGTTTACCAGTTTTCTTTTTAATGACAAAGATGGGGGAATTATGGGGGCTAATAGAGGGCTCAATATGGCCAAGAGCAAGTTGTTCTTGAATAAGGGATTTGAGAATAGTTAATTTAGGTTCTAGTATAGGCCACTGTTTGACCCAAATGGGTTCCATGGTATCCCACTCGAGGCGTATGGGAGCGGTAGGGGATCGGACAGTGGCCTCTAGAATTGGGGGTGATGATGAATGGCGGGTGGTATTGAGGGGTTGGGTCGCCCCGAAAGACCAATAGTATCATGGGCGATAATATCATCATAAAAGGCCTCGTCATCTGTTGTTATGACAACACCCATGTCAGTAAGGAGGTCTCTTCCCCAGAGGGTATTGGGGACATTTGCTACCAGGGGGAAAAATTCCCCTGTGTTGCCATAATAGTCTTTCCATGTAACTGGTCTTCTAACCTGTCTAGTAGTCTGTTGTCCCCCAACACCCCTAATATTGGGACCATCTTTATAGGCCCAATTGGGCATGCGAAGTGCATTGTTGGCAGAGATAATAGTGGCATCCGCACCTATGTCTACTATGCCCTTGAATTCAACCCCATCCAAAAGGACAGAAATGTGGGGTGAATGGTCATAAACGGGCAGAGTCCATCTAATGTGGGGGTTGTTCCCTCTTACTTGCGGGGCTGAGGGTTGCCCCTGGGGAAGTTTAAAGGCAGAGAATTTTTGCAATCCTTGGCCCAATGATACCCCCTTTGACATTTAGGGCAGGGGGTTCGGGGCCTGAAAACAGGCTTAGTTGTGTTTGGACAGGTCCTCTGAAGGTGTCCTGGTTGGCCCCAGCCCCAGCAGAGGGGCGGTTGTTGGGTAGGCTTTTGACCCATGGTCAGGGTTTGTATTGAGGTGGCCAGGGCCTCGAGGGGGGCAGACACAGGATTGATATCTTTGGTAGCTACAATCCATTTATGGAGATCCTCATTACGCACGGCAGCAATAGCATTACGCGCTGCTGCGGATGCTCCTTCCCATGCCAGTTGCTTAACTAAAGTGTCCCTGGCGGGGCCGGGGGAGTGCGTTGGTCCACGGACTCCGTCACACGAGAGAGGAAATCTGTGAAGCCCTCGGATGTGCCCTGGACCAGATTACGAAAATAGGTATCCGGCTTCTGTGGGAGGCAGGCCTTAAGTCCTTGAAGGGATAACGATTTAATTTGGTCAAAGTAGGCATGTATGCCCACTGTGGCTTGTGATATAGGGTCTGTATATGGTCCTGTGCCAAGGAGCATGTCCAAGGTAATTGGAATTCCATCCCTAAGATTTTGGCGGGCCTGGGATTCAGCCAGGTCACTATAGGCGGCTTTCCATTGGAGGAATTCAGGGGAGAGAAGAACTGCCTTGAGGAGCGAATACCAGTCATAGTAAGTCTGAAGATGGATGGCCCATTGTAAGAGGACTTGTTCAAAGTAAGCAGAATCAACGCCAGATTCCTGGGCTGCCTTACGGATGAGGGCCAGATCAAAGAGGGGGGTGGGGAGCCACGGCCTGATTGTCGCATCCGGCCCTACGTTAACAGGGAAGGCGGCGAAGGGGCGTGTCAGGGAACCGGCAGTCACCTGGGTGTGTCCAGGACTGAGCTGGGAGAGGTCCTTGGAAGGGTAACTAGGGGGAGGGGTGGTTGCGAGTGTGGCTGTAGCAGGAGGGGGTTGGTGTGGTGGCTTATTATCATTTAAAAGTTTTAGTTCCTCCTCATCCAAGTTATCGGAAGAGGGGGCTGGGAGGGATGAGCTGTGAAGAGCCAATTCAGGTTCCTCTTCATATTGTTTGTTATGGGCATAAATGATTTCCTGTACTGTGCAGCCTTTAAGGCCGGAACTTATGGCAAGGAGGATAGAAAAGAATGGAGCAGGGTGTGTGTGTGCCCTTTATAAACCTCACGTTTTTTGGCAAGGACTAGAACCCGGGACCAAATGTTAGTGTCCCAGATGTTCTCCGGAGTGATCCATGGGGCTAAAACAAGAGTTTCATCCCAAAAGCTATGGAGGTCTTTTTGTTTTAATTTTAAGCCACATTGCAGGAGGAGGGCCTTAAAAGCCTGTAATTGCGGCGTCCTCTGGTGGGGAGGGAGGTTGCCCATTGCCACGTGGTATTGTTTGATGGGGGGGGCTGGGCTGGGACACTCCTGAATCAAAGAGACTAAGAAAATAATAACCCAGATCAAAGATGATAGACCAGAGGATGATCATGCAAACCACAAGTCCTAATGCTGGAGCCAGCTGAGACATACGGATAGATTGTTTAGGACCCACGTGTCTTGTGCTTAGTGGGGGGAGGGGCCAACACAGGCTTAGGGCCGTGTGGCAGTGTGTGCCTTATTGGGGGGGGAAGGGGAGGACAAACAAAGGAAGAAGGGGGGGAAGGGGCTGCCTGCTCACCCACAGGCAACGGTTAGCCATTTTTCTCACCAATGAAGAACTGGGCGCTTTGCTCGTCAGACTTTCAAGGATGGGGCATCACTGAGGGGGCTACTCGCTGAGGGGGCTTCTCGAAGAACTGGGTGTTTTGCCGTTCTGCCAAACACTGAGGGGGCTGCTCACCGGCTCACAGGACGTTCAGTGGGGCATCTCGCCGGATGCCGATGGGGTGTCTCGCTAAACCGAGGTCGGGGCAGAGGGTCCCTGTTCAGGCGCCAGATGTTGGGGTCTCCCCCAAGGCCAGCTCAGGAGGGACAATAGGGTCTCTGCCGAATTGGGGTGAGCAGCGCAGAGTCACGACACAGACTCCGGGAGTTGGGTGAAAGCGGAAGCGAGAATCCACAAACTCGTTTATTTAGCACAATGCACATAGGGTTTAAGGGACTGCTAATCCTTGTATGGGGTGGTCCCCTTTTGGTGACCAATGACAGCCTGTCTCTGGATAGGACATCTCGTAGTAGGCTTCTCGCGAGCATGGGACTGTAACTGTTGTCACATCAAGCCTGCGCAGAACACCATATTTACAGAAGCCACTTCCTGTTTTCTTCTGCCATGCGGTCTGGCTAGGACCAGGCTTGTATTGTGCCATACAACTCTGTATATTCTACTAGTCATGGCACAAAAGGCTAATGCTGGAATTTTTGACTCCTCATTTATTCTCAAGAATGATAAAAGTGCTATATGTGGAAATGTGCCTTGGATGCATTACTAAACATATACACAATAGAAACATATTTGGAATAAATACTCCATGTGGAAAAAAATAAAATGTCTGATGTTTTAAAAGGAATGATAAAATGATGGCTCAAATTACTGACATCTTTCGTACAACATTTGAGTCATTTTTAGTTTTCACCTATTAAATCATCTGTGCCTAAAGCCAAAATCCAATGACTTACCCACCAAGGGGCCTTAGCATGATGACCAAATTGCAAACTTCAACCTCTTCTTTAGTTATTCTTCCTGCCAATTACTACCTCAGTACCTTTAGAGTTCAAAGAAAAACAGAACTGTTCATCTGTGCTCTCCTTAACAAAAGCATAGCACTTATTTATTTATTTATTTATTTATTTATTTATTTTCCCTGATCTTGATGTTATGTATGACTACAGACCTTATAATAGTATGCAATCATAAAAAAAAAAATACCTCTGAAGGGTGGTAAGAGGAGAGTACAAGGGAACTTCGTTGGCCCAATAAAAAGCATGAATTAACACCTCAAAATAATCCCACAGTTGATGGCAGAAAAACCAAATGCTTTTTCTGTAAAACTGAGAACAAGACAAGTAGTTTTTCTTATGACTCTTACTCATCACAGCACCAGAATGTGTATTAACTGCAATCAGAAAAGAAAAAGAAATTTAAAAATACAGACTTGGATGAAATAGACTGTACTTATTTGTAGATGTATTGATCATTTTACTAAGAAAATCCCAAAGAATCTAGAAAACTTCCTAGAACTGATAAGTGAGCTCAACAAAACCATAGAATACAAGAGCAACCTAAAATAAAATTGATATAAATTCAATTGCATTTCTATGTACTAAGAAAGAAGGAGAAAGGAGAACTTAAAACCCTATACTGATTATAATCACTCCAAAAATGCTTCAATATAAATTTAACAGAATATGTGCATGGATTGCATGCAGAAATTATAAAAATGCTGATGGAGCAAATCAAGGAAGACATGTAAATAGAGGAACAAGCCATATTCATGAATTGGCTGACAGTAGGTTCTGGGGATCAGGATATTGACATCTTTGGGGGAACATTGTTCTCCGTGGTGCTCTTTACAGTTTGCTAACTCCTAATCAATAACAAAGGGTTAGTGATTTCAGGTTAGAATCTGCTGCAATCTGATAGGAATAGAGCTTCCTATTAAGAATTTGCAATTTTTTTTTTTTTGATTTTTTGAGGTAGGGTCTCACTCTGGCTCAGGCTGACCTGGAATTCACTATGTAGTCTCAGGGTGGCCTCGAACTCATGGCGATCCTCCTACCTCTGCCTCCCAAGTGCTGGGATTAAAGGCGTGAGCCACCACGCCCGGCTTGAATTTGTAATTTTTATAAGCCCTAGCCTCTCTCCCAATTCACCTAAACTCATCTCAGCAAAGGACACAAGTGGCAGAGCTATGTTATTGATACATGAGTGGTGTGATGAATTAAAATATGGAGCAAAACTTATCATTCCCTTGAAAATGTTTCTGTCTTGTCTGACTTTCCCAATAGCCTGAACTATCCTTTCCAGTACTGAATTCAGCCTCACCCTACAGGCCATCAAATCCTTCCTTTCATTTTAGTGTTCTGAGAGTCATTAACATTTTCCAACTCAGCTAAAAAATGACCTTACTGAGATCCTATTATAAAGCCCTATTACAGCTGGGGAACATAACTCAGTGGTAGAGTGTCTGCCTAGCATGTATGAGGCCCTGGGTTTAGTCTTCAGAACTACAAAAAATACAAAGCCTTATTAAATACAGTTGCTGACATAAAGTAATCAAAGCTCCTTTTCTCAAGTTTACGTAACAAACGGAGCCTGCCTATCTGTTTTCCTAGTTCATTTGCTTAGGAAACAACTATGTGAGAAACAGTATTTGTCTCTTTTCTTACTCTTGCATTTTGGTAACTCTATATGATAATCGTTTTACCTTTTCCCTTCTGAAGTCTAAAATAATGTACCTGTCATTGTATTTGATCCTAACTGTAATACTTCATTATCAGAACTCAAAATATTTTGCTCCACTTCCTTTAAACCTTTAGTCTTTGAAGGTGAGATTCATTCAAATCTCATTTTACTTTCTTGAAGATCTCATTTCTTTGTTCATTTTTTTAAATCAGCATGTTTTGAATGGCTTGTCAGCTCATGCTTAATGCATCCATTTCTTTGATTTTTCTCTCTGAGGAAGAAATTAATACTTATAAATCATAAGGGAAAATGAAAGGATTCCAATATTTTAACCACCTGGCATTTCTATAGTCAACTGGGACTGATAATAAATTTTAGAGTAAAGTTTTGAAAGACTAAAACAGAATTTCACGTTCTGTGTATATTTGAAAAAAAAACCTTTAAGTGATTTTTTCAATCAAAATCTATGAAAGTAAATCCCAAACCCTTTGCTATTATTATGTTTAGTTAAATGAACACAACTTGAACTTAACCTAATCATTTGAATATGTACAATGTAAATATTTCTTTTTTTTTTTTTTTTTTTTTTTTTTTGGTTTTCGAGGTAGGGTCTCACTCTGGTCCAGGCTGACCTGGAATTAACTTTGTAGTCTCAGGGTGGCCTCGAACTCTCGGCGATCCTCCTACCTCTGCCTCCCGAGTGCTGGGATTAAAGGCATGCGCCACCACGCCCGGCTTCAATGTAAATATTTCTGAATAAAAATTCTCTACTATGACAGAGCCTTGTTATCCTATAAGACTACCCTACAATGTTTAACCAAAAAATACTAACCCACAGAGAAGTCACTAGTATGGAGCCAAAGGGCTCACCACTGAGGCCTCTTCTGATTCAATATGTTGACTGGAAATGTAGAAAGCATTTATACTAATTCTCCAATTCTGTGCCTGATCTGATGCTGGGAGGACTCCTAGAAATTAAAGGGATGCAAGTTAAGCCAACTGGGAAACTGTGGTTATGGCTGCGCATGAGGCTTGAGGGTAGTCGAAGACCATCATTAGGGAATTGCCTACAAAAAAGGCCAAGTGAGATGGGCTTTGATGAAAGGGTCCTTCATTGGGACAGATAGGGAGCAGATAGAAAGTACACATGAGTCCTGTGGGTTGTAGAAAACAGGAACTGGTACCGAGGGTGCAGCTAGAGAAGGATCTTGGGGAAGAAGAACATCTGGAGAATGCCTGGTAAGATTAGAAATTACGGTGAAAAGGCTGGAGAGATGGCTCAGCAGTTACGGCACTTGCTTGCAAGGTCTGATGGCCTGGATTCGATTCTCCAGCACCCACATAAGGCCAGATGCACAAAGTGGTGCATGCATCTGGAGTTCACTTGTAGAAGACCTGTCATGTCCATTCTCTCTCTCTCTCTCTCTGAAAATAAATAAATAAATAAAAATATTTTTAAAAGAAATTACAAGGAAATATCAGATTGTTATAGCCACATAGAACAAAGGGTCCAGGAGGTTGGTGATAGAAAGCCGCTCTGAAAGTCACCTTGGAGGCAGCCAGTTATCCTTAGATTGGAGCATTTGGATGAAGCGGTTGTTAGTAGGAATGTATTTTTTTATATATATATATATTTATTTATTTATTTGAGACAGAGAGAGGGAGAGTGAGAATGGGCACACCAGAGCCTCTAGCCACTGCAAACAAACTCCAGATGCTTGCACCCCCTTGTGCGTCTGGCTTACGTGGGTCCTGGAGAATCAAACTGGGGTCCTTAGGCTTTGCAGGCATGTACCTTAAGTGTTAAGCCATCTCTCCAGCCCAGCAATGGAATTATTTTAATTCAGGCCTCTCTATATGTTGAAACATTGGAGTAAACATGTATTAAGAACAAATGTGAAACTCTGCCTTTCGGTCTAAAAGAATCAGTAGAAAAGAAAGAAAAGAAAAAGAGATGAGGGAGATCTGGTTTAAGGGCAGTACATGTAAAAGTCTAGAAGAATTTTTGTTGATTAAAAGTTCCAACCTGGGCTGGAGAGATGGCTTAGTGGTTAAGGCGCCTGCTTCCTAAGCCTAAGAACGCTGTCTCCAGGTCCCACGTTTAGCCAGATGCAAAGTGGCGCAAGGGCACAATGCAGCACTTGCCCACAAGGGGGCGCACACATCTGGATTTCGTTCACAGCAGCTGAGAGACTGCTGGCACACCCATCTCTGTTTCCCTCTCCCTCTCTGTCTGTCTCTCTCTGTGTCTCTCTCCAAAAATAAATAAAATAAAATAAAATAATTTTTTTTTTTAAGTTCCAACTTAAGGGGCTGCAGGGATGGCTTAGCAGTTAATGCATTTGCCTGCAAGGCCAAAGGACCCAGGTTTGATTCCCCAGGACCCACGTTAGCCAGATGCACAAGGGGGCGCACACATCTGGAGTTCATTTGCAGTGGCTGGAGGCCCTGGCATGCCCATTCTCTCCCCACCCCTTTCTCTGTCAAATAAATAAATAAAAATAAATTATTTTAAAATATATCTCAGTGGTAGAGTACTTGTTTAGCATGTTAAAAAAAAAACACACCTGGATTCAATGTCCACTATAACAAAATCTTCCAAATTAGCCAGCAGGGATACAAAGTTGCCCTCACACTCAGTGAGGCTTTCCTTGTGTGTCCCCGATATTCTACTCCAAGAGGCTTTTGAAGTAAAATTAGTTGGGAAAACACTGTATATTCTTTCCTCTCTTGGAGTTTTACAGTTATTTTTCTGTGGGTTAAAAGTTTAGAATACTGTAGTAAGTTTTTGTTTTGTTTTGTTTTTTTTCATTTTTCAGTTTTTCAAGGTAGGGTCTCACTCTAGCCCAGGCTGACTTGGAATTCACTATGTAGTCTCAGGGTGGCCTCGAACTCTTGGCGATCCTCCTACCTTTGCCTCCGGAATGCTGGGATTAAAGGCGTGCGCCACCATGCCCGGCTGTAGTAACTTTTTAATGGTTTTAATGAATTCAGTTTGTTAATTGGGATAGTACAAGTTATGCTGCAATGACAAACACCTTAATCCTACATGTCCATCAGGGTCCTACTTACTTCCTTGTCATTAAGAGATCCAAGCTGAAGGGGCAGTCAACCATGTATAGAACAATGAAGTCACTGTAGCAGATGACAAAGGGAACATGATGTGACAGAGTATGTATTGTTCTTTTCCTTTACAGTGCTTAATTGATGTATAAATTGTATATATTCATGGGGTTTAGTGTAATACTTTGATATATTAATACATAGTATAATGTTCAAATCAGAGCAACCATTTATTTCTTCAAACATTTATTTCCTTGTGGCAACAGCAGTCAGAATCCTTTCTCTTAAAATATATATAGTATATTATTGTTATTTATGGTCTACCTACTATGAAATAGAATATTACAACTTATTTTTCTGAGATAATTTATTAGTATTCATTGACAGACTTTCCCCCATACCTTCTTATGCCC
This sequence comes from Orientallactaga sibirica, assembly GCA_036365145.1. NCBI lineage: Eukaryota > Metazoa > Chordata > Mammalia > Rodentia > Dipodidae > Orientallactaga > Orientallactaga sibirica. Next base: position 8,639,888 of record JAEOAD010000982.1, read on the forward strand.
AATACGCTCACTACATCTGGTTATGTAGTCGACAAATGAATCAGATTATGATCTTTCTGTTTCTGGCTTGTTTCACCTAAAAATAGTGATCTCCAGTCTCATCCATGTTACAAATGACAGGATTTCATTCATTTTTTATGGTGGAATAGTATTCCATGGTGCATATGTGCTACATTTTTCTTCCATTCATCAGTTGATGAACACTGAAGTTGCTTCCAGTTCTTGGATATTGTGCATACTGCTGCAATCAATATGGGAGTGCAGATGTCTCTTTGATATACTGATTTCATTTCCTTCAGATATGCCCAGTGGTGGAATTGCTGGATTATGTGATAGTTTTATTTTTAATTTTTTGAGGATATGTTTGTTTCATTATGTACAATCAGGGATATATAAGAATAGAAATTATAGTATAATGAAATATGATACCCCTATTGCTGGACTTCAGTAATTTTCATCTGCAAATAATAAATATTTCAGTATGCATGTTTTAATAATGAAAATTCTGTTAAAGAATGACCACAATTGTTATGCCTTAACATATTAGCGTTCTGCACTCTTAAGGATGTCCAAGAATAGTGCAAGCTACTTCAGAAAGAATTGAAAGCCTACTTGATTGATGAATGCTGAGTCCTTGCTATGTGCCAGACTTGGATTTTGCATTGAATTCCACAGGTAAATTCTGGAATCTGATGTTCTAGTAAGCAGTCATTAGCCAGAAATGTGAGGTGAGTCCTACTTTCCCATAGAACTCCTCCAGGGCTGCCCATGCCCAAGAAAACTTGATTTGGTCAAGAGATTTGGAGAGGATTTCTGCTTTAACACTTGTACACTCTTATTGTGATGCGATTTTTACTTTTAGAACTAATCTCTTTCTTTCTTTCTTTGTTTTCTTTTTTTCTTTTTTTTTTTTTTTTTTTTTTTTTTTTTTTTTTTTTTTTGGTTTTTCGAGGTAGGGTCTCACTCTAGCTCAGGCTGACCTGGAATTCACTATGTAGTCTCAGGGTGGCCTTGAACTCACAGCGATCCTCCTACCTCTGCCTCCCTAGTGCTGGGATTAAAGGCATGCGCCACCACGCCCAGCTTCTTTTTTGTTTTGTTTTGTTTTTTTCCAAGGTAAGGTCTCACTCTAGCCCAGGCTGACCTGGAATTTACTCTGTAGGCTAGGGTGGCCTCGAACTCTCAGTGATCCTGCTACCTTTGCCTCCTGAGCGCTGGGATTAAAGGAGTGCACCACCACGTTTGGCAAATTTCTTATTTTTTTAATCTCAAAATATATGAAAAGGTTTTCCTCTCATTTTTCTTTACAGGAAGTGAATTGGATTTCCCTCCCTTTTATGTACCTTGTTCCTTACATTTTCCAAACAGGCCACAAAGTGTAGGCCTCGGGGACAGCTTCTGGCCTATACACTGTCTTTGTGTGAATGAGAAAAAAGCATGCTCAGGCAAGGTGCAGGACTTAGTGTGCAGACCGCCAAGCTGGATTTCAGAGCCCCTTTTCTCCCTCAATCAGGCACTCACTCTTGGGTGGTAAACAATCTCTGTAGTGCTATGTGGCAGCCCTGTAGGTGATTATCTGATCAAAATGTTTCCCTGACTACTTTAGTTTGTGCGATTTACCCTGTCCCCACACCCAAGTGGTTCGGAAAACACTGAAATCCAAAGGAGACAAAGGACATGTGATTTATGACAGATATCTGCTACACATTTTTCAAAATCCAACAGTATGTGAGCAATAGTGAGATGGTAGTGTCATGAATATAAAGCATGGTATTTTATGAAGGTCCTGATTCTACTGACAAACCACTCTATGAGTTATTTCATAAAAGTATGCTATGCCTGTGTCATTCTGATACATTTCTAAAAAGTGATACATCGACAGTAAATCCAAGGTTTATAAATTCACTTCCCATCAAGAAGTATATGTCAGGGCTGGAGAGATGGCTTAGTGGTTAAGGCACTTGCCTGCAAAGCCAAAGGACCCAGGTTCAATTCCCTGGGACCCATGTAAGCCAGATGTACAAGGGGGAGCATGCATCTGGAGTTCGTATGCAGTGGCTAGAGGCCCTGGCACGCCCACTCTCTCTCTCTTTATATTTTTCTCTCTCTCTCTCAAATAAATAAATAAAAATATTAAAAAAAAAAGAAGTACATATCATTATAGCATTTGTTGTCATGGAAGTAGTTGGGGTTTTTTTGGTCATATGGAAGAACCTAAGTGGGTTTAAAATATTAAGTATGTTTCACTTGTTATGTCCCCATTTTTTCCAAATGAGAGAAAAACACACTAAAGGAATAAAAAAATCCTAAAATAGGTTGGAATATCCCATTTCTAATTTGAAATAGCTAGTCACTTCACCCCTCAAACAAATAGACAAAAACTTAGAAATTTTATGGATGCAAAGGCCTAATTGAAGCTCTGGACTTCTCTTACCTTGGTATGGGAAGCTGAAGGAGTGATTCATGCTCCTTGCACTACACAGACATGGGCAATTTAGTGCTATGCTGTCCAACAGAGCAGTCGCTAGCCATGTGTGGCTACTGAGCACATAAAATGTGGCTCATCCAAACTCAGATGTGCAAACTTGATTTCAAAGACTTAGTATGAGCAAAGAGTGTAAAATATTATAAGAATTTATTAATATTAATTGTACATTGAATTGATGATGTTTTAGATTTATGCAGTTGAACAGATTATGATGGTATTAAGATGAACTTCATTTGTCCCTTTTTACTTTTTTTTTTTTTTTTTTTTTGGTGGCAGGATCTTACCAGGTTGATTTCCATAGCCCAGGCTTGCCTCCAACTCATAGCCACCCTCCTACCTCAGCCTTCTGAGTGCTGGCATTAAAGGCATGTGCTACCACACTCAGTGTCCTTTTTACTTTTCAGAACATGGGTGCTAGGACATTTTAAATGACATACACGGCTTGCATTTTATTTTTCGGTGCATTTTATTTTTCGGACAGTGCTGATTTACGTATAAGTAGTGTCAGAATAATACTGAAATGTTTGGCCAATTTGAGACAACCCAAACCCCTCCATTCTTATGAGGGTTTCATCTGCTTGGCAGCCGGTTGGGTTGCTGGTGTCATGTTCTTAATAGACACACAATCAAAGAGAAAGGTGCTCTGGAGATAGGGTGGGGTGGAGGCACATGGTTGCAGGAACACTAAATGAATTCAGGGAAATTTCAGTACTTACTGTTAGTGCCTTGATCCTCTCTCAGGGTGGCACAATTGCCCCGATGTGCTCTTTCTGTCTCTTTGGAGCATATCAAACTATTTCAGTCATTGAATTATTTGGAAGAATTACGAGACCATTTTATCCTCCCATGGTAAGATCTGCCATGTGCATATGAATATTTTATTTCATATGGAAATTTTGGGCAGAAAAAGAATTTAAATGGAATGAATTTGGAAAAGCTGGCAAGCTTTTGGCAGTCGTGGTCAACATATTTCCTTGCAAATCCATTTTCCTTTGTACACACTTTCTTTTTTCTTTGTCACGAAACTCCCTCTTCCTTCCATCTACTGAGGGCAGAAAATGTGCCTCTAGAAAATACCTTAGATCATATCTTAGATCATATTTTGGAGGACACAGACCTAATAGAGAGGAATAATGTACAATATCTTGGGCAGTAATTTGTGACTTATAAAGGTAAAGCTTTTTCGTTTTACAAGAAAAAAAAATGGCGTCTGTGTTAATGTTCGACACAGATAGCAAAAGTCTTTCAGGAAGACCCCGTTGTCAACTCCTCAGCAACTGGTAATGACTCTTGTCTTGCACACTACACATTTCTGTGGCCACGCAGTAGTGTTTCAGCTTCTTTCAGTATCTCATAAAAATCACAGCCGATAAACTCCACTCGGCACCTGAAGGAAGGATGCTTGCTGCTGACTGTAATATACTGGGCTCTGAAGCACTTCAAAGGCACGGAGGCTCCTTCTGTCTACCTTGTCCCAGTTTCTATCCCTGGGTGAAGATTAACCATGTGTGCTCTGGGAAAATCTGTTCTGAGTTTGCTGTCAAGTGTCTCGTATCCCTTTAAATCAGCTGTTCCATTTGACAGCCCACTAACACGGTCTCCGTTTGCAGAAAGGAAAGGTTAATATTCCTGGCTTACATTTGATGCTTTTGTTTCATCGTGTCCTCTCTTACCGACCTCATGCTTCCCATTTGTTCTTTATAGAAGATGAAACATGCATGTCCATGAGAGAAGCCTGATGATTTTGAAGTTTAATGACAAGTCAAAACTAAAACTGAGATTTACTGAGTGTCTGTTCTTGCACTTGAAAATAGTATGTTTTTAGCTAATGTTGAGTGTCAGATTCATAGTCACCAGGTAACATGACATAAATTTTTATGGTCTTTCATCTGAATTTTTTTATGAGAGAGGGAGAGAGAGAGGAGAGAATTGGCACACCAGGGCCTCCAGCCACTGCAATTGAACTCCAGACGTGTGCATCATCTTGTGTGCATTTGTGACCTTGTGTGCTGGTGTCACCTTGTGCATCTGGCTTACGTGGGACCTGGAGAGTGGAACATGGGTCCTTGGGCTTTGCAGGCAAGTGCCTTAACCACTAAGCCATCTCTCCAACCTTTATCTGAATTTTTTCCTATGTCCACAGCCTTCTTTTCTGAATCTTTCCTTGTTGCCATACCTTTACATTGAAACCTCTAACGTTAGGTTCTTAAAAAACAGCTTGTGAAATCTGCAGGCTTTTTTTTTTTTTCAAAGAAAAGAAGCAATTTTAAGGCATTAGTTTATTCTTTTACCACACCTCCAAAATGTGCAGAATATCACTGAATTCTGACAAAGTGCAATATTTACTGACATGGTAAAATTAGATAAAAAACAATGCTATCATAGATATCCTAGTGTGCGGCTAGTTTCATTTAATGATTTATGGCTAAACTTTCTCCTGAGGTTTTAACCACGTATGTTATCACTCCCACGAGAAGACGTATTTCTGAAGCTTGCTCTCTCACATGCTGTCAAAGAAACAAACAAACATATGCCTTATGAGAATATGTCCAGTAAAACTTCAGCTTTTCTTTTTAAAGGTGAAAAGTACCTCTCAATCATCTCTAATGAGCTTTTCACAGTAAATTTGTGAAAATCTCAACCCTCCATATCTACTGAATCACTTTTATTCTTCACATGCTCACATGGCTGAAATCAGTGTGAATCTGGTCAGTGGCCCTTCACTTTCAGCTAAGTGGTGGTATTGTCTGATTACATGCGAACTTGAGTTGAAGGCCTGTGGGTAAAACTTCAGGAAATCAATAAAAGACATGCAGAATGGACATCAAAAGCTTGGAGAAAAGTCCCAGAGGCCACAGTCTCATCAACTCATGATATGGAGGATCATGCTATGTGGAAAGAAACAAGGATGCCTCCTTTCAAGCTGAATGAATTCAGAAGCCTCAGGTTTGAATATTGTGTGTGTGTTTGTATGCGCACACACGTGTGCACCGTGCTCACACATGTGCATTCGCATGTGCTCACCCACGTGCCATGGTGAATGTGTGGCGGTCAGAGAACACCTCAGGTGTTGGTTCTGGCCTTTCCTTATATTTGAGGCCATGTGTCTCCTTGTTTGCCACTGTGTTTGCCAGGCTATCTGGCCCCCAAGCCTCTTACAGTTTCTGCTCCCTCCATGCCCATAGGTTTGCTGTGACTACAAATGCCCTTCACATCATCTGTCCTTATGTGGGTGCTGGGGATTTGAATGAAAGCACTCATGTCTGTGCAGCAAACTACCCACTGAGCAATCTCCCAGCCCAGGTTTGAACATTTTAAGAAAATATTTTATTTTTATTTATTTATGTGAGAGAGAAGGGGGAGAGAGAAAGAGACAGATAGAGAGAGAATGGGCACATCAGGGCCTCCAGCCACTGTAAATGACCACCAGATTCATGTGCCACCTTGTGCATATGGCTTACATGGGTCCTGAGGAGTTGAACCTGGGTCCTTTGGTTTTGCTAAGCCAACCCTCTAGCCCCAGGTTTGAACTTTTTTTTTTGGAGAGTGACACAGAGAGAGACAGAGAGAGAGGGAGAGGAAGAAAGATACAGATGGGCGCGCCAGCAGCCTCTCAGCTGCTGTGAACGAAATCCAGATGTGTGCGCCCCCTTGTGGTCAAGTGCAGCATTGCGCCCTTGCATCACTTTGCATCTGGCTAAACGTGGGACCTGGAGATTGGAACTGCTGGAGATTGGAACCAGCGTTCTTAGGCTTAGGAGGCAGGCGCCTTAACCGCTATGCCATCTCTCCAGCCCTGAACATTTTAATACAAGCTTCAGAGTAGGATATCAAAAGCCAAAATGAGATCATTCAATAAAGATAAAAATTATGAGTGGTCAGAAGATATTAGTTTAGGTAGTTTAATTGAGAGTGTTCTTATTTATTTTGTTATTTTGAGACAGTATCTCATTTTGTAACGCAAGCTGGCCTTTAACTCTCAATTGCACTTCCCAAACTCTGGGATTATAGACATGCATCACCACACCCAGCTCAAGAGTTATCATTTCTTGGCAGTATATGAAATGATGATTTTTTTTCACCTTTAATTGTGTCTTAGGTTTGTTGAAGTGCAGCGTTCCAGTGCGCGCCCTTTCCTCATTCCTCTGATCAAAGCATGGCGCATACAGGGAGAAACTTGATTCAGTTCTTGCTTATGTTTATTCCTGGTATGCACAGTCCCCAGCCCCTGTGGCTAAATGACCAGCAGACAGTGGATTTGTCTCTTGTGGCATTGCTACTTCATGGTGGTTGTCTGGGCCGTTGTGTGTGGGTGCTGAACCCAACAGCCTGACATTTGATCAGGTCTTTCTTCCTCTCTCTAGTCAAACTTCCTTCTTCCTTCCCTTTCTTCCTCCTTCCTCCCTTTTCTTATTTTTCTTTGTTAGGGTTTTGCTATGTAGCTCAGCCGGCCGCAAGCTTGAAATCTTCCTGCCTCATCCTCCCAAGTGCTGGGATTACAGGTATATACATTGATACCTGGATCATTCCTTTACTTGAAATATGCTGTTCAGAGCAAACGAGTGTTATGGAGAGAGAAAGAAAGGTAGTTCAGTGTTCGATGTGAGTGACCAGATTTTCCATATTCTCAATGTGTAAAGAATTTCTAAGTATGTAAAAATGTCCTTCAATTGACAAAAAGCTATCACAAGGTTCTAGAATAAAACAATCCTCAAGACTTCTCTCAAATAATCCCATGCAAAATAAATCAGGATTTTAGGAGTAATAACATTCACAAATTAGAAAAAAAATCTCCTATATTTAATAATTCTTGTCCAGAGCTTTAACTAGATGTCTATCTGACAGTCAAAGACTTGATGGACAGCTGTTGACACTTTTCTAAGTCTCATTATATTGTCTGTAAAATAGGAAACACCTACCTCATGAGGTAGGTGTTAAAATGCTTTCCAAATGCTCACGTGCAATTCAAACTTGTCACGTTAAAATAGTGAACCATGCTGAAAACATGTTACTCAATAATCTCTGAGCATAGATACCCAAATGTATACTCATAATAATCTTAAATCAAGATGTAAGAATGAAATGTGTTCTAAATAATCTTTTTAAGAAAAGTGAGTATTCTGAATATATTTCAGAAATATTTCTATTAAAATCATATATATATATATATATATATATATATATATGAACTTCTAACACATTACATATAAGTTATCTAGGGAATTCAGAGAGATGGAAGACTTCTTTCTGAATCGTGTTGTGTAAATAAGGCATGTTGTGTAAATAAGGTGTTAATAAGATATTCTAGGATTTCCAAAGCAGACTTTGGAAGAATTCAGTTGTATGATTCAAATAAAAAGGCATTGCAAGTCATGTAATAACAATAATTTAAAAAAGGATCTTGAAGCCAGGCTTTTGTTTTCTTGACTTCCATATAAACAAAGTGAAACAGACTGGGGAGATGTGGCTGCCTGTCAAGTATTTGCTGTGTAAATGTGAGGACTTGAGTTTGATCACCAAAACCCATGTTTAAAACAAAACAAAACAAAACAAAACAAAACAAAACAAAACAAAACAAAACAAAAAGCTGCTGGGTGTGTTGGAGCACGCCTTTAATCCCAGCACTCAGGAGGCAGAGGTAGGAGGATCACTATGAGTTTGAGGCCAGCCTGGAACAACAGGTCAGCCTGGGCTAGAGTGAGACCTTACTTCGAACCCCCTCCCAAAATAATATGGCTTATGCATTCATAACCCCATGATGAATACCAATAACCCCACTGAGGAGGGCCCTCAGTGGAATGGGGACGGGGAAGAGGGTGTATGAGAAGATAACAAGGGGATCAACACACAATTTTTTCATATAGTAAAGTTCATAATGAATTTTTAAAAGTTAAAAACGCTGGGTGAAGACAAGGAGGATCCCTGAGGCTCACTGGCCAACCAGTCTAACATAATTGCTAAGCTCCAGGCCAATAAGAGAGCCGGTCTCAAAGGCCGTGGGCAGTGTTCCTACATAGCAACACCTGAAGTTGTCCTCTGGCCTCCACACACGTGCACACATGTGTGTACATCCACATACAAACACATGAACACGCACACACTCACACCATAAACCAAGTCTGTATTAGGTACCAATTCTAGCAAATGTTTCAAGTGGAAATATGAGAAGCAGAGCTCCATCATGGCTCCCTCTCTTAAAGTTGTCTTACTGCGTCTAAAGAGCAATGAGCGCTTAGCTGCAGTCATTCACATATTGGAAATGCGTGTATTACTGTGCTCTTCCAAAAACTGGGCGAGTGGAATTTTATCAAGAGTCTGGTTAGATATGGAGACCACCCCATAAATAGGGGTCCCTAATACTGAATAAAGTTCCTCCTATCCTGGATATTTAACCAACTTTTTTTGCTATAACAAATTGCCCTGTCTAGACAGTATTTCCATGGTGAAGGCATATAACCAGACTTCTAAAAAGAATGGGTGAAGAATATGTTTTGCAATTTTCCTTGGGACCCTTGCTAGGGCCTTCCCCTGAAAAATTTCAGGGGAAGGAATTTGTTCTAGATCTTTGCCACTAACCATTGTTGTACCTTATTGAGCCCTTGTATGGGCGGTCAATCAACATATGCCAGTCGAAGTTAAATACACACGAGACCTTGAAGACTTGTTAACAAACAAGTAAAACATCTCACTATTACTTTTTATAACATGCTAAAATTAAAACATCTGCAGTTAAATAAAGTCAACTGTTAGAGTTTTAAAATGAGGCTACCAGAAAGTGCATGTTACTTTCTCATTGCTGGGACCAAATACTCAACCAGAAACAGCTTATAGAATTAAGGGGCTTAATTTAGCCTTCAGTGTCAGGTGGGGAGTTTCATATGATGAGAAAGGCCTGGCAGACCCGAGAAGGAAGCCTGTGTCACATGTCTCCAGATGCTAAGCTATATCACCTCAAGACCCTTCTCCAGTGATCCACTTTCTGCAGCTAGGCTCCACCTGCTAAAGTTTCCACTGCTTTCCCAAAGAGTGCCACTAGCTGGGTCTAAGTTTTCAAACACATGAGCCTATGTTTGAAGGGGGTGGCGTGGGGATTTTACTTCAAGCCACCACAGTATGATTACATATGTGACTCACATTTGTGGCTTGCACAATCCTTCTACTAGATGAATCTAGGCCATGACAAGGCTGCTTCACTGGTCTGGTTACACAATTCATGTCTTAAAAAAATTTTTAGAGAGAGTGAGAGTGAGAGAAAGAATATTGGCACGCCAGGGCCTCAGCCACTGCAATCAAACTCCAGATGCTTGTGCCACCTAGTGTGCATGTGTGACCTTGCGCTTGTGTCACCTTTGTGTGTCTGGCTTACGTGGGGTCTGGAGAGATAGAACATGGGTCCTTAGGCTTTGCAGACAAGCGCCTAAACTGCTAAGCCATCTCTCCAGCCACTAATCCAAGTTTTTTTTTTTTTTTTTTTTTTTTTGTTTTTCAAGGTAGGATTTCACTCTAGTCCAGGCTGACCTGGAATTTACTATGTAGTCTCAGGGTGGCCTTGAACTCATGGTGATCCTCCTACCTCTGCCTCCCAAATGCTGGGATTAAAGGCGTGCAACACCACGCCCGGCTCTAATCCAAGTCTTTTTAAGACTGAGAGCAGCTGAGTGTGACAATTGGGAGAAACTTATTCTGATCCCGGCTATGCCATTGCCCCTAGACTCTCCCCTGGGATTTGGAATCTGTATCGACAGTTTAGGGACAACAGTATACAGCTGACACACCTTACATGTTGTCTCTGATGATAAAATGGATTTGCATGTGATAGAAAAAAAGCACTTGGGGAATGGTAAATGGCTTAGCAGTTCAAAGCATAAATGTCTGGCCAGGGCCATGAACATCTGTAACTCTAGTTCCCTGGAGGACAGAGACCAGACTACACTGATGCTTGCTGATGGACAGCAGCTCCAGGGTGCGGGAGAGACCCTGTCTCCAGGAAGTATGTGGATGCCTAATAAGAGAAGGGAACCCTATGTTGTGTTTTGTTCTCCGCATGCATACCCATAGGGTGTGCACATATGCATACACCACACACGTCAGAGCACACATATACTACACACAAACCTTTGGAAGACTGCTGAGTTATCAGTGCTGTCAGTATCATTGTATATACTCTCAACACAAAATATTCATTGGAAGTTTTTCTGAGGCTACTGCTCCCTGTCCTATTTCACATCTCAAATGAACATTATCTTACATTACATGTGACCCGGGGACGTCATATTACACCCACAGCTCATATTTAATGTGCACTTCTGCATCACAGGCATTGTGCCAGCGACTTGATAAGCATTACCTCACGAATCCACACAACTACCCTGTGAGATTGGTACTACTATTAAAGCGGGTCAGGGACGTGTGATGTTGAAGATGAGGGACTTTGAACCAGATACTTGACCAAGATCATCCACCAATTAATAGCTACATGATTGTTGGGCCAGCTACTTAACTAAGACAGATTCCTCATCCAGATGAAGGGAGACAAATATGGTTGCATTTGTTATGGCAATTGCTAGCTTCTGTAACAAAAGCAGACATGCGGGATGGTCCACATACAGTAGAAACACTTGTACATGAAAAGTGAACATTGGGGGCTGGAGAGATGGCTTATTGCCTAAGGACAGAGATTTACAAGGGGGCACAATCTGCGTTTGCAGTGGCTGGAGGCCCTGGCGTGTCCATTTGTCTCTCTCTCAAATAAATCCTGGGTATTCTAAACAGAGATTACAGATTTTGTAAATTTGATCTCCCTTTCTCTCCCCCCTCCGTGTGTGTGTGTGTGTGTGTGTGTGCGCGTGCATGTTCATGGGTGTGAGTGTGAGTATGTATCATGGCATTCATGTGGAGGTCAGAGGACAATTTTGGGGTGTTGGTGCTTGCCCCCATCTCATTTTTGAGGCAAGATCTCTCTTTTCCTACTTTTCACTGTTGGTGACTTCCGTGTTTGCCTTGAGCTTTCAGGCTTCCAGGAACTTCTATCTCTGACTCCCATCTTGCTATCAGTGTGCTGGGATTACAAAAGCCTTCCAGAGCTTCCAGAGTTTTTTTTTCCATGTGGGGCTTGGGGATCAAACGTGGGTAGTCAGACTTGAGCAGAAAGTGCCTTATCCACTGAGCCATGTCCTTCACCAAGAGTGACTTTCAAAGTTAGCAAGTTTGCACTGGGATGGAGGACAAAAGAGCAGGAAGGAGGAGGCATGGAAGGAACCCGAGGCTCAGATGCCCAAGTCTTACATCATACAACAAAGGAGGTGGTGGATCTGAGGTACGTACTCAGCTCTGTCTGGTGCCGAAGCCCATCTTTTCCACCATCTGCCCTTTTCAGCGTACTCTAGAGGAACAGAGCCAATAGAATGAATTGTATTAAAAGTGGATTTGCTGGATTAGCTTAAGGCAGTCCAACAATACCTGTCTGAAGGCCCGAGGAGGAGCTGCTCAGTCCACGCGCCTGGATGCCCCATCAGTTCCAATCTGGCACTGAACGCCTGGAGGATTCCTGGAGAGCCACTGGTCTTCCGTCCATGTTGGGAGGTTGATGAACGTTGGTTCCATTGTCAACAAAGGATAAGCAAACAGGATAGGTTCACCTATGAGTAAGTGGCGGGGAATGGGTGGCAGCTGGGTCAAAAACTAGGGATGGGGCCCTGGCCAGCTCTGCACAGAGCCCAGCTGCTACCAGATATGGGCACAAAGTTGGTCAGTTGTCTTGATCTCCACATTCAAGAAGATGGAGGAGGAACTTCCCAGGAGCTCTATTGGCTTCATCCTCAAGTAGCCTGGAGAATTCGCTCCACACAAGGAGCAAGGTCAGGTGCCATCACTAGACCTCTTCAGCACCAACACCACCCTATCTTTTTTTTTTTATCACTGTCTATTTTTGGAACTGTTCAAGCCCTTCGTTTTCTTAGCAAAACTAAAGCAGAGAAATCAAAGCTGTACACAACCACTCTTGGAGAATGAAGTTGGCAGTCAAGAGCTATTGATTCTGCTCCTTGCTTAGTGGCAACCTGGTAGATTTCTTCAGAGCTGCTATTCTCCACTCCTCCATGCAGTCATGCCCCTTGTCACGTGTCTTTGTAATGTCTACCACTAGAAGTAGAAGTAGAGAGTATGTCTTTGGACTTGCTTTGTCCAATGACCTGTTAGCAGACCTTGCAAACACAGTCTAGAAATGATGCTTACGTAATAAGGTTTGTTCTCTTGCACAAATTTGCATACCCCCCTTTAACCTAAGCTGCTTTCACTCCTGCTTGGAGAATCGGCTTTATTTGACAGATGGCGGAGAAAACAGGGGAGCCAAGATCCATCAATAGAAGATAATTGATTGCCCACTATTCTCCGTAGAAAGTAAAAGCTATGATTTGTCCACCGGTCCAAGGGATTACACACACATAGAGAAGTCTTGAACTCAATGCATAGCTTAGAGCAAGGCTGAGCTGAGCCCAGCAGAAAACAATCAATCCCTAACCAGAGAAGGGTGAATGTTGTAAGGGACGTGGATTTGAGGGAGTTAGTCGTGCACAGAATTTTAGTAATAGGTGACTGATGTACAAGCTATGTAACCCTGATAAAATCACTCCTCTGCTTTCAGTTTATTTTCCATGCAAGAAAGACACTGAAGCCCCTTTTTGCTGTCCTGAAGACAAGAGAAATGTAGCTTGCTCTTTTTTGCCACCAAGGCTTTGTTATCCTAGGAGAGCTGTAGCAGACAGCTTCAGGTTCGCTGAGATGAAACTTCCAGACCAGGCACAGTTATGGACGAAGGGATATTTGTTGACGCTTACAGATCCAGGGGAAGTTCCATCATGGCAGAAGAAGCTGGCCTGCTCTTACAGAACCAGGCAAGAGAGAGAGAAAGCCAAAAGCCATACAGCACAGCACAGCACACCTCAGGAACTCCAGCTAGGCACACTTTGCATATCTGTATATTGAAATCTCAAATCCACCACCGCACCATATGATCCACCCAGTGACATTGCCTCCAGCCAGGTGGATGCAGATGCAAACTGCAAACTAATACAACACTGGGTACATTGGGGACATCTATTTAAACTACTAAAAATGCTCTTCTTTATCCAGCAAGGCTTTGTTATCCTAGGGGAGCCCATATGCAGGAACAGAATAGGAGTTTTCTTGGGTATGTGTATGTATGTATAGTGTGTATGATTGTGTACATGCATGTTTATATGTGTGTGGTTGTGCATACAGATATGCATGTGTATTTGTACAAATTTATGTAGAGGCTAGAGGCTAGAGGGTTGACATCAGGTGTCCTAAATGCTCTCCATCATATATATATATTAACAGATTATACTCTTTTTTCCCCTTGACCCTGCTCCCATTTCCCTGGAGTCCTCCTCAGTGGGTTATGGTATTTAATGTGGGGTCATGAAGGCCTCAGTCAGTCCCTATGGGGTGGTGGGGGCTGGGGGGAGAGCATGCCTCAGGGTATTTCTACCTACTCTGTAGGTCTTAGAACTTTTCTGTCCCCTCTTCCACAGTGTTCCCTGAGCCATGGAAGGCCTATTGGCAGTCTGATTTAATATTAAGGTCTTTGTAGCCTCTGGAGGTCTGTTTTAATAGGTTGTGCTTGAACACCATGTCTGTCACCATCACCCTGGAGCTGGTTGTCAGGCTAGCAGTGAGAGCAGTGTTCATGGCGCTGCCTCCACTGCAAGTTCTCCTGGGCCCTGGCAGGTGTGGAAGAGAGGCCAAGTCTCGTGGGCAATCAATTATCTTCTTGTCTTATTGATGGATCTTGGCTCTCCTCTGTTTTCTCTGCTATCTGTAAAATAAAGCATATTCTCCAACTAGGAGTGAGAGCAGCTTAGGTTAAAGGGGGTATGCAAAGTTATTTGAGAGATTTTTGGTGTGTAAACCAATCTTTCTCCAGAGACTAGTGGGGGCTTCTCTCTGAAGTATGAGTTTCCTGACAATGGGATTATGTCTTGGTTTCCAGTACCAGATATGAGTTCTCTCCCACTGAGCAGGCTTCATGTTCAATCAGTGAACAGCTGCTTGCCCACAGGGGCTGTGTGCCACTATTGCACAAGTGTGTACTTCTTATCCAGCTGGTCGATTTTGTAGTCTGCAGGGCCCTCTGCTCATTCATGCTGTTGGTTATTGTGCCCCACATTTGGGCGCCAGTTGCTGGGGTTTTTTCCCTCCACCACCGGCAGGTAGAGCGGAAGAGAGAGAAGGCCTCTCTCGAGGCTGGCAGTCTGGTTTACTCAAACCCCTCCCCTATAGCAGACAGCTTCTTTTCCAGACCAGGCACAGTTATGGAGGAGGGATCTGTTTTACAGATCCAGGGAAGTTCCATAATGGCTTGACGGCTTCCCTTCAGAGGACCAGGCAAAGAGAGAAAAGCCAACCAGCCACCACAGCACACAGAGCAAAACTACAGCCAAAAGGTCACAGCAGCAGTGTTCAGGAACTCCTGCTAGGCACATTTGCATATCTTTACAATGGAATCTTCACCATTAACACCTAAGACCGGCCCCAGTGACCTTGCCTCTAACAAGGTGATTGCAGATGCAAACTATAACTAATAATTGAATATATTGGGGACAATTCAAACTATCATTCCGCCCCTGGCCCCCAATATATTTAGCTCCTTGTCTTATTTATAACTATCTTGTAAATTGTACTCAGTCCAATTTCAAAGGTTTTTCTTGATCAACTTAAGATAGCCAGTCTGTAAAATCAAACAAGTTAAATACTTTCAACATGTAAAGGCACAGAGTAAACATTTTTAACTGTATAAGACATAGCAAGGAGAAACTAAAACAATGCAAACTCAACCGACATCAACAGTCATCAAACTTCTGCAGTTAGTTCAATTTGAGTCTCCAGGTTTTTTCCAGCTGGGCAGAGTCACCAGTGAAAACTTTCATCCCATGCCAACACTGCACTCCAAGCCCTTTTGCACAGTCTGGTATTCAAAACATCTTCAGGTCTCCAGAGTCCATCTTCCAAAAGCTCTTCCAGCCTATTCCTGGGTCTTCATGCCCTGCCTCATGCCGCATCTCAGCAGCAGCTCCTGGAACCGTGTGCAATTCATGAGCATTTTTGCTTGACAAGGTGTGCAGGAGCCATATTCTTAATCCAGGGATGAAATAAATCACAGCCTTGAAAAGCAGGTTCCTTCTCCAGTCAGCTCTTTCCAAGAATTTGCATTTCTAACAGTCTTTCCTCAGGCATCCTCTCCATTGTTTTAATGTAGGCACCTTCCTTCCACCTTCCTTAAGATTGCTAATGTGTTTGACAATAGCAGCTAAACCAGTCTCAATGCCTCTACTTTTAACTTGCTTCAGGTTTTCCAACTTAAAATCTTAAATCTCTCAGTCCAATGCCCACACATCAGTCCATTACAAATTTAACCTTGATCAAACTTTCTGGGCCTGGATATCCAGCTGCCCAGTTCCAACAAAGTCCTCTGCAGTCTTTTCTTTTTGCCAAGCCTAGTTCAATACTAGCATTCTCAAACTCTCATCAGAATAGTCCATAAAACTTGGCTTACCACTCCAGAAGGCACCTTCAGTTGCAAGCACCAAGTCCATGCCCATTCCTCCAAAACAAAGGTTGCTGAATATGGATCTGGTTCATCTCACCCCACACTCCTCGGTACCACTTTACTGTAGCAGACAGCTTCAGGTTCGCTGAGAGAACTTCCAGACCAGGCACAGTTATGGAGGAAGGGATATTATTTATTGAAGCTTACAGATCCAGGGAAGTTCCATAATGGCAAGAGAAACAGCTTGCCCTTCAGAGGACCAGGCAAGAGAGAGAAAAGCCAACCAGCCACCACAGCAGAGCAAAACTACAGCCAAAAGGTCACACAGCACACTTCAGGAACTCCTGCTAGGCACATTTGCATATCTTTACAATGGAATCTCAAACCCACCATTGAGTGACCTTGCCTCTAACAAGGTGATTGCAGATGCAAACTATAACTAATAATTGAATATATTGGGGGACATATATTCAAACTACCACACCCCCTAAAACACCGGGGAGAAAAACCACATTGAGCCGCAGAGACCGTCTAAGGCGGGAATCTCTCCTTTATTGTCATGGGGAGGTATTTATATATTTTGAGGAAGGGGGCGGGAAGAGAGGATGAGAGAAAGGTGTAAGGGCCAATAGTATTTCACCACGTCAGCAGCAGCTGGGCGGAGGCAGTTTCAGCTTAGGTGCTGAGTCACTCCAAGGACAGGTCGCTAAACTCTACTCAGGCTCCGGAAGCTCGACTAGGCCTCACCGGGGGTAGGCCAAGGACAGGTAAACTCTGGCTGGGCTCAGAACCACTAGGCCTCACACCGGGCAGGGCCCAACAGTTGGTGACCATTGTCCTCCAGCAGCTCCCATAGGGCTCTCCAGCACTATGAGGGCTAGCCAGGAAGAAGCTAGTTTCCCTTTTGGTTCCAACATGGTATTCTGATGTCCTGTGACTGCAGCCTGTGATGTCTTCAACAATAGGGCCTTATTTTATTTATTTATTTTTTTAGGACATTAAGTGTTTAAACAATGGCCTCATTGTTTTGGGGACTTCATGGGTCTCCCTGGTCAATAGTTCACTGTGGAGGCAACCCAACTCTGGGCCTGGGAATTACCAGCCAGAGTCCATGGTTTTAAGGTTACGCTCTTACCACCTTCTATCTGGACTGTCCCCTCTCCCCCTTTATTGGTGGTTATATCTTGTAGAATGCTAGTCCCAGTGAGGGTTTCTATGGATCTGGTTCATGTTGTCTTATCTTTTGTGTAATTTCCTCCCCACCCTCCTTACCCCCTGCCCCTCCACACCCCTCCCATCCCCAATCTTCTGCCCTCCCCTAACTTGTTAGCTGACTGCTCCTCTCCTCCCACTCTAGTTCTCTCTCCTGCTCTCATTCGAGTTTTATGCCTATATTCCTGCTACTGACTACAGTTTGCACTCATCGCTAACTGATCCTAGTGAGGAACTGCAGATGAGAGAGTCCATGCAGTGTTTGTCTTTCTGTGCCATCATAGTTTTCGAGACAGGGTCTCTTATCATCCTTGAACTCACTGGTTCAGCTACACTAGCGAGCCAGTGAGCCCCAGAGATCCTCCTGTCTCTGCATCCCCAGTGCTGGGATTACAGGTGGGCCATTCCACTGAGCTTTTATTTTTACATGGGTCCTGGGGATCCAAAGTCATATCCACAGGCTTGTTCAACGAACACTTACTTTACCTACCAACTGAGCCACCTCCCTAGCCATAAGTGAGTATCACTGAAATAGTACAAGTTATTTATCTCATCACTTAGGGCTACATCATATCTATTCATTTTCACATTATGAATTGAATCGGATTGTTAGCTTTCAAATGTCAAGAACTCTCTTTACTAGCTCCTCTCCCATAGGTAGGTAGGGCTGGTTCTGGGGTCCTCAGGACAGACAGAAGGAGCAGCAGGTACTCTCTACCCAACCAGCAGTCTTGGAGAGAGAGAAGTTTAATTTTAGAGGTGTTACAGATAGCCAAGGAATTGTATAAACAGGTTATGTCCGTCTATTCCCTTTCCAAGGGTGATTACATTAGACTGGTGCCTAGGTTGGGTGTGGTAGCACAAACTTTTAATCCTAGCACTCAGGAGGCAGAGGTAGGAGGACAGTTGTGAGTTCAAGGCCTGCCTGGGACTGCAGAGTGAGTTCCAGGTCACTCTGGGCTAGAGTGAGAGCTTACTTGCTAATAAATAAGTAAATAAATAAATTACATTAAATAAAAACAATAGCGTGGTGTCCAAAGAGACAAAGTGTTCATGGAGTTATTCACATGTATGCCTCACAAATATGCCCATTGATTACTTAGAACTGGTAGGGACTGTGGTGTCAGATCTATTTTATATGTCACAGGTCCATGTCCATTGGTTACTTTGTAAATATCCATTTCAGATACCCAAGTACTGTTCTGAAATGGTACATTAAGGAACAACATAATCTGAGGAAAGTTAGTTTATCACCTGCCCATTTGAGCTCAAATGAAGATGAGTATTCTTTCTGGAGTCTGCAGGTCATCATGTGACCTCAGGAAGTTTATGGTGTCAAGTATCAAGGGCCAAATGGGCTGAAACTTTTTTTTTTTTTTTTTTTTTTGAGAGAGACACAGAGAGAGAGAGAGAGAGAGAGAGAGGAAGACAGATAGAGAATGCGGCCTCTCAGCTGCTGTGAATGAAATCCAGATGCGTGCGCCCCCTTGTGGTCAAGTGTGGCATTGCGCCCTTGCGTCACTGCACCTGGCTAAACGTGGGACCTGGAGATTGGAACCTACGTTCTTAGGCTTAGTGGGCAGGCATCTTAGCCACTCAGCCATCTCTCTAGCCCTGAAACTATCTTGATTACAGTGGACACACCTGACATTCCGTGTCTTTGGATACTTTTTTTATAAAGCAAAATTATCAGGATGTTGTCATCCCTCCATCTGCTTAAAAAGAATGAGGTTGTCTTGCGTATACGCGGGAAAGCACATACTGGGGAAGAGATAATGCTTTGTTTTCAGTAGCAAGAGCTTGGAGTGTCCGTCCAGCAACAGAAGACTGAACTGGTTCAATGACGTAGCCACTGAGGTGCTTAATGCCTACATAGCTGGGGACAGAGTCCTAAACTGAAACCTTAATCATGTTGTTTACTCATTTGGCAGTTATAATATAAGAAGGAGTTATTTCTGGAAATAGAAACTCCATCAAACAAACCTTTCCACCACCCCCGAGTGTTCAATGCTAGAGAACTTTGAGCTGTCCTCTTACCCCTGATGTATGCACACTACTGGCACATTCTTTTAAACCACCAGGAGGGATCAGGCTAGTAGGCATTTGAAAAATATCTTCCCATTCCAATTAAAAATAATCATTTATCTGTGACCTGCATAACACGTCATTGGTGTTTAAAATGGAGGAGCAGAACTACTTCATGGATATAGGGAATTTGTAAACACAAATTCAGATTTTGATAGAAACCTAACTGTGGACATAAAGCATCATTGTTTGGCAGTTCTGCTCATTTCCTGTGGTATTTGGTGGTTGCAAGGAGTTTTGAACATTCTTCTTTTACAAAAAAAAAAAAAAAAAGCAAGAACAGTAAAGCTGCCTATCCCTACTTAAAATATATTTTTTAATGTATTTGCTTTATTTGAGAGAGAGAGAAAGAGAGAGAGAGAGAGAGAGAAGAGGCACACTAGGGCCTTTAGCCTCTGTAAAAGAACTCCAGACGCATGCACCACCTTGTGCATCTAGCTTGTGGGTCCTAGGGAATCAAACCTGGGTCCTTTGGCTTTTCAGTTAAGCACCTTAACCACCAAGCCATCTCTCCAGCCCTATTCACACTCTTTATTCTGCAGCACTTAGGGAAGAAAGAAAGCCACTCCAAGGTGGGGGTGGAAATGTCCTGTCTCTGCTTGGTGTGTGAAGCCCTCTTGTGCTAAAAGTTCTTGAGGCAGGACAGAATGATTCCAGGTCCCACAATTTATGTATATCTGGTTACTGCTATTCTTACACTTTCATTGTATTCTAGACTTTGGCTAGGCCATAAAAGAATCTCCAGTACTTTGATAAAAACAACTCCTAATCCAATGCTTCTTTTTTAGAACCAAGATACCAAAGCATCTTTGTCTTCACTATGTTTCTGATGCAGTGAAGCACACCAGGAATTGCTATGCTATTGGACTATTGGGCAGATATGGGGTACATGTAAAGAAGGGATTGTTCTCTATTCAGATGTTAACAAAACCTCCTCTGCATATGACCTTATTTCTAACATTAAAAATTTGGAAACCACATCAATAGTTCAATTCAACTTAATGCAGTGTGGTAGTTTGAATAGATGGCTCCCAATATATTCAGTGTTTTATTAGTTTGTAGTTTGCATCTGCAGCCACCTGGGTGGAGGCAGTGTCACTGGGCAGGTCTGAAGGTGTGGTGGTGGGTTTAGCATTTCAATCTAAAGATATGCAAAGTGTGCCTAGCTGGAGTTCCTGAGGTGTGCTGTGCTGTGCTGTGCTGTGTGGCTTTTGGCTTGTGGCTTTGCTGTCTGTGTTTGGTCCTGTGAAAGCAGGCCAGCTTCTTCTGCCATGATGGAACTTCCCCTGGATCTGTAAGCTTCAATAAATAATATCCCTTCCTCCATAACTGTGCCTCGTCTGGAAGTTCATCTCGGTGAACCTGAAGCTGTCTGCTACATGCAGGGTATAGGTTAAATAAGAAATGTGCCAAACATGCTTATGCACTGGTTTGTGACTACTGGTCCATTGTGAATTTGGTTAGGATTTTGAGTTAAGTGAGCAAGCCCTTCTTCCTCAGTCACTGATGTCCCTCTTGCTTTATCTAGTCTAGTAGTTCTCTACTAGGGTAAGGAAGTTTTGCTTCATATTTCATAATGGCTGGGGACAGTTTTATTTTATTTATTTATTTTTTTTTTGTGGTAACAACTCGACAGGTAATGTTACTGACATCTAGCAGGTATAGAGGACTGGGATGTTAATAAACACCCTCCAATGTGTAGGAACAACTCTACAACAAAAAGTGAACCTGCCAAGTATCAAGGGTCAAGGGTCGAGGGTAAGAAGTCCTGCTATGATTAAACTCCACCTGTCAGCCAAGACCCAAGACCCGGTGCTACACTTTGAGGTTTTCTGGATTTTACAAGCCCTCATCACGAGGAGGATTTTTATGAGATCTACTCAAGTTAGCCACTAATTGAACAATTTTCTTACCTGCTTACATTTCTTATATAGTTTGTGGAGACAGTATTAGACTTGGCTGTTTAACTAGGTTGTAATGCAAGAAAGTGATTATTTTATAAATGTGCGTGTTTGGGATATGTTATAGGCCATCCTAACCTAGCCCTGACCAAATAGAGAAAGGTAGAAAGGGGAATATGTGAAGGGATGTTCAGGTAGTCAGAGAAACTGAGTAAGAAAAAAATAGGGATCAATAGAAAAGAAATTATAAGACTAGAAAGATGGCTCAACGGATAAAGTGCTTTGCACTCAAGCCTGAGTACCCGAGTTCAAACCCCATACCACATGTAAAAAGCTTGAAGCTTTGACTGGCTTCTGTAATCTTTGCACACTGGCAGTGAGATGGGAGGTGGAGACAGGAAAAATTTCCCCAAGCTCAGAAGCTAGCTGGAAGCACAGTAGTCAAAAACAACAACAGTGAGAAAGAGAGACAGAGAGAGAGAGAGAGAGAGAGAGAGAGAGAGAAAGGAGAGGGACCCTGCCTCAAATGTGGTAGAAGGTGAAGGTGAGGGCCAACTCCTGAAAGTTGACATCTGACCTCCACACGCATGTTGTGGCACACACACACATGCCCCTGTACTCACACGGACATACACATACACACATCACTTATACGTACCTGCACATATAAAAATAAGAAAAGGAAGTCCAAAGATTATTCTAGCTGAAGTGATGAGAAGAAAGTGGTAAAAGGCAAAAAGATTATGAAAGCAGAATGGAGTAAAATGGAGGGAAACTTCAAACTGACAAAGGAGTTAATACTTAAAAAGAATTTCTAGGGTTGGAGAGATGGCTTAGTGGTTAAGGCACCTGCCTGCTAAGCCTAAGAATGCCAGTTCCAATCTCCAGGTCCCATGTTTAGCCAGATGCAGTGACGCAAGGGCGCAATGCCGCACTTTTCCACAAGGGGGCGCACGCATCTGGAGTTCATTCACAGCGGCTGAGAGACTGCTGGCGCGCCCATTCTCTCTCTGCCTCTCCCTCTCTCTCTGTCTCTCTGTGTGTCTCTTTCCAAAAATAAAATACAATTTAAAGAATTTCTAAAAAATTCATTCATTCATTCATCTTGTTTTTTTTTTCTTTTTTCTTTTTTATTATGGACATAGTATGGATACATTATGTGTTGGAACAATCCTTTCCCTCGTCCCTGCCCCTCCTCCTCAGTGGGGTTACAAGTATTCCCCAGGGGTTGTGGGTTATGCATTGTGGGAGCAGTTATTGGGAGCAGGCAGTGCCTGTGGGCATGTTGTCCCAACCTGTGGCTCTTACAGTCTTTTTCCCCCTCTTCTACAAAATTTCCTGAGCCGTGGTGGGTGAGTTTTAAGCCTACTTCAGTGATGAGCTCTTAGGAGCCTCTGGATCTCTGCTTTGGTCGGTGTTGAGTGTGCTCGGTGTCTGTCTCCTTCACCCTGGCACTGATTATCAGGTTCGCCACGGAAGCAGCACTCTTGCTCATCTCCCCAGTTCCTGTGTAGTTTCAGCTGTGGCTTGGCTGAAGTGTGAGGGGTCGTTTATCTCCTCGGGTCTCGCTACCTTCTGACAAAGAAAAACAGATTCTCCAACAGGCAGTGAAGTTAGCATAGGTTAAATGGGATACGTGTTATTAATTTAGAGAGAATATGATGGATGTAGCCCCTCTTTTAGCCAAAGACTAGTGAGAGCTTGACATTGGAGAACATAATCTTTGTCTCCATAGGATTCAGACCTGGTTCCCAATTCCAGATATGGCTTCCTTTGCACTGAGTGGATCTCTTAGCCAATCAGAAAGCTATTGGTTACCCACTAAGGCTGTGTGCCACTATTGCACTGGCGTGTACATCCTGTCTTGGTGTTTGCTTCTGAGTAGCTTAGACCCCAAGTTGCTGGGAGGGTAGTTGGCCACTTTCCCCCAGTAGCTCATGTAGCACTTTCCAGCACTAGACAGGCTATCTGGGGACTGTTTCTCTTCTGGATTCCAGCCAGGTCTCTCCATATTCTGTGCTGGCAGCATATGTTGTCTTCAGCAATAGGGTCTTACCTTTTACCTCAGAACGGTAATCAAGTGCTTTGACAGAAGCTTGTGCTGTTTTGGGGACCCTGTAGGTCTCTCTGATCAATAGCTCATTGTGGGTAGTGACCGATTTCTGGTATGGGGAGTTACAGGCCAGAGCAGGTCTTACCCCATCCTCATGTTGAGGGGTCAATCTTTTAGTGTATCTTCAAGGATAAAGGTTTTTATGGTACCAGTTCATTTTGGGTTTAGTTTTGCATCTTTTCTCCCACCCTTCCTCCCCCTCCCCCTCCCCCCAAACCCTTGCATCCCTATTGTCTGGGCTTCGAGGTGCTGTCAGGTATGTTAGCAACTTGGGCTGAGCCAGGTTAGGAACCATAGATGAGTGAGAACATGTGGTGTTTGTCTTTCTGTGATGGTATGCATTCACTGAGTCCATCCACTTTTTGACAGATCTCATTGTATCATTTTTTCCTTACCGCTGAGTCGAATTCCATTGTGATCTTGTTTTTGATGCTGCAGTCAGGGAAGACTCTTCAGAGAATGTAGCATTTCTAGTGAGGTTTCCGAGCACTGATATGGGTTGGCATTAGCAATATGTTTACAATGACTTCCTGATACCTCCTCTTGTCCCCCTTCTCTCTGGAAAGCCACAAAGTGGGCAACATTGAGATTCTGCCAGCATTGCCTCCTTTTTCTCAGAGGAGTCACTGGCAAGAAGCCTTAGAAGACAAAGTGAAAAAGGAAGAAAGAAAATGAGCTCCCTTTCCCACATCATACTCCTGGGGATTAACATGGGGTTTGAATGCCCTCTAAAGAGTAAAGACTGTCACCATATATATACATATGGTGACTCCAGGTCCTTACCCAGAGTTGGATGAAAATCTTGCTTTGTTCCCTGCCATCAGTTGTCTGTCGACTGTTCTAAAGTTCACTCCATGACAAGAGTCTGGGGTACTTGGCAAGGTAAACCAGTCCCTCCTACATTAAGGTCATAACATTGTTCATATGTTTTCTGGTTTGTTTTAATGCATCCAAATAGTATTTTTCATGTTTAAATAAATACCCACAGAATTCTACAATTACAAACTGGTATTGGCCCAAAAGCTGTGATGTGGTTGAGAAAAGGGTGTCAGTTTGTAACTTCCATGGGCAGATGATAAATTTCCAGTTGTAAAAATGCTGGAAACATTAGGGAAATGTTTTCAAACTCTCCTTCTCAACCAAGCCACTGATCTGAATGAAAAAAAAAAAAATCCCCCTGCATGCCAAAAAAGCATACTTCAGATGTCCCCGTCAACTGCGAGACAGTTGCTTTCCCATGAAGACCTGCCATATGGACAGTGTGAGAAATCTCAAATTAAAATAAATTGTTATTCAGAGAGAGCCTTTCACTTGAGCCAAATCTCCCAACTTTACATTTTACAGCCTTTACCACCCAATTATGAGGTCCAGTTGGGTTGTTTGAAATATTTGTAGTATTTCATTCCCCAAGTGTAGCAGTCTTTGTTTTAATCTCTCTTCTACACCATAGTGGCCCTGCAGCCGGTGTGAGAGAAAACACCAGCCCGGGCCCTATCTTGCTGCCTTCTGTTCCCCTTCTCCCATTCTACTTCTGGACTCTAGATGCTAGGCTGAGGCTGCTAAGCCCTGGAGGATGGAGTCCTCACTTAATGATTCTAGATGCTTTAGACTGAGGCTGCAGGGAGAGAGGGCAGGACTGGCCAGGTAGAACCTTTGAAGTCAACTGCGAGGTAGCTAACCTATTGAAAGGTGGCTTTAGTCATTGTGCATTTGTGCCAGGAAGATAGACTGGTCTTGGTTTGGCTATATTGGGCATCAGACAAGAGGGCAATGCTTGTTTGTGGCACATACTTACTCTCTGGGGTTCTCACTTGATTCCACACTTGTGCTCTCTTTGAGGTCGTTGTAAATGGAGCTAGGAAGCCAGTGAATTGATCAGAGGGCTAAAGCCAACTGCATTAATCGGATGGGGCTGCTCTAGCAAAATATGACAAACTTGGGAGCTTACAACAGAAATTTCATTTCAATTCTGGAGGTCAGAAAACAAGGGGCTGGCACTCCTGGAGTGAAAAATCCCCTTGTCCCTGGCAACTCCTTCCTCTTAGCCCCACACATTCTTTGGCTGCTGGCAATCTAATCCCAACTTTGTTCTTAATTCTGCCTCTGTTGTTATGGGGCTATCTTTTCTTTTTTGGTGAAAATTATTTGAATTTTTTACAATTTTATGTATGTATGTCATATACTTTGATAATATTCACATCCATTACTTTTTCTTTTTAAATTTTTTTTGTTGATTTTTTATTTATTTATTTGAGATTGACAGAGAGAGAAAGAGGCAGATAGATATATAGTCAGAGAATGGGCGCACCATGGCCTCCAGCCATTGCAAACAAACTCCAGATGCATGCGCCACCATGTGCATCTGGCTTACGTGGGTCCTGGGGAATCGAGCCTCTAAGCCAGGTCCTTAGTGTTCACAGGCAAGCGCTTCACCACTAAGCCATCTCTCCAGGCCCGTCCATTACTTTTTCTTAATGTCCAGGCTTGCTTTTTATAAGGGAACCAATCAGTTTGGACTACAAGCTCCACCCTACTTTTGGACACAATTCAACCCATCACACTGAAAAGAAGCATTTTTCCCCTAGTGGAGATACACTGCTCTTCTTATTTTGTTCGTTTGATTTTTTTTATTACTATAATTTATTTTTTATTTATATTATTCTGATTTTACATTCATAATGGTGACTCCATTATCCTCCTCCCTGTCCTCCCTCTTCCAAAGGGACTCTCATCAATGGGGAATGTGGGTCATGCGTTGTGGGATTTTTTTTTTTTATATGGAGTTTCACATAGTCCAAGATGGCCTTGAACTTAATATATAACTGAGGCTGTTCTTGAACTTCTGAACCTTTTGAGTGTTTGGGGTGTGTGTGTGTGTGTGTGTGTGTGTGTGTGTGTGTGCATGATTGAGTATGGGCATATGTATTGCATGACGAGGGTGGAGTTTGGGCATATGTATTGCATGACGAGGGTGGAGTTCAGAGGATAACTTCAGTTGTTAGTCTTGATCTTACGCCTTGTTTGAGACAGGATCTCCTGTTCTTTACCACTGCACTTGCCAGACTCGCTGGCCTGTGAGCTCCTGGGAAATTCGCCTGTCTCTGCCTCCCTCCCTGCATTAGGATGCCTTAGGATTACAAATGTCCACCACTGTGTCTGGCTTTTTTTTTTTTGGAGAAAGACACAGAGAGAGACAGAGAGAGAGGGAGAGGAAAACAGGCAGAGATGGGCGTGCCAGCAGCCAATCAGCTGCTTGCGAACGAAATCCAGATGCGTGCACCCCCTTGTGGTCAAGTGCAGCATTGCGTCCTTGCGTCACTGCATCTGGCTAAACGTGGGACCTGGAGATTGGAACCGGCGTTCTTAGGCTTAGGAGGTGTGGGGTACACCTTCCTGGGGAGTTGGCTGCCCTGCTTGATTGACATGACCAAGGATTATTTGCATAAGAACATCCTGCTTCCACTCCCATTTCCTGGCCTAACTGCAAGTTCCGTTTGCCCCAGGTAGCTCTTTCTAACAGTAAACAATAGGATACAAACAACAGGATAGGAGGATGTAAACAACAGGATGTGAGAACATGACCTTCTAACCCTGGTACATTTCCACAGTGCTGTAAGACTAGATATATAGCCCTCTGCCTTCAATAAGGGGCATTCAATAAATGGCATTCTTGAAGCACGAATGACCCAGTGAACGTCTCTTCAATCCTCGGCACCTCGCCCAGCTCGGAGTCTTGGTGGTAGCGCGGGCGCTACAAGGAGGCAGGCGCCTTAACTGCTAAGCCATCTCTCCAGCCCGCGTGTCTGGCTTTTATATGAGCTCTGAGGTTCTGAACTCAGGTGCTCATGCTTGTGTGGCAAGTGCTTTATCCACTGAGCCATCTTCCCAGCCCTCAGATACTCCACTCTAAAGACATGCTCCACCTCTCAGTGTATGTGGTAGCTAGGCCAGGAACTTATTTCCAAGTTCAAGGGAGAATGGTACCCAGGTTTATGTATGAGCTTTAGGGTAGAAAGGGTAGAATATAGGCCAACACAGATCTATATTATAATTCTTAAATTGAACCTTTGTTGAACTTGCTATAGCCACAAGTGCAAGGGTACTTGGGACAGCTTCTGAGTTTGGGAATCTTAACTTTAAATTCCCTGGCACCTGGAGATTTAACAAGACCCCAAATGTTATTTTAGCTGTGTCACTTGTGATTTAATGCAGTTTATGCGTGACATGGATCGCTGACCAGCAGGAAGATTAAGAGAGGGCTTTGGGGCTTCCCTAATTTATATCTGCTGTTGGTTGTCTCTACCCCAGTCCCTTGGCTCAAAGAGCAGAATCATCCAAGTTACTTTGCTACCATTTCTTTAGAGCCCATCATCTCTTGCCTTTCCTCTCTTGGCTTGGTGGAACACCCCTGTGAATATTCTGAGCTGTTCCCTTACCTGTAGAGCTCCTTCATTGAATCATGGGGAAAGTGGCATTTGGCCATTAAAGCTAGCGTGGTGGTGCACACCTTTAATCCCAGCAATCAGGAGGCAGAGGTATGAGGATCACTATGAGTTTGAGGCCAGCCTGGGACTACAGAGTGAGTTCCAGGTCAGCCCTGGCTAGAGGGAGACCCTACCACAAACAAACAAACAAATAAGCTAGAGAGCTCTCTGGTGTTGCAAGGGTTGATAAGGAAGACTTCTTTGTCAGAATCCACTCTTGATTTCAGTAGTCCTGGCAATCTTCCTCTGACTTTCTTTGATCTCCAGTCTAATTTTGCCCTGGGGACAGGAGAGGAAAGAGGTGGGAGTTTTGATCTATGATTTGGAGATAAAAATGGGATGTTCTTTGACTTCTGGAAGGTTTCCTTCCAGTGAATGCCTTCTTACCATTTTACAACAAAGAAGGGAGAATGCCCTGGGCTAAACAAACTCTAGATCCATTTCAGTGCCTTTGAGAAAACAGCAGTATATTTTCTTTCAGTGAGTTCTTATTAGCCTTTAAGACCCTCGGTATGCTTTCTTTCACTGTCTCCCATGGAATCTTCTTTAGAACAGCTAAGCTGGAACTCAAAATCCATCTGGAAGGCCTGCCCCTTATCTAAGAAGGTGAGGCCATTATTAGCCAATAGTCGATCAGAGAAAGATATACAAGCTCAAAGGCCAACAGTCTGGAATTTCACTGTGTAATACAATTGACTTCTGTACAAACTCTCACTTGACCATTTTCATAAAGGGCAACTAAGGTTGTTGTTGGGTTTTGTTTTTTTTTTTTTCCCCTCACAGATCTTATGCCCAGGAGCCACCATAACAAGAACACCATCTTTGTTCATGTGGCATTCAACTTCCTGATGGCATGATCTGACTGAGCACACCGAGTCCCTGGGGAAAGGCCAGGAGAGTTTTTCATGGTAAATTCCTTGAGATTTAGAAATTCAAGCAGGTGGTGAGAGGCAGGGTGTGAGATGCTGTGCCCGCTCTGATTTTTAATTTATGAGTCTCACAAACTCTTACGGCACTCATGCAGCAACACTGTTTTGTAAAATTTGTAAGTATTAATTCAGTTAATCTGCATAACAATGTGAGCAGGCAGTTACTATTAATATCCCCATTTTGTTAAGGACGATACCAAGAAACAGTGAGTAATACAGCTTAGTAACTGTCAGGGTAGATTGTGAACCCAGGTTTCTGTTTCCATAATCCATCCCTTCAGACACCATAGTAATGGGGAATTGGTGAGACTTCAATTATTACAGGACTTCAACATTCCATGAATAGACAGATTAAGTCCATGTAACCATGACAACTATCCTAGGGCTTCAAGATCTGTCCAGATAATTCACCCAAACAGAATTAATACCTGTCTTGAGTTTCTGGAGTATTCTTGCTTGCTAGCATAAAATTAATTTGCCTGTTTAGGAAATATTCAAAGCATTGGATTTTGAAATGTCATCAACTTCCCATTACTCCAGTGACTGTAAAATGAAAATATTTTGGGAGAGCAATTTCCTCTCTTCCCAACTTCCTAAATAGAGGTTAACATGTTAATAAATGGTCTTGTAGGAAGTGGCTAGGGTGCTTGGACACTTGAAAGAAACAAGAGTTTTAATTCTGACGATCCATCTCCTCAGTGGATATGCAGCTTATGGAACTATTGCTATTTAAAGGGGCACGGAATGCCTCTCTGCCCAAAGATGTGAAAAACGAAGAGTTAAAAAGTTTTTTTTTTTTTTTTTTTTTGAGGATCTTGTTCATATATTTTCTTTGGTTCTTCTAAATACAGAAAAGTTTGGAAAAAAGGTAGTTGCCGTCACTTGCCTTAGTCTTACTGCTTTCCCTTTTTCTAGAATTGAGAGAATAACAATATCTAGTTCCTAGACCCCTAGAATTACATACACCAGGAGCTAGCTACAGCTGTGAACTTCTGCTTTTCCCACCATGATGCAGCTTCTAGAAGATGTGCAGCATGTAGCCATGAAAATGCCAGTTTCAAGGACTGTGTCACTGTATTATGTTCTGTGACAGCATGATCCATCGGTTGCTCTTTGGAAGACAATATAGTAAGAAGAATTGGTCCCTGCTGGTGCTTAAAAATGCTGAAAGGAGAGTGTTAATTTATTACTAATATACACTGCTAAAAATAGAAAGAAAAATGTCTTTTGTTTCCACTTTGCTTTGGTGCAAGAAGGGAGTGGGGGTTGGGCTAGTGGCCATGATTAAAGGGTCACCTTTTGGTGACAACTTAAACCCTTCTACTACTGACAGAGGGGTAGAGGAAAGAAACCCTTTGTTCTGAGCCCATGGGGAAGCTTCCTAAAAGAGCCGTTCTCTGCAGAGGCCAGACCTCCGTTACCACACTAGTGTTAGAGACATTTATTTCCAGGTCTCAGACTTCCTGGACTTGTATTTGCATTTTCTGCCTATCCACTTGATGCAGCACTAATGGCCTCCGGAAGCCTTCTGGGCTGTATCAGGTTTGCTGGCGACAGGCAGAGAGGAAACAGGCTCAGGATCCCTGAGACTTTCCTTCAGAGGCCTAGAAACGCAGAGAAAAATGGTCCTTCAGAAAGGCTTCAAATAAACAGCTTTTGGATTGAACACTTGTAGACTCACAGTGGGCCAGCATGAACCATACTGAAGGGAAGTACAAGCTTCTGTGAGCTTCAGCAAGTTGATGGTCTTGCTATGTAGCCCAGACTGCCTTGAACTCTCTATTCTCTTACCTCAGTCTCCCCAGGGCTAGGGTTACAGGCGTGCATATGCAAGTTCATACTTAGGTATTTTGCATAATTGTTTATGGGTGTTAAAATCCCGAGAAATGAGCAACCCAAAGAGGAGCCTCAGATCTTCAGGACTTACTGTGCGCTAAGACTGTTTTATGTAGTTTGGACTCATGGGTCAGTTGCTAATTGGTGCTTTCCCTACCTGATAGTGCCAACTTCTAAGTGTCCCTCACTTTGACGATGGCAGTAGGCACCCTGGGAATTAGGAATGGCTGCAGTTGGAATTAAGCTCCAATGATTAATTAATTTAATTAACATATTTTGGATTTCTGCTGTCTTTGATATAATCCACTTTTGTAAAAACTCATATGAATTAAGGTAAATATTTCTGAGGAAATGGCCTAAAATTGCCTCCCTGGCCAACTTGGAGGAAGCGGAAATGACAGTAGCCTGGATTTAAACGACATTACTACTCTTTGGGGAATTTCTAAAATATATGATTTCTTTTCCCAGACAAAAAATTAAAACGCATTTTTCTTCATCTGGTTCTCTTACTGTTCTCTCCCTTCTTCTTAGTCTCATCCCTTCTAATTGATCCGAGGCTGTTGGAAAAGGACTAGCCCCATCCATAGCTGGAACAAAGGGCCTCATGAGAGGAAGGCACAGTGCATTCCTTGGCAGTACACATCCTTTCCTCTAACCAGCCAGGCTGCCTTGCTTTCCACTGAGCCATGTTTTGTGATCTCTCTGTGGCTCAAACAGGAAGGTCACCCATTTAGCTTTCAGTGCTGTGAAGAGAAATGAGTCAGGATGTCCCTGAGAGGGCGCTGGCTCTTGGCTCTTCATCATTTGGGGTGTCTCTTCACTGGCCCAGCTTCCTATAAAATAAAAGTGTCACTATTAGCTTGGGGCTGAGGAAGAATGTTGTGTGTTCTGTTCTTTTCAGAAGAAAAGAGGTGAGGGTGTGATATGGCCTTAGGGAGAAAGACCATGCAACCACAAAGTAAAAGTAAGAGCTGGGCAGATGGATCAGTGGTTAAAGGTGCTTGTTTTAAAAGCCTGCCAACTGGAACTCAGATTCCCAGGACCCGTGTAAAGCCAGACACAAAGTGGTGTACATATCTGTAATTCCAGCATGGCAACAGCAGTGGGAGATGGAGTCAGAAGGGTCCCAAAGCTTATGGACCAGCTAGTCTGATCTTCCAAGTGGTAAAAACAGTAAGAGACCCTTTGTCTCAAACAAGGTAGAAGGAAAGGATCAACACTCTACATGCAAGCTGTGACACCACCACACACACACACACACACACACACACACACACACAAATGAAAAAAAAAAGTAAAAATAAGAATGGAATGATGACCGCAAGTAGAGCTGTTATTTTTTTATCTGTGCTGTGTAATCAAGAAGCGCAGGGAAAACCTTCGTCCTCTAGTAATAAAAATGTGATGGTCAGTCAATGTGGTGGACGTATATGCTGCATTATACTCAAGAGGAAGCCTGGTGGATCACTGAATCTGAAATTGTATCCAGGCTAAAGTTGCCCAGCTGTATGAACCTATTTTCCTTGTCTTCTTGTCTGCGTTCCTTCTCAGAGAATTAACAGGACCCAGATCTACTGGCAATTCAGGTGTTACATTAATAAAAAAAAATCCAGTTGAAATGAAAAAGCCATCGCAATAGCCAGCAAGTCTTAGAGCTGTGACCTAGGACATTAAAGTTGGTCTTTAAAATTACACACTCACAGTGGTAAAGAAAAATGAAATTATGAAATTTGCAGGGAAATGGATGGATCTGGAAAGAATTATACTAAGTTAGGTTATCCAGGCCCAGAAAGCCAAACTCCACATGTTCTCTCTCATATGTGAATCCTAGCTACAAATGTTTCGGCTTGTATGTCAGTTGGAGTGAAAGTCAGTACAGAGGCCAGTAGGGAGGGGAGGGGAGGGCTTAAGGGGATGGTACTTTATTATTTTATTTATTTTTGGAGAGAGACACACACACACAGAGAGAGAGAGAGAGACAGACAGACAGAGAGGGAGAGGGAGACAGATAGAGATGGGCGCGCCAGCAGTCTCTCAGCTGCTGAACGAACGAAATCCAGATGCGTGTGCCCCCTTGTGGGCAAGTGCAGCATTGCGCCCTTGCGTCACTTTGCATCTGGCTAAACGTGGGACCTGGAGATTGGAACCGCTGGAGCTTGGAACCAGCGTTCTTAGGCTTAGCAGGCAGGCGCCTTAACCACTAAGCCATCTCTCCAGCCCTGGGGATGGTATTTTAAACAGATGAACAGATTACTGGAGGTGCAATTGCCTAAGCAAGGTCAAAAGAAGGGTGAGAGGAGGGTTAATCAAAATTTAGGATGTTATGAATAAGCCACAAGGAAACCTACTTCCTTGGAATAGTGGCACACCCAGAAGCCATACATGGTTACTAGAAAAATGTCAGTGCAAGGGATGGGATACCTTCCAGTGAGTTGTTTGGCAGGGTGGTCCCTGATACCCACCAAACATTACAGGCTATTGCCATGGCTCTTGGTTTCCCACCAGGAATAGATGGTGAGACTGTATTGCTGAAGACGCCACATGCTTGGGCTGCAGGTCACTGAGAATTCCTGCTGGAGCTGAGCTGCAAACCTTCTCCCTGTGGACCAGCTGACAGAAAGCTGGAAAAAGCTATGCTACATGCAGTTCAATGGGAGAGAGAGAAATCACCAGTGGAGATTTGGCCAGGCCAAAGGAGCCAACAGGTGCAATAGTGGCATGTCTGTTATGGGGGAAGCCAACCACTCTATACTTGGAGTGGAGACCCTCTCCATGGGAGGGAATGCATGTCTGGTACTGAAAACCTAGTCAAAAGCCTATGGCTGGGGAGGTCATGAGCCCTAGGGGAATAACACATGTTGTTGTTTGGCTAAATGCATATATTATGCCCACCAAATTGCCCTGTAAGCACTTTTCTTAGTGGTTATACCCATATATTAATGCTACTCTCACTTTTGGTTAGAGAAGCTAACCAGATGGTGGTGGTCACTGGGGTGACTTCAAAGTCACCATAGTGCTGAGAAGAAGTGACAGTGTGAGTGAGTGCTCAGCACTGAGACATCTCTATCACAACCTCCAAGGCTCAGGGTCCATTGCGGAAGAGGTGGAAGAAAGAATGTAAGCGCCAAAGGAAGGATAGCACTGATTACAATGCACTCTTCCAGACACAAAATGGCCTGAATATTTATGCCCTCATAGTGTCTGTACTATCTATACAAGACCCTCATAATAGGAAAATATCACAGCATCAATATAAAGGTAGACTAATTGAAAGGAAGAGGGGATATGATGGAAAGTGGATTTGTGGATGGAAAGTGGGGGTGGGGAGGGAATTATTATGGCTTATTGTCTATGATTATCGAAGCTGTCAATAAAAAAGTTCAAAAAATATGCATGCCTAAACACACACATCTTTTAATTTTTTTAAATTTTTAAAGAATTTTAAAATTTTTACTTACTTATTTGAGAGATAGAGAGGGAGAGAGTGAGAATGGGCATTCCAGGGCCTTCAGCTGCTGTGAACGGACTCCAGACACATGTGCCACTTTGTGCATCTGATTTACGTGGGTCCTGGGGAATCAAACCTGCGTCCTTTGGCTTTGCAGGGAAGCACATTAACCACTAATCCATCTCTCCAGCCCATGCACATATCTTTTAAAATTAGAGTTTGATACCTGAGTCCATGTAATCCTTATGGATCAAATCTATTAAACTGTGTTTAACATAAGTATCATTCAATGTGCCACTCCCCCTTCTGTCCTTACTTTTGAAACAACAATGTCTATTTAGAAATAGTTTATTTTATACAGTTATAACTAGCTACTATGTCTGTGCCTCTTATGCTTGTGGATACTCATAGCATTAAGAAAGAAATTGTGTGTGTGTGTGTGTGCATGTATGCATGCATGTATGTGAAGGTCAGAGGGCAATCTCAGATGTTATCCTCAGGAATGTTGTCTGCATTTTTTTAATTTTTTGAGAGAGACCGAGAGAGACAGAGACAGAGGCAGAGAGGAAGAAGAAAAGAGAGAATGGGTGCGCCAGTGGCCTCTCAGCTGCTGTGAACAAACTCCAGATGCGTGCGCCCCCTTGTGGGCAAGCGCAGCATTGTGTGCTTGCGTCACTTTTGCGTCCGGCTAAACATGGGACCTGGAGATCGAACAAGCGTTCTTAGGCTTGGCCGGCAGGCGCCTTAACCACTAAGCCAGGGTCTTTCATTGGTCTGGCCCTTGCCTAATTAGGCTAGACTGGGTTGACTTTTTTAACTGTGGTTCTGAGGATTGAACTCAGATACTCATGTTTGCACAGTAAGCACTTTACTGACTTAGCTATCCACTCAGCCCCTAAGAAAGGCATTCTTTTAAAAAAAAAGGTGTACAGTATGAGTGGTGTGTGTGTATGTGTGTATGTAGTGTGTATACCTACGTGTGTGTGTGCAGATGCATGTGCCCCAGGCATATGCCCACTGAGGCCAGAGGAGATCACCATATATTCTCCTCTTCCATTGTTCTGCTTTTACTTTTCTTGAAGAGTCTCTCTCTGAACCTGGAGCTGCTGGTTTTGGTCAGGCTGGCTGAGCAGTGAGCTGCAGCAATTCTCCAGTCTCTACCCCCAACATGATTAACAGGGGTTACGGGTGTGCTAGGCTACACCCAGATTATTTATGTGGGTGCTGAAGATCAAATTCAGGTCATTTCAGATCCTTTCAGGCCCTCATGTTGCCTAGCAAGTACTACCCACTGAGCAATCTCTCTAGTCTCAGGAAGGCATTCTTAAAGATTTGCCAAAAGAGAGGAATAGTCAAGAGACTTTGAAGTAACTGCATTAAGTGGGTTGATAGAAAATTCTTTGCTTTATTTTCCCACTTTTCTTCTGATGCATATGAGATGTGTGGTTAATTATAGTTTCTCTGACGTGTATAACAATGAAAGGAATATAATATTCGAAGCCTCTTGATCTTGGCTCCCTTTAGTAACCATACTTAAGATGTGCACAAACAGCATGTAGCAATTATGACCAGGGCTACCTTTGAAATGAACTGGTGGGATTTTTCACCACCAAAACATGACTGTGGGAGAAAATTAGATACTGAGCCCGAATACCTGCTGAGAAAGGCTCTGGGTCTCTGGGATGCTGAGTAGGCCAGTGTAGCTTCACCAGGACTTAGATTACTCATCTGTAAATGCAATAGGATCCCAGTTAGAGAGCTACAAAGTCCTTTAAACAGGAAACTTGTAGGATTTTTGTATTCGTTACTTTTCTCATTGCTATGAACAAATACCTGACAAGAAGAAACTCAAGGGAGAAGGGTTTATTTCAACTCACATTTGGCTCCGGAAATCAAATCCCATTGTGATGGAGAATGCGTGGCAGCAGGGCCAGCAAAGCTGCTTGCTTATACCTGTGTGTATCAGGAAGCAGAGAGTGGATAATACCTGCACTTAGCTTGTTTCCTCCCTTTTCCCTTTTCATACAGTTTGGACCCCAAGTGCAGGGGATGGTACCACACTCAAGGTAGGTCTCACCACGCCCCACTTAACCCTCTTTGAAAATTTCTTCACATATACACCCAAAGGTGTGCCTCACTCATGCCCTAGCTGCTTCTTAACCCAATCTAGGCAACAAAGAAAATTCAACACCACTATTTTGAAATAGAAGAACCTTTCCTTTGGCTTTAGTTTTCTTCTGGGGAGATGTACCCAAAGGTAAATGTGACAAGCCAGTTGAAGTATTAGGTGGCTACTCTCTGGGCCATAGCTGTGATGTCCGAGAGATGAGCTCATAGGGATTTTAACCTTTTGTAGCTCATATGTGCCCCTGACAGTCTAATGGAACCTCTGGATTGCTCTTCAGTCACATACTTGTATGCCTACTTCTATTCATTTTAAGTGATATAGCTGGGATGATGCATTTTCAGAGACATATCATTGGATTTCAGTTAAGAATTGCTATGCTGCACAGTTTGAAACTTCACCCAAGCTCTAGTGGTCCATGGCTTTACCATGTAGCTGTAGGCTACAAAATAATTTCACTATTTCCTAACTCACTGTACACTTATTTTTTTTTTTTTTTTTGCTTCTAAGATCATCTTAGGCCCTCAAACACCTCCTCCTTTGCCCATCTCCTTCCTTCTCTATCATGATCCTGAATTATTTCCTAATTAATTTCATCTTATTTAACA
Organism: Orientallactaga sibirica; assembly: GCA_036365145.1. Classification (NCBI taxonomy): domain Eukaryota; kingdom Metazoa; phylum Chordata; class Mammalia; order Rodentia; family Dipodidae; genus Orientallactaga; species Orientallactaga sibirica. Next base: position 8,676,684 of record JAEOAD010000982.1, read on the forward strand.
AATACCTCTTAGTGTTTACTATGCGTGAGACATATACATTTAAATATAAGAGAATTTAATTTTTACACAAATCCTATGAAGTCAGCAGTATTGCCATTTTCATATCACATATGAGAAAACTGAGGCAGAGAGAGGTTTAATAATTTGCCAAATTGTTCGAGGTAGTGAGGGGTGCAGCTGAATTTTGAGCCCAGCAGTCTGATTCCAACGGCTATGCTCTTAATCATTATACAAATTCCAAAATATTCAAATAATGAGGATTTAAGGCAGTCTGTGAAAATTCTTCAAGTTGTATGCTTAGGATTTGTGTCTATTTTTGCATGTGTGTTATAGCTCAACAAAACATTTACTTTAATCTATATTGGTTGGGAATGCTTTGGGCAATAAGAACTATCTGATGAACAGTGGTTTATACCAGAGGGACATGCACAATTTACTTAACAAAGAAATAGGTGGGCTCAGAGTTGATTTATCAACTCCTTGGTGTGCTGATGACCCAGGAGCTTCTTATTATTCTCTTGTGTGTTCTGGTAAGGTCTCCCCTTGTGGTCACTAGATCGCTCCCTAGCCTTGAGCCATCATATCTGTATATCTGTGAGCAGTAGAAGAGATCTTCTCACATATTTGTCTCCTCTTTTGTTTAGAGAGAGAGCGAGAGCACAAGAGAGAGAAAGAGAGAATTGATACACCAGGGCTCCAGTGACTGAAATCAAACTCAGATGCTTGCGCCACCTAGTGGGTACGTGCTGCCTTGCGCTTGCCTCACCTTTGTGTGTCTGGCTTATGTGGGATCTGGAGAGAGATTGAACATGGGTCCTTAGGTTTCACAGGCAAGTGCCTTAACCACTAAACCATCTCTCCAGTCCTGTTTCTTCCTTTTTATGGCAAAGACCCCCAGAAGTCTTTCCTATTAGTCTCAGTCAGAATTAGGTAAAAATAGCCATATTTACATAAGGAAAACTGCAAAGGTGAATCTATGACTCTTCCAGCCTCTATGGGCTGTGATGGAGAAGGGATAGGCAATATGCATGGAGTTCATGTGTTAACACTAAGAGAGGAAGGAGAGGAACCAAATGGAAAGCCTTCTTTGAGGTCAGTGGTGTTCAGCAGCTACTTTTCTCTCGATTAAAAAAAAAAAAAAAAAAAGGCCTCGTGTGGATCAATCCCTTTAAAGAAGGTATTGAATTGAGCTGATAGTGAAAACTATTTGTAGAAGCTGATTTGAATGTCTCTCCTATCAAATTAGAAGGATGGGCTCTTAACCAATGACTCAATTTGAATCTTTGAAAAATGGTCATTTTATTATCTCCCTTAATGGAGTATACATCAAATTTAGTGTGTCTCGCAGTCACCAGACTATATTTAGCAAGATGGTGCAACTTTTTCAGCCCTGTAATAATTCTTGTGCATTTTGAGTAGTTAAAATGCCTAAATGGGGTGTCATTCTGGTGGGAAGAGGAGTTTGTTAAGTGGTCTTGCCATCAACTTTGTGTCTGGGTGGCAATGAGTTTTCCTCTGTTCACATTGCCAAATCAATTCCTTAAAAATGTATGTCTGGTCGGGCGTGGTGGCTCACGCCTTTAATCCCAGCACTTGGGAGGCAGAGGTGGGAGGATTGCCGTGAGTTCGAGGCCAGCCTGAGACTACATAGTGAATTCCAGGTCAGCCTGGACTAGAGTGAAACCCTACCTCGAAAAATCAACAACAACAAAAACAAAACAAAACAAAAAAAAGTATGTCTGGGGAGGTACCCGTTTGTCCCTGCTGCATTCACATTACCTATCACCAGTGTCTGGTTGGTGAGGCTTTGTCTTTAAGTTTGTCAAGAGGAGATGTCAGTTCTGGAGAGATAGCTCAATGGGTAAAGTGCTTGCTTCACAAGCTTGAGCACCTCAGTTCAATCCCACGTAAACACCAGGAATGGTGGCACTGGGGAAGCTGAAGCAGGTGAAAATTCTCTGAGATTCATTGGCCAGCCAGTCTAGGCTAATTGGTGATCTCCAGGATAATGAGAGACCCCTGCCTCAAAAACCGTGTGCCTGGGCTGGAGAGATGGCTTAGTGGTTAAGGTGCCTGCCGGCTAAGCCTAAAAACGTCAGTTCCAATCTCCAGGTCCCATGTTTAGCCAGATGCGAAGGGATGCAAGGGTGCAATGCCGCACTTGGCCACAAGGGGGCACACGCATCTGGAGTTTGTTCTCAGCAGCTGAGAGGGTGCTGGTGTGCCCATTCTCTAGGTGTCTTCCCCTCTCTCTCTCTCAAAAAAAAAAAAAAAAAAAAAAAAAAAAAAAAAAAAAAAAAACTGCACCTGAGGAACAAAACCCAAGGTTCTCCTGTGGTCTCCACATGCACATACAGGCACATATACCCCTCCCACCTGCCACACACGCATACACACATACACACAAAGAAGGAGATTCAAGAGACAGCTTTGAGTTCATTGAGTACAAATAGTTCCTTTAGGTAAGAAGGTTAACACTTAGGGTGAGGAGACTGGGGGAAATGATTCAGAAAAGGGATGAGAAGAAATAAAAGGTACATGATCAAGAAAATGACCACTGTGGATGAGGGAAACTTGTTCTTACTGGGAAATTCTAGCAAACAGTGGAAAACACAAGCATTAGGGTTCTTCTACCTGTGGGTGGTAAACAGTTTAGCCAGTACTAGAAGAAGTCTTCTTCCAAATGGTGTCAATTCCTTGGCGTGTTTGGCTTTCTACACAGGTGAGAAAAATCTGGTTTCAGTAGTGTAGGGTAGTCCTCAGAAGATTTTGACATTTGGAAGAGGTAAAGATTAGGGACTGGAGAGATGACTTAGCAGTTAAGGCACTTGCCTGTGAAGCCTAAGAACCCAGGTTTGATTCCCCAGTACCCATGTAAGTCAGATGCACAAGGTGGCACATATGTCTGGAGTTTGTTTTTCAGTGGCTGGAGGCCCTGGAGCTTCCTTCCTCCCTCCCTCCCTCCCTCCCTCCCTCCCTTCCTTCCTTCCTTCCTTCCTTCCTTCCTTCCTCTTTTTCTCATAAATAAATAAATAAATAAATAAATAAATAAATATTCTTTAGAAGGAATAAAATACTAGGCTTTGCAGGAACTTCTATGGTTTTCATGTGCTTCTGAAAGTTTATGTGCTAAAAGCTTAATCTCCAATGCAATAGTGTTGAGGGGCAGGACATTTAAGAACTCATTAGAGACCCAAGATCCATCAGTGCAAGAAAAGAAATGTGACTGCCTAGCATGAGACAAGTCATCTCTATTACACCTGCCAGGGCTTAGGAGACATTACAGAGGCAGTGGTGGACTAAACATGAGTGCTGCTCTCACTGAAAACCTAATATCGTCCTCTAGGAAGATGGCAGTAGATGCTGAGGAGACTCAAAACTCACCAAAGCAGAAAATCAGAGGCTGCTGAGAGCTCAACACTAAAGGAGACTTATAACACATCTGTCAAGACTCAGGGAACATTGTGGAAGAGGGGAGAGAAAAATACTAATAGCTACAAGGTGGGAAGGAGAATTTGGAGGCGTGGTCCCTGCCATAGAGACTGACTGATGTATTCATGCCCCCACAATGAATATGGATAATTCTACTGAGGAGGACACTCGGTGGAATGGGAGTGGGAGAGAGGGAACATGAAAGTATAAGACAATGGGAATGTGACAAATATGCAATGTATTCATACAGTAAAGTTCACTATGAATAAAAAATAAGAAGTGATTAGGTCATGACAGTTATTATCTCATGAATAGATTGATGTAACTGTTGTGGGAGTGGGCTACTTAGAAAAGGGAGTTTTGCCCTCTCTCTTTTTTGCTTGTGTGCGTGTAACATGAGGTGAGGTGAGGTGTGGTGAGCTGGTGGTGGTAGGTGTATGGTATGGTACGCATGCCCTTCTAGAGCCCCATCAGTTCGCCTGCAGTGGGGTAAGGAGGTGGAGTGAGGAGGTGTCAATGGTTTACTGTGCCATGGCTCTTATATCCATTCTTGTTTGAATCAATCTCTTATCAGCACGTATGTCTCTTGGGCATTAAATAATCTTCCCACTTCTAGAAATAAGACTGTTCTCAGTTCCTGGTTCTGTTGCTATGTCCTTTAGATATTCTCTGAGACCTTTTGCTTAAAGTTGCCCATTCAACTGTTAGATGCAAGATACCATGTGATATAGCCAGCTCCTCCCATTTACAACACTTCTAATGCTTTTGTACATTTTTTAATTCTTTTTTTTTTTTATTTTAGAGAGAGAGACACACAGACAGAGTTGGTGTGCCAGGGCCTCAGCCACTACAATTGAACTCCAGACACTTGGACCACCTAGTGGGCATGTGAAATCTTGCTTGCTGGCCTCACCTTTGTGCACCTGGCTTATGTGGGATCTGGAGAGTTCCACGTGGGTCCTTAGGCTTTGCAGGCAAGCTCCTTAACCACTAAGCCATCTCTCCAGCCCCGCTAATGCTTTTTAAAAAGCAGTGGGGTGAAAACTTGTGAAACATAATGATCTCATGGGGGTACTGAAGAAATGCTGTAGGTGGGACTTGGCTTTGGGAAGAGGTCTGAGGTGAAATATTTGGCCAGCATTTCTTTGTTCAGGCACTTTGTACTCTCTGAGCAATGTAAACTGTTCTTTGAACCTCTCTGGGGGTTAGTAGGGCTACTTAGAGTCTTTGCTATGTCCGGGTCTTCCTTATTATGATCTTCTTATCTTCATCACTTGTTTTTTAACCACTCTAGGCAGGATTTAGTTCTGGGTCAGAGACCAGAAGAATTAGACCAGAAACAAAGTGACTCTCATAATTTACAAAAGTGTTCACTTTGACCTCTCACTGTTAAGTAGTTTTTGACATCTTTGTACCCAGTGGTCATGGCTGGATTTTCCAACTGAGAAAGAACTCTCCTGCAAGCTTCCCTTTATGTCTTTTGTTTAAATTGGGGAATAAAATGCATACTGTGAAGCATAGAGATTTCAAGTGAACAGCTCAATGAATTATACCAAAGGGAGCATATCCATGTAACAACTACTCATGTTAAGCTGTATGTTATAAGCACCAAGAAATCTACTTCATATCTGCCCCCTCATGACTGACCCAAAATAAAGCTACTCTTTTGCCACCAATTATTTTAACCTACTTTTGAGCTTCATAGAAATGGGATCACAACACAGCATGTCCTTTTTTGTGTGTCTGACTTCTTTTGCTCAATATTATGTCTGGAATGTACATTCATAGTTTTATGAATAGTTATCTTTTATCTTTCATTTCTATATAGCATTCAGTCATATGAATCAACTATAACTTTTTACCCATTGAGTCATTCACAATGTCTTCTTAGTACTGAATTTTGGGAGGTCATTGTGATGGGATGGGATCACAATTACATTTAAATTTTTATTTCTTTTTATTGAGAATTTTCATACATGAACATACTATACTTTAATCATAATCCCCGCCTGTTGCCTTCTTTTGTACCCCTTAGTCCAACCCATATTCTACTGAATCCCTTCTTTTTTAAAAAATTTCTTTATTTATTAGAGAGACAGGAGAAAGAGGCAGAGAGAGAGAGAGAGAGAGAAAGACAGAGAGAGAGAGAGAGAGAGAGAGAGAGAGAGAGAGAGTGTGCCAGGGCCTCCAGCCACTGTAAACAAACTCCAGACACATGTGCCACCTTGTGCATCTGGCTTATGTGGGTACTGGGGAATTGAACCTGGGTCCTTAGGCTTCACAGACAAGTGCCTTAACCACTAAGCAATCTCTCCAGTCCCGAGCCCCTTCTTTTTATTTATTTACTTATTATTTTTTATGTATTTGAGAGAGGGGAGAGAGAGAGAATGGGCTCTCAGGGCCTCTAGCCACTGCAAATGAACTCTAGACGCATGTACTACCATGTGCATCTGGCTTACGTGAGTACTGGAGAATTGAACCTGGGTCCTTAGGCTTTGCTTTGCAGGCAAACACCCTAACTGCTAAGCCATCTATCCAGCCCTGGAGCCCTTCTTCTTTTTAATTAGTCCCCTTTTAATTTTGACGTCTCTCTTTTTCCCTCCTCCCTCATCCATGTTGAAATATTGATGGAGTCAATCTTGCACAGACTTTGTAGAAGTAACAACAGCCTACAACTCTGATGAGGTCATGAATGAAATGGTCGCTCCATGTCTGGACAATAGTGTTCCAAAGTATTCCTTTCCACCTTTTGGTTCTCGTTCACCATGAGTGGCCATGGTGGCATAAGTGTATGATCCCAGCACTCTGGGCTGAGACAAGAGGACAAATAACAATATCCTATCTCATAAAAACAAAGCAACAACAAAAATATTCACCAGAATATTGGCAGAGACCAATCAGGCTTATTAATTTAGGTAGCCCGTGTATATAGATTATTATGTATAAAACATTGATGTGTGTACTTTATAAATATGGACTCATTTCAGATTCATACCAACATTACAAAGTAGTTCACTATTATGCCCATTAAACAGATGCAGAAATTTGGTTGGATTGTGGTGATGTCACTTGCTTATTAGCCAATATGTAGAAGAGAGATGTTCTGGTCAAGAGGATGTCCTTAGATTACGTCCCCTTCCTTGTGCCCTCTATATATTTTTATTCCAGCACACAGTACCCTCTATTATATGCCTATCTTCTGCCCTTATAGACGGGGACCTTGAAGCATCCATGTCTTTTTTTTTTTTTTTTTTTTTTTTTGGAGAGAGACAGAGGGAGAGGGAGAGGAAGACAGATAGAGATGGGCACGCCAGCAGCCTCTTAGCTGCCACGAACGAAATCCAGATGTGTTCGCCCCCTTGTGGTCAAGTGCGGCATTGCGCCCTTGCATCACTGCATCTGGCTAAACGTGAGACCTGGAGATTGGATCCAGCATTCTTAGGCTTAGCAGGCAGGCTCCTTAACCACTAAGCCATCTCTCCAGCCCTCAATTTTATATTTTTGTAAGCACATTTCAAGAAGTAAAAAAAAAATGATTTTTATTTATTCTAAATGTTGCCATTTCAATATGTGATCAATGTAAGAATTGTTATTGGAATATTTTAGATTCTGTTTTACTAAGTTTTCAAAACCTTACACACCTTACCTCAGACAGGCCACATGTCAAGGGCACAAGAGCCCCACGTAGTTAGTAGCTCCTGTATTGGATAGTGCACATTTAGAGCCTTATTATTCAAGGTGTGGTCTTTGGACCAGCAGTAGTCTATCAACAATAAGTTTGCTAGAAATGCAGAATCTTGGGGCCCACCCCAACCCTATTGAATCAAACTCTGCCTTTTAATGAGCTCCTGGGGTGATTTGTTTGCACATCAAAGTTTGAGAAGCCAGCCTAGTGATCCAGTGCATTAATAGGGCATTTTCTAATGAATGGCAGATAATAGCTCCCTAACCCTGAAATCACAGCCACAGTGTCTCTCATTAACTTCATTTGTTAACTTCCCTCCTTCTCTATTCTCTCCCTCACTTCCTTCCTTCCTCTCTTGCTTCCTTCCCTACACTGGTTCCCACATTAAAAAGACTTTATTTCAATCAATACTGCTGCTCGTCCTAAATGGCAGTGCCAAGCTATTAAATTCTGCCAGCTCATCCTTTGTGAATGAAGGGAAGTGGATTCAGCCGCAGCCCTATCTTTCTGTCATTATCCTGTATTAAATGTCCTTCAATTAGTATGTGCTGCCAGTCCCCTGCAAGATCCCCTGCTGGTTTATGTCACTTCGGCATTAACCTCATTGGTTACCAAACATCCCTATTATTAAGCCATTAGAAGCTCTGCTTATTCACCTGGCAGCCCTGTAGTTTGCTTTCTCCTCTCCTGGACCATTTCCCCACAAGGATTTTTTAGTGATTCGCTTGATATCCATGTTCTCTTTTATCCTGCAGGAATTCATTTCCTCTTGCAGCCTTATTGTCTTTCCCTTCTTTTCTCTTTTTCTGCCTTGCTCTTCTTCTCTCCCTACAGTGTGTGTTGCCTTTCTGAAAATTTTTAATACCACTTGCTCTCCCCGGGAGAAGTAATTACTTGGTTGAGAACAGGTTGGTTATAGCTGCATGCGCACTCACCAAGCTGGAGCCTCATCAGCAAGGCTGTTTCCAGCCCCTGCTGGCTCAGGCAGCATTTGGCAAGTGATGGCTTTCCAACCCCATCCAATTGTTTCTGCCAGTTTGAAGAAATTGCAAATCCGGTTGCAATATTGGCAATTTGAAGGTGGAGACTGCATAGGGTTATTCGGTCATATTTTGAAAATCTTTTTTTTTTTATATTGTCCACCTTACTTGTTTCTTTTTTTAATCAATGAGGTATAACTGTAGCCCCGTGTGTGACATTACACCTGCAGTTTTAGTGCCAAAATTCAGGGTGAGGTTCGAGATACTCCACCTGCAGGAATGTGTTTGATCTTCAAGTTGACATTTTACCGAGGAAGCTGTCCTTGGATGCTGCCTGGAACAGGACTCTGTTGCCTCAAATCTACCAAACTTTTGTTTATATATGAGCAAGAAATGAAGAATATATTTTTTGTGTGTGTGTGCATGCATGTTTGTATGTATGTTGGTGTCTGTGTGTGCAACTGCATGTGCAGACTGGATACTTCAGGAGCGTCTTTTCTTTCTTTCTTTTTTTTTTTTTTTGGATTTTCGAGGTAGGGTCTCACTCTGGTCCAGGTTGACCTGGAATTAACTATGTAGTCTCAGGGGGGCCTTGAACTCACGGTGATCCTCCTACCTCTGCCTCCCAAGTGCTGGGATTAAAGGCGTGTGCCACCACGCCCGGCTCAGGAGCGTCTTTTCTGAGACAGTGTCTTTCATTGGCCTGGAGCTCACCAATTAGGCTAAATTGTCTGGCTAAGGAGCCCCAAGGATCTGCCTGTGTCGGCCTGCTCAGCTTCTGGTATTACAGGTGTGTGCCATTATGCCTGGCAGTTTTGTGTCATTTCTGGGGATCAAACTCTCATCCTACGTTTGAAAGTCAAGCATAATTTATTAAGAAATCTCTCCATCCCAGGTTTTACATTTTGTCATTCAAAAGAAAAACAAATATTTTTGAGATATGTAAAAACTATATGAGATTCACATTTCTGTGTCCATAAATAGATTTTTTGGCATGTGTGGATGCATTTGTGTGTTTGGGGGGTGTTGCAGACAGCTTCAGGTTCGCTGAGATGAACTTCCAGACCAGGCACAGTTATGGAGGAAGGGATATTATTTATTGAAGCTTACAGATCCAGGGGAAGTTCCATAATGGCAAGAGAAGCAGCCTGCTCTTCACAGGACCAGGCAAGAGAGCAAAAGCCAACCAGCCACCACAGCACACAGAGCAAAACTACAGCCAAAAGGTCACACAGCACACTTCAGGAACTCCTGCTAGGCACATTTGCATATCTTTACAATGGACTCTCAAACCATCACCACATCTTAAGACCAGCCCCCAGTGACATTGCCTCTAGCAAGGTGATTGCAGATGCAAACTATAAAATAATAAAACACTGAATATATTGGGGGACATATATTCAAACTACCACATTCCGCCCCTGGCCCCCAATATATTTAGCTCCTGGCCCCCAATAGATTTATAACTATCACACATTGTAAATTGTACTCAGTCCAATTTCAAAGGTTCTCACAGTCTTGATCAACTTAAGATAGTGAGTCCTGTAAAATCAAACAAGTTAAATACTTTCAACATGTAAAGGCACAGAGTAAACATTTTAATTGGTATAAGGCATAGCAAGGAGAGACTAGAATAATGCAAACTTAACCACCATCAGCAGTCATCAAACTTCTGCAGTTCAAGTTCAATATAACCATAGACTGACAGTCTCCAGGTTTTCCAATTACGCCCCTCCAGCTGGGCAGAGTAGCCAGGGAAAACTTTCATCCCATGCCAACACTGCACTCTATGGTAGCCCTTTTGCACAGTCCTGGTATATCCAAAACATCTTCAGGTCTCCATGCAAACCACGGTCCATCTTGCAAAGGCTCTTCCAGCCTATTCCTGAGGGTCTTCATGCCCTGCCTCATGCCGCATCTCAGCAGCGGCTCCTGGAACCGTGTGCAACTCATGACCACTCCATGCATTTTTCATGCTTCCAAAACTAATACCAGGTGTGCAGGACACAGCCATATTCTTAATCCAGGGACAAAATAAACCATAGCCTTGAAAAGCAGGTTCCTTCTCCAGTCAGCTCTTTCCAAGAATTTGCATTTTTAACAGTCTTTCCTCAGGCATCCTCTCCATTGTTTTAATGTAAATGCAGTCGGGCCACCTTCCTTCCACCTTCCTTAAGATTGCTAATGTGTTGACAATAGCACCTAAACCAGCCTCAATGCCTCTAATTTTATCTTGCTTCAGATTTTCCAACTTAAAATCTTAAAATCTCAGTCCGGTATCTTTAGCCAAGCACATCAGTCCATTACAAATTTAACCTTGATCAAACTTTCTGGGCCTGGATAGCGGAACGTAGCCATCCCTTATGCCAGTAGCCCAGTTCCAACAAAGTCCTCTGCAGTCTTTTCTTCCCCTTAGAAAGCTCATAAGCCAAGCCTCGAAGTTCAATACTGTCTGCACTTAGCATTCTCAAACTCTCATCAGAATAGTCCATAAAACTTAGCTTACCACTCCAGAAGGCATCTTCAGTTGCAAGCACCAAGTCCATGCCCATTCCTCCAAAACAAAGGTTCCAAAAGACGAATATCCACACTGTCTGGTTCATCTCACCCCACTCCTGGTACCACTTTACTGTTGCAGACAGCTTCAGGTTCACTGAGATGAACTTCCAGACCAGGCACAGTTATGGAGGAAGGGATATTATTTATTGAAGCTTACAGATCCAGGGGAAGTTCCATAATGGCAAGAGAAGCAGCCTGCTCTTCACAGGACCAAGGAGAGAAAGACAAAGCCAACCAGCCACCACAGCACACAGAGCAAAACTACAGCCAAAAGGTCACACAGCACACTTCAGGAACTCCTGCTAGGCACATTTGCATATCTTTACAATGGAATCTCAAACCATCACCACACCTTAAGACCGGGCCCCCAGTGACCTTGCCTCTAGCAAGGTGATTGCAGATGCAAACTATAAAATAATAAAACACTGAATATATTGGGGGACATATATTCAAACTACCACAGGGGGTGAGCATACACATGCATGCATGTGTGGAGGCCAGTGGTCAATGTCAGATGTCTTCATTAGTTGCTCTTCACCTTATTTATTTATTTTGTTTTTTTGAGGTAGGGTCTCACTCTAGCTCAGACTGACTTGGAATTTACTCTGTAGTCTCAGGGTGGCCTTGAACTCACAGTGATCCTCCTACCTCTGCCTCCCCGGTGCTGGAATGAAAGGCGTGCACCACCACGCCCGGCTCCACCTTATTCTTGAGATGCAGTCACTCACTGGATCTAGAACTCACTGATTTGGCTGGACTAGATAACCAGCATGCCCCAGGGATTCTCCTATCTATGCCTCCCCCTTGCTGAGATTTCAGACCTTGTCATTCATGAGCCCCAGTGACTCTCTAGTCTCTGCTCCCCCACAAGATTGGGGTTACAGATATGCATGGCTATGCTCAGCCATCTACATGGATTCTAAACATTCAAACTTGGGTGTTCTTGGGCTCACTCAGGCCCTCATGCTTGTATAGGAAATGGCTGCCAAACAATCTCTCTAGGCCCTCATGAACGAAATCCAGATGTGTTTGCCCCTTATGGGCAAGTGCAGCATTGCAACTTTGCATCTGCTGGGACCTAATTGCCAAACAAGTGTTCTTAGGCTTTTAGCATCTCTTGGTTTTTTTGAGACAGGATTTTTGAGCACAGGATGGCCTGGAACTCACTAGGTAGCCTCCAATGGCCTCCAATATGAGATCATCCTGCCTCAGTCTCCAAAGTGCTGGGTTTACAGGTATGAGCCACCACACCTGACTTCTATTGTTGGAAGGAAGAAACAGAACTCTATTTTCTCTGGATATCAGATGTTTACCAAAATACCGTCATTGACATTGAAAGTTGCAGATCAGAGATATAATGTTTTTTTTTTAAAAAAAAAATAGCATCTTAAGGCGAATCACTGAAATACTGAAATGGCTTTGGCAGAACGCTTTGATGGAGACCATCAACATGGGAAGGAGAGTTGGGGATATTTATTAGACAACGTCTTCGTTGATTGATCTTAGACTGGATGACTTATAAGCAACAGACATTTCTTTCTTATAGTTCTGGAGCCAGAAGGATCCAAGATTAAGGTGCCAACAGAGCTTATGTTTTGTGAAGGTCTATTTCCCAGTTCAGAGAAGGTTATTTTTCACTGTGTATTTACATGATTAGAAGAGGTAAGGGAATTCCCTAGGGTCCCTTTTATAAGGATATTTGTATAAATGTTCTGCCCCAGTCACCTAATTTCTTTCTCATAGCCCTACCTCTTAAAGCCATCATATTGGAAATTAAGCTTCAACATGGGTGTTTGGAGGGGACACAGACAGGATCAAATTAAATGGAACTAGCCATTAGTTTGGGGGTTCAGCAAGTCTCTAAAGTGGCTTGACTTTAAAGTCTGCTTTGCTCAGGAGATTTTTTTTTTTTTAGCAATTTCTTTACCAAATTCTGTTAGCAACTTGCCCATCCTTGGGTTTTGAAACAGCTCTCTGGATGCCATCTCACAGGACCAATTTGGTCTCGCTCTAAATCTTCTATTCACCTTTGTTTACTTTATGATCCCTCCTCTCCACTAGTCTATAAACTGTGTAGGGAGAGATCATGTCTAATTAATTCCCTGATGCATATGCATACGTAACATAGTGCTCACATATCAATGATGTGTGACAAGTAACTGCTGAATGAGTCGACGTGTGAGTGAATACATGAATCTGCAGGCCCCAATTTCCTTCTGTGCCATGGAGAAGCATGGTTTTTCAAGTCTCTCACAACCCCACCATTCCAGCCCGTGAGGCTAAAGTTCCAAGTGTTCCTCATGTGGGATCGTTGGCCTTTGATTGATCCATTGATAGAATTCAAGGAATCTATGTTTGTGGGGAAAAAAATACTGCTTTGTTTTGATCAAGCTGAAATGTAGCTTCCTCTTCAATGATAGCCAGGCAACAAACCACAATACTAATAGCAGGATCTGACATTGTCACAAATGGAATCGTTTATGTTCATCAGTAATTCAGAATTATAATAGAAATTGTGTCTGCCACTCTATTTTGTTACTTAATATGTTAATTAATGCATATATTACTATACCACAAGTTTGTTGAATGATCAAATTAATCTGATTTAACCTGAACAAATGCATTAAAGTTTTAATAATTTCATTCCCAAATAATTCTATTCCTTCATAATCTGACATATTTTACATCAAAACATTTAAGAACATTCTTAGAAGGGGCCTCCAGGTTATAATCACACTGCCAAAAGAATCACAGGTACGAACAAGGCCAACATCTCTTATCAGGTGCTGTTTATGTAGGTGGGCTTAGTTTGTACAAGGTACCAAGTTAGATATATATTTTGAGGTATATTACTACTTCAGTAAAATTTATTTTTTTAATTGGTAATCCTATATCAGAAGCTAATCTAAGAAAGAATATTTGCTTTAAGTAAAGCCAATGAACTAGCAAGAGAAAATTCTACTAAAGGGATTGGCAAAAGGATATGAAGAGAGAAGCTTGTTCTTGGCTTGGGCTTTATCATGTCTGCATGTCCCATCTGGACCTGTTATGGCCATTCCATGGAGGCTGGCAGAGCCAACTGGAACTGGAGGGGCAGCATGATGTTCTTTGCATCTTCCCTACTCTTTGATTCAGACTGAGACTTCTGAAAGTATTTGAATACTTATTACAGCCACTTGAAACACCAGGACCTGACCACACTGTGATTATATACTGAAGCATGCACATCTCCTGATCTGTCTTTTTTTTTTTTTTTTTGGTGGTGGTGTTGTTAATTTCTATGTTATTGACAACTTCCATAATTATAGACAATAAACCATGATATTTTCCTCCCCCTTCACTTTCCCCTTCACAACTCCACTCTCCATCATATTTCCTTCATCTCCCAATCAGTCAGTCTTTTATTTTGCTGTCTTCATCTTTTTGTCCTATTATACTGGTCTTATGTAGGTAGTGCCAGGCACTACAAGATGATGGATGTCCAGGCCATTTTGTGTGGAAGAGTGCATTGTAAGGAGCCCTATCCTTCCTTTGGCTCTTACCTTCTTTCTGCCACCTCTTCTGCTATGGACCCTGAGCCTGGAAAGTGTGATAGAGATGTTTCAGTGCTGAGCACTCCTGTCCCTTCTTCTCAGCACCGTGGTGCCTTCTGAGTCATTCCAGAGGTCATTGCCATCTGACAAGAGAACCAAAAGTGAAAGTAGCATTAATATATGGGTATGAACATTAAGAGAAGTGCTTACCAGGCAGTTTGGTGATCATAATATATGCATTTAGCCAGACACTAGCAGGCGTTACACCCCTAGGGCTCATGACTTCCCTTGTCATAGGTTTTCAATATCAGGCATGTATTCCCTCCCATGGAGCAGGCCTCCAGTCCAATTAGAGAGTAGTGGGTTTCCCCCATAACACACATGGCACTATTGCACCCATTGGTTCATTTGGCCTAGCTTGACCAACTTAATTAAGGTTTGCAGTGTCCACTATTGGTTATTTCCACTGAAGACTTCTTTCTCTCCCATGGAGCTGCATGCAGTGTAGCTTTTCCCAGCTTTCTGCCAGCTGGTCTGCACAGAGAAGGTTTCCCACTCAGCTCCAGCTAAATTTCTCAGTGACCTTGCATCCCAAGCATGTGGAGTCTTCAGCAATAGGGTCTTACCATCTATTTCTGGTGGGAAACCAAGAGCCTCATCACTGGCCTGTAATATTTTGGGGGGCATCAGGGACCTCCCTGGCCAACTCACTGGAAGGTCTCCCATCCCTGGCACTGAAAATTTTCTAATAACAATCTGAATGTGCCATTGTCCAGAAAAGTAGGATTACATATAACTTATTCATACCCTCTTGGATTTTGTTTAACCATCCCCCCACCCTTCCTTTACTCTTTCTTTGTAAATGCCTGGATATTCACCAGCTGGAGGTACATATGTTGAGTATAATGTTGTGACTTTTTTAAAAACTCTAGTCTTTGGGCTCTGGTGAGGGAAACAAAAGCAGACTTCAATGCTTCTCTCTGGCACCTGGACTGGGAAAGTTCCCCAGAGTCCTCCATTTTTCTTCATTTCATTGCTCTTTACAAAGACTCACTTTATGGCTTCATTGTTCTTCCTGTATTAATTCTTCTTCTTTGATTTCTGTTCTCATTTTTATTCCATTCACTTTCTTTTTTTTTTTTAAATTTTTTATGAGAGAGAGAGAGAGAGAGAGAGAGCCTCTAGTAACTGCAATTGAACTCTGGATGGTACACCACCGTGTGCACATGTGCAACTTGTGCACTTGTGTCACCTTATGCTTCTTGCTTATATGGCATCTGGAGAGTCAAACATGAATTGTTAGGCAGCGCAGGCAAGTGCCTTAACTGCTAAGCCACCTCTACAGCCCTGCTTTTCTTTCTTTTTTTTTTTTAATTTGAGAGAGAGAGAATAGGCACTCCAGAGCCTTCAGCCACTTAAACAAACTCCAGATGCGTGCGCCCCCTTATGTGAATGTGTGACATTGTGTGCTTGTGTCACTGTGTGTCTGGCTTACATGGGACCTGGAGATTCAAACATGAGTTCTTAGGCTATACAGGCAAGCCCCTTGACTACTAAGCCATCTCTCCAGCCCCCTGTTTTTCTTTCTCTCTAACTCTTTGAAATGGAAACAGAGATTGCTGATGTTCAACCTACATATAAATATATGTATACTATCTTTTCCTCTGTGTACTGTTTTAGCTGCACCCTTAAGTTTATTTATTTATTTTTTTGAGAGAGAGAAAGAGACAGATAGAGAATGAGAATATGGGTACTTACTTGTGGTAGTTTGAATTGATGTCCCTCAATATATTCAGTGTTTTATTAGTTTATAGTTTGCATCTGCAGCCCCTTGGCTGGAGGCAGTGTCTCTGGGCAGATCTTAAGGTGTGGAGGTGGATTTGAGATTCCGTTGTAAAGATATGCAAAGTGTGCCCAGTAGGCGTTCCTGAGGTGTGCTGTGCTGTGAGGCTTTTGCCTCTCTCTCTCTCTTGCCTGGTCCTGTGAAGGCAGGCCACTTCTTCTGCCATGATGGAACTTCCCCTGGATCTGTAAGCTTCAATAAATATCCCTTCCTCCATAACTTTGCCTGGCCTGGCAGTTCATCTCAGCAAACCTGAAGCTGTCTGCTACATTACTCCAGGGGCTTCAGCCACTGCAAATGAACTCCAGATGCATGTGCCACTTTGGGCATCTGGCTTACATAGGTCCTGGAGAATCAAACCTGGTTCCTTTGGCCTTGTAGGCAAGTGTGTTAATTGCTAAGTCATCTCTCCAGACCACCCTTGGATTTTTTGCATGTCTATGCATGTGTGTATTGTGTGTGCTTACATATGTGTGGGTACATATCTGTGTGCAGGTGCACATGTATTTGTGTTTATGTGGGTGTAGAAGCCAGAGGTCAACATCGGGTGTCTTCCTCAATTGCTCCCCACTTTATTTATTTATTTATTTTTGGGAGAGAGGCAGAAAGAGAGAGAGAGACAGAGAGGGAGGGAGAGGAAGACAGATAGAGATGGGCACGCTAGCAGTCTCTCAGCTGCTGTGAATGAATCCAGATGCGTGCGCCCCCTTGTGGTCAAGTGCGGCATTACGCCCTTGCGTCACTTTGCATCTGGCTAAACGTGGGACCTGGAGATTGGAACCGGCATTCTTAGGCTTAGGAGGCAGGCGCCTTAACCACTAAGCCATCTCTCCAGCCCTCCACTTTAGTTTTGAAACAGAGTCTCCCACTGTGCTTGGTACTCACCAATTCAGCTAGATTAGCCTCCAGTCTCTGCCTCTCCAGTTCTGGGATCATAGACATTCACCGCCATGCTCAGCTTTAATGTGGCTGTTTGGGATACAAACTAAGACACTCATGCTTGCACAGCAAGCACTTTAGTCTCTAAGCCACTTCCCCAGCTCCAAATCCTTAAGGATTTTGATTTGCATTATCTTGCTATGTCATTCAATTTAAAATATTGTTTACATTGTGATTTCTTTTTTGGAATGTGAATTATTTAGAAGCATATTGCTTAATTTCAATCAGTTGCTAGTTTTCTATTACTTTTAGTTGTTGGTTTCTAGCTTAATATCATTATGATCAGAAAATACACTATGAATAATTTCCATCTTTTGAGACTTGATTGATAATCTATTATCTAGCAACTTTTGGCAAATGTTTTTGTATGCTTGAAACAGAATTTGTATTCTGCCATTGTTGGGAAATGCTCTCTGCTGTTTAATCTTTCATATTTTGTTACAGTTTTGTATCACTTCATATTTTGTTATAGCTTTGTCTCTTCTGTGTACCCAGACGTTTTATCTTATGGGCACGTGTGCTCATGTGTGTGAGTGCAGGCACACACGTCTAGGCACATGTGTAAAGCTCACAGGACCACCGTGAGTGTCAATCCTGCCCTCCACCTTGTTAGAGACAGGGCCTTTATTTTTTGTTCACTGCTGCATATATCAGGCTAGCTAACCCAGGAGATTCAGAAGATCCCTCTGTTTTCACCTCCCATCTCCCAATAGGAGTGATGGAATTTACTTAAGTAAATTTGCTTAAATTACTGTATCCAGCTTTATGTGGGTTGTGGGCATCTGAACTCAGCTCTCAAGCTTACACAGCAAGCACTTTTACCCTCTGAGACATCTATCCAGCCCTTGCTCAGACTTTGATGTCACTACTTACACTGAGTACTCCCCTAACTCGAACCCTGAAGCTACTGAGCTCCTCTTCACCTAATTACATGTGAATTACATGCATTTGAATAGCCAGCGCTTATTTTCCCCTCTACTTTTGGGGAGGCACTGTTAGTAATAGCTGCCCTCTATCTGGGAGATTTGCCTCAGTGTTCACATCTAGAAATGGAGCAGTGTTATGAGAAACTGCTTCACTTCCAGAGTGATCCAAATTAAGGTCTGCCTCCCTAGTAAAAACACACACACACACACACACACACACACACACACACACACAGATTGATTTTCTTTCTAGGGGCAGGTAGTAAATGTCATGAATGGCCATGGATGGGGGACTTCAGGGAACCTGGGCTCTAGGCTTATATGGTGCATCTGAAAAGCAAACTACAGATTGTGACAGCCACATGGTTATGGTAAGAAGTCTCTCTCGGTACCTATTACACTGACTCCCAAAGAGAATCGGAAGCAAAGTGGAATCCCAGCTGTGGTATTTGTGGACTCATAAGTAGTATGGGAAGGGATATGCACATCTGGAATTTACAAATATGGGGGAAAGGGTGCACTAGTACTCCTCCTCCAGTTAACATTCCGTGTGAAGCCATCTCCACAGCAACGCCGGCTAAATATCCTCATGGCTTGCAGTGCCGCCACTTAGGTAACATCACCCCCATATATGTTTCCTTCCAATCTTCAAATGATGTTAGGATAAAACAATCGCAAACTGTGAGCAAACGCTGAAGAAAATCATTACAAAAGTAAGAGAGCAGATTAGCGGATGCCAGAAGTGCAATGTTCCACCTGGAGTGATGGTATTAAAGAGGTGGAAGCACAAAAAAATAAGGGCTCAGAAGTACATTTGTTTGGGGACAGTAGATTACAGAATCTTGACGTGTCCATTGAGTGTGAAGATTTCAAATAAGAGTTCACTATCTGTGGCCTTGATTGAAGGGGCTGATCGAAATGTGTGGAGAAATGGCTCTGGGTAATCAAGAGCTTATCCTCCATGGCTGGTACATGCATCCAATTCTCTGTATAGGTTCAGGGTTAAGTTAGCCCAAAGTGCCGAGATATTTCTTTCTGAGTAGAAACTTAAAAAGAGAGAGATTAATGACACAAACTGAAGTCTTATTCCCACAACTGGATTTGGGACTAAAAATGATTTTTTGGTCATCTTCTTCCACCTGCCTTTCTTTTCTTTTCTTTTCTTTTCTTTTCTTTTCTTTTCTTTTCTTTTTTTTCTTTTCTTTTTTGGAGAGACAGAGAGAGGTAGAGAGAGAGAGGGACACAGATACAGGATGGGCATGCCAGCAGCATCTTAGCTGCTGTGAACGAACTCCAGATGCGTGCGCCCCTTTGTGGGTAAGCTCTGCATTGCGCCCTTGCATCACTTGACGTCTGGCTAAACGTGCGACCTGGAGAATCAAATGGGCGTTCTTAGGCTTAGCAGGCAGGTGCCTTAACCCCTAAGCCATCTCTCCAGCCCCCTCCCACCTTTCTAAATTCCTTCTGACCTCAGCTAGCACCTCTGCAAGTCTTGGCGGCTTATATGGTGAAGTAATCCAAACCTTACTCCAGGAGAGTGTAAGCCCCATTAACAATTCTATTCTCAAGCTAAGGGTGAAGCGTGTGTCTTTTCAGTTGCAATTGAGCAAGTGAATACTAGGAGGTAAATCCCCTGGGTTCCAGTGTTCCTCTTTGTTCCACTGTGAATAAGTTGCCCTATCTTCTCTGCTGTTCAGGATCAATTGCTTCTATAACGTGGCAACTCTTATACTTACTTGGAGGATTCAGGATACAAGTAGCAAAAAGTGTTCAAGTAGCAGCTGGAGTTTGCTGTGTTCTCTGAAGAGAGCCTTGGATAGCAGGAGTGCACTGCTTTGGGGACATCCTGGTCCTGCAGGGCCTAAGAAACACAAATTTCTCTAGTTCACCCACTGAAGTAATAGACATCATCTAGTTTTACTTCTTTTTCTTAAAATATTTTTTGTTTATTTGTATTTATTTATTTGAGAGCAACACACAGAGAAAGAGGCAGAGAGAAAGAGAGAGAATGGGTACAGCAGGGCCTCCAGCCACTGCAAATGAACTCCAGATGCATGCACCACCTTGTGCATCTGGCTTTCATGGGTACTGGGGAATCGAGCCTCGAACCAGGGTCCTTCGGCTTCGCAGGCAAGCGCTTAACCGCTAAGCCATGTCTCCAGCCCTAGTTTTACTTCTTGATTCACAGACCTGCGTATTCTTTCTGTGGGGATGCTCTGTCATGTGGAAGTCTGATTCAGTTCGTCATCTGAATCCTGGAGGCTGGTACTCCATCCTTGCAGAATCTTGCCTCTGAAATGGTATTTCAACTGTGCCTTTGGCAGACCATTCCACTGTTCTGTGCTGGGCCATTGTATCATGGAGAAGTCAATCTGTCATGCATCCAGTGAATGTCATGATCATGACCCACCCCCTTATCTCACCTGTTGTGATGAGATTACATGCAATCCCACCTATGGATCAGGTACTTTGTAAGCCCCTGCACAGGGAGCCAGAACGAGGCTCTGCTGGCAGAAAAAGTAAACTTGCCACTGAAATAAGTATCTACCTATCCCTGAATGAATCAATGGATTTTCTAGGATGGAATGGATTCAATGAAGTCATATACTACCAAGGAACCACTCTTGTTAAGGTGAAGAACTAGATTGGAAGCCCAGTGTTATCTATGTTGTTGACAGGTATCAATCAAAGAACATAATTGGGCTCATACATCACATCTGCCCTTAACTTCATTGTTTCTATCCAGTTCTACAGTGGCTGATAATGAAGATTGACTGATACACGTTGGTTGGTGGTTTTCATGATTTTTTTTTTTTTTTATTTGGCTGGTCGGTGCCTCTTCCTTGGCTGAATGCATTACAGTGGGGATAGACATGAGAATTCTAGAAATGCAAACTTTTTATCACTTAGATATATCTGTCTACATGCCCAAACTAGCTACCATGATGACCCACACACAAGGGCACCAAGAAGTACAAACCACTTTATATGTCCAGAATATGAAGAGTAAGAATTAGATGGAGAACAAGCCATGGCTATCATAGTCTCCATTTGTTATACTCTATCAGAAAGGCCTCAAAGAGTGTTCTTTCTCGCATGTTCTGCAGGGTTTTAGTGAAAGTAAATGTTTACTTGAAGCCTTTTTTCTTCCTAGAATACAAGCAATGTTTCCTTAGGACGGGTTTCGAGACAGGGTAGCTGTTGGGTTTTGCACAAAACGTTATTTCCTTGTGCTTTGGTGCTGGTTATAAGAGCATACTATGCCTGGCCTTTTTAGTTCAGTTAGGGAGGCATTTTTTTAAAACAGCTGTTCAGCACTCAGGTAAATAGGCTTCCTGTGGGACCATTTGCCTGGATGGCCGGTCAGGGCCCTGCACATTTGAATCTCACTGACATGCAAGTCTGTCCCATGTCCACATGCTTATATTACTATTAATGTTTTTTGGCCCTCAATTGATTCTCTCCCCAACTATAATATACAATTCGTGAATGCTGAGACTGTCTCCTTTCACTTTATAGCCTCAGCTCCTAGGACAATATCCTACCCACATAAAATGCTTTGTAATATTTGACATTGGTGATGAAGTGATTCTAGAAAGCAAACAAAATGGACTTTATGACTAAGATAGCCACCCATGCAAATAATGCAAGGCAAACAGTTCTCAAAGGATAAACAGGACCCAGAATGTCTTTTCCCCGAGGCCCTATCTGATCTGATGTGTTTGCTCTGACCTCGCGCAAATGGCCCTTTGTGAGCAAGCCCCACAAATTGGAGGGCCTGGGTGACATTTTCTGTGGCTGAGGTTCAGAGGATTGCAGCTTCTTGGGAAGGCGTTATTGAACCAGAATCCCAGAAAGCAGAACAAGCTTAGCCAAGTCCCTGTCAAGTAAGAGTGTAACCATTTTATTTTATGTGCAAGACCTCAAGTAGCTCAAAGCAACATTTTCAAGTAGAAAAATTTGGTCCCATTCCCATTTTTACTTTTAGCCCCAACCCAGAAACAAAAACAAAATGCCTACTATTTGGGGAAACCAAGAAATTGTTTTGACTTTTTGCTTTATGACCCAAACCTATATATTACTGGCTGCCACGGCATTATTCCTCCCTGCGCACTCATCACTCAGAACTACAGAGGTGAAAATATTCCAAAATATTATGCAATGTCTGTTACACATTTTGATGCAAAAAAAAACTTGTTAACAAGATGGTGATTTAATAGAAACTTATAGATTCATTGTAGAATATTTCTAATGTTGAAGTTTTAAAAGAAAAGTTTATGTGTGTTGTATTTTCACTTATCTCTTTTGAGAATTACTACTTCTTTGGGATAAATTCATATGTGATCATAGTATGATTCTAACAAATTTAGGCACCAAATAAAATAAATTAAGGAAAAGAATTTATTTAATAAGAGTCCAGAAATGAAGTATCTTATTTTCAGATCCATAAGGGCAGTAATAAAATCTCAGATGCTGTGACATCAGACACATAAATCGAATATGGGGTTTCTTATTTTAGCATATTATTTCTTCAAGATTACAAAATATAAATATAAACACGGGACAAGCCCTTCAATTATTCAGATGTATGCTAGTCTTTACTACTTTGATTACTTTTTATTGGATTTTGAAATTTTTTAAATCTTTTTTTAGAATAGAGCTTGTCAAATAGTTTAGTGTAACTGATCTTCCTCAGTGCTTTTGGCAGGAATTTCATTGTAGAGAAATGTAATCACCACCCCTGGCTTTAAATTGATCTCACCCTAGTAAGATAATGAGGAAAGGGAGTGAACATGCTCCAGAGATGCCACTAAAGCTAAGTTGTCACTACCTGTTTCTAGGCCTACTGTAATATTTTCAAGCCCCCCAAATCAAAGTTCAAGTTTTTTATCATCATGTAGGTTGTCTCCCAAATGCAAACGTATCTATCAACTATCAGGTATCTTTCAAAAAAGTTGAGTAATTTCTCACTTGGAATTTAAGTTGTAAATAGCATTGCTACATCTTATAAAGTTGGGGCAAGAATGAGTTATAGTAATGAACAGCTGACATGTGTGACGTGTGTGATGGACAGCGTAATGGCAATTTCACTACCTTGTTTTTGGTGAGTCATCGTCAGGAACTGGCCATTTTAACCAGCTGAGGCTGTGGAAAAGGACAAGTCAGTCAAGAATAGCACTGGAAATTTTCCTGTCTGTATCTCATCTCATTGATTGCCATCCCAGCCTTTGGAAAGCACCACTAATGCAAGTCAATAAGAATATTACTGAATAATATGTCTTTGGAACAGAGAGGGCCCCATAGGACAGCACTGTCCAATGGAAGTATAATGCAAGTCACATGTGCAGTTTCAAACTTTCCAATAGCCACATTTAAGGCACTGAAAAAGAAACAAGTGAATCTAATTTAATGACATTTTATTTAGTGCAATACATCCAATGTATTCTTATGTCAAGATGTGATCTAAAACACTAATGAGAGTATATTTTTGAGACAGAGTCTCACTTCAGCCCAGATTGATCTCACTCTTTAGCCCCAGGCTGGCCTCAAACTCACGGCAAGCCTCCGACCTAAGACTTCCAAGAGCTAAGATTAAAGGAGTGGCCACCACACCCAGCTGAGATGTTTTATATTCGTTTTTGGAATAAGTCTTACAAAATGGGTGTGTATTGTACGCTCACAGCATACCTCAGCCAAGAGTGGCTACATTTGAAACATTTAATAGCCACATGTGGCTAATGAGTAAATTATTGAACAGACCCGGAGTGGAGACTATTTCATCAGATACCTGTGCCTGATAAATAAGGACCCAAGAACCACAGAGATGAAGCCACATGACAGAAAATAAGACCAGAAACCAGATCATCAGATTTTTAATTACCCCTCAAGGCTTGTTCCATTTTTAAAATTTAATTAAATTTAATTTTTTTCATATAGATACATAGATAATTAGGTTTCATTATGGCATATTTTAATACAATAGTTTTGTTTTCCTTTCCTACCTTATTTCTTTAAGGTTTTTTTTTTTTTTTTTAAATATTATTGTCTGCCTATCCTATATCCCAATTTTATTTGGCTTCTGCAATTTTTGTAGCAAAAACATCTTAAAAGAAGAGGTTTAGTGGGAGGAGGAGGGGAATGACAGAGGGTAAGGAGGTTAATATGATTAGAATGCATTATATAAATGTATGAAATTGCCAAAATATAATTAAAATAAAATTTAAATATTAAAATAGGAATAAGAGTAAAGATACATTCTCATGTGATACTACAGAAGTAATTCAACACAAGGCTCTCAGTAGAAATGAAAGTGAAGAGATATTAAGCAACAATTTTAATTTTTAATTTTTTTTTTTTTTTTGGTTTTTTGAGGTAGGGTCTCACTCTGGCCCAGGCTGACCTGGAATTAACTATGTAGTCTCAGGGTGGCCTCGAACTCAAGGCGATCCTCCTACCTCTGCCTCCCAAGTGCTGGGATTAAAGGTGTGTGCCACCATGCCCGGCTCAATTTTTAATTTTTTTAATTATTAGAAGAAGAGAGAGAAAGAGGGAGCGAGGAAGAGAGAGAATGATCATGCCAGGGCCTCCAGTTGCTGCAAATGAACTCCAGACATATGCATCTTTGTGCATCTGGCTTATGTGGGTCCTGGGGATTCAACCCTGGGTACTTTGGCTTTGCAGGCAAGTGCCTTAACAACTAAGCCATCCCTCCAGCCCTAATCAACAATTTTAAAGTATAATTCCAAGGACTACCGTGGTAGTTTGAATATATGTCCCCCAATATATTCAGTGTTTTACTAGTTATAGTTTGCATCTGCAATCACCTTGCTAGAGGCAATGTCACTGGGGGCCAGTCTTAAGGTGGTAATGGTGTGGGTTTGAGATTCCTTTGTAAAGATATGCAAATGTGCCTAGCAGGAGTTCCTGAAGTGTGCTGTGTGACCTTTTGGCTGTAGTTTTGCTCTGTGTGCGGTGATGGCTGGTTGGCTTTTGCTCTCTCTGCTCGGCCCTGTGAAGAGCAGGCTGCTTCTCCTGCCTTTATGGAACTTCCCCTGGATCTGTAAGCTTCAATAAATAATATCCCTTCCTCCATAACTGTGCCTGGTCTGGAAGTTCGTCTCAGCGAACCTGAAGCTGTCTGTTACACTACCTTTCTCAATTTGCTTGGTTTCCTGCACTGGTGAAATTTTCCAGTTATGAGTGCAAACACCATAGCATCATCCCACTAATCTGAGTATTGGCTCTGGGAAAATATGCATATTAATAAACTATTATTTTAGAAGTGCTTAAAATGAAAAGTGATGATTATTAAGAAATCCTTTGAAAATCAACTTCAGTCTCCCTCCCCTGTTTTTGAATAGTGGTAATAAACTTGCCCATAAGAAGAATGTTTCAACTATAGTGTATCTGGGTCTCAGCAAGCTATCTCAGGACTATAATAGTATTTTGTGGATGAGAAGCATAGGATAGATGGTAGGATAGATATGTGAATTCAAGTTTGATCTTGGATGTCAACTTTGAGAGGTGGAGCTTTAGTGCTATTGTCAAAGCCTTCCACTCACTGCTGTCTTGTTCTACATTTATAAAAGATTATGAAAAATACTCATGAGAAATCCTCAGCAAATTTGTAGAAGCAGAATAGATTCCAAAGCCAATGGCAGCTTTCAAATTCATGAGGTTCTTAACAAGCTAAATGAAAAGTTAAAATTAACAGAAGTAGGGCTGGAGAGAGGGCTTAGCAGTTAAGGCTAAGAACGCTGGTTCTAATCTCCAGCAGTTCCAATCTCCAGGTCCCACGTTTAGCCAGATGCAAAGTGACGCAAGGGCACAATGCCGCACTTGGCCACAAGGGGGCGCACACATCTGAATTTCATTCGCAGCAGTTGAGAGGCTGCTGGCGCACCCATCTCTGTCTTCCTCTCCCTCCCTCTCTCTCTCTCTCTCTCTCCAAAAATAATAATAATAATAACAAGTAAACGTAATAAGGTTGCAAGTAAATATATGTACTTTAAAAGAATTAAACTGCACAAACAATATTAAAAGGGCATTCTTAAGACATTTAACTCATCCTGAGCAAAAGTGTATATGGCTGCCATAAATTAAATGTCATCTTGGCCTATCTTATTCTCAGTATAATGAGAAGGCTAATTTTATCCTATTTGGTGCCTCCCAGACTGTGTCTGGGTTATGGTACTTAGACCATGGCAGACTAGCTATATCCGTTATGTGTCTTTCATTGCTGTGACATAATGCCTGACAAAAGCAACTTAAGGAAGGAAGGGTTTATTTTGGCTCACATTATGAGGCAACAGTCTATCATGATAGAAGAGTCATGGAAGCAGGAACTTGAGGCAGCTGGTCACATTGTAACTGCAGTCAGGAAGCAGAGCGAGATGAATTTTTGTGCTCATCTTGCTTTGTTTTTGTATTCAATCTGAGACCCTAGTCCATGGGGTGATGTCACCCGTAGTTAAGGTGGGTCTTCTCACCTCAACTCAATCTAAAAACTCCCTCACAGACATACCTAGAAGTTTGTCTCCTAGGTGATTCTACACCTTATAAAGTTGACAATATTAACCATCACCTGGAAAAAGTACAATGGATCTGAAATAGGCAGCTGAAGTAGAAAAGCGTCTGGAAACAATTGTGTGCTGAAGCTGGCTGCTAGTCACTTGCTAGCAATTGTACTTCAGAATTTTGTGAGCTGGTTCTTCAAACCTTGGTAGCTTGACATGGGCCATGATGGAAGTATTTAAACCATCGCAACTAGCAAATATTTGAAATTAGGACGCTCTGTTTCCAGAGAATGAGTTTTGTCATACCACCATTGTCAGGAAATTTCTGATGCTGTTTGTGATTTAGGCCATAGAATGTGTTACATTCAATGAAAACAAAATGACTCTCGCCAAAAAATTAAGAGAGTAAAGATTTTAGACCTATCTAATTACTTAAAGAGCTTAGATTTTCCTTTTACACAAATCAGAACGAGTCTTCTCCAACACTCCCATCTCTACTCTGCAGACTTGAGATCTCATAGCTTCCCCACCCACCTGGAAAGGCCACCAAAGTATACTGAAAAAAAAAAGACAACTCTTGTGGTTTTGTTATCATTGAATGCTATACTTTAACAGTTTATTTCAGTATGGACCAACGTAGCTCTGAATATCCAAACATCCCAAACATTTGTATATGCAAATAACCTGGGGATCTTATTAAAATGCAGGTTTCATCACTTTCTTTGGTTGCAGAGCACTGCCAAATCAAGCTGGAACTGAAACAGAAGCTTCCTCCCTACTGGCTAGCTATCATATTATGGGAAGATGCTTCTGGCTTCTGGGAGAGAAAAGTCATCAACAGGCTCTGAGTCCTATAGAACTGAACTGACATAGTGACATTGCTGTAATTGGGTAGTCAACTGTTCTCTGATTGAATTTGAGGCCTGCTTCATGGGAGGAATTCATGCTTGGCGCTAAAATCTTAGTTAAAAACCCTATGGCTGGGAAGATTGTAGGCTTTAAGTGGGAAGCTACTATTGTTTGGCAAAATGAATATGTGGTGCCCATCAAATTGCCTTCTACATATTTTTGCTTATGTCCATAGATTAGCGTCCGATTAGCATTGCTGTCACATTTGGTAAGAGAAGCTTCTTTTTGCAGTAAGCAGCGACTACTGGGGGGACTCAGGACTGATAAAAGTGGTGAAAATAAGTGACTGTTGAGTTCTGAGCACTAAATGAGACATCTATATGACCCCCTCCAAGACCCATGGAAAATTGTGGAAGAGTGGGTATAAAGGGTGTAAGAGCCAGATGATAGGTAAGAGTGATGTGGAATGCTATCTTCTATACATGAGATGACCGATATCTTCATGACCTCACAGAAACTGTCCTTACCAGGACACGAAACCTCCACATGACTTGACCCATCAACATTTTGTCATGCATTGTGGAGAACGAAAATCAAAATGGTGGGCTGGGGAAATGGCTTAGTGGTTAAGGTGCTTGCCTGCAAAGCCAAAGGATCTTGGTTCGATTCCCTAGGACCCATGTAAGCCAGATGCACAAGGTAACGCATGCATCTGGAGTTTGTTTGCAGTGGCTGGAGGCCCTGGTGCACCCATTCTCTCTCTCTCTCTCTCTACCTGCCTATCTCTGTATCTCTCTCAAATAAATAAATAGAAATAAAATATTAAAAAAAAATCAAAATGGCATCAAATAGAAGACTGACTCATTGGAAAGAAAAAGGGAATCAGCCGGGCGTGGTGGCACACGCCTTTAATCCCAGCACTTGGGAAGGCAGAGGTAGGAGGGTCGCCGTGAGTTCAAGGCCACCCTGAGACTACATAGTGAGTTCCAGGTCAGCCTGGGCCAGAGTGAGACCCTATTTCAAAAAACCAAAAAAAGAAAGAAAGAAAGAAGAAGGGAATCAGCAGAGAAGGGAATGAGACGAGATTATGATTAAAGCACAAAAAAGAAAAATAGCTAATATTTACTCTCTGCCGTACCCAGTATCTTTTTTCATATCACCAGAGCCAGAGGAAGGGCTGATACATTTCACTACTGAATGAAATTTCTGCCACAAAGTAACAAACTGCAAGCTCTAATTTCCTAGGTCTGGGGCAGAGACCAAGATCCCAAATCTCTAACCAGCCCCCAGGTAATGGCAAAGCTGCCGGTCTATGCACACTTTGAAGAGTAAGAGTTGAAGTTATGGATTAGTGTGCTTGCTTGCTTTCTCTTCCCCCACCTCGGTCTGCCAGTAAATGTAACATCTGAAGATCTGTGGCCTCAAGTTCCACACACTGTCTTTGCTCATCTCCCACAGAGAAAGAAACTGACTTATGTGTATGTCATTATTTGTCCTCTTGTAGAATTACTTTTTATTGAATAGCACTTAAGCCTTACTCTTGCTGTCTATACTGATTATCATTGTAAAAAAAAAAAAAAGTTGTGGAGGAAATGCGTTCATTTACCCATTGTAGGGAAATTGTCAAGGATGTCATCCACTACAGCGTGTTCTGCTCGTTGAGGACTCAGGGAGTTTTTTCTTAATGTGTTTTTCCAAGAATTACTTCTCCTGTATAACTTATTCTTTTTTAATCTTACCAATGCTGGGAATTTTAAAACTATTTTACTTATTACTTATTTATTTGAGAGAAATAGAGATAAACAGGTAGATAGAGAATAGGCATGCCAGGGTTTCTAGCCACTGCAAATGAGGTCTAGATGCATGTGCCACCTTGTGCATCTGGCTCATGAGGGGGGGGGGTCCTGAGAGTCAAACCTGGGTTCTTAGGCTTCACAGGCAAGCACCTTAACTGCTAAGCCATCTCTTGAGTCCCATTTTATTTTTTGGAATTTTTCTTTTTTAAAAAAAGATTTATTTTGAGCCGGGCGTGGTGGCGCACGCCTTTAATCCCAGCACTCGGGAGGCAGAGGTAGGAGGATCGCAGAGAGTTCGAGGCCACCCTGAGACTATGTAGTTAATTCCAGGTCAGCCTGGACCAGAGTGAGACCCTACCTCGAAAAACCAAAAAAAAAAAAAAGATTTATTTTTATATATTTATTTATTAGAGACAGAGGGAGAGAGAGATCGAAAGTGAGTGAGAATGGGCGAGCCAGAGCTTCTCGCCACTGCAAGTGAACTCCAGACACATGTGCCACCATGTGCATCTGGCTTACATGGGACCTGGGTCCTTAGGCTTCACAGGCAAGTGCCTTAACTACTAAGCCATCTCTCCAGCCCCATTTTTTTGTTTTGGAATTTTAAATTGGCTTTCTTTTCTTTTTTCTTTCAACATTCATTCCATGCATAATGACTGAGCATCTATCTGCCAGGTTCCAGATACCGGCCTAGGTTCTGAGGAATAGCAGAAAGCAAAACAGACACATATCTTTGCTCTCACGGGTCTCAATGCTCTGACAGGAAATACAGATCCACATTGAAGCTCCCCCCTGCCCCACCAACAGCACTGTAAGACATTTCGGGATTGAATTTGTCTCTAGGATGTCTGATAGTAAAACTCTTATCATTGCCTTATTCAGTCATTTCTTTTTCTTTTTAGGTACTGTGTGCATTTTATTTTTTGTAAACTACCTCAAATCATTTGTGGAACAAAGCAGGACACAACTTTGTAATGACAAAATTATTTTTAAAGACTAGTTTGGGGATCTCAGCTGGCATTTATGTGCAAATGTATAATTGGCTAACAGCCTAGCCCTAAAATGGCTCAGAACGCTCTGCTCCATCACATGTGCAGGGAATAGTTATAGCCAGAGAAAAGGAAATGGTATACAGAAATCCAGAGACGGTTGCATTGTTCCAGCTAGATATTTGAATATGGTTGTATATGGCTGCCTGTGATTGAAGTTTGTCATAGCAGACAAGACTCAGATACTTGTTATGTAAGGACACATATGGAAGCTTCCAAAATTTAGTTTGATTGAATATAAATAAAACATTAAATACATGGAGCTTAAGAAATCAGAACAAAGCTGATGTAGTCGGGTTATAGGGGCCGAACTTCATTGTAATAAGCAAACGATCTAGGGTCTTGAGCAAAGTATCTCATCTTCTAGTGAACTTTTGACATTGGAATTGAGCTGTTCACTTTGGGGAATACTGACACGGAGCTTCAGGAAGTGGGGACATTTGTGCTAGATAATCCTCAGGTGGCCTTTGTCAATCTGATTGCATAGAAGTTCTATGATTTTCATCTTTATATTCAACAATGGATCCTCTTCTCATAGCCCCAAGATCTATTGGAGAAGATGAAGTATTTAGGCAAGATAATGGCTCTGGGCAATCCTATAAGGTAGGGGGGTTTCTGCCAGAAAAGCAGCCCAGGGCACAAATCTTCTACCTGGTCCATATTTTGTGACATTCATTCAAATTGAAACGTAGTGGTTTTTTTTTCCCCCCCTTTTAATGTGTCTTGATCCAATTCATGGTTCCTTCAGATGAATAAAACACCGCTATATTATAGTAGATGTTGTAAACCAGCCAGCCATGATATTTTTTTATATCATAAACAGCTGCTCTCTAAGCAGACAGAGAGTAAAACAGGCCGATTTGTATTTTACAGCCAGACATGAAACCAGCTTTCAATAATTTGGGAAGCACGTGCCACTACTTTTGCTCCTCAGAATGCTAATTTTTAAATGATCTCCTAAAGATTGTCAGCACTACAATTGCTAAAACCTCAAAGGGTAGCTCCATTGTAGCCACTGACTTGCAAACAGGAAATTTCATAGAATTAATTGATTTTAACTTCAATATGAAATATTGGCACTTGCGAAGATACTGCCCTGTGAACAGATCGAGGCAGCATTTATGACCTTTTTAACTGCATTCCATTCACTGAAAAATGACAACTATGCTAAAGAAATACTTTCCTCCTTGCTGCTGGCTTCTCCCAATGAGAGCTTTTAGCAAAGGGCATAGAAGTCCTGCCAATAAATAACAAAAATTTACTGTCCCCACCATCATTTTCCAGGCTTGCCCCTCCCTGCCAGAGGAACAGAAAGAGTAGAATAAATGGAACAATGTGCTTTGCTCAGCACCAAGGACATAGTATCACTCAAACTGGGTGACTGAGGGAGAGATTAGTCTAGGAGAAATATACAGATGGAAAATTGTCACCCCAGACATGGTTGTTGTAAGGTTTGGGAGTGACAACGACCAAGCAAACCACTCTGAGGCAAAGATGAACACTTTTATTGGGGCAAAGCACAAGCTGCCAGGGCTGGGCTCACCTGAGTTCCTTAAGTAGTCGGTATAGGGCTGTTTCCTTTGGGAAAGGTGAGGAAAGGAAAAGAACTCATTTGTTCTCTACCTTAGCCATTTCAAAAAGCTACAGTGGGAGACCAGAACAGTGACCAGGTGATTTACACAATAAGGGACAGGAAATCATGATCTGGGGACATTGCAGGCAAGGATAATGGCTGGGCCGGTTCCTGAGGAATGTGGATAATCCACTTCCTGGTGTTTTGGGCGACTCCATCTTGGGAGCCCATCTTGACTTTACAGTTCTCAGTGGTTTTTTTGTTGTTGTCATGGTTGTTATTCCAATTTCTTGTCATCATTGTTATTCCAATTTCCTGCTGCTAATGGCTATCAGCTCCCCCCTTTTTTTTTTCTCCAAGGACCCAGAAACCAGAATTGTCTTCACCCTCTGAGGATACTGGAAAACAGAGCCCATTGAGATGAAAGCTATCTAGAAGGAGTCATTTTTGCATTCCTTTGGTGGTCCTTAACACTCTTGCCTAAGAGCGACTGGGATGCTTTAGAGAATGCATCTTGAGACTCCTTGCATAGAGAAAGGCAAAGAGCCAGAGCCAGAAAGAGCTTCACTGGAATGAAAAGCATTTTCCAGGACCCTGCTCTCCTGAATTAATGAGGCCCAGCATAAGCAACTTTAAAACAGGCTTGGTAGGGTGGGGTGGGGGGATTCCTAGCTTGTGTGACTAGGCTGTATATAGAGGAAGGCTTTCTAGTTTCTGAACTGGGACCATTGCAATGTGAATCAAAACAACTTTTTGCCATTCCTATAAGGAACTTTAATGATCTGAAAAGAAATAGCAGGATGCATGAAAAGATCCAGATTTCTGCCCATTAGTGATTTCAAGGGCTCTTGATAGAGTGACTCTTGAAATTACAATTCCAGTTCACAAAGTTTCTCTTACAAATCTCAGCTATTAGATTTATCTTAAGAAAAAGGAAGAGAGAGAGCTCTCTCCTTTATTGCAAAGAATCCCAGCTTTATTCTTACTGCTTAAGTCCTCGAGGAAAAGAATTTGTATCCTGGGGAGAGGGAGTAGTGGGATAGTACATATGTTTTCTCCTTAGTAAGCATGTATGCTGAAAATGTAGTTCATGTTTTCTTTTCTCCCCATTATTTCGGGTTTAATAACCATATGCAGGTTATTATTGCCATAGGTAAATCCTTGCCACTCTCAATGCAACCTGTATTATGCTGCAGATTTCCATTGTAATACCCAGTTCACGGCGCCCCCAGTGACCACCAAGGAAGGCCAAACACTTATGCAAACGCAAAGAGCTTTACTCGGGCTGAAGCTCGGTCTCTTGCCTTCACCAACGCAGTGGATCCGTGCAAGAGCCCGGAGAAGCAGAAAAGCAGGCTTTTTATTGAGGTTTGAGCAAGGGGGAGAGGGCTATCACTCACGCAACTACATGGTTGTCTAATTTGAACATTAACTGTACTTGGGGGTTCTTGATTGGTCTTAGGATTTTGGCGGGCTAGGTCTAGGGGAATTTCTAACTCAATTGGCTCAGCAAGCGGCGGTTACATTTGAACAGGTAGGCGCGCGGTTACATTCGTTTGATTGGTTGACATTTACAAAACTCTGAGACGGTGGATCTTATTGGGCCATCCAGCCCAGGACGGCAAGAATGTTGAGTCATGCTCACACAGCAAGTTTATGGTTTTTTCCTGGTACTGCTTGTTCTTCCCTTGATTCTGGGAACTCGCCCCTGTGGCCTACAGAGTGACTGAGGCCTGTCATGGTGCTACTCTGTCCTGTCTTTCATTATAGCTTCCTGTTATTATGCTTCTAGTTATATCCAGACTCCCTGACCCCAAACAAAAGAAAATGCATAAAGGATTAGTTGAGTGTCTACACTGAGTCAGCCATTTCACCAGAGCTATTAAAACTTCCACCTATATGTTATAATAAGGAGAATATAATTTCTCCCTACTGTGTGTGTGTCTTGAGAGAGAGAGAGAGAGAGAGAGAGGTGTGTGGGTGTGACATATGCCACAAGTGCTTCTGTGGAGGTCAGAGGATAACTTGGGTCGCCAGTCCACCCCTTCTACCTTGTTTGAGGCAGAGTCTCTTGTTCTCCTTGTTGTTGATGGCTGAATTCGACAGGGTAACTGGTCTATACGCTTCTGGGAAATTATCCTGCCTCTACCTGCTTTCTTACCCTAAGCACAGTGGGAGGACAAATGCTCAGAACAGTTAGACATGTGTTCTGAGATCTCAATTGTGGGATCTGCACCTACGCTTATGCCACAAGCGCTTTATCCACCAAGGTGTCTCTCCAACCCTCTCTTCTTTTTTTTTTTTTTTTTTTTTTTGAGGTAGGGTCTCGCTCTGGCCCAGGCTGACCTGGAATTAACTATGTAGTCTCAGGGTGGCCTTGAACTCATGGCGATCCTCCTACTTCTGCCTCCCGAGTGCTGGGATTAAAGGCATGCGCCACCACGCCCGACCCTCTCTTCACTTTTGATATGAGGAGAATCAACCACTGTCCTATATTCTGTTTAATGTTTATTTATTTATTTTCAAACAGAGAGAGACAGAGAGAATAGAGACACACAGAGAGAATGGGCGCACCAGAGCCTCTAGCTGCCACAAACATACTCCAGACATATGCATCACTTTCTGCATCTGGCTTTACATGGGTACTAGGGAAGCGAACTCCAGTCATTAGGCTTTGCAGGTAAGTGCTTTAAACACTGAGCATTCCCTCCACCCACCCCCCTGCCATAGTTTTTTAATGAAATATTTTATTTTTATTTATTTGAGAGAGGGAGAGAGAAAAAAAAAAGGGAGATATAGAAATAGGTAGGTAGAGAGAGAGAGAGAATGGGCACTCAGGGCCTCCAGCCACTGCAAATGAACTCCAGATGCGCGTTCCCTCTTGTGCATCTGGCTTATGAGGGCCCTTGGAGTTGAACCTAGGTCCTTTGGCTTTGCAGGCAAGTGTCTTAACTGCTAAGTCATCTCTCCAGTGCCCCCCGCCCCCCTCCCCAGCCATAGTTTTATAGCTTGAAGTCAGTAGACTGGACTGTGAGCCTATACTCTTTTCTGGTATACAAAAACATTTTTTGCTCAGGATCCCACTTTGCAGATGGCAATGCAAAAGCTAAGATGCTAATTAACTTTTCAGCCCCCCATGATAATCCTTGTCAGGTTAGCGTGCCTGAAAATAAAATCTTTTACTATGCCAAGCCACTCAGTCCAGTGACTGACGGCAGAATTGGTAGTGCCTGGGCAGCACATGGGCTATTTAAGAGAAGCTCCAACTTGACTATGGCTCCCATCCAAAGTTTCCTTGTGTTTAATGTAAAGAATAACTCCAGGTCAGAGCTTTCCTTGGGGATGGTAGATTTCTTCCTCCTAAGTTGCGACCAACTTGGTTATATACACTGTCTTATTGGAAGCCTGCAACCATTCTTCCTCAGGTTTGTTAGACCAGCTCCTCCCTGAGGTTGGCTTCTATTCATGACAGCAGTGTGGGATCCTCACGTCCTGCCTGTGCTATGCAGACATGGCATGCAGTGAGGATAACTGAGCCTTGCCTCAAGAGCTCTATTTTTTTTTTTTTTTTTTTGGTTTTTCGAGGTAGGGTTTCACTCTGGTCCAGGCTGACCTGGAATTAACTATGTAGTCTCAGGCTGGCCTCGAACTCACGGCGATCCTCCTACCTCTGCCTCCAAGTGCTGGGATTAAAGGCGTGCACCACCACTCCCGGCTTTGCAACAATGTTGTTGCTTTTTTTTTTTTTTTTTAAGGACTTGGGATGTAGTTTAGTGATACAGCACTTGTTTACTATGTATGTGTCCCTTGGTTTAATCTACAACATTACCAAAAACAAACGAATAAAAACCTGTGAAATAGGACCATATGTATATGCTAAGCACATTGACTGATAATATCTGGTGAGGAAAATGATTTCCATAAATTTAAGAAATCTGCAAAATCTATA
Organism: Orientallactaga sibirica; assembly: GCA_036365145.1. Taxonomy (NCBI): domain Eukaryota; kingdom Metazoa; phylum Chordata; class Mammalia; order Rodentia; family Dipodidae; genus Orientallactaga; species Orientallactaga sibirica. The sequence continues at coordinate 8,712,313 of JAEOAD010000982.1, forward strand.
ACATAATATGGAGCAGATCTATGATATCTATTGGTGACAAAGTCCCAGACACTGGCAATACTACTATGGGTTGTTTTCTACATTTGTAATGGAAAGAAATGCTAAATTTCAATTAGAGATTTGTAGTCAGCTGAGAAATGATCTCAACAATGGTCGCTATGTTGCCAGTTTTGAAGATGGAAATTCTATCTGGAGTATCCATTAAATAATCATTACTGCCCACACTGATGAGAAATTTAATGAGACCAATGTAAATATCAAAGTGAAACCTAAAAGTTCAGGTATCAGGTAGAAGTAATGAAATAGGGAAAAGAATGTTTTATCTTATTCATACATTTTGGTATGGGTGAAATATATAAATTGTTATTATAAAATGATTATAATTTAATTATAGCTTTAGTTTATGTAATACCTTAAATATACTCATTAGAATTTAACCAAAATCTATCAATTATTTCTTGAGTATAATCATAAATTTAGAGCTTCTATCAACACACAAAAATCAATTATATTTTTATAGATCAGTATTTTTATGCACCAGGAAAACAACTTTTAAAATGATACCACGGGAGGAGAATGATGTGTTCAATATAGGTTCTTTCTATAATTGTTTGACCTCAAGAAAAAGATTTAAAATGAATCAATCTCTACATTGCCTTATACTCTACAAACTGAATCTCTGTTTTATTAGTCACAAAAGTCCATTCCATATGTATTAGAAACCTAAGTGTGAAAGACCAAACTTTGGAAGACAATATTGATATTTCCACATTGGATGTGCGAAACAATTTCTTAAGTAAGACCCCCAAAAGTACAAACTTTAAAGAAAAAAAGATTGGCATATTCAGACTTTAAGACTTTTAGCATGCTGATATCAAAGGTCACCTTTGTGAGTGAAATAAGCTGACACAATTTGAGCATCCTTCTGTGGCAGCCTCATTGTGGAGTCTCTTCTTGAATGGACGAGTCCTGTGCTTTTCTTTTAAATGCTCTACTCAGTTTCTGTTTATTGCTTTTTACTTTCAGCAGTCTTTGCCTAAAACTATGTACTTAAAACAAGGGAAAGTCATATTACAATAAATAAAAGACTAAGGCTCAATTCAAATAGAACTTTGTCTTTTTAAAAATTTTTTTTTATTATTTTTTATTTATTTTTTGGAGAGAGAGACAGAGAGAGATAGACAGAGAGGGAGAGGGAGACAGATAGAGAATGGGCGCGCCAGCAGTCTCTCAGCTGCTGGGAACGAAATCCAGATGCGTGTGCCCCCTTGTGGTCAAGTGCGGCATTGCACCCTTGTGTCCCTTTGCATCTGGCTAAACGTGGGACCTGGAGATTGGAACCGCTGGACATTGGAACCAGCATTCTTAGGCTTAGCAGGCAGGTGCCTTAGCCGCTAAGCCATCTCTCCAGCCCGAACTTTGTCTTTTGATAGAACATACAAATAGTAATAATTTTATCTCCCCACCAAATCTTCTGAAACAAAAGTAGTCACATGAGCCATTAGACGCCAATGAAACTCTTAATCTCAACATTACTGACATTTGGGGCCAGATGCTTCTCTGTTATTGGAGCTGTCCTATGCACTGTGGGATGTTTGGCAATAGATGCTAGCAAGCCCCTTCCCATGCCAAATGCCCTTTTGGTGGGCAAAATATCCCAGGGTTGAAGATGGCTGAATTGAATGATTGTGGCACATTCAATGAATACCAGGATAGGAACCCATTGCATGTCCACTTTTTATATCCTTAGTATTTCTCATTAATTTATTCTATAAGAAGTAAAGGTTAAATAACTTTAATATTCATACCATCACTTTGATTTTTTATTACTGATGTACATCCATTGCATATAATACTGTCTTAATATATTTATGAGGCAGAGTCTCACTTCCAAGCTGACCTGAAACTCACTCTATAGCCCAGGCTATCCTTGAACTCACAGTAATCCTCCTACCTCAGCCTTCCAAGTGCTAGGCTTACAGGCAGGACTCACCACTCCTGGCTTGGTACTGAGTTTTTTAAAGGAATTTTTATAGAAGTATATAATGTACTTTGACTACATTCTACCTCCTTGCCTCCTCTTTCTCACTTCTTATTACTTATTCCTTAGTGGAACCATCAGCCCAGGAAAGGATCCTAGAGTTTATAATCACAATTCTGCATTTTTTTTTATTTTTAAATTTCTTTAAGAACTAAATAGAAGGTTAGATCTCAACAGGATTCAAGTATGAATTAGTGGTCACTTGTAGGTTTTAACTGACCTTGAAGGGGGCCAATTATGCACCTACGATTTAGGGCTAATTTAATTTCTTGGAAGTTTTGTTAGGTTTAGCCTATGAGAGACTTCCAGCTATGCAAATTGGATGATTGTTTTAATTGATTAAATCATAACATGAGCTAAGCAAGGATTGACCTGTATTAAAAATTTAAAATTTATAAATGTTAATGCACATGTGCATAGAATTTTTTTCTACTCACATATGATAAAGATTTTCAACATAAGTGCGGGCTGCAGACTTCATCAAAACCTTTGGATGCTCATTTTCTTTGCTTAGTCATTTTACAGACTCTCCTCTAGCTGTGCATGATTTGCTATTTCTCTATCCTTGCTCATATTTTCAAATTGTGCATTTACAAGGAATAAAAAGAAACTCTTAACTTGCAGTGCAATTGTGTGAGAGAAGTGTATTTTGGTCCCTGCTGCTGTGTCAAAGGCTCAGAGCAGGGATGCTGTTGCCATGGAGACAGAGATGTTGAGCTGGCTTCATCACCTTTGCCCTGCTATTTAAAATCATATGCACAGCAAAGCTCTAGCAGACACAGGGCTTTCTCTGGTAGGTCAACCACCCCCCTCCCCTTTTCTCTTTTAAAAACAACAACTTGGCAGATTAATGTCATTTTCATTTATGACTGTTATAAAATGTAATGTAAATATCCTCTTGCACAGAATGAATGGGCAGCTCTTTGTGTCGTCTCGTTCCAGCATGAAATTGAAATTCCTTGAGAGTTTGCCAAAACCAGTTCCCTTAATGGGTTCTACCCTCTGTCTTGGCTTTCTGAGATTATGAGAGCAGTGGGTAGAGAACAGAGCTAGGTCGCGGACATTATAGGATGAGACAAGAAGTCATAGAAAGGAAGTTAATCTCAGGCTTTTAAAATGTTGTTTAAACAAACCTCTCTGTGTTTGGGGAATAGGCCTCTTGTATACACTCCTGTTGAATGAATGGGACAGCTGCCGTTTTGGAGGCAATTTGGCAAAACATACCAAAAACCTTAAAATGCCCTTGACCTACCAAGTATGATTCTAGCAGTTTAGTTCAAAAAGAACATACATGAATGTAAACAAAAGTTTCACCAGTATTAGCCATGATGGAAATGTGTTCAGAAATATGTCCCTGGAAGGGATTGTTTGAATAAATTCAGCTACAATGAACAAGTTATTTAACCTTGTTAAATAATAGTGTATAAACATTTCATTAACACAAAAAGATATTTAAGTGATACCACATAATGATAAAAAACTTATAATTTCTAAGTACATTATTTTTCCATTTAAAACACCAATTAGAGAAACACATTCGCATCCACACAGAGAAGACGGGAAGGTTATGTGCCAAATGTTGGCTCCTTGGAAATGTTATCTTTATTTCTTCATTTTCTCAATTTTTATGTTTTAAAGTGACTCCTTTGTTACTTGTAAAATTTTGAAATCACTTAATAAAAATCAATTTACACTTATATGAAAAAAATTTTTTTAATTAAAAAAAAAGGTCCTAGAAGCTTTCCCTAAAGATAAGAATTTTCTACTCAATGTCCTCAGAATTCTAAGACCAGGCTGTTACCTTCTGCCCTTAGATTCATCAGTAAAAATATTTTCGGTCACTTTAGTCTTCTAAGTTCTGCTAACCCCAGCCTGTTAAGACCAACCAAATGCATTTTACCTAGAGAACGTTTTGGTGCATGAAAACGGTATCCAGGGTAGCCCCAAGAAAGCAAGCCTTAACCTATCCATCACTGCAGCCCAGAGCTCCAAGTTATCTAGGGAATCCACAGAGGGGAGGCACCAGCTGCCACCCAGAGCTGAGATGCGGTGCAGATGACGGGATTTAATAGTCCCATCTCTACCGTCTCCGAATCCTGCCACTGGGGATACAGGGATAGAGGTCAGGGAATAAAGCTTGAGCAAACCATAAATAAACTTGCAGATATAGTGTGATTACGACTCTCCATACATTTGTTCATTTGTTCTCTCTCTCTCTCTTTCTGTTTCTGACTGTGTATCACACAGTACACATTTGTCATTATCAATGGCAGCTTTTCCAATATGACATGGAGATGAATGTATTTGCATCAACCTTTATTTATTTCCTTTCTAATGGAGATATTTTTGAGTCCAAAATCATGTGTAGGTGCTTTGGCTATGAACAATTAAGACATGACCTCAGTTGCTCATTACTCCAGTGACAATCTCCCTTCCAACGTCAACATTTGCTCGCTCCTATCACACCAAACAAGAGGGACATTTGGATCACTACAAGCACCGAACATCTGAAGGGCTATTTCTGTAGATCTACTCTAATGCACAAATACCATTTGAACTGTGGACACCTTGAAATTACCTGGTAGCCCTTTCCACCTTTCCCTCCCTACCCCAAAGTCACAGCCTTCATTAGTTGTCAAGCAGAGGAGCTGAGGTCCCTCAGCTCCTCCCCAGCTTGCCTTCGATTTCTTCCCTCAGCTTTTCATCAACTGACTTCCCTTCAGGAGTCAGGAGGCAGCCCTAGAGCTGGGCAGGCAAGGCAACCAAAGACAAAAACAAACAAACAAACAAACAAACAAAAACCTTCTCTAGTTTTCATTAATTAGAGTGTTTCAAATGGCAGTCCTTAATCACAAGGGAAGTGTCTGTATAGGCTTTCTTTAAAAACACAAAAAAAAAAAAAAAAACAAAAAAAAACACAAACAAACAAGCAAAATTGGCCAAAAAGAAAAAAAAAATTCTGGAATAAATCACTGAAACACAGGTAAGAAAAGATTTGTCTATACTAATTACAAGGCAGATTATTATTCTTAATGTCCACAATATTGCTTTTGATACAACTGACTAAATGTTTGTGTCCACCCATTCCTATGTTGAAGTCTTCACTCCACATGTGGTTATATTAGGAGGCGGGGCTTCTGACATGAAAGGAGAGCCCTAGTGACTGAGATTTGTGTCCTTACAAAAAGGCTTCTAAAGGGCTGGAGGGATGGCTTAGTGGTTAAGGTGCTTGCCTACAAAGCCAAAGGACCATGATTCAATTCTCCAGAATCCACATAAGCCAGATTCACAAAGGTAGCACATGTGTCTGGAGTTCGTTTGCAGTGGCTAGAGGCCCTGGTGTGCCCATTCTCTCCCTCCCTCCCTCTCTCTTTCTTTCTCAAATAAATAAATATAAATGTAAATGTATATATATATACATTTTGTTGTTTTTGAGGTAGGGTCTCACTTTGGCCCAGGCTGACCTGGAATTCACTATGTAGTCTCAGGGCAGCCTTGAACTCATGGCAGTCCTCCTACCTCTGCCTCCTGAGTGCTGTGATTAAAGGCGTGCACCTCCACACCTGGCCAAAAAATAAAAACATTTTTAAAGAAAGCTTCTAGAGAGCTCCTTGATCTTCATTCTGCCATGTGTGAATACAGAGAAAAGTTAACTGTCTGAAACCCAGAATAGAGTCCTCTGTGAACCTAGCACCCTGACCTCAGATTTTCAGCCTGCAGGAATGTGAGAAGTAAGTTTCTATTGTTTACAAGCTTCCAGGTCTATAGAATTTTTGTTTTAGCAGCTTGAATTTGGGTACTGTACTTATCTATTTTGTGTTGCCATAACATGACACATACCTGAAGTTGAGTACTTTATAATGAAAAAAAAGTTAATTTGGCTCACAGTACTTAGAGTTCAACAGCACGATGCTGGTGTCCTGACAAGGGTCTCTGAACGCACCATAGCATGGGTGGAAAAATAGGAAGGGTCTAAGAGTGTGAGGCGGGCCTCAGTTCATAACAACATCCTCTAATGAAACCTAGTAGGTCCTGAAGGCCAGCATCCATCATTCTGCAGGAATACCCCATACCTAATTATCTTATCCAAGATCCCACCTCTTAAATTTCAACCACCTCAACCTTACTTCTCTGAGAACAAACTTAGAAGGAAGCCTGGAGGGGGGAGGTTATACTCTAATCTTAGAAGAAACATAGAAGGAAGTCCTCTGGGGAGTTCTACGCTAATCATATCCAAGTCATAGTAGTACTTTTTAATTTTAAATAGTTTATTTTGATTTATTTAAGAGAGAGAGAGTGAGAGAGATAATATGGGCACACCAGGTCCTCCAGCCACTGCAAATGAACTCCAGACGCATGGGCCACCATGTACATCTGGCTTACGTGGGTACTGGGAAATTGAACCTGGGTCCTTAGACTTCTCAGGCAAATGCCTTAACCACTAAGCCATCTCTCCAGCCCCCACAGTAGTACATTTTTAAAAGTATGTCATTATTTTAGCATTATTTCAGTTCATAAAAATGTACTTAGCATCTCTTATGTCACTATTGTTTTCTATAAATTGGGACTGGTAAAACAAACAACTGCTTAGCTAGGCTCCCCAGCTGATGGCAATTGGAAATTAAAGCCTCCTGGAGGTGGTGGATTGTTGGGGGTGGGCTTATGGGTATTATAGCCAGCTTGCCAGTGTCTGGCACACTCTCCTGTGGCTGTTGTCTACCTTACATTGGCCAGGGGGTAATGTCCACCCTCTGTTCATGCCATCGTTTTCCCTGCCATCATGGAGCTTCCCCCTCAAGCCTGTAAGCCAAAATAAACCTCTTTTTTTTTTTCCCCACAAGCTGCTCTTGGTCGGGTGATTTCTACCAGCAGTGTGAACCTGACTGCAACAGGGGCTCACACTGTAATCCTGGCACTGGAAAAGCTTAGGGAGGAGGAGTGCACTGGGCATGGTGGCACACGCCTTTAATCCCAGCACTCGGGAGGCAGAGGTAGGAGGATCTTCGTGAGTTCAAGGCCACCCTGAGACCACATAGTGAATTCCAGGTCAGCCTGGGCCAGTGTGAGACCCTACCTCGAAAAAAAAAAAAAAAAAAAAAAAAAAAAAAAAAAAGGAGTGCTGTGAGTTTGAGGCCAGCCTGAGCTACATAGTGAGACTGCTCATTCCCTAAATACAACCCTGTAGGTTTCTTAAAGGTATTTTATTTATTTATTTATGAGAGAAGGAGATAGATAGAGAGAAATGGGGCCTCCAGCCACTGCAAATGAACTCCAGACACATGTGCCACCTTGTGTATCTGGCTTATGTGGGCCCTGGAGAATTGAACCTGGGTCCTCAGGCTTTATAGGCAAGTGCCTTAACTGCTAAGCCATCTCTGCAGTCCCCTGTAGGCTATTCTGAGGGTGTAATGAATCAGTATGTGTAAAGCTTCTAAAGGTGTTTGACACACAGTGACTATTCAGTACTAATTATTGTGGCTTTCATTATGTAGCGTCCTTTACCACTTACTAGACATCTCACTGAGAGGTTCATGTGAGATAGTTGAATCTTTTTTTATTGTATCACATCAGTCCATCGAATAAACACTATTTATTTACCCTTTTACCTGTCTGTTATTAGACATGTGAGTTCTCTGTAGTCTTGAGCTATTATTAACGAAGCTGCTATGAGCCTAATTATAGTCAATCTTTTGCAGGTCATGTGCCCCATGTCTTTTGTGTACATGTTCAGCTTTAGTCAGTTTTGCAAAGTAAGTTTCAAAGTATTGTCAATACTTATTAAGCAGCCATTTTGTACCATACACAAAACCAGCTAGATTCTGAAGCTATAGAGAAAATAAGTCATTTGCCCTACCTCCACAAAGTAGCACTTTAAGCATTTAGGCTTTTTTTTTTTTTGCAAGGTAGGGTCTCACTCTGGTCCAGACTCACCTGGAATTCACTATGTAGTCTCAGGGTGGCCTTGAACTCATGACGATCCTCCTCCCTCTGCCTCCCGAGTGCTGGGATTAAAGGCATGCGCCACCACGCCCAGCTGCATTTAGGCTTTTATTACCCCCTTTTAATCTTCTAGAAGGAAAGTATGACTGTCACAAACTGACAAGGGACTCCAGAAACAGGAAATGTAAGCAACTACCACAGAAACTCCGGGATCACTAAGCAAGTTACAACAAAACTAGGACTAGTGGGAGAACAACAAAATAAAACAAAATAAAAACAGAAAAAAAAGGGCTACAGAGATTTCTCAGTGCTTAAAGGCACTTATTTTCAAAGCCTGATGGCCTGGGTTCAATTCCCATTCACCACTCTAGAAGCAGGAGTTTGCTGAGGCAAGAGGCCCAAAACAAACTATATATATATTTTTAAATTAAAAAATCCTAGATAGGGCTAGAGAGATTGCTTAGCAGTTAAGATACTTGCCTGCAACGCCTAATGGCTGCAGTTTGATTCCCCAGTACCCTCTTAAAGCCAGATGCACAAAGTGCATGAATCCTGGAGTTCATTTGCAGTGGCTGGAGACCCTGGCACGCCCATTCTCTCTGTCTCTCTCTCTCTCTTTCTCTCTGCTTGCAAATAAATACAGAAGCACATTAAATAATGAATAAATAAATCACAAACGACACACTATGTTTCCTCCATGCAAGTGGGTCCTACCGATTCAAAGGAAAGCCGTTCTTGGATGCTTATGCCTCTGCTTACCTTTATTAGGTCAGCATACAGTGTATTAGGAGAGCGGATCCATGACCACAGGGACTCCTGAAACCCTACTCTGTGCTTTGGGAAAACCTAGAATTGAGTTCCCTGAGTGAATCCTTAGCTTCACCCTAGAAGAAGACACAAAGGAAAGAAAAGCCGTGGCTACTTTCCCCTCTGCCTAAGGAGACAGGATATCTTTTTTTAAAAACATTTTATTTATTTATTTATTTATTTATTTATTTATTTATTTATTTATTTATTTGAGAGAGAGATACAGAAATAGGCAGAGAGAGAGAGAGAATGGGAGGGCCAGGGCTTCCAGCCACTGCAAACAAACTCCAGATGCATGTGCCCCCTTGTGCATCTGGCTTATGTGGCTCCTGGAGAATAGAGCCTTGAACCGGGGTCCTTAGGCTTCACAGGCAAGCGTTTAACCGCTAAGCCATCTCTCCAGCCCCGAGACAGGATATCTTAATTAAAAAGAAGTACACATTTTGGTAAGTGCAGTTAAAGGTTCTGTTTTCCACAGTGAAATTTATTCCAGATCCAACAGGATGCTGAACTGCTATGAACAGTAGTGCAGGGGATGGAGCAGGGTCGCTTGTCCTCGGCACTGCTGATTTACCGTGATGGTCAGTTTGTTGGGGGGCTGTCCAGTGCATTGTGGACGTTCAGCAGATCCTGGTCTCTATCAATACATGTTAGTAGCTGTGACAAACAGCATGTCTTTAGAGACTGCTAAATGACCCATTGGACTGCTGGGATATATATTTCAAGAATGTGACAAAGTGAACTTCTACATTCTCTATCAATTTACATCTTGAAGAGGGTTTCTATCAAAAAGGAAAAGGGCTAAGATTTAATATCAAGGAACTTAATACTCTATAGAAGGTGTCAAGAACATTCAGCATTTTGCTTCCTGAGGGGAAATGCACTAAGTTAGGAATATAGAATGGTAAACAGAAAACCCCATTTCAATTATTGAAAAGTCTGAGTTATGCAATTGTGGACTATAATTTTCTTACAACTGCAGCAGAGTAAGCTTTTCAGTCCCCTTTTTGCTGAATACCGATTTGCAGTTGCTTATTGGGTATAGAAGAATAAATCTCATGAAAGTGTTTTAGGGGAAAGGATATTTCTTCCCTCAATGCTTTGCTCTTATTTTTTTTTTTTTTTTTTTTTGGTTTTTCGAGGTAGGGTCTCACTTTAGCTCAGGCTGACCTGTAATTCACTATGTAGTCTCAGGGTGGCCTCGAACTCACAGCAATCCTCCTACCTCTGCCTCCCGAGTGCTGGGATTAAAGGCGTGCGCCACCACGCCCGGCTGCTTTGCTCTTATTGATATTGCTGATAGTTGGGATTCTCTCAATTTCGGAATAAAGCCTTTGGTAGACATGTAAAAATTTTAAGGATATTCTATTTACCTTTTGACAATTTCATATCTAGTATATAATGTACTTTGATCACAATCAGCCCCCATTAGACTCTCTTATCCCCCTCTTACTTCTGCGGAATCCCTCCTTCTTCTCAACTAGTCCCCTCCTACTTTCATGTGTTTCATTTTGTGATGGCCCCTGAGTTTAATTAGGGTTGCAAGCATGAGCATTGGCTGGGGTTATATATTGGAGCACTGACAACTTACTAGTGGCCCTTCTCCTGAAAACCATGACTCTACCTCCCGTAGCACCCATTAAGTGCCAGTGGCTCCTCAGGGAAGGATGGGGCTTCATGAGCCCCTCCCACTTCTGTGACACAATGTTGACTGGCCCAATCTTGTGCACACTGTGAGTGCAAGACAGAGAGAAATTGAGATGTTGGTATTTTGTTTGCAGCTGGGGATGGTGGCTCATGCCTGTAATCTCAGCGCTCAGGAGGCTGAGAGAGGAGCGTTGCCATGAGTTCAAGGCTATTCTTGGCTAGAATGAGGCCCTGCCTTAAAACAACAAAAACAATTTTGTTCACACCGGTCTAATTATGCCCAGCTGGACCAGAGGGTGCAATTTTTTTTCAAAGAAGGAACTTATTTCCATAACCATGAGGTTTAAACATTGTGCACCTCTCTCTCTCGTTCTCTCTCTTATTCATGTATTCATTTGAAAGAGTTGTTGAGACCTGATAGGTGTTCGTCCGTGAGAAATAAGGGTGTGCAAGGCACACACAGTATGTTCTGGTGGCGATAGGTGGCAAGAGCACCATGGAACAGCAGTAGCGGTATATTCTTAGTTCTGTCTCTGCCAAAGAACAGCTCTGAGACATCTGGAAGGTCACTCCATTTTTCTCAAACCATTTGTTGAAGGAGATAGATGGATTAACTGAAATGGTAACTGGGTTTCACCTACATCAGCACACTCAGTGGCAAAGAGGACTATAATTGATTACTGATGTCTGGCATGGGCACGCTATAGATACTGATGGAAACGTCTAATTTTCCATCCCTGAATTTCTAGGTTTCAGAATCTATGATATGCAAGAAAGTTGCCCTTCCCGTTCCACAAACAGTTTGTCCTGGGGACTAAAAATATTTAAGGTTCTTACTTTAGGAACAGTCTATAGTCTCCCTTTCCCCCATCCTCCTCTTGGAATTTCCTTGTTTTGGTCATAGAGAAGAACTGCAAATTAATTCTGCAATATTTTCCCCAAAGGTTAGTTAGTTGGCCATATTTTCTGTTCGGTTTTTTTATCGAAAAGGTAAAACTTGACCTTCTTCATTCAGGGTCTTTTTTGGGTAAAGGATTTTCCAGTTGGGTGAGAGATAACTGTTTTCTTAATTTTGAATAGATGAAAATAGACACTAATCAACCAGTCCTTGGTTAAGAGGAGAAATCCCTTTAGCTCACATTTTGCTTCAATTACATTGAGGACAAAGGAGCACATCACACCCTGTGCATTATTCAAAACAAGCATCAAAGAGCATTCAGTCCCCTATAGAAAATATGCAATCACTGTTTAATTCAATGATAGGATGCAAATTTAAACTCCCATAAGGGGATGGCTGTTAATGCCATTTAAATTGGTTGTAAATTACAGATAATACGCTTGAGACCCCCGAATACAGATTAGTGGAGTATTGCTTTAGGAATTCAATTCTTCTCTGAACTTATTGTGTATTTAATCTATGAAAAAAATAAAGCCATAAAAGCTTGTTTACAGCTACATTTTATTGCCTATCTTTTCCATTTCTGAAGCAAATATTTCACTTTTAAATGCCAGGGAGGTGGTTTAGCATAATACAAGGAAATGTCATGATGTTAAAGGCAGATTAGCACTCTTAGAGACAGCTCCAAGGCAGCCCCTCGTTAAAAACAAACAAGACAAAACAAACCTGTGACAGTATAACAGCATTCAATAAAGATATCTCACCAGCTGAGTTTTCTATCTGTTACCGTGTATCTATTGGTGTCTGTGCACTTTAAGAATCCCACAGTTAGGGGACAATCAGGATTTTCAGAAATTAGAGGCTGTGATTATGTCTTGCTGCTAAAGTATTTCAGCCACTTAGAGGTTGTTTCTCATTTTCACAGATTAACTAATCATGAGTGGGCTGCCTGATGGGCCAGTCTTTGTTGGAAGAATTATCCCTTAAAAACAGGGGCTTTTCCAAAGGAGAATGTTGGATAAAAATGGACACTTTTCAACAAAGGTTTCTGAGCCCCCAGCTTGAACAGTAACAATTTCCCTCCCAGTTTATAGAGGTAAAATCCGTTCCCTTCTTGATGTGGTTTCATGTCTCAGATAGGAAATAAGGTTACTCTGGGTAATAAAAATAAATCAGCTTTGAGGTTCCTGTTTTCTCCTCTGGAAGCCTGTGGGTGTATTTTTATTTTTTTATTTTTTTATTTTTTTTATTTTGTGTGTGTGTGTGAGTGAAAGGTATAAAGAAAGTTGTCATTGATATATACACACAGAATGAAGCCAAACTACAGAACAATGGAGGAATGCCTAATTCATTATGCCAGAAAATGGGTCATTACCATCAATACCAATGGAGTTAATAATTTCCAAAGAACTATAATACTATGTTATCCACAACACCACACCTAAATGGCATAATGTTTTATTTTTTCTTTGATCTGTCAGAAGTACTTCAGTCGTTGCCAAGACCTTAGCGACAGTGTAAACATTTCATTATGTAGTTCCTATGGATTACACGGACCTTGTGATAGCTTCTGAGGCTATTGATTATTTTTAAATTCCCACTATTATCTTGTTTGCTTGCCATTTTTTTTTCTTTTTTTCTAAATATCTTATTTATTTGAGAGAAAGAGAGAGAATGAGAATGAGCACACCAGGGCCTCCAGTCACTGCAAAGGAACTCCAGACACGTGTGCCACTTGATGCATCTACCTACGTGGGTACTAGGGAATCGGACCCGGATCTTTAGGCTTTGCAGGCAAGTGCCTTAACTGCTGAGCCATCTCTCCAGCCCCTTGTCATTTTTTAATGCTTTATAAGTAACACAGGACCTGGACCTCCCTTTTTTGGCTATTTGCCTTTAGGCCAAATAGGAGTTTTGTTCTCTACAACCAAAGATAAGGATGAAAACAGTCAGTTGAAACTTGAGACTTAAAATTTTTAATTAGGATTCCGGTAATAGCTGCTCCTGTTAAGAGACCCACAAAATGTGGAGGGGGAAGACTCCTGGGTTAGGATGTTTCTATTCTTTTTTTTTTTTTTTTTTTTTTTTTCTATTCTTTCCTTGTTCAAATTTAGGGTAGGATATCCTGGTGTGGTAGTTTGAATTGATGGCCCCCAAAATATTCAGTGTTTTATTAGTTTATAGTTTGCATCTGCAGCCACCTGGCTGGAGGCAATGTCACTGGGCGGATCTTAAGGTGTGGTGGTGGGTTTGAGATTCCATTGTAAAGATATGCAAAGTGTGCCTGGTTGGAGTTCCTGAAGTGTGCTGTGCTGTGTGGCTGGTTGGCTTTTCTCTCTCTTGCCTGGCCCTGTAAGAGCAGGCCAGCTTCTCCTGCCATTATGGAACTTCCCCTGGATCTGTAAGCTTCAATAAATAATATCCCTTCCTCCATAACTGTGCTTGGTCTGGAAGTTCATGTCAGCGAACCTGAAGCTGTCTGCTACACCTGGTGTAAATAAAATGTAAATAAGGAGTCTCTAAATTTTGTCTTTAGACCCTTGGTGCCCTTGGCATCTTTCTTCACCCTGTCTAGATGGGGCTAGAAGCTATCCCCTGCCTAAGCTCTGCCTACTTGTGCCAATAGGAAGTGTTCCAGGTGAGGGCCTGTATCTTTCCTCCATCTCTCCTGGGGACAGCTTTGAGATATGCACTCTTTCTGGGACAAGCCACTGATAAGTATTCCAATATGGGCAGTTCTGCATCCCTATAACCTGTTCCTTAACCCTCCAGTTAAACAAAAAGAGCAGTGAAGAGCGACAGAAAAATAACCAGATATAGGGGAGGGTCTCAGCGGTCCTCTGTCTGATTTCTGGGCCTCAGTTTGCTTATCTTGAAAGCAGGGAGGTCCTTTAATAAAAACAACTGACATTGGATGGGCACTTCATGCATACCAGACTTCTTGGATTTGGGGCCTAGATGAAAATAAGAGGTGCCTGGGGGCTCAGGCTATTTACCTATGGCTCTTAATTCCTATCCTCAAAGGGTTCAAGAGGGAAACAAGGGAGAGGATAGACAAATTTGTAAAACAGATAATGAACTGAAAATGCAGTGAGGTCTAACCTCAAGTAGAAAGAGACTGCTGTTGAAACACCCAGAAAACTGGCTAGATTTAAGATCTCTTCAGCATAGCCATTAAGAGAACAGACTTTGAAGCCAGACCACTTGAGTAAGAACCGGCTAGATGTGTGGTTTTGAGCAAGTTAGTTAACCTCAGTGCTTCAGTTTCTTATCTTGAAAATGAGGCGATAATGGTGTTTACCCCCTCATGGTGTTTAAGTAATCAGTACCACTACTTTGCATGGAAGGAGCACTACATGTATTATGCTAATATTCTAGAATTCCACAGATCAAAGTTGAAGCTGTAAAGGACCTAGTGAATGAAAGGAAACCTTGATTAAAAGCAAATCTGTTTTAGAAAGAATAAGTTGAAGTTATTAGACATCAGATAGTTCTCTAATATCCCTGCCCCCACTTTGGAGTCAGTGTCCCAGTTGTTAAGTAGGAGCAGTGGGCATGACTGGGAGTATTCTGCATTATGCCTAGGCAAGGCTGACTCCCGGAGAACACACACAGAGAAGCAAGCTAACCATCTCTTAGCCGACAAGGTGGGATGGACCATGGAGGAGAAATCCTTTGTGAGCTTTAGGCATCACTGACTGCTGCATCTGAAAGAGAAAAACAGGGGGGCTTGTGGGTGGGTCTTGCAGATTGAAAGTTGTAAAGAGGAGGGCAGAAGGTGGTGTGGGTAGGAATGAGGATCACCAGGATGGCTGAGTAGCAGCTGGCTCCGGCCATGTGAGAGCAGTTGTGGGCTGTTTGTGGTGGTCCTTCTGGAAATGGGAGTCCCAAAGAAATTGGGCAGAGATCATTATGTTAGGCATTGGTATGGAAGGAGAAGGTGGTAGGCTTTGGAAATACAATATTGCATAAGATAAGAAAGCAGGGCTGGAGAGATGGCTCAGCAGTTAAGGCACTTGCCTGCGAAGCCTAAGGATGCAGGTTTGTTTCTCCAGGACCCACGTAAGCCAGACGCACAAGGTTGCACATGCATCTGGAGTTCATTTGCAGTGGCTAGATGTTCTGGCGCACCCATTCTCTATCTCCCTCTCTCAAATAAATAAATAAATAAATAAATAAATAAATAAATAAATAAATAAAATAAATATTAAAAAATAGAAAGCACGGCCCATTGAACACTTGCCTGACATAGACATGAAGCTGAGAGATCAGGCATGTACCAAGAAACATTTACAAACTAACCAGCGTTCATGTGACAGAGACTTCCTTATGGAAATTGCTGGATTTCCAAGTATGGTTACCACCACTGTGGCTGATATGAAGCCACCAATCTGATATTACCAAAGCACTTTGTTACCCATTATTACTGCTGTACAGACACAGATTGTGTCAAGCATCTGCCCAACAGTAAAATAGAACGAAGAAGTGATGAATGTTGCAAAATTATTATTTTTGTTTTGACTAGGCTATGTAAATATAAATTTATATAATTTGTTTGAGCAATGACCATGGTTCAGAACAAGCTTGCAAAATTCCCAACAATTTAGCAGCATCTGAGGCCATACCTTCAACCCTGGCTCTACATTGTTTAGTTGTGTGACCTTGAGACGATCACTATTTTCTTTGGGCCTTGGTTTCCTCATCTATGGTATTTCTGTGATGATGAAATGAATTAATTTTGTGAAGCCCTCAGAACAGTACATGTGGAGTACTCTTTTAGTATTGACTAAAACTGTTTATCAACTTTAGTAACACTAAGTTTGCAATTCCTGCAGAACCAAAAGGTTCCGGGTTCTAGTCTCTACCGCACTAAGTTTTAAAGGAAAAAGATCCTTTCTATAGTAACAGATTTGATACTCTGCTAATAGCCAGGGCTTTTAAGATAATGAACACCAAGGCAGATTGCAAAGATAAAAATACTGCTACAGTCAGATCCTATAACCACTCACCATAGTAGCTGGGCCAAAGAGCTATCTTATTACATGCCTGGCTAGCTCAATTACCTCCATCCTGACCTATCCAGACACTGGAGCCAGCCCAGGGCAGAGCCCAATGATGGAGGGGCCCCATAGAACCTGGTCTTATTTACTCTCTGTAAGCATAGGCCCTGGGGCAGCTAGGGGGAAGGGACTAGACAGCAGAATTGCAAGCTATAACAAAGGGCAGTAAGGTAAGAGATAGGAATCTTGAGTGTCTCCGAGGCTACAGATTGGCTTGAGGAGTATGGGGTTCTCAGGCAGAGTCAGGAGCAGATATGGAGGTGAAGAAGAAAATATTAGGGAAAGGAGGTCGAGTTCTATTCACCAGGCATGAAGAAGTCAGTTGTCATGACAGACAGTTGAACAGAAACAAAGCAGGCTGGTCCACACGGTGGAAACAACAAGGCAGGCTGAAAAGAGCAGGTTTTTCTCACTAAGGAACTGCAGCCATAGCCAGCCCAGAATTTCATGCATTGGGCCACAACAATCACATTCTTTTTCTTATCAAACTAGGTAAAATCGTGTGACGTACATTGCCTAGATGCTCATCACTTCCTCAACCCCATTTCCTCTTCCTAAGGGCTCAGATTATGTTTTCTTGCTGCTATGCAGTCATATTTTGACTAGTGGCATGTAGGGACAGTGTATCATCAAATCTCTCTGAATCAAGCTGGATGTAGTGGTACATGATCATAATCCCAGCACTTGGGAGTTTGAGTCAGGAGGATACCTATGAGCTCAAGGCCAGCCTGGGCTACATAATGAATTCAAGGCCAGCCTAGATTTCCTAGTGAGATCTTGTCTCAAAAAATGCACCTTGAAGCCGGGCGTGGTGGCGCACGCCTTTAATCCCAGCACTCGGGAGGCAGAGGTAGGAGGATCACCGTGAGTTCGAGGCCACCCTGAGACTACACAGTGAATTCCAGGTCAGCCTGAGCTAGAGTGAGACCCTACCTCGAAACCCTCCCCCCGCCCGACAAAAACAAAAAACATTCTCCTTGAGCAATTCTTTTCACTTTCCTGCCCCTCCCTTTCTTCACAACCTCTCCTCTTTGTGATTTTCCTCTCCCTTCAATATCCCCAGAGGAAGAAAGCAAGGAAGCAGAGTTTCTTGATCTGCACTGGGCTAGGACATGAAGAAACCAACCTTTATTCTGGGAAGCCACTGAGATTTAGGGGCTGTTTGTCTCAGCACATAGCAAGCATTGCTCGAATAAAAACAATAGTGAAATGGAATGGAGTAGAAAGAAAGTAATATAACGGAATACATGAAATTAAAGTATAATAGAAGAGGATAGATAAGAGACCATCAGAGTGTATTATAGATGGTGGAGATTAAATATCTGCGATAACTATTGTTTAAATTGCTATGTAATATCAATGTTGGCTGGAATATGGGGAGGAGTTGCGAATGCATTATCTTCAAGCTGGAGGGAAGTTTGAGGGCTATGATATAGAGGAAGCATTAGATGACAGGGCTTGCGTTGCTACTACCTTTTGAAGGAAGATGGTATAGACCCTCTGGTCAGCACTACCCTATGGCTACTTGTGGCGGGTGTTTTCTATTTGCTCAGTTAATCTTACCTGCCTTTAGTAATGGTATCCCACACTTAGTGCACGTAATTTGTCAGAGGTCTGACCTATCCCTTTTCATGCAGGGGAAGATCACATGGATGAAGCCTAGATAAAATGTTCGCCCTTTGGAGCCACAGTAATTGCTTCAAGAGTGGAGGCATGGTCCAAGATTGCCCAATTAGATCTAAAACTAGGACTTTGGATGGAGTTATCATAAGTGTCTTGTTACTCTGGCTTTGGATGTTTGGAGTTAAAATCTGATCTTGCTACCACAGGACAGAACTTGCCTAAGAAGTAAACTGCCAGTGAATAGGGCAGAGTTAAAGGGATTGAGGCAAGTTCTGCTGACGCTATTTGAACCTCTGGATCTCACCATGCCTAATGGCACTTCAGTAGTTCGTAACTGACGCTATGTTTCCCACATCTTTAAGGTATCACTTCCTTGGTAAAAGAAACAAAGTGGGAAGCAGCTGGTCTTCAGCCTTCTCCTGGCTTTGCCAAGTAGAAGTGGTTTTAATCACCACAGAATCAGGCTTCAACATATGGAAATCTATAAGGTAAAATAAAGGAGAAATTCATTTTGTTCTTGTTTTCTCTTTTGAGAGAACGGGGGGACAGATGAATACTATTAAAACTACTAATATTTTTCTCTTAATTTATTCAACAAATATTTATTGGACACCTTCCATGTGTTAGGAACTATGTTAGGTCCTGGAAGTTATTATGTCATGAAGATATTTCTGAATAATAACAGAACAGTTCTTATGAAGAGCTTATTATATGTCAGACATTGTTTTGAGACCCTTATGCTTATTAATGTTAATGTTCATCACATCTACCGTTTCAAGCATTTGTGATTATTACCTCTTACTTTTCAGATGTAGGAAACTAACTAAGGAGGAGGCAGAGCTAGCGTTGACATTTGAGAAACTACATTCAAGTGTACATCTTACAATTATTGGCCCTCACTGCCATGGTCCTCATTCACTCTAAACTTAGGATTCCTTACAGAGTCCCTTTGACTAGAGCTCTATTCACCCGAACCTGACTTTGGACTTGTTGAATTTTAGGCACTGGGCAGTTACACTTTCCAAATAGATAATCTAAATATTACCATGATATATGAACTTGGAGGATGAGTGTGAGGGATTAAAGGCCATTTAGAGACACTAGTCAGCCTGTTGGTTAGGAATACAGTTTTTGGACTCTTTCTAGATACCAGGTTAAAGTCTCTATTTTCTCCATGCATCACCTTGTAGAAGCTGCTGGCCCTCTCTGAGCATCGGGGGGGGGGGGGGAAGAGAGAGAGAGAGAGAGAGAGAGAGAGAGAGAGAATGGGCGCGCCAGCAGCTTCTCAGCCGCTGTGAACCAATTCCAGATGTGTGCGCCCCCTTGTGGTCAAGCCCGGCATTGCGCCCTTGCATCACTTTGCATCTGGCTAAATGTGGCACCTGGAGATTAGAACCAGCGTTCTTGGGCTTAGTGGACAGGCGACTTAACCGCTAAGCCATCTCTCCAGCCCGTCTTTTTTTTTTTTTAATAAATAGTTTGCATAGAGAGATCTAGGTATCATTCATTCTGGCATCTTAGAATATAATTTGTTTTGATTTATTGTCATCTCCTCTCCTATCCCCCACAATCCCCTTTCCCTCAAAACCCCTTTTCCTCCCATCCTCCCCGATAGCCTCTCCTATTCATTACATGTGCCTTTTTGTGCTTCTTTCATCATATTACAGCTCTTTATACTCACTTTTGGTGATTATTCGACATTTATAGGTTTTACCTACCTACATATATATATATATATAACTGGATCAGTGATTCTAGTGTGCATCTGGTGTTTCATGACTAATAATCACTAAGGTTCCTGTGGTAGAGTCAACATCCAGTGAATGTTAGCTGTTATAGCTTGTCATCTCTGGCTTTCAGTATGTTAAGTGTTTGTTAACTCAGGAGCTGGAAAAGAAGCTGTGTGATATCTCTATTGGCTTAAGTTTGTGTGATTAGTGTTTTCCTAATGCCATTTTAGGCATTACTTTCTGGTTGCTGGGGTGAGGCTCAATGGTAGAGCACTTGCCTAGCAGATTCATGGCCCTGGGTTCAATCCCCAGCACCACAAACTAGAAAGAATTATTTACTGATATATTTCTGTAAGATTGGACTTTGTGTACCACTAGAAAGAACCAAAGGAGACTTCAGCCTTGATTAATGAGGCTCATAATTCAGAGAGCATAAAATGATAAAATGCTATGCACTGTGCCAGGGAAGAAGAGTTCTAGGGGTCAATGGGCCTAATCCAAAGCTGGGCATTCTCTTTCTGATAGGGCATGGTGAAGACTAGAGAGGTTTAGTTTCCTTGGATCCTCTGAGAATCCTAGCGACTATTCCAACCCAAGTCCTGGGGCAGCAACACTCTGGAGGAATAGCGGTAAGGGAAGCAAAGGAGGGGAAAGGAATGACAGGGATAGAGGGATGGAGGGAGGGGGAGGAGAAGGAATAGGGGAGGGATTAGCAAAGGAAGGGGGAGAATTAGCAAGAAAGGGAGTCAGGGCTTAGGGAGATCAGAGGAGGGAGAAATAAGAAAAGAGGGAAAGGCTAGAACTCGACCAGGGGAACACAGACAAAGAAGAGCTGGGCCAGCAGGTTGAGGAAGTCAGCTGGGACTGTATCATGAAATCTTGAATCCACCATAGCAAACTTGGTTTCTAATCCTGTTAGAAGCCATGGAAGAAACCCAAAGTAGGAGATCACAGTGGGTTGAGGAAGAATTAATAAGCAGAGAGCACTCCCTACAAAGCTTTCAGGGCTGGAGAGATGGCTTAGTGTCTAAGGCGCATGCCTATGAAGCCTAAGGACCCAGGTTCAACTCTCCAGGTTCCACGTAAGCCAGACACACAGTAAAGCAAGCATGCAAGGTTGTACATGTGCACAAAGGGACATAAGCACCTGGAGTTCAACTGCAGTGGCTGGAGGACCTGGCTTGCCAATTCTCTCTCTCTCTGCACTCTCTCACTGTCACATAACAAAAAAGGCAGTCTGTTGGGCTTGTCTCAGAAAAGACGCTTTTCTAATGCCATTGACCATTTCTTCCACTCTGTAGGCCATTTACAAACCATGGTTTATTTTACTGTTAGAATAGAAAAGCGACTGTAATACAAATTTAAAAAAATGAATGAACGATTAAATAAGTAACAGACTATAAAATTCCTCAATTTCATTAATCAAAAATCAGTTTTCCTAATATTTACTATTATTCAGTAAATATTTATTGGACTCCTGTCATGTATTCGTGCTGAAAGTATTAAACACAGGAAAGCAAGTATCTGTGTTTGACCTAAAAGTGGTACTACTTTTCTAGAATGTACATTTATTTGTTTTTTATTTATTAATTTTTGAGATAGGTTGTCAGGTAGCCCAGGTTATCCTGGAACTTGCTATGTAGCTAAAGATGAGCTGAACCTCTTGAATCTCCTGCTTTAACCTCTCCAGTTTTGGGATGACAGGAATACATTATTCCATTTTATGTGTTTTTGTAAATATTCTCATTCTGATAATATTCTGAAAGTTTTAATTCATATTTCTGACTTCTAAGGGAAAAATATGCTTTTTTTGCTTGTGTAGTGTGTGTGCGCGCGCGCACGCGTGCGCGCTTTGCATTCATGTGCCCATATGGCACTCCATGCACTCACCTGGAGAGGGCTGTGCTTGCCTGTGGTGGCCAGAGCAAAATTTCAGGTGTCTAGTTTCACTGAGTCTCTTAGTAATACCCGAGCTTGCCATTTTTGTCTTACGCTCTGGTGATTCCCAGGTGTCTGCTCTCATACAGGACTGGAGTCATAGACTGCTGTGGCTGTGGCCACACCCCGCTTTTATATGGGTTTGAACTTGAGTGGTCTCTCTGACCGTCTCAGGCCCTCATGCTTTCACAGGAAGTGCTCTTAACCTCTGAGCCATCTCTCCAGGCCTCTATAAAATTATTATTGTTATTTCTTATGTTTTAAATATTTTATTTATTTACTTATTTGAGAGAGAGAGAGAGAGAGAGAGAGAGAGAGAGAATGGGTGCACCAGGGCCTCCAGCCACTGCAAACAAACTCCAGACACATGTGCCCCCTTGTGCATCTGGCTTACATGGGTCCTGGGGAATCGAACCAGGGTCCTTAGGCTTCACAGGCAAATGCCTTAACTGCCAAGCCATTTACCCAGCCCTATAAATTATTTCAATACATGAAAAATAAATGAAAGTGATTAAATGCCTATGCACCTCAGAGACTTCCTGCAGTTGGATCAATCATCCTTCATTCATTCCTTGGTACTTGGCCCAACACTCATTAGACATTGCCCTGTGTTTGATGGAAATGATTCATAAAAATAAGTCAGTCTCTGCCCTATAAAAGAATGAAAATGTAGTGATAATACTAATGCTTCTTCCTTCTACATCTCCTGGCTTGAATCTTATCCAACCTTATTGACTCGCACATAACCAACAGAATGAATATTGTTCTTCCCCACTTTCTGAACACTCACACTTAGAGCGTAAGTTAAATTGCTGTGGTGGGTGACAAAGTATATGTGTTCTGACTAACAAATCTGGCTAATATTCCAGACAATGGTCAGGATCAACTGCCAGATGCTTGAGTAAATACCTGTCTAGGTGATTCAGCCTTTCAGGTATCTCTAGACATTGAGTCTTTCCAACTGAGGATCCAAACAATGGTGAGTAAAGGCAAGTATCTCCACTGCGCTCTGTTCTCATTACTGGCTCACAGAATCTACCCGTAGGCATAAAATAATTTTTTAAAAAAATCATTGCTCTATGTTACTAAAGTATGGAACATTTTTGTTATGTAGCAGTACCATTTGAAACACTATCCCTGTGTGATATTTGCTGGGGTTTACATATAGCTATTTAAACGAAGTTACTGCTCTCAAAAGTTCATATAGCCTTAACACTTGAGAACCATAATGTGTCAAGATGAACATAATCTAACCTGCTGGGTAAATTTATTCCACAGTCTAAAAATGACAACTAAAGCTCTTCTTCATCCCATGACTCAGGGACATGTCACTTGCTTCACTGTTTCACTTGCAACCAGCTAGACTGTTCTAGGAACACTCATGAGAGTCATGAATCTAAGAAAATAGGATTTCACCAGGGGAATATAGAAGGCTAGATCTGGCATAACACTCACACTTGCTTATTGACAAAATCATAGAAGTCCTGAAAGATAAATACCTTATCCAGGGCCACGGAACTATGTAGTAGCCGAGTGCCAGGGGGAGTGTCCTTACCTTGTGTGTGTTGTGTTGCCTGTTCACTTAAACATCAGAGAAGCATTGCACTCCATGTGGCATTTTATGTACTTCATTGTGTCTCTAATTTCAAATATATAAAATTGGACTAGTTAGAATACTTATCAACCAGAGTTTGTCATGGGAAAGAAATGAGATGGTGCACAGAAAACACACAGCTGTATTCTTGATCCATAGTAAGCACTGACAAAGTCTAGACCTTTCTAGAACAAAACATTTTGGCTCATACCTTACAGAAGTACAGAAAGGTGTACGGCAGAGTCGGGGCTGAATGGTGTGATTTTTCGCTTGATTTGATGGTGAGCAAAGGTGGTGTCCAGGACCCCACTACAACCAGAGAGTGTTATTCCTCAGAGGCCTAGGAAAAGTGAGTTGTAAATCTGTGAGTCTTAGAATTATCTGGACCATATGTTAAAAGGCAGCTTTCAGCTGGGCGCGGTGGTGCACGCCTTTAATCCCAGCACTCGGGAGGCAGAGGTAGGAGGATCGCCATGAGTTCAAGGCCACCCTGAGACTACATAGTTAATTCCAGGTCAGCCTGGGCCTGAGTGAGACCCTACCTCGAAAAACCGAAAATCCAAAAAAAAAAAAAAAAAAAAAAAAAAAAAAAAGGCAGCTTTCTCAGATGCCCCCCAACCCGCCCAGTGATGAGTAGGTTGAAAGCAAAAACCTGACCCTCTCCATTTTAAGCAAGAATCTCAGATAATTGTTGTCTTAGAAGTTGTTGTACAGTTAAAAAAAAAAAAGAAGAAGGAAACAGCAGGGGGAAAAGAAGTCAATAGTGGGGTCATCAGGAGAGGGTAAAAGGGGGGAATAAGAGAGAAGGAGGAGGAAGAGGGGGAGGAGGAGAACACTTCGAGCAGGATGGGTGGTTGTGAGTGCAATACACTCCTGGGCAGTGAGTGAATTCTGTTTGAAAACTAAAACTAAAAACTAAAAAGCAAACTTCTGTCTTACATACTCCAAAGGCAAACATGAGCATTATAAGGTTCATAATCTAAGAGAATATCATCAGCTATCTTTGGGCCTGGGAGAAATCTCTTCTCTGAAGTGTAAGAGCAGGATAGATGGGTTGGGGGGGGGGGATCCAGGATGTTTTTGCACACGTCACAAGCTGCATAGAACCAGTATCTCAGGAGCCTCCAGGGACAAAGACGACCCAGGAATGCCTTGAAGAAGGGGTCACATTTCATACTATAGAAATTACTTGATTTTTTATGGGGTTCCATCCTGATAAACGTAGTATAAGTTAAGATCATCTCTTAGGTCTACAATGCACTGAATATGCCTACCTCCTGCATTGGTAGCTTAGCAACACAGCACACTACAGTGTTAGTTGTCTCCACTCCTGATTGCAAGGCTGACTGGGAGCTGAGAGTCACCACAAACGCACAGCACCACCAGAGAGCTTCTAGCTTCAAGTCACTACCCAGGGAGAAGAGCCAAATTCCAATTTTAAATTAAGGTTTCTACTGAATGCATATCACTTTTGGCCCATCATAAAGTCAAAAAGTGGCCATTCAGATTATCATAACTTGGAGATCATTTGTATATAAAAACATCAATTTTCCAGAAGGTAAGTTTTTTTCTACTCTGTGGCACTTAGATTCTGACAAGGATTATCCCCCTTGAATCTGCATCAGAATAGCCAGCAGGGATTTGTTAAAGCTCATTACTTGGCTCCGGTCTCCAGAGTGTTTGTTTCAGCTGCTTGGGGGCAGGGTGCAAGAATTTGCTTAGGCTGCTGATCTGGGGACCATACTGTGAGAACCACTAGGTTAGATCAAAGTTCAAGGTTTAGACCAAGGACCAGAACATCCAGGCAACAAAGTACATGGACCCTTGTTGGAAAACTGTGGCAAGCCCTGGTACAAAAAAAGTGGGAAGGGGGGCTGGAGAGATGGCTTAGTGGTTAAACACTTGCCTATGAAGCCTAAGGACCCTGGTTTGAGGCTCGATTCTCCAGGACCCACGTAAGCCAGATGCACAAGGGGGCGCATGCATCTGGAGTTCGTTTGCAGTGCTTGGAGGCCCTGGTGCACCGATTCTCTCCCTCTCTCTCTCTCTCTCTCTACCTGCCTATTTCTGTCTCTCTCTCTCATAAATAAATAAATTAATAAAGTGGATTACTGAAGCATAGACTTAAAAAAAAAAGTGGGAAGGGGGATCCTGAAAGATAAACATTCCCCTGGCTTAGCTGAATGAACGTGTCTACCTCCTACCTGCATGCTTGTTTCTTAGAGGCTAGGACTTTATGTGGCAGCACAGTAATTCTCCACAACTTCAAGATGAAAGTGATCTACTTATATCTGCTCTATTAAAAGCCATCAAGTAAAATGGGAAGCTCTTTGTTAACCACTGATTTAGAATTCAGGTCATTCCTGGTTTCTGAAGAGACCAGACACCTTCACATGAATAGTGAACCTTCTGAAGACCCTTCATTCCACCGGGTAGTTTTTAGTGTGATGGACAGGCATGGTCCACTTTCTAATACTTCCAGCTCTGTACAGGATCCTGAAGGGGAATTGTTTTTTAACTGCTTCAGCATTAAGATGGTTTTTCTGGACGTTAAACTCTAAGAATTTATGAGATAAGATAGAGTTACTTCTCAGAATATACAAAAACAAGATCTCCTTAGTCCTAAGCCATAAATTAGGCTGTTGGAACAGAACACGGTAGGCTCTTTGAGGAAGACTTTCCTGTAACAAGTCTCAGAGGGGGCTTCCACTCAGCTTCTTCAGCCCACCACTCTGTTCATACCATAATGTGCTCCTATTTGCATTCACAACCTGACTAGAGTGCCCTCTTTTGCTTTCCCTTTAATTTTCTTTTGTGCATACGTACATGTGCATGTATGATGGCATGCATATGGGGGTCAGAGAACAATGTGGATTTTAATCCTTGCCTTTCACCTTGAGGCACCACTGTGTTTGCCAGGCTACATGGCTCACCAGCTTCTGGGAGGTTCTCCTATCTCCACCTCCCATCTCACTGTAAGAACACAGGGGTTACAGATGCTCATCAAAGCATCTGAATTTGGTTATGTGGGTTCTGGGGATCTGAACTCAGGTACTCATGTTTTCATAGCAAGTGTTTATTCCCCTGAGACATCATCCCAGCCCTTCCTCTAATTTTCATTGATGGTTTACTCAAGATATTCTCACCTTGAAGTCATAGAGTGAATTAAGGTCACAGATTGACTTAGGAGTAAAACAATGGAGGCGACTCTCACAGAGTGGGTCTTCAAACAATTTTAGGGACTTCTAGGCTTCTACAAGAAGCCCACAAACCACTGGGTTCTCTTTCCAGAAAATATACACTTATAATATTTTGCATACAATTACTTGTATGGACAATGCCGAAGAAACTTTAGATAATACCAAAATGTATAGATCATACCAAAGAGGAATAATGTCAATGAAGGAGAAGAGGATACAAGGAAGGATTCAGAACAGTAAATAGGGGCAAGTTCTATAATAAATGTTTATGTCTTCAAGATGATTGTCTATCAATTTATAAATTACAATTCATACTTTTGGCTATTTTATTTGACAATAAATTTGGCAAACGTAGCTTCATGTCTGTGTTTAGAACCTTCTACAAGCTTTATGCTAAGATGCCCTACCTATATATCTTTTTTCTAGGAGTGGTAGCCATAGACTATGTGTGAACTGGTTGGTTAGTTTTAAAGTTGTGATCATGAAGGAGAAAGGATTGAAAGACCCAGGCCAGAGTAGCACCATGACAGGCCTCAGTCACTCTGTAGGCCACAGAGGCGAGTTCCCAGAGTCAAGGGAAGAACAAGCAGTACCAGGAAAAACCATAAACTTGCTGTGTGAGCATGACTCAACATTCTTGCGGTCCTGGGCCGGATGGCCCAATAAGATCCACTGTCTCAGGGTTTTGTAAATGTCAACCAATCAAATGAATGTAACCGGGCGCGCCAACCTGTTCAAATGTAACCGCCAACCTGCTCAAATGTAACCGCCGCTTGCTGAGCCAATTAAGTTAGAAATTCCCCTAGACCTAGCCCGCCAAAACCCTAAGACCAATCAAGAACCCCCAAGTACAGTTACTGTTCAAATTAGCCAATCATGTGGTTGCGTGGGTGATAGCCCTCTCCCCTTTGTTCAAACCTCAATAAAAAGCCCTCTTTTCTGCTTTTCGGGGCTCTTGCACGGATCCACTGCGTTGGTGAAGGCAAGAGACTGAGCTTAAGCCCGAGTAAAGCTCTTTGCGTTTGCATACGTGTTTGGTCATCCTTGGTGGTTACTGGGGGTGCCGTGAACTGGGCATTACAGGATAAATCTAGAAATCTTGGCCCTAGCATCTAAGGAGGCTCACAAATTCAGGTTTGATATAGGATATGGCCAAACAAAGCTTTGTTTATTTCAAGGGTAGTCCATACTCAAGCAGCATTGTCCATGGGACAGTGGGAACTTCCTGTAACTGTAACATATCATGTCCTATGACATACCTACTGAATTCAAATGTGCTTTTTAACAAGATCCTAGGTATCGTGTGTACTTCAAAGTCATAGAAGTACTTAACCCAAAATATTTGTGGTGACTTGGGGATTGCTGCTGGAAAAGGTTTTCATTTTTCTAGAAGTAAATGCCAAACCTGACAGTACACTGTAGAATCAATTTTTCACTTAGGGCAGGTTGGGTTTCAAGGCTTCTGAGATGAACTCTCATTTGTAATATTCTGTTGGTCTGTTGTGTGATCCTTGTCTCAAATTTCATCCTGTTTTCAATGGGCACAGTCCCTGTCCTAGTGGCCCCCAATTCTACATTTCACTGAATTCTTTATTCCCAACCCCAGTGTTTCTGTTCTTCTGTTTGTTCTATTGGGACACTCATGAAAACCCAGTAATGTTTTCTGTCTACTTAAGGGTATGTACTTGGAGTATGGTCTGCTTAGGACACATGACTTCCTGTGAGGATGAGAAGGCAGACTGCCACCTCCTGTTATTTACATCCTGAAAGTCCCCATCAGAATATGGACATGCGCCTGTGAGCTGGAAAGCAGGGTTTTAAAGACTCAACCAGGAGGCTGAGAAGTCATTAATCATGTTATCATCAAAAATATTTGGAGCTTTTTTTCTTAACATTACAACTCTCATTGCTGCTGGCAAAGCCATTTTATTTGTCCAGTGGGGTTTTCTCCCATTAGATTAGATTGAGTGTCTCATCTAAGGTACAATAACAGATTTGGCTCTGTGGTATAGCTGCTGGCTGTGGTTGACTGATACCCAAGCTTTTGACTCCCTGCTGCGTATCTAAGCTGTACAAGCTGCAGTCAATGCATTTAATCTACATAGAAAGAACACAAATTGCATGTTAGCTTTTTTTTGTGTCCAATAATCAGGTTCCCCAACCCCCTCACTTTCTGCTCTTCTGGACAATTTGAGGCAGTCTTGTGTGATCCACAGAGGTTGTGGATTTTTTTTTTTAATCTGAGTCAGGTAAAAAGAAAAGTCCTTTGCATTTTAATTGCACTTGATCTGCTCGTTGAATGACCCTGTAATTTATATATTGTTCATAGTTAGTGCTTTCTGCAGTCCTGCTGTGTAGCTGATAACATAATTCACATGCACTTGCACCTCTGGCTCTGTGACTGGTGGCTTGGACATACTTTTCTTTCTGAATTTGCAAAATTTTCTGACTCATTCATCACTCGGTGAGGTCCAGCGTATTCCTTTGTTTACATCTGAAGATTGCCTTTTACTTTCCAGCCACCTGGGCTATTTGCAACCCCTCGGCCATTTGTGAAGTTTCTCATCGTATGCCTGGATTCTGTGATTGGCTGACAAACTAGAGCTGGGAAAAGAATGAAGAACACTGGTGTCCCACTCTAGCAAGGCTGAGTGTCGAGGCAGTGAGATCTGAGACCACCAATAAATATAAAGGTGATTAATAAGTAGGGAAGAGGGAGAGGGCTCTCTTTACAATTTTTTTTTAGCACAAAAGACAGAGTTTTAGAATTAGTGACAGGGTACTTTTGTGCTTTTAAAACTATTGTGAATAGTTAAGTCTATAGGAAGTCAAAGTTCAATCGTCACCAAATATTCAGGTGTTTACCCATTTCCTTTGCTTTACACGAGCACTTCACATTCTGTAGAAGGTTAACTATAGGTTTGAGTTACATTATTTTGCCCCATCTCTGAACTTTTTTGGCTCGTGTGTGTGTGTGTATGTGTGTGTGTCTGTATGTAGAGTATGTGTGATATAGTCTGTGATGCGTGTGTATTGTATGCACATAAGTGTGCAGATGTGGGCACCCTGTGCATGTGGATGCAAAAGCCAGAGGAGAACGTCCAGTGTCCTCTTCTTTTGCTCCTCTGCCTGTTTCCTTGAGACAGAGTCTCACTCAACCCAGAGCTGCTGTTTTTGCTGATTTTGGTCAGTGACCTCAAGTGATTCTCTGGTTCCCCCTGCCTCACAGACTCAGTTATAGCCACATTCCACTATGGATGTGGGTGCTGGTAAATTCAGCAGCAAGTGTTATTAACCACGGAGCCATCTTCCCAACCCCTCCCCGCACTGCCATGTTTGATTTAGCAGTTTTGCTCTCAAAACTCTTCAGATGGAGGTTGAATCTTTGCTACCTTGGGCGAGCAACAGCAGTGTGCCCCAAGAGCCTTTTAGATGTGCAGACTTTCCAGTCCTACCCTAGATCAATTGAGTGAGTATCTCCATTCTAGGAAGATCCCCAGATGGTGCACACACAGCAGTTTAAGAAGTGCTGGATTAGGGCTGGAGAGATGGCTTAGGGGTTAAGGCGCCTGCCTCCTAAGCCTAAGAACACTGGTTCCAATCTCCAGCGGTTCCAATCTCCAGGTCCCACGTTTAGCCAGATGCAAAGTGACGCAAGGGCGCAATGCCGCACTTGACCACAAGGGGGTGCACACATCTGGATTTCGTTCGCAGCAGCTCAGACACTGCTGGCGCGCCCATCTCTGTCTTCTCTCTCTCTCTCTCTCTCTCTCTCTCTCTGTGTCTCTCCAAAAAAATAATAAAAAATAAAGTTTTTTTTTTTTTAAAAAAAGAAGTGCTGGATTAAACAACTGGGTTTCAATAATTCTGAGCCTAAATCAGTATACCATGGACAAGCCCTAAATTTCCCTGCTCAGTCTCACAGGGAAATCAGCTGAGATTTCAGCACAGTTTCACTTGACAAGTATTTATTAACTGACTACTATGGGTCCATCTCACTATACCCCACAGGTCCACTCCAACAAGCTAGAAAGTACCAATACCCAGTGGTAAGGGAGTTTTCTATGGTGGCTCTTGTGTCCTAACACTGAAAGGTCACTCTGTATCTTCTGGAAGCTCCATGGATTATCAAAAAGCTCTGAAAAGCATTCTTTTGTGAAAAATCGTAGGACATACCAATCTGGGCTACTAAGAACCAGTTGCAGACTATCCCAGTTTCACAGATAAGCATGATTTTGGACTTCGGTTTTTTTTTTTTCTTTTTCTTTTTCTTTTCTTTTTCTTTTTTTTTCTTTTTCTTTTTCTTTTCTTCTTCTTTTTTTTTTTATTAACCAGAAACTTTGTAAGGACAGATCATGTGTTGGTACCATCATTTCCCTCCTCCCTGCTCCCATTCCATTGAGGGCCTTCCTCCATGGGCTTGCTGGTATTTACCATGGAGTTGTAGGTTATGAGTTGTGAGAGCATAATCAGTCATTGTGGGGGTAGCAATGCCTCTAGATATTCCTTCCCACTCTGTGGCTCTTACAATTTTGCACTTCCACAAAATTCCCTGAGCCATGGTGGGTGTGATTTGAGTCTATTTTAGGGCTGAGCTCTCCGTAGGTTCTGGATTTCTGCTTTGTATGTTTTGAGTATCCTCAGTGTCTCTCTCCGTCACCCTGCCGCAGGTTGTCAGGCTCACCGTGGAAGCAGCACTCTTGCTCAGCTCCCCAATTCCTCTGTGGTTTCACCTGGGCCCTGGCTGATGTGCAAGATGTAGGTGATGGTGATTTTTTTTTTCTAGCATATACTTAGTGACTTGTCTTCTTTTTTGTGTGGTGTTGTGGGCTGAACCCAGGGCCTTGCATATACCAAGTAAGCGTGCTACCTCTGAACTATATCCCAAGGTCCTAATTTTTTAATTAGAAGGAAAGGTGGTAATCATTTGGAAAGGATTTTGAAATGGAAATCCGAGACTTGAATTTGAGTTCTTATTTTATCACTAAGAGGCTTGTTATAATGTCGGAAATTTACTTTAAAATTCCTCATCAATTAGAGTGACATTCCATGTGTCAAATTGAGGTTAAGTAATAACCCAGATGCCAATCAAGTGTGCGCACACCTGGGTTGGTCTATACACAGTGTAAGCAGAGACATCATCCTCCAGAGGCTCCTTTTACACCCATTGTGTCTTATCTCCCTCAGTTAGGTTTTGCTAATGAGCACAGCAAATGTCAGAAAGGAGTCTTAATAATGAAATAAATGACTTGCTGATTATGAGTGTTGAGACAAGCTTTTACTGATGAAATCACGTGAATTCAAGATGTGTGGAGCAGCTCAAATATTTTATAATACTCTACGCTTGCACAAATCAGGCTATAAGAACTTAGCGCTATCCATAGCTTGTACCCGTATGGATGGTACCAAAATACTGAACTCTCTGTGAGTCCTTGTCCAATCACTGGTTTAGAAATATTTCTAGTTGCCTGATGCTGTGATTGAGTCTATACTTGACTGTTGAGTAAAGCTTTCACGTAAAGTGAGAGGCGGTAACTTGGAAATTGCTTTCTTCATAACCCTGTCCTGAGGTTACAGCGAAATAGCTAATCCCCATTCATGCAAACATTTTCAATGGCTACCACTAGCTACGAGAAACATTCTAATGATAGAGCAAAAACAAATGGGCATGGATCAGCCACAACACAAGTGTTTGACCTTGAGGCTTACATCTAGAACACCTTCCTGGATGGCAGACATTTAATCTCACAAATCCAAGAGGCTATTTTTAGATTCCTTTATGGCTTACTATTCTTTTGGGGGCAAGTTTATGTGGTGTGTATGCATGCACGTGGGTGCATGTGTGTGGTTGGGGTACTCATGCACATGTGTGCAGGTGGAGAGCAGAGGTCAATGTTAGCTATCTTTCTCTGATATTCTCTACCTTATTTATTTATTTATTTTTAAATATTTTATTATTTATTTGAGAGAGAGAGATACAGAAATAGGCAGGTAGAGAGAGAGTGAATGGGCGTGCCAGAGCCTTCAGCCACTGCAAATGAACTCCAGATGCATGCACCCCCTTGTGCATCTGGCTTACGTGGGTCCTGGAGAATCGAGCCTTGAACCGGGGTCCTTAGGCTTCACAGGCAAGCATTTAACCGCTAAACCATCTCTCCAGCCCTACCTTATTTATTAAGACAAGACCTTGCACAGATCCTAGAGCTCACCAATTTGGCTAGGGCTAGTTAGCCAGCAACTCCTAGGGAGCCTCCTGCCTCTGCCTTCCCAGCACTGGCATTACAGGCACACATCATGGGTGCATGCTGGGTGCTGGGGATCTGGACTCAGGTACTCATGCTTGTGCAGAAAGAATCTTACCACTGATCCACCTTTCCAGCCCCAACTTATTATTCTTTTTTTTTTTTTTTTTTTGGTTTTTCGAGGTAGGGTCTCACTCTAGCCCAGGCTGACCTGGAATTCACTATGTAGTCTCAGGGTGGCCTCGAACTCACGACGATCCTCCTACCTCTGCCTCCCGAGTGCTGGGATTAAAGGCATGCGCCACCACGCCCGGCTCCAACTTATTATTCTTAATTCAATTTTTTGTCACATAGGAGTAAAAGCCAGACAGATTAAGATATTAAGAGATTGCAGTAGTTCTTGCATTGGGCTTGTGTCCCTTACACGGCCTCATCAATTGTAGCTCAAACTATGTGACTCTTTTCAACAAACCCAATGCCCTGAGAAATCTAAGCCATCTTTGCAATTTTCTCTGTATGGTCTTAGTTAAGTCTGTGGACTATAATATGGAGTCCTGACAAAACTATGAATGTTTCACAGTTAAGATAATATTCTTTCAAAAAAAAAAAGCTGTTTTGAGATGATACTTTAAAATTGCCTCACTTAGAAGGTTCTTTTTTATTCTGAGAAACTGGTAATGATGTGGTTTCATTCGAACATTTTCTTTCAAGGAATCTCAACTGTGGTTCTCACAGTGTGGCTTAAATGAAGCATCCAGGCTGATGATCCCCAGGACATGGTGCTTTGTAGGGTGAGTCTACGATGGCAATTGCAAGAAACAGACCCCAAGTGGCAAAGCTGCGTCACTTGCATGTTCCAGCAAAGAAGGAAGAGCATGTTGAATTGGCCCACTGGTAAGTTATTATTTCCATTTCATACTCCTAAACAGCTTTGGCATCTTCTATTGTGGCTTCCTGGGGATTCCCAACATGAGTCTTTCATAGTCCCTAATGAAGCCATTGTACTATTTAAGTCAAGGTCTGGAGAGTGGCAAAAAGATGGGACTTGATGGAGCTGAGATCAAGACAAGGATGAAGCTATTGTTGCAATCTTAAGCAATGGCAATTCCAATGAGGGAAACTTTGGGCAGAGATAGTTCGTCTCAGAGTTTAACTCTTTAGGACATCTGGCTCCAAGCTTGGAAGTTTTCCTGTTTTGTGTTATCTAAATACTTATTGGGTTTTAGCTTTGTGGTGTACTCTTGATTGTCTAAAAGAATTTACCCTGATCTTAAAAGGTAGCTTAAATAAATAATGCACTAAGGACTTCAAGCAGATTATAATTGTTTATCATTGTCCTTGGCTATATTTTAAACAATGACAACATTAAAAACCATGACTACCTAGAGTCTTTGTCAAAATGTCTCATGAAATAGAAGGTAGAACAGGTTGGCAGGATTTTCTTTGTGGTAATTAGGGTTTTTAAAGTCCTCATCATTTGATTCTGAGAGCACACTAGAATGCACTTAAAATGCATCCACTACAGCTCAGAGGCTTTTGTGGAAGATGGGGCAGAAAGAATGTAAGAGCCACAGAGTAGAAGGGAATATCCAGAGACACTGCCCGCCCCCCACAATGACTGACTAATGCTCTCACATCTACACCTCACAAACTTAAGGGGAATACCAGCAATCCCACTGAGGAAAGCCTTCAGTGGAATGGAGTCAGGCAGGATGGAAATGATGGTACTAACACATGATGTATCTGTACAACTTTCTTCTTAATTCATAAAATTAAAAAATTAGAAAGTCCTCATAGTATGTCTAACCTCAGGTCCATCACTGGCTACTAAATAAGGTTATTGGTCAAAGGTTATACAAAATTAAAAATAAGCCCTGATTCATTTTCCTGATGGAATCTGAATTTAAAACCTTAGTGACCTTAATCTTTTCCCCACACCAAATACAGTGCTCTTTGACCTCAGGTTAAGATTTTTTTCCTTAGATAAACATTCAATAGCCACTGTATCCCAATATGTTGTGGTTTGAATGTATTCTGTAAAGTCCATGTGTTGGAAAGTAAATGCTCAATACAGTGGTATTTGGAGGTGGGGTTTCCCTCATGACATTTGGGTCATGGGGGCACTAACTTCACAAATGGATCTGTCCTTCTTCATGGGTATGGTGGTTTGAAGCAGATGTCCCCCATAAGGGTTAGAGGTGTATTGTTGCAGGCAGGCTTAGGGTTGTTACAGGCAGCTCCTGCTTGCTAAGGTTTGGCTCGCTCTCCTGCTGCTATTTCCTATCTGCTGTGGCAGAGGTGATATCCACCCTCTGCTCATGCCATGCTTTCCCCCTGCCATCATGAAGCTTCCTCTCGAGACTGTAAGCCAAAATAAAAGCTTTCCTCCCATCAGCTGCTTTTGGTTGGGTGCTTTATCACAGCAATGAGAAGGTAAGTACAAGGATGGGAGTGAGTTAGGCATTGTGGAAGTGAGTCCATTGCCAAAGAGGAGTTTAACTCCTTTCTTTCTCATGCTCAACTCATGTGATGCCTTCCTCCATGTTAGGACGATGTGAGAAGGCCTTCACCAGATGTGGCCTCTTGATCTTGCACTTCCCAGCCTCCAGTATTTATATATTTCAAACCAAATACATGTTTAGAAATAAACCACGCAGTCTCTGGCAATCAGTTATAGCAGCACAAAATGGACTGAGATACTGTGGTGAAAGATTCAGAGTATATGCCCAATAAATTTAAAAAGGTACAGAGACAGATTTGAGAACCACTCACTGCCACCCTGATTTTGAAATTCATGATCAAGCTTTGAACCATGGGAAGTGCTGATGATAGCCTTCTAATACCAAGAGATCAGTAAAATGAGAAGCAGATGCCACATCCAAAAGTCTGGAGGGAAGATTCTCAGGCCCAGGGGAATACCTTTCTTACCTCACCCCATGCTCATCCCCTCACTCTTGTTCTTGTATTTCTGGATGCTGTTGATCTTAAAGTAGGAGTGAGTGAGTTGGTCACAGTATTCACTGTCTTAGCTAGCCGTGCCTGCAGAATATATATATATATATATATATATATATATATATATATATATATATATATATATATATATATATATATTTTTTCCTTAATTCTGGATTTCAGAATGACTAGGGTGGGGATTCTATGTTTCAAAATCATTCTTGTGATTCTGCTACTCAGCCAGAGTTGGGACACACTGGTCACACACATAATCACGTACCCAGAACACTTTGTTCTAAGAACCAGAAGGCTACAAAGATTTAGAAAGCCAAGTTCCTGCCTATAAGTGATTTATTACACTAGAGGAGAGTGTTAGGGAGAGAAGAAGAAAATAATAAAGCAAGTGGGAAGAAAACAAATAATTCAGGAGGAAGGCCAGGGGGACCATGCTGTACTAGTTATTTCACAGGTGAGAAGTGGTATTTAAGCTTATGTACAAGCAGTGTCTTCTCTAAGACTTAGAACCAGAGTACAAATGAAAGTCCACATACATGTCTAAATACTCGAAAGTTATAAACAAGCTACGAACTATGAAAATATGCCCATCTTCCTACTCTGATAAATCTATCTTTGTAAGACCTAGAAGTCTAGCTTTGAATGGAAAATTAATGGACCCCTTGTATTCGCTCACTGAACTGCAGTGGCATAGAAGAGTAAGCCTGGGTCATCAACCTATAGGTCCCACTCTTTCCTAGATTCCATCTTCTGCTATAAGGAGATTCCTGGGCCCATGGACTAATGGACTAGAGTGTCTATGTAATTTTTTTTTTAAATATTGAGGGCTGGGGAAATTGCTTAGTGGTTAAGGCGCTTGCTTGTGAAGCATAAGGACCTGGTTCGATTCCCCAGGACCCACGTAAGCCAGATGCACAAGGGGGCACATGCATCTGGAGTTCGTTTGCAGTGGCTGGAAGCCCTGGTGCACCCAGTCTCTCTTTCTCTCTGCCTCTTCCTCTCCCTCTCTCTCAAATAAATAAATAAAATATTTTTTAAAATTTATTGACAATTTTCATAAAACCATGATAATCCCTTCCATGACTCCCTTTTTCTCCCTCTCAGATTCTTCATCCACTGAATCTCTTCTTCTTTCCAACTGGTCTCTTCTATTTTGATGCCATCATTTTCCCCTGTTATTATGCAGGTCTTGTGTAGGGAACGTCAGCCCCTGTGAGACTGTATGAATCAGCATCTCTCTGCAAATCCTAACCTTTGTCCTTATCTATGGTCTATGGGAACTCATATTGGTTACATGGTCTGATTTGGGGAAAAAAGGGACTAGAAGCCCATTCCTGCTC
Organism: Orientallactaga sibirica; assembly: GCA_036365145.1. Lineage (NCBI taxonomy): Eukaryota > Metazoa > Chordata > Mammalia > Rodentia > Dipodidae > Orientallactaga > Orientallactaga sibirica. Next base: position 8,749,343 of record JAEOAD010000982.1, read on the forward strand.
CAGAGGCTTGGGCCAGTTGTCCAGGGCATTCCTGTGTATAAATGAGATTATGGATGAATCCTACAAATTATATGCTTGGCCTGCCCATAGGAACATGAAAACGAGCATTTGGAGAATAATCCCTGAGAAGAGTATATGTCACATTCTCTGTTTTTTTTTTTTTTTTGTTGTTGTTGTTTGTTTGTTTGTTTTGTTTTTTTGGAGAGAGACAGAGAGAGAGACAGAGAGAAAGAGAGAGGAAGACAGATAGAGATGGATGTGCCAACAGCATCTCAGCCGCTGTGAACAAACTCCAGATGCATGCGTGCCCTTGTGTCACTTTGCATCTGGCTAAACGTGGGACCTGGAGATTGGAACTGCTGGAGATTGGAACCAGCGTTCTCAGGCTTAGGAGGCAGGCGCCTTAACCGCTAAACCATCTCTCCAGCCCACATTCTTTGTCTTTTTAGCACCAAATATGAATCCATCAACCATGCATGTTTGAAGGGTTTTTTGTTTTTTGGGTTTTTTTTGTACCAGTTGGGATTCTGTTCAGCTGAGAAGAAGCAGGATTAAGAAAAAAAAAATCCCAATAGCATAAACAAGATAGAAGGTTTTTTCCTTTCTCTTTTACGTAAATGGAAGGCTACAGCAGTGACTTTATAACCCTTCGGGTCATATGCTCCTTCTGTTTTGATGACAAACCACCCTCAATATTTCTTTTCTAAGTCATGCTCCAGGACAGACACCCATCTAGAAGGAGGAAGAGGGAGTGGAAAGTGTAAGCTGTCTATGTGGAGACTCTTTCCAAAATGTGCACGCCACACTTGTGCCTCTGTCACATAGATCAGAACTTGTAGGCACAAGCAGCTGTGCTCTGTGCCTAGCTGAGAATGCAGATTCGGTCCCTATGGAAAAAGGAACTGGGACACAAAGAACAATATTTGCCAAAGGATTTTTTTAATTTCAACAATAGACACTGACTTTTGAAAATTTAAGCAAAAGGCAATTTTATTGGACAGCTGATTTTTGTTTCAGAAAAATTGATAGGCCGAGTAGAGGATCAGTCTCTGAAAGTGGACAAGTGAATTTTCGGGAACACAACCATCAACCTAATTCTCAGAACTGCCAAGCCTACTGGACACTAAATTCTGTCACTGATGCTCTGCATGATTCCTCATTTGTCTTTGTAGCTTGGCTGAATTCTGCGTAGACCTATGCTATTCACTGTGGTAGATAGTCCACATGGTGGATATCATCATAAGGGACAATGTAAGTGTAGCGTATTTTCATAATTACAGAAATTTTACTTCTCTGGAATGAAAGTGCTGGACTAAGATGTCCAAGCTACTTTACACACCTCCTTGGCATCCAGATGGGGCCCCCGCTAAGATGTAATAGAAATTTCTCAAAATAAGAAAGGGATTTGGATACTGGGTCAGTAAAATGTAAGAACTTTTCTCTGTACACTTTCAGATATATGAATCTTGGGATAACTACCTCTGTCGCCTCAACTTGCATTTGCACAATGAAAATAATGGTTATTGCATTTGAGAGTCATTATGAAGATAAAAAGATATAAAAATGACAAGGACTATTTGGGTTATAGAAGCTTAGATATTATCATCAAATGTAATGCTCTGGCCTTGATTCCACCTTACTTTGAACAACCAAGTACAAAAGATAAGGACATTTTAGTACGGAGTATTAGATAATGCCAAGGAATTACTATTTTTTTTTTTTTTAATATTTATTGACAACAAAACATACTTACATACCAAAGGTGCGTATTTTTCCCTCCCCTCCCCCCATTCCCCTTTAGAACTCCACCCTCCATCATATCCCCTCCCTCTCTCCATTAGTCTCTTTTTTTAATTTGATGTCATCCTCTTTTACTTCTATTATGAGGGTCTTGCGGAGGTATTGCTAGGCACAGCAAGGTCATGGATATCAAGGCCAATTTCTGTCTGGGCAGTTGCATTGTAAGGAGTCGTACCCTTCCTTTGGCTCTTCCATTCTATCTGCCCCCTCTTCCGCAATGATCCCTGAGCCTTGGAGGGTGTGACAGAGGTGTTTCAGTGCTGGGCACTCCTCCATCCCTTCTTCTCAGCACTATGTTGCCTTTTGGATCATCCCAGTGGTCATCGCCATCTGAAAAGAGAAGCTTCTCTAACCAGAAGTGAGAGTAGCATTAATATGTGAATATGAGCATTAAGTGTAGTATTTTCCGGGCAGCTTGGTGGGAATAGTATATACATTTAGATAAGGGCATGCTTTATACCCCTAAGGCTCATGACCTTACCTACCATAGACTTTGCTTAGGTTTTTCAGTACCAGGTATGTATTCCCTCCCGTAGAGAGGGCCTTCAGTCCAATTATAGAGCAGTTGGTTACCCCACAAGTAGACATGCCACTATTGCACCCGTTCAGTCTTTGGGCCTGTCTGGCCAAACTTGAATATTCAGCGTCCACTGTTTTCACTGCTGATGACTTCTGTCTCCCATACTCTGCATGCAGTGCAGCTTTTTCCAGCTTTCAGTTGGCTGGTCTACAGGGAGAAGGTTTTCTGCTCAGCACCAGCTTGCTTTCTCAGTGACCTTGCCTCTCAGGCAAGAGATGTCTTCAGCAATAGGGTCTTACTATCCGTTTCTCAGGGGAAACCAAGGGCTTTGGCAAAAGCCTTTAATGTTTTGGAGGCTACCGGGACCTCCTTGGCCAACAACTCACTGGAAGGTATCCCATCCCAGGTACTGAAAATTTTCTAGTAACAGTCTACAGCTTCTAGATGTACCATTATTCAAAAAAGTAGGTTTACATAAGTCTTATTCACAATATCTTGAATTTTGATTGACCCTCCCCCTGCCCTTCTTTTATGCATTCTCTACCCATGGCCTTGGTTAGGCCATTCCCCTCCTTGTAATCAGTCCTTCCACTTACATATGTGCAATACCATACACTTCAGTCCTTCCCTTTCCTCCGTCCCTTATAGCCTTTTACCAGCTTACTGGTTTCTGGTACCAATTTTTGGTTCCAGTTCACACACAAGTCTGTCTATTTGTAGCTAGGATCCACATATGAGAGAGAACATGTGACGTTTGGCTTTCTGAGCCTGGGTTACCTCACTCTTACTATTAGTTTTGTCAGATGTGATAATGACAGTGGGATTATGTGAGGTATGATATGCTTTTACTTTCATTATTATGTATACATTATTATGTGTACGATTGTAAATACTTCAGCGCATTAAATGAAACAAATATGACAAAATCACAAGTACTAAATCTTAATGATAGTTAAATGGATGTTATGTTTATTAATATTTGTTGTTACTTTTTTTTTCTGAAATGGGTTTTTATTCTGTTGACCCAGCTGGCCTTGAACTCCTGGGCTTAAGTGTCCCTCTTGCCTCAGTCTCCCAAGGAGCTAAGACAACAGGTGTGCATCCCCACATCCAGAAATCTCTGTTATTTTTGACATTTGTTCTTAACTTACTCAAGAAAGAAAGAAAAGTACCAAGTTGTCCATAATAGGAGTTCAGTACTTGAATTTCACCCTGTGCTGTCTTAGTCTCAGGGGCATGGTAGTCATCTATAACTATTGGAATATTTCCCACCCAGAGTCAGGAGAATCCAGAAGCTCACAGGCAGCGGGGGCAATATAGTGTGGATCACCTAATTTTCTCTGTGAGTGCTAGTGAGAAATGACTTACCCAAATGGGTTGTAAAGTGTCTGGCAAATATATAGCGAGGTAAGAATGCTCTATAATGTCATCCTGTGGTATTGTGGTGTCCATAGCTTCCATGTTTTTTAGGAGCATAAGGCAAATGGAATGCCGGCCTCCTGACTACAATCACCAGTGCCTGCTTCCACGGGCCATCTATCTTATAGGGCAATACCTAGTTTTAATTTCAATGTATCAAAATATTAAGTTTGTATACCAAAAGCCAGCATTTTGAGGCTTGTAGCCGTTCCCAATATTAAAGGTGATAAATACTGACTAAATAAGAAAGCAAGTTGTATATTTGGCACAGTAAGTTAAGGAGTGAATAATGGTATTTTGTAAAGATTTTATTTATTTATTTATTTATTTATTTATTTATTTATTTATTTATTTATGAGAGAGAGAGGTACAGAGAGAGAAGGCAAGAATAGGCATGCCAGGGCCTCTAGCCATTGTAAATGAACTCTAGACACGTGCACCACCTTGTGCATCTGGCTTATGTGGGTACCAGGGAATCAAACCTGGGTCCTTAGGCTTTGCAGGCAAGCACCTTAACTGCTAAGCCATCTCTCCAGCCCAATAATGGTATTTTTAATGATAATATTTTAAAAACCAGATTTTTTTAACCTAAAACAAAATGTTTCAAAATTTAACAATGAATTTTCATTCTGCTTCCGGCAATAGAAGAAAGTATGCAAGTTATTTTGTGTGTATGGTGGGGGTGGGGGGCAGGGGTTCACATTTGCACAAGGATGTTGGTGGTAGAAGGAGTTCTCTGAGGAAATCACCTCCCCTATTGTAGTAGATGTATAGTTACATTCTGAACAGAAAACACTCTTCAAGAAATTCCTGGTTTTACAAGTGGTTGGATTGGAGAGCTTTTAAAAAGGCTTTTTAAAGTGCAGTTCTCCAAATCAAAACCAATCCCAGTCCAGACCAGAGCAGTGGAGTGCCCTGAGAAAAGATGCCAAATAGCAACATTCTGATTGGAATTCTAAGACTTGGACTACCATTGTGTAGGGAGGGACTAATCTTGGTCCTGGGACCCATTCCCTAAGCCACGCTCCTCGCAGTAGCTGAAATGGTGTTAGGTCAGGAGGGTCTCTGACTATGGGTTCAAGCAAACACTCTTTGGAGAAAAGAAAGCTTCTCTAATTTATACCTATGTGATTCCATATTTTAAAATTAAGCAAGAAGTACAAAATACACTAAGGTAACCCACCGTGAATCAGAGGCAGCAAAAACAATATGGATAGATTAAGATCTTCACATCGAAAGTACAGGATTCTAAGATGCAGTATAAAGAACCAGTATCTATAAAATGGTTAAAGGAAAAAAAAAAAAAGATGCAATCATATAGATGAAGAGGCAACCGTAAGCTAAATGGTAGATACAATGCAGCTGAAATGAAAATTGGAAATTACCCAGAATGTAGTAGAAAGGGTCAAACACAAATCAAACTGGAGTCTCCAAATGATGGAGGAAAAGAGGGGAAAGGAGACAGGAAAGGATGGCTGGATGGGTGAACGGAGAGAAAGAGAGAGATTTGAAGAGACATTAGTCCAAATCTTCCAAAACTGATAAAAACACAATAGCACATACCAAGCATAAATATTAAAAAGAGTAAATTCATGCTTGAACATGTCATAATTCAACCGCATAACACTAAATGTCAAAAGATCTTAAAAAGGACCTAGAGAGAAAAGATAGACCATCCTTAAAAGAATGATTGGACTAATGGTTAACTTCAATAACATTGGAAATGAAGATAGAGGAAGTAATATTTTCCAACTGTTGAGAGAACATAACTATCAGCTTAGAATTGTATACTCAGAAAAAAAATGTATTTCAGGAATGAAGATAAAATGAGGATATTTAGAAGTACACAAAACAAAGGGACTTCATTAATGCAATACCTTCTAAAAGGTATACTTTGAGAATAAGAAAAAATGATGCTATAAGAATGATCTAGGATGTAATATGAAATGGCAAGCAATAGAACGGCCAAAAAGGTGTAGATATGTGAAAAAAATGGAATTTGGGATAAAGGAATACTAATGTCAAATTTGTGGAGTGAAGAAAAAATGGAAAAAAAGAAAATTCTGGACAACAATCACATGTCAATGAGTAAAGGGGGGAGATCAGAGTCAAGATCTCCTAAATCCTAAGGGTATTACTATAGAGTAGAGATCAACAGTTTTTCTATTAAGACTCATGTATTAAGTTCTCTAACTCTTGCTGCCCACAAACACAGACATTACATGAATATATAAAAAAAAAAAACATGGCTGGATTCCAATAAATCTTTATTTATGGGCTAGAGAACTGGTTCAGTGAACAAAGTGTTTGCTACCCAAGTATTAGTACCTGAGTTTGGATTCCCAGAACTCAAGTGAAAAGCCGGATGCTATGGTGGGCATCTGCGATCCCAGTGTGTGTACAGAAAGAAGGGAGGCAGAGAAAGGAGAATTGTCTGGAAACTTGTGAGCCAGCTACCTGAAACATACAGTGGCCAAGAATGAGAGACCCTGCCTCAAATGAGGTAGAAAGTGAGGACTGACACTCAAAGTTGTCCTTTGTCCTTTGATCTCCACACAAGTGCCATAGCACCTTCACACCCCTGCTCACACACGTGAATACACAGACGTGCATACATATACCCATGCAAGTTTACTTAATAAGACAAGTTGGATGTATGTGATCATTGGACCATTAAATCTTGTTTAATTTTTGATTGTGTAAGTTAAAAAAAGTATATATACATATATATATATATATATATATATATATATATATATATATATATATATATATATATATATATGATTAAAATTTTAAATTGCAAGAGTGATCACCAAAATTAAAAAGAAATATATATATATATATGTGTGTGTGTGTGTGTGTGTATGTGTGTGTGTGTGTGTGACTAATAAGGCCCCAAATGGCAAGAAAGAAGAAAGAATAATGAAAAAAGTAAATGAGGGCTGGAGTGATGGCTTAGCGGTGAAGGTGCCTGCCTGCAAAGCCTAAGAATGCCCATTCGAAACACCAGGTCCCATCTTTAGCCAGATGCAAAAGTGACACAATATCACACATGTACCACAAGGGGGCGCATGCGCCTGGAGTTTGTTCACACTGGCTGAGAGGCTGGTGGTACACCCATTTTTTCTCTCTCTCTCTTTCTCAAAAAAAGTAAAAAAAGAAAAAGTAAATGAAAAATTAAATAATAAGGTAGATAGATAAATTAATTCAGGTCTAAAAATAAGTAAGTTAACAAGTCTTGAAAAGTCATGGAATAGCCTTCCGTGTGTATTACTAAGTAAAAAACGTGAATCTGAAAAGCCTATATGCTGTGTGCTTCCAACTGTATGGCACTGCAGCAGTTACCTTCTCCTTGCTGGGATAAAACACCCAACCAGAAGCAGCTTATGGCACCCTGCTCACACACATGAATACATAGAAAGGGCATATTTCAGCTTAGTTTTGAAGGGACGTTTCATCATCGCACAGCAGGCATCTCCACAGAAGCAGGATGGAAGTCATCAGAGTGAGCTATGAACACCCAGTAGGGATGGATTAATAACCTCAAGGCCCACCCCAAATGACACCCCTTATCCAGCAAGGCTCTACCTCCCAAAGACACCACCAGTTGGGGATTAAATATGAGGCTTCATCATGAAGCTATGGGGAAAGCTTACAGTCAAACCACCACAGGTATTACGGAGAAGGAGAAACCATGAAGGCAGGAGGAATGCCAGAGGCTACAGGAGTTTGGGGATGAATAATCAGAACACAGGGGATTTTTAGAGCAGAAGAAACACTCTCTATGATACTGTAATGCTGGATAAATGTCATTATACATTCGTTCAAACTCATACAACACCATGAGTTAAACCTAACATGAGGGCGCTGGAGAGGTGGCTTAGCAATTAAGGAGCTTGCCAGCAAAACCCAAGAACCCAGGTTCGATTCCCCAGTACCCACATGAGCCAGATGCACAAGGTGGCATATGTGTCTGGAGTTCATTTGCAGTGTCTAGAAGCCCTAGCATGCCCATTCTCTCCCTATCCACACCCCCCCTCAAATAAATAAATAAAATATATTTAAAAAAAAACCTAATATGAGCTATGCACTTGAGATAATGATGTGTCAAGGTAGATTCCTCAGTTATAACAAATGTTCTGCTCTGGGTGTTGGATACTGATGATGGTGGAGGCCTGGCATATGTGGAGGAAGGGGACTTATAGAAAACCTTTGTGCTTTCCTCTCAATTTTGCTATGAGCCTAAAATTATTCTAAAGCACACCTTAAACTAAGACAAAATTTTATGCATATGGTCAAATATATTTACAAAACAGTGACAAATAAGTCTGAACATAGTAAATATTATTGATTACTATATATATGTAAATAAGCCAACCAATTAAGAACAGATATTGTCAGAGATTTTTAAAATGAAGCTATATGCTGATAATAAAGCCACACTTAAGGCATAGTCATGCAGAAAAGTAGAAAATGATTTTAAAAAGGCATACTCTGCAAATACTAGCAGAAAGAAGGCTACATTAGTTGACATCAACTTTAAGATTCAAAAACATTATCACAATTCTTAATTTGTCTACACCTAATAAAATGGCCGAAATAAAGTGTGCAAATATGAGCGGGGGCGGGGAGAATAGGCCTTGTGAGCAGTGATTTTCAGAGCTTAATGAGACTAAGTTCTTAAGTAGCTGCTGTCATAAAATAACACATTTCTTAACCTTCAAAGTAGAGCCACACTGTGGTAGTTTGAATATATGTCCCCCAATATATTCAGTATTTTATTAGTTATAGTTTGCATCTGCAATCACCTTGCTAGAGGCAATGTCACTGGGGGCAGATCTTAAGGTGTTGGTGGTGGGTTTGAGATTCCATTGTAAAGATATGCAAAGTGTGCCTAGCAGGAGTTCCTGAAGTGTGCTGTGGCTTTTGGGCTGTAGTTTTGCTCTGTGTGATGTGTAGCTGGCGGCTTGGTTTTTCTCTCTCTGCCTGGTCTTGTGAGAGCAGGGCGCTTCTCCTGCCATTATGGAACTTCCCCTGGATCTGTGAGCTTCAATAAATAATCTCCCTTCCTCCATAACTGTGCCTGGTCTGGAAGTTCATCTCAGCGAACCTGAAGCTGTCTGCTACACACACTCTAAAATGGTGTACTGTTAAGACTAGCTAACACCATGAGAAGGAATGTATGTGTGGATTTTTAAAACACAAAAGTTAATGAATTAGAGAGTGCCCTAAGGGATTATGTGGAGGAGGGCTTTGGAGGATTCGTATTTACATAATGCCCCAGAGGCTAGCTGGAGTCCATTATTAGATTCCTTGCTCTCTGCCTATGCCCAGGAAAAGTTGAGCAGGGACAAGACCATATGGCTAGCCCAAGAAGAAAGCCAGTGCAATTGCTTTACAAATATAATGCTTCCCCTGCACAAAGGAGATCTCCCAGCTTCATTTACTTCAGAGAATTGTTACTTGGTCAACTAAGGTAGATATTCAGAACACTGGGAAAAATTCTGAAAGAAAAAAAAAACTACTAAAGACATAATTTTGAAGTCACTAATTATCCTTGCCGTTGCCTTTATCAATGTCAGTTCATACTTCAGTGGGGTGCACATACTACTTGGAATACCTGCCATTTGCCTTCAAAGATCAGTCATGGGGTAGCGAGATGGCTTAGTGGTTAAGCCACTTGTCTTCAAAGCCTAAGGATCCAGGTTTGATTCCCCAGGACCCATGTAAGCCAGATGCACAAAGTGGCACATGCGCCTGGAGTTCATTTGCAGTGGCTGGAGGCCCTGGTGTGCCCATTCCCTCTATCTGCCCATGCCACTGTCTATCTCTCAAACAAACAAAACATATATATATATATATATATATATATATATATATATATATTTTTTTTTTTTTTTTTTTGGTTTTTCGAGGTAGGGTCTTACTCCGGCCCAGGCTGACCTGGAATTAACTATGTAGTCTCAGGGTGGCCTCGAACTCATGGCGATCCTCCTACCTCTGCCTCCCGAGTGCTGGTATTAAAGGCGTGCACCACCATGCCCGGCTAACAAAATATTTTTTTAAAAGATCAGTTATTCTTTCTTAAAATTTTATATTATTCTAATTTTACATTCATGTTGGTGACTCCATTATCCTCCTCCTTGTCCTCCCCCTCCGAAGGGACCCTCCTCATTGGGGAATGTGGGTCATGCATTATGGTGGTAGCCAACAGTTATGGGGGATGGGCAAAGTCTCTGTGCGTAATGACCCAACTTGTGGCTCTAACATTCTTTCCGCCCCCTTTTCCGCCAGTTTCCCTGAGCCACGTTGGGTTCATTTTAGTTCTGCTTCAGTGATGAGGTCTTGGGAGCCTCTGTGTCTCTGGATATCTGGCTTAGTTGGAGTTGGATGTTCTCTGTGTTTATCTCCTTCAGCCTTGTTCTGGTGTCGGGTTCATCAAGAAAGCTGTACTCTTGCCCATTTCCCCTGTTACTCTCTGGTTTCAGCTGGGGCCCTGGTGAGGTGCGATAGGCTGATCCTCCCCTCAGGTTCGTTGTTCTGTCTTCTTCTTCCTTTACCTTCCTTGGCGCTGACTTGTAACTCCCAGTACCAGCATGGGGTTTTGAATACGTATTTTATTTCAGATAATTTTACATTGACAGGAAAGTAGCAAGTTCTGTTTCATTATGGACATGTGTTACAATCCAGGAAGCATTTATAACTTCAATTCCAGTTTCTGTGGACAAGCTTAGATGTTACCCTCAGGAAATCTTTGCACTTTTTTCTGAGATAAGGTCTCTCACTGGCCTGGACCTCACTAAGTCGGCTAGAGTGGCTGACTCGTGAGGCCTGGAGATAATCCTCTCTCTGCCTCCCCACTGCTGGAATTATAAGCACATGCCACCATGCCTAGCATTTTTTACATGCATTCTGGGGATCAAACTCAACTTCTCATATTTGCAAGGAAAGAACTTTGCTGACATCTATTGTCCCAACCTAAATTTCAGTCTTTATTAGAGTTCATCATGTTTCCACTACTTTCTTTTCTCTTGCTCTCCATTCCAGGTTCAACCCGAGACATCTCATTGCATTTAACCATCTGTCCTTAGTCTCTTCTGGGCTGTGGGAACTTCTCAGACTTGTCTTGTTTTTCATGACTTTGACAGCTTTGGGAAGTTCTAGTCAGACATTTTGAAGAGTTTCTCTTAACTGGGCTTTGGCTGACATTTTCTCATGAGTAGACTGAGGATATGGGTTTCAGATCACAGAGAGAAAGTACCATTTTCATTACAGCACATCAAGAGTGGATGCTATCAATATGACTTATCACTGGTGATGTTAACCTTAATCAACCAACCAAAGTAGCACTTGCCAGGTTTTTGTACTGGAAGTACATTTCCCTCCACTGGAAAAATGAGTCACCTAAACCGAGTCTACACTTGAAGACGATATGGGAAGATTAAATTCTAAATGTTAGTTTTAAATTTAACTTTGTAAAAATTGAATTCAAAATTAATTTTATAGTGGCACTAGCCACGTTTCAAGTGGGTAGTGGTTACCATTTCTCATTATGCATTTCTATATAACTCCATATTTCAATGTTAGAGAAATGAAAATGCAAGGGGCAGCCGAGGGACCTGAGTTAGCTGGAAGGAAAGACAATGATGGATGAGGGATGAAGTTGTCTCAAACAGAATTATTGAAGGACAGGAGAAGGCCAAAGCCAAAAGATGGCATTAAACAACATGGTGAGTGAGTGTGTGTGTGTGTGTGTGTGTGTGTGTGTGTGTGTAGAAAGAAGACAGGGAAGAAATGGAGAGAGGTTCCATAGAATGAATATGCAGGTTAATTGTACCACATTTTAGTAAAAAAGAAATTTAACTCCAAATCTGGCCTTGTCTTTTTTTTTTTTTTTTTTTTGGAGAGAGACACAGAGAGAGATAGAAAGAGGGAGAGGGAGAGGGAGAGGAGACAGAGAATGGGCCCACCAGCAGCCTTTCAGCCTCTGTGAATGAACTCCAGATGTGTTCGCCCCCTTGTGGTCAAGTGCGGCATTGCGCCCTTGCGTCACTTTGCATCTGGCTAAACGTGGGACCTGGAGATTGGAACCAACGTTCTTAGGCTTAGGAGACAGGTGCCTTAACCGCTAAGCCATCTCTCCAGCCCTGGCCCCGTCTTTTAACTGTGCTATTTCTTAGCCATATGATGATTTTGGAGGAGCCACTGTGATGGCCTAAGCTTGTTTCTTCATCTGTAACAATAGGATATATGTTAATCAGCTTTCCATTAATGTACAGCTGCAATTATTTTACCTCATAGTTTTAGAGGTTTCAATCCATGACCAATTTGTCCTGTTGCTTTGGGTTCATGGTGACATAGTTAATCATGACAGGGGTGCATGCCAGAGAAAAACTGCATACTTCATTCCCAGTGACAGAGAGGAAGAGGAAGGGGCTGGGGTCTTAATAGCTTCTTCAAGAGCATGCCCCAAATGAGAGCCCTCCCACTGGATTCTACCTCTTATAGACTCCACCACCTTATAGTAGCTTCATGGGTTGGAGATAGAGCCTTTAAAATCACATAGCCTTTGGGGCATACTTACAAAACCATACTAGGGCAGATCATATTACTTATAGGGACAAGTGAGGTTATAAGGGCATATGTATGTTTCAAAGAGATTTATTACCTGTTGGTAGGGCATACAATTTTTCTATCCTATTAATTTTGAATCAAGAAGTGATAAATTAAACCACTAGACTCAGTCTCTGTCCGATTTATGGCTTCTTCTGTGTCTTGGGAACATAGCCCAGGCCAGTGTCATTACCAAGTCCTTTGTCACCTGGAATCCAGTTACTGATGGCCAATGGGAGATGCCAATAGGAGATCTGAGTAGGGCCAGACAGACACTTCTTCTGTCCTTGAACATCCTGTTCTGTAGCGTGTGTATACCTGAAGGATCATAGCTCCACTGAAGGTCCCTCCTCCATAGCGCCAACTCTCACCAGGCTCAACTAACACTATTTCCACTGGTTTGTTTTTGGCTTTAGTGATGTTGAATGTTCTACATTGTTTCCGGTTTCTCAGGGTTAAGACAACCTGGTTGGTTCGAACTCTGCCCACACCTCAGTGAGTTCCTTCCCTTAAAGAATCTGCTATGGGATGGAGAGATGGCTAAGTGGTTAAGGCACTTGCCTGAAAAGCCTAACAACCCAGGTTTGATTCCCCAGTACCCACCTGGAGCCACATGTACAAAGCGGCCCATGCATCTGGAGTTTCCTACAAGCTCATACATTTGAATACCTGGCCCCCAGACTATGGCACTGTTTTGGGAGCTAATAGGACCTGGTTAATGGAGGTGGGTCACTGGGAGTGGGTCTTGAAGGATTATAATCTAGCCCTGCTTCTAGGCTAGTTCTTTGTGTCCTGGTCCGTGTCACGTGAACAAGTGCCTTCCTCAGCATGATGGACTGTAATTTCCTGAAACCATGAGCCAAAGTAAACTTGTCTTCCTTAAAGTTTTTTTTTTTTTTCTTTCTGTCAGGTATTTTGTTAATGACCCAAGAAAGCAACTATTCCAACTATAAAACTCGAGAAAATGCTAGATGGGGGGAGTGGGGCATGTAGACAGTCAAAGAAAGCTGTGGCAAATAATGGTTCATCAGTCAGCAATTGGTTTCCTGGCCTTTCATGTTGTTTTCATGAGATGAGTGGACACATGCATAGCACCACTTTGGGGGTGAGGCACTTTCCCACATGCTATGGGAATTGCAAAAAAGGTAAGACACTATTTCTTCTTCCACTTATCTTGCAGTGTACTTGTGGGAGATGAAAGGATGTGGAATGTTAATAAACAGTACCTGGTGGTGTAGTATCGGTGTCAATAAGTGGTACGCACAGAATTGGGCACACCTAGCTCCCTTAAGCCCAGGTGGGAATGTCACAGAGAGAAAAGGGTAAGGAGGGTAGTTTTTCTAAGAAGAATAAACTGGAACGCAACCTGGTCATGTAGGAATGGGTGTGGTGGATCTGAGAGAGGGATTTGTAAAGTTGAGATCAACACAGTAGGCTGTTGTGCCATTACACTGGCCTATTATGTTAGAGCCTCATCTGTCTTGCTCAAAGTTAGACCACTAAGACCCATTTTTCTTTTTATTTATTTATTTTAGAGCAAGTGAGAGCAAGAGAGAGAGAGAGAGAGAATTGGTGCACCAGAGCTTCAGCCACTGAAATCAAACTCCAGACACTTGCACCACCTAGTAGGCATGTGTGACCTTGCACTTGCCTCACCTTTGTGGGTCTGGCTTATGTGGGATCTGGAGAGAGATGGAACATGGTTTGCAAGCCAAGTGCTTTAACTGCTAAGCCATGTCTTCAGCCCCTAAAACCCATTTCTTGAACACCTGGGATCTTTAAGTGCTTTAGCTTTGCTAGGCAGGAGTGAAATAATGATAACAAATACTTCCAAGAACACTTTCCAAAAAGGGGTCCACAAAACCTAAAATTTTGAATACAGACAACTGTGGGAATGATGGTAGCAACGAGTGAAGGTGGGACTTGCAGACAAGTGAAATGTGAGATCAGATCCCTTGGGACAGGTGGTAAAAAGTCAGCAGTTTTGGAATTGTATCTGCAGAGCTAATGTATAATGACTTCTTTTTTATTACTGTATATTAATGGTACAGAGGGATTTCATTGTGATGTTTTCATACATATGTATCTGATGTCTTGATAGTGCCATGGTTTGGATTTTAAATGTTCACTAAATGCCCATGTGTTGTACATTTTCTCCCTAGCCTGTGGAGCTATTGGGAGGTGGTGGAAACTTTAAGAGATGAGGCTTAGTGCAAGTCATTCATTCACCGGGGTCGTGCCCTCAGAGAAGATGATCCTTTCATTTTCTAGTCATGCCATAAATGGTTTTGCTCTACCATGCTCTCCTGCCATGACATGATGTTCCTTCCCACTATTGAACTAAAATCAATGGGACTGTCTGATCATGGACTAGAACATTCAAAATAATTTTCTTACAAGTTGATTTTCTCAGGTATTTAGAAAACGGACTGACATTGTTGGTGAGAGCCCCAAAAGAGAATATAGGGAGGAATGTAGACTTAGAACAACTTTGATGGCCAGAAGAACCATAATTATCAAGAAGTAAAAGAAATACGGCGCAACAAGTTTTTGAGACTCAGACCGTGTGCATTTTCTGTTTGCTTGCTCTGATTTTCTTGGTAGCACGGGTCTGACATTCCACAAAATTGAAGGAGATGTAATTTTGTTAACCTTTAACCAAGCAGTCAGGTGGAGAAGAAGGAAAAATGGTTACATTATAAAAGAAACGAGGAGGTAAATAAATGAAGCACTAATGCCAACGACCGACCCTACAATCCTGTCTCTTTAAAACATATTTTATTTCTTTAGAGAGAGAGAGAGAGAGAGAGAGAGAGAATGGGTGTGCCAGGGCCTCCAGTCACTGCAAATGAACTCCAGGTACATGCACCACCTTGTGCATCTGGCTAATGTGGGTCCTCAGGCAAGTGCTCTAACCACTAAGCAACCTTTCCAGCCTTACAACCCCCCTCTTTTTTTTTATTAGTTATCTATATAATGTACATAGAGCCATGATGGTACCATCGTTAGCCTTCTCCCTGCCCCCTCCCCCTCGGGGATTGTGGGTCTTGCATTGTGGGGATAGCCATCAGTTATGGAGGGAGAGGCAATGTCTCTGTGCATAATGACCCAACTTAGAGAAAAGCTTCTTCCACTTTATTGTTTTTGCTTTTTTTTTTTTTTCCGAGTCCCCTTTTATTTCTAGCCACTGAATGTGAAATCTTAAGTGTACTAAGGAAATGGAAACTTGAAAAACTAAGAAAGATGTGTATCAACTAGAAAATAAAAGCATTTATTCAATGTTTCCAAAATGACTAAAGAAAGTAAACGAGACTGCTCAGTGTCTGAAATACTTACCCTGCAAGCTTGAACACCTGAGTTTGGGTCCCAAAGTACACATCAAGCTGGATACTGTAATCTCAGTGTGCCTACAGCGTGACAAGAGGTGGAAACAGAATCCCCTAGAAGCCCACGGAACAGCTAGCCTGGTGAATACAGGGATGAACAATGAGAGACCCTATTTCAAACAAGGTAGGTGGTGAGGACTGACTCCCAAAGTTGTCCTCTGATCTCCACCCACATATAACGGCATGCATACACCTACACTCACAAACACAAACATGTATACACATACACACACCCATACAAACACACACACACGAAGAAAGCACGTGGCAGGCTAGTATATATAACTTAGTTAACAGTCCCGTATGCATATTTGTTTTCTGATTTTGTTATCCTACTATAGTCATAAAAGCTTAACCTTAGGGGAAGCTGGGACAATGACACACGACATTCTATTGACCTCTGTTGCAGCTTTCTTAGACTCCATAATTATTTTACAATAAATCTTTTTGAAAAGCCCTGCTCCAAGCCAATAGTGTCCATTACTCCCTGGCTGTGGGGTGTGTGCGTAAAGAGCAAGCTTCATGAACCATGAGCATTTGTGCAGCTCTTTAAACACTTTTAAACACTTGCACAAATGTTATCTCATTTATTCTTCCTAACAAAATGGCAGGCAGTAAAGCTATGCCACTGTCCCAATTCTATAGATGAGGAGGCGGAGGTTCAGAGAGCGGTTAACTTACTCGTGACTACAGATGGTAAACTGCAAAGGCATCATTCAAGAGCACATCTGAGAGTTCCATCTGGGATGACGGAAAATAGCTTCTTCAACTGTAGGTGTGGTCGTGGAACTGACAGTCATGATACATTTGACAACAATAAGAGGTTTTTGAAATGCAACAACCAAAAATTAATTCAAAATCAAATGCTCAATGAGCCCAGGGTGTTTCTGGCAGCACCCACCCATGTTGCATCACACGACTACACTGCAGCCTCGGTTCTGAACACATAAGCATGAGCCTTCTTCAGTGTGCACGCCATCACACCACACAATGGCAACAAACATTGCCTGAAAAGCCTGGGCTCAGATTTCAGTCTACTGTACATTATGAACTGAAATGTCATATTTGTACTGGGCACGAAAGTCTTCTGCTGTTATAGAAGCATAATTGTTTAATTGTGGAGAATGAAGAGTTTTAATCTTTTCCTACCATAATTCCTCAGCATGTAAGGAATGAGTTAGTGCACCTTTGGGATTGGATTGTATTTAAATGTTTGATTTTTAAAATTTCTATTTGGGTTGTTGACTTGTTTCATAAAAATAGTCAGTGAAGTTTGGCTTAGAATTTGGACAAAATTTTCAATAATTTCTGAA
Organism: Orientallactaga sibirica; assembly: GCA_036365145.1. NCBI lineage: Eukaryota > Metazoa > Chordata > Mammalia > Rodentia > Dipodidae > Orientallactaga > Orientallactaga sibirica. The sequence continues at coordinate 8,766,397 of JAEOAD010000982.1, forward strand.
ATGACCTTAAACTCTTTTGTCATTCTGAGCCACATGTTTATGCAAAGCAGTGTGTTTCAGTACTGATGGTTATGGAATCAAATTGTTGTTCAGCCCTGAAAACTATTGAAGCTGCTTTATGGCCTGCAGTATCAAACTTCATTCCTCTTATTTAAGTAGTTTGATTTTCTTGACCTGTGTGTGTGTTACACATGCATATGTGTGTATGTGTTGTGTATGGGTGCATATATGTGTGAAGATGCTTATGCACATATGTGTATGTGTAGGCCAGAAGTTAACATCAGGTGCCCTCCTAAGTCACTTTCTGTCTTTTTTTTTTTTTTTTTTTTTTTTTTGAGAGACAGAGATGCATGCTCCCCCCTTGTGGTGCACTGCAACATTGTGAACTTGTGTCACTGTGCATCTGGCTCTGGGGAACCTGGAGATTCAATCCTGAGTTCTTAGGCGTCACAGGCAACCGCCTTAACTGATAAGCCATCTCTCCAGCCCTCTGCTTTGTTTTTTAAAAAACAAAGTCTCTTACTGAACCTAGAGCTGACCAATTAGGCTAGACTAGCTATCAGGTAGCTTTGGGACTTAGCATGTGGGTGCTAAGATCCAAAATCAAGTTCTCACATTGGTATGAAAAGCACTTTACCCACAGAGCTATCTTCCCAGCCCCTAAGATTTAATGCTTTGTGTACATATAAACACAGCACAGCCATCTCATTGGTATGCAGATTTCTTTTCTTCATTAACAAATATAAGACTATATACATACCACAGAGTTGTGTTAAAATGTTTTAGTGTATTTTATAACCAATAAATGCTTAGTTTGTATGCCTATTTTATTACATTCAGGGGCATGTGAAAATGTCTTGGGTGAAAAGGGGTGTGAGTGGAAAAAGTTGAGGAAGCTCTAAAGACTACCACAGAGGGGCAGGAAATGATAGGCAAGGGTACTTCAGGGTACTTCTGACAGTCCTTGTGGGCAACTGGGGATTAAGTCCACTAAGAACCTCTAGGAGATATGGGAGAGCATTCCTTGATGTTTTAACTAACCAATATGGGAAAAACCTCCCATGCCAATCCAGTATGAAGGAAGACTGCTCTCCTGGGGGCTTATTCCATGGTACTTCCCAGTTTCTCAGGCTAACATAAAAAACTGCAGGCAGTGAGTCACATACATTTTTTTGCAGTCCAGCATTATCTGCATATAATGGAAAGGTTCATGCACAGAGGGTTTGAGTAGAGTCACCACCAACGGTGACAGTCCCTTTATTCTAGTACCACATTCCAAATTTACTACCACTTAGACTGTTCCCTCTTGGCTTAGAATAGTCTCTAGACATGCACACATCAGGCAGGCACAAAGGTGGTAGCTATGCCCTTACCTTGCTTGTTGGATTTCAGACAAAGAGAAGAATAAAATGCCATATGTACATGTCAACAGGGTATGCCTCTGTGTATTTCAAACACCTATAGTTTTACTAACTTATCTCAAAACCAAGATCCTTAGGAAAATGTGCAAATTTAGTATTCCTCGGATTAGAATTTAAGTCAAAATCAAGGGTTAGTTGGCAGTTTTCATTGCACCAAAAAAGGTCTTGTTCATCTAATGGAAGTCCCTTTAAAGGTTCTAAACATGACCAAAAGGAGAAGCTGGGCAAGGAGCAGGGCTGTAGACAACATTTTATTTCGTTTGACAGCTACTCTAGAGGAGAGTAATGAGATTCTAGAAAAATGGGCTAGATAAGACATCATGTGATGGTGGGAATAGAAGGCTTTCTCAGGGTGGTTGCTGCCAACTAAGGAAATGCTTGCCTCTTTTCTTATTCATATGGCATTTCTTCTCCAGAGCATATACTGACATATTCCTCATCTCTGTGGGCTAATTCAATCATCATGTGCTCACTTTAGAAATTAGTGCCATTTCCCCTACTCATGACTGAAATAGACATTTCAGACATTTATAACTCTCAGTCATTTTAATCCAATCATTTACCCAAGTATGTTCCCAATTAGAATCATTTTGCTCTGTGTTTGATACCATGAAGTGGAACACATGTTTTGATCTTATAAAAATTTCATAGCAAAGGTATGCCATATTTCTCTATATTATAGTAATTCACAAGCAGCTGATGGAATCTTTCTCAAGTGTGTACCCAACCATACAAAAATTAACCCTTGAATTAAAATCAAATAGAAATATTCAAGGGATGTAATGTCTTCAAAAAGAGACCTTTCTGTCTCTAGAAAACTTCCCAGGGCTTTAACTCATTATATTCTCAAAGGTTTTTTCATATTGAAAAGAGGCCATAAGGTTGAGATATGAAGTCATGAATAATAAAATAGTATTCAGTCCTGGTACATGTAACATTACTGTGTTCCTCAATTTAGCATGAATTCTTTTCAAACCACTGCCATATTAGAATATTAATGTTATTACATTTCCTACGCCTATATATAAACAAACATAAAACCACTTTAAGCTAGAAAATGTGGCTAAGGCTCTCCATATTTTGCTTGCATGCTATTATGGAGGTGACATTAAGCATTTTTCCCCCTCTCGCTTACCAGGAGTCTATCATAATGTCCCAGATCAAGTATAGATTTGTTCTCCTTTACAAACTAAAACATATCTCAACTCAGTAATCAGAGAGGAGCCTGCAGTACACAATGCTTACTAGGAGGCAGCTGATCCCATAGCAACACAAAACTTAGCTCGGGTGGGTTTTCAGTGCTTCACTACCAAATGGGTGCACCTGAATAATGGAACGCCACATGAATGATGACAGGAAACTCAAACCCAATGCTCAACAGAGGAGGTGCCAATATAAGCACAAACCATTCTTAAGCAATACCACCAGAGCCTTCCACTTAGCTGCATTTATTTTAACAAAGTATTTTAGCATATGACTTGATATTACCAATTTTGGTTTTGCTAAGAGACAATTCTAACATCACCTGACCATCAACCATTGTTATCAATTCATCAAAGAATGGTTAACTGGGCTGAAAAGGCCCAGAAATAAATGTATTACAGTAGACTCTCTATCACTAACTGTAAATATAGCAATGACCTTTAATAAAGGGTGGCCTTTCCCTTAATGGGACTCCAGATCTTGTAGAAAGGAATAGATGAAATCCATCTTTCAAGGAAGAAGTGAAGGCAGTATCTTTATTGGAAGGATGCTCTACTTGGGCGAATTTAATTACAGAACGCCTAGTGAGCATAGCATTGTTTTTGCCACAATCTCCAGGTCCTTTGAAATTGCCAGCACTTTGCAAAAACCCTCATATTAGGAATTTTTAATAATTACTTTTAACTCTTTAAAAAATTATTTGACACAGAGAGGGAAAGAGGCAGTGAGAGAGAGAGAGAGAGAGAGAGAGAGAGAGAAAGAAAGAAAATGAGAATATGGGCACTCCAGGGCCTCCAACGAACTCTAGACGCATGTGCCACCTTGTGCATCTGGCTTACATGGGGATTGGGGAATCAAACCTGGGTCCTTTGGTTTTTCAGGCAAGCACCTTAACCACTAAGCCACCTCTCCAGCCCACTTTGAACTTTTTGACGTAAAAGAGCATGTCCAGATATGGAGCATACATTTCAACAGATGTTTACCTATGTCTGTATCTGTGTGACCATCCCCAAATTAAGCTTTAGGGAATCCCTGGGCCTCCCAAAACACACATGGTTTACTCGTGCCCCTCCCCTACTAGTACCCTAACCCTGTTCTGACCTCTAGTGCCATAAGGTGGAATAGCTGGATCATGGGGCATGAGCGTGCTTAATTTTAACTGGTATTGCCCAAAGTTTTGCAAAAGTGTTGAAACAATTTACAATCCTAGCCAATGACTTTTTGTTTGCCCAAATTTTCTGGCATTGAACAGGCTTGATTTCTCTTCTTTTCCTCTTTGCTTCACCTAATCCCAGACAAGTTTTCATTACCCTTCTGGGTTTTTAATGGTATATAAGCCAATATAGCTGTCATTTGTCATTCGCTTGCCGTGTCAATGACAGACTGAGTGATATTGTGGTGCACTCTGATTTCACTTAGTGTGGTAGTTACTGTGGATTTTGTGATGCTTCCATGAGCCAAAATCAAGGGCTTCTCAGTAAATCATGACCTGTGTCATTACCTTATGACACCCCAGGGTCTGAACAATTTCCTCTGCCTCCCAGGTATGAGATGCATAATTCTCAAAGGGATCCAAGAGCCACTTGAAAAACGGTGCCTTTTAAAACCTAGAAGTGTGAGAAAGGAGCCCAATGATGTTGCCAACCGAGTGTCATCATTCAGGCCTGCTTTCAAATATAAACCAGCTGATGGTGACCCTCTCTATTTTGTTTTCAAAATTATAATTAGGCTTAAATCTTTTTGTTTCAGCTTTTATTCAATTAGTCGAAGAGAAATGTGTACTTTGAAAGATCTTGGCCCAGCTGACAGAGCGTGTGTGACACAAATATTCTGTTTGGTATTAATGTCATAGGCCATTAGTGCCATTTGTTTAGAATTTGGTTTGTTTTAAACATTGTTTGAAGGAAAAAAAAAAAAAAGGAAACAGCAAAATGCCAAGTGCCAGTTTATCTGATTTGCTAAAAAATGCTGTGTTTAATCTAATCCTTTTCCAGGGATTTAGATGTGAAATAAACACATACATATCTACCAAAGAACATCTCTACATTTTCTTGCCTCTAATGAAACTGAGGCTATATGTTCAATGGCATGAAGTGGTGTCTTTGGCCAGCCCTAACAACATCCATCAAATGGGGATGCATGAAGTGAGAAATAGATACAGGAGCATTGGTCAAATATAGTTAACTGTGGAACTTGGCTGGCAAGTTCATGGGGATCTCAATGTTATTATTATTATTATTATTATATAAATGTAATAATTAATATACAATATATATTTATATAGACAATTATATTATATAAATAATATTATATTATTTATGCATGTTATATAAATAATATTATTAATATTGTTTATGCATGTGTGTATGCTTGAAATGCTTATAATCAATTTAAAAATTATACCTACAATAACCAATGCAACTAGGTTACTAGTAACTAGGGAATATGAAAGAGTTGAGCAAGCAGGCAAGCAGAACTTGAAAAGTAACTTACAGGGAAATGAACATAGACTGGCTGTTTGCTGATATTAAGGCTATCATGATCATAGTAAGGATTTTTAAATAAGCTTTAATTTTTTTTTTTTTTTTTTTTTTTTTTGGTTTTGTGAGGTAGGGTTTCACTCTGGTCCAGGCTGACCTGGGATTCACTATGTAGTCTCAGGGTGGCCTCGAACTCTCAGCGATCCTCCTACCTCTGCCTCCCGAGTGCTGGGATTAAAGGCATGTGCCACCACGCCCGACAATAAGCTTTAATTTTTAGAGCTACGTCTTGACATATTCATGGGTGAAAAGACATGATGTCAGAATTTTGCTTCAAAGCAACACAAGGGCATGGAGAAAATTGGAAAGATTGGCCATCTATAAAAGTCATAAAACTTACAAATGCCAGTTAAAATGGAGGACCTTTGAGAATTCTATATCTGAATAGGAATAGGAAAAGGAATAGGAAACTCTAGAATTTCAGAAGGTGGTCATGAGGTGTTGAATTTTTCCAAGGTGACCTTATTTTGGCTTGTGGAGACTTACCATGAAATCCATAGTATCATGCATGTGAACTATGAAACCACAGTGTGCCACAGATAAAAAGTCCTATGGATCTACATTCTGCTCCATTCACCTTTCTGTATGTTCAGAAATAAAGTAAAAAGACACACACACACACACACACACCCCAGATCAGTACTGAATTTATAGCTTTGTTTTTCCTCTTCATCCTTTCATTATGAAAACCTTAAGCTTAAGGTTTAAAGCATCTCTGAGGTTGTTCTTTCATTTGGGAGCTACATTAAAACCAATACAAATTAAAAATGCAAGTTCAGGACTGGAGAGATGACTTAGCGGTTAAGGCACTTGCCTGCAAAATCAAAAGACCCAGGTTCAATTCCCCAGGACCCACGTAAGCCAGACACACAAGGTGGAACATGCATCTGGAGTTCGTTCACAGTGGCTGGCGGCCCTCGCCTGCCCATTCTTCCCCTCTCTCGTAAATAAATAAAAATAAAATATTAAAAAAAAAAGAATTTAGAAAAGCAAGTCCAAACAACAAAGGCAAATGCAAGGTTCAGGCAAGTGTCACCTAGGAGACTAATCCATGGCTTCCAGGTCCCAGGATTCAAAACTGCAAGGTGCCTTAGCTTTTGTACTTCTATGGCAGCTGTCGCCAAAAGGTGAGCTGGATAGTGTAGGGTTGGGACTTGGCTGCCAGATCTGGCTTGTCTGACCTTCTTCCTGCCTCTTTTAGAAACTGATAAACCTGAGTGTAGGCCTGTAATACTCAAGAGACTGAGGCACAAAATTCCCATGTTTGAGGTTAGTAATTTTAAGACTGTCCTAATCAAACTAATAAATAAATAATAAAGAAACAAATTCCCATCTGACCTTTTCTGAATCCATGGTCTGACAAGTGCGATGGTTGCTATGGACCATGGGTCTGTACAATGGTTGAGGACACTGTCTCAAAAACCAGGCTCCCTGGATTTGAACCAAGAGCTATGTGACGACGGTGATAAACTATTTCAACTTCCTATTTGCATCAAGATTCGGTCTCCTCATTTTAAAATACGAGTGGTGTTACAAGGACCACTTCATGGTACTGTTGTGAGAACAGAGGTCAAACACATGGAACATTGGCTGTTACATTTTTAAGAGCATCACAAATGCTAGGTATTGTTATAAACATTTTAAGTGGGTCTGTCCTAAAACCTATGTGAAATAAGATCTCGCAACTCTTGGAGCAACAGGCAAAAGTTCAAATAGGAAAAAGAAATCCATATTGTTTCCCACTCCAAAATCATTAAGCAGAGGGCAGAGAATGCTCAGTGCATGAATTCTGGAAGTGAAGTCTGAAGGTGTCCTCTTGTAAGTGAACATTCCAGACCCTCCTCCCAGACAATCGAACGTACTATTTAACCAGCTTCATTTTACAACATATACATGATATATGTATATGTGTGTGTGTGTGTGTGTGTATGTATGTATGTATGTATGTATGTACGTGGGTTTTTTTTGTTGTTGTTTACTTTTTGAGGTAGGATCTCACTCTAGCCCAGGCTGACCTGGAATTCACTATGCTGTCTCAGGCTGGTCCCCTAACTCACAGTGATGCTCCTACCTCTGCTTTACAAGTGCTGGGATTAAAGGCATGCGCCACCACACCCAGCAAGATCATATATTTTCATCATCATTCTCGCCCGTTATTTTCTTTTGTCCCTCCTCTTCTATTCCCCTTCTGCAGAATCCCTTCTTATTTCCAACTAGTGTTCCTCTTCGATTTTGAGGTAATTTTTTTTGCCTTCCTCCATTATTCATGACATGTTGATAGGCCCAATAGTGTATGGGTCTTGTGCAGGTAATGTCAGTCACTGGGAGGCAATGACGTACTTCATGTCCAGAAAACAGCACAGCAAAGCACTTCTCCCCATCCTCTGGCTCTTATATCCTTCCTGTCACCTTTCCCCAGTGTTCCCCGAGCCTTAGAGGTGTGATAGAGCTGTCTCATTCCATGCTGAGCACTCAATTTTTACTACTTCCTCTCAGCACTTTGGCACATTTTGTATCTTCCCAGTGCCATCTGCAAAAAGAAGTTCCTCTGAACAAAAGGGAGAGCACTGCTAATATGTATGCATAAACATTAAGATTTAGAGGACAATTTGGTTGGCACAATATGTGCTTTTAGCCAAACGATAGTAGTAGTTACCCACCCCACCCCCGCCTAGTGCTTATAGCCTCCCCAGCCATAGCTTTTGACTAGGTTTTCAGTAACAGGTATGAATTCCCTCCTGTGGAATGGGCATCAAATCCAATCATAGAGCAGTTGATTACTCTCGTTGCAGATACGCCACTATTGCACCGGTGGACATATCTTGCCTAGCTGGTCCATTGTAGCTCACAGGATCCACTGCTGGTTAAGACTATTGATGACTTTTTCCCCCTCCAAACCTGTATAAAACTTTTAAGTACTGTGACAGCTAGCCAGTAAGAAGGAGGATTCCTGATCAGTTCCAGCATTTCCCAGTGCCCTGCAACTAATCACTTTCTCCTTTTGTCTCATTTTAGCTGATACTTTTTGTTTGTTTGTTTATTTATTTATTTATTTATTTGAGAGCGACAGACAGAGAAAGAGGCAGATAGATAGAGAATGGGGGCACCAGGGCCTCCAGTCACTGCAAACAGACTCCAGATGCATGCACCGTTTTGTGCATCTGGCTTGTGTGGGTCCTGGGGAATCGAGCCTTGAACTGAGGTCCTTAGGCTTCACAGGCAAGCGCTTAACCACCAAGCCATCTCTCCAGTCCTTAGCTGATACTTTCTTTATTATTATTATTATTATTACTATTTCTTTTTTGGTTTTTCGAGGTAGGGTCTCACTTGAGCCCAGGCTGACCTGGAATTCACTCTGTATTCTTAGGGTGGCCTCGAATTCATAGTGATCCTCCTACCACTGCCTCCCGAGTGCTGGGATTAAAGGCATGCACCACCATGCCTGGCCAGCTTAGCTGATACTTTAAAAAATTATTTTATTTATTATTTATTTTGAGAGAGTGAGAAAGAGGCAGATAGAGAAAGAGAGAATGGGCATGTCAGGGCTTCTAACCACTGCAAACAAATACCAAATGCACGTGCCATCTTGTGCATCTGGCTTACGTGGATACTGGGGAATTGAACCTGCGTCCTTAGGCTTCGCAGGCAAGTGCCTTAAATGCTAAGCCATCTCTCTAGCACAGCTGATAGACTTTTTGTTTATTTTTATTTTTTGAAGCAAGCCCAACAGACTGGCCTTTTTAATGTAAGAGAGTGAGAGCGAGAGCCAGAGAGAGAGAGAGAGAGAGAGAGAATTGGCATGCCAGGGCCTCCAGCCTCTGTAATCGAACGCCATGTGCGTGTGCCACCTTGTGTGCATATGTGTCCTTGTGCACTTGCATCATTTTGTGCATCTGGCTTATGTGGGATCTGAAGAGTTGAACATGGGTCCTTAGGCTTTGCAGGCAAGTGCCGTCACTGTTAAGCCAGCTCTCCAGCCCAGCCCAGCTGATAAACTCAGAAATAGGCAGTAGAGAGAGAGAGAGAATGGGTGCGCCAGGGCCTCCAGCCCAGAACTCCAGATGCATGCACCCCCTTGTGCATCTAAACGTTCCTATGAACCGGGGAAGGGATTTAACCACTAAGCCATCTCTTGATAAACTTTTATGAAGGATATTTATTGGAACCCATCTCCTACTGTCCTTTTTTTCACTGTTTTGTGACTGTTGACATAGTTGACCATTCAAATATTTTTGAATGTCCCTGAATTGGTTTGGGGGACACCACTGGTTTCAGGATTGCTTCCTCCTTCTCTGTCTTTCTTGTGGTGCCATCTTTCTCTGTTTATCTCCTGAGTATCGTCCTCCCCTTTGAAATCAGTTTGGGATTCTTTTCATTCTTATGTACTTCCCAATAACCCATCTAATACTTAGGCCTTAGTTTCACCCATAAAGAACACAGTTTTTGTCTACTTAACATTTCTTTCCTCTTCCAGTGATAGATTTTATCTTTTCTGGAGGAATTGTCTATTGGTTTTTTTATAGCACTGACCCAGTTACATCTATGACTAGAGATCTGGATTCATGGCTTCTGCACTGCACACCAGAATGCTCTAACTCCCTGTTATAGGACTTAGTTCAGGAATGTTTATTTAAGTCTAAGTGGACTAACCACAGTCTTTACTGAAACTCTTTTCAGGAACTATTTGGAAACAAACAAACAAAACAACAACTCTCTAATAGTGCTACTGAATGAATAGATAGGAGGACCTTGTGATTTCCAGAAGCCATCATGAAAGAGAGTGGACGAATTTTTTTTTTTTTTTGAGGTAAGTTCTCGCTCTAGCTCAGGCTGACCTGGAATTCACTCTGTAGTCTCAGAGTGGCCTTGAACTCATGGCCATGATCCTCCTACCTCTGCCTCCCAAGTGCTGGGATTAAAGGCGTGCGCCACCATGCCTGGCGAGTGCAAGAAATTTTAAAAGAAGACAAGCCCCTGCGTGAGGCTAAGCTTAAAGCTGAAGAAACAATCCCTGTGCTTTTGGTGTCCTAAACCAAAGGTTCTAGACTCTCAAGCACAATATGCTATTTACTCAATAATGATAGCTCTAGCCGGGCATGGTGGCGCATGCCTTTAATCCCAGCACTCGGGAGGCAGAGGTAGGAGGATCGCCGAGAGTTCGAGGCCACCCTGAGACTACATAGTGAATTCCAGGTCAGCCTGGGCCAGAGTGAGACCCTACCTCGAAAAACCAAAATATATATATATATATTATAATAATAATGATGATAGCTCTAAACCACACTATAAATGTAAATTTACCTGTAACACATTTCTATTTCCACCAGAATGCAAACTCGATGAGGACAAGAACATTACTTGTTTATTGACTGTTCTATCTCCAATACTTGCAGGAATACACACTGTGGAAGGGCAATCCATATTTGTTGAATGAATGAGTAAACTAACAAATGAATGGAAGAAAGGAATTTTTCTTGACTCTCTATAATCTCAACTACCATATGCAGTTTTTCCTATAGATTTTGACTCATGAATAACTCTGATCGCCTATCTTGTCCTATAATCACACTCTACTGATTACTTAAGCTCAGATTACTTCTTGCTTGACTCATTTCACAAGTTCTTTAACTCTTACCTCCATCTCCCTGCCACACAACAACCAGTCTCTTTCTAAATTGAACCCAAATTCTATTGTGCCCTTGCTTAAAGCTCTTCAATGATATTCTAGAGTTGTTCCGACTGAGTCTTGGTTTGCCTGCTTCCCTTTCTGGGCTCATCTCCTGGCTCTCTCTGTACCTGTAACCATAGCTCATGGAAGAAGGAAATACTTGCAGACTCCCAAATTCATCAACATATTTGCTACCTCTGCATGTTTCCACACTGTGATCTCTTCCCATGCTCTCTTTTCTTCCTTCTTCTTGTTCTGTAAAACTCATGCTCTGTCCTTCAGAAAGTCTTCTCTGGTGTCTGTCTCCCCACTCTGACTTAGAATTACCTCCACTAGACCGCAGATTTCCCTGTACACCCTTTTCTTTCTTTTTTTGAGGGGAAATAATAACCCAAAACAATAACAACAACAACAAAAAAAAAGGAATTTCAAAAGCAGGGCGTGGTGGCACTCGCCTTTAATCCCAACACTCGGGAGGCAGAGGTAGGAGGATCTCTGTGAGTTCGAGGCCACTCTGAGACTACAGACTGAATTCCAGGTCAGCCTGGACCAGAGTGAAACCCTACCTCGGGGAAAAAAAAAAAAAAGGAATTTCATAACTGCCTTCATCACATTTTGACTTCTTTTCCCAAACTACTTTCTTCTACATACTTTTCAATCCTCAGGCAGTTTTTTCTTGTTGCTTTTCATCCAGACTGGAGGTTTTAGTTGTGGTCAGTAAGGCAGGTCACATAGAGAAGGTTTATTCCCTTATGGCCAGTGCATCCTTCATCATCTTGTTTTAGAATCCAAATTTCTGTCTGAATACATGACTTATAATGGTACATTGCTAACTATCTAGATGTTCTAATTAATTATCCAGATTCATAAGATCAACTATGGCATGCTTACCAGAGCCACCTTTTTTGTTCTTGGCTTTACAGTTTATGTAAGTGGAAAAATGTTCCACACAGTCCTCAGGAGAACCATAGATGTGATTAAAGATAGAAATTAGCTGCTCTGAAGAGAGGCAGCACTGTGGTATTATTTAACTTTGCTGGTGTGAAAAAAATGAGTGCTGATAAATTCGCATACGATCTTCAAATTAGTATAGGCTACAAATGTGTGAATTTCTCCATTGTAAGCTGAATGTGGCTGATTTCTTGTATAATATATATGCTTCATGAGTGGAAATAAGAAATATATATTCACATGTGTGGGTTGAGAATTTAGTTAATAAAATCCCGACTCACTAAACAACGTTTATAACTTGTTGCTATTTATTGTGAACAAAGACATCATTCCGTTTGTGCATACTTCTTCAGAGATCCTACATGAACTATGTAGCTGAGTTAAAGTATGCCAATCAGCTCCTGTTTAAAAACTAGTAAATTGAGCCAGGCGTGGTGGCGCACGCCTTTAATCCCAGCACTCAGGAGGCAGAGGTAGAAGGATCGCTAAGAGTTCGAGGCCACCCTGAGACTACATAGTTAATTCCAGGTCAGCCTGGACCAGAGTGAGACCCTACCTCGAAAAACCAAAAAAAAAAAAAAAAAAAAAAACTAGTAAATTGATGAGGACTTGACATTTTGTGTATCACTTTCACTCCTATTGGCAGTGAGGTCATTTTCAATTCTATTTAGCAGTGCCCACAGAGGCTCTAAAAGTTTGAGGAATCTGTCCCTGACCACACAATAATGACAGAATTGAGTTTCCTACCTAGGCCTTCTGGTTTCAATTTCTTTGCACTTATCTATTTCTCGGTCTAACCGGGAGAGAAAACACCCCATTCACAGACAGTTACCCAATGGTTCAAGGCAGACAACGACAAATGCCGACTTTAGTGACAAGTGGAGCAGGAGCACACTTCTAGAAAGCGCGCTGTGGACCTGGCTGGCTCCCTGCTGGCACCAAACTCAAGTTTGCAAATGTTCTTACTGTCCTGATGAGGTTATTTTGTTTAAAATGGTTTAAATAAGCACACAAAAGATTCCGCGAACACCTGGGCTCAAGCTGTGAGGACTGGACTTCTTCAAGGAAAATTTTGCACACTAAAAGTAAACACAAGGTGGAGAGAGGGCTCGGGAAGTAGCTCAGTCCGTAAAGCCATTCAACGCAGGGACCTGAGTTCAATTCCCAGTACCCATATGAAAATGTGATGGCAAACACAGGCAGATTTGGGGAGCTTGTTGGCTAACCTTGCAATGAAGGAATGGACTCCTAAGATTCCTTAATCTTCTGGCACCAGGCTAACATAAGACGTGGTAGTCTGTCTGTCCTTGAATAATATTCCTGTCTCCTGCCCTTTTCTGACGTGTGCTGTGCGGCTTCAAGACACGCTGCCAGGCCTCCACGCTCTCTGTAGTGGGCTTCTGTTCTGAAAGGCCATCCAACTGTTCCTCTGGCCTTGGGATGGTCTCTGGGCTTGAGAAAATAGTAGTCAGCTCCGTCAAGCTTCGGGAAGTTTTGATTTTCCCTTTACATTTAGATCTTTGGCTGCAGCAACTGGGACTGAAAGGTGTTTTGTTTTGTTTTGTTTTGACAATCAGGGACATCAGTTCCCTTACTGTCCTTCTTTCAAATTATGGCAGGGATGTCAGGCAGAAAGAGGATCACGTAGAGCAGTCTGAATACTCTCTTCTCCCCAAGGACCAGCAACAAGAACCCTTTGGAGAGTTAAGTTTCTTGTCTTTGCAGCGCTGCCCACTCATCCTTAAGAGTAACCTCTCTACCAGTGGCATCATTTAAGGAGGGTGCATATTCAAGGTCACCCCCCAACTTCAGTCACCTTCATGCCAGTTGCATTCCTTGCCTTTCCCACCTTTAAAACATTTTTTTTTATTTATGAGAGAGAGAGTGTGTGTGTGTGTGTCAGGGCCTCTAACCACTGCAAACGAACTTCAGATGCATGCACCACCTTGTACATCTGGCTTATGTGGGTCCTGGGGAATGGAACCTGGGATCTTTGGCTTTGTAGGCAAGCACCTTAATTGCTGAACCATCTCTCCAGCCTCACCTTTCCACCTTTTTGATCGGTTTGAGCAACTTCTACTGTGATTCTGTGATTTTGCCCTTAACTACTCTGCTACTGCCTCTTCAGAACCCAATCTAGCTCACTTGCTAGTAGGATTTCTGCATGGGAATACTGTCCTTTTTAGTCCCCTGTAGCAGACAGCTTCAGGTTCGCTGAGATGAACTTCCAGACCGGGCACAGTTATGGAGGAAGGGATATTATTTATTGAAGCTTACAGATCCAGGGGAAGTTCCATAATGGCAGAAGAAGCGACCTGTCTCCACAGGGCCAAACAGAGAGAGAAACCAACCAGCCACCACAGCACACAGAGCAAAACTACAGCCAAAAGGTCACACAGCACACTTCAGGAACTCCTGCTAGGCACATTTGCATATCTTTACAATGGAATCTCAAACCCACCATTAACATCTTAAGACTGGCCCCCAGTGACATTGCCTCTAGTAATGTGATTGCAGATGCAAACTATAACTAATAAAACACTGAATATATTGGGGGACATATATTCAAACTACCACATCCCCCCACCCCCCTTGGGTGTCTATAGTGTGCCTGCGTGTGTGCATGTGTGTTCCTATGTGTGTAGGTGCGTATGTGTGTGCAAGTGCACATGCATGTGTGTTCTCACAGAAACCAGAGATTGAGCTTTCTCAGTTACGCTCCACCTTACTCTTTGAGACAGGGTCTCTCTTACACAGCCAGTCTTGCTACTCAGCAAGCTCCAAGGGCTCTCCTATGTCTGCCTCCCAAGCACTGGCATTACAGTCACCCACCACACTAGTTATTTAGTTGGGCGCTTGGAATCCAAACTGAGGTTATTGTGTTTGTGCAATAAATGCTTTACCAGTTGAGGCATCTCCCCAACCCCTTTAGTCTTACCTTGAACTTAGAACATTCTACACTTTGCTTCAATTGATCTTGGCTTGGAATATCCTTGTCATAATCTTGGAATGGTGGTGACAGGATTTCTTCCTTAGCTTATCTGTGAGAGGGCTGGGAACTTTTGCAGGGAAGCACTGACGCCCAGATAGTTCTTCCCAAAGATCTCCACCACAGTACTGTGCAGCACAGGCTGCTCCTGTCGGCAGCCATCACTTCCGGCTCTCCTCTGGCCTCCATACTGCATGCCCATCCTCCTCGGCCCCTGCTGCCTTCAGAAACTTTCACATAATAGCAGGTTTGATTGCACCTATTGTACCCATGAAATCAATCAGATTGGTTTTCCTGTGGGAACCTGCAAGCGCTAGCAGAATGAACACTGGACAGAAGAAGTGGGAAATGATGTCATTTTGGTACTGAAGAGATTGCAGTCGCTTGATTGAAACTTGCAGCTGCTGCATGGCTCACTCTTCAGGTGAATCTGGAGGGTTTGGTTAAAAGTCTCAAGGTTTCAACAGCATTTCAAAACAGCGTGTGGCTGAGAATTTTAAAGAGACATTTTCTTCTCTGGAATAATCTATGCTCTTACGTACTGGGTCGAACACTGTCTCCTCCACCACCCAGAAGTCCACTTGGCACCTTGACATGTGACCTTATTTGGAAATAGAGGCTTTGCAGATATAATCAGTTAAGATGACGTCACACTGGATTAGGATCAACCCTGGTCCCATAACTAGTGTCCTTATAAAGATAGAAGAAGGCAAGGACACACACAAAACAGAAGGCCAGATAGAGGGAGATGTTGCAGTGATGCATCTGCAAGCCATGGAACTCCAGGGATGGCTGACGCCCATCCGAGCTAGGAAGAGGCAATGAAGGAGCCTTCCCTAGAGTTTGCAGAGGGAGCTTGACCCTGCTGACATTTTGATATTGCATTTCCAGCCTCCAACACTGTGAGAGAATACATTTCTGTTGTTTTAGGCCCTCCAGCGTGTAGTACTTTGTGAGGGTAGCCGCAAGGAAATAACACACTTTCTTTCACGGTCCACAGTCTGTATTTTTTTTCCCCCCAACTTCTTCTCTAAGTGTAGCACCAACGAGAAAAATGGTGTAGCAATCCTGAAGAGAGATTGAATTGAACTTTGACACTTCTATGAATTCTCTGTGTGGCGCTATGCCTCAGTTTTCCTGACCAGTAAAATAGGAATCAAATGAATTAATGTTAAAGTTTTCCATATGTTTTCCTATGGATAAAAATATTCACCGTGTTGAAATGCTCATATGGAAGTGGGGACAGTCTCAGGGAGGGGGACTTAGGATCTAAATTACCAGGTGTGTCCAACCTTTTGACATGTGACACCACATTGTCTTTTATAAAGTGAGTGCTCTGGAACTGTCTAGTTGAGTTACAAAAATTTGACACACACAAAAAATTCTCATAATGTTTTAAGTCATTTTGTGATTTTGTGTTTGGCAGCGTTCATAGCTATCTTTAGCTGCGTGAGGCTGCAGGTGGCCCGTGAGCAACATGTTGAACTCACCTGACTGACCTTTATGATTTGGATGAGGCCCATGGCAACGGGTGGGGAAAAGTGTGAGCAAAGCCTTGTTGGGGGCATGAGAGAAGGGGACTGCAAGACCAATAGAACAGGACCTTCTGACCATTTCTCCATGGTGATCAGCATCGAAACATAATATTTACATACACATGGGGTCATGAAGGCTGCTTATTGCTGAAACCCTGGAAGTCACTATTCAGGTTCCTAAGAGCTAAAGAAAGGTAATAGCTGACCACATATGTAACTTATTCCCAGCAGTGGTGTGTGAGCAGCTTCTTGAGCTTGAATGCGCTTTAAAATTCAGGTCTGGGTGGCTGGAGAGATGGCTTAGCGTTTAAGGTGCTTGATTGCAAAGCCTAAGGACCCAGGTTCGATTCCCCAGTACCCACATAAGCCAGATGCACGTGAGTCTGGAGTTCATTCGCAGTGGCTGCAGGCCCATTCTCTCTATCTGCTTCTCTCTCTCTCACCCTCTCTCTCTTAAATAAGTAAACACAATTTAGGTTTGACTCTGTTGGTCTGGAATTGGGCCTAAGAATCTGCATTTCTAACAAACAAGGGATGCGGAGGACCACTTTGACTCCAAATTTTTGCTCTCTAGAGTATGGTTTCTGAACCAGCAGCATCCGGTTCTCCTGGGGACTTGTCAGAAGCACTAAATCTCAGGTTTCCCCATCCTTCTGCATCCGAATTTGCACTTGAATCAGGCTCTTGGCTCACGGAGCTAGGAGTTAACACTTGACAAAACAATGGATTTTAGAGGACTCTGGGTAGCCTGGCTTGCTAAAGGGCATGATCCAGCCATCTTTCTTTTCATACTCAGCTAGCTACACATTAGATCCTCACAGGGAGATCTTAAACATCCCGAAGGCCAGGCCAAATCGTCTCAATTAAATAAAAATCTTTGCAAGTAGGGCTCTGGGAAATCAGTACTAATTTTTAAAAGCCTCCAGGTGATTTTCATACATAACCAAGGGTGATTACCACTGGCTTAGGGAAGAAGCTCTAAACATGGCCAGGGGTACTGAGACCAGAGACAGTTCTCAGTGGGGCCTGGGCCCTTTAACCAACCTAGCATTGTATAGTAATCAAAGTTATTGACTCTGGAGAAATGATGATATGCCTTGGTTTAAACCCTATTTTGGGTGACTTGCCTGTGCAGTGTCAGACATAGTACATGCCTTTTTTTTTTCTTCTGATTTCTTCAAAAATAAGTACGGTAGTAACAGTAGCTATCCCATAGGGGGTTTTCGAGGAAGGATTGTAAAGGTCCTTGTTATACTGCCTGACACATAGCAAATGTTATGAAAGTGTTTTCTCATTTACATACATATCCTGGGGCTGTGGAGATGGCTCACACAAGCATGAGGACCTGAGTTCAGATCCCCAGAACCTACATAAAAGCTGAGCATGGCACTGCGCACTTATAACCCTAGTGCTGGGGAAGTGGAGACAGGAGGAGCCTTAGGGCAGGATGGCTAGCTAGACTAGCTGAGTCAGTGAGCTCTGCGTTCAGTGAGAGACATAAGGTGGAAGGTGATTAAAGAAGACACTCGAGGGCTGGAGAGATGGCTTAGTGGTTAAACGCTTGCCTGTGAAGCCTAAGGATCCCGGTTCGAGGCTTGATTCTCCAGGACCCACGTAAGCCAGATGCATAAGGGGGCGCATGCATCTGGAGTTCGTTTGCAGTGGCTAGAGACCCTGGCGCGCCCATTCTCTCTCTCTCTCTCTCTACCTGCCTATTTCTGTATCTCTCTCTCTCTCAAATTAATAAATAAATAAAAATAAAATATTTAAAAAAAGAAGACACTCGAAATTGACCCCTGGCCTCCACAACACACATGTGCCCACATGCAAATGTACTCATGCACACACACATAAATATGCATATACACACAGAGAAACAACATATACACATATACTTAAAAGTAACAAAATAAATACATACCTTCATCTTTCTTATGGAGGATCATAAAGAATTTCTCACTTTCCTCTTTCTTATCATCCTACTTTATACTCACTGCTAGGTTTGAGGGAGGTCATCACACCTTTGATGAGGTGTTCAGTTAATATTGATTAACGCATGACTGAATGGTTACAATGCCCCCTTGTGTATTCATTGGGAAGAAATAACAAAATTATAAATCAGTTCTTAACACTAGGATAGATAATGTGTCCAACTCTTCTGATTTGGGTTGGAAGAAGTGTTTCATTGGGCATGAGACTTTTTTATTGACAACTTCTATACTTACAGACAATAAACCATGGTAATTCCCTCTCCTCCCCCATTCCCCTTCAGAACTCCAATGTCCATCATATCCCCTCCCTCTCTCCATTAGTCTCTCTTTTAATTTGATGTCATCATCTTTTTCTTCTATTTTGAGGGTTTTGCGAAGGTATTGCTAGGCACTGCAAGGTCATGGATGTCGAGGCCAGTTTCTGTCGGGACAGTTGGATTGTAGGGAGTCATACCCTTCCTTTGACTCTTCCATTCTATCCGCCCCCTCTTCCGCAATGGGCCCTGAGCCTTGGAGGGTGTGACAGAGGTGTTTCAGTGCTGGACACTCCTCCGTCCTTTCTTCTCAGCACTATGTTGCCTTTTGGGTCATCTGAAAAGAGAAGATTCTCTAACCAGAAGTGAGAGTAGCATTAATATATAAATACGAACATTAAGTGTAGTGCTTTCAGGTAGCTTGGTGGGAATAATGTACATATTTAGCCAGACAAGAGCAGACTTTATACCCCTAAGGCTCATGACCTCCCCGCCATAGTCTTTTTTTGTTTTTTTGTTTTTTTTGTTTTTTCGAGGTAGGGTCTCACTCTGGCTCAGGCTGACCTGGAATTGACTATGTAGTCTCAGGGTGGCCTTGAACTCACAGCGATCCTCCTACCCCTGCCTCCCAAGTGCTGGGATTAAAGGCGTGCGCCACCACGCCCGGCTCCCATAGATTTTGATTAGGTTTTGAAGTACCAGGCATGTATTCCCTCCCATAGAGCCGTCCTTCAGTCCAATTAGAGAACAGGTGGTTTCCCCCAGAGCAGACAGGCCACTATTGCACCCGTTCTGTCATTGGGCCTGTCTGGCCAAACTTGAGGTTTCCAGTGTCCACTGTTTTCACTGTTGATGACTTCTGTCTCCCATACGCTGCATGCAGTGCAGCTTTTTCCAGCTTTCAATTGGCTGGTCTACAGGGAGAAGGGTTTCTGCTCAGCACCAGCTTGCTTTCTCAGTGACCTTGCCTCTCAGGCAAGAGATGTCTTCAGCAATAGTCTCTTACCATCTGTTTCTCAAGGGAAACCAAAGGTCTTGGCAGTAGCCTGTAATGTTTTGGGGGCAACAGGGCATGAGTGCATGAGTACATTTGCATGTGGGCACATGTGTGTTGTGGAGGCCACTGGTCAATTTCGAGTGTCTTCTTTAATCACCTTCCACCTTATGTCTCTCACTGAACGCAGAGCTCACTGACTCAGCTAGTCTAGCTAGCCACCTTGCCCTAAGGCTCCTCCTGTCTCCACTTCCCCAGCACTAGGGTTTTAAGTGCGCAGTGCCATGCTCAGCTTTTATGTAGGTTCTGGGGATCTGAACTCAGGTCCTCATGCTTGCGTGAGCCATCTCCACAGCCCCAGGATATGTATGTAAACGAGAAAATACTTTCATAACACTTGCTATATGTCAGGCAGTATAACAAGGACCTTTACAATGTTTCCCCCTGTCCAACAACTCACTGGAAGGTATCCAACCCCTGGCACTGAAAACTAGTAACAATCTATAGCTTCTGGATGTGCCATTATTCAAAAAGTAGGTTTACATTAAGTCTTATTCAGAATATCTAGAATTTTGATTGACCCTCCCCCCACCCTTCTTTTACACATTCTCTTCCCGTGGCCTCCCCTAGGCCTTTCCCCTGCCTGTAATCTGTTCATGTACTTACATATGTACAATACCATCCACTTAAGTCCTTCCCTCTCCTCCCTCCCTTATAACCATTTTCTAGCTTACTGGCCTCTGCTAACATTTTCAGCCACTGGGATCTCATGAAATTACAAAGCTTTTGTACAGCAAAGGACACTGTGAATAGAGCAAAGAGACAATCTACAGAATGGGAGAAAATCTTTGCCAGCTATACATCTGACAGAGGATTAATATCAGGAATATACAAAGAACTCAAAAAACAAAACAATAAGAAATCAAACAACCCAGTTAAAAAATGGGCTATGGAACTAAATAGAGAGTTCTCAGAAGAAGAAATACAGATGGCATATAAACATCTAAAAAAGTGTTCCACATCCTTAGCCATCAGGGAAATGCAAATTAAAACCACTTTGAGATTCCATCTCACTCCTGTCAGAATGGCTACCATCAAGGAAACAAATGACAATAAGTGTTGGCATGGATGCGGAAAAAGAGGAACACTTCTACACTGTTGGTGGGAATGTAATCTGGTGCAGCCATTGTGGAAATCAGTGTGGAGGTTCTTGAGACAGCTAGAGATAGATTTACCATATGACCCAGCTATAGCACTCCTAGGCATATATCCTAATGACTCTTCTCACTACCTTAGAGATACTTGCACAACCATGTTTATTGCTGCTCTATTCACAATAGCTAGGAAATGGAACCAGCCTAGATGTCCCTCAACTGATGAATGGATATTAAAGATGTGGTACATTTACACAATGGAGTTCTACTCAGCGGTAAAGAAAAATGAAATTATGAAATTTTCTGGGAAATGGAGGGATCTGGAAAGGATTATTCTAAGTGAGGTAACCCAGGTTCAGAAAGCCAAACGTCACATGTTCTCTCTCATATGTGGATCCCAGTTACAAATGTATAGACTTGTGTGTGAGCTGGGCGTGAGACTTTTGCCACTGAAACTGATGAAATATCTGGCAAACCTGGCCGAGGTTGAACAAAGATAGACCCTATCCAGATGTCTATCTCATCAACATGGTGATGAGCGTATGGGGAGGCTCCTGAGGCCAACTAATTTATGTTTACATAGCAAAGACAATGAGAATGGCAATTCACTGTTTGGTCTTATGTGTGTGTGTGTATGTACTAGAATGTAGTGACAACACTGTGCATTGTATGCTCTGTGGTGAGTACTTTACATGCTCAATGGGGTTATCAGATGGCCTGCGGCAAATCTTGGTTAAGCCATTTACTAGCTTGGTGATTTTGGATATGTCTCCTAGTCTCTCTGTGCCTTAGTTTCTCTTTCTCCAAAATTGAGAGAGCAATTGTTTTCAACTTTCAGCATTGTCAGGAGAGTAGATGCATCTACTCACGAGGACAGAGGACACACTCAATCAAGGGTCAATTGACTTTATAATTTATTATTACTATCATCATTGACCCTATCAGGTAACCTAAACCTTTCTCTCGTTCTTTCTCACCTTCCAATCACTTCTCTTTTTCATGAGGCCCATGAGCCCTCCTTTCTATTTATTCTTCTTGCTTTTCCCTCCGCCAGAGAGTCCAGCAGACGTTTTACCCTCCTTTCCAGGCTGTGTCCCTTACAAAGGAACTTACTAGATGGGCTAAAATCCAAATTTTTGCTCAATACAGAAACCCCCCAAAAGGTGTACTTTCCTAATTTACGCAAAGAGTAGGCAAGTTGCAATAGAAATATATCAATGATGTAGGGTGAAATAAGAGTTTAGTAATTATCTTTCATATTTCAAGTCTTTCAAATCTCCTAGCTACCCAGGTCATGCTAACCCTGAATTGATTTCACTTGCTGCAGATCAAAGATGGAGGCTTCTATCCAAAACACGAGTGAATAACATTTTTGTTTGGCTTATTAAGAACATTTTTTTCAATATGAAGCTGAAACTACCTGACCTAGGAACAGCATGCCCAGCTTTTAAGAATTAAATTGCTTCAACACCTATAATAACAGTAATATGAGCTATGACTAAAATGATTCCATTTTAGGAGATAATGGAAGAAGCTAGGTGTAATAGATAATGCCTACAATCTCAGTACTTTGGGAGGCTGAGGCAAGAGGATCACCATTAATGTGAGGCCAGTCTGGGTTACATAGAGAGTACCAGGCTAGCTGTTTTGAATCCTGCCAAAGAAAAGATGATGGAAGTTTATTTCAAAATATTGTATAATACTTGATTATTATACTATATATATATATACACACACTATATATATATATGTAATAACCAATAATGTACATTATATTAAACAAATCACCATCAAACATGAAGCTGATTTTATCTTAATTTTGCATTACATTTTTTTTAATTTGAGAGAGAGAGAGAGAGAGAGAGAGAGAGAGACAGAGAATGAGTGCACCAGGGCCTCTCTGCTGCTGTGAACGAACTCCAGACGCATGCGCCCCCTTGTGCGCATGTGTGACATTGTGCGCTTGTGTCACTTCTGCTTCTGGCTACATGTGGGACCTGGAGATTCGAACGGGCTTTCTTAGGCTGGGCAGGCAGGCGCCTTAACCTCTAAGCCATCTCTCCAGCCCTTGCATTACATATTTGAAAAATTTGTACCATTCTTCACTTGTAGCAATTTTAAAAATATTTATTTATTTGAAAGAGAAAGAGTGAGAGAGAAGGAAACAGAGAGAGAGAATAGGTGTGCCAGGCCCTCTAGCCACTGCAAAAGAAGTTCAGGCACATGTGCCACCTTGTGCATCTGGCTTTATGAGGGTACTGGGGAATCAAACTCAGGTCTTTAGGCTTTACAGAAAAGCACCTTAATCACTGAGCCGTCTCTCCAGCCCTTGTCGTCATGTTTTGTATATAGTCTAATATATTGGAGACTTGGAAACAGTGATAAATATTTGCTGATTTGGTTGGCTAAGTTTCTGTTACTTACAGAATATGCATGCCACTCTTGTTTTCTCAAAGATGCCTGCAAGTTCAGTGTAGCCCAAATGAGAGAATCCTACAATAAATGTTACAAGAAGGAAATATCTTTTGCCCATTTCACTGTCTTTTCTGTTTAAAACAGTCATCTTTGTAGTAATTAAGATAGAGGCAAAACTGCTAAAAGTAAATAAAAATATGAAAGAATGAACCTTTGAGGCCAATATAGTTATATCTTAGAGAATCAAGAGAATTTGCAGATTACATCACTGACTTGACCCAAAGACTAAACATGGCAGAACATTATTGTGATATTCAAACGGATAAAGCTAGTAGAATCAGTAAATTAAAGACTAAAAAGTTAATCAAACTGCTGGATTCTGAGACAAAGTTGGTTGCTAGAATCTAAACGAGTAAATGCCTGGACTTGCCAAACACAATCAAGTGAGAGTCAGCTAGTGTGAGAAGCATGCTTTTCATCTCTCCACGGGTCCACACCCTTTGGCATGTGTGTCTCAGGTTTGGCCAGGCTTTATGTTTTGACAATAGAATTGGCAGAAGGGCCCACATGCCCATTCTGGGTGTAGGCTTTAAGAGGCCTTCTGCACTTCCCTTTGACCTCCTTTGCCTCTATCACTGTCATTGTACTGGCACGCTTGTTGATCTTAGAAGGAAAATAAAAGACATATAAAACAAAACCACCAGTCACTGCAGCCCAAAGCAGAGCCATTTACCTTCTTCCAGCCTCGTCTAGCTAACTTAAAGGAGCGAAGCATGCCCAGAAGAAATGAACAGACCCCCTCCACATCCACTCTCAGACACATGAGCAGAACACATGCTTTACGTCATATGCCTACTGGGTGTTTTTTTGTTTGTTTGTTTGTTTGTTTTTGAGGTAGGGTCTCTCTCTGGCCCAGGCTGACCTGGAATTAACTATGTAGTCTCAGGGTGGCCTCGAACTCTCGGCGATCCTCCTACCTCTGCCTCCCGAGTGCTGGGATTAAAGGCGTGCGCCACCACGCCCGGCTCCTACTGGGTGTTTTGAATCTGATAACGAGGTCTAAGATGCATACAAAGTAATCAATACTCCTATTTTTTTTTTTTTTTAGGCAGGTCCAGCAGACTGACCTTTTTTTATGTGAGAGAGCAAAAGTGAGAGAGATAGAGGGAGAGAGAGAGAATTGATGGGCCAGGGACTCCAGCCACTATAATCGAACTCCAGACGTGTGTGCCACCCTGTGCATATGGGCGATCTTGTATACTTGGTTCACCTTGTGCGTCTGGCTTACATGGGATCTGAAGAATTGAACATGGGTCCTTAGGTTTGCAGGCAAGTGCCTTAACTGCTAAGCCATCTCTCCAGCCCAAAACTCCTATTTTTTTGCTCCTATAGGTAGGTCGGAGCCAGAGGGAGGTGGCAGTGAATGTGAATGCTAGCAAACAGGCTGAATTCTGTCCCACTGAGTCTTAAGGATAAAACAGATTCTTAAGATAATTACTTTTAAAATTGTTACTGTTGTTTGAAGAGTGAGCAAAAGTATTGAGTGTGGTGGAGTAATCAAGTATTTCTTGGTTTTCTCCCCTTCACTGTCTCTCATACATGGTTGAAATGAAAGTACAGAAACCACACATGAAATGTGAGTCATTAGAAAAATATCAAGTACTTCTAAAAATTATTTTGTGTGTGTGGGGGAGGGGGGCAAATGCGTGTGCATATGCATGCATATGGGTACACTGGGGCCTCTTGCCATTGCAAATGGAAAGCCAGATGCTTGTGCCACTTCGGGGGGCCAGCTTTCACGGAGGGACTTTGAAACTGAATCCAGGTGAGCACACTTTGCATGCAAACACCTTTAACCACTGAGCCATCTCCCCACACCACGTCCTCCAAAAATACATCTAATGGAAAGTAAAGATGTGCAAAGATCACTACCCTGGAATAAGCAATATATAATGTGTCTTGTGTGATGTAATTATGCATATCCTTTTGATGTAGAAATTCCACTTCTAGGAATTTACTAAGAATAATTTCATGTGTGGGTGGGTAGAAGGAGAGACAAAGTCAGTGGTAAAGTCCAAAACTAACTATATTTTTTAAAAATACAAAAACAGTCTTCTATCTCTATGACAGTAGTGATTAGTAAACAAGATGTAAACAAGAAATAACTACATTAGAACTTATTCAGTTTCTGGTTAAATGTGTACTTCCCCATAGTCCTGAATTAAAGTCTTGCGGGGAGGGTAAAGGCAAATTCATTTTTTTTTCCTATTACAGATCAAATAAACATATATTTATACTTTTATTTATTTTTTCTTATTGATTTTATTTAATTAGTATAAAAAGTAATGAGTTTCATTATGAGAGTTTCACACATATTTTGATTTTGTTGCTCCTCTCCCATTCCCCTCCCTGGATCCCTGCCCACCTCCTCAACTCACTTCCTCAACTAGTCCCGTTCTGCTTGCATGGTGCACATGGAAGGTTACAGGTTATAAAAATAGGAGCATCATGAGAGTGGAAGTCTAAAGGGAAGGTTGGGGAGGTGAATAAAGAAATACAGGGGATATCTTTTTAACAAATACCTTCAGATATTTCTGACATCCACTTAAAATTTAATACTGTAAGAAAAAATATTTAGTGGTACTGGAAAATATTCATGACATAGTGGCAACATAAATACTAAACAGGATGATCCCTTTTCTGTAAAAATGCATATAATTGTATTAAAAATTTTGGAATGGGGCTGGAGAGATGGCTTAGGGGTTAAGGCGCCTGCTTGCTAAGCCTAAGAACACTGGTTCCAATCTCCAGCGGTTCCAATCTCCAGGTCCCACGTTTAGCCAGATGCAAAGTGACGCAAGGGCGCAATGCCGCACTTGACCACAAGGGGGCGCGCACATCTGGATTTCGTTCGCAGCAGCTGAGACACTGCTGGCGCGCCCATCTCTGTCTCCCCCCCCCTCCAAAAAATAATAAGAAATTTAAAAAAATTTAAAAAAATTTTGGGATGACCAGGCCAAAAAGATAACAATGATTAATATAGTGTTATGTTGCATTAATGGAAAGCCAGTATGCAGGAAATAGGGAATAGTTCCACATTATTCTGTTTATGACATGTCATACCTATAATATACCATTGAGGAGGTGACATCTGCTTGGATCTAATCCCAAATATTGGCGGTAAGAACAGTGGGGAAGAGGAGTCAAGGATGGATCCAAAGTTTGGAACATGGTGATGCATTAAGGGAACAAGGAAGTTAGAGTAGCTGGTTAGTTTTGATCATCGTAAGTTTGAGGTAGAGTTGGAACATCCAGTGTGAAACACCCAAAAGGCAGCTCATATTCTCCATGTAGAATTCAAGGGATTGAATAAGTCTAGAAAAGTAGATTAAACAAAATGAAAGTTATAAAAGAGGATTAAGGATAAAAAGGAAATGATGGCGAGGATCAGCTCTCCAGAGCATGCCTTTGGCCAATGGAAATGAAAAGAAGAAAAGCCAGTGAGGGGTGGCATGACCAGCCAGGCAGAGGAACAAGTAAGGTCCACAACACCAACTATTCCTCAAAAAGCCTCAAGGAAGAGCAGAAACCGATCACTGGTTTGAAGAAATAACTCAGTGGCAGCCTTCCAATGAGTTGTTTTTAAAAAATGGTGACATGTGTAGCCTAGTGGTAAGGAGTTAAAGAATAATTAAATGGTGAGGAAAGGCTGGAGAGATGGTTTAGTGGTGAAGACGCTTGCCTGCGAAGCCTAAGGACCCATGCTGGAGTCTCCAGATCCCACATATGTCAGACACTTAAGGTCACACAGGCCCACTAGGTGGCACAAGTGTCTGGAGTTCGATTGCAGTGGCTGAGGCCCTGGTGCACCAATTCTCTCTCTCTCTCTGACTCTCTCACACCGTCTAAAAATAAAAATAAAAAATAAAATAAAATAAATGGTGAAGAAGACCAAAGTGCCAGTGCAGTCACTGCTGCATATTTAAGTCATTTAGTGGCCTCTCTTATTATAAGGAAGTGACTCTGATTTTTTTTTTAATTTTGTTTTATTATTTTCTTTATTTTTGGAGAGAGACACAGAGAGAGACAGACAGAGAGGGAGAGGAAGACAGATAGAGATGGGCACGCCAGCAGTCTCTCAGCTGCTGTGAACGAAATCCAGATGCATGCGCCCCCTTGTGGGCAAGTGTGGCATTGTGCCTTTGCGTCACTTTGCATCTGGCTAAACGTGGGACCTGGAGATTGGAACCCGCGTTCTTAGGCTTAGGAGGCAGGTGCCTTAACTGCTAAGCCATCTCTCCAGCCCAAGTGACTGATTTTTACGCTCTTTTAAGGTGGATCTGGGAGATTCTCCCCTCCCCCAGTTTTCTTTCCCCATTGAATAAGAATTAGTGCTGTACCTCCTCTCATGGTATTTTAGTATGCATACAATAGTACTCCTTTGTATATGGGGTATATGTTCCAAGATACCAGCCCAGTAGGTACTTGAAGCCCATGATAGTACCAAACCATATATCCAAGTATTATGAGGTTGCACCAGTGAATCTGATAACTGAGATGAGTACTAAGTGGGCATTGCATACAGTGTAGATGTGCTAGACAAAGGAATGACTCACATCCCAGGTGGGATGCAACAGGGTGCCATGCTATTTCATCATACTACTCAGAACGATGTGCAGTTGAAAACTTATGAATCATTTATTTTTGGAATTTACTTTCTTTAATGCATGTGTGCATCTATGTGTCGTGGACATGCTCATGTGTGTGCATGGGCATGTGTACATGTTAGAGGACAACTTTAGGTGTCATTCCTCAGGACCACTATCCACCTAGTTTTTTTTTTTGGGGGGGGAGTTCAAGGTAGGGTCTGACTCTAGCTCAGGCTGACCTGGAAATCACTATGTAGTCTCAGGGTGGCCTTGAACTCATGGCGATCCTCCTACCTCTGCCTCCCGAGTGCTGGGATTAAAGGCGTGAGCCACCCTGCCTGGCTTTATATCCACCTTGTTTTTGAGATAAGTTACTCTGTTTGGCCTAGAGCTTGCTGATTAGGCTAGACTGTCTGGCCAGTTAGCCCAAAGTATCCACCTGCCTTTGCTTTCTGTATCAGACAGCTTCAGGTTCACTGAGATGAACTTCCAGACCAGGAACAGTTATGGAGGAAGGAATTTATTATAGCTTACAGATCCAGGGGAAGTTCCATAATGGCAGAAGAAGCTGGCCTGCTTTCACAGGAACAAACACAGAGAGCAAACACAGCACAGCACACTTCAGGAACTCCAGCTAGGCACACTTAGCATATCTTTAGATTGAAATCCTAAACCCACCACTACACCTTAAATTCCACCCAGTAACTCTGCCTCCAGCCAGGTGATTGCAGATGCAAACTACAAACTAATAAAACACTGAATATTGGGGGACATCTATTCAATCTACCACACCTCCCAAGCTGGAATTACAAGCACGCACTGCCCTACCTGGTATTTGTTTCATGTTTTATTTAATTTATTTGTTCTTGAAACACATATTTTAACCACACTCCCCCAACTCCTTTCTCTTGTCACACTAAAACTCTTCTTTTGCCTTTTTTAATGTATTTCCTATTATTTGTTTATGTATTTCCTATTAATTTAAATTGCATTTTATGTGGGTGCTGAGGATTGAATCCTTATGTTTGTGAGGTGAGCACTTTGTTGACTTAGCTATCTCCTTACCCCCAATTTTTGTTAGCCGTGAGCTCAGGACCTTATTGCTGTAGGCACGAGCTTTTCTACTGAGTTAGATCCCCATCTCTGAAATTGTTTTAGTATATTTTTTTAAATTTATTTGAGAGAGTGAGAGAGAAAGAATGGGCAAGCCAGGGGATCCAGCCACTGTAAACGAACTCCAGAAGCATGTGCCACTTTGTGCTTCTGGCTTATGTGGGTCCTGGGGAACAGAACTGTGGTCCTTAGGCTTTGCAGGCAAGCACCTCAACTGCTAAGCCATCTCTCCAGCCCTGGAATTTTATTTTTTAAAAATGTTATTTATTTATATGTGAAGAGAGAGAGAGAGAGAAAGAGAGAGAGAACAAGAACAAATACTGGGCCTCTTGCCACTAGAAATAAACTCCAGATGCATGCGTCACTTTGTGTATTTGGCTTTAAGTGATACTGGTGAATTGAGCCAGGGTCTGCAGGCTTTGCAAGAAAGTGCCTTTATCCTCTAAGCTATCTCCTGAATCTTGTAATTTTCAATGTAATATTTTCTTGCTACGGTTACTTGTGGTTAACTGAAATTGTGGACATTAAAACAAACAGAAACAGAAAAGGGGAGTGTGGTAGTTTGAATATATGTCCCCCAATATATTCAGTGTTTTATTATTTTATAGTTTGCATCTGCAATCACCTTGCTAGAGGCAAGGTCACTGGGGGCCTGGTCTTAAGGTGTGGTGATGGTTTGAGATTCCATTGTAAAGATATGCAAATGTGTCTAGCAGGAGTTCCTGAAGTGTGCTTTGTGACCTTTTGGCTGTAGTTTTTGCTCTGTGTGCTGTGGTGGCTGGTTGGTTTCTCTCTCTCTCTGCTTGGCCCTGTGGAGAGCAGGTCGCTTCTTCTGCCATTATGGAACTTCCCTTGGATCTGTAAGCTTCAATAAATAATATCCCTTCCTCCATAACTGTGCCTGGTCTGGAAGTTCATCTCAGCGAACCTGAAGCTGTCTGCAACAGGGAGACTATTATTATTATTATTATTTTTTTTTTGGTTTTTCGAGGTAGGGTCTCACTCTGGCTCAGGCTGACCTGGAATTCACTATGTAGTCTCAGGGTGGCCTCGAACTCTCGGCAATCCTCCTACCTCTGCCTCCCAATTGCTGGGATTAAAGGTGTGCGCCACCACGTCTATTATATATTTTTTGAGACAGGATCTTATGTATCCCAAGCTGGTCATAAACTTGTGTAGCAGATACTAGCCTTGAACTCTTGATCCTCCTGGTTCCACCATCCTTCCACTTCCACCAAATTCTAGAATTGTAGGTATCCACCACCATGCTTTGGCGTAGTTTTTAAGGAATAATTTATAATTCCCTTCATTTTTTTTTCTTTTCTTCCCCCCTCCCATTTTCTTGCCATGGCAGAAGGTTTGGAGTTGAACAAAAATTAGAACTTACCTACAAAATATTTGCCTTCCTGGGTTTTGTTTCCAAAAGTCTCTCAGCCTCTCCAAGAATTGCAATGACATCTGAGATAGTATGAAGCAAGTCGATACTTTGGAGAAAAACAAGATTTTCCCTAAAAAGAAAGTCTTCAGACTGGGAACAAGAGAGGCAAGTCTGAGAGCTTAGAGATCCTCGAGTGCGCATATTCTGAATCGTGACAGATTGAGGAAAGGAGGTAGATTTCAGACAGCCTTGCTGAGGGTGGGAGGCTGGCCAAGGCTTTGGCTCACAAAAGCCAGGCTTCCTCTATCGAGACCAAAGCCAAGAACCTGCAGCGTCTAAAGGGCTGAGGGGACTCTGCAAGCTGGCTGCGTGACATATTGGTCTGCCTGATATCTAGAGGGTAACCCTGATACCTTAGCACTGCCTGAGACTCTGATCCTGACCACAACCTAGAGAATGAGGGAAAGGATGCAAGTATGGCTGGGGCTAAATTTCCCTGGCAGGATCATGGTTGGGCTTTTTTCTTTTTAAAAGAAAGACATGCAGTGTTTCTTACTCTTTTGAATTTGGGGGTTGACGTTTAAGTCTGATAACTATAGGAAGCCAGGTTCCCATTCTTCAACAAAGTGAGCACTTTCTTCCCCTGGGAAGAAGCTCCAAGAGTAGAACAATTTAGATTATGTGATTGTAGATCACGTGACAACTGGGATGTAGCCAGTAGTCAGCTGTCAGATGAAGTGGCCTAGTCAGCCCCCATTGCCGCCGAGCTTCAATGAACTTGGCCTAACATGTGTGAGGAAAGAAGCTTGTGCTGGGCCAGTTGGCATTAAAGAGTAGGGCTACAAGTGTGCATTTTAGTCTGCACAGATGCACGGGTTCAGATATGGTGCATTGGCCCGTGCAGATTTAATTGTGTGGGTAGAGGACGATGAGACCAAGTTAGCTCTTTAAGCCTGCACCATCCGGTGAAGATGGGTTTGCATACTGGTCTCAGAGGGCTAATCTATCACTCTAGAGAGCAATTTCTCATTAACACAGTGTCAATACTACTGGGGATTGGCTACACCACCTTTGGCAGAGGTTAAATTATCTTTTAATCAGTTTCTGTCCCGTCATAACACAGTCAGTCTTGCTGATCTGACATCTTATAAAGGCTAAGACAGTTCTAACAGTACCTGTACGATAAAGCCAACCTTGTTGCCAGAAGGCAGGAGATGGGAAAGAAGGCTTGCTGTGGCTATTATCCAAAGTGGCATAATTGATGTGGGTGCAGTGGGTTAGAGCTAATGGTCTGTGTTTAATTTTGGAGTCAGTGACACGAGGCCTCGAGGATGATCAAACGCTAACCAGATGATGAAGCTCTCGCTTCTGAGCTCTCTCAGTGACTGTAGAGAGTCAGAACAATGTCAAGGTGCTCTCATTTCCATATTTCTCCTGGGGTTGGAGCCTGGTCACCCAGAAACACAGTGCTGCACTTATAAGACGTGTCCCAACTCACACGGACAACGTCTCTAGGGACCAGCCATACACAGAACACAGAAGACAGTGTTCAAATCTGCTGTTATATGAATCTATTCCTCATTTCAATTAGGATGTATCCAAAATCCGTCACTCATAGGGACGATGGTGCTTCATCTAGATTCAATCTCTAGAACAAACAGATAAGCAACCTTTTCTCCACTAGCTCGAAAGATAATTACAGTAACTGATATAGAACTGTGTATTATCACACCACATCCATCCTCGACTCACAATAGAACGTTCAGGTTTTAGCTGGACACACAGCTGTGCAGTTAGATACTACATTTCCCAGCCTCCATGGCAACAATGAGAGAGCAAATGACTAAGTTTTAACCAATAAGAGGGAGCAGCAGTGAAGTGCCTATTGTCTGGTTCATGCTCTTACAGACACTGCTCCTCGATTTACTGCTATTTTGCCTTGTCAGTAAGAATGAGGCTGTGGTAGTTGGTGTTTAAATTTCAATCTTCAAAATAAGGAAGGCACCCCTATAGGATGAAGAGACAATAACACAGAAGGAACCAGAACACCTAAATGACCTCCAGGAGGAAGCTTATCCTGTTTCCATCAACTGCCCGCAAGTTTGGACATCTGCCTAACTATCCCTTCGATCTTGTTAGAGCTGCTGTTATTTTGATCTCTGTTCAAATGAACCGTGATTGACTCCAGTAAAGCACCTTTCCACCAGCAAACACTCTCCTTCATAGGTCTCATCACTTAGCTATACTAGACAAGCAGGTGAAGTAAGCAAGGAAGGGAATAACGATTATAACATCTATTTAACAGGGGAGGGCATAGTTACCCACACAGATAGAGAACTCCATCTTGAAGGCAAGTCTTTGGACTCCCATGTCAGTGCTCCTTTCCCTCCTTGGAAACTTCAAGACACAGTTGAGCACACGGGGGAAATTGCCACTCATTGTAATCCATAACTCTTGCTGTTTTGATTGCTTAAAAATCCGATCTTCGTCCAGCTCTTCTCTCCTGTTTTCCACCTCCGACAGGCCTCCAAAAACAACAACAAAGCAGAGAGACTCCATAAAGCCGGGTTTTATTTTTAAATGTTGACGGTGTTGCTTAAAATGAGAAGAGTCTGGGCTGGGGAGGGAGTGTGTGTGTAGTGGGAGGAGTATTTTATCAATGACATTGTTTAGAATTGCCAGAACATTGAGGTAATAAAAAGCAGAACAACTTTTCGTCAGTTTTATTATTGTTTTTAAATTCTATACAGGAGATGAACCTCTTATTGCCTGCCCCCACCCCCTTTTTGCCTGCACTCAAGACCACTTCTATCACCCTTCCTTGGTACACCACAACATAATAATTATGAATCAAAGGAAAAAAATCATGCCTTGTACAATCCAGCTAACTTTTGCCTTGTTCTCTTTGATATATATATATATGTTCAGGAAATGGCTGGCATGTTTTTACTGATTGCCACCTGTTCCATTTAAAAGAGCTTCTGCAAAGGAGAGGAAAGCTTGTCTGCTTCCTTAGATTTTTCCTTCCCCTCTCTGTTATCTCCATAGCTACAAGAGTTGGTTTCTGTGCATGTTGAAAATGTAGCTGGCATCTTGCCCAACACAAATTGATTATAAAGGTTGGGGGGGGGGAGCAGTTGAGCTCTGTAGCTTGATTCCCAGGGATGTTGGCTATTTGGAATGATCACATTGACAGCTGAGATAACCTGCAGATGGGAGGATAAGTCTGGAGATTCCGAGTTTTATTATGGAATTCATGAACGACTCACTTTTTTGGTCTCTTCCTCAGCGGAACACGTGAAGATAAGTGCCTGGGAGAAATCAGCAAAAGCATTCTTTCCTCAAATGCTCTATGGTAGGGCTGCCAGATTAAATACAGAGTACCACTTAAATTCGCATGTTAGATAAACTAATGCTTTTCAATGTATGTCCCCAAATATGGCATGGGATAGACTTATACTGCAAACATGGATGTCCAGTTGTAGTTACATTTTATATAAACAAGAGATCATTTGTGGGAGGGGGGTGTAAGTATATCCCATGACATATTTGGAACATATTTATGCTTAAATGTTATCTGATTATGATCTGAAATGCAAATTTTAACAGGACAAATTATTTTTTATTGTTAAAACTGGCAGCGCTACTATGGAAATCTACCAAGATTTCATGACGTGGTCTCCTTTAATTCAGAAGCAGCCAGTCTTGCTTTGCCCAACCTGTGGCAAACGGGCTGCATGATGACCCAGGACAGCCATGGTTAGGGTCAAATACAAAGTAGTAATGTTAAAACGTTATGATTATTTTTTGGTCATTTGATTGGGTGGTTCTCAAGTGTGAGCTTTGTAGATAACAACGTTTTATCTCAATGTCAAAAGATTGAATGCACCAATTTATTGTAGGCCATGGGATTTGATATATTGGTTGGTAGGGGCATATGACAAAGAAGACTATGAAGGAGATTGTATTGGAAGACAGGAAACTGGTAAATCCTGTTCTGCCACCAACAGGCTGAGTGAACATAGACAGGGCCATCTACTTGCTTGAGCATAAGCTTCTTAAAAGGAAAGCATCCAGTAGCCAATCATAGGATATAATGATTCTGCAATTGTTCTTCTAATGCTATGAATATTTGGATGGAAATCACTTCCCTGTAGGCCATATAGCTTGGCACTATCCCACACAAGTAAAGTGGAAGCCATATGTGCACGTTTGGAAGTTCTGGTAGCCATATTATGAAAGTACAAAGAAATGGATGAAGGTGATTTTAATAACATATTTTATTTAAATAATTATATTAACTTAAAATATTTTAGTATACAATCAATGTTTGATTATTACTGTGATACTTAAATTGGTTTTATATGAAATCTCTGAAATTTAGTGTTTATTCTTACATCACATCTCAATATGAACTAGCCAAGTACCAATCACTGCATGAGGCTCCATGGCTACCATATTGGACTACATTTGAGCAAGCTGCATATGTAGCCAGGCAGACGAGTGACTAACATTTAGAGAGTTTGGTAAATTCAAAATTGAAATCAAATCTGCATTTGTGTGTTTTCTTACTCATTGAAATTTATTTGTAAGCTCAAAATCAGTATGATCACGTGAAAATAATACGTGAGAATCTACATATATAGAACTGTTAAAAATCTGAATTATGAATAGTGTCCTTCAGGTATATGTCCAGAGTAGTATAGTTGGTCATATGGTAGTTCTATTTTTTTGTGTTTTTGAGGAACCACCATACTGACTTTTATATTGGCAGGACTAATTTACATTACACCAGAAGTGTATAAGGGTTCCATTTTCCCTGAATCTTTGACAGCACTTGTTGCTATTTGTTTTCTTTATGTTTTATTATTTTTGTGTGTAATGTGGTATGTGTGAGTGTTTCATGTGTGTGTTGCATGTGGCATGTATCATGTATATGCCCCTCGAGCTTACCAGCAGCAGTGTGTGCTCACATGTGGCAGCTGGAGGAGAACATTGGGCGTCCCACTTGGTCACTCTTCTCATTCTTATTTGAGCTGGAGTATTTTACTAATCTTGGAGCTTGCTGCTTTTTCATGAGCTCCAGTGATTCTCGAGTCTCTGCTCCCCTATGGAACTGGGGTTACAGATGTGCTTGGCCACAGCCAGCTGTTTTTGTTTCCTGGGGATTTAACTGGAGCAGTCTCTGAGGCCTTCTCAGGACCTTATTTTTTTTTTTTTTTCTGGTATATTCTTTTTTTTTTTTTAAATAAATATATATTTTTAATTTATATTATTCTGATTTTACATTCATAGTATTGGTTCCATTGTCCTCCTCCCTGTCCTCCCACTTTCAAAGGGACCCTCATCAATGGGGAATGTGGATCATGCATTGTGGGGGCCGTCAAGAGTTCTGGGGGGGTAGGCCCCAGTCTCTGTGCATAATGCCCCAACTTGTGACTCTAACAATCTTTCTGCCCCCTCTTCCGCGAGTTTCCCTGAGCCACATTGGGGTCATCTTAGTTCTGCTTCCTTGATGAGGTTTTGGGAGCCTCTGTGTCTCTGGATATCTGGCTTATGATTGGAGTTGGATGTTCTCTGTGTTTATCTCCTTCAGCCTTTTTCTGGTGTTGTGATCGCCTTGAGCACTGTATTCTTGCCCTTCCCCTGCGTTGTTCTATGGTTTCAGCTGGTGAGGTGTGGTTAGCTGATCCTCCCTTCAGGTTCGTTGTCCACCTGAAAAGAGATAAGCAAATTCTCCAACGGAGAGAGAAGTTAGTACTAGATAGAAGGGATGACCATATATGTTTTGGAGGGAATTTTATATGCATTGGCTCTCTTCTAGCCCACATTTGGTGGTCTCTAGATCTTGGAGACTGAGTTCATTTTTTGTACATGGCTTTGAGTTATTTCCCAGTTCCAGCAATGAGTTCCATTCCACTGAATGGATTTATTATCAGGCCCTTATTCTTGCATAGGAAGTGCTCTTAACTGCAGCGTCATCTCTCAAGCCTGTTATTTATTTTATCAATAGCTATGTTATGGAGTCAGCCTAACTGTTCATCAGAAGATGAATGGGGGCTGTAGAGATGGCTTAGTGGTTAAGGCACTTGCCTGCAAAGCCTAAGGACCCGGGTGTGATTCCCCAGTACCCACATAAGCCAAATGCACAAGGTGGCACATGTGTCTGGAGTTCCTTTGTAGTGTCTAGAGGCCCTGGTGTGCCCATTCTCCCCCTCCCTCTGCTTCTTTCTCTCGTACTCTCTCTCTCTCTCTCAAATAAAATGAATAAATACAATATTTTTAAAAGAAAATGTGTATATGTTTTAAAAATCTGTGTGTGTATATGTGCATGAATGTGGGTGCACGTGTACCATGTTGTGCAAGTGGAGGTCCGAGGACAATTTCAGGTGTCAACTCTCAGGATTTCTTACTCACCACTGTGTATGCCAGGCTAACTGGCCCACAAGCTTCCGGGGATTCTCCTGTCTCTACCTCCCATATTGCCATAGGAGTACTGGAATTACAGACATGAGCAACTATGTCAGGCTTTACATGGGTTCTGGGGATACGCCCTCAGGTCCTCACACTTGCATATCGAGTGCTTGGTTCACTGAGACATCTCCCCATCCTCACAGTAAAGTTTTATTCATACATAAGTAAAAATGAAATCATGCCATTTGCTGGAAACTGGATGCAACTGGAGATCATTATATTTATTTAAATAAGCCAAAAAAGCTTCAAAAAGCAAATACTTCATGTTGCATTTCACTTGTGGACCATAGACATGAAATCACCATATATATGTGTGTATAAATACATACATAAATACACATGTATGAAAGCAGAATTGAAATTGGGGAAAGAAAAGTAACTAGTGGAGTGGAGGGAGAACAGAGAGGGGTTAGGGGTATGAATATGGTCCAAATACATGATACACTTGAATGAAAATGTCTTCATGAAACCCATCACTATGTACAATGAATACACACCAATAAAAACATTGTAAGTTGAATTTTCCAGTGCTAAAATGACACCTTTTCTTCTTGGTTTAGCTCTGAGTGCAAATGAGCATTTTTATTGTGGCCTATTTAGGTGGATGGTTTGTGCATCTTTGACCATTTTGTCAGTGATTTTGCTGTTTACAGGCGTGCGCCACCACGCCCCTTGGTTTGCATCTTTGACCATTTTGCACATTTTCTGCAGTGTGACCTACAAGAAAGCTGTGATGTGCCTTCTGGAGAAAAGATGTGTTCGATACACATCAACCACTCAGGTGTTATAGCTGTTACCTAGTTCATTGTCAATGAGCCAACAGTATATAGTTAGTGCAGTCTACCTTTAAGCAGAATCACATATAAAATAAGGATATTCACTTATCCAACTATGTAACCAGGAGGTCTAACGAAATAATATAATTCATTATTCACCCAGTCAATGTTCTTGAAGACTTCATAGAACAATGCTAATGATAATAATGGAAATGGCCTGTATTTTTTTAGGACAGCGTTAGATTTCCAGAAAATAATGAGAAGGCATCCATGTATCTCCTGCACAGCTTCCCCATTACAGATATTTGCATTAGTATCAATACATTGTTAACTAAAATCTATTATTTATTCAGATTCCCAGAGATTTTACTTAATATGATTTTTCTGGATACCAGGACGCCACTTCATATTTAGTTATCTCTTGGCTGTGACAATTTATCAGACTTTCCTGGGTTTTGATGCATTTGATAGTTCTAAGGAGTACTGACTTTGTATATTTAAGGCCACTGCTCTACTGCATTTTGTCTGGTGTTTTTCTCATGGTTAAACTGGAATGCTTGGTTTGGGGAAGGAAGATCATGGAGGTAAATTACTATTTCTATCATATATCATATCATATCATATCATATCATCATATCATATCATATCATATCATAGAGTCCACAGCCTAAACATAATTGATGACTCATGATATTAATTAGCCTTGGACCCTTGGCCAAAAGAGCATTTACTAGGTTTCTCCATTGTAAAGTTATTCTTTCCTTCTCCTTTCCCTGTTGTGCTCTGTGGAAAGAAGGCACTGTGCAGCCCAGATGTACAGGTTGGGAGTTGTGTTCTATCTTCTTGAGGGCGCAATAGCTGTATCATTTGTTTGTAATTCTTATACTTGGGGAATTTGCCTCTTCCCAGTCATGTATTGATATATTCAGTTACTTCGATCAGTGCAGACTCGGGACTATTCATTTCATGCTTTGGGCTGCAATCCAATACGATTTTGTATTTGACACAAATAAAATACATTTGTGGTCGTTTGAATATATGGCCCCCAATATAGTCAGTGTTTTATTAGTTATAGTTTGCATCTGCAATCACCTTGCTAGAGGCAATCTCACTGGGGGCGGATCTTAAGGTGTGGTGATGGTTTGAGATTCCATTGTAAAGATATGCAAAGTGTGCCTAATAGGAGTTCCTGAAGTGTGCTGTGACTTTTGGCGGTAGTTTTGCTCTGTGTGCTGTGTGGCTGGTTGGTTTTTCTCTCTTGTCTGGTCCTGTGAAGGGCAGGCCGCTTCTTCTGCCATTATGGAACTTCCCCTGGATCTGTAAGCTTCAATAAATAATATCCCTTCCTCCATAACTGTTCATCTCAGCAAACCTGAAGCTGTCTGCTACAACATTAAAATCTATTCAAATGAAATTCTGAAAGTTTAGGTATTATTAAGTCAGGGTTTGAAATTCTTGATGTATATTCATACATTTCTTTAGCATTTATGTCACTAATTCAAGTTGGGCTTGGTATCAAAGGAAAGCCCTCGAGCTCTCCTTATGTCCCAGACCAATGAGGTTGCCACATAGTATTTGTTTTAAAAATTATTCACTGGGCTGGAGAGATGGCTTACCTGTTAAGTTGCTTGCCTGCAAAGCCAAAGGACCCAGGTTCAAGTCTCCAGGACCCATGTAAGCCAGATGCACAAGGTGGTGCAAGCATCTGGAGTTCATTTGCAGTGGTTGAAGGCTCTGGTGCACCCATTCTCTATCTGCGCCTCTCCTTCTCTCTCTCTCTCTCATAAATAAATAAATAAATAAATAGAATCTTAAAAAAAATAAAAATAAAAATTATTCACTATGTAGTCTCAGGCTGACCTCAAACTCACGCCAATCCTTGTACCTCTGCCTCCTGAGTTTTGGGATTAAAGGTGTGTGCCACCATGCCCGATTTTTTTTTAAACATTCTGATATAAACCCAGATATGCCACAGATAAATCAGGATCCAAAAGCATTTCCACCCTAATAGCTGGCATATGTGAAGCGCATCTACTGCAGTTATCTTCATATGTCTGGGACAAAACACTGACCAAAAGTAGCTGATGGGAGGAAAAGCTTTATTTTGGTTTATAGTCTCGAGGGGAAGCTTCATGATGGCACAGAAAATCATGGCATGAGCAGAGGATGGATAGTACCCCATGCCACAGCAGGTGCAAACCAACAACAAGAGAGTGAGAAGAGCTCTGGCAAAGGAAAGCTGGCTAAAGCACCCCGAAGCCTGACTCCAACAACACCCTTAATTCAGCCAGGCTCCGCCTACCAAAATCGCCATCAGCTGGGGGCCAAACATACAAAACACATGAGTTTATGGAGAATGTCTGATTCAAACCACCACAGCATCCTAGCACTGTTTTAACAGCTTAACTTATACTAAATAATTTTATCTTCCAAATACTAAGAGGTCATTTCCATTTTACAGGTGGAGGTTTTGGTGCAAATAGAAATTAAGTCACTTGCCCCAAATCACTTGACATGTACCCAGTAGAGAC
The DNA here is from genome assembly GCA_036365145.1 of Orientallactaga sibirica. NCBI lineage: Eukaryota > Metazoa > Chordata > Mammalia > Rodentia > Dipodidae > Orientallactaga > Orientallactaga sibirica. The sequence continues at coordinate 8,806,433 of JAEOAD010000982.1, forward strand.
AGGAAGTAAACTTAGGTAGTCTAATACCAGTGGTCATTTTTGTTGTGACCCCCACAGTGGCTACATTATATGAACAGCTATAGCAGTGCCCTCGTTGCTGTTTATTACAAATCTTTCCCAATACTAGCCTTATAATGATGCTTGTCATATGTCAGTTTTTAAAGTTTCCCACATAGTAAAAAAAAAAAAAAAAAAAAAAAAAAAAAAAAAAACCCTGCCTTATTTAAATGGGACACACAATCCTGTGGATAAAGGTCACTTTCTTTCTTGACAATCTTTCCAAAGAGAAATTTGCACTTTTTGCTAATAAAACCCTTATCACAAGTACAGGTGATGATGGATGTGTTAGCAAGTACAGAAAGGCAAGGGTGCCTGGCTGAGCTCAGCAAGTGCAATTAGGGCTTTCCTTGTCCTTGAGGACCACTACAAGGATTCCTAAAAGCAGTCCCCCAAAAGGTTACATGACCCCAGGTAATGCTTTTGGATGGCATGTGTATGTGTGTATATGTGTATGGTGTGTATGGCACTTTACATTGAAACAACCACAGCGCTTTTCTTTTAAAAATGTACATGTGTTCATATGCATGTGGGATCGTGTGGGGGGTTGCCTGTGCACATACGTGCATGTAGACGCCACAGGTCAACATCAGGTATCTTCCTCAATCACTCTCCACCTTATTTTTTTTAATTTTCAAGGACATAAAGTAATGAAAGAAAAATATGCTTCAATGAATTTAATGTAGACATTATATGAGCAGAAGCACTGGATTCATCATATTAAAAAATTAAAGCTATTTTAAAGAGTCAACTTTAATATAGTTTGTCCTTCCATATTTGCTTAAATCTTGCAAACAAGTATTACTATTCTTATTCTACAGGTAAATAGATTACAGAAAATCATTCTATAACATTTCTTTTTCATTTTATAATTTTTTACATCATTTCCTCCTACTAGCCTCCTTTGACCCCATCCTCTCCAGCAAACACTTACTGTTTCCTACTATTCCCACTTCTATTGTGATGCCTTTTTTTTTTTTGCCCTCCTGCATTATTCATGGCAACCTATTGGTGGGCCCAATGTTATGCAGGTCTTATGCAGATAACAACAGCCACTGTGAGGCCATGAATACAATGACTGCTTTGCATCTGGGAGACAGTGTTCCAAAGCAGCCCTCCCCATTCTTTGGCTCTTACATTCTTTCTGCCACTTCTTACACATGCCAGACACAGAGATCTTGGGGTAGAATTACAGTCATCGGTGATTTCTTTTTTTTTTTTTTTTTTTTTTTTTTTTTTTTTTTTTTTTGGTTTTGCAAGGTAGGGTCTCACTCTGGTCCAGGCTGACCTGGAATTAACTATGTAGTCTCAGGGTGGCCTTGAACTCATGACGATCCTCCTACCTCTGCCTCCCAAGTGCTGGGATTAAAGACGTGTGCCACCACGCCCGGCGATGATTTCATCATGAACACAAAAAATAAGAAAAGAAATAATAATATAGTATGCATGGCAAATAAATAGGAGGAAAAGGGAGGCTCAATGATTTATCCATAGGCACTACCTTACTTAGCCAACAGAAAACTTGCCATGATGTTTGAGAGAAAAGCAAACAAAAAAATAAGGAAACATAAACAGAGGCTCTCTAGCTGCCTGGCCTTGCAGGTGACACTTGGCTACTTTGAAGCTTCATTTATGCAAAACTCCTAATGTTAGCCCAATCCTTTCAGATGTATCTTCTGTGGACCTTTGACCTTTGAAGGATAGAATGGTAATAAGTGCTACCAGAGCTCTCTCTCTAAAAAAAAAAAAAAAAAAAAAAAAAAAAAAAAAAACCTCATTTTTGGGGGCTGGAGAGATGGCTTAGCGGTTAAGCTCTTGCCTTTGAAGCCTAAGGACCCCGGTTCGAGGCTCGATTCCCCAGTACCCACATAAGCCAGATGCACAAGGTGGTGCATGAATCTGGAGTTTGTTTGCAGTGGCTGGAGGCCCTGGTGTGCCTATTTTTTCTCTCTCTCTCTCTCTGCCTCTTTCACTCTCTGTCACTCTTAAATAAACAAAAAATTTAAAAAAAAAACCCTCATTTTTATATATCTTGATCTGGCTGTTAGATGTGTTTATTTTATATAATTTCAATATACCCTTGTGAATTGTGCACTTGTCTCTGTGTGTGTGTTATTCTTCAAGTTTAGTAGTTTATGGGCTTTGTAGCTTGCTAAGTGGTTAAAGGTGCTTGGTCCACAATTCTGACCAGAGTTTGGATCTCCATCACCCACATAAAGCCAGACACAAAGTAGCACAAAATATAGACATCGTTTGTTGAGTTGGCCTCTAAGTCTTATCCCTTTACATTCTATACGTATAGAATGGAGGAAGACAACTCCTTGTTTCAAATACACCTTTTGGGCTGGAGAGATGGCTTAGCAGTTAAAGTGATTGCCTGCAGAGCCTAAGGACCCAAATTCAACTCCCCAGTACCCATGTACATCAGATACACAAGGTGGAGCATGTGTCTGGTGCTTGTAGTAGCTAGAGGCCCTGTCATGTTCATTCTCTCTCTCTCTCTCTCTCTCTCTCTCTCTCTCACACACACACACACACACACAAATAAATAAAACAAAATACTCTTTTCTAGAATACCTGTTTCCTTGAGAACTAAGACAATGGAAAAAGGAAGTAAAGCTACATAGGACTGGGCCATGGAGATAGATAGTGCACTTGGTAAAGTGCTTGGTTTGCAAGCATGAGGGCCTGAGATCTGTCCCCAGAACACGGACAGAATGTCAAATGGTGGTTGCCAGTCTGTAATTCTAGTGCTGGGGAGGCAGAGACAGGTAGAATATTGGGGCTTGCTGGCTAGCCAGTCTAGCTTACTGGCGAGCTCCAGACTACTGAGAGACCCTGTCTCCAAAATGTGGATGGATCTGGAGAAGAAAATCACGTGATGTTGTCTTCTGGCCTCCATAAACACATGCCTATGCACCTACCCACACATATGAACACACACACACACACACACACACACACACACACACACACACGGAACGCCAAACAGGACCACAAGCTTTAAGCTCACTGATTGGTTTTCAGTAGCTCTTAGCAAGATCCTCAGTAGATCTTCTTTGTTCTTGGGTGTCTCACACTTCTTTCCATTATTCACAACCAAGGGCCCATATGAATGGCCTCTGCTCTCAGGTAGTTCCTTACTCAACTGCTACAATATGACTTCCTCTATAGGCCACAGCAGACTGGGCCCAGATGAACACACGCCTAAAGGATAACAGGTGTGTAGGTGACCAGAAGCCAAGAGGAGGTCTGGAGTAAAAGCTGTGAGCCAGGCAGCCTTTAATCCCAGCACTCGGGAGGCAGAAGGAGGAGAGTCGAGGCCACCCTGAGTACATAGTTAATTCCAGGTCAGCCTGAAGCAGAGACCCTACCTTGCAAAACCAAAACCAAAAAAAAAAAAAAAAATGAAGACTGAGCTGGAACTGACTGGCCTAATCATTCCATGTTGTTTCAGAGTCAGGCATTTGGGTGAAGAGAAAAAAATGCCTCACAGAAGGCTGGCAGCAAAGGCCTTGAAGAAGGGGAGCCAGCAGGGGCCCTGAGTGCAAGATCATCAGAGTCAAAAGTGAGGAAGCTAGCCGGGCGTGGTGGTGCACGCCTTTAATCCCAGCACTCGGGAGGCAGAGGTAGGAGGATCGCCGTGAGTTCGAGGCCACCCTGAGACTACATAGTTAATTCCAGGTCAGCCTGGGCCAGAGTGAGACCCTACCTCGAAAAACCAAAAAAAAAAGTGAGGAAGTTAGTGGACAGGAGCACATTTGGAAGATCGAGAGATGTGGCTGAGAGATAACACAGTCAGTAAAGTGCTTACCTCACACGCAAACATGAGGGCCTTAGGTGGATCCTCAAGGGGAAGTCTTTTTGAGAAACAATGCCCAAAGCCGTCCTCTGGCTTCTACACACGCATGCACACATATGCATGTGCAGCCAGAAACACACATGCAGACAGCCCCACCCCCACACAGAAGACACACACACAAACATGCAAATAAAAAATAATAAACAGATAAGAACCAAAGGTGAAGACAGTGAATCATAGCAGTGGATGGGCCAAGAGACAAGGACCAGGAAGCCATCAGCTGCTAATGCTGTAGTCCGGTTGTCATAGGCCCCTGACTGCCATTCCTCATTTCCCTTTTAGGTGGAAGCACAAGCTCAAGATTCCTGATACCTTTGTCCAACCTTTCAGTTTGCCCATCCATAAAATGGGGCTAACAATTCACACATTTTGTGCAGATTAAATAAATCAATACTGCATTTAAAATAGTACCTCTACATACTCAGTGCCCAATAAACATTTTTATTGTATCGATGGTGATCACTGTCACATGTGGTCCTTTTGTTCATTTTATTTTATTTTTATTTTTACTTTTTTGGAGAGAGACACAGAGAGAGACAGAGAGGGAGAGGAAAACAGATAGAGAATGGGCGCACCAGCAGTCTCTCAGCTGCTGTGAATGAAATCCAGATGTGTGCGCCCCCTTGTGGGCAAGTGCGGCATTGCACCCTTGCGTCACTTTGTATCTGGCTAAATGTGGGACCTGGAGATTGGAACCGGGGTTATTAGGCTTAGGAGGCAGGCACCTTAACCGCTAAGCCATCTCTCCAGCCCGTTTATTTTATTTTTAACTGACTCATACTGGTACATATCTATGGAGTACAATGTGATTTTTAATGCATGCTTATAGTGTATAAGAATCTGAAGAGGGAAACTGAAATATCCATCACTTCCTACATTTATCAGGTTTTTGTGGTAGGGGATTTTAAAATCACTTCTAGTCATTTTGAAATATACAATATATTATTATTAACTATTTAGCCATAAAAAAGAATGCGATTCTATTATTTGTAACAGTGTGGATGAACTTAAAGAACATTATGTTAAGCCAGGCACAGAAGGAGAACTATCACATATGTTCTTAAACCCGCAAGACCCAAAAGCTACCAGAGGTACTTTCCATCACTTTTAAACAAAAGAAAACAAAAAATGTAACTAGTATGTTAAATTCCAAAGCATATAGATCAATATTACGTCCATCTTAGCCTTATCGTCCCTCAGAGATTCCAAGCACAATCCAGCTTCTTCCCTGGAGGGTCCCCTCAAATGTTTGTTTCGTTTCTTGGATCTTAAAGGCTTGGCCATCACATGTCAGTAGCCAACTGATGCTTTAGGCATGAGAACTTGTACATTGCTATGAGTGATCTGAACAGCAGAGAAGGGAGACTCTGGATAGATAACAGTTAACTTAGAATGCAAAAATGACTTCTAAAGCATGCAGTAAATTCGAAAATGCATGTTCCGTCAATGCAGTACTCTAATATATCTGAAATGCTGTCCATTTTGAAGCCCGTCAAATGCTGAATTGCCAGGACCTCTGAGAGAAGATAATTGGGCTCCTCCAGAGGCCAACCCAGACACAAAGACTCAAGAACACATAGCTGATTTGAGAGTTACTGTAAGGAAACACCATACAGGGAAGCATGGACGTGAAACAAGCAAGGGAAGGCAGCCAATAACTAGTGTGATATCAAGCCAATTATCCCTGTGGGCAACTGGCATTAGTTCTCCAGCACTTCCAGCTTGCCACACGGGAGAACAATGCAGATCCCTGGGGCCAGAGAAGGGAAGGAAATGCAGGATCTGGCAAGTGGAAGTCAGGCTGCAATGCACTGAAATGCTAATCATGGTGGTATACAGGCAATGCATAGAGTGTCTGACTACATAGCCCAGAGCCCCTTTGAAATTGTGGATAGGCTTGCGCTTCTAGGGATCAGGTGTTACCATACCAGCCATCCTGATAAGCAGGGATCCTTCATTCTTCATTTTCCAAATCATTTGAGTTGAGACAAATGCGATAGTTATCTTAAAATGGTAATTACTTTTTCCTGGCAATCAGCACAGGTTTGTTTATATGCCACTTGCATGTTGCAGCACAAAGCACACGCAGATCTTGAACATCTTGTAAAAGCAGCACAGGGACCCAGCTCAAGTCTGTTCACAGACCTTCCCAGAGGGTACCAAACGGTATTTTATTTCTTCCTCTCAACTGCATGTCACCAACAAAGGACCCTACATGCTGCAAGGAGTGCTTTGCTGAGCTTTCACAGCAGGCTACAGACATGAGATTTATGCCAGTAGAAGGCCTGGCATACTTTCTGCAATGTGTCAGTGACACGATGGATGAATACTCAGGATGAGGAAAGATGCTATTTAAATTTACATGTTATTGCTACCCATTTTGGTTGGCTTACCCAGAATGCCCCAGATACCCATTTGAATGGGAAGTGTTCCATATTTGTAAGACAGACCATCTTGTGGAAATTGGTGTTTTGTCACTCTCCTGAACAGTGTGAACTTAGAAAAGTGGCTTGTGTGTTTTGTTTGTGTTATAGAATCCCAGCATTTTTTTCTTCCTGTCTTTCTTTCTTATCAGAATTTTTTTTTTCAGGAGAACCGAGAAAAGCCAAAAGGATCCTTTTTGTCATTTTTTTTCCAGAACCATTCAACCTGAAAAATATAGCCATCCATTACATCTTAATTATTGCTCATAAAACCTATAAGTAGTTTCATTCAATGATTTTAATATAGTGTTAACATTGCTTGGTAGAAACTTGAAAGCTACTGAAAATTCACATGCGTGTTAGGGAATTACTTCTTTCTATTTGTCTTTTGGAATATTAACATATTAAGTAATATGAGTCTTTTTAACTTGACCTAATATGATGGTCTGGTTTGCTTTAGATTTTACTTTTAGAAGCTATATAATCTTTTAAATATTCTATTATTTTGTGACATATTTCTATGCATTATTGGTTCATCATATTTTTGAATTTCATTTTTACAATAAATTTTGTTTATAGAATACTCAGATTGCCATGTATAATAATATATATATGCATATTTAAATGATAAAAAGAAGTATTCAAAATTCCAAAAAGATTCATATAATTGCAGTGATGTAATATAATATAATTCAATAAAAATTCAATTTATCCCGAGGACATATTTGGCAGAATGCAAAACTCACTGTTTTCTGACCCTGATTTTTAAGCTACTGTCTAACATTTACATTGTATATAATTAACAGCTCACAAAGTATATCATATCTTTTGGGGAACAATTTTACATAAATTATGACTCTATAACTTCTTTGGGTGGTAATATAGTCAGTCTATATTAGGAATGCCACATAGATTACCCCCTACCACAAGAATGTTGGAAGTAAATCAGAAAAAAGAGAGATTGAGATTCCTTCTGAAAAGTTCTAAGAATAATTGGCAGTAGATATTTACATAGACTGAGTTCATGAGTTCATGGACAATACATCTCCTCTTACTAACATAGAAATGTTTTTTTTAAAAAACTCATATATATGTATATTTTTTTTTCTCCAAAAGAGGTGCAATGATTTGGAGCAGTACATCTCAAAGGTCCACATGTAAAAGCTTGGCCCCCAAAGTGGTGCTATGTGGAAGTGGTAGAGTGGTAGAACGTCTAAAATGTTGAGTCGAGCGGGAGGTCCTTAGAATTTTGAGCGTGTATCATGGGAGGGAATTTTGGTAACCCAGTCTCTCAGACTCTTTCTGCTTCCTGGCTCATGAGGTGAACAATTGTTCTGACACATGCCCCTGCCCTTGACCAAGGCTGAGGCCCTAAACAATGGGGCAACCCTATGCCAGAGTCTTGAGCCAAAATAAACTTCCCTTTACATGAGTAACCTGTGTCAGGTATTTCATAATAATGACACAAACTTGACTGATATAAAAGAATAAAGGGAAATCCTGAAGTACCATGTAGGAAGAAAAGAAAATCAGAGGTTTAGGACCATGCAGGTGCCACAGATGACTGTGAAGTCTTCACACCCAGATCTAGAAATGGAGGCCTGGGGTTGGAACTCTGTTACTTGTTGGGCCCTGCCCGGTGTGAAGCCGAGTGGTTAGCCCAGCCAGTCTTGGCCTACTCCCGGTGAGGCCTAGTCGAACATCCGGAGCCTGAGTAGAGTTTTGCGACCTGTCCTTGGAGTGACTCAGCACCTAAGCTAAAACTGCCTCAGCCCAGCTGCTGCTGACGTGGTGAAATACTATTGGCCCTTACACCTTTATCTCATCCTTTTTCCCACCCTCTCTCAAAATATATAAACACCTCCCCATAACAATAAAGGGAGAGATTTCCGCCTTAGACGGTCTCCGCGGCTCAATGTGGTTTTTCTCCCCGGTGTTTTAGGGGGGCAGGGGTTTGAGTCGCCGACACCCGCGTTCCCGCTCAGCCTCGAGAGAAGCGGCTGGCCCGGTTCTCTCTCTCTTCTGCTCTACATGCCGGTGGTGGAGGGAAAGCACCGGCAACGGGTGCCCAACGTGGGGCGCAACAACGGGTGCCCAACGTGGGGCGCAACAGTTACTAATGTAATATAGGAAATAAGGCTTTATACCCTGTTGAGGCAAGAGACCTGCCATCTTAAGACAGCCAACTCATGCAGGTCCTGAATAGGAGATTAGAATTGCTATGGAAGAAACCCTGGCCCATACATCAAAATAAATCATATGTAGTCGATTAAAACCTAGGACTGTATCCTTCTCAATATAGAATTTAAATTTATGCTGCCTGTAAGGCAAGATGACCCAAACCAAATAGCTAACATAAAAATTGAACTAGAGCCTTACAACCTTCCAGATTCACAAAAGAAATGACTGCAAAATCATTCTGTAGGTCAATTGTCATGACTGATGATTCACAGGACTCTATAGGGAAAGGAAGAAGACTGCGGGTAACTATGGATGCATAGAAATTGTGCCAATTGTGAAGGGTAGTTAGAAAAGTCATCAGAAAGGAAAATCAGCACTCTAATCTTAACATAATGGGAAAATCTTAAAGACACTATAAAATAAGTTTATTTTAAATGGTTAAATATGGAAAAGAAGAGAAGCAAAAATGAAAACTCAAAACAATAGAAAAATCATCAAGGTTTGGATAAGAATGAAGTTTCTGGGAATAAAAAGCAAAGTCACAGAAATTAGTAGACATGTTAAAAATCAACGTAGAGCCGGGCGTGGTGGCGCACGCCTTTAATCCCAGCACTAGGGAGGCAGAGGTAGGAGGATCGCCGAGAGTTCGAGGCCACCCTGAGACTACATAGTTAATTCCAGGTCAGCCTGGACCAGAGTGAGACCCTACCTCGCAAAACCAAAAAAAAAAAAAAATCAACGTAGATAAAGATGAAAAGAAAATTAATGAACTAGTGGATATTAATATTCATGTAGAAAATTCCCAAAGTATAGTGGTGGGGAGGAGACAGCCACTACCACTATGACAATAAAAGTGATTTGGAGGAAGTTCCAACATGCCCAATGTTACAGAATAAAATGTTAAAAAGGGAAAAGGAGGAAAAGCCATATTCCAAGAATTAATGGCTGAAAAAGAATTTAGGACTAAAAAATGAGTTTTAGATAAAACATCATGCCCCAATCATGATAAATTAACAAATATGTACCTAGATAAAAGAGAAACTGCAGAAACCCCAAGAACAAGAAAAACTATGAAAAGAAACCAAAGAAAGAAAAACATCCAGATCACTGGCAAAGGAATGGCACAGATTATAATTCAGTCACGTGATAACACCTAACCGTAACAGAAGCTTAGGAACATAGGCCAGATGTGTGTCCAAGATGAGGAGGTGGCTTTTAGAGACCAGATAACACCTGTACCATTATAACTATCACTTTCTGAATGTGGAACTCAGACTTATGGAGGAAGGGAGCCTGCACTATATGGCACTGATATGGCAGCCATGAGTTATATGTGACTAGTTAATTTCAATTTTACTAGAACTAAATGAATATAGCAATGCACTTCTTTACACTAGCTACATTTCAAATGCTCACTAGACATGAGGACAGTGGCTGTCATATTGGACAGAATATGTCCACCATCACAGAAAGTTCCATTCAATAGTGCTGTCCTGGATGTTGGAGATAAAGCAGTGAACACAATAGATGGATTTCCTGTCTTCCTGAAGCCTCTATTGTATGGAGGGGGTAGACAGACAATGATCAAAGAAGGGAGTGAAGTATATAGTACATGACCTGGTGATACTTAACGTGGTCTATGGACAAAGCAGTACCAAAGAGGTAATAGGAATGGAGGGGGGAAGTAGTTGCAATTTTACATAAGTTAGTTTGGGAAACTCTTGGATGATGACATTAATGTAATACCAGCTGATGGAGCAAGTCTCGGTGGCTAAAGACAATACTTTGCTTCTTGGTTCAACCATTGGATTGTGGGGGAAAGTCTGTGGACTCATGGGCTACAGGCTAATGGATCTTCTGCCATCCTTAACACATAGCTTTCAGAGTTGCTTCGGGGACTGATATTAAACCTAGCAGATGGGAGGAAAGAATTATGGAGAATTGTTTACAAGGTGTCTATGATATGGTTTAGGCCTAGAGATGTTTTAACACGTCCGTTTGTCATAGTACACTTCCCTCAACGAGGTGAGAGAGTCCACATGGAGCTGGGGGAAAGATCATTCCAACCAGACAGAACAGCGAGGACAAAGGTCCTGAGGCAGGAGTATAGTGGCAGAGACCCACAAGTAAGGGGACCATAGTGGCTGCCATGTAGTAGGTGAGGTAGAATACTCCAGGGCATCCTTTTATGTGCCCACTGATCCACCAGCAAACAGTTGATCATTTCTACCCAACGAGCCATATTTCTTTTACATTTTATTTATTGACAATTTTATGCATATATACATTTTTAAAAAACTTTTTTTTTTTACTTTTTTGGAGACACAGAGAGAGAGAGAGAGAGAGGAAGACAGAGTTGGGCGCACCAGCAGTGTCTCAGCCGCTGAGAACGAAATCCAGATGTGTGCGCCCCCTTGTGGTCAAGTGCAGCATTGCGCCCTTGCGTCACTTTGCATCTGGCTAAACGTGGGACCTGGAGATTGGAACCGCTGGAGATTGGAACCAGTGTTCTTAGGCTTAGGAGGCAGGCGCCTTAACCCCTAAGCCATCTCTCCAGCCCCATATGTACATTTTGATCCCATTACCTTCTTCTCTGTCCATTTCTTTGCCCCTTCTGCTGAATCCCCTTTTCTTCCCAACTAGTCCCACTTCGATTTCATGTCTCTTTTTTTGTGTGTTACAGAGTGACCCACCCACTGAGTTGAATTTGAGTTGCCTGCATGGACATGTGTGTGAATTACTTACTAGGGCACATGGATCCTGTCAGTGGCTATACCATTGCAGAAAATGTTTCCGCCTCCCAAAGCTACCATTAGCTGTCGATAACTCCTCATGGGGGGAAGGGAGCCTCATACCCTTTTCCATCATCCGTGATGGAATAGGCTCAGTACTGTGTGGGTCTTGTGCAGCTCAAAGAGCCACTGTGTGGTCACGAATTCAGCAGTGCAGCCGGGCGTGGTGGCGCATGCCTTTAACCCCAGCACTTGGGAGGTGGAGGTAGGCGGATTGCTGAGAGTTCAAGGCCACCCTGAGACTCCATAGTGAATTCCAGGTCAGCTTGGGCTAGAGAAAGACGCTACCTTGAAAAACCAAATTAAAAAAAAAAAAAAGAATTCAGCAGTGCGACCATGATTTTGACATAGACAAATTATGACTCCCTGGGCTAAATATTTTTCTGAAATCTAGATATACAGTCTATCACCTTTCTCCCGGTTGACAGTTTGATAGACTTGTTGATAAAGTTAGTTAATATGGTACTGATGTCTCTAAAGTAAAAAGCTCAAGTTGCTAGTACCCTCACCTGCATAGACTTTTTATTTATTTTATTTATTTATTTTTTGGTTTGTTGAGGTAGGGTCTCACTCTGGTCCAGGCTGACCTGGAATTCACTATGTAGTCTCAGGGTGGCCTCGAACTCTCGGCGATCTTTCTACCTCTGCCTCCCGAGTGCTGGGATTAAAGGCATGCGCCACCACGCCCGGCTCTGCATAGATTTTTCTAAGCCCCTAGAAGGAACCCTAAAAATGTGTTTACATGCCATATGTTTTTCAGGAGAGGTTCTCATCACAATCTGTCAAGTTCTATGCTTCTCTTCAGTGCAACTTACCCATTATTATTCTTCACTTTAAGTTGGTGGCGTGGTTGCAGCCAAGGGTAGTTTTGCAATCAGGTTAAGAGGAGTTTCAGGTAGAGGCACAATCCATTCCTACTAGGAGAAGATATTATGTAGCTCACAGAAACTTATATGTGCAGTTACCTTATTGCTGGCCATCTCTATATTGGATTGGCTGTGGAGTCCTATACGCAATGCCAACACTTGATTCCATGGAGCATTCTTTCAAATGAGTGTGTAATTGATGCCAGGTCAGATGGAAATTCTCCTGTGTTAAGTATATACTTTCAATGCAATGACAAAATAGCTAATGGAAAATTAAGAGAAGAAGGGTTCATTTTAGCTTATAGTTGGCGCTCACAGTTCCTCCTATTAGGAGAGTCAGAGGCAGCTGGTCATATTGTATCCACAGTCAGAAAGCAGAGAGTAATTTAGCTTTTTTTTTTTCATTCTAGGACCCTAGCTCATGGCATAGTGCTACTCAAATTTAGGGTGGTTCTTCTCTCTTCAATTATACCTTTCTGGAAACATTCTCATAGATACACCCAGATGTGTGTTTTCATGATGATTCTAAATTCTCTTAATTTGACAATCAATACTAACTATCACATCTATACGCTCTCATATTCATGTCTACCTAGAACCTCAGAATAGTGATCTTATTTGGTGTGGTGGTTTCAGTGAAATATCTCCCATGGGCTGATGCATTCTGAACACTTACTTCTCAGATGGTGGCAATTTAGGAAGGTTTTTGGGACTTTGGGAGGTGGAGCCTTGCTGAGGGCAGGCTTCGGTGTGTTATAACTTAGCTCCCCCTTACCAGTGTTAGCTCACTCTTGCTGCTCTGGCCCTGCTGCTGATGTATAATGCTGTGAGCCAGCTTCCTGATTGTTCCAGGCTTTCCCCACAAGGGTGAAACTTCCCCTCAAAACTGTAAATTGTTCCGGGTGTGTTGGACCACACCTTTAATCCCAGCACTCAGGAGGCAAAAGTAGGAGGATCGCTGTGAGTCTGAGGCCAGCCTGAGACTACATAGTGAATTCCAGGTCAGCTTGGGCTAGAGTTGCTGGTTTCCCTCTGCCGGCAGGTAGAGCAGAAGAGAGAGAGCCGGGCCAGCAGCTCCCCTTGAGGCTGAGCGGGAAGGTGGGTGTTGGCGGCTCAGACCCCTCCCAGCCAAAACACCGGAGAGAAAAAACCACACTGAGCTGGGAGTTGTGTTGAAGCAGGAACTCGTTTTTTATTGTAATGAGAGGGTATATATACATATTTTGAGAAAGAGGGTGGGAAAAAGGATGAGAGAAAGGTGTAAGGGCCAATATTATTTCACCACATCAGCAGTAGCTGGGCGGAGGCAGTTTCAGCTTAGGCCTTGCTGAGTCACTCTTAAGCAGAAGTAGGCCAAGGACAGGTTGCTAAACTTTAGTCAGGCTTAGGAAGTTCCGCTAGGCCTCACACCTGGGCCTCTTAAGCGGAAGTAGGCCAAGGACAGGTCACTAAACTCTAGTTAGGCTCAGAAAGTTCCACTAGGCCTCACACCGGGGCCTCTTAGGGCCCAACAAGAGTGAGACCCTACCTAGAAAAACCAAGAAAAGAAAAAAAAAACTGTAAGTTGAAATAACCCCTTTCCTCCCATCAGCTGCTTTTGGTTAGGTGCTTTGTCCCAGCAATGAGAAGGTAACTACAACATTAAGAAATAGTGTCCTTTGCGACGTAATTAAGATGAGGTCGACTAGTTTAAACTTGGTTCTTTATCTAATAACTGGTATCCTTAAATAAGGAGAGGGAGTAAAAAGACCAAAGATAAAAAAAAGGCTATGTGAAGACAGAGGCAGACATTGGAGTGATGCTGCCAAAAGCCAAGACGTGCCAGGAGCCATCAGGACCTGGGAAAAGCAAGGAAAAACAAAGAAGGTTCTTCATGGAATATATGGCCCTACCAACATCATGATTTCAGATGTGACCTCCAACACTGTCAGGGAATAAATTTCTATTCTTTGAAGCCAGTTAGTACATATTAATTTGCTAGGGCATTTCTGGGAAACTCATACATTTAAATGCAGTCTAATCCTAGCACTTGGGTTGCAAAGGTAGGAGGATCACTGTGAGTTCAAGGCCAGCCTGAGACTACAGAGTGAGTACCAGGTCAGCCTGGGCTAGAGTGAGACCCTACCTCAGAAAGAAACAAAAGATAAAATAATAATAATAATAAATAGGGCTGGAGAAATGGCTTAGAAGTTAAGGTTCTTGCCTATGAAGCCTAAGGATTCAGGTTCAATTCCCCAGTACCCATGTAAGCCAGATGCACAAGGTGGCGCATGTGTCTGGAATTTGTTTTCAGTGGCTGGAGGCCCTGGCACACTCATTCTCTCTCTCTCTCTCTCTTTCTCTCTCTCAAATAAATAAATAAAAATAAAAATACAAAAAAAAAAAAGTTGAACTCTCTCCCCTACTTGGTAGGATGCCTGAGCATGGTAAGGGCAAATGAAGGCAAATCACTAGGGTGGAATTTTGTTTTATTTCATTTTGTTTTGGCTTGGTTGTTCACATGGAACTATAATGTGACCAGAGCTATGATACACTACATATGGCTGAGACTGCAGGCAAATTTCAACCCAAAGGACTTTTGCCCTGGGCTTCCTGAAAGTGAAACCTGCTGCCCAATACGCAGTAAATTTGCCACTCAGCTCCTTTCTTAACAAAAGATGACGACGATGATGTTATCACCTAAAGAAGACTCCTAAAGAAGAAAACATATATCTAGTTTTAAAATACATTATCTGGAGTCGTGATTAAGAGATAGTTGTCAAAGTATCCAAAAAGCCAGGTGTCTTATAACTAATAGTAATGTTCTCCTGGCCCTCATTAGAATTTCGGGGATATGTTTAAAGTAGAAAATAGCAATTGAATAAAATGTGGAACTCAAACCGTTGTCTCTAGATAAACATCTTGCAGCCACGATAACTTGGGAATGTTCTGAACGCGGAGGGTCTGAAGAATCTTGGTAATGTAATTCCAGCAGTCTGCACAGGCATTCTTTGATGAGCAATCACACGCGCCACAGGAAAATGGATCAGGCCTGGTCAGCAAACGTAACTTGATTGTTCCCTTGAATATTTACTGACACTGAGATGTTCTCCAAGGAGAGACACCTTGGCTGGGAAAAGGCCCAGAGAGATTGTTTTAAGTTCCATTCTCAAGCTCAGAAGAAGACAGCAATATCAATGGCAGTGACCACATGACACATCACTATGAGCATTGTCAGCAGGCTGTTCTGGCCAACTTGTGAGTAAGAGAGGGAAAAGGAAAGATGAGGATCCAGCACTGATGACAGCGGCAGTTTCAATGGCGTAATTAGAGTGGATTCAGAAAAGGGGAGGACATGTGAAGATGACAGAGTCAACTCACTCAGTCTAGGAGGTCAAGGGTAAATAAAAAGGAGGAGGAAGTTAGAACAATGGCTGGCACTGGATGAAGAGCGAAGGGAGGAATGCATCTGTTTTAAGTCATAAAGTTGCCCTCGGAAGCTGGTCTGCTTTCTCCACCACAGGGGGAAATCGACGAGACAGAAGGGAGAACTCCTGGGACAAGATCTTGAGCAAGCGAGTGAGCAGGGCAGTATCATGGTCCTATGTCCTGTGTCCTGTGCACACACCCAGGTCAACACACTGAGAAGGGCCCTGTCCTTGCTTGGATTCTCTGTTGTCACCGTCTTAATTGTTTTATATATATATATATATTTCTCTGGATGAAGTCCACATGTCCCGCCTCCATCCACCTCCCTGGGACAGGTTCTTGGCCACCTACTTGTCAGCTCTCTAGGTTTCTTTTGGCCTCCTGATCACCAGCTCCACAACCTGAGCTCACTGTCCTCTGGCTAGGATGGGGACTAGGTTGAATTGGGAAAAGGCCCAATTGTCTTTACAAAAGAACTTTGGTTATACTTTTATTAATTATATTATAATGTCTTATATTGGTCATGATGCTGATGTTTAAGTGTCTCCTACGGCCCTGTGACACCCACAGTGGAATCCATGCACAGTGGTGCTTCAGTTGAGGCTCACATCTTGGAAGAGTATGGTGGTCGCCATCTTGCTTCTGACTGGTAGTGCTACAACTTAGTGAAAGCTGCATCTTGGTGAGGACGATCTTCTCACCCACCCCCAATCCGAGTACCAAGTATGCTCTGGCATAAACTTTTTTTTTTTTTTTTTTTTTTTTTTTTTGGTTTTTCAAGGTAGGGTCTCACTCTGGTCCAGGCTGACCTGGAATTCACTACGTAGTCTCAGGGTGGCCTCGAACTCTCGGCGATCCTCCTACCTCTGCCTCCCGAGTGCTGGGATTAAAGGCGTGCGCCACCACACCTGGCTTGGCATAAACTTTTAAAGATCCTCAAAGGTTACCCTTTTTTGCCACAGGAAGACAGGATTTACTTCCTTGTAGCTCCTTCCTTCTCCAGCCCAGCCCCTATCTGGGTGCTGTGGGATAACTATGGTGATTGTGGATAGGGGTTGAGAGCCATTAAGGGCCAAGGGTCTGTGGTAAAATTTATTATAATAATTTAAAGATTTTCATTTTCTGTACCTAGAATAGCATTAAATAACAAATAAAAGCCCTATGGCAAGGGAAGGGAGAGGATAGTGAGGGAGTGAGAGAGCATGAGAAAATGACAGCTTGGTATTTTAGTATCTTTGTTCCCTGCTTCACTTAAACAATGGAACCCATGTTTTTATTTTTTCATTTATTATTTTATTTTATTTTTTAAAATATTTTATATTTATTTATTTGACAGGAAGGGAGGGAGGGAAGGAGAGAGAGAGAGAGAGAGAGAGGGAGAGAATGGACACATCAGGGCCTCCAGGAACTGCAAGTGAACTCCAGACACATGTGTCCCCTTGTGCATCTGGCTAACATGGGTCCTGGGGAATCGAACCTGTGTCCTTTGGCTTTGCAAGCAAATGCCTTAACTGCTAAGCCATCCCTCCAGCCCCATTTTTTATTTTTTTGAGGCAACTCCAAGAGACTGGCCTTTCTTTCATGAGTGAGCATGAGAGCAAGAAAGAGACAGAGAGAAAGAATTTGTGTGCCAGGGCCTTCGGCCACTGTAATTAAGCTCCAAACACATGTGCCACCTTGTGCACATGTGCAACCTTGCACAGGCATCACCTTGTGCATCTGGCTTACATGGGATCTGGGGAGTTAAACATGGGTCACTAGGCTTCACAGGCAGGCAAGAGCCTTAACTGCTAAGCCATCTCTCCAGCCCCCATATTTTTATTTTGCACAGGTTCCCACAAATATAGCCAGCCCTACATCAAAACTTCAACTGCCTTAAATATACTGTGGTAGTTTGAATAGATGTCCCCCAATATATTCAGTGTTTTATAGTTTGTAGTTTGCATCTGCAGCCACCTTGCTGGAGGCAGAGTCTCTGGGTGGATCTTAAGGTGTGGTGGTGGGTTTAGGATTTCAATCTAAAGATATGCAAAGTGTGCCTAGTTGGAGTTCCTGAGGTGTGCTGTGCTGTGTGGCTTTTGGCTTTTGGCTTGTGGTTTTGCTCTCTGTGTTTGGTCCTGTGAAAGCAGGCCAATTTCTTCTGCCATTATGGAACTTCTCCTGGATCTGTAAGCTCCAATAAATCCCTTCCTCCATAACTGTGCCTGGTCTGGAAGTTCATCTCAGCGAACCTGAAGCTGTCTGCTACATATGCACTATGTCGCAGACACCACAGCACTCTGTTTTCACATAAATGATCTCATATGACTCTCTGGAAATTCTGTTCCAGTGACACTGTTCTCTGGGCTGAGGGATGTGGTAAGAACACGGAATGGGTTGACGTGTCATGTGTTTTCCATCTCCCTATTGGACAAACAACTCTCTTTGTGAAAATGAATAGCCCGGTTTTCCCGCACATCGCTACCTCTTAGGGGCTGAGGTGGAGAAGGAAGAATTGTGTTTATGCACACTTCTGGACACCAAGGAACTAGGATGTGGGAAGCCTGATTTCCCAGTAATATAGCCATATTCTGCCCCTTTCCATTTGGTCTCAACAACATACCTACATCTTTCTCAACCATTGCTACATTTTTTTGCCCAGCTGTGCCCCTGGCCCAGAAGAAAGCAATTCTGTTCATTCCATTGCTTGTGTGGATTCAGAAGCCTCACCTCCACGTAACCACTGGAGCAAGACTCCGTAAGTGAAGAAGGCTTCCTTGTTGTGGGTTGGTTTTCTTTCTAGTCATCTACATCCAAGAGCAGGGTCAAGAGAACAGAGTGAAAATAACCATGGGAAGCTACTGGTTCTCAGCTCATTTTACTGATCAGGAAATATCCTGGGGAATATCACAGGATTCCCCCAGTAGGCATACCTGTGGACCTCAAGGACATTGGGCAACTTCTTGCTATGTATCACAGGCTAACGTAGAACTCACTATGTTGCCCAGACTATCCTCAAATTCATGACAATCCTCTTATCTCAACATCCCAAGTGTTGGGATTACAGATATGTATCAGCATACCTGGCTCAAATTTTGATTGGCAGAACCTGGGTCCATGTACCTTTTCCCCACTGCCAGAGATGTTGGGGAGAATACCTTCTGTCTTTTAACTTAGGGAGGAAATTCTTTCAACTTAAAAAGAATATTAAAAGTTACTGAGGACAATTTCTTCATATTCGTGAGGAAATAAGAGTGGTGACTCTTCTAGAAGCTGTCTCATATTTTGTAGCTAAATCTGCTATACCTAAATGAATGGTCTTTTTATTTTTGTAATTAATTAATTTATGAGAGAGAGAGAGAGAGAGAGAGAGAGAGAGAGAGAGAGAATGGGTGTGCCAGGGCCTCTAGCCATTGGTAACGAAATCCAGACACATGTGCCACCTTGTCCATCTGGCTTACATGGGTACTGGAGAATCAAACCAGTGTCCTTAGGCCTCACAGGCAAGTGCCTTAATCACTAAGCCATCTCTCCAGCCCTGAATGGTCTTTTTGTAGCATCCAGAAACTTGTCTTAATCAAGTCTATTAATAACTCAGGCTCTTTATGGTTTTTAATCATCAATTGAGATGATACTTAATAAGATTCCAGAATTTTGATGATATCTACAAACACAAAAGACTTGGAAAATAAACTCAGCTCACTCTTTGCTAAATATATAATTCAACAAGTGAGAAGATAATTAGTGGGATCTGGAGAATAACCCTCTAGCTTTGGCAGTATGGACTCTTGACAACAGTATTGATTCTCCTGAAAAACATTGGTCAATCTGGTATATTAAGTCAGTGGAGATAGGTTATGAAAGCTTCTTAATGCTTTATTTATTATTACTTATTATGAAGGAAATGACTTTGCATTTATTGTCTATCTGTATTCCCATTTACCATTGAACACATTGGGCTCTTGTGTATTCTCTAACCCTACACTTAGGGGAAAATCTGATTTTTTTTCCCTTTCCGAGCTCCTTGCTGACATGTGTGTCTAGTGCCTTCTAGAAGAATAATTTTCACATCCAGTTCAATTCTAGAATGATCTTATTGCAAGCAAGAAACCGATTTGGAGTGAAGAAATTATATAGAAATATAAAATTTATCCCCTAACTAGGGCCCTTTTGACAGTAAAGAACACATTAAATTTTTTTTTTTTTTTTGGTTTTTCGAGGTAGGGTCTCACTCTAGCTCAGGCTGACCTGGAATTAACTATGTAGTCTCAGGGTGGCCTTGAACTCTCGGCGATCCTCCTAACTCTGCCTCCCGAGTGCTGGGATTAAAGGCGTGCGCCACCGCGCCTGGCCACATTAAAATTTATGATGGGACAACTGTAACAATTGGGACATGTGATAATCCTGATACATGTAGCGTGCTTATGCTATTGCAAGTTTCATGAAAGATGACAAAGACGCAGGGAGTGACAAGCAGATAAATAGTGCTTAGTACATGTGATATGGAGGAATACGGTGACTCTAGGAAAACCATTGGATGTACTGCAGGAGCCTTCCAGGAGAACAAAGTGCCTTGACAAGATTCTGGCACATATCTGGAAAACCCACCTCTGGTTCTGGTTCCAAAACACTGAGCTCTGGTATGTACTTAGACTGTGCCAGTCATGGTGATTGGTACCACTTTGGTTCTGCTTGAAAAATGCCCTAGCCTGCAGTTGCCTTGTGCATTGTATGAATCCAAGATTGATGAGGTGTACCTGGAGCAACAGTTTGAGTCTTCCCAGCCCAGGTGCAAAATTATGTGAGTGAACAAACTTTCAGATGATTTCAACTGAAGCCATATGGGCCATCCGAGGTCCAGGCCCAAATCTGGCCAACAGAGCCAATCTTAAGTTCACGACCCAAAGAAACTGTGAGAGATCTGATTGTTATTGTTTAAAGTCACTGGGTTGCTGGATGATTTTCTGTACATTCTGAACAGTTAGCACCTAGGAATCTGTTCTAATTTCTATCTCAACACAGTGTCCAATAAACAGTGGATTTGATGGGTTGGAACTTTAAAGGAAAGATCCATACTGAAGACAGTAAGTGGGAGTGGCAACCATCTAGAGAGTGGTTTAAAGGGTAGAACATGAAGCTATAGGCCACCACATCCATTTGAAAGGTCAAAGGGGTGTTTGGTGTTTTAGCTACCTTCTCGTGGCTGAGACAAAACACCCAACCCAAAGCAGATTATGAAGAAAAGGACCTATTTCAGATTATAGTCTTGAGGAGAAGTTTCATCATGGTAGGGAAACCAAGGCAAGAGCACAGGCTGGGCATGACATCTTGTCACATCAGCTGAGAGGTGGCAGCAGTAGTTCAGAGATAGCTCGAATACCCAGTGAGTGACATACCTCTGCAGGCAAGGTTCCTCCTCTCAAATTGGAGAGCAAACATTCAAGTCACTGAAGCTATGAAGGACATTTCACATTCAAACCACCACAGGTGGAGAGTTAGGTCTCACTTTGCCAAGAGTCACTTTTTGGTGCCTGTGCCCAATCTCACGGGCCATTGCTTATCAGTATCTCTACTGCTTTCTATTCATTTCTCAGGCTTCTATGCTTTGGAGTCCCAAGGTTCAGACCTTGGCTACTTCTCTCCTATAAGGATTACGTAGGTAGTTCTCATCTGAACTCATGACTAAGTACTCTCCATGTGTGGCATACTGACGCCTCCTTGCTTTGATTCTCCAAGTTCTATTTTGAACTCCACACTCATATTTCCAACTGTCTGCTATATGTCTCCACTTGGAGACCTTCTAGGAATCTCAGACTCAACTTTCCCCAAATCAAACTCCCCACTTCCTCTAAATATGCTTCTTTTGCAGTCATTTTCATCACCAGAGATAATAAATCCATCACCAGCCTGGCTAGGAATAAACTTTGGAATCACATTTGATCCTTCCTTTTGCTTCACATATTGAATTCATCAGCAAATCCTTTTGGGTTTGTCCTTCAAAACACATTTAGAAATCACTCACTTCTCACCATTTCCACCACTTACTCCTTACTCCAAGTTGCCATTGGCTCACTTCTGGCAGTTGAGAGTAATGAAGAGAGAGCACACAGTATCTACAAAGTAGAACAACTCTCAGAGCCAATTTTTTAAATTATTAAATTAAACTTTTCAGTTAAAGAGCAGTATAGGTTGTAGCAGTAGTGGGAGGGAACAAAAGAAGGAAAAAGGGGAGAATAAGATCAAAATACACTATGTCCATTTGTGATAGTTAATCTTTGGTTGCTGACTTGATGGGATTTAGTAAGTCTTGGGGAATGTCTGTGAGAGATTTTTTAGATTTGATTAATAGAAGTTAGAGAACCCACCATAGATGTGGGCAGTATCATGCTATGAGGTGGGTTCCTGGACTAAACAAAAAGAGGAAAATGAGCTAAGCAGCAGTATCCATTTCTCCCTGCTTCCTCATTATGAACACAATATGACAAGCCTTGCTCCATACTCCTGCTGCCATACCTTCATCGTTATGGACTATAACTTCTCCAAATATAAGCCAAAATAAACCTTTCCTTTCTTAACTTGCTTCCTGTCAGGCATTTGGTCACCAAAAGGAGGGATTAAAGTAACTGATATAATATGTGTGAAGATATCATAATGAAACCTATTATCCATAAATAATATATAGTAGTAAATGACAGACAAATAAGATTATGGGCTGGAGAGATGGCTTAGCAGTTAAGGCGCCTCCCTGCAAAGCCTGAGAATGCTTGTTCAAGTCTCCAGCTCCCACATTTAGCCAGATGCAAAAGTGATGCAAGCACACAATGTTGCACATGTGCACAAGGGGGGCACACACATCTGGAGTTCGTTCATAGCACCTGAAAGGCCCTGGTGCATCCATTCTTCCTCTCTGCCTCTTCCTCTCTCTCTCTCTCTCTCTGTCTCTCTCAAATAAAAAAACATTATGGATTCACATGCACTTAACACATAAAAGGTTCTATGTACCTTTAACTCAGTTTCTCGTAATAGTAATAAGCAAAAGTACAGTATAACATCAAAAAATTACATGGATACAGTTATGATACAAACATGTCCATCAATAGGATCCTTCCTACTGCTCTTTCCTAACTACACCCACCTCTGTTCTACCCCTCCACCCAGTCCCTCACCACTGGCACCACCACTCTGTTCTCTAAATTCCAAAATCGTGTCTTCTCAAAATGTCACATAAATGCTATCATGCAGCTTCTAATGTTTGGGGACAGCACTTTATGTGTCTCTCAGTAGAATTCCATGGAGATTCACCTAAGCTTTTTATGCACCTCTATACTTCATTCCTTCTCATCTCTGAGTAGCACCATAGCCTGTAGGGAGGGGATAGTACATCTGGGTTGTTTTTCAGGTTGAGATTATCACGAGTAAAAGAACTACAGATATCCATGTACAGGATTTTTTGGGAACATACGTTTTCATTTTTCTGGGATGAGTGCCCAGGATACAATTGCTGAATTGTATGATAGTTGCATGCTTCATTATAAAAAATAATTGTCAAAATATTTTCCAGAGTATCTATGCCATTTTACATTCCTATTAGCAGTATATGAGTGATCTGGTTTCTCTGCATCCTTGCCAGCATTTGCCAACATTCAGTGAGTTCACTATGTTTTTTTATTTTAGCCATTCTGATAGGTCGAGTGACATGTCATTATGGTTTGAATGTGCATCTTCATAGGAGCTTGTGGTGTTGAGCATCTTTTTATGTGCTTATTTCTCATCTGTATATCTTATTCTATGAAATGTCTGGTCATGTCATTTATCCATTTTATAGCTGGATTGATCAGTTCTTTTTTTAACTATTGCAGATACTTTCTATATTTTAGATACTAACCCTTTGTTGGTTATATGGTTTGCAAGTATTTTTCTCTCAGACTGTAGCTTGAATCAGCCTCTTCATATACAGCTTTTTACAGAGCAAACACTTTTAATTTATATGCAGTACATTTACTATTATTTTATTTTAAAAAATATCTTATTTCTTTATTTGAGAAAGGGCATGCCCTGCCCTCCAGCCACTGCAAACGAACTCCAGACATATGCTTTACCTTTGGCATCTGGCTTACGTGGATATTGAGGAATTGAGCCTGGGTCCTTAGGCTCTGCAACAAGGGCTTTAACCACTAAGCCATCTCTACAGCCCTATTCTTTTCTATTATTGGTCATGCCTTTGATGTCATATCTGATAAACTCTCACCTAGTTCTAAAGCCCATAGACCTTCAGTGACATCTTTTAAAGATGTTATATTTTTCATCTATTCAGAGTTAATTTCTGTATAATACCTGAGGTTTGGTTTAAGGTTCTTTCTTTCTGTCTGTCTGTCTTTCTATCTTTATTATTGATATTGATGTCCTGTTTTGTCAGTGCCATTTGTTGAAAAGACTGTCCTTTCCCTTTTAATTGTTTTAGCACCTGTTGGAAATCAATGGGTCTCTCTCTCTTTCTCTCTCTCGGTTCTATGTGTCTACCTTTCCAAAAAAACACACCTTTATAACGACAGCAGATAGTTTAGCAAATATTACTATTAGGTAAGATTATTCCTCCTGCTTTTTATTCTTCTTTTCACAAATGTCTGAGTTCCTTGGCCTCCGCCATATAAATTCTAACCTTAAAAAGCAGGTTTCGCCGGGTGTGGTGGCGCATGCCTTTAATCCCAGCACTTGGAAGGCAGAGGTAGGAGGATTGCCTTGAGTTCGAGGCCACCCTGAGACTACATAGTGAATTCCTGAACCAGAGTGAAACCCTACCTCGAAAAAACAAACAAACAAACAAAACCCAAAAAACAAAACAAATAACAAACAAAAACAACAACAACAAAGCAGATTTGTTCTCCAGTCAACTCTTTCCAAGAGTTTGCATTTCTATCATAGTATTTCCTCAGGCATCCTTTCCATTGTTTTAATGTAAAGCGGTTGGGCCATCTTCCTTAAGATTGCTAATGTGTTTGACAATAGCAGCTTCAGTGAGTTAAAACCAGTCTCAGTGCTTGTAATTTTAACTTGCTTGATGTTTTCCAACTTAAAAATCTTTAACCTCTCAGTCCAGTGTCTTTAGCCAAGCACCTCAGTCCGTTATAAATTTGACCTTAATCAAAGTCTCTGGGCAAACTAATAAAACACTGAATATATTGGAGGCAATTTGTTCCAAGTACCACACATGGCATGAGTAGGATCTTGTTACATATTTGAGTGAAGTAGTCTGAATTCACGCTAGCAGTAGTAAGCTGGGCCAATAACTCTCAAGTCTGTCCCCAGTGACACATCTCCTCCATCAAGACTCCATCTCCCAAGTTGTCACCAGCTGGGGACCAATTATTCAAAATACATGAGGCTATTTCACATTAAAACAACCACATTCTGAAGCCGGGCGTGGTGGCCCATGCCTTTAATCCCAGCACTTGGGAGGCAGAGGTAGGAGGATCGCCATGAGTTTGAGGTCACCCTGAGACTACATAGTGAATTCCAGGTCAGCCTGAGCCAGAGTGAGACCCTACCTTGAAAAATCGAAAAACCAAAAACAAACAAACAAAAAAAAGAAAGAAAGAAAGAAAAAAAGGCCGGGCGTGGTGGTGCACGCCTTTAATCCCAGCACTCGGGAGGCAGAGGTAGGAGGATCGCCGTGAGTTCGAGGCCACCCTGAGACTACATAGTGAATTCCAGGTCAGCCTGGACCAGAGTGAGACCCTACCTTGCAAAACCAAAAACAAAACAAAACAAAAAACCACATTCTGTCCCTGGCCCCATAGGCTTATAACCATCTCATGATGCAAAACACATTCAGTGTAACCCTAAAAGTCCCCATCGTCTTTACCAATCCAAGTGCCATTCAAAAATGCCCAGTGTCATCTGAGACAATTTCTCAACTGTGAGACAGTTACACACTCCCAATACATACAGTAAACATTCCCATTTCAAAAAGGAGGCCTTGGGCATATCAAGGAAAGATTGTACCAATTCAAGATAAAAAAGCAAGGAGGGTAAACATCAAATCCTGAAACTATGTGGGACATTTGGGACCTGCGAGGAAATCTCTGGGCCTCAAATTCCACTTCTCCAGACTTAGCTGTTTGCTTTCCAGGCAGAATCAGAGCAAGCAGCTTTCCTTGGGCTGATTTCAGGCTCACAGTCTTGAGGGGAAGCTTTATCTTAGTGTGGACAGCATTGCAAGAGCAGCAATAGAGTGAGAAAGCTAGCATTGACAAGCCCGGACAATAAACCTCAAGGTTAGCCCCAGTGACACACCTCCTCCAATAATGCTTCACCTCCAAACTTTCCACCAGCTGGGGATTGAGTGAGTATTAATCACAAACACATGATGCTATGGAGGAAATTTCATATCCAAACTATCACATTCCTCACCTGACCTCCATAGACTCATGACCATCTCATGTTTCAAAATGCATTTCAGCCCGACTTGAAAAATCCTTGTAATTTTTCACCATTCCCAACACTTCAAAATTTCAAATCCCTAGCCAGGTGTAATGGCACATGCTTTTAATCTCAGAACTCAGGAAGTAGAGATAGGAGGATTGCTATGAGTTCAAGACCAGCCTGGTCCTACCGAGTGAAGTTCCAGGTCATCCTGGGATAGAGCAAAACCCTACCTGGAACAAACAAACAAACAAAAAGTCCAAAGCCCAAAGTCTCACCTGAAACTGTCTCTTAACAGTAAGCCCTGTAAAATCAGTTCCAAAAGACCCAACCCCACACAAGTTTATAGACACAAAGACCCCCATTTCTCAGAAACATTTTTCTATTGAAGTTACCTTCTCATTGCTAGGGGAAAAAAAAAAGCCAACCAGAGGCATTTTATGTGAGAAAAGGACTTATTTCAGGCTTACAGTCTTTGAGGGACAGTTTCATTTGGGCTAAGGTCCATCCCAGTGACACACTTTCTCCAGCAAGGCTCCACCTCCCAAATTGCCATTTGGTTTATATTCTGCCTCCTGCTGAATTCACTTATTCTTTTCTTTTTTCTTTTTCTTTTCTTTTCTTTTTTTTTTTTTTTTTTTGTGCTTGTTTTTGGTTTTTTGAGGTAGGGTCTCACTCTAGCCCAGGCTGACCTGCAATTCACTATGTAGTCTCAGGGTGGCCTCAAACTCATGGTGATCCTCCTACATCTGCCTTCCAAGTGCTGGGATTAAAGGCATATGCCACCTCACCTGGCTCACTTATTCATTTTAAGAGTATATTGCAAATTTTTCTGGATTGTATACATACATATACAATCATGACATTTACAAATAGGCACAGTCTTATTTATTTCTTTCCAACGTCATTAAAGGCATGACCAACCTGTGGACCATGGGGCTACATGTGTCCCAGGATATCTAAGAATGTAGCACATATTTGAAGATGGCAATATTATGTTATAATGGCAAAAGGTTGGACACTTCTAGATACCTTTTATTTCACTTTATTTTCTTGTCACACTGGCTACACCTTCTTATACAATGCTCAGTCTCAATGGTGAGAGTAAATATCCTAGCCTCTTTTCAATTAGGGGTCTTTCATCATTAAGTATGATGTTAGCTATAGTTTTTTGTAAATGGTTTTTATCAAGTTGAGGAAGTTCTCTATTCCTACTTTGAAGATTTCTCTTTTTATTTAAAATAGGTATTCAACTGTCAAATACTTTTCTTCATCAATACATATAATTCTGTGGCTTTCCTTTAGCATATTAGAATGAGAGTTAGTTAATAGAAAGCAGCTCTGGCTATGTGGGCTTATTTTGAATTTGAACTACCTTTTCATTGGTGAAATAAGCCCCACTTAGTCACAGTTTATACTTCTTTTTATATAGTGGAGGAATTATTTATTAAAATATTGTTAAGGATTTTTAGGCCTATATTTATGAGCAAGAGAGATTTTTTTTGGTACTGTATTTGTCTAGGTTGGCATCAACATAATAGTAGATTAATAACCCTCCTCTTTTCTGTAAGAAATTGTGTAGAATAAATTTTATTTATTAGTTTGTTTCTTTTTCTAGGTAGTCTCACTCTAACCCAGATTTACCTAGAACTCACTCTGTAGCTCCAGGCTGGCCTTGAACTCATACAACTCCTCATAGTTAGCCTCCATAGTGCTGGGATTACAGGCCTGTTCCACCATGCCTGGCTCTAGAATTAATTTTAATGGTTTAAACCTTTGGTAGAATTCTTCAATTAAATCATCTAGACTTGTAAATTTATTTTGGAAGAGTTTTAAAATTATAAATTGTATTTCTAATGGCTTTAGGGCTATTCAAATAATGTATTTCTTATTGAATGAATCATAGGTATTTGCAATTTTGGAAACTTGCTTCATTTCATCCAAGCTATCAAAATTATGCATGGAGAGTTTTGTTAGTATTTCTTCATTATCCTTTTGATGTCTGAGGGTCTGTTGTGATAGGCCCTACCTAATTCCTGATATTAGCAATTTGTATTTTCATTATTTTTTATTTATTAATCTTGCTAGCAATTTGTCAATCTTGTTGATTGTTTTATAAAACCAGCATTTTGTTTCATTGATTGATTTTCCTGTTGTTTTTCTATTGTCAATTTCATTGATTTTTGCTATTATTATTTTCCACATTTTGTTTGCTATGGTTTGATTTTTCTCTTCCTTTTCTATGTTCCTGAAGTGGGTACTTGTATTATTTGTTAGAGAGATTTTGCTTTTCTGATGTAAACATTTAGTGCTATTAATTTCACTCAGAGCTTTAGTTGGAATTTATGTGTGTGTGTGTGTGTATATATATATATATATATATATATATATATATATATATATACATATATACATATATATGTAATTTTTGCTTTTTCAAGGTAGGATCTCACTCTAGCCCAGGCTAACCTGGAAATCCAGAACAACTCTATAGTCCAAGGCTGGCCTCAAACCCTTGAACTCACACTCTGATAATATATATATGTGTGTGTGTGTGTGTGTGTGTGTTTGTGTGTGTGTGCGTTTGAATTAAAATTTTGTAAATATATAATTTTAATTCAGTTCAATGTTTTGTTTTACTTCCGAGTACCTTTACACATTTTATTTACACACCAACTACCTGGAGACTTTCCTGATATCTTACATTTTTTTCTAATTTAAATTCAAAAAGGTTGGAGAACATAATATGTATTAGTTCATTTTTTAAATGAGTAAAGGTTTGTTTTATGGAAAAAATATGGTCTATCTTGGTATATAGAATTTAAAAAGAATATGCTTCTATTGTTGGGTGGGATACTGTATAATTGTTTATTAAATGCTATTAAATTTTGGTGATACTGAGGTCATTTATATTACTGCTAAATTTTCTTTCTAGATGGTCTATCAATTGTTAAGAGAGAATATTTTAGTGTTTCTAAATGTTTCTGGGTTTGTCTATTTTTCCTTTCAATTACATATATATGTATATATTCACTGTATTTTGAAGCTCTGTAATGTGATATATATACATTTCAGATTATCAAATCTTGGTGAGTTGATCCTTTATCATTATAGAAAACAATATCTCTGGTAATTTTCTTCATGCTGAAATATACTTTATCTAATATTAATGTAACTACTTCTGATTTCTTTAATACTTATATAATAAATATTTTTCCATCTTTTGTACTTACAATCTGCTTATACCACATTTCAAAGTTGTTTCTTATAAACAAAATATATTTGTGTCATGCTTTTTTAATCCACTAGACCAGTTTCTGTTTATTGATTGGCTCCTTTGAGGCAATGACATTCAATGTCACATGTTAGGGCTTAAGCCTATCATTGTATAATTTCATTTTTAATTTTTTTTTACCCTATTTGGCTTTCTCCCTGCATTTTCCTAGGTTACTTGAATATTTTATATTAATTTTTAAAAATTTTTATTTCACTTTTTGTGAGGCGGAGGGAAGGAGTTACCGTGACAGGGCCTCTACCCACTGCAATTGAACTCCAGATGTGTGTGCCACCTTGTGCGCATATGTGACCTTGTGTGCATTTGTCACTTTGTGCATCTGGCTTATGTGGGTTCTAAGGAGTCAAACCTGGGTCCTTAGGCTTTGCTAAGTCATCTCTCCAGCCCTATATTAAAATTTTAATTTATTTATAGTGTTTGTCAGTGTAACTACTTTAGTGGTTGCTGTAGGGATTACACTAGAGATCTGAAATTTATCACGGTTTAGTAGATAGTTTACCATTTCAACTTAGTATAGAAATGTAGCCACTCTTTATATCTTGTTCAGGTGGGCACATGTGCAGATGTGTGTACATGGAAGCCAGAGGGACCACCTCAGGTATCATTCTTCAGGTGCTACCCACCATTTTTTGAGACACACCAATTAAGATAGATTGGCTGGCCAGCAAGCCTCAAGGATCCACCTGTCTCTGCAGCCTCAGCACTTGGATTCCAAGTATGTGCTGACATGCTTGGAATTTTTTGCATGGGTTCTGGAAATCAAATTCAGGACCTCGTGCTTGGGAGGCAAGCACTATTAGCTGAGCTATCTCTCCAACCCCCCTTTGTGTCTTTTTACTCTCCTGTTTGCAAATATAATTGTCTTAGATATTTTCTCTGCATACATTAGGAAATGTCTCAGGCCATTTTTACTCTTTTGTTGTTTTTCTTCCTTCCTGATATTATAAGACTTCTTTGTGTATCATTTCCTGTTTCCTTTCTGTTTTAAATTTCCTATAGCCATTCATTTTTTTCTTGAATCTAAGACTATTGTAATGGCATGGAGGGAGAAGGGAACAGAGAGAAAGAGAGAGAAAGGCGTGAGAGAGAGAGAGAGAGACATAAAAAATATGAGAGATAAATAAATAAAATATAAAAAAATGTGTGAGAGAGAAAAGGGATACATGCACCAGAGAGAGAGAGAAAGAAAGAGAGAGCCTACAGCCATTCTTTTGGGATAGGTCTGCACATTTTCAGCTCCATAAGTTTTCTCCTTTCCTTTCAACATTTTCATGACCCTAATGGTGGATTATTTCTTATAGTTATTAACATTTTATAGTCTATTTTTTTCTGTTTTGTACAGTGGTATTTTTTATTGTTCTTTCTTGAAATATACTGGTTATGTTCTCTGTCCTCTCAATTCTGTTATTTTACCCATCCATTGAGCTCATTATTTTGATTGTTGCCATTCAGGTCTGTAAATTCCATTTGTTTTTTCTTTACATTTTTTTCTCTCTGTGTGTGTTATGCACTTGCATATAAATATATATGTATATATGTATATAATATATACAATATATATATATGATATATATAATGTATGAACATGTGTGTGCATTTATGCGTGTCTCATGTGCATACATGCAGACACCAGAGGAGAACATCAGGTGTCCTCCTTCATCACTCCTCTGGGGGTTTCCTTGAGACAGGGTCTCCAGCTGAACCTGGAGCTGCTGTTTTTAGTCAGATTGGTTGACCAGTGAGCCTCAGTGATTCTCCAGTCTCTCCTCCCTGCACAACTGGGTTTATAGGCATGTGTGGCCACGTGGGTGCTGGGGATCAAACACTTGAGTAAATCAAGTCCTTTCAGGCCCTCATGCTTGCACAGCAAGTGGTCTTACTGGCTGAACTATCTTCCAAAGCCCCACATTCTCTCTCTCTTTGCTGAGACTTTCTACCTTTGCAGTTGCTTCCATTATGTTTGAAATTCCTCACTGAGGCATTTCACGATAGCTTCTTTTAAGGCATGTGTATTTCTGTGTGGTGGATGTACGTTCTTATGCGTGTGGGTGCACGAGCATGTGTAGGCGAGAGGTCAACATTAAGTGTATTCCTCTATCACTTCTGTACATATTTTTATAAGTTAGGAACTCTCATTGAACCCATAATTCACCAGTTGAGCTAGACAAGCTAGCCAGCAGACGCTGGGAAGCCTCCTCTCTCTACCACCCCAGCACTGGGCTTCCAGGCTTTCTATGATACTCAGTATTTTCTATGGGTGCTGGGGATCTGAACTGAGGTCTTTGTGATCAGCAAGTACTTAACCCACTGAGCCATTTCCACAGCCCTGAGTGCTTCTCTCCGTGTTTCCATACAATGCTAGCATCTCTACTATGGCAAAGTTGTCAACTATCAATTCTCTTTTTCATTCATGTTGAGATCGTCCTGATTTTTCTTTGTATGATAATTGAATTTTCAATGAAACCCAGACCCTTTATACCATGATACTTTTGATCTTACACCTTTTGCTTTAACTGGCTTCTCTGACACTGCTTTAGCAAGACATGTAGGGGTGTCATTTGTTCTTGCCAGTTAATCATAGAGATCCAGGTTTTCTACTACGCCTCTTTTGTCATCTTAGGAAAGTTCCAACTCCCCATGTAGCCTCCAGCTTTCTGGGTGGGAGACTTCCTTACCACTGGGTAAAGGCCATGCCTTTTCACTAAGCTTCCTTCCCCACTACTCCGATGGATGGAAAGGTGTACTTCATTACTACCGGTGGGGAGAGTAGAGGATTTCCATAGACGGATGTCAGCAGGGGTAAAAACTCTTGACTCTTACTCATCATTTTCTGCCCCCACCCATGGGAGAAGGTGGGAGTCTTCATTATAACTCTGCATGGTGGAAGTCTAGACTTCCCACTTGGGCCTCTCTGGTTTTCTTCAGAAGGAGAAGCTATGCTTTTTTTGTGGTGTTTGGCTGGAGTACAGTGGTTATTTTCAAAACGTTCTGTCTTGTTAGGCATTTTCCTAGTACACTGGCTGGAGAGAGCCGGCTTTTGTCTGGGCTTTTTTTCTTTGTCTGCTCCTATTGATGTTACCAAATTACCAGCTGCTTCATGTCCAAGTCTAGGCTATATGAGGCACAAAGAAAACCCATGAAATTCATTCCTATGCTGTTGTTCAGGTCCTGAGATCCCAAGCCAATCTCCTTTTCTTCTGTCTACCTTTCAAAGTATTATGATGTTAGCTTTATATAGAAAGTCTAGGGTTTTAGTTGTCCTTAGTTCGAGGGCAGGAAAGATTATGTGTACTTGATCTTCCTGGAAGTGGAAGTCCAGGAGGTTTTTATATAAATGTGAATGCACTATGTAGGCCTAGTAGGTGCAGGTCTGTCATCAAAGTTACTTGGGAGACTAAAGCAGAGGCAATGCCACTTTCTGGCTTACCTGGGCTATAGACTGAGTTCAACACCAGTCTGGGTAGCAGTGAGACTCTCCCAAAATAAAAGTATAACAAGGCCGAGGGATGTAGCTTAGTAGCAGAGTGCCCCATTAACATGCACAAGGCCCTAGGTTAAATCCCCAGTAGAGCAATCATAATTATTAAATAGAAATATAAAATAAATAAAGGAAATAATTGTGGAACAATGAAAGTCTAGTGGGTGGAAAGAGGATGCTGATTTCTGCAAGACTCAGTAGATAGAATAAATGCTATCCATTCAAGAGAGCTTTAGGCTGCAAAGCCTCACAGGAGATCCAAATTCATATGGACACGAGATGAAGTAGGAGGGGGGTGCATAGGATTGCTTGCTATGGGGGTGGGGTATGGAACTTTCAGGAATATGCTGAAAAGGATTGGGCAGTTCAAGCAGAGCAAGAGAGAGAGAGAGAGAGAGAGAGATGAGAAGAAGAGCGAAGAAAGTGTTGATTTAGAGCGTGGAAGGAAAGAGGTAATTGAGTGGCTTATGTAGGAGAGGCCTTAGTGGTCACAGATAGATCTGAGTGTCAAATCAGGGCCTCATCACAGGAGACTCT
Organism: Orientallactaga sibirica; assembly: GCA_036365145.1. Taxonomy (NCBI): domain Eukaryota; kingdom Metazoa; phylum Chordata; class Mammalia; order Rodentia; family Dipodidae; genus Orientallactaga; species Orientallactaga sibirica. Next base: position 8,839,733 of record JAEOAD010000982.1, read on the forward strand.
TGGCTTTTTAGTGCCTGTGAAATGGCATCTGCTACAATAAGAGATAGAAGTGGGGTTGCATCGGTACCATTTGGGTTTCATTACCCCAGTAGCACACTCAGCCCCAGTACTTACAATAATCTCAAATAAGAAGCTGAAGCCTTCCGAGTTGCTTCGGGAGAACACTGGTCCCACTCCCTCACTCTGTCTCTGCCTGGTATTTTGTCATTCCAGTCGAGTTTTAGGAAATACTTCTTCATCTAATCATTATGAGCACACATTTTTGGAATATGTGACTACAAAGGCTGTCACCTTAAAACAAATCATTGTTGACCTAATCACCATTATAAATTTATTGAGTGCTTAGTATATGTCATGCATTTTTCTAAGCCCTCAACAGGTTTTAAGACATTCAAGCCTTACAATGACCCTACAAGTTGGATACTAATTATTGTATTAGCTGCATTTTATGCATTAAAAAACTGGGTATGTAGCAAAGAAATCAGAAATATGTTTAAAAGCTCCATTGAATAATAATAATAAAAAAACCTGGCAATAGCTATCTCCTCTTTTACCACATTCATTACAAGAAAATCACAAAGAATGATGTCTTCCAATTCTTTCCCAAATAATTACTGCAGTCTAGCTCTTGTATTTCTTTCAGCTGCCAGGGTAAAAAGTAGCAGGTGCTAATCTCATTCCTTTCATCTCTGGAGATTCACTTGATCCATTATTCCTATTTTTTCTGCCTTTAAAATTGGGGCAGTCATACCAGGCTACCAGCCCTCTAACCACTGAGAAAAAAAGCAATGAGACATCGTTGCAAAACACTTTGAAAAAACCCTGAACTTGTGCTAATTTATTATTCAACCCATAGGGAGCTGGGTAGTGGCCAAAGAAGAAGGAAAAAACAGGAAATGGGGGGAAACCACAGAGGAAAAGAAGGAGTAGAACTGAAAAGAACAAAAGCAAGGGAGACTACAACCCAGCTATCCTCTCCTGGGCATGTATCTGAAGGACTCCACAGTCTACTACATGTTTGAACATCCATGTTTATTGGGGATCTATTTATAATAGCTAATTAGAATCAGCCTAGATGCCCAGCAACAGATGAATGGATAATAAAAACATGGTACAGATACATAATGGGATGCTTTTAAAAAAATAATTATACTGGAAAGTTTAATATGTGAACACACTGTAAACTTCACATATCCCTATCAGGTTATCTTCTTTTGCCCCTCCCACCAGTACCTAATCCACTGAGGGCACTCTTTACTGGGGAGCATCAGTAATCACTGTGGAGTCGTAAATATGCCATTCAATTCCTACCATGAGGGTAATACCTCACAGTACACCTTCCCACTCTGTGGCCATCACATTCTTTCAGCCTCTTGTTCCATGATGTTCCCTGAGCCTAGGAGGGCATGTCAGAGATCTTTAGTGTTGAGCTCCCAGCAGCCTCTTGTTTTGTGCTTTGATGAGTTTTGAGTCTCCTCAGTGTCTATAGCCATCTCCATGAAGGACGTTCACTGGATAGCTGTGAAAACTGCAATCATATTTGATTCACTACTTCCTCTGCAATATTTCCTGGACTCTGGCAGGCTGATGGAGATTATTCATCCACTGACAGGTTCTCAGTTTTCTCCTCTTGTCATTTTGCTGGGTCTTTCTTGGGTCTTTCCAGTATTATCCACCATCTGTAAAGAGCAGGTTCTCTAAGCAAGAGTGAGAATGGCATTGATCAAAGGGGAAAACATATCTTTAGAAGGCCTTTTCGATGAAAATAACCTTTCCATTTTGCCAAAGAACAGTGGGAGCTTCCCTCTAAGGGTCTATGACCTTCCAAGACACAGGATTTTGACTTGGTACTAAGTACCAGGTAAGAATTCCTTCTTTGAGTGGGCCTCATACCTAGTCAGAGAGAAGTTTACTACCCCCACAACTTATATGGGTCTGGTTTGTTGATTTTTGTAGCTTGCAGAATCCACTGCTTGTTCGCAGTGTTGATGACTTTTACCCTCCAGCATCTTGATAAGAGCTTACCAGCTCTATGACAGCTGGCCAGTAGGGCCCTGGGTTCCTTCTCAATTTCAGCTTGGTTTCTCAACGTCCTGTGACTGTAGCCTGTGGTGTCTTTAGCAATAAGGCCCTACAATCTAGTTCTGGTGGGTAACCAAGTGCTTTGGCAATGACCTGCATTGTTTTGTGGGCCTCATGGGCATCCCTGACCAATAGCTCACTGTGTGTGAGGGTGACCCATCTGTAGCCCTGGTATTTACTAACAGCACCATATGGTTTTAGGATAAAGCTTTCTCTATCCCATCAGGGTTCCCCCCCCTCTCTCTCACTAAGAAAGTTATACCTTTTAATTAGCTAATGAAGAAGGGGTTTTCTATAGTACTTATTCATACTGTCTTTAGTTCTGTGTATCTCTCCCCCTCCTCTCTCTTAGAACTTTCTACTCCCTGTATTTTGTCCCTCAGCTTGCCTGTCTACTATCCCTTCTCTTAATCCCTCCCTGCTTCTCCTCTCTCCAAGCCTCATTCTAGATCTCTTACCAGTACTGCTGATATTTACTCTAACTTATAAACAATACAAGGTATTCCATGTTAGGATCCACATATGAGAGAGAACCTGTGACCTTTGTCTTTCTTTTTTATGTTCTTTTTTAAAGGTTATTTATTTATTTGAGAGAGATAAACAGGGAGAGAGAGAGAGAGAATGGGCACACTAGGGCTTCCAGCCACTGCAAACAAACTCCAGACGCAAGTGTCCCCTTGTGCATCTGGCTTACATGGGTCTTGTAGAATCAAACTGGGATCCTTTGGCTTTGCAGGCAAATGCCTTAACTGCTAAGCTATATCTCCAGTCCCTTACATTCTTTTTTTGAGGTAGGTCTCATTCTAGCCCAGGCCCACTGGGAACTTATTCTGTAGTGCCAGGATGGCCTCAAACTTGCAGCAATCCTCCTACCTCTGCCTCCCAAGTGCTGGGATTAAAGCCATGTGCCACCACTGATCTTTGTCTTTCTGAGCCTGGGCTAACAGTAAAATTCTTTCCAGAACTATCTATTTTCTACAAATTTCATAATTTTAATTTTCCTTAACCCTGAAAATTCCTTTACATATATTTACCACAACATCATTTTTTATTCAACAGTTAATGGCTATCTGGTCTGATTCCATTCCCTAGCAGCAACAAACATGGCTGAGCAAGTAGCAAGTATCTCCATAGTAAAGGGTAGAAGTTTTAGAAAATATGCCCAGTAGTGCTATAGCAGGGTCATATGGAACATATAATTTTCAGTTTGTGAGAATCCTCCATACTGATTTCCATAGTTGCTGTACAAATTTACACTCCCATCAACAGTAAATACGTGTACCATTTTCCCTACACCCTCCCCAGCATTTCTTGTCATTTGATTTGTTTTTATTCAGTAGAAACTTTGTATGGACACATCATGTATTGGTACCATCATTTCCCTTCTCCCTGCCTCCATTCCTCTGAGGGATCTCCTCAGTGGGATTGTTGGTGTTCCCCATGATGTTGTGGGGTATGAGTTGTGAGAGCAGCAGTCAGTCATTGGGGTGGGAGGAATATCACTGAATATTCCCTCCCACTCTGTGGCTCTTACAATCTTTGCATCCTCTCTTCTGCAAAATTCCCTGAGCCATGGTGGGTGTGTTTGAAGTCTACTTTACTGTTGTGATCCCAGCATCTTCTGGCTTTCTGCTTGGGTATGTTTTGAGTATCCTCAGTGTCTGTCTCCATCACCCTGGTGCAGGTTGTCAAGCTCACCATGGAAGCAGCACTCTTGCTCATCTTACCAGTTCCTCTGTGGTTTCAGCTGGGCCCTGGCTGATGTGCGAGGGGTGATTGATCTTCTGCCAGGGATTCTGCTATTTTTGCATGTCTTGTTAATAGTTTTTTGTTGTCCTCCAGTTCTTGCTGCCTTCTGAAAAAGAAAAACAGATTCTCCAACAGAGAGGAGAATGAGGTCAGCACAGGCTAACAAGGATAAGCATTGTTAATTTAGAGAGATTTTGATGGGTGTAGCCTTTCTTGGCCAAAAACGAGTGGGAGCTTCTCCTTGGAGTCCAGTAGGATTCTGACTCAGTTCCCAGTTCCAGCTATGGGTTTCTTTCCACTGAGTGAATCTCTTAGCCAATCGGTAAGCCATTGGCTACCCACCTAGTCTGGGTGGCACCATTGCACAGGTGTGTATGTCTTGACAGGCTGCTTTCTTTTGTAGAGCAGTGTCCCCTGCTTGCTCACGACATTGTTGGCCATTTCCCCCAAGCAGCTTATGAAGCACTTTCCAGCTCTATATGAGCTAACTATCTGGGAGCTGGCTTCCTTCCAGCTTTTAGCCCGATCTCTCCATGTCGGCAGCATGTAGTGTCTTCAACAATAAGATCTTACCTTCTACTTCAAGTGGACAATCAAATGCTTTTACAGAAGCCTGTCTTGTTTGGGGGACCTTATAGATCTCTCCAATCCATGTGAGTTGCAACCAATTTCTGGGTACTGGGAGTTATAAACCAGAGCCAAATGTTTTGGGGTTAGGGTTCATCTCACCATCTCCAGGGACCTTTTTACCAGACAATTCATGCTTCTATTGAGGGTTATACCTTTTAGTCTACTATCCAGGAAGAAGGTTTCTATGGTATCCATTTATTTTAGATTTAGTTTTGATGATAGCCATTTTGACCAGAGTGAAATGGAACCTCAAAGTAGTTTTAAAATGCATTTCCTTCATGGCTAAAACTGTTAAACAGTTTTTTAGATATTTATTGACCAATTGTATTTCTTTCCTTGAGAACTCTATGTTCAGTCCCCTGTGCCAGTTTTTGACTGTGCTGTTTGACTTTTTTTATTACTTTGTTTTTTTTGAGTTCTTAGTATATCCTAGATATTAAACATCTATCACATATATAGCTGGTGAAAAATTTCCCCATTCTCTAGGTTGTCTATTGAGTCCATTGATGGTTTGCTTAGCTGTGCAATAGCTTTGTAGTTTCATTGGTTTGGTCTTGTTTCCTGAGCTACTAGGGTTTTACTGAGAAAGCCTTTCCTTATGCCTGCATCTTGGAGTGGTCTAGCTCATTTTTCTTCTAGCCATTACATTCTTAGGTCTTATATTGAGGTCCTTATTAATTTGGAGTTGATTTTTGTGAAGGATGAGAGAAGAGGATCTAGATTCATTCTTTTACATGTAGTTATCTATTTTTTCTCAGCATCATATACTTGGATATTCTAATCTATTCCATTGATCAATGTGTCTGTTTTTTATGCCAGTCTCATGGTTTTTTTAAAATTAATATGAGCTTGTAGTATAACTTGAAATCAGGTATGGCGAAACCACCATCAGTATTCTTTTTGCTGAGAACCATTTTGGATACCTGAGGCCTTTGTGCTTCCATACAAATTTTAAGATTATTTTTTTCTAACTGTGAATAATGATGCTTGAATTTTGATTGGGATTGCATTGGATATATATTGCTTTTAGTGCAATAGACTTTTATGATATTAGCTCTTCCAACCCATTAGCATGGGAGATCTTTCCATCTTCAAGTGTCTTGCTCAATTTCTTTCTTCAGTGTTTTAAAGTTTTCACTGTAGAGGTCTTTCACTTCATTGGTTAGAGATATTTGAAGGTATTTAGTTTTTCTGTGGTTATTGTGAATGGGACTATAGCAGACAGCTTCAGGTTCTCTGAGATGAACTTCCAGACCGGGCACAGTTATGGAGGAAGGGATATTATTTATTGAAGCTTACAGATCCAGGGGAAGTTCCATAATGGCAAGAGAAGTGGCCTGCTCTCCACAGGGCCAAGCAGAGAGAGAGAGAAACCAACCAGCCACCACAGCACACAGAGCAAAAACTACAGCAAAAAGGTCACACAGCACACTTCAGGAACTCCTGCTAGGCACATTTGCATATCTTTACAATGGAATCTCAAACCCACACCTTAAGACCAGCCCCCAGTGACATTGCCTTTAGCAAGGTGATTGCAGATGCAAACTATAACTAGTAAAACACTGAATATATTGGGGGACATATATTCAAACTACCACTGATATTAGCTCTTCCAACCCATTAGCATGGGAGATCTTTCCATCTTCAAGTGTCTTGCTCAATTTCTTTCTTCAGTGTTTTAAAGTTTTCACTGTAGAGGTCTTTCACTTCATTGGTTAGAGATATTTGAAGGTATTTAGTTTTTCTGTGGTTATTGTGAATGGGACTCTTTTCTTGATTTCTTTCTATGTTTGTCATTATTTTATAAGAATGCTTCTGATATTGTGTGTTGATTTTATATACTGCTAGGAGTTTTGGGTGGGTGATTTAGGGTCTCTTAAATACAGAATCATGTCATCTGAAAATAAGGCTAGTTTGACTTCTTCCCTTTCAGTTTGTATCCCTTTTAGTTTTTCCTCTTGTCTTATGCTCTAGCTAAGACTTCAAAGTACTATGTTAAATAGCAGTGGGGAGAGTGAACAACCCTATTTTGTTCCAGAACATAGTGGGAATGTGTTGTGCCCCATGTTGGGCACCTGTTGTCTGTTTTTTTTTCCTCCACCACCGGCAGGTAGAGCGGAAGAGAGAGAGAGCCAGGCCAGCCGCTTCTCTCGAGGATGAGTGGGAAGGCGGGTGTCGGCGACTCAAAAAACCTCCCCAAGCCACCGGGGAAAAGAAAAACACATCGAGCCAGGAGTCCATCTGGTGGAAATCTCTCCGTTTATTGTCATGGGGAGGTATTTATATATTTTGAGGAAGAGGATGGGAAGAGAGGATGAGAGAAATATATAAGGGCCAATATTATTTCACCACGTCAGCAGCAGCTGGGCGGAGGCAGTTTTAGCTTAGGTGCTGAGTCACTCCAAGGACAGGTTGCGAAACTCTACTCAGGCTCCGGAAGTTCGACTAGGCCTCACCAGGAGCCAAGTACAGATAAACTCTGGCTGGGCTCAGAACCACTAGGCCTCACACCGGGCAGGGCCCAACATCTCCCCCTTTTGTTTTTGTAATAATGGTGGACGGTCATGGCCTCTGTCCTAGGTTGTCCCCCTCTGGGAATCTTACCCGTCACTGAGTACCATGCCTCTAGCCCGTTGACCACTCCACGCCCTGTCTTAGGTTGTCTCAACCTGTCTGAGATCTTACCTGTCGTTGGTTCGATGGAGGGCAGAGGAGGGATGTTAGGTGGATAGCCAGTAAGCAGAAAAGCCATTGCCTTTGAGTTGTGAACCTGTGGTGCCTTGACCTGATGAAGTTTAATTGTGACCTGATGAAGTTTAATTGCCTCAAGCTGTTGGTGAATGAATTGTGTAATCTTATTAATTACACAGGGCCCGCGAGTGAGGATAAGAAGAAGGAGGGGTTCAGGGGGAGGGAGAAGGTAGGGTAAAGAGCAAGAAGAAGGAGGGGTCCCAGGGGAGGGAGAAAGTAGGGTAAGAAGCCATGTAAGTTTGTCCACAGCAGGTTGTCTTGGAAGTCCCGTCTCCTCTTCTGTAAATCTTTCTGGAGCTTTTCTGGCTTCATTTGGGTCTAGTAGCATCCACACCTTTAGTTGTTCCTGGGGAAGAAACAGAGGCATAGTTCTCAGGGGTGGGACACTCCCTGGAGAATTGATTATTGTCATCCCCTTGTTGGGGTAAATATTTTAAGTCTCTTGCTGGTACCCAAATAGGTCTTTTTTCCTCTTGAGGAAAGACACATCCAAATCCTCTCCCTGCTGTGAGGAGGGGGTCTGGTCCCTTCCAGGCCCCAGTTAATGGATCCCTCCATTTGACCCAGATGGAGCTGTAGGTGACAGCTGAGGTCCAATGTTTTTGAAAGGGGGACAAGTGTCTATCTTCTTTAGAAAAATTTAAAATATTTAGGGTTAATAATGCATTTTTTAGTTGGTCGTGTGGGGGTATGGATTCCCCCTTTTGTTTTTGTAATTGAGACTTGAGAGTTTGATGATATCTTTCCATGATGGCCTGGCCCCGCGGGTTATATGGGATGCCTGTGGAAAGTGAGATTTTCCAGGTTTGGAGGAAATCTATAAAAGTCCTGCTTATGAAGCAGGGACCATTATCGGTTTTGATTTGATCTGGCAATCCAAGGGTGGCAAAACATTGAAGCATATGGCTAATAGCATGTTTAGTTTTTCCCCCAGCATGTGCCGATGCCCAGCAAGCATGGGAGAAAGTATCAACTGAGAGAAAAATATATTTAAGTTTTCCAAATGGAGAATAGTGTGTAACATTAATCTGCCAAAGGTGATTAGGGCGTAGTCCTCGAGGAATGGTTTTTGTAGTTTGAAGAGGAGGTACCTGGAGGAAAGGCTGATAGGTTTTGTAAGTTAATTTTTGAATATGGAGTTGGGGTTTGACAGGAGAGACAGTATCAAGGCATAACCTGGAGCCCAAAATCTTGAAGGGAGGGGCAGTCTGAATTTTTTTTTGGAGCCACCTGTAAAATGGCAAGGCATTTAGCAGTGAGGTCTTGGAGATCAGATGGGTTGGAATGACCTAAAAATAATAATAAAACATTAGGATGATTAATCAAGGAAGAAAAGATATGAGACATGTATTGTTAGGGTCAATCCAGGGCTGACAGTTAGCAGTTTTTTATGATGTTGAAGCTTATAGATCTAAGGGACGTTCCATACTGGCAGAAGAAGTTGGCCTGTCTTTATAGGGCCAAGCAAAAGAGAAGAAAGAAATTAATTAGTTATATAGTACATAGAGCAAGATTATTGTAGCCAAGCCAGAGTAAGTTTTAGGAATTTTTGTTAGGCACACTTTGTATATCTTTACAATGGAATTTTAAATTATCATTACACCTTAAAATTGACCCCCAGTGACATTGTCTTTAGTAAGGTGATTGTAGATGTAAACTATAAACTAATAAAATACTGAATATATTGGGGGACATATATTTAAATGACCATATTTTGTCCCTCGCTTTTAATAGATTTATAATAACAGTAACAATAATAATAAAATCAAACAAGTTAATCGGTATAAGGCATACTAAGGAGAGACTAGAACAATGTAAATTTAACCATCATTAGCCGTTATTAAACTTTTGTAGTAACCAGAGAGTGACAGTTTTTAGGTTTTTTAATTTTGTCCCTCCAGCTGGGCAGAGTTGTCAGGGAAAACTTTAATCCCAGGCCAACATGGTATTACCGATTGAGTTAGTTGGGCTTAGTCTTATGTTTTATGAATTGAGCTAGGCGGGCAGAGAGAGAGAGAATGGGCGTGCCAGGCCTCCAGCCATTGTAAATGAACTCCAGATGTATGTGTTTACTTGTGTATCTCGTTTACATGGGTACTGGAGAATTGAGCCTCAAATCGGGGTCCTTAGGCTTTACAGGCAAGCACTTAACCACTAAGCCATTTTTTTTAGCCCCATGTTAAGGGGTGGGGACGGCGGTGAATGGGAAGGCAGTGACTCGCCTCATGGCCTCATGGTGGACCGCCCGCCCATTCCTAAGATAAAGCAAGTTAGGAGCCCGCCCATTTGCCTCCCACCCAGCCAGGGAGGCTCGGGGCAGTGCCCAGGCCCGGGCCTGAGCCGCCGCTCAGGACCGTTTCATTCGGCACGCTCCCCGCAGGGATGCCGGCGGAGCCTGGCTGCTGTCCCCATGCTCAGCTCAAAGCGTGCAAGTTTTGTTTTGCGGACCAGTGACTTGTGTTCCACGCCTGTGAGGAAAGTTAACCTCGGTTTGGGATGTTTGGGGAACTCGAGCTTGTATTTGATCACAGTTTACATCCACAGAAAGCTACATGGAGGAGCTGCATGAGGCAAGAAGTTTACCGAAGAATGTTAGTGTGGAAGAATTTTGACACGCCCATATCCTCCACTAGGGGTTTGAGCACATTTGCCTTAGGCAGTAGTTACGGGCTGAAAAGAGCTGAAAAGACAGCTGTTCGGTGGCGGTTTGGGTGGCGGCCTTGGGAGAAAGGAGATTTTAAAAGTCAGTTTTAGTTTTTTCTTACAGTTTTTGTTAAGGGCAAAAATGAACTTTTCCACGGAAAAGCCTTTAAGGCTGGCAATTAAGGCAAGGTGGACTGAATTAATCCATGGGGCTAAAATAAAAGTTTTGTCCCAAGAGCCATGGAGGTTTTTTTGTTTACTTTTAAGCCACACTGTAGGAGGAGTTTTTGTAATATTAAGGCAATAGTGATATATATGAGTACAACATAAGCATAAAGGCCCAAAAAATAGCTAAGCATGTTTTAGAATTAAGTTTAGATTTAGATTTTTGACGGCCAGTGAGCCTGTGCCCTTATGGGACGGCTCGATGAAATCAAACACAGTGTAGCTGGGAGCAGATCTCCCCATCAGGTTTGTTTTGTCTTTTGGGACGGAGTTTTCACTTAAATGAGGAGGCAAAACGTTTAAAGTCTCCTCTAGGTCTGCCCACGTGGTCAGTCTCCTCTAGATCTATCCACGTGGTGAGTTTCTTTTTTAAGTTTGTCCACGTGGTGAGTCTCTATCCACGTGGTGAGTCTCTTTTTTAGGTCTTCCCACGTGGTGAGTCTCCTCTAGGTCTGCCCACATGGTGCGTCCGCCATGAAATGGCGTTTAGAAATGGCAGCACCCCAGAAGCGGTTTGTTGGCAACCCGGAAATGAAAGAGAAAGAAATGAGAAGATGTTGAAGTAAGCACAGATTAAAGAAACAAAGGTTAGAATATTAAATATGAAGAGTACCTCATAACTTATGAGGATACACCCGTCAGCAGTCCGGATTAGCCCGTCAGCTTAATTTTGTATTTTTCCTTCATCACGTCGGCAGTCTGTAGTCCGTTCTGAATCCTCAGACGTAGTTTCTCAGGTAGTTTTGTTTCCTCACACGGGCACCAGTTGTTAGGCCCCACGTTGGGCACCTGTTGTTGGATTTTTTCCTCCACCACCGGCAGTTAGAGCGGAAGAGAGAGAGCCGGGCCAGCCACTTCTCTCGAGGATGAGCGGGAAGGCGGGTGTCGGCGACTCAAAAAATCTCCCCAAGCCACCGGGGAAAAGAAAAACACATTGAGCCGGAAGTCCGTCTGGTGGAAATCTCTCCATTTATTGTCATGGGGAGGTATTTATATATTTTGAGGAAGAGGGTGGGAAGAGAGGATGAGAGAAAGGTATAAGAGCCAATATTATTTCACCATGTCAGCAGCAGCTGGGCGGAGGCAGTTTCAGCTTAGGTGCTGAGTCACTTCAAGGACAGGTCGCAAAACTCTACTCAGGCTCCGGAAGCTCGACTAGGCCTCACCGGGAGCCAAGTACAGGTAAACTCTGGCTGGGCTCAGAACCACTAGGCCTCACACTGGGCAGGGCCCAACAGGAATGCTTCAAGTTTTTTAGTATGATATGGCCCATGACCTGTTATAAATAGCCTTTATTAGGTTGAGACATTATCCTTCCATTCCTATTCTCACAAATGTTTTTATCATGATGGGATGCTGTATTTTGTTGAAGGACTTTTTTGCATCTATTGAGATGATGTGATTTCTGTGCTTGTCTATTTCTATGATGTATTTTGTTTATTGATTTCTACATGTTGAATCATCCTTGCATCCCTGAAATGAAAACTTATTTGATCTGAGTGGATGGCATTTTTATGTGTTATTGAATGTCATTTGCAAGAATTTTATTGAGAGTTTGGTTGTATAATTCTCTCTCTCTCTCTGTGTATGTATGTGTATGTTCTGTCTTGTTTTGGAATTAGTATAATGCTGGCTTCATAGAAGGAATTAGGGAATATTTTCTCCTTTTCAGTTTTATGAAGTAACTTAAGAAATAGTGGTTTCAGTTCTATAGATCTGGTGACATTCAACAGTGAATCTGTCTGGGCCTAGACTATTTGTTTTTTTGGGTGGAAAATTTTTAATTACTACTTCAGTATCATTAGTTGCTATAACTAATGGGTTTAAGTTGGAAAGATCACATGTGTCAAGAAATTTATCCATTTTCTTCCAGATTTCCCAGTTTTGTGGAATATAGGTTTTTTTTTTTTGGTTTTTTGAGGTAGGGTCTCACTCTGGTCCAGGCTGACCTGGAATTCACTACGTAGTCTCAGGGTGGCCTCGAACTCACGGCGATCCTCCTACCTCTGCCTCCCGAGTGCTGGGATTAAAGGCGTGCACCACCACGCCTGGTATGAATATAGGTTTTTGAAATATGTTCTTAAGATTCTTTTGATTTCATTGGTATCTGTCATAATATCTCCTTTCTCATTTCTAAGATGGTTGATTGGAATCTTACATTCCTAAGAGGTTATCTTTTTGAAGAACCAGCTTTTGGTTTCATCCAGTTTTTTCAAATTGTTTTCTTCATGTCTAATTCATTGATTTATGAATTAATGTGGATTATTTCTTTCCATCTTGTACTTTTGGATTTGGATTGTCCCTGATTTTTGAAAGCCTTCTGATCATGAAGTTATTTATTTGATAGCCCTCTACTTTTGTAATGTAAGCATTTAGGAATATAAACCTCCCTGTTAGGACTGACTTCTTTGTGTCCCATAAGATTTGGTGTGTTTTGTCTTCATTTTCATTAATTTCTAAGAATTATTTAGATTTCCTTCTTAATGTCTTCAGTGACCACTTCATTGTTCAATGATGTGTCGTTCTATCTTCATGAGTTTGTATATTTTTGTTGTTTTCCTTATTGTTAATTTCGATATTGTGGCCAGATATAAGGAGTTATGCCAATTTTCCTAAATTTGAGACTTGCATTGGGTCCTAATGTTGTCTATTTTAGAGGAAGTTCCATGGGCTGCTGAAAACAATGTGTATTTTGTAGAGTAGGTGCAATGTTCTGTACATGTCAATTTGATCTTTGCTGTCTGTGGTAGTTTGAATATATGTCCCTCAATATATTCAGTGGTTTATTAGTTATAGTTTGCATCTGCAATCACCTTGCTAGAGGCAATGTCACTGGGGGCCAGTCTTAAGGTGTGGTGATGGTTTGAGATTCCATTGTAAAGATATGCAAAGTGTGCCTAGCAGGAGTTCCTGAAGTGTGCTGTGTGACTCTTTGGCTGTAGTTTTGCTCTGTGTGCTGTGTGCCTGGTTGGTTTCTCTCTCTGCTTGGCCCTGTGAAGGCAGGCCAGCTTTTTCTGCCATTATAGAACTTCCCTTGGATCTGTAAGCTTCAATAAATAATCTCCCTTCCTCCATAACTGTGCCTGGTCTGGAAGTTCATCTCAGCGAACCTGAAGCTGTCTGCTACACTGTCCTTTGCTCCATTGTTTCTGTCTTTTGTTTAGATGATCTCTCTAATTGACAACGGTGCAGTATTAAAGTGCTGAGATTGATGTCTGACTTTATATGAAGGAGATTTTGCGTTATAAAATTTGGTGCACCTGTGTTTGGTGCCTATATGTGTATAATTACAATATCCTCTTGTTGACTGTTCCCTTGATAAGTATAAAGTGGCTTTCTTTATCTACTTTGATTACAAGTCTATTTTGTCATATATTAGTATATCCACACCTGCTTGTTTCCTATTTCCATTTGCACAGAATACCTTTTTCCATCTTCATCCCTAAGGTGGTGTCGATCTTTGATGGTAAGGTAAATTTCTTAAATACAGCAAGTGGATGGGATCATGTTTTCTGATTTAGATTTGAAGCTGTGTCTTTTGATTGTGGAGTTGTTTCTATTGACACTGAGTTATTATTGAAATGTCTTATCTAATCCCTATCATGTTGATGATTTTGTAGAGTGTTATGTTTTCTTGTACTTCATTTGCTTTAACAACTGTTCTGATTTTGGTTATTGTTTTTCCTTCCTGTACCCTCTTGAATATGTTTATTCTCTTCAGTAAAAAATATTCCATGCAGCAGCCGGGCGTGGTGGTGCATGCCTTTAATCCCAGCACTTGGGAGGCAGAGATAGGAGAATCGCCATGAGTTCAAGGCCACCCTGAGACTACATAGTGAATTCCAGGTCAGCCTGGACTAGAGTGAGACCCTACCTTGAAAAACCAAATAATAAGAATAATAATAATAATTCCATGCAGTATTCTCTGTAGGGTGGCCTTAGTGCTCAAATATTCATATAGCTAGTTTTGTATTATTAACAACGTTTTTTTTTTTTTTTTTTTTTTTTTTTTTTTTGTTTTTCGAGGTAGGGTTTCACTCTGGTCCAGGCTGACCTGGAAGTCACTATGTATTCTCAGGGTGGCCTTGAACTCTATGCGATCCTCCTACCTCTGCCTCCCGAGTGCTGGGATTAAAGGCGTGCGCCACCACGCCCGGCTTCTTAACAACGTATTTTGTATGTATACATCATGTGTTGCCCTATTTTCCCTCGTCCCTGCCCCCATTCCTCTGGGGGACCCTCCTTACTGGGGTTGCAGGTATTCCCCATGGGGTTATGGGTTATGTGTTGTAGGAACAGCCGTCACTTTTCTTTGGGGGGAAGGAATGCCTCTGGGCATCATATCTCAACCTGTTGCTCTTACACTCTTTCTGCCCCTTTTTCACAAAATTCCCTGAGCCATGGTTTTATCATGAAAATGTTTTCTTTCTCCTTCTATTTGAAGAATAATTTTGGTGAGTATAGTAGTTTGGGTTGGCACCCATGGCCTTTCCATATTTCGTACAGTACAGTCTAAGCCCTGGCTTTTAGGGTTTCCATTGACAAATCAGATGTTACTCTGATGGGTTTACCTTGTAAGTGACAAACTGTTTCTTTCTTGCAGCTTTTAGTATTTTGTTTGTTTTCTGTTTAGTGTTTTAACTATAATGTGATGTGGGGAATTTATTCTCTGATATTGTCTTTTTGGCTTTTTGCATGACTCTTGCACTTGGATGAGTCTCTCATAAAATTTTAGAAATTTTTCTTCTGTAATTTTATTTAAGATACTTTCTATGCCCTTGATATGAAGTTCTTCCATTTCTTGCATGACAATGGTTTGAATGATTAGTTTTTTGAAGGTGTCCCACATTCCCACTTTTGCCTCATGTTCTGTTCATACATTTTTTTTTTTTTTTTTTTGGTTTTCGAGGTAGGGTCTCACTCTGGTCCAGGCTGACCTGGAATTAGCTATATAGTCTCAGGGTGGCCTCGAACTCACGGCAATCCTCCTACCTCTGCCTCGCGAGTGCTGGGATTAAAGGCGTGTGCCACCATGCCAGGCTTTGTTCATACTTTTTTTTTTTTTTGGGTTTTTTGAGGTAGGGTTTCACTCTGGCCCAGGCTGACTGGAATTAACTATGTAGTCTCAGGGTGGCCTCGAACTCATGGCGATCCTCCTACCTCTGCCTTGAGAGTGCTGGGATTAAAGGCGTGCGCCACCACGCCTGGCTTTGTTCATACATTTTTGAACTTAGCATTGATTTTTGTCTTCCTGATCTATATCCTCTGCTTAGTACTCAAGTCTTGATATTCTGTCCTCCACATGATCTATTCTATTGGTATGGCTTTCCTGTGAGGCTTTTCATTGAGTTATTCCATTTTGATGTCCATTAGCTTTTCATTCAACATTTCTATCACATTATTGTGCTCCATTTTCCCTTTTGGGTTTGACTTTCTCATTGCATTTAGTTGACTGTGTTGTCTTAGAATTCACTCAGGTGTTTGTGTCCCCTTTGAATTTATTGACTTACCACCTGAGTTATTTTAGTTCGTTCTCTTGTATCTCATTCAGGCATTTGTTCATGTCCTTCTGAAGATTGTTATATATATGTTTATCATAATTGTATTTGGAATTCTTTTTCTGGAGTTTCCACTGTGTAGTTTTAATTGGCGGTTTCAACTATGGGCCTAGGCATTCTTGGTGGGGATATCTGGAGATAATCCCTCTGTCTTGCTGAGAACATAGCAATAGCAGCTCCACTGGGAAATACAGGGTGGGCTGGGGCTGAGACTGCTCCAGTGACAGACACATGTCTGGATCACACATTCACTGTGCCTGAGCCTGAACTACTCTGGGTGATCTACTTGAGTAGAGGGAAGGGGCCTGGTCTTTCTTGCAGGTGATGGGCAGCCTGTCTGGGTTGGGCACAGGGAGAAACTATCTACTGCTCACTAGGGACTTGTGATGAGTTGCCTAGCCTTCCTTTCTTTGGGTGGGTGTGTCTCCACACAATGGAATTCTGTTCAGCAATATGGAAAAATGAAAGTATGAAATTTGCATAAAAATGGATGGTCTTGGAAAGAATCATATTAAGTGAAGTGATTCAAATTGAGAAAGACCAAAAATGCATGTTCTCTATACCATACAGGTCTTAGCTTATAACATCTCTAAGTATATGTAGCAGTGGACAAGAGCTAAACAGGTTGAACTGTAAACAAAAGTGAGCACAAAGGACAGAAAGAGTGAAGATGCTGCGAGTATGGGTTGCTGGAATTGGGGGACAGGGAAGTTAGGCATGGGTGGGGGTATAGAAATCAACAAAAACAAATTGCATTTGAAAGTGCCAGAATGATACCTAAATCCACATGCCAAGAAAACAGTAAATAAGCAAAGTTAACAAGAACAAAGCAAAGAAGATTTGGAGGTGATGTTTTATTTTCAGCCTGACCTACCCACCGGTTGGCCCTAGGAAACTTTAGGCAGGGTACTTGGATTTGCATCCCTCAGTTCTCCTAGATAGCTACATCAATGTATAATGAGTTTGTTGTCGAAAAGAGCTTTGGCTTGTTATCCAAGTCTTCACCCTGTGTCTCAGTCTCCTGTTTCACCTACTTTTCAAAATGTTCTGAACACAGGGTTCAGGTTCACCCACCTTGAGTTTTCTTTATGAAGAATATGCCCAGCAGCTCTCTCAGAGCAGAAACCCTGGCCAGTATTCAATGCTCTCTCTCTTTCTGTGTGTGTGTGTGTGTGTGTGTGTGTACACGTACTCATACATGTGCATACATGTGTCTTTACAGCAGGATTCTTTTGCTTTATGTAAATTTTGTGTCACACCAATTACGTTTTTCTTCAGAGATGGAAAAAGAAGACAATTCAATGTGATCTTATTATAGACCATTTTTAAACACCAAAAATTCCCCCTTAATGATGAATTTCCAGGGTGGGGCAATTTGGATCCCTTTTGAGTCAAAACTATAAACAGAAAATTCCTCACTCCTGGATTGAAGGCCATCGTGGATCAACTTACTGTCTGAAACTCTGCAGATTCTCCCATCAAATTGGCAAAGACTCTTAACAGACTTGAGGATTTCCATGCTGTCACTTGCTAGGAAAACTTGAATCATAGCAGTCCGAAGCACAAACTCCATGTATTTACCTCTGTCATCTGTCTTTCCTTCAGGAATGCTGGCCATATTTTTTCACCAAATATAACCCTTGTATAAAATATAAGAGGCCTTCTTTCCTCACCTCTGTTTGGAAAGAGTAGAATATAAAGGATTTTTTTAAAACTTAAATTCATAGTCTGCATCCATCTCTTCCCCTGTCCTGCACAACACAATGAGATATATTGCTGCTGTGGAATTCTGTCTTCTGTGCATGGCACAGCCATTTCCATCTTGCCGTCTGAGCTACTGTGATTAACCTCAGGACACGCACACAAGATTGGGCCCACTAGCATTGCTTCATGGACAGGGAGAGGGCTTTCAAGGCATATTAAATTTACAAAGTATATGAAGTCCTTTCTCTTCCCTTCCTCATTATATAAACAGTGAACATTTGTAGGGAAAGGGAGACTTTTGGTGGTGTAGCTGCCTGTAAGTTGTCTGTACTCCTTACCCAAGCTCCTATAAGGAATCACAAGTAACTTCCCCACTGTTTCACCAAGTTATATTTGTGTGTGTGTGTGACACATTGCCCGTTATAGATAAGAAGAAATTCCCCATGAAAAGTCATGCATCAGTTGCTGACAGGTCACATAGTTCTAAAATAAAGATTCCATCATATGTTGTCACTACTTAAAGACATTCAATGACTCCCATGTGTCTACAGGATAAATTCCAAATGCTTTACATTCTTATCTCCCACATTTTTAAAAAAAATTTATTTTTATTTATTTATTAGACACACACACACAGAGAGAGAGAGAGAGAGAGAGAGAGAGAGAATGGGCACACCAGGGCCTCTAGCCACTGCAAATGAACTCCAGATGCAGGTGCCACCATGTGCATCGTGCTTACATGGGACCTGGAGTATTAAACTGGGGTCCTTAGGCTTCACAGGCATGTGCCTTAACCACTAAGCTATCTCTCCAGCCCCTTATCTCCCACAATTTTAAATAAGGCCGCCATGAAGGCCCTATCATTTCAGCACCATCTCCTTTTATTATTTCCTCTGCTCTCTGTCCTCCATGATCCCCATGTTTTGAAGTTTTCAAGTATAAAACAACCTGACTTTAAAATGCTATGATACCCAAGGAGAAGTTTAGGAGCCACCAAATAGTTGGAACTTTTGGGAAAGCAGAGGGAGAGGGTCCTTTGTATGACCAACCCCCATCACCAAGACAAAAGATAGAGGCTTATTGGTTTTTTTTTTTTTTTGAGAGACACACACAGAGAGAGATACAGAGAGAGAGGGAGAGGAAGACAGGTAGAGATGGGCGCGCCAGCTGCCTCTCAGCTGCTGCGAATGAAATCCAGATGTGTGTGCCCCCTTGTGATCAAGTATGGCATTGCGCCCTTGCGTCACTTTGCATCTGGCTAAACGTGGGACCTGGAGATTGGAACCAGTTTTCTTAGGTTTAGGAGGCAGGCACCTTAACCCCTAAGCCATCTCTCCAGCCTCGGCTTATTGGTTTTTATTATTTGATTTTGTTCTGGTCTGGGGTGTTTAAACAGGACATGTTAGTAGTGCTCATAAGTTATTCTGAGATTTTTAATGCCCACTGGAGGAATGGACACCAAAGCTTTCTTTGATCCAGGCTTCTATTTTAACAAAAATATTTTTAGCATGAACGAATCTAGATATATTTGTTTCCAAGTCACTTTTTGTTCTACGGCTGTGGCATATTATGTGTGAAGTATGTGTATAATGATATGCATAGACAAACATACACTCTGAAAGGGCATGATAAAATGAATAATCTGAATGCTTTAATATTTTAAATGGGCTTCAAATTGTGGTTTCTTGCTACTATTATTTTCTTCTTTTCTTCCTTCCCTCCCTCTCTTCTTCCTTTCTTGCTTCTTTTCACATTGGTTGCTTTGCAGCCCAGGTATCTATGATTCTTCTGCTGGGATTACAAGTATATGCCACCATTCTAGGATCTACTCTCATCTTTTTCCTTTTCCTTTTTAATTTTTTAATATTTTATTTATTTATTTATTTGCAAGGAGTGAGAGAGAGGAGAGAGAGAGAGAGTATGGGCACACCAAGGCCTCCTGTCACTGCATATGAACTCCAGATGCCTGAGCCACTGTGTGCATCTGGCTTTATGTGGGTACTGGGTAATTGAACCCAGGTTGTCAGGCTTTGCAAGCAAGCACTTTAACCACTGAGCCATCTCTCCAATACCTCTTTTTATTTTATTTTATTTTTTAATTTTATTTTTGGAGAGAGACACAGAGAGAGAGAGGGAGAGGGAGACAGAGAATGGGCGCGCCAGCAGTCTCTCAGCTGCTGTGAACGAACTCCAGATGCGTGCGCCCCCTTGTGGTCAAATGCGGCATTGCGCCCTTGCGTCACTTTGCATCTGGCTAAACGTGGGACCTGGAGATTGGAACCGGGTTCTTTAGGCTTAGCAGGTAGGCACCTTAACCGCTAAGCCATCTCTCAAGCCCCCTCTTTTTATTTTTAATGTGTGTATGTGATGTATGCATGTGTGTGTGCAGATGAATGTGCCCCATGTGTATGTGCGTGGAGGCCAGAAGCATGTTGTGTGTCTCTTATCTCTCATCCATGTATTTCTTTGAGACAGGGTTTCTCCCTCAACCTAGTGATGCTGTCCATCAGCAAACCCCATTGATCCTCCACTATCCTCCTCCATTTGGGTTACACGCATGCATTTCTAAGCCCAGTTTTATACAGGTTCTGACGTGTTCAATTTGGCAATCTCTGGTCCAAGAGACCCTCATGCTTAAGTGGCAAGCACTCTTAACCATTGGCCAAGCTTCCTAGCTCTCTTATTTTCTAATAGCTTAACCAACACTATATATTACACAAAGAGTCACTGAACTAGCGGGCACCAGCAGAACCCAACCCTAGCAGTCCTCTTAGCAGGAGGCTCCAGTACAAGCAACTGCTTGTATGTTTCTTTGTATGAAAGTATTTTCTAAATTTTAGACTATTAAAGACCGACTGTCATGTATTATAGATACCTGAAGTGCAGGAACCAAACACCCCAAGAATGAGCCCTAATCAGTAAAGTTGTGATGGAAGTCCATGGAAAAATGCCCCAACTTCATTGGAACCTCAGAAGGACAAATTAGTCCAGACTCACCCATCAACATGCTCTCCATTGGTTTTCTTGACTTTGTCTGTCACTTCTCTACTCATAAGTATTTCCTGGGACTGCCTCCAAAATATGACACTTGCAAATAAATCTTCACCTTAGACTCTGTTTTGGGGGACCACAAGCAAATATAACTGTTAATAGTTTTGCTGTAGCCACCTTTTTTTTTTTTTTTTTAACTGGGACAAAGTGGCTGACCAAAAGCAGCTGATGGGAGGAACTTATTTAATTATTTATTTATTTATTTATTTATTTATTTATTTATTTATTTGGTTTTTCGAGGTAGGGTTTCACTGTGGTCCAGGCTAACCTGCAATTCACTATGTAGACTCAGGCTGGCCTCGAACTCTCGGCTATCCTCCCACTTCTGCCTCCCAAGTGCTGGGATTAAAGGCATGCGCCACCACACCCGGCAGGAACTTATTTTTAATTTTGGCTTAGAGTCTCAAGGGAAAGCTTCACGATGGCAGGAAAAAGCACGGCATGAGCAGAGGCTGGACATCTCCTTGTCATCACAGGTGGAAAACAGCAGTAGGACAGTGAGTCAAACTCTGGCAAAAGGGGAGCTGAGCTCTAACACCCCAAAGCCCACCCCCAGGAACACACCTCTTCTAGCAAAGTTCCATCTCCATAATTACCACTAGCTCAGGACCAAGTATTCAAAGCACACATGGGGGATATCTGATTCACACCACCACAAGCATATTTGAAATTGACTTTGGTAATTTCTATGTTTGACCACTCTAATTAGAATGCTATTGTTATTATTATTGTTACTATTTGGTTTTTTGAGGTAGGGTCTCGCTCTAGCCCAGGCTGACCTGGAATTCACTCTGTATTCTCAGGGTGGCCTCGAGCTCATGGCGATCCTCCTACCTCTGCCTCCTGAGTGCTGGGATTAAAGGCGTGCACCACCACGCCCGGCTGGAATGCTGTTATTTTGTGTAATCTGACTGATACTGAATTCCTGATAGGGTAGGATAATTGTCAGTTTTGTCATTTTCCCTGGGTTGCTATACCTGCATTAATAGCAATATTTGGCCTCTGATTTGTTTGCAAGGACTTTTTAAGTTTCAGTTCTATTTTTAGAGGGTTATTAATTAGTTACATCTGCAATAAGAAAATGTGTAATGCCGCCTTACCTGAAATGCACAAATGGTAACACTTTGAAATATGCTGAAATCACAGGTACAATCACAGAAGGGCTCCAGGATCAATTCTTCCCGTTGTCAAACATTCCCTCCTTCCTCAAGTCTTCATGAGACATATGATCCTTTCATACAGATACACTGGTGGCAATTTGCATATTAAATAGCAGTACAACCGAATCTATTAAGCTATCTATTCATTCCAACATTGGCTCTCTATGCCACAATGATTATATCATTCACCTCTGAGGTTTGCTCTTTCCATTTTGGAAACCACCATGCCAGAGAATCTAAAGCCCTATGTAAAGAGCCAATGCCAAGTAGAGGACTGAGGCCAATAATGGATATGCTAATTACAGGGTGTTGATTACCATGGAGGGTGGCAGGGTAGACAGAAGTTCCATGAATTAATGTACATAAGGTCTTGAGTTTATTAGATCTGTGTCTGAAGGAAGAAAGAGGAAATAGATGCATGGTGTGTGGAGGTAGAGGAAGCCAGAGAAATTTGGAATGTTCTTTCCTGATTTTGTGGCATGTTTTTGATCCTTAGTGGAGAAAGGTAATGAGATCTGACATAGAAGGAGCCATTTCATGACATACTCTGGTAAGACTGAGCACAAGTATTTTTGCTTTGGAGCTCAGGTGACAAAAAATATCACAGTGGAGAAGAGAGACGTTCTCTGGATGGCTGCCCAAAACAGAATGTCTCTCTGCTATTGCATCATGGACTATTTTGAGAGTATGGCAAGAGAGTGAACTTGGTAGGGAAGCTGGAATTTTCACCACCAGCAGCAGTGACCGTAGGCAGAAGCCTTCACTCCTCATCTGAGCAGATGACACTGACGTAGGAAGCTATTGCAGGAAAGAAGGAAATTTTAATCATGGTGGATGTGTGGGGCTTATAGCTCACATACTGGTTCATGTGTTCCCTGTGAAGTCATGCCAGGGATATCCAGGAATACTTGTTTGGGAGAGGGAAAACATCCAGGAAGGTAGTGACTCTGAATAAGCCACTTGAATGGTAAAGTGAGGAACTATTTGGATTAATTTTTCCTCATTTATATCAACACTGACACATTTGGGTTATTATCAGTAATCTAGGTACTTTTACTTGAATAGCCAAATGATTATTTTTTTATTTTTATTTTTATTTATTTTGGAGAGACACTGAGAGAGAGGGAGAAGGAGACAGATAGAGATGGGTGCGCCAGCAGCCTCTCAGCTGCTGTGAATGAACTCCAGACACATGAGCCCCCTTGTGGGCAAGTGCAGCATTGCGCCCTTGCGTCACTTTGCGTCTGGCTAAACGTGGGACCTGGAGATTGGAACTGGGGTTCTTAGGCTTAGCAGGCAGGCGCCTTAACTGCTAAGCCATCTCTCCAGCTCTCAAATGATTATTTAATATCAAACAATTTCTCCACTTTACTTTGGAAATGCAAAGTTGGCCACATGGAAGATATAAGAACAATAGATTCTTTGGCCTTCTCATATTAGGGCAATCTTTCATAAAGGGGAATATTCTGAAACTTTGCTCCATGGTACAATTTTTAGAATAAATGAAGACAAGAACTAATCATGGTGTTCCTTGTAAACAGATTTGCAGGGACGCACTTACTTCCTGTTCCCTGTATTGTAAAATTACTGATACTAGAGCCTAATCTATAAATGAATGTATTACTCCTTATGATGAATCACTTGAGTGATATTTTTTTGTGGACCTGACTCTTAAGTTCTTCCAAACTGAGTAATAATTTATGCTAACGGACAAATTATTGCACTTGTAATTTATAAATCTGATTATCTGCACTCAAACCCTTGCCATCTCACCTCCTTCTACAGTCATGATTGAATAGCTCAGCTTTGAAATGAGCGTTCAAATGACCAAAGCACCATAACTTTTATCATGAATACTATGAGATATGTGGGCAAGAAGAAATATTATCTGACTCTAAGGTAGATACATCTGGAAACTTGATTCACATTTTCAGGAGGCCAGGAAGCCATTTAATGTACTGAAGGAATTCAGGGAATGGGAGACATGGCATCTAAACATCTTGAAAATGCTAATATATTTTTTTCCAATGATCCCCTAATCTATTTCCAGTGAAGTTTTTCTATTTTTCAGTATAACAATCACCGGCCAATTGTCAAATTTGTAGATTTTTTTTTTGCATTGCATAGCTAAGGAGATCTAATTTTCATCCAGGATGCTTTCTGTACTCTGACTAGATTTGGAGATAGTTTCCTGGAGGATGTTTTGGGTGAGAGGAGGCCTGAGTAAGGTCTCTTGTCTCATGTGTCTTCGAGAAGAATATGTAATTAATTTAGATTATAAATATAATAGGGACACGTTTTATAAATATAACTAAGGACCCATATCTTACAAGAAAGCAGTTCACTTCTATCTGAAATCCTGAATATTCTATAGAGAACAAATGTTTTGCTTATGCGGACAATGTGAGAAATTAATTAGAAATCATCCATTGATAAATTTTAGAAGTGATAATCATAAAGGAAGTTATAGTTAAGTGCTCACAAACTTATACAAATGCCAATAATAATTTAATACTTTTGCTCTAAGAATAAGCACTGCACTTGGTAATTACCATCTCAAGATGAATTCATGAACATTAATTAAGTGCTCTCCAAGCAGCATGATTAAGTGGCAATTAATAACAGACATTTAATACTAGTTGAGTTTAGTAAACATTTGTTTCTATTGAAACTTTTTGGTCATTTGCCAGATAGGCAAAAGGTTTACTTCACTGTCACAGTATATTTCTAGCAAATGTGTTTGGAGTTTGAAAGCAGTGCCCTAGGAAACAGTGTGCTGCTGCCATGGTCTTGGAATGTCATAATCCTGAATTCTACAACTATCCTCCAGCCAAATGTCCAAACAATTTTGGGCAAGCAACCTGATGCTTCTGATCTTCTGGTCCCTCATCCCATCATGAAACAAATATTATAATAACTCCTCTCAGCTTCACAGTATTCTTTCTACCATTGGTTTCAAGGCCGTCTTCATAATCTTTCTAATCTCTCATTTACTTGGTCTACTTTCAATGGCATAGCTAATATATTTGATATCTGGAGCAGATCATTTAAAAATGCTTTTTCTGGGGCTGGAGAGATGGCTTAGCGGTTAAGGCGCCTGCCTGCTAAGCCTAAGAACGCTGGTTCCAATCTCCAGCGGTTCCAATCTCCAGGTCCCATGCTTAGCCAGATGCAAAGTGATGCAAGGGCGCAATGCCGCACTTGCCCACAAGGGGGCGCACACATCTGGATTTCGTTCACAGCAGCTGAGAGACTGCTGGCACGCCCATCTCTATCTGTCTCCCTCTCCCTCTCTGTCTGTCTCTCTCTCTGTGTCTCTCTCCAAAAATAAATAGTAAAAATAATTTAAAAAAAAAAGAAAAAAAATGCTTTTTCTGGGCTGGAGAGATGGCTTAGCGGTTAAGGCGCCTGCCTCCTAAGCCTAAGAACGCTGGTTCCAATCTCCAGGTCCCACGTTTAGCCAGATGCAAAGTGACGCAAGGGCGCAATGCCGCACTTGACCACAAGGGGGCACGCACATCTGGATTTCGTTCACAGCAGTTGAGAGGCTGCTGGCGTGCCCATCTCTATCTGTCCTCCTCTCCCTCTCTCCTCTATCTCTCTCTGTCTCTCTCTCCAAAAGAAAAATTTAAAAAAAATTTAAAAACTGCTTTTTCTTTCTATGTCAAAATTGATTCAATGTCAATCACATGATCATCATAATTATTTTCTTGAATTGGTCTTTCCTTTTAAAAATATTTTATTTTTAATTTATTTATTTATGAGAGAGGGAAAGAGAAAGAATGGGCATGCCAGGGCTTCTGATCACTGCAGATGAACTCCAGATGCATATACCACCATGTACATCTGGCTTATGTTGGTACTGGGGAATTGAACTTGGGTCCTTAGGCTTCACAGGCAAGCACCTTAACCACTAAGCCATCTCTCCAGCCCTTTAAATATTTTATTTTTATATTTAATTTATTTATTTAGGTCTTTACTTTTAAAATAAGTAACCAATAAGGTAAATTTTTGGTCTGGAAAAAAAATGATTTGGACTCATTCCTCCTTGCTCCTTCCTTCCTTCCCTCCTTCCTTCCTGCCTGCCTGCTAAGAACATCTATAAACTCTGCAGGGGTGGGGGGGAGGGAATCTCGAGGCAATCAAAGAAGTACTCTGAAAGATGGCCGAGGGAAGTAAGCTGTTTTGGATTTCATGACTGGAGTTACCATACTACCTCAGAGTATCTTGTATTCACTCTTCTCAACAGGAGAAGGCAACTCAGGCCTGATGCTTGCAGACACTCCATATAGCAACACAAAACAAAGGTGATAGTAAGTTTGATTGTCAACTTTCTTGGATTAACAAATACCCAGGGCACAGCTTTAGATGCTTCTAGGAGAGCTTGTTCAGCACCATCCCATGGGATGTAGTTATGGACTGAATAATAGAGGGGAAAGGTGAAAATTAGCTGAACATTGGCATTTCTCCTTCTCTTTTTCCTGATCCACCAAATGTGAGAAAGTCCCTACCCCCATCCTTTACCTGCCATGATGGACTGTATTCCCTTAAAGCATGAGCCAATGGAGTTCAGGAGACAGCTCAACATTTAAAGACACTTGCTAGCAAAGCCTGCTGAACTGGGTTCAACTCCCCAGCACCCACATAGGGCCAGGTAATCATTCATTTACAGCATCATGATTTCCTGGTGTGTGTGTATGTGTGTGTGTGTGACACACACACACACACACACACACACACACACACACACACTTTTAAAAATATCATGAGTCCAAATAAATTCTTTCACCATTACGTTGCTGGACCATAACAATGAGAAAAACAGCAAGAAAACAACCTATGTAGACTTATTGCTCTCCTAGATCAAATGGCAGCCCCTTTGACAATTCCACGTGAGCCTGCAGTGCTGGCAAGGAGGAAGGAGCACTGAAACCAAGCAGCAAAGGGAAGCTCTGTCCTCCCCTGACATAGCTGAGGTACTTTTCTCCTGTTGAAGGAAACTGGGTGGTAGGTTGGTACTGGCAAGAGGGATGGTGACACACATAAGAATTGCCTGGCCCAGAAAACATTATATAGCCCTGTGGGTCATAAACTCCTTTTCTTCACCTTGAGTTACCACATGGCCCTACCTGAGGGAACCCCTTTGTCTCCTCAGGTAGCAACACCAGGAAGCAGTGGGAGCCTCAGCATCCCACCAAAATAACATACCAATAGGCACCACAAAGGCTCTGAAAATTAAACTTTTTTTGTAACTGCAGTCTGCAAACATTTATCCAGACATATAATCCAAACTTGGGCATCGTGACTGCCTGTTAAAATAAAATATTTAAATAGGACATACAGTCTTCTAACATAAGAAAATATATATCATAAAGGCCAGGCGTGGTGGCGCACGCCTTTAATCCCAGCACTCGGGAGGCAGAGGTCGGAGAATCGCCGTGAGTTTGAGGCCACCCTGAGGCTACAGAGTGAATTCCAGGTCAGCCTGGACCAGAGTGAGACCCTACCTCAAATAACAAAAAAAAAAAAAAAAAAAAGAAAGAAAGAAAATACATATCATAATAAAATAGTTTCAACAAACAATGAAAAATTCCTTTGAAATAAATGAAAAGTAGAAAAATTTCAATAGAAATATAACTTAGGAAAATAATGAAATGGAAATACTACAACTGAAAAGTACAGTACCAAAAAATTTTTAATATGTTGGTCAGACTTGATAATAGAGCAAATATATTGGTACATAAATCAGTGACCTTCAGGACAAATTAATTCAAATCACTCAGTCCTAAAACCAGAGAGACAATACATGGGAAAATGAACTGATTTAAAGAGATCTGAGGAGCAATATTAAAGGACAAAATTCATGTCATCAAGTTCTAAAAGGTCAGGAGACAGAGAGCTGGGATGAAAAGAACATTGTAACTCCACATTTATCAATCTTGTATAGACAGATAGAAGAAGCAGAGTAAGCCTTGAACTGAGTGATTATAAATCCAAATCAACATACATCATAGTTAATTTCTGAAAATGAAAAGGAAAAATAAGATCATGAAAGGAGTCAGAAAGAAATGATGCATTACATGTCAGGGCACATCATTTGAAAGGATAGTAGAGTTCACATGTGAAAGCACAGAAGCCAGTTCTGAAAAACCTGGAATGAAGAGGAAAACAAGATATTTGTACGTGAAGGAAAGCTAAGAGAATTTGTTGGTGTCAGTCCTGCCCTTTAATATTGACTAATGGGAATTCTTCAAACACAAGGCAAAATATGAGAGAAAAATCTTAGAGCATCAAGGGAGAAATATCAACAGAAATAGCAGAAATATAGGTCAAAACAATAGTATGTCTTCACAAGATTTTACAAATTATACTTGATGATTTAAAATGTTATAATACAGGATAGGGAGATGGCTTAGCGGTTAAGGCACTTGCCTGCAAAGCCAAAGGACCCAGGTTTGATTCCCCCAGGTCCACATAAGCCAGATGCAGAAGGTGGTACATGTGTGTACAGTTCGTTTGCAGAAGATAAAGGCCCTGGTACGCTCATTCTCTCTCTCTCTCTCTTTCTTTCTTTCTCTCTCTCTCAAATAATAAATTAATTAATACAATATTATAAAACCACTTGATATCAAAGCAACAAGACTAAAAAGACTCGAATTGAAGTAAGTTGTTCACTGTCTACTTGAAGTGGCAAAAAGTTGACGACACAAGATCTGATACATCATAGATCCATGCTGCAATACCCAGAGAAACCATCAAGAAAGCAGCATGGATAGGTAGGCACATCAAGAAACAACAAAATAATTCAAGTTGGATTACTTTAAAAGTTAAAGTAGCCCATAAGAAGGCAAAGAGAGAAACACTGATGAATAAAATGACACAACAAAAATGATAAAATAGCAGACTTAGGCTCTAAAGTATCAGTAATTGTGTGATTGCTACAGGTATTAGAATATTTGTCCCAAGAAAAAACTGAGATTTGTGGAGTGAATCTTAAAAAAGACTCAAATATATTTCATTTATAAAAACACTCACCTCAAATTCAATGGTATAGGTAGGTTGAAAAGAACAGATACACCAAAAACATTAACTACAATGATTAATTGAATCAATATTAATATACGTTAATGTAGACTTCAAAGCAAGGAAAATTGCTAGAGGTAGAGCAGGGCATTGCCAAATCATAATTGGTAAATGTACTAAGAATATATATGTATCAAACAACAAAGGCTCAAAATTAATAAAGCATAAACTACCAGATGTAGAAGGAGAAATATGTAAATTCACCATATAGCAGGTAATGCAATTACTAAACTGAAAAATCAGAGGATATAGAATATTTAACCACCACCAACAAGCAGCAATATCATAATGTCACAAAATACTCTACCCAACAGGAAGACAGACATTTGTTCAAGCATTAGTGGAATAGTCCCTGAAACAGACAATATCTACAGCCATAAAACCAATCTTAATGAATTTAAAAATATCGGAATCATAACAGCATGTCCTCTGCCCATAATGAAACAAAACTAGAAGTCAATAACTAAAAATTTCTAAATATCTGGAAATTAAGCAACACTTCTAAATAAATCCTAGGTCTAAGGGAATATCTCTAAGAAAATTTTAGAAACACATGAAATAAATGAAAACAAAACTACAAATGAATACAATTGTGGGATACTGTGAATCTCCATATAAGTACCAAAAATTTCCATTAGAAAGAAGCAATGGTGCCGGGCGTGGTGGCGCACGCCTTTAATTCCAGCACTTGGGAGGCAGAGGTAGGAGGATCGCTGTGTGTTCCAGGCCACCCTGGGACTACAGAGTGAGTGCCAGGTCAGCCTGGGCTGGAGTAAGACCCTATCTCAAAAAAGGCAAAAATAAATGAATAAATAAATAAATAAACAAAGACAGAAGCAATGTTTCAAATCAGTAACCTAAGTTGCTACAGAAATAAGAAAAAGTAAAATAAGCCATCCCCAAAACAGGAAGGAAATAATAGAAATCAGAAATCAATAAATTATAAGTGGGGACAAAAAAAAATGAAATGAGGGCTGGAGAAATGGCTTAGCAGTTAAGGCGTTTGCCTGAGAAGCCAAAGGACCCAGGTTCCATTCCCCAGGACCCACGTGAGCCAGATGCACAAGGTGGGCACATGCATCTGGAATTCGTTTGCAGTGGCTAGAGGCCCTGATGTGCCCATTCTCTCTCGGTTTCTCTGTTTCTCTCTCTCTCTCTAGTTGCAAATAAATAAAATAAAAATTTTTTTAAAGAAAAATTTAAAAATAAAACAATAAAATTAAAAAACAGTTTATCAAATAGTCTGTAGGGTTTTGGTATAATTAATAAAGATAAGCAATAAGTTTTCAATATAAAAAATGATAGAGCTGGGCATGGTGGCACATGCCTTTAATCTCAGCACTTGGGAGGCAGAGGTAGGATGATCAGTATGAGTTTGAGGCCACCCTGAAACTATTTAGTGAATTCCAGGTCAGCCTAGGCTAGCATGAAACCCTACCTCAAAAACAAAACAAAAATAATATAGAAGATACCACTGCAGATCTCCTTGACACTGGAAAGATAAATAAGGGAATACCGAGATAACTTGCACTAATAAATTTAACAATTTACAAGAAATACATGAATTGTTCCCAAAACTCAAATTACCAAAACTCGACTAAGATGGAATCGATAATCTAAATTGTCCTATAGCAACTAAATGAATTGAATGTGTGATTTAATAACTCTCACAAAAGAAATATTCAGGCTCAGTCAGCTTCAATGGAACATTCTACCTAATATTAAAGAATTGATAACAATTATACATAATATTTTTAGAAAATAGAAAAAGAGGAACACCTCCCAATTTACAGTGTAAGGCAAATATTATCTTAATATTAAAAGTAGATGAAATACTAGAAGAAGGAAAACTCAATACCTACATTGTTTAGGAACTTAGTCACAAACCCTCTCAACAGAATATAACTGGAATCTAGTAAGTTATAAATAATACACAATAGTCATGTAAAATATACTTGAAATATGAAAGTCTGATTCAATATTAATCAGGCTAATGAATTGTATTTAGGAAATCAATATAAACTAATTTGGAAAATTCATTTGAGAAAATTCAATACTCATTTATGATTTAACAGCTCGCAGTAAGTTACAAACAGTGGAAATTTATTGTCAATTGACAAAAAGTATCTAAAATTAACACTGAAACACTGAATACTTTCCCCCTATGATCATACTCAACAAAGTACTGAAAATGTTAGCTGCTGCATTAAAGCAAGGAGAGATGTAAATTGTTTATCATATTTGCAAATGACCTCACTGCCTCCTATGTAGAAAATCTCAAGGAATCTCTGTTTTCAGAGGAACTTCCTGGAACTAATAATTATAATTGAGTTCAGGAATGCTACATAATACAAACTGAACACTAAATATCAATCTTATTTCAATATACTGAAAACAAATATATGGAAACATTTAAAATATACCATTAGCTACAATTTTTTCAGAGAAAATGAAGCACTTGGAGATAAATTTAATGGAATATATACAGGATTTCAGTATTAAAACTTGTGAAGGGCTAATGAGACAGCATAGTAAACGTTGCTACATTCACATTAATGAATTGGAAGACTGAAAATAATAAAGACGTTACGTCTGTCCAAAGTGGTCTGTAAACTTAAAAACAATTCCTGGGCTGGAGAGATGGCTTAGCGGTTAAGGCGCCTGCCTCCTCAGCCTACGAATGCCGGTTCCAGTCTCCAGGTCCCACGTTTAGCCAGATGCAAAGTGACGCAAAGGCGCAATGCCGCACTTGACCACAAGGGGGCGACGCATCTGGATTTCGTTCTCAGCAGCTGATATACTGCTGGCGCACCCATCTCTGTCTTCCTCTCCCTCTCTGTCTGTCTCTCTCTCTCAAAAAAATTCCTATAAAAATCCCAGAAAAGTTTCTGCAGACATAAAAAGGCTATTTGAAAATTTTATATGGACAGGGGAAGGAAAAGATGTTAGTGTTATCTATACTTATGGTAAGCAGTATTTGGGGAGGAGGGGAGAAATAAATAGACAATGCAACAGACTAAAGAATCTAGGAATACATTCATACATGTAGTCCACTTACTTTTTCACAAAAATTTTTACTGAAAATTTGCATACATTTACATAATGTATTTTAATCATCACCCCAACCCTTAACTCCTCTTGTCCTCCATCCCCTTACATTGAACCACTTCTTTCTACCCTGGCCATCAATGGGGTGACAGATGTCACAGCCAGGTCAATCTCACATCCCACTTCTTTCCAACTTCCTCTTGTATTTTGGTATTTTTTCTTTTATTTTTTTTTCTATTCTTTCACCATCAATGACAGAATTTTGATGGGCCCAATATTGTACAGGTCTTGTGTGGATAACAAGAGCCACTATTAGGGCATGAATGCCATGGCTACTGGACAGCATTCCACGGCACTCCTTCCAGTCCTACGGCTCTCAACATTCCTTCTACCTCCTTTTCTATCATTTCCCTGAGCCTTGGGGAGATAGATGTCTCATTTAGTGCTGAGCACTCAACAGTCACTTACTCTCAGCACTTTGAAGAGTAAATTTTGAGTTTCCTAGTCATCAAGATGCAAAATCAACTGAATAAAGAAGGGTAGTCTTTTCAATATATAATGCTTGAGTAATTGGACTTCCACAGGCAAATAAAATAAAATAAAATAAAATAAAGCATATCAAAATAAAATATTTTGATCTGTGAAAAAACCATATTAAGAAAGTGAAAAGACAAGGCATGGAGAAAGTATTTTCACACCACATATCTGACAAAGGATTAATACCTAGAATGTATGAATAAATAAATAAATAAACAAAGACAGAAGCAATGTTTCAAATCAGTAACCTAAGTTGCTACAGAAATAAGAAAAAGTAAAATAAGCCATCCCCAAAACAGGAAGGAAATAATAGAAATCAGAAATCAATAAATTATAAGTGGGGACAAAAAAATGAAATGAGGGCTGGAGAAATGGCTTAGCAGTTAAGGCGTTTGCCTGAGAAGCCAAAGGACCCAGGTTCCATTCCCAGGACCCACGTGAGCCAGATGCACAAGGTGGGCACATGCATCTGGAATTTGTTTGCAGTGGCTAGAGGCCCTGATGTGCCCATTTCTCTCGGTTTCTCTGTTTCTCTCTCTCTAGTTGCAAATAAATAAAATAAAAATTTTTTTAAAGAAAAATTTAAAAATAAAACAATAAAATTAAAAAACAGTTTATCAAATAGTCTGTAGGGTTTTGGTATAATTAATAAAGATAAGCAATAAGTTTTCAATATAAAAAATGATAGAGCTGGGCATGGTGGCACATGCCTTTAATCTCAGCACTTGGGAGGCAGAGGTAGGATGATCAGTATGAGTTTGAGGCCACCCTGAAACTATTTAGTGAATTCCAGGTCAGCCTAGGCTAGCATGAAACCCTACCTCAAAAACAAAACAAAAATAATATAGAAGATACCACTGCAGATCTCCTTGACACTGGAAAGATAAATAAGGGAATACCGCAGATAACTTGCACTAATAAATTTAACAATTTACAAGAAATACATGAATTGTTCCCAAAACTCAAATTACCAAAACTCGACTAAGATGGAATCGATAATCTAAATTGTCCTATAGCAACTAAATGAATTGAATGTGTGATTTAATAACTCTCACAAAAGAAATATTCAGGCTCAGTCAGCTTCAATGGAACATTCTACCTAATATTAAAGAATTGATAACAATTATACATAATATTTTTTAGAAAATAGAAAAAGAGGAACACCTCCCAATTTACAGTGTAAGGCAAATATTATCTTAATATTAAAAGTAGATGAAATACTAGAAGAAGGAAAACTCAATACCTACATTGTTTAGGAACTTAGTCACAAACCCTCTCAACAGAATATAACTGGAATCTAGTAAGTTATAAATAATACACAATAGTCATGTAAAATATACTTGAAATATGAAAGTCTGATTCAATATTAATCAGGCTAATGAATTGTATTTAGGAAATCAATATAAACTAATTTGGAAAATTCATTTGAGAAAATTCAATACTCATTTATGATTTAACAGCTCGCAGTAAGTTACAAACAGTGGAAATTTATTGTCAATTGACAAAAGTATCTAAAATTAACACTGAAACACTGAATACTTTCCCCTATGATCATACTCAACAAAGTACTGAAAATGTTAGCTGCTGCATTAAAGCAAGGAGAGATGTAAATTGTTTATCATATTTGCAAATGACCTCACTGCCTCCTATGTAGAAAATCTCAAGGAATCTCTGTTTTCAGAGGAACTTCCTGGAACTAATAATTATAATTGAGTTCAGGAATGCTACATAATACAAACTGAACACTAAATATCAATCTTATTTCAATATACTGAAAACAAATATATGGAAACATTTAAAATATACCATTAGCTACAATTTTTTCAGAGAAAATGAAGCACTTGGAGATAAATTTAATGGAATATATACAGGATTTCAGTATTAAAACTTGTGAAGGGCTAATGAGACAGCATAGTAAACGTTGCTACATTCACATTAATGAATTGGAAGACTGAAAATAATAAAGACGTTACGTCTGTCCAAAGTGGTCTGTAAACTTAAAAACAATTCCTGGGCTGGAGAGATGGCTTAGCGGTTAAGGCGCCTGCCTCCTCAGCCTACGAATGCCGGTTCCAGTCTCCAGGTCCCACGTTTAGCCAGATGCAAAGTGACGCAAGGGCGCAATGCCGCACTTGACCACAAGGGGGCGCACGCATCTGGATTTCGTTCTCAGCAGCTGATATACTGCTGGCGCACCCATCTCTGTCTTCCTCTCCCTCTCTGTCTGTCTCTCTCTCTCAAAAAAAAATTCCTATAAAAATCCCAGAAAAGTTTCTGCAGACATAAAAAAGGCTATTTGAAAATTTTATATGGACAGGGGAAGGAAAAAGATGTTAGTGTTATCTATACTTATGGTAAGCAGTATTTGGGGAGGAGGGAGAAATAAATAGACAATGCAACAGACTAAAGAATCTAGGAATACATTCATACATGTAGTCCACTTACTTTTTCACAAAAATTTTTACTGAAAATTTGCATACATTTACATAATGTATTTTAATCATCACCCCAACCCTTAACTCCTCTTGTCCTCCATCCCCTTACATTGAACCACTTCTTTCTACCCTGGCCATCAATGGGGTGACAGATGTCACAGCCAGGTCAATCTCACATCCCACTTCTTTCCAACTTCCTCTTGTATTTTGGTATTTTTTCTTTTATTTTTTTTTCTATTCTTTCACCATCAATGACAGAATTTTGATGGGCCCAATATTGTACAGGTCTTGTGTGGATAACAAGAGCCACTATTAGGGCATGAATGCCATGGCTACTGGACAGCATTCCACGGCACTCCTTCCAGTCCTACGGCTCTCAACATTCCTTCTACCTCCTTTTCTATCATTTCCCTGAGCCTTGGGGGGGGGGGAGATAGATGTCTCATTTAGTGCTGAGCACTCAACAGTCACTTACTCTCAGCACTTTGAAGAGTAAATTTTGAGTTTCCTAGTCATCAAGATGCAAAATCAACTGAATAAAGAAGGGTAGTCTTTTCAATATATAATGCTTGAGTAATTGGACTTCCACAGGCAAATAAAATAAAATAAAATAAAATAAAATAAAATAAAGCATATCAAAATAAAATATTTTGATCTGTGAAAAACCATATTAAGAAAGTGAAAAGACAAGGCATGGAGAAAGTATTTTCACACCACATATCTGACAAAGGATTAATACCTAGAATGTATGAACAACTTTAAAAACTCAACAATAAAAAAATCAGTCATAGGCCGGGCGAGGTGGCGCATGCCTTTAATCCCAGCACCCGGGAGGCAGAGGTAGGAGGATTGCCATGAGTTTGAGGCCACCCTGAGACTACATAGTGAATTCCAGGTCAGCCTGAGCTAGAGTGAGACCCTACCTCGAAAAACCAAAAATAAAAATAAAAATAAAAAAATCAGTCATGTCAGGCCTGGTCGCACATGCCTTTAATTCCAGCACTTGGGAGGCCAAGGCAGGAGGATCATTAGTTTGAGGGCAGACTGAGACTACATAGTGAATTCTAGGTCATCCTGGACAAAAAGGAGAATCTATCTCACAAACAAACAAACAAACAAAAATCACATAATCAAATTATAAAATGACAAAAGACATGAACAGACATTTCATTGCAAAGGACATGAATGGCAAGGAAGCACATGAAAAGGCATTGAAAATCATTACAAATTAAAACCACAACTAGCTATCATTATACATATATATTATAGTACCTAAAATAAAAGTGGCTCCAATACCAAATACTGGTAAGTATATGGAGAAACTGGATAACCCAGACATTTCTAGTCACAGTATGAAATGCCATGGCCACTCTATAAAACAGTTTGGAGTTTCTTTTTAAAAAAACTATCCAATTACCTTATGACTCAGCCATTGAACTTTTGAGAATTTATCCTACAGAAATATAGTCCAGATGTACTCCAACAGATGAATAGCAAAATAAACCATGGCATACACATCTATGGAATGCTACTCTGCAAAAACCAACTATTGATAAACATGGATGAGTCACCGGTGGATTATGCTGAGGGGAAAAAGTGAGTCCCCAAAAGTTACATACTTAAGAGCGCATCTATATAACTTGTTTTGAAATGGCAACATTGTAGAGACAAGAAGAGTAGTGGTGGCCAGTGGTTAGGGATAGAGTGGGAGAGGTGGGTGTACTTATTAAAGGGCAGTAGGAAGGATTCTTGTGGTCATGGAAATGTTAAATATATTGACTGTTGTGTATGTGCACAAACCCACTCATGTAATGAAATTGCATAGACTCAAACATATACACATACACATGTATACACACACACACACAAGTACAATAAAAACTGAAGAAATCTGAATAAGATGGTACATTGTATACGTGACAATATTTTGGTGGTGGGACCAAAGCACAATTGGGGGAAGCTGGGTAAGGTGTACAGAGGATCTCTCTGCATTTTTTCTTATCGTTCCATGGTGCTGCAGTCAGGTTCGCACTGCTGGCAGAAATCACCTGACCAAGAGCAGCTTGTGCGAACAAAGGGTTTATTTTGGCTTACAGGTTCGAGGGGAAGCTCCATCATGACAGGGGAAAACGATGGCATGAGCAGAGGGTGGACATCACCCCTGGCTAACAACAGAAGGACCACAAGAACAGGAGAGTGTGTCAAACACTGGCAAGGGGACACTGGCTATAATACCCATAACAATACACAGCCTCCAGGAGGTGTTAATTCCCAAATCTCCATCAGCTGGGAACCTAGCGTTCAGAACACCTAAGTTTATGGGAGACACCTGAATCAAACCACCACACAGGTGCATCTATAAATATCTCAAAATAAAATATTCTATTTAAAAAGACAGAGTCACAAAACAGAACTGACATCCCAGAAATAGAATCTATTAAATATCAGCTTAGTAGTTGCTAAAATAGAAAGCAAAAATCAATTAGAGAATTTCTTATTAAGAAATGTGGAGACATTTGGACAACTGGTTGAAAAAAAGATGTACTTATATATAGTCTCACCTAACAGCAAATACAAAGAACTTCTGAATGATTATAAACAGAATTATTTAGAGCACATTCGTTTTTGCTTAAATAACAGAAGGTATTACAACACAAAAGATAGGTCAATTTAAATATACAAAATTTAAAACTTATCTATTGAAAACAATAGCCTACGCTAATGGAACAAAAAGAAAATAGAATATTTATTTGTTGCCATTATAACAAACATATATTTATGCTGATTAAAGGCCATGTACATAAGAATAAGATTGAATCACTAAGATTCAACTAAAAACTGAATGACGGCAGTGAATTGACTATTCCGTTGGATAGACAAGTATTAAACACGCAGACAACAATGGCCCACCTCCGTCACAGAGAAAAACATTTTAAAGCAAAATGATTTAAACATTATTTATGAGGTATATGCTCTCAGACCTCGTATTTTGGTTGGTAGCTAGAATATTCTTTGAAAAATCAGTTTGACAACATATATATATAATTTGGTGTTATCCTAGAAATATACCTGTCTACTTTTTCTGAAAAATAATTATTAATAGAGAACATTTATATAGAGAGAAATTATAATGCTCTTAATAACAGTAGAATTCAGAGATACCCTCACTTCCAATAGTGGGGGGGGGAAGAAATATGATAATGGATTCACTTAATAAAATTGTATACAATCAGTGAAAATGTTATGGCTAGGTAATGTTATTAGAAAATCATGGGAAATATTTATTAATTGAATATATTAAGAGGATAAAGGCAGGACTAAAATGGTCTATAATATCATTTCAGTTAAATAATACAATAAAGAGAAACACTTGAACAAAATATATAGACCATTGAAGGTGATTATGATTGAATGTTTATGCTGGAACTAGAATAGCCTGTTACACATATATGTAATTTTTTTAAAGAAAAATTATAATGAACAATTCATTTCCTTTTAAAATTTATTTATTTTGATAGAAACACAGAGAGATTGAAAAAGGCGGGTAGGGGAGAGAATGGTCATGCCAGGGCCTTCAGCCACTATAAACAAACTCCAGATGCATGCACCACCCTTGTACATTGGGATTATGTGGATCCTGGGGAATTGAACCTGGGTCCTTTGGCTTCACAGGCAAGCACCTTAACTGCTAAGCCATCTCTCCAGCTTTATTCCTGTCTTTTAAAAAATATTTTATTTATTTTCACTCACAGAGAAGAGATAGAGGAAGAAAGAGATAGAGAGAGAATTGAACCCAGGTCATTAGGTTTTGCAGGCAAGTGCCTTAACCACTGAGTAATCTCCCCAGCCCTGAGCAATTTATTTCTAAAGAATAAATTACTTATAGAGTAATTGTGGCTTTTTTTTTTTTCGAGGTAGGGTCTCGCTCTAGCTCAGGCTGACCTGGAATTCACTTTGTAGTCTCAGGGTGGTCTCGAACTCTCGGCAATCCTCCTACCTCTGCTTCCCGAGTGCTGGGATTAAAGGCGTGCGCCACCACGCCCAGCTCAAGTGTGACTTTTTCTAAAGCAATAATGTACTTTCCCAATGGCCGTCTATACTTCATGTAAGATAATTTTTCTTCAAAACACACACACACACACACACATTCGCATGATCCATCTAATATACACACGTCCAACCTTTTAACATTGTGATATGCCATTATCACTTACAAATGTGTTGGTCTGCACTTATTGTTCTCT
The DNA here is from genome assembly GCA_036365145.1 of Orientallactaga sibirica. Lineage (NCBI taxonomy): Eukaryota > Metazoa > Chordata > Mammalia > Rodentia > Dipodidae > Orientallactaga > Orientallactaga sibirica. Next base: position 8,878,633 of record JAEOAD010000982.1, read on the forward strand.
TCTCATTGCTGGGATAAAGCACTGAATTGAAAGCATCTGATGAGAAGAAAGGTTTTATTTCATCTTACAGTCTCAGGGAGAAGCTTCATGATGGCAGAGAAAAGATGGTAGAGCAGAGGCTGGACATCACCTCCTCACCAACATCATGTGGACAAAAGGAGAAGGGGAATGAGCCAAGTTCTGGCAGGGGAGAGCTGACTATAACACCCCTTAACCTGCCCGCAACAATACAATCTTCCAGCAAGACTCCATCTCCCAAATTGCCATCACCTAAGGACCAAACATTCAGAACCCATGAGTTTATTGGGAACATCTGATTCAAGCCACCACATAGCCATCCTAAGATGGCTCACAGGCCATAGATTGGACATGGCTGATTGTTGTAATTAACTTCTTGTTGCTTGGAGAAAACACCTGACCAAAAGCAGTTAATGGCAGGAAAGTTTTCATTTTGGTTTACAGTCTTGAGGAGCAGGTTCATGATGGCAGGAGAAAGCACAGCATGAGCATAAACTGGACATCACCTCCACCACAGCAGGTGGAAAACAGAAGTGAGAGAGTGAGAAGAACTCTGGCAAGGGGGATCTGGCTGTAACACCCTTAAGCCTGCCCCTAGCAGCCAACCTCCTTCAGCACCACTCCACATCCTACATTGCCATCAGCTGGGGACCAAGCATTCAGAACATGTGAGTTTATGGGGGAACTATGATTCAAACCACCACATTTCACCCCTGGCCCCATGAACTGATGACCATCTATAACGTAAAATGCAATGCATTCAGTCCAGCTTGAAAAGTTCCCATAGTTTTTATCAATCCCAACACTGTTCAAATAGCCCCATAGAATACTTCTGGAAGAAGCCATCCATTCATCACTTCCAGCCCCAAATCGGCTTCTTTTTAAAAATAATTTTAAACATTTTATTTATTTATTTATTTATTTATTTATTTATTTATTTATTTATGAGAGAGAGAGAGAGAATCGGTGTGCCAGGGCCTCCAGCCACTGCAAACGAACTCCAGACACATGTGCCCCCTTGTGCATCTGGCTTATGTGGGTCCTGGAGAGGAGAACCGGGATCCTTTGGCTTTGCAGGCAAATGCCTTAACCACTGAGCCATCTCTCCAGCCCCCAAATCTGCTTCTTATGGACCTCTATGGCAGTGAGCACACACCCCCACCTGAAACCTCAACCAGCCACCCCAACTTTCCCCATCACCTCCCCCCATCCTGTTGAATGTAGATCCTCAGTACCACTTGACTCAAGGTCCTACTCTTCCCCGCTGCCTGCACTACCTTGACTGGAGTGCCAATCATTGTAAATACAGCCTGCCACACCTGGCCTTCATGCTGCTAAACTTACCTCTCTCCAAATGGCCATTGACTTCAACCAACAGCAAGGCCATTCCTCAATCTACATCTCTTGTCACTCTATTGATTACATTATTTAAAGCTCCCCGTGGATTACAATGAAAAGATTCTTCGTAGGACATACCTGAGGCCTCAAGGAACACCTGTCTTCCTTTTTCCTCACTTTGTGTTATTTCGCACAGCTGCCCTTCCAGATTCACAAAATATTATTAGCCTCTAGAGCATGCTCACATCCAAGCTTTAGTATGTGCTGTTTCTTTCACTTAGGATGCCTTCTCCTTACACTGGAAAACTCCTGAGTTTTCTCCTGGTATTCAAGTCATCACATCTGTGGGGCTTTTCCTGAGTTCTTAGCCCAACATCATTTCCTACCCTTCCCAGCATAGTGAAAGGTCAATTCTTTTAGCCCATTTCATAACTCATTATGTACCACAGACTATGATGGTATATTATCAACAGTTTGCTTATTCATCTGAGCAAACTGGGGTGAGCGACCATGTATTAACCACTTCCCTAACTGAGGTCTTTAATTCCGTGACTAAGTAACCAGTAGGCGCCTAATAGATGTTTATTTTCGTAAATAAATGCATTGCCCATCTGGTAAGCATGTGAAAGCTGCATTATGTGGAGATGCTGTGTTGGGGAAGAAGAATATAGATAGAAAAATCAGATCTAAAATGGAGAAATTCTTGGGTTCTTATTTAGTCACAAAATATTAAAATTATAGGTCTCAAAAACCACACTGACCTACCCTGGAGGATTTTTATCATTTTGCTTTCCTACTGTCTTTCTTATATCCGTTTTCTTAAATAGTCCTTTGACTGTGTAACCATAATTCTTCTGTTAATGTCCCGTTTCTGTCCCAAAGCACCCTCTGCCCAAATCAGATCTTTGCTCTTTTTTTTTTTTTTTTTGGTTTTTCGAGGTAGGGTCTCACTGTAGCTCAGGCTGACCTGGAATTCACTATGTAGTCTCAGGGTGGCCTCGAACTCACGGTGATCCTCCTACCTCTGCCACCCGAGTGCTGGGATTAAAGGCGTGAGCCACCACACCCGGCTAGATCTTTGCTCTTTTGCCTTTCTCTCTGCAAGGGCAGTCTCAGTGGCATGAGAAAGGGTACCGCTGTCCATTTATTTGGGAGGGGGTCATGGTGCATATTTATTATGCCAAATCTGAATCAATATAATCTTTCTTGAAAATAGCTCTCAAAGGGCAGCAAGGACAATCGCCACTGGCAGTGAGGATCAAACATTAACCCAACATTGTAGCAAAACCAACAAAAGAAATAAGCTAGTAATGGCCTTCTAGGGTATAGATCAGTCCCTATCACACACATTTACCTCCACAACACACACAAAACCTTTATGGGTCTTTCACCTGTGAACTTACTCCCTTGTAATTGCCCTGTTGTGTTGCTTTCAAGGTAGATTCTGACGAATATGTGAAGGCTCACACAGGTGATCTAAGAATTCTGAACAGTAACAAGACCCATAGAGAAAGGCTCTCACTACTGAGTTGATTGAAATATTCATAGGCAAATATTTCCACGGGTAGCCTTACTTACTCTGCAGGAATTTAACTCCCCAAATTCTCACTGAAATGAACAAGGTTTGGCATGTGCTTTTGATCTTATTATCAACTCTCAGAGTTGAATTTGCTGTCTTTCTGCCCAAGTGTCAATGTAGCTTCTTCTTTTTCAAGACAGGAAATTCAGTACTAAGGATTGGTACCATGTGGATGATTAATAGGGGGAAAAAGTCTCTACATCTTTAGGGATTCGTTAAAGCAATGTAGTTGCTTCCTTTGCCGTCTTAAAACATTTGAAGGATTCAGGCTTACAAGAATTTTAATGATCAATAATATTATTGATCATAACATTTACTTACAGGTCACTAACCATGCATTTGTCACCTCTGTAAGTCCAGTTCTAAATCCAGCATCTGACATACACTAGGCACATAATGAATGTCCCATTTAATCAACGTATCTTCTCTTGGATGGAAATTAGACTCTGTGCGTGGACTAATTTTGTCTTTCCTAATGTCCCATCTTGTGAGAAGAATAGTCGATCTGCTTTGCAATGGGCATTTTAGGGTGATCGCAGGTCCTCCCACCTCTACTGTCTCTATCAGCCAACCACTTTCTCTCTCTCTCTCCTGGGTTCTGTTTCTCTCTCCTTTACATCCTGGGGTCTGGACTAGTCCCCAGCTCACCATGTGCCAGCAGCAAGGTCCCTGCTCTTCAGGCCTTCCCGACACGCCCCCCCACCCCTCCGCTTCCAGTCACCCCGTGCCGCCCACAGCCACGCCCTCCCCGTGGGCGAGATCACCTGTCCTTCTTCTGCCACCGCCTCCTCGGGTACCCTTTCGCCCCCCTCCTGCTCCCCTTCCTCCGCCACCTCCCCCAAGCCCTCCCCTTCCCCGCCTCCTCCCACCCCTTGGTGTATATAGTAAAGGCCAGACGCCACACGCAGACACACTCGGCCCGGACAGGCGCACACACGCTCACGCACAACCGGCGGCAGCGGCGACGACGACGACAGCGGCTCAGTGACAGCGGTGACGGAGGCTCCCACCGCTGTGCACCCCCTTCAGGCGGCCGGCGGCGAGACCAGACCTAAGAGTTCCCACACCCGCGACCACCCCCGCGCCTTCCTGGAGGCGGTGGCCCCGATAGCGAGGTAGCGGCCGCGACGCCCCCGTGCGGGCCGGGGTCCCCCCCCGCCCTCCCTGGGCAGACCTGCCACCCGGACGCAGGGGGCGCGCCGTCCTGGGCGAGCCCGGCGGGGCCCGGCGCCCGGGGAGGGGCCTGATCCCGGGGGGGGGGCGGGCAGGACGGCACCGGGAGTCCAGGGCCAGCGGGGAGGGCCGGGCGGAGGCGGGGACGCGAGCCCAGGCCGCCACCCGTGCGACGCGCCCAGGCCCCGCTCAGGCTTGCCGGCGCCTCGCACTGGCCGGTGGGGGCCGGGGACGGCTGGGGAGGCGGCGCCGGACCGTGGGGCGGGGGCCCCGAAGTGGGTTTCGAGCCGCCACCCGGGCTGGCACTGGGCACAGAGGGCGGCGCGCCGCGCACTCCGTGCCTGGGCACTGCACCGGGCTGTCTCTGGAGCTGCCATTCTGCCCCGGCCGGGAAAACCCGGCGCCTTCCAGGCCCTTCGAAAGATGGATTCTGTTGACGTATCTGGCGGCCCTGGCGAGCCGGGTGGAAAGTTGGGTTTTGCCAGATCGTGCCCGGCTCCTCTTTGTGCCACTCAGCCAGTCCCGCATCCCCTTGGAGCCGGGTGAGTGCGCGTCGGCGCCCTGGGAGCCCTGGTGCCCCCCAATGCCCGTACCCGGGGTGGCCGCACCAGCTTGGGCTTTCTGCCATGTTAGGCACGCAGGGAGCATCGTTCTGGCTGCATTTTTTTTTTTTTTTTTGCGTGCGTTTCAGTGGCGCCTTTTGCTGCGGAGGGAGTTATTGCCTCTCTCCTCTCTCTCTCTCTCTGCGTTGGCTTTTTCAGGGTCGGGGTTGTGCTCTGTGTGTTTGCTTGTTTGCCGTTTAAAGCCTGACTATTGTTCCGGATAAGCTCCGCCTGGGTGGGGAAATGGCATCCCACCACAGTTGCTTGCGAGGGGTCGAAATGTTGCCCAACAGCTGCTGCTTTGTGTTTCCCTATCAGAAGTCCCTGGAGTAGGTCTGGGGCACGACGGATGCATGGAGAAGAGGGATGGGGCACGAAGGAAAAAGAAGGTGGCTTTGGGAGGAGCCAATTGTCACCCACCCCATGGCACGCAGTCAGCCTCCCTTTCTGCCTGCCAAACTTTTATGAATATTCCTTTTGTGGCAGAGGGAAGCCTAATGAATTTTGCCCATTTTGCGAGGAGCGGGCGACCCAGCTTTAACAATGGTTTGGGAACTTAATCAATGAAAAAGGCGGGGAGGAGGAGGAGGAGGCGCTCACACCATATCGGGGATGTGGCTGCGGCTTGCAGTGTCAGGTAGAGGAGAGGTGGGCAGGGCAGGGCAGGACGGGGCGCAGATCCTAGGTGGCCGCGTTCCTGCAACTCTTGGTAGATTTGACCTGTACCCACGAGTGCCACCAACCTTCCCGTCCCCACCTTTTGGGCTGCCCAGATCTGGCAGTGGGACTTGAGAAATGGCTTGCGGCAGCGAGAGGGCCAGCCCTCCTCATCTGGCGTTTTTAAGGATGTGTAAATATTTTGCTGAGGATAAGTGACATCAACAGAATGATATTCCACAGAGCCCGGGTGTGCAGCGATGATAAATAGATACGGCCGCACAAAGTTTTGATAACCGCGTATTCTCATGGCTCGCTCTGTTTCATTTGCTCTTTGTTTTTGTTGGTTTAGTATTATCTCGCATCCTCTGCTGTGATCCTTTCATTTAGCAGATTCTTGGAAGCCTCCCTTTAGAACCAAGAGAAAAAGCCGCCAGCAGGGAGAAAACAGTTCTTAGCCTCCTCCTCGCACCAGGCCGGGTTTCCCTTGCCTTTCCCAGAGACCTTTTCCCACCGTTTTCTAGTCTCTCTTCCTCTTTTATTGACTCACCAGAATTGTCTGTTTGGTAGACCGTGGGACTTCAAGCTAACTTTGCAAACGTGCTGTTGCAGAACCTTTGTTATAACGGAGGGGAGGTGCTGAGCCAGGGGCACAGTAGGACAGCTAATGGACAGTGTGGCACAGCGTCACTGTAATCCCGCTGCATGATTTTCCTTCATGTTTTCTGACAGAAGGTATCATGAGGCACTGTGTCACTTGCAGAAGCCAGAGGGGGCTGGAAGCACAGATGCTTATGCCTGGTGGCATCCCAGTTTCTCTGTTCCTTCGGAGCCCAGAGAAGTCACACCCCACACAAACTCTCAGCCCCTCCCCACATACACAGAGTGTTCTGCAATCCTGCACTCGCTTCTCAGCCTCGCAGATGCTCATTCGGTACATGCTCAAGGTGGCCTTGGAACTGCGAGGCCAAGTCACATTGGAATTTGGGATTACTGGCTCTTTGGGTACCAGCCCAGGGGAATCATTCAGCCACAGCCACACAGGGGTTTCTTTTATTATTTAAAGAATCCCAGACCACCTGCAGGGAGGCTTGGCCCAAGGAAACCTGCTCATCCTTGGAATGAGAAAGCAGCCTTCCTGATTGTGCCAAATGCTTGTTTGACCGCTGGTTGGTGAGCAGTTAGTTGGCAAGGCATGGTAGAAATAGATTGCAAAATTTTGCATCCAGAAAGCACAGGTACAGAGACAGGGCCGTCTGAGCAGGAAGGAAAAAAAAGCAAAACTGCGAGGTGTGTGACCAGGTGTGTCCTGGAGAGCTCTGGAGGCAGCAGCCAGAAAGCTCTACCTCTGGTGACCCAAGGACGGAGGAGAAGATTGATTCCCCAAATCCCTGACCTATAATGGAGCTATTCTGTATGTGCAGACAGCCCCACACAATGTGCTAAACAACAATAAGAAAATAACAAGTGTGTTCTCTGGCTCCTCCCCTAACCTTACACGGGGGGCTGAAGCAGGAGGGGAGTGAAGGGAAATAAATGAACGGAGCTAACATTTGTTCTTGCCCTCAGTCTGCCAGGCACTTCACAAGTGGCAAACCTTTCCAGTGACCCTGTGACCCCAATGAAGCATTAGTTAACAGATAACACTCAGAAACTGCCAGTTGTGAGACTGATTCCAGTGGTGATTACGATTTGAAGGCACTATATGTTCTTATGTCCTTGCCCAAAGGCTCTTATTTCTCCCTGGAGGCCAGAGTCTTCACCTTATACCTCCTCCATAGAATATAGTACCCAATTAGTATTTGGGGAGAAAGGAGCCCCCGAATGGAGGTGGCAGCCCAGTCACTTAGGTGCCAAGTACATGGATCGAATTCAGCCTCTAACTAGGACAGATGGAAAACAGTGCTCCTTCGTTTAGTAATCCGCAACACCCACTGTTGCTAGATAAATGAGAGTTGACTGACCAAATGATGAAGCTGATGGAGTGAATGGTGGTGGGGAGGGAGCCGTAAATCATTGTCAGGGGAGACCCGGCGGCAAGAAGAAATTCGGAGGTTTGTATGTTTGGTGAGATGCTAGATGTCATGCTTCAGTTTGAGCCCTTAATAGTTCTACGGCAATGAGCCCTCGTTTAATCTTTACAACACCTAGGTGAGACTGTGAGGATGGCAGTATTTAATTGCATCTTGCAGATGCGAAAACAGGTTTGGACAGATTAAGTGATGAGCTCCAGATCCATGGTGGGACCAAAGGGTGACTGAGAGAGTTTTGATACCTTAATGTATCTCACTAAACAGAATGAAGAGGGATTTGCTATGCAAATTATTACCTAAGAATGGCCCTGAGCCTTTTTTTTTTTTTTTTTCCTTAATCAGATGGTAGCCTTAGTCCCCTGGCAATTCTAAAGCCACTAGAGAGCTAGGATTTGAATCCACAAATGAGGGGCTTCTGACTGCTGCTTCTCTGATCAGGATATGAGTGGGACCTCAGAGAATGAGGCTATGCAGGAGGGGGAGAGATGGCTAATTTCGCGTTTCTCGCACACAAAAGCCTAGGCAGGATTCTGAATTAAGCTTGATTTGGGGATCATGACGACATCCTTGCTATAGAGTTGGGAGCGCTCGTCTTTGGAGAATGCCTGTGATTACCACTTCTCCCGCCCACCGGATCATCTGCCTTGGTGCCCATTATCTCACTCCTTCCGCACTCAAGGCCTCTCTTAGGTGGCACACGATTTTTGATGTACCTCTCGAGTCTGCCACTCCCCTATCTTCTGATGGCAGCTGGTGAGGAGGGCATTTTCGCAGTCACTTTAATACTAGTGGGTTTTACACATGACTCATCTCTGGCTGGACAAGAACACACACAAACACACATGCACACCACAGGCGCAGACACAGAGGCATGTAATTTGATCATGTCTCTGTATCTGCTTCACCAAATTAGATTGCACACCCACAATTATTATTGAAAGAAGTACATGACTTTGATCTTCTATCTCAGCTTCTGCCCTGAACCAATCTGAGCAGCTAAGACGGAGGCACCTGAAGAAGCAGATGCCTAAATTAGTGATGGTGGTACTCTCGTGTGCACATCTAGTCCATTTGGGCTGTTAGATATAACAGCCTGTAAACAATGGCCTATAAACAATGAAAATTTATATCTCACAATTGTAGAGACTGGGAAAGTCCACGATCAATATGAACATAAACGAGATAGCAATTATACTAGTAAGGATCCGATTTCTGATTCATAGGTGGTGACTTTTCATGACAAAAGGCACAAGTGAGCTCTCTGGTCTCTCTCTCTCTCTTGTGTTGGGGACTGAACTGAGGTCTTTGTGCATACTAGGCAAGTGCTCTACCACTAAGCTACACCCCCTGCCCTCTGGGGTCTCTTTTATAAAGGCAGTAATCCAATTGATGAGGGCTCTGCTCTCAAGATCTAATCATCTCCCAAAGGCCCCCACCTCTTGATCCCACCACCTTGGGGATTAAGATTTCAATATAATGAATTTGTAGGGGGATGCAAACATTCAGAACAATGTATGGTTACAGGACCTGTCTCAAAATCCCCTTTGCATCTCCGCTCAGGGTAAGGCTGGGCTCCTCAAATATCTCAGTCCTCATAGTTTCAATTTCTGTGATCATAACAACTCCATACATACTGAGAATGCTGGAGCACACTTAGCATACACATGTCACTGTCCATAGCTCTATAAATCTTTCAGCTCAACACTCTCTAATAGAAATTTCTCTGGTGGAGAAAACTTTCTATATGCATACTGTCCCATAAAATAACCACTAGCTGCATGTGGCTGTGGAGAACTTAAAAGGAAGGTAGTCCCAGTTAAGGTGTGTAATAGGTGTAACATATGCAATGGATTTTTATGCCTTAGTACCAAAAGGAATGCAGGCATGCAGACTAGCTCATTCATAATTTGAAATTATATTGCGATATTCCGGTGATCAGCTAAATGAGATATAAAAGTAAAATTAACGTTACCTGTTCCTTTTAATTTTTAATGTCTCTACTGGAACATTGTACATTGAATATGTACTTCTACCAGACATCACTGCTCTGGAGCACGCTACCACCAACCTCGTGATGTCATAGCACCTGCCAATGTGTCTGTCTCCATGGCAGATGGGCACCTGGTGCTGATTCAGTAGCCACAATGGCTACATTAGATCATCTTGATTTTCAGTAGCTCAGGTGCCATTTGGGGGCCTATATCATGCCCTGTGATGAGTATGGGCTCCAGAAACCTACTTCAGAGAGCAAGGTGGGGTGCGGGGTACAAAGGCCAGGCTGGGCCTTCCCTTGGCCCTCACTTGCTCAGAGTAGTGTTTCTTGGACCTGCATCAGTGATTTCTTTGATACCTGCCTTCGTAGCCTCCCTCCCCCCACCCCCCTCTTCAATACTGGGGGCTGAACCGAGGCTTTTTCCTTGCTAGACAAGCACTCATCCATTGAGGTAAATCCGCAATCCTCATAGTAGTGTCTAGTGAAATCCATCACAGGTACTTGTGCTTGGAGAATAATGTTCCAAGTCTCTATCATCATTCCGAGAATAGGTTATTCGGGGCTTGGGCCAACCTAAAAGAAGAAAGGAGGATGTACGCAGTCACTTTCTGACAGCTGTGGAAAAGCACCAGAAAGGGCATACAGTGTCTGTGAAGGAGACAGAAGGCCCCCCCACCAATAGTGCTGCAGATGAGGCTACCTGGGCAAAGGAAAGTTGAGGGCGATGAAAGAATGATCTGGGCTGGCCCTGTGGGAATCATCCCAGCCATGGTTATGCATTCCTAGGCCTATCCCTGGGCACTGGGCACAGCATGAAGAGATGGGAGAAGGATGGGATAATGAACTTGGGACTGCGGTGATTTATAGGTCAGGCGCCTGGGGCTCTGGCTCCTGAGGGCGCTGCCCCCACAGGGAACCCTTGGCTGACCTCCTCGGGCTCCTCGGAAAGGCTGATTTTGTTTCCCATGGAAGAAGCAGACTGTTTACTGGAGCACAGGAAGAATCCGACATTCTGGCGAAAAATAATTCATTAACAGCCAGGGTATTACCAGTTCCCTGGAAAAACTCCTCCAGCTGCACGAGAGCAACTGTTCTTTTTCAGCAGCAGAAGCAAGCCTCGCTGGCAGCCAAGACTGGGTGTGTTGGGGCGGTTTTGTTGTTATTGTTATTTTTTTTTTAACCTTTATATGCTTTATAATTCAGAGAAATGAATAGAGGCTTGCAAGGACCAAAATGGCATATTTGTCAGCTGGCCTTTTCTTACCAATTTAACCCTGGAAGTCTGAGCTAGCCTAAGAGCATAGTTTACTTTTTCTTTTTTCACTGTCACCCACCCCGAAACTGAGGGCACTGCATATCCACTTAGAATATTCCAGAACTAAAGAAATTCTAGGGAACCACAGCACCTGTTCTTAAGATCATTTGGAAGCAATTTGCTGAAGGGTCCTCCCCCCACCTTCCTACCACCACGCACGCACGCACGCACGCACACACGCACACCAGGCAGCAAGTCCCATCTTGGCTATGTGGAATTCTTTTGCTTACTATTAATTGGCACAGTGGGGCCAAAGTATGTGATTCATCATCCCAGTTTTGAAGGCATTTGGAAAGCCAGGCAAGCATAACCAAGAGAACGGGCTGCATGTTTTGCTCACTAAAGAATGATTGAATCTACATAAATAAAACAGAATGATTCAGGAAGCTTTTTGTGCTCTGGAAAAATCTGCTTTAGAAAAAAAAAAAAAGGTTTTTGTCCACTTGTTTATTTTTTTGATGCCTCAAGCTCAGAAGGGTGCACCCAGCTAGCAAGAACTGGCAAAGAATGGCATTTCCTTGTTTTACTTAAAAAAAAAAAACAAAAAACTCTAATTGCAGGTTAAGTAAGCTACAATGTATTGATTTTGGTTTTGAATGGAACATAACTGGATAATCATTTTATTTTATGACATATTAATTTCCATCCATAGTATATCTTTAATGTTCCCAGATTCCAACTGTGAACCTATTTCATTTCTTTGGAAGAGCAGCAAATGTGTCCTTAGTCAACACATACATAAACTAACCTCAGATGCTGAAGAAAGTGAGGCTTTCCTTCCCCTTCTGCTGACTGCCAAGGTGGCGTATGTTAAAAGCTAAACACATTTGGCTTTATCTACCCCGTACTTTCTTCATCTTGGCCCTATTGACATTTCAGACTAGGTCAGTCTCTGTTGTGGGGACTGATCTGTGCTCTGCAAGATGTTCAGCAGTCTCTCTGGCATCTATTCACTAAGGACGAGTGGCATCACCTCTTCCCCTACCCTGGACGCTGCTAAATGGTCTATTTGGAACAAAAATCACCACAGTTGAGACCTGTGGATATACAGAAAAAGGTAACAACTAATTTGTGGTTTTCCAAAAATTCAATTTGACATCATAAAAGGCACACGCCCACTCTGAATTTCGGATATGCAGTTTGTAGGAATGATTAATTAACAGTTGGAAGTGGGTCATGTGTCTACTTTTGATTCTAAGGTTGGTGGAAGGGTCTGTAAGATTGTATAAGCACAGAGGATTTTTTTGAAGGCAGGTAATTGAATCAGTCCTAGGTAATTGGAGGGCATATTGTAAGAACTAGCACCTTCTCTGGTTTTTCATAAAGAGAACAAGTTTATGCCTCTCTAATTTCTTTTTCATATGCACCTGATTCCAGGCATGACATCAAAGCTACTAGGCATCTTCCTCCACCCTCTCCGCTGTCATTTCTCCTGCAGCTTCCTAAGTTGGAGCCAATTAACTTAGCCCTTCAGTGTACTTGTGAGCACTCAGCTCCTAACATTATAACAGACGCGTTTCAGACCACGACACCCTTTTTGCCCACCACTGTGTTCTGTTTTCCAGTACCCCGGAGAACAATAGCTAATGGTGAGCAAGTAGAGTATTTTTTATTTTTATTTTTATTTTTTGGTTTTTCGAGGTAGGGTCTCACTCTGGCCCAGGCTCGTCTGGAATTAACTATGTAGTCTCAAGGTGGCCTTGAACTCTCGGCGATCCTCCTACCTCTGCCTCCCGAGTGCTGGGATTAAAGGCGTGCGCCACCAGGGTAGAGTATTTTTCACAATCATTGGGCGTTCGGTTTGAGAGAGCCTCTAGCCCCCCTAGTCTGGGCTTCCCTCACAAACTTGGGGCACCTCTGTTTGGCAAACTCCTCCACACACAACTCCTCTGGGCAGCAGGGACAGATGACATGTTGCCACCAGGAAAATCCTTGTGCCACGTTCTTTTTAGTGATCCCCTGAGAGACTAGAAAACAAGGGTCATACATTCCTATGGGAAGGTATTGTGAAGGTTAGCCATATCTTGTCCACATGTGGGAGGGGAAAGGCAGAGATGTACACTCCTTTGTACACAAGAAAGGGGTTTCCCAGGTAACCCCTACCATATCCATTTCTCAGAACAGGATGGATGTCCAGGGATGCTATGGGAGGGGCCCGTGCTTAGCACAGCAATCAACAGTGACTACAGAATTTTGCAGCCATTAGAGATAGGCTGACCTTTTTCTGAGGAATATCTGCAGAGTCCAGAGTGTTCCATGCAGAGGGACTCTGCAGGTTCAGCTTATGAGGTGAGGGAAGAAGGACAGGTGAGCATTTAGGAACTTGCCAAGTCAGCAGTGCACCTTCCTTGGTGATTCCAGCTTTATTTGAAGAGTGGCTTGAGGCCTCCTTGTCATTGGAAGGGAGAGGCGGTGAGCTGGCTGTGATCCACACAGTGTGCCGGACCCAGGCAGATAAGTAATTGATTTGTAGCACGTGACACTTGGTCATTCTGAGTTGCCAGCTCCTTGCAGGCTAGGATTTGGGTGATGGTTGCAACACTGGAAGAGGAAGCAGAATCATAAATCTGAGCTTCAGAGGCCGGTGTTGTGGGGCAGAGGCCACTGGGGCCACTGGTGTGTGCTGCAGAAGCAAACAGACAGGTCCGAGTGGTATGTTGTTCCTCAAAATAATGGCAATGGAAATGGCTGTGAAAAACATTTAGACCCTTGTCATAAAAATGCAAACAGCCTTCCTGCTATAGGGAAAAGCTAAATAAACTCTATTGCAGCTGTATTAAGTAGAAACAGATTTGAAAATCGCTTGCTTTTTTTTTTTTTCCTGAGACACTTATTTATAGCAGGTTGGGCAAAGGCTGCCACTATCTTTTGTGACTCCGGAAGAGTGTTTTCCAGATGGTCCTTGCTGGTTTTCTCTTTATTAAGCGTAGCTGAACACAGCCTCACTTGGAAAGGCTCATAGGAACTGGTGTTATTTTTTTTTTCAGATTATAGAAACTATTGATTGGCTAACAAATCAATGGATAGGAATGGATTAAGCCTGTGCTGATGAATTTCTTTTTGCATAAGTAAAAGAAATTCTAAGGAAAGCTCAAAGTGGGGTGGTACTTTTGACTTTGCATAGTAAAGCTTTGAAAACCGTACAGGGCTACATTTCTTATTAATTTACCTTTAATTTTTTTCAAAAATAATGCTCTCCTCATTGCTAAAACTAGCAATGTTACTGTTTCCTTTCCAACATCTAAACAATGTCCAGATACATTTCATATTGAGCAATTAGCTCTGGCTGCAATTTCCTTTTACAAAAAAAAAAATCAAAAACCCTTTAGACTGAATAGGAAATTATTGAATGTGAAAATATGATTGTAAGACCATTTGTTGGAATATCCTTTGTGGCATATCACTTGAATTTTAAGAAGGTTGGAAAAAGGAGGATTCTGCTCTGTCTTTCCACATTCAGGAACCTTCAGCTTCATGTGTGCTCTTTGGAGCTGGGTAGCCAGATTTGAGATCATCAGTGCTGAAGCTTATAGCCCAAACTATGTGGGAGAGAACCATTTCGGAATGTCACAAAAACATGTAGTCCCCTTGAGCTAGGCTTGCAGAGCACTGTCTACACGGAATAAGATTTTGGCCCGTTCATAGCTAAATGGAAGAAAAGTACAAAGACAGTGAACTTATGGTTTTCAAAAGCTAAGCCTTTGGGTTTGAGGAGATCGCTTAGTCATTGAGTGCTTAATGTGCAAGCATGGACACCAATTTCAATGGCTAGAACCCATGTCAAATGTCCAGGCATGATGCTGGGGTGCCTGTAATCCCAGCATTGAGAAGACAGACAGAAGGATCCCTGGGGACCACTGGCCAGTCGATTTGGCCTAATTGGTGAACTGCAGGCCAATGAGAGACATTAGCTCCAAAAATGCTTGGTGGCTTTCCCGAGAAATGACGACCAGATTGTGCTGTGGCCTCCACATGCGTGCAAACACATGTGCATGCACACCTAAACACGTGCGCATGTGCGCGCGCGCGCACACACACACACACACACACACACATTCACACACATGCCAGACATTTTCCATTTGACAGAACTTCCCCTTATTCTAAAGGGGTGCTATCCTCTTGATGTTTAAGTCTTTCTTTTTATGATGGAGAAAGATAACAAATGACATTTGTATTTTAGTATCTTTTTTTTTAACAAAGTCAAAAGTTGTCCAACTCTTGTTACCCTCCATTGAAAACAAAAGTTACTTATTCGTTCATAACATTAAGATCTCTGGGATTCCTCAAGGGGATCTGTGTAAATCAAAAATAATTTTTGTTAAGGTTTCTAAACCAGAAAAAAAAAAAAAAAACAACTGTGGGGCTGGAGAGATGACTTAGCGGTTAAACGCTTGCCTATGAAACCTAAGGACCCCGGTTCGAGGCTCAATTCCCCAGGACCCACGTAAGCCAGATGCACAAGGGGGCCACACACATCTGGAGTTCATTTGCAGTGGCTGGAGGCCCTGGCATGCCCATTCCTCTCTCTCTCTCTCTGCCTCTTTCTCTCTCAGTCTGTCACTCTCAAATAAATAAATAAAAATAATAAAAAAACTGTGAACAAGGGTCACAAGACTGTTGCTGAATGTCCCTGACCCGACTCTTCTGGTCCTGCCCTATAGAGAGATGGATCTTCCCAAAGCCTATGTGAAGGATAGGGTTGCTTCTTCAGAGGAGTTTGAGGGCCAAATTGCCTCAGTCACCCACTGACATCTAAGCATGCAGCCTGCATCCTTTCTCCTTGGCTTCTAATATCAACACTGCTACCAAGTCTCACAAGCTTGAACCCCCTTTATCTTCTCCGCAGCCCTGCCAACCACTGCCGTGAATACAGGCCTCAAACCCACCATAGCCCTTACCTTGCTCCAGTCTCCTCCCTGCTCTGTCTGATTTGTACTGTTGCTCCCTAACTGTTCCAAGGGCTTTGTTCATCTCCCTCATGCAAAAGCACTTTGCTGATCTCATCATCCTAGCTGAAAAACATTCAGTGACTCCCTATTTCCTGACGAGTTCAAATAAAACCCCACAATGACACATTCACTGAAGGCCTACACTGGTCTTCAGTAGGGTCTCATGACAGGCTCACTGCAGATTGTACAAGCGCTCTGGGCTGGGTTATGTTTGGCATGTATATGTGTGTAGGTATCATGAGGTGGGGTGGAGAGGATTAGCAAGAAGGTTCTAAGTCTTCTTGGGGCCTTTCCTGTATGACAAAACTAAAGCCTGAAGTACTGTGACTAGGCGTTGTGGAATGGACTTTATGACTTAAGCCGGGCGTTGGTGCACTTTAGTCCCAGCATTAGTGACAGAAGGGGATCAAAGAGCCACCCTGAGACTTTATAATTCCAGGTCAGCCTGCTTTCTGGGCAAAAAAAAAAAAAAAAAAAAAAAAAAAGAGGCTTTCTGGGCTTAAGAATTGTAGCCTGGACCAGTGAGATGGCTTAGTGATTAAAGGCACTTGCTCCACAAACCTGCCAACTGGTGTTAAGATCCCCAGTACCAAGCCGGGTGTGGTGGCGCACGCCTTTAATCCCAGCACTTGGGAGGCAGAGGTAGGAGGATCGGCAGGAGTTCAAGGCCACCCGAGACTACATAGTGAATTCCAGGTCGGCCTGGGCCAGAGTGAGACCCTACCTCGAAAAAAAAAAAAAAAAAAAAAAAAAAAAAGAAAGATCCCAGTACCTACGTAAAGCTAGATGCAAAGTGGAGCACATCTTTAATCCCAACATGTCTATGGGAGTAGGAATTCCAATCCAGAGACTCTCGAAGCTCGCAGGCCAGCAAGCCTGACCTTCCCCGTGGCAAACAAGAAGAGATACTCTGTCTCAAACAGAGTGGAAGAAGAGGACCTACACCCTGAGGCTGTCCTCAGATCTGCACACATGCACTGTGGCATGCTGATGCCCATACACACATTATTCACACGTGTGCATATACATACATACATGCACTGAATATCATTACTGCAAATCTCACTGCTTGAATCAGGATGCTACCTTTCAGGCTGCCAGCGAGAAGTGGGAAGGGCTTCAGAATACCATTCACTGTTGTCTTGTCCAAACAGTCCTTCCAACACAAGTTCTGAAATTTGCAATTAAAGCATAGTGGTTAGAGCTCATCTTAGCCGGGCTAGACTGTCCATTTCCTTAAGATATCTATCCCTCCAGTGACTTGAAAATAAAAATCATAGGGCCAGAAATGTTCCCTCTTCTTTTTTTGTTTATCATTTGTTTATTTATTTGAGAGCAACAGAGAGAGAGAGAGAGAGAGAGAGAGAGAATGGATGCGCCAGGCCTCCAGCCACTGCAAACAAACTCCAGATACATGCGCCACCTTGTGCATCTGGCTTAAGTGGGTCCTGGGGAATCGAGCCTCGAAATGGGTCTTTAGGTTTCACAGGCAAGTGCTAAGCCATCTCTCCAGCCCCTTCCTTCTTCTTTATAAAGCTCTTGCTATGGATTGGACAATTGTACCAGGCGATTTCTATGTATTATTCATTTCCATTTGGTGGATTTTTAAGCTCCATTTCACAGAGGAGGACTCAGTTTTCAGAGAGGGTCAGTGCTTTGCATATGATCACACAATGCCAAGGCAGTAGAATCCAGACCTCATGCAGCCTGATTCAGTAGAACTTGCTTCAGTGATGACAATATCCTGCACTGTCCATTCTAGTAGCTGTTACCTGTAAGTGACTATTGAGCACTAGGAATGTGCTAAGCATGGCTGGGGCCTGAAGTTTTAATGCTGCTCATTTTATTTTTTATTATTATTATTTTTTTTTTGGAGAGAGACACAGAGAGAGAGAGGGAGGGAGAGGAACACAGAGATGGGCGCACCAGCAGTGTCTCAGCTGCTGCGAACGAAATCCAGATGTGTGCGCCCCCTTGTGGGCAAGTGCGGCATTGCGCCCTTGCGTCACTGCATCTGGCTAAACGTGGGACCTGGAGATTGGAACCGCTGGAGATTGGAACCAGCGTTCTTAGGCTTAGGAGGCAGGCGCCTTAACCCCTAAGCCCTCTCTCCAGCCCAATGCTGCTCATTTTAAACTTGACTCACCCCATGGAACTAGTAGCAGCTTGCAGGACCGCACACGACTACAGTGTGCTTGTTCCATGGCCCATTTGCCCCTCTGCTCTTGGCTTTTATGCATGGCTCTCTTCCTCCCTCCCAATCCAGTACAGCTTACCCTTTTCTGGGAGGCACAGAGCCCAGTGGTGCTGAAGTTATAATGCGCATTCGAATGCCCATTTCCTTCCTGCTGCTGTTGCAGGTAGCCAACCCTCTTCCAGTTCCACCTTTGATTGGATGGCAGTCAGGTTTGGTGACTCCCTTGGCAACTGTTCCAGAAAGCGTTAGTTTTACTGTGTAGCAATTTGGGAGGGAATGGAGAGCCAGATGCAGAGTGGAGGAAGTGGCATGGTCTCTAGGAACGGCCTGAGCTCCCTGATGAGTCATGGAAAGCCCTTGTAGAGAAGCCCATTTGCTGCCCCATGTGCGGCTGCCTGTGATCTAATGGGGACAGAGAAGATAACTAGGAGAGAAGGCCAGGGATGCCGATAATGAAGCTGGGTTCTCCTTCATCCCTCATTTCCTCCCTCTCATTATAGTCTATCCATTTTGGAGACACAAAGATAGCTTCCCTGGGGCAGGACTGAGTCTGGAAGGACTGGGAAAGGTCCTTGCAAAGTGGGTGTGGTCTGTGTTGACTCTTGTTCTGGATTTGAATGATATTGAGGTTTCTCTTCTATATAAAAAAAATACAGGTGGAGGGCTGGAGTCATGGCTTAACTGTTAAGGTGCTTGCCTACAAAGCCAAAGGACCCACGTTCAATTCCCCAGGACCCATGGAAGCCAGATGCACATGCATTGGAGTTTGTTTTCAGGGTCTGGATGCCCTGGCATTCTCTCTCTCTCTCAAATAAATTAGTGGTTTTTTTTTTTTTTTTTTTTTTTTTTTGGTTTTTCGAGGCAGGGTCTCACTCTGGTCCAGACTGACCTGGAATTAACTATGTAGTCTCAGGGTGGCCTCGAACTCTCGGCGATCCTCCTACCTCTGCCTCCCGAGTGCTAGGATTAAAGGCGTGCGCCACCACGCCCGGCTATAAATTAGTTTTTTTAAAAACGTTCAAAAAATACAGGTAGAAAGAAGTAGCCACAATTTCTCATAAAAGTAGCAGCTAAGTTGTTTTTCTTATGAATGCTTATTTCGAAAGAGGACAGCAATGTAAAATCATCTTTTTATCTTAGCATTAACAATTTGTTTCTCTCCGAATAACTATGCTCCACCCCCCTCAGTTTTGGTTTGGTTTTGAGAGCAGAAATTAGGTGTCTTTTTTTTTTTTTTTTTGTTACTTGGCCTCATGTCAACATGCATTTTCTTGAGCCAGAGAGCACTTCTCAAAGCTCTTTTTATTCACAATCTCAGACAATCCAGCTCTCCTTGGCTCCTGACAGTACACCCATTGCACTTATATGGACAATATGTGGAATAAGAAGCGTTTATATTTCTGAAAGCAAGTCTTCAAAGACCTCATTTCTAGAGGTCTGTCCTCATTAATTGGCAGAAAAAATGTGAAAAAATCTATGTGCTTTGAATACTTCCTACCATTTAAGTCTGAGCCAACCACCCATGACTGAGCTGGGGAAATACAGCGACACCTGCAGGTCGCAGAGCTTAGTCCTCTCACCATTGCCACCATCACTACCAGCTCTGAGTCCTCTTTCCTCTAGTAAGCTGCATGTACTCGCAGCTCCTCGAAGATTTGCAGTAAAAAGCTCTTCATCCCTATTGGATGCTTCTGCAGTTGCCTCAAATGTACTACTTGCCCCTTTCCCCATTCCTTTTGTCCTGCCCTTCATTTCTTTTTACCACTCGTGAGGTTGGGGATGTCTGTCCATCCTCTACATCCAAGATGGAGTTAAAACTCCGGACAGGGAGTTTAACCAGTGCTCCCTCTTCAACCACACAGTACTTGTTGGATACAGCTATCGTCATCTGGGCGTAGGTTCTGAGCCATACACAGAAAAGGCAGGCAGGTCCACATCATAATCAGTCATGTCAGCCCTGAGCAAGGTTTTAGACTTCATCGAGAGCAACGTCAAGGAGGCCAGTGACCCGATGTAACTTAGACAATGGATCTTTTGCACAGTGGGGAATGAAGTGGGGTGGAGGCTGGGGAAGGTTGAGGAAGGGAAAACAAATGGGCCCTATGGCATTCATCCATGGAAAGCGACAAGAATAGGTGGGAGCCAAGTCATGATCGTGGACGGGGAGGAAAGGAACTGGATCCAGAAAGGATTTAAGCGGCTGACTCTGTACAACACAGGGATGGCTGGGAGTGAAATACAGCACACTGGTCTTATAGACCCCTTGGTTGGCCAGGAAATTTGGAAGAAGGGGTACCTGTGACCCACCTTCACTTTGCAGTCAGGGATGGTGGAAGCCTAGGCGAGCAGGCGGAAAATCTTCGAGTTAGTCATGTCATCCACGGAGTCCCCAGTTCTAAAGAAAACATGATCTTAAAAACTACTCTAGGGAAACAGCCCACAGTGGATAGACAGAGCCATAACCAGGAGCACCTCCCCTCAGTAGCTACACTTTATAAATACATACACTTTCAGTAGGTCAGACTCTAACACTGGGGATGTGTGTGATCCTGCTGGTTCGGGCTTTGACCAGACCCAGTCGGAAGGAGGGGTTTGGCTGGTGGCCTGCCATGAGCATGACTGGCCATCTGTCCTGTTTTGCCTTGGATTGAGAAGGGCTCCTAGGATATGAGACTTTCCTTTTCAAAACACAGACAGTCCAGGGCAAATCGGGATGGGTCGGTCACCCCCACTGCCAAGTGAAGCATTGCCACATGGACAGCTGAACTGGGTGGGGCCCAAGGAATGGAGACAGTTCAGCCTGAAGATTTGGCACGAAGATGCTGCCACAAAACAGAAAGGGAGCCTGGGAATAGAAAAGGGAAGAACATATCTCCAGCCCTTTCACATAGCTTCTCTGCTTTCAGAAGAAATGCTTCTTTTGAAATAGCACGAGAACTGCATTCTATTGCCCCAGAAACTAGATTGTGTGTTATCCCACCTTTCTGGGATACAATAAGTACATTTAAGGTGAATTTCAGATGAGTGAACATATCGTTTGGTTCTGCTAGAATCTGGGACTTGTAAATCTTAAAGGACATGGGAATATTCTTAACTGTATGAAAAAAGGCAGTTTTCTTACTGTGTGTATTTCTACATGTGGTCGTTTGAACACATGACCCCATAGACTCCGGCACGCCACTGTGGTCTTGGATTGAAGTGCAGCCCTAACATGTGTTGGGGGGCGGACCTTCAGTCTAGCCCTACTAGGTGTGTTGGGAACAGTGTGAGCTCTGGCAGTTCGTGCTTGCTGGTGTTGGTGTTCGCTTGCTGCTCTTGTTTTCTCTGCTTGGATCTAGGGAAGAGAGCAGCTTCGCCTGCCATTAAGGGCATTTCCCCTGGATTTGTAAGCTGAACTAAACCCCTTCCTCCCACAAGCTGTGTCTGGTTGGATGCTTGTTCCAGTAATGGCACTCCATCTGGGAAGTTACATTTAGAAAACACTTATTTTTGTAGGATCAGCCAAAAGCAGTGTCACTGGTCACAGTACTGACCACTCAGATGTGTATATCCATTGTGACTGTAGCCCTCCATTATTCCTAACTCGTTTGAAAATAAATTGCAATTTCTAAATCTTCCAAAGCTTCCCTTCCCTACCCCACCCCCATCACAACTATCTCTTACAAAATTAACTTCGGTAAATAAACACACAAAATGTTGTAAATGGCAGCCACAGAGGAGTGCTTTTAAATAGGAAGCAAATGAAAGGGATTTTTTTTCCCTTTGAGGACTGGTACAAGCCTTCAGCTACATTCAAAATACCGACCAAAAGAAAAAAGAAAAAAAATACTGGAAGAAAGGACTTTGAATGTTTTCACCATAAAGATAATTGTTTGAAAAGACAGGTATGCTTACCTAAATTTGAATGTTTCAAAATGTGCTCATGCATTCAAACATCACATAGTACCCCATGCAGAAGTAGGATTCTTTTTTATTTTTTATTGACAACTTCTATACTTACAGACAATAAACCATATTTCCCTCCCCTCCCCCATTCCCCTTCAGAACTCCACTCTCCATCCTATCCCCTCCCTCTCTCCATTAGTCTCTCTTTTAATTTGATGTCACCATCTTTTTCTTCTATTATGAGGGTCTTGCGAAGGTATTGCTAGGCACTGCGAGGTCATGGATATCGAGGCCAATTTCTGTCTGGGCAGTTGCATTGTAAGGAGTCATACCCTTCCTTCGGCTCTTCCATTCTATCCACCCCCTCTTCAGCAATGGGCCCTGAGCCTTGGAGGGTGTGACAGAGATGTTTCAGTGCTGGGCACTCCTCCATCCCTTCTTCTCAGTGCTATGTTACCTTTTGGGTCATCCCAGTGGTCATCGCCATCTGAAAAGAGAAGCTTCTCTAACCAGAAGTGAGAGTAGCATTAACATGTGAATGTGAATGTTAAGTGTAGTGCTTTCAGGGCAGCTTGGTGGGAATAATATATACGTTTAAAGCCGGGCGTGGTGGCGCACACCTTTAATCCCAGCACTCGGGAGGCAGAGGTAGGAGGATCTCCGAGAGTTCGAGGCCACCCTGAGACTACAGAGTGAATTCCAGGTCAGCCTGAGCCAGAGTGAGACCCTACCTCGAAAAACCAAAAAAAAAAAAAAATGTGTATATATACATATATATATACACACACACATTTAGCCAGATAAGAGCAGGCTTTATACCCCTAAGGCTCATGATCTCCCCTGCCATAGACTTTTGATTAGTTTTTTCAGTACCAGGCATGTATTCTCTCCCCTAGAGAGGGACTTCAGTCCAATTAGGGAGCAATTAGTTTCCCCAAGAGCAGACATACCACTGTTGCACCCGTTCGGTCATTGGGCCTGTATGGCCAAACTTGAGGTTTCCAGTGTCCGCTGTTTTCACTGATGACTTCTGTCTCCCATACGCTGCATGCAGTGCAGCTTTTTCCAGCTTTCAGTTGGCTGGTCTACAGGGAGAAGGTTTTCTGCTCCGCACCAGCTTGCTTTCTCAGTGACCTTGCCGCTCAAGCAAGTGAAGTCGTCAGCAATAGGGTCTTACCATCTGTTTCTCAAGGGAAACCAAGGGCTTTGGCAATAGCCTGTAATGTTTTGGAGGCTTCCAGGACCTCCTTGGCCAACAACTCACTGGAAGGTATCCCATCCCAGGCACTGAAAATTTCCTAGTAACACATAAGTATAATTCTTATGTATCAGTTAAATATTAGAAAAAGGAAAGAAAATGCATCAAAGAGAGGTGGCACGCTCATCTTAGAACATCAATTCATTCTCGATCTGGCATCTGAGCCCTCCACAGTAGGAGTAAATGGGGCAGGCAGTCTAGGAGCAATTCAGTTCAGAGAAACAAGAGAAAGAAGAAAATACAAAAAGTGAGAAAGGCAAGAATGAGATCCCTCTGTCCACGTGGCTCAGATAGTGAAGTTGTGACAAAGACCCCCCAGTGGGACTTGAAACTTTGAAAGACGCTTTTCTTTAGGGCACTGCCCTGTCCTAACACAAGCCTGTTGGTGACAATGAGCTTTGTCATTTATCCATTACCCTCCTATGTTATCATATGAAGAAGCAATATTAGTCAGAGCAAAATTGTCTGTGGTATATTCTTTCCTAAGCATAAATGACATGGTGAGTGAAAGTTTAAATAATAGTATGAGCATTTTTAAAAGGTTTTTTAGTTTCACATGTACCTTAAAGGGTTCAGCCTTTTTTTTTTTTTTTTTTTTTTTTTTTTTTTTTTTTGGTTTTTAGAGGTAGGGTCTCACTCTATCCCAGGCTGACCTGGAGTTCACTCTGTATTCTCAGGGTGGCCTCAAACTCATGGCGAGCCTCCTACTTCTGCCTTCCAAGTGTTGGGATTAAAGGTGTGCACCACCACGCCTGGCCAGCCCTTTTAGTAGTGGGGAAACAGCTTGCTCCGAGTAATGACTTTAAAAACCTAAAATGAATCCATCCAGGATTTTTATTCTCATAGTTTTATATTATCAATATACACACAGAAAAGTGCACGTATTATTAAGCAAACTGCTTGAAGAGTGTCTACAAACAGCACAGCATCACAATGGAGACAAGGACCACAGTAGCCTCCGGAATTCTCTAGTATCATCTCCATCACCCTCGCCAATAGTAGTCATTGTCCAACAGCCTAGCTGTGTCTCACAAAAGAAGTCTTTTCTTGTATCTGGTTTGCTTTTCTGAAATAAGGTTTTACACTATAACCTGGGCTAGCCTGGAACTTACGGTGTAGCCCAGACTAGCTTGAACTGCCTGATAATCCCGCCGCCTTAGTAGCATGCTTAGTGTTGGGATTATAGACAGGAGCCCCACCACGCCTGGTTGCGAATCTCAAATTAACGTTTGGGGCATGAATACCAAGGTGGAGTGGAGTCTTCTAAGAGACGGAGAGGGAGAAATTTTGCAATGGGCTATTTTCTGTGGCTGCTCTGCACCGAGACTATTGAACTGGAAGTTTTCAAGATGGGCTCTTGTTGGATTTGAGGGGACTGCTGTCTGCTACCTGGGATGGTGGCCGAGCTACAAGCCAGTCGATTGCTGTTGGCGGTCACCTCTCCCAAAGTCGGCTACCAAGCTTGGTTTATCTGCCTTATCAAAGCCTTTATCAGACCTTTCAAGGACATATGATTAGAAGCACTGAGGACCGGACAACAAAATGGCTGATGATGCCCCAAATGGCCTTTTTGAAAGCAAGGCCAGGCCAGGCCCAGTCGCTGAAACAGCCTATCTAATGTGGATGTTTTTCTCCAACTTCCAAATGAGATTATGATTGATTAATTTGGTGTCCTCACAGGTCTCGTCATATTTCTCGCTGTGCTGTCTGCCCCCTTTTCTTTTTGCGGCAGGAGGCAAACAGTACGGAGGCGGGAAGAAAGCGATGGAACATACATCGTAATGTGTCTGGAGCGGCATCAGAAAAGGACTTATTTGTTCTCCTGGGCTGTGGAGTGCGAGTGATTGAATGCTCGCCAAGCTGTCAGTTTTATGAAACAAATTCCCTAACCCCCTTGGCCCAGAGCTTTGCTCAGCCTGAGATGGAAAAGAAATAACTTTTAATAGAAAACTCATTGCTAAAATCTAAGATAAGATTTCAGAGTTATTTCTCTCCTAAGAATAAGATGAAATAATGAAACAAGCATTTGATGGGTTGGGGGGACTCTTAGGGAAACTTATTTCTCAATTCTTGGTTAACAAACTATGTTAATAAAAATATTTAGACTTTGTGATGCATAATGCATTTTTATTCCTAGTGAGCTGGCCTGTTTGTATACACAGATGTTTCCTGTGGCCCTTCTATCATTGCTTCTATTTTTTTCTGAAACAATATTTCTAGCAGGAAACAGAATCTTATGCTAAGAACCTAGGCCCTCACAGACTCGGTTGGTTTGAGTGAGGATATTTTCATTTCTAGGTTTAATGCTAGAGGGAGTAGGGTGGGACTCTCCTTTATTCAAGAACGTGGAAAATACTTTTAATAAAAAGTGAATGCAAGGAATGCACTATATCGAGACATTAGACAGTTCTTCCCTTGGCTTCTAGATTAGACCTGACCGATTCATCCAGGCACATTCATTGCTGAAGGGCTGTGTGGCTTTTCTGTCTCCTCTCTCACTGTCAAAGCCGCCGTGAGTAATGCCTGCCCTTTCATCCAAACCCTCGGTGTGTTCAACTGGGTTTCACAGATTTTCCGCAGCATTGTTCTCCCAGAGCTGCGGTTTCCTTTCCAGCACCAGGAGTACTGTGGCAACACGGCTCACCAGCTCAGCTTCTCTGCCACTCATAGGAGCCTGGGCAAGTAGATTCAAATGAAATCCAAAGCTGAGTGTGCTAAGGAAGGAAAACGAAGTTTTACACGTCAGCATGTTTTTCAAAAAAAAAAATTATGAAAAAAATAGAAGAGAACGAGATCAACCTATCTTAATTGAAAAATGACGTGATGCCCTAATGAAAAATCAAGCTCAGGATTCAGTTCCTAATATCTCAATGATGAGTGTGTATTTCCTCCTGTGGCTGCCCCTGTGAGTGAATTCTGAAATCCTCAGTCAGTGTGTTGAAATAAGATCTCATTCGGCATCACTATCTGGCTCGCTTGCCAGGTGCTGCCTAAATGTCAGGAAAGGAAGGCATGAAACGCAAGGAAGCCTCCTTTCCTGGTTTGCTCTCTTCTAAGTAAATGCTATTCTCATATGATCAGAAAATGAAGAGGGCGAACTTTTAATTTTTTTTCAAAGTATGGAAAAAAAATGACAGGAAGAGAATGTTATGTATAGTCCTTTCACCCAAAGGTTGACTCTTTCATCATTTTTGGTTCATGTCCTTGGAGTCTTTTCTCATCTTTCTAACTATCAAGACAAAGAGTGGAAAGGTTTCTGTCTTATTGTGTCTCCTGTATGACCAACGTGTGTGTGTGTGTGTGTGTGTGTGTGTATCCTCTTCCATTGCCATCCCCCAACAAACCTATTTATTACCATATCCCTCCAGCACTTAGAACAGTACCTGGTGCCTTAGAAGTTGCTTAGTAAAGGCTGGTAAATTAATGAATGAATGACAGTTTTCACATCGTTGCTAGAAGGTACACTTGGGCTCATGAGGCCTACCTCTTTCCACCACCTTTCGCTGCTTCTCCCTCGCAGTGAGACTAAGCTATAGGTACTCCATGACAATCTGGGCCTGCTAGCCCTGATTTTCCATGAGGCAGTACAGGGGTGAAATGGAAAGGGTCCAGTCTTTGGAGTGGAACAGGCCATATTCTCGGATAGGCTGATCAGTGCATCAGGCAACCAGTGTCTTACTGGGTCTGGGCTATCCTGATGCCTTTGTCCAATGGGCAGTTGTCGTGTCTGCTCGACGGTATGACTGACAAGTATGCACAGTGCCCAGTTTACGGGAGGGAATCCAACATCGGCAGTTAGTAGTATTTTGCTTCCTCTTTTCCTAATGACAGCATAAATAAAGAGCCCTGGAGGTCCCGGAGCATGGACTTTCTTTTCGCATGTTCAGTCACTTCATCTAACAAGAACATGAAGAGTTCTAATGACTGACTTTATGCCTGTTTGCCAAGCAAATCAGAGATGTCACAGAGACTCCAGGCACTTCCCTAGTAATCTATTTCTTGTGCTTCTACTGTGATAACCCATGTTTCTTCCACAGCAAGACACCTGATGCATTGTAAAATTGTGTGTTCCCAGAGCCGGCTCTCCCATCAGACAACAAACGTGCCTTCTATTGTGATATCCTCAGCCTGGGACTCATGACACTTGTAACGGAGGAGTCACTCAATATATATTGATTCAATAGGTGAATGAATAAATTAATTGTATTACATTGCACATGTGTTACCCCTATCTCAGCCATACATACGGCCTTTCTGAATTTTTTGAATGAAAAGAAAAGCAGAACTAAGTGTTGAATTAAGTGTCAAATCCTTGCATTTATAATGTAAGCCTCTGACAGACATACACAAAAGTATTGGTTCTTAAGAATGCCAGCTTAAGGGGGAAAATGACAATCTCTTTTAGTTGTGATGACTGAGTGTATGGGTTCCCTGGCTAGTATGTACACTTAGCAGGGAGTATGCCAGTGTATGTGTAATAGTTTCTTGTCTGTAGTGTGTAGCTTGAGATGTATGTGTGGTAGCATCATTTTCACACAGAATATGATGGGCTTAGCTAGCATTTATTTTTGACAGCTTCTTAAATCTTGTGAAAGTCAGAGTTGGGGGCTGGCATTTTTAAAGAAATATCTCAGATGGCAGCAGGACAACGTTGATAAAATGAAGAGAGAGAATCTTAAAAAGAAAAAAAAAATGTCTTCTTGCAGTTCTAGGAAAAAAAAAAAAAACCCTAAAACATCAGCAAAGTACAAAAGCTTCTGAGCTTTTCAGAGCAAAGGCTTCCTTGAGCATCAGCTTTTCATAGACTTGCCACAAAGGAATATACACGAACACCCAAAGATATATGTCCTTCTCTAACGCACTGTGACTGTGATTTCTGGTCAGACCTCAAAAGCATGTAAGTGCATCTTTCTGGACACCCAGTTAGACTACATTTCCCAGCATCCTAAGCAGTTGTATGCATGGTCATGTGTCAGCGTTCTGGAAAGTGGATTGGGAAATGGAAAAGGTGCACCTCTGGTCCAATCTTAAAAGCATTTCAGGTTGTCTTCAAGATCTTTCCTTATCTACTGGCTGGCTGAGATGGAGTAAATTCTCAGGGCCATCCTGGAAGCAACCTTCAAAGATGACAAAGCCTTTTCTGCCTAGGAACCTTTTGATTTAGAGTGCTCACTCTGGGCCACTACAGCATGAAATAAATGGTGGAGCCATTACTAGTTAGGACTTAATTGTTAGAAAGCTTACCTTACCTTAACCTTACAATACCCAGCATTTATCTTCCTTGGGTTTTGTTTATAAGTGGTTGACAGTTCTCAAAGGCTTTTATATGTATCAGAAATTGTTACAGTAATAATAATGATTTCAAAATCCATGCAAAGTTAACCAGCATTTTACAGCTGTAGGTACAGATCCAAGTAGAAAAATGTTGAGTATCTTCCCTTCCCCATCATGGTTGCCCCAGGGTTGGCACCGAGAGTAAAACTGAGGAGGCTCTCGATGAGGCTTGCTGGTGGAGGGAAGGAAGGTTCGGTGAGGAAAACGGCTTTGTCACATGCCCAATGGTCACAGCTATAAAATGCTGGGACCCATTGTTAAATTCTCTGTCTGGCTTCAAAGGTGCCACTGCCTCTGAGTACCAATAACCCATGACTTTAAAAGAATGGATGCGGGGCAATGATGAGTCCTTTGGGAAAATGTTTTAGTCTTCTATTTTCCCCTCCCTCCCTCCCTCCCTTCCTTCCTCACTTCCTTCCCCCTTTCCTCTTTCTTTCTTTCTTTCTTAAATATTTATTTTTATTATTTATTTATTTATTTGAGAGAGAGAGAGAGAGAGAGAATGATAGAAGAGAAACAGAGAGAATGGCCTGCCAGGGCCTCCAGCCACTGCAAACAAACTCCAGATGCATGTGCCCCTTGCGATCTGGTTTACATGGGTCCTGGGGAATTGAACCTGTGTCCTTTGGCTTTGCATGCAAATGACTTAACCGCTTAGCCATCCCTCCAGCCCTCTTTCTCTCTCTCTCTCTCTTTCTCTTTCTTTTTGAGAAAGTTTCTCATATAGGCCAGACTGGCCTCCAACTACGTATGTGTCTGAGGTTGACCTTGAACTCCTGATTTCCCAAATGTTGAGATACAGGCATGCACCACCACACCCAACTCTCTCTCTCTCTCTCTCTTTTTTTTTTCATTTGATAGAGGGTCACCTGAACTCAATAATCCTCCTGTCTGAGCCATCTGAATGCTGGAATTTGGGTGTGTGCCTAGACCTGGCATTTAGTCTGTATTTTTGATTAGACAAAGTAACATATTAAAAATAAAAATTTGGGGGCTGGAGAAATGGCTTATCAGTTAAGAGCACTTCTTGTGGAAGCATTTGGTCCTGAAGACACTGGAGAGACTGCTTGAGTTTGATCCCCAAGACACACATAAACAGCTGGGCATGGCCATGCACATCTATAACCCCAGTTCTTAAGGAGAGTAGGCCCAAGATTCCCTAGAGCTTGTGGAGGAGGAGAAACACAGCAAGGCGCAGGGTCAGTAAGAGGGTATAATTCAAATTCGAACAGGCAGAAGGGCAAAGGAATTGGACCCCTGGCATTCTGCTCTGGCCACTGCAGGTGCGGGCACCCCACCACAGTGAGCATACGAAGCACTGCCAGGGCACATTCGAATGCATACGATACAAACACGCATATTGTGGATATCAAAATAAAAATGAACAATCTCCTATAATCTTATCAGAGAAAAACAACTCTAGAAAAATCAGTTCACATGTATAGAAAATGTGAGTTTCCCTATTATTTTAGTTTAAAATAATATCCTTAGTCCCCCATTCCATGTTAAGACTAACCAGCTGGTATCTTCCCTTCCTATGACTGGTGTAACATTCTGTGTAATAATCTGTGATAATCGGCTCTGTATTGGTTGACATTTAGATTGTTTCCAGTCTTTTTTGTTGTTTATCTTGTTCTTGAGGTTGGGTCTCACTCTATCACCCGCTGACCTGGAACCTTCTCTGTAGCTCCAGGCTGGTCTCAAACTCACAGCGATCATATTACCTCAGCCTCCCGGACTGTTTACAGACTTTTTAAAAATAGTTTTATTTTTATTTATTTGAGAGAAAGAGGCAGAGAGAGAGAGAGCACATCAGGGCCTCCAGCCACTGCAAATGAACTCCAGATGCGTGCGCCCCTTGAGCATCTGGCTTATGTGGGTTCTGGGGAATCAAACCAAGGTCCTTTGACTTTGCTGGCAAGCGCCTTAACCGCTAAGCCAATTCTCCAGCCCTGTTTATAGACCTTTTAACATGAAAGAACTGTGACGAACCTGTATGCATATATATCTTTGGGGGTAGATTCCTAAGAGGGAAATCGTGGGCCCTGTGATGGGTATGTTTCACTGTCTTCACGTGTGAGACCTATTTCTGCAGAAGAATCAAATAGTCTTCAGACATGGAAACACGTTCAATGGATTTATGTGTGCAAGTTATGGTAGCTAAGAGTGGTGGAAGGAAAGGTGTCTCGAATCTCAGAATGCTACAGCTCTGCCCCAAGCCCAGGGCCAGGCTGTAAGTAAGGAGGCACTGATATCCCAAAGTGAGAAGATGGAACCTTTCAAATACAGGTTAGCTTCTCTGCATCCACCTGACAATGAAGTTACCATTGTTCTAAAGGTCAGGGCGGAAGTGAAGCAAAGCTCCTAACAGCAGTGGCCAATGGGACAAATGAGAGAGGGAGGAGGAGGCTGTCTAGACTAGCTGTCGCTCCAAGGTTCCTGCTGGGGATGAGGCTGTTGGTTGCAGGACACTCCTCAGAAGCAGGCATAAACTTGATGTGTCTGGACAGCTTTCAGGGTGAGCAGGTGGCTCCAGGCAGATGTCTTTGTCTGTGGGCACAGCTGTGTGTGCTCTGAGACATCCCTGTCTGTGAGGGATATTCCAGAAACGACAATGATGATGATGATAATGACAGTGGCCGTGGTTGCAGGGAGAAGAAGGAGATGATTACCCAGACAGTGCTAGATAGCTCGGAGCTGACCCTGTGAGGATCAGGGTTTGCCTCTAGTGTGCGTGTGTGTGTGTGTGTGTGTGTGTGTGTGTGTGTGTGTGTGTGTGTGTACACGTACATACATGTATATGTATGCTTGAAGTGTGATGGGGTTGTAGATCTGAATGTACAATGGCAGCATGTGGGAGTGTGGGGTATTTCGGGGTGATGTGAGTTGTGGAATAGGATGGGTATGAATGGGATTAACTGTATCGATGTGTGCTTTTTTGAGGGTGCACTGATTTAATCCCCTAAAGCACTCGTGGTGCCTACCAAAGACTGCCCACTTGGAGCCTCATTTCCTCTGTCTTCTGTTTATGGTGGCAAAATGCTAGCTTCACCCAGAGAACCCTTTCATCCAGCTTCTCCTTCAAGAGGCCAGGGTCCAGGGAAGGGCTTAAGTTTCCACTGGTCACATTTAGAGAGAGGAAGACAGAGTGTTTTCTAGAACTGTCCGATTGTATTTGATCATACTTTTTACTTATTTTCTTGTTGTTATATTTTTACCCTCTTATTGAGAAATATTTAACACATATTGTAAGGTATGCAGAGTACAATGATTTTGTGGCACTGAGGAGGGAACCCAGGGCCTTGTATAAGCTAAGCAAATACTATACCATAGAACCACGAACTATGTAAAAACACAAACTATGAACTGATGGCTTGTGCATGTGTGTTCACTCAGGGAATCATACCCAGATCAAAACAGACTTCAGTTCCAGCACTCCCCCAAAGCTTCCCTAAGCCCCTCTCAAGTCAAAATACCACAAAGGCAAGCACTATTCTGACTTCTGTCTCCCTAAATTAGTTTTGTCTCTTCTAGATTTTTGTATAAATGGAATCATGAAGTTTGTAGCCTTTTGTGCCAGGCTGTTCTCACTTAGATAATGCATATGCGATTCATTCGGTGTTGTTGCTTGTATTCAGTTCCTTCCTCTTTATTGCTGCATAGTGTCTTATTGTATGGATGTATCACAGTTTGTTTATCCATTCTCCTGCTGACGGACATCTGGGTGGTTTCTAGTTTGGGGCAATTGGAAATAGAGTTGCTATGAATATTCTTGAGCATGTCTTTTGGTGGCCATATGTAGAACTGTCTCAATGTTGCCTGTGATAGCATTTGACAAAGATAGAACTTGCAAAAAAAAAAAAAAAAAAAAAAAAACCCTTTGCCAAAAATCAAATAGCAACAACAACAAAACCTCTAAATACCCTAGCAGGCTTCCCAGAAAGAACACAGCAGTCAATTGCCTGGGGCCTGTTTTGAATCTGACTACTTCCCTCCCTTGGGTGATAAGAGTATTATATTGGGAAGGGAGACCCCTCTCGGGGACAGGGCACTCTGCTGTAAAACAGACATTCTTTCTGAGGGTTTCAGTATTCCTGGAGCCAGGTTTCACAGTGATTTATTGCTCCGTGGGGGTCCATTGAGCTCTTTGGAAGGACCACTGGTTATTTCAGGCTTGATGGGTGGTGATTTGCACTGTGGTGTCAAAATTTGCCTATTGAATGCAGGAGCATTTTAGAGACAATCTGATTCATTTTGGCAGAGCTAGGATAGTGGGAAAAATCTACCTTTTGTTGCCAATCTACAAGATAACAGAAGGATTCCAGAGAATGAAGAAAGAGGAGGTAGTAGGCCTGCCTACCATGGTGCTTTTCAGACTTCCGGATGTCACTTGCCCTCCCCTCTTCACAGCAGAAGCTGGCTGGCTGCTCTCATGTCCCCAGTGTTCACTTCTGCTTGCCAAAGTGCCCACAGGGTAGTCCTGCAGCTGTGTTCCAGGGCTTCAGGACTGGCCCTGGAGACATACTTGGCCCAGACAAAGGAGACACTTGGGAGCTTATGTCGCTAGGAACAGCCCTCAGCCAATGTGGCAATGGAATTATAAGACAGGTGCCAGCTTCCTTCCTTTCCCTCAGTGGAGAGCTGTCTGAGGTTAATTCTCAGTGGGATGAAGCCTCATTGGCCACAGCAGTTAACTGCACATGAACACACCTAACCACACCTAACCACGGATGGGCTGCCTTCCCTTCCTGGTTTGGGTCCCCACATGCACTAGATGACACGCAACTTGCTTTCAGCCTATGTTTTTGGAGATCTCAAATTAAACTGTACCCCCCCACCCTGAGGAAACATGGCCTCTGGCATTGCGCGTGTATTAATTTTGTTTGGGAATTTTGCCAGTTCCCTGGTACTCTTTGCATCATCTACTCTGGAGTTCATTTCAGTCACCGCCCGGTATCTTTGCCGTGGAGAAGGCTATGATTAGGAGCGGGCCTAAGGAAGGAGATCATAAAGAGTAGTTAATCCTCAAGCTGCAGCGAAGGGAGACAGCCCTGGTCCCATTGCTCCTTGGTGCTGGTGCTCCCAATACTGGCACAATGGATGTGTGACTACAGAAACGTGTGTGGAAATGGAATCATTTAAGACATGAGGTGGGTAGGAAGGAGAAGTAGGAAGAGAGAATGGGGATGGACATTTCTTAAGAGAATTCTAAGCTTCTGTCTCTCCCTGAGAAAAATGCCTTATAAGATACAAATTGAAAAGACCAAAATTATATCTCTATCGTGATAGGTTGTTTTCTCAAAATCTAAATAAAATCAAGTGTAGTTCTGAATTGTTGGGGGGAGTCTTTTTCGTGTGTGTGTGTGTGTGTGTGTGCAAGTTATATACAAATACGTGTGCAGATGTATGTTTGTCTAGAGTGCATGTATGCAGAGGCAGAAGCGAATGTCAGGTGGGCCTCTTCTGTCACTCATGTGTGTTTCCTTGAAACACGTTTTTTACTAATTCCAGAGTGTGCTGTTCCCTCAAAGCCCATGGATTCTCTGATCTCTGCTCCCCACAGGACTGGCATTACAAACATGCATGGCCACACTGAGCTATTTACGTGGGTGCTGGGAAGTGGAATTCAGATCATCTCAGGCCCTCAGACACCCTAATGTTTGCGTGGCAAGTACATCTCCCCAGCTGCCATTTTCTGCATGGGCTGTGGGTGTGGTGTGCGCATGTGTGTGCACATGCCTGTGGAGGCCAGAGAAGAACCTAGGGTGTACTCTCCCTAACTCATCTGCTGCCTTTTCCTTGAAAGGAGTCTTACTGATTCCGGATCCTGTCACTTTTGCTAACCGCAGCAGTTCTCCCAGGACTGGGGTTAGCGGTAGGCACAGCGCCACCCAGCTGTTTACATAGGGTACTAGACAATTGAACTCACAGTCTCAGGCTTTTATGGGAAGCATTAGGCCCGTGTGCATGTGCAGGAAGCACTCTTAACCATTAAGCAATCTCTCCACTCCTCCCTCTTTTTTTTTTGAGACAGGGTCTCATGTAGCTCTGATTTGCTTTAAACTTATGATGTGCTATGTAGCTGAGGATGATCCAGAATTCCTGATTGTCCTGCCTCCAACTCCCAAGTGCTGAAATTTTGGGCATGCATTGCTATAGCCAGTCGTGGCAGGACACTCTTAAATGAAGTTTTTCTTTCGATTTTTCCAAAATATAGTTGAAATATAGACATCTACCTTTTACAAAGAATTCCAAGATGAATGTTCTTTCTTAACTATTTTATTTAACTATTTTATTTATTTATTTATTTATTTATTTATTTATTTATTTATGGGGGGAGAGGCAGTTAGAGAATGGGCACACCAAGGCCTCCAGCCACTGCAAACAAACTCCAGACACAGCGCCACCTTGTGCATCTGGCTTTATGTGGGTCCTGGGGAATTGAATCTTGGGTCCTTAGGCTTCGTAGGCAAGCACCTTAACCACTGAACCATCTCTCCAGTCCAAGATGAATCTTCTTGGGGAGAAGAATCATAAATACACCAAGTAGTTTGTTCAGTTCCTTTTGAAATCTTACCTTGGAGGGGATTTTTCTGCCTTACTTAAGGGAGAAGGGGGGTATAATTAGTGTCAGTGTTCAATAAGTGGAGTTTGAATTCGCAGTTCTGGAAGGATAAATAGATGACCCTATCTCAGTGGGATTAGATGATCTGGAGGCCTATAGCATTCAGAGAGGGCAAATGTCAAGCTGCCGAATTGGAGTTTGACTTGTCTGTGACTATGGCACAGATGGAGCAAGGGGGCTATGTGGGGGACTTTGAGGGTTCAGGTAAACTCAGGCTATAGAATGGTTACAGATGGTGGGATATCATACATTTGGGATTTTTGAAGGACTCCTTTTCGCCTGGTGCCCCTCACAGCCCAGGGCAAATTGAGACACACACAAGCTGTTTATGTTACATTCTATTACCCTTTCCCCGGTGGCCGTTCTGGCCTGCTCTGATCAGGCACAATGCCACGCACATTTCTAATCGTTTTTGCTGTTTCACTGATTGCAGAATTTGAAGCATCCACTGTCTGGTAAAAGTAGGCCACAGGAGTTCCTGACTCTGCTATGTTGCTAATAGATTTCTGAATGGCAGTGTAGGGACGCCTGAACGTGACATTTGAGCAGAAGAACAATGGCGATCACTCGCTGACGATTTTGTGCTTGAGTCATTCTTTCCTCCAACATTAACACGCGAGGGGCCGGGGCGGGGGGGGGGGAGTACTCACAGATTACAGGTACGGGGGCAGGGGAATGAAGGCAGCATTGAGATGATCATCTGAAAGCAGGTGTTTTATGCGAGCCTTGTCTCTCTGGACTTTTCTTCTCATGGCTGACTGCCACTTACCTTTCTCACTGTTGCTCTCTTCCTTGGGATCCCACCACAGAAACCTTTCCAGAGCTCCTGGCAAATGGACTGGCAGGAGATACAGAAGCTCCTTGCACGCACACACGCGCACACACACACACACACACACACACACACAAAATGGAGCCTCCAAACTGCCTTAGAATCTGGAATCGCCACGTTGCAGATGGTTTGTCTTGCTCCATTTTCTCCTGAATGTCCCTTTTAACCCCTCTAGGTGTCTTACGCTCATCTCCGTTATCTCAGCTTTAGGATACTATTTGGCTTTAAAATCAAGTAGTTAAACCTTTAGGTTTTTCCCCAGCACAAAAGGAAATTAAGCCAAATGATAAAGACCTAAACCTTGTTAAATTCACCATATGGGCATTGCTATTACAGACAATCATTTATACAGGACATGCTGTGGGTGTCTCTCCTGCTTCCTCTCTCCTATTTATAAGAATACAGTTTTGGCTTGAGCTGTTTCTTTCTTTTAGCTCCAAACAATGGCAATCATAATCATTTCTGACCCAAACCTATTGCCTATGTGAGTTCGTGTTTAATTTGAAAACTGACAAGAATGATGCCTTTGAAATCTCCTACTCAGTCAGAGCTACTCTGCCATTGGGGCCACTGGGTATGCTAGAATCGAGAATTTCCTACAGGAGGAGAAAGAATAAATCAACATAAAATGATGTAATAAAATCCTCTTAAATAACAACCAGGTAGTAAATTAACATATACACGACCTTTGAAATGATCCTGTACGGGGAAGTTGAATCCAGCAAACAGCTGGCTGGGTGCCTGCCCTTGACTAATAGTCTGAGAGATACAGCTGCTAGAAAGATATATGAGAGTGAATCGAAAAATGCAAAAATCTGTCTTTTATAAATACACACACACACACACACACACACACACCATTTCCTTCATGTGACAAAGTTTAATTTCATTGGGATTGACAGCATTGCCTTTTCTGAGCATACATTTAACAAATGAGATTGAACAACCACCCCACTCGGTTTCATCTAATTTAATTTGACAGCCAGAGCAGGTAGGTAGAAGAATGTATTTCCAGAGGAGGTAAGAATGGTTTCCCTGTGGTTAAGTGGCTTGCTGGATCAGGGTTAAAGCAAGAATCTCCTCTGTTGCTTCTGATCTTTTGTTTGTTTCATTCTTTTTAATTTCAGTACAAAATATGCCTATCTTAATTGTACAAGTTAATCTTTTTGCCAGTATATACATTTGTAAAAGCACCATTCAAATCAAGGGATAAAGCATTCTCATCCCTGCAAAAACGTTCACTTCCTGATCAGTACAGCTCCATTCTTCGATCTTCAAGGTAACTACTACCCTCACTCTGAATAAAAAAAAGATCAATTTGGGGCTGGAGAGATGGCTTAGTGGTTAAGGCACCTGCCTGCAAAGTCCAAGGACCTCAATTCGATTTCCCAGTACCCATGTAAAGCCAGATGCACAAGGCGGTGCATGTGTCTGGAGTTCCTTTGCAGTGGCTGGAGGCCTTGGCACACCCATTCTCTATGTGTCTCTCTTCTGTCTATCTATCCCTGATTGCAAATATATAAATGAAAATATTTTAAAAAGCAAAGATCAATTTTGCCTGTGTCTGAACTTCATATAAAGTGCATTGGACAATATGTGCTTCTGTGAGTGGCTTCTTTAATTCAAGGTATTTGCAGTGGTCTGATTCATATGTCCCCCATAAACTTAGGCATTCTGAATGCTGGTCTCCCCAGCTGATGGCAGTTGGAAATTACAGCCTCCTGGAGGCAGTGTATTGTTGGGGGTGGGCTTATGGGTGTTAAAGCCAGTTTCCCCATGCCAGTGTTTGGCACACTCTCTTGTTCCTGTTGTCCACTTGAGGCTGGTGAGGGGGTGATGTCCACCCTCTACTCATGCCATCATTTTCCCTGCCATCATGGAGCTTCCCCCGAGTCTGTAAGCCAAAATAAACCTTTTGTCCTATAAGCTGCTCTTGGTCGGGTGATTTCTGCCAGCAATGCGAACCTGACTGCAACAGCCCTCTATGTGAGACTCATCCATGCTATTGCATGTAACAGTAATTCTTCTTAGTTATTTCTTGGCAACATTCCTTTAGATGATATAGAGGTTTGTGTATTACCAGTGGCCAGTTGGATTGTTTCTGTTTTCCTCCTGTCTTCAGTTTTAACTTGTGTTCTCTAGATAGTCTATAGAAAGGCACCCTAGGCATCCTGTGTGTGGTAGTTTGAATATATGTCCCCCAATATATTCAGTGTTTTACTAGTTATAGTTTGCATCTGCAATCACCTTGCTAGAGGCAATGTCACTGGGGGCCAGTCTTAAGGTGTTAATGGTGTGGGTTTGAGATTCCATTGTAAAGATATGCAAATGTGCCTAGCAGGAGTTCCTGAAGTGTGCTGTGTGACCTTTTGGCTGTAGTTTTGCTCTGTGTGCTGTGGTGGCTGGTTGGTTTTCTCTCTCTTGCCTGGTCCTGTGAAGGGCAGGCCGCTTCTTCTGCCATTATGGAACTTCCCCTGGATCTGTAAGCTTCAATAAATAATAACCCTTCCTCCATAACTGTGCCTGGTCTGGAAGTTCATCTCAGCGAACCTGAAGCTGTCTGCTACACTGTGTAAACTTGCTCCAGGCTGATGGCAACATCTACTCACCACTTCATAAACAACTGCTCTGCACGTGGAGTGGCAAGGACTAGCTTAGGCCATCTTTCTCCTAAGACTAAAGCCAGCTCCAGGTTACCTTGTCATGTTGCTGAAAACACAATGTAGGGGCTGGAGAGATGGCTTAGTGGTTAAGGCACTTCCCCATGACTCCCGTAAGCCAGATGCACATTGAGGCGCACACATCTGGAGTTTGTTTGCAGTGGCTGGAGGTCCTAATGCACCCATTCTCTTTCTCTCACAAATAAATTAAAAATAAAATACGTTTTTTTAAAAAAATAACAATGTAGAGGGACAATGAGTTTCGGCGCTTCATCTCCTTTAACTCTGACATGGAGAAGGCAGGTGAGCACAGGGAACAGATGGTATATGGGTCCCAGGGAGAGTTTGCAGACATCCAGGAAGGGAGGGAGGAGTTTTTCATCTGGAGTGTGTAAGTATCTTGCACCCTGCCTGCCTTTGGATAGGGACACAACTTCATTTTGGCTACTTTTGCTGATCATTCTGACATACCCCATGTTTCAAATCTGGGAAACGAATCAGCTGTAGTTGCTTCACATGTAGAAATTGAGCAGGCCATATGGCTAGGGTAGTCCCTTGTCGCTGGACAGAGAAGGGCACAAAGAGTTGTCATCTTCCAAGGCTGCCCCTCCCAGCTGAAGCTGAGAAGGACAGCTAAGAGCCCAGGTGTGTCAGAGCTGGGAACCCCTAGAAGGGAAGCTCTAGAGGTTCGGATGGTAAAAACAAGGTCAGCTGGTTCATTCTATCACTTTTCCTGCAATTGTTCTGGTTTCAGCCCCGAAAGCTCAAGCACCTGGGAGGTGCCTCAGTACAGGGCAAGGCAAGATGGCTGGTCACCTAAGAAGCGGGAGCCCTGTTCACACATCTATCTATTCATTCAGTTAACAGCTATTATTGTGCTTCTATTACACACCACAAATTTGGCAAGGTTTGGGGCATAGAAGGGTATCTGACAAGGCCATGGTGATCCTTGCCTCTCTTCTGGAGCATTTCCTCTGGAGAGAAAGGTGGGCTTTAAGGAAGTGATTATAACACAGTGCAATTCGTGTCTCGGTGGGGATAATAAGGCAAGGAGGGCTTTAATTGGGGAAATAGGGTAGTCTGCGGAAGTAGGTCAGGAAGTTAATGCACTGCTGGTACTGTGTCTCCTTGGTATATCCA
The DNA here is from genome assembly GCA_036365145.1 of Orientallactaga sibirica. Lineage (NCBI taxonomy): Eukaryota > Metazoa > Chordata > Mammalia > Rodentia > Dipodidae > Orientallactaga > Orientallactaga sibirica. The sequence goes on from JAEOAD010000982.1 coordinate 8,918,224, forward strand.
TAGAGTTCTAAACCTGAGTAGAAAAGCAACTCACAGCAAAATTTGATGGGCTCATAGTGACGGTGGAACAAAGAAGATGGCTGATAAGGAAGTACACAGTTTTAGGCCTATGAATGTTTAGATCCCCACTCAGTATTTCTTTTGTCACTTGGAGTGTCTCTGTAGGGCAGTGCAAAGCAGTCAGCATGCAGTGAACAGGAGAGGAGTTCTTGGCATTGACCATGCCCATAAATTCAGATTGATAGGTATGCCCTGGAAAACCTTCCACATCTTTCCAGGCTACATAGATAAGGTATAGAGGGGCAAGGACAATGTACTTGGGTTAATAACTCAGTATGTTTGTAAACGGGGCTCTAGGGTTGAAAAGCTAGTGCTGGATTTGCCTGAGAGGCCAAGCTATTGTTTTTATAACCCTCTTTAAGGCAATACAAATACATGGTATCTGTTGTAAGTGCTGAAAAACCACCCCGATGCAAGTTGGCAGACAGACAGACAGACAGACAGACAGACAGACAGAAAATACTTCTGAATGTTTAACTTTCTGCTCAGCAATTACGTGACAAAACAAATTTCCCTAAACTAAAGCCCTTATCTCCATGGGTTAGGTTCAAACATTTGGTCCAGTGTCAGACACAGCCAGGCAGGGCAGTCTTGAATTTTAGAGTCCCTTTCTTGTTCTCTTCAGTCCAGAAGGTGCTAATGATGTTGCTGTAGGGGTGTGCCCTTTTATTTGTGTCTCTTTTAAAAGATAGAGGTAGAAATTGAGGATTTCCCCAGAGAGGAGTTTCTGTTATTAACATCGAGTGTAACAAATAGTGCACGGATGTTGGGTCCATTTCGTTCTTGTCCTAGTCCCTCTTTTCCTCTTCCTTCTCCTCTTCTTTCCCCACCGTTAGCACTGCAGGGAAAACAGGGCTCCCCCCAAACGATTCTTCTTCTCTGACATAGAAAGCAATGGCCCACTAGTCTGTGCTGAGTACTGACCCCTAGGGGTTTGCAACTCTCATGTAGTCTGGCTTATGACAGGTGGAGGCGGGAGGACCGTAGCCTCCCCTGGATGACCTCTGAGCTTTCCTCTGCAAGAAAGCAATAATGGAGGCTTACCCATGAGGAACGAAGTGCCTCATTCCTTTACAGTTTCATGATGCCTTCCTTTGTAGCTTGTTCAGCACGGCTTGGCCTGATTTATGATTTTTTTGCCATCTGGTTTATTTCTCTTGTTGTTTAGTATTGTTTTAAAATCTGCTTGAGGCCATCTTTGAGTGAGTCTCTTTTAAAAAAAAAAATTATAAAAGCAAATCATGGGAATGTCATGTGAAGGTTAAGGATGAAAGGGAAGTTTAAAGAGGACTGTGGTCGTCCTTGTGTGAAGTCCGGTAGCTAAAAATAAAGTTCCTATTACTTTGTTGATTACGCAATAGAACATTTTCAGATGTGAATACTGTGGAATGTCGCAGTTTGGATTTTGTTTGGTTTGGGTTTTGTTAAAGTAGGTACAGGAGTTCTGTTAAAGCAGCGAGTCCATTCATTGAGTGATTGAGCACTACTGAGGACAAGGCATGCTGCTGGGTACCATTGAGGGCGCTTTGTGAAGTCCGTGAATTTGAGCCAAAGCCAAGGTTTTCTTTTCATTTGGTCTGGCCTCAGTTTTCATGTTGCTCTTTCTTTTTAAAAATTAATCAATTCATTCATTTATTTATTAGAAAGAGAATGGGTGTACCAAGGCCCCTAGCCACTGTAAATGAACTCCAGACACATATGCCACCCTGTGCATCTAGCTTTATGTGGGTACTAGGGAATTGAACCAGGGCCCTTAAGCTTTGCAGGAAAGCACCCTAACCACTCTGAGTAATCTCCCCAGCCCTTTATGTTGCTCTTCCTAAAGGCAAACTGGGGTGAGAAGAGAGCTTGTGGAGCCCTAGTCCTTCTGTAAGAGAAACAGTGCTGTCGTCTTTAAAGAGATGGTACTCTGTAGGTACTGGATGCTGTCCCTCCCCCGGGACTTGGTGTAGGATGCATGGAGGTGGAGGGGTGGTGGTGACAGGAAGTGACGTCAGCAGGGACAGGAAGTGGAGGGAGGGGCCTCCCCCAGGGACCTTGGAGGGAGTCTGACAGGAAGTGATGTAACCACGGACAGGAAGTGGAAGTGGACAGGAGTGCATGGTACCAGTGACCTGGATAACTATGTTTCAATGATATTCTTATTAAAACCAGAAGTCCTGGCTTTCCCAAAGACATTCTGAGACAATTTGGGAAGTACATTTTACAAGAGTGGAATTCATAAATGGAGTTGTACGGCCGTCAGCTGCACTGTTTAGACATAAAGTTGGATGAGCAAAGAGGAATTTTACAAGTGTGGATTCAAAGCCTTTAAATGAACTTGCCTAATGGGTAGTAATGATGTAGAGCATCTTGCTGGGAGGAAAACAAGTCTTATATTTTAAGTACTCCCTTAGATGTAAAAGCAAATGGAGCTTCAAACAATGCTTGCAAAACATCTTGGTTAAGGATTTTGGTAGAAATGTAAGGATCTTAAATAGTGGCTGGCAGTGGGTAGGCTGCTCCACATAATTTGGAAACAATTTGGAAATACGAGGTTTCTAAGTCCATCTGACCCTAGAATCACCTTCAGGAAGTTCTTGGAGCTGCATATTACTGGACCCAACTTTTTCATTGCTCTGACCACAGACAGTATCTGACAGAAACAACTTATAGGAGGAAAGATTTAATTTTGGATCATGTTTTCAGTTCATTATGGAGAAGAAGGCATGATGGAGTTCATGGCACTGGGAGCATATGGTGGGGGCTCCTCACATCACTGTAAATCAGGAAGCAGAGAGCTCATTGGAGCTAGGGGCCAGGCTATAATTTTCAAAGGCCTACCCCAAATGCCCTGCTTCTATTAGCTAAGGGTTCCTTCCACCTCCCACATGTTCTATGGACTCATAAAATATGTCAACAGCTGATGAACAAGTATTCAAAACATGAGCCTGTGGAAGACATTTCAGACTCAAACCATAATGCCATTACATCTATTGGGTCACATTTTGGGGTGTCAGGTGGAAAATATGTATACTCAGAGAGCTCCCCAGGAGAGTGCTGAGTTTGAGAACCGCTGGCCTGGTGTATTTCTCTGAGTAGGATCAGATCCACATCATCATAGACCTTGTTTTTTCAAGATTAAGAAACATAAGATAGCTTCTTAGCACATTCCACTGACTCTGGATTGTATATTTATCCTTTAACTCAATTCCAATTTAAAATACCAATCAACTATACAATTCCTTCAAATAACTGTAAATCAAATCACACAGTATTTCTCAAGGATTATGTGTATTCATTATTATACTACTGCATTCGAAGGACAGCCAGTTCCTCCTGGGCTGATGAGCCAGAGATATGAATAGCTTTTGGATCCCTCAGGTGTTGAGATAGTTGAGAGGATAAATAGTGATAAGTGAATAAAAATGTGAATGTAGCCGGGCGTGGTGGTGCACGCCTTTAATCCCAGCACTCAGGAGGCAGAGGTAGGAGGATCGTCGTGAGTTCGAGGCCACCCTGAGAATACAGAGTGAACTCCAGGTCAGCCTGAACTACAGTGAGACCCTACCTCGAAAAACTAAAAAAAATTTTTTAAAAATGTGAATGTAGCCGGGTGTGGTGGCACATGCCTTTAATCACAGCACTTGGGAGGTAGAGGTAGGAGGATTGCCGTGAGTTCGAGGCCACCCTGAGACTACAGAGTGAATTCCAGGTTAGCCTGGGCTAGAGTGAGACCCTACCTCAAAAAAAAATGCGAATGTTAGTGAGTAAATGAAAATTCAATAAGGCTGTTCTCTGATCCATGTACAGTGTTAGGCCCTTTTACACCTCCCACTGACATTTGCAGCATCTTGATGGAAGTGTCTGGAACCTCATTTAGCACATGGGAGACCGGAGTGATGATCCCAGGTGATGCATAGCCCAGTGGCAGAGTCAGCGGTTGATTCTAGTTCTTTAGCATGTACCACACCACCTAGTTCCCCTACTTTTCCTTCTACCTTACATCTGATCCTAACAAGTCACTGCTTCTTTTCTCTTTCTTCCTCCTCTTCCTTTCCCTTATCTTTGAGTACAGGGGATTGAACCCAAGGCTTCACACACGCTATGCAAGTGTTCTACCACCGAGCTGTATTCACATCCCTCTTTAGTTTTTTTATGTTGATGACAGGGTCTTTCTAAGTTGCCTGTGCTGGCCTTGAATTCACTCTATAGCCCATCAAGTCCTTGAATTTGGAATCCTCTTGCCTGAGCCTGTCAAGCAGCTGGACATACATACAAGCCTGAACTATGTGGCCTAGCTGAGTTTTCTTCTTTTTACCATCCATAAAGAACATTCTAAATCGTGTTGGGTTTCGAGATGTGGTTCAGCTTTGGTTATACTCACTCAGGTCCACTCCTTTCTCTAGAGAACTCTGTAAATGTGCTTGAAGAAACTGTATGTACAGTTCTACTCTGGTTTGACATGTTTGAAAAGAATCAAAGGTAGGACCATTTGTTTGTGAATTATACATAAGTTCCCTTCATCTCTAGAATGTAATTAAGAAAAGGGGATGAAGGAATCCCAAATTCAAAGCCAAGAGCATTAAGAAGCTGCCAAATGATGTAGGTATTAGCAGCTTCTGCTATGTGCCATGTGGGTGAGGGCTGCTGTCTGCGTCTTGGCAGGAGGGAGTGGCTGTGGTTCTAGGAATCAGGCGAGAGGGAGGCAGGCAGCAGGTCCTTTCCTGTTCCCTGAAGATTTTGTAGAGGTACAACAGAATTCCAAGTGGTATTTCTCACAGGTTCGTGGACGATGGCTTTGTTGCGGTCCCCCCTAAGGCCAGCCCGGGAGGGACGGTAGGTCTCTGCCGAGTTGGGGTGAGCAGCACAGAGTCACGACACAGACTCCGGGAGTTGGGTGGAAGCAGCAGAGGGCGAGCTGCCGCAAACCCGTTTATTCAGGAAGTGCACGTCGGTTTTAAGGGGCTTGGCTGGCTAATCATTGTATGAGGTGGTCCCCCTTTTTGTGACCAATGACAGCCTGTCTCTGGACAGGACATCTCGTAGGAGGCTTCTCGCGAGCATGGGACTGTAGCTGTTGTCACACCAAGCCTGCGCAGAACGCCATGTTCACAGAAGGCACTTCCTGTTTTCTTCTGCCATGCGGTCTGGCTATGGCCAGGCCTGTATTGTGCCATACATGGCTTCACTATCATTTTAATTTCTTTTCTGAAAGTAGTCTTTGGATCACGACCGGGTAACTGCTTAGCATGATTGACATTTGGGATGTGGTGGTTCTTTGCTTGGGTGAAGGAGGGACTTCCTTGACGGTATACCTGGCCTCCTCTACCCACTAGATGCCCCCCCCATTCAAATTGTGATGATGAAAAATGTCCCCTTGGTGGCTTAGGACTATAGTAGAAACAGGGAAGGAGGAAAAGATCTGCTGTGGAGCAAGAACACTAAGCTGGAAGTGGTAGGAGAAACCTTAAAACCTCAACCTTCTTTCTTCCCTCATCCAGCAGAGATGGTAGTGTATATAAAATTTAGAAAACTTCACTACCCAGGCTTTCCTTAAGCAATAAGTGCTCAATGACCCTTTTAAAACCTATTCCATTCTTTTTTCTCTCTCTCACCATTCCTTGGTCCATAGTGCTGTAGCCTGAGATACCCTAAGCCAAGTCTACAGTAAGTTCCAGTCTCAGTTATGCTACTAGACAGGAAGTTCTTTATTTTTTTCATGACTCAGTGTCCTTACTTATAAAGTAGCGGTAACAATAGTATCTCCCTCGTAGGAATTGTTGCTTGTGAAGACTGACTATTTGCGAAGATTTAATACAGTACCTGGCAGGTGATAAGATTTTTGTGCAAGTGTTTTGTAAATAAAACATAAAGAATTTGGATGGAAAAACTGTGGCAAATACCGCCATTCAACAAATGGTTGTTTGCTATTGGACAGGGCCCCACTATTCCCTTTCAGTTGCTCAGATCCAACCTTCTGTGTCCTCCAAGGCAATCCCCGTGCTCACCTCTCCCTGTCAGCACTAGAGGGTACTGTGGGAGCATAGCCTCCTATGGGACAAGGAGGCTCTCCTATACAGTCTCAAAGCTAAGTGCTCTATGTCCCAGTGGCTATGTGCTATGACCATGCAATGTGAATTCCTCATGAAAATGGGAATGCTCATTTACTCGTCAACTCAACATCCTCTGTGAACAATGACTTGACTCCACGTATCTTCAGCTGTGCCCAAAATATATTGAACCATCATTCACTATTTCATACAACCTCTCTGAAATATCTAAGGTGATCTTTGAGTATGTTAGTTGAGAAGATTGTCTTCTCACACTCTCTCCCACCTCACGTCCTTCCTCCACATGAATATTCATTGTGAACCATTTATGAATTGAGTGCTATTCTAGGTGCTGAGGATCCAGCAATGACCATGGCATATGAGACCTCTGTCCCCAAGGAGTTCCCACTCAATTTAGAGTGGTGAAGACAGGTTGTAAAGAGAAAGAAAAGAACACATATTTCGCTAATGTGATAGGCCCTGGAGGAAAACCATACAGAGACTGATATGAGACAGAATAACAAAGGTGGAAGTGGAAACTGTCACAAATGGTCATAGAAGTTTCTCAAAACAGAGCATTGTTTTGATTTCAGATGTAAGGGCTGAGAAGAAACCAGCTGTGGGAAGGGCATTCCAAGGTGAGGATACAGCCAGTGGAAAGGCCCCAAGGCAGGAAAAAGCTCAGGAGCCTCAATAAAAATAAGTATTCTGAGCAAAGAGAAAAGTGACAGGAGATGAGACTTGAAAGAGTTAACATAGGGAGGGTCATATCAGGGTTTTTTAGGGCTTGACTTTTATTATACAATACAAAAGATTCCATTGGAGAGTTTAGACAGATGAGTAAAACAATCTGATTTATGTTTTGAAAAAGGGAATGAGTAAGTGTTGAACACTGCTGAGCTGAGTGAGATGAGGGCCAAGAGATTCTCCCTGTGGGTCTGACGACATGGAGGTCATCATGACCCGAATACGAGCGATTGCAATGCAGAAGTGGAGAGCAGATGCTCTCCCTGCCTTTTGGGTTGAGAACATACAATTCCATCAAGGCATAGGCATTTGCTTGGGACGGGATTAATAAGTCCGTTCCATTTCTAAACACTACTTTGCTTCATTTTGAAGGAATTCCTGGGTTTTATTCCTTCTTCAGAGAAAGACTTCTTGGAATAGTAGTGATGAGATCCAAGATGCCAATACTTGCCTGCCACCCACTCCTTTGGTGGCTTGCCAGTGTAGTTCAGTCCCAGCTCTCAGACACACACACGCGCACACACACACACACACACACACACACACACACTCGGTGCCTCCACATGAGCTATGGCCTGTATTCATTGCAAAATGGCTGCTCATTGCCTGTGACGCAAGACAATGACTCAGAACCCTTAGAAATGAGCTGCAGGGCACAGAGGAGTGACTTTAGCCTCTTCAGTTCTATGTTCTTGTGCCTGTCCTCTGTGTGGCCTTTTACTTCCAAAGTCCACCCAGTTCCATAACCTTCCTTGAACTTTTAAGCCCAAGAATGGTCGGAAATCCCTCAGTATAAATCCTTAAAGAGGTATTTGACAAAGTTATATAAACTCACTCTTGGTGAAAAGTGACTATAGAAAAAAGTATGTTTAGCACAAGCTTAAATATTACCATGTTTTTATGCGGTCTCCCACAGCATTTTGGAACCCATACATTTTTCCTGACTGATGGTCCCCTTTGAGTTTTTTTTCTTCTTCTTCCACTGCTTTGATTTTGTAACACAAGAATAATATTTTTTCTGGACTAAAGTTCTTATAAGTGGCCTTACCCAGGGAATGTTTTTAAATTTAAAGATGATTCTATTTTCTCTTAAGTACTAGGAAGAACGTACCCATAACAAAACATCTAATAGGCTCTGATGGGATGGCTAGACTTTTTAAAGGCATAGCTGAAAACTGTGTTCCTCTTGATTCCAGCTCCTAATTTAAAGTTCCGTCATTTTAATGCTGTTGTACACACAGTGAAGAGAGTCCCTCATCATCTGCGTGGTAAATTGAGACCCTGTCCTGAGGGACTCACCTTAAGATTATGTCTTCAGGATGAACTCATAGGTGAGTTCATCCCATTTCAGAAAGCAGTATGTTTTAGCTCCCCTAAAATAGAAATCCATCTTTAATATATTGACTAAGGCTCCATAATGTGACCCTTTTGTTTCTCCCAACTTGCAAGATTGAGTCACATCATTAACCAAACAGGGGCACCTTTGGTGACAAGTTCACTCTGGAGGTCTGATCCCAGGGAGAAGCAGACACCAAGCCCTGCCTGGGTTATTTCAGTGCCTAAGCTACTGGCTGGTAGGACATTCCTATAACCATTCTTCTATGTACAAGAAGCTCTTTGGTCTTCAGCCATTGAACTCTTAGTCTACACTGAGTTCTCATCTGAAAGTCTGTGAATCCCAAACCCTAGTGGAGGAAAAATATTACGGGCCTTACCAGAGGTGCCCTTCTCACCTCCCATGGAAGTGAATTTGCAAGATAATGGTCACCCTGCCTGGAATGCTCACTTTCCCCTTCCAGAACTCTTAGATCACTTTAACCAGAAAGGCAGGTCCTTGGGAGCAAAGTCAACCAGGGACTGTATTTCCTTGGGGTGATTCCAGCAAGCAGATTTTCTGGGTCAGTAGGTATGAATATTTTCAAATTACCCTCCCTAAAGTTTTTAACCAATTTACTTCCTTATCAAAAGATAATTGTTACAGTGTGTATCCACTCACTCACTCATCTGTTCGTTTACCTATTGATTTAGCACCAAGACTGCCCATCAGGTGCTTCCAACCCAGAAACAAGTGGTCATCACTTTCTACCCACGCTGGGGCTCGGGGGGGTTTCTTTTTTGCCTTTTTGGAAGTGCACTGAAATTGTATCTGGGCCTCCTGAGGACTGGCCGGGCAGAATAAATCTCTCTATTCATGTGGTTGGGAGGGGAGCCGACTTGGGATGAGGGGTCCTCAGTTCGGGCTGATGCCTAGACTCTACTCTGGGAGAGCAGGATTTCACTGGTCTGAACTGTGGCTTGTTAAGTCTCTTGTGTGGCCAGAGTTGACCATCTTCCACATTCTTTTTCTGGGGGGGGGGTCTGGCTTAGGGAAAATCTATCGGGCTGCTATCCACCACCTATGCTCTTGACCTTGCACTTGTCACTTTAAACTTGTTAGTAGTTACTGTTCCCCCATACTGTTGCCCATAATGGACCATGAGAGACCATCCCTGTGCCAGGCTTTTTCTTGAATCGATTAACCATTGCCATGGGAAGACTGTTGACAAGAAAAATGACCTCCTTTTTACTTTTTTATTGCTTATTTATAATTTCAAATCTAATTCTCTGTTTAGCATTCCTTTGGCCCTCTATGTTTTATTATGATAATAATACCTAACTTTATTGAGTGCTTAACATGTGCCAGAAACAGTTCTAAGTGACCTGCATGTGTTGACTCATTCTTATTAACATCCCTGTGCTACCCACACACTGCTATTACCCTTGCCATTGTATAAGTGAGAAAACCAAAACACACAGATCAGGCAGCTTGATCATACTCTTGCAGCCAGTCAGTGGCCAAGCTGGATGCCTCTGTCTCATTCCATTAAGTAGGACTTCTCTTCTACAAATTAGATGGCTTCCTTTTGGAATTGTTATACCTTTGCACTTGTATTTTCTTTCTCAAATTAGAACTACAAGGAATGAGCAAGTATACACCTGTGAGCTTTAACAGCACCCCCTAAGCTTTCATCGTGGCAGAATGGCTTAGGACAGAGTTCGGGAAGAGTGACCTGCTTATCAGCCAATAGCTTGATTGACCTTTGTTGCATCCACTGGACCGAGTTGTCATGGTCGTATGGAGAGACAGCTGAAGTAACTAAAAGCAGATGGCTGTTACCTGTGCCAAGGGATGTCAAGCCCCTCTGCCATTAGCACTTTCATATCTGCATAGTTCCAGAAGAGTCCTCAGGAAAAAAAAAAATAAGAGAGAGGCAGAGAAAAGCCTGGGTGTGATTCAGAAACAGCCTGAAATCGTCTGTCTTTGAAAATACATAGGATTTCTCATCTGTTTATTCTCCTGGGAGAAATCAGAGGCTCTCGGAAGTCAGTAATTGTGATCTCTTGAGTCATAATTTCTGCAGTTGTATCAGAGCCCAGTGTGGAGAAGCAAAATGGAAACAGCACGTGGGTCTGTTGCCATAGACAAGCGAGTGAGCGGAGGGGCTGAACCCTGCTCTTGGAAGGAAGGGATTAGCCAGCCAGAGAAGAAAACAGATTTGATAAATCCATTTACTCTGAAGGTTTAATAGAGAATTCAGGTCAGACTTACTCAAATGTCTTTAGTCATGGGTCTCTCTCCTGTTTTTATCTTGTACTCGGCTCAGAGGTTCAAAAGAAAGGCCAAAGGTGAATTTTCTGATGCCCATGCCCTTAATATTTCCATCCATGTCATGAGGAATAAGAATTCCTGTCATTTATTAAACTAAAGGCATGTTATTAAAATACATGCAAAATCATCACTTACCTTGTATATTTCTCAGTTATTTGAAGGTTACTAAAACAAATTCTTTTGTTTTCGTGATCGTAATACTAAACTTAAATTTCAAGGGATATCCCTACTATATCTTATGTTTTTCTCCTGAGAATAAATATCACCTATGATAAGAAAATAATTTAGAAAGATTCACATGGATTTTGACATGGCCCTAAGGAGTTAGTCATTACAGATTATCAGAATCCTAATCATCTTCAAATAATCTTTCGCATGGTAAAGAAGCTCTGCTTAGAAGAATGAATGTCGCTTGTCACCTCATTGCTGGAAGGCTGCTTGGAGGCATTTCGCGAAATTCAAATCATTTCAGAGTACAAGGGGGCTGTGCGATATCACAGAAGATGCAGAGAGCCTGGATTGCTAACTCTAACCCTACCAGTAATGAGGGACATGGCCTAAGGCAAGACACCACTTCTGAGCTTTTGTCTCCTCATGTGTAAAATGGATCATTCTAGATAGTCTTTGTAAAATGAAAGTCAGAAGATCATATGTGATCTAGACTCTACCTTGATTTCCTGCTATGGAATTTGGTTACTTCCTTCACACACACACACACACACACACACACACACACACACAGGATCTTACCTCTCTTTTTCTCCCTCCCTCCCTCCATCTCTCCGGTCCAACCTCTCCCTTCTTGGAGCCTGGAAGGCTGTTATACCATACTATCCTCTTTCTTCCTTTGTGTCTTTGCTCAGAGAATTCTACTTCCATAGTCCAGTCTTTATCCCCACTCCTTGGTACTTTCAATCCACTTTCCTTGATTTACTTTCTTCAAAGTGTTTAGTGTCATTAGAAAGTATAGTAAGACCAAGATAAAGGTGGTAATGGCATGCAATAGAGAAAGAATGCAGCAATAGGCCCACATTGCTGTGTTAAGATGGCTTCGTTAATGTTATTTGATTATTTTAAATTTTATAATAGGGCTGGAGAGAGAACTTAGTGGTTAAGCACTTGCCTGTGAAGCCTAAAGACACTGGTTCAAGGTTCAATTCCCCAGTACCCACGTAAGCCAGGTGCACAAGGTGGTACATGCATCTGCAGTTATTTTGCAGTGGCTGGAGGCCCTGGTGCACCCAGTCTCTCTCTCTTGCTCGCTTGTTCTCAAATAAATGAAAATAATCAAAATTTTAATTTTTTTATAATATTAAAAGTAATATAGGGCTGGAGAGATGGCTTTATGGTTAAGGCACTTGCCTACAAAGCCAAAGGACCCAGGTTCAATTCCCCAGTACCTATGTAAGCCAAATGCACAAGGTAGCACATGCATCTGGAGTTTGTTTTCAGTGGCTAGAGGCCCAGGCATGCCCATTCCTTCCACCCCACCTCTCTCTCTCAAATAAGTAAATAAATAAAATTTTTAAAAAAAAATTTAAAAAGTAAGATAGCAACCAAAAAGTGGGCCAGTGTTCTTAACAATAGATTATGATTATGCAAGGACTGTGCACACAGGCTCAAAAAACTTTAAAAAAATGAATTCTAAATTGACTTAAAGGGTGCTGCTGTTGAAGGTTGGCATAAACGATTTGGAAATTTCGTTGGACTTCACTATAGCTCTATATATTTGCTAGATATTTTCTCCTTCACCAGTGGGTATCATTTTCTCCATTTCATAGTCAAGGAAAACTTCAGCTCAGAGAGGTCAGGTCCTCTTCCTAAAGCCACACAGGTTTAATGGGGCAGAACTAGGGTAGTATGCTGGCTCAACTCCCAAGCTCTCACCTGTGCCAGTAGATTACAAAGCTTCCTTTCTGTTTGCTATTTGAGGGCTGAATATGGCGTGTGTGTGTGTGTGTGTGTGTGTGTGTGTGTGTGTGGTCTGTGTGGCCAGTTTTTTTCTACGGATATGGAAGATTCCTCTCCACCATGCCAGGTGGGATAGGAGACTTTTCTTTAGGGAATGCATTCCTATCTGTCTTGTTACTACAGTCGGCATATTTCTTCACATCTAAGCCCCAGGTAAGAAACGTCAGTACTAGCATTTTGAAGTCCTTGGCACAGGACCCTTCAGTGGAGCAGTATCTTTTGTCCAAGGGGGCAAGACATTTTAGCTCTTGCTTGTCTTGGTAACTCCCTCACCTTTCCAACATACAGCAATGGCATTTCCTAGAAAGCACTTTTGGCCCAGAGCCTGATGTCTATCTTATATGCTTGGGCTAGCTTTTTTACTACTTCTGTTGTTTTATTATATCGAGTGTTTGTGCTTAGGGACTGATGTCATTGCTTCCTTTGTACCTGATTAAAAACAAACAAGCAAGCAAACAAAAACCCTGGCTTTTGTCTTGGGAGGTCCTTGCTCCTTGATACCAGCAGCCTCTGCTCTACATGTGTCTCAGGAGTTACCAAAACTCACAGTACATGTTTGGAGAACAGCAGAGGGCTCTCCACATTCTTTCTGCAATTCTCCATGGTATTTTGAAGGTCTTTCTTATTTTTCCAATATATATATATATATATTTTTTAGGCATGCCCAACAGATTGGCTTTTTTGAGACAGAGTGAGAGCAAGAATGAGAGAAAGAGAATTGGCATGCCAGGGCCTCCAGATGCATGTGCCACCTTGTGTGCATGTGTGACCTTACACATGCATCACCTTGTGCATCTGGCTTATGTGGGATCTGGGGAGTCGAACATGGGTCCTTAGGCTTTGCAGGCAAGTGCCTTAACCACTATGCCACCTCTCCAGCCTTTTTTTTCTATATTTTATTATGTGTGTGCATGTGTGTAATGAGTGTGTGTGCGCGAGTGTGTTAGTTCAGGTGTCACAGCACATGTATGGAGGTCACACCTCAAGTTGTTGTCCTTGCTTTCCACCTTGTGTGAGGCAGGATCTCTTGTTTGTTGCTTGGTAAGCCAGGCTAGCTGGCTTGGATGCTTCTAGGGCTGCCCCTGTCTCTAGCTCCCATCTCACAGTGAGCATGCTGGGATTACAGTCACACTACTACTGCTGCATTCAGCTTTGCAGGAGTTCTGGGAATCCAAACTCAAGTCTCATTCTTAAAGCAATTTACCTACTGATGGATAAGTTACATAAAATGAAAGGATTCATAAATAACCAGACAGATCAGTTTTTAGCATTTAGAAATTATTTATTGGGATGGAGATGGCACTTGCCTGCAAAGCCAAAGGACCCAGGTTCAATTCCCCAATGCCCATATAAACCATATGCATAAGCTGGTGCATATATATGTGTATGTGTATATATATATATATATGGTGTGCCCCTTATCTCTCTCTAATAAATTAATTAAATAAAAATTAAAAAATTTGTTTATTTGTGAGTGTATGGGTGTGCATGCCATAGTGCAAAAGTGGGGGGGGTCATAGGACAACTTAGGGTGTTTGTGCTCCAACTTCTTTGAGACAGTATCTCTTGCTACTGAATGTCAGGCTTCGGAGGCCCACCAGCTTGGGTTTTAATTGGCCTCACCTTCCAGTATGTACCAGTTGACATTTTGCTTTACATGGGTGCTGAGGAATTGAACCCTGAATCATCTTTTGTTTCTTAAAGAAATTCCTTTAATTAATTAACGAATTAATTTAAGAGAAAGAGAGAATGGGCATACCATGACCTCTAGCCACTACAAACATACAACCATGTTCATTTGGCTTACATGGTACAACAGACAGCTTCAGGTTCTCTGAGATGAACTTCCAGACCAGGCACAGTTATGGAGGAAGGGATATTTATTGAGCTTACAGGTCCAGGGGAAGTTCCATCATGGCAGAAGAAACTGTCCTGCTTTCACAGGACCAAACACAGAAAGCAAAACCAAAAGCCACACAGCACACCTCAGGAACTCCAGCAGCTAGGCACACTTTGCATATCTTTAGATTGAAATCCTAAACCCACCATCACACCTTAATATCCACCCAGTGACATTGCCTCCAGCCAGGTGGCTGCATATGTAAACTACAAACTAATAAAACATTGAATATATTGGGGGCCATCAATTCAAACTACCACACATGGGTGCTGGGCAATCAATTCTGGGTCCTTAGTATTTGCAGGCAAGTGCCTTAAACACTAAGCCATTGCTCCAGCCCTGGGAACCATCTTTAACCACTAAGCCATCTTCCTAGCCCCTAAATGGTTGTTTGGACAACTAAATCTACCTGTGTAACCACCACCTAAAGGAGGCTGAAAATCCTACCCATCCACCCTGAAAGGCTCTTTAGAGACCCATTTCTAATCCATTTCCTCTTGTGCCTCCCTCCTTACAACCACCACCTCCTGATTTCTATATGTCATAAATATAAGTATTTTGGTTCATTGTTCCATTTTACATCAGTGAAATTTTATAGCGTGCATACTCTTGTATCTGGCTTATTTGGCTCAGCCCAGTCTTTTGAGTTGCAAGTTATGTCCTTGTAGGAAGCATCATGTTATGGCTTCGTGTGTGTATGGTATACTGAGTTATCTGTTCACCTGTTACAAAGCACGTGTGTTGTTCCCAGTGTGTGGCTCTTAAATGAATAGAATTGCTGGGAATGTCAGCGTACAAGCAGTTTGTGGTTAGGTTTTAATTTGGAAAAAAGACACCCCAGAGTAGAATCACTGAGCTGTTGTTAAACAGCCAGACCATTCTCAAAGTGGTTGGTAACATTTTACTGACGGTGGCTTAGCTTCTATATCCTCAGTGAGAGTCACTTGGGTTTTATTTTGTTTTGTTTTTTAAGGACAGTTTAAAGAATTTTCATACATGTCCATCATAGCCAGCTCAGACACTGAGAAGGTCCTGCGGGAGGTAAACTGCATGTTAAATTTTTATAGACATGAGTTTTCCACTCATGATCCCTGTCCCTAAAGAAGTCTTTCCAGCCTCGAGGCCAATTTGTTGGCTGCTGCAGGTCAAGCTGGAGGCCAAAGCCCAAGAGAGATCTTGGGTGGGGGAAAGAGGCAGACAAGAGAGTCAGGATAGAGAAGGCCTCTGCACAGGGAGCTCAGACTCATGGCAGCAGCCACAGGACATGTCTCAGAGGCAAATGCAGACACTGAGAGCCTCACGAGTGTATGGGCATAGAGTAAATTCTCTAAGACTAGTTGCCATGCCTGAAGCCCATCAGGTGGCAAGAAGGGGAGCCATGCCTAGGCTTGCTAGCTCCTGACTATCTTGGAGTATGCAACTCTGTCTTGGCTGCACAAGGGCAAGGGACTGCCTCTAAACTATTACTGCCGATACATATTGTACATCTTGATTGTCCCTAATTTGACCCTTAGCATCATCAGGTATTAGTTACCTTTCTTGTTGCTGTACAGAATACCTGCCAAAGGAATCTTTATGGAAGAAATTTTGTCGTTGCTGTTGTGGTTTGGTTTTGTTTTGATTGCCAGTTTGCGGAGATCCAGCCCATCACGGCATGGAAGGCATGGCATGGTGGCAGGGTCATGAAGCACAGCTGGTCACACCACACTGTGTTTTCAATCAGGAAACAGAGAAAGAGAGGAGTGCTGGTGCTCAGATAGCTTTCTCCTTCTTAAAATATTTATTTATTTATTATTTATTTATGAGAGAGACACAGAAAATGGCAGGTAGAGAGAGAGAGAGAGAGGGAGAGAATGGGCGCGCCAGGGCCTCCAGCCACTGCAAATGAACTCCAGACGCATGTGCCACCTTGTGCATCTGGCTTACGTGGGTCCTGGGGAATTGAACCTGAGTCCTTAGGCTTCACAGGCATGTACCTTAACCACTAAGCTAGCTATCTCTCCAGGCCCCAGCTTTCTCCTTTTTATGTATTCCAGGAAACCCAGACTGTGGAATGGTGCTGCCCACATTCTGGGTGGTTCGTCCCACCACCAATAACCTAATATAGAAAACTCCTCACAGGCATGTCCAGAGATTGTTTCCATGATAACTCTAGATCCTGTTGAAGTGACAAGCAGAGATTAATCATCACACACCATCATCATGTGAATTATCAGGCAGCTAGTTTCATCACTAAGTAAAGCATTCAGAACATGCCTGGTGCTCTTTAGCAAGCCTCATTTGTTTGTGAGACAGGGTCTCATGTAACCTAGGCTAGCCTCAAATTCACCATGTTTCCAAAGATGACCTTGAACTTCTGATCCGCTCGACTCTACCTCCTGAGAGCTGGGATTATAGGTATGCGTACCATCACACGGGGTCTATGCAGTGCTGAGAATCACACCCAGGGCTTTGTGCATGCAAAGCAAGCACTCTCCCAATGGAGCTGCATCCATTGGTCTCAAATACTGATGGAGAAGAACAAGTGGATGGAAATTTAGTGGCAGCCTAGGGATGGAAGCTTCTGTGGCCTGGGTGGTGTGTGCCCTTGGAACTTGTTTAGAGCTGTGGCTGAAAAGTTAGTACTTTACCTGAATCACCAAGAGGAAATGTCCCTTTGAAGGGACAGATACCACAGGGCCCAGTCAAGAGTGTCTTGATCCAGGGAACTTGGGCCTAGAGAGAATTGTATCAGCCATGGATATTTACTACAGTGCTTGCAATAAGTGTGGGCTCCCTCATTTATAAAATACAGATGATCCCTGCCTACTTCGTGAGATGATGGTGAAAGTTACAAAAGATATTTATCTGGTCCCTGTGGTGGTTTGAATGGATGTCCCCCAGATGATTCAGGAGTTTATTAAAGCTTCTTGGATTTCCAGCTACCTGGCTAGAGGAAGTGTCACTGAGGAAAGATCTGAATTCCAGCCTACGATATGCAATGTCCGCGTGGGTTCCCTGCAGTTTGGCTGCCATTTTTAAAAAAATTTTACTTTATTTTATTTATTTAAGAGTGACAGACAGACGGAGAGAAAAAGAGGAGAGAGAGAGAGAGAGAGAGAGAGAGAGAGAATGGGCGCATCAGGGCCTCCAGCCACTGCAAACAAACACCAGATGCATGTGCCCCCTTGTGCATCTGGTTTATGTGGGTCCTGGAGAATAGAGCCTTGAACCGGGGTCCTTAGGCTTCATAGGCAAGTGATTAACCACTAAGCCATCTCTTCAGCCCCACTGCCATTATTTTTAAGGATTATAAATCTATAGTTTTATTAAGACAAAAACTGACAGTATGGTATGAAGTTTACATTGAAACAAAATTTTCAGATATCTAACACCCGCTTGAAACGATTCAACAATGTAGCCATAAATGCAGGTCTAGACGAGCCCAAGAACTGATGGGTCTCCTGATTCAAGACAGAGTATTTTGGGTATCAGTTAATCTGAAGATTGTATTTTGTGTTTTCAAGTGAATCACCACCCCAATCTGAAAGGTAATTCTCGCCTGAGACCAGGGCTTTTGAAGTATTCAACCCTTGAATTGACTCAGTGAAACTTGCGGTGTTAGTGACTGAGCCCCTGGCACTAAGTTTCAGAATTCAAAGTTGAAATGACAAGCTCCAAGAGTTTTCCACCTTAAGAACAGGCTCTCCTAGCTCCTAAGCCACCATCCACCCTTCCCACAGTGCTTCAGCCAGGGGTTTGGATGGCAAACTGGTATTTATAACTTCATAATTGGAAAACGAAGGGTCTTTTTTTTCCCTCCTAATTTCAATATTAGCACCTCTAAGGCAGAATGAACTGCCTGAATATACTCTCCAATTAAAGACTTTCCTGATTTAGTTTCCATCTTTAAAAGGCCAGCTTTGGTTAACTTAGGAACTGGATTTATCTTTTACAGGCAACATGAAGCTCAGGTAAGGAAAATCACAGCTTTGAGGCAGTCTTGTGGGATTTTTTTTTTTTCTCTTTTTGGTGGTGGGATTTCTCTTATTTGCCATACGGAACTTCCCCTGGATCTGTAAGCTTCAAATAAATGTCATTCCTCCTATAAAATGTGGCTGTATAATACAGCCCCTTTGTACATGAAAGCCCCACTTGTGTAGGAAATGTTCTGATTAGTTCCGTCACTCTAATGTGTCTTTAGATGGATTTAGATTGGAGAGGAAGTGAGAAGGAGCCCAATAATGTTTGTTAAATAAAGAGCTAAGAAGGGCTATGGATATGGTTCAGCCATTTAAAGGGCTTGCTTGCAAAGCCTGACAGCCTGGGTTCAATTCCACATTACTCACATAAAACCAAATGTAAAACGTGGCACATGCATCAGGAGTTGATTTGCAGCATTAAGAGGCCTTGACACATGACTAATCTTCTCTCATTCTTTCTCAGAAAAATGACTAATTGTAAAAGGCAGATGGATGCTAGTGACAACACTCCCGTGGAGCGTTATCACTGGTGCTCTTTTGAATGGGAAGTACAGCAATAGAAAACTCACTATGGTCCTAAGGGAAAAAGGGGTTTAAGGCCCTGGATTAGGGATGGTGAACTCCCTTGGAGGACAATCCAGTAGGAGTTTACTGAAAGGAACCTGGCATGAGGAAAGGGCAGAAGTCCCAGGCTTCCCTGTGCCACAAGCCAGCAAAACAGCAAAAGGTACAAAGAGAGAAGGAAGTGTTCTCCTAGCAGTTTCCTCTGGTGAGAAGCCAGGCATGCCCTGTTTTCCCAGGTCTGCCTGCCTGTGTTGTGCCAGGGTCCTGCTGCTACGTCCTCCAATGCCCCATCCACTGGCATGGCCATGGCTGAGGCTGTCTGAGGAGCTGCAGGGCTCTGGCCAAAGGCTGCTGACAGCGCTGCCTCTCCCTGCTCCCTGGAGGCAGCTCTCTTGCCCCCGTCTGCTCAGTGAATGCTGATGAAACACTCTTTCAGTGGATTATTTATATTCAGTAACCAAGCAAAGAATATCCCTGAGTCTACATTAGTAAATCGACTGAAATCAGGAAGACGAGAGTCAGAGGTGCTTTCAGTACAGGCAAGTCAGCATGGGGGAAGCCTGGGCATGTGGGTGGTTGTGGTTCTCAGTTTCGGCCAGTAGGTTTGGGAGACTCCTGAGCATGGAGGCAGTAACTCAGTAGGAGTTCCCAGACGGTAGAGACGGTCTGCCTACCTCATAGCCTGCCGCACACATGCTTGTGCGTCCCAGGAAGTGCTATGCAAGATATGGTGCTGCTAGCTGCTGTTTCAATGAATTTTAACAAATTGAAGATGCACAAAGGCTCAAACGTAATGGAAGTTGATATTTTGTTAAAGCCCCAAATGGATATTCCTGATGATGGGTATCTCACTTCCAAGCCAAGAGTCATGTGGGTCCCACCACATGACTTGTGCTCTAATACCTTCATTAAGTGGCTTTCCAAAGGCTTTCCTTGTTCATCCAGCTGAAGAAAAAGAAAGGGGTTGGGACATTACATACGGAAAGTGGGCTGGTTGGATTTAGGCCTGGAAGTGGTGCACAACCATCTGCTCGCTAGCACTCAGGCTCATGCTCACGCCTAACTTCAGGGGATACTGGAAACTTCAGTAGAGGAAGCAGGAGAGACAAATTCAGTGAATTCAGTCAACCACAGATATTTCTAGGGAGATTGAGCATAGGCCCTTGTTTGGGATGCAGTCTAGTCCTGAGGCACAGACAGCGCTTCATTACTGTTACCGATAGCTGAGCCAATCACTTTATGTGAAAGATAAGGTTTTCCTGGAGTGGAGCTTCGGAGGATTCAGTCTACGGTTGGTCCTGTTATTTTAGTGTCTGTGACAAGGTAGCACATTGGGGCCAAAAACCATTCACCTATTAGTTCGGAAATGCAGAAGAAAGGAAGGGGAGGGGTTGGGATCTCCTTAGCTCCTTCCTTCAAGGGCATACTCCTAGTAACTTAAAAGACACCCCCCATTAGGTACCACCTCTTCAAGCTCCCCTAAAAAGGCGGCTAAGCCTTCAATACATGGATGTCTGGGGCACACCTAGGAAGCATGGACCGAGCTCTGAAAAGGAAAAGGAACACTTGATTCAGGCTGTGTCTCTCTGGCTTAGTGGCTACCAGTGGCAGGGACAGTGGTAAGGAAACCAAACCTGGGCAGGCCTGTCCAAGGTAAAGAAGAAGGCTGAGCGATTCCAAGTTCTGCTCGCAGACAGCAGACGATATCCATTTTCTGCCCTTCCCTGCTCCACCTGCTCCAACACATGCTACCAGGAAACTTTGCTCTCTGTTTTCTCCCTCTCCCTGAGACCTGCCTTTCCTACAGTGAATGTTGTTCATGTTCTAGAAAGCTCTGTTCCCTCCCTCCCTACCATCAAAACAATCATTTCCAGGGGACTCACAGCTTTGTTCCTGCTGCTGGAAGGAATCGAGAGGCAGCAATCCAACAAATCAAGTCACACCAAGGTGGTACCAATGTGCTAGGGTTGCTGAAAAATCTGAGAGGAGAAAATAAATGCAGAGTACTTAGCAGGGTGCCTGGCATGTAAGGCAGGGCCTAGTAAATGGTATATCATTATCATCCTGTGAGTACGTATGAGAGAGGCAGCAAGGAAGCTGTGCTGCAGGAGCTAGCGCAGCCCTGCAAGCTACAGTGTCTCTTCCTTTCCTCTTCACCCAATGGTCTCGCCATTGAACTGAGGCCACCTGCTCACTGCAACCTATGAAGACATCAAATCCGTGTTGGTTGAGTTGGGGATCATTCAGGGCACAAAGTTAACTGTGGAAGAATGGAATTGAACATCCTTGGGAGAACTGGACCCCTTCTAATGTTTTTAGAATCCTTGTCTCTTCCACAAGACCTTCCACAGCCCTAGGCACCATCTGCCCAGCCAGGTGGCCCATCCTGTTCACACCTGTCCTCTTGTTCTTTTCTTCCATTCCAGAATTTCTGGGAACCCCCCCTCTATTCCACCATCTCTTCTGCTGAAATCCTGCTAAAGTGGCAAGGTCCAGTGCATGTGTCACCTGTGCCATAAATGTGTCATGGGGGAAATCCGAGGGACCATATTGTTGGATGAAGTGGGCAAGAAAGATCAGGAATCCACATGAATCCTGACTTGGGCATCACCCTTGAGTATTAGAGTAAAACAGGTGGCTTCATTCCTACTTAACTACCATGAGTGCACACATGTGTTGTGTGTGTGCGTGCGTGCATGTGTGTGTGTGTGTATAAATGCGTGCATTCCAAAGGAATTTTTTCCCTAAATAGGAAATAATACCTATAATTTTCATTGCCAACTAGCCAGATGTTACGCAGCCAATCTTTTTTTCCTTCCCTTCTCCAACTTTGTATTGTTTATGCTACATTAGCGCTAACCATGATATTTGCTGAAGGATAAATGTAGTGAAGTTCTAGGGACTTGAAACAAAACTCACCAGCTCAAAGATTCTGCCAAGTGTGTTGTCCTGCTCTTGAGAGAGCTGCCTGCAGGCAGAGGGATGCTTTTGAGAAAACAGAAAGAAGTCTTCGTGTTTAAGAAGATGAGCACTCCCCCTCCCCTTCCCTGCATTGTCTGCGTACTTCTCAGGTCAAGGTTGTTGTTATTATTTTTAGGCAGCATGAAGCTGATGAAGTGAAGTAGTGTTTATTTATTGTTTCTTGGTGTCTGACTTGGAACACAAGATCAGTAGAGAAGAAAACTCCCTCTGTGATTCATCTCAGGAACATCTTGTATTGTAGCCAGCACAAATAAAATTAAAGGAACTCTCTGGAGGGGCTAGATATATTTTAGCAAAGGAGTACATCAGCTCAGCTGATCATCTCTTGAACATTTTCCTTTGGAAAGATAGTCCCTTCTGGCCTCCTGTGTGCCTTTCTCTTTATGAGGTCATGAGTCATACTCCTCATGAGCCTATTCCTTTGTGGCATGCCCATCATTACTATAGCATTGTATCTTCTTCATATGGGGCATAGAAGTGCCACCCATTGGAGAAACACCTGGTCATGGTGACCTCAATTACTGACATTCAGATAATCATATAACAAGCACTTGAACTTTTCAGGGCATCGTTGGCATAGTGGATACTGTCGGTACCCTGTCATGTCTACTTACATATGCCTCTATAAATACCTGTGTCTTTCTCTGAACGTTGGTTTTGGGGGTTTGGTCTCAGGAATATGCTTGGCCTGGCCTGCATGGTGTAATAGCTAGAAGCACTAAGCAATGAACACATCTGCCAGGAAGAGCCCTTGATCAGTAATGATTGTGGTTAGTGTCTAACCCCTAATTTCTGACATTGCTCTGAGGAACTCATTCTGCACTGTCTCCTGGCATTTCCTCGGAACAGAGCTCCAGTTGCCCACGGTGATAGCTTACTTGATAAGTTGGCTTCCTTCCTTTCCTGAATCACTGCTTTATACCTCTCTTGATGTGTTATATCTTATCCTAACTATAAAACTTTCAGTCAAATATTTGCCTATGGTCTTTTAACAGGGGAGGGAGCCCCAAACTAAGATAACTAGCCATTTGGGCTCACTCAAAACCAACAGGCTACTTCCGGAATCTTCCTTGCCATGTTCATCACTGTGGCCAATGACTATGGTGGTTTGTAGCACCAAAAGGTGGGGTGCAGTACTGTACTTCTGCATGGAAAGCTAGTAAGGCAGAAATGAGTTTCAGGAGGCAGCCAGTTCAGTAACAGGGTCCTGTGCCATGAAGTATAGACAACTGTGGATGCTGCTAACATCTCCACACTGAAAGGCATGCCATCAGTAAGTTCCTTTCGGATGAAAAATAAGTGTGCACCAACTGAATCTATAACAGAATGGATAACTGATTCATTTTCATGTCCTTTCTTAGCTCTTAGTGCCTAAAGGTTCAGGCCGTGTTCCACTTTTTTTTTCTTTTTGAGAGAGAGAGGGTAGAGGGAGACAGAGAATGGGCGCGTCAGCAGCCTCTCAGCTGCTGAGAACAAAATCCAGATTCGTGCGCCCCCTTGTGGTCAAGTGCGGCATTGCGCCCTTGCGTCACTGCATCTGGCTAAACGTGGGACCTGGAGATTGGAACTGCTCAAGATTGGAACCAATGTTCTTAGGCTTAGGAGGCAGGCGCCTTAACCCTAAGCCATCTCTCCAGCCCATGTTCCACTTTTTAAAAAAATCTTTATGAGACAGAGAGAGGGGGCACACCAGGGCCTCCAGCCGCTGCAAATGAACTCCAGACACATGTGCCACCTTGTGCATCTGGCTTACGTAGGTACTGGGGAATCAAACCTGGGTCTTTAGGTATGGCAGGCAAGCACTTTAACTGCTAAGCCATCTGTGCAGCCCGCCAGATTCCACTTTTAAAAGAGGCAGCAAATTTGGTCATTTGTTGTGGGCACCTGTTTCAACAGAAAGACATCAAGACAAATGGAAGGTTCTTCCTCATGACTGGTGTCTGGAAATTCCTCAATTAGAGTTCGATTTCTTTGTCAATAGTGCTATCACTCCTGGGTTCTGTTGATTATACCTATTAATGGAGCATAACACTTGAACCTTATCAGTCATGGACCTCAGTGAGGGTTACACATATCATTGAGGATGAGTTTATGAGGTCCTTTCTAGAAAATCCAATTTTGATGGGAAATACTCACTTCTGACTGCCCAAGGACTAGCAGGTAGTGAGGGGGGGACAAAAAGGAAGATTAGAAACAAAAAGAAGGTGAATTTATACTATATTTTTTCCTAGGACAGAAAACACAGCCAGGTCCTAAGTGAATGTGCTTGATGATTTTGAAAGCAGGGGAGAAATGAGGGCCACTTTCCTTATGGACCTGTGGTGCTAGTACATGGGAACCACATACTGCTTTTCAGTATGTCCCCAGAGTGCTGAGTAGCTCCAGGTCCACATGTCCTTCCACCGCACTGTGGAGGAACCATGCTGTGCCAGCACGTGCAGCTTGACACCACGCCCTTGCTGCCTATCACAGAACTCCCATCCCATGTTATTAGCACAGCCTCCCTTAACCTCTGTGTTCTAGCTGTCTTCTGGCAAAGCAATCTCTTTCTCATTTGGACCTATGAATACTCTCTCCTTCCAGTTCTGCCATTCCGGACCATCTCTTTCATTTCTCCTGCTTATCTTTTCCCTCTTCCTCTATGTCTCCGTACAGCCCTCGTCTTTGGGAGTGACAGAATGACCCCATTAGCACTGGAAAGTAGCAGACGACAGCTACTTAGGCCCTTGTGCAAAAGAGAAGGAAAACTTGAAGGCTCTAAAGTGAAGCTATGTGTGTTAATCAGGGTTCTCCAGAGGAACAGAACCATAGAATGACTATGTATTAGAAGAGAGATTTATTAGATTAGCTTACAGGACACAGGCTGGACAGTTGAATTATAGCTGACCATAGTTGGAGACTTGGAGAACCTGGTAGCTTCTCAGTCCACAAAGCTGGGTGTCTCAGCAGTCCCAATCTGGCACTAAAGGCCTGCAGGATTCCTGGAAAGCTGATGAAGCTGGGTTCCAATGTCCACAACAGACAGCAGCAACGGGGTAGGTGTGTGCACCAGAAAGTTGTATGAGCATCTAGGCAAAAGACATGGCTTTACATACAGTGTGTCACTGGAAGGGGGCGCATGCTGGGAGAAGTTCTTCCTTCCTCCATTAATTCTTCCTGGAAATGTCCTCGCAGACCCACCTGAGGGCGGTGTGTCTTACTTGATTCCTACTCTGATCAAGTTACCAACAGAATTTAACCATCACACTGTGCATAGCCAAAAGGACCTTTTGAAAGTGTTCCCAAGTCCATATGCCAGACACATGAAGTTCTGGCTCTTGTTCTTTTTCCTCCAACTTCCAGCTCGAAAGAGAAATAGATGTTTGTGTTGATTTGTTTTCATATTAATATTTCTAATATGATGACAATGGTGGTAATGACAGCAAGAGCGATGAGAATAATAAATACGAAGCCAAGGAAAATTGGCGTGAGCACAGTGAAGGTGATGGTGATGATGATGGAACCAATGAGGAAAATGACGAGGACAGTGATGATGGCCTTGGTCTTGATTTACTGAGCACTATCCATGTGTCAGGCACTGTGCCAAGCACTTCACTTAGATTAACTCCCTTCATCACTATAAACACCCTGCACTAGAGATGTTCATTTTTTTTTGTGGATGTGTGTGTGTGCATTCATGTGTGAGTGTGGGTGTTTATATTCCATGACAGGTGTGTGAAGGTCAGGAAACAACTTTTAGGTCAGTCCTCACTGTCTGCCTCATTCGAGGCTCTCTGTCTCTCAGTGCTATTGTTGACTACTGTCCTCACCATGCACTTCTAAGCTTCCAAGGAAATTTCCCCGTTTCCATCTCCTAACTTGTGCTAGGATTACAGAAGCCCACCACAGCTTCTGTTTTTTTGTTTTTTTTTTTTTGTTTTTTTTTTTTTTAATGTGGGGCCTGGGGACTGAACCCAAGTACTCAGCCTTGAGTGGTAAGCACTTTATCCATGGAGCTCTCTGCAGCCCTACTTTTTAAATCCTCATTGCAAATAGAAGTAAACCAAGGCTTTAGAATTGCCCAAGATCACACAGCTGGCAAAGTTAGTCAGAGCTGAAGTTTGGATCTAAGACTGAGCGCAAAGCTTTCCCTCCTAAGCATTTGCATAAGGGCCTAGTAGTACCCGGGGGGAGCTGGCATTGTCTCCAGTGGTTGATGAGAGGTTCACAGGCCTTAAAAGAATAGGAAAACCTGAACTCCAATCCTTTGTACTGTAGAATTCTGCACCCCCTTCCTTCAAGTGACCCCTCAGAGGGTCTATTTCTGGCATACTGGTTTCTGGAAAATGTCCTGCTAATGACACAGGATTATAAACAATCTTTTTCCCAGAACAAAAATTTAACCTTTGTCTCTCAATCTAATTAGAAGTATTTTCTCTTCCAGAGGCAGGTTTTCTCCCCTCTTCATTCCCAATGTAAGAAGTTTGTTGCCAGAAAAAAAGTCCTCAAACTATAGCTCTTCAGATGATAGACCCTGGCTTGAGACCTTAAACATGACTTGGGCTTCTGTGTAAATGGAGTGGAGAGTTCAGGCACATGACAATGTTTGGGGCCCGGCTGTCTGATGGAAAGCTCTAGGGCCTTAGCTAAATGAAAGGACCACTCCTTGGTGACTTACAGCCCATTATGCAGGTAAACACGCACTGTCACCCCTGAAGTTCTTCCCGATATTGTCCTATGATGCTAAAGTGTGCTTCTCACTTACCACTGACGCTCACACAATGTAAAGAGGGCACATCTTCCTTCTTTGTGTCAGGGGAAGCCTTCTGAGAAAAATAAGCATCCTGTTTTCTTAGAGCCTTGCCCTCCATAATTCTCTAGGGATTGCCATTCTTCTTTGCGATACTTATTCCTTTATCTCCACAAGAAATACAGGCTTTGAAGGAGCCCTGGAGAAAGCTGATAATCCTGGGAGAATATGGATTTGGTTAAAGCCTTGAGAACGGACCCAAGAGAGAAGGCAGTGGCCCTTCAGAGAAAGTGGTTTCAGGTGAAGAATAGGAAATACAGGCCTGACTCATAGTAGGTACCCAAATCATATTTGGAAGACTGAATACA
The DNA here is from genome assembly GCA_036365145.1 of Orientallactaga sibirica. Lineage (NCBI taxonomy): Eukaryota > Metazoa > Chordata > Mammalia > Rodentia > Dipodidae > Orientallactaga > Orientallactaga sibirica. Next base: position 8,945,188 of record JAEOAD010000982.1, read on the forward strand.
TGAATGGATCTGATTTCCTACTTAAAAAAAAATTATTTATTTGAGAGAGACAGAGAGATACAGAAATAGGCACGTAGAGAGAGGGAGAGAGAGAATGGGCACGTCAGGCCTCCAGCCACTGCAAACGAACTCCAGATGCATGTGCCCCCTTGTGCATCTGGCTTACGTGGGTCCTGGAGAATTGAGCCTTGAACCGGGGTCCTTAGGCTTCACAGGCAAGCGTTTAACCGCTAAACCATCTCTCCGGCCCTGATTTCCTACTTTTGTCCCACACAAAGGCCTGTGTAGTTCCAAGGATCACTATAGATCTTTTGAAGGCAGGCTAAAGGTAGTTGAGAGATGCAATGTGACATGTACCAGAGAGGTATAGTGCCTTCTCCAGTCAGTCTCCCATACTCCTCTTGAGCTCTGGTAGAACCCAACAAACACTTGAAAAAAACTCAGGCCTGTGAACTGTTGGCTTCCTCCCCCCAGTTCTGCTTGGCTGCACACAGCTGCTCATCCTTCTGACCTAAAGCAATGCCTTCTTCTGTACCTCTGGGGATTCTGAGTTTCACTCATGCCCACATAAGCTCCACTTGCTTCTAGGAAATCTGAGAGGAGGACCGTAGCCATTTTATCTGAGTTCTAAGAGCCTTACACTAGTCATGAAAAGCTCACGTGTGTCTTTTTGATGATTTTATTATATATGTGTGGTTGTATGTATGTGTGTGGAAGCCAGAAGACAGCCTCAGGCGTTGTTCCTCAGTCACCATCCATCTTATATTGAGGCAAGATCCCTCCTTGGCCTGGAGCTCACCAAGTGGGCTAGACTAGCTGGTCAGTGAGCCCCAGGGATCCACCTATCCCCAGTGCTTGGATTATAAGTGTTTGCTACCCTATCTGGCCTTTTGCCATGGATTCTGGGCATGGAATTCAGGCCCTTTATGCTTGGGATGCATGTACTTTACCCACTAAGCTATCGTGCTAGCCTGTCATGTGGGCCTTGACTCTGATTTCTATTTCAATGACTTATCTATTAGGTATTGCCAATTCAAGGGAGTTCTTTCTTCTTGAACAAGCTCCTTGCTCACTAAATCCTTTCTGGCATTTTTGATAGTTGAATTAAACTATCCCACATACTCTGGTGCTAGGTGCCAGTTAAAATAGAGATGTTCTAATCTCAGGTGCCTGGACCCTGCATATTAGACTCAAATGTGCCTCAGCATCTTTTTTTTTGACACACACACACAGAGAATGGGTGTGCAAGGGCCATTTCAGCCGCTGTGAACAAACTCCAGTCACGTGCGCCCCCTCGTGGACACGTGTGGCATTGTGTGCTTGTGTCACTTGCATCTGGCTAAACGTGGGACCTGGAGAATCAAAGGGACATTCTTAGACTTGACAGGCAGGTGCCTTAACCGCTAAGCCATCTCTCCACCCCCACTATCCTTTGTCATTTGCAGTGAAGGCAGAGTAACGTGCTTCGGGGAAGGAACACAGGTTTGGGACCTGGTGTACATGGTGCTGTGTGAACTCGAGCAAGTCACTGGGTTGGAGACTTGTTCAGGCATAGTCACTGAGCCCTGACTGATAGTTCGCCCCCTCTTGCTGAATAACATTTCATTTGTATAGTCCAATTAGAAAAAAAGTGAACCTATCCCGTTACACATTCATACACACACATTATTCGATTACATATATCTTCTTATATTTATGTATTACATGTACTACCGCAACAGCAATGAGATGACAAAGTGAGGGCAAACGACTTTTATGGTACCTTAGTACATAAACTTGCCACCTCTCTTCAGAACAATCTTGAGACTCTTGGCATCAATGGCCACTCCATGATGCTGGGATTCACCTCTTCCACTTTCTGCTAATATCAGATCAACCTAATGTTTTCACTCTGTCCTTTCTGACGTGACTTTTGCATACTACTGCCTATCCCAGAGGTTGCTCACAGTTGAAATCTGTGTGGCCATCGTGCTTTTAATAAATTAATTAGTGGGTGGGGTGACTCATTTCTAAAGTTAATTTGGGTCATCGTGTTCCTTTCAGAGGACTGCATAGCTCTCTGGGTGTAAAAGACAATCAACTACAAGGCAGGTAACTATTTTGTGTGTTCTTTATATTTTAACCAATTTGGGAATACGTTTCAGTGTTCAAGTGGTAATTATGTTCATAGCTTTGATTAAAATTTAAAAAGGCCCAGTGATGATATTTAAAGCTCCAAAAATCCAGTCACTGGGGCAAGTAATTGACAATTATTATACCATATGGGGAGAGGAAAACCATTTCTTAACCAGCTTGGAATTACTTCATATTTAGTGCATCCTATGTCCTGAGTGGTGAAAAATAAATGTATGCATGCATGTGTGTATGTATAGCCATATACATGCATGTGTGTATGTATATATACTTATTATTCAAGGACAAAAATACGTTCTCCTTCTTTGAGTCATGGTGAATGGTTGGCAACTTTTATGCATGACTTGGTTATTCATTGAGGGTGTGATTTTAGTTGAGTCAAAAATAGAACATAGCCTCAGAATCTCAGAATAAGGAGTGGATGGAAGGGTGAGGTATTCTTAGCAGAGGTCTCTAGCAAGGCAGCCTTGCGATAGGGAGAGACTTTTCACCTCTTTGTGGGGGTGGGGCACATGGAGAGACACTGTGAGGAGTAGGGGGAAATTGAGCGACTTTGGAATGCTGATTGTTTTAGTTGTTTCTGTAAAGTGAAATCAATTACTGAGAAGATTCCCTAGGTGTCCTGTACTCTGGCTTTAGATTAAGGGTTCCTGGCCTAATTGTCCATTAAAAACACCTGGATCTATCAAACCTGTGTGTGATTCTGTTGCAGCTGTTCCAAAGACCCCACTTTAAGCAACAAGGACACAGTCAATCCCATGTTAATCAGAGATAATTGATAACTCATACATACTGCATAAAAACAAAAGCTATCAATATTTTGCCATCAGGAAACATGTGTTGAGAAAAGTCCCAGGATATATAGTCATGCATCACATAACAATGCTCTGATCAATGCGGGACTCTGGTACAATGGTGGCTCCATAAAATTTGTTCACCAAGTGACATCATAACCAGTTTGTGCCCTCCTGCTCTGTGGTGTTTGCACAGTGATGAAATCAGCCAGCACTGTAGTTCTCAGAATGTATTATTGTCATTAAGTAACCTGTGACAATCACTTAAAGAATGGTTGTTTTAAGGGAGGAAAATTGTCTTCCTTAGAAAAATCTAGAAGAGGCTTATTTCAGTGGAATAGAAGAGCAGCCTGTTGGGGAGGTGGAGAGTATCTCCCTGGGGCACAGATGGGGCCATGGCTCCTCCAGAACATTTCAAGTGGGACAGGGGCTGGAGGAAGAGACTTTAAAGACCAGAGCCTCCTAGTCCTTAATCTGGCCAAAGTATCCCAGGTCGCTAAGGTTGTTTCCTCTGAGGCTAAGAGTACTTTCTGAGTGATCTTAGTCCAGTAATCTCAAGGGCTTCACAGGGCTTTCAGGTAACAATGGCTTCTATCTGGAGTTGATATGAAGTAAGCCCCCTCCCACCTGCTCTCCACACTAAGATAGGCACTTGAAAAGCCTTTGCCAGCAGGTGCCTGGTGGTTCAGATCAGGCAACCTGTGACAATCTCTATAGTGGTTTCTATGGTGACAATGCTTCCAATTCACAAAGTATAATCAAACCCTTCCTTAGAAGGTGAGCTGGGCCTCTAAGGAGGGCCCCTCGTGTGCCCTGTAGATTCCTGGCTCAATAATCAGGCTTGGTCAGAGATGGGTTTTTGGTTCTCATTCGGGGACATTCTGCACTCCCTTCAGTTTGAATTGGTTTAGGGTCATCAGGGAACTCCCCACCAGGATGATTAAGACATTAGGGATGAGGATAATGGGATATTTGCAAGCGTGTGTGTGTGTTTGCACGTGCCTCTCTTGCTGTGTGTGTGTGTGTGTGTGTGTGTGTATGAGAGAGAGAGACAGACAGAGAGAGAGAATATTAATGCTAAATGTTCACATTCAAGAAATAGATGAACTTTAGGACCTGGAAAATGGTCTAAATTATCTTAGTAGTCAAGTGTTTTGCTTTATAAATTAAGTCACATTACAGATATCTCTTCATAAAAACATTAACATGTATGGAAGCCTACAGGCTGAAGTAGGTTCTTGTGTTAAAGTTCTGGAAGAGGTAGCCTGAGAGGTAGGATGAATTGTGTGGGTGCCCAGTGGGGTGCAAATGTGGTACATGCCACTGTCTGACTACCTAGGAGATGTGCTTGAGGTCAGCTTCTTCACAAATGTAGCTCCTTATAAGGAAAGCAATCATCGTGTGTGTGTGTGGAAGACCAACACAGGGAGGCTTCACACCCCCATCCATTTGGCTTTTCACTTCCACATAGTATTTCCATACCTACTGTCTCGTTATAGTCCCTCGCCATGAAGAAAGTTAATTGCTTTCATACTATCCTATGGGCCTAAACATCTGCTCTTTACTGAAAGAAGTTGGGAACCTCTGTAGAAGCCCTCCTTAATGAACTTTAGCCTTTCTGTGTCAGAGCTTGTTCATCTATTAAGAGGATCGGGAATAGGTTAGAGGAGCTCTTGTAAGCTTTAATGCCCCTGCCTCCTAAAACATAGCATGATTCTTTGTCCTGTGATCAAAGGATGAGGATAAGAATACCATGCTCTGGAGCCTTAGTTACTCATTCATGCACAAATTCATTGAGAAAACATTTCCTAAGCGCCTACTATTCACCAAGCACAGCGGCAAGTTCAAGGAGGAAGCTCACCTCTCACTGCTGGAGAAACAAGGAAATAGGCAAGCGCGTAGGCAAGGGGATAGGGACAGGACCAGACAAGGTTTTCAGAGTCCTGGGGGTGCTCAGTGAAGGTGGATGGAAGGAAGTGACTTTGAAAATGAACCCCCAAAGTCTGACCAATGAACAGGAGGAAGACACAGGCCAGAGGGCTCCAGGCTGAGGGTCAGGTAAAAGAAAGAATTGGTCTCTAGTCTTATTAGATCTTTGTAATATAACGATTCTGGGACCCCACAAGTTTCTTAGTCCAGCTACTATTCCCAGACCCTTCATTACATGCCACAACCAGTATTAGGCCCTATCAACTGGCTGAGGCTCAAGAGAAGAAAGGATTTCAGTGACATGAAGATCCAGATTTCCATTTTCTACACCCATCTGCTTGCCTGTCTGTGTCTGTTTCTTTCTGTCTCCTTCCCTCTCTCTCTCTCTCTCTCTCTCCCCCCCTGACACATACACACACACGGCCATAATAGCATAGGCTGAAGGAATGGGTGACCTCATTTAAACCCGTTTGAAAATGTTGTTTTGTAAAACCCAAACACCAAGTGCTCCCTGCTACCTCTGGAGAAATCCCCACCTCCTCTGCTTGAGAATAATTCAGCGGCTGCTGGGATGCTCCTCGATTTCAAGAGGCCCCAGCCCACCCTCTGCCCACACTAATCAGCAGTTTGGCTGAGTGGGGAGGACGGGCCTTTGCCTTCTTTGCAGTGATTAGCTGCCTTCTGGGCCCATCCTCAGGGGCAGAGACTTGCCCTTTGAACCCTCAATCCATGAGCTGCTTCTTATTCTGAGCACATAAGTAGGCCTTCTAGCACTAGCTCTTACAGCAAGGATGCACAAGGCACCACACTCGGCCACCTAGATTCGGTTGGCTGCTGACCCAGAGCTGGAAGGGGGTGTCTGCTGGCAGGTTAACAATATGGGGAGGAGGTAGGTACCAGAAGAAAAGGGAAGGAACCTTTCTGGAAGGTGGAAGCTGCATTATGGAAGCTATGCTCCCATTTGCTTTGCCTGGGTTTCCCTAGGAACAGTGCTGTACCTGGTGGAGACTGAAGGGAAGAACATAGCCCATTCCAGTGGGCCAGTGGCTCTCCAGAGAAGTAGCTGATGATGCTCCCAGGACTCCTATGGCTGAAAATTATCATGCCCAGGGAGGCCAAAGGAAAGCTTTGACCAATGGCTTCCTTTCCCTTTGCTTCTATACTGCAACCTGCTTCCTTCTACCTGTACACTGGCCCAGCCCGCATCCCACTCCACCTATTAGCCCTGTTTTCAGAGACAAAGAGACCCTAAAAAAGGACCTGGGAGCCTTTTTTTTTTTTTTAGGAGAGACAGAGAGACTATTAGCACACAAGGGCCTCAGCCACTGCAATCAAATTACAAACACTTGTGCCACCTAGTGCACACATACGACCTTGTGCTTGCTTCAACATTGCACGCCTGGCTAACATGGGATCTGGAGAGTCAAACATGGGTCCTTAGATTTTGCAGGCAAGTGCCTTAACTGCTAAACCATCTTTCCAGCGCTCTGGGAACCTTCCTATTATGACCTGGGGACAGAAGGGTATATGGAAGTAGATTGAGAGGATTCCCTCCAATAATACCACTAAAGCTCCTTCAAGATGCACTCAAGGTCAGGGACTCTAGTGAGAAAGGAGACAGAGGAAGACCATGTAGGAGAAAAAAGAAAAGAGAACAGACAATGGGTTCATAAATTTTCTGAGAAGAATCTGGCCTCCACTTTGACAAGATCTTAGGCTCAAGTAGTCTTTCCTTCCAGCCTCCATATTCACATGCACTCTGTGTGGAAGGAAAGATTGTGGGGATTACACTTGCCAAAATTCAGACAGAGGTGAACAGAGAAAACTGTCATTTCTCCCTTAAGGCTTCACCTTGCTCTGGGGAAGAGGATTGGCCAGGAGCTCTACTCCAGCCTCAGCATACTATTAAGCTGGTTATTTAAACTTCCTATGGGATCAGTTTCCCCATCAACCAAATGGGACTGATTCTAGACTGCTTCGGGCAAGGGCATTCTGGGAATTGAGCAGCCATGCATGAGAAGTTCTCTGCAGAGAGTGTGGCACATAGCAAACATTTAATGGTTTCAGCTCTTGCTGCCTGAGAGAGGAGCAGAGGCTTGTGAGCAGGAAGGCTCTGGAGGAAGTGTCAGGCCTAGATCAGGCTCAGACAGGGATGGAGGAGTTTTCCAGGAAATGAAACATTGAGAACTGGCACCTGAGTTGAAGGTGTCTGAAAGGAGTGGGTAGAGGGGGCATCCAGAAGGTTTCCCTCTCTCCCTTGGGTAGAGGGAAACATACAGACAGGCCACCATTTCTGGAAGGGATTTAGTCTCATAGCTGGATAACCCTAGCCCTGCTTAATTGCATACACACAGGAAGCCCAAAGATGTCAGAAATCATGTTCTGACTTCTGCTAAGTTGTCTGCTTTGGCCATCAAAATTGATCTTGGATGGGTGACTTCCCTGACCATTATCAGTCCCACCTCAGCTTCCCTTCAGTTTTTCCTCCTCTCTCCCTGAGGCTTTTAGCCACTGTGACACACATGTTGGACCCTTCTGAAGGAGGCTTTAGGTTCATGGGGTTTTCACAAGGCTGTGTACCAGTGAAACAAAGATTTATCCTGCTGCCACCGCCTCTTCTCATATTAACAAATATCTATCTGACCAAAGGTTCGTGCCTTCACTATACTATAGTGTTCAGGAACCTTGTCTCTTATTTAGGATTTCACCTGTGGACCTCAGTAGAGTGACAGCGTGCAAATCAATTGATTGTATGAGTTAATGAATGGATGAGTCAGTGTATGTGTGGGTATGAATGGTGGATTGAAAGTCTGACATTTTCTAGGCTGAATCAAGGGCCACTCCTCTCATGAAGAACCAGACATTTCAGCTGAGGTGAGCCCTCTTACTCTGCTCAAAGGGGATCACTGAGCACCAGCGTACTGAGTCAACTTGTGGTTTCCAGAAGGCATTCTGTGCATAGGTATAAAGGCCTCTGAGAACGCTCCCTTAGAGGCACTGCAGGGTGCCCTACCAAAGCTGGTTACACGCCATCCCTACCCTTCTCATTCCTGATCCTCTTTTTTTCCTCCTACCCTTTCCATTTCCCATTCCATTCTCCTATCCCTTTAGTTGCTCTTTCCCTTCCCCTACTCCTTCCTCAGAGCAACGTCTTGTTCGGTACATCTGACACACTCTGATTGCCTGGAAAGATCAGAGTTGTTCATTTCTTAAAGCTACCTTCCTGCAGTGAGACACTGTTCATTTATTTCTAACGCCGCAGCCTACTGTACCACCTCTCTTCCTTATGGGGGAGGTTGTATTAGCAATTTGGGGGTGAAGAAGGGAGGGAAAGATGACCATAGGACTCAAGTGTATACAAGGGAGAATGGTTACGTCTAGAATCTGAGTTGCCCCAAGCTTGTTCAATGAAACTGAGGATCATTGAATTATTATTGAGCCTAACCAGACCTCAGGGCTACATAGATCCCTGAGTTAGACATGGTGCCTGCCTTCTCCATGGTAACGAGGCTAAATATGGACATGTTTCCATGGAGAGCCATAGCGCAGCTACAACCCTGCTTCCTCCAGGAAGCACACGTGCTAGGCTTCTTTTCCCTCCCATGAAGTCTTTGATACACACCTCAGACATCAAGAACATCTCACTCACCTTTGAGACTGTTTCTAGCAAGCATTCTGTTTCTCCATCCCATGAACATCCTCTCCTCTTGGCAGCTAGAGGTTGGACAGATGAGGTGATCAGGAAAGTGATGCTGGACCTGGTCATTCATGCACGCCTTTCCAACTTCACATCGCTTTGGGGAATGGGTTTTCCCATTCCCCAAAATGTCATTCATTGGAGGGAGCCAGTGAGACGACTGTGATGACTCGTGTGTCGACGTGCTGCTCTTTCAACCATCGTACGTCCTGTGGAAGAGTTATTGCAACAGAGTTTACGAAATGCTTTCTGAAGTTGTCCATGATTTAAAATAATTCCAAAATTAGCAGTACAAAAAATATTCAAATGTGGCAAGGTTTTAATTTTCCTTAAGGGAAAGTAAGTCTATGCACTGCTTATGTGAATTTCAACAAGTGAGATCTTCGTACGTTTTAACTTTCTGACATAGCAATGTGGAATGAAACATTGTTTTGGTTGAAGGCTAAAGATATAAGCTGAGCATTAGGCTTAAAATAGCCTGTTTAACATCATTTGGGTATTTAGAGATTACATCACTTGTGTTTGTAACTTAATCATCTGTTAAATTGGGTCTTTCCAACCACAGCTGATCATATGGGTGGGTTCAGGTATGGTAGGAAATATCTATAATGTGAAAGTATACATAGGGAGCTGAGTTGTGCTCCCCTGTTAACTTTTGATAAAGACTGTAGAGCTTTTATAAGGCAATTCTAAATTGTCTCTTAAGAAAGATTCATATTGTGTGTTCTGTGTTGTAGGCCAAGTGGCATCAGAGCCAAGTGATGGATGACCTGCAGTCCCAGAACCTGTCCATGGACATGAATGACTCCCCTCCCGCCTTGGCCAATAACAGACTGGAAAATGGCATGGCCCAGCTGATCACCACTGAAGCCTGGAACATCAATTCCACTGACCTGGTAAAGAAGGCCCTGGTGACTGTGCCGGCCCCATCTATTCTGAACCCCCCGGCTGAGTCCCAGAGCGGCATGGCTCTGAAGGTGGCGGCCACTGTTCTACAGCCCCTGTGCCTTGGGGAAAGCCCAGTGGTGATGCCCATTCACATGCAAGTGGAGGGGAGCTCTGCACCGGAGCTCAACTCCAATGGCAATGCCACCTACGTCATGACCACACAGGGCCCGGTGCAGCTGCCTGTGGTGTTGGAGCAGCATGTTTTCCAGCACCTCAACTCCCCTCTGGTCCTGCCCCAGGAGGCCCCGTGCTCCTCCAGTTCTATCCACAACAACCTCTTCCAAGGGGCTGAGGACCCTGAGGCCCAGCCTCAGCTCCTGGACCTGAGGATCCCCAGCCAGCCCCAGGAGTCCACATTGCCCTTTGAAGCTGTGCTGCAGAATTTATTCCCCTCCCAGGGCTCTTTAGGCCCTCCACCCTGTCAGCCTCCTCCTGGGTATGTCCCAGTGCCTCCACAGCCCTTTAACTCCCCCCTGTCCCCCCTGGTTCCACCAGCCACCCTCTTGGTACCCTACCCTGTGATCGTTCCCTTGCCAGTGCCAGTTCCTATCCCCATCCCCATCCCAGTGCCTCAGAGTTCTGAATCCAAGTTCAGCCCCAGTTTCCCCAAGCCGCCACCTTCCTTCAGTCTGCACTCCTTTAAAGGCACCCAGACCCCTCTGGAAAAGGACGAACTGAAGCCCTTAGACATCCTCCGGCCAAAGGAGTACTTCCAGCTCAGCCGTCACACAGTCATCAAGATGGGGAGTGAGAATGAGGCCCTGGATCTCTCCATGAAGTCAGTGCCCTGGCTCAAGGCTGCTGAAGCCAGCCCCCCAATCTTCCAAGAGGACGCAGCCCTAGACCTGTCTCTGGCAGCCCATCGGAAGTCTGAGGCTTCCCCCGAGATACCCTATGACAGCAGCAGGTGCACAGATGGCCATGGTCACACCATGATGGAGAAACTTCCCAGTAACATGGAAATGCCCTTTGCCCCCAGCACACTGCACGAGGCCTCGGCCATGATGGATAGTCACATCAGCAGCAGTAATGCCACTGAGATGGTCAGCCATGCCAGCAGTGAGGTCAAGGCTGAAAGTAACATTGAGATTGTAAGTGAGTCCCAAGCAGCTAAGGTCATTGTCTCAGTGGAAGACGCTGTGCCTACCATCTTCTGTGGTAAGGTCAAAGGCCTCTCAGGTGTGTCCACCAAAAACTTCTCCTTCAAAAGAGAAGACTCTGTGCTTCAGGGATATGATATCAACAGCCAAGGAGAAGAATCTATGGGAAATGCTGAGCCTCTTAGGAAACCCATCAAAAACCGGAGCATAAAGTTAAAGAAAGTGAACTCCCAGGAAATACACATGCTCCCAATCAAAAAACAAAGGCTGGCCACCTTTTTTCCAAGAAAGTAAATAAAGGCTTTAAAAAAATTTATGTGTATAACATGGGGAAAGGTGCATTGGTTTTTTAAAAAGGCATTTAAAACAAATTATCTTTGTTAATTATTTTGGGGAGTTACATGGAAAACCGTAAGGCAAATTGGCTGTAGAAGCCTTGTAAGCTAGTATCATTTTGTTTTTTAATTTTTGACTTTTCACAAATGAGTAAATAAGAGCAACCTATTTTTCAAGCAGATTGCACATTTTTTGCAGCTTTAATGGAATATTGGGTGAATCCGAGGGATAAAAAAAGCTATTTTCATTGCCACAAAGTGCTTTGATGATGTAATACCTAATAAAGGGTAGGATGAATATTTCACAATAAATGTTTGTTTGCACTAATTGGTTGCAGTATTCTGTCATTTATAAAATTTACATTTCTTAACTGGCATGGTTAGCCCAAACTTTTGCTTATGAAGAGTTGTAATTTATCAGTGTTTAGAGACCTAAGCTCTTCAGGCACATTGAGAAATATTGTCCTGTCCCCCATACACAGAGGATCAGGAATTGTATGGCCTAAAGCAAGTCACTTTTCTCTCTGGGCCTTGAGTATTTTAGTTTGTAAAATTGTGGCAAAGGGGCAGGGAGATGAGTTTTGACTTGAGTTCACATAGACCTTGAGTTTATTGAACCCAATGACTGGAATTTCTACATACTAAAACAAATGAATCTAAAAGAAAATGTACTTTTGAAAACAAATGAATCTAAAAGAAAATGTACTTTTGCTTGGCATGGTGCCCCATGCCTATAATCTCAAGTACTCTGGAGGATGAGGCAGGAAGGTTGTAAGTTCAAGGCCAGCTAGGCTACAGAATAAGACTGTGTCGCAAAGCAAAGCATCTTGCTCTCCCCCCCCCCCCGCCGGCCCCACTCTCAGAGTTTAGCTGGAAATGACCACCTTTTCTAGGGAGATATGAGCATTGCTCTTGATAACAGAAATTCTTGAAAGTTCAACATGTTACTTACTGCAGGCCATTCAGATTCAGAGGGGAGTTGATTTCTGATGGATTGAGATCTATTTCACGTTTTGTTCCCAGCCTTGGATTAGAGATCTTTGTGGGTGGGGCTGGGAAAGGAAGAGAAAGTAAGTAATTGTTAGAGTATTAGCTCAGTGGTTCTCAAATCAGGGCGATTGCCACCCGCCCCCCCCCCCGCATCCAGGGGACATCTGGCAGTGTCTGGCAATGCCTGGAGAGCTTTGGGTTGTCACAACTGCAAGGGTGGGTGAGCATCTAGAAGGAAGACTCGGGGTACTGCTAAACCTCTTATGATGCACAAGATAGCCCCAGCAAAGAATGACCTGAGCCCAAATGTCAATAGTGCTAAAGCTGAAAAGCCCTGGTTAAGCCATTCCTTGACTGATGGAAGTGATACAGTTGGGAGGAGAGAACAGCGTGTTGTGCTTTTTCCTGACAACACAAAGCCACCCACACAAATGAGAAGCTGTGAGCATGTATTTAAAATAGATCTGCTAGGTGGCACATCACATTTGTGTCTGAAACTGTGCTGGCGAGAGACTGATTAGTGCATGCCTGCTTTAAAACTTAAAGCTTTCTTTCACTTCGTGCAATTAGTATGGATCCAGCTGTTGCTGTGAACATGAACAGGAGGAAAAGCAGTTGCAAGACTGTTCTTGCATTACCATTCCCTCTGTGGATTGCGTTACAGTTTTAGCCGGTCCTGGATCTTACAACCAAAGTGGATTTTTCTCTCTCCTGCTCTATTTCTGGGTCATTAACATATCTTTATTCAATGACCCAATAGCTATGTTTCAGCTGGCTGACCAGTGTCACTCGACAGCATCAGCTGGACTCCATCCTTTCTGCCTCTACGTGGTACAGTTCTTTTCCCGGTTTTTCCCCACTGTGGCTTTCGGGCTGTTTCCTCTAGTTTCAAATCAAACACAAATGTGCCCAGGGACTAGTGTTTCCCATTTGTCTGCTGTCGTTTCTCCCTAGGCTTAGAGTAGTTTCTGCTACAATACACAGCTCTATAGAACCTTTCTAACCCAGCCAGAAGGGCCCATATCTTCACAGTCCATTTGGACTGCTTATCTGGATTTGGAGAACAAAACTTGTAATTTGTCCTTAGAAGCAAGTGCTTAAAGTGAGGGGCATACAAATGGAAAAGAAGGAATTTGTAACCTGCAATTACCTTAGAAACCTCAAACCACAGATTTATCTTTCTTGTATGGGGATGCCCTTCTGTCTTGAGATGGCAGTTCTGGTTTGGTGAAGAATGCCACAGCCACCCCTAGGCAGTGGGAACCCTGGAGGGATTTCTGAAACAGGCCTCCTCCAACCCTAGGTGTGCCTGCGTATGGCCTTTGCCATTCGTTGCTGAGGATTTGGGGGAAGAAGGTTCTGTTGTGGGTGCTTACAATGGTGTTGGGAGACTTGCTGAGTGACATTGATGAAGGCTGCAAATAGTTACTGTGTTGGAGCCAGGTTTGTGCAACTGAGGCACCAACGCCCTCTGCCTGCTCCTCTTCCTGGCCTTTGATGGAAATTGGACTCCAATCTGTTTAGCGGCGGGTGGGGGTAGAAAGAGAGAGCGCACATTGTTGTGGCCAGTGTAAGCCTGGGGCTCCTGATGATTCAATTACATACCCCTTCCCCAGTCATAAGATTGCAGCTTTTCCCATCAACCTTTAAGGCTAGCAGCCTGGAACTGTGCTTCCTAGTCTGAGGAAGGTGATCCTCAGGGGCCTCACAAAGTGGGTCACTGGCAAAGTCTCCAGCACCATCATTTCTATGCTTGATTCAGCCCTCTGGTCACTGTCATCTCTGTACTCCTCACAAGTGTCTCCAGGTCACCTATCTTCCAGTTTTAGCCATAAAGCGTTTCTACCAGACTTTTCTCCTGACTCCTTTTTCCATCTCTCCTCATAAATATTTTGGGCTACCTAAAGATCAGCCTTTCAGGGTTTTTTTTAAGGAAATCCGATTAGTCCCCAGAAATGTCAATAGTACCTTAGACTTTTCAAGATGGCTTCAGTTGAAAAATGATTTAAAAACTACAAACAAGTCATGAAGATCCATATTTTTGGGAAGTAATCCTAGAGTAAAAATCTAGTTTATCTAGAGGGAGGAAAGACTATATAGAGGATATACTTACTTTCCTGCCCAAGGAAGCCGTTGTCAATGAGTAGACATTTCTAAAGCATAGTAGAAAAATATTTGTTAAGACTCAAAGGCAAAACTGTCATACTTTCAGCATAAAAATGTCTGCAATAATGAAAAATCCAAACAAAAAAAGAAGAATGGGAGGAAGGAGGGGGAGAGAGAAGGGAGAAGAGTGAGAGGGGGAGAAGAGAGGGAGGGGAAGAGAGAATTACTGAAATAAATTGTCAATATACTCATCTTCATAAATAGTATAATTAATAAAACAGCAGGAAAGGATTTAGATTCCATTTTACAAGGAGGAAATTGAGGCTCCGAAGAGTTTTCTGCTTTCAGTTTCTAAGCATCAACAACTCAAAAATATGTACTTTGGGACAGTCTTAAATATTGGGTCTGAAACCCAATGAACCCACAAGAATTTGGACTCTTTGGGGGCAAAAACCAGTATGAATTAGAGATGAATGTGAATTACAGATTCTTTTTCAATTATTCTGAAGACCATTCCAGTTAACTGGAACGCCCAAGCACTTGGCACAATGCTTAAGGGGAGATTTCAAGCTGAAGGGTGGAGATGCCAAGCCCTTAAAAGCCACACTTAAAAGCTGCTAAGCTGAAAACTTTAACAGCAGGGGAAAAGTGTTAGAGGTCCTTCTGGCAGACTTTACTCCTCATTAAATAAAAAAGGCAGTTTTCCACAATAGCTCACTTGTACCAGGTCAGATAACTGACCTCCCATATCAGTGAGACAAAACAGGGTGTATCTGAGGACTTTAGGGTGCCTTCCTAATAAATCCATCATTTAGTTCATTAACATACTTGTTGATTTGATACTGAGTAGAGTATGTGAGTATTTAAAATAATAAATTCACAAACATTGAAAATAATCCACCTGTAACAGTTATAGACCAGGTGATTTCTGAACCAAGTGAGATTTGTAGGTATAGTCAGCTAAATTATGAGCAAATTCAAGTTAAAAGAGGTGGACTTTGGAGGTTTATGATATTAACTCAATTGGAAGGCTACTTTGCATCTAACTGTATGCTTTAGACACATGCAGATAAAACTAGGCTCACTCTACTGATAAATATGGTAATGGTCACTTGGAAACAGTCCCTCCTCTGCTAAGTAATGTTTGAAATGTGAGATTTTGTAGGCTAGGCAATTAATAAGGATGTAATGAATTCTTATTACATTGATATCCTTCTGTGGTTTTCTTTATGGTCATTTCCAATAAAGACCTTGAAGATTTTTCTCCAATATAGACATTTTCACTAGGATACATTTCAGGTGTCTTTAAGCAACACCAAAATGGACATATTGACATTATAGGGAGAAGGAATTAAACTATTTATCTCAAGGTTTCTCAGCCTCAGCACTATTGACATTCAGGGCTGGATGATTCTGTGTTGCGGGAGGCTGCCTCATGCATTGCACGATGCTCAGTGGCATCCTTGGACTCTCCCTACAAAATAACAAAAATCTCTCCCCAACATTGCCAAGTGTCCCCTGGGGGACAAAGTCCTCCCTGATCCAGAACCACTGCTTCACCTACAGGGTCTGTCTGACAGCTGTCCCATAGTGGAGGCTTAAAATGTCCTTGATGAATCAAGCACTAAGAAGAAGGATGTGGAGCGGTGTTCTCTGACTCCTCACTCACATTGCCAGCTTTACTACTAAGAGGCTCATCTGACCAAGAAACTAGGATTTGCTACCATTGTTCTGTCCAGAGGTTTTCGTTCATCCACCATGGTGTGAACCTTTCCTCCAGTGAAGGAGAAAGGTAGACACTCCCAGACCTGATGGGATAGGAAGCATCATTATTTGACTAGCACCCCCAAACTAGAAGGACCTATTATTCAAAAACCATTCTAGGATGACTGTTTATTAGTCTAACTTACAAGGATAGCATCATACAGGACATTATAAACATTGCCAGGAAGTTGGGTCTTAAAAATTCCTTATGTTTTACCTAAATCGTTTTTTTTTTCCCTCGCTATAATTGGGCCCAGTATTTTGTCTTTAATGGCAACAAAAGCCAAATCTCCATGTTTAGTACCTACCTATTTAAGCACCACATGGGTTGTAGCCTCCTTCCCTGAGACTCCAGAGTCCCATCTTCTCTTTCTTTCTTGAAGTTCCTACTTTATAAACCTTTTATCATCTTGGCTACCGTTTCCCAAATTTCTCCATCTACTTTGTAAAGTCACGAACTCCAGGTTCAAGTGATGAAAAATGTTCTGAAGTTGATTGTGATGGTGGCTGTACAACTTTGTGAATATACTTTAAAATCCCTTTGAACTGTACACTTTAAAATGGGTCAATTGTATGGTATGCGAATTTTATCTCAATAAAGTTATCTTTTTTTTAAAAAAAAAGCAATAAAAAGTGGGCTGGAGGGATGGCTTAGCAGTAAGGCACTAGCCTGCAAAGCCAAAGAACCCAGGTTTGATTCCCCAGGACCCACATAAGCCAGATGCACAAGGTGGAGCATGCTTCTGGAGTTCATTTGCAGTGGCTGAAGGCCCTGGCACACCCATTTTCTCTCTCTAATGAATAAATAATTTTTTTAAAAAGCAATAAAAGAAGCCGAGATAGAAGAACTGATTATGCATTCTAGCAAGATCTCCTAGAGCTACATAGTTCCTTTCTATCTTTGACCAGTTATATCCATGGTACTAGATCTCTACTTCCCATGGGGCCCACCATCTTTAATTGGTTATGCACATTCTCACTGCTCATTGGAGCCCACCTATCTGAAATAACCAGGTTTTTCTTTACTATCAGAATTTTGCTTGGTTTATCATCCCTCATGCCTCATTTTTTGAGCTTTGAAATCACCTTACTCAGGTGGTTGTCCTGAGCAGGCCTCAGGAGGCCATCGGCTTGGTCCATACCATCTCTCTATCAGGATTCAAATTCTCATTGGCCATGAGCCTTCAAATTGAAGCCAAATTTCATGGATAAAGACTACTGTATTGGAGAAATCATGGGCTGAGGAGATAGTTCAGTGGGTGCAGTACTTTCCTTGCAAGCATGAGGACCCGAGTTCAATCCCCAGGACCAATTAAAAAAAAACTGTAAAAAATTGGGGCATGGTGTCATGTGCTTGTAATTCCAATCCTGGGGATTGGAGACGGGTTGATCCCAGGGGCCTTACCGGCCAGCCAGTCTAGTCTACTTGATGAGTTCCAGACCAGTGAAAGACCTTGTCTCATAAAAGGTGGAAAGGAAGGAACCACATCAGAAATTGTTCTCTGGCCTTCTCATGATCCTACACATATATATGTATATACACCCAAATATATGTGTGCACACTACACACAAGAAATTATGAAACAGTAGCTGAATTGCTCTGGAGTCTCACCTGCCAGCAACATTGTCCTGTAGGGCGTTCACACATGGTTGAGCAAAGCTGCTATCCAGTGGTGGCAGCATGTGCTGGCCCCAATACTGCGTTTCTCCATCAGGACTCTTGACGCCAGGGCAATGTGACTTCAACTATTTTGTCTTATCTCTTATGCAGGGATAGAAAGATTGTTTATGGCATGCATGGTCCAATGACCTGTGGCCTCAGAGTTAGGAAACCAGGTTCCCAGTTATTATTTCCTACCCCTGAATGGAGAGCTGAAAACAGTCAAGGATGCAAGCACTGTCTCCATAAAACAAAGACTCCACCTGCCAATAACAGGATGCGAGCAAAAAAGTAGTGCCAAGTGGTCACAAGAGCAATGCAGGCCATTGAAATGCTTTCAAATGTGCTCAGGAATTTTCAGTGTTTGGGAGGCCAGGGCCTGTATACAGGGTTAATAGGGTTTTTTTGTTAGTAAGCGATGTTTTTTGTGTGTTTTTTTTTGTTTTTTTTTTTTTAATGCAGCTTTATGATTTCAAGTACTGGCGGAAACCAGCTAACAAGGTCTTGCTTGGCAGAAGTCCTTGGGGAAATAGTGTTAACACATGGATAACATTATTTGGAAAGAGGGCATCAACTATTCTTGAGTGAATGGGTGCTCCTGGGGTACTTGAGGGTGGATGAGAACAGTTTATTTTCTTTGTGTGGCTGGGAAATGCTACTCAGCAGGCAGTGGAAGAGCCAGATAATGGAGGGCTAATTCCTTAAGCTCTGAACCCTTTTATTGCAACTGTTTTCAATGGGAATCTTTTCAAAACACATTAACCATCTTGGCATAGGAAACCTTTCTTTGACTCAGTTATTGTTATGGGCATTGGAGACTGGAGTGGGCTAGAACGACATGATGTCCTCCCAGTTGTCCAAGGATGAAGGGCTATTTGTCTCCAGGTGACATTGGCTCTCTGACCCCACTGCCCACTGCCCACTCATGGTTCTCTTTTTCTGTCTCCTTCATTCCTGTGTATGCATGTGTATTTCTTGTTCTGATTTCTAGAACTGGAAAAGACACTGAGTGAGGTAACTCAGACCCAGAAAGACAAAAATCAAAACTTGCATGTTCTCTCTCATATGCGGATCTTATATTTTAATATGTCTATGCATGTAAATAGGGGATGCCAGAGTGGACCCAGGCTATGAAACAAGATAGAACATGAAAGGGGAGCAAGAGGTGTTGACAAGGGTGGGATGGGCAAAAGGACATCCAAAACATGAAAGCAAAGAGAAGCCGAAGTTTGGGAAAGGGGCAATGGAGTGAAGGGAATGGGGGAAAGAGAGGGGAAGGGAAACAAAATAATGTTGGAAAAATGCCATAATGAAACCTAGTATTTGTATGCTAATGACTTTTTTAATTAAAAAAAAAGTCATTTCTCACTCTGCCCTTCTTGGCTTCCATGACAGCATACCATGTCTTGAAAATCAGCATTAGCCAACTGTCTCTTATCCACGAGCTGACTGACAGTATGGAATGGTTCTAGTGCCCCTGGCATGCACCTCCTCTTCATTTGGAAGGCTGAGCCCCAGGGCTTCCTTTGGAGATTCCTCTCTTCCCTCTACTTGACTGTGGGGAGGAACATGGCAAGTAACAGTGAATCCCATTTTATTTAGCCAGGATCTCCAACTAGATATCATGATCCTAATAGCACAGTGTGGTGGCTTGTTTCAGGTGGCCCCCATATACTTCTCTGCTCTGAATGCTAGGTTAGGTCCCCAGCTGGTGGCAATTTGGAAATTGGAGCCTCCTGCAGGCGGTGTATTGTTGAAGCTGGGATTATGGGTGTTATAGCCAGCTTCTTCTCCTTGTCAGTGTTTGGCACACTCTCTTGCCATTGTTGTCGATCTGATATTGGCCAGGAGGTGATGTCCACCCTCTGCTCATACCATCGTTTTCCCTGCCACCATGGAGCTTCCCCTCAAGTCTGTAAGCCAAATAAACCCTTTCCTCTCACAAACTGCTCTTGGTCAGGTGTTTTCTGCCAGCAATGTGAAGCTGACTGCAACACACACCATTAACTGATACGTGCCTCCTTTCAGCCTATCTGCAAGGGAGAGATCCTGGCTAAATAAAACGGGATTCACTGTTACTTGCCATGTTCCTCCCCACAGTGAAGTAGAGGGAAGAGAGGAGCTGGGCAGACCTCCCAAAGGAAGCCCTGGGGCTCAGCCTTCCAAATGAAGAGGGGGGGCACGCCAGGGGCACTAGAACCAATGGTTCCTATGCAGTAGGAATGAGCACGGTGCCCCCAACTTTTGGTCCAGAGTGCACAGCAGCTGGTTGAGGCTCAAGAATTGCTTAACACATTATACCTTCTCTGCTTTCCTATGTGTCACTTAGCTGTATTGGCCCCTCCCCAAGCTCAAGCCTTTCTAATTTGAGCTGTTCTCCATCCCAGGCAAAGCTGACTTGTGCAAGCACCAGATGACCTTTGGAACACTGTATTTAACTCATTTCATGTACAGCCCACATATTCTGTTTCCTCACTAGTAGTAGGATTGCCCTTGTTGAGACCATGAAAGTTAATATCAATCAGAAATTTCCAAATTAATGAAGTCGCGACCACTCTTTCAACAAATCTCTCCCTCCCTCCTTCTTTCTGTCTCTTTCTCCCCCTGACCTTCTTTCTTTCTCTTTTCTTTTCAAACCCCTAGAAATGATACTTGTGCTTAATTTTTTTATTTAAATCTTCTTCTTATTATTAACAACAACATATTTCATATGGATACACCATGTGCTTAATTTTAGAGTGACAATAATTGCCCAGGGAGCCATGGTTGTTTCTCTGGCCTCACCTTCCTGACCTCTCAGTTACAAGACACGGTTATTTCTCTCTTCCTTTTTGGTTCTTCTGGCATGGCTCATTCTTCCTTTTCTCTATCTCTGATCTCTTTCATTTGCTGTCATCATATAACAGAGCTGCCATTCGACCTCTCCCTCCTCTTTTTATTTCTACATCATAGGCTGTGTTCCAGCCCCATAGTCATTCTTGTGCCGCTTGCCTGTATGGCACAATACAGGCCTGGTCCTAGCCAGACCACATGGCAGAAGAAACCAGGAAGTGGCTTCTGTGAACATGGCATTCTGCGCAGGCCTGGCATGACAACAGCTACAGTCCCATGCTCACGAGAAGCCTGCTACGAGATGTCCTGTCCAGAGACAGGCTGTCATTGGTCACAAAAAGGGGACCACCCCATACAATGATTACCCAGCCAAGCCCCTTAAAACCGACACGCACTTCCTCAATAAACGAGTTTGCGGCAGCTCGCTACCTGCTTTCACCCAACTCCCGGAGTCTGTGTTGTGATTCCGTGCTGCTCACCCCAACTCGGCAGAGACCCTGCTGTCTCTGCCTTAGGGGGGCCTTAGGGGGGACTGCAACACCTGGCACCTGAACAGGGACCCTCTGCCCCATCGTTGGCGAGATGCCCCCTTCTTTATCGTTGGTGAGAAAAGCCCCTTGCTGTTCTGTATGCTGACGGTTGCCCGGGGGTGAGCGGGCAACCCCCTCCTCCCCACTTTTTGTTTGTCCTTCTCTTCCCCCCCACCCCCGTAGGAAGGCACACACCGCCGCAAGGCCCCAAAGTCTGTGTTGGCCCCTCCATTATCTGGTTCGTCCTGGCCAAATCTCATAAAGGACTGACCCACCTGATTTCAGAACCAAGGCGAGGCCTTTGGCTGAGCCTCCCCGGAGACACCGTGTGGGCATATGGCCGTGGAATAATGACCCACGAAAGTCCCACACTAAGCACAAGACATGTGGGTCCTAAACATTTTATCCATATGTCTCAGCTGGCCCCAGCATTAGGACTTGGGGTTTGCATGATCATCCTTTGGTTTATCATTTTTTATCTGGGTTATTATTTTCTCAGTCTCTTTGATTCAGGAGTGTCCCAGCCTAGCCCCCGCCCCCTCAAACACCACCACCCGGTAATGGGCAACCTCCCTCCCCACCAGAGGATGCCCCAATATCAGGCTCTTAAGGCCCTCCTCCTGCAATGTGGCTTAAAAGTAAAACAAAAAGACCTCCATAGCTTTTGGGATGAAACTCTTGCATTAGTCCAGAGAACATCTGGGACACTTCCATTTGGTCCCAGGTTCTCTTCCTCATGAAGAAATGCGAGGTTTCCGAAGGGCACACACCCCTGCCCCATTCTTTCCTATCCTCCTTACCATAATTGCCAGCCTTAAAGGCTCCACTGTGGAGGAAGTCATTTCTGCCCATAACGAACCCTATAAGGAGGAACCTAAACTGGCTCTTTAAAGCTTGTCCCTCCCAGCCCCCTCTTACAATAACTCAGATAAGGAGGAAGTCAAACCTTTAAATGATAATAGACCGCCACCTCAACCCCCTTCTGCTACAGCCACACTCACAACCACCCCTCCCCCTCTTTATTCTTGCAAGGACCCCCCCCCTCAGTCCTGGACACACCCAGGTGACTGCCAGTTCCCTGACACGCCCCTTCGCCATCATCCCTGTTAATGTAGGGCCGGATGCGACAGCCAGGCCGTGGTACCCCACCCTCCTCTTTGATCTGGCTCTCATCAGTAAGGTGGCCCATGAATCTGGCGTTGACTCTTACTTTGAACAAGTCCTTTTACAATGAGCCATCCACCTTCAGACTTACTATGACTGATACTTGCTCCTCAAGGTGGTCCTTCTTCCCCCTGAATTCCTCCAATGGAAAGCCGCCTATAGTGACCTGGCTGAATCCTAGGCCCGCCAAAATCTTAGGAGTGGAATTCCAATTACCCTGGACATGCTCCTTGGCACAGGACCTTATACAGACCCTGTATCACAAGCCACAGTGGGCATACATGCCTACTTTGACCAAGTAAAATCTTTATCCCTCCAAGGGCTTAAGGCCTGCCTCCCACAGAGGCCAGATACCTATTTTCATAACCTGGTCCAGGGCCCATCCGAGGGCTTCACGGATTTCCTCTCTCATGTGACGGAGTCTGTGGACCGATGCACTCCCCCTGGCCCCGCCAGGGATGCTTTAGTTAAGCAACTGGCATGGGAAGGAGCATCCACAGCAGCACGTAATGCTATTGCTGCCATGCACAATGAGGATCTCCATAAATGGATTGTAGCTACCAAAGATATCAATCCCATGTCTGCCCCCTTGAGGCCCTGGCTGCCTCAATACAAACCCTGACCATGGGTCAAAAGCCTTGGCCTTTACAGATGCCAATAAACATACTTATGGGCTAATTATTAAGAGAGCCAATCAACCAGATGAGGCCTTTAAGTTCCCTAACCCCCATTCAGCCCAGCTAGGGGAACTATATGCCATCATCAGAGTCTTAGAGCTCTGTCAACAAGAGCCCGTCAACATCTTCTCTGACAGCAGTTACACTGTTCAAATGACAAAAGTACTGCCCTTAGCCAATCCCAGGCCCTCTCATCATCCCATAGACATTGCCATCTCCACTTTACAATTGCAGATGGAAAACAGATTGTACCCTTGGTTTATCGAGCATGTTCGCTCACACGCTGGCCTGCCTGGCTTTATTGCTGATGGGAATTCGCAGGTAGACAAATTTATTGCTGTCTCCTCCTTGCCACCTTTAGAACAAGCTCGACGTTTACACCAAAAGTTCCATCTATCCCCCACTAATCTAAAAACCCTATATCCTGAGCTCTCGCTTAGCCAATGCAAACATTTAACCTGTACCTATAAGGCATGCATCCCCCTAACCCCCTTGAACCCCCTACAGCCTCAAGGAGTCAATCCTAGAGGCCTTACCCCAAATTCTACCTGGCAGATGGATGTTACCCACATACCTTCCTTTGGTAACCTCAAATATGTCCATGTCATTGTGGACACTTACTCTAAGCTTACTTTCGCTATTGCTCTCTCAGGGGAAAAGGCGTCCCATGTCATTAAGGCAACAAAAACCGCTATGTTGGTCATGGGCGTACCCTGGACAATTAAAACTGACAATGGCCCTGCATACACATATGCCCAATTCACATCCTTCATGGAATCTTGGGGAATAAAACACTCCCTTGGGATCCCCTACAACCCACAAGGACAAGCCATCATGGAGAGAACTAACCGGACTCTAAAGTTTTATAAAACAAAAGTTTTAACACAGGGCCAAGGGTATGCTTGTGTCTTTCCAGAAACTTCACAAATCCCAGTTTGGATTCCTACCAGAAACATCCATCCAGCCACTGACTCAGCGACCGGCCTTGATGAAGAGGATGATGCCAAACCCCTCAGGCTGCATACAGGACTTTAAACTTATTCCCCCCTCCTTTTTTTCTTCTCCTTTTCTCCCTACTACCACTTCCCAGAAACCATTTTGGACAACTCTTCTTAGGCCATACTTGTTTGGTACAGTGGGCTTATATTCCCACACTTCTCCTAGGCTTTATTTTAGCCACTCTATTTCGCTGTATTCCTCCCCCTTCAGGCACGCATTTCTCCTTAGCCACACTTTTGCCTTTTTTGCGTATTAATGCCTCTTATGGTAATGCTATCCTCCAATAAGCCATGAATTCCTTTACAACTCCTTTGATTACATGAATCTGCTACCATTAAGGACACTCAATGCTGTAACTATGATGCTAGGGTGAGCTCATGACAGTCACCCAGCAACCTGTCCTACCCCAGTCTTTTTCAGGCTCTATAGTTAATTCTCGCTCACTGGGACTGTTCACATGCCACAGAGCCACGACCACTTGGCCCTCCCATGCCTCCTAGGCAACAGCCTCATATGTATGGCACAATACAGGTCTAGCCCCTAGCCAGACCTCATGCTAAAAGCCATACCAGGCCATACCCCTCGGGTTTTCTCACCAGGATGGCGGACAGCCCATGACTGGTAAGGTTCCATGAAATGGGGCAACCTAAGATAGGCACAGTCACATGTGCTGATCCCTTGGGGCCTGGGTTCAACAATGGCTTTCAAAAAACCATACCAGGCCATGCCCCTTGGGTTTTCTCACCAAGGTGGTGAGTAGCCAATGACGGGTAAGACTCCATGAGATGGGACAACCTAAGACAGGCACCGTCATGTATGATGATCCCTTGGGGCCTGAGTTCAACAATGGCTTGGCAAAAAACCATACCTCTCAGGGTTGCCAATAATAAAAACAAAAAGGAGGATATGTATGGCACAATACAGGCTGGTCCTAGCCAGACCACATGGCAGAAGAAACCAGTAAGTGGCTTCTGTGAACATGGTGTTCTGCACAGGCTTGACATGACAACAGCTGCAGTCCCATGCTCGCGAGAAGCCTGCTACGAGATGACCTGTCCAGAGACAGGCTGTCATTGGTCACAAAAAGGGGACCACCCCATACAATGATTACCCAGCCAAGCTCCTTAAAACCCACATGCACTTCCTCAATAAATGAGTTTGCGGCAGCTCACTACCCGCTTTCACCCAACTCCTGGAGTCTGTGTCGTGATTCCGCGCTGCTCAACCCAACTCAGCAGAGACCCTGCTGTCCCTCTTGGGCTGGCCTTAGGGGGGACCCCAACACTTGCCTCCTATTGTGACTTCGTATATTCACATAGTTGCCTCCAACAACTTTATTGTGTTAACTCCCCTCTATCTTCAACCTTGACTTCATTCTCACTCTCATTCAAATCTGCTGTCCTCACAGGGTAAGATGTCATACTCATTATCCCCAAACCTAAACTCCACCTCTCTCCATTCCTTACTACTCCCTCAGATCCAATGCACTTTTGCTCGTTTTCTATGGTCACCTTCTTACTGGCTGCTCAAGTGGAAAGGTAGATCTATTTTCCATGACTTCTCTTTCACTTTCATTTTATAGCTCCCTATCTTCCTGACTTGACCTTCTCAGTTTTCCTCAAATCCATCCTTTCTTTTTTCCACACGAATTGTAATTGACCCAGCACACACCACAGGATTCTTAAAATGCCCACACAATTAGATGGGGGCAAGGCTTTTACTCAGCATCCTGAATGTTCCCTTGATGCTGGCACCAGTATCGCTTGGTAATTGGGAAATGACCATGTCATTGAGGAGTATTTACCCATACCTATGTCCTCACATGTCCACAGGCCTTCTGAAGTCAGGCTCCAGCCCAACTTTTAGGCCACAACTCTGCTTCTTCCATATGTAAGCTCCAAGAATACAGAGGGATTAGCAGGTCTTAATAGTGCACTCTATGCTCCACCCTTGAATACCCTCCACCAAACACTCCCTTCCCATCTCTTGAGTCTGGTTATTCCTTCAAGGTTTAGCTCAAAACACCTCCTCATTCCAAAACCTTCCAGCTGATCCAGCACAAGCTAAAAGCCCCTTGTGCATCCAATCCATACAATTGAAAACATGGCTGTCTACCTATCCCATTAATTCCTCTGGGACCAAGGTCATAGCCATTGTAATAGATATGTCTAGCACAGTATTTATATTAGAAGGTCCTCATTAAATGTGTGCACTGAAATGAACCCATGAGGGAATATTCCTCTCATAGACAATTAATACTTTATATGGCAACCCAGACAAAAGAAATTTCTCTATGCTTCCAAAACAAAACACATTCTACAAAAGTGCATTTTTTGGCTTCTTGAGACAAGACTGCCTGTAGCCCAGACTGACATTGCACTTGCTATGTAGCAGAGGATGGTGGACCTTGAACTCCTGATCCTCCTGCCTCCATCTCCCAAGTACTAGGATTACAAGAATGCACCCAAGAGGGTGGCATAGGAACCATGCCAAAACAGGGTAGGGGAAAAAAAAATCAAAAAACAAACAAACAAACAAACAAAAACAAAAACAACAACAAAAAACCAAAAACAAAAACAGAAACAAACAAAAAAAAAACCCCAGCAAAATACACTCTTCTACTAAAACGTGAGGTATATAGTAAATTATCAACCACAGCAGAGAAGTAGGAGAGATCCAGAGCGTCTGGAGTGTACGGAAGCAGCAGAAGTGGCTCCAGCAGTGGCTGTGAGTTCCACGTGGTGGCAGCCGCCAGGCTCCACCTGAGCCGTGGGATTTTAAAGCCTGGTGAGGGGATTCTCCACTCACCCCGGCCTCCTCACAAACTCAAGAAACGTGGAAGGAGGACGGCAGAAACCACCCGAGCGGCTTGTGAGGATGAGGATCACATGGACGAGCAGATGGACTTCAGCCTCCATCCACAGCCTCCCCTCCCCCACCACCAGCGCACATGCCAGCACCAGAGACCGGGGAAGAAAGCTCACCTACCCAGCATCCCCTGCAGTTAAAGCAATTGCCCATAGACCAGCCAGCCTTCCTGAGCCCACAACACAGCAAAGAAGGACCCAAGCAGCCGTGCATATAGCTGTGACCAAAACCATCCCAAAAGGTAACTTGGATTACACCAGGTCAGTACACACCAAATAAGCACAGTGTATAGGCTTGCATTGGAAGGGCAAATTGCACCTTCCATGTCAGGGTAAATTCTATGTTAATCCTGATGGATGGTCAGATCTGATATTCCTAAATAAGGTATATTTTGGGCTGCTCATTTATTGCTTCCTGATTTATACTGCCTTTGTTTCCTCTGCTGTCATTCATTGGGGAAGGGTCTCACTTGATCACAAGCTGACCTTGGAACCCTCTACAGACCAGAAATCTTAGCCTCCCAGTTGACAGGATTAAAGGTGTGGGGTAACACACATCCTTAGGGATTATGACTTTATTAGAGGATCTGTATTTCATAATACCTACTTTTGCACAAATACTCTGTGCTGTATTTCATTGAATGGGTACATTGTTGAGTTAAGTTTTTAGAATTTGACTGTATTCTGTTCCATTCAGCCCACTTGATACTCTCATAGCAGGCAAACCCAACACCTAGGGTCACTTCTGTGATTACTCCGAGAGCCTTAAGAGCCACACTTAGCACCTTAAACTCCTACCCCGAAGATATATAATATCAGATTGATTGATACACCTATTACTGCAGATAATTAGAAAACCCAAGCATTAAATTAATCCAAGATGCAAATATCTCTACATTACCATACAAGAAATACAAAAAATAATCAAGACAATATAAATCTACCAAAGAGTATTAATATATCAGAAATGACCTTCAGTGAGGCTGAATTAGAAGAAATGCCTAAGATTTCAAAAGAATGATTATAAATATGTTCAAAGAACTCAGAGAGGAAATGAAAGGATTCAAAGAACACACAAAAAACCCATTTAATGAAATAAGGAGGTCAATACTAGACATAAATACGGAAATAGAAATAATCAAGAAAACCCAGTCAGAAATGCTAGCAATAAAGAACACAGTGAAATAAAAAAAAAAACTCTGTAGAAAATCTCTCTAGTAGAATGGATGAAGGAGAGAACAGAGTATCTAAACTAGAAGACCAGGTGGCAGATCTAATACAGTCCAACAAAGAGAAACACAAAATAAAAAGGAAGGTATGAATGGGAATTTCAAGATATTCGGGACACTATGAAAAGATCAAACATAAGAATTCAAGGGATAGTAGAAGGAGAAGAATTTCACTCCAAAGGCATAGTAGGTGTTTTCAACAAAATCATAGAGGAAAACTTCCCCCAAATTGGGAAAGAGATGCCAATGCAGATACAGGAAGCCTTTAGAACACCAAACAGACAAAACCTGGAATGAACCTCTCCCAGCCATATTATAATTAAACTACCAAACATACAAACCAAAGAAAATATATTGAAAGCAGCTAGAGAGAAAAAGCAAGTGACCTACAAAGGCAAGCCCATCAGAATCACAGCAGATTACTCAACACAAACTTTAAAAGCCAGAAGGGCCTGGAGTGATGTATTCCAAGTTCTGAAAGATAAAAACTGTCAACCAAGATTACTTTATCCTGCAAAGCTATCTATCCAAATTGATGGAGAAATAAGGACATTCCATAACAAAGACAGGCTAAAGGAATTTATGGCAACTAAACCAGCTCTACAGAAAATACTTGCAGGAATCATTCAAGCTGAAGAGAAAGCATAACACACACAGCAGGAAATATGAAAAAAATAAACCACACTCAAATAGCAGGTAAAACAAGTGAGTAAAGCAAAAACCAGGAAGAACTACAAAACAAGAAAAATGGAGAGATCAAATACATATCTTTCAATAATAACTCTTAATATAAATGGCCTCAATGCCCCAACCAAAAGACATAGACTTGCAGACTGGATTAAAAAACAGGATCCTACCATCTGTTGCCTCCAGGAAACTCACCTCTCATTAAAAGATAGAAACCTTCTTAGGGTGAAAGGTTGGAAAAAGGTACTTCAAGCAAATGGGCCTAGGAAACAAGCAGGGGTGGCTATCCTAATTTCTGACAGGATAGACTTCAAACCAACATTAGTGAGGAAAGATAAAGAAGGACACTTTATACTGATTAAAGGAACACTCCAACAGGAGGACATCACAATCCTAAACATATATGCTCCCAACACGGGGGGGGGGGCTCCCAATTTCATCAAACAAACACTATTAGACTTAAGGTCAGAGATAACTCCAAACACAATAGTAGTGGGAAACTTCAATACCCTGCTCTCATCACTTGACAGGTCTACCCAACAAAAAAATAAACAGAGAGACATCTGCATTAAATGTTATCATGGAACAAATGGACCTAACAGATATATACAGAACATTCCATCCAAATGCTGCAGACTATACAGTCTTCTCAGCAGCACATGGGACATTCTCTAAAATAGACAATATAATAGGACACAAATCAAATCTTAACAAATACAGGAAAATTGAAATAATCCCTTCTATGCTATCTGATCACAATGGGATTAAACTGCAAATCAGCAACAAGAAAAACTACAGAGCATACAGAAATTCATGGAGACTAAACAGTACATTATTGAATGATACATGGGTCATTGAAGAAATTAAAAGGAAATCAAGAAATTCATAGAATCAAATGATGATGAGAATTAAACATACCAAAACCTTTGGGACACAATCAAGGCAGTCCTATGAGGGAAATTTATAGCCCTAAGTACCTATGTTAAGAAATTAGAGACTTCACAACTAAACAATTTAATGCTTCACCTTAAGGCCTTGGAAAGAGAAGAACAAGGCAAACCAAAAATCAGTAGACGGGAAGAAATAATAAAGGTTAGGGCAGAAATTAATGAAATGGAAACCAAAAAAACAATCAAAACAAATCAATGAAACAAAGAGTTGCTTCTTTGAAAGGATAAATAAGATTGACAAACCCTTAGCAAATCTGATCAAAAGAAAGAGAGAAGAGACAAAAATTGATAAAATTAGAGATGAAAAAGGCAACATCACAACAGATACCAAAGAAATTCAGAAAATCATACGGACATACTTTAAGAATATATATGCCTCTAAGTTTGAAAACCTGAAAGAAATGGATGATTTCCTTGATTCATATGACCTACCAAAATTAAATCAAGATGAGATAAACCATTTAAATAGACCTATAACAACCACAGAGATCCAAGCAGTTATAAAAAGTCTCCCAACTAAAAAAAGCCCAGGCCCAGATGGATTCACTGCTGAATTTTACCAGACATTCCTGGAAGATCTAACACCAATGCTTCTCAAACTTTTCCATAAAATAGAAAAGGAATTCTACCAAAATCCTTCTATGAAGCCAGAATCACCCTGATACCCAAACTAGACAAAGACAGATCAAAAAAAGAAAATTATAGACCAATCTCCCTCATGAACATAGATGCAAAAATTCTCAACAAAATACTGGCAAACAGAATTATATCAGAAAGATCATTCACCCTGGCCAAGTAGGCTTTATCCCAGAGATGCAGGGATGGTTCAACATATGCAAATCCATAAGTGTAATACACCATATAAATGGTCTGAAGGACAAAAATCACATGGTCATCTCAATAGATGCAGAAAAGGCATTTGACAAAATCCAACACCCCTTCATGGTGAAAGTATTACAGAAACTGGTAATAGAAGGAACATATCTCAACATAATAAAAGCCATTTATGGCAAACCTACAGCCAACATAATACTAAATGGAGAAAAACTTGAAGCATTTCCACTAAATTCAGGAACAAGACAAGGGTGTCCACTTTCCCCACTTCTATTTAATATAGTACTGGCAGTCTTAGCCATAGCAATAAGGCAAGAGACACTCATAAAAGGGATACAAATCAGAAGGGAAGAGACCAAATTATCATTATTTGCAGATGATATGATTCTATACATAACAGACCCTAAAGACTATCAGCTCTAACAGTTTGCTGGTAAACACTTTTAGCAATGTAGCAGGATACAAAATAAACACACAGAAATCAGTAGCTTTACACTAACAACAAACATGCAGAGGATGAAATCAGGGCATCTCTCCCATTCACAATTGCCTCAAAAAAAAAAAAAAAAAACCTTGGAATAAACTTAACCAAGGAAGTGAAGGATCTCTACAATGAGAACTTTAAAAAACTCGAGCGACAAATTACAGAAGACACAAGGAGTTCTATTCAGCAGTAAAGAAAAATGAAATTATGAAATTTGCAGGGAAATGGATGGATCTGGAAAGGATTATACTAAGTGAGGTAACCCAGGCTCAGAAAGCCAAATGTCACATGTTCTCTCTCATAATGTGGATCCTAGCTACAAATGTATAGACTTGTGTGTGAACTGGAACCAAAAATAGGTACCAGAAACCAGTAAGCTGGTAAAAGGCTATAAGGGAGGGAGGAAAGGGAAGGACTTAAGTGTATGGTATTGCACATATGTAAGTAGAAGAACAGATTACAGGGAGTGGAATGGCCTAAGCGAGGCCATGGGAAGAGAATGTGTAAAAGAAGGGCAGGGGGAGGGTCAATCTAAATTCAAGATATTGTGAATAAGAAATATGTAAAATTACTTTTTTGAATAATGGCACATCTAGAAGCTGTAGACAGTTACTAGAAAATTTTCAGTGCCTGGGATGGGATACCCTCCAGTGAGTTGTTGGCAGCCTCCAGAACATTAAAGGCTTTTGCCAAAGCCCTTGGTTTCCCTTGAGAAATAGATAGTAAGACCCTATTGCTAAAGACATATCTTTTCCTGAGAGGGAAGGTCACTGAGAAAGCAAGCTGGTGCGGAGCAGAAAACCTTCTCCCTGTAGACCAGCCAACTGAAAGCTGGAAAAAGCTGCACTGCATGCAGCGTATGGGAGACAGAAGTCATCAGCAGTGGAAACAGTGGACGCTGAATATTCAAGTTTGGCCAGACAGGCCCAATGACTGAACGGGTGCGATAGTGGCATGTCTACTCTTGGGGTAACCAACTGCTCCATAATTGGACTGAAGACCCTCTCTACGGGAAGGAATACATGCCTGGTACTGAAAAACCTAAGCAAAAGTCTATGGCAGGTGAGGTCATGAGCCTTAGGGGTATAAAGCCTGCTCTTGTCTGACTAAATGTATATATTATTCCCACCAAGCTGCCCTGAAAATACTACACTTCATGTTCATATTCACATATTAACGCTACTCTCACTTCTGGTCAGAGAAGCTTTCTCTTTTTAGATGGCAATGACCACTGGGATGACCCAAAAGGCAACATAGTGCTGAGAAGAAGGGATGGAGGAGTGCCCAGCACTGAAACACCTCTGTCACACCCTCCAAGGCTCAGGGACCATTGTGGAAGAGGGGGGCGGATAGAATGGAAAAGCCAAAGGAAGGGTATGACCTCTTACAATGCAACTGCCCAGACAGAAATGGGCCTCGATATCCATGACCTTGCAGTGCCTAGCAATACCTTCGGAAGACCCTCAAAATAGAAGAAAAAGATGATGACATCAAATTAAAAGAGAGACTAAAGGAGAGAGGGAGGGGATATGATAGAGACTGGAGTTCTAAAGTGGAATGGGGGGAGGGGAGGAAAATATGTATTTTTTGTATGTAAGTATAGAAATTGTCAATAAAAAAACGGGAAAAAAAGAATGCACCACTACACCTGGACTGTTTTGATATATATGTGTGTGTGTATGTATATATATGTGTGTATATATGTATTTATATATACGTGTGTGTGTGTGTGTGTATATATATATTAGAGAGAGAGATTGAGAGAGGGTGGGGAAAAGGCTCAGTTGGTAAAGTGTTTACCATGCAAGTATAAGGACTTGAGTTCATATCCCAGGACCCAAGTAAAAGCCAGGCATGGTGGCAGGCCTATAATCCTAGTGCTGGAGAAGCAGAGCCAGGATCCTCAGGCTTGCTGGTTAGCTAGTCTAACCAAATTTGGTGAGTTACAGATTCAATAAGAGGCCCTGTCTCAATTTTTTTTTTTTTTTTTGGTTTTGCAAGGTAGGGTTTCACTCTGGTCCAGGCTGACCTGGAATTAACTATGTATTCTCAGGGTGGCCTCGAACTCTCGGTGACCCTCCTACCTCTGCCTCCCTAGTGCTGGGATTAAAGGTGTGCGCCACCACGCCCAGCTTCAAATTTTTTAAAAAATATTGTTTGTGTGTGTGTGTATGTATGTGTGTGTGTATATATATATATATATATATATATATATATGCAAACAAGTATGCAGTAGTCAAAATCTCATCACTTACATACAAAGAAAATGTTTAGCCATTTGTCTTCCCAGAATTTGTGGATTTTTTAAAAAATAAATTACACATATACTGAACAAATATGTGCAATATAAAATACGTGCAAAAATCAAAATTTGGTAGGAATGAAACCAATCTAAAGAGGTTCAATATTTTCTTTCTACACCCCAATTTATCACTTCATGTGTCCCAGTGGGTAATAATGAAATAGAAATATTCTAAATCTTTCAACCAATTGAAGGAACCTTTAAATCTTTGTATAGATCCAGGTATTCCTCTGGTTTGAAATATGGGTAATACTAAAGCACAAGATGTTTCTGAATTGTAAACAATTGTGTCACTACAAAGAGGTAGCTAAAATACCCTGAGTAGGACTTAGTAGTACTGGCATGTTAGCCATGGAATGTGAATT
This sequence comes from Orientallactaga sibirica, assembly GCA_036365145.1. NCBI lineage: Eukaryota > Metazoa > Chordata > Mammalia > Rodentia > Dipodidae > Orientallactaga > Orientallactaga sibirica. The sequence continues at coordinate 8,978,564 of JAEOAD010000982.1, forward strand.
TCATTACCACCTCTGAAACGTTTGAGCTGTGCAACTTTGAGCAGGTGACTTAATGTCTCTGCCTCCATTTCCTCATAGATAAAACAGAAGTAATAAACTATTAGTGAATCCACAAGTTAATGTATTTAGGACACCCAGGACAGAGTGTTCCATATATGAGCACATGATGAGTGTTCAATAAATTCGTTCATATTATACTTTGTTTATAGATAGTAATAGTGGACAAGGCCAGCAAAGGCCACCAGAGTTCATGATTTTTAAAAGCCTTTCATTCTAAAAGCCGGGCGTGGTGGCGCATGCCTTTAATCCCAGCACTTGGGAGGCAGAGGTAGGAGGATCGCTGGGAGTTCGAGGCCACCCTGAGACTACATAGTTAATTCCAGGTCAGCCTGGACCAGAGTGAGACCGTACCTCGAAAAAACCAAAACAAACAAACAAAAAAAAGCCTTTCATTCTAACTATGAGATTGTGAGAATCTACTTAGTTCTGGAAAGGTTGGTTTCTAGCCAGACATTTTCATGCCTTCCTTCAGACTACTGACTAATAGATGAGCCAATGCAAGTGTCATTGTATTGTCTTGCCTGTAGGTCTAAGGGAGGAGTTGATCATTTGACCATCAGAAAGAAAATGGGGTAATCCATAAAGGAGGCCCGTAGACTTGATCTGAGAGAAAGACAACAGAGCTAAGATGGCCAGGGAATTAAAGTGGCATGTGGTCATAAACTTCTCTGAGCCTCAGCTTCCTCATCTATAAACCCCTGACTAGAAACCACCTTCACAGTAACTGGTGAGGCAACAGACATGGCCCAGGCATGTCCTTGCTTTGATTGCAGTAGAGAAGCCCCAGGAAGGAATGGGGCTTTCAGGACCCCAAGCCCATGGGCAAGTCCCTGCCCATAGGCAGCTGATGACGCAAGTGCCCCATTTCAGTACATGGGAGGCTGTTCTCACTCGGAAGCCTGTGTCCTCATCAGCTGGCTCAAGTGACAGAGCTTTCTCAAATGGCCTTTACTGGCTCCCTCACCCCTTTTCTTTTTCTTTTTAATTTTTTGGTCTTCGAGGTAGGGTCTCACTCTAGCCCAGGCTGAACTGGAATTTACTATGTAGGCTCACGGTGGTCTCGAACTCACAGCGATCCTCCTACCTCTGCCTCCCAAGTGCTAAACACACTCTAATATCTGAGTAACTTCATGGAGAGTAGAACCACAGAAAAGCGTTTGTGAGGTGAGTGTAGAAAAGGAACCCCTTTACTTATCCCGTTTAAAAACTGCTGACCTCTACACAAGACCCTCATAATAGGAGAAAAAGATGATGACATCAAATTAAAAGAGAGACTAATGGAGAGAGGGAGGGGATATGACGGAGGTTGGAGTTCTGAAGGGGAATGGGGAGAGGGGAGGGAAATATCATGGTTTATTGTCTGTAAGTATAGAAGTTGTCAATAAAAAATGTTTAAGCCGGGTGTGGTGGTGCATGCCTTTAATCCCAGCACTTGGGAGGCAGAGGTAGGAGGATCGCCGAGAGTTCAAGGCCACCCTGAGACTACATAGTTAATTCCAGGTCAGCCTGGACCAGAGTGAGACCCTACCTCGAAAAACAACAACAAAAAAAAAGTTTAAATAAGCCGGGCGTGGTGGCACACGCCTTTCATTCCAGCACTCGGGAGGCAGAAGTAGGAGGATCACCGTGAGTTCAAGGCCACCCTGAGACTACACAGTTACTTCCAGGTCAGCCTGAGCCAGAGTGACACCCTACCTCGAAAAACCAAAAAAAAAAAAAAAAAAAAAAAAGAAAAGAAAAGAAAAGAAAAGGAAGAAAGAAAGAAAGAAATGCTTAAAAAAAAACAACAGGAAAAAAAACTGCTGACCTCCCCACCAGGGCAAAGGGTCCTTTGCTGCAAAGGAAATTTTCCCAAAGTCGAGAGAAAAATCACCCTCCTTTCTCTTCATCTGCCCTGGCAGACAGCGCCCCATGCTGGCGGAATTGACAACTGCAGGGGATTTAGGAAGCTTGTGTGTGTTAAGGTCAATCCACTTTGAAAAGTCCCAGAAGGTTCAGGCTTTCAGCAAGGAGCCCATTGGCCTTCATTAATGAAAACCACAGCCCGCTTAGCCTGGGAGACAGGCTCGCTGCCTTGTGGCTGTACAATGTTCCTTCCAGCCAGGCTGAAGTAAAAGCCAGGGGTCAGCGCCCACTGCCTGCCGTGCATGGAGCTGCAGAGGCAGGGAAGCAGAGCCACTAAAAGGTGCTGTGAGTCAAGAAACTGGCGGAGGAAAGGAGAGGCCTGGGATCTCCCAGAGAGCTGGAGAGGGGAAAGCAGCTGCTGGCAGCACTGGCTCAAACTGGCACCCCTGTCTTAGTAGAGGCTCTCCAGGGGCGCCTCACGTGACGACCTGCGGTGGCGCCCAATTCTCCTGGCTGCACCTGGGTCACAGGGGCACCTGTGGAGACCCGCGATGGGCCCAGGCAGCCAGCCACGAGGAGTACCACAGTCTGCTGCATGTCAACACTTCTGCCGGGATCCAGGCACTCGGTTCCCGTACCAGCTGGGCAGGTCTAGATCAACCAGGTTCCCTGCAGCTGAGGATGGCAGGCCACTGTCTTTGGGCAGGCCAAAAGAGGCCATGGGCTGGGGAAATAGCTTAGCGGTTAAGGCCTTTGCCTGTGAAGCCTAAGGACCCTGGTTCAAGTCCTCAGAACCCATGTAAGCCAGCTGCACATGGGGGTGCATGTACCTGGAGTTCGTTTGCAGTGGCTGGAGGCCCTGGCACACCCATTCGCTCTTTCTTTCTGCCTCTTCCTCTCTCTCTCTCTCTTAAATAAATAAATAAATAAATAAATAAATAAATAAATAAATATAAGAAAGAGGCCATGACTTTGAAACGCGACCCACGATTCTATTTTGACTACAGAATACACAAGGGCTCCTACAAATCCACCAGGTGGGGTTAATGCTTACCTTGGACTCTGGGCCACGTCTCGCTCTTGTATGTCCTTCCCGAAAAATACCACAAGCGGACAGGACGTGGCTCCAAACATTTGCAATCCCATTTCTCAGGACAAGGCAGCTGAAAGCTGGCTATATAACAGTCCCGGGCCAATCTGGGCTACATAGACGACACCTGCCTCAAAAACACCAAACAAAACAAATGAAAACAAGAACCCTCCCCCTCCTTCAATTTGAGCTTCCATTGTTCAAGACACCAGGTGACAGTACTTGAGTAGTGTGACCCTGGACGCAGCTGTGGTGGCAGCACCAAGGGGTGGAACCCACAGTCCAACTTAGCCCAGGTATTCTTTCAGTTTTGTTGAATCCCTTGGTTCGGCACTGGGTTTTTGGGTCCCATTGTGAGCTGTGCAGAGAGACGAGGGACAGGGCAAGCCAGAGAGAGCACCTTGAATAACCTCACATTGTCAGTGTCAAGGCCAGGTAAGACTCAGAAGAGCTGTAGCACACCATGAGGTGAGTCCTAGCGCTGTGAAATTGGATCCTATTGGTGAGATTGAGCACACACTTGCCCACGTTTATTCTACCTGCAAACAGGTAGTCTCGGGTGGAAAACAATTTGCCTGAGAATTTTCATTTGCCTCTCAGTTGCCTCAGGGTTTAAGACCCTTGAGGAGGAAAGGTCCAGAAAAGGAACTATTTGTGTGGTCTGGGGTGATGGGGGGGGGCATCAGAGAGCTCCTATCTGGAAGTGATCCTGATTGTCACCTCCTCCCATAGTGGCAGGCCACACTGATGGATGACAGTTGCACAGCTCCTATGCAGGCTTCTCACTTGCTTTGTTTCTAGAGGGAATTCATACCCCACCGGACTTTCTGACTGTCACATGTGTCCTCCTTGGGAGCCTCTGCTTCTGTGAGGAAGCAGCCTTCTGTACCTCACCCTTTCCAATCCCCAAGAGAGCACGCCTGGTGGCACTCTGCCCTCTGTCCAGGCTCAGGCCATTCTGCCTCTGTGGCCCATGCAATGGGGACTCTGTCGTCCTGCATCCAGGTCACTATTAGTTCAGGTTTCTGATGCATTTGACATTTCAATTCTGAGGAAGCAAACGGGAAAGGGAGTCATTCAAAAGCTACACCCAAAGTCCCATTGAGATGGTGGAATAGGAAAAAGAGGGGAAGGGGCAGGGTGAGAAGGCTAGATAACCTATGATAGTCTCTCTCTTGCCCCTTTTCAGCAAAAGTCAAGATCCTTAAGGAATTTATTAAGCCAGGTTAGAGTCCCGAAGAAAGACTAGAGGAAGCTATTGAGTTGATTTCATTCACATGGGGGGGGAGAGTATAGGTGTGCCATGGCATCCTGCCACTGCAAATGAACTCCAGATGCATGCACCACTTTGTGCAGCTGGTGTTATGTTGGTAGTGGGGAATTGAACCCAGGCTGTGAGGGTTTGCAAGTAAATGCCTTTACCACTGAGCCATCTCTCCAGCCCTAGATTCATTTTTCTACATGTGGATCTTCTAGTACATTCCATACATCTTTGTTTTTGTGCCAGTAATATGGCTTTGTAGTATAACTTGAAATCAGGTATGTTGATACCAGCAGCAGTATGCTTTTTTTGCTGAGGATATCTTTGGATATACATTTTGGCCTTTTATTCTTCCATAGGAATTTTTAAATTATTTTTTCTAATTCTATGAAAAATGGTGCTGGAATATATATACAATTATATGTAGATACAGTTGCTTTTAGTACGATGGACATTTTCATATTAATTCTTCTAATCCACAAGCCTGAGAGATCTTATGTTCTGGTGTCTTCCTCCATTTGTTTCTTCAGTGTTTTAAAAAGTTACCACCGTAGAGGTGTTTCACTTCCTTGTTTAGGGATATTCTAAGATTTTTTTGTGGCTATTGTGAATGGACTGTTTCCCTGATTTCTTTCTCAGTATGTTTTCATCAGCATATCAGAAGGCTATTGATTTTTGTATGTAAATTTTGATCCTACCACTTTGCTGAAAGTATTGATTAGCTTTAGGAGTTTTTGGTAGAATCTTTAAGGTCTTGTAAGTACAGAATCATCTTCAAATAAGGGTAGTTTGGTTCTTCCTTTCCAATTTGTATCCCTTTTATTTTTTCTCTTGTTTTATTGCTGTACCTAAGACTCCAAACGCTATGTTAAATAGCAGTAGGGAGAGTAGATACCCTTGTCATATTCCTGATCTTAGTGGAAATGTTTCAAGTTTTATTTTTTCATTGAGTATGATATTGGCTTTATGGCTGTTGTATATAGCTTTTACTATGTTGGGATATGATCCCTCCATTGCTAGTCTCACCAATGTGTTTTTTTCATTTTTATTTATTTATTTAAAAGGAGAGCACGCGTGAGAGAGGTAATATGAATTGAATGGACTTGCCAGGTCCTCTTGCTACTGCAAATGAACTCCAGATGCATGTGCCACTTTGTGCATCTGGCTTTACGTGGGCACTGGAGAATTGAACCCAGGCCATCAGGCTTTTCAAGCAAGTGCCTTTAACTACTGGGTCATCTCTCCAGCCCATCACTTTGTTTTTTTAAGTTATTAGATATGGACAAATTTTGTATGTAAACATCACATGTTGGTACCATCTTTTCCCTCCTCCCTGCCCCTTCTCTGAAGAAGCCTTCCCCATTGGAGATGCAGGTCAACCCCTTGGGGATCGTGGGTCATGTATTATGGGGGGGGCAATGTCTCTGTGTAAAATGTCCCAGCTTTTTGAATCATGAAGAGATGTTTTATTTTGTTAAAGGCCTTTTCTGCATCTAGTGAGATGATCATGTGATTTTTGTTCTTAAGTCATATTATTGTATTTATGCATACATTTATGTACTCATATGTATTACATTTATTATTTTCCATATGTTGAACCATCCCTGCCTCCCTGGAATGAAACCTACTTGATCGAGGTGGATAATATTTTCAATGTGTTCTTGAATTTGATATACAAGAATTTTATTAAGTTCATCAGGGATATTGGTCTATAATTTTCTTTTTTGTTATGTTACTGTCAGGTTTTTCTATTAGTATAATGCTGATTCATGGAAGGAGTTAGGAAGCATTCTCTCCTTTTCAAGTTCATAATGTAACTTAAGCAATGGTTTAAATCTTAAAAAATATTATCAAAGCTAGGAGTTACTAGATCATGATAAGAATTCAATTCTTCAAAACCATAAAACAATCTTAATTTGTATACACCAAAAGAATGGCCTAAATAAAGTGTGCAAATATGAGCGGGGGGAATAGGCCTTGTGAGCAGTGATTTTCAGAGCTTAATGAGACTAAGTTCTTAAGTAGCTGCTGTCATAAAATCACGCATTTCTTAACCTTCAAAGTAGAGCCACACTCCAAAACAGAGTGCTGTTAAGACCTCCTAACACCATGAGAAGGAATGTATGTGTTTTCTTTTAAAACATAAGTTAATGAATTAGAGGGTGCCCTAAAGGATTTTGTGGAGGGGAGACATTGGAGAATTCCTATTTACATAATGACCCAGAAGCTAGCTGGAATCTATTATTAGATTCCCTGCACTGTGCATATGCCCTGGAAAAATTTAGCAGGGACAAGACCATATGGCTAGCCCAAGAAGAAAGCCAGTGCAATTGCTTTACAAATATAATGCTTCCCCTGCACAAAGGAGATCTCCCAGCTTCATTTACTTCAGAGAATTGTTACTTGGTCAGCTAAGGTAGATATTCAGAACACTGGGAAAAATTCTAAAAGAAAAAAAAAATACTACTAAAGACATCAGTTTGATGTCACTAATCATCCTTGTCTTCATCAATGTCTGCTCATACTTCAGTGGGGTGCACATCTATTGGGAATACGTGCTGTTTGCCTTCAAAGATCAGTCATGGTGGGCTGGAAAGATGGCTCAGCGGTTAAAGTACTTGCCTTCAAAGCCTAAGGACCCAAGTTTGATTTCCCAGTACCCATGTAAACCCAGAGGCACAAGGTGGTACATGCATCTGGAGTTCGTTTGCAGTGGCTAGAAGGTCTGGTGTGCCCATTCTCTCTCTCTCTCTCTTACTCCATCTCTGCCTCTTTCTCTCTCTCAAATAAATAAAATAGAATAAAAATGTTTTCTTTTAAAAAATAAAGTTGTTTATTAGGTAATTATCTGGGCTGTTTCTTAGTTAAATCTAAATTACACGTTTTCCTAAAGAAAATAGAGTTTTTTTTAAAGAGCACAAATGAGAAAATAAAAAGGTCAAATGAAATCTACATGTACACAAATAAGTGCTCCCAAACATATATGCAGAATCCTATTCTTCCTTGGAATTGACATCATTCAGCCATAAGCAAACCTTGAAAGATAAGTGAAAACAGGACCCAGGCACTCCCCAACTGAGAGGACCTAAAAAACTACAGGTGGGAGCTGGTTAAATGGCTTAGTGGTTAAGGCACTTGCCTGCAAAGCCAAAGGACCCAGGTTCGATTCCCCAGGACCAATGAAGGCCAGATGCACAAGGGGGTGCATGCATCTGGAGTTCGTTTGCAGCAGCTGGAGGCCTGGGGGTGCCCATTCTCTCTCTCTCTCTCTCTCTCTCTCTCTCTCTCTCCCTGTCTGTTTCTCTCTCTGTGTCAAATAAATAAAGAAAAATAAAATATTTTTTAAAAACTACAGGTGGCCGGGCATGGTGGCACACGCCTTTAATCCCAGCACTCGGGAGGCAGAGGTAGGAGGATCGCTGTGAGTTCGAGGCCACCCTGAGACTATATAGTGAATTCCAGGTCAACCTGAGCTAAAGTGAGACCCTACCTCGAAAAACAAACAAACAAAAAACAAAACAAAACAAAACAAAACAAAAACCTACAGGTGCAGGCTACACATCAAATATTCCAGGCACCAAAAAGAAGCTGGTTTATTATTTTTTATTTCAAGAAAATGCATTCACTTATTTCAAGAAAATTCACTCCTTCAAAATCTCACTGAGGCTTTAGTGGGCAATTATTGTCACTCCAAAAATAAGCACATGATGTATCCATATGAAATATGTTGTTGTTAATAAGAAGAAGATTTAAATAAAAAAATTAAGCACAAGTATCATTTCTAGGGGTTTGAAAAGAGAAAGAAAGAAGGTCAGGGGGAGAAAGAGACAGAAAGAAGGAGGGAGGGAGAGATTTGTTGAAAGAGTGGCCGCGACTTCATTAATTTGGAAATTTCTGATTGATATTAACTTTCATGGTCTCAACAAGGGCAATCCTACTACTAGTGAGGAAACAGAATATGTGGGCTGTACATGAAATGAGTTAAATACAGTGTTCCAAAGGTCATCTGGTGCTTGCACAAGTCAGCTTTGCCTGGGATGGAGAACAGCTCAAATTAGAAAGGCTTGAGCTTGGGGAGGGGCCAATACAGCTAAGTGACACATAGGAAAGCAGAGAAGGTATAATGTGTTAAGCAATTCTTGAGCCTCAACCAGCTGCTGTGCACTCTGGACCAAAAGTTGGGGCACCGTGCTCATTCCTACTGCATAGGAACCATTGGTTCTAGTGCCCCTGGCGTGCCCCCCCTCTTCATTTGGAAGGCTGAGCCCCAGGGCTTCCTTTGGGAGGTCTGCCCAGCTCCTCTCTTCCCTCTACTTCACTGTGGGGAGGAACATGGCAAGTAACAGTGAATCCCGTTTTATTTAGCCAGGATCTCTCCCTTGCAGATAGGCTGAAAGGAGGCACGTATCAGTTAATGGTGTGTGTTGCAGTCAGCTTCACATTGCTGGCAGAAAACACCTGACCAAGAGCAGTTTGTGAGAGGAAAGGGTTTATTTGGCTTACAGACTTGAGGGGAAGCTCCATGGTGGCAGGGAAAACGATGGTATGAGCAGAGGGTGGACATCACCTCCTGGCCAATATCAGATCGACAACAATGGCAAGAGAGTGTGCCAAACACTGACAAGGAGAAGAAGCTGGCTATAACACCCATAATCCCAGCTTCAACAATACACCGCCTCCAGGAGGCTCCAATTTCCAAATTGCCACCAGCTGGGGACCTAACCTAGCATTCAGAGCAGAGAAGTATATGGGGGCCACCTGAAACAAGCCACCACACTGTGCTATTAGGATCATGATATCTAGTTGAGATTGTTAGCCATTAGCCAAAGACCCATTTCCTTTTCTTCTTGGTCATTGTTTTTGGCCACTTACAATGAGGAGTGGCCATCTGACAAAAATCCACTCCAATGGGAACAGAGGTGATATGTGCCATACCACCTGGAATCAAAGGATCCCAAAGTCCTAGGGGGATGGTGGAGCTGTAAGATAGGAGCTTTGAATCTCAACTTACTGTAGGGAAGAGCATATCTTCTTTGGATTATGAGCAAGAAATAAGATGGTATGGTCTGGACATAGTATGCTTTGGATTTATTGCTAATGGTAACCAAGGGGATCCTAATCCATGTTTTCCCCCAAAAGTATCCCTACCTGGCAGGTTCTTTACTTACAGAAGAGAAAAACCTGGGATGGAGTGGGAGGGAGGATGTACTCAGAGTCTCAGAGTATCCATTTGCAAAAGCCAGTGTAACAGTGATGCCACTGCTAAACAAAATGTTAAGGGCTGATTAGGACAATTAAGGCTAAGGCCTTGCTCTTACAAAGTAAGTAACTGAGCAGGGTGAAAACTGTGATTTTTTTAAATGACATATGGAAATTCATCTGGTAATGAAATCATTGATGAGGTTGACTGATATCAAAGCTAGACAGACAGACAATACTTGTGAATATGGGGAATATGAGCCAGAAATGTTCTGTCCATAAGAAGACTGAATATGTGAAAAATGAAATAAGAAATAAGCCTCCTTGTCTGTAAAGAAAATATACATATGAGTTAACAACTGGATGAACAAATTGAGAGAGTAGTTATAATTTCAAAAAATGAGACCCAGTACATGGAAGGATTCCCAAGAAACGTGGGAAGTGAAGAGATACCTATTGAGGGGACAGGCTGTGGTCACATGGTAGGGAGATGAGGATCTTCCCTTTCTGACAAACACTCCTTCCAGAAAACGTATTTCAATTAGCTGACATGTTTGTGTAACATCTGTATTTTCAATCAGAGTGCCAAATCAACCAAACTGTAACTTATCTTACTGTTTATTTCTCCACTTCTCTGTGATATTTTCTACATGACTCCTGATAGATTTTCTGACAAAGGAATTCTTTTACGCAATATACAGTATTATTTTACATCTATTACTTCAAACTAGCTTCTTATTTTGCCATGCCAGAGATCAAACCAAGGGCTGCAAACATGCCAGTAAAGCACTCTAGCACTGAACTGAAACCCCAGCACCCAAACTTGTTTTCTTTTTTAACACATTCGAAAGTACAGATGTTTCTCAGTGCTCAATGGCAAGTGTTAAGAAACAGCTAGAAAGGTATATAAATGTTTATTGTTAATATACTAAAATTCTGCAAAGTGAATATTGCAGAATTGGGGCTATGCCAAACAACCCTCAGGAAAAAGGAGACCAGGTAACACAACACACTCTTCTACCAAAAAGTAAACGTGTGTGAAGAAGAAGCCCAGGGGAGACCCCAGAAGAAAAGCAGGAGGTAGCTGGAGCCTCCAGCAATCACACAATCAGCAAGGATGGGCTCTAGCTGGCAGCCAAAGAAAATTGGTTCTATTGGCAGGCCCTGCCTAAGCCAGCAACAGTAGAACTACAAGGAAGGTATTTTCCCACCCATCAGTGGCCTTGCAAAATCTCAAATGAAAACGCCCCCACCAAAAAGCTGAAACTGGGGTAAAAGCAAAGAGCAACGCCGACCCAGTTGCAGCTGTACCCTCCAGAAGGGAACTAGGAATGGAGCTCAACTTAAAGTCCCAGGCACTGCCACAGCCCACAGGAGGGTCCATGAGCTCAGTCCCAAGGACCAGAAAGTGAGCAACACTGGACACCCAAGTCCAGGTGAGCTTTCTCCCTCCATGTGCCACTGGTATCACAGTTTTTGAGATTAGGGCCTGGCCTCACAAGGTTGGCTCTCCCTGCCCACAGTATGCATGCCTACAGCTCCACAATTATGATCATTGGGCCTGAGCCCCACTACTGCCGATCTCCCTTCCCATAGTACCTGCACAGCTAGCCCCACAACCACTGTAAGATCCAGGCAATAGGGGGATCTCAATTACTGCCATAATCCTGCCACCAGCTCCACAATTGCATTGATTAGGGCCTGGCCTTATGAACTTGGGAGACTGGCAAACCCCAATGAAAAACAAACAATTCAAGACACCAAGTCAAGAGATCCCCACCAAGAATGACAAGTCCCATTATGAAAGCCTCCAATGAAAAAACGAGAGGAAACTCCAGACAATCCCAAAGTGAAATTATGATAACCATGTGAAACAAACTTAATGAGGCCATGAGCAAACAACTGGATAGAATGGAAGGAAATCAGAAAAAAGAATTCAATAGACACCTGAATGAAATGGGAGAGACGCAACAAAAAGTTATCAATAGATGCCTCAATAAAGTTGAAGAGAAAGAAAAAGAACTTAATAAGATGGATACATGAAATGGAAAAGAATCACCAAACAATAAGCTCAATGGTCAGTGGAATAAACTGAATGAGGACATGATCAAATGCAGGAATGAATTGCAAGAGACAAGAAGAAAGCAAAAACAATTGCAATTCAACAAAAAGGTGGAGACACTGAAGGAAAACATATTGGAAAATAAAAATCAAATAACTCTTTGAAAGGGTTCCCAAGAAAGTCTCCACCAACAGAATATACCATGTGGAGGACAAACTATCAGAATCTGAGGAAAGAGAAAAGAAATAGACTTGAGGATGAGAGAGAAGAAATTGACTGGGAGTCCAAAAGCAATGACAAGTTAAAAGCCACATGTGAATAAAATGAGGGAAATGCAGGACACCTTTGAAAGACTAAATATTTGAATCATGAGCATACAAGAAGGGGAGGAAAGACAAGCCAAAGGAATAGGTTATATCTTCAATCAAATTATTGAAGGAAATTTTCCTAAGCTTAAAGAGCAGCCTATGCAGGTACAATAGATAGAAAAAACACATAATAGGCAGCATTAGAGAAGAAATTACACATGCCACATTATAGTTAAAGTTCTAAACACTGAAAACAAACAGTACTAAAAGCTACAGAAGAAAATAGTTCATCATTTACAAAGAATTACCTTTAATATTTTAATAGGAACTCAAAAAGCCAGAAGGGTTTGGAATGGAGTATCTTTATGTTTATTAATTTGTTTTATTTGAGAAAGAAAGAGGTAGATAGAGAGAGATAGGAAGAATGGGTGTGCTGGGGCCTTCAGCCACTGTAAACAAACTCCAGACACATGTGCCACCGTGTGGATCTGGCTTATGTGGGCCCTAGCAAATTGAACTGAACCTGGGCCCTTTGGCTTCAGAGCCAAATGCTTTAACTGCTAAGCCATGTCTCCAGCCCGAGTATTTATTTTAAATTTTAAGACCACACCACACAGCACACTTCAGGAACTCAAGGTGGAACTCCGGCACTTTGTATATCTTTAGATTGGAATGTCAAATCCATCACAATACCTTAGGGCTGGACCTCCCACTGAGACCTCCTCCAGCCAGGTGGCTGGATATCCAAGAAGTTTAAATAAACTCCTGAATCTATTGGGGAGGGCATCTATTCAATCTATCACAACAGGGATTAACTCACACCTCACAGTTAAAACTCTGAACAACCCGGTTAAGATGGCGGCATAGGAACCACGCCAAAACAGGCTAGGGGAAAAAAGCAAAAAAAAAAAAAAAAAAAAAAAAAAAAAAAAAAAAAAAACCAACAAAATACACTCTTCTACTAAAAAGTAAGGTGTATAGTAAATTACCAACCACAGCAGAGAAGTAGGAAAGATCCAGAGCGTCTGGAGCGCACGAAAGCGGCAGAAGCTGCTCCACAGCTGTGGCGAGTTGCACGTGGCGGCAGCCGCCAGGCTGGGCCCGAGCGGCGAGATTCTAAAGCCAGGTGAGGAGATTCTCCACTCACCCCGGCCTTCTCACAAACTCAAGAAACGTGGAAGGAGGACGGCAGAGACCACCGGAGGGCTTGTGAGGAAGAGGTTCGCCTGGACGAGCAGACGGACTTCAGCCTCCATCCACAGCCTCCTCTCCCCCACCGACAGCGCACGCGCTGGCACCAGAGACCGAAGAAGAAAGCTCACCTTCCCAGCATCCCCTGCGGTTAAAGCAATTGCCCACAGACCAGCGGGCCTTCCTGAGCCCACAACACAGCAAAGAAGGACCCGAGCAGCCGTACAGCATAGCTGAGACCAAAACCGTCGCAAAAGAGAAGCTTCTCTTTTCAGATGGCGATGACCACTGGGATGACCCAAAAGGCAACATAGTGCTGAGAAGAAGGGATGGAGGAGTGTCCAGGACTGAAACACCTCTGTCACACCCTCCAAGGCTCAGGGCCCATTGCGGAAGAGGGGGCGGATAGAATGGAAGAGCCAAAGGAAGGATATGACCTCTTACAATGCAACTGTCCAGACAGAAATTGGCCTCGACATCCATGACCTTGCAGTGCCTAGCAATACCTTTGCAAGACCCTCATAATAGAAGAACAAGATGATGACATCAAATTAAAAGAGAGACTAATGGAGAGAGGGAGGGGAGATGATGGAGATTGGAGTTCTAAAGGGCAATGGGGGGGAGGGGAGGGAAATATCATGCATTTTTTGTATGTAAGTATAGATGCTGTCAATAAAAATAAATAAGTAAAACTCTGAACAATGGACTCAACTCCCCAATCAAAAGACACAAGTTACAAGGCTGGGTCAGAAAAATGTACCCCTCCATTTGCTTTCTACAAGAAGCCAGCTTGTACAGGCCTGTAATCCTAGCCTACTGCTCAAGCTGTAGTACCTGAGTTTGATTCCCAGATCCCACATAAGAAGCTGGGAGCCATGACAGGCTTCTGCTATCATAGCATGTTGAAGTTGACAGTAAAATGGTAGGTAGGGTTAGAAGAAAGGAAAATTTCCTGGAAGCTCATGACAAGCACACCAAAGAAGAGCAGAGCAATAATCCAGAGCAGGAAACCCTGCCTTCAATGAGGTGGACAGGTGAGGACAAACCCAAAAGTTGTTCTCTGTCTGCACACATGTGCCATGGCACGAACATGACACCCCCACAAATAAATAGTCTAATTTGGGGGCTGGGAGATGACTCAAGAGATTAAAGGTGCTTGCTTGCAAAGCCTGTTGGCCTGGGCTTAATTCCCCTTTACTTTTGTAAATCCAGATGCATATATAGTAAAATTAAGTATTAAAATAATAAGTAAAAAGAGGGTTGAAGATGAAGCTGAATGGTAAAGCATACATAAAGCTTTGTACATGACTCCAAGCACCATAAACAAACAAACAAACAAACAAACAAACAAACAAACACATGAATAAACAAATACACAAAATTTACTGGACTGCCCCTTTTCAACTTTAATAAATCCATGAATTAATGCAATATGTTAAAAACAAGTGAAATAAAAGCTGAGACTTTGGCATTAATTGTTACAGTTATTAAACCTTCTTTATTTTAAAACATAAAACAGCAAAGCATAGTCTTTTTCAAATACCTAAAGCTTGTTCACCTGGGAAAAGCATCTTCATAGACACAATTTGAAAGAAGAGCAAGTTTAGATATAGAATCACATCTCATCACATGAGGAAAAAACACAGATGGAGCAATCCTTTAAACCAACAAATAGCTGCTAGTCACAAATTACACTTAGTTTTCCAAAAAAACCCACAAAAAAAACCAGAATGTAAATTCTTGCCCTGTTGAAATTTTCATTGACATTGCTCAGAGGTACTAGTGATGAGAAATGATGCACATATTGTTCACAGAGTAAGAACATCTGATTGGTATATAGTCACTGTTATCCCTATAGCTTTGCATGGTATTTTGGGTACAAAATAAAATACATGAAATAGTACCCACAGGATGAATAAATATATAAATAAAACATTAATATTTGAAAAACTAGCTTAAATAATGTTTATCACAACGTGAACTCCCTCCAAACCACTCTTACAGTATTAATATCTTGCATAAAATGACTATCTATCTTTACTTATCAAAGAACTGGTAAGAATATTCAGCTTCATTTTCTCCCTATAAACCTGAATAAAACATAACATACAAAAATTTAGTAATAGAGAGAAGAATAAGTTTTATGGCTGTTGTTTTTTTCTGGAAATTAGTAGAAAATAAATAGTACAGTAAAAGCCAGATAAAATATCTGAAGACATCTACAGATTCACTTCTAAGTTCTCTTTTAAGGAAAATTTCTCATGGATTTAATTATGGAAGTTCTCTGTCCTTTATAGTTTCTCTTTAGCTGCTTTTGTAAAATGTAAACATTCTATATATATATGACATAAAACATATAAAATTGAAACCAAATCTAAGGACCATTTTTGTTTCCTACATGAAATGTGTTTATAAGCGATACAAAGAAAAATTTATTACATAAATACAAAGAATACACATCTAATTAGAGTATGTTAATACTAAGATGTTGAACCAATTTTGAAGAAGCTACACTTGACTATAATGTCATCTTGTAATTCTAGATATAAAGTATTTTACAGGAAAATTCTACAAAGCAAAAACTAATAAGAGTAGGGAACTGCCTGTGCATTCAGAAGTAATTGGTGAGACAATTTAAACTTTTTTAATGGAGTTCTTTATCTTCTTTAAGCTGATCAATGTAGTGGGAGAGCTTCATGGCTATTCCCAGCTTCAACCCCATATACTTGATCATAATGTCATGACTGAGTAGCAGCAGGGCCTTCCCATCAATTTCCTACCGAGAAAAGCAATTTATAATAATTAATAATACTGCCATATTTGATAAGCTGTTATTTCTTTATATGTAAGAATATATAAAACTAGAGTAGCTCATTCTAGATGTATAGTTTCTGAATATGCATCTATCTCATAAAAACTATTAAATATAACTATAAAGTAAAACATATAGAACTTATTAAAATTTCCCTCATGAAGAGCCAGTCCCCACACAATTAGCCCATCTAGTGCTGAAAGGCGCTACATGAACTACTGGGGGAAAGTGGCCAACATCTGTCCAAGCAACTCAGAGTCTAAATGACTCAGAAGCAAACAACCTGATGTGATGCGCACATAAGTGCAATACTGGCACACAGCCATGGTGGGGAACCAACTGCTCTTGGATTGGCTAACAGATCTGCTCAGTGGAAAGGAAATCATATCTGGAACTGGGAAACAAGTCAGAATCATATCCAGATAATGATTCTGCTTTCCAATGTCAAGCACCCACTAACCTTAGATTATAAGAGGGTCTACACCCTTTAAATTCTCTCTAAATTAATAGTGGTTATCCCAATTTAACTGGTGCTAACTTCACTCTCCATTGGAGAATCTGCTTCTCTTTTTCAGACGGGAGCTGGACCTGAGGAGATAGATGACCCAGCACACTCCACCCTGGCCCCAGCTGAAACCACAGAGGAATTGGGGAAATGAGCAAGAGTGCTGCTTTTTTAGTGAATCTGATATCATCACAAGGGTGAAGGAGATAAACACTGAGGACACTCAACGCCTACCAAACCAGAGATCCTAAGTGCCCATCACTGAAGTGGGCTTAAAATGCTCCCAGCATGGCTCAGGGAATTTTGCAGAAGAGGGGTCAGAAAAATTGTTAGAGCCACGAGTTGGGACATTTTGCACAGAGACATTCATTGCCTCTCCCCCATAACTGATTGCTGCCCCCCCATAATGCATGACCCACAATCCCCATGGGGTTGACCTGCATCCCCAGTGAGGAAGGCCTCTTCAGAAAAGGGGCAGGGAGGACAGAAAGAATGGTACCAACATGTGTTTTTTAAATACTAAATATGTCCATATCTAATTTAAAAAGATATTAAGAGGGGAAAAAAGAGAAAAAACAGCTGACAGGGTTCCCCACCCTCTATACACCTCAGCATCCAACTGAAAGGCCTGTAAAGAGGTCATACAAAGGCATTAAAGCAGCAGGAATACTGGATCAAAAGATACATTACATGTTGTCTGATGACTTCATAGAGGGAGCTTGCCATGTGACGATCTGCACGGTTCATAAACATGATCACATCATCCACAGACCAGGTTGAAGGGTCCTCAGTGTATTCGTTTTTCGCTGTAGGAAGGTGAGGATCAACTGGTGAACTTTTAGTTTCAGTGGGGTTGGGAAACAACCTAATTATTATCCCCAAAGAAGAGATGTTAGGTGGGGAGAAATGGTCTCACTCTCAGAAGAATCATCTCTTTTGTCTCCAAGCAAGGAACCAAGTCTCCAACAGTAAAATCTAATGACACCCAGAATGAAGGTAATCAGAGGAGCTCCCTAAGAGTGTCCCATTGGACTTCTTTCAAACAGCAGGAGCAGCCGGGCATGGTGGCCCACATCTTTAATCCCAGCACTCAGGAGGCAGGGATAGGAGGATTGCTGTAAGTTCGAGGCCACCCTGAGACTACATAGTCAATTCCAGGTCAGTATGGACTAGAGTGAGACCCTACCCTCTACCTTGAATAACCAAAACTAAAAAAAACAGCAGGAGCAGTTTCAGACAGTACCTTAAAGCTTCAATAATCATAAGAGATGCAGTCACCCAAGGCCTCATGGGCAAGTTAAGGAAAAGATGTTCTACTGAGATTGAATTAGGATAACTGTCCTAACCCATTACTCTCTTACTTTAAGGGTTTAAATGAAGTTCTTGAAAAACTCTCTTTTTGCATACTGTCTAAATTAGATTCATTGCATTAAATCCAATCAAAATCCTGCAAGTTTACAGGTTTATAATCACTTAACTTTGTTTACTTTATCAATAATTTTCAATACCTTCATCACCTTGGAGCACAAGATTAGTTTTTTGGAAAAAATATCTCTCATATATGCAATATGGACATTTTTAGTCTCACCATTGCTCTTTAAGTGTTTCACCTCACATGGCTTAAATGTTAATCTGAATTTTAAATACCTTTTTTCTGCTGTTCTAGGACATAAGTAACTTAAGCCATTTTATGTAACTCTAATGTTTAGATTGTTTATATCGTTAATAAATAACTGAGATGTGATACAATTTAGGTGTTTGTACTTCAACATGCTTTAGTTGTGCCATTTACCACATTTGTACAGAAATTTATTTATGTTCAGGAAAATACTCA
This sequence comes from Orientallactaga sibirica, assembly GCA_036365145.1. Lineage (NCBI taxonomy): Eukaryota > Metazoa > Chordata > Mammalia > Rodentia > Dipodidae > Orientallactaga > Orientallactaga sibirica. The sequence continues at coordinate 8,996,731 of JAEOAD010000982.1, forward strand.
ACTCAGGCAGAGTGCTCAACTCCCTAGTTAGTGTGTGATGACAACTGATGGGGGGTGTAATTTGTCAAGAAAATCTGTTTCTCTGAGAGAGGACAGTCAACACAAATTTAATCTTTCTCTGTGTGGATTAACCCAAAACACATCCTTTCTACTCTTTCATTTTAGCCATAGTCACCTTCGAGTACTTGGAGTATTTACTAAGAGAAAGGATAAAGAAAATGAGATTAGAAATTTGCAATGGTATCTTTGTGAGGATCAACAAAGAGTGGTTTTAGTTGATTAACACAATGCTTTATACATAACACATCCACATGATACACCGGCTCTCACAGTAAGAAATAAAAGGCTTCCACTAGCTTTCACAGAGGAAACTGATGATTTCAACAGGTTCCATTCCAAACTCACCAAAGTCAGTTGTTTGCAGAGGTTCCACATTATGCTGAGGCTTCTGTAAAGCCATGTTCCTCATGTCACTGTTTGGTGCATGGCTCAGCGCGTTGGGAACTACTATTGTGGAAGAGACAGCAGGTGAATTGGAACCCATGGTGGGTACATTAGTGCTGCTGTTGTTTGCAACTTCAGAAACATCATCCGTGTTGTCACTAGGTATGTACAGTGTCTGTAATTGATAGTTGGGTATGGTGCGACGAGGTGGAGTATCACATAGCACAAGCTCGGGTGGAGACTCAGGAATGGTTTCCTGGTAATCATCAGAGTGAAGAAATGTGCCTGTAACATTGTTCTCAGTATCATTGTCTTCTGGCTTACGGACTGGCGAAGTTGGGCTGTAACTTTCAGGATAGGAGAAGGGATCTTCACGGGTCACCTTCTTCAGTTTCAGGGATTTAAATCTTTTAGAATACAGGTAATTATATTTGCGGGTTACAGATCCAAAAGGCTTCATGATCAAAAAAGAAATAAAATGTGTATCAGTACATTAATATTTTCCAATGCAACAGTTTTATGTTATGAAAATGAAAATATTCTCTTTTTTTTCTTCAATGCCAGGGACTGAATGTAGGACATTGCACTTGCTAGGCAAGTGCTCTTCCAGTGAGCTAAATCTCCAAACCCAAATGCTTCCTTTTGTGTGATTATTTTTGCTCTTTTTTTTTTTTTTTAGTTCTACAGTTTATTTTGTTTACCATATGCATGTGCACTCATGCATAGAGCATGTCTGGTTTGGGGTGGTGTATGCCCATGTGTGTGATCGGGGGTGTGTGCTGTGAGTATACATGCATGTGCAGACCAGAGAAAAACTTTGGATGCTCTTCCCTATTGCTGAACTGTGTACTTCCTTGAGACAGGGTCTCTTACCTCAACCTAGAGCTTCCAGTTTCAGTGAAAATCCCCAGTGATTCTCTGGTCTCTGCCCTCTGCAGACTGGGGTCGCAGATGCTCATGGCCACACCTAGCTTTGTAAAAGGGTTCTGAGGGAACTGAACTTGGAGGGTCTCAGGCCCTTCTTAGGATCTCAAGCTTAAGTGACAAGTGCTCTTAACTGCGGAGTCATCGCCTTAGCCCTACATTTTAATTTGTTGTATATAATATAGGTACAAACATAAAAAGACTCACTGTCACATATTTATAAAGCCTAACTTGCAGCATTCTACTAAAAAAGCTCTCCCATGACAATCTGTTCCTACAAGTATTGATAAATCTTGCTAATCTCACAGTTACTAGTTCTCTATCATTTGGAACTGACCGACATCTTTAGATACCACAGAATTACCAAAGCTGTAAGAATATTTTATAACACTCACAGGATAGCGCCCGAAGGATAGTCGACGAGAACGCTGGATTGTGGATACTTTTTTATCAATGGCATCAGTTTTCTTTTCCAGGTGTTGAACAGTTTCATATATAGCCTATTGTAGTAAGAGGCATTATTAGTTACTATTTCAAAAGAGAAGCAACACCTTGGAAAATTCGCTATGCCAAGTTTTAACTGCTAGGCACAATGGAAGTTCTCCAGTGGTCAGAAATGCTTCATTCCCTACTTGAAGTCTGCTTGTAGGTGACAGAGCCCACCTGGCTGAGACACGGAGTCCTGACCTGCCTCCACACTATGTGACCCGTGTGCACATTGGGAGGAACTTCAGTGACAGAAGGTGAGTGCATTACAGCTCCCCCCCCCACATGTGTTGCAGCCACTTCTCATGAAGGAAGGCACGAGTTTTGGAGAGCAGAGTTCAGATCTACTAAGGGTCAGAGTCACTTTCCATACCATGGCTTGTGAGCTTATAAGACAGTGGGAGTTTCGCTCTGGAAGACCATAGAGTCAAATAGAAAATGTGACTTTCTGCTCCAGGGCACTTCAAAATCGTGCATCCAATAGTTACTCTCACAACCCCATCCATCAGGAGCACATTGCTATGTGCCAGTCAGTAACACCACTGATGAAGGACACAGGGCTCTTAAAATGCCCAGAAATTTGGGGGAAGAACACAGGTCTAAAAGACCAGAAACATCTCTTCACTCATTCACTCAAGTAAACATGGATGACAGCCTTCCTATTGAATTGCTTTGCTAGGTGCTGGGACCAGGGACATTAAAAAAATGTGGAGAAGGGGACAGAAAGATGGTAAGAGCCACAGGGTGAGGAATATCCTAAGGCATTATCCACCCACCCACAGAGACTGACTGGAACATAAGAGTATATAACCTGATGGGAATATGACTGATATGCACTATATCAAAAATCAATCAATCAATAAAGCAAATCACAACTAAACCATGAAAAAGAAAGCTCCTGTCCTAAAAGAATGCCCATCTGCGCTAGAGACCCCAGTGAAGAGACTGTGCACTTCAGCAGAGTAAGTGACTAGCAGCATCAATACCACCTAAACGTCATTAGAAATGCAGAGTCATGGCTTCCTCCCCCAGAGTAGTCTGGATCCAAACTCAAGTGAGAGAAACCCAAGGCTGTGTCACTGAGGTAAACAGTGCACTCTAGGGGCACACCGTTGGCTGTGTGACCAAAGGCAGGATACTTGACTTCTTAGCATTTCATTTTCCACACATACAGAATACCCCTAAGAAAATATATCTTAATAGTTCTCCTAAAGACATATTATGTTGATATTAACAACACCACTACATGATGACAGGTGCAACAGTCTCAGTACCCTATTATTATCATCATCATTATTATCACCTTTGCTCAACATGATTCAGGTAAGGAGGGAGCTGAGCAAACTCAGACAAGTAGAGAGGTGCCTCAAGAGCCACTTTGGGGTACACTTTGGGAACCTAGGCACTTCTCATCTGTAGTGCCATTTCCTACCCGGTTTGCACAACTGCTGGGCCCCTGGCTGAGCACTGCACCCCAGGTTTCATCCTGCTAAGGTCCCAGTAGCCACGTGGCATCCCAGCCCCAACTGGCCTTCCCACGTGTGCACATATCTTCCCCATAATGCTAGGACCTCTCAGCATCACTTCTGTCCTTACTAGTGTCAACCTGAAAGACAATATGCACATCAACCTTTACTTTGCAAACTGGTAGTCCATTCTACACTTGAAACCTTACGGGATAACAGCCATCTTTTCTAAAGTTTTTTCCAAGGTAGGGTCTCACTCTAGCTCAGGCCTACCTGGATCTCATTCTGTAGTCCCAGGCTGGCTTCAAACTCATGTAATCCTCCTACCTCGGCCTCAAGAGTGCTAGGATTAAAGGCTTGCCCACCACGCCCGGCTAAGAACCATTTTTTAACAAAAATATTTTTATTTGCAAGCTGAGAGAAACAAACTGAGAGAGAAACACACAGAGAGAAAGGGCATGCCAGGGCCTCTAACCACTGTAAACGAACTCCAGATGCATGTAGCACTTTGTGCATCTGGCTTCACAAGGGTAGTGGGGAAATCGAACTTGGGTCATTAGAGTTTGCAGACAAGTGCCTTAACTGGTGAGCCATCTCTCCAGGCCAAGAGCCACTTTTTATAAACTTGCACTGCTCCTGAGGTATGCAGCTCACAAAATCTTTGAAAATTACGTGTCTCTCAAGCTCTGCAAACAAACTTTCGGGGTGTTGGTTGTCTCCTTCACCCTTGTTTGAGACAGGGTCTCACTTGTTTGATGCTAGAAAGGACAAGCTAGCTGGCCCTCACACTTTGAGATCCTTCTGACTCTGCCTGTCATTGTCATAGAAATGTTGGGCTTAAAGACTTGCATACCACTTGCATTCAGCTTTATGCAGATGCTGGGGATCTGAGTTCCGGTTGGCAGGCTGTGGAGCAAGTGCCTTCAACCACTGAGCCATATCCCCAGCCCCTCAGATATCTTGATATGCAATTAGGCACATACTAAACGTGCATCAAAATCAATTTCCCTTAAAGGTTTTTATAGAGAAAATTCATTCAATATTGAACAATCCACAAGGAAGAGACACATACCTACATTTGATCAATATTATGTTCTAAAAGCTATATAGTGCTATATTAATTTTTTACCTACAAATGCTTTTGTAATTGCTAAATTATCACACTGAGATGAATAATCATAAGCAATTTGATTCCTCTTTATGTTGGATAAGAGGTGTTTTCAGTGTAATATTTTAAAGACCACATTGGGGAGATAGACTTTTCATACCTGACAATAGTTCGTAACAGTTGTAAGCACTGCTTCTTCTTCAGGTCCTTCAGATGGGACAATTTCCTGCTACAATGTAAGTAGGTAAATGCTTTAATTCAGTGAGAGGCACATTGAATAGTATTTTTGTATGTGTATGTGTGTGTAGGTATACGTATATGTGCAAATGTGCTAATATGTTTGTGAGCATTTGTATGGAGGCCAGAGGCTGCTATCAGATGTCTTCCTCAGTCACTTTACACCTTCTTTATTGAGAGAGTCTATGACTGAACCCAGAGCTCAAGTTCAGCTAGTTTAGCTGGCCAGCCTGCTGGGAGAAACTGTCCGTCTCTCCTAAGTGCTGGAATTATAAATACACACCACCATGCTCAGCATTTACATGCACGCTGGGGATCTGAACTCAAGTCCTCACACTTGTGCAGCAAGCTCTTTCCTGGACTGAGCCATCTGCACAGTCCATATTTATCTATTTAAGCTGCTTTTATTTTTCATCGGCTTTTCAAACGTCTAAATTTAAAGCAGAGATAAAACAAAAAGATATGTTTTCATGAATATGGACATTATACTTGTCAAGTAAAAGAACAAGGAAAGAATTTATCAGGGAAAAATCTAGGTTTGGGCTGGAGAGATGGCTCAGCAGTTAAGGTGCTTGCCTTCAGAGCCTAATGACTTGAGTTTGATTCCCCAGTGCCCAAGTAAAGCCAGATGCACAAAGTGGCACATGCATCTAGAGTCTGTTTGCAGTGGCTGGAGGCCTTGGTGTGTCCATTCTCTCTTCTAATTCTCTCTGCTTGTAATAATACTACTAATAATAATGATAAAGTTTAAAAACAAGTCCGAGTTTAGAGTTCTAGTACAAAGTTGCCCTAAATTTCCTACTATAAAGAAAGAGGAGGGCATCAACTTGTAAGAGTTCACTGTGAAGGGAAGTCTTAGGCTGGAGAGACAGCTCAGCAGTTTGTGCCCTTACTCAACACACATGAAGGCCCAAGGAAGCCTGAGGCTGACAGTTTCAATCTCCAGAACCCCCATTAACAGTTGGGTATGGTCACATGTACTTGCAACCCCAGTCCCTGGGGGAACAGAGACTGAGTTGAGATGTGCTCCAAACTATATTTGGAATCTAAGCCTTTCTTTTTAAGATGGTAAATATGAATATATTGGGCAAACTAGCTACTGATATAACTTACATTCCTGAAATATATAATGTTTGGCTCCTATGTTTAACAAAAGTATTATCATCAACATAATCAGATATTTGTGTTCTTGTCTGAGAAAGATTACCTAACAAATTAAAAGGAATTTTCAACGAAAGCTAGAACTAAAAGAATTAAAAGAAGTTTGATTATACTTTTCAGAGCCTTAAAGTGCTAGTATGTTAGTAAAGGACCATTGCCTATTGTATGTATCATGCCAATGTGAAAAAGTGTACTTCAGTCAGGCACGCAGAATATGCATACAATTCCAGAATCAGGAAGCTGAGGCAGGAAGATAGTGAGTTCAAGGTCAGCTTGGCCAGAGACCCTGTCTCAGAAAATAAGAGAGAAAAGGTAAACTGGCAGAATTATATTCTCAGGAATACAGCTACATGTGAGACACCCTTTTCCATTGACTTTAACCCATTTTTACTTCAGTACAGAAAGACTACTCTTGAATCAATGCAGAAACTGCTTTAAAAGCAAGTTTCTAAACTTGAGCCAAAGAATGTTATGGCCCTTTTGATTTCTAAATAATCCAACAGTGCCACTCGATGGACGAAATAGGAAGCACTTATTTTTCTTAGTTTCTAAATCACCTAGAACATTTTTTTGGAATAAGGCAGGGTATAAAGACATAAAGAGACCATAAATAAGTGCTGGAGTTCAGCAAAAATAACTATTTGTACTGAGAAAAATTATGACGTCAAGGAATAATTAAAAAATAAACACTCTTGATAGCTATGGCTCTATTTACTTCAAAAACATGATAGAAATGATCAGAATTAGCCTTGTACTAATTAATAAAAAATAACACAGGTTTCTATTATAGAATATTCCTTGTAAAAATATATAACTTTACTTTTCTATATAGTACCTTGTGTTTTTCAAAGTACTTTCACATAATTATGCCAAAAATTACTCTTAATAGACTGTTAACATTATCCCCAAGGTTGAAAAACATTACAGTTGATAGAAGCTGAGTGTTTCCAACACTCCTTAAGTGACATTGATACATATGCCCCTAGTGTAACCACATAAAATTTGTTAGGCCAAATTATATGTAGTTCAATAATTTATATTTTGGCTCATCTTCAAGGACTAAGAAACAGCATAATGTAACATAAGTGCAAAGAATGGCAACTTACTTTGAAAGCTATTTGGCAGTTTCTCATAAAGTTAATTTAAATCAACTCTACTAGCTTGCGACTTTCAAGTGCCCACTCCCCAAATGTATGTGTTTATAAAATGTATACGAATGGGCAGAGAAGTTTTATAAACGAGTCAAAACTCATGATAAAAAATATACTCATCTACACATTTAACTTATGAAATTAAACTCAAATTCAAAAAGAACTATAGTACCATAAAAGGGGGAACAGGGCCATCAATTTAAAATACAAACCACAGAAGCTTCACTGGAGCCAGCAGTAGACATCTTTTTCATTTAACAGGACAAACTCCACTTCCTCTGAGTTCAGCTTAATTATGTTTAAATTTTCTAGGGGGGTTGTGAAACTGCTTAGTCACCTAAGACAGGTAAACCTTCTACTCCTGAAAAGCAATGCATAAAAAGTTACTTTACACACTTAATAACTAAATCCCGTTAACATGAGTATATTTTCAGAATACTACATCAAATTGAATGGAGCTTTTGGTAGGATTTTAGGGTGACAAAACAAGAATTCTTTTTTTTTTTTTTTTTGGTTTTTCGAGGCAGGGTCTCACTTTGGCTCAGGCTGACCTGGAATTCACTGTGTAGTCTCAGGGTGGCCTCGAACTCTCAGAGATCCTCCTACCTCTGCCTCTCAAGTGCTGGGATTAAAGGCGTGCGCCACTACGCCCGGCGACAAAACAAGAATTCTTACACGAGAAATTTAAAACAAATCTTGTTTTGTTATTTGCTTGTTTTGTGCTGCTGGGAATGCAACCCAGGGCCTCACCGTATTAGGCAAGTATTCTACCACTAAGCTACATCCCAAGAATGCCTCCAGAATCTTCCCCAGGAGATTGTTTTATCCATTGCCACCACAGCTACGTTGCAACCACCACCTCTCACTACCTCCACCTCTGCTGCTGCCTCTGCTGCTGCTGTCTGTGTGGGTAGAGGGACCACATCCCTCACCTGCATTGCAAACCCTTCTGAGCTTTGCCAGTGTCCATGGGAACTCCAAAATCATGACTGCCATATTATTTAGAAGTTATATTAAACCTAAATAAATGCATGTGAGACATAAGCCAAAACCATCTAGAATTTTGAAGTTCAGTTATGGCTCTAAGTCATTCTGTTACTAGAGTTGAAAGAGACAGCTGTCTGCAATCATTCCATCCTTTTAGTCTAACTTGAACATGTGCCACAGTTAGTTACTGGAGGGCCACACTACTACAAAAAAATGAATTCACTTTATCCATCCTGAGACAGAGCAGCAAGGACTGCCACAATGAAGGGATTCGGATTTCTTCTCTTTCCCATTCCCCTTCAATCTATAGTTGAGATGACAAAGGCCCAAATACAAAAAACAAAAGGAGATTAGAAAGATGGGAAGGTTAACTCCTAAGTGAGATAAATGCAGACCAATGTAGTCAATATATTTCAAACCTCCAGTTTGAACTCTTACAAAGAGTATTGCAGAGAGGTCTTGAACTGGTGCAAGAAGTTCAGGATAAGTTCCTAGAAGCAGAAACAATGGGTCAAAAAAGGAGAAATCAGAACATCCACTTTCGAAATCCTTTACTTATTTCCCACAATTGATACACCAATAACTATTACATTTTTATTAGTTCTTGGTGTCAAAACTGCTCTACAAAGTAACTAGAAAGCCTTTCCATCCCTGTCTATGCTTTAGCAAAGTTTATACCACACCAGAGATTACAAAAAATTATTTGGACCCAGATGTTATAATATTTCTAAGTTCTTCCTTGACTAATAAACCATTCAAATTGTTCCACACTTTCTTGATTTGTTTCAACAAACTGCTTTTGTCCAGAATGATAAAAAATTATAATTACAGAAATGTAACAAAATTAGATCAAACCATTTTTAATTTAATTTGGATTTTTCCTTTTTTTATGAAATAACACGCTAATTTACTGAAAAACTTACCAGGTAACTTTTCTTATCATCCCATTTTACTTCTGAGTAAATCAAGGCAAAGAACAAACAAATTAATACACCTAAGCCTCCTAGCTAGTAAATGCTGCTGTGTTCTTTACTTCCCTCTAATTAAAATCACGTGGACTCCTATCCACACTATCCCAATAAAATATAAACTCCTACCATGGTCTACAAGGTTGTTACTTTATAAAGACCACTTTTCCCCTGCTCTAAGCCTAAAATATTTGCTATCTAGCCTTCTGTAGACACAGTATGTCCATTATAATTATAAGCTCTTATAGCCATTGAGAGAAAGAGGTACAGAGAAAGAGAATGTGCACGCCAGGACCTTCAGCCACTGCAAATGAACTCCAGATGCATGTGCCCCCTTATGCATCTGGCTTATGCGGGGCCTGGAGGGTTGAGCCAGGATCCTTTGGCTTTGCAGGCAAATACCTTAACCACTAAGCCATCTCTCCAGTCCTATTTTTATGTAATTATTATTTGAGAGAGAAAGAGGACAGAGGGAAGCGGAGTGAGAGAGAACAGGCATGTCAGGGCCTTCAGCCAGTGCAAACGAACTCCAGATGCATGTGCCACCTTGTGCATCTGGCTACATGGGTCCTGGGGAATCGAACCTGGGTCCTTTGGCTTTGCAGGCAAGGGCCTTAACCACTAAGCAATCTTCCCAGCCTGTATTTTTTTTATATTTTATTTATTTGAGAGAATGAGGCAGATAGAGAGAATAGGCATGCTAGGGCCTCCAGCCACTCCAGATGCATGTACCACATGCATTTGGCTTTACATTGGTACTGGGGAATTGAACCCGGGTCCTTAGGCTTTGCATGCAAGGGCCTTAACTACTGAGCAATCTCCCCAGCCCCAAAGACTGTTTTCAGACATTGCATACATTTAAAAGATATTTTACGAGTCACAGCATAAAGTGCAAGCCATTTCCCTGTCATTGGTATAAAAGATAATTCACATTGTGTACAAGTTCTAAAAACATTCCAGACATATCCCTAAGACATATAAGGCAAATTACAACAGCCAAAGAGCTCCATGTCAGGATACAAAATACCAAAGCAGTCTGATTCAGAATCGCCTGCCATCAACTCATCCTATGGGGTACATCCCAATGACTACAAGGACAGAACATGACACTTCATGCCCAAGATCTCCTAAAACATGTTAAGCCATTTTCAACTGGTAGAACTCTGCTTCAGGATATAAATCGACAAAGTAGCCAGAATTCAGAGTCACCTGTCATCAAGCTATCCCATAGGGCATAGTAACAAATCGTTCCAAGGGCTGAAAGTAGACTTTCAGGCCCCAAATTTCCTTAAAACATACAAGAGAGATTACCATATCAAGATATAGAATCCTAATGCAGCCCAAACTTTAAGAGTCACCTGCATTCAACCTATCTCATAAAGCAGTTGCCAAAGACTACAAGGACTGACAATGACCTTTTAGCCCTAAGATATCAATAAAAACATTTAGGCTAAATTTCTACAACAGAAAATCTTCACTTCAGGGAACAAACCTCAAAGCAGCCCAATTTCACAGTCACCAGTCATTAAATTATCCCATAGGATATAGTTCCCAATGACTATGGTAGCTAAGAATGACTATTCAACCCCAAGATCTAAAATATATAGGACAAATTAGAACACTCAAAACCCTTTGCTTTGGGATGTAAAACTGCAAAGCAACACAAATTCAGATTAGAGTCAGTTGCCATCAAACTATCCCACAAAATATAGCTCCCCAACAACTGTAAGGGCTGACAACCATCCTTCCGCCCTATGATCTCTTAAAGATATAAAAATTATCATATTCAGAACTCTCCACACCAGATGTAAAAACTCCGAAGCAGGGCTGCAGCGATGGCATAGCAGTTAAGACGCTGGCCTGCGAAGCCTAAGGACCCATGTTCGACTCTCCAGACTCCACATAGGTGGGACGCACAAAGGTGCGGCAAGTGCTAGGCCGCACATACACACCAGGTGGCACCAACGTCTGGAATTTGATTTCAGCGGCTGAGGCCCTAGTGTGCCGATTCTCTCTCTCTCTCTCTTGCTGTCTAAAACAAAACAAAACAAAACAAAACAAAACAAAACAAAACAAAACAAAACAAAACAAAACAAAACAAAACAAAACAAAACAAAAAAACCTCAAAGCAGTCCAAATACTGAGTCACCGGCCCTTAACATGGCTCATAAGTTCTCAATGAGTATGAGGCCTAAACAGGAGCCTTCAGCCATACTATGTGGTAGAAAACATACAAGGCAAATTTCAACATTTAAAATCTGTCTGTTTCCGGATATAAAACCCCAAAGCAGTCCAAAATCAGAGACAGCCAGTAGTGGAGTTAACGTAAGCTAGCTCAGAGTGATTTTGAGTCTTTTCTGTTAAAGTTCCAACAGGCCGGCTGGGCTTTGGAGCACACATCGAAGTGGGCCCCCCTTCCTCCCCACATTTATGGCTGTAAGGTTCCCCAAATTGCCTTCCTCTTTATCCCCGTCTCTTCCCCAACCCTTGCGCACTGTGATTGAATGCAGTTAAGCCTTGGGGTCACAAATCTCCTCCTTTGTCTCACCCGTTCTGGAAAGGCAGGGGAAGGTTGGAAAGTTCGTGGACTACGACGACCATGATCACGACTACTACAGAAGCGAGTGTGTGTCCTTCCCCACCCACCCCCCACAGCGACCGGGAGGATGCGCTGAAAAGGACTGGCTCCTTTCAAGACGTGAGCGCCATCGTCTTCCTCAGAGGCCAAATCTCCAAAGTGTACTCGGGCTTGCCGCCACCTCCCCACCACAGAGGCGCGAACATCTGAGGTGCTGAAAGTACAGACTCCGTGCTGAAGAAAGCCCCAGCCCCAAGCCCAAATCGCTCCCATCCGTGACAGGAAAGCTCAAGAGAAGGAGAAAAAGAATTTCGAAACAGACCTGTTCTGGTCTACACTCGACCACACCAGCCTGAGAAAGGCCCCAGGAAATCGACTGTGGCGGCAAAGCTCCCACCTCCAGCACCAACGACCGTTAATGATCGTTAACAGCCGTAAACTTGACGCCTTTTATGTGTCTGTGTGCCCGGAAACAAGAATATGAACGACAGTGACAAACCAATCACCGTTTGAGGCCTAGTGGTTCTGTCAACCAATCATAGTCCAGCTGGTTCTACTGACCAATAGTGGCGCGGTTCTTCTGACCAATCATGTGTGGGTCTGCTGACCAATTATGGGCCAATAATGGGTCTCGTAGTCCTGCTAACCAATTATAGACGGGGGTTTTGTTGAGCAAGCATGAGTTTGGTTGTTCTATGGATCAACTATGGGCTGGACGTTTGTACAGACCAATAATGGGCCAGGTGGTTCTGCTGACCAATTGTGGGTTGGGTGGTTCGTTTTTTTTTTTTTTATTTTATTTATTTTTGGAGAGAGACACAGAGAGAGACAGACACGGAGAGGGAGACAGAGATGGGCGCGCCAGCAGTCTCTCAGCTGCTGAAAACGAAATCCAGATGCGTGCGCCCCCTTGTGGTCAAGTGCGACATTGCGCCCTTGCGTCACGTGGGACCTGGAGGTTGGAACCGGGTTCTTAGGCTTAGTAGGCAGGCGCCTTAACCACTAAGCCATCTCTCCAGCCCTGGGTGGTTCTTTTTTCAAAAAAGTATTTATTTATTTATTTATTTATTTATTTATTTATTTATTTATTTATTTATTTATGTGTGTCTGAGAGAGACAGAGAGAGACAGAGAGAGAGAGAGAGAGAGAGAGAGGGAGATGATGTAGATAGAGACAGAGGGCTACCAGGGCTTTCAGCCACTGTAAACGAACTCCAGATGCATGAGCCATCTTGTGCAGCTGACTTACGTGACTACAGATGAACCTAGGTTCTTTGGCTTCACAGTCAAACGTCTTAACTGCTAAGCCACCTCTCATCCCCGGTGGTTCTTCTGACCAAACATAGGCAAGGTCATCCTGCAGACCAATCATGAGCCAGGTAGTTATGTTGACCAATCATTGGCCAGGTTGCTCTGCTGACCTATTATGGGCTAGGTGCCTCTGCAGACCAACCATATGCCAGGCAAGTCTACTGACCAATCATAGGCCAAATGGTTCTTCTGACCAATCACAGACCTGGTAGCTCTGTTGACCTCACATGGGCTGGATGGTTCTGTTGACCACTAATGGGCCAGGTGGTTCTGCTGATCAATCGTAGGCCAATAATAGGTGAGTGATTCTACTGACCAATTATGGGCTGGGTGGTTCTGTTGAGTGATCATGAGCTGGGTGGTTCTGCTGACCAATTATGGGTCAGATGGTTCTGCTGAGCATTCATAGGCCAGTTGGTTGTGCTGACTACACATGGGTCAGGTGGTCCTGCTGACCAATCCTGGGTGGGATGGTTGTGCATATTGATCATAGGCAGGGTGGTTCTGTAGATCAATCACGGGTTACATGGTTCTCCTGACCAAACATGGGTGGGTTCATTCTGCATGCCATTAGTGGGCGACATGATTCTGCAGAGCAATAATGGGCAGGGTGGTCATTCACACTGGTCATTTGCCAACAAATCTCGAGGGCCCCCAAATGTCTAGTTAAAGGGGAGCACCTAGGCTGAGAATAGAAGAAAAGCATTGTTAGGCAGACAGTAGTGAAGAAAGGCCTTCCTGCCTTCTGCAAGTCAGGGTCCTCAAAATCTTCAAAGCTAGACATGGGGTTCCAGATTTACATGACCTGAGGTGTGTAGGATTTGAAGGATGTGCAGCATCTAGAGCAGTGTGGCAAGAGCCTCTTCTGTAGAGGTTCTGGGACTATGTGGCAGCCTGGGCTTGGTCACCCAATCTCTAGTCCCAGTCCCAAAGGTGATTCAAGGGGCCAGATCCCTTAATGTTTGGCAAATACTTTGGTTATTTGTAGCATGTTAGTCTTCTTCTTCTTCTTTTTTTTTTTTTTTTTGGTTTTTCGAGGTAGGGTCTCACTCTGGCTCAGGCTGACCTGGAATACACTATGTATTCTCAGGGTGGCCTCGAACTCTGGGCGATCCTCCTACCTCTGCCTCCCGAGTGCTGGGATTAAAGGCGTGCGCCACCACGCCCGGCTATGTGTTATTCTTAATGTGTAATCTTATCCCTTCTTCCCCTGGGATGCACCAAAGATGTTCAGTTTAACCAAGTTAGAGCGGTTCACTTAAGTGCTTAAATTTGGATGGGGAGAGGGATGGAGCCTGTTGCAATTCACCTTTGCTTAATCTGCTAGGAACATGGGGAACGTTATTTCCAGTTTCCAACAAGCACAAGATGGAACGGAGAACTAACCTATCCTGGAGTCATATTTTCTGCACAAATATTTAGTGGTTCCAATAGCAATTCTGTCCATCTTTAGGCCTTGTGTATTTAATTGCTGTTTAAATTGATCTTTCATTTACAGTCAACCCTCCACACACATGGTCCTATGACAATCTAACTCTATCTACTTGGGTCACCTTGATTGCTCTCTTAGGACTGAAAGTTTATAAGAATGGGAACCCCAAAGAAGCTGCTCCCTTGACATTTCTAATAGAGTACAGAGCATCCTTACCTCACAACATTAAACACCCCATACTTTGAGCTGAACTTCAATGTTTTACTAGGATGTTCCTAGTACATACCTACATATACAGATGTGTATGTATGTGTGTATATGTGTGTGTGTGTTTCAGATATAATTTCAAATGCCCAAAACACAAAAAGACACTCCAGTACCCACAAACAGGCCACTAGGCCAGAATGTTCTACCATGCACTCTTAGCCCTCCCTCCAGAGGAATCCGACTGGAAATGAACACCAGACACATGTGCTACTTTGTGCATCTGGCTTTACGTGGGTACTGGTGAATTAAACCGAAGTTGTTGGGCTTTCAGGCTTGGCAAGCAAGCAAACACCTTTAACTGCTAAGCAATCTCTCCAGCCTAGTAAACTTTTTTTTTGTTTTGTTTTTCGAGGTAGGGTCTCACTCTAGCTCAGGCTGACCTGGAATTCACTATGTAGTCTCAGGGTGGCCTCGAACTCATGGCAATCCTCCTACCTCTGCCTCCCTAGTGCTGGGATTAAAGGCGTGCGCCACCACGCCCGGCTTCAGCCTAGTAAACTTTTAAACAAAATATTTTAGTAGTTCTATAGCTTTGGGCAAGCCAAATAATAGCCCTGTGTTGTTTCCCCCACACTAAAATAGGCACACTGGGGGCTGGAGAGATGGCCTCAGTCATTGAAAGCACTTGCTTCTTGCTTGTAAAGCCTGATGACCCAGATTCAATTCCCCAGTACCCATGTAAAAGCCAGACACACAAAGTGGCTTATGTGGCAAGAGCCCCTGACACACTCATTCTCTTCCCCCTCACACACACAGACAAATGAATAAACATATTTTAAAATAGGCACATTATGGAAAGTGCATTCATTATTGTTATCGTATACCAAACATTTCCTACCCAATATACAAATCTATGTAATAGAGGGCATGTGACATTTATCTAGGGGTAGAGTGTCATGTGGATATTAACACTCAGAAGCAAAGCAGATAAGGGTTTCAACTTAAAACCATATTTCTTACCCTGACCTAGAAAGAAGCTACACATAATGCAGCTCAGGTATTGGAAATTCATCTTTTTTTCTCAAAAATGACACTGCATTAGCTCCCATTATAGATACCCTGCTTTGGCTTTAATAAATTTTCCCTTTATGTCCATTTGCCTATAATGCATGTTCCATATGTGAAACTCCAAGAATATAGTCACATAACAATGAAAAGAAAACCCATTTGTTTCATTGCAGTCACGTTTATTTGCAGTTTCTATACACACTTTCTAGGTAATCAAACTTTTCTGATATACTTTTCGAGAGGGGTTCACAATGAAACTGTCACCGTTTTTACTAAAAATAAATACAAGACGAAAAGTGTTGCACAGCTCTAAAATATACAAAGGCTTGGATTGAATGTAAACGTTGAAAACATCTTACAAAAGAAACCATATTTGCAACAATTTAAAAAGTTCATATTTACAAATATTACAAAAATACAAAACGGATGCAAGTCCATAAACCATTGTCTTTTTGGCCAGTATGAACTGGTTCTAGTACCAAAATAATTACACTTGAACCTTCTTCGTAGTTCTAAATCTATGCTACCATCTAGTTCTCCACGGGCCACCACTGTAGCAAATGTCCTCACTCACTGACCTTTGGCAAGAGCAAACAGCATGTTTTGTTTGCCACAACTAGTCCATGTCCTCTACTTAGCCAAAAAAAAAAAAAAAAAATCAAAGCAACTTTTTTTAAAAGAAAGAAAGAAAAAGAAAAAAATAAATTCCCCCACACAACATAAACATGTTGGAAAAACATAAAAAAATAGCATCAGTGCAAACAACAGAAGAAAAGTTCAGATTGTTTTTTTTTTTAACAATACCTAATGTGTGTACCCTGCTTCAAGCTGGCAGTGATGTTAAACACAGCCCTAAATCTTGCTCTTGTTTGTTATGTAATAAAGCTATGTAGAATATTCCAGATTATTAAAGAATTGCTTGCTTTTTTACTGCTTGTTACTCAATATTCTTTTCCACAGTGAATTTAAATCCATCTTTATTTGGAATTTTTTTTAAATCTATGAAATATAAAATAGAGAAACTCTGCTATAGATTTTTAGAGTAAACAAAATAAGTAAAACTATATTATAAGGGTTAGTTCTGTGATCATTACATAGAAGATATCTTATTGCCTCACAATTCAAGTCAAACATGTACTTTAAAATATATATATGGTACCATTACTTAAATTAATGTCAATAATAAAAAGGTGACATTTTTATTAAAGCCAATTCATGTGTTTCTATTCAAGATTTAGAATCACTTTTAAAGCCCACATACCTTTCTTCACACTTAAAAAACCCCTAGCTACACAAAAGTCATACTGCAAACGAACTGCTTTTATGAAAATTACAAACGATCACCTATTGTGACTGGAAATGACAGTTTCTTATCACATTTGTCTATTTTTAAATTTTTGCCACGTGTACTTTTCAGAGCATGAGACAGATTTGTTCATGATCCCATGTGGTGTCAAACCATGCTGGTTTTCTTAATTAATGTTTTCCAATGAGAAATGATGGTCCATTTTCTTTTCAAACCCCCAAACTTTTTTTTCTTTTACTAAAATTATAACACTTTGTATACGTTTAAACCCTTTACCAGGTAGTTTATCTATCCCCAGCACACACTTGCGCTCATTCTCTCTCACTCTCTCTCCCCTTTTCTCAGTCTTCTCCTCTACCCCTCCACCCCCAACACCCATTTTACATACAAGAATGACAACAAATTAAGTAACACAATTTGGCAATAAAAACAAATAGTAGAATAAGCCAGACATTTTTTTTCTTTCCAAACAAATAAGACACCAACAGCAATCAGATTCTCTAATTCTTAATCTGTAAATATTAAACACATTTCTATTGAAAGATAGTGTCTTCTTAGACCAGGCTTTCTCCTTCATTTTGCAAGAGAAAACCCTAAGCTGCAACCCCTCGTTCATACTTCTACTTTCCCAAATACCACTTGCATAGGCATAAAGCCGACTGCTTGTCAGTTTCTTGGTAACCTTGGTGTGTTCTATCATTGTAGTCACATTCTAGTCTTTCATAGGTCATATCCCTTCTTAGTTCTTTCTAATTTCTACCTCTCCCATTCAAAAATCTATTCTAAATACATAGCTGCTTATATTTCTGATGTGATTCCAAACATTAGTATCAGTTCATTTTAAAATCAGAGGTGTGAAAGCGACTTACAGATTTCAACTTGTTAGTACATTTTTTTTCAGTTTTAAGACAAGAAAATTCAAGTAATTTCAAGTAATTCAGCTTGTTTCCCTGCCTTCATTTTATCAGAGCACTTGCTCTGACATTTCCTTTCCCACCCACCACCCTCCCCTTTTGCCATCAAGCAGATATAGTAAAACCAGATGAAAACTCAGTTGTATGTAGCATTGTGAACCAGAGCTGTTCCCCATTCCCCATTTAAGAGTGAATATAAATAATGCATATACACATACCTATTTCCCAACTACATTGTTCACAGTGTCATTTCTGTTAATTTTTAGGTAGCATGAATTTCATCAGCACAGAGAGAAAGCTTCGTTTAAAACTCACTGTAAGTACTTACTGAGAAGTCAATAGCTCTGTGGCATGCTTAGATTTGATTTCTGTTAGTTGAAGAACCTTGAGCTAATTGCTTGACTGTTTAAGAAGTTTAAAGAGTACAGTCATCCCTTTATGACGGTTCATGCCCCCAGTAGCCTTGTATAAAATAAACCTAAAATTAACTACTGGTTCTCTACTCATTTTCTTTAAAGCAATCCATTGAAAGAAGTAATGCCTAAAGGACACTGTCAAATGTTGTTTTGGGGAGCTTTGTATTGACAACGATGATTTCTCTCATTGATTAAGAAGTATTCAAATGCTTGCTTTTCATTCTGCCCAAATTGCCACATGGCAAATCACAGGCACATGTTGCAATTTGCTTGTTTCTGCTATAATTTGTCACAACAATGATTGGGTCTGAATTCGTTATTTTAAGTTAATCACATTTCAGTATATGACCTCAAGATTTCCTTTAATTCACCAGTTTTAAATTCATATTTGAGGTTTACCACTCTCAGAAATCATATTGGTGGACATTTAAATATGGTATTTGATATGAAAATGGTATTCACAGAATACATTTATTATACTTTGTGTGTTTTATAAACAGTTGGTGTGTGGTAGATAATTGGCCACATGTCCACGCATTGATAAATCTATTTACATATTTTTATCAAAAATATGGTATTTACATATGTGTAGTTCTTTCTTCTAAATTTTGCTTTAGTTCATTTTAATGTAAAAAAATACCAAACCTCCAGAGTAATTTCATCTTAAAGAATTATGACAGTGAGGGCTTTATTTTCTGAATAGGCAGCTCTGGGAAAACCTTGTCTTGGTTTCATGAAAATTAGATATTTCTGTACTCTCTATTATCTATCACAGGGAATGAGATTGGGTAAATCAAACTAAAGAAAACCATGACAGTACGGCTACTTAAAACATGGAAACTAATCAAAAATGACTAAACCACTTTCTGTCACCTCGGCACATATTTAGAAATTCATTGCCAAGCAGTGATGCTACCCCACCCTGTGGCCACTTCTGATCACTGAATGGCATCACAAAGTCTTTTCCTAAGGTGTTGGGCGTTTGGGAACAGCTTGGCCCAGACAGCCTATGTGGAGCTCTGAGAGGAGCGGTCGTCGTGCGGGCTCCCATCGGAATTTTCCGTTTCTCCCTCAGAGATGGCCTGCATGGGCGTATTGTACAGCCGGCAGCGGACACTGTAGCGGCTGCTGCTGGCCACAGGGGGGGCCCTGGAACGCCCAACCCGTGATGATGCTGAGGTGGCAAAGTTCTTTGAGGAAAACCCTTCCACATTGACTCGTGGGGAACATGGAGAGAGTGGGGACAAAGTCTCAGGCCCGGGTGAACCCTGATGGGCATCATCGGGGCTTTGTGGAGACTCTGGGGTGAGCTCCCCAGGAGGCTTGGGCAGGACTGGACTCTTCAGGATCTCGATGGCAGACATGCGGTAACTGGAATCAGAGCGACTGCCTTTCTTGAGAAGCAGCAGCTTAAACTCTTCGTTGGATGTGTTAGACTTTTTGGCATTTCGGTAGATGAGACCTGGAGACCTCTGACTGTTCCCAGTTGTCACATTGCTGCTGGGTGAAGAGAGAGAACTAGAGCTGTTGCTACTGCTGCCAAGGGGAATTCTTGATTTGCTTCGAACAGACATGTCCCCAGAATCTTTTCTTCCAAGTACTTTCCTCTTGGATCTTTTAAGAAAAGGGAAGATGGGGCAAAAATCCTTAGTCAACTTATAATTTTATGAATCAAAAAGTGTTCCATCCATTCCCGCACTTATTTCAAAGCATCTGGCATGGTAGGATACAAAGATTTAGAGCCATACAGATAAAGGGTAAGGTTCATTCCTTGCCTTTTTGGCACTCATAGCCTTTGGAAAATTCTGATAACCTGTGAGCATCATTTAATTTGTGATTACTTTTTTTCAGTAATAGCTATTGTGGATGGGGCTGGGGTTCTAGAGGACTCATTGAGATGGTGTTCAGAGCTTAAGAAAAAAGTTTCCAGGGCTGGAGAGATGGCTTAGCTGTTAAGGCACTTGCCTCTGATGCCTAAGGACCAAGGTTCTATTCCCCAGTACCCACATAAGCCGGATGCACAAGGTGGCGCATGCATCTGGAGTTCATTGGCAGTGGTTGGAGGCCCTGGCACACCCATTTTTTCTTCTCTCTCGTAAATAAAATTTTAAAAGAAGAAAAATAATTTCTGACTTCTGGTTCCAGTGGAATGAATGACTTTGGGTTTTTCTTATTAAATTTGATGAAATGGCCTGGTATTCAGGATGAGCTCCCAAACAATGCTAAGTGCAGCAAGTGGATGGAGGTGTAGACAGGACAGGTTTGCCCTTAGCTTGATAGCTGATGGCCCTGGAGGATGGATACAGGGCCATGCACCGAACTATTTGAAATTTACATTTCCTGCACTCAAAAGTTATTTAAATGTCTTTTTAAATGAACGAATCCATCATCAGCTTCAACTATCATGTCCCATAGCTGACTAGGAACGTCAACAGCATGTGAAGCAGTAAGACTATTCCATTGGAGGAACTGAAAACCTAGAGCATCTGTGTAGCTCTTAGGCACTATATATTGTAAGCTCTCAAGAAAGCAAAATACCTCTTGCAACTGTGATTTAATAAACAAACATGACACGAATGCACATCTAAGATTATCAAACTCCCTAAGTCTATTGAACTTCCTCATTCATCAAGATATAAATCTTCAGCATAACTCAGTCATTCCTAGGTGTTGCTAACATGCTCTCTTGTCAACTTAAAAATCTGTGGGGTAAAGAAAATGTTAGGGCTGGAGGGATGGCTTAGTGGTTAAGGCATTTGCCTACAAAGCTAAAGGACCCAGGTTCGATTCCCCAGGACCCATGTATCTGGAGTTTGTTTGCAGTGGCTGGAGGCCCTGGCACACCCATTCTGTCTTTCCCTCTCTCTCGCTCTTTCTGTCTGCCAAATAAATAAATAAATAAATAAATAAATAAATAAATAAAATATTTTTTTAAAAAATGTGGGTTATGCAATTGCAGACAAGCCCTACTTTGCTCACAGAAACCTCTGTGTTTGATGTCTTCACATACCAGTGTCTGGTGCCCTAAAAAGATAGAATTTTTGAATAGCAGATGCTCTTAGCATCTATAATATTTTATATACAAAATATTTTATTTTCAAATCAAATATGTAAGCAACAGGTGTTCCCACTTACAGTAAGGGATTAGTATCAAAGAATTTCACTTAATCAAGACAACATCGAAACTGGTAGAGTTGGGATTCATATCCATTTCTTTGTAAGTCTACTATTTGTGTCCTGTCCACTATTCCAGACACAGCATAAGTGTCTTTCAAACTGAAGACTTGGCTCTTCCACTTATGCAGCACATTAGTAATTTGGCCTGGGCTTGAAGATACAGTGTGGGGTGAAGGGGAGAAGGGGAATAAACTAGAGCTTAGAATATACATTGGAGGTAAATAAATATGATTCTTTACCCTACTAGTTAGTAGTGGGGAAGTATGTGCATGCTAAAGTATACAAAGGAAGTATTATTGATAGAGTGCTTAATAAAACAGTTGGCGGGCTGGAGAGATGGCTTAGTGGTTAAGGAGTAGCCTGCAATGCCAAAGGATCCCGGTTCGACTCTTCAGGACCCATATAAACCAGATGCACAAGGGGGTGCATGCATCTGGAGTTTGTTTGCAGTGGCTGGAGGCCCTGGTGTGCTATTCTCTCTCTCTCTCTCTCTCAATCTCTGCCTCTTTCTCTCTCACAAATAAATAAATAAATAGATAAAAAACAGTTGGTGAAGAGCATTAACAGGAAAGAGAAGTCCGAGCTGGAGAGATGGCTTAGCGGTTAAGGCGTTTGCCTGGGAAGCCAAAGGACCCAGGTTCAACTCCCCAGGACTCACGTTAGCCAGATGCACAAGGGGGCACACACATCTGGAGTTCGTTTGTAGTGGCTGGAAGCCCTGGTGCACCCATTCTCTCTCTCTCCCTGTATCTCTCTCTCTCAAATAAATAAATAAATAAATAAAAATAAGATATTTTAAAAAAAGAGAAGTCCTTCAAACCCTGGGATGGGAAGGGGCATTAAAATTGTAAGCTCCTTAAAAAGAATTTGCTTTAAAATAGTAACTGTAAAATAAGAAAAATATCTCTGTCTTTGTCCTTTGAGAATTTTATCTAAGTTCCCAAAACCAGGTGTTAGAAGGCCGTAATGTAAGTGAAAGGCGTAGGCATATATAATGATTGGCTAGCTTGGTGGACTGCCTTTCTAAGGACCATTCCTTCTCTGATTTTTGATCACCAGATGTAAAGAACTTGTAATTCTTGTCAATATGGGGCACTGATCATGGCGCATAAAGGGACAATGAGAAAGTGTACATAGGTAGCAAGGACCAAGCCATGTCTTGAGAAAGCAATCTAGAGAACATCCCTTATCGCTGAAATATGGCCTTTAATTTTAGAGATGAGTATCAGTAGCATGAAAGAAATTTAGGAAGTAAGAAGAAAGAATTGGGCTAGGGAGATGGCTCACTGATTAAAGGCACTTGCTAGCAAAGCCTACCAGCTATGTGATGGTTTGAATTTAATGTATGTCTCCCACAGCCTTAGGTATTTCCTTTTGAGGCAAGCCCAACAGACTGGCCTTTTTTATGCACACATAGGCAAGAGAGAGGGATAATTGGCACACCAGGGCATCCAGCCACTGTAGTTGAACTCTAGATGGTGTGCCCCCTTGTGCACATGTGCAACCATGCATGTGTGCTTCATTGTGCATCTGGCTTACATGGGACCTGGAGAGTTGAACATGAGTCCTTAGTCTTTGCAGGCAAGCGTCTTAACCTCTAAGCCATCTCTCCATCCCAGCCTTAGGTATTTTTTAATTAACTTTCCTACTTAGTCTTCATCAGGTAGAGCTCTTCTAGAGTAGGTGTGTCACTCAGGGCAGGTCTTGAGTCCAGCCCTAAGAGGTGTATAGAGTCAACTTGAGCTCTGGCTGTTTGTGCTTGCTTGTGCTGGCACTTTTGTCACTGCTGTGGATGTATGATGGAGTGAGCCAGCTTTCTCAACCATGATGAAGCTTCCCCTGGAATCTGTAGGCCTAAAGTAAACCCTTTCCTTCCAAATACTGCTTCTGGTTGGGTTTTTGTCCTAACAACAAGAATGTAACTGCAAGACCACATAAAGTCAGATGCACAAAATGGCACATGCATATAGTAGCAAAGGGCCCTGGATTCTCTCTCTCTCCCTCTCTCTTTATCTCTCTCTACAGAGAGGGAATGAAAGGAAGCAAGTGGTGGAACTTGTGACCCTGATTGTTTTCATCAACCAACTTCTTTTTGCCTCCACTAGTGTATGTTTTTAGCTTTGAGCACATTTTTGGACTTAAGAAGTTAAAAGTCAGATGGTTAGGAGTATAATTCAGTGGTAGAGTGCTTGCCTAGCAGGTGTAAGGCTCTGGGTTTGATTTCTATCACTTCAGAAATAAATAAATAGACACATAATACATACATACATACATACAAGTCATAAATTACACTGGAGTTTGAACTTTTACTTAACATATTGTTTCACATACAAATTTGTTCTTCCCAGTGATTCTTATGAAATTTTCCCTCTTGTGTGCTCTCTCTCTCTCTCTACACACACACACACACACACACACACGCATATACACATAATATATTTATGTATGTATATATGTATGTATGCATGCATGTATAGTTGTGAAGGCCAGTGTCTGTATATATAGTACATACATATGTGCATGTGTGCATAGTTAGATGAAGGTACACACACACATGTAGTCTCATACATCTCAATATACATACAAGTCTGCTAATTTGTTTTCTTGTTGATGGTTTTTCCTTGCTTGCCCTTTTTTTGTTTTTTTTTTTTTTTTTTTTTTTTGGCTGAATGATCACTTTTCCATGTGATGAGAAGCAGTTTAAGAAGCAAAACATTCTCTGTGCCTTTTGTTTGGGGGATCCTGGTAACACTGCCTTACCTGTGGATGACAGCGAATAGATCCTCCGTTGTTCGAGGTTTGTTTGGAGACACAAACACACCCTCTGCTTCAGCTTGAGAGTCCTCACTAAGTGGTGAAATGATGGAGTCATCACTGGGGGATGATTCTGAAAAGAAGAAGAGAAGCATCTTTAAGAGGAGTTACACAGCTTGCTACCTTGCTTCACTGACTGGAGGTCAAACAGGAGCTACCTTATTACCATTTTTCAAAAGGACAAAAGAGATATCTGTCACATTTTAGGCCCTTAATAACAAAAGAGTTCTTCTCAATTATTTTAATAAGTCAACAGAAATGGGGGACGGAAACCAACACTGAGGGCTGAACAGTATCATGGGCAATGCAGGAAACACCATGGGACCCATTTCCTTCCTTCAAAGTTATCAATGACTGACCTTTCAATGAAGCTTCATCCATATTTCCTTGGGTCTCCTCTGCTCTGCTGTTATCAGAGGCACTTTTGGGTGAAATCCCTGAAGCAATATTTTCCTGCTCAGAACATTTTTCAGGGAATGAATTTACAGTTGGTATCTCTGATTCAGAGCGGGTAGTCACAGGCACTTTGTCATGGTGGCGGCTCATAACAAGTTGATGCTTACGTTGACTGCTTATGTCTGTTGCCCTAGGTGGTGAGTTGGACTGAAATATGATTCCACCCATAGAGTCTGGTTGTGCAACTTCTTCCCAAACTCCAGAGGACACCTTCTGGACCTGCTCTAGGGCTCCATCTTGACCAGCTCCATACTGTATGATTTTCTTGCCCAAATCACTGGGACGGGCAATAGACACCCTCTGAGAGCATTCTGTAGAAACCCCACAGTTTTGACTTGGTCTGTTTTCTGGAGTAGGTTCATTCTCCACCTGCATTTGATCTTTCATCACATTTGAATCTAGAAGACTGCTACCTGATGAGGTTATAGTTTCTGGATTGCCGTGATTCTTTCCATCCAAAGTAGGGTTCTTTTCCACACGTAGTTTATCTGGTCCTATCTCAACTGCAGAGGAGTCTAAAAAGGGCAGTATGGTGTCTTCAGCAGAGGACTGGTGAGAGACTGATTTCTTCCCTGGGTGTGACCTAATCTTGTCTGGTGACAAGGCAGCCATTGTGAGAGCATTTTCCTCTAAGTAGGGGAGGTCTGTATTGTTGCCTTCTTTTTGCTTAATTTCTTCAGACTTATTGATGGACCTAAGGTTAACAGATTGCAAGACAGTTGGTGTAATTGCAAGAGATGGTGGAGGTGGCGGTGGAGGATTTGACCTCAGCATTTCTCCTACCGTGTTTTGCTTATGAGTAAAAACATGCAATGGATGTCGGTGGTGGAATGGTTTATTCAAAACATTATGAAGAGCACTTAGGTCAAGATGGGTAGGAGGTATAATTGGAAGTTCCAGATCTTTACTCAGTGATAGGGTTCCATCTTTTAAAGAGGGTTGCTGTAGTGAGGATTTCCTTTCGGGGACTTTAGGTTTTCTTTTGCTACCTCCAGGAGATAATGGACCTGAAAAGAAAGCTGTAGGGAAAGAGGATGTTGGTGTTTCAGACTGGCTTGAGTAGCCACTTGATGGAGATGCCAACCCAGCCAGTTTTTCTGGTGAAGCCAGTTTAAATTCATTGTCAACAGAAGGAAGAGATGGGGTGGTTGCCCTCGATTCTGACTGCGAAGTTTGGGATTCAGAGCTCTCTGGAGATTTGATGCATTCAATAACTGTGGTACCCGTAGCAGTGCTTGAGTTAGATAAAGATCTGTAAGGATCATTTGTTTTCAAGTCATTTAGAAGCCAGAGGTCTGCATAGTGAGTTGATTCAGCACCTTCATCTTTGAATGGTGGAATGTCTGTAGTGTCCAACTGAGGTTCCTTAACCCCATGTTCATTCTGGTTCATCCAAGAAGGTTCCTGCTTGGTGGGAAGATTGTTATTTTCCACTCGAGAAGGCGTGTTGGAGAAATCAAGAGGCAGTTTCATTTCCCTGGAACTGTGAGGCAGGTGCTGACCACTACTTATCTTTGGTTCTTTCTTCTCAGAAACCTCTGCATTTCCATCAGACTTTCTCAATGATGAACTACGTTTAGGTGGGGTTGGCTTTGCCTTTGGTTTTCTGAAAGAGATGCTTGGTCTCCCTTGCCTCCGGTGATCTAAGTAGTCTTGCCAGGCACAGTCTTGGAGACCAGGAGGCACCCCAACACCCTGGCCATTCTCTGGGCCCAAGGCTGCATAGTGACAGACATAGCTCTTGTTACCTTTGAGACCACAGTCAAAGTGCATAGAGGTATAGTATCCTTCTGTGTCCACTGAGAAGTGAGAGCTAGTATCTGCCTTGTCTGATGGAGACTTTTCCAGAAAGCTGTCATAAGTGGCCATGCTTGTAAAGCTTGGGCAGCCCAGGCTATCTGCCTTGGGGCGCTCTGGACTAAAGTCTTGGTGGCAGGATGCATCATGATGGTGGTGTAGGTAATTCCATTCACTGTCACTTGTGTTGCTGTTGTTGGGGTCATCCAGCAGATCGGCAACAGTGGAGGTGAAGGAGTTTGCTCGGTGCCCTCTTACTTTATCCAGGTGGTCATTGTATTGTTCTGTCACAAAGACACTGGCGTCCTCATTAGCATGAGGAGCTGTGTTTAGTGACAACTCCGAGTCACAGTGAGAAGAGCCAGTGAGGGGAGGAGAAGCTGCAGGAGGAATGGTTTCTGACGTCTGGGAGGGGCATGTAGAGCTGCTCCCGCTCCAGTTACCACTAGATGACTGGTGGTCATCTTTCTGATCCATGTGGCTGCTGAGGAGGACACCAGCTGTGGAAATGCAGTGGATGGGGCTCCCAAAGGTGTCGGAATTGGAGGAGATGTCACAGCTGCCAGAGTCAGCAGCCATTCGAGATAGACGTGATCTCCCTCTCTCATTGGACTTGTGCTGTGGGCTGTGCAGATGTTGGGAACAGGCCAGGCCCAAAGCGGGCTGGTGTTCCTGTGCACTCGGGCTGCTTGGAGCTTCACTGCAATCATTAGAGGTTCTTTCATGGTCACCCACGAAAGGCTCCCCCTCTTCATAGGTTGATGGTTTAGCACCAACTTTGGGCTCAGCATCTCCACCTCTATTCCCTTCCCGAGGAAGGCTCCGAGATCTTGTACGGCTGCTCACCACAGGAGTAAACATGGTGTCACCTTTGTCTGCCAGTGCAGAAATGTTGCCGGCTGAATGAGAGAGGGAAGCTGCAATACTCTGACCCCTTTGAGCTCTGATTCTCCTTCTGGATGGGGCAGCGATCAGAATATCCTCAGTTTGGCACTCCGAGTCCTTGGTTCCAGACCTCCTGTTGACAGTGTTGGAGGGGTCTGGGTTTGTGTGCACAATCACATTCCTTTCTCTGGCCACAGGTGATTCATCAGAATCTAGGACACATGGAAAACACCATGAAACATTTATATATCAGTAGATTAACAGGCATTTTGAGAGATTTTTGTAAAGTCTACGTGCTGGCTTGTTAGAGCTTCTCCCTGTTTCTCTGCACATGCGCTTGTGTGTGTGTATGTCTATATATGTATGCATATGTGCATACTGAGAAAAGATATACTTTTATATCTTTTATGAATTATATTTCTTCATAATCATACTAATTTGCCCTGGTAAGTGATATATATTTTTTAAATTTTTTATTATTATTTCATTTGTTTTTGGAGAGAGACAGAGAGGAGATAGAGATGGGCGCATCAGCAGTCTCTCAGCTGCTGTGAACGAAATCCAGATGTGTGCACCACCTTGTGGTCAAGTGTGGCATTGCACCCTTGCGTCACTTTGCATCTGGCTAAATATGGGACCTGGAGATTGGAACCGGGTTCTTAGGCTTAGCAGGCAGGCGCCTTAACCGCTAAGCCATCTCTCCAGCCCAGTGATATATTTTTTAACTGAACCACAAACCTAGTCTCGGCCATTGTTTTTCATTTCTGTTTGTAATACCAAAATAATGAAAGAGAATTCATAGACATTATTAGAATAATACATGAGATGCTACCATAATAGCTACCATAATAATATATATTTAGGAGCTGGAGAGATGGCTTAGTGGTTAAGCACTTGCTTGTGAAGCCTAAGGATCCTGGTTCAAGGCTTGATTCCCCAGTACCCACGAAAGCCAGGTGCACAAGGTGGCATATGTATCTGGAGTTCGTTTGCAGTGGCTGGAGGCCCTGGTGTGCCCATTCTCTCTCTCTCTCTCTCTCTCTCTCTCTCTCTCTGTCTGTCGTTCTCAAATAAATAAATAAAAACAAACCAAAAATTTAAAAATAAATAAATAATATATATTTAAATATAGGCAAAACACATTGATCAGAAAAAATAGAAGAGTCAACCAAGGGTATTATATTTTTAGAATATTTAATATTTGAATATGCTTAAAATTTACCTCTTAAAATAATTAATTTCATGAAAGTATCTCTCTTCAAAAGAAGCTACAATGTTTCCCAAAATCCCATACGTTGAATATTGTTACTTTCTATTTACATTTCCTACCTTAATGAAACTTTAAATTAGAAAAATATCTTATATTTCACCCCAAACACTTGAATGTATATGCCACAGTCTATAAGGCTAAACCTTTATAGTTAAGAATAGAGAGTTTTGCTGGG